>OY728127.1:317708683-327708683 GCA_963277665.1 Viscum album
GTCAATTAGATGATGTCGGGTTGCCCCATAAACCCATAAAATGAGTAAATTATTGTAATAAAAAATTTATTTTTTCCCCCAATTAAATTAAAAATATTAATTGAAATAATTCCCAAAAACATCCCTAATTCAACTGAATTGGGGGTTTCCCCCTATACATTCCACGACATATTTATAGAAACCCCAATTCAATTGATATGGATTTTTATTCACAAATTAAAATGAAATTTCATTTATATCATGAAGTATATTTTATTTCAAATAATATAAAATCAACAAACAATTTACAGTTGACATAAATGGGTCATCATAATTGATGCACCTATCACAGATCAACGAATCACAAATCACTTAACCCCAACAATGATTTGTCAATGTATAACGATGATAACAGAATATAGGTAACAAGGGTCAAACATAGGTTTATAATCAAATTAAATTTGAATTAGATGCCCAATTCAACACTAGGATCAAAAAATATATAAAGTGGATGATAGATAGAACAATAGATTGGGAATTAGAATATAAAACCTACATGGTGAATATCAAAGGGAGTTCATCAAGATTTGATCCACATTTAGGAGGGGTATAATGGGGAAAACACACTACTTGGAACCTATATGTAAGGGATAAATAGATTATGGATCATTCATGTCCTTTGGGGACATAAATGTTTAATCAATTTCTTTTTAAAAAAATTCGGTTCAATTAAAAACATGTATGCATTTTTAGATGGGTAAACCTGCATGTTTAGATAAAAAAATGTCGAATTTCCATGCACCTATTTTAAATGGGTAACATGTTTTCTCCTAATAGGGTGAGCTACATGAGAAAAAATGTTCCAACATTTAAAAACCCCACTATAGGGGTTTGCACTGTTTTTCTTGAGAGGGTGCATGGTTTGGGGAAAACATGTACCAACTGTGAAGTAGCCCATAATTTTCCAAACATTCCAATATTTTAATGATAACACACACCAATGAAACAAAACGAAATCATGATTAAAAATAGGGGTTTCATAATATTTTATAACAACAATAGAATGTTACCACAAACACACCATAAGAAAATTTCGATCTCCACAAAACATCTAAATAAGCAAACATTAAAAAAATATTACACAACTATTCTCTAATCATTTCCCTCCTCTCCAACATATCATGATAATGACACATTTATATCTATATAACTTAAAATAATGGTATAATCATCTCACAAAGTTCCTTATTCTTTGAATCAAATATATTTATAGGACATTCAGTCTTAGATATATCATGTTCATCCTCAAGATCGCCCCATATTAGAACATGATATAGGTAAAAATGATACCTATGAATATGATATAGATGAAATATGTTATGTATCGATGTTAATAGTAATATTAGTGCTAAATTGTATCCAACTCTCCCAAAAAACTCATCAAACTAAAAAGGTCCCAAAAATGAGGAGAATCCCCCCCAAGCCAATGATGACCCAACTAGGCTAATTCATTCCAAAACAACTATTCACTAACTAAAAATTCTGAATCTTTACCGAGCTGATCAACATAGGACTTATATAATCTTGGGTCCTTTAAAATTATAATACGATTAAAATGGGTGTTTTATTTTGTCACATGGGCCAATCATAGTCTAACATGGGAACTTTACCCAATATCTATCCAAAACAACTGAGTTTTATAAGTATGATTGTACAATGAATCGAAAGGATACATTCAGAATGTGAAATGTTAACTATTCTAATATGAAAACTCATCCATCAAATAGTTTTCACCCTATGTCCCACAAATTTTAAGAACACAACTGTGTAACCTATTCTAAAAATTATGAATAAATATTTTTGTCCGGCCATCTAAATATATACATTATGACATGCTGAAGAGGACCTGAGATCCTATTGAATTCTAAAGGACTCTACAACAGAGAGAATGGAACATAGGATCCCAAATAAAAACTATAAATAAAGGATCTACATTCAAACATGAAATCAATTTCACATAGGCATTTCTTAAATCCTTAATAGTGGTTATATCACAAATGGGGAAAAGTGATCGTGTGTTTTTAGATTATTGATCCCAACCTATATAACAAATGATCTTTATCATGGTATATAGAAACACATCCCAAAGGCCCTACAGACCTCCTCCCACATTCAAGTATGCACTTTATGTGTATAATGCAACCGTTGATATTTTTTGTTCTCAGGATAAACCTTATGGCACATATAACAATGAGAATCATACATATTAATTCCCCATCTCAAACAAGGATACTATAATTACTATTTCATGTCATATAACATCTTCTTGGTTCCTTTATTAAAATTCTATGGGGATCTATGGAAATCCCCTATATCATATTTACTTAACAAATATGGTACCACAAAATGGTTATGAAATCAATGAATTCCCTCTTTAGAAAATTAACATTTACTAATGGTCTCTCCACCATAAATAGATTCTCTATTTCTATGGAACTCATCATCCTAGAGATGTTATTAAGGTATTAATGAGAGAATAATATATTTCAATTTAACACTATCCATGGAAACCTAAGTCACTTATTCATCGACTTCTATATGAAACTATTCAAGATATCCACACAGTTCCATGATTCAGATTTTTGTTTCAGTTCGTGGTTTGTATGTTTTTTTCTCAATGAAACAAAAATAATATTCCATTTTTATGGGGTATAATTTATGTCAAAATCTAAAGAATATTCTCATTCCACATAATTCATATGCTGGATATTAAAATACTTTTTAGTGAAGAAGGAAATTAATTTGTTTATCTATGAATACATGGTAAACCATTCCCTTTAAAGGTAATTCCAATAAATCATAGGAATGTGAATCAAAATTATATGTTTAATTTCATGGGTTAGATAATCGATATCATGCGGCCTAATATTGTCAGAGTTGTCAGCAATGATAAGATCATCTGACATAAGAGCAAAACCCATGCATGATCTTGATATATCTGAGAAGACTATGTAGCCCTACCCGGCCTATGTAAGAGTGAATATCAATATATTTGTCAACATATGTTTTTAGTCAAAAATATTGTTCATTCATTTTTCATTATAATAAAAATATTACTCCCATCCATGATAGTGAAATAATTTGAGAAGAAAACAATGAAAATTCATTACTAAACTAGTGATATTATCTAGAAAAAACCCAATAGGTTCTGAATTTAGAAAATATTTTGTTTCTGTAACCATGTCATAATAGCCTTATTATTTTTAGGATCTTATGAAATAACATTTTCTAAAAACATGTTCCCCAGGATCATCATAGTCCTAATTGAAAAATAAATTCTATATCTTTGCAAAATAATTGTGATTTCAAAGAAAACACATAACTATTCAAAGATGATGCACATTATTCTCCTTATATTTAGAGTAAAGGAATATTTCATCCAAAAATGCTACCATGAAGGTATATAGGTACTCTTAGAAAATGATTTTAATTCAATAAATGATAAAATAAAGAGAATGGATAAACCAAAGGGAATGAAAAGATACACATAATGGTTGTACTTTCAATGAATGGAACTTTTATGAATGTTAGATTATTTTATCCGTTACAGATTGTAAATTAATCAATACTCAACATTTGAGAACCACTTTTCCCCCTTAGAATGATCAAGTAGATCATCATTGCATGTAAATGAATATTTTCTCACTATCTTTATTCAATATAGCTTTTTTACATTCAACGCAATGTTGATGTGAACCATCATAATTCATTGCAAAGAGAATCGATGCTGCCCAATAATACACACATAAGAATATGAAGTATTTCTATAAAAAAGAATAAACTTTGGTCATTAACTACTCCATTTTACCTAGTTTCATGTTTTAATAAGGAATAGAAACTTGTTGATTAAAATAAATTATTTCAATAGAAAACACAACCTTCCTTATAGGTGGAAAACCAGAGAAGTAAAAAATGAAACAGATTTACAAACATAATGATTGCTATTTGGAGATCACAACTCAAATATTCCAACTCAATATCAAAGTAAATCATATATACCACTTTCCCCAACACTAAATTGTATGGATGGACTCTACTAAACCTTGGGTCCAATTCTCATTAGAAGATTTGGAATTCCCCATTAGGAACTATATTAGAGACACGAAGATGATAATAGTAAATCTAAGACATAGTGGTAATGATCCATTACATATTAAAAAGGAATACAATCAATTTCATGTCAATAAATAGAAAAATCCATGTATTCTCGACATCGCATTGTGAAAATTCACACGCGGGACTGTGGATACCCTACACTCTCGTACTAATAATTGGTTTACTAATATCCATTCCAAAAGATAAAATTCCCTAGAAAAATTAAAGGGATTTAAAACAGTAATGGGATGAAACAAATGTTATGATGAAATATCATATAAGTAAGTCACTCATAAAGGGGTTATATTGATGATACCTATCACAATCGCTAGACCCGTATTTGACTCCTCCAGAATCACTTCCACATAGGGAGGAATTATGATTTTAGATTCCAATGGATTGAAAACATCTTCACATAAATCATATGATTGTACTATATTTTTATAAGGACATGATGATATGATTCCACTACAATGTCTGGAATGGACATTGAATAATAATTTTATCTCACACGAGAATCTATAGGAGTAATTTTTCAGGGGTTCCTTAGTTCACTACCTCATTGAATTCATTGACATTCCACACAAGTGAAAAGACAATTGATAGCTAAAATGATCCTGAGGTGGTTTATAAATTCTATTATATGGACAAATTATGTAATAAACAACAAACATCCACTCAAACTTAGTATAATGAACACTACCATTGGGAGAAAATACACTCAGAATAACCTGTAATTTCATTATAGGTCATTTACTAAAATTAGTGATATGTCATGTACATCAACATAAGATGTCTACATCAGAAAAAAGTACGTACAAGTTATATAAAATCATAGCCCAAACTCATACTGTGATTCCTTCATGTTCACATTAAATATTTTCTCTTATAAAATGAAAAAAAGGTTTCATAATTTTCCAAGATCATGTCATCTTACAAATTATTGAAAAACAACGTGTCCTTGGATAAAAACATCCCCTTAAGATGTTCTGCATGTTCTTGAGCTTTGATAGTGCACACAAGTTTATCCAATAGACATAGTACTATTAGAGGATTCACTCAATTTTGTTCCTCAAAATCTTTTTCTAGGAACTGATTTTCATATTTTCTTGGAGGCATGATGCTACCTAACATCATAATAAAATAATAAAGACGTCGATAACCACTAAAACATAGAAACAAGGGAAATTAATCCCAATATATATATAATGATATTGGAATTTCAAACCAACCAAATAGAAAAAATGGAAAATACTAGATCTATTTCTCAAGAAGTCTTTCCCAACCCACCCATAGTGACTACATTCCCATTACGGTGAGAGATGTACATATAATCAATCTTAACTACCTATTATGTCACAACAATATTTCAAAAATTCATAATGACTTCAAGATAAGATGTTCACCAAGACCATAAATAACACATTATCATGAAATAGATTCGGTGCACCGGTAACTCACTAACTTCAAGATAAGAAGTTGACCAAGACCATAAATAACACAGGGAATCATAAAAAATGATAATGTGAACTATTTTTCAACAAAAACTACATAAGTAAACGAAAAAAGATAGAATAAATACAAAAAAAATCACCACTAGGTGTAGTATACTAGAATAAAAATATGAATTACAACACAAATTACAAAAAAAAAGCATAAAAAGGAAAAAAATCCCAAATCCCAATTCATTTTTCTATCACCATGTCCATGGAAAAACAACTAGGACCACCTATATATGGTTCTATTTCCATTCAAAAATCTAGAAGAAGATAATATATAGACACCTGAAGGAATATTTAAGGTGTGAGCTAAATATCACAATAGGGTCTCACCAAGGATTCCACGACAGATTCCAATATTAAATTAACCGAAGAGACATATCAATATAAAAATACAGGATTGGAATTTAAAAAATAGTAATTTAAATAAGTCATTATTTATATTTAAAATGATAGAAATACATTAATGCAAAATCGTAGAATATAAATTTTTGGAATATTTATATTTAAATTGTGATATTTAAAATCGATTAAATAACTTATTTTATTCAAAAAAAATTCAAAATAAAAAATCATTTAATATAATTTACAATCAATAGATTTTTTTCGAATAAAAAATGTTATTCACATGGTTATAAGCCGAAAATATATTATAGTTTCATGATATGGGTCTCCAAGCACTCATGGTGGCATGGAAATATATAAAATTAACCCTTTGAGATAAAGTAAATGATATCTCATCACTATCTCCTATGGGATGTGATGAGATACATTTATGTTTTAGGACAATATACAATATGAGAGTGTTTCTCAACCAACACACTAGCTACCTTAGGATTTCTTCTGCTCTAGTAAAAATAAATTATGGATAATTTATATCATGAACTCTTCAATTGAAATTATGTCCCAATCCCAATTTCAAATATGCAAATTTTTTATTTAAAACTCATGCCCATCAATTTAGTCAATGCATTAATTTTCCCCAATATAAAATCACAAGGATTATAGATAACCCATTTTATTTCATTTTCAGTATATAGTAATTTGATATTATTTCATAATTGAATTTGTCAATTAACCTTCATAATGGAATTCCAAAATTTAATAAGAATTTTTTTTTCATAAATACTCCATAACTCAATAGAATTCGGATATTAATCATATAATTATAAGAAATGTCATTTAAATTAATCAATTTCAATTATTTAAAACAAATTGATATTAAAAAACATTGACTTAGGGTTAATGTAATTCGGGTATCAAAACAGAACCACCTACCACATGATCAATGAATCACAAATCACCAAAACTTTACTAGGATTCTTCAATAATGAATTATGATCCAAAAATCTATTTAATAAAGGTCAAACCCAGATTTATAATCCTAAATATGGTTGATTAGATCAAAAAATTCATAAGATAACCAAAAACCCCTATTTAAGAAGAGATAGATGGTTGGATGATGAGTAAGGGAAGGGGAAAGTGAATGGGTGAAGATCGTAAATTGTTCTTTATGCTTCCATCCTCTTCTAGGAGGGGATGTTGGGGAATAATTTTTTTGGGGATATCAACGGAAGAGAAGAATCGATTATAGGTCATTCCATTTTATCGGGGGGAAAAGGGTTTTGGGTATTTTTTATGTAATTTTAAATTAATTAAAAAGAAAAAAAAATGTAAGCTGGAAATACTAGTATGATTAAGATAAATGTCTGTCCTTATCATGTGCCTATTTTAAATGGGGAGCAGTCATTCTCTTCAAAGGTCACATGGTATGAAATATTATGCCCCATCCATGAAAAACCTCACAATATTTCTAGGGATGGTTTGGATTGAGATAGTTCACAGTTTGGGAAGACTATGCACCATCCAAGAAGTAGCACAAATTTTTTTGAAATTTAAAATCTACCTACCTGAACACTTTCTAATGATACCTATCTAATAAATGATAAAAAAGAGTTTGTTTTGAATACCTAGAAAAAAAGTATATGATGTTGCACATCCAACGACATAAATTGGATTAAAAAAATAATAATTTAACAAATAAAACATTTAATCCATCATTATATTGGATTAATCATAGAAAATTATTGAGTCACAAATTTGTTTTCAAATAAAATTTAGTTTGTTCACTATAATTTAAAAAATGAAACTTTTGAGAAAAACACTAAAAATTCACCCGATGATAATTTTGAAATTATGATTTCATAAATTCCACTTCTTTGTTTATGTACATTCAAAAAATGTTTAATTTTTTTTTTTAAAATAAGGAAACCATATAAATGATGTAAAACTCCTTGTGGAAGAATAATGTAAAAACCATTAAAGAGTATTTATTATTGACACGTGTCATTAAAACAATGAAATGAATGTCCAATATAATATTTAATATGTAATATAAAAATTTGACGAATAAAATTCACCAAAATGATTATTTTTTATTTCATGGAGGTAGAACACTTTATTAAAATCCGAATTTAGTTTCAGAGATAATGATTTAAATCATTTTAAAATAACATTGAGTTCAATTTCTAAATAACTGTTAAACAGATAACATGCTATATATAAATGTAAAAATTTATATTCAATATTTAGTTAATGAAATTCATAACCACATTAAAAATGGCTGGTTAATAACTATTATATGAAATAATAATATTTTAATTATATGTCACATTCTGTCTATACACTGTTTTTTGTGTAACACAAGATAAATTCAGAATTCATTGTATAAAAATCCTTATATAATATCTATTTTAATTTAAGAAAAAATTGTTTTTATGTATTAGTTATTAATTCTATAAGAATAAATATAAAAAAATAATATATATATATATAACCAAATATCAATGTTTCATAAAAACCCCTCCTCATTCTGCATAGTTTGTTAGTATTGTTAGAACAAATCAGGTTCTATTCATGTACCACATCCTATATTCATTATTTATCATATTTTTTTCCCAATATCTCAAAATACAATTAATATATACATTTTGAATATGATATTCCAACTACACACATACTAGTGACCTAGACAGGTAAGATTTTGCAAAACCATAGCTCTCCCCCAATGATATTTCTAAACACAAGTCATTTGAGAATAGTTGTGTTAATTGATCCCCCATCCCTGCAATATGTAGAAATATATCATGAATATCTCTACCATATTTATATTTCAAATTTACCAAAAAAAATTCTTTTAGTGACCCAATCCATTTATTCAATCTATTACATGATACTTAATAAGGGCATATATTAACAACATCCAAAACATCATGAGTTCGAGTGAATATGGAAAAATCTATTTTCAATACATGAAAGTGAAGATAAATTAAATGTTCCTCATTTAATTTTATATAATGAACACAATATTCATTTCTTACTCCTAGATCATCATGGGGTAAACTGTAGATTTGAGAGACAAAAAGGATTATAAAAATCCAAATAAGGGAATTTTCCTTATTAGGAAACATAACAAATGACTCAATGAATTAAAATGATATCACAAAATCAATTTCCCTTTATATAATCACATTTAATTATATCATAATGAATAATGTATCAATATATCAGGGAAACATTACAAATGTTGTAGAAATATAATATATGACATGATCATATGTCAAGGATAACTTCCATGACAACATCAACAGGACAAAAAAAATCATATAATGGATTCTATTCATTCTATAATTTTATACATGATGTCTCATGAGAAATAAAAATTACCCATTTCTTTAGGGGGATATTTAATTTGATACCCACACATAACATTCATTTAATGTACATTTATATGACTTTTGAATAAGGAATGAAGTCAAAAGGAATAAACATAAGTATTAACCATGGAATGAATATATGTTGCATAATCTTACCTCAATTAACATTACAAAAAATATCCTAAGGAATAAATTCAAGAAAATATCATAAGGAAATAATTACCCATTTAATTTTTAGGATAGTTATAAATGTATATATATAATATAAATATATATAGAATTTATAATCATTTCATATCATCATGGTTTGTTTATGACAATTAATAGAAGTTCTTTACAAAAAATAAAAACTATCTCAATTAAAATATTATGTCATGTCTAAAAATAACGATGAAAAAATTAAACTCACATAATATTTCATAAATAATTTTATATGAAATTAATATTTAAATCCAATTATGGAAGTATGAAGGTTAAAAATTTCCTTTATGAAGGTAAATACCATTCATGACATGCACCATATATGAAATGTTCCAATCTTCTTTTTGGTAAACTATCAAAAATACCACTTTATGAATATGTAAAAAACATTTCAATTAATCATGAAAAATTTATCAAAAATTAATTCTATAAATAATATAATATAATTATCATAATTTTTTCAAATACATAAAATAAATCATTGACATTTATGATAATGTATTTTTACCAAAGAGATAAATATAGTCGAATTATCATTAGTTACATTTAATAAATAATTTTTTGTTTCAAAGTGTATAGTGTTGAAAAATTAATTTAAAATTTAATTTATAATAATATGATAATAATATTATGATTTTCATGATTTAATGGTAGAGTAATTTTCTAAAATTAAGATTTAATCATATAAATTCCCCATTAAATTGAAATTGAAACATAAACCATTACAATATTATTCAAATTTGAAATTTAACCTCCATTAATGAAGTAAGTGAATTTTATCAATAAATAAAATAAATTATGATTAATTAGTTATATAATATTAAAATGGAATTTCTGTAACTTATACAAACTAAATTTTTTGAATAGATAAATTTTAGCCTTAGAAAAGGTTGTTTTGCGATGAAGACCCTTACCTAGTGTCAATAAATTGTCTTGTATGTAATTTTATCATGTATTATAATATTATAAAAATTACTGAGATTAAAAATTGTATATCTAGTTAATTTACAAACATTAAAACTACATTCTTTTGTGAAATGAAATATTTTATCACTTATTTAGTTAAGTCCACATTGGTCTTTTTGAGGACTCTTGGGTTAAAATTTAACAATGAAATATGTGTGTTAAAAGAGGGAAATGGGTTCAAAATTAAATAATAAAAATAGGCATAATAAAAAAATTATCTTCATAAATAAAATAAAATTATGAAACCTATTATTAAATATTAATATAAAAAATGAACAAATATTCCATCATAGATATTGTATGTTGTACGTAGGAAAGAGTAAAAATTCTATTTTTTGTTAATCCTAATGGAAATAAGTAAGAATTTTTTCAGGATTATATAAAATAAATATATCATAAATATAAATTTATTTCATATATAAACATAATCATACTATTCTTTTGATAGAGAAAAAAGAATCACATTGCTTTACAAGGTTGTAATCTACCACACACACGAATGTTGGTCTCATTTTTCAATTGATTCTATTTTAAGAAGTTATATGAAATGATAAATTTAAAAAATATTAACATGTAATTACTATCATAAATAAATATTATTTATATAATTATTATTATATGTGAGAGGATAAAATGGAAGGAAGATAATTTTTATTCATATAGAGGTAGTTCACAGTAAACATGAATGGTGTTTTCATTTCAAAATGTTATTGATTTGGAGATGTATTTAGGATATTAAATTAACATAATAACATCTTATGAAATTGTATAAAATAATTTTATTATATTATAATTGTTTGTTAATATTTAAAGAGTTGGATGATGTAATAATTTAAGGTTTCATTGATAATAATGATAAATCTTCTTATGACCACATCTTTAGGATTATACCAAAATAATTAATTGACTATATTTCAAATCAAGAAAAGTCTTATTGGATGATTTAATTGAAGAAACAATGTTATACGGGATGTTTTATTTAGAACCAATTGGTTTCTTATGTGTAGAACGAATTAGATATTTGGTTCCCATTTATATTGGTGGAGTTGCGTTTTGGAAACTACCCAAAACATTTAAAAAATGGAACATCACACCCCATTAACTTTCCATAAAAAACGAAAAACTGAGCAGTCTAGAAGATATAATCTTGATATCCTAGTTTAGTTTTCCAAATACACATGTTTTAAAGATGATATCATTTTTACATCTATGGTGAATTACTTTTTCCCATTTACATTTTACAACTATAAATATTATTTCTTATTTACACTATTCATTATCAAAAAAGTATTGTGACACAATAATATAATACAAATTATTATTATTCCAAATATTTAATCCATTTACAATATTCAATTAATATAAATGGAAAAGTTATATTTAACGTAAAACCCACATATGTGTCAAACAAAATATTTTTCAGGAAATAAATTTTATAAATTTAATTTATCATACAATAAAAATATGTAATTTAATAATAAAATGACGAATTTAAATTAATATTAGGGGTTATATAATATAAAATTTTTATTTCAATATTTTCTGTTTATGGTATATTTAAATTATTCTAAAATTAGTAACATTATGCAAAAAAACTATTTCCAATAAATTGTGTTTTAAAGACTAAAAAAATAATAAAATCCAATGTAATGATGATCAGAATATAATTTTTTGGTTGGAATCATTATAAATAATAATGGAGTTGCATTAAATTAATATTAAATGAATAACAATATATTTAAATTATTTTATTTAGTAAAAGAGATGTCAATTTTACATAAAATCTATATTGGTCACTAATCACTACGAAAAAAAATATTCTAAGAGATATGAGAATTTCACCCTATGTGAGCATCCATATTAGGATTTATTTTTTAATAACATTTATAAAATATATAAAAAATATTTATAATATTTTCTCATAAAAAATTCATAAAAATAAATGATAAAGGAAACAATTTAATATTTTTTAGAATAAAATACAATTATTAAAAGTTAGTTGAATATTTATTAATAATTTATAAAATCATATATATTGTGTAGCACTGTTATATATTTTTCCTGGTTTAGTGTATCCAATTCAAAACACTCAATTCAATGACTAGGTAATTGAGTACATTTTAAAATAAAAACATTTTATTATAATATCATGATTCTCTTAGACTCAGTGTGAAATATTTTTTACATTGTCGAAAATAATGTCACTTAAAAATATCATTATGTTGCATCCAACACCCTCACCCACCACCAATAAATCGCATCCTCCAAATTTCAATAAGTACATTTTAATTAATTTATAGAAATGTGAGAATTCCATTACGAAAATCTCACATCCTAAAAAGGTTTAATAAATATCATTTTAAAAGAGGAAGAGTAAATTAAAAAAATAATATAGAATAAAACATATTGGATCGCATATATATGAAAATTGGTTCTATGTGAAAATATTGGCATTTACTAAAATTAAAATATACTATGGGGAGTGATAGTAATCATGGATCCAAATGCCGAATGATAAGTACAATGAGAATAATTAAAACCCTATAAATATTTGATGAAAAAGTAAATTTTTTATAAGATATAATGTTGTTGGATGATAATTTTATTTCGAGATAACATTCCTAGTGATCTAGGATTTATTTACACTATAGAAATAAAAAAATATATAAAATATAAAACATTGTTGTTCTTTGATTTAAGAATCAAAATTTCATCCTTTAATAGTACATCGATCAATTTTCACATCACCACTTACACTAAGGAATGGTTATTGAATATAGATTTTAATCTCAACAGAAACAAAAATTAACCTTTAGAGGGTCATAATATCAACAAAATATTAATAATTTTTTAACTCATATAAATATGAAAAAATGGTTATCACAGTGTATGATATACCCAAAAAAATATTAATTTAGGGATCCTAAAAAATTAAAGGTTTTACATAAATAATTCAATAAATAAAAGACCTAATATCTGAAATAACCACATTAAACTTATCATTAATGAATGTTTCAACCATAAAAGATATCTCAACCCATTAAACATTATTCTCAATAAACATAAATCCGTTCTTCTCAAATAATCCTTTCTATTATGCATATAATATATATATATATATATCATTAAAATAAAATATTTTCAAAAAATAAGATTAATATATTAGAAATGATATTTATCATCAAATCACATTTTTTCACAAATGGATTTTAAATGCCTTATTATTATCCAAAAGACATGATATCTTATTTGAGTATCATTATTGTGACATAAATGATATGAAAAATCCTAAAGCTAACCAGTACTTGTAATGTTATGTCCAAAAAAATATAATGTTATTATTTATAAAATAAAATTATTTTAATTATACCATACATCACACATGGGTTATATTACCATAAATTCTTCCAAAAATACTATTAATAATCATATAATTCAATGATTTAAGACCAAAAAATTGAAATTTATGATTTTAGACATATAATCAAAATTGTAATTATTAACACATGTCAAATTAGGTTTATCATTGGTCATCAAGTATTATATTAAATTAATGTTCTTCATGATTTTTTATAAAGAGCCTATGAATTTCCAAAACATATCACATGTTAGTGTAAAATATTCTTGTAATATGGCATATTTACCTGATCTATTTAAGGGATACTTCTAGCTTCATGCACTAATTTTATAGTTATTTCCATTTGTTACAACTATACCAGAGCAACATCCCCTTATAGTATCTTCATTTGGATGAAATTTCACGGAATCATATTTTTCCATCATTCCTCAATATTTTATTTTATTCTAAAAATACATTTTCATGTCATAATATATATCACTCGAGTTACCATTAAATTATTCCAGTCCTAATATAAAAATATATTTTGACCATTCATTGATACAAACTACAGTGCCCCAATACTGTTACTCATATTATTACATGTTTTTTAAAATATAAAACTGATAATTACTACCCAATGACCATGATATCGAGTTTTTACTAAAGACTTTGTTGATATTAAATATAATAGAGGATAAATTAAAACTTATTTATTTTATTCTCCATGTTTAGTTCGTTAATTATTTTGTTACACAATATCTATGAGGGATAACCTATGGAGTATATATGGAAAATGTGTGATCATAAAATCCCATTATGGGAATAATCCTTACAATTAATAATATAGTTGGTGTGAAAGATTTAATATTATATAATAAAAGAGAAGAGTCTTCAGTAAATGACATAGCAACATAACATAATAAAAATGGTATCATAATATATTGGATTAATAGTAAATGTTCAAGAAACATAAAACCTGACATTTTCATTAGTCTTGGAAAACCACCAAGACAACACCATGTTGTGGACAAGTCCCCTATTGGATTATGTTCACTCCCTAATCGAAATCATGACATCTCATTCAAAAAAAAATTCCTCAAAGCATTGGATTAAAATTTAATTATGTTCTCATCAATCAAATTTACATCATGAAATTAATATGTGTTCCATACATGGAAATCAATTTTAATATAAAAACATATTTTTTAACCTTGAAAATAATATGGGCCGCCTAATTTTTCCCCATATCATAATCAAAAAACATTTTTGTAAGATGTAATTTGAGAAATGATCCTAATGTATGAATTAAAAAAGAAAAATATAATAAATTAATAAAGTTATAAATTTATAATACATTTATATACTATTTATATGAATTCAATAACATTAAAGGTTGATGATGTTGATGAAAGGAAATAATTTTAAAATGAATAAAAATATTCATAGATAAAATAAAGATTCACCATTGAAAATTACATTTGTAAAAAAACTTTCAAAAAAATTTCATTAATAATTTTATTCGATAATATTGTTGAAAAAATATATGAAGATAATCTGGTTAAATAATTAACATGAATTTTGTAAATACCATTCATGGTGTACACATAAAAATAATAATTCCATTCAAATATTTTTTATAATGTAAAAAATAACACGTTAAAAAGAATAATATAATATTCCATTAAATAGATTTATTAAAATGTATAAAATGGGAAAAAATTATTTTAACCCATCATAGAATAACATTAAAATATTAAAATATTTTAATTAAAAAATTGATATCGAAGGTAAATTTTTTACCACTATAGAGAGAAATAATATCGATTTTCCATGAAAATATTTATTATTTTATTTGATGGACCCATGAATGCAAAATGTCACTATTAAATGATGTTTTTATTTATTAATAATATAAGTAATAAAGTTATCTGTTTAATAAGTAAATTATCATATATATTCCTGCCCTGGATATTCAAGCATAAATAATCACAATTAAAATGAGATTGAAACGAAAAATCTTACCCCATTGGTTATTTTTGAAATGTTACCCCCATCTATTTATTATGTTAATTGTAACAAAAAAATATAATTATGTAACACATATTCATGAAATAATATATAATGGTGTATTATTTAGATGTTATAATAGAATAAAATGATGTTTATAGAATAATAACTATCTCAAAGGAAGATGTTTTGAGACGAAACCCATTACCTCATTTATATACACTGTTTTGCATTAAATAAAAATGATATATATAAATATTTATCATTTATGTGTTTTAATATGATATATTTGTCTCTGTAATACCATTATACTTATACACTTTATATAATTTATTTTAATGAAATATCTAATTAGTTATTCTATCATGTTGACATCAGGTGTTTTGAGAATACAAGGTTCGTAAATTTAAAATGATTTTATTGTGTTGATTTTGAATAATAAGTCATTGATAAATATTCTCCAGAATAATTATCATGAAATAATTACAATTGAAATAATTCTATTTCTGTTTAATCATTGTAATCAAATATGGAAATGAATTAATGAACTATGATATAACAAATAAGATGGTGGGATATATGTAATGTCTTGAAAATTACATTTAATTTTTTTTAGTTATATAAAATTATTCTTTGACAACACACTTTGACAGTACATGATTCTGAGACCCGGTGAGCTCGAAACATAATGTTGATTTTTTTTATGTTCACTTAAGTAAATGTTAAAGTGGGATTTTCTAAATTTTGAACAAGTGATTGGATTGAAAATATGAGGGAAGCGTTGAACTCTTAATGTTGGGATTTTCCTAGAAAGGACATAACATTGGCCTGCATGGGCTGAACAGAAAATTTATGTTTTGGACGTATCGTAAAATAATAAATTACGTTTAAAAAGTTATATTATTTTCCTTTTATCATTCGTTAATGGGAGGAAAATGACGCAATAGTTCAACGACGAGGTGCATTGATGAGGCTCATTAATGGACTGTTAACTCATAGCGTAATGATAGTTTAATGATGTGTAATAGAGAGGATGTTCCATAAATGAACTAGATTAACGAACCAACGTCGCAACATAACAAAAATATTGTGATTTGTTTTTTTTATTTGGTTGATGCATTGGTGTAACACGGAATTAAATCTATAAGGATTCTCTCAGGAACCTTAAATGAACTGCCTCTATAATGAAGAACGAAAAACGCTGTCGATTGTTGGAAAACATTAAAACACCTCAAAATACAATGTTGATGTGATGAATGATGTCGATGTGTTGAAATCTCAATGACATAACATTGTGGTAATGAACATCAAATAAGTAGGGGTTATATTTTTTTAATTTTTTCCCCGTTATTATTCATGTAATGATGAATACAGATCAACCCATGAATTGGATGATCTTTGAATCATGTGTTTATGCAGGTGGGTATCTTTTTTTGAGATTTTCTTTAACCAGAGATGAAATTACCAATTGATTATTAGACTGAAATCCCTGGACATAAATGTTTATAAACATATAATTCTGAGGGTGTGGGATGAGATTGGCAAGGATCAAGCCCCTATGCCTCGTGTGTTCTTTGTGGTCAAACATCTGATTCGACGATAAGCTGAGTTTGAGACATTCGCATATAGAGAACATTACCTGGAGATGACAGGTGCTAACAAGATGGAAACATAACCATCGGAGCAACTTTGTGGTCCTGCAGAAATCACTGAGGGCAGTGGAAAGCAGTGGAGGATACGGTTCGTGCATGGTGGCGCACCTCTGCAGCATGAGGCCACGGTGGGCTCACCAGCGGCCGTAGTGGGGTGACGTGGTGCCAGGCGGCTGCCTCGTGGAGGGGTGGCCCACATAAATTGCACCTATATGAGCTGGAATCAATGGTCATTTGAACATGGTAGTTGGAAGGCCATTTGCCCACAAGGCCAGTTGGGAGGTGAATCATATGGCTCTCACGACCCATGAGCACTATAACACCCCGACCCCAGTTACCCAGAGTCGGTGCATTGGTACATAACATTGTCATGATTACAAAATATCATGTCTCGAAAGACCGATTATTTTAGTAGGCTTGGAATCACTAGATACATTCATATGGTTTAAAATCATAATGTGAAAACTACAATAATATAGTCTCCATAGTCCACACTCATATCCCCTTCAGACTATCCCTGCAGGTTAGTCATAATATATTTCTTCACATCCTGGGAAAAATAAAACATAGAAAGGGGTGAGCTCAGAGGCTCAGTAAGTATAAAAATATAGCAGAAGCTTTCATAAATAAGCGTAAACGTGTGATGAAATGTATAACTAAAACAAAAGCCTTTAAACTTGAAAATCATAATAATATGGAAAAGATAAAATGAAATAATTCCATTTACTTACTCATATGGATATTCTACTAGTCGAATAATCACATTCAATATCAATAAACAATTTTATAATGATGGAATGCATAATGCCGAACTTTTATTTACGTGTCACGACCTTGTGCCAAGACCTAAGGGATAATTGTAACCGGAACACAACCCGAATAGCCTCTATAACCGGACTCTAACCCGGAGTGCCTTTAATAACCGGACACCAACCCAGAGTGCCCATAATAATCGGACACCAAACTGGAGTGCCCCTAATAACTGGACACCAACCCGGAGTGCCTCTAATAACCGGACACCAACCCGGAGTGCCTATAATGACCAGACACCAATCCGGAGGGTCTACTATTACCAGACCCCATCCCGGAACATACTAGTCCAACACATTCTTCTTAAGAATAGGATGAAATATAAAAAAAACATTTGTATTAAAAATAGAATACGAAATGCCAAAAGAATAATCATAAACCATTAATGGCATAAAAATTACTCATATATAGTCAAACATATCACAAAAAATTACATACAATATGGATGATTTGTATCATAATAAGTTAATTTCATATAATTGTAAAATTTATCAAGGGATATTGACATAGATGAAATCAAAACTATTTGGGAGAAATATAAATATATATATTTAATCATTTAAAAGTAACATAATTATAAAATATAACATTTACTTTGAAAATATCCATATTAGCTTGTAAGGGAATCTTTGAAGATTTTATGATGGCGTAAAATAGCCGCACCCTCCGTACAAAATAGAAAAACATTCTTACCTTAACTCTATCGAAAAGTTTAAAAAGGACCTTGTTTGGAAAACAACGGAAATATTCCTTTATAAACTTATTTTAAAAATTCACCAAGGGTAAAAATTAATTTAACCCATAGTCTATAGTATAGTAAGAATGAATTGAAATACTTTTTTTATGAAACATGGATGTGGATGATAAAGAGATCCCAGTAGATAATTACGTATAAACAAACCCGGATAATGAAGAGATTGTGAAATAAACCCTTATCTTGTACTTTTCCTTGGTTGAGGGTACTCTAACCTCCTGTATAATTCTGAAATAATTGTTATTAAATTATACAAGAATCATATAAATTAATATGATATCATATATGATCTTTTAACATTGCTTTGTTTATAATATCTTAGTAATATTGTCGTTTAAAGTGTTAACATACTCATTTTCTTTTATATGTTTTGTTACATAAGCCATGTTTTTATGTATAGGTTTTATTTTATTCATATTTATAATTATATCAAGTCCATAAGCATTACTTTTAATCATCAAATGATAATTATACTTGAATGGATACGATGGGGACTGAATCTCATCGCGTTCGTGGAGACGGTAGTCTGTACGTACGCACGAGCGACAATATAACTATTTTGATATTAAAATAATATATAATTGGATATTATATAATATATACATAATAATTATCATGTTATATTTATTATTTACATGAATTACACATAATTATTATACCCATCGAAATAATAATGTTTGGAATAACAATTACACCACGACTTGGAGATGGTATGTTGTACGTACGGACGTATGGTTACATGTCATTCAAAGGATGGATAGAATACTGAATATGGTTATAACATATTTATAATAACATAAAAGTATATAGAATATACTGGAGTTATTATTTTATAATGGAAATAACAATGAATGAAGACATTTTAGAAGAAAGGAACTTGAAAGAGGGTGGTGAAAACATCACCTCTTTTTCGGGTTCTTCCTTTTGATTTGATAAAAAGGGCTCATAGGGTGGCTTTATGATCAAACAAAGGCCTCTAGGTTGAAGTGAGGGATGTTGAGAGGATATTACGGTAGTTTTTGGCTGAATCAAAAGGGTTTTAAGTTATTAATTTGAGAGAAGGGTGAGTGACCATCTATAAGAGGGGTGAGGGGCACCTTAGGAAAAGCTAGAAATATTATTTTATAATAAAATCATATTTACTTTATAATGTCTTAAAAGTGTAGTATTTAAATTTTAAGGTGGGGATATGTCAAAAAAAATGTTTTAGACAGGTTGTGGTCATTATATTACCATTATCTTTTAGTTTTAACTCTTAGTTAATTAGTTTGACATTTACCATGTCACTTTGTATTTTTATAATATATAGTTAATAAAAATAATATATAAATCCAAGAGACCCCCAAGTGGTCAGGTAAGAATAAAACTATCATGATATAAGTCTTTTTGCCGAACCATATATTTTAAGAAATATAATATCAATTAATAATATAATATTTGTTTTAAAAACTCATATATGCCAATTTTGACACTATTCAATAATTGATTTTTGTTAGTCATAAAAACATTATTAATTTGAAAAAAAATTAATTTAAGAAATCCAATAATGTCATATTAACCAATAAAATTCATCAATGTCATCAAAACATTCAAATTATATTCATTTTAACATTTATAATAGCAATTATTTGATTCCTTCATTAATAAGGTAAATACTACATCTTTATTGTGTCATAAATAAATTTTATTATTAAATGTATAAAAACTATAAATAAAATACCATTATGTAGAACATCGTTTTATCTTTAAAATGACTATTTATAGTCAAAAACCCAACATATATAACCCTATGTAAAATTTTTTTTTCTAAAAGTTATATGCTTATGTCATTTTTTCATTTATGTTAACTGAATTAATATAAAGTCTCATTATCACCTAAAAGTGGCTTCATGGGATCCCAAAATCTACGTAAAAATTCCCATGGTCGTACATGTTTCAACCAATAAGTGTAGGACATTTTTTAGGGTAATTTATTGTTATTATAATATTATTTTTTACCGTTATTTACTGGACTTACCCTTTAACCATGGTAAATAAAATATTTACCGAAGTAATTATTCAAAATTTCTAAAAATAAATGTTACCTATTTACAAAATTTGGACATCCTAATTCTAAATATGGAATATATTTTTCCATATTTAAAACATAGAAGTGGTATAAGTTAATTTAAAATTAATTTCCATTGTTAAAACAAATAGTGTGTTTTTAAGAGATAATATTTATCAAAAGATTAACACTTGTTTATGTCTGTTTTAATTATGAAATTATGTCCAATGACCAAAATTTTATTGAATTGTAAAAATATATTCTAAATATACTTTAAAACCACTGAAATTCATAATTTATCAGTATTAATTATTTTGATTAAAAATGTTGTTTTTAATTAAAATATAGTAATTTTCACTATTCATCAAAATATAAAAGTTATCCGAAAAGTACCAAAATTTTACCCTATTCTAATTTCGATATTCCGAATCCAAAAATGAAGCCCATTTTTAGAGATAAAATTTATTAAATTTTAAAAAGTGGGTATTAATATTCATAACGGCTGCTTTGATTGGTCGCGGTGTGATAGAATCTCGAAGTTGCGTACAACACACGCTATTGTATTATTCAAGGAGAATCGTATCATGGAAGCTTGGGGTGTTACATTCTCCCCTCATTTAAATAATTTCGTAATCACAATTTTAAATTGTTCTTTGAAAATAAAAGTTTGAAAATAGAAAATACCTTTGTGGAAAACCCATATCAGAAATAGGGTTAATAAAATTTAATTTTAATAAGAGGGAAAGGGAAATGAGAATGTTTCCACAAAATTAGGGTTTCTAATAGGAGAAAATTTTTGGAAACTATTTACTCGTAATTAGAGAGAAAATGTAAATATTTCTAGGGAGTGATTGAGGTCATCAATCACAAACAAGTGTAGAATTGAGGGCCTCAAAGCCTTTAATCTATGATGATTTAAAATATAATCAGTTTAGCGAAACATAAAGTATTAGGATAAAAAAATTGGACTTAATGTCCCTTCCCTAAAGTTCAAGAATTAATTTCGTCATATAATAAGATATATATATATATACATCTTGACAAGTAGAGTTTTCATCTTTCAACTAATTTCTACCACAAACTCATTATTCACTCCAAAAGATAATAAAACTCAAACATATTAGATTTATATTAATAGTATAAGGGTAAAAACATTAACACATACCATTATAATGAAAAAATATTTTCTAATAAACAGAGACTTCCTGTAGGCTAAAGGTAGGTAATAAAGGCATGTCACACTATGGTTGTCGATTCGATTCCTGCAGCTTTGTCCGACGCAACGGGTTATCACCCGACCTGCAGGTTGTCCTTTTCCTAAAACTATAGTATCATAATTTTCCAAAAATAATCATAATTAATGTTTAAACGTTGAAAAATACTATCCAATTTTCAACTTAATCCATTCCAAAACATTAAAGTTATCCAATGTACTTATGTTTAGACTCTCTGTAAAAGGTATTCAAATTCCAAAATCAATTTCCACATTAGAGTCACCAAACAGAGTAAAGCTTCTATTATTGTCACATGTTAAAAATATTATTACCTTAGTTATATTAAAACCTTAATGAAAAAAACAAGTATTGTAGTACAGTCCTTATATATATCACGTTATTCTCATAACGAGAATATAATCATTGAGTCCAAAAACACAAATACATTAATTATTCCTCTTCAACTGTAGTAACAACATAATCTTGGCCTTTATACCTTGGCCTTTTATAAGGTAATATTCCTTGACTCTTATTACAATTATTTTCATAATGCCTCATTTCACTAAAATTTTAGCATTCAACATTGAGAGCCTCCTTCTTTCCCTTGCAATCATGAGTCTGGCGACCTTTTTCTCTACATTTGTAACAAACTCCCATTCCTTTTAGGTAAGTACAGGGGTGTTTCATCCCAAAATTTTCAAATAATGGGAAAT
Organism: Viscum album; assembly: GCA_963277665.1. NCBI lineage: Eukaryota > Viridiplantae > Streptophyta > Magnoliopsida > Santalales > Viscaceae > Viscum > Viscum album. Next base: position 317,731,737 of record OY728127.1, read on the forward strand.
CCTTGTTTCCCTTTTCCCATTATCTATCTCTTGCTCCATCATTCTCTTCTTCTCCTGCTTTACGTTATTGTCATATGATTTAGAAAATTCCTTTGCTGTCTTGATAGCACATGAGACTATATCGTCGTGCGTTGAGAAAGATTATGAGACTAATTCTTGATTAAGAAATGGTTTTAACCCATCAAGGAATCGATCAATCATACTTCTTAGGTTACCTATATAATCTGTAGCATGCCTTGCTAAACTTGTAAAGCTAGCCTCATAATTTGTGACATTCTCATCCTCCTTTTGTCTCAGACTCACAAATTGCATTTCCATATATTCTTGATGGTCACGAGTAAAGTATTTTTCTATGAAAATATCTTTCAACTCCATCTATTCCATATTTTGTAGTTCCTCATATTCCTTCATCTTTTGAATAAACGACCACCTTTGAATAGCATCTCCAATGAGGCGGTAAACTGCCATGAAAACTTTTTCCCTTTCGCTACTCCCCAAGGCGTGGAAAATTTTCTCTAAGGAATTTATCCATTGCTCAGCTACTAAGGGATGTGTACTCCCATTGAATTTTTGTGGATTTTTCCTCATGAAGCGATCTAACATTGATCCCCCACGTTGCGGGTAAGGGTGCTCCATACGGGTAAGGTTATTATTAATAACCTGAGAGAGTTGTCCCAATATGGTGATTAGCTGATCCGCACCAGTTGCATCACCAGCTCCACTATAATTACCTTGAGTAGGAGGGAAATCCCTACATGGATTGCGTTCATTGATACGATTTCCATTCCATCCACTAGGAAACCATTTCTAGACAATGGCATAAACTAGATCAGTTTATGAATCAAAATACATAATTCCAAACATGTAAAACACATAACATGAATTGAACAGTTTATGTATATAATCCATAATCATAAAAAGATGTTTTCTTTGAGAAAGTATATACTTATAATCCTTTCATAATAATTTTTAAAGATGATGAAAATTATACAAAGCATATCCCCCTGGAGTGTAATAACCAATAGTGCAGAAATACCTATTTTCTTGCACCAGTTACCATTCGAGTCTTTCTCAAGGCGGTGTTTTCGGGTTTTACAACTACATACATCTCTTCCAGGGCTGCCTCTACCTTCTCGTATCTAGATATTAATTTATTTCTCATAAAACTCACAAAATCACTATAATACCAAAATTCTAGGAAGTTATTCTAAACTAATCCTCAAAGTCTATCTTAGGGAAATGTTCTCTAATCAGAGTTCATCTAAATCTAGCTTCCAAGGTTTGTAATAAATTTCCTCTGATACCAACTGTAATGCCCCGACCCCAATTACCCGGAGTCGGTGAAATATTACACAACATTGGCGTGATCACAAAAGATCAAGTCTCGAAAACCGATTAGATTAGTAGCCTTGGAATCACTAGATACATTCAAACGGTTTACATTACATCATAAAGTGAAAAAATAAATAATATAGTATCCATAGTCCACACTCATATCCACATCAGACTATCCCTACAGGTCAGACATAATATATTTCTTCACATCTTGGGAAAAATAAAACATAGAAAGGGGTACGCTCAAATGCTCAGTTCGAATAACAATATAGAGGATGCTTTCATAAATAAGCATAAACATTTGAGGAAATGTATAACTAAAAAAAGCCTTTAAAACATAAACATCATAATAATAAGTCAAAGATAAAATGAAATAAATCCATATACTTATTCACAAGGAAATTGTACTAGTCGAATAATCACATGCAATATCAATAACAACTTTCATAATGATGTAATGCATAATGTCGAACATTAATTTCTATGTCAAGGCCTTGTGCCAAGACCCAAGGGAAAACTATAACCAGAACCCAACCCGGAGAGCCTCTGTAACCGGACTCCAACCCTTAGTGCCTCTAATAACCGGACACCAACCCATAGTGCCTCTAATAACCGGACACCAACCCTGAGAGCCTCTAATAACCGGACACCAACCTGGAGTGCCTCTAATATCCGGGCTCCAACCCGGAGTGCCGCTAATAGCCGGACACCAATCCAGAGGGTCTTCTATAACCGGAACCCATCCCGAAACATACTATTCAACACATTCATCTTAAGAACATGATGAAATGTAACATAAACATTCGTATTAAAAATAGCATAAAAAATGCCAAAACATTATTCATAAACCATTAATGACATAAAAATAACTCGTCCATAGTAAAAAAAATCCCAAAACCTTATATACAATATGGATGATTGGTATCATAATAAATCAACTTCAAATAAGTGTAAAATTTATCAAAAGATGTTGACATAGATGAAATCAAAACTATTTGAGAGAAATATCTCTTTTTTTAAAACATTTAAAAGTAACATAATTATAAAATAAAAAAGTTAGTTTGAAAATATCTTTATTTGCTTTTAATGGAATCTTTGAAGATTTTATAATGGTGGAAAATAGCCACACTCGCCGTATAAGTTTAAAAATACATTCTTACAATAACTTTGTCGAAAAGGTTAAAAAGGACGTTGTTTTGAAAATGATGGAAATATTCCTTTATAAACTTCTTATAAAAAGTAAAAAAGGGTAAAAATGACATTAAACCATAGTCAATAATATAGTTAGAATGATTTGGCATACTTTTTTTAAGAAACATGGATGTGGGTGATTAAGAGATCCAAGTAGATAATTACTTATAAACAACTTCGGAAAATGAAGAGATTGTGAAATAAACCCTTACCTTGTACTTTTCCATGGTTAAGGGTAGGATAACCTCAAGTATAATGGTTAAATAATTGTTATTAAAATATACAAGAATCATATACATTTATATGATATCATATATTATATTTTAATATTGCTTTGTTAATAATATCATAATATTATTGTCATTTCGGGTGTTAACATACTCATTTTCTTTTATATGTTTTTTTACATAAGCCATGGTTTTTATGGATTGGTTTTATCTTATTCATATTCAGAATGATAACAAGTCCTTAAACATTATATTTAATCATAAAATGAGAATTATACTTGAATGGATACGATGGGGAGTGAATCTCATCGCGTTCGTGGAGACGGTAGTTTGTACCTACACACGATGGAAAATATCACTCGTTTGATATTAAAATATTATATAATTGGATAGTATATCATATATAAAGAATAATTCTCATGTTATATTTATTATTTACATTAATTACACATCATTGTTATACATATCCAAATAATAATGTTTTGAATAACAATTACACCACGACGTGGAGACGGTAAGCCGTACGTACTCACGTATGGTGACATGTAATTCAAAGGATGGATATAATAGTGAATATGGTTGTGACATATTTATAATAACATCACAGTATATAATGGATACTGTATGTATTATTTTATAATGGGAATAATATAGAACGAATAAGTTGAAGAAGAAAGGAAGTTGAAGGATGGTGGTGAAAACATTACCTCTTTTTAGGGTTATTCCTTTTGATTTAATCAAAAGGGCTCCATAGGATGGCTTTATGATCAAACTAAGGCCTCTAAGATGAATTGAGGAAAGTTGAGAGGATATTTGGGTGGGGATTGGCTGAACCAAAAGGCATTGAAGGTATTAATTTGAGAGAAGTGGGAGTGCCCTTTTATAAGAGGGGTGAGGGGGACCTTAGGAAAAACTAGAAATATTATTTTATAATAAATTAATATTCGGATTATAATGGCTCCAAAGTAGATTATTTAAATGTTAAAGTGGGGATATGTCGAAATCCATTCATCCAAAAGATTTTAGACAGGTTTGGGTCATTATATTAACCATATATTTTATATTTAACTCTTAGTTAATTAGTTTGACATTTACCATGTCACTTTGTATTTTTATATTATATAGTTAATAAACATAATATATACATCCAAAAGACACCATAGTGGTCCATTAATAATACACCTGTCATGATATAAGTCCTTTGGATGAAAGTTATATTTTTAGGAATATAATATTAATTAATAATATAATATTTGTTTTAAAAACTCATTTCTGTCAATTTTGACACTATTCACTAAATGATTTTTGTTGAAGTCATAAAAACATTATTAATTAGAAAAAAATTCATTTAAGGAATACTATCATGTCATACTAACCAATAAAATTTATGTCTGTCATCAGAACATTCAAATTATATTTATTTTAACATTTATAATACCAATTATTTTATTCTTTCATTACTAAGGAAAATACTATATCATTATTGTGTCATAAATAAATTTAATTATTAAATGTCTAAAAATTATAAATAAAATACCATTATGTAATAAATATTTTTATATTTCTAATTAATATTTATAGTCTAAAATCCAACATATATAACCTTATATAGAAATTGTTTTGCTAAAAGTTATATGCTTATCTCATTTTTGTATTTATTTTAACTTATTTAATATAAAGTGTCCTTATCACCTACAAGTGGCACCATGGGGTCCTAAAATCGACCCAAAGATGGCCATTGTCGGAAGTGTATCAACCAAAAAGGTTATGACACGTTTTAAGGTAAATTATTATTATTATAATATTAATTTTTTACCCATATTTACTGGTTTTACCTTTTAACCATGGTAAATAAAATATTTACCGAAGTAATTATTCAAAATGTATAAAAATAAAAGTTAACTATTTAAATAATTTATACATCCTGATTCTAAATATGGAATTAATTTTTCCAAATTCAAAACACAGAAGTGGAAAAAATTAATTTAAAAATAATTCTCGTTTTTAAAACAAAAAGAGTGTTTTTAAAAGATAATAACAATCAAAATGATGACACTTTTTTATGTCCGGTTTAATTATTAAAATATGTCAAATGACCAAAATAGTATTAAATGGTAAAAATATATTCTAAATATACTTTAAAACCACTCAAATTCATAATTTATCACTGTTAATTATTTTGATTAGAAAAGGTTGTTTTTAATGAAAATTTAACAATTTTCACTATTCACCAAAATATAAAAGTTATCTGAAAAGTACCAAAATTTCACCCTAGGCTAAATTCAATTTTTCAAATCAAAAATTGAAGTCCATTTTGAGAGATTAAATTTATAAAATTTCAAAATGTGGGTATTTATATTCATTACAACTACTTGGATTGGTCGCAGTGTGTTAGAATCTAGATGTTTCGTATGACACATGCTACTATATTATTCAATGAGAATCGTACCATGGAAACCTGGGGTGTTACACGCACACCATCGGCCGCCCATGTATATGGTCTTCAGAAGAGCGGGCCATGTCCATAGCTAAAAGTCTATGCCCTTAGCAAGTGGCCCAGGACGATCTCGGACCCAGGGGGCCGGTCCTACACATGTCGGGTTGTACAAATTGCTTTAGGATGTAATCACACACTTCGGGTCTGGCCGGAAGAGACTGGGTTGCCGGGTGACCTGGCTGGCTAGACCATCAGCCAAATCGAGACATACCCATCGGATCTCATTGGTTTCAGACGATACAAGTTGGCCAGAGTAGACTGAACTAGACCCAATATAGGTCAGTTGAACTCAGTCAGAAATAAACCAGGGTTTGTGTGACCCCCAAGAAGGTTGGTCAGGTTGGTCTCACTGCGTCAGACCAGACACATTCACGATCAGGCCCAATTTATTACAACACTAATAACAAGAAATCCAAGAGTTTCTTTGACGAGATGTATGTATAATTTTCACCATATCTATGAGGAAGATATTTTTGAATGCACTGATTAGAATTTCATATGAGTTGAGATGTGACAAAGGTCTTGAGAAGTGGTTCTCGTATGCATGTTATGTACAGAACCCTACACCTAGAAGAGATCTGAAGGCAGCTGACATTCTACATTGTGAGACGTGACTATGGCCCAATGGGAAACACATTTGTGTGCCTTTTCTGGCCTAGGGTATGTGATGAAGAAGAGTAACTTAGATTACCCAAATTAGTGGGAAGCAATTCTGTGTAACTTTGGAGAACCATAATACTTGATGGGGAGGTGTACCAAATAAGTCCAAGGATAGTGGGAAGCACTTATGTGTGACTTGGAATGCCCAATGTACTCGATAGAGGTGGAGTTACCCAGCACCTGAGGTGTTCGATGATGGGATTTATTATTCTTCTATCACAAACATAAACATAAACCAAGAGTGATCTATCTTATGCTTCATTCATTTGTTTTAGTTTTCTTTTGTGTGGTATGTCCTTTTTTGTTTGGTGGTCCATACTATGTATTATGTTACTCACTCGTGCACCAGCTTCACTAGCACATGTTGTGTCTGGTGGAGAACACCGATATTTCGATAGAGACATTGGTGGACTGGTACCTAGTGGATCCCTGGGATACGAGATTGATGAATGTTACTACGGTGTACATGTCCTCCTAGGATAAGGAGGGGCCCATTAGGATCGGGTGGAATGAACATTCTACATCGGTTTCCAATCGATACAGTACTCTCACACTCAGGGGGGGTTTTGTAGATGACCATTAGAGTTTCCATTTTTTACCTTGCTATATTTCAGTTCAATTGTTGGGTTTTTGTTTTGTCCCAAATATATTAGTTTCTCTTGTACTCACGTTTTTTATTGTTACATGGTTCCCTTTAAGTGTGTGGGACTTGGCTAGGAGTGTGTATGCTTACATGTACTCAACAAAATGCCTCCCACATGTAGGTTGACGCATTCAGTGCTAGTCGCTAGGTCCCGACCCTAGGGAGGCATGCTTAGGGTAGTCACAAGATGGGACTCATGGTATGGGCCATGAAAAACTAATATCAGAGGGAGGTTAGTCCTACAACAATGAGAAGGATTCAGTGTTTTCTTTTTGGGCAACATGAAGAGGGGTTTCGAGTCTTTCTTCTATATTCGAGGTGTCCAGTGTTGGTACAGAAGCCGACCTATCGATAAAGTTGGACCTTGATTTTTTTCATCTCTGTATATGAAAACACTGGTTTCATAAGAGTCTACATATTTTATTTTAAATAAAACTACATTCTCTAGGTATAAACTTCTAAATATGGTTCGTCTTGATCTATTTCAGGATACCTTAGCATGGACGACTAGCCAGTATCCAGATACGAGGTCGTGAGGACAACCCACCATGCAACGAGGCATCTATTCAGGGAACAATTTTAGAGATGTCCCCATAGGGTGTTGCACCAGTGCTACCATCACCCGATGTTCAGAATCTACTGTCGGCGGTTCCGGAAGAGGACACACACAGACTCAGTGCCCAGAACTATTTTTAGAGACATAGTCCTCCCAGGTTCTGGGGAGATTTAGATCCTCATGTCTATGAGTCATGGATGGAGGCAACGATTATTGTATTCCGCATTGTAAGGAAAACACCTGAGTATATGGATATCATGGTAGCGAGCCATCTATAGGGATTCGAAGTGTGATGGTTGTATTTGACCACCCAGTCGCATGATGAGGCGTCCCTCACGTGATAAGAGTTCGAGCATATTTTCTGAGATGAGTTTTTCTCTTTTCGTTTCACATTTTGCGCATTCAATAGATTCTTCACATAAAATAGGGCTGCATGATTGTGGTCGTGTATATAACGAGGTTCACCGAGTTATCTCACTACTCAATATATATGGTACGAGTCCCATTATTTAGGGCTTGGTCCTTTTAGTGGGGACTCAGATAGGAGAACAGGGTATCATAGTTGTGTCTCAACATCCCTATATAGGTTTGGGGTTGGAATAAGCCATTATGCTAGAGAACTTTTTAGTTGATCGTGAGCCCACAACTAGAGCGACAAGTGGACTCTAGGTGGTGGAGTCTGTGGTAGGTAGTAGACCACATACGTTAGGGCCCAAGAGGTCAAAGTCATTCAGAGGAAGACTCCAAGACATTGAGTCGGTAGTGTGGGTGATCTTAAGCCATATGGAGTTATAGGGGAACCAGACATTGCTTTTCGTGCGGTGGATAGAGACACATGAATGGTGGCTGCCTAAAACATTGTACATATTTCAATAATACGGTCGAAGGGATGCCGAGGTAGAGGCGATAGTTCAAACTTGGATGTCTGCAGTGTGACAGATGTGTCAGGGAAGCAGAGTGAGAAGCATGCTATGGATGATAGTTTGTGGTGTTACCACCCCCACCCATAGCAAGACCACCATGACCTCAGGGAGAATAAATACATGGGTGAGAACCACTTCAACCGGTGAAGGATTCTTACCAATGTTCTATAGAGATGAACTGAGGTACGACATGTGTCTTCCCATAAAAAACCAGTTCATATAGACACGGGTTCTAGTCACTCTTTCATTTACATGGATCTCATTTGGAGCATGGATATTTTGGTGGAGCAGTTCTCTCAATCCTTATAGATAAATACTCCTAAAAGAGGGGATTTGATGATTACACACTTGTGTTGGTATTCCTAGTTTACTCTAAGAGGCAAGATTTTTGGCAGGAATCTCCTAGTGGCAGCGTCGAGGACGTACGATGTCAACTTCTGTATGGACTTGTTATCAAAATTCCATGCTCTGACTGACTGTTTTACGAGTTCTTAATTGTGTGTCAATGTATATGGGACTTGGTTTACCTTCAATGTCTAGTGGGGAAACCATGAATCATAGGACTTAATTTCTCTGAGGAGGGTGAAATTGATCACTCCCCAATTGGCTAGCCTCCGCCTTTCTTTAATGGATGACAGGAGTCCAAATTTTAATGTAGTGGTGGAGGACTATGATGATGTTTTTCCTAAAGACATTATGGAACTAACTCCTCATAGGGAGGAAGATTTTTATAATGACATATACAGTGGTATGCCACTGATATCCACACCGAAATATCGGATGGCTCTCACAGAGATAGACATGCTGAGGGTACATACAGAGGACTTGCAGCAAAAGGGGTTTGTATGGATTCATGTTTCACATTGGGAATCCACGATTCTATTTTCCAAGATATCATACAAGAGTATTTGGTTTTTTTTATACTTCTATAACTTGAACCAGGTGACAGGGAAGAACAAGTATACACTGCTGAGAATTGATGATCTCTTTGACCAACAGAAAGAAACAAAGATGTACTCAAAGATATACATCCGATCAGGCTTTCACCAACATATGGTACTGGATGAGAATGTACTGAAGATAGCCTTTAGGTGAAGATACATCCACTATGTGTTCTTGGTGTTGCCATTCAACATTACAAATTCCCCATCACTTGTTAGGGGACTCATGAATAAGATCACCCACCTTTACCATGACTGATTTTTTGTGGTATTTATTGATGAAATCATGGTATACTCAGAGTCAGAGGAGGATCATACTACACAACAACTAATAGACATAAATACACTCTGAGAGAACTAGTATTACAGAATTCTCTCAAAGTTTCATTTTTTGATTTAGGAAGTCCTCTTTTTAGGGCACGTCATCATAGTGGCTGTACATGTAGAAGATCTGGTATAGATTGAGGTAGTACTTCTTTGGGAGCCTCCTAAGAGCGTGAATGAGGTGTATAGAATTTTGGGTATTGGATGGTTATTATCTAAGTTCATGATCAACTTTTATGATGTATAAGAACCCTTATTGTCTTGGACACAAAATGTACCGCCATTCATGTGGATGGAGAAATGTACACATCTTCTCTAGTTCCATAGGCAGAGACTAATTAGTGACCATGTCTTGAGACTACCAGAGGATGGAATTAGGTATGTAATTTATTGCGACACATTAGGGTCCAGACTGGGTTGTGTCCTGATGTCGGAGCAAGGTTTTATCATCTACGTCTCATGACAGATAATGTTGCATGAGCAGAACTATGCAACCCATGACATGGAGTTAGCAATAGTGGAATTTTCTTTGACGATGTGGAAACACTACATGATGGGATAACAATTTATGGTTTATTCCAAACAAAATAGTTTTAGGTATATCTTCTCCCAAAAGTACATAAACCTAAGACAAATTTGTTGGAAATATTTCCTCCAGTACTATGACATTGAGATAGTCTATATTACTAGAAAGGGGAACAAGATAACAGACACGCTCAGTAGAAGGAATTATTTGTAGCAATTGAGTGAGTTGAGGGAGATTTTATCCATGAGGCCAATATCCTTCATGGATGATTGTAGAGCTTCATAACTTCATTCCATTATTTTTAATCTTCGACTCATACAACAAGTTAGGGAGGAACAACCTATTGATATTGACGTAAATTCCCAACCTGGTCAGTTATACTCACTATGGGATCTAGATTGGTTATAGATAGATGTTGATCACTTAATCCTTTTTAAAGATCACATCGTAGTTCCAGTGAAGTTGTGGTAGGTGGTGTTTATGGAATTCCATACATCCACATTGGTGTTACATACTGGAGTGGAGAAGATGTAACAGGACGTATAACGTTAGTACATGTGGCTAGGGATGGAGAAAGTGGTGGACAAGTTCATTTCATGATGCCTCAAATGTTAGAAATAGAAGGCGGAGCATCTAGTTCTAGTAGGCTTTACACTTCTACTCAAGGTACTGGAGTAGAAATTGGATTTCATATCATTGGACTTTGTGATGGGGTTACCATGTACATCTAGGGGCCTCGACTCTATCTGGGTGATTGTTGACCGACTCCCGATGTTGGGTCATTTCCAACTTATCCGGGATCATGGACTAGTAGAGGGCTTGGGACACCTCTACATCCAAGAGATATTGAGGCTTCATGGGGTGCCTTCGAAGATCATCTCAGATCATGACAATTGCATTGCATCCCTAAAGTAGAGTGGATTAGAGGAGGAATATGACACACTGCTACACTTGAGCACATATTTTGATCCCTAGAAGAATGGTCAGACAAAATGGAACAGAATAACCATGAAAAACATTTTATTTTCTTCCGTACTAGATTTTGGTCGTAGTTGGTCGGAGAAAATGCCACTAGTGGAATTTGAATACAACTTGCACTACCACTCCACCATTAACATGGTACCATTTGAGGTCGTGTATGTGCTTCCTTGTAGATAACCCCTATGCCTGACAGAACAATGGTAGTTGTCACTCATGGTTCCATAGTAGGTATGATCTTCCACCATAAAGGTTCCTATCATCTAGGACCAGATGATTACTACACAGTTCCTGCATAAGTCATCCGCTGACAAGAGATGGAGTCCCGTGGATTTAGAGAAGGGAGATCTTGTTTTCCATTGAGTATCACTCCGATGAGGATTGTGAATAATTGGCCAAGGTATAAAGCTATCTATGTGGATAATCCGACCTTTTTAGATCTTGAAACGATTTGGAGAGGTGGCGTACCACCTACTTATTACCCCAATGATGCCCTGAGTGCATGATGATTTAAACATGTCACAACTGAGGAGTTATTTTAATGATCCATCGCACAATATCGACTGGGGTGAGATGGACATTCACAATGGGGCTATGTTTTTGAATTTCCAAGTAGAGATAGGGGATCGACATGAAATGGTCCTACTTCAGTGGTCAATTCCGATAGTGCGAGTTCGGTCAAAGAATCAGATACACCATGAGAGAACATGGGAGAGGGAGCCTAAAAATTGTTGTATATACCCCCCATCTGTATGATTAGTTTTTTATGGATTGTGGGGATATAAATACATGCGGTGCTGAAATTTTAATTTCTCTAAAATTATATGATTTTATAAAATTATATGGAATTAATCTGTGACACTAATTCTTTGACAATATGTGATTACGAGGCTGAGTGATCTAAGAACAAAATATTCAACATTTTATATGTTTACATAGGTAAATTTGTGAGTAGGTTTCTATGACATTTGAACTAGTTCTCAGACCAAAAATATGAGGGCACTTTTGAAACAAAATGCTAGGATTTTCAATGAAATTACATATCATCGGCCGACATGGGCCAATCAAAAATGATAATTTTTTTGTCTTTTCCAAAAATAATAAATGAACATTAAGAAGATATTTTAATTTTTTATTTTCTAATCCCTTGAGTGGCAGACGATGATGATGTGGTTCATCGATGAGGTACGTTGATAAGGATCGTTGATGGATTGTTAACCTATAGTGTATCAACGATGTAATGAAGAGTAACACTGACACTATTTAATTAATGAAACAGTGTAACGACGTGGATTTTCAACCTAATCGAAATGCTGCACGGTGTTTTCCTTTTATTTGGAAGACACGTTGGTGAAACAAGGAGTAAAATCTTCTAGGATTCTTGGAAAATCCTCCAAAGAACATCCTCTCCAATGAAGAATGCAAAATGCCGACGAATGTCAAACATCATTGAAGCACCTAAATGAAGGAAGATGGAAGTGATGAATGACCTTGACGTCTTAAAGGCTCAATGATGTAAAACTACATTAATGAATGTCAAAGAGGTAGGGGTTAAATTTGTGCATGTTCTTCCCCATTCTAATTCTAGAGAAGATGAATGTAGATCAACCCATGAACATGATGATCCTCAAATCACACGTTTATGTGGGAGGGTAACTTTTTTTTTTGTGAGTTTCCATAACTGGGGTTGAAATTATAATTTGTTGATTGGAATGAAATTATTAGACCTCCATGATTATAAACATCTAACACAGAGGGTGAGGTTCGACAGGAATATGGCCTGAACCCCTCTGTCAAGTGTGTTCTTACTGTCCAACCATATGAATCGGTGAGAAGCCTATTTTGAGACCTCCTCTATAAAAATAATGTTCCTCGAAGATTGTGAGAACTTATTGAATGGAAAACGATGCTCTGGAGCAACTCCAGTGGCCTGCTGAAGGAACATTTGTTGTGTTGGTGGTGGTAATTGGTGGAGTTCTGAGGCGTGCTCATTGGCATGTTGGTCCACTAAAAGGTGACTCTTTTCTAGGAGGGATCCACGTGAAGAGGTGGCCAATGTTTGGGACACCCAGAGAAGTTAGAAGCCACAAATGTTTGATCATGGTAAGAAGAAGGCACTGCATCTTCAAGGCCAGTAGGGAGGGGATGCTGCTGGATGTCGCGTCCTAGGAATGCACCAATGACCGCACATGCAGACAATCATTAGTATAGAAGGTCATGCCCCTATCCAGGGGGTCATGCATCTAGCCAGTGGATCGGGCCTTTCCCAGACCCGGTAGGTATGACCCATGTCCCAATGGGCAGACCCCATGGCCTACAGGCCTGACCAGTACTAGAGGGTTGATCACATGCCTAGTGTGCGAGACCCTCACCAATAGGCCAGACCTACGCCCTTCGTGGTGTGCCAGATGAGACCAAGTAGTAGGGCTAACCAGCAGGTTATACCTCCATCCATCCAAGAAGCACCCATGGAAGACCTCAATTCCTGACCTACTAGCTAGGACAGATCATACCAAACAGGAACTGAACAAGTTCAGGTCGAGTCAATTTTAACTAACCCGGGATTTGTCGGACCCCTAATATGGTTTGTTTGGTTCGGTCTAACCATGTCAGACCAGACCAAGATTCAACCGGCCCCTATTTACTAAAACATTAATAACATAAAAACTGGGTGTCTGCTTGATGATCCATTGGTGGGGTTGTGACCCACTCGATGAGGTGAATCCTTTGACATGCAATGAGGAGGCATCAATGACTATGATATGCGCCGAATGGATTGAGGTGTGGTTCTCTTAGTGACACTATGTAAAAAACATTAAATTTTTTTTGTGACCAAAATACTGTAGAATTTTGAATCTGTTTCAATTTACTATGTCTCAGTTGGAAGCACTTCCTTGTGAATTTATAAGCCCATGGTATGCGACGTAGAGGAGTACCTCGGTTGGAAAATATTAGTGTGAATCACATATCTGTGACATTTCAAGACCACCATACATGATGAAGAGGTATATCTAAGCGAGACAATGTTAGTGGGATGAACATTTATGTGATTCGGAAGGCCCAAAATTCTCAATAGAGGAAGATTCAAGTAGGAGAAGTTGTTCTCGTTGATGTTATTGATGATTCTCCTGTCAATAAACTGAATGTATACATATTGTAAGTTGTTGTTTCCACCATTATTTATATTGAGTATTTTTTTTGCATTTCCTTTTTTTGGGGTCCCTACTGGGTATTTTTTTACACACCCCTGCATGGGCTTCATCCTCACAATTTTTGTTTGGTATAGATAATCGATTTTTCGACATAGATTTTGGTGGACCGGGACTCATAGTTTCTCAGGGAGATGAGACTGATGGAAACTACAATGGTGGGATTTGTGGCCTATGACAAGGCGGGGCCTAGTAGGATCACGTTAACTAGACCTTCTACATTGGCTTCAAAAAACATCACTACTCTAACGTTCAGGTGAGGTTTTCCATAGATGGAAATCCTAGTTTCCATCATGTACCTTTCTATTATCAGTTCTTTTTTTGGGTTTGTATTCTAACCCACATATATTAGTTGGAATTTCACTCAACTATGTTTTATGGATAATTGTTTTGTTCAGGGTGTGGGACATGGTTAGGTGTGTGTGTTCAAATAGGTACTATAGAAAATGACTCCTCATTGTAGGATTATTCCACCAACACTATTCTATAGCCCCTAGAAATCAAGAGGTCGGCTTGGGGAAGTCACAATACGGGCCCCAGGGAATGGTTTGTGACAATATATGTTTTCATGAGTGAAGTTTATATTTTATATCATTCTTGATAGAAAAAGGTAAGTGTTATTTTATCATTCCGTAGTTATAATTGTTTCGAAAAATATCATATTATTTGTTTGAATACAATAAAACATAAAATCATTTTGATTTCGTTGTGAAAATAAAATCACATCACTTTATGAGGTTGTAGATAGTCATAAACAATAATAATGTTATCATTTTTTAATGGATGTTGTTATAAGAAGGATTATGATATATTAATTTTATATAATTATTTATAAGTAAATAATAAAATATATATAAATTATATTCATCACCATAAACATCCATGAATGGAAATAATGTAAATGGAATGACGTTAGTTCGTGAGGCGGCGGGACATCATAAAAAGAATGAAGATTTCATTTAACGCATGATAGAAGGGTAAGTGGATTTTGGTAATTTAATTAGAATAATAAATTATGAATATATAATTGAATCATATAATATTATATGAACATGTGTAATTTTGTCTATGGTGGTCAATGATGAAATGATACAATTTTTTTGTTAGGTGTAACAACCAGAGATTTTATGAGATACATTATTTTTAATTTCGTTGATGTCTTCTATTATAATCTACTCCAATATTAGCTTATAATATACGCAACACCGTATTATCTTTCAATATACGCAACACTATTCTTGGCTCATGTCACACACAATTTCAAGTTTATTTTGTGGAAATTATTCTACGAAACATTATGTATAGATTTTGTTTAGTGTACAATTGAAATAAGTTTTGATTATGTTATACACAATACCAAACAGAGCTTTCACTACACTTATCCCTGACTTGGATTTCATTACACGCAATCAATACCTTCTTCGATATCATGTGTAGTACTCAATACAAAGTTTCACTAAAAGAGATATTATTATAACATTATTATGAACTACCTGTTATGAATAGTAATGCCCACTTTTTGAAATTTTAACAATTTTATCATTGAAAATGGAATGTATTTTTGGATTCAGAATATTGAAATTAGCCTAGGGTGAATTTTTTGTATTTTTCTAAAAACATTCAATTTTTGATGAATTATGAAAACACTGGGTTACTATTTAAAACCGCATTTTTATTTTAATAATTAATTATACAACATACCTATATTAGTTAAATGAAAATTATTAGAGTCATTTTATAATAATTATATATATATATATATTATTGAACTTTTCACTATCTTTTAGCCACCTCCTAGGAGATTTTGAAAATTTACAGAAAACAAATTTTTACCACTTCTATGAGTGGAATTTAGAAAAATCTGAGAGACACAGTTAATATAAAAGAGTAAAATGTTGTTCAATAAGACTAAAATATTTTTTGGTGAATAGTAACTTTTTACTTTTATTTACCATGGTTAAAAGTAAATAGGGTAATTAAGGGTAAAAATGATATTATTCTTACCATAACATGTGTATTAATTATATTTGATAAGTATAATTAAACCAAAAACAACCTTAGGAATATTAAATTATCATTTAAGTCCACTTGAATTAGATTAGAACATTTATTATTATTTAATTCAAAGAAGAGTTAAAAGAGTTAAAATCAATGTTTAATAACAAAAACATTTTTAATATGGGGTTATACAGAAGAAAAATTCGACTATAAATATTAATTAGTAAGATAAAAAGATATACTACATAATGGTATTTTATTTTTAATTTTTAGACATTTATTTATTTAATATATTAATGACACAATGATGATGCAGTAATTATCTTATTAATGAAATATTAACATAATTGATTTTATAAATACCCAAATAAATGTAATTTGAGACTTTTTATAAAATAATTTTTTTTTTGATAAATATGACATTTTATTATTTATTAATTTAACTTTTTTTAACTAATAATGTTTTTATGATTTTCAAAAAAAATCAATTACCAAATAGTGTCAAAATTGACATAAAATATTTATTAAAACAAATATTATATTATTAATTGTTATTATATTCCTAAAAATATAACGATTTTCTAAATGACATATATAAGGTTATATATATTAATAATGAACCACTTGTGGTTCTTTAGTCTTTTTATATTACGTTTTTTAACCATATAGTGTAACCAAACAAGAAGTCACGGCAAAAGTTAAATTATTTAACTTAGAGATAAATCTAAATGATAAGGTTAAAATAGTAACCTAAACTTGTCTAAAAAATATTTGTTCAGAGGATTTCGACCCATCCCCACTTTAGCTTATAAATAAATTAATTTGGATCTATTATATACTGAATATGATTTTAATATAAAATAATATTTTATGTTTTTCCAAAGGTGCCCCTCTCCTCCCTTATAAAAAGGGCACCCCTTCCCTCTTCTCTTCACACCCTTTTGAGCCTTCAATATCGGCCAACCACTTCCAATTACTCTTCTCAACCTCTATATTTATATCATAGAGGTTATGGTGTTCTCAAAAGACCAAATCTGTTGCCCTAAGAAGAAGTTTAAAGGAGGTGCATCCAAGAAGAGGTAATCACTTCTACTGAATTTTCATGATCTTTTCCTCTTCTGCCTCCTCTTCATTAGTTGTTTCATTATAGAGTAATTACATAATTATTACTTATATACTGATATGTTATTATAAATATGAAACAACCCTATTTCACCTTCTATACATCCTACGGAAAATGAAATCCCTGCACGTGCGTACGTACGGAATACCGTCTCCACACCGTTGTGTAATTTGTTTTCCACCACCACCGTACTTGGATGAGTATAATGCTGTCAATAAATAACTATATATGATCATTGTAAATTGTTATTGATTCTGAAAAATTATACATACACATCAATAAAATTATGCGATCATGGGAATGATATCATCGCTCGTGCGTACGTACGGACTACCGTCTCCACGAACACGAAGAGTTTCATTTTCCATGATTAACAATTCAAGAATGATTATAAAGTATATATAATAAATAATCATGAAATATATTATATAATAATGATACTGGATTTAGGTACATATATTTTTCATGTACTTAAACCCATTTAATTGAATAAAGAAATGAAAACAGCGTTCATGCGCACGCATGACCTACCGTCTCTATGAACTATATATTTCATTCCTTTTATCGAACTATCATATATATTTATATACTAAATATATATTATGTATAAAACATGTTTTACATTCTTGAATTACGTAAATCATTATATATGTTATAATATCAAGAACAACATGTTGAAACACGTACGATAAATGAAACGATTTTACGCAAAATGTTGCTTTAACATGGAATTTACAAAAGAACAGGTAACATAAAGTCATAAGTGAACCATATATGATATCATAACAATGAATTTTATTATCTAATAATTCAATAAAAATATTTAAATCATTATATAGGAGGTTCAGATACATACGAAGCATATCAGACCTAAGGCAAGGGATAACTATTCAAATCTCATTCATATCTGAGATTGTTAATTCGTAAGTATTTACTGGGGTTATTATTATCATCTGTGGCCATGTTTTATTAAATTTCTTATATTTATTTTTAATGCACTTTTTACGCGTTTTTGAAATTAACCACATGTTATGAAGGAAATCTTATTTTTTTTACCACACGGGGAACTTTTCGAATTTTCTTACAGAAGTACGGGAAGAATGTTATTTTTAACTTATACAGCGTGTACAGATTTTTATGGTTTCATAATTCTTCCTTTTCATGAATCTTCATATACAAGATTTTATGACTATTTTCAACAAAATACATTTCTTTTAAAATTTAGTGGAATTTTGTGAAAAGAAAATGATTTTGAAGAAGAAAGGATATTTTCCTCAAGAATTCATATCAATTGTTTTATCAAAACCATTTTCCATCTAAGATGATAATATTTCATATGTTTATGTTTCATGTATAATGTCTCTATGATTTACATGGTTTCACTTTTCATATGATGAACTATCCATTTGTTTTATATGGATTATGTGATGATGGGATGATGTTTATGAAACCCATTTTATTCTTGGGTTATGATGAATGTTTCATGTTTACTTTTTGGAACAAGTAAGAATGATTTAATTATGAGACTGGTGGGACCTATATCTCCCTCCAATGCATTGGGTAATAATTTATAGCTCAGGAGATAGACATGGATGGAATGGTTAGTTAATTTGGTTCAGTGATACAGGACTTGAATGAGGAGTGAACTCGATTCAGAAAGGGACTTTGTCCACTAAGATGGTCTTGGAAGCAATGCCTTGGATACTATAGAAATAATATCATGTGCTTAATGGTTTCAACAATTACATTCTTTATTCCCATGAAATTGTATCATGATTGATGATCCATTATTATCTATGCCTTACGTACTTCCATGTTTTATGTCATTGCTCAATATTTTTATGTTTAAATATTATGTTCATGTTTTGAGGTTCAAATGTATATGGTTTCTTTTATTTTCTCCATTCATACCCTTACTGAGAATTTGAGATAACCCTTTATATGTATTCTTTTTTCCAGGATATAAAGAAATGTTTTAGGTAAGAAAAAAAGGATGATCTGTATGGGTGATGTTGAAGATCTTTCACCAAGATTAGAATATTATATTCCAAGTTTCCAAAGACACTAAACTGTTACGGTCCTTGTGTGTCAGTTTTTTTATGTATTAAGTCTTCCGAAAAAGTAATGTAATCTACATGTAGGTCAGTTTTTGGGTCTCTACAATAGGTATCCGAGGAATTTTTTAGTCAACCTTTGGAAACTAAGACGCTAAAACTTTAGTGAGATCCCTAATGATATTTCTAATGTATGTCTAGGGATGTCCCTAAGGTTTAGTATAAATATAGGTTACAGTCCTATAGTTATGTTGACAATCATGAATAACCTAGAGTAAACTGAAGGTGTCATGGATTAAATAATGTGTGATATGTTAGACATCGGATAAGTGTCTTTTAATGATTATGTGGTACCTCGTTATAGTAACTATTTCGTACATTATGGTATCTGGTTTTAGTCAATGGAGGGAACGAGAATGAATTCGGTTAACTTTGATTCTGACGGACAAATTGGTGACTGTGATCAACAAAATTGTGTAATAACTAGAGGGAAAGATATTGTGATTATGCCGAATCAGTCATCATGAAATATGATTAACAAGGTGAACTTTGGTGGTATTACTAAGTCATCAAATAAGAGGAAGATGCAATTTTATGCATGTTTGCATGGTGAGGAGCATATAGAAAGGAAGAATGTGATTTCTAAAGAAGAGAAGAAAACCTTGAGGAATACCTCAAATGGAGGGGAAGATGTTATATGTGTGGAGAAAAGGGTCATAGAGTGACACACTGTTAGGGTGTTAAATGAATTATTTGTGGAGAACATGGGAATTACCCAACTCAATGCCCTAGCCTAAGTGGTTACTTCTAAATCAAGGAAGGACTTATTCCATGAAAATCATTGAAGAGGATGGATTGAAGTGTTTAGGTATTGGTATTCAAGAATAATGATGTCGAGGTACTTTTATGGTATACTGGAATATTTTTTTATTAGTCTATTGTGGTTTTCAATAATTTTATGGTTCCGGTAACCATGAAAAGTGATTCAAATATTTTGGAAAGTAGATGATATACACATAATGAATGGATAAGGAGAAAATAATATTTTTGATAGTATTAATGAGCTCATGATTGATATAAGGAGTAAGTGATATCGTGGTTTGAGTATATAATTTTATTGAAATTTTGGTATGTGGAATGTGTTAATTTTTAACTATATTCATGTTTTCACTAAGGTTCAATGGGTATTAATTTTTCAACAGAATACATTATTAAGGCCATCAAATGTTTTGAATGTGACCAAAAAGTCATATCTTGTGATATATGGGGATAAATGATGGTATTCACATGATTGTTATATGACCTCTCTAGAAATATTTTTCACTATAATATGAGATTGGACAACAGTATTTTGGAAAACCATAAAGATTGAAAATGATTATTTTGAACCCAAGTTAGTATTTTTTAAGGCTGGAACTTTTTTATATTATTTTTGTGATGTTATAATAGTATAGTTATGGAAAAAGGACTACCTACAGGACGGGAGACAACCCGTTGAGTCGGACAAGGCTGTGGGAATCGAACTCACAAATAAAGTGCGATAGGCCTTTTTCGCCTACCACTTTCCTATAGGAGGTCCCTGGGTAGTAGAAACTAGTTTTATAAAGTTCTATGATAGATGAAGTATAACTCCATTTTCAGAATCATATAGATTTAACCTCACTATAGATGGACTTATGTACATTTGATAACTTTTGTCAACCTTTTGTTTGAGACACATAGAATGACCAATCATTCTATCACATGATCTTCTATCACTTCACAAATGAAAAATTCAACTTCATTTCTTTATGAGATGAAGTAGAAAATGTTCAAGGCACGAACAACTGTGAGATTATACTGAAATAAAGTAAGTATTTATTCTAATTCAAAATCTACAACATTAGGGAAATGATCTTAAAAAACAAAAATGTTTTCTAGTGCCCTTATATTCGATGAATCAGACGGTACCTTAGATCATCACAAATTTTTGGCTTTGTTTTTGTAGGATTTTTTATAGCAATGTCATATACCACTCTTCATCAGGAGATGATGGTTATATTTCTCTTCCATACCCATATTTTCACCCATGTTGTCCTTTGTGGAAACCCATTGCTGAGTTACTTTGGGTTACTGTTTTGATTCTAAATTTCCTTTTAAAAATGAAGTTTTAGTATTCCATTTTACGATGTGGGATTCAATTATAGAAACTATCATGTTATAAACCATTTATAACCCCAGTGAATTTCTAGGGCGAAATTCATTTTAAGGGTGGTAGAATGTAACATCCAGAGATTTTACGAGATATATTATTTTTAATTTATTTGATGTCTTCTATTATAATCTACACCAAGATTAAATTGTACTATATGCAACACCGTATTAGCGTGCAGTATATGCAACACTATTCGTGGCTCGTGTTACACACAATTTCAAGTTCATTTTTTGGAAATTATACTACACAAAATTAAGTATAGATTTTGTTTAATGTATAAATGAAAAAAGTTTTGATTATGTTATACGCAACACCAAACAGAGAATTCACTATAGGAATCCCTGACTTGGATTGCATTACACGCAATCAAGACCTTCTTCGATAGCGTGTGTAGTACGCAATACCAAGTTTCACTAAACGAGATATTATTATAATATTATTATGAAATACCAATTATGAAAATTAATAACCACTTTTTGAAATTTTATAAATTTTATCATTCAAAATGGAATTAATTTTTGTATTCGGAATATCAAAATTACCCTAGGGTGAATTTTTGGTATTTTTCTGAAAACTTTCAATTTTTGACGAATAGTGAAAACACCAGGTTACTAGTTAAAAACCGAATTTTTATTTAAATAATTTTTTATTTTAATTAATTTTATTTTAGGTAAAAATTTATACATAATACCTATATAAGTTCAATTTAATTTATTAGATTCATTTTATTATAATTTTAGCTATATTTATATATTATTTCACTTTTCACCGTCTTTTACCCACCTCCTAGGAGATTTTGAAAATTTACATAAAATATAATTTTACCGCTTCTATGAGTGGAATTTAAAAATTCCAAGAGACACGGCTAATATCAAGGAGTAAAATTTCATTCAATAAGATAAAAATAATTTTCGTTGAATAGTAACTTTTTGCTTTTATTTACCACGGTTAAAAGTAAATAGGGTAATTTAGCGTAAAAGTGATATTATTCTTACCCTAACACATGTCCTAATTCTATTGGATATGTATAATTTTACCCTAAATAACCTTAGGAATATAATATTATCATTTAGGTCCACTTGGATTAGATTAGGACATTTATTATTATTTAATTCAAAGAAGAGTTAATAGAGTTAAAATCCAAGTTTAATTACTAAAACATTTTTAATATAGGGTTATACATAAGATAAATTCGACATTAAATATTCAATAGAAAGATAAAAAAATTTAATATATAGTGGTATTTTATTTATAATTTTTAGACATTAATTTTTTAATATATTTTTGACACAATGATGATACAGTAATTACCTTATTAATGAAATATTAACATAATTGATGTTATAAATAACCAAATAAATGTAATTTTGAGACTTTTTATAAATTCAAATAATTTTTTAGATTAATATGATAGGTTAGTTTTGATTCAATTAATATTTTTCGAACTAATCATTTTGTTATGATTTTCACAAAAATCAATTACCAAATAGTGTCAAAATCGACATAAAATAGTTTTTAAAACAAATATTATATTATTAATTGTAATTATATTACTAAAAATACAAGTATCGGCCAACTGACATAGATAAGGTTATATATATTAACTATTAACCACTTGGGATTCGTTTGGATTGTTATAGTATGTTTATTAACCATATAGTGTAACAAAACAACAAGACATGGTAAAAGTTAAATTACATAACATAGAGTTAAATCTAAATGATAAGGTTAAAATAGTAACCTAAAGTTTTCTAAAACCTATTGGATGAGATTATTTTGACCCATAACCACTTTATCTTCGAATTAAATTAATTTGGAGCTATTATAAATAGAATATGATTTTATTATAAAATAATATTTTAAGTTTTTCCAAAGGTGTCCATCTCCTCCTTTATAAAAAGGGCACCCCTTCCCTCTTCTCTTTACACCTTTTTGATCCTTGAAGTTCGACCAAAACCTGACAATTACTCTTCTAAACCTATCTAGTTACACCATAGATGTTCTGGTTTTCTCAAAAGACCAACTCTAGTGCCCTAAGAAGAAGATTAAATGAGGTGCGTCGAGGAAGAGGTAATCTCTTCTGCTGACAAATTCAAGTTTCTTTCTTCTTATACTTCCTCTTATTTAGTTTTTTCATTATAAAGTAATAACATAAGTATTAATTATATATTGATATGTTATTATAAATATGAAACGACCCTATTTCACCATCTATCCATCCTATGGGAAAGGAAATCACGGCGCATGCGTACGTTCGGAATACCGTCTCCATGTCGTGGTGTAATATGTTTTCCTCCACCACCTTACTTGGTTGGGTATAATGGTGTAAATAAATAACAATATTTGATTATTTTAAAGTGATATTGATTCTGAAATATTATACATACACTTTAATACAATTCCATTATCAATGGAAAGATATCATCGCTCGTGCGTACGTATGGACGACCGTCTCCACGAACGCAATGAGATTCATTTTCAATGATTAAACATTCAAGTATGATTATAAAGTATATATAATAAATAATCATTAATGATATTACATAATAATGATACTAGATTTATGTATATATATTCTTCATTTACTTAATTCCATTTAATTCAATAAGGAAACAAAAACAGCATTCATGCGTACGCACTGCCTACCATCTCCATGAACGGTGTATTTCATTCCATTTATCGATCTATCATATATATTTATATACTTAACTTATATTATATATAAATCATGTTTTTCATTCTGGAATTAATTAAATATGGAAATAATTAATAATATCAAGAACAAAATGTCGAAACACGTATGATAAATGAAACGATTTTACACAAAACACTCCTTTAAAATGGAATTTACAAAAGATCAGGTAATATAAATTCATAATTGAACCATATTTGTTATAATAAAAATGAATATGATTCTTTAATAAGTCAATGAAATTATTTAAATCATTATACATGTGGTTCAGATACGTACCAATCATATAGGACCTAAGGTGAGGGATACCTATTCCAATCTCATTCTTATCTGAGATTGTTTATTCGTAAGTATTTACTAGGGTTATTGTTATCATCCATGTCCATGTTTTCTAAAAGTGTTTTTATGTTTTTTTACTATCCTTTTTACCGATTTTTTAAAATGACCACATGTTATGAATGAAATCTTACTTTTTTTACCACACTGGGAACTTTTTGAGTTTTATGACAAAAGTACGGGAAGATTGTTATTTTTAACTTATACGGCATGAATAGATTTTTTTGGTTTCATAACCCCTAATTTTCATGAAGCTTACTCTACCTGATTTTATGACTATTTTCAAAAAAAATACATTTCTTTTAAAATTTAGAGGAATTTTTTGAAAGGAAAATGATTTTGAAGAAGAAAGGGTATTTTCCTCAAGAATTCATTTGAATTGTTTTATCAAAACCATTTTCCATATAAGATGACATTATATCATATGTCTATGTCTCATGTATAATTTCTCTATGATTTACATGGTTTCACTTTTCTTATGATGAAATATCCATTTGTTTTATATGGATTAGGTGATGATGGGATGATGTTTATGAAACCCATTTTATTCTTTGGGTTGTGATGAATATTTCAAGATTATTTTGTGGAAAAAATAAGAATGATTTCACTATGAGATGGGTGGGACCTATATCTCCTTCCAATTCATTGGGTAAAGATTTATATCTAATGAGATAGAAGAGGCTAGAACGGTATGTTAATCAGGTTCAGTGATACATGGCTGGAATGAGGAGTGAACTCGATTCAGAAAGGGACTTTGTCCAATAAGACGGTATCGGCATCAATGCCTTGGCTACTATGGAAATCATATCATGTGCATAATGGTTTCCAAAATTACATTCTTTATTCCCATGCTATTTTATCAGGATTGATGATCCATTATGATCTATGCCTTACGTACTGCCATGTTTTATTCCATTGCTCAAGATTTTTATGTTTAAATATTATGTTCATGTTTTGAAGTTCTAATGTATATGGTTTGTTTTATTTTATTCATGCTTACCCTTACTGAGCATTTGAGCTCATCCATTATATGTTTTCTTTTCCCCATGATATAATGAAATGTTTTAGGTAAGAAAAAAATGATGATCTTTATGGGAGATGTTGAAGATCTTTTACCAAGATTAGAAGATTATATTATGAGTTTCCAAAGACACTAAACTATTACGGTCCTTATGCGTCTGTTTTTTTATGTATTATGTATTCCAAAAAAGTAATGTAATGTAATGTCCATATAGGTCAGGATTTGTGTCTCTACATTAGGAATGTTATCTCTTATGCACACCTCCTCTTTAGGATTATAACTAACAATTAGGATGTTGTAGTTTTTATCATACCAAGGATTATATGATTATATTATAGAATTAATAATGTTATTATTTTTCAATACATGTTTTAATAAATGGGTTTAGGATATATTTCCATGGGTTGATAGTGGGTTCCCTTTTATAAGTTGTGAGGAGGGGAAATCATATAAATATATAATATAATAAAATAATGGGATGTAAATATCAATACACGTTCCATAAAAATTTGAAAATATGGATTCATGGAGTGATATGTACGATAAAAATCACTACCATACAAAATAAACATGCTATAAACATTATATCCTCTTTATATATAAGATTACTAATATTTAACCATTTAATGGTATTACACCAAAACTATTAATTTTACATATATACTACACATTATTGGGAGATATATGTATAATCATGTTATATATTATAAATTATTCTGATTCCAAATTTTTAAGGACCCAACCCCATTTCCCCGGAGCCTGTGCCTTATTTATTACATTTGAATAAAATCAAGGAACAGGAATCCCAAATGACCAAGTAGTTTAGTATTATTGTAATCAATATACATACATGAGTTCATCATTTCAACATGACATGAAAAAAAATACAGAAACTCCATAGACAACATCCATAAATCCTATGTTATTTTAGCGTCTCATTCATAATAAAATTATTATTTCCCTGTGGAAATGAAACATAAGAATGGGGTGAGATCAAAAACTCAGTAAGGGTCAAAAACATAGTGTAATATTACATAAAAATTATACAAGGTTAATAATTGAAAACAAATGCCTTTAAAAATAAACATGAACATAATATAAAAGAAATATGAGCTTAGTAAATATTACCATAACATAACATAATGATGGGTCTTCTAGTAGTCGAATAACCACATGAACCTAAAATACTATATAAATATTGAGGGAATGCATAATGCAGGACACCATATCCATAAAGTCAAGACCATGTGCCAAGACCATAAATAATCATTTTGTCAAGGCCTTGTACCAAGACCGTAGATTGTCTCATGACACGAACTGACACACTGAGGGGCTATAGTGGACCCCACCCAAAATGTACTATGTCCATTGCATTACTCATATAAATGGGTATTAACATAAACAGCATGTACATTCATATTGAAATTAATATATGAAACGAAAATAACATTCCCCAAACATTAACCATAAACACAAACCATTCAGGTTAAATTGGTGAACGGTTTAAAGTGTGCACATCCCCAACCAAAATAATCACAAAAAATTAAATTGAATATGGTATATGATAAAATGAATTATTAATCCCAATAATATATAAGATTAAGCAAGATTCTTGAAATATTGAAATATGCTCTTACAAAATCTTCGAGTAATTGTTAAAATAAATACTCATTTACATTGAATAGTATAGTTATTTTGAAAAAAAATTTGTATAAAACCAGAGGTGAAGTAAGATATTATTTTCATAATAAAATGTTTGACTTAATAAATATATTGGTTTTCAAAAATATATTAGATATTTCCCATGGAAATATGTATGAAGTTGAGATATTTCTAAGAATCAGGCATGTAATTTGGAATTTTTTTTTGAATGCTCTTTTAAAAAAATGTAACTATAGATAAAATTAGAAGAATTATGTTTAGTGAAAATCTATAGAACAAAAAAAAAATTTATGATGGGTATATAATTATAAAAAAAATTCATTCAGGTAATTAGACAGTGAATGGAACCCAAATGGAAATGGAGGTTCGTTTGAAAAAACACTTACGATAAATCCATACGTGTTCCGCTCTTGAACTAATGCTCAAAGAATATGAAATTATAATCATTAATGATCTATTTAAGAACATATTATAATTGTATTTAGATTATAATAATTCTATTTAGTTCATTTATTACATAATCGATATGTTATTATATATATTTATTATTTTTCAGAGTGTTCGTTTTATTTATTTTCGTAATCAGTTAACAAGTTATTTGATAATGGAGTTCTTGTAGAATGGATGATAATCTCCAGAATTGAAATATCATATTTATGATCATCCCTAGGTGTTATTGGTCATTTATATAACATTGTTACTTGGAATGAGGATGAATTTTTATATCAAACATTAATCATAACTGTTTCAGTTTATTTGTTTGTTTTGAGTACAATGAACTGATTTTTCTTTATAAGTTGATACCATTTGTAAAATGGGTTCACAGAAACTCATATTTGTTATATTACATATATAATAATATAGTTCAACCATAAAAATAATTGTTTCAGGAAGAAAATTGTGAATGATAATAAAAAATTAAAGCACATCATCCTTGAATATGGTAAATTAACACAACTCGGATTGTGTTCTTGCTACATTAATAATATAAGGTAAAAGGGAGAGATGAGGGTCACTTATTACACTATCATGAAAACATTACAGTAAATATATGTTACTAGATTCATCAAAAAAACTTCTTAAAGAGAGGTAATAGAAAAATATAACATATGAACATTGATGTAAAGACAATGAATTGAAAAGATGAATTTACCTCTGGAACCAATCTACCTTGAGAGGATTTTTTTAAGGAGTGGTTTTGGAATTTTAATGAGACCAAGGATTTCTGGATGTGGAAGAGGATGTAGGGAGGATATTTGTATGGAATTTTGTCATGGGACAAGGCTTGAGAAGAGTGAAGATAAGGGGTATTAGGGGGGGTTTATTTTGGAGAAGAGAGGGGATTATAAAATTCATTAATTTATTATTTCCCCTCAATAAATGAAATTGTGAGTCTTCTATGACCAAAAAGTGTAATTTTATCATATGAGTTCGAACCAAGTGGGCTTACATCACTTTTGATGTCATTAATTAAAATCTTAATTTATTCTAAAAACAATAGTTTTAAAACATTAAATTTCTTTTTCCAAAGCATATGTATATCGTACAATCACTAAAATATTATTGATATACTAAATCATGTATGATTACTATTCATTACATATACTACTATTAATAAGGGTATGTTACTATTCATAAGGCTTGGTTACTATTCACCAAAAATTATTTTTTCATTATTGGAGTCCAAATAACTTACTCATCATAATCGTGTATATGAGATTTTCAAAATTCATATCACAGAAGTGACAAACATATTTTTTAAGGTTCACATAGATCATAGTAGTTAATTATGTAGTGATTTCAGGTGATTGTGAAATATTTATAAGAAAGGAATTT
Source organism: Viscum album (assembly GCA_963277665.1). Classification (NCBI taxonomy): domain Eukaryota; kingdom Viridiplantae; phylum Streptophyta; class Magnoliopsida; order Santalales; family Viscaceae; genus Viscum; species Viscum album. Next base: position 317,760,663 of record OY728127.1, read on the forward strand.
CCATTGAAAAATATTGGGTTGTTGCATTCTTCTCCCGTTCTGAAATTTCTACCTTGAAATTTAATTTTATAAACATGGCCAAAAATAGGTGGGGTACCTTTCCATCATTACTTCCTCCTGTTCCCATGTTCCCTCTTCATACTTATTGTTTTCCCATAGTACCTTAAGCAAATGAGTAGTCCTGTTGCGTAGAACATTCTCTCTACTATCCAATATTTTCACTGGCTCATCCTCATAGAAAATATCATTCTCCCACTGTACCACCTATAAAGAGAGTACATTTGAAGAGTCTGGTATGTAATTACTTAAGAGGGACACAAGAATGAAATTGTGTACTTTGACATGGTAGGATGAAGTCATATTTGATAGGACACCGATCCGAATCGATCAAGGATCTCAAAGATGCTAATATACCTGGGACATAGATTTTCCATTCATCTAAAACCTCATAACCTTCATCCATGGAGATATGGGTAGAAATACATGTTCTCCAAATTTGAATTCAATGTCTCATCTTTGTTTATCCACATAACTTTTCTGTCGACTTTGTGATGCCTTGATATTCGACTGAATGGTTTTTACCTTATCCATCATTTATTCAACCATTTCATGTCCTATAAGATTACACTCACTGACATCAATCCCACACACTGGTGTTTTACACCTTGTCCCATAAAGGGATTCATATGGTGGCATCCAGATTCTCCATTGGAAAATTTTGTTGGGGGTAGAATTCAACTAGTGGAAGATTTTGGTCGCAACCTCATCTGAATTCCATAGAACACACTCTCATCATGTCATCCATTGTCAGAATAGTCCACAATGATTTTACATTAGTTTGAGGATGATAGGACCTACAAAGGTTTACTTCAGTGCATATAGCATGTTGGAGAATTTTTCAAAACATTAAGGTCAATCTAGGATAACAGTCACATGAAATAGATATTGGTACTCCATGCTACCTTACCACTTCATTTATGTAAATCCATGCATGTTGATCCAATGTGAAGTCCTCTTGAATCGCGGTAAAGTGAGATGTCTTTGTAAGATGTTCCAAAATGACTCGTATAGAACTTTTTTCTCTAGATATCATTGGATGTCTAGGGATGAAGTCCATGGTAATGTTCTCCCACATCCATGTTGTTATTGTTGTTGTTGCATCATTCCATAAGATTTTTTCCTCTTAGCCTTCACTTATTGACATAACAGGCACATTGACGTATATTCAGCAATCTATTTTTTGATATTTTCCCACTAAAAGTTTTCTTCGATATCTTGATACATCTTTGGAATACCATGGTGTGTAGAGAAATTAGATCTACCAACATCATCCAATTGTTCATTCTTTATCTTAGGAATAGCGGGAACAAAAAACCTTTCCCCAAATATTAAATTTCCACCTTCAAATGCGAAGTCAGTCCAATTCCAATCATTTATAACTTTAATTTTCTTTTTTAACTCCTCATCATCATCCTGGGAACGTTTTATCCTTTCCGGTAAATAAGGTTAGGAAACCATATGAAAAATATGTGATCTTTTACCTTCCATGATAATTCCCATGTCCATATTTACTATATCCTTGAACATATTATCTCTTTAAACTCTCATCATGTGTAGAATTCCATTTTCTTTTCTACTCAAAGCATATAATACCTTATTTTCATTCCCTAGGGGTATTTTTTTCTACAATCATAGTCCCTGAGTAGCTTAATCCATCTCCTCTGTCACATATTGAGATCTATCTGTGAGAATATATATTTCAAACTCTTTTGATCTGTATATATCTCACATTTTTGGCCATAGAGATAATGTATCCAAATATTCAAAGAAATGATTACTACTACTAATTCAAGATCATGAGTTGGATAGTTTTTTTTGAATCTTTAGTGTCCTAGATGAATAGGAAATCCCTCAATCATTTCGTATAAGGACACAACCATGTCATTTATTTTAATGCATCTCTATAGATAACAAACCCATCATTCCCTATTTGTAGGGTTAGGATCAGAGCATTCACTAGCCTCCTATTAAATTATTCACAAAATTATTATCATTCCTTTATACCTATGAAAAATTACCCTTTTCATGTGATTTTGGTCTTTGGGTTTGATAAATGGGTGATGTTCTGAACTAAACGTCGATAATAACCTGTTAATCATAAAAACTATGTACCTTAGTTACATTTGTTGGAGTAGATCATTCGTGCACTGCCATTGTCTTCATAGGATCTATAGAAATTCCTACATAGAGACAATGTGTCCCATATAAGAAAACTTATTGGAGGAAAAAGTCACAATTTCTAAACATCCCTTATAATTGATTTCATCTATGTTTCTTCAGAATACAGTGCATGTGATTTTCAGGATCTTTATAGATTTTAGAGTATAGAAGGATATTGTAAATAAAATCCACTAAAAATTCATCAATATAATCCTTGAATACTCTTTACATTATATCATTGAAGATAGTTGGTGAATTAGTTATTCCAAAAGGCATTACTGTGAACTCATAACGCACGTACCCGATTTGAAATGTAGTTTTTGGAATGTCTTCCTTTTTCACATGCAACTAATGATACCCCGAATGAAGATAAATCATTGAAAATTGTTGGGCTCCATGAAGTTGATCAAATAAATCATTAATTAATGTCAGAGGAAACTTTTTCTTTATTATAATAGAATTGATCTCCTTGTCGTCAATGCACAACCTCATAGACTTATCATTATACTTAACGAAAAGAACAGGGGCTCCCCATAGAGAAACACTAGGTCTAATAAATTCGTTATCACTCAATTAATCTAGATGTTTCTTTAGTTCCACTAACTCCACAGTGGCCATTCTATAGGTCGTCTATGATATAGTCCTTCAACCAGGAATTAAGTAAATGGATAACTCAATTTCACTCTCTGGTGGATGTCAAAGTAAATCCTCTGAAAAGAAATCAACATATTAATGCACAATATGTATTTACACTATAAGTAAATTCTTCTCCTCTCCACCATTTATTTCATTAAATTACTCCCTAAAAATTGAATTAATTAGAGATACTGGGGGTAGATCTAGTTGATAATCAATTGGCGAGGTTTGAGCTCCAAAATAAGGGATTCTACACCATTCTAAAAAATTTTAACTTCCCACTTCTAGCAATTGATCTTTGTATCATAATTTGACAGAAAATTCATTCCAAGAATTATATCATAGACAACCACTGGTATAATGATAATGTTAGTAACTAATGCACATTTATCTGTCACGAGGGTGACTAATCGACATGCCTTTGTTGCAATGATACATCCACTAGGGGTTTTGACTGATAACTAATTTTTTGTATGTATATGGACATATCTAATTTTCATAGAAAAATGAGAAGATATTAATGAATGTGACGATATAGAATTAAATAAAATATTTTTTATGTTGGATGATACAATCAATGTACCTACCACCACATCGTTAAAAACATCATCCTCTATAGTTATGACTTCATAAGTTTGGCATTGCTCCCTTGGTCTTTTTTGGGAAACATCTCCCTAACACATTAGACATTCATGTGCTTAACATCCCATCTACCTACAATTGAAGAACATAACATTGGTAGCATCTTTCTTCCCGTTACAGTCCCAAGATAGGTGGCATTTTTCTCTGCACTTGTAACAAACTCTCATTCCTTTCAAGAAAATACCAGGGTGTTTCTTCCCACAAATACTACATGATGTAAATTCAACTCTTCCCTTCTTCACAATTTCCTTATTTCCTTTCCCAATGTTTTTTGTATCCATCTTCTTCAATTTAATTCCCTTAAAGTTATAATACATAAGGAATTCATTTTCTATCTTGATAGCACTTGAGACTATATCTTCTTATGATGAGAAACAAGGGGAGACTAGATCCCTTCAAATGAATGGTTTTATACAATCAATGAATCTATCAATTTTACTCCCTGGATTAAGTATGTAGTCCAAAACATGATTTTCCAGCCTTGTAAATTTGGTTTCATACAAGTAAACATTTTCATCCTCCTTCTGCCTCAGATTCAAGAATTACCTCTCCATATCTGCTCGCAATTCATGAGGTAAATATTTTTTTATGAATATTTCCTTATCAGCCCACCATTCCATATCTTCGATTTCTTCCTCCTGTATTGTGTTGTGAATTAATGATGACCACTGATTCAAATCTCATGTTATATGGTAAACTTCCATGACATCTGCTCTCTTTCATTGCTTTCATGTGTGAGAAATATCATCTCAAGGGAACATATCCACTACTCACCTAAAAACGTGTTTATAGTAATATTTAATGGTGGAGGTTTTTGTCTTATAAAGAAATCTAGCATAGCATTCCATATGGTGGATCTGGATGATCCATACGGGGAAGGTTATTATTCATATCCTGGTTATGTTGTCCCATTATAGTTATGAGTTTCTCAACACCAGTCACAACACCTGATCAAAAATTATTATCCTACATCAGAGGGATATCCCTACAATGGAGACATGTGTTTGTGTAGTTTCCATTCCTTCCACAAGGCACCATCTATAGATAATGGTGTACAATATATTAGGCTATGAATCATAATGTATAATCCTATATTAACAAAGTACGTTTCACAAATTTAAATCGTACCCATAGCTAATCCAATAATCAAAAAATGGTTTCAATGAGGAATATTTTACATTTAAATCATTCATAATGGATTATAATGAAAATTTGAACTATCCTAAGAATAACACCTAGGAGTAATGTAACCAAGAGTTCAACAATGGCCGTTCTTGTGTACTGGGATACCCCGGGTCAATCCTGAAACTCCTTATTGGAGCTTTCACTCCTTGGTACATCTGTTCCAGAGCCGCCTCTACATGCCCGTATCCAGACAAGGATGTATTGAATGAAAGATCAACATAATATATTCCTTTAATGAATACCAAAACTATCTTCTATGCTTATCCTAAAAGACAATATTAGGGACTCTTCCATAATCAACATATTCTAAATCTAGTTTCCATGATTTCTACTAAACATTCTCTGATACCAAATGTAAGGACCCGACTCCAGTTTCCCAAGGCCAGTTCCTTATGGATAACATGGGAATTAAATAATGAATAATCACCACAAAGGACCCAATAGATTAGTATTATTGGAAAAAAGATACATACATTAGTTCATCATTACAACAAGATAAGAAAAATAACATATTAACTCCATAGACAACTTCATGACTCTTGGATATTTGAGAATGTCATTCCTAATGAAATTTATCTTGACCTCTGGAAATGAATCATAAGTAAGGGGTGAGAAAAAATTATCAATAAGGGTAAGAAATTTCGTGTAAGATGACATAAACATCAGACATGGTGAATAATTGGAAACACAAGCATTTAAAAATTAACTTGAACATAACATGGCAGAAATATGAGCTTTGTAATTATTACCATAACATAAAATAATCATGGATATTTTACAAGTCCAATAATAACATGATAATAAAATACTATATTATTAATGATGGAATATATAATGTGGGATAACATATATATATTTTCAAGGCCTCGTGCCAAGACCATAAATAATCAATTTTTCAAGGCCTTATGCCAAGACCATTGTTTGTCTCATGAGAACTACCCAGGCATAGAGGGGCTATAGAAGGTCCCACCCAACACCTAATATGTAAAATGAATTCCTCATCTGATTGGGGATAAACATAGAAAAAATGTACATTAATATTGAAATTAATATTTGAAATGAAAATAACTGTCCCCAACCTCAAGCATAAACACTAACCATTCAGGGTAAATTGGCTAATTGTTTAAAGATAGGACATCCACATCCAAAATAATAAGAAAAAATTAAATTGAATATGGAAAATTAACTCATCATGTATTAATCCCAATAATATATAAGAATCAATAAGTGTGTTGAAATAGATGAAGATAATCTTATAAAATCTTCGAGTAATTCTTAAAACAAATACTCTTTTACATTGAAAAGAACAATTCTTTTCGGAAAAATTATTATATAAAACTAGAAGTTATGTATGATATTATTTTCATAATAAAATTAGTGATTTTATAAATTCAATGGTTTCCAAAATCATATTATATATTTTCCTAGAAAATATGTATGAATTTTAGATATTCCCTTGCACCGGGTTAAATTTCAGAAATAGTTTTGGAAGCACCTTTTAAAACATGTAACTATTCATAAAATAAAGGATTATGATTGGTGTGAATATAGAGAACACTCACACGTAATTTATGATTATTATATAATAAAACATAACAATTTCATTGAGTTTATTAGACAATGAAAATAAACGGAATGGAAATTACAGTTCAGGGGGGGGGAACCCTTACCTTAAATTCGTACGTGTTCAGCTATTGATGGTAAGATAATTGAATATGAATTTATAATTATTAATAATCTACATCAGAACGTATTATTAATTTATTTAGTTTCTAAGAATTCTCTTCAGTTCATTTATGCCCTTATTTATATGTTATTCTATCAAATTTTTTTCCTTTTCGGATTGTTCGTTTTCTTTATTTTCTTAATCGGTTCCCTTGTTCTTAGTTAATGGAGTTCATGTGTACTGGATGATAATTTTAGGAATTTTATTTTCATATTTATGATCATACATAGGTTTTATTTTTTATTTATATAACTTGGTTACATGGATTGAGGATGAATTTTTATATCCATCTTTAATGATAACTCTTTCGGTTAATTTGTGGGTTTCGATTACAACGAACTCATTTTACTTTATAACATAATACCATTTTTAAAAAGGGTATATGGAACCACACAGAGTATATATTACATATATAATCATATGTTTCAACCTTAAAAATACTAGTTTCATGAATATAATTGAGAATAGTAAAATAAATCAAAATCCCATCGTCCGTGAATGTGTTAAATTGACACATCTTAGATTGTGTTTTTTCTACAAGTATTAATGATGGTAAAAGAGAGATATGATGATAGCTTATTCCACTACCAAGAAAACATTTTTGTACATATAAGGCACTAGATTCATCACAAAATTTCGATATGAAGATGTTATAGAAAAAGAAAACAAATGAACATGAAAGGAAAGTCAATGAATTGAAAAGAATAATTTACCTCATGAACCAAACATCCTTGAGAGCCTCTTTAATATAGAGGATTTGGTGTTTCTATCAGACCAATGCCTTTTGGACGTGGGATTGGAGGTTGGTAGTATATTTGGATTGAATTTGGAGAAGGAAAAAGGCTGGAGATGAGTGAAGAGAAGATGGGGTGAGAGGGGGTTTTTATAATGGAGGAGAGAGGGTATTATAAAATTCATTAATTTATTATTACCACACAAGAAAAAGAATAGTCAATCATCCTTGACAAAGAATAGTAAAATAATAATGTTAGTTCGTACTAAGTGGGTTTACATCACTTGTGATGTCAACAATAGTGAATTTAACTGATATACAGTTTTTTACCGTATTTCACAATTCATAAAAAATTCCTGTATTTCGGAAAAATTTCCAAAAATTCTGCCCAACCATTTTTTGACGTGGATAATCCAAAAAAAATTCCATTTCCCAAAAATAATTTTCTAATTATGATTAATTTAATATTTAATTAAATTCATAATTTTTTGTAAAAACAACAGTTTTAAAATATTCTTTTACTTATTCGAAATCATAGGTATATCATAATTTCACATGAATATTATTTATATACTATCATAGGTAAGGTTAATATTTTCTAGGGTATATTACTATTCATAAGGGTATTTTAATATTCATAAGTGTAGGTTACTATTTACCATAAAAATAATTTTCTGTTTTTAGAATCCAAATAACATACTGATCGCAACTGTGTATGCTAGATTTTCGAATTTTATATCATAGAAGCGACAAACTTATTTTTTAAGGGTCACATAGTACATAGTAGTTAATTATGTGTGATTTAATGTGATTATGAAATATTTATAAGAAAATAATTTCCATCGAAAAATATTAGGACGTCGAAAAATTGGTAATCCATTTTTTAATAATTCATTTCATACAATTGGAAGAATTCAATTCATTGTAAAATCTACAGACATGTAGAAAAAATAGTTTATTTTGAAATGAATTTATAAAGTATAAGATGATTATAAAAAACATCAAGAAAAGTAATAATAACTAAATTAATTTAAATTAATATTTATAGATATTTAGTATATTATTAAATTTAAAGAATTTGGCTTTAGGTGTTTATTTTATTAGTAAAAATTGACAAACTTTATGCACAGTGAAACAGTTTATAAAAAATTGGGTTTTAAGCCAAAAAAGAAATATATAATAAAATATATTTTAACGATTTAATATAATAATAGTAGTTTTATTTATTACCTATTTATATTTATAATCATTTTAATATAACAACGGTAGTTTTAATAATATAGATTACTAAAATAAAAGATAGTTTTAAAAAACTTGTGCAAAAAGTATTTCCCAGATTATCCCAAAAATTTCACCCAATGATAATTTTTATATGATGATTTAAAACTAATATTATTTTTCAAAAAATAATATTTATATATTGTCAAAAAAATCAATTATTCTATATAATCACAAAAATATTTAAGAATTATTTTAGAATGTTAGAAATTTTTTAAAAAATATATCATATTAGATGTTTATATCTTATTCATTCAATATTTAACCATAAATTAATATTTAATATTTCATTTATATATATTTAATTATTTAGATAATAATAATTTTTCTCAAATAAATTATTTTTATGTTATGACCATATTATTTAAATATCAATATTGTAAAAATATGTCATTCTTCAATTAAACTAAGTGTTTCTTGTTTTATACACTACGAAATATAATATGCTATAAAAATCATTGTGTGATTATATTTAACATTATAATACTATATCATTATGATCCATAACATGGATATATTCTTTATCTAATTTTTTTTGGTATCAAATTCTACATCCTCATAGGAAACCTTGTTGTACATTCCTCTGTGATGCATTTCTAGTTTGGAAAAATGAAATCAATCTTGAAAGGATGTGAACTATGTTAGTTTGGTTTATTAGTAATTCACATTACTAAGATGTTACAATATCACAAATGGTCTAATATAACAATGTGTTATTTATCACTAAATTACAACCTATTGAAGTAATACCTGATGAGGGACTATAAAGAAGACATGTTTACTAATATATAATTAAAACACTCAATGTAGGATGTCACCTATGACAGTTGGTGGGCCAATAAAATATTCAATATTTTCATAATAAAGTAAAGAAATCCCTATTTATATCCTAAGTGTTGATAGAAAATAATAATTAATGCTCATTCAATTTTGAATAATAAATAGGGGATACATTTCATTTTCAATAATGGGATTCAACAAGATGCATTTTTATCAATGGTTGACATATTTTATTTTAATATAATTTTCCAAATGAAAATTCATTTCCCCCAAACCCACGAAATTCATGAACAAATTATAATTGATATTCTTTAAGAATATATAATTAACATATTGTGTGACAATTATATTTTTATGAAAATATATTATCTACAATAGGTGAGAACCAGTCATCCCCTATAGACCATTCTAATATTAGTATGTAATGTGTGGTTCTTGATTATATAAAATCATAGATAGAATAACATATATATTCAAAATATCATAGATAATGATATTTATTATCTATTTTACATTAATTCTTTACTTTATTTAAAAATAATGATCCAATTTTTCACCCATTAAATAATCTCAACAACTCAATTCTTCCCACATAGTGTATGTTGAGACTCAATAACAATGGATATGAAAATTTCACAACACTATCATAGAAATATTGTAAGAATATGGAACAAATGGGCTATATTATACTGTGTTTCTTTGATTTTATGATATATATGTGATTGGGATTCAAATTTGAAATATTAACATTTCTTAAAAAATAACCAATAAAACGAAAATTTCATTTCATAACCAACCTAGTGTCTATGGTGTTTACATCCCTTATCAAATGGTTTCTTAAATCCTCCATAGTATATGTCATATTCAAATGAAATCAAATTCCTTTCATGAATATATGGAATAATCAGTATATAGAGACTGTTAAAATAATCTCTCCAAATAAATTAAATTTATTAAAATAAAAAACAAAATCATACGAAACAGTCACTCATGGGAAAAAAATTCATAGAAGGAGAGTGGGAATTTTATTGTTTATAGTAATTCAATAACACTATACTCCATCATATAAAAACATTTATCAATTACTAAAATTCAAAAAAATATTTTTTATCATAATTATAAATTCACCTATTGAATGTTGAATTTCCGATTGAAATCATACACCACAACATTCCCTTCATCAAGGGTTCAGGATTTGTTGAATTTTATGTTCTACAGATTCTCAACCTAATTACTCTAGAAAATATTCTTGTCCATCTTACATAATACGTATGTTAAACATTTATGTTCAATATAAATAATAAAAGTATATCTAATGAAATATTTCTATAAATTAATCAATGAATCAATCTCCATCGATAATTAGTTTTTTTGGTTGGGGTATTTTATCTAATTTTGCTGTAAATGGTGTGATCGATACACCAAAAAATTATCGTGATACATAGAAACAAAACACGCCCCAAAATATGACAAATAAAAATGAACATTTTAGTTCATGATGGTCTTTAAGGGAATCTGAGTAGGATCTAATGGCACAATAAGTATCAACTTGTAAAATGATCTCTTGCACTTCTCAACTTGATTAAATCTTGTATCCTTCTAGGAAAAATATATCAAGAGAATTTAAATCATAGAGAAGTTAATAATATAGTATATAAATTACATAGATAGGCCCACAAAAAATTGATCCTAAAACCATTTCTATGTTTCTACAATTATATCTCCTTTTTAATAGTCTTAGGATCCATGGAATTACCATTATTAAAACAACAATCACATTAAATTTCACATCTAGGATCCATATCATAAGCATTAATATCATTTAATATATGATATGTTCTTTCATGATTCTAATTGAAATGATTAAATGATCATCATGATCTCTCTTTCTCATTGAATAAATCAAGATATCATTTATAATAAACATAAAAACTCTTAACGGAACTAGTGATAGTTATAATTGTAAAAATCCATGAAATACAAAGGTAAATAGTCATTATAAATGGAATAAATTAAATTTGATAATACTCAAACCAACTCTAGAAAGTGGGCATTGGAATGAAAACAGTTAAAAATATCGCTTTACCACACCGTAATAAGATTTCAATTATTGATTCCATTTTATCCCCATCATTAGTAAAAAAATAATTAATATATGTAAAAAAACATCATGTTCATGAATTTCATTTACATTGCTCAGAATAATCAGTAAATTGTTTTTATCATTATTGTACCATCATTATAATGAGTAATGAAATTTTCATGTATACATGATTATAAAAATTAATATCCCATACACTAATGATATTATAATTATTTTTTAACTATCATTAACTCATTAGGATACATTATTAATACTACAAATTTAAATGGTGGTCATACCAAGAAGTAGATAAATAGAAAACTCTTGCAATCTTAATGAATATAACCATATATATTCATTAATTATAACCTCATGATACATTTTCACTACTGAATTAATCTGTCAACCTAAAATATGTTAAAAACATAAAAAATTAAACTACTTATATCACAGGAGATTAAAATAATTTATAAAAAATTAGAAATCCCATAAGGAATACTGAACCCCACTAACCCAATGTGATATGAGTTTTACCATTAGTGGAGAGTTGTTGATTCCTCTAATTAAAAGAATTTATATTTTATTTCAAACCAACAAATCAATTGATATATAAAAATAAAAAAATGAATCACTGTCTACAACAATAAAATATCTATAAACGATAACAGATGCAACTTCAATATGTCACTTAAGGAATTTAAATCTATACTCCCCCAATATAACAATTGATTGAAAATTTATTTCATGTACAGTAACTACTCAGATCAGAAAACCAAAAAATATATCGATAGTAATGATATAAATTGATGGGATGTCTAGGATTCAAATAAATCTAAATAAAAAATAATGAAATTAACAATATAATTCCCACAGTTAAAGGATTTGAATGAAAATCATTAATCACATGACATTCCACATAGAAGCACCCATATTATGACTCAATCTATGATATACTATATGATTGGGGGTAAAACATCTAGTAAAATACTATTCCCTTAACTAAATATGTATTGAATTGAATTCAATGTATCTGAAAGAACTTGAGAGCCTTTAGTGTATGATGTTCCAACATTGTTTCATAGGGGAGGTCACAAACAAAAGTGTTGGAGAAGGCATAATCACCCAATTAGAAGTAAAATCATGGGATCTTCTTAAATTAATATCTTAGAGTGACCCAAATACTCATATTGGTATTGAACTGATGGGATTTTCTCCATGTAATGAAGGGGTGATATCAAATGGAAGTCTAAGGCATATAATACTAACCTACCTAGATACCATTTAAATAATTTTCTAACTAGATGTAGAGAAATTAATTTCTCTTGTATTAGGGGGGGTGTATTCCCAGATGATACAAAACATCTATATCTATCTAAAACCTCTACATCATATGACTTCCTCTAATTATTAATTTTGGTAAAAATTATCAATAATTGGGTTTATATCTCGTCATTACCCATTTTCAAATAGTCACGTATTGAAATAGAAAATTGTGATGATTTATAGGGAATTAAGAATGAAAATAGTAAAAAATTTGGTACACACCATCACTAAATGATAACCTTTATCAGATTTCATTGTATCTTTTTCCATGAATGCCCTCAAGTTTTATGAGAAGTACAACTTATTTAACATCTCATGGAACTTGTTCTAGTATGAAACTAAGAAAAAATTGCCTTCAAAATAAATTCAAATCTTTTCTCTATATGGACATTCCTCATATAATAGAATAAAATAATTTATATGTCTAGAAAGTCTAGAAAATGGAGAAGATATGATCTTTATTTTCTATATATTCCTTTTATTTATTAAAACATCTATCTCCATAGAATATAATATGATTTATAATAAGTATGTCCCACAATTTGATCATTCAATCAACTATCCTATAGACCAAAATATTAAAAATAATTTTTGAGAAGATTGACAATTTTTTTATCGATTTTATGGATTAAAAATTGTGTATTATTCATAACACTTTCTCTACAATCCATTAATGTTCATCTTGGAGGAATCATTTATAAAACATAAAACATAAAACATATTAAATAATATAATTAATCATTCATATGCAATAAAAAAAATAAGAAATCATTACCCAATTAATCAAAAATCTTATCACTAATATGAAATGTAATAATAATTTAAAAATTCATGAAAAAAATAAATTTTAAATATATTCTCTCTACAAATTGTTTTTTTATAGTTTCAAAAATTAATTTACACTAATGATAGTGAAACTGAATAGTTTCAAGTCTTATATACATTGTAGTTTCATGTCATAATTTATTTTAATCTCTAGTTTTTTCTTATCACCACCCTAAGATGATAAATTTGATGTATAAAAACCATGAATCCCTATATAAAATTATAATACTAAATAAAAAACATGACAAAAAATAATTGGAAATAAATTTCAAATGTATGAAATATTTGGATATTCCTCATGATATTTATATATTTATTTCATAAATGATTTATTTTGGAACTACCCATATATATCACCAATCCTATGATATAAATATCCCAATACACCTTATACACAACCATAAAATTATGGTTTTGATATAATTTTTTATCAAACCAACACTATATGACTTGATATTTCAAATGGAATATTCAGTATAATTTTTCGAATAAATATCCTAATTTCCATTGGATAGTAATAGTCATTGAGAGTATCAAAAATCATTGGGTATGTATTAACTATAAATTTCACATAGAAATAATGTATTCCATTCATAAATCTAACATGAGATGTCATTAATGTTGACATATATGAAGATCAGAAAATATTTGTCAATAATTATAAACTACTATATTGTGTATTAAATAATTGAAGAATTATCAACATATTACCATCACATTATATATAAAAAATAATGATATAAATAAAAAAACTAAAATTATAGGAAAAAAAATTCAATGATGGGTTTTGATATCAAAAACCACCAAAAAGGGAAAATGACATGAGGATTACCATAATGGTCAACCGAATCCAACTCCATATAACATATTTTCCACCAAAATTCAACATATAATGATTTCGGATGAATACAACATGAATTCCCATAGTTTTACATGTATTTTATTAAATTATTTATTCCCAAATAATAATTTCTTCATAAGACAAATGGTTTTATTGGGAGTGTGATGAAAATCCTAGTAGGATACCACACCGAATCAAAATAAAATAATTTTCATAAATATAATATATGATTAGTTTAAAATATTAATATAGAAAAGAACAATATTTTGGAAAATTATATTTTTTATAATCATATTTTTTTAAAATTATTTATGATCCTCTTCATTTATATAAATATCCAAGCTCCAAGAAAATTATAAACATAAAAAATTTAATGTATTAGAATTAACAATATGGAACAAGAAAAATTATAAAACCAAAAAAGGATTATCAATAAATTGTGTTATAATATATAAAGTCACATATTAAAAACACATAATATTGTATCTAATCTTATGGTAAATTTTTATATTAAATTAATGATCAGGGATTTATGTCAAGAAAAATAATTCCATCATATTTTAAAAATAATTAAAATCCTAAACCAGGATTCCTTCAACACTCATGTTTACAATACCTTAAATAGTGAAATAATCTCAAAATATGTCACTAATAGGTAAAACAAAAATTACTATAGTAACATTATTATGAACATAAAAAATACATAACCTTGATTTCCATGTTTCATTCATCAATACCAAATCCTTATACAAATTAAATCAACAATTTATTACTTAAAAAAAATATCAATCATAAAATGAACACTGTAGAACAAGATTAATTCTTAAAAGAATAAGAGGTTCATAAATTATGGGAAACAATTAATAAAACATTTATCCATCAAAATAACCATTATTAATTCACATGAAATCGATGATCATATATATTCATTTTTTGGAATACCATATATGTGTAAAAGTGTATGTTTAATAAACAAGGAATTCAACCTTTATAAGAACCTAATTATATTTATCATATGGAATAGAATGAAATTAATTATTTATAAATATTTTCATAACAACTTGTATCTAATATGATATATCATGAAAATTTATTGAAACACATTTTATTAATGGTATACAATGGAATGATCAAAAATGTAGGGACAATAAATTCATATTCAATGTAAACACATTTTTATCCTTAATAACTAATAGAAATAAGAATACAATATTATTATAATTCTATAAACCTGTTTTATTTAGTATAGAGACAAATATTGGATGTATGCTTTTCCACCATGGCTATCTATGATAAAATAGAATAAATGACAAGGATAAACAAGATGTTATAATTGGAGAGGTGGATTAATCCCTATGATGTCATGTTTCTTCCATAATTATTTTCAATATGACTCTAATATGGCCATATAAGATCATATAGGATAGAAACCATGAATGAGGATTTACTTGGTAACACTAATATTAAAAAAGGGAGGTATTTTTGTTATAATTTGTTAGCAAAAAAATGGTTAATCAAAATATGTAGGGAACAATATAATCCATTATATTTCACCACATGGTTTGGGAAACCATAAAAGAATATTCAACCCAATCAATATTATCTAATCGTGTCCAATGGATCTATATACTGACTCACTAATTAAAATGTCCACACTAGGGATCCTCCTCCCTTTCAAATGGTTTTCGTGCAATGTCAGCACTTACTCTTTCCAAACCCTATACCTAAAAATAAATTAAATTTATTTATAATTTTAATACCTAAAATATAGAATAATATAAAATAATACTATAAAATAACAACCAAAAAATAAATACATATATACGAGTCTGTTTTATAACATCCTAAATAAATATGACTCATGGAGTATTTTTCGTTAAAACTAATTATTACTTTTCTTCATATATTATTCATAATATATAATCCTTGTTCATTGTAAAATAACTCATGGAGTGTTATTTATATATATTATACCTATATTTTTATTATATTTTTATTTCTTATCATGTCTATTTTTCAATGAACTATAAATTTCACCTTCAGGTGGCACAATATATATTTATTGTGTCATTTGAGGTGAGAATTCCTAGTATGTGGTTTAGAGGATCTTTAACAGAATAAAAAAAGAATTTTAAATTATATTTAATTTAATATAATTTTAATATATGGCCTATATAAGGATTAAAATCATAAATAAAATCCATTTTATTATCATATTTATGATTTCATGGGTTTTCAATGAATTTGCGTCATTTTGGGAAATTACCATATATATATAGATTACATAAATTTTTAACTACACCACATGATGGACCATATGAATATTATAGTGTATGGGTTTTGTATAATCAAAATTATAAGAATCAAATGAGGTAGATAGAACAACATTGTTTTTTATTTTTTCATAAATATTTTTCTCTTTATTAGGACGCTTCTATTATATATATATATAATGTTACAAAATCAATATATTAAATATTTTAATTACTATATTATAAAAATATTTTTTATATAATTATCTTAATGACTATTTTCATTCTCAGATATAAAATATTAATATATGAATATTCATTACATAATATTAGGATCCACACTAGAATCATGTAAGTCTAATATTTTTGGAAACAATGATATATAAATAAATGGTTCTTTAGTCAACTATATATTCTCCCACAATGTTCTTAATAAATACATCTCATTATAAAAAATTCACCTATAATTAAAATTTTCCCATCATGGGTATATGAAACAAAATAAATTGTGATCTCACATAGATTGTTATAGTAATAACCTATATATTAGTGATCACACATGCATAAAATTATCATAATGGTATGATAACTTTATATTGAGAATTGAAAACCATACGATTCATATCATAGAACATAATTTTTATGATAGAAGCAATATTTTATTTTATTAATAAAAAAATCATAATAGAGTAAATAATCATGGTCTATGGGTGTTTAAAATAAAATTTTGGATGTTAGAAATAATATAATTATAAAATATTGACCATTTATGAATCAAATGTTTTTTACGAATTAAATTATGGAAATGAAATCAGGCCCTCACATAAACTTGTTAACATGAAATACAATTCAATACATAATCTTATGGATATCAAATCTATGAACATTCATAAACTTATAGTCATGAAAGAATGTTCTAGGTATATTTTATATATATAATAAACTATTTATATGCACTAAATTTCAAACATGAAATCATTTTCATGAATAACATATGTACCTTCGTTGATATCTATTGTTATCCATTGGATTTCTGTCATATAATATTCCTATACGACTTATCACATAATGAATATAATACATATTTGGGTCACATGATCATAAAACAATAAATATATCATAAATCAAGAAAATAAAATGGCTTTCATAAAAAAACTACATAGAATAACCCATGGAAAAGATTTTGTGTCCCAAATATATTTTCATTTCCTCATATAATATCCCATGGAAATTAAATAGGTTTTATAAACATATTTTAAAAAATATCATAAATAATAAAATGAAATAATAAGAAAGATATCGTCGGATTATATCCATAGTACATGTTATGAAATAACAATTCATGTTATAAAATAAGTAGAATAATTATTTAATTTCACTTTAATAATTTCATTAGAAAATATACCCTTTCCACAATGAAATCAATTATTTAAAATATAAAAAATACCAAAAATCATAAATAAAAAAATTTATTTTAAAATCAAAAAGTAAACTTATGAAGGAATTTTCAATGAATTGCGTTTCCATTATATTGAAAACATATTTTCATTCCACTTATGTAACGGTAAATATTTATATTATATTTTCAATGAAAAGTAAAAAATTTATCGTCATGAAAATGATAAAAAGATTCTTTTTTAGAAAATTTTTAAAAATTAGAACTTGTATAAAAATTATTTTGAAAAATAATATAGTTATATTAAACATTTGCATGATGACATTATTATATAACATAGATTCTAAATAAAAATAATTCTTTATAGAATATAGAGATAATGTTGGTTTTCTATTAAAAATTTAATTTAGAATATTGAGTATATAAAGAGATGAAAATAAATGTAAAAAAAAGAAATTTAGAAAATAAATAATGTATAATAATGTTCTTGAGATTATAGAGAGCAATATCACTAAATTTCTTCATCATAAGTAGAGTCATAAACAATTTTGGCATACAATGATATTATTGAATAAACACTTAGCACAATTCTAATTAATGAATTATAAAGCCTATAAAATAATGAACATTATGTGATTATATAAATTTCCATTATTTTCATAAAATTTATCATATAAGATTTTCATTTAAATTATTTTCCCTATATAAATGAAATATGTAAGGAATATATCATGTGTTCAAAAAAATTTGTTTTGAAAAAACACTTACCACATGTGTTAATTGCCATATATATATTCAAACATCCTACATTATATATATATATATATATATATTATAAATATATTATAATATCATTTTCAAATATATCATACCATATATTATTTAGTTATGAAATTTTATTAAATTTTTATTACTTATTATTTATTCAAATCATTGTTCATGGCAGTAAGTGATTCATTTTTTAAAGAACTATTTCATTCAGTAGTTTTGGTCCTTTTTAATTGATATTTATTTAATAATCATTATAATATTAATAATGATATAAATATAGTTTATTTTCATTATATAAGTATTTATATTCATCAATAAATTTATATATGGACTAATAATTTACCATATTCAAGGGGATGTTTGGTTATACATCAGAATAAACAATGATTCCATTTTTCAAACGGATGGAAAAATAAGTTTAAACAAGAATTTATATTTAAAAAGTATTTAATACATAATATATAGATTACATTTTCAATAAAATTATTTTTATTTCTCTCTGTTTAAAAATGAAACCATAAATATTTCTGAGTGCTTGGTGTAAGGGGTTGTCACCATCTTTGCATGAGTTAAATTATCTTTTTTCAATAAATTGAAATGTAAGAAGGTTAATGTGATATTATAATATAATAAGAATAATAATTTGTCAAATATAATATATATATATATATATATATTATAAGTATATCATTTTATCAATCCATGGGAGTGGATAATGGAAACTAAATTCAATTGATTAGCAAGGTGGTAGTTCATTATACACACAATCGATAGTTTACATCTCCATTATATTGAAGAGGATATAGATGTTGGAAATTCCATAAAAATAAAAACATCACAGTATATGAGATATAAAAATTTCATTATTTCATAATTGTGGAATAATATTTTTTAGTGGATGATAACTAATAAAATTAAAATATATTATTAAAATCTATAACTCTTATTTATTAAAAAAATTAGATTTATAAAAAATTTATCCTAGAATAGTTTTATGACTAAAAAAACTCTACATGTCATTTTTAGGGATTGAAATATAGTTTTTCTGAACTTTTTAGTGATATTTGAGGTTTATGATGTATGGATAATAGAGGAGAGGGGGTGTTCTTTTGAAAGTGGTCGAGGGAACCCATAAGTAAAATTCTATAAATAATTTACAAAAATAATGTAATCATTATTTAAAAGAATTCATATTTTCAAATTATTGATGTTATAAGATCAACATATTTCCTGAAAAATTTATTTATACATTTTAAATTGTAAAATATAACATTATCTTTTGGTTTACCCTCATTTATTCTCTTTTTATCCTCAACCAAGGTAATAAATTATCTGAATTTTTCTATTCAATATGAAAAAAACTAGATGAACTCATTAAATAATATTAATTACATTGATTCTATCTATTTAATACCTTTTTTAAATTCCAATTCACTAATGTTGTAGAATATAATATAAAATTCGACCATAAGGGAAATAAAAATGTGGTTTTCAAAAAAAATGACTCATACCTTTAAAAACTATTCTCTAAATATTAAACATTAAATTAATCTAATTATTAGAAATATGATTAGAAATAATAAATCTGATATTTTTTGGTGAATTAGTTTTAAAGTATTAATTTTTAAAATCATAAATACCAAATAAAATTATAAATATTGTTATTCTTTCAACATTCATAAAATAAATAAATATATTAATAAATATATAGAAAATTTAATACCACATAATTTTTAAATTGGATTTAAATTTTATTTCCATATTTTCAAATAAATTTTATATTTTTTATAAAAAATTATTCCATAATAATTGTGAAAATGTCCATGAATATTATTTTCTAGTAAAAATAATTATTCATGGAAATTATAAAAATACAATAAAATATCACTAGTTTTATTAAATAGATTAATTTAAATTCATATAGATAGATCTATACTAATTTTTTTCCAATCATCATATATAATTAGTTATTTTATTTAAATAAATTTATAAAAAATTATGTGGTAAAAATAGTTTTCAAACTGTATGCAGTTCAACAATGAAAGTAGATTTATACCACTTTCATTAACATTGATTATTAAAATGAAATAAATTTCATTATTCATATAAAATTGATCACGTTAAATTTAATTATTAATTAATAATTATAATGAATAATTTATCTTTGTTGGTTTAATGAAAATAATGATTGTATTTTATTTTTCATTAATTTTTAGTATTCATTTATAATAAAATAATTTTAATAGAATATGATAATTATACAATAAGATAATTTATATTTCTTAATTTAAGAAATGATATCAATTTTATAAAATACCGCTTCCAAACCTGGAATAAATTACATTTATATTTGATGCAAAAAATACAAAAAAAATAAATTTATGAAAAAACAATTGTTTTAAGCTTAAATTATCTTTCTTATAATATTATGACTATTTTCTAATAATAAATCAAGAAAATTATATTTATTAAGATTATTATATATATTTCAAAAAGTGGTTAATCACATTTTCACGAGAATATTTTATGACTAATTTATAATCATCATATTTGAATAATATATTTAAAATTAAATTAACGATTACTATTATGCATCATATACACTATAGATAAAATGTTTGTTTAAAAAAACATTGGTTGTTGCATTCTCTTCTAATGTAATAATAAATTTTATCATCAAATTTTATCATTATCTTTTATTTCAAATATTTTATTTCTAAAAAGTAGTTTTTGAAATTACGCATCATAAAAACGGATAATTAACGATCCTTTTCATATGAGGGAAATATAAGTAAGAATTTTATCTACGATAAAACATAAATATGGTTGCAAATATGAAAAAATTTGTGGGAGGTGGAAATTTTTTCATTGAGAAGAATAATCATTGCGAAGGAAAAATAATGTGTGATATGGAACTTTGTTCCATGGAGTGGTAAAAACCACAACAACATGTATCTATAATGGCTGAAAATACTATTGAATCATCATATTTAATTGTAAAGGTTCCAAATTTCCATTCATCGTTTATTGTTTAATGTTTAGATATTCATTTACTATAATAATAATTAACAATAAATTACACATAAATTATTTTTATATATATAATATATGTGACTACAACCTTTTATGTTTTTCAATTAGCTTCAAATACATTACATAATCCAAGAAAAGAATATTCATTATTAATAATTTATGTTTTAAGAACTAAAATTATAATTTTACAAATCATAATATTTTTGAAAGAGTGAAATTTATCTCTATAAGTCTCTAAATATTTACCAAAAAAAATAACAAGCACATGTTATATAATATAAAACATTAATCACGAATACATCTATAGGTACACCCGAAAAATTTAATCAATTGTATAAATGGTTAACCATAAGGCTCATCCAAAATATATAAAATAAATTCAATAACAATAAATTTGAAGGATTGGTAAAGAACTGTTTTTTATAACATTTTTAACAACCACAATAATCAAACATAATGGTTCTCATATAGTTTCATTTCCAACATCATGATGCCATGAAAATATATTCTCTTGAAACATTTAGATAACTGAAATCACCATAAAACATTACGAAAAAGATAACTTCTTCTTAAATTAACTAAATCCTTATTTATTAAATAATGGTATGTAGTATAAAAAATATTCCATGAATATGAAAAAACAGTAATCTCCATCTTAAAATAACTTTTAATTGAATTAGTAATCTTTTTTAGGTCACACATAATATCTTATTTACTTTATAAAATTAAATTATCTATTTATAAAAAATAATCATTATATATATTTCATTTCGATCATATTTAGAACTACTTTTCCAACATTCACGATTTCTCTATAATATATCACCATATCATAAAAAACATTCCTTGATCATTTGTAACATTCAACATATTATTTGAAATCCCTAAATTAAACTTCTCTAAAATAATGAATAGATTTTTCATGCTTCCTAAACCCAAAATATCATTTATATAAGATTTATACAATAAAAATATCAAATGCAAAATCATAAACACTTCAATCCAATTATGTTAAAGAATTTTTTTTACTCAATAACTTACTTGATCCTGGATTTAACTCTTGGACGAGGTAATTGACAAAGATAATAACCATGTCGCACATATAGAATAAATTTAACCTCTGAGCAATTGTTTTCATTATTCCCTTCTGTTCTGCATAGTCTAATATTTCCCCTTCACTGATAACATTTTAGAGGGCGGACCATTCAATGTTTATGATATAAATGAAATTGATTATTTTTTTCTCTATGGTCTCCACTATTTAATAGCTCATTAAATACAATACAAATGCTAATTGGTTAGTAAGAGAGTATAAAAACACAGATTAAGATAGAATTGTTTTTTTATTATAGTGTTATATTTCTATTATAAATATTTGGTATTTTATCATTCAAATGTAAATGATTTCATTTCCATCAATATTGAATTTTCAATGATTATATTGTATTATTTGAAGACATGTTTTCTATGAAAAATATAAATTAAATTTGTTAAAATTAATATTATTTTATCATATATAAAAAGATATCATAGGATGAATATATAACTTTGTATTAAAATACAGATTGTTTAATAAATAGTTAAAATATTAATTTTCAGGTTCAATTATATTTACATTTAAATTATTTACAATTTAAAATTCAATTATAGAATAATTTTAAATTTTAATTATTTTGTTTAGAAAAAAAATTAAATATATTTTTTTGAAATTATTTGTTAAAAATAATTTATAATAAAAACCTTTTTATGCTTGAAATAAGTTTTTCTAAATAACTACTTTTGTTATATATTTTTCATTTAGTTTTAAAATATTATTTTCAATTTATATATAATGAATATATAAATATGATATATATATATTTAGTCATTAAGTATAAATTTTAATATTAAGCCCATTTTTCTTTTAGTCAATATTAATAAACACATTAGTAATATTTTAAGAAATTTAAAGTGAAAATTAGTTAATTAATGTTAAAAACGGAATGATATAGTCTATAATATGACTCTAAAACCTGAATAAATTTATTATTTGATAATTTTTCATCCATACTCCTACAATGTTAAAATATATGTCCTTTTTCCATTATAATGTTATTAATACCATTACAATAGTGTATATAATTAAAATATAAAAAGGCCAGAATTTTGTTGTTCATAAATACAATATTTTTGAAATAGTGATATACCAAGTATATTTACAGTTTTAAATTTTTTTTGAAATATGAATTTTTATCATTGGTAAATTTAAATTTTTTATTTTTTTTTTATGAAATAATTTCCCAAAATGATTACATAATGCTGACATAGTAATTATTCAATTAATGTTAAAATAAATTAAATAGTAATAATAATATTTAATGTTGTCTGATTTCAAAGAATTAATGTGGTTGAAGAATATTTTTAGACAATAATATCAATTTAGGGTTGTAATAAATTAATTTCATTGAATTTCATATTTTTTGTTGTGTTATAAAAGTCCAAGTAAATTAATAGTTATAGAATTGACTATAATGATATTTTAAGAAAATAATAATTTTTGAAAACAAATAAAATTCATAAATTACTTTATAAATTCGTGAAATTACTATATGTTTAAATTTAACATCCATGTTCCATTAATTGGTCAATATTACCTTTTTATCATTCTATCATTAACCTCAATGTTTAATAAAACTTGTTGTCCTAGTAATTGTGAAAAGGGTTTTCATTGGGTTAAAACTGAAACAGAACGGTGAAAAATTGATCTTTAATTTTATAAAAAATATAGGATCAGATTATTGTCAAAAATACTCATGTTAAACTATAATATATAATATATGATCCATTATAACATCCAAACTAATTAATAATAAATTAATATTTTACGAATTACGAAGGGTGCCCCTACCCACTATTATTAAAGGACACCTCTTCATCTAATTTTTCTCAAATAAAAATCCAATTGGTTAACATATGATCATCCAAATTAACTTTCAAACCTCCCTCAAAATATTATAGATTCACTATTTTGATTGTATTACCCAACATATATGACATATTAATTTAAGAAAGTAATATTTTTCGATAAGGATGTATTGTTTTTAACCATATGTTTTAGTTTTATAGCATTATACACCTCCTAAATATATTTTTCAACCATGATAAAATAATAAATACACAATAATATATTTAAATATTCTATATGATGTTAATATTAGAGCATATATTTGTCCCCTCTTCTATCAAATGTGAAACTAAACCATCATTTGTGTGTCTGGTAGTCTAATTCATCTCAAATTTATGTAACTCGTTTTCCATCACCATCAATCATGAAGGGAATGTAATTATTAAATTAATGATTTAATATGATATTCATTACATATTTATCATTATTATTATAGAATATTTCATTTTCCTACATCCAATTAACATTAATTTAAAAATTATAACGTCATTCATGCATACATGACCACTTCCACCTCCACGAAGCGATATGATTCATTTTTCAGCACCACCTATCATAGATGACATATGTAGGTATATTTAATGAATTTTTAATATATTTTCAATATAATGATCATTAAATACAAAGAAATTTATAATCACACTCTTTCACTATTTTTTGTTGAAAATTTATGTTGATACTCATTTATGTGTATGGATTCTCATCTCCATGATTGTAATGTAGTTCAATTTGAACAACACTATTTAGTTAGATAATTTAAATGTAAACTTTATTTTAAATAATTTCAATTAGTTAACTTTAATTATTCTATACATGAAATCATATTTTCATCCCTGGCCATAGTAATTATACTATTTTGATTTTGGATATTTCAACAGAATACCATTAAAACAAACGTCGTGAAATTTACTAATAAATAAATTATCATAACTTTGTAATAGTTTTATGACTAAAAAAACTCTACATGTCATTTTTAGGGATTGAAATATAGTTTTTCTGAACTTTTTAGTGATATTTGAGGTTTATGATGTATGGATAATAGAGGAGATGGGGTGTTCTTTTGAAAGTGGTCGAGGGAACCCATAAGTAAAATTCTATAAATAATTTACAAAAATAATGTAATCATTATTTAAAAGAATTCATATTTTCAAATTATGGATGTTATAAGATCAAAATATTTCCTGAAAAATTTATTTATACATTTTAAATTGTAAAATATAACATTATCTTTTGGTTTACCCTCATTTATTCTCTTTTTATCCTTAACCAAGGTAATAAATTATCTGAATTTTTCTATTCAATATGAAAAAAACTAGATGAACTCATTAAATAATATTAATTACATTGATTCTATCTATTTAATACCTTTTTTAAATTCCAATTCACTAATGTTGTAGAATATAATATAAAATTCGACCATAAGGGCAATAAAAATGTGGTTTTCAAAAAAAATGACTCATACCTTTAAAAACTATTCTCTAAAAATTAAACATTAAATTAATATAATTATTAGAAATATGATTAGTAATAATAAATCTGATATTTTTTGGTGAATTAGTTTTAAAGTATTAATTTATAATTCTTAAATACCAAATAAAATTATAAATATTGTTATTCTTTCAACATTCATAAAATAAATCAATATATTAATAAATATATAGAAAATTTAATACCACATAATTTTTAAATTGGATTTAAATTTTTTTCCATATTTTCAAATAAATTTTATATTTTTTATAAAAAATTATTCCATAATAATTGTGAAAATGTCCATGAATATTATTTTCTAGTAAAAATAATTATTCATGGAAATTATAAAAATACAATAAAATATGACTAGTTTTATTAAATAGATTAATTTAAATTCATATAGATAGATCTATACTAATTTTTTTCCAATCATTATATATAATTAGTTATTTTATTTAAATAAATTTATAAAAAATTATGTGGTAAAAATAGTTTTCAAACTGTATGCAGTTCAAGAATGAAAGTAGATTTATACCACTTTCATTAACATTGATTATTAAAATGAAATAAATTTCATTATTCATATAAAATTGATCACGTTAAATTTAATTATTAATTAATAATTATAATGAATAATTTATCTTTGTTGGTTTAATGAAAATAATGATTGTATTTTATTTTTCATTAATTTTTAGTATTCATTTATAATAAAATAATTTTAATAGAATATGATAATTATACAATAAGATAATTTGTATTTCTTAATTTAAAAAATGATATCAATTTTATAAAATACCGCTTCCAAACATGGAATAAATTACATTTATATTTGATGCACAAAATACAAAAAAAAAAATTTATGAAAAAACAATTATTTTAAGATTAAATAATCTTTCTTATAATATTATGACTATTTTCTAATAATAAATCAAGAAAATTATATTTATTAAGATTATTATATATATTTCAAAAAGTGGTTAATCACATTTTCACCAGAATATTTTATGACTAATTTATAATCATCATATTTGAATAATATATTTATAATTAAATTAACGATTACTATTATGCATCATATACACTATAGATCAAATGTTTGTTTTAAAAAACATTGGTTGTTGCATTCTCTTCTAATGTAATAATAAATTTTATCCTCAAATTTTATCATTATCTTTTATTTCAAATATTTTATTTCTAAAAAGTAGTTTTTGAAATTACGCATCATAAAAACGGATAATTAATGATCCTTTTCATATGAGGGAAATATAAGTAAGAATTTTATCTAGGATAAAACATAAATATGGTTGCAAATATGAAAAAATTTGTGGGAAGTGGAAATTTTTTCATTGAGAAGAATAATCATTGCGAAGGAAAAATAATGTGTGATATGGAACTTTGTTCCATGGAATGGTAAAAACCACAACAACATGTATCTATAATGGCTGAAAATACTATTGAATCATCATATTTAATTGTAAAGGTTACAAATTTCCATTCATCGTTTATTGTATAATGTTTAGATATTCATTTACTATAATAATAATTAACAATAAATTACACATAAATTATTTATATATATATAATATATGTGACTACAGCCTTTTATGTTTTTCAATTAGCTTCAAATACATTACATAATCCAAGAAAAGAATATTCATTATTAATAATTTATGTTTTAAGAACTAAAATTATAATTTTACAAATCATAATATTTTTAAAGAGTGAAATTTATCTCTATAAGTCTCTAAATATTTACCAAAAAAATAACAAGCACATGTTATATAATATAAAACATTAATCACGAATACATCTATAGGTACACCCGAAAAATTTAATCAATTGTATAAATGGTTAACCATAAGGCTCATCCAAAATATATTAAATAAATTCAATAACAATAAATTTGAAGGATTGGTAAAGAACTGTTTTTTATTACATTTTTAACAACCACAATAATCAAACATAATGGTTCTCATATAGTTTCATTTCCAACATCATGATACCATGAAAATATATTCTCTTGAAACATTTAGATAACTTAAATCACCATAAAACATTACGAAAAAGATAACTTCTTCTTAAATTAACTAAATCCTTATTTATTAAATAATGGTATGTAGTATAAAAAATATTCCATGAATATGAAAAAACAGTAATCTCCATCTTAAATTAACTTTTAATTGAATTAGTAATCTTTTTTAGGTCACACATAATATCTTATTTACTTTATAAAATTAAATTATCTATTTATAAAAAATAATCATTATATATATTTCATTTAGATCATATTTAGAACTACTTTTCCAACATTCACGATTTCTCTATAATATATCACCATATCATAAAACAACATTCCTTGATCATTTGTAACATTCAACATATTATTTGAAATCCCTAAATTAAACTTCTCTAAAATAATGAATAGATTTTTCATGCTTCCTAAACCCAAAATATCATTTATATAACACTTATACAATAAAAATATCAAATCCAAAATCATAAACACTTCAATCCAACTATGTTAAAGAATTTTTTTGACTCAATAACTTACTTGATCCTGGATTTAACTCTTGGACGAGGTAATTGACAAAGATAATAACCATGTCGCACATATAGAATAAATTTAACCTCTGAGCAATTGTTTTCATCATTCCCTTCTGTTCTGCATAGTCTAATATTTCCCCTTTACTGATTACATTTTAGAGGGCGGACCATTCAATGTTTATGATATAAATGAAATTGATTATTTTTTTCTCTATGGTCTCCACTATTTAATAGCTCATTAAATACAATACATATGCTAATTGGTTAGTAAGAGAGTATAAAAACACAGATTAAGATAGAATTGTTTTTTTATTATAGTGTTATATTACTATTATAAATATTTGGTATTTTATCAATCAAATGTAAATGGTTTCATTTCCATCAATATTGAATTTTCAATGATTATATTGTATTATTTAAAGACATGTTTTCTATGAAAAATTTGAATTAAATTTGTTAAAATTAATATTATTTTATCATATATAAAAAGATATCATAGGATGAATATATAACTTTGTATTAAAATACATATTGTTTAATAAATAGTTAAAATATTAATTTTCAGGTGCAATTATATTTACATTTAAATTATTTACACTTTAAAATTCAATTATAGAATAATTTTAAATTTTAATTATTTTGTTTAGAAAAAACATTTAAATATATTTTTTTGAAATGATTTGTTAAAAATAATTTATAATAAAAACCTTTTTATGCTTGAAATAAGTTTTTCTAAATAACTACTTTTGTTATATATTTTTCATTTAGTTTTAAAATATTATTTTCAATTTATATATAATGAATATATAAATATGATATATATATATTTAGTCATTAAGTATAAATTTTAATATTAAGCCCATTTTTCTTTTAGTCAATATTAATAAACACATTAGTAATATTTTAAGAAATTTAAAGTGAAAATTAGTTAATTAATGTTAAAAAAGGAATGATATAGTCTACAATATGACTCTAAAACCTGAATAAATTTATTATTTGATAATTTTTCATCCATACTCCTACAATGTTAAAATATATGTCCTTTTTCCATTATAAAGTTATTAATACCATTACAATAGTGTATATAATTAAAAGATAAAAAGGCCAGAATTTTGTTGTTCATAAATACAATATTTTTTAAATAGTGATATACCAAGTATATTTACAGTTTTAAATTTTTTTTGAAATATGAATTTTTAACATTGGTAAATTTAAATTTTTTATATTTTTTTTGTGATGAAATAATTTCCCAAAATGATTACATAATGCTGACATAGTAATTATTCAATTAAAGTTAAAATAAATTAAATAGTAATAATAATATTTAATGTTGTCTGATTTCAAAGAATTAATGTGGTTGAAGAATATTTTTAGATAATAATATCAATTTAGGGTTGTAATAAATTAATTTCATTGAATTTAATATTTTTTGTTGTGTTATAAAAGTCCATGTAAATTAATAGTTATAGAATTGACTATAATGATATTTTAAGAAAATAATAATTTTTGAAAACAAATAAAATTCATAAATTACTTTATCAATTCGTGAAATTAGTATATGGTTAACTTTAACATCCATGTTCCATTAATCAGTCAATATTACCTTTTTATCATTCTATCATTAACCTCAATGTTTAATAAAAATTGTTGTCCTAGTAATTGTGAAAAGGGTTTTCATTGGGTTAAAACTGAAACAGAACGGTGAAAAATTGATCTTTAATTTTATAAAAAATATAGGATCAGATTATTGTCACAAATACTCATGTTAAACTATAATATATAATATATGATCCATTATAACATCCAAACTAATTAATAATAAATTAATATTTTACGAATTACGAAGGGTGCCCCTACCCACTATTATTAAAGGACACCTCTTCATCTAATTTTTATCAAATAAAAATCCAATTGGTTAACATATGATCATCCAAATTAACTTTCAAACCTCCCTATAAATATTATAGATTCACTATTTTTATTGTATTACCCAACATATATGACATATTAATTTAAGAAAGTAATATTTTTCGATAAGGATGTATTGTTTTTAACCATATGTTTTAGTTTTATAGCATTATACACCTCCTAAATATATTTTTCAACCATGATAAAATAATAAATACACAATAATATATTTAAAGATACTATATGATGTTAATATAAGAGCATATATTTGTCCCCTCTTCTATAAAATGTGAAACTAAACCATCATTTGTGTGTCTGGTAGTCTACTTCATCTCAAATTTATGTAACTCGTTTTCCATCACCATCAATCATGAAGGGAATGTAATTATTAAATTAATGATTTAATATGATATTAATTACATATTTATCATTATTATTATAGAATATTTCATTTTCCTACATCCAATTGACATTAATTTAAAAATTATAACGTCATTCATGCATACATGACCACTTCCACCTCCACGAAGCGATATGATTCATTTTTCAGCACCACCTATCATAGATGACATATATAGGTATATTTAATGAATTATTAATATATTTTCAATATAATGATCATTAAATACCAAGAAATTTATAATCACACTCTTTCACTATTTTTTGTTGAAAATTTATGTTGATACTCATTTATGTGTATGGATTCTCATCTCCATGATTGTAATGTAGTTAAATTTGAACAACAATATTTAGTTAGTTAATTTAAATGTAAACTTTATTTTAAAAAATTTCAATTATTTAACTTTAATTATTCTATACATGAAATCATATTTTTATCCCTGACCATAGTAATTATACTATTGTCATTTTGGATATTTCAACAGAATACCATTAAAACAAACGTCGTGAAATTTACTAATAAATAAATTATCATAACTTTGTAATAGTTTTATATAATGGTAATAATAAACCTAAATCTTTTTATAAATCATGAAAATAATTAAAATATATTTTTAATTTAGTAATATGATCAATGTACACCTTTAGACATACCAAAGGTTGGGGCATTCATTTAAAAATATTCTTTTAATGATTCATTAAAACTATAGTTTTCTTCCATGTCAATATTATTTTTAAATATTGTTTGGAAGTATTTCTATTACCATAAATGAATTATGTAAAAAAGAAATGTGTTGTTTGTTTTTCAGTGAATAATTTTTAAAATTAATCCCTTTAGATAAATATTTTACATTTTTTACAAATGAAAAGTGGAATATTTTATTTCAACGTATTTTATGACTACATATTTTCCCACAACCCTGATAATTATTTGATTTTCTGATTCCTTTATAAGACTCCATGATTTCTTGATAAAACCCCTTATTTCTCAATACATGGGTTTTTATGAGATATTAAAATATAAGGGATATTTAAATATGATGAAATGTTTTGTTATGGGTGTAATGAATACTATTATTCATGTATTGATAATAATAAAAGCTTCCATGTTTTATTATTATTATATTTTTCAGGGGAATTGATTTTACTGATGATTAGTTTAGTAACAAACCATTGTAGCATTGTTTTGATATTATGAAATATTGGGTGATTATGTTATATACCAATTATGGGCGGTTTCATGATAAAACAATGATTAGAGATTACATGATATACATATAATGTGTTGTGTTGTGAAGTCAACTTTAGAGTTGTTGAATTTGTAACAGTGATTTAATGTGTCATATATAAATAGTGTCCCGAATTACATATGTGGTTTATATGTTCTCAAATTTTATTAAGTGAATATTATGATTTCTAAATATATAATACTAATATTATGATAGAAGGAATGCATTTAGATATATATTATGAGGATTTTTTTTGAAAAAATTATTATTTTTTCAGGATTTAAATGAAACCTCCAATGTTTTATTATATCATTAATATTTCTCATAAAAACATTTATGAAAATAATATTGTAGTAATTATGATTTCATTTGTATTAAATTGACTATTTTGAGTGAAAATTTTATTTTGATAAAGGAAACATTCCATAACAAATTATGAAATATATATTAATTAATTTGGTTTCGATTTATTATTGATATTTTAATGGTTATAAAATTAATAATTATGTTATTCATAGGGTTTATGGAAATGTAGCATAAATGAAGAATTTTTGTATAATTTTATGATATTTTTTTAGGTAAAATAAAATGTTTTTCATTTAAAAATGATTTTTAATTATGCGAGAAATGGATACTAAGAATATGTGTCCACATTGTATATTTATGGTTTTCTTAAATAATATTAATTACCAAAATCGTTAAAATAGTGATCATAAATGATCACAGGGATTGTCTGAATGTCGTTTCTACTATATAGAGACTATTATATGTTATGTTTATGTTTAGGTCCTTAATTGGAATCAGATAAATATTTATATAACATAAGTGGTTTTGGTAATGTAATTATAATACACAAAATATATATACAATATGAATATTTTTAAATGAAATAGAATAAAAATATTAATAGCTTTCTGCTTCGAAAATATGTGTTTCTAAATGATTTCCATAAAGGTTACATTGAAGTTGATGTAGTAAGGTGTTAAGGATACAATATCCTTGTTAATCAATAACCTGTAATTGTTAGAATTGGCATATAGTAGTTTTTTAGTAGTATAAATCATGGAATAATATATAAATGGTGGTGGAATTAATGTGATAGAGGAGTCTGATCCACTATAGATAAACATAATAATAGTATTTAATTCAACGACATAACAACCTCCTACATTTACTAGATCATAAAAGAAAATTACATATGATGAAAGGATTAATTTTTTTGAGAATATATCAAATGTGTTTTTATTACAAGAATAAAAAAGAATGAATTTCCATTTAATATTTTAAATGTCATGATTATCAATGGTGTTAAAATGGTTAGAATAAAATTGTATGTGATGATTATAAAAAATTGGAATGGGGTGATTTAATGAAAATATCTTTGAAAACATATTTACCTAATGATGTATGGAATATGATAGAAAATAAATTTATGGAATATATAGAAAATATGGATGATTTATATGCTCCATATGAAGAATAAATCACCTATTTGGAATGATGTATAATAAATTTTTTCTGAAATCCTGATTGTATTAATAATGGGATTCAATTGGGATAAATTGAATGATGATGAAGGGAATTAGATCATACTGAATTGAAAATTTATGAAAAAAGTGTTTGATAATATGAGAGGGTAGAAATAAAGTCTTCTTATGACTATATAATTTTGAAAAACAAGTGATAGAAAAGGTTTTGGTGGATTGTAATGTATAATTCTTCATTACTGAAAACAAGAAGTGTGAAACAAATTTATTATTTTATGGTATGTATACTAAAAATAAAATTGTACAAACCACAATAAAACAAGTTTTTTCTTCAAATATGGAATGTTGGTACATTTAGATCATAACTGAAAGTAATATTATGAGGCTAATAATGAAATGGTGTATGAATGGTAATGTGTCGGTGCATTATGATAACTTCTTCTCGAAGATAGTACCTTAGGCTAGAAATCATAAAAATCAATATAATACATTTGGAGTTATATCATGGTGGAATATTAATGAGAAATAGATATATAGGAACCATAATATTGATATCCATGGAATGATATGTCTTGAAAATATTTTCTATCATCCCCTGGTAGTGTTTGATATAATATTCAACATTTATTGTATTTTAGTTTATCATGATATAAAATATTAAAGATCGAATAATTTTTTGTTCAATGAATTAAAACCATTGTTATGATATCAAGAATCTAATAGATTATTATAAATGTTAGTGAATTTTTGGTAGAACATATTTTTTAAATGAATGAAACTATTTTGATCAGTGATGTACCATTAGTAAATTAATATATTTATTTTCTCTTAATAATTTACCATTTTCTTTTCCTGACCGAGAGGTTGAATTTTTTGTTGACATGGTTAATGATGCGAAGATGATTTGAAAACCCCCATCTATAATCACTTTTATAGAAATCATGTAATTGAAAAAAAATGTTGTAGTTTTTACATATTGGATTCATTGAATCTAGAAATTAACCATGTGGTGATCATATCATATTTAATAAAATGAATGATATTTCAATGATACTTTTAATATATTATAAATTCATGATTTTCAAAACGTTTATGAACCTGTAAGTATTTTCACATATTGATGAATTGTTTAATAATTTCCACAAAGTACAATACTTTTATAAGGATTGATCTTAGATTGGGATATGATCAGTTGGAGTTGAATAAGGAAGGTATTATTTATAATTCATTTACGACAAGATATGATAACAATGATCCAATAGTTATTCCATTTTGGTTGTCTAATGATCAAAATTTATCTACCAATATAATGAAAATATTTTTCAATGTTTTATTAGATATATTGGTGGTTTTTTAGGATATTTTTGTATATTCTAAATGTTATTGGGATCATTAAATACAACTATAGATTGTTTTCCTAACTAATAATGAAAATGACACATATGGAAAATTAAGTATGTGTGTGTTTTGATGAGAACCAATTTTTCCCATTGGTTATTTTAGTTCAAAATTTGAAAGAAATATTGAGTATAATAATGTAAAGTTGATGAGTGGATAAGTCCATCAAATTTCATAGAGATTCCTTGTTTTCTTAGATTAGAGGGTTACTATATACAATGTGTGGGATATTTTTCTGTTTTTATGGACCAATAAATATTTAAACACGAAAAAGAGGTAAGATCATCTGCATAAGAGAAAATGATGATTGGTTTTTGGGGATGAAAATTTTACAGTTGAATTATTAATTTTTGATTATCCCTTTATAAATGGACAATTTTTCAAATATAGTTATGCATCCATGTTTGGATATAGTTTTAAAGAAATGAAAAAATGACTGTATTTAATTATGCTTCAAATCTTCTAAAACCTCGGGAGTTAATTATTCAACACATCATGAATAATTTTCAGATATTTTATCCTTTAAAAATTAAAAGGAATAATTTATAAGGATTCAATTGTGAAACATACAGTAATCATATTTGTTTTATAAATATATGCTCTCAAAAAGAGATAAACGTGAGGTACAAAATATGGAAGGATCTACTCATGGATTATTATTTCATGATCCATTATCATCACATAATGGATTCTAATGTATCATACTATTTTATTTTGAATAATATTAATTTATTAATTATGTTGTGTTTAGAATATTTATATTTGGTTAATGACTTGAATAATAGTATACATCAAGCTATGGATATCTGAAAATAATTATTTTTTTTGTCTCAGTAATGTTTTCTATATTAGATAAAAAATATAACTTCTCAAAAGGATGAATTTTATTTAATGGAAAACTTATAATTTGTTAATAAAATTAAAATTCATTAATATAATATTTATAAATAATGAATTATATGATTTTAAATGATAATTGAAGTCACATGGCTTTTCCAATTGAACTGTTAATTATTTTGTGAGTATCATAAGTCACCATTTTTTGTGCATCCTTACAGTTCTAATATTTATAATGGGATTTGGATGTATTACTAGTGGGATTGAATAGAAATAGATATTTTGGACATTACCATGGAATGTTTAATTTGAAAATATATAGAAATGGAATAAAATTTATGAAAATAAATCTACATCCTTTCCCAATTCAAGAGTTGAAGTGGGAAAATATATCCCTGGATTTCAAAGAAAGTTATAAATAACTCTTCATGGTAATAATAATATTATGGTTATTATTTATGGGTAAAATAAATAGTATCATTTACTTCTTATTCAACATAAAATCTATTTGGGTCATTATTATATAGTGTATCTCAATACGATATACATGTTATTTGGAAGTCTTCCATCTAGTGTAAAATACTATAGTGTAATTATCACTCAATTTTAATTTAAATGGCTTGTGATGTCATTGGTAACTGAATTAAAATTTACTACCACCTTTAATTATTTTTTTGATAGATAGTATGAATGATCAATTCATCCCAATGGTGATATATCTTATTCTTGTATTACCAACTATGGTGGGATCCACATATTTATTTAGTTTAAATTTCTTAAATTAATAGTATTAATTCAACTATAATAATGATACCTTCTGATAAATTATACACAGAGTGATATTGAACATC
Source organism: Viscum album (assembly GCA_963277665.1). Classification (NCBI taxonomy): domain Eukaryota; kingdom Viridiplantae; phylum Streptophyta; class Magnoliopsida; order Santalales; family Viscaceae; genus Viscum; species Viscum album. The sequence goes on from OY728127.1 coordinate 317,797,454, forward strand.
CACATTTCAAGAAGAAGTATTAGAATCAATCATGATGATGATAAAATTTATAGAGAAAATTATTGAGAATGTGAACCTAATTATTGTAACATATGAGAACATATACGATTAAGAAGATTTTTTTGTGTATAAGGGGATAAATTATTTTTCATTCGATATAGGTATTAACTTTTCTAAAATATCCCCATGTGAATATGTTATCCACATTTTAGAAAAAGGTGAAACTCTATCCATGGTTCATTTAAACATATGAAATACTATACAATGATGGTGAAATTTCTTGTTGACATAACTTGCCAATGAATTTATCTCACGTAGAAATTATTTTTCATGTTTTGATATTAAGAACTGAATTGGCATTTTCATCCCATGTTTTGATCCTTGAGACTATTCACATATAATAAATTCATTCTTAATATAAATAATATATTTATATTCTAACCATTAGAGGGATATTATATTACATTATGTTAATTCAACTTGTTAACATTATATGAAAACCCCAACTCATTGATGAAGAAACATGGTATTCATAAATTACTATGAGGGAAAGTTATCATTACTTGTTTAAAAGGGGAATTAAATTCCTAGGAAGATAATTTCCAAGAAAGTGGACGAATTTGATAGAACCATTAATGTAAGTGTTAAAAATTAATTGTTTATATATTATAGAATTATACTAATTATATAACTATTAGATAATATATCTATTAAAGGGAAGTGACCTTACATTTCACAAAATTTGATTTTAAGAATTATATGATTTTCTTTAAATGATTAATTTCAAAATAATTGAAATAGAATTTAAAAAATTAGATTCATTTTTCTATTGAGAATATAAAAATAATAATAGTAACATTTCTTTGATAAATATTGGAAAATATTAATTTACAAATAAGTAGTGATAAATATAGATATTTTGTAAATAATGTATTTCTGATTCATGTATTTACAGAGAAAAATTTTATTTTTGAATAGTTTTGAATTTTAATTAAATATAATATATTATAAAATTATAATTATAGTATTAGAAATTAATTGTAAAATTTATTTTATTATAAAGAACAATTATATATAAAAGTCATTTTTTCGAAAAACATTTCATGATAATTTTTTCAAATTAAATTTTTTCAATTATTTCTTTTCAAAATTAATAAATGTATTACATATATGTAATATGGATGAAAAAATATTGGTATGTGGTTCAATTAATTTTTTTCCATTATTAATAAAAACCTTTGTAATTTTTATTACCTTAATTTATTTGGATAAAAATAATAATTTTTAAGATGTGATAACCAGAGTATTTGAATATTTATAAATATTATTTTTAAAACTAAATGATTTATGTTGATATTTGTTTCTCATTTATATGGTTTATTAATGATATAAAATCTTAAATACTTACCCAACTACGAAGTACTAATTATTCATTTAATGGATTAATTGGGTAAATGAAATTAATAATATTAATTATTGTATATTTTAAAAGACATAATTTGTGCCACTAATTATATGGAAAAATTGAAATGTTTTTTATTTATTAATTTATTTTATTGAAATCGATATTCCTTCTATGTTGTAAAAAAATATTTTCCATGAATAACTGTAAAATAGATATTAATTTTATTTTATAAAAATAATAATATATTAAATGATATAAAATTACTTAAATAATATATCTATACATGTAAATATTATATGGCTAAAAGTACCATTTATTGATAATTTGTAGTATGTCTATCCATTTATAGTAACAATCATGACCCACAATGTTTAAAAACTATTGTTTTCACGATATTTGATAAAAGGGTTAACAACTGTTTTAAAAAATTACAAAGGGTAAATAATTCAAAACAAGTATAAAAATATGATATGTTATTATTTGGATTAATAATATTATTATATTATAATATTACCATTTTTTATAAATTTTTACATCACAATTAATTTATTTAAAATTAATTGTTTAAAAAATTAATGAATTCTCCTCCTCAGTCATATAAAAGGTAACCCGTTATTAAATATATTCTAATGTAAACACTAGTTTAGATAACAAAAATTCATCCAAAATAAATAAATATCATCAATAAACACGTTATATAGACCTTAGTTTGGTTAAAATACAAATCATAGATTGCCTATGGTGTTATGAAAAATAATCTCTTTAAAAGTACTGTCTCATTTTTTTCACCACATGGTTTAGTTTTATTTCATCATCCACCACCTTTGAATGTTATTCCATCTGGAAAACATATTGAAATTTCTATATATAATATGATTAAATAATGATAATTTCATTAAATATATCTATCTATTTGTTAATAAAATTAAAAATTGGACCATTATACTTCTGTGAGGGGGACTACCACCTCACACATCAATGAAATCGATTCAATCACCATATATATATATGATATATTATAATGTATAAATTACTGTTTATATATTATATTGATGAATTATTTATCCTTATTTTATGATAAAATATAATTTTCCTTTTTATTGTTTCATTCACGGAAAAATTATACTATCCTTCGTGTGTACATGTAGACTACCTTCTCCACAAATCGATGGGATTAATTTTTAATCACAACATCACATATAAGGTATATATATGTATATTTAAATAATAAAAATTATATTAATAATATTATTATAAATATAGAAATATAAAACAATACTTATCATATTTAAATAATGATCATTGAAAAATGGAAACATTTTTAATGTAAATGAATGATCTACAATGTCAATGGTTGTAATAATGATTATATTTCATAACTCTATTTTTTGGTTGGATTTTAATATATAACATACTTATAAACATTATATGTTTATTATTATTATTATTTTATAGTTGATTGAATAATTTCCCCTTTGACAATAGTCAACCTAAAAAAGTCATTTTAGTATTATGAATCTAATATCTTCAAAAAAAAGTTAATAGAATATAATTATTTGTAATTGTTATAACATTATAATAAGATTGAATAAAAGAATTATAAATTTTATTTTTTTAATCAAGTAAATAAATTTTTGCAAATATATTAATAAATAACTTAAATAATTTATGTGACAATTCAATCTAAATGTAAATGAAATTCTTTTGAAATTCCCTTTTTACTGTTTCCCTTAAAACCATATTTATCATCCACGCATATTTTTATAGAATTTATTTTTGAGATTAATTTATATTGAAATAAAATAATAACGAAGTGATTTTTTCACTTTTTTACATTCATTGATTGTTTTTCAAAAGTAACAATTTTAATGATTTTTTTAATTTCATTAAAAAAATTATCAGTAATTTTCTATATTAACTTATACAATAAAAACCAAATTTCCCAATTCTATAACCATTATTGGATGTTTGGATTCATTTATGAACATATAATTTTTATTTAATCCCCAAATTTAATGACATTAAATTTATATTTTCAATTTTTTTTGAAATGGTATTGTTTTTTCAATACCCATGAATGTTTTCTTATAGATGATGTGAATATTTTAATGACTGTAATGATAATAATGAAATAATCCTTATTTTATGATTCTTTTATAGTTTATGAAATTTTTTTATGATGATGCTTGGTTCAAATATAAAAAATGCAGTTGTGAATCCATTGTAACCCATGGTAACATGGTTATTTAATTTACATATTATGTGGTTTTACATGTTAAACAAAGGATAGGTTGTAGTGTGATTTCCCTATAACTCATTGGGAATGGAAGTCGATTTCATGGTTGTTCAAAATTGTATGATTGATTGAAATATTGATAATGAAATGTTATAAAAAGTTACATATGTTTTTATTCATTACATTATATGAATTTTTTTTGAAAAATAATTGTTTTCTAATGTTTTAATATTGATCTTATGATAATAAAAATTTATATGGTAAATTTTATTGGTGAAATGTATAAAATTATGTAAAATAATTATCAGTTATTCATGATTTCAAAGAAAAAAATAGATATTTCTTTTTCCATTATGATTTATTATTAAATGTATTGTAAAACTATTTGGAAAGATAAGTACATATATTGGGTAATAAAATCATTATTTTTTCCCCAGAGTTTATTTTGAAGAAGGAATATTTTTATAAGTATTCATTGTATAACTGAGTATTTAATTCATTTTATGTCCTTTGATGAAATTTTTCTCTCATCCCTGGTTTTAAAATTTATTTCATAGGTATTGAGGATGGGAATGTGAACAGAAGCAGTCATGTGGAATTATACGGATATTTTTCATGATATTAATATCTGTATCATTTTAAAAATATTTTATTGTGGAAAACATTGTTACTGATTTGAGGTGTAAAGTTTATATATAAATGGCTATTGTATATACTATTTATAATGTACCTCCATATAACTATAATTATAACATCTCATTGGGAATGTGTGAATTTGAATTAATGATTAAATTTACTATAACATGTAATTTCTAAGGAATATCTATTAGATAAATTTCATTAATGTCCATTTTATAAATTATATATCATGAAAATAGATTAATTATAATAACAATTTTGTTTTATTTAGTAAATATACAATTTTTTTCTCATAATCATGATATTTTCAATCAATTTATGTGTTAAAATAGACCCCTCTTTTTTCAGTAATTTAATAAAACTAAAAATAATAGTATGAGTAGAAATGATCATAATGAGAAACCATAGATTATGTTATTAGATGTATAAATCATAATAAGTTATTTTAGTCTATTTTCACGTTAGATTTTACCTTGGTCATTCATGATTATTATATACTAAAATAAATTATGATTCATCATAGGTAAACATTTAATTATCCAAATCATATTCCTTGAGGGAACTAAACCGTGTGTGTTTTAAGGGTAGAGTCTCAGTGAAAAATAATGATGAACAATATATAATAATTATATTATTTTATGGTTTTTATTCTAGAAGAATATTTACTAAAACCATGAACCCAATAGTATCTAGATAGAGATCATTCTCTTTTAAAACCACACTCATTTCATTACCATATCATAAGATTTAGACCTCTAAGTTGGATTATCCTAACAGTTCTCACTAAATTTTTATCATCATTGTATCCAAAGGATAGATAAAACTTTATCTGATATCAACTATACAAACCATCACTTTTCATACATATATATAGTTATATCAAATTTTCATTGATGAATATTTATTACATAATATTACAATCAACAACATAATTATATAGTTCTTGTATGACATTAAATAAAGATATATAAAAAACTTTTTCATATGTGAACTACAACATCTCCCACTGATTTCTTCATAAATATCACCCATCTATGTTATTTCATGCATAATAGAATTTTCAAAACATGGGTTTAGGAATCAAATAAAATAGGGGATAAGATGTTTAATATGGGAAAACAATTAAGAAACAACTGATCACATAAAAACCACATTAGAATAAGGGCATGAGTACTTGATAATAACTTTTAAAAACAACACCTAATTATTATAGATCATAAATTGGGCCATAGATTAAATATTGGGTTTCCATAAGAAATGAATGATAAATTAATTTATGATCATTATCCATGAAATCGTAACATATAAACAAGAATGTGTAAAAACATTCTTATAACATTGTGGCCATTTTATAATTGAAACCTGTTCTTTTTTAACCTAAATACATAAAAAAATGTCTACATAAAATCTAATGGATGTGAAAACATGGTAAATTAATTGTCATATTTAAATAGAACCAGAACAATGAATAGTACTATATATATGTATTCATCTTTCACATATAATATTATTTATGAGAAAAAACCAGTTACATTCATGAAATTGTGAACATGAATTCATGTTCGTTCATAACACACATGAATCATCAGTGATCTATTTTTAACTAATGAATTGGAGGCATATATAATTATTATCCCCCCATAATTTAATGAAAATAATATTTATGTGTTACAAATGGCCATAAAATGTGATGCCCTGACCCTAGTTAGGCCAGAGTCAGTGCATTATTTTAATACATTGGCATGAGTACAAGGAATCTTGTCTCAAAAGGCCTATCAGTTTTGTAGTCTGGGAAAATATATTACAAACATTAACATTACATTCCACATTAGACAATAAAACACAACATAAATGATCCTTTGATAACTCCTTTAATCCCATAGCATAACCCTACTTATCAATAATAATGAACTACTAGAAATCCTGAGAGAAATAAAACATATAAAGGGGAGAGCTCAGATGCTCATTAAGGATAAAAATATAGTGGAAACATTAATAAATAAGCATAATCATTTAAGTCAATGTATAAGACTAAGAGAAATAATTTCAAACATAAACCTCTGAATAATATGGCCAATGTAAAATAAATAATGTCATTTACTTATTCACGTAGATATTCTACAAGTTGAATAATAACATGAAATATCAATATCCAATTATATAATAATGGAATGCATAATTCCAGAATTCATAACCACATAGTCAAGGCATTGTGCCAAGAATACAAATATTATTTTTTCAAGGCCTTCCACCAAGACACTAGTTTGTCTTATCAGACCTACTAATGCATCAAGGAGCTATATCAGGCTCCACACGTCACTTCGTAAGTCTAATGTATTCCACATATGAAAAGGTTAAAACACAACATAATCATTTATAATTAAACTTGCATACGAAATGTCAATAATTTATCCATAAACTATGAATGGTTTAATAATAACATATCCACAGTAAAATAGATCACAAAACCATCAATACAATATGGATGATTTATATCAAAATAAATCATCATAATTTTTTTTAATATCCATCAAATTCTGTTGACATAGATTAAATTTATTTGTAAAAATCTATGACAAAAATATCCCATTTTCATAAAAACATTTAAAATTCACACAATTTAGAAAGGAATAAATTTAATGAAATTTTTTGAATCAATGTGTCCCATACCACTTTTAATCATTAGAAATGAATTAACATTTTAAAAATATTCAGGTCCATATAAATAAATCCTTCAAAACCATTTTAAATAAATGGATATTAATGATAATGATTAAGAAGACGAAATATTTGAACTGTTTAAAATAATGATCTTGTTAAAGAGTCCCTTCCATAAAACCTTAAAATGTTCGTTTTGAAATAATTTTATGAAAAATGTATGTGGATGGTAAAGAGTTCCTAGTAGATACTCACATAAAAACAACCTCAGATAATAAAGAGATTGTAGAGTTAACCCTTTCCATGAACATTCTATTGGTTGAGGGAACGATTAACCTAATGTATAATTAACATAGTTTGTTTTTAAATTATACCATAACCATATTCATATTTATTATTTCATATATGATTCATTTATTCTTTTATACTACCCATTTAAAAATGAGTTCCATGTCAAATTAATATTTCAACTAATAATCGCTTTCTTTATCATACGAGTTTTAACTTATTATTGAACATATCAGAGTATTTGAAAAAACTACATTTAAAAGACTAGGAAATCATGTATTCCAGTAGTAGGTGATCCGCCCTTGTCTCCCTTTGGTTGTGGGTTCAAGTATCTTGGCCTAGCCGGACACGATGGGTTGTCGCCCGACATCCGGGTTTCCCTTTTTATAAAAACCCCAAATAAATATTAAATGACTTTTTAACCTTAAACAATAGTATCTAATGTTTATCATAATCCATTCCATCGATTAGACATATCCAAAATACTTCTATCCAAACTCACAGTCCAAAAAATTAAAGGAAGGTAAACATAATGAAGATCATTTTTTCCACGTATTTACATGGGAACACCTTCATCATGTTTTCTTTTAAAACATTGTAACACCCGGAATTACCATAAAAACTTATTGATTACATTCATGATAACTTATTCCTTATAGGATACTGGATATACTCATTATATCCAAAAATATTGTGAACTCCAACAATGATGAAAAACACAAATCATTAATTAGTTTCAATAAACTCAGGAATATCCAATATAATTTATCCAAATAAATCATTTCTTATTCCAAAATAAATACCTCAGTATCAGAACCATATTAAGTGTTTTCTTTCTCTTAATCATATATTTTCCAAAAAAAATTAACCTTCTCTTGATTCACTTTTCTTAGATCCACATAATCTCATGTCCTTAATGAAATTGTACAATAGTACAATCCTAATATCCTCTATAATTATTATAACATGTACATCATTAATACAATACTCAAATGAAACAATTCATTAACAACAAAATAAGAACTCTAATCATTACTCTTCATATTATGTAGTATTATAACTTTATTATTATCTAACAATAGCATTTGGGGTTTTCTCTGATGATTTGGACATTGATTCATGTAGTGTCGCAACTCCATGTAGTTTGAGCATTATACATTTGAAACCTTTTTTACCCTTACAATAAATTACATGGTGTCCTTTTACTCCACACATATAACAATATACATTCCCTTCAAGAATTTACCAAGGTGATTCTTTCCAAAATTATAACATATTGAAAAATACTTCCTTCTCATCTTCCCTTTATCCATCATTATTTATTATACCATTTTCATCTCTCACATCCCTTCAAAGCAATGTTAGTAAGAGAATTCTTTACATATCTTATTAACACATGATATTATTTCTTCTTATGATTAGAATACGTGGGATACTATTTGCATTTTAAATGTTGTCTTAATACCATGAAAGATATGGTCCTTCTTATTTTTTGATCATGCGTATTATATGAATTCTCTTTCCTTCTAATAGGTGCCATTTCTAAACAATAGAATACACTAGGAAGTCTATGAATCACAATTCATAATTCAAAACTTGTAAAAAACCTATCTTAAATTGATAATATTATGTATATAATCTATAATCATAAACTATTTTCATTGAGGATGTATTTACTCTTAAATCCATCATAATTTCTAGTAATGAAAATTTAAATTATCCTAAACACATTACACAAGAGGGTCATAATCAAGAGTGTAGAAAAAACCATTGTCATGTACCCGGATACCCCAAGTCAATCCAAAAACTTCTTGTCAATATTTTCACCCAGATAATCATTTATGCCAGAGATGCCTCTACATGATCGTATCCAGAAAAAGATGTATTTCATGGAAAATACTCAAAATCCATACATTACCAAAATTCTTGGGTGTTATTTTATACTAATCCTCAAAGTCTGTCTTGGGGTAATGTTATCTAATCATATTCATCTAAATTTATTTCCAAGTTTGTTTCTAATCTTTCTCTGATACCAACTGGAATGCCCCGACCCAAGTTAGCCCAGAGTCAGTGCATTATTTTAATACATTGGAATGATTACAAGAAATAAATTTCCAAAATACCAATCATTTTCGCAATAATGGAAAATATATTACATACATTAACATTAATTACACTTTAGAAAATAAAACACAATGTAAATGATCCTTTGAGAACACCATTAATCTGCTTACTTAACCCTACTTATCAATCATTATACAGTTCTTGGAATCTGAGGAAAAATAATACATATAAAGGGGTGATCTTAGAATCATAGTAAGGAAAACAATATAGCGAAAACCTTCATAAATAAGCATAAACATTTAAGGAAACGTACAAGACAAAAAATAAGCATATTAAGTTAATCATTTGGATAAAATGGCCAACGGAAATTAAATAATATCATTTACCTATTCACAGGGATATCCAACTAGTTGAATAATAACATGCAATATCAATTTCAAATCTCATAAGGATGGAATGCATAATTCCATACTTCATGACATCATAGTCAAGGCCTTGTGCCAAGACTAGAAATAATGTTTTGTCAAGGCCTTATTCCAAGACACTAGTTTGTCTCATGGGACATACAGATGCAACGAGGAGATATAATAGGCACCACCCGTCACATACTAAGTCAAATGCATTCCTCGTAGGAAAAGGATTAAACATAACATAAACATTGGTATTAAAAATAACATAAAGAATGTCAATACATCATCCCTAAAACATGAATGGTATAAAAATAACACATCCATAGTCAAAAATATCATAAAACCATCAATACTATATAGAATATTAGCATCATAATATCTCAACATCAAACAAGTTTAAAATCCATTCAAGTATGTTAACATATATGGACATAATTTTTAATAGTCTTTGAGATAAATATATCTTTTACACAAAAACATTTATAATTCACACAATTTTGAAAAGAATACATTTAAAGAAATTTTTTAATCAAATTGTCCCATACCCCTTTGAAACTTTTGAATGGAATTAACATTTTAAAAACATTAATGTTTATATAAATAAATTCATAAATCCCATTTTGAAAATATGGACATTAATGAGAATGATTTAGAAGAATAAATATTTAAACCATTTAAATTGATGATCTAGTTAAAGTGTTCCTTCCATAAAACCATAAAATATTCCTTTTTAAAATATTTTTATGAAACTAGTATGTGGATGAAAAATAAGTCCCAGTAGATACTCACGTAAATGAAACCTCATATAATGAAGAGATTATAGAATTAACTCTTACCTTTAAATTCTATTTGTTCGAGGGTAAGTTTAACATTATGTATAATGAAAATAGTTTATTTTTAAATTATAAAAAAACCATATTAATATTTATTATACCATATATGTTTCATTTATGCCTCTATACTACCCATTTAATAATAATTTATATGTTAAATTAATATTTCAGGTAATAATCACTTTCATTATCGTATGCATTTTATCTTGTAATTTTTTCTCGTATCATTTTTATCATGATTTAAATACATCCAGAATATTATTATTGATTTATATATCATATATATTTAGAATATAAATATTTAAAATAGATAGATATATGTAATTGGAGGCACCGTTTATGGAGATGGTAGGTCATACGTTCGCATAAACGTTGTTTCCGTTTTCATATCGTATTGATCGGAAGTATGGAAACAAGATTCATGTAAGTATATACATATATATATATATAGAGATTTATATATCTCCAGTAGAATTATTCTTTAATATATAATATTCTTATTAATAATATATATTTTTATAATTATATTTTAATGGTGAACGTGGAAATGAATCTCATCGCGTCGTGGAGACGATTATCCATACATACGCATGAGCGACAATATCAATATATTGAGGGATAAATTCCTATGTAATTGGATGGTATATTATATAAACAGAATCATTAAAATGTTACACTTATTATTTAAATCAGTTATACTCATTATTATACATATCCAATTAATGAAGTGTTTTAATAACAAACTACACCACAACGTGGAGACGGTAAAGCGTACATTCGCACATATGGTGACACTGTCATTTGTAGGAAGGATACAATAACGAATATGGTTGTAACATATTTATAATAACATAATATTATGTAGAAGGTACTGCATTGATTATTTTGGAATGAAAAGAACAAATAAAGTGGAGGTGGAAGAAGAAATAACATGAAAGAGGGTGGTGAAATTATTACATCTTCTTTAGGTGTTTCCTTTTGAGAAGATCCAAAGGGATCATTAGGTTGGCTTTATGATCAATTTTAGGCCTCTAGGATGAATTAAGGATTGATTAAAATCTATTTGGTTATGGTTTGACCTATCCAATTGGCTAAGGAGGAGTGAAATTAAGAGAAGGGGAAGTACTCTTTTATAAGAGAGATGAGCTAACTTTAGGAGAAGTTTGAAATATTATTTAATAATAAAATCATTTTCGGTTTCTAATGGAAAAAAATTGATTTATTTCAAATCTAAGATGGGGATGGTATGAAAACCTATCAAACAATTGGTTTTATATAGGTTTATGTCACCATATTAACCTTATCATTTAGATTTAACTCTTAGATAAATAGTTTGACATTTACCTTGTCTCTTTTTATTTTTATATTTTATGGTTAATAATATTTCTATAACAGGCCAAGAAAACTAAAAATAGTTTTTTATTTATATATATAACCCTATATATGTCTTTTGGATGAAACATATATTTTTAGAATATTATATCAATTAATAATATTGTATTTGTTTTAAAAATTAATTTATGTCAATTTTGATACTATTTGGTATTTGGTTTTGGTGAAAGTCATCAAAACATGATTACATCAAAAAAAGATACATTGAATCAACCCTAACATGTCATATTCCCCTAGAGAATTCGTGGATGTCATAAAAACATTGAAATTATATTTATATTAATATTTATAATACCATTTATTTGAATATGTCATTAAAAAGGTAATTACCACATCATCAATGTGTCATAAATAAAATTAATTATTTAATGTCCAAAAATTATAAAAAAATACCATGGTGTATGATAATTTTTTTTATTTATAATTAATATTTATAGTCTAATTTACCTTCTGTATAACCCTATATTAAAAATGATTTATTTATTAAACTTTTAATTTTACACTTTCACCTCTTCTTTAAATAAAATAATAATAAGTGTCCTAATCCAATCTATGTGGACCTAAAGAATCTTATTTTATTCTTGAGGTTATTTTTGGTTGATCTATACTTATCAAATTATATTTTTACAGTTTTATGGTTACTATAATGTCATTTTAACCCTTAATTACCCTATTTACTTTTAACTGTGGTAAATAATAATCAAAAGGTACAATTCATCACAAATTATTTTCATTTTATTGAAGCACATTTAATATACTGATGTCAACTATGACTCTTGGATCTTTGAAATATAACTCATAGAAGCAGTAAAATTATGTTTTATGTAAATTTGCAAATGCTTCAAAAAGTGTGTAAGAGAAGGTAACAAGTTAAATAAAAATTCATACATCTGTTTTTTTATAAAATGACTCAATTTAATTAAATTGATCTTATATAGGTACTATTTTTCTGTTTATACTTAAAATAAATTCAAATAAAATAATAATTTATTTAAATAAAAAGTTTGTTTTAAACAATAACACAATATTTTCATTATTCATCCAAAATTGGATGTTTTCAAAAAAATACCAAAAATTCACCCTATGATAATTATGATATTCTAAATTCAAAATTGAATTCCATTTTACCAAATTTAAAACATAGATGTTTCATTAATTAGTGTTAAATTAATTCTCGTTGACAAAAACAAAAAGCTGTTTTTAAAAAATGTAAAAACTATCAAAATATTGAAATTTGTTTATGTCAAATTTAAATATGAAATTACATATAATGACCTAAATTATATTAAATGATGATAATATACTCTAATTATACTTCCAAACCATTAAAATTCATAATTTACTAATATATAGTATTTTGATTAAAAATGTTTTTTTCAGTTAAAACATATTATTTGTCATTATTCGTCAAAATATGAAAGTTATTAGAAAAGTACAAAAATATTATCAAAATAATTTTTCGGTCTAAATTATAAATAAAAATAAAATTTAATTATATTAAATATATTAAAGTGTCAAATATTGGTTTTAAAAAAGGTTCACCATTTAAAGGCGATAATGGTACGTTTTTAAAAAAATACTTCTTTTATCTGAAAAAAGGAATTTGATCATACATTATATCTAAGATACGCATAATATGGGCGATAAAATCATATAGAATATATAATAATCAAAATGAATTTAATACAATTCCTCATCTCTTTTTAAAAGGCAGGTTTGGTATGTTGTGGTGAACACGAACTCGGTGTGGCGTGTACCACAAGCTATTGAATTACATTAATTAGATTACGTAAATTGAAAATTTGGGGTGATACATTATCCCATCATTCAATATATTGTTTCCTCAAAATTTTAAATTTTTCTTCGAAAATAAATGGTTAAAAATAGAAAAATTCCTTTTTGGAAAACCGAAATCAGAAATTGGGTATAAAAATATAGTCTTAATAATAGGGAATGTGAATGAAATAGTTAACATAAAATAATGATCTCAATTAGGAGAAAATTTATGGAAATTAGAGATACATAATAGTGTAAAAAAATGTAAATATTTATAGAGAGGGATTGAGGACATTAATCACAAACAAGTGTAAAATTGAGAGCCTAAAAGCCATTAGTCTAAGTTGATTTAAATAAATGTCAGTTCAAAAAATACATAAGGTATTATGATAACACCTTTTTGGTTTAAGATCCATTCCCTATAGTTTAAAAATAAATTTTTTCATTAAATAAGAATAAAAAAATATGCTTGAAAATTAGTGTTTCGTACTTCAACTAATTTGTACCAAAAACTCATCTTTCACTCTAAAAGAAAATATAATTTAAAAAAATTATATTTATCCTAATATTATAGGGTTCCAAAAATAAATAATTTGTAATTCATTTTATAGACTATTTAAGAGAACTACATTATAAAAACAAGGACATCACATATTCCAGGGGTAGGAGATCCACCCTTGTCACCCATCAGTTGCGAGTTCATGTCGAGCATCCTTCCAGGATGCGGCGGGGAGTCGCTGAACCTCCAGGTTGTCCTTTGTATAAAAAACCCAAAAAAGTTTTTAAACCTTAAACAATACTATCCAATGATTAGAATAATCCCTTCCAACCATTAGACTTTTCAAAAATAGTTCTATCCAGACTCAAATTTCATAATTTATAAACAAAGGTAAACACAACGAAGGTAACTGTTTCCATATAATATAATCTTAATTCCTACATCAGGTATTATTTTAAAACAAGGTAACAACATGAATTTCCATTAAACCTTATTTATTACATTGATTCTCCCTTATTCCTTATTGTATACTAGATATAGTCCATATATCCAAAAATATTGTAAACCCCAACAATGATGGAATATAAAAAAAAATTAGATTCATGGTTTTTAAGAATATACAATATAATTTATCCAAATAAATCATATCTTATTCCAAAATCACAACCTCAGTTTAAGAACCATATTAAGGTTTATCTATCACTCAAACATATATTTTCCAAAAAAAATACCAGCTATTGAGTCACATTTCCTGGTTCCACACAATCTCCAATCCTTAATGAAATAGTACTATAGTAAAATCCTTATATACTCTATATTAATTATTACAGGTACATAATTAATACATTACTAAAATGACATAATACTTTAATAACAAAATTAAAACTCTAATCATTCATCTTCAACTTAGGTATTATCATAACTTGATTATTATAAAATAGTAACATTTGGGTTATACTCTAATGATTTGGACATTGATTTAAATTGTGTCCTAACTCCTTACAGATAAATCATTTTACATTTGAAACCTTTTTCTTACCATTGAAATCACATACATAGTGTCCTTTTTTCCACAATTATAACAAACTTCATTCCCTTCAAGAATTTTCCAAGGTGATTCTTTGTACAATTATCACATATTGGAAAATACTTTATTTCCCTCTTCCCTTTATCCATCTTTATCTATTCTATAATTTTATTATCTAACTTCCCTTACATCCATGTGACTAATAGTATTTTTTTAGGTATCTTATTAACAAATGATATTATTTCTTCTTATGAGGAGAATACGTGGGAGAATATTTCCCTTTTAAATGTTATCTTAATACTGTGAAAGATATAATCCATATTAATCATTCTATCATGCGTATTGTTCGAATTATCATTCATTATACTATGTGTCATTTCTAAACAAAAGCATACATTTGGTTAGTTTAGGAATCAAAAAGCATGTTTAAAAACATGTAAAACACCTATCATAAATTCAATATATTTTTCATATAATCTACAGTCTTAAAAAGTTTTCTTGGATGAAATATTTACTCATAAATCCTTTATAATGGCTTATAAGGAAAATTTTAATTATCCAAATCATATCCCCTGGGAGAGTCATAACCAAGAGTGAAACATGGCCCATTATCGTGTACAAGGATTCCATGAGTGAAGCCCAAAACTCCTTGTCAGAGTTTTCACTCCTAGGTATATATGTGCCAGAGCTTCCCTTACCTACTCGTATCCATACAGGGATGTATTTCTTGGAAAATAGATAAAATATCTACATTACCAAAATTCAAGGAATTCTACTATATTTATCCTCATAGTCTATCTTAGCGGAACTTTCTCTAATCATAGTTCATCTAAATATATTTCCATGGATGTTTCTAAACATCCTATGATACCAACTGTAATTCCCCAACCCTAGTTAGCCCAGAGTTGCATCTTTAATTTAATACCTTCACATGATTACAAGGAATCATGTCCTGAATGACCGATTAGATTATCAATATTGAAAAATAGGTTACATTAATGAACGTTACATTACACATTAGAATATGAAACACAATAAAAATGACACTCTGATTATTACATTAATCCCCCAGCTTAGCCCTACGTATCAATCATAATATTCTTCTTGGAATCCTAGGAAAAATAATACATAGAAAGGGGTGAGCTCAGATGCTCAGTAAGGATCAAAATAAAGAAAAAACATTCATAAATATGTATAATAATTTATGGCAATGAATAAGATTAAAAAATAATTCTTTTATCTCAATCTTATACATTATATGGATAATGTAAATCAATTATTTAAATTTACTTATTCTCAAGGATATTATACTAGTCGAATACTCACATGTAATATCAATAGCCAATTTAATAATTATGTAATGCATAATTCCATAATTTATAACCACATAGTCAAGGCCATGTGCGAAGACTAAAAATAAGATTATGTCTAGGACTTGTGCCAAGGCAGTAGTATTTTTCATGAGAAATACCGATGAATCGAGGAGCTAAGAGGGCTACACCCATAACTTACTCTGTCCATTTCATTTCTCAAATGAAAAGGTATAAAGATAACATAAACATTCTTGATAAAACTATCATAATAATTGTTAATTATTTATCTATAAACCATGAATGGTATAAAAATAACTCATCCACATTCAAACATATCACAGTACCTTCAATACAATATGGATGATTTGTATCATAATAAATCAACATCAAACAAGTTTAAAATCCATCAAAGGATGTTGATAAATATGAAAATTACTTGTAAAACACTTTGAGAGAAATATCCCATTTTCATAAATAAACTTTTACAAGTCACACAATTCAAGAAAAGAAGTCATTGAAATATATTTTTGAATCAATGTGTCACATAACTATTTGAAAATTTTGAAAGTAATTATCATTTTAAAAACATTCATTTCAATGTAAATAAATCAATAAAACCCATTTTGAAAAAATTTACATTAATGAGAATGATTTAGATGAATAAATATTTAACCCATTTAAAATGATGATCTCTTAATGTGTCCCTTACATAAAACCATAAATTATTCCTTTTGAAAATATTTTTATAAAACACAAATGTGGATTATAAAGTGGTCCCGGTAGATACTCATGTAAAAACATCCTCAAATAATTAAGAGATTGTAGAATTAACCCTTACCATGCACTTTCAATTTCTCGAGGGTACATTTAGCCTCATTTATAACAACCATAGTGTGATATTAAATTATTCCAGAACCATATTCATATTTATTATATCATACATGATTCATTTATGCATTTATAAAACCTATTTAATAATGATTTCCAGGTTAATTTAATATTTAAGATAATAATCGCTTTCTTTATCGTTCATTTTTTAACTTGTTATTATTGACCAAATCATTTAGATCATGATTTAAATACTTCCAAAATATAATATTTTTTTTATATAACATATTAATTTAGAATATAAATATTTATAATAGATTGATATGTGAAATGGGAGGAACTGTTTATGGAGACGGTAGGTCATACGTATGCATAAACGCTGTTTCCATTTTTCTATCGTATTGAATGGAAGTATGTGAATAAAATTTATGTAAGTATATACATATATATAAATATATTGATTATAATTACTAGGACATATATTACATACTTATTAATAATATATATTTTTATAATCACCGTTGAAGGGTGAATGTTGAAATGAATCTCATCGCATCATGGATACGGTAATCCGTACGTACGCATGAGCGACAATATCATTATATTGATGGAGAAATCGTATGTAATTGGATGTTATATCATATATAAAGAATAATTAACATGTTATATTTATTATTTAAATCATTTATACTATTTATTATACCCATCCAAAATAATGACATGTTTGAATAACAAACATCACCACGACGTGGAGCCGGTAAGCCGTACGCACACACTTATGGTGACATTGTCATTTGTAGGATGGATAGAATAACAAATATGTTTGTACCATATTTATAATAACATCCATGTATGTATAATGTACTGGATTTGTTATTTTGGTATGGAAACAACAATGAAAGAAGAAATGGAAGGAGAATGAACTTAAAAGAGGGTGGTGAAATTATTACATCTTTTTCGGGTGTTTCTATTTGAGTTCATCAAAAGGGCATAATATGTTGGTTTTGTGATCAATTTTATGCTTCTAAGATTAATGGGCGACAATTTAGAAGGTATTTAGGCAGGGGATGGCTGATAAAAAATGGATTTGGAGGTGTCAAATTAAGATAATGGGATATATCCTTTTTTAAGAGAGGTGAGGGTCACTTTAGGAAAAGCATGAATTATTATTTTTTAATAAAATCATTTTCTGTTTCTAAGGGATATAAGATTATTAATTTTGAGGATATAGTGTTAATGGTTCGAAAAAATCTCATCCAATAGGGTTTATATAGGTTTAGGTCACCATATTAAAGTTATCTTTTAGATTTAACATTTAGTTAAATATTTTGACATTTACCATGTCTCTTTGTATTTTTATATTATATGGTTAATAAACAAAATATTGCAAGACAAGAGGGAAAAAGTAGTTCATTATTATTATATATAACATTATCTATGTCTTTTTTCTGATCCTTAGATTTTTAGGAATATTTTATCAATTAATAATATAGTATTTGTTTTAAAAATTAATTTATTTCCATTTTGATGATATTTGGTATTTGATTTTTCTGAAAGTAATCACCACATTATTACTTCTAACAAGATACATTGAATCAACCCTATCATTTTATATCCACATATAAAATTTTTGGATGTCCTAAAAAAATTTAAATTATATTAATTTTAATATTTATATTACCATTTATATGATTGTTTCATTAATAAGGAAATTAATGAAATGACATTGTGTTATAAATTAATTTAATTATTTAATGTCTAAAAATTATAATTAAAATATTTTTTGTGTAAGAAATATTTGTATCTTTCTATTGTATATTTATAATCCAATTTACAATATGTATAACCTTGGATTAAAATTGGTTTTGTTATTAAACTTTTATTTTAACACTTTTAACTCTTCCAAAAATTAAATAATAATAAATTTCCTAATCTAATACAAGTGGATCGAATGGATCATATTTTATACCTAAGATTGTTTCTGTTCGAATTACACTTATCGAATAGAATTATGACATCTCTTAGGGTAATTATAATGTCATTTTTACGTTTAATTACCCAATTTACCTTTAACAGTGGAAAATAAAAGACAAAAGTTACTATTCTACAAAACTTATTTCGATAATATTGAACCACATTTTACTTATTGATGTCTACCTTGTATCTTGATTTTTTGAAATTCAACTCAAAGATGCGGTAAAATGAGATTTATGCAAATTTGCAAATTCTCCTAGTAGTTTGGTAAAAGATGATAAAAAGTTCAAAAAAATAATACAAATAATTTTATTATAAAATGACTCTAATTAATTAAATATTAGTAATATTGGTAGTATATATATTTTTTCAATAGAAATAAATTTAAATTATTTATATTATTATTTAAATAAAAAGTTGGGTTCAAACAATAATGTAGTTCTTATCAATATTCGTAAAAAAATTGAGGTAATCAGAAAACTACGAAAAAATACCCTAATGATAATTTTGATATTCTGAATTCAAAATTTAATTCAATTTTACCAAATTCTAAAGGTAGATTTAGTATTTATTAATTTAAAATTAATTCATGTTGTCAAAACCCAAAATCGGTTTTTAAAGAAACATAAACTATCAAAAGATTGACATTTTTTATGTCAAATTTAAATGTAAAATTACTTATATTGATCAAAATTGTATTAAATGATAAAAATATAATACAATTATCATTCAAAACTATTAAAATTCAAAATTTTTTACTACAAATTATTTGGATTAAAAAGTTGTTTTCTATTAAAACATATCATTTTTCGTTATTCTTAAAAACATTAAAGTTATCAGAAAATTAAAAAAAAATTATCCAAACTAAATTTTTTATTCCTACATCTATAAAAGAATTTAATTAAATGAAATTGAATATATAAATGTGTCAAATATTGGTTTTAAAAAAGGTTCTCCATTAAAAGGTGGTAAAGTTGCATTTTATGAAAAATACCTTTTTATCTAAAAAGTGATTTTGTTCTTATCTTATGTATAAGACACACATAATATGGAAATTAAAATTATATAGAGTATATTAGATTCAAAATGTGGTTATTGCTGTTCAAAACTTCTTTTTGAATGGCAAGTTTGGTAAGTTGTGGTGTGTTCGAACTCAGTATTGCATGTAACACATGCTATTATATTACCATAATGATATAACATACTATAAAATCATGGGGCGTTACTTAAAATATTCATCACATTATAACCATGGAATTTAAAATCATTTTCATTAACATCTCATCATAGCCTAACCCATTGAAATGAAATGGTTTTAAAATATATTTCTTCATTTCATTGTCGGATAACCCATAATAATTAAATTTGTTTCATAGAAATGATTCCTTGTTATTATAACTCACTCATTTAACTGATAATTATTTAATAATTATATTAAATACCACGAAATGATTAAGAAACACCCATAGATGTAATCTATGAAAACAAATAATTTTGATATGTCACATTGAACCCTTATTAAAGGATTGTATCCTTTAAAAAAAAAATTTATAATATAAAATACAATAAAAATATTAAACAAATCATTTTCATTTAAAATTAAAATTAAATTATTTAATTTATTATTCATGGAATTTATTTTCTTTCATAGAAAAAAATTTCATTTCATTCCATTTATGTTAGGGACAATATTTCCTTCAAAATTTCTCTAAAATGTAAAAATATCATAATTCGTAAAATTTATGGAATATTTCAACTATTTTATTTTAGTAAAATAAATACATGGGTAAATAAAAGTTTAAACAATAAATATTAACAATTATTTAAAAGAATGAAAACATATATTGAAAATGTAAATGGATGAAAAAGGATATTCATATGAAGTACATATAATGTGTGTTTATTGTTGAAATCATTAATTATATTTATTAAGTTTATAAATAGAAGAAAAATAAGTTAAAACATGTAATTTATATAGTTTAAAAGAGGTTAAAAATTCCATGTGATTCATGAGAGTTAGGACATAATATTTAATCTTTTTATGCAGAATCATAAATAATGTTGATAAACGATGAGATTATAACAAAAACCCTTATCCCTATTATAATTGTTTAATCATAAACCCATGAATTAATTATTGATATATGAATATGAATATCTCAAAAAACGTCATAATAGTATTCATTGAATACATTCCTGTTTATTTAACATACCATATAAAACAAAACATTATTCAACATGCCTTGTTTTCGATATAAATTCATGTTAGAAGAAGAACTCCAACCTTGGGTAGGAATTTATTCTTATATTTTCAAATCATATGAATAAAAATTATTGTTATAATATAAAAATATTCAATAAAAATATTCATATATAACATATAATATATTATATAAATAAGGCATTCTATCAAAATTTTAAAAATATTTCATTATTAAAATCTATTTTTCATGTGATAACTGCTTCATTTTTCATGAATGATTTGGTATAGTAGTGCCCTTCATCATCCTTGAAAATGTTTAGTAAATATGCATAATTATAATCATGTTAAAAAAATAACAAAAAATTATATATATATCCCTTATATATTACAATTTAATTAAATGTATAGAACCATTAACATAGATGTTGGCCATTCATATGCATAAATATTTTCCCTATTTTTATGACAGATAGAACAAAAGAAAGTTAAATATAATTCATCATTCCGTATTTAGTGATATATCATGGATATAATATATTATAAATTTTCAATGTCCTTATTACAATTCATTTCAAATTTAAATGAAAGACATATCACATTCTTAATAAAGGTGGCATTCCACAGGTACACACGATTGACGTTATCGTTTTTCAATGGATTAGAATGTAATAAATTATATGTGATATAATAATTACATAACTATAATTATATTGTTATTATAATTTATATATCTAAATTAAATACATCATTATATCTATTTTTAAGTGGATATTATGGAAAAAATAATATTAATTCGTGACATAATAGTTTGTCAAACACACAATGGATGGTTTCATTTACTTTTTAATGTATGATATATTGATATAGGATATGGAAATGATAAAATAACATCTCAATATATTGAATATAGTTGTGATATTTATTCATTGGTTTGATTTTTTTTGAACAAGTTTCACTAAAGAATCCAAAATTCATTTTTAAGAAGTATAATTTATCTTTGGAATCCCATCATAGATTTATACATAATGTCTTCATAGGATGGTTTTATGACCAAATGAGGTACTTTAGAAAATTCTGAATGATTATATATAGATACTTGGCCATTTCTCTGGTTGATTCAAATTCAATTCCAGTGTGGATATGATAGTATATGGCCTATTATTTTATGTGTTGGGGAGGGAACCCACTTGCAAATTTCATTATGAATCCATAATTATAGAGTCATTCTATAGAAAAATGATTCCATATGGCCTTATGTCATATTTTGGGATATTATATAGATTAATTATTTATTTTAAATGGTATTTGGACAAGTATAATTGGAAATAATGCACTTATGATTTGGTTCAACCCCTTGGTAACAAAAGTTTACCCTTTACTAGTGTAATTGGTTTTAACTATTTTTACCATTAATTTTGACAAACATATTACTTGTATATTTTATATAATTATAATTATCCAAATTAATAATATGTAATAAATTATAGAAAATAATTTACATGGATTTGGTGAAATTAAATTTAATAGTTAACAATCAAGTGTGATGAAAAATAAGTTTTCTAAAAACAATTACCATGTATAAAATGATTTATATAAAAAATGAATATATAATTGATTCCATAGACATAAATTGGAAATATAATAATAAATTGGGCAATTATAAATTTTTTCATAGAATTTTTAATTTCATAAATGGAAAATTCCACTACAGTTAAATAAAATTTAATATTAGATGTATGAAGTGTGTCTTTTTTCAATAATCATTAATAAAAAGAGAATTAATTTAATTGGTAATATCATTGAGCAAAGTCATATCATTGGTCATCACTTTTTTTTTCAGAAAATCATCCCAATAAAATTCCTCACAAAATGTTGGTTCAATGATGTAGTTCATGGATTATAGAGATTCTATGATACTAATTTAAATATAGATAAGCTTCAATGAGAAATTATTTCATCTTTATCGGATCACCGAGACCCCTAGGGTCAAATCACATTCCATTCATAGATGGCAATAACTTTGTTTTTTTATTCCATAGCCATGTTGATGAATAGAATATTTTCAAAATCTAGAGATATAGCGACTTAACAATTTCTATAAAGGTATCCCATTACAATTGTTTTGTTTTATCTGAAGATAACACCATACCCAATAGAATATTGATTACTTCTTGAAGAACCATTCCTATTGTATTCGAACCAACAAAGAAAAGGGGAAACCCATAATACATCTAAGATAGCTCATGGATGGATAAAATTATATGTTATTCCAAATAATTTATGAAAATTAAATTAGCATTCAATGTTTTAGGAAATCCATATTAAGTGGAGGTCTCCCTTGTTACAGAAAAAATAATATATTTATTAGTATTTTATAGACAAAACAATTTTTTTCATTGAATAAAATAGTTGTGGAAGCATTGAAAAACATGAATAATTCTTATATTGTCCTCATGGAACATATTCAACATTTTTTTTGTGATATATGCATTTAATAATAGTACACCAAGAATTCATAGATAGGATTTCAGCGTGGTAACTCAACCTGAAACAAGTATTCCACAATACAACAAACAAAAGTACCTATGAAATAGAATAAAAATAAAAGATAAATGGAATCCCAAGAACTATTTTGATAAGACACAATTTTAATAGAATTTTATTCGAGACAATTGTATGCATTCGTCAGAAGGAAGTTTTGAATAAAGCATCATCCATACAAGACTAAAACATTATGGTCTAATCCAAGGTTGGTTTAGATTTCATGCCATGTTTTTTGTGTGATGTAGAGTTTCACTTCGATAGAAATATTTTTATGATAAAATTTCATTGATAGAATGTTCCCATATAATAATTTCATCCCCAACAATAAAATTATAGTTTGAGAAAATCTCTTTGATCATAGTATGAATTTTATCAATTAGTTCATCTAGTTTATATTTATTTTATTGTTGACGACGTTAAACATGTTTTCAGAGGATATGTTGTTGAGGATAGTTCTGACAGTCTAACATTCCACCAATAAATTATGATAGTAATTTGTGATGACAATCCAATGTAAATAAATCAGGATAGTGGGAAAAGATTTTTAAAAATGAGGAAAATGGGAGTATTTCAAATAGTTTACCATTAAATCATTGTGTTTTCCTAAAAAAATTTCAGTAGAAAAAAAATTACTTTTAGATTTTTATTGAATATTCTATAAATATTTCTCTCATTTAAAAAATTATTGAATTTAGTGTTATTGACAATTACCATCAAACCACTATTAATTTGTGGACATCACTTTGTCTAGGATAAAATTGAAACTCTTAATTTGGTATTGCTTCCAATATAAATTAATTTTTATAATAGAGATACTTATAAAATTCATGAGGGATGCTGGACAAATTTAAATGATAAAATAGTAAATGAATTTTGAGAAAATGATTTCTATTATAAGAAAAATATATCCCTACATCAAAAACATTTTCCATTCCCTTAGGAATGTTATTTATTTATATGGCTCACAACCATAGAGAAATGTGAAGCCCTTGGATTTATACAAAACAAAGCCATACTAGGGTAAATAAAATGAAGTTTTACCTCCCCAATCCCATTCTTATTGATGATGTTTACACTTTTAGATGGGGATATTTTTTTTACCAATATTAATGAAAATATTTCTTCCAACTAATTTAGTGAATTAAATATTTCTC
Organism: Viscum album; assembly: GCA_963277665.1. Classification (NCBI taxonomy): domain Eukaryota; kingdom Viridiplantae; phylum Streptophyta; class Magnoliopsida; order Santalales; family Viscaceae; genus Viscum; species Viscum album. The sequence goes on from OY728127.1 coordinate 317,822,697, forward strand.
ATAGTGGAGGAGAGTGTTTTTTTCGTTATTATTCTTATTATACCATTGAATGAAAAGGTCATTTCATAAACAAATAAGAGATGAGTATGACAAAATAGACCTCTATAATCTCTGGTTGGAATGTTCTTAAACTTACTCACTATTATTTTACAGACCTAGATATTCCCTGTATTTTTTTAAAATTATTTACGATTATTACGAGACTATGAAAATTGGCGGAACGTTATTCTGAGGTCGGAGTGCCCAGAATGCTCTGTAAATTTTTTTATGCTTTCAATAGTGTTGGAGAATGTTTCTTGATCAAGAGGATTATCTATTATATGGATAACTAGATTAGAAATCTAGTGCATAGTTGTGTTTTGGATGGTGATTTTACCCTTTGGGTGACTTATGATTAGTTGGAACAGTCCTCCAATGAGGAATCCAAAAAATGGAATAACATTAAAGAAAATTATTAAAGAAAATTATTTTATTTTTCAAATGATTATATCTAATGAACAGTGACTCAGATTGAAAATATGAAACCAGCTCTGAAATCTTGTGGGTATTCCTTCTTTAGGCATATCCTATCATTGGATGGTGTGGGATTACAATGGATTTTTTTTGTTTTTCATAAATAAAAATAATTCAGATACAATTATTTTATTGTTAAATTACTAAAATCATAAACAATAACTCGGATTGGAAATCCGAGTGTACCTTTGAGCTCATGAGGGCATGGTCCCTTTAAGCAGAGCCTATCCTTGACCGTCGCAGGTTAAGGGTGACTGTTAATAATTTTTTATCTTTTTTTAATGTACGTTCAGTAAATGTGTGGGTGGTGATCTCTATATCTTGAACCAATAAATCGATAAATAATCTAAGGGAACTGTGTAATTTGTAGCACATGTATTTTCTTAAGAGAAACATATCTTTAAACAGCAAAATTTGGAAAAAAAATGATTATTTTTTACATTACAAAAAATAATAATAAAATAACTCCATTAGGGAATTTATGTCTTTTTGTAACTGTTGAGTGACATGGTGGAAAACGAAGTTAATTGTTCATTCAATGACATGACCCATGGGTTGTGTAACCTCAATGTTGGTTGTTTTATTGTAACACTAAATGTGGTTCATTAATTAATTGGTTTAATTTAATGCAATGAGATTGGCTCCTACAATATATTTAAACATAGAATTGGGATGGTTCTTGTGAACTTCCAAAAGGATCCTCTGACGAAGTTCCGATGATGAATTACACCAATGTATAATATAGCTTCGACACCTTAGAAAATTCGAACCAGACAGTGATGAATGACAGCGAACATGTTTCGAATGATGTCTCATCTTCTTCATCTATATTGTCTACAAATGTATTCGAGGTAGGGGTTATGTACTTAATTTCTCCATTTTCACCATTAATGAATATTATAAAAAACATGGATCATCTGTCCAATCGGATAGTCCATGTTTCATTCTATAATGTGGGACAATAATGTGGGGTTTCTTTTAGGGAGTTTTTTTATTAAATAATCATTCACTTGTTTTAACGCAAACACTAAGATAACGGGTCAAGACAAAGAAGGCCCAGACCCTCTTCCAATCTTTGGATGGTGGAAATATTCAAGGGAGATTTTACAATATGGTGTCATGGTGAAACATTGTGTCGGGAGAAGTAGGAATTGTCCCGGGAGTCCTGTAGGTGCCAACGAGAACAGAATCGAACCACCAGAGATTCGTCAGCAACCCGCTGAAGCATTTCTGCTGCAGCGACGCAGGGAACCGGAGTAGGTGTTGGCCAGCTACCACCAACCATAAGAAGAAGGGTGAACCCAACAGAACAATGGTGGAAAATGGGGAAACCTGAATTTTTCAGCTACGTCGGAGAAGGTTGGCGTGCTACGAAGGAACAACACGACTCTGAGCCGTGGAAGAGGGTGGACCAGCAGTCCGCATGTTTTGCAGGTGATAAGTCTAGTTGTACTAGCCAGGGGGTGCGATGCGAAATGGAACCACTACATTGAAACCAAATGGAATTCATTCCGATCATGTGGGATGAGATCCCTCGGTCCAGGCCAGTGGGCCGGGCGGAACCCGTGGCCCGACAAGGATATCCCTCGACCTAGAAGGCATAGCCAGCGGCCAGCGGGCAGAGCCCATGGACCAGTGGGCTGAGCACATGACCCTGTGGGCCAAACCAGGCCCATGGTAATCAAACTACGCCCAGACCCATCATGTGGGGCCTAGCAGGCTTGGTTGGGAAGGTCTGATAGGGTTAGACCGATCCCAGACAACTTTAGGCCCAATTATGCTCCAATGTTAATATCTCGTAAACAAGACATCCATTTGACAAACCATATATAATTTTGGAAACCATTGGATGGGTGGTCATTATGAAATAATTCACATGTGATTTGGATAATAATGGAGTATGGTCAAGTTGGATCAAACTTGAATCCAATTGGGTCATCACCACCAAAATTCTTCTAACTTAAATACTGGGTGTCTAGTGGATGTGCTGTATGTTTATTTGGAACCCTTATGACATGGATGTTAAATAGGTTATTTCATCGTGGGAAATTTTTCCAGATGAAATATGAATGATGGCTTGAGGAACAGATCCTGTAGAAAACAAGCATGCTTTGTGCGGTAATCTCATGGCTGGTAGAGACATGAAGACTGAAAATAGATACTTTGTGGATCAACACCGAGGAATCTCATGTGAATCAGCACTAAACCATCATGTGTGGATCAGCACTAAGAGATCCTCTTTGGATGAGCACCGAGTGATCCTCTATGAATCTGCACCGAGCGACCCTGTGTGGGTCAGAATAAGTGCCTCATGATAGAATAAGATGATCGAGCTTTATTACAAAACATCTGTACTTCTTTACGTAAGTTAAAACTTGTTTGAGTTTTCTTTTCCTTTCAGCATTGTGATTGATATCATGATATATGAGTTTTCTTATGTGTAATTATGATAGACCTTCAGGGTACTTTTTTCCATTTTGTGTATTGTTACACTCTCCCTTTCACTTGCTTTTCCCACACCTTATTGTGTCTTGTGCAGACGATAGGAAGCTTTGACTAAGTCCTGAGGAGGTTGGTCATGACTATGTATGGAGGTGACTGGTTGATATGGAGACTAGTTGTTACGATCTGTACCTACCCATTATGTATGATCTTTGGATGGTGACCTCAGTTGTTGCTTTCCATTTTTTTATTATTTCAATTTCAATTGGGCTTGTATTCTAGCCCCATTATTTCAGTACATACATTTACACACATTTGTGGTTTTATGTTGTGGTTTCACCTATCTTATTTTTGGGTTTTACATGTGCGTAGTGTACCCTATCTGTGTGTGTACATGTTTTGAAGAAATACCTTCCCATTTTAGGTAAATGCCTTTATGGTGCTAGTTTCCAACTCCTAGCATATATATGGTGGGATTAGGGTAGTCATGAGACATTCCCTGGTGGATGTATCATAAAAATTGATATAAAATGTGGTATGTTCTACCATAAGAACAATTATTATATGTTTTCAATGGAGAAATGGTGTTATGTGTCTTGAGTTCAAATTACAGTCCATGGAGTCCAATATTGTTCTCATGGCCAATGTATCCATACACCAGGACCCTGAATTCAGTTTTTGGAATCGATGCACGATGAAACCCGTTTCATGTGAATTGAATTTTTTTTTCTATTGATAAATTTTTGGTTAGATCACCAAGAATAACATACTGATCGTGGTTCATCTTAATTCACTTCCATGATGCCTCCACGCAGACAGTCTGCCCAGATTTCAATGTGTAACCATGATGATGGTCCATAGAGTGATGAGTCATTCGTACAATGATTGTATCCCAAGACGGTACTGTCAAGTGGTGTCCCAGAGACAATGCTGCATATTGGATAGTTGTTACTACTGGATCTACTCGTAGAGGATATATGTAGGATCAATTCAATACTTGAATTTCAGGGACATAAACCCCTCATGTTCATTGGAGAGCCTGACTCATAGGAGGCTAAGGACTGGCCTTAGGTGGTGACCCTGTTTCCATCTAGCCAGGTCACCATTAGATCAAATGGTGGTCATTGAATTGAGAATTATATGTGGATCATCATGGAGATATAATGGGTTAGATTACCCCAATCTATGGATGTGGATACATTTTCAAGAATAGAGTGTCAGAACCTTTTTAGAGAAGGGGGTCTCTAGCCATGAAAAACTAAGGGGTCTGTGTTCCCAAGGGAATCTACAGTTCTGATAGGAATACATGTCATTAATTGAGTATTTTTAGAGGTTTTCCAACCATTCCTGGCATGCGATGAATTTTATACCACTAGTGATTCAAGGTTCGGACCTTCATGTGAGACGCGTTTAGGGGCATTCGATCAAGGATTATTCTTTCATGAATTCCTATTTATGTTAGGGTTATATAAAGAACCATTATGGATAGATATTCATCAGTTGAGTAGATGCATCTATTGAATGTCAATTGTGGAAAAGTAGGAAACATACATCTGTCTCTGAGACATAGTTGTGAGAAATGTTTCGGGAAGAGGATGTGATATGGACATATGAATCAATAGGGAGGTAGAAATTGAATTTGAGCTAGAAGAGTAGCGTGAGGTAGGGTATATTTCTATATGTTATAACCACCACACTAATGGGGTCCCCAAAAGGATCAGGGAGGTTGATGATAATATAAGGTAGTAGCTACATGCAGTCAAGAAGTGTGACCAAAGGGCTCTTGGAATGATTCATGGTACGCTATGTGTCTACTAATAGAATTCATATTAATAGACATATGTACTAATCATTACTTATTGAATTGAATAATATTCAATAACTAGATATTCTAGATAATCCATTTACATGAATATTACATCTAGAGATACCTATTGGAGGATACTCAATAATGACAGTTATGGTGACATTGTGATATAACCCGTGAAGAGAGAGTAGCAGTTGGAACATCTTTCGGTAAGCATCGAGGACTTATGACGTTAGTATGGGTATGGAGTGGTCATCTACAGATCAGGTTATTATTGATTATCTTAAGAATAAATGATCTTAAATATCTATAGAAATAGAATGGTGTTTTCATGGGTCAGTGAAAAAGGAAACCGAAGAATCATGGGATAAACTCATGCTTAGGTGGGTGCAACCGATCACCGTTGAGTCGTCTAGCCTTAACATCATTTCAGCATGAGTTTTCAGTTTTTTGATCCCAATAATTTTTGAATTGGGCCAAAAATCCTTTCAATAGATGTTTACATGTTTACCTCCCCTTAAAGAGAGGGTCTTCTGCATTGGCTTGTTCCCAGTGACAACACCGATATCTACAACTGCATATCGAATGGCTACCTTGGAGCTCCGGGAGCTGAGAGTATAGTTGAGAGACTATAATCAGAAGGGCTATGTAAGACCCGGTTTTTGGGTGTATATGTGTATTACCATAACATTAACCATGTGGTTGTGGAGATTGAGTAGCCACTACTAGAGGGACAGTGGAACACTCGTCAGTTAAAATTAGTTCGCATTTTCCTGCATGGAATGGTGCCCGTAGGCTTTTCAGGAGATGATACAATATGTATGATTTTAGTTCCACTAGGACAATGAATTTGATAGAGTCTATACTCCAGGGAGGCGGTATGTGGGGGTAGATATCCTCGGAATGAGTTATGGTCTATAGTTGCTGAGTGAGGCGACAAAGCAACTAGTTGTGGTGTAGATATCCTTCATGGATAGTGATGGACCATCCTACCTCTAGTATATTACTGACACCCCCCCCCCCACTCCTTCAGCGAGTTCGGAAGGCATAATATGGGGACATGGACTTCGAGACGCGATTTTCTCAGATATCCTTAGGACATACTCCTAAAGGATTTTTTGAAGGTAGGAATCACATCATCCTTTTCATAGGATGCACCATGGTATGAGTGCCACTACGAGAGGAGGTGATTGAGGGAGTTCCACACCGCCCCTATGGCAGTACATCAGGGGTTGTAAAATATGTAACAGGACCATTGGTGTCAGTACTAGTGTCCAGAGATAAAGAATGAAGTGGGATAGATTACATCACGATTCCTCACATGTTAGCAAGTGAAATCTAAACATCAGGTTCCATTAAACATGAGTACAACATTTTATCCCCAGACTGATGGTCAAATAGAGAAGATACAGACATTAGAGGACATGTTTCATGATTGTGTCCTAGATTTTGGTCAGAGTTGGGAGGATCACCTACCACCGGTTGAGTTTGCATACAAGAACATTTTTCACTCCACTATATACATGGAACTATATGAGGCATCGTAAAAGAAACCGTTTAGATCCCCTATATGCCAGAAAGACCTAGGAGAGTCAGCACATATGGTTCCAGAGTTGGTACGAGCTACCACTGAGAAGGTATAGATCATACAGGATTGGATGGTGACTGCGTAGAGTAGGCATAATTAGTTTGCTGGTAGGATACGGAGACCCTTAGTGTTCGAGGAGGGAGGCCATGTATTTATACTGTTCTCACCCCGATAAGGATTGTGGAGACCATATTTGGATTTTCATAGAGAGATCTTGTGTAGGTTAGTAGTGGATCTTCATGACAGAACAAGAAGATCTAGCTTTATCACTAAAAAACAGTACTTCTCTACATAAGTTACACCCGCTGTGAGCTATATTTTTCATTGTACTTTGTTATTGAGGTCATTCTTTATGGTTTTTACATTGTGAAAATCTATGAGTCCTTTGGAGTTCTTAGGGTCCCTATTAAGTATTTTTGTACTCACCCCTTCATGGGCTTCTCCCACTCCTTATTGTGTATATTGGAGATGACATGAAAAATTGACAGTCTTGAGGAGGAAGGAATTGGCATTGTACGGAGGTGACATATTGACATGGAGAGCCAAAATGATTAGTTATACCAACCCTTCAGGTAGAATCCTTTATGGATAAACTCAGGATTTGTTTTTAGTTTTTGTTTTATTTCCTTTTTAGTTGGGCATGTATTCTATTCCCTTTACTTCAGTATTTAATTTTACACTCGGTGGAGGTTTTTAGTTGTGGTTTCACCTTTCTTCTTCTATTGTGTTTTTCATGTGCGTATTTTACCCAGTCCTTGTGTCTACAGTTTTTGAAAAAATTCCTTACCATATAAGAGAAATGCATATTCGATTATATTCAACAATCCCTGTCCTATGGAAGGGGGGCTTGGTGTAGTCACAACACGAGACTTGGGGAATGGTAATGAAAATTATAAGAATTCATCCCATGTAATCTTCAGTAATGGTGAAATGAATAGATAAAATGGGATCTCCTCTTCTCACTCCTATTGAGTAAGTGAAAATTCCTACATCAGATCCATTTATAAAAACTAATATGTCCGAAAAACATAGGAGGGTTATCACCCAATAAACTAAGAACACATTAAATAAAAACATACTTAGTACATCACAAATGAATCCAAAATCTAGTGATTAAATGGATTTGTTGACATCTAATATTTTATAAATGTTACATCCTCTAGTGAGTTTCATAATGCGGATAACACATTCATAATATTTTATATGATAATAATGTACATATCTACCTTTGATAATACCCAATTGATTTGATGATACAATCCTTTATATGATTCTATCATGCATATTGGCTACATTTTCTTACATTTTTTAAAATGATTTATCTAAGAGAAACTGCCCTAAAGAAGCGTATCTCATTAGCATTCTCATCATTGGGGATTAGGTATATTTATTGAGCATTTATTCTTTGTCTAAACATGCATACTTTAAAAAATTATTGACTAGTCTGCAAAAATAAATGTGTATAATATTCCAAAAATTATAAAATAAGGTCTATATAAAACCATATAGGCTAGGATATCTCCTAGATATTAGGCTTAATAGGTCCCCATTGATCAAATGTTATGAGGAATGGCATAGATATTTTATTAATACTAATGAGTATTGTTCTTTGGAATGATAGCATTTAATGATTCATTGGCAGTATTATGGGCATTAAACTCATCATGTAATAAAAGACAACTAGTGATTCCAGGTCCTCCTTCTTTTTCAAGAATTTCAAATTATCAATGATAATGGAAAAAATGTTTATTAATATTACTAAACAATTAATTTTATTTTAAGAATCTATTATCTCTGTCACAATTTTTGACCTATTTTATTTTGAAATATTCTCTTTGTATTCTTTCATTAAAATTATTTAAGACATTCATGTCATGTGTTAAATTAATTTTCTATTCGAGGCCTATAAGAAAAATATTTTTCAGTGTTCCTCTAATGGATAGAAAAGACAATTGATTCAATAATAGAGATATTTCTTTCAATATGAACTATGAAATATTTAGACCAAAATTTTATCTTGTTCTTGAGAATCTTGTGCTATAAGACAGACGAATGATCATCATCATGGACAATAAACGTTCTCAATGTCTCTTAAATTGGAGTCTTATATTCATTGTGTGTAGATATATATTTTTGAATATAAAGGAGTATGGTTTCTTGACTACATCAGAAAATTAGTTTTTCAAAATAGATTGGTTGTAAGAGTTAATCAGTTCTATGTGTGAGATACAAATAGAGGAACCTAAATTGAGGGCTGCATCATTGCTAAATACTTGTCTATTCTATATGAAACTACTGAATGGATTTACTTTCAATACAATGGTTATTTTAATCAATAAATAAGTATTTCATAGAAATAAAATTCCTCGATACAAAATAAGAATTCATTGGTTGAAGTAAAATAGTTTATCATTCCATGATTCTCATTAAGGGTTTAAATATAATGAAATTATGCCATCAGGGTCCAACGAAAAAATATAATGTCCCAACTATCCAAAATAGCCTACAAAATGCCTCATTAATATTGATAACAATTATCGGAATAAATTATGTAACAATAATACTACATTCCATAATAATTTTAATTTTAATTAATCATCAACTAAAAGGATGTAATGGAAGAAATTCCCTCCATCCCATAGTGAGAAATAACCTAAAGTCACATAGTTTCATTGTTGGATAGATTGGTTTTAATTAGTTTATAACATCATTTATCATGAGAGTAAACCTTCTCCTGGGAGATAATATTTAAATTATAGATGCTTAAATTATATGGTTTATAATTTCTTATAAAGAGTTGAGGGGCTCAAATTTTTTATGATTGGATATAAAATGAAAATTCTAAAAAAGGATCATCATTTCAAATATTGGTTGGAAATAGATCCCAATTTTTTATTTCCACTTGAGATTTTAAATGTTGATTTTATTGTATCGATGGGTTTTTTTCATTATTCTTATAATTTTTTACATCATTAGAGAGTGAATTATACGTCTTTGGGAAGCCCGTTGAGATTTATTGGTTAGAATAATTATCAGAAACCATGCATATTTATATTAATTCAATATTACAATACTTCATTTTTTGTTTAGTAAGGTTAATAGAGATTTTCTCTTATTTGATCACTATAAGAGTATTTTTAATATCATCAAATTTTCCACAAATATTTTAGTTAAAAATATCTATATATGGGTTTCTATTATTGATAAGACCATAAATCAGAGAGGGGATTCTAGAATATCGTTTTTAAGGGGATATTTCATTAAACTCAGTATTTTCAATCATGTAATACCATGAAAGGATATGGTTTAGGCATAAAAAATCAATTCTAGTAATACATATAGATGACAAGGATGTCTATTAATTGTCTACCCACATCAAGAAAAGTAATATCACTATATATTATATAATTTTTTTCATGTTATTTATATTTATGAGGATATGAAGTTAATAAGTTTTCATAAGGGTGATATGACGATTCATCAAAAGGTATAGTATCAGAATGTGATGTAGTGTATTTAATTGATTTGAAAAAGATAACTACCTCCAAAGAGATATCCAGCTAAAAATTTAACCTCATTTCATTGGTTCATATATTGATCCAAAAATATTGTTTGGTGATTCAAAATAATCCTCTTTTTCTTCCGTATAAAAAAGAGAGTTAAAAATTATTCATTTAACATCTTTCAAATTATATAATGCTATTTTTAAACCATTTTCCAGATTCAGCTTTTCTTGATGGATAATTTATTTTTGGGAAATTCCCTTTACAATGTTTTTTCCATTAAATTATTTCCAGTCATATAAATCCAATGTGGGCGTCAGTTGAATTTCTATATTTTTTTAATTGGAGTAGATTTTTTCTACAATCCTTGTAAAAACACCAAATGGTGGAAAAAAATCCATACACTACTTCCACTTCAACCTTGAGGTCTTTGTAAATAGAGGAGATCTCATTTAAAAGTTTAATATCGTGATCAACATCCACTATTATTCTTTTAAACATCCCTATATATTCATTCATCATTTGATGATCAATAATTAATGTATTGAAAACATCTAAATGAAGATCAATTCAATTTATAGGGTTCTTAAAAAACAAGTTCAACCAATGTAGTGTAATCCAAACATATATTCGATGATTCATTGAATAATTATATTGACGAAGATATTCCATTATGAGATCCTTAGAAAACCGTCCATCAGGTGGATATTCCAAATCTTCTTTACCATTTCAAGATCATCTTCTAATTTTATTAGGATCTGAATGAAACCTATAATGATCAATATCAACATCCCATTAGTGCCTCCCCAACAATAGGAGATCTGTGATTTAATATCATCATTGGACCCAGTCTTGTCTCCTTTAGAGTACGTGATATGCCCATTAGTATCCAGTTATCATTAATACAATCAATGTTGATGTTCTTAACAATAATTTTACAATAATAAATCCATAGTCATCTAATTTTTTATAAGAAGAATGAATATGGATCTCAATAAATTTAGGATCAAATCCATGAAGTGCCTACATGAAGGAAATTTATTTTCTCTTCATTATCGGTGGGGCTCCATTAATTATTACGTTTTCTCCTAGATCATTCTTTAAGTCATCTGATTGTAATAAATTAAAATTAAATGGTCTCTCCCATTCTAGGAGACATGAATCTTTGATTCAAGTGGGAATCAAATTTAAGTGAAGTTCATTTTGTGACGCAACAAGAATCTTGTTGGTCTTCTCTTGGTCTAATACCCCGAGAGAGAGAGAGAGGTCTATCATTATATCATATGGATTTGAGTATATTTTATTTAAATTTAAATCTCATTTCATAAAAAAATTATCTTTTAATGTTCACAAAAATAAAAAATAATATTAACAAAGAATATTTATTTTATATTATTAATCAAAAAAATAAATGTTTTATGAAAATTATCATCAATTTACTGTTCAATAATTTTGAAACATTTATTTTAAAAAAGAAGTAATTTTTTAACATATATATATATATATATTGATAATTGGTATGAATTTCATTGAAAATAAGTGTACAAAACGTGATGGAAACAACATTCCATGAAAAATGCATTTTCTAACGAAATTAATATATTACATTAACAAAATGATTAGTAATCATAATTATATGAATTTTAATTCATGATGATATATAACATTAATAAATATAATTTAAATAATTAATAATTAATTATTATTTTAAATAATTAGTGTTTAATAATATTTTATATGGAAAAACTCTGTTTTGAAAAAAAGGCTTCAAATTAAATTTATACCAATACCATTAAATTTAATGATTAAAATGAATGTAAATATATTATCATACAAAAAATTGATCATATATCACATTTATAAAAAAATCTAAATTTTTTTGGGCTTTTTTATTAATCAATAATATGAAATGAGATGATAATATTCAAGAAATCAAAAAAATTTGATTATTAAACAGAAAATGAACTATTTATGAATAATATAAAAATTTCTCAAATTTTTTAAAATAATCCTTTCAGATGTCATATAACTTTTAAAAATTATGTTTTAAATGTGTAGAAGAAATTAATTATATAATTCATGGATAAAAATGACGTTGAAATCTTTTTTATGATCATATATTGTTCGACAAATAATGTGAATATAATAATCGTTGTGTAATTTTTTCATAAGAATAAAAAAACATTTTTATTAATTAATATCTGTAAATATATTTTAATTTAATTTTAGTTTTTTAAAATGATTATTATTTTCAATTGCTTAAAAATTATGTAACAGTGAGCATAGAAAATTATATAGTGTTATAATTTCAATATTTCAACTATAACCTAGAAATTAATTTAGAGCTTATTAAGAGGATTATGTGAATTATGAAATATTTATAATTTACCAGATAAATGAAAATTTATTTATTATATATTTTGAAATGACCCCATGATTTTTATTGAAGTCATTTTAGGAATAAAAAAAATTCATAAAAATTATTTTATTAATTTTTGTGAGATAATTTTATAAATAATTTCTGAAAATTTTATGAATTTCATTTTATATAATTATAATTATTTTTAAATCATAATATAAAAATAAATTTCTAGTTAAATGTTGATATTTTTATGATTAGTTTGTTTTTTCAATGCATTCTGGAAATAGTAATTTATATTTAACACTATAGTTTCATTTAAATAATTTTTTATGAACAATTAAATTTTGGATTAAATTTAAAAAATAAGTATTATAATTTTATTAATAATAATCCAAATATGTTCATCAGAATTAATTAATTACTTGAATTTGGTATAAAAAATATTTCATCCAAAAAGGTCACTTTTTTCTAAATTATTTCCCCTAGAAAATTGTGGTGTTCATTCCAAATAAAAATTGAAAATTTATTTTAATTGAATAATTAAACACTGCTTCCATATTATTAATCACGATGTCAAGTTTTTTTAATTAGGATAATATTCTCTATATATTTAAAACGGTTATCAAATAAAATTTTATTAGTATAATAACTGTAAAATGTTATAATTGAGATTAATAATAAAATTATAAGGAAAAAATGAAATACCTTATATTTTGAATTAACATTATATTATGATTATAGAACTTCCCTAATCAGCTAATATTCAATTATATGGACATTGTATCATATTTTTAAGATAATAACATTTATATTATTTTATTTCAATAAAATAATAAAATATTGTTCTCTTTGTTTAATTGTCTCTATATTGTATAAAAATTAGATTAACAGAGGATAAGATCAGTTATAAATAATATTATGATAGATATTTTTTTCATCATGTTATATTATATTACATTTTTTGTAATTTAAGTATTACTTTAATATCTTATGTACTGTTGAAAAAGTAATTTTTCACTTAGTGTAACAAAGATTTTAAAAATATTAAAAATAGAAAAATCTGATATAATTATGCTTCATCACAAATACTAATGATAAATAACATATATTAAAATGGTTTAAATAAATTTTCATTTAATGTTAACTGTTTTCTTTTAGTTTTAATTGTCAAATTAAATTAGTACTTTCAGATTTAAAATTAATTTTATTTCAAAAATAATAATATTTTCTTATATGATATTAAAGACAAAAAAATTAATTTTTTCAGATATTTGTTTGTTATATGACATTAAATATTTGTTATTTTCTATTTGTGGACCGATTTTCAATTTTACTTTTCTGGATACATTTTAGACCACAAAAGAAAAAAGAAATGATTGTTTCATTATAATCATTAATGGGTTAATATGTGGTTAAAAAATGATAAGTTTGAAAAAATAACAAAAACACTCTAAATGTAGTTATATTAGATCATTTAGAAAAACACTCTTCTAATATTTTTAATAAATCAATCTAGAGATACTTGAGAATTAAAATTAAATTATTTAAAATTAATATTTTTAGTATTTTCAACTATGTGCATCCCCTCACTTATAAAATGGAACCACATATCCTTTATTCATCATAATTTACAATCCATTAGGATTGGTGAATCCCCAAAATAAAAAATTAAATAAACCCATTATCACATCTTATAGTCCATTTATATCATAATACTAACATATGAATGATTTTTTGTATACCATAAGAGTTTTTTCACAGAAGTGGTAAAGTTCAAAACATAGAGTTTTTATTTCATATTGTTTTATCATCATCAAATTATAATGAACCATAATGTATTAATTACAAATGTTAATCCAATATAAATATATTTTGTTATATTAATTTCCTAACAAAAATCTATATTCTCTTCCATAAAATGGGATACATGTACAATGTTCATGTGTATAGATGACTACCTTATCTCAAAAAGATGTAATTCATTTTCAATCAATTGATATTATAGTAGGATTTAATGATGTATTTAATTTTTATTTTTATGATATTCACATAAACATAATCATTTTATGAAGAAAAAATATCATTTAACATTTCACCTTTCTTTTAATTAAATAATAGTAATATCATTCATATCTATATGTGTATTACCACCTCTATGAAGAGATTATATTTATCTTTTATTCTCTCATGTCATAGATGATATATGTGTGTGTTTAAATATATACTTCAGATATTTTCTAAATATTGGAAATTATTGAAGGAAATAAATATACAATTCATTATTTGATAACAATCATTGAAAAATGGGAATGTTGCACCTTATTATGTATGGCCAACCATCTCCATGACAATACCATACAACAATTTTTATAACCATCATTCAATATTTGATTTAAAATTTTAATTTTTTTTCAAAAAATTATAATTATTCAATAAATATTATTCTTTACATGATGGAATAATTATCTATTTCACAATTTCCGCACACCATAAATCACTTTAGGTAGATGTAACACGCTAAGAGCACTACAAGCAACACCGAGTTCAAGCGCACCATAACATACCAAAATAGCCATTCAAAAGCAGTTATGAATATTATTAAACAAATTTTGAACTCTATATAATCCTTATAATTTTAGAATCCATTTTATGTGTTTCATAGCCCTAATGTAAGAACAAATTCATTTTTTCAGATAAAATAAGTATTTTTCACAAAATGAAATTTTACTGCCTTATAATGGAGAACCTTTTTTAAATCCAATATTTGAAACTTTTATATATTCAATTTGACATAATAAAATTATTCTATAGAATTGGCACAAAATAATTTACTTTCAATAAATTATAGGTGTTTTTCTTATAACATTCATATTTGAGTGAATAGTGAAAATTAATATATTTTAATTGAAAACAAATTTTTTAGTCAAAAAAAATTTATTGTTGAATTGTACATTTTAATGGTTTGGAAGAATAAATATATTATATTTTTACCATTTAATTCAATACATGTCATTGTATGAAATTTGACATAAACAACGGTCAATCTTTTGGTATTTATTGTTTCTTAAAAATATTCCTTTTGGTTTTGACAACCGGAATAAATTTTAAATTAATAAATGCAAGTTCTATGTTTTCAAATTGTTAAAATAGACATAATTTTTGGATTCAAAATATTGAAATTATCCTAGCAAGAATTTTTTGTATTTTTCTTAAAGCTTTCAATGTTTAATGCATAGTGAAAAACACTGATTTATTGTTTAAAACCGAATATTTATTTAAATATTTATTTATTTTATTTAAATTTATTTTAGATAAAAATATATTCATAAAACCTATATAAATTCATTGCAATTTAATGGATTCAGTTTATAATAATTTTAGATATATAAAAAGTTTATCGAACTTGTTACCGTCTTTTACCCACCTCATAGGAGAATATGAAAATTTACATAAAACATGATTTTACCACTTCTGTGAGTTAAATTTCAAAAATACAATAGACACCGTAAATATCCAGGAGTAAAATGTGGTTCAATGTGATAAAAATAATTTTTTGTGAATAGTAACTTTTTACGTTTTATTTACAACGACTAAAAGTAAATAAGGCAGTTAAGGGTAAAAGTGATATTATTATTACACTAACACATGTCCTAAAACTATTGGATAAATGTAATTGGACAAAAAATAACCTTAGGAATAATATATTACTCATTAGGTCAACATGGATTAGATTAAGACATTTATTATTATTTTATTTGAATAAGAGTTAAAATTGTAAAAATCAAAGTTTAATAAATAAATTATTTTTATTACAGAGTAATACATAATATTAATTTGAAGATAAATATTCTTCAGAAAGATAATACTATTTCCTACATAATGGTATTTTATTTATAATTTTTAGAGATTAAATAATTAAATTTATTAATGACACAATGATTATGCAATAATTACAATATTTATGAATGAATCAAATAAATGGTATTATAAATATTAAAATAAATATAAAATCAAATATTTAATGACATCCACGAATTTTATAGTTTAATATGACATTTTAGGATTTAATTAATGCATTTTTTTATGTAATAATGCTTATATTATTTTATGAAAAAACAAACACCAAAGAGTGTCAAAATTGACATAAAATATTTTTTAAAACAAATATTAAATTATTATTTGATATAAGAGTCCTAAAAATCTATGGTTCTGTGAAATTACATATATAATAATATATATGACATTAGTTAACCAATGTGGGTTCGATTGGCATTTTATATTATGTTTAATAATCTTATAATTTCAAAATACAAAGAGACATGGTGAATGTCAAACAATTTAACTAAGAGTTAAATCTAATAGTTAAGGATAACATGGCGACCTAAACCTATCTAAACCATATTGAATGAGTTTTTTTCAACCCATTCCCACATTATATTTTAAATAATTCATTTTTGAGCCATTAAAAACCGAAAAAGAGTTAATTATAAAATTTTAATATGTATTTTTTCTAAGGTGCCCCTCACCCCTAATATAAAAGGAAACTTATCCTTCTATAAAATTCACTCCTCCAACAGAATTTGGCTCAACCGAAATCTGCCAAAATATCATCCCAACTATCCAACAATCATCCTAGGGGCCTTACTTTTGTCAAAAATCCAACCTATGAATCCCTTTTTATCAAATAAAATGGAAGAACACAATGAAGAGGCAATGATTTCACCAACCTCTATCATGTTCTCTTATTCTTCCACCAAATCTTTCTTTGCTGATTCCAATATAAAATAGTAACTCCAGTATCTTATATATACTATTATTTTATTATAAATATGGTACAACTATATTCATTAATCTATCTATCTTATGAATGATAATTTCACCATGCGTGCGTACGTACGACTTACCCTCTCCACGCCCTCGTGTAATTTCTTATTCAACACTATGTTATTTAGATGGATATAATTATGAGTAATATGTATATAAATAAATAAAATTACATGATAATGTTTCCGTAAAATTTATATACCATCCAATTCCACACCTTTAAGGAAATTATATTGTCACTCATGCGTACGCACGGATTACCGTCTCCACGACGTGATGAGATTTATTTCCACGTTCACCATTAATCGATGATTATAAAAATATATATTACTAATAAGTATGTAATAGTGGACTTAATAATGATACTGGAGATATATATATATATATATATACTTACATATATAGTATTCACTTAGATCTGTTCAATAAGATTGAAAACAGAAAAAGAATTTATCCGTATATACGGACTACCATCTCCATAAATTGTATTTTTCTTTATTATATATGTCTATTATACATATTTATATTCTAAATATATATGATATATAAATCATGTTTTTTATTCTAGATTTATTTAAATATTGATCTTTGTGTTACAATCAAAAGTAACAAGTTAAAACACCTACTATTAAGAATGTGATTATTACCCTAAATGTTAATTTAACATGAAATTAATATTAAATGGGTAGTATAATGTCATAAATTAATCATATATGATAAAATAAATAGTAAAATGGTTCTGGTATAATTTAATAACATACTATTATCTTCATATAAAAGGTTGAACATACCCTCGACTAAAGGAAAGTGAAAGGTAAGGGTTAATTTCACAATGTCTTTATTATACGATGTTGTTTTTATGTAAGTATATACTGGAAAATAAATATTATCCATGTAAATGTTTCATAATATAGTTTTCAAAGGGATTATTTTCAGGGACTTTTTACTAAAACATCATTTTAAATGTTTTAAAGATTTATTCTTCTAAACCATTCTCATTAATGTCTATATTTTCAAATAGTTTTAAGGGTTTATTTGAAGGGACATGAATGTTTTAAAATGTTAATTACATTCAAAACATTCAAAGTGATTTGGGTCACTTTGATTAAAAAATGTATTTAAATGTCTTCCTTTCAAAATTGTGTGTCTTTTAAATGTTTTCATGAAAATGGCTATTTCTCTCAAAGAGTTTTACAAGTCATTTTCATCTACGTCAAAATCCTTTAATAGATTTTAAACTTGTATGAAGTAGATTTATTATGATACAATTCTTATGTATTGTATTGAGGTTTTTGTGACATGTTTGACTGTGTATATGTTATTTTTATTCCATTCATTGTTTATGGGTATAGTATTGACATTTCGTATGCCAGTTTCAATACGAATGTTAATGTTATGTTTAAACTTTTTAATATGAGGAATGCATTGGACTTAGTATGTGACATGTAGAGACCTATATAGCTCCTCGATGAATCGGTAGGTCTCATGATACAAACTAGTGACTTGGAAGAAGGCCTTGACAAAATATTATTTCTAGTCTTGGAAGAAGTACTTGACAATGTGGTTATGACAATTTGGCACTATGCGTTCCATCATTATGAAAGTGTCTACTGATATTGCATGTGATTATTAGACTAGTAGAATGTCCATGTGAATAAGTAAATGAAATTATTTTATTGTATCATTGACATATTATGAGGAAGTTTACATTTATAAAGGCTTATGTTTTAGTCTTATACATTTCCTTAAATTCTTATGCATATTTATAAATGTTTCCACTATATTGTTATCCTTACTGAGCATCTGTTCTCACCACATTCTTATGTTTTATTTTCCCATGATTCTAAGAAGTGTATTATGATTGATATTAAGGGTTATGTTAAAGAGAATAATGTAGTCCTCAAAGATTTTTTTTTTGAATTGTATGTTAGATAGTGTAATGTAATGTTCACGTATGCAATCTATTTTCCAAGACTTCTAAATTGATCGGTATTTCAGGACTTGATTACTTGTAATCATGCCAATTTATTAAAACAATGCAACGGCTCTGGGAATCTAGGGTTGGGGAGTTACAATAGCTGTTGTGAATACCATCCAAACAATAGATATGAACATAATTTATTACATGAATATATATTACCAGTCAAAAATGGATAGAAGACATGAAAAGGGTTCTAAAAAACTACATATTATTATTATTCATGATGATAAATAACATACAACAAGTGAAAAATTCAATGTAAGAGACATTATGCATTAAAAACCATGTTATAAATATTTTAATTATTTATTTTACAATCCATTGCCACTTTTGTAAATATTTTAATAAAATAATATATATATATATATGAATTATTATGAAATATTTTTCTATTTTTACTCACATTCATCTTTTTCAATATTAATCTTTTCATGTATTTATAGGGATTGTTTTTTTCATATTTAATTACAATTTGAATGCTTAATTTTAACATATAAAGAAAAAATGAGTTTTCCTTAAGAACTATCCGATATTTGATATTTTAATTCCTTTATATGCTCCCATTTTTGTTTAAAAATACTACTTCCCTTTATTTTGATAATTTTAATTTTAAATATAGGGATTAATTGGAAATATATATTTATTAATATATTTAAATATTTATTATGGTTGAAAAGAATTTTTCAAGACTTAAATGATGAAAAATATGTAATGTTTTATTATTATGTTATTGTTTTTGAGAATTTTTTATAAAGATGAGATATTATATCATAAACCAATGATAGTTGATTCAATTATAGACAATGGATGGGTGTAATGTAATCTTGGATAATTCCCTGGATTTTTTTAAATTTTAATGGAATATTTATGAGACCGGGAATTGGGATGGAATGTAATTTAAATAAATGGTGTGGTTGTAATGGATTTTCAAACATTATGAATGTTTATTAATTAAACATGCGAGCAGGTTTTTCGATCATTGAAATTAGGGCTCAAATAAAATAACTCAGGGCACTATTGAACAGAGAATGAATAGATTATGCTATAAATGTCCTAATGATGATGGTGTGGGCCAATAGTGTATGTTAGATTTAGATTTTAAATTAAATATTTAAGTAAAAAATATTTTATCTTCACATCCTTATAACTCCTAAAAGTTAACATATATTGGAAATCAAAGAGTAAAATAGGGATCATGAGGGCGTGTTTCTAGTTTGAGGAGCATAACCATGACATGAACAAGTTGAGTGTGAATGTTTGTTTTTGATTTTTTTTAAGGGAATTAAAATGATGTGGGTACGCAGTTTTGGAAACATTTAAACATATACTAGGATTGAAAAACCAAAGGCACTGTTTCATCCAGAATTGAGACATTACCTATGAATAGACTTAACATAGATTAGCGTTAGTATATCAGAAAGGATAGTTTTCATAAATTTATTGAAAAATTTAATTTAATATACTGTGGGTGTTTTATTTTATGTTTCACATTATGAAACTGTTTTAGTGAAATGACATGTAACACAATTAAAAAAAATGCTATTTCAATTAATAAAACAATGTGATGGATACGCATCAACAACGTAACCAAAATATTGATTCATGTTTCATCCTTTAATGGAAAACCAGACAACACAATTTTTTTTCAAAATCATGGTCCTACATAAAAGTTATCGTTGGTGAAGATGGTAAATGTCAACCCCCATTTGAAAAAATCAATAACAATGATGATCGACCAACGACCATAAACATAGAATCACAGAATGATGGATATAGTGACATCATTCTTCACCAATGAAATATTTTAATTGAAATAGGGGTTGTTAATTGAATTATAATTTCCATATTTCTTAGTTATAAAATGAAAAATTCGGATCCACCCATGAACTGGTTCGCCCGCGGTTTGATAATTCTCATGGGATGATTTTATTTCATTATTAATAATTTTAATGAGAGTAAATCAATTTCGTAATGAAAAAAGGATGAAGATCATTCCTCAGGTTAATTTTTATGCTCCATCACTCATTACCCCTCGTGATCTCTGTTGTGGCGTAATGAATCGATATCATGAATCGTTGAAAAATATATCATGAAGGTGGTGAGATGAAAACGATGATGGGTGGATCAAAATGGAGTGTGTGATATCTTAAATCATGAACATTCCATCAGAATGGATAAAGAGAGGATTTTGAGCCCTAGGAAGTGAATTACGCAACCTGAGGGTTCTGATGCACCCTCTGTATCGAATAACAAACCAACAGAGTGCATCTTGTGTTCCATGGAAAATTCTTCTAGGCCAGTAGCAGTGTCACAAAGTGGCCCTGGGCCTATCCCAGACTACTGGGTGGCAGGCTGTGGTGGATCTAGATGTGGTGGATGCTCAGCAGATGCATGGAGGAAGTCGCAGCCATGGTCCATAGTTTGATCTAGACCAGCGGCTCTATCACGGATCGTAACGGATGATCTAATATAAATGTGCGAAATGGATAGAATTGGTGGAAGTGATAGTTGTCCCCACATGGTGAACAATGGGAACATCACAACTACATTTGATCAAGGGAGTCATCCCTCTCAAATGGGGCATTTTTTTGTTGCAGGCAGGCCGAGACCAGCAGGCCGGGCCGGTTGGACTGGGTCAGATCAGACCCAAACCCAAGTGGCCCCAATTTCACAAAAATGCTTATAAAATCCAAATGGAACATCCTTTTAACAATAAATCAGTATTTTTTTAGTCTTTGGAATGATAGAGTGCTTTTGAGATACTCTATGTGTGTTTTTAAGAATGTTATAGGATGACCCCTTTGGTTTTAAGAATAGGCACACCTATTACAGGAAGACGTTGGGTAGAATCAGGGTGATTCTTATGATGAGATGTTAAGGAAGCTTCTCTATTTATGAAACAATTCCCATGTACACCAAATCATTCTGCTTTGGTAGATACAGGACTCCTCACATTTTAATGTGTGGGTTCTCGAAGATGTTATTAACGAAATTTTGGGAACATCCTTGTTGTGTCACGGAGTAGGTCCTATATCATTGGAGTTAGTAATCCCATATTGGACTAGGGAGTGGGTCCTCCATAACTAACACATATAGAGTCTATACTAGCCTACCGAGTAGTGATAAAGTCCTCTATTGTAGGATTCTATACTCCCCTTCCAGTCAAGGGAGTGTGTCCTCTTTACATAGTGTTGCAACAGAGTCGGTACTCCCATATCGTTCTAATGAGTGGGTCCTCTAGCCTGGGGTCTTTACTCCACTAACAAAATTGAGTGTGGGTTCCCCATAGTAAATAGACTGGCAGAGTTATTACTCCCATATACTACTGGGGTGCAGGTACTTTTGTCCTTGAGTCGTACTCCCCAACTAGGTAGTGTGTTGGTTCTTGATATATGAATTTATACTCCCCTACTGATACAGGCGATGAGTATTTCATGAGTAATACTCCTAGTCATACCAAGGTGTGGTCCTGTAGTCACTGAGTATTACTCTCCTACATGTATGGGTTTGGGTCCTCGATTAGAGATGGTTCTCCCTCAGATTTCGGACACAGTAGCAAGGTGTAGGCCCATCCACTTCATGAAAATGATACATAGATAATAAATTGTTCTCACTCGATAGACCGAGGTGTGGTACACACCTTACAAGTGAAACTGTGGTATCACATGTTATTCTAGAGAAGAAAACCCTCCACTAAGTGTAGTAATGAGGAGTGGGCCTCTTCATATGGATTTCCTTTGTATTTTTATGGGGTACTTGAATGCGATGACAAAACTTCTAGTGTCGTGCACTAGGGTCAGACCTAATAGAATGTTCTTGATGGATCACATTCTATCATATGTATGATTCAGAATCATATGATTATTCCTGATGGATGAAATCTTTTATACATGTTCCATCAAGGATGGTTGTGATCATGGAGTATGATCTCCTGGTTTTTATGTAATGACATAAGCCTTCGATGAGAAACCCAAAACTATATATGTGGTTGGGGCCATATGTTTTCATAGTGGATGAGTTGGGTACATATTGATGTTCATTGTATATGTATTTTCATATAACCTAGTATAATTGACTATGAATTACATTCTGGGATCTCCATTGTGCTTTGCCTTTGTGGTTTTAGGGACCCCAAATGAGTATTATTTTAATCATCCATGCATGGGATTTACCCACTTGGGTCATGCCTTCTGTTTACAATAAATGATTTGAAGGAGACTAGGGAGGACCAGGATCTGGTGGTGTTCAGAGAGATTAGACAGACATGGTGTACGTTAACATCTTGAGGAAGCTACCCTTCAACAACTCTTATCATAGTCATCTCGGTGGATGAGTTTGAGGGACTTGGAGATTCAATTTTTTTTTACCTTTTGGTGTTTTTGTATACTTTTAGGGGTTTCCACCAAGTAAATTATATTTTAATGTAATCTAGTTTTTTTACATAGTGGATTTCATTCTTGGTTTCCTTGTATTTTACTTTCAGGATCCTTTGGATATGATTTTTGTTCTTCGGTAGAGGTATGAAGGAAAATTCCTCCCACTGGTGGAATAATGCATTCAATGCTAGTGTCTAGCCACTGGACTTTGTTTGGTGGTATTGGGGTATCCATTGCATATGCCGTGAAAAACGGGTCATGAAAAAGTGATACTAGAGGTGGTCGGTTCCTCCATAAATACCAAGGGTCTATTGTTTTTGGGTGTGGGATACAACGATAAGTGTTTTGTGTTTGAAATTCAGGCCAGAGACTCCTGTGTTAGTGCGGCGACCGACATATCTATACACTAGGACCCTCGACACCAATTTCTCTACTCGGAACATAGGAACAACGGTTGCGTGGAAATAAAAGGTACTTGAATCATGTAGTAACGGCTGTCCATTCCATGTACTTCTTGATTCAGCTCTCTAGATATACTATTTAACCATGGTTCATCATGATATTTTATAGGATTCCACCATAGAAATAGTTAGATAGGATCATACAATGTGATCGTGATATTGATCCACTAGGAGTAGAGGATTCAATGTAGGCCAATGAATTTGTCGTGTTTCCTCTGGGAGGTGAATTATTGATGAAACCACTCGTCGAATATGAGTTTTGAGTACCAATAACTGGGGAGGATGAACATTGGTTGAGTGCACTGCACTTTTTCTAGATATAGAGGCCTCTCAGGTTCCAAGTTGAGATATGTCCACAGGTAGATGAGGATTGGATTGAGGCACTTACATGAGTCTTTTTCCTGTTGAGGATGCCTCATGACCACATGGTAGTACTAGACATGATACTTTTACATGGAGTAGTGGGATGATGGTGGATCTTAGTGATCAAGACACATGATGTGGTGACCCTCACATAAATTTACATTGAGAACCTCTTCAGGGAGATGTTAATTCCAACAATGTACGGATTGAGGAATATAAATTACCTATTGTACCTAAGATAGGGTAACATGTTGGTATCAGAGTACTCAGTCTGATTCACATATAATTATTTCTACTCTACAGATATGGTGTGGGAACATTATTGTACGACCCAACCCTTTGATCAGGTACTTTGTCGGGATATCAGGGTGTCGGTGATACCCCATTGCATTCTGACGTATGCTGGGATGTTGGAGCATGCCATAGTGGTAGAGAGCTCTCTAGAGGAGGAGAAGACGGATGTGACCTATAGTAGAGGTAATGAAATTTAGGTATATTCTAGAGTGAGTAGATGACAAGGAACAATATCAAGGCATAGAATCGATTCATATAGTCGAACATAGACACATGGCTCTACGGCACATTAGCAGTGCCCTGGAGAATACCAGCCATAGGAGAGGTGGTGATAAACTTTAAATTTATGGGGGAATCTTGCTTGGGATTTTCAAACCTGTCATGCCATTGAGATAAATCCAACAGATGTGGATCCTTGGGAGAGATAATGATAGACCATGGAGTTTTTTATGTAAGAAAACAAGGAAGTGGAGCTAGACGTGCTGCATGAAGTGTTCCACGCTAGGATCAGGGGGCTAGAGGGCATGGGTGAGGACAAAAACATTCATTCATGGATTTTGAAATAGAATCTAGAGGGAGATATGTGGTAGGATTTGCATCATTCCTTTTTCCTAACATAATAAATTGGATGAGGTGATGAATGCTCTTCTTCTTCCACATGTTTTATTTGAGTCATCAAGGTTATGGAAGGATTGTGTACATGACCCTCTTTGTTAGTGAATCTTGCTAGGGGAAACCCATTGATAACACAATGGTGCTGATAGTGTGACCTCAATCATAGAGGATATAGTTACAGTTGTGATCTCATAGTCAGGTTGTTGAGGGCATACAAATAGTTCTAGATGCGGACTACTACCTTTCATACCCTGATTGACTGTATAATGTAATGGATGTGGTGATTCCACAAGGATGAAAACTGGTTTTCCATCTGGTGAAACTAATACTTAGGTAGCATAGGATGGAATCTCGATAAATTTCATGATTAGAAATGTTCCATGGTGGAATATTTAGACAAATGATGATTCTGTATTATGAAATGTTTTTTTAGCATCCATACTAACTAGAATTCCACTTGTGATTGTAGAAGTTATCCAGTTTCGGCATGTTGCGTGGCCACTATAGGGTATAGACAAAGGGCCTAGTAAGAGAAAACAATTTCTAGTGGGTAGCCATGTTTCAATCGTAAATACCCATGTGTGTTTAGAATCAACCTCTAATGCATAACGTGTGTGGAGTTTTTAGCACAATTTGTCCTAGGGTGGATTAGATCAATATGATTCTATTTGTATCCTCCTCAGTTTAGAATCGGGGTGAGATGCTAGATCACATGACAAAAAATGGATCGTAGTGCATAATACTTTTACATCTTGTCACAGAAATAGAGACACATACCTGTTGTTTCCTCATGTTGACCTAGCAGAATCTGGACATGAATGTGGTCAGTCATAGGTGTTCTTTGAGGTGTATTGTTGTATGCGATGAAAATATGCTTTATGAACTCAGTTTTATAGACTTGAGATTAGGATAATTATTTTATGGGATAAAATACCTTAAGAATGGGAGAATGTGTTGTTTTAAAATTCCATGAAATTGTTTTCAAATCTAAATGGGATTTTTATGACACAATACTCTGAGACAACATATAATTCAATGAACTAGTGTGGTCTGAATGGATTTTCAAAATTTTTTATGTTAATTAATTAATCATTTGAGTGAGTTTGTCTATCATTTAAACAATTACCCAGATAAAATATTGGAGGGCACCATTGAACTCAAAATTTTATGATTTTCATAAAAAGGGCTTAACTTTGGCTGGTGTGGGCCAATAGTGGATATTATTTTCTAAATGTAAATAAAATGTTAAAATAAAAATTATTTTATTTTCAATTCCTTATAAATCCTAAATTATAACTCAGATTGAAAATACAAGAATACTGATGAGCTCGTGAGGTTGTGTTTCTCTTAGGCGGTGCGTGACATCGGTCGACAAAGGTCGATGGTGAATGTTAGTTTGTATTTTTTTAGCGAATTAAAATGGTGCCAGTGTGTAGTTTTGGAAAATTTTCAAGAGGTGGCTGGATTGAAAATCTCTGGGTAGCGTTGAGTCTGGAATGAATATATTATTTATGAATGTACATAACATCGACCAATGCGGTTCGACCAGAAATGATCGTTTTTATACTTTTTAATAAAATGTTAAAATAAAATAAAATAGATGTTTACTTTTATTTTTGAACTTTTGAAACAATTTAAGCGAAATAGATTGTAATGCAATGAAACTAAATATTTTTTTAAGGAAATGGTGTAACTAGTTTTTAACTAAAATAAGGATTCATGTTTCATCCACTAAAGGCCAAGATGACAATGTTGTATTTTTGGTATAATCTTAGTCCTGGTTTGAATCTCTGGTGGGTGAAGATGATGAATACCAACCCCCAGTTCGAATGGATTTTCACCAACAACGATATATGGACAACCATAAATAGAGGATCGCAGAATGATGAAGTAAGAGACAATGATCGTTGCGAACGAACGATCTGAATTTAGGTAGAGGATGTTATATGAATTATATCATCCCCAGTTATTGGTTTTAAAATGAAAAAAGTAGATCAACTGAATAAAAGGGTCAGCTGGGGTTTGATTGTTCTCATATAATGATTTTTTTTTGGTTTGGGGTCCTTCAAACTAGAGTGAATCAAGTCAGTAACGAACACCGACCAAAGATCATTACATGGGATGGTTTTTTTGTGCTCCTTCCCTATTTATCATAGAATCATCATTATTATCCATGGGAATATGAATGAATGATCATCACATGATCACCTTGGGATGAATATTTTCATTATTGCAGTTTGAGGAAGTACATAGTAAAATTGGTGGGGCGATGAAAACTATGAAAGGTGGAATGATGCGGCGCGTGTTATACCCGAAATCGAGTGCTTTCAAGCGAAAGTGATGGTAACATGATTTTGATCCCTAGGAAATGACAAATGTTATCCAGGGGAACCAAAATACCCTTTGTATCAAAGAACAAACCACCAGAGCACATCCAGTGGTCCTTGGAAAATTATGATGGGTGGCAGGTGGTGGCGACACGTGGTGGCATTGCCGAAATGACAGATGGCGGGGTGGCGCACCATGGTGGAGCAGGTGGCGGTTGCCACATGAAGGAAGCCGTAGCCCCGTGCTACAAAATCATTTGGATCCAAAAATATATCGAGGGTCATTATGAATGAAAAGTTCCTCAGGAGAAGACCATATTATAGAGGCCACGGCTCTAGCCATCGTCGCCTAGTGCACAACGAACATGGTAGAACAAGGTTTGATCAGTGGAGTCGACCCACTCAAATGTGGGGCCAGGCTGCTGATGGCACACTACACCAAACCTAGAGGTCTAGGCCGGATCCCTAACAAGTGGGCTAGGCCCCACCAATCTGGGTCAATCACATTAAGCCTGGTGGGACCCGGTTCGGGGTGGTTTGGTCTCACCATTTCAGAGCAGATCTAAAGCCAAATATCCACCATTTCACAAAAATGACTGCAACAACCAAACAGACTGTTTGTTTGAAAATCAATCAATGGATTTTGGATCCTTGGGATGAGACAATCCATTTGAGATACTCTGAGTGAGTTTTTCATAAAGAAAAAGAATGAAATCTATGGATTTAAGAATAGGGTCACTAGGTACGTCTAGAGTTTTGGTATAATCAGGGAGATTCTTATGAAGATATGTTAGGATAGTTAATCCCTTTTTTGACTCAAGGCATGGGTACCCTTTATCCCTCTAATTTTTTATTTATGGGACTCCCCACGTTCTAGGTTTTGGATTCTAGGAGATGTTCGTAATTGATGATTCCATTCTCCCTTTTCGTTCTAGGTAGTGGGTCCTCCATCTATGGAGTCAGTACTCCCTTATTGGACTAGGGATCATGTTCTATATATTTAATGAATATATTGTCGGTACTCCCCAAATAGGTATGGAGTGGGTCCTCTATCATAGTAATTTGTACTCCCCTATCGTTCTAGAGTGCAGGTCCCCCTTATGATGTTCTTCGATAGAGTAAGTACTCCACTATCATGGTAGTGAGTAGGTCCTCCTACCTCAGGTCAGTACTCCCCCAATGTACTAGGGTGCATATCACCCATAGTTAATAGACTGATAGAGTCGGTGCTTCCTTATATTACCAAAAGGTGGGTCCATTACTCACATAGTGGTACTCCCCTACCAGTTAGGGTGTGGGTCCTCGATATATGATTTTGTACTGACAAATCGATATAGGGTGGAGGAGCGTCACAAGTACTACTACTATATCATAAAAAGGTGTGGATCCTATAGTTGCTAAGTAGTACTCCCCTACTGGTAAGGGTGTGGGTGATTGATTATAGATGGAACTCCCATGGCTGTCAGGCATATTTGCGAGGAGTGGTCCCATCCGCATCATAATAACGAAACCTAGAAAAGAATTATTTCTCCCGTGACTGACGAAGGCATGGGACACTCCGTATAGGAGTGACTAAGGTATCACATGATAGTATGGAGAAGTTCTCCCTCAACTGAACATGATTATGAGGTTCATCCCTCTTTACATCAGTTTCCATGGTCTTTCATAGGGCGCATGACTATGATTAAAAAACCTCTAGCGCTGGGAACTAGATTCAGTCCTTTTAAAATGTTTCTGATATAGAATGTTCCCTAGAATGCACCTTTAAAAAAGGTAGGATTGTACCCAATGGACTGAATCAATCAGAGAGTTGCCATCATGGATAGCTTAGCTCGTGAACCGTGGTCTCATAGTTTGTGTGTGATTAATTGATCCTTCGGTGAAAATCATAAAACTAGTTGTGTGTTTCGGGCCACATGATTTCATAGTGGGAGAGACGATTATATCTAGATGATCATGGTGTATATATGGGAATATACTCGATTTGAGCTAACTGGGCATTCCATTTTGGGTATTCTCTTATTCTTTACCATTTGTGGTTTCACGGTCCCCTATTGTGTTTTGTTTCACTCACCCATGCACGGGCTTGTCTCACTCCTGTCTTATCATGTACAGATGACCAATTCATTGACGGAGCCTAGGGAGTACCTGGACATGGTGGTGTTGATTGAGATCATACAACGGGTGTTTACATCTACAGCTCTTGGAAACTACCCTTCACCTAACAATCAGGTAGGCTTCCCAGTAGATGCACAATAGGGACTGGGGGTATAACATTTTTTCTGGTTTCCTTTTGGTGCTCTTGTGTACTAGCACGATATTCCACCCTATACATTAAAATCAATTGTACTATTGTTGGGTTTTAAATAGTGGATTTCATACTTGGTTTCCATGGATTTTAATATCTAGTACTATTGGCTCGTAGTTGTGGTTGGGTGTACATATATTCATACATAAGCCTCCCACTTGTGTAATAATGCCTTTGGCGCTAGTCACCAGCCAGTATCCATTTGGATGTGGGTTTGGGGTAGTCATGGAACGGCCCCCTAGGGACAACTCCTGACGTGGATCTATTTTGTCATTAAAATAAATTTGGTATTGAAGTAGAATTTATTATTTATTCCATTTATAACAGTGATTTTATGAGTGATATTAAATTATTACTGTATTTGTCAAATATTTATCTTTATTATTTCTAGTATATTATGGATATACTACAATATTTCAAGGTAATATAGTGATTTTTCGATTACTGATAATTATTTTCTACTTCTTATGGGTCAAATGATTAAAATTGGGAAAAAGGTTTTCATAAATTTTCCCTCATTTAATAGATTCCATTATGTGTTTTATTTTTCGTATAATCATTCAAATGAAATTTTTTTGAAAATTTTTGTGAAAAAATATGATTTATTGGGTATGAAAGTGTTCTTTTTGAGCCGATTGTATATTTTGAAAAAAGAAAAATTTTACATGTGTCGAAAAACTAATGGGTTTCATTACATATTTTTATACCCCTTACTAATATTTTTGTTCTTATCCCACATTTAAAATTGTTTTATTTATTTATTAAGGATATTAGGGATATAAAAAGTTTTTAGATTAGTTTTATGAGGTTGTATCCCAATATTATTTCACGTTATATAATAAAAGTGTTGGTTTATGAGAGAAATTAATAGAATCTGGAATTTATAATTTGTTATGAAGTACTTAATTATGTTTAGGTAATATTATAATTCATTAAAAAAATAAAATTAAACTATAATTAGTATTGAAATAAAATTAACTCCTTAATAAATATAATATAATATGTATAATTTGTGTTCAGATCATTAGATTTTGTGCATATTAGTGTTTAGATAAATATTAATTATAATATTATTGAATTTCATTAAAAACATTTGGGATAACTATGTGAAATGGATATCATTTTTTGTCTCCTTTAGGGTACACCTTAAGAGGTTTTCCTAATATTAAATTCCATATGAATATTGCATATAGTTGTGGATTTCACACTTATGTATCATGGATTAATAAAATAGATATTTTTAGTTTTATTAAATATATATGCTATCATTATTATGTATGATGATTGTACCCCTACTATGAACCTATATGGACTATATAAGGATATTATTCGATTAATTCAAAACATTATACAAAATTATACGAAATATTTGAACATCATGTTTTATAATTTAATTATTAATATGTATAACATAGGATAAACCTATTGTGTTATATATTAAAATAAAGTGATTAAATAATCGTAAATTAATTTATATCATGGTAGAACATGGGTTGAATTTTAATATTTAATTATAAACCAATATTACCATATTAGTCATCATCATAAATGGATTATGGTACGTTATCATGTTTTGATAATGGACATTCCAAAAACCGGTATCTAACCCATATATTGAATTGAAAAATAATATGATCTTAATGAAAATATATATTTCCGTAAATATAATAATTTTAGTATTATAATGTTTTACATCCATTTATATCAAAACAATGTTTTGAAAAATCCATATTAATTATGGAAAACTCATTAGGTAAGTTGTTTCACAACATTATGTATATTAACATAGAATGATTAAAAAATATGATCTATTTCAACATCCATTTCAATATATCCATAAAATATATTCATTGTTAAATTAATAATAGGAAAATGGAATTTTTTAGGTGTTTTAATATATAGGGAACCAACATGGAATTTCATATGAACATAGTCATCAAAATTGGGATTCTAATGAATGGTTATCAATATTTCAAAGGTATGAATTATTCCTACTATTTTTATTTGGAATTATGATTGAATTTATATTTTTGAATCAAAAAAAAGAATAATATTTCATATTATCAAATGGGAGTGTTAAGGAATAATAATACAAAAAAAATTAATTGTTTAAGTTGTATGTTTAATAACAGTTGTGTTTATGTAATTCTTTTTTCATAATAATGTTTTATTTGTATTTTATAAAGGTAATTTTGTTATAATATAAATATAATGAGTATTATAAACCAAATACTCATTTTTATATTGTATTTAATGTTTTAAAATATAATAAAAATGTTTTGTAGTGAAAGTTTGATATTTTTTGGATTTTTTATAGATATTTTAGGTATATGTAGCCCTTTTGATTAACATGATAATTCATTATATGGGAAAAATAATTTTAATTTTTTAAATATATGTTGAAACATATCGATAACATTTAGTGTGTATAGAAACATTTAAATTAATGTAATTATGGGATATTACATTTTTATTATGAGACAATATGAGTAATTGAATGATTTTTTTTGTTCTATGATTTTTAATCAAAAATGAAATATCATTTTTTTTAAATTCCTTGGGATAGAAATAAATTTTATACTTATATTTTTAAAATAAACTTCGATGAATTGTTCATACTTGTTAAAATAATTTCATTTTATAATAATAAAATTGATAAAATATTTAAATTTAAAAAAAACAATGTTTGAAGATTTATTTTGGATAAAGTTTAAAATATATACCAAGGTCAATTTATTGTGAAATTTTCATATCATATTAACTATATAGAAAACAAAAGTCTAAAAACCACTATTTATTTTTAATTATAAAAATTTGTAATTAGGGGTTAAACCAAAAAATAATTATGAAATGATATCAATAACATCACCAAAATTCTTTTAGATTCATTTATTGTCACACATTTTCAGGAAATATTATATATAATACAATGTTGACCAATTTTACATGAAATATATATTTTATTATTTTATTATTTTATATATTTATTGTAGTGGCCCTCCCTTCTATTATAAAAGTGTCCA
Organism: Viscum album; assembly: GCA_963277665.1. Taxonomy (NCBI): domain Eukaryota; kingdom Viridiplantae; phylum Streptophyta; class Magnoliopsida; order Santalales; family Viscaceae; genus Viscum; species Viscum album. Next base: position 317,855,484 of record OY728127.1, read on the forward strand.
TCCTCTCTTAAATTATTCAAATTTAGAAATTTTATTAGTTTATCCATTACCTTTTGATCCCATTTCATCTATTCTATCCAAATATCCTAGAGGAATTTTATTATGAATGAAATCTAGGAATTATTTTTATATAATCCTTATGTGGTTGTATAAAGTTCCTATATATTTCTTAAATAAGAATTTTAATATTAATAAATATTTTATAAATTCTTCAATGCATTATAAACGTGATTAAATAATATCTCATGTGTCTACCATTAACTAAGATGTTATAATAATAATAATGTAATAACCAATTTCAACATCATATTTTATCATGGTGGAAATGTAACCGTCATTCTTGTGTATGTATGACTACCATCATGCAATCAAATATATTTCCTTTTCTATCACCTCCGTTTATGGATGGATATGAGAATGTAATTAATATATATATATGTTAATCATGATATATTTTTCATTAAAAATGTATTATATCTATTAATTTCGCTCATTTTTGTTCACTGAAAAATAATAACATCAGTCTTTATTATGTATGGACATCGACCTCCTTGAAATTATATGAGGAATTTATCATTACCACATTCTATGGATGATATTTATAAGTTTATTTAAGTAAAATATAGTATTTATGATATAATCTTAAATTTGGAATGATAAAATAAAATTTACCATATTTTAATAATGATCATTGTATAATGGGAATGCTACTTTATCATAAGTATGGCCTAACATATCCTTGATTATAATTATGTTTATTTATCAAAACCATCCTTCATGATCTTACATAAAATTTTAATTTCTTTATAAAAATTATAAATATGTCATTTGTATTAATTAGGTGATAATGAAATAATTTCATATTTGACCAGCCCAACCCGACCAATTTAATTTTTTACATATGATGAAAATATAATGAAAACATTCTATGTGACCATAATTTATTATGTAATTAAATAAAATATTATAATATATAATATAAATTTAATAATCATTATAATTTTTTTATTAACCATTAAATAGTTCCTATAATTTTATAATTTATTAATAAAATGAAATTACATGATGACAGTGACCCAAGGTATGGAGAACTAGATTTTTAAATCCTTCTTTTAAATTTAATAAGATTCATTTTTAAATAATTCTCTTCCTTGACCAAATACATTGAAAAACAGATGTGTATTTAATTATTTCACCATAAATTATTTTTAATGGACAATTTATGTCACTTTTTACGCTCCAGAGAATTATTTCAATGCGATATTTTTATGTATTTTTTGTGGACTATTTTATCATTCCATGTACAGAAAAAATTAATATTTTACTAATATATTCTGAAAAATATTTTCCCTTCCATTATACATTAAAATATAATTTTTACTTCATTTGTATTCTTCTATTTTTTTCTTTTAATAAAATACCTATTTTACTTTATTTTATGTAATTTCTGTTTAAAAAATTCGGATTTAATGGAATTATACATTTTAATATCTTGAAATGTTTTAATGTATGTTGAATTATTATTTGATGGGATTAATTATGAAATTAAAATATTTCAAGCTTTTATATTATGTTAGGATTATTGGGTATTTTTATAATGAATATAGATTCCCCAATAACACATGTATTGTAAGATATGTTATTAGCCAAGGTTGTGAAGGTCCATTATTGCCCTCCAATGAATTTGGTATGAATTTCAAAAATATTTTTTAATATATTTGTTTGAGTAAATATAATAGTTAAATGGAAATTATTCATAGTTCTACATAGATTTTTTACATACTCATTGTATTATTCGTAAGAAAATATTTTTATTTTATAAAATACGATAATGCTTTTATAATGATACAAAGGTATTTGATACTTTTAATGGGAGAAATTTTAATTTTTCGAATAAATTTCATGAATATGCCCTGAAATGTTTTATGAATATATTACGAAAGATAATTTTTTTTATTGGTTAATAGAATATATATTTTGAGTCCAATTTGTATTTTCTAAAAGAAAATATTTTTATTTGTTTCCCTAAAATAAATATTTTATTTATTTTATTTCATGCCACACAATATTATTTTGCAACTCAAATAATCATTTAAAATTATGTTTAATTGGATTTAAGGATTTTAGGGACAATTATTTAGTAAAGATGATAATTCTGATGATATGTCATGAGAATAATTTTAGTAGAATATACTAATTATATTGTTTTTTTGTAAAAATGGATAAAAATTGGATATCAAAAAATTAATAAATGATACATAATTATATGAGGGTGATAAATAATTCCTCAAATACTCCAATAAAAAACGATATTCACAAAAGAAAAATTTTTATTATTAACAAATTTCTCAAGAATATCTATTTCTTTTGTGTAGGTTCACACATTCATAATTTGAAGAAACCCATTAGTCCCAATAAAAAATGATTTATTTAAGAGTATTTTATAATTAATATGTATCAATTGTTATTTATGGTCTACGAAACATATAATATATGTTATCTAATATATTTTCATTTTAAAAAAATAGACCTGGTGTTACCATAATCACATATGTTAATATTGATATTTTCAACTATTGAATTTAAAAGTTTTAATTTTATTTTTTCATGGATATTGTGAAATATAATTGATGGCCTCTGAATTTTTTTATAAAATAAATGAAATATTTTTTATGAAAATTATAAATTTGATTATGAGTCTTTCTATATGATATAATTCTATATCCCAAATTATTTTTTTCAGTTTAAATCATGTTTTGTTTTTTGACAGATGTGTACTATGAGAAAATTGACATATTTATTGATAAAATCTTTCTATTTTTCCGATTTTTAAACATTTTACATTATGGGTGAAAAATAATCCTTAAAATAAATATATTTTTCTTAATATGGGATGATGTTATGAGATGATAATTTTGATATTAGAATGCATATTTACTGTGATTATTTAATGATTTTTTTTAAATTTTCTTTAAAGATGGGAATGAATAATTAACCTACCTCATATGTGGAATTACACTCAATAATAGAAAAATAGTGGTCTCTCATATATGTTTTTATTTTATTTCGTTTATTTGAAAATAATCTTTTTCTAAATCATAAATTGGGGTTTTTGGAGGAGAATTTCATTATAATGTTCATAACATTATTAGCCTTTATACTACATTCTGATTACCTTTGATAAACCCCAATGTTATTTTGTATTATACTCTTATTCTTATTTATTATGATTAAAACATTTTGATTTATATATATAATTATATTTATAAATGTTCTTTTATTAAAATATTTTTCTATAATTGGATAATTAAATTGAAATTTTGTTTAAAAAGGGTGGAATTATATTTAAGGTATGAGATGATGTGACTAATTAGTGAGTTATTATATCCCATAAGAATAAAAATAATATTTATTTTTAAGAATTGAGTGTTTTTTATTTAAATAAATTATATTTGATTCTTATATGTTTTCAATGGGGTAAAACCATTAAATTATCATGAAAGAACATTTTATATTGAACATTTCATTGGAAACTATGTGATTTGTTATGATAAAATGTAATAAGTATATTGGTATAGTATCCCATTTAATTAATTAATACTTATGAACAAATATGATAGTATTTTATTTATTGAAGATTTAATGTCTTCACCCACTATATTACTTGGTTTATATGTGTGACTATACATTTTTTAATTATATATATTCGAAGATTATTTATATATATAATATGAGACTTTTCTATTTTGATGATGTTATTATTTTCATTCTCTTTGGTTTGAATGAATAATATTATTAATTTATTTAAATAATTTAGTATTACTTGTTCAATAATGGTTCTATACATGTCTCGTTATCATAAAACATATATAAATGATTTTTTATATTTATGTTAACAAAATAAGTATTGCGATAATTTTTTTTGGAAATAATGGGTTTATAAAGAAACATTATTACATAAGGTTTAATGTGAGACACACACACACACACACACACATATATATATATATATATTAAAAAAATATTATATAATAGTTTTCATTTGTGACGGCTCTCTTAAGTGTGGAAAAAACATAAACCCATCAGTTTTATTTTATAAATTTAGTATTTAGAAAAAATTGGTGATTTTTGTGAATGTTTCAGATGATTTATGGGGCTCTGGTGTCAGTACATATGAAAGAGTACCAAAAAAATTTTTAGTTTTAGGTTGTAATGTTTATACACACATACATATTTTTATATAATTCCTAAAAATTAAAAGGTATCTATAAAATTAATGATTAGTATATGAATAGATAAAACCTTGTTCACAATGATGTTTGGGTATGTGATATTCCTTTTGAATCCATGCATGGGGCACTTATTTTATATATTATATTGTATGTTGTCTTAAACCTAAATTATAGAAATGAGATTTATATTACATGCATCACCATATAATTTATATTTCAATCATTTTTTTTGAAAATAATACATGCGTTGTTATGATGATGTTGTTTTAATAGACTTGTAGATATTCCAAAATAGTTATTTTTATATATAATGGTACTATCATAACAAATAAATTATAGGCCAATGATCCTAAATTATTAAAATGGATTATAGTATAATCATTTTCAAAATTATTATGCCTAAAAATGAATTATAGTATTAAAAAGATAGTTTTTAGTTTAGTATTTTTTCAAATATAATTTATGATGGAGATTTCAAAGGGAATTCATCATTAAGGGGTTTTCTATTTTTAATGGAATTTAAATTATTAAATATTTCTATGATATAAACAATTTAACTGAATTTTATTTATATTATTTTTTAAAAAATATTTTTGAAATATTATTTTTATGTCAATTTTTTTATCAAAATAATAATTAAACATTTGATATTTGATAGAATGATTTTGGAGTTTCATTTTATCATTACATGCATAGTATTTCAATAGGATTTTATATTTTTATTTTGAAAAAATCTATTGAAATTGTATAATTTAAAATTATTTAGGAAATAAATGTATTTCAATAGTTATTAATTATATTGTAGGATAAATTTACATAATTTATGGAAAAAATATGTTTCAAAAGGAGTTAGTTTTAATGAAATAATAAATATATAATCAATTATATAATGAATAAAAATAATTAGAATTTCACATGTATAGTATTTATATTGTTTAAATAAAACAATAAAAAATATTATAAGCTTATTATATGAATATGGGACCTGACATCTATGTGTGGAACAACATAATTTTTTCAGTTTTCAATATAATTATGTTTTTAATATTATCAGTTATTTTAAATTATGAGATTTCAAATATTTCAAATATTTTTTATTCAATGGTGATTTTTTTGTCATGTTATCTTTTAAATGTAATAATTTATTGTTTTTTATTTTTTTATATAAATATGATACTTATTGAAAAAATATTTCTATAGAATTTACATCTGAATTTAAATTTTAAATCATCAATGTCTAAATTATTATACTTTTTATAATATTTTATCTATTTTGAAACATTTCAATTAAATTAATATTAAAATATTGATTATATCTATATGTGTGATTTTAGGTTCATTTTACATAGTATTATTATCAAACCAAAAAAAAATTTAATAAATGTCCATAACTAAAATTAAATGTTATATTTTTTTGGGGCTTAATTGGTTGGTCATTTTTGGTTCACTTCATAGTTAAATTTTTTTTAATTTATTTATTGAGTAATTTGGATATTATAATATGCAATGATATATCATATAATGTTTTTCAATTGATACATAATTTTTATTAAATGAATTGAATTTTATGTGTTTTTATGGGGGATAGGTTTTTCATTGAGGATTAAATAATATTGATAGTACGGATATAGAAATTTAAAAATAAAAAATTATTTTAATATTTAATTATTTTTATGTTTTATGATTAATGGTTTCATGTTCATTTTTGAAATGCATTTTAATTTAATTGCTTTTTTTAAAAAAATTTATTAAATCAAATTTATAGGTAGATTATAATAAATAGAAATGGATTTTACAATGGGAGATATTTAATATTGATTTGGGAAAGAGATTTTGTAGAATAGTAAAATATTATTTATAATTAATATAAAACATAGTTTTGTAATGTAATTTTTGATTACTAATGTATTTATAGGGGATAATTTTTTAGAAATTTGGTTTTCTTAAAAGAAAATTTCTTATTTATTGTTTTAGAATACGAAAGGCATTTTTTATTTTTAATATAATTTTTTAATTATGTTTAATGTGAATTAATTTTAATGAAATTTATGTGGAATGGATTATATTAAAATAAGTTACATTATTTATTTTGATAATTATACTTATTAGTGCTTAATTTAAACCACACCTTTTCGAATATACTCTGTATCAAGGGCTCAACACCTGATGACCCACATTTATTGTGGAATTTCTATATTATAATATTTTTTCTATTAATTCTATTGATTCAATATAACAGTTGGGTATTCTACAGGGTATTGAAGTAGTTAGAGTATTATATCAGGTACTAGATCAGTCAGGTAATGTATTATGATTGGTTTACTATGAACATCATTATTCACCATGGTGTACATTTTGGCCACCATTCAAAGGCTTATAGTCTATTGTTGGTCCAAAACTAATTATTCTAAAAGGATTAAATATTAATCAAGAGAATGGTCCTACTGAATGATAAAAAAATATTGTAATAGTTAAATTGGGGAACTAACACATGGATTATGATTTACGATATTCCCAAGCAGGACCTTAGGTCATTTGTGGTGTAATACCTCCTCATAAAAATGATAATCCAAAATGGTTATGGTAAATTTTCCATAGAAATAAACTATAAAATTTTTTATTTATTGAATAATATTTTATAAAATGGATTGGTATGAATATATTAACTTAAATATATAATAGATATAGTATAGTAAAATTGACATAATTTTAGAAATGAAATTATATTATCCAAGTTTGAATTGGAATGAAATTTTTTTTGTTCTCCTATGTGAAATATGTATTCGATTAGTGGAAAGAGGTGAAAATGGTGAATTGTTTTATGGATATATTTTTAAAAGTATAATATATTTTTTTATAATGGGATTTTTAAAAAATAAATTTATAAATGTATGAGGAACTACTGGTTGAGTTTTATCAAAAATAATATCACTAGTTATGATTCATAAATGGTTTAGGAGCCTCTATGGTTTTAATATTATATCAGAATATTATTTTACTTGTAAAAATATTCTCCAAATTGATTCATATGTGTCTTTATAAAAATTGAATTCAATAATGAAATTGGGATTGTTTTAAGGGATTAAGAAATTATATATTAATGAAGAGTGAATTAGTGTGTAATAACATGGTATTAACAAACTATATATGTTCTATATAACTATAAAACTATAGTTCATAATGTAATAATATTCCAAAATAAATTGTTCAGTTAGATTTCATGAATTTAAAAGAGATCTTTGGATTTTTTTATTGAAGTGTGGTATGGAAATTTAAATTCATACATTAACTGTCAAAAAATTTGTTTTTTTATCATTTTTCATTTTATTATACTTTAATTATATTTTTTGATTCATAGTGCTGTGTATAGAACATTAATAATTATGTTATTCATTGAATGAGCTTAGAATGGTGATTTAATTAAATATTAGGGATTAACGTAGATAATAAATGACATAACATTTTTTAGATGATTCTTTCTCAACATTTTTTGTTATTTAATTGATATTCCCTTTATCACTACGGAAGATACCGAACGTTGGGGGACCTTTATTATCTATTTTCAACCAAATTAAAAATTCTATATTAACATGTCACCCCAATTTTATTTGATCCTTCATCATCAATTAGCATTATAGTGGATCAATTTAGTATTTATTGATAACATATAAAAATGTATTTAGGAATGAATGTAAATAACATAACAGAGTTTTTTTTGAGTCATTCGACACTGATGTGGGAAAAATAATCCTTATTGTTTGTGGTCATTCAACTATACAATATATTATCAATTATAATAAAAATTAATATTTCATTGGGTGTGGCAATTTTTCCTTACGGTCTATAGTGTATATCAAACTAACCCACTGAGTAATACAATTTATCTACATCCAACATCATACTATATGTACAGCTTCTGAATAATCTATTGTATTATCAAAAGGTATTAGAATATTCCTTCTAACACATTGAACTATATGTTTATTTATCTAGGTATGAACATGTATTGGTATAATATATCTCATTCCTCCCTACCATGGTCTTAAAATCCCCATTGATTAATAGTTTTTAACTATATAACATGATCTCATCAAAAACCTTGGACCTAGATCTTCTTTAATAACTAGACACAAGATTCAATTGGAAACCATTTTCTAAAAATTATCTTAATAACTACTATTTGTTTAGTATTATTATCGTATATTGACTAGTAATATATACCATAAAGATTCGAGCATGAGTTGGTTGCCCAACCCATACCCCAGAAATTTATTAAAAGAAAAGGCAATAACAAGGTGAATACATGAGGTGCAATGTATTTGCACCAACTGGGAATCAAAATATTACAAAGTGATAGTTAGACAAGGATTTGCACCTGCCATCCATTTTGGTTTTGTTCAGCATCGTCAAAACATTTTTAGATCCAAGGATTCACTCCCTTCATCAAGGTCATAAAAAGAGAGACATGCCATAGTCATCCTTCCACCGCGTATGTTGCAGCCGCTGCTTCACTAGAGGAAATCAAACCTGAATTTTCTGTGCAAAAACTGCTATTGTAGCTGATGATACTCAGTTTGCTGCTCTGCACTAGGCCTATCCCTACTGCTAGTGCATCTGCGACGACCTCCCAAAATTCCAAACATTCAACAGCCCCATCATCTTCTGAGATGCTCCTCCAAACCATTCCTGCAATGACATGGGACAAGCCCCAAAATCTAGAAAAATAATGTGCTAGACCAATAAGGAGACCATGAACGAAAAAGTGTTATTCCCACCAAAGCTGGAGATAATCAAAATCAGGGTTCCGATCAAGCTCAAATTCCACCCTATCAAACATACGCTCCCTGATAATGAGATAGTCATCAACAGATATTTCTTTATTACAATATCTTCTATAAGACAACCTTGCCTGCTCCTCAATCCAAGTGTAGAAATCCTCCTTGTATCCTTCCTTAACAACCCGAGTGCAATTTCTAAGCTTAATTCTATCCGCCCGATCCTCAATCCAATAGTAGGAGTCCTCTTCATCTGTGGAGGAGTCCCCTTCATTAAAGGGTTCCGATGCAGAGGTACTCTTGCTGACAATCGGCTGTGTAGGGATGTTAGTTTCCTCCACACGAGGCCCAGAAGATCTAGTGACAACGGTCCGTTCTAACTTAGAATAATCAATTCTCTTTAGAGTCTTCTTAGGGTGTGGAGTGATAAAACCATCAGGATCAACAAAAGATTTCTTACCTTTTTGGCACTCAAGCGTAGGTATTCCTCCTCAATTTTATCTACTTCCTCACTAACATCATGATTGGAATCACCAGAAACAGAGTGAGTCTCTTGTGCTGGATCACTAGAGGTTGGAACAACCCCCAGGTTGTCAGTGAAAAGCTTAGCATTATTGACCGCATCCACAAAATCAGAAAGAACAGAAACCTTATCGCAAGTAGGTTGTGCTAAGCAGGAAACCGGAACAGATGAGGACAGTAGTGGGTCCTTAGAATTAGAAGGTTCATTCTTTTCAACATGAGCCCTTCGATCCTTCTCAATCCAGACTGATTTCCCTTCATTCAGCAAAGGTTTCCCAAGCTTCTGACTATTCATGGGGTCCTTCTCAGAACCAAAATCTCCAAGGGAGTGTCTAATATGCAAACAATTCGAGCAGTAGCTCTGTAAGGATTCATAAACCACTTCCTGAAAAAAACCCGCATCCCCATTCTGGATCCAAATACTAGAAGGCAGCTGCTGCGAAAGATCATCCTCAACACACACACATGCAACCGAAGGCCTTGAGAGCTTCTGAGTCGCAGAATCTAGCTTAATGGGATTACTGATCAGCTTTGCAATAGGGAAAAGAGAAATTTGCTTGAAGAGATGCATCGGCAGACCTGGAAGCCCTAACCAAACAGGTGCAATCGGTGATTCAGAAAAGCAATCAAATGAAGGGGACCACTTTAGGACTTTCATCGTGCAGCCCCCAAAACTCCAAGAACCCCTAGACCAAAGTCGGTAGTAATCGTCTGCAGAGGAAAGTCAAATCGCGATATGCATTTAGTTGAGTAGGCCGATATCAAAATAAACAAATCCAATGGATTCAAATGATTTCCGTAGGAAGATCAGGGAGGGACGACGTTTAAAAAATTTACCAACAAGAACAAATCAAAAATAAGAAGCAAGAAACTGAACCTCCGCCAGCGAGAAAGAAATGGCCGCGTGACCCCTATACCGGAACTGCTTCGGGTGAAAAGAATCAGCAGGAGGCGGAGATTCATCCAAATCGAGAGGTCGAAAATGATCAGTCCCTACGACCACATCTGCGAAGGTTCGCGAATCTTGTTTGCGTTCGTCGCCCTCGTTCCGCGTTCGGTGCCCTCGTTCATCGCACTCTCTCGGCCGCTCCATCTCAATCCTTAACCATATTACCACTAGTAATATATATTTTATATGACTCTTACTTGTATCCCTCACTCAAATAATCAACTCCATTATATATCTCACATATTGGACTAGATTTTAAATGTAATTCCTAAGATTAATCCATCTTCTACATACATTCAAGGAGTTTATTCCTCTGTAGCTGATATAAAGTTCTACTAAATTTTATACACTACGTTATTTTTCTTCTTTTTTAAGTACTCATAATTTTTAATATCTCTCATTAATTTTCAATTGAATAAATTTATTACAATTATTTACCTTTCATTATTTATATTAAAAAATTTTCATCTAATTAAATTCAATTCCCCCATCATTTTCATTTTATCAATATTTTTATAAGTACTGCTCTCTCATGATCTCTTATTGTCTCCTATTTCCTCAAACATTTTCCTCCTAAGAATTTATAGGAACACACTTCAACTTCTCATGTCAATTATCCATTAATCAAATATGGTACTAGGACCACTCAGGTAACATAGAGGGTCACAATATCAAAAAATTCATTGAAAATATATAAATAAAATTATATTTAAAAAAAGTATTATTTTTTGTGAATTATAATTTGGATGTTGATATAGCCTTCACATCATTTAATATTAAATAAAATTCAATCCAAATTGATACATTGAAATTATAAATCTAGAATATTATTTCAACAAATATATCTTATCATCACATTAACCATTAATTGAATTTTTATAATTTATTTTGAAATTCTTTAATTCCTCACCCAGTATATATTTTAATTTTACGGGAATATTATCGTTAATTTCGTCATTTTTTGTTGACAAATGTATTTTATATTCAAAATGTCTTAATATTCCTATTTAATGTTCATAAATAAGAAACCTAATATTATTATACTAATAATATTATTAAAAAATTTCATTTTTGTCAAAAGATTTAATTCCCAATTTGTATCCATCATTTTGAATTTCAAATATTATTATTTCATATGTACAATGTAATGGAATAGTGATCCTGAAATTTTATCTCAATTCAATATTCCTAAATTAAATAATTAATCATGGATATGAACCTCATCATGATGATAAAAACACGAACGAAAAATTCCACTATTATAAATTTTCAATTCCAGTTAAATATATTAAATTTTTGGAACATATCTTTATTTATCCCAATAATAGATCTTTATGAAGACACTAAACTTGTTGATGAACTTGTACAAACAGTATGATGACGATGTCTAATAATTAAGATGAAATTTATAAAAATAGAAAATATATGTATAAATCATACATTGTATTATTCTGATTCCTGATAGATTTTTATCTGAATATTATATCCATATATCATAACATTTTGAGTTTAGATTCATATATAATAACTGTATATTATGTATTTTATTTAAATTTATTTTTGTATATTATTTTTTCATTCATAAAATCATATTCTTTTGTCTATCTAAACTTTTACTTTATGGGATATAAATATATATTACGTTGTGACAATTATTAAAAAATATTTATATGTTTTTCGATTTTTCAATTTTGTAAAAAACATATATGAAATAAATTACATTATTAAAGAAAATGAAAATTAATTTCAATCTTCTCAATGACTTTTGGATTGATTCAAAATGCATTAATGATGCTTTTTGAAAATTTATGAGACTATTGTAAACATCTTCCACATGATTCCAATGATATTTAATTGAGTTTAACCTTGATCATCTCCATCACATTGATTCTAGCATTAACCAAAACCATATCTTCCTTCATTCATGATTTTTTACACACATATATCTCAGAAAACATAAAAAATATCCCATTGATGGTTTATCATCAATTCAAGAAAGCGTCTATAGTTTATTTTAACCATCATTAATCTTCATGATGAGAGATATAAAAGTTATGTTATAGCTATATTATTAAACATCAATTGTTTAATTTTATAATCAATGGATAATTCATCCTATTTCACATAAAATATCTCCAAACAACTCGACATAACTGTAATTTGATTAAATTTCTTATAACTAATATGATCATATATTTCCTTTTCCTTTCTATTATAATTTTTTTATTCGATGTTGAAAATCATTATTCTCCATTATATATAATGAATATTTATCACTTTTATGGATATAAGGATTATTTTCACACCATTATCATTCACCCTAATAATATATTGAATTAACAATACAAATTGAAAAAAAACATTATAACATTAAATATATATTTGTTCTCTTATATGAGCATTTATTCTGTAAGTGTTACTAATTTTACTTCTATATATATGTTTAACTACATACTATTGTAGAAAATTAATGTAATGTAAATTTAATGAATAACACCCATATGATTAATAGACATTTTAAGGGTAAACATTTCTTTCAAAATCCGAACACCTATCATTTTATTCTATCATATTCACTTTTTTAATGTCATCACACGAGTTAAGGAAAATACAACATTATTTATTGAATTGTTATGTTAAATAATAATCAATGAATAAATAAAGGATAAAAAGTGTAGAAAATAATATTGAATAATATAGAAAAAATTATTTCAATTATCTGCCCTCATTATGATACTGACACAAAAATTCATCATTTTAGAGTTTTAACAGCAGTTACATTGTTAAATTTCATGAACCTACGCAGAAAACAATTACTAAAAAATGTATACCATGTTCATGAATATTTCATCCCCTTTTTTAATACATCATTCACTACCCATTATTTCCACATTCAATATGGAAAATGTAGAAATTGGAATGTGATCAACATTCCTCATTCATTATATTTTTTAAAGAATATATAGAAATAATGATTCGATAGTAATTGATAAATCTAAAGTGGATTCACTATCATAATAGTTCCCCATATTGGGATTATATACACTAATAATAACTAATGAAATTATCTTTTAAATATAATATCATTGAAATCATGATTCATGTTAATGAAACGATGTTTAATTCTATTAAAATCAAATGTAATTATTTCCTACATCCTAATTCTATTTTTCTTATACATCAATTCCATTCCTGGTTAATGAAGAAACCTAATTATAGAAATAAGGTAGGTCTTAATGATATCATAAGTTATAGTATAAGGTTTTCGACATTTACTCAACCCATATAATTCTTCTTATGAGTATTTAAGGGGTATAATTGTCATTATTTAGTTTAATATTATTTTCTTGTTATGATATTATTTGGATAAATAGAATTTTATTCATTCAAAACAAACATTATATATAGATTTGAATTTTCCACATTAAAATATAATGTAATTTAAGTATTTTTCTCATGGTCTTAAATTTTAGAATCATCATACTTGGATGTAAATATTTTTATGCACTCCATTTTCGAATGACCATTATTTTATTAATGTTTTCCTCCTATTTTAACAGTATCCATCTGGAAAAATGATGTCATTTTTATTTTTCCCCCTGATCATATCATCCAGTTTTTAAATGTATTCATATTCATAGAAATGGAATCTATGTGTCCTTACATAATGAAAGATCCACACACATTCACCATCTATAGAGTATGGCATTGTTTGAAACATTTAAACATAATAACTTTTCAAGTGAACAACTAATCCAATATATCTATGTAACTATTTGTTGGATTACCTTTTCTTTATATCGTGAAATATCATTCCAATATAATCATAGTCATTTTATAATGCTCAATGATACAACCCCACAGAGTATAATTGATGCATATCATCACAATTGGTTTTAAATATTTATCATATTTCATATTTTATTTTCAACCAATGTTATGCATTTCACTAACATTAAATTTTCTCCACTACTATTTTGGTCTTATCAATTCATCACCATATGTGATTTATTGGGTGGGAACCTATAAACACTCTTCAAAATAGTAGCCTATATTCTTTCAAAAATCAGATAAAAATTTAAATATTAAAATATATCTTACTTAGATAGAAGCTTCATCTTCTTTGATTTAATTTTTAGATTTGTATGATTCCATTAAACATCAAAAATTCCCCTTTAGTTCATGAAATTAAAACTTGTATCTGTTGACATATGCATTTAAAATCGTATGGAATTGTGTCCAAACCTCAATGATTTTTTTTTTAAAAACTTCATAATTTTAAGATATATAATTTTCATGTAATATAACTTTATTTAAATTTATATTTTATAGTTACATTAATTATAATAAAATTTAGTATTTTGAAAATAAACATAAATGTATTTATTTCATACTATTTATTTCATTAATTATATGGTTATTTATTAATGAATCATTTTTACATTACAGATTAGTCATTTGAAAAAATTATTATAACTTTTTAATTCATCATGTTAAAATTATAAATTGTTGTATAATTGGGAAATTTATAAAATGATGGATTTTTCAATAAAGAGTGAAATATAATGATTTTTATAGATAAAATTTTTTCCTTCCAATAATTTAAAAAGTCATATTCTATATTCCATTATTATTAAACATTTATTAATTTTTTCAATAAAAAAAATAAAATAAATATTATTTGAATCATAAGTATACATGATACTTTTTGTAAAAGATTTTTTATACTTAAAAGGAAATATTTATAAAAACAGTTTCTTCACTATAAGTTGTGGGATTAATTTAAATGAAAACTCAAAAAATATGAAAAATTAAATTTAAATAATGTAATATATATTATGAATCATCAGATTTTTTATTTTTCATATGTACGAAATAATTTTTAATTCTAATAAATAGTAAATACATAAGAAATTGGTTAACCTGATTAATGTTAAAAAATGTTTATTTAGAATTTATAATAAAATTATGAATATTAAATGATATAAAAATAATTGAAATAAAATTTTGTTGATTTATTAGGACCCTATGTTATATAATCCTCATAACCATTCAATTTATGTTTAATTTATCTTGATTAATACATAAATGTATTTTAATCTTTTTAAAAATTCCATGTTTGTCATCTTCCCCAATTAGAATATGGTGAGACCTCACCTATAATCTCTTCACTTCAGGAGCCTTTTGATTGGGATATCACTACCCACATACATTAAAAAAATCTCACCCCATATTTTAGAGGTATTGTGTATAGTATAATATCATCCTTAATGGGATTAAGGTAAAAAAAATTAAGATTGTACAAATAATGGTTATTGTATTTAAATAAATGTTTCATTTAAATTTACTTTTCTACCCACCTAAAATATTATTCAACCAATGTGAAATGTTATATTATTTATATAAAAGACTCATATATTAGATTATATTAATTAAATAACCTATATAAATCTCCCTTTTCCTAAAATTATAAATGAAAACATCAATCTTGACATTGGTTGAATATCAACACGTGAACCGATATAATCCGTTTTCAAATAACAATTTTTAATAATTATGGATTAAAAGTATATGTTTGATATTAGAGATATAATTTATATTTTTTTGATAATAATATATATGATCTGCATTCTTTTCATTCCACCTAATGAAAATATATATCTTTGCTTGTGCATATATGTCAATTTCCACCTCCACAAAATGATGCGATTCAACTTCCATCACTAGAACACATGTTCAGTAAATAGATATTTATATAAAGATTAAAAATATATTATTCAGTAATAATAATTATATAATAATATATAAAATATATTTTCATTTTGTCGCCTTCATTGAAAAATGGAAATGATTCTCATGTATACTGGCAACCTACAATTTCTATGACTACAAGGTATTTCATTTTTCATTACCATCATTCAGAGTTGGATTTAAAAATAAAATTTCTGTATAAAATTGAAATTTATTACATTATTATTTATATGTAGTTGATGTAATTATTTATTTTTTTCCCATTTAAAATATACCAAATACAATTTTTAATAAGGAACAGACTCTCCCAAAAACACAAAATATTGACATAATTAATTTAGTAAAAAAATATATAATTGAAATAAAAGAAAAAAATTGTTTAGTAAAAAATTAATATACGAATAAGAGTTATATAAATAGATAAATTATTGGTATGTTTTTTATACAATAGTAAATGGACATAAATTTCACCCATTAGTTCTATGTAATAGATTTATTCCATGTTACACATCATGGGGGAATGTGTTACAATAATATAGTAAATTTTTATTATATTGTTTATATAATTACAACTTATGTGTTTTATAATAAATAATAAATAATTCATTTTATTTAAAAAAAAATATTGTCACATCATATACAGTGTTTTCATTAGGTTGTCACCAATGTCGAATGAAGATTATTATCTCAATTTACATTCATTTTAATATAAATAAACATTATTTATTATATTATGGAAATTAAATGTTTAAGATTAATAGTGATTGAAATATTTCTTATTTGGACATATTTTTTTCATTTAAATTTGTTTCATATAATATATACATTGATGAATTTTCAATTATGTTATATGACTTTTGTAAGGGTTATTCAAATCAAATTTTCCATCTTGGGGACATATCTTTATGTAATTCTTATACATTCTATTATATGGTGTATGTGCAACCACATAACAGGAGATATTATGTATATCATTATATCAATGGTATTTAATGTTTTATTTTCAGTAATTTCAATCATGGTATTGTGATGGACAACTCACCTAAATAGTGAGGATTTAAATTAAAAAAAAACTTATATCTGGATAGTATAATTTAAAAGGTCCTTTGGAGGATCATATTAAATTATTTTCTATATGAAGGAAAAATTTCCTATTCATTTTTTGTGATTTTTTTACATTTTTAGTTTATATTTCCCAACTTGGGGACTAATTAATCATCGATAATATTGAATGCAATTGACTCTGATCTCATATCTAATTTTACATCTAGTATAATTCTCTTACATATCAATGATTTATAAACAATATTGGATAGTTTATTTTTATAAATATATGTAATTGTTTAATTTTATATTTCGTGATATTTGATCTTGTAATGAATTTTATATGAGAAATATTAATAATTTTCTCATTTTTAAATTTTTAGTTGCATTAATAATGTTTTAAAATGAATGTTTCTTTTAAAATTATCCTGTAATAAATAATTTTTCATACAATAATATTTTTATATTATTTAATGTTTCATGAGTATTTTTTTTAATTTTAGTTGAAAAATATTTTTGGAATATTTTTTTGGATGTTATAGTTTTTTTATTGAGATATTCAATGTTGAAATGGATTTTTATTCAAGAATTATACTAATTTTCATTTTATGGTATACATATTCCCCAATGATAATAACCATATATTATAATTATTATACATTCGGTATATTATGTAATGACATTATCCATATTCTTTCTCACTATTGATTAAGACTTTTTTATCATATTTTAATGGATCCTCATTGTTTCTTTATATAAAAGAATCTAGGAAAGAACAATGAATATTATTATATTTTCAAATACACAATTCCAAATGTTTTTTATGGATCATGTATATTGGATATAATAAGAGGTGGGCCCAAAAGAAAACATGATATATCTCTCTACATCATTTGGTAAAGGGACATATATAAGTGTTTATTTAATCAATTATATTATAATTATATTTTACGTCGATGGTTATTATAGATTTTTCAGTTGTTATAATAGATAAATTAATATTTTCCAGCATTCCAATGTTAATTCATTATTCATCAAAATGTTTAATAATTATTCTTTTTTCAATGATTGTATTCACATAGACAATGAATATTAAATAATATAAATCATTAAATATGTTAAATAATTGTTATAACCCTCATAATAAATAAATCGCATTTTTTTGGTAAAAATTGCCTTTTGTTATCGTCTTGAAATGTTATTTTTTCATCATTGCCTTATGCTCATATAATGATCATTAATTGAATGTAATTGTTATTTCCTATGTTTACAGTTATTTAAAATTAAATCCTACTATTGTTTTGATTCCTTGTCCACATGTTGTAAATAACGATTTTATGTAGGTTATAACTCATATAGTTATATTATTTGAAGAAAAAAAATGGGATATGACATAATGTTTTACAAACCAGTTATTTATATATGAAAATTTATATAAAATATTTTTTCCGCGAGTCAAAAAAAATTAAACCATAATATTTCAAGAGTAAGTATTTTATCCAATATTTCTATTATATGTCATCTATATTCAATGGTTAATTATAATTCCAGTTTATCAGTAATGAAAATTGAAATGTAAAGATAATATTTTTTTCAAAAAATCTTGGTGTGATTCATCATGGATCATAAAATTTGTAACAAAATTATTTTTCTTTTTTCATTATTATTATTATTATGCATTGAAATATCATTATTGATTATAGGATTAATGCCTAAAAAATTTATGCCCCACTATGTTGGTTGGAGTTATTAGAAATTAATACAATAATCATATATGTAGTTATTGATTATCATAATTGTTAACCCTCTATATTTTTAATTTTTTTATATTTTTGGCCTTAAATTATTGTCAAAATAGAGTTAAAATAAATTTTGTATTTAGATTATGGAATGAATTTTTGAAAGAGTTGGTGGTTGTTCATTTAAGACTGTATTAAAATATATTCTTCTGACGAAATCTATGTTTTCATTGAAGAAATTCATAATCCATTATTTTCAATAGTTGAATTTCATTTTTAGTCATGTCTGAGTGATAGTAATTTAGCCTCTTCTAGATTTTTTATTTTTATTTATTTCTCAAGAAACAATATTTTTAGAGTTTTATTTTAAACCTACGATGACACCATCCTATCTGTTTAAATTTAAATTATCATTTGAAAATTATTTTAAATTATTGAGAAAAAAATATTTTAGAAAATTATAAATTTCCATATTTATTCTATCTTTATTTTCATATTATTGTTCCATAATATAGTGATTATCATCAATTATTCTTCTACATCATTAATATTCTCTTAATAATTGTTTTTAAAATATATTTCTCATCAATTTATGACATTATGTATAATTAAATAAGTCAAACATTTCTTATAGTAAAATGCACTGTTTTCTCTTTGACCATCATCACATTGCTTAGAGATTTTCATTTTTACAACTGAAAAACTACAACATTTTTCAATTCTCTAAAAATATATTGTTGTTTTGGATTATCATGATTTTTTACACATAATGAGATATGTTTAGGTATCCAAAACCATACTGCCTATAATTTATTAAATAAAGGAATAGGTGTAGATTAAAAATGAGATTTAATGATCTGACACCAGAAATAATGTGACAAAAAAATTCATATTCTTGTCAACATATATAATATAGAGAATGTTACACCCAAAAATTGTTAGTATTGTATTCACTTTTATCAAGATTTAATACTCTAAAGATTCAATTATATTATTGAATATCCACTAATCTGTCAACCATTAAGTTTGAGAACTTCAGAAGATAATTATACATTCATAGACTAAATGACAAGAGTCTATATCACATCTAATGCGTCCAAAATAAAAAATTAGTGGTCCCCAATTTTTATGATGTTCTATATATTTCATAGTTGAAATCAAAATGATAGTGAAAAAAAACTAGAGGCATATAAGAAAATTAATTTTCAATAGAACCGAATCCATATTATTATAATTTCATGGGGGATATATAGAAACCATTAAAATCACCTAACATTTTACATTTACATATCCATAAGTGAAAAAATCATGGTAGTGTTTCATATTTGAAATTCATATTGACGGTTATAAAATTGATCTAGAATAATAGTAATGATTATTATTTGAGAGAAAAACAACTATATAATCTCTCACGAAGTTTGATTGTGTAACAACATGAATCAATTCTTGCCTTATAGGAAATGTTATCACTTAGCTCATAGAACAAGATCTAATAGGGAAAAGGCCAACTGATTCCACAATAGGATAAGAAGGATATAGTACATTAAATTTGGAATCCAAATAATTATGAATATCATTGGATCAAACAAATCACTTAGAATAAAAATGCATCATATAAAATCAAGAATGTATAGATTTTTAGCAGCTAACAGATCATTCCCATGTCTTGTCATTAATTTTGATCTCAGGATTTTTTTTTTTATTCTTGAAGAATCCTAATGAACATACATTTAGAAATATTAGGGTATTTTTCAAATCTAATATCACCATAATGGAATAATGGAATTTAATCACTTCTTATTCATCCAACCATGCATCAATTGATAACCCACTTCCTCCTCATTGCAAAATCATTTTTGTAAACATGAGTATTTTTTCATCATTATGTTATATATCTAAATAGGAGGATTCAACCTGGTTATCAATCTCAATTGGTACTATTGAATATTCAGATCACTCCAACTTATAGACATCTAAATATCTTGAAACTTTTATTATTTATATATGTTTTTAGTCCCTATTCATTATCATTTTTCATGTATTTAGGTTAATGAATCCATCATCATCCAATGCGGGGGTTTTCCCCTTCCTAGAGAGTTATTTTTGTTAGGCTACCTAAATTTTATTACATTAACCATCAGCCTATTTTAATGATTCATGAGATTCATTGAGGCCTCCCTAATCTTTTATCAAGTGTCATGTGATTCCATGTGGATATTTTAATCCTCCACCAGGGTGGGTGGTTCATTAATGTCACTTGTGGTAGTGAAAAAATAATCGAGGAATCCAAAAATTCTCTTAGTATCAATACATTGGAATGAAGGTTGTACATGAAGGTCATTTTATAACACAATTTAATTATTTTAATTGCCTCCTTTCCCTCTATTAGGTTCCATAACATTAGATGGGGAGTAATCAAATGTGGGAGAAGCATTAATCTCATCCTAAATGTTTTAATATTTATAATTTCCACCCATGGTACATTCCAGGCCTTAGGATGTGTAATCTTATAGTCACAATCTATCTAAGAATGTCCAGTAATAAGGAAAAATGAATATAATCCTGGATTTTCACATACACAACATCCAAAAATAATCTGTAGTCACAACTCTGAATCCATATTTCATAATCAAAATCATGAGAAAAATCAATTTCAATACAAATTTAAGAAACTAACGGTCACAATATATTCCTCATACAAGAATCTATCGTCAATGGATTACCAATGATCATGGAAACTGTAAAAATGATAGATTGATTGATCAAATTGATCTATAGCCTAGAGAAGCTGATCCAAAGAGGAATAATGGGAGAATCACTATTGGGGTTGAAATCTGGGGTCTATTTAGTAAATTTTATAGAAAAAGCCCACCAAACCAGGAATATGTATCCTGCTAAAAAATAAAAAAAATTACAAAATAAAAACATCATTATAAGTGATTAAATAATTTAACATGTAATCCATACATCTTTGATATCTTCAACATATTTTCATAAGAATTTAAAGGTTTGAATTTAGAAAAATTCCCAATATTAAGAAATTTTATGTATAGTGAAAGATGTTTTCCTCCATTTTTTTAGAATTCCATCACTTTTTTCGATGATAATTAGGTTATTTTGTGTAAATTCATTATTATAGGACTACGACATCATTCGAGCAAGGCTCAGTGTTCTCGGTGAATCTAATTATAACGACCCAATGATTTTAATGGAAATTACTTTTTTATAATTATGCCATATAATCACATGAAATCACAACATAAAAAACTAAAATATGCTCTGTGATCTATAAACTTATGTGTGATACTTATGTTCCTGGAGTTTCAAAAATCTACCATACACAGTTGAAATCCGTAAGTTATATGTATTTTGATTAAAATTTTTTTTGTGAAATTGTCTCTTATCATTATGAATTATATCAAACCCTTATTAATAGTGATATACCCTAATGAATATTAACCTTACCCCTAAAAATATGTAAATTATATTCAAGTAAAAATATGATATAACGATATATTGGAAATAGAAAATAAATTTCTTGAAATTGTTGTTTTTCGAGTAAATTGTGATTTTAATTAAATATTAATTTAATCATATTTTAATAAAATAATTTTGAAAAATGGATTTCATTTTTGGATTCTACACATTCGAAAATGTTTAGGGGGATTTTTTGGGATTTACATTAAATATATCTATTTTTTGAACAGTTAAATACAATAATTTACCGTATAAATACATTATAATTTTAATCCACTATTCTGGACATCAAAAGTGATGTATGAACCCAAATAATTGACTCACATTCATTTATTACTATTTATTGTATTGTAGTCCTCAATATTTCTTTCCTTCATGGAAATTATTTATCTAATGATTAAAATATTATGAAAAACCCTTCTCTACTCCACTCTAACGCCCCCTAACTCCCTCTTCTCATCACTACTCTCTGGACTTTTCCCTTGGAAATATTGAACCCAAATGACTCCCAAGATCCTCCCCCACGTCACAAGGCCCCTAGTCTCTTCAAAATTCCAAGACTTCTCCCCTTATGAGGTTCTCAAAGGCGGTAGTCTCAAGATGTAATTTCTATTTCCAATTCATTCATTTATTTTTTGTTCTTTTAAATTTTTTTTATTTCCCCCTACCTTCCCTCAAATGGAATGATAACTCTTTTAAGATACATGTACTAGAATTATAATTTTCAAATTGGATACTTCATTATCTTCTCTCATTCCCCATTTTTTATTTTAATGATATGAATACACAGTTTGATATGTGTTAATTTAGCCCAATCAATGGATAACAATTTATCAATTCATATTATCATCATTATTTATGGTCAACAAACCATTTGTGTTCTGGTTTAATAGGATTGTTATATTTGAAAAATATCCTTTTTGAGGTTCTATAATTATTTTTTACAAATTTAATTATGTAATAAAAAACACATGTTCATCATAATCAAATCCACCAATTTACCAAAATAGTTTTCACTAAGGTTTTATATAAAAATTCATCTCCACTCCCAAAAATAAAATGCATTTTTTAAAAACATGTAATCATATTGTTATTCACTATATCCTACAATTTCAATTTCAGACTTCCATTCTCTTCTTACAGTATTATCTGTTTATAGGTAAACCGATAGTGAATGTTATGGAAATAAACAGACCAGAACAATAAAATTGAACATCTTATCCCATAAAAAAGGACAAGAATAAAATTAAGAAGGTTTTAATTAACATATATAAAAAATATGAGGTCGTAGAATTATTAATTAATAATCCTTTTTTTATTATGGTCATCAATGACAAGTGGATAACTCCACCAGACATAAGTTAAGGGCCCCTATTCATTTATATTTTATTTATTATTGTGCCCAATTATATACCCTTTTATGTGTAATTACATGTGATGGGGTATGACTAAGAACATCCCCATTACATCCCTCATAATGTATATGTAATGAGAACTCTTTTATCTATCATCCATTCCCCTTAGGGACACCTGGCACCATATTGATAAATCGTATCAAATTCTACTAGAACCTTCATTATTCTTTAGGGTTTCCTTATTTTTCTTTATATCAAAATGGATTTGTCTTATCTATTTATGTAAACATTCTAAATTTATTTACGAATTAAAATATTCATTTATGAAGACCCTTTCACCTCTATGTTTTAGGGATATACATTTTTTTAAAAGATTCTCTCCTTAGGACCTTATAATAAGAAAACCAATTTTAAGGTAACTTCTATAATTTTTACCCAATTTCAAGTTCACTATAAAATATTTTTTAAGCCACCATTTTATTTATAAAAGAATTATTTTTATTATGGAAACCATCTTGGTTCAATTATTATTTTTATATAAATGATTTTCCTAATTTTATTTTAATATATATATAGTTGTTTCCTTAAAACTGAACAGAAATGGTTTAATGATAATGTTTCTCAAATACATTTATTATACGTTTTCACATATATTTGATATAACATTCCATGTTATATGCCTATAAAACCTTATAAAATTCCATGAATGTTCTACTCGATTTTTCTTATGGACACTTTCATGATACGCCCATTTCTTATGATTTATATTGTTTTTGTGGTACCCAATTCCTTCAATTTGTACCCTAATGTTTTTGTATGGATGATTATGTATGAATATTAATATGAAATTCATATTCATGAAAATATTCAGAAGGGTGTACCTAGATAGAGCTCAAGTGGATTGGTTCATGTTACGTCACATGAGATGTGATGTGAAATGGGATTGGTGGTTAACCATGACCTATACTACTATGGGAAACATGATTGTTTGTTAGCCTTGATCTATACTAATTTAGAAAATTGGATTGGTTGTTAGAATTCACTCGAATTTTTTTATCTTCCACGTTTATATGATTCCATGTTTATCTGATACCATGTTTATATGATATGATTTCAAATGTTCCATGATTTTGATATCAATATGTCATGCCTCCTAAATCATGTGTTGAAGCTTCATTCTTGTTTTGAATCCCTTGCTGGTCTTCTTAGCTAATCCATTTGGTCATGTTCTCTCTACGATACCCTATAATGATGTAAGGGCTCAACGAAAGTTAGGATCTATTAATGTATTTTAAATAATGATTTTTTAGCAACATGTTTTATGTATTATGTACCTAATCTTCCAAACACTATAGTTAATGATCATTGACTTGTACTTTGATGTATAATTATGCATAAAACATGTAATTTTATATAATAAATTCTAAGGTCACTATAGTTTGTGTCAGAGTATGGTCTATTTTTATTTTTAAATTAGTATTAGAAAACCATATTGAGAACATTAATGATTAGACTATGTATAAGAAAAAATTATTAAATTTTTTTAATTATAGAGTATGTGATTTATCAAGAAAATATATCTCTGTCTGGATAGATAATAGTAGAGGCATCTCTATCATAAATGTACATAGGAGTGAAAAAACCAAGAAAGATTTTTGGTCTTGACTCGGGTATCATGGTACACAATAATGGGCCTTGCGGTACTATTGGTATTGACACTCCCGAGGGATATGCTTTGGTAAATAAATAAGAATTATAAAAACCATTATTAAGGGAATAAAAAACCCAAAAGAATATAATATAATTAATAGATCGAGGATAACCTATATTTAAACATATATAATCACATGTTCATATATACATATTCTCTATGAGTTTATACTATTATGTTCAAAAGATTACTTTTTTATTTTCAACAACTATGTATCCAAGAACTCTAATTATTTGTTATTTTCTTGGTTAATTTTGTGAAATAGAAGGAGATGTAAAAACAATAAATGTGTTAGGAAATGTGAATATTTCCCTAATTATACACTTGTTAAGATAGGAATGGGTTCTCAAAACTACATGATAGTACTTGTTCAGCTAGTTGGAGATATGAATAATAACATGAATCATGAAAAACACCCTCCACCTCCATAGAAAGAGAAAGTTTCTATAGAATCAATCAGGTAGAAAAGGCCTCCCAAGATTAGTAGATCTTCTTATCCCCTCATCATAGAACAATGCATTAAATCCATTGAAATGATATTCTATTTCCTTCAGTTCTGGGAATAATAGAAACATGTACTAGAAGTCTACCATTTTTATAGGGAAGCTAATCAGTGGTGGACAATGATCATGAATACAATGTCCCAATAGAAAATTGATACAGTTTATTGGTTGGAATATAAGAGGGTGTTTTTCAATAAATATTTTCCTCAAACCCTAAGCCTCAAGATGGATAGAGGGTTCCTCAGACTCAAGAAGAAGGAAGACGAGTTGATCAGGGAATATGAAGAAAACATTACAAGTATTGCATGGAATGCCTCTTGATTTTTTTGAACATCAAATGTATGGTGGATCTCTTATTTGGCTAACTAAAGCCATGTATTTGATAATAATTGGTGATCCGATGCATTGATAGTTTTGATGATATTTTCTATTGTTCTCTCAAGGTTGAAAGGGAGATTAGATACTCTAAGAGGTCATGTAGGCCAAGTGAAATGTAGTGTAAAATGGAGAAAACATGGGTGGTTTGACAAATAAATACTAGTATTGAATGAATCCTTAATATTCCCCTTTTAAATTTTGTGGGAAAAAGCATCCTAGGATCTGTCTGAAGGGAAACACGAATAACTTCAAAGGTGGAATGTTTGGTCATCGGGCCAAATACATCTGACGAGATATAAAGGATCCCTCTAATACAAAAGAAGAATTAAAGTTTCGGAACAACTCCCATCCTATTGTGCAGTTTTAGAACTAAAAGGAGCATGGGAATTTTGAGAAATATTTCTCAATGCCATGGGTTGTAAGAGGAAATCAACAATAAGGTCTAAGAAAACAAGGAAGGGATTATTCTATCACTACTACTGAGGTGTTGTCGGAAAATGATGTGGTGATAGTTATAATTGTTATTCATTCACGAATATTTAACATAGGATTTGAATATGGTTCTATGAATTCATTCATATCATGAATGATTAGTTGATCTATTCAAACAAAACCTCAAAATTTGTAATAAAAGTTATCTAGGAGAAGAATGAATGGGAAAATTATTACGTCCACGGTTTATAACTCCCCATTGGTTAAAGATTGTGGACTAAACCTCCCAAAAAATATCATCATAGTTCCTTTAGTGGATTTTCACTCTATGATAGGCATGGATTGGATATCATTGTACAAGAAAAAAAATCAACTTTGAGGAAATGGATATCACTCTTCACATCCCAAATAATCCTCGAATTCATTAAATTTTTATGGAGTTAAATGAATATCCATCAGAATAATTTTCGGAAGTGTGTAAATTCTTGACTTATGTGGATGAAAATCAAGCTCTAATGATAGAGACA
The DNA here is from genome assembly GCA_963277665.1 of Viscum album. Taxonomy (NCBI): domain Eukaryota; kingdom Viridiplantae; phylum Streptophyta; class Magnoliopsida; order Santalales; family Viscaceae; genus Viscum; species Viscum album. The sequence goes on from OY728127.1 coordinate 317,882,879, forward strand.
AAGGATATAGTAATGGTTGAAGACATGCCCATCATAAGGGATTTCATAGATGTATTCCCTAAAGAGTTTACCAGTATTCCTCCTGATTCAGTGGTTGATTTCTCAATTCAACTAATCATTACATCCATGTCTTTATCAAAGACACCTTACAGAATGGCCACTATAGAGCTAGAGGAGCAGATGAAGCAGTTGCAGGATAATTTGGGTATGGTTTTTATACCCCCATGTGCTTCAATATGGGGTATGTTAGTCCTCGTCATCCAGAAGAAGGACGGTTCAATGTTCCTCTGCATTGATTATAGTGAACACAATAAAATCACAATAATGAACAATTAAACCATTACATGAAAAGATGAATTTTTAAATCATCTTTGTGAGGCCTGTTGTTTTTCTAAGGTGGACCTTTGGTATGGATATAATCGACTAATGGTGAGGAAGAATGATATTCCCATGAACTCATTATTAATGAGGTATGGACACTATTTGATCATAGTGACGCCCTTCGGGATCACAAATGGTCCTGCAAACTTCATGGATTCAATTAAAATAGGGTTTAGAGATTTCCTATACAAATTTGTTGTATTCTTAATTGATAATATTCTAATAAACTCAAACAGCAGGGAGGAACATGGGGCACCTTTGAATACAATATTATGAAATTTGTGAAGGGGGAAGTTGTATCCAATGTATAGTAAATGTTAGTTCTAGAAGGAAGAAGTATCATCTAGGGGAAAGTTATCATGATCAAATGGATATCTGTGGACCCTTCAATGAAAAATGAAATTGAAAAGTGTCCTAAACTCACTTCTGTAATGTAGATCCTCAACTTGTTGGGTCTATATGGGTATTATTGAATATTTCTGAAGAAAAATTCACAATGGGAAAACCAAATGACAAAGATGACATGGAATCGAGTTAATTTTGTATTGAATATGAACTGTGATGACTATTTTTGGAGTTGAAAAAGAGACTTATCACTGTTCCATTACTCACTCTCCCAACAAGTGGATAACTCATTGTTGTGTACAATGATGATTCAATGAATGGATTAGTAAATGTTCTAATGAATAATTATAATGTTATAGACAATGCCTCTAGGAATTTGGAAAACATGAGAAATACTATCCCACACATGATCTGGATTTTGCGGGTGTGATCATTGCATTGATGATCTGGAGGTATGATTTCTATGAGGAGAAGTGTGAGATGTATAATAACCACTAGAGTCTCAAATATATATCCACCGATAAAGAGATTAATATGTGACATAGAAGATGGATAGGTCTCATCAATGATTATGTCTTCTAAGTCAACTACCATCTCGGAATGGAAAACTAGGTGGCATATGCTCAATGTAGAAAGAATCATGCATATTTATCAATGATGGTAATTGAAAAAGGATATGATCATCTTATATTTTAAGTGTATGGACATGTGGATATTTAATGGAGGAATATCATCTATCCATTCTAAAATGATTTATCTACTATCCCTCTTGAAGAAATAAAGAATAATCAATCAAATGATGTGGAAATATAGAAAATGGTGGTAGCTATCAGAAATGGAATATCCATAGAGTTCATGATTTATGAGGGATGAGTTGTAAGAATGGGGTCATTATTTTGTGTACCATATGATCTATAGATAAAGCAGTAGCTTGTGAATAACTCACAATGATCAGCCTTCTCTATCCACCAGTGGTGCACAAAGATGTATCGAGATCTCTGAGATAATGTTTGTGGGGACAGTTTGAAAAGGGATATTTTTTAATATACATCAAATAGCATGGTATGTTATCAAATTAATACTGAGAGGAAAAAGTCTATGATGATTATATAAGAAGTACCCATACCAATATTGAAGTGGGGGAACATTAAGATGGATATTTTCAGTATAAATCCAAGGGAATCCTGAGGAAACAATGTTATATGGGTTGTTGTGGATCATCTAACAAACACGACTCACTTTATCGTGATTCAAGTGGACATCTAAACGAATCAAGATGCATAGATTTACAACAATGAAGTGGTAAGGATGCATGGAGGACCACTATCTATTGTATCTAATAGAGATCTGGTATTGACCTCGATGTTCTAGAAAAGTCACTAACATGATCTAAGAACTGTATTGAACTTTAGTATAGCCTACCATCCTCAAACAGATACCCAATATGTGCAGATAATTTAGACACTAGAAGATATGTTGACAACATTATCAATAGACTTCAAATGATAATTGGAAGAACATATTCCACTAGTTGAATTCTCCTACAACAACATTTTCTACTCGTGCATCCAAATGGAACCATATGAAGCCCTTTAGGGGAAAAGGTGCAGAACACTGGCATGTTGGGATGAAGTCAGTGAGTTTATGCTACTGGGATATGAAATGGTAGATGAAATGGAAAAGAAGGTGAAAACCATTCAACATCATATCATGTTAGCCCAAATTCCACTGAAGAGTTATGCATATAACTGTCGATGAGACATTGAGTTCAACTTTGGAGACTTGGTAATTAAATGCACATCTCTATGGAAGAAGGTCATGAGGATCAGAATAAAAGGGATGTTAAGTCCCATGCATAACAACCCTATTGAGTTCCCTGACTGAGTCAAAGTTGTGGCCTATTGACTGGCTCATACAATTATAATAGCCAATATACATTATGTATTTCATTTATCCCTCTTAAGAAAGTACATACCAAACCATATACATTTACTCTCTTTAGAGTTGGTACAATTGGAGGATGACCTTTCTTACGAGGAGCATCCTGGGAAGATCATGGATCATAAAGACAAATTTCTACACAACCAGACTACTCATCAGGTCATAGTAATATTGTAAAACAATAAGTACTAAGAGAAATCATGGGAACTAGAAGAGGCAATAGAGGAAAAGTACCTGTACCGGTTTATATCCTAGAATGTAAAAAAAAATTGATGGTGAAGTTTCATATGTGGGAAGAATATAAGAACAATAAGTTTTTAATGTAAATTACATTAATATAATTATGTCATATAATCAGATGAAATCACAACATAATGTTCTTCTATGTCATATGTGACCTTTAAACATTTGTTTTTCACTTCTGTGTTTGTAAATTCCAAAATCTAACATACACGATTGTGATTAGTAAGTTATTTGGAGTTAGATAAGAAAAACATTAATTTTTTTGAATGGTAACCTAGCCTTATAAATTGTAACATAACCTTATTAAAAGTTATATACTCTAATAAATAGTAAGCTTACCTATGATAATATATATATAATATTCTATTAAAAGTATGATACACCTATATCATTGAATAAGAAAATAAATGTTTTCAAATTTTTAATTTTTGAGTAAATTGTGATTTTAATTAATTATTATATTAATAATGTTTGATTTTTTTTTGAAAAATGGATTAAATTTTTGGGTTCTAAACATTGAAAAATGATTAGGGAGAATTTCTAGGATTATTCTGAAATACTTGAATTTATGGTGAATAGTAAAATACATTAATTTACCGTATAAATACATTATAATAGACCTCCACTATTAAAGACCTCAAATGTTTTATAAGAACCAAAATCAATAAATCATTTCATGACTCGTCCCTCAGTGCCCATGTCGTGACTACCCAAAGCCCATGTTCAATAGGAAAGGGGTTGGTGACATGCAACAGAAAGGAGTATCCCTTAAAATGGGAAGGCATTGACTTTTATTTTGCAATCTCACACAATATAAAAACATAGCAAGATACAATAAAAATGTAAAATATCTAGTAAAAACGGTTAGTAAAGTATGTAAAGGGGCTGGAATACATGACCAAATGGAACGTACTTGTGAAACTCAAAACAGCTCCTATGAAAACCTGCCAAGGATCCAACCAAAAGGGTATGTATAGCTCTCACAAGGTTGTCTCTTCTATATGTCTAATCTAATGTTCCACCTCCGAGGAGCCTCCAGTCCAAGCACCCTCAGCCTTGATCAATGTTTTCCGTTATCTACATAAGACACAACAAGGTTCAGGCATAGCCGGTGTAGAGGTGAGTATAACAATACTCAGTAGGGACCCTAAGACCCTCAACGCTCTCCCAGAATCCACAAAGGCTAAACCACCAATCAAGTCCCCAATATCAAAGCACTGAGCAATAGTCAGCAAAACTATATAGGTATATTCCCATACATATAACTAAGATATCAATATATATTAATCTCACATGTTATGGAAGAATAACACAATAGTTACACCATAATGGTAGATGTACCACACAGGTAACAACATGATGATAAAAGTACCTCCCAGTTAACAGAGTGATGGTAAGTACCACAGAGGTATCTCCACACAAAAGAATACCACAAAGGTATCACCACACTGAAGTGTGACTCAAAGGTAAAGACACATGTCACGACAAGTATAACTTAAGTATGGAAGTATAAATGATTATCTTTTTTTCTAGATCATCTTACTTCTTCGAGAAGCTCTTCTGTTGACCCACACATGATCGAAAATGACCCACACATGATCTGAAGATGACCCACATAGGATCTGATGATCACCCACCCATGATTAGGAGATGGACCACACAACATTGGTAGAAACATACCCACACAGGATCTGAGGATGACCCACATATGATCTAATGATTCTTCAAGTACAGCCAGTCCTATGATTCCTCACACCTGGTGCACTCATGTATTGTACAATCTTCCCCATGAGACATCGTTTGTACCTATACATCAACTAATCTACACAATGGAGTAACCCAATGGTCTGTCAGGTATTATGGGTTCCAACGTGATGGATTGTGCATCAATCAGATGCCAGGTCTATGAGTTATGAGTGTTTTAGCTATGGGGGCCCGATTAGATTTGGGTTCAATCCAACTAGGATGTACATCAACATTATCCAAAACATTATTGGAGTGTACCAAAAGTACCATCTTGGTCCAAGGAATCTATTTCGTCTGACGGTCTATCAAATGGACGTCTGATTCTCAAGATATGTCTAAAAAGGAGTATCAGGGTCTAGATCGACCTGGAAGCAGTCCGACCTGACCCGACCCCGCCCGGTCCCAGTGAGTCGGGCCGTGGTGGGTGCAGCCTTCTTGGCTGGGTGCAGTCCTCTCTAGTAGGTCTCACCCTAGCTACTACCCTGGTGGGAGCCCCCCACAGAATTCCGAATGGTCCAATGGTCCGTTCAGCTTTGGACATCATTATAGCGCTACGTGGCACCCCTACTAGCACGTTGGACCCGCTCGAGCGGTCCTTCTTAGCATGATGTGGTCAGTCGAAAGTCTGATCATCTACCCTTCCAATAGTGTGATGGAAACATGACCTCCTCCTTTATAGGCGACACAGATGCATTACACCTAGCAGCTCCCCTCGTGGCTAGCAGGTTGTCAGTCGCCCTGGAGTACCCCCGTAGATCGAAAGCCACTGTCGGCTCCTCTACCGGCGGCGCGGATGTGCAGTGCCTTCTCCCATGCATTCGTCCAGTGTGTCAGCCGCCACCTTCTTCTTCGGTCCTACACACATTCATTCTAGGCCCAAAAAATGTGTCATCTACATATTCTCTATCCTTGGGTCGAGATCTCCACATCCATATGTCGTTCTCAATGAAACAATGTATTTTTATAATGCATAATTATTTGGCGATGAATAACATGTGAAGAACAGATAGTAAAGATCATAGTATCTTTTAGGATTGATTGATGTGTTTTTTTGGCCATCGTTATTGAGAATAATGATTATAAAGAATCAATAAATTAATGTTTATCAAACTTCCATATTAACTCTCCACCTCAATAATCCGTCTGAGGTGGCCTAAGGAGGAAGATGATATGTTAGCACTACTCGAATAATGGATTTCTGTTCTAAATTTGGAGGACGTTCTTCATTGGAGAATGTTCTTCCTTTGAGAGTTATCAACAAAATTAGATTACCAATAATTTCATTTACACCACAATAGGTGAGGAGCGACTCTCATTTAAGTTAAGTTAATGGTTTACTCAATATTAATGGGATTTCATTAAATGGGGGCTTTCTTGTTTAAATATTGTTTGTAATTGGATATTTAATTCCTAGTATTAAATTCTAGATGACCCTCATGTAGTCCCCAACCACAAAGAATATAAAATAATTGAATCAGTTACATAAAAATAAAATATTTGTTTTATTTTTATCCTCCACAAAAACCCAAAAAACCAAATTTTCCCCTAAGCCTATTGACGGCGAGGTGAAGGTCTCCTTAAGTGAATAACGTCACTGTGAGTTCAACTATGTCCTAAGATTTTAATTCCGAGCACCAACACAAAAGTTAAAAAATCCAACTCCAGGGTTTACTACCCATACCCAAAACAATGTCCATAATTTCATTCCAAGCACAAAAGAAAAAAGGAATCACATGCCATCAATTTTCTCAGACAAGTAATATTTCCTTATAATTGAAATAATAAATGGAAGATTCCCAGTCTTTACATTCTCCCGACATTAGTGCTTTACATCCCTGAATGCCAAAAAAAACGAGGTAATCAAGTGGGGGTACTGAGCACGAATTAGAGGCTCCCTCTCCCATGTGATATCTTGGAGGTTATCATGCTGCCACAGAATTCACACTAGAGGTATTGACCACCAACGAATGACCCGATTCATTGATCCTCAATCTGCACTAGAACCTCTGAAAACGTTTCCCCTTCATCGATGTCCAACATGCCCCAGTCAATGATGTACAGAGGCTCATTTATATATCTCCTCAGTTGGGATATGGGGAAAATTTCATTCACCCTGTGCATCTGAGTAGTAAGTTCCAGGAGGTACGCCACCTTGCCAACTCTAGTGAGGACCTAGAAAGGTCTGATGAATATCGGAGGTAAATTGTTGCCCTAGCCAAATCTCCACAAACATCATCTTGGTGAGACCTATAAAAAGACATGGTCACCATATTCGAACTCAAGAGGTCTATGTCTCCTATTAGCATAATAATTTTTCCTGCTTTGTGTTGTCTTCATCTAATCCTCAGTGATCTACACCATCTCTGTGGTATCACGAACCATCTTTAGTCCCATGAGTGATGACTCCCCTAGGATAGTCTATCAGAAAAGTGATATTCAAGGTTGACAGTACAGTTACTCAAAAAGTGTCATACCAATGGTGGATTGATAATTGTTATTTTATGAGAACTCCACCAAAGGCCAGTGATCCTCATCGCCGTGGCCAGAATCAAGGACGCAAGCACACAACATTTCCTAGATGGTCTGAAGGGTTTTCTCTGTTTGACTATCCATCTGAGGATGAAAGGAAGTGCTCAATCAATGATAATTCACTAATTCTTCCTGAAACCTCTTCCATAGACAAGAAGTAAAACAAGCCTCATTATCTGAGACAATCATCGAGGGAACTCTATGAATCCGCCCAATCTCTTGTACATAGAGGAACCCCAAGCCCTCTATTTTCCTCTGCTCTCTAATAGGTAGTCAGTGGGACATCATGGTGAGTCGGTCAATGATCATAAATATATAATAATGGGACATGGATGTGCATGAAAGTTTTATCACAAAGTCCCTGGAAATTCCATCCCACATCCACTCGAGTACCTCTAGTGGTTGAACTAAGCCCACTGAAACCTGATTCTCTTACGTCACTTGCTGATAATTGAGGCACGGTGAGTCAAAACCTGCCACTGCTGTCCTCATTCTAGTCCACAAGTTCTGACGCCGGAGGTCCTGGTACATCTTTTCCACTCCTAGATGTACCGCTATAGGGGTGTATGGAACTCCCTCAACACATCCTATTGTAGAACCACTAGTACTGTTGTACATCCACTAAAGAGGATGACGTGATCCCCGACATTAGAAAATCCATCAAGTGCATATCCTAGGGATATCTGGGCACATCGAGCCTCTTAGTCAGTGTCCCCAAGCAGAGCCTCCAAGACTCACTCAAGGAGTGGGGGAGTGACTATCAGATATAGTAGATAATCTGCTCCATTTCGCTCCACGTAGGATATCCAAAAAGCATCAAGAAACTTTTTCATGCCACTCAGCAACTGTATACCAGATATTTTGCTGAGTGAATATTCTATGATGTTCCCATTTCTAGGCGTATAGTCTATTTTGAGGACATAGTCATGGAAGAACTCAACCGAATTCCGCTATCTCATGTTTGTATCCTTCTGAAAGATGATATACATGAGACAATTGTGATTAGAGTAAACTGTAAAATGTTTTCTCATCAAGTATTGTCACCACATCTTCATGGAGATGACCACTGATACTAAATATAGTTAATGGATATCACAGTTCTTCTCATGTTGTCTCAGCTATCGAGAACCATACACGATCAATTCTCGCTCTGGTATCAGGACAAATCCATGCCCAGTCCCTATTAAGTCGCAGTAGACTACGTAACCAACGCCCATCTCTGGTAAACTCAAGTTGTGGGGAACTCGTCAGTCTCTGCCTCAGCTTCTGGAAACTCCACTAGAATCTCTCCGACCACACGAAGGGTTTCCCATTCTTCGTCAGCACTGATAAGGGTTCCAAAACTCTAGAAATGTCATGCACCAATTTCTAGTATTAAACACTTTGACACATGAATCTTTGTACCTCCATATAACTCTTCGGTGGCTCCAAAGAAATAAAACTCCCTAACTTCATTGAATCCACTTAAAATCCATCCTTTGAGATTATGTGTCCAAGAAATTGGACCTCTCGGATCCAGAACTGGCACTTCGAGAGTTTATCATAAAGCCTATGCTCTCAGAGAGTGTCCAAAACTATCTTCAGGTGATAGACATGCTTCTCCTCTATAGATGAGTATATATGGATGTCGTTGATGAAGACTAAAACAATGAAATTGAGGTATTATAGGAAGATTTTGTTCATGAGTCCCAAGAACACTGTTGGAGTGCTGGTTACACCGAATTTCATATCTAGGAACTCATAATATCCATACAAATATCTGAAGGTTGTCTTCTACAAATCCACGTATCGTACCCAGATCTAGTGATAGCCTGATCTGAGGTCTATCATCAAAAACTACCGTGCTCCCTCCATCTGATCAAAAAGATCTTCAATCCTCAGAAGTGGGTACTTGTTTTTCACAGTCACCCGGGTTAGTCGCCGATAGTCCACACAGATTCTCAAACTTGCATCGGCCTTCTTAGCGAACCGAACCGGGGTTTCCAATGGAGAAACACTGGGTCTAATAAACCCCTTCCTCTAGACATCCTGCAGCTGTACTCGCAGCTCTCGAAGCTCCACGGGTGCCATATGATATGCTTGGGTAGATATCAGGGTCGTCTTGGGGTACAAGTCTAGGTAAAAGTCGTCATCATTGTGAGGAGGTAGACTTGAAACATCATCAGGAAAACATTAGCATACTGGTCCACCACTATAGGATAGATGAAACACTGAACATCAAATTATCCAGGGTAAGGCTATCCAATAGATGTGTGACTGGCTGCGCCCTCCTCTCGGTATGTCCATCATGTTCTATAAATGTTCTATTCTCACTGGTAAAAGAAAACCTTTTCCCATACTCACAGACAGACAACAATTTGCGTCTAATACCGTCGATCTGATCATTGAATGTAGATACCCAATTCATACCCCAAGAAGATTTCATAAGGTTTCGACACAACTACAAGAAGTTCCCAGCCGATGCTCTAGCCTCCAATAGTATGATGAAATTACCAGCACCAGTGTGTAATCGTTGAATCTTATCCAATAGGATTCTCTAGTAGTAATGATCGAGCCAACGGCTCCACCGGAATCTCTGAGCATTGAATGATGGTTGTGGAAATAAAAGAGTGACTGGAACTAGTATTTATAAGTACTATAGAAATGGTGGAGTAGACTCAGATCATACCTCTAATCATCTCTACAGTTCCATTGTGATAGGCCTCATCTGCATGGAGCTGAGGTTGTTCCTGCCCATATACTCCATGTCGTCGAGGTGGACCACCTCATGGGGGTTTTGGTCGAACTTCGAATTGTTTACCACCACCTGTTGCATGACCATATGTTCTGACACATTCTCCTATTGCATGCGGAATTCCTCCTTCAAATATTTTCCTCTGCCCAAGCGGTCCTTCAAACATCGAATGGTTTTCCATACAGAGGGTCAGGCAGTTGCGAGCCATGTGACCCTGCCCACCACACGAGTAACAGTTCCTACACCTTGTCTGTCATGCTCTATATCGAGATCCCCGCACAACTGACCCAGTATCATGTGGTCATCCACCTATAGGTGTGGTCCTTTTAGACCTCTAAATCATCTGTATGATTTGAGCTTCAGATGATTCTGCTAAGTGACATCCAATGGTGGTTCTCGTGAATAGTGACTGTGTCACGACCTTCCATCACCAAAAGGAGGGAAGGGTCAGCAGATTTCTATGCCCTTCCTTCTTTAAGTTGAAGGACAGATAATGACCCCCGAAACCCGCCTTCAATAGGTCCAGGAGTGGCGACTAGCACCAAGGGTATGGAAATGTCACACAAATGGAAGGCATTACCCTTTTTATTTTATAGGATCAAGAGATAAGAAGAAGAAAACCCAACAACACTGAGTTAGAAAGAATAGTAAAGCCAAAAATAAACCATTCCCACATACAAGTTTCAAAAGAAAAAGCCACGAAGTGAAAAAAGGTGACTACAAAGGTAAGTACCAAGGAAAGAAAAAAAAAAGAAACAAAAACTGCAACTACTCCAAGGATCCGAGCTAGTGATGTCTTGCGCGATCCCTGAAATCCTCCTGGAAACCTGAAAGCAGTTTTATATACGTAGGGTGAGCAAACAAGTACACTCAGTAGGGAAAACCATAGACTCTCGTGCGCAAGTGGGGGAACGTGCTAAAGTCTCGTGAGAAAATAAGTAAACCAAACACCTAACAGGGTAAACTATCCACCCAAGCCTCACCAAGGCACACTCCCCAAATAACGCAAGTCAAGTAATATAATATATTATCACATCGATGTTTGGGTACCCCACACCACTTTCCCACTGGTTATTGAGACATCTTATGCATCGGACCAATCCTGCCATTCTCACCACAGTCCCACTGCCACAACTGCCCGAACACACCTGGGCCACAACCGCACACAGTCCCACTGCCGAATCCCACCCGCACACACCTAGGCCACAACAATCACATGTAACCATGCCTGAAAACACCAAGGCCATAACCACCACCACCACGCCTGAAGACACCTAGGCCCGAAGATCCACTGCCATGCCCGAAGAAACCTGGGCCTCATACTGATGATGCTTGGGAAACCACCTGCCGCAAACACCTGGCCAACCGTCACACTGCCCCGCCCGAAGGTTCTTGGGCTAATAATGGACCTCAGGCCATCACAGCCTGCCCGAAGATTCATGGGCTATCCGAGAAAGGGATCAGAAAAGGAGCTAATAACTAGCCACTATGAATAGTGTTGTAAAAAACACCCTCCCCCATAAAATGGGGGTGTTCGGCACTAAGTGATCAACTTGGGTGGGGCGCGAATAAGAAACACAAAGCTACAATTATAGATATAGGTAACAAGAACTCACCGAAAGCTCGGGTTTTTCTAACCAGCCTACAGAACACAACACCACTACGTTCAAGTCACAAGTCATGACCCTCGCCAACAAAACACATCTTTCCCATTCTTGTTTCAAGTTCAATGAAAAAGTTTAATTATGTTTATGCACTATTGGGCAACTAGTAGGAATAGACCTAAGTCCAGGAAAGTAAACAATCAAGAAACAACCATAACGCCCACACGAGGTTCTCAACAACAGAGGATCCCACCCCAATTCGTGATATAAACAAGTACCGGTCTTAAAACTCACAACCACTGAATCCATACCAATAGAGGATCCCATCCCCAAATTCACACAACCCCCAAGATTATAAAAACAAGGGATCCCATCCCCTCCCACATCTCCAGCAATCATCCCATAAAAGAAAACAACCAACTACCACCACCAACACAAGTTAGGGCCATGTCGATATTTTCAGATTTAAACGACATAACACACTCCATGATTTCAATTTTCGTGTGTTTTAACCGGGGTTATCACAGAAGGGTTGATCCTGGTGCTTTCAGTTTATTCATCCGGGTGTTCGTGATTAACCAATTTAATTTTCACAGCAGGATTTCACAACCACAAAAATCCATTTAAAACATCAGCAGGGGTTCATTAGTGCACAAAAAACAACCACCAACGGACTCGATTTTCAGAAGACATAAGCCAGCACGACTGAACAAGATGGTCGTAATATAAAAAACATCAATGATCACAGCCCCCCCCTTCTTTCTTTAGAGAATCCAGTTCATTATCTTCATTTAGTTCTGGTTTGTCCAATTCTACAGAACAGAAGCACGCCCACCCCGCATGATACACAAAACAGAGAGGCGAAGGAGATATTCCCTACTTGTTGATAGATGATCGACGTTTATGCCGGGCGCAGAACTTTACAGATAATGATGCGGCATGCCAGATGCACTAGAAGCTGTTTGTGAAAATCCACGATCAAGGAAATGAGAAACCACGGCTAACCCTTAGTTTATAAGAGCCGCGGATGGTTGAGGTGAGAACGCGTATCCTCGTAAGGCGCGGGGGTCGGGGGTTTACCAAGCGGCTATGCAGTTACACACGGAGGTCTCTCGTGATTTTTAGGAATTAATTTTGGGCTTTAAATGGTTTTAAAAGGAGTAAAAGAATTAATTTACGTCGAAACATGCGTTGCGGGAGTGGAAAAGTCAGGAGCTGAAAGAAGAATGAAAGGCTCGGTGAGGGGACACAGTGTCAACCTCACTGTGCCACCGTCACTGAACAAACTCAAAAACATCTCTGGGTATTGGGTACGCATCTATGCTTCCATCTCCCATGTACTCTCCTCAAGCCCACCATGTCTCCACAACACACGAACCAAGGGGATGGTTCACCCGCGAAGCACCTTCTCCTTGCGATCCTCGATCATCACTGGTCTCTCCACAAATGTCACGTCGTCCTCGATGTCCAGCTCACCCCAATCAAGGACGTGTGAATCGTCATGCAGATACCGACGGAGCTGGGACACATGCAAGATACCATGTATCCTCAGTAGCTGCGGTGGAAACGCTAGCTGGTAAGCCACCTCACCGACCCGCCACATTACATCGAAGGGTACGATGAACCTAGGGGAAAGCTTAATCCCCTTGTCGAACCTCCACTGCCCACGCCGAGGGGAGAACTTCAAGAACATGTGGTCCCCAACCTCAAACTCCAAGGGCCTCCTCCTAGTATCAACATACGACTTCTGTCGGTCCTGTTCCGCCTTCATCATTTCCAATATTAGCTGAACCTTCTCTTTTGTGTTCTACACCACCTCTGTGCCATGTATTATGGACTCTCCTACTTCGGCCGAACACACAGGTGAACGGAATGGCCTCCCGTACAAGTCTTCAAACGGGGCCGTACCGATGGTAGAGTGATATATATTATTGTAAGCAAAGTCTACCAGGGTCAAGTGTCGCACCCATGATCCTCCTGAGTCAAGAACACATCCCTGTAGCATATCCTCCAAGCTCTGGATGGTGCACTCTGTTTTTCCATCCGTCATGGGATGGAAAGCAGTGCTAAGGAGTAACTAGTTGCCAAACAAACCCTGCAATCCTCTCCAGACTCGCGAGGTAAACCGTGCATCCCTATCCGAGACTATAGACCTCAGAACTACATGAAACCGCACCACCATAGCCATGTACTTTCGTGCCAAAGCATCCACAGTACTCGACTCCCTGATCACCAGAACATGAGCCGATTTCGTCAACCTATCCACAACCAACCAAATGGCGTCGTATCCCCCTTGGGCCTTGGGTAGTCCCGTGATGAAATCCCTCGAGATGTCATCCCACTTAGACTCCGGGACATCTAGGGGCTATAGTAGGCCACCCGGAACTCGGTGTTCATACATCACTTATTGACACACTAAGCACTTGGCCACAAACTCTGCCACCGCTCTCTTAACTCTGGCCCACCAAAACTGCCTCTTTAGACCCTGGTACAGCATGGAAACTCTTGGGTGTACCTCCAAGGGTGAGTTGTGTAACTCACTGAGAACCTTATTGCACATCACTTCTAGAACAAACAACCATTTCTGGAAAAGCATATGGTTCTGACCATCCTCTGTCCATCCTTCCAGAGCATTGCCCTGGTCAACTCGGTCACGCATCACTTGGCACTCCGGGTCTCCCCACTGAGACTCCTCCACTTGTCGACACCGAGATGACTGCACTATCATCTGATATAGGAAGCCTCTGCCGCTATCCATCATCGCATCCTGGTGTAAGGCATCCAACTCCTCCATTTCCGTCCAGGCATCCGCTGACTCTCGGACAGCATCCTTCTGTGTCTTCCTACTCAAGGCATCAGCCACTACATTTCCCTTTCCCTCTATATAAAAGATCTCAAAGTCGTAATCCTGGAGGAACTCCACCCATCTCCGTTGTCTCATGTTTAGGTCCCGCTGGGAGAAGATATACCTCAAGCTTTTGTGATCCGTGAAGACCACAAAGCGTTCCCCGATGAGGTAGTGCCGCCATAACATTAGCGCAAAAACGACCGCTGCAAGCTCCAGGTCGTGGCTGGTGTAATTACGCTAATGGGGGCGTAGCTGCCTGGACCCATAAGAGATCACCCCTTGTCGCTGCCTCAACACGCATCCCCGGACATGTCCTGAAGAATCACAGAACACCTCATAGGTCACCCCTTCTTCGGGTAATCATAGAACTGGGGCACTAACCAACTTCTCTTTCAGATAGTTAAAGGCTGACTCTCACTGCTCAGTCCACACGAATGCCAGGTCTTTCTTGGTCAGGGATATTAAAGGTGCCGCAACTCAGGAGAAGTTGGGTACGAAACTCTGATAGTAACCTGCCAGCCCAAGGAAACGACGATCCTCTTCCACATTCTTGGGTGTTGTCCAAGAAACAACCGCCTCAACTTTTGATGGGTCCACCGCTACCCCCTATTTGGACACCACGTGCCCGAGGATGTGCACTTCTCGTGTCCTGAACATGCATTTAGACAACATCCAATAGAGCTGGTGTTTTCAGAGGACCTCCAAAACTGTCCTCACGTGCTCTGCATGGTCCTCCTCTGATCTTGAGGAGACCAGGATTTCATCGATGAATACGACCACGAACCGATCCAGGTATTCCCGGATGATGGAGTTCATAAGCCCCATGAACATAGCCAGGGCGTTCTTAACATCGAAGGGCATGACTACGAACTCGAAATGTCAATACCTACACCTGAAGGCCATCTTCGGGATGTCGCTCTCCTTCACTCTCAACTGGTGGTACCCAGACTGCAAGTCTATCTTCGAGAACCATCCTGCCCCTTTCAGCTGGTCGAAAAGATCGTCTATCCTCAGAAGAGGGTAGTGATTCTTGATCGTCACCTGATTCAGCCTCCTGTTGTCTATTCACAACCTGTGTCCACCATCTGCCTTCTTTGCGAATAAGACTGGAGCACCCCATAGTGACGCACTCGGGCGAACATAACCCCTCTTCATCAGATCGTCAATCTGGATCCGCAACTCCCATAGCTCTGAAGGCTCCATCCAATAAGGAGCCATCGATATTGGTCAAGCGTCAGGCTGAAGGTCTATCCCAAACTCGATATCACACCGAGGGGGTAGAGTCGTCACCTCCTCCGGGAAGACATCCATAAATTCAAGGACAATCTCTGACACTTCCACCATTTCAGCATCTACTGATTCCACTATCATCTCGGTCAACAAGGAGAGGAGAGGCTCCTCCTTCCTATTTCCCCTCGGACTGCTCTGCTCGCCGGTGAAGGTAACTTGGTGACCGTCCATGTTCGAGAACACCACCCTTCTTCAGAAATAGTCGATGATGGCACACACAGAGAATAGCTAGTTGATGCCTAGGATGACATCGTATGGCTGAATATGCTGCAGAAGAAGATCCCTAACCGACTGATGTGGCCCTATCATCAGTCTACATCCCCGACAAACAAACAACAAGTTGGTCTGACCTCCGACTAGTGTTCTCAACACCAGGGGAACTGGAAGTCTCTCCACATCTAAACCAAAGGAAGGGGCTAGACTGGGTGCAACAAAGGATTGCGAAGCTCCGGTATTGAACAAGGTATAATAAAGAGTGCTAAACAGACTGATCATACCTCGACCAACCTATGGCCCTGCCGAAACTGCTGCCTCTATGGCGTGAAACTGTCCACACCCAGCTCCTCTGTCCCTCAGCTGCTGGCCACCTCCCCGACCACGCCCGGGTTGGGGTCCCTGAAGAGAGCCCTGATGTTGGCCTCCTCCTCCGACGTCTGCCCTCAGAGGAGCGGCATCTCGCTGTCCCCGCTGCTGCTGCTGGAACGGTCTAGCTGGAAGCTGCTGCTGGGGCGGGTGGTGGGGTTTTCCAGCACCACCGTACTGCACCCGGTCTGGGCACTGACTCCGGAGATGTCCAGGGCTCCCATAGATGAAGCACCATGGTCCAGGACCCGAAAGAAAAGGGTGAGGGCAGGGGGATCGAAACTGAAACTGCGGTCTGCTCCCTGCTGGTCGGAACCTGGAAGGTCCTGACGCTGGAGGCCTCGTGTTGATGGCCTTTCCCTTCGATGGTCCCAGCTGGATCCCCTCTCGTGACACACCTCCTAGAGCATGAATCCTCTCCACCACTTCGGCCTTATTCTGGACCTCCAAGTACGTCAGCATGGTGAAGGGGGTAACAACCTACTGAAGGGAGGGTCGGAGCGCCTCCTCTAAACATCATTACTGAGACTCCTCGTCAGGAAAGAGGTCCAGAGAAAAACATAGGAGGTCCTTGAATTTGATCCCTAGCTCCCTCACGGACATACTCCCCTGCTAGAGGGAGAGTAGTTCCTGCCTCATTTCTGCCTTCATTGTCGAGGAGAGGAATTCCACCCGGAACTCCCTCTCGAAATCTGCCCAAGCCACCTCAGACTCTCTCCTCTCCCCCAGGTAAAGTGTCCACCACTAACGCGCCACTCCCCACATCTGGCTGACGACCAGAAGAACCCAGTACTCAGTCGGGGCCTGAATCAGGCCGAAAGCTATAACTAGATCCTCTAGCCAGCCTTCTGTCTTCATGTCGGAGGTTCTGCCCTCAAACTTCTCGAGGGCCTATCACTGGAATGCCCGAAGAGTCTTCTTCCACTGGTCGTCCTCTTCCTCTCGATCAGCTCTCTGCCAATCGACCAAAGTAGTCTCCGGGGCCTCGACCACCTGTACCACATGTGGTCGCCTTCCAGGTGCCATAACCGCAAGGTAAACAAGTAATGCCTAAGCCCAAGTAGTGAAGAATATTGTTCATAAAACTTCTCAAAATTTTAAATTTATTCTTAATTCCCAAGACATCCCAGAAACACAAGAACACATGTCATTTATGATTCATGTACCATTCTTAGGGTCTCTACCCCGCAATCAGTGTGGCCTCACTTTGTCGTTCTGTAAGTCCAGAGTCCTTGCATCGGATCATGGGGGGCCCTAAAATCCAGTGTCCTAGCAGGTCTTCCCTGGCCTAATTCACGCGCCAAGGTCACCCAACACTTATGCCTTACCATCCCATGCAATCCTCAGTATGCCTAACTCCAGAATCCATCCTATCTCTCAACCATCATCCCCTCTAATACCATTCTGTCATGACCCACCTTCACCAAAAGGAGGGAAGGGTCAGCAGATTTCCAGACCCTTCCTTCTTTAAGTTAAAGGAGAGATAATGACCCCTGGAACCTGCCTTCAATAGGTCCCGGAGTGGTGACTAGCACCAAGGGTATGGAAATGTCACTCAAATGGAATACATTACCATTTTTATTTTATAGGATCAAGAGATAAGAAGAAGAAAACCCAACAACAGCAAGGTAGAAAGTAAAGTAAAGAAAAAAAATAAACCATTCCCACATGCATGTTTCAAAACCAAAATCCATGAAGTTCAAAAAGGTGACTACAAAGGTAAGTACCAAAGAAAGAAAAAAGAGAAACGAAAACTGCAAATACTCCAAGGATCCGAGATAGTAAGGTCCTGCGTGATCCCCGAAGTCCTCTTGGAAACCTGAACGTAGTTTTATATACGTAGGGAGAGCATACAAGTACACTCAGTAGGGAAAACCAAAGACTCTCGTGCACAAGTAGGGTAACGCGCTAATGTCCCGTGAGAAAAGAAGTAAACCAAACACCAAACATGGTAAACTATCCACCCAAGCCTCACCAAGGCACACTCCCCAAATAACACAAGTCAAGTAACATAATATAATAGCACATCAATGTTTGGGTACCCCGCACCACTTTCCCAGTGGTTATTGAGACATCCTACGCATCGGACCAATCCCACCATTCTTACCGCAGTCCCACTGCCACACCAGCCCGCACACACCTGGGCCACAACCGCACGCAGTCCCACTGCCGAATCCCGCCCGCACACACCTCGGCCAAAACTATCACACGTAACCATGCCTGAAAACACCTAGGCTATAACCACCACCACCACGCCCGAAGACATCTGGGCCAGAAGATCCACTGCCATGCACGAAGACACCTGGGCCTCATCCTAAAGACGCTTGGGAAACCACCTGCCTCACACACATGGACAACCGTCACACTGCCCCGCCCGAAGGTTCTTGGGCTAATAATGGACCTCATGCCATCACAGCCTACCCGAAAATACTTGGTCTATCCGGGAAATGGAGAAGAAAAGGAGATAATAACCAGCCACTATGAATAGTGTTGGGAAAAATACCCCCCCCATGAAATGGGGGTGTTGGGCACTAAGTTCTCAACTTGGGTGGGGCGCGAATAAGAAAAACAAAGGTACAAGTATAAATATAGGTGAAAAGCACTCAACCAAATCTCAGGTTTTTCTAACCAGCCTACAAAACACAACACCACTGCGTTCAAGTCACAAGTCACGACCCTCGCCAACAAAACCCATATGTCCCATAATTGTTTCAATTTCAATGAAAAAGTTTAATTATGTTTAAGCACTACTGGGAAACTTGTAGGCATAGGCACAAGTCCAGGAAAGTAAACAATCAAGAAACAATCATAACGCCCACACCCGGTTCTCAACAACAGAGGATCCCACCCCAATTCGTGATATAAACAAGTACCGGTCTTAAAACTCACAACCACCAAATTCATACCAATATGGGATCCCATCACCAAATTCACAAAACCACCAATAGTATAAAAATAGGGGATCCCATCCCCTCCCACATCTCCAGCAATCAGCCTGTAAAAGAAAACAACCAACTACCACCACCAACACAAGTCAGGGACATTCTGGTATTTTCAGATTTAAACGACATAACACACTCCATGATTTCAATTTTCGTGTGTTTTAACCCAGGTTATCACAGAAGGGTTGATCTTGGTGGTTTCAGTTTATTCAGTCGGGTATTCATGATTATCCAATTTACTTTTCACACCAGGAGTTCACAACCACAACAATCCTTTTAAAACATCAGCAGGGGGTCATTAGTGCACAAACAATGACCACCAACGGCCTCGATTTTAAGAAGACATAAGCCAGCATGACTCAACAAGATGGTCGTAATATAAACAACATCAACGATCACAGCCCCCCCTTCTTTCTTTAGAGAATACAGTTCATTATCTTCATTTAGGTCTGGTTTGACCAATTCTACAGAACATAAGCACACCCACCCCACATGATATACGAAAGAGAGAGATGAAGGAGAAATTACCTACTTGTTGATAGATGATCGACGTTTAGGCCGGGCGCATGACATTATGGATAACAATACGGTGTGCCCGATGCACCAGAAGCTATTTGTGAAAATCCACGATCGAGGAATGGAGAAACCACGGCTAACCCTTAGTTTATAAGAGTCACAGATGGTTGAGGTGAGAATGCGTAACCGCGTAAGGCGTGAGGGTCGTGGGTTGACCACGCGGCTGGGCAGTTACACACGGAGTTCTCTCGAGGTTTTTTGGAATTAATTATGGGATTTAAATGGTTTTAAAAGGAGTAGAAGAATTAATTTACGTCGAAACTTACGTTGCGGGAGCGGAAAAGTCGGGTACTGGAAGAAGAACGAAAGGCTCGACAAGGGGACACGGTGTCACCCTCACGGTGCCACCGTCAGGGTGTCACCCTCACGGTGTGACAGTCACGGTGCCACCGTCACGAAGTCACCTCATGGTGCCACCGTCACGGTTCCACCCTCACAGTGTCACCTTCATGGTGCCACTCTTTTGGTGGAACCTCACTTTTGGGAAATTAATGGGCCAGGAGGGTCCAGGACATTACAGACTGCTCAATAATGAACACCCTCACTAAGAGTTATCGTTCTAACACCCCCTACCATGTTACGATGGTGAGAGAATTAATTTAAGCTCTAATCTCCCATCTGAGCCCCTAATAGAAGGTCTGGGCCATGAAAATAGATTCTCGCACCATGTCAGTGGAGTAACGTGAGAGGTCGGTGAACCTCGCTGAACGCTGAGCCACAATTATATTTCCATGTTTCTAGTGGAGAAGCTTCTATATAAGCACTGTGAGTAAAGTTTCGGGGACAAACTCTTCCATTAATAGGATCTCAATGTCTTCCCAGAGGAGAGCCACCTCGTCATGAACCTAGATCGTCATGCTCCACCATCTGGCCACTACTACCTAAAGAAGACTGGAAGCATGGATCACCATGAGTTCAACTGGTGTCCCTACCAGTCGAAAAACTCTATCCATAGACTCTAGAAGGTCCTTATCCCCCTGTGGATCTGTCTCTCCCTAGAACCTCAGAGGCCTCTGGTGCTAAAACTCATGAAACTCTCTCATGCAGCGTGCACACTCTACTGCTGGTGTTGGTCGCATTGGATTCCCAATGGGAAGTGGTGCTACTGGTAAACCACATGATGGTAGAACCTGCAAAATGGGTCCCTTCACTGACGCCTCATCGCTCGGTGGGCAGTCATCATGTACATTACCTAGAACCCTGGCTGAATATCTTCATAGAGTAATTATGGAAAGATACATGTGTTCCATAGTCAACAAGTTATACCCAGCGAGCTGACTCAAATAGATCACAAAGAAAACATTTCAAAAACTAACTTGTAATAAGTGTTTTCATGCACTGAGTCGAAAATCAGATGTCTGGGTCCTGTTATATGGATACATCAACTACCGTACCAACACTAGATTCCCCAAACTGATAATTACACTAATAAAACATAACACTATTTTCGATTAAAAGATAAGAGTCCACGTTCTTCGGTAGAACTGACTCCACTAATACCAATATTTCACGACTTTTCCCCCGGGGCATGTGTCCTGACTACCCCATGCATGCCTTCCATAGGCCAGGGGCTGGCAACTAGCAACGGAATGGCATCTCCCTAAAATCAGGAAGACATTTCCTTTTCTTATGTGATCTCACCGAATACAAGCACACAGTAAGATACAAAAACAAAGTAAACTATATAGTTAAAAGGGTGTGTACAGTAAGTTAAGGAGATGTAATAAAAACCCAACTATAATGTAAAATTAAAACATAAAAAATCTCATGTTAACACCTGTCATGGATCATACCTGAAGGCTAGGTACAACACTCAGATGATCATCCCTGATGTATGTCAAATCTAATGGTACACCTTCGAGTATCGTCCAGTCCTGGAACCCTCAACCTCGATCAATGTTGTTCTTCATTTTCACAACACACATCAAGGTGTAGGTTTAGCACATACAGGGGTGAGTATAAAAATACTCAGTAGGGACACCGAGTCCCTCTAAGGTCTCTCAGAATCTAAAAAAACGAATAACAACAAAGCAAGAACCCAATCTCAATGCAAAATTCAATTGTCATCAACAGTACATATGTATATGCCCATAAATATATCTATTTTGTAAAAATATACTAATCCTACATGAGAGGGAAGAATACCTTAAAGGTAACACCATGAAGGTAGAAGTACCACAAAGGTATCACAATTAAGATATAAGTACCACACAGGTAACACCATGAAGCTAGTACAACAAAGGTAATTCCACACAGAAGAATACGACAAAGATATCACCACATAGAAGTGTTCCACAAAGGTAAAGACTTATCTCACACTAGGTATGTCTTATGTATGTACGTATAAATGATTATTTGTATTGCTCGATCATATTACTTCATCGAATGGATCTGCTATTGACCCACAAAGGATCGCAGATGACCCACAAAGGATCTGCAGATAACCCACACAGGTTCTCTAGATGACCCACACATGATTGGTAGAAGTTGACCCACACATGATCCAAAGATCACCCACACTATATCTGGAGATTCTTTATGCACGTACAGTCACATGATTCCTCGCACCCTCTGCGCTCGTGTTCCATAGAATCTGCCCCTTGAGATATCGGTTGTACCTCAACCACCATTAATCTCTACAAATGAGGAACCCAATGGTATTTCATGTTGTATGGGTTCCAACGTGATAGACAATGCGTTAATCGAATGCCTGATCTCGGAGTTATAAGCATTTTTTTTCTCTGGTGGCCCCATTAGATTCGGGTTAGATCCAACCCTACTATACTCCAACATTATCCCAAAACCATGTGGAGTAAAACAATCGGAGAATCGTGATCCAAGGAATGAAATTCTATAGACGGTTATTCAAATGGACTTGAGGTTCT
Source organism: Viscum album (assembly GCA_963277665.1). NCBI lineage: Eukaryota > Viridiplantae > Streptophyta > Magnoliopsida > Santalales > Viscaceae > Viscum > Viscum album. The sequence goes on from OY728127.1 coordinate 317,905,525, forward strand.
CATGATATGGCCAAAAAGGTGTATATGGGTTCAAATAGAACCGGGTTTGGTCCGACCTAGTTGAACAGACCCAGCACGAACCAAACTAGATTGGATCGACCCATAAAGGGGGAAACACGGCCCACTGGGCATGACCTGGTGTGGCCCGTGGGGCTTGGCCTGCTCGGATGGGTGAGGTCAACCGTGGAGGGGCCCTCCCTAGTTGCTACCCGGGGGGAGGCGCCCCCCCTAGAATTCAAAATTGTCCAATGGACCATTCTTCTTTTTCCAACCCAATGGTACCATGTGGAACTTCCTACAAGCTCATGAAACCCTCTGGAGTGGTCACACAATGCGTGACAGGGCCGTCCAGAAGTCTGAACAGCTCCCCTTCTAGTGGGGTGATGGCGACGTTGTTCCTCCATTGGTCGACCGGGTGTCGGCAGCCCTCTGGGTGTGCCACTGCGGATCATCAGTCAGGGTCTCCTCCTCTACCAGCAGCACGGACGTGCACCACCCTTCTGGTCCACCCACAGGTGGCTAGATTCCGGTAGCACAGGTTTTCTACTGTGGCTCAGCCGTCGTGGCCTCCTCCTCTGCCAGCGGCGCATATGTGTGCCGCTTTTTTTCCACGCGGTCGGCTAGTGTCCTGGCCGCAACCAACTCTAATGGACAATGAATCATTTTTATATAAAAAAAAATGTGTAGTTCTCTTATTCGTGATCCTCTAGTTGTGATCTCTTCATCCATATGTAGCGCTCAACGAAAAATTGTATTTTTAGCACGTTTAATTATTTGGTGACCAAGAATGCGTGATGAACGCTTGAAGAACATAGAAAAAAGATCATAGTACTTTTTTATATCAATGGACATGTTTGTTTCCCCATTTTCGTTTAGAATCATGATTGTGTAAAATCAATAAATAGATGTTTTTCAAACTTCAAAATAAACTCCCTCCCTCGATGGTCTGTTGGAGGTGGCGTGTGGAGGAAGATGATGTGTCAGAGCTTCTCAAATTTTGGTTTCCAATTCTTCTTTCGTAGGTCACTCTTCCTTGGATAATGTTCTTCCTTCGAGAGTTCTACAAAAAAATTTTTTCCATTAATAACCCATAAACCACAAGAGGTGAGGAGACCCTCTCATTTATGTTAAGTTAATTGTTAACTCAACATTAGTGGGATTTAATTTAATGGTGGGTTTCATGGTTACACACATTATGTATCTTGGAATTTAATACCAAGTATTAAATGCCCGACCACCCTTATGTGGTCGCTACAAACAAAGAATATAAATTAATGGAAGGAGTATAATAAAAAAATTATTTTTTTTATTCTCCACCAAAATCTGTAAAACATGATCTTCCCATCAGCCTACAGCGGTTAAGGTGAAGGTCTCCTTAAGAGAATATTGGTACTATAAGTTCAATAGTGTCATCATATTTCAATTCTGATCACCGGTTAAAAAGTTAAAAATGTCGCTCATGCATTTACTGAATGTACTCGATAAAAATGTTCAAAATTTCCTTTCAGGCACACCGGGCCTCAGAATCATGTGTCATCAATTTTCACAAACTCGTAATATTTCCATATAATTAAAATAAATTACATGGAAAACTCTAGGTCTTTACAACTCACATGTATTTATTATTATTCTTGGTCTTATATTCATCACTACTGTTGATATTGGGGTAATTAATAATCTAATGATTAAAAAATTATTAATACCCTCATCTCCTCCATTACTAAACCCCCCCTCACTACCTCTCTTCTTCACTACTCTCATGCCTTGTGGATTTCAAATATTTTCCCCAAATCTATCCCCAAGATCTACCCCAATGTCCAAAGGCCAATAGTCTATTCAAAATACCAAAAAATATCCCCTTAAAAGGTTCAATAAGGAGATAGACCCAGGTGGTAAATTCCACATTCAAATTCATCATTTCTTTTAAGTTATTTTCTTTTTGTTTCATTGCACACCTCCCTTCACCCAAATGGTATGATAACTCCAATAACATACATGTACTATAATTATATTATTCAAATGGAAAAATTCATTATCTTATCTCTTTTCTGCATATTTTATTTTAATGAAATAAAATCACTATTTGGGATATGCTAATTTAGCACATTCACGGACCACATTTTATCAATTTATATTATCATCCTTTATTTTGGTCCTCAAAGAACTTGTTTTATGGTTGAAATAGATTATTATATATTTAATATATTTGAGTTATGGTTATGTAATCTTGTTTTATAATGGGCATTCTGTTATAATTAAAAACATGTTCATTTTAACCAACCCACCGATTAACCAAAATGGTTATCACTGTGGTTTTATATAATAATTCATGTCCACTCCCAATAACTGAATGGATTTTTTTAAAAACTTGTAATATTATTATTTTTCACTAATAATCTATGAATAATACTCTGGACATCCATTCTCATCTTACACTATTATCCTCTCATAAATAAACTGGTAGTGAATGTTAAGGAAAGAAATGGACCTGATCAATAAATTTGAACATCTTAACCCATTTAAAAAGCTAAGAATGGACATCAAAACGTTATAATAAATTTATTACATAGATATTATGTTATGTAATTATTAATTAATAAACCTAATTTGATTATTTATGTCATTAATATGTTGTAGATAACTCGTACCAAACGTAAGGTACGAGATCCTCCCCATTTCTATTTTGTTCTGGATTATCCTCTATGTTATGCCCTTTTATCTGTAATTCCAAGTGATGGGGTGTTACTACAAACATAACAATACATTCCTAATGATATATATAAATTATGATAAACCATTTTATCAGTCATCAATCCCTCTTAGGTAGACCCGACAACATACTGATACACCGTAACGAATTCTACCCGAACCTTCTTTGTCCTTTCTGATTGCCTTATCATTATTTATATAAAGATGGAGTTATCTTATCTTTTTATTTACATATTATATTTTTTTTTATTAAAAAAATTATTTTATGAATACCCTTTAATCCCTCAATTTTTGGGATAAACATGTTTTTGGAATATTCCCTCCGTAGAACCTTCTGATAAAAAAATCTATTCTAAGAGAACTTTAAATAATTTTACCCAATATTAAGTACATTATATAATTTTTTAATCCATATTTGTAATTATAAAATAAGAATTTTTTATTATGACAAAAATTTTGGTTCATTTCGGGTTTCATATAAAATATTTTCTTCCCTTCAATTTTAATGTATCTATAGTATTTTACTTAAAAATGCACATAAATGTTTTAATGCTAATGTTTCTCAAATACATTTATTATCTATTTTCACTTCTATTTGACATAACATACCATGTTATATGCCTATTTTTGTTAATAAAATTCAATGTATGTTCTAATCCCTTTCTTTCATGGAAACTTTAACGATACACCCCTTGGATAGGTTTTATGTCATGGTTGTGGTACCCAATTCTTTCCATGGGTACCCTTATGTTTATTTATGGTTGATTATGGGTGATTATTTATGTGAAATGCATATTAATGAAATTTTTTAGATGGGTGAACCTAGATAGCACAATTATCCATTGGTTAATTTTATCTATCATGATATTAGATGTGAAATATGATATGTGCTTAGCATTGATACGTACATAATGGGAAACGAGATTGGATATTTTTCTTAACCCATACCAATATGAGAAATGGGGATTTATGGTTAGACATGGATCATAAAAAATACATGTTTTATGATTCTTCCACATTTATAAAATTTCATGATTATATGATCCCTTGTTTATATGATATGATTTCATATGTTCCATTATTTTTATTTCATTATGTCATGCCTCATAACTCATATGTTGAAGCTTTATTCTTATGTTCATTCCCTTACATGGATTTTTAGATCATCTCTTTGTTCATTTGTTACCCAAGGTACCCAATTCATATGTAAGGTATCCAAGTATGTTATGTTCTCTTTATAGAGATTAAATAATGAAGTGTTTTTTAGCCCCATGTTTTATGTTTTATGTACCTGGTATTTCAAGACACTAGTCTTGAAGATCACTAGCTTGTAATCTGATTTATATTTATTCATAAAAACATGCATTAATATATGAAAAATTATAGTGTAGTGATACTATTGGAAACCACATTAACAATGTATCTTATATATTATGTAGTGTTTCTCTCTTAATCGGCGAGTATCAGGTTCGTCAGCCTCCTTTTCACCTGTATCAATCTATAGGTAATTTCTCTCAACATCATAGATATAATTTATTCCCATGTAATTGGTAATACATTCTCATTAAATTAATGGTTCAAATATAATAATATGAATTTGAAACATTCACAATGGATTTTCTAGATATATTCATCATCATACATGTAATGTCATTTAGCATATATAACTAGAATAATCTCTATATTTATTGAACACAATGATGTTTTGAATCATATTCAATGGATGTTGAAGAGATCCATGTTCTAAAAACATCAATTTCATTTGTTTAAGATTTATATTTATTTTACCTCAAAAATATTCAAGCCAATTTTATCATTGATGGATTTTTCATCAGTTCAATAGTAATATAGAAAACATATATTATAATAGTCATAATAGTTTCCTAATAACGAATAAAATAAAAGACCCCCAATAAACATAACAATGTTAGTCCAATATTAATATTCAATTGATGGATAATATAAGTAATGTGGAGATAATATTCATGATATGGAAACAATAATAGATAACCAAATTTAACCATACATGATAAAAATATTGGAATATTGTAAATGGAAACAAATAATTATCCATGAAACTATCATTATGTAATGTACATTGATAAAACAATGATAATAGTACATGGGGAACTATATCATATGTACATTTAATTATACCATAAAATCCCACTAACATTATAATTTGAATCGCAATATTGTGGATCATGTATTATAACATATTTCACTTAGTATATATGACTTCACTCCCCTATTTCCCAAAGTGGATTGGTCTTCAGAAACATATTTTCCATGGTGGATAATGATTTACTGCCTTATTTACCATGGAGGATCATGATTAAATAAACCATTTCCATTAGATAATCATGTATTACACACAAATTTCTCATGGGTGATCAATCATTACACAATTATTTCCCTTTGTATGTCATTCATAGAATGTCATTTCCCATTATATCATGTTTTATATGGAATTGAAAAATAAAATGGTTGGATATATTGTAAAGACCCATAATTTCCTTATAATTTTTTTTAAAAAAAATATGGGAATTTTATGTGTCTGCGAAAAATTACCGCGTGTGATTCTGAGGACCGAAGTTCCATAAATTAATTTCTGATCATTTTTTTCAGGTATGTTTACTAAACATGAAAGGGGGGTTTTTTAACTTTTGAACTAGTGCACAGAATTGAAATCTGAGGGAACCATTGAACTCACAGCGCCGATATTCTCTTAAGATGGCTTTCACCTCGATGATAGTTTGTTGAGAGTGAAAGATTGTTTTTGTGGTTTTCATGTAAGATTAGAATAAAAATTAACCTCCGCTCAGAGGTTATGGTGTTGGGAGGTGGGGTCCCCGGAACTAAACATCCATGTGGGAGTTGGAAGTGGGGACCACTATAATTAAACCTCCGCTCAGAGGTTATGGTTGTAGGGACCACCCGAACCATAACCTCCCATGAGAGGATATGGAGGTGGGGACCAACTAGGATTAAACCCCCTGAACCCCCCCCCCCCCTTAATTGGGAGAAACCTGCAACTCCAAAATAAATGTGGGGGAACCTCTTCAACACCTCCAGAATTTTAATTGTTTCAACGCACCATATTAATTGTGCCAACTACCCCTTAATCAATTAAACAATTTTAAATATTATTCCAATGACTGAATAGATATTATAATCTATCATCTTGGGCTGACTTTTCATTTTTGGTGAATTTGGGTGAGGGTCTTGGGAGAAAACACGCAACGAAGAATGCTCCAGCGAAGACGAATGCTCCACCGATGAAGAACGCCGAAGAGAAGGCCTTCGACTACGAAGAACGACCTTGACTTCGACCTTCTTCCTCAGAACTTCCTTTGACATAGGAAGTGCCTGTCAAAAACTAATCGACCTCCCCTTCTCATGCCCATGTCAAACAACATCGACCAATTTAGGGGTTTAATTCTGTTTGATTATCACTTCACAAGCACACCCCTTATTTTCATTTTCGGGTTGGGAAATATCTTTGTGGGATCGTTTGATGTGCTTTATTCTTGTGAACCTTTTCCAACCACTCTAAGGTGTAGACTGTGGTCCAAACTAACATGGATCGTCCTATCCGTAACACTTGTGTTTATTTTTGGTGTTCATCGAAATATAGGAAGTCGACGAAGGAGACAAAGGAAATGGCATCGTCACCCACTGCCTCTATGACCCGTGCCTCCCCCACGGCGCTCCAGCCAAATCGGCCGAATCGGCCCTCTGCTGTCGCTGGCCGAACCAACCCCGCATCATGCCCTGACCTCACCACACCTCAGCGGGGCCACCCTGGCCATGTCATCTGCCAGCCGCGCCACCTCGGCTACTCCGGCATCCCAGTCGAAACGGCCTCGGTCGCGCCCCCCCACTGGCTGAACCAGCCCTGGCCACGCCACCCCTGCCCCCCGGCCGAGCCACACAGAGCCGCACCCCCTCGGCCCTCTAAGATAAACTAGCCGCGTGCCGTGGGACGAGTTACCCCCATGGTACCCTCCGGTCTAAAATTACCATGAGGCACATTTTGGGCCGAACCACCCTTGTGCCATCCCATGACCATTCCATGCCGTCGTAGACTGTCTGTGCCCTTGTCCATATGTTTTTCACTGGACGTCCATTTGATAAAACGTTAGCGGTGCTGTAAATCATGGAGCAAGACTGTCTCTTTGAGTACACTCTACTGGAGATTTGGATTGAGATGGGAAATGGTCAGGTTGGATCAAGAAAGAATCCAACTGGGCCCCCAGGACTAAATGGCTAATAAATAACAGACCATGTGTCTGATTGATGCATTTTCTGTTACATTGAGACCCCGATGACATGGAAGACCATTGAGATACTTCTTCGTGGGACGTCGTTATTGTTGGAGTATCTACTAGTAGCTTGTGGTTTCTATCCTCTTAAAGGCGAGTGAGAATTGTGCAGAGACCTTGTAGCTGGCTGAGAACTAATGACTGCTGACCATTTTGATTCGGAGTGACTCTATTATCCTAGTGGGGAATGCATTGGTGTCACAGCAGACCCATAGTGGTAGTGACTTGCTGTCTTAGTAAACCCATAGTAATCAATAGGAGGAGTGCCTCAGCAGGCTATGAGGTGGAGCGTGCTTGGTGACGTTGTAGACCCATGGTGGGGAGCGCGCTTGGTGGCACGGTAGATCCACGGTACTCGACAGGAGGAGAACCTCAGCTGTCCAAGGTTAGTGGGAAGCACTCTTGGTGTCGCGACAGGACCACTATACTATATAGAGGAGGAGTTCTCTAGGTGCTGAGGTTTTCAAAATGTATGTGGGGTTGTTACTTGATACTACACCTCGAATAAAATTATTCATTGAGCTGAGTCGGGTTTTCTATGTTTTCCTCATGATTGAGATGGATCACATGAAAACATAAGTATATGTATGGGCATTAACCTATGTAAGGTTATCTACTGATTTAATACTTTGTGGTTTATCCTTGATGGATTTTGTGAGTCTGTGAGGGTCTCAGGGTCCATACTAAGTATTATTATACTCACCTCAGCACAGGCTATGCCTGCACATTATTGTGTTGGTTGTAGTCAACAGAAAGTGCTTACTGAGGCTGAGATTACAAGTATTGGATGGTTCCTGGAGGTGGACCTTACGACAAGTCAATACACGGAGGGGAAAAAATATTAGTTGTTCTCTAGAGGCAATCTGTACATACCTTTCAGGTAGGATCCTCGAGGGAGGACTGAATTGTTGTTTTATTTTTTCTTCAGTTGTACATGTACTTTCTGTTTCTTGTACTTACTTTTGGGCTTGTATTCTGTCCCCTTTTAATTTGAGCACACTTTTTTATACAGTTTTACATGTGTTCTGTATCTTGGTGTGTGCTTGGTTGTGTGTGCTTCCAGGTTATAAAGGCAATTTCATCCCACTTTTAGGTAATACACCTTTAGTGCTGGTCGCCAGCCACTGGTCTATGAAAGGCGTGATTGGGGTTAGGTCACGACACAATCCTCAGGGGATGGGTCGTGACAAATTGTTATCAGAGGAGTCGATTCTACCACAGAACATAAGACTCTAATCTTTTATATAAAGAAATATTGTTATGGGTATTGAGTGGAGTTTTCAGTTCTCAGAGTCCAGTGTTCGTGCGAAGACTGACATATCCATACACCAGGACCCTGACTTCTGATTTCCGACTTAGTGCACGAAATCACTTATTACGCGTGTGTTTTCAAAAATTTTCATTAATTCAGCTCACCAGGTCAACTCACCAGGTGTAAAAATTTAACCGTAGTGCACCTGTTTATTTTTAGGATGCCTCTACGTAGATAGCCACTATGGGTTCCAAGCATTGTACACACTGATAGCCCACCGTGCTATGAGGCCTCAGAGTAGGGCCCTCTTCCAGTAGAGGCACCTATGGAGGGACCTACAGTAGCATTACCCATTGGGCTACCGATTCCACCAGCTCCAGCAGTAGAGAGTACACGTCGCTTGAGCACGTTGGATGAGTTATAGTGCTAGAGGCCACCTAGGTTTAGGGGAGAGACAGACCCACAGGTGGATGATGATTGGTTTGAGGTTGTGGTGAGACTTTTCTGACTGGTAGGGGCACCACCCGATATCATTGTGATTCTTGCTGCCAGCCTTCTACATGAATCAGCAGGCATATGGTGGATCTTGATGCTCTAAGTTCACGATGAGATAACACTTCTCTGAGAAGACATCGAGATCCTGTTTCTGGTAGAGTTTTTTCCAGGTACTCTTCACACAATGCGCATTCAAGAGCTACTACATCTGCAGCAAGGCAGCACAACTGTAGATCAGTACTCAGCGAGGTTTATTGACCACTTGCACTACTCCACCAATATGGTTTGGGATCCATTATTCAGGTCCTAGGCCTTCAAGAAGGGATGGTTCAGGAGATCAGGGCTTTAGTGATCCCACATTGCATCCCGATGCAGGCGGGGGTGTTTGAGAGAGCCCTCATGGTGGATATTTTCCTTGCTGATCAGACATGAGTAGCGAGACCCACTAATAGTCATCACGTAGTAGAGTATTTTGTATCATACAGTTTTTTTACGTCACAGAGGTCCAAGAGGACTAGACCTATAGGTGGATGACCGCATGACTCAGGATAGGTTGTGCGGGGCACCAGAAGCGGAGGCTGACATGCCAAGAGAAGCTAGTGTTTCACATGTAGCGGGTAGGGTCACATGGATTGTGACTGTCCGACCTATTATTTGGATGATCAGCAGAAGGTTGATGGACCACCCAGGCATAGATAGAGATTTGACCATGGAGGTCCGCATGGAGAAGGGGGATGTAGAAGAGGATCTAGACATGCAGCTGGCGGTGGGAGACAATTCAAGATATTACTTCCACCACCACTAGGAGGTACACCTCGACCGTAGGGAGTAGGTGGACATAGGAGAGCATATCTCCACAAAGCTGAGGCTTATAATTATGGTTCTTAGGAGATGATACGAGGTATGATATGTTTCTACTCACCCATAGATGCAGTATGTATAGTCACAGGTACCAGTCACTCTTCATTTCCACTGCCCTTGTTCGGTGCTCAGTGATTCAGACGGATCTGTTGGATCGATCCTTGTGGATAGAGACTCATATAAGAGTATATTGGATGATTATCCACTGGTTCCGGCATGCGAGATTACTATAGGAGGAATGAGAATTTGCTGGGATCTATTAGTAGCGACATCGAAGCCTTACGACGTCATCTAGGGAATGGATTGGTTATCTACAGTCCATACTCTAATTGATTATATTAGGAGCAATGTGCGGTGTGTCCGTATGGATGGGACTAGGATTTCCTTGAACAGTGAGAAGGGAGCCTATGCAGTGCTGATAGACTTACCTGGAGAAGAGTATAGCTTATCACTAATCAGTTGGATTGCCTTACCCACGAAGCTATTGATGTGCAAAGTCAGAGCTATCCTTTAGTGGTGGACCAGTTGACATTTTTCTTCCCTGATGATGTTCTGGGTCTACCTAATCCTAGAGAGGTGGACTTTTACATTAATTTTTACCCTGAAACAGCACCGATATCTACCCTAGAATATCGTATGGCTCCTGAGGAGTTTTGCAAGCTGCAGGTACAACTAGAAAACATGCAGGGGAAGGGGTTCGTCTGGCCTAATGTTTCTCCCTGGGCAGCCCCAATTATGTTCGCTGAAAAATGGATGTGATCTTGAGGATTTTTGTTGACTATCGGTGCATGAACCAGGGTACCCTGGAGAACATGTACCCACTCCCAAGGATTCATGACCTCTTATATTAGCTTAAGGGACCACAATGGTTCTCAATGATAGACCTCAGATCAAGTAATCACAATCTCAGAGGTCGATACAAGGGATGTGCAAAAGATGACAATCAGATGTCAGCATATCCACTATGAGTTCTCGCTAATTACATTGGGTGTAGCCAATGCTCCAGCAGTGTTCATGGGACTCGTGAATAGGGAATTTCAGCCATACCATGATCTCTTTGACATAGTCTTCATCAAAAACATTCTAATCTACTAGGCTACTGTAGAGGATCATGCCTGTCATTTTCATGTAGTACTAGAATCACTCAGAGAGAACCATATTTATGGTATGCTCTTGAAGTGCTAGTTCTAGATAAAAAAAGGTCACTTTTTGGGAGATTTCATATCGAAGGCTGTAGTCGCAGTGGATCCAGCAATTATTAAAGTGATACTTTCATGGAATCCACCGAGGACTCTGACGGAGGTACAAAGTTTCATGGGCTTGGTAGGATACTACCGGAGGTTTGTGCCATAATTATCTATTGTTGTAGCACCACTATCTTCCTTGACAAAGAAGGGGAAACCATTCATTTGGCCGGAGAAATTCCATCAGTATTTTCAAGTGCTGATGGAGAGGCTGACTAGTGCCCCCATATTGATGATTTTAGAGGAGGGCGTAGGGTACATACATTACTATGACGCATCAGGTACCAGACTCGGATGTGTCCTGATGTAGGAGAGAGCAGTGATCACATATGGTTCTCAATAGCTAAGAAAACATGATCAGAACTAAGCCACCCATGACATAGAGTTAGAAGTAGTGGACTTCTCCTGGAATTTGTGTTTACACAATCTGTTGAGAAAATGTTTTATGGTGTGCCCTGATCACAAGAGTCTCAGGTATATATTCTCACAGAAGGACCTGAACCTGAGACAACGATTTTCTCCTAAGTTCCTCCACGACTATGACTTCATGATAGTCTATACTCCTGGTGTAACATCCCAAGTAAGTAATGAATAATATATATGTTTATCTATGCCTATTAATGAATTAGATAGTGTTTTAGAGGCTTAAAATGAAAATAAATCCAATCTTAAGCATGAAATACACTAATATTTTTAAAAGATTGTTTTACTGTCTTTTAATTGAAACCCATTTTTAAATATATCTTTTTACAATTATATAAGTTATTTTTGTCAAAATAAACTTATTCTTTATGATTGGGAAATCAAAATTAACTTTGTGTGAATTTTTTGTGTTTTTCCGATAAAGTTCATTTTTTCAATGAATAGTGAAAAATGTTGTATTTTAATTCAAAACCTCTTTTTAATATAATTTATTTATATGATTAGATTATATTTTGAATTGGTTTTAAAGTTAAATTAGAATATATTTTTACCATTTAATCCAATGGTGGTAATTGGAATCAATTTCACTTTGAAATTGGACTTAAACTAGTGTCAATCTTTTGATACTTATTGTTTCATAAAAACACGCTATTTGTCATGACAGCAGGAATTAATTATTAAATTAAATAATTCATCTTATATGTTTTGAATTTTGTAAAATATACATCATTTTTGAATTCAGAATATCAAATATATCTTATGGTGAAGTTTTGGAATTTTTCTGAAAAACTTCAATTTTTGATGAATAGTGAAAACACTAAGTGGTAGTTAAAGAAACTGATTTTTTGTTTAAATGAAACTTTTCCACTTCTGTGATATTATTTTAAAAAATCCGAATTACATGGTTGTAATTAATAAGTAAAATGTGGTTCAATGAGATTAAAATAATTTTTGGTGAATAGTAACTTTTAAGTTCTTAATCGCGATTAGAGGTAATTAGTGTAGTTTAAGGTAAAAATAATGTTTTAATAATATGAGATGAGCTTGACACATTTCCTACCCTCATCGGATGTGTCATGGAGGACCAAGACAATCCATGGGTCATCTTGGGGACCCCATGGAGCCACTGTGGTTGGAAAAATGACATAAATAACTTTTTATTTAATGTTAAAGTAAAAATAACACAAACATGAAATGTTTTACTAAAACAAATTTTACATGGGGTTATACAAGTCAGATTTTTAATTATAAATAGTAATTGGAAAGATAAAAATATTTCTTACATCATAGTAATATTTTTATAATTTTTATACTTTAAATAAATTAAATTATTTATGACATCATGATGATGCAGCGATTACCTCATTAATAAAGGATTTAAATAAAATGAAACGATAATGTAAAATATATGACCTAAACATGTCCAAAACCTATTGGATGGGTGGATTTAGAACCCTTATCACCTTAACCTAGAATTATATCAATGTGGGACCTTTTGAATCCGAAACCCATTTTAAAATAATGTAACATTTCTTTACTTTCAAGAGTGCCCCTCCTCTCCTCTTATAAAAGGCCCCCACCTCTACATCCTTACCCTCACTTCCAAAGCCTTTGGCTGGTCCAACCCCTGCCCATTTTGTTTCTCCAATTCCCTCTATTACTCTTTGAATCCTCACTTTGGGCAGAAGTCTTCCCAACGATGCCTTTGAGCTCAAACCAAAGGGAGTTACCCGATTTTAAGGTAATCTCTTCACTTGAGTCCTTTTGTTTTATTTTGCTTCTCCAGCCCCCTAAACTCTTTTTATTCATTTATTCTGTGACAACTCCAGTATATTCAATATACTAGGATGTTTTTATAAGAAGTATTCCAGCTACAATTACACACACCTACATCTAATGGTTAAATAACATACTGTTTCCGTGGATGGTGAATTTCTGCCTCCCGAAACGATGATTGTTCAACATTCTTTTAACACCTCAAAAGGTGGCCATTAAGATAACACTATATTTATATATGATATATAATATGTTTATGTTTTCCTTAAGCTTCTGTATTTTTAATTTTGGGCATACCTTTATGGTTTCCATTATGGGTAAACGCGATATCTTCATTTAAGGAAGTGCGGACTACCGCCCCCTCAAAGTGATTTGATTCGTTAATACCATATGTGGGACATATAAAATATGGAGTTATGATATTATATTTGATATTACACTATAATTATAATATACCTTTATATAATTATGATTCCATTCTATAAAATACAAAATATAAATAAAACTAGCGTTCATGCGTACGTACAGCTTACGGTCTCCATGAACGGTGCATTTCATTTCGTACCTCTAAATGATTATTTAATATTATAAATGCATTCATATACTGGATATATATGATATATACATCATGATTATAATTCTGGATATAACGGATACATGAACAAATTGTAATTATAAAGGGTTTATTTTTGACTCAAGTACAAATGATCATCAAAACGACCGTTATTAACTTAAATAATTACATAGTGTTCATGACATGGCAATAAGTGATAAAAAATGAATAATGAACTTTAAAAAGGTTCTTAAACAAGTAGAAATTAACTCAAGTTTACTATTCAGGAGATTAAAGAACGACTGAGTCAAGTTGGACCCAAGGTATGGGTCTTCGTCTCAATCTCCTTTCATTGAGGCATATTTTTTTTATACACAATCTTCTTTTATACGGTGTATAAACCCCTTTGACTTTTACGTTTATCCAAAAGGAATATTTTTTATACGTAGAGTTTTACTAAACAACATAAGGGAATGTTTTTGTCGTACGTATGCGGGGACAAAGACTTCTCTACCACCGTGACCATTATTTGAGTTTCGGATTCCACTACAAGCCATATCTTAATTTTAAAAGAAAAATAAATACTATGTTTTACTATTCTTTTATTCTAGTATTGAAAATGGTGTTCATAATTTTTTTATATCAATGTTATGTATTGATATCTTATGATTGAAAGGTGGAAATGTTATGTTTCCTTTATGCATGTTTTATGTGATACGATTATGTTGAGGTTCTTGGGCATTATTATGAAGACGGGTGGTTCCGTAATAATCTAAGGGTGGGTGAGCCCGATATAGCTCTCCAATGCATTTGGTAATGTGAAGGAGTGAAAAGTTAAGGTTTCTCCGAAGAGATTTAGGGAATATACTTTGATGGGTATTCCAAACATAACCAAGAGGGTTACTCCCTACATAAGAATGTTATGAATGCCTCAAGTTAACTTTTTGTCTTATGATTTCTATTATTTATCAATGATTTGATGAGGTATGTTAAAGTGATTATGTTTTATGGGTAAAGTATGATTTCATTCTTATTTATATATGAACTTTTGTTTCCTTTCCATATTTTTATAACCCATACTAAGCTTTTTTTGCTCATCCCAAGTTTTTTTTGAAATGTTTTTTACAGGCCAAGGGAAAGGTACATGATATGATGATAGTGTCAAGGAAGTGTCAAAAATGAATCCATGTCTTATTTTAAAGATGTTTCCATTGATGGGAAAAATGAATACTATCTTTATGTAACCACTTTGTTTATATGTGGATTGTAATGCATGTTTTATGTTCTAATTCTCTAAAACTCTAAACCTGAAAAGATCCTCAATGTGTAATCTTGTAATAACTCAAGATTAAGAAAGGTTTAAGGATGGGGACGTATAGTTGGTATCATTGGTCGGTATAAATAACTTTATGAGTTATAATTATATTAAATGATTATCCAAATATATTTTTTTGAAATGATATAGCATTTGAAGATTACCATGTTGCTTCATCTAAGACATGTTTGTTCAGAATGGTTTTCCGCAGAGGAAATAGGGAAGCAGTGCTAGGAAGGCATACAGAAGGAAATAACCTTCCGAATCAGCATCCTGAGATGGTCGGAATTGGAAATGAATAGTTTGTTGCAGTAATGGCGCAGTTGAATCAAGTGATAAATGGTGGTGGTATCCATGCACGAGATCAGCCAGATCAACCGCATAGGAACATGTCAGTGGTGGAACATTTCATGAGGCAACATCCCCCATCATTCAGAGGATCATCTGACCCTGTGATAGCTGAAGGGTGGATTAAAGCACTGGAGAAGATTTTGAATGTCATGGGGTGTTCAGACAATCAAAAGGTTAGACTTTCTATTTACCATTTGGAAGGTGATGCAGATCAGTGGTGGTCGATGGTTAAAAATATCAGGGACGCCGATGAGATTGATGCTCTTGATTGGGATGAATTTAAAGGTATGTTTCTTGAGAAGTATTTTCCTATGGATATTTGACATAGGATGGAAAAAAAATTATTGTAATTGAGGCAAGAGGAAGACATAGTGTCTACCTACGAAGAAAGGATCACTCGATTGGCAAGGTATGCTCCAAATATTATCTGACACCTTGATAGTAAAATAAATCATTTTTACTCAGGGATAAAGCCATAATATCGAAGGGAATTAGCTTCTCGTGAGTTTAAAAGTTATGAAAATCTAGTTTTATGTGCTTAGAAGGTGGAAATAGAGTTTGCCGATGATCAAGTGTTCTATAACAACCAACAGAATAAGAGACCGAGGTGGCAGGAGATAGGAAATAATTATTCAAAAAAGTATGATGGTAAGAAAACAAAGTTTTCAGTTTGTGATAAATGTTGTAAAAGTCATGCTGGGGAATGTCTTCTGAATTTTGGAAAGCGCTACCGATGTGGTAAGATGGGACATAAGGCTCGTGATTTCTCTAAAAAAGATCAAGGTGAAGGTAAGACCAAATTTGATTTACAGTTAGTGAAATGTTTTAAGTGCAATGAGATGGGTCACTATGCAAATGAGTGTCCGACAAAGAGCTCAAGTGATGGGAAGCAGTTAGACTACAAGCAGAACAGGGTGGTGAAATCCTTTGCAACTACTTCAGCAGATTTTGGGCCATCAAATGAAGTTGTATCAGGTACTTTTTTTTGTTTTTTTAGATTATGGCAGTGTGTTGTTTGATTCAGTGTCTACACATTATTTCATCTCTGAAACCATTTATAGTAAAATGGGAATACCATCTCATGAAATGACTCCTGAACTTGTGGTAAAAACACCTGGGGGAAATGTTGAGGAAAAAAGAATTTATAAGAATCTTCCTATCCTTATCCGTGGAAAGAACCTACTTGAAAACCTTATTGTTTTACCTCTAGTAGAGTTTGATGTTATCCTGAGTATGGATTGGCTCTCTATTTACCATGCTAATATTGACTGTAGATCTAAAGAAGATTCTTTTCAGAAATACTTTCAGTTTGTGTAAAAGAATGAATCCTTACTATTGATAACATATCAAGAGGACGAGAAACATGTAAAATATGGAAATGAATATTACCTTGCACATATTGTTAAAAACAAGGGAACTGATCAGATTAATGATGTGCCAGTGGTAAATGAGTATCCTGATGTTTTTTCTGATGAGTTTCCTGGAATAATACCAGATCGGGATGTTGAATTAATTGTTGACTTAGTTCCTAATGCTAAGCCAATTTTGAAACCCCCTTATCGAATGGCTCAAATTGAACATTTAGAGTTGAAGGAGAAATTGCAAGATTTATTAGAGAAAGGTTTCATTCGACCTAGCACGTCACCATGAGGTGCTCCTGTTTTATTTGTTAAAAAGAAAGGTGGTTCTATGAGACTTTTCATTGATTATATAGCCTTGAATAACATCACTGTTAAGAACAAATATCCTTTTCCTCATATCGATGATTTGTTTGATCAGCTCCAGGGAGCTCAGTATTTTTCAAAGATTGACCTGAGATCGGGGTACCATCAGGTGAACGTAAAGGAAGCAGATGTTCCGAAGACTGTGTTTCATACAAGATATGGCCATTATGAATTTTTAGTAATGCCTTTTGGGATAACCAATGCACCTGTTGTATTTGTGGACTTAATGAATAGAATTTTCCATGAGTTCTTGGATATGTTTGTGGTGGTTTTCATTGATTATATTTTGGTGTTTTCTAAAATTAAATAGGAGCATGAAAGACATTTAAGGGTTATTATTCAAACCATAAAAGAAAATAAATTGTACGGGAAACTCAGCAAGTGAGAGTTTTGGTTTCAAAAAATTTCTTTCCTTGGTCACATTATTTCTAAAGATGGGATAACCGTTGATCCTGCAAAAACAATGGTTGTTGAAGAATGGCCAAGACCCACAAATGTAACAGAGATTCATAGTTTCCTTGGTTTGGCGGGCTATTACCGAAGGTTTGTTAGAAATTTTTCACGGTTATCTAGTCCAATGACTAAGCTAACTAGGAAGGGTGTTAAGTTTATCTGGACAAAAGAATGTGATGATTGTTTTCAGGATTTGAAAAGAAGATTAGTGAATACTCTAGTTTTGGCACTTCCTTCCAGTAATGGTGAGTTTTTTATCTACACTGATGCTTCATTGAAAGGACTTGGTTGCGTCCTAATGTAGAATGATCAGGTAATTGCTTATGCTTCATGACAGTTGAAAAATCATGAGGTAAATTACCCTACATATGATTTGGAATTAACTGCTATTGTTTTCTCTTTAATAATTAGGAGGCATCATTTTTATGGAGTAAAGTGTGAAATATATACTACTAACAAAAGATTAAATTATATATTCACATAGAAAGAATTGAACTTAAGACAAAGGAGATGAGTAGAATTAATCAATGATTATGATTGTACAATTCATTACCATCCGGGAAAAGCAAATAAAGTGGCTGATGCTTTGAGTCGAAAAAGTAATGCTTCATTAGAAATGTTGCGGTTGGAACGTGATACTTTGGTTAAGGATTTGATGAACTTTGGCATAGATGTTGTTGGTGCAGGAAGTTATTCTGTTTTGTTTCAGGTATCAGTGAGATCATCTCTATCAGATAGAATCAAGCAAGCACATAAGCAAGACAGTGAGTTGCAAAAAAAGGTAGAGCTGGTTCAGAAAGGTAAGTTTCCTGAATTCAACATTGATAATGATTGATTTTTGAGATTTGGGAAGAGATTTTGTGTGCCGTGTGATTCACAGTTGAAGAGAGAGTTGTTATGTAAAGCTCATAGTTCTCTGTTTTCAGTTCATCCTGGCAGTACTAAGATGTATAGAGATCTGCGGGAGTATTACTGGTGGGATGGAATGTAAAGACATATTGCTGATTTTACTGTTAAGTGTTTGACTTGTCAGCAGGTTAAAGAAGAGTGGTAGTTACCAAAAGGGACACTTCAGCCTCTACCTATGCCAGAGTTGAAATGGGAGAATATATCCATGGACTTTGTTGTGGGATTACCGAGGACATCTCGAGGTAATAATGAAATCTGGGTTATTGTTTATCTCTTGACTAAATCTGCTCATTTCCTTCATATTCAAGATTCATTTTCCCTAGATCAACTTTCCCGTTTGTATCTTAAAGAGATAGTCAGGTTACATGGAGTTCCCCTCTCCATTGTATCTGACCGTGATCCCATGTTTACTTCTAACATTTGGAAAGGCCTTCCGAAGTCGTTGGGTGCTGAATTAAATTTTAGTACAACATTTCATCCTCAATCAGATGGGCAGTCAGAACAAACAATTCATACATTGGAGGATATGCTACATTCTTTCTCTAAGGATTATCAGAAAATTTGGGACCAACAACTTTCTTTGGTTGAATTTTCATATAATAACAGTTTTCATTACAGTATACAGATTCCACCATTTGAGGCGTTATATGGGAAGCGGCGTCAAACTCCAGCTTTTTGGGATGAAGTGGGTGAAAGAATGCTGATGGGACCAGAAATGGTAGAAGAGTTGGAAGAAAAAGTTCAACTGATACAGAAACACATGAGAACAGCTCAGAGCAGGTAGAAGAGTTATGCGGACAATAGGAGGAAGGATCTCTCTTTTGAGGTAGGTGATCATGTTTTTTTCTCATGGTTTCTCCATGGAAAAGTGTGATGCGGTTTGGTAAGAAAGGAAAGTTGAGTCCAAGATTCATTGGACCATATGAAATTCTGGAGAGAGTTAGATCAGTTGCATACAGAGTGGCATTACCTCCGAGTTTATCTCAGGTACACAATGTTTTTCATGTTTCGATGTTGAGAATGTACATGCCAGATCGATCTCATGTTTTGAGTCCAGAGGTAGTTCAGCTGGAAGAGAACCAATCTTATGAAGAACAACCGGTCCAGATTCTTGACCTCAGGGAGCAAGTGTTACAGAATAAGGTGATTAATCATGTGAAGGTTTTTTTTGGAAAAACCACATGATGGAAGAGGCAACATGGGAATCTGAGAATGCAGTGAGGGATAAATACCCACATTTATTCGATACATAAATAAATTTTGGGGACAAAATTTTCTAAAGGGGGGAAGGATGTAACATACCAAGTATGTAATGAATAATAGATATTTTTATCTATGACTATTAATTAATTAGATAGTGTTTTGGAGTCTTATAATGAAAATAAATCCAATCTTAAGCATGAAATACAGTAATATTTTTAAAAGATTGTTTTATTTCCTTTTAATGGAAAACCATTTTTAAATCTATCTTTTGACAATTTTGTAAGCAATGTTCTTGAAAATAAACTTATTCTTTATTATTGGGACACCAAAATTTACTTTGTGTGAATTTTTGGTATTTTTCCGATAAAGTTCATTTTTTAATGAATAGTGAAAAATGTTGTATTTTAATTCAAAACCTCTTTTTAATATAATTTATTTATATGATTATATTATCTTTTGAATTGGTTTTAAAGTGAAATTAGAATATATTTTTACCATTTAATCCAATGGTGGTCATTAGAATCAATTTTACTTTGAAATTGGACTTAAACTAGTGTCAATCTTTTGATACTTATTGTTTCATAAAAACACTCTATTTGTCATGACAGCGGGAATTAATTATTATATTAATTAATTAATCTAATATGTTTTGAATTTTTTAAAATAGACATCATTTTTGAATTCTTAATATCAAATATAGCTTAGGGTGATGTTTTGGAATTATTCTGAAAAACGTTAATATTTAATGAATAGTGAAACCACTAAGTGGTAGTTAAAGAAACTGATTTTTCATTTAAATGAAACTTTGCCACTTCTATGATTTTATTTTCAGTAATCCGACATGCATGTTTTTCATTAAGAAGTAAAATGTGGTTCAATGAGATTTAAATAATTTTTTGGTGAATAGTAACTTTTAAGTTCTTAATCGCGATTAGAGGTAATTAGTGTAGTTTAAGGTAAAAAAATGTTCTAATAATATGAGATGAGCTTGACACATGTCCTACCCTCATTGGATGTGTCATGGCCGACAAAGAAAATCCATGGGTCAACTTGGGGACCCCATGGAGCCACTATGGTTGGGAAATGACACAAATAACTTTTTATTTAATGTTAAAGTAAAAATAACACAAACATGAAATGTTTTAATAAAACAATTTTTACATGGGGTTATACAAGTCATATTTTTGATTATAAATATTAATTGGAATGCTAAAAAGATTTCCTACATCATAGTATGTTTTTTATAATTTTTAGACTTTAAATAAATTAATGTATTTATTACATCATGATGATGCAACGATTAACACATTATTAAACGATTTAAATAAAATGAAATGATAATTTATAATCTATTACCTAAACATGTCCAAAGCCTATTAGATAGGTGGATTTCGAACCCTTATCACCTTACCCTTGAATTATATCAATTTGGGTCCTTTTTAATCCTAAAATAATTTTAAAATAAAGTAACATTTCTTTACTTTCCAAGAGTGCCCCTCCTCTCCTCTTATAAAAGGCCCCCACCTCTACCTCCTTACCCACACTTCCAAAGCCATTGGCTCGGCCAAAACATTCCCATTTTGTCTCTCCACTTCCCTCTCATACTCCTTGAAGCCTCACTTTGGGCAGAAGTCTTCCCATGGAATCCTTTGAGCTCAAACCAAAGGGAGTTACCCGATTTTAAGGTAATGTCTTCACTTGAGTCTTTTTGTTTATTTTGCTTCTCCATCCCCATAAACTCTTTTTATTCATTTCTTTTGTAACAACTAATGTATCTTCAATATACTAGGATGTTGTTATAATAAGTATTCAAGCTACACATACACACACCTACATCTAATGGTTAAGGAACATATTGTTTCCGTCGATGGCGAATTTCTGCCTCCCGAAACGGTGATTGTTCAACATTCTTTTAACACCTTAAAAGGTGGCCATTAAGATGACACTATATTTATATATGATATATAATATGTTTATGTTTTCCTTAAGCTTCTGTATTTTTAATTTTGGGAATACCTTTATGGTTTCCATTATGGGTAAACGCGATATCTTCATTTAAGGAAGTGCGGACTACCGCCCCCTCAAAGAAATTTGATATGTTAATACCATATGTGGGATGTATAAAGAATGGAGTTATGATATTATATATGATATTACACTGAAATTATAATATAACATTATATCATTATGATTATATTCTATAAAATACGAAATAGAAATGAATGTAGCGTTCATCCGTACGTACGACTTACCGTCTCCATGAACAGTGCATTTCATTTCATACCTATAAATGATTATGTAATATTATAAATGCATGTATATACTGGATATATATGATATATATGATATATACATCATGATTATAATTCTGGATATAATGGATACATGAACAACTTGTAATTATAAAGGGTTTATTTTTGACTCAAGTACCAATGATCGTTAAAATGACCGTTATTAACTTAAATAATTACATAGTGTTCATGACATGGAAATAAGTGATATAAAAGGAACAATGAACTTTAAAAAGGTTCTTATACAAGTATAAATTAACTCAAGTTTATTATTAAGGAGATTAAAGAACGACCGAGTCAAGTCAGACCAGAGGTATGGGACTTCATCTCAATCTCCTTTCATTGAGGCATATTTTGTTTTATACACAACCTTCTTTTATACGGTGTATAAACCCCTTTGACATTTATTTTTATCCAAAAGGATTATTTTTTATACGAAGCGTTTTACTAAATGACAAAAGGGAATGTTTTTGTCGTACGTATGCGGCGACAACGACTTCTCCACCG
Source organism: Viscum album (assembly GCA_963277665.1). NCBI lineage: Eukaryota > Viridiplantae > Streptophyta > Magnoliopsida > Santalales > Viscaceae > Viscum > Viscum album. The sequence continues at coordinate 317,927,916 of OY728127.1, forward strand.
TCGTGACCATTATTTGAGTTTCGGCTTCCTCTAAAAGCCATATATTTTTTTAAAAAAAATGAATACCATGTTTTAATTTTCTTTTATTTTAGTTTTAAAATGGTGTTCATAATGTTTTTATATTAATGTGTTGTATTGATATCTTGTGATTGAAAGGTGGAAATGATATGTTTCCTTTATGCATGTTTTATGTGATACGATTATGTTGAGGTTCGTGGGCATTATTATGAAGACGGGTGGTTCCGTGATAAACTAAGGGTGGGTGAGACCGATATAGCTCTCCAATGCATTGGGTAACGCGAAGGAGTGAAACATTAAGGTTTCTCTGAAGAGATTTAGGGAATATACTGTGATGGGTATTCCAAACATAACCAAGAGGGTTACTCCCTACGTAAGAATGTTATGAATGACTCATGTTACCTTTATGTATTATGATTTCAATGATTTATTCAAGATTTGATGAGGTATGTTAAAGTGATTATGTTTTATGGGTAATGTAGGATTTCATTCTTATGTATATATGAACTTATGTTTCCTTTCCATATTTTTATAACATATACTGAGATTTTTATGCTCATCCCATGTTTTTTTTGAAATGTTTTTCACACGTCAATGGAAAGGTACATGGTATGATTATAGTGTCAAGGAAGTGTCACGAATGAATCCATGTCTTATTTTAAATATGTTTCCACTTATGGGAAAAATGAATACTATCTTTATGTAACCTCTTTGTTTATATATGGAATGTAATGAAAGTTTTATGTTCTAATTCTCTAAAACTCTAAACCTGAAAAGATCCTAAATGTGTAATCTTGTAATAACTCATGATTAAGTAAGGTTTAAGGTCGGGGCCTTATACCTGGTAAGGGGAACGTAGTAGCAGAAACACATAACAAGAAGTCTAGTATACAACTGTTAGGTGAGGCAATGGAGTAGCTTCCTGCTTTACAGATATTCTTCGTGGAACATGATGGATCACCTTTCCATCAGTCTCTTATAGTCAGTCACCCACATCTTTAGCGACTTAGGGATTTGTAGCGTGTGGAAACTGACTGTGAGGCTTGATGTGTTCAGATATCCATAGGGTAGGCACATGATGGATTTTATGAAGGTGGGGAGAACGTCATCCTATTTAGATGTCATAACATGGTACCAGTGTCAGTTTAGAAGGAAGTGTTAAGGGAGTTCCATAAATCCCCTCTAGCGGTACATCCAAGAGTGGAGAAGATATACCAGGATCTCTGACGACAGCACTGGTGGCCGGGAATGAAGATAGCAATAGAAGAGTTTGTCTCTTAGTTCCTCACTTGTCAGCAATTGAATCCAAAGCATCAGGTACCAGCAGAATTGGTTCAGACGTTAGAGGCCCCAGAGTGGATGGGGGATGGGATATCCATAGAATTATTGATTGAACATCCATTTAAATCTATGGTACATAACTCAATTTGGGTGATCATCAACCGAGTCAAGAAGTCGTCCCACATCTATTCGATCAGAGAGTAGTGTTCAGTAGAGAGATTGGGGTGCATATGTGAATGACATTGTGAGGATGCATAGATTACATTCGACGATTATCTCTGATCATGATGCATGATTTACTTCCAAGCTATGGAAGTGGTTGCAGGAGGCTTTCGAGATTTAGCTTTGTTTGAGCACCGCCTTCCATCCTCATACGCAAGGCCAAATTGAGCAGACCATTCAGACCCTCAAGTATAAATGAACAAAGCTAAAAGGAACAATGAACTTTAAAAAGGTTCTTATACAAGTATAAATTAACTAAAGTTTATTATTAAGGAGATTAAAGAACGACCGAGTCAAGTCAGACCAGAGGTATGGGACTTCATCTCAATCTCCTTTCATTGAGGCATATTTTGTTTTATACACAACCTTCTTTTATACGGTGTATAAACCCCTTTGACTTTAATGTTTATCCAAAAGGATTATTTTTTATACGAAGCGTTTTACTAAATGACAAAAGGGAATGTTTTTGTCGTACGTATGCGGCGACAACGACTTCTCCACCGTCGTGACCATTATTTGAGTTTCGGCTTCCTCTACAAGCCATATATTTTTTAAAAAGAAAAATGAATACCATGTTTTAATTTTCTTTTATTTTAGTTTTAAAATGGTGTTCATAATGTTTTTATATTAATGTGTTGTATTGATATCTTGTGATTGAAAGGTGGAAATGATATGTTTCCTTTATGCATGTTTTATGTGATACGATTATGTTGAGGTTCGTGGGCATTATTATGAAGACGGGTGGTTCCGTGATAAACTAAGGGTGGGTGAGCCCGATATAGCTCTCCAATGCATTGGGTAACGCGAAGGAGTGAAACATTAAGGTTTATCTGAAGAGATTTAGGGAATATACTGTGATGGGTATTCCAAACATAACCAAGAGGGTTACTCCCTACGTAAGAATGTTATGAATGACTCATGTTACCTTTATGTATTATGATTTCAATGATTTATTCAAGATTTGATGAGGTATGTTAAAGTGATTATGTTTTATGGGTAATGTAGGATTTCATTCTTATGTATATATGAACTTATGTTTCCTTTCCATATTTTAATAACATATACTGAGATTTTTATGCTCATCCCATGTTTTTTTTGAAATGTTTTTCACACGTCAATGGAAAGGTACATGATATGATTATATTGTCAAGGAAGTGTCACGAATGAATCCATGTCTTATTTTAAATATGTTTCCACTTATGGGAAATATGAATACTATCTTTATGTAACCTCTTTGTTTATATATGGAATGTAATTAAAGTTTTATGTTCTAATTCTCTAAAACTCTTAACCTGAAAAGATCCTCAATGTGTAATCTTGTAATAACTCATGATTAAGTAAGGTTTAAGGTCGGGGCCTTATACCTGGTACGGGGAACGTAGTAGCAGAAACACATAACAAGAAGTCTAGTATACAACTGTTAGGTGAGGCAATGGGGTAGCTTCCTGCTTTACAGATATTCTTCGTGGAACATGATGGATCACCTTTCCATCAGTCTCCTACAGTCACTCACCCACATCTTTAGCGACTTAGGGAGGTGTAGCGTGGGGAAACTGACTGTGAGGCTTGATGTGTTCAGATATCCATAGGGTAGGCACCTGATGGATGTTATGAAGGTGGGGAGAACGTCATCCTATTTAGATGTCATACCATGGTACCAGTGTCAGTTTAGAAGGAAGTGTTAAGGGAGTTCCATAAATCCCCTCTAGCGGTACATCCTAGAGTAGAGAAGATATACCAGGATCTCTGACGACAGCACTGGTGGCTGGGAATGAAGATAGCAATAGAAGAGTTTGTCTCTTAGTTCCTCACTTGTCAGCAATTGAATCCAAAGCATCAGGTACCAGCAGACTTGGTTCAGACATTAGAGGCCCCAGAGTGGATGGGGGATGAGATATCCATAGAATTATTGATTGAACATCCATTTAAATCTATGGTACATAACTCAATTTGGGTGATCATCGACCGACTCAACAAGTCGTCCCACATCTATTCGATCAGAGAGTAGGGTTCAGTAGAGAGATTGGGGCGCATATGTGAAAGACATTGTGAGGATGCATAGATTACATTCGACGATTATCTCTGATCATGATGCATGATTTACTTCCAAGCTATGGAAGTGGTTGCAGGAGGCTTTCGGGATTTAGCTTTGTTTGAGCACCGCCTTCCATCCTCATACGCAAGGCCAAATTGAGCAGACCATTCAGACCCTCAAGGACATGCTGCGTGTTTGTGTCCTCGACTTCGGTCGCAGGTGAGAGGATCACTTACCTTTATTGGAGTTCACATACAACAAAATCTATCACTCCACTATAGGGATAGCGCCTTCTGAGGCATTGTACGAGCGACCTTACAGATCACCTCTGTGATGGACTGACCCAGGGAAGTTAGCACGAGTGGGACCATAGATGGTATGGAATACTACAGAGAAGATGAAAATAATCCAGGAGAAGATGAAGACTACACAGAGTTGGCATAAGTCATATGCGGACAGGGGACAGAGACTTCTGGAGTTCTAGTATGGTGACCACGTCTTTCTACGAGTCTCACTCCGATGAGGTCTATGGAGATTTTTCCAAGGCGACAAGATATCTCTGAGGTTCATCGAACATTTCCAGGTCCTCAGCAGAGTAACCGAGGTGGATTACCTCTAATCTCTTCCACCTCAGTTGCACAAGGTACATGACGTCTTCCATGTATCCCAGTTGAGGAGATATATACACAAACCTTCTCACATCATCGACCATGGTGAGGTAGACATCGAAGATGAGGCAACATTTACAGAGGTTCCGATGTAGATTAAAGATCGATAAGAATGGGTCCTCTGTGGTGGTCGATACCTCTGGTGAGAATTATCTAGTAGCACGGGAACCTCCATGAGAGCACAAGGGAGCAGAAGGCTCAGAGGCATGGTCATTACCCCCACGTTTTTTACCTTGTTTGAGTTTTGGCATACATGGACATATATCCCTGAGGTGGGGAGAATGTAAAGACCCTATATTTTGATGTATTTTTTTTAAAAAATAGTAATTTTACATGTCCAAGAAAATTTATAGTGTGTGATTCCATGAACAAGAGTTCCCAGAATAAATTATAGAAAATTTTTTTGGGTACCATCAGTAAACATGCGAGTGGGGTTTTCTAAATTTAGAATAATTTCATAGAACTAAAATCCAAGAGCTCTATTAAACTCAATATGTCGGTATTATCTTAATAAGAATTTCACCTCAACGGCAGTTGGTCGATAGTGAAAGATAGTTTTTGGTTTTTTCATGTAAGAATAAAATAAAAAAAATGAGTTTGTCATTTTTATTTTTATTTGCAACACCCATGTGGGTGTTGGGTGGTGTTGTTCAATAGAACTAGACCTCCATCTGGGGGTTGGAAGTGGGGACCACCAGACCTTAACCACCCATGAGAGGTTATGGTGTTTAGGACCACCCGAATCATAAACTCCCATGAACGGTTATAGTGGTGGGGACCACCCGGGATTTAAACACATTGAAACCCACTTTAATTTGGAGAAACCATCAACTCCATAATTTATTTGGGGGGATACTCTTCAACACCTCCATAATTTTAATTGTCCCAAAACACCATATTAATTGTACCAACTCCCCTTAATCAATTAAACAATTTTAAATATTATGCCATTGAATTAATATATATTGTGATTTATTATCTTGGGATGCCTTTTCATTTTGGGAGAATTGGGGAGAGGAGGAACATGGGAGAAAACTCTTAATGAAGAACGCTCCACCAACGAATAATGATACACCAATGAAGAACACCAATGAGGAACTCCTTCGACTATGAATAACAAACTCGACTTTGAACATATTCCTCCGAACATACTTTGACGTAGGACGTGTTCATCTACAATGAATTGACATCCGCCTTCTTGCGGTAACGTCATACTACAACGAACAAGGTAGGGGTTTAATGCTGTTTTATTATCATATCATAAGTACACCCCATCTTTTATTTTGCGGGTTGGGAAGAATCTTTCCTGGAGGGTTTTATGTGATTGGTTCTTGTGAACCTCTTGCTACTACTCAAGGCGGAGACTGTGGGCCAATCTTACATGACCCATACTCTCCATATCCCTTGTGTTGATTTGTTGTGTTTTTCAAAACGGAGGAAGGCGAAGAAGCTGACGAAGGCGATGAACGCAACGACGCCTCCACTGGTAGCCTCCACGACCCACACCGCCCCCACGGCGCCCCGACCCACCAGCCGAACCAGCCCCGTTCCACTGCCGGTCGAACCCACCCGGCACCAACCCCAGCCGAACCGGCCACAACCAGCAGTGTGCCCTGGCCGAGCCGCACACTGGTTGCGCAACCCTAGCTGCGCCATCCGCTGGCCGGGTGGCTTCGGCCACCCGGCCGAACCGGCGCCTGAGGTGACCCATGTTGCCCAAACGCCCCCCCCACCCGTGCCACCCTGTCCCCCAGGATATATCTCCCCGAGGTGCATCCCAGTTTCCCTCCAAGACGAACCGGCCCCGTGCCCCGTGCCGAGCCACCCCTGTGGCGCCCTCCGGGCCGAGCCACCCACGCGGAACCCTCTAGGCCGAACCACCCGTGTACCAAACCACAGGCGGTCCACACCCTCTCGACCAGACCCAACAGGTCATGCTGGGTCGACCTTAGCGATGTCGGCCCAGACTGGGTCGGGCCAGGTCAGTCCGATCGGGTCAGACCGGACTCGGGCCCCCTATGATCCAATGACGCTCCTTCGACCATATCATTGGCACTAGACATCCATTTGACAAAATGTATGTGGCATTGGAAATCATGGAGAGAGACAGTCCCTTTGAACTGATGTTTTGGATCGAGATGGGAAATGGTAAGGTTGGATCGAGAACGAATCCAACCAGGCCCCTGGGACTAAATGACTAATAACTCACAGACCAAGCGTCCGATTGACACGTCATCTATTATGTTGAGACCCCTATGACATTGAGGACCTTTGGGATAATTCTTTGTGGGACTTAGTGACAGTTGGAGTATCGACCAATAGCTTGTGGAGAAGTTCCTCCTAGAGACGAGAGAGGTTATTGTAGGAATAATGTATCTGGATGAGACCTAACAATTAAAAACCATTTTGACTCAGAGTGACTCTACATGACCAGTGGGGAGCGCCTTGGTGTCGCAGAAGACCCATAGTGGGGAGCACCTTGGTGTCGCGGCAGAACCACGATACTCAATAGGAGGAGTACCTCAACAGGCTACATGGGGGAGCGCACTCGGTGATGTCGTCGATCCATGGTGGGGTAGACGCTTGGTGACAAGGTAGATCCATGATACTCGATAGGAGGAGTACCACAGCAGTCCAAGGATAGTGGGAAGCACAATTGGTGTCATGGTAGGCCCACTGTACTAGAGTGAGGATTAGTTCTACAGTACCCGTGGTTTTGACAATGTGACTGGGGTTGTTAAATGATATTTCCCCTAGAAAGAAATCATATTTTGAGTTGAGTCAATTTTTCAGTGTGTTTTATCTTTCTTGAGAAGTTTCACATGAAAACATAGCTATATGTATGGGAATATATATCTATGTATGGTTATCTATAGATTTCATACTTTATGTTTTATCATTGTTGGATTTTGTGAGACATTGAGGTTCTCAGTATCCCTACTAAGTATCGTTATACTCACCATTGCACGATCTATGCCCGAACCTTGTTTTATTGGTTGATGACGATGGACAACGCAGACTGAGTCCGAGAGTATCACGACTGGACGATGCCCTGAGGTAAACCATACAACGAGTCGGTATAAGGAGGGGACGAATAGATGAGGAGTGTTGTGGAGGTAATCTGTACATACCCTTCAGGTAGGAACCTCATGGGAGGACCCGATTGTTGTTTCCTTTTTTCATCAGTTTTATTTGTACATTCAAAATCAGGTACTTTACTATTGGTATGGTATTCTGGACCCTTTTACATTCAGAACTCTTTTCTTATACAGTTTAACTTATGTTTCGTATGTTTTTGTGTGGTTGGTTATGTGAGATTACAGGTTATCAAGGCAATGCCTTCATAGTTTTAGGGAATACACCTTTGGTGCTAGTCGCCATCACATGAAAAGGAGGGATTGGAGATAGGTCATGGCATGGGCCCTGGGGGACAGGTCCTGACATATATTTTTCCCAAATATCACATAATGAAAAGGCATAAATATGTGTTTCATAACACATCAATAATTCAATATATCATGAAAACATACTATTAATCAATATTTTCATTCAAAAACTCATTAATGTCCCATGTAAATGAAAATGTTTCAACCTGCATTTCTATAAGTTATCACCAATATTTAATTTATGCCTTTAAATTACTGATACAAAAAATTTAGACACCCAAAATGATTATTTAATATAAAAATTTAGTGTGTGTTTCATCAAAAATAATTCCCTAGAAAATAAATCCATTATAGAAAAAAATGATAGTTTAGGGAAATGATAAGATAATATTTATAGTATTCAGTAATCAGTAGTAAAAAATACATAGTTATAATAAAATTTAAGATTCATTTCTAGTATGGTAACTTCTGAGATATTGTAAATAAATCATGTTAAAAGTAAAAATTATAATGAATGTGAGTTATAAAAAATTATAATATATAATGTTTTTCAAAATATAGGAAAAACATTTTGAAACCATTTTATATTAAAAATATTATTATATAAAGGATCCTTGAAAATGAAATATAATTTTAATTTGTTAATGGGATAAACTCAGGATGAATATTACTCTTAAAGAATAATATGTGATACTAACTCCTAGAAATTTATATAATTGATTTCAAATGGTTAATGGAAAACAACATGAAAAAACGTACCATTGATAATGAATCAACAATAATAGATCTATAGAAGGACATAAATGTTAAAATTAGTGATGTGAAAACATCAAGAAAACATTCACTAGTGAAAAATAGTCATCAATAATGGATACTTTGAAATTAAATTTTTCCTTAAAAAGGGAAGTGGGATGAAGATAAAATATTAAAATTTTAAAGGATGGACAATGTTTTATAATATTTTTTTATACATATTATTTTAATTATAAATATAATAAGTACTATATATTATTTTTTAAAGGATGTAAATAAAATTACAAGGATCATATAAATTAATCTATATTGGAGTTCCCCAAAAGAGATGAGGTAATTAGTGGGATTACAAAAATGAAATAGAGGAAATAATATAATGGAATAATTGTGAGGTCTTAATTAAAATGATATTTTTTTCATTTGAGATTATAATTTAATAAAAATATATTATATCAATGAGATTATGTATCATTCCATAGAAAAAACGTGATAATACAGTTGGAAAATATAATTAAAAATAGAGAAGGGGAGTGCAATATCATAATCAGCAAGAAAATTTTTGAATCATAGAGAAGGGATTTTATTCAATAATATTTTTAATTTACATGTAAAATTTAAATTAAAACACCTTAATTCCATGGGATATTTAGATTGACTTTTGAATAAATTTAATGATATTTATTTTTTGGTATAATAAATAAAATCCTCAGATATATTATTTAAAAAAATTTGGCTCATAATAGAAATGTATCAAAATGAATGTAATTTTAGACAAAACCCTCATACTACCATAGAAACATTTGATTGAAAATACCACATAGGTTATGATATCAAAAAAATAATACCAAGAATAAATATTATATTGTGATAAAAATATGATACTGTTTACATAGTCAAACCATGACAATGAACACATGGTGTATACTAAGAAAAATGAATCAATTTCCGAAAATTGGTGACTTGGAACCCAAACATTAATTGACAAATTCCACTAAAGAATTTTATTATTCTATATAAAGAAATATATTTTCAAAATATTCAATTAATTTAATCATATATATAACATTATATATATTATTTAACAATTACTCCATTCATTAATATTTCTTATAAATTATCAATGTTTTCTCTTGGGTGGGATGAATATTGATAATTTTGATTTAGTTTTATACTAGTGATGAAGTCATTAACTATTCTACCAATAATAATCAAAAAATGATTCGAAAATGTCATATAATTTATTATTATTTATATTTTATATAGTGTAAATTTCATTTTATTAAATTTTTCATAGTAGTATTTGAAGATCAAATTAGAGAAAATCTGGTTTCTTCGATATTTTAAAAATGTCAATTTTATCTTAATTAATCTCCATACTATTATTGAAACCATTGATGATAAAAAATAAAATATTCTATACTATTTTAGTCCATATATCATTTTTAATTATGTGTTCATTTCCATCCCATATATTAATTTATAAATATTATAATATAAGTGGAGACAATGACCAAAACATGAAAATAATATATTAAAAGGAGGATTAAGAATATGAAATATGATTCTATAAGAAAAAAATAATCATTAAATAATAAATCTATTATTTATATTATATTATGGATTTAAGCCATATAATAATATTCATTAAGGAAAAATAATCAAACTACATGAAAAATGAGATATTATACTTTGTGTACGTGGTGGCCCACACAATGCACGGTTAACATTTTCATTCGATAAAGAATGATTGGTAATTTAGGTAGATTATATCATACCTGTAACAACCTGAGATTTTATGAGAAGTATTATTTTTAATGTCTTGTGTTGTACGCTACACCACGATTATTTTTGCGCTATATGCAACACTGTATTATCTTGGAGTATAAGAAACACAATTCTTTGATCGTGTTGTACACAATTTCATTTTCATTTGATAGAAGTTATTATATGGAACATTGAGTGTATATATATATTCACGGTATAAATGAAATATGGTTGGATTATTTTATACGCAACAATAAAGGAGTCGTGCACTACACGCAACCCTGATATGGCTTTCATTACAGCCAATCGCAACCTTTCTCGATAGCGTGTGTTGTACGCAATACCGGGTTTCACTAAACAATGATATATGGTTATAATATTATCAATAACTAGCAGTTATTAATATTATTAACTACATTTTGAATTTGATAACCTTATTATTCATCTTATAAATTTTCTAAAACATTTTATGTGAACAAAATAAATTTTTTCTGGTAAAATAAGTATTTTTAAAAAAATGCAGTTTGGTCACCTTTTGATGGAGCACCCACACTAAATCTAGTTTTTAACATGTTTATAAGTTCAATTTTACAAAATAAACATCTTCTTTAGAATCAGGATATTAAAATTTACATTTGATTATGTTTTGATATTTTTCTGATAACTTTCATATTTTAATGAATAGTAAAAACACGCTAGATTTTGATTAAAAAAAACTTTTTTTTCATCGTAAAAATTAATATGTTAAATTATATTATTGAATGGGTTTAAAGTATAATTAGAATATATTTTTACCATTTAATATAATGTATGTCATTAGCAATGATTTTACCATGAATGGGTTTAATGTATGTCATTAGCATTCATTAGGTTAAATCAATTCAATCTTTTGCAATGTTTTAAACAAAAACCCGTTTTCTTTCGACAACATGATTAATTTTAATTTAATTTCTGTGACTTTTTTGTATTGAATTTGAAAAAATGGATTCCATATTTGGAATCAGTGGGTCCAAATTATGTTAATAAGATACTTTTTATTTTTGGGCATTATGAATAGTAACTACAGAAAATTATATTTACCATAATTAAAAGTAAATCAGGTAATTAAAGGTAAATATAAGATAATAAAATTACCCTAACACGTGAAAAATTCCTATTGGATGAATAAAAGTCGACCCATATCACCTAATGGTAGGATTAGATTCATTTAATGGAGTTTTCTCCATGAAGATAATTTAGTTATTATTAAAACCAAAGAAAGTGACAACATGTCACTTTCTTAAATCTTATATGTATAATAATTTTAATCTAGTGATAAACATAATGAAACCTCAAAATAGAATAGTCTCCGGAAACATAATTCAATTATCTACATCATATGAATTTATTTATAATTTTTAGGGATTAAATAATTATTATTAATTATGTCACAATAGTGATGTTGAAATTATTTTATTGATTGAAATATCAAATAAATGATCTTAAAAATAATAAAATAAATATTATATGAACTATTTATTGTGCACTAATAATTTTCCTGATACATATGATAGATTATGAATATATAAAAGCGTTTAGTTCGAACATATATTTTGTATATATTTTATTTAAATTCAAATAAATGAATAGTGTAAAAATTGACACTATTGTTATTTTATAAAAATAACATATTATAAAATTGTTTCAAAATCACAAAAATATTTAAAAATTATAAATTAAAATTTATATGATAGAAAATTTCATACAGTGTCATATTTTTGAAAATTCACAACACATATGTAATTATTTATAATAATTTAAAATTTAGAATATTATTACCACAAATAAAATTAAATTGATAAATAAGGATAAATCAAGTTGATAATCATTAAAATAAATTCATAACATGTCTAAATTTTATTTGTTGAATATATTACAACCATATATCCTATAATATTCATATATGAGTAATTTTGGAAGTTGTTATGTGGGTATTGGATTTAATATAAACTAATATATTTTATATTTCCAAAGGTGCCCCTCTCGTCCCTTATAAAAGGGCACCTCCTCCCACTCCTCCTCACACAAATTTGAGCCTTCAAGATCAGCCAAACCCTGCCCATTTTACTTTCCCACTTCCTTAGAAACCTACTAGAGGTACTGGTCTTCTCAGAAGACCAACTCTAGTACCCTAAGAGAATGTTTAAAAGAGGCACTTCGAGAAAAAGGTAATACCTTCTAACATTTTCTTCAAGTTCCATTCTTCTTCTAACCCATGTTCTTTAGTTGTTTCATTATGAAGTAATAAAATAATTGTCCCTAATATAATGATATGTTATAATAAATTTGAAAAAACCCTATTTCACCTTCTATCAATCCTACTAAAAACAAAATCACCACGTGTGCATACGTACGGAATACCGTCTCCAAATCGTGGTGTAATCTGTTTTTTCACCAACACCGTACATGGATGGGTATAATGGTGTAAAAAATAACTATATATGGTTATTATAACATCATAATTATTCTGATATATTATATCATCCAATCCAAATCTATTCAATAATTATGGTAACAATATCATCGCTCGTGCATACGTACAGATTAACGTCTCCCTGACGCGATGAGATTCATTCTCCATGATAACCATACATGAATGATTATAAAGATTATATAATGAATAATAATGAAATATATGAAATAATAATGCTACTATATTTATGTATATATATATATGTATTTCATCTATTTAGTTTCATTCAATTCAATAAGAAAATGAAAAGAACGTTCATGCGTACGTACGACATACCATCTCCATGAACAGTGTATTTTATTCCATTTATCGATGTATAATATATATGTATATGATGAATATATATTATATATAAATCATGTTTTACATTATGGAATTATGTAAATAAGGATATACGTAATAATATCAAGAACGACAAGTCGAAACACATACGAAAAATGAAATGATTTTACCCAAAACGCTGCTCTAACATGGAATTTACAATAGAACGGGGAATATAAAGTCATAATTAAAACATATATTATATCATAACAATGAATATAATTATCTAATAAGTCAATGAAATTATTTAAATCATTATACAGGAGGTTTGGATCCATACGAAGCATATCAGACCTAAGGTAAGGGATAATTATTCAAATCTCATTCTTTATCCGAGATTGTTTATTCGTAAGTATTTATTGGGGTTATGATTATTATCCATGTCCATATGTTCTCAAAAAAAATCATAAAATGATTACTTTTATTCCATGTATGTTTAAGGTAATTTTACACTTTTATACATTTACCACATCTTATGGAAAGAATCTTTCTTTTGTTTACTATACGAGGTACTTTTTGACTTTTCCGGTAAAAGTACCAGAAAAATGTTATTTTTAACTTATACGGAATGAACAGATTTCTTGGGTTTTATAAAGCCTTATATTCATGAGGATTCCTCAAAAATATTTTATCACTATTTTCAAAAAATCCTTTTCTTTTAAAAATTCATGAAATTTTTGTGAAAAGCAAATGATTTTAAAGAAGAAAGAATATTTTCCTCAAGAATTCATTTAAATTGTTTTATCAAAACCATTTTCATCTAAAATGAAATTTTTTCATATGTGTATGTTTGAAGTATAATGTCTCTATGATTTACATGGTTTCACTTTTCTAATTATGAAATTATATCCATTTCGTTTATATGGATTATGTGATAATGGGATGATTGTTATGACACCCATTTTATTCGTTGGGTTATTATGAATGATGTATGTTTATTTTTGGAACAAGTAAGAATGATTTCATTATGAGATGGGTGGAACCTATATAACCCTCCAATGCATTGGGTACAGATTTATATCTAATGAGATTGAAGTGACTGGAACGGTAAGTTAATCTGGTTTAGTGTTACAGGACTGAAATGAGGAGTGAACTCAATTCTGAAAGGGACTTTGTCCACTAAGATGGTCTTGGCAGCAATGCCTTGGCTACTATGGAAATCAAAACATGTTCTGAATGGTTGCCAGAATTACATGTTTTATTATAATTATATTTTATCATGGTTGATGTTGCATTATGATATATGTCTTACGTACTTCCACGATTTATGTCTTTGCTCAAGATTTTGATATTTAAATTTCATGTTCATGTTTTTGCTACCAAATGTTTATGGATTGTTTTATGTTATCTATTTTTTCCCTTACTGAGCATTTGAGCTCACCATTTTTATGTTTTATTTTTCCCAGGATATAAAGAAAGGTTTTAGGTAAGGAAACAAAAAGGGGAAGTTTGTTATGGGAGTTTTTGAAGATATTTCAACATGATTAGAAATTTATATACTGAGTTTCCAAAGACCATAAACTATTACAGTCATTGTGTGTCTGTTTTTGTTATGTATTATGTATTCCGCAAAAGTAATGTAATGTCCATGTATGTCATGCTTCGGGTCTCTACAGTTGGTATTAGAGAAAGGTTAATCAACCATTGGAAACTAGGATGCGAAAAATATAGTGAGATCACTAGAGATATTTGAAAGGTATGTCTAGGGATGTCCCTAAGGTTAAGTATAAGTATTGGATATAGTCCTAGAATTACGATAAAGATAATATAATTAAACCAATGTTTATAGATGTCGAAGGTACTCCCCCTTGATTATGTTATTTTCCTTGTCTGATTTTTGCCTCTCACAGAATTCTTTTTGTGTTTTAGTCAATGGAGGGAACTAGAAAGAATTCGGTTAACATTGAATCCAATGGAAAAATTGGTGACTATGAGAACCAAAATTGCGTAATGCCTAGATAGAAAGATATTGTGATTATGTCAAATCAGTCATCGCGATATATGAATAATAAGGTGAAATTTAGTGGTATGCCTAATTCATCAAATAAGAGTAAGATATACTTTTATGCATGTTTTCATGGTGAGGAGAATAAAGAAAGGAAGATTGAGATTTTTAAGGAAGGGAAGAAGAACCTTGAGGAATACCTCAAATGGAGGGATAAATGTTATCTATGTGGAGAAAAGGGTCATAGAGTGATAGACTATTATGGAGTTCAATGTCTTATTTGCGGAGAACATGGGCATTACCCAACTTAATGCCCTGACCCAAAAAGCTACTTCTAAATCAAGGAAGGACATATTACATGACAATCATTGAAGAGGATGGATTGAAGTTTTTATGTATTGGTATTCAAGAATAATGTTTTTGACGTACCTTTATTGTGTATTAGAATATTTTTGTGTTAGTCAATTGTGGTTTTCAATAATTTAATGGTACTAGTAACCATTAAAAGTGATTCAAATATTTTGGAAAGCAGGTGATATGCGCATAAGGAATGTATAAGGAGAAAATGAAATGTTTGATAGTATTCAGGAGCTCATGATTGATATAAGGACTAAGTGATATCATGGTTTGAGTATATAGAATTTTTTGGGATTTTGGTATGTGGAAAGAGTTCACTTTTGACAGCATTCATGTTTTCAGTAAGGTAAAATGTGTTTTTATTTTATTTTCAATAGAATACATGATTAAGGTATTCACATGTTTCTAATTTGACAAATAAGATATATCTTATGATATATGGGGGATAAATGATGGAATTCACATGATTGTTATGTGACATTTCAAGTAATACTTTTCATTATACTATGAGTTTAGACTGACATATTTTAGATAAGCCTAATTATTGGAATGGATTATGTTGGAAAACGTTAGTATTGTTTAAGGATAAAACTTTTTTTCGATATTATTTATGGGATGTTATAGTAATGTAGTTTTAGAAAAAGGACAACCTACAGGATGGGTGATAGCCCATCGTGTTGGAAAAGGCTGTGGGAATCAAACCCACAACCGAAGTGCGACATGCCTTTATTTCCTACCACTGGCCTACAAGAAATTCCCTGGTTAGTAGAAACTAGTTCTATTTTATTAAAGGGGTATGATAAATAAAGTATAAGTCCATTTTTGGAACCATATATGATTAATCTCACCATAAGATGGACTTATAACTTTTTCTAACCTTCAATTTGACACAGATGGAATTACCCATCATTCTATCACATGATCTGCAAACGCGTCACGAATAACAATTCAACTTCATCTCTTTAATAGATGAAATGGAAATTGTTCAATTCACGAACAATATTGAGATTGTACCAAAATCATGTAATTATTTCTTTTAATTCATCAACTTTAGGGAAATGATCTTGAAAACCAAAAATGTTGTCCTAGTACCCTTATATCTGATTAATTAGTTGGTACCCTAGATCATCACAAATTTATGGCTTTGTGATTGTTGGATTTTTCATAACCATGTTCTCTACCACTCTCCATCAGAACATGACGATTAGATTTATCTTCCAAATACATATTTTCACCTATGTTCTCCTATGTGGAAACCCAGTGATTAGTTAATTTGGGTAACCTTTACGTTTCATACTTTAGTTTTTAATGTCATGTTTTGGTATTCCTTTTTACGATGTGGGTTTCCATTAAAAAAACATTCAAGTAGAAAACCACTTATAATCCCGACGAATTTCAAGGGTGAAATTCATTTTAAGGGGGGTAGAATGAAACAACATGATATTTTATGAGAAGTATTATTTTTAATGTCTTTTTTTGTATGCTGCACCAATATTATCTTGCGCTATATGCAATTCAGTATCAGCCTGCAGTATATGCAACACAATTCTTGGATCGTGTTATAAACAATTTCAAGTTCATTTGATAGAAGTTATTCTACGCAACATTGAGTATATATATATATATTCAATATATAAATTAAATATTGTTGGAATATGTTATATGAAACAAAAAAGGAGTCTTACACCACACGCAACCCTGACATGGCTTTCATTACACGCAATCGCGACCTTCCTCGATAGCATGTGTTGTACGCAGTACTGGGTTTCACTAAACAATGATATATGGTTATAATATTATCACGAACTAGCCGTTATGAATAGTATTAACAAAATTTTTAATTTTATAAGATTATTATTCATCTTATAAATTTTATAAAACATTTTATGTGAACAAAATAATTTTTTTTGGTAAAATAAGTATTTTTCAAAAATGCAGTTTTGCCGCCTTTTGATGGAGCACCCACATTAAATCTAATTTTTGACATGTTTATAAGTCCAAATTTTCAAAATAAACTTCTTTTTTTGAATCAAGATATAAAAATTTACATTGAATGAAGTGTTTATATTTTTCTGATAACTTTCATATTTTAATGAATATTAAAAACACACTATATTTTAATTAAAAAAAATTTCATCGTAATAATTAATATGGTTAAATTATATTACTTAATGGGTTTATATTATAAATAGAATATATTTTTACCATTTAATATAATTTATGTCCTTAGCATTGATTTTACCATGAATTCGTAGGTTAAATCAATTCAATCTTTTGCAATGTTTTAAACAAAAACCCGTTTTTTTCGACATCGAGATTAATTTTAAGTTAATTTCTGAAACTTTTGTGTATTGAATTTAGAAAAAAGGATTCCATATTTTGAAACAGTGGGTCCAAATTATGTTAATAATCTAATTTTTATTTTTGGGCATTATGAATAGTAACTACGGTAAATTTTATTTATGACAATTAAAGGTAAATCGGGTAATTGAGGGTAAATATAAGATAATAAAATTACCCTCACAGCTGCCAAAATCCTATTGGATGACTAAAGGTTGACCCGTATCACCTAAGGATCGTATTAGATTAATTTAATGGACATTTTTCCATGAAAATAATTTAATTATTATTAAAACCATTGAAAGTTACGACATGTCACTTTCTTAAATCTTATAAGTATAATAATTTTAATTTAGTGATAAACATAATGGAACTTCGAAAATGAATAGTATCCAGAAATAAAATACAATTATCTAGATCTTATTAATTTATTCATAATTTTTATGGATTAAATAATTATCATTAATTATGACACAATAGTGATGTTGAAATTATTTTATTGATTGAAATATCAAATAAATGATCTTATAAATAATAAAATAAATATTATATGAACTATTTAATGTGCTCAACTAATTTTCTAGATACATAATACTTTTTACGAATATATTAAATCTTTTAGTTCGAACATATCCTTTGTATATGTTTTATTTAAATTCAAATAAATTAATAGTGTCAAAATTGACACTATTGTTATTTTATAAAAATAACATAATATAAAATTGTTTAAAAATCAAAAAAAATTATAAATTATAAATTAACATTTATAGGGTAGAAAATGTCATAAAGTGTCAAATTATGTAAAATTAATAACACATACGTAATTATTTATAATAATTTTAAATTTAGAATATTATTACCACAAATAAAATTAAATTGATAAATAAAGATAAATCAAGTTGATAATCATTAAAATGAATTCCTAACATGTCTAGATTTTATTGGTTGATAATATTACAACCCTATCTCTTCTAATATTCGTATATGAGTCGTTTTTTATGTTTTTTAGTGGGGTTGGGATTTAATATAAACTAATATTTTTTATATTTCCAAAGGTGCCCCTCTCCTCCCTTATAAAAGGGCACCTCCTCCCTCTCCTCCTCACTCCAATTTGAGCATTCAAGCTTGGCCAACCCATGCCCTTTTCAAATCCCCACTACCTTATAATCCTACTATAGGTACTTGTCTTCTCAAAATACCAACTCAAGTTCCCTAAGAGAAATATTAAAAAAGGCACTTTGAGAAAGA
Organism: Viscum album; assembly: GCA_963277665.1. Taxonomy (NCBI): domain Eukaryota; kingdom Viridiplantae; phylum Streptophyta; class Magnoliopsida; order Santalales; family Viscaceae; genus Viscum; species Viscum album. Next base: position 317,946,766 of record OY728127.1, read on the forward strand.
GGTAATACCTTCTACCGTTTTCTTCAAGTTCCATTCTTCTTCTACACCCTCTTCTTTAATTGTTTCATTATGAAGTAATAACATCAGTATCCCTCATATAAAGATATGTTATTATAAATATGAAAAAACCCTATTTCACCTTCTATCCATCCTACGAAAAACAAAATCACCGTGTGTGCGTACGTACGGAATACCGTCTCCACGTCGTGGTGTAATCTGTTTTTCCACCAACACCTTACATGGATGGGTATAATGGTGTAAAGACTAACTATATATGGTTATTATAACATCATACTGATTCTTATATATTATACCATCCACTCCAATTCTATTCAATAATTATGGGAACGATATCATCGCTCGTGCGTACGTACGGATTACCGTCTCCCCGACGCGATGAGAATCATTCTCCATGTTAACCATACATGAATTATTATAAAGTTTATATAATGAATAATAATGAAATATATGAAATAATAATTCTACTAGATTTATGTATAAATATATATATGTATTTAATCTATTTATTATCATTAAATTCAATAGGGAAACGAAAATAGCATGCATGCGTACGTACCGCCTACCATCTCCATGAACGATGTATTTCATTCTGTTTATCGATCTATAATATTTATGTATATGATGAATATATAATATATATAAATAATTTTTTACATTCGGTAATTATGTTAATCAGGTTATACGTAATAATATCAAGAACGAAAAGTTGAAACACATACGATAAATGAAATGATTTTACCCAAAATGATGTTTTAACATGGAATTTACAAAAGAACGGGTAATATAAAGTCATAAGTGAAACATATATGATATCAAAACAATTAATATGATTATGTAATAAGTCAATGAAATTATTTAAATCATTATACAGGTGGTTCAGATCCATATGAAGCATATCAGACCTAAGGTAAGTGATAATTATTCCAATCTCATTCTTATCCGAGATTTTTTATTCGTAAGTATTTACTGGTGTTATGATTATTATCCATGTCCATATGTTCTCAAAATGTTTTCATAAATTTTTTTCTTTTCTTCCATGTATGTTTAAAGTCATTTTTACCCTTTTAAACTTTTACCACATCATATAGAATGAATCTTTCTTTTGTTTACCATACGAGGTACTTTTTGACTTTTCCGGAAAAAGTACGAGAAGAATGTTATTTTTAACTTATACGGCATGAACGGATTTTTAAGGTTTTATAAAGCCTTATTTTAATGATGTTTCCCCCAGAATATGTCATCACTAATTTCAAAAAAATCCGTTTCTTTTAAAAATGCATGACATTTTGTGGAAAGAAAATGATTTAAAAGAAGAAAGGATATTTTCCTCAAGAATACATTTCAAGTGTTTTATCAAAACCATTTTCCTTTTAAAATGAAATTATTTCATATGTGTATGTTTAAAGTATAATGTCTCTATGATTTACATTGTTTCACTTTTCTTATTATGAAATTATATAAATTTCTTTTATATGGATTATGTGATGATGGGATAATGTTTATGACACCCATTTTATTCGTTGGGTTATTATGAATGATGTATGTTTATTTTTGGCACAAGTAAGAATGATTTTATCATGAGATGGGTGGGACCTATATCTCCATTTATTTCATTGTGTAACGATTTATATCTCATGAGATTGACATGAATCTAATGGAATGTTAATCCGGTTCATTGTTACGGGACTGAAATGAGGAGTGAACTCGATTCAGAAATCAACATTGTCCACTAAGATGGTCTTGGTAGCAATTCCTTGGCTACTTTGGAAATTATAACATGTGCTGAATGGTTTCCATAATTACATGTTTTATTTCCATTATATTTTATCATGGTTGATGTTCCATTATGATATATGCCTTACTTACTTCCACGATTTATGTCTTTGCTCAAGATTTTGATGTTTAAATTTCATGTTTATGAGTTTGCTTCCAAATGTTTATGGATTGTTTCATGTTATCTATGATTTCCCTTACTGAGCATTTGAGCTCACCCTTTTTATGTTTTATTTTCCCAAGGAAATAAAGAAATATTTTAGTTATAGAAACAAAAAGGGGATGATGGTTATGGGAGTTGTTGAAGATATTTCAACATGATTAGAAGTTTATATTCTGAGTTTCCAAAGACACTAAACTATTACAGTCCTTGTGTGTCTGTTTTTGTTATGTGTTATGTATTCCAAAAAAGTAATGTAATGTCCATGTACTTCAAGCTTCAGGTCTCCACAATACCTCTTAATAATAATTGTTATATTATATATGTCACATTTTATACACAATTTCATATTTATAATCACTAAATATTAGTAGTGGTGATAAAACTGAATTCGCCACTATGTGGAAATCGTAGTCCAAAAAACATAAGAGTTTATTTTATTTTTTAATATTAATGAGTTTATGTGTTTTATATTAATTAATATATTATAATTACTTAAATTAGTAATGATATAATTAATAAAGGATATAAAAATTCTAACATTTTACACTGTAATGTTTGAATGAAATGAAAAGATGACTGGATAAAATACTCCCATTAAGTACATTGGATTTCCATTTAATGATGCATTAGAAATATTATTATTTATAAAATATTACATGTAAAGTGTTTTATGGAAAATTAAATATTATAATATATAATGGGAATAACATTTGTTTAAACTAAATTCATTGGGTAATTGAACCATCCATAATCAACACATAATATAAATTTTATACAAGAAATCACCTTCAACAATTTTGGTGATATTATCTTGATTATATATTTAGATGAATTAGTCATAAATAATATATAAATACTTCATATAATATATGTTTTACAATTCATTTTAGTCAAATGTTTTGTCTAATATAAATCTTTTAAAAAGAAAGAAATTTTCCGATCATGAAAAATTTTAACAATTTTCAACAGGGATTCTATATTGTTCTTTATCATCCTTAAGACATTTAAAAATAATTTTAAAACAAGGATGTGAAAAAAATAATATTAATGGAGATAAAAATAATATATTGAACCATTACTTTATTTTAAAACCATGAAATCATAAAAATATCTTCCTTTATCATAATAAAATTTGATCTAAAAAATCATTTCAATACACATGTAACTTTAATTTAAAATTAATTTACTTCCCTGAAAAATTATTAGAAGTAAATAATTAAAAATGATTAAAATGATTGTTTCTTTGATAAAAATATATTTCATGAAAAATGGATTTTAATGACATATATTTTTACCATAAAATTTGATAATCATTCCATTTAGATGAAAACTACCTTACATTTTGAAATTAAAAAATTATCATGAAGGCTCATTGTATTGTCTCTAAATGTTATGTATTTTCCTTGGGAGATCTTCTTTGTATCATTTTAATATAATATGTATAATTGGATTAACCATATTGTCCAATTCTAATATAATTGTCTCATGATTATAATCCTTAACCAATTTATTTGAGATATATATATGTCATAAAAACAATAATTATCTATATCAAGCTAAAAAATCATAATAAATAACATTAATGGAATATATAATAAAAAAATTATTCTTCAACATTTTCATCATACTACCATTGGAAAACTATTTTTTATTTATATGAAAAAAATTAGATATTAAAATACACATTCCTTTTGAAAACCAATTTGCATATTAAAATACAAAGAACAAATAAAATGATGTTTTTCCATTTATGAAAAAACAAATATCGGGTATCGAGATTAAAATATCAAATAAGTATTATAGTAGTGGTAAAATCCAGTTGCAGATGTATATAATAAATAAAACATTCCTTTTTTCCTTTGGTGAAAACACCAAAATTATTACATAAAAATATTTTTATCAAATATATTTTAATAAAGGGACATAAATTTCCATCAAAAATAATTTTTATTATTATAAATATATAAAAATGGGTGTTATGAATATTTTTATAGAATAGAATGATTGAGAAATAAATCTTCTAAATATTTAAAGAATGGGTTTTAATGTAATGTGTCTCATATATGGACACAAAATCATAACATATGTTCATCATATTCATGAAAAAATTTATTATTATATACATTCATCATAAGAATTTTCATCCTTATTATTACATTTTATTCATTAATAATCCATTACATAATAAATTAACATCATGCAGCATGTTTTCATGATAATCATCTCATATATTCAACACAGATTCAATTTGCATACTATGTTAAATGTGGTTATTGAACACTATCCAAATAATATTGGTCATGATAACATTATATTTTTACACATAAATTATAATTTTAACCTTATCAATGAATTATGGTTATGAAAAAAGAAAAATGTTATAATCATATAGACAATACGATGATCGTATGCCTGCATAAAATATACATTATTCAATGATCCTTATGGCATGAGGTTAAGTATAATTTTTCCTGAAATATTGTATATTATTTTATAAATATAATATTAATTGTATAAATAAACTTATATATTTCATTAATAAAATTTGGGGAAGAGAAATTATTTACATAGATTTGGAGTGGTGGTAGTCCACACATACTTGTAAACGAAGTGATCATTTTCAGTGAAGGGAATGTCATGAGATCATATATGGATATATGTTATTTCATTAATGTAAAATATTTATATTATATCTATGAAAATTATTTTATATTACCATTATGATTCATGAATATTTTAGTGAGGTGGAAAAATAAATAAAACTAATCAATTCAGTTAATTATTATACATTTTTTTCAGACATCATCCTTTGTTCTCCCCCATAATCTATCCAAGGATGGAATTTGGCCTAAAAACACACTAAAATTAATCTATATATTATTATAATATATTTTAGAAGGTTATTGAAATTATAAATGGAAATTTACATATGAATAAATGAGGGGACAATGTGCCCTTTTTAGGTATATGAGTAAAATCATTGAATTTAATAAAAATTAAAATATTGTAAATTATTTCTTATCAAATAAATGGATATAAGATGATATAATTGGAATTTTTATTTATTATTAGTCATAAATCTACCAAAAATATTAATTTTACAAATGTTGGTGGTTTTTTCCAACTAATCATATTTTATTAAACCTATGTGATCCCTTTTGATTATTCTTATGATAAAAATGATTACTACTAAATAATAGTCTAGAGTAATTTATTTAAAAATGAAATTGGTTCATAAATGTATTATGGTTGATATTATCTACCATACCCTAATCAAATTTCACATTATAGTATTTTTTTAATTTAAAACATCTTTATAAGAAATTTTTTTATTTAAAAATTTCATTTATGTTAGTTTTTGAGATACTTGATAAATAATATATGTGTAAATAAAATAAAATTATAAAAATTGTCTTTGTATTATGATTGTAACACCCCAAGATTTCATAGTGTGTTATTTCTTCAAAATAATTCAATAACATGCACTACACGCAACACCGAGTTCAAGCGCACCATGACTCACCAAACAAGCCGTTCAAAAAAGGTTATGAATAGTATTAACTAAATTTTAAACTTTATATAATCCTTATAATTTTAGAATCCATATTATGAGTTTCTTAGATATAATGCAAGAACAAATTCATTTTCAGTATTGCAATTTTATCAACTATAATAGTAATCCCTTTTTAAATACTATATTTTAAACTTTTTGACTAAATGGGGACATCAAAAATTTAAAATGAAACATCCCAAGCTTCTACGGTACGCTTCTCTTTGAATAATGTGATAGCGTATGTTGTACGCAACACCGAGTTCTAACAACCAATTTAACTAGCCGTTATGAATAGTAATAACTACTTTTTGAAATTATATATATTTTATATTTCAAAATGGACTTCATTTTTGGATTCAGAATATCAAAATTAGTCTAGGGTGAAATTTTGGTACTTTTCGGATAACTTTCATATTTTGATGAATAGTGAAAATTACTAAATTTTAATTAAAAACAACTTTTTTAATCAAAATAATTAATAGTGATAAATTATGAATTTGAGTGGTTTTAAAGTATATTTAGAATATATTTTTACCATTTAATATAATGTTGGTCATTGGACATAATTTTACAATTAAACCAAACATAAACAAGTGTCAATCTTTTGATATTTATTATCTCTTAAAAACACGCTTTTTGTTTTGACAGCGGGAATTAATTTTAAATTAATTTCTGCCACTTCTGTGTTTTGAATTTAGAAAAATGGATTCCATATTTGGAATCAGGATGTTCAAATTGTGTAAATAGGTAACTTTTATTTTTAGACATTTTGAATAATTACTGCGGTAAATATTTTATTTACCATGGTTAAAGGGTAAATCCGGTAAATAAGGGTTAAAAAATAATATTATAATAATACAAAATCACCCTAAAACGTGTCCTAACCTTATTGGTGGACACATACCCGACCATGGTCATCCTTGGGTCAATTTGGGGACCCCTTGGAGCCACTTGTATGTGGTAGGGACACATTATATTAATAAAGTTAAAATAAAAAATAAAAATGGCATAAGCTTACATCTTTTAGAAGAACAATTTTTACATAGGGTTATACATGTTGGATTTTCGATTATAAATATTCATTAGAAAGATAAAAAGATTTACTACATAATGATGTTTTATTTATAATTTTTAGACATTAAATAATTTATTTTATTTATGACACAATGATGATGCAGTAATTACTAAAATAGTAAAAAATTAACATAATTGATATTATAAATACCCAAATAAATATAATATGAAACTTTTAATGAATTAAACTAATTTTCTAGGATAATATGATTTATTAGTATTGATTTAATTGACTTTTTTTGAAGTAATCAATATGTTATGAGTTTCACAAAAATCAACTATTGAATGGTGTCAAAATTGACATAAAAGAGTTCCTAAAACAAATATTATATTATTAATTGATATTAAATTCCTAAAAATCTAAGGTTCGGCAAAGAGACTTATATTATGATAGGTTAATCATTAATGGACCACTTGGGGGTCGCTTGGATGTATATAGTAAGTTTATTAACCATATTATATAAAAATACAAAGAGACAATGTAAAAGTGAAACTAATTAACTTAGAGTTAATACTTAAAGATAAGGTTAATATAAGTACCCAAACCTGTCTAAATTCTATTTGATGAGTTGTTTTCGACCTATCCCCACCTCATCCTTTGAATAGTCAACTTTGGAGCCTTTGAAAACCGAATATGAATTTATTATAAATTAATATTTCTAGCTTTTCCAAAAGTGCCCCTCACCCCTCTTATAAAAGGGCACTCCTCCTTCTCTTTTACTCACACCTCTCAACCACTTGGCTCGTCCAAACTCTGCCCAACTAAGCTCCCCAAATCCCTATCCTCCTCCTTGAAGCTTCCCCTTAGGCAGAAAGCATTTCAAGAAGTCCTTTGGTTCCAACCAAAGTGAGTTACCTAGATTAAAGGTAACGATTTCTCTTAAATTATTTTCATTTATTTTGCTTCTCCAACCCCCAAACTCTTTTTATTTCCTTTCTTTTGTAACAACACCAGTATCCACAATATACTATTATGTTGTTATAAGAAGGATTCAAACTACACATACACACAACTCCATCTAATGGATGATGAACATAATGTTTCTGTGGATGGCAAACTAACGCCTCACGAAACGATGATTGTTCAAATACATCTTACCGCCTCTCATGGTGGCCATTATGATGGCACTATAATTAAATATGATATTAATGATATATATTTTATATATAAGCTTCTGTAATTCCATTTATTTCATACCATTATTCGTTTCATGTTGTATATACATACGATAATTTCATTTGAGGAAGTGCGGACTACCGCCCCCTTAAAATGATATGACTCGTTCATACCACACATGGAACGTATAAAGGATGGTGTTAATGAACTTAAGTAACATATATAAAATATTATATTATACTGGAATAGTAATATACCTATGTATCATTTGTATTCGATTCTTTTAAAATAAAAAATTAAATGGAAGTAGCGTTCGTGCGTACGTACGGACTACCGTCTCCACGAACGCGATGAGATTCATTCTCCATCGTATCCATTCAAGTATAATTATCATTTAATGATTTAAAAATGATGTTTAAGGACTTGATATCATTCTGGATATTAATAAGATACAAGAAACATGACTTATGTAACAAAACATATAAAGAAAATGAGTAAGTTAACACCCGAAACGGCGATAATACTAAGATATTATTATCAAATCAATATTAAAAGATCATATATGATATCATATTAATGTATATGATTCTTGTATAATTTAGTAACAATTATTTCACTATTATACAGGAGGTTAACCTACCCCAACCAAGGAAAAGTACAAGGTAAGGGTTTTCTTATCTCACTTTTAATTCCGTGAGAATTCCATTGATCACCACTTAATTATTGCATGTGGTGTATATGTACTGCCCATGATCGTAATCATTATGTAATATACTTTAATTTATGGGTATTTACATCATCATGGTATGATACTTCTTTCATGGGTGTATGTTTCGTAAGTTACCTAATCGATAAGGGAATTTGAGATTTCAATTTCCACTCATTTGGATTTACACATATTTCATTGATTATATTACCCCAAGATTATGTGTGGAATCACTATTAATTTGATTATGTCATAATTTCCACTCCCCTTCCTGTGGATATAAGTTTGATACACATAATCACTCCATTGATAATTCTCATGTCATTGATATGAATTTTATAAGAGTAATTTTAACTCATTCTCCATTTGTTGAGTTAAACATCCAATTCGTTGGTATTGTTTTTACAAGAATATGTGTGAATATCCTTTGATTGATTTACATTGAATATCCAATCATATTTAGTGTATTTATATTTTTCACACATAATTATGTCGTTGATTTATCCTTAACCTAAGGATACAACCTTTATGAGAGATTTCATCTCAATTTACATTCCATTGAGACTTCTTTGTTGATATACACCAAATCACTTTTATGTGGTGTATATAATGTACTTTGACATAGTATATCATGAATCCCTTTATTCTCATGATATTACAAAGTTTTGATTACCACAATTGTTGTATTCAAGGGTCTCTTTTGGTTGGAACCTCTAACCAAAATACCAATTTAAAATGTTTTAAAGACTTATTCTTCTATATCTTGCTCATTAATGTCCATGTTTTAAAAATGGTTTTAAGGATTTATTTATATGGACATTAAAGTTTTAAAATTAAAACTCCTTTTAAAAGTTTCAAAGTGGTATGGGACACTTTGATTCAAAAATCAATTTTTAAATGGCTTCTTGACAAATAGTGTGACTTTTAAATGATTTCAAGAAAAGGGGGATATTTCCCTCAAAATGTTTTGATGATTATTTTCATCTATGTCAACATCCTTCATTATTCATGATTGAGGTTAATGTGATACTATACAATCTTCCATATTGTATCAAATGAGTTATGTTTGACTGTGGATGTTCTATTTTTATACCATTCATGGTTTGTGGTTAATGTATTGACATTTCATATGCTAGTTTTAATACGAATGTTTATTTTATGCTTAAACCTATTCATATGAGGAATGCATTGGACTTAATAAGTGACGGGTGGAGCCCGCTATAGCTCCTCGATGCATCGGTAGGTCTCATGAGACAAACTAGTGTCTTGGCACAAGGCCTTGGCAAAATCTTATTTGTAGTCTTGGCACGAGGCCTTGGCTATGTGGTTATGATAGTCTGGCATTATGCATTCCATCATTATGAAAGTGGTTATTGATATTGCATGTGATCATTCGACTAGTAGAATATCCATGTGAGTAAGTAAATGGCATTATTTCATTTTACCTTTGCCATTTTATGCTGAAGTTCAAGTTTAAAAGGATTTTTTTTAGTTATAAATTGCCTTAAGTGTTTATTCTTATTTATGAAAGCTTCTGCTATAATCTTATCCTTACTGAGCATCCGAGCTCACCCCTTTCAATGTTTTATTTTTTTTCCCAGGATTATGAAGAAGTAATTTATGAATGACCTGCAGGGATAGTATGAGGGGATATGAAGACAAGATGTTTTTTTTATGATGTAATGTAAAAATTTATGGATGTATCTAGTTATTCCAAGGCTACTAAACTAATCGGTCTTTCGAGACTTGATCTTTCTCATGATCATGCCAATGTTATGTAATAATGCACCGACTCTGGGTAGCTAGGGTCGGGGCGTTACTGTTGGTATCGGAGGAAGTTTAGTACAAACCTTGGTAGCTAGATTTAGATAAACTCTGATTAGAGCACATAGACCTAAGATGAACTTTGAGGATTAGTATAAAAGAACTTCCTAGAATTTTGGTATTGTAGAGATTTTGTGAGTTTTCTGAGCAATACATCCCTGTCTGGATACGAGCAGGTAGAGGGGCTCTGGCACAGATGTACCTAGGGGTAAAACCCGAAAACACCGCTTTGAGCTAGACTCGAACGGGAACAGGTGCACGACAACGGGCCTTGCTGCACTCTTGGTTACGACACTCCCGGGGGATATGCTTAGGATAATTTACATTTTCTTTACAAACCGATTTAAGTAATATATACATAAGATGAGAGTAAATGACCTTGGTTAATCCTAATATGTTTCAAATTGAGAATATGGTGATATTTTAATCTCTAAATGATTTTACGACTACTATTACTCACACAATGCTTGTTGGTTTTAGTCAATGGCTGGATTCCAAGGAAGTCATAGTGACTTTGAGAATGATGTACAAGGTGGGAACGATGGTAGCGATGAGCAACAAAATGGAATGTTGATAGGCGTAAAAGATATCGTCTTTATGCCAAATCAGTTTTCCAAAAATATGATCAACAACATATATATTAACCAACTCCCAGACTCAACAAGGAAGAGAAAGGTGATAAATGATAAGATCTCCAGCAATGGAGACCATGGAGAAAAGAAACCTCAATTTTCATCATGCAGGAATTGTGGAAAGAGACACCCAGGAAAGTGTCTCAATGGGACAACGAAATGTTTTACGTGCGGGAAGGAAGGACATAAAGTGAAGAATTGCCGAAGAAAAATGAAGAGTACTATGGAAGAAGATAAAAATGGTCCCAAGAGTCCATTTACAGTCATTTGTCGTAAATGTAGGGGACCTAGCCATTACCCGAGTGAATGTCCTATTTTATAGGATATTTTCAAGGTCAAAGAAGAAGCTATGTGGAAATAAATGGCTGGAGAAAAATTTAAAAAGTATTAGCACTCCTTGTTGATGGGTTTGCTTTGGAATAATTTTCTCTTGTATTTGTAACCCCGCAGTTTGCCATGTGAGAATGATATTTGAGGAAGAATTGTCTCTTCTCTTGTGGATATAGGTATAAATAACCATTTGGTTTATATGATCATTGGGGTTTGAGAAAATGATAAGTTATTATAATTTGGGATGAAAATGCAAAGTATGATATAACAATTGTGGTTAAATTATGTTATTTTAAGGAATTTATTTTGGTAATATTATAAAATATAGTTTTTGAAAAAGGACAACACGTAGACCGTGTGACAACCCATCACGTCGGACAAAGCTGTGGGAATCGAACCCACAACCAAAGTGCGATTGGGATTTATCGCCTACCACTGGACTACGTGAAGTCCCTGGTTAGTGTGACTATTTTTTTTTGTTAAATGATTTTATTGATCAATAATAAGATGATTTGGGTTCTATGTCTTATCAAATGAATACCCTTGGTATAGGAAAATGATTTGGTGATTAAGTGATAAATGTTATTTTGGAAGATGTTCATTTTGTTAGGAACACTATATGCCCAAGGAAAATAGAATACAATGAGGTTTCATTTGTAGAGTAATGGTGGATTTTTATCTATGTTTTTATTGTTGATTTATAGTGATTTGGGTTATTTATGGAAATGATTAACCTATAACAGAGAATATGTTATGATGTTAATCACTTTTAAGTATGTGACTTTAAGAGTATTTGATGTCATTTGGAGATACAATGTAACATGGGAGACTACATAATCAAATTCTTCTATGTTTTGGGTTTCAATATTAGTTTGGATTATATTAAAGGATTGTAAGGACAATTCATTATTGAATGGTATCTATTTAACTTTGGGGTATTGTTGGTTTAATTTTAGAAATTAAGATTAGTGCATATTTATCTCAATGAATATCCTTTTGGGGGATCATTAGATTATTCACTAACCATTTTGGTTTTGATTAATATATGGTTTATCCTGCATGGATCATGTGATTCTATAGAAGTTTATTCTAGCTCTTCCAGTGTGACCAAGTCTTCTCGAATACTCAACGTTTAAAAAAAAATTTGAGTTAGTGGTGGAAATTTATTAAAGAATGAAAATCTACATAAAATTTAAGTATATCTCATAATGTTCTTAGTCAATATCATAAATGAATTCCTCTTCCATATGTAATGTAACTTTTAAAAAAAAATGTTTTCCTAGATGGTACCTTAAATCATCACTAATTTATGGCTTTGGGATTGTTGGCCTTTTCATAGCCATGTTCTCTACCACTCTCCATCAGATAATTGATGGTTATATTTCTCCTCCATATCCATATTTTCCTACATGGAACCCTAGTATGTATTATTTTCGGTAATCTTCATACTTTCTACTCTTTATTTTAAATAGAGGCCTCATTAATTCATTTTTCGATGTGGGATTTCAACTAAGATATTTTGAAATGTCAAAAATGTGTGATCCCAATACCCTATATTTTGTTGAACCGATGGTGCTTCAAATCATCATAGATTGATGAGTTTAAGGACCTCAATTTTATACTTGTTTGTGATTGATGACCTCAACCACTACCTATAAATATTTACGTTTTTCCTCCAATTATATGTCTCTAATTGCCACCAATGTTCTCCTAATCGAGATCATAATTTGGTGGTGACCCTTTCATTTCTCTTTTCCTCATATTAAGACTAAATTTTAGTAAACCAATTTCCGATGTGGTTTTTCCCACAAATATATTTTCTATTTTCAACCTTTTATTTTCGAAGAACAATTTCAAATTGCGAGGACGCAATTTATTGAAGGAGGGGAGAATGTAACACCCCAAGATTTCATAGTGTGTTATTTCTTCAAAATAATTCAATAACATGCACTACACGCAACACCGAGTTCAAGCGCACCATGACTCACCAAACAAGCCGTTCAAAAAAGGTTATGAATAGTATTAACTAAATTTTAAACTTTATATAATCCTTATAATTTTAGAATCAATATTATGAGTTTCTTAGATATAATGCAAGAACAAATTCATTTTCAGTATTGCACTTTTATCAACTATAATAGTAAACCCTTTTTAAATACTATATTTTAAACTTTTTGACTAAATGGGGACATCAAAAATTTAAAATGAAACATCCCAAGCTTCTACGGTACGCTTCTCTTTGAATAATGTGATAGCGTATGTTGTACGCAACACCGAGTTCTAACAACCAATTTAACTAGCCGTTATGAATAGTAATAACTACTTTTTGAAATTATATATATTTTATATTTCAAAATGGACTTCATTTTTGGATTCAGAATATCAAAATTAGTCTAGGGTGAAATTTTGGTACTTTTCGGATAACTTTCATATTTTGATGAATAGTGAAAATTACTAAATTTTAATTAAAAACAACTTTTTTAATCAAAATAATTAATAGTGATAAATTATGAATTTGAGTGGTTTTAAAGTATATTTAGAATATATTTTTACCATTTAATATAATGTTGGTCATTGGACATAATTTTACAATTAAACCAAACATAAACAAGTGTCAATCTTTTGATATTTATTATCTCTTAAAAACACGCTTTTTGTTTTGACAGCGGGAATTAATTTTAAATTAATTTCTTCCACTTCTATGTTTTGAATTTACAAAATGGATTCCATATTTGGAATCAGGATGTTCAAATTGTGTAAATAGGTAACTTTTATTTTTAGACATTTTGAATAATTACTGCGGTAAATATTTTATTTACCATGGTTAAAGGGTAAATCCGGTAAATAAGGGTTAAAAAATAATATTATAATAATACAAAATCACCCTAAAACGTGTCCTAACCATATTGGTGGACACATACCCGACCATGGGCATCCTTGGGTCAATTTGGGGACCCCTTGGAGCCACTTGTATGATGTAGGGACACATTATATTAATAAACTTAAAATAAAAAATAAAAATGGCATAAGCTTACATCTTTTAGAAGAACAATTTTTACATAGGGTTATACATGTTGGATTTTCGATTATAAATATTAATTAGAAAGCTAAAACGATTTCCTACATAATTATGTTTTATTTATAATTTTTAGACATTAAATAATTTATTTTATTTATGACACAATGATGATGCAGTAATTACTAAAATAGTAAAAAATTAACATAATTGATATTATAAATACCCAAATAAATATAATATGAAACTTTTAATGAATTACAATAATTTTCTAGGATAATATGATATATTAGGATTGATTTAATTGACTTTTTTTGAAGTAATCAATCTGTTATGAGTTTCACAAAAATCAACTATTGAATAGTGTCAAAATTGACATAAAAGAGTTCCTAAAACAAATATTATATTATTAATTGATATTAAATTTATAAAAATATAAGTTTCGGCCAAGAGACTTATATTATGATAGGTTAATCATTAATGGACCACTTGGGGGTCGCTTGGATGTATATAGTATGTTTATTAACCATATTATATAAAAATACAAAGAAACATTGTAAAAGTGAAACTAATTAACTTAGAGTTAATACTTAAAGATAAGGTTAATATAAGTACCCAAACCTGTCTAAATTCTATTGGATGAGTTGTTTTCGACCTATCCCCACCTCATCCTTTGAATAGTCAACTTTGGAGCCTTTGGAAACCGAATATGAATTTATTATAAATTAATATTTCTAGCTTTTCCAAAAGTGCCCCTCACACCTCTTATAAAAGGGCACTCCTCCTTCTCTTTTCCTCACACCTCTCAAGCCACTTGGATCGTCCAAAATCTGCCCAAATAAGCTCCCCAAATCCCTCTCCTCCTCCTTGAAGCATCCCCTTAGGCAGAAAGCATTTCAAGAAGTCCTTTGGTTCCAACGAAAGTGAGTTACCTAGATTAAAGGTAACGATTTCTCTTAAATTATTTTCATTTATTTTGCTTCTCCAACCCCCAAACTCTTTTTATTTACTTTCTTTTGTAACAACACCAGTATCCACAATATACTAGGATGTTGTTATAAGAAGGATTCAAACTACACATACACACAACTCCATCTAATGGATGATGAACATAATGTTTCTGTGGATGGCAAACTAACGCCTCACGAAACGATGATTGTTCAAATACATCTTACCGCCTCTCATGGTGGCCATTATGATGGAACTGTAATTAAATATGATATTAATGATATATATTTTATATATAAGCTTCTGTAATTCCATTTTATTTCATACCATTATTCGTTTCATGTTGTATATACATACGATAATTTCCTTTGAGGAAGTGCGGACTACCGCCCCCTTAAAATGATATGACCCGTTCATACCACACATGGAACGTATAAAGGATGGTGTTAATGAACTTAAGTAACATATATAAAATATTATATTATACTGGAATAGTAATATACCTATGTATCATTTGTATTCGATTCTTTTAAAATAAAAAATTAAATGGAAGTAGCGTTCATGCGTACGTACGGACTACCGTCTCCACGAACGCGATGAGATTCATTCTCCATCGTATCCATTCAAGTATAATTATCATTTAATGATTTAAAAATGATGTTTAAGGACTTGATATCATTATGGATATGAATAAGATACAACAAACATGACTTATGTAACAAAACATATAAAGAAAATGAGTAAGTTAACACCCGAAACGGCGATAATACTAAGATATTATTATCAAATCAATATTAAAAGATCATATATGATATCATATTAATGTATATGATTCTTGTATAATTTAGTAACAATTATTTCACTATTATACAGGAGGTTAACCTACCCCAACCAAGGAAAAGTACAAGGTAAGGGTTTTCTTATCTCACTTTTAATTCCATGAGAATTCCATTGATCACCACTTAATTATTGCATGTGGTGTATGTGTACTGCCCATGATCGTATTCATTATGTAATATACTTTAATTTATGGGTATTTACATCATCATGGTATGATACTTCTTTCATGGGTGTATGTTTCGTAAGTTACCTAATCGATAAGGGAATTTGAGATTTCAATTTCCACTCATTTGGATTTACACATATTTCATTGATTATATTACCCCAAGATTATGTGTGGAATCACTATTCATTTGATTATGTCATAATTTCCACTCCCCTTCCTGTGGATATAAGTTTGATACACATAATCACTCCATTGATAATTCTCATGTCATTGATATGAATTTGATAAGAGTAATTTTAACTCATTCTCCATTTGTTGAGTTAAACATCCAATTCGTTGGTATTGTTTTTACAAGAATACGTGTGAATATCCTTTGATTGATTTACATTGAATATCCAATCATATTTAGTGTATTTATATTTGTCACACATAATTATGTCATTTATTTATCCGTAACCTAAGGATACAACCTTTATGAGAGATTTCATCTCAATTTACATTCCATTGAGACTTCTTTGTTGATATACACCAAATCACTTTTATGTGGTGTATATAATGTACTTTGACATAGTATATCATGAATCCCTTTATTCTCATGATATTACAAAGTTTTTATTACCACAATTGTTGTATTCAAGTGTCTCTTTTGGTTGGAACCTCTAACCAAAATACCAATTTAAAATGTTTTAAAGACTTATTCTTCTATATCTTGCTCATTAATGTCCATGTTTTAAAAATGGTTTTAATGATTTATTTATATGGACATTAAAGTTTTAAAATTAAAAGTCCTTTTAAAAGTTTCAAAGTGGTATGGGACACTTTGATTCAAAAATCAATTTTTAAATGGCTTCTTGACAAATAGTGTGACTTTTAAATGATTTCAAGAAAAGGGGGATATTTCCCTCAAAATGTTTTGATGATTATTTTCATCTATGTCAACATCCTTCATTATTCATGATTGAGGTTAATTTGATACTATAGAATCTTCCATATTGTATCAAATGAGTTATGTTTGACTGTGGATGTTCTATTTTTATACCATTCATGGTTTGTGGTTAAAGTATTGACATTTCGTATGCTAGTTTTAATACGAATGTTTATTTTATGCTTAAACCTATTCATATGAGGAATGCATTGGACTTAATAAGCGACGAGTGGAGCCCGTTATAGCTCCTTGATGCATCGGTAGGTCTCATGAGACAAACTAGTGTCTTGGCACAAGGCCTTGGAAAAATCTTATTTGTAGTCTTGGCACGAGGCCTTGGCTATGTGGTTATGATAGTCTGGCATTATGCATTCCATCATTATGAAAGTGGTTATTGATATTGCATGTGATCATTCGACTAGTAGAATATCCATGTGAGTAAGTAAATGGCATTATTTCATGTTACCTTTGCCATTTTATGCTGAAGTTCAAGTTTAAAAGGATTTTTTTAGTTATAAATTGCCTTAAGTGTTTATGCTTATTTATGAAAGCTTCTGCTATAATCTTATCCTTACTGAGCATCCGAGCTCACCCATTTCAATGTTTTATTTTTTTTTTCCCAGGATTATGAAGAAGTAATTTATGAATGACCTGCAGGGATAGTATGAGGGGATATGAAGACAAGATGTTTTTTTTTATGATGTAATGTAAAAATTTATGGATGTATCTAGTTATTCCAAGGCTACTAAACTAATCGGTCTTTCGAGACTTGATCTTTCTCATGATCATGCCAATGTTATGTAATAATGCACCGACTCTGGGTAGCTAGGGTCGGGGCGTTACAATGATATATTGTATATATAGTTTCTATATATTATTAAAATGATATTTATTCATGTTTTAATTTTATTTCAAAAACATATCATTTTAATTAAACCCATGGTTGGGTAATTTAATCCTTAATAATGGTATGTAATTTTTCATTATTAATGAGTTGTAATTTTACTTATATGGTTAAATGGGATAATAAAATACATGATATTATATTCTAAACCTTTTATTATCCAAATTCTTATATTGAAATATATTTTTTTTATTTTTACGTACTTGAATAAAATATTTTTCATCAAAAAATAAATTTTTTGTAATTTTTTAGATAATTCATCTAATTTGACTTTGAAAAAACAATTATTTCTCATTAAATTACATATAATATGTTGTTATAAACTATCTGTTTAAATTATCTATAAATTGATTAAATCCTATATCAATGTTGTGTATGAATTTAGGGTAATTATTTCATAACTAAAAAATTATAAAAAAATAGCACGAAAAAATTACAATTAATCATGAAAATAATTATTTAGATCTAAAAAAAACTTCTAATATCAAAAAATTTGTAGATAAAAAAAATAGGTCATATTAAATTGTGGACACACAAAAACATGAACAAATAAACGGTGAAATATTATTATTTATACTGGAATATTAAAACCAATCAACAAAATCTAGTGTTTGAATAAGGAAAAATAATTACGAAAATATATACACTATAATTAGTACCAATTTATTGATAAAAACACCATTTTTTAAAATATACGACAAATATATTCCATTTTTTTATAATTTTGTGAAAACATTTAATTTTAGGTAATTAATGAAAAATACTAGTTTTATTAAGAACTCTATTATAATTTATTTTATTTATGAAGTTAAACTAAATTTAGGAACCTTTTTTTATTTCATTAGTTATTTTTTTAAATTACTCTAATTATGTTTTATTAAATGAAAATTATATTAGAATGTATATTAAAAACATATTATAATTAAAAATGGAATTTCTCTTAAAAATCATTTTCATCATGTTTTATGGTTTTATTTTTAAGTAATCAATCACATATCTATTTAGTTATATTTTATAAATATAGTCCATAATTACAATTGGGGAGTATGAATTTTCTATATATGACCCATTAATGTTCTTCAATATGAATAGAAATTATAGTAAATTATGTTACAATGATAATGATTAAATTGGGTAATTAAAGGGAAAATAATATGATCAGAGCTAGAAATTGAAAATAAAAAATTCCATGATTTTTTATGATTGTACATCATCCATAATAATCCAAAGTTCTATTATTTTAACTTTTGATTCCATTTGGATGTGATTATTACATTTATAATTTTTTAATGTAATAAATTTGATACACATGTCTTTTATAACTATTATAATTTTAATACACGGATTCATCATATGAAATTCATTGTTATAAAAAGTATTTACAATATATAAGAAAAATATTAACTATTTTAATTTATTTTTTACATATTAGTGATGAAATTATTTTCTGAAATTGTTGAACAACACTAACGTATTAATTATTCAATTTGTGGGAAAATTGAATATATGATATGAAAAATACTAAAATTAGTATAACATTAATAACATTATTTTGAATCAAACATTTTATAGATACCCATATCATATTATAGATGGTTTTGATCATTATAATTGAATTAAATTATTTAAATTATGCTACTAATAACAATGTAAAAGAATCATACTAAATTTGAAAATAAATGTATAATATAATAAATAATATATTATGAAATTATTTATATTTATTAATTGTAATATATTTGGAGAAATTGACGGGATGTTATTTTTTATTTGAAAAATTAACCATTTATTTAATCTTAACAATTTATAATCACATTATAAAACCTTAAATAGTAGAGTAAGATAATATTATATTTATTTTCAACATGGTTAGAAAAGGGATAAAAAATTTAATGGTAAAAATGTTACCCAAGAATGTTGATATATTATTTTATTATATTATTTTGAATTATCATCATCTAAAATTCAAATCCAATAATCATGGTTCAATTTGGACAGAAAAAGAAGTTTTTATTAGATAAATATTTTTAGAAGTTTTAGGAACCCCCTTCACATCTCTTATAAAAAGCCACGCCATCTAGTCATCTAATAAAAAATAAATAAAATTTGGAATCATTAAAATTATTAAACAAATATGTTCCTTGAATCCATACTCACATCATATAGGCATTCACAGAATCATAAAAAAGTCATTAAATATTTTTATGTAAAACATAAAAAGTTTTCCAAATAATAGGTATTGTCCATAACTATGATTTTTTTCACATTTCATCCTCTAACTCCTTTATAACATATTCCACCATTATAAAATAATATCACCTATATCGTAGATATAATGTGTTGTTATTATATTAGTATATTTACCAATATCTAACTCATCTTCTAACAAATGGGATATAAAACCATCAACTTTAAATATGAGACACTACGACCTCCCAACCTGGTTAATTTTTCCTTCCATCACCATCTCTCACATCTATATTATAATGAAGGAATTAAAATATATATATATATGGGTGTGTATTATATCCATGAAATATTTATAATTATGAAAATACATTATATCATTTTAATTTTACACTTTTCCATTTAGAAAATAATTATAATGTCATTCGTCAATAAATGTTGACATCTATCTCCAAGAAGTAATGTCAACTTTTTTTCATCACAATATCACATGGAATATTTATAATTATATAAGTAATATTATATATATATATATGATATTATCATTATTCCTGAATGATATAATAATAAATACATTCTTCTAGTAATGATTTTTGGAAAAATGAAAATATTACTCATGTGTAAGTAATGCCTATTATCTCTATGATTGTAACATAGTTAAATTTTCATATACATACCTAATAATTGTATTATAATGTGTTATTAATATGTTAAATTTTAAAAATATCATTATTAATATTTTTATATGGTGTAATGACTACATATTTGATAAATGTAAACCTAACGAATTCATTTTCAAATTTATTACCAAATATGATATGAAATTATGACATGAACATAAATAATTAAGTAATTATATATAAAATGGTAATAATATTTATAAAAATAATACTAAAAATGAAAAATTTACTTTAGAAGATAAATAGTTAAGTTACATATATTGTTTATAAGGATAAATACTGTAACTGAAGAAACGAATTTAAGGTAAGAAACATTATTTTTAAATCCCCTTCTATTATTTCCAATTTGATTTTATTTTTTAACATATCCATATTTCTAATTTAATTTTTCTTATTGTATAATATATTCTTATAATTTTTGGAATAAAATATTTTTCTTCTTTTGAAATCATTTAAATGTGTATCCGAATTATTTTTTATCAAATATTTTTACTTTTTTTTATAAAAAGACAAGATGAATGTTCTATTTTAACTTTTACAACCCAATATAATTTCCAAAAAATGTACATGTAGTTTTATTTTTTAGTTACCTTATACGATTATATGTTATAATCAAGGATCATACTTATTTACTGTGAAACAATCCTTGGTTCTATGATATATCAATATATGAAAATTCATTCATAAGGGTGAGAAAAATGTTTTTAGGATGTAGGATTTTATGTGTTGTGATTAAATAATTGTTTTTTTATTTATTATGATTATGGGAGGTTCTGTTATAAGTAATGGATGGTTTGCTATATCAATATCCAATCATCATAGGTTTTAGGAAAATCCATGTTCATGTGAGGCTATTATAGCTCTCATACCTAGTGGGTAAAGTGAGACAATTTACCAAATTTTCTTCTATGAAGTGAATATTCTTATATATTATGGTGATAATTATAAATATGTGATGAAGATAAGAGATTTGGTATCTCATAAAATCTTATTGAAAATTAAGGTAATGGTTGTTCTATGTATAACCATTATTATTATTTCAAGTTCAATAATGATAGTTTATCAATGAATAACAATTCTTGTTATTCAATGATCAATCGTTGGGCTTATTCCATATATGTGATTGATATGAAAATGATTCACATTTCTCTTACATGTTTTATCTATTCTTGATAGTGTTTCTGAGAATTCCCATTGAGAAAAAACCTTGTGTTTTTATATATTGATTATTTATTTCATAAAATTAATGAAAAATGTTATTTATGAAGGTATTTAAAATTTTTATTATTTTTCACTAGAGTAAAAAAGCTCATTCATTTTTCAATATCTTTATTTTTTTATAGATACAAAAATTATTACAAATTTTACTTTCATTTGATGAATGATGTGTAAGTGAAAATTGGAATTCAATATGAAGGTCGTGGAAATTATTTATGAAAATGAAAAATAATTATTTTTATGTTCATTATTCCGTGAGAAAAAATTATTCTAAATATTATTTAATACTTTGTAATAAATGTTTTTGTTATCTTTGAGTTTTTAATTACCTCCCCAAAAAAAATAAAAAAAATTATTATTGATGAACGAAATGAATTATTTTTTAGATTCAGTAGTCTGTGTATTGTTTATGGAAACGTCCTTATAGTTGGTTTTAGATCAAGGTTACTATAAATTATAGGGTTTTATTTGTTTGAACATACTTATAATACATCTCTAACCATAAAGGATACTAATTTACGGAGAATTTTGGTTGCTTCAATATATATAAATAGTTGAATATAACATTTTTTGTATAAATTTTCACTTATACTCCTCATAAAATGTCTTATAATTATTTTATTGATATCCTTAGACTTACCAATTTCAGTGGTATTAAATTCATTGAACTAGTATGATTCAAAGTGAGGATGGATGTGATGGAAAATGATGTTGTTATACTATTGGGTACCAGATGATGTGGGAGGTCCAATAAAAATATTGTCTCCATTAATTTATTGTTATTAAATGATATATTTTTAAAAAATTAATCTATGTGAGTTTTCTAGTTAATTAAATAAGAGATTAATGATCCTCTATGAATTTTATGGCAATAATAATTATTATGGTAAAAATACTCAATAAACTATGTTTAAATAATTTGGTTTGAAGCACTAAGGAAAATATCTTTTGAGAATGGAATGAGATTTTCTATATGGAATGGATGGAATAAAGAAATTATCTACCAAGGATAATGGAGTTTCCAATTAATGTAATGAGGAGTAATAATGATCATTTTATGAAATCAAATGAATGCCTTAAATTTTTTGTTTATGGGGATTATGGTAATCAATGTCCTATGAAGAAAACATAATAATGGGATCATTATTACCATGTAGATGAGTGTTTTGAAAATATTAATTCCATTATTATTTATGATGAATAAGTTAAAAATTACATCTTAATGGTATAAATTATACATTGAGTTCTATTTTGATATTTTAGAATCTTATAAAATGGTTGAAATATTTTTATAGGAAGGATGTATTTTGTTACAAGATAGAAAACCATTAAAAAAATAGATTAATGATTATGGTTTCTATAAATAGTGGTTGATGTGTGATTTTTTTGTGGTTTATCTATGGATGGTTATATCATCATTGTATTACAAATAAATTATGATGTTTTATTTTTGGGGTATATTTGGGGAGAATTTGATGTGTTTTGGTAGATTTCATAGTATACATAATAATTATATTTATAATATGAAAATGTTATTTAATGTAATTTAATTTTTAAATTTTTTGGATTTATTTTTTCTACCATTGTAATTATTTTAGGGTGTATATGAAATATTAATACTATAGTTAGTTTTTGAGTATATTCATCATATATTTGAAGAACATGAAGGGATATTATGGGATATTAATTATGGAGTAATTATAAAATTACAATTTGAATGTATATTTGATCTAAATGAAGAAAAATGGTTAATTAGGATGTTTATTGTAACCATTATCATTTTGTGGATATTATATTGTTATGTAATATAATTTTTTTTGTAAGATTCATTATAATTGAATAATGTTATTTAGATAAAAATTTTATAATTATCATTGAAGAATATGTGATCAAATACCTATAATCATTGGGTTTTATTCTTTTTATGAAATAATTTAATGAATTGTATGGTTTTTTAATTTTTACATGATCTTAGTTATTCATTTTTTATTTTATTTTTGTATTTGGTGATTGTTGTTTTATATATTAATATGATAAATAATCAATTTTTTTATATTTAATTATGCATAAAATTTTAGTTTTTAAAGAATCCTAATATATGTTGAATAATTTTTCATCATATTATTAATTTTTTTGATACATTATAATTTTATTTTAGTTCTTATAGCATGAAAAAATGATGTTGAATAATCTTCATTGGGAGAAACATATGATATTTAGGAAAACAATTGATCAAAAGATAATCATAAAAATATCATTTAGGTATATTTCATTATGATTTTAATTTATACTGTAGAGGAATTATTAATATCTAGTAAAAATATATTTAAACAAAAACTATTATATGATTAAATTTCTTTGTAAGAAAAAAATAATTGTAACCCATAACAAATTTTCATTTTTATAATGGTTTATATTCTCATTTCCATGATCTCTATTTCTCTAAATCATTATTTAAATGGTATATTTATATTTAATGTTCATAATTTTATTTCCCAAAATTTATTTACTAAATGAAAAAACATTCTTGCTTTATTTCATAGGACCTTCTTACATCCCATTTCATTCATTTCTAGTGGATGTTTTATGAACTATTTTTAGGATATGGGATTTCAAAAAAATATTATTTTGAAAATTCAACGCCTTCGGTTTTGATCCAAGATCCAATTGGTAGGATGTAATTTATCAAATAAAGAAAATTTAAACATCAAATTATTTTAATATAATGACACTATGTACAGTAATGTGTATGGCTCACAATGTGAAGCATAAAAAAACTGAAAAATTTTTATATTAAAGAATAAAAATCTTAACATACATTTAAAATGGGGGAATGCATAAGATAGTTTATATATATATATATATTATTAATATGAAATTTTATTTGTTAATTCATAATAAATAATCACTCATTATTTAGAAAATCCATTTATTCTTCAAGGTTATATTATGATGAAAATGATTTTTGATTAATTTGGTTATGTGAATAATATAATTAATTTATAGAAACCAAATTTTATTTTTTAACATAAATATAACTTTATAAATTATTAAATCAAATATATCTTATTTTGTATATTGAAATATTTCATAAATGATTGATTTCTTAATTAATAGTTAACAATACAAATTTTATTGAAAAATGTATTATATTTTAATATATTTCAATGTGGAAAATAAATTTTTCTTTTTATTTTAAATTAAAATAATTATATTGGATTTAATATATTACAATTATTGATTTTTTATTTTATTTTATAATTGAAATTAAAAAAATGTCATATTTAATTTTTTGTAATAAAAATTCTTTTATTGGGATTTTTCGATTTTGTTTTATATTATATTATGCCATTACAATTTTAAGAATAAATAAAATGCATTAAATATTTTGAATTATGGTGACTATATTTGTTTTATTGTCAACTTTTTTTGGTTTGTATGATTTGAAACCAATTTAAATAGTATTACAAAAGTGAATGGTAAATTGGGTAATTAAGATTGAAATTTATTAAGATGTGGAATATAAAATATGACTAAAACTACATCATTTTTTATTTTATAATTCAATTTAATACAAAATCATCTAATATTTAACTATATTTTTTTGTACCATTTTGATGTGATAATTAATTTTATAATATTTTATATAAAGTAAAGTAATAAATGTTGGACTACAATTTTTAATAATGATAACAATTTTTTTGTTGGGATAACAAAAAAATATGTTGAAATATAAATATTATTTTTAGTTAAATAATATAAATCTTATTCTTTTTATTATTTTTTAATAATTTAGTGATTATATATTTTCCATAAATTTTTACACAATGATAACACAATAGTTATTCAATTTATGAAGGATTTAAATAAATGATATGAAAATAATAAAAGTAGTATTATATGAAAGAATTTGTTTTCCACATGATTTTAATAGATAAAAACATGGTCCATTATATATTCTAAAGTAGGGTACCTTCTGTTACACGTGTCACCCAATCAGCCTACCACATCTCACAACCACACTATTTATTTCATCCCTATGTTGCTCACATCTCATTCCCAGTTGCATTCTCCCTAGCAACCTAGTATTATAGTTTCATCTATCCATACATTCTTCATTCACCTAATTCCAAAATCTGGCTATAAATCTTGATTTCATTCATCCTCCATATTCAATTCCTCCCTATTTAGTTCATCCTCACAATTCCATTCCTTCTAATTTCTTTCATCCTCCACTCTTGATTTATTTTATCCTCTAACTAAGACTCTCAACCTTCACTGAGTTATTGGTTGTCTTATACTATGATTAATCCATTGCTACCACTAACATCAATGTTCAGTTGAGGTATTACAATGAAAATGCATTACCTTTAGAATCTCCATCGAATGAATTCTATAATGCTAACTCTTATAATATCACATCCCCACTCTCAGAATCCCTAATCTTCTCAGACTATTTCCAACACACAAAAACTACTACAAACTCTGGCATGATCCTTACATAATTTTCAATTACATTGATGTCTATATTGGCGGTCACTCTGGATTTAGTAGTCACATCATTTCTATTTCATTCACATAATATCACATTATCTCCAATATGGACCTATATCCACTAAATCGAGCTTCCATGACCTCGTTGGGCCACATAAGATTAAAATGTATCATTTCATTCTCTAAATCATCTATTGTTCTACTATATCACTTTGGAATGTCAATTCTAAAGTATTACAATGGGTTAATCTTCATACATTAATGTAGTCGGTATATAAATCCTGTATTCTTAGATAATTATTAGTTAACTATAATTTTCATTTACCTCTATCAAATTACACTTCCAATAAATTTTTCTACTGTATTTCCAATACATTGACTCTATCAACACTATTGAACTAATTTAAATTCAATTCCATAATTGACATCTTTCTATTACTGCACATCAGACTTTCTAACAATGGTATTCCTAATTTATTGTATTGAATACATTGAATTCAGTGTTTATATGTTCCATAATTCATTTATTTTTCATTAATAATATTACAAAATAGTTCAAATGTAATTTTATCTTATAATGTGTTTTAATTCTCAGTGGATATTAAATTAATTCTATAGTACACTATGCATAAAATGGTTTCCATGCATTCTTTGATAATTAAAACCAATAAAAACATCAATATCCCATAAAACTATATATATATGAAAGGTTCCACAAGAGACTACTAATGAAGTAATGATAGAATCATTGTGAATTCTCTATTTTTGTATCTTTTAGTTGATCTATTTTTTATAATTCTTTCAATATTGGAAAAATTATTTTTATTAAATGTAGTTGAAATTTATTATAAATATCAAACCTCAAAAACTATAAATTCAATTGTATTAAATTTATCCTGTTTTTTCTATTTTAATGGTGTGTCCATAATAATATTCTCTTCTATTCTAATATTAGGTGCCTCTACTTTGTGATTACATTAGTTTTAATATTACCGTGTCTTCTCAACACATACATATTATATTCTATTATTAAAAAATAATAATTTATCGTTATAAATAAGATGGAGCTATGTTAATGCATGGGAAAGGTATTATTATTATAAATATCTAGATTCATAGGATAATAATTCCTTTTTAGCATTAATGTAATCAATATTGATAAAAAATTAAAATTACTAAAATTTACGTTATTTTTATTTTATAATAAATATTATATTATTATAAGAGATAAAATTCATAAAAATAAAGAATTTGGAAACACTAATGAGATATGATTAAAAAAATATTTCATGATCCATCTATTATTAATTTTTAATTTTATTATAATATTTTCAACACTAAATTTGTTGAAAAAAATTCACATTGTTGTAACTCACATATGGGATAAGAAAGGGTTATAAAATAAATGGTTAAATATGTTTTAAAAACATGAAATTTTTTGTTATATTAGATGATTTTTTCTCATAATCCTCTTAACAATGAATATAACAAATTTTCATATATTTTTAAATCGACATTAATTTATAATAATTTAATATTATATAAAATTTCGAGTTTTCCTATCTATAGTCAAATTATAGAAAACCACTTATTTTCATTTCAACACACATTTATAACAATTTTTTGTTCCCAATACCAGAACATATACAATCCATAAATAGATCCTCACTTACAAGACCTTTTTTAATTATTACACAAACCTAGAAAATAATTCTATCTAATCCAAAATTTGTTTCCAGGAGATGTTTAATTGATCATAAATAATAAAAATTATTTTATTTATTCTTCCAACACATTAAGATCATCATCACTGATAATAAAATAGTATTAAAAAATCCAATATATACTTATTTATTAATATTTTTTAAATAAATCACCTATATATATACCCTCTTACATCAAATAGAAATTTAAACAATTTTTTGTGTGTACAGTGGACCACCACCCAGAAAATTGATGTAATTTAATCCCTCATCCACTGTTATGAAGATGAAAATATTTTTTATTAATATTTTTCATGAATATAGTATCATTTAAAAAAAATAATATAGCTTTGAACTTCATACCTTTCCATTCACAAATAAATTATAACATCATTTGTGCCTATATATATACTACCACTAGCACGAAGTAGTGAGATTCAATTTAAATGACCTCATTACATGGATGATATATATAATTATGTAAGTAATATTTTATTAACTATATTATAATAATTATTTTTTGGTAAAATAATATGTACATTTTCTCTATAATGATCATTAAAAAATTATAAATGTTCCTCATGTGTACATTCAACCTATAGTCTCCATGATTTTAACATGGTTTTTTTTCCTGACCATAACTAATGGTTTTATTTTAATATATAATTGATTTATAAAAATTATGACAATTAAAAAATTATAAATTTGGAGATTATTTTATATTAAGCACATTGACCATATAAAACATAACAAAGTCTTTTTAGACTTATAAATTAAATGTTGTCAAAACAACTTGCTTGATATTAAATGATTATGTAATTAATATAAAATTATAATAGGTTATTTAAAACTAATAATATAAATCAAAAGGGTTATTAAAAATGTAAATAATTAACATCATTATATTATTCATGAACATGACAAATTTTCTTCAATAGTCTAACAAATGGTAAGAGACATCATTTTAAATATCCCTATTTAATGTTTTGCGGAAAACTATTATTTTCATCTATATCAACATTTTTAATTAAATTTTATATATTTATTTTAAAAGGTAATAAAAAATTTAAAAATTATTTTTTATTTATATTTATACATTTAATTAGTAGGGTTTAAAAAAATCTCCAGGATGAATGTTTTGACTAATTTTACAAAAATACAACAAGAATATTCATTTTTAACATATACAGTGGGAAAAAATTACAAGTCATTGAAATAATTATTTTATGTATTTATTATATTATATGAATCAATTATTTATTTAATGTAAACCGTTGTGTCACAATAATCTAAGTATTTTATAAATAAAAATTTTGGTTAAGGAAAATAGGTATATCAATTGAAAAAATTGATTTCATATTGGTGAGAAGAATGTTTTTTAAGATGAAAAGTATATTTATATGAGTATTTATCGATTATATGAAATTAATTATCATGATTGATATTTACATAATAAATTATATATATGTTGTTCCATTGTTAAAATTGTTTGGGTGCTTCCATGATAACATATATTTGGGTGATTCTATTATTCCTCTCCAATTATTTGGGTATAAGGTTGTACTTAAAAAATTATCCCTATCCAAAGAGAATATGGTAATATACTATGAATGTTATTCCTAATATGAGGTTTATTGTTCTATTTAGGTTCTTCTATGAGAATATATAAACATACTATGATGTTTTTTTACATGAAACAAAAATTGTAACTTCATGTGTAATAGTGACGGTTACTCAATGTATAGATGTTATTTCTATTACATGTGTAACCACATTGGGTACTCACTTTTTATGATTTATATGAAATTTATTCCAATGTTTCCCATATGTTTTATTTATAATGGATATGGTTTTTAAAAGATTGCATTAGGCATAAAAATTCTTGTAGAAATTATTTATTTTTTAAAATGAAAGAATAATTTCATAAAGATATGTATTTTAAGGGTTTTCTTTTGTTTCTCAAGACAAATCGATTTCATTAATTTAAATATCCACTGTATTTTTTTTTTCATCCCACATTTTAATTTTATTTACCAATTATTAAATGATTAGTAAGGTCAATATAAGAGACATTTTAAAATGTGTGCATGTTTTTTTGAAAATAAAAGTTTTTTCTTTCGTAATTTTTTGTATTCTTTGAAAATAATGATTTTGAATAAATGTATGCACCTAGAATTAACAGGTTTTTTTATGAGTCTTATAAACTAACTCTCTAAAATTATAAATCTAATAAATCAATGGGATTAAAAGAAATTAATGGTAGCGTAATAACTCTATTGATAATAATTATATGGAATGTTTATATACAAGACTTATGTCTATCATTATTTAAAACTCTTAAATATAGTAAAAAAGATACAATAAATATTTTAATTTTCCCAAAATATAATACTGTAAATAAAAAAATGTTACGAAAATGGAAAAAAATAAATTCTATATTTTACTTTAGGAAAAACATTTTTGAAATATACTAATATAATGAAATTAATTAACATGTTATAAATACATTTTTTCGTCGTAAAAGTTTTTTGATATTGCATTATCCCATTTTAAAATTAGAAAAATAAAAAAATAAACATTTTATAACAATAGAAATTACCAAAAATAAAAGGAAAATATTTTCAAAATGTGGACCTCCTATTTGAAAGATATTAAAAATATTTTCCAAAAATGGAATTTAAAAATGGGGATAAATTTTATTTGACTTTAAAACCCATAATACATGATGAAAAATAGTTTAATAGAAAAATTCAATTTATATTTTATTTTATTATTCAAAAAATATATTATTAAATTTATTCCAATTAACATAATTAAAATACTGGTAAGAAAATGATATTAATGGAACATTAAATTCATTTTTAAATATATTTTATCCAATTCAATTATTGAAAATAAGTCATTTTCCATAAAAAAGCAGTATTTTAACTCTTCATTATAAATTTTTTTTTTTGGAATTTTCGAAAATATCATCTATGATATTCCAAAAAATAATGATTTCATAAATAACATCTTTTGTATGAAATCATATTTTCAATTAGGACATAAATTTAATATATTATTTACTTAGAAAAGTAACAAAAATCATTTCTTATCAAAATATGTTTTTAACCGTACAAGGACTATAATAAAAATTGATTGATTTTTTAATAATATTCTATAAATATATAAATGTTGTCAAACACCATAAAATTTATTTAGTAATTTAATTAAAATTATTCATACCATCCAAATAAATTTATTGGATATAAAAGTCAAATTTGTATAATATTTTTTCATATTTTATTTAAATATAGTGTGGCATATCATATATGCTAACAAAAAGAGTGTTTTTAAAACTCGTGGGGTGTAAAATTATAAACACATTATTAAATTATGTCATCATACATTTAACATGATCTCAATTATCAATGTATTGACAATTTAAAATACCGTGGTTGAATAAAAACATCTTAAAAGGTATTAATAAAAAATCATCTTGAAAACAGGGAATGGGAAATTAGAAGGGAATCTAGAATAATACAATCCTTCGATTCAAATTGGATAACATTGGACAGAATTGAAAATATTTACATATAATAAATTAATAATTTCCAAATAATAATTTAAATTGAAATAGAATAATGGTCATAACAAAGTGAAAGATCATGAGAATGTAAATGAACTCAAAAATAACCCAACAATGAGGGAAATGAATATATATACCATAAAAATGAAGGTAATAAAATAAAATTTTCATTTAGATATCTGTTTTCTATTATTTGATGAAATTATTACCGTCTTAACTAATAAAAAATGAATACTTACCTGTATTAGCAGTATAATTTCTTATATTAATGATTTGTTTCCTTGAATCAGTTGTTTTACTTCGAAAAGTGAGTATAAAATTTGATATTTTCATTACTGAATCACTAAAATAATCATCTAATATTTTACATATTTTTAAAAATGTATCAAAACATACTCCTCATATATTTATATATGAGAAAAAATATGAAATTGTTAGAATATATTATGATCATTATCAATATGATTAAAAATTAAAATGACGAAAAAATATGTTAATCAAATATATTATATCATAATATAGAAATTTTTCATGATGTCATTATATACATAACAATCCTTGAAATTAATAATAACATTATTGTTCTTAACATTAAAATAATATATACATCTAATAAATAACTCAACATTTTATCCTCAAATTAAATTCCACAATATTATATTTACCTTAACCATTTAATGTTTCCCAAAACACTATTAAACTATTCTGAAGTAATTTTATTCAAGTAATCACTATGTAAAATTTCATCCCCAGATTTTACTATATGAAAAAATAGGTATTCTAAATATTTTGTTAAATTTGACATGAAAAATAATTAATAATAAAAATATCATAGTTGATCGAACTTCACAAAAGAGATTGGTAGGGGTTTCACCATTTTAACACATAGGTTGTGGGTTTAAATCTAGTGATTATGTTAGATATGTTGGATTTTCATCTAGCCAGTGGGTTACCATTTTTCTATAATAATAACATTATTGTTCTTATAATGTTAAAAAACTGATCAACCTCAAATTTATCATCAATTTCAAATTAAATTGTAAACATTTAATTTTTTTCCACATATCACATTTTCCCACCGAACAAAATAATCAAGATTGTGTATTATTTCATTAATATAAATCAAAAAATTACCAAATTTTTTTATTTATAGATTAATCAATTTTTCTATTTTTATTTTATCCCTAAATTATCACCTTTTCCAAAATGATTTATCCAAGTTGTTTATTCCATTTAACATATTTTTCAGTATTTTGAAAACATTTTACTATAGAATAATTGTTAGGTATTTTTATACTATCATAATATATATAATATATTAAAATATTATTGATAAACACCTCTTTTATTCAAATTCCTTTATAAACCTTTGACCATTAATTTTCATCTTATTATTTTAGAAATTAATTTTTTGAATGAACGATATGAAATAAAGGATGAATTTTATCAATATCGACATAACCATGTTTGATAATTACAAAAAATTAATATAATTCATACCATAGATACATCCATTATAGATTTCTTTTATATTTAATATATCCCCATTATCTTCTAGCATGATCTCCATATCTCCAAAATATAAATACTCATTTCAATGAGGATATTTCCAACACTGAATGAATTATTTATGTATAGGTTTTTAAATCAAATAAATTAATAACCACGACCCATTAATATATAGGATATATTATAATTTTATGTGTAAATTTAATTTTATTATTTGAATGATGAGGATGAAAAAATTGTTTAAAAAATATATCATCAAATAATTTTCATTATAGTGATGATTAAATAATATATAAAGGATAAAAATACATTAGGAGATCATTTCGAATCTATAATAATAAATGATCATTAATCAGTAGAAAAAAAAGAAAAAAATCAAAAATTTAGTATTTCTTGTTGAAATTGAAATGGTCATTATACAAACAATACACATATAAATTCTATAATAATTTAATCATAAAATAAAAAAATCAAGCGTAATAAAATCAAAATAAAATAATCATCTCAAATATTATCTAAAACATTTCGTCCCACATTCAAAAAACATTTCGGTTATTATTCTGAAATAGTAATTACTGTTATTCTCAAGGCTTATATATTCTAGAGAAAAATAAAAAATCTCCCAAAATAGAATTAATCACCTCAAAATCCTTTCATTATGAACTGGGAAATGGAATTTTAATGACTATGAATATATGACCCATCATATAATTCTTAACATGTGATTTTATCTATAACACATAAGTTATCATAATATGAAAAAAATCATTATCTACAATGATATATACAGTCATAAGATACAAACATTAAAGATATTATCATTATTCAGAATTGATTTTTTCTAGAAAAGAATTCTCAGTCATGGATTTTGATGATTTTTTGTCATTTAGTGTTTCATAAAATTAGTTTATCACCCTAATATAAAAATTTTATTCCATACATGTTGGACACATTCCATTGGTAAATATTTTCCCATGGAAAAAAATATTTTAATATAAATATATTTTATATTCATGGAAAATATTGTCAATTTTCAAAAAGGTATCCTATTTGTGCCAAATAATCCATAAAAGTAATGGAAAACCTTTTAATTTTTTATGGGAACAAAAATGCTCGGTAAAGCTAATATAATTAATAAATTAGAATTGGATTCCATTGTATAATAATGAAATCCAAAAAAAATTCAATTAATCATAAAAAAATTTCTCATGATAAATATTCATGTAAATACATTTAAAATAATAAGTTCTATTAAAAGTATTTCATATAACAAATAATTATATTAATTATAGTAAAATTAGAAACATGATTGTTTTTTAAAACTACATGAGAACCCTTGGAAAAATATTTCTGTAAATAATTCATTTTTACACAAAAATTTCATGCTTAATCATTTAAAATGATCATAATATTAACTATTTAAATAAAAAAATCATTTACGAAAGCAAGATATAATGAACAGAAAATTCAGGTGGGTTTTGTTTTATTTCATATTCATTGAAGCCGTCTAGAGCACTTCGTATTTTCATAACCTTATATTAGAATTCTAATTTAATTCTTTAGGGAACATAATCATTTATAATGAATTAGGGAGGTAAATTTATCTCACTATCCATAAATACCTATATACAAATAACCTATATTAAAGAGATATATAATTCTCACTGGTCATAATAAAAAAACCAAGATCCATATCATGAATAATACATTTTAAGAAATTTAATTTTGTTCCTAAATCCCATTATAACACCATTAATTCTATATGAAAAATACATTTAAATAATAATATAACCATTCTTTATTAAAAGTCCTTTTAAAAAAAGTATATATAATAAATGGAATGAGTATTTTTCTTTTATGAAAATGTGATGTCATTTAGATAATGTCAGGTGTCAACAAAATTTGGCAGTGTTGGAAAAACCCATTGATGTTTTATATCATAAAATAAAACATTCAATTTTTCCTTTTTATATATATTCAAAATGATTAATAAAATGAATCCTTTTGAAAAAAAAATTAATAATGAGTCATAAAATATGTTTTTAATTAATTTATCCAATTTAAATTAATATATAAGTATATTTATAAAGACAGACATTTGATTGTGTGA
Organism: Viscum album; assembly: GCA_963277665.1. Lineage (NCBI taxonomy): Eukaryota > Viridiplantae > Streptophyta > Magnoliopsida > Santalales > Viscaceae > Viscum > Viscum album. The sequence continues at coordinate 317,982,227 of OY728127.1, forward strand.
TTTAGATAGTAAATCACTTAAATATTTGATGTTTTGTATATAAATAAAGTTATCCCGTACATTGAGTCTAATTCACCATGTAAATTATTTATCATCCTATATAATAAAATTATATAAATTTATTTACTTGAGTATATTTTTCTACTTTTATTAACATTTTAATTTCATTCCATAATCAATTACTCAATCAATTTACCACATATCAGATATTTTGATGATATTCGTCTTATTATTTAAAAAATACACATGCATGTAGACTATGATAAAATATGTTATTTTACAATCATATCATGAATAATAATCATGGAATAATTATTATTATATTTATAAGTTAAAATAAAAAAATAAATATATTTATGAAAATTTATTTATGCTTTATTCATTGATAATGTATAACATACATAGACATGACTAATGTTTCCATTTTTAATAAATAATTCTGGAAATATGGTAAGTATATTCTTTTAATTATATAATTATAAAAAAATAATTATAATTTTTTTATAGAATATTGTATATACCATCCATGTGATGTGGGGATAAAAACAAATAACGTCACCATGGGGAGGTAGTAGTCCACATATATGGAGAAATTATGTTATCATTATTTTGTAAAAATAAATATAAAAAATAAATGGGATATTACCAAGAAAAAAGTTAAATATGTCATGAAAATCATAAAATTAAATTAAATCCATCAATTTCAAAAAATGTTAGAGGTGTTAAAAAAATTATATTGGTTCATGAGTTAGTAGCCCATTGCACAAATGAATGATGGTTTAATTCCACATTTTATGGAAAAGTGGAAGGATGTGGATTTTTTTTATTAAATGAAAACATTTAAAATATTTTTTATACATATGAAATTATATCATCATGTTTAATGAATATTTGATCAAGGGGGGGGGATGAAATTAATTTAAAACATTCGGTAAAATTTTATTCATCCTCTTTGAGAAACATCCTATTATCTTTATCTTAATCCCTCTATGGCTGGTATTCTACCTAAAAAACAAAAAAAATTATGAAATGTGTTCTCCAATGTTTTTTTATAATATTGGTTGATTCAAATGAAATATTATGTGTGATGAATCTCTGGGTGGCAGTGTCATTTTTCTAATAGATTGGATGGAATTCATTGAATTATTTAATGTATTTATTTAATATAAATTACATAATATAGAAAAATTGTAAAAATTGATATAATTAGAATTTATTAGAAAATTATTTTATATAATATCATACATAAAAAATTGATAGTTTTAGCGATACTTTCACCGTTATAATTTGGGTTCTAACCCATATTAACCCTTTAAATTATTAAAATGATAAAAAAATTGTTTATTATTTAGGGTAAATTTTAGATAAAATAAAAATAAAATTATTTCATAACTATTCTCTGGATAAACTTTTCATCCATAATTGAAATATTTCACCAAAAAACATTATTTTTAGTAATTTAAAATCATTTAGTTAAATATTTTTTAATATAAAATATATTTTATGTCGTTGTTGGAAATAAATTAAATTTTATTTGATTCTACATCATTTTAAATGGTTTTAATATTTAATGGAATCATTTATAATTAATATATGGTAGTAATATGATTATAAAAGAAATTATACATGTTTTTCTAAAACTATAAAACTTATCATTTTTATTAACACCATTATCGTCAAATTTTAACCATAAACATTACAAAGAGTTATTTAATATTAATGATTAATATGTTATTTTATAAGGTCGCAAATGGACCATAATTAGGCATGGGGTTACATTTTATAATACTTATCATTATGATTATCCTCATTCATGGTTTTTTTACTTTTAAATAAATAGTTAAAATATTATTGAATATAAAATATATATAATTTCATTTTGACAGTGATGATTTAATTTGGAATAGAAGGAACCATGATAGAAAAGGCTATAGAATATGATCCAATCACACATCAAAAACAAGTTATATTTAACTAAAAAATAGGTTCAATCAAATTAATACAAAATATATTACAATAAAAATATTTTAATTCGTTTATTTTATTTTTCTATTAATTTAATAAATAATATATCACCATTTAAAAGAATTTATGTTAGTTATATGATATCTACACATTATAATTGGATTATTAGGAAAAGAATTCATAAGATTTAAATTTACAATTTATTACATAAAATATCATCCATTTATCCTATGGTTAAAATTTTAATGATAACAAAAAAATTAGAATGACATTTTAGAATTATCAAAATATAAAATTTTATAGAAGACCCAATATTAGCATAATAAAAGATTATTCATATATAATATTATTGGATGATTATTGTCAAAATTTTAAATAACAAATAAAATTATGTCTTTCTTTAGGAGTACATTTAATCCATATACTATCTTTTAAATTTATAGTTATATAGTTTTACCTTTATCAGTGTCACAAAATATAATATCATAATTATTAATTATTTAATAAGAGAAAAATTAAAAATTTGGACATTATAACTAATAATGTGAAATCTATTTTTTAGGATTCAATTCAGTGAGCTGGTGGAATTTAATTTTAAATTAATCCAACAATATCCGATGAAAAAATATTTTCAGATTATTTATTTTTATAGATATAAATATTTTTATACCAATATTTAATAGAAAATAATTCTTTAGTAAAAAATAAAAAAACATTAAATGTAAGAATATTTTGACATTATAAGTTTAAAATGACATCCCTTTTAAAATAATTTATTTCCAAAAGAGGATGAAATATATTTTATTATACATTAAAAAATTAATCATCATTTCACTAGAAATTAATTTTTTACTATGAAATTACTTTATTAAAAATTTAGTGACTCATTACTACAAATTGATCAATATATTTTCGTTTATTTGGACCTTAATGTATATTTACTAAAGCATTCCTCAATATTCACACCCTCTTTTTTAACAGTTATGTTAAAATGGTCATTTTTTAATAATAATATGGTATGGTTCATTTAGGCATGATATGACCTGTCATACAAGTAATAAAATATAATATACTTTTTAGATTCCCAAACATTTATATATGGAGTGGTAATGATGAAGGGTTGAGTGTCGCATTTTATAAAGGGTGATAATCTAATTATTATTTATATTTATATTTAATATAAATATAGAAAGAGGATTTCATATTAAGAAGATCCCAAAATGAAAAAAATGGTTAATCGGTTTAGATAATGTTAATAGTCCCCTAATAATTGAATTTTATAAATATTTTAAACATGTTGTGACAACTATTAAATGTATTATTTTTTCTATTCATATATATTATTTTCCATGGAATTTTTTTTACCTAATTGATTAACAACTAATAAATTAAAATAAAATGTCTATATTTAAATAAATTAAACTTAATAACTCTATATAAGAGTTAAATTATTTTATATAATGTTTATATGTGTGAGAAAATCCAATTTTAACATTATATTATCTATTTCTTAAATACCAATTGAAGAAAATAATAATAATAATTTTTTAAATTTTTGTGTGGAATTAAATTACCAATGTCTTTTTTTCATGTTATAAATTTGTTCATTATAATAAATTATAATTTCCACATCCATGGAGCCACTAAACTTGTGCCCAATGTTGAGTCATCACATTACCTCAATCACACAAACTCTTTTTCCAGAGGTTTCTGAAATTTAATGAGGGTCATGAATAGTCACATGGGAAGACTATACCGTTTTACCAAAGTAATCCATAATAGAGAACATATAAAAAAGAGATAACATGAGCTAACAAATGAATAAGTATAAATAAATATTTCCCAATTGCGTACAGAACACAAACAATAGAAAATATTTCATGTCATGCTTCAATGTCATGTGAACAAAACAAAAAATAATTAAAAATAGAAAAATCCAAAACAAATGATCGTGAATGTAAGTCTGGAACCTCGTCCATTCATGCCCAATGTCAAAATCAACTCCCTAGAATAGGTGGAATTCCCTCTTCCTAACATGCATGAAAGAAATTTGTTGGGTTACCCAATGGAATCCTGAGCAGGGTGTGAGTAAAACTCAGTTGTCCACCTCTAATTGTTTGTATAAATATAAATTATAACATATAGTTCATGAAAGTATATATAAATAACCATAAAATGTAATACAATCCGGGATCCACTAGAAAACAATATCTACTTTTCAATCACTAACAAAGGTGTCAGTTCATTATGTCTCTTTCATTACAAGTTTATCGTTAGTCATAATGTTCGTACGTTAGGCATTCATATTATTCATGTGTGTTTCATAACATTTATCATCATTAATAAGTTAACAAATAAGTTCCTAACTCACAATGGATAACATATCACAACCTCACAATAACATCACCTCGAAGCCTAAGTCTATGTTTTGTGCAACTATATGGGGAATAGAGCTGTATCCCCTTCCCCAACCCATGCATATTTGGTAGAGGTAGAGCATCAATAAAACTGGACCTATTAGAGGATAAATATTTATTTTTCTCCCCTCCTCAAATGATGTTCACATTATTATTAATCCATTCACCACACAAAAACTATATCACAACTAAACACATCCAACAAATACAACAACCATAAACTATAACAATCATCATAGTAAACCATATTTTTCCATAACCCATTAACACATTTTACATTTACATCACATGATCAATTGAGCCCAATTCTCATTATCAATCTTTACTCACTAAGAATATTTAATAATTCCATCATATAATCCCACTATAGATATTCGTAATTTCTATTACGAAATTTCCTTCAATATATTTTCACATTTAAAATACCATTATCAATTTAGTACAGTCATTGTTTCACATGATCTAACTCACTTAGGCATATCTAACATATTTAATATGCATCATACCTCAACAGAAAATATCAAACTCATTTTTTAGTCCTCCAATAGGAATATAATATACTTAACTAAGGGATCTACCTGATTAAATAATAACAAAGAACATTCTTTATTAATTCTAGGTCTGGAATGTATCACCACACCCCATGGATTTCCTTAAATAGTTCAAACCATACCTGATGTTTCCCTTGGGGACCATAAGGGTTTTACTTCACCATTTAATCACCCAAAATATGAAATCATAACAAGATGATTAATATAAAAACAAGAAGTGACAAAAGACAAATTTGGATGTGCGTAAATCTACAATGACATAATAAAATAAAACTAGTAGACCACTTACCTCAAATAATTTCTTGAAATAACTACCTTACAAGGCCATAGATCTGATATCAACTGCCTCATAATGATTTAAACTCAATATTAACAAAAAAATGGGATTTATATATATTCATATGTACATGAGATAAATATACAAAACCTAATAGGGAAAAGGAATCAAAGATGATGTTAGAATTAACTAGAGCTTTGATCCGCAACAGACTGTGCTCCAAATGGACTAGATATGAATGAAATTCTCTCCTTGAAGATCTTGGGATATATTATTCTTCACAAGGGTTTAGGGTATGATAATCATTTAAAATACCAATTGATCCCATAAAATCATATACTGTCAATTTTATAAAATCCCAAAAAATTTACTCGGTAGCACGGTTTTCCCGCACTGTTTGGAAAACAGTGGGAAACCCATGCGTGACCCACTATCCCAAAATCACCCCTTCACATGGTTTATTATGAATTTTATACATTTATCTTAACTATGTGAACACCATTTTCAATCCTCTATCCATGGAAACAATGTTACCTAGGATGATCCATGTGGATTTCTCTAACCGTGTACAAATCATGCAATTTTCCTAAAAAACTCATTTTTTCTACTTTTTCATGACCCTAACCCACATAACACCCTAGATCCATTTCATTAACATTAGAAAACAAATATATTACCAAAAGGATAGACATAAATTGAAATATAAACAACAAAATAACGTAATATAATACCCTAATCATATAACATCCCCCTCCTAAGACAACTCACCCACAAGCTACTCTTCCTAAGCATTATTGAGATTCTGAAGAAAAGTGTTCGGGGCACTGGTCCTGAATATCCGATTATCTCACTCAGTCATATTCAGAACCATTCTTATGATAACATAGAACATGAACAAAACATACATCCTTTCCCCCAATAAAATCACACTATGAACCACTATACGATTCAGATTTTCATCAAATGATTTATCAGGCTCATTCTCAACATCATCATTGTTTACCACAAGATACAAAATGGGATGATACTATTAAAGTTGTGAAACATGAAATAAATTGTGTATCACAATATAATTAAATGGATTATCCAATTATAAAACCCTTGGCCTGATCCTATTTGCAATCTCAAATGACCCCATTTACCTAGGTATGAATATTCCCTATTTCTATCTTCTATGGAGACCCAAAATTGGGAACTCTATAAGAAACACACTATCTCCTACCATTAAGATGAGAGATCCCTAATGTAAACTTCTATATGACTTCTATTTACTCTATGATGTTTCCATACACTTCTAAAAAGAGTAAACCTTATCAGAAATCTCTCGCAAGAGACTCGATCATAATATCTCATACACCCCATCTTATAACCATCACAATGGAGATATACATGGTATCATATAGAGTTCCTTAAAACAAACCTTCTGAATTGTTGCCTAAAAACTATTATAGTAATAGAAATAAACAAGTGATATTTTCTTTTCCCATGAACCATCGAAATATAGATCACAGGCTCTCAACATGTCCTCTAATAAATGAATTGTATACTATGATTGCACATCATTTTATTGGCGATAATCGGTACTCCAAACCACCTGGGTACCAAGAGATTTATATTTCCTCTATCTGATTAACTATGTGAATCATGGAACATGGTCTAAAACTTTGGTTATCGTCACACCATACAGTCACACTGTCTCTCAACCATATAACTCACTCAATTGATCAACTGTATATGATTCATTGATTTGTAAGAAATGATTTACATTATTCAAACGATCTAAAACCACCCAGATTGCATCAATCTAACGATGATTACTTAGATGACCCACTATTAAGTCCATAATTATATAATAAAACTTTTAGTATGAAATGGTAAATGGTTATAACAACTCACCTTGACACTGATGCATAGCCATTAACTATTGTCATATGAGAAATCATGCCACAGAACCCACAAACTCTTTCATTTTTCCCGCCACCAATACTGCAGACTATGATAATGATATATTTTGGTCACGAAAGGATATACTACCCACCATGTGGTGTGGATATCTCACATAAACTCTACTCCCACTATTATCATCAATACCAAAAGACCCTAAACATAGACAACTCAATCAGCACCAACAACCCAAAAAAAGGAGACTCCACACCTTTATGACTTTATGTCATAGTCGAACACTCCAAATCCTCCAGATGACTTTACATGACCCGAATTTGATGTGAAGAATCAATCACCATAGATATAAGTTTCATTTATTATTCCCATCCATCACCTCCAAGTTAATCTCAAACGAAAAAATAATTTTCCACTCGAAGCTAGATTGATGAAATACATGATTCTTGATCTTCTAGCATGGAGAATCAACAATACTATTACCTATACAAGGAGGGTAAAAAACACAGAATAGAAGGATTTCATGTAATTTATCCACATTCACTTTTGAAAATTCAAAAACCATTGAGAGAATATGTACTTATGAATTTTTTTGATAGGTAAACAGCGTGCATTGTTCTCCCAATAAGTAACAAATATAGCACATTAAGGTGTAAACCACATCAACTAGATAAAGATCATTTTTAAGGTAATTTAATTCTTGTGGTCTCAATTGTCTTGAACAATATGATACAAAACGATAATATCTATCAATACATCCCCATGTCCCACACTAAATGCATCACAGAACAAGGTGTACTTCATACATGGTTTAGTTAACATCAAAATAAGTGTGGTAGTCAACCTATTATTAAATTATTTAAATGAAGTATCACATGACTCTGACCACGAAATAATAACTTTCTTCATGGATATGCTTTAGAACGGTGCTTCTAAATGAGGGAAATACCTGTTGAACCTTTTGTTATAACAACCAAAATCCATAATACTCTAAACATTTGATGTATTTTTTTAGTGCTCCCAAGACACCAAGGCCTGCAACATCCATGGATCTAGAAACACACCAGAAATAAAAATGATATTCCCCTAGAAATGAACATTTTTAATACAAAACTGATATCATATGATATTGGGGTAATTTATATGCTCAGTTAGTGTAATCAAGATAATGTTGAGATGTTTGGCATGATCTTCAAGAGTTATTGGGTACCCTATGATTTCATCATGTAGAAAACCATTTAATTGTCAAATTAAGGGTGAAATTTCTAGTTCATTAATGCAATAAACAAATTCTGTGCACTGGTTATCCCAAAAGGTATCACTAAAAAATTAAACAACACATACCTACCCAAAATGTTTTCGGTAGTATATCAGTTGGTCTCACCCTCAACTGATGGTATCCTAATATCAAATAGATAGTTTATATCATTGAGGAACCCCTTGTTGGTCAAATAGGACATAAATTATAGGCAGAAATTATCGGTTCATAATCATCATCAGAATTTACTCCTTGTAATCGATACACAACCTCAATAACTCATCATCCATCATATAAAACAATAAAGTTGATCCCAGTGGAGACATACTAGGTTAATTGAATGCCTTTTTCTCCAACTCTTCCATATGAACCATCAATTCCTAGGGTTATCAAAGTTCCATTCAATATGGTTAAATTTAAACTGGATCTTCCCCTAGTAGAAACTCGATCATGAACCCCACATCCCTCTATGGTGGCAGTCCCATGAAATCCTTTGGAATCCCATCCTGAAATTGATCCACCACATAAGGTAAGACATGTTTCTCCATATATCCTTAATCAGGAATAATTCATTCCACTTGGGATATGATTTCTCCCATAGACTTAAAAATTTACATTACATAGACTACTTGTAAATCCAACTAACCACAAATGACATAAGTTTCTCCGTTGGGTAATTGGAATGTAACCCTATCATGATAAAAATCGATGTGGGCCTAATACAACACTATCTATTCCTTGAACAAAATCAACTCACAAAATATTATATCATGAACAAACAGGTTCCCCATAAAATGAGATCCACCAAATTCTATGGAAAAACCTATACACTATCTGATATCCTCAACTTGAAAACCTATTTGAGTATCAATCTACCTAACTACACAGACATGTTACCTGTCTAGGCCAAAAAAAAACTATACAGATATAATATAGTGTATGGAACCTGTATAAAATATAACATTTATGAATATGGGATCTACATGAATCATACCTCGAATGATAGACCATATAGCCTTGCCAAAAATACATGTAGACAGATATGTGTGATGATTTCATGTCCCTCTTCAATGGGATGCAGCCTTTGTACCCTACACAATAATTCCAAACTTTTATAGATGGTCTTCTCTTGGAGTTCCACATCCACCACCTCTACGTGTACCACCAACGGATCTACAACAACGTTCAAGATACTATTTGATCAATCCCCTTCCTCCACTCGGTGTGTACCTATGACTCCATTCTATACTCGGAAGCCAACAGCTCTAAAATATCCTCTGTATATGTTCCACCCTACCTCATGACTGCAAATGGACTAGTGGATGAGGAAAATCACCCCACATATCTGTTGGCCTACAACACTTGTAGAAAAACACCTAATCTCCACCATGAGAAGACAACACAATGTTCGGAGTATTATTTACACTTTATGCATGTTAGAAACTCATTAAATGATGCTTACTTTCCTAAAAGTTGTACCATATTCCCTCCTCATTGGAACCATAACTCTGCCTCTTGAGGCTCCCTTTTATGATATTTACCTAGTCCACTATGTCAGAAATACTCTTCATATAGAAAATGTTCAATTGGGATGTAATCTCATGCTTCATCCCATCCTGAAATCATTTTTCCATAGTCACCTCATCTCTATCTGTCATTAGGATGAATCGGCATATGTTAGAGAAACTTCTAGCCTGATACGTCACTAAAAAAGTTTGTTGAGTCAAACTCATAAACTATGAACTGTTCTCCTGCCTCAAGGGTTCTAGGAAGTAATTTTATATATACATTTCTTGGAAATCCTTCCATGTCATTACTTCAGCCTACTCCTTTTGAACCACAATATCCCACAAATGCATGGATTTTACTCTTAACATATAGGATGCAATGTTGACTTGATTCTCAATAAGAGTCTTTGGATGATCAACAATAAACTGTATAGATTTTATCCAAAACAATTTTACATCCTGACAACCGTCTCTCGTAAAGGTAAGAGTGTGCTGCAGCTGAAACTCATTGGTCTGTTTGAACATACTCGACCCAACCCACCATGCGTCCCGTTCATCAAATGAAGAAAACGAGTAAGAATTATAAAAGATATTCTATTCTATATTAAATCGAACGACTAGAATATATTGGTGTACTACTAGGGGAACATTATTAGCTAAATCCCTCTATCTCCCAAACATCACTCGTCTTCATGGTATCATTTGTCTATAATTCCAAACCTGAGTTTTATAACACAAAGCATAATGCATTCACAAATATTTGTAAGGATCTTCATTATACACCAATAAACCATTTCACATAAACATAAAAAATAGGTCTACTCATAATTAAAAGGAAAAACATATCCAACCCTAACAAGTTAATGGATACCACATGGTATCTTACTCACATGACCACTAGCCTTTCCTTATACATAATTTCAAAATTATTCTCACATCAGAACATAATGCATTAATATTTCATTTCACATACCACCCTTTATCAATCATAATTTCAAAAATATTGTTTAACATTATCCTCTTCCTTTTATCAATTCTTATAATTTAATTAGACCTAATGTTCTCGATTTTCATGAAATCCAATGGATCCGACCCCTTTTTTCCACAAAATTATCCCGTGTGTGGGACTACCTTGCTGCTTTTCACTTATATACATATGATCCTATAATGATTAATGAACGTGAAACATCATTACAATACATCCATGATGAAAATATCATAGTACATTAACTAAAACCCACATGGGTATCTCCAAATGAGGAGATACCATAAAATGTAACAGACCACGACAAGAACAACAATTCCCACCTTAAGTGATATGTGGTTTCACCTGCACATGGTTTATCTACTCCCATGAATGACCCTATTTATATTTCACAAAACCTTAGAAACCGTCTATAAACCACTCCCAAATAGTAATTAATAGAGAAATGGCCTCCAATGTTACCACATTTTAATGTCCCCAGCCAATGAGGCCATAAACAAGTTCCCTAAGTTGGGTCATCACATGACATCAATCTCACTTCGTCATTCACCAAAGGTTATCGAATAGTAGAAAGGGTTTATATTAATCACGTGGGGGTGGAATATACCATCATTCTACAGTAATCTACAATTGATAACATATAAATAGAAAAAGAAAATATGTCATATTAAATGGAAAAGTATAAATAACAATTTCCCAAAATGGTATAGACCACAACAAATATTAAATATGTCATTGCATGCTATAATTCCAGGTTAACAAAACCCAAAATAATATTAATTAGGGAATTCCCCAAAATTGTCGCAAATCAATGTTTGGATATTCATCCATGAATTTCCCATATCCCACACAACTCTTTAGAATAGTACCTTATCCCTATTCATAATTTAAAAGAACGAAATATACTTCGGAACCCAATAATGGCCTGATCAGGGTGTGAGTAAAACTATATTGGCCACCACCAATGATGTCTATAGTCATATAGTCTAATAGATAGTGCATGACAGTATAAATAAATTACAATCAATTTAATGAAAATTTGCGGACACTATATAAGAATCTATATAATTATATCACTAACCAAGATTACAATTTGTTTTTGTCATTCATTTCTAGTGCATCATCGATAATGATGTTCAAAAGTTAGGAAATCATATCTTTCATGTATGGTTTAAGAAATTTATCATTATTATCAAGTGAATAAATAAGTCCCTAACTAATTAGGGATAACATTTCACAATATCAAAATATCATCACCATGAAGCCACTGTCCAGGTGGAATGAAACTTTTAGAGGAATAAATTTATGTCCCCATCCCTAACCCATACATTTTTGGTGGATTTTGAGCATCAGTACAACATGACACATTGGAGGATCCTCAGTCATTCAAAGCACACATAAAACCATGTAAACATGCTTATCCATCCACTAAAATCACAAAAACTCTATCACAACCAGACAAAACCAATACATAAAACAATCATAATCCAATATTATCACCATGGGAAATAATATTATGTCATAACCCATTAACATGTCTTCAATATACATCACTTCTTCAATTTTCCCAATTATATTTCTCACTCTAGATCACTATCTATATTCACAAATTACCTTATATAAATCCATTATACATATTCATACACCCCCATATGAAATTCTATTCACCATGTATTCCCATTTCACATAACATTGTCAATTTATTGTATTCATCCATTCACATGCACTAATTCACTTATACCTATCTAACATATTTCATAAGACTCATAACCCAACCAAAAATAACCCACAACTCATTTTGGATTCCACTAAGAATATTATATCCTCAACACGGTTTCTATATTATCAAACAACAACATAGAACTTACCTAGCTAATTCTTGGCATGGAAAGTAATGACACACCCCACGGATGCGCTTAAATGTGAAAAACCATCTCCAATGCATCCCTTAGAGACTATGAGGTATTACATTAATTATTTAAACTTCCAAAAGACCATATCATACAAATATGTTAAAAATAACCACAAGAAGTGACATAGGAAAAAATTGTACATGGAGAAATCTACAATGATACTTTGGGATAAAAAATATAGACCACCTACCTCAAATATGTTGGTGAACACACTCCCAAATGTGTCATTTAGTGATGTTTCCATGACATATTAATGACTTAAATTATATTTCCTGATAAAATAAGGCTTTGGTAGAATCAAAATTATAGATAGAAATATGCAAACATTAATTTAGAAGAGGAAGCAAGGAGGAGGCTAGACATAACCCAAGATTCGATCCGCAGCCGATGGCTCACCAAATTTCTGAGAGATGAGAGAGATTATTCCTTGTAAGATCATGAGAGATATTGTTTTTCAATAGGGATTAGGGGAGAATAAAGAAGGAAAATAAAAACTAAAAATTTAAAATCTCAAAGTTGCAGTTTTTTAAATTTCACAACTTTACTAGGATACACGGTTTATCTACACGATATGCCAAATCCTGAAAAAACTATGTGGGAACCACTTACAAAATATCACCCATCAAACATTTTCTTGGGTTTTATGAACAGTTTAAAACAATTCAATTACCATGGGAAATAATCTATCCAATGATATATGGTTAGCTGGGATTATCTACACGGTTTGTACTAACTGTGCACAAATAGTGCAATATGCTCAGAAAACTCTTTCCCCCAATTATTGTGTCCCAAACACCTAGAACACCTAGAGCCATCTTCTAGTCCTGTTGATAAATTTATTTTACCAACATTAATGATTTAATCTTAATCATAAAAATCTCCTTAAAAAATCTCTGATTATGTAAATATAAATGTTTTTTTCATTACAATATAAATTTGAAAAATGTACCAAAATAATAACTATTTAAAATCGAATTCCATGAATGGTGTTTAAATAAAAACTTGTCATTATTGTGTTAACCATAAGTATTAAAAATTAATAATAGTATTTTGAAATATGTATTTTCAAAATTTTAATTAATATTTCATCATGAATAGTGTATAAAATTTATTATATCATAATTCTTCTTCATATAGTCATAGAAAATATTATTTTAGAAAAAATATAATTATAACTGTTCATCTTAAAATATGTTATATTTAGCCAAATATAGAAAAAAACTCTAACATAATTTTAAAATATTAAATTCATGATCTATTTTATATTCATCCAATTATAATTATAAAATCTATATATTTTATTAATAAGATGAAAATAAAAAATATTATGTAAATAATTTTTGTTCATAATTTAAATTATAAACATTCAGAGACATTAATTAAATTTTATAGTAATTTATAAATAGTTGAATTTTGACATTATAATAAATAAATCATAGTATTAAAAATTATAATAACTTTTTTTATTGTCATTTTAATTTATTATGAAAATATAAAGTACTGTTTTTAAAAATATAAATTCAGAGGGAAACATTTTTAAAATATTAATCTTACAACTATTATCATGAGATATAAATTTAATTTATTATAATATTTTTGTCTACTAATTATTATATTCAACTGGTAAAAAAATGATGTGTTTTGTTCTGATCAGGTGTTTCATTAGTTCTATGATACATTTGAAATGTGATATTAAAGGATATATTAATTTAATATATATATATTTTTAATACAAGGATGTTTTATATTTAATAGTAAATTTACCACTCAATCTTCCCATTAGTAGTGGTTGGTAAAGTTTAACTGTAGAATTCATTATCAAAATCTATAAATTTCTAATTTTCAGGTTTTGAAATATAATTGCTGATATATACAATTTACTAGAAATGGGAATATAAATAGATTCATCCAGTTCAGCACTTCAAAATATGCACTATAAATAACTCAAATATAAAATACATGGTATGTATATTCATATTTAATCATCTATAATAGTGGTCTTTGATAAAAAATTACATTACTATTAGATAATTGTTGAAAATGAAGAGGAGGGTAAATATGGTGTCTTCTATATTTTTCAAAATTTCAATTTCTATTTTAATATATTACTCCTTGGTTTTTGGATCTCTATTAACTATTAGAATAATAGTGTACCTCTTCATAATTTACATATCACAAACAACCATTGAAATCAATTAATGTAATTAAATTTGGTAACATAATATTTTAACAAGATTAAAACCTAATATGGGAGGAAAACTCCATTCTATGATAAATTATTCAACAAGAAAATATATTTTCCATTAAATAATATCATATGAAAGTTGGTGTCTCATTTATTATATCAACCCATGATGCATCTCATAACCACAGTAGAGCTAGACTCTTAATCTTTATCCATTAATTCACAAGACTCACAACTCATCGCTAATATTTTATTTTTCTAATTGGTATTCAATTAATTATTACCCCTATTCAAAATCGATACTCTCATTAATACAAAGGAATAATATGAAATATAATAGATATCATTACTCATTTTTAGAGACCTGAAATGGTTCCTAATGAATACATGATCCTATTACATCTATGTCATTGCAATAACCTAACTTCAAGTTCTTCTTCATGAAGTGAAAACTCGATTAATTCACAACTCATGGCCCGTCATTAAAAATAAAACCCTTTATTCTTACAATATTATTCAGTTATATGTACGACTGATATATGAAATATATATATATATATATATATATTTCATTCTATCTTACATCACCTGCATTTATATGTTATATATTCCCCTACATTGATAGGATCTAAACACTACAACCAATGACTTATTATTATTATAATTCAATACCAATAGGTTTAAATTTATTATCATTGTATGAAATTATAATTAATATTTATCAGTTTTGTTTTTATTATATTGGTTTATACATGTATTTTATTTTTATCAGTATCGATATTTTACTATTTTATAAATAATCTCAAGAATTTATTTTTTATATATTTTTGTATAGAATTGTTTTTCGGGATTCCATTTCAAAAAAAATTCTCAAAATTTATAAATTGTTTATCCCAATATCTTTAATATTATCTTACTTTGAGGAATGGGTTAGTCATTGTAATTTAATAGATTAATTTTAAATTTTCATCTAATTTTTTCCTCAACGAAATGTTTACCTATGATACTCCCCAAAACCTCAGAAGTCTAAATATTTTTAAATTCCAAAAAATTACTGAATATGAATTTCATTCATGATTATAAAAAATTACACTACATTACTGATCTTTGTAGCTTATCCCTCAAAAATTTACATAATTAATGAAATATTTTACAAATTCTAATCTTGAATATGTAAATATAATATAGGTAATAATAAAAAAATATATTCTTCTTCCATCACATAGTATATATTCTTATACCATTTCACCAAAATCCCTTCTTGTTGTGTTCTTTAGAACAGAAATCAAAAATCATGTTACATCTGTTTTAAATAATATATAATATTAAAATGGAAAGTTCGCATTTCAAAGTTATTAATTGTATTTAAGATTTATCATATAGTAATAATTAATTTCTTAGTCAAGAATTTTGAATTAATATATTTTTATTATTTTCATATAAATTAAAAAACAAATATAATTTTTTGATTTAATTGAGAAAACTTATTAGTTCGGTCATCGTTTAAATATTCTCAATCAAACTTCTTATTGTAATGATACAGTTTTCCACACATTTCATTCAATTTCAATTTTAGTTATTTCATGATTAAATCTTTTATATAATAAGATTCATTATTATAAAAACAATTATAGAAAAAATAATATATCATCCATTTTCAAATCTAATTCAAGATCATCAATTATAGAGTTTTATAGTTTTCTCACAAAGATAGACCATTTAATCTGATCAAAGAACAAGTATTAATAAATCCATCCTAAATTTTACACTAACTCAATTATATAATGACATGATTGAAGACCATTAGTAAATTTCCCAAATAAAAAATTTTATTGTCCCGATGTTATTAGATGTATATCTATATGTTACAACCCTAAATATCATCCCTATGTGATATCATTTATTGGAGATGGCTGTATCATATGTGTTCTAATTTACACTTATGGTTTTTATATAATATATGTTCATTCTTAAAACCAAATATTATATCATACAACTAATTATATTTATTAATGATTCTGACCTCTTATGATGGTACATATCCTAAAAAGGTTTCAAAATATATGATACATTTCGAATTTTAATCATCAAATCTAAAGAAGATTTTTTTTTCAAAAATAAACATTGAAATAATTCCAATATTTATTGGTCCATCATACATGATTTGGACTAATAAAAATTACATTTGAATCCATATAAAACCCTCTTATACCTCTTCAAAAATGACACTGTTTATTTTTACTGTAATATTTCTATGGATATCAAATTCAATATAATTTTACTTTAATCTAATTTATATCATCTTTAATCCAAGTTTGTATCCTCACTAATTTCATTAGTCAAAATTCTATAGGAATATTTTCTTGTATATAAAATTTTCATACAGAATTTTATAAATTATTTAATCTTATTTTAATCCTCTTATTATGGAAGTACATGATATCCAATAATTATTCAGGATGATAGCTTATTTTAAATACAATTGTAAACTTTTTGAGACAGCGCATCCTTCATCTATTTGAAATTATCATGTCTACACACATTCCACCATAAAATTAATCTTTAGAAGAGATGGTCATATGGAATATTTTATTTAAATATTAATTATGAATTTTATGATTCTTATAATAATATTTTGTATAATAAATATTCAATATTTTTTACAAATAATGCATGTTAAACTCCTTTAATTTTTCCCCATGGCCCTAAAAATTGCTTGAGATGGATCAAGGTATAGCTAATCATAAGAAAAAACTCTTCATATTCCAAAGGATTAAAAAAATTCAATGTTTTATGTAGAATAATAGGGATTTTATTCCTTTATAGGCAAGTGAAAAACACACACATAAAACAAATAATAAATAATATTATTAAAATTATATAGCAATTCAATATTGAACATTAAGAATATATATATAATAGACAAATAAATTTAGTTATAACAAAATTAAATTATATAAATATCCCTAGAAAGTAATAAATAGGGTAAGACATGGGTAACAATTTGGAAACAATCTAGACACACATAGAAGAACCAATTGTAACGCTCCATCTACATCATACGTGATATCTAAATCAAGAATCACTCCATGATATTTGAGATATCATCACATTTCATGTGTCGTAAGAAATTTCATTTTCATAAAAAAAATTATATGTAGGGGTGAAGAATCATTCCTAGTAGGGAAAACCCAAGACATACCACATATGGTACTATAAATAATAATCATGTTATCTCACGTCATTATAAAATTGGAGGAATCGTAATAATGGTTTTAACCAAAAATTATTGAATTAATTAATAAATTTCACAAATCATATATTCAAACATGGTGTGTATACTTAAAAAATAGACACACACACCCCCATAGAGGATGATTGAATATTCCTATAATTATTAGTTGTGAATCATCATTCAATATGAAATTTCTTAGTTATATATATTCTTTTTTTATGAATAGTACTGAGGACAAGGGTCAGTAGAATAAGTTCATATCATTGAAAATGTGATGATTACCCTTTATGTGTGGATACCATCTTCTCACACCTCAAGAAAATTTATTAAAAAACCCATTAAAATCATTTAATTAAAAAAATGGGGTAATCACCCACAACACAACATCTCAAGCCCCAGTGATAAAATAAAATTTTTTCAATGAGTTATCAATTGTTTTTATTCTGAAGAATATCAATGTTATTATGAAAGAATAGATACTTATAATTTTATAAAAACATTAATAATTGATAAATTCTATATAATAAATGATCCATACATGAATAATCCTTTCTAAATCATTCAAAATTGGAATCTTCATTCCATTAACCTAAGTAAAAAATATAATGATTGATGAAAAAAATTTAATACCCTAGATTCATTGATAAAATCATTTTATAAGTCTTTGTATAATATGAAATATGAATATCTAGAATAAATGACATGAGAAAAACACTTACCAATTGTTTCTTGGATCCAACACAAAATTAATCATTGAAAATGGAGTCCTAATGAAATGACAATAAAAAATATCCCAAGAGGATGGAAAAGTGTGGGGATAAAATTCCTGATGAAATTTGGGTTTAATAGATCTTTCGATTTAAAAATATTTTTTTGTTATTTAATAATAACATCACATTGTTAAACCATATATTTTGGAAAATCGTGAACCAAAAATGTGACCACAATGATATGGTAATTTCCATGTCACATAATTTTTCCACATGATTGGGATAAAAATGAAACATCATTTGGGATTGAAAAAATGAAAAAACAATCAAGTGAATAGCCTTGAAAGGAGGTCATGAAATAGTTTTGAATGAATAATCCTTCCTTGTAAATCACATAATCACCCTACATAGTTTCCTAGATAAATTTATTTATTTCTTATACCTTCTCTTAAACAATGAACCATTATAAATTCTTCAAAAATGATTAAAAAATAACATGAACAATATAATGAGATAATCAACCTATTCCATAATTAAAAAAATACAAAATAAAGTAGGGAATTTCCTGAATGAAGTATTGTCACATTCACCCCACAATTTTACTAGAAATCCTCATAACGATAGATATTTTCATCATCAATTTATAGTTCGATCAATTGGTCTAGATGTAATTTCCATCATTCCCACATGTCTTATTTATTTTTATATACCATCCATAATAATCAATCCAATGAAATATTTCATCCTAATAAGGTAATACCACATCATTCTTAAATCATACTTAGTTGATGGAAAAAATTTCACCAGGTTAAGGAGTACCATTACCCTTTAAAATTTGTTGAATAAGGTCGAACTCGTACATTTTCAATTTTGAGACATGAAAAATATTAGGGAAAAGATTTAATATTCGTGGTAAGGATAAATTATAAAAAATTATGATATATTCTAGACCGTCAAATAGTCAATTATATAATGTGGTTAGTTTACCTAATTTCACAAATAATAATGATTTTATAACATATATATCCCTATACATAAAATCATAATCTATGATGATTTTGAGAATCATGAAATAACATTCAAATCTAGGGTGTTTCTATCTACCTCGTAATAACTTGGGTGTTTTTATATAGTCTACAAAAGAAGACTACGTCTTATTAATGATATTTCAGATTTTTAAACTCAATGAAATGGGTACTAAAAAAGGATGAATTTAAAATGACTTGTTTAGATAAAGCTATATCGTGGGATGATTGTAGTTTTTATACAAGAGAAGAGGTGATGGAATATTTTACTCATATGAGAAACATTATTCTATAACATAAATATTATGTATATCATCCAATATCTAAATCTTGTATTATGGATTTCCATCCTTCTATGTATGTAATGTTGTCCATGTGGTTTTCTTAATTCAAATACCATGTTGCAAAGTGTGTCATAATCAATAATAACCATGAGAATCTCAATCATATAGAATAGAAGATAATACTCCACACATCATAACAACTTCATGATTACATGAAATATCATATCCTCTACAATATTTGACTGTTGACATGGAATAATGTGTTTATATTTGTGTGATGATATATAATTACACAAATAACATCATTTTTCGAAATCATATATGGTTTAACTATAAAAAGTTCCATGGATATTATTCACATATCAAAATAATTATAGGCATTGATTTCATTATACTGATTATGTATTTATGAAAATCTATTACTTATTAATAATAGACATTTTAAAACAGATCTCACAATCATTATATTCAATAATTACACCCTAAAATTAGATTTCAGTTCCTTATAAATTTTCTAAAAATTTTAATTAATAAAACATCTTCAATGAATGAATTTTTTCCTAGGAAGAACAGTCTACAACAATTTCATTCTGAAATAGAAACCTTTTATTTTCATCATTTTTTATGAATCTTTTATCTCCACATACATTTAGTTTAAATTAATTGTTATGTAATAAATATATGATCATTTGGAATCACTGAATAATTATAAAATATTTGTATTATGATTAACCAGGAAGAAGAAAAAGTTTTAATTCAATTTAGAACATCCCAGATTCATTTCCTAAATAATGAATATCAACGAAAACTCACCGGGATAATCTATGATAATTTAATAATCAAATTTTACTCAAAACTATGCTAATTAATTCTAAATATTGTTTATATTAAATAGGATTGTGTAAAAAATATATGGATAATCAATCATTTTTCATTTCCCAAATTTTAGGCCACTCTATGAGAATATTTATTTCATGGAATTATGATATATGAATACTAAAATAACTTCAAAAATTATATTTGGATTCCATTCCATTAAAAAATAAACTCTTATAGATACATATAGGTTGTATATCATATAAATCATTTCAGGTGTTGGAAATTACCAATATCCAAAGGCAAAAAACGATCTCCCATTATAATAGTGTTTGTAATTTTAATGTATACATTTTAATATATACCACAAATCAACTACCACGTTCAAGTAAGATAGTGAAAGGTGATGAAATAATATATAATTTATGCTACTAAAATATTTTTAGATAAAAATCATTAAAATTGAATGGAAGTCAATTTCTCAATAATTATTTCCCAAGATAACTAGGCCTATAGGAATTTCAAATGAATCGGAGATAACAAAAATATAATACAACAAAGATGAGTATCTTCAAGAAAATAAATATTCTATTTTATAAAATAACATATTGGATCATCCTTATTTCAACTAATATGCCTTGTTTATAAATGTAATTTTCTTGATAATTATATTCTTGTTTCCATAATTCGTAGTTATAAAAACATTAATAATGTTAGTGATCATGAAATATGCACAATAAAATTTAATTGTACTCCTAAAAATCATTTCAACATTGAAGGTAAAAAAATATCATTTAAAAATACCATGAAAATGGAATCCGGATACGTATTTAATATTTGGTTCATCATTTAAATTAATTATAGGGGGATATTCATCGTACCAAAGGGATTTGAAAATTATTTTAAATTGATGTTTTTTCTCTGTAATGTTGTTTTTTAATATCAACATTACATTGTTTTAATTAATTGTATCGTAATCTTAGGTTAATCATATGAAACAAATTAACTCATTTCTATTGTTAAAATATATCCTAAATTGATTAAATATGATATTTATTGAGGAAAATTATATGGATTACATTATGATTGTAAAAAATTGGTCAAATAGAAACATCAAGGTTAATTATGTATAAAACATTAGAATCCCCAGTCTATGTAAATTACCTAACTAAACCATTTTTGACCAATTATTCTTGTCATTATATTAATTATTTCAACTATATTTTACACAATCAACATGATAAAATATATATACTTAATTCAATATTAATAAGATCTATAGAAAAATTGATTTTAGTTACAATTCATTACATGTTGAAATTATTCATAATGAATTATGGGAATTGGCCTACTGTTGTAAGAATATTAATAGTTTATGTTTGATTTTCAGTACATCAAAGTGACTAGAAATGGATCCATATAAAATCACAAATGGATATTCATGGAACCCATTCATTTTACAGTTCCCTTTCAAAACATTTGAAACACTATCTACTAATTTGAATGTAAATTTAAAAGTAATGAATACTATATGGGGATTTAATTCCATTGACTAGTCCATTCCATTGAACACATTTAAAATATAAATCTATAAGATAATAAACATCCTGAACAACCATTCCAAATCCAAGAAAATAATAAAATAGGGTCACATGAAACTTTTATTCTCTTGATAACAATTAGTTGTCATGATCATCATGGAATGATAATTCTTCCCTATGTGAAAGTCAAATGGATTAACCACATGATAAAGGTGAAAATAATGCAATGCACCAGTACCAAACACTATATTTATAAAGGAAATATTTAGAATAAAAATTAACTAATCATACATGGTACCTGGAATCTTATTAAAATATCCAACCCAGATCAATATAACAATTAATTTGATCTTATATGATTGTATTTGATTCTGTAATGTTGTTTTTTGGATAATCAAGTTGATCCTAGAGTTATCAGGGTTCACCTAATCTTGAAGGATTGAAATATTCTAAATAGATAATTATGAATAACCTTGGAATATATGAGGGTGGTTCAACCCATCTCCTTATAAATTAATTAATGGTTTATGGTAATATTTCATGAGATATCAGAGTTTATTAAATTTTTGATAATCTCATGAAACTATTGTACAATGTATATTTTGATGCTATAGAGGCACACATTCAATGAAATCTGGTATGTTAATGGGATGTAGTTGATATGTGATGGATGTGGTATAGTGATTATTTTAGTCCTTACTACAATGGGAATACCTCTCTATTTTACACTTATTCCCTAAACTAGTGTTGTAGTCTCCCCTTGGATGGATAACGATGTCTACTAAACATAAAATCTAAGAAATATATCTCTATCAAACTATAAAATATTCACCATCAATGTATAATATTTAATATCTTAAATGATTAACTAAGAGTGAATATCTTGTGATAGAATATCTTTAAATAAACATACCTTCATCCTTTTTTACATGCTACCTCTAGGGTGAAATTTCCCGCATTTGTGGAATGAGAATCATATTAAGTCAATATCTTGTATTTTTATATATTCTAAATGATGTATAATTTTTTTTCATATCATGAATGTGTAAGGATAAATTTTTTTAATAAATACATGAAAAAACAATTTCCAAGTGTGAAATTGGTCCAACAATTCATAAAAATATGTGTCCCACCATTATTGATACAGTTCATCAAGAATATACATTCCAAGCCCAACCATTATCTATTCTATAGTTTTGATATTAAAATATTTAGTTCATCCTTTCCATCTATAAATAATCATTATCTGGTTATGTATAACCCATAGATGTTGGTAGATTATTCTTATAAAATTATGATGATTGATTTTCCCAATGATAATCCACATTCCACTATCTATTTTTTACAACATGGAATACTTTCACAACACTCTGAACCATATACTGGTTCCCCTTTGGTTTGGGTTGAAACACATTCTATATTTTTATAGCTTTCTAGATTATTATTATCCAATATTGATAAATTATTATTCTATAACCATGAAATCAATTACCAGTTAAATATATTTCAGATTCGTATTCAAGGTTATAATATATATAATATAACATTAATCAAAATAAAATTTGTAAAATACAAAAATAAAATAATTATTTGATTATAAATCCCTAGTGGTATGTCTCCTAGTTAATGCATTATTTAATTCTCTCATCATCTAAAACCATTAGGATGAGTTATAACACACCTAGAGGTGTTTTAGAAAATGATTTATAACCCCAATAACCTAATAAAGTGTAATTTTTTTTACAGTAGTTTGATAAAACATTCCACCAAATATATTTTGTGTCCCTATTATTCAAAAAAATACTCTAACATCTCAACTAAAAGGAATAGAAAATTGATTCCATTATTATCATTAAGAAAAAATATAATGGATTTGAGAGAGACATGGTTCCACTAATTGTTAGAGACATTCTCTAAACCCCAATCTTTGGTAATAAATTTTTTGGTATTAACTATAATTTGATGGAATATTTTTCCCTTTTACATCAAAACACAAACACAGACATACAATTACAATAAAAATAACAATAGGAATATATTGATTCATTATTTAATTTAACAACACAATTTCTGATAGATAAATAAAATATGAAACAATGAATAAATTGATACCAACATAATGAAATATTTAAATATAAATGATTAACTATGAAGCATATTTGAACGAGACAAGACAGTAAGAACATTGAAATATACTATGATCCTTCTCCAACATTCTTGGTAGCCACATCTAGAAGCACTTCATGTGAAATGTGAAATGATCCCCTGTCATGTATTATGAGAATAAATATATAAAAACACCCAAAAGATCAATTTTATTGGGTGATTAATCATTTATTTTTGGAAAACCATATGAATTCCCTTAATTTCAAAAAAGGAAAGAGTGATTTAAGCTCAAATTTTAAAAAAATAAGAGAAAAAAATAAGTAGTTAATTTGAAAACATAGTTTTTAAAAAATGTACCCAAACAAATTAAAATCCATTTAGTTTAAACAGATGACATTCTCTCACAAACACACACATCTATGCATGTTAAATGATCATCCATATTCTCATGATAATTGAATCATCTTTCACCATTCAAATACATGGTGATATATTATCATGTTCCACCAGTCCATCACTAGGTTCTTTTTTTTACATGAGAAAGGACCCATATAATAATTATATGTATTCATTTTAATTCCATTTTCATTTTATGTTCTAACACCAAAAATCAATTTTTGGTATTATGTAAAAATGGTAAATTATTTTTTGTGGAACATAATAGGAATCACCTACAACCCATTACTTCACAACCAACCAAAAAGATAAAATTACGCATGAATTTTATTTTATGTTTTTCGCCCCAATGTAAATGAAATTTATCAAGAAATAATGGATTCATTAAATTCTATGGATGTAGGAATAATGTAGAAATATCATACTACAAAAACATATGATATGAATACTACATTCATGATATCAATTAATGTGAAATGTTCTTTTGATACTCTAACAGAATAGAAGAATGTTGGACAAAATTTTTTAAAATATCATTATTATAGAAATAGAAACCCATTTTAAAGTTAAATTCAAGATGAGACAACAATATATATATTATAGGGGAATAACATAGTTCTTATTTATGTTTCCAATATCAAAAAATAGAATAATAAGTGAATATTGAGTTTGAATGATTTAAATACCTAAAAATGGATTGTAAAGTGATTGAGGGTCAAGTTGTTGTTCCAAAAAATGGATGTTGACTGTTTCCAGATGAGTTCTTGGTACTCGATCTATTGGTTGGAATTCCCTAATAAAATAAAACAATTGGGTCATAGTGTTTGGAAAATCATTCATTAACCTTGAAATACCCACCATCTTTGAATTTCAAATCCCTCTTGTTTTTTTGTATAGTTCATTATACTCCTCACCCTCAATGAACATTGAAACTGTTTAACAAATCCAAAATACATGGTTAAGATACATTATAAAAAAATCATTCTCTAAAGTTTCCCCTTCCATTTTACCCCCATATTAACCATCAATTTTTTTCTACTGAATTTTCACATTTTCCCTTAACCGTTGAAAATAAATTCACCTATTAAAACACTACAAAAATAGGTCAAACCCATATAGAAATATCCAGAGACATTGTTTAACTATTCTATAAAATCTCCTACATAATAAAAAAATTGTTTATCATAATATATGGATCTTATATATGAATCGTACACATAAAATTTATATCATACCAATATTATTCAAAGATTCTCTAGAAACTGCAATCATTCTCCACTACCTAAAATATCACTGAAACACCTACATAATTAGTTTGTAGATTATATCGAATTCCCCAACCACAAAAACAATTATTTTACAGACATTGTTAAAATTGAAAAAAAAATATTTTATATTTTTCATACAGTGTATTAAATATCTATTAAACCCTTGTTTTATGTTGGGAATACTTCATGGGTTTTTATCGTTTAGAATCCTCTTTAATAAAATTAGAAATTTTTTTAATTAGGTTATAGTGAGTTATGTATTTTCCATGATAATTTATAAAAATAATTTAAATTCATTAGAAGGGATCATGGTTTGGAGATTTTATAAACCCTTTTTACATGTAAATATAATTAATTTTGAAATTTTAAAATAGAATCTAGGTGAAATTAGTTGAGGATGAAATTAAGATTTTTGGTTTTTAATTTTGTGGGATGGTAAGTAACATAAATTTTGGGGTTTTAGTAGTTATTTAAAAAACTCTAGGAAAAATATTTGGGTGTATAATATGTTAGTTGAATTATGGGAGGAAGCATATGGTGAATTGAAGGTTTTATAGAATGTTAACACATTGGTGTGTGAATAAAAAATGGTTTCCAGCACAATGTATCCATCAATAGGGAATTAATTTTCTAAAAAATGGTCATCCCCATGATTTTTTAATCTTTGGACTATACTCAAATACCATATTTTTTTATTTAAAAATCAATTTCATCCCATAATATTAACAGTCTTTCTCACAAAAATCTCTCCTGAGAAGAATGACACAAATACATGATTTTTCATTATTATTATTTGATTAAATGTGAACATATCAAATTTATTAATTGAATATGATGTTAATATCTATTTTTGAATTTTTTCTTACTAATTTTTATTTTCCCCAATAATTTTATACTTTTTATATCAATATATGGTTTTATGGTTTCTCATACACAATGAAGAACTTCTAAAATTATGGTGAACTTGCCATATTGGCTGCAGGTTGGTTGATAAATGGATTCCCATACAAATATATATTGATATTATTTAAATTCTTGTCAAATATTTTTTCTATTAATTTGATTCATTTTCAATGTTAGATAATTTTATATTAAAAATGATAGAGATATAATTCTCTTTAATTTTTTAGCATCGTAACTCGTATGTGAATATAATCCTTACTCAATTTGTAATAAGTCCAAAAAAATTTATTTTGATTTTGTATCAAAAATTTCCATATTATTAAATTTATTTATTTAATGTTAATGGTAATAAAAATAAAAAACTTGTATTTATATATAGAAAATTTGTTTTATTTTTATTTCAATCATTTGAGTTTAATGTTTTTAATTCATATCTAATTATGAATATTATAAAATCTAATTAGTGAATAACTATTTTTAATTAAAATAATAGACAAATATTGTGATGAATTTTTTTTAATTATAGTTTTAATTAAAAAAATAGATTATTAAATAAATAATACATTTCACAAAGATTGAAAAATTTATATTCTTTTAAAAAAGTTTATTTTGAGAAAATTAATATCATAAAAATGGTGGTCACTCATTTTTAAAATCAATTAATTTTTGGAATATGTTTTTTTTAAAAAAAATTCCAAGAACTAATTTTAGTTTATAATAGAGACATCTATGTTATTTTTAATTTAATAAAGTATTTCATCTAGATAATACTTAATGAAAAAATTAAATTTCATTATTTTTTTAAATGGTTGTTCTTGAGAAGGGATCATACATTTTTGGAGGATTTAAACAACTATATTATAGAATTTAAGATCATAATATAAGTATTATTTACCTTTATTAAGGGTTATATTGGGTATCTATATGAATTAACTTGATTGATTAACATTTCTATGTCCTCATGATTTACCAAATCTATTATTTTTAACTCCTAATCCCATCAACCTACTATAATGTTTTGATGGATACCAAATTCACCTTCAAAAATACGAGATGTTTTTTGGAAAGCCTGGATGGCCAGATTAAAATTATAGGGAGAAAAATCTCTTGTATCTTATATTATATAAAAATTATCATACTTAATAACTATACTGCCAAAAAAGGAAAATAGTGTATGAAATAAATGATGGATTATAGGTTATGGGAAATTAATAAAAATATTGTTGTATAAATCACATTCTCCCCAATTCATTAAATAATTTTATATGTAGGCATACATAAATTTTTTACCATGCGGGATAAAGAATTAAAATATATATATTTATAGTGAAAAAAAATTATGATGTTGGTAAAAAATTAACAGTCTCTCTTATGAACATATTACCTACTCCCTTAAAAAATCTCATCCTAAATCAACAGTGTATCTATTGTCCACATCCCTTATGTTCATTATGTTACATGAAGTATAAACCTCTAATAAGGTAAAAGATTATAGTTAGACTAAAATGATTAATTTGTCACCAATTGTAATCTCTTACTATTTTTAACAGTGAATGGGGGATCATATATAATATTGAATTAAATTATATAATTATAAAATAACCTTAGTAACATAACATGTTATGAAATCCTTTTTAATATAAGAAACATCTACTCACGAACCATTATAGTTTGCCTTCCAAAATGACACCCATATCGGTCCTGGAATGGCCCAACATTCTTTCTCCATCCCTATATAATGGACACTATTTCATGGGTATCAAAAACAGAATTTGGTAATGATTTTATGAATGAATATTAAAATTAAAGCCCCAAATAATAAAATACCACATAAATGATAACCATAAGTAGACAAGATACACCAATTTCCACATTCAAAACATTATAGATTTAACTAAAACCAAGTGAACCGAAATGGAAAGGGGACAACTAAAACACCCCCAAAACCAACATGTAACAAGAGGACCATCACCCTCCTACCACCACCACCATCAACTATAAGATAAATTGAATATATAGAACGTAATGGGATAATTTTAAGGAATAAATAACATCTTCTGATGATATATTATTTTTTATTTGATTATTATTTCTCAATTCTAGCTCAATATTGAGCTATTATTGAAGTATCATTAGATGAGGTTGAATGAAGTAGATACCCCATATACTAGCCTCCAAACAAGATATGGGAATTAGGATATTATTTTTATAATTATTTAAATGACTAATTCTCCATACAAAATCTTGAATCATATTTTTAGAGTGTTTATAGAAATCCTTGGTAAAATTCAGGGGGTATTTATAGATGATATATTTATATATTTAAAAATTCATTTAGATCATCATGATAATAAAGGAGTCATATTACAATGTCTAATTATATAAAATATGTTTGTTCCATTCAATAATTTCATATTGTCATTACCGTGTGCAATATTCAGTTGGAACATAATGACCAGTGAATTAATATATATTGATCAAGTCGAGAAAAAGGAAATGGATCCATGTACATATCCTATTAAAATAATATGTATTCATAGTTTTGTTGGTTTAGAATGATATTAGATGAGGTTTGTGAAAAAGGATTCATGTATTTCAAATCAACTAGGAATGTAAACTCAAAGGGATTTATATTTATCTGGATAATGAAGTGGTAAGAGTGTTTATAAAAATTATGGAAGAATGTGCTCCATAAACCATTGATATATTTATGCTTTATTAGGGCCTATTTTTTATTTTTTAGTCATGGATATCTAAAATAATCTTGATTTTATTTCTAGAAAAATAACAATGTTATTTATATTCATCCTAGAAGATAGAAACTAATTAACATTACAATCCTTCCCATGTCATGGAGTTAGTTTTAATCATATTTTTTCTAAGGATATGGAGATACTATAATTATGGGGAAAATTATTATATATACAAATGTTATTCATATCAAATCTATATATTCATAGAAAAGATCTCATCATTTGATAGTGAATACAGTTCTATGTACAGAAATACAATGATTCAATAATCACTACCATGCTTGAAAGGTGAATATGGTAGATGAGGGTATTTGTGGAAATTATTACACATCATTATCCATGATGTTGATTGAGAAGGGATATATATTCTTATAAATGAAATGGATTGACATGAAAGTCATAACAACCAGGAGTACATCACACCATTCCAAATTATTTCTCATCCCTCTATCAAAGACATTATTAAGGATGAAGATAAAGATAATATGTAGCATCAAAAGAAGGTGAAAGTAGAAATGAAGGGGAATATTTTTTAGTTCCACATCAATAATAATGATTCCAATTAATTAGGATATAGAATTTATGTGTCATCATCACCAAAAATAAAATATGATCTATTTTTTAATGCATATATCTCATATTTATCCATCCATATTGGATGTATAAAGATGAATTGTGATATTCCAAGTCACATTTAGTGGGAAAATAATAAGAAGGATATTGATGTGTATACCTAATGTTATTGATTTTTTTAAAATTATGAGTCAGGGTGATTGATGTCCATGGGGTTGATGAAACCATTTTTTATAACCATCTGGAAATGGGGGAACAATACTATTATATTTTTAATGGTCTCTTGAATCAATCCCCTCAAACTAATGAAAATATGTGTTGTGGTGGATCAACTAACATGTATTCCCACTTCATCAATATTTTTGACGAATGATATCTTGAACAAATTGACATGATATAAATAGAGTATATTGTGAGTATTTTAAGGGTAGTTCATTGAAATTATTTTTATCATGATCAATGTATTAATTATATAATCTGTTTAATTCTACAGCATGATCCAGATAATGAAATGAGTTTTAGTAATGCGCATTATCCCCCATTTGATGATCAAACATAATAACACATTCATAAACTCAAATACATGATACATGCCTCTTTAATAAACTATAAATTTGTATGGGACAATCATATATCATAATTTGTTTTCTATTATTTAAAAAATTATACTATAGAACTCGAATGGCTTCATATGAAAAACAATATAGTATGCGATGTAGAACTCATACCTACTAGGATGATGTTGGGGAATTAAAAAAAATACAGACTCGATATTTTAAAAGAGATAGAAGAATACTATCAAATATAATATATATTTTTACAGAGTCAGAAAAAAAGATATGTTAACAATAGTTGAAATGACATGTAAATGGAAGTTTCAGACAATGTTTCTCTTTGAATATCACCATGACACATATTAATTATTCAATGAAATAATGTGACGATTATCCATAAGTATATTTTCCTACTTGATATAATTGTTCACCTAGGAAAAGTGGAATATTAGTTAGCACATCCACTGAATATATAAATTTTTCATGATGTTTTTTAGACATCTCTAATGTGGAAGTACATATCTGATCCATGAAATTTACAAAATCATGAGGTGGCGCAATAAGTGAAATACAACTTTTATGAAGAGTATCGGCAGATAAAATTGAACCATGGAGACAATTTTTTATGCAACCAAAAAATTATCATTGTCAATGTGTTGTGATTAACCCATAATTACAAGAGATAAAATAAGGAAAATGGGAAACAATGAAACGGATGTACCATTATCTATTATTGAAATAGAATATAAGTTAATATTTTTCAGAAGAAATTTATAATCTGGGAAGGATGTAATGACCTTGACATTATTAGAAATATTTTTTCCATTATAAATTATTGTTATATTATATTTTATAGTATTATCTGAATACATAAAATATTAAAAAAATTAATTTTTTTTTCAATAATGAGAATCATGACATTAGTCTCAACTATGACCAAATAAATTCAATACATTAAAATGTGAGATTAATAAAAAAATAGATACTAAAATGAGAAAATACGAATTTTCCGAGTCTAGTTGAATCCTTATCATTATGATCAACACTATAGAAAATAAACAGAATTTTTCTAAACGAATCAATATTCTAAAAAATGTAAATTTAGCATGGTAGGATCTCGATTCTTCCTATAAGGTATGAATGTTTTGATTTTTTTAATCCTTGTTCTTCATATAATGCTCATATATAATGAGTTTAAGTGATTTTAAATGGTATAATGGGATTGTTTAAAGCCAAGAGGCTCAATATTTTGAAATATAAATGCGGAATCATGGTTTTTAGTAACCATAAACCCAGGTTACATTGTTTGAGTAAACCATATTGAGTCGGACAGAGGTCAACATGAGGGTTCATGTTTTGAAGAAAACACATTACAAAATGTGAAAACACATGAAACATAACATAATTATTTAGTATAGGATTCATCTATTGTGGGATATATATTTTTCTAATCATGTGTCTTGACCGTGAAAGGCCCCCCTTGGTGACGAAAGCAGTGAAATGTAGGTTTAAGGTTTTTGTAATTATGTAACAATACCATAAGAGCTAGTTGAGTATTTAGAAATTAAAAATTTTCCATTAATATATATTAAAACATAATTCCATTTATTACTTCCTCTATTGGTCATACCCCTCACGTTTTGGATCTCCCATTGAATATATCACCATGTATTTTGTGTGGATTCTATGTCATAACATGGATTTTAACATTTCTAATCATAGTGTAACAAAGTTAATATGTTATTAAATAATATTATTCCATTCATCATTTTCTTCATGTCATTAGAGTTATTTAGGTCAGAGAAAATATGCCTTGTTTTCATGAATTTCATTACTTCATCCTTTTTCTCCCAATTGGAATTGAATAAACTATTGACTGTAGATTATTGTTTCACTATGAACCTCAGGTAGGTGGTCAATATCATTTACATAAATTTTATTAATTTATAATTCTAGTTATCATAGTGTCTCACACCATAGAGTATATCACTTCCCTTAAAATTAAATGGATTCTTGAATTGAATGAAATAAATCATTTTAGGGTTAAACACTAGTATCTCTGTTTGGTTTGAGGTTTTTCTTTCTAAACTAGA
Source organism: Viscum album (assembly GCA_963277665.1). Taxonomy (NCBI): domain Eukaryota; kingdom Viridiplantae; phylum Streptophyta; class Magnoliopsida; order Santalales; family Viscaceae; genus Viscum; species Viscum album. The sequence continues at coordinate 318,015,442 of OY728127.1, forward strand.
TATCCTTTGATGATATTTTTTGTATTATTCCTTAGTTTTAATGCCTCTTATGGTGGTTTGGTGATCTCTTTGTTTTAGGGAGAATTTAAAATTTAAAATTTGAATTTGAATGATATTATATAAGATAGATGATTACTCATTTCCATATGATGGAATGTTTTCAATTAATTATTAAATGGTTGATATATGAATTGTGGAATGGGTTCATGTAACATCTTGTTACCATTATAATAGGTAATTATTAAACATTTCCATGGTTTTCCTTTTATGGTTGACAATTGATTTTGGAATATAATCACACTAGTAATGAAAAATTCTAACACTTGTTGGATTTTTCATTATTAAAAAGTGTATTATAGTAAAATGGTACAAAATTACATGTCCAGACCAAATGTTTTTGGACGTGTATTTTTTCACAGGGTACAAACCGTAAACGATGAATTCATGATGTGGGGTTTTCACACAATGAACCATATTTACAAGTTGTGAAAAATTGACTGGTGATTCCTATGACTCCTATGTTGACCATTAATGCACCGAGACCCATGTTTTTCTACAACTATGTTACATAAGGATTTCACGATGTGTAATATATTACATCTCGTTTAATACCTCAATTTGATCATATAAACGAAATAGTGTGCTTCACATTTCTCTTATCCTCTTCTCATATTTTCTCTCCCTAGACCCAAATCCTTCCCCATGAATTTTTCAAACCTTCCAACAAATCGAGATCCATTTCATCACCTTTGATCATCATTTACTTTGAGGGTGATATACGATTAAGTTTTCTACCTCAATCTTCATGTTTCACTATTTGTTCTCAATTGGTATTTCAAAGGAACATCATGAAATTTATTTATGTATGACTTGTGGTGTTGGATATTTTCTCTATGCTGACTTGGGATGTATTCTACACCATCAGTCTATTTTAATGGTTTCACAAAGAGTGTTGAGTTTTAGGAAGATGTAGGTGGTTCATCCTGAATAAAAAATATTATCGTTGTATTTCTTGATTTATTTTAATTGTTGATTTAAATTCCAATAAATTAACAAATTCAAATTCTAGTGAACTAGGATATTTGAAAAGTTTTGGCATAGAAATTTGGAAAAACAACAATTCCATCAAATTGGGGTGTGTTTATTGATATTATCCTATTTAAATTATCGAATTTAAAGTTTTTATTTGATTTCTAGGTTTTCAATTAAATTTTTTAATCTAATTGTGGAAATGAATTGTTAATTATAAGGAATTTTTTTAATGGATTTAAATATTTTGAAAATATATAAAAAATGATTTTGTTTAAATATAATGTATTTATATTGTTGAAAGGGCATGTTTTTAATTAAAACATATTCTGATTTTATATGGAATGAAATTATCATTTTTGGAATGTAAGAATGTAATATATCGTATTTTATGTAGTTATAAAATAATTATCCCATCGTGTAATAGAACAAGAAAGCCTTAGGAATTTGGGGTGTTATTTTTATACTCTATGCTATTACAACGTTCTAAAAAAACTTATTGAAATTCATTACCCTGAAGGGAGGATTATGATTCACCATTGGTTAATTTTTGGTAGACGTGGGTATACTCATTATTCGAAATTTCCATATAGAGTTCGAAATCCTAAAACTAGTTAATACTATCATACCATTCGGAATATATTCATGTTTCTCGGTTGTTTATTTATTTTCGAGATATAAATGTATTCCAATGTTCTAAAAATGATTTACATGTCATTCATGTATTAATATAAATTGTTTTATATAAATATTTTTTAAAATATTTTTTTAGAAATGTTTTTTCCCATGAAAAGTAAATATAATTATTTAAATGTATTTTCCATCAATTTTAAAATGTATACCATGTTTTGGTCAAATATGGTTTTTAATTTCCGAAAATATTTATTATTAAAATTGAATGATTTTAATTATTTAATATCTATTTGGAAATTGTTATGGAATACATGGTGGTGTCGTACTGGGATTTGTCTCAGTCCTTAATTTTTCATTTTGGTGTTTGTAGACTTTCTACATCATGATTTAAGAAATAGGAACAGATCTCTTAGAGGTGCATCAAACTGTTGAGATTTGGACTTAGTGAGTTCTGTCCTTGGAGTCCAAGGGACTGTTTTCCAAATATTTAGTTCTTGTTTTGTAGTACATGGGATTTTTTATGCCTCATTGTATTCTGATATATCAATTCCTCTGGATTATATTGTGTAAAGAAAACCATCTTGTTTCTTTTACATCATCTATGTTTTGTGGAAAATTCATTCTCACTTTCATGTTGTATGATGTCAGGTTCTAGTCGTACAACTGCAGGGATCATGAATATCCATAAGTCCACGTTAGGGTTGTATCAATTATCAGGATACCATGTTAGCATTCCTAGTTCTGTAAAATGTGGTATTACAGGATAGTTGTTTATCTTTTGTCATGATGTCAGTATGCATTTTTGAAATCTTATCAAGTCATAGGTGGTAGTTTTGATTGTGTTTTTGGATATCTCTCACTATAATGAGCCTTATTTCCCCAGGATAGATAGGTAAATACATCATATGAGTTAGTGCTAGTAATTTACCTATTTTTATTTGGGTAGAGTGAAATAAAAATATTGTTTTTACTATATATTAGGATTTATGTTTCCATTTTTTATATGTGTGAGTCTTCTAGAATGGTTATTTATTGATTTTTTATACCATCATTCATTTGAGAAGACATGTAAATCAAATCTGTGTTGAAGATTCTATAACCCAGCAAGAAAATCCTCTAGTGGACACAAATCTGATTGAGGTGATCATGAATATAATACAAGCATTGGGACAAGCCCCTCCACTAGTCCATGTTTAGTATCTTTCTGTGGATAATCAGATGGAAGTTCTTAAAAATCATTCTCAATACTTCCTTTACATAATGACATGGGTTTTCAAAGGCTCCACAGATCCTCATCATGATGAAGTATGTTTAGTCCATATAACAAATTTTTCTAATTTCATGGACAAAACATATGTGATCAAGGTGAACTTTCCCACCATTATTATAGAATGACCGAGCATGATATGGTGGATCATTATGGTGATGTTAGAGAACCATGAGTTCTTATAGTGGAAATAATTTAATGTTATTTTCATAGATTATTTCTATCTATATTCATTGGTGTTGAATTAGGTTGTAGTGTATTGAAGCATTGGAATATGGATACAACCGTGACTGAGTATTCAAATATATCAACTAAGTTAATGTAACTTTCTCATGAAATTGAATCTAATTAGAGGTTAATGGATCAATGGATTTAGTGTAGTCATTGATTAGATATCAGTTCTCATGTTTTCTTGCTGATGGTGCCCAAAAATACTAATATACTTCATTTGGCGATGACGGATTAGATGGACCTGGGATACATGTTAGGATTAGATGAATTTTCTTTTCCCCATTTGGAAGTGTTGGTTCCATTAAAAGAAAACTAAATAATGATAATTCTCAGTGTAGTTCATGATAAAAGTGTCAATCCAAACCTTCTAAAGTGCAAAGAGTATATTTTCTGAATATCTATTAGTGTTGAAAACAATATCATTCAATGCTATTTTTTCACTATGGAACCCAATAACTCTTGCTTTTATAGATGCTCCTTGCACGTACCGATACTCTTCCATTATTTTGCTACTCCGCATAATGGAATAGGGTCATCAGCTCCTCCTAAAACTACAGGAAAACCAGATGTTTCATGAAAAAGGGTTCTTTCCATAGGAATAATAAAAGAAACTTCTTCAAGGAGTGGAAGATACTATAGGGGAAGAAGACACAGGTCCAGTTACTGTGAAAGGAACCATTAATATAGTATCATTATTGGTTACTTCTCTATTTTATACATGTGTGCCTCATTCATTTATTTCAACAGATGTTGTTTATTTTCTTAATAATAATATGGAGAAACTATCTACTGAAATGGATATTTTTACACCCCATAGTGTAAATAGAGAAATTGGTCTATGTAGTCCCCGCTTGTGTCTTCTCTAATTCATACATTAATCATTGTTGGAGATTTTTAGTTCTATAAAAAATTCTATTGACGACGTATTCAGGATGGATTGTAATATTTCCAATAAATCATAAATTTATTTTCATCCTTGATTGTTCTAACTTATAACACCCATTTCTGTGCCTGTTGGTTTTAAGAAGAATGAGACACTGGGTCAAGTATACATGGACCATCTTATCTAGAGTTGGGGAAAGTGATATTTGTGTTTTAATTTGATATAGAGTGGTATTCAGTTAGTGGGAATATTCCCCTATAAATGATCAAGTTTCCTCATTTAATTCCTTCTAATTTATCTTGTTGTCCATAGGTGAGGTAAGTAATGTTTTCCATTTAATAAATTCCTAGTACTCAACGAATTTCAATTCCCCCTTACTACATGACTTCTTTTAAACATAAAGTTATGAAATCATAGATGAATGATATAATTTAGAATGATTTTATACACCCGAGTGTTTCATCATGGGTAGTGCCAGTTTTCTACCCAAGTAATTTTTATGGTTCTCTTTTCATATTTGTTGATAACAGATCAATCAATCATTTAACAGTAAATTAAAATTACATTTTCCACAAATTAATGACCTACTTGTCTATTTTAAAGGTAAAATGTTGTATTCATTGATTATATTTAGATATGGTTAGTGTTAGTTAAGGATAAAATAAAATGACATTCAGAAAACAACTTTTCAGATTATCTATAACCATTATGAGTACCATTTTATGCCAATTGGTTTGAAAAATACTCATGTAAATTTCTGGTATTTAATTAATAGGATTATTTCGTATTATCATTATAAATTTGTGGTAGTATTTTTCGGTGAAAACCTCATTTACTAAAAATCTATGGATGATCATATGCATAATTTGGGATCAGTTCTAGGTCGTTTTATACTTCACCAACTCTATTAACATATTTCAAAATGTGTTTTTTTATTCGAGATGAGAAAATTCATGGGACATATGGTGTCTGAACAAGGTATATCAGTTGATCATGAGAAGGGGAGAGATGTTTTCAACTGGGAGGGACCAAAAATTGTCTTCGTAATTCATATCATCTTGTGATTTTCCAAATACTACAATTTATTCAAAAAGAACATATCAATGTTGGCTTCCCTGATAACTACTATAACTCAGAATGTGGTAATGATAGTTTGGTATGATGAATGTTATAATTCTATTTTTGAATTGAAACATCATTTGACAATTTCACTATTGTTGACTCTTCAAAAGGATGGGAATGTCTATGTTTTCTTTTTTATGCAGTAGCATCAGTCATAGGTTTTGATCATATGCAAGGAGACCATGTAGTTTCTTATGGATCTTCTCATCATAGGTAACACGTGAAAAATTATAATACCCATTATCCTGAACATGAAATTATGATACAAAATTATAAGAAGTAAACAAATTACCTTTAGATGAAAGGATATCCATGTTTTCGGATCTCAAAATTATGAGTTATATCTTCCCAAAAAATACATGAATCTTCACTAGAGTCATTCGTTAAAGTACGTGTAATCTGTTTATTTTAAAATTTCCTATACCCCTAAGAAAGGGAATGTCTTTGATGATGTGTTAAGAATGAAACTTAGAACTATGGTAGTGATGGAATCTCAAGTAGAGTGGAATTTGGTGGCTCTCATTTCATAGTTGCATATTAGAGTTTAGGAGAATGTGGACAAGGTTTCCTTATCCAGCGTTCTATGGAATTCTACACTTTTGGAGATGATTTTTCATGATCAATATATTGTTGATGAATTCTATTGAATTAGACACTCTATTTATAGTGTGATGATTGTTTTACAGAGGTAGTTCTCCAAAGAGGTCGTTCTTTGCTATCAGAATCACTTTGTTGTTACATAATATACAATGAAGGTTGTAATGGGGGTTCTAATAATTACTAGTGGGTGGTTCCCCTAAGAACCACTATGATTTTTCATTATATGGGGAATCATTTTTGGGGTTCAGGGATGAGGAGAGACATTTTTTAACTTTGATACTTATTAAAATAAGTTATGATGGGGGAAAGATGACCACCATAATCCTTTAGGTTTTCATCAGACACTTCCAATACCATCATGGAAGTGGGTTGAAATATCTATAGGTATTATTTTTAGTATGCCTCATAAAAAGAGAAGGAATAATGAGATATGAGTTTTGATCAATAGGGTGACCAATTGGCTCACATTATAACAATTATAGATACAAACCTGGATAATGAGTTGGGAAGTCTATATGTGAGAGGTATTGTTCATTTCCATGTAGTTTCATCTGCTATAATCTCTAATATGGATCCATTGCAACCATCCCTCTTTTGGAGAGGCCTTCAGAAGGAACTGGGATCTCAGTTTCTTTTGTGGGTGTCCAACCATCTATTGCCGGACAAACACATAGAGTGATATATACAGATTCTAGAGGATATTCTCTACACCTATGTTTCTGATATTAGTGTGTCTTGGGATTGTCACATGGGTCTAGTTGCATTGTAGAGACCCGAAGCTTGACATACATGGACATTTCATTACTTTTGTGGAATACTAAATACATAACAAAAACAGACACACAAGGATTGTAATAGTTTAGTGTCTTTGGAAACGTGGAATATAAACTTCTTGTCAAATTGAAAGATCTTCAACAACTCCCATAATGATAAACCCTTCTTATTTCATTACCTAAAACCTTTCTTTATTTCCTGTGGTAAATAATACATAAAAAGGGTGAGCTCAAATTCTCAGTAAGGGAAAACATAGAGGACATTAAACAATCCATAAACATTTGAAAGAAAAAAATGAACATTAAATTTAAACATCAAAGTCTTGAGCAAAGACATAAATCGTGGAAGTACGTAAGCAATATATCATAATGGAACATCAACCATGATAATGTATAATGGGAATAAAACATTTAATTGTGGAAACCTTTCAGCACATGTTATGATTTCCATAGTTGCCAAGGCATTGCTGCCAAGACCATCTTAGTGGAGAATGTCCCTTTCTGACTCGAGTTCACTCCTCGTTTCAGTCCTGTAACATTGAACCGGATTAACTTACCATTCCAGCAATGTATATCTTATGAGATATAAATCATTAAACAATGCATTGGAGGGATATATAGGTCCCACCCATATCATAATGAAATCATTCTTACTTGTGCCTCAAAATAAACATACATCATTCATAATAACCCAACGAATAAAATGAGTTTCATAAACCTCACACCATCATCACATAATCCATATAAAATAAATGGATATCATTTCATAATAAGAAAAGTGAAACCACGTAAATCATAGAGACTTTATACTTGAAACATACACATATGAAATTGAACTTACTGGCTTTGATGATGTTGTAGAAATACCATTATCCTTGCCCATGGTGTTAACTGACCCTTTTCCTTTGCACTTACTGTCTTTGTGTCCTTCTTTTACACACACAAATAATATTTCAGTTCCTTGGAAACAATCTCCCATGTGCCTCTTCCCACATGATTTACATGAGGGAAATTTAACTTTCGTTCCTCTATGATCATCATGAAACTCCATCTTTCTCTTATTATCTGAGTCGGGAAACTTACCAATGTTTAGATTATTTATCATATTATGAGATTTCTGATTAGGCATAATAACGATGTTTGGACTTCCAAATCACGTTTCATTTGGTTGATCATGAAAAATATCATTACATTGTCCATCATATCATCCATTATCGTGAATCTTCTTGTTTCCAGCCATTTTTTAAAACCCAAAAAGAATAGTGTGAGAGGAAAAAATCATGCTATAGAAAACAACATTGTAAAGGGGGAGTACTCTCAATATCTAACATCTTAGTTTAAATTCAATGATCATTACCATAGTTCAAGGACTATATCCTATAAGTATACTTATCCTTAGGGACATCCCTAAACATACCTTAGAAATATCTTTAGGGATCTCACTAACGTTTTCGCATCCTAGTTTCCAATGGTGGAATAAACCATTCCTCTGATAAAAACTATAGAGACTCGATGCTTGACGTACATGGACATGTCATTACTTTTGTGGAATAATTAATATATAACGAAAACAGACACACAAGGATCGTAATAGTTTAGTGTCTTTGGAAACTTGGAATATAAACTTCTAATCATGTTGAAAGATCTTCAACAACTCCCATAATAATCTTCCCCTTTTTGTTTCATTTCCTAAAACCTTTCTTTATATCCTGGGGAAAATAAAACATAAAATGGGTGGGCTCAAATGCTATGTAAAGGCAAACATATAGAACTTTAAACAATCAATAAAAATTTGAATGAAAAAACGTGAAATGAAATTTAAACATCAAAATCTTGAGAAAAGACATAAATTGTCGAATTACGTAAGGCATATATCATAATGGAACATCAAACATGATAAAATATAATTGGAATAAAACATGTAATTGTGGAAACCACTCAGCACATGTTATGATTTCCATATTTTCCAAGGCATTGCTGCCAAGACCATCTTAGTGGACAAAGTCCCTTTTTGAATCGAGTTCACTAATCATTTCAGTCCTGTAACACTGAACCTAATTAACTTACCATTCCAGCCATGTCTATCTCATGAGATATAAATCATTACCCAATGCATTGGAGGGAGATATATGTCCTAACCATCTAATAATGAAATCAATCATACTTGTGCCACAAAATAAACCTACATCATTCATAATAACCAAACGAATAAAATGGGTTTCATAAACATCACCCCATCATCACATAATCCATATAATATAAATGGATATAATTTCATAATAAGAAAATTGAAACCATGTAAATCATATTGAATTTATACTTAAAACATACACATATGAAATAATGTCTTCTTATATGGAAAATGGTTTTGATAAAACAATTGAAATGAATTCTTGAGGAAAATATCCATTCTTATTAAAAATCAATTTCTTTTCACAAAATTTCAGGCAATTTTAAAAGAAAATGATTTTGTTGAAAATATTCATGAAATATTTTGGAGGAAGCTTCATGAAAATAAGGGTTTATAAAACATTAAAAATCATTTAATTCCGTATAAGTTAAAAAAACTTTATCCACGTACTTTTGTCAGAAAAGTGAAAATAATACCCCGTAGCGTAAACAAAAGAAATATTCCTTGCATACCATGTAGTAAAAGTAAAAAATGTATAAAATGGATTTTAAACATACATGAAAACATTTCTATAAAACATGGAAATTGATGATAACAATAACCCAAGTAAGTACTTACAAATAAACAATCTCGGATAAAAACGAGATTGGAAAATACATCCCTTACCTTAGGTCTGATATTCTTCGTATGTATCCAAACCTCCTTTACAATGATTTAAATAATGTCATTTAATTATTAAATAATCATCTTCAATGTTATGATATCATATATGGTTCATTTATGACTTTTTATTACCCGTTCTTTTGTAAATTGATGTTAATGTAGCATTTTGCGTAAAATCGTTTTATTTATGGTCCGTGATTTGACTTCTAATTATTCATATGATTACTCAGATCATGATTAATTAATTACAGAATATAAAACATGATTTACATATAATATATATTTAGAATATACATATATATAATAGATGGAAATAAATACACAGTTCATGGGGACGGTAGGTCGTACGTACGCATGAACGCTGTTTTTTCGTTTCCTTATTGAGTTGAATGGAATTAAGTATATGGAATACATATATATATACATAAATCCAAAATATTTATAATGTCATATGTTTCATTGTTTTTGCTTATATATACATTATAATCATTCTTTAATGGTTAACATGGACAATGAATCTCATTGCATCGTGGAGACGGTAGTCCGTACGTACGCACGAGCGATGATATCGTTTCCATAATTATTGAATTAAATTGGAGTGGATTCTACAATATATCATAATCAGTATGATTTTATAATAACTATGTATAGTTATTCTTTACAACATTATACCCATCCAAGTAAGGTGGTGTTGGAAAAACAGATTACACCATGGCGTGGAGACGATATTCTGTACGTATGCCCGCGCGGTGATTTCATTTTCCATAGGATGGATAGAAGGTGAAACAGGGTTGTTTCATACTTATAATAACATATCATTATATTATTAACACTGATGTTATTACTTCATAATGAAACAACTAAATAATAAGAAGTGGAATAATAAATAAAGATGAAAGAATCGGTAACAAACATTACCTCTTCTTTGAAGCGCCTAATTGAGACATCCTCTTAGGGAATTAAATTTGGTCTTTGAAGAAGACTAGGACCTCTAGGATGTTTCTAGGGCAGTTTAGATGTGAATTTTGTAGGGGTTGTCCAAACATGAAGGCTCAATGTGGTGTGAGGAAGAGAGGGAGGAGGTTCCCTTTTATAAGGGAGGAGAGGGGCACCTTTGGAAAAACTAAACATATTATTTTATTATAAAGTCATATTCGGTTTTTAATTGCTCCAAATTGATTTATTAAGAAGATAAGGTGTGGATGGGTCGAAATACTCTCATGAAATAGAATTTTGACAAGTTTAGGTAATTATTTTAACCTTATCATTGAGATTTACTCATTAAGTTAAATAATTTAAAATTTACCGTGTCTTCTTGTTTGCTTACACTATATTGTTAATAAACGTACTATAACAAGATGAACGAACACCAAGTTTATTATTATTAATATATATAACCTTATATAATTAATTTTTCAAAACCATAGATTTTTAGGAATAAAATATCAATTAATAATATAATATTAGTTATAAAAACTATTTTATGTCAATTTTGACACTATTTGGTAATTGTTTTTTTTTTGTGAAAATCATAAAAGAAATATTAGTCCCACAAAATCTAATTAATTCAATAAATAAAAGTCATAGTATCATATAAAATTATTTCAATTCAAAAAAAGTCTCAAATTACATTTATTTGGGTATTTATATCATCAATTATGTCAATATTTCATTAATAATATAATTACTGCATCATCATTGTGTCATAAATAAATTAAATTATTTAAAGTCTAAAAATTAAAAATAAAATACAATTATGTAGTAAATCCTTTTATCTTTCTAATTATTATTTATAGTCGAATTCATCTTCGGTATAACCCTATATTAAATTTGATTTACTTATTAAACTTTTATATTAACTATTTAAGCCCTTCTTTAAATAAATTAATATTAAATGTCCAAATCAAATATATGTGGGTGTAAATGGTGATATTTTATTCCTATGGTTGTTTTTGGTCGAATTAAACTAATAAAATATAATTAAGACATTTGTTAGGGAAATAATAATATCATTTTTCCCCTTAATTACCCTATTTACTTTTAACCGTGGTAAAAAAAAGTTAAAAGTAAATATTCAGCAAAAAATATTTTCATCTCATTGAACCATGTTTTACTTACTAAAATCAACCGTGTCTCTCATATTTTTGAAATTACACTCACAGAAGCGGTAAAATTATGTTTTATGTGAATTTGGAAATTCTCCTAGGAGGTGGGTAAAAGACGGTGAAATGTTCAATAAAATTTTTATATATCTAAAATTATTATAAAATGACTCCAATGAATTACATTGAACTTATATTGGTATTATGTATCAATTTTGACCTAAATTGAAATTAAATAGAATAAATAATTATTTAAATTAAAATTCGGTCTTTAAATAGTAACCCAGTGTTTTCACTATTCATCAAAAATTGTATGTTTCTAGAAAAATACAAAAATTTCACCCTAGGCTAATTTCAATATTCCAAATCCAAAAATGAAGTCCATTTTGAAATATAAAATTTATAAAATTTCAAAAATTGTGTATTACTATTTATAACGGTTAGTTCTAATATTATTTTAATAATATATCGTTGTTTAATAAAACCCGTTATTGCAGACAGCACACGCTCTCGAGGAAGGTCGCGATTACATGTAATGAAAGCCAAGTTAGGGTTTCATGTTTTTATAGACTCATTTTTTGTTTCGTTATAATATAATCCAACCATTTTTCATTTATACATTGAATATATATATATATACTCAATGTTGCGTAGAATCACTATTATCAAACTAACTTGAAATTCTGTGCAACACAATCTAAGAATAGTGTTACGTATACTACAACCTAATACGGTGTTGTTTATAGCACAAGATAATCTTTTTTTAGCATAAAAAACATGAAATCAGATAAATTAAAAAGAATACGTATCATAAAATATCGAGATGCTACATTTCACCCCCCTTAAAATGAATATCTCCCTCGAAATTTGTCGGGGTTATACATGGTTTCCTACTTGAATGTTTATTTAATTGAAACCCACTTTGTAAAAGGAAATAATAAAACTTAACTTTAAAAACTAATGCATGAAACTTAATGGTTACCCAAATTAACTCATCACTGGGTTTCCACGTAGGAGAACATAAGTGAAAATATGGATATGGAAGAGAAATCTAACCATCATGTTCTGATGGAGAGTGGTAGAGAACATGGATTTGAAAACTACCACAATCACAAAGCCATAAATTTGTGGTGATCTAAGGTAGCTTCTGATTCATCAGATATAAGGGCACTAGGACAAAATTTTTGGTTTTCAAGATCATTTCTCTAAAGTTGAAGAATTTTAATTAGATGAAATACTTACATTATTTCGATATAATCTCACCGTTGTTCGTGCCTTGATCAATTTCAACTTCATCTCTTAAAAAAATGAAGTTGAATTTTTCATTTTTGAAGTGTTAGCAGATCATGTGATAGAATGATGGGTCATTCCATCTGTCTTAATCAAAAGGTTAGAAATACATAAGTCCATATATTGTATATCATTCCAAAAATGGACTTATACTTCATCTATCATATCACTTAATAAAATAAAACTAGTTTATACTAACAAGAGACTTCTTGTAGGTCAGTGGTAGGCGATAAAGGCCCGTTGCACTTCAGTTTTCAGTTCGATTCCCACAACCTAGTCTGATGCGATGGGTTGTCGCCCGTCCTGTAGGTTGTCCTTTTTCTAAAACTACATTACTATAACATCTCATCAATAATATCGAAAAAAGTTCTATCCTTAAACAATACTAACTTATGTCCAATATAATCCATTCCAATCATTAGGCTTATCTAAAATACTTTGATCCAAGATCATAGTATAAAGAAAATGATTACTTGAAATGTCACATAACAATTACGTAAATGTCATAATTTATCCCCCATATAACATAAGATATATCTTGTTGGACAAATTAAAAACATGTGAATACCTTAATCATGTATTCTCTTGAAAAATAAAAACCCATTAACCTTAGTGAAAACATGAATTCTGTCAAAAGTTAACTCTTTCCACATACCAAAATCACAAAAATTATATATACTCAAACCATGATATCACTTAGTGCTTATATCAATCATGAGCACATGAATACAATCAAACATCTCATTATCTTCTTATCCCTTCATTATGCGCATATCATCTACTTTCCAAAAATATCTGAATAACCTTCCATGGTTACCGGTAGCATTCATCATATACTTTCAAATATAATTGGAAAAACAATAGTGTAACAATCCTTATATGATTCATTATTCCATAGTACCATTAACTATACAACTTAACTCTTGATAAACATACAATCATTCCACTACCATCTTGAACAACTGATTGTTCTTCAACACTTCTTTCAGCTCATATATCATTAGTAGTCTCCTCCTCAACATCCACATAAATACTACCCATATGACCATGCTGATTCTCATCATGAGATTTTCCCTTAGGGCATTGGTTTGTATAATTCTCGTACATTCCACATTTAAAACATCTAATCATTGTTTATGTTGTAGCAATACCATCATCCTTGACCATGGTGTAAACTGACCGTTTTCTTTTGCACTTACTGTCTTTGTGTCCTTCTTTTCTACACCCAAAGCATCTTCCAGTTCCTTTGAAACAATCTCCCTGATGCCTCTTCCCACATGATTTACATGAGGGAAATTGAACTTTCATTCCTCTATGATCATCATGAAACTCCATCTTTCTCTTATTATCTAAGTTGGGAAACATACCACAGTTTAGATTATTGATCAATTTATGAGACTGCTGATTAGGCATAATAACGATGTTTGGACTTCCAAATCTCGTTTCATTTGGTTGTTCATGAAAAATATCATTCCATTGTCCGCCATATCCTCCATTATAGTGAATCTTCCCATTTCCAACCATTTTCTAAAACCCAAAAAGAATAGCGTGAGAGGCAAAAATCATGCTAGGGAAAACAACATAGTGAAGGGGGAGTACCCTCAATATCTAAGATCTTAGGTTAAATTCTAAAATCGTTACCGTAGTTCTAGGAATATATCCTATACGTATACTTATCCTTAGGGACAACCCTAATCATACCATATAAATATCTTTAGAGATATCACTAACGTTTTCGCATCCTAGTTTCCAAAGGATGACTAAACCTTTCCTTTGATAACAACTGTAGAGACCCGATTCTTGACGTACATGGACATTTCATTACATTTTCAGAATAATTAATACATAACAAAAATAGACAAACAAGTATCGTAATAGTTTAATGTATTTGGAAACGTGGAATATAAACATCTAATCATGTTGAAAGATCTTCAACAACTCCCATAATAATCTTCCCCTTTTTGTTTCCTTTCCTAAAACCTTTCTTTATTTCCTGGGGAAAATAAAACATAAAAATGGTGAGCTCAAATGCTTAGTAAGGGAAAACATAGAGAACATTAAACAATCCATAAACATTTCAAAGAAAAAACTTGAACATGAAATTTAAACATCAAAATATTGAGCAATGACATAAATAATGGAAGTACATAAGGCATATATCATATTGAAACATCAACCATGATAAAATATAATGGGAATAAAACATGTAATTGTGGGAACCATTCAGCACATTTTATGATATCCATAATTGACAAGGTATTGCTTCCAATACCATCTTAGTGGACAAATTCCCTTTCTGAATTGAGTTCACTCCTCATTTCAGTCCTTTAAAACTGAACCGGGTTAACTTACCGTTCAATCCATGTATATCTCAGTAGATAAAAATTATTACCCAATTTATTGGAGGGATATATAGGTCCCACCCATCTCATAAGGAAATCATTCTTAATTGTGCCACAAAATAAACATACATCATTCATAATAACCCAACGAATAAAATGGGTTTCATAAACATCACCCCATCATCAAATAATCCATATAAAAGAAATTGGTATCATTTCATAATAATAAAATTAGAACCATGTAAATCATAGATACTTTATTCATGAAACATACACATATGAAATAATGTCATCTTAGATGGAAAATGGGTTTGATAAAACAAATGAAATGAATTCTTGAGGAAAATATCCTTTCTTCCTCAAAATAAATTTCTTTTCACAAAACGTCATGCAATTTTAAAAGAAAAAGATTTTGTTGAAAATAGTCATGAAATATTTTGGAGGAAGCTTCATGAAAATAAGGCTTTATAAAACTGTAAAAATCCTTTCATGCTGTATAAGTTAAAAAATCATTCTCCTCGTAATTTTGTCGAAAAAGTAAAAAAAGTACCACGTAGCATAAAAAAAGAAAGATTCCTTACATAACATGTAGTAAAAGTCAAAAATGTGTAAAAAGGACTTTAAACATACATGAAAACATTTCTATAAAACAAGGAAAAGGATGATAACAATAACCCCAGTAAATACTTACGAATAAACAATCTCGGATAAAAACGAGATTGGAAAAGATATCCCTTACCTTAGGTCTAATATGATTCGTATGTATCTGAACCTTCTGTATAATGATTTAAATAATGTCATTGAATTATTACATAATCATATTCATTGTTATGATATCTTATTTGGTTCATTTATGACTTTAAATTATCCGTTCTTTTGTAAATTCATGTTAATGTAGCGTTTTGTGTAAAATTGTTTTATTTATGGTTCGTGATTTGACTTGTACTAATTCATATGATTACTTAGATCATGATTAATTAATTCCAGAATATAAAACATGATTTATATATAATATATTTTCAGAATATATATATATATATATTACATGGAATGAAATACACCGTTCATGGAGACGGTAGGTCGTACGTACGCATGAATGCTGTTTTTGTTTCCATATTGAGTTGAATGGAATTAAGTATATAGAATACATATATATATATACACAAATCCAGTAGCTTTTAATTTCATATATTTCATTGTTATTTCTTATATATACTTCATAATCATTCTTTAATGGTTAACATGGAGAATTAATCTCATCGCGTCGTGGAGACGGTAGTCCGTACGTACGCACGAGCGACTATATCATTTCCATAATTATGGAATTGAATTGGACTGGACGATAAAATACATCAGAATCATTATGATGTTATAATAACTATGTATAGTTATTATTTACACCATTATACCCATCCAAGTAAGGTGGAGTTGGAAAAACAGATTACACCACGATGTGGAGACGGTATTCCGTACGTACGCACACGCGGTGATTTCATTTTCCGTAGGATGGATAGAAGGTGAAAAGGGGTTGTTTCATACTTATAAAAACTTATCAGTATATTACTGATACTGATGTTATTAATTAATAATGAAACAACTAAATAAGAATAAGTGGAAGAAGAAATAAAGTTGAAAGAATCGGTAACAGACATTACCTCTTCTTTGAAGCGCCTCTTTGAGACCTCCTATTAGGGAATTAAAATTGGTCTTTGAAGAATACCAGGACCTCTAGGATGTTTCTAGGGAATTGGAGAAGAGAATTTGTCATGGTTTTTCCGATCTTGAAGGCTCAAAGTGGTGTGATAAAGAGAGGGAGGAGGTGCCCTTTTATGAGGGAGGAGAGGGGCTCCTTTGGAAAAACTAAAAATAATTTTTTATTATAAAGTCATATTCGGTTTTTAATAGCTCCAAATTGATATATTTAGAAGATAACATGGGGATGGGTTGAAATAATCTCATAAAATATAATTTGGACAAGTTTAGTTAATTATTTTAACCTTATCCTTGAGATTTAATCATTATGTTAAATAATTTAACATTTATCGTGTCTTCTTGTTTTCTTACACTATAAGGTTAATAAACTTACTATAACAAGCCGAATGACCCCCAATTTGTTTATTATTAATATATATAACTTTATCTAATTAATTTTTCCGAAACATATATTTTTAGGAATAAAATAACAATTAATAACATAATATTTGTTTTAAAAATTATTTTATGTCAATTTTGACACTATTTGGTAATTGATTTTTGTGAAAATCATAATAGAATGATTAGTTATTAAATAGTTAATTATATCAGTACTAACATGTTATATTAACTTAAAAAATTATTGTAATTCATTGAATGTCTCAAATTACATTTATTTGGGTATTTATAACATCAATTATGCCAATATTTCATTAATAATATAATTATTACATCATCATTGTGTCATAAAAAAATTAAATTATATAAAGTATAAAAATTAAAATTAAAATACCAGTATGTAGGAAATCATTTCATATTTCTAATGAAATTTTATAGTCAAATTTATCTTATATATAACCCTATATTAAAAATGATTTACTTATTAAACATTGATTTTAACTATTTTAACCCTTCTTTAAATAAATTAATATTAAATGTCCTAATCTAATTCATGTGGGGCTAAATGGTCATATATTATTCCTAATGTTGTTTTCAGTTGAATTAAACTTATCCAATAGAAATAGTACATGTGTTAGACTAATAATAAAATCATTTTTACCCTTAATTATCCTATTTACTTTTAACCGTGGTAAAAAAAGTAAAAAGTTACTATTCACCAAAAATTATTTTAATCTCATTGAACATCATTTTACATACTGACATCAACCGTGTCTCTCATATTTTTAAATTACACTCACAGAAGCGGTAAAATTAGATTTTATGTGAATTTGGATATTCTCCTAGGAGTTGGGTAAAAGACGGTGAAAAGTTCAATAAAATTTTTATATATCTAAAATTATTATAAAATGACTCCAATGAATTACATTAAACATGTATATGTATTATGTATCAATTTTTACCTAAAATGAAATTATATAGAATAAATAATTATTTAAATAAAAAGTCGGCCTTTAAATAGTAACCCAATGTATTCACTATTCAACAAAAATTGAATGTTTTCAGAAAAATACCAAAATTTCACCCTAGGCTAATTTCTGTATTCTGAATCCAAAAATGAAGTCCATTTTGAAAGATAAAATTAATAAAATTTCAAAAATTGGGTATTACTATTTATAACGGCTAGTTCTAATAATATTTTAATAATATATCGTTGTTTAGTAAAACCCGGTATTGCGTACAACACACGCTCTCAAGGAAGGTCGTGATTGCATGTATGAAAGCCAAGTCAGGGTTGTGTGTTTTGCAAGACTCCATTGTTGTTTCGTTATAATAGAATCCAACCATTTTCATTTATACATTGAATATATATATATTTATATATATACTCAATGTTGCGTAGAATGACTATTATCAAACTATCTTGAAATTGTGTGTAACACCATCTAAGAATAGTGTTGCATATAATGCAAGCTAATACGGTGTTGTGTATAGCACAAGATAATATTGTTGTAGCATAAAACACATGGCATAAAATAAATTACAAATAATACTTATAAAAAATATCGGGTTGTTACATGCATTATCTATTAATAATAGTTACCATTTTGTTAATCTTGATGGTTGCTTAAGAGACTATATATGGCCTTCCATGTAAATATATATTGTACTAGTCAGAGGTTGCTAAATGATCCTTGGTTTGTCCAAGATGGTTGTAGGAGACAACGTCTAATATTCCAATAATTTTTTAGAGAATACTGATTACAAAAATCTCATATAGTTCTTATGTTGATTGATATTATGGACCATTGAAATTTGTTATTATTGATTGGGAGTTCATGAATGTTTCACACATGATGTTTCATCAATTTATTTAGATTAAAGAGAATAATGCACATCATGTTGTGGTAACGTTCAAGTTAGTTTGGTAGGTGGGGAATGTTTCTTACCATTTATCTCTTCCACCATAGCTGATGTTGATACATAAATTATTCCCTATATCATAGATGAGAGTGTATCTCTCTGATATATCTCACATTTTCTATCTGGTGTGATATTGAGATTGGAAATGATTAATATTTTATATAATGTTAATTAAATATAGTTTATTTTGATACCATGGAACATTGTGGAAGGTCGATACCTTTGGTTCGATTACTGTGACTACATGGTAATGATATTCATTAGAGAATTTAATTTGATGCACTGATGAGATTGTAGTGGCCTCATATTCATAGCATGAAATCTTCTTTAATGGAATTCTAGGGACATAAAGATCTTATGGTGGGGTAGTTTAAAAATCCCATTACTGTTCTGGTAGGTACGTCATAAACTGTTCCATGGTTTTTCTTGTTTGGGAATGGGTTGATTTTGGAATGGGAGGAATACCGATAAAAAAATATCATATATTTGTTGCATTTTTCATCATTAAACACATTGTTTTTTTATATACATGGAATTAAATTTGAGGACCCAAGGATAAACGGTGTGTAATTTTTCACAAAGTATATTCCATGAAAGAGGAACTCATGTTGTTAGGTTTTTCACTTCATTAACCATGTTCACACATAATTGTAAAGTGGCATGTCACTCATTTGACTCTCATGTCAGCCTATAATGCATGGTGACATGCTTTCTTCCCACCACCACATTAAATAAAGAATTTACAAGGTGTAATGTATTACAGAACATGTAATTCTCCGATTGGATCCTATAAAAGTAACAATATTCATGTATTTATCTCATCCACTTTTCCAACTTCTTCTCCCTAGACCCAATGGATTCCTAATGTATTTTTGGAACCTTCCAACCCTTTCGGATCCATTCCTTTGGCATTCAATCACTATTTCCTTGGCCGTTGATATCCAGGTAAGTGTTCATCCTCGTTCTTTATGGTTCTATAATACAACTCTACTGGGATTTCAAGGGATCATCATGGAATTAAAGGATCTATGCCCTATTGTGTTTGATCAATCTTATATGTATTGTTTTGCGGTCGTCTACACCTTATTTCTTATTGAATAGTGTTGTTCCAAGTGCTGAGCTTCAGGAAGAGTTAGGTATATTCATTCAGATTATCCAAATTTATTATCATTGTATTTCTAAATTTATATCAAATGATGATTTAAATTCAATTGAAGAAGTTTCCTATCAATTATATAAATAATACATGATTCTAGTGAATATATTGATTTTAAATAGTATCAGAACAAAAATTTGAAAAACCCCAAATTAAAATGAATTAGGGTGTGTTTATAGAATTTGGCCAATTTAAAATGCTATATTTAAATAGTGAATTTGATTTATTTTTTTAAAATGTAGTTTTGAATTTAATAATGGAAATGAATTATGAAAATATGGAAATTATTTTGAATTGATTTCATACTTCTGAATATAGATTAAATGATTTGAGAGAATCATAGTTGTTTTACCAACTAGAAGGGGAATATTTTGTATTAATACCCATTTTTGACTTAAATGGAATGAAATTGGAATTTTTGAAATGGAAAAATGGAATTTATTATAGTTTTTAATGCCTTAAAATATGTTCCCCTTAAAATAAATGAACATGAAAACCTTAGGAAGTTTGTTAGTTATTTTGTTACACTCTGTGATATTTCAATGTTCTAAAACAAACCTGTAGCGAGTCACATCCCTAATAGGATGTTGATGGGTTTCTTTGGGCCAGTGTTAGGGGTACGTAAGTATACTAATTTTTCAATGATCGCATAATTAGTGTAGAATCCTATATCTAGTTAATACTTTCATACATTTTGGAATATGACTATGTTCCTCACTTGATTATTTATATTTCAGATATAAATGTATGACAATTTTTTAAACTCACATTCATGAATTTTTTTATTTATATAAACTATGTTATGAAACTATTTTATTGAAGACATTGTTTTTGAAATATTCCATCTCCACTAGAGTAGAGGCTATGCATAAAAATTATTTCAAATAATTTTGATAATATATAGAATGTTTTGTTTAAATAATCATTTTAATTTCTATAACTATATTTTTAAATTGTATTCATTTATTTGAATAATGTATATTTGAAATTAGTTTTGGAAACATTGGAGGTCTCCAACAAAGATTAGTCTCACACCCTACTTTTTCCTTTAGGTGATTGTAGACATTCTCATTAAAGGATTGGGAAAAGGGATGGGATCTATTGGATGTGGATCCATCTATTGAGCTTCAGACTTGGGGTGTTGGGTAAATATGATCCTTACTGATTTATTACCTATTATTAGTACATGGGTTATAGCACACTGGGATCTTTTATGCCTTTTGGTATTTTGGTACATTAATCCCTATGGGGTATCTTTTGTTTTTAAAACGATCTTGTTTCTATTTCTTACGCTTTAATTTGTTAAAAACTCATTCTCACTTTCATTTTGTTCGATGAAAAATTAGATTCACCAACTCAATGAGATCTTGATTTCCCTTCAAGTCAGGTCAGTGCCATATCGATTATCGGGTTACCATGGAACCCATGTGGGTTTTTGATAGTTCATATCAGATGGGACTTATGAGTGATTTTAGAATAAGAAATGATAATGATATGGGATTCCATGGTTGTTATTCCTTGAATCCTAATTCAATTAGAATACACGTACATTCATATACCATGGATATACTTTATGGTAGTGGATTCCATTGACATACTCCGGGGATATGGATTTGGTATGATTCCAAGGGAATTATTACACCTTTCAATCCAACATTCATGGACTCACATTGGAGTTTCTCAATTGAAATTCTCCTTAAAATCCACAAAATTTCTTACCATGTTCACATCGAGATGAACCTCAGTCTAGATGTGGTTGTTTTGGTATTTTATACCTTGAATTCATCCCTTCATGATCTAACACATTTGATTACATGGCATGGACCTTTCGAAACATTTGATTACATGACATCAAATGATGTGGACACAATGTGGGGATTGGATTTCATGGAACGATCATAGTGGATAATTTTATTTATTCTATATAGTAATATCATTATTTCAATGACATTTTTTAATTTGACCCCACCTATAGGTTCTTTTTTAATATCGAGAGGTAGTACATTATCACTTTAAATTTTCTAACTTTAAATTGTCAAGATACATTCCTTATTATCCTTCATGCGACAAATATATTTCACAGTACATTAGATTATATAGATAAACATGAAATTTTATATACAATATTATTTGTGGACTAATGTGTTTTTTCTAACACCTTATTAATGACTCCATTGGGTACCTATACAGACTTTAATAAGGAATGTTGGGACTAGGATCCATCTTTATAATGCATGAATGTCCATTTTTTAGGAGTAGGAGAGAATAAGATTAAAAATTTATTGTGATGATATATAGAGATAATACTTTTTTTTCTTGTAAAATTACTACATGCACAGTTATATAATCCTATTCAAAGACATTTTATTCCTTTTTTATTGACTCATGACATGGTTATCAATTATATATGATAATTCTTCTATAATTTTTTATTTTTATCTATTATTGGATAATTTATCTTATATTTTTTGATCAGTTGTTTATAATATGAATCCTTTATTGAATGATATTATTAGTACCAATTTTATACACACTAAAAAGTGGGAATGGTATCCCATTGACACACCCTAGTCCCTTTCTACTTTTTTAACAGCCTCTAGAATTAGAGTGGCATGCTTGAAGACATTTGGCCAACCAGGTTGAGGACCAATTTTATGGATATGTGGTTATTAAATTATAATGTGATATAAGAGAATTATCATTTTTTATTTATTATTTTGTTAAAATTTAGAGTATATTCAGTAGGAATTATAATTTTTAATGATATTTTTCTGGGACTAGCTCACCCACATGCTAGAAAAATCCTAATTTCCCTAATGGGAACACGTTTTATGGGATATTTCTTATAATATATGATTTGATTACATCATTGGGTGATGAATGTTTAATTTTATATTCCATATGAATATTTATTTTATTTATTCTTAATGATATGTGGTTATTCCAACTCATGAAACATTTTATGAACATCTTTGAATTCATTTTCCATTCATTGTAAAATTCCATAAGATGACTTCTTGAGCTCATGACATTTATGAAATTTGCCTTTTGAGAAATAAATTGATACATGATAAATGATTTTAATAATGAATTGAAAAAAATGGTAGGTATTTGATGTTAATTCGATGGACTAACGATTTCACTTCTTATGATACGATATGGAAACCATGCGTTCAAATATAGCATATTTAGTCATAAACCACTGGTTTCATAGACATGAACATGTTATGTTTGGATTATGTGGTCCTCAAAAATCGATTAATGCGGTTTATAGACCCTATGGATCAGAATTTTTGACACATTTAGTTCTTCCATTTATGGAAAATGGATAATAAATGTGAATTTAAAATAAAATTGAATAATGATACATAGAACATGACATATTCCTAGCGTTGTAGTGGTCTGTAGGCAGTGCCTCTGGTAAATTTTTTAGCACTTCATATTACCCATTCCTAGAATTAATAGTAGGAAATGGGATGTTAATTATTTATTTGGATGCTTCGAAAAGTTTTATTCATATATATATATATATATATGTGTTATGGTTGTTAACAATATTATTATTTGAGGAATGTGTTTTAAATTGTAGATATATTCTACCACAACTACCACAAGTCATCCTCCAAGAGGGGGGATACAACCATGCCCTAGAGGTGGTGGTCCCTGGGCTACCAGTAAGTCCTCATATATGTCATTAATGGCACTAGTACTAGATATGGGTGATGTGGAATAGTTCTATGATTCTCTAATGTGATTTAAATAGAATTTTCAGGGACCCCTAAATCATTTCTTATCTATAAAATTGTATATTTTTGTGTCCTAAAATCATTATTCTTCCACATTTTTTGGGGATGGAGGTCCACTAAAAATTGATTTGCTGATTGAGAATAAAATTTCAATTTTCGATCATCTAGAGACACCTCCTTTGTGGTTCATGAATCTAATGACTAATATAATTTTTATAAGATATGAACTATTTAGATGTTTTGAACTACGATGATAAATAAAATAAATAGTTTGGAGGGATTTGAAATCCCAATTTTATGAATACACATGATTTTATACCCAGGGAGTTGAAAGGGACAATGATCTTATGAATATGGAGCATCACACGAATACTATAATTGAATATTCTACATTCCTTACAGATATTCATCATTTTTCACTATTTTACCTTGATGATGAGCCATTAAGGTTGATACTCTTCGAGAAACATCATAATATTTCCATTAAATCAACTGTCATGGTGTTTCGTTTGACAATTGTTAATGTTATAGTGAGTTAGGTGTTGATTACTATATGGATCTTGAGGGAATCCTGGGATATAGACCAAGGTAGTACAACATCTAGACCTATTAATTTTTCATATGGAGAATGGAATTTCCATTCATAGCTATCTCTTGAAAGGGTTTAATAACAACAGTATTTATGCTAGTTGTTTTGTTTTCTTAAACTATTATTGGAGATGATAACATGTATATAATTTGTGGGATAAAGACCTAGTTGAGTTCCGAGCATGTGAAAAAATGTTCCATATACCTCATTTCTGTAGTAACATTCCTTGAACATTTTATGGAATGAGATCAGCTCCAAATCAAGTTTCAGGAGTTTGATAGAGAGATCCATGATTGGTTGGGAGATATAAAAGTAATGATTATTCTTCTTGAGGAGGATTTCTTGGTCCAAGAATTCATGAACTGCTTTTACCTAGATTTTAACGAATCCATACTCTATGTAGTGTGGTTGTTTCGCAATGCCATTGTTCAGGTCATATATATTCATTAGATCCTACACCTGGGAAGCAGACCATTTTTCTATCTACAGTGAGATGTGTGGTTTTATGGGATTAAAATCAAGTATCTAATTTTTCAATATAGTTTATTCTTGTTTATTCATATTTGATCCAATGGTGGAGATCCCTGGTATCATTTTTTTGTTTTATTATGCAGTTTTAATTCCACTAAATTTACTTCGGATTATAACAGAGGTTGTACGCCAGTGTAGGATGTGTCACTTCATATTGGTAGGTTTAAATTTGTATATAATATATTATCCTAGAGATGAATGGTTTTTACATCATATTTATGATTTAATGGAATTTTAAATATTTATCACATATTGATAGTAACTTTCTGAAGTTTTCATTCACATCACCAACGAGTGGAGCTTTTATTCACATGGATGAATGGGATATCCATGTGAGGAAAGCTAGACCAAACCATCAACTACTCTCTGGGATGAACATCTATATTACTAGTTTATATCTTTAGGATCAATGATCTCACCTGGTGTAATTTACTGAAGTTGTTGATTTTTTGAGTGGGGTTTACCTGAATGAAATCGTTGGCTTACCGCCTGAGAGTGATAGGTGATGTTCTCAATTGAGCTAGTCTCTAGGTATGAAATAGAATACATTACTAAATAAATTTTGAAACTAGAAAGTTGTAGGATCCCAAGAGGCAGCTAGATTTTTTTTATATAAAATGGGTTATACGAACGATTGATTATCAAGGGGTTTATATGATAATTTTTTAGAACAATTTGGATGGTAACATCCTGATATGTATGGATAATTTATCTATTTTATGGTTTAGAACCTAAATATTTATTCACATATTTATGATCTCTCAGACTATCCCAAAGGAGATCGTGTTTTTTGAAAAATTGATTTTAGAGAGGGTGTATCACAAAGTATGTTTCCTAACATCAAGCATACATTGGAGAAAATTATGTGGAATTTAAAATCAATATGATTGACTGGTTATTCCATTCGGTCTCACGTAAAATCTAACAATTTTCATAAAACTGATGTATGATGTTTTCTATCATTATATGGATTCATTTATAGTGTTATTCATTGAATATATCATGGTTTATTCTCATAATAGACATATCCATGCCAATTATCTTGAGATTGTTTGGGAATCCCTAACATATAATCAATTATATGATATTCCTATAATATGCCACTTAATTATGGATGAGATTCAATTCCACAGTATATTATCGTAGAAATGACTACTTGTTTACCTAGATAAGGATATAGATTTAGTGTCCTAGGAGAATTATAGTAAGGTATTTTTGACGTACAGTTTCTACAGGCTATGTGAATATTAGAGGAATTTCATAAATCATATCATACTCATACCAGCACCATCAATGGGATTCAATAATAAGGCAGAGAGTTTTCTATGGTCAGATACACATCAGCTAGGATATCAAGAGATAAAAGGGAGACAATATTCATCACTATTATGGTTTCAACTATATTTGGGAAGAATCTACATAGTATGATGTGATGCATCAGGCATCGAGATACGAGAAGACCTATTGTAGGAGGATATAGTCAGGTCATATGTGTCTCATTAGTTGAGGGCATAAAAGAGGAACAAGACAACGAATAATCAACAGAGTACTGTTTTGTACATGTGTTGTGTTATTGGTGGAGTTATTCACTTGAAGATCATTTTTTAGTGTACACATACCACAAAATCCGTAATTTTATATTTACACAGCATGATCTGAATATGAGGTAGTGGTGTTCGGAAGGGTAACTACATTATTTTTTACGTAGAACTTTCCATCACATCCAAAAAGGTAATGGTGGTTACTAATGCAGTGATAATGAGTACTCAAATACAGTCAATTTAGGAGGATAATACTGAGTTAATGATTATGGCGTTAATTTTTGAGATGCGACTATTGGTGCAGGATAGTCACATTCAGACTTGCCTCTCTACCTTTATAATGATTTTTTTTTATTCTAGATATATTGAGAATGAGAAAACATGTAGATGTATAAGGTCTATCCAGATAGTACAATGTGGAAGGTGAGTGACCACATACTATTTAGATCATATGAATGGATGAAATTATGAATAATAATTGTAACATTTGTTTTCTTTCAAACAATCATAAGTATATGATATTGGATTTCCATTACTCAATGCATGTTGTGCATATCGAAATCACAAATTTGTCTCCTAGATTGTATGACTATTTTTGGTGTTTTGGGGATGAAACATGATGTAGTTTCTTTTTTTTATGTTTTGTTTCAACAATTAGTTGGATATGGTGGAGAGTTATCAACAAGCCAACATTTATGACAGTTACCCATTAATGAAAGGACATTAAATGATGTCGTGATGGATTTCAATAACGGGTTTTCCATGATGCATTGAGTCAGTTAAGATGTATGGGTTGTTGTGGATAGGCTCGTGAAGATATATTGCATCATATCAATTACGGATAATATCTTAGGTTATGACCATGGATGATTTTAATTTTTTTAGATTTGGTGCATTAAGGGGGTTTCTCAAATTATGGTATCTGATTAGGATTTTGGATTCACATCATGATTCTGGAAGAGTGTACAGAGGGAATTTTAGACATGGATTCTTTTGATTGTGAAATACCACCTTCAGAATAACATCCACTAATTGCACATTATTCATGATCATGATAACATCATTAGATAATTCATCCATGATATTGGGTGCTCTTTAGAGAGGAATATAACTATGGATGAGTTTTCCTACAAAAATAGATATCGGGAAACTATGAAGATGGATCCTTATGAGAATTTCTATCGTATTGTAGTTCAACCACTCATGTTATTTTTAGTGGCCAAATATGCATGGATGATACCTATTCTCATTAAAGAAACATCAATGTAGGTTTAGTTGATTCGAAAAATAATGGATAATGTATATTATTGGAAAAATTTTATGTTGATCACCCTTGACATCCTCTAGAGTTCATGTTCTAGGTTCATGTATTTTATGCATCTTATAGAGGCTACGACACACAAAAATATGAGAAAGGGTAATATTTCACCATTCTTTATTAGGTCATTCTGGAATTTGGATAAATTCAGTCAAGAATCCTATGGGTTACGGTTACCCCATAGGTATCCAATGTGAATGTGTTCTTCTATTTATCTCAATAGTGTCATTATAACTCAAACCCATAAAACAATATATATCTATATGATGAAGTGTTATATGTATAAGGGTAAATTGAGTATTTTCCTATTTATATTGTTGATATGAGAATGAATGATCTCTGAGGTTAGTTATTTACTTTAGTTTTGGTGTTATGGTAGCAAGACCGCTTGTAAAGTGAGGCATCGTAGTGGGAGGCTGAGGATCATTCTCAGTCGACTTTGTTATTATTAAGAAATTCATGAATGTAATAATAAGGGTAACTTGTGAAAATTTTTATTAAATTATGGATATTGTATGATACCAAGATTTATTATGAAGTATGGATCATTTTATATTTAGTTTAATTCATTGGGTTGACATAATGTGATTTCTTATTGAGATCATGGTTGTTTTAGGGGAATCTAGGGATTTTTTGGAGCCTAGGGGCATATGTTTTGGAAAAAGGACAATTAGAACACTATTAGTAGAATTTGTGTGCCACATTCTGCATGGTTTAAGAACACCATGTGGGTTATGATAGAGGTAGAATAGTGCGACATAGTTTGTATAAACGGTGATTCTAGGATCACATGAACTTGTGGTATCCCCTTATTTTTTTAGCTAAAGAATCATTCATTACCAATGGATGGTTTGTAAATCTGAGGACCATAACAACTTAATATCCCACTTGAGGTAAATAAAGTTTTTAATTTTTTTCATGGTTTTGAAAATTTTGCAGCCAAACCAAGGGACCCATTTATAATATCATAAATGAAAAAAATATATTAATTTATTTTCAATCCTGACACAATTTCATTAACAATATATTGGACATATAGTTCTTGTTTTAGAGCCCCCATTTGAAGCCACTATGATGATGTAGGTTATTCACCTCATCATGTAACAACCGTGAGGTGGATGATACTATATTATCTTTACTCTAATACCCCGTTAGGTTAGTGGAAGAATTTTTTGTTAGAGGGAGAGTTCGTAAAATAAATTAGAATTGATTTGATTTGACAGTGGAGAGTTGATTGATCTGTTAAACGTGTTTAAGTCCTATTTACTTTTTATTAAATAGTTTATATGATAAATTCTTAATAGGTTGAATAAAAAAGTGATAATTATGAATTGTAAATGACATGTGGATTAATTGACTTAATGAATTTATAATGGTATTGGATTCCATGAACGATATAACATGGACCATATTTCCATTAGACTCTGTGATCATTTCTTCAACATGATTCTTGATTTTGGGATTAGATTCCTTGGACATTATCCTTGGATTCATATTATTTAGGATGAAAAGGTAATTTCTACCCCTTAAATCAGACATTATTAGACTCATATTGCACATAGTCTTCTGACATGCTTCTTGGAGTCCACTGAAGTCGCTATCTATATACCTCAAGATGATCATAGGAGTCATTGTGGATTCCACTCTCTTATATACCATGGATCAATCCCTTTAAGGTCTGGCACATTTGACTACATGGAGTGGCCATTTGGACACTTTTTATTACAAGAATATGGTTTATTTGGATTCTGTGGAAGGAGTTGAATAAACTGTATGAATTTTTAGATTGGTTAATTTATTCCTCGTAGTTATCCCATGAGGTCAGTTTCTTGTTTTCATTTAGACCATGGTATTAGTTCTCATTTATTGTCAAAAGGCTAGACAGTATCACACTACATTTATTACTTTTTCATGGGAAACATTACATTCCTTAATACTATATGTGTTATACATATTTAGAAAATTTTAGTAGCCATTATTCGTAGAATATAAATTTTATAAACAGAGTTTGTAGTGTCATATTGAATGATATCTTTGAAAAAAATTCTGTCATCATTGGGAACCTGTAAAATATATATTTATGGAAGTACTAACCCAAGAAAAACCTCCATTATGTTGCTTGGGAATTTGATGTCTAAAAGAAGGGGACAATAATACAGAGTTATGCTCAGGATGATACATGGAAATTTTTCATGTTGGTCTTTTTTACCATTTGATACATGTAATGTACTAAAGGAATATTACATTCCTACCTATAACTTTTTAATCGAATTATGTCACAATCATAATTAATATACGATACATATCATGGAATTGTTATTACTGCTGACTTATGGATTATTTTTCATCATTATTCTATTCAGTTATTTGTATTATGTTCCATTATTGACTAATATAATTAATACTATCATCATACAGCCATAAAATATAGCATGGTCTCCCCATAGAGACACTCAAATCCTAACTTCTAGTTAGTAGACTATGCCATATGGGGTGGTGTTTATGGGGTCATGTGACACCCAGTCTTAAGGAACCATTTTTGTGGCTCTAATTTTAAGACATTAAAATAACCATATAATAGATATGTTTAATAATGAATGAAGGAATTAAGACTTAATTATAATGGTTAATTGTAAAATTTTAATATTATTGCAACCATTTGAACATTAATGTGATTGTTATAACGGTATATAGACTATAGGGATTACTAACCTAAATATTGAGAATTCTAACTATAGATTTGGAATATTAATTTGGCATAAAAATATTATAATGTGATAAAAATATTATTTAACATGATAAGTGAAATAACAAATTAATATTATAATTCCATTAATTTAATTTCAATATTAAGATATCATCAATAATATGAGATAATTTTTAATTAAATATAACAGAATATATTTTTTAAAAATTAGAATAATTACATTTATAATTCTAATTACATATGATAGATGTTATAATGGTAAAATAAATTTCATTTCCTAAATCATAATGTTATATTTATCTAAATTTTTTTTTTGTTAATTTTCAGATATATATATCATTTTTTACACGAATAGAAAATGAATAGTTAATTAAATATTTTGTGTTTAATGATGTAATCATAATAAAATAATGACTTAATAACTGAATAAATTTGTAAAATGTAGAAAACAAAACATTATAAGATTAATTTATCATTTTGAAATATTAAATTGCTTTTCATAACATAAAATTAATTTTCCATAGTAGAATTTCAAAATTATTTAACTAAAATAACACTTTTTATTTGATCCAAAAATTTTTTTGAATAATAAAGTAATATGAACTTATAAGGGTTATGAAAGTCATACAATCATGTAATTTAATTCAAATATTTTTTATATCATCATAATTGTTTCTGTGAAAATTTTTACCTTCTGGTAATATTATATTCAATATTTTATTCCTAAAATACCCCGATTCCCAAGTATAAATAATTGATGTCCGTCATTATCATAACTAATCATGCCAAACAAAGTAAAGGTAAATGTCAAGACCTATCCCCCAGGTCCCGTATCGTGACTACCCCAAGCCCTCCTTCCATAGGCCAGGGGCTGCCGACTAGCACCAAAGGCTTAATTTCCTAAAAATTGGAAGGCATTGCCTTTATAAAACATAAACACACACAACCAGAGTACTAGTTGAAGAAAACACTAAGTAAAGTTGTATAACAAGTGTGATGAAAGAAAAAAAGGGGATGAAAATACAATCCCAACAATAAGGTACAACTATAACTGATAGAAAGTACAACTGAAAAAGAAAAACAATGGAATGGTGAATGCAGCTCCTGGATTGTCCTCTGGGTTCTTACCTGAAGGGTAGGTACAGATGTAATCCTCGACACTCCACGTCTATCGGTCTGCTCCATGTGTCATCACGCCTAGTGGTCCACCTCCGGGTACCGTCCTGTCCTGGAACACTCAGCCTCCGTCTGCGCTGTCTGTCGTCTGCATCCAACACAACGAGTTACATGCATAGCCCGTGCAGGGGTGAGTATAATGATACTCAGTAGGGACCCAGATACCCTCAATGTCTCACAAAATCCAACATGTATAATCCAAAAAGATAGACTTCAAAGGATAACCATTACTTATGTATATTCCCATATATATATCTATGTTATCAAGTAACCCATCTCAATCATAAGGTAAACACAAAGGTCATTGACTCAGCTCAAACCAGGATTTTTATTCTCGATGTCGAAACCACTACTGCTGGAGAACTCATCCTCTGTCGAGTATAGTGGGCATGATGCTACAACCAAGAACTTCCCCCTAACCTTGGACTGCTTAAGTACTCCACCTATGGAGTATTGTGGGCCTGCTGCTACAACCAAGCGCTTCCCCCTAGGGGTCTGCCGCTATAACCAAGTGCTCCCCCTCAGAGCCTACAGAGGAACTCCTTCTATAGAGTATCACGGGTCTGCCTCTACAACCAAGTGCTTCTCTGACATGGTTCTGCTACTACAACCAAGAGATCCCCACTGGGCCATCCGAATCACTCCTTCTCAATTGATCAGCAATCATTATGTCTCAGCCAACTACTAGATATCTGCAATATGCTCGCTCGTCACCGGGAGGGTCTGCTCCATGAGCCACAAGCCGATAATAAAAGTGTCACAATGTCTCACGTAGAAGTATCACAATGGTTCACCACTTTATAGGGGTATCAACGCAACAAAAGGGGTGCCAATCAGACGCTCGGTCTGAGAGTTATTGGCATTTATGTCCCGGGGGCCCGGTTGGTTTCGTGTACGAATCAAACCGAACGTAACTCAATTATACCCTGAACTCCCATGGGGTGTACTCAAGGTACCGTTTCTCAACTAGATTACCAAATCCGATGATGGTTTGTCAAACGGATGTCCGGTCGGAGAGATACTGGATTTTTTGTTCTAGGGGCCCGGTTGGATATACGCTTGTTCCAAACCTGGCCGTTTTCCAAATTCGTCCAAAACACAATTAGATTATCTCAAAAGGACCGCTTTATCATGTGGGTCCTTGTTCTACAGACGGCGCGTTGATCGGACGCATGGTCACAATGTTATTCGCATTTAAGTTAAATGGGACCGACCCATCAAGCTCGGTGGGCTGGCGGGTCGGCCCATCCTGGCTCGGCTGGTTTGACCCGACTAAGGGGTCAGCTCGGCCTGATAATGCGCTGCCCGGCCCGGTGGGGCATGGTCTGACCCGTGGTAGGAGGCACGGCCCGCTGATGGTGTGGCCCGACCCACCTGGGTGCGGCCCGGCCTGCGGCTGGCTTTTCCGGACCCGAGCCGATGCGGGGTGGGTGGGTGGCGACTTCCCGAATCGGCGGCGCCGCCCTCCGGTCCAGTCGGCCGGTCCTCTAGGCTTTAGGGGCCCGTGCGGGCCGCTCTCCTCCCATGCGACACCTGCGGGTGCCGCGACCTTCTCCAACCTGGTCAACTGATGAGCCAGCCGATTCACCCGCTGAAGTGGCCCACGGAGCATGGGCCGCGGTCCTCCGTAGTGCGTCACCATGGGGAACCGCGATTCCACCAGCCCACCCGGCTACGACCGGCCGGTTCTTTCGTCCAAGCATCCCACAGATGCGGGCCGCAGTTACTCTCCACGAGGCTGGAATACGGCCGCCACTTCCTCCAGTTTCCACCACCCCTTCCATCACCGCCTCCATTGAAAAAAAATTAAGGATCAAAGGAGGGTCTTCGGGTCGTGTTCGTTCTGCCAGCGCCCTCTTTGTTAGGTGAAATCATATGGCCGAAGATAAAACATGGATACAACAAAGAATGAAGAACAATTTTATTCAATTAATATTGAAGCAAACCCTCTACCTCGAAGTTAACATCGCACGTCGTCGAGCCACGGAAGATGAGCGTCGCGGTAGTCGGGCGTCGCGGAACAACAGTGTCATCCCATCAACATTGGAGAAAGAGTTGTTGGAGAAGTCCTTCACGTTCTTCATTAAAGAATGGTGTTCTTCGTCGAGTGAGGAACACCTTCTTCTTAATCTCAAGAGATCCCCCCCCCCCAATATTTTCCAAGGAAAATATTTTAATAAGGCTTCCATTATATTATAATTCCATTCAATTCAAAAAAAAATTAAAAAGTATTGTTGACACCCAATTTAATTAATGTAGGCATTGATTATTTGGGTTGGCACAATTTATGAGAGAAGTGGTGTCCTCATTAATTCATGGGAATTCAAAGAGTTTCAAAAGGGGGGGTGAAGAGTTCAAAATTCAAAGTAGGGGAGTTAATGGAGAGTTTAAGGGGATTTGAATGATTAAGGGATTGTGTAGGCCCCACCTCACATTATCCTCTCATGGGAGGTTATGTGGGTGTGGGCCCCACCTATAACTTCTCCTTGTAGGAAATACCCACCCATGAAAAATAAAATTGGGCACAATAATTTTATTTATCTTTTTTATTAATCCCTAAAAATTAACTTCTCCTCACGAGCAAACGAAAATGTGGTAAAGGTCCCCTTATGCGAATACTGGCGATGCGAGTTCATCAGTGCCCTCAAATTTCAATCCCAAGCACCGATTCAAAAGATTGAAAATCCTACACGTAACCTTACTGAACGTACTCGAACAAAATTTTAGAAATTGATTACGGGTACACCGGGCCTCGGAATCAGCCGCCGTCAGAAACCACAGACTCGTAAAATTATTATGTATTTTAGAAAAAATATTCTATTAAATTTCAAGGTATTTATAGTAAAAATAATCATTAATAACATATATCAATAATATATTAAATATTATGGTGGTTTTGTATAATCAAATCCAACCATCATGGGAATTTATAAACCTTGAGAATAAGAAACCCTAAGAAGAGGGTTAGTTCTCATCAATTACACCATTCAATTTTCCTTTCATTAATAATTTTTCTTTTAGATTTTTAAAAAATCAGATATGTTTAATTATGTAATATTTTAATTTCAGATTAATATTTTAAATATATTAAATTATTCTATTTTTTAGATATCTAAATTTTACACTTCCTTTTTCCTATTCTATAAAATGCCCCATCAATAGTCGGTTAATATGCCATAAGGGGATTTCCAACTCTCTTGGTATCACAACTATTTTAGATGTTTGAAATTAACTGAGTAATATTTAATAGAAAAAATATAATTTTTTATTAGAATATAGATTTATTATTAATAATTTATAATGACCAATTAATAAAGATAATTAAATTTAAGGAATATTTTAAATTTTATGAAAAATATCGTATTAAAAAACTTCAACATTTATGATGGAAGGAAAATATTATTTACTAATTATTATAATTGATAAATATTGGACAAATTGAGCATAATAAAATTCTAGTTTAAAATTTTAATTAACATATTTCTATTATTTAGGAGGAACAAAACTAATGAAATGATTTTGGATTTGTAGTAAATTAATTCTCCTTTCATCCATTACATTCAAATTTATAATTCTATAATACCATCAAAATTATTGATTAAATTATTTATATACACTTTTATTTATACATTTACTTAAAAAAATTATTTTGTCAAAGGTATACCTATTTCCTCCCCCATTATTCCATTTCATTTGTACACGTTTTATTTTATCTTGTCATATTGCTAAATTCATTTCTTGATTTTAAATATTTCACATGAATTATTATTATGTTAGTAATACCCAAACAAGTTCCCTACCCATGGAAATTTAACTAAAAGAAAATATATTTTTATTAATTCAAGTATCTACATGTATACAAACCACATACCCTTTTCATGGATTAAAAGTTATTTAGTTTTCAATTATTCATTCACTTACTTACCTAATTATTTTAAATATAACCCATTATTTATTCACTAAGAGTTTTTGTTGTAATGATTTTTCATGATAAATGTTTATCACATTGAATTATTTCATAAAAATCTTGCAACCTTATATCCCTCTTATTCATTTGGTAGTGTATTAATTTCAGGAGATACCAATTTTTATGATACCTTGGTGAATGACATATGTAATTATCATTAATGAAACATTGGTGATAAAGAATAGGTATATTCTTATTATTTTCACTAATTAATGGTTTGTTAACATTTCAATGATATGGATCTTGAAAATAATAGTATTTTTGCATGTAATCACTCATTTATTGTGTTTTATGATCAATAATGTTCGATAGCCTTTGTCAAACTTATCATTCATTCAATCAACCATTCATATTCATTTATGTACCTAGAAAATAAAATGTAGAAAAATTAAATTATGATGAACCTAAAATTAATATTTTCAAATAGATAATAAAAATATTTATGTAATTCATGAAATATGAATCGATGTTTTTGAAATTAAACATTAAATTTTTTTATTTTATTATGTGTTGAACCATGTAATGAATTTTTTATTTATTAAAAAGGCAATGTGGATTAAAATAAATTTCAATACATTTTCCAACACATAATATATTTCAACCAAATATATTAAAAAGTAGGAATAGTCCAATAACTCCCACTTCTCTATCAATATACAATAAAAATTTTATTGGATATTCAATTTGAAGATTACACATAAATTATATAAACAGATCACACCATCAAATGTCGGTAAACATCCATGTCTTTTTCCCAACACACTAAAATGATAAAAATACTAAATAAACATGTATCATATTTTTTAAAAACCTATCACTATTATTAGTTCTTTCTAGATTCTGGACTAACACCAATTTGATGTGATGGGGGTCATGTGATCCAGAATTTGATTTAGGATTGATGTATTATCCTTGATTCCTCATATAGTTCCTATAATATCATTCCATAATTTCAATATTTCCATGACAATCAGTTGCTAATTATTCCTCAATATTAAACATAATAAGAACTTCACTACACCTAATACATTTATATTGAAATAGAAAATGATAAGGACATCCCACATTAATATCCAACCAATATTCTCATTGAGAATTATAATTATATTTGAATCATGGAATTTTATCTCCAAAAAATATAAAAATGAGAAATTATTATGTTTATAAGAATCCTAACAAAATTATTAATGAAACTAATGAAAAAAATATCATTACATTATCCTCTTATCAAAAGGATGAATGTCTGGAAAAACTAATCTATTATTTATTATTTATTAAATTGGTTAATTTGTAATTTTCATCAATTCTATAAATATAATCATTTTAAATATTATAAATTATAATTTTTAATTTCATTCACAATTTCAATAAATTATTATACCAAAGTTCACCAAACCGTGTATGATCTGGTTGAATTATATGATCAGTAATACAAACATATTGAAATATATATATTCTATAGAATAAATAGTTTAATATATCTTTTTAACATTCTTGATACTAAATTTTAAAACGGAAAAACCACTAATACTATAATTACATGCATCAGAACCGATGGTTGTTTTCAATAAATTTCCTTCATTAGATCTAATAATTTTCCAAAAATCAATATAGTATGGATTTATTTTTTTATTTTTTCTCTTAAGAATCAAATTTCAATCGACATTACATCATCCGAAAAAGGATTTTCCATACCTCACATAGAAGCCAGAGGATTCCCAAATTGCACCATAGTTTTTTCAATGGATTAATCAATTATATACACCCAAAACAATACCATTTAAATAATAATTAATCATAATTTCTATACAAGAAATTGAAATTTACAATTCCATTTACAATATAAAACACATTTTATAATGGTCATTAAAAAACCTCACAACATGGTACATTCTATTTTGGATAGGAATAATCAAGAATTAATAGTGAGTAACTCTATGAATAATGAAATAACATTCATTACAAATTCATTAATTTCCCCATATTACCATCATTAAAGATAAAATTCATGAATAGATGTTTTAATCTCCCCATATGTGAATTATATAAAAAATTAATGATATAAAAGTAACTCCTCATAATATTCCTATAGCATCATACCAATGAGATTTTAATTGGTCATATATGAAGAGTCTACCAGATATATGAAATGAATAGTTCACTGAAATATACAATTGTTCACATTCAAATCCCTTTTTTATTAATAAAATTAACTATATAATCTTGTATAGAACCATAAACCAGGGTGTTAAATTCATATAGTTCCTCATATGAAAATGTCACAACCCTGATGACACCCCTGAAAATCAGTTATCTAAGGAGAAAAAACACTAGTGTTTAGTTCAATAGTCTATTACTGAAAATTAATTTAAATTATTCTTCGTTGTCCACTTCAAGATCAATTATTTCAAACATAAAATATCTAAATTTGAGCCATTATCAGATTGTAACTCCTAAAAATTTTAAAATTTTAACATCATATCTAATTTAGTGTTTGACACACATTTCGAATTATATAAATAAATATAATATCCCTCAAAATTACGAAATTTTAATAATTTAAATATATCAAATATATTTTAAATCTTTCAATGAAAGCGAGATTGAGTTATCATATGGTGCATGCAATAATTACATTCTTAGATTTCATGAGTAAAAATGTATCATCTAAGGTATTTAAAGAATAATTCATCTCCATATCTATTAATATATTTTTATTTAATATTAATTTGTATTTAAATTTGAGAAAATGTACGGTGGCATACCCGACACACAATGTAGTTGACGTATTTCCCTTATATTATCTAGAATAAATAAAATTGACAATATTAAAATTTTACATATTCTAAAATATAATTTATAATTATCAAATTAATTTTCAACTCCAAAAATAAGAAAAAAATTCAATTTTAACCATAAAATACACCAATCTTATTAAAAGGGTATTTTACCACCATTTGATTGTGAATATCTTTTACAAATACTTTTATTCATGTCTATATATTATATTTGAAATAAAACTTCTATTGAAGTTGGACATGAAAATATATATTGTATTTAATTTTTTTACTTTTCTGAAAAAATTTCGAATTTAATTAACATTGTTAAATATTACACTTTAATTCAAATCATCCATTTAGTATCATTTATTTGAATATTTATGTTATCTTTTTAATTAATTTTAATTTATAATTTGGTTAAGTTTTAATAATTTATTCCAATTATGGTCAATAGAATTAATTTCACATTTTAATTTCACTTAAACACATGCCTATCGTTTTATAGTTTTTACATAAAAAAACCTTCTTTCTCGTTTTGAAAACATGAATTAATTTCAAATTATTTAATTAAACTTCTTTATTCTGAATATGAAAAATTGGCCTCATATTGGGAATTATAAGATCCTAATTTTTTAAATAGATACTTTTTTGGACAATATGAATAGTTACATTGGATGTTTTTGTTTAAAACATTTAATGATAAATCAAAAAAAGTGCTTTAAAAAATATTATAAGGATAAAAAAATTATCCTATATCCTAAAAAATCATATGGGATGAATAGAAGTTGATCCATATCACCTATGGGTCGGAATTGATGCATTTAAAGGATGTTTGTCAAGGTAAGTGATGTAATTATTATTAAAAAAAATGAAAGTGACATCATGTCACTATCTTATATCTTATAAATATAATAATTATAAGGTAGAAATAAAACTAATGAATCATAAAAAATAAATAGTATCCAAAAATAAAATATAATTATCTATATAATGGGAATTTATTTTTAATTTTTATGTATTAAATAATTATAGTAAATATTGAACAATAGTGACATAGTAATTATTTTATTGTGAGAAATATCAAATAAATGATATTATAAATTTAAAAATAAATATTATATGACCAAATTTATGTCATAATTTTTTTTTGGATTATTATGACATTTTAGAAGCTATTTAATTTATTTCTATAAATTTTATAATGTTGTTAAGAATTTTTTGATAAAGTCTTGTATGAATACTGTCAAAATTGACATAATTAATAACATAAAATATAAAATAGTTTATAATTTTTTTTAAAATTTATAAAAATATAATATTCTAGAAAATATTTATTTTATGTCCAAATATTTCTTAAATTACACATATTTGGTACTTTTGACGTGTCAGAGTAACTAAATTCACCTAGAATGTGAAAATAATAAAAAATCATGGTATAATTGAAAAGGGTAAAATTAAGGTTAAACCAATTATATAAGGGTTAAAAAAATTAAAATCTTGTATAATTTTAATTTTATGATGTTAATATGACCCAAAATTACCATATATATAATATAAATGAGTTTGGGACCATTATAATTCGAATACCAATTTGTAATAGAAACAATATTTCCAGACATTCGTAAAGTGACCTTACCCCCTCTTATAAATGGATACCACATATCCCCACTTAATATCACCTCTAAATCCCCTTTTATCATCAACAATATTATATAATAAGCTCCAAAAATACCTCCCATCCACCACAAATCCTTAACATGTGTCTAATCGACTCAATGAATCCTTTTGGATCAAATCAGAAGGAGTTGACTAATTTTGAGGTAACATCTTCTCTGAAGATCCTTTAAATTGTTTTCCTTCCCCACTCACTATGATATAATTATTCCTAGATTAAAAAACAGAACCAGTGTCCTAAATATACTACGATGTTTTTATGAGAAGGATTCTAACTACACACACACACACCTCGAACTAAGGGATATGATCATACTATTTCTATAGGCGATGAACTACGACCTCACGAAACAAGAATTGTTTAATTTTCTCCTACCAACTATCATGGTGGAAATTATTATAGAAATATAG
This sequence comes from Viscum album, assembly GCA_963277665.1. Taxonomy (NCBI): domain Eukaryota; kingdom Viridiplantae; phylum Streptophyta; class Magnoliopsida; order Santalales; family Viscaceae; genus Viscum; species Viscum album. The sequence goes on from OY728127.1 coordinate 318,056,118, forward strand.
TTTTATACAGTGTATATTATATTTATATTTTCATTATTCTTCAGTTATTTTTATTGACAAGAGTGCTTTTTTCTTTCCATAATATGTAAATACGATAATTTCATTCGAGGAAGTGCAGACTACCGCCCCCTCAAAATGATATGGCTCGTTCGTGCCAAAAATGGAACATATAAATAATGAAGTTATATAATGTAACGCCCCGACCCCAGCTACCCAGAGTCAGTGCATTACTTCGTAACATTGGCATGATCACAAGAAAGATCAAATCTCGAAAGACCGATTGGTTTAGTAGCCTTGGAAACACTAGTTATATTCATAAGGTTTACATTACATCATTAAACGAAAAACTACTACAACAACATATTGTCTCCATAATCCACACTCATATCCCCACATAATATCCCTGCAGGTCATTCATAATTTACTTCTTCACTTCCTGGGAAAAATAAAACATAGAAAAGGGGTGAGCTCAAATGCCCAGTAAGGATAACAATATAGCGGAAACTTTCATAAATAAGAATAAACATTTAAGGCAATGTATAACTAAAACAAAAGCCTTTAAAACTTGAACTTTCAACATAGTATGGCATAAATAAAATGAAATAATTTCATTTACTTATTCACATGGTTATTCTACTAATCGAATAATCACATGAAAAATCAATAACCACTTTCATAATGATGGAATGCATAATGCCAGACTATCATAACCACATATCCAAGGCCTCGTGCCAAGACTACAAATAAGATTTTGTCAAGGCCTTGTGCCAAGACACTAGTTTGTCTCATGAGACCTACCGATGCATCGAGGAGCTATAGCGGGCTCCACCCGTCACATATTAAGTCCAATGCATTCCCATATGAAAAGGTTTAAACATACATAATCATTCATATTAAAACTAGCATATGAAATGTCAATACTTTCACCATAAACTATGAATGGTATAAAAATAGCACATCCACAGTCAAACATATCACAAAACCTTCAATACAATATAGAAGTTTTGTATCATAATAAATCAACTTCAAATAATCTTAAAATCCATCAAAGGATGTTGACATAGATGAAATCAAAATTCTTTTTAAAGAAATATCTCCTTTTATTTTGAAATAATTTATGATCCATATAAAATAAAACATTTTCTTTGAAAATATTCTTATAAGATGTAAGGGAAGCTTTGAAGATTTTATAACAGCGGAAAATAGCCGCACCCACCGTATAAGTTAAAAAAACATTCTTACCTTAATTCTGTCGAAAAGGTTAAAAAGGACCTTTTTTTGAAAACGACGGAAAGATTACTTTATAAACCTCTTATAAAAAGTCAAACAAGGGTATAAATGACTTTAACCCATATTCTTGTAAATAATAAAAATGTTTTGAAAAACATTTTTAAGAAACATGGATGTGGATGATAAAGAGATCCCAGTAGATTATTACGTATAAGCAACCTTGGATAATGAAGAGATTGTGAAATAACCCTTACCTTGTACTTTTCCTTGGTTGGGGTAGGTTAACCTCCTGTATAATGGTGAAATAATTGTTATTAAATTATAAAAGAATCATATATATTAATATGATATCATATATGATCTTTTAACATTGATTTGTTAATAATATCTTAGAATTATCGTCGGTTCGGGTGTTAACTTACTTGTTTTCTTTTATATGTTTTGTTACGTAAGACATGTTTGTAAAGGATAGGTTCTATATTATTCATATCCAGAATGATATCAAGTCCTTAAACATCATTTTTAAATCATCAAATGATAATTATACTTGAATGGATACGATGGAGAATGAATCTCATCGCGTTCGTGGAGACGGTAGTCCGTACGTACGCATGAGCGACAATATCATTCTTTTGATATTAAAATAATATATAAATGGATGTTATATCATATATACAGAATCATTAACATGTTATATTTATTATTTACATGAGTTACACATCATTATTATACCCATCTAAATAATAATATATTGAATAACAATTACACCACGACGTGGAGACGGTAAGCCATTCGTACGCACGTATGGTGACATGTTATTCAAAGGGTGGATAGAATACTGAATATGGTTTTACCATATTTATAATAACATCATAGTGTATGTAAGATACTGGAGTTATTATTTTAGAATGGTAAGAACAAAGAAAGAATAAGTGGAAGAATAAATGAACTTGGAGAAGGGTGGTGAAATCATTACCTCTTCTTCGGGTTCTTCCTTTTGATTTGATCCAAAGGGCTCCTTAGGTTGGCTTTCTGATCGAACTAAGGCCTCTAGGTTGTATTGAGGGATGTTGGGAGAGTATTTGGGCAGAGTTTGGCCGAGCCAAAAGGCTTTGAAGGTGTGAAGAAATGAGAAGGAGGAGTGCCCTTTTATAAGAGGGGTGAGGGGCACCTTTGGAAAAGCTAGAAATATTAATTTATAATAAATTCATATTCGGTTTATAATGGCTCCAAAGTTGATTATTCAAAGGTTAAGGTGGGGATAGGTCGCAAACCACTCAACCAATAGAATTTAGACATGTTTGGGTACTTATATTAACCTTATCTTTAAGTATTAACTCTAAGTTAATTAGTTTCACTTTTACAATGTCTCTTTGTATTTTTATATAATATGGTTAATAAACATACTATATACATCCAAGAGACCCCCAAGTGGTACATTAATGATGAACCTATCATGATATAAGTCTCTTGACCGAACCTTAGATTTTTAGGAATTTAATATCAATTAATAATATAATATTTGTTTTAAGAACTCTTTTATGTCAATTTTGACACTATTCAATAGTTGATTTTTGTGAAACTCATAACAGATTTATTACTTCGAAAAAAGTCAATTAAATCAATACTAATATATCATATTATCCTAGAAAATTAGTTTAATTCATTAAAAGTTTAATATTATATTTTTTTGGGTATTTATAATATCAATTATTTTAATTTTTCACTATTATAGTAATTACTGCATCATTTTTGTGTCATAAATAAAATAAATTATTTAATGTCTAAAAATTATAAATAAAATATCATTATGTAGGAAATCTTTTTATCTTTATAATGAATATTTATAATCTAAAATCCAACTTATATAACCCTATGTAACAATTGTTTAGCTAAAAGATATATGCTTGTGTCATTTTTGTATTCATTTTGACTAAATTAAAATAAAGTGTCATTATCACTTACAAGTGGATCCATGGGGTCCCAAAATTGACACAAAGATGCCCATGGTCGACCATGTATCATCCAACAGGGTTAAGACACGTTTTAGGGTAATTTAGTATTATTATAATATTATTTTGTAACCCTTATTTACCGGATTTACCCTTAACCATGGTAAATAAAATATTTACCGCAGTAATTATTCAAAATGTCTAAAAATAAACGTTACCTATTTACAAAATTTGAACATCCTGATTCCAAATATGGAATCCATTTTTCTAAATTCAAAACACAGAAGTGGCAGAAATTAATTTAAAATTAATTCCCGCTGTCAAAACAAAAAGCGTGTTTTTAAGAGATAATAACTATCAAAAGATTGACACTTGTTTATGTTCGGTTTAATTGTAAAATTATGTCCAATGACCAAAATTATATTAAATAGTAAAAATATATTCTAAATATACTTTAAAACCACTCAAATTCATAATTTATTACTATTAATTATTTTGATTAAAAAAGTTGTTTTTAATTAAAATTTAGTAATTTTCACTATTCATCAAAATATGAAAGTTATCCGAAAAGTACCAAAATTTCACCATAGGATAAATTTGATATTCCGAATCTAAAAATGAAGTCCATTTTAAAATATAAAATATATATAACTTCAAAAAGTAGGTATTACTATTCATAACAGCTAGTTTGATTGGTTACGGTGTGTTAGAACTCGAAGTTGCGTACAACACACGCTACTGTTTTATTCAAAGGAAAGCGTACCGTGGAAGCTTGGGATGTTTCATTTTAAATTTTTTGATGTCTCCATTTAGTCAAAAAGTTTAAAATATTGTATTTAAAAAGGTTTCACTATCAAAAGTTGATAAAAGTGCAATACTGAAAATGAATCTGTTCTTGCATTATGACTAAGAAACTCATAATATGGATTCTAAAATTATAAGGATTATATAAAGTTCAAAATGTAGTTAATACTATTCATGACCTCTTTTAATGGTGTTATTGAACTCGGTGTTGCGTGTAGTGCAAGTTATTGAATTATTTTTAAGAAATAACACACTCTGAAATCCTGGGGTGTTACATAGAAACTATGTAAAAAATATATTACATATATTATAATGAAATTATATATTCCAAATTATCAATTATTTTTCATTCCTATAATTTGAAAAATAAATGAAATTACCGCTAATGTGTACGTACGACCTACTGTCTCCATGGGTAGTGTATTTATTTTTTATCTTCAAATGTTATGGAATATTATAAGTAAATATTAAATATTTATATATATGATTTTTAAATCCTGAATAATTTTATGATTATGATGGAATGATGACTACATAGACACTATACATGAAAAAAATGTTCATTTTCCGCTCATGTACAAAACATTTACAAAATGTCCAATATTAACATTAATAATTAATTGATTATTATAACCAAGAAATAATTGATATAAAATAAATAAAAAAGTTGTAATTTATTTTCAAACAAGTATATGTTAACATATGTTTATTATTCTGGATGAACAAGGAACATATGTGTTGAGTTGGACTTAAGGAATGGTAACTTCTAAACCAAATTTATATGTGTTGGGTCTTATGAATAATTCATTAATTATATTATGAAAATATTATGTTCCGAATCACTACTTATTTTGTAATTATTTAATTTACACAACGATTTTTTACGTATAATGTTGTAACGCATAATAATAACACAGAGTTATATATTCATGTCATTCGTTTTTTATTCATGAATATGGGTGAATGACATCTGATTTTTTAAACTAAATATCTAGTTATATTGGTTGTATTTATATTTTCCCCAAATAATCATGTTCTTGATTTATCCTTTATCTTATGATATTATATTGTTAAGGTAATTCATAAAAATCTACATTCATTGAGACATATTTTGATAAACTACACTTTCTTATTTTATATGGAGTATAATCAGCCCTTAAAACTATTAATTTTTTTAAAGAGTTTGGAAAAGGGAATATTTTATATGAACTATTTTACTACAGGAAAAAAATGAATGTTTTTAATGTATGCAGCAACAACAAATTCTCCACCTCTGTAATAGTTATTTGATACTTTCCGTCCTCAATAAGCCTTAATATTTTTTAGAGAAATGAAATCCCTTATTACATTTTAGGTTTTTCAGTATTGAAAATGGTTTTGAAAGTGGATTTACTATATCAATATATGAAAATTATTTCATATGATTTAAGGAGAAATTTTATTTGTGAATTTTGATATTTTTTAAATTTAATGTTTTATGATTATATATTGGATCATTGATCATTTGGCGTGTGGTAACGTGATAAACCAATGATGGGTGGTTACGTGATAAACCAACGATAGATGGTTCCCTGGTAAACCATGTATAGGTGGTTCTTGTATAAATTGTGTATCAGTGGTTAAATTATAATATCAAATGCATTGGGTATGGATGTTTACCATATGGATTTTCTACATAATAATATGTGTGGAAGTCCACCGTATGGTTATTACATTTATGTATGTTCTGTCTCAATTTACCATTATTTTTTATACATATATTTCAATGTTTTGTGGTATTATTTTGGTTACAAAAATGTTAATAAATGATATTATATTTATTGATGTATATTTATTAATTATTATAGGTCAAAAGTATACTTTATGATAAAGGGTTCATGGATTTCATGTTTTCTCAAGAATAATAGTTTTCCTTCAATGTGTATCCCTTAATTAGAATTTTATCCCCACCCTATGATTTGAAATGTTTTTTATAGGACACGAAGAGGAATAGAGTCAATTATTGGATCGAGGAAAATATTGGAAGATATGTCAAAAATGATACCTTGTTTCATCTTAAACAGTTTTTTATTTATGTAAAATGTTATAGTGAGTAGAAGTGTCAACTTGTAATATTTTAGTTTCTATGTATAAGTTTTGGAAAAATCTTCTAAAACACATAACATGAAAATAACCTTGAAGTGAATTACTGTAAAATTAATATCATATCTCATTATTATGAAATGTTTAAGGCTGGGGACATATTTTTGGTATCAAATTTTGATTTAGACATCTTTAGGTATTAGATGTTTGGGATAACCATATGGCATGTCCCTATCTCAATTATTTCAGTTAAATACTTATTTTTATAACTTTTTTAGTTCAGGGAAATTCAGTTACAAATGTAAGGAGGAGTATCTGAAAAAATATTTCTATCTCATCATGATGACTTGCTAGAAATAATTATTAAAAAATTCATGTTCAGATGATTGTGAAAATTGTTGTAACATACTTTTCACTTTTAAGTAGTTGATTGAAATTTCCAAAAACTACACTATATATAGATACCATTGAGGATCATGAGTTTTATTTAATCATATCATATTCTCAAAATATTTTCATATTTTCAGCAATAGAATTTATTATCATGGAATTTAAAATAGTATAGATTATCACCTGATTTTGATGGATATCATGATTTTGAAAATTGTGTTAAAGATACAGACCATTACACAACAAATTTATATTTTCTTTTAATATATATACCTTTATCCCATACATATGGTATTTTAAAAGGACAATTCATTGAATGTTTCAAATCCAACCCAGCCCGATTATTTTATAAAAATCAATTTTTATATGATTTTTGGAAATTATATGTCCTACATGATTAAATTCCTAAACTATTTTTTTTCATTGAACACCACTTTGACCAATGTTTTAAAATGTGTATTTGGATAATGGAATCAATTTATTTTGATGGTTCACTAAATCTTTCTTGAAATACATGGACCTTCTATTTATATGATCAATATAATGATGAAACTAGGTTGATACCATGATCATGTTATGATGTTCATTCTGTTGGGAATATTTTTATTTTATAATTTGGAGGTGAAAAAATGTCAATATATATAATACGTCAGGAATTTGGTTATTGAGGTCATTATTTGATGGGGTGAAAATGAGAGGTATAAAATAAAAATTGATTTTAAAACATGTCAGGGTTATTTTTTTAGTTTAATAAAAGGTATATCCTACAAGGTGGGTGACAACCTATCTAAGTACGAATTCTGTCAAAACTAGCATAATTCATACCATAAAAAATAAAATAGTTTATTAAATGATTTAAAATTCCTTAAAATATATATTTCAGAGAAAATATTTATTATAAGTCCAAATATGTCATAAATGGATATTTTTTTGGGTATTTTGACATGTTATTTTAGTTTAATTATCCCAAAAAATTTAAATAATAAAATACCACGATAACATTAAAAACTATAAAATAAAGGTTAAAAAAATATAAGGGTTAAAATATATTCAAATTTGAATGGATTTTATTTTATGATATGTAAACGACCCAAACTCACATTATATTTTTTATATAAATAATTTTGGGGTCATTATAATTTGAAAACCAATTTGTAATAAAATAATATTTCATGACTTTCCTAAAGTGCCTATCCCCATCTTATAAAAGGACACAACCTATACCCAAATTCTCACATCTATAAAGCCCCTTGTATCATAAAAAATATACTAAAATAAGATACTAAAATCCTTACATTCCTCTAAGAATCCATACCATGGGCAGAAGGATTCTCAAGGAAGCCTTTTGGCACAAATCAAAAAGTGTTATACAATTTTGAGGTTATGTCTTCTCTAATGTTCATTTCCTTTATTTTCCTTCCCACCTCCTTATGATATTATTAATATTTTATTAAATAAAAATAAATAATACTTAAAATAAAAGGATTTTGTTATGATATTTATTCAAACTACAGTTATACCATCCTCCAACTAATGGATATGAACATAGTGTTCCAATGTACGGAATACTACTTTCTCAAAAAATGATAACTGTTTAATATTTTACTACCACGTCTCATGGGGGGAATTAGGATTAAATTATACATATATATGATATATATAATATTTATATTGTCTCTGTTATTCTTCAATTTTTATTTACAGAGTACCATTATGCTTTCAATAAAATGAAAATATGATAATTTAATTTGAGGAAGTGCAGACATCTGCCCCCTAAAAGTGATAAGACTCATCCATGCCATAAATAAAAATTATAATGGTTAATGATAATTATATTATGTTACATATATAACATATAATATATACTTGAACTATTATATACCTATGTATCAATTATTTTTCATTCATTGGATATGAAAAACAAATGAATGTATTATTCATGCGAACGGACATCCTAATATCTAGATGAACTGTGCATTTCATTTATTATCTCCAAATTATATGGATATTTATAAATACATTTATATATGATATAAATGAAATTTAAATAATGAATAATATTCTAGAGATGACGAAATTTTGACTATAGGGAAAATTTACATCAAAAGATGTTCATTTTTGACTCATGTACCCAACATCATCAGAATTGAAGACATAAACATAAATAACTAAAATGTTGTCATATCATGGTAATAAATGATATAAAAATATTAATAAACAGGAAAATTGTCCTCAAACATGTATAAATTTACTTAATATTATTATTTATGATGAAGAAGGAACAAATGTGACGAGTCTGACACAATGTAAGGGAACTTCTTGACCAAATTTCCACTTTTTGGGTTTTATGTATACTTAATTGATTTAATTGTGAAATGATTATGTGTGGAATAAGTATATATTTATTTGTGTTGTATCATCCACTTCCTCTTGTGTGTATACACTGTTTCTATACATAATCACCCCATTAACAAATTCTTACTAGTTTTATAAGGGAAATTTTATATCAATCTACATTATTTGAGTTAAATATCCATCTCATTGGTTTTTTTCTTCCTATAATATGTATTTATTACCTATTATTGTTTTATATAGAATATCCTAATACATTTGGTGAATTTTTATTTTTCCCACATAATTATTCCATAGATTTATCCTTGATCAAATGATATGATTATTGTAAATGAAATCGTCTCAATCTCCATTAATAACGGCATATTTTGATAAAATACACATCATTATTCTATATAACAAATTATCAACCCATTTTACATTAATCTCCATCACCATTTTTCAAAAAGGAATCATTTTATATGAAGAGTATTATTAAATGATAAAATGTATGTTTTTAATGTATGATGATACAACAACTTCACCGCCTCCATAACCGCTATTAGATATTCGGATTCCCCTACAAGCCTTAATGCTTATAAAAAGAAATTAAATCTATTATTCCTTTTTTGGGTTTTTTGGTGTTAATAATGGTTTTGAAAGTGGATTTAACATTTCCGTATCTAGAAATTATATCTTTTTAATGGAAATGATATTTTATTACTGTATTTCATCATTTCTAATATTGTATTTGTTATGATAATATAATGGTACTTGTACATTTGATGGGTGGTTACGTGATAGACCAATGATGGGCGGTTACATTATAATCTTATGATGGTTGGTTTCATTATAAACCATGGACGAGTGGTGTTATGATAAACCTTGTATTGTTGTTAATTTTATAACCTCAAACACATCGAATATGGATGCCCGCTATATGGATATTCCGTTTATTGATATGTGTTGAATTTGACTATATAGTTATTCCATTTAAGTATTTTATCTCCAAGTTACCTTATTATGTTATATGTTTATTTCAATGGATCATGATAATCATTTCAATACAAAGAGGTTATGTTGTGAGCTATTATTTAGAGACATATATTTACTACTTCTTAATGTTTAAAAGAATACCTTATGATAATGTATTCTTAGATTTAATGATTTCCCATGACATCCATTTTTCTTTATTTGTTTATCCTTTAACAGGCTTTTTATGAACATCCTTATATTTGAAATTTTTTTCACATGACATAAAGAAGAATAGATTCAATGATGGATCACAATAATGATATTTCGTTAAAACATAAAACATCATTATGTTTCTTTTTAAAGAGTTTTTATTTTATGAAAATGATTAATAGTTAGTATAAGTGTCTACTTGTAATATTTAAGATGATAGTTATAAGTTATTGAATAATTCTAAAAAAAACCTTACAAGAACCTCAAAGTGAATTAATGTAAAATTAATGACTTATCTCAATAATATTTAATGTTCAAGGATAGGGCCTTATAAACACAGAAGACCATGTTTTACAGAATACTATTAGTATAAATATTTAAAATGAAAATTATCTCCTATACATTAAATTTGAGGTTTTGTATGGGATTGAATAATTAATAAAAAATATATCATTAAATAAAATGATATAATAAAGAAAAATATTATTATGAACCAATGGTGTTTTCTCCTAGTAAATTATAATTGATTAAAAATATATAATGATTTTAATAAAATATATATAAATTATATATTAAAAAAATAATTATATTCATCAAATAGATGAGATAGGCATAATATAAGAACAAATCTATTAATATTTATAAATAATTTGTTTTTATGATTTTTTCCACCTTTTGAGGGAAATGATTTTTTAAAACTAAATATGGATAAATTTATAAAATTTATTTGAATAAATAATATTATTTTTATAAGATTAATATCATAATTAAATTAGTGGAAATTGTTTAAATTTTTAAGATAAATTTCATTTTTTTAATAGTGAAAAATGAATATTTTTTGATTAAAATTGATTTTTTCATCAGAATAATTCATAATAATAATATATTATTATCATTATAATTAATGATAGAATATAAAAATTACTTATGTTAATCCAACGTAGGTCATTTTAATTATTTTTATTTTGAATTTAGATATAAAAACATATTAATCATTTTAAAATTACAACATTAAATTCAGGCATTATCCTCCCATCTGTGGGTTTAATTTGAAATTTCATTATTCCAATTATTTGATATTAATTTTTAATGATGTAAACCATATTTAAAATTATCATATTTTATAATTTCTTATAATAAAACAAATATTTTTACCAAAATGTTTATTGAACTTAATTAAAATGTATTACTATGATTATTATACCCTAATGTGTAACATTATAAATTTCGGAGCTATATTTGTCTATTATTGAATATATTTTACATATAAAATGTGGTTGGAGTTCCAAAAATTCAAAAATAATAAGTTTCCCACTAAACCCCCTTATAAAAGAGCACCCCATACCCACTCCTCTTCACAAGTTCAAACCACAATGGTTTGGACAATCCCTTCGAATATCAATTCCCAATTTAAATCTTCTCATATTATAAGTGAAATAAATTTCATAATTTATGGTTATGAATGTATTATTGATAACATAAGGATGATAAAAAAAAGAACATGTAATATTCTAATAATAAAAGTTATTTAATTTTGGTCACCGCCAACATCAATTATTATAATACCATTATTATATAATAACAGTTGTATATTCTGTGTAATTAGATGTTTTTATTTTATTTTTGTGACCTATATGTTACCAAAATTCTATCAAATTGGATACTAAGTCATTCTTCATCTAGGTGGTGGAATAAAACATCCCAAACTGATGATTTTTGTTTTTCCATTACCACTATTAAAGGATGTTAATAGTGATAGAAATATAGTTTGAATATAATTTTGATGATATTTTTTATTAAATTATGATTTCAGAATTATTATGTGACACATTCCTTCATTATTTGTATTTATCATCAATATTAGAACGTCATTCCTGTGTACGATATTCTATCGCCTCACAAAGCGATCTTGTTTTTTTCACGCATTATATAAACATATTATGGATGGTTTTATTTATAATATTTTAAAAAATGATAGAAAAATATATTTTATTGAATATATATATATATCATTTTATTTTCATTATTTTTTACAAAATGAAAATGGAAACTTAGTTCATGCATACATAAGACCTTCTATCTCCATTAACGAGGAATTTCATTCATAGTCACCAAATTTTATGGATTACACTATATATATATGGAATATATATGATATCTTAATTGTATTTTAAATTATATTTTGGAAAAAATAATTATCTAATTGTGGATAAAAAATAAAAAATTTAAACACACATGAAATTAAAATCAATTTACTCCAAAAATGATGAAAAAATTAAAATATTATTAACCAACAGTGTATAAGATTATAAAAAATTATCATATATTATATTTTAAATATAAACATGTCTCGCTTATAATTTAATAACATGTTCAAAACCACTTCAATTGAGTCTAAAGAGTGTTCCACAAAAAGGAATCCTAAGTTAAGTGATTATGTTTCAATTCACATTTTATTGATACTTATTTTTTATTAACCAGATATTCTATTTTTTGTGGTGTATATATATCCCATTGGAAATTTAACATCATGGATACATTATAATTCATTTGACTTTATCTGTTGGGATTAATTACTTCATCAAAGGGGATCTTAATTGAAAATATAGAAATTGTAAAATTTATAATGCAATCATTATTTATAGATATTGATACATGTCTCAGAAAAAACCAATTTTTTGAAGTCATCAGTAATTGGAAGTTAATTTTTTCTTTAATATACATATTTATGTGTGATTGATATGATTACTAACTAAACCATATACCATTTTTTATATTCATCTTTAGACTGGTTGTTATTTGACTAACTATTATAATTTCAATAAATCCGAATCCTTTACACAAAAAAGAAATTTTATAATTCATGTTTCTTATGAATTTAATATGCTATTTAATATAAAAAGGAATGATTTGTTCTATTATGACATGGGTTGGGTTCTGGTTAATCCAATCCCCTAAATGCATCAATAGTCCTAAGGTACAAAATATTTATCTTTCCTCATCTAAGGGGTTTCTACTATGAATAATTTAATTGAATCGATTTCTTTGGTGTCTAGTAATTTACCGTTCCATATTTATTATTTTCATCGATTCATTATTGTTTCCACTAAATATAACACTTACATAACATTTTATCTAAACATTAATTTTTTTCCATTCCATAGGATTCAATGAAATTTACTATCACTGATATTTAGGTATTTTTATCGTTGAAATAAAGTAACTTTTTGGTAAATATTTTTAGAATTTACAATTCCCAATGTAATGTATGAACCATGTATATATCTATTTTTACTAGGGTAATAAATTTATCTATCTTTTCTATTTTCATTTTATGGTATATTATTTCTATATAATTATATTAGGAACCCGATCCAATCTATGAGGACCATGTTTTTTAAATTTGGAATCATATGATGTCTTATAGAATCCATGAAAAAAATATTTAGTAAATCTATGATTAGGGAACATAATACGTTGAATGAATTATTGGATAATTAAAGAATAATAGACTAATATTTTCTTATGGTGGATATTATGTGGGAATTCATAAAACAAAATCACTCTGTGAAAACTAAAATGGGTCATGGATCGATAAAATATGTACCAATGGTTTATAACACCAAAATAGAGCATTGGGATTGACCCAATCATCACCCAATTCAGGATAATTGGCCTTACGATATAACTGGATTGATACTCTTTGAGGATATTCATATGATCAAAAAAAAATTCTTTAAAAAACAATACAAAATATTTGAAATTATGATTACAATTAATTAACATTGTTAAATTATAGTAAATAAAAGTATTTATGTTGAATTAAAATGGATATTGAAAATTTATTTTTAATCAAGAGATAACATGGTGAAGCATTTTACGAAGCGTATATTTTTACAATAATTGTGAACCTTTTATAGATTCTGCTAAATTTTAGAAGTTATTGTGTATTAATTTACTTTTGAGTAATGTATATCCTCATGGATAATTAATTTAATATATATTATATACAAAAAGTGATAAAAACATCTTTATGGATTTATGTTCTTTAATTATACCAATAAAAAGGGCAATTATTAGAAATTTACAACATGAATAAGTATTAGTGGAAAATTTATTTCAGGAATAATATTTTTACATTTTATCGATACAATGTTTAGGTTATTTGTATCCTATTTTCATAATTTGATAAATATTGATATTATAATAATTTTCAAATATTATTGTGGGAATATGTAAAAAATAATATTTTTTTGAAAAATTAATAAATATGATATTTAACGAGTAACATTATTTCATGAAAAACATCATATATTTTGTTCTAAATTATACATGAATTATATAAATATGATATATAAAATTTAAGGCCTGCATGTAGGTTGAAAACCCATCACATCCATAATGTATTTAGGGATTGAACCCATTACTAAAGGACAAAAAGGGTTTCTTACCTACCACAGTCCTACTTGATGTATAGGTTAATATATTAATAGTTTTAATTTTTTAATCAATATTAATGATGAATAATAAATACAATATTTTATGTTTAGATATGAATGAATAAACTGTATGTTTTTAGTAATTTATAATATGAAAATCCACTTAACAGCTTTTTATGGATCTTAAGATCTGTTAAAAGTAAATTTTAGCGCCTCAGGATTAATGAAATCACATTTGGATATCTATTTCATACATAAGGCCATAAATTGAAAATTTGTTAATGAAATTTTAATGGATGATGTTGTTCTTATGAATCAAATATATGTCCAATAATCATAATCTTGGTATTCATATGTTGTAAAATATTTATTCACCTTTGGAAAAACTGATCTTCAAATTAAATGTTATCCAATTAGGGTTATTTTTAATGATACCAGTGACCTATTGAAACATTAAAAGTTGAAGGATTTGAGCCATTAAAATTTCAATTTGTCATTCTATTATTTTATATTGATAACCTCAATCACCCCTATAAATATTTACTATTTTCCTCCATATCCAAATCATTACATTCCACCATTGTTATCCTACACAAAATTTTAGTAATGTTTTATATGAGATGATATTTGCATATCCCATTATATATTACTAAGAGGATATTTTAGTAAAACATTAACCATTTTATATTTTTAAAAATTATATTTCCTAATTTCCAAACATTTATTTCTAAGATTATGTTTAAATTATGAAGACATAATTTAACTATTTAGATCAGAATATAACCCTGAAAAATTATAGAATATGGTAATTATATACTATATAATTTATTTAATGCAATAAAAAAGGTATAATTCAATATAAAAATCTTCATATGTTATGATATATTTATTATTTTGAATAAATTAATTCTATTCTACATTTTCCAATGCAGACAATGTTGAGTTATCCTGCAGTCACGACCCATCCCTTGGGGCACGTGCCATGACTACCCCAAGCCCGACATCCATATGCCAAGGTATGGTGACTAGCACTGAAATATGTATTCCCTAAAATGAGAAGGCATTGCCTCTAAACCTATACAAATAGACAGTCCGAGAACATAACAAGATGCAACTGTTAGGTAAACTACTATAGTAAAAGAGTGTTGAAAGCGAAGGGGATGGACTACAAGACCAACTAGAAAAGTATATGTACATGTTAAAATTGAAAACCCAATGAAAATGTGAAAATAATCCCTTAGATCAGCCACTACAGATCATACCTAAAGGGTAGGTATAGCTCACGATCAGTAGTCCTTACGTCACGTCACATCAAATGGGTCACCCCATATCCTACCTGAGCGGTAAGTACAACACACGATAAGTATTCTGTGCTTCGATCTGTTTCGTAAGTCATCTGCACACGAAAAAATAAGATTTGGGCGAAGCCCGTGCAAGGGTGAGTATAAAGATACTCAATAGTGACCTCGAGACACCGTAGGTCTCCTAATGTTCCACAAATTAATATCCAAAACGAAATACATCAACTCTACTTATGTATATACCCATACAAATACCTAATTTATCATGATATACTCTTCTCACACATGAAGGAGGTATACCACAATGGTAAAACTATGAAGGTATAATAACCACACAAGTATCAAAACAAATATATTACCATGATGGTAAAAGACTTAGTTCAAACAGAGCCTATGCTCAAACCTGGTATACAACTTAGAGAATCATTATTATGATGTTAAATGACACAAGATCATTATGAATGCTGATAGAAAGCCACATATACTATAGGCCTAAAAACAAGTAAAATTTCTTGTCATAAAGTTGAACACATCAGATTCTTGAGAACTCCTCCACTATCGAGAACACCGAGCCTGCTGTATCACATATAGGCACTTCTGACATAACTTGAACTGCTGATGTACAAATCCCCATTTTGTATTGTGGGACTACCGGGTCAAACAGCGGCCACCTCACTATGGACGGCTAAGGTACT
The DNA here is from genome assembly GCA_963277665.1 of Viscum album. NCBI lineage: Eukaryota > Viridiplantae > Streptophyta > Magnoliopsida > Santalales > Viscaceae > Viscum > Viscum album. Next base: position 318,072,527 of record OY728127.1, read on the forward strand.
CCACTCTATCGTGCATCGTGTCCTCTCCCCAATGTTTCCTATGGAGGTACACCTCCCCATCGCATATCGTGGCCGTTGAGTCACTCTAAGTTGAAAAGTTAGCAGTCGTCAGGTCTCAGCTAGTCGCAGGGTTCCGTAAATAGAATTCTTGGGAGAACATCTCCCCAATCCATCAATAATAATTCAACAAGCACAGTGTCTTACAATTAATTAACCCAATTACTTTTCGTGTCACAAAGGTTCTAATTCAATAGACGGTGTGTCAACCTAATGCCTTTTTTATGCATTATATTCATTTTAGTGTCGAGGGCCCGATTGGATTTGTGTGTGATCCATCCCAGTCGTACTCCTGATTTTTTCAAAACACACATGCAATAAGTCAATAGTACCCTCTCTTTCGAAGGGTCCTAATGTCGTAGACGGTTCATCAAATGGATGTGTATTTCTTGAGATAAGGCCCCTTTAGTGTTTCTAGGCCCGGTTGGGATAGGGTCCGATCTGACCAGATCTGACTGACCTAGCCTGACCCGGTCTGGGCCGGGCCATGGTAGGTTTAGCCAGTTGGGCCGAGGACCGGCCAGACCCACAAGGGGGTGACCCAAAAGGGTGGCCCGACATATAAGTGGGTTGTCCCATAATGGTTGTCCTACAATAGCAGCTCGAACGATATAGGGGTCCTGTAAAAAATGTTTCCCACAAAAGGGTGAGCCGACTGGATGAGGTGGGGACTACAAATGGTGGTACATCCATTCAAGGGGATACTCGACAGTGAGGTCTCGACCCATGTGGGGGCACCCTGGCCGTGTAGTGCGCGGCCCGCTAGACAGGTGGCCCCATCCATGGTCAGCGACCCAACCCGCTGGAGGGGGGTCCGGAAAAGAACGGCGCCACCCACAGTGCTTCCGCCAGGCGGCTCGAGGGAGCATCTCCCCTGAGATCCGAAACTGCTAAAGGTCATTCGGCCTTTGATGAGGCATCACCACATGGGAACCACCCAATCACCATAGAACCTTCCAGATGTGCGGGTTCTAACTCCTCCATCGAGGATTTAGTCGTGGTCTCCTGTTCACCGACATTTCCTGAAAGCGGACCGCCCTTCCCTTCTTTTGCTGAAAAATGAGCCGGCCACCTTCTTCGACTTCCACACCTGACACACCACCTCCCCTTCACACACCGGCGGCACGAGATGGTGCGTCACATCTCCTCCGTGGTGGCTAGTGTTGGCCATTTTGATGTATACTATGGATTCATGTCATGGCCCCCTCTAGTGGCATTCATTGGCTTGTCGCCTCTTTCATAGTCTGTTGGTACCGCTGCATCAGTGGTCTTCATCATACGGCGCAACGGTAAAAGAGTTGTAGATGGTTCACGACATGTTTTTTAGGGCCTCACCCTTCATGTTAGAATGTGACCAAAGGGAGGATAAATTGAGTTTTACAATTCCTTGTATTAAAAAACAAACAAACCCCTAAAAGATACCCTATAACAACCTCCCTCAAAACGATTGAATTGATGATCAACCAGTTAGTATGTTAACCTGTGTTCTTCATATAATTTCAATAATGGTGAAGAGGGAATAAAAAATGAAAAAAATGAAATAACCCCTACCACATAAAATGTTGGATAGCATCTATGGATTGAACGTGGAACATTTTATTTGTTTCTACAACTGATTCCCAACGAGGGAACTGGAACATCATCCTTTGGTTCAGGATTCCATGTCGCTCGTCACCTCCCTCTAGGATCAGCTCTATCCTCTATGGGTTTGGAATCGGGGTTCTCAATCAGCACTTCATTTCATGGTGATGTTGTGCAGATACCCCTCCCCAAGCTCAATATATATAAGAGAGGGGGAGGGTATGTAATGATGTTGGAGTTTAATGGGGCTCAACAATTAGTAAGTTTCCTAATTCTCCATATACGTCGTTACAAAGGGATGGAAAGTCAAACCATTAATTGGATTGACACGTCGCTGGCCCCACTGCTTTCTTTGTCTGTTGGATGAAATGATATAAAATAATAAAATTATTTAATTTCAATTCATTTAAGAAGTCAAAAAACATATATTTTTCCCCGGACCTACTGCAGTCAATGTAAAGCCTTCCTTAAGTGAATACAATGTCTACTGATTCAACAGTGCTCTTAGATAATTATTCTGATCTCTCATTCGAATGATAGAAAATGCTTCTAGTGTGTTTACTGAACATAACTGAAAAAAAAGTTTGATAAATTTATTGTGGTCACCCACGACATGCGCCAGTAGCGGATAGGATCCTCATATAGAGAACACTGCCCAAAGAACACAACGATACCCTTGTATTTTCAATATGAGTTACTGTTTAGAAGTTATATATTTTTAAATAAAATAATTGTAACTTATAATTATATTTATGGCCAAAACTAACATTCCTCAACAGCCCGCACCAGAAAATGTTAGTATCTTCCAAAAGAATGCATTCCCTCATGAGTACAGTGGTTGTATCATATTTTTAATCCGTGTTACTGTTTGTGAGTGATATTCATTTGAAAAATAAAATAACATTGATTAATTATTTTATAAACTGTTATTCCATTTTTTTGCTTTCTCATACGATGCCTACAATGACTAAACCTAAGTCACAACTAGGGTAAACACTCCATTATGAATGCAATGGTGCCCTCAGATTTAAGATATGGGCAACCATTTAAGAGTTATTTCACTTTTTCATGAAAACTACATATGTGTGCTAATTAAAACTTAACAAAAAATTGAAGGATCATTCCAGGCTCTACATGCCTTGGAATCATGCACCGTCAGATTTCGCAGTCTCAAAATAATTTCATATAATTAAAAAAAGTTTATGTAAATTCCGGGACATTACATTCTCTCAGCCTTAGGGATTTACGTCTCTAAAAACCAAAAAAAGTTAAAAAAATGTTGTTAGTTAGCATTAATATGAGAGTCTGACTCCCATGTGATCTCTTGGAGGTTCTCATTCTTCCATCGAATATACTCTAGAGGTATCGACCATACCCGAAGGGCCTTCTCCTATCGATCCTCAATCTCTACTAGAACCTATGTAAACATCACCCCATTGTCTAAGTCTATCTCTCCAAGGTCGATGACATGAGATGGGTCATTCACATATCTCCTCATCAGGGATACATGGGGTACGTCATGCACCTTCTCCAACTATAGTGGAATTTCCATGTGGTATTCCACCTCTCATATCCTTGTTAGTATCAGAAATTTCCTGATAAACCATGGTGATAACTTGACGCCTTAGCCAAATAGCTATAGGAAGTCAAGGTCTCCCTCCTCAAAGTCCATGGATCTCCACCTCCTGTCGGCATTAGAATTATTCTATCAATGTACAGTCTTCACTTGCTGATAAGTGGGGCAACATGATACAAACTCAGCCACTTCCTTTTTCATCCCTGGCTACTAGTACTGATACTAGAGGTCTTAGTAAATCATCAGCACTCCAAGATGTACTGTCAAAGAGGATGTATAGATCTCCCAAAACAACCCCTCCTGAAGTGTCACTAACATCATGCTGCATCCTGTGAAGAGGATGATATGATCCCCACCTTTATAAAATCATTAAAGAGACCATCATGAGGATATATGAGCATGGTAGGGCTCACAATAAACATCTCACACTGTGCACCCCCTGAATTTGCTAAAAAATAGGGTGACTAATAGTCATAGACTGGAGGTACCAGCTCCATATTAATCCATGAAGGATATCCATATCACGACTAGATGGTTTGATGCCTCACTCAGTAGTTTTAGAACCGAACTCCTACTAAGAGTGTTTTTTACCATGTTCCCCTTCACATGAGTGTAGAATATCTCAGGGTCCTAGTCTTGGATGAAATTTATACATTATCAATGTCCCAGGTTTAGGTCCTTCGATGAGAAGATAAACCCGACACTCATGTGATTAGAGTGAATAGTAAACAATTCAACCATCAGGTAGTGACACAACTTCTTCAGCACAAAGACCACTACTTCTACCTTTAGGTTAGGGTTAGCCAAGTTCATCATTTCAGTCTGTGTCTCAGCTCTTTAAAGTAGATGTGACACTTATTTATCCATAAAAAAGGCTCCCTCTTCTTTTTCAAAGCTGAAAAGGGTGCATCCACCCTAGAGAATTCTCGCCCAAAACTCCAATAGTACCTAGCCAAAGTTGAAATCCCTCTCCCTTCGGGGACGTAATTCCATAATTATCATTTCAAAATTTTTCCCCACACTCTTCCACTCCTGTTGGGAACTGAAAACCCAAAAATAATACTACCACAAGGGTAAGGATGTCCGTCTCTAGATTGATCTTCTTCACCCTCCTATGCAAGCGTTTATCCTTTCCTACTTCGGGTTTCACTTTCACTGACAAAGGAAAACCGCATTCCAACACTGTACACAAAACACAAACTTTTTTCCAAATAGAGTCAATCCGATTATGAACTTTGGATGTCCATTCAATACCCAAACTAACGTCATTAGGCCTCGATGACTCCACCAGGATGTTCCAAACAAAACTCTCTCCTCAAGGGTGATATCACACCATCGATGTATGTTTGATTTTTGAGTACCCTTGCAATGGAGTCTCCATACGTGAAGTTTATTTCAATGGTTCAACCAGAATGTACATAACCTCTTGTCTAATGGGTCATATCCCTAGTCCTGGTGGGGGAATAATGGTGGGGTGGTTGTAACATGTAAAAATGTAAACCACCTCATGCTGCTCTCCTAACTCTGCTTCCAAGTCTGTAGCCCTGCAGATTCATCTATACCGATCACATCCTCTTCCTAAAACATTTTACACACCCAATTCTCTAAGACTGGCACTAGTTTCCTGTATTCCACAGATAACATTCATGGGCTGAATTCTCTAAAATAATGAACATTCAAGCACAAAGGTTCTCTCTAGGACCCTAACATAAGTTTGAATGCATTGATGAATAGTGACGGCTCAGAAGTCCCTAAACAGACCATGCTCAGAGGTCTGAGCCCGGATGCACTGATCGTATTGTATTCATCGTGTACCTGGAATGTTCAATATGCCTCGATGAATACTCAGCTACCGACATGTCGTCCTGCCGAAGTAGTATAAGCTCTAGGGAACTCTCAACCCTTATCTCTTTTTGTAAAGATTTTTCTTCTATAATAATGGTTTTCAAGATTGTCCATAGAGAAGTCACCACCTTTAATGATCAGGGTATCCTAAAATCTAACATTTCCATACTGAGCCCCATAGAAGGCTCTCTACCCAGACCACCATGTGAATGAATATTTCCCTGGCATGATGGAAACTCGGTAACCTCCTCAAGCTAGACCTTAGCTTCTGGTGAGTTAGGCTTTCCTTGGAACCTAAGGGGTATCTAATGCTTAAACACAAGTAAGACAGTAAGAATATAAGGGTCCTCTACCAGTACTACTGATTTTAACTACTGACCAATGGGAAATGATATTGATGACACCCTACCAGAAGGTACTATATCGGAGAACAGTCCACATACTGAAGCCTTATAACTATACAGACTATCCTCATGGACACTCATTGAAAAATACTAACATCTAAGATCAAAAGCTTCTCTAAATGTCTCTCAACAAGGTCGAAAACTCTAGCCATAGGCTCTATATGGTCCTGATCTATAACAAAATCTGTCTCGCCATGAATCATTGGAGGCCTCTGCTACTGGAACATGTGCAACATACTATGTCAGTGTGCATCCTCTACTGGTGGATCTAGTGGTAATGGAAGCCCAATGGGTAGTGGAGAAGCTATTACAGCACCCGAAGGTTCTAACACAGTAATAGAGACATGCACCAAGGCCTCATCGCTCGGTGGGCTGTCATCACGTATGCTCTTGGGAATCCACGATGGCTATCTATGTGGCGACATATAGATAAGGAACAGGTGGGTCATTGTCATTAAGTAATTCCCAGGGAGATGAATCCATAGAAATCACAAGAAAAACTCTACAATACACATGAAATTAGTGTTTTCATTGACAGAGTCAGAAATTATAATTCATGTTGTTAGGATATGGATACATCAGCTGCCGCACCACCACTAGGCTCCCTGATGTGAAAACCACACTCATAACACATTACAATATTGCATCATAGGAAATATCGGAGTCCTAGTTCTTCTATATAAATTAACATCTCGGATACCAAATTTCTACGACCCATCCCCTAGGGCACGTGCCGTGACTACCCTAAGCCCGCCTTCCATAGGACATGGGTTGGAGACTACCAACAAAAGGAATATTCCCTAAAACATAAAGGCAGTTCCTTTAATCCTATACAAAAACAGCGTCTGAGAATATAAAAGGATGGAACTATGAAGTAAACTACTGTAGTAAATCAGTGTTGAAATCAAAGGGGTCAAATTACTATCCCAACTGGAAAATTACAATTACAACTAAAAAGTACAAAATACCTGAAAAGGTAACAAGATGCACCTAGATCATCCACCACGGTTCCTACATGAAGGGTAGGTGCTACTCATGATCAGTAGTCCTTGCACTGTGTAAAATAAAATGGTCCACTATAGATCCTACATGAAGGTTAAGTAATGCTCACGATCGGCAGACCGTGCATCGCATCACATTAAATTTTCCACCTTGGGGAACCATCCAATTTGGGCTCCCACAGCCTCAATCAAGGTCGTATGTCATCATCACAAGACAAAACAAGGTGTGGGTGATGCCCATGCAGGGGTGAGTATAACGATACTCGGTAGGGACCCTGAGACCCCGTAGGAATCCTAAATATCCACAAAGGAAAATTCACAAAGCAAGACCTCAAATCTACTTTTTTATATTCCCATACATATATATAAGTTACCATGATATAATCATCTCAAACATGAGGGAGGTATACCACACAGGTAACACCACAATGGTAGAAGTACCCCACATATAACCCCACGATGATAATAACATGAGGGTAAAATAATTAGTTAAAATAGAGACTCAGGTCAAACTAGGTGTACAGCTCAGAGAAAAATTATTATGATGTTGACCCACATAGGATCGTTATGAATGACTATAGCCATCCATAGATTCTGTAGTCCTATGAACATGTAACATTTACTAGCTACAACGTCTAACAACTCATCTCTTGGAGAAGTTCTCCTCTATCAAGTACATTGGGCTTGCCACGTCACATAGTTGCACTTCCCACTAACCATGAGCTACTGAGATACTCTTCCCCATCACGTACTGTGGGCTTCCGGGTCACACCGAGTCACACCTGCACCGTAGCCTGGTGAGGTAATCTTACCCATCGTGTACTGTGGCCGCTTCCCACCGTGGCATACTAGGGTCCTCTTTCCCATCACATATCGTGTTCGTCGAGTCACTATGAGTTGAAAAGTCAGAAGTCATCAGGTCTCAGCTAGTCACAGGGTTCTATACATAGAACATTTGGAAGAAACACTCCACAAGCCAGTAGTTATATTCCAACCATCACGAAGTCTCACAAATAAGTAACCTAATGATATATCATTTCACAAGGGTTTTTACACAACTGACGGAGGGTCAACTAGACGTCTGGTCTGTGAATTATTGGGATGTATGTGCCAAAGGCCCGGTTGGATTTGGGAGTGATCCAACTCGGCCATCCCCCAAGTTTCTCCAAAACTCTCATTGAGTAAGGAAAAAGGACCATCTCATTACAAGGATCACAACACCGTAGATGGTTCGTCAAATGGATGTTCCGTTCTTGAGTTAAGGCCCTAAAAGTGTTTTTGGGCCCAGTTGGGCCGGGGTCCGATCTGACACTATCGGACTGATCCAGCCCCACCCGGGCAAGGCTGGGCCATGGCGGGTTTGGTCTGGCCCGCAAGGGGGTGGCCTGTCCCGGAAGAGGGGTGGGTGAAAAGGGCGGCCCGACACATATTTGGTGACCCAAAAAAAGGGAGGCCCGCAAAGGCGTGGCCCAACTGCATGAGGGGTTGCTCGCAAAGGTCGGTCTGTACATGTAGGGGTGGCCCGACCACTTATGTTGCGTCCCATGAGGGGGTTTCCCGGCCTCGTAGGGAACATCCTGGCCCGAAGGTGGTATCCAGACCTGCTGTAGGGTGAACCGACCGTGAAGGGCATGTACCAGAGTGCATCCACCATGCCTCTCAAAGTAGTCGCTCCCCCATGATCTTGAATGGCCAAATCCTGTTCAACCATTGAAGCTATGGTGCAACGTGGGAACCTCCCGGTCACGTGTTAGATGTTGCGGACCAATTGCACACCGGTGGCGTGCGATGGCGAGCCAAAACTCCTTCACGGTCGACCGGTGTTGACCGCTCCAATGTCCATAATGGATTCATGTCGTGGACTCCTATAGCGGCATGTGTTGGCGCGTCACCTCCTTCGTATCATGTTGGTGCCACCATGTCGTTGGTATTCCACAGAAGACACAAGGGTAACACTGTTGCGAAGGGTTTAGGCCGGGTTTGTTAGGCCCGCGCCCTCCACATTAGCTCGTGACCAAAGGGAGGATAAAATGGCTTTAACAATTCCTTGTATTAAACAAAAAAAATCCCCAAAAGGATGCCCCATAACATCCAACCTCAAAACAAATTAATCATGCATCAACCCATTTGTCTGTTGACCAAAATTCTTCTTATAATTTCATGAATGGGGAAGAGGGGATAAAAACTGCACAAATGAAATAACCCCTACCTCATAACCCATTTAAGAGAATTTGTGTCCTGAAGGTAGATCATGTTCTTCATTTCTGCAACTAGTTCCCAATGACGACACTTGCATTTCACCCTTCACTTTTTGGTTTGATGTCTCTCGTCATCTCCAGCTAGGATCAGCTCCATCCTCTTGGGTTTGGTTTTTCGGCGTTCCTTCCGCACTTCATTTCATGGTGAAGTTGTGTTGAATACCCTCTCCAAGCTCCATATATATAGGGTAGGGGAGGGTAAGTTAGGATGTTGGAGTTTAATGGGGCTCATCAATTATGCAGCATCTTAATTCTCCAATGACATTGTTACACAGGGTTAGCAGGTCAAGCCATTTATTGGTGTGACACGTCGATGGCCCCAACCCTTTGGCTTTCTATTGTAGGATATGAATAAAAATAATAAAATTATTTCATTTCATTTATTTTAAATAGTCATAAATCATAACTTCTTCTCTGGACATACTGTGGCCAAAGTAAAGACTTCCTTTATAGAATCTATGTGATGCGGATTAAACAGTTCCCTTATATTTTTAATCTGATCATTGGTTCAAAAGATAGAAAATGTTCCTCACACGTTTACTGAACGTACCCAAAAAAAGTTCAATAAATTAATTACGCTCACACTCTTCTTGTGCCGGTCGAGCTTAGGCTCTACCTAAGGAGAAAACCCCCCAACGAACACAATAGTACCCTCATATTTTCAATCCGAGTTACAATTTAGATAATATTTATTTTATAATAAATATTTTGTCACTTAATTATTTTATATATTTCCAAAAAATAACATTCACGGGTGGCCCACCCTGACCAATGATAGTATATACATAAAGAAATCATAACCTCATGAGTTCAGCGGTGGTCTCAAAATTTTAATTCAGGTCACCGTTATTGAGTTATAAGTATTAGTGAAATTAAATGACTTTATTTAATAATTTTATTTACAGTTATTCCATTTTGGGTTTTCTCACATGAGGCTCATGTTGACTACACTTATGTCGCGCCTAGGGTAATCCCGCCATCATGAACATAATGGTGCACTCAGAAATATGATCTCGGAAATAGTTTATGAGTTATTCCTCTTTTTCAAGAAAAATGTATATGCACACTAATTAATTCTTAACAAACCTTCGATAGATCATTCCGAGCACTCGGAGCTTCAGATTCACGCGCCGTCAGATATTGCGGTCTTAAAATATTTCTATATAATTAAAAATAATTACACGGAAATTCCATGATATAACACCAACATTGTATGTTGTAATGATTTTTTTTGAAATCTTTTGTTAATGCAAGACCATGTTTTACCGAATAATTAAAATATTATTATTTAAAATAAAAAATAACCCATATACATCAAAATAGATAATATTAACCAGAATAAATAACTTATAAAAATATATGGCTGAATTAAACGTATACCAATTAATTAATGATTAATTTAAAAATAAATTGAATATAAAGGAAATATATTTGTAAAAAAATATTATTTTGTGCCATATTTGTTTCATAATAAAAAATTATATTCATTAATATTACTTTATTATTTTATTTAAACTCATATATAAAATTTTAAATATTTCTTCTTTAATCAAATATATCTAACTAGCATAATATAAGAACAAATCCAATTTTATGCATAAATAGAAGTATTTTTATATGGGTATTTTTTTTACAATTTAATGAATCACCTATTTAAAAAATAAATTATCAAACTATATTAACTGTTACATGAAATTATAAACAATTTTTTTAAAAATAGTAACCTCATAAATATGTTATCTTGAATTTTTTTTATTTTTCTATAAATTTTCATTTTCGAATTAGTAGTGAAAAATAATAAATTATAATTCAAAACAGAATTTTAATCTTTATAATTTATATTGATAAATTAAATTTTAGATTATTGTTGAATAAAAAAATTTAAATTTATTTATATTCATTCAATTTTTTACCTTCGAATAATTTTTATATTTAATTTAGATATAAAATCAATGTAATATTCAGAAAATTTGACTTTAAAAACCATCACTTTCATCATGTCAATTGGATTAATTTTATATTAATTTTTTCCAATTCTGTGAATTGAATTTGGAAAAATGGATTCCACATTTGGAAGAAAATAATTTTAAAATTCTACAATTGTCAACAAAATTTTTCCATAAATTTATTAAATAACCCTACAAAAAATCAACAATTTGATTAAGAGAAAATTAGGTTAATTGTGGGGTTAAACATAAACATTAAGCAAGAAAGTAACCTAGAAACTAGTCCAATACCCATCAGATGGATATATTTTTAACATAACAATTATATGATTGATTTTATTCTATTATTGGGGCTAATATACATATAAAAATGTAGGTGTAATTTTCCCATTTAAAAGTTTACAAGAGTGCCAACCACCCATCATATAAAAGGTAACCTCATATACTCTCCAATTCACACTATAAATCATCTTTATTCTAACTAATACCTATCCATGTAACTCACCATATTATATACCTTAATTATATAATCCTTTTCATGTGAATAAATACATCTTAGGAAGGTATTAGTGTGAATCATTTTAATATACTTGAGGAAGATATAATGTTATTCTAAAGGAATTTCTTTTTTATTCCATTTTACATATCAATAATTTTTTTTATAACATGTGTATATAATATCCTCAGTATTATATGTATATTTAGATGTAATTATTTTATGGGAATAACCTAAAACATCACAAACATCAATAAATTTGGTTATGAAATAATCATTCATGTGTGTGCTGGACAATCGTGTCGCAATCCAATGTCATTATTTTTTCCATCATCATCTATTAAGGTTGAGATTAATGATTTAAATAAGATTTACATATGAATAATATGATATTTATAATTTATTAATACTTCTATACCTATTATATAATAGATACCATCATGTTTCCTATTTTGTTGGAATATGATAACACCTTTTGCCTGTATGATAGACGACTGGTTCATGAAGTCATGTAATTAATTCACACATTACACATAAAATATTAGTGATTGTTTTATTAATAATTTTGTATATTTATGACATAAAAATTATTCTTTTGTTCAGTCGTACACCCATCCTCCCATATACATGAACTGTTCATTTCATTTCTATTCACCAAATTTTATAGATCACACACAATAGAAATATAGTAAATATATATAATAATTATAGCATAGATTAAATTCTAGATATGTTGAAATAATTATCTATGTAAGAGGAAAAAATAAAAAAGACAAAACATACTTGAAAAGTAAGGAAATAATCCCCCAAAATAATATACATAATCAGTGACTATAAGAAAATATGTGATACATTATTATAAAAGGACAATATATGATATTAAAAATATTAATATGGGTTTTTTATAATTTAATTTCATTATTAAACATATTATAAAATATTTTAAATATATTAAAGCCAAAATGGAATACCGGTTAACAAATTTCATCTCAAATCACATTCCATTGAATCTTATTTGTTATTATACACCAATTCCAAATTATGTGGTTTTTATAATGCCTTTGATTAATTTAATTTCATGAATATGTTATCCATCATGTGGATTTAAATATCAATTATAATTATTTCAATCAAGTGGATTTTACAATCATTATGAATTAGGATATGGAAGAAATTGTTTTTATGTTTAATTATAGAACTAATATCTATGATATAGAAGATGAAAAATAATCAAGTGTATCTATGGAAATGAATGAAGAAGAGGACATATAAAATCATCTCCTATCAATCTAAATATTTATAGAATGTAAAAGTGGAGGTGAATTTTAAAATTTTTCTTAAATGACTAAATTTAAATAATAATTACAATTTTATAGATGATTTTCCTAAAATGGAGTATGATGATTCTGAGTTTCATAATGAAGATAAAATTATGAAAAATGGAATATGATGATTCAAAAAAAATTTAATATCAACATAATGAAAATAAAATTAGGTTTAAGTGACAAAAATGATTCATTATGAAATAAATAATATATTTATCTTATTATCTTTTTTGCATGGACCCATGTTTTTTCTGAATGGAAATTTGATAAAAATAAATAATTTTTATTCAATATGTGGGGGGATAAATAGTGATTTTCACATTAAAAATTATCTTAGGTAATATTTCTGATCACTTATATGGTTCCAAAATTGGGTTTTTACCCTATGTTATCATTTTGAGTAATTCTGAACCATTTAAATTTTAGTGGTATAATTTAATTTGTATATTTGATAAATTAAATATTAATTTCTTCATGTATGTTCATTGAACATAATATTTTTAATAGATTGTATGATTAATAATTTAACTCTATTATTTAGTCCATAATAGTTTATTTTCCCTTGTAATGTCCTAAAATTTAAATGGCCTCCTACTATAGCACGAGCCCCTTTGATTTTTTATTCCATTTTCATTATTTTCAATCAATTTCATTTTGTTTAATACTTTCCTCCTCAAAATTCTCTCATACCCCCATATGTGGGTCCTCATTCATTTTTTGATCGATATATAATTTTTTATGGGGAGATACAAATAGATTGGAATAAATAGAGGATCATCATGCAGCTCAAGACACAGAAGATCACCATTCATCAACTGAACATTGTGAAAATGGAAAAATTATCAGTGGATTCCACCATAAGTTATGCCATTTAGAAATTATTTATGTATTTATGTTATTATTTTTTTCATAATAGAATTGAATTTTATTTTTTAGCTACACTTTTGCGTTGATCTATTTTTTTTGAGAAATAGTGGTTTTGTCAATTTTAGGGATTTTTCATTGGGAATCTCGATCACACAACATGTAGTCCATGAACATGCATAGTGTGTGGTAACTATTTAAGAACGATTATATTTTTTGTACTATATAGAATGTATTGTTAACACATTCCATGTACTAGTATTTTCCATGATGTTGAGTAACTTGATAGACACATATTGTAGGGGCACATGGACATGTGGAGTACATGACCAGACCCCATGTGGGTTGCATGTAGTGTAGAGGTCCACAGCTAGGGTATGTTCATAGCCGAAAATTTTATGTACACAGGAAGGTACCCCCAGTAGGGTACTTTACCTAAAGACTATTAACAAGCCATGTACATGGTATATTACACACCACGTCTCAATGGAGTACATTCCTAGGTTGAACTCAAAGGATACACACCATGAACAAGGTACAAACTCTATATACTCTCCATTTCCATCCTTTGTATGGTTATTCATGATTTCCACCCTATAATTAGAAATGGACATAGTAGATGTCAATTTTAGAATTTTTTTGCATAGATCATGATGGTAAAACCCTTGATTTCATTTGAGGACTCCTAGATGGCATTATTGGAATTTCTTGAATGGTTTGGTTTTTACTATAAAAATTGAATCCAATTACCTCTCGATCTTGACACCCTATGATCTGTGTTGGGCCATGATCTATATCATTGAACATATGGCTTTTTATCATTTCCTCGTTGAGGATTTATCCATTGTGTTTTTTGACCATTTTGATATGGAGGTTGTGAGGTTTTTTGCCTTCTATAATCCCCATATGAATCTTCTTCTTAAGTTATGATATAGTTGATCCTGTTTGGGATGACACTAAATTTTTCCACTTCTAAATGGTCCACAATGAATTCCATCATTATATATATTCTCATTGAATCCCTTATATATTACCATTAATTGTATATCATTTTGAGGATCCCTTAAAGTAAAACATTGATTCATATAGTGATTTTGAGAGTCTCATGTACGAGGGATTTTCCTATGTATCATTCCGAGGATTACATATATGATTCCCCAATTTACATTTCATTCAAGGATACAATGTATAATTTCAAGAATTACCTTAATTTATGAGGATCCAAAGTACGATTCGTCTCTTTTAATATGACTTTAGGCACCACTGGTTAACTAGATGTTTAAAAAATATTAGTATATTAATTAGGTTAGGGGAGATATAGAAATTGGGATCACCTTAAAACATGTAATGAACATGTAATCCTATGGGGTTGTATTGCATTTTGGAATAATTATATCTCCACTATTTTATTTATAATTTCACATGTTTATTGTATATTTTTTGATTATTACCTGATATGCTTCCTTTTTTTGTTGATGAGACTAATGTGATATATCATTCCATCTAAATTGGATGGCCGAATGAGATTTATTGGGATCGTGATTTTTCAGCCATTTTTTTGACTTCATTGTTTTCAAAACCAAATGTACTACCTGGGATATTGCTGTTGAGTTTTTATATTTTACCATTATATTATTGAAAATATCTATAGGTTCTTATGAGTATCTGTATATTGAGATTATGAATACGATATATAGGCATGATGTTCCTAATTATTATAGTCATGGATTATTACGCTCTCTTGAGTGTTAATGATTTTCCACTGCCCAATGATTGACATGTGATAGAGATCATTACTCTATCCTTGACCTGATAATACTTTTTGATGGTTATGCTCCTTAAAATATTAAAATTATTATTCTATCCTTAATTTAATTACTATAATATGGTGTTTTACATGTGGTTTCTCATTGTTGGATACCCATGGAAGATTACTATATCCCATATGATAAGGATGATTTTTTTCTCCATTGTATTGGAATGATAGTGGTGGACATGATGTCCCACCATTGAGATCCACCTTAGATCACAAGAGGGTATGATCCGAAATATTATATATGTTTTAATGTTGGGAACCCTAACGGACTAGGACCAATGTGTCATATATTGTACTTGACATACTTGGAATGATAATCATGGAAACCAACTCTAGGACATTCATAGTTTTTCAAGATGTTCTTCCTAGGAATCTATTATTACAGTGATTGGTGTTGAGTTTAGGTGATCCTAGGGTAAGGATGATTATACACCTGTGGTGATTTATGTTATTGAGAAAAATTTCATGAACTGGACAAGGAGTTATTATTTATTGGCAATATAGGCCAAAGAAAAATAGTTAATGATACATGGATTGTGTGGTATAACATCCTTCTCAGTTATCTTGTATAGTATGTCCAAGGGATTTTTACTAAGGCCCCATGGATAAACTATTTTTGATTTATTCAACTTCATTCAAAATAAATTTTTTTGTTCACATTTATGTATATATGTATATATAATAACATATAAACATATCCATATATAAATATAGACATAAATGAAGGTTCATCACCTTGTTAACTCGGATAACAGGTCTAGGGATTATTCACGATTCATGTTATTTTATATATTTATAGATTCAGTTGTGACTCGGTTGGGATATACATATTCTATGAAAATTCTTGTATGAAAAAAGATTTATTGGTTCTTCATTGGGATGGACTACTGAGATTATTTCTCCCCACTATACATGAATCTTATTGTGACTTAAAACTCAATGTCTGCAAATCAATTGAATAAATCACGGTTGGGGGATAATATTGAGGGCCATCATTCTATGATCGAGAAGAGATGGTTATTTGGATTCTATATGATTAGGCATATACTGTTCAAATTTTTCACGGATACTGGGAATGTCGTTTGGATCGTAGATAGATGTTGACCCATATATGTCTATATCTATTTTCATTATGATCTACTTAATGTAGGGTTGATTGAGTGGGTCACAATTACTGTCTGTAAGTCATGGTTGTTTGGGAAATTAAATCATTTATAAATTTCTTTTGGAATTTTATTTTTAAATTTATTTAATTTTTTCATTAAAAAGATATTTAATTCATTTTATGATTGTTTCTACATTTTTTTGTTATTAATCTAATACGAGGGAATAGTTTCCCCACTACCACACCCTAGCCCCTCACAATTAATTATAGGCCTCTATAATAATTTGAGGCACACTTGGGGCCTCATGAAAAACTGCCTTAGAGAACTGATTTAATGGAATATGTCTCATTATATTATAGTCAATGATTATGTGTGAAAAGATAACGCATCATTAGGAATGGATGATGCTGATGATTATAGATCTCCAATATAAGGGGTTTTAAAAATATCTATAAGGATGATATTTTTATAATTTTACATCAAATGAATGAGAATGTTAATTTAATAATATATTTGATAGTGATATAACATTAGATTGGTTGGTGAATAAATAATACTATACAAGACATAATATAATTGGTTATCAGAAAATGTATTTTTGAGAGTGTGAGATAAAATTGAAGAGTTATAATGAATCATTATATTGGAAGGAAAAATCAATACAAGATAGAGTCAAATCCTATTGGGGAATCTTATATGAAAATGTTGAAGTTAAATGAATTCAATAAGATGTTAAATTATTCGTATAAATTTTATGTATAATAATGAAAAAATGGATTAAAAAACACAATCAATGTCTCTTACATCAAAATATGTGTCAAAAAAGTAAGAGACTAAATTATCATTGTAGTGATGGTAAATGGTGAATCTTCTCTTGCTGGTTAAATGTTTCACTGAAAGAATTTTGTGGTTTCAATTTTCTATCCATATTAATATAAATTTTTTATCTACTAACATTGAATTTTAAACAGTTATGATTTTAGATTAATCATGTTTCCCTATAAATTATTATAATTCATCAATAATTTTATCGCAAAATAATGTATCAAATAAAGTTTTTCGATTCTACAATTGAAAAATTATTTGTAGTACTACAATCAATATAAAGAATAATGGATTATAGTTAATTTCTAATTTTATATTTTTTTCAACATAATGCATACTCATATTGGAAAAATATTACTTATTAGTGAAGGGTTATGAATTAGGGGATATGATGTGATGAAATGAAAAAACAATCCATGAAATTATAATAATAGAAAAAAATATTACAGAGGTAATGAATTATAAATTATCAAAAGAGGAAAAAGTTAATTTTATTAATATTGACAAATGAGAAACATAAATAAATTTTAGGAGGGTAACGAAGTTGATCTAGGATAGTATTTCTTAGTTTTTTGCTGAGTTTAAGTACTTTTGTCTATAAATGTGAAGGATTCAGAAAATTTTTCTTGAAATTTTTTTTAAAACTATGTTTTAGAATTTGAGAAAAATGTTGGTAATTTTTTACTATCATATAATTATTTTATGATTTGGGAAAAGTGTAAGTTTTTTATAAAATATATAAGTGTTACTAAATATTTTATTAATATCTTACCAAATAAATAAGAATAGTTAAAGAGGATATTTCATTCGTAAGGTAACAATGAAGATACATTATGTGATGGGAAAATAGAAGCTTTAGTTTAAGACTATACAGATGGGAATAAATCAATTTCGAAATATAATTGTATACTAAGACGTTGATATTGGGAGAAGGTTCTCATTTTGAACATTACATATGAGGAACAATTATTTTCTTCATAATTACAAACCAAAATTAATTTTTTTTCATTTACCAGAAAGGAATATAATGAGCTTATTAATGGAATACAGGTGAGTGTTGTAAATATTTTATGGAAATAAATGATACTCATCCTGGAACAATATATAAACCATGAATAAGAATATTGTGACACAATTGAATAGGAGAACAACTGATGTTGGGGTATGAGTACCACATATTTCATAAAAATTTGGTGATAATGGCCGGACATCTATGATATTGTTGGAATTTTTATTATTCACTTGAACTATTTTGACATGTTTATTAATATAGAGGTAGGATTTTACATACCACATGTACTAGGACATCACCTAATATTTATGTTATGAATGATTTTATATAATTCTATTTCATTAATGTTCAGTTAGTCTAATAATTTATCATATTATTGTTAGACTTCTTTTTTTAAATATGTGTTGATCCATGTGTACATAGAGTACATTAGTTAAAGGAACATTATGGTAAAAATCCTGAGACACTATTTTTTAATATTGAATTTTTCATATTATTTTATTAAAGAATATGTTATGAGATAATTCCTATGTTAACCATTGTATTTTCAAATCAATAATGGGGATAAATAACATTAGGTAGAATGAATATGAAATCAACAAATGTGGATAACATATTGATCAAACATATATCCATTGTTGTTGTTTAATGATTTATATTGATATTAGAAACAAACACAAATTCATATTTGGTTATTCCAATGTTCATTTCATTTAGTTTTTCTTAATATATCACCATATGATTATTTATAATGCTAAATACTAGCATCATGAGGTTTTGAGAGGAAGATGATGATTTATAATGTTTCGTAACTAAGTATTTTATCATTTCATTCATATATCAAATGAGGAATTGTTTTACATGATGATTTTTAATATATTAGGTTTATGATGATACAAGATGATATAGTAAACATTTGTACAAACTGATATTTTACAAGGTTGTTTGTAGTAATGTTGAATAAGTTGATTATAATGTAATGGGGATGATGTTGTGGCTGTATAAAGATAGATTATTAATTATATCTTGATCTGAAAAAAGTGGATATGATAGTGAATTACATGATAATGTGATCATATAGATAAATTTATTTACTACTCATTTATCACATATAGATGTAGGGGTATGGGGATTGATCATTGATGATTTAATGATTAGACAAAAAATTATTGAACAGAGAAATAGTGTATAATGTATGATGTCTAATGCAGAAAGGTTCACTTGTGTTGTTCTGATGTAGAATGAATGGACAATGATTATTGAGATGTTTTGATTGGTTAATGTAATATTATAAATGTTCTTCACATGGAAAATAGAAGATAACAAATTTCACTATTTGGATGATTGCGTGTCTATATTATCTACTATTAAAAAATAGAAAGATAAATAGATAATGATGTCAATGAAGTTGAAAATTTTTAATTTCAATTACTCAGAAACACCACAAATCCATCCTTTTGGTATTTGTGATTTCATTTGATAGAGAAATATGAAGGATATCTAATCATTGATTGACATAAATTCTTTGTGATGAAATTTATTTACTCTAGATGGATATATATAGTGCGTATTATGTGAGGAAGTTTTTTATAATGCCTCTTTAGGTTGATAAATATATTATGGATACCAAACAAATAGAAAATGGTGGTTGATAATTTTCCAATAGATTTGATATTGGGGGATCTTCAGAAGTAGATATTTTGAGCTGATTAAATGATGGTCTCTTAAACAAATGACAATAAAAGAAT
Organism: Viscum album; assembly: GCA_963277665.1. NCBI lineage: Eukaryota > Viridiplantae > Streptophyta > Magnoliopsida > Santalales > Viscaceae > Viscum > Viscum album. The sequence continues at coordinate 318,092,387 of OY728127.1, forward strand.
GAACATCTTATGATGTAATATTTTTATATCATCAACTAGAGAATTCTAATGGACTATTATACAAAAAATGAGTTTCATATTAATGAAATGTATTGATGTTTCAATAGATATAAGAGTTATAACGAGATTTATATTAACTATAAAAATTCCACAACAATAATGTTGTTGATATAATAAATCAATGATTATAATATAGTGAATTTATTTAAGTTTAAGGATGTTTCTTATTGTTCAAAAAATGATTGATTTAAATTATATTGAAATAAAAATAATTGGGAACATTTAAAATTCAATTCAACTTGCAACATAATAATACATTTTTATTATCACCAAAACCTCTTGAATAATTCTTATATTAAACTGGTCTTGTTATAATGTGAATGTGGACCATGGTTCTAATTACGATGACTGAATTTTCTAAATAATTTTTTCCTTGAGTATCCTTTCATGACTCAACATGATCAATGTGTACTTCAATTAGACCATGTTTCATAAAAAAGTATGAATTTCATCTGAATGATAATAATATAATGAAGAGGATGTTTTTTAAAGACCAGCAACACCAATGATCAAGAGGATGTGAATATTTTACATGAAATTATATAATGTTAGAATAAAACCTTATTTTATATTGGTTAATATATTAACAATTATTAAAAAATGAAATTAGATAAAATATAATTATAAATAAAATGATCATAAAAAATATTTATAGTTGTTTTGGGAAGATAAATCCTCTTGTCCAATACACCCACACTCAACTCTAGTATCTTGATGATTTTCATTCCGCTAATACTTTTTTAAAGGGAATCAAATTATTTTACAAATGATAGAGTCAATTAGTACAAGAATTTGATAGGTTGTATAATTCCATGATCATTTAGAGAAAAACCAATATGGTTTATCAATACACAATCCATCATAGTTATTTTACATTGAAAAATAACACATCCAAATGTGGGAATGAATAATAAATTATAGATCAACCACACAATGACTGATGAAAATGATTATAAATGTAAAATATCTCAGAGAGTTGATAAAAATAAAATAAATCCAGGGAGAGTCTTGTAATGATCCCAACATGGTTAAATTGGAATACATTAATGTATAACATGAATCTTCATCTTCTTCATCAAAAAAATATCATATCGACATGATTGTATATATATTTTAGTTGGTGCATGTCCTTTATTATATTAGTGTGTATTCACTCAATATTTCCATTATTCTTTTCAACACTATTAAAACACGTTATTTATATTGTAATACATGATGTCCCGTCAAATTTTGTCTTGGAATTAAATTCCAAATGTTTTTATCTTGATAATTAAATGGAAACATGATGTATCATTAAATTATAATTTTAATATTATATACGCTTTTCACATGAAATATTTTTAGTCAATTTTAAAATAAACAATAATATAATAGTTAATGTAAATAGAATATTTTTAAATTAATCTTAATCAACAATGATGATTGAAAATATATAATATATTTAAATATATAGTTGACACAAAAGAAATACATAGGCAAATCCATAGATTTAAAATCGCATAGTTGAATTTTGTAACGCATCTAATTTTTATTTAATTTATTTATTCACATGGGTGAATTGTGTCCATGTCCACAACATTTACTTTTTATGTACATATCTTAATTTAAAATTTCTAATTGAATCACAAATCCATTTTCAACCACATAGATGAATTATCCATGATTCAAAATCATTCCATCGAATACTCCACAATGTTGAGTCATGTATTTGTTAAATGGACAATATTATTTTCTCATAGAGTTGATTCAGTGACCTGGGAAATTTCCATAAATATGATTTAATGTTGAATCATGTAAATTTAAGTTTATCATTTATTTAGCTGATTGAAATATATAATTTTAGTAAGGGTCCATTTATCCAGATCTATAACTTCCACACATTGAAAATTTAATATACAAAGGATAATTTACAAAACCACCCAAAATTTTGAAACATAACAAAAAAACTAAAAACAACTGTAATAATATTAATCTAGATGAAAAAACTTAAATAATACAAAATTTACATATGATTGATCTTTCATATCATCAAATTTTCAATTATATGGGATATATCTGAATTTTTTTTCATTCCATTAATCATCCCATTTTTTATTATCAGAAAACCCATTAACTAATGGTCATTAATTTTACAGGATTTGAATTATTTTGAACTGTATATTTGAAATATAGATATTTCATTTGAAATTATGTGGATACCCTTTCATCATCTCCTTAATTATACCTATAATACATTATCATAAATGAAATGTCCACATAGGGATATTTATCCCTCTTGTATAACCTCTTCAACATTTGTGATTACAAAAATTAGCAAGGGGAGGAAAAACATTTACCATTTAGCATTTACATTGATGATCAAATTAATTACAGGCTAGAATCAAAATTTGGATTATTAATTGAATGAATTAAAGAAAATGTAGTTAAATAAAAAATTCAATAAGATAAATAAAAAACTAAAAAATTATGGGGAAACCACTATATTGATTCAAATTAAATAGAATCAATTTCATAAAAATCAAAAAACATGATAAAATTCATTAATTGAAAACAATTACTATGAAAAAAATATAAAAAATTTATAATGAAAAATTCTATTAACTATTCTTATTTAATGTAATATATAAAGACCTAAAATAAATTAAAAATTAATATATAGGACATAGTAAGATGACACTAGAAAATGGATTTCCTCAAACTGGTATAGAGGTATGGTGGAGGATATATGAATGAAGAAAAAGATAAATTGGTAGACTGTGGGTCTATATGTATAGGTAAAATAGAACTCAAAATATGTATAATATAAAATTATGTCCCAAAATTAGATTTGGGAATGGGTTTTGGGGATGGTATACACAATCGTTTCTCAATTTTAATATAAAATATATGGAATCATAAGAACCAGTAGGGATAAAGTCAATTTACCTTGCATGTGCGGAAGTTTAATTTTATTTTCTAGACCAATAATTGAAGGTTGTAGTTTAACCCTTTTATATTTCATTATTATATATTCCATATGGATCAAAAGATCATCAGCTCTATTCATGACTTTTTTAAATGTATTTTGAGATACCGGTTCATCAAATCAAATTTATTTAAGAGATAATTGATGAAATGTGCATTGATCAATAAATTGTATGATATATGATTAATATGAATCCTATATGGTAGATCAAGATTGACAATACATCTGATTAAATTATGTAATATGTTTATTGAGAATCAATATTAACTTTTCATAATATGTATAAGAGAATATATGTGAATATTAATCTAAATGGAGTGTAGGATGTGGATGTCATGGAATAATTGAAGGCTCTAACAGAATATTATGATAAATATAGTTGTCCAAACACCTAATTAAAATAAATATACCCTCGAAATATTTTTTATTTTTATGTATATGGAAATGTGATTCTACAGTCCATTCAGAATCCTCATGAAGATGACAGGTTTTTAATTGAGGAATTGAGGAACTTGCACCCTCAGCAACTGTATAGGTGCAATATACATTGTAGAAGCCAGTTTGATGGTGGTATTTTTAGGACAAGTGCATTAAAAACGTTTTCTTTTCATTTTGGAGAACCCATAATATCATTGGCATCCTCAATCAATAATTAACTAGTATCTTCTTCTTAAATAGTATTTAACCACTATACAAATCATGATAAGAATATGTCTGTTACATTGATGGTTCCATTCAATTAGTAAAATATAGAATGATCAAAATATCTGTAACATGTATTGTCATACTAAATGTCTCAACCATTTTACCACTGTTGAATTGGGAATATGACCAACCTTAAAATCTTAATGCATATCAATTCCATGACCAAATCATATGATAACCTAATTTGTCTCCTAAAAATCATCTTATATATATATATTTAACACTTATATGTGAATTAATGTGTACATTTCACAAATTAAATATTTTATCTGTGAACATACAAAATATTATCATGAAAACAACCTAACAAATTCATCCATGATACATGGATCTACAGATGGTACAACTAAAAAAAGTGCAGTTGGATAAAACTACATAATTAAATCAAGAACGAAAACAACTAAACATATTAATGTTGGAATTATCATGTTCATCTATATCTAGAAATTTTGAATCTCATAAAATTATCCTTCATCCCTATTTTATTTAACCATTGGAGGATATAAAATCACGTAACAAAGAGTTTCAATAAGAACACCAATCTCATTTTCCTCTAATATTGTAGAAAAAACATTATCCCACTAACATTGTCAATAATAACATCATGGTACTTTTTATTCCTCTCGTAGGTAAATTTTTTCATAGGAGGTTCATGATAATGGTTTTTTAGAATAACTATATAGACTTACATCACCCAACTAGATTATCAAAATCATCTCTATAAAACAAATTCTCAAGTGGTTTCATGAAATAAACCATAGAATATGTTTTCTCAATTATAAACTAAAAATAATCACATTTGATACTAAAATACACTAATATCATATATAAATCAATGTTATATATGTTATTTTCTTAATAATTACATTTTAAACTCCAGATAAAAAATCGGGAATCATCATGCACATTGTGATGAGATAGAACAACCACTGGAGAATGGGAATGAATATCATCTACATATAAATTCTTATATACATATCCATCATTCATAGAATGTTTTTTTAATCAGGATTTTATCCTATAATGGATTCTCAACCCTGTAATACACTCATTCATCAGCATTAAGCATAATTGAAAACATTTAAAATAGCGACTCCCTATGAGAAAAATCATTTTTCCTGTCATCTGATTTAAAATAGTGAACATATATGGAAGCTGTAACAAAATAAACCACATGTATTAGATTATGTTCAACCAAAATAGTATTAACCTATGGATCATGGTGTTATATTATAGTACTAACATATCCATTCACCTCCCTATTAGCCAACCACTAAATTTGGTTGTTCATCCTAAGGTGGGGAGGTTATTGAAGGATCCTTGTAATTTGGGGCTAAAATTTCTCCCACATTCAGTATAACATTCATTAAGAAGTATTAAGCACCAAAAAATATGTAACTAATAATTTTTAGAAATTAAATTTAGAGGTCATTTCTCTTTTGAACCATCATACTGCCCCCCCCCTTGAGATCTACATACTTTTTCTTAAATCCAATGAATATAGGGTTTTCAGATAGTTAATAGGTCAACATTCCATTACATTGGTAATAGTGAGGAATTAAATGAATTATATATAAAGGATGATTCAAATTCATTTTTTCTATCTGTACACATAAGAGATACAAGTACAGAAAAAATAATATCTTTATTTTACCATCACTATGGGGAATCCCTATCAGAACATAAAATGTACATTCCATTCATAATCAATGGAATTTTCATCCTTCTTCCCAATAGTAGAGGATCCTAGAGGAAACATAAATATATTAGTTTACCCACAATACTCATACAAACAAGAGACTGGTTAAAACTATACTCTCCCACTTGAGGATTGTGAAAGACATTACCCATTACCAAATAATAAATAAGGATGAAATTTACATTGATGTTCTATGATAGAATGTACTCTATTTTACTATTGAGAATCTCTTCACTCCATATGAAATAATTTACTTACTCCTCAAACAAGAACATAATTTTTTATAATCATTTATAATCATCAATCCTTCGATTTTTTGGACCCTATTCAGAAAAAAAATATGTTCCTCCAAAAAATTATGTATCATCATCCAAAATAAATAGAACTAAACATGGGACAATACATCACATATGATTCATGGATAAATTTAAATACCCATCATCTCCCTGTTTAGAGTTCTCGAATAGAATATAGTTAGTTGTAGGTAGACTAATAATCATTTGAATGTAGTTTATGGATAAGATTCCAAATGAAATTGCATTGGTTAAGAGACAGGAGGTTAAGTCTGAATATTTTTTTTAGATAACGATACAATTTCTAGGAGGGATACATAATTAATTTATTATTTACAGTCTATTTTCACTCGAAAAAATAAAATATATTCCAAAAATAAAGTCATGCTTAATTATAATGTTAAAGAAATTATTTTTTAAAATAAACTAAACAAGAATATATTCATTTAATTTCCATGATACATTTAAATATAAATTAATTAATAGAGAATTTATAAATTAAAATTTAGAAAATTAAATAAAATAACCTCACATAAATTCATATAACCACAATTCTGTTTTAATAAAATGAAAACCTATATACAGTAGGGGATTATTAAATATTCTTTATAATTTATTATCATTATAGATGATCTGAAGAGATATATTTAGTTTTTACCCATTTTGTCAAGAAAAATTACAATTATTGTATATGGTTTGTTTATGAATGTTTTATTATATTCTTAAAAATATTTATTTAACCAGTGTTATACAAATTAAATAAACCATATTTATAATTTAATAAAAAATCCATTAAATTTTGTTTCATCAACAACACATGTTCACAATGACATTAATAATATATATATTCTACATTAATAGTTGGAAATTAAATGGTATTTGTTTGATCCAAGATTTGGATGCTAGTGTTACTAAGAGAAATTAATAGGTTCCTATGTTACTCTTACAATCTAGTATACAACCACAAATTTCATTATTAGAAATTAAGTAAATTTAAACATAGATGATATTGGAAAATGAATAGAATTATCGACAATTATTTTAAATAAACATAAAATCATTTAAATTATTTTAAAAGGTAATCCATGGTATTTTCAAGGAATCTAGCTCATAAGAATATCTTTAAAATTGATGTGGTCAAATTATAGAAAATTTAGTAGTCTCTAAATTCTTCCTCAAAAAATAATTATATAAATGGGATTGTAGATATATCCAAATAATCTTATTAAATAGAAAACATTTTAATTCAACTTATTTTAACATTTTATGAAGAAACCACTTAAGGAATTAACTTATGCAATTAATATGATTCATCACATTCAAAATGTCTTTCTGAGAAATTCGAAAGCCTATAAAATTTTAATTCAATAATATTTCACATTTATAATCTATTTTGAATTATTTTTGAAAAATCATTAAATGTAGAAGAAAATAAAAAATACTAAGTATATATGTAATCTTAAAAATATGAATATAAGGTTTTCTTGAAATGTGAAGGATTATGCACTCCAACATAAAATACATTTGATAAAATAAATCCCTTTATACACTAATAGTAAGCTCAATGAAATTATTTATAGGTTTAAAAAAAATTAGTATGATTTAAAATATTATATTGAATGTATATATTTTCAAAACCAAGATATTGTTTAACATTAAAATCCACTAGTAGAAAAAAATTAAAAAATGAAGATTGTACATCCATATAATATATTTTGAAAATCATGGTATCTATTAATAAAGAAGAATTATAACTTATTGTATAGATTTGGGAATAAATGTCACTTCAAAAATAATACCATACTATGGATTATTTAACCCAGATACTAGTCTATCATAATTTTGAGTGAACACAACACGATCTCCCAATTTATTCCTAAACCCCCATTTTTCATGTTATAGAATAATTAGAGGGAATAAAAACTAATTTTCATAACTTGTTTATTGGGAATTATATTAATTCTTCATGGATTATTACTACCTAAAATTCATAAAATATGTATTATTATATAGTTTAATATTATAGTTCTCAAAAAATGTCTAAAATTATAAAATAATACATAATCTTTTATATTAAAAATCCTCCGTCATATCCCTATTTTCTCTCTAACATTATAATTTCTCCTCTCAGATGGATTAGAGTTGGGAAGGTATTTGTGTAACCCAAAATCATCATCTCCCCTCTCCATGTCTTCTTTATTATCTTTATCGTTGTTAGTATTCGTCTATAGGCTCTGAACACAATCATGTGATTTTGGAATTTGGCATTCTCATCTTCTATAATGGTATAAAAATTGTTGTTTATTTTGAATCCCTTATATATCATCTCATACTCTAATATATTATAACTCAATGTCTCCCCATGTCGAAGCTGAAGTGGTATAAACGTACAGGTTTTGGTTTCTACGGTTTGTATGTTGAAGGATATTAGGCACATTATGTGACTGTTTTCCTATGTTTGGTTGGCTGTAGGTCTTCATTCTTATCGATGGTATTGGAACTCAAATCCCTCGGTAGCTCTACAAACTCAGGTCTCATGTTCTTTTTCACACATAGATGGAGGATTATTATGTGTGGAAATGAAGATGTTTTGTGAAGTGTGGTTCGACAACCATTAGTGTCCCTGATGGAACCCCTCGATGATAGCATTTTATTGAATAGAAACATCATTGAATAGTTTCTAGTTTTTTTATTTTATTAAATTTTTTCTCATTCATTTATAATGTTTTTAGTGTTTATTTCTACAATTTTTTTGATATTCAAATATAGTCTTTGGTAACTATTTTTTCAGCTTTGGGGGGTGGCCATTCTATATCTACAAATTCATTTTGATAATAGTCACTTATGATGAGTTTGGTGCTTTTATTATAGTAGATTGATGAAGAAGGAGATGTTCTTTTTCTATATGACATTTAAACATTCAATAACGATGGTGGATGGGTTCTCTGCCATTACATCTGATGAAGGTGAAGATGGTGACGACGATATGGTTCGATGTTGGGGGTGTGGCTCAAATGGGAAAACACTTTAAAAATATTTCATCTTTTGTGGAAATATCAATATTCCATTGATGTAGTAGATTATCATGGAAATATTACATCATCATCATTTGGTTAAAATATAGATATATTATATGTGTTATTGAGAAATTAAACACTCATTCAAAATTCATTTAATTATACAAATTCCTTCACTCTATTAATCCAAAAATCATAGTTTTTTTGTTTAGAATTGGATTAATTATCTATCCCTGTAATACCTCACATGTTTTATATATATCATTTTTTAGAAATTATTATTAGAAATATATTAATATGACATTGAACAAGATATTACCAGATAGTAATTATTTCTCTATTCCATAACACCATTCTATAAATGTATCATTGGTCCATATATGATTTCATGTTTTGAATAAAGATAATTATTCTCGGGGTTTTAAAATTACACTAAATTTTCAATTCTAAATAAAATAATTTTGGATTCTTTCTAATTTTGAACCTATTTTCAAAATCATATATAAATATAACATGATTCCATATCAACCCTCATAAATAAATAAAATTCTTAATAGAACACATCAACTATAAAATTAAAATACTACAACATTCAATTTCTATAATAGATGGTCTAAAAAATTATGTAATGAAATTATATCGTCTTATATGTTGATCCCTCTACAAATGATTTGAAATTTGATTTGTGGTAATAAATTATTTTACATGAATCACAATGTTTCTATTTGTTTACTTTTAGTTATGGTAATTCCAAAACTAAATTTCTTTTGCAAAATTATATAAATGAATAAAAAATATAATTTCCTAACATTCATGGACAATAATAGGATTCCATTATCTCAGTCTAAAAATAGTATCCTCATTTTCTACACATAAAATTAATAACTACAATATATTAATTATATGTTTTTATTTCCTTGAATTTATGAATTTTATATTTGATAATATAACTTGTATTATTTGAAAAATATTAAAAATATATTTCCCAAAAATGTTGGTAAATAAATATTTGATTGTTCATTTATAATTTATTTAACATAACATTGTTGATATGTACTGCTCATTGATCACCAACTAATCCAAGTTCCACAATTATAAATTTTTTATTTTCACCAAATGTCACATAGCCTCAATCATTATTTGATAAGGAGTGGAAATTAGAAAAAATTATACACAAATGCATTGTTAATAAGCTTTCTATATAATATTTCTCATCAAATAAATTAGAAAATTTTCACTAAAAAAAAAATTAAAAAATAACTATCTTTTGGTTGGTTCTGAGTATAGTGACAGGGTGGTTGTGATGGAATCCTAAATTAAATTTTACCATGTTCTAGAATTGTTCTTGGATCAATACGAAAAGATAAAATAGTCTCCATAGAATAGAATCAATGATTTAGATAATGAAAGAAGAGGCCTGAATCCATTATAGATGATCTTGCACATCATTTTCATAATGTTTTTTTAAAAAAATTCTAAAGAAATTAAATCATGGTTTTTTAGTTCATTATTCTTTGATGATGTTGATAATTTGGGATGACCCTTACAGATTGCCTCATTCTACTTATGGGAATACAAACAAGAATCCATGTAGTAGTGATCCACATATGATCCCATGGTATTTGATTAATGACGCCTTATTTCCTGGGGTTAGCAGAGTAACAAAAAATGTCTAGCATCAATCAATATTGATCTCATGCTCATAAATTTTGGAGAACTTCTCTCATTGTTAAGATGGAGATAAGAGTGGTGTCGACAGAAAATTCATTACATGGAATTTCACTTGCAGCACCAGTTCCCAAACAAAGCACAATAGATGTACCTTTCTATTTATCGATATGGGTATTTTGTTATAAGATTTAATTTAGTAATATAAATTAAATACATTCATAACCATAGTGAAAACCCATGCTATATAATAACAATATACATGTCATTTTTTGGCATAAAAACATGCACAAAATATAATCGTAAATGAAATCATGTGCCGCTTAATTGAAAGAGTGTTTTTATTATGTTATTTTGTGGAAACTAGTTTTTTAATTATTTAAAGACTTCAACATAAATATTTTACTACCATACCATCCTTATTATTATCTAACTTCACATAAATTTTAATAACACACAAAAAACTAAATTATTAATTTATTCACTTAAATAAAAAATTTATTTCCAATTTAATAATTAAATAATTATTAAATGTTCAAAAATATAAATAAATATTTTTTTTAATCACAATAATGTAAAGAAATATTTATTTAAATTATGTGAAAATTATAAAATTAATAAAATTATTCCACAGGCTGGAGAATAAAATTTTAATCTATTAATTATATTCAAATATAATATAATCGATATCACAAGAAACACTTTGTTTGTGATCCTATATGATTATTTCTCTTTAGCATTATGTGGACTTGACTAAAATGCAATAGTTCTATCATCCAGTGGGTCAAGGCCCCCAAGAGCACGAAATTTATGTCTCAAAATTTAAATACACATACAAACAATCAGATTATAATGTAGTTCCTTTATCTCAACATCTAATCAACATGACATCATGATAGTATCATCAATTGTTATTCTTGATAAGTCATTATTTGAATTCCTAAAATAAACACGTTGTTGTGCCATGGAAGAGTAATTTTTATAGACTATTCAAATTCCATAAAATGGTCAAGATATCAACTCCAATAAATGGATGGGAAAAATCCTTTCTTGTCTTATCCATTAATAACATGTCATTCATGACACATCCAGTTTACATTACATCCTGCTAACTAGCTGGGTGATTGTTTTCATTAGTAAATCAATGTGTGTGATACACAACACTTATTAATGATAATCCTAATTACTATGTTCTAGTACACATACTCACATATACGAATACCAAATGACATAAAAACATGTGGCATTCAAATTGGCTATTCTATTCTCATTATATTTTTTCATAGAGATTACCAAGTGCTATCTTCATAAGAAGAAATATCATCTACTTATATGTACTGAAAAACTGACTATCTGTATACTATTTGTATCATCATAGTATGTCATCCAACCACATAACTATAATTAATAATATTATCCTAGCACATTATGGTTCTCATTATAATTGGGAATTTATAAGACCTTTTGAATATGACAAATAATCCGGGACATTATTACACTATATTCATGATGAAAAAATAAAAATTATTATAATATGATTAATATTTAATCCTCTTAAATATTCATGTAATAAATGTAAAAACCATTTCTTGTAGGACTCCAACTATTACAAACTACCACTTAGAATAGAGCCAACTACATATGACATTCAGTCTAATAGACCTCACATGTTTATCATGTATCTATTAAGTCATTGATTTAGTTAAGGGGCCCACCATATTATCTTCAGTTGAAATAATTCTAAGAACACCATAACCTATCTGATATAAATTCCTTAAGACATGATACTTCTGAAGCATATGATTCATCTACATAGGTGACTTTATCTATTTTTCGAGAGCCACTGCTGTAGTTTTGTCACAGTATAGAGTGATGTTATATTTAATACTATATATCACATATAACACCCTGATGAAATTTTTAATCTCAAATTCTTCTTTAGTAGCCTCATAAGTAGTGATATAATCAGACTCTGCTGAAGAATCTGTAATCTGTCTCTTCTTTGAGAAAGTCTTGCTCTCTTAACCACAATTTTTAGTGAAGATGTATATATTTTTAGACTTCATCCTATCTTGATTTTTTTGGATACTAGATATTAAATATCTTCGTATGACTAGTTCCTCATCACCTCCAAAAAACATGGAAAATATCTTTAGTATCCCCCATATATATGATGATTGTCTTCACTTCCATCAAATGGCAGTCACCTGGGTCAACTTGATATCTTCCTACTCCACATATTGCGTAAGAGATATCAATCCTACTACATAACATGATATACATGACTGACCGTATCGCTGATCCATCTGGATTCATTTAAATTCTCTTTCTTTCCACATCTTTCTCGTGACACAATTTCATGGAAATATGAAAGCCATTTGACACTAAAAATAATCCCTTCTGAGATTTTTCCATACTGAATAACTTTAGTATCATTTTAATGCGTGTATTTTGACATAAGCCTAATAATATCATAGATCTTTCACGATGGATCTTGATCACAAAAATATATAATGCCTTGCCCATGTCCTTCATGGAGATGCATTGATTCAAATATTCCTTAATAGACTGTAATACCGTTATCTCGTTTCCAATATGTAATATGCCATCAACAAATACTTTTAAAAAATCATAGCACTCTCACTAATCCCATTATAGACACAAGTCTCACATTTGTTCTTGATAAAAAAAATTCCGTTATGGCTTCATCAAAATGAATGTTCCATGACCAGGATTCTTTCTTTAATCCATAAATGGATTTTTGTAACTTCCATACATTATTGGAATCATTTGGAGTCATAAAAATTTGAGGTTGGGTCATGTAGAAATCTTCCTAATGTTTCCCATTAAAGAAGGCTCTTTTGAGATTCATTTTCCAAATCTCATAGTCAGGGTAAGAAACAATGATCAATTGAATTTTGATGGATAATAGTATTTCAACTGGTGAAAATGTTTCATCATAGTCAATTATGTGATGCTGCTTGAACCACTTTTCAACCATTCATCCCTTATAGGTAATAAATTTTCCTTCCATATCTCATTCCACCTTTCATAACCATTTGAAATAAAAAAGATTAACATCATCTAAATGATATTCCAAAATCAAAACATTGTTTTGGTACTTGGAATCTATTTCAGAATTCATGGCTTCTTTCCAGTTGGAAGCGGTTGTGCCACTTACTGCTTCCATGTATGTTAGAGGATCATTACTATCATCAAATAATGAGCCACCATTATTAGTAACTAGAAAACCATATAGTTCAAATTCTATAACCTCACTTTTACTCCTATGCATTTATTTTTTAATATGGAACAATTCCTTATTAAACTAGGCTCTATGGAATCTATTCATATTTAACACTTTTGTTCCTTGAGCTTAGATATCATAAAAGTCTATCTTTCTCCCACTCTCACTTTTTGAGATTTCCACCATCCAAAAGAATATAGAGTGTCATGATACTATGAAATTTTTATGAGGGGTTACATTGTAATATCCATCTGTTTCCTTAGGGTATCCTATAAATTTAGACTTTGTGCCTCAGGGAGAAATTTTTTTACCCGAAAAGAATTTATCAAATGCTTCACATCCCGAAACATGTAAATTCAATATCATGGCTTTCTTTCATATTCATATGTTCTATGGAATACCATATAAATTGTTTTTGATACTCAGTTTTGTAAGTGTGTAGATTTTCGTAACGAATATTCCCAAAAGGATAATGGAATACTTGCATGGCTCATCATTGATCTCCCCATTCCCATCTAGGTGTGGTTTGTCCTTTTGCTCACACCCTTACACTAGGGTGAGTAAGGAAGAGTGATTTTCAATTGGATTCCAATATATTGTACATAATCAATGAAATGTTTATTAATATATTCTCCACCTCTATCTATGAAAAGTATCTTAATCTTCTAACCATCCTTGTTATCAACTTCATTCTGGTATTCTTCGAACTTATCCAAAGAATCTAACATATGCCCCATTATGTAGATATATCCATATCTACTAAAATCATCAGTAAATGTAATTAATTATGAGTACCCACTCATCGAATCATCTATAAAATGTCAACACATGTCAGTTTGAAACTATTCAAGAAGCACTTTTTCCCATTAACATTTCACGCTAAATGGGACTTTAGTCATTTTTCATTATAAACACATGTGAAATATTCCATGTGGTTTTAGTAGGAAAGAATGTAAATATTCATCTTGATGTAACAATTTCAAGTATTTATCATCTACATGACCTAGCATGTGATGCTAATGTAGGGTGTGAGATGAGTTATGTGGACTATCATTGTAATCGATTTCCATTACTTGGTTTTTGAAATCCAACCCGTAAATACTGTTGTATAAATGTACCCTATGAAAAATTGATATCATTGTAAAATAAGAATCAATTATTTACAATTTCAAGACAAATCCATCTATATTAAATATAGATATATAAATAATGTTTTTACTAACAAACCATACATAATAAAACCCATCAACACCAACATCATCCCTATTGGAAACGTGAGTTGGTGGTCCCTGACTCCTACAACAGCTAGTCTGGCTTTATTAGCTACTCATAATTACACATCCCATCAGTCAATGTTCTTGAATCATCATGGTTCCACTATTTGTATATATTTGTTAGAACCATTGGTTTATATCTAATTCTAAATTTTTAGAAATATATTTATTTCATTCGATAAAAAATGCACCTGAAGATTCCCCTTTCTTTTTTGGATACGTGTAATATTTTTTCCATTGTCCCATCATTCTCCATGTGAAAAATAAACAGCTTCATGTTTCCTTGCCCCCCCATCAATCTTCATTTTTATCGAAGAAAATGTAGAAGATTTTTTAATAATGTTGTTTCCTTCCCTTTTTTCTTATTCAATATAAGGACAAAATGATTTTTGTTCTTCATATATTATTTCATTTGGAGAATGAGGATAAGAAGATCAAATTGAGACCATTCGATGTTACTTGCATTGATATTAACAAAAATGCATGAGAAGATATAAGTGTGTGATAAAATAATGATTTCACCCCCCAGTTCTTCAGGGAATTATAACATTAGAACAACAAGGTTCTCAATGTTTCAAATTAGCATGACTACGTAAGGCCCATATAGGGAAACCTATACATGATTGATATAATTGATTTTCATGGATATATCAAACTGTCATGGTGTTGATATCTCCTTATAAAGAACACTAAGGATCTCCAACATGATATATGAATCCATGTTTTGGTGAGACTTCCTCTTCTAATTAGAAAATATTGATAACATCAATCATTGAATATCAAATGAATCTATCATGTGTTTCTCATAGACTATGAATACTTCATCACTCACATATTGGGTAGTCATATCCGTTAATGATGAATCCATCGCGTACTACTTCTGTTCATAGTGTAGAATAATCAAAATGATTCATAACAATAACATTAATTTAATTCCCATGAAGATGTTGTTTTTATCCAGAATTGATCATTTGGATCGTGTGGTTAACAAGCATATCATTTTATTCCATAATAAAAAGAGTACATGATTAGAAAATTCTTTATTATATTTTATTGGAAATTATTAATTAATTTTATAATGTCTCCTATTATTTTATAAAATCCAAAAGTCCCCTGTCATTGGCCATGGAATTTCAAGTTTCCTTGAAATTTTAGTGGCAAGGATCCATATTCCCCTTAACATAACCAAAAAATGGCATCTCAAGCTATTTGAATGTATTTAGGTGGGAATTTATTTTCAAACTACAGGCTTGCATCTCCTTGAACTATTGAGTGGACTCCCAATTCCTAAAATACTGATTTGGATTTGCTCAACTCTTTCTTTCAATATTATCCCATGATTATCAAGGGAAACTCCTCTAGATGAAATATGGTTAAGACAACTAGAAACATTTCACAAGGTAATCCTCTATAAAATTAATTTTCCCAACTAGGGTTGGTCCAACACATGGTTTTGTTACGTCTGTCACATAATCAAGTTATCTAAGGTTTATCAGACTTATTATTTTGATGATGGTTTTTTATCTTTTGAGAAATTTTTCTTATAATATTTATCAATTTCTTATTAATATTTTGTGAAACATAATTACGGGATTAATCATGTCTTCATAATATTCTTTCACAAGCCTGGTTTATTTTATTTCTATATTTCATTCCTGTTAGTTAATTAATTATTTGATCATAACAACACGTAATTAATGAAAAGCCTTGAAAATGAAAAAAATAAGAAAAGTAAATTGCATGATCATTTGATTTTTCACTAATGGTTAGATTATCTAATAGCTGATAAACTAACCATATCCTTCAGGAGAAACACCATCATGTTTACAAATTTCCACTTGTCCAACATTATATCTCCAAGTATGGGTTTCACCTCAGATCTTGATGTGGACCGCCTCCATAGACATGTGAGCTACATCCATTACATACTGTTTTTAAACTCAAATTAATGTGAAAGGTATAAGGGGGTTTACCTAAAATAATCCACGAGAACATAGGCCCTAAATATTGATGAGGAGAGAAGGATCACTTTCCGTCATTTAATTTAATACATAAATTAAAAGGAAAACAATCTCATATAAAGGTTTTGGTCTAGCTCATGATCACCCACATACATGCAACAAGATATGAATTTATTAAAACCAACATTCAATTATTTATTAATTTTTTTAAAATAAATTCCACTTGAATAAATAGATTATTATCATTAATTAATCAATTGTTTTATCATAATACTTTTTTGTATTACAATGTGATTCTCATCCAAGTACACCAATGCATCTTGGAGGTAACCAAGGGAATACTCATTCAAATCTTCCAAACATGTATTATATTCTCATACAGTTTTACACATATGACATATGAAATACAAGATGTTTCAATTCATAGTGTAAAAACATGTAGTTCAATTTATACATGATATGTAGTTCTTAACATTACAAAAGAATTAATGTTTTAGTAAGGTGTAATTTGGTAAAGTACAGAACATGTAGTTCCAACTACATAACATGTTCTATCTTCATCATCTGTCTTAAAGTAAAAGCATAGGGACTCAATGTGTGAAGTGTACATCGTAAATTTAATAGTACCTAGAATGTAGAGTGGGATACACACCATTTTGTCATCGCGTTACATGATTTTCGATAGGCTTTTCCGTGTACGATATTCACAGTTTGGCCCTTGAACCGAAGGGACTATACGTCGAGTGTAGTGTACCACACAATGTGTTATTTGGAAAGTTTGTGCCTATCTGTCAGGGTAAACACATGGTGTGGAATTATCAACACCATGTGCAAAAAATGAACATGACTTGATTTATCTACAAATTACTCCTGATGCACTAGAAAAACTACATGACATGTTGTACGATCTACATAGCCTGTAGGGCAGACAACATAATGTTTAAGTCTAAAAACTTGGCATGCACTTTCATGACCCTAGAGAATATTTGTCCATCCCTGCTTATGAGTTACCCATTTTAATTTTAATAAAAAATATTTTGTTTATGAAAATTCTGAGAAAAAATAATCGTGGGATTAGAGATCTCGCAATGTATATTAAAAGAATCATAAACGATGAATTTCCAAACTAAATTACTAAAATGTAATTATCAATGAATTATTTAAATAACTGTAAACTGTGATTAGCTCCCTCTGATACCCTTTTCTAGTATCGAGTGCAATGGATGCGTAGTTAGGCCAACACCGAACTTTAATTTTTACCATGATCAATTATTATTACATGATCAATACGAAGATGATAGCTAGTATCCCAAAAATAGAATAAATGATTTAGATAATGAATAAAGATGGAATAAACCTTTATATAGGATCTTAAACATCATGTTTATAATTAATTTTAATTTAATTTTTAAATAGATAAAATACATCTATCTTTAATACTTTCTACATTGATCATCTGGGATGACCTATTTGTATTGTCTCGTTGTTCTTGCGAGGATCCAAACAAGAATCCCTATAGTGGTCATCATCACATTCTCTAATGGACTCCAATTGATTCCTCTTGCAATCTGGGGGATAGCACAAAGTAGGAAATTCCGTAAGTCGATCGATCATAATTGCATGTTATTCAATATTAAATAACAACTCACATTCATGAATGGGACAAAGGATAGGAGTTGATATAAAATTCTGGACACAGAATTTCTCTTGCATTACTGGATCTCCAAACATGGCACAATAGATGTACCATTCTATTTTTTTAACATTTTGAATTTTTTATATTATTTAATTTCATAACAGCAGTTAAATAAATTCATAACCTTAAAACACTTGCTTCATAATAACAATAATCGCGTCATTATATGTTGTGAGCCAACATGTACAAAACAAAATCATAAATGAAATCACATTCCCTATAAATATAACTGCATTATTATTATTCAGTTTTCGGATGACTAGTTAAATAATTTTATACCATCATGGAAATAATTATTTTAATATTAGGTTTTCCATGGTCCACTCAAACTCCACTTCCATTTTTCAAACACCCAAATAAATAAATAAATAATTTATGCTCCTAAATAAATATTTTGTTTAAAAACTAGTAAACAAATAATAATTAAATGATCAAAAACAATTTTTAATCAAAATCATTCAAATAAATATTTATTTAATTTATGCAATCATTATAACAGTTAAAAATCGTATACCACGATCTTGAGAATAATAATTATTACATTAATTAAAATCAAAGATAATTTAATCAAGACCACCAGGAAAACATTGTGTGTGACCCTCTAGAATTATTTAAAATTGGAATGGGTGGGATTCACTAAATTCCCAGAGTACTATCGAGTAATTGGTCAAGCCTCCCATGAGAATGAACTTAAATTCAAAAAAACCTCATACACATAAAAATTCATACAATTTAATATTATAACTTTCTCACAATATATTATCAAGATGGTTTTAGGATAGTATCATCAACCTTTATGATTTATATGTCATTCTTTGACTACAAAAAATAAACTCGTTGTTACACAATCTCAATGGAATTTTATGTGATGGTTCTATTTCAATAAAATGGATGAGATATCAACATCCATAAATGGATGGAAAAAATTCTTCTTCTTCTTATCCATTAATAAAATTCCATTTTTGATGCACCCAATGTTCTATACATCACACCAACTGTATGCATGATGGTTTTCAAACATAAATCAACGTGATAATGTAATGACATGTATTAATGATAATATTAATGTATATGGTCCATTACACACACTCGAATATAGTATTATATGATTACACCAAAAACTAAGGAATTCCAACTGGTGGATCTATTCTCTTAATCTCCCTTCTTGGAGATTACCATATGCGAACATCGTGATAAGAAGTCTCATACGCTTATGAGTACTCGTCCCTAATGGTCTGTACACTATGTGTCCAATCAAAGTATTTCATCCAACCACATAAACATATTTATGAATATTTTCATAGAACCTCAAGGTTCACATCATATAAGAGAATTTCTATGACATTGTCAATAAAAAAAATACTATATGACATTATTACCCTATAGTCATGCATAACAGTGATCAATATGTAATGAGATCTTTACGATTTTAACATCTTGAATATTCATGTAATAAACGTAAAGAGTGTTTGATCTAGGACAAAACTCATAAAATTTTATACCCATATTCTCTTGGGTGTAATCATGTTAGAAAATAATGATTGGGAAATTAAATAAATTTTTGTTTTCTATAAAGAAAATCAGAATATTTTGAATAAAAGTTATAAATAATAGAATTTTTTATAAAGATAATTTAGGATTTAATATGATTCAACTATTTTTATAGTTTTTTAATTATTCACATTTGAAATTAATATTATAGAAATTATTATTCATAGAACATTGAAAAAATTAATGTATATAAATATCAAACCTTTACCCTTTACGTAATACTCCATATTTATCTTTATAAGATATATTATTTTCTATATGAAGCTGAGGAAATATTTTAATTTTTTAAAAACACAATCAAAATCTATAGAGCATTATAATTCCTTTTGTAAAATGTTAATTTTATAATCATTATTAGAATAGGAAAAAACATAATTTTCCATCAAGGTTATCAACTGTAAAATTTTTTTATTTAACTCCTATTTTCCATTAACAAAAAGCTGTAATATATTTTGAGATCATTATTTTTACTTTCCTATATTTATTGTAATCTCCCAGATGGTAAGGAATAGATTCAATTCTTAAAAATATGATTTTTTATACACACTCATGAACATGAGAAAAGAAATATTTTAACTAAGGTGAGTTTTTAAAAATTCACATATTAGAAATCTGATTAGATATTTTTTCTTCTGATCCTGAAGTAGTATCATCACTAGAATCATTAAAAATGATCTATTTATTAACCATGGATTTAAATTATTTATTCTAATTTGTAATATTATAAAAATAATTTTTCTTTTAATTTTTGTTTTCACATAAATAATGGATATATGTAATGATGTTATTTTTTACCATACACTTGTAGAATATGACTTCATCTTAGCTTTCATGTCAATTCTTGTTCATATTAAAAAGTTTTATGAAACCTATTATTTCATTATAGAACATTTGTAATATTCATTCAAAATAATAAAATTATTTTTATGAATATCAATTATATATTGAATATTCTTCTATAGATTATTCTGAATTTTGTTATATTAATATTCATCATTTCATTATTAAATTTAAAAACCATCAATGTAATATTTTCATTCATAATATTCTTTTTAATATAATTATTTTCCTACATTTTGAATTTAAATATAAATAATTTATAAATTAGATATTTTATTTCAAATTCATTATATCTATAAATTTCCATGATTTAGTTTATATTCCACTACATCCAGGTGGTAGAATTAATAATTTTATTAGAGCGTGATATGTTTCGAGAAATGAGTATTCTTAAAGGATAAAATTTATTTAAAAATTTAGTTTGTCTTCCATTTAACCCTGTAATGCTCTCCCCTACTTTCTTTATGATTGTATCAATCAGTGGTAGTATTATATCAGTGTTCTCTCATGCAGTAACATTAATCATAAGAAACCATTATTATTACCCACATCTTATATGTTTCTTCACACATTGAAACTCAATTGAACCAATGGGGACGTATACAAATATTATCAAATTCATGGATTTGGAGGGTAAATAATATCATATATTCAATTTAGTATCCCACTTCTTTGGATCATCTTTCATAAAGGTATAGGGATCCATATATTTTAACGACTTTTTTCATCTATGGTACTTCATGTATATTATCATTCAAACATTTCAATATATATAATTTATACCATTGTTGTCGGTAGGTCAGACCATATATATATCATATTTATTACCAACAAAAAAACCATATCAAAAAATATCTTATGAAATAAAAAATTTAAATATGATAACACATATTTCAAAAACATCGATACCAATTGGTGTTCCGAGACTAGGTGAACTACTACTCGTGTTGGTGGTGAATGGATTTCATGAAATTTTCATTGGTTATAAATTCAACCTATTTAATATATTAAAAAACTATATATTTCTAGAACCTTTGATCAGTGTTGTTATAATGGAATACTAAAAATGTTAATACATAAGTCATTTAGAATGGTTATTGTAACATAAATCCTCTTATGCATTCCAAAAAGAATGAAATCTTAGATATTGGTAATTTCTTCAAGATTATTTCTTTTACTAAGGACATAAATTACACTTAAAAGGTACTGAATGATTGTACTCATAAAATTGAATCTTGGTATAACACCACGGTATGTAATGGCATCTGAAAAGGCATCAAAACTCAACATAATCTCTGAATTTTTACTAGTAACCTTCACACATCCAACATTAGGATATAAAATTAATTATTTTATATAAAGCTCATATTTTCCTGATATAACTGCAATAATATATGACTTATGTAGGCATTATGATAAGAATAAAATATATCTTGAGTATATATGTTTACATAACAATAATTTGATATACATTGAAGAATAATTGTTGAAAATGAATATTCATCTTCATTGGCTTGAAACCAGAGTAATAACATAAAATAATTTTTATGGTTGATAGTGTAATTTTTTGATGTAATTCATCTTAATTCTCACTATATATATATTATTCAATATAAAAACTATAAATAAATAAATCTATTTTTTTGCATGAGAAAAATAAAATATAACAGAAGAATTAAATTTCAAATTTACATTTCTTCTGATTACATCATAAAAAATATTATATTTTATGTTATTCTTATTTAATTTTCCTTTTTTTCATCCAAATAACGTTTTTTAATATATTTCACTATAAATAAATCATATAATTGTTTATTATATCACAATACAGTTAAATTATAATGAAATAATTCCTATGGTAAAAAATATGTAGCTTGCAAAAGCACATCACTAATACTTGATCATCAGGTAGCCTTGATCCACATATTGGAATTCCTATAGATAAATTGATCTACATAGATGTTGTTGATTTACTAAAAAATATAAATATCATATTCCCCATTTATGTCTCCTGTTATATTTGGTTGTTTAATTTGAAATTGGAGATATAATCACATAACCATTGGAACCGAATAGTTGAATTTAACAATTTCCCAAGTCATGTAGTATACTACGACATTTTGATGATTAATGCAGGCTTCCAATTAATGTATCCATTTTATTATGTAGGAAATTAATCTATGTAGCTAATTTCCATATAGAAGATTCAATGATACTAGAATTTTACAAAGGTTATTCATTCACATAACATATTGATATTGCTTATTTCTCAATGTAGATGAGTGTTCATGTAATTTATTTCTACATGTGTATGGCATAACATACAATGAAAAATTTAAGTAAAATGATCATATTTTGAGAACATAATAGATTGAGCTGAAAATGAAACTATTAAATCTAAACATGATGAATACACCTAAAAATAGAAACAATAGTAATATATAAAGGATATATGAGATCATCCAAACCTGAAATTTGTGGGATATGTTAAAAAAATACTGATTCCAATAAAGGAATTAGTTTGTTAGTAGGATCAGGAAAAGATCATTAGAAATGGGTTCTTAAATCATGTATCCAATGGATATAGAAATAATGGGGGAAAGATTCTCGTCAAATAAATTCAACATCATCAGATACATACACAGTATGTAGAAGATCATTGGATGTAGGTTCATGGAATATGGCATGATGGGTTGAAGAACTCTATATTCATGAGCATCAGACAAATACCGGACTGATGATAGGTATATTTAATAGAGTGTGATTGATCTAGTGTTTTAAAGAAACCTTATTAGACAAGTTAAAGAAAATATGTGATTTATTTATCCACATATTCTATTGATTAAAATACTTTTTTTAATGAAGAAATCCTAACAATATGGTTATAAAACATCCTAAAAATTATATTAATGTATATGTGATCCCACAAGCCTACTGAATTAGATAATGTCTATCTATTGTAGATAATAAAATAAAATTTAATGTTCTAGTATCGAGGGTATTACTATGTTTCTATAAAATATTTTTCCTAGGGGGTATATTCAGTTGTGAATATTGTCGAAATAGTTAAAAAAATTTGGATTTATAACAAACTATTATAGAAGATCTGATTTTTGTGTGTTAAAAGCAGAGTTTCCTAGAAAAATTGATACTAGATTTTAAAATAGATTTCTACCGTTCCATTATCTATATTAGAAAAAATATTAAATTAATAACTTTTGTGGGGTATATACATTATTGAAAAGAGTAGTAATTTTTA
Organism: Viscum album; assembly: GCA_963277665.1. NCBI lineage: Eukaryota > Viridiplantae > Streptophyta > Magnoliopsida > Santalales > Viscaceae > Viscum > Viscum album. The sequence goes on from OY728127.1 coordinate 318,116,622, forward strand.
TCAAAACATGGAAATATCATGTTCCAATATCCCGGTATATATGTTTCATATGAGTGTGGTGGTTCTTTTTTATATTTATTTTGATCATCAATTTATATAGATTTGGTGGGTAGTCATCTTTCCATACAAAATTAAGTAAGATTCTAATAAAATAGTGACTACAAGTTCCCTCCTCCCCATCATAGTTATCATATATCATTTTTGAACAAAATATAAAAATGACAATAATTATATTATTTATAAAAATAATTTCAATGTGATGCATTAATCATTGAATAGCTTAATTATTTACGAGTGGTAAACAAATTATAAGAGTATGATATAAATATTATAATATAAATAAATGAAACATGATATTTTGTTGGAACACTTATAATCCATTGAGAGTCATTTGTTTAATAAAGTAGTTAAATATATTCATTAAAAATAATTTTTAATGATAATTCATCCTATAATTTTATTCTCATGTTTTTTTAGAATTCAATATTATTATTTCATTTTTTATGATTAAGGAGTTATCAAATTATAGTGAAATAGTGATTTCATCTTACATAGACTCATGATTTTAAATACAATTTTATCTCTATTAGAAGAAATCTTACTTCATTTTTTATTTTATTTTAATAAAAAACAAAATGAGTATATCAAGTTTAATATGGGAATTGGATTTTATTTTATACACTCCATTATATGAATTTCTAATAACCCACACTATAAGTATCATAGTTTGTTTTTTATTTTTTTGTAAAATATTTAATTAATCAAACTGCATCAGTAGTACCAAATCAAAAATAGACCTTTTTTGTGAAAAATAATAATTAATTAAAAGACAGTATATATATTAAATAACACTAGTGTTGATAAATATTTTTTGATGGGATATTATTATATGAAAATATTTCATAGTCTATAATATAAATACGTCAATGTCGACGAGAATACAATGATATACTATATATATACAATTAGTCAATATTTTGTATTAAAAAGCATATTATTAGGAATTGAAAATATTATATATTATGTTAGTCAATGTCATATATTAATACATATTTAAAAGAATGATGAATAAAAAAATAAATCATCATAAGAACATATATTGTATTAATATAAATTATCACATGATATTGTTAAATTAAGTTAACTAAAAATAAAAATGGATATAATATAAATATATTATAGGGTCTTAAATTGAATCATATCCTTCCATTTAAGAATAATACAATTAAAATAATTAGTTTCCATCATTATAAATAATGAAATTATTAATTTCATACCTTGATAAATATTTGGGAGGTTATATAATGAAATCCCTTGATATATATTCCCATTTCAACCCCTATAATGGAATATGATTGAAGCATTCCGTATAATTACTATAGTTCTTCTTTAACATGCTCACATGTCAACCACAACATTTTGAGGTTAGTATTATCTCTATTTATTCCATATCAATAGTAGTTCTCATAAAATCCAATGAACAACATAGTGTAATCGTGATAAGCATAAAATGGTGAACCATGTGCTTCCCTAAAAAACACATTCATTAAATTGGAGTCACAAGGAACATGTTCCATTTTTTCAAATCATTTACCCCTACTAAAAAAATTGAAAATATGTACACATTCCATTCTTAACAAATAATAAGTTTTCTTGAAAATATTAATCCCCCATTTGAGCTTGACTAATAATTTCTTACAATGTCCATTGAACTAAATCCTAAACCCAAATAGAGGATGTCATAGCATACAGATAATCTAGACCAAAATTTATTAAATCACTAACCAAAGTCTAATATTCCATATTTGACATATGGTTATTGTATAATGCTACATTGAACTAAATTCATCAAACAATTTTTTTCGTTTTACATGATCAAAATGAATTATGAAAGGATTATCCCGGATCAGTTCATACAGTCATATATTCATCCAATGCAATTCATCATGATTGAATACATATGAAAAACATTGGTGAATAGTATATAATTCATAATTTAATCTATTATGAATATGACTTTATCTTTTTAAAGAACAGTCCCTATAAGATAAATCTAGATTATATATGGCAATATCAGACATTATGTTTCAACTAACCTCATCCATTTTTAATTACCAAAATGTTTAAAATTAGGACCAAACCCTGTCCATTCAAAGAAGCGTCATTATAGATTAACAAATCTCCATTTCTCGAAAGTAGTGCCCAAATATAAGCTTTATTTTATATTATTATGTGATCCTAAAAAAAATATTGGAATTGTTTTTTCAAGATGAATTTAACTCTTCTTATGTAAAAATTGATAGTGGGATGGGAAATTGAGAAATTTTTTCAAAATAAATGTTTATAATATCACGATAATATAAGAAAATTTGAAATGTATTTGATTTTTCTGGATAGTTTCCAATGTTCATCAACATTTTTTAGATGAGTCATCAATTATTCCATCAATGAATAAAAAATATCCATAAAATTAAATGTTTATAAAAAATTCAAAAATTATAATTTTCCACCCAGATTTATCATGTTTATGTTAAATAAAAAACAATAGTTTTTATTCATGAAAATCCTGACCTTCATAACATTTCAAAATTAAATCATTAAAAACATAAATAAAAATTTCTAATAACACACATAATATCCTATTCTGATGTTCCTTAAATATAGATAATGAATTGTGTAACCCCAAAGGCATAACTAAAAATACATAGGGAGCACATATAGTCTAAAATATAGTATTTATTATTCCATCTCAATTCACTTTCAGCTGATGATATTCATCCCTCATGAAAACATTAAAAACAATATTATCCAAATTGTTGATCTAAAAAATCATTGATATGAGGAAATGAATTCTTGTTTATAATATTGATTGTATATAAAGATAAATAGTCAATGAAATCATTAATCTAACAATGTTAGTTTATAAATACAAAATAGGATCCCCATGTGGTAGAGTTCGTGGTCCAATGATACATTTACCTTATAAATATAGTAATTTAGTTTTCAATTATAAAAGATAAACATGAGTTATTCAATAAGATTTTTTGAAATATTCATACATTTATCCACAAAAAAATCTAGAAAATGAACCTACCAATCATGAATATCAGCAACCAAAGCATCCATAAAATCATAAATGTATTCATTCACTTTTATAAAATCTGTATTTTAAACTGTTTATTTCTTTTCAATAATATGATCTCTATGACATTTATTACCATCTCAAATCAATTTCATAGATTCTTGATTTGTATTCAATGTCTATATAAATTTTAATAAAACATTTTTGGCACTTATATATATCATATCTTAATAAAGTGAAATATAACCTACACAAAAAATGTTTTAAGACTCTATTATGTCGAGTTCAATATGATATTTTTGAAAACCACCCAGTTATTCTGAATAATTTTATTACACTAAATCTTCTATTATGTAATACTTTAACCATTAGTTTCCTCCAAAAGTTAAATATTTCATTCATTAAAAGCAGTTCCAAAATTATTAGAAAATTCTTCATGATTAAATGAATGAAAAGATCTAAAATAAAGTAGTATATTAGAATAATTCTATTACATATAGTAAAATACCTTCTAAAGAATAATTTTAAGTCCCAACATCAATATTATTAGTAGAAAATGATTTTTATAGACAATTTTACATCTGATCTTGATAATTTGATTCATATGTTAACAGATTTTTGAAGACAATAACTTAATGACCCAAGTCATTGAAACTAAAATACCATACCAATGGATATACATTAGTTACCCCATTCATTTATTTTAAATATTATTTTCCATGAAACCATGATATGTATAAAAAAACATTAAACATTGCTTCCACTCCCCATATTGCATAATTCATTCACTAAGGATATTTTTACCCCACATACAACTATATGGGAATAACATTTTCTTATCTATAGATTTATATGTTTCATGTTTTCATATATAATTCCATCTAAAACAGTTTTTAATATCAGAATATTAGAGAACATATGTTTCAAAGAAACATCCTCTCAAATTTATCACCAGAAAAAATAATAAATTTGCATTGATTTATTAATTAATTTCTGTAAAATAATTTCGTGCAATTTCATTCACCCTTGATTAAAATAAATTAATTTTACTATCATAATTTGAAATATATAATAATACATACCTAGAAAATCTTGAATAATTTTCATCACATGTTACAACATAATCATCCTCATTTTTCCTCAATTATATGAAAAAACATTTCATTTATAGTAAAAAACCTTCAAAAATAGATCTCAAGGAATTTATACTTAAATGTTTCTCATTCTATTTCATGAAAATCTACTTTCTCTCTGGTATTATTAACAAAATACATTCCTTGATCACTTTAACCATCAGATAAATAACTGATAAGAGTTTTGTTTTGATGTTATGAAGAAATAATTAATACTTATTTCTTCTTTAGATCATTGATCCATAAAAAAGATACCATCGGGTAATATGACCTAAACAATGATGGGGTTGATTAATAATGACATTCTTCATAATATATATCTTCCTTCGAGTTAGATTGGATCCCCCTTTATTGCGAGTAACACCACCATTTACATCATAGGTCAACTACCCCTTTAATACAACAAACTATTCAATTCGAATTACACACATATCAAAATAATTAGTTGGAAGGATAACTTTTTCTCGTTTCCTTCCCTTGAATCATTCCATGTTCATAATGAAGAAAACAATTTTGAGCAGGAAATCCTTGTTGGAAGAAACATGGAAATACTAAGATTCTATAGCTTTTCACTTTTCCAGAAGGTACAATATTTAATGTTCCTACTATTACCATTACCCTAACATCGAATATTATCGAAACCATCTTAGGTTAATAAATATAATGACCTATACATAAACATTTCATAGTCAAGAATTTTATGTCTACAATTCATTCTCCCAAATTTTAGGATATTTTAGGTTTTAGTTCTTTCGACAATTTGGTCACAACTCATTCATTGTAAAATTATATAATACAATGTTGCTAGTGCCATTATGTTTCTTTTTTTACAATATAATCCAATCAGAAAAAGAAATGAACTAATTTCATGAAGAATCATAATGAATATCAACTTTCTCTATTACATAACATTAATAATCATGTAATTTGGTTAAGAACATTATTTAGATATGGAATGATAAAACAATTCTCATTAAGGGGAAAAGATGTAATCAATTAGTCTTGTGAATTACATGAATGAAAATAAATATATATATTCAAACAATGTTTTTTTACCCTTAATGTGAATTAATGTTAAATTAAATAGTTAATTTATATCTCATTATCTTTAGAATTTATTCTATATATACTAAATAGACTATATCGAAAATTCATGTAGGTATATTGGGAAATCATCTAATTGAACCCTTATATAAAGTATATAAATGAATATAATCATACAACTAACATGAAATATAAATAAATGTAGAAAATAATCAATACCCAATATATTTGATGGCTATCTGGGTCCACACGTCATAAAAACAATAATGGGGACACTTAGAAAAATCTATGAACAATTATAATATATAATTTGTATGAACTAAAAAATAAATAAAACATTTTTTTCATTAACTTATTTAACAATTGATTTTGAAATAATTGTATAAAATAGTATGATCATAAATTTTTTATTTCTAAATTCATTATTTTTTGGAAACTCATTTTCTTTTCTAAAGTACCCAAAAATTGTAAATATGTAATTTCTAGCAATAAAACATGAAATCATGGAAAATAATCCACAAATAAGAAAACATTCAAGGTGGTGGAATAGTCACAATCAGAAAGTACATTAAAAATAAAATATTCATTTTCCTCTTTGTTAAAGTGTTCTGCATAAAAGATATAACAATGCTCCGTCTGAAAAAAATTGAAAAAAATTTAAAAACTAATACAAAAATGTACTCTTTTAATATTTTATTTCCGTATAAAAAATTAAAAAATTTATTTTTAAATATTATTCATGGAAAATGATAAGTTTGAAGGAAAAATTTAAAGGAGGATTTAGTTAATGAAATGTCTCATATTACCTTGGAAATATTTGAATAAAGATATACATGAAATAACAAAATTAAAAACAATAAATACCATGACAATAGATAAATTCATGACATAACATGTTAAACAGTATTTATATACATCTATTAAAAGAATATAGGTATTTGAAATCAAAATATTCTATGATGAAAGGTAATTTATATTAATTCCCTTACCTAGAGTTGGACTAATAAATTGCGTTCTTTATGTTCCAGAATAATAAAATGATGTAAATTATTTAAAATCATAAGAACATATTTTCAGAATGTTTTTCATTTTATTTCAATTTTTAACATTATATATTTAATAAATTTTGAAATTTTTACTACACATAATTTTTTGTCTCTATTTGGAATATGTTCAAAAAAGAATTTAGTAGGTTGTGTGTGGTAGAAGGTTTCATTATTTAATAATATCAAATATAATAATCATGAAATAATTATAAAATTTGTTTATGAATTGTAATTTTAATTCCAATCATGAAGGATATTTTTTGAAATGCATTCTTCACAATCATAGAGATGGTTGGTTTTACGTACGAATATCTAGGGTTACCATTTTTTTAAAGAAAATTATGGAAATAACGTATGCAACATTTTATATTTCATGAATTATTAAAATATAAAATATTCCAAAATATTAATTTTAATATAATAATATATAACAGGCATGTGGTTTGTTGATGAAATGAGATTGCAATCACATCGTTAAGGATGTATTCTCGATGTTCATGAATGACATTATCATTTTTTTTGTGAGTAAAAAGATAAAAATGAATTTGATATATTATATTTTAAGAAAGATAAAATTTTCATTAATATCAAAATTATTCCATTTATATCATGTATGTTAATTATTGTTACACTTATTACCTTCAATGTGAACAATCAACGAAAAATGTTTCATATCACTTCGTGAGGCGGTACATCATCTTACAAAGAATTAACTATGTCATTTCCCAAACAAAATTGAAATTTAAAATGTAATATATCATATAATGACTACAAAAAAAATTTATGTTATATAAAAATTAGAAATAATTTATATCAATCATCATACTCAACCTTGAGTTGTGGTACTGCAAAAATTAATGACATCGATTTGTGAGGTAGTATTACATTGTACCGAGGAATGATGATTTCATAACCCAATTTTTTGAATAAGAGAAGGATTTAGGTTATTCTCTTAATATAATAACAAAATTGTATTTGTAACATATTTATGATATTATATAATAATGGTTTATGAACAATTTAATGGGGAAGTGGATGAATTAAAATAAAAACACTCGTTTAAAAATATTATTTCATCTTCATGTAACATCATTTTGTTCGTTGGAAAATTAAATATTTGTTAAATGTTTCACAAAACACTTAATTTTTGTGAGAGATTATGGAAGTAGATATGTGATTTGGTACTGTTATTTCTAATCTAAATGGCATTTGCAGTGTGAGGAAGAAAGGAGAGTGGGTGTCTATTTATAAGCGACGTGAGGGGTACTCATATAATATTATAATGGAAGTCGTTTTACCAACTATATCACATTAAAAAGGTAAAAATAGATTAATATAGATTTTTACACATTATAAGTTATAAATATGTTCAATGAATAAAGTTTACACATGTTTGGATGGTGAAAATTATTTAATTCATTTTACCAAATTCAATTTAGGATACTAGATTTATTTTTTAAAAAGTAGTTGTAAATCTAGAAAAATGATGTTTTTCATAACAATTAAGTTTTATGAAAATATTTATTTTATATTAAATCAATAATTTATAACAATCAATTCATGAAACATAAATAATATATAATATTATATAATATTAGTTTTTCATGTAAAAAAATGATAATTTCGTATTATTTTAATTAATTAAAACATTGAAACATTATGCAATTTTAAAAGTTTGAAAATACCTTTTAAACCCCATAAAAGATGTTAAACTAAAAAACATTATAAATAGATTCAATAGCATATAATATGATTTTATATAAATAAATAATTATTGTGATAATGGATGTCAATTTAAAATCATTTTTTAAAATTTCAAATAAAAAAATATTGGGAAGAAATTACTTTGTTCCAGAAAAAATATGTATTTTTGTCTATTCACTAAAAGATAAATATTTTCTCAAAGTTACAAAAAATCACCATATTTAAATTTTGATATTCTGATTTAAAAATGAGATATTTATATTATAAAATAAAATTTCTAAAATTTTAAAAATTATACATTTAATTATAATCGTGGCAGAAAAGTGTTCAGTAAAAACTATTTTGTTTTTAACAAAGAAAATAATTTTAAATTTTATAACGAATATATGAATATAATTCATATTAATAAATATGGAAATGAAATAATAAACCATGAAAATGGTGGTAGCATATAATCTACCTTTTCTTATTGTCCTCTTGTAGTCTTATAATCTATGTAACGAAATTTTATACTTTTAGAACATTCTAATAGTATTTTTAAACAAAACATGTCCCTTATTATTTTGATTTAACATTCATATTTTTAAAAAAAATTAATCATGAATGATATCCATGAATTTTAAATATATTATTTCTATATTTTCCATATCATTTAATTTTAAATAATTTGATCAATAGTTAGACATTCCCTTATCCATCACCCATTAGATAGATTCACACATTGTGATTGTTTCACAACAAATACTACATGTTATTAAAATGGTATCAAACACACAATGAAGGGGGAATTAATTAATGTGTGAATTCATTTTAACAAATTACTTCAGTTTTATCTAATTCATAATTCAATTAATTTTTTTTTTGAATCGACTAGGGAAAATTCCTTCAGTGATATTGAAATTATGGTATCAAGAATTCAAATATTCCCCTTCAATGAACTTGGTCAATTAATTAGATGGAACTATTGCCCCTATAATTTTGTTTCTAAATTAAATTATTAAAATTTTGAATGAATTTATACTATGTATACCCTCACCAGAATATCTATATGCTATATAAAAGGGATGTATATTAATGATTCATATTTTGAGAGTTAAGAACTTGTAATAACTTGAAGATAAGAATCAAAAAATCTCTTTTTTAAGAGAATTTACTTTGAAAATTATATTTATGTCTTTACAAATTCCAAATAAAATCAAATATAAGTGAAAAAAATACTTAGTAATATATTAAAATTCCAATATTGTTTTTGATGTAGAAAATATCTCATTCGACAGCATGTTAATGACTTTTATCATCTTATACCTCAAGAATAATCATGTGATATGTTAAAAATATTTTATCATGGGTTCTCACAAAATATATATTATTACTCAACCATTTAAAACCTTAATAATTATACATATTAAAACACATTAACAATTTTTTTATCAGAAATTATATATTCATTTCCTAAATATATTTTAAAGATTACTAATGATTTATTTGAAATGTTAGAGGGTTTTAATAATTTTCACAGGAATTGGTAATTCTATACATAAAATATATATTCTAAAAAAGTTCAAAATTTAGAATTAGAGGTTATTTGTATCATAAATTTTGTGGAGACTCCATTCATAGCATGGATTCAAGGAAGGAAACAAACCCATGATTGTTTTTAATGATTTTTAAGGAATACAAAATGTGTTACTGAATTACATGATATCTGGCATTCAAAATTCAGAATCTCGCAGAAAGAGAATTTTATACACAATATGAAAATATTACATGGTGTTTAGTCTTCAAAGGCATGCACATTCAAATATATTAGCAGATTTTTGGTTGGGAAAATTTGAAATTGGTTACATAGAATGCCACTATATTAAATGACCTGGAGATGTCAGTACCAAAATAATTCATTCTAGTACATAAAATCTACGACTTTGATTTCATTCAAGTAATTGGGTCAATGATATTACAACGCCTCTCCAACCATGGATATTAAATATCATTTTTTGTTTTCTCTCTTTTTTATCCCCCTTGTCAATCATTTTTCCCATAAACTATATTATTTCTATTCCTTTAATTGATTATTTTCATAAATTTGAGTAGTTAGTCATTCCATCATCGTTATTTTAACTTCATAACACTAAATGTTTGTAACTTTTTCAATAAACACAACTCTATGTACTTCATCAGAGCACATGTGTTTATATATACGTTCTTAATTTGCAGTAATTTTTTTATTATTTTGGGATTTTTTGGGATTTAGGATTGATTATTAATCATTGTCCATCATGTGAAGCTATTTTATATTATATATTAATTGTTTCCAAATATTTAGTATTAAAAAATTATTTTATCATGGATTTTTTCTCTTGTAATTTAATTTTGAATAATTGTGTCATGTCTAACACATCCTTTTTTCATTATAACCACGATGCGATACTAATTCATAGAGAGTAAGTGGTCAACAATAGGTGTTTTTAGAAACAAAATTAATCTTTATATTGAACCTTGTAAAATATATTTCAACTTAATAGTTAATTGTATTTTTTCTTCATATTATCTTACCTAACCATGACCATGAGAGCTGATATGGAACAATCCAAACCTAATTGGATTTGAGTGTGACAATAACCATTAGCTTGTGGGACATTCTATAGAAAATCCCAGAATAATTCCTGTATGTTTTCAATCAAAACCTGTCCATTTAATAGTTTATTCATATATAGATCTAATGGGTTATAAAAAACCAATTGGTGGGTTTGGAATCTTTTTCAGGCTAAGCTATTGGACCATTTTAATTTAATGATATGATTATATATTGCCAATATCATTGAAATTGACCTCAATCACTTATTTATTCAATATGTAGTAAAACCCAAACTATCTAGTCTAATTGAAATGAATATTAAAGAGATATTTTGATGAATCCAATCATGTTTTTTCTTTAATGATCATTTATTTATTAGTTATCCTTGCAGGTTTGAATCCACACATCCACATTACATCACCCAAGTAGTTTGTGTAGTTTGGGATTATAAATACGTAATTTCACCTCAGAAAATGGGAATTAAATGACATGTTCATGGGATTAAAATTAAGTGGTGTTTTTGGAGAGACACATTTACCTTAATCATAAACCATATATACCACACCCGACCAACATTATTCTTTTATTTCACATCAATAATTATTATTTTTCTCCTTATGGTAAACATATGAACTCAATAATTCTTTCTCTCTTACTAAATTTTCCCATAACTACTATATTGTGCACCAAGGGCCCTAAACTCAATCAGGAATCATGGACGCACTTGAAAAATTTCAATTAGGTGATGAGATCTATTGAACAACCAGTACAAGCCACTTCTGCTCTAGGGTAGAGTTTAAAAATCTACACTTCCACATGTCAACACCCCATTTATGAAAAATATAACAATCAAGGTGAGGGTGAAATCTTTCTATGTCAGACTATTATGGACTATGGTTTATATTCGATTTTTGTGATGTTACACAAATTGAGCTCCCCAAAATTGAAGAGTTCATATTATAAATTAATGTCTAACATAATTACGTGATCCATAATATGGTATCATGTTGTGGGCCTTAGATTGAATACCCACTTGAACATAACTTGAACATTCTTTATTTTTTTGGCTGTTTCTTAAGACAAAATTATATTAAATGTTTTTGTCTTCATATTGCACGATGAAGACATAGAATATCTAAAAATAAAATCTCCTGATTAAATTTATATGTGAGATGAATTAGAAAATATGTTCTAGAAATATGATTGCCCCCAATCCAGACATGGATGCTCTAATTTGAAATGTAGAACATCTTTGATATTGAGGTAGAATTAGTGAGGAATATTTGGGATCAATTGAAGGAGATAATGTAAAATTTTCAAAAATGTGGACTCAATTTGTGGTTTCAACAATTTGTGTTCTTCCTAAGAATCTAGAATGTTTCACGGATTGTAGTAGATGTTGGTAGTGATTGATGAATCATGATCAATACATATGATGCAGACTCAGTAGTATTATATGAAGGATCTCATTGTTATATTCTAGGGAAAAATTACTAAGGAGAAACTCAACATATAATTTATTAGGTTGAATATACCTCCATCCTTTTCTATCAAGTAGATCCTTTATCAAAAAAGCATGAAAAAATAATAGATAGATATTACACCACCACACAATCCTTTTCTAGTAATGGAAATACTATCTTATGATATGTGATGAGGCCCAAATTTTTACCATGATTTCATTGAAGGGTGGGAAGAAGATCCATATATATATATATTAATAACATCAACTAAAATCAACAAGGACACTATGTCCAGTAACCAGAACAATTTCAATAAGAAGGAACATTACAAAAAAAAATCCCATATCATTTGCAACAAAATCTAGGCTACATTCAACATAAGTGTGTGTAGGGGACACAAATAAATCAAGTACCACAAAGGTACCAACCATAATTTATAACTCCTTGTACACAAAATTTTTCAAAAAACATTGCCCAATATACTAGTTTTACCTTGCATAGACATGATAGTAATTAAAAATATCCCCACTAAGACATGAATAATAAGGTTATTCTATCTAATCCAATCATTAAAACGTTCCCACTTCCTTTATATGGAAGGAGGACCAATTAATTTAAACTAATTATAAAGAAATGCAATACCAATTAGAATCCTTATGTAATATCAATTCCAAAATTGGAAAAATTTCAAAATAACACTTTCAAAACTACCATTGGTTTATAATGTAATTATCCCATGAGAAAGAGAAAAGTTGATTTCTTAATGGAGCGTGAAAATTAAAAAATTTCGAAAACCATAAAATGTGGAGGAAGTGAAGCTAGAAGAACATGATAAATTGTCAACTCTCATTGAAAAATTTTAAAATGATAAAATAATGGAATAATTTAATGAAAAGATTCTAGAATCAGAAGAAACTCTAAAAACATTAAAAAAATAAAATCCCAAACTGATGAATTAAATGTAGTACCACCACCATACAAACCCCCAATTTTATTTCCAAACATAATTTTTCAATTCAAGATCGACGAAAAAAAGAAAAAGTTTATATCCATGATATCCCAATTACATATCAACATTACATTTGCTAAATCCATTATACAAAGGATGGCCTATAAAAAATCCTAAAATAACTAATCTATAAAATGGGAAAGATGGAATACCTAAGAACCATCTCCATAAATAATGAATTTTTTTCTATTATTTACAGGATACATCAACCAATCATTTGATATACTGGATGTTTCTTGATCCCATGAAATATTGGAGAATGCAATTTCATGAGTGAATTTTGTTACCTAGGAAAGAGAAAAAATCCCTTATTGAAGATTGTTTTCATGAATATAGTACTCTATAAATGAGAAACAAGTAGATTTTACATTCAATTGGATATCCTCTCATGTAATAACCATTGATTACATAATGAGGATATTTATGTTAACGTTGGGTAGATTGTATTTTCATCAAAAATCTAAATAATATATTTGGATGAATAAAGAAACATTCCATTTATATATTGATGACCATTTCTAGAACTAGGAAAATCTACAGTAGACGTCAACTAGGGCATACAAATATTCATATAGGATATGATTTTTTTTTGTGAATTAGTAAATCCTAATAGGTAATGTATGGATTCATTTTTGTGTCAAATATATATTTCATAATAATATTAATGATGAGTATATAACGATTGAGGAAAATAGGGACACATTTCCATAGACAAATACGAGGAAAGGGATTATGAGAATTCAAACTAAATTGAATCTTTGATAAGGGAAAATATTCCACTATTTGAACCTTCTTTCATTACACAACAATCATTGGAATTAAATCCATTGAATAACACTCTCTAGTAATCATTCCTTGTGAATAAGACATCACTTAAAATAATTATTTTCTCTAAGATAAACAATAAATAGTAGGAAATGATTTTTATTTTACATAAAAGACACAGAACCAAATATTAAAGGGAATGGATGACCATAAGGAGATAAGACCCATGATCTGAACAAAAAATATATATTTTCAATTTCTGCAAGAAAATTGGTGAATCCACAACATTTCATTCAAAATATTGGTGAAAACTGTTGTTAACTATGATGAAAATGAAATAGTCCATACAGGATTTGTCTCTATATATTAAGTACGATTTAATTTTCAGAATCAAAATATGGAAACCCAAAATTATCATTTTCCACTACAAATCATGTACTAAAATCAAGAAAGAAAACATGGAAAAATAATCTATCATTTTTTGGAATGATATTAATGATAGAATAAAACTTGAGTTGACCTAAATTACCATTCTAAAAAATTTTTCATTGGTCCCCACATTTCCTTTACCTATTAGAAAATAGAATTTGGTATGTGCAGTTCACCATAAGATATTTAGAGGTGTATGAAACAAATATTACCTGTAATAGTATAGGAACTCCTTTAAATCATCATGGATGGTGTATCTATGTATGGAAGGTCCATTGAGGTATATGTTAGTAACATGGATCAAGATGTTCACTAATGTGAATAAAACTTTATGGTCTTAAAATGGGAAATGGGTCACTTCATTTTCTAAGGATGAATTGTCCTCTATATTAAAATAACAACACAAAGTAAGGAAGTTGATCACAAAAAAAAATGTATTTGTATAACTCTTATATGATCCAACTATAGATAATCATATAAGGACATTTTCTATCTATTAAGGATTCTATGGTTTTTTTATAAAAACTATATTGATGTATCCCACCACATGATACATTTGTCATCAATAGAGACCATTTTTGTGTTCATTAAAGAGTTTTGATGGGAATTCCTTACACTAAAGGATATTTTCATGGATTCTTCAATAAAAATTTCATCATATTGTAATAAGGATGTAAAATATAAATGTGATGCACGTGACTTTACAATTGGTTCTATCCTAGGAAAGTGTATAGGAAATAAATTTTCACACATTTACTATGCCAGTAATAGGATTAATTATTCGTAGGTATATTTTACAACAAGGAACAATCACCTTATATATGTTTCCATTGAATTTTATATTTTTCCCTCAATACTCTTTCTATCAGTATGTGCTGTAAACTGGTGATAAATCACTTAGATTCCAAATGAATAAAAGAAATGTTAATCAGTACTTAGATGATTGAATTTTCTACTAAAATTATAAGACATTATAATCAATTAAACCAAAGGAATTGAAAACCTTAACATTGATTATATTCATGTGACACCACATCCCAACATCAAAGTTAATGATAATATTTCTATCAAGGATAATATCCTCGATGAAACACATCACATGATTAATACCAAATCAATAATATTTTTTCAATATTAAATATTCTCTTTCCATGGGATCACTAAAAACTGGAATTACATTTTAAAAGTGGAAGAAATCTTTATTTGTAGCCTCATATTACTAATGGGATGAGAAAAATTATTTTAATCCTAGTGATGATGGATTTATGTTGTTATTCATTCAATAAGATGATTGAAAATGTTTTGTCACAATATTCCATACATCACTAGAAGGAGGTAATCATGGAGCTAAATATACATAGAAAAATTCCTTCAATGTGGCCTTTTAGTTCCATGTGTCATCAAGATGCATGAATTTATTTCCAACCAATGATTAATACCATCAAACCGGGGTCTTAGAAAAATGAAATGATATTATCCCAAACACTATAGCAGAAAACAAACTCATATATGATTAAGGAATTTATCTCATGGAACCAATAAGTTGTTCCCATGGAATGAATTAAATCAATGTTGGCATTGAATAGCTCTTGACATTACACAAAGACAATGCTACAAATAATTAAACCATAAAATATGTAATGAATATTTCAAAGATAATATTATTCTCTGTATTTGGATTCCATTGATTACTCATTCATTGTAACAACCCAACCCTAGATAAGAAGAGTCTGTGATTTATTACATAACATTTGCATAATTACAAGGAATCACGTCTCGAAGGGCTGATCAGTTTAGCAATAATGGAAAATAGATTAAATACATGAACTACACATTATAATTTCTCCCATAAAATAAGAGATATATAATCCTTTAAGAATTTCATTTTTCTCCTAGCTTAAACCTCCATGTAAAACATTATACACTTCTTGGAATCCTGAGAAAATAAAACATAATAAAGGGGTGATCTCAAATTCCATGTGAGGATAAATAATATTTCGAATCATGTGATAAATATTCAAAAAAATTAACAGAAAGGTGTTAAATAGAAACACAAGACCATTAAACATAAACATCAAAATAATATGGTAATGCTAATCAAAATAATTTCATTTAATTATTCACATTGGTAATCTACTAGTTGAATAATCATATGTGACATCAATAACTAATCTCATAATGATTGAATTCATAATTCCATAAATCTTAACCACAATGTCATGGCCTTGTGCAAATACTCTAGATATAAATTTTGTCAATACCTTTTGCCAAGACACTAGTTTGCCAAATGAGACATACAGATGCACCGATGGGCTATAGCAGGCCACGCCTATAACATACTAAGTCAAATGTATTCCTCATAAGAAAATGGATGAAAATAATCTAAACATTCATATAAAAACATACATACAAAATATCAATACTTTAACCACAAACCTTGAATGGTATAAAAATAGCACAACCACGATCAAAAAGAACTCATTCCATAAAATATGTAAGATTGTAAAATAATAAATCAACCTCAATAAAGAATAAAATACAATGAATGATATTGAAATAGGTGAAAATAATTAGCAATACAATTGGAGGGAAATATAATTTTTTTCTTGAAAACATTTAACAGTCATACGATTTATCAATGAAGTCGTTTAAATGAGATTTTTGAATCAAAGTTTCACACACCACATTAAAACACTGAAATGAATTTTTATCATAAAACATTAATGCCCATATAAATAAATCCTTAAACCCATTTTTAATATATGATCATCAATGAGATATATTTAAATAATACATATTTAAAAAATTTAAAACAATTTTTTAGTTAATGAGTTCATAACCAAATGAGAGATGCTTGAATACAAATAATTGAGGAATACAATTAGTCAAAACATTATAATTCATGGAGAATAAATAGATTCCGAATAAAATATGTCAAATAACATTATATGCACCAAATAAAATAGAATAGGCTCATAATAACAGAGAAGTCGAAATAAAACATAAATTGAGATGAAATCTATTAAAAAGATAGTATCCTTAGATTAAGGGTAAATAATTATCATAATCATGTGAAAAAATATTAATAAACTCAATGTTATTTGATATTCATTGTAAATAAATCAGAGTACATTCACATATATTCCTGTAAAAAATTAAAATGACGTAGACGTTTAACTATATGAATAGAAATTGAGTATACTTTACCCTTATCATGTTCATATAAATAACTATATAATTTATAAATGGATTGACTATTTGTATAAAAAGTATATCCGAAAAATGGGGAGTGGAAATTACTACATAAAAAAATAAATATTTATTCTATAAATAATCATGGAGTAAAATTTACAATGAAGCATGCACAAAACCCAATGAGTGGAAATTTAAACTAGAAATTTCCATACCGATTTGTTAACATACAAAACATACATCCCATGAAAAAAGAACCATATAATTTATATGTAAATACCCATAAATTAATTTATATTACTCAAATAATACAATCATGGGTAGCACATACAACATAGAAAATGAAATAGTCGAAAATATAGCTGGAATCTCACTTGAAAAAAAAGTCATATGAAAACCCAAATACATTATACATTATTATAATCAAGATTAATTATAACCTCCTGTATAATGGTTAAATAATTGTTATTAAATTATAATATAACCACATACATAAATATGATATCATATATGATCCTATAATATTACTTTGTTAATAATATTTTAGTAGTATCATTGTTTCGGTTGTAAACTGATTCATTTTCCTTTATATGTTTCCTTACATAAGTCAGGTTTGTTATAGATATGATGTATTTTATTAATATACAGAAGTATATTATGTTCATAATCATTATTTTTTAACCTTAAAAATATAAATTATTCATGAATGGTTATGATGGGGAATGAAACCCTATCGCGTCGTGGAGACGGTTAGCCATACGTACACACGAGCGACACTATCATTCTACTAATGGTGAAAAAGTATGTAATTTGATGGTATATTATATATAAATAATCATTGAAATGTTTTATTGGTTATTTAGATCAATTATACTCATTGTTATACCCATACAAATAATTAAGTGAGGAACAAAAAACTACACCATGACATGAAGATGGTAAGCAGCACACACACACTCATGCATGGTGACATTTCATTCGTAGGATGGATAAAATAATGAATGTGTCAGTACCATATTTATAATAAAATAATAAAAAGTATATGGTACTAGATGTATTATTTTGGTATGTAGACAACAAATAAATATGATGGGTGAGAATAAAATAACATTGAAAGAGGAGACAAAATAATTACCTCTTCGACGGGTACTTCGTTTTTCATTTGTACAAAAGGGCTCCTTAGGTTGGCTTTCTGATCAAATTAAAGACTATATGATGATGTGATGGTCATTGGGAAGATATTTGAGAAGGTTTTGGTCGAGACAAATAACTTTATGATTTTGAACATGGGAGAAGGGGAAGTACCCATTTTGTAAGGGAGGTGTTGGGCACTTTAGGAGGAGCTTGAAATATTATTTTTTATGAAATAGTTTTCAATTTATAATAGCTCCAAATAGATTTATTTAGATTCTATGGTGGTTAAGGGTCGAAAAACTCTCAACCAATTGGTTTTAGAGATGTTTATGTTACCATATTAACCATTTAATTTATATTTAACTCTTAGTTAAATAGTTTAACTTTTACCATGTCTTCTTTAATTATTATAATACATGGTTAATAAACATACTATGAAATTCCAACAGCAAATCATGAGGTTCACTAATGACATATATATCTATACATATTCCTTTGGTAGATCCTTAGATTTTTAGGACTATTATATAATTAAATAAACTATTATATGTTTTATAAACCCATTTATGTCATTTTTTACAGTATTTAGTATTTGGTTTTTTTGAAGGTCATAAATATATGATATCCATGAAAACAACAAATTTAATCAACACTATCATGTCATTATAAATTATTAAATTTGTGTATGTCATCTAAAGTTTAAATATACATTTATTTTAAAATTTATAATAACAATTATTTTAATCATTCATTAATAAGATAGTTACAGCATAATCATTGTGTCATAAATAAATTTATTTAAATAATTTCTAAAAATTGTAAATAAAATTCTATTATGGAGGAAGTATTTTGGGATTTATAATTAATATTTATAGTTTAATTTATATTTTTATAAACCTATATTAAAAATGGTTTAGTTATTAAAATTCGAATTTAACACATTAAATTATTCTTTAAATAAAGTATAACAAATGTCTAGATATAATAATTTTGGATAAAAAAGATTCATATTTTTGTACTGAGGTTAATTTTTGACAAAATAAATTTATCCAATAGAATTAGGACATCTGTTGTAGTAATTAATATACAAATTTTAACTTTAATTACAATATTTACTTTAAACCATGGAAAATAAAATTCTAATGTTTCGTTTCACAAAAAATAATTTTCATACCATTTAATCGCATTTTACTTTTAAATTAAATGAAGTGATAAAATTATGTTTTATGAAAATTTAAAAATGTTTCTAAATGGTGGATAAAATATTGTAAAATATTCAACAAAAATTTATATATATAATCATATAATAAAATAACTTCAATGAATTACATTGTAATAATATATGTATTATGTATCTATTTTGACATTAATATAAAAATAAAAGAATTTTTTTTAAATACAAAAGTTGGTTTTAATCAATGACACATTGTTTTTCACTATTCATGAATAATTGAATGTTTTTAGAAAAATACCAAAAATTTAACAATAGATAATTTTGATATACAAAATTATAAAATAAAGGCTATTTTACCAAATTAATTACATATATTTTGTATTAATTATATTAAAAATAATTCCCATTTTCAAAACCAGAAAGCATGTTTTTTAGAAGTAAAAACTATCAAATGAATTATATGTGTTTATGTCCAATTTAAATGTAAAATTAATTCCAATGACCAAAATTGGATTAAATGGGAAAAATATAATATAATTATACTTCAATACCATCCAAATGTATAATTTACCAACCTAAGTTATTTTGTATATAAAAGTTGTTTTCAAATAAAATTTAATGTTTTTCATGATTCATCAAAATATGAATATTATCATAAAAGCAATAAAAATTTAAAAAAACTAAATTTTTATGTCTCTATTATAAATAAGAAGTATGTTTTGTCAAATTTAATATATATAAGGGTCAAATATTGGATTTAAAAATTGTTTTAAATTAAAAGGTAGTAAAATTGCATTTTTTGAAAAATACATCTTTTATATGATAAATTGTATTTGTTCTAATATTATGTATAATAAATAAATAATATTTATTTTAAATTTATATAATGTATATAAAATTCAATATTCATTTAATACTATTCATAACCACTTTTTTAATGGCTAGTTTGGTATATCGTCGTGCGCTCGAACTTAGTGCTTCATGTAGCGCAAGCTATTAAATTTCATTAAAGAAAATAACAAACATTGAAGTCTTGGGGTGTAACATTATACCCTAGTTTTGAAAATTGCATCCAAAAAATTTTAAAATTATTCTTGGGATCTTCAATTATAGTCCCAAATCAGAAAAAAAATCAATAAAACTATCACATTAAAAAATGAAAGAGAAGTAAAAAGGTCACCTGAGATCTCACATACTATGATTCCATGTAGGAAAACATAGATATGGAAGATAATAAAAGTGTCGAGTTCTGACAGAGAGTGATTGAAACCCTAATCAGAAGAAAGATAACAACAGGAAAACCACAAACTTGTGATGGGTTAAACAGTCATTGGTTTCCCAGTTGGAAAAGAAAACATACAATGTATTTGTTTTAATTTCCATTACATAAATTTGAGAAATTTATTTATGATATTGACTAAGAATAGAAAGAGATATATTTAATTTTACAATTGAGTTTTATCCTTTAATAAATTTCAACCACCAACTCATCTTTTCTACAAAAGAAGAGTATCCAAGATGTGTTGGTGACACCTGAAGCACTAAAATCAACTTCTAAAGAAAGGCCTAATCCACAAATGATAAACTATATATATACCTTGTCTTTAGAGATTAATAAACCAAATTGGTTAGAATAAGATCATATGATCCCCAAAATGGATAATAATTTATAGAAAAATAACTAATCTTAATTTCAAAAATTAAACAAGCAATAACTAAATGTTCAATAAATACCATTCAATAAGAAATTGTCCTTAAGTTCCTATAAATATTCAAACATAATATTTAAACCCAATATTATGAAGAATTTAGACACATATTTGTTCAAATTAAATATTTACATTTATCTCCAAAAACTTTTACTACTCTTAAAGTCTAATAATGAAGTGTAATTAATCAAATCACATTGTCTCAATGATAGAGTAATCATTTCATTAATAACCTGAATCTCTATAAGACCACAATAAATATATATATTCTTCCAAAATAGAAATCCACCATTACTCTTCAAATGAAATCCCATAGTATTCTATTTTCTAAACACTTATAATGTTCTCAACAGAGTAAACCTATTCGAAAATAAAATGTATCACTTAATCACAAAATCATTTTCTTATAATATGTATATCCATTTGATAAAAAAATAATATCCCAAATCAACTTATTATTAATAAAAAATATCATTTAACTAAGATGAATTAGTCACACTAACCACAGACGTCACATATTATAGTGGTATGTGATAAATCTCAGTCACACCTTGGTTGTGGGATTGATTCCCACAGCTTTTTCCGATGCGATGGGTTGTCACACAATTTACTTGTTGTGCTTTTTCTAAAAATATATTTTACATCATTCCAAAAATGACATAAATTCTTCAAAATTACCATAACATAATTTAACCACAAATGTTATCTAATACCTCGCATTTTCATCCAAAAAATTAATAACTAGTAGTTTCCTTGAATTTAGGGATCATATAAACCGAGATGGATTTTTATAACTATATCCAAAAAAATAAAATATAACGCTTCATCAAATAGAATTTTCACATAACAAACTAAAGGGATACATTAACTAGAGAAATGTCATCCAATGTAACCCCATCTACCAAGAGTATTAATACTTTTAAACATTTCTCCATTTATTTATTTCCACAATGGTTCTTCTGTGACCTAGTGTTTACCCTATAGAATAATGCATTGGCTTAGTTAATTCTCAGGTCCCCTACATTGACAGAAAAATACATTAAATGGATTCTTTGGATCTTCTTTATTTTCTTCCATAGTACAATTCATTTTTCATCAGAAATTCATTATATATATCTTTTTTTCCCACACATAATGAATTTCATTGTTCCACTGAGACACATTCTATTGGTGTATCCTTCCAAATTTGCTGGATGATGGAAATTTATAAATATTTTTTCCATGGTCTCCACTACTAGATCTCATATCATTCTCCGCCTATCTCTTCATTGTTGAGTTTTGAAGAAGGATAATGTATACCTTTTTATCTTATTTTTGGAAACCTGCTTTAGAATTAACACGATATGTTTTACGCCTATCAACAATACACTTAGTTACTTATTTCTACCATCGTTCCCACCTTGTACATCATGTTCAATGTTACTTTGAATTCCTTGGAATCCAAACATTGACTAGATTCAGAATGCCTAGAGTGAGAAACGAATGTCATGATATCATTTATTGAATATCATGACTCCTTATTTTCAATCAATAACACCTTATGATTAACCAGGGTTATTTTTTCTCATCTTATATTAAAATCATTCAAATCAGTGTGTAAATAAAATGAGAGTTATCCTTAGAATTTCCCCCTGTAGTGTCAAACTAGGTGGGCATTAAGGCCTATTTACGTGTACCAAGATATCCCATCTCATGCCAGAAACTCCGAGTCAGATTTTCACTCCTAGGTACATTTGTGCCATAACCACATCAACTTGTAGTATACATCCATGGATACATTTATTGGAAAAATAACAAAATATCTACATTAACAAAATTGTAGGATATTATTATATACCAATCATCAAAGTATATAATATGGTAATGTTTCTTAATTAGTGTTTATCAAAATCTAGTTTCCATTGTTATTGCAAAACATCCTCGGATATGATCCGTAACGCCCAAACCATAGTTACCAATTGTCGGTGCATTATTACATAACATTGGATTGATTAAAGGAATCATCTCCTGAATGGTTGATCTAGTTAGTAGTCTTCAAAAATAGATTACATACATGAACATAAAATTACAATTTTTAACATAAATTATAACATAGATAATTCTAGGAGAATTCATCAATTATTCTTGTATAACCCTGCATATAAAACATAATACAATTATTAGAATCCAGAGAAAATAATTCCTTATATATGTTGTGAGATTAGATTCTTAGTAAGTTTAAACAATATAGCATAAGATATCATAAATAATCATAAATTGTTTGGAAGGGTAAAAAATTGATTCAAACGCCACTTAAACCTAAAAATTAGTATAATCTGGAAAAATAAATTTAATAATCCCATTTACTTGTTCACATGGATACTCTACTTATTGAATAATCACATGTAACATCTATAACTAATCTCATAATGATGAAATGCATAATGTTGGAAATCATAACCACAAATTCATGTCCTCATTCCAATAAACTAAATGTAAAATTTTCCAAGGCCTTGTTCGAAGACACTAGTTTGTCTCATGTGACCTACCCATGCATCGAGGGAATATAGCAGGGCCTTCTCATCACTTACTATTTTCAATGAATTCCTCAAATGAAAAGGGTGAAAAATAATCTAAGCATTCTTATTAAAACCAGCATTAGAAATGCCAATAATTTAACCACAAACCATGAATGGTATAATAATAGTACATCCACAGTCAAAAATGACTCAATAAATAAAATATATAATATTGTATTATAATAAATAAAACTCAATCAAGAATAAAATACAATGACGTATTGGAGGGAAATATCCCCTTTTTCATGAAAACATTTAAATGTCGCACTATTAATCATTGAATTCATTTGAAAGAGATTTTTGAATCAATGTTTCCTATACCACATTAAAACATTAAAAGGAATATATTTTATAAAAAAATCATTTCCATATAAATAAATCTTTAAAACCATTTTTAAAACATCGACATAAATGAGATATATGTAGAATAATACATATTTAAACATTTAGAATGATATTTTAGTTAAGGAGTTCCTAACAAAATGAGAGACACTTGAATACAAATAATTGAGGAATAAAATTAGCCAAAATATTATAATGTCATGATAATAAATATATTCATGACATAATATATCAAATGACATTATATGCATCATATAAAAGAGAATAGGCACATAACAACAAAGAAGTCAAAATGGAATGTAAATTGAGATGTAATCCAATTTAAAGACAGTATCCTTAGATTAAGGACAAATAATTGTCTTAATTTTGTGTGAAAATATAAATAAACTCTTTATGATTGGATATTAAGAGTTAATAAATCATAGGGAATTAGCATATATTATTTTAAAAACAAAACCAATGATGTGGATGTTTAATTAAATGAATGTAAATTGAGTTAAGATTACCCAAATCATGTTCATATTAATTACATTATAATTTATCAATGGATTGATTATTTGTATAAAAAATATATCCACAAAATTGTTAGTGGAAATTAATACATAAATAACTAAAGAGTGATTCTACACATAATCTTGGAGTAAAATAATCTATAATGTATGTGCAAAAACTAATGAGTTGAAATTGAAACTAGAAAATACCATAACGATTTCGAAATGTACGAAACATACACCCCATTAATGATGGATCATATAATGAAGATGTAAATACCCTGAAATTAAATTTTATTACACATATAATACAGTCTTGGGAAGTATATACCCCATGGAAAATGAAATAGTTGAAAATATAGCATAAATCTAACGTGAATAAAAAGTGAGATAAAAAACCCCATACCATTTACTTTATTTTAGTTGAGGGTATCATTAAACTCTTGTATAATTGTTAAATAATTTTAATTAAATTACAAAAGAACCACATACATAAATATGATATCACATATGATCCTATAATATTTCATTGTTAACAATATTTCAGTAGTATTATTGTTTTGGGTGTAAACTAATTCATTTTCATTTAGATGTTATGTTACGTAAGTCATGGTTTTTATAGATAGGATGTGTTTTATTAATATCCAGAATGATATTATGTTCTTAATAATTATTTTTTTAATCATAAAATGAAACCAATTCTGGAATGGTTACGATGGGGAATGAAACCACATCGTGTCGTGGAGACGGTAAGTCGTACGTACACATGTGTGACAATATCATTCTATTGATAATGAAATAATATGTAATTTGATGGTATATTATATATAAAGAATCCTTGAAATACTATATTTCTTATTTAAATTAGTTATAGTCATTATTATACACATCTATATAATTAAGTGATGAATAAAAAACTAAATCATGACTTGGAGACGGTAAGCATCCCACACATGTGCATGGTGACATTTCATTCATAGGATGGATAAAATAATAATTATGTACCATATTAATAATAAAAATAAAAATATTTATAAGGTTATAGAGTAATTATTGTTTAATGGAAACAACAGATAAAGAGGAAGTGGGAGAAGAAAAGAAATATGAAAGAGGTGACGAAATAATTATCTCTCAGGTGATTTCATTTTTATTTGTAGAAAAGGGATTCCTAGGATGTAATTATGATCAATTTCATGCCTTGAGGATCAATTTAGGGTAGTTTGGAGTATATTTAGTCAGGGTTTTTCTAACCAAATTTCTTTGGAGGTTTGAATTTGAGAGAAGAAGAAGTACCCTTTTATAAGGGAGGCGAAGGGCACTTTTAGGAGAACTTGAAATATTATTTATTATAAAATAAATTTCGTTTTATAAATGTTCCAAATGGATTTATTTCTAGTATAATGTTGTTTTCGATTGAAAGTCTCTCAACCAATAGGTTTTGGACATGTTTTGGTCACCATATTAACCTTATCATTTAGATTTAACTCTTAGTTTAATATATTAACCTTTACCATGTCTTCTTGTGTTATTATAATACAAGGTGAATAAAGATAATATAAAATCACAATGTATCCTCAAGTGGTTCATTAATGACATATATATCATTATATAAGTCATATTGAAGAACTTTATATATTTATAATAGTTATATATTTTAATAAAATATTATTCGTTTTAAAAATCATTTATTTCCATTTTGACAATTTTTAGTATTTGGTTTTTTCGAAATTTATAAAATCTGAGTTACTCATACAAAATAAATTTAATCAACCCTAAAATTTCATATTAAACTATAAATTTTGATTATGTCATCAAAAGATTCAATTTACATTTATTTTAATATTTATAAAAAAAGTTATTTTAATTACTCATTATTAAGGTACTAAATGCATCATTAGTGTGACATAAATAAATTTACTTATCTTATGTATTAAATTGTTAAGTAAAATAATATGATTTAGTAAATATTTTTATCATTCTAATTAATATTTATTTTCTAATTTAACTTATTTATAACCCTATAATATAAGTGGGTAATTCATTAAAATTAGAATTTAAAACTTTAAACTCCTTTAAAATGAAATATAATAAATGTTCTTATATAATCGAAGATGATAAAAAAGTATCCTATTTTTTCCTAAAGTTTATTTTGTTTGATATACATTTATCTCATTAAATTAGGACATGTGATGGGGTAATTATAAAATTATTGTTAACTTTAATTGTCCTATTTATTTTTAACCATGGTAAATAGAACTTCAAAGTTAATATTCACTAAAAAAATACTTACATCCTTTTGAATAAAAGTTTTCATACTGATATAAACCTGGTATCTTATATTGGTGAAATTCAATTCACAGAAGTGGTAAAATTATGTTTTATGCATATTTGGAAATGTGTCTAGAAGATGGGTAAATGAATATAAAAAGTTCAACAAAATTTTATATATCTAAAAATATTATAAAATATCATAAATAAATAAAATTGGAATAATATAGGAATCATGTTTTAATTTTTACATTAAAATAAATTTAAATTATTTACAATTATTTAAATAAAAAGTCAGTTCTAAACTACAACAGAGTGTTTTCAATATTCTTCAAAAATTGAATGTTTTTTGAAAAAAAAAATTCACCTAATAAAAATTATTATATTCAAAATTTAAAAATGATTCATATTTTACCAAATTCAAATCTTATAAGTTGTATTATTTAATTTTTCAATAATACTCATTGTCAAAATAACAGAGCAAGTTTTTGGAAAGTAAAAAACTATTAAAAGCATGATATGTGTTTTTGTCCAATTTAAATGTAAAATTACATTCAATTACCAACATTGGATTAAATTATTAAAACATAATCTAATTATACTTAAATATCATTCAAATGTATAATTTAACACTATAAATAATTTTTAATAGAAAATTTGTATTCAATTTAAATTTATTATTTTTCACTATTAATAAAAATATGAATGTTATCAGAAAACCACAGAAAATTTTTCCAAGATAAATATTAATGTCCTGATTTAAAAGAATAAGTTTATTTTATCAAATTAAATATATTGAAGATTTAAATATTTTATTTTAAAAGGATTTAAAATTAAAATATTGTAAAATTTATTTTTTTAAATACTTCTTTTATCAAAAAATTGAATTTTTTTCTAATATTATGTCTAAAAAAGACATAATATGGATTATAAAATTATATGGAGTTTATAAAATTTAAAATTCAGTTCAGAATATTCATAAACGATTTTTGAAAATCTAGTTTGGTAAGTAGTGTTGCTCTTGAACTCGTTGTAGTGTGTACCTCAAACTATTGAATTACTTTTAAAAAATTAACGTACTGTGAAATCAAGTGGTATTACATTCGCAGTCATCAAACTAATATCACTAACATTGGTGTGAATTCCGTTCATGAAAAAATTTCACTGGATATAGAACTGGTCCTCCATATCATCTGAAAAAAAGAGAAAACGTTGAAGTGTCAAAAAAGGAAATAAAGAAAATCATAGAAAAAGAATAAATTCCTTTTGAATTTATTGGAGCATCAAATATGATAATTTACATTGCATGTATGAATGTGCCTATAAAATATCCGTTAGTACTACTCCATTACAACTAGTGTATAGAAATCTGTTCCACCTACCAGTTGAATTAGAACACCAATTTTTTTGGGTAATAAAATATTTGGACATGGATTTCGGGAAATTTGGTGGGTCAAGAATGCTTCAACTAGATATGATACTAGAAATGTAAGAACATGGATCTATGTTTTCAGGTATGTCATTCATTTTCCTAGAGTTTTTAAGAAAAGGGGAGTTTTTGGAATATTTTGAAGTACACACCATGTACTTTATAAGTACAGGTTGTGTACTCCCTTGCTGCACCGGGCCACATGTTCATCGTGTTCGGGCCACACACACAGTGTGTAGGGGTGAAGTGGTGGCCGCTTAAAGCAGAGTAAGGTAAATTGGTGTACATGTTGTGTACTCAATAATTACACGCCATGTATTTTATTTTCATTAAACGGACCGGGGTCACGCCTAATCGCCAGATCGACCTTCTTCTAAGTTTCGTTCGGCCGAGAGCTCCCGTACAGCCAGGATTCTTCACTGAGAACCGAGATTCCGTTTGATCTCTATTTCGACCAATGTTTATTACGTCAGAACTGCAGCGGTGAGTTCTTTATTCTCCTAGAGCCTAGTTTTCCAATTCATCCTTTTTCTCAAGATATCATGAGTTGAGAGTTTTGTGGATTTTAGTCTATCTATTCCATTCTAAGGGGAATCAATCATCGTGGTTCAAGTATATCGATCTCCCAGGATCGAGGTAGGTGGTTTGGTCCATTCAGTAGGAATTCTTTGAATATTTTGTGCAATTCCACAAATTCACTTGAACGGGGTATTGTGTGATTCCTATTTTTTCCCCTGTTGTTTTCCTGCATTGCTTGATTTCTTGAGTAGAGGTCGATGCATGTAAATAGGGAAATATTTACTATTCTCTAGATGTTTTTCCATGAATGTTTTTCTTGTAAGGTATTTTTCTAATTGTCATGCCTAGTTGTAGGATAGTAGAACTATTGTACTGTTATGCTATTATGACATAGAATGATAGCCATGTAGTTCTTGAGGTTTACTTGAGGCGATACGTGTTCTATGCATGTTTGTTTAACAGCGGGTTGTGGGAACTTAGTGTTGTAGACCATAGGGAGAATGGACGTAAGGGCTTCTCCAGAGTGTCTTTAATCTACGATGCGATACCACCTGGGGAATTGACATTGAGTTCTTCCTCTGAGAGTCTGTAGTTCCTTGACGTGTTCCACATGGGTAATGAGATGTTGAGTGATTCCCCAGAGAGCCTTTAGTACGGTACAAGACTATAGGGGGGATTGATGGTGAGTTCTTCCCTAGAGATTCTATTCATTCATTAGCTGAACCAGAGGGGTGTGACTTTGTGTGTCTCTAAGAGGGTTGCTTGTACATGTAGGTTGAACCACAATGGTAAGGTTGTGATAACTACCCAAGGGGTTACCAGTTGATATGCTTGTTGATTGGATGTTACTTGTGTGCTTTATATGCTAGACATTGTGGATTGTCGCTACTGTGTGCTTTCTTGTTTACTACTTCTTGTGTTTTTTTACTTGCCATGTATTCACTGACTGTTTGGCACAGACCGTTAAGTGTTTGTCGACTGAGACCTTGTCTCACACATTGTTTGGGCCATGCTTTTGGGCCAAAAGATTATATTTTTGCACGTATAGATAAGGGAAATCTCCCTTCTTCTTTAGGTTCTTGATTGTTGTGGAGCAGGAGAACATGGGGCCAAGATGAGGGTTGCGATGCGGAATGGTCGCTCATCTGTTTTTCTTTTGTACTTTGTTTTTGTACTGTTTCAGCATTGTGACTTGTTTGGTTGTTTTCCTAAACATGCATACATATCATGCATCATTGTAATATAGGTGTGCTCCATTTTTCTTCTTCCAGTCTTCTGATATTTATTTCTGTATGGACTATTATTACATTCGTTGTTGTGTGTTGTTTACTTCCTTTGTGTACTTTTCCAATGAAGGCATAGTTTACCCACTCTCACACCCATGTCCCTCACTACTAGTCGGTATCCTCTGGAGTTTAGGGAAATGTGATTGAGGCCAGGTGACCAACCGTGTACGAGGCGCCTCTTGGTGGCTTCTGGAACTGGGACGTTACAAAGTGTTATCAGAGGAGTTCTTTTCTCTTGTTTTAATCTTTGGAGCCTTTAGCCAGGGATAGGATGGATTCAGAACATGGTATTCAGCTATTCCCAGGAGTAGCTAACCCGTATACAGGGAAAGGCCAATCTACCTCACTTATTATAGTTTTACGGTTTTGTTATGTTATAGTTGATCTGATTTCACCTAGAGTGATTCACATGCTTTGTGATGTTATTTTTGTTGTTATTGTGGTTACATTTCTGTCGCAACCCGATGAGATTAGGGTATCCCATCTCAGTCATCATATAGTAACTTGTTATAAATCACATTCCATGAATTCTTTCCATGACATCTAGGGTGGATTAGAAATTTCATGTTATTGTGATAGACGTTGTGTAGATTATGCATGTTTTTTTGATAGATACTTTGATAGAATCCTTGCGGTCTGATAGAGAGGTTGTTGTGTTGTACCATGCTTAAATCAACGCCAAATTTTGGTTATTGAGGTGTTATGGGAACTCTTGAATCGGAAATTGGTGAATCATTAACATTTTTTCCTAAAATATGACACTATTGGATGCCAAGACTTGATTCGTGGGGAGTATGGTCCCTCACGAATCGGAATTTGGAACCTCCATGCTTATTTTTCAGAGTTTTTAGGGATTTGGTGTAGTTTCAGAGATATTTCCCAGAAAACCCAGAATACACAGCGTGTACTTTTTATATACAATCCGTGTAGTTTTCAAACCATGTAACTGATTGTGTGAGTAGAAATAGGGGTTGCAATAAATCTCTAGGAACACTCCGTGTACGGTAGATACACGCTGTGTAGTAGTGAGCCGTGTACCCTGTTGTGTCACTAACAACACGGGTCGGGGAAGCACGTGTAATACATGCCATGTTTTGTACGAACACACCATGTAGCCTTATTCTAGGTACCTAGTCGTGTCATGAACAATACGGGATGGTGTTATCTCCTCTTATACACGCCATGTTTGTTAGGAAGACAATGTGTAAGGGTCAGAAATGTACCCGGCCGTGTCTCCAAAAACACGGGTAGGTAAAAATCATCAAGTACACTCCGTGTTTGATCAGAACACGCTGTTTAGTCTCAGCCATGTAATCAGTTGTGTAAATAACAACACAAGTCATTCAAAACTTGTCTAATACAAACCATGTCCATAGGGAACACGCCGTGTAGTCTCAGTTTAAGAAGACCGTTTGGGTTAGCCGTGCAAGGAGACTCAAGTAGGGGAATAGAGTTAAGTACACGCCGTGTAGTCATGTTTTGTAAAACATGAGTGTTTCCATCTCTTGTTTCCATTTTGTACTTTTTTTCTCTATCCTTGATATTCCTGATCTAAGGTATGATTTTGATCTTTCATAGATATGCCTCAATTTTATCTTCAACTCTTATTGATACTGGTGCTAGGCATATATTTATCACTGTTTCTATTGTGGAGAGCCTTGGGCTCTGTATCTTTTCTTCTGCCGGCTTGTTGACACTATAAAGACCTTTAGGGAAGAGGACATCTAGTATACGTCAGTGCCGAGAGTGCCCTCTCGAGGTTGCATGGTATCATTTATTATGGTATCTCTATGTCTTAGAGATGATATACTATGATGTCATTCTCATGATGGACTGGTTGATTCCCTTCTAGGCAGTCGTCAACTATTATCACAACTGGGTGAGTTTTATTTCAACATAGGGTAAATCTTTTCTTCATAGAGGTGAATGGGATGATCAGGTGAGTCAAGCAGAACTAGAGCATCATGGGCTAGGAGGGGTTATGGCCCAGATTTCTAGTCTTTATCTGGATGACCAGGGGACTTCTCAGTTGGACTTTCCTCCAGCGGTGGATCATTTCAGAGATGTCTTTCCAGAGGACTTTTCCAGTTTTCCTCTATAGTGTGAGGTATACTTTTCTATTGAGCTCATGACAGGAGTGGCACCGGTGTCCATTCCTCCTTATAGGATGGCTACACCTGAGTTGCAGGAGCTCAAGAAGTAGTTGGAGGAGTTGCAGGAAAAGGGTTTTATCTGACCCATCACTTCTCCATGGGGTTATCCTATCCTGTTTGCGACGATAGAAGATTGTACCCTTAGGCTCGGTGTGGATTATCGGAATATGAACCAGTTGACAGACAAGAACCGATATCCCTTACCGAGGATTGATGATCTGTTTGATCAGTTTTGAGGATCTCGGGTGTTTTCGATGATTGATTTGAGGTCTGGTTATCATCAGTTGTGTGTTAGACAAACATATATACCTCTAACAGCCTTCACGAGTAGGCGTGGTCTTTACGAGTATACGGTTACGCTGTTCAGTCTCCCGAATGCGCTAGTAGTTTTCATGGCACTGATTAGCCTAGTGTAACATCCTTACTTGGATTCCTTCATTGTGGTATTCGAGAACGATATCGTGGTGTACCCTCACACTCGACACGACCATGAGACCCATCTTGATATCGTTCTGAGTAAACTGAGTGAGTATCAGATTTATGTTAAACTCTCGAATTGCCACTTTTGGATGGATCAGATTCACTTCTTGGGTCACGTCATCTCAGAGGCCGGAGTATCTTTGGACTTAGATAATGTGAGATCTACAGTTTCCTGGGAGCATCCGAATAACATTTTTGATGTATGGAGTTTCCTAGGGATGGTTAGATACTACATATGCTTTATTCAGGACTTTTCACGCCTAGTAGCACCATTGACAGGTCTGAACATGAAGGGGGAGAAGTTTTCATTGTCAGATTCTTCTGAGTCATCCTTCCAGGAGCTGAAGGGAAGGTTGACGTCGGTGTCGATACTAGTCTTTCCATAGCCAGGAAGGAGATATACTATTTATTGTGATGCTTCATGTATCGGGCTGGGCGCTGTGCTTATGCATGGAGATGGAGTCATTGCGTACAGGTCTCGGTAGCTGAGGCCACGTGAGAGGAACTACCCGACGCACGTTCTGGAGTTGGCAGATGTTTTTCATGACTTGCGCTATTAGAGAAATTTTTTTCTGGGGGAGCACATTGTGGTTTTCACCAACCACATGAGTCTCAAGTATATCTTCACTTATCATGATCTGAATCTGAGATAGCGCAGGTGGGTCGAATATCTTCAGTCTTTTGATTTCGAGCATGCCTATACACCAGGAAAGGGCAACTGATTGTCAGAAGTGTTGTGCAGAAGAACTCAGATTCAGGCAGTTCAGGAGGCCAGCAGTGAGTGGAAGCTTATGGCACTATTCTCTGAGATGCATCTAGAGGTGCACTACAGACAAGGATATAATTACCTATCTTTTGTAACTGTTACCTCTACACTTCTTGATCGGGTACAAATGAGGCAGCTATCAGACTCAGAAGGCTTAGCCCTGTGGGAGAGTGTGTCAGGAGAGGACCCTCTTCCTAGACGGACAGTGGGAAAGGATTAGATATTGCGTTTCTAGGGACCTGTATGGGTGCCATTAGACATACGCGTGGAGCTAATATGGGATTTTCATTCCACAGTTTGGTAAGTTCATCATAGCGTCACCAAGATGTATAGAGATCTTCCTCGCCACTACTGGTGGCCAGGCATGAAGATAGATGTTACTGGTTTTTTCTTGAGGTGTTATACTTGTCAGCAGGTGAATGCGGAGCATCAGCAACCTGCATTCCTTTTACAGAAGTTACTCATTTCGGAGTGTAAGTGGAACGATTTCATGATGGAATTCGTGACCGGATTATCGAGGTCACCTCGATGGAACGATGTTATTTGGTTTGTCGTCGACATACATACAAAAGTTCCTCACTTATTACCGATCAAGGATACCTTCAGTGTTGATAATCTGGGACGGATATACATCCAAGAGAATGTACGTTTTCTTGGAGTTATACACTCCATTGTTTCAGATAAGGTTGTGTGCTTTACTTCTCGGTTCTGGCAGGGGATTCAGAGGGCTTCGGGTACATAGTTACTTTTAAGTACATCATACCATCCCTAGACAGATGGCCAGTCTGAGCGTACGATCCAGGTTCTTGAGGATATGCTCTGAACGTACATTTTATACTTTTTTGGTTCTTTGGAGATGAATACCCATATTGTGGATTCCACCTACAAAAATAGTTTCCAGGCGACTATTCAGATGGAACATTAAGAGGATTTGTACGGTATGCCATGCCGATCACCTTTATGCAGGCTGGAGGAAGAAGAGGCAGCTTTGCTGGGACCTCATCTTGTTCAAGAGACCTCATAGCAGATAGACTTGATTTGGTTGAGGATGGATACAACACCTTCATGACAAAAATCTTATGCTGATCAGCAGAGATGACCTCTGGAGTTCTAGGTAGGGGATAAGGTTTTATTGTGTGTCGCACTGAGGATGGGAAACAAGAGGATTCAGAGACAGGGTAAGCTTTCACAACTGTACGTCGGGACGTTTGAGGTATTAGAGAGAGTTGGGCCGGGTGCCTATCAGTTGCAGTTACCTCAGAGGTACCAGGCCATGCACGACGTCTTCCACGTCTCTCAACTCCGAGGTTACTATTCAGACGCTTCTCATGTCTTTCATCCCAATGAGGTTGAGACCGAAACGGATGCATCGTTTGAGGAGCATCCCATCCGGATAATCGATCTATGTATGAAGGTTCTCTGTGGCCGGTCTGTTCCTCTAGTACATGTACTATGGCAGAACGGGTGAGTACAGGACGAGACATGGGAGAGGGAGGCCGATGTGCGATCGTAGTGTCCTGAGTTGTTTGGGGTTTCTTCTACTATGCCTCGCTAGGGAAATTAGGGGATGTATTTATTTAAAGGGGGAAGTTTGTAAGAACCCAAATATTTGTTTTTATGTATGTCTTTCCTTTTCCTGGAGTTTTTGAGAAAAGAGGATTTTTTGGAAAAAATTGAAGTACACGTCGTGTACTTTATAAGTACACACCATGTACTCCCTTGCCACACTAGGTCATGCGCTCGCCATGTCCAGGCCACACACACGGTGTGTAGGTGTGAAGTGGAGGACACATAAAGCAGAGTACCGAAAAGTGGAGTACATGCCGTGTATTTTCTTTTTTTCATTAAACGGATTGGGGTCATGACTAATCGTCAGAATAACCTTCTTCTAGGATTTGTTCGGCCGAGAGCTCTCGTACGACCGTGATTCTTCTCCAAGCCCCCTATCTTACGTTCTATCTTCGTTATAATCGCCGTTTATTTCATTTCAACCACATCGGTGAGATATTTCTTATCCTAGAGCCTTGTTTTCCAATTCCTCCTTTTTCTCAAGATATAGTGGGTTGAGATTTTTGTGCATTTTTTTAGATCTATATCGTTCAAAGGGGAATCAATCATCTTGGTTCAAGTAAATCGATCTCCTACGATCGTGGTAAGTGGTTTGTGCCATTCTGTAGAATGTATTTTAATATTTTGTGCAATTCCACTAATTCCCTTGAACAGGGTATTGTGTGTTTCCTATTTTTCACCCTGTTGTTTTCCTGATATGCTTGATTTCTTGAGAAGAGGTTGATGCTTGTGAATAGGGTAATCTTTACTGTTCTCTGGATGTTTTTCAATGCATGTTTTTCCTATTAGGCATTTTCCTAGTTTCCATGCCTAGTTGTAGGATAGTGGAACTGTTGTACTGTTTTTCTCTTGTTCCATATAATGATAGCGAAGTAGCTCTTGAGGTTTACATTCGGTGATACGAGCGCTATGAATGTTTGTTTTACACTAGGTTGTGGGAACCTAGTGTAGTAGACCACCGTGAGAATGGACGTAAGTTCTTCTCCATAGTGTCTTTAAATTATGATGCGAGACCACTAGGGGAACTGACCTTGAGTGCTTCCTTAGAGAGTATATAGTTCCTCGACGCGGGCCACAGGGAGAAAGAGATGTCGAGTGTAACACCCGAAGAATTTATGAAAAATATTATTTTAATTTCATTAATGTCTTGTGTTGTATTCTACACCAAGATTACCTTTCTCTATACGCAACGCCGTATTAGCTTGCAGTATACGCAACACTATTCTTGGATCGTGTTACACACAATATTTATAATAGTTATTCTACGCAACATTGAGTATATATATATATATATATATATTCAATGTATAAATGAAATATGGTTGGATTCTATTATACGAAACAATGAAGGATTCTTTCACAACACACAACCCAGACTTGGCTTGCATTACACGCAATCACGACCTTCCTCGATAGCGTGTGTTGTACGCAATACTGGGTTTTAATAAACAACAATATATTATTATAATATTGTCATGAACTAGTCATTATGAATAGTGTTAACTAAATTTTGAATTTTATTACATTATTATTCATTTTACACATATCTAGAACATGGTATAAGAACAAAATAAATTTTTCGGGTAAAATAAGTATTTTTTAAAAAATGCAGTTTTGCCACCTTTTGATGGCGCACCAACTTCAAATCTAGTTTTTACATGTTTATAAGTTCAATTTTACAAAATAAAATTCTTCTTTTGAATCAGGATATAACAATTTACATTAGATAAGGTTTTGATATTTTTCCGATAACTTTCATATTTTAATGAATAGTAAAAAACACACTATATTTTAATTAAAAACATCTTTTTTCATTGTAATATTTTATGTGGATAAATTATAATGTTAAATGGTTTTAAAGTATAAATATAATATATTTTTACCATTTAATATAATTTATGACATTATCATTGATTTTACCTTGAATTTGTAGGTTAAATCAATTCAATCTTTTGCAATGTTTTAAAGAAAACCCTTTTTCTTTCGACAACAGGATTAATTTTAATTTAATTTCTGCAACTTTTATGTATTGAATTTGGAAAAATGGATTCCATATTTGAAATCAGTGGATCCAAATTATGTTAGTAAGCTACTTTTTATTTTTGGGAATTAGGAATAGTAACTGCGGTAAATTTTATTTACCATAGTTAAAGGTTAATCTGGTAATTAAGGGTAATTATAATATTTTAAAATTACCATAAAAAATGTCAAAAACCTATTGGATGACTAAAATTCGACCCATATCACCTAAGTGCCGGATTAGATTCATTTAATTAAATTTGTTCAATGAAAATAATTTAATTATTATTAAAACCAAAGAATGTGACAACATGTCACTTTCTTAAATCTTATAAGTATAATAATTTTAATCTAGTGATAAACTTCATGAAACTTCAAACATGAATAGTCTCCAGAAAGCTAATAAAATTATCTACATCATAGTAATTTATTTAGAATTTTTAGGGATTAAATAATTATCATTTATTATGACACAAAGATGATGCAGTAATTGTCTTATTAATGAAATATTGACATAATTGATGTTATAAATGCCCAAATAAATGTAATTTGAGACTTTTTATTACTTAAACTAATTTCAAGGTTAATATGACATGTTATTGTTGATTTAAGTTACTTGGTTCGAACTTATCATTCTGTTATAAATTTTATAAAAATCATGTACCATATAGTGTAAAAATTGACACAAATTAGTTTTTAAAACAAATATTATATTATTTATTGTTATTTTATTCCTAAAAATCAAGGTTCGGCCAAATGAATTAGATAAGATTATATATATTAAAAATAAACAACTTGGGTTTTTTTGGCTTGATATAGTATGTTTATTAACCATATAGTGTATGAAAAACAAAAAGACACGGTAAAAGTTAAATTATATAACTTAGAGTTAAATCTAATTGATAAGGTTAAAATAATAACCTAAACTTGTCTAAATCCTATTGGATGATAGGATTTAGACCCATAACCTCCTTAGCTTAGAAATAAATCAATTTGGAGCTATTTAAAACCGAACTTGACTTTATAATAAAATAATATTTTTTGTTATTCCAAAGGTGCCCCTATCCTCCCTTATAAAAGGGCACCTCCTCCCTCTCTTCCTCACACATCTTTGAGACTTCAAGCTCGGCCAAACCCTCCCAAATTCTCTTCTCCACTTTCCTAGAAACATCCTAGAGGTTCTGGTATTCTTCAAAGACCAATTTTAGTGCCCTAATAGGAGGTCTCAAAGAGGCGCTTCGAAGAAGAGGAGGTTCGAACATTTACAAAGCAAATCGGACCTAAGGTAAGGGAAATATCACAATCCCATTTTTATCTGAGATTGTTTATAGTTTAGTATTTACTAGGGTGTATTTTATCATCCACATCAATGTTTCCAGAATATGTAATATTATTTCCATCCAGCTACAATTTTTTGAATCCAATTTTACCCTTCGGTGAGTTTTTAGTAAAGAATATGAAAGGAATCTTTTTTCGTTTTTCGTATGAGGTACTTTTTGACTTTTCCAACAAAAGTATGAGAAGAATGTTTTTTTAACTTATACGGCATGAATGGATTTTTAAAACATTATTTCCGTGAAGCTTCTTTACAAATTTTCATGATTATTTTTAATCAACTTTATTTAGTTTAAAATTTAATAACATGTTAAAGAAAGGAAAGTGTTTTTGATGTAGAAAGGATATTTTCCTCAAGAATGAAGTTCAAGTGTTTTATCAAAATTATTTTCCATATATGATAATAAAGGGTTCTGTTTTTATCCCCATTATTACATTTATTTGATTTTTTTGTGATGGAATCATTTTTATGAATTCCTTTATCTTATATGAATTGTTTTATGATGTCATGATGTTTAAGATTCCCTTTTGTATTACATGGGTTATGCAATGATGTATTATTTATGATTTTTTGTCACACATGATAATGGTATAATTACGAGATGGGTGGGACCTATATCTCCCTCCAATGCATTGGGTAAAGATTTTATATCTCATGAGATAGACATGACTGGAATGGTAGGTTATACCGTTTCAATGAAACAGGACTAAAACGAGGGTGTCTCGGTTCAGAAAGGGACTTTGTCCACTAAGATAGTCATGGAAATGAGTCTTGACTAATAAAAAATGATTCTCTATGATTATATGTGTATGCCACAAATTTTAATGTTTTATGTTATGAATATTGTGATTACATTTCACTGCCATGAGTTATCACATGCTATGAAATTATGGTCTCTTTTACAGGTTAGGATTTCCAAAAGTTATGTGCTTATGTATATGATGTGATCGATATTTCTTTTGTTTACCCTTACTGAGAATTTGAACTCACCCTTATATGTTTCATTTTCCCCAGTATATAAAGAAAGGTTTTAGTTATAAAAAATGGAAGATCTTTATGGGAGATGTTGAAGATCTTTCATCAGGATTAGAATATTATATTTCGAGTTTCCAAAGACATTAAACTATTATGATCCTTGTGTGTGTGTTTTTGTTATGTACTAAGTATTCCGAAAATGTAATGTAATTTCGATGTACGTCAAGCTGCGTGTCTCTACAGTTGGTATCAGAGGAAAGGTTTAGTCAACCTTTGGAAACTAGGATGTGAAAACATTAGTGAGATCCCTAGAGATATTTCTACGGTATGTCTAGGGATGTCGCAAAGGATAAGTATATGTATATGTTATAGTACTATAATTACTCTAATGATCATAGAAGTAAACCTAAGATGTTAGATATTGAAGGTACTCCCCCTTTATTATGTTGTTTTCCCTAGCATGGTTTTTTCCTCTCATACTATTCTTTTTGGGTTTTAGACGATGGATGGAACCCAAAGGAACCATTTTGATCAATGCAATGGAAAATGAAATGATTGTCCTCCTGAACAAAAAAATGTTATGGGAGATGGAGTGCAAAATCTTATTGCTATACTTACACAAGCTATGAATCATTCTGGACTTCCAAATGAGCAGAGAAGGGAACAATATTCTATTGAGTCCTTCATGAGGCAATGTCCACCTTATTTCAGTGGTTCTTCTTATCCACTTGTGGTTGAACAATGGATCAGTACTACTGAAAAGATATTTTCAGTTCTTCAATGTTCTGAACATGATAAATTCATCTTAGCAGTATATCGTTTGGAAGGTGAAGCTGATCAATGGTGGAATCGTATCAAGAATATGAGGCAAAGAGATGAAATTGAGTCCATGGAATGGGACGAGTTAAAAAACTTATTTTTCAATAATTACTTCCCTCGTATTCTTCGAACAAAGATGGAGAAGGAGTTTCTTGAACTAAAGAAAAAGGATGATGAATCTGTTGGTATATACGAAACGAATTTTATAAGGCTTGCAAGGTATGCATCTGGATTTATCATGCAACTTGAAAGTAAACTTGATCGATTCTTCAGTGTCTTAAAACCAAATCTTCGAAGGGCATTAGCTATAAGAGACTTCAGTAGCTATGAAGAAATTGTGAGTTGTGCTATCAAGGTAGAAATGGATGTTTGTGTTACTTATCCATCTCATAGTTTTGACAATAAACGAAAGATGGAGTTCAAGGAGAAATCTCAAAATAATGGTGAAAAGAAGATGAATGTTTCCTTATGCACAATGTGTGGAAAGAATCATTGTGGAGATTGTCTTAAAGAGACTAGAAAATGTTTTATGTGTGGAAAAGACGGTCATCAAGCATCTGAGTGTCGAAGTAATGGAAAAAGGGTTTCTAATGATGTGAATAAAGCAAACACTGCATAGAACGCACCACCAAAACTTCAATGCTTCAAGTGCAAGGAAATGGGGCATTATGCTAATAAATGCCCTAATCCAAGGGTTAGTGATGATCAACATGAGCAACAACTTAAGGTAATGGACAAAGGGAAGTCACATGCGATCACTATTGGCGATGTTGAATATGACAACGATGTGGTGGAATGATTAAGTGTTTATGTAATGGGATTCCAAAATAGTGTTGTATATAGTATCGTGGAATATTGGAATATTTATTTATTGGTCTATTGTGGTTTTCAATAATTTTATGGTACCAGTAACCATGGAAAGTGATTGAGATATTTTTGGAAAAAGATTGATATGCGCATAATGAAGGGAAAACGAGAAAATGAAATATTTGACAGTATTCATGAGCTCATGATTGATATAAGGACTAAGTGATATCATGGTTTGAGTATATAGAATTTTGAGGATTTTGGTATGTGGAAGGTGTTAACT
Source organism: Viscum album (assembly GCA_963277665.1). Taxonomy (NCBI): domain Eukaryota; kingdom Viridiplantae; phylum Streptophyta; class Magnoliopsida; order Santalales; family Viscaceae; genus Viscum; species Viscum album. The sequence goes on from OY728127.1 coordinate 318,158,181, forward strand.
TTTAACTGCATTCATGTTTTCACTAAGGTTCAATGGGTATTCAAGAGAATACATGATTAAGGACTTTGAATGTTTGGAATGTGACCAACAAAACATATCTTATGATATATGGGGATCAACGACGGTATTAAATCTCTGGTAAAATTTTTCACTATGTTATGCGAGTGGACTGCAGTATTATGGATAAGCCTAAAGATTGGAATGGATTATGTTGTACATAAGTTAGTATTGTTTAAGGATAGAATTTTTTCGATATTATTGATGGGATGTTATATTAATATAGTTTTAGAAAAAGGAAAACCTGCAAGACGGGCGACAACCCATCGCATCGGACAAGGCTGTGGAAATCGAACCCACAACCGATGTGCGACTGGCCTTTATCGCCTACCACTGGCCTACAGGAAGTCCTTGGTTAGTAGAAACTAGTTTTATTTTTTTAAGCGGTATGATATATGAAGAATAAGTTCATTTTTGGAACCATATACGATTAACCATAAGATGGACTTATTACTTTTTCTAACCTTTTGTTTGAAAGAGATGGAATGACCCATCATTCTGTCACATGATCTTCTAACACATCACGAATGGCAAATTCAACTTCTTTTCTTTAAGAGATGATGTTGAAATTGTCCAACAAACGACAAACAGTGAGACTATACCAAAATCACGAATGTGTTTCTTCTAATTCCAATTTCATCAACTTTAGGGAAATGATCTTGAAAACCGAAAATGTTTTCTTAGTTCTCTTATATCTGATGAATCAGATGATACCTTAGATCGTCACAAATTTATGGCTTTGTGATTGCTAGCTTTTTCATAGCCATGTTCTCTACGACTCTCCATCAGAACATGATGGTTAGATTTATCTTCCATATCCATATTTTAACCTATGTGGAAACCTATTGATTAGTTTATTTGGGTAACCGTTACGTTTCATACTTTTGTTTTAAAGATTGGTTTTGGTTTTCCTTTTTATGATGTGGGTTTCTATTGAAGAAACTTTCAAATTGTAAACCATTTATAACCCCAAAGAATTTTGAGGGAGAAATTTTATTTTAGGGGGGGTCGAATTTAACACCCCGAGATTTTATGAAAAATATTATTTTAATTTTATTAATTTCTTGTTTTGTATTCTACACCAAGATTACCTTGCGCTATACGCAACACTGTATTAGCTTGCAGTATACGCAACACTATTCTTGGATCGTGTTACACACAATTTTGATTATAGTTATTCTACGCAACATTGAGTATATATATATATATATTCAATGAATAAATGAAATATGGTTGGATTCTGTTATACGAAACAACAAAGGATTCCTTCACAACACACAACCCTGACTTGGCTTGCATTACACGCAATCGCGACCTTCCTCGATAGCGTGTGTTGTACGCAATACTGGGATTTAATAAACAACGATATATTATTATAATATTGTCATGAACTAGCCGTTATGAATAGTGTTAACTAAAATTTGAATTTTATAACATTATTATTCATCTTACACATTTCTAGAACATGGTATAATAACAAAATAAATTTTTCGGGTAAAATAAGTATTTTTCAAAAATGCAGTTTTGCCGCCTTTTGATGGCGCACCCACATTAAATCTAGTTTATGACATTTTTATCAGTTCAATTTGACAAAATAAAATTCTTCTTTTGAATCAGGATTAATAAATTTACATTAGATAATGTTTTGATATTTTTCTGATAACTTTCATATTTTAATGAATAGTAAAAACACCCTATATTTTAATTAAAAACAATTTTTTTCATCATAGTATCTTATGTTGTTAAATAATAATATTGAATGGTTTTGAAGTATAAATAGAATATATTTTTACCATTTAATATAATGTATGACATTAGCATTGATTTTACCGTGAATTTGTAGGTTAAATCAATTCAATCTTTTGCAATTTTTTAAAGAAAACCCGTTTTCTTTCGACAGCAGGATTAATTTTAATTTAATTTCTACAACTTTTGTGTATTGAATTTGGAAAAATTGATTCCATATTTGGAATCAGTGGATCCAAATTATGTTAATAAGCTACTTTTTATTTTTGGGAATTATGAATAGTAACTATGATAAATTTTATTTACCATAGTTAAAGATAAATCGGGTAATTAAGGGTAAATATAATATTTTAAAATTACCATAACAAATGTGAAAATCCTATTGGATGACTAAAAGTCGAACCATATCACCTAAGGGACGGATTAGATTCATTTAATTAAATTTTGTCAACGAAAATAATTTAATTATTATTAAAACCAAAGAATGTGACAACATGTCACTTTCTTAAATATTGTAAGTATAATAATTTTAATCTAGTGATAAACTTCATGAAACTTTGAAAATGAAAAGTCTCCAGAAATCTAATACAATTATATATATCATAGTAATTTATTTAGAATTTTATTGATTAAATAATTATCATTTATTAAGACACAAAGATGATGTAGTAATTGTCTTATTAATGAAATATTGACATAATTGATATTATAAATGCCCAAATAAATGTAATTTGAGACTTTTTATGACTTACACTAATTTTCTTGGTTAATATGACATTTTATTGTTGATTTAAGTTACTTGGTTCGAACATATCTTTTTGTTATGAATTTCATAAAAATCATGTACCAAATAGTGTCAAAATTGACATAAATTAGTTTTTAAAAAAAATATTATATTATTTATTGTTATTTTATTCCTAAAAATCAAGGTTCGACCAAATGACTTATATAATATTATATATTAATAATAAACAACTTGGGGTTCATTTTTCTTGATATAGTAAGTTTATTAACCATATAGTGTAAGAAAACAAAAAGACACGATAAAAGTTAAATTATTTAACTTAGAGTTAAATCTAATTGATATGGTTAAAATAATAACCTAAACTTGTCTAAGTCCTATTGGATGAGAGGATTTCGACCCATCCCCACCTTATCCTAGAAATAAATCAATTTGGAGCTATTTAAAACTGAACATGACTTTATAATAATATAATATTTTTAGTTATTCCAAAGGTGCCCCTCTCCTCCCTTATAAAAGGGAACCTCCTCCCTCTCTTCCTCACACAACATTGATCCTTCAAACTCGGCCAAACCCTATCAAATTATCTTCTACACTTCCCTAGAAACATCCTAGAGGTTATGTTCTTCCTCGAAGACGAATTTTAGTGCCCTAAGAGGAGGTCTCAAAGAGGCGCTTCAAAGAAGAGGATGTTCAGACACTTACAAAGCAAATCGGAACTAAGGTAAGGGAAATATCACAATCTCATTTTTATCCGAGATTGTTTATACTTTAGTATTTACTGGGGTGTATTTTATCATCCACATACCTTTTTCCTGAATATGTAATATTATTTCCATCCACCTACAATTGTTTAAATCAAATTTTACCCTTCGGTGAGTTTTTAGTAAAGAATATGAAAGGAATCTTTTGTCGTTTTTCGTACGAGGTACTTTTTGACTTTTCCGACAAGAGTATGAGAAGAATGTTTTTTTAACTTATACGGCATGAATTGATTTTTAAAACATTATTTCCAAGAAGCTTCCTTACAATATTTCAAGTTTATTTTTAATAAACTTCTTTTAGATTAATATTTTATAACATGTTAAATAAAGGATAGTGTTTTTGAAGTAGAAATGATATTTTCCTCAAGAATGAAGTTCAAGTGTTTTATTAAAATTATTTTCCATCTATGATAATAAAGGGTTCTTTTTTTTATCCCTATTATTACACTGATTTGATTATTTTGTGATGGAATTATTTTTATGAATTCCTTTATCTTATATGAATTGTTTTATGATGTCATGATGTTTAAGATTCCCATTTTTATTACATGGGTTATGCAATGATGTATGACTTATGATTTTGTGGCACACATAAGAAAGGTATCATTATGATATGGGTGGGACCTATATCTCCCTCCAATGCATTGGGTAATGATTTTATATCTCATGAGATAGACATGGCTGGAATGGTAGGTTATACCGGTTCAGTGAAATAGGACTGAAATGAGGGTGACTCGGTTCAGAAAGGGACTTTGTCCACTAAGATAGTGTTGGAAATGAGTCTTGACTAATAAGAAATGATTCAATATGATTATATGTGTATTCCCCAAAGTTTAATGTTTTATGTTATGATTATTGTGATTACATTTCACTGCCATGAGTTATCCCAGGTTATGAAATTATGATCTCTTTTACAGGTTAAGATTTCCAAAATTTATGTGCTTATGTATATGATGTGATTGATATTTCTTTTTTTTACCCTTAATGAGAATTTGAGCACACCCTTTTATGTTTTCTTTTCCCCAAGATATAAAGAATGATTTTCGGTATAAAAAAGGAATATCTTTATTGGAGATGTTGAAGATCTTTCACCAGGATTATAAGATTATATTCCAAGTTTCCAAAGACACAAAACTATTACGATCCTTGTGTGTGTGTTTTTTTTATATACTAAGTATTCCGCAAATGTAATGTAATGTCAATGTACATCAAGCTTCGGGTCTCTACATCGAGTGCTTCCCCATAGAGCCTTTAGTACGATATGAGACTATAGGGGGGATTGACGGTGAGTGCTTCCCCAGAGAGTCTATTCATTGTTTAGCTGAACTAGAGGGGTAAGACTATGTGTGCCTCCCAGAGGGTTTATAGTAATTATAGGTTAAACAATAAGGGTTAGGCTGTGAGAACTACCGAATGGGTTACCAGTTGATGTTCTTGTTTCTTGGATGTTACTTGTATGCTTTATATTCTAGACATTGTGGATTGTAGTTGTTGTGTTCGTTCCTGTTTACTACTTCCTATGTTTTTTTCCATGTCATGTACTCACTGACTGTTAGGCACAGATCTTTGTGTGGTTTCCTAATGGTACCTTGTCTCACAACCTGTTTGGGAAATTCTTTTGGGCCCATCATGATTATATTGTTTCATGTATAGATAAGGGAAAGAGCCCTTCTACATCAGGTTCTTGATTGCTGTGGAGCAGAAGATCAGGGGACCAAGTCGAGGCTTGCGATGGCGAGGATTCTCTCATATGTTTTTATTTTGTACTTTGGTTTAGTACTATTTCCGCATTTTGACTTGTCTCGCTGTTTTCCTAGACATATATACATATCATGCATCATTGTTATATATGTGTGCTCTAGTTTTCTTCTTTCAGTCTTCACCAGTTTATTTCTGTATAGACTATTATTACATCTGCTATTATGTGTTGTTTACTTCTATTGAGTACTTTTCCAATGAGGGAATAGTTTCCCCACTATCACACCCAAGGACCTCGCTTCTAGTCAGTAGCCTCTGGAGTTTGGGGAAATGCACTTGAGGCCATGTCACCAACCGGGTACGGGGCGCCTCTGGGTGGCATCCAGAACCGGGACGTTATAAGAAATTAGGACATATTCCATTGATAATGGAATATTTTTCAATTAAAAACAATGAATTTTAACCTTAACTGAATCGTGCATCTAATTATCACTCTAGGTTTTAATTATCTATTATTAAATTTGAGATTAAAAGTTTTCCAGTCAATGATGAAATCTAGGTGGATGGGTCTTTGCACTGTTTTTATGGGTTTAGACTCTAGAGATATTAAAATTGATAAATTTAAAGAACAATTGTTCAATGATAATGAGAAAAGGATGGAAATATACTTAGAACCCTTCCATGAAGTGTTATTCTTCCTACAAAAATTCACTTGATAAAAGAAAAGTCTAGATGTTGATGTCATTATTAACATATTATGGAAGGAATCCCATATTTTTAAATTCTTTTTAAAAATGTAATTATAATATTTGATTCCTTTTCCTTTTTTCACAAGTTATTATATAACACCTTTAATCCCACATATATTAATGTATATGAGAATCTATTCATAACTATTCACTTTTTACACTTGCCCATTACACAAATTTTAATGTATTTAAACCCTTTGATCTATTTTTTTATCTTATGAAGTATTTTTCATTATAACAAAATTTTCATTTAACCCAAAATGAAGTTATAAGGCTCTATGTTTCCCCATATAATGATACTCATAAATGGATCTCTCAATCCCCTAAAATTAAACTACAAAATTTCAATTTCAATTGTTGATTATATATATATGATATCTCTCCCACATTACATTTTAAGATAGTGTGGAAATTGTCCAATTTTTAGTATGGGGGATTCTTTCATGATATTTATTGTCAATAAACATGGATTTTATTATTATTTTTAGTTATCTTGAATTCATTTTTGACTAAAATCATGCTTTCAATTGTAAAACCTGTTGCACATATTAAAACAAAATATAATGAATGGTTATAATTTTTTGAAGTCTGTGATTATGATAATAAAGATCATTAAAGTGATTTTTGTGTTTTTTAAATTAATTAAAATTTATTTTTATAATTTATTTTTATTTAGTTATTAATTGATTTATATAGAATGATTATTTACAATATTTATGGTATTCTCCCATTCCCATAAAGATTCTTATCCAACAATATCATATCATTTTCTGAGCATATTTCATCAATGACTACCAGGGCTTGAAAAACTATTACAACATGAATTGAGATAATATTTATACTATGAGTGAAAAAATAAAAATTTGATATGTCTATGGAAATATTTTTTTAGGTAGTCCTTCCTGAGGCCCAACATAGATATTTCCTTCTTTAATCTCATATATTCCATGAATTTCCTTTTTAGGAAGATGGTATTCCAATTTGATTGTCATCCAACCTTTCTTTTGGAATTATATATTGTTATCCTTACAATACGTTTTGTGAAATATTCCTCTAGTGGACATTAGATATATTTACAAAGGGGATGTATTATAAATCATTTACGAGACTGATATGATAGAACCCATGATTCATCTTTTTTTTATTACTCATACCCTACACCTTTGAAAATTAATTAAAAAGAAATTGAAAAATTAAAAAAAAAAATTGGTTTGTGAATTAGTATAGTCCAAATTCACCATTTCTAGACTGATGAGTCCTCTAATAGATTATATGTGGATCATGGATGGATTTGAGATCTGTACTCAAATTTACATTCAAAATTAAATTAAATAATTTTATAGGAGATGAGTCTATTTTTTATGAATAATTGAAATATCCCTGGATCTACTTGAGATTATAGAATCATGGATACTATTTGATTATTGAAGTTAAATTTATATTCACAATTATTATTTAACAGGAATTATACATTAGATATTACCCTCATTCTGAGCTTGATTTTCACTTTCTTCCAACCAATAATAATCCTCCATGTCTTTTGAACCATTTTTGATGACTCCCACATGATTTATATTTATTTTTTCATTATAAAATAGAGATGATAAATCCAATCGATTCCTATAGTAATGAACATGTATTTGTGGTATTTCAAAATCTCTAGTAATATTTAACCCTAAGTGATAATAGATAATTTATTTAGAGGTTATTTTTAAAATGGATATATATTTAAAGACTATTTATAAATTTTTAAATAAAATAATAATAATATATATTAATAACTAAACTATAATGCATTAATAATTTTCCCTACATGATTGACTCTAGTGGACCAAATTGTTATTCTTACACATAGTTTTTTCAAGGATTCAATTCATGTTAACTATTTTATATATTTATTCTTATGTAATCTCTATTGAGATGTTTTTATCATACAAAAAAGTAATGGTTTGTATGTGGTGGGATTTGATAAGATAAAATTTTATATATATATATTTTTGGATACATATTAATAAGGTATATGAATGATTATTTAAATAATTTTTTGGGTGTTGGTTAGTTTTAAAATTAATTAATATGTCTCTAATTAATTAAATAAATGATGAATATTTTCCAAATTAACATTATTCAACATGTATCTCATAGATTATGTGTAGATTATATTCCTAGCATGTTAGCAATGATGTAGACCAACCTGTGAATCTTTTCTATGATACGAAGACCTTAACAAACATGAAACTCAATTACATTGTGAACATTTTTCAAAATTCTGAGTCCTGTAAAATTTTAATTTCATACAATGCATTCAAAAATTATATGACATTTATCCTTAGAATTTTTTCCCTTTCAATGATTTCAGAATATTATTATAATGGAAAAGAGAATCCCAGTTACACATCAGGCAACCAGATTACAATTTGTGAACATGTTTAGAACCATGTAATTTAAGACAATACGTGACAATAAAAACATGCATTCTATGTACATATCAGGACAATATAAATCCCAACACCTATGCACATATGGAGTTCAAATATCATGAGTTTTCTTGAGGTCTTATCTCTTGTTTTCATTCCTTACTTTTGTGACTAGATTCTTTTAAATCTTTTCATTTTTTTATTAAATCCAAAGTAGTTATTATTTATTATTTTTTTACTCTTCAACTATTATAACAATGCTTTTGTTTCTAATGCCATCATTCATAAACACACTCCATTAATCAATACGGATAACACATTTATTAACATGTTATTTTTTATAAAGTTATTGATTCTTTATTATGCGTTTTGATTGTGAATTTATTATTATTCATGCTTTCATAATGAAAATCATTATTCGTCTTAGATATTCAATGTCTCTAAGTATTTGATATTCAATCATTCTAATTTAATCCTAAATTGTTTCTCTAGAAATTTTCATTATGAATATGAATTGAATGTCTAATACCTCCATGATTTTTATCCTCACAACTATGCATAACGAATCCAAATTGGGTTAGGGGTCTATAGTACGATTGTTTCCATACCAAATGAATCTTTAGATTGATTTGTGGTAATCAGCTGACTAGAATTTTGTTCAATAATAAATACTCATTGCATTCTTTCACAAAATTATGACCATGGGAAGCGATTTAAAATTAACATGTCCTAAATGATATTGAGTATGAATATGTCCATTATTTTGTGACTCATTATATTTAAAATCCATGTACAATGAATCTATGTTGAAAATTATATCCTTACTATTAGATTATTGTAGGATTGTATGATCTAATATGTTTTAATAAAATTGATTGCTGACTTTTTCACCACATAGAAGCATAAGCCTTAAGAAGGATCTATTTTAATTCAAGGTTTATAGTTTTCAAAGGGCCCTGAAATTTACCATGAGACCTTATTTATTAAATATAATGTGATATCAAAACATTATATTCTTAATAAATACCATACATATCTACGTAAACTAATGAAACATTCTATGGGGTTTATTTTCATGGTCCCTGGCCTGCAAGTAGTTCACAAAGGTTCAATGCCACAATTCCAATTTACTACACCCATTTAGGATGTGCAGTTTTGGGTTACAAATATTTCATATAATCTTAAACATCATGAATTAAATGGTGTGTTTTGGCGATTCACATTTCTCTTCAATTATGAATATAATAACTCTATTATTGTTGACATGTCAAAACCCTTTGAAATGTTCATTTAAAACCCGAGGGATAAAAATTAATAAACATAATATTTTTTATATTTTAAAATATATATATGGATATAAAATATTAAAATAAATTCATCATAAATAAATTGTTTTTTATGGAAGCATATCATAGTGATTATTTTATACCATTGTATCTATAAATTAATTTTGCATGCTTTTATATCCCTATATTTCACATTTTTTCTTTGCATAGAATATTTAATCAATTATAAAGAATAACATGTACAAACATCATCCATGGTGTTTTTTAATAATAATAACATGTGTAAATATTTGTACTAAAGGGAATTTAATTTATTGTTAACATGACATTTAATTTATTTTAAATTCAGATTATTAAAAAAACACTACCCATTACCAAAAAAATGACTTTGTATATTCTTGAGTATCATGGTAGGGAGTAATTATATATATATATATATATATAGATTTAATCATCATCTATCTATAAATTATTCTTCATTCTTAAAATAATCTCAATAATGACAATTTTTCCCCCTCACCCCATTTGAAAGTAATATTTTTCACTGATATCCCTACTCTACCAGATATACCATATTGAATATTCCATCTTCATTGAAATAGAATCATCAAGGACTTCATTAAAAACATTATAAATATTACAATAATTTTTCCCAATCAAAACTAATAAATATCATATTTTTTAGAAACCGAATATGTAGTTTTTTATTTTTGATGTATTATAATTCTAACTCTCTCAATATATAATGAATATTCATATGATAAATAATCATTTATAAAAAAAAAATTACTGCAATGGATCACATATTAAATATTTAATAAACATACACTTCATATGAATCATTAGGTTTTATATAAATATTTTTTTATAATACATTAAATATATCATCCTTTATCCACACTATGATGACATGATTAATTTTATCATTCGGAATAATTTTTTTTATTGAATGTGTTTCATTATAATTCTATCCACATACATAGTACCCAACATCAATGAATATCATTAAACATTGATGGGTTGAGTGGTATTTTTATTCATGAATCATCTTTTATTTTTTAGAAAACACCATGTATTCAACATTTTATATACAATTTTTACAATTTTTCTCCAATTTAGGTATACCACACCATAAAATATATATCTCCACCTATAAAGAAAATACTTATAATATTTCATCCCCTTTTTAGAAAAAGTGTAAATATTTATGTTTATAAAGAAGATTCACAACAGAAATCACCCCACTACTTTGTGATTAAAATATTTATCTACCACTTGTTGATAAAATATATTATATATTATAGAATTAATATTGATATAAATAACAAATAATCAAAAAACATAAAAATGTGTGTTGGTTTTTTCCCTATAGCAGCAAGTTAATATAGATTGTTAAACAAAAAAAGTCAACATATAATTTATAAAACTCGCCTTTATCGGTTAACTTATCATATCATCTTTACATTTATCTTTTACTTAGAGATGATTCAACTCTAAAATTTCTTATTACACTTACTCAATTAAAAATTAGATATATTATCTCAATGATATTTCATCTCACATAATGTATAGTATTTTTTCAGATATTCCAATATCATGACATATAATATTTAATTAATGTAGTCAATAATTCATATTTAATAACAACATCATGTTTTTGTTTAATGAAAATCAACTATTTATAATCATAAACATTTATTTTGTATTTTTCTTCTATAGAGTGTATCACGATGTAATTATAAACTTTGACATCCAAAAAAAATAAAATAATTTATAACATTACACCCATTTTGAAATTGAATTTCACTCATCCACTGGACATGTAAAATTTATGATTGTGTGTCACTAAACCTCTAATTTTATTCAATAATCTAATATAAAAATGAACATTTAAATTAAAAAATGTATCAAAATGATATTTATAATATAGATATTTATTTATACTTTTTAATACCTTTTCAGTTTCAATTTTATTAAAAATTATCAATTTATATTATTCCTAAATAAAAAATCATACTAATGATTTTCTTATACAATTTATGATTGACTTTAATTTATGATTCAGAATATGTTTACTGTATATGGTATGAAACCAATATCATCATTATATTTATATTCTCTATGGAAAACAATTTCAACATCTCATTTATTTATTTGGATAAAAAATTTATATAACCATACAATGCATGAGTTCCATGTAATAAATATAATAATATTAACATATAAATAAAAGACATATAAAATCAACACATTATGAAAGTATAAGAAATAACACATTATACATTTTAAAATCCCTCTCTAATTATATCATCAAAATATATATCTTATATCATCATTTTCTCATTAATCTTTTTATTATAAAAAATATGGAAAAATATTCCTAAATAGAATCAGAGATTCCTAAGAAATATAAAAATCAAAAAATATAATTCCCTTGTTGAATATGTCAATTAATAAAACACAATATTTAATAAATATACAGTTTTCTTATCATCTAGTATCTTTATATTATTACATAGATTAATATTCAATTATTTTTCTTGAAGGCAGTACATAAATGTTTGGGTTTTTATCCATTTTGAATGTCATGATTCATAAATGGATTTGTATCAATCAATAAAGAGAGATTAATATAATATTATATTATAAGAAACCATCTCATCAATATTTTTAATGATATCAAAATACCTTATAAACAAATTTTGTGTCATTTTTATTTTCCAATCATTATATATTAAATATTAGGAAACACATTTTTTTCTAATAACATTCTAATCATCCTTTCATGGAATATTCTAATGTGTGTTTATTTATTTGATCTAGATAATCATTATTTTGTTTAGCCCAAAAATATTTTTGTAAATCCCCTTTAAAACAATACAACACCAATAGTGTTATGTTCATAATTTGGGGTAGACACGTATTCCATCATGATTTTAATTATGTATTTTTTATTATGAAAATATATTGTTCTTAATTATTTTCGATTATCCATAATATTATAGTAATTAATAAACCTAATCAAATTTCATCATCATCAATGGCCTCATTTGGCCATTTTATTTCTCCAGTAATCTACCAAGTATACTGTCATCATAAACCACTTCATTAATAGTTTCATAAATAATTTATTTTTGAGTATTCAATATATATTTATTAGTGATTTTTATTATTTCAATTTTTTTAAAATCATTTTATAATATCCTTTATAATCCCAAATATTATATGAATATTAAAATAAAATATATCAAACCCTTTTGGATTGAATCATTTGGATGATTTATAAAATTTTAGAATATAATAATTCTTCATGAAGATTCAAAACTATTTTAATGTCATCATATTATCATTTCAAATATCTTATAGGGTTTTTTATAAACACATAAGGAAAATATGTTGTTGTTATAAAGAAAATATTGAAGAAATCAACCTTGAAAACATTATCATATAGTTCCATTTTCATTAACAGGATCAATATATATTTTTAATCAAATACTATCTCAACGCATTGAATTGTTATTATTGATGTTTACTCCCTAATGAAAAGACATCTTTTATCCAATGATGATCTACATAATCATTCATAGTTAAATTAATTCGGATTAATTAATTTTTAGTTCAAAATTTCGTAATTTCTTCCCTAAACATCCTCTAAACTACACTTGTGTCAAATTTAATGCAATTAACAAAATAAAATTATTGATTTACCACTATAACCCATTTCATATTAATAATATTATTTATATAAGAAGATAATAATTTATGAAACAAATTTATTATTGTATTATTGGAGAATATTCATCCTCATACATCAATTTAGAAATAATTTATATCTTTATTAATATTTTAATGTCTCTTTTCCTATCACATAGATAGTTTTTAGAAAATTACATATGTATGTGTGCAATATAATTTTATTTTAGGTAATCCCATATTGAAAAAAAAAACAAAAATTATTCATGTTATTAAATAATCTTGTATCTAAATATATTATTTGAATATATAATATATTCTCTATTTTTATAGTGAACATATATCTTTTCCTCCACAAATATGGTAGATATACGGCCATTATAAAAATTAATCATAAATTTACAACTCTGTCCATCCCTTGATAGTACATGCTTCACATTGAAATATATTTCAAGTCTCCAGTCACATAATTAAATTATTAATAGGAAATTATTTTACATACATCAAAAAGGATTAATTCTTTTTAAATGTTGTATTTTAGGCTAATTTGTTTATATAATAAATATAATGACATTCAAAAAACACATTATTATTTTGGTGTACTAACCCTACTTAGTTTTTCATGATAATCTATAAATAATTTTTCTCTATTATTAATTCAGATGTGTAACTACATTCAATAGTATAAATGATTACTCAATCACATATTCATTGAGTAACTTATACAACTCCATTTATCTAAAAATTTCTTCCTTTATATAAATGTGATTTTTCATCTTATTTGATATTAGGTGACGATATTATTCTTACAAACATTACGCATCATCATCAATTTTCAATCAATAATATCTTCTTGAAACTTATATATTGATATATATGTCTATAAATTATGTTTTTTCATCAATTTTATCACTATTTTCATTATCATTTACAATTAAAATCATAAATACAGTAATATCTATCAATTCAACTCAAACAAAAATGTTCTTATATTAAATATTAAGAATATTTATAGTAATGATCACCTTAGTTTTCTAACATTATTCCTTGAAATTATAGTTTATTATGGAACATGTGTTTTTTTCTTCCCAAAATTTCACAAAAATATAATATACTCTATAGTGTATTCCCTCTAATATTATTTTATTAATAAAAATTTTTCCTGTTAGTAAAATAAAATACTCCCCTAGGGAGGTAGATATATTATTTTAATCAATAAAATATTTTTTTACCAACCAATAAAAAAAATATTTACCTTTGTAAGCCAATAAATGTATTTATGTGAATTCAAAAATCATTATTTTTAAAAAATTATATATTGATGTTATATGAATGATTAATTTCATCATTGATATGACTACATCTTTTTATCTTTTTAGTTAAAAATATTCTTATCATCAAGATATTTCTTCCATTCAAAAAACATGAATTATATTTGCATGGTTGACTCACTATCTCATTCAAATTATCATTAATTTAATAAAGTTGGTATGTTTTATTCTAAACATTTAACATGAGCTAAAATTTCTTCTATATGCCATATTAATTTTCTTTATTTTTATAATTTTATTTTTAGCCTAAAAATCATATTTTATATAAAGTTATATATATATATATATATATATTATAGGGTCAGCTACAACAATTTTTTATTTATTTTTTCCTCACTCATAATTAATTTACCATATTTTTTTATGTAAAAAACACTATTAAGACAATTAAAACCTTATATACATCATTTTAAATTTCACTATCAAATAAATATTATTATATCTTAATAATCAAAATCTATATGTATTTCTCGATTTCTATGTTGTACTCAATATCTTATACCTTTTATTCGTCAAATTCGATGTTTATAGGTTATAGAACTATATTTTTCTGATGAAATTACGCATTATGTTCTTCCTCACATTTCTATTCCATGATGATTTCACTATTTTTTAATCTTCCATTATGACTTCTAAAAAATGTCTTTTCCCACATTTGTAATTAGGTGACCAACCCATCAATGTCGAAATATATGAGTAGAATATTCACAATATATTTTTCATTACACTATTTTGATTCGAGGAAAGGATTGAAATCACATAACTGAAATGCTCCATGATCATATAATTATACAATATTGGAATACAACACATCTTTCACTGAGTAAATAAGTTTTAAATGTGGATGTGAACATTAATGTATATGATTCATTATTTTCATATATTCAATAAATGATCCAATTAAATGATTTTATATTATTGAAAAAATAACATAATTAATTAATTCAATATTTTTTTATTCTATTTCAAGGTTTTTTCATTTAATTCAATTAACATTAATACCATCCTCTTTTTCATTGTAATATCATTTTTATATATTTAATAATTTTTCATGAATTGTCTTTTAGTACATACATGTAACAACCTACATAAGACTATTTTGGATAGTGGTACATAAAAAATATATTTTCCAATTTTCGTGGATACAGTAATGCTTCAAACCCATTTCATTTTGGGATCTACGTTCTATTTTTAATATTTATTCATGTATGATATAAATTTAAAAATCCTTTAAATGTTATTAAGAATATTTCATCATCGAATTTTTCCATATATTAATGGTGTAACAATCAATGATCCATGAGAATTGTTATCTCATGACCTATTAAATGATCGATAAGAGGATAAAAAACATTTTATAATTATAATCTCATACTATTCCACGGGTTTAACAAAATAATGAAATTATATTGATATATTGGTGAATAATGGTATGCTAATTTCAAATTATTCTATTTAATAAGCATTTTTAATGATTAATTTGAAATTAATTATATTATTTTATATTTATAAAATATTTATATTACACTTTTTACATACTCTACCATAATTTACATAGAAAAATGTACAATAATATAGTGATACACCAATATAAAATTTTTTATAATCGCACTATTGGTAATAATGGTTATAGTAGATTCACTGACACACATGTTTTAAAAGTTTTCATGATAGAATCATAATAGTGTAATCATGATAATTATTTCAACGTATTTTAGAATTTTAATTATGGAATTAACCCATATAAAATAAGTGAAATCATATATTTTATATAGAACATATATCCATCACATGTTGTTTATAATTTCCATATTATTTATTTTTGTAGAATAGACAGATGAGTGTTAAACTCTAAGAATTCTAGTTTCTAATATAATATCCTCTCATTTTATACATTTTTTTATCATCAAAATATATTTTCATTTAAATTATTCACAAATTAAAAAAAAATAGTAACGCCCTTTATAACTACATGTCCTTAAAAAATAAAAATTTTAATTATTTTAAAAATAGATATCACTTTACATTTCTATGTTTATTTTTGTTTTTAGGGATTCTATAATTAGGATGAAAACTTATACTGTAAACACATACATTTGGAAATAATATTTTTTTCATCATTTTTTTTAAATATTTCAACTTGTTATCATCTAGGTCTATGTTTTCCCAAAAATCATGTGAAAATAATTTCAAATCATGATATTATCACATAATCTCTGTAATTAATATAAAAACAAATGAAATAGTTAGATTATTAAAAACACAAAAAATATAATGTTTATCATTATCATATATTTTCATTTAGAATACAAAATAATGGATTTTATTATGAAAAAAATTTACAATTTATAAAAATAAAATCATTAAAAAATATAAAATGTATCTAATAATGTATTAGGTGAAATAGGGAATCATAAAAAAGAACGCTTTCAAAACATTTCAATTGATATGACCATAAGGTCAGCATACAATATTATTCATACCCAATGTATTGGAGAACTACAATGGGGATCAATCTTCATATGTGTTATATCATTCACCCCTATGATCTATAATGGGGCATAAAAATTCATATAATATATATTATTATCACCTTATTCACGTGAACAACAATTCGGATTAACCCTTTGTAAATTCAATATATGTCTCACCAATTATATATAGTAGTTGTACACCTAATGTGTATATGGATCACCCATTTCTCATGTAATTAACATGTCACAATTCATGAATAATATAAATTCATCATTAATCCTTTTGAAAGAATGTTTTAATCCCATATGATAAACACATTCTCATAAATACCCCTTTTTCATTAGAAAATAATTTTCAATACAAAAACAAAATTTCATTATAAATATTATAAATCCCAAAATTATAAATAAAGGAAATACTTATTGAAAATTTATAAAAAAAATTATTCTATAAATTTATGCCATAAATTATATAATATTCATAATGGATGAAAAATAATTTACGTCATTTAGGTCATGAAAAGAAAATTTTGTTTATCATTTTTCAAAAAATTCCATATAAAACATATTTGTTTTTCAATTCAATTGAATGAAACTTAAAATAGATATATAATTTACTTAATTACTAACTTATATGATAAAAATTAATGAATATTGATCTAGAGGAAAATATTTTGAAATTAAATCACTTATAAATTTAAAATACATTTTTAAATAAAAGTGTCCCATTAAAAATTGTTTTATTTGAATAATAAAACCATGTGAAGGAGTAACATTTAAAAAAAATAAATAAAATGAAAATAAAAAATTCATGATGTTATTTTTAAAAGGGTTCATATAGATACCCCATAAAGTAATATCAATGTATATAATAAAAATATTCGTTAAATAAAGTAGATTTTGATAATGACCCTTATATAAATCATTTCATGGATGTGGGAATTAATCAAATGAATAGAATATATGTATATTCTATAAATTGGAATAAATAGTTCAAATACAATATAATATATTTAAAATACTTTTCACGCACAATCTTATGATTACATATTCAGGAAGTAAATTTATTATAAGGTGAATGTAGATTGGGTTATAGAATCACATACCACATGTAATCTGTGGAATCACATGCCCCACAAAGGTAATTAATATCAAAAAAATAATTAATTCCATGAAGAGAATGGGATTAATTATATTATATATCAACTTTTAGTATAAACTACACAAATAATAATTTGGTGGGGATTAAGTCATATTTCACTCTAGAGTAAATGTGAGATGAGAAAATCCATTACTTTACACATCATTTTAGTGAAACGTTGTTTAATATCATGTATAAAAGTATGAATATTTATAAAAATTAATTCCAACAATATATTTATATTTTTAATACCATATGTGATGAATGTTTTACATATTATGTCCCATTCAACAATAATATTTCATTATTTTACAATTTTGGGTGCATTCGTTTCATGGTTTTATGATAGGATCAATTGTGTAAAATTATGGATGTTCTTTTAAAATGGTACTACATACACAAAATTGGAATTGAATAGTATTAACTAAATTAGATAAGTATATATGGTCCCATTTTTCTTTTTTATTCATGTAAAATGTTGATTCATTAGACAAAATTACAATGATGAATATTTTGTTCATTTTGGAATTTTATTTGAATATCATGAAATACTTTCTTTTTATTTTACATTATCAATATTTATTTGTTCAAAATCATGAAATTGGTTATAATATTATTATTAGGATATTATTTAAACATTATTATAGTTCTATTACCTACAATGAATATGGTAACTGAAAAATAACTAAAACAATATTTACAAATTCAACTAACCAGCGTGATAGGGAAACATGATTGTTTCATTGACTTATGGAATTTAGTTAAGGGTATGTAATTATGATATTCCAATATTAACATTAAATTATATTAGATTCATTTTTACTCAATTATTATTTTTTGATTTGTTAATTATTTGAGGATAAATTATAAAAATGAATTAAACTATGATAAGAACATTGATAAAATTACTTCTTCAAAATCATCGCCTAGAGAGATCATGCAAGATAGTTGATTTGTTATTATGGTAAGAAAATCAGATCCTCGACGTGTTAGGAGTGACTATTAGTTTATTTGGAAAATATTAGAGGAGTTGAATGTCTTTTTAGTCAAAATGGGGTGGGGGTTAGGTGGTGGTATTTATATAAGTGGGGAAGTGGTTTTATGTGATAAAAATAACAAAAAGTTTATACTTCATCCCGAGAAAATTGAGGTTTAATTAATTTAACAGAATTATATAGTCAAATAATGACATATAGATCTGATTGGATTTATAAATACCTCACACAACCATTACATAATGTATTTTTTATTTCTGTCATGCTTTTACCGTTTAACATTAACCCTTGCCACTATTTTACTTATATAGTGGTAAATATTTTTTTCCCCTTCAATATAATTATAAAAAAATTAATTTTACATTGAAACATAATTTCATCCTTATTATTAAAAAATTTGCGATTTATTTTACTAAATGAAATTCTCATAATTGGAAAGATTTGATTAAAATGTAATCCTGCAGGCACCACAAAAATGTAGGGTTTTAACGTGAAAACCTCAAAATATTGAAAGTTTTTTATATCCAATTTTGATGATGAATTGATTAAAATTTCCTGGAATAGATTTATATATGTAAAACATAACTAATTATATATTCAAAAATAATTTAAAATAATATTTAACTATATAAACTCAATATATGAAAAATCAGTTTTCAAATAAAATGAAGTATTTTTCATTTTTCACTATAAAATGAAACAAGTCAAAAAATATCAAAAAATAACAGTTAGATGATTTTGAGGTTTTATTTCAAAAAATAAGGTCATTTTTTCAAAATAAAATTTTCATTTGTGTAAAAAATATATATTTTTAACCACATCACATTAAAAATGTTACAATGTTGTCTCTTGGAAATAATATAGATTTTCTACTCAAAATTGAATGTACTATTATTTTAATACATTAAATTGTATATATTAATTTAAAAAATATTATTGATTTTATAAAATATAAATTTTATTAAGAAGTATTACTAATGGTGATTAATTTAATTTATAAAGGTAAAAATGTCATTATTTGAATAAAATAATTTTTTTAATAAAAACAAATCCTATTTATTCAATGGGTATTAATTTTAATTTATAATTAATTTTTAACCAATGAATTAATTTTATTAACATATATAAATAATATTTTCATAACATTGTTTATCTCATCAGTTTCATCTTATCTAATGTTTAGGTGATAGCTATCAAATTTAAATAACAATATTCAGTAATTTTTTAATCATGATGTGGCATATCTGATATGATTTTGGGCCTCGTGTTTCATTTTAAAATATTTTTTTGTTACATTCTAATCCATTAATTACTTTTTTCAACATAATTTGAACTCATAATAGAAAAACAAGAGGTTTGACTTCTCAAAATACCAATGATAATATCTCAAATTTAAAAAATGGATCAACAAAACTTCCGTTTGAAAAAAAGTGAATTGAAATTATGACGGTAAATTAAGATAACACATTCCAGGTATCTATTTATGAAAACATGTAAAAGACAAACAACACTCAATGGAATATAGAGAGGGACAAAAAATATGATAGATCAAAATTTACCCTTCTCAAAATTGTAAAAAATATAATCGCATAAAATTACATTGATAAAATTAATCGTAAAATGATTTTGATTTAAAATACATTTACCAATAACTGAGGAATTATTTTACTAACTATAATAATAGCATAAGAAATATACTTACATTATATGCAGTTTTTTATCTTCATCTTTTCTCTAAATGATAAGTATTTAAGATAAATTTTCCTAAAAAATGAATTATAATCAACATATTAGGATCAATAATACAAAAATATATAATTAATTATTCCTCCTATATTTAGGATTTAACCAAAAACAATATGTTTATTACATTTTATTTTTATTCACAAAAAATAACAAACTATTATGTCCTGATTACTACTATAGTATCCAAAATTAAACAACATTCCCAAAAGTTCAACATAGATCATTAAAAAGTTCATAACTATAAAAAACTAAAAATATTCTATACTTAAACTTAAACCCATAAATAATAATGATTTGATCACATAGTCTTCGAATCCAAATTTTACATTCATTTTCAAATAATTTCAATCACTATAAATGTTTTGTAAAAAAATTTAATCTCCCTAATCAGATAGTCTTTAGGATATACTAATAATTTACCTAAATAACATATATCATAGTAAATTGAATATGTTTCTTAAATATAACTAATCAATTGTTTCTACAATAAATTATCATTTTATTATCTTTATTTTAATCTTATAAGGATCTCTAAATTTTATACATCTTCGGAAATAACATTGATTTCATAATCCAAAAATGCAATCACATGGTTATTGTTGTGATAGAAAAATATTATCCCAAAATGAAAATAACATTTATAAATCATTTATTTATAAAAAAAATTGTAACAATATTGGGTATCATGTAATCTAGAGTTTGGTGATGCACTCTGGTAACCCATTGGTTTTTGGTTCAATCCATGTGGCCTTGTCAAGATAATTTGTTTGTCATCGATTATTTTAGTTTTTCTTTATCAAAAACTATATTAATTTAATCCTTATAAAATTATAAAACCATAATTACAAATAACATTAACATATTTTAACCTAAAAGGATATATAATACCTTTTATTTTTAATTCTAAAAAGTAGGAACCCATAATTACATAAAAAATATGTGTTTCAAAAATTTCAATTATTCTACATAGAATTTAATAATATATAGCTTAATAATTATATCTTAGATTCTGAAAATACGATATCTTTCAAATTATAAATCCATAATTTTGAAGAATACCTCGAATGAATACAACCTAATAGCTATGATGGTATAAATTCTGTTATGATTCCCACTATTTTGACATTTCCATATTGTAAAAATAATCATGTTCTTTTAAAACAATAAGTACCGTTCATTTTATAAAGATATTTTATGATTGTAGTTTTATATAATTATGATAAACACTTACATAGTAAACCCATACATTAAAAGTGGGAACTTATTCTCAATATCCATTTTTTGACCAAAGGAAACCCTATTAAAATATTTTTTTTTCTCCTCATGTAAAAGATTAACAGTTTCCATAGTGTTCTTATCCTTGTCTCTATTCTCTAATAAATCTTGGGATAAGAATTTTTAAACATAGGATAAACTATGTAAGGAATAACCGAATAATGAAAGGAGTTTGTCTTGTAAAAACATGGAAAATAATATGACATCTACTTTTATCTTTAATTTTCATCTAGAAAAGAAATAAATCATTTCATCGAGAAAATATATCGACATTTTTCAAGGAAAATTATTTATACAGATTTAAATAAATTAAAACTTCTTTAGATGACACACACAATTAGAAAAATAAAACACTTTCAAAACCTTTAAGTTGGAATAAAAATAATTTAAACATCCAATATTATTATTACCCAATTAATTATATATCGGTAAAATATATTACGAAATGTATAATAAACACTGGGCTCACATTTGAGCTACAACGTGGCTCAACCCTTTATATAATCTATATAAGGATCATCCATTTCTACTGAGTTATAATGGGGCTCAGACCTTTATATAATTACTATAATGATCACCGGTTTATAATATAATCATCAAGTACCAATTCAGGAATAGTACACATTCATAATTAAACAATTTGAAAAAAATATTTTCATCCCTTATGAAAATTGTTTTTTTATAAAAATTCCCTTTCAATAAGAAAACAATTTCAATACCAAGACACCATTTTCATTGAAAAAATTATTCAATTCAAAAAGAACCTAAAAAATAATGAATTATTTTCATTTAATAAAACTATTAGTCTTGAAATGTTATCTATAAATTAAATAACACTCATGGTGGTAGTTAATTCATTATCGTGATGTACATTAGTAATAGATCATTCATTTTTTTGTTGTCCAAAAGAATTGTATGAAAATCGAAAGTTGAATCATTTGAATTATAATAGTATAAAATTTAAAATATGAATATGGTGTCCTTTATAATAATATTATATAAACATAAAAATTAATTTAATAAATATTTTCATAGAGGATTATATTTTTAAAATAAATCATTAAATATTTAAAAATAGATTTTTGATTCAATATTTCTCATAATAGGTTGATTTTATTGAATGAAAAAATTAAGGAATAGATTATAAAAAAATTAAATATAATGGTAACAAATTAATTTATAATAATTTATTCCAAAGGGGTCGTATATACACATCATAATAGAATGTAGGTGTATAACATCAAAATAGGCCTCAAAGAAATGATATTGAGATGAAATCACTTATGAATATAACATCATAAATTTTTGAATTAATTAAATGAATAAAATAAGTGGGTAAAGGCACTGAAATTTTGTGGAAATTTTTTCCTTACAATCATGGGGTTTTTACAAGTCCGCAGTTTTTGACGAATCGTGATTCCGAGACTCAGAGTTCCCAGAATGATCCGTCGAAGTTTTGTTAATTTTAAATTAACTGGCCTAAGAAGTTTTCCTAAAAAAGTGGAATAACTCATAAAATTTTACTCGGATCACAAATCTGAGGGCACCATTGCCCTCAGGTTGGAGGGTTTGCCCAAGGTGTGTCTTATGTTTATTCGTCATGGACCTCCTATGAGAAAAACCGAAAATGGCATAACCGTTAATAAAATAATTAAATAATGTTATTTTATTTTTCAAATGCCTATAACTCACAAACAGTAACTCATATTAAAAATCTGAGACCACTGCTGAACTCGTAAGGGTATGATTTATTTAAGTAGATACTAGCATGGGTCGGCAGGGCCACCAGAGAAAGTAAGTTTTTGCCCGAAATTAAAATAATTAAGTGACAATAATTTCATTGTAAAATTCATAACACATAAACAGTAACTCGGATTGAAAATCTAAGAGTATGGTTGTGTTCATTGGGGCGTGTCTCACCTAGTAATAGCCTAACCTTTACCATAGTGGGTCGAGGGTGACCGATAATATTTGTTCCCAATTTTTTTTAGGTATGATTAGTAAACGTGCAAACAACGTTTTACAACTTTTGAACCGATGCTCGGAATTAAAATCTGAGGGAACCGTTGAAATCACAGCGTCAGTGATTTTTTTGGTGATACCTTCACCGCAATTGCGTTCTAATAATAATTAGATTTAGTTTTTGGGGGGTTATATATTTTAAATTAAAATAAGGTGTGCATGTTTTTTTATTTTGGTGGTTAAAACCTCTAAGTGGAGGTTGGGGGTGTGGCCCACCCACGCATAACCTCTCTTGGGAGGATAAATTTTAGTGGGACCATCGAAGGTTCTAACCCCCTATAACAGCCCATTTAAGTGGAGAAGACTCTTGACCTTCTCCAATAATTATTTTAGCCTACACCACATCATTAATTAAATGGTTTGTCTCATTTAATTAAAACTCTCCAACTCCCCTATTTGAATTTTGAATCCATTCCACCTCAATTAATTAAATGAGTTGTCTCATTTAATTTAAACAAAACTCTTTTGTGTTGTTGTGCCAAAAAATAATGGAATTTTCATATATTATTTTTTTTTGGAAACTCAATGGAGATTGGGGAACCCTTGGAGAAACCTCTCAATGGGGAATCGTTCTTCCAATGAAAAAACGCGAAGAACACGAAGAACGTGAGGAATGTCAATGAACATATTCATTCTTCTTCATACGGGGAAAGAAAGGGAAGCATCACCCATGAATAATGTTGACTCCATCATCAACTTCTTTTTTCCCGACATCAACGAAATGACGCCCGCTTCCCGCGACTTCATCAACATTTATCGACAACAAGGTTGGGGTTGTTTCATGATGAGGCTTCTATTTTTTTCTTCTTATCATCAAATAATGATTGATACAAAGTGATGTATTTTATTTGTTGAGCTTCGTTCATGTGAACCGAATTCTACCACTCTAAACGTGGAGGGTGCGGGCAAACCAACACGGACCGACCCCTCCGTTGTTCTTTTTATGATGATTTTATGACTTCATGGATGTAAGGTGACAGTGCCCAAGATGGAAAACGAAGACCACACTACCCACGACCCCCACACACCACCACACTACCCACCCACATGCGCGATGCCATGCCTAGCAGCGCCTACCCCTGTGTCGCGGCACCCCGCGCCGCTGCACGGCACCCTTGCACACTGCCAGGCACCCCCTTGTGCGCTTCCAAAAGCCTCGGGCCTTGCTGGCGCACCGCCCGGTGCCCCACACCCCTGACGACGCACTCCCAGCCCCCACACCCCTGCCTGCGCGCTGGAGGCACCCCGCGTCACGGCATGGTGCCCCGCGCTGCTGCCCGGCCCACCGCGCCACCGCCCGGCGCCCCACGTCCCTGCCCGGTGACCATGCGCGCTGCCCTACATCCCGTGCCGCTCCCCAGTGCCCCCGCATGCTGCCCGGCACCTCTGTCGTGGCTAGCGCATCGCCCCGACACCCTGTCCGGCATCCCCGAACCCTGCCCAGCACCCGCACATGCTACCCAACGCCCTGCCCGGTACACCTGCGTCCTATCGGTGGCCAGTCGGCATGCCCGCGCCCTACATTTCCCACCTACTAGACTCCCGGCCGCCATCCTACTGACCCGACCCACAGCGCCCCCGCGATGTCGTGGGACGAATTGGCCCGGTCCCCCAGGGCAAGTTCTCAAGCCGCCTACGTGGCGACAATCAGGTCGAACCACCCTCACGGTCCGCTAGGTCGGGACCATCGGACCAGGTCAAAACATAGCGGGCTGAATCACCCAATGGGATGGGTCAGAAACCGTGATTCTGAATGGGTCGGCCTTGTCTGGGTTGGGCCGAGTCGGTCCAACCGGGTCGGACCGAACTCGAGCCCATTATTGACACTTTTGTTGCTTTGGCCATATCTTTAGCACCAGACGTCCGTTTGACGAACAGTCAATGGACCTAGTATTCTTAGAGCATAGAAATCCCTTTGAGTATACCCCACTACTGTTCGGGTATAGTTGAGTCACTATTAGGTCAGTTCGTACAAGAATCCAACCGGGCATTTGGGACTAAAATGCTAAAAACTCACAGACCGGTTGTCTGATTGATGCGTCATCTGTTTCTTTGAGATCCGTTTGATGTGGCGGTCCTTTGAGATGGTTCCAAATCTGATTTCGCGACACATGGAGTATCGACCAGTAGCTCGTTGAGTGGATCCTCCAGGAGACGAGCAGACAGAGTGCGAAGACCTAGTAGTTGTAGACCTGATGAATGCTTGACCGATTTGACTCGGAGTGATTTGACTAGCCCAGTGGACGGAGTGCCAGGTTTGGCGGCAGACCCATGGCAGACGGAATTCCTCGTTTGGCAGTGGACCTGCGGTACATGATAGGAGTAGTACCTATGACGACTATTAGAGAGAGGGCCTAGTTTGGCGGAAAACCCAGAGTGGAGGAGCGCCCGGTTGGGCAACCGACCCACGGTACTTGACAGGAGGAGTACCTCAGCAGTCTAAGGTATGTGAGTAGCACCTTGGAGTCGTGACAGGGCCCCGATACTCAAAAGTGGAGAAGTTCTCTAGTAGTTTTCGTTTCGATAATGAAAATCTTGGTTTGAACTGAGTCAATGACTTTTGTGTTTTCCTCATGATTGAGATGGGTTACATGATAACATAGGTATATATGGGCATATACCTAAGTAATGGTTATCCATTGATTTCATTAATTATGGGTTATCCTTTTTGGATTTTGTAGACCTTGAGGGTCTGGGGGCCGTACTGAGTATCATTTTACTCACCCCTGCACAGGCTATGCCTACACCTCGTTATATTGGATGCAGACAATGGACAACGCTGACGGAGACCAAGAGCACCAGGACTGGACGGTACCCAGAGGTGGATCACTATGTGTGATGGTGCCCGGAGCATACCGATAGACATGGAGTGTCTAAGAGGACATCTGTACCTACCCTCCAAGTAGGAACCCAGAGGACGATCCAAGATTTTCTTTCACCATTCAGATGTTTGTCTTTTTCAGTTTTACTTTTCATTCAGTTGTATCTGTACATTTTTGTTGGGCTTGTATTTCCGGACACTTTGTACTTTCAGCACACTTTTTATATAGCTTTACATAGTGTTTTATTCCACTTGTACTCTGGTTGTTTGAATTTATATTTTTAATGAAAATTCCTTCCTAGTTTTATTTAATTACACCTTTGGTACTAGTCGTCATCCCCTAGCCAATTGAATACTGGCTTGGGGTAGTCACGATATGGGTCCCGGGGGACAGGCCATGACAAATTGGAATTAGAGGAGTCAGTTCTTCCAAAGAACATAGGAATATGATATATTTTTTATGTGAAGAAATAGTGTTAAGGGTACCGAGTGTATTTTTCGGTTCAAGGAGCCCAGTGTTGGTGCGGTGACCGACGTATCTACACACTAGGACCATGACTTCTGATTTCTAAATCAGTGCACAAAATCACTGATTGTGTGTGTGTCTTCAAAAGTTTTCTTTTATGTCAGAACAACCAGGTAATCTCACTTGGTATAGTCATTTGACCACGTGGCATCTGTTCCTGATTCCTCCACACATACAGCCAGTTGGTGTTCCGAGAGTGTACCTGATGATGGCCCATCGAGCGACGAGGCTCCGGTGCAGGTCCCTCTTACTATGTTGGCACCTTCGGGTGGTTTACCAGAAGCACCACCACCCATTGGGCAGCAGATACCACCATCTGCACTGGCGGATGGTGCACGCCAACTGAGAGCGTTGGATGAGTCCCAGGTGTGGAGGCCTCTGAGGTTTCTAGGAGAGACATTTTTCGAGGTAGTAGAGGACCGGATGGAGGGATTGGAATAGTTTTCCTCCTAGTTGAGACATAAGTAGATAAGATGGTGGTCTTATCTACTAGACTTTTTAAGTTCCTGACCATGAGGTTGGTCCTCTTAGTAATGAGGCTTTAGTACATGGACTGATTCCTAAGATAGTACCTTCAGGTACTGTGTCAACTATATCACTAACCATTGATCAGTAGTTACCACCAGCTGTACTGGTAGAGGAATGTTGTAGGCCTAGTTCCTTACATGTGTTTCAGCATCAGATACCCCTAAGGTACTGAGGTGAGCCCGACTCACAGGCGGCTGAGGACATGCTTGAAGAGGTGGCTGAGAGTCCTCTAGAACTTATACAGCTTCATCAGGATGACATGTCAGTAACTTAGTATTCATCGTGGCATACCAATCATTTTGGTAACTCGATGAATACGTTAAGATCCGTGCTTTGGGGATCAGACTACAGAACGAGGTGTGTTTAAAGGATATCGAATCCATCAAATTTCCTCTATGCATTCCTACTTATGCAGGGGTGCTAGAGAGAACCATTTTGGTTGAATGATCATTGGATGATGGATAAAACTAGTGAATGTTACTTGGGGGAAAGCAGGGAACTGACACCAGTCCTAGAGACTTGGATGTGTAAAATGTTTTAATTAGAGGAAGTGTTAAGGATAGATGAATCTACAGAGTAGTAGACATGGAATCAGAGCTAGGAGTGTATCATGTGGTGATGTACATTTCGAAATGTTACAACCACCATCCATTGTAGTCCCTGCTAGTCTCAAGGAGCAGGAGGAAATGGGAAGAGAGTAGCTGTATGTGGTCAAGGATTGTGACCAAAGGGATCTAGAAATTATTCGAGGAATGGTTTGTGTCCAATATTAGATTCCATAACATTAGACATATGTACCAATCATTCCTTCCGTGAATCTTTTCCAAGACCATGAGTTTTTGTTTATAACATTGACTTGACCCAAGTTTCTGGAGATACCTTTGGGAGGAGACTCAATAATCACACATACACTGATGGTGTGATGTTACCCTTGAGGTGAGAGTTTCAGTTGGAACCTCTTGGTGGAAGCGTCAATGCCTTACGATGTTGGTCTGGGTATGGATTGGACATTCAAAGTTCATACTCAGATTGATTGTATTTGGAAAAATGTTTGTGGTTTATCTACAACATTGGAGTCGGGTTTTCCTTTGTCGGCGAAAAAGGAATCTCGTGCAGCAGATGATAAACACATGTGCAGGATATATGTGCACAACCCTAAACAAATCATCGACCATAGGGAGATGGACATCAATGACAGGGTGAATTTCACAGAGGTTCTAGTGGAGATTGATGATCAACAAGTGTGGGTACTATGTGGACAATTGATTCCTCTGGTGCACATGTATTGGCAGCATGGGGACCTCCAAGAGAGTACATGGGAGTAGGATGCTCAGATGCATGCTTAGTACCCCTTGTATTCCCTTAGAATGAGTTGTAGCTTATGGGAATGTAAATCCCTGAGGTGGGGTGAATATAAAGAACATGAAATTTAGTGGAAATTTTTTTCATATATTAATGGGATTTTTATGAGTCCACAATTTCTGACAGTGCGCAATTATGTCGCTCGGAGTGCCTATAATGATCCGTCGAAGTTTTGTTAAGATTAAATTAACCCGCGTAAGAAGTTTTCCTGAAAAAGTGGAATAACTTTTAAATGGTTACTCAAATTAGAAATCTGAGATCACCATTTCACTTAGGATATCAGTTTTACCCTATGTGTGACTTGATTTTAGTCGGCGCATGCCTCTTATGAGAAAACATGAAAATGGCATAACTGTAAATGAAATAATTAAATAAAGTTATTTTATTTTTCATATTCATATAACACACAAATGGTAAATCGGATTAAAAATCTGAGACCACCGCCGAACTCGTGAGGGTATGCTTTCTTTAAACAGATACTAACATGTGTCGGCGAAAGCCACCATAGAATGTTTGTTTTTAGCAGCAAATAAAATAATTAAGGGACAATTATTTTATTATAAAATTCATAACTACTAAAAGGTAACTAGAATTGAAAATCTGAGAGTACCGTTGGGTTCGTTGGGGTGTATTTCAACTAGGGATAACCTAACCTCGACCGCTGTGGGTCAAAGGAGACCGATAATATATTTTTCCAAAAAAAAATTCAGGTATATTCAGTAAATATGTGAACAACGTTTTATAACTTTTGAACTGGTGCTCAAAACTGAAATGTGAAGGCACCATTTAAATCGCAACATCGGTGATTTATTAGTGTGACCTTCACCACAGTTGAGTTCTAACAAGAATGAGAGTTAGTTTTTGGGGTTTTTAGATATTTTAACTAAAAATAATGTGTGCAACATTTTTTATTTTGTTGGTTAAATCCTCTCAGTAGAGGTTGGTGGTGAGGGCCCCCGCACCATAACCTCCCATGACAGGTTATGGTGGTGAAGCCCATCAGCGCATAACCTCCCTTGGGAAGATAAATTTCTATTGGGACCACCCAAGTTTCTAACTCCCTTTAAAACCCCATTTAAGTGGAGAAGACTCTTGACCTTCTCCACTAATTAATTGAGCCTACATGACATCATTAATTAAATGGGTTGTCTCATTTAATTAAAACTCTCCACCTCCCCTATTCAAATTTTGAATCCATTCCACCACAATTAATTAAATGAGTTGTCTCATTTAATTTAAACATAACTCTCTTGTGTTGTTGTGCGAACAAATAATAGACTTTTCCTCAACTATTTTGGTTTGGAAACTCGGTGGAGCTTAGGTAAACCTTGGAGAAAGCTCTCAATGGGGAATCGTTCTTCCAATGAAGAATGTGAGGAAAGAGAACAACGTTGATGAACTTCTTCTTCATTCTTCAATCAGGGGAAGAAAGGAAAGCATCGCCCACGAAGAACGCCGAAGCCATCCTCAAATTCATCTTTCCCGACGTCAACGATACAATGACCGCTTCCCGCGACTTCTTCTACAATAATCATCATCAAGGTAGGGTTTGTTTCGTCATGATTCTTATCTTTTCTTCTTCTCAGCATCGAATGAAGATTGATACAAAGTGATGGGTTTTATTTCATGAGCTTCATCCATGTGAATTGAATGAAACCACTCTAATCACAGAGGGTGCATGCCAAAACAACAAGTACCTACACCTCCATTGTACTTTTTTGATGATTCTACGACGGCATAGTGCTGAGGTGATGGCGACGAAGACGATAAATGAAGAACGCGCTACCTGCAGCCCTCGCGCACAGCCATGCTACCCGCCTTCATGGGCGCCACCATGCCCTGCATCACCTACCCCCGCACTGTCACTCCCCACACCACTTCCCAGCGCCGTTTCGCGCTACCCAGCTCCCCCTTGCACGCTCCCCAGCACCCTGGGTCTGTTGGTGAACTGTCCAGTGCCCCGTTCCCCTGCCGGTGCGCTCCCAGAGCCCCGTGCCCCTGCCAGCACAATACCAGCATCTCGCGCCCCTGCCCGCTCCGCTGCACGACACCCTTGAGCGCTGCCAGTCATCCTGTGCCGCTGCTCGGTGCCCCCGCGTACTTCCTGGTGCCCCTTTCGTGGCTTGACCGGTGCCCCGGTACACTACCCGGCGTCCCAACACCCTGCTCAGCACCCGCGCGCTCTGCCCGGTGCACCAACACCATGTCTGGATCACCCGCGGCCTGTCGGTGGCTAGCCCGCACGCTCGGGCCCCACCCGTCCTGCCCACTAGACTCCCAGCCACCGGCCTACTGAGTCGACCCGCAGCTCCCCCACAGTGTTGCTGGCAGAACCATACCAGTCTTCCGGGCCATGTTACCGAGCCGCCTACGTGGTGACAATCGGGCCGAACCGCCCTCTTTGTCCTCTTGAGAGGACCTTGATGGCATGGGATTTAGTAATATAGTGATGAAATCAAAACATTTATGTGGTTATTGTCAATAAGATCAACTTGGGAAGAAATTCAATGAACTAAAAGCCTATTGGGTTGTAAATGGGTGGTGTGGGTGGGATTTATACTAGAGGGGAGGTGGGTTTAAGTGATTTAAATAATGATTATTTTATATTTAAAGACATACACATCGATTTGGAATAAATATCATTGAATTAAATATTATCATAATGTTATGGAGTCTTGTAAGGATAGTTAAATACTTTCCCAAACCATTAAATATTGTAATTATAAGGTATGTTATGATTTTTTCCTTTGTCATTAACCCCTATCAAATTTTTATTTGTACATAGGTAAAATGATTTTCCCTCAATAACTATTTTATAACAAAAATTAAAATTGATCATAAAACCTAATTTGGACATTCTAAAGAAAAATATATAATTAATTTTATATGAATAAATTTAAAACATTAGAAAAATTATATTTTAAATTAATCCCTAAAACAATGTTTGGAATAGTGTTTAATTTGTTTACAACAATATGTAAACATGTATATGGAAAAGTAATTAATTATTTCAAGGTGCATATTGTAATATTATTGACCTAATGAAAAGGACACATTGTTAATGGATTGTATTAGTTGTCCAGAACTATTAGTAATTTTCATTGGATAGCAATGGTGATCAACAAGACATAAATATCTCATTGTAAAAAATATGTTATATTTTATCCAAAACTATTTTCACTTTGAGAATCATTATGTTTTCTTGAAATGATAGTGGATTTCATTCTCAAGAATTCTCCAAAAGAAAATAATATGGTTTATTATGCTGATCTTAAATGTTTAATAGGTGTGAAAATATAGTTTTTATATTGGGTGCATTTATGAATTACTTTGAAATCATATTTCATCAATGAATATAAGAATATGGATGATGATTAGCATGAAAAGGAATGGATATTTAATTTGATGTGTCCATGCATTTCATGTTTAATTACAATATATATACTTTGGTTTTTACCAAATTGTTTTTATATCTTATTTATTTCAAAATGAAGGCCATACATCTATGAGGATTAGTCAACATGAACAAAGGGCACTTGCGGGACACTAGTGGGCCACACCCTAAGAAAATTGGGCAAGGCCAACATTCAACAAGTATGCGCATGGGCCATATAATCCCATAGGAGCACATGGGGTAGAGCTCACGTGTAGTCTAGGCAAAGGGCTATCTAGCCGAGAGTTTTGGTGCAGAGTGCACCCAAAGAATTGTATGATGCGGTAGTAGGAAGAGGAAGAGATTTCCGAACATCATTTTTCGTGGGTTTTTTCTATAACGAAGACCTAATTAGTGGAATGTTATGATGTGGGGTGATATATTAAAATAAATGGTGATATACCTACCATATTATATCATTGTGTATCATCTGAACTGTTTATATATTTTTAGAAAACATGGATGTCA
This sequence comes from Viscum album, assembly GCA_963277665.1. NCBI lineage: Eukaryota > Viridiplantae > Streptophyta > Magnoliopsida > Santalales > Viscaceae > Viscum > Viscum album. The sequence continues at coordinate 318,191,455 of OY728127.1, forward strand.
CCATGACTGTCTGATATACTTGACTAATTTTCCCAGAGCCATCCAATTGAGTCCATGAATCATATTCTACCTTTGAACCACCTGACTCAAATTTTTACACATAAGATGTATCCTCACCCATATGACCGAACTATGGTGATCATTTTTTTGTCTAACCAAGTGCATGAGGATCATCAGGATGACATGATATAGTTCATGCAATTTCATTCGCATGCACGAAACGAAACATGAATCACTCGTGTCGACTAAATGAAAACAAATCTTCATAGACCGCACTACACATTTAATGATTTGAGGATATATTTTTATGTTTTCATAAGCTCATGTCTGTGAGGACCTCATCACAAATAAGAATTCCATGATCATAAAATAAAAACAATTCCATATTTATCAGCATATCTCTTAATGCATTTAATGATTTTAGAGAAAAAGATCTCAAATATTCAAAGGGATGATTTAATTAACGTATCATGATGGAATTGGATGTGGTGAATGTTTTTAATCCTATATTATAATTATAGAGCCCTTAAGTCATTCATTTATTTTATAATATTGAAAATGGTCATGTTAACAAAGAAACAGTGCACCTCACACATCACTAGATTGAGAATGGCAAAGTTGTTCCTTGTATCTCTTTCTTGCTTGAGAAGAAACATGCCTTCTCGTGGTAATATTATGTAAAGGTTAAGTATCTGACAAGAACTCAACTTGTGCATTTATGAATTGATAAATTTTATGATGATCTAGTTTGTGAAGCTGAAAGGGGACTATGTGTTTCATCTCCCTTATTTGCGAGATACATTGAGAACCAAGAGTCATTTATGGTTCCTATGTTTTTGATGAGAAATCCAGGGGATGTTCAAAATGAAGAATACCTAAACTCAAAAAATATTGGAAAAATATTTGGGATATAGAAGGAAAAATATTTTGTTCCGAACAAACATATACCAAATAAGGATTTCTGAGAAATATGAAAAAGGTTTGCGAATCCCTAAGAAAATATACACATACAATACATCTTGAGAATTATAACCCCATAGAAAGAATATCCCTTTTGGGTTTACAAGAAACATGTAGTTGTACACACATATATGTGATCCTCTCTTTATTTTTTCATAATAACCATTTATAAACAATATGTGTAAAAGGGATAAAATAAAAGAACAACGTGTCTTAAGGTTGCATAAAACCTATCCTAACATACATGCTTACATGTTTTCCCATATACATGTGAAGAAGGAATTGTGATTTTATATTGTGAAAGAATAAACATTGTGGACATTATGTGATTCAATGCATCAAATGCACACATTTAATAGAACCTATAGATACAAGTGAATAATTTGTGTTTGAGGTTACAACCAATACATTAAACATGCATGGAATCACTAATAATCATGAACATATGATAAGTCATTAAGATACCCATAATTATTAGATTATTGATGACATAAAAATCATGAATGACGTGTATTTTAAATGAGAATAAATTCATGAATAATTAAAGATGATCATATATCATAGATGAAAGTGTTAATGAATTCAAGATGATAGATAATGTTCACATATTAAGAGACCATTTGTGCATATTAAGATACTTCAAGAAGCTGCGTGCACCGTTTTCACACATATAAGTGATGTTGGGACTTCATAATAAGTACAAATAACTACCCAAACATTTTTTTTGGAACCAAAGGATCGGTATATTTGATCAGAATAATTGAGGAAGGCTAATAGACCTTGCCAATGGCTGTTGATGATTCTTGAACTAGTTCATGAAAAAGTTTGATTCAGCAAGATCGTGCGAGTATATCATTTGGCCATTCTATAGTAAATAAAATATTAAAATAATGGAGGATTCTTATCATGTGATAAAGGAGACAAAAGTATGTTATTTAATTCTATAGAATAAGTTATCAGTGTGACTCTAGAGAAGGTCAGTGTGATTCTGGTAACACTAGGAGATGAAGTATAAATAAACTCAAATGGGAATGAGGATATGTACAATATGAATCTGTATCGACCATTTAAGGTACAATATGTAATAATTATTTTTATTATGACTCTTTTGATGATGCATGTTCAAGTAGGGATGATGGTAGATAAATTAGTGATCTTCAATATATATCCAAATAATATCTATATAATATACCTAGAGTTGAGGGATGACCTATATATGCACGAATCAATGATCTTGAAGATAGAAAATTACATTTGGATGTATAAGTTGATGGCATCTAAGATGCATTGGTTAAAAGGGTTGGCATATCATACACTCTGACAAAACCTATGAACATAATGAAAGAAAAAATTTATCTTTTCAATAAATGGTATGATGATGTCACTGAATAATTACAGTGAAGTTTTTGTGAGAAATAATTCATTGAGATAGTATTTCTAGATTCTCTATAAGAATTAATCAAATTGATCGCGGTTTCTATGGTTGACAAAGCTTCTCAACTAGAAGACAACGCTAACTAGGAAAAGTAACATCACATTTATTTTCAATAATTAAGAAATATGGATGAAGATAAAACTATATGTCTGAAAAAGAATTGTGATGTAATTGTGGTTTCAATTAAGGATGAGAAGAACTAACTCTACATGGAGTGTTTAGAGAAATAGGTGATATTTAAGAATCAACAATCAAATAATGATAGAACATCCCAAACAACTGAAATAATATATTATGCAACTCAAGTATATATCGAGAACTAAAATTTCAAAATGAGAATTATATCATCTTCTAATCCAATCGAAACATCCTTCATTAAGAAGGTATCCCATTATCAAATTATTTAAGCTTCAACTAATTTAGTTTCCTCTAAAAATATAGGATCAATGTTAAAATATGGGAATATGTGAGTTGATAAAAATGATGATACATAAATAAAAATAACAATGGGGAATAATTTATTTAATATTAATAAATTCTCTGTAAAATATGTTCCAATGAAATAATTACAATCCCAAAAACAAAAATGAACTAAATCTATCTATACTGAAACTATAAGAAAACAAAAAATATTTATTAGATATTTTTTAGATTTATGTTTTTACATTGGGAAATGGTTAAGATAATAATGTGTGAGTATATGAAAATTAAATAAGGCCTACATTTTGGAAAAAAAATGTACTGAAATGAAGGAACCTATAAATATGATGGAGAATAAAAAGATGAAGAAGAAGCATTCTATCAAGAATATATTTGAATATCTTGAATACTTTTCTTATATTTGAAAGATTAGAGGTCATGTTTATTATTAGTTTTTTTTATTCCGTAGAATAATAATGCATCTGTTTATAAGAAGAAAAAGGCCACAAAATATTTAGGACAAAAGAACTATAGTTGAAATTTATTCGATTGGGAATATGTAAAAAAATAATTTTCTGAAAACTATGAAACAAACTATTACCATGAATAAATTTAAGCTAGATAACAATAATTTCATCTTAACCAAAAAATGATTATTCTAATGTATAAATAACGTTCATATTGGGGATCACTACAATAACGACATGGAAATAAATGAATTCACGATGTAATTAAAAGGAGAATCACTCTAGGGAATGATATGAAATATTGAAGACATTCTTGTCTTGATTTTGATAAGTTTCCAAAGAATGAAAACTTAATATCATTAAAGAATACATATGTATGTTCCCAAAAAGAAGATAATATAATGATTTTTTTTGTTGTTTGGCCTGATCAGTGGCATGTTTCATGAGAAGTAAAAAAATATTAAGATGAAGTACTAGCTAAATCTAAGGAAAAGGGGAAATAGTTCAATCCATATGTAATGGGATTAAACACCTCACTACTAAAAAAATTATGTATAATAAATCCACAAAATTTGATGATGAATGGAAGTATAGTTTCCATGGTAACAATTCAAGAACATGATGTATAATGGGTTCAAGACACTAGAATGTTGTGTACCAAAAAAATTAGTGATACATAGAAAGGAGTTCTAGGGATGAGTGGAAATCCTGACACATAATTCTCCTATCATGAATCTCACATTTGTTTCATATTATTCCTTTATAATTTTTAATAGGAGTTCATATTTTTTAGGTAATTGAAGGTAAATTTCATTCTCAACATGAGTATTGAATGAACAATGTAGAGAACAACAAGTTGGACCAATTATTCTTCATTTGATAAATACATAGATTGTTACATGGTTGTTAGATTGTCAATATGAATATCATGAGGATTATATGATGGTATTTCCTATCAAGTTAAATCAAATAAATTACACCCCTATAGGAGGAGAAAATATGAAAGATAAGAGATCAATGACTATTTCATGAAAAATTAATAAATGAATATCATCTCTATAAGTTGAAACATTATGTATTCCAATCGCCCCTTCATCCTATGTTCTTAATTTTATTTATCATTTCAATTAAGTGGGAGTTCATGATGGATGACATCATGGGATGAAGTGGGAGCCTTTTCTATGAATTTTAACTCTTTAATATGTTTGTTGTAGTATGTATAAGATTTAGTATTTCTTTGATAAATAAAACTATTTTAAACACCTCAGATAAGAACGGAAACATTATAATAATGATTTCATATGCATGGTTGTTTATTGATAGCTTTGAGAACTAGGGTCCTAAATCACTTTTTTGTACATCGGGTTAGCCCATGTATACATAGAGTTTATTAACTAAAGTCTCTTTCCCATGTGAACCATGTGATATCATCCCTCCATTATAAATATTCAATCAAATATTCTTTATAGTAAGGAGAAAATGTTATTCAGTTGTCCCCACTCATATTTTTCATTTGTCTTCCAATAATGGAGATAAAAGAGGGGCACACATATTGACTCTTATATAGTCAGCATAAGAGATATTGACTAAAATATTCATTGAGGTTTGTTTATAGGCTTAGTGTTACATTTTTTTCAATAATGTGACAATATCTGTATGGTAAGGTAATGATTGATCTGGGGGATCTAAATGTACTATTAGTGACTCAGTGAAAGGACAACATTTATTATGGATTGTATTAGATTCCAAGTGCTATCAATAATTGTCTTCAGATGGAAATGAGGATCTTGAGATTAGAATATATCATTGATATCAATATACTGAATTTTTTAGAAAACTATTTTATCTTGGAGGGTCAATATGGTTTCATGAAATGAGATTATATTTCATTCTTGGACATTATACATAAGAAAATTAGATGAATTATTCTGATAATATTAAATGATTAAGAGGTGTGAAAAAGGATTTTAGACATTGGGTACATTGAATAATTACATTGAAATTAATATTCCAAATATAGTAGATGATGTTTGATGATGATTGAGGATGAAAAGTAAAGGATTTATATGATGAAGTGGACATGCCTTTCTTGTTTAATTCCATTATATATTCATTGATTTCTAAAATAAATTATATGTGTTTTTTAAATGAATTTCAGTACACTAAACTGACAAGCCAACCTCATCCCAGGGTTCTTGAGGGATACTAGGTTGACCAAACCCAACAGAAAATAGGCAAGGCCAACCTTCAGGTAGAATGTATAGTGAACTTGTAAGCCCATAAGAGTGAACATGGTAGAGACCATGCATATTTATGGAAAACGTCAAGTAGATTGATAGTTTAGGAATAGAGCACACCCACTGAATTGTGTGTGGTCATATTGGGAGGAGGAAGAGAATTATGATCTTTATTTTTCATGTACTATATTATATGGAAGCCGAAAGAAGATGAATGTTTTTATGTGGGATGATATTTATATATGAACGGAGTGATCCCCGCCATCTGATCTGATTTTGTATAATCTGAACTATTGATCACTTTTAGAAAAATAGGGACAACACAACGACCAAATAATATAATCAACTTATTTATCTCGGGCCATCTGATTGAGCTCATTCATACTCGTATACCTTCGAACCACCAGATAGATATAGGTATACCAGAGACAGAGCTTCACCTCCAGGACCAAACTCTGGCCACTATTTTTTATCAAACCTACTACCCGAGGATCTTCAAAATGACACAAGATCTTTCATGAAATTGCATTTTAATGCATCCTACAATACAAAAAAACTCACGTTTGATAAAAAATAGGCAGTTTTTGATGACACACAACACATTCGATTCATTAGAGAGATTTTATTCTTGTGTTTATAAACATGTGCATCTGATGACATCACCACAAGGTATAATACCATGATCATGAAATAAAAAATATCCCATATTAATCAGTGAATCACTCACTATGTTTGAAGATTTTAAATATAAGGATTTTCCGCTATTTTAAAAGGATTTTATAAACAATGTATCTAGGGGTAATTGGATGTAGTCTAGTGTTTGTATCCTCTCCAATAAATAAAGTTCCCTCAACTGAGGGGTTTTTTTGTAGACATTGAAGAGCACTTGTTTCCAATGAAACATAGCACAATGAAACTCCCTGGTTTGAGAAAGGAAGATACGTTCAACACAGATCATTCCTATATGAGGAAATCATGCCTCCTCATGATGATACTACCATGTGTAGAAGGAACCCATTTTAACTCATCTTTTTTACTTTCCCTATTCAGACATTTTTTGAAGAACTAGTTTTTTAAGCGAAAATGTTGCTAGTGTGTTTCACTTCCATTGTTTGGGCGACAAAACAAGAGTAATGAGACCTTTTTTGTTTATGTGTTTTTTTTTTTAAAAACAAACAATACAATCTTAATAAATAATTATTTCATGAACAAAAGATAGTACATATATTTTCCAGCAAAAATGAAAAATATTTTTCACAAAAAATACATACCCATTATGGTTTTGTGTGAAAGGGGAATACGGTTTGAGAATCCTTAATACCAAGTACACATACACAAACACTCAATAATATTAACCCATGAACAACATCTACATTTTCATGTTTTCAAGAAAGAGGTGGTAGGTAACACTCTTATGTGATCTTCTCTTTGTTTTTATATAGGATGCAATAAGAAACACTAGATGTAAAAGGAACAAAAGAAAAAAATTGTGTGAATTTGGGTTTCATAAATCGTATCTAAACATAGATGCTTATATAAATTACCATATACATGAGAAGATGTTAATGTTTTTCCATATTGAACAAGATTAATTAAAGTGTATAGTACATTTTTAAATTCATAAAATGAACACATTTAACATAAACTATTGATTAAAGTGAACATTTCCAGAATGAGTTTACAAGAAATAAATTATACACATATGTAATCATGAATAATCATGAACATATAATAATTTATTTACATTCCATGGAAAAGTTTTCACAGATACCATGAAACTCATTATTGTTGTTTATTTGAATTGAGACTCATGCGGGGAAGATTTATAGATGATATTATATCTGAGTTGACAATAATTGAGAATTCATGAAGGCAGAGGGAGTGGATATAATGAAAGATAATTCATGCATATTAATATTCGTTGAAGAGTTTTGTGCTCCATTTTTACATATATTAATGAGTATTGGTTATCATCAGAAGAAGTTGCCTGAGGAATATTTCATTCATGAAACAAATAAGTACAACTAATTTGAAAAATTGTGATAGGCCTATAGACCTTACCAAAGGCTATTGACGATTTATAAATTTGTTCACAGTAATGTTTGATTCAGAAAGATCATTGGATAATATCATCAGACCAGTATATAGATAATTAAAAATTAAAATAAAGGGGAAAGCTTATTATGTGATTCTAGAGCAAGAATTATGTTTTGTGATTTATCAGTAGAAGTATTCAGTGTGACTCTATAAGAGGTCATTGTGATAATGGTAACACTATGAGATATAGTATAAAGAACCTCATATAAGACTTGGGATAGATAACGAGTGTTACTATATCGACCATAATATTTTTTCATCATATTATAGAGTATAATCAGTGTTGATGAGAATTAATAACACAAGAAAGAGTAGCTATATATATTCAACCATGTACATCCTATTGTTTGGTGCCTTATAATTTAAAACATTCATCGGTGTATAGCTGAGATACAAGACAAGAGTCAATTGAAGGATCAATTAGCCATAAATGAATAATTAAAAAGAATAAATTTTTAAAAAGTTAAAATTGATCACTGATTCTCTCCCTCTCCCTCTCAGTGATTTTATACTAATCTAGGAACTTTAAACACATTAAAATAAATTATAATTCAAAGTGTAAACATCCTTTTCTTAAAATGTTTTTATTTCCACCTCTAAATTAGAATTAAATAAAATGTATTATATTTGTCTGAATAATGAATAATTAAAATAATTAAATTAATTATAACATAAAAACTTTTTTATAATATAATTTTACTATATAAATAAAGTTTTTGAAAAATTAGTTTTCAAATATTATGAAATAGTTCTTACTATTCACCAAAAAATGAATCTTATCAGAAAAATATAAATAATAAACATAATTTGATTTTTAAAATATATCATTAAATTTTTTTATTATTTTTAAAAAGAAAAGCGTAAATTTTTAGTTTTAATATTGGTTATCAATTGGATGGTGAGAAAATTTTGATTTTTAATAAAATATATTTTTTTCCGCAAAAAATGAAATTATTGTTATCTTAATCATAATAAGTATAATGTGTTAATATTAAGAAAATATCAAATTTATAAAATATAAATTTATTTATTATATTTTACTGATTTTAATTATAATAATTTATTTTGAAAATAATATCATGATGAGTATAAAATTGTTTTTTAATAAATTGTATCCTTTGTATTCAAATTGTTTTTATTTTAATTTGTAATTAAATTTAAATAAATTACTTGATTTAATAAACATGTAAAATTGATAAATTCATAATTAGGATTAACATATTCATTCTAGTCAATCTATAGGTTTTGTGATAACTATCACATATAAGTAATAATATGTACTCATCTATTTACGCTTGATGTGGTGTATATTGTTTGGTATTAGAAATAGTGTTTTTTTAAATCTCTTTTTTGTTAAATTCTATCTATTTAATAAATTTTTTTCCTCAAAATTTGAAATCACGATCAAAAGGTTAATGGTTTGACCATTTAGAATAACCTTTTTTATCTCATGTCATATAAAGGATCAAAAATCACATAGTTTTGCAAGGAGAGAAATGAATGTGTGAAGATCACTAGATATAACAAATTCTAGGATTCCATATACGAAAACAAGGAATATGATTATATAAATAACTATACAGGTTTATAAATAGTGATAGGGAACATAATTATTTGAATGTTGACAATTAGAAAACTCAAAATATGTAATTTTTTAATAGGACATTTATATAGGTACATAGGCAACAATTCTATTTCGAAATAGTTTTTTCTAAAATTGAGGAATAATTTTAATACCTTTAATAATAAATTGATGAAATATAGAAACATTACATGTTAATTTTCATCCACGTATTTTCACAAAACCATAGGTATTTTAAATCCATTTTCATTCCATAAGAATCAGAATAGTCATCTACAGATCAAAAAATAGACAAATGAATAAAAGTATTTTTCATGTATTTAGAAATTTACCAACACCAAAAATTTTAGTATAATATATTATAATTTTTCGAAATCAATGAAACATTATATCATAAAAAACTACATAAATATCAAAAAAATAGTAGTACCTAGATTAATACATATATCATTAATAAAATAAATAACATCACAACACCTCAAAATTTTCCAAACTAAAACTAAGACACAAAAATTATGATTAGTTTATTAGATAGACTAATGAGAAAAAAATTATATTCATTTTCAAAAAATATCAATTTCACTTAATGTCACATAGAAAAATTTAATCACAACTACCACATAATCATCACTATATACTAATAATTTCCATAAATAACATGAATATATGTAGATAATATATTTTTACAAAAAAAAAACTCATGCATTATTTCTAAAATTAATCCCCATTGTATTCTATTTAACATAACCATATAGATTTTCTAAAACAGTTAACATCTTCTAAAATAACATTGATCACTTAATCCCAAATCCAATCTCGTGGTTATCATTAGAAAAAAAATGTTTCATAAGAAAATGAAATTAAGATTTATCCATATTATATTTAATGAAAATATATTTAATACTTACAGGTACATCTTATAGTCTAGTGGTGATTGAATCACCCTTGTCTCCTTTCAGTTGTCGGTTCAATACATGTGTACTTTTTGGATGTAATAGGATTTCACTTATCAAGAGGGTTATCATTTTACAAAAACAATATTAATAAAATATATATAAATTTATCAAGTCTTACATCGAAATAAAATTAATATTTTTTAACCTCAATTATATATTGTGACATTCATTTTTAAACCTAAAAAGTAAAAAACAAGTAATTAAATAAAATATTTCACCACAAATACATATATTAACCATAAATTTTCATAACATAATTCTTAAAAATGTTTTCTATGATTTTATTATTAGGGCCGACCATAATATTATAAATTTATGACTCTTAATAATAAATCTCATGAAGACATCTTAATATCCAATGTTGTCAAAACCCTATTTTTATACCAAATATAAAGACCCCACCATAAAACATAAATATTATAGATTTCTTAAAACTATAAATGACATTATATTTCGAACTATAATTTTTTGGTATAGATTATTAGAGAATTAGTATAAACCCATATATAGTAAACACATACAATTCATGTTTAACTGTATACTCATTATCTATTTCACCAACTATGACATCCCTATAAAAATAGAAATATTTTCTTTCCATATAATATCATCAATGTTGTCCCCTTTTTTTCACACATTTATCTATTATCCCATCAATCCATATAATATTATATAAATATTATTAATGAGAACATATTCTCACAAGGGGATATAAAAATATCGGAAACCATTAGTTTAGTAAAAACAAGAAAACTCATATAAAATTTAACATTTTCAAAAAAAATTATTGAGAATATGAAATAACAATTTTCCTTTGAAAGTAAAATAATTATTTTTCAAAAAAAATCATTAAAACACATAATAATAAATTAAAATGATTTTATGTTATATGTAGCATCACATATATATAACCACTTAAAAATATATAAATTAGAAGTAACATAAGTCAAGGTTCCAGAAATATTATTTCAAAATGTAATGGATATCTATATTGGGGATCAGAGTTTGAATAAGCTATATGGGCTCAACAATCAGTAATAATGGGGATCAAACCTTTTTATATTGTATATTAGGACCACACATTTCACATGAGATGCAATGGGGCACAACCCTTCATATATGCAATATTGAGCTCACATGTGAACAATAAAGAGGCTTAACCCTTTCTATAAGTTGTATTTGGCACAACAATTTCTAATATAATGCCCATGAAATAGTTCATGAATAATACACTTTTATCATAAAACCCTTTGAAGAAATTTTAATGTCATATGAAAAACACATTAGTATAAAAATAAAAATTTCATGAAAAAAAATATATTCAATAGAAAATCACATTTTTCAATGAATAAAATCATCAATTAAAAAATAAATATAAAATAAAAGTAGTATTTTAATTTATTTTAACATGTAATATTGAAATGTTTTGTTGAAATAACATAATATCGTCTTTTAGAAAATTTCATTTTCAACATGGAAATTAAGAATATTACATTCCTTTTGACATTTTTTAAAACGTTCAGTATAAAACATGATAAAATATTACATTTTAAAACTATTGAAATAATTGAAAAATAGACATACAATTTACATTTAGTTTTTTTTATATACATATAATATAATATGATGAATGGTGACATGAGGGAAATTTTTTTTAAAATAAAATCATTAATCATTTACAAATCGATTTCAAAATTATAGTGTCCCATGAAACAATGAAATATTTGAATCTTAGAACCATATGATAGAATAAAATATAAAAACATGTATATAAAATGAGAATAATTAAATTAATTATATGATATGTTCAATTTTTTGAATATATACCTTGTAAATAAATGTGGATGTATAACAATAATATATTCCTTAATGAATGGAGATTGAGATGAAGTCCAAAATAAATATCATATTAAAGAAGTGAGAATTAGTAAAATTAATCAAATATTTGTATCAATTTTAAATCCACATAAAACAATTATATAAAATACATATTATATTCAAAATTGATTGGACACATAATCTTAGCTTGACATTATTAAGAGGTTGATGTTAAACACAAAGTAAGGAAACAAGGATATGAAACACCTCACCACATGTAATGAGTCAAATCGTATTCCCCAAAAAAGTAATAATTATGAAAGGAAAAATTGAATTCTATGAAACTTATGAGATTAATTATATAATAAATTGAATGTCATTAAACACACAACACACTATAATTATGTGCAGAATATGGTATTTATCTCTCTAAAGTAACGGTAAAATGATATAACCCCTTACCTCAAGCTTCTCTTTTGGGTACCATTCTAAAACGTCTTGTCTAAGAGTTTAAAAGATTTTATTAAATAATTATGAAATTTTTTTCATATTATCATGTCCATATCATAATATTTTATTACATAATATGAACTATTCGTAAAAAATATTTAGTAATTTATATGGTTTCAAATGTAATTGTTTGATTGTCCAATTATCAGTTCATTTGTGTAAAATTATGGATCTTAATTTAAATTCGGATTAAAAAACATGATGTGTAATTATATATTAATAAATAAAATCAACAATCACAAATGGTCCCATATAAAATTTATATTTCTTGAATGTAGATCATTCATTGGATAATACATTGAGGATAAATGATTAGTTTATTTTGGAGATTTTTCTAAAAATAAAGTACTAGTTTTATTTTATTTATTTATATATGTATATATTTGATATAAAATACGAAATAGTTTATAATAGTCCTTTTAAAATATTATTTAACCAATATTACTGATTCATTAAGTTCTATTAATGTTTTAATTGTAAAATAACAAAAAAAGTATTCATGGTGATTAATCGGTAAAATTGGACAATAGATTCATTATTTTGATTATGTGGAGAATATAAAAGGGATGGATATAAGATATTGAATTTGAATAATAATATTAGAGTATTAATGTGATTTGGAAATTATTATGCCTTCATGAATGAAGGAGTTGAGGAAAAAGTAAAAAAAATAAAGAAAGAGAGGTATTTTTACTAAATAACCTCGTGAATATCACCGACATGGGAGACCATATAGGAACTTGTACTAGATCTTTTATTGAGAGTTGTATTTATCTGTTTTGGGAAGAGTGAGGAGGAGTTTTTTGAGAATAAATATTATGATATTCAAGGCTTTCATATTAAAATGAGTTAGTGATTTATGGTTTCTATATAGTAGTAGAAGTTTGTATAAGTGTTAAAATAATTATTATTTTATATTTAAATCCATCCACATTATTGGGGATTTTCTTTAATAAAACTACAAGGTTAATTATTGTTTAAGAGGATGGATAGGTTAATGAAATTTCATATAAATAAATATTTTAAGATTAATTATGCTTGATATAATTATCCCATAAATTACACATAATTGTTATGATTACCCTAAGGAATGTTACAATGATCTACAGAATCTTCAATATTTTATCATTAATCTATCAATTTTTTCTTCAACAAAAATAGATTCACAATATAAATGTAGTTGATAGAAAATTATTTTCTCCACCCACATTACATTTTCATTTACCCCAGCCTTCCATATTCTATGTAGTTGAATATTTATAGGGGCTCTAAAATCCGGATCATTAAATTGATATCAAGTGGTTTATACATTCACGTATATCTGCATGGGAGTGGAATTCACAATATATGGATCATGTTTTCCATTTTCTTCATCATTATCATGTTTTTCAGTATCAATTTGATTAATATGAAACATATTTAATGAATTTATCCCTATAGATTGATGAATAAAATTTCATAGAATAGGTAAATCATGAATTTTGGTATACTCATCTCCATTTGATGATACTTTAGACGATTTTGGGGTAAAAAACCCCAACCCCATAGGAAATATTTTTTCCTTCGATAATGTTGATATATTTGATGATACATATCTATCCTCATAAATAGAACATATTTAACCTATTATAAGATATTCTTGAACATTAGTATGATGAAATAATTTTTTTTCTTATCATACACAATAGTGACATGTTTAGATAAGAAGACACCAATCATATCCCTGATAAATTCTAAAGTATATGGAAATTGGTGACATACAATCAGCCTCAATCAATAATAATTTTTATTTTATGGGCCTCATAGGTGTCAATGGTAACATAGTACAAAAAAATTGCAAAATTTATATAAAATAGCAGGATAATATATATATATAAATATCCCTTCAAATAATCATTATTTTTTGATATATTTTTTTAAATTTAAAATTATTTCCAAATGAACCTATGTAATAGTTTACCAGCATAAAAAATATGTGGACTGGTGGGAATAAATTTTTTTTTTTAGATTAATGAAAATTTATATGATGGTAAAATGAAATTGTTAGGAACTATACTTATTATAATGATAGTTGTTTTCAATGAAATAATATTTTCTAAATATTATGTATTTATTCCAAAAAATTATAATAGATAATTATAAAAAAACTTGTAGTATATTTTAAATAAATTTGGTTTATATGGAATGTAACAAATGCATTAAATAGGTTAACATGGGGGGAATTGGTATCAATGAATTAAATTTGACCAATGAATTTCACTGAGAAAATGTTATATGGTATACTATTACATAACATGATGAGTCACTACAATTCAATAATGATATATTCCTTCCCATATTATAGAATATATATCTATGATATTTTTTATCTTCATTATAGCCATCCATTAATTGCGAATATCATTTTATCATGTCCTACGCCAATTAATATATCCATCTGTTTTCTAACAAAATGTTCTAGAATACATGAATCCTCGACATACTAATAAAACAAACATTAGTGGTTCTAAATAATTGGTAAAAAAGAAAATAGTTAACCTCAATCACAATGTTGGAGATCTTATAGAATTTCCTCTACCTCACACTATTATGGATGTGCAAGGGTTTTCATTCCTTGGAATAGAAATCATAATTCAAAACAAAATACTATTGGACTTCTCAATAGAATAGAATTATATAGTAATAAGTTTTTTAATTATAGTAATGTTATGATATAGTTATTTGGTTTTAAAACTGGATTAATTAAACAACAATAAAATGTATGACTACACATCCATGCTATGTAAAATAAAATTGTCTTCATCAAGAATCTACTTTCTACCTGATATTGACAGTTAATTAAAACATGTATCACATGTTCATAAACATTGTGTTTGTGACTAAAACACCTCGAATATATCAATAAAAAAATTTAGCATCGAATTATATCACGGAAATAATATTGTGGGCCAATATGAGCACATCTATATATTAGTGAAATGTCACAAAATTACTTCCTCGTTGTATTGGATATATTGACATAATTGGTAGGTTCCACCAGGAATATTTTTTCACTGAAGAATCATTTGAACTCCATTAATTTTTATAGTGTTTCCTTTTAAAAAGAAATTATTACGGCTTACTGTATTAATATAAATTATATGATAAACTATTTAATTAAATTAATAATACAACGCATTATTATAGTTCCTTGTATGAGTAAAAATTCTATGGGGGTAAATTTATAAAATGGACCCAAAAAACTCACTATGGATAAACATTAATGTTGGAGGCATTACATCATGTTCAGCCCGACCCCTGGTATGTTGCGATGTTTTTCCACCCATAGAGGATTTATGAATGGGTGGTTCTAAAAATTTCATTATAAATATTTGTTCATATGAGGCTAAAATATGGGAGTCATGATTGAAATAATTTTCCTACCAAATATTTATGTAATAATTGACATATTTAATCAGACTAAATGTGGGATTTGGATTTGTTAAAGAATTACCCTCCAAGACTTCCATGGATAAGTCATCATTAATTAATTGAATTAATATAATAATTAGATGATGTCCTTTTGAATATAAAACACACTTTTGTGAAAAAGGTAGTATATGGTATTTAGAAAATAATGATAGAATGAGCTCATTGTGTTTTTCTATTACCAAGAGTTTCGAAAACCATCTGTAGATTCGTAAATGTGGTGTGAAATCCCCACCTAACATTGAAACCCATGTTTTCAATAATCCTATTTTTCATGGAATAATATTTCTTTAGGATTATGAAATCTTGGTCTTGAACATATTTTATTAATGTTTATGTTTGATTATATAATCATTTATTTGAAGAATGATAAATTTTCATTGAAATATTTTTCTGTGCCTCATTTGTTATCATTGTAAATTAAAATAATGAATAAATATTTAAAATGATAATGAAATTATAAGTTTTTACATTATTTCAAATATTTTTACATCCATATAATATTAATATATATGTAAATTTTCAATTAAAACTCAGAATTATTATTAATATGTGTTTTTTTATAAAATATAGTTTTTTGGGTTTTCCATTATATTTTATTTCCATATTTATTCAAATAGTGAATATAAAATTTATAAAAATGATTTTTTATTAGGAAGCATAATTTCCTATTTTTTTAAATGATGCCACATTCATTTATTCACTATAAATAGTAAAAATAGGAAAAATTATTTTCCACAGTATGAAAAAAATAGATTTACCTGGGGGTTAAACTAAGACATAATTGATATATGAAAACTAAAAATCCTATTTCACTTAGGTTTACAATATTCATCACTTTATTATCTTAACTAAAAAATATTTCCCATTCCCTAAAACATGGATAATATATCAACATATATTACATAATGTTTTTATATTTTGTCCCATATACACCCTATATCACATATACAATGGAACACTTTATCAAAATATATTTAAAAATGTTGATAATTTATATCACTCAATACATAGCCTATCAAAAATTGATATTCATTTCTTACATTAATAAATAACATGCTCTCCTAATAAGACTAACTGTTAATGGCTTATGCAGTAAGATAAATTAGGACTCTTGAAAAGGAGGAAAAAATTTAAACAACTCATGTTAATTTATTTTTTATTATTCCTCATTTGTGTATATTTAATCCATTCCCTACATGATGAATCCAGTAACATACATATAATGATATTTTGTTATGATGTTTTAATGTCGACATTCCACTTATAATATATTGAATGTGAAATTTATATATTTATCATGCATTCGTGTGGACAACCCCCACTATATAGTTATATGATTATTTTTCCATTACCTAGACCCATTTTAAGATATAAATGTTGATGTAAGAAATATTTTTTTACCTATGATATTATAATGATTATAGAATGAGGAAATATTTTAATCTTTTACCATGTCTTTTTTAAATTAAAAAAACACATGTTCATATGTATATACTACATGTAAAATCTGAGAATTTGTTAAAATAAAACACAATTTTAGATAGCTTAATAATAAAAAATATCTGGATTAAATGAATAAGTATGTATTATTATTTAATATGAATGATATGGACTAGTTCTTATATTTGTGAGAACACATATGACTACCAATATAATTATTTTATTATTTTTTCAAGATGTTTCTAAATTTATCATCAATATTTTTTTTATAATAGTTTCAAATCCAGATTTACACTGAAAACAATATTTTCCAAAACAAATTGTTGTACCCCCTTTTGATGGAATGTGTGATTATAAAAATAATTGTAAAAATTTTATGAATCTTCATTTAAATAATAAGCCTCATTTACTAAAGAATAAAAAAAATTAATTTTTATAATTTTTTTTAATGTTTTTGATAAATTAGATTTTCGTTGAGTAGTGAAAAATAATGTATTTAAATTGAAAACTAACTATTTATTTAAACTATATAAAGTGATAAAATTTAAATTTAAATTTCTTTTAGAGTATAATTAGATCATCTATAAATAAATATATCAAATTTATAGCAATTTAGTAAAATTAAAATTGAACATGGATATAAAAATGCTTCACAAATTTGATCATTTTAAACATAAAAACATCTCATTTGGACCCCTATATAGTATTAATTTTAATTTAATTTCAGAAAATCATGTGAATATAATTTTTAAAAAAATAATCTATAATTTGAATAATAATTTCCTAATTTATTAAAAACATCCATTTTATTTTTATTCATTATGAATGATAATTTGGTAAATTTCTGGTACCAAAGTAAATTGTAATTCGGGTAAATGTCATGAAATATTGGAAAATAATAATATTATAAGTATTCTAAAATGACCCTTACACATGAAAAAATTTTATTGAAAGAGTAAATTTAGTCCTAAATCCATCATGTTTGGAATATATTCCATTTTTATCCTTTGATAAGAGATTGTGACTTATATGATATATTAATTAAATAAAAGACAAAGATGTCACACTCATTTTCATAGTATCTAAAATATATATAATAATAAATTCTCTAAGGGATATTATTGGATAAAAATAAAACTTCTAATAAAATTAATTTAACATTATAATGGAAATTTATATTTTTTATTGATGATTTAATTAACATATATTCAACCACAATTATGATGTACTGATTAATTTATTAATCGAAAAATTGAATAAATTATTGTAATAATATTAAACTAAATATTATTTGATATAATGAATGATATAATGTTATTTTAAATTTTCCTTGTACATTTTAGTTTTGTGTGATTTTTTTAGGTTTTATCTTACAATTTTGATTCTTTTAACAATAAATGTAATGAATAGATTCAAAATTTACATTAAATATATTATAAGATAATTAATAAATTATTAAATGAATGTAAATTATTAAATATAATAATTTTGATAAATAATTTAAATAAGATTATATATAACCGATCTAATTGAAATATTGTTATTTTGAAATTTTATTTTATCTATATTTACCCTCAAATAATAAAAAACTATGTTTTCACGGTATGAATTAAAGCATGTAAATTAGGGTTAAGACTAATTGATATGGCTAATATTGAGACATACACACTTAAAAAACTATTTTATGAAATTATTTCAACCCATAAACATACTAGATACAAAATTAATAAATTTTTATCCATTTTGAAATGAATATTATTTGATATTTATTAACTATTTTGAAAAATTCTATGAATTCCTATACTAATTATAAAAAAAGGACTCATATTATTATGTTTTATTTAGACATAAAAACTCTATTTCCACGAATATATTTCCAAATTTCTATCAATTATCCATCCACACATTATATATTTCTTTTTTAATTCATAAAATAGCCATTAGTGGTCTTAAGGTGTTGTCGAAAAAAGATTTTATAAAGAATATATATTAATTTTTTTATTATGTATTTGTGTTTTATTTATTCTTCCACGTCAACAAATTCTTCTTATATCAAGATTATATTATACCCTTAACATTCAGAATACACTGAGGTGTTTTTATGTAATTATTAATGCCAACAACTTCCAAGATATCCATTAAATTGAATACAGAATAATCATTCGTTTGTATGGTGGACTATAAGATCTTGAAACGATGTCATTTGTTATTCCATTAACACAATTAATTATTTTTAATAAAAATGGATTTAAATATTATATATTAAATATATTATTCTCATTATGATGTTATTATTTGTAAATTTTAAAAAAAAACCATCATGCATTCAATTTTATGATAATATGATAGCATCCTTTCTATGTAAGAAGGACTGCCTCCTTGTGAGGTGATGTGATTCATTCAAGAATTACAATGAATGTATGATGGATCGTTTTAGTATATTATCAATATATACACAATATAATAAATCTTCTATAATAATAATATATATGTCATTAACATTTCTTCTATCATTATTATATGAAAATTCTAACAATGTCTATGCATACGTACGACTTACCATCACTATGAATGGTGTATTTAAATTATTATGTCTATATATAATATATTATTATAGATTAATTTATAAGTTATATTTGTATTATTTATATCAGTATATAGATTCTTTAAAATATTAAATTATTATAAAATTAAGAGGTCCAAAAATAAAAAACCTAAACATGTTCAAAAAGATATGTGGTTGTTACCTAAAATATAGGTCCAACATGGGATTGAAAAAAAGGGGATACAAAGTCATACGATAAAAATATATTGTTGGATATATATATGAATATGGTTAATTACAATAATTATAATAATCACATGATTATTATACATGAGTTTTTACCATGTATGAAGGAAGCCTAGATTAATGTAATGGGATTTTTACTCTAATATTTATTTAGGTGAATCTTATGCCATATTCACCACCATTTTATTTTTGGTGGTGTATGTACTAGACATTAATGTATCATATGATTTGAATACTATAATATATAGGTATTTACATATTCAATTGGTGGTATGTCTTTAATGGGGTATACGGTTGGGATGTTACTAAATTAGTAATTTCATTCAGTCTCAATTATTCATTCTTTGAGAATCATGTTCCTTAATGAAGTTATATTCATTAATGAGGTGTATACACAACCGTACGAAATGTATTATCAATAATTTTAATATTTATTGATATTATAAGTTTAATTTAATGTTTATTCTTTCTTCTTTCAAATATTTTTTTTACAAAAACCAGTTACTGTAAATATGTATTCAAACAAGTTTTTTAATTTATGTTATATATATATATACGTGTAAAATGGTTTCATATAGGTTTAAAGTTGTTTTCTACTTATCCTTTTTGTTTTTTCATGTTTTTTAACAAAACATATTTTATAAATGTTTAATTATATAATCTTTTTCTCCAAGAATAAAGGAATTTTTTTTATGAATTATTTCCTATCAACTATCAAAATAATTATACATGTCAGATAACATTATATGATGTTAATTATTCTTTACATGGATTATAATTCAAGTATAGTTATCATACTATTTAAATGTATAATTTTTTTATGATTTATTATTTTATGTTACAGTGGCTCACATATGTATGGTTTTGATTTTGTGTTGGGGTGCAATAAATGATCCTCAAATTCATTGGTTATTGATATTTTATATAAAGGGATATGAAGAAACATAATGCGGATTGAACTCATCTCAGATTGGACTCAGACAAAAAGCTAAACTGGTTCATTAAAGGAATTTATCCACCATGGTAGTCTTGGGAGTGAACCTGGACATCATCTATGGGTTGGAGAGTGAGACTAATCCACTATGATAGTCTTTTTATAGATCATTGAATAGTAAAAATATAATTTTCTATACTTCTATGTTTACCAATATTTTATTTTATATTAGAATTTTTTATTTATAATTCATGTCTAATTATTATTTGGTAATTGTTCTATGACTTAGGATGTTTTTTTATTTTTTGAGTATAATTTACAAATGTGATTTACCTATTCTTATACACTAATGATTATGTTTGGATTTACATATCCCTTGTTTACCATCTACGGTCTTCTAATAGCACCCATTTATTTTGTTCTCTTCTACCTATGTTATGAGAAAAGATGTTAAACAAAATATTTCACAAAGTATTTGACATTATTTATGATTATGACCTTTTTTTGAAGTGAGTTATACTATAAGATAATAGTTCTCATTATGATCTAGTGGTATACAATCTCGTGTTGTTAAGTGTTTTCAAAAATTCTATACAATGTAAAACCTAAAATATCAATTGGTATGTATGTGTTCCAATATTAACATTCATCATTATATTTTATTTTGAAAAATTGTTCATATTTATCCAAATAAATTTCATTAATTTAATGTTTATGTTTTTAGCATCGGATCTGAATTTGTGGATTCTGGGTTTTTACATATGATTGCATAGTAGTGGTCAAAAACCTATGGATACTACGACATTTTCTATTATGGTATTCATAATTGTTATGGATTTAATCCTGGGTTATAAATATTCAATTTGTTAATATGTTTAGTGGATTATAAAACGCATTTTTTCATTTTGGTTATGAAATTTTAATGCAACTAATTGTATATTTGAAAGCTTTTGGTTTTCTGTTTATTTGGTGTTATTATATTCCGGGATGAGAACTGAAATGTATGAGATAACTTTGTGGTTGATGAATATTATTGTTTTTTGTAGGTTTCTCTCATTTAAGGAGTTATATATGTATTATAAAAATTACTTTTTTAAAAATGGAAACCACATAAGATGTATCACAACTCATCATACACGGTAAGGCCACATGAATTAAACATACATATAATGGGAAATATGGTTTCCACTCCAATCACTTTCTTAACAGATTCACAAGTTAGTATAAAATTATATTCCATTATATAGAATATTTCACATATAATGGTTAAGTCTAATTTTGGAAAATATAATCCATAGATTGTAATGTCATTGGAAATGATTTAGTGATTAAATGATTAATGATTATTCTGATGATGATCT
The DNA here is from genome assembly GCA_963277665.1 of Viscum album. Lineage (NCBI taxonomy): Eukaryota > Viridiplantae > Streptophyta > Magnoliopsida > Santalales > Viscaceae > Viscum > Viscum album. The sequence goes on from OY728127.1 coordinate 318,213,934, forward strand.
CAATTTTTGGAACCCAATATGATTATACTAAAAAGAATTATATGTGAATTTGTATTAGAAATAATGGTTGACTTCTAATTTTTAAGGATATATGATTTTATTTATAGATGAATGAGGTTATTTATAGACTGGGTTTGCAAATCATGAATATTATGTTATTTGGGAAATTAAAATTTTTATATGTGACATTACGAGTGATCGATCTAATTTGGATGTAAATGTTAAAATTTACCTTGAAATATAATGTGATTAAATCCTTATATTTGTATATTTCATTCATAGTCTTTAAAAGTTCTTAGTTATTTAAAGGACATCTATCAATCAATTGATCTATGTGTAACATATGCTATTAATATTGAAGTTTCATGATTAATGTTGTTTTTAATAATATAACGGTTTATTCATTATGGAATATTATTTTTTTTACTAACAATTTGGGTTTTCTTAATTCCAAAAGGCCAGAAAAATATCTTATTTTATTTTATGGATTTTGTGATCTATAGATGTTGATTCTATAGTTCTGGCCATAAAAATTTCATTCTCATCATCTGGGGAAAAAGTTGAGTTTCAGGTGAAAATTTGTAAACTATGAATATCTACTTTTCATTAAATTCTATATTATATTGTTCTTAAATTCAGAAGTAATTTAATCCCACAACTAAATGAGATGGATAATAAAACAAAATTTTTTTTGATAACTTTTATCAATTTTAAATCAATGGAATTTTAACCCATTATAGATTTTTTATTTTTTGGATAACATTACAATGACTATATTGTTTTTTATTTTCCAAAAAAATGAATTTTATTGTTTTCTTGTATGTCTATGTTTTAACTTTCTGCTAATTATCCCTTTATCTCAATCATAGTTTTGTGGTGATATTAACCTTTACCCCCCCCCTTAGATGATGTTCCATTGATGCTTGTTATGATGTAGGTTTACTACAATTTTCATTTCAAATATCCAAATTTTATTTATGAAGTGTAATTTGAACTTTGCGAGGAAATATTGTTCTAAAATTGATTTATTTTATAAGGATTTTAGCTTATAGATTACAAATTCGACATAATATGTATCATGTTCTGAACATCTTCAAATTGTCTCTTCTGAGGAATTTTATACCTAATTTTTCACATTTACTAATCTTAGAGGATATACCAATGGAGAAGGATATTTATTATGACGAACAAATAATTGTGATTAGAGATAATAGTGAAAATATTCTACGAAACTAGACCACTAACTTTTATAATTACTTTTGGTGAAACCGCCAATTTGAGGATGTTATGTTAAAACATGAGGATGTGTTATGGTAGATGTATTATAATTTGAAATCTTGGAGGAAATATATTTTTTTTAAAATATTTTTCTTATTTGGATGTTAGATTATAAAAGACCTATTCCCCAAAATATATATCATGTTCTTGACGTCTTCAAATTTTATCTCTTGAGGATGTTTATAACAAATTATTCACATGTACTTATCTCCGAATATTTACCTGAAGAGAAATATATTTCTAATAAAAAATAGATGGAAGTGATTCTGGACAATAAAAACAATTCTACAAAACAAGGCCACTAACTTGCAAATGACTTATGTTGAACCACATATTTGAGGTTTCAATGTAGAAACCTGGGGATGTGTTATTGTAGAGGTATTATAATCATTTTATACCTGTGTGTATAGTTTAATGGTAAAAAATTCTTTTATTTGGGGTAGAATTTAATATCATGATTTCTTTAACGATAACAATATGTTAGATAGAATAATGAAAAACCACATCAAAATTAAAAGAATAATTAAATATTATTTTTTAATATGGAAGATATAATCAATACATTTTATTGAAGGGTATGTATAAAAATAACTATATTATTTTACCACAGGTTTCTTAAATTTTTTTGAATTCATCCAACTGATTATCATAAGATTAGAAGAAATATCTTACTACATTTAAAAACAATATTCTGTGAAAAATCTTATCTATATTTTTTTAATAAAGAATATGTAATTAATATAATTTTTTATACTTTTATTAATATTATTTGAAAAATTTAAATTCTTTTTTTAAATAATACTATCCAATTTCATGTTTATTGAATTTTTTCTATTTTTGGTTAATTTTGTTTTTTGAAAAATATTAAAAAATAATGCTTTTTATTTGAAAAATGATTTTTCATATAATTTAATTATATTGATATATTATATATTAAATTTAGTATTAAATGAAAAATAGATCAAGTATACATAAATAAATCCAATTTAGGTAATTTGAATAATTTTCACATTTAAATTTCATATAATAACATTTCAAACATTTGATCATTTTTACTCAAAAATCTTTTTGTTTTGTACCATCTATGGGACTAATATAAACGTAATTTCATTAATCTCTATGAATTTAATTTCAAAATTTAGATTACATATTATTATTATAAGGGTTCAATGTTATCAAAAATTTCCCCTTAATTTTTTGGGAAATATGGATTGTAACATTGGTATATTTTTGTTACAATGGTATAGGGTAAATTTGGTACAAATTATGTAAAGAAGGGAAAATTACTATGTTAGGGATTATAAAATGAACCTTAAACATGGAAAAATTATATTGGGTGATTAAAATTCTTCAAAATGTACTAAATATTATTATATATGACTATTTAATAATTTATTTTTTTTATTTCATTTATAAACATTTAATTAGCGAAAAGGTAACAAAGTAAGAATCATGTTATTATTAAATAAAATATTTATAATAACTAGATATTTAGGCAAAATGACTAACTAAATGTATTCATTTGAATGATAAATGATTCATATTTATTATATATATTTTTTAAAATATATAGGGACAATGTTATTATATTAAATTCATTCAAAATAGAAATGTCGTAATAATTTTATTAATGTACAAAATTTTTTATACATTTTAATATAAATAGTAATTTTAATAATTAATTTTATTTATTATATTAACGATTACATTAACATTATAGGTTTTTATTAATTTTTTTTTTGATGTTTTCTATCTATTTTGATATTTTTAAACTTTAATTTAATGAATATCCTCATATGTGACAGGAATGATATTTTAAAAGAAATAATATTATATTAAATGATAGAAAATTCATAAAAATTTTAAATTCTACTATGTAATTTGGTTAATAATATTAATTTCATAATTAATACATTTATTAATTTTTTTATTCTATATAAACTATATCAACCATCAATTATTAAAAATTTTTGTTGTCACTATATGAATTAATGGTGTTAAAAAGGGGTTTAAAAAATATGTGGCTAGAAATGTGACATAATCATGTAAAAATTCATCACACAAGAGGATTTGTAAAAATATTAATCCTATTTTAAAAATAAGCAATTTTTTTCCATTTGAAACAGAATATTTATTTATATTTATTTAATATTTTGAGAATTTATAATATATCCCTTCCCCTCCCATAAAAATGGACTCCTATATGTCTCTTTTATTAATATCTGAAAACATATTTAGGTTTAGAAAAAATCTATCATAATATATTCCTTTAAAGCTTCCATGATTCTAGAGCTATATTTTTATGTTGAACATCACCCATATTGGTCATATAGTGTGAAATTTGAGTTTTTTAGTTGAAGATGTATTATTGTTAATCAATGATTTCTGTTTTGTTTAATGTTTAAATTCCATTATTTAAATTACAAAAATACTACATAATTTTCTAATTATCCTAAATATACTTATATGTTATTATTTTTATGGTAATTACAACAAATTCAGACACATTCATCCAATATGATACTAAATCACCATTCATGTTTAAGGTAGAGTACACCTTGAAAATAGATATCATTTGTTCTTCCATTACAAAAAATCAGTGACAAGAATTTTGAATGATCTATATTTTATATATGATATATAATAAATTTATTATCTTATTCGTTCATTCATTACAAGGAATATATTATAGATGAGTTTAATATAAATAAATTATATACATGAAAAAATATTACTATTATAATATATATATATATATCATTTAATTTTATTTCATTCAATAAGGCAAAAATTTAAACGATGTTCATGCCTACACACGACCTTCAATCGACATGAAAAGTGTGTTTAAATTTTAATTTATATCATAAAAAGACTATTAGATACATATTTATACTGAATAGATATTGTATTAATATCATTATTCACTTTCTTCAAATGGGAAAATCCTAATAAAATTGATCGAACTTAACTAAAACAAAAAAATATATTAAAGAAAAACAAAGACGATGTTACTCAAAATATAAGATTACCATAACATTGTTTGAAACCAGAAAATTTAAAGTTATAAGGAAACAATATATCGTTGGATATATAACAATATTTTATGTTAAATATATATATATAATTTACATTGATTATAAAATATGTTTGAACGTTTATTATGGAAGTCATCATTAATGAATATGAATTTTTATTCTCACTTGTATTTTTGTTTGATATATGACATATTAATCACTCATTTATTTATATTGTTATATATTATTCCTATGAATGTATGATATGATTCTTATCCTTATCATTATTGTGATATAAATATTCATTTTATTAATTATTTTTTATGGGGTATACTGTTCAAATATTACCAAATCACTAATGAAATTATATCTCAATTTTTTTTCTTGGTGAATCCTGTTTTTAGGCATATTTACTATTTTAAGATATAAATATAATACGGTTTGACATTTAGTATATTTATTTTCCGTCTTTTCATGATATTATTTTTTTCATTTTATTTTATTATATCTAGGTTCTGATATTTTTTTAACGAAAAACTAGGGTTTCTAAATATGTTTTCAAAAATGGTATTTAAATTATCATTCAATGAATTCCAAGGAAATTGATTACCATGATGTTTATAATAGTTTATGAGATATCATTTTTAATTATAGAAATTCATTTTCAATTAAGATGGATCATTAAAATATTTCTAATTTATATTGTGATTTTATCAATGTAGAGAATATATTTTCTTCATGAATTATTTCAAATGATTATTAAAAATTATATTACATTTAATATAATATTATTTGATTTTATATTAGATTTACTATGGTTATTATTCGTGGATAAAACACTTTTTTATTATATGGTTAGTTTACTTTTTTGATGAATGGTTTAGTATCTTGTGGATTAGATATGTATGGATTTCATTATGTGATAGGTGTGAGATATATCAACCTAAAATTAATTGGGTAATGTTTTTATATCTAATGATATAGACATTAAAAGAACAAAGATTGAACTAATTTTAAATATGACATGAATGGCCAGTGAAACCTGTTTAGTAATGTATGTTTTCCACCATGATAGTTAGGGGATACAATTTTGACATGAATGATGGTTAGGGGCGTGAACCCAATCCCCTATGATATCAAGAAAAAAAATACTTGAAAACTAAGGAAATTATTTTAATGATTGTATATTTCCTTAATTCCAAGTTTCATTCAATGAAATGTTTTTTAATTATTGTCTTATAAATATTTCTGATTTATTATATGACTCATTGTTTTGATAATTGATTTTTAGGGTATAACTTTCCAATGTTACATTCATGTTACTATACACTTATGTGTATGTTATGATCCATATATCTTTTTTTCACCCTTATTAACTATCTATGCTGATAATTTTCATTTGTATTATTTTCCCTAGGTTATGATGTAGGGTGTTAAATGAATATTTTCAAGTTGAATTTCACATGTTCGATTTTTAATACCTAATTTGTATTTCATGATTTATGGTAGATAATTTTGGACTTTGATATTGAGGTTTAAAAACCCATGTTTTATGTGTTTTTCACAATTCTCTAAAACTCATAACCTATAAGGTCCTTGAGTTAGTAGGTGATCCAATACTACTTTTCAATGTTCTATGTTTTTTTGGATAAAATTTTTCACATTTATTGTAACACCACAAGCTTCCATGGTACAATTCTCACTGAACAACACAGTGGCGTGTGTTGTACGCAACTTCAAGTTCTAACACACACAACAACTATAAAAACATGCCATTATGAATAATAATACCCAATTTTTAAAATTTTATAAATTTTATCTCTCAAAATGGACTTCATTTTTGGATTAAGAATATTGAAATTATCCTAGGGTAAAATTTAGGTACTTTTCTGATAAATTTTATATTATGATGAATAGTGAAAATTACTAAATTTTAATTAAAAATAACTTTTTTAATCAAAATAATTAATAGTGATAAATTATGAATTTCAGTGGTTTTAAATTATATTTAGAATATATTTTTACCATTTAATACAATTTTGGTAATTGGACATAATTTTACATTTATACTGGACATAAACAACTGTCAATCTTTTGATAGTTATTATCTCTTAAAAACACTCTTTTTGTTTTAACAACGGGAATTAATTTTAAATTAATTTCTACCACTTCTATGTTTTAAATTTATAAAAATGGAATCCATATTCAGAATCAGGACTTCCAAATTGTGTAAATAGGTTACTTTTATTTTAAAACATTTTGAATAATTACTTCGGTAAATATTTTATTCACCGTGGTTAAAGGGTAAATCTGGTTAATAAGTGTAAAAAATAATATTAAACTACCCTAACACGTGTCCTAACCCTATGTTTTGATACATGTCCGACCATGGGCATCTATGGGTCAATTTTGGGACGCCATGGATCCAATTGTAAGTGATAATGACACTTTATATTAATTAGGTTAACGTAAACAAAATATGACATAACCATATTATTTTTAGAAAATCAATTTTTACATATGGTTAAATATGTTATATTATCAATTATAAATATTAACTAGAAATATAAAAATATTTCCCACATTATGGAATTTTATTTATAATTTTTAGATATTTAATAATAAATGTTATTTATGATACAATAATGATGCAATATTTTCCTTATTAATGAAAGAATCAAATAATTGGTATTATAAATGATAAAATAAATATAATTGGAAAGTTTTGATGACATTGAAAAATTTAATTGGTTAATATGATATGTTATAATTGCTTAAATTAATTTGGTTTGAATTACTAATGTTGTTAAAACTGTAACAAAAATCAATTATTGAATAGTCTCAAAATTGACATAAATTATTTTTTAAAACAATTATTATATTATTAATTGATATTCTATTCCTACAAATCTAAGGATTTGCCATAGGACTTATACCATTATAGGTCTATCATTAATGGACCACTTGGGGGGTCTCTTGGATGTATACAGTATGTTTATAAACTATATAATATAAAAATACAAAGTGACATGCTAAATGTCAAACTAATTATCTAAGAGTTTAAACTAAAAGATAAGGTTATTATAATGACCCAAACTTGTCTAAATTCAATTTTTTAAAGTATTTCGACCCATACCCACCTTATAATTTTAATTATCCACTGTGGAGTCATTAGAGCCCGCATATTAATTTATTATAAAATAAAATTTCTAGCTTTTCCAAAGGTGCCCCTCACCCCTCTTATAAAAGGGCACTCCCCCTTCTCAATAATTCACACATTAAAAGCCTTTTGGATCTACCAAAACCCTGCCCAAATACTCTCTCAACTTATCTCACTTCAACCTAGAGGTCTTAGATTGATCATAAATCCATCCTATGAAGCCATTTTGATCATGTCAAAAAGAAAAAGCCCAAGAAGAGGTAATGTTTTCACCACCCTATTTCAAGTTCCTTTCTTCTTCAACATCTTCTTTATTTTTTATTTCCATTATAAAATAATAACTCAATTATATTATATATAATTATATTTTATTATAAATATGGTACAACCATATTCAGTATTCTATCCATCCTTTGAATGACATGTCACCATACGTGCGTTCGTATGGCCTACCCTCTCCAAGTCGTGGTGTAATTGTTATTCAATACATTATTATTTGGATGGGTATAATAATGATGTGTAATTCATGTAAATAATATTTATAAAATTATAAGGATTCTATATATATGATATACCATTAGATTATATGTTATTTTAATATCAAAATAATGATATTATCACTCGTTCATACGTACGAACTACAAACTCCACGAACACGATGAGATTCATTCCCCATCATATCCATTCAAGTATAATTCTAATTTCCTGATTGAAAATAATGTTTAAGGACTTGATATCATTATTTATATGAATAATATACAACCAACCCATAACAAACACAACTTATGTAACAGAACATATAAAAGAAAACGTGTAAGTTAACACCCGAAACAACGATAATACTAAGATATTATTAACAGAGAAATGTTAAAAGATCATATTTTATATTAATGTATATGAGCCTTGTATAATTCAATAAAAATTATTTACCCATTATACATGAGGCTAACCTAACCTCGACCAAGGAAAAAGTACAAAGTAAGGGGTTTCTTATCACACGTTCAATTCCGTGAGATTTCCATTGTTCACCACTCATTTATTGCATGTGGTGTGTGTACTGCCCCTGATTTTATTCATTGTGTAATATAATTTAATTTATGGATATTTATATAATCATTTTATTATCCTTCTTTCATGTTTGTATGTTTCATATGTTACCAAATCGATAAGGGAATTTGAAATTTCAATTTCCACTCATTCGTCTTTACGCATACTTCTTTGATTATTTTACTCCATGATTATGTGTAGAATCACTGTTCATTTTATTATGACATAATTTCCAATCCCATTTATATGGATATAATTTTTATACACATAATCACTCTATTGATAAATTCTCAAGTCATCGGTATGAACATGATAAGAGTAATTTTTACTCAATCTTGATTTGTTGAGTTAAACATCCAATACATTGGTGTTGTTTTTACAAGAATATGTGTCAATGTCCTTTGATTGTATTATAATGAATATCCAATAATATTGAGTGTATTTATATTTGTCACACATAATTAATTCATTGATTTATCCTTAACCTAAGGATACGGTCTTTTTGAGAGATTTCATCTCAATTTACATTCCATTGACAATCCTTCGTTGTTATACACATTATCAATATTATATGGTGTATATAATGTACTTTGATATAGTATATCATTAATCCATTTATTCTCATGATATTAAAATGTTTATATTACCTCAATTATTTGTATTCAAGTGTCTCTCTATTGGTTAGGAACTCTAACTAAAATATCATTTTATAATTTTTAAAGATTTATTATTCTAAATCATTCTCATTAATGTCCATGTTTTAAAAATGGTTTTAAAGATTTATTTATATGGAAATTAAATTTTTCAAATCAAAATTACTTTTAAAAGTTTCAAAGTGGCATGGGAAACTTTGATTCAAAAATCTATTTTTAATGGATTCTTGATAAATAGTGTGAATTTTAAATGTTTTCAAGAAAAAGGGGGATATTTCTCTCAAATTATTTTGATGATTATTTTCATCTATGTCAATATCCTTAATTATTCTTGATTGTTGTTAATCTGTTACAATACAATCATTCATAATGTATTGAGTGGGTTAGGTTTGACTGTGGATGTGCTATTTTTATACCATTCATGGTTTGTGGATAATGTATTAACATTTCGTATGCTAGTTTTAATACGAATGTTTATGTTATGTTTAAAAACATTCATATGTGGAATGCATTGGACTTAGTATGTGACGGGTGGCTCCCGATATAGCTCCTCGAAGCATCGGTATGTCTCATGAGACAAACTAATGTCTTGGCATGAGGCCTTGACAAAATCTTATTTGAAGTCTTGTCATGAGGCTTTCGCTACGTGGTTATGATAGTATGGCATTTTCCATTCCATCATTATGAAAGTGGTTATTGATATTGCATGTGATTATTCGACTAGTATAATATCTATGTGAATAATTAAATTGAATTTTTTCACATTATTTTTTCCATATTATACTAAAGTTCAATTTTAAAAGGATTTTGTTTTAATTATACATTAACTTAAATGTTTATTCTTATTTATGAAATTTTACGCTATATTGTTATCCTTACTGGGCATTTGAGTTCACCCCCTTATATGTTTTATTTTTCCCAAGATGTGAAGATGTATTTTATGAATGACCTGCATGGATAGTATAAGGGGCTATGAGTGTGAATACAATATGTCATTGTAGTTTTCACTTTATGATGTAATGTAAACTTGACGAATGTATATAGTTATTCCAAGGCTACTAAACTAATTATTGTTTCGAGACTTAGTCTTTTGTGATCCTGAAAATGTTATGTAGTAATGCACTGACTCTGGGTAACTGGGGTCAGGGCATTACAGTTGGTATCAGAAGAAGTTTAGTACAAACCTTTGGAGATAGATTTAGATAATCTCTGATGATAGAACATAGCCCTAAGATAGACTTTGAGGATTAGTATAGAAGAACTTCCTAGAATTTAGGTATTGTAGAGATTTTGTGAGTTTTCCAAGAAATACATCCCTGTCTGGATACGATCAGGTAGAGGCAGCTCTGGCACAGATGTACCTAGGGGTAAAACCCGAAAAGACAGCATTGAGCTAGACTCGAATGGGAACTGGTGCACGAAAATAGGCATTACTTCACTATTGGTTATGACACTCTCGGGGGATATGCTTAGGATAATATACATTTTCTTTACAATCATATTTAAACTATTATATATAAGATGAGATTAAATGACCTTGGTTAATCCTAATGTGCTTCAAATTGAGAATATGGTGACATGATATTCTCTAAATGATATTATGACTACTATTTCTCACACTAGGCTATCTGGTTTTATTCAATGGCTGGATTACAAGGAACTCATAGTGACTTTGAGAATGATGTACAAGGTGGTAACGGTGGTGGAAATGAGCAAAAAATGGAATTTTAATAGGCGTAAAAGAAATTTTCTTCATTCCCAATCAATCTTACATAATTATGATAAAAAATATATATATTAACCATTTTTCGAACTCAACAAAGTAGAGAATGGTGATGAATGATAAGTGCTCAAGTATTGGAGACCATGGAGAAAGGAATCCTTAATTTCTATCATTCAGGAAATATAGAAGGAGACACCAAAGAATGTGTCTCAATGGGACAAAGAAATGAATTACATGCGGGAAGGAAGGACACATTGTGAAGAATTTCTGAAGAAAAATGAAGATTATTATGAAGGAAAATTAAAATGGTCCCAAGAATCCATTTACAGTCATTTGCCGTAAATGTAGGGGACCAAGTCATTACCCGAGTGAATACCCTATTCTATAGGATATTTTCGTGGTCAAAGAAGAATCTATGTGTAAATAAATGGTTGGAGAAATGTTTAAAAAGTATTAGTGCTCCTTGTTGATGGGTTTACTTTGGAATAATTTTCTCTTGTATTTGTAACCATGCAGTTTTCCATGTGAGAATGATATTTGGGAAGGATTATCATTTCTCTTGTGGATATTGTTATAAATAACCATTTGGTTTTATATCATCATTGGGTTTGAGAAAATTACAAGTTATTATAATATGGGATGAAAATTAAAGGTATGAGATAACGTTGGTGGTAAAATTATTTTATGGTTATTTTTGAGGAATTTATCTCATTTTGTTAAAGTTATAAAATATTGTTTTTGAAAAGGGGAAACACGCAGACTGTGTGATAACCCGTCGTGTCGGACAAAGCTGTGGGAATCGAACCCACAAACAAGGTGTGATTGAGATTTATTGCCTACCACTGGACTACGTGATGTCCCTGGATAGTGTGACTATTAGATTTAGTTAAAGGATTTTATTGATCAATAATAATTTGATGTGGGATATTATGTCTTATCAAATTAATAACCTTAGTATTGTAAAATGATTTTGTGATTAAGTGATAAATGTTATTTGGGAAGATTCTCGCTTTGTTGGGAACACTATATGACCAAGGAAAATAGAATACATGGGATTTCTATTGAGGAGTAATGGTGGATTTTTTATCTATGTTTTTATTGTGGATTTATCATAATTTGGGTTATTTATGGAAATGATTAACCTATAATATAGAATATGTGATTAGGTTAATTACTTTTAATTATGTGACTTTACGAGTAGTTGGTCTCATTTAGAGATACCATTTAACGTGGAAGACTACATAACAAAATTCTTTAAAGAAATGAGTTTAAATTGGATTTTATTGAAGGATTTTAAGGAAATTTATTTAATGAATGCTATTTATTTATCTTTGAGGTATTTTTGGTTTAATTTTAGAAATTAAGATTAGTGATTATTTCACTAATGGAATATCCTTTTGGGGGATCATCAAAACATCCACAACCGTTTTGGTTTTCATTATTCTATAATTAAAAGGTATATATATTGTTTATCCACTGTGGATCATGTTATTCTCTATAGGTTTATTTTATCTCTTCTAGTGTGACCGAGTATTCTGGAATACTGGTCGTTTAAAAATGAGTTAGTAGTAGAAATTTATTAAAAAATGAAAATTTACTAAAAAATTAAGTATATATCTTTATGTACATAGTCAATCTCAGAAATTAATTCCTTATCATTATTTAATGTAAAATAAAAGTAAAATAAAAATAAAAATATTGTCTGTTTACTTTTAATATTGGGACACTAAGGACGGTTTGTCCCATCACAAGCATGTGGTTTTCTTGTTGTTAAATTTCTCCTGATCATGTTTTCTATCCCTCTCCCTCAGAACATGACACTTAGTTTATCATCCATATCCATGTTTTCATACACGGAATCCTAGTATAGGTTATCTCAGGTGATATTTGTACTTCTCTTTCTTTCTTTTAATGTGATAGTTTTATTAACTCTTTTTCTGATGTGGGATTTTCCATTATATTCCCATTCCCAATTTTAAAAATTGAAAGGATGAAATTTATTGAAGGAGGGTAGAATGTAACACCCCAATATTCCATGGTACGCTTGTCACGGAATAATATAGTAGTGTGTGTAGTACGCAACTTCAAGTTCTAACACACAGCACAACTAAAAAACTAACCATTATGAATAATAATTCCCACTTTTTTAAATTTTATACATTTTATCTCTCAAAATTGACATCAGTTTTGGATTCATAATATTGAAATTATCCTAGGGTAAAATTTTGGTACTTTTCGGATAACATTAATAATATGATGAATACATAAAATTACTAAATTTTAATTTAAAACAACTTTTTTAATCAAAATAATTAATAGTGATAAATTATGAATTTGAGTGGTTTTAAAGTCTATTTATAATATATTTTTACCATTTAATTCAATTTTGGTAATTGGACATACTTTTATATTTAAACCGGACATAACCTACTATCAATCTTTTGATAGTTATTATCTCTTAAAAACACGCTTTTTGTTTTAACAATGGGAATTAATTTTAAATTAATTTCTGCCTCTTATCTCTTTTGAATTTAAAATTTTTTTTCCATATTAATAATCAGAAGGTCCAAATTTTTGAAATAGGAAAAATTTATTTTTAGACATTTTGAATAATTACTTCGTTAAATATTTTATTCACCATGGTTAAAGGGGAAATCCGGTAAATAAGGGTAAAAAACAATATTATAATAATACTAAATTTCTCTAAAACGTGTACTAACCATATAGGTTGATACATGTCCGACCATGGGAATCTTTGGGTCGATTTTGGGACCCCATGGATCCACTTGTAAGTGATAATGACACTTTATATTAATTAAGTTAAATTAAAAACAAAAATGATATAAGCATATATTGTTTAGAAAAACATCTTTTACATAGAGTTATATATGTTATATTTTCCACTATAAATATTCATTAGAAAGATAAAAATATTATCTACATAATGGGTTTTTATTTATAATTTTTATACATTTAATAATTAAATTAATTTATGACACAATAATGATGCAATATTTTCCTTATTAATGAAAGAATCAAATAATTTGTATTATAAATGATAAAATAAATATAATTGGAAATTATTATGACTTAAAAAAATTTGGTTAATATGATATGTTGGAATTTCTTAAATGAATTTGGTTCGAATTAATAATGTTTTTATGACTTTAACAAAAATAAATTATTGAATACTGTCAGAATTGACATAAATGAGTTTTAAAAAAAAATATTAAATTAATAATCTATAAACTATTAATAAAAATCTATGTTCTGTTAGAATACATATATCATGATAGGTGTGTCATTAATGGACCACATGGGGGGTCGATTGGATGTATATAGTATTTTTATTAACTATATAATATAAAAAACATAGTGACATGGTAAATGTCAAACTAATTTACTAAGAGTTAAAAGTAAAAGATAATGTTAATATAATGACACAAACCTATATAAATTCAATTTTTTGAAAGTATTTCAACCCATCATCACCTTATACTTTTAATAACCCACTTTTTATCCATTAGAAACCAAATATGAATTTATTATAAAATAATATTTCTATCTTTTCCAAAGGTGCCCCTCACCCCTCTTTTAAAAGGCAATCCCCTTCTATCTAATTAACACATTCAAAGTCTCTTGTCTCGTCCAAAACCTACCCAAATACTCTCTCAACTTCCCTCATTTAAACCTAGAGGCCTTAGTTGGATAAAAAATCTAACCTATGGATCCCTTTTGATCAAGTCAAAAGAAAGAACCCGAAGAAGAGGCAATGTTTTCACCACCCTATTTCAAGTTCCATTCTTCTTCAACTTATTCTTTCTTTGTTATTTCCATTCTAAAATAATAACTCCAGTATCTTCTATATACTATGATGTTTTTATAAATATGGTACAACCATATTAATTATTCTATCCATCCTTTAAATGACATGTCACCATACGTGCGTACGTATGGCCTACCGTCTCGACGTCGTGGTTTAATTGTTAGTCAATACATTATTATTTGGATGGTTATAATAATTCTGTTTTATTCATGTAAATAATAAATATAACATTATAATTATTTTTTATATATGATATACCATCCAATTATATATTATTTTAATATCAAAACAATGATATTAGCGCTCGTGCGTACGTACGGACTACCGTCTCCACGAACACGATGAGATTCATTCCCCATCATATCCATTCAAGTAAAAATATCATTTGATGATTAAAAATAATTTTTAAGGACTTTATATCATTCTTTATATGAATAATATACAACCTACTCATAAAAAACACGACTTATTTAACAAAACATATAAAAGCAAACGAGTAATTTAACACCTGAAACGACGATAATACTAAGATATTATTAACAAAGCTATGTTAAAAGATCATATATGATATTAATGTATATGATCTTTGTATAGTTCAATAAAAATTATTTCACCATTATATAGGAGGATAACCTACCCTCGACCAAGGAAAAAGTACAAAGTAAAGGGTTTCTTATCTCAGTTTTAATTCCGGGAGATTTCCATTGTTGCCCGCTTATTTATTTCATGTGGTGTGTGTACTGCCCACGATTGAATTTATTGTGAAATATAATTTAATTTATGGGTATTTAAATCATAAATGTATGATCCTTATTTCATGGGTGCATGTTTCTTATGTTACCGAATCGATAAGGGAATTTGAAATTTCAATTTCCACTCATTCGGCTTTACGCGTACTACTTTGATTATTTTACACCAAGATTATGTGTGGAATCACTATTCATTTTATTATGTCATAATTTCCAAACCCCATTATGTGGATATAATTTTGATACACATAATCTCTCCATTGATAAATTCTCAAGTCATCAGTATGAACTTGATAAGAGTAATTTTTACCCAAACTTGATTTGTTGAGTTAAACATCCAATCCATTGGTGATGTTTTTACAAGAATATGTGTGAATGTCCATTGATTTTTTTACAGTGAATATCCAATCATATTGACTGTATTAATATTTTTGTCACATAATTATGTCGTTCATTTATCCTTAACCGAAGGATACAGTCTTTATGAGAGATTTTATCTCAATTTATATTCCATTGAGACTTATTTGTTGTTATACACCAAATCACTTTTATATGGTGTATATAATGTACTTTAACATGGTATATCATGAATCCCTTTATTCTCATGATATTAAATTTTTTTTATTACCTCAATTATTTGTATTCAAATGTCTCTCTTTTGGTTAGGAACTATATCTAAAATATCATTTTAAAATGTTTTAATGATTTATTATACTAAATCGTTCTCATTAATGTCCATGCATTAAAAATGGGTTTAAGGGTTTATTTATATGGACATTAATGTTTTCAAATAAAAATTCCTTTTAAAAGTTTCAAAGTGGTATGGGAAACATTGATTAAAAAATCTATTTTAAATGGCTTCTTGATAAATATTGTGACTTTTAAATGTTTTCATGAAAAAGGGGGATATTTCTCTCAGATAGTATTGAAGATTAATTTCATCTATGTCAATATCCATCATTATTCTTAATTGAGGTTAATCTGTCACAATATAATCTTTTATATTGTATTTAATGAGTTATGCATGACTATAAATGTGCTATTTTTATTCCATTCATGGTTTGTGGATAAAGTATTGATATTTCATATGATAGTTTTAATATGAATGATTATGCTATGTTTCAAAATTTTCATTTGACGAATGCATTGGACTTTGTATGTGATGGGTGGAGCCCGTTATAGCTCCTCAATTCCTCAGTAGGTCTCATGAGAAAAACTAGTGTCCTGTCATGAGGGCTTGAAAAAATCTTATTTGTAGTCTTAGCACGAGGCCTTGGATACATGCTTATGATAGTCTGGAATTATGCACTCCATCAATATAAAAGTGGTTATTGATATTTCCTGTCATTATTCGACTAGTAAAATATCCATGTGAATAATTAAATGGAATTATTTTATTTTATTTTTTCCAAATTATGCTGAAGTTCATGTTTAAAAGGATATTGTTTTAGTTATACATTGCCTTAAATGTTTATGATTATTTATGAATGTTTCTGCTATATTGTTATCCTTACTGGGAATTTGAGCTCACTAATTTATATGTTTTATTTTCCCAGTGTGTGAAGAAGTATTTTATTAATGACCTGTAGGGATAGTATAAGGGGATATGAGTGTGGATACAAGATGTCGTTGTAGTTTTCACATTATGATGTAATGAAAACTTGACGAATGTATATAGTTATTCCAAGGCTACTAAACTAATCGATCTTTTGAGACTTGATCTTTTGTGATCCTTCCAATGTTATGTAATAATGCACCGACTCTTGGTTTCTTGGATTAGGGCGTTACATTTATGAATATCAAAGTGAGAAATTTATTGTTCATGTATTTAGTAATAGGTCTACATGTGTATATTCTCGTACATTATAGCAGGAATAAAAGAAGGGATTAGAATACAGTGTAGATTTAAATATTTTATTTTTGTGTATTCTTAAGAGTTATGGATATAATAATGGGTTTCTAATTTTCAGGTTTTTTATAATATCATTGTCTTAAAACCCATTTTGAGGCCTTATGTAATGTAATTTTAATGTGAATAATGATATTTATAGAAACATTCAATATTGAGGTAATTATGGTTTATTTTATTTTTGTGTGGGAAATGAAAGGTATGATATAAAAAAGTAGCTTAAAATATACTAAAGATATTTTTTAGGTTTCCACACATTAATTTGTTAAGTATTGATTATAAGAATTTTTTTAGAATAAGACAACACATTGGATGGGTGACAACCAATCATGTCTAAAAAGGTCAAAGGAATTGAACCCATATAATATTTGTCACAATGATACATCACAAACAACTATCCTAAATGAAATCCATGTTAGTATTAAGTTATATTTGATGATTTAAAATATCTGATTGATAATTTTTATGTTTATTTTGTGAAAATATTTTTTTATATATAACATTGAAATTAGAAGTGATGTAGTGAAAATCTGATTAATTTTATTTTAGAATATTATTATAATTTTATAAACCTAATATAATTAATTTAAAATGAGTAATATGATAATTTATTTTAGGGATAATGGTTTATTTATATTTTGTATGTATATATGATTTTATTTTATCAGGAGGCATGTTAATTGTGGAATTAGTTACTATATCTAGGATATTATGTGATTTAGGGAATTAAATTTTTTATAAGTCATTAATAGTGATTGATGTTATTTGGAGATAAAAGATAATATTTATCTTCAAAGACTATGTGATCACTTCATTCAGATTATTGGGTTCCAATCAATGTCTGTAAATGTTTGGAAACTTTTAAGGACAATTATTTATCAAATGATCTATATTTAAATTTTTGTATTACTACTATATTTTTAAAATTATTATTTTTTAATTACATAAGTTTTTTTTTTTTAATAAGATTAAATATTTTACTAAAAATTTGTGTTTCTTATAATCTCTAAATACATGATTAATATGTTTTGGCTTTTGGGGACATAGGGGTCTATATAAGTTGATTCTAGTGCTTTGGGCATGAAATAAAATTCATACTCGTAATTCTGTGAAAAAGATGAGGTTTGGGGGGAAATTTTTTAAATAATTAAACTCTACTTCTCAAATAATTATATTTAAACAAAATTCTTATATATTAAATTAATGTAATTACTCAACACTCTTATAGTGATATTTAATTGAAAACATTAACTATTTACCTTTTTAAATGAGAAATCAATGTATTTTTAACCCATCATAGATTTATCATTTTATCATGGTTGTCATTTTATTCACTATATTCTCTATCAAATTCTAAAAGAACATGATTTTTAGAATTCTATTTTATGTATGTGATTTCACTTTATGTTAATGTTATCATAATCAAAATCCTAGTTTTGTTGTGATCTTTGAGTTTTAAATTTCCTATTTTTTAAAGGATGTTTAATTAATGGTTGTTATGATGTTGGTATCCACCAAATGAATTTGAAAATATGAATATATTATGTTTTAACTGTAATTTTAAATTATTGAGGATGATTTATTTTAAATTTTGAATCATATTAGGGTTGTATCCTAACGATTTTCTATTCCACAGAATATGTCTGATGTTTATGACATGTTCTGGTTTTCACTGATGTGGAATTAAAAACTATTCCATAACATGTAATAATCATAGAGGATGTACTATTAAATAAAAGTATTTCATATGAATATGAACCGATATATATTTTAGATTGTGCAGATAATATTCTATGAAATTTGATAACAAACCTGGTCAATGGTTCGTGATGAAGCCACCATTTTGTACAATCTACATAGAAACATTGATATAAGATTAAGAAATTAGTATTATCATAATTTTATATATTCATGATGATTTTAAAGGGATATTTTCAATTTATTAGAGGTATAATTTTACAAGTATATATTTTAAAATTTTAAAATCTACGTTTGAACTAAAATCATTCACACATGATGCTTAAAAAAATACATAATTATTTTTATTTCATAAGGAATATATGTCATATCAATTATATCGGAATGAATGTATCATACAAACTATATTATTATTCCACAATATTAATTATTATTTTTACATTCATCCTATATAAATTCATTAGGTAAAAATAAATCATTTTTTCACTAAAAACAATATTTTTCTAAATAGAATGTCTTATGTCCTTTTAATGACTCACTATTTAAACACCATATATTGAAAAAATAAAATTAAAAGTTGAAATTGTAAAATAAATATTTTCATTAGATTAATTTTTGGTATGTATATGGGAAGGTTCATTTTATAAAAAATAGTTAAAAATTCTCCATTTCAATTGAAAACCGACTTTTCATCTAAATAATTTATAATGTAACCAAATATATTTAAATAATATATTATTTTAAAAAATTTCAATTAAAAAAATAAATAATATTTTGTTAATTTGAAATAATTTTACGTTAAAATTGGATATAAATAAATTTCAAACATTTCAAACTATTTTACTTTAAAAACACACAACGTTGTCTTGACTGTGGGACTAATTTTAAATTAATTTCTACATATACTGCAAAATGAAATTTAAAAAATGGAATCAATGTCTTTAATCAGATATTTTAATTTTAATAAATAGTTCCCTTTTTTATTATACACTATTAATATTAACTTGTGTATATTTTTGTTAACCTAGAGAATGGTAAATCTGGTAAAATGTGAGTAAAATTGTGTAAAAAATACAATATGGATAATGAAATGACATTTAAACGTAAAAAAAATCATTTGATTATCTTATTGCTTCAAAAATCACACATGGTTTTTATATATTGTAATTTTTATCGTTTTATAAGTTATTATGTAATTTATAATATTTTATTAAATGAAATGACCTAGATGGGACAATCATATAAATTATAATTAAAATATTAATAATAATGGTTTCCGTATAGGATATTATCAAATATAAATATTAATTTGAAATATAAAATATAATTCATTATAATGGGAATTTGTTTCTTATTTTTTGAGGATAAATTAATACTTAAATATCATTCATAATAATAACGCATATATTATATTATTAATGTAAATATCAATTAATATTTATTAAAATATATATAAATATACATAGTTTAACTAATTAAATATATAAAATAATATTATAAATGACTTTGACATGTAATGTTTGTATAAATTTTTTTTGTTAACTTAGTATTTCGATATTTTTAAAAGGCAGTGTAATTTATAAACTTTAAATTGACATTAATTATATTTATGAATAAAAACTATTTTTAAAATTATTTAAAATTCATAAAAATGTGATTTATTATAATATATTATCATAAGGTTAAAAAATACCTAAATTATCTATGTATAGTTCTTTTTTTAGTTTTTTGTAACTATGATATCCCTCAAAAAGAAATTATACATGTGGTCATGGTAATAATTAAAAGCGCTAAACGAGGGTTAAGAATAAATGAAAAGTATAATAATGAGACATAAAAATTTTAAAATATGAATTTATTTGGTTACATAGACATATAATCATCCTATATTATAAATAACTCACTTTTTAACAATATTAAATTGAATATTATTTAATGTTAATTTAATATTGTGGGAAATTCGAAGTGTGTCCCTCGCCTATCTTATAAAACTACTCTTATTATTCACCATTATTGATAGATGAATATCATTTTGGATCATCGTAAATATTCCTAAATACCTTCCTAAAATCCCTCACAACATTATTGATTTGTTAGATTTGGCATGACCCCTCTTTTAGTGTGTATAAGCTGTTAAGAAAATGAGTTTGTCCGAAGATGAGGTATTGTTGGTAACGGAGTATTTTGATACTATTTATTCATCTGATTCCACTATAATAATTAATTCATGATTATAGAGTCTCCTAAGTATCATAAATATAATTATATATTTTTATTTAGATGTTAAGACTTACCCATTAACACACATTCATCAAATGCGGCACACAATCAGATTTCTTTCCAAATAGATGACTACTGTCTCACGAACTGATGTTGTCCGTTCAACCATTAAAATGATTCATTGTAATGAATATAGATCAATTTTTAGCTTATATATGATATATAATCTTATTATTATTTTATTATTATTATATATTTTTATATAACAAATTCCTTCATTCTTTTGAATTTTGTAAAGTACAAGAACATCATTTGCGATTATGACAGACTACCACATCATAAAATGGAACGATTCATTCACAGATTACATGGAATATATTAACTCTTAGTATAATATATATTTTATATAAGTGAAATTACAATTATACTATGATATATATATTTCATTTAATTTTCCATCATTCAAAACGATAAGAAAATAGAAACAACATCCATGTATACATACGAAAAACCATCTATATTAACTTTGTTGTCAATTTCTATTTATATAATAATTATAATATGATAAATATATTAATGATGAATCTATATATTATTTATGTCATTATTCAAATTCTATAAATGAAGAAATGATGAACAATTTAAGAGTACTCAAAATAATAAATAAATACACTTATGAAAAACAATACTATTATTACATGAAAGTATATTTTACAAGGTATTATTAAAATAGTTAATATAATGTAATGATAAAATTTTATATGAAAAAATTATTAATATGTTTCTAGTATATACTTATAATGAAATTATATTTATTACCAAGGATATTTTTAACAAACATGAAGGAAGTCACGATTAATGTAAAGGGATTTGTAGTGTCACCTTTCTTTTTGGGAGACATCTGCCATATTCATCACTATAAACTTTTATGAGATTTTTATAGTTTCTATACTTTTAATATACGACCCTTATCATTATAATTATGTGCATTTACATATCCATTTGACAATTATTCATTCATGGGGTATACAATTAATAAGATACCAAATCGGTAAGTTAATTTTGTCTATATTATTATTTCATTGTGACACATTTTATGTAATTGAAAAATATTTTCCAATGAGCTGAATATAATAACCTTTAAAAAATTTCATTATATGATTTAATCATTTCATTATATTATGAGTTTCATTTATTTTTATTATATCTTTATTTAGATTTTTTTTAATAAACTAGGTGTTATAAATATGTTTTCAAAAATGTATTTTAATTTGCAATTTACAGATTTTAATGGGAAATGTTTTACAATATTTTTATATTAGTTTTAAATTATTAAATTATATATTTTAATTTAAATTTCCAATGATATTTTTTTATAATTTCTTTAGGAAATAAATAATTTTTTTAAACTGTAAATGATATTTTTCTACTGAATTATTTCAAATGATCTATTAGAATAATTTTCAATTTATGTTAACATTATTTATTGTTACTTAACATTTACTGAATTTATTATTCAAATATATTATCTTAATACATTCTATGATATGTTAATTTTTTGATGAATAATTTATGATATTGTGATAAAAAATGTATATTTTTCATCATATGCTCGATGGGAAATATATCTCGTTCTAATTCATTAGGTAATGATGTTTTATCTCATTAGTCAAACATGACTATAATGGGGATTGTAATTAGTTCATATATCTCAATAAAAGTGTATGTAGTTTAGTAATGGACTTTTTCCACAACGATAGTAATGTCAGTGATCCTTCACTACTACGACGGTTTATGGATTGATCCCAATCCACTATGATAGTCTTGTAAAAGAGCCTTTATTACTAATGAAATTATTTTATATTCTTAATTTTTTTTCCATAATTCCATGTTGTATGCCGTGTTTTTCTTTTTTAATTCATATCTTATGAATTTTTCTTTGAATCTGGATTACAATATTTTTTAGTGATTAAAATTTAAATTTTATGTTCATATTATTTTAAACTTTTATTTATGTTCTTTTTCATATATCCTTTGTTTACCGTTTCTATGCATTTGAGATAACTATTTTATTTTTTTTCCTATGATATAAGTAAATATGTATAATGAACTATTAATATAATGATTTTATGGAGATTATTATAATGACCTATTGTGAATGTTGGATACAGTGGGAGATTATATTGATCTTTGTGATCCAACTACTTATGAACCCATGTTGTAAAGATATGGATCTATTTCTCTAAAAAACAATTATTAAAATTAATTTGGGTTTGTATGTGATTCAATTTTTCCAATTGCTTTTATATGTTTTTTTAGTCCAAAAGGATCACAATTTTCAGTATTGGGGTCATAAATATAGTGTTTATATATTTAGGAGCAGATCCGTAATTGTGGAATATGGGCTATTATAGTTGGTTTCAATGATGGGTTTTGGAAAATTTGGTGATGATATTGTTTTTATAGTATAATTAAGAGTTATAGATGTAATCACAGGTTTAAAATTTTTTTGTTAATTATTATTAAAATGTTTTAAGAACACCATTTTAGGCATTATGTTATGAAATTTTTTATCACTCATGGAATTTTTGGAAATAATAATATTTTCCGAAATTATGCATTCTTAAATTTTTTGATTAAAAATTAATAATATGAGATAACTATTGAGGTTAAAATATATAAATATTGTTTTTATGGTCTTTCTCAAATTTATTAAAATCTATAAGGATTATAATTATATTTTTTTTAATAAAATAAAACCTAGAAGGATTGTTTAAAACATGTTGGGTCCAATGAGTCCTTAGAAATTGAACCCACATTTGATGGGAGACAAGGGTGTATCTCCTACCACTGGACTATATGATTTCCATGTTTGTATGAAATTATTATTTTTATTTAAAGTAACTAACATTAAAATTTTAGGTACATTTTTAAAAAATATATTTTATAGATAAACATGAAATTAAAATTTATTTAGAAGTTACATGATTAATGTTATATCAGAAGATGTTAATATTTTGGGTAAGAAATCATGATTGTGAAAATATAACACTATGGTAATTTTTTTCAGTAATGATTTAAAATTTTTATTTTTGGAGTATATATGATTTTATGTTATTTTGTGTTTGGTTATTTATGGAATAGTATAGAATATATTAGATATTAGGTGATTTAGGAAATTAAATTCTTTTTATGAGACATTAATATTGATTGATGTTATTTGGAGATCAATTATAAAAAATATCTCAGAATAATATATGATCAAATCCGTTTTATTTTTTATTTTTGAACATAATTTTGAATAGTTTTGAGAAATTTTATGGATATGTATTTATCTAATGATCAATATATAACATTGTGTATTATTATACTATTTTTTTGAATAAATTTATGTTTTATCATATAATGGTTTATACTTTTTTTAAGATTTTATATTGTATTAATCATTGTGGTTTTGGTTAATGGTTAATGGTATGAAATCTAAATTAATAAATTTTTAGGGATTTATTGATACGTAGATTTTGATTCTAGTGTTTTTGGGACAAAAAATTTCAAACTCATCATTTAAAAAAAATTACTTTGTGGGGGAAATATTTAATAGGATGAAACTCGACATGTCATGTATATATTGACACTTTTTCCTGGTTACGGAACTAATTTATTTCCTTAACCCAAGGAGAAGCATCTATAAATAATGATATTACCTTTTTTACATTACTTAATAGGAAATAAATATATTTTATACACATAGATATTTATTTTTTTGTGATGTTTAAAATTAAGCTGAATATATTCTATAAAATTATCCATCAAAACATAATAGTATAATTATCGTCAATTTCCCTATTTTTTACATTCCACTAAGGTTATCAAAATCATAATATTAGTTTAGAGGTTATCTTTATGGTTTACATTCCCTCTTTTAAAGTGAAAGTTTTATCATCCCTTGATAAAAAATGGATTTTCCAAAAAGGAATTTTCAAGTATCCATCATTTATTTTTGAACTAAAACATCAATTTTTTATAATCTTGATCGTATCAGTTTGGTAGCTTATCGACTGGATATTTTACCAAATATATCTCTTATCATGATGTGTCAAATTTATCTATAGTGTGGAAGTACATACCATATTCGTAAAATTTTTAAACGATTTAGGTTTTATGGAAATAGAAATATATTTCTTATTAATAATAGTTGGTATTGAATCTAGATCATAGATATGAAGATCTACGAAATAAGACCACTCAATCTAGTTAATGTTTTAGTAATGAAACCACTGTGTTGGGGAAGGTATGTGAAAACCAGAAGATGTGATGAGGAAAATGTATTATCATCATATTCATTGTGAGTGATTAATTTAATGGGAATTTTTTTGTAATAACGGTTGAATGTGTCATCTTCATGTTTTTCAAATGAAAACAAAATGCTTGACAACGTAATGATTCGCCGTATCGAAATAAAATGAAGTAGTAAATATTATTATTTCATACATAAGATATGACCTATTTGTTATAATATATTGTTTGAATAATAATAAATATACCATTTTTAAACATTAATATTTAATTTATTTGTATATAATCAATTATATTTTCAATAGATAAGAATAATTCCAAATTTACTCATATAAACAATATTATTCTGACAAGGATTTTTACCTTCTTTTGACGGTACACTTGTTTGAAAAATAAATCTTGGAAAATTATAAGTATTATTTCAGAAAATTAAAATTATTTTTGAATTATTAATATACTATTTTTCTTTTCCTTTTCTGGTATTTTTCTGATAAGATATATTTTTTGATAACTATTGAAAACTTCTGCATTATAATTAAAAATTAATTTTTCATCTAAATAATTTATTATTTTAAAATACATATTAAATTAGTTTTCATGTAAAAATAGATAAATTATTCATAAAAAAATTCAGTTAAGGAAAATTTTTTAAATTTGAAAATTAAATTGGATATAAAACCATTCCAATCTTTTGATCATTTTTACAATAAAATATTGTAGTTTAGTTCCATTTACGGGACTAATTATAAACTAATTATTTAATCAAAATAGAATTTATTTTTGAAAAATATATTATATTTTAATAATTATAATTTTTAAATTTATTATATTGGTCTCTTTTATTCTTAGGAAAATTTGTATAGTAACATTCTTATTTTTTTTGTTTCCATAGTAAGGGGTAAATCATCTAAAAATCGAGTCATAAAGTGTCAAAATAATATGGTAAGAATTATAAAAAGAACCTTAAACTTTCCCAAACAAAATTAGATAAAAATATTTCTAAAAATTACACTCAATGTTTTAATATATTACATTTTTCCTTTTATAAGTTATTATGACAGTTATAATATGTTATTAAAGTAACCGAAAATCTGTCACAACTATATTATTTATAAATAATATATATATATATATTATAGAACTATATCAGGGATATAATTGACTACATATAGTTATTTTAAAGAAAGAATATTTATATTTATCAATTTATTTTATCTTTATTTTTTCGGGAAGAAATAATTATAATAAATTCTTTCCGAATTATTTTTCAGTAAATATTTTATTAATAGAAATATTAAATAAATTATTATTAAAAATATAAAAATATATAAATTGAAATAATTAATTTGATAAAGGATTTTAATATATGACTATGACATGTTAGGGTTTTATAAAAAAAATGAATCAATGATAACTTTTTGTTCTATTATTTTTAAAATCCTATGTAACGAATATATTTCAAATTAAAGTTGAAGATATTTTTAAATATGTAATATTATATTATAATAGAAAATTTATAAAAATATTATATTTAGGTAAATAATTTCAATATGGATTTTAATTTCATAAATTTTCTTCATAATGCTTGTTTTTAATTTTATAGTAACTATATTAACCCTAAAATATTTAACTTTCACATTGACACATGAAGAAATAAAGGTGTGAAATACGTGTTGAAACTAAATAATAAGATGAATAATCTGGGAAAAATATATAAAATATTAAATTTATTTTTTCTACCAATACGCATCATATATTATAATTTTGAGAACTTTGAAATTGAATATTATATTTATTTAGTTAATATTTTGGAATATTCCATGAGTGCCCCTCGCCTCTCCTATAAATGGAATTCTCTTCTTCTTAATTATTCCAATGAAAAATACATTTAGTTCATAAAAAACTAACAATTTACTTTATTTGAATCCATCCTAACGTTATAGATCTCTTAGTTTTGTCATGACACCACCCATAACGGTCTAAAGTGTTAAGTGAAGGAGTTTTTCCGAAGAGGAGGTGTCATTTTTAATCATGTATTTATATTTTATTTATTATGACACAAACATAAATTATTTTTATAGCAATCATATATTGTATCAAAATTATCCAAAATATATTGATGTTTTGTATGATATGATTATTTTTATGATGTTGACCAACTTCCATCTAATGGGATACACAATTACCATTCATCTGTACGACGAACTACTTTCTCATGAACCGATGTAGTTCATTATTCTATTATCACCTTTCATGGATTATAAAGTTGGAGGGTTTATAAATTATATATTCAATATAAAAAAATATATTTTTATTTTTAAATTTTTTAGAATACATAACATAATTCATTCTATTTTGTGAGAATATGATAAAATTGGACAAGTGTACGACAAACAACTGACTCACAAGACGGTGTGTTTCATTGACACTTTACATTTAGGTTATTAATGATGAAATTAATATACAAAAGATATTTATAGAACATAATAATTATTTATAATGATTATATGTATATAATTGATTTTTATTTATTTCAATATGATAATTATATATAAATAATGATCATTCGTATGTTTGACCTACCATCTATATGAAGAGTTTATTTCATTTTCTATTTCACTATTTTATATATTATTAAAAATTTATTTATAGTGAATATATATAATATTTTAGTCATTACCAAAATTATTTTAATGATTAAATAAATAATAATATAATAGGACTAGAAATAAAAAATCATAACATGTATGAAAATAATGCTAATATTTCCCTAAACCTAAGTCTAACATGTGATTGTAAAAAATAGGTAATATAAAATCATAATAAAATAATATATTGTAGTATATATATGAATATTATACATTTATAAATGTAAAATAATATTTTATTTACTCTATAGGAGTTTTTAACTTGTACGAACGAACTTATTTTAATGTTAAGGGGATCACATGTCTCACTTTTATTTCAATATGACTTTTTCCATATTAATTTCAAATTTTCCTGTATTTTATATATACATAATATTAATATAATATATGAAAATTGTTCTTAATAGTATGATTATTTACATATTTATTTTATTATCTATCTTATATATAGTATAAGGTTCTGAAGTTACCTAATAATAAAGGATCTTATGTCTCAGCTTTTTCATCATTGAAACACATGTTATCATTGGATCCTATATTTTTTATGAGGTTTAAATAGTACTTTTTGTTCTTTTTTATCATGAATATTCTTGTTTTCGTGATATTATGTGTTTCATTTAATTTTATTCTATCTTTAGTCAGACATATGGTTTATTCAAAATTCTGTTTTGTGAATATGTCTTCAATTTTTTAAATGATCTTATACGTGTGTTCAAGGAAAATAATTTCAATGAATTTCAAAATAGTTCTCAATGATTCCTTTAAAAAAATTCTTGGCCATTTTAAATGAAACATGTGTTATAATTTTTTTATTATTTAAAACTAGATTTTTCAATGTGAACTAATTTTTTCCTCATTAATTATTTCTAATTATCTGGAAAAAACCATTTCCATTTAAGGTAATAGTATTTTCAATTACATGTGCATTACTAGGTAAATTATTTAGGGATAATACCCATATTTACTATACGGTTAGTTTATTTTTTTATTACTCACTTGGTCATTATAGAAAACATATATAAGATATTTGTTATGTGATAGTTGGGAAAAATATATCATTACAATGAATTGTGAAATGACATTATATGTCCTGAGATAGATAGTAATGT
Source organism: Viscum album (assembly GCA_963277665.1). Taxonomy (NCBI): domain Eukaryota; kingdom Viridiplantae; phylum Streptophyta; class Magnoliopsida; order Santalales; family Viscaceae; genus Viscum; species Viscum album. The sequence continues at coordinate 318,243,264 of OY728127.1, forward strand.
AATATGGATGGAAATTAGTTCAGATAGGAAGGGAATGGGAACTGAAACTGGCATTGTAAAGAAAATTATCCAATATAGTATTCATGGGAGTGAAATATAGCTACTAATATAGTTTTGGGAGTGATCCCAATCAACTATTATAGTTTTCTCAAAGACCCTTCACCACCAAATAAATGATTTTCTATGGTGATGAGTTTTCCACAATTTCATGTTTTATAGTAAGTTATTATTTTATAATTATTTTATTTTTTATTTTTTATGATATATTGTATGACTAAAAATTTGGATCATTTATTTTAATGGTGAAATTTTCAAATGTTATGTTTATATTCATGTGAACATATTTTAATGTTTGAATTCATATATCGATTTATTTCCCAAACTAAGAATCATTTCTCTCTATTTTTTATTCCCCCTTTGTAATAAAGGTGTAAGATAAATGATCTTTTTCAAGGATTATTTCACATGGATGTTATTTATTAGATTTTATGAAATTTGGGTATAGTGGGTAATAATGTTGATATTTATGATATTGTTTTTTATGAACCCATGTTGTTAAGAGTTTTTCCAAAATTTATAAAAACATAAACCTAAATGTTTATTGGGTAAGTAAGTTATCCAATAAATTCTTATGGGATTGTATGATTACATAAAAAATAAAAAAAATTAGTATCAATGTCAAACATTTAATTTTTATAATTTTAATACTAGATCTAGAAGTGTGGAATTGGAAATGTAATACTAAAATATCTGCGAATTTTGTAATTAATTTTGTCATCTCTAATTAGTTTGATGGTAATTAATATGTAAGAATACATATTTACTATACCTGTAGCATATGTCTTGATTAAAATTTTAGGGATGATGGAACCCTGATAATGTCTCTTATATGAAAACGACCTACTGGAAACACAAATGAAAAATGAAACAATTATCAAATAGAAGAATGACGTTAATTATATGAGTCTAAATGTGTAATAATATATTATAATTATGAATATGGTATGTTATATATATATATATAATAAATCTTATATACTTTAGTTTATAAAGGATATGATTAATGTTCGACTTGAGGTAAGGCATTTACATTTCAATCTCAATCTTATGAATATTATTTATACTTATTTTTCCAATGATGAAATTAAGTGATATATAACACAAAAATATAATGAATTTAATTTTACAATGTTTATTTCTAGATATTTATTGCTTCCATTAATGTAATGTCTTAGACCACTCCAATCCATTTATTTTCTGATATCTGGTGTATGTGGTGTTTTGAAAGGTCATGGTGAATTATCCCCAACAATTTTCATAATTTCTAGTTATGTGAATAGTGTTTCCATCATTATTATGTATAAGTTGTTTCTGGCATCGATAGATTAACTGTGTTACCAACATATTTGGGTTTACTATGCTTATATCAATGGTAGATGTACAATGTTTCCAGTATTGGTTGTTGTACAATGATTTCAGAATTAGTATGTGTACAGTTTTTTCACCCTTAGTAGGTGTACAACATTTCTATCATCGGTAGGTGTATAGTGTTTCCTACATTGGTAGGTATACAGGGTTTCTAGCTTCCTACAGTTTCTCCCCTTTGATATTTTTTGAAGTAAAATCCATTCAAGGGCTTGATTTTATTGATTTACAGATGATTCAAATACCATAACTCCTATAATAATTATATTAAGGCTTAGTATAACATTACTTGATCAAACAATGTGGTTTAATGTGATCTACTTTTAATGTAATATTCCACATATCATTAACCGATGCTCTGGGAATCTTTTTAAGGGATGAGATATCTCTCTCCCTTGTCCTACATTCTTGTTACCTGGTGCAAGATGCTCAAACCTTTCTTTACTCTCATAGGATTGGGGTGATAGAAAATTCAACCTTATATTGTTTCCCCTTGATGTTTCATCCTACTGAAAGCACACCCCCTACAATGGTTAAAGCATTAAGTGTCGATCCATCATCAATAGAAGCTATGATCATCCTCTCTTCTTATGTTTTATTTGATCCTATTACCCCATTTTCTCTATTGCATGTTATGGCATGTGATCTTCATGCTTTTAATGGTGTTTTCTTGGATGTTGATGGGTGCGGTCATGTGTCGGCATCCTCGGGTGGATACAATTTTCATTGGTGAGGAGATCATAATCTATTTTGTGGATCATTCACATATAAAGAATGTCATGATCCTTTTGAGGTCAGGGATTAATTTCATATCCATTCCTTAATGTGAAACTATAGATTTACCTTGTTTTAGGCTACTAGATCCAAATGAAATTGAAATAATAAATATGTTCACCAGCTAAATAAATTGGAATTAATTTTATGTTATTGACTTTTGTTTTTCAAGATAGTATTATATCTATATGTTACTTGTTTAGCACATCATTCAAGATGGAAATTGGTAAATATTTTAATCATGGATTAATTTTAATAATTTTTCAACGTTAATGTGGCATGTAAATTAATTTATTCGTTGTTGTTTTAAATTGATGTTTTTCAAATTGATGTAGTAAGCATGTTTAATAATTTCTGATTGCTTACTTTTAGGCTGACCATTATTGGATCCTATAAAAAAATAATCGGTTAATTATGAATAGATTAAAGAGTTAGATATTTCATAAAATGATAACTCGAGGTAGTGTTATGACTTTCACTATTTCTTGTAAGGCTGAGTGCCTTATTCATTGTAGCTTTCTGAGCTAATTATGCATGAAGGACGGATGCCTTGGTTACGGTCCAAGAGGCCAGTTGATATATTTTTTGTTTCCTACTACGTGTGTTGTGATGTTAGCATATAGTTCTGTTGTGATATGTGGAGTTAGGGAGGACCATTTATTGTGTATATTGTTGACCCCTAGAACGATGATATTCAATGATTTCTGCTTGTGGGATTCAAGGATGACACCGAAGATATTGAAATAGGTTGGATGTGAATGCTTGGATGTTTTCTGAATATAGTTAGTTGTTTAAATCTATTATTTTTCCCACTAATAAAGGCAACTATTCTAGTTTCTCATCCTTCAATAAGGGGTGAAGACATGCGGGGTATGGACCATCCTTTATGTGTTTATATTCTCGAGGGAGGTAGGATCAATGCCCTTTCTATACGAGAAGAGCCATGATTGGTAGTTAAAGTACCCACCATGTTGACCCACCTGTGATTAGTAGCATATAATTATTTTCTACAATTCATGGGAATATATTAAATTAATAATTATTTTAATAAATGATTGAATAAATTATGTAATCCCATGGGGTTAGAGCTTGGTGGGACGCAATGTCGAGGGTGAAATTTATTGGAATAGTAGAATTTCAGTGGGATTCTAATGAAATATAATGTTGAATTGTAAATGGTTAATTAATGTTTAAATATTTAATTAATGAAATTTGAAAATGATAAAAAGGGATTAAATTAATTTAAAATTCTCTTGAAATGGTTATGTTTTTATAGGATACTTATTCAATGAAGTATAAGTAAGGAGTCTGAGAGACATTAGTGGTAGTTGAGTCAAAGAATCGGTTATTCCCATAGTGTGGATGTGATCTATATTATATTCTGTACCTTTTGTGTTTCTATATGCTACATCATCCTGCCATTTAAGGAAACTAACATTTCCATGCTTATGTACCCTAGGGGTATTTTCCCTAATAATCAAATCGGAATATGAATGGATGGCTACCCCTTTATCAAACACTCTTATCTTGGTAGTTATGTGTGCTGGTTGGTAAAATTGTCCGTTTTCCCCATATATGTGTGTCGAGGGCTATAATGTCTTGTGGTTATTCACAAAAATACAATATGGATATAGTTTCTCATTGAAAACTACAGGTGTAACCTATATAGGCTATGATGTATTGAGGATCCTTACTAAATGTATGAGCTATAATGGCTTTAGGATTAATGTTTGAAGTCTGATACATGTTATGCGTGCTATGGTGACTCCAAAAAACTACCTGGTTATATTTTTTGTGTGGAGATGGTGGTTGTGTTTCATGAGGTGGATGTTGTGGTGCTTCCCATAGGTGTCTGTAGGCATGTATTTTTAGAGATGGATCCTTAGGACATGTGATGAGGTGGAAAAGTGACAAACTAGTGGGGAAGTGGTAGCAGGGTACCATTGATATTATTTATTATATTTTATACTCTTGTATGTGGTTCTTGGTGAGAGGAATCTTGGTGAGGACGGGAATATATTATACCTATTTAGGTAATGAGTTAGTTTCACTTGTTGTCCAATATGATTTATAAGTCTTCATTTACATTTTCACTAGAGGCTTTGGGGAAGATCCTACTTACTATACTGTTATACACACCCTATGTATATATGAATTGTTTTTAATGTCACTTTGAGTAGGTTGTAGATCAGTCTAGTTACTACTAGGATGGGGATGCAAGAGATGGTCGGGGTTCAAGATTGTTGTTGTTTTTTCTTTCCATTGGTACGTGTAGTTTTCCATTATAGTTGAAGTAGTTGGTCATGACATTACATACGTGTAATTGGGATTTCATTTATATTTCAGCCTGAGTATGAGTTGGTTGGTTTCTATCTTATCTCATTATTTCACATGTGTTATCATAGTGGGCAATGCCTCCCATTTTGGGTTTTCCTCACCGAGGGTGTTGGTCACAACCCAAGGGCCTATAAGAAGCGGGACTCAGGTGGTCACTATCTCCCATCACAAATTAATTTCCTAGGATGGATTCACCTTGTGATGAGGGGGGCCATGATAGAGTTGTATCAGAGGCTCTAGTTGGAGGAGATGATGGAGTTTGGTGTTAGGCACATGTGAGGTTTCCTGGGTTGGTACAAAAATAGTGTCAATTAATTTTAGTAGGTTATGTAAACACTCATGACCGACTAAGACATATGAATTTATGGCCTTATGTGATCTGATGCGTGAACCTTCAATTTTAAGGTGGCTACTATACAATGGGATAATGTTTTCAGGGTATTGACCATGTAAATGATCATTCATAATTCATATTTTTGAATGTTTTTAAATGGGTGGAATTATTGATTGGTTATCAAAATAGAATAAAATAAAATAATTAATTAATTAATGTTGATTCATTAATATTTTAGTTTTAATATATCTAACTGTTTGTTAATTTTCTGGCATGGATCTAGGTCGACATCCTTATTAGCTCTGCCCAGAACATGTCCAGTATGTTATGCGATCATATTGATAAAGGGTAGATGTTTATAACGATGACACGTAGAGAAGGACACTATATGAGTTTCAGTGCTAGAGTCTAATGTGGGTTCTGTTTTAAATGCAGCCACAGAACACTGGTTAGAGGAGTTTTAGATATCAATTAGTTTAATCTATGCACAAGAGGATCATTGGGTGTCTTTGGATGTGAGGATGCTCTGTGTAAAAGTGAGGTAGTTGTGGTTCCTATTACATGGGAATTTCCAGGATTTGGGGATCTCATTGGTGGAGTTCGAGTCATGTTCAATGTCAAGTCTCTTTCTTCGACCACAAAGGTGTTCGGTCACCCTGATATTTGTATCCATTTAAAGGGGATCTCTAGTGTGTAAGGGTTTGGAATCCATTTTAGGATCCATTTAATATATTATTAGGACCTATTTCCAAATTTTGAAGACTGTGAGGGGAATTTATAGGAGGCTTTGCATCTTGAGATCCTACACAATATCACCCCATTTATGCTGAAGACGTATCTTGAGGTGCAGGTGAGGAAAGAGGTCATCGAGAGGAAATTTTCCAGAATCCTATCATCACTAGAGGGGATTCATTGTAATTCCTTATGAAGGAATGATCTTTTCCACGGATCATGGTTTTCAGGTTTGAAGTGTTTTTCTCTGGCTGAGGGTAGATCCCCACCCTTAGTATCACATTTCTCACAGGGAAGATCCTATTAGGACAATGCAAAGAGATCATGCACTATCTTATTTTGGAGGACGAGGTCATCATCAAAAATATTTTGCCACCATTCATGGAATTGATCATTCACCATGTGTTTCGATCTTTGTTCCTCCAATGAGGTAGTTCTAGCTGAGGTAGCAGTAATAGGATTCTTTAGAATCAGATTAATAGATAGCTTATGGGGCAGCTAAAAGAAATCACATTGATGCTTACTTTCCCCTGATAACAGAGCACCACTATGGTTGTGGTCATCATTAGGGTCATAGAGGATGTGCAGGAGGTCAGGGTTAGCTTCATGCTTTAGCGTTTCTAGTTCATAGTGAGCCAAATATCATTTGAGATTCCATTTGATTGTTTTATACATCGGTATATGAATGGTATTCTTCAGGAGTGATTAAATCCTTCATATCACGTTCCCTTTTCCTTGTTTTGGAATTGAGGTTGAGAGGCTTCCAAATCCCTTGGCGTTGACAATGGAAGTTGGTGGTTGAGCTAACTTTTTTGATGTATATAGATCTTGTGAGCTAGTGATGGGGAATCACATATCTTGGGGATATTTCCTATGTTTACGGATACAACCATAATATATAATCATTAAAATATATTAGTTAAATTTGGTGCATGATATCATAGATTTCTTCAGATGGCACGTGGTTTTCTTTGATGATAATATTGATCCACCAGTGCTTGTTGGTGGGAAATACCCTCGAATGGTATAGATGCTTGCTCAGTCCTTTTCATCCTTAATGGATGAGCGAATGCTAAGTTCTTCGGTGGTTCAACAATTTTAATTTTCGAGGTTCATAGAAGAGTGCCCTGATTTCATTCCAGATGAGGTTGTAGCATTACTCCCCCAATGAGATATCGAGAATGGGATCAAGCTACATCTATAAGCATCTCCTATATATATGTATCCCTATAGGATGACCCTTATGAGTTATGGGAGAAATTTATATTGGTCGATGGTCTATTACAATATATTTTTGTACGGACGAGTGTGTCAATGTGTGGAGGATCGTTTTTGTTCGTGAAGAAGGATGATGGAAGTTGGAAATTGTGTGTAGGTATTTTAGATTAAACCAAGTGATGGGGAAGACTATCTATCCTATTTTGTAGACAGATGATTTATTCGAATTTCTAAGGGGTTCATGATGGTTCTCAAAGAGTGACTTGTGTTTAGGATAACATCGGATGCGTGTAAAGCATGAAGATATTGAGAAGACTGCATTATACTGTCATCTTGGGCATTAAGAGTTTTTTGTAATGTCATTTAGTATGATGAATACTATAGTTGTGTTCATGATATTGATGAATTTTGTGTTCTATGCATTTTTGGATAATTTTTTGGTTTCTTTCATCGATGAAATCCTTGTGTACCCTTTTTCTTAGGAGGAGCATGGGTAGAAACTGCATGCTACTTTGGGATTTTTTCGTTAACAATAGTTGTTTGGGAAGTCTTCATAATCTGAATTTTGGGCTCAAGAATTTAAATACATAGGACATGTGGTTTCCCAACAGGGAGTAGTTACAGATCTGTCGAAGACATATGTAGTTTTTTCATTGGAATCCCCAAAGACAGTGGTAGAGTAGTGAGGTTTCCATGGTCTCGTATACTACTGTAGGCGGTTCGTAGATGATTTCTCTCATGTTGTATCTTAACTGATAGTTTTTACCATGATGGATCTGTATTTCATGTGGATTGATCCATGTCAATCAGATTTTGTGTATCATTAGAAAAACATGGTATGAGTGATACATCATCATCTTCCACCATAGTGAGTTTTGTTTGATGTTTTTGATGATGCATCGCATCTTGGTTAGGCTGTGTTCTGAAGTAGCTAATATTAGTAGTGTCTTATGAGTCTCGGATGTTGCGTTCCCATTAATGTAACTATTCCACCCATGATCATTCTTTGGAATCTGTGGTGTTTCCTCTAATATTTGGGATACATTACCTCATTGGAAATTGTATTTTGGTTTTCACCAATCATAAGTGCCTAATGTATTATTTCTCCCAGTGTGACATGAACATACTGCAGCATCAGTGGATGGAGTTATTATTGGATTCCAACATCAAAATCTAGCATAGATTTTTGAATGGGGAATGTTGTAGCGGACATGCTGAGTAGTAAGACACATCGTGGTCTAGTGCATGAATCTAGTGATTCCTTGAGTGTGATGGAAACACTTTCAACATTACATATAAATATGGGAGAATTTGGGGGAAAAGATTGCCTTTTCCGTATGATGGTGGAGTAATCTCTTGTGCAACAGGTGGAAGTGTTTCAGTGGGGAGACCTAGAGGTGGATGTCCGGAGAGAATGGGTTGTCTCTAACGAGGCCCCAAATGGTTGGGCTGAGGATGATAAACATCGAGTGTTGCATCAGGGAAGGATTTTTTCCCCATATAGATGTGTGAGACAGATCTCAGATAGTTACATTTTTCTACATTACTCAATCATCCTTGCATAAAAAATATGTATCGAGCCTCATGGAGTCAATTTTGCTGGCCTTGGTGGAATCGTGTAGTTGCAGGGTCTATGTCTTAATGTTTGGTCTTTTTTAAGGTGATGGTCGAGCACCGCATCCTCGTTGGTTTTCTTCTGCAATTAGATATTCCCCAGTGGAAGTTGGAGAATATCTCAATGTACAATGATACTTGTTTACCTCAAGATCTGGGAAGACCTGATTCTATTAATGTGGTAGTGGATAATTTAAAAAATTCATCCCACTTTGTAGTGTTCAAGGAGTCAAGCTCAGTGGATGTTTTGTCAAGGTATTATCTTAAGGCGGTTTTGAAACTCCATAGAGTCACGAGGATGGTCATTTCCTATTGAGATCATTGTTTTACCTATATTGTATGGAGAGGACTCCCACATGAATTTGTTTCATAGTTATGTCTAAGATCTAATTTTCATCCCCATGTGGACAATCAGACAGAGAGGACAATCCATAATCTTGAAGACATGTTGCGCTCTAGTGTCCTAGTTTATGGAGGTTCATGGATTAGGAACATACCCATGGAGGAGTCTTCTTACGATAATAAATCTCACTTCACCATTGGTATGAGTCTGTTTTAAGAATTGTATAATAGTCCTTGACTTTCTCCATTGATCTGAACTTGGTTCGAAGAATCACTAATTCTCGGACAGGAACTAGTGCAGAAAATGACATATATGGTTTAGGTAATTCCTGAGAGGATGATGAAAAGGTAGAATCAATAGAAATAATATGCCTATCAAAGGAGGAGACCTTTGTATTTTTATTCTGTGGATCACATGTTTTTGAAGGTGAATCTCTATCTCAGGAAGCAAAGTCTTGTTCATGGTAGTAAACTATCTCCCCGGATTGTTGGGATTATTGAGGTGTTGGCTCGTGTTGGAGTTGTGGCGTATTGAGTATCACCTCCTCCTTATATTATTTGGATAAACAATGTTTTTAATGTGTCACATCTCTATTTTTTATCTTCATGATGAATCTCACATCATCTATTTTGGAGACATCAATTTTGATAATGATGTGACCTTTGAGGTGCAGCCTATGGAGATCCAGGACCGCATGAAGAAAGTGTTTCATGGGTGTGTTATCCCCTTGGATCATTCCATATGGTGGAACAATGGCATGGAAGATAATACCTTGGAATGTGAGTCGCATATATGTGATCAATACCCATATTTTTTTTATAGTTAAATATTTTAATGTAAAGATATTCTCTTTGTGGTGGTAGACCATTAGTGGTAATGAGATGGCATTTTTCACTTCTTGTGGATTTCTCTCTTTTGAGAGGTATCTCAAAGGGTGGTTGTTCAAAGCCATTTTTTTGTTTCCATTTTGATTGTTTTTTAATTATGGAGAAAGATAATGTTTTGATAGGTATCTGATGTAATTTCGTAGAACTCTCTAGTAGATTCCTTTGCTAAAATCTAGGGTCTAAGGTGTTCTAAGAGGTCTAGGTGATTTATCCAAAAAGCTTTTCTAAATTTACACTCATATGAATAGTGTGACTAGCATCGGTAGATATAAAATTTTGTCTGCATTGATAGTTATACAGTGTTTCCATCATGGGTATTTGTACATTGTTTCTAGAATTGGTACGTGTATAGTGTTTCCCACATCAGTATGTGTATAGTGTTTCCGGCTTCCTATAGTTTCTCTCCGTTGACAATTTCATAGATGTAAAATTCATTCAGGGAATTATTTTAAGGTATTTAAGGAATATTCAAATGTTATAACTCATATATAAATTTTCCTAAGGCTCTGTTTGAATTTACTTGGTAAAAACACGTTGTTAAATGTGATATTATTTCAATAGAAAATCTATCATATCTTAAACCACTGCTCCGTGAATCGTCTAAAAGGACTATATATCTCCCTCCCTTGTTTTATATTCTTGTTCCCTAGTGCAAGACACATAGACCATTCCTTCTACTCATAGGATAGGTGTGATCATACATTAATATGTTGATCATTTACCCTTGATGTTTATTCCTGCTACATGTGTACCCCATGTTTCTGTGCATGTAGCGTGTGTTGATCCATAATCAATAAAAGGTGTTGTATACCACTTTTCTTGTGTTCTTTTCAATAATTTTCCCCATGTCTTCAATTTTCCATGTCATGTAATTTGATTTAAGTTTTTATTATAGAGTACTCATGGGTGTTAGTTTTGGAGGTCATCTCCCGACATCCTCAGGAGGTTATAGTTGTCATGGGTGTGGAGATCGTTATTTGTTGTGTAGATAATTATCATATAATGAATGTCATTAACATTTTGAGGTAATTTATTTGTTCCTTCTCTATTCATTTACATGTAATAGTAGAGATAGCATGCTCTATCCCACTTGTTCACATTTTAATTGACATAATAAATATTTGAACCGTAAAAATTAATTAGCATCGATAAAATGTTATTACCTCTTGTTTTGAATGATTGTTTGATATCTGTTATTTCCATGTTTAACAGAACATTATTCATGGAAATCGTTAAAGTATGAAAACTGGGATTAATTGTATTTATTTTTCAATGATTAATAGGAATGTAAATGAACCTAGTTGTTTTTGTTGAAATTTTATGTTAATAAAATTGATGTAGTAATAATGTTTAATAATATTTCATAGCTTATTATTAAGTTTTCCATCATTGGAACCTACAAATAATAAATTGTTAAATTATAGATGAATTAAAGCACTTTTTGTTTTATATAAATCTAATTCATAGTACAAATCATAGTTACCCTCTTACTTGTAAGAATGAGTGACTTGTGATTTGGACCCACAAGAGATCACTATGTTTGAAGGATGGGATTCCTTGTTTAAGGACCAAGATAATAGTTGATATGATGATTGATTTCCTACTCCGTGTGTTGTGATATGAGGCTAGATGACTGTTGAGATATTTGGGGATAAGGAGGCCCATTTTATGTGGCAGCGGTGGATGCCTAGGGTGGTGGGATGGAACAGTATATTCATGCAGGTTCTGGGGAGGAATCATGATTTGATGAAATGGGGGGATGTGAATTATTTGATGTTTACTACATCAAGTTGGTTTTTTAACTACTTTACATTCCCCCTAAACTAGGTAGCTAGTATTTCTAACCCTCCTTCCAATTTGGGTTAAGACACTTGGATTATTCCATGTTTTTTCTGTGATTAGCTTCTAAAAGGAAAATGGGTCTATGCTCTTCATATAGGTGGCAAAGACTTAATGGGTAGTTCAACTACCCAGCATGTTGATCCCCCTTCTGTTTAGTATCAGAGAATGTATTTCTAGAATTTCTGGGAATATGGGAATGTTATAATTTTTTCAATAAGTTGTGGAATAAATGATGATAATACATGGGGTTAGATCTTGTTGGGACATAATGATGTGGTTGGAACATAAAGGAAAAATGTACATTGGGTGTGATGCTAATGAAATATAACGTGGAAATTTTAATGGTTAATAAATGTTTAATAAATTAATTAATTAAAAGTGTAACTGGTAAAAAAGAAATATTGTAATGTTACAAATCCCTTTAAATGTTTTTGTGCATATAGGAAACCTAGTCTTAGAAGTTGTAGTATAAAGTTTTAGAGACGTTAGCTTTAGTTGAATCTATGATTAGGTTAATCTTGTAGTGTCGATGTGAGCTATATTATATTCTGTACTATTATTGTCTCAATATGCTACTCCACTATTTTAGTTAGGGAAACTGAAACCCCATAGATTATGATCCATATAGGGTGTTTTCCCTAACATTTCGGTGGGGGGATGAATCGATGACTACCCCCTTTGGAAACAATCTCTTCTTTTGGTAGTTACTTGTGCTGCTAGGCTCAATGGATAGTTTTCCTTCATATATTTGTGCATAGGGCTGTAATTTGTTATTTTTATTTAAACACAGATATTCTAGGTATAGTTTTCTATGAACTATTATAGGTGTAACGTGTATAGGCTATGATAGCATGAGGGTCCTTACTCAGTGTATGGGCTATAATGGCTTAAGGATTAAAGTTAGATGTATGATAAAAATTATGAGAGATATAGTGGCTCTAAAAACCTACATGGATACATTAGTTCTATGGATGTGGTGGTTGTGATTCATGTGGTTTCTGTTGGTGTTCTTTGCTCAGGAGTCTATGGGAAGACTATTTGGAGAGAGATTCTAATGATGTGCGACGTTCGGGAAAAGAGGAAAACTAGTGGGGATGTCGAATTAGGGTACCCATGATAATCATTATAATATCATATACTATGTATGTGATACATGGTGATAATAGCCATGGTGAGGATGGGAACTCAGTATACTTGTTTAAGTGATGAGTTATTTTCTCTTGTTGTTCGCAGGGATTTAGCATGCTTCTTTTAATTTGGCAGGGGAGGATCCTTGGAGGATACTATTGAGTGTACATTTATACTCAACCTAAGTATATATAAACTATTTTTCATGTCATATGGAGCATGAGGGATCATGAAATTTCATTTTTAAACCTAAAAATACTCCAAATATAGAAATAAATTTGATAATTAAAAATAACAATGAATTATATTTTGCAAAAAATTATTTTATTCAAGGAAATTATTTAAATTAAAATGTATTAGTTTATTTTATAATAAATATTTTTTGTAAAAATTTCCATTTTAGGCTATTTTTATTTTATTCATAATGTTTAAAAAAAATCATGTTATCATTTTTTGATTGATGCACATATGCAAATGTTTTGAACTGATTATTTTTTGTAACCTATTACACAATAATGGTTTCTACAACCATCATAATCATTTTTTCTCTTCAAATTCAAACAATATTTTCCATGGTTATTTTTTAATAAACTATTTTGCATTAAAATTTAGGAATTTTGTTTTTATTTTTATAAGTGATTTGATATAAATATTTTTTCATAAATTAATATTCAAGTAATATTTTAATGGAATTTTTCATATATTTTTTCATCAATTGATATTTCATAGGATTCATTAGGGATATGATAATAAAATTACATCTATATTATTTCTCTATATTTTTTATGATTATTTTGTTGAAATATTTATGAATCCAATTTTTTATTTTCCATTAGTTATGTTATGATGAAATGTTAAATTTTTTCAAAATCATGTGTTACACATATGATATGACTTCAGTTAAATGATGTGTGGGTCTATTATTTCCTTCAAATTTATTGGGAAGTTTTTAATGATTCTTGATTTAAATATCAACATGATAGTTTATCTCAAGGCCAATGTATACACACTGGTTTTTTTCTAAGATTACTATGTTCCTCACTCTTTTGTGTGAAACCTTGACATGAGATTTATATGATCATTATTATTATAATATTTATCCCAATCTCATATGAAATGATATTATCCCCATTTTATTCAAATGGATCATGGAATAGGAAAATATTATTATTCTTGTGTTTGATCTTCAATGAAATGATCCCTCACCATTGATTATGATATTTGAATCACTGGCTATGATTTTAAAATTATATGATATTGTGTGTATACAATTATTTTCATGTTTTATTATGCAGTATATATATTTGATACCAACCTTGGATAACCATACTTATCATTAGATCCCATGAATGGTTATACATCATTTATCTTGTATATTCAAATTTTTTATAATTATAAAATCTCTTAGAAAAAAAGTTTGTGAAGAAATTAGAGTGATATGATGTAGTTATTTTAGGTAATTTTGGTTGATGTATCTTGGATTCCAAATTAAATAATCACTTATGGAAAAATCTTGTATCTTAATGATATGTAATTAATCGTTATTTAATAGGTTATAATATTTATATATAATATTTCATTCACACTTATGAGCATTTTGAATACTGTTTTTATTATTTTTGGAAACTCGGTTGAGAATATACTGAGAGAATACATTTTATAAGATTGAATGTCTGTTAAAAACAATGTTATTTTATCGAAATCATTGTTTACATCTATGAAAATTGATCCTTATATTGAAACTATCATGTTGATTCACCTTTGGATCATATGAAACAAGGGGTAAATCTAGTAAAATGGTAATGAATCCATTTTTACTTGTGAGTAAAATTTTACATTACATGACACATATGATTCAGGTATTATATTCTGACCTAAAATAAAAATGGATTTTTCTATATATTCTTTAAACCATGTATCTAACGCGTGTTAGCCGTTAAATGTTTCATTTCCTATGATGAAATTATTTCATTTACTATCAATGTTTATATGGATATCAGATACATCCCTCAATCTCAGTGTTTTGATATGTATATAAATATGGAATTTTAAAAACATTAATTACCAAAAACCATGGTTGTAGAAGACATGTTTTCCTTTTTTGTGAGATGTGTGTAATGAAATAAGGATAAAATTTGATAATATGTACTAGTAAATTAATTTTGATTGGAATGGATAATCATCCTGAAATATAATTATAATGTGATGGGAAAAAGATATATAATTGTGTTAATAAGAAGAAATTTGTATAGAATTCACCTCCCATCCTCGAGTGTTTCAAATATAAAGTTAATGTGAATTTTAATAAATATTTATCAAATAAATTGGTTACTAAATATGGTAAATTTTATAATATTTTTAGGACTGTTAAAATTGGGAAGTCTCCTTCCATCTCAATCAGAAATATGGGTTTCAAGAATAATGTCATTAAAGGAACAATACTATTCAACACTAAAACTATTAATTTCTATTTAATCTCGACTTATACCCACTCTTTAATATATAAATATCTTTTTGTGGGTATCACATTACCAAAAAATAATTTTTTACCAAGGAAAAAATGATTTTGATAATATGATCACTTCTTATGTTTATGATTATTCATTAATTAATGATTGTGGGAATTTTTTTCCTGAAATATTATTATTCTACCTCTAGAAGAATTTTTGATATTTTTGGGCGGGTATTTAATTTAATTACATAGATAATATATTATTTTTTAGAAATGGAAGTCACAATAGATATTTCTTACCATTCAATAATTCATTATCGACGTGAGAATAAATTTGTATGTACAATGGAAATTTCATATATTATAAATTTATTTGTTATTATTCAAATAATTATTTATTTCAGATGGTTGGATACATTCTACACATTCGTGATATTTCAATTATATAGTTTTTTTGTCATATATGAAGGGTTTATTAATTACCCACAAAATCCTGATGTGGATTTAATAATAACAAACTTTCTTAGTGTAAAAACATTTTCAACAGCACTAAATAGAGAAGATTCTATTGAGTTGTGGTAATTAATGAAAATACACAGAGTAATACTACATACCAGACTTATCTGGATAACTAATTCACAATTGAGTGCAGTAACACTTTTTTCAAACTGTATGATTGGTCAATACGCCACTACATTTTTGTCAACAACATAATAAGATCCTGATAAAAAAGATGAATCATATTACATGTCTTGATTAGATTTTCAATCAACTATAAAGAGGTCACCATTTTAAAATTAAATTTCTTCAATATGGGTATTGTCAATTGATGTTCAAAAGTGATGAAATACCTATTCCATAATTATATACAATATATTAACATAATGATTTATTATTTCTTTCATTTGGTCCAACTAATGACCCCTAAATCATCATTGATTAACTTAATATTTTTTTAGATATTAAATTGATAATTTTTAATAGTATTTATATATGACATTGTTATGTATTTTAAAAAAAAGTTAGTTAATTAGTATCACTTGGATAGAGATTCAATGTTATCCAATATTGGATGAATATTAACAAAGTATAATGAATAATTTCTCAACAATATCGAGTACACACACAACATTAAAACATAACAGCGTGAATTTCATTTGTATTATTAACTATAAAAATAAAAGGATTATAATAGAAGGTTTTTGAGTTAAACAATAGTATGAATACCCTATATTGGAAATTTTTTTATGATTAATATTGATGCATATAATATGGTAGTGGAATTATTTCTTATATATAATTTAATTTTTATTGATTTTCCTTCTTATATGTTAATGGTTTGTGAGAATAATTACCTGATATATGAAATATAGGAAGAATGAGTATCCATTTTGATTAAGATATTGAATAAGTATCATTATAGATAAATTTGGGAAAATATATTTATCATTAATTTTATAACAATGAAATAGATTAATATCATCCAAAGAAAACAGTAGGAATTGACTAATTATTATGAGTTCCCTGTATATTACAACCCATGGAACTTCAAAGAGTTTGTTGATATTTTTCGTCAAAAGGATCATGTTATTTTCTCTATAATGAGGTTGATAAAAATCCAATATTTTGGTATTTTCATGGGAAGGTACATGAAATAGTTATTGAAGGGGAGGGATATTATCATAATTAAATGAGTGATTATAAATCTATCAGTGTTATGATTAAAGAGGTGCAGTAAAAAATATAGAGATGCTAAAAAGGAGAAAAATATTCATGAGATTAACAATGATTATTATTTAATTAGAAGGTTCTTGAATAGAATATTAATCTCCTCAATAACAAGAAAATAATAATGATTGATTGGATGATTCCTATAGAACATTATTTTGTATTCATCTCCGATGTAAAAATGATGTAAAGATATCTAAAATTGTATTTGTGTATAGAATAAATGTAGATAATTATTGAATTACATGTTTCTGGGTGGATAGTGTATTAGTAAATTATGATTAGATTTAAAATTATAATGGGATTTTATAAAAATTAGCTATAAAATAATGGAAATTATAAAATAGTACCGTGGATTTCATCATAAAAGCATAAAATATATACATGATATAGTTTTATTTTGGTCTAGTTGAAATACTTACTATTTCATATATTTCTTTGGTATCTGATAATATGTATCTCTCGATAAATTTTACAATATATAAATTGTTGAAGTTGTAATGTTTTATTGTGTAGAAAATTCTATTATATTTGATTGAGAACAAATTTTTAACTAATAATCTAGGTGATGTCTTTATAACTCTCTGTATATAGAGTTGGGTTTTAATTCTACTTATCGTCCATCAATATATTGTCAGGTAGAGTGGACCATTAAAACCATGGAGGATATATTGTGATCAAATTAATTTGATTTTAATTGGTATAGGTATCAACACGATTATAGTGTCTAATTACCCCATAGTATTAACACTCACTATGTACTTCATATGGATCCATATAAGACCACCATGTGGAAGGTATTGTTAAAATTTAATGTGTTAAGTTGAATTTGAATATATAAATCTATTGGGACTAATGATTGATGAGGAAATTAAAAGGATGATTTGATTTATTCAGTTGCATGTCAAAATAGCTAAGATTCATCCAAAATGTTATATTGAAAATATTTAATGATTCCCAAAACATGATGTTCTTGAGAATATAATGCTATAAATTAATATTATAAAGGATGATAGGAGACTTTAAGAAATGTGAATTCTTATCCTTAGATATATCATAACATCCAAGATTTTAGATCGAATTGGGATGGTTTTTTGTCTATTGGCACTCCAAAAAAACAACACATAAGTTCATGTTGTATTCCCTATATAACTTTTGTTATAGTAAATACCAGATCTATCACATATTCTGTACTTGATAGTTTTAATTCTAGTGCATTATCCCATATATAAACCACAACGTGTATAAATATTGGATCATGTAGATAATGTTCTTTGGATCAATTCTAATGACTTGGTTATTGTTATCTAGAGGATTATAAATTTTGAGGAACCATCAAGTGAATCATAGGATGTGATGGTATATATATATATATATATATTTATATGAGGAAATTTCATTGCTGAAATTCATTTTATGCTGTGTAGATTATAAAATCCAATTATTTTAAATCTATTTTCATTGAAATAAATTTGAGTTATTCGATTACTTTATCTACATATAACCTTGAGTCAAAATAAACCCTCTATATAATATCGAATAATTACCTTGTCATTTTATTTGTATGAATGTATATTCATAACTAAAATATTAAAACTATATATATATATATATAATTATGTAATGTTAAAATTATGTTGATAAGAAATAAATTAATAATTAAATAACATATTTTACGAAGGACTGTATTTTTATCAATGATTAGTATTATAAAAAAATCACTATTGAAAAATTATTTCAAAAAAATATATTTAAAATATAATTTAATAAATGAATAATAATCCAAAAATTATTTATCAATGTAATAGTAATTATGATTAAATATTCTAATTTTCAAATGATTTATTTTTTATAAAACAATTTTTATGGGCACAATAAATTTTTATCATTTAATAAGAAACTAAAAAATTGGATTAATAATTATAATAGAATGTTTAGATTATATATTCTATCAAATATTTATGCATTAATCTAATATCAAATTGTAGTAATGGAATATGAGTAATCATTGTTTTAAAAAAAAGATTTTTTTTAAAAAAATCGGTATTCGTTGAAATTTGTGAAAATAGATAAGAAGAATTTTTTTTCAAATTTAAAAATTGACATTGTTAAAAAAAATATTTCATCCTGATGAAAAAAAATTATAAACTGTCCATTTTTATTTTTTTTATATTTCATAGTTAAACAATACAATTATTTTAACTTATTTTTTGATATAATTGGGTTATCTAGAGGGTTATACAAATACATAAATCTAATAATGCAACATATTCATGTCAAATAATTATATGTTTATTGAATTTAAAACATATATTATATTTCCAAAAATATATATATTCTATTTTATACCACTTTCATATTAAAATGACTTCATATAATTTTTGTTATTAATTAAATTCCCTTTGTGTTACATCCATCACATATAAAAAGGATTAACTAATCCTCCTTTATTCATGATTTTTTTCCATGTAGATCAGAAAAGACCTTCCTCAAATACACAATATCTTTAATTAATTCAATATATATCCATGGTTATACATCTGAAACTATATTTTCAAGGAATAAGTTGTAATCCAAAAGATGTATGCTAATAGAGATGTAATTTTTTTTAACAAACTCAATTCAATTTATATCAATTTATTCCTCAAATATATTTGTTCTTAAAATCATAAAGTTAATAATCATGTCTCCCTAAAATATTTAAATTGTTTAATTTTGATGGTGGAAATATTTTTCACATCCTATCCACGAAATGGGATATGAATGTATCGCTCAAGAAGAAATGTGGACAATCACCACAACATGCGATATTATTAATTTTCCATAGGCCCCATACCTGATTGTTATAATTACGTGTTTAGTAAATATTTATTATATGTATTATACTGTAATGATTCAATATTAATAAAATATGGTTTAAAATTATAACCTTTTTTATGGAAAATGAAATCAAAATTCATTCATACGTATGCACTATCACCTACATGAATGGTTACATTCTGTTTTCTATGTATTCATTTTTCTGATAGTTATAAATATATATATATATATATCATATATATATCATATAAATATAATTTTTAATATTCTGGATAATATCAAATCATGATGGAGAAACAAGTACCATTAGAGCTAAATGAAAACATATATGTAATATGAAATAGTTACCAACAAGAACTCTGATTTTAATAATGAAATATTAAATAACTGTTAATAAGATGGTATAGGTAAATAGTGAATAATATGAAAAGTATTAATATGGACATATTATATTAGAATTTATTTTACATTAAGTCAGAGGCTTAAAAACCTCGTAGACTTTAGGTAAGGGTTTAATGTTATAGTAATATTTTTATTGGGATTATTCATGTTTAAATATTTTATGACAAAATCGTATTTTCATTCATTAAAAAATATAAAAAATATTATTATCAATTCTTATTTATAAATATTACATTTTTCTGTTAAGTATTGTCTATCTATATACTCAAATCACTGAAATATTTTTTTTGGGAAAATGAAATAGTTTATCTATAATGATGGGTATATTTCGCTTCCAAGACAATATATTCATTAAATGTATTTTTTTAATATTCTATAATTATTGAATATTGATATTTTTATATATTTATTTATTATAAAAAATAGTTACTTAAATATTCTTCCTTTTTTTTGAATTTTGTAATTTTTACATCATTTTTTATACAACCCATTCTTTTAATATATACCACATGGGAAAAAAATTATATAATCATCACCACTAAATGATTTTATATATAAAATATTATATTCCATCCAAAAAATAAAATAATTTTCTTTATTTGTTTCCAGTTATTGATTTTAAATACATTAATTTAAAAACAAAAGGGTAGTTTCTTCAATAAATCGTATTTTGATCTTTAAAGATCATCTTCAATGAGGGATAACATATGTTAATGTTTCATATACATTAAATGGTATTTGATATTATGATATGATACTAAATCATTCATTATATGTTTTATTATTATCATTATTACATTTTGATGGGTCTCATTTTGTTTTTATTGGTTTAATAAATGATGAGAAGATAAATGTTTTCTTAATCATGTGCTATAAAAATGAATCGATTTTGATTATTTTATGGGGGGTCCATAAATAATACAATTTTAGTTGATAAAGGTTATAAAACAGCTAATCCTCTTACTAATATTGGTAGTGGTTGTGTCAGCCCCGAGAAATCATGAGATTAATGTCTTTGTAGGAATCCTTGACATGTGACTTATAGGATTATGTTAAAGCCAAAAATAATTTAGTCCATTAAATCCATGATTTAATTACAATGTTATTATGTCATGTATTATTTAATATCGGTAAATTATATTTCATTTGTTACTAACTACCATTAATATTTCCATGACTCATGATTTTGATCTATGAATTTCTAGGTGTGATTATCAAATGATAAGTTCATGTTCTAATATGTTAATTTTTATTAATAAAACATACCATTCAATAATAAAACCCATGATTAAAGATAATTAATGTTTGAGATAACCATTTATTATATATATCCTTTTCTAAAGGATATGATGAATGGTTTTATGAATGATATGTCAAAGAAGGGTGATTGTTCAGAAATCATAGTGGGAGACGATGTAGATCATTTATATAATAGTAATTTATTTATTAGAAAATAAAATAGGCAGTAAACCATTATAGTTCTGTAATTTATCATAATGATATGTACTGAATATTAATCCTGTAATATTTAATATTTATGTATGCAATAGTTGGATCCTTAATGTCTTGTTTTAATTTCCCACGGGGCCATCAATCTCAGTATCCTTGATTAGAAAATCATGATAGTACTCATCTATATAGAATCCTTTATATATTCATAGGGATATTTGGATTTATATAACTAAATATTATGATTTAAAATGGGATCCCTCCTACAAGACTCATAAATAGAAAGTGGGATGTAGTTAATGTACTCAACAATCTCCCCAATAAAAGGAAGGTATGATTTTAAAATTACATATGAGAGAATTAAAAAGTGATCTGATGTTGAGATTAGGGTCATGTGATACACTAGTTTATCATGTGATTACATGGAATTCCAAAGTTTTCAATAATATGTCTCTAATGTAATTTTAATGTCCTAGAAATAATGAATTTTGGTATAATAATGAAAAAAACACAACAATTATGAAACCTTAACCAAAGATCAATACTATGAATAAATATTGTGAAATATAAGTATTATTAATGACATGGAAGAAAATTTAAAAATAATATAAATTAAAATGTAAAATGGGTAAGGCTCTCGATGAATTTATTAAGACATGCATATTTTTGGTTAATGAGGTTCAAGTATATTCTATCATGTAACAATAAGATGTATAAGATCCCTATCTCAAAATTCTCTCTCTAAGACATGTTTTTTATTATTAACATAATTATATTTTATAGATTATATACTATTTATATAATATGATATATCATGAAATTATAATAAAATATTAATTTGATATCAATTTTAAACACTCCCTTTGAATATAAATTTATTGAATTACTTCCAAATCGAATAGTATGGTTTTTAAATATCATGTTTTTTCATAGGGGCTTACGACACAGTATCAAAATATTAATTTTTTCCTCCTTAAATTACCATGGAATATATTTTTCCATTACACTCATGCAATTTTATGTATTTTCACGTCTATATTATTATCCACCCCTCATATTCTTTTGATTCAATAGCTACAAAAATAATTAAATAACTCAAAATATTTCATCATGCTAAAACTATTATATGTTATAGTAACAAAAAAAATTTGCGTTGTTTCCTAGAGAATACATACCAATTGGGTTTCTTAAAGTGGAAGTGATTGTGTAATAGATGGATTATTGATTAATTACCCAAAATTTGTAGAATATGAGTTTTCTCAACCATCCCCATCATAAA
Organism: Viscum album; assembly: GCA_963277665.1. Lineage (NCBI taxonomy): Eukaryota > Viridiplantae > Streptophyta > Magnoliopsida > Santalales > Viscaceae > Viscum > Viscum album. The sequence goes on from OY728127.1 coordinate 318,266,028, forward strand.
TGATGATTGAGACAAAGATTACACACTTAAATAAATATTCTAAGGGGAAATGATTATTAATATTCCCATGGTGTTTATGAACAATGATAATTTATTTTTCAAATCATTACCTTGGACACGTGCCTATAAGAATTATTGAACCCCATTAATATTTACCATGTATAACCAGACACCTCGAATGTACCCTTTCCTCTACATTTCATTTCCTAGGGTACATCCTATAATTTTGATGATACCATACATCTATTATGTTTATTATGTGATATTATCTTACATTAATATATTATTATATTATATAGGGATGTAATTTTTATCCATATTTCTAATTATATGGATTTTCATGTTTTGATTTATCTAGAGGATTATTGTGGAATGGTATTAATTGTATTGTTGACATTTACAGTGAATGTGATATAAATAATTACGAAATGTGTTTTACCTAGAAGTATACTGACTCTATATTCATTTACTGGTATCATGAGACAAAATACCTTGGGTTCTCTATAGAAATCATCCCATAATAACATATAGACTTAACACGAGGCCCTAAGAAAATTTTTTATATTTAGAGATTATGTATTCCATCACCAAGAGATCAATTAATATTGTTATCCATGTTCAAATTTTTTAAGTGATATAGAATTCCCTTAGTTTCAATTGACTATATCTTCTTGTAGTCTATGTAGTGATTTCATATAACTTATGTCATGTTCATGTTGAGATAAAGTATATTTTATGTCACACATTACTAAGAATATGATCACAATAATTATTTCCCTCCCATATGAAACAATGAGGAAAAATATGACTAAATTATAATGATATAACTGGAGGGATAATAATATAGTCTTCATATGTTCATGTAATATATTATGGTTTTAAATGTTATGTATGTATGTATCTAGTCATCTAGGACTAAAATTCTTTTGGAACCTTGGATAATATTTTTTTGGTATACCAATAATAAAAAATAAAAAATAAAAATGGGTTTCTATATATTGGTTTATTAATTTTGATAGTAATATATTATTGGAATGATTCATGAGGAAAATATTTCTGTGAAATTAGATAGATAACACAGGTACTATAAAAACTAATCATGGTTTCTAGGGAATACACCATTAAAATGAAAATAATTTTATTTAAAAATTCAATTTCATGATCTAATTATACGTATAAATAATATAATAATAAAAAGTAACATGATGAATGGGAACAATTATAATCCAATATTCAATTGAATTATTTTCCCCTAGATCAGGTACACCAATCTATAGTTGATTCTAAACAGATCCCAACCATATTTTTTGGTTGACTGTGTTTATGGTAAATAATATCTTCCTCATTGTGTGACCATATAATCAATAACACGGTTTAACTATGATGTAATACCTCACATGAAAATAACCTACAACATTTGGTGGTAATATTAATTAATATGTTAATAAATAATGGATGATGACCCTATAGAATATTATTTTTACATTAGTAATTCCAAGAATGGAAAAAAATAATGTTAATTTTAAATCACCTAGTAGTATAGATAAACTATTGGGCCTCACTAATTAAAAACTGTAAATAATAATATGTCATAAATATAATTTAAGTAGGTTGTATTCATCCAATATTAATTATAAAAACATTCCTCATGAGAAAAGAGTCGGATTGGGATGAGAGTTCCTCAATATTTGTTAATTGAGAGTATGATATTGTTGAGTATGCAGATATCATTAAATTGTTATTTAGGAATTTTTCTAACACTATACATATGATTGAAATAAAGAATGATATTTTTCTTTTATAGTTTAAAAGTGATCCATTAACGGATATTATAATCTCAATACCTTATATCATTGAATGATATAGTCTTACTTTCCATTAAAATGGATTAGATGTTCCTGAGTATGTGTGTGTATTTGGGAAATAAGGGGATGAAGTGGTTAGCTGAGCATCAATGTTATAATATTGTGAGAAATGGAATAATGTATTGATGCAATTTCACGTATTATAATTATATGATGAAACGTTATAGGGATTATAGTAAGGAATCAAGATATTTTTAAGGGTGGATAAAGAAGCCATTAATATGGTGAATTAATTATTACAGAAGAATCAATTTATGTTCAATTCATAATCAATAATTAAATTATATTGTTCTTTAACCAATGACACAATCATCAAGGCAATTTACATTGTAAAATTTCAATGGAGAATGTACATGTTAATGTGACTATCATATCTGATGAAAATGTTTATAATGATGTGTTTCCAAAATCATTGATCACATCCATTATGTAATCTAATGATTTAATTGATCCTATATCATTTCATTCATTTATTTCTTTTATATATTCTTATCATTCCAAAAAAACATTATGTAGTTCCCTAAAATGCTAATAATCGATTTTTCAATTAAGTCACTAAGTGGTGATATTAATAGAAAACTGATATTTTTGTAACAAAAATTATGTTGAATATGAATAAGCTATTTTTAAAAATGTTTATTATTATAATGGTATACTTTTATATGATCCATGGTAGGAAATGAATGTCAATTTATGATTTATAAAATTATTTCCAATATAAGGAGATTTTGAATCTCAATGGTGAGGTGGAATCTCTTGTCCTTATAGTAGAACCGTCCTTATCTAGATCATTTTTGAGATCACGATAACATCTATCCTTAATAAAATGTAAAAAATAATCAATGATATATCTTGATCTATTGATGAGGATGACAATATCATATTAAAGGATAAGGCTATAGTATGAAAATTCCACAAATAAAATTTATAATAATTACCCAATCATCTAGATCATGATGAAGCATACCTCACCATTTGAACTCAATCTTAATCAAATTAATATACGTAAAATCCATATATAATTGAACTAATATTATTGAATTAGTTTAGTAAAAAAATATATGAGTTTTGTGAAAATTGATTCATATTCAATAGTGTTTCACTGTGGGGTGCCCCTATTTTGTTGGTGAAAATAAGGATTGGTCCATGAGATCGTGCAACGATTATAGAGATCTTTTATATATTTATTTGATCATCTTCGTGGGGAAAAATACTATTTGAATATAAATCTTTACCCTAGTTTTCATTATATAAGGCTGAAGAATGATGATATACTAATAAAAATTTAAAAAATCTAAAGAGTCATTTGGTGATATAATTTTAATTTAATCTGAATATATTGGTTTCTCTAATGATTGGATTGTTTGGAGGATCTAATTTTTTATTTAGTAATTATTCAAAATCCTCCCATGTAATTCCATGGTCATATTTATCCTAATCATCTAAATCCCACCTTTAGAATATCAAATTCTCATGAATTAGTGTTTGAAACTAGATTTTAGGCACACATATTTTTCAAATGTAATAAAATATTTAAATCTCCATATTCATCTATACCATGAAATTTTCATGTTTTAATTCCTTTTGAAAGCTGGTTGGATTTTATTTCTGAAAAAGAACTGAGTGGTCCACCTATATTGATTCATCATTATGGTACTTACAATCCATGGCACGAAAATACCTAATAATTCTATGAAAATATATTTTTCTACCTTTAAATAAAGTTGTGGAATATTTTCTATTGTCTCCTCATGTTGGTTTATATGATGTTCATCTACTTCCCAATCTATATCCCAAATAAATATTAACATTGTAATCCCTAACATGAAACCACGTAAAAATAACATTTATCATCACAATAATTTATAATAATACAAATTTCATTTTATAATACAATAAATAATTTCAATGATAACAATTTTCAATAAAACATCAAATACCAAATAAACAATTCATCCTGAATGGAATGTCCCATTGCAGATGAATGTTATTCTATAATCATCGACTAAAACCATGACCATGAGGTGTCAACATAACATGAAATGTCCTGAAATACTTTGAATCTCGTACCACATTGGTAACTTCATTATCAGTATAAAAATTTATCTATGACATTATATGATATATTTCACTTTTCGATGATCTTAGGTCTATGTTACCTTCCCTTTACGACATGTGGAATGACCACAAGGGATAGAATTTTTAACATCCTTCCCCACCTCACTACATTTAAAATAAATAAATAAATGTAAAAATTGAAACAAAATAAATTACCAAGAAGTTTAGGAATAAATAATACATACACAAACACTGTGTAATCCTCCAAATCAATTTCATTACAAGCTCCCTGATCCAAATTTGAAATCCATGCACTTAGTATCATAGTGAATCACTATAAAATAAGGACACATTATCTTTTACTATATCCTTGTAGATGAAATCATAATATTAACTAATGTTCCTAAAACTGTATATCTATAAACTCAGTTGTATTTCTCTAATGAATTTCATTATCACCCCACTAGAAAAAGAATCAGTTATCACATTTTATAAAATATTTTCCAAAAATAAATTATGAAATTTGAATCATAACAATTAAAATGACTATGGAATAAAATAAATAATGTATTTAATAAATTTCACATTATTTGGAAATAATAGTCACATGATTTAACACATAGACCCATGAACACATATATACAAAATTATATTTCAATTTTCATGAAAAAACACTCATCAAGCCACCATTTATTCATTAATGGACCATTATAAAGGTTCCTATATGGAAGATGAACCATCAAAAGAACAAATTGAAAAACAAACTCAAGCAAACCAAGTATTCCAAATTCAATTATAAATACCATTAAAATAAAAATATTTCCCACATTGATAAAAAATCATCAAAAATATTTCATCTGTCAAGAAAACCTTAATTTTATACTAATCATTTTAAAATTATAAGCATAAAAGTTTTGTGTAAATCCATCCAATTAAAAAATCCAAGGAATAATAAATATGAGGTTTTATTAATATTCAAAACTTTTTACAATGATAAATTCAAGGAAAAAATATTAAAAAATAAGCATTCATATTCAATTCATGTGGAGATGAGGAAGTATAATCCAACTTTTCAAAAGATGGGTAAAATTAAGAATGATGCTAAAATCATCTCAATTCATCAACGTATCATATCCTATTTAATACATCCCACAAGATCTCATAAATATCATCATCAATGTAAATAAATATATCCATGGTAGTTTTGGGACCACTTTCTATATTTGGAATGTATTTTTGGTTAATGAGTGTCAATGGATGTCAATGGTGGTCAACATGAAGAAGGTAATATCCTATGTAAAATGGAGAATGGACACCAGACGTTGGTTGATATTGATTATATGTTTCATATATGTGTATCATGAGTGATACATTGTCAAAAATAGTTAAGTATGGATTGAGTATTTTTGGATGGATTAAAAGAGAAGGATCAAAAGAGGTTGTGAAGGTGTTTTTGAATGGTTGTTTTGAATTTTTATTTTTAAATACATAGTTTTACACTAAGTAGTTATTTTATGCCTTTAAAAAAATAATGGTCCCATCCATGGAGGCTAGCCGAGGCCCTCACCTCAAGTACATGCAGGGCTCGATGGGTAACCCATGCTCGAGGGAATCTCTCAAGACCAGCCTCACATGAGGTAGGGTGTGTGTGGGCCATGTATAAGCCTGAAGGATCCACACTGGGGTGCCCCCATGTGTGTCCTAGGAGCACTCCCGAAGAGCAGAGTGGGAGCTAAGAGAATGCCAGAAGGGTGAAAATGGTATGAGGTGGTACCGTGGAGGGAGGAGGGGTAATCAAAGCTGTTACATCCATGGATTGATTAATAAACCGTGAGAAAACATCACAATGATTTAATGTGAGAAAGTGTTTTATAAAGACTGATGAAATCCTGAATGTCCATCCAATCACGCTAATGATTCCTACCACACAATGCATCCAACATCTAGGTACATCATTAGAGTCATTTGTTATCCCAACACCACGTGTGGTGAAATCGGAGCCATCTAATTATCGACTGAGGGTCGTCTTCAACCTTCGGACACCTTCAAGCACCTGTGATCTAGGAGCTCCATCCAGATGATGATCTCTCTATTTTAGACACCATTTGATCTATGGTAAATCCAGTTCTGATTGGCTGACTGTCATGATTACATGCTTTCAATTACATTTCCGTACATGTGAATGGAAAGAAGAATGAGAAAATGTATGAGGGAATCAATTTTTCAATGGCCACATAGATTTTATCAGGGATTCAAATGGTGGTACATGGCATCTTGAATACAAGAATGGTCATCAAGAAGTCCGCGAGATTGAAAACAGGAAACATCCAATTTATGTGCCATATCTCCATGTGGGTATAAAGGTATTAAAGAATCGATGATCTCATTTATTCAAAGCTAAATCCTGAGGAGCACATCATGTAGGTTTTTGAATGAATAAATATCATTTCTATTATTATAAAAAGAGGACCATCGATTCGATATGATGTTACCGTGTCCAACCCTTTCAAGAACTCTTGTTCTATGAAATAAATATTCTTCATTATTTTATTTTCAAAAGGGGTGTGCATTTACCAGAAACCATTCTATGTTCATGAATACTTTTCTACGTATTAATCTGGTTCACGAAGTTGTGAATTACATACCACTTTGGATTGTGAGGAAGAAGCACTGAGAACCACTTCTAGTTCGTGAAGAGAAAGAGTTCCATGTACCACTCTATTTTTTTGAAGAAAGTAAATGCATACCACTTCAGTACACGAGGAAGTGTCCTTGTGAACCATTTTTGGTTCGTGAGGTAATGTTTTCATGTACCTAATGTTTCATGAAGAAGATAAGTATCTCATACCACTACGGTGGGAAAAGATTAAAATAGGGATCCATTCATGGGAATTGCCTACCACTTGGTATGCGAAGGAAGACAGTTCACCCCTTATGAAAGAAGAGGCTTTGAATCATCCCGGTTCACCGAGGAGACAAATTGAATTAGAGGACTCCGTACCTATGGTGTGTAAAATGAAAACAAGATACACCATGCCATTACAAAGTATATAAAGTTATGCTTGAATAAAATCACATATATATAAATATAATAAAATAAATGTGAACAAGTCTATGTTGAGGAAGGGAGACGGATGATTGTGCATTATGATGGGAAATGCATTGATATGCATGATTTCAAGAAGAATACAATTTAAGGCCAAGCATATCCGAATAAACTGCAATGAAATTGATAGAATGAGTTTGTGTGTGTACTAAAATGCACCATTCCCATTTGGGACATCACATAAGAAAGAAGAAGTAAATGAGCATGAATACATGATCACTTTGAATAGATGAATCTTAAACCAAGGGTGCATGTGTCTAAAGATTTAACGTGGAAGAGAACATCATTATTTTCACATGCATGGTCACATGCATACATGAAATATGAATAGTTGATTCGGAGGATGCTTACTTAATTGGTTTTCTATGTTTGAACAATCACAAAACAATTTGTGATACTAGCCAATAAGAATAAGAAGTATTAGAACATCTGGTTGTTGCACTAGAGAAGAAGATTGATCATCATAGAGCTTCAACTATGGACCTCGATGCAAGAAATGCCTCACATTGAATAGGAGACAAATAATTTCATCCATATCCTTTGATTGGACCCTCAAGTCCATAAACAATGTTTGACCACGTTGAGGTTGTGAGTTAGGGGGAGTCAACAGATGTGATATTAGGGATGTTGTGAGCTATCCCTGACCTTGTGAAAAATATAATGTTCCTGGGATAGAGTGACTGCACCCGAACCTTGTAATCCACACCTTATAAACAATACTGGAATTAAGTATGACGTGGAACCTATTGGCAAACACTCCCTGAAAGTATCCCTTAGGGGTTAACTAAGTAAACGAGGTGTGTTTTCATTTTTCATTTTAATGTTTTAATTACTGCACAGATCTATCATTCAGGGTTAATTAACATCTTATCAACTTGGGATCTAGATCCATTAAATGATAGAATCCTTTGACACCATGATTCACCTGCTCATAGGGTGACCTAGTTTCCTTCAATTGGTATCATATGGGGTTTTTACATATGTTTTATATACCTTATCAATTCTATCCGAAAGAGGATTTGAGTTTTGTTTCCTGAGTCACCAAAGAATAGTAGTCTTGATTATAGTTCATTTATCTTCGAGTAGAAATATATTCCCAAAAATACCATGATGAACAGTAAAATGAAGGAGAAGAATCATTTGAATATGTCTCTCATGACCAGAAAAGTTGCAGTGTCTAGTTCTCCATTCCCTTTTAATAAGGAAGAAATATTAGGCTTGGGATGTAAGGAGTAGGTGGCTCAGGTGTCTACCAATGAAAAGGAGGACACTTCTATCTCATTTTTAGGTGAACATGAAAAATTAAGAACCTATCTTCATGATATTTTGGGAGAAAATGTTGTTGTTATTTGCATAATATATCAATGTATGTAGGATGAGATCACCAGACTGGGAAGGCAAGATGGTAATATGGAGGAAGAAATGGAAAAGAAAGTGTCAAAATTTTATAATCTATGAAGGCTAATTTAAGACTTTCATGATAATGGGGGATTCGATAACACTATAGAAGAAAATATCCCTTCATTTAAGGATCTGCTAAAAAAGTGCACTGAAGTCAATGTTCTATATTTTTTAAGAAACTTCTAAGAAATATAAGGAACATGACTCGTATTTACAATCCAATGTTTAGTTTCATGAATATGGGGTTGATATATTGAAAAACAAATTTGATGACAATATGATCATGGTTGATGTTCAGATAATCATCCTCAATATTGAATGTCTAATATAGGAAACACAGTTGACTAAACATGAGAAGACACATATTGAGACTTCACAAAAGAATGAAATAGTAGATGTTACTCAATTTTACCTAGTGGATTATTAAGCCAATCTTCCTCCAACATGTGATTAGAATATCCTAAATTCAATAATTTATCTATCACAAGATGCTAATAAAGTGAAGGTACCAGCCATTCAAACTTGTACTATAGGACCAAAAACATAACACTGAAGAAGAGGCTAGAATATGATTCCCCCGGTAGAGCATAGCACATTATGAAAATGGCCTAAAAACATAATACCTAAAATATATAGAATACAATATTTTGTGTTCAATGCTGGCGCTAAAAATGATTTGGGTATTGTGCACTGGACATTTGGTACATTCCATTAAATGGAAAATCCTAGAGAAATCCTATGTCCAAAGGGAGAAAGTCATAGAAGAGGAAACAACATCAACGGATCTTAAATCATTTAGATACTACAATCATATTTGGAATTTTTGACTACATCTGTGATGAATGCAATGGGAGTGGTCACTATAATAGATCATTCTTATCTCGACACATATACCAAGCTAATTATATTTGATGACCACAAAATCCACCTATGAGAGAAGAATATACCTTGAGAAGAAATCCGATGAACAATGGAAAAGAAAAGTTTCACCAAATGACTCCAAGAAGGAAAGGTGAGAAGTCCATTGATTCAAAATCCATGTATTTTATGAGTGATACATAAAAAATAATTTCTAAAAAACGATGACATTATAATGATTTCATGTTGAAAACCCAAGCATACAGCCATTGCTCCTGGAGGAATAATGGTTATATGGCCTAAAGACTTGGAAAGAATGAGAATGAATGGAGATGAAACGGATAAGGCCAGTGGAACAGGAAATAAAAATATTCCACATGATGATAGAAAAGGCATGTGTTTCATGTTCAATAAGGGTGGTCACACTGTTAACATTTGCAGTGATTTTTTTCCAGCCCAAGAACAATTCCTCATGAGGATAAAAGATACACTCGGAGATTCAAGTGAATTTAAATCTCTTAAGGAAAGAAGACTCACACCCAAATAAATAGAAGAAATATTTATATCCACACAACCAATGTCAGAACTGAAAATCAAATGTCTAAGTGTGAGGAGTTTAGAAAACCGAGCATCTTGGTGGAAAAAATAATCTTATCCTTCCATCTCATATTGATGATGTAATGAGGATCCATTGTATTCCATTAACACTTTGTATTGTACTAATCATAAAAAGAATTGAATTTGAATCTAGAACTTAGGGGGAGGACCTAAGAAGTGTTTCCTTGAGGGTGATACACATTAATATGTTTCTAGAGTTATTATTTAAATGTGTTCCAACTTTAGTTGGTATCAAATTCAATTACTCTAATGATTTTCTAAAAACCATGTCATTGGAAATGGAGTTTAAATTTGATTATATCATATCACATTTATTATCGTCATCTGAGAATGAAATAAAAAATAGAATTTAAGTCGATTACATGAGTTATCATAGCATGAGGTATCATGATCAGGGGATAGTGGAAAACATGGTTGTCTTTAAAAAATCCTCATCTTTTATACATCATGCATTGAACAAGTATACTTAGAGTGAAATTATTGATAAAAAAATTTCTTAAGTATGGACTGATACACTCTCTTTCATTCACATTTTATTTCGTTACAATAATGGGGATAGAAAGTGAAATTAATGTTTAAAAGTGAATTGGAGATAACATATCATTTTTACATTGACATTCTCATTTCTGATATCGTTGAAGTATTTACAACAAGCCCAAATGATAAATTGTTGGGATCACATTTAATATGAAGATTGTATTTTCTTTCAATGAGTTTATATTGATATCAATGATTATAAACATGAAGTAGTAACTCTCCTAAGTGAAATATAGAATGAATTCATGATGTTGGTTGATCTTGATCCTATGTTACAAATATTTGTATCTAGAGAGATACATTCTCTACAAAAATTAAGGATGGGTGGAGTGTTTTTTTGAAGGAGTAAAGGGGAAGGATAAGAAGAAGTTTTGGAGGAGTTTTGGAATGGTTTATTGTAATTTTTATGTGTAAACAGTTTGTTTTATAGTAAATAGTTATATATTGCCTTTAACAAAAATAAAGGGGCCATACATGGAGGCCAACCGAGGTCCTCACCTCTAGTAAATGTGGGACCCGAGGATCAAATGATCTTGAGGGATGCCCTTAAGACCACATAGTAGGTGCTTCAAGGTGGTGAACCCATGTAGCATGGGTGCTTGGAGCGTGCACGAGGAGAAGAGTGCATGCTAAGACCTCACCAACATGGAGAAAACTGTATGGGGTGGTACTGCGGAGGGAGGAGGAGTAATAAGATCAGCTACTACCACGGATTGATTGATAAATCATGAGAAAACATTGTGACACTTCAACATGGGAAAAGGTTATAAAAATGCAGAATCAATCCTGAATGTACATATGATCTCACTGAAGATCCCAACCACACATCTACACCAACATCTTGGGATATAATCCGAGCCACTCATTATCTATGCTCCACATGTGGTTGAATCGGACCAATCTGATCCTCGACTGAGGGTCATCTTCAACCTTCGGAAACCTCCATGCACTATCGAACTAGGATCTCCAACCAAATGATTATCTCACCACTCCTCCACCATTTGATCTCTGGTCAAGTCCATTCTGATCGTTTGGCTGTCATGATTCCATGCACGCAATTTATATTTCATGCATGTGAATGGAATGAAGAATGAGTGAATGGTAGAGGATAATGATGTTTCCATGGCCATGTGGATTCGAGCAGGGATTCAAAATTTTTAACATGGCATCTTGAATGCAGGAATGATCAGCTAGAAGGCCTCGAGTTTGAAAAATGGAACATGCATGATATGTGGCATTTATCCATGTGGGTTTGAAGGTATTAAATTACAAAATATCTCATTTATTAAAAGAATAATAATTAAGAGCTTATCATGTGGTTATTTGAACATGGAAAGATCTGATCTATGCTTATAAAAAGAGACCAACTGATTCATGAAAATTCGTCTACTTCCCAAACTTTTGAGAACATAAGTTATGAGAAACAGAGTTTCTTCTATATTTAATGTTCACGAAGGTGCATGAATGAACCGCGAACCAATCTAGGTTCATAAAGAGTTATTCGCATACTGATCAGGTTCATGAAGAGGTGCACACCATACTACTTTAGTTCATTTAATAGAATTTAAATGACCATTTATCATTTATGTTGAGAAGGTGTTTTGAATACCTCTCTAGTTCATGAAACAAGAAATTATGTACCTCATTAGTACACAAGGGAGAGGTCCAACGAAACATTTTGGATTCATGAGGTAACGGTGCCATGCACCATTCTAGTTTGTGAAGAAGGTATGTTTTTCATACCATTGTGGATGGTGAATAAGGGAACCCAATGCCATTCATGAGAACGACGTACCACATTCTACATTAATGAAGCATGTTCATCCCTTGCACAAGGAGAGGTTGCGAATCATCATTGTTCACAAAGGAGAAAAAGTTCATAAGTGAACTCTATACCTATGGTGACTAATAGGAAAACAAGAAACACCATTCCATTCCGAAATATAGACAATTATGCTTGAATAAAATCACATACATATAAATATAAGCAAATCAAAGTGAACAACTGTGTGTTGAGGAAGGGAGAAGGAAGATTGTGCATGGTTATGGGAAATGTATTTATTTCCATGATTAGAATAAGAACACAATTAATGTCCCGGAATAACTGAATCAAGTGCTATAGAAATGAGATAAAGAGGTTCTATGTGAACTGAATTTCACCATACCCATTTGGGACTTCAAAAAAGAAATAAGAAGCTGGAGTGCATGAATTCGTGAATACATAGAATAGAAGAATATTAATCTTGGGGTGAACCTATCTAAAGAAGTGATGAGGATGAACACTTCAATATTGTCAGAAGAATGGTCACAAGCATAGATGGAATTAGAAGAGTTTATTTTGATAATGCCTAGAGAACCAATTTTCCATGTTTGAACAATCATAAAAGAAATTGTGATATTGGACATTAAGAACAAGAAGTCTTAGTACATTTAGTTGTGTCGTTGTAGAAGAAGATTTAATTCAGAAGAGAATCAACTATGGACCTCGATGCCGAAAAAATCTCATGTTGGATAGGATAAAAATACTTTCATACCTATCCATTGAAGGGACCTTCATGTACATAAACTAAGTTTTACCTCCCCAAAGTATTGAGATAGGGGGAGTTAACAGAAGTGATCTAAGGGAAGAAATGTGGTATCCCTGAACTTTTCTAATGGCACTGTTCCTAGGATAGAGTGATGTTACCCGAACCTTATAATCCACACCAATTGAAGTATAGTTGAATTAGGTACGACCAGAAACCAATCGGTGTACTCTCCATGAACATAGCCCTTAGTGGTGAACCATGTAAAATTGATGTGTCATCCATTTTTCATTTGAATGTTTTAATAAATACAAATATCCATAAAAATGGTTAATTAAGGTCCCAAAAACATCGTAACATGATCCAATAAAAGAGAGAAATAGATGACACCCTGATTCACCCCCCCCCCCCTCTCAGTGCGACATAGGGTCCTTCAATTGGTATCAGATGGGGTTTTACATATGGTGGATACAACTCAATAATTTTATCTAGAAGATGATTTGATTTCTCGTCCCTGAGTCAATAATGAATTGAAGTTTGGATGAATTTTTAGTTATCACTGAGCCAAAATAAATTCCCAACAAAACCACGATGAATAGGAAAAATAAAGAGAAGGAGAAGCTAAAGATGTCTCTCATGAAAAAAGAATATATATTGTTTGTTTCTCCATGCCCTTCCAATAATAAAGAAATATCAGGATTGGTATGTAAAGAGCAAGTGACTAAGGATTCAACTTGAGAAATTGAAATCCGTTATATCACATTTCTAGGTGATCATGAGAAATTAAGCACCTATATGAATGATATTTTAGAAGAAAGAGTTGCTTCTATTATAAAAACATTCAATTTTTGCAGGATGAAATCACCTGACTCAGAAGGGGAGATAATAATTTGGATGAGGGATTAGAAAAAAATGTGTCAAAATGTTTTACAAAGTCTAGATAAATTTAAGCCTTTTAAGAGAAAGAGGGTGTAAATGAGACTCTTGAAGAACTGATCCATGCATTTAAAGATGATCTAAAAATGAGAATTGAAGTCAACGTTCCTAATTTGGAAGAATCATCTAAGAAAATCCATGAACATGACTCATAGTTACAAAACAATGTTATGTTGCAAGAATAAGGGTATGAAATATTGAATAAGGTATTTGATAAAAATATGATCATGATTAAAGATCAGAAGATAATCCCTAGTATGGAATGTCTAAAATTGGAAACCATGTTGACAAAACATGAGGAGACACAAATTGGGACTTCACAAATGAACGAAATAGTTAATGCTATCACTCATTGTTCAATGGAGTATTCTAATGCCAAAATACCTACAACATGTGATATGAATATGATGATTTCACTCTTTTATTAATCACAAGAAGCTGAGAAAGTGAAGGTACCATCCATACCAACTTGTACTATTGTTTATAAATATGTTTCTTCTATAAGTATTGGTTGGAATAGAAACTATTAACATGTATGGATTAGGAAATGTGAGGAGAATAAACATACCACCATGGCTAGGTTTGATAGGAAGAAGAGGCTAGAAGATTATTCTCTTGATACAGTATAGCACATTAAGAAAAATTCCCAAAATCATAATACTGAAGATATCAAGAAGGCAAGATTTTTGGGTCAATATTGGTACTGCAACATATTTGGGCATTATGCACTGTATTCTTGGTACATTCCATTAAAAAAATAGCACAAAGAAAGAATATGTCAATTGGGAGAAAGAAAGACAAGAAAACGAAACATGAACAGATCCTGAAGCATCTGTATACTGCAAACAGATTTGGAATGTCAGACAACATCATTGACGTATGTAATGGGATTGGTCACAAGAATATAGAATTCTTATCTCAACACATATCCAATGATGATAATATCAGATGACCACTAAATCCATCTAAGAAAGAAAAAGCTACATTTGGAAGAAATCAGAAGAATAATGAAAAAAGTATCCCTAGAAGATGCCATGATGTAAATGTGAGAAGTCCTGGGATTAAAAATCCAAAAAGGTAAAGAGTGGTACGTCCAACAAAATTTCTAAAAATGAGGACACTCTGATGAGTCCATGTGGAAAACCGAAACATACTTCCATTGTTCCCAAATACATATTGGTTATCTCTACTGAAAACATGGAAATAATGAGAAATAATGGAGTTCCACTGGATAAGAATAGTGAAATAGAAAATAAGAATATTCCACATGATGATAGAAAAGTTTTTTGAGAGAGGTGCAACAAGGCTGGTCACATTTTTAATAATTTTAGTTCATTTATTCCATCCCAAGAATAATTCCTCAAGAAAGTGAAATTTTCACATAGAGGTTCTACTATTTTGGAATATCTTGAATAATGAAGACTCACACAAAATGAAATGGAAGAAATATTGAGAACCACAGAACAAAATTCAGAACTAAAAATAAAATTTATAAGTGCTAGGAGTGGAGAAAATGGAGTACCATGGTTGAAAAAAAATCAAATCATCCTTCCATATCATATTGAAGAAGCAATCATGATACACATTATTCCATTAACACTTTTGGTATTGTACAAATGATACAGAGTATTAAAGCTGATGTAAGCACTCAAGGGGAGAACATGAGAAGTTTTCACATGGGGGGAGACAAATAAAGAAGTTCCCAAAGTTATTATTTCAATTTGTATCAACATTAGAGGGTATCAAATTCAATTACTCGGATGATTTTATGAAGATCGTGTCATGGAAATAGAGTTTCAGGTTGACAATATCATTTCACATTTATTATCCTCGTCCTAGACTGAAATATGAATGGGATTTGAAGACAATTGTATGAGTTCTCATCACATGAGGTCTCATGATTCGGGGATAATGAAAACTTGTTCGTCTAGATAAAATCATCTTATTCTCTACATCTTCCATTTCTCCTGTTGACGTAGAGTAAAACTAATGATGAAAAAATTTCTCAAGTATGGATTGATACCCTCTCTACCATAAAAATGGTATTTCACATCTATAGGGGGGAAAGTGAAATTAAATTAGAAAACTGAAAGGGTGAGATAAAATCCTATTGACATTTACATGATCATTTTAGATAATTTTGAATTGATGACAGAAAACATGAAGTGGGAGATTATTGAGACCACTTTGTATTTGAATATTTTATTTTTTTCAAAGAGTTTCATTGTGTGTCAATGATGACAAAATGAAGAAGGAACTCTCCTTAGGAAAATAGAAAATGGAAACCAGATGTTGGCTGATCTAAATCCTATGTTTCCTAAATCTGTATAATGATTGATACACATTCTTCCCCAATTAAGGAGGGGTGGAGTTGTTTTGTAAGGGTTAAAACAGAAGGAGGAGAAGAGGTTGTGGAGGAGTTTTAGAATTGTGGTTTGTCATTTTTATTAGTAAAAATTTAGTTTTACTTTATGTAGTTATTTTATACATTCACCAATATTAAAAGATCCATATATGGAGGCCAGCAAAGGTTTTCACGTCAAGTAAATACGGGACCTGAGGGGTCAACCGCGCTTGAGGAAATCCTTCAAGACATGCCCTGCATGAGGCAGGGTGTATGCGGGCCATATATGGGCCCGTAGGTTCCACATGTTGGTGAACCCATTCAGCATGGGCACTATGAGGACTCCCAAATAGAATATTGTGCACTATGAGCACTTCCACATGGTAAAAATGGTATGGGGTGATACCATAAAGGGAGGAGGTGTAATCAGAGCTATTGATGCCACAACATGATTGATAAACTGTGAGAAAATATTGCGTCATTTTGATGTAGGACAAGGTTTTAAAAACACATACGCAATACTAACCGTCCATTTGATCTTGCGGATGATCCCAGTTGCACATTACATCCCATGTCTAAGGATATAATCATAGCCACTCATTATCCCCAGACTGTGTGTGGTTGAATTAGATCCATCAGATCTTCGATCGAGGGATGTCTTTAACCACTAGACACCCGCTTGCACCCGCGAACTAGGATCTCCAACTGAATGTTGATCTATCCACTTCATGGAACCAT
This sequence comes from Viscum album, assembly GCA_963277665.1. Lineage (NCBI taxonomy): Eukaryota > Viridiplantae > Streptophyta > Magnoliopsida > Santalales > Viscaceae > Viscum > Viscum album. Next base: position 318,283,014 of record OY728127.1, read on the forward strand.
ATGAGCTCTGGTCCATCCCATTTTGATCATCTAGCTTCCAATATTCCATTAATGCAATTAAATTTTCATGCTTGCGACTGGAACATTGAATGATAAAATGGAAAAGGAATTAAAAGTTTCCATGGACATTCAGATTTGAGCAAGGATTCAAATGTTGGTACATGGAATCCTGAATGCATGACTGATCAGCGAGACTACCACGAGTTTGATAAAGCAAAAATCTGTGATATGCAGCATATATTCACCTAGGTTTGAAGGTATTAAATAACATTAGATCACATTTATTTAAAGCATAATATTGAAGAGCATATTGTGCAGTTTTTGGAATCTGAAAACATTGGATATGTGCTTATAAAAACAGACCCACTAATTTGAGAAGATGTTTATACTTCCAATCCTTTACAGAACTCATGTTTTGAGATAGAGAGTTTCTTCTATATTTAAATTTCATGAAGTGTCATGCATGAATCACGATCCATTCTAGGGTTGTGACAATTTATCCACGTACTGATCTACTTTGCTATGAGTTAAAATGCATACCACTTTGGTTCATGAGGAAGAATATCCACGAACCCCATCTGGTTCATCACGAAAATAAGTTTCACTTAACTCTCTAGTTTGCGAAGCAAGGAACCACATACAACTTTGGTACATGAGGCCAAGGTCTTGTGAATCATTTTGGGTTAGTGAGTTAACTGTACCGCATACCATTCTGGTTCACGAAGAAAATAAGATTCACATATCGATGTGGTTGCCGAGGAAGGGAACAAAGATACATTTGGGGGGACCGGGTACCACTTGGTACATCAAAGAAGCATGTGCATCCCTTGGAAAAGTTGAGGCTGTGAATCATCCTGGATTGTGGAAGAGGGAAAGTGTATAATGGAACTTTGTACCTATGGTGTGTAAAAGAAAAAACATGAAACACCATTCCATTCCAAAATATAGACAATGATTCTTGAATAAAATTTCATACATATAAATATATGAAAAAAAGTGAACAAGTGTGTGTTGAGGAAGGGAGAAGGAAGATTGTGCTATGTGATGGGAAATGCATTCATATGCATGATTTGAAGAAGAACCCAACTAAAGGACCATCATATCCAAATAAAGAGCTATGAAAAGGAGAAAATTTTATGTGTGTGTAGTAAAAGGAACCATACACATTTGATCCTTCACACTAGAAAGATGAAGTGAAAATGCATCAAGAATTGAAAACATTGATGAGATGCATCCTAAACCAAGGGTGCACATGTCTAATGAAGTGAATAGGAAGAGAAAATATATATTGTATCATGAATGGTAACATATATACATGGAATAAGAAGATATTATTCTGAAGATTCCTTGTGAATATGTTTTTAGTGTTTGAACAATAACAAAGAATTTGTGATATTGTCCAACAAGAATAAAAATTAATTTGTACAGATGGTTGATGCACTGGAGAAGAATATTTAACAACAAAGAGAATCAACTTCGGACCTAAATGCAAGAAAATCCTCATTAAGGACAAGAGACCAAGACATTCATGCCTATCCATTAAAGGGAGCTTCACATCCATAAATTGAGTTTGACCTCTCTAAGGGAGTGAGCCAGGGGGAGTTAACCAATGTGATCAAAGGGAAGCAGTGAGATATCTATGAACTTTTCTAATGGATGATTTCTTGGGATTGTGTGATTGTACAAGATCCTTGTAATCCACACTTGTTGATGAAAAGATGAATTAGGTTTGACTGGCACCCTATCGATGTATGCTCCGTGAACATATCCCTTAGTGGTGAAACATTTAAATGTTTTGTGTTGTCCTTTATAATTTTAATGTTTTATTTACTGGCCATATACATAATAAATTGTTAACAATTCTCCTAATAATGTGGGAATAACATCTAATAAATGAGAGAATAATTTGACGCCTTAATTCACACTCCCGCTCTCAGTGGAACTTATGGTCCATCAATTGGTTTCAGATGGTGGTTTTACATATATTCGATACACCTCAATAATTATATATGGGAGAGGCTTGATTTTTGTTTCATGAGTCAATAATGAAAATAATTCTTGATGAATGTACAATTATCTCCAAACACGAAAACTATTCCCAAAAAGACCATGATGAACAAGAAAATTTTAAAAAAGAAGAAATTGATGAAGTCTCTCAGTTCCAAAGAAGATTCATTGTATGCTTCTCCATGACCTTCCTATAATGACGAGATATTAGGACAGGAATTTAAATTGAAACTATCATAGCCTTCTACTGAGAAAAAGAGGACACATCTATCTTATTTTTAGGTGATCACGATAAATGAAGAACCTATCTACAAGATACTCTAGAATAAAGAGTTTCTACTATTTGAAGAATAATTCAATGTATGTTGTATGAGATCACCCTAATCTGAAGGGAAGCTGATAATATGGAGGAAGGTTTGGTAAAGAATGTTTCAGAATGTTATAATCTCTCTTGAAAATTGAACCATTTTAAGAGAAATAGGGCGTCAATAATACTCTAGATGAAAAGGTCCATGCATTTTAGGATGAGCTAAAAATAGAATTGAATTCAAGGTTCTAAATATGGAATAAACATCCATTAAATTCAAGGAATTAAACTTATAGATTCAAAACAATGTTATGTTTCATGAAGATGAAGTTAAAATCTTGAAAAAAAATGGATGAGAAGATGATCATTATTGAAAATCAAAATATCATCCTCAATATGGAATGTTTGAAAATTGGAATCCCAGTTGACCAATCATTAGAAGACACATATTTATACCTCATAGAAATAATGAAATAGTCAATCATCATTCTCATTGTTCAGTAGAGGATTATAAATCAAAAAGACCTCAAACATGTGATAAGAAGACAATGAATTCACCAATTGATCTATCACAGGCAGCTGAGAATGTCCTGGTACCATCCATAACAACTTGTTCTATTGTTTCAAAATATGTTTCTTCTAAAATTATAGGTTGGAAGAAAAATTCTAAACAAGTATGTATGAAGAAAGGTGGGAAAAAACCTACATCCATGGCTTAGGTGGATACGAAGACAATGCTAAAAGATGGTTCCCCCAGTAGAAAATAACAAATTAAGAAAAAGGACCAAAAAATTATACCATAGACATCAAGAAAACATGATTTGTGGGAAAATGTAGGTCGTGAAATAGATTTGGGATTGTGCACTGGATTGTTGGTACAATCCATTAAACTAAAATGCACAAATAATGACTATGTCAATAGTGACAAACCCAGAGATAAAGAAGAAACATCAACAGACCCATAAGCATCTATATACTACAAATAGATTTGGAATTATAGACAACATTTGTGATGTGTGCAATGGGAGTGGTCACAAGAATGGATCATTCTTATATCAACCCATATCTAAAGCTCCTAATATCAGAAGACCACATAAGCAAGTTAATAAAAATGATACTACCTTGGGATGAAATCATATTAATAATTAAAAACAAAAGTCTCCAGAGAAGAATCCAATAAGGAAAGGCGAGAAGTCCTTGGATCCAAAATCCATGAATGTAAAGTGTGGTACATCCAAAAGAATTTCTAAAAATGTCGACACTCTGAAGAGTCCATGTGGAAAACCAAAACATACCGCCATTGTTCCCATATACATATTGGTTATCTAGTATGAAGACGTAGAAATAATAAAATTGAATGAATATGAACAAGATAAGGCTAGTTCATTTATTCCAGCCCAAGAAGAATTCCTCAATAAGATAATATTTTCACCAGGAGATTCAAGTGATTTGAAATTTCTTTAAGAATGAAGACTCACACACAAAGAAATGGAATAAGAATTGGGATCCAAAAAACATATGTCAGGACTAAAAATTAATTGTGGATTTGTGAGGAGTAAAGAAAATAGAGCATTGTGGTTGAGAAAATCATCTCATCCTTCCAACCCATATTAAAGAATCAATGAGATTACATATTATTTCCATAAAACATTATTTATTTTTCTAATATTACAGAGAATTGAAGGTGAGGTAAGCACTCATTGGGAGATCCTGAGAAGTGTTCCCTTGAGGGGGTGACACATCATGAAATTTCTAGAGTTATTATTTTAATTGGTATCAACATCAGTTTGTATCAAATTCAATTACACTAAAGATCATCTAAAGATCATGTCATTGGAAATGGAGTTTCATGTTGATAATATCATATCACATATATTATCCTCATTCGGGAAAGAAATAGGATTGTTATTTGAATACAATTATATGTTTTCTCATGGCCCTGAGGTATCTTTATTAGGGGATAATGGATAACTTGGGTGTCTAGATAAAATCATTTTGTTTTATCCATCTATCATCACATATGTAGACTTAGATTGAAATTATTGATGGTATGATTTCCTATGTATGGACTGATACCCTCTCTACCATAAAAATTTTATTTCACATCAATAAGGTGGAGATAAAGTGAACAAAATGTTGAAAAGTGAAATGGAGAGATCATATCATTTTGAAATTGACATGATCATTTTAGAGAACGATGAAGTATTGAAAAAAACCTAAATGGGTAGATTATTGGGACCACATTGTATATAGAAATTGTATTTGTTTTCAATGGTTGTAAATGGATGTCATTGATGATAATCATGCTGAAGGAACTCTCATATGTAAAATTGAAAATGGAGACTAGATGTTTGTAGAGCTTGATCCAATGTTTCATATATCTGTATCACGAGTGATACATTGTCTACAACAACTAAGGATTGTTGGAGTGTTTTTGGGAAGGATTAAAAGAGATGAAGAAGAAGAGGTTGTGGAAGAGTTTTGGAATAGTGGAATGAAATTTTTATTTGTAAACACTTAGTTTTACACTAATTAGTTATTTTTTGTCTTCAACAAAAACAAACTACATATCCATGGAGGCCAGTCGAGGACCTCACATCAATAACATGTGGGACCTGAGGGGTCAACCGTGCTCATGGTAATCTCTTAAGAGTTTCCATGCATGAGGCGGTGTGTGTTTGGGTTGTGTATAAATATTCAGGTGCGGCATGGTGATGAACCCATGCATCGTGGGTGATAGGAGTGCACTCAAAGGGATGTGTGGCCTCTAAGAGCACACCTTCAAGGTGAAAATTGTAGGAAGCAGTACCTTGGAGGGAGGATGAGTAATCTGATCTGATGTTACAACAACTTGATTGATTAACTATGGGAAAAAATTACGGTGTTTCTATGTGGGAAAAGGTTTTGAAAATTCCAACGCAATCCCAACCTCCATCTGATCCCGATGAAGATCCTGGCCACACATCAAATCCCACGTCTATGGATATAATCCAAGCTTCTAGTTTTCCACGTGCCATGTGTGGTTGAATCATAGCCATCAGATCTTCAAACTAGGGTCTTCTTCAACCTATGTACACCTGCATGCACTTTCAAACGATGAGCTCTAGTCGAATAATGATCTATCCACTTCGGTCGCCATTTGAGCTCCAGTCAAGCATGTTCTGATAGTCTGATTTTCATGATTCCATGCATGAAATTACATTTCCATGAATGTTAATGGAACAAAGAATGAGAGAGTGGGTGAAAAAAAAAACTATTTTTCCAAGGCCACATGGATTCGAAAATGGATTCAAAAGAAGGTACATGGCATCCGGAATGCAAGAAAGATCAGTGAGAAGGCTGCAAGTTTGAAAAAGGGACCATCCATGATATACATCATATCTTTACGCGGGTTATAAGGTTTTAAAGAACCGAATATCTCATTTATTCAAAGAATAATCTTGAAGAGTGTATCGTGCTGTTCTTTGATCACGAAAATATCTGATCTATGCTTATAAAAAGAGACCCACCAATTTGAGAAGATGCTCCTACTACCAAAACATTCGAGAAATCATGTTCTGGGAAATAGAGTTTGTTCCATATTTAATGTTCAACAAGGGACATTCATGTTCCACGAAACATTATAGGTTCGTGATGATTTTTCCACATAATGATCCAGTTCACGAAGAGGTGAACTGTATTCCACTATGGTTCGTGAGGAAGAAGAGTCACGAACAACTTCTGGTTCATGCTGTGAAGGAGTTCCACATACCTCTTTGGGTAGAAAAGCAAGGAACCTTTTACTGATTAGGTATACAAGGCAGAGGTCCTAAGAACCATTTTGGGTTCTTGAGGAAATGATACTTCATACCATTCTGGTTCATGAAGATGGTAAGTTTTTTATACTGTTTGTGGCCGGCTATGAAGGGAACCGAGAGCCATTCGGTGGAACCGCATACCACATGGTACACGAAGGATGCTTGTGCATCCCTTGCAAAAGGAGAGGCTACGAATCAGCCAGGATCACGAAGGGGACAAAGTGCATAAAAGAACATTGTACATGTGGTGTGTAAAAGGAAAAAAAGAAACACAATGACATTCTGAAATACACACATTGATTTTGGAATAAAGTCACATACATTTAAATATAAATAAATCAATTTGAACAAGGGTGTGTTGAGGAAGAGAGATGGATGATTGTACATTGTGGTGGGAAATTCAATCATATTCATGATTCGAAGAAGAACACTACTAAAGGACATGCATATCCTAATTATGTGATATGAAAAAGAGAGAAAGAGGTTGTCTATGTACTGAAAGGAACCAAACCCATTTGGGCCTTCACATAAAGAAGAAGAAGTGAATGTGCATGCATATATGGTTACTTTTAAGAGAAGAATCTAAAAACAAGGGTGGGCATATCAAAAGAAGTGAAGAGGGAGATAACATCTATATTGTCACGTTCATGGTCACATGTGCACATGGAATAAGAAAGTTTTATTCTAATGAGGCCTAGTGAACTTGTTTTTAGGGTTTGGAAATTCATAAAAGAATTTTTTATACAGGACAAGAGGAATAAGAAGTCATAGTACATCTGGTTGTTTCACTAGATAATAAGATTAAATGTCAAAGAGCATCTGGACCTCGACGAATGCAATGTCTTTTGCCGATTAGGAGACAAATACATTCATGAGAATATATTGAAGGTACCTTCACATCCATAAACTGAGTGTCACCTATCCAAGTCAGTGAGCCAGGGGGAGTCATGGGATGTGATATGAGGGAAGCAGTGCGATATAACTAAAATTTTGGAAAGGAAGTGTGCATGGGACATAATGACTGTATGCGAACCATGTAATCCACACATGTTAAAGAATAGTGGAATTAGTAATGACCGAAAAAACATATTGGTGTATGATCCTTGAGCGTAGCCCTTAGTGGTGAACTAAGTAAATGTTTTATGTTGTCCTTTTTCATTTGAATGTTTTAATTACAAGCCATATCGATTATACAGGGTTAATTATGTTCCTGCCAATGTGGTAATAAGATTAAATAAATGATTAAAATAGATGAAACCCTAATCCCCCCCCCATCAGCTTGACCTTGGGTCCGTCAGGTAGAATAGGTCTAATAACCCAGAAAAGAAAAAATTGAGTGGATATTAATAGATAGGTATAAAATTATTACTTACAATTGAATTAAAATATCTAATGAAATTTATTTCAAAAAATGTTTACTACGGATCAAAATGAATAGAAAAATGATCCTAGGGAGGATGTAGAGTTATAAAACATATAATATAAGATAACTAATTATGGTTTCATATCATTATTTCAAATTAAAATATAAGTTATGTTAAGAAGATAACACCACAAAACAATGAATGGTATTTTAATATGGAACAAGATACATAGGCTATGTTGTAAAAATCACGAGACCATAGTCCATCCTGCATGGTCATACCCCTTATGAGAACCACGAGGACCTACATGGAACAAATATGATTTCTCAAGGGAGGGTCTACAATGTAAAAAATAATGCCACACCATAGAAATCCACTACCTAAATAAATAGTACACTGTAGCCTAACCCTTACTCCATAGGGGTGATGAAATTGGTAGAACCACTGAATTTCCCCCCTCCGTCCATTAAGGTGAATATCTCCCCTCCAAAACCTCATATATTAATTTCCTAAACCACATATATTACCCACATCTAATCACATCAAAAATTGACTTTGGATCATAATTTGTATTACCAATACCCTATTATAGTATAGATCCCATCCGGGTGAATCAAGCGAAGGCCAACAATAGAACCAATTATTTACATTGTTTCCTTTAAAAAAATTATAACCCCTATCAAAACACCATTACAAAAAAATGGGAATCCCCCAAACCAATCCAAATAAATACATAATATTTGTATACATAAAACAATGGAAATGATCCGGAAATCATAGTTCTTATGTTACATGATTTCTAGTAAAATTACATTAATATCCCATAGCAGGAGTTTGTAATATTTTATAAATTACCATATATCACATTATTTTTTCCCTGTACTAAAATTCCACCCTTACTCAATAGGTTCTATGTTTCTCACACATTCCATGAGTTTTCATATTTCATTATTATATTTATATTTATCAATTTAGTTTTTTTGAAAAAAAATTTCATTTATCACATGCATCTATTACTAATTACATTATTTCTAGAACCACATACATAATCAACATAATATTATAATTATGTTAAATTAAAATTATAAATATATTGTATCATGTGTATATGATTGATCATGTAAATTATACTTTGTATCTTACGGATAACTTTTGGGTCACTATCATTGTGAACAACTACCATAAATAATACTCATATAATCAAACCTTACCTATTAGAATTTGATTGAAAAAAATAAGATTTCTGATTCTAAAAATATATTTCGAGTATTTATCAATTATCTTATAAAAAAATTTCAAATAATCATGTGATTAAATGTAAATATGTTAATGTAATATTAAAATAATTTTAAATTAAGGTGATATTACTATTGTAACATTATTTAAATATTTAAAAATGTTATAAAGAGTAATATTTAAAAATTAAATTAAATAAGGTCATTGATGCCATATAAAGATAAGGAATATGATAGTTTTTGTGGATAGTCACAAATTATTAATTACATCTATGTGTAATGCAAGGATATATAAAATCATAAGTTTAATATTATTGGATAAATTGTAATGATATAACAATGTTCATAGTATAATAATCATCATGAGTTATATTAAATATGATAATATTTGGATAAGGATATTTATATTATGGAAATATTATGATAATAAAATTAAATGTGTGTCTATTTTTAAATAAATGGAAAACCCAACGATAATTTCCAGACATGGATATTGAAATCTTACGAATATAATTACTGATAATTTTTCCCCCATTTAGTATTGAACAACCTATGCTCCACTACTATTGGGAAAATATGCTGGGTATGCGGATCATATGATATTAAAATATCCTGTTTGTAGTTTCAAATGGTAATCATCCCATAACCTTTATTTAAAACTAAATTACCCAAAAATTCATTTCTAGTGGAAAATATCCATGGTGGGTTATTGTGATCCTCTGAGAGGATTCATTTCTACTAACAGAGATAGGGTTATGGGATTTTCTTCCATTAAATCGATATTTTAATATATTTAATTATTTCACCTAATTTATCGACATGAACATTCCATTATGTTTTTTTATTAGTTAGGTTTTTGAATTAAAATTAATTTTATTAGCTGGTTAAAATTTAATATTTAGGGATTGCAATTTCCTTTTTAATGATAATTATAATAAAAATATACCTTCTATTTTTTTATGGTACTTATGTATTATAAATGATGATGTTAGAGTCAATGATATAGCCCTTGAAATCATTATTAATGATTTATTTTTTAGAGAAATTATTTTGGAATTAAAAGGTGATTTTATTAAATAATAAGTTTATAGAAATTAATTCTTTAGTAAATCCATTTATAGGTATGTTCAAATGAAGATGAATATAATGTATCAGGTTTCAAGAATGGGTTTTTTTGAATTTATATGGGATTTAAAGCGAAAAATTAATTTTCATGAATGATGAATTTTCTTCCCTACGATTTTTATATTTTAAAAATTCAATTTATACGATTGAAATAAATATTATATACATTTTAACTTTAAAATTATATATTTCAAGAATGGTCATTTTATAAATTATCAATTTTTATAGAAGTCATCAATATTATTATATCGTGTAAATGAATACATAGGAGATTGAATTATATAATTATTTTATAAAGGATGTTCATATCAGCATTGAATGTAATATTATATTTTTTAAAATATAAAAATTAATTTAATTATACAAATCAATTTCATTGTATTTTTATGTAATTTAATTACACAAATCAATTTTCATGTATTTTTATGTAATTTCATTTTGTAATGTGTTATACTTTTTTTACAAAATATATGTAAATTTATGTGTTAACTACAAATTTAAATTATTTTAATAAAAAATAGGGTTTTTAAGAAATATTAAAAATAATGTTTTTTATAATATGTTTTTAATCATAAAAAATGTTGATGTATCATTTAAAATATTTTTTATCTCTAAAAAATATCGATTTTCTAGAAAATGTTTGTTTTTTAAGTTTTTTAGTTCTATAAATCAATAATCTAAAAAGGACATGGATATATATGTGATGAAATCATTAATTTAATTTGTGTAATTACTAGTTTATAAAGGCAAGGAATATATCGGAACAAATATTATTCCATGCTCATGAAATATCCCTATCACTACTATATGTTGAGGACTACGGTTTTTGGGTGAAGATATGAGTATATAAATATTCATTGTATCAACATCCTCACCATTCAAATATCTTTTTGAGAAATATTAAAAAAAACTAAAAATAATTATATTTTTAAAACTCTCTTAAATGGGTGGAAATAGAATAAAATATATCAACTTGACATCAATTTCCTCAAACATAAATTAATGTGTGATACTGGAAATATTTAAAATTTATATTATATAATAAAAGTCAAATCTAGATTACGGTGTGTACCAGAGGGTAAACTCAAATTCACTATCTATATATATTTCAAGAACCCATTTTGTTTTTTCATGCAGGTAACTTTACATAAGTAAACAATGAAATAACACTACTAGATCCCATATTAATGGAAAAATGTATAATAATATCCACATATCCCAACACAAATCAGCATAACATTCCCTATTATTATAATAACATTAACACATGAAAATTAAATGCAATTCCATTGAAATAATCAATACTATTACAATTCACTAAAAAACCATGATATTAAAATCAATATCCACATCATTTTATGTAATTATAGTGTCCCCATAAAACACTCATATCGTTCCGAAATCATTTCTCCTCTATCTTATCTATATATAATTAACTTCAAATGATAAGGTTCAGGTTATCATTCCCCATTAACTCTATATGAATAATAAAATTCTTGTTGAAACACTTTGTATATAATTCAGTTGGTAGATAATCCACATCATTTATAAAAGAAGCCACATTATTTTAAAAATTCATAATCAATATGAATAATATTTAAGGTGTAAAAATTATCATCATTTGAAAATAATATATATCCTTTTTATATTATATAATATTTAATAAAAAAATTCAACGAATTCAGTTTATTTATTTGCCATATTATCTGAAAATTCAATTTTATAGATGAATTATTCAATTTATCATCATTAAATATTTTAATCCCCATATTTTTAATTAACATTTTTTTCAGTAATATCTATAATCGTAAGAATCCCATGCCAGAAAAATTAATAAATTCCAACATAATATTATGAATGTTTTTAATTTAAAGATAATTTTTCATAATTCATGTAGATATCCAGTCACAAACCTATCTTTATTGTTTTGATAAGGTGAGGGAATTGTTAATGACGTATATATTCCATATCAAGAGTATAGGTATTGTTAGGTCCACAAGGCTGAATACCATGAGGGGGGGGGGGTGAATCAGGGTATGACTAATTTAAAATTAACGCCCGTTCTGAATATGTTTCACTATTGAGAAAAACACTCTTCTCTCTCCTCCATGTTGCACAATGTAATCAGAAAGTAAAGAATGCACATGACACAATGATTTTTACTTGGTTCACCCTAACTGGGCTACGTCCAAGGAGCATACGCCGACAAGTTGTCAGTCGTACCAAATTATACTAATCTTCACTATCTGTGGATTACAAAATTAGGGTATAGTCACTATATCCCAGGATCACTTCCTTTACAAGATTTAGGGTCAGCTCAATGCTTTCCTATGGGTCACTCCCTGTTTCTCTCTTTGGATCACTACTGGTGGAAGGGATCACCTTCTACCTCTTCCTTTGCTCACTGCATCGGAAAGGATCCACTCACAGTTTATAGACCTGTAGGTCTCTTCACATGCATGAAAAAATTCATATTCCTCTATATGTAGATTCTCTGTTGAAGCCTAACTTTCACCCGTAGATGAATTTCAAATTGCACCGAAGGTATCGGGAAATCTTCCAGCACCCACGCGGCCCCAAAATAAGGTCGGGGAATCAACCTTACATGGCGCACAAGTCTATCTCGGCACAAATGTATCGGCGCGCAAATCACAACTGGTGCGCAAGTCCTCCTCAGACACTTGTGCAACACAAGCTTCTCCCACTCCAAACTTGCACGACTCACTTCCCTTTACGCCCAAACCAACATTGGCGCACAACTACCAACAATCGCCGTTCTTCAAATCTGGCACGCAAGTCCCACTTGCGGGACACACCACCATTTGTGTGACCACCACACCTGTGTGATGGGTGCTCTGATTTCTCAAAGTGTTAAACTCTGGTGAAGAATGAAGAGGGGTGGTCTAGTATTTATAGGCATTTTGTCAACCCTGTGCGACAGCGTGCAACTCTCTTCTCGGCGCGCAAGTCTCCGCGCGACGGCCTCTTCTCCTGCAAGTCACTTGAGTGACCTAATTCCAAACCTGCACGAACCTCTTTCCTTTGTTATATTTTGATCTTTTGATCTTGAAAAACCATAGGCGCGCAAGTTATCAAGCTTCCAAGGCATCGGTGTGCAAGTCCCTTCATGGTGCGCAAGTCACCTGCGTGAAACCACCAATACTTGCGCGACACATATCCCTTTTCCAAATTTTGATGATATTATCTTTAAAAAAATATGGCACGCAAGTTTCCAAGCCTTCTTGTACACGACGTGCAAGTCTCTTTTCCAAAAACCACTTTTCATCAAATGTCAATTTTCAGGCCCAAAAATTTGGCAAACACTGGAAAACAGCACCACCTTGTATATGTTATTTTTATGACGCCTCCAAATCATCCATTCATTTTTTGAAGTTATTGAATCAAAAATTGATCATTAACCATAGCTCTTGAAGTCGACAAGCCACCATGCAATCCTCTTTCTCAACAAATTTGTATATCATGGCTTTCATTGTCAACAATCACAACACAAATGTTCACTTTTTCAACAAACACAATCATCTAAAAATGCTTCAATGATACCTTGAGGGATTTTTTCCCAACAATCTCCCCCTTTGGGTATGTTGACAACACTTCCATAGAAAGTTGCGTCGTTAATTCTTCATCCACCATTCGCCTTTTACGATTCTGATAGCGATCAAGGATTTACTCAACACGTACTCTAAGCCCACATGAGAAATGCTCGGTGTGAGAAACAAGAGTAAATGAAAATTTCATCTATGAATCACTTCATATCTGACATCCACTGTTGACACCAAACTGGTACAAATTTTTACCAAACTGATACCAATTTTTGGAAATCTTCTTACCACATTCTGACATCTCTCTTTTTCTTTTATCACGATCCTCAGCTATCGTGATATCTATTCATTGATCGATCACTTCCAGCATCATCATATATTTTTTAAAATCTCCCCCTTTCTCATTTATCCCCCTATCTGGCTGCTCCACTGGTCAGCTTCTCCCCGTATCTGTTATGATTTCTCAAATAGACACACTGTCTCCCCCTTGAAAAATCTCTATTTTCTCCCCCTTTTTCAATGAACCCAAATGTCACTCCTTTGTAGTCTCAGGGAGTTGGGGTGGGTTCCATATCCAAACTATTTCAATTACAGGGAGTCGACTGAACTCCAAGAGCCTGTCGATGCCTTTCAAATGCTTCCTTGGGTAAGGCCTTTGTCAGAATGTCTGCAAACTGTAGCTCTGTAGGGACAAACTCCAACTTCATGATTCCCTGCTCAACATTCTCCTTGATAAAATGATACTTTATCTCAATGTTCATTGTCCTTGAGTGATGGGCAAGATTTTTTCTATGATTTATGGAACTTGAGTTATCACACTGGATTCCGATCAGAGACTACACTTCAACTCCCATATATTCAAGTTGCTGCTTCATCCACAATAACTATGTGCATGCTTGAGTGTCCGAAATATACTCAGCTTCCGTGGTACTCAATGAAATGCAATCTTACTACTTGATTAGCCAAGAAATACACAATCCACCAAGATAGAATGCACCTCCTGACATTTCTTTTCTATCATATGTTGATCCAGCCCAGTCTGCATCAGCATATCCCAATAACCCTGTCTAAGATTTATCAATATATGTGATGCTGAAATCCACTATGCCCTGGATATACCGAAGTATTCTTTTCAGTGAAATCATTAAGCATTCCTTGGGATTATGATGATATCTTGCTGCTTGGAATGTGTTAAAAACCATATCAGGCCTTGTTTCAGTTAAGTACTACAAACTTCCAATAATTGGTCTGTATTCTGTGATATTAACTACCTTGCAATCCTCATCTTTTGATAATTTCATTCGGGTAGCAATTATATTTATCATCTCATTGTAATTTTCCATTCCAAACCTTCTTAACAACTCCTTGGAATATTTGGATTGAAAAATTAATCTTCCATTCCTTTCTTGTGTCACCTGTAGACCAAGGAAAAACGTTAGCTCTCCAATCATTGACATTTCAAACTCATTTTTCATGAATTCGGAAAACTATCTGCATTGAGCTTCATCTGATCCACCAAATATTATGTCATTGACATAGACCACCACCATCATCCTTTTATTACTGTCATTGCAGAAATAAATATTGTAATCAACTCCTCCACGCTGGAAACCAAGCTTCTTCAAATACTGATCAAGCCTGGAGTACCATGCCCTTGGTTCTTGGTTTAGCCCATACAACGCCTTCTTCATCCTGGAAACTTTGTTTTCATACTCATGAATGAGAAAACCATGTGGATGCTCAATATAAACCTCCTCTTCCAGAACTCCATTCAGGAATACAGATTTTAGATCCATATGGAACACATTAAACATTCTTTTCACTCCTATGGCCAAAAATAATCTAATTGTCTCCAGCCTTGCAACCGGTGCAAATGACTTATCAACATCTATTCCCTCTATCTGGATGTATCCATTGCACACTAGTCATGCTTTGTTTTGAATCACTATGCCATATTTACTAATCTTGTTGAGGTAGACCCATTTAGTCTCGATGAAATTCTTGTCTGCTGGCCTCGAATCAATTTCCCATGTATGGTTCTTCTAAATCTGATCAAGCTCTTCATTTATAGCCTGAACACAGTTTTCATCTTCATCTGCATCAGAAAAAAATTTCGGCTCCACATGAGATAAAAACTATGTTTGTTGTAATGATTTCATTCTTCGAGTCTGAACTGTAGATGTCTGATCACAATGATATTCTGCCTATCAATTTCAGCTCGACTCTTCAGATTTTTTGCAGACACAGACTTGACACTTTCTTGTTCATCATAAGTATCTTCTTCTGAGTCAGCCTCTGCCACTTCTACTTTCCCTGTGTTTCTTACCTAATCCTCAAATTCATCCAGGATCTGTTCAATAGGTCGTTGAGTATTCTTTTATTTTCAACTATAGTGACATCATTGCTCTAGGCAATTTTTCTCAAACTTTTGTTGAAGAATTTATATGCATTGCATTTCCCTGAGTAGCCAAGTAATATCCCATAATATCCTCATGCCTCAAACATCCTGTGAATTTCTTTGTTGAGAATGAAATACTTACATCCAAAGATTCGAAATCATTTCAACGCTGGCTTCTTTCTGTACCACAGTTCATACAGAGTCTTTCCTTGCTTTGGACACAACAAAGACCTGTTCGATACATAGACCGATGTCAAAACTGCTTCATTCGAAAATTTCTCTGGTAGGTCATTATCAATAAGCATCGTTCTGGCCATGTTGTTGATTATTCTATTTATCCTTTCATCCAATCCATTCTGTTGGGGAGTTCTTACTGATCAAAATTTATGCTTTATCCCATGTTTCTCGAGATAGTTTTTAACTTGACTATTTGTGAATTATATACCGTTATCAGTACGAAACTTCAGAATTTTCGTCCCAAGAATCTTTTCTAATTCCTTCCTATACTTCTTTATGCAATTGAACACCTCTGTCTTATGGGTAATGATGAATACCCAGGCCATTCTACTATAATCATCAATGAAAAGGACATAGTACATTTTCCCATTTATAGCTCGTGGTGAAATAGGTCTACATACATTAGCATGTACCAGTTCGAGCACTCCAGTTGATTTCTGTTTCTTTGGCCTGTATGTTTTTCTGATGATTTTCCCTTGTTAGAAAGCATCACGAGTATGAGTGCGATCACGTGATAGTTTGGGAAGGTCTCTAGCAGCATCGCACATCACCAGATCATCCATGGATGGTTGGCATAGATGACCAAGTCATGTATTCCATAGCTGGTTTTCTTCTTCTCTGGATAAAAGGAACGTATCTTATTCCCCACCTACTAGATAATGATTTCCCTTTGTCCTTCTTCCCTGCAGAACAACTTCCCCATATTTTCATTTCACGACAAATATATTCTTGGTAAATTGGATAGAATGCCCAGAGTCACACAGTTGATTGACACTGAGAAAGGAATGACTAAGACCCTCTACTACCAAGACATCTGCACGTTTCATTTCATTTCCCCCAAACATGTCTTTTCTTGAGCCAAAAATCTTTAGGCCTTCATTGTTTCCAAATTTGACAATTCCTTCCTTGTCATATTTTATTCCTGTAATAAGATCCTTATTGCCTGTCATGTGTGATGTGCAACCACTGTCAAGGATCTATAAACCAGAACTATCTGATGCTTTATGGGAAATCTCAGCCACCACGACCTTCTCATTTTTCTTCTTCTTGATCCATACCTTTTCTTTCACACTAGGCAAGGATTGAGACTTATGATCCTTCTCCGATTATGATGGACCAGCCTCATCTTGCAAAGCCGCAAATCTATTCTTCATTTTTAACTCACATATTGGTTTATTGATCTGATTCTTGTAAACGTTTTGATTCTGCTTTGACACATTTCGCTGAATGGTAAAAGTGTAGTACCTAGCCATGTTCCCAAATCCTCCAAACCGAAAACAGTTTCCATGAAAATATGTTCTGGAAAACTGTTCTTTGTTTGGCTGCCACCACTTTTCTTGTTCACTTTGATATATCTTGGCTATTGAACACACAAACTGTGAACATCCCATCTTCCCACAACAATAACACCTGATATATGGTGCATTACTTCATGCCACTTCAGCACTCCGAGTTTCCCCTTGGGATCTCTGACTATTCTGATTTTTCATTGTTCCCAAAACAATCTTCAATCTCGGGATGGGTGCTTGCGGTCTAACTTCAGTTGCCACAGATTTTCCTTTATGATCAAGCCCAGAATCAGCCATAACAATTGAGCAAAATTGCTGCTTCTTTCTGGCTGAACTACTGGGCGCCTCTTTTATTTTTTCAGTCTTCGGAATGATTTTCTTTCCCCAGAATGTATAGGTAATCAAAGCCTTTTCCTGATCTTTTTCTTTTCTCTATATACTGAAAACTTCTTCTTCATGCCCTTTGATATGCTTGACGCGATTTTTCACTTTTCTGTTCAATCCATCGATCTCCCTTTTCTATTATTCATTCTTGAGATTATACTCACTAACTGATTTTGAGTTCTCTGTTTTTGATAACTTGAGTTATTCAATTTCATCCATCAACGCAGACTTCTCAATTTTCTACTACTGCATATAGTGCTTGGCATCATCAAAAACTTTATTGGATTTCATTGTTTTTTCTCTCCAAATATCTATCTACTCAAGAGCTTCTTCCAATTTGGCTTCCATATCAACTCATCCTTCAACTTCTTCTTCCTCTTCTCCAATGTCAGTTTCTTCCTTATCCCGCGAACTACCGACGACCACTGCCATAGAATTTTGTCTTGGATCTTAACAATTTTCAATCTCCTCCACCTCTTCATCCTCAGACTCAACGGAACTGTCTATTTCTTGTGAAAGAAGATTCTTCCTCTTGAATAAATTTCTCTTCAACTGCTTCTTCCCTTTCGCATAGGCTGAATATTTCTTCTTCGGATTTTCAACTTCATCTTTATCATTTTCTTCTTGAAACATTTTGTGTCATCTTGTAGTAAGATGACCAACTTTTACACATAGAAAGAATGCTAGTGGAAGTTTCCCTCTAAACTTTCCTTTTCCTCTATGTAGATTTGATGAAAGGAATTACATCACCTCATCTGTCTCATCTTCCTCTTGAGAATCATCAATAGTGAGCTTCTTCATGGCCTTAAATTATACCTCTTTAGATTTACCCTTTTCCACAGCGTCGTTATCATCATTTCTCATTTCATACACACCAAGAGTGTTGTGAAGGTTTTCCAATGTCATCTCTTTCGGATCATTATCTTCCAAAACAAGAAACATTCGGATTGAACCGAGGTGGAAGTTTTCTCAAGATGCGCATTACAATTTTAATGTGCATGATAATCTCACCAAGTCCTCACATGTCTTCGACCACAACATTTACCCTGTCAATGAATGCATGAACAGACTCATTTGGGTTCATTATCACATCATCATACTTGTTCCACAACACTTGCAACTTTTCCTCTTTGACTTTTGTATCCCCTTCATAAATATTCAAAATCTTTTCCCTCATGGCATGTGACGTTTTTCATGACATCACCTTTGTATAGATGAAATTAGAAAAGGCTCCCCCTAAGGAATTTATTTCTTTGGCATTAGCATCCAACTCTTTATGCTTAGCTTCTGATAATGCACCACTAGTAATATCAGTTGTGATACCATGCATAGCTGCTGAAAACACATCAATTCCCAATGATCAGAAATAGTGTTGCATAAGATTCTTCCATATATGAAAAATACATCCGTCAAAGATCGGAATCCCTCTATGATAAGTGACCTACATTGAGAGAAGAACAAATATCAACCTCCATATGATACCAATTGTTAGGTCCACAAGACTGAATACCTTGAGAGGGGGGAGGTGAATCAGGGTATGACTAATTTAAAATTAATGCCCGTTCTAATCTTGTTTCACTGTTAAGAAAAACACTCTTCTCTATCTTCCCGGTTGAAAAATGTAATAGAAATTAAAGCATTCAAAGGACACAATAATTTTTACTTGGTTCACCCGCAGTAGGCTATGTCCAAGGAGCATACGCCAGAATGTTTTCAGTCGTACCAAATTCCACTAAACTTCACTAGCTGTGGATTACAAGGTTCGGGTACAGTCACTCTGTCCCAGGATTACTTCCTTTACAAGATCTAGGGTCATATCACTGCTTTCCCAAGGGTCACTCCTTGTTTCTCTCTCTGGCTCACGATCGGTGGAGAGGATCACCTTCTACCTCTTCCTTTTCTCACTACGTCAGAATGGATCCACTCACAACTTATAGACCTGTAGGTATCTTCACATGCATGAAGAAATGAATCTTCCTCTGTCTGTAGATACTATGTTGAATCCCAACTTTCACCCGTATATGAATTTCACTTTGCACCGAAGGTATCGTGTAATCTACAAGCTCCCACGCGGCTCCAAAATAAGGCCAGGAAATCAACCTTACTTGGCGCACAAGTCCACCTCGACCCGCAAGTATAGGCATGCAAATCACAACTGGTGCACAATTCCTCCTCAGACACTTGCGTGACACAAGATTCTCCAAATCTAAACTAGTGCGACTCACTTCCCTTTACGCCCAAACCAACATTGGCGCGCAACTACCAAAAATCTCCCTTCTTCAAATCTGTCACGCATGTCCCACTTGCGCGACACACCACCACTTGCGCGACCACCACACCTACGTGACGGGAGCTCTGATTTCTCAAGGTGTTGAACTCCGGTGAATAATGATGATGGGTGGACCAGTATTTATTGGCATTTGGTCAACCCTGCGCGACTACGCTCAACTCTCTTCTCAGCGCGCAAGTCTCGGCACACATGTCTC
This sequence comes from Viscum album, assembly GCA_963277665.1. Taxonomy (NCBI): domain Eukaryota; kingdom Viridiplantae; phylum Streptophyta; class Magnoliopsida; order Santalales; family Viscaceae; genus Viscum; species Viscum album. The sequence continues at coordinate 318,303,203 of OY728127.1, forward strand.
TTCTCCTGTAAGTCACTGGCATGACCTAATTCCATACTTGCGCGGACCGCTTTCCTTGACTATATTTTGATCATGTGATCTTAAAAACCATAGGCGTGCAAGTTATCAAGCTTCCAAGGAATCAGTGTGAAAACCTTTTCACGGCACGTAAGTCACATGCGCGACACCACCAATACTTGCACGACGTTTATCCCTTTGCAATATTTTGAAGATCTGATCTTGAAAAACATATGGAGCGAAAGCTTCCAAGCCTTCTTGTACATGGCGCACAAGTCCCTTTTCCAAAAACTATATTTCTTCATATGTCGATTTTCAGGCCCAAAAATTCGGAAAACACTGGAAAACGCCGCCACCTTGTATTTGTTCTTTTTATGCCGCCTCTAGATCATCCATTCATTTGTTGAAGTTCTTGAATCAAACATTGATCGTTAACTACAGATCATGAACTCGACAAGCCACCATGAAATCCTCTTTGTCAACAAATTTTTATATCATGGCATGCATTGTCAACAATCACAACACAAATGTTCACTTTGTCAACAAACACAATCATCTCAAAAATTCTTCAATGATACCTTGAGGGATTTTTCCCAACAGGTATTTAATTGATGTTTTACGTGAGAAACAATTTACATGCTCAATTCAAATTTAATAAAATTTAAAAAATTTATTTATCAGGAATAGGAAAATAATTAAAATAGTATTATATATAATCTAACATATTAATTTGCAATGTAATTTTTAGTGCCCAATTTTGAGCTTCCGGTTCACATTATGCTCCATGGGGTGAATCAAACTAATTTGATAGTTTTAGGTGGTACCCCTACACACTCTGTTGAGAATCTAAACCATTAGTTGATTATGTAAGGCACCCCTGACATGCAATAATATACATTTCATTACATTCCATCAATAAATACCACTTATTCATTAAATAATTTGAATGACTATCCCTTAATACACTACATTGAGCCTCTGCATCATGTTGCCTCCTCAAAAAATTATGATTTCATCCATTGATTTGATGTAATTTAATATCATTCAACATTTTCAATGATATTTATGTCACAATAAAAGCTGGTTCTACACAAACATCTTATTTACATTTCATTATTGATAGAATAACTTGGGTGTCCTGGTTTTCTACTAGATGTTATCCCATATTCTCTACCATGTTTATTTTAATACATATAGAAAAAAAATGTCATTGCATAAAAATATTCACCATATGTTTGTATCACTATAAATATCATGTAATTAAAATTTTCAAGTCATTATTTAAAATTAATGTAATAGAAATATAGAGAAAAATTTGAAATAAATGAAAATTCTATCATAAATATCATATAATCCCTACATCAAATTGTTATTTTTATATTAAAATTGGATTAATATCTAATTTATTTAAAAAATATTAATACCAATTTTAGTGTTAATAATGATGTAAGGATGTTGTAATCGATCTTATGAATAATGGTCCACAAACATTCAATATAAACATCACGAAAATATTAAATTAAATCTATTTCTCAAATATATGTTGTACTAATTTCGCTATAAAATTAATTTTTGGAATTAACCATCCTAGAACATCTTGTTAAAATTGAAAATAAAGGGAAAAATAATATATTTCGTGTCTATAGCATTAATATATTATTTTTTAAAAAACATATTCCACTATCACTAGAAATTATAACTATGCCTACCAACATTAAAATTATCACTATGACGAAGATTCGACTTTACAAACTCATTATTGATGTCTATTTCTCAAATAAAATCTCTAATAATGGTCAGATTATATATTAATTTATTCCTTCCAAAAACCAATAATTGCTTTCAAAACATCATTTTACATTAAATAAATCCAATAAAATACCACTTTTGTTAAATATCCCTCTCAAAAAATATATTAAACCAATAATTGACTCTAAATAACATTTACTCCCTAACACATTATAAATATTTTGAATTAACAAATTGCCAACACCTTTTAAAAATTCCATTCATAAAAATAATTTAATCCATTAATTTATTTAACATTACATTCAATCATCTATAAATGATTCATTTTATAAGGAAGAAACAATTAATATATATTGGTAATAAAAAATTGGAAACTAGTAGTGAAAAAAATTAGATTGATGAAGTATATTATAATGTATTCACAATATCAGGTAATATATCCTGATATTGTAAAATTATAAATAAATATTAAAAAATATTTGAATAAATTAAATTGAACTCACAAATATACAATAGAAATGAAAAACCATGTTTTAAAATATAATTCTATGAATATAAGACATGTTCTTCACATGACTTATCTAAATTGTTATTATCATAAAAAAAACAACAACAAGGAATTTAATTTTTATAACATAAAGTAATAATAATTAAATGTTATATAAATATTCAAATAAATCACTAAGATCCCTGGATCGAGAAAATAATTTTGAATGCCTCTAAAATGATATAAAAAATTCATTATTTTAAATAATCCACCTTCATCTCAATTGAAACTATATTAATAATATTCTATTTAAACCACATATTAAAATATATAAAAAACATCCTTCACCTTTAATAATCACCAATCCTATGAAAATATAAAATATGATTGAAAAATAAATTAACACTGCACTAATAGCATATTTTCGTAACTAAAAAATTGATAATATGCACAGGTCACCCCACACCATTGATATTCTATCTTCATGAACCGAATGTTCTACATAAAATATTTTGAGAAAAATGTTACTCAAAATTCATTGGAACATATAATGAAATTAGAAAATAATACGACATCACATGTAATGTTCCAAATGACATAATCGTTTTATTTAGGAATATATATTGAAAACATAAAAAATATCACATTCTAAATGAATTATACATACTAAAAACATTCTACGATATCTCCTTAAATTTCACCATTTATGTCTCCAATGGATTATAAATATATTCTCCCCCATGAATAAATTCATGGTTTCACACCTAGGATCATATAATAAAATTAAATCCAATCATAAAAATTATCCCAATAGATAAAAGCATATCAAAACAATCTATCATACATGGTAAAACATTACATGGTATATCATTATGTTCACAACAACAAAAAACTATATAATAAATACATAAAAATTCTAAATAATAATCCACCTTTCTATTTTCCTAAAATAGTAACTATATAAATTTATAAATAATAGGAAAAAATATATTATCCTTATATTCTATCATCATGATGGAATTAATTGAGAAAAAATATTACTCATGTATGTTTCGAACATAAATTTTTTGATATTTTATGGGAATCCCATGCATTGGAAAAAGTTAATATATATTAATATAATAGAAGGTAAAACACTTCATATTTCAATGACAAATATAACTCAATGTAGTAGAATTTCACAATTAAATATGAAAGTGAGCTATTAAATAGTAATATATATCACTAAAACTATTTCACTAACACAATTTAATAAGTTAAAAGTAATTGAACATTTCATGTAATATAACTCATTCAGTACATAACATTTATTCATGAAATTCAATTTTGTCCTTCAAAAAAACATAGTAAACCACCATAACATGTTCATTTTCAATAATGTAATCCTTACTACAATGAATTTAAAACGATTATTATTTATTTATAAATTCTTATGATATAATGTTAGATATTTTTTCATGTATTCATTACAATTTATTATCATTCAGGAAAACGTTGATTAGGTCAACATCACTGGTATTCAAGTTAATGAAGGACACCAACCTCTTTATTTCATAAAAGAGACATAACTAAAACAATGATGAAATATGATTTGACCATTATTTTGTCCATATAAACTATATATTTAATTAAATAATAATGACTTCAATATTTCATGATTTTTAATACATCCAAAATATGTCTTGGTAATGTCATCATCATTTAACTTTTGAAGCTAATTTCATGATAAATGTTTTTATTTTTTATTATGATTTGAAAAGGAATAATGAAAACCAAGGGGAACAAGTAGGGTTGTACATGTTTATCCCCTTATGAAATGACAATAAAATCTAATGGATGTAAACAATTACTAAAATATCACCCATCAATTTGGTCACTATTGGTGAAATTTGGTCAACATTACCTTTTCGTTCACTCTATGTGTAAACTATCTCTGCATCCAGATGAATTATGCTTTAATAAGATCAAAATGTATAATAAATAATAATAATTTTTGGGGAGGCTCTCAGAAATTTATTTACCACCAATGTTGTGTCAAATTTCACCATTTAGATATTGGGTATTTTCAATATACAATATGATATACCATTCATAATTGATTTGGATTCACCATGAATAAAACCGCCCCCTCGAAGAATATTGAGAAGGCAATGATGATTAATTATTCAAAATTCATAAATTATCCCATAACCATTTATAATATATTAAACACAAAACCATTAATATTAATTACGATACCCTATCATAGATCCTTCTAACATAACCAAAATCTATAGCTCCCTATACAACCAACACTTTTAGGGGTCCATAGAAGATAAGACTAATTTTTTGATGAATAAATGACCACATTGAACAACGAACTAAGGGATTTGGAGTGATTTAGAAATTTTCATTAAATTAATATATATTAGAAATTAGTTAATGGTGATAGGATGCATTATGATTCTCCGTGATATCCAAATAATTTTTAATGAAAATAATGCACAACCACTATGGGTGAAAATACACATTAGTATGAACTGAAATGAACCTTCATAGAAAATCATCCACATATCCATAACATGAAATGGTTTATCATATTCCCCAAGTGACAAAAATATGCATCATTCCAAGTCACCGTTAGTGAATTTGTACCACCCTAATTATAATTTTCAGATATCATAGATCATAATGTTGGTGGTAATCGTAGAATCTGAAATTCATTTATAATGAGGCAGGGAAAAATCATTTTTTTTCTCATAATCCTAATTAATTCAGTAATACCATGGTTTCTATCCTAATTTATAACCACATCTACAAGTATGGTGTATGAACTAGGAAGTGTATTTTTGATAATAGGGATAAGAAACCTTTAACAGAGTAATGTAAATCCCACCTAGTTTTTCATCAATAAGGCATTGTCACCAATAATGTTAATAAATTTATTGCTATAATAATTACAATAAATATTTCCTAATATGTTACGAAATATAATTGATCAATTAGATCATTCACATCAATTTAACAGAGATTTTCAAATTTTTTCCAATATTCATGGAAATGAAAGTATGTTTGACGATCGCCTCCAAAAATCAATTTAAAAAACGTAGCATATTTACAAAACACAATTACCCTAAGAAGAAAATATTATTCAAAAAATGACTTGTCTAGACTATCCTAACAATCCAAGATAAGCCATACCTCTTCTATATTAACCCATATGAATCGAATTTGAATAGGATCGATATTCAATTAATTACACTCAAGGGGCCATCACACTAAGATTGCAGTAATTCGAATGAAGGTAATATTGTTACTCACAATGTGACCGGTCATCATAAAAATATATAAAATTGTAAACAGTTTTATAGAGATACATACCGACACATATAATGTGACCATTTTGGAATACATATAACATACCATGACCAGTTCACTATAGAAATTAGAATATTGCCTAATTATCAATAATGATTATAGAATGGCCTAATGAATCACATATCCCATCCAAATTAAATAATACCTCACTACATAATATTCAACATCATAATGAAATTGAACTAATTTGAATACATCAATCTAATTAATTATTTGTTTAAAAAAGTAAAAGTTTTCATAATATCATATTTTAGAGTAATGACTAAAATTTATTTGCTTGTTTTTGTTATTTCAATAATGTTAATATAATTAGTGATACAAAATAAATTAACATATTATTAATTTAATATTGTTTCAATATCTATTCATGATATTCAGAAATTCAATACATAAAATCATTATTATATTCTATTCTCGTGTAATAGTCTCCATATTGATGATTCACAGAAAATAATATTACTCATTTTTATATATAATAAGAACTAATCATTGCAATATATTCTCAATGATTAAATTCTAAGACATCAAAATATACCAAATACAAAATGAGAACAATTAAAACACACCACATAGAGTTTACACATAATTAGAAATTTGGTACTAGATGCAGAATTTAACATATTCATTAGAATAATTCACAAAATTGGTACCCAAAAAATTTCAAAACATGAAAAATATTATCTTTAATGTTTATATAATTACATGGAAATACCCTATTATTATTGAATGCTATAACATTTAATTAATTAAATCACCCCCATAATGTAAAACAGTAAAAACCCAAAAAAATCTCCATATAATGTTTTATCTTAGTATCCTTAATGAGTTACAATTTTAAAAACGTCAAATGTCAAATCAATAAAACAAAAATAAAAAACACATAGAACAATTTTTATATCTATAAATGAAACTCTAATTACCAAAACAGAGAGGTATTACCCCAACATCTCATTGATGTTTTTTAAATTTAAGTAATGATAAAAATCATAAATTAGAAAAAAAAAATGAATTCAGTTACAAATATAATATATGAGGGATACCAAAAAGATATAAATCAATTTATTTTAATATCTTTAAAGAATAATTACTTGAATTAAATGAAAATACCATCCAAGCCACTACTCAGGTACTCTTGAAACATATATCCCTAAAATAAAATGATATTTATACGACATACTATAACATACCACTAGAGATACATGTATTTTTGTCAAAACCATAAATATATAATGTGTCATATCAATGATAATAAACATTTACAAATATCTAGATAATAAAAAATTTTCTATTTAGTAATCAATATCATATTACCAACATTTCATCACATGATAATATTATATAATATTTATATAGATATATCCATCATAACTTTTCATCTTGTACACTATCCCAATTTTTAATAAAATTACTCACATTATGAAATAATAAACTCAGTAAATAGTATATTATTCCAATATTTTTAAAAAAATATTAGTTTATAATGTAATTTCAATTATGATTCATCAATGATAATTCTACTATATAATATGTTTACTACACATATCGTTTTCAAAGTCATCTTATTGTGAAATAATGTACTAAAGTTCCTTATAATTTTTTTAATATAATTCCAACCAAACACCATATATTTTAACATAAATGCTTACCAAATGATATGATACTAATATATCACTTTATACATTCTAAAAATTAAACATAAAATGCATACATAAAAAATGTTTTATACTAACTAAAGAGACTCATATTTGAAAATTGTAAATGCTTTCAAATATTTAATGATATTTTATAAGAAATAGTTAAATATTAATTTTCAATTGATAGAACAAAATACTATGGGATCTGTTCTATTTAAGATGAGATGGTAACCATTGAAAATTAATACTGTAAATTTTATCTTTACGATATTAGTGGGATATTTCTATTTATTTATTCGTGTAGTTCCTTTATTGAATTCGGTATTTTAATTAAATTAATAAAATAGAATGTCATAGATTTTCATGTGGAGGTTTTTATGTGGAGAAACCAATGGAAATGATGGATTTTTTATTCATTGTTGACTTTGATCATCAAAAATAATAAGAGGGGGTTTGATGTGGGTATCTATGTTAATGTAACATTAGGATTTAATGTATGAAAAATATTTTAATTAATGAGAGATTTACTATATGAATTAAAATTATGGAATTTATTTTCACCCCATTAAAAATTCATATAATTTCATCAAACTTGATATTCTCTCAAGAGAAGTGAACTATCAGTTTCAATATATGGTTGGAAATTATAATTGGAGAAATGAATACTGGATCATGGGATAAAAAAATAAATTGAAATTATTATTGGATTAAATGAAATGTTTTTTAAGGGAGTTCAGGAAGAGGGAATGGATTTTCTTTTATTTTATCATTAGAATGAATGAAATATTGTAATGACCTGATTCCGGAGCCCCTCCACTGGTGCCCCGTACCTGGTTCGCCACATGACATCAAGCGCATTTACCAAAATTCCAGATGATGCCGACTAGCAGCGAGGGCCTTGGTAAGTCTGTGGGGAAACAATGACCTCATTCGGTAAAGTATATAGCAGAAGAACAACAAGTCACAATAGAGGAAACAATAACAGCATAAAACAACTGAACTTAATAGCGGAAACAATGTATAAACTAATAATGATGAAACATGGTACATATGTCTTTGGAAATCAATAAACAATCCAACGTGATAAAATAAAAATGATCACAAGTTCTAAAGAAACAGCAAATGAAAATAAGAAGAGTATCCCCACAGCATCGAAAGCCTCGGCCTGGTCTCATGCTCTCTAGCTCCAGCAAGTTAGGTACCTGAAGTAGAAGGGAGCTTGCCCAAATCTATCCCTGCAACAACATAATCTTCTTGGTCCAAAAAGCATGGCCCAAATAGGGTGTGAGATACAATCCCAGTATGCATCCACCAGAAGATCTATGCCTATCAGTCAATGAATACAAGGAAAGTAAAGTACAGGAACAGAAAATAAGAAAATACTCAGCAGTCACAGTCCACAGTTCTAGAATAGAATGTACACAAGTAAACAGCCAGCAACAAGAAGAAAATAGGTAACCCTCTAGGTATCTATCACATCTAACCCCTATGGTTCAACATAAAAGTACCAGCAACCCTCTAGGAGAAACACACAATCTCACCCCTCTGGTTCTGCAAAGAATGTAGACTCTCTGAGGAATCACTCACCGTCAATTCCCCCTATAGTCTGTTAATGTTTTAATGGCTCTCAGGGGAAGCACTCAATGTCTCATTCCCTCTGTGGCCTGCATCGAGGAACTACAGAATCTCTGAGGAAGCACTCATCATCAATTCCCCTGGTGGTCTCGCATCGTAATTAAAAGACAATTTAGAGAATCCCTTACATCAATTCCCCCTGTGGTTTACTACAATAGGGTCTCACTGTCCTGTGTGAAACTAACATTTTCAGTGTGTGTGTATCGTCCAAGTAAACCTCATGAACTACTTGGCTATCATTCTAAGGTTCAAAAGCATAAAAAAAAACTGTTCCACTATCCTACAACTAGGCATGGAAGCCGGTAAAATTCCAGCAAGAAAAACAAGAATGGAAAAAATCCAGGGTACGATAAAAACTACCATACTCACAGGCAATTACATCTACTCAAGTAATCAAGCAAATCAGGCAATATAACGAGGGAAAAATAGGAACACACAACACCCCGTTCAAGGGTATGGGTGGAATTTTCACAAAGTACTCATCAACATATTACATAAAGGCACAATCCACCTACGTCAATCCTAGGAGATCGATATACATGAACCACGACGACTGATTCTCCCTAGAACGTCGTAGATCTGAGAAAATGCCTGAAACACGTAAACCACGATAACATGGAAAATATGACGAATTGTAAAGCAAGGATCGATCAGAAGGAAGAACTCATCGTTGCACTTCCAATGCAATCAACTGTGATTGAATCGGATAACATATGGAGAGGCGGGAGTTCGGGAATGATCCGGCCATACGGGTCACTCTCAGTCGAACGGGACCTAGAAGAAGGTCTTTCTATGCATTAGGCGCGACCCCGGTCTGTTTAGTGAAGAAAAAGAAAAAAACACAGTTTTTACTTCTAGAGTAGACTATGTATACTAGGTTTTTCTGTAATCTTCCAAAATCGGCCGCCACGCCACCCCTACACACCATGCGTGTGGCCAGGACACAGCCATCACACGGCTTCGAGCCAGAGGAGAGTACACGGCATGTACTTCGAAATTTTCCAGAAACCTCATTTTTTTTAAAAACTCCCGAAAAAGGAAAGACGTACCTAAAATGAAGATTTGGGTTCTTACAAAACATCCCCCCCTTAAAGAAATTCGTCCCCGAATTTCCCTAGCGAGGCATAGAAGAAGAAACCCCGAACAGCTCTGGCCACTGCGATCGTACATCGACATCTCTCTCGTAGGTCATGTCCTGTACTCGCCCATGCAGCCATAGCACCCGTACAAGGACATACCACCCACAGAGGACCTTCGTATTGTGATCGACAATCCGGATGCAATGATCCTCAAACAATGCATCTGCTTCGAGCTCAACCAACTTGGGCTGAAATACATGAGACATGTCTGAAATGTAAAGTCGGAGAAGAGAGACGTGGAAGAAGTTGTGCATGGACCTGTACCTCTGGGGTAGCTGCAACCGATAATCAACCAGACTAACTCTCTTCCAAACCTCAAACGGTCCGACGTACCATGGTGAAAGCATACCCTGTCTCTGAATCCACTTGTTTCCCAACCTCGGTACGACATGCAGGAAAACCTGATCCCCAACCTCAAACTCCAAAGGTTGTCTCCGCTGATGAGCATAAGATTTATGCTGAGATGGTGTTTTAGCCATCATTTTCCGAATCAGCTCTATCTACTCTGAATTCTCCTAAACATGACGATGACCCAGCAAAGCCGCCTTTCTTGCCTCCGGCCAGTATAAGAGTGATCGGCATGGCCTGCCGTACAAAGTCATGTAAGGTTCCATCTCAATGGTCGCCTGGAAACTGTTTTTTTAGGCGAACTCCACCACAGTGATATGCTTATCCCAAGAAACGCCAAAGTCTATGATGCAAGCTCGGAGCATATCCTCAATCACCTGGATCGTGCGCTCAGACTGGCCATCAGTCTGGGATGGTATGTTGTACTCAAAAGTACCTGTGTACCCAAAGCCTTCTGAACTACCTTCCAGAAATGGGATGTAAAGAACACATCCCTATCTGAAACAGTGGAGTCTAGAAAACCATGCATACATACAATATCTCTGATGTACAGTCATCCCAGATCATCAAAACTGAAGGTCTCCTTTATCGGCAAGAAGTGAGAAACCTTCGCGAGTCTGTCGACGACAGCCCAAACATAATCATTCCCCCGAGGCTACCTCGACAACCCGGTCACGAAGTCCATCACAACGTCGGTCCACTTCCACTATGGAATGGGTAACTACTATAAAATCCATGGTGATCACTGATGCTCCTCCTTCACCTATTGAAAAGTAGATCATCTCCTGTAAAAACCACCAACATCTTTCTTCATAACTGGCCACCAATATTGGCGATGAAGTTCGCGATACATCTTGGTGACTCTAGGATGAACTGCCCAAACTGAGGAATGAAAATCCCACATCAGCTCCACGCGTATGTCTACTAGCACCCATACGCCTCCCTGGAAAAGCAAGATCTCATCCTCACCCACAGTCCATCCAGGAAGAGGGTCCTCTCATGACACACTCTCCAACAGGATTAAGCCTTCTGAGTCAGATAGCTTCCTCATCCATACCAGATCATGTAGTGTTGAGGTAACAGCTATAGAAGATCGGAAGGTCTGTCCCTGTCTGTCGTGCACCTCCAGATGCTTCTCAGAGAACAGATCCATAAGCTGACACTCACTGCTGGTATCCTGAACTGCATGAATATGAGTTCTCCTGCTCAACGTATCTGCCACTGCGTTGCCCTTTCTCAGAGAATAGGCATGCTCGAAATCAAGTGACTGGTGATACTCGACCCACCTGTACTGCCTCATATTCAGATCACACTGAGTGAAGATATACTTGAGACTCTTGTGGTGGGTGAAGACCACAAAGTGCTCTCCCAAAAGATAGTGTCTTCAATAGTGTAAGGAATGAACAACAGTTTCCAACTCCAGATTGTGCGTCGGGTAGTTCCTCTCATGTGGCCTCAACTGCCGAGACCCGTACACAACGACTCCATCTCCTTGCATAAGAAATACACCCAAACCGATACCTGATGCATCACAATACACTGAATAGCTCTTTCATGGCTCGGGAATGACTAGTATCGGTGCCGACATCATATTTCATTTCTACTCCTAAAAGGATGACTCAGAAAATCTGAGCATAAGAACTTCTCTCCCTTCTTGGTCAGACCTATCAAAGGTGCTGCGAGGCGTGAAAAGTCCTGAATGAAGTGTATGTATTATCCATACAGCCCTAGTAAACTCTGTACCTCAAAAATGATCTTCAGATGCTCCCAAGAAACTACAGATCTCACTTTCTCTGGGTCCACAGATACTATTTCCTCTAAGATGACGTGACCCAAAAAGTGAATCTTATCCGTCCAAAAGTGGCACAATAAGAGTTTAGCAAAAAGCCGATGATCTGTCTATGTACTCAGAACGATCTCAACATGTGTTGCATGGTAGTGTCATGTGTGCGAGTATACCAAGATATTGTCCACGAAGACCATGAAGAAGGAATCCGGGTAAGGATGGAACACTCGGTACATCAGTTCCATGAAAACTGCTGGTGCATTCATGAGACCGAACAGCATGACTGTATACTCATATAGACAATACCTTCTCTTGAAGGCAGTCATAGGTATATATGATGGTCTAACATGCAACTGACGATAACCGTACCGAAATTCGATCTTTGAGAACACCCGGGATCCTCCAAGCTGTTCAATGTGTTCATCGATCCTCGGTAAGGGATATCAGTTCTTGACCTTCAATTGGTTCAGCTTCCGATAATCTACTCAAAGCCGAAGGGTATCGTCTTCCTTCATCGCAAACAGGACAGGAGAACCCCATGGAGAAGTACTAGGTGGGATGAAACCCTCTTCCTGCAACTCCTCCAACTGCTTCTGGAGCTCCTGCAACTCAGGTGTAGCCATCCTATAAGGAGGGATGGACATCGGTGCTGCTCTTGGAACGAGCTCAATAGAAAAGTCTACCTCACGCTCTGGAGGAAAACCCAAAAAGTCCTCTGGAAAGACATCCTTTAAACAATCCACACTAGAGGAAAGTCCAAATGTGAAGTCCCCTGATCATCCATATAAAGACTTGCAATCTGGGCTTTCACCCTTCCTAGCCTATGATGATCGAGTCCTACTCAACTTGCCTGAACATTGCATTTGCCTCTATGAAGAAAAGATTCACCCTCTAGTGAAACGAAAATCACTCTGCGACAATAACAGTCGACGACTGCTTGTAAGGGATCCAACCAATCCATCCCAAGAATTACATAATAGCCTGTCATCTCTAGTAAATAGAGATCCCATAATAAATGATACCCTGCAACCTTGAGAGGGAACTCTCTACACTGGCGCAAACTAGATGTCCTTTTCCCCAAAGGTGTGTCTAGGGTCAATGAGTTGGAAGATGAAATGACACAGAGCCCAATGCTCTCCACAGCAGCAATAGAGATAAATCTATTCATAGAACCAGTATCAAAAAGAGATGAAGATAAAACAGAGGCAACTAAAACCGTACCTCAAACTGTAGAAGGGTTGGGATCCTGCTCCTGATAGGCCTGCTCCATGGCGAAAGATTGGCCTATATTATGGCCTTGTGCCCCTGGCTGACCACTCTGAGCTGAACCACCTTGCTGGTGCTGGGGGACTGGTGGCTGACTACCACAGCCTCGACCACCACCTCAGCCGGAATGGCCGAAAGAACTCTAGTTCCCTGAATGATGGGAAATTGGTGGTGCTTCGCTTCAATGAGGAGTCATTGAAGAACCCAATTCACCCGCTGCGGGTGAGAAAAACATAGTAGAAATTCTGAAGGTGACCCATCCTGCCACAATGTCATCACTCTACGGGGTCTCTCGAGCAATACGACCTCGTGTGCCCTGACCAGCCACACTGGTAGTATACCACCTGGCTGCCTGACGATGTATCCCACTTCCTTGAATCACCACGCGTAGACTCTCTATGGTTCTTCTTGCTGTCATCAGGAGGAAAGATGGCTTTGGAAGAAGAACCGCCCTGGCTCGCAGCTCTAGAGTCCCTCATATTGCGCTCCACAATTAGTGCCTGGTTGACAATTGAAGTGATGGAAGTCGTCTGGAAGATATTCACATGTGGGTAGATCTACTTCCTGAGACCATCCTTGAACTTCTATGCTATGAACACCCCACTCCCATCTCGGAGGGGTGTGAAATGCTGCAGCTCGGTGAAACAAGAGGAATACTCCATGACAGAAAGAGTACCCTGATCTAAGCTCATGAACTCCCGGGCTCGATTGGCCCTCAGGGTCTCCGGGTAGAAGTAGTCGTAGAACACACGTTGGAACTCCTCCCAAGACATAACCTACTAGTGACTCTCATGTGAGATCACGTCCCACCACTCTTGGAGGAGTCTCGGAGCATGTAGGTAGAGAGCTTGACCCATCTATCTGGAGGCATCTCTAGATACTTTAAAATAGTCAGTATGGCTTCGATCCATGACTCTGCAGTCTGAGGTCCTCTTTCCCCCGAGAACGTGGGAGGATGTTGCTGCTGGAAAACATATGTCAAGTCTTCCATAGTCGAGGTAGGAGGTTGTTCTCCCTGGAAGGTCTGCATCATCCTCATAAAACCTTCCCTGAACTGTGCATCAGCGCTTTCACCTTGTTTGACAATTGGTGCCAAGGCTGGCTCGACTGGAGGATCGACATGAAGTCTCTAATCAGCCATATATGGTGTCTGATCACTGCTTGATGACAGTCGTTCAACCGGAGGACATCTAGGAGGCATAGATCTGAAAGATCAAAAGCATACCATAGATTAGAAAAGAAGGATAGGAAACAAAATAGTACAAAATTGGAACATGGGAAGGAAACCACACAAGTTTACTAAAGACGACTACATAGCATGTATAAAACTACATGGCGTGTCTTCTTAAGCCACTGACATGGGCGTGTACCTCCACCCTACAGTTTGTGTAACACCTCAAACTAGACGTCGTGTTGACCCAACACACGACATGTACTTGAAAACTATTCCCCTGCCTGAGTCTCTTTACAGGGCTAACCCACACGGTCCGACTTAACCTGAGACTACACGGCGTGTTCTTAACACACACAGCGTGTACTAGACAAGGATTCGGTGGCCCGTGTTTGTTAAACACATGGCTGTCTACACGGATTAACCTTATATGGATTGTTACAAACAAACACGGCGTGTATAGGTAAAGGTTACATCATTCCATGTTGTTCGTGACACGGTCGGGTACCTGAACAAGACTATACGGCGTGTGACCGAAAAAACATGGCGTGTCTCAGGTTACGTCGACCCGTGTTGTTCGTGACACGACTGGGTACCTGGATAAGACTACACGCCGTGTTCCTTTACAACACGGAGTGTTCTACTCGAGCTTCCCCAACCCGTGTAGTTAGTGAAACGGCCAGGTACACGGCTCTGAACTACACGGCGTGTACCATCCGTAAACGGCGTGTTCCTGATGTTATTCTCACGACACTATGTTTATGCTCACACGATCAGTGACATGGCCTTAAAACTACATGGCGTGTATCCGAAACGTACACGAAGTGTATTCTGGGTTTTTCTGTGTAGTAGCTCAGAAACTGCACTGAAGCCTAGAAACACTGATAACAAGGCAAAGAGGTGCCAAATTCCGATCCGTGAGGGCCCATAACACCTCAAGAAAAAAAATTTGGGGTTCATTTACGCAATGTAGGAAGAAAAAAATCCTCTAACAAGGTAGCATAGATTCAATCAAGAATCTATCAAAACAACATGCATAATCTACACGAACTCTATCACAACAGCATGCAATTTCTAATGCACCCTAGATGGCATGGAAAGAATGCATGGCATGCTATTTCGACAAGTTCCTATATGATGCATGACATGGAATACCCTCATATCATCGGGCTGTGACAGAAATACGACCACAATTGCCAAGAAAATAACAACACAAAGCATGTGAATCACTCTAGTTGAAATCATATCAACCGTTAAGTCTCAAAACCAGCAAACTACATTTAATGAGGTAGTATGGCATTTCCCTGTACATGGGTTAGCTACTCCCGAGAACAGCTTAATACCAAGTACAGAATTTGTCATATCCCTGGCTAAATTCTCCAAATAGTAATTAAAGAGAAATGAACTCCTTTGATACCAGTTTTTAATGACCAGAATCCAGAGAACCTCCACTGGTTCCCTGTACCCAGTTCGCCACATCACCTAAAGCGCGTTTCCACAAACGCCAGAGGCTGCCGACTAGCAGCGAGGGCCTTGGTGAGTCTGTGGGGAAACTATTCCCTCATTCGGTGAAGTATATAGTAGAAGAAAAACAAGTCACAATAGTAGAAACTATAACAGCATACAAAAACTGAACTGAATAGTAGCAGCAATGTATAAACTAATAATGATGCAACGTGGTACATGTTTCTATTGAAAGCAATAAACAAACCAATGTGCTGAAATACAAATTATCACAAGTACTAATGAAACAAGAAAGGAATAAAAATAAGTGCAACTCCACAGCATCGCAAGCCTCGACTTGGTCCCATGCTCTCCAACTCCAGCAAGTCAGGTACCTCAAGTAGAAGGGAGCTTTCCCATATCTATCCCTGCAACAACATAATCTTCTTGGGCCCAAAATAATGGCCCAAAAAGGGTGTGAGATACAATCCCAGTAGGCATCCACCCAAATATTTATGCCTAACAGTAAATGAAAACATGGAAAGTAAAGTACATAAACATTAAATAGGAAAATACTCAACAGTCACAGTCTACCGTTCTAGCATAGAAATTACACAAGTAAACAACTAGCAACAAGAAGAATACAAGTAACCCTCTAGGTTGCTCTCACAACCTAACCCCTATGGTTCAACCTACTAGTAGTAGAAACCCTCTATAAGGAACACACAGTCTCACCACTCTAGTTCAGCTATGAATGTAGACTCTCTGAGGAAGCAATCACCGTCAATTCCTCTTATAGTCTCGTAACATGCTAAAAGATCTATGGGGAAGCACTCAACGTCTCATTCCCCCTGTGTCCCATGTCGAGGAACTACAGACTCTCTGAGGAAGCACTAATCATCAATTCCCCCTTTGGTCTTGCATCATAATTAAAAGAGACTTTGGAGAAGCCCTTAGGTCTATTCTCCCTATGGTCTACTACACTAGGTTCTCACAGTCCTGTGTGAAACTAACATGGTCAGCGCACGTGTATCGTCCAAGTAAACCTCAAGAACTACTTGGATATCATTCAAAGGCTCCACAGAATAACAAAGCAATAGTTCCACTCTCCTACAACTAGTAATGGAAACTAGTAAAATGACAACAAGAAAAACAAGCATGGTAAACATTCAGGGTATAGTAAAAACTACCATACTCACATGCAATTACATCTACTCAAGCAATCATGAAAAGAAGGTGATATAACAAGGTAAAAACAGGAACACACAATACCCCTTTCAAGGTTATGGGAGGAATTTTCACAAATTACGCGTCGACTTCATACAAAAAGGCACAAACCACCCACCTCGATCCTAGGAGATTTATATACTTGAACCACGATGACTGATTCTACCTATAATGTTGTAGATCATAGAAAACCCTCGAAACATGTAAACCAAGATAACATGGAAAATAGTAGGAATTGGAAATCAAGGCTCAAGTAGAAGGAATAATTCACCGCTGCGCATCCAACGCAATCGACCGTGCTCAAATCGGATAATGGACGGAGAGGCGGGATCTCGAGAAAGATCTGGCCATACGGGTCGCTCTCGGACGAATGAGACCTAGAAGAAGGTGTTTATGTGTGGTAGGAGCGACCCCGAAGTGTTTAGTGAAAAAAATAAATGTACACGGTGTGTACTTTTAGAGTACAAAACGTGTACTAGGTTTTTTCGTACTCCGCCGAAATTGGCCTCCATGTCACCCCTACACACCATGTGTGCGGCCCAGACACTGCCATCACATGGTTTCGAGCCAGAGGAGAATACACGGCGTATACTCCGAAAGTACACGGCGTGTACTTCGAAATTTTCCATAAACTTAATTTTTCTTAAAAACTCCAGAAAAAGGAAAGACGTACCAGAAATGAAGATCCGGGTTCTTACAAATATTAACTTAATTTTCTATGTTGGCTAGATGATTCAAATTAGTTGAAATCAATGATTCAACCATAAAAATGAAATTATAGATCGTTAATGATTATAAATCATGACTAATAAGTATTCTTATTAAAAAATTGAGTTGATATTGAATAAAAAATTTATAGGACACTATTAATGTGATTATTTGGGGATTGTTTTTGGTAAATATGGGATATAAATCTTAATAAACTAAAAAAATGAAATAATAGAGGTGTAAATGAAAAATATTGGATATAGATGGGAGATAATGAAATTTTAATTTAATATTTTTCATTATTAATATTGGATTTATTTATAATGTGTTCATGGTTGAATAAGGATCTTGATTCTATTTTAATAAATTTGAAACATATTTCGTACCCCTAATATTAATTTAGAGCACTAATAGGTGAAAAAAATATTCCTTAATCATAAAAGGCCAAAATTACATACTTTGGTGATGGTTATTTCCATTATATATACAAGTTATGGATATCTTCGAAAAATTGACTAGAAGTGTTATTGGGGGATGGGGGGCCATGTTTTTTGTGACACACAAAGGTTCACTCCATATTTTCATTGGGCCATTCCATATTTTCAGGATTATATATCTTTCGATATTTTTGTCAGACGCTATATTTTGAACAATATATGTGTTGTGGAAAAGAATCGTAATTCCTTGAAACATGATTCTTGTAGGTTATTATTAATTAAGATAAGATAATAATTGCGGTTTCACATGAAACTAAGAAAAACCTTAATTGTTTTGTATTTATTGATTCTATATAGAGGAAAAATAATGTAATTTTTTTGGTTAGTTCTGCGAATTGATTAAATGGAGTCCTGAAACTTGTGTAATTTATGTGATGGTGTTAAAGTGACCAATATAATTCAGTAGTGTTAGTTATGTGCTATGATTAAAATCTTTTGGATAAAAATTCACTTTGTTGGGAGTGTAGTATGTCAATGTGGTGCAATTATACAACATGGGAAGTTTGTAATCCAGATATCATAGGTTGGTGAACAAAATAAATATGGGGGTTGAATCCATTCAGGATATGTGATAGTTATATATATTTTGAAAATATTTACATTGATGATTGTGTTTCATTTGATGAAGATGGTGGTGATTATTATGTAATTTTGGTGTATATAATATGGTAATACAAGGACAATAATTGATATAAAATAGTTAATATGTATCTTAACTATCGTGAACTCCCGAAGGATGGACACCTAAAAATAAATTGATATTTCTGGAGGGTATATAGTTTCCCAATAACTATATGTGATGTCAAAGAGATTCCATGAATGTAGTCACCTGGGAAAATAGAGTGATACCATACTAAAATACATTGACCCCACAATATAATATTCACATAATAGTGATCTATCTATGTGTAGATAAATATATGGTAGTGATGATTCAAGATTATTATGATTCGTGTTGGTGGATAAAATTTTAGTGTTTATTATTGTTCATTTATTATTTCACTATTTTTAGGTAGATATTTGTTGGTAGTGATGCAACAATTATATCCATGTAGGTGGGATAATGTTTGGATGTGTGTAGGTAATGGTGATTTTTATATTAATGGTTATGTAATTAAATGTGGGGATGATGTTATGGGATTTGGAAAATGTGATATGCTGTATTGAAATGATATTTCAATGATGGAATGCATTTATGAGAATCTTATGACTAGATATTTTATTTTATTTATTCCATATTATAATACATTAATAGGATTTATATACATGAACACTAGCTAATTATTGGGATGAACCTATTGGTAAATTTTTTTATTATCCCTTAATTTTTTTTATTATACGGTATGATTTGAATGTGAATATAGAAGACCATATTTCTAAGAAATGGATATTCATTGTGGCATGTAGTTTCACATTAAAATGCTTGTACTATAAAAGGGATATTAACTTGTCTTTATTTTTCAATATGTACCATTTATTTGTATTATAAAAAAATTCATATATGTTATTGATTTATTTAAATTTCTATATATTTTATAAATTTCAAATGTTGTGTTAGTTTACATTATAAAGGGTAATTCATATATATCTATGATGATATACCATTAGTGAATTTCCCACAAATGGGACAGATTAGATGGTTTTATTTAAAAGGTAATGTCAAACTCATTTCAAACATAGGTGACAACCCAATTTTGGTGGATTGTAAAAAAAATGACAACAAAGTGGTTTTTATTTGGGATGGTGTTTTGAGGATTTTTTTATTGATGATTGCATCAGTGGTAAGCTAATATTATCACTTGAAAAATTTAGTTGAGGTAGTAAACTAGAAACATATTTATGTAAAATGTACACTATAATCTAATAGTGAAATTTAATTTATCTGGATCAATACCTATGGGATAATATCTTTACAATAAGGTATCTGGAATGGTTTGGATTCTTCCAATGGGTGGTTTTATGTATGAGTTATTTTGAATGTGATGTGATCATAGTGATTTTCAGTTTGTGGGGTGAATAATGTGGACTAGTGGTTTAATGGGGTTAATATAGAAGTGAAATTATAAATTCCTCTATCTCACATTGAAACAGGCATATAAATATATGTGTCCTTGAGATAATTTTGAGTTATCTATTTCTATTTATTCTTATTTAATGATACAAAAAATCTGTTTAATAAGTCTAGATATGGAATTAAATATATAAAATTTGTAATTAAGCTAAACAATAATTTATGTAGTCTAGGAAGATATCCTTGAGTAATTTATAAAATAAAAATTTTCTAATTTGTGAGGGGTTTTTAACTATAATGATATTTATCATTAGATAGAGGAGGAATAGATATATTTTTAGCTAAATTAAAAAATTTATTAGCATAAGGTTGCATATTTTTTTTATTGTATGGATTAATATGTTTATTATAGACTGAGGGGTTGAGTGATATTTATTTGAGTATAGTCAAATGGAATTTTTTATACAAGTCGTTAATGAATTAGATAATATAATAGATAAATTGGATCAATATGTTTTTTGAGATGTTTTTTATACAATAAGAAAGGTTATATTTTCAAGGGTTTCATTACTTATATATTAGTATATGGTGAATTATATTTATTCAATACATATTGAGATGTTTAGTTATTTATACTTTTAAAGGGTATTTATTTATTAGGTTTTGAGGGACTTAATAATATAATATATAATATCATTTATAAATATATTGGAAATGGATTAGATGATAATATTAATTTTTATTGATGATGGGGTATTTTATGGGGAGTAATAAATTTTTTTTATCATATAGTTTAGTACCTGTTCGAATTCAGAATTGATAATATAAATATTATAAAATATATCATTTTTTAAAAAAATGGGCAACAATATACTAATCCATTTAGTGGGATTACTGATTATCTATATTGTACAAGATGATGAATATGTTTTTGGGAGTTTAAAGGACCTGATTTTCATTAATAAATAATTAGGTATGACTATATTGTTTCTATCAAAAGACCACCTTATCAATGTCAAACATAGTTATTTCTATTTGTGTTCCAATAGAAATGTTTATTGGGACAAAAAAATTGGATGTTATAGAAGAGTAATTCATAGAGGAGTTCAATTGAGAGATGACCAAAGGGGGTATAAATGTGGAAAAAATTTATTGAGAGGAGAAAGAGTCGATATATGAAAATTTTAGATCTTAAATTTTTAACAAGGGAGTGAATGAGATGTGGTTTTTATGTTCAGTTTTCAGTTAATACACTATTTATTTATTTTGAATTATTATTAGTCCTTGAATTATATTACCAATAATTACCTAGTTAATTGTTTATAAAATATACTATAAAGTATTCAATGTTTATTATAATTTATTAATACAGTGTTATGTTGGGTGAGGATAGATGAGGTGTGTTTTTGTGATTTATTTGTCGGGATATATGAATTAAATAATTACATAATAATTCTATATTAAAAAAGATTTGGTTTAATCATAGGGATGGTTTTGGTTCATCCAAAACATGTGATAATTATTTATAATAGATAGATGGTGATTTTCTATATTTTATATGCTCAACATGTGGTGTTTTTTTTGGAGATATGTTTCTATTTATGGTATATATATTATAATCCATATGATATTTTATCTCAGTTTTTATGATTTATGATTCATGCATATGATTTAGATATATATATTTTTCCTAGAGGTGTGATGGATTATATTTATGTGTTTTGATAGAAAATGATGAGTTTACCACATAGGTGAGAGAATAGGTATGATATTTTTATATATGAAGGTGTCTTTAATATTTCTATTGAAATGTATCAAATGGTTGTTTTACTGTTGTTTTAATAGATAATATAAATTGATAATTTATTGGAATCATAATTTATTCATTATAGTCACCCCATGTGAAATAACATCATTTTTATGAAGAATTTGATCATAATTTTATGTTTTTGTTGACATTATTAGTAGTTTAATTAATTGATAGTTAAGATTTATAAATCTCTAAATAAGGTAATAAATATATTTTTTAAAACATAAATACAAAAATGTTATTTGCAATGCTCTATTTTTTATTTTATTATCATTGGATATGTTTTAGTGAAATGGAAATTTGTAATTCATCCTTTTGGTGTTGCAATTTTAGTTTTAGTTTATATTAATATATATTAGAGTTATAAATACACCTAATTTTCTTTTTGGGATTATAAATATGATATCTCAATAATGTAGTATTAATTTGTTTTCCTGTTCATTGATGATATTTTGATAACATCAATGATGGAGGAGGATAATGAAAAATATTCTATGATGATGTTATAATTTATTATAATGAAATAGTTGAAAGAGATGTCTATGTTCCTTCTTATGACCCATTAGGTGAATTTAATAGGCACTACTATTTCTATTCATGGTTTAGTAATGCCCACATTTATGATTTATGAAGATATAACATAAAATATACTAAATAATATTTTCAATGTATATAAAATTTTATTATTTTATATTTAGTATAGTTTATTCATAATAGGATTAATTCATATTGAATCACCATTAACAATAGTAATTCATAGAAGGAAATATTTTTTTCTATCTCAAAATGAAAATATATTTTCAAAATCATGAAGGCTATGATAAATAGTTCTTCAATTCACTCTTTTCTCAACTAAAAATATTATTTTATTTTCTATTATGATTTCTAAAATTTTGGTATTGGGAGTGTTTTTATTATTGAATTAGTCATAAGTAAACATTTGTCTATGTAATTACCACTTAATCAATATCATTATCCACACCATGATTTAGATAATATTTTCATGGCGTCTTCAATTAATTAGTTGATGCTTTATTTTCTTGGAGAACACAATCTAGTTTACTCAAATAATAAGAGATTGAGGCTTATATATTTTACAATAATTTGAATCTTCAACAATGATAATTTACTATCATTGTATTTTATTATAACATCATCATTATATATATAATAACAAAGAAAATTTAGTTATTAAAATAACGAGTTGGATGTATTATCGTTAGGATACCTAGAAAATGGGTGCGAAGTAGAATGAAATAAAGTTATTGGAATATATTCATCTTTGGTAAAAAGAGATATATGATGTGTATTATCCTTATTTTAATAACATAAGTGTCATAAAGTTTTTATTTTAAATTTTTTTATTACAACATGTTGCAGGTCTGAGATCTAGTAGTTGGGAGGAATGAAATTGAAATTTATGGTGTCCCTTTTAGCGATTACACAATGATCCAAGGTGGTTAGTGGTAACAGTGTTGTGCTAATCTAGGTGCCTGTGTGTTTCAATTTAGTTCTTCAAAGCATATTAATGTTCTGCTAAACCATCCTAGATGCATCCAATAGGGATCTATAAGATGTAATTGATGAGTGGAACCATTTTTGCATGGTTCTCTCAACTATGTTCCAATATTATGATAATAATTCTAATGGATCTTGGTAATGTATGTGGCGATCACATGGTTTGGTAAATCAAGAAAAAATCATTTAGGTTTCCTATTTAGCTTAAAACAAATTGTTTTTATTTTATTTTTCTATTCTTTTCCATTATTTATTTTTCTCTATTATCTCCCCCTCTTCTTTACTCATCCACATTGCATGATGTGCACCTCCCCCATCTCATGGATTAAGGCTTCCACCCCTCTCATCCAAAAGTCTATTCAAGGATCCCCACTAGTTTGGTAATTAATCTAAATCATTCCTTCAAGGTAAGTCCTTCTTCTCTCACCCCCCCCCCCCCTCAATTTTGGCATTTGTCCTCTCCCATGTCCCGACTCCATTTGACCAAACCCTATCTCAATGGTTGATCTGATTTTTTCTTTTTTCTATAATTGTTAGGTTTTGAAAAGGGTCTCCGAAGACAACATTTTTTTGGGTAGTGATAGCTTCCACCTAAGGCAATGCGGATTGGTTCATTTTGGATTTTGGTCCCTGCTTTGGGTATGTTTTTTCTTAAGCTGTTCTGTTTATAACCATTCTATTAGGGAATTTTGTGATTATCAGTCCCTATATGTTAATTAATTAGATAATTGGTTTCTGCTTTATGGGATTCACTCATAATAATAGGTAAAAATGATATATAAATATATATATATAATCCTTGTACATATTCTATATTTTTATGATTAAAATGTACATTTGATTTAATATTATATATATAAATGTATATGCATGGATTTTGGGGTTTTATTCATCAAAATCATCAAGATTCAATGTATTCTATGTTGATCCTATTCTCTTTGTGGTTGGTGTAACTATATAATATTTATCCTTTTGGAAGTTTAATTATGTGTGTTCCCATTTTAGTTCCATTTGTATGATGTAATAAATATATGAGACACCCTTTTGATGTTTTGAGTCTATTTTATTATTCCATGGAATTGGCATAAATGGTTGGTTTGTTTATTCATCATATTGTTTTTTAATGTGGAAAATTTATTTGTGGTTGAAATGAATTTGCCATTTTGACATGTTTTTATATGTGGAAATGTGTTTTGACCAGGATTTGTCTCTATATGTAAAAATATTATTTTAAAATATAAATAGATATTAATTATTGTTTTTTTCTCCAATGGCTTAAAAATGGTTATTTAGTTTTATATAAATTTTTTTTGTGATATGTGTGGGTGTTTCACCTCTCATTGGAAATTACAAATTGGATTTTTTAATGGTTGGTATTTTGAATGAAAAGGGCTTAGGTCTTATTTAGGGTTTTCATAGGTTAACATGAAATTTTATTGAAGCTGAATGTTTTTTTAAACTAAAAATGTTATAAATGATATTTTATGGATTGTGTGATGGAAGAAGTAATTTTGGCCATGTTTTGTATTTTCATAGAAGAAAATATTTTTGTTTGGGTGAAATTGATATAAATTAATGGATTGGGGTTTTCCCTTAAAAAATATGGGTGAATTTTATTATACATTAGATCTTGGATTTAAAAGGGATTTTACCAAAATTTATGTGGTTATTCATTGAAATGATTATCCATCCCATTGGAAATGAGTTTTATATTTCATAATTGGTTTATAAAGGGATTTATAATGTATACTAAGTGAGTAACGTCCTAAACACCACCTTGTATATGATGTTTATTGTCACCATCTTGAACCCTCTTGTTTTTAGAATATGATTATGTTGTTTAGGTGATTTATTCTAGTGATGTGGAAAATGGTTGTGCTATTGGAATATTTATGATGTGATTTTGGGATTCATTGGTGAGAAGTGACTGAATATATTTTAAATTGAATAATTAAAACCCTCATAATTACCTTATGATGTAGAGAGGATAGTGGAGTTGCGATTGAGAATACCCATGGGGTGTTCAATCTTCATGAACATCGGTTAGGGTTTTTAAATTTGTAAATGGTTCCACAATAACGCTAACCTATAAATTTTATGATTAACAGGTTAACATGTTCTCATTAAAGGAAATTTTGAGGATTGGGTTTAATTGGATAACATGGGTTGTGATTGAAATTCACGTTAATATGTGTAACTAGTATCATTGAATAAGGGTGTGTTTGGTATAATGTAAATGGGTTAAGGGGAAAATGATTTTCAAATAGATATTTTGGTAATCAGTTAAGGCCTAAGAGTGAATCTTGTGTTAAATGAAATGTGTATTGTAATGTTTTGTGTGTTTTATTGTATACGATATATTTTGTAATGAATGAATAATAAGGTAAATATGGATACGAGGTCTATTAATGGATTGAGTCTTCTCCCACATGTCATGTTAGACTAATGCTATAACCCCACCAAAAAATGCATGTGACAGAGAGTTAAACTGATTACCTATTCCCCAAATTGTATCATTTGATGATACTTCATCGACTAAGGATCTATACCTTCTAAATTAACATCATGGAGTGTGTTGGAATGTATTAAATAGGTAGTATGCTTCGAAAATAGATGGAAATTTCCAGATTACTAGATTAAGGCTTCATGTAATGATAATAGTTATTATTATTAAATGCATTTTTAGTTCCAACATGGTTAATACACTATGTGGGTCAAATGACCGGATTTGGACATTTTGTAAAATATGTAAATTCTTATTTGGTGGAAATTATGATAAAAAATAATTAAGTGAAGAAATAGAATTAATGAATATGAAAATTAAAGTGAATATTATCAACTAATGACATAATGTTTATTCTTATTTACCATGTCTCTCCCTTAGAACATGATCATTGTTTTTCCACTCATGACCTAGAGGATGGGATGATCAGACATGGAATTGAGGCTGCATTGGGATGTTCTCTCCTTGGTTGGGAATGTTTTTTTTCTTGATTTGTTTTATAAGTTCCATGTTCAAAAAAACATATTGAGAAATGATATTTCCATTATGTTCATTTAGTATTGGTTGATGATTATTTCCACCTACACTGTACAATAATGATATTTGTGTATGTTGTTCTTAAGTCGCCATGGGAGTTTATTTGACCCTTATAGGAATATGTCTTAATGTGATTATTTTCTATAAATAATGTAAATATGTTGTCTTTTAGAAACAATAATGCTGTTTGTGGAATATGATAAGGCATCGACCCATGGCATATTTTCAGATGCATGTGTTTAGTTTTCTTGGTATGTAATGGAACATATTTTGGAACTTTTCAATGGATTTTATTTGATATTACTAAATATTATTATCTATATAAAGACTAAAATGTAGCATTATATTCATAAAATCATTGATTATTCACCTTAGGGAAAAATTTTCATAGTTTCAATGGGTTGTGGTGACCTACCATGAATTTTAGATCAGGACTATATGTTAGATGGTTCTCTATTGATTTCTATTTGTTCTCCATGGCTGGTGTGGGAAAGAGTTGGGTAGAGATACATTGGGTCTTAGTTTGAGCTGGTTAGTTTTTCTTCTTTCATGCTTGTGGGTATTTATTTTAGTTACATAGTCTCTCCCTAACCAGATGTGTCATTGTTTATTTATTTGGTTTTTTCATTTATATCATTTGATATTGATCATTAATTCTCTAGAAAAAATATTTCCCATGAGTTTTCTGATGACTCCTAGGGACTAGATGCCAGCCTGTGGGGATCGGGAATGCCCTTCTATCTATGTGGAAAACCGGGTCGGGTTTCGAGTAGGATGGAATTCTGGGATAGGTTGATTATAATGTCTTATCAGAGCCTATTTTCAAAATGTATCCTAGGATTTTTATAACCCATGGTATTTCTTTATGTTTGGTTAGGATGGATACAAATTCTTATCAGAGCATGAATGGTAATGGTATGGAGACTATAGATAGATCATTCATTTAAAGATCATCAAGATTTTGGAGTATGTTTCATTTCAAATTATAGATTCATGAATATTCTAGGATTATATTAATTTTTTTATGTGATTTATGTTTTGATCCCATGTGATCATTTCATTCTACTGGGGTCACTCTTTGTCTTTGTTGGGGAAGGAAGGATAAATTGATCTACTCTTGTAGTAAGCATTGTATGGTAATCCATGTGGTTCCCATTTGGTCAAGTCTACCTTTATATTGTTTTTGTGATTTAGGGATGTCTTGTGGTACCCAAACCATGTGTCCAATGGATGAATAAAAAAATTCCCTTTTCTGATTGGCTTGATTTTGAATCCCCTTGATTCTATATTTTTTTCAAGGTGGTTTTCACACATCGGAGAAGGATTGATGAGTGTTTGGGGACATGTTCTTTATGATTCTTATGATGTTTCATGTTTAGTCCTTTGATATTAATTTTATTAAAAAACATGATTGAGGAATAATGTTTGATTTGAGGAAAACATTTATATTCAAATTATTTTTTATGAAAAATTGGGAAGGGTTAATTTTATTGGTTATATAAATAAATTTATAAAAATTGCTATGTTCATGTGAAATGGTGTGTTCAAATGGAAAGTGAGTTATGAAAAGTCATTATTTGATGTTTGGATTTTAGAATGATTTTTTTTTGAGAATGACCTTTTATGGGTTTCCTTGTCATCCAATGTGTGGGTTCCATAAAGGGTTTTGGTTTTATTTTGGGATGCCTTTGTTTTGTAAACATTTTTTGGTAGAGGGTTATTTTTAAAATGTTCAATGGGGAAAACAATGTCATTAAAAGAGAATTTTTTTTCTGTATTTTAATGTTCCCCTTTTAATGGTTATTGTGAACCTTGTCATTTCTTAGTGTTATTATAGATTCTATAACTAGATGTAATCATTTGGAATGTGTAATGAGACATGGATGTCAAAGTTCCATTTCATGGGTCATTGTTTCTATCCCCTAGAATGGATGAAATAGTTTTCGTTGGATCTGGTGAATACCAGAACAGTGAGTGGAGTAGTGGACGAAAAAACATCTTTGTTATATCAGTTGTGCTATAGATTGTTTGTTCATGTTTATTTTGATGTGGTGAGTTTCTTTGGGAAACATTTTTGTTGATGTGTTATGGTTTTTCTTACTTGGGGTGTGTTTGTTAATGTTATATGGATTTTAAAACATTTCCTCATTGAGTTATTATGGGGATAATTGCATTGGAAGAGAGAGATAATTTACATGCACAATCGGTTAACTAGTGTCTTTGCTCTAGTAGAAATGTCTGTCAATCAAGATTGCATTTTACCGTGATGGTTTTAGATGCTGCTGGGGGGTTGCTCCATGATTTGGACACTATGTTAATCATGTGTGTTTTCACTAATGGTGAGACCTCGTTCCATAGTTGGAGGCCCCTGGTGGTGGTTCATTCTTTATTAAGTATGTATGTTTTTTTAGAAAGAGTCACTCCATGACTAAAAATTAGATTTTTATTGTCAAACACTTTTGAGGAGATTGTGAGAAACCCATAAGGAATCTCTCCTTGATTCCCAGTTGTTTGAGTCCATGTATTCTCAGGATTTTGTTTAGTCACACAAATTTATAGGAACTCTATAGGTTGTAGATATTATGTTAGACATTCCTATGACAAATAATATTTAATGATTGAGGTTTGTTTCTATTAGTAAATGGAGACGTGGATTCATATTATTTTAATAGGTAGATAATTTTTGAGTATTTTAGTCATTGGATTGAGGATATGTTATTCCGGGTATTTCATTATGTTAGACCCTCTTGAACCATTTGTATTGTAATGACCCGAACATTGGAATAGTTTTAATTTCCAAAATTGGTGTGTTATTTTATTTTGACATCAACAAATCTATATACATTAATTAATGAAATTAGTATAATTAAATTTATACCATTGGGTTTAAACATTAATATGACCTTTGGATACTATAACATTATGATAATTTTTTATAAATACAAATGATCATGGTTAATTATAACTGAAAGAAAATTTGATGGCCTCATCCAGTAGACTCGGGCCATATAGAGCCTATCTGTTGGAGCTTGGAATGGAGGTTACATCACTAGGCTTTGTTCTGGACCAAACTAAAGGCAAACAACAACACGTGACGCATGAATGAAATCTACTACAGGATAAGTTCAAGCTAATCAAAATCACCACTACAGTAATGTTTCTCGATTCACCCCATGATTCTATCAAAATTTCACACATTAAACTTAGGTCATATTTGGGATTCATAAGAGGCTATGCAATAATGCCATAGTTACATTGGGTAATCCTTATTTATAAATAAAATTGTTATTTACTCATAGGGTAAAATTTTTGTATTTCAAACGTCTGGAAAAATATAGGATGAATTTGTAGAAGTTCCATATTATTTTAGAAATATTGGAAAAAGTGGTATTTTAAAATATTTTTTTTATACATTAAATAATTAATAATGTGAAATGATTTTAAAAAATGGTCTTCTATAATTGTGATAGGTAAATAATTTAGAGTATTACAAGATCAAAATAACATTTAGTTAATATTAATTTATGAATAGTAATATGACCATTTTGAATAGTAATGTTACTAATGTAATAGTAAAATTGCTTAGAAAAGCATTATTACAATTTAGGCATCTTGAATGGTGATTTTATATAATAGTATAAGAAAATAACTATCTAAAAAATTATTAGTTACGTATTAGTATTTTATTCTGGTAAATTGTTTTTTACATAAAAAATTAATATCGCATAATTAGAAAAATAATTCATATAACTGAGTTCATTTTTGAATCCATAGAATCGATGTAAGGTTAGGGTGAATTTAAAAAGTTTTTATAAAATGTTTTGTTTTTTGGTGAATAGTAAAAATATAGTTTTGAGTTTTGGTGTTATTAATGACATCATAAATGATTTAATCATGATGTAATAATTATGGTAGACTTTTTAATATTTAGCTACGTTAGGATTTGTCCCATGAGTCCAATACCATGGGAAAATATCATGTTCATGCCCATGGTTTTTCAATTACCAACGATGAGGTGTCCTTTGGAAATAAATAATACATTTCCTCACGTTTTCTTCAAATACCAACTCATTCTTTCATATTTATCACTGAAAACTCAACATCAACAAATATATAGTCTTTTTACCTCCCATGGAGTCCTCACATGGTTCCCTCAGTCCCCCTAAGGACCCAACCTTCAAGATTTCGATGTTACTCTTCAAGGTAAGGGAACCTTTCCCCCTACTCTTCTATGTCACAACTTTCTTTATGTTATGTCTTCTAGTTTTTAAAAAAAATTATTGAGGTATTTTATTATGTATCCTTTTTACATTCCATTTAATTACCAATTTATGAGAGACCATTTCCAATCTCATGAACTGATTTTCTAAAAATTTAATTGACATCGTTAGGCTATCAAATTTTAAAAAATGAAATCCAATATACTATTTTCATTCATGTTTCCTCTTCATGTGGCATGTCAATCAAACATCCATACCATGATATTATTTAAAATTTATTCTATCCCTATACTTTATTATGAGTTATTTATTATTGGATGACCCTTCCCCCTATCTTTAAAATGTTCTCTAAAAAATGTTATTTAGTCGTTGTGTTGGAAAATTTTCATCTCAAAATCTCTCTCAATTTCTCATGAAAATCTCTCATTTTATTTATGTGAATACACAAATATATTTTAATTTATACACATATTAATTAAGACATAAAAGTTATCTATTTTATTCTGAAATTGACATACATATAACCCTCTCTCCCATTTAGTGGGTTATAAATGAAATAATAAACTAATTTTTAAGCACATTTAAAACCAACCGATTTTATAGTGAAACAAATTTCCTTTACTATCATTGGTTTAATTATGAAATTTATGATTATGATCAATGTGGCTCAAATGAAAATAAATTCATATTAAGGGAGCTCCATGACAGTGCTCTAATGTATTGTGTAAAATTTAATCTCTATAGATGACAAGTATCATGATACATTGCTGAATAACCGTGGTAATTTTTAGGACACCGTGAGGATGAACCTTGGTGATATGTTCATGAATGTATAAATTAAATGTTGTAGCCACATATTCTAGTTATGTCTCAATTTATTTTCATTATGATATTCCTCTACTAACATTTCTCATTTCATTATGTTTTTCATCAAGTTCTTATTGATATCACATGTAAATCGATTCCCTTACTTTCATTACTGGGGATTCTTATCACCCTTTTAGTTGATGTGTGTCTAAAAGTTATGATATACAATAATTTTACTTAGGATGAACTTGTTATGAATCCATAATACTGTATTAGTAGAATGTTAAATGTGTTAATGTATATTGTTCCTGATTTCAAAGACACTAGACTTTAAACATCCTATGTCCACAAAATGTACTAAAAAGGTATGTAATAAAAGGAATGATTCCATAGTTGGTATCAAATGATATTTTAGTTATTTATGGAAATAAGGTGATGAAAATATTTGTAATAACCCTATAAAAAAGATTACATATAGGGAATCATCTGGGTATTATATTGAAATTTTATGTAAGTGGGGTTTGAAAAAATAAATCCATGTCTGGATATGAACAAGTGGATGTGACTCTTGAATAAATGTACCTAGGGGTGAAATCTCAGATAAGGTGTTTCCGGCTTGACATGAGGTATCTTGGTACATGACAACGAGCCTTTCTTCACTCTTTGTTTGACACTCTTGGGGGATATGTTTTAATAATAAAAATCTTTTTATGAATTATTATAAAGGATTTATAGTGAAATTTTAATGTATAAGCCTAATGTTATAAGAAATAAAATCCATTATAGTTAATAGATTCATAAATTAAATAAGATTCTCACTGTGGTTTTATTATTTTAGAAAGAGGATGAAAATAGGAGGAACCATGAAAATGGTGGATGCAATTGTCTATGCACTGATGGCCCTCCGATGGAAGCCAGAATCTAAACATTCTAGAGAATGATGAACAAACTGACTCAAGTTATGGGAAATAATGTGAATCATGCCGAGAGAGATATCTCATCACAAAGGAAACAACATTATATTGAGTCTTTTATAAATCAATGACCAACAATATTCCGTGGATCTACCAACCCATTGATTTCTGAACAGTGGAATTGCTCTATCGAGAATATCTATTTTGTGCTATGATTTTCCAAAAAAGAAAAGTTCACCTAGGAAATTTATCCCCTAGATAGAGAAGCTAAAAAGTTGTGTGAACTCCTTAAAAACATTTGTCCAAGAGTGGAGGTTGAAGCTATGTAGTAGGAAGAGTTAAGAGGGGTATTTTTCAATAAGTATTTCCAAAATTTTATTAGAAGAATAATGGAGAAGTAGTTTGTCTAGAAGAATTATAAGGAGAATGAAACTATTGGATTCTTGGAGATGAACTTCACAAGACTTTTCCATTACACCTCATGCTTTGTGATGGATCTTAATGGGAAGGTTGATAGATTCTTTGGTGGAATAATACCACATCTACAGAAGATTCTAGCCAACCAATAATATAAAAACCATGGGAAGATCGTGTGGAGTGCGAGAAAAGCTAAACTGGAGTTTGGTGATAAGCAATGATCTCATAAATACAATGACAAAAAGTGATTGATGGAAATAATATAAGGGAGATGTTTTGATCAGGGAAGAGAAGGCCTTCAAGTTCAACGTCCCACGTAAAATATTTGTGGGATGAAGAATTCATAGAAATTAATTTGGGGGTGCCGGAAGTGCTACAAGTGTCTAAAATATTTCCATATTTTGTGGAATTGTTTTAATAAGAGAAGTCTCAACTTCCCAACACTAATATAAAGGGGAAGATGGTTCATGGCCTACCTGATGTCCAAGCCTATAAGTGTTTACAAGTATGGAACTTTTCCAATCATTGTCCACATCTGAGGGAAGTGGTGGGGATTCACCATTAACCTCAGCAATGGAAAATTGGAGCAAGGTCGAACTTTTGCATTCACTATAGCGGAATTTGTAGCTTCAAATGACGTGGTAGAAGGTACTGTTGTTGTTCTCTCAAAGACACAAAGTAATTTGTTCGATTCTAGTTCTATGCATTCATTTATTTCCACCATGATTGAATAGAATTTAGAATTAGCCCCTAAATTTCTATAAGTAATGTTATCCCTAAAGTCTCTTAGTTCAATTATCCAATCATCATTAGAAATTAGAAATTGTATTATTTAAATTAGTTCAAACAATATTATCTTAAATATAGTAGTCAATACCATGATATTATTCATCATTATACTAGGGATGGACTGGATATCAATGTTTAATGCTAAGATCAAAAGTAGAAGCAAGGAAATCTCAGTAGTATTGAATGGAAAATAAAGCGTTATCTTCCCAGGACAGATATATTAACCTGATCATTTTTTAGATGATCCACGCATAACCTTCTTTATTGAGTATATTGGTGAAGAATAAGAAAGAAATGATAATATAAGGATATAAAATATCTCCGTCATCTAGTAATACATTGACATATTTCGTAAATAGTTACCCAAACCTCCCACAGAACGAGAGGTAGAGTTTTCCATTGAACACATACTTGGATATATTCTGATATAAAAGACCCTGTATTGGATGGAAAATGTGGAGCTGGAGGATTTAAAGGAGTAACAACAAGATCTTTTGTAAATGGGGATAATCTAACTGAGTGTGTCTCCTTGGAGGGAATGTTTCCTCTTGTGAAGAAGAATGATGGATCAATGCAGATATGCATTGATTATAGATAATTGAATGGGATCCCAATAAAGAGAAAATACCATCTTTGAGGAATTGATGACTTATTTTACCAAATTTTTGGGGATCCATTCTTCCATTATATGGATCTCTGTTCTGGTTAACATCAATTTATGGGGAAGAAAGAAGATATTCCAAAACTTTCCTTCTAATCATGCTATGGTAATTGGGAGTTATTGGTTAATACCTTTGGACTATCTAATGTGCATGATATTTTATGGATTTTATCAATACAGTCTTTATAGACTACCTTGATAACATTGTGGTAGTTGTTATTGATGATATTGTGCTATATTCCAAAAGTCTCGAGGGGCATGAGGATCTTCTAATGGTTACATTAAAAACTCTATAGATGGATAGGCTTTTTGGAAAGTTTAGAAAAGGTTAATTTCAGTTACATAATTTTAATTTCTTAGGGAACATTGTAATAAATGAAGGAATCACATTTTCCACAGCAACGATAACGGATGTAGAGGAGTGGCCTTATCCTATAAAAATAATTGAGATTATAGTTTCTTTGTATTAGCATGATATTATATGTTGTTTGTCAAAAACCTTTCACATATTTATAATCCATTAACCTAGTTAACTAGTAAGGATCGAAGTTCATATGTAAAAAGATGTGCGAGGAATGATTACAAGAGCTGAAGAAACGATTAGTTACTGCACTCGTGATAACTCTTCCCTCTAGTGGAGAAGTATTATTTATTTTTAGAGATACATCTCTGAAGGGGCTTGGGTGCGTCCTAATGAAAAATGTCAAATTCTTTGCATATGAATCTCGACAGTTGAAAAATCATGATCATAACTATACAATACTTGATTTGGAGCTGGCTATAGGTATTTTTTCTCTAATAATATGGAGGCACTATCTTAATGGGGTGAACTATGATATATACATAGACCATAAAAGTAGTAAGTATATTTTAACACAAAAGTAATTGAACATAAGAAAAAGGATATTTTTGAAACTTCTTAAAGAAAATGATTATTCAACTCATTATCATCTTGATAGAGAAAACAAAGTCACAGATGCATTATCTTGGAATGACCTAGTTGTTCATTCCATTCAGTGGATTCAATGCAATCCTTTGATCAATGACCTAGTGAAGTTGGACATGGTAATTATAGGCTAATGGAAATCATCAACCCTAACCCCAATGATTTATCTACAATCATTACTAGAGAATATCAAGAATCCTTATAATGGAGATCCTTTATCACATAAGTGGTATGTGGTTGTGAATTATGGGATGTTTCTTGAGTTCAATATTGATACAGAAGGTGTACTAAAATTTCATTCAAAAATATGTCTACTATCAAATCCAGAAATAAAGGATCCAATGGATGAAGCTCATATCTCTACATTCTCTATACATCCAAGAAGAAAAAAAATGTATAGTGGCCTTAATGATCTTTATTATTGGGATAATATAAAAATGGAGTTTTCTAACTGCACTACTAGATGTCTTGTATGTCAGCAAGTGAATGAAGAGTGTCAACATCTTAAAGGGGTATTGAAACCACTACCCATACCATCATTGAAGTGGAACAATATCACAATGTAATTTGTCAATATTATCCAAAGAAAATCTTAAAGAAAATATGTGATATGGGTTATCGTGGACTATCTCACAAGGATTACAACTTTTATATCTATTTGGGATGATTTCCCTCTTGAACAACTTGTCATGATTTATGTAATTAAAGTGGTAAGGCTGCATGGTGTTCCACTTTATATCTTGTATGATCTAGATCTATGGTTCACATCAATACATTTGTTTTGTATTCAACATGCTGTAATAACTGAATTGAATTTCAGTATGGATTATGACCCCCAAACAGATGGCCAATCCCGAAGGGAAATTCATATTTTGTAAGAAATCCTAAGAACATTCTCAACGGAATTTGAAGTTTGGTGGCCTCAACATCCCCCAGTAGATTAGTTCTCTTACAAGAACAGCTTCAATCAAGAATTCAAATGGCACCCTATGAAGCTCTATATGGGAAGTGGTGTAGAAATTTTATTTGTTGGGATGAAGCTGTGTAGAGAACTCCTCTTGGGACTGATCTTGTGCAAGAGATTATAATAAAATTCCACGCCATCCGGGAACACATTAAGGCTACTCAGAGTCGGGAAAAGTGTTATGCTGACAACCGTGGATGGGGCTTGGAGTTTGATGTTCTTGAAAATTTATTTCGTCTAATTTTACATTGGAATAGAGTCATGAAGTTATGGATGAAAGGGAAGATCACCCCTATGAACATTTTCAACAATGAAATCCTTGACCGCATGGTAGATGTGGCCTATTGGAATTCACATCCTCCAGATCTAGCACATGTTCATGATGTCTACTACATATCCCTCTAGAGGATTTACATAACTAATTCGTCAAATGTACAAAATCAAAAGGAGGTACAAATATAACATGAAATATCTTTTGAGGAGCATCCGGTGGAGATCATAGATCATACAGACTAGGTTCTACAGAATAAGACTACCACCTTATTACAATACTGTGGAGGAACCACGAATATAAAAAATTCACGTGGGAACCAGAGGACTCTACGTGCCATAATTACCCAGTCCTTTTCACTTTTGATTGTACTAAATGATTTTTTGGGGATGGAATTTCATGAGAAAGAATGTAACGACCCAAAATTTTGAATAATTTTTGTTCTCTAAATTTATGTGTTATTTTATTTTATACTCAACAAAAATATATCCTTTAATTAATGAATTCAGAATAAATAAAATTATTCCTTTGGGTTTTAACAGTTATATAATCGTAGGAAGCTATAATGTTATGATTATTGTTTTTACATATAAATGATCATGGTTAATTATTACAAAATGAAGATTCAATGGCCTCATCCAGAAGACTCGGGACATACGATTCCCATATGTCGGAGCATATAAAGGAGGATTCATCACTGGGATATTCTTTGGATCATGCCCAAACTGTACTCCAACATTTGAAGCTTGAACGGAATCTCCTGTAGGAGAAGTTCAAACTGATCGAAATCACCACTCGTGGAATCTTTTCCGAGCCAACCAAAGATTCTATATCCTTATCACACCTTTCACATAGGTCATATATAACTGTTATTGGGGTATATGTAACAAGGCCTTTGTTACATTGTGTAATAATTTTACATAAATAAAATTTTTATGTATTCTTATGGTAAACATTCTATATTTCAAATGTCTAGATATATATAAGATGAAATTTTAAAAGATCCATATTATCGATGAAATTTTACAAAAAATGGTATTTGAAAATATTTTTGTGTACATTAGATAATTAATAATGTAAAATGATTTTCAAAAAATAGTCTTCTACAGTTGTGTTCAGTAAGAAATTTAGAGTCTAATAATATCCAATTAAATTTTATTGAATAGTAAAGTATGAATATTAATTTAAACCTTATGAATAGGTGTGTGGCCAATGGAATAGAAACCACACATAAAAAAACATAAATATAATTTATGAATGTTGAATGGTGATGTGATATTATAGCTTAAGTAAATATCTGTTACAGAAATTAATAGTCAAGTATTAGTATTTTTTCTGGTAAATAGTGTTTTTATTTTAAAATTAAATATATACTAATTAGAAAACTATTTTAAAAAAATGGAGTTTATTTTTTAATTAAAATAATTAATATTATGTTACTGTGATTTTATTGTATTGTATAAAATGTTAAGTTTTTGGGTGGAATGTAAAATTACAGTGTTGAGTGTCAGTGTGATTAATGAAATCATAAATGTTGTAATCATTATTTAATAATTATAGTTGACTTTTGAATATTATGATATGTTATGAGGTTTCCCAAGTGGCCAATACTATTGGAAAATAACAAGGGAAATCCCATGGTATTGTAAATTCCACTGATGAGGTGTCCCTTGGAAATTAATAAAATATTCCCTCACTTTATCTATATATAACAACCCATTACTTCATTAATTTCATTCATAATTCATCATCAACTAAGATCTGGTCATTATACTTCCCAAGGAGTCCTCCCAAGGATCACTTAAGCCCCCCGAGGTCCCAACCATTATGCTTTTGATGTAACTCTTCATGGTATGGGAACCTTTCACCATCCACTTACAGGTCATGAATACTTTTATATTATGTCTTCTAGATTCCATGTAATTAGGGTGGGGTATGTTAATATATATTTGTATTACAGTCCATTTCATATCCAATTGTTGTGAGTCCATTTCCTCTTTAATCCACCAATTTTCTGAATTTTTAATTGACGTCGTTACGCAGCTAAATTTTTCATAAAAGAAATTCCTTCTTTTATTTTCATTCAATTTTCCTTTTCATGTGTTATGTCATTAAAACATCCATTAAATGATTTTATTTAAAATTTATCATTTCCCTATATTTTATTATGAGTTATTTATGAGTGGGTGACCCTTTTCTTCTCTCTTTTTTAATGTTTTTTGAAATCATGTACTGTAACCATTATGATGTAGAACATTAATCTCAAAATCTATATTTTTTTCTAATGAAATTATATTGTTTTGTTTATTTGAATACCCAAATCAATTTTAATTTCTAGGGTTATTTATCAAGCCATAAAATATATCTATTTTATAAGTAATTTATATTCATATAACCCTCACGCCTTTTCCATAGATTATTAACGACATAATGATCTAATTTTTAAGCTCTTTTAAAACATCCTAATATTGATGTGAAACCCATTTCTTTTACTCTATTTGGGTTATTTATGAAATGTATGATTATGATATATGCATATCATATGAAAATAATGAAATATATGGGAGATCCTTGATAGTTATCTAATTCATTGTGTAAATAACTTAAACACTTGAGATGACAAGTTTCACGATACCTTGGAGAATAACCATGGTAATTTTTATGACTCCTTGGGGATGAACCTTGGTGATATATTAATGAATGTATAAATTAAATGTATTATCCACATATTAATGTTATGAATAATGTTATTTTCATTATGATATTCATGTACTTCCATTTCACATGTATTTATGTTTTTCATCATGTTCTCAATGATATCACATGAAAACCAATTCCCTTTCATTACTAGGCCTTCTACTCAATATTTCCTTTGATGAATGTATCCAGGTTATGAGATGCATTAATAATACTTATGATAAACCTTTGATGATGCCTAACAAATGGAATAGAATAATTTTTATTTTTTTCATGTATATTTTTCATGATTTCCATGACACTACACTTTAAAGATCCTCTATTTGTAAAATTAAATTAAATGTTATGTAATAAATTGTGGGATGAAATATGGTTCACATTCATATTCTTTCGATCTGGAATTTATTGGCACACAAAATGGTATTGTGTAGTGATAGAAATTTTAGGTGTGTCACATGTTTTATATATTAATTTACTTTATCTCATCATGGATCAGGTTTGAGCACCATTAGTTTTCAGGCAATATGATTAAAATTTCTGATTCCATATTAGATATTGCACAGTTAGCCCACACATCTTGAAGTATCAAAGCAATGCCCATGTAGGTACCAATGTGAGTCAGTGGAGTGGTGCATACATATTTCCTGGCCTATTAAACTGTGTGGTAAGCAGGTCATTTTTCTTTGTATATCCGAAGTGCTGATTGTAATGGATTGAGAATAGTTCTGTGAACCATGATCCGGTCTGTAGGTAACTGTGTGAGTGGTTCCTAGTCATATAAGTGGCTACTATACGATCAGTGCGTGGTTTGGTAAATGGTTCTCACTCCATGAATGATTTCTATAATTAAAAAATAGTTTTTATTTTATTTCTTTTTTCCATTATATCATTTTATTTATTTTTCCCCCTTTTCTTCCCCGTATTCTTCATTCACAATGCACCTCCTACCACGGCAGTGCACTTACCTCCCTCCCTGAATCCTTTTCTCTCAAAGACATCTATCAGTTTCTCTGAGAATATAGATTTTTTCCCTCGAGGGATTTCATTCTAACCTCATCTACTCCACCAGTTTTCATGGTTTCTGCTCCCATCACCCAGTTTCATTCATCCCAAAACTATATCATGGTTTAATTTGATATTGGTTGGGATTTACAATTATTAATTTGTGTTAGTGGTCTCTCAGTACAACCATGTTCATTTATCAAAATTCTACACATAAGGTGAATTGGATTGGTTTATTTCAGATTTCCATCACCACTTTGGGTGAGTGTTTTCTTCCACTATTTTTATTACCTTGAAATTGGTGTTTTTGTATATTATTGGTCCTATTAGGTTATTTAATTTAATTATTGGTGGCTCTTTGAAGAGTTTCACTCAAATACATAGGTACATGTGATGTATATATATATATATATCATTCTTGTACATATTCTGTCATGGTAAGGTGAATAGGTATATTGGTTGAAGGGATATATATATTTATATACTACTGTATTTGTGTGAATCTGTCAGTGATCTGCATGAAAATCATTATGTGTCGAATTATTCCAACATGATCATAGTCTCTTTGAAGTATGCGTTACAACGTAATTCATATAATAAGTAATTCAAATTATGCATGTGCCACTTTAAATTCAATTTTTTTAATGAATAAATATAATTTACTTCCTTCTGATGATTTCAACACATTTTATTGTTTCTTTACAATGGAATAAATGGTTGGTTTGTCTAATCATTGTTATATGATTTAAAGTGTAAATTTTTAGTGTTATGAATTCCATAAAATTATTTCCATATTTTTTAATAGTTTAATGTTGGGAAATGGATTTCTACCTTGTTTGGTCTTCATTGAATGAAAATTGAAATTAAAAAGGGAATTTGGTCTTAAAATAGGCGATGAACTCCAATGACATAAAAAAGGTGGTTCCAGTTTTATTTCAAATGGTTTTTTGAAATGTTTTGGTGGTTCTATTATCTGTGGAAATTTATATTTTGATATATTAAATGGGGTTTTGTGGAATGAAAATGTATTTTTTTTGTCTTGGAATTTCAAAGGGTAGCTTGAAGTGATTTATGAAATGAATAATTTTGTTGAGTTGCTAATTTTTCTAAATGGTATTTTATAAAATGTGTGAATGAAGTATGTTAATTATCTATGTTTTGGATAATAAATGAAGAATACCATTATGTGGGGGTTACCTTGAAATATAATAATGGATTGGGTTTATATATTGGAAATAATGGTGGAATTTCATTATGAAAGGGAACTTGGTTTTCAAATTGAATTTCCCTTGAATTGTTTGGATATTCATGGATATTTTTATGCTTTCATTTGGAATTGATTTTGAAATATTATATTTTTTAGAAGGGGATATCAAAATGTATATGATACGACTAAAGTACCAATTTGAATCTATCATGTGATGGTGATTTAATTCTTTTTTTACCTCTTTATTTTAGATGACGATTATATTTTTATATGATTTATGATTGATATATGATATATTGTTGTATTATTGGTCTCATCATATTATGTTTTTGGGTGCCCACGCATTGAAATGATGGACAAATTGATTTTATGCTAAATTGAAATTCTCATGACCCCCTTGGTATGCATGGATGATAGTGGGGTTGGTACTGTGGCTGCATATAGATTATATCATATTCAATAACATCTGTTTGGTTTCCAAAAAATAAAAATAGTGTAATTGAAGAGGTTAATAGAAATTTTTTATTTTAATTGGTTCACATGGGATAATGAATGGAAATTTTTAGAGTTTATTTAAATTGGTTAACATGGTTTTTGAAAGAAATTTATGATAATTTTAATAAAATTGATATCTTTCCACAAAGAACTATTTTGTATAATGTTAATGGGTTAATGAGAAAATTATTATCAAACGGTTATTATGTTAACAGGTAAAGGAATAAGGTTGATTCAATTGTTAAATGATATTTATTTGTAATTTAATGTGTATTGATTATATATGTTCAAATTTTAGTTTAAGAATAATAAAATTACCATGAAATAGTGGTGGGATAAAGGACTACGGCACCACCCATTGGCTATGTTGTCCAAATGTTGTAATCCAACCTAGGAATTCCATTTTTATGTATTCAAACTAATGATCAATTCCCTTAATGGTTTTATTTTATCGGACTACCTAGATTGAGGATCCAAGGTTAGTTTAATGTAAACAATTGGTTTGATGTCAGATATTCTCTGTTCTTCCCAACATATGGTAATATTGTGGGTTGGGAGGTCTGACTGAGGGTCAACACATCCCAAACACATTTACATAGCTAGATTATCGGCTTAGGGTGTGGGGTATATTTATTGGTATGATTCATAAATGCAATGTGATATATAGAGTATGTAACACCTTTTTTAATGACCAGCCTTGTCATTATTTTATAGATATAAATATCTAACCCATTTAACAGAGAATGAAAATTAATTATTTGATGAAATGGAAATATGGATGAAGATGATTTTAGTAAATATTATTATCTAATGGATCGTTGATTATTCTTATTTAACTTGTCTCTCACTCAACACATGCTCTATCTTTTATGAGTCATGAAATTTAACTTGGGAATGTCACACATTGCATTCATTATCTTTTGATATGTTATATCCATGTCTAGGACTATTTTTTGGCATGATATATTTTTTTTATTTCAATTTTTTTCATGGAATATTGAGATGGGAAATTCCCATCATGTTCATTGAGTATATGTTAATCATTATGTACTACTTCGACATGACTTGATGGTAGTTGAGCATGTTTTGTATAACTGACTAGGGACATTTATTTCACCCTTATTGGAATATGTTTTAATGTGATTATATTTTCTGTGTAATGTAATTGGATTTGATATAAATGATAACAATGCGTTTTATTTATGTACAGGCTTCATCCAATTACTTTTTTTTCAAACTACAATTTATGATTAGCCTTGTGGAAGCTTTTGAATAGATTATGATGGTCTTGGTGACCTACATGGCTTTTTAGATCACACATATATCATTAATGGTTCTCAGCTAGTTTCTATTTTTTCTTCATGGATGGTGTGGTGAATAGTTGGCTGGAGTTTCATTGTCTATCACCTTGAGTGTATTAGTCATTCGTATTTATTACTTATATATATTTTATTTTGATAATTATTTTCTTCTAAGCTTGACTCCTTATTTATTTAATCTGGTTATTGTATTTATAGATTTTTTGAATTATTATTTGAGTTGAATATCTAGAAAAATATTTTTTTGAAGCCTAGGTGTTATTCGAGATCCTGTGGGAATCAGGAATGCCCTTCAGGACTTATGGAGAATTGAGTTAGGTGTCTGGTAAGATGGAATTCTGATCCAATTAGTTACACTTATCATATTAAAATTATATCATCATTAATTATTTTTATAGATGAATCTCATTTTGGATACCCATTAATAGAATTATAGAAACACCAAATCATAAATGGTGATCATTTGGATGGTTTTTCAAAGGATGTGGGTAAAAAGGTGTCATTTTATTAAATTTTTTATTCCCCCATGATATACAAGAAGTATTTATTCATGAGAAAAATGATCTTCCTTGGTAGTGTATAGTTGTTTTTTAATTATGTAGTACACATTTATGAGGCCTTTGTATCATTGGATTATATGGGAGGTAGAGAATTCCATTTTTTTGTGTTCTTTCTTATTTTGTGTATGTTGAACATCCATTTATATGATGAATTCTATGTCCCATGGATGTTACAGGGTTAATGTGTATGGGTCTTTATTGATATTTTGTAACATGTTTTCCTCATTTCAGGCAAGGGTTTGATGAAATTTTGTGTTTTAAGGATTTATTTGGTAATTTATTTGATGTCACACTAATTAAAAATTATGTTTCATTGTTTTGTTTATTTTAGATATATCTGATATAGGTGGGAATCATCAATTATTTTTGGGGATACTATTATTTGATAATTGTGATTGTGATACATCATGAATCTAAAAGGCTTTCTAGTATCCATAAACATTAATTTTAGCCTCAAAGCTATATTCTAATCAAAATATTAATATTCAGACTTAATGAATGATCCAAAAATATAACGATATGTTGATAGTATGCATCATTGATTTTATGGAATTTTAGATAAACTAATTATCAATGATAGTGTATTTTATGATAATAGTCATCATTCATCTACAAGTATAATAATTTATGGGTATTTATAAGATTGATATTTTATTTTTCCACTATTTTTTTCATGGATAATATTTTACAATAGTTGGGATTGATATATTGCCGGATCTGAAAATTAATGTAAATATTATTCTATATCACATC
This sequence comes from Viscum album, assembly GCA_963277665.1. Lineage (NCBI taxonomy): Eukaryota > Viridiplantae > Streptophyta > Magnoliopsida > Santalales > Viscaceae > Viscum > Viscum album. The sequence continues at coordinate 318,348,048 of OY728127.1, forward strand.
TGGATTTCTTCGACTGGATATATATCACATATAGATCACAAAACATCGAAATGATATTCTTTATTGGAGACCGAGTTTTCATTAATATTTTTATAAGTAATGGAACTTTAAGGCCTTTTTATTGATTCAATATTCGATGATGATTTATTTTTCCTTTTATATTATGGGAATGAGTTTGAGAGGTTTCTTCTCGACATTCAATAAATCCTTGACTACAAAATTTTCACTATATTTTATGTCTATAACATTTCGAAATGTATTATCGTGACACTTCATATATGAATGGATGTCGATATGTGAATATAAAGAAGGATATAAAATTTATGGAGGACCTTGTTGAAATTTTTTATTATAGAGAGGAGTATCATAGAGTATAATTTAATACATTATTAGAGAGCATTGAGTTAATGTAAATAACGAAGAGAGAAATATCGAATGGTAAACATATTTGTGAGTTCATTATAATTTTTTACATATTCTTATTGTAATTGATATTGAATTTTATTATATTGTTTTAAATTTTATATAATTTTTTTATTAATCCCTTTATTATGAATATCGATGATACTTTTTAAGGATGCTTTGTTTTAAATGTGTGTGTACATAAGAGACCAATACAAATAATTTTTTTTAAGAGTATGATTTTTAGATGATTTTTTATGGTTGAACTATAATTTTTTCATGGATTTAAATTTTCATTACATTGTTGGATTTTTTATTTAATGTATACTATTTGGAAGTAATTTATTAATAAATCGCTCTTCTAGGGTATACAAATAATTATCAGGTATTATATGAATATGTTTATTTATTATTTATGTTGATAATTTTTAAATATACTGATTTCATTAAATGATTAACATGACAAGTGATATGTTTTTTTTTGGTGGTGATGTGGTGATGATATATGAATTTGGGTTTAGATGTTTTTAGGTTTAGTATATAAAATCGCAATGATATTATTAGTGGATATAATTTGGTGATTTAAAAGAAATTATATAAATGGATTAATGTGCCTTTATATAAAAAATTAATGAAATAGATGTTAACTGAATTGATATGGGGGACATTGATTTGTCACCATTGTAAATTTCATTCAAAATCATTATCGTTTGTATTATATCAAGAGACGAGAAGTATTTGTGATTTTGTGTGGTGTAGAATCTGAAGGATAATATTGGGGGAAAAATACGGATGGATGATTAGTGGTGGTCATTATAGGATATAATTATAATGTTTATCTTTGGATCAAGTTCAATGACTAAAATTATCATCAACTATATACTCCCCAAAAATGTCAAATACTTTTGATAATCCATATTGGGTAGAAAATTAAAAATAAATCAATTTATACCTTATTGAATAAATTGTTTTTGTAAAACATTAATTAATATTGACTAATTATAATATTTATTTTTTTGAAATATTTGAATTGAGATAGATTATCAAAATTATGAGTAAAAATAGAAACCATAAATTATAAAAAATTATTTACATTATCTATGTGAAATATATTTCTATAAATACGAATATATTAATTGATAGAGGTGTAAAATTATTAATATTGGATATTATTATGTGATTAATTTTTTAGTGTATGTTATAATTTAAGTGTGAATTTTTTTTTTATTTTGTAATAAATATTATAATCATTGATTATATATATTTTTTAAATATTTAAATATAAAAAATATCAATTTATATATTGGGTAATTGTATACTAATAAAAAATTCCATGAACATGAGACCATGATATTTATGTACATTTCATGGTTGATTCCATTTCTACATGGGGATTTTGAAAACTCAAAAATTATGCAGATGTTATAGAGATTACATAAAGAAAATACATAGCACCTTATATGGGAGTACTCAAAATATTCAAGAGATTATGATAAATTTTAATGATGGGAGGATTTCTTGTAGTAAGATACATGAGATTCGTTGAAGGGGATGTGTTGTATTCACAATAGGATGTGCATCATATAGTTTGTATTAAATAACATTATTCAATTACCATATGATTATTTTATGATGACATAATATTATTGTTATAAATTTAATATAATATTAACCCAAAAATAAAATCTTGAGAGTGATTTAACGAATGTGAGATTGTGTAATGATGGTGTAGATGATGGGTTTTTAGGATTAGAGACATACAACACGTTTTGATTATGTGGTAGTGATAGTGTATGTCTAATATATATACGATTTTCAGTGATGTGGTGTTATTATAATTCAAAGGATATGTATTCTGGTTCGCTTATGAGAGATAATAATTTAACATTTTATTAATATTATACAACCTTGGAACATTGTTTTTGATGAACAAAGTGGGTAAATAAATGGATCATGGGGATTGAATACATTTACTATTTTATGGTGATACATAATAGTTTACTAATTACATTCCATTGGTTTTGTTATGTGATGATGATAATGATGTTGAGTTTATATTTTTTTGAATTATATGGATATATATTGATGATATATTATTTGGGGTAGTGGCATTGGTGGTTCAGGAGGGATGAGCCCCTAAGGGTGTACACCATGTAATATATTGAGATTATGCATGTGTGGATAACATCCTAAATACTACAAGTTGTGTTATTGGAGTATGATGGGAGGACACCCACAAAATTTATGATGACGTTGTGGGTGGATAATGAAGGAACTAAAAACTAGTGAAATAATAGTGTGTTCCCCGTTGTTGAATATAAACATGTTTATGATGATAGAATATTTGTGAGTTCTTTAATGGTCGGTAGTTTTTTATTGGTAATTATTTATGATTAATGAGTTCCATATATGTTAGAATATATAGTGTGGAGTATATATTGCGATGAGGAACCTGAAGGTAAAAAGCCTCACCAACATTGATTGGTAATGGATATTGTAATAGTGATGGTTATAGTATGGCACATGTTTGATGTTAGAATGTATGATTGTGTTGTTCAAAATAGAATCTGATGGAATATTTACTTTTGGGAGATACTTTTGAATGATTTTTTTATTTTATTTATTCTATAGAAAGCATTTTTAGTATTATTTATTATAATGAAAAATTTTAGATTTTTGGAGGAACCCACTTTGTATATTTATATTGTTACCAATACTCTCTAATTTTTTTTATAAATTTCTAGTATTGAGTTTGTGGTGGTGTTGGGTGACCCTATCTCTTGACATTGGATATTCATTAGTAGAGGTAGTTGTATTGGAACTTGCACAATTTATAGTGGAAATATTATCTTTTCATTATGTTTTCATATATTTCATAACATTTTAGTACATGATATGAATTTATATTTGTTATTAATGACTTGGGTTTTGGATTATATATATATATATATGTTCAATCTACATTATTAAATGTTAATACCTTCCATATACATGTGATTATATATTTTTGGTGTAAGTTTCCATGATATGGCCTAAAGAGTGTGTGTTTTAAGAGTAATACTGAAACTCATTACTCAATGAGTATTAGGTGGAGTCACAACAAGGGTACGTTCTGACACTATATACAAGTGTGGAAAATCATAAACAACAAGAATGGTGGGAAAATTATAGAATCTAACACGTCACTGATTAACCTGAAATAACAAAAAACAAGGTATAAATGATTAACTAAAAATATGTTAAAAATAATTCATATAGAATAAACATCTCCATAATGCAATGTTATGTAATAAAATGAATCATTATATACAAATAACACATTAATTACATAAATAATGAAATATTATTATGCATATGGTTGAAATAGATTTTATCATCCTAATGAAAAAATTAGGCCATCAGTTTCAAATATTTGAATAACCTATTATATCTTTTATACTCCACTATCCACCCCCAGTTATCAATGTAAGTTCAATAACATAATAATTAGGACACCATCTAAATGGGTGAGTTATAACACTCAATATAGTATTCATAATATGTGATCTTTCCTCATAAATCAAAATTAATGTTCTTTATCATTATCATTCTTATTAAAAAAAATATTTATATACACCTCATTGATGATATTAATGATATTAAGATTTATGTCTTGTAAATGTATCCCAAAATAGAAAAATATTTTCTAGATAAATTAAATTTTATTTATATAGACAAACATTAACATCTTTAAATATCATAAAAATAAGGAACCATTGAATCTTTATCCTACGAGAATCTGAAAAGAACACAAACCCACAACCACTCTCCATCGTTTGGTCCATGAACAATGATATGGATAAAGTTCATTGCAGATTATCTATTAAATGAATCAGTATTTACTTCCCTCAGTGGATATTAATGATTATCTACTACACATGGGGATAGTTATTTTTTGATAATCGAAGCAAATGATGTAATATTAATACCAAATTTCATATATCTTTACAAATACTATATCAAAATAATTAACAAGAATGAACAAAAATCAACAAAAAATAATCAAAATTATAACTAGTATATCTACAATAGAGAGCTATGAGTGAAAACACTATATATACATGGTGCATTATAGACCACCCCAAATGAAGAACTATAGTAGAGAAAAATAAAAAACTATTATTTTAACCATCATCACACTAAAAGACATATAATGGGGTGAGATTAAGATTAAACATACAGATGTATAATCAATACCCACAAACCTATAATAGTGTGAGATATTTAAAATAGGATCATGTATATTCCATCATTGGAATCAATCCAATATTTGAGTTGTTATGGAGAAAAATATATTTCTCACTATCTGCATTAAAAACTAGAGTTAAATTTCATACTTCATACATATATTGTTGGGTGAGTAAAAATAGTAATCATAAAAAAATCCATGATAAAAACATCAGTCACTATCAATACCATCAAAAGAAAATAAAATCCATTTTAAATATAAATAATGTTCCAAATTCAAAGAACATTCAATTTCAATACAATAAAAATACATATTTCCAGTCATCATTACACAAACACACATTTTCTTAAACCATTCCCTCACATTCTTCTATAATATCCATTATCTACATCTCTATATCGGAAATAATTTTTACTTATTATCTCAAAAATTGGAAGCATCATACTAATTCTATATTTTCCTATTTAACCTCTTTATATTTTAATTCCATCCAAATCCCATTGTTCAAATATCTAATTATCCTTTCAAACAACTATATTTTTTATCAATTTATTCTCCCCAATCATTTAACCTTCCTAATTTGATATTTCTCTATTTAAAACTATTTTAGTACATATATTTCCTTTAAAATCAGTATTTTAACTTCTAAAGTTGGATTAAATTATTTTTCAAATCCCCAGAAAATTATTAAAAATATATTAATTCCCTTCATGTTTTATTATTTTATTATTGTTTCTAATATAGGATTTCATGATTTTGGATCTATATACATTGGATTAAAATATGTATTGGTAGAATCGAATATTTTCAAAAGTAGAAAATTATATATATATATATATGATAACATCACAGGGTTTTATCCATGGTTCAAGACAAATTTACACCACCACTGATGTTTACTAATAATTTTCCTGTTCATTAATTACTAATAAATTAACCAAATCATAATAAAACGTCATAAATTATTTGATATTGAAATTTTTATAAAATTAATATAGATTTTAAAATTAAATATTTTTATGAAATGTAAATATATTCATTTATATATTGAAATTTTTCTTTTTTTAATAGAATTTGAGTATACCTTTTACATTATTTAGTATATTGTATTAAATTGTCAAAAAACCAATTACTCATTGATAATTATTTCATTTTTATTTGAATAAATGAATTTATTCTTTAACAATAATTATTTAATTAACCTTATAAAACAATATAAAAGGAATGATAAATTCCAATTTGTTTATTATATGATTTCATTATGGTGAGAAATTAATTATGTGATAAATTTTTTGAGAGATGTGATCCACTACATGGGAACTAATGATATTCCTAATGCCAAATATAATAAAATCCATTGTCATGAAAATCACATATTGTAATATTAAAATAATTACAACCATTCCCCCTATAGAAAATACATTATTTGGTTTTAATTATAATATTAATTCATTATTATTCAACAGTCATAATGTGACCTATAAATTCTAATATAATATTTAATTTTATCTCATACAAATGTATTTGACAACTAAAAGTTGATTTATAGGGATTCCCACATCATTTTCATCATCAATAACAATAAATTAGAGATCCTATAATTTCCATAATGATCACATGAATTATTAAAACATTAAAAAAATGGTGTGGTGTATATAGATCCTAACATATTTTAGAGACCTGTATAATTTTAGTGGAGTAAGTGACAATTATGAGGTTAAAATTGTTGACATGGAATTGGTGATGAACCTGGTATAATATGATCTAATAGTTACTATAAAACATTTTTATTCCATATTAATATTAATTATTTAGATTTTGTGTATTTATATTCCTTACAAAAAAATTTAGTAACTTTTTGTCAGATAGAAAACATATTATCTATAACCCAATTACATTTTCCTAAATTCTAATAAAATTTTAATCATATATTTCTAATTTCAATAATTTTAAATTTAGAAAATGATATAAAATTTTGAACATATAATTTCAATATTAACATAGTTTGAGTTTTTATTATTTTTTTGAAATGTTTTCTTTTTCAAAGAATTTAGGAAAATATATATTTTTATTGAAATCAATCTACAAATTATATATATTTAAAATGTAACAATATATTTTGGATTATTTTATAAATTCAAGTATTTAAATTGGATTACTAATAAACCAAAAATAGTATTGGAATAAAAAATATACATTAATTTAGTTGAAAATATTTTAATACTTATAAAATTATTTTTATGAATGAATTTTTTCATTATATATTTATATTTTAAAAATTAATTAAATTATTCTACATCAATAAATAGAATGTGATAATATGGATTAAATATTTAGAATAAAAATAAATTATAATAGGAAATATGGTCAAAAATTATTTGGTCAAAAATTATTTGTAAAAAAATTTGTTTCTATGGTGAATATCTTAACAAGATTACAATAGGAAAACTAACAAGGTATGGTTTTATAAGACCAAAAAATACTATAAATCATTTTGTATTGTATACATACTCTTCATGAATTGATGTAATTAATTTTCCAACACATAATTTATCAAAAAATAATAATAATGGGTTTAATGTACTTAAATGATATTTTTTACATTTTATCAATCAGCAATGATAGTATAAAATCGATTTTAAAAAATTTCAATCTATTGAATAATATAGTGTTATTAATGCATATGTGTGGGTTACATACTCCATTGAAATTTGTGATTTATTTTTCATCATAGAATAATAGGGATGTTATAAATATGTTTACTGATAGTATTATACGATTCCTTGTTAAAAATATTAATTTTATAAGGATTAATTAATATTGACCTTCATTACCACATGTTCATTGAAAAATGGAAATGTTAACCAGGAATACGTATAATCCACCTATTAAATGAGTATAACATAATTCATTTTTTAAAACCATCATTCATTGATGGAATTAAAATTATACTCAATTTATAAAATTGAATTTTATGTCCGTATTATTACTCTGTAAATGATAGAATAAAGAAATTATTGTCCATTTTAAGCTAACCAAAAATCATTTTATATATATGATCTAAATATCATCCACACAACTGATATGAAAATAAATTATTAATTAATTGAAAATAACATATTAATAATAAAATAAAAACTAAATAAATATGTAAATATAATTATCTTATTTAATATTTAACAAATAATTTTAATTCAGGATCATAAATAATGTATTTGATGATTCAGACTCAATATAAGGGTCACATTACCTTTAAAGCCTTTTTTTTAATGTTTTTTATGACTAATTCTTTAAATATTACTCTTCCATGAACATATTATATAAATATTATGGATTCAATTATAATTACATAAATAAATTATAATGGATATTTTATGCTACATACGACTTCTTTTAACTATTTAACAAAATCACTATTTTTTGTATTCTATATGGAAGGTGTTGAAAGAAATCTAAAAGGAATTTATATTTTATCACATATGGAATCAATGTTATTTACTATATCCGTAAGAATTATGTAAATTTTTTAATACATTAAAATGATTAAATTATTATTTAAAGAAAACTTCACCTTCAATTTATTCTTTGTATTCATAAAAAATAGTTTTATATAGAATGTTCATTTCAATATTAAAAATTATTTTTTTATGGGAAAAACAATATAATTATTGAAATAAGGATTCAAATAAAATCAATCAAGTTTTATGATTATAAAATTTTTATTGGTAAATATTAATGATAATCGGTGATCGTGATATATCGTATAATGGAAGTGTTACTGATAAAGGTCATGTTGGCTTCTATGCCCCACATTCCATTATAATGTATTACAAAAAATGACTAGGTTAACTAGTAAGGGTTTTCAAAAGATATTTTTGGAATTTACAAATTATACTACTGTATTTATAGGACCAATTGTAAGAGTTATATAGAATGATGATAAAATTTAATTACATTATTTATCTATTCCTTTTGGGGGTCTTAGGAAATGATATTATTCACATATAATTATATGAGATTATTCATATAGGTAATTTTTTCTACATATTTATGGTGAAATGTTTCAATTTTTTAATTTTTTTTGTCTTTCAATGATTAAAATTAAATCATTAGGGTAATTATTTTTAAATTATGATTTCATAATAAGTTTTTTAAACATTCATTCAGTAGAGAAATTTATTTCTTAAGAATTAATGTTTTTATTTTACCTTTATTATTTATTTCGAAAAGGGGATTTTTTTTACTATCCATGGAATAACTTGATTCACCCATTTATTTTATATGAACCATAGTAACATTATTTTCTCATAAAACATTTTATAATGACTTCATAATGATTTATGGATTATTTGGTGCAGGAATGAATTTATGAAGATATTTTTAAATATATATCATGTGAAGAAAACATATCATATCATAAAGAAATTTTATATCACAGAAAATGGATAATAACTATAAGTTCACGCAATGTAATGTAATGTTAAATTATGGCAGGTTGATGGACTTAATGTATTATTATTTATGATAAAAATTCTATTAGGAATGCAATAAAATTTATTTTTTCTACATATTCAATTATTTAGTTTTTAAGGATTTTCCTTATAAAATATCCCCAATAATAATAATGCCAACAAATTTGATTACCCAAAAATATGTACCCTCTAAAATAGTCCACCACCACCACCATATGTTAAAAAAAATTATCCCAAAACATATAATACTATATTTCTTATTAATTATAAATATATTTTTATAATAAATAATTTTATTGTTGGTAATACCTCAATGGAAAAATAGTTCTACAATGTATACTTCAATTTCCCCTCACCATCAGTTACCGAAACCCTAAATTTTGTAGTAATTGATTCAACTATGAGTAATGTTTGATACCAAAACATTTATTAGGGAAATGATGATAATGGTGATAGTGTGATTTTTATATGATGATTATAATGGTAATAGATTCATAGATAAAGTATTTAATAATGATCCAATAAACATGGATGTATATGATTATATCCAATAATTCCTCTCTAATTTGTAATTATTCTTTCCTATTCACATTACTTTATAATGGTATACTATTTTATTTGATTGATTGATATTATATATTGTATTTATTCATTAAAATTATACATATAAGTTAATGTATATACCCCTCATCAGCTCATCATCCATGATATCTCCCATCTTCCTTTCCATTTTATTCATTGTTCCCTTTTTTGATGCCATTATTGTTTTATTGCTGTTTTTATTGGTCTATTTTTTGGATGTTTGTGGATTTTTCGATTATGGTTTGTGGTATGGGAGAATAATTATCTCTGTTATGGCCCTTTCTAGTAAAAATGCTACTTTGGCTTCATGATTACATAATTTATCTCCTTGCCGGCCTATTGTAGAGGATTCAATGAGTATTTTGGATGTATTTTTCTTTATTTCATTGATATTATATGTAGAAATCAAGGATTATATATGAGTTTTTGTAGCTTCCTTCAGTATTTGGTCATTAGTATTCCGTGTTCTAAGAGTTTTGTGGAATCACATATGTTGGCCCATTTTTATCAAATCTATTTTCGGTTGGTCTCTCGTGTCATCTTTCTATTTGTTGATAATCACGATTGAGTGTCAGTTTGTTGTGCTCAGGGATTGTGGGGTTCTCATGATGTTATTATTATAATCACTACACATGGTTGTTCATTATTCCATCGATGATTCAGTGTTATTTTTATCGCCTGATGTTTCTTGAGATGATGGTGTAAAAATTGGCTATAAGCAGTGATGATGATGTATGGGGTGTCCTTATTCCTTTTTCTAGATAAGGAATATGTATTTAGGATGCTTTTTGTAATTTGAAATTTTAATTTTGAATGGGGTTGTTTGGTTAATTATTTTGGTTTATTGAAATACTTCTACAGGTTATTTCATGTAAGTGTCCCCACATAACCATATAATGGATATATTTTAAATCCAATAAATTGATTTGGATGAGGAGGAGACCAATGAAAATATTTTTTGATATTGTTGATATTTATTTCTGTATAAGGAAGTATATTAATTCAAACTACAAGTCACATTATGATATTACTTATGTAATAATTTTTTTGAATTCAGAATCAATGAAAAATCATTTTTAATGGTCTTTGGAAATAGATTTAGGAACATCTACCATCACAATTTCTCTTATATACTATATTTATTAGATTATCTATGTATTCCTCAAAATATCTATGTATAATTTCATATTTTCATATTATTACAAGGATTAATATAATCTATTATTACCTTTTATGAGAATTAATTTCTCTATACCTCCATTACCTTATATGGAAAACATTAATGGAAATTACCTTCTTTATGTGTGTGGTATAGCCCATTTTGATCCAGATTTTTGACTTTATAACATTGTTAGAAAAGGATGACATATTAAACTTGAGCATCACACAGAGATCGAATTTAATTATTACAAATACATATTCATTAAAATAAATTATTTTTTATCATTTGTTGTAAAAAACAACAGCTAATGTTAATAATGAAACTGTTTTACTAGATAATTTAATTTGGAAAGAAAAATAATATATTTCCTATTTTCCAAATGGGAATTTTTCTAATAATGTCGAATTTTATTGAATGGATTTAAAATTATGAATTTTTTTTATATTAATATTTTTTTGTTCTTATAATGATTTCATATTTCATTAATTTTTGTTTTAAATAATATTCTTAGTTACATTCTCTTGCATTCATGATTGTATAATTGCCTGATATGTTCTATAGATTATCATTGCCAAATTTTTTATAAAGATAATGAAATTGACTCATTTCTCCTCAATAATAATGTAATAATATAATTATTTACAATTTAATGATGACCAATATGTATTATAAAATTGAAATAATATATAATGGTATGGATTATAAATTTATTCAACCATACTATTCATTCAAAATTATCTTTGATTATAACACATAAATTCTTGAAATGAAATATTTTTAGGAATTAATTTCAAATTATTGGATTAATTATACACATTAAATAAAATAAAATAATTTATATCTTATAATTTGAAATTATTAACTTCAACATACATGCATACTTTGTTATATTTATGGATGTGTTATAATTTTTTTTCAAATGTTTTTATAGGCTACACACATTCTCATGGATTAATCAATTACTACGAATGATCTTGTTTGTTCATTCACATATTTGAGTCTTCGTGTGATAGTTGTATTTGTTTTTTAGAAGGAATAGAAAAACACTATGTGGTGAAGTATTAAAAGTACTCATAAAAAATATTTAATATTTTTTTTTGAAAAATTAAACTATATGTCAACTATTTATGTATTAATTACCATAATATATTTGAAATGCTAATTATGTAGAGTTTTGAATTATGAAGGAATATACTATGTTATTTTTAGTTAAAACATGAATGTTAGAGATTTTTTATGTTATATATCATTTAAAGGGATTATGAAATGTAGACCACACGTCCAAGGATGCATGTAGAATAAATATACCAATCTAGTGACATTAAATAATTATGAATAACCATTTATAAACAATACATACATACAATTACACCATGAATTTATAATCATAATGATCCTCATGTTTCTCTAGAATGATTTTTAATCTATACCTCATGACATACAAATTTCCAATACCCAAAAAATGGTATATTTGTTAATATATTATCAGTAACTGAATTAAGGGAGAAATTTCATAGGAAAAATGAATATTGATTTTATTAATGTGGAAGACCCTCTAAGTGATTTGTTAATTGGGGATTCATGAACTAGAGTATCAATAAAAATGTTATAAATTTTCATTATAATATTAGTCTATTATTTAAATGTTTATAAAACAAATATATTTCCCCCTCATGTAACACTTTATGTTCATATTTGTTTTCCAAATCCCATCTATTTTGATGTTAGGTATAATGATGTAAAAATTTATTTTTAATTTAATATTATCATGGTGAACTATTTTTATTTATCAATATATTTTTTAATATCATATATAATAATTGTATGTTTACATATTTTATGTGATAAATTTAGTTCAATAAAAATATTTATTCTTCGAGTATTTAATACTGATGAATACCTGATCATGGGATCTATTCACTATCATAGATATATAATTATAATTAAATTTTATTATTAAATATTTAACAAGTGATTTATTTTGATATTAAATAATGTCAATAAATTATTATTGGATTAATTTACTGCATATTTAAAATAGAATCACTATGAGTTTGTATATAAGTGAAAAAATGGGACATAATAAAGTTTAATTAAAACACAACTCATTGAAATTCAAAACCAAAATATATTATATACCATATTTAAACATATATTTTTTATCTAATATTATATTAATTAATTAATATTTTTACTTAAATTCAATTTAAATCCACATTTATATTTTTAATATAATATTTATACGTTTATAGTAATTAGTGAACCATCATCAATTATATAATATGAAACAATCCTATGGGATAAAAAACTACCAGTTTATGTAGTATTATGAATTTCGAAAAATAAAAATTGAAATAATTTTGGCCATAGAAAATAAAACTCATAAAAATTGAAGCCAAATATAATAGCCTTGGACTAAATTGGAATATATATAGATATTAACCTTATAAAATAAGCTAATATCCCCATATTTTAATAATATTAAATCATTAATAAGAAATACTATCCTCTAATCCACAATAATATATTTTGTGATCACAAGTAAATTAACAAAAGGAAATAATTTGAAAAAAAAATTCTTATATGTGACCAATATCATATATCCCTTTATGGAGGCCCACTCACCTCTATCATAGGATTCCTAAATAATTAGGAATAGCCTTCCAAGACACTACGAAGACTCATCTATTATAATCCTTATGCTATATATGGAATTTTTTTGATAATGTTACAACCATTTATTGGGCCCATACTCTTTCGAATTTATTCCAATTGATGTTCTATTATGATTACATTAAATTATCCTAAGAATATTAGGCATGAGCCTCTAAATATCTACAATCACATCCCCTTTGGAGGAAGTCCTCCTATTGAAAAAAAACTACCCACAAAAATTATATTAATGAAACTATTTATCCTTTTTAAAAAATGTAAATGTTTTTTGACCCATATTAACTTAATGGAATCACTGAGTAACATTATCCCTATAGGATTTATGGGATGAAAAACTTATACATTGACTTCCACTATTAACTGCCTTTATAACCACCAAACATAGGATTTATCATATCCCAATATGGATTATCCTTGATCTTATGAATGAAATAACATATACCAAGGCATAAAAACAAGATATGAGGGGTCACACATTCACATAGGGTGACTATTACCCCCAATTACTAGGTTATAATGTAATGTTCAAAATTATTGAAGATATTTTTATTTTTCATTCACAACAAAAAAAAATACAAACTTGTTGAAAGAAAAATGATAAACACTCTTAAAACCCATTTTATAATGTCTATAAAATTAATATGAAAAATATTTTAAATTATTTTCATTATACATATTATTCTTAAATATATCTGAATATCACATGAATATTAGTCCAACCGATTATAAAAATATAATAAAAAATTTTGTTGAATCTAGACCAACAAAAAGAAAACTACTAATATCTAAAAACCAGTAAATATATCTAAAAAATCCATAAGATCCATCCAGAATTGAAATATATATCTTCTTTTATTATAGAGTTTAGAAATACATGTGTGGGAACAAATAATTATGTATGTGTAGGGGAGACTATGAATAAATCTGTGTAATTTTCTATATCATAAAATCCATAAACAATTTGTAATAGGAATGCATGAATTTTATAATATGTGTGGTAAAAATATCAACATAATCCTAGAAATAAATACATAAAAATATGTATTTATAAGTAGATTATGAAATCAATTTAATAATAATTTTTATTATTTTGAAAAATATAATATTAATTAAAAGATCATTATAATTACTATGAATAATATTATGAAGTATCAGTGCTAAATTATCAAATACAATGATTTTTACCATGAAAAAACAGTAAAACAACTCTGCTTTATCCCATTAAATTATATCATAAAAATAGATATATATCATAATTTATTCCAATTAAAAGAAAATATATAACAAAATTTGTTCCTATAATTTCCTTTCATGGAATCATTTTAATGGAAAAATTGGTGAGAACATTATAATTATAAATGAATAAGTGTACATAATGATATTACAAATAAAACCTCAAGATTATTGATTTTGGAGTACAATATAACTTAAACATAGTTGGGACATGGTTGTTATGTTTCATATATAACCATTATCTCATATATATATTGTCCCGCACTGAACAAAACGGACTCAAACCTGAGAAATTCGTCTCATAAATTTAGTGTGAAACACTAATTATCATTTAAATGGGCCAAAATCCACTATCACATATATTAGTTATTCAAAAAAAATATTAGACATTTGTTGGTCAATATAATATCTCTACTCCATGAAATATTTATTAGTGTAATGAGATTATAAACCATCGTATAAATTCATATATTGCATATCCACTCCACCACCAAACAATACCAACCAATAACAGCTTAAAACGCTACTCTAAAATGTAAATTATAATATGTTATCAAATCATATATTGTATCCATTTATAAATATGTATCAAATTACACCATCACAGATTTCCTTCATACTTATAAATAACAATGCAGAGTTACTCCACATATCGAAACCTAAAAAACCAAAAAATAAAAAAATTAAAATAATATCCCATGAAACCCCTCCATATCAATAAGGCCAAAATAAAACAAGTTATTATATAACCCCCCATACCAAACATTAATATTAATCCCAAGATTAATATTCAACATTATAAATACTAACACAACTAAAATATAATAAAATAATCTTAATAAACCCAAGGATATAATTAATGTCTTAATTAATTATTATTTTATATATTATTAAATAATATATTTCAAGTTATTATAAATGTGTTTCATTGTACTATGTTCATCATAAATAAATAAAAAATCATATAAAATAATTTTGAAATTCTATATTTGATAAACAAGTGTATAATCCAAAAATGAATTCAAAAAAATGAAACAGATGGATGTAAAATTTATATGAATCTTTAACAAAACATTTATCCAATCATGTGAAGATCCTAGATAATTTTTATTTTATATAGTTTACCAACCCATTATGCTGACAATGAATAAATCCCTTCAAACTATGCCTCACATAAAATTATGATATTAATATAAATTATACATATATAAATTCTAAAACACCATTGAAAAAAACAAATCATCTAAAAAACCATAATATCAAGGTGTATTAACATTTAAAACAGTTTTTAGTCCCATTTTTATAATTATGCTCACTCAATTAAGAAACAAAATTCCCATCCTTTTCACAAATGATCAAATTCACAACCAATTGACAAACCATCCATAAATATACTTTATCCACAATCTCTCATACTATGAATTTTAAATCAAATAACACTTAATGTTCATAAATCATAATCACAATTAACCCATTTGAAATACCATTCATAAATTTTATTGTATAATACATAAAATTTAATTTTGATGGATATTTCTTCTTAAATAATTTGGGTATTTCAATTATGAAAACATGTAAAATTTATATATAACTATCATCTATCTTTTTATAATATAAATTTCATATAAAATAATAAAATAATATTACATCATTAAAAACTAATATTTTAGTTTCATATAAAAAATTAGGTAAATAATTATTCATTAAATATGAAAATATAATAACCATTTAAAAATAGATAATAATATCTATATAGAAACTAAATAAACACAACAGTTAGATGATTAAACACACCAAATAATTGATATCCATTAATTTTTTATGAAAATATATTATTTAAGAATATGAAACAAAAATAAAAGTTTATATTGTAATTTTTTATCATAGTATGTAATTTTAAATAAATTAAAATTATATAGATAGATATATACATAACAATAAACAACAATAAAAATGTGATATAAAATGTATTGTTTCTTATATGTTATATAATTACCCCATTAAAGTAGACTCACCAATGGAGTTTAGTATTTATCCATCATTGTATTTCGTTTTTAGTGTAATTTAATACGTATTAGTTAATTTTTTTGGGACCCAATAATTTTTAAACTAAATTTTAATTAAAATTATAAAATATTATTACCTAAAAAGGAAAAGAATCATGAATCTTATCTTCAAAAATCATAAAAACATAGAGTCAACATACGATTAACAATATTCATAAATCAATTTACATACATCATGTCCTTAAAAATCATCATATGACTTCAACCAGATCCAAATCATTAAGATGATTAGTTTTTGGAAACCACTGAAATGTATCTAAATCAATATAAATAATGAATAACTCAATGTAAAATAGTTTATTGAAAATAAAAATAATAATGATTAATTTATTAGAAACAAATAATGTTATTTTTCAATGTATAGGTATTTGTTATATTCCTTTTAATTATATTTTATTTCAATTGTAAATTGTAATTAAGAATTATCTATCATAATTTAAAAATTTTGGAAAACTTCTGGTCATATGTTATAGTGTCTTCTTATGGTTATGAAATTGATTATAATATTACATAGTTAATCTTTCGAATATTATTAATTTATATAAAAATAATTATTTATTATTTTGGATTATTTTAATTATAAATCATTATAACAATAAATATGTTTTTATATGGTCAATACCTTATTAATAGGTTCTTAATATGGTATAATTGAATAAGAGATATCATAGGATGGGTTTATGGTTTTCATGATGTATTTGGCATGTAAAAATTATTGATTATGACATAATTGTATATATAATAGGATATTGGTTTCACGTATATTAATGAAGAAATTAATAATAATACACTCTCATATCTATTAATAAATTTTTATTAAATTATCCTCATGTTAAAATCATGGGTGAAAATGAATGGGGGATAAATATAAAAAATTAAAAGATAGTGGTCAATGGATTAATGTAGGTGACTAAAGATAAATATAAACTAACATATATGATTAAATAGTGTTTTTGAATTTACATAATTATTTTCAGAATTTGGATAGTTATAAATATGATAATTATAGAAAAAAAGAAATATATGTTTGGTTTTATATATTGATGAAGATGTAAATTGTATTATTATTTATTCATTGGTATTATAAAACTTATTCTTGTAATATTTCAATATTTATTAATTCATGAATAGATTTAATAATGCTTTCTGATACTAAATAATATGTTTTTACTAATTAAGTTACAAAGTGTCATGTCCAATTATATATGATGGGGTTTTAATGTTGTATTAATTTTTCTTGAAGTTTTTTGGGAATATATTTCTTAATATTGAATTCATATAATGGGACTGTTCAATATTGAATGATATATATTCAACATTTTTATACCTATATGGATATATGCATTTTTAAAAGATTTAATTATGTTTTGTATACAATTATTATAATGGGGTAATTTTTAAAATCCATGGTGCCATGATATTATAGTGTATATAAGAATTGATATATATATTTCCTGAGTGTCCATATCATGTAACATACACCTTAATGTGTTGTAAATGGAAATATTTTCGAGAGTGTTAACATTCCAATATTATTTTTTAATAAGAAAAGGAGTATATTATTAATTAGACATTATATGAAGTGGATATTATTGAATGATATTTTTGTTTCAATTTTTTCAAATAAAAACATCTATAATTAGATGAATTAAGGTATTTTTTTCTAAGGGGAAAGACATATGATTATTTGAATCATGTTTTTTTGTTGAATTGTGGAGTTCATATATGCTTTATAGAATGTAACTGAAAACGAAACTACGATGTAATCAAATAAAACAATGTTGTTCAATTCCTAATGTAAAATAGTTTGTGATGTTTTTTCATTATGTATTTTGGATGTTGTAATTTATTATTTTTTTAAAAAATATCAATATATTACATGATTAATATGAATTATATTGTGGTATTTAATTATATGGTTAGGTTATTTGGTAGATAATGTATAAAACATGAGTCTTTACATAATTTACATTAATGATGATTATAGTCTCTAGGATGAACTTTTAATCTACCTGATATGTGGTGATTTAATATGTGTTGTTTACCATTGTTATATTTATTATTATAAAACTAGAAAGTAAATATATCATTATTCAACCATAATAGTCATTTTTGGTTAATGATGTTATCATAGATCTTTAAAACATTTTGAAATATTAATAATTTTACTATATTGAATGTTGTAATGGGAAAGACAATGAAATGGATTTTTCAGAGTGTTTTTGTCTCAGAGTAGTTTAAAATGGGACGATGTGTTTGAGATATCATTAGGAATTAAAATTAACATTACATACCATGGTCTATCATAAAATTTATATTTTATTGATTTTGCAGATGTTAACTAATAATTTATATAGTAACTACTCCAACATGACTCTCCATGTCCTATAATTTTATCATGAGTGAAATAGATGATATGATAGATCCAATGGATCAAAATATATGGAATTAAGTTCAAAGATAAAGGTGATTATTTAATATCATTTTATTAAATAAAAGATCAATTAAAGAGGTAATTTATGTTTTAATTATATAAGAAGGAATTTCATCACGATTTAATGAATGAGAGTGAAGAAAATTTGCAGGGACACTAGGAGAAGGATGATAATCTATATTGATACATAATATCAAAAAATACTGAGGAGTGATATTTTTAAAATGAATATCGATGGATTTAATTAATTAGTAGATGAATTTTTATGTTTCAAGGATCGATAGGAAAAATATTTTGTTATACTATATTAGGAACATACTAAAATATATTTTTTTTCCTAAAAATCATTGATTCTTTTTCATTGAAATTTTTTCATAATGTGTACAAGATCATATAATACATACATGTGGAAATTTATATGCACATTAATTCATTGATAAAATCTACTCATTGTTATACATTTAGTGGTTTTATAATATAACGGAGGAATTCCTTCAATTTAGTAGTTATTTGGTATAATTAACAATATTAATTTTTTTACTCTATTTTTCTATGGTTTAATAAATTAATTAAGATAACTAAATTGATAAACAATAAAAGGGTATCTTATTGATGAATATTATTGGTTAATTATTAGAATAACTATACATGAAGGTTGGGTATTGGAGAATCATAAAATAATAATTTTCACTAACTCAACCACCTCTTAGAGAATACATGAGTGAAAACTAAATAATATTAGTTGTAGTGCCGTCGATAATTGGTATCATAGATACATGTTACCTACATTGTAATAAAGGATGAATAATGTTAATGTTATGATGTTTTCCTAGTTTTCTATTATTATTTGTACTAAAAAATTATTTTATTATTTGTTGAAATAATTTAGTTAAAAATATAATATTTGCCAAATATGAAAATAAATATAAAAATATTCCCGGGGAATGAATTTTTTTACAATATATTGATTAGTAGAGAAGTAGTTATCATTTTAGCTAATAGTTTAAATCCCCTAATGAATCCATTGAGATGAGTCTTGTTGATAGTAACAATATATAGTTTAATTTATTCCCTTATAATAATTTCACTGACTATATTTTTGAGAAATGATTCTTAAATGATGATTGGGGTAAAGGGAAAAAATAAAACTAGGAGAATCAATGAAATATCGATGAAGGGGATGTTAGAGTAAAGGATGAAAATCAAAAAGTATATCATGATCAATATATAAAAATTCTTATGAATTAAAATGAATATATGGATTAATTATTTATCTACAACATACCAAAAAGGTTTGATTCTAATGTTATATCTCATTCATATCATGATATTATTAATATAATACGGAATGATTTATATTTTGTATCGTTTATGTATTGGAAATATTTATTTTCCTATTTTAATATAATTAATAATGGCAGAAAATAAATCTATTTAAAATATCTAGGGAGTGATAATTAGTTAAGGAGATCGTGAGGGAATTTGAACATCGATATTAGGATTATTAGAGTCAATTAATGTAATGAAATATCATGTCTCTTATATAAAAGAGTGTCTAAAAAGATAATTTTAGTTATCATGGTAATTTTACATTGAATTTTATTATCTATAGTGAAATAAGTCATTTTTTATTAGACTTTCCAATATTGGATAAAGAAGAGAATGGAAGTGAAGATGAGAATTAAAATATTTTATCTAGAAATATTACATATAAATTCATAAACAATAAGTATCCTTTTTATTGATATGTATATTAATTATATAAAGTTTGAAAGATGTGTGAATTCACACATAGGGAGGAATACGAATCTAAAAAATTTAATAAGATGATTATTCAACATTTACGATCATGGGAAAAATATTTATTACCAAGGTGAGTGTTAAATAACTCACTAGTGAAATATTAGACTAATAAATGGACACATTATTTATAATAAATCCTAGATAAAAAAGTGAATAATGAACAATTATTAATTATATGTGTAGACTATGATGACGGGTAATCTAAAAAATATTCAAAAAGTGGTATGGAATGACTAATTAGAATGATATGTGTAGTTAGTGAAATAAGATAAAATCATACATGTCTCACATATTAAAGTCATTAAGATGAGGGATAAAATATGAGGGAATTTTAAAGAAAAATATTGGGACCCATGACATCCTGTTAGTGAATCAATGTGTTATTATGTTCCGAATTATTACTTTCCCTTGTTTATATTCCCAAATTTATGAAATTATCCTATAGTGGTAGAATACCTTTTTAAATATATTTAATGATTTCACATTCAAAAAATATCATCAAATGATAGATTAAAATGAAATATTTGAATCATGGATTGGAAATTATTTTATGAATTTTGTTTCACCAAAATATGACAATCTATGGACTACATACAAACAATGTGTTGATGTGATATGATATAATATTTTTCTATTTTATACTATAATGATTCAGATGCGAAAACTGCTGATAAAGGGATACTCCCTTCTTTTCACCATAATGGATTCTTTTGGGAGTGATAGTGTATTCATATAGGAATTATGGACTCTCAATCATCAATATATAATGATGAAATATTTATTCCATTACATCATTATCAAATAACCTAGATATATAATAAGTTATTATAATATTTTTTTTAGGTTTAATGGACATGAATTATTGATAATAAGGGTTGTTTAAAGACCCATAAAAATTCATGGAAACTTTTTTCTTAATTTTCTTAGGAATTTTACAAGAACGCAGTTTCTGACGGCACCTGATTCTAAGATGTTGTGTGCCCGGAATCATTTTCCAATTTTAGCTCGGGTACGTTCAGTGAATGAACAAGCGGGTTTTTCTATCTTTTGAACTGGTGCTCGAAATAAAATTCTGAGGGAAACGATGGAATCACAGCGCCAGTATATTCTTAGAAACATTTTTTCCGGAGTTGCGTTTTCTCAGGTGTGGTTTTTAATTTTTGAGGTTAAGTTAAGAAATAAAATAATAGAGGTACAACCGAATTTTTTTATTTTTCTTAACTTACGTTAAGTGGGTGATGTGGGACCCACATTATCCTACCCACTTGGTAGGATAATTTTGAGGTGGGGGCCACACTAGCCCCACCATTTCTTTTCTTCTATGTAACGCACCCGCACACCCCCCCTTTTAAATAAAGTCAACTCTTATGTTTAAATTGGATATTAAATGCCCCAATTAATTGGGTGGTTTTAAACTACTCAATTAAGTATTCTTTTCGTTTCTTTTGAAATTCAAACACTAGCTTGTGAGTTAATAAAATAAGACAACTCTTATTTTATTTTGGTTGGAACTTGCTGCGTGGAGAGGATTTGGAGAAAAGTGTTCTTCTTCGACGAAGAATGCGAAGAACGCGGAAAATGCACCGGCCTACGACGAAGAACGCCGAACACTCAGGGATTGACTACACGACGTCATGCACCGCGACCCCAGCGACACTTCTTCTGCGACGCTTCTTCCGCGATGCTTCTCCGCGACGCAACGATCCTCCCTCCACGATGCCTTCTTCCGCAATGGTTATAACCGCGACGAATCCTCGCTCATCGACTTCAACGAGGTAGGGATTTATTTTAATTGATGTTCGTGAATTCTCCTGTTTCCTTTATTCTATTTTATTGGAGCCGCCTCTTACCGAAATAACGGGAGGTGGTCGGACCGTACAAACACAGCCGACCCTCATCTCACTTTTGGTTGTTTGATATTTTTGCGGCACGAGCAAGGAAACGCGGTGCCGAAGCACCGCGCGGGAATTGTTAAGGAAAGGAGGAGAAGCACAGCGTCGTCGCGCAGCGACGTTGAAGACGAACCAAAGACGTGGCGCCGATGAAGATGAACCAAAGACGTGGTGCCGTTGAAGATGAACCAGAGGTACGGTGACGTCGCGCCGCGCTGGACGGATGAAGGCCGCTGCCGGTTCCGGGCCGCGGCAGAGTAGGGGAACCGGCGGTGGGGTCCGGGTCACCGGCATTGGAGGTGGGGGACGGGCCTTTCCGGACCCATGGCGACAGAAGTCAGCCGGCCAGAGCGGGCCGGCTGGACAGTGGATGAGCTGGGGGTTCGAAACCCCCGGCTGGCCGGACGTGAGTGGCCCCCATTATGGGGTCGCGGTTACAACGAGCGGGGGGCAACCCCCCCCCCCCTGCATCCCAAGCGACTCGACTGTTTGGTCGAGCTGCCTGGCCAGTGCACCGGGCCGCCGAGCCGGGCCTCACCCGCTGGACTCGGTTCGTGTCGACCCAGTTCGGGCCGACCCTGGGGGTATCAGGCCAGGCCCAAACCCCCTAATACCGAACCTCTCTCGGTCTTCTGCCAATAACATGGGATTCGGACGTCCGATCGATGCACCATTAGCAGCGATGCGATCCTTGGATCGAGTCGGTTCTTTCGGTATTCTACACTCAAGGTTTTGAAGAACTTTGGGTTCATCTGGGTTGGTTCATACACGAAACCATCTGATCCCTCAGAGCGGAAACGCTTATAACATGAGTTTCAGACGTCTCATTGATGTGTCGTCATCTTTGTTGGATTCCTCTTGATTAGAAGAAACTTTTGGCATGCTTCTTCTGAGTTTTGGTTGCAGTTGGATAATGGATAGGTTGGATTGAACCCGAAATCCAACTAGGCCCCTAGAACGGAAAAGCTGTTAGTTTTCAGACCGGACATTCGTTTGACAAACCGTCAGCGGCGTTGGGGATCACATTGAGAAATGGTCCCCATGAGAATACCCTATGAGAGTTCGGGGTATAATAGAGATATGACCGGGTGGGTTCGCACATGAAACCAACCGGGCCCCTTGGACGAAAAGGCTAGTAACGCACAGACCGAGCATCCCAATGACACTTTGTATGTGGCGTTGAGACCGATATGATGAGGCAGTCCATTGAGATAATTCATTGTGAAACTTTTTGGTACTTGGAGTATCGACCACTAGCTCATGGAGTGGACACTCTCGGTGACGAGCTAGCATAGTGCAGAGACCCAGTAGCTGGCTGAGACTTGATGACTGCTGATCTATCGACTCGGTGTGATTCGGATAGCCCAGTGGGGAGAGCTTGGTTGTAGCGGAAGACCCACGGTGGAGGAGCGCATGGTAGTAGTGGAAGACCCGCAGTAATCAACAGAAGGAGTACCTCTAGAGGCTATGAGGGGGAGTGCTTGGTTGTAACGACAGACCCATGACGGAGGAGCGCTTGGTATTAGCGGCAGAATCGCGGTACTCAACCGAAGGAGTACCTTTGGAACCCATGAGGGGGAGCGCTTGGTTGTAGCGGTAGACCCATGGTGGGAAGCGCATGGTTGTAGAAGTAGGCCCACAGTACTCGACAGGTGGAGTAGTACAGCAGTCCAAGGAGTCTGGAGCACTTGGTTGTAGCGACATGCCCTCTGTACTTGACAGATAAGGAGTTCAGTGAGCTTGGATGCAGCGGCAGGCCCTCTGTACTCAACAGAGGAGGAGTTCGACACGCTTGGTTGTAGCGGAAGGCCCTCTGTACTCGATAGAGGAGTTCAGCGCACTTGGTTACAGCGGCAGTCCCTCTGTACTCGATGGAGGAGGAGTTCTCCAGCAGCCGTGGTTTCGACATCATTAATAAAATCCTAGTTGAGCTGAGTCTATAATCCTTGTGATTCCTCATGATTGAGATGGGATACATGATAACTTAGGTATATGTATGGGCATATACCTGGTTAGAGGTTATCCATTTATTTCATAATCCTTGTGCTTCCACATGATTGAGATTGGTTACTTGATAACTTTGGTGTATGTATAGGAATGTACCTACGTAGAGGTTATCTGTTGTGATATTCTTTGTGGTTATCCTTGTTGGATTTAGTGAGACCGTGAGGGTCTTGGGGTCCCAACTGAGTATCTTTATACTCACCCCGGAACGGGCTATGCCCGCACCTCGTTGTGTTGGTTGTAGACGACAGACAACACGGACAGAGGCCAAGTGTTCGAGGATTGGACGGTACCCGGAGGTGCACCTCACGACGAGACAGTATCCCGTGGTGGTCTTCACAATGAGGCGATGCTCGGAGGAGGTTGACAGGCGAGAGAGTTGTAGAGCCTATTTGTACCTACCCTTCAGGTACGATCCGTGATGGACGATCCAGGAGCTGTGCTATCTGTACCTACCCTTCAGGTAGGATCTGAGGAGGACAACCCAGGAGCTTCTTCCTTTCTTCCAGAAGTTGTCTTTGTTGTACTTTCTTTCAGTTGTAGCTGTACTTTCGATTGAGTTTGTATTCTGGACCATTAACTTTTCAGGACATTCTTTTTGTATTTGGTGTTTTACTTCTGCTTGGACTCTGTGGTGTTCTATTACTTTTATAAAGGAAATGACTTCCCAGTTATCGGTATTTATGCCTTGGTGCTTGTCACCAGCCCCTAGCCTATGGAAGGCGGTCTTGGGGTAGTCACGGAATTGGCCCCATGGACGGGTTGTGAAAAATTGGTTTCAGAGGATTTCGGTTCTATCGCAGAACTCAGGACTCTCATATTTTTCTATGTGATGATATAGTGTCAAGAGAATTGAGTGTGGTTATCAATCCAGGGAGTCAAGTGTTGGTGTGGTGGCCGACGTATCCGTACACTAGGACACAGACTTCTGATTTCCATCATAATGAATGAAAACATTAATTGCATGTGTGTTTCAAGTTTTCTTTGAGATTACTTTGTGTCTACTCAACAGGTATACTGTTTGACCTTGGTGAACCTATTTCTTTTTCAGGATGGCCCCACGACGGCAGCCAGCTAGGGTTCTGAGATTTGTACATGATGACAGCCCACTGAGCGATGAGGCCTCGGTACATGGCCCTTTGACAGCAGAGGCACCGGTGGTACCGCTACCTGTCAAGCCACCCATGCTACCAGCCCCAGCCGCTGACAATGCACGTCGCCTTAGTGCACTACACGAGTTTCAGCACCAGTGATCGCCTAGGTTCCATGGGGAGTCTGACCCTCAGGCCACCGAGGAATGGCTGGAGGCAGTTTTATGGGTTTTTAGGTTAGTGAGGACACAATCAGACCTCATGGTGATCCTCGCTGCGAGCCTCCTACACACTGCAACAGGAAGATGGTGGAGCTTGATGCTCCAGGTGAACGACGAGGCATCTCTTCTCTGGACGGACATTGAGAGCCTCTTCCGCTCAGAGTTCATCTCAGCCACCCTCCGAGTGGTGCGCATCCAGGAGCTGCTACAGCTGCGGCAGGGCAGCATGACAGTAGCTTAGTACACGACGAGTTTTACCGATCTATCAAACTATTCGAAGGACATGGTACGAGACCCATTCCTCAGGGCCCGAACCTTCGAGAATGGGATCAGGAGAGAGATCAGAGTTTCAGTTGTTTCTCACAGCATTCCGACACAAACATGGGTGTTGGAGCGAGCCCTCTTCATGGAGAGTTTCCTTGCTGAGCAGTCTCCAGCAGCATGACCCACCACTAGCCGGCATGCAGCAGAGTCTTCTATAACGGGCAGTAGACAGATGCCACAGGGGTCCAAGAGGACTAGAACTATAGGTGGTCGACCACATGACACAGGATCATTTGGGCGAGGCACCCGGGGTGGAAAATGACATACCATGAGTGGACAGTGTTACTCCTGCGGCGGGGTTAGTCACATGGCTCGTGACTGTCCGACCCTCCTTACGGATGACCAGCAGATGAACTAAGGACCTCCCACTCAGAGGCAGAGGTTCGATCGAGGCGGACCGCATGGAGCAGGAGACCGTGGAAGGGGATCTGGCCATGAAGCTGGAGGTGGACGACACTTCAAGGTGTTTCCACCACCACCACCAGGAGGTCCACCCCGACCACAGGTAAACTGGTGGACATGGGAGAGCTCAGCTTCATGTAGATGAGGCATACGATCATGGAGCTCTGGGAATAGATGGATCGGAGCGGGACTATCTCTAGAGCTGGATACTTTTGTTTATGTTACTTCTAGCTCTGTTGATGTTTGTTGTAGATGCTTTGTGTCTTTGTACTTTGAGATGCAGTAATAAAAGACACATTTCTTGTGGATTTTACCTTCATGTCCCCTCATTATGTTGTTACTAAGAGGTTCTGGTTTAAAAACCGTTGACTTGACCATCACTTTGAGATACCTACTGGAGGAGACCTAGTGACCACACACTGATGCCGACAGTGTGACTCAACCCTTGGAGGCGAGAGTAACGGTTGGATCACTTGGTTGTTTCATCAAGGCATTACAATGTCATCCTTGGTATTAATTAGTATCATCCATGTAGGGATTGAATGTATTAAGTGAAAAATGTTGTTCATACAGTGGATGAGACCAGATTTCTCTTATCGGAAAAGAAGAAATTTCAGCAGCTCTTGTAGGACCAGAAGGGCCCAAGTCATCCATGAGCGGATGAGGATAGCTCAGAGCCAACAAAAGTCTAGTGCTTACAGGAGGCAGAGACCACTGGAGTTCGAGGTTGGCGACCTTGTTTCCCTATGGGTCTCACCACGACGTGAGTTACGGAGATGTGGTCGAGGCGACAAGTTATCTCTGAGGTTCAATAGACCTTTCTAGGTCCTCAACAGGGTAGGCGAGGTGGTTTACCACTTGACCCACCCACCTCAGTTGCACCAGGTGAACGACGACTTCCAGGTATCTCAACTGAGGAGATATGTGCTCGACCATTCGCTTTTCATCGACCATGTGGAGATGGACTTGGGCGATGGGATGACCCTCACAGAGGATATAGTGGGTATCGATGAACCACAGGAGCGGGTCCTACGAGGACGAGTCACTTCCTCGGGTGTGTTTTCATTGGCAATACGGGAACCTCCAGGTGAGCACATGGGATCGGAAGGCTCAAATGCGTTCTTAGTACCGCTTTTGTAAACCTAGTTGGTTTTAAAACTTTACGAGGACATAAAGCCCTGAGGTGGGAGTAATGTAAAGACCAGTAAAAATTCAAGGGAAATTTATTCTTAATTTTCTATGGATTTATACAAGAACACAGTTTTTGACGGCACCTGATTCCGAGGCCCGGTGTGCCCGGAATAATTTTCCGAAGTTGAGCTCCGGTGCGTTTCGTGAACGAAAGAGCGGGTTTTTCTAACTTTTGAACCAGTGCTCGGAATCAAATTCCGAGGTCACCGATGGAATCAAAGCGCTGATATTTTCTTAGAAACAACTTTTCTAGAGTTGCGTTTCCTCAGGTGTGGGTTTTAATTTTTGAGGTTAAGTTAAGAAATAAAATAAAAGCGATACAACCGATTTTTATTTTATTTTTCTTGACTTATTTTAAGTGGGTGATGTGGGAACCACAATATCCTACCCACATGGTAGGATATTTGTGAGGTGGGGCCCACACGAGCCCCACCGTTTCATTTCTTCTATGTAACGCACCTGCACCCCCCCGTTTTAAATAAAGTCAACTCTTACGTTTAAACTAGATATTAAATGCCCCAATTAATTGGGAGGTTCTAAACTCCTCAATTAATTATTCATTTCGTTTATTTTGAAACTCAAAAGTTGGCGTGTGTGTTAATAATATAAGATAACACTTATTTTATTTTGATGGGTACTTTCTGCGTGGAGAGGATTTGGAGAAAAGCGTTCTTCTTCGATGAAGAACGCGAAGAACGTGAAGAATGCGGAGAACACACCGACCTCCGACGAAGAACGACAAACCCTCGGGGATCGACTATGAGACGTCGTGCACCACAACACCAGCGATGCTTCTTCCACGACACTTCTTCTGCGATGCTTCACCGTGACGCGACAATCCTCCCTCCACGATGTCTTCTTCCGCGATGATTATTTCCGAGATGAATCCTCACTCATCGAATTTGACGATGTAGGGATTTATTTTAATTGTTGTTCGTGAATTCTCACGTTGCCTTTCTTCTCTTTTATTGGAGCCGCTTGTTACCGCAATAACAGGAGGGGTTCGGACCGCACAAACACGGCCGACCCTCTTCTCTCTTTTTTTTGTTTGATATTGTCGTGGCACAAGAAAGGCAACACGGTGCCGAAGCAACACGTGAGAATTGTTGAGGAAAGGGGGAGAAGCGTTGCGCCGTCGCGCCGCGCCGTTGAAGACGAACTAAAGACGCGGCGCCGTTGGAGACGAACCAAAGACACGTCACCATTGAAGACGAACAAGAGGCGCGGTTCCGGCGCGCCGCGCTGGTGAACCACAAAAGCACCACGGCTGGAGCGGGGCCGCGGCGCCGTGCCGGATGGACGAAGTTCGCAGCTAGTTCTGGGCCACGATAGAGTTGGGGAACCGGCGGCCGGTTCCGGGTCGCCGGTATCGGAGCAGGGGGACCGGCCTTGCCGGGTACCGTGGCAGCAGAAGTCGGCCGGCCAGAGCGGGCCGGCCGGACAGTGGAAGAGCCTGGGGTTCGAAACCCCTGGCTGACCGGATGTGACGGGCCCCCATAATGGGGTCGCGGTTACAACGAGCGGAGGCAGCCCCCCCCCCCCCCCCCCCCCCCGCATCCCGAACGGCTCGGCCCTTCGGTCGAGCTACCTGGCCAGCGCGCCGGGCCGCCAGCACGTCAGGACGCCGAGCCGGGCCGCTCCCCGGCCGGGCCGGACCCGGACCCGGTTCGGGCCGACCCTGGGGGTATCGGGCCTGGTCGGACTGGGCCTGAACCCCCTAATACTGAACCTCTCTCGGTCTTCTGCCCATAACATAGGATGCTGACCTCCTATCAATGCACCGTCAGCGGATATGAGATCCTTGGATCGATATGGTCGTTTCGGTATCCTACACTCAAGGTTTCGATGTAATTTGGGTTCGGCCAGGTTGGTTCGTACATGAAACTAACCAGGCCCACGGAGTGGAAATGCTTATAACATGAGATCTGGACATACGATTGAAGTGTCGTCAGCTTTTTTGGATTCCTCTTGATGAGACGAATCTTTTGGCATGCTTTTCCTGAGATTTTCTTGCATTTGGATAATGTCCCGGTTGGATTGAACCCGAAATCCAACCAGGCCCCTAGAACAGAAAAGATGTATTTTTCAGACTAGACGTTCGTTTGACGAACCGTCAGCGGCGTTGGTGATCACATTGAGAAATGGTCCTGATGATCATACCCTATGAGATTTCGGGGTATAGTTGAGATACGGCCGGGTTGGTTCGCACACGAATCCAATCGGGCCCCTGGGATGAAAAGGCTAGTAACTCACAGACCGGGTGTCTGACTGACGCGCCGTCTGTGAAGTTGAGATCCCTATGACAAGACAGTCCTTTGAGATACTTTTTCGTGGAACTTTGAGATACATGGAGTATTGACCAGTAGCTCATGGAGAGGACCCTCCCGGTGATGATCTAGTAGAGTGCATAGACCTAGTAGCTGGCTGAGACTTGATGACTGCTGATCTATCGACTTGGTGTGTTTTGGATAGCCCAGTGGGGAGCGCTTGGTTGTAGAGGCAGAACCCCAGCGGAGGAGCACTTGGTAGTAGCGGAAGACCCACAGTACTCAAAAAAAGGAGTAAATTTGGAGGCTATGAGGGGGTGCGCTTGGTTGTAGCGGCAGACCCACGGCGGAGGAGCACTTGGTTGTAGCGGCAGACTCACGGTACTCAACAGAAGCAGTACCTCTGGAATCTATGAGGGGGAGAGCTTGGATGTAGTGATAGTTACATGGTGGGAAGCACTTGTTTGTAGCATCAGGCCCATAGTACTCGACAGATGGAGTACTACATCAGTCCAAGGAGTCTGGCGCGCTTGGTTGTAGCGGTTGGTCCTCTGTACTCGAAAGAGGAGGAGTTCAGCGCGCTTGGTTGAAGCATCATGCCTTCTGTACTTGACAGAGGAGGAGTTCAGTGTGCTTGGTTACAGCGGAAGGCCCTCTATACTTGGCAGAGGAGGAGTTCTGCGTGCTTGGTTGCAGCATCATGCCCTCTGTACTCGACGGAGGAGGAGTTCTCTAGCAGCCGTGGTTTCGATGTCACGAATAAAATCCTAGTTGAGCTGAGTCTATAATCTTTGTGTTTCCTCCTGATTGAGATGGGTTACTTGATAACTGAGGTATATGTAGGGGCATATACCTGGGTAGAGGTTTTTCATTGATTTCATAATCCTTGGGTTTCCTCATGATTGAGATGGGTTACATGATAACTTTGGTGTATGTATGGGAATATACCTAAGTAGAGGTTATCTGTTGAGATCTTCTTTGTGGTTATCCTTTTTGGATTTATTGAGACCTTGAGGGTCTCGGGGTCCCTACTAAGTATCTTTGTACTCACCCATGCACGAGCTAGGCCCGCACCTCGTTGTGTTGGTTGCAAACGATGGACAGTGCAGACAGAGGCTGAGTGTTCGAGGACTGGACGGTACCAGGAGGTGGACCTCCGGACGAGACAGTATCCGGTTGTGGTCTTCACGACGAGGCGACGCTCAGAGGAGGTTGACGGGTGAGAGAATTGTAGAGGCTATCTGTACCTACCCTTCAGGTAGGATCTGGGGTGGACGATCTAGGAGTTGCACTATTTGTACCTACCCTTTCGGTAGGATCCGAGGAGGATGACCCAGGAGATGCTTCCTTTCTTCCAGTTGTTGTATTTATTGCACTTTCTTTCAGTTGTACTTGTACTTTCGAATGTGTTTGTATTCTGGCCCATTTACTTTTCAACACTTCCTTTTTGTACTTGGTGTTTTACTTCCACTTGGACTCTGTGGTGTTCGGTTACTTTTATATAGGAAATCCCTACCCAGTTATCAGGATTTATGCCTTGGTGCTAGTCGCCTGCCCGTCGCCTATGGAAGGCGGGCTTGGGGTAGTCACGGCATGGGCCCCGAGGACGGGTCGTGATAGGTTGGGTCTCAGTCTAGCATAAAACCATAATTTCACTCATCTCGATGATGATTATTTCAATGATCAAGAATTATTACTTTGAAATTATCCTTCATCATCATCCATATGTAGTGGTGATCTACATATATTAGTAACTTCACTCAAAATTTCGTTTAATTCAAAAGATGTGGAAATTCATCTACTCAATCCTACTACTATTTAAAATCCCATAATATTAAATATAGGTAAATCTATTCTTTAGATTCAATAGGCCCATTAATTTAGTTTTTATTATAAAATCCTTATAATTTCATATTTTAGTGAAACTAATTAATGTTTTAGTACCTTAATAATCCATTGTTAAAATATATAAAAAAAATTGGAAACAATTACATATCATATAACAACTATTTTATAAGTTTTATGAATTCTGAAAAATTATATACAATTGTACCCATATTTTTAACAATAACATTTTATTTTTTAAAACAATAATTTGAATTCCATATATTCCAATAAGTCTTCATCATCTAATAACCAATTCACAACTCATGGAAATGGAAACATACATTATATCTGTCTACCTAAATTAAAAAACAATTCACCATCTAAAAATAATTATATTTCTAATTTCCATTTATAAAGGCATTACGTTTCCAATTCACCATCTAAACAACCAATTCTCCATATATAATGTCCTTCTACACACATTACATATAATTTAATTCATCATAAATTTTGGAACTGCTAACAAAATTAATTTAGGACTCAAATGAAGAACATATTAAAATAAATAAAATTATAATCAAATATAATAAGTGAAAATATGAGTAAAGTGGTATATGAACAATATAAAAGAGACTATAAATAATATAATAGAATACAACCAAACAAATAATGAATCATAAACCATGAATAAGGTCATCATAATTTACAATAACATGAAACATGAGTAATATGAAAGGAGACTCATATGAAAATAATCATGTGAAATGAATATAAATCATATAAATGAGAATTTGTAATAAATGTAAGTATAGGATATAATATCATTGTGGAAAAAAGTTCCGACAATAATGCACCTAAAAATAATTTTTGATGAAGATAATTGTAATTATGTTCATACTAATCTTAAGAAAACATAATACTAAAATAATGTCCTTGTAAAAAAATGGGAAAAAGATACCATTAATCATTTCCTTCAGTAAACTTTTTAATAATGAAACCTACAATCATGTCCATTAAAGAACATGTGAATAGAGATACCCATAATCTTATACTGACACACAATCATTATTTAATAAGATACAAAATTTATCCAATTAATTTGAGGGATATGATATACCCAACAATCTCATAATAATGTGGATGAATATATATATATATATATATATTTTTGGCATGTGAAATCAACCATACATCATGTGCTGAAAACCCCATGAAAAATGGGTGATTCATGTCATCCAAAATTGGTATCACATAAAATGACATTAAGAGTAGATGAGTTGATAAAAAAATTAAATAACCCAAATTGGGTATAATAATATTTACAGGATAATCATAACCATTACTGATGAATGGACATTGAAGGGGTAGTCATAAATTATATTTTTCAGAAAATTAATTGATGAAGTAGTTGACTCAGGAATTTTTTTTAAGTCGAGTGGGATTTCAATCTGTGTGTATTTGTTTTAATGGGTTCATATTGAGAGATCACCTATTTATTTATGTTTTATTATATTATATTTGAGATAAAATTTCCTAACATCAGATACCCCCTTCTTACGTGTTAAATATTTATTACATTTACATCCTCTATTCCCTCACAAGTGAAATGAAATCTCAACTTAATTCCCACCCCTAGTAAATTTTTTGGAAATCCAAGGGATGAAATAAACACTGAAATATATAACCTCACATTCATTTTAATGTATATTAAACCATTAAAACCTTTTTATTACACCTTAATGATTCAGGTAGGGATGGAGAACTATGTGCTCTATCTTTGAATGGTATAGGGAATTGAATAGTATTTCATTTGAAAACAACAAAATAAAATCCAATAATATTAAATTACATTAATGAATTAAAAAATATATGAATAGAAGATAATTATTATATATATATTTAATTTAGTAGAAGGGTAAAATTTAAATCTAATATTACATAATAGGACAACATACATATGAAAAAAATGGAAAAAAATAAAATAGTAACAACCCGAATATTGATAGAATGAACCATGGAATCCACTCTATATAAGTGAATAAATACTACTCTTATAATATAAAGTTCATAGTTAATTTTCCTATTAGTATATTCTCTAAAATATGTGGAATGTATATTTTTTCCTTTTATAATGAATTTATTTCCTTCGTGTTAATTTTTAAATTTCCACAAAGATACACATTTCATTTATTTTTAAATTTAAAATCTCATGGTTCTAGATTTTACTTGGATAACAGATTGTGAAAATAATATTGGTTAGTCATTTAAAGAATATAATAATTATAGCTGGTCATTATTCAATAATTGAAGTAAATGTTTTTTTAAAATAACTACTATTGTGGATGTTAATTTCTATATAAAAGAAAAAATATGTAAAATTTACTAGACTATGTACCATTTATATTTTGTGAAACAGACTTCAACCTATGTAGATTCTGACTAAACAATGTTATTATAATTATATAATGTAATTGGATAAACCAACATAAATAATCTAGACTCGACCTAGTATATAAAATAATGTATAGTGTGGGTCTTCAGTGGTAAGATGTGTGGATCACTGACCATGAAAACAATGATGATTGAATATGGTTATTTTAATTTTAGGGATGTGTGTGGTATATAAGTGACATGATATAGAGTTATAGTGGTTGATTCCAATATATTGTTGTCTCTGGAAATTTTACATCTTATGTTAAATTGAGATTTGACATGGTCAACGTAATAGGATAGTATAATAGTTATTCACTTGGGAAGAAACTGATAATAAATTGAGAAGATCTATACCTGTTATGTTGGGTTGGGATTCATGTACACATTTTAAAATTCATTAAGTTGTTTTAGGAGATACATGGTTAGTATAATAACAATGAATCATTGTTGGGGTCTCTTAAAAAATTTATATAAATGATAGTGAAGGGAATAATAGGTATTTTTGTGAAAATATAGAATCTTGAAAAACCATACCTATGGGATATTATTCTTATAGTAGGTTTAAAAATTTGGCTTCATGGTTGATTGAGTGACCATGAGGGATCCTATATTAAATTTAGATGATAGATCATATCCTTTACCATATTTTTTATCCATGGATCTAAAAATAAATAACATATTGTTTTTTATTATAATAATTATAATATTCATTTCGTAAATAATAACAACTATAAATACTAAAAGATAGTAGATAACATATTAATAACATTATACCAATTAATAATGATTTTCCATTTAGTTGTGAATAAAATAAACCATTCCCAATAATAATTAAATAATTTAAAATATTAATTCAAGATATCATATACTAAAAATTATGTCTCTTATAAAATGGTTTGAATAGAAGTGGGGTAGGTTTTACTATGAAAACCATGCGAATAATTTATTTTTTCAATTTTCCTAATTCATCACTGAAACCAACCTAAATTATTTCACTCCAACTAAATATTATTCGTGGTAATAAAAATGAAGGAAAATGGATCTTATGAATATATTTTAAAAAATATCATATCCATAATATGTGTACTTTTTCTAAGTGATGTATAAAATTAAAAAAATCAACATGTAAATAGCATGAAAACCTGATTATTCATCAACTATAATGATATTTCTTATTAATTTCAAAAACAAATCCAAGAAAATATGAATAATTAGTGGATAAAATTATAAAATTAATATTATTTCCAATTTTTAAATTTTCACTAGAGAATCCTTATTAAATTTTTTTCATAAGTGAAATATGTATTCATAACAATGAAAAATAAAATTTGAGATTCATTTATGATTTAAAATATTCTGTATCTAACATGATATTAATTCATGCCTTCACAAAAATTTAGTTTACATTTTCATGTCCATGTGTGAAATATATATACCTCAGTGTAATTATAATATAAGTTTTTGTTGTGATTCCATTTATCTCATTCTCTTAGGTTCCTTATAAAACTGTTCAAAAATAAACATCCTAGATCAATCTCAAATGATGTTTTTTGATGTCAATATCATTTATCATAGTATTGATTGAATTTTCTACTTTTTGAAGAAAATGATTTTTTTTTCATATATAGTCACATATAGAAATATTCACATCCATGATAATGAACACAACTGTGAAAAGTAAATTATGATTGTCTTTCAAATGAAATTTTATACTCACACACAGTTCTTAATGAGAATGAGTTTAACTATCCCATTCTAATTTTCTATTCAACCGTAGTATAAATGAAATTGTTATATCATATATTGTGTTGTCTCTCTATGGGGTTATTTTTTAAAGGAAATGTTATCATCGATTATGATCTTAATTATAATGATAATATATGATAATATGAATTCCAAAAATCTATTCTCTCACACAAAAATCTAATTGACCTAAATACGAATTTATTTGAAATTAGATATATATTGAATCAGAAATAGTTAAACACCCATAATTTGATATCAAATTAAGTCCATACATGTCAAGAATTAAAATATTCCAATTCATGAAAAAATTAATTTTAATTATTACTAGGCCAAAATCACTGAAAATTATTAAAGAAAACATATAAAATATCATCATATAATTTGATAGAATGGTTCCATATATGTTTTTGTTTTATTTAATTCCAGGAAAAAATATCAATGGTTGAATTTATGGATGAAAATGGTATTTACATCATAAGATACTTATTATAATAAACTACACTTTTCACAGAAACCATTATAATTATCTATAATATGTAATTTTCAAATAATTAATATATATTTATATGTATATAAAAAACAATATAGGAATGTGATTTCAAGAAAATGATTTATTCATTGGTTGAAATATGTTGTTTGGACTCCTTAGTATGTTCATTCCAAATATACTTATGGTAATTATTCTACTCTATCAAATTAATAGTAAATTTGTTACTTAAAATAACCCCACTTATCTCAAATACACCTAATAGAAAAGTTTATGTCACTTTGTAACATCCAGTCATCTATGAATAATATCAATTAAGATAAATCATTATCCTTGAGGTGATAATAAAACATTATATCTAATATAATAGATTTTATTGTGGATGATCTTGATTTTGAAATATTTATATTTCACCTAGTAAATAATTGAACTATTATAACATTTCATTTTGAGTTATTCGTGTATTATCATCTTTATTTCCACATGTCTCTCATCTTTTCCATATTCAATATTCACCTTTTTGGAAGCCTATTAGGCCTTCTCTTTCAAATCTTCATAATTGGGACAATGTTTTTTATGAACAATACCATAATGGGAAAACCATTAGGGGGATTTATATGTAATGTTTTTATGACCATAATATATAATCATTATTATTACTATATTCTTTTATAGTGTGATATAATTTAACATAAAAAATCTTTGTAATGTATATGTTAGATACTGATAATGGTCAATTTTTCAATGGTTTATATGTAGTTCAGGACATGTCGTGAAAAAATTACATCATTTGGGATTCCATGTTAATTTGGTAGGTTTCTACATTATCATGAATTAATGCTTACGATACTCAAAACCGCGTCACATTAGTAATGTTTTACATTTATACAAAAGGGAAGGAATTATCCATGTTCAATGATGTGGGTGTTTCTACCTTGAAAATTTTAATAAATATATTCATGTGGTTAGTAATAATATTTTCATACAACTTTTTATACGTATTTTTCATGTCAAAAACCTATAGAAAAAAATTCCACATTACATGTCTAGGTTTCCATTATTCATCTTGATCAGATTTCATAGTGCTTCATGATCAGATTAAATAGATATATTACTTCCCAATAGATAATACATAACATTTATATAAAATTAAAAATTAAAAAAAATATTTTTATATTGTTCTTTAATTTATATTATATTTTACTAATATCTATAAAAAGAATGATATAAAATTAATGTACATCTATATTTTATTAGGAATCACTTATACCATGGAATTTGTAGTGGAAACACAAAATATCTCAATTAGGAATTTATTGTTTGGTGGGAATATTATGGGACTAATTATTAATCATTCATTACATTTTTCAAAATATATCATGCCCGAATGACCAAATAGAAAATTTATTAAATTTTTAAGAAAAATAGTTTGTTGGAATAAATTTTATCCAATGTTAATAAGAAATATTTTTTATAATCATGCATTGATTAAATATTATTAAATATATTTTATTGTGGTGATGTTTGGTAGGGCAGACGATACATAAAAAACTCTATATCTATAATTAATTTTTGTGGGTAGAACTTATTGTCTTCATTTTTTACAATTTAATATACAGTTTTCCTATCTAAATTTGATTATGAAATAATCATTAAGAGTCTTAGCTTGGGTATATCATTCTAGTGTATAAATTTAATTCTAATACATTTTTATATGTTTTGGGAGGTTTGGTTTTTTCTATATCTAGGATTATCTCGTAGGTTCAATATTTGATTCTAGAAATATCATATTTATATGGGTGGTAGTGAAAATTCACGAAATTTATACCAATGACTATCATATTTCACTAATTATTTCATTGAAATTAACATGTGGTTTTTTACATTGATTGGTAATCCGATTATTTATTATTATTTCTAGTATTTTCAAAAAACATTAAAGAAAAGTAATTTTTATATTTTATGGGAGATCCTTAAATTATAGGTTAGAGTTTTCTTATATGACACACTGACTCAATTATCCTATATTAAGTGGTTATATTATTAAACTGGGAATAAATAGATGAAATCACATCCTAAATGACATCATTGTTTATTATTCATGGGCAATGTGATATATACATTATTCTAATATAACATATGAAATCATGAAATATATTATAATAATAATTTTGAGAAAATTACTCTTCTTGTTAATCCTTGATATAATTCATGAATACCTTATTGGAATCCTATAGAAACAAAAACATATTCATGTGTGATATCAAATTATCAATAATGAAAAATATAATATAGATTCTTTCATAAATAAAATCACACATGATAAATATTGAAATGATAAACAATTATAAGATATGAAATACAAACAATTTCAAAAAATGAAACATAATACACGGTAAAATAAAAAAATAAATATTCATATGGATAATAATTTGTAGAATAATATTGATATAATGAAAAACGTTTAGCATCATAATCATATCGCCATGTTTTTTTCGAAGACAACATTTAATATTATGTTAGGTACACACAGAATATCCAATAAATTATGTCACGTTGGACCAAATAATTATTATAGGGTCAATATTAGGATACATTTATCCCATATTAAGTCCAATTCATTCATAATTTCTATGGAATGATATATACTAAATGTAAACATTAATATTAAAACATGAGTGGAATGAATTTTAATACATTTCAAAAATAATAAAAAAATCATATTACATGCATTGTATTATGGATATTGGTAAAAATAATATTCATCCATAGTAATGAATAATATTTCCAAATAAATTTTTA
This sequence comes from Viscum album, assembly GCA_963277665.1. Lineage (NCBI taxonomy): Eukaryota > Viridiplantae > Streptophyta > Magnoliopsida > Santalales > Viscaceae > Viscum > Viscum album. The sequence continues at coordinate 318,387,790 of OY728127.1, forward strand.
TATATATTAATATTTAACAAAAATATAACCATATTTTTTCTTCTAAAAAATACCCTTTTCATTTTTAAGTCACATATTCAAAATCTAAAAATATCCAAAATATTTATGAAAAAAATAGAATATTTAAAACATTTTTAGGATGATTCAAAATAATTATTATTCATAATGGTGGGAAATTCCATGATTCTATAAAATTTAATAGAAAACATTCTTGTCACACTTATGAAAAGAGTCAAAAAATACATTATTTAGAGAATGATGTATTGTTTATATTGTATCATTTTAATAAAATTTAAATCATATATAAATAAAAATTAAAAGAGTAAATGTATAAAACTAAAAAAATTCTATAAAACATTTCCTTGAAAATATATATATTGTATAAAATTATTCTCAACCTAATAGAAAATAATATATATATTCCTAAAAACATTATTTCTGTCCCAATAGTATATAAATGAAAAAAATGAAATGAAATAATATAATTTTTATAAATATCTGGAGTATAATAAATAATATTTGTATTATTATATAAATATAATATAACTCCTCTAATATATACTTAAACATAAAAATTCATGAATAAAGATGAGATTTTGAAATAACCCTTACCTTGTGTCTAATATGCATTGTACATGATTTCACCCTCCTATATGAAAAATAAAAAATTATTATAAATATATATATAAACCAGATTCATTATTATAATTTCATATATCAAAAAATTATTTCATTTCAATACCCATTTATCATTAATAATTTATTTAATTCATCATGTTAAATTAATAAATGTTTCTTTTTTTATTAATATATTATTATTTTTCTTGTCCCAGAATCTCACTCATGCATCCATCATTTGTAGTATTTTGAACTATATATAGGGATCTTATATATTTTTAAACATATTTGGAATTATAAGGTGTTGGAAGACATGAATAATGATTTCCACCATTTGGTGGATGTGGTAGTCGACACATACATTTGAGAGACATTATCATTTTTAACGAGTTAAAATCTAAGAAAGTAAATATGAAATTAATATTCAAGAAACATGTATATGTCCTAAATATAATATTAATTCATTATTTATATTTTAACATCCCTCAATGTTATTATATGATGAAATATTAATTACACAGCTACATGGAGATTGTAATTGGTACAAACACATGAGTTATGTTCTCTCTTTTCATAGGATAGAAACGAGATTGAAATTTCTTGTGAAAAATCACATTAATATATTATTATATCTATGAACCATTAGTAATTTTATTAATATGGTTATAAAATATTTTATTAATATTTATGTATAATGAAATTCTAATGTGTCAGTAATTATTAATACCTCTTCTACAAAATAGCTCCTTTGTAACATCTCTTATGGTAATAGGTATTCTTTATTTAGGAATACCAATTAATAAAAAAATTATATGGACTTATATAAGAGATATTGGTATAATTTTGTTGATATAATAGGATCTATGTAGTGTATATATGACTTGATAGGTGGTAACGTTTTATATTTAATGAATGGACAAACATTGAATTAACATAAATATTTGAATATAATAAATTAATTTTCATAAGAATGTTGGAAAATGGGTAAATAAAATCAAATATAAGGTGATATAAGAAATAAATACCTTCAAAATATAAAATATGAATATATGTTTATGATTTTATTAAACATATACATTTTAACCCATTAAAAACATAACAATGATGACAACATTTTCACTAATAATATTCAAAATCATATATATATGTTACAAAATTACCCCATAAATGGAATACCGATTACATTAATGACCATACTATATCAACATTTTTCTATTTCATGGTTTTTGAATAATTACCTAATATATCATTTTTAGTAAATATCATTAATTCCTCAACCGAAACTAAATATTTTATTTTATTTAAAGAAATCAATTAATATTTCTAATTAAAATCATGAAAATTAACAAAACTATAATATATCATTAATATATATTAAATTACAATTTCACATTAACACAATAAAATATATATCATTATTGTTTTAAAATAAATTTATAAAATTTATATTATGTTCTATAAATACCATAGTGGTGTTGCGTAATTATTAAATGTAATTATCTAATCAGTAAGAATTAGAAAAAATTTCCATGATAAAAAATTTAATTATAAATAATATATATAACTAAAATAGTCACACTCTTAAGGTTATATTAAACATATAGAGTTAATAAATTTTATAGTGTGACTTTTTTTATTTTGTCATTTTCAAAATTATTATAATTATCATACTCAAATAAATATGATACAATGTGGCCATGAATTTGGGAAATAGAAAGGAATGGTTGAACAAAAATCCTCCAGTTACATAAATTCATGAACTATGGCCTTTTTTAGTCCTTTTTGTATTATTATAAACATTAATTACTATATTTAGCCTCACCGAGTTAACAAGTATTTACTATGGTTGTAGCAAATAATTGATGAAAATATAAAAAGCTCATTTACCAAATTATAAACTCATGATTCCAAATATTAAATCCATTTTTCTTTATTTCATTTCAGCATATGGGATAAAATTATATTTGTTCAAACTCATAAAGAATTGAAAAATAATTTTTTTATGACATGATAATTTAAGAATAAAAAAATTAAATAACAACTCAACTTGGAAATAAATTTTAATGAACATAATTGTATTGTTCATAATATTATATTAATAATATTACATTTGAAAAAAATTTAAATTTAACTCGTTCGATGTAATTTAAGTTAACAAAAATAATGTTTTAAATAAAAAAATTATTTTTTACTATTTTTTGGAAAACCATGAAATTTAAAAAATACAAATTTTTAAATCAAATATAATATTCCAATAATGATATAAAATAATTAATTTAATGTAATTATACTAATAAAAATTGATTTTTATAATTTTAATTAAATTCTATAATTAAACTATATATATTTTTCAATTGTTTATATAATGAAAATTTGATTATAATTGTAACCCAATTGTAAAATTCTTCCACCCTAAAATTTAATTCATAAAATTTCTATACTTTCACCTTAATAAAATATTTTATCTTTTATTCATTATAATAAATTTTGTTCATCTTTTCTTCATATATCATATGGTTTCCCCATAGATACTTTACATGTTGAATTTTTTGATTCCTCAACACATATTCTCTAGTGTTAGGGATATGGATAAGCTATTGACCAAATGAAAAAACATGTTCGATATGTATTTCATAAATGGATTGAAAATAAACTGGATCAATATGATAAATAATAAATAATGAGATATGGATCATAGCATGTCCACAGAGAAGTTAGGTGGAATATTCCAACCTTTAACCAACATCTCAAAAAATAGAATTTCAAATGGTCAGTTGTATCTTTTTGCACTTACATAGATATTTTTTTCTTTTAGCTTCATTAATATATTTTTTAATATTATACCCATTCACCACTATCTCCTCAACATGTTTTATTCCTATAACAGGACTTTCAAAAAATAAACTGTAATAATATAATATTTGAAATATTTTTCTAAATGATTCTTAATATAGAATCATTTAAATTATTGAATGGAAAAAATTGCTACAAGAAAAAATATTCAAAAAGTAAATATTTGTCCCACATAAATTGATGTTCATGTAATCACTAACTATAAATGTACTATATGTTATGGATAATTCTTCTGGACTGTACATTATTTGAATGATTTACAAAATGATGAAATGATGTTTAATATCAAGTTCCTTATAAAGACTATTCGTGAATTTTTATGTTAATCGTGGTTCAATATATAACGTGATTAAAATATGTTAACCATAAAATCTTATAAAAACAATAATATAGAGTCATGTAAATGTGAAACTTTTCTTAGTTGATCTTTAATAATCAATATTTTATCACTCTTTCTATGGATACTTAGTAATAATGAAAAAAGATACCTAGAAATAAAAAAACCTTAAAATAATTGATTATCATTTCATTACTCCACTAAGATACTATATATCAGTATTCATAAATTTAGAAACCAAACATCTCGAAAAAAATTACTAATTTTCCCATGTATATTCTCTGATCAAAATTGATCATTTAGATCCCTAAACATGTTGGTTCTACCATGGTGTATAGTCAAATTCAAGGAAAGGGTATAATATTATTATTACATTTTCATATTAGTTATAAATCAATAAATAATTACTTTCCATATTTTATAACACCATCTTCATATAAAAATAATACAAATTTCCAATCATTCATGGATTAATTTTTTTTAAATAATCACATAATCAAAATGAGTACTTTTATATATTTTCCAATAAATATGGTTTCAAAATATTTTTAAACAGAGTTATCTTTCACCTTCCTAAATAATTCCAAATATAGGTTTAATAAATCCATGAACATAGAATTCACTTCAATCATCTTTTTTTCTAGGCCACAAGATATTTCCCACTTAATGAATCCACTGCCTAATATTCTTTACTAGTGTAGTATTATGTTCAGAAATCATAATTCTTGACTGGCTTTATCAACCACTATTATCTTATGTTGATAAATTTTAATTCGAATCCTTTTATAAATGAATATCTTTTGAATATATTCATTATTTAACAATGATTGATGATACCTATAATGATTTTTAATATTCGAAAAATACTAAGCTCTATAAAATTGATCGAACAAGTGTATATGTGAGGTATAAGATACTTTTTAATTTGATTAATAACATTGATTTACCATTAATCAATAGATAGCCTAATAGTTCCACCATTCTTCATATTCAAATGAATAGAGGTTCCCTAGGGTGAAATACTGGGACATGTAAATCTCCATTCACACAACACATATAGTAGTTTCTCAAACTACACTAATTCCATAGTATCAAATCCATAGATATTTTATGATATAGATCATGAAGTATGGAATAGATCAATAGAAATATGAAATTCATGATCTTGTGGATGTCAAGGATATCACTAAAGGTATAAATCAATGTATTCATGAATAATAAGAAAATTATCAATTATAATATTACATATTACATTCATAGATTTTGACTTCCCTGATTCCTCAAATATCCCATTGAAAAGAGATAATTGGGGTGGATCTTGATATGAACAGTAAGATGATTTAATCAATCAAAATATAAGTAATTCAATTTCCTAATCATGAATTATAATTTGATTATCTCTGTAATTAATTTCTTCATTATTTTTCAAAATCAAATGCATACTAATGATTTTATGAATGTTAACCATTTTTATAATAATAATGTCATAAAATCGGGCTCATTTATGTGTTTTAATAGAAACTAACTAGAACATCCTAATTGTAGGGAGGCTTCTACTATTTATCATGAAGGAAAAAACTATTCTTTTGGATATCGGGTAATATTTTATTTTCTTGTAAAAAAATGTCATATAAAAGTGTTCGAATATATGAAATCAAATTAAAAATTATCTAAATCCAAGTATACTATTATAGCATGTGTCACCATGTATTTAGGATATTTTAACATGGATGTAGCAAGTGTAAAATAATTTCCATTAACACTTAGCATTTTTTGATGAAAATTTCCTTGACTCATAGGAAAATAATATTCATAGTGCCCTGCCACCTTATATTTTACGTATTTAAAATTGGAAGACACATTCACTCAATTACAATCACTGGACTGATCACCTTTATATCCACAAGTGAAGAAAACACTCATCATCATAAATAATGTTACATGGTTTTTTTCCACATTTATTACAATTTGTAATTTCCAATCATCACTTATTCCCTCTTTCCTTATATTCTATTCTAGAATGCTCAATTGAAATATTTTTTTTAACATTACATTTAATGTTATAGGAAATGGATGAACCATTAATTGTATTGACAGAACATGAGTCTATATCCCAAAATTATTTAATGATTTCTGAGAAAAATTGATATTATAGGAATAGATTAAAACCATGAATAAAATATTATATATATAGATATCATTTGGTTGTATTTTTTTCACAAGACGATTTTCTAACATTATAAATATTTCTTCATACATAAAAACATTTTTATCATACTTTTATGTTGTACTCTAGAATTATCTCTCCATATCTACTCATTCCTTAGGATGAACATTTCATTTCATGAGAAGTACACTAAAAAAATTATAATATAAGTTTATTATTTCATCATCATACTTAGTGTCTTGAATTAATGACCATAATTTATCTACATTACCTATGAGATGAAAAAATTGAATGAAAATTTGTTTTATTTAGTTACATCTAAAAAGAAAAAATATCTTCTATGGGGAATTTATATGCTTCTTGGATATAAATGGATTTTGTATCTTATTTAGTGATAACATTTCATTACTAAAAAAGTTATCTAACATTATTACACATTATTTTGGATCATTATATTGGTACCTATGGGAATTTTTATTACCCATTATATAATCCTTCTTTCCCAATGTAGTAAGATACTATTTACCTCATATTGCATCTCTAGTACTAGCTTCATTATTTTTCTCATGTGTGAAATACCTTTGTGGAATATGTGCATTAATATAATTAGCATTACTTCCAAAAATTTCCATTTATAAATAATTGAATAAACTAGATCGGATCATAAAATTTTGAAACATAATGTATAATTGGTAAACTAGTGAAATACATTCCATAAATTGAAAAATTATACATAAAAATATTAGAATAATAGACATCATTTCTTTAAAAAGTTTACCAAATCATAAAAAAAATTAAAATTTTCAATATGATTATATTGAAACAGTAAAAAAACAAAATTATTTACCCTGTGAGAGTAAAACCGTTTTCACAGTCAGGAGACAATCACTATGATACAAAATGATGGCCAATTTATATTGATCAATATCTTCTTATCATTATAACCTAGTGATGTATCAATTGGAACACCAAATAAAGTTATAGTATCCATAAATGGATATCATTATATAAAAACCATATAATCAGTAAATTACAAAATAGTATGATTTTATCCAAAAATTAGAGTTATCCTCAAATTCATTCATAGAAATATGATTCCTAGACAATGTATTCTTATATCTAGGGTGGAAGGTTTATACAAAACATTCTATCATAGGGATTGTAACACCGAGACTCAAGATTCCATGTTTCACTAATTACATTAGTACATAAAAACAACATACAAGAAATAACATCTTGAAGGAAAACATGAGTAAAATAGTTTTTTGAGAATAGAAACATATATTATTATGGAATAATATATGAAGACATGAAATATAAAAGAATAATTGTTGTGTGAAATTATTTAGTCTCTTATTAAATCTCTAATGTCATTCATTGTTTTATTATAAACATCCAAAGGAATGGAAGACAGAATGAATGGTCTGATTAATGGCTCAGTTAATAAAAGTGTATAATATAAGGAATCATAAATTAAATAAAACAATAATAACATGGCCGTGATAAACAGTAATAAAATACACCATATTAATAATAAAATAAAATAAAGATATAAATATATATAAATATAATATAGATACATAAACAATCCAATAAATAACAATAAAAAGGACTATAATGATAGAATTCATGCATCAAGACATAAAAATTATTACTGCCAAGCCATTGTAAAAATAAAATCTTCATAAATAGGTAATGTGTAAATGAAAATATCAAATAATTTTTTTATAATAGACCATCTGAGACATCGAGGTGTTATAGATGGCTTCAAATGAGAATCATAAACATCATATCTTTTTTAATATTGAAAAATCATAAAAAATTTAATATTTTCATAATGATTATAATGAAATTGTAAAATAAATGGTTCGTATACCCTGAGATTGTCAAACCATTTCCATAGTTAGGACACAATCACTATGAAACAGAATGAAGGCCAATATATATTGAACAATCTTTTTTTATCATTATATCCTTGAGATACATCAATGAGAATAATAAACAACGTTATAGTATCCATAATTGGATATATTTATATATATATAATATAATCAGTACATTCCAAAATAGTAGGATTTTATACTAAATTTAGAGTTATCCCCAAATTCATTCATATACATATGATCCCTAGTCAATGTATTCTTATATCTACTGTGGAAGGTTTCTACAAAACATACTATCATACCTATTGTAACACTGAGACTCAAGTTTCTTATTATATGAATTACATTAGTACCTTACTACGACATACATGAAATAACATCTTAAAGGAAAATTAGCGAATAACAGTATTTTGAGAATAGAAAAATTTATTATTCTGGATTAATATCTGAAGACCAGAAATATAAATGAATAATTATTGTGATAAATAATTTATTTTCTTATTAAATATCTAATATCATTTATAGTTTTCTTTAAACATCCAATGGAATGGAAAACATTATGAAGGGTCTGATTAATGTCTTAGTAAGGAAAAGCGTATAACAGATGGAATAAAAAATTAAATAAAACAGGAAGAACATTATCGAGATAAACATTATTCAAATTCACCTTATAAATAATAAAATAAATTATATATATATATAATATATAAACATAAATAATACCTTAAATAACAATAAAAAGTTCCATAATGATATAATTCATACACCAAGAGATAAAAATTCTTACTATCAGGCCATTGTAAAAATAAAAAGTTCGTAAGTATGTAATGTGTAATCAAAATATTGGAGAGTTTTTTTATAATAGACCATATAAGTCATTGATGGGATGAAATTGGCTTCAAATGACACATAATATTTCAAATGAATTTATCATATGAATGGTGTGAAACATAATCAACATAAAAATACATAGTGAAAAACAATCACAATAAATGTCAAAATTCTCATAAAAAAACATACATATTAAAAATACTTCCAATTAAATATGGTTAATGATATCAAAAATTTTCAACTCTATTAAAGATTAATTTTCAAAAAATAATGATGATAGAGATCAATATACTTTAAAAATATTACTGGATGATATTGGGAATAGTATACCATATTAAAAGTGAAATCACATAATTGGAATCTTAAAAATGAAAATTTAATAATGAATTAAAATAAATATAACATCAAAAAAATTTAATGGAATCTTGAAAATATTTATTGTTCATGATGATGGGAAATTATAGATCATGTTTTTAAGTTAAAATAAAAAAATAATTTAAAATTTTTCTAAAAATCCAATATGTACTATATTCATAAAATAACCAAAATATTACTTTGAAACATTTTCATAGAATTACATATTTGGGTAAAAAAATATTAATACCCATTTTCAATACTTATTAATTAAATTATTCATTATCATGTGCTAACTATTTCATTTTTGTTGAAAATTTTTCTTCCATAGTATTGGCCACTTTATCAGGCGCGTGAATCCATCATCTCTAAAAATTTATTCATTATATAAATTAAAAATATATTAGTTATATAAAAATAGTGAATCATACATGAATATTTGGACATTAAAAATAAATTATAACTCTTCCGGGATGTGGTAGTCCACATGTATGCACGAGCGATCTATTCATTTTTTAATGAGTGGATGGTTCAAAAGGTGGATATTATATTATTATTATTTCAAAAACATTTTTATTTAAAAAAATTCATATTTAATCATTTAAATAATTATTTATACCCATCCATGGAATTATTTTATGAAAAAATGGATACCACTATAAATATTGGGTCATTCATATCTATGTATGAGCGATATTTTATCTTTTTATATATTGAAATAGTGAAATAAAATTGTTGTACAATAATAATAATAATAACATTTAATGTTTATGACATTGGATTTTTTATTTTATTTTGGTTCATTATATTTATATGATGTTAATCGGGAAGTTAATTTGAATTACTTAGTAACAAAAATTCATCTTCTTCAAAAGAGGTACATAAGTTAATATTTTTAATGTAAATTGGGTTGGTATTTTAGGAATACAAGATAAAAAATAAAATGTAAAATAATTTTTTAATGTTATCTAAGAATAATATATTAATGACAAGAGGATCTAGGTGGTGTATTGAATATAGGGTAGGTGGTTCCTTTGTGTAATTAATAAAAGGATAAATATAGAATTAATATAATTATTTATATATAAAAAATTTATTTTCAATTGAATGTGTAAAAATGAACAAAAAATTTACATATAATTATAGGAAATTCTTTAGATAAATTATTTCAATAAAATTTGGTCTTGGTTATGTGGAATTTGAAATCATATATTTTTGTTTAACCCCTTAGTTAATCATTATTTACCATAACCGGGAAAACTAATTTTCCACTCATATAGTATTATAAATCTAAATATATAAAATAAATTCCCATAAATGGAAAGGGGATTAAATTTTAGACAATATATTATCCTCTTGTACATTACTAAATATTTGTATGATTTTTAAAAATGAAATAATATATTATTTTCATAAAATATCATCATGGTAATATTTGAAACATCGACATGAATTTTACATTAAAGTCTTAATGAAAAATAAAAAACACTAATATATAATTATAACACATATATATAATATGTAATGTATATCTATTACATTCATGCTTCACTATAACTTACAAAAAATTACTTTGTGAGCATATAAATTATTTATTTAGGTTTTATATTAATTGTGTAAATCGTTTATTGGTGTTCTGTAAGAACTTATGATTACTATTTAATAACAAAAAATTATAAATAAATTACCATGATAAAAACATGGTTACCTTTCAAAAAAATTAGATTACAAATTTTTTCATTTGAGGAATATATTAAAATTTTACATTTAATAAAGTCAGCAGACTGATATTTTTTTTTTTTATTTTCCAAAATTTAAACGTGTTCATACTCTATGAAATATGTCACGAACAGTCCCCCGGGGCCTGTGCCGTGACTAAACGAATCCCGCCTCCTGATGGCCTGAGGCAGGGAACTATCGCTTAAGACATTATCCTACAAGTGGGATGTCTTTTGTTAAGTACCTATAAGCACATTCACACACATATCCAAACTCACAATTATGAATGTTATAGAATAATGCCATTAAGATAACCAGTGAGAGTAAAAGTGAAAACTAGAAGCTAATGGGCCAAAATACATGCCTAAGAAAAAAACATGTACACCCTCTTGAATTCCATCTGTTGTAATCCCTACCTAAAGGGTAGTTCAAGGGGCGTACTTTCAAAAGTCATATAAGTATGCCTCTATTATCAAATCTCATTGGGTGTGGCATGGTGTTACACCACCAAGGTCTCTATCAAACTGTATGTCAATTCATTTGAAACAATACATTCGGGTAGAGCCCGTGCAGGAGTGTTTAACACAATCCACTAAAAGGACCCCATGACATAAAGCTAATACAACAAAGTTATGCATGTACATTGTAGACTACCAAAGAGGTGAACGAGGTGTATCATCTATGATGTATAATCGATAGATAGAGTAACTACAGTTATCTCACATATGAATTCCATAAACAATATAAATTAGTACAATCATTCGTAATGATGAACATCATGTACGGTTGCGGGACTAATCCCTAAGGAGTCACCACAGTCTGTTGGGATGGTGATGTCTGATCATCAGTTGGGCTGCTCTAGTTCACTCATCTACTGGGCCCCTGAGGTCTTCTCATCTATTGGGCCACTATGGTCTTCTCATCCATTTTTTCCATCGTGCTATAATTTTCTTCTGGGCCACTAAGGTCCACTCATTTCCTAGTATTCTGAGGTCCCCTTATCAGCTAGACCACAGAGGTCCACTTGTCTACTTGTCCACTTAGGTCTTCTCTTCTGTTGGGCCACTGAGATCTGCCCATCACAATGTTCTTTTGGATTACTGCTTGAATTGTGCATGATTCTAGGAGAATCTAATCGTCAAGCCATTTTTCATATTTTAACATCAACAAAAAATAAAAGGGATTATGTCAAAATGAAATTGTCATCATGAGGGTCCCAACACTGCAAACAAATATTCAATCAAACACACAATTTTGAAGTTATTAAAATTTTACTCAAATGGATCTAGTTGGGTCAGATAGACCCAACCTGGCCTGAATCTAACATGGCCTATAGCACTTAGACTAAACTAGCTGGGCTGATCTCAGCCAAGTACGTCACCTGTGGTGGCCCTCATTCTTCTGCCCGACCCATAGTGATTGGGATGGCTTTCCACAACCAGACGTGATGGTGGTCACCCCATCAAATCCTTGAAAAAATACTGGTTCCATTGAGTGAGTACCATGTGGGTCGCTCTCCCCCCCCCCCCTTCACTGGTCTCAGTTGATAGCACCCTTCCGACCGCATGACGTGGATCATTCTGGCATACGCTGAGGACCTGCCGCCAGTAGTTGTCGACATCCTATTTTACTATATCGGTAATAATGACATGGAGACCACCTCTTCTGTAGAACCCCTAAAATGTGTTCCACAACCACCATGAAAGTGCCACTGTTGGTTTCAGTATGTTAGTAGTTTCTTCCATGGGATACCATATTTTCTTCGGGGGTCCGTTCTCTGAGCCGCGAGCTCCTCCTGGAACCATGTGTCGTCGATGTCACTATAATTTCTCCATGATTGTCTCACCATAAATCATGGGGTTGTGGTTTGGAGATAAACAAGAACTCCACCATTTTATGGATCTAGAACATGTTCTTTTAGGTTTGATCTCTCAATTTTGGAATTTAAAAAAAAATTGGGATGAGATTTAAGAATCTTACATAGAATTATCTGATTCAAAACCATGAGATCAAGAACCCTCGCACATAAGTAATCGATTTTTGAGTCACCTATTTGTGGGTTGACCCACATTCAAAACTCAAATCAATGAATTGGAGAAAAGAAATTAGTTTATAATTAAATCCCTACTTCAAGGATGGATCATTATTTGGAGAATATTTCACCATCGTCATTCGTTGTTCCTCAATCCGTCGTTGGTAGTGGTTCATCAACTGTTGCTCAAAACCACCAAATCACCAAGTATTCAGAGCGTACTCGATTATTCCATCTATCTCGTATTTGGTTAAACCATTAAATAAAGAAAACATGTTTCATCATTTATTTTACCCTCAAGGTTCAATGTCTTCATGTTTCATCAAAATTTGAAATTCAAATAAAATAAACTCCATGATTTATTCCCTCAAAGAAATTTTAAAATATTTCTACCAAAAAGTCAAAAAAAAACTCCCTTGACCAATTTTGGTTAATTTTAGGTTCTTCATTTGGTAAATTCATTATTCCGGATGCAATGATTCCACTAGATTTTTATTCCAGGAAACTATTTTGATGTTCCCAAAAACTGTGTGTGTGTGATTTTTTAAATAAACATTAGAAAGTCAAAACACTTATTTCGGACTCATTGGGCCTCAGGATCTTGTTTCTTCTCTGTGTTTGGTCTAAAATTAATCCCATATAAATTAAAAATATAACATGGAATTTTTGGGACATTACATTCTCCTCTCCTTAAGTCTCTAGGTCCTCATAATCCAAAACAAGGGCTAAATAAAAAAATGGGTTACTGAGAATCGAATTGAGAATCCCTCCCCAAGTTATCTCCTTGAGATTCTCATACATCAACCAAACGTGCACCAGAGGAATAAACCATACACAAAGGACCCGCTCCAATATATTCTCAATCTACACCGATAACTCCATAAATTTCGCCCCATCATCAATGTACTACTCACCCCAATCGATGATGTGTGATAGATCTTCCAAGTACCTCCTCAGTTATGATATGTAAAATAGATTGTGCATTACGTGAATCTATGTGGGATGATCTATGCAGTATAACACCTCTCCAACTAAACTCAGAACCTAAAAAGGGCTGATGAATTTCAAAGACAACTTGTCGCCTCATACGTATCTCTATAATCCCTATCGAGTTGAGACATGAAGAAACAAGTGGTATCATTATTCAAACTCTAAGGGCATCCATCTCATATCATCATACGACTTATTCCTAATGTGTACGTTTTTTGTCCTCTCTTAAATGATAAACACCTTCTTGGTGGAAACCTGTACTAACAGAGGACCCATGAGTGTAGACTCCCTTAGGACTTTTTAGCATAACAGTGATCTTCAAGGACTCCCATATAGTGCCACAAATGTATCCATTATAATGGTGGAGTGGGGGATATTGTTATCTGTGAACTCCACCAGTATTAGGTGATCCTCCCAACTGTGACCAATGTCCAAGATACTAGAACGAGGCATATTCAATAAAACTAAAATAGGCATCTCTTTCTGACCATTCATATGGGGAGGAAATGATGTTGTAAAATGTTGAAGAGTCTTTAACACCTCCTGTAATCCACTCCACATCCGTTATGTGAATCAAGAATCATAGTCTGACATGATTGTCAATGTCACATAATGAATCCACACTACCAGGTGAATTAGAGGCATCCCAAGCTATCTGCATAACCCTGATCCCAGATGGATAGGAAGTGGGATGCCATGGTGTGATTCCCCACAATTACCCAGATGGTATCCTTCCCTCTGGTTGTTTAGTGAAAACCTATCATGATGTACATCGAGACACCATCCCACATCCACTCTGGTACCATTAGTGGTTGAGTGAAGCCTACTAGTACCGGATGTTATGCCTTAACTTGTTCAAATGTGTGGCACCTTGAAATGAATCCTTCACTGCATTCTGTATCCCCATCCACCAATACTTATATTGGTGATCCTGATACATCTTGGTCACTCTTAGTAGTACCACTAAAGTGGAGGTGTGGAACTCCCTCAGAATATCCTCTCACAATTCCACTGGTATAACATTCAACCCTCGAAAAAAGAATATGTGATCCCCAGCTATCAAATAACCATTAGAAGCATATCCCAAGAATAACTAATCATTTTAAGATTATTAGTCAACATCCCCAATATGTGCCTCCCAATCTGACTATAATTGTGGGGCAGTATTAGAAATTGATTAAAGATAAGATTCTTCATCTCCAACCATGAAGTCTATTTTCATCATTGCTAACTTCTTTGATTCTTCGCTAAGAAACTACAGAACACATCTCTTTCTAGGAATGTATTCCCTAGCATCAACCTTCCCATGATTTAAGATTATCTTGAATTCATAGTGCTATTGAAACAATATCCATTACCAATGCCTCATTGTATGGTCCTTCTAGGAGGAGGTATAACTAAAACCTTTGTGATGGGATTATATGGTAAAATACTCTTTGATAATTTAGTGTCTCCACATATTAAATGAAAGATCCACTGTAGCAAGCTGTTGGTCATGGATCGTGTAATTTCTCTCTTTCTTCCTAAACTGCCATGAATGGTAGGAAATCACTACCTATTACTACATCTAGACACAACCCATCCCTATTCCAGATGTTTTACCGAATACTACATTCCCAAATACCTCCTATAGTAGTGTCAAGATGGGGGCACTCTTTTGTCTCGACCTTAGCTTTCGAAAACTCTACTAGAACATCTTCATCCACATGAGGGGTTGTCTCTTTCATGTCAAAGATGATAAGGGTTCTTCTTCCCTAAAAATTCATCCATGGACCTCCAATAGTATCCAACCCATCCCAAGAAACATTGCACCCCATTCACGCTCATGGGTGGCTTCCAAGAAAGAACACACTCTATTTTTTCCATATCCAGTGCAACTCCAACCTCCAAAATTACATGTCCTAGAATATGGACCTCCTGAATTTAGATTTTTCACTTCGAGAGATTTTGACAATGTTTGTTCTCTAGGATGGTATCTATGACTATCTATAGGAGTTTCGTGGGTTCTTCCCTGGGAGATGAGTACACCCGGATGTCACCAATGAAGACCACAATAAATCTGTCAAGGAAATGCTTTAAGATATTATTCATAAGTATCGTGAACACTATTAGATAATTTTTCATGATATAATGAATCCCCAAGAACTCAAAGTATCCATATTGACACCAAAAGGAATTTATCTATAAATCCTCATCTCATACACATAGCTGATGGTAGCTAGATCTGAGGCTTATCATTGAGAACCATATCACTCAAATTAGTTGACCAAAGAGGACATAAATCCTTAGACATGGATATTTTTTTCTACATAGTGACCTGATTTAGGCACAAGAAGACCACACAAAACCACAAACTCCCATCTTCCTTCCAAGAAAACAATATCGGGGCTACCCATGGTGAAACCCTTGTCCCCACGATGCCCTTACTCTGCAAAACATCCTGATGTAACCTATAAATTCAATGCTCCTTGGGAGCCAGCTGATATGATTTTGTTTGTATCTATGTTGTCTCAGGGTATTGGTCAATGTTGAAGTCAACCTTCTTATGATGGGGTAATCCAAGGACATCCTCTGGAATGGTTTCTTCGTACTCATCCACCACTAAAATAATGTGAGGACTCTTCTCATCCCTTGAATTGAGTGTGAGGCTAGTTAACTAGTGAGTGATCACTTTCACCCTTCTTTGAGCAGGTCTGTTCTATGCTACAAATGTTATCATTTCTTCAGTAATGGAAAATTTAATCCCATCATGGTGGAAAAACTACACGCTTCACCTAAAACATTCAATCTGATCATAGACTATGGATAACCAGTCCATACATATAATTTCATCTTATGACTTCATTCCCACTACTATGATATTATTGATGATTATCTAACCTCCAAGAGTAGGCTAAGACCACTAGAACTAGTGTGTGATCAACGAATCCCCTCCTATGGGAGTGCCTAATTGTATGGATCAAGACAAAGTCTCCAACAGAATATTTGAGCTCTGAAAGTGGATCATGGAATCAAAAGAGTCACTAGAACCTCTGTATATAAGAAATGAAGATAAGGTGGTGTATAAAAATTAATTTACATCTAGTCATCTCTAGAGAACTAGGGTCGTTAAACTCCATATACTGAAGCTTTCATCGCCCCTATCCACTTGCTCTCAAATCCCATGGATGACCTCTTAGTGGTGGTGGGGGTAGAACCTCAATCCTTTATCCAAAATATGTTGTTCTGCCTACTATCCTGACATGTCTTCCACCTTGTAGACCACCCTTCTCGAGCCTTGGCCTCTACCACAATGGTCTCACTACCGTCTTATGATCATTTGCACGGTGAGTCATGCAGTCATGCGACATGTTTCATAGACCTCTTCTTGAGTAGAACAACATGTTCTTTTGCTGAAAACATTTTCCCTAGTGGCCTCACACCATCCATTATGTGTCCTATGGTTGTCCCAAAAAAGGCTTGACCTGATTGGTCCTTGGTGGTAGATACCTTCTACCCACAACTGAAGCCTTCAACGCCTCACGTCTATTATTAGCTCTTGCTGCTGGTCCCTGATCTAACAGGATGCTATTAACTTGTAGATATCACTCTATCACACCAGAATGGTTAGGGATGATAAGAGATAACATGGACACCATGATATCTTAGTCTATCCCCTTCTCAAAATATCAATCCCAAAATTATAGTCTTCACACCATATCTATATAGTAGCGAGAAATATTTTTTAATCTCATTGATTACAGTTCCACTTTCATGCTACCCATTATTAGGTGAAATAGTTCATGTATGCGCATTGAATGCATTGTCATTGGAAATGACTCCCCCCTAAAAAGGATCTCAATGTCTGTCTTGGTGAGGGTCACCTCATCGTGTGTCTAGATCATCAAGCATCCACATATCCCCACTGATCCCTAAAAAATCATCATTTATATGATTTCCATCTGGTCATGAGGTGTCCTCACTAGCCAGAAGACTCTTCATACCACCTCGAAACAGTCCTCTTCTACCTGAGGGTCAGTCTCACCCACGAACTTGGGATGTCACTATCTCTAGAAATCGTGTAAGGCACTGAGCCTGCATGCGTCCTCTTATGGTAGAGATGGTATAATCAACTGATTAATGGGTCATGGAAACACTAATGAACTGCCCCGTGAGGTCATATCTAGTACAATTCAATGTATAGAAGCCTCATCATTAGGTGTACAATCATCATGGTCATGCAATAGAATCCTGGTTGTTTTTCTTGTGTGGTAGCATTCTAAAATAGATCAAGATGAATCACAGTCAATTTATTATACCTGCTGATCTCACATGGATTCCTGAAGGACATCGGAACACACTAAATTCCTTTATAATACATGTTACTAGTGTTTTCATGAACCGAATCAAAAATCACTATTCATTATCATGGTGTATGTATACATTGGTCATTGCACCAACACTAGACTCCATGATCCTAAAAAGAGAAATAAAAACAGCTAACACTCTTACCCCAAATGAAAAACACAAAATCTCGGTCTTAAAGTATTAATCGTCCTCCACTTATATATCTTTTGGTTGACCAGTCGCCCGGGTACCATGTGGGGACAACCCCAAGGCCACCCCTAATGGCCAATGGGTAGATACTATCATTGAATTAAATATCCCATAAGTGGATGGTATTTTTCTCTGTACATATATTCTTTCAAAAATACACTCATCAAAATCCACAATGATGAAAATTAAACAATTATGCCACTAAAACAACCACTGAGAGTAAAAAAACATGAGATAAAGGGGTCATAATACCTGACCAAAAATGACAAGTACATGTTCCTAAATTCCTCTATGGTAAAACTGAACTGATAGGTAGGTGAAGGCGGTGACACATAATGTTGTATAAGTATTCATTTTATGTTGGATCATACCAGTAACCACCTGCTGTTACACCATCATTTTCTCTGTTGAAGTGTCTTCCATCTACACAAGATAAAACTCATGCAGGAAAATCCCTTGTAGGGATGAGTAACACAATACTCAGAAAGGACTTCAAAACATAAACGTAAAACCACAAAAACATTTTATACAAAAGGTATACTACCAAAGAGGTACATGAGGTGTGGCCTCTATGTAGTACATTTTAGAGAGTCTCTATAGAAAACTCACATGGGTATAACCTAAATTATAGAAAGTAGTAATATCAGTTGTAATGTTAAAATCTTGTATTACTGAGGGACTCATCCCCATGGAGTCACTATGGTCTGTAAGAACGTTGAGTTATACTCCTCGGTTTGGCCATTGTGGTCTGTTCTTATGAGTGGCCAGTAAGGTCTTCTCATATACTAGGCCACTGATATCTGATTTTATATTGGGGAATAGAGTTCCTCTCATCTGTTGGGCCACTATGGTCAACTCATTTTCTAGGCCACTAATGTTCCCTCATCTATTGGGACACAAAGTTACACTCATTTATGAGGCCACTGAGGTCTCCTCATCTATAGAACCACTGAGATATTCTCATCCACTGGTCCATTGAGATCTACTCTTATATAAGGCCTACTATATTCCATCTTGTATCATAGATAATTCAGATAGAATCTAACCTTCAATATATTAGTTGAATTTGACATTCCATAAAACTCACATGCAGTAAGTCAAAAGGACCATCTCGAATTGACTACCCTAACCCCAAAAAAGACTCATCAATCAGATGTACGGTTCGTATGTTATGAACATTTTACTAAAAAGGGGTCAGTTGGGTCCAGGTTCGGGCTGACCTACCATAGATCTGACCATGCTTGTTGGGCCTGGGACGGACTGGTTGGGCCCAGCTCCGCCCACTGGATTGTGGGTCTGGCCCTCCTTCCCGTGTCTGGGGCTCTGTGAGCGGGTCGGCATGCCCCTCCAGCACGCGATAGCGGTCACCCCACCTAGTAGTATTAGTGGTTTCAGCATGAAACCATCTTGTGGGTCATAGATGTACCCACCAAGGATATCCCACTGGACTATGTCCCTTCATCTGGGAGATGAAAATCTTTTCTGCTTCTTCCGAGGACTCACCACCTACAGTTGACAGCATCCTCTATCACCGCCCCATGGATGATTCCACAGGGACCTTGATATTTGTGGTGTGCCACTAGTGCACATCACCTCCGACATGCAGCTTTCACCGCGTTACACCTCTAGTGTCAGTGCACAATGTGTTTCTTCAGTGGGCGACTGGACAAGATACAATGTTCTGTTATTCGATTTTCAAGTGCCTTCAGGATCCTGGGGTCATCTTCATCACTACTCGGTTCTCTAAGATTGTCATGCCATTGATCTAGGGGTTCAATCATGAAGATCACAAGAACTCCCCCAACATATGGATTCATTCCTTGTTTGTGTCTGGTTGATACCTCCACATTATAATTTAGAAACAGATTTGGAATATATTTAAGAATCAAACTAGGATAGGTCCGATTGAAAACCCTGAGATCAAAAACCCTCTCCCATAAGTGATTGATATGAGGATAACCTACTCGTGGGTGGACCAATTTTTCTCACACAAATCCCTAAAAAATTAAAATGAGTTTTTTTTAGAAAGAAACCACTACCTTCTTGTTGGATCATTCGTTGGCGAAGATTACACCACTATCAATCGTTGTTCCTCAATCTTCCATTTTGGTGGTTTTTTGATCATATCTTACCAACACCAAATATTAAAGGGTTTAAATCAATAAATGATTTTTTCCAACGATCCCTTATTTATATAACCCATTAACTAGATAAAACATGTCTAGGTGTTTCTTTTATGCTGAGTCGCAGTGTCGTTAAACTAATTCATTTATGAAAGAACATTTCAGTTATGCTCGGGATGTAATGTCATTACATTGAAATGAAATTTTTTATTTGAATAAAAAATCCTAAAAGTATATTTTATTATTCCGTACAAAATTTTTAATATATATTTCATAAAAATTATATAAAATAACTTTCTCCCATGACCTATGCCGGTTGAGGTTTGGTATTTTCGCCGGTAAATTCTTCATTTTGAATGTAACGATACCCTCAGATTTTTAATATGGACACCTATTTCAATGTTTTCCTAAATTGATTTTGTATGATTATTTAAATAAATAAAAAAAAGTTCAAAAACTTATTGTTGGATCACTAGCCCTCAAAATAAAGTGTCGTCTGAGCGTCTAGTTTCAAAATAATCTCATATAATTTAAAAATAGTAATTACATGGAATTTCTGGGATGTTAAAAAGTAAAACACCAAGTCTACTTATAATAGATAATATGATGAGAATGGTCAATATCCACCCATTAAATTGTATAATGTCAATTTATAGGTTTATTTTCAATTTCTTATCAAATTATTTGATTATTAATTAACAGATTTACCGTTACTATGGTGATAACTATTTACTATGATTAGCATTTATAAAGACCAAAACTAGAAGGTTCCAATATATAAAAATTATTCATTTTAACACCAAATATAAAATTAAATTTTCATGAATCAACTTCTATAAATTGAATATATAGATTTAATATCAAAATTCATAGGGCAATAAAATATTCTTTACAAACATCCCTTTACCGTATAAAATTATTTTTATAAGAAATTCAAATATAAAAACTATTCTAATGAATATAATAATAATATAAATAATATAATATAACTCATTTTATTTTTAATAAATTTTATTTTTATAAATTTTAAAATTTAATTAAACATTATAAATATTTGAATTAATAACCATGTTTACAATAAAATTAATTGTTTGTCACTATTAATTAGAAAATTCTTTATTTCATAAATATCACTAAATATCACCCAACATAAATTTTTAATTGATTATTTCATAAAGTAAATTAATTTAATAATATAATATTTCTTAAGATCTTAATTTTATTTTTAAATTGTTTTTAAAAAACATTATGCATTCTGCAATGGTTTCATTAATGAAAATCAAAACATAATTTAGGTTTAGTTTATTAATTTTATTATGTTTTTTAAAACTCATTTTTATACATGATAGCATAATAATTTTTTAATAGGAAGTATCAATGATATCCTTTATATAAATCTAAAAAAAACTTTCAATAATATCACATCAAGAAATTAACTAATGTTTTTTCTGATTGAACTCAATATAAAAATCATAGTCATGGAATAAATATGTTGTTTCAAGTGATTTCCCTAATATAGTATTTTCATAAATATTTAAATACCTTCTTTAGAAGTACATATAATATCAATGTATATTACATTTGACAAACATTATTCCTCATTGTGGTAATTCATCGATTAAAGATTATTAAAATTCATATAATAATCTAAAAAATTCATTGAAAGTGTTGTCTCACTCACATTCAGTACTTTATTATGATTTTAAATAATAAGAGTTCCTCGGATGAGAGAGGATTGATATTTATCTTTTTCGTTATACATTATCAAAATGTTTAAGTTAGATGAAAACTATATTATTTTTATACATTCTAGATGTTCCTGTAAAAAGACAAATGTATTTGTAGTGGTTCTATTCTCTTGTAAAATAACCACTTGAGTGGGTTTTATTTCAAATATATATAGGGAATAATATAATGAATAATGTGTAATATTACGTTATTTCCCATATCAGAATGTGAACCAGAAAAATTGAAATATCTCTTTATGAAATGGATTGAGAAAGTAGAATGGTCATATAATTTCAATGTTTTTTATGAGGTGAAAAGGGTATACACAATTATATTTATATTAAAATTTTAATACCTTTGTTGTAATGTTTTACAAATACACAAATATTTAATAAAGTATACATACCACTATATTTCTCAAATGGTTTTAAACAATGGGGTATCGATTTAATCATTTTTAAAATTCTAATAATCTACTACTATAATATAACTTCATTCTTTATCATGATTGTTTTTACATTAAATTTTAAGGTAGGTTAGTGGTGATGTAGGACTTATGTTATAGTATTTTCTTTTAAAATTTTCCATGGGGGGTTATCCACATATACTTCTAAGTGATGATATTTTTGGGGACATATTATTCTTATTAAATGGTAATTCCACATATATAATTAAATAGGGATGGGGGTTATTTATTATTCTTTAACACCTTTCCATCCCTTAATTAAATTAAAAAATCAATTCCATTCGAGTTATAACTGGACATAGTAATTAGCCAATATGGACATGATTTCTTCAATCATTGATAGAAAACACGAAATAATTGTACAATTATTTCATCTATTTTATTATTTATCAATTAGTAATACGAATTGTATTCTGTATTTTTAGAGAGTCCATAATATTTTCAGTTTTTCTGATATTGAGTTTTATTGTGTTTTCCCTGTTTTAGCTTGTTTATTGATAAGAGTTACCTCGTTAATAGGGTGTTGGTTAGTTGGCTGATTGGGAACCCTATTGATGCATATAGTTTGTAAATACATAAACACATATACATATTCACTATTTTAATACTCTCTATATCAATTTTTTTTTAATGATTATTCATTGTACTATATTTGTAAAATAGAATCAAAATTCTCAACACATTAAAGATGTGGGTATTCATGATGCTAATGGTCATGAGAGTTTTGATGTTTGAAAACTATTTTAAGTTTTGTGGGAATTGTTTCCCATTCCATATTCGTTTCTAATTGTCTCTTAATAGGTGTTATCACATCAAATTCAGTTTCATATAATTGAGAATAGGACCATTTAATGACAACACTCCTCTTGAATTAGTTATCATTCCAAATTTAGTTGAATTCTCGAAGACCACTCAAATTTATATATGTCCTTAGTATGGGACTTATCTATCAATTATAATTTACTGTATCCATACATTAAATTATTTTATCTACCATTTTCACTTGGTAGGAAAATATAAAAAAAATTAATCTTTAAAATCATTATTTTGGAAGGAGGTTCCGCACATCATGAACAAGATTTTGAATCAATAGATGTTTTATCCACTAGAATTTATGTTTCCATATTACTATTTCACTTATTATAAAGTCCCTGAGGATGGGAAATATTATTCAATGAATAATTAATATAGTTACACCCAACTAGTGATCTCCCTTGGCTACTAGTTATATAGTCATTTAGTGATTTTTTCATAGAGAGGGAAGAAATTACTTTATATGACATGATCTATTAAGGACCCCTCTATTTGAAAATAATTTTATATTAGAATAAAATAATAAATTTAACATTGAATCCCCTCATAATAGTCCTTAATAATTTTTAATGGTTTTGTATCATTCCATTTTTAATATCCTTGTGTCGTTGGTTATTAATTTTGTAGCCCATTATTTTTTATTAAATTTGGTACATAAAAATATCTCAATGATCTATTAATTTTTTGTTTATTTTATCCATAAAATTTACTAACTATTGTTACTATAGTATAAAAATATCAATGTGATATTAACTCAGTAACTATAATTTTAATAAACATTAATCCCACTACTATAGTCATCCTAATTTTTGGAATTCTGGTCTAGATTTGTCTTCATACATATATATCATAGCCACTACATTGATATAATTTAGTTCACATAAATTATTAATATCATGTAAAACAACTAGACACTCTTATCCATATAAATTATATAATATTGATTAATGTTTGGTTATGATTTTTTGGAAATTAATTGTTAAACTCGAATTAAACACAGTAGAAAAAGAATTGGGATTCTTATACAGAAGATATTGAATTCATTGACTTTTTATATCTATTAAATATTTCATAATGTGAAATCTAGAAATAGTATAATGTGATTGAAATCTATTTTAATAGATGTCACCAAACCTATGATATCCCCATATTTACTCATTAAATATATATTCCTAGTGTATTATTTGTTCTCTCTCAAGTCAAAAAAAATCATAACTTTCTACCCACCCCAAAATATATAAAATTAATAAGAGTGGTGAATTAATCAAAAAAAATCTAAATTATCAATGGGAAGTAATTAGATAATTAATATCAATCATGGTTTATCATATTTCATTTGATCATAGTAATGATGGATCTCTAAGTAGATTATGCATGAAGACAAGTGGGATGGATGATATAATTTGTGTGCATTAATAAAAATGAAATATCATAACATTATATACTTATAAAAAATTTAGAGAGATGAATACAAGTTATTTAAAATTGATGTGTTGAATTCTACATTATCGGAAATGTTTATTTCCTATGATTGACCGATAATTGAAAACTTAGAAATTATGGGAAAAAATATTGGGAAACTAAATTAATACGAAAATTCTATGAAATAGAAACAATATATCTCTAGATTGAATGAACCGTCGACAACTCCATCTCAATGAAAAATTCCCACTTTTATAATATAATTATCAATGTTTCACTGAAACATAGATTATTCTCTCAAATGTGTGTAACATATTCCTTTTCCCTTTCTAATAATTGTAGTGCCTTCAAGAAAATTCCGCAATATTCACTTGGATCCCATTTTTGTTGTTTACACTATATGAGATGCCCTATTGTTGTAATTTTCCTAAGATACCACATCTCACATATAAAAAATTTTAATCCATAACCTATCACCATTGATCTTTGTGATATTTCTATAATAATCATGGTGAAATTTTTTTGAACATCATAGTAGTAGAGGATGTCAAATTATAGTTGAAGGAAGTAGAGGATCAACCTGGTAGACTACGTGAAATTGGGTTTCAATGAAATGGGATTCATAGTGCTTTTTTATGAATAAAATCATTTATATTGGCCTATAATGAACCTATATCAGTTCTCTTATATCATATAGACACATCATGGTGTCTTCAATAATGGGATCTATTATCATACAATATTTGGATGTATTGATATAGTATCATAAATCACATAGTGCTTGGTGTTTTTCAATGGAATTTCTTGGATGTCAGTTGTTATTAGGTGTTGAGATATGGGGATTCAGGGGATCATTGTTTCCAAAACTTTTCACTTAATATCAATTATCATGTGTTTAGTTGAGGCGATTAGATATTCAACTATGTAGAATAGTACATCATGTGTTTATTTGAACTAATGCATGAGGTAGATTGGGAAGATCACCATCTAATAGTTTGGGGAGGCCTTATGTGCTCTGCTTACATACCACAAGAAGATTAATGGAGATCCCTGGTTAGTACAATGACCATATCTAATGCTTGGACTCTATTATAATACCTATTAACTAATTGTGGGTGGGGAACGTTATGTCTAAGGTGATAATTAAGTATTTTGATTGATAATGACTCAAAAAGATGCATCCTATAGTAGGTTTTACGATTTGGAATAATGGATGATTTAATGATAATGAGGATACATTTATAAAAATAATTTTTTAGTTCCTATCATTTACTTTTCTTTCTACCTTAGATTTAAATATC
This sequence comes from Viscum album, assembly GCA_963277665.1. Taxonomy (NCBI): domain Eukaryota; kingdom Viridiplantae; phylum Streptophyta; class Magnoliopsida; order Santalales; family Viscaceae; genus Viscum; species Viscum album. Next base: position 318,413,963 of record OY728127.1, read on the forward strand.
AAATTTTTTATGATGTTTTTTTCAGAGCAGTTTAAAAAATATTTCAAACATCAATAAAACCAAAAAATTTCCTTCTATCACATTATATTCAAAATATCAATTAAAATTTGGACTAATTTTATATCAAAAAATTAATATATCATTTGAAACTCAAAATTACATCCATTAAACCAGTTATTCAATTAATTACATGATTGTAAAAATTATATTATTTACCCATGATTGAATTTAAAAAAGAAGGAATTTAAATTACTGAACAAATTGATGAAAATAATTCATTTTTTCATGATTAATTAATTATCCTATATGAGTTAGATACTTAAGAGGTATAAATAAAAATGGATGTAATGTCCGAAAAACTGTTTCAAGAAATCAAATTTATATATCTAACATTATTGAAAATTACATTTCACTTTTAAAAAAAATACTATGAAAAAGAATGAAATGTATCACAAAAAATAATGGTAAAACAATCTCTATAAATGGAACCATGAGAATAAATAAATATTAAACACATAAATGTGGGTTTAATAGTAAAATTGTACATACTTTTAATAAAGTTCCATTATTATTTCATTAAAAAGAATTTATTTATTTTTAAAATTATAATTTTAAAAAAATATTGGAATAAAATTTACATTATACAACCACGATAAAATGAAGTGGTAGATTCATTATTAAAAATTATTATAAATTTGTGAAAAGGAATTCATGTCGAAACATCAAAAAGTGGGATCATTTTTAATAATTTTTGTAAACAATTTAAAAGATACTCATAAGAAAATTCATAACAAACATTATTTTTAGTAATTTTTAAATAAAATCAAAGATAATGGATAATTGTAACACCCCATTATTCGATGGCACACTTCTCTTTGAATTATACAAAATCATTTGATGTGTGAAACTTGGAGTTTTAGTACTACACGACCAATCAAACTATTCATTTAAAAAATAATGATGAACAGTAAGACACGATTTTTGAAATTTTATAAATTATTTTTAAAATGGACATCATTTTTCAATTTGGAATATCAAAATTTTCTGAAGGTGAATTTATGTATTTTTCTAAAAACATACAATTTTTGGAGAATAGTGAAAACACTGCGTTATTATATAAAACTCATATTTATTAAAATAAAAATTATTTTAAATTTAATTTATTCTGAATTCAAAATAGATACATAAAACCTATATTAGTTCTATGTAAATCATTGGAGTCATTTTATAATAAGATTTTATATATTACATTTTATTGAACTATTTAATGCCTTTTAATGAATATCTAGTCCCATTTGCAAATTTTCATTAAACAAAATTTTACTTATTTGGTGAATTGAATTTTGAAAATACCAGAAACACAGTTGACATCAGTATTTAATATATGTTTTATTAGGATGAAAATAATTTTGGTGAATAGTAACTTTTGAATTTTATTTACCAAAGTTAAAAGTAAATAGGGTAATTAAAAGTAAAAAATATATTATAATTACCCTAACACATATCCTAATTCTTTTGGATAAGTGTTTATAGAACAAAACCAACATTAGAAATAAAATATGATCCTATTAGATCCACTTTTATTATATCAGGACATTTGTTATTTTTATTTATAAATAAGAGTTAAAGGTGTTAAATTCATATTTTAATAACAAAACCATTTTAATATAGGATTATTCATAAGCTGAATTTAACTATAAATATTCATTATAAATCTACAAACATTTACTATATTATGGTATTTTATTTAAATATTTTATGATTAATGTAATTAAATTTATTTATGACATAATGATGATGCTGTAATTACCTAATTAATGAAATAGTGATATTATTGATATTATAAATATCCAAATAAATTAAAATTGAGACTTTTTATTCATTAAAATAATTTTCATGGTTAATATGGAATTTTAGGATTGATGAAATGTATTTTTTTCAATGTAGTCTAATTTTTTTGGCATTCACAAAAACCAAATACTAAATAGTGTCGAAATTTACATAAATTAGTTTTTAAAAAATATAAAATAGTATTAAATTATATATTACTCTTAAAAATCTCAATATTGTTTAGAAGTCTTTTATAATGATATATTTGTCATTAATGAACCTCTTTCGGTTCTTTTGGCATCTTATAAAATGTTTATAATCCATCTAATAAAAAATTACAAGAAGACATTGTAAATTTATACTATTTGTGTATGAGTTAAATCTAAAAAATAAGGTTAATATGGATACCTAAACTTGCCTAAAACCAATTGGTTGATAAGATTTTGACACATCCCAAATATATCATATAGATAAATCTATTTGGAGACATTGTAAATTGAAATTTATTTTATAATAAAATAATATTTCTTGCTTTTCCTAACGTTTCCCTCACCTCTCTCATAAAAGGGTATATCCCCTTCTCTTAATTTCACAGATTAAAATCCATTAGTATCATCCAAAACATGAAATAATATCCTCTTAACTACCCTAAATTCAACATATAGGCCTTACATTTTTCATAAATCCATCCTATGTATCCGTTTTAATCAAATCAAAATGAATCACCTGAAGAAGATGTAATTATTTTCACCACATATTTCAAAGTTATTTTCTTCTTCCACTTACTTTTTCTTTCTTGTTTCCATGAGAAAATAAAAAATCTAGTACCTCCTACATATTTTGATGTTATTATAAATATTTTATAACAATATTCCTTATTCTATTCATCTTATGAATGGAAAAGTCACCATACATTTGTACGTATGACATACCGGCTCCATGACATGTTGTAGTTTGATATTCAACACTTCATTATATGGATGGGTATAATAATTAGTATAATTTATGTTAATAAAAAATAATCATGTCAATGATTCTATATATATGATATAATATCCAATTACATACGATTTCATCATTTGTAGAATGATAATGTTGCTCGTACGTATGTACGGATTACCGTCTCCACGAACACGATAAGATTAAATTCCCATCATTAACATAATAGAATAATTTTAATTTTATGATTTAAAATAATGTTTAATAACATAATATCACTATTTATATGAATCAAATATATCATATCCATAAAAAACATGACTTACATAATAAAGAATATAACGGAAATCGAATCTGTTAACACCTGAAACAATGATTCTACTGATGTGTTATTAACAAAACAATATTAGAAGATCATATATCATATCATATTTATTTATATGGTTATTTTATAATTTAATAACATTTATTTAACTATTATAAACTATTTTAACGTTCCCTCAACTAATGAAAAGTACATGGTAATGGTTAATTTTACTATCTCTTTGTTATCAGAGATTGATTATACATAAGAATCTATTATAAATTCGTTATCACCCTCATCTATGTTTCATAAATATGTAATTAAAAAAATCCTAGAATATTGGTTCAATTCATTTATACACTTGTTTTACTTTTTATAAAATGATTTGAATGGAATATTTCTGTCGTTTTACGAACAAGGTACTTTGTGACGTTTTTGAAAAATTATGGTAAGAATGGATTTTGACATATAATATGGGTGTGGATATTTCCCATCATTATAACACCTTCAAATAATCCCACAAATTATTATAAAAAGATCTTAAAAATAACCATTTTTATAATTACATAACATTTAAATTATTTCAAATTGGAAAGTTTTATTTCTCTCAAATAGTTTTGATTTTATATATGTAAATATCCTATGATGGATTTTACACTATATTTAAGATGATTTATTATGGTAAAATATTTCATATTGTATTGAAGATTTTGTTATATGATTGACTATGGATGTGTTATTTTTATACCAATCATGGTTTATGGTTAAATTAATATATTTATTTATTCAATTTTCAATAAGAATGTTTAGGTTATTTTTCATCCTTTTCATATGAGGAATTAATTGAACATAGTAAGTGATGGGTGGATCATGCTATATCCCATGAATTCATTAGTATGTCTCATGAGACAAACTAGTGTCTTCGTAAATGTCCTAAAAAAATCAAATTTGTAGTCTTGGAAAGGGGCCTTGACTATGTGATTATGTGGTCTGGCATTATGCATTCCATCATTAGGAAATTAGATATTTATATTACATGTGATTATTCTACTAGTAGAATATCCATGTGAATAAGTAAATGAAATTATTTGATTTATCATTTCCATATTATGCTGAAGTATATGTTTAAATGGCTTCTGTTTTTGTCTTATTAATTCCCTTAGATTTTTATTCTTATTTATAATAGCTTCCACTATATTGTTATCCATTCTAAGAATCTGAGCTAACCCCTTTTTTTCTTTTCTTTTTCCAAGGATGGGAATAAGTATATTATGATTGACATACATAGATAGGATAAGGGATATTAGTGTGTTAAAATGACATATAATGTGACAGTTTTCATTTCATAATGTTATGTAAAATTTTTTATGAATCAAGTACTTCCCAAGCTACTAAACTGATTGGTCTTTCAGGATTTTCTCCATTGTAATCATGCTAATGTTATGTAATAATTCACCAACTATACTCATATGGGTATGGGGTGTAATAGTTTGTAATTGTTAATTTTTAGTACAAACCTGGTAAACAAAATTTAGAAAAACTATTATTATTGAACATTACACTAATATAGAAATTGAGGATTAGTATAGAAGATAATCCTAGAATTTTGGTAATGTATAGATTTTGTAAAGTTTTCAAGTAATACATCATTTTCCAGATACGTGCAGGTTGATGCGTCTCTTGCACCGATGCATCTATGGGTAAATATCTAAAACACTACATTGAGCTAGAATTAAAGGGGAACTAGTTCACGACAACAGGTCTTGTTGCACTATTGTATACGAAAATCCCTGGGGATATGCTTTGGATAATTCAAATTTTCATTACAATCAATTATGAAAGACTTATGATTAAATAAATCCAAAAAGAAAACATTTTTTTACGAATATGGATTATATGCATAAGCATTTCAATTTATGAAAGGTATTTTACTAGTTTGGAATTATGTATTGTATTTTATAAACAATGTCATTTTATGCCATTGTTATGAAATTGAGCCAAGTAGAAGGAATGTAAACTGTATCAACACACATAATCCGGGAAAGGATTTCTATTTTTTCAAGATAATTATTTTGGAGATGGTGATGCAACTGGTGCTAAATAACTTATAACCATATTGGGACAACTAACTGAGGTTATGAATAATAACCATACCATATGGAGAACCTTGATCCACAACACGGAGGATCAATGTTAGAACACTTCATAACGAAACAACTCTCAATCATTCAATGGGACTACAAATCCATTTATTTTTATGAAATTGATAAGTTCCTAAGAGAAGATATTTCATTCTTTGGGTAGTAGCGAAAGTGACAATGTTTTCATCGCAGTTTCTCGCCTCACAAGAGATGATAATCAATGGTTTTCATTAGTTCAAAAGAAAAAGGGGTATGTAGAAGTTTCAAATATGTATTTTATGGAGTTTAAAGATCATTTCATAGAAAAATAATTTCCACGTGACCATGAAGTGGACTCATAAAGGAAATTTATGAGTCTACAGCAAAAGGAGGTTGATAATGACGCAAATTATGAGAATAACGTTACATGGTTAGAAGGGAATGTTGTAGATTATATACATAAATCAAGTAGTAATATTGATCTATTATTATAAGGGTTAATACCATTTATCCATCGGGAATTAGTCTCATAATCATTCTCATCGTAGGAAGATATTTTCTCATGTTCAATCAAGGCAGAAATGAAATTCTCTAAGTCTTAGAGACTTTAAGAAAAGTAAGAGAATAAGAGATCATTTGAACACTATGGAAATGGATATATGGGGAAGAAGGTAATTGTTTAATTTATATACAACAGTAAATGTGGGAAGAATCAGCCAGGAACACACCCGAAGGGAATTGGATTTTGTTACAAGTGGGGTTAAAAGGGCCACCAAACATGTGATAGAAAAGGGAAGAAAGATGTTTTCAATGTTAAATGATGCAATTGTAGATAAATGGGGAATTATGAAAATTAATTTCATAATCACCATGGAAATATTCCTCAAAAAATGCCAAGGGAGTAACACCAAGCTTATGAGATAACCACTATTAAGGATGAATTTCCAAATGATGTAGTGGCAGGTATATTATTTGTTTCCACAAAACTAGCCAATGCCTTTTTTTAGTTTGGATCATCACATTAATTCATGTATTCATAGTTTTCCATCAAAATTAGATATTTACAATTTTATTTAACAAGGGATTTGTCTGCAAAAACTCATAAGGGAAGTGTCATTGAAAAAAAAATTGTGAATTAGATAGAATTATGGAATATAAACATGATTTATATACCGATCTCATCATTATAAAAATTATTGGATTTGATATAATCATCAAAATAGATTGTCTATTAGATCATCAGGTGAAAATTTATTGTAAAAATAAGGAGGGTATACTTTTTGACGATGATAAGGAATCCCATTTCTTTAGAGTTAATACATCACTATATGATTCTTATATAGATCAACCCTCTATTTCTCTAGTAAATTCAATTATTAGGGAGTATTATAGTTAAATAACTATGGGATACGAAAGGAATGATCAAATAAATAATGTACATATTGTGTAAGAACATGTTTATGTGTTTCTAGAGGATGTACTTAAACATCCTCTAGAATGAGAAATTGAATTTTTTATTGATTTAATTCTTAGTTAAAATCTTATATTGAATACCCCTTATTGAATGGCCTCAATGGAATTAGTATAACTAAAGAAACAACTAGAAGAGTTGAGTAATAATGGATTTATTCTCCATAGTTTTTCTCCATGGAGATCCCGTGATCTTTTTGTTAATAAAAATGATGGATCTATGTGTTTTTTCAATAACTAAAAGGAGATAAATGATATAACAATAAATAACATGTATCATGTACCTATCAATGATGAATTATTTGATCAAATTCATTGGGATCTATATTTTTCATAGATTGACCATTGATATGGATATCATCAGTTGTACTAGATAAAGGAAGACATTCCAAAGGAAACATTTTAAACCAGGTATGGGCATTATGAGTTTACAGTAATACCTTTTGGACTAACTAATGAACCCTTTGTTTTCATGTATCTAATGAATATTTTTTTCAAGTAATATCTTGTTGAATTTTTTGTGGTATTTTTTGATGATATCTTAGTATTCTCAAAAAACAATGATTATCCTAAAAATCACTTGCACCGTATTCTAAGGACTCTAAGAAGAAATGAATTATTTGGGAAATTTATAAACAGTGAATTCTAGCTTCATGAAATATCATTTGTTTTCCATATTTTCAATAAGGATGAAATCTATTTTTATTATTCCCGGGAATAGGAAATCCATGAATGGCCATCACCAACAAGTATAACTAATGTACACAATTTTATTGGTTAAGAAGGTTATTATCACCATTTCATCTGGAATGTTTCCTAATTGGAAAACCCCTAATCCAATCTCAAACATAATAGGGATAAATTTTGTTTGGACAAAAAATTATGAAGAATGATTTAAAATTTGAAGAGAAGATTAGTCTATGATCATATCTTGACTCTACAATTTGGTAAAGATGGGTTTGTTATTTATAGTGATGATTCAAAGAAAGGACTTGGTTGTGTCCTTTTGCAGAATGATATAGTTATTGCCTATGCATCATGACAGCTAAAAATTCATGAACAAAACTATCCTACTAATGATCTTGAGTTAATTGCTACAATCGTTACTTTGATGATATAAAGACACTACCTCTATGGTGAAAATATGAGATTTATACTGATCCCAAGAGTATGATGTTTATTTTCTCACAAAAAGAACTCATCATGAGGCAATGGTAATGGATTGAACTACTCAAAGATTACGATTTCACAACAGTCTACTACTCGAGGATGGAAAATAAGGTGGAAGATGATATAAGTAGAAAATATGAAGGAGTTCAGAAGAAGATTAGAGTTGAAAGGGATCATATGTTCACGGAACTAGTAAAGATGGATACGGGAATAAAACTTGATGGTGAAAAATTAATAATTTTTCTAATGGTATCAAATCTATCTTTACTAGAAACAATAAAATGTTCTCAAATTTATGATGATGAATTTCACAATTAAACTAAATCTATGAATGATTGGAAATTTATTGAATTTATATTTGAAAATGGAATTTTTAAATTTGGGAAGAGACATAGTGTTCCTGACAAACCAAATCAAAGAAACTAATTTTGGGATGATTCTCATATCTATAATTTCACTATAAACCCTCGTACCACTATGATGTATTGAGACTAGAATGCACATTTTTGGTGGGACAAAATGATGATGGAGACTACTGATTATGTGTCAAGATGTTTTTTTGTCAATAGGTGAATACTAGAAGACAAAATCTTAGAGGTGTTATGCCACCTCTTCCCATACCTGAGAGGAAATCAGATGATATTATGATGGAATTTGTCATGGGGCAACCAATGACTCGAAGAAGGAATGATGCAATATGGTTCATTGTTGATCGTCTAACCAATTCACCCGATTTTATTTTTTTGATAGAAGATTTACCACTTGAACTTTTAGAAACCCTATATATTAATGAATTTGTAAGACTTAATGGATTACCCCTATCGATTGTTTCTGATCGTGATCCACGATTTACATCATGATTATGGAAAAGACTTCAAAAATACCCAGACAGTAAACATCATTTGAGAACTTCCCACCACCATAAAACCGATGGACAATTAGAGTAGACTATTCAAACCATAGAAGACATGTTGAGATCTTGTTCACTAGACATTCAAGTTATGTGGGATCAATATATACCTCTTGAATAACTTTCCTATAACAATATCTTTCATTTAAGTATTTTGATGGCACCATATGAAGATTTATATGGAAAAATATGTCTCACACCAACTTGTTTGGATGATGTTGGTGAAAGAAAACTCGTTGGCCCAGAACATGTTTTGGAAAAAATAGAAAAGGTGAAGATTATCAAAACCCACATCAAAGAATCTAAATGTTGGAAAAAGAAATATGCTGATAACTGAAGGAAGGATTTGTAATTTCATGTAGGAGATAATGTTTTCTTGAAATTATATCCCTGGAATGGTGTTATACGATTCAGTATGATGTGTAAATTAATTCATAGGTACATCAGACCTTTCAAAATTCTAGAATGAATTAAAGTTGTATCTTACCATTTGGAAATTCCTCCAAGTCTCTCCAAAGTTCATGATGTGTTCCACGTATCACTATTGAGAAAATACATGCCTGACCCAGGCATGTATTCACCTAGAAAGAAATATAACTGGAACCTTATCTTTCTTTTTCTCAAGAGACTATCAGGATCCATGATACTATAAAATAAGAATTGAGAATCCGGACTACTCACCTTGTAAAAGTTCATTGGAGAAATGGTAATATGGTGGAGGAATCAGGGGATCCTAGGGAACTAATGATGATGTACCACCTGAATCTTTTTAGGCAGTAGTATTCTAGAAATTTTGAGGATGAAATTATTTGAAGGAGGGAAGAATATAACTCCCCCAGCTTCCACGGTATGCTTATCTTTGAATAATTCAATAAGTTGCATTGTACGAAACTTTGAGTTCTAGTACACCATGACTAATTAAACTAGTCGTTTAAAAAATAGTTATGAATAATAATACCCACTTTTTGAAAATTTAAAAATTATATTTTCAAAAATTTATTTCATTTTTGTATTTGGAATATCAGAATTATTTTGGGAGAATTTATCATATATTTTAGAAAAAATTTAATGTTTGATGAATAATGAAAAACACTGTGTTATTATATAAAACTGATTTTTATTTATATATTTATTATTTTTATTTAAATTTATTTTAATGTGAAAATTGATACATAATACCTTTATTATTTAAATTTAAATAATTGGTTCGATTTTATAATAAGATTATATATATAATTTTTTTGAACTATCTAACACCATTTACCAGTCTTTTAGGAACATTTTCTAATTAGCATAAAAGTAATTTTACCACTTCTTTGAATTTAATTTAAAAAATCCATTTGAAATAGTTGAAATCAGTATGAAAAATGTGGTTCAATAGGATGATATTAAATTTTGGTGGATTGTAACTTTTGAATTTTATTTTTCGTAGTTAAAATTAAATAGTGTAATTAATGGTCAAATAGATATTATAATTACAATAAAACATGACCTATTACAATTGGAAAAGTTTTATTCAGACCAAAATCAACATTAGGAATAAAATATGATCCACTTGTATTATATTATGACATTATTTATAATTTTATTTAATGAAGAGTTAAATGGTTTAAATTCAAATTATAATAACTAAACCATTTTTAATATAGGGTTACACATAAGATAAATTTGACAATAAATATTAATTATATATATAAAAGTATTTCCTACATCATGGTATTTTATTTATAATTTGTATACAATAATAATTAAATTTATTCATGACATAATGATGATGTAGTAATTACATTATTAATGAATGATTAAAATAACTGATATTATAAATATAAAAATAAATTTAAATTGAGACATTTGAGGAATTAAATAATTTTAATGGTTAATATGATCTGTTAGGATTTATTTAATGTGCTTTTTTGAAGAAATAAAGTTTAGTATTTTTTTGAAAAAATCCAAATACTAAGTACACTACAAAATGACATAAATGAGTATTTAAAAATAATACTATATTATTAAATGATATAATATTACTAAAAATATAATGTTTAGAAAATTGTATTATATAGTGATAGATATGTCATTAACTAACCAATTTAGTTTTACTTGGCATTTTATTGTATGTTTATTTACCATGTCATATAAAAATACAAGAACATATTGTAAAACATAAACTATTTATCTAAGAGTTAAATCCAAACGATAAGCTTAATATGGTGACAAGAAAATTCTTAAAACCAATTGGTTAAGTGTATTGAGACCCATACCCACCTTAACAATGATATAAATCCATTGGGATCCATTATTAACTGAAAATTATTTTATAATACAATAATATTTCAAGATTGCCTAATGTGACCCTCGCCTCTCATATAAAAGTGTGCTTCTCATTCTCTTAATTTCACACCTCCCAAGCCATTTGGCTCACCCAACCCATTACAATATATCCTTAAAACCACCCTAAATAAAACCTATGTGCCTTACTTTGATCATAATGACCTCATTATGATCCCATTTGGTCAAATCAAAAAGAAGAACCCAAAGAAGAGGTAATAATTTCACCACCTCTTTCAAAGTTCTTTTCTTCTTCCACATACTCTTTCATTGTTGTATCCATACCAAAATAATAAATCAAGTACCTTATACATTATTTTATGTTAATATAAATTTGGTACATCCATATTCACTATTCTATCCATTCTATGAATGAAAAGGTCACCATACATGAGTACGTACAGCATACTGTCTCTATGTCGTGGTGTAGTTTTTTATTCAACACTTCATTATTTGGATGGGTAAAATAATGAGTATAATTTATTTATATAATAACTAAAACATGTTAATTATTATTTATATATGATATACCATCCAATTACATACGATTTCACAATCAACAGAATGATATTGTCGCACGTGCGAACGTACAGATTTCCGTCTCCACATACGTGATGAGATTCATTCTTCATCGTTACCATTCAAGAATAATTATCATTTTAGGATTTATAATAATGTTTTAGAAAAAAATATAATTCTGGATATGAATAGAATGCATCATATCTATAAAAAACATTCCTTACGTAACAAATAATATAATGGAAAATGAATCAGTTAACACCTGAAACAATGATATTACTAATATGTTATTAACAAAGCAATATTAGAAGAACATATATGATATTATATATATTTAAATGGTTCTTGTATATTAAAATAACAATTAATTAAATATTATACAGTTGGTTAACATTCACAAGACTGAGGAAAAGTACAAGGTAAGGGTTAATTTTACAATGACTTTATTATCTAAGGTTGTTTATAACTAAGCATCTACTAGGAATTCATAATCACTCTCATCCGTGTTTTGTTAAAAATGTATTTGAAATAATTTTTAATATTTCCTATAATATGTGTTGAATTCATTTTTACCCTTTTTAAAATTTTTATAAATTTTTTTAATTGAATCTTTCCACCGTCTTTAAAAAAAAGGTTCATTATGACCTTTTCAACGAATTAAGGTAAGAATGTTTTTCTAACTTATACGGCGGGTACATCAATTTTATGCAGTTATAACACCCTCAAAGCTTCCCTTACATGCTTATAAGAATATTTTCAAAATAACTATTTCCTGTTATAGTGACATAACATTTATATTATTTCAATATATAAAGAGATACTTCTCTCAAATATTTTTGATTTCATCTATTTCATCATCCATTGAGAGATTTTACACTTGATTAAAGTTGATTAATTATGATAAAACATTCAATATTTTATTGAAGGTTTTTTGATATTCTAGACTATTTATATGTTATTTTAATACCATTCATGATTTATAGTTAAATTATCAACAATTCTTATTCTAGTTTTAATATCAATTTTTATGTTATGTTTCTTCATTTTTGTATGAGGAATGAATTGGAATTAGTAAGTGATGGGTGGATCCATCTTTAGCTCCTCCATGCATAGGTAGGTCTCATGAGACAAAATACTATCATGGCACGTGGCCTTGACAAAATCAGATTTGTATTCATGGGATGATTCATTGACTATGTGGTTATGATGTCCCGCATTATGCATTCCATCATTATGAAATTGGCTATTGAAATTACAAGTGATTATATGAATAGTAAAATATCCATGTGAAAAAGTAAATGGAATTATTATGTTCATATTTTCCATATTATATATAATTTTATTTTTAGAATACTTTAGTTTTAGTTTTAAACTATGCCTTAAATGTTTATGCTTATTTATGATAGTTTCATCAATGTTGTTATCCTTACTAAGCGTCTGAGCTGACCCCTTTCTTATGTTTTCTTTTTCCCATGATTTGAAGAAGTATATTATGATTGACCTATAGGGATTGGACATGGGATATGAGTGTGTTTAATGGATAAAATTTTTTTTGTTTTTTCATTTCATAATGTAATGTAAAACATATATCTCTATCTAGTACTTCTTAGGGTAATCAAATGGTCGACATTTCAGTATTTGATCCCTTCGGATCATTACAAAGTTATGTAATAATGCACTGAATATACGACTCTGTTGTCGGGGCATTACAATCGTCGCCTTTAAAATCATTAATATATATAGAATAACATTCTTGTAACATGCTAATTAATAACAATACAGAGGTTATGAGTCTATTAGAACAAAATAAAATTATTTTTAACAACATTAAATTTCTATTGAAAAATTCATTCAAGAAGAATATTTTAATAATTAAAATTTAAATTTTTTATATATGAAGATAAAATATCTTATTTAATTTTCAAATGTTAGAATAAAATTATTATTGAAGGTGATAATAACCAAATAAAGTGTCTAACCCAAAGAAAAATAAAATTGAGTAAAATAAATTACCCTGGATTAGTGATTCATCGAACACACCATAAACACCTATTTAATAGTTACAGAAAAATTCATAATCAATTTCCCAACCTCATGAATATTTCGATACATTTATATTAATATTTTATATTAATTTATTATATTGTAACTACCCAATTTCACATAATATTGATCATCTTGATTTCTCATTATTACCATTCATTTTGGGTTTCGATTTAACAATTTATGTTATCATAAGATTGATATGACTTTTTCATATTCATAATAATAAATTTTAGGAAATAAAATTATATAGTTATTTTCAAAGATATATTTTTATTTCGTGGGAGTTTCAAGAATGGTTCTCCTTGTTGAAATCCATAATGTTATTTTTCTGTTAATGTTAAACCAATAAATTGTTTTACATTAATACATTATTGAATATTACTATTACAATTTATAAATATAATAAAATATAACATATTAATATCATATGACTCAAATTATTATCCTTCCATAACCATCATTGATAATTATTTTTTGAATCTTTCGTTTAGGTGTTTAATCCTACCCAAAAAAAGAATGGTCTACTGAATGGATTTATATGAAAGTAATAATATATTATACAAGTTTAATCATTATAGAATAATAATTAATTTATATAAAAGTAATTATAGAGATAAATAATTATTCATAATGGGAGGTTAAATAATATATATATAAAAAATTAAGATATTATTACTCATAAATAAAAAATTATATCTTCCCTACAAAGCCTTCTATGTTTTGATGGGATTAGGGAGGTATACGGGGACCAAAAGCTATAAAAAGTCATATATAAATTTTAGAGATGAAAGTATTTGGATATTTCTTATATGTATTATTGTTTTAGGAGTGTATTTAAAGGGCCACATGATGGGACATTTTGTATGTGAGGGATGTGATTTTATTTTTGAATTCATTTTTCTTAATAAAAAAACCAAAAAAAAATCTAGGAGAGTGGATTAAAACTTGAACGATAATTATGATATGACATGGGATTGTTGTTATATCCATTTAAAATAAATTAAGGATTTGTTTATATATTTTTTGTCCACCTTAACACTTAATTTACCACTTTTACATTATGGTAGCCTTCTTCGTGGAGGCTTACATTTCCCATTTTAAAATTTTTTTTTAAAAAATTTTAATTCACACCATTTATTAAAAATTCAATTATGATTAAAAATATTAAAAACATTTTTTATTCCTTTTTTTAAAATTTATGAATTCAATTTAAAATATTTGTGTATACCATAATAAAAATAATTTTTAGAATATATCATTTAAAACATAGAATAAAATTTGTATTTATTCACACCAATGATTATATAAAGTATTGAATGTATTGTTTTATGAATTTTATAAATGGGGTTTATTTTATTTCAATCCCAATTGAAAAAAATATAAACCTTGAAAATACATATTTAATGGAAATGATATATAATAATTTTTTCATAACATAATATAACATAATTTCCCAATTTTTTTAAAAAGTATTCTATATTCATCATATTTTTCCTAATTTTTTTACTCAACCTAAATGTTTGGAGATGCTTAAAAATTTTCATTATTTTTTAATGATTATATCATTACAATTTTAAAAATTATAGAGTATTTGTTAAACCATAATTTCAAATTTCACCAAAAAATTATTTGTTTCAAAAAAAATCCATAGTTTCAGAATAAAATAAATTTTGTTTAAAAAATATTTTTATTAATAAAATAATAATTTATAGTTCATAAATATTAATTTTAATTAATTTTTTTTCTATAATGAAAAAAATAAATGAAAAACATTTTATATTTTGTGATGAATTCATTAATTTTTGTTACTAAAAAAATATTTATTATTCATGAGATGATATTCCTCAATTTAGTACATTAATAATTTTAAATATATTAACAAAACTCATTTATAATCGACATAAATTATGTGTAAGTATACAAAATGTGTCTTAGAACCAGGGTCTTTATATTCTATAAATATTAATATATTTCAACTTTTGATATCAACTACATCAAAAACTAATGAGGTTGTACTTAAGATATAATGAAAATCAAGATATAGTTTCTAATGTGATATCATTTTCACTATATAATTAAGGAATAAAAAATATATTATTCAAATAATAAAAAAAGTTAATCAATTTATATTTTTCATTTCCATTTGTCTCAAATTGGACTCTTTAGTCGGTTACAGTAGTCTTCAGAGACACACATCTCATAACATCATTTTCATGATCTTGTACATAGAGGAATTAGAAAACTTATATTATTATGATATTATCAATTAGAATCATAATAATTAATCATATTAATATGAGAATAAATCAAAAAATGTCATATTATATGATTCATTTCATTCATCATATAATTCATTCTATACAACTGGTAAAATATTATTTCATACTATAACTATTTAAAATTAATTCGTGTTTACATTAGTTTCATCCCCTGAATATAAATTACATAATCTACAAAAATAACTAATTTTAAATGTTCTAGAATATTTATCCATATAATATAAATAAACAATATATATTTAATCATACAGAAAATAAATATTTCCTTCAACAAACATGTAATGATTTTGAATCATTTTCAGAAGAATATAATTAATTATCCCAATATTAATTCAAAAACATGAAAAACAGTTTTATAGTCTTTATGGACTATCAAGATATGAAATATTTGTTATAATTATTATGAACATTTCTACATAATTGAGAACACTAGAATTCCATCTATAATTTTAAGAAGTTATAATCATTTTATAACCTAGGGAGTTGAATAATAAGAAAAGGGTGAGATTAAAGGATCTATAAGTGATAGAATGTAAACATTTTTAGGTCACTAAAATATTGGAAAAAATTATACATATAGAAATTTCATATTAAAAATAATACGGAAAAATAATAGATACCCCAAATTTTTTATATTAGGATATATAATCCCAAATGAAAAAAATAAATAACCCTTGTATATGTGTTTGAGTTATGAAAAAAACATGGAATACATCAATGACATCATCAGTGTCAAACCATTACCTAAATAATTGGGTTCACTATAATGTAGTATATTACCATAGGAATTCCTCCCTATATACAAGAGTATTATTAATAGAAGTGAGGATCAAATGTGAAACCATTTGGAGACATCACACGCAGTCAGTATGTGCATAAACAGATAAATTACCAAACATAGAAGAATACCATAAAAGAGCTTGAAAAATAAAAAATACTATTAGTACTAAATGAATATGAAATATGTCAACTCAAATGTTCATAACCATATATAATATGTTGATCAGCCACCTAAATTATTATATATTGAAGATAAAAACAAAAGATAAATACTAAAATTGACCAACATCTAACAGTAATCCTCAACTCATCCTAGTCAATAGACTCAAAGTGATATATCATCCCCAAAAACCATCCCAAGGCATCAGCCCACCCTTTACCAACAATAAGTGAGGGTTACTCCGGGACCCATGTTTCATTGTCACAAAAGTGGATGTCACAAATTCTCATTAAGAACTTTTGATGTTGTTCTCTACATAATTGGTAAATGTAGTGTACATGCCACTGATAATCATAACTAAATAAAAGAAAAAAAATAATTGTATTTGATTTAAAAATAACAAATAATTTACCGAAATCAAATCAAAATAAAATAAAATATAAATTTATATGTTCAAAGATATGTTGGGTTCTTTCCCACCAACTCCCCAAATTTCAACAATATATCAGAGGTTATAGAATCCATTCAACCAATCTACATAGCATATATGTAAACTTTTTCACATTATATTGGAAGGGATAATAATTCCAACCTTTAATGTAATGTCCCAATCCATCTTTTAGAAGTATTCATGAATCAAATTTCTTGTTAAAGACAAGCCACACCCTTAATGTCTGAAATATCAATCCTATAACTAGAATATGTTCATATAACAATAAATTATTTCCCCCAATCAAGAATGAGGATGCCTATTTGAGAACGATTTCACATCCTCTATAGAATGTACAAACAATATTCCCACAATAGATAAACATACTCCCTAATTGGAAGTGGTTACCATATTTATTATAATTGACATGAATCCTCACCCTCCCTAGAAGAATGGTCCATACATGGTAAATGCCTCACATATTTTTTTAAATGGGCGAATAATCTTCCCTCTATAGGGATGACTATGATATAAAACTCAACTTGTTCACCATATTGTAGAGATACCCAGAGAAACTATAAAAATGACACAATATTATATAATAAGGTTATTTTAAAGAACATAATTTCAATTTAGATTCACAAAGTCCATTACATAGGAAAATTTAACTCATATAAATCATTAGTCTAACAGATTACACCCACACTCCAAATTTGAATTATATCTTGTATAGGTCTCAAGGGATACAAATACTACCACATACGCATTTTATAAAACATTATTTCTTTGGAATATTAATGTATCTACAAGGAAATAACATATAATGTAAAATCATGATGAGGGAATATAAAACCTCTAAGGTTCACTATTTCTCATGTTGCATAATCATACTCATAAGGGTTAAATGTATTCCATGAAAGAAATTTATAATAATTGGCTCAACTGTCATAGGTAGATAACAAGAATGTGTATAAGGGATAATCATGTCCCTTGGAACTTTTTCAGTTCAATATGAATAATACATTTAGTTATTTTTTATGATAACATCATTATTCAAATTAATCTCATCCTCAATTTAAAAAAACAGTTTTGAATTAATAGTCATTCATCTGTGTTGGTGAACCACAAATCACAAGTAAATAAAACATTCTTAATACCATATCAATGTGTATTGTGATCCACCTAAAAATTATGGATCCAAATCCCATCCAATAAATTACTAGTAGCACCTTATATATCAATCCAAGACCATATGACCACCACCGAATTCCACTTATTCCTAACACTTTTCCATGAATTCAAATTTTATTCATTTATTATGTCATAAATAATAATATTCTTATAAGAAATATCATTACCAAATATGAATGGAATAAATATTTAATAACTCTTCAGTTCTCATCACCATGCCAGAACCAAAACCAACCTCTCATTGAAGGTCCAATGAATTCTTATACCCTCAAACATATCAAATGTACCATTATTGTTGAAAAAACTAAAATTATAAGGGATCATAATCAACCTCATTAGATATAATCAAAAACATCCCATCAAAATCCCCATAGTTCCTAAAAAATAATCCTTGATCCATTGGAATTATCATTCAATTCATCAAAATAATTGAGGTATAAATACATTATGATCAAGGAGATTAGGAATTACGAAATAATTTTTCTTCAAGGGGTTAAAAAGGAAGGAACATACTGAGATGAACCAATCATAATGAATGATATATAAGACAACTGAAGCATAGGCAATACAACACTATTATTGAGAAAAAATTAATGGATTTCACCCGAATTCCCTAGCATATCTCACCTAGATTAATATCATTTCATTGGGATATCATATTAGGAGGAGAACGAGATATAATTTCCAAATAGATTATAAAACACAAAAAAGACTATCTGAAACCAAAGGGGGATTCATTTTTAAAAAGTAAATGATATCCCCACATAATATTTCTATACTTTTTCAAACTAACGTGCTACCATAGGACCACCAACTAGTTGGTGAGACTAGTATAGTTTAAAAGATACTACCCTAGCCATTGGATAAACAATGTTTTTGTTATAAAACATGTGGCCACATTCATGCATGTAGTCTTGTATTTAATAGTGAATATCCCATGAAAGATTTAGCTGAGCTCAAAAATCTTATTCAAAAAGGTTTGAAACACATGAAATCACATATAAATACTATTTCTCTAAACAAACCATCCTTCAAATATAGTTATATAGTTCCCTCTAAAATGGATTACTTGTAATTATTCATTTCACTTAAATTTCCCCACTATGTTAATTCTCATTATCAAGAACTTGTGATAGAATATAAATCCCCAATCTGGATCTACCATAGCCATCAATTATAAATAGATCTCCACTTTCCATTCTTGATTAATAAAATCAAAACTAATGGTTCAAACTCATTTCTAATCACAGGTTTAGTACTCAGAATGAAACACCATGAAATGTTCACTAAATTATAAACCATGAACATTCAATCATCTTAACATAGATAATGAAATAATCACCCGATTTCATGTAATATCCATGTTACCTTCTTTGTTTGATTAATTTATGGGTATTAGAGTTCTCCCAATAATATTATTTGTATTATAGAATTTAATTTTGATGACCCGAAGAAAAACCTATTGTGGTTGAATTTCATCATTCAAAATGAAACACAACAAATAGGTGAATATGGAATATAAACCACTATATAATAATTTATAAAAAATATGAGCATCCTCTTCCAACCAAACGCAGACCAAGCACGAAAACCATTTCTAGATATCGTTGATGAATCCAAACACCCCTCTTAATTTGGTGATATGAAAAACCTTATGCGGTTCCGACCCAAAAAATTGAAATTCATGAATAAACACTATTTGGTTCCCTTCAAAATGAAATCCTTCAAATTTACCAACACTCAACAACTGTTGTCCAATGATGTAACTAAGAATGATGTGTTAAGTGTTTAATAAATAATAAAATTTATTTCAAATCCATACTAAAATAAATACATAAAATTTAGTAATTTACATGTATGTTTACTAAACATTCACAACATCCATAAATAACTCTCTCAATCACTTATTCCCCCTAGTCTGACTCACTCATTGATTAGAACACAATAACCATTAGTTTTTTTCTAATATATTTTCTATAATCATCCCAACAAATGAATCATACATTAGGAACTCCTCAATGAATGATGTATATTTAGAATCATTTCATTTCAGTCTGTTAGAGTCACTATGACCACCAAATGGAATGTTTTATAGAATTACATATCCCTTCCCATAAGTGTTACATTCAATCATTATGGCGTTGAATCACCCCACCATAAGAAATACATATAGATATATTATAGGGAAAACATTATTATAAAATTAATTCTATCAGTACATCACCTAGTGAAATTAATAACCACAACCATTCATTTAAACTATTTTTCTAACAGATACATCAAAAAGTACACACAATTGGATTACTGATAAAATGGTTAGCTGCATTGAATATTCCACTATTGAAGTGAGTTATATCCTAAATCACCATACGTGTGGTTTATTACCTCAAAATAAGATGGTTCTTGTTACCTCATGAAATACGATAATACATGCCATATAATTTCAATATATGTACAACATGTGTTGGAAACACAATAAAAGATGGATCGAATGTCAATGCAATCTTTCATTAATGGTAATATTTCAAAAAAAAAATCTTATAGGGTACAAAGAACTAAATATATATATATATTATGATAGCTTTATACTATAAGGGTTAGAATAAACTGAATTCATCGATGGACTACTATTAGTCCCCAGTCTTTTTTGAAACATTTTTTCTATTTTTTTAAATTATATAATATTTTTCATTTCACGCATCAATAAATACAGATTTTATTATATGAAATCACTAGGATAGGATTGTGTAAAATGATAAAACATCTTAGGATTTAACTAAAAAACATAGATTATCATTTAACATAGAAAAACACAATTTATGTCCTGTGTTAATCCAATTGTAGAGTTCCTCCAATATTTCTCATTACACGAATGACCATGATTTACGAAACAGAAATGAATTATTAATATAGTAATTAAAATATTATTATTGTTACCACATATCCATTAGAATGGATGATACAAATAAGATTAATGATATTTTAAAAACATTATTTAAAAATGAATATAAAATTAATAATTTGTTTAAAAATTAGTATAAATTTATATAATATATATTTGAAAATAAAGAAATTAACATTATAAGAAATCAATTTTCTATGTACAAACATAATATTATTATAATTAATTAAAAAAGCCACATTTATTTAATGTTTAAAATAATATATATATATATATATATATTATAATCAATATTAATCTTCTATACTATGATAGTAGATTTTATAGATACAAGATAAGAATAAATCCACTATTATGATAAAAATATTTTTTTTGAAAGGTTAATTTTTGAAAATTTTATATAGAGAAAATTTTGAATATATTTTATGAACCATTAATGATTTTTATATAATAAAATATTATTAAATTAAAAAAATGGAAAAAATATATTTCTTTTGTATATTTTTTTATAAATTTTATTTAGAATTTTCATTTTTTGCTAATTAGTGCATAATACTGAATATTTTTTGAAAACATCATTTTAGAATAATTTAAAAATATTGTAAAATTGTATTTTTAATTAGATTAAATGTTAATTTAGATTAATTATAACACCAATAAGACAATTTAGAACTATAGAATCATTTTCCCATTGAAATTGGATGTAAAAAAAATTCATTCTTTTGAACATTTTCATAATAAAAACTTGTTCTCCCATCACATCTGTGGGATTATTTTAAATTTATCTTCTTGCAATTCTATATTTGAAATTTTAAAAATAGATTTTATATTTATATAGATAATTATTTATAATTTATAATAAGTGGAGTTTAATTTTGACCAAAATATTGAAGAAATTAATTTTTATTAATTACAACAATTATAGAAAAATTTAGATTATATAGTGGTTAAACATTAATATAGGAAGATAACCACCCTTTAAAGACGTCCAAAATAAATTTTATAGAAATATATATTCTATATACTCCCTCTTATCAAAAATTTAAAATTATTGGAGACACATGATGTAAGGTATACCTCCCAATAGCTTTTACCATTTTAAATTTACAAAAATTACACACCACCTCCACTACAAATGTGCTCTCACACCCGTCACTTCTTCAAACCTCTCAGGACCTTTTAATCATCCAAAACCTACATAATTAATCTAAAAACCATATCCATTCTCAATGTAGGTATGAAATTGGTCATCAATCCAATGTTTAATCAGTTTGGTGCAATCCTAAAGGATTAACCCAAAAAAGAAGTTACATTCATCAACATGCATTTAGATATTATTTTGTTGTCTGTACTTTCAGTTATTATTATTACATTAATATAAAAAATTATATGTATAAAAAAATATATTTATATTTTTTATTCTAATTTTTTACCTACAGCTACACACACATCAATCGAATGGTTAACAAACATATCATTCATGTGTACGGAGAATTACTGCTTCATAAAAAATTTCATCAATTTTTCTTTTACCACCACTTATTATTGGGAATTATGATGAAAATGTTTTTTTAATATGATATATATTATATTTATGATTTATTTATTATTATGGGTTTGTAATATAAAACATTCCATAATGCTTTACATTTTTTATAAATATGACCACATCATTTGTTGATGTGTGGAGTTCCACCTACTCAAAATAATGTGGTTCGTTCACAAATTACATGAAATGTATTAAGGATGGTTTTAATAAATTTATATGATATATTAAAAATAATCATTATACATTGATGATAATGTATAAATTTATTTATACAAATTTTCTATTTAATTTCATTCTTTAAATATAAAACGAAATGGAAACATCGATCATGCGTACGTTCTTCCTACCATCACCATAAATAATTTATTGAGTTTCATATTTATATATATTTTATATTATTATAAATATCATATAATTAATAAAAAGTTATATTTAATAATGTGTTAAATTATTTAATTAAGTAATTCATATAATTTTTTTGATCCAGAATAAATGTCAAAACCCTTATTAAAAACAAATTTGATATTATAGGAAACAAAACATTGACATGAAAGTATTATTAAATAGCCTGTATAATGTAAAAATAAAATAATATATTTTATTAAATATAAAAATAATGTTATGTGGTATAATTAAAATAAACATAAATTTATTATTTATTAGTATTTAACATTAATTATGAAATTTATTTCTTAAGGTATCATATATCTCATCTCACATTCATTTTTTAAACCTTATAAAATATTAAATGCTCATTTAATTGTTTGGTTAATATACATCAAATGAATGTATTAATTTTTTTATATTCAGAAAATTATTGTATTTTTATATCAATTTTATGTTCTCTATTTTATGAGGAAATTGGTTCAAAAGATACAAATTCAATAATATAATTTTGCTTTAATTTTAATTCTTTATGATACATGTCAGGTTGTGAACCTATATTCTTATATAAGGATTATATATTATTCTTTGAAAATCATTTTCTCATGATATTTTATGCTTCATGTAATTTTTTTCAATCATGTGGCTTACGATTCGATGTTACCAAAGTGGTAATAGATTATTTTTACCATCTCATAGTTTAACATGATTATTTGTAACTATGCTTAAATTGATGATATATTATGTACCATATATCAATAAAACTAATATATTTTCTTGTCCTATAGTTATACATGATATATTCTGTTAATGGTTGAATTTTTTACAAAATGATACGCATTATAAGTATAAAATGTTTTTAAATAAAATATGAGATTATCTCTATCCTTTTTTAAAATTTTTTGTTCTATCAAGGCCATGTTTTATATATGAATGATTTCCAAAATATTCAATGGTTCCCCTATGGAAATTGGAAAATACAATTACACATTTTTTAAATATTTAAAAAATTATTTCAAATATAAAATTTTCTGGTTTTTTTCTCATCGAAGGATTTTTATAAAAATTATAATGTTCAAAAGAAGTGTTTGATGAGTACAGGTTTCTCCATTATCATCACATTTATTTATTTTAATCCTATTGTATATGTTTTCATGGTTATTCTCAATGAAAATTTTTTCTTAATTTTTTTTATGTTTTATAACTATTTTTAATTATTTTCAAATCATCCAACAAATTGATTTTAAAATATTTTTTTCAAAGAAAATAATTTCGATGAAATTATGGATTTTTTTTCAAATATCATAAAAAAATTAAAAATATTTTATGTTTTAAAAAGTTTTTTTCATAGAGGAAAGATAATTTTCATCAATAATGGATTTTAAATATTTTGGAAGTTTACTGCATATGCTTCCAATTTTTATTTAAAAGGAACATATTTAAATAAAATATTTTATATTTTAAAATTCGATTTTTAATGATAGGTTATTTCACTTAATAAATTATGGAAGTGAACTTCCTAAATATTCATCCATCTAGGCTAGCATCATTTGATATATTTTATGTATTGTTGTAGATATTATACAAGTACACCATTTATATCATTTCGTTGAATGGTTTATGTTTATTATGAAATGTTTCTTATAAAATCGATTTCTCTTCCAAGAGATATTCCATGATAAAATGAACATGTAACTCCATTCCATTAAATTATATTTCAAGAATTAAATGATTATGAAACCTATCTATTTTCTACATGTTATGAAATAAAAAAAAATATGATACCATTTCTTTTTCAAGGGTTATGATATTATTATTAATTAACCCAACTATTTGTATGGGTTATTCTATGGTGATTCATTTATTATATTATGGAACATGTATGTTTTATTTCATTATGTGAATTGTGAGACCTATATCTCAATTCAAATAATTATGTAATGATAAATGTAATATTTGCACAAAGGGATTATCGGATGAAGCCCATTCGTATAATTAATAGGTAACTGGGTCATGGTCTATTCCATAAAATACGAGGATACATGTGTTATAGTCGAAGCCCTAAAATATGAGGGTAAATGGGTTATAGTCCAATATTGAAATTATGTTGGTAGATGGATAATATCCCATTATCTAAAATAAAAGGAAACATGTTATATAATCTCAATATATTAATAAGGAAATAGGTGACAACACAAATAATAATATATAATGAAGGTCTTAGTAGTTGTCTGTCATATAAAATTTTATATGATTACTTGTACGCCACAACATATTTTTTCATATTTTTATGATATTATATCTTAAATTATATATTGATTCCATAATGATTAATGTCTTAATACCATCCAATTTTTATGACATTACTCATGGTTAAAATTTTTATAGGAGTGTATGACCTTATAATTTTATGATCATGTTTTTATTCCATTATTATCATTTTGTTCTTACAAATCATCATTGTTTACTTTTACTAGGCATCTAAACACACCCCTTTCATATTTTTCATTTCCCCATGACATTTAATATTTTTTATGTAGGAGTACTAAATTGGAATACCATTAAGGGGGATTTTTAGGATCTTTAATAGAAGATATATTATTATGTTTCTATGTTTCCAAACAAAATTAACTATAATGGTAATTGAGCATGAAATTTTACAATATGTATATTATTCCTAAAAAATAATGTAAAATCAATGTATGTTAAGATTTAATTGCTATAGTAATAATCAATGGAAAGGTTTAGTCATCCTTTGGAAACATGGATGAGAAAACATTAGTGCGATCTGTATATATATTTCTATGTATATGTTTTGGGATATCTCTGAGGATAATTCAATGGATGTATTAATGTCTGAATAAATGTAATGAAATTTTGTTACCAGATTGAACATGTTTTTACATGAAATTAAATCCCTCTCCAGACAGTAAAATTTTATGTGTCTCTAGTGTATATTTAAATCGTGGTGAGTACCTGAAAAACACTCCATGGAGCTAGACTCGATCGAGAAGTAGTGTTCAACAATATGCGTTGTTACCTAGAAGATATTAAAAACCATGGAGATATTCATTATTAATTCAAAAGATATTTCTAAACCGTCATGATGTATTAAAAATATTATAAAAAATAATAACCTTGAGAAATCATAATGTGTCACATATTAGAAATTTGATATCATGATTTTGACATCATATGTGTAATTTTTCTGGATTATATGGAATTCCATTAGGATAAGTGTTTCTCACACTACACATTCTAGTTTTATTCAATGGAATGAACTTGAAAGAAATTGGTTAACATCGAATTTTTTAAATGTTGAATATATAGGCATTAATTTTTTTTCCATATGTGGAAACAACAAGAAGATAATCTCAAAGGTGATACGAGTATTCATTATACTATTATAAAAAAAGGTATCACAAATTAAATTTTAAATAAATGGAATATTATAAAATTAATGATTACAACAAATATAATAATCATGATTATGATGTGGTTATGAATCCTTAAGACAAGATTTGTATTTCAAATTCATTGAAATGAGTATTAAAAAATAAAATGTTAAATCATGAGAAATGGATTAAGAATTATTTGGGATGATTTAACTATATATCTCTTTGGATTAAAATATTATTTTTTAAATAATAATTAAATATTTAATTATTATTAATATATATTGTTTTCATTATAGTTTTAAATTTATAAGTTGTATTATTTTGATGACATAAAAATGTGATTTATCAGAAATTTTATTTTTTTATTATGGGAAGGTAACACATAATGAATTCCTAATGTTTATGAAAATTATGTTTAAATTGCATAATGAGATGATGGATATGGATAAATAAAATTACATGGTAGTGGTGACCGTATAACAAATAATTTTTCCCATGTTTTTTATTCGATCGTTGATGGTGTTTATTGATTTGTTTTACTTTTGTGATATATCCAATAATATTTTCAAAATGGAATCATGCTTTTTTAAAGGATTTATATTAATTACCATTTTTTACAAGATTTCAAGATGACGGTATTCACATGATTAGAATGGGACAAACCTTTTTTACTTTATGTCATACATGGTTTCAATACCTAGATGTTTTTTATTAATTTAGTGAAAGCACGAACGATTATCGCCTATCGAATAGTCAATGTTATGGTGCTCTGCAAATGTGTATATTAGCACTCGGGTCGAATCCTTGATGATGATACTTTTTAAAAGTCGATTGTTTTTAGTTGATTGAATTCTGATTGGTGGGTTGTTCTACAGTGCTTATGAAATTATTGATTGATTAATATTGATTTAACAATTTTATAATTATGGGGATGATTTATCTTTTTTGGAGTTTAGATTTTGAAATCCTTGATCTTTGTTTATTATTTCATTTAAATTTATACCCACTCCACATGATAATGATGATTGTAATTCTTAAGTTTTATGGATTTAATCCACACCATAACATAACATAGCGTTCTAATATCAATTATATCTTGTTGACAGTAGTGTATTTAGGGTTCTAATAGTCCACAGAATTAACACGTCAAACAAACCATGTCAATAATCCCGGACATGTTAATCCCAACATACACAATGTTAAATTAAAGAATACTCTTTCAGCAAATATTCTCAATCACTTAACATCCCTAAATTTTGACTTACCCAAATGATAGATTTAATGAGCCATTTAGATGATTAGAAATATGGTTTATAATTATTATTTTGATAAATTAAGAAGACATGTAAAATAAAGGGACTAGAAAAGAGTGGTGTGTTGAAAACACACAAACGATGATGATAATTAAAAATGAACATTGGATTGAATGAGAAATCAAAATAAGAGAAGGAGATTAAATTGTATTTTAACTATTTTAAGAAAATAAATATTAAACTATAGAAGGAGGAAGAGAATAAGAGTTATTGAAGAAGATATTAGCATTAAAACTGAATTACAAAAAAAGACTTACAAGATTACAATAATGAAGAACACCAAAGTAAAAGGAAACAAAGAGAGTGGGAAGGGTATCTCAAGTAAAAACCAGAGTATAGTGGTTCCTCTCAATCCCTTGGAAATGCTTTGGTTGTTCCAATATGTTCTCCTCTATTCGGAAATGCAAACTCCATTGAGGTAGATGATGGGGATGTATTTATAGCCCAAGAAAGTGTATTGTTTTCATTCCCCATCAGTCACTCCACTTACATTTCCACTTTGATAAATTAGACAACCTAATCTCGAGATATGATCTTCTTACAAGTTGTAGATAAATATATCCTCGGTCTACATTGAATATTTTCCTGCCATTGGACGTATGGATCCAATGTTATGGTGGTTTTATTATACAATTTTAATCTATCCATTTCAATACATTCTTTTTGAAGGCCAAAATGTGAATGGGTTTTTGAATTGTAAGATGCCTTTAAATCTGATTTGTTTATTGAAAAAAGTATACCTTCTATATCTCCTCATTCACACTACAAAATATCCTCATGATTTGAATAATAAATCATGAGATATGATATTTAAATCGTTGGGAATATAATTCCTATCTCAAATGGTAGGCTGGATTTCCAAGCTTAATTTTGGCCCCTATTTATAGGATATGGGCCCTGAAATATTAATCCATGATTATTTTGGATATTCAAGAACATATGGTTAAGTTTCATAAAATTTGGGCTTTAGGACTTTTACCAGTAACTCAATAATCATGATTGGTCCTATTTCTTAACAAATTCATTAGGTCTTCTTCTGAAGACCATAAGATTCTTAAAATTTAAGAATTGGCCACTAATTTATTCAAATTATATGTTGGAAATTGTAGACGGGAACATAGAAAACAATAATAGCACAATTAGAATCATTAGGGGGATAGTTATAAAAAAATAGTAAACAGACTCAATTGCACTACTTCTAAAAATGCTCAAAAATTATTCATAGTATTAAAACATTAATATTTCATACAAATTATTCAAATTTCATATAAAATCAGTAAAATGTGTATATAATAACTGATGATAATATTAATAACATATCCTCCCCCACATTTAGTCTTATGCATGTCCTCATGTGAAAAAAAATATAATAACATGGTAAAAACATTTTCACTCACCAAAAACTATTCGAATTGTTTTTCCCCAATCAGGGGAGCTTTAGACAATATCACTCATCCATATTGTATTCCACCACATGTTGTTACAAAAATAGTACTAAAAAAACAATTAAATTTTTCATGCTCAAATTTCGAAATGGAAAATAGTGGCACACAAAACATACTCCTCTCAAGATGATAAAATTAATTTACGGAGATTCATTCATTCACGAACAAAAAGTAGAAATCTTAGAGTTTTTAAGAGCTCTCAGCTTCAAATCCCTATCCTAAAGTTCTCAATAATCAAGAGGTCTTTTTCGGGGGTTTTCTACGGCTATTGGACAGTAGAAAGATGATATCCAACAGATAGTAAAATGGGGTTAAAAGACCAACATAGAAATGGATGATTTCCCTCAAGAATATGATAACACGGTCAAATCAAAAAAGGGTACGGAAAAGGAAATCCATTTCCCCCCACCCCACACTTATATTTCATAAAATTATGCTATGAAAGTAAATGTTGACATTGGGTGGGATAATGTATTGGGTTTGTAATGTGGAAATCAAATAAGTTATTTTTTTTATGCTCGAAGGGGCTTTCAAAAAGAGTATTAATGTATGGTAATGGGAGGATATTTTGATATTATAATTCTAATGTGGATCAAGAAATTCCTCTTTCATATTAATGCACACTTATTTTGGAACGATAGCTCGAAGGTCCACAAACTCAAGACTCGCAAATGGGTTGAAAACACACATTTTGAAAAGATTTCCATTGGTGGACATCTCATTATTCCAAATGGTGTTCATCATGGGTGGGGAAA
Source organism: Viscum album (assembly GCA_963277665.1). Classification (NCBI taxonomy): domain Eukaryota; kingdom Viridiplantae; phylum Streptophyta; class Magnoliopsida; order Santalales; family Viscaceae; genus Viscum; species Viscum album. The sequence continues at coordinate 318,444,185 of OY728127.1, forward strand.
TTCATTTTACGAATCAAAAATTGATCATTCAAATTTGGTTGGTTTTGAGACAATATTCCTTATCAAAATTTATGAATAACCCACAAATTTTTTGATATGAAGCCATGTCTTTTGACTCCCCAAAATGGATGGAAAAAATTTAAAAATTTGAAGGTTAGTAAGCTTAATAATTGATTTTTCCTATTATTATCATTTTTTTGATTTTTCTTTTGTTTTTTAGGTTTTCATAAAGACACAACCACACAGAAGTGGAAGAGTAAATAAAAAATTTGATGAGGAAAGTGGTAAAAAAAATGAATGAGGTAGAAGAGAATGATAGATAGAGAGAGGGGTTTAAGGATAAGAGGCGCCCCTGGTTGGGATTTGGTGGGTTGCAATCTCCATCCAATGGAGGGTCTACTGCAGATGTTGGGGATCTGGTGGAAGGTGGGGTGGTTCTAGGATTGTGTATCCTCTCTTGGTGATGCATTAGCCGATGTACATTAACTGTGAATTTACATTTAGAGGAAGGGTCTTGGACATGAAATAATCCAAATGGGTAAACATTAGTAATAATAAAAGGACCATCCCAATGAGAATTAAGCTTACCTAGGTGAAGCTAAAATCGGTAATTGAAGAGAATTTCCTTTTCTCCTTCATGAAATACCTTTCTCGGGATGTGTGTATACTAGAGTGCCTTGGATTTTTCTTTGTAGAGATTTGAATTCTCATATGAATCAAGTCGAAACCCCTCTTTTTCAGACAATTGCAACAATATTTTTTCACCAGATTTTTCATGATCAAAACTACAAGTTTTCAGAGTCAAAAATGATTTATGATGGTTTTCAATAGTAAAATTACATGGTTTAACAATAACTATCCAAAAAGGATACATCACAATGGTTGTTTTGTAGGTAGTTAGGTAAGCCTAAAGTGACTCACCAATTATTTCAGGACAGTACTTTCTGGTGGGTTTTAAAATTCTATCAAGAACTCTTTTCACTTACATATTAGAAAGTTCAGACACTCCATTTATTTGGGGGGTGATATGTAGTTGTTGTTTTATGTACAACACCATTATTTTTGAAAAGATATTTCGTGGTTCTATTAAAAAAATGGTTCCCTCTGTCACTTATCATGGTATGCAGTGTGCCAAATCGGTGGAAGATATGTATCTTTAGGAACTCACTAACAGTATATGAATGATCTTTTTTTGTGGGTTGGCCTCGACCCATCTAGAAACATAATTGACCGCAATAAGAATGTAATAGAATTAATTTTAAGGGGGAAATAGTCCCATGAAATTGATTCCCCATGCATCGAAGATCTCAAATAAAATTACATGATTCTGGTGTATTTCATTTATCATCCAAATTGTTCCAAACTTTTGGAAAGTGGGACATGATTGACAGAACTCATGTAAGTCCGTGAAGAGTGGAGACTAGAAGAATCTAGAGTCTTGGAACTTTTGGGAGGTCCTTTTTGGTTCAATGTCGCCACCTCCAGGAAGTGAGTGATATAATTCTACGATTGATAAATGTTCATCTTCATCTAAAAATCTCATAATTATAATCTCTGCTCCAGTTTTCCAATGTTTATTTGCTTCCCAAAAATTTTATTTTTAATCACTTTTCAAATTCATTTTTTGTTCATTAGAAAAAATACAGAAAAAACCAGAAACCATGTAATTTACAATTAGGGATACACTGTTATTTTTGGAGTGAGAGATGAAAGGTTCTCAGTTGGAAATTTTGGATCAATTATTTTAGTATGAAAATAATTACAAATTATATTTAAGAGATCATCAATAGGGTTTTATTTTATAGGTCTATCCTTTATTTCTAGGTCAAACTCTTGGAGAATTAGCATCCACCTTATTATCCCCTTTTTAGAATCAGTTTTCTTGAGTTAGAACATTATTGTTGAATGGTTTGTGAAGATGGTGATTTTGGAACCTAAGAGATAGGGTCGGAATTTATGTATGAAAAAAACAACTGCTAAAAGATCTTTTTAAGTGATAGTGTAGTGAGATTGAGTGTCCACGAATGTTTTTTGAGGCATAATTGATGACGTGGGGAATTATTCTCTTCATTGACCATGAATGTCACCAAAGGCCCTATCAGAAGCATCAAACATCCACTCAAAGGGTAAAAACTTATCTGGGGATTGAATTATCAAGACAGATGTAAGATAAATATTGTCTTCAGTGAAGGATATCTAGAAAACCTTGTCGAAAAGGAATATGACATAATTTTGGAGTAGAGAATTGAGTGGTAGGACATTCCTACTAATGTTTTGGATGAATCAACAATAGAAACATACATGACCGAGAAATGAGTGGATTTCCTGAACAAGACTTAGATCATGAAGTGATTGGATCACTTCAAATTTGGTAGGATCAACTTCAAAACCCTATTTTGATACTATGTTCCCTAAATCAATCACATTTTCAACCATGAAGTTACATTTTTCAAAATTTAACACAAGGTTACACTTGACGTGTCACAACCCCCTCCCCACAAAGTGTACCCCTCTTGGGCCGACAATGTGAGAAGGGAGATAATGACCCCAGAGTCCCGCCTCCAGTAGGCCCTGGGTTGGCAACTAGCACCGAGGGTATAGTAAACACAAAAATTGGAGGCATTACCCTCTAAGAGAACACATGTAGAAGAGAGAGATAAGATAGGAACCAACCAACTCCAACTTAGAAATGATGTATAAAATAAAACCCAAGAGCACATATGTAATGTCATGAAAAAGTACTACTGCTAAAAGGGAAAAATTCAAGTACCCAAAAGAACGTAAAAAAAGAAGCGACCACAAGCCCAAACAGCTCCTGAAACCACATGCTAGTAGTAACCATCCTAATCTCCAACCTGCTACAATTGACCTGAGAAATAGTTTTTATATACATGGGTGAGTATAATAGTATACTAAGTAGGATCATCCCCGAAGGCACTGGTGAAAAAGTAAAGAATGAATTCTAAAGAACAGTTAACAACAAGTGAAACTAACTCATCACCTAAAAAAGGAATACTAGGTTCCAAGCCTCACCATGGATACTCTCACCAAGTAACGCATAAAAGAATATAGCATATATTATAGAATATCACGGGTACCCCGCTACTACTTCCCCACTGGTTTGCCACTTTTCCCTAATGACATATGTCCATTGCATCTCTCTCCAAAGGCTTTCCTGCAGACACATGGGCTAAGCTCCATAATATGCACCTCGTGCACCATAAAGGCTTGCCCGCAGACACCTGGGCGAAGCACCACACCATCCTCACAACCAAAAGTAACCAGGTATGTTTCTGGGAGCCACCATATCCCGCATAACGTGTATCATATGTCGGGTATTATTCCTCAACCCATTACATCCCATACGCCGAGTAAGGATCCTCAATCCATCACAACCTATACACGTTACAGGTATAGTAGTACATAGGATACTATATCCACAATATTTGTGTGTGAAATAACCACAATCCATTATATCCCTCTACACACATATATGGGGAAACTAATCATTGCGCCTGTTAGTATATGTATCTACTAAGAGAAGAGAGCGGGGCTAAAGGGGGTAGTCAGCCATTCAACCTCCCATCATAATGTTGGGAAAAACACCACCCCAGGGCTCAGAATCCCCAGGGTGTCAGTTGGCCTTACTGACAGAGTGGAGTAGCTTATAGAAACACAAAAATTATAGAATATATATAACTCACAACAACACTATGGGCATAACCTAGTCTTAGTCTCAACTGCTGCTAACGTCTCTCAGACTCCGGGCTTCTATTTCTAAGACTATGTATCCTATAAGCGCACAACCAATTAAAGAACTTCATTAGGTTACTTTACTCTCATTTTCATCAATTCCACATTACGTTAATTAGCTCTTTGCATATTAATTATCCATGAACAGAACCTCATTAAACATCATGGGCATCACATTCATTATCAAATGTTCTTTTAAATGTTACATTATCACCATTAGATTCTAGCATCTCCATCCCCATGGATTATCACCATTTAATAAATCTTTCATTATAGAATTAATTTCCCATATTCCCATGCATTATAGAAAGGCATCATATGCTACTAAACACAAGGGGGCTCAACACGGTGAGAATATTTCCTACCCGTAAAGTCATTGCCTCTTATAAGAAGAGTGTATACTCATTCGACCTCGAGAGGCTAAAAACGGAAAGAACATGGCAAACCCCGTGTATCTTCGCCTCTTTCGGAAGAAGGGTATGCAAGAATAGCTTCCTTGATAAGTGGGGAAAAGTAAAGAAGATAAACAACCAATCCAAATCAACCAAAATCCATCCATCATATCCATCCCATACCATAATCCCTGGTGTCCTCCCCGACACCCTCTTGAATAAACAGATTAATCTCGCCACCCTTGGCATCATCTGATTCCACAATCACAAGGCCTCCTTGCCTCCACATATCTCAACAGCCATCCAGGCTAACATCACAACACTTGCAGCAGGAAAAGAAAAATCAAAGAAATTGGATCTTGGCCCTTGAACAATCAAGAGGGAAACTTAGAACCATTTTTGAAATTATCAAACGAGTGCCTCATTAATCCATCTTGAATTAACAGATTTATAAAACGTAGGTTCCAAATTCAGGAATCCTAATCTGTAAGATATCACAAATAATTAATCATGCATACTGTAATAATTTGATTAACATCAAATTACAATAAGAAACAGATTCTTTTTCATGCCTCTTTATCTTTTTTCAACAATTATTAATTAATCTCGGTTTACGTTCTTTACCGATTTCCATCGATAAAAAATAGCTAAACAAAGAAATAATAGATATTTCACTATCAAGTCAACAAGAGGCAATAACATACGATAGATATCAATTCATTTATCCTATTCAAATATTTATTCTGTCAATTCCATTATGATCCCATGGGATAAAACATTCTAATGATACAGTTTCACGTAAAATAAAATAGAAGAAACGAATCCCCTACCTCAACAATTATTGACATTCTTTATCCAAACAATGGGTCACAATCCTCCCCTTGGGACAACTACATCCACCAGAGGATGCCACGGTACGACAGAACCAAAAAACCCCCATGAAAGATCAATTAGAATCATGGAGATTACATGATATAATATGGAAGGGAGAATTTGGAGAAGATGATCCCCAAAGTAAAGATGATAAATCATACCATATATGAAAGATTGTTAGACACAGCTCGATTGCATCAAAAATATAGAGGAACCAATCGGAGGAGTAGGGTTTGATTGTGAAACTCCTATAAGAAGGATTAAAAGGTTCTATCATCTCATATCCAAGAACAAAGAAGAAGAACGGGGGAGGATGATATCTTTCCCCTTTTTATGATTTAATGGGGCGAGGGTTTAAAATACAGTTAATTCTTGATTAAAAGCGGATCGCAATATCAAACGTGGTTTTTCCAAGTAAAAAACATCCCAAGCTATAGGAATCATTAATATTGGATTTATGGCATTTGAATCAGCCTTAAAGTCCTTAATATAGTTCTTTAATAGTATTTTATGTCAAATTAATCATCAATGGGGAAAACTGTTGGAAGCTGGAAACATTGTTCACATACTCAAAATTTGGAAAAGGAATGAAAATGTCACCATTAGACCTCACCGTTAGAGGTTACGGATAGACCTCACCGTTAGAGGTTACTGATAGACCTCACCATTAGAGGTTACCGATATACCTCACCGTTATATTCCATTGATACACCTCGCCATTAGAGGTTACCGATAGACCACACCGTTTGAGGTTACAGATAGACTTCACCGTTCTGGAAACAATGTACAAGTCTACCGATCTAGTAACACTGTATATGTCTACCGATCTAGAAACACTATACAAGTATACCGATAGACCTCACTGATAGACCTCACCAATAGAAACACTGTTCAAGTCTACTGATCTGGAAACACTGTACAAGTATACCAATAGAACTCACCGATAGAAACAGTGTTCAAGTCTACCGATCAGGAAACACTATACATGTCTACCGATAGACCTCACTGACGACAACATTGTTCAAGTCTACCAATCTGGAAACACTATACAAGTCTACTGATAGAACTCACTAATAAAAACACTGTTCACTGAACCTCACCAATGGAAACACTTTTCACCTACCGATATTGTTCATAAAACTGGAAACATTGTTCACAGAACTAGAAATTTAGAAAAGTGTTGTGGAAAAGTCACCTTGACCTCCTGGAACACCTCCAACACAACATTTTCACAAAGTAATAGACCGGAGAGGTCCAGGAAATTACATCATAAACCTCTCAAAACATTCTCATCCCTGTGAATTCAAACCCAACCTAAAGAGACAAAAAATGAAACGAGGTCCGAATAACCACCCATCGAGATAACACTAAAAAAGATCACAAGCTACAAACGGAAGAAGAGAAGTTCATAAATAACACATGAAAGGTCTAACCATGAATGAAAAATCATTACCTGAAAAGTGTTAAACATTAAACAACTCTGGGTACTGAGCACGTATCTTTGACTCACGCTTCCAGGTACTGTCCTCCATGCCATAGTGTCACCACAAGACATGAACTAAGGGGATAGAACACCCACGCAACACCTTCTCTTTGTCGTCTTAGATCTCCATAAGTCACTCCTCGAAGGTTGCATCATCATCAACATCGATCTCTCCCCAGTTGATAATGTGAGAGTCATCATGATGATAAAGAAAGAGCTGTGATACATGGAAAAAATCATGTATCCGACTCATCTGGGGGGAAGTGCTACTCAATACGATATATCTCCAACATGAGCTAACATCTCGAAAGTCCCATCAAACTAGGGAGAAAGATTACTTTCATGACCAAACCTTCGCTGCCCACGATGGGGAGTCACCTTCAGAAACCAATGATCCCCAAAATTAAACTATAAGAGTATCCATATTTGATCGGCATATGATTTCTGACAATCTTGCACTGTCTTCATCCTATCACGAATCACCTAAACCATCTCTTTTGTATTCTGCACTAGTTCCTGTCTGAGAATATCTGACTCTCCGATCCCAGTCCAGCACAATGGAGAATGGCAAGGCTGACCATACAAGGATTCTAACGGCACCATACCAATGGTGGAGTGAAAACTATTATTGTAAGAAAAAACCACCAAGGGTAGTTTCCTCAACCATGAACCTCCAATGTCTAGAACACAGGACTCTAACATGCCATCAAGAGTCTGGATGGTTCACTCTGTCTGACCCTCCGTTTGAGGATGAAAAGTAGTTCTAAGGCATAGTTGAGGACCGAAAGCATGTTGGAGACCCCTACACACCCTGGAGGTAAAACGAGTAACTCGATCTGAAATGATCGTCCCAGGGACTCCGTGAGGTCTCACCACCTCCTCCAGATAACACCTTGAAAAAAATTCCACTGAGCTCAACTCCTTGATCGCAATACAGTGGTCTGATTTTGTTAAATGATCCACTACCACCCAAATAGCATCATGATGTCTCGGAGCATGAGGTAAACCTGTAAAAAATTCCATTGATAGGTCCTCCCACTTCCACTGAAGAATCTTTAGTGGCTGGAGAATCCCACTAGGGACATGGTGTTCAGCCTTCTCCCTCGGGAATTCTAAACATCGAAACAAAAACTCCACAACCGCATGCTTTAGCCCAAGCCTCGAAAACTGACTCCTCAAGGATCGGTACATCTTTGTCACACCAGGATGTACTGCAAAAGGTGAAATGTGGAACTCTCTAAGAACTGTCTGGCACATCGTCAATGGAACAAAAAGCCTTCCTTGGTACAAGACTCGGAGTTGTTCTTCCTCAGACCAATCATCAAGGGTATCATCATAAAAAGCTCAGTCTCTCCAGACCTCCACCTCTAGATCTCCCAACTGGGACTCTTACACCTTTTCCATCAGGGATGAGTGTACCATCATCTTAAAAAGACAACATCTACCCCCAACTTCTCCCATATCAAGATGAAATGCTAGCAGTTCTTCCATTACTCTCCATGAATCACCAGATTTAGGCACAACATCACTACGTTACTTTCGTCTTAGTACATCAGCTACAACATTCCCTTTTCTAGGTAAATACGATATTTCGAAGTTGTATTCCTGCAATTACTACATCCACTGACGCTGCCACAAGTTAAAGTCCCCCTGAGAGAAAACATACCTCAAACTCTTATGATCGGTGAAAACCAATAAGTGCTCACCAATAAGGTAATGGTTATAAAACATTAGAGAAAACATCATTGATGCCAACTCAAGATCATGAGTGGCGTAGTTACATTCATGGGGGCGTAACTGTTGAGACCCATAAGAAACAACTAACCTCTAATGAATGAGGACACACCCTAATCCCAGATGTGAAGCGTCGCAGAAAACATCAAACTGAACTCCCGCAGCTGGAAGACAAAGAACTAGAGCACTTACTAAATTCTCCTTTAGATACTCGAATGCTTCCTAAAACTGATCAGTCCATATGAATTCTTGATCCTTCCTAGTCAAAGCTGTTAGAAGAGTTTCGACTCGTGAAAAATTGGCTATGAACCTCCTGTAGTATCTTGTGAGCCCAAGGAAACATCGCACCTCTGAAAATGTATTGGGGGATTCCCAAGACACAACTAATTCTATCATTGATGGATTCACAGCTACTCCCTATTAGGAAAAACAATTCCCTATGAAACTTAATTCTCGAGCCCAAAATTCACACATTGAAAACTTCTCGAATAGCTGATGTTGGCGAAGAACTCCCAAAATGGCTCGTATATACTCTGCCTACTTCTCTTCACATATGGAGTACACAAGGATGTTGTCGAAGAAAACCATCACAAGCTTGTCCAGGAACTCACGGAACACAGCATTCATCAATCCCATGAACACAGCTGGATCATTCTTCATGCTGAACGACATTACAACGAACTCATAATGCTCATGAAGACAGCAGAAAGCAGTATTCGGGATATCCTCATCCTTTACATGAATCTGATGATATCCTGACCACAAGTCGATCTTTGAGAACCAACATACACCATTCATTTGATCAAATAAATCATCAATCCCTGGAAGAGGATATAGATTATTTATTGTCACTATATTTATGTGACGATAATCGACACACAACTGCAAACTACTATCATCCTTCTTCACGAACAAAAATGGTGCACCACACGGTGACACACTTGGCCGAACAAAACCACACATTAATAGATCATCAAGCTGCATATGTAGTTCTTGTAACTCAGAAGAGGCCATCCTATATGGAGACATAGAGATAGGAGACGCTCCTGGCTGTATCTCGATCCCAAACTCAATCTCTCATTGAGGGGGTAATGATACAACCTCTTCGAGAAAGACATCAGGGTACTCCTCTATGACCGTAGGAAATGCCAACTGCTGAACCTCTGAAAAAATCAGCATCAACTCAGACATCATGGATGATATGGATGGAATGCGCGTATGTCCCATCCGAGTATCTCACTCACCAAAAAACACCACTTGCTCTCCATCTGCACCAATGAAGATGAAATTTTTCCTAAAGCAATCCATGATAACCTACAACGAAAACAACTAATCCATGCCAAGGATGAAAACATATGTTTGTATTCGTAAACATAGTAAATCTCCCCAAGAGCGGTACTGCCCCAACACTAGCTCACAATATCTACATACATCAATAAAGAAAGCTCGACCTCCAACTGGCATAGTCAATGCAAAGGGAACTGGAAGCCTCTCCACCTCAAGTCCCAAATCATGGAAACGGGTAGGAGATATGAAGGAGTGTATCGCTCTTGAATCAAACAAGGAATACACCAAGGTAGAAAACAAGAAAAGGGTACCTCGAATGATGTATGGCTTGTCTGGTTCTGGAAATGATACGGCATAAAGCTGACCACGGCCTCCTCCACGGCTTCTCTGACCCTCATGACCACCACCACCATGGTTGCGCTCTGCTCTATGAGGATGACGAGTGTCATGGGGCTGTCCTCTACCTGCCCCATCTACCCTCTTCTGATAGAAAGCCGGTGCAACGGGCTGCTGCTACCTCGGCTGGAACTGCCTCAATGGAGGAACATAGAGTGGAGCGCCCGGCACATGATGACCACCCTGAAAGGTCGGGCACTCCCGCTGCTGATGACCACGACCACCACAAGAGAAAAAATCGCATGATCCTATGGCATAGGCCTGAGAGTTTCTACCTCCAGAGAATCTAGACGTGAACGGCTGGGACCAACCCCCAGTTGAACGAAAACTCTTCTGCCCTGAAAATAGGGAACCCTAGACCACAGCCTTGCTTCATGAGGATTCATGCCAATTCTCCACTTGTGATGATCTGGTCCTGGAGAATGTCCTCTCGACAACCTTCTACCTCACCAGCACCTCAATATGTGTCTTCAGAATAAAATGGGTGACCTGTCGTTGGATATCTGACACAAAGCCTCATTGAAATGCCTTTCCCTGGCCTCCTCATCTGGTAAAAAGACCGAAGAATTCTGTAAAAGGTTCTAGAAACGGATTCCATACTCTTGAACAGTGGATCTCCCGTATCGAAAGTTACGAAGAATTTGGTGACTAGATGATTTTTGCAGTCGAGGGAAGGAATGAAACTCTGAACATATCACATTACTCCTCCCATGATATCGCTGACTCCTCACGATCCCCGAGGAACAAGAACCACCACAACCTTGATGCTCCACGCAGCATCGTCACAGCTAAGGAGACCTAGTGCTACTTCCGAGAACAGATCAAAATGAAGCCTATATAAACCTCCTTCAACTAGTCTTTCGTGAATGCATTTGAAACTGAGCTCTCGTACTTTTGCAGGCTCTGGCGCTGAAACTCTTAGAGTGTCTTCCTCCAAGTGTCATCGTCGTCAACCTCTACCCTGTGGTGTCCGGCTGGAACAGCCTGCTGGACATCTTCTATGAAAACCTGACGAGGACGTCAACCATGAGCTATACCTACAAAATAAAAAACACTTACATCTCCTAAACCTATAATATGGAAGACTCAACATTAATTATTTAATTTTTTTCTTTTATTCATTTTAGGTTAACCTATCCCAAGGTCTACCCATTCAAACACAATAACAAAGAAGAATGACGCATGATCTTTTCCTAGGTCTCTATACTGTAACTAGTATCACCCTATTTAGTAGCCATTGTAAAATTAATGGTCTGTACATAATATCAAAGGGGGCCCTAAAAGCCTCTGTCGTATCTGGTCTCTAGTGTTTACCTCACTTGAAAAACATGAATGACATTGTTTCCCTACCAACCCATGCAGCCTCACCTGTTCCTAACTCCAAACTCCATCCAATCCCTCTACCAGACCAATGATAGCACTCTGTCACAACCCCCTCCCCACAATGTGTACCCCTCCTGGGTCCGAAATGTGAGAAGGGAGATAATGACCCCCATGTCCTGCCTCCAGTTGGCCCTGGGTTGGCGACTCGCACCGAGGGTATAATAAACACACAATTGGGAGGCATTACCCTCTAAGAGAACACATGCAGAAGAGAGAGATAAGATAGAAACCAACCAACTCCAACTCAGAACTGAAGTATAAAAGAAAACCCAGGTGCACATATGTAATGTCATGAATAAGTACCACAACTAAAAGGGAAAACTGCAAGTACCCAAAAGAAAGTAAAAAGAGCAGCGACCATAAGCCCGAACAACTCCTATAACCACAAGCTAGTAGTATCCAGCCTCATCTCCAAACTGCTCCAAGTGACATGAAAAACTGTTTATATATACGTGGGTTGAGTATAACAGTATACTCAGTAGGATCCACCCCAAATCCTCTCATGCAAAATTAACGAAATCATACAAAATCACAGTGAACAACAAGTGAAACTAACTCATCAGCTAAACTGGTATACTATGTTCACAACCTCACCATGGATACTCTCACCAAGTAACTCATACAAGAATATAGCATACATTAATGAATATCAAGGGTACCCCACTACTACTTCCCCACTGGTTTTCCGATTTTCCCCAATGACATATATCATGTACATCTCTCTCCAAAGGATTTCCTGCAGACATCTGGCCGAAGCACCACACCATCCTCACAACCAAAAGTAACCTGGTAAGTTTCTGGGATCCAAAAAAGCCAGCATAACATGCATCATATGTCGGGTATTATACCTCAAGACATTACAGTCCATACACTTATTAAGGATCCTCAAGCCATCACAGCCTATACACATTACACCTATAGTAGTCCATATGATACTATATCCAAAATATATGTGTGTGAAATAACCAGAAGCCATTAAATCTATCTACACACATATATGGGGAAACTAACTGTTGTGCCTGTTGGCCCATGTATCTTCCAACAGAAGAGAGAGGGGCTAAAGGGGGTAGTCACCCATTCAACCTCCCATCATAATGTTAGGGAAAACACCCCTAGGGATCAGAATCCCCGGGGTGTTAGTTTCCCTTACTGACAGGGGGGAGTAGCGTATTGAAACACAAAAAGTATAGAATATATATAATTCACAACCACGCTATGGGAATAACCTATTCTTAGTCTCAACTAGAGCTAACGTCTCTAAGACTCCGGGCTGCTATTTCTAAGACTACGTATCCTATAAGCACAAAACCAATTAATGAACTTCATTAGGTCACTGTATTACCTTTTTCATCAATTCCACTTTACGTTAAATAGCTCTTTGCATATTAATTTAAAATGAATAAAACCACATTAAACATCATTGGCATCACATTCAATATCAGTTGTTCCTTAAAAAGTTACAACATCAGCATTAGATTTCAGCATCTCCATCCCTGTGGAGTATCACCATTTAATCAATCATTCATTACATAATTACATTCCCATATTCCCAGGGATTCTAGAAAAGAATCATATGCTACTAAACACAAGGGGGTTCAATAGGGTGAGTAGATATACTACCCGCCCAGTCTTTTCCACCTATAGTAAGAGCGTAGACCCATTTTCCCTCGAGAGGTTAAACACGGAAAGAAAGTGGAATACCCCGCATATCTTCACCACTTTCGGAAGGAGGGTAAGAAAGAATAGCTACCTAGAGCAGTGTGGAAAATTAATGCAGATAAACAACCAATCCAAAAACACCAACATCCAGCCATCACAGCCATCCCATACCATCATCCCTGGTGTCCTCCCCGACACCCACATGCATAAACCGATTAATTTCACCACCCTAGGCGTCATCCACTGCCACAATCACAAGGACTCCCTGCCTCGACATATCTTAACAGCCATCCAGGATCACATCACAGCACAAGCAGTAGGAAAACAACAATCACATCAATTGTCTCTTGGAACTTGAACAATCAAGAGGGTAAATTATGACCCTTTTAGAAATTATCAAACAAGCAGCTATTTAATCCATCATGAATTAATAGATTTATTAAACCTAGGTTCTAAATTCGGGAAACCTAATCCATAAGATATCACAAATAATTAATCATGATTATTGTAATAATTTGATTAACATCAAATTACAATAAGAACTGGATTCTTTTTCATGCCTCTTTATCTTTAGCAAACAGATATTAATTAATCCCGGTTTATGTTCATTACCGATTTCCATCGAGAACAAATAGCTAAACAAAGAAAGCATAGATATCACAATATGAAGTCAATAAGATGCAATAACATACGATAGATATCAATTTATTTATCCAGTTCAAATATTTATTATGTCAATTCCATTTTGATCCCATGGGATAGAACATGATGACAATACAGTTGCACATAAAAGAAATGAGAAGCAACAAATCCCCTAACTCAACAATTCTTGACGTTCTTTATCCACGCAACGAGTCACAATCCATTTCTCATGAAAACTGCATCCACCAGAGGATTCCACGGTATGACAACACCAACCAAACCCCATGAAAATACCATCAGAATCTTGGATATTACATGGAATAATATGGAAGGGAGAAACATGAGAAGATGATCCCCAAAGGAACGACGATAAAACATACCCTATATGGAAGATTGACTGACACAGCTCAGTTGCATCCAAAATAGAGCGGAACGAATCAGAGGAGTAGGGATCGATTGGGAAACTCGTACAGGAAGGATTGAAATGTTCTAGTGTTTCATAGCCGATAACAAAGATGAAGAACAAGGGAGGATGATATCTTTCCCCTTTTGAAGATTTAATGGGGCTACAGTTTAAGATACACTTAATTATCCATTAAAATCAGAGCACATTATCCCATGCGGGTTGACTAATTAAAAACATCCCAAGCTATAGGGATAATTAATATAGGATTTATGGCATTTGAATCGGCCTTAACATCCTTAATTTAAGTCTTTAAATGTATTTTATGTCAATGTAAACGTCAAAGGGGCGAAACTGTGGGAAGCTGGAAACAATGTTGACATACTCAAAAATTTGGCAAAGGAAGGAAACGGTCACCATTAGACCTCACCGTTAGAGGTTACCGATAGACCTCACCATTAGAGGTTACCGATAGACCTCACCATTAGAGGTTACTGATAGACCACACCGTTAGAGGCTATTGATACACCTCACCGTTAGAGGTTACCGATAGACCTCACCATTAGAGGTTACTGATAGAATTCACCGTTCTAGAAACAATGTCCATGTCTACCAATCTGGAAACACTGTACAAGTCTACCGATTTGTAAACACTGTACATATATACTGATAGACCCCACCGATAGACCTCACCGATAGTAACACTCTTCAAGTCCACCGATCTGGAAACATTGTACAAGTCTACCGATAGGCCTCACCGATAGAAACATTGTTCAAGTCTACTGATCTGGAAACACTGTTCAAGTCTATCGATAGACCTCACCGATAGAAACATTGTTCACTAAACCTCACCTACAGAAACACTATTCACATATCGATACTATTCATAAAACTGGAAACACTGTTCACAGAACTAAAAATTTAGAAAAGTGTTGGGGATAAGTCACCTTGAGCTCCTAGAACACCTCCGACACAACATTTTCACAAATTAATGGACCGGAGAGGTTCGGGCCATTACATGACACAATTTTGACGTACTAGAGAGAGTGAATTGAAGCAAAATTTATATGACTCACCATAAATGGTAAAGTCATCCATGAAGACTTATATGCATTGTTTAATGAATTTTTGAAAGATACTGATCATTCACCTTTGGTATGTTGTAGGAGATTTGAAAAGGCCAAAATGAATTCTCTTATATGTTTGTGTTCCAAATGAGCATGTGAAAGTTGTATTTTTTTGGTCCTGAGGTGCAATTGGGATTTTGAAGTAGCTGGTGTATCCATCAAGACAGAAATAGTGTGACTTTCTAGCTAATCATTCCAACATTTGATCAAGGAATAGAATATGGTAGTGGCCTTATCTTATTTCAAAATTCAATTATTGGTAATTAATGCACACACGCCATGTATTCTTCAATCGAGTTGTGACTACCTTATCATGTTCATTTGTGACAATAGTTATCCCACCCTTCTTAGGTACAACATGAATTGGAATAACCAATTCACTATCGGAAATTGGGAAGATAATACCAGATTAAAGAATCTCAGTGATCTATTCCATAAACACCTCATTAATGAGCGTATTGAGTCTTCATTGCGGTGGTCTAATTTGTTGGGATGATTCTTTAATATTGATGTGATGCATGCAAAGAGCGAGTTTGATTCCAGGTATGTCATCTAGGGTCCATCACAAGCCCTTATTGTTTGTCGCTAAAACTTGAAAAAGTTTGGAATCCTCAGTTTCACTAAGTGAAGCTGAGATAATGACAGGATGAGAGTGATCATGGTAAAGGATTACATATTTATGGTGTTCAGGAATAGGTTTCATATTAGTCTAATATTTCATTTGAGGTTAAAAAAACATAGTAATGGAGGAAGGGACTTTAGTTGCTTCAGATTCATTTTCCATAATACTGTCTAAGCTGGGGACCTGTACAATGCTTTCGACTCCTTGATGATCTGCCATTGTTTCAGAGTCTTGAAAAGTAACCATTGCTCACACTCGCTATTGTGCTACATCCAGTGTGTGAACCTAAAACATGAGCATAGATTGAGACTCCTCAGGTCAATAGCATCACACATATTTTCTGTGCTCCTTGATTCCTCTATGATTTGGTGAGGAGAAATGTTTGTGTATGTTGAATGCAATGAATGAGAAGAACAAGAAATAATAAATTTAATAAAATGATAGTGGATGCTCGTTTGCTCATCATTAATGGAATCCATGATGCGAAAATAAACATAAAGAGTTTAAAATGGTGAAAAATTTTACCGAGGTGATGCAAAATATGAAATAGGTATGTTACCTCGAAACTGGATTCTTCGTTGAGTTAATTGCTCCACTGTAGAGACCCAAATCTTGACGTACATGAACATTACATTACTTTTGCGGAATAATTAGTACATAACAAAAAATACACACACGAGGATCATAATAGTTTAGTGTCTTTGGAAACTCGGAACGTAATCTTCTAATCGTGGTGAAAGATCTCCACTATCTCCCATAAAGATCTTCCCTTTTTTTACCTAAAACCTTTCTTTATATCCTGGGGAAAAGAAAATATAAAAGGGTGAGCTCAAATGCTCAGTAAGGGTAAACAAAATAAATATAAATCTCATCGTATACACAAGCACATAACTTTTGGAAATCTTAACCTGCAAAAGAGATCATAATTTCATAACATGGGATAAATCATGGCAGTGAAATGTAATCACAATAATCATAACTTAAAACATGAAACTTTTTGGCATTCACACATAATCATAGAGAATCATTTCTTGTTAGTCAAGACTCATTGCCAAGACTATCTTAGTGGAAAAAGTCCCTTTCTGAATCGAGTAACCCTCGTTTCAGTCCTGTTTCACTGAACCGGTATAACCTACCATTCCAGCCATGTCTATCTCATGAGATATAAAATCTTTACCCAATGCATTGGAGGGAGATATAGGTCCCACCCATCTTATAATGAATCATTTCTTATGTGTTCCACATAATCATAAAACATACATCATCGCAGAACACATGTAACAAAAATGGGATTCTTGAAACATCATGACATCATAAATCAATTCATATATGATAAAGGAATTCATAAAAATAATTCCATCACAACATGACCCAATCAATGTAATAACAGGGATAAAAACAGAACCCTTTATTATCTTAGATGGAAAATAATTTTGAAAATCACTTGAACTCCATTCTTGAGGAAAATATCCTTTCTTCTTCAAAAACATTTTTCCTTTCATAACATGTCATACAACTTTAAAATAAAAGAAGTTGATTAAAAATAAACTTGAAAACTTGTAAAGGAAGCTTCTTGGAAATAATGTTTTAAAAATCCATTCATGCCGTATAAGTTAAAAAAAACATTCTTCGTACTTTTGTCGGAAAAGTCAAAAAGTACCTCGTACGACAAAATATTCCTTTCATACATATTACTAAAAACTCACCGAAAGGTAAAAATGGATTTAAACAATTGTAGGTGGATGGAAATAATATTACATATTGATGAAACATGGATGTGGATGATAAAATACACCCCAGTAAATACTTACGAATAAACAATCTCGGATAAAAATGAAATTGTGATATTTCCCTTACCTTAGGTCCGACTTGCTTTGTAAGTGTCCGAACCTCCTGTATAATGATTTTAAATCATGTTATTGACTTATTCCAGAATCATATTCATTGTTATTATATCATATATGGTCCACTTATGACTTTATATTACCTGTTCTTTTGTAAATTCATGTTAAAGTAGCGTTTTGGGTAAAATCGTCTCATTTGTCGTTCTTGTTTTTAACTTGTAATTATTCATATGATTACTTAGATCATGATTACATAAAACATGATTTATATATATATATTCAGAATATACATATATAATAAATCAGTAAATGGAAAGAAATACACCGTTCATGGAGACGGTAGTCCGTACGTACGCATGAACGCTGTTTTCGTTTCCTTATTGAATTGAATGGAATTAAGTAGATGAAATACATATAAATAATTCCAGTATCATTATTATGTCATATATTTCATTAGTACTTATTATATATACTTTATAATCATTCATTAATGGTTAATCATTGAGAATGAATCTCATCGCGTCGTGGAGACGGTAGTCCGTACGTACGCACGAGCGATGATATCATTCTCATGGTCGTGGAATTGTGTTGAAGTGTATGTATACTATTTCAGTATCAATATCACTTTATAATAATCATATATATTTACTCATTAAACCATTATACCCATCCAATTAAGGTGGCTGCGGAAAATAGATTACACCACGGCGTGGAGACGGTATTCCGTACGTACGCACGCGCGGTGATTTCATTTTTCCGTAGGATGGATAGAAGGTGAATTAGGGTTGTTTCATATTTATAATAACATATCAGTATGTAAGTAATACTGATGTTATTACTTTATCATTAAACTAATAAAGAAGAAGAAGTTGAAGAAGAAAGAAATTGAAAAGATCGGTAATGGATATTACCTCTTCTTTGGAACGCCTCTTTGAATCCTCCACTTAAGGAACTAAGATTGGTATTTGGAGAAGACCAGGACCTCGAGGATTATTCTAGGTAAGTGGAGAAGAGAAAATGGCAGGGTTTGGCCGAGCTTGAGTGCTCAATTTGGTGTGAGGAGGAGGGGGAGGAGGTACCCTTTTATAAGGGAGGAGAGGGGCACCTTAGGAATATCTCAAAATATTATTTTATATTAAAGTCAAAATCGGTTTATAATGGTTCCAAAGGGTCTTATTTCTAAGCTAAAGTGGGGATGAGTCGAAATACTATCATACAATAGGATTTAGACAAGTTTAGGGTATTATTTTAACCTTATCAATTAGATTTAACTCTAAGTTAAATAATTTAACTTTTACCGTGTCTTTTTGTTTTCTTTCACTATATGGTTAATACACTTACTATAACATGCCAAACGAACCCCAAATTGTTTATTATTAATATATATATCCTTATCTAAGTCATTTGGCCGAACCTTAGATTTTTAGGAATAAAATAACAATTAATAATAATATATTTGATTTAAAAACTATTGTGTGTCAATTTTGACACTATTTGATATATGATTTTTGTGAAAATCATAACAGAATTATATGTTCGAACCAAGTTGATTAAATCAACACTAATATATCATAGTAACCTATACAATTAGTGGAATTCATAAAAGTCTCAAATTACATTCATTTGAGAATTTATAACATCAATTATGTTAATATTTCCTTAAAAGGGTAATTATTGCATCATCATTGTGTCATAAATAAATTAATTTATTTAAAGTCTAAAAATTATAAATAAAATATCATTATGTAGGAAATCTTTTTATCTTTCTAATTAATATTTATAGTCGAATTTATCTTATGTATAACCCCATATTAAAAATGTTTTAGTTATTAAACTTTGATTTTAACTATTTTAACTATTCATTAAATAAAATAATATTAAATGTCATAATCTAATCCAAGTGGACCTAAATGGTCATATTATATTCATAAGGTTGTTTTTGGTCGAATTACACTTATCCAATAGAATTAGGACATGTGTTAGGGTAATATTAATATCATATTTACCCTTAGTTACCCTATTTACTATTAACCGTGGTAAAAAAAAGTAAAAAGTTACTATTCACCAAAAATTATTTTCATCTCATTGAACCAAATTTTAGTCCTTGATATTAACCGTGTCTGTCAAATTTTAGAAATTCCATTCACAGAAGCAGTAAAATTATGTTTTATGCAAAATTCAGTTTTTAACCTACCACTTAGTGGTTTCACTATTCATCAAAAATTGAAAGTTTTCAGAAAAAAGCCAAAATTTCATCCTAAGCTATATTTCATATTCTAAATTCAAAAATGAAGTCTATTTTACCAAATTCATAACATAGAAATTGCATTAATTAATTTTATAATTAAATCCCGCTGTTAAAACAAATAGCGTGTTTTTAAGAAACAATATCTATCAAAAGATTGACACTTGATTATGTCTGGTTTAAATGTGAAATTACATCCAATGACCAACATTGTATTGAATTGTAAAAATATATTCTAAATATACTTTAAAACAACTCAAATTAATAATTTATAACTATTAATTATTTTGATTAAAAAATATGTTTTTAATTATAATTTAGTAATTTTCACTATTCATCAGAATATGAAAGTTATCCGAAAAGTACCAAAATTTCACCTTAGGCTAAATTCGATACTCCGAATCCAAAAATGAAGTCCATTTTGGGAACTAAAATTTCTAAAATTTGAAAAGGTCGTTATTACTATTCATAACGGCTAGTTATAATAATATTTTAATAGCATATCCTTGTTTAGTGAAACTCGGTATTGCGTACTACACACGCTATCGAGAAAGGTCGCGATTGTGTGTAATGCAAGGCAAGTCAAGGATGCGTGTTGTGCAAGCTCCTTTTGGTGTAGCGTAAAACACAAGACATTAGTGAAAAAAAAAATTCATAAAATCTCGGGCTGTTACATTCTACCCCCCTTAAAATGAATTTCGCCCTCGAAATTCGTCGGGGTTATAAATGGTTTACTATTCGAAAGTTTCTTTAATAGAAACCCACATCGTAAAAAGGAATACCAAAACTTGGATTTAAAAACTAAATTATGAAATGTAACGATTACCCAAATAAACTAATCACTGGGTTTCCACAAAGGTGAAAATATGGATATGGAAGAGAAATCTAACCATCATGTTCTGATGGAGAGTGGTAGAGAACATGGCTATGGAAAATCCAGTAATCACAAATCCATAAATTTGTGACGATCTAAGGTACCATCTGATTCATCCGGTATAAGATCACTTGGACAACATTTTTGGTTTTCATGATCATTTCCCTAAAGTTGAAAATTTGAATTAGAATAAATAATTTCTTTATTTTGGTACAATCTCACTATTGTTCATTCCTTGAACAATTTCCACTTCATCTCTCAAATAAATGAAGTTGAATTTGTTATTCGTGAAGTGTTAGCAGATCATGTGATAGAATGACGGGTCATTCCATCTGTCTCAAACATAAGGTTAGCAAAAATTATATACATAAGTCGATCTATAGTGATATTAATCACATATGGTTCCTAAAATGGACTTATACTTCATATATCATACTGCTTAATATAATAAAACTAGTTTTCTACTAAACAGGGACTTCCTGTAGATCAGTGGTAGGCGATAAAGGCCAGTCGCACTTCGGTTGTGGGTTCGATTCCCACAGCCTTGTCCGAAGCGATGGGCTGTCGCCCGTCCTGCAGGTTGTCCTTTTTCTAAAACTACATTACTATAACATCACATAAATAATATCAAAAAAAGTTCTATACTTAAACAATACTAACTTATGGTTAACATAATCCATTACAATCTTTAGGCTTATCTAAAATACTTCGGTCCAAGCTCATAGTATAAAGATAATGATTACTTGAAATGTCGCCAACCAAGCATGTGAATACCATCATTTATCCCCCATATATCTTGTTGGTCACATTCCAATCATGTGAATACTTTAATGATGTATTCTCTTGAAAAATATGAATACCCATTAAACCTTAGTGAAAACATGAATTCTGTCAAAAGTTAACTCTTTCCACATACCAAAATCCAAAAATTCTATATACTCAAACCATGATATAACCTTCTCCTTATATCAGTCATGAGATCATGAATACTATCAAACATTTTATTTTCTCTTTATCCCTTCATTATGCGCATATCATCTACATTCCAAAAATATCTGAATAACCTTTCATGGATATCGGTAACATTAATCAGACAACAATGTAACAATCCGTACATGTCTCTTTATTCCATAGTGCCATGAGATTACTTATACAACATTACACATGATAAACATGTAATAATTCCACTACATTCTTAAACCATTGACCGAGCTTCAACAATTCTTTCATCTCACATATCATTTGTAGTCTCTTCATCAACATCCACATAAATAATTCCCATACGACCATACTGATTATCTTCATGAGACTTTCCCTTAGGGCATTGGTTTGCATAATGCCCGTACATTCCACATTTAAAACATTTAACCATTGTTGAT
This sequence comes from Viscum album, assembly GCA_963277665.1. Taxonomy (NCBI): domain Eukaryota; kingdom Viridiplantae; phylum Streptophyta; class Magnoliopsida; order Santalales; family Viscaceae; genus Viscum; species Viscum album. The sequence goes on from OY728127.1 coordinate 318,466,281, forward strand.
GTCGTAGCAATACCATTATCGTCATCCATGTTGTTAACTGAACCTTTTCCTTTGCATTTACTTGCTTTGTGTCCTTCTTTTCCACACCCAAATCATCTTCCAGTTCCTTTGAAACATTCTCCTTGATGCCTCTTCCCACATGATTTACATAGGGGAAATTGAACTTTCTTTCCTCTATGATCATCATGAAACTCCATCTTTCTCTTATTAGCTGAGTCAGGAAACTTACCAAATTTTACTTTATTGATCATATTATGAGATTGCTGATTCGGCATAATAATGATGTTTGGACTTCCAAATCCCATTTCATTATGAAGAATATCATTCCATTGTCCATCATATCCTCCATTATCGTGAATCATCTTGTTTCCAGCCATTTTCTAAAACCCAAAAGAATAGTGTAAGAGGAAAAAATCATAATAAAGGGGGAGTAACTTCAATATCTAACATCTTAGGTTTAATTCTATGATCGTTAGCATAATTCTAGTACTATAACCTATATGCATACTTAACCTTAGAGGCATCTCTAGACATACATTAGAAATATCTCTAGGGATCTCACTAAAGTTCTCGCATCCTAGTTTCCAAAGGTTGACTAAACCTTTCCTCTGAAACCAACTGTAGAGACCCGAATCATGACGTACATGAACATTACATTACTTTTGCGGAATACATAGTACATAAAAAAAATACACACACAAGAATCGTAATAGTTTAGTGTCTTTGGAAACTCGGAACGTAATCTTCTAATCGTGGTGAAAGATCTCCAATATCTCCCATAAAGATCTTCCCTTTTTTTTACCTAAAACCTTTCTTTATATCCTGGGGAAAAGAAAACATAAAAGGGTGAGCTCAAATGCTCAGTAAGGGTAAACAAAATAAATATAAATCTCATCGTATACACAAGCACATAACTTTTGGAAATCTTAACCTGCAAAAGAGATCATAATTTCATAACATGGGATAAATCATGGCAGTGAAATGTAATCACAATAATCATAACTTAAAACATGAAACTTTGTGGCATTCACACATAATCATAGAGAATCATTTCTTGTTAGTCAAGACTCATTGCCAAGACTATCTTAGTGGACAAAGTCCCTTTCTGAATCGAGTAACCCTCGTTTCAGTCCTGTTTCACTGAACCGGTATAACCTACCATTCCAGCCATGTCTATCTCATGAGATATAAAATCTTTACCCAATGCATTGGAGGGAGATATAGGTCCCACCCATCTTATAATGAATCCTTTCTTATGTGGGCCACATAATCATAAAACATACATCATCGCATAACACATGTAACAAAAATGGGATTCTTGAAACATCATGACATCATAAATCAATTCATATATGATAAAGGAATTCATAAAAATAATTCCATCACAACATGATCCAATCAATGTAATAACAGGGATAAAAACAGAACCCTTTATTATCTTAGATGGAAAATAATTTTGAAAATCACTTGAACTCCATTCTTGAGGAAAATATCCTTTCTTCTTCCAAAACATTTTTCCTTTCATAACATGTCATACAACTTTAAAATAAAAGAAGTTGATTAAAAATAAACTTGAAAACTTGTAATGGAAGCTTCTTGGAAATAATGTTTTAAAAATCCATTCATGCCGTATAAGTTAAAAAAAACATTCTTCGTACTTTTGTCGGAAAAGTCAAAAAGTACCTCGTACGACAAAATATTCATTTCATACATATTACTAAAAACTCACCGAAGGGTAAAAATGGATTTAAACAATTGTAGGTGGATGGAAATAATATTAAATATTGATGAAACATGGATGTGGTTGATAAAATACACCCCAGTAAATACTTACGAATAAACAATCTCGGATAAAAATGAGATTGTGATATTTCCCTTACCTTAGGTCCGACTTGCTTTGTAAGTGTCCGAACCTCCTGTATAATGATTTTAAATCATGTTATTGACTTATTCCAGAATCATATTCATTGTTATTATATCATATATGGTCCACTTATGACTTTATATTACCTGTTCTTTTGTAAATTCATGTTAAAGTAGCGTTTTGGGTAAAATCGTCTCATTTTTCGTTCTTGTTTTTAACTTGTAATTATTCATATGATTACTTAGATCATGATTACATAAAACATGATTTATATATATATATTCAGAATATACATATATAATAAATCAGTAAATGGAAAGAAATACACCGTTCATGGAGACGGTAGTCCGTACGTACGCATGAACGCTGTTTTCGTTTCCTTATTGAATTGAATGGAATTAAGTAGATTACATACATATAAATAATTCCAGTATCATTATTATGTAATATATTTCATTATTACTTATTATATATACTTTATAATCATTCATGAATGGTTAATCATTGAGAATGAATCTCATCGCGTCGTGGAGACGGTAGTCCGTACGTACGCACGAGCGATGATATCATTCTCATGGTCGTGGAATTGTGTTGAAGTGTATGTATACTATTTCAGTATCAATATCACTTTATAATAATCATATATAGTTTCTCATTAAACCATTATACCCATCCAATTAAGGTGGTTGCGGAAAATAGATTACACCACGGCGTGGAGACGGTATTCCATACGTACGCACGCGCGGTGATTTCATTTTTCCGTAGGATGGATAGAAGGTGACTTAGGGTTGTTTCATATTTATAATAACATATCAGTATGTAAGTAATACTGATGTTATTACTTTATCATGAAACAACTAAAGAAGAAGATGTTGAAGAAGAAAGAAATTGAAAAGATCGGTAATGGATATTACCTCTTCTTTGGAACGCCTCTTTGAATCCTCCACTTAAAGAACTATGATTGGTCTTTGGAGAAGACCAGGACCTCTAGGATTATTCTAGGTAAGTGGAGAGGAGAAAATGGCAGGGTTTGACCGAGCTTGAGTGCTCAATTTGGTGTGAGGAGGTGGGGGAGGAGGTACCCTTTTATAAGGGAGGAGAGGGGCACCTTAGGAATATCTCAAAATATTATTTTATATTAAAGTCAAAATCGATATATAATGGTTCCAAAGGGTCTTATTTTGAAGCTAAAGTGGGGATGAGTCGAAATACTATCATCCAATAGGATTTAGACAAGTTTAGGGTATTATTTTAACCATATCAATTAGATTTAACTCTAAGTTAAATAATTTAACTTTTACCGTGTCTTTTTGTTTTCTTTCACTATATGGTTAATACACTTACTATAACATGCCAAACGAACCCCAAATTGTTTATTATTAATATATATATCCTTATCTAAGTCATTTGGCAGAACCTTAGATTTTTAGGAATAAAATAACAATTAATAATAAAATATTTGATTTAAAAACTATTTTGTGTCAATTTTGACACTATTTGATATATTATTTTTGTGAAAATCATAACAGAATTATATGTTCGAACCAAGTTGATTAAATAAACACTAATATATCATAGTAACCTATAAAATTAGTGGAATTCATAAAAGTCTCAAATTACATTCATTTGAGAATTTATAACATCAATTATGTTAATATTTCCTTAAAAGGGTAATTTATGCATCATCGTTGTGTCATAAATAAATTAATTAATTTAAAGTCTTAAAATTATAAATAAAATATCATTATGTAGGAAATCTTTTTAGCGTTCTAATGAATATTTATAGTCGAATTTATCTTATGTATAACCCCATATTAAAAATGTTTTAGTTATTAAACTTTGATTTTAACTATTTTAACTATTCATTAAATAAAATAATATTAAATGTCATAATCTAATCCAAGTGGACCTAAATGGTCATATTATATTCATAAGGTTGTTTTTGGTCGAATTACACTTATCCAATAGAATTAGGACATGTGTTAGGGTAATATTAATATCATATTTACCCTTAGTTACCCTATTTACTATTAACCGTGGTAAAAAAAAGTAAAAAGGTACTATTCACCAAAAATTATTTTCATCTCATTGAACCACATTTTAGTCCTTGATATTAACTGTGTCTGTCGGATTTTCGAAATTCCATTCACAGAAACGGTAAAATTAAGTTTTATGCAAAATTCAGTTTTTAACCTACCACTTTGTGGTTTCACTATTCATCAAAAATTGAAAGTTTTCATAAAAAAGCCAAAATTTCATCCTAAGCTATATTTCATATTCTAAATTCAAAAATGAAGTCTATTTTACCAAATTCATAACATAGAAATTGCATTAATTAATTTTATAATTAAATCCCGCTGTTAAAACAAATAGCATGTTTTTAAGAAACAATATCTATCAAAAGATTGACACTTGATTATGTCTGGTTTAAATGTGAAATTACATCCAATGACCAACATTGTATTAAATTGTAAAAATATATTCTAAATATACTTTAAAACAACTCAAATAAATAATTTATCACTATTAATTATTTTGATTAAAAAAGATGTTTTTAATTATAATTTAGTAATTTTCACTATTCATCAGAATATGAAAGTTATCCGAAAAGTACCAAAATTTCACCTTAGGCTAAATTCGATACTCCGAATCCAAAAATGAAGTCCATTTTGGGAGCTAAAATTTCTAAAATTTTAAAAGGTGGTTATTACTATTCATAACGGCTAGTTATAATAATATTTTAATAGCATATCGTTGTTTAGTGAAACTCGGTATTGCGTACTACACACGCTATCGAGGAAGGTCGTGATTGTGTGTAATGCAAGGCAAGTCAAGGATGCGTGTTGTGCAAGCTCCTTTTGGTGTAGCGTACAACACAAGACATTAGTGAAATAAAAAAGAATATTTTTCATAAAATCTCGGGCTGTTACATTCTACCCCCCTTAAAATGAATTTCGCCCTCGAAATTCGTCGGGGTTATAAATGTTTTACTATTCGAAAGTTTCTTTAATAGAAACCCACATCGTAAAAAGGAATACCAAAACTTGGCTTTAAAAACTAAAGTATGAAATGTAACGATTACCCAAATAAACTAATCACTGGGTTTCCACATAGGTGAAAATATGGATATGGAAGAGAAATCCAACCATCATGTTCTGATGGAGAGTGGTAGAGAACATGGCTATGGAAAATCCAGTAATCACAAATCCATAAATTTGTGAAGATCTAAGGTACCATCTGATTCATCAGGTATAAGATCACTTGGACAACATTTTTGGTTTTCAAGATCATTTCCCTAAAGTTGAAAATTTGAATTAGAATAAATACTTTCTTTATTTTGGTACAATCTCACTGTTGTTCATGCCTTGAACAATTTCAAATTCATCTCTTAAATAAATGAAGTTGAATTTGTTATTCGTGAAGTGTTAGCAGATCATGTGATAGAATGACGGGTCATTCCATCTGTCTCAAACAAAAGGTTAGCAAAAATTATATACATAAGTCGATCTATAGTGAGATTAATCACATATGGTTCCTAAAATGGACTTATACTTCATATATCATACTGCTTAATATAATAAAACTAGTTTTCTACTAAACAGGGACTTCCTGTAGGTCAGTGGTAGGCGATAAAGGCCAGTCGCACTTCGGTTGTGGGTTCGATTCCCACAGCCTTGTCCGAAGCGATGGGCTGTCGCCCGTCCTGTAGGTTGTCCTTTTTCTAAAACTACATTACTATAACATCACATAAATAATATCAAAAAAAGTTCTATACTTAAACAATACTAACTTATGGTTAACATAATCCATTACAATTTTTAGGCTTATCTAAAATACTTCGGTCCAAGATCATAGTATAAATAAAATGATTACTTGAAATGTCACCAACCAAGCATGTGAATACCATCATTTATCCCCCATATATCTTGTTGGTCACATTCCAATCATGTGAATACTTTAATGATGTATTCTCTTGAAAAATATGAATACCCATTAAACCTTAGTGAAAACTTGAATTCTGTCAAAAGTTAACTCTTTCCACATACCAAAATCCAAAAATTCTATATACTCAAACCATGATATAACCTTCTCCTTATATCAGTCATGAGCTCATGAATACTATCAAACATTTTATTTTCTCCTTATCCCTTCATTATGCGCATATCATCTACATTCCAAAAATATCTGAATAACCTTTCATGGATATTGGTAACATTAATCAGACAATAATGTAACAATCCGTACATGTCTCTTTATTCCATAGTGCCATGAGATTACTTATACAACATTACACATGATAAACATGTAATAATTCCACTACATTCTTAAACCATTGACCGAGCTTCAACAATTCTTTCATCTCACATATCATTTGTAGTCTCTTCATCAACATCCACATAAATACTTCCCATACGACCATACTGATTATCTTCATGAGACTTTCCCTTAGGGCATTGGTTTGCATAATGCCCGTACATTCCACATTTAAAACATTTAACCATTGTTGATGTCGTAGCAATACCATTATCCTCATCCATGTTGTTAACTGAACCTTTTCCTTTTCATTTACTTGCTTTGTGTCCTTCTTTTCCACACCCAAAGCATCTTCCAGTTCCTTTGAAACATTCTCCTTGATGCCTCTTCCCACATGATTTACATAGGGGAAATTGAACTTTCTTTCCTCTATGATCATCATGAAACTCCATCTTTCTCTTATTAGCCGAGTCAGGAAACTTACCAAATTTTACTTTATTGATCATATTATGAGATTGCTGATTCTGTATAATAATGATGTTTGGACTTCCAAATCCCATTTCATTATGAAGAATATCATTCCATTGTCCATCATATGCTCCATTATCATGAATCATCTTGTTTCCAGCCATTTTCTAATACCCAATAGAATAGTGTGAGAGGAAAAAATCATAATAAAGGGGGAGTAACTTCAATATCTAACATCTTAGGTTTAATTCTATGATCGTTAGCATAATTCTAGTACTATAACCTATACGCATACTTAACCTTAGAGACATCTCTAGACATACCTTAGAAATATCTCTAGGGATCTCACTAAAGTTCTCGCATCCTAGTTTCCAAAGGTTGACTAAACCTTTCCTCTGAAACCAACTGTAGAGACCCGAATCATGACGTACATGAACATTACATTACTTTTGCGGAATACTTAGTACATAAAAAAAATACACACACAAGGATCGTAATAGTTTAGTGTCTTTGGAAACTCGGAACGTAATCTTCTAATCGTGGTGAAAGATCTCCAATATCTCCCATAAAGATCTTCCCTTTTTTTTACCTAAAACCTTTCTTTATATCCTGGGGAAAAGAAAACATAAAAGGGTGAGCTCAAATGCTCAGTAAGGGTAAACAAAATAAATATAAATCTCATCGTATACACAAGCACATAACTTTTGGAAATCTTAACCTGCAAAAGAGATCATAATTTCATAACATGGGATAAATCATGGCATTGAAATGTAATCACAATAATCATAACTTAAAACATGAAACTTTGTGGCATTCACACATAATCATAGAGAATCATTTCTTGTTAGTCAAGACTCATTGCCAAGACTATCTTAGTGGAAAAAGTCCCTTTCTGAATCGAGTAACCCTCGTTTCAGTCCTGTTTCACTGAACCGGTATAACCTACCATTCCAGCCATGTCTATCTCATGAGATATAAAATCTTTACCCAATGCATTGGAGGGAGATATAGGTCCCACCCATCTTATAATGAATCCTTTATTATGTGTGCCACATAATCATAAAACATACATCATCGCATAACACATGTAACAAAAATGGGATTCTTGAAACATCATGACATCATAAATCAATTCATATATGATAAAGGAATTCATAAAAATAATTCCATCACAACATGATCCAATCAATGTAATAACAGGGATAAAAACAGAACCCTTTACTATCTTATATGGAAAATAATTTTGAAAATCACTTGAACTCCATTCTTGAGGAAAATATCCTTTCTTCTTCAAAAACATTTTTCCTTTCATAACATGTCATACAACATTAAAATAAAAGAAGTTGATTAAAAATAAACTTGAAAACTTGAAAAGGAAGCTTCTTGGAAATAATGTTTTAAAAATCCATTCATGCCGTATAAGTTAAAAAAAACATTCTTCGTACTTTTGTCGGAAAAGTCAAAAAGTACCTCGTACGACAAAATATTCATTTCATACATATTACTAAAAAATCATCGAATGGTAAAAATGGATTTAAACAATTGTAGGTGGATGGAAATAATATTACATATTGATGATACATGGATGTGGATGATAAAATACACCCCAGTAAATACTTACGAATAAACAATCTCGGATAAAAATGAGATTGTGATATTTCCCTTACCTTAGGTCCGACTTGCTTTGTAAGTGTCCGAAACTCCTGTATAATGATTTTAAATCATGTTATTGACTTATTCCAGAATCATATTCATTGTTATTATATCATATATGGTCCACTTATGACTTTATATTACCTGTTCTTTTGTAAATTCATGTTAAAGTAGCGTTTTGGGTAAAATCGTCTCATTTGTCGTTCTTGTTTTTAACTTGTAATTATTCACATGATTACTTAGATCATGATTAAATAAAACATGATTTATATATATATATTCAGAATATACATATATAATAAATCAGTAAATGGAAAGAAATACACCGTTCATGGAGACGGTAGTCCGTACGTACGCATGAACGCTGTTTTCGTTTCCTTATTGAATTGAATGGAATTAAGTAGATGACATACATATAAATAATTCCAGTATCATTATTATGTCATATATTTCATTAGTACTTATTATATATACTTTATAATCATTCATGAATGGTTAATCATTGAGAATGAATCTCATCGCGTCGTGGAGACGGTAGTCCGTACGTACGCACGAGCGATGATATCATTCTCATGGTCATGGAATTGTGTTGAAGTGTATGTATACTATTTCAGTATCAATATCACTTTATAATAATCATATATAGTTACTCATTAAACCATTATACCCATCCAATTAAGGTGGTTGCGGAAAATAGATTACACCACGGCGTGGAGACGGTATTCCGTACGTACGCACGCGCGGTGATTTCATTTTTCCGTAGGATGGATAGAAGGTGAATTAGGGTTGTTTCATATTTATAATAACATATCAGTATGTAAGTAATACTGATGTTATTACTTTATCATGAAACTACTAAAGAAGAAGAAGTTGAAGAAGAAAGAAATTGAAAAGATCGGTAATGGATATTACCTCTTCTTTGGAACGCCTCTTTGAATCCTCCACTTAAGGAACTAAGATTGGTCTTTGGAGAAGACCAGGACCTCTAGGATTATTCTATGGAAGTGGAGAGGAGAAAATGGCAGGGTTTGTCCGAGCTTGAGTGCTCAATTTGGTGTGAGGAGGAGGGGGAGGAGGTACCCTTTTATAAGGGAGGAGAGGGGCACCATAGGAATATCTCAAAATATTATTTTATATTAAAGTCAAAATCGGTTTATAATGGTTCCAAAGGGTCTTATTTCGAAGCTAAAGTGGGGATGAGTCGAAATCCTACCATCCAATAGGATTTAGACAAGTTTAGGGTATTATTTTAACCTTATCAATTAGATTTAACTCTAAGTTAAATAATTTAACTTTTACCGTGTCTTTTTGTTTTCTTTCACTATATGGTTAATACTCATACTATAACATGCCAAACGAACCTCAAATTGTTTATTATTAATATATATATCCTTATCTAAGTCATTTGGCCGAACCTTAGATTTTTAGGAATAAAATAACAATTAATAATAAAATATTTGATTTAAAAACTATTTTGTGTCAATTTTGACACTATTTGATATATGATTTTTGTGAAAATCATAACAGAATTATATGTTCGAACCAAGTTGATTAAATCAACACTAATATATCATAGTAACCTATACAATTAGTGGAATTAATAAAAGTCTCAAATTACATTCATTTGAGAATTTATAACATCAATTATGTTAATATTTCCTTAAAAGGGTAATTACTGCATCATCGTTGTGTCATAAATAAATTAATTTATTTAAAGTCTAAAAATTATAAATAAAATATCATTATGTAGGAAATCTTTTTATCTTTCTAATGAATATTTATAGTCGAATTTATCTTATGTATAACCCCATATTAAAAATGTTTTAGTTATTAAACTTTGATTTTAACTATTTTAACTATTCATTAAATAAAATAATATTAAATGTCATAATCTAATCCAAGTGGACCTAAATGGTCATATTATATTCATAAGGTTGTTTTTGGTCGAATTACACTTATCCAATAGAATTAGAACATGTGTTAGGGTAATATTAATATCATATTTACCCTTAGTTACCCTATTTACTATTAACCGTGGTAAAAAAAAGTAAAAAGTTACTATTCATCAAAAATTATTTTCATCTCATTGAACCACATTTTAGTCCTTGATATTAACTGTGTCTGTCGGATTTTCGAAATTCCATTCACAGAAGCGGTAAAATTAAGTTTTATGCAAAATTCAGTTTTTAACCTACCACTTAGTGGTTTCACTATTCTTCAAAAATTGAATGTTTTCAGAAAAAAGCCAAAATTTCATCCTAAGCTATATTTCATATTCTAAATTAAAAAATGAAGTCTATTTTACCAAATTCATAACATATAAATTGCATTAATTAATTTTATAATTAAATCCCGCTGTTAAAACAAATAGCGTGTTTTTAAGAAACAATATCTATCAAAAGATTGACACTTGATTATGTCTGGTTTAAATGTGAAATTACATCCAATGACCAACATTGTATTAAATTGTAGAAATATATTCTAAATATACTTTAAAACAACTCAAATTAATAATTTATCACTATTAATTATTTTGATTAAAAAAGATGTTTTTAATTATAATTTAGTAATTTTCACTATTCATCAGAATATGAAAGTTATCCGAAAAGTACCAAAATTTCACCTTAGGCTAAATTCGATACTCCGAATCCAAAAATGAAGTCCATTTTGGGAGCTAAAATTTCTAAAATTTTAAAAGGTGGTTATTACTATTCATAACGCCTAGTTATAATAATATTTTAATAGCATATCGTTGTTTAGTGAAACTCGGTATTGCGTACTACACACGCTATCGAGGAAGGTCACGATTGTGTGTAATGCAAGGAAAGTCAAGGATGCGTGTTGTGCAAGATCCTTTTGGTGTAGCGTACAACACAAGACATTAGTGAAATAAAAAAGAATATTTTTCATAAAATCTCGGGCTGTTACATCCACAATCTATCAACGTCTACAGTTTTGTCTCAATCCAATGATGTTAGGACATCAAATCATCATTATCCAATGTGTCATCATTCGAGATGGAAAATGAGCTAACCCTACTCATTTTCTTAATTATCAATTTATAGAAAACTGTCGACAGACATAAAATTTGAATCTTCTGCGCCCTCTCAATTGAGGTCGCCCCTATGGTAAACACCCTTCTATGAATTCCATGATGGTCACAAATTTCAACTTTGAGTCTCTATTTTGAATGTTATTTAAATTAGTGATTCAAATAAAACAATTTAATTTAATTATTTTATTTATGGGTTTTCCCTTCGATACTTTTTCTATAGAAGCCTAGAACCGACAAATAATATTCATCCCCTAGGGAAAACAAAATGTTATGCACACATCCATGCACTATGATTCCGAATCCATGATTTTATTTGAAAGTTATTGGGGTTGAGCTATTAAATGAATGAAATAAAAAAAATTAATCCATCCATTACATAACACTATCTTGCGAGCGGTCCTAACATCCTAGGTCTATAGGGTAAAAAATGCGATTCAGACCTAACATTGGTATCATATTTCAAATTTGATGAACCATTTAAGAGATATCCAATTTCTATTGCATAAATAGTACAAATACATTTATTTTTTTATAATTTATTCTGGGCACAACGGGCCTCAGAATTGCACGATGTTTCAGTTCTCGGCTCTACAAACATATGTTGAAATATTGCAATGACTTGTATAGGAAAAACCTGGTCTCTAATGTAACAACATGGGATTTTTTGATATTTTTTATTTGAAACAATGTCGAGTTCCTACTATAGCCCATTTTACAAGGAAGGCTATGTTTTACCGAACTCAAATATACTACTATTAATTTTAATAAAATATTTTCATTATTACCACATAATTATAGGGATAAATGATTGAAATAAGGTTAAATAAATTTTTAAAAATATGAATTATAAAATTATGTACAATTAATCCTTTTTTTATCAATTATTATAAATTAATGTGAGAATTTTTTTAAAATATTGATGTTTCTTTTATAAGAAAACATTTTTGGTATGTATAAAATCGATTTCCTCTAAATAGATTAATTCATTATCCTTTGAGGGATATTTTTAATAAATTTTATTTATTATATATTCAATAATTATTTTTTAAAACTCATCCAGAAGATTTTATAGCTATAAGATAATAATTAATCCAATATTTGGAATAATAAAAGTATTTTTCTAAAAATGTAATTATACCGCCTTTTAATGGAAGAACCCATATTAAATGTAATATTTTAATATTTTATAACATAATAAAAATATTTTAACTATATTTTTTGAATGAGGATTATAAGAATTCTTCATTGGTTTTTTTCACGGATGTTACATTTTTTTATGAATATGGAAAAATAATGAATTTTAATTGACTACAAAATATTCATCTAATTTTGTAATATAGAAAAATTATTTTGTAATATAGAAACATTATTCTGTAATTAGGTTAATATGTTTATTTGGATAAATTTTACATCAATTTAAACAATTTGGTTCATTGTGAACAGTTTCTATATTTTAATGGATAAATAACATTCCAATCATTTGATCATTTTATCATTAATAAACAGTGTTTAATCCTGTGTCTCGGAAAAATTTTAAATTAATTTATACAACATTATAGATTGAAATATGTAAAATTGGTGTCTATATTTGGATTTCAAATTATTTATAAATTATAAAATAGTTAATATAATATTAGACCAAAAATATTTTTGGTCTGTAATTAAAATAAATATCAGGGATTATGGTAAAAACAATGTTTTTGTGTTGTAAAAAATTATACTAACGTTTTAAATACCTTATAAACATGTTAAAATATTATTTTGTGTTTGTATTTCTAAAATATATTTCCTTTTAAGTAAATATTTTTATTATTTGAGAAAAATTATGTAAGGGGGACTCGGAATACTGTATACTTTGTTATATTCCAAATAATTCCACTCCTCATCAACTCTAAAATGGGAACACAACCCCTCATTTATTCACTCTTATCAAGATCTATGTATCATACAAAACATAACCGAATAAGCTAATAAATATTATACCTACATCAATGAATCCTCATGTTGGTTATAAATCCAACCATGAATCCCCTTGGTGCAAACCAAATGTAGTTACCCAAAAAAGATTTAATGTTCTTCAACGTGAATTTTAGTTTTTTTTGTCCTGACATTTAGTTATTATTATTACATGATTATGAAATAAAATTAGTATTCAAAATATACATATATTTTTTATAATATGGTTTCAATCTAAACTTAAACACACATCCGTCAAATGGGTAATGAACTTACCGTTCATGTCTATGGGGAACATTCACCTCATGAAACTAGGTCCTACATTTTTCTTTTACCACCAATAATTGTTGGTAATTATGATATACATGATGTATTTATATGATATATATTATATTTATGATTTCTTTTTTATTCTATTTTTTTCAATATATCTACAAACATTACATTTTTTGTAAATACATAACTCTGTTTGTGGACAGGTGGACTACCGCCTCCTCAATATTATGCGATAAATTCCAAAATTCCATGAAATGTGCTATGGATTGGTTTATAAAATTTATATGGTATATATAACATAATAATTATAATTTAATTAAAATATATATATAAATATAAATATATGTATTTTAATTTCATTCATATTATACAACAGCAAAAGGGAAACAATTTTAATGAATATGTATGACCAACCATCTCCACGAATGGTGTAATAAATTTCATATTTCAATATTTTATTTATTATTAAAAATGTTCATATACTTAATAAATATTATATTATAATATTTTTTATCATTTTTTAAATAAATAAAATCATGATCTGCGTAAGAGTTTCAATAATATCAAGTCAAAACATACAAAAACAATAAAGCAAACGTTAACCATAATGTACCATGAACATGGAATTAGTTATAAACAGGTAATATAATGTCCACATAAAATCATATATTGTGTAATATATATGAATATATATATATATATTATTTATAATTAATTTATATTTATTATACAGTAGGATTGAATATGTACAAATTATGTTAGAACAAAAGATAATGGTTTTCTCATCTCACATTCATTTCTGTGATCCTAATAAATTATTCAACAATCATTTAAATTATGTGATTTATATACTTCCCCTGAATGTATTATATTAATTTTATAGTGAAATATATGTGTATTTAAATATCATATTATTATAACTATTTCTTTTGGTTAATGGTTCAGATGATATAAAATCAGTAACATAATTGTGTCTCAATTTTACTTCATGAAGATGTGTGCCACGTTATGCATCTATATAATTCTATGAGATGCATATATTGTTCATTTACATATTATTTCATGAATATTCCATTATTCATGTTATTTTTATGAAAGTAATATTAGTATTTCTGGTGAATAATGATTCAATGTTACTGATGTGGCAATAATTTACTATTAAAATCTCATCATTTGTTGGAATTTTTTATAATTATATTTCCATTTATTAAATAATATTATTGATCATTCTTATCATTTAAAAATGTTATACTACTATCTTAGGATATTTTACATTAATATTTACCTAATTATAGTTTTTAAATAATTTTTTTAAAAAATGAATATTTTTGTTTGTTTCTGATTTAGGTATTTTTAAAAAATTAGTATAGACTATAAGGAATTTTTGAAATATAAATATTTATTCACCATCATGACAATCATTTATTTTGATAATATTTTATATTTTTTGGTTATTTTAAAATCTTAATTGATTTAGTTTTCATTTTATTTTTTATAAGTGTTTTATTTGATTTTCAAATCACCCCTTTTATTTTTATGTTAAATTTTAATGAAATGGATTTCATTGATTTCAAGGTTTCTTTTATATTCATTCGATGAATTATTTTTAAAAAATCAATATATTTGTTGATTTAAATTTTATTTTCAATGAGGAATGGATATTTTCACCAATGATGGTATTGAATTATTATAAATTGTTACTTTATATGCTTTCAATTTGGGATTCAATTGATTTTTTTAAAATACATTATGTTTTGATTTTCAAGTATTAATGATATGTTATTTTCCTTAATAAATTCATCGACTGTTCTTTCAAAATAGTCATTAGTGTAAGCTAACATACATTGATATATTTTTTTCTTTATTATTGATATTATCCAATGTAACCATACTTATTCTTTTTTTTGAAATAATTAGGTTTATGATGGAATATTTCTTCTGAAACCCATTTCTCTTAAATGGGATATACAATGATAAATTTCTTATAGAAATGTCTTCCATTAATGGGTAATTTTGAGATGAAATTATTACAAAACATATATCTTTTCCATATGTTATTACATGTTGAAAATACTATGATATCCATTTCTTTTCAAGGGTAATAGAATGATGTTTAATGAACTCGTCTATCATTATGGGTCATGATATGGTGAATTATTTATAATATTATGGAACACGTATGTATTAATTGAATAAAATGAATCAGGAAAATGATATATGATATCAATGGTTACATGAGTTTTATCCCAAATCAGAAAATAATAAGGTACATGGGTTAAACTTCACACCAAAAAGAAAGAGGCTCCATGTGATATTGAATAAGGACAAAAATAAGAGGGCACATGTGTTATAACACTAGCTAGAAAATAAGTTAGTACATGTCTTGCATATAATTACCTAAAATAGGAGGGTATATGAGTTATTTTCACAATACTAAATAAATTCAATGGGTGATTTTCCCATTGCTAAAATGTTATGAAGTTTTTCATAGGTATATAAGATATATGATTTTCTATAATTATGTGTATTCCAATAAATATATGTCTTATTCCTATGTTATATTCTCATAGATTTTTCTCTATATACCATAAGAATTAATTTTTTAGGAAATTTAAATATTAATTCCATGACTCTTTGTTAGGATATCTGATATGGAGGGTAGGGTTTAATAATGTTCTGAACATGTTCTTAAACCATTTCTCTCATGTTATGATTACATATCTTCATTGTTTACACTTACTAAGCCTCTCATCTGACCCATTTTTTATGATTCCATTTCATAGGTTACGAATGAAAGTTAGATGTGTGAGTAATAAATGTTATGATCATTAAGGGAGATGTTGAATATCATTCACTTATAGATTATCATGATTACATAATTCCAAACACAAGAATATATTATGGTCCTTTGGCATGTAATTTTTAATGTGTAGAATATTACTAAATAATGGGGTAGTATCCATGTATGTTAATATTGGTTCAATATAATTTTCCTCAAAGTAAATTATTAGTCATTCGTTGGAAACTAGGGTGATAATACATTACTGATATTCATATATATATTTCAAAGGATATATCTAGGTCTGTCTCTAGGGATATATAAATGGTTCAGTTAACGTATTGGAATATGTCATGGAATTTTGTTGAAGGACTGATATAGGGGTTTATAGGAATTTACATCCCTATCTAGATACTATAAATTGATGGGGTTCTGGAATAGATTTACATAGTGGTATAAACCTTGAAAACATCATATATAGCTAAACATGATCAGGAACTAGTGCATGACAACATGCCTTACTGAACACCTTGTTTGACAATCCTTTGGTATATGCATTCAAAACACAATACATAATTATGAACCATCCAGAAGTATTAAAAAATAATATTACTATTAATATCCTAGGATAATCATGCGATGTCATTTATTAAAAATTAAGTGTCATGATTTAGATATACTATAAGAATATTTTCAAAATAAAATGGTTTTCCATTATGAAAAGTATTTATCACAATAAAAATTTTGGTTTTAGTCAATTTCATGAACTATAAAGAAGTTAGTTAACAATGAATTATATATATGTGCAATGTATCAGATTTAGGATAATTTATTCCCTAAGTGTAAATATCATGAAGGGAATCTAGAAGGTGATATGTGTATTAGTTATCCTGTTAAAGATAAAGATAATACAGTTGAAAAGTGTATGGTGTGGGATATTATAAAAATATTTTTTACATTAATATTAATATTTATAAATGATTTAGTTTTTTAATCATCATGAAAATATTTAAATTTAATATTCTATGAAATTGGAATTAAGGAATAAGATGGTGAATCATGGGTAATTGTTTAAGAGTTATGTTGGATGATTTATTAATATATTACATGGAATTAAAACACTATGTTATAAAAATCACGGAATATGAAAGTATTTTGAATTTAATTTTTTTTAGGGAACTAAATGGATATATTGAATGGTTTTGATGAAACAAAAAGTGATGTAATAAAATTTTGATTTTTTGTATTAAGGGAAGGTAACCATCAGTGAATTATTGTGGTTAAGAATGTTTTGTTTATCTTGGATAAATGGTTGATTGAAATAGATAAATTAAATCAGAACACATTAATGGCTATATAACTAATAATGTTTTTTGAGAATAGTGGTTAATTCGATCCTTGATTATATTATTATAAATTTGGATTTATGTAATAAATTCGATAAGCATTTCAATAATGAAGAATTAATTTTTTTTATAAAGATGTATGGTAATAAAAATGTTTCAATAGAATACAATATGATGGTATTCACATGTTTGGTATGTAACAAACCATGGGAACGTTATGATATATGTTTTCTAAATGCAAGGGTATTTGTTTAACATTAGAGACCTTATTTTTTAGTTTCTTCATTTGTAATGGTTATAAATTTATCCAATTATGAAATTCAATAACATTAACATTGGATTCTATCTTAATGATTAAAATTAATTCTATCTATATGAATATTTTTTATATTATGTAAGTTGTGATAAAATATTTTTTATAATAAATATAGATGGAATGATTAATAATTCTATTTATGAATCTAATAATCTTCAAATGTTTTGGGGGTGAGAAATTCACATTAATTTCATAGAATATGAGGTTATGTTAAAAAATTTCAAGGCACAACAAAGGGTGAGGATTTCCAAAAATCATGTATGTATATCTTATCATAAACATTCATAAAAATTCTTAAAATGGGTCTTTCAATTCAATAGTTTTTAATTTTCATTTTTTATGACATCAATTACATTTTTCATTCCTCTTTCTGTAATGGGCTTGTGAACATTGAAATTTTCCTATCAACTTTATCAATGAATATCCATTACATCATGATAGTTATATTTTACTTCGGCATCCATGTTTTCGCATTCCACCCACATTCTCCTATGTGTAATCCTTATTATGAGTTACTTTTTGTAATCATTATGGCTATAACATTCCTTTTTTTAAAATAATTTTTCGTATTATTTTTTATCAAATGGTTTTATATGAATGGAAATTACATGTATTAAAAATTACTTAACGAAGATGAATTTTAAGGGTGGAATTAATTTTTCTTAGGAACAATGACACACCATGAGATTATTTGAAATTTTATTTTTAAACTTATTTAAACTATTTTTTTTTCTCGCACAACATTTAATATATCATTTTGTTATATGAAATCACAAGTTATGGATTGGTCTTTAGTAAACATTGAGTTAATGTAACACTTCATATAAAACCTATATTGGCCTATGGTAAACAAAACATTGTGGTCAGATTTCCTTTAAATTAATAAAGATTTCCTTCTATAGCTTTCGTCATATGCAAGGTTGAGTTGTAACGAAATAAAATATACTATTAATTTTTTATTAATGAATTTTTATAGTTTCAAACTAGTAATTAGAATTGAATTAATTAATATCATTAAACAAATAGTAAAAGTATGGATTTTAAATGTATATAAAATTAATCCTTTGTTTATCAATTTTTATAAATTAACATATGAACTATTTGAAAATAATGTAATTACTCCTGTTTGAATTTTTTTTGTTTTTGTAAACACTATTTTTTCTCAAAAATTTACATAGGTAACCTTTGATTGATATTTTTAATTAAATTTATATATTATACAATTTTTGAATATTTTTGATACTCATCCAGCAATTTTTATAGTTGTAAGATAATAATAAATCAACTTTTATGAATAAAATGATATATTTTTATAAAAGGTTATTTTCAACCTTTTAATGGATAACACATATTAACTCTATTTATATTCACATTTACAGTATTTAATTGAAAAGGCTGACTCCATTTTATGAAAAATTATTATCAAAATTTTTTCGGTTCATTTTTTTTATTTTTTTAAGATGTTTCATTTATTATACATAATGATAAATACAAAATGTTAATTAAAGGATGAATTTTCATCTAATTTATTAATATAGATTAATAAAAAAATTAATGGATTTAAAATTTAATTAGGATCACTTTTACATCAGATAATTCTATTTTATTCATTTTAATCAACTTCTCATTTAAATTGGATAAAAAAATAGTTCACACTTTTGATCATTTTCCCATTAAAAACGCATTGCATAATCCCTTATGTGGGATTATTTATAAATTATTTAATTCCATTTAGGTACTTTAATTATTTAAAATTAGAGTCCATATTTTTATTTAGCATAATTTATAATTTATAATAAGGTCAACATAATTTTTGAACAAAAATATTAGTTAATGTGATTAAAATAGTTTTTAGTGATTAAGGTTAAAACAATTTTATTTAGTGCCAAAAAAATTTCTTAAGGGGTTATATCCAATGAAAAAACGACCAAAATCCTTATTTTTTCCATATTTATAAAATATTTTCCCTTTTCGAGATAAAGGAAAATTATTCACGATAAATTATGTGTAGACTAAATCCCAGTAGTGTTTACATATTTATATTCCCAAGAATGCCACACATCCTCTATGAAAAAGGAAAATAATCCGCTTCAACTATTCCCAAATATCAAAAACATTTAATCAATTAATCCATGAACTAATAATATCACATCTTCTGTAACTTTATACTATAATCTTCAATTTTTTCATAAATCCATCAAGATAATTCTTTTGAAGAAAACCAAAAGGGGTTACCTAAAAAAGAGGTAACGTTCTTCAACGTACATTTCACTTTAATTTTATTGTCCACCAAATTAGTTATTCCTATTAAATTTTTTAAAAAATAAAATATTTATAATTCATATACTAATATTTTTTATTTATATGGTTTAAACATACAACTACACACAATTCCATCAATTTGGTAATGTACTTACTCTTCGTGTGTAAGGAGGATTGCTGCCTTGCGAAGCGATGTCATTCGTTTTTACCACATCGCATGGTTGGGAATTAGGATGTACATTCTATTTGAATTTGATATATATTATTTATATTATTTATTTGTGGTTTTAAATTATTTTTTAACATATTCATTCAATCATTCCATTTTGTGTAAATACCAGACATTGTTCGTGGACATGTGGATTATCGCCTCCCAAATGCATTGTGATTCTTTCACAAATTACTTGATATTTGTTATAGAGGGGTTTAAAAAACATGTATTTTATATATGAAATACAAATTACACTAAAATGATAATCTCTATATATGTGTGAACAGATATTTCAAATGATTTCATTCTTTCAATATGAAAATAAAACTGAAATAGTGTTCATGACAACGTATGGCATACTATCTCCATGACTGATGTATTTTGTTACATATATCAATATATTATAGATTAATATAAATATTTATATAATGAAAATATTTAAATTTTTCGTAATTTTATAATGTCATGAAATCAATAAATCATGATAAATTTATGAGGTTCTAGAATAACAACTCAGAACATATACGAAAAAGTGGATATTACCTGAAAAGTAACATTATTTTGGAATTGTTAATAAATGGGTTATATAGTTTGAAAAAAATAATATATTCTATTACATAAATGTGTAATTTCATTTTTTAAATTTCTAATAAACTTTTATTTATTATAAATGAGTTTTTAATGTGTACAAACAATGTCAATACTTATTGTAAGTGTGTCCTCATCTCACATTTATTTTTTTCCTAGTTATGCATTATTCAACACCGAATTATTTTGTGTGGTTTATATAAATCAAATTAATGTATTGTATGGGTTTTATATTTCAATTTATTGGTATATAAATGCCATTTTTATTATCTCCCTTTCAAGTGGTTTATGGTTGAAAGGAAACAAAATCAATATTGTAGTTTTTTCTCCATTTTCCTTCTTCTACAAACAGGCCATGTTATGAACTTATATTATTTGATGATATGTATATACTATTCATTGACATATTACTTCATGAATATTCCTATTTTATGATTCATTAAAATTTATTCCTTCATGTTGAATACGATCCAGTGTTACCAAAGGGTTTACTACTTATACCTAAAATCTCATCATTTTTTCGGAATTTTTTATTATTATAAATCCTTTGATAAAATATTATGATATATTTAAAACAAATCTCATGAATCATATTCTCCTCTAGTCAATAATGATATATTAATCTACCGGTACAATGTATTGACAGATATTACTTAATATAAATAATAATGGGTTTATTATAAACTCTATAATTATCTCTCAATTTTGTAGGAAATATATTGTTTATAAATACAATGTTTTCAAAAATTATATTTTAAGAAATGTTCTACTATTATCCTATGATATTTCAAATATTATTTTAATCAATTTTTACCATATAAAAATAATTTGAAAATGAATATTATTTTTTTTCTATGGAGAATATTTTGCAAACTTTTTATGAAACCGAAGGAATGTTTAACATCTACAGATTAATCCACCATCCAAACTATAATTTAATTTTATCGAATTTTATAATTTTTATAAATTATATTGACATTAATTCATTAATTTTATTCATAATTGATTACAGTATTTTTAAACCATACATTATATTTTTGGAAAGTTTATTTTCAAATAATATAATTTCATGGATTTCAAGGATTCTTTTATATGTTTTCAATATTATTTTAAAAATATGGTTTTCAAAATATTTATATTTTAAGGATAATTTTTCAATGAGGAAATGATATTTTCCACAATAATGGAATTAAATTATTTTTAAATCATTCATTATAAGCATTCAATGTGGTTTTCAAAGGAAAATATTTTGAAAAGTTATTATATAATATAAGATTATTTTTAAAGTTAGACTATTTATATAAAAACGATTCACGTGATCATTCATAATAATTATTCGTCTTATATGAAATCCATTGATATAATTTATAATTTATTTTTGACATTATCCGTGGAAACCATTCTTATACTTTCATTGAATGGTTTAGGTTTGTGATTAAATTTTTCTAATGAAACCCATTTCAAATCCATTGGTTATGCCATAAAAACTTTCATGATGAAACTAATTTATATTAATGATTTATTCTGGGATGAAATGAATATGAATTCCTATCTCATTTCCATAGTTTATGATGTGTTGATTTTTTTTAGACCCATTTATTTTCAAGTGAAATAATATGATGATTTATGATCTAATCTCTTTTTATGGGAAATAATATAATGAATGTTTTATTATCTTATGGGATAAGTATGTATGACTTCATTATGTGAAGGTTGGGACCCATATCTCCCTTCAATTCATTGGGTAGTGATAATTGATATATGTGATCAAAGGTTACATGGGTTATAGCCCAATCCCAAAAACAATATGGTACAAAGGTCATAGTCAATCTAGAATATAAAAGGATCCACATGTTGTAGTATAATTAAAAAAAAATAAGAGGGAGAACAAGTTATATCCTATGCTTTAAATTTAGTTGGTACATGGATTGTATCACATACCCTAAAATAAGAGGGGACATTTGTGATTAAACCGTTACAGAAGTAATTAAAAGGGTGATTATCCTCATCCTAACATGTTATTAAAGTCTCAAAAGGTATCCCAGATATAATATTTTTTATGAGTGTTCACCACAAAATAATTTTATTATTCCATTGATATGATCTCCAAGATTATGGTCTAGATTACCTAATAGAAAATGTCATTCAAAATCCAAATATATATTCAATTACTATTGATTATGATCTATTTAATACATGGTATGATCTTATAATCTCACAAACATGTTCTTATACCGTTATGATCATGTTATGATTACATGCCTTCATTGTTTACCCTTAATGGGAACCTAAGCTCTCCCTTTCTTATGTACCCTTACTCGAGGCTGTGAAGAATGATTTTATGTAGGATTAAATTTGGGGAACATATTTTAAGGAGATGTTGGTAATAATATTTTCATATTTATGAATCTAGGATGAGAAAACATATGTGAGATACCAAGGAATATTTCTAAAGATATGTCTATGGATGAATCTAAAGTTATTCCCCTGGATCAGATAAAGTAGATGGAATTTTCCAATAATTCTGTTAAAGGACTGAGAGAGTGGTATACATGATATTAAATCCTTATATGTAAAATAAAATTATATTTTGATTTCGTATCGATGTACATAGTGGTAACAAACACAAAAACACTATATTAAACTGGAATTGACTGAGAACTAGTGAAAAACAATGTGACTTACTGCCAATATCATTTGGAAATTTTGGGATATATTCATTCGACCATCAAAAACACTATATGAGTCATCCTAAAGTATTTAGAAAATATTATTTTTAATAACCCTATGTAATCCTATGGGGTCATATATTATAAATTAGGCATCCGGATTTAGATATCATATCAGTACTTTTCAGGATTATGTGGTGATCTATTTTGGTAAGTGCTTATCACACTACACATTCTAGTTATTTTATGGTTATTACAATAACGAAATTGGTTAACATCAAATTGTTCACATGTGTAATGTTTGGAAATTATGAAAATTGATATCCTATGTGGAAATACTATGATGGGAATCTGGAAGGTGTTACGAATATTAGTTATACTACTAATGAAAAAGAGATTGCAAATAAAATGTCAAATTTATGGGAAGTTCTAAAAATATTTGTAATATTAATTTAAGAATCATGATTAAATCTAGGGTGTGAATCCTTAAGGAATGATACATATTTCAGATACAATGGAAGTTGTATTAAGATATTAGATTATGATGTTTAAGTAATGGGTTCAAATTTAAGGTTGTTGATTTATGTGTATATCTATGGGGACTCAAATATTATGTTATAAGATTCCTGAAATTTGAATGAATTTTAAATATAGGTTTTTCATTAAGGATTTAAATGGATATGTTCAATAGTACTGATCACATCAAAAATTGATTGAAGGGATATTTGATTTATTTTAATAAGGGATGTTAACACATATTTTTTTTATGTTAATATAATCATAATTAGCTTGGATAAAGAGATGATTGATATAGATAAATTAAATTGGATTTTATTGATGACCTCAAAACTGATAAGGGATTTTCCAAAAATGTTGTTTTTTCTATCATCAGTGATGTTTATACCATTTTTGGATTTATGTTATATATCTAATTGTCTTTTAAATAAGGAATCATTCATGTTTTCGTTAAGGATTTACGGTAATTACAACATTTATATATTATAATAGCTGATTGATTTCACATGTTTGGTATATGAAAAACAATATAAACATTATGATATGTGTGGTTTTAATGAAAATCTTTTTTTTAATATTGACAGCCTTATGTATTGTAATTTAATCTTTTTGAAGGGTTATTAATAAAACCAATTATATAATTGTTCAAGATAAAATTTTAAATTGGTTTTAGTGATTAAAGTATTATCTATCCATGTGGGGTTTTATTCATACTGGTGAAGTTGTTCTAGCCTTTTTTGTGATAAATACATATGGGATGACAAAACATTCAATTTATAGATCTCATGATCTTCTAGTGATTCATGGATGAGAAAATCACCATCATTTATTATAATGAGAGATTAATTGGAAATTGATAATGGCACACCAAAGGGAGAGGTTTTCCTACAATTATTTAAGTATATATTCCCATGATTTTTTTTCTTAATTAGGAAAAAGGATCCAGAAATTAAATGTTTTCCTCATTATCATCATTTCTAATGTAGTAAATTATATTTTCCAAGATGTTTTCGGTTATGTATTTGTGAACATTATCTTTCTCTTAACTATATACTCTAATATTATTCATCATAACATGATAGTTATACTTCTTTTCCATGTCCATGTTTTCACATTTCACCAATGTTCTCCAATGTGGAAGCCTATTTATGAGTTAATTTGGGAAATAACTTCTATTCCAACATCCCATTTATAAAGAATATTTTATTATTACGTTTTAGGATATGGGTCTCTATTTAAATAACTTTCAGGTATTAAAACATACTTAATCAAGATGAATTTTTAGGGTGCAATTCATTTTATATTTTTTATAATGTTACATCATGAGTTTTTTTGAAATATATATTTCCAAACAATTTAAACTATATGATATTATACATTTCACTTATCACTGACTATAGATTCTATTACACGAAATCCTTATGTCTTAATGTTTTTTCACGCAACACTGAGAAAATATTTCACCACACTGAAAACCTAGATTTTCATTTTGTAAACACAAAACTGTATTGGTATTTTCTTACAAACAATGTTGAGTTCCTTTTATATACCATGTTACATGCAAGTACAAGTTATACCGAATTGAAATATATTATTAATTTTGTTATTAATCTATTATTATAGTTAAAAACTAGTCGTTGGAAAGGAATTTATGAAGATGATTAAATAAATTGTGAAAATATTATATTTAATGTAAATGATATATATCATTTGGTTATCAATTAGTATATATTTATGTAATAATTATTTGAAAATAATGAAACTGATTTTCAATGAAAACTATTTATGTTATTATAAATAATATTTTATCAAAATAAATTAATGTTACAACAAGTGATGATTTTTTGTAAAAAAAATATATATTATAAATTCATTCAATATTTTTTATAACCATCCAATTTATTTGATAGTTATATTATAAAAATAAATCCAATTTTATGAATTGAAATATATACTTCTATAAATCATATTGTTACCTCCAGTTAATGGAGAAAAAGTAATAAATATAATCGATGAAAATTTTATAATTTTTAAATGAAAAAAAAAATTAATTTTTTAATTAGTATTATCAAATTTTTGTGACATTTCTTTATTTTTTTGGTATGTTTTATTTTTTGATGAATAGATAAAATTACATAATTTTTATTTAAAAATGTATTTAATTTAATTTAGTATCATAGTTAAATTATATTTGTAATGTCTCATATTTTCCATTCATTATTCTAAAAAATAAAAGGAATTATTTTGAGACCATTCTTCAAGACGGCGTGCAGTTCGAAGGCCCAGTGAGCCTGGATCAAATGCTTGAATTTAATTAAATAAATAAATAACGCGCACATGAGGTTTTCCTGAAAAAGTGGGATATCTCCCAAAAGAGTGCTCGGATCAGAAATCCGAGGGCACCGTTGCATTCAGAACAGTTATTTTACCTTAGGTGAGGCCTAACATCAGTCGGCACAGGTCGGTGGTGAAATCCAGTTTTAGGACGTAAGAGTAATAAAATATTTAAATAAAATTATTTTATTTTGTAGAGAAATCTTTTATATCAACTGAAATAGATATCTCTTATACTTTTTTAAAAAAGGCAAGTGCAGCGGTCCAGGGTTACAAACCTCATAGCTCTGAAACCCTTGGCGGCTCTAGAATGCTCTGGAGAAAACCTCCCAATGTGGCAAGAGTGTTCTTGACGAGCTTCGCCGATGACAACGATGTGGCGAATGGATCTTCGCCAACAAATGCCACAAATCCATGTAGGGTGTTTGATCTCTTTGTGAATTCTTTCATGTTCTTGATTCCAATGACGAACACAGACTAATCCACGAATTGATTAGCCCGCGGATCGATCGTATTTGCGGGATGGGATTTTTGGGGATTTTGGGTATTTTGATTCTTGAGTTATTTTGGTTCTTTAATCTTCTAACGGTGATGAACCAAGATAGACATGAACATCGACTGAGGTTTTTCCATCTAGATTTTTGGTGCCTTTCTTCGCCGATTTCTCATGTTCTTTGTGCGTGTTCTATGCATTCTTCACGGGGATATGAATGATAGTTTGTTCCACATTCGTTGTGCTATGCAACGATCCCAAATTTTTGATCTGGCTTCGGTACAACCCTACAGAGGTGAGGTTGTGGTGGCGACAGACGGATCGAAGCGGATCGAAAGATGTCATTCTTTGGAAGATTTCTACATGGAAGTACTAAATCAGATTTTGGAGCCGATCGAAGGCCCAAAACTCTTGGATTAGGTATCAAGATGATGAAGCGACCCATGATATTGAGTTTTGAGGCAAACAAACAAAATAAACATGATCCGGAGAATCGGCTGAGGCATGAGGAGGAAGATGATGATTTTGGAAATTTCCTGACTACAAGGCGTGTAGTATTGGCTAAACAGCGTGTGTTCGTCAGTGGACCACCTGGCGGGTACTCTGGGACTACACGGACACGGGTTGGGTACACGGCCAAGGACACGACATGTATACCCCCCCTGGCTAGACCCGACCAGATATACAGGATACCCCGTGTGCTGGTACACAAGAAGGCGACGCGGACACAGACAAAGACCGTGTACGAGCACATGGACAGCGTATACAGAGCGAGCCCCAGGTGCTCAGACAAGGTGTGTGATTCTTCTAAATTCTGTGTAGTTACTTTCTATCCGACAAGCTGAATGACACGGGCCATTTACACGGGCAGCACCTGGAGTCAAGGAACATGTTCATTGTTTCTTCTACACACCGTGTATTTGAGTTTTACACAGCTTGAACAGATGACCCAGTCCCTTTACACAGGTAGTACCCGGGGTCAAGGATCACAGCGTGTAACCATACTACTTGCAGTGAAACCAATTCTTCATGGCTTGATCCAGTTTCCTTATGTGACTTGGACTACTTTCCTTAGGGGTCATCCCCTTGGTATTTCTCATGATGGTTCCCATAATCATTTCCTATATACGGTAGTATGATCCCTTTAGCAGGATTTATAGAATAGAGTTGTTGGAATCCCCTCTGTGAGACTAAGAGCCATATCCTCTATTCATTCAGGGAACCCTAAGTAGAGTTCTTGGTATCGACATGACCAGCATTACTCTGGCGCCGAACCTCTGCTTAGTGGTTTAGCTCAGAATGAGTTGTCAGAATCACCCCATGAATTGGTTCTCATTATCATCTGAGCATCATGTTCTCAAAGTACTTGTGGAGTGTGTTCTCCCGGAACGATTACTTCATATCTCTCTCTTCAGACCTAGGAGTGTGTTCTCCTTGTTCCGTGATTAGTGGAATCTTCGAGCTGGATCATAGTAGTGGTTTTGCGGTAGTCAATCGTGTATGTTTATATCTGTATATTCTTGTTATATGTTCTGTAGACGTATAATGTACAGAGCTGATTGTATATTTCATTTGTGGTAATTTCCCTTATTGTGTTTCCTTTGTGGTTTCATGGTGTCCTACTGGGTATTGTTATACTCACCCTTTCACAGGCTTTGCCTACACGTGTCGTGTCTTTTGCAGATGAGCAAGCCTTTGACATAATTCTAGGCTGACCAGGACTAGATTGTACTCAGTGATATAAGACAGGCCGAGGTGTGTTCCTACGGCTACAGACTGCAGTCCCAGCACCTTTCTTTACAGGTTGGACTTTGTTACAGACTCTCTTTTGGTGGTCTTGTACTTTTGGCCCAGGGTTATACTTTCCTGTACATTACATTCCTGTCATACTCTGTTGGTTGTGTTTTAGTGAATGCATGCATCTTTTCCTTTTAGTAGTTTTTACTTTTCAGCTTTGTGGTCTTGGAGATTAATGTGTGTGCGTACAGGTTTATAGGAAATGCCTCCAATGTTAGTAGCATTACTAATTTGTGCTAGTCACCAGCTCCTGGCCTATTAGAGGCAGGCATTGGGAGTTGCGGCTCGGGCCCCTCTGGGATGGGTCTTAACAGAGTGGTATCATAGGTGGTCGTTTCTACAGTAGCACCAGGAGTCTTTGAATTGGTTTGGGGAAACAATGTTAAGTGTTTCAAGATCGGCTTTCAATCCAGGGACCCAATTTTTGGTGCGGGCGGCCGACGTATCCATATACCAGGACTCTGATAACCTGCTTTTCAACTATTATCATGAAAACACCGGATTCAAGATAAAATAATGGCAAAAGCATCATATATTAATGGGTTGTGGTTTCCATGTCCTTGTTGAGTCAGCTCTCTATATATACTCATTGAATGAGATACATCTTGTTTTGTTATAGGATTCCTCCGCGGCGCGCACTTGCTAGGATCCAACAGCTTGATCATGAGGATTACCCCCTTAGTGATGAGGCTTCGATACAGGGACCGGATCCCCCAGGTTTACCTTTGGGTGGTGTGCCAGTTATCCTGCAACCTGTGGAGCAGTGTTTAGTGCATGTTATACCAGTGGAGGAGGAGCGCATGCTGAGCGAACTCCATGACTTTTAGAGATAGATACCCCTTAGGTGTCGAGGCAATCCTAACCCTAAAGAAGTAGAGGACTGGCTTGGGGGAGTGGCCAGAGTCTTCCGTTTGGTCATAACACCAGTAGACTAGATGGTGATCCTGGCAGCAAGCCTTCTTCAGGGCTCTACAGGACGATGGTGGAGTTTGGTTATCCAGACACATGACGACACGACAAAAGCATTGTCAGAGTTTGATCGTCTCTTTAGAGAGGAGTTTTCAATGGTTACACTGAGAGAAGTACGTATACATGAGCTTCTTCTGCTCTAGTAGGGAACCATGATGGTGGCTGACTATTCATCGAGGTTTACCGACCTCTCACGGTACTCGATGGATATGGTCAGAGATCAGTACTTCAGAGCTCAAACTTTTGAGCAGGGCTTGCACAGAGATATCTGAGCTAGCATCGTCCCTATGAGGATTCTTACATACGCTGGGGTGCTCGAGCAGGCTTTGGTGGTCGAGAGCTTCATGGAAGAACAGAGACAGCCGACAGTTTTCAGTAGTGGGTGAGCTGGAGTAGAAACCTATGTAGCAGGGAGCCGACGCTAGGGACCCAGGCATGGGAGACATTTTCAGAGGAGATCCCAAGACAGGGGATCTGCTGTACAAGGTTCATAGGGTGCATCCAGCCAGCCTCGAGAGAATGGATGAGACTCACATGGTGGTAGGGTATATCTGGCTCGATATTGTCCGACATGCCATACTACTGACATGGGAGCAGTGGATGGACCACCAAGGCATAGGCAACGTGTGGAGAAGATAGATCCGTGGGGTGGTGGACATGGTAGGGGAGCTGGGAGAGTAGCCGGAGGTGGTCGAAATTTTGATCTTTTACCACCACCACCCCCTGGAGGTCCACCCCTGGCTCAGGGAGCTGGTGGAATGAGGCCGGGACAACTGCAGGCGGTAGAGGCTTATGACCCAGGTTCTCCAGGAATGATTAGAGGTACAAATTTTGACATTTCTACTTTGGATGTCGTACTGATTGAAACACCTGCTAGTCATTCCTTTCTGGCTACTTATCTTATTCAAGACCATGAGATTCCAATTGAGCCGTTAACTCGGCCCTTGTGCTTAGAAACACCGACTGGAGAAGATTCATAGATCACACACCATTGCAGGCAATGTGACTTGACCCTTGGAGGAAAGAGTTTCGGTTGGAACCTCTCGGTGGTAGCATCAAGGCCTTATGATGTCATTCTTGGTATGTATTGGTTATCCAAATTCCATGCCCAGATTGATTGTTTTAGATGAAGGGTGATGTGTGTCCACAGTGATGGACCAAGGTTCTCTTTTTTCGGTGAAAGAGAGACCTAGGAAGCGCAGGATGGACTCATGCATAGGAGGGAACAACCGATTTCACATCAGTTGGATAGCCTAGCCCTTGGCGCAGCAAATGTTATGAGTTTCCAGTTTCCAACAGTAGTGGATGAGTACAAAGACGTCTTTCTGGAGAATATAGCCGGAGTACCTCCCCATCAAGAGATGGATTTCTCCATTGAGTTTCAACCTAGAAGGACACTGATATCAGCATCAGCATATCAGATGGCTCCTACAGAGCTTCGTGAGCTGAGGGTGCAGCTAGAAGACTTGTAGAAGAATGGCTTTGTGAGACCCAATGTTTCACCCTGGGCATCCCAGGCACTTTTTTCCACGAAGGCAGATGGGAGCTTGGGATATTTGTGGATTATTGACACTTGAATCAGGTAACCGTGAAGATCCATTACCCACTACCGAGGATCGATGACCCCTTCGACCTGTTGAGAGGGGAACGATGGTTCTCTAAGTTTGATCTATGATCAGGCTATCATTAGTTGCAAGTACGGGATGCAGATGTACTGAAGATGGATTTCATATGTCGCTATAGTCACTATGAGTACTTGGTGATGCCCTTTGGCGTGACGAACGACCCGACAGTGCTTATGGGACTCGTGAACCCTATCCCCTAGCTCTATCCGGATCGGTTCTTAGTGGTTTCCATCGATGATATCCTTGTGTACTCTGCCTCCGAGGAGGATCATGCGAGACACCTGAGGATTGTTCTGGACACACTCCGAGAGCACCAGTTCTATGGGAAACTCTCAAAGTGTCAGTTCGGGATACAGAAGGTCCACTTCCTAGGACACGTTATCTCAGTAGATGGTGTAGCAGTGGACCCATCCAAGGAAGAGTTATTGTTATCATGGATTCTACCCTGGTGCGTGATCGAGGTGCAGAGTTTCCTTGAGTTGGCAGCGGTGGTCTTCGCATTGTATATGTGGCGGCACTAACTGATGGGCGATCGGTTTACCATCTACTCTGATCACAAGAGTCTCAGAAATATCATTTCTCATAAGGATATGAATTTGAGAAAAGATTATTTCTTGAGTTCCACCAGGATTATGACTTTGAGATGGTTACACAACCGGGAAGGGGAACATTTTGTCATATGATCTTAGAAAGAAATACAATTCATTGTTGTTGGATGAGGAGATTAGGTTGTTGGCCTCCTTACAATTATCCTTCATGGATAGATATGAGGGGTCTTACCTTCAGTTGATGGTTGTTACCCCTCCACTCTTACAGTGAGTCAGGGAAGCACAACTTGAAAACGCTAGCTGTGAGACTCTACGTAATAAGATATCCATGGGAGATGCTACCGATGGATATTCAATAGGTGGGGAGCACATTTTTCTTTTCAGAGGGCGCCTGGTAGTACCAGTGATGTTGCGAGAGGAGTTTCTAAGGGATTTCAATACATCCCATTTGGCGGTGCATCCAGGCGTGGCAAAGATGTATCAGGACCTCCAATGTCAGTTCTGGTGGCCAGGAAAGAAGAAGGGTGTGGCAGAGATTGTTTCTTAGTGCCTTAATTGTCAGCAAGTAAAGGCTGAGCACCAGGTGCCAACAGGTTTGACATATCCCCTTGAGGTGTCAGAGTGGATGTGGGATGGGATATCCATGGACTTTGTGATAGGATTACCACGTACCATATGGGTGATCATTGATCGAATCACAAAGTCGGCCCACTTCCTAGCCATATGGGAGGAGAGTTCAGTAGAGAGCTTTGGACACCTCTAAATGCAGTAGATAGTTAGATTTCACGGGGTGACCTCCACGATCATCTCAGATCGTGATTCTCGTTTCATATCACGGTTATGGAAGGGATTGAAGGAAGCATTTGAGACTCAGTAAAGCTTGAGCACATCTTTTCATCCCGAGACTGATGGTCAGACAGAGCAGACCATCCCGGTTTTGGAGGATATGCTTCGAGCTTTCATACCTGACTTCGGTTATAGTTTTAAGGATCACCATCCACTGGTGGATTTTGCTTACAACAAAAGTTATCATTCAACTATTTGTATGGCACCATTCGAGGCACAGTACGGGCGACCTTGTTGGTCACCACTTTGGTGGACTGAACCAGGAGAGTCTGCACTCATGGGCCCAGAGATGGTGATAGCTACTATAGAGAAGGTGTAGGTCATCCAGGAGCGGATAACGACTTCACAGAGTCAGCATAAGTCTTATTCCAACCGGAGACGGAGGCCCTTGAAGTTCGAGGAAGGTGACCATGTGTTCCTTGTGGTATCACCTCAATGGGGATTGCTGAGGTTTGGCCGAGGTGGAAAGATATCTCTGAGGTTCATTGGCCTCTTCTAGATTCTGAGTAGAGTTGGAGAGGTGGCGTATCGCTTAGCTCCACCTCCTCAGATGAACCAGGTACACAATGTCCCCCATGTGTCGCAGCTACGGAGGTACGTTCATGATCTATCACACATCATCGATTGGGGCGAGCTGGAAATCAATGATGGAGCGACCTTTGCTGAGTACCTAGGGGAGATCGAGGATCGGCAGAAGAATATCCTTCGTGGGTGAGATATTACTTTGGTGTGTGTCCGGTGGCAGCACGGGAATCTCCAGGAGAGCACGTGGGAGCGGGAGGCTCAGATTCGTGTGCAGTAGCCACATCATTTTGAGTAGACTTTGTATTGGATTTTCGGGGATGTAAAAGACCTATGGTGGGTGTGATGTAATGTATAGAATTTTCCATACATTATTCATAAAAATAGAGGGAATTATTTCAAGACCAGTCTTCAAGACGACGTGCAGTTCCGAGGCCCGGTGAGACCAGAACAAATGTTTAAATTTAACTAAATAATTAAATAACACATGCATGATGTTTTCCTAAAAAAGTGGGATATCACCCGAATGGGTGATAAGATCAAGAATCTGAGGGCACCGTTGCATTCAGAAAAACGATTTTTCCTTGGGAGAGTCTTAACATCGGCAGACGCAGGTCGGTGGTGAAATCCAGTTTATGGACGTAAGAGTAATAAAATATTTAAATAATTTTTTTTATTCTGTAGAAAAATATTTTAAATCTGCTGCAATAGATATCTCTTATCCTTTTTAAATAAAGCACTGCACAGGGGTCCAGGGTTACAAACTTCATAACCCTGAAACCCTTGATGGCTCTGTAATGCTCTGGAGAAAACCTCCCAACGTGGAAACGATATTCTTGATGATCTATGTCGGCGACGACGACACGACAACCATAACATCACCTACAAACGTCGTGAATACAGGTTGGGTGTTTGATCTCATTGTTAATTCATTCCTCTTCTTGATTCCTATGTCGAACGTGGACTAATCCATGAAGATATTAGAATGCAGATCGACCGTATTTGTGGGATGGGCTTTTGCAGGGATTTTTGGGATTTTGATTCTTGAGTTATTTTGGTTCGTTAATCTTCCAATAGTGACGAACCAAGATCGACACGAACATCGATCGAGGTTTTTCCCTCTCGATTTGTGGTGCAATTATTCCCTGATATCGTGCATTAATTGTGTGCATTATACTCGTTCTTCATGGGGATATGAACGATGGAACTTTGCGCATCCATTATGCGACGCAACGATCCCAAATTGACGATCTGGCGTCGGTACAACCCTGCGAAGGTGCAGTTGCGGTTGCGGTGGTGACGAACGGATCGAAGTGGATCAGAAGATATCATTTGTCGAACGATTTCCTCATTGATGGCCAAAATCAGATTTTGGATTCGATCAAAGGCCTGAAACCCATGGATTCGGCATCACGACGACAAAGCGACCCATGATCTTGAGTTTCACGGCAAACGGACCCGAGAAACGCGATCCGGAGAATCGTCCAATGCGCGAGGAGGAAGACAAAGCTTTTGGAAATTTCCCAACTGAACGGCATGTAGTATGGGATACATGGCATGTGTTTGCCGGAGGACCACCTGGACTGTACTCCGGGAGTACACGGACATAGGTTGTGTACACGGCCAAGGACACATCGTTTATACCCCTCCCCGGCCAGACCCGGCCCGAAACACGGGATACCCCGTGTGCTGGTACACGGGCATGCGACACGGACACAAACAAAAACCATGTACGGGCACAAGGCCAGCGTACACGGAGCGAGATTCAGGTTCTTGAACAAGGTGTGTGATTTGTATACATTCCGTGTAGTTTCATTCTATCTGACAAGTCGAATGACAGAGGCCATTTACAGGGGAAGCACCCGGAGTCAAGGAACACGACATGTGTTACATCTACACGCCGTGTAGCTGAGTTTTACACAGCTTGAATGGATGACATGGGCCGTTTACACGGGCAGTACCCAAGGTTAAGGAACATGGCGTGCAACCACACTACACGCCGTGTAACCAATTCTTCATGGATTGAGATAGTTGCCTGTTATGACTTCGACTGCTTTCCTTAGGGTTTTCCCCCTTGGTCTTTCTCCTGAAGGATCCCGGTATAATTTCCTATATACAGTTGTATGATCCCTTCAATAAGACTTCCTGAATAGATTTTTTCGAATCCCCTCTATGAGACTAAGATTCGGATCCTCTATTCATTCCTAGAACCGTAGGTAGAGTTCTTGGTATCGAAGTGACCAGCTTTACCTGGGCGCCGATCTTCTTCTTAGAGGATAAGCTCAGACTGAGTTGTTGGAATCACCCCAAGACATGTTTTTGATCTTCATATAAGAATAATGTTTTCAAATTACATGTGGAATGTTTTCTCTGAGAATAAGTACTTTTTATCTCTCTCTTCAAACCAAGGATAGTGCTATCCATGGTGCGTGCTTAGTGGAATCTTTGAGCTGGATCTTAGTATTGGTTTCGTGGTAGTCAATGATGTATGTGTGTATCTGGATATTCTTGTTATATGTTCTATAGAAATATACTGTGTAGAGCTGATTGTATCTTTACTTTGTGGTATTTTACCTTGTTGTGTTTCCTTTGTGGTTTTGGGGTGTCTTACTAGGTATTGTAATACTCACACATGCACAGGCTTTTCCTACACGTATCGTGTCTTGTACAGAAGAGCAAGACTTTGACAGGATTCTAGGCGGACCAGGACCGAACACTGCTCAGTGAGATAAGATAGGCCGAGGTGTGTTCCTACGGCTACAGACTATAGTCCCAGTACCATACATTACAGGTTGGAATTTGTTACGGACTCTCTTTTGGTGGGCGTGTACTTTTGGCCTAGGGTTTTACTTTCTTTTAAATTACATTCCGGTTCTACTCTTTTGGATGGGTTTTAGTTTATGCATGCATATTTTCCGTTTAGTAGTTTTTAATTTTAATCTTTTTGGGCTTGGAGATGTGTGTGTGTGTGTGTACAGGTTTATAAGAAATGCCTCCCTTGTTAGTAGCATGCCTACGTGGTGCTAGTCACTAGCCCCTGGCCTATTGGAGGTGGGCCTAAAGGGTTGTGACTCGGACCCCACTAGGACAGGTCATGACAATATTTTGAAATGTTTCAAAATATAATTTTGATCATTTTTAAATAAATTTATAAAATTCTGGTCATTGTAAATCATTTCACATTTAAGTAGGATATGGAAGCAATTCAAACTCCTGCACATTTTCACATTAAAAACCCTTAGTTTCATAACCGTTTGTTAGATTATATTTAAATTAACTTATACTACATATATTTTTGATATTTGGAAAATTGGTTTACACATTTTTATTTAATCTAATTTATAATTTATAATAATTTTATCTTAATTTTTAAACAAAAAATATTATTGAATGTAATTCAGTTCAAATTCAGCAATTAATGTAAAAATGATATTATTTTTCAGTTAAACATTACCTTACAGGGTTAAATCCAATTGATACATGTAAAGAATACATTTTTCATCCATATATTGACCATATATTCGATTTTCTATAAAATATAAATTTATTTGAGACACATTATGAAAGGGAGACCTTCCAATAATGTTTACCTTTTCATATTCACAAGAATAAAACTCCTCCTCCACTATAAAATGGGATCTCACCTCCTACACTACTTCAAACCTATAAATACATTTATCTCATTCTACAACTAACTAGATAATCTCTTAAAATCAATACGTGCATCCAAGAATCCTCAATTGGGTCATAAGTCTAACCCAATAATCCATTTGGGGAAAACCAAAAGGAGGTACCTGAAAAAAGGTAACATTCCACCTCCTGCATTTATGTTTTATTTTATTGTCATCTCATTCAATTATTGATATTATATTATTATTAAATAATATATATTATATATACTTATATTTTCTAATATTTTTTCACCTTACACCTATATACACATCCATAAAATGAGTTATGAACTTATTGTCTGTGTGTCTGGTGAACTACCACCTAGTGAAATGATATAGTTCGTTTTTTATTTTAATAACTCTCAGGGTTTGGAATTATGATTGAAATATTTTTTCTATGTGATATATATG
The DNA here is from genome assembly GCA_963277665.1 of Viscum album. Lineage (NCBI taxonomy): Eukaryota > Viridiplantae > Streptophyta > Magnoliopsida > Santalales > Viscaceae > Viscum > Viscum album. The sequence goes on from OY728127.1 coordinate 318,503,710, forward strand.
AAATTTATGTTGTATTCATGATTCATTAATTTTTTTAAAAACTATATACCATCACACATTCCATTTTCTGTAAATACATAACTTTCTTTGTACACATATGGATTGTGGCCTCCTCAAGGAGATATGATTTCTTCACACATTACATAAAATTTGTTATGAATTGGTTTATAAATTTTATATGGTATATATGAAATAATATTTATAATTTAATTATAATATATAAATATGTTTATATATATTTATCATTTAATTTCATTCTTTCGACCTGGGAAAAAACAGAAATTTTGTACATGTGTACGTACAACCGACTATCTCCATGAATGGTGTATTCTATTTTATAGTATATTATATTCTATATTACTTTATATTTTTATAAAATTAATATATATTAAATATTAAACATCTTATAAATTCATTAAATAAGTAAATACGGATCTATTTAAGAGTTTCATGAATATTAACTCAAATCTTATAAGAGAAATAAAGCAGATATTACCTTACACATAACATTAACATGGAATTGTCAGTAAATAAGTAGATGAAAGGAATAATAAAATAATATATGGGTATATATATTAATATTTTTATTTTTTATATTAATAAATTACTTATATTTATTATAAAGGTGGTTTGAATGTGTACAAAGAATGTCAAGTCTTAAGGAAAGGGTTTTCTCATCTCAAATTTATTTCTGTGACACTTACGCCTTATTCAACAAAAATGTATTTTATGTGTTCTATATACTGACAATGAATGTGTTAGATTATTATAATTATTAATCTTATGGATTGTCACATTTCATTTTTATGATTTCTATTTCATCGGTTTTATGGTTCCATAGTTACCAAATTAGTCAAGTAATTTTCACTCATTTTTCATTCTTTGAGATACAAGCCGCGTTATGAAAAAATATTCATGTATGAGATGTATATAATTCCCTTTGACATTATATATCATGGATGTTATTTTTTCTTGATATTTTTTAAATCATGTAATTTTTCATTGATTATGAGAATGATTCTCATTTACCAATGTTGTAATAGTTTAGTGCTACAATATCATCATGTATCTAGATTGATTAAAATAATACTTTTAATGATGAAATATGAAGATCCACATCTGAATTACTATCCAAAATTTTATCCTCCTAATTTTAATGATTATATATTCCTATAATAGTAAAAAGAATTCCACTCATTGGTAAGTATTATAATTAACAATGCTTTTTAAGAAAATATTATGTGATCTCTCCTTTCAGTCGAAAATCAATGTCCACTCATAAAAATTTATTCTAAAAATATGTTTTAAAAAATATACAATTATTGAGCTATGATATTTCAAACTCATTTTTACCCGTTTTAACATTTTCTCAAATTGTTTTAAAAAATGATGTCTTTGTATTTTTTTAATAGAAGAACTGTTCCTTACAATATACAGTGCAGATGGAATGTCTGACACATAATATATATCTACAATCATTTATATCATTTAATTGAATAGCCTTTAATAAATTATCAGGGTTATATTAAAAAAATTAAAGGGCCTCCAAAACATTATCTGTTATTTAATTTCATTTAAAATAATTTTAAAATAATCCATTATATATTTTTTAAAACTTTTATTTTCAAATAAAATCATTGAAAATATTTTCATGCTTCTTTTAGAAGATTTAAATTTTATTTCAAAAAAAATATTTAAAATGTTTTTTAAAACTATTTTTAAAATATTAATGTTAATATTTCATAATAAATATTTTAAATGGGCTTTAAATCATACTTTATAATTTTTAAAAGTAGTCTTCAAATGAAAGGAAATTGAAAATATTTGATCTTTTAAAATTTATTTAAAGATATGTTATTTATCTTAAGAAAGAATTTATGTTATCATTCAAAATCATCATCCTTATAAAATTATATCCTTTAATATATTATATTGTTTATTGAGGATACAATCTAATGATATCACTCTTATCATATATAGGAATGTATTTGGATTATGATTAATATTTTGTTATGAATCCAATTTAACTTCCAATCGTTATACCATTATATAATTTTTATGGAACTCTCATCCGTTGAAATGTTTTTTTGGGATGAAATTGTTATGAAACCTATCTCTTTTTCATAGAGTATGTTATGATTACATTTTTATGAAACCCATTCCATTTAATGGGTTATGATATGATGTTTTGTAACACCTATCTTATTATATATCAAGATAGGATTAGTGTTTTGTAATCTTATGGGACATGTGTGATTGATTTCATTTTCAGATGAGTGGGACCAATATATCCCTCTACATCATCGGTTAACGATAAATTTTTTATAATAAACACTAGTAGTGTTTTTATTTCCCATTCCCAAAAATATTTTGACGTGTGGTTTTTAAAACATGACTCAATATAAAAGGGTACATAAGTTGTATCTTGAGCCCAAAATAAAGGCTGCACGAGATGTTTCCTAAGCCTGAAAATAGGAGAGTGCATTGGTTTTGATCCCAATACCTAAGTAGTCACATGAGTGATTATTGTAATCTAAACATGTTATAAAGGTCGATGTAGGTTGTCCAGACATTAGATCTTTTTATTTTTTTGTGCACTCAACAAATAGTATGTCTTGATCCTATGTTATGATATCATGGATAATTATCTTGATTCCTATATGATTCAATACTTATGAACTATAATTATTTATTCCATTACACTTTATTATGATATATAATATTATTTTATATGGTCTGAAAATGTTACAATCATGTTTTTGTACCCTTATACTATTTTTATTCTTATATATATTCATTGTTTACCCTTAATAATAATCGAAGATCACCCCTTCCTTATAAATCCTTTCCCAATGTTAAAAATAATGTTTTCAAGTAATAGTATTAATTGGGAATAACTATATTGGATAATATGAATATATTTCACCAGGATAGAAGATAATGATTCCATGTTTCCAAAGACATTAAAATCGTTTGGTCCTTAGGAATATACTCCTATATTCTACTCAATATTCTTCAAAAATGATGTAATAACAATGTATGTTATGTTTGTATTTATATTACTACAAAACCACCACATATATTTTCTTCTATAAAAACTAAATCATTATCAATATTTATATCAAAATATTTTCCTGTAAAGAAAATTACTAGATGCATAACCTTACACATGAACACACCAAATTATATATTTCTCCAGAAAGGTATACTGACAAAACTCTCAAATCAAAACTAAGTAGTTCATAAAGAATATATAAAATATTCTAAACATAATAAAAAATTACTCGATTAAAATTGGTCTTAAATGTTGCACAATTCCATTCCATAAGAACATATAAGACAAATAATGTTTCAATAATTCCCAAAAATCTCTTCATGCCTCACATTCAAGTTCGATCACCCATTGTCTATAAGTAGCAATCTCTTCCAACACTAAATACACTCAATAGAACTATTTTAAAATTGGAATATTCTTTATTCATGGATCTATCTCATGTTCAACCACAACTATTGTGTTACTCTTAAAAAATAGTAGATTTCTCATTTACCCCCCACACTTTTTATGGTGCTCCAAGAACTTCAGTTCCATGTAACTTATTTTTATTCCCATCAATCAAAACATTATCATCTAAAATAATTGAATTCATGGTTATATAAACCCCAATTATAACGACCCATATATTACATACATTTTTAATACTTCAAAATTAAAGTACACTTATTATAACATATAAAAACCCATGAAAGGACCGTATAGGTATAGTGTCCTTAGAAACTGGAAAACAGAAACAACTGGTTCATAAAGCATCTACATTTCTTCCCATTTATTTCATCATATCTAGAGTCCCTTTTTGGAATATCCTTCTTAATAACCTTCTTCTAGACCCGGGGAATGAAAAAATACAAAATAGTGTGCTCAAATGCTCAGTAAGGGTAAACAAAAGAAATATCAATCACATCATATTCATAAGAACATAACATTTTGGAAATCTTAACCTGCAAAATAGATCATAATTTAATAACATGGGATAAATCATAGTAGTGAAATGTAATCCCAATAATCAAAACATAAAACATGATGCTTTGTGGCATACACACATAATCATAGAAAATCATTTCTTAGTAGTCAAGACTCGTGACCAAGACTATCTTTGTGGACAATGTCCATTTCCGAACCGACTTCACTCCTCAATTCTGTCCTACTTCACTGAACTGTTTTAACATGCCGTTCCAGCCATGTTTATCTCATGAGATATAAATCATTACCCAATGCATTGGAGGGAGATATAGGTCCCACCCATCTCATAATGATAACATTCTTATGTGTGCCACAATATCATAAATCATACATCATATCATAACCCATGTAATAAAAATGGGATTCTTTAACATCATACCATCATAACATAATACATATAAGATAAAAGGACATAATTAAAATAAATTCCATCATAACATAATCAAATAAATGTAAAAATAGGGAAATAAACAGAACCCTATATTATCTTAGATGGAAAATAATTTTGATAAAACACTTGAACTTCATTCATGAGGAAAATATACTTTCTACTTCAAAAACATTTTTCCTTTCATAACATGTCATACTATTTTAAACTAAAAGAAGTTGATTAAAAATAAACATGAAAAATTATAAAGGAAGATTCATGGAAGTAATTCTCAAGAAATCCATTCATGCCTTATAAGTTAAAAAAACATTTTTCTCATACTTTGGCCGGAAAAGTCAAAAAGTACCTTGTATGAAAAACGGAAAAAGATTCCATTCATATCTTTTACTAAAAGCTCACCTAAGGGTAAAATTAGATTTAAAAATTTATAGTAGGATAGAAATAATATTATATATTGGGGAAACATGGATGTGGATGATAAATATTCTCTAGTAAATTCTGGTGTATAAACAATCTCGGCTAAAAATTGAGATTGCAAGATTGTCCCTTACCATAGGTCTAATTTGCTTCGTAAGAGTCCGAAACTTTTGTATAATGATTTAAATAATGTCATTTACTTATTCCAGAATCATACTCATTGTTATGATATCATATATGGCCATATTCTTATCTTCTTATTAGTAATATTTCATTGTTACTTGTTATTCAGGTGTTTATTGCTTTTTGTTCTTATGCGTGTTTTGTCGAATAAATTCTTATTATTCATTTTAGGTTATAGATACCTCATTTAAAGAATTATATTAGTGTAATATATATCATATTTATTCACTAAATTCATTTATGTAATCATTATTCAATGAAAATCATGTAGAACGAGTAACATCACATCGGGGAGATGGTATTCCGTACGTACGCACGAGCGATGATATCGTTCCCATGATTGTGGAATTGTGTTGGAGTGTATGTATACCATTTCAGAATCAATATCACTTTACAATAATCATATATAGTTATTATTTACACCATTATTCAATCCAAGTATGGTGGTGGTGGAAAATAGATTACACCACGACGAAGAGACGGTATTTCGTACGTACGCACGCGTGGGGATTTCATTTTCCGTAGGACGGATAGATGGTGAAATATGGGTTTTTCATACTTATAATATCATATAATTATATGAGTGATAATGATTTTATTTCTTCGTAATGAAACAACTAATGAAGAAGAAGTGGAAGAAGAAATAAAGTTGAATGAATCGATAACAGACATAACCTCTTCTTTGAAGCGCCTCTTGGAAACCTCCTCTTAGGGCACTAATATTGTTCATTGAAGAAGACCAGGACCTCTATAATGTTTCTAGGGAAGTTTAGAAGAGAATTTGGTAGGGTTGGGCCGAGATTAAAGGCTCATAGTGGTGTGAGGAAGAGATGGAGGAGGTGCCCTTTTATAAGGGAGGAGAATGGCACCTTTGGAAAAACTAAAAAAATTATTTTATTATAAAGTCATATTCTGTTTTAAATAGCTCCAAATTGATTTATTTCTAAGATAAGGTGGGGATGGGTCGAAATCCCCTCATCCAATATAATTTAGAAAAGTTTAGATTTCTATTTTAACCTTATAATTTAGATTTAGCTTTAAGTTAAATAATTTTACTTTTACCGTGTCTTCTTGTTTTCTTACACTATATGGTTAATAAACATACTATAAAAAACCAAAAGAACCCCAAGTTGTTTATAATTAATATATATAACCTTATATAATACATTTTCCCGAACCATAGATTTTTAGGAATAAAATAACAATTAATAATTTGATATTTTTTAAAAATTTATTTTATGTCAATTTTGACACTATTTGGTAATTGATTTTTTGTGAAAATAATAACAGAATGATTAGTTCGATCAAATTTAATTAAATCAATACTTACATTTCATATTAACTTATAAAATTAGTGGAATTCATAAAAAGTCTCAAAATACATTTATTTGGGTATTTATAATATCAATTATGTCAATATTTCATTAATAAGATAATTATGCATCATCATTGTGTCAAAAATAAATTAAACTATTTAATGTCTAAAAATTATGAATAAAGTACCATTATGTAGGAAATATTTTTAGTTTTCTAATTAATATTTATAGTCTAATTTATCTTATGTATGTCCCTATATAAAAAATGATTTACTTATTAAACTTTGATTATAAATATTTTAACCCTTCTTTAAATAAATTAATATTAAATGTCCTAATCAAATCCATGTGGGCCTAAATGGTCATATTTTATTCTTAAGGTTGTTTTTGGTCGAATTGCACCTATCCAATAGACTTAGGACATGTTTTAGGGTAATAATAATATCATTTTTATCCTTAATTACCCTATTTACTTTTAACCGTGGTAAAAAAATTAAAAAGTTATTATTCACCAAAAAATATTTTAATCTCATTGAACCACATTTTACTTACTGACATCAACCGTGTCTCTCGGATTTTTTAAATTTCACTCACATACGTGGTAAAATTACGTTTTATGTGAATTTTGAAATTCACCTAGGAGGTGGGTAAAAGACGGTGAAAAGTTCAATAACATTTTTTTATATCTAAAATGACTCCAATGAATTGAATTGAACTTATATAGGTATTATATATCAATTTTGACTTAAAATAAATTTAAATAAAATAAATAAGTATTTAAATAAAATTTCGGTTTTAAACTAGTAACCCAGTGTTCTCACTATTCATCAAAAATTGAATGTTTTCAGAAAAATACAAAAATTTCACAATAGGCTAATTTCGATATTCCGAATCCAAAAATGAAGTCCGTTTCGAAAATTTAAAATTTCAAAATTTCAAAATGTTTGTATTACTATTAATAACGGCTAGTTTTTATAATATTTTAATATCATATCGTTGTTTAGAAAAACTCGGTATTACGTACGACGCACACTATCGAGGAAGGCCGTGATTGCGTGTAAAGAAATCCAAGCTAGTGTTCTGTGTACTGAAAGATTCCTTTGATGATTTATATTACATAAAAACAAAATATTTTTCATAAAATTCTCGGGCGTTACATTCTACCCCCCTTAAAATGAATTTTTCCCTTGTAATTCGTCACTTTGTAACAAACAGATGAAGATACCTATCCCTCATAATATCCTCAATATCCCATGTATCTTCTTCTAATCGGTGGTTCCTCCATAAAACATTCACCAAGCTAGTGGTCTTGTTCTGTTGGGTTTTTTCACTATGATCGAGAATCTATATCAATTGTTCCTCATATGAAAGATCTTGTTCCAGTGGTACAACTTCTGAGCTGAGTACATGTGAAGGATCTGGTATGTACTTTCTTAGGAGAGATACATGGAACACATCGTGTACTTGAGAGAGATGTGGTGGAATCGACAATCGGTAAGCTACCTTCCCAACATGATCCAGTATTTCAAAAGGACTGATATACCTAGGTCTCATCTTTCCCTTCATTCCAAATCTCATTACTCTCTTCCAAGGAGATATTTGTAAGAACACTTTATCACCCACTTCAAACTCTAGGTCTTTTCATCGGTTTTCAGCATAACTTTTTTGTTGACTCTACGCTACTCTTATCTGATGTTGAATATATCTGACCTTTTCTGCCATCTCATCAATAAGATCAGGTCCTAATAGCTTTCTTTCCCCAACTTCATCCCATAATGTTGGAGTCCTGCATTTATTTCTATAGAGAGATCCATAAAGAGCCATCTGAATACTGGAGTGAAAGATATTATTATAAGAAAATTACACCAAAGGAAGGTGTTAATCACAACCTCCTTTGAAATCCATAGTGCAAGCTCTTAACTAATATTCTAGAGTTTGAATTGTTCTCTCAGACTGACCATCTGTCTGAGGATGACAAGAAGTACTGAAACTCAACTATGTATCCAGAGTATGTAGAAGACTTTGCGAGAAATTTGAGGTAAATCTCGGATCCCGATCAGATATATTGGAAAGTGGTACTCCAAGAAATCTTACCACTTCCTTTACATATATCCTAGCAAGATGATACAGAGATAAATCCTCTCTAATAGAAATGAAATGTGCCGACTTTGTAAGACGATCAACTCTGTCCCCGATTGCATTACTGCCTTTGGATGTTTTAGGAAGTCCAGTGACAATGTCCATAGTGATGTTTTCCCATTTCCATTCTGGTATGGGTAATGGTTGTAACATCCCCTTAGACTTCTGTCTCTCATCTTTAACTTGCTGATAAACCAAGCATCGAGAGACAAATTTAGCAACATCTTTTTCATGCCATCCAACCAGAAGTACTCTTCCAGATCCCTATAAATCTTCGTGCTTCCTGGATGAATAGAGAATGAAGAACTATGAGCCTCATCCAGCAACTCCTTCTTTAATTTTTGGATGGGAGGAACACAAACCTGATTCCTGAAATTTATTATCCCATCACAATCAAGGTTGAATTCAGGAACATTTCTCACCTTATTTTGTAACTCTACATCTTCTTTCTGTGCCTCTTTAATCTTCACATGTATATATGGTTGAACATTCATTTGAGAAAGATACGATTTTTCCCCTTCCATTATAATTCCAAGATCTATCCATTGTAAATCCATAATTATTTGATCTTTTGTGATCCACATCATGGATAAACTGGCATGGTCTTGTCGACTTAATTCATCTTCCACCTTGTTTTCTTTCCCAGGGTTGTAATGAATTGAGGAGTCGTAATCCTTAATCAGATCCAACCATCTTCTTTGGCGCATATTCATCTCCTTTTGTGTGAAAATATACTTTAAACCTTATTGATTAGTATAAATATCACACCATTCTACATAAAGATAATGCATCCAAATATTTAATGCAATGATTACCGCAGATAACTCCAAATCCTGAGTTTGGTAATTTTTCTCATTTATTTTCAACTGTCGTGAGGAATAATCTATCAACATATCATTTTTCATAATAACACACCCCAGCCCCTTCTTGGATGCATCATTGTATATCACAAACCTTTATCCACTACAAGAAAGTGTGAGTACAGGTGCACGGGATAACCTTATTTTCAACTCCTTGAAATTCTATTCCCATTCCTCTGTCCAAACAAACTTAACTCTTTTCCGAGTCAACTTGGTGAGTGGATTAGATAATCGTGAAAAATATTTCACAAAACGTCAATAATATCCAGCTAAACCACAAAAACTTCTGATCTTAGTTACTTTTGTTGGTCTCGACCATCATTCGATCACCTCTATTTTTGCTAGATCCACAGATATCCCCTCATTTGAGATTATTTAACCCAAAAATTCAACATTTTGAATCCAAAATTCACACTTGGTAAATTTCGCACAAAGCTTCTCCTTTCTCAGGGACTTCAATACAATTCTCAAGTTATCTTCATGTTCTTCCTTCCTCTTTGAATAGATATGAATATCTTCTATAATGACTACCACAAAGTGATCAAGATAGTCTCTAAAGACTCTATTTATCAGATCCGTGAAGATAGAAGGGGCATTAGTAAGACCAAATGGCATCACTATAAATTCATATTGTCCATACCTTGTACAGAATTCTAGATTTGGTATATCCTCCCTTTTGACCCTTAATTAATGATTCCCTGAATGAAGATCAATCTTGGAAAAGTATTGAGCTCTGCATAGTTGGTCAAATAAGTCATCAATGCGTGGGAGAGGATATTTGTTCTTGATAGTGGTATTGTTAAGTTCTTGATAATCAATGCAGAGCCTCATTGATCCATCTTTATTCTTATCAAACAGAACATGTTATCCCCAAGGTGATGCACTAGGGCATAAGAATCCCTTATCAAGATTCTCTTGGAGTTGCTTCTTCAATTCATGCAACTCAATTGGGTCCATTCTATAATGTTTCTTTGAAATAGGCAAGGCATCTGATACGAGTTCTATTGAACACTCAACATCATTATTTGTTGGAAGTCCTGGAAATTCCTCTGGAAATACATAATTAAACTCCCGTACATTGGGAATATTCTTAATCTTGAGTTTATCTCCAACCATTTGAGAAAAATAACCCTCAATTAGTGTAATCAAGACCCATAAGATGGAAGGAAATTCCACTGGAAGGTTATGTTAATCCTTGCATCGATAGATGATCATAGATTGATCTGGAATATGAAATGTGACTTCCCTTATTTGGAAATTGATATGTGCTCTATATAAAGAAAGAAAATCCATGACAAGAATCACATCAAATTCTACTATAGGAAGGATTACAAGATTTGCAGGAAGCACTTTCGCACAAACTTCAATCGGAGAAGAATTATAAACTTTTGATGTGACTCTTGTGCCACTAGGGGCTGTCACATCTTAATCAACATCTAATTGTTGAGGTAATAAGGTGATACCCTTAGAAAATTCTTCAGAAATAAAAGAGTGGGTGGATCCAGAATCAAATAAAACATTTACTACTTTAGAGTGGATGGTAAGTGTACCTTTCACCACTTTGTTATCGTACTCCACATTGCTGATAGAAATTGCATCTGACATTCCTTTCTCTTTATCCTTAAGAGTTTGTTGACGTCGATCATCATCAACAACCCTTGTATTAGAGAATTGATTGGCATAATACCCCATTTCCTTGCACTTGTAACATTGAAGTGTAGGAGGTACACTCTATGTAGCCTTTTATTTGTTCTCGTCACTAGACATCTTCTTCCCATCATTGCAGCATTCAAATTCCTGATGACCTTCCTTTCCACATTTTAACCATTTACATGTCACATTTAGACAGCTCCCTCCATGTTTATTTCCACACTTTGAGCATAAGGGTAATCTCATCTTCTTCTTAGTGTGCTCTTTAGATTTTCCTTAGAATTTCATTTTCCTCCTCTTATCAAACCCATATGACTGATTGGTTACTCTAATCTCAACTCAACCTTGAGAGCACATCAAACGATTTCCTCAAAACTATTGAAGTCCCTTATGGATAGCGCCCTTCGAAGACTTGGTTTTATGCAACTAAAGAATCGATCGATCTTACTCTTGGGTTGGATAATAATCCTAGAAGCGTACCTTGCAAGTCTTGTAAAATTTGCTTCTTAGGTACCAAAAGATTCATCATCATTTTGCTTTAGTTCAAGAAACACCTTCTCCCTATTTTTTCTGAGAATACGAGGGAAGTACTTATTGAAAAATAAGTTCTTTAACATGTCCCATTCCATGGATTCAATTTCTTCCCTTTTCCTTGTATTTTTTATAATATTCCACCATTGATCAACTTCACCTTCCAAGAAATAAACTGCTAAGATGACTTTATCATGTTCAGAACATTGAAGAACTGAAAATATCATTTCAGTGGTATTGATCCATTGTTCATCCACTAATGATTCAGAAGACCCGCTGAATGAAGGTGGACACTGCCTCGTGAAGTATTCAACAGGATGTCGCTCCTTCCTTTTCTCAATTGGAAGTTCGGCATGATTCATAGCTTGAGAAAGTTGTGTGAGCATGGCTACAAGATTTTTCATTCCATCTCCCATAACGTTTGGCTGCTCATGGGGACAATCATTTCATTTCCCGTCGCATTCTATATTACCATGGTTCCTTTGGGTTCATGCCATTATCTAAAACCAATAAGAATAGTGTGAGAAACACTAATTATAATAGGAAAAACACATAATGAAGAATAAAATTTCACACTTAAGTACTTATCATAGGTTGTTCATGGAAATTTCTAAAACACTATGATTGTGTTCTATGCTTAGACATATCCTTAGGTTTTTTACTAAGGCTTTCACTTCCTATTTTCCAAGGGTTGACTATACCTTTCCTCTGATACCAACTATAATGACCCATACATTACATACGTTGTTAATATTTCAAAATTGAAGTACACTTATTATAACATATAACAAAACCATGAAAGGACCGTATAGGTATAGTGTCTTTAGAAACTGGGAAACAAAAACAACTGGTTCATAAAGCATCTACATTTCCTCCCATTTATTTTATCATATCTAGTGTCCCTTTTCTGCATATCATACTTAATAACCTTCTTCCTGACCTGGGGAAAGAAAACATACAAAAGGGTGAGCTCAAATTCTCTCTAAGGGTAAACAAAAGAAATATCAACCACATCATATTCATAAGAACATAATATTTTGTTAATATTAACATGAAAAAGAGATCATAATTTCATAACATGGGATAAATCATAGTAGTGAAATGTAATCCCAAAAATCATAACCTAAAATATGAAGATATTTGGAATACACACATAAACATAGAAAATCATTTCATAGTAGTCACGACTAATTTCCAAGACTATCTTAGTGGACAATGTCCATTTTTTAACCGAGTTCACTCCTCGTTTCAGTCCTGTTTCACTGAACCGGTTTAACCTACCATTCCAGGCATTTCTATCTCATGAGATATAAATCTTTACCCAATGCATTGGAGGGAGATATAGGTCCCACCCATCTCATAATAATACCATTCTTATGTGTTCCACAATATCATAAATCATACATCATAGAATAACCCATGTAATAAAAATGGGATTCTTATACATCATTCCATTATAACATAATCCATATAAGATAAAAGGACATCATAAAAATGAATTCCATCATAACATAATCAAATCAATGTAAAAATATAGATATAAACAGAACCCTATCTTATCTTAGATGGAAAATAATTTTGATAAAACAGTTGAGCTTCATTCTTGAGGAAAATATCCTTTCTACTTCAAAATTTTGTTTCCTTTCATAAAATTTCATACAATTTTAAACTAAAATAAGTTGATTAAAAATAAACTAGAAAACTTGTAAAGGAAGCTCCATGGAAATAATTCTCTAAAAATCCATTCATGCTGTATAAGATAAAAAAACATTCTTCTCGTACTTTGGCCGGAAAAGTCAAAAAGTACCTCGTATGAAAAATGACAAAAGATTCCTTTCATATATTTTACTAAAAACTCAACAAAGGGTAAAAATAGATTTAAAAAATGGTATTAGGATATAAATAATATTACATATTTGGGAAACATGGATGTGGATGATAAATATTCCCCAGTAAATTCTGAAGTACAAACAATCTCAGATAAAAATTGAGATTGCGAGATTGTCCCTTACATTAGGTCTGATTTGCATCATAAGTGTACGAACCTCCTGTATAATGATTTAAAAAATGTCATTGACTTCTTCCAGAATCATACGCATTGTTATGATATCATATATGGTCATATTCTTAGCTTCTTATTAGTAATATTTCATTGCTACTTGTTATTCGCGTGTTTGTTAATTTTTGTTCTTATGCGTGTTATGTGGAATAAATTCTTATTCATATTTTTAGGTTATAGATACCTCATTTAAAGAATTATATTAGTGTAATATATATCATATTTATTCCCTCAACTCACTTATGTAGTCATTATTCAATGAAAATCATGTAGAACGAGTCGCATCACATCGTGGGGACGGTATTCCGTACGTACGGAGGAGCGATGAAATCGTTCCCATGATCGTGGAATTGTATTGGAGTGTATGTATACCATTTAAGAATCAATATCACTTTACAATAATCATATATAGTTATTATTTACACCATTATCCCTATCAATGTAAGGTGGTGGTGGAAAATAGATTACGCCACGACATGGAGATGGTATTCTGTACGTACGCACGCGCGGTGATTTCTTTTTCCGTAGGATGGATAGATGGTGAAATAGGGTTGTTTCATACTTATAATAAAATATAAGTATATGAGTGATACTGATGTTATTAATTCATAATGAAACAGATAATGAAGAAGAAGTGGAAGAAGAAATAAAGTTGAAAGATTCGGTAACGGGCATTACCTCTTCTTTGAACCTCCTCTTTGAGACCTCCTCTTAGGGAACTAAAATTGGTCTTTGAAGAAGACCAGGACCTCTAGGATGTCTCTAGGGAAGGGGAAAATAGAATTTGGCAGGGGTTGGCCGAGCATGAAGGCTCAATGTGGTTTGAGGAAGAGAGGGAGGATGTGCCCTTTTATAAGGGAGGAGAGGGGCAACTTTGGAAAAACTAAAAATATTATTTTATTAAAATGTTATATTCAGTTTTAAATAGCTCCAAATTGATTTATTTCAAATATAAGGTGGGGATGGGTCGAAATCCTCTCATCCAATAGAATATAGACAAGTTTATGTTTCTATTTTAACCTTATCATTTATATTTAACTTTATGTTAAATAATTTTACGTTTACCATGTCTTCTTGTTTTCTTATACTATAAGGTTAATAAACATACTATAACAATCCCAATGAACCCAAAGTAGTTTATTATTAATATAAATAACATTATCTAAGTCATTTGTATGAAACATTTATTTTTAGGAATAATATAAGAATTAATAATTTAATATTTGTTTTAAAAACTATTTTATGTCAATTTTGACACTATTTGGTAATTGATTTTTTGTGAAAATCATAACAGAAAGTTTAGTTCGAAAAAAGTTAATTAAATCAATACTAACATGTCATATTATACTAGAAAATTAGTGTAATTCATAAAAAGTCCCAAATTACATTTATTTGGTTATTTATATCATCAATTATGTCAATATTTCATTGATAAGATATTTACTACATCATCTTTCTGTCATAAATAAATTAAATTATTTAATGTCTAAAAATTATGAATAAAATACCATTATGTATTAAATATTTTTATCTTTCTAATGAATATTTATAGTCTAATTTATCTTATGGATAACACTATATTAAAAATGAATAACTTATTAAACGTTGATTTTAACTATTTTTTCCCTTATTTAAATAAATAAATCATAAATGTCCTAATCTAATCCAAGTAGGCCTAAATGGTCATATTTTATTCCTAAACTTGTTTGTGGTAGAATTAAACTTAACCAATAGAATTAGGACATGTTTTAGGGTAATAATAATATCATTTTTACCCTTAATTACCCTATTTACTTCTAACCGTGGTAAAAAAAAGTAAACAGTTTCTATTCACCAAAAATTATTTTCATCTCATTGAACAAAATTTTACTTACTGACATCAACCGTGTCTCTCTGATTTTTGAAATTCCTGTTACAGAAGCAGTAAAATTAGGTTTTCTGTGAATTTGGAAATTCTCCTAGGAGGTGGGTAAAAGACGATGGAAAGTTCAATAAAATTTTTATATATCTAAAATGACTCCAATGAATTGCATTGAAAATATATAGTTATTATGTATCGATTTTGATGTAAAATAAATTTAAATAAAATAAATAATTATTTTAATAAAATGTTTGTTTTTAAATAGTAACCTAGTGTTTTTACTATTTATCAAAAATTGAATGTTTTCAGAAAAATACCAAAATTTCACCCTAGGCTAATTTCGATATTCCAAATCTCAAAATGAAGTCCGTTTTGAAAAATAAAAATTTCAAAATTTCAAAAAGTGGGTATTACTATTTATAACGGCTAATTTTAATAATATTTTAATAGCATATCGTTGTTTAGTGGAACTCAGTATTGCGTACGATGCAAGATATCGAGGAAGGTCGCGGTTGCATGTAAAGCAAGCCAAGCTAGTGTTTTGTGTAGTGAATGATTCCTTTGATGATTTATATAACATAAAAACAAAATGTTTCTCATAAAAGTATTGGGTGTTACACCAATATTATATGTACAATAAAAAAATTTCTAAACATTTTAAATTTTGCTGACATGTACCGAATATTATGTAAATGAAATCATACATTAAAGCTCTAATAACCAGAATACCAATTAATCCTGTAACCCTCACACGAGTTACCCCAAAATATTACATGGTATTGATTCACTATTGACATTGTTAATAAAAAAATAGAATATTTCCCCACATAAAACATACCATGGATTATGTATGGTCCCAAATCCATTACAATCATTGATGTATAATTAAATTTTTTTCTTAATGTAATCTCCCTTGAAGATCCACATCACGAAAATATTGGCTCCAAGTTTGATTAACTAGAAAAAACTACAATATATATGTACTATAAAAAAGGTAATATTTTGAACCATAATTAAATCATACAACATAATATACATAATAAAATAATTCATTAGTAGGGCATCTAACCCTTGCAAATACTTTACCAAGGTTCATGTAATATTTTTTGCATACATGGACAATATCATATTATTCTAATCCATGGATCATCAAAGAGTAATCACAAAATAAATTCCATCCAAATAAGACTTGAATGGTGTATCATCCAAACTGAATTTCATAAAGAAATTATATATATATAAATATTACATTTTTTTACATTTAAACATATAAAACTATTATCATCTATACAATAAAAGACATGTAATATATATTTTATGTGAATAGTATTTTATAAGTACGATGCATGATATGATTATTATTGATACACCTAGCAGAAAAATATTTCTGAAACCCAAAATAATGAAATCGTTTTTTGTCACACCTTGTAATATCTTATAACAATAAAAATTAAAACCATGATCACCAATCTCATTCCCAAGTAACCTGGAATTATCTTGAGAAATGTTTTTTCGATGGACCCATCAAAATTTGGTCACAAATACTACCAAAATATAATTTCCTATTTCTACCATCTCACGAAATGGTATGGTACTATAAAAATATCTACCTTTTTATAACATTTTGCAATACCTTGACCAAAATCATCAGGTTTGGACTAAAGTTGTATACAACCTCAGGTATGTATTCCCAACTATTAGAGGCATCCACTTCTAGTGAGAGAGTAATGTGAATCATTATAGAGATTATAATATTAAATAATTTGTGTAGTAAAAAAATTTACCAGAATATGAAAATGAATAACATAGATCAGATATATGTAATAAAAAATTGTAAATAAATTAAATGAATATGTAAATAACATACTCAAATAGTCATTCTAGAATCCAGGATTTCATTCAACCCCATGTCGTTTATATATACATGATTGAAAAATAAAATAAATAATTTTGGGGTTATAAACAGAAATCCAAGCCTCAAATCATTCAAGTATATTAAACCAAAGAGATCAATCCTACTCAATGATCAACTATAGGCTATATCCCAACCTATAACTACAACAAGTGAGTGCGACTCAAGTACCTAATAATTATTTTCATTATAGTAGAGTGTGATTACAAATATATATTCCACCACCAATATATTAATTTACATGATTGATAAAATATGTTTCTGGAATCCTGGCTATATCTGTATAATAAATAAATATATATATATATATATATTTAAATGTACAGTTATAATAAATAATTAGAAATTTTCATTAATAAATTCACAAGTATATAAAAATTAATCACACGTTTGATTTGATATAATAAGACCTTAAACAACTGTTTTACCTACATATTCTCTATTATGGATGGATTTTCAAATCATTCCTAATGAAACATTGTCTACTAGTCATTTTTTCCAACAAATTTAAGTTAAAAATACATCCAACCGTTATGATTTCATACCAATCCACCATTAAAGAGTATTTATGCACCTCCATTAATGTTTATTTAATTCAATAATATTACTAAGTAATGTTTCCATACAGAAAAAATGTTATGCGATCATAAATAAATTACTTATATTGGAAATCATGATCATATACTAGGTAGTAGTTCCCATGTTTCATATAAATAAATAATAACCTCCCATATTCAAAACCACGTACCTCTAAAAGAAGTAGTTCTTATTTTTTGAGAATTAGCACATAATTATCATCCAATTTGAACGCATTGTCCATAATTTTATTAATATTTCCAATATTTTAGAGAAAAAATAGATAAAAGTATCTTTTATAGAACAAATATCCAATGAATCTCATTATGATCACTCAATAAAATACATAGATAACATATATTTAAGATACAATGCTTAAATATATATCCCTTTAATCACCTCACTCTATAAATGAGTAAAATAGTCAAAAAAAATATTCCCATATGAATAATATCAAGTACACTTCTCATGGGGTACAGACACACACCAAATTACAATCATATCTAGAAATTCTTCGTTCATCTATACAAGCTTCCACATGAACATTATACCAACTGGTATTTCTAAGGAAATTATATTTTTCCAAATTATCATAAAATCGGGAAATATAAAAAAATACAATGAGTCAGGGCCTTCAAGGGACACTGTATTTCTTTTTTCATGATAATACCTCCATGGGTTTAATCTATGTAAGTGAAAACATTTATATTCATGGGATAAACCTTTAGTGCATGACACCAACAAAATGAAAAAGGGTATGATGTGGGTTTTTTGCATTTATTCAGTTAAATAGTCATTTTTCCTAGTATTTGCTTGGTCCTTAGTATGAATAATATAATTAAATACAACATGTAGCTTATTCGAATTAATTAAGGATCGTTCAACCATTTTGTAAAACCATATATCACTTGACAAAATACTATATAAAATAACATATAGTATTATAAATCGATGTACATACCCCAATACAAATCTAACTGCCTTCTATAAAATGCACCTCAATTGTTTCATAGTTTTCTCATGTCTATATGATATCCTTTATTTTTCATAGGGTTCTAAATAATAAGTATCAATATATTTTACAATTTTAAAATTAATTACAATTAATTAAATAATTTTAAGGCAACTCATAACCGATCATTAAAAGATTATTTGGTCAATAACTCATTTGGTCCCATTGCCTATCTGGATAAATGACTATCATCTCGTGAAAAATAATTAAAATTACTCTATCATTGACCCTATAAAAACAACATTCATGAATAAATAGCTCATTGTAAAATTTAATTCAACTAAATTGATATCTCTTGAATAAATTAACTAGGTGGTATATCATTTTCACAACATCATACAATATGGTTTGTGCCACCCCCAGTGAAATACCAAAAAAAATATATGAAAAATACTCATTATAATTTCTGATATTATGGATGGTTAGAAAAATTATATTATCAAATAATAAAAAAATTTCATACCATTATTAAAATTCTAATAAATAGTTTTCAATCATCATTATGAGAATTTCTCAAGCAATGCTGATCACAATATGAATCATTTTGTGGAAATTACACTATGACTTGGATGAAATTTAAATCGATTCCCATATAGAATAGATCTATTTTAAATAGGGGTCACAAGGTGATGAATTTGGGAGGAATTATTTATAATGGGATAAATGTGGAATGGAATTTTCTAGACGAATAAATCATTATCAATGATATATGAATCCTATGATTAATTAGGAATATTGAACCATGAATGGTAAAAGTGAAATATTTCACCTGAATTCTTCAATAGATCTAACCTACATCAATACATATTAAAAGGGATCTCATTGAAGGAGTATTAGAGGATGTAATAGTTAAGAGGATCGTCATTTTTATATGAAATTTCTAAAACCTGAAGTGGAATTTGTGGATATTCAACAACCTCCACATTATGGCAATCCATCGCACTGCACTATCATGTTGGTCAGACTCACCAAATTGCTACCTTAGGCTCATTCGATGGATTGGGATCCCAAAAGGGATCATGGGAAATATCCTAGGGAACTAGCGATCTAGTAGAACTGAAACATCCTAGCTATCATAAACCATGACTCTGACATTTTCATAAAAAACATTTTATCCAAGATTCAATATACATATAAAAAAACGTTTAGAGGTATACAATCCTATAACTCGAATAAAAAGCCCTTTCAAATAATATTCATTCTATAGAATGAAATTATCAAAATACGCCTAATATTCACAACCCATAATGTTGTTTGTAATTACCATAATATCATGTAATCATAAATATTTTGAAGCATCATAGGTGAAGTCATCATAACTATAAGTTACGGTCCACCACTGAGGAAAAATAACATAATACACTATGGTCAACCACCAATGAATCATACATTGTATCTATTGAGATGAAAAAAATCCTAATTTATTATATTATTATCTTGGTGAAATAAAATTATTCAAAACATGAACATGAATATGTGTACAATAATTGGGAAAAAAGATAAACGTAAATCACAATTATGATGAAACCCATGGGATGGAAATGGATTTCAAAATCTTATATATAGGTATAAAAAATGATATATTATACAGATTCATTATAAATGAAGCAATTAAATTATTTAAGGAATTTATTATTGAATAATAAATATATTTCTTGAACATTGAGTTCAAATATATTAAAATTAATGAGAAATATTAAATAATGTATGAATAGATGGACCACATAAGTGATGCATTATGAAATGAGTAGATAATATTTTTAAGGAGGGAATAATATTATAATTTTCCATTAAAATAATATTGATGTAGTTTGGTGGTACAATAAATAATTAAGGATTTCAAAAGAAATACCTTGTAAATAAAAATTGAGGTTGTTAGTAAAATGAAATAAACAATTGGGGGGGTTCCCTTAAATTGGTTGGAATAAATGTAATAATTTAAAATTTAAATTTAAATATGTGTTATTAAAAAAAGTAATTTGAATAAGGTGTATATGTTTTTTAAAATATTTAAAAAATATATTTGAAATTAATTTAATGAATATGAACAATGTGGTAGAAAAATAATGATAATGTGTAACCCAAAATGAAGGATGATGGTTCTAATGATCCTATATTATAATTTAATATACAATTGTGGAAATATAACAAGGTAATAAATAAATTTGAAAATTGGGGAATCTAACGTTAAATGTTACATGATACGAAAAAAATAAGTATCCAAATAAAAAATAGTGAGTTAGTGGGAAGAAAAAATATTGACATGGATGAAAAAAACATTTATAAAGATGAAAAATATTCATAACATCATTAATATTTTGAATTAAATTATTAAAGAAATATTCAATCATTAAATAATTTCACATAAACATGAGAGATAATTGGGAGAAACAAATAAAATTTAAATTGATGAATATGGGTGACATTGAAGAGTATTGTTCATGATGTATAAATATTACCAAAAGATAAAAAATTTTGGTAAATGAAACAAATTATGGATTTTTGATTATGTGAATTGATAGTATTTAATGAATTTATTAATGAAATGAAATAAAAATCCTAGTAATGTATTGAGGATGTTTATAAAAATACTATCATAGAGTGAAAAAAACATGAATTATTATAAAAATGTTCAAAAGGAAAATTGATAACATAAATAATGAAAATTGTGTTAAAAAAATAATTAGGACTTTAAAATAACTTGAATAAATACCAGTGGAAAGTAAAATTAAGAATAAATTTTAAACCTAATTTATTTTAAAAAAAATAGTATAAAAATAACATCAATGAAAATATTTAAATTACTAATAACGAATATGTGGTGGATGAAAATTTTATTTCAATGATTCAAAGCATGGATGTGGAAAACCATACTATTGTCCTTGATTTTCAATATTAATGTAAATATATTCCTTTATAATGTTAACTAAAAACCATATGGAGAATATTTTTCATATATATTTAATTTATTATATCAATATATTATTATGTGTTATTTAATTGTTATATATTTTTTCATCTTTTCATTTACTAGACGTTGTTTAAATAATTTTTAATAAATTCCAATTGTATATTATCCATGGTTTAATGTGTAGTAAAATAGATTACAAAAATCTAGAATTATATAATTATATATATATTATTATGCCAATATAATAAATTATAATATTTAGTTGTTTTCCCAAAATGGACTCATATTTTGTAAAATTCTTTGAGACATTCATTTAAGGTTTTTAAGATCACTGTGAAGGTGTAATATTAAAATCAATTATAGAATGTCCAATATATTTTTTCTTGATATCCATGGAGAAAAACCAATATTTATTATAAAAAAATAAATTTATATCTTCATACATGTTTGGTGGTGATGAAAAAAAATATACGGTGTTCTATGGATGATGTAGTCCTCATGAAATAATTAATGACACTCTTCTTTATCACAAAATGTGAATGAGGTAGAATGTGAACTAATTGACAATAAAAATAAATTATTTTATTATTATCATACTTTTTAACAAATTAATCCATTAGGTCCAACAATCTATAGAGGTAATGAAAAATAGAACGTGTTTTCCAAAGAATAGACATTTAACCTATTAAATTGATAATGTACTAATTATTAAATGTTTTTAAAGGAATTTATCAATGTGGTGTTCCAATATAAAATTAAAATTTATGAATAAAAATAATTTTTTTTCATAGTTTTGATGATATTAAGTATTTGACGGGTTAAATAATGATAAAATTATGAGGCTCATTTGATAACTTTACCTTTCCCTTTAGATGTTTGAACCTAGGAAACACATTAATAAACCATTTATTGATTTATTGGAAAGACCGAGGCTTGTAGAATAAATGGATAGGGTTAGGGACACCCTATTGTATAATTTGTTTAGCTAAAAAAATCTACTGAGTGGTGAAAGGTAATCAATTCATCTTAATTTTTAATATGGATAAATTTTTCTTTTAATAAATACACATTAAATTTTCAATGATGACATTGAATTATTCAAGCTTCAATGGCCACAAAATAAAAATTTATTAATATGGTTTCCCAGTTCTATCATCATTGCACCAATCATTTATCCATTATTTAATATTGGTTTTAGTGTTTTCCTTATGATTTTATATTTTACCAATTTTATGGCCAATATTTCTAATTTTACATATATCATTAAATTAATCACATGAATATTGGATTATTTTCCTTTATGAATTTTTATATTGTACACTTAAGCATTGAATCCTTTTAAAAAATTTATATATAAATTTGTGGAAATTAATTTTTTAATTAAAACATATAATATATAGATAAAATATTTTTATAGAATACCGATGTGAAATTTTCTTTTCAGTTTTTAATATAATTAATTAAAAATAATATGAATGTTAATATATTTTTAAAAAGTATTATGTTATATATTATACTTAATTTAACAAATATATCATTTTAATTATTTAAATCAAAATTTAGACAACATTAATAAATTAATTCCATGAAATTAACCATTTCACTATTATCAAGGCCCTTAAAATTAATATTTGTAATCACACATGCATTCCTAAAAATGAAAATACCCTATTTCAAAATATTAATATTTTTTATCTAAAATATATATTAAGTTTTTATATATATATAAATTATGTAAGTGTTGAAAACAAATTTTTAGTATGATTGAATGAAAAAAAATATTTGTGGAAATTATAACATTAGTTTATGGAACTATATCCATTTGTTTAATATATTCAATAGAGTGTTTCTATGTTGTTTTACTTTCTTTAAATATATATATATTAATATAAAATTCTGTCAAAATTCATTTAAATCTTTCTTTTATTATAATAATTTCATAAAAACTATGATATTTTTAAAGATATTATTTTTCACCATTTACGTAAGACATAATTATTTCATCAAAATAAAAACATTTTCCCATCACATAATATATTTGTAAATTTCAAAAAATGAAGTTAACATTTTATAATTAAAATTATAAAATTTTATAATTTAAATTTAAATAAAAATTATATATATCTAAAACAATTATCATTATAAAATTAGATTTTAAATATTCTGAGACAACCATATTATTATTTCCTATAAATTAATATTTATTTTATTTTTATATTATTATTCAAAAAATAATAACTTGTTTTATAAATAATATATTTATATTTTATAGTAAATAAATATTTACTTATAAAGAAATGCTTTTTAGTAATAAAATAATCTCATTAAAAATAATTATACATTAGAAAATGGGAATTATTTTTCCTTCCTATAATATATGTGAAATAATTGAAATATATTTTATAAATATGTTTTTGAATTACTAGTTACATATATAAATCATTATAATTTATAGTAACATTTCTAATTAATATCGCATCCTATTATGTAATCATAAGGTATGCTCAGGGGAAGATGCCTATGGTGATTCCTCTGGTATGGTGTTCCTTTAAAATTCAATGATCTTAATTTTCTAACACATATGATCTCACTCATTATATAATTTTTTAATTTCTTAATGTTATTATACTTGTGATAATCCTATTGAAGATACCTCCTTTTCAATATTACCAAAATTGACATTATAAATGAATCATTTACTAGAAAATCTAGTTATTTTCATTTTTTATATACTCGATAATATTATTACCTCATTTTATTCATGATAAATCAACAATAATATTCTAATAGAAAAAATTATTTATTTTATTTTATATTATCATGTTTTTTCTGGTTCTCTAATGAATTTGAAATAATTTATTCAACACCTTATTTTTTCAAGAATGGATATAATAAAATATTGTGGCATTACACCAATAAAATAACAAATTTTTTTTTCTAAAATAAAAATAAATAAACATATCCATCAATATTACCATAATAAGAATACTACAAATATATTTATTAATAGTTTTCCAAAAATATCAAGAATCACTTTCTCACCAAACCATATTTTATCCCCAAACATTATACAAACTACTAAACTTATATTCTCAAAATATATTATCACATTATTCTAATTAACTATTACATCCTCAACATCAATTCATATATAATCTTATGTGTATATTTATTACACAATCATTAATTCCACATAAAAATACTATATAAATAATAAAACAATATTTAATCTCCTCAAAATCCAATCATAAAAGACATAAAAAGTTTATTTATGCCACTGAACATATGATAAAAAATAATCTTATTACCCTCGTCAGATAACATCATAACCTATATAATTATCTATGATATGATTTGATACAAACTGAGATATCCCCAGTAAAACAGAAATATAGATAAGATTACTTTCAAGACGTTTTCATCTCATCTCATAGATTAAAATATCATATCAAAACACAAAGTATTATTGGATTTCATTATTAAATATATGAAATTAATAAATTATAGTATGTATTAAACATCTCCCACAAAATTATCAATACGAGATACACATATAAAAAAATAAAACACAGATCTATTCTTTATAATAAGGGAAAATAAAAAATCGATGATAGGAATTATTCTTGAATATTTTTCAAAACATATTTTTTTCATGAATAATTAAATCGACATTCCTCATAGTGGTAAAATTATTTCCTTGATGTTATTAAATTGCATAACAATTTTATCAATTAATTTCATCAATGTTTGTTATATATTTCATTCGTCAAAACTAATAAAAAACAAAATTTCATCTTTTATAATAAATATTCTTTTATAATTAATAGGATCTTCACAAATGAATTTTTCTTTTTATCTATTTATAATTAATTTATTGTCATTAATATATATATATATATATAATTACAAAATATACATATTTAGTATCATGATAACATTTATTTAAATAAAATATATTCTAAATAATAAAATATGATTATTTATTCATAATGGATCACTACCATTTTAATTTAATTCATATATTTCAATATTTATTTAAGTATCAATTTCAAATATTTTTTATAGAATATATTTATATTTGATATATGGATCATGTAGGGAATTATAATGATTTGTAGACATTTGAAGTTACACCTCTTCTTTTTTACATAGACACATGATAATATATATATATATATATATGTTCCTATTTGTCTCTATTTGTAGAGAAATATATCACATGTCATTCATTATCAACACAACCAAGATAATGCCATCACAGTTGTCTTGGATCATCTCATTCTTCTCCTTATGAAAAATTATATAACATTTGACTAGGATCCTCCCCTTTATAATTTAATAAAACATAGAAATTAATCTCAACTCATTAATTCATCAAGGAGAAACTATATGTGGAATTGAAATTGTGTCCACTTATGCATTCATCATATAAAATTAATTTTATTACTCATTAAATTATCCAACACTTTTTTTATATTTTTTTGTGGTGTTCTTTCCAATATCTTATTTGAAGGATTTTTTCATAAGTTTATAACTCACCTACTCTTAATTAATAAAAAAATTTATCCATACAAAAAAAAAAAGAATCATAAAGAACTCATATTCATTATATATTGACATAACATGTGATCTCATATTAATTATAAATCTTCAATACTATTCTAAAATATTCATGGTTTTAACTCCCCACAAAATAAAAAAAGTTTTTGTTATTATTTCCAAGAAAATATATCATAAATCATGCACATAATATTCATTGAGTACAATATGGATGATTTCCCTTCCATAGCTTGATTAATGATGTCCATGAAATGACCATCTTACTCATATTTTTTTTCCTAAAACCTATCAATATATATAAGGTAGTAAACCATAAAAACAAATTCATTGGGAATCTTATTAAATACATCCACACTAGTTGATGAATATTTCAATTGATCCTTATACATTATCACTATATGAATATTTGAAACAACAAAGTTGAACCTTATGATTATTCAAAAACAATTAGAAGTCCAATACATAGCATAACATCTGAAACTCTTCAAGACGAAAAAATATAAATCTACTCATTTATTATTTAACCATTTAATGATAAATAATTAGGACCACATAATTTTCACAATCCCCTCTATACATACCGTGCGAAATGATCAATAATATTGAATGAACATAAAATATTTGGTGATTTTAATTGATTAAGTGATCTCTTGTTTGGTTATTTATAAATATGGAATCCATATTAAGATGTTGAATACGAGAGTAATTATATTGTTCCATCATTTACACATATTTATTTAAATAGTGGTATATTAACGTTATTTTCCACAATCATGCATCAATTAACCTTTTTTGATAAAATATTATATATTATCTTGCACATGATGGCTAAAACCTGAAAACCTACTTATGGCCTTCTTTCCCAGATGATACAATATAATTCCATGTGTGGTATCTTGACTCTCTTTATATGTTTCCCCATGATTCTATTAGGACATACTCATACACATTTATCCTTTTTTTGTGGTTATTATATTCTTCCATGAACATTATGTGTAGTTGGAAGCTTTAGCTCCTTCATTAACAGAACACAATATTCTTGGACTCTTATCCAATAGTTTTAAAAATATTCTATCCTCTATATATATATACATATAAATTTATATACATGTATATATGTTTCTGTGTTTTTTTTATTTTGTTATTATTTTTATCACTTACAAATAAAACATGTTCAAAATTTATCAATACACTTTCTTCCCAACATTACATCAATAAATCTTTTGATACATTTAGAATGAAACATATTGAAAAAATCCATTTATAACTGAATAGATATCTTCAATAAATTGAACATATGAACAAATCTACAATGAAACAACCCACTTTAAATTTCCATTAAAATATCCCACAAACATATCATTATATATTTTATGTTCTTCTACCACCACCATTGTTAATGAAATGTAAGGTGACATTTCTTCTTTCACATGGGGTATCAAAATTATCTTACAAAAATTCATTATCTCTATCAAAAATAATTTTTTCAAACATCCATTTATCTTTTTTAAATGGAAATCATCACTTTATCACTCATTCAACACATCCGGATTCATAGAAAAAAAATTCTCACCCAACATAATTTACCTAATACTCCTCTAAAAAACCATCTTAACATTAAATATCTTCTCGTATAGTGTTAATTTAAATTTTAATTTTCAATTCACTTTTATATATCATAATTATTCTTCCTTTGAAACACCATTCATGGAATTTCACCTCATGAAATTTATTTATAAATAAATCCATTAACCCTATTAATCATGATTATAGTGAATGAAAAAAAATTTCTATTTACATCAACAATACTTTTTATACCAATGACTTAGTAATCATAAAAATATTTCTTTCTAGATAAATAAAATTATTTACAAAAATGCAAATTTTATTAATCTAAATCACAATTTTATTAATTAATATTAAAAAAATATATAGAAAATTTCTAAGAGACATAATATTTATAGATTAAATTCACACTAAAAATAAAAAAATATAAAAATACCACTAGATATCTATTTCTTCCAAATATAAATAAAGCATTACTTTTTTAAATAATGATGATAATAAATGGACACCATTTAAATAACTCCCATATACTTAAAAACACCCCAATTTGTTTTATTTTATATCTTGGGGAACATTTTATGAAACCACTTATTGATTATATCATATTCCGTATAATAGATCCATAGAATTCTAAAAACAACATAGATCATATCAAAATCTATGTTATATTAAAAAATACATGAAATGTTAATAGTAGTTTCATCTTATATATAATGTAAATAAAAATTTTCTATCTTTCAGCCAAAAAATATTTTAGGGTCACAAAAATAACGCTTCCAAAAATTTCCCATGTCCTAGTGATCCCAATATTATTAGTACAATTATTGAAGCCTCACATGTGTTACTTGTCATTATATAAATGGTTGTATTTCAAATGAATTATTGTATTTTATATTAATGAAAGAAAAAAATGTGACTACCATACATTATCATAGTATAGATCATGGTTGTTCTTTGAAGACCTGACCTTCATTCAAAGACTTTTTAGTTATTTTCATTCACATGAAACCACTAAGATAAAAATAATTTATCTTGATTATTATATAATCAATTACCATGGTTTTCATGGAATTCAATATTTAATTAAGACTTATTCAACTCATACCATTTAATAAATTTTTTATTGATTATTACATTTTCCTCTCGAGTTCTTTCGCGATGCAAGGTTAACACCCCTAGTTTTTTAATTTCCCATAATTAAAGGACCTATTGTCCCAATAATTAATTCCACTAGATTATACTCATAGAATACTAAGAATATCGGTTATTCACTTTTTTTATCTATATAATATATTATTTCTTGATTATTTGGGTCGATTTTATTGACAAATTAGACATTTGTCCCTGAAACAACATTTTTTCCTTGATTAGCTTTATAATTTAATGTTTTAATTCTATTCATAATTAAAAATCTTTGATTTATGATACTATTTTAATTCTATAAATAAATGTGTGAACATATAAATAGAAATAAAAATATAATCTAAATTTTATCCCTTATATTAATTTTTTTTGCAGTGTCATAGATTTATCATTCATCAATTCATATCTTTTTTGTGTTATTTGAATAAATGACATATTCATAGTATATTTATTTATTTTATAGTTTCAATACCATTCAATATGACTGAGGAGAGACAAAATAATATATTTTATTGTAAAATGAAACCTTTAAACCTATTTTATTGGATAACATGTGATTTTAATAGGATGTCCCACTTTTTAATAGTTATAGATTCCTCACAAAAACCAACATAATGTGATAAATTTTCTAACATAAATAAAAATAAATTATGTTATTTATTTTATTGCCATTAATAATAATTTATCATTAATGAAATCTTGTTTTAGTAAATATTGATTGAATTAATACTTAGTACAATATAAATTCACCCCCTGTGAGTCTTCAATTTTAATTTTTCCAATCATAACATTGATTTATTCCACGTGAAATTTAGTTTCAAAATCCTTTACCATCAATTATGTCATTAAATTATCAATGTGTGAATTCTTTTCATTTGGATCCATTTCATTGTACACATGAATCGTTTTTCATGGCTATCATATATTCTTGTTGATGCTTCTCCTTTTCATAGCTATAATTCACCTCTTGAAAAGGTTAGATAAATTTCTCACTTTTCTCCTTCTGGTTATTTGAAATTTTTTAGATAGATTCTTTTAATTAAAAACCTATATTTAAAAACAATATTATTTCTACTTACATGTATTATATGAGAATAGAATACATTTTCCTTCATCCATTAGGAGAAGAAGCTAATTAATAAATCATTTAGGATCCTATGATATATTATACGGTTAATCATCATATTTACCAAATTAATTGTATTATTTATCATAATAATTTTTAATTGATATAAAATATACCTCCTCATATTGAAAATTAGAATCGTTTTTAGGGTTATAATCAATTTTACACCTTGAATAATTTTTTTCACCTTTATACGAG
This sequence comes from Viscum album, assembly GCA_963277665.1. NCBI lineage: Eukaryota > Viridiplantae > Streptophyta > Magnoliopsida > Santalales > Viscaceae > Viscum > Viscum album. The sequence continues at coordinate 318,534,136 of OY728127.1, forward strand.
TACAAAATATATTGGTATAATTTTTATTATTATTCATACATTTTATTCTAGAAAAATGATAGTTTTACTAAGTGAGGTGAAACTAAAAATCTTCAACTGAGTTATACATTTTACAATAAATAACATCAATTAATTATTTAAACATATATTATTTTATATAAATATTCCCCATATCCATACACATTTATTAATATATTATAGAGTCAGATATACATTTTTTTATTTCTTCATTTAGAGATTTTTATAAGGCCTTCTTAGACTAAGAATAAATCTGGGTTTTAATTAGTTAATGTTATAAATATTGCTAACATTACATAAGAATTGTAATCCATAAATCAAAACATTTTAGGGGTTTGAGGAAATTTTTTAACGTATATAAAAAATTATTTCATCCATTTAGTGAAATTTGTTGGATCAATTTATATATATATTACAATTGTTTCTATATATTTTCATTATATGAATAAAAAACTAGAAATATCATCCAGGAAAAACATATTATATTTAATATCTGATTCCATGGGTTGGACATTCAAACATTTTGAGAGGAAGTAGAACCAAGGTAACTTCAGATCTTGAATTTTAATTTCTTTTCATTGTATATTTTTCTTTTAGGATATTTCACTTATGTTGGTAATAACTCTCATTTAACCAATTAAATGATTTTTCAAAAAAATAATCTCTCCTTTTAATATGAAAATATTCATGAATATAACATATTGAATTTCCAATGGTATCTTACATACCCAAATTTTATAATTCAATGATAACACAAAGATGTTTTATTGATGTTTCAAGAATTAAATCTAATAACATTAATATTATGATTACCCAAAGGGGTTCAATGTCATTATAGGTCCACTACCTCTTATTTACTCTATTAAATAAATTAATGAATTCTAATGTCAGTTTATATACATGATTGTTTCATTATGTTCAACCTGAAAGTGTGATCTCTTATTACCTTCAACTTCATGTTGATTAACATTAATCTCCAATATACTTTTTTACTATATCAACAAACCATTATGACTCAAATATTCAGTAATAAGGGTCTTTTATGTCTCTACCCATTAACCAATATTGTTTCCCTCTAAATAATGTAAAATTAAAGGGATAATAATTACATATTTTATATTATCCTTGTTCGTTTTCATAATATATTAGTGATCTTCCTAAATAAAATTTTTAAACTCCATTAAATATAAAATCCAAATTTAGTAGTGTGGTATTTAACCCAACTTTTATCTATTAGATATATGATGAATATTCACCCTGTAATATTTGGTTACCCTTCTATTAAAAATGAGATCATTTTTGGTAATATATGAAATCTATTATCACATAATCTATCACATAACTAATAAGGGAATATAAAAACAGTCACTATTATTTTACACCAGCTTAATAAACCAATGATAATATCATTATCACATCTATTTCATCTTCTTTTTAGACCATTTTTGTCAATAAACACTAGAATATTTTTTTTCTTTAATGAAATAAATTTAACATTATATTATTCCCACATTTCATTGGCATACAAGTATATCCAGAATAGTAATTTCATTTCCTTCTATTTTTAATCTACAACTCATTTTAATAAGACTTGAATTATCATAAATCATCGTTTTTATAACATTAATAAGATATCATCAAAGGATATTCATCTTGATTAACATCCATAAACAGGGGACTCACCAGATAATAATTCATACATGGTATATTTATAAATATTTCAATATAGTTAAAAATATACAATAGTTATTATTTTGATTCTATAAAATATCATTGATAATCAATAAATCATTTCTAGTCCATAAATTCAAATGAAAATTATTCACAATCTGCACAAAACCAAAAACATTATTTTTTTATACTAACGTGATAATTATTTTTTAAAAATATTGATTAAATTAAATGATACTCACAAGGATACAATTTAATAACACAAATGCCTATGGACTATCAATGGTTTGACCTCCAAACTAATGGCATGTAACTGGATGTTAACCAATGTTCAATTCATAGAGAACTTTATGACCATTTCACTCTGAAACGTATAAAAACTATTATCTTACATTACAATGTTCAAAATGTATCCTTACAAATTTAACCACATCAATTCCCATTGCATGAAAATTAAAAACTACGAAATTGTCTTTTAAAACGTTCTATTATCAATTAAAAATATATAATATGGCTTCTCAAATTTTATTACTTGATATTTCTATAGAAAAATGACTTATTTCAAAAATAGATAAATTTAAATCCATTTTATGAGAGACATATAAAGTTCAAAATTATATCAATATTTCTCAAACAAATCAATTTAATCTTCTATCGAGGGGTTTTATCATGGTTGATTCCAATTTTTTCATGTTTTCTACATTATGGTCTGCATCACTCCGAACTTTGGGATATGGGATTTTTGATAAGAGTATGTATATCATCACATAATTTCCACATGCATTTAGAATTGATGAATATTCACTATATATTTTAATATCCCACATTTGATATCTACTTGTTCTATGATGTTTTTTATTAATCATGATGTGATGGAAGCCCTTTAATAACCCTTATGGATAGCTACTCTAGTTTGTAAAAAATTCCACCCAATTAAATAAATCTTCTCTTCATCATGTTTTACTTTAAGATTCTATTCATGTATTACCGTACAACTAAATCCTTGATTCTTAGATAAAATAATTTCATTTACCCCTATTATGGGTAGTTTGTTTATCCATTAACTTCCATGGATATTAGTTTTTTTCAAAACTACTATACAATTAATTTATAAATAATACATCCTATTTTTAAATGTATTTATTTATTTATTCATTTTTTTATCATTTATATGTTAAAAATATTCTGAATTATTAAATTTTCATTTTTTATAAAAAACATCAACAAATTCAAATTATCTTCTCTTGGAAAATATTTATTCTAAATATTTATAACATAATGCTTATTATCAAAAAATATATATTATAAACATCTGGTTTTAACCAAAATTATGGGGAATATTTTTATTATATTTAAAATGGGATAGATGATTACATGAATAAAACATTCAGTGGTCCCCCATGGTCCTTTGTATGTCGATTCTGCCACCCCTATGATCATCTCCAATTGTGCAGAGGAAAGTTACTATTTCCAAGAAGGTGTTCCACAAAATGGGGGACTTTACCCTTATAATCCTGCAACTAAACAGATCCCTAATGTATAAAATAACTACTAACACTATATAAAAAATATAAATAATTAAGGTCCTTATAACACAATCATGATACAACACATAATAAGTATATCATCACAATTGTGAAAACCTATAATGAATATAGATCTAAAATTCCCCAAAAACATTAATGGAAATAGAATGTAGAAAAATCCACCTCCATGCAAGGTCACCAATTTAAATCTCTTACTACAGTGGTCATCAATACTATGGTGAACCACCAATCACTATTTGTAATATTCCTTGATCAAGACACTCCAACTCCATGTATTTCCATGTTGTTTTCAAACTACACATTTTCATCACAATGGAAACTTTTCGGGTTAAATCCCTTATGTATTTGTGTGTGTTTGTGTTCAAACTTAGTAAGATTCCTAGAAACCACAAATTAATGGAATGGTTACATGTCAACTAAAACCCTATCATAATTATATATCCATAATGAATTTAGTGAATCTAGATATAATCCTAAACTATATGTTCCATGGATATATGAAAATCCAAAATTATCATTGAAAAACTCCATATAATATTATACCTTATGAAAAAAGCAACGTTTTGAATTCCAAAATTATCTCAATTTATGTTTTCAAAATATTAAATATATATTAAATGTAAATATATGAAATGAATTATTGAGTTTTCACGAGGCCTGAAGAATCCATGATATTCATCCTTTTACTCCACAAAACTAAAATTTAGTGGAAACTCACATAATATCAATGTGTGTGTTTTTTTTAAAGAAAATCACCACAAACTATGACATGAAATTAATTCAAATTCATTTCAGAATCATTGTAGGAAATCAAAATTCTGTCTACTAATGTATATCAAAATCGGGGTAGCTGCCCTTACATCCTACAAGTCACCATCCATTTAAAAACTGGCATAGCACACAAGGACAATATTAGAGGATATATTTATTAGTTAGTCAAACAAATACTAAGAGAGATATCAAAAACCTATATAATGAGTGAAGACACAATATATATTTTATATTTCATAACATGATATATAGTTTTGGGGTCCCACACCTACTTTTTTCCTAGGAGTATTTTAGGATCATGAAAGTGAATTCCATCTTTAGAAATTGATATGGATTCCCAACCTGGAAAAATGATCACAATCCTCAATAAAGATTAATAGTTCTCTTAAAATTTCCTCTTTATCTACCTTTACATAACTACCATTATATTATTGTAACTATTTTAGTATTCTATTTATTCTGATAGGAAAAACATTAGGGAATTATATGATCTAATAAATATTTAACAGAGTCAATTATACTTGGAATGACATCTCCATGAAAATAATCTAGCGAAGAGGGGGTGGGGACCCACTATTACAATATATTCTACTAAATAACTGGTTTATTTCAACTTCATCAAACCAAAAATCTTAGATTAAAACCCAAATAAATGTTCATTGGTTGATCAAGATTCTCAAATGTGGAAAAATAAAATATCTGAACACATGATGTGTAGTACATTATTATATTCTTCATATCATACAAACTATTGTTTTTATAAAACATACTTTTTAAAAAAAACATAGATAAGAAAATTTTTAAATTTTTTATAAATACATTTATAAATGATATGAAATTTTAAAATAAATGATTTAAAATTTACTTCATGGAGGTATATTTATAAACATTTTATCGAATGTTGTTTTAGTATTATGAACTTTTCTATTTCCATGGAGAATAATGTAAGATAATGTCTGATTGTCTTTCCTATGGAGCTATATCAAATAAAATGTATGATATTTCATGACACTAATATCTTTCAAAATATATAAGATATCATTGATAATATTTTTTATGAAACCGTTTAATTTTATAATCAAAATTTAGGTAACAATTTCCTCCCTATTTTTTATGAGTTCTTTACTATAGTGAGATAGGAAATCAAAAATGGAAAAATTTTATCATTTAGTTTAATATATTGTTTTATATTTTTAATATATTCAATTATGTTATAATTTATGGGATTTTTAAAAATATCACCATGTTTTTTTGTGTCCCAATGAATTATAAAAATATATCATATTTTTTTCTTATTGAAAGAAATAATGTCGTATATCAATGTGTATTTATCCAATGTTATGTATTGGTATTATAATTAGATCAATCAAACATGAGATATCACACTAAATAAGAGATTCAATAAAACTCATTCCATATTTAAAGAGTATGTGTTTCCCTGACAACTAATTTTTATAAAAACATAGAGATGATACATATTTAGCATTAGTAGTGGAATGAGATACCACGTGTTTTCTCATACTTGACCACGAAACTAAAACCTATTTATGAAATAAAATGTTTTTTATTTAATTTTTCAATCCATTTTTTATGCACCAATTCTTGTATCTAAAAAACCTTTTAGATTATAATGATTTTTAGACCATTATACAAAACCAAAATCAACATTTCTTAAATAGAAATTCAACATTTTTTTGAATCATTATCATGTGACCCATTTTGATAATATTTAAATAATATACATAATTTTATGGTTGTAAATAAGTATGGATGACTTGATTTAAGGTATATTAAACTAGAAATCACACCTTGAAATTTATTTTTGAAAAATAGAATTCCCATATTCATTAAGATATTAATTTTTGTATTATTATAGGAGTAATAAAAACTACATTATTATCACATATAAAAATTTTAATTATATATTGTATATTATTTTCATTAGATACTAAATTTTTATTTGTTTTATGTGAATATTGAAAACCATAGAAAAATATGATTTTTCCCATCATTCCTGTTTCAAAATCATATTTCATATAATCCTCAATGGAATAATAAATTGGTTTTTCAGTTTAGGAAAATATAATTTAGAAACATAAATACGATAAATATGTAACGCCCCGACCCCAGTTACCTAGAGATAGTGCATTATTACATAACATTTTCATGATCACAAGAAATATCAAGTCTCGAAAGGCTGATTAGTTTAGTATCCTAGGAAATAATAGATATATTGATAAGTCTTACATTACATTATAAAAATTAAAACTACAACAAAATATTTTCTTCATATTCCACACTCATATCTCCACATACTATCCCTATAGGTCATTCATAAATAACTTCTTCACATCCTGGGAAAAATAAAACATTGAAAGGGGTGAGCTCAAATGCCCAGTAAGGATAACAATATAGTGGAAACATTCATAAATAATAATAAACATTTAAGGCAATGTATAACTAAAACAAAATCCTTTTAAACATGAACACCAACATAGTATGGAGAAACTAAAATGAAATAATGCCATTTACTTATTTACATGGATATTCTACTAATAGAATAATCACATGCAATAAAAGTAACCACTTTCATAGTGATGGAATGCAAAATGCCAGACTATGATAACCACATTTACAGGGCCTTGTGCTGAGAATACAAATAATATTTTGTCAAACCCTTGTTCCAAGACACTATTTTGTCTCATGAGACCTACCGATGCATCGAGGAGCTATAGAGGGCTCCACCCGTCACATATTATGTCCAATGCATTCCCATATGAAAAGGTTTAAACATAACATAAACATTCGTATTAAAACTAGCATACAAAATGTAAATACTTTAACTATAAACCATGAAGGGTATAAAAATAACATATCCATAGTCAAACATATCACAAAATCTTTATTATAATATGGAAGTTCTGTTTCATAATAAATCAGCTTCAAATAAGCTTAAATTCCATCAAAGGATGTTGACATAGATGAAATCAAAACTCATTTTAGAGAAATATCACTTTTTTATTTTGAAATCATTTAAGAGTCGTATAAAATAAAACATTTTCTTTGAAAATATTCTTATAAGATTGTAAGGGAAGCTTCGAGGATTTTATAACGACGGAAAATAGTCGCACCCGCTGTATAAGTTAAAAAAACATTCTTACCTTAATTCTGTCGAAAAGGTTAAAAAGCACATTTTCTGGAAAACGACAGAAAGATTATTTTATAATCCTCTTATAAAAATTCATACATGGGTATAAATGACTTTAACCCATATTATAGTAAATAGTAAAAATGTTTTGAAATAAATTTTTAGGAAACATGGATGTGGATGATAAATAAGTCCCAATAGATTATTACGTATAAACAACCTCGGATAATGAAGAGATTGCGAAATAAACACTTACCTTGTACTTTTCCTTGGTTGGGGGTAGGTTAACATCCTGTATAGTGGTGAAATAATTTTTATTAAATTATAAAAGAATCATATATATTAATATGATATCATATATGGTCATTTAACATTGATTTGTTAATAATATCTTAGTATTATCGTTGTTTCGGGTGTTAACTTACTCATTTTATTTTATATGTTTTGTTACATAATCCATTTTTGTCATGGATAGGTTGTATCTTATTCATATCCAGAATGTTATCAAGTCCTTAAACATTATTTTTAGATCATCAAATGATAATTATACTTGAATGGATACGATAGAGAATGAATCTCATTACGTTCGTGGAGACAGTAGTCCGTACGTACGCACAAGCGACAATATCATTATTTTGATATTAAAATAATATATAATTGGATGGTATATAATATATAAAAAAATATTTTCTTTTTATATTTATTATTTACATGAATTACACATCATTATTATACCCATCCAAATAATAATTTATTGAATAACAATTACACCACGACGTGGAGACGGTAAGCCGTACGTACGCACGTATGGTGACAAGTTATTCAAAGGATGAATAGAATACTGAAATATTGTTGTAAAATGTTTATAATAACATCAAAGTATATATAATATTCTATAGTTATTATTTTATAATGGTAATAACAATGAAAAATAAGTGGAACAAGAAAGGAACTTGAAAAATGGTGGTGAAATCATTACCTCTTCTTCGGGTTCTTTTTTTTGATTTCATCAAAAGGGCTCCTTAATATGGTTTTCCAATTAAAGGAAGGCCTCTAGGATTAAGTTAGGGATGTTGAGAGAGTAGTTGGGAAAACTTGGCCGAAGAAAAAGGCTTTAATGGTGTGAGTTAATGAGAAGGGAGAGTGCCCTTTTATAAGAGGGATGAGGAGCACCTTTGGAAAAGCTAGAAATATTATTTTATAATAAATTCATATTCGGTTTATAATGTCTCCAAAGTGGATTATATAAAGGTGGAGGAGGGGATGGGTCGGAAACCATTCAACCAATAGAATTTAAATAGGTTTGGGTTACTATATTAACCTTATAATTAAGTATTAACTCTTAGTTAATTAGTTTCACTTTTACAATGCCTCCTTGTATTTTTATATTAACTGGTTAATAAACATACTATATACATCCAAGAAACCCCCAAGTGGTCACTTAATTATACACCTATCATGATATATGTCCCTTTGACGAACCTTATATTTTTAGGAATTTAATATCTATTAATAATATAATATTTGTTTTAAAAAGTCTTTTATGTCAATTTTCACACTATTCTATAATTGATTTTTGTGAAAATCATAACAGAATGATTACTTCAAAAAAAGTTACTTACTTCAATAATAACATGTCATATTAACCTATTAAATTAGTTTAATTAATAAAAAGTCTCAAATTATATTTATTTGGGTATTTATAGTATCAATTATTCTAATTTTTCATTAATTAGGTAATTACTACATCATCATTGTGTCATAAATAAATTAAATTATATAATGTCTAAAAATTATAAATAAAATATAATTATGTATGAAATCCTTTTATATTTCTAATGAATATTTACAATCGAATTTATATAATGTATCACCCTATATTTAAAATGTTTTAGTAAATAAACATTGATTTTAACTCTTTTAACTTTTCATTGAATTAAAAAATAATAAATGGAAAAATCTAATCCAAGTGAACCTAAATGATAATATTTTATTCCTAATGTTGGTTTTGGTCGAGGTACACTTGTCCAACAGAATTAGGACATGTGTTAGGGTAATATTAATATCATTTTTACCCTTAATTACCCTATTTACTTTTAACCGTGGTAAATAAAAGTAAAAAGTTTCTATTCACCAAAAATTATTTTCATCTCATTGAACCACATTTTACTACTTGATATTAACTGTGTCTCTTGGATTTTCGAAATTCCATTCCTTGAAGCGGTAAATTATTTTTTATGAAAATTTCAGTTTTTTAACTACCACTTAGTAGTTTCATTATTCATCAAAAATTGAAGTTTTTCCGAACAATTCCAAATTTTCACCCTAATCTATAATTGATATTCCGAATTCAAAAATAATGTATATTTTACAAAATTAGAAACATATAAGTTGCATTAATTAATTTTATAATTAATTTCCGAGGTGACAACAAATAGCGTGTTTTTAAGAAACAATATATATCAAAAGATTGACAATTGTTTATGTCAAATTTCAATGAGAAATTAATTCTAATGAATACCATTGGATAAAATGGTAAAAATATATTCTAATTATACCTTAAAACCACTAAATAATATAATTTATCACTATAAATTATTTTGATTATAAAAAAGTTGTTTTTAAGTATTTGTCACTCTTTATAAAAATTGGAAGTTCTCTGAAAAATACCAAAAATTCAACTTAGGATAATTTCGATATTCTGAATCCAAAAATGAAGTCCATTTTGAAATATAAAATATATATAATTTCAAAAAGTAGGTATTACTATTCATAACGACTAGTTTCATTGGGTGTGGTGTGTTAGAACTTGATGTTGCGTATAACACACGCTATAACATTATTCAAAGAGAAGCGTACTGTAAAATCTTGGGGTGTTACATTCTCCCCTCCTTCAAATAATTTCGTCCTCAAAATTTCTAGAATACTACCATATGAAAAGACTCGGGTGGTTCATCATCATATGTTCCTCAGGTTTCCACATTGCCTCTTCCATCTTATGGTTTCTCCACAAAAATTTTAACACACATGTCGTCTGATTTCTCAGCACTTGTTCTCTCTTATTAAGAATCTCGACGGGCTCTTCGCAATAAGACAGATTGGGTTCCAATTCTAATTCCCCGTAGGTGAGTACATGCATTGGGACATGCATGTATTTCCTCAATAGAGATACGTAGAACACATCGTGAACTTGGGAGAGGCTTGGCAGCATTTCCAATTGGTAAGCTACAACCCTAATTCGTTCGAGAATTTTGAATGGTCCGATGTACATGGGACTCAATTTAACATTCTTACCAAAACTTATGACTCCCTTCCATGGAGAAACCTTCACGAAAACATGATCGCTGACTTGAAATTCCAAATCCTTCCTTCAATTATTTGCATAGATCTTCTGCCTACTTTTAGCTTCTTTAAAATGGTTTTGGATTACCTTCACCTTTTCCATCGTTTCCTCCACCAATTATGGGCCTGCAAGTTTTCTTTCACCAACGTCATCCCAACAGGATGGTGTGCGACATCTCTTTCTGTATAACGCTTCATATGGTGCCATATGAATACTCGAATGGAAGCTATTGTTATAGAAAAATTCTACCATAGGTAAATATTGATCCCACATACACTCAAAGTCAAGTGAGAAGGATCTCAAAATGTCTTATAAGGTTTGAATAGTTCGTTCTGATTGTCAATCTGTTTGAGGGTGGAAGGTAGTGCTCAAATGATGTTCAATATCCAAGGCTTTCTGAAGACTTTTCTAGAATCTTGAAGTAAAATGGGAATCACAACCTGAAACAATCGATAGGGGTACTCCATGAAGACTCACAACTTCATTAATATATAGTCTTGCTAGACGTTCTAGTGGTAGATCTTCTATTATATCAAGAAAATGTGCTGACTTGGTAAGACGATCAACAATGACCCATATTGCATCATTCCTTCTAGGAGTCTTTGGTATCCCCATGATAATGCCCATCATAATATTGTCCCATTTCCACTCTGGTATGGGAATAGGTTGCATGAGTCCTCTAGGCTGTTGCCTTCCAGCTTTCACTTGTTGACAAACCATATATTTTGACACAAAATCAGCAATTTCCCTCTTCATGTTGTCCCACCAAAAATGTTCCTTCAAATATCTATACATTATTGTGCTCCCAGGGTGTATTTAGAAATTGGAACTATGAGCATCATCAAGAAATTCCCTTTTTAGATCAGGTATATTGGGAACACAAAGTCTCTTACCAAATTTCAAAATTACATTTTCATACACAAAGTCTCTCAATCTACCATCATTCAGAGCCTTAATCTTCTTTGGAAATTCTTCATCATCAGTCTAAGAATTCTTAATCCTTTCTAGTAAAGATGGTTTGGCAACCATTTGAAAATGAAATGATGTTTCACCTTCCCTAGTTATTCCCATGCCCATCTTCACTAGATCCATGAAAATTAGATCCCTTTCAATTCTCATATTGTTCAAAACTCCATGATCTTTTCTGCTAAAAGCATCTTCCACCTTGTTTGCATTCCCAGAGTGGTAGTGTATCGTACAATCATAATCCTTGAGTAATTCAGGACATCTCCATTGCCTCATGTTGAGTTGTTTTGGTGATAAAATATACTTCAAACTCTTGTGATCAGTATAATTCTCACATTTTTTGCCATAGAGGTAGTGCATCCATATCTTCAAAGGAAAGATCACAACTGTTAACTCGACATCATGAGTAGGATAGTTTTTCACATGAATTTTCAACTATCGTGATGAAAAGGAAATAACCCTATCATTCGGCATAAGGACACAACCAAGTACTTTTTTGATGCATCACTATAAATAATGAACCCATCATTCCCCGATAGTAGAGTCAATATAGGAGCATTGACTAATATTCTCTTCAGTTCTTCGAAACATTCTTCACACTCTTTTTTCCAAACAAATTTAACCCCTTTACGTGTGATCTTCGTTAATGGGTTAGCCTATTGGGAAAAATTGTAGACGAAACATCGATAATAACCTGCCATACCAATAAAACTGCGTACCTCAGTTATACTCGTAGGTGCTGTCCATTATTGAATTGCCTTGGTCTTAGAAGGATCAATAGAGATTCCATATTTAGAGACAATATGGCCAATAAAAGAAATCTATTGAAGCCAGAATTCACACTTGCTAAACTTCCCATATAATTCATGTCTTCTCAGAGTCTTCAGGATAATGCACAAGTGATTTTCATTATCTTTGTAGCTGTTGTATTATACCAAAATACCATCAATAAATACCACCAAAAATTCATCGAGATATTTCTTGAAAACTCTATTCATCCGATCCATGAATACAGAGGGTGAATTAATCGATCCAAAAGGCATTACTGTAAACTCGTAATACCCGTACGTGGTTCGAAATTTTGTCTTCGGAAAGTCTTCCTTATTCACACACAACTGATGGTATCCAGATCGAATTTCAATCTTTAAAAAGTATTGAGCTCCATGCAATTGGTCAAATTAATCATCAATACGAGGTAGGGGATATTTTTTCTTTATTGTTATAGCATTGATCTCTCTGTAGTCGATACATAACCTCATAGATCCATCTTTATTTTTAACAAAAAGAACAGGGGCTCCCCATGGAGAAACACTAGGGCGAATAAATCCTTTATTACTCATTTCCTCTAGTTTTTTCTTTAGTTCGACTAATTCGATAGTGTCCATTCTATAAGGGGTCTTCGATATAGGCCTTGATCCAGGAATTAAATCAATGGAAAACTCAACTTATCCTTCTGGAGGATGTCCGGGTAAATCTTCCAGAAATACATCTACATATTCTTTCAAAACAGGTAAATCCTCTATTTTAACATTCCTTTCCACACCCACAGTCATTTAATTCTATTCCTCCCCAATAATTGTATTTAGTTGAGCTAATGGGGGTAGATCTAGATAAGAATTAGGTGGTGACGATTCTGCTCTAAAGATAAGGTGTTCCTTATCATCATCATCAAAAATCATAACCTCTTTCTTCTTACAATAAATCTTCGCATCATAGTCTGAAAGCCAGTCCATACTGAGGATTATATCAAACACAATCATAGGAATGACGATGAGATCAGCAGATAAAGAACATTTATGTGCTCTAATGGGGAGTGATTCACAAAACTTTTTTGCAATGATACATCTATTAGGAGTTTTAACTGACAAATCCCTTGTTAAATCATATTGGAAATATCTAATTTTCTTAGAAAATAGGGAAGATATTAAACAGTGTGATGATCTAGAATAAGATAATGCATTTCCTAAACTTGAGTAAACCATTAAATTACCTGCCACCACGTCTTTCGGAGCTTCTACCTCAGCAGCAGTGATCGTATAAGCTTGGGATTGATCCCTTGGCCTTTTCTGAGGTAAGTTCCATTAACTCTTAGGACATTCATTTGAATAATGTCCCATATCCCTACAATTGTAGCACTGAACATTGGTAGCTACCTTCTTCCCCTTACAATCATGAGCTCGGTGGCCTTTTTCACCACACTTGTAATAGAAACACATTCCCTTCAAGCAAGTATCGGGGTGTTTCTTCCCACATTTACCACAGGATGGATATTCAAACTTTCCCTTATTCCCCTTCTTTCCATTCCCAGAATGATCAGAAGATCTCTTGTTCTCTTGCTTTGCTTTAAAGTCATATGACTTAGAGAATTCCTTTTTGGTCTTGATAGCACATGAGACAATGTCTTCGTACGACGAGAAGGATTGTGAGACTAATGCTTGACGGAGAAATGGTGTTAACCCATAAAAGAAACTATCAATATTACATCTTGGGTTACATATATATTCTCAAGCATACCTTTCTAACCTTGTAAAGTTAGCCTCATACTTTGCGAAATTCTCATCCTCCAATTGTCTCAGACTCAGAAATTTCCTTTCCATATCTGCTCGATGGTCACGAGGAATGTATTTTTCTAAAAATAGATCATTGAACTCCCTCCATTCCATATTTGATACTTCATCATATAATTTCATGTTTTGAATCAATGACCACCATTGATCACCATATCCAGTGAGGTGGTAAACTTCCATGATAACTTTTTCCCTTTCACTACTCCCCAAAGCCTGAAATATTTTCTCTAGGGAATTTATTCATTTCTCAACTACTAAGGGATTTGTACACCCATTGAACGTTGGTGGTTGTTGCCTCATGAATCGATCTAACAATGATCCTCCACGCTGCAGATCAGGGTGCTTTATATGGGTAATGTTATTATTCATAACCTGAGTGAGTTGTCACAGTATGGTGATTAGCTGATCGACACCAGTTGCGTCAACTGCTCCACCATAATTATCTTGAGAAGGAGGGAAATCCCTACATGTAGTGCGTGCATTGATACAATTTCCATTTCTTTCACTAGGCTCCATTTCTAAACAATGGCATAAACTAGATCAGTTTATGAATCAAAATACAGAATTCCATACTTATAAAACATAAATTGAACTATTTATGGATATAATCCATAATTATAAAAAAAGTTTTCTTTGAGGAACTATATACTCATAAACCCTTCATAATGATTTATAAAGAAAATGAGAGGTATCCTGAGCATATCCCCTGGGAGTTTCGTAACCAAGAGTGCAGCAAGGACCGTTGTCGTGCACCAGTTCCCGTTCGAGGCTAGCTTAAAGTGGTGTTTTCAGGTTTTACACCTAGGTACATCTGTGCCAGAGCCTCCTCTACCTGCTCGTATCTAGACAGGGATATATTGCTCGGAAAACTCACAAAATCTCTACAATACCAAAATTCTTTGAAGTTCTTCTATACTAATCCTCAAAGTCCATCTTAGGTCTATGTACACTAATCAAGGTTTATCTAAATCGAGCTTCAAAGGTTTGTACTAAACTTCCTCTGATACCAACTGTAATGCCCCGACACCAGTTACCCAGAGTTGGTGCATTATTACATAACATTGGCATGATCACAAGAAAGATCACATCTCGAAAGACCGATTAGTTTAGTAGCCTGGGAGACACTAGATATATTCATAAGTCTTACATTACATCATAAAAATGAAAACTACAACAACATATTTTCTTCATAGTCCAAGCTCATATCCCCACATACTATCCCTGCAGGTCATTCATAAATTACTTCTTCACATCTTGAAAAAAATAAAACATTGAAAGGGGTGAGCTCAAATTCCCAGTAAGGATAAGAATATAGAAGAAACTTTCATAAATAAGAATAAACATTTAAGGAAATGTATAACTAAAACAAAATCCTTTTAAACTTGAACTTCAACATAGTATGGAAAAAATAAAATGAAATAATTCCATTTACTTATTCACATGAATATTCTAGTAATCGAATAATCACATGCAATATCAGTATCCACTTTCATAATGATGGAATGCATAATGCCAGACTATCATAACCACATAGCGAAGGCATCATGCCAAGACTACAAATAAGATTTTGTCAAGTCCTTGTGACAAGACACTAGTTTGTCTCATGTGACCTACCGATGCATCAAAGAGCTATAGCGGGCTCCACCCGTCATATATTAAGTCCAATTTATTCCCATATGAAATGGTTTAAACATTACATAAACATTCATATTAAAACTAGCATACAAAATATCAACACTCTCACCATAAACCATGAAAGGTATAAAAATAAAATATACATATTCAAACATATCACAAAATCTTCAATACAATATGGATGATTTGTTTCATAATAAACCAGCTTCAAACAAGCTTAAAATCCATCAAAGGATGTTGACATAGATGAAATCAAAACTATTTTTAGAGAAATATCTCTTTTTTTATTTTGAAATCATTTAAGATTCATATAAAATAAAACATTTTCTTTGAAAATATTCTTATAAGCTTGTAAGGTAAGATTATATGATTTTATAACGGTGTAAAATAGCCGCACCCGCCGTATTTGTTAAAAAACATTCTTTCCTTAATTCTGTCGAAAAGGTTAAAAAACACCTTGTTTGAAAAACGACAAAAAGATTCTTTTATAAAACTCTTATAAAAAGTCAAACAAGGGTATAAATGAATTTAACAAATATTATAGTAAATAGTAAAAATGTTTTGAAATACATTTTTAAGAAACATGGATGTGGATGATAAAGAAGTCACAGTAGATTATTACGTATAAACAACCTCAGATAATGAAGAGATTGCGAAATAAACCCTTACCTTGTACTTTTCCTTGGTTGGGGGTAGGTTAACCTCCTATATAATGCAGAAATAATTTTCATTAAATTATACAAGAATCATATATATAAATATGATATCATATATTAACTTTTAACATTGATTTGTTAATAATATCTTATTATTATCGTTGTTTTGGGTGTTAACTTACTCATTTTCTTTTATAACTTTTGTTACGTAAGCCATTTTTGTCATGGATAGGTTGTATCATATTCATATCCATAATGATATCACGTCTTTAAACATTATTTTTAAATTATCAAATGATAATTATACTTGAATGGATACGATGGAGAATAAATCTCATCGCGTTCGTGGAGACGGTAGTCCGTACATACGCACGAGCGACAATATCCGTCTTTTGATATTAAAATAATATATAATTGGATGTTATTTCATATATACAGAATTATTATAATGTTATATTTATTATTTACATGAATTACACATAATTATTATACCCATCCAAATAATAATTTATTGAATAACAATTACACCACGACGCAGAGACGGTAAGTCGTACTTACGCACGTATGGTGACATGTTATTCAAAGGATGGATAGAATACTGGAATATGGTTGTAAAATGTTTATAATGACATCAAAGTATATATAATATACTGGGGTTATTATTTTATAATGGGAATAACAAAGAAAAAGAAGCGGAAGAAGAAAGGAACTTGAAAAAAGGTGGTGAAATCATTACCTCTTCTTTGGGTTATTCCTTTTGATTTGATCAAAAGGGTTCCTTAAGTTGTCTTTCTGACTAAAGTAATGCCTCTAGGATGAAGTGAGGGAATTTGAGAGAGTATTTGGTCAGATTTTGGCCAAACCAAAAGGCTTTGAAGGTGTGAGTTAATGAGAAGGGAGAGTTCCCTTTTATAAGAGGGTGAGGGGCACCTTTGGAAAAGCTAGAAATATTATTTTATAATAAATTCATATTCGGTTTCTAATGGCTCCAAAGTGGATTATTTAACGGTTAAGGTGGGTATGGGTCGAAAAACACTCAACCAATTGAATTTATACAGGTTAGGGTTACCATATTAACCTTATCATTATGTATTAACTCTTCGTTAATTAGTTTCACATCTACAATGTCTCTTTATATTTTTGTATTATATGGTTAATAAACATACAATATACATCCAAGAGACCCCCAAGTGGTCCATTAATGATACAAATATCAAGATATAAGTCTCTAGGACGAACCTTATATTTCTAGGAATTTAATATCAATTAATAATATAATATTTGTTTTAAAAACTATTTTATGTCAATTTTGACTCTATTCAACAATTGATTTTTGTGAAAATCATAACAGAATGATTACTTCGAAAAAAGTTACTTAATTCAATAATAACATGTCATATTAACCAATAAAATTAATTTAATTAATAAAAAGTCTCAAATTATATTTATTTGGGTATTTATAATATCAATTATTCTAATTTTTCATTAATTAGGTAATTACTGCATCATCATTGTGTAATAAATATATTAAATTATTTAATTTCTAAAAATTATAAATAAAATATAATTATGTATAAAATAATTTTATCTTTCTAATGAATATTTACAATCGAATTTATATTATTTATAACCCTATATTAAAAATGTTTTAGTAAATAAACTTTGATTTTAACTCTTTTAACTCTTCTTTGAATTAAATAATAATAAATGTCCTAATCTAAAACAAGTGGACATGAATGATAATATTTTATTCATAAGGTAGTTTTTGGTCGAGATACACTTGTCCAATAGAATTATGACATGTGTTAGGGTAATATTAAAATCATTTTTACCTTTAATTACCCTATTTACTTTTAACTGTGGTAAATAAAAGTAAAAAGTGACTATTCACCCAAAATTATTTTCATCTCATTGAACCACATTTTACTACTTGATGTTAACTGTGTCTCTATGATTTTCGAAATTCCATTCACTTATGTGGTAAAATTAAGTTTTATGAATAATTCAGTTTTTTAACTACCACTTAGTAGTTTCCCTATTAATCAAAAATTGATGTTTTTCAGAACAATGCCAAAATTTTACCATAAGCTATAATTGATATTCCGAATTCAAAAATGATTTCTATTTTACAAAATTCCAAACATATAAGTTGAATTAATTAATTTCCGCTGTTACAACAAATAGCGTGTTTTTAAGAAAAAATATATATCAAAAGATTGACAATTGTTTATGTCCAATTTCAAAGTGAAATTAATTCTAATGAAACCAATTTGATAAAATGGTAAAAATATATTCTAATTATACTTTAAACCACTAAATAATATAATTTATCACTATAAATTATTTTGATTTAAAAAAAGTTTTTTTTAAGTATTTTCACTATTCATAAAAATTAGATGTTCTCAGAAAAATACCAAAAATTCAATATAGGATAATTTTGATATTCTGAATCAAAAAATGAAGTTCATTTTGAAATATAAAATATATATAATTTCAAAAGCTAGGTATTACTATTCATAATGCCTAGTTTGATTGGTTGTGGTGTTTTAGAACTCGATGTTGCGTACAACACATGCTATCACATTATTCAAAGAGAAGTGTACCGTTGAAGCATGGGGTGTTACAAAATAGTTGTATCCTTCAAAAATTATTAATTTATTTTTATTTTGATTGTTTCATTAAGAATATTTTTTGAAAAAGCTTCAAGTAAACTTTAAATGGATATTTGGGTTTTATTATGTTAATAGTGGTTAATAATGATCCTAAAAATATTATCATGGGATTTTTTTTTCAAAAAAGGTTTGTACTTATAAATAAACACCATATTGTATATATCAATTGAAAAGTCATCACATCCCAACCATTTGAGTAAGTTTAATTTTTTTAATGGAAGATATTACATAATAATATGAATTTAATATAATCTAGATAATATTGAAAATGATTCCCCATAGTCAAATACTATTTATTTATTATAACCATTTCCTAAAAATCATTACTTATATCATATTACTACTCTATTTTCAACACATATGTTTTAGGAAACACTTATTACTCAAAATATAGGTTAATATTTAAGACATTCAACAAAATTACAATTCTGGATCCACTCAAATTCATTGAGTTCGTCATGTATTTCCTTTCTCCAAAATTTATCCCTCAAATCCTTATCAAGTGTATTAGGTTAAATTTGTGGAAAAAATATCCAATGTTAATGTTCACTTATTTAGGAAAGTCTTGTTTTAAACAGATGATCAACATATATAATGATATTATTAGTGGTAGGATTTATTTTTTTAATGATTTCTTGAATAAGAATAATGATATTGCTAAAAACATGTTAAAATTCTTCTAGAGGTAAAACATCAAAATCAAATTAGTCTTTCTTTCTAAGGACAAATTTTCAAAAATTGGTCGAAAATAATATAATAAAATTCCATCTGATTATGTTGATTTCGGTTGATTGAAAACAAAAGTTGCAGTTTCATCAAATATGATATGCAATTTTTTTAAAAAGTACATGATTTTTTAAACAATATATTCCTTACTTCATGTAAAATAACCCAAAAACATCCCTTTATTTTATTTTAGATCAAATTTATGTAAATTTTATTTAGAATTCATGATAAATACATAAAATAATAAATCACTAAGGTAAGAACGATTTGGTTGTCTTCAAATCCGAAATTTAACCTTATTTTAATTAATAAAAGTAATAAATAAACCACTATTTATATTTTAATAGGTATTACAAACTAATTTAACATAATTTATTATCAATTGTCTATTCCCTCAATATAGTTCATGTAATTTTTAGAATATGACTTTTTATTCATTCATCTACACTAATTTTTTGAATATTTCTAATTGATAAAAAAGTTATGTTTAATACATTTTTCCAATAAAATGATTCCAAATTAAATATTAAAAATTCACTCCCATGATCACTAAAAATTTCTACCAATTATATTCAATTTTATTCTTTATCGAGAGATATAATGTTTTTAAAAATTAAGAAATCCATATATTCTGTAAGAATTTAATGCCATATATATATATTGTAGTAAAAAAATATGACATATTCATAAAATGTACCAAAAATATGAATATTGTTTTGGATAGAAAAAAATAAATATACTCTAAATACACAGAATATTAACATTAAAACTCAATAATAAAATTTATGATTGACCTATGTATCCTTAAAAATTGACAAGGATAAAATACATTAGAGAAATTTGGCCTAGTCTCTAGTATATCTATAACTATATCATTTATAATATGTTTTTATGAATTTATAATAATTTATTTTTATATCCTTTTATTATAAAATAATGAATGATATTCAATTTCAATTAGTAAAGGTATATAATGTCATTTATGATTTTCTATGTTTATAGCAAATACATTCTTATACCAATCAAATGTAAAATGGAATTTACTTTCTAGTTTTTGAATAGTAAATTTATCATTCATGAATATAAGAAGATATCATTCCTCATATAATTTACTTATTCTAATGGGGATTTGTTTAATTCAAACAATATGTAAGTCATTTGATGTTATGGATTTTCATAGAAGAGCAATATCTGCTATACCGTATATTTTTAATTGATAATAGACAGTGAAGTTGACTTTTCCAACAGGTATCATGATTATTTTTTAGAAAAACATTTTATATGTAGTAATATATCAATAAAAATACTATCTAAGTACAATTTAGTTTTGTGATTGGGACTTTTCAATTATCCCTGAAATTATAAATTTAATATTTTTATACCCAAGCATTATTGGATTTATAATAATTATCTAATAAAATATTTCATTACATATTGATCCAAATATTTGATTTTTTACATCATTAAAATATTTATATATATTTAAATTGTGAAATCAAAAGGATTTCATCTTATCTAAACAAAATATATTCTTACAGTTCCCAACTCATTGAAATTTCATACGGAAAAATCACTTTTGGAACAATGAAAATATTTTGAAATTGAGGTTTTGATTTTGTGAAAAAAATACATGATATATATCATTGAGGTGTAAATTCTTTCTAAATATTTACAAATATATTTTTAACACATGTAAAATTTTATATTAATATTTTTAGACAAAAAATATAGAATATATTTGTAAAAATAAAGAATTGTTTTCAATAGTTTGAGGTAGAAATAGATTAATAATATAATACCATATTATGAATATAAATATATGGAGAATATATTGAAATTATAGAATATATATTGAATTTATACCCAAAGGATTTCCAATTTTGAAATAGTAAAGTCATATTTGTAAAATAATCTATAAAATTAATATACTTCTTAAAATCATAGTAAAGGATTGTCATAACCCAATGTAATAACTTTTTCTCCCTTAAACAAAGTATAAATTAATCATCTGGACCAAGATAATTTAATTTAATGTTAAATTGGATAATAATTTAGTAGATAAATTATTCTTTTAATATTTATTAGTCTATGTATTATCAGCATGAAATTAAAAATCATGTTTTTAAATGCTACAATGATTACATTATTTTATAGAAGAACTGTATGTGAAACATTCACTCCATTTTTTTGAATCATCAAGGAATTTTTTTCCCATTTTCATTATGAAACTTCTTGAATTCCTATAATTCTCATCCTTTCCCTTCATAAATGGTAAATATGGTCATATATGATAAGTATTTATTCCATAAAAACATTTTTATTTAAAATTTTGTTTCTTTTCACTTGTTTATTCATCATTCTTCTTATACATGTGACAAAAATCATTTTTGAAACTGTTTTGATTATCGGTTTTTGAAGATTATCAGTTTAATTATAAATATAATATGATTATTGTTTTTCTTTTTCAACAATTACATTTTAATTATTTGAATACTCAGTAACTATTTCAGCTTATCTAAATTTCGTATATATAATTGATGTAGAGGAAAATTCTACTCCATGTCTCTTTATCACTTTTTAGCATCATTTTCTTAGCTAACCCCATACAATATGATAGTACCTATAATATCATCCAATTTAATCTTAATAAGATTCTTACTTTCATCATGTTATGAAATATTACTTATTCTTTCATTTTGAATAATATAGTTGATTATCTAAGACAACAAATCACCAATCAATTCTTTTCTCCATGAAATTATAGAATATTAAAATTTTTCATAAATATTTTATTTATCTAAGTAATGCATTCTTCATGGTAACAATATATATCTTATTGATAATATATTTAAAATTATAATGTTCATTATATATCGTTATTAGTTTTAATGTCTGTAACTCACATTTTTTCCAAATATGATTTTTAGATTCAAAAAACTAAATACATCTGTATATATTTCATTTTAGTGAACATAAAAAGGTTGTTATAACTCTATTTTAGTTTATATTCAAAATATTCTTCTCTTGTAAACATAGTAATGTCTTCCTCCAAGAATTGAAAATTTCAAAATAGTATAGAAACAAATTCAACTCTATAATTTATAATAAATTATTTCATGTGATCTCTATGTTACTAATAATTCAAAACCTCGAATATTTTATTTCTTATTGGATTTAGATTTTATACTATCAAAATAGAAAACCCACCCATCCAAAAACAAAATCAAGTCATTATACAAAATCAACGTAGTGTAATAATATATAACAATATAAAACCACTCAAATACTATATTTATAACTGAATTAATATCTATTTTTCCATATGATGAAGGAATACATATTATAAAATTAAACATATATTTCCATAGACACCATTTATAATTTTTTTAGATTAATGATCAATCTAAAATTATATAATATGTTTCAGAAATTCTTATAACAAAAAATAGAAAACATGTATAGTTAACATTAATATTTGAGTAAGAATGTGTAAGTAATAAGTAATAAAATCCTTATACAATGTATATAGAAAAAACATATAGAAAATTTAAATCAAGATTCCCACACCCAATTCAGAAGTGTTAAGGAAGTATTTATCAGACCCATGTATCTCTTCTATTAACCATACCATTATGATCTACCATCCTAGCACAATAAGTCCAAGATAAAAAAATAAAAATTTAATATACTTTGGTAGTGTATGGAGCACGAGAAAAAAATTGGATATCCAATGGCCTCAAAAAAAATTCCCAAGATCACACCTAATTGAATATATTGATTACAAAATCAAAAGAACATAATGTATTTAAAATAAAAATCCCTACGTGGATTCTTTCATAAAAATACCCTCAAAATAATACAATAATGTTCACTCATGTAAAAAGACATTATAAAATCATCAACAAATATTATATAATTAATGTTATGGAAACTATATATCCATGACCTCATTTCCCTATTTATTGACCTTATTATAATGATCATATTCTATATTTCGTGGGATCAGTTTCAATATAATATAAAAAACTCCATGTTCCCCTGAAAGGTTTAATACAAATTATACGTATTGTAGTTGCCTTGATAGAGAACCATTACAATAATTTTAGACTCTTAATAAAATAATGGAATTAATTAATATTATTGATTTTATGAAGTTATTTACTAAATTTGGGTTATAAAATTTTAGATGGTAAGTATGTCATCCATTGTTTGATATAGTGTGTCATATTATCTTTTAAAAATAACATATAGTAAGATATTATTTTAATTCATCAGTGGGTCTTTAAAATACTCATTTTATGATATATCAATCTATCCATATGATTTAAAAAATATCTTTCTTTTGGAATTATATTGTTTATCCAGTACAATATATAAATTTGTCAACAAAGACACCTAAAAACATGGAATGTATTAATGAATGAAATTTATAAAAATATATGTAATTAGATTGTGTTTTTAAAAATAACAACAATACATTATATAAAATTATCCTCCAATAAAATGAAAAATGTAATTGGGAATTTTATTTAGAATAATTTTAAGATGGTTGATAAGAGATATACTCTTATCAGTGGTTTTAAACTAGGTATGATTTCAAACTAATTCTATTTGTGGACTGTATTATAATAATCATAGTTTTTGATATGTAGATAGTGATTCTAATATTTCATATCGATTATAAGAACGTAATTTTTAATGAATTCTTGAATAAAGGGTTATATATCAAATACACAGTTTTGTTGTTATAGAATATGTTTTCATCAAAATGTGGAGATTTAAGAATCATTTATATGAACTGAATAAATATTTATTCTCTTGTCCGGAATTGAAAGATTTTATCTGGTAGAATTTGAATATCAATAGTGGTGGTTTTGATCAACTCATACATGATAAGATGTATATATTGGATATATCATAATGTTATCATTATTAGAAAAAAAAAATTATCACAACAACGAATAATGAAATTGATAGATATTCAATATTAATGAGTTCTATGTTTGAAATATAAATGATTAATGGATTATTATAATTTTTTAATTTCACCATGATAATGGAAATAAATTCATCAAACATGTCATGATTGTAAAATAATATTAATATAGTTTCATTTTACAAGTGGGAATGAATTATTCAACATTAATATATGTTTTCCCTAGGATATGTATTCAAAAAACAATTTGAGTAAAATATAAATTATATACAATAACCATTGGGATTTTACTCTATGACACTAAATCCAATATTTATATATTCTATTATACTTATTTGGAAACATTATGGATTATTTTTACAAGGAAATAACATCATTATTATTTGATAAGAATAATGATTTGAGATTTGGTAAAATTAAAATCAAGTTTTCCAGTAAAATTGTTATAAAACATGGGTTTTTAATAATTGGATGTTTATTGGTTAATTGAATCATTGTACGAAATATCCAAATGTAATGGATCATTTTATATTGGTTGAATATTTTTAGGTTGGAAATGTAAGAAAATGGATTTTGATTATTTAAGAATATAAGAGGGGAATAATGTCTCACTCACATAACCTCATAAAAATAATATCAGCATGATAAAATGGATAAATGATGTGTGTTAAATTTTTAAACAACGTATAATAAATCATTATGAAAATAATATTTACATTTAACTAACAATGAATCTTATATAGATATATCAAATGATGAATATAGAGATCATGTACTAAAATATCCTAGGTAGCCCATAAACAAGGATCCAAAGTTATCCCAAAACATGTCCAAAATGGAATTCTATATACCAATGTGTTTTCAATAATCCATTAGTAATTAAAAATAATAATTTTGGAATTATTTATAAAAATAATTGGGAATAATTCAAAAATAATAATAATAAAATAAGATGTAATTAATGGACTCCATTGTAATAAATAATGAAACATGGTAAAATAAATCATAATATAATTCCATAAGTTGATACAATGTAAAAATATTTAATCAAATACAATACATCTATTATAATAACGTCCCCCTAGGAATATATGAAAAGCCCACTTTCCCCTTCATTTTACCAGATCAAAGAGATCCATAAACATCAATTATAACATAGTATACTTTTAACATATAATATAAATATGCCTAGGTATGTTCATGTCCCATAAAAATGGCCAGGTTGTTTACCATATTCCCACAAAAAGCATAGCCTTTAAAAGAAGTGGTATAACATTCAAGATTGAAAATAATGAGAAAAAATTGGTTTCTCATATATTCTTCTTTAAAACTAGTTGCAAAATATTTTATTAAAAATAACAATTTTAAAACAAATAAATTTTATTCAAAATAAACAATAACTAATATTCCTTAATAAAAATTTTATAGAAACTATAGTTACAAAATTTTCAGGAAAATATTTAAGGAAATAAGAATATAATTTCACAAAAAAACAATCAATTAGATAGAAAATGTATCATCAATGTTGATTCCTAGGTGACCAAGGAGATCAATAAATTTATGATCTTACATGGTTAATAAAAGAAAAAATCCACTGTAGAGAAAATACACAATATTTGACCAACTAAAACACCTAATCTTAACCTATATAGACTAATTAAAGGGAAATATCTCATAGGTGGGCCATAGTTCGCACCTCGGTCCATGATCCAAACAATAATTCAAAATAATGTTTCTTATATAAATACAATTTTCACTTATCCCAATTGGTCTTCCATTGATATTTAAAATTTATTTGAATATTTTAATGGATACTTATTACAATCATACCAAACATTGATAATTTTAATCACATATAACAGGGTCGGACATATGTGTATTCCTTTATGTGATGTAATGAAAATTTATAACCATGTCATGGGATGATTTTTAAGGATAAAATAAATGGGAATCCATTTAGTAAACAAAATACATAGTCTATAATTTAATTAGTAATAAAATAAAATTTTCCAGTTATTTTTTTCAAATTAGGGAAAAAACATTTTCATTTGAATGTAATATAGTTCTATCATTATGGATGTTAGAAATTTATTCAATTAAACGATAAAAATAAAAAATTAAAAAAAATTCATTTTAATTTCAGAATTAATAAATGGACATTTAAAATAGAATTAAAGATCAATTCATTTGAAATAATACATTTTTTAAATTTTTTAAAACACTAAAAAACAAGAATTCTTGGACATATCTTCCTGAATGTATGCAGTAACATTACATAATATTTTTAAATATATAAGGAATGAAAAATACACAATATATTTAATCATAATTAGTTCTTCATGAGACACCTAACTCAAATATTTTATATTTAATTGACTGTAGTCGAAATTTATGATGACACATCTCAAACAACATTTGAAATTAAGAGGGATCCTAACAAACACTAATATAATAAAATACACTAATTCAAAACAAACTTTTTCATATGATTCATCCTCACCAGATTATATGGCTATATGGGGTCTAAGAATATGAGAGAAGAAAAGTAAATATTCTTCCTTAAAAACTAAACACAATACATAATGAAAATTAAAGGATCCAAAAAAAGAGATATAGAGAACTACTTGAGACATTATTATGAGATTTTGGTGTTAAATTAGACGAAGAACACAACCCCATATTAATAAACTAGTGAAGGGTAAATGTATTAAATGATTATAATTAATATTATGTCAATTGAATTCATTTTGTGAATAACTATTCATTTTTTGAAAGTAAACCTCTGCATGAACAGTCTTGCTACCACTTTTCCATTCTTGTGTGAACAAATTCTCAAAAAAAGAAAATCCAACTACATGGGACCGAGGAATGTTATGTAAAAGTGGTTAATAATGTGAAAAATTAATTCATAGTCTGATATAATGTAGTTTGTATCTTCTATTACTTCAACCTCCCTTAGGCAAATCAAAATTCCATAAACCATTAAACAAGAACGGTCCATGTTAAAAACCCTTTAATAGAAAAATAAACATGAAATAAAAATATGAGATATGGGAAATATGGTATCATTTCAAAATGAAAAATGTGATGAATTTTTAAATCAATAATTAATTAGAACACAATAAAAAATGGAATAAATTTTCACAACTCAATTAGCATCTTGAATTTTCAAAAAGAATAAGTTGATCCTTATAGTTTAATCAATCTCCCTAAAATAAAAATGTTTGGTTTTTTCAATCCCTCTAGTAAAAAAATGAAATATTTGGTTTTTATGTTTGTATGTAGAAAATATATATTATTAGAAACAACGTAATAATGAAATATTCAATCCATGGAGTGTTTTAGAAGATCTATTTCAATAAATATTGAAATACAACATTATTTTAATTGATTATTTATCTTATCTTCAATGGATAGATTTTTCTTACATTGGGTAAAAATACTTATTTAATGATCCTTACTTGTATTTGGTTGTATTGAAGAAATTGCAATTAGAACATGGTCTAAATAGTACAGAATAAATGATTGTAAATTTATTATCTAGGTTAGTAAAAAATTAAAAAATAAAATAATAATCATTCCCTGATATACATAAAAAATTTAGGGTAATTCTAAGGAGGTAAATAAAATAAAAAATACATAGTATCAGGATTATCTAACTCATGGGAGGTAAGTGTTTGTTAATAATTACTACCAAACAATGAAATATATTTCAATTAAAACAAACCTAAAATTAAGATAAAGTCATATAAAAATAATTAATTATATTATTTCCTAAATATAATTTCTAGTTGATAAATGTACTATAAAAAGGATTCTGATGATTAATTATGTATTGGATATAATGTAAATTTCATTAATTTACATAGAGAGTTAAACTAAAATTTTCAACATCTTTTAAATATAATTATAATTTTTTAATTTTTTTAAGACAATATATTCAATTATCTCATTGAAATTTTTTTATTTTCACTACATGAATATTGATCATTGAATAAATTAAAAACGCATGTGACCATACGCAATAAGTTACCAAATGAATGATTTATTATTCCTTCTAAATAGTCAATCAACCATTTTTAAAAACCAAAATCTGGATGAGTCTTCTACTTGTTCATTCGGATCAATTCTATTCTCATTGATCTACAACAAGAATGTTTTTCTAAATAATGAAATTATTTATGATAGTGTATATGATGAACAAAACTGATAATACATTAAGAGTAAAATTTATTATGTAAATACGATAGTTAAAACATAGTTTTTTTATTTGATATTTCTAATTGGAACTTATAAATTTGGAAAATTCAATGGTCTAGCCCTGTTAAAATAATTTCATTATATATAAATTTATTACAAATAAAAATAAAACTAAAAATAAGGATAAAATTGCATTTTTGCAAACTGAATTTTTCTAAAAATTGGTTTTTTCCTATTTTCACACTTATGTCAAAAAAAACATTCCCATTATAAAAATTAAATTGGAAAAAATTAGATACAATTTTGAAACCAATATTTATAATTTATCTTAGGATTAATGTTCAAAAATTTTAGAAAGGTTTAATTTTTTGATGAGAAGATAAACAAACATAAAATTTTTTAACATGTTATTTTTGTTTATATATATTACAAGTACCATCTAATTTGCAAATTATTTTAAATTTAAACATCACACAATATATTTATAATTAATCCAATTCAGTCAATTAAAATAATTTATATATTAAATTGTTATATCATACTGATTAGTAGTTTGGATAAATTTTCCTTTGGAAAATCATTTTTTAATCACATAAGCGTCTTTAAATTTAAATAAAATATATTCAATTCCATTTATTAAATTTAGGAAAATGGATTCCATATTAAAAATCTATATTATTTATATTATTTTTAATTCCTTCTATTTTTTCCTTATTAATAGTCAAATTAGAAAAAACAAATTATTTTTGTTCAGGATAGAATTGATTAATGTGGGTTAAAGTAAAGAGATAAGTGGTAGAAATAAATATAATTGTTTAGAAGAAATATTTTATGGAAATTGTAAGACCCTTTATATTAGAAGGATCTATAATGTTCCATTTTGGATCTTTTTGATGTGAAAAATGTGGTTATAATTTATTCGTTTCAAAAATTCCAACTGTATCCCTCCCCACACATATAAAAGGACACCCCTATCATAACCACTTCACACATACAGTGTAATTTTTCATATCCAAAATATACTAAAATTAATTTTTTAGATCCCTTACATTGAAATAAAGTGCATTGTTTTATCATAAACCCATTAATGTATATTTTTAGGTATAAACGAAAAGAGATTCTCTGAAGAATAGTTATAGTTCTTAATCATAAAGGTTAATTTTATTTCATACTCTACCGCTTAGAATATTTAACATATATGATAAAATAAATATAATGTATAAAAAATATATAGATATTTTATTATTTTAATTGAATAACCTATATCCGTATCCCTTTCCATAAAAAGGTATTTTAATTAATCAATCATATGTTCAAAAAACAACCACCTCCCAAACAAATGTAACTCATTTTTCCTCACTCTCCCTCACCGATGGTTATAATAATTCATTTTATTTATATATATGATATTTATGATATAATCATACATCTAAAATAATACTATCACATCTTCCTTGTTAAATTATAATCATTTTTAAAATGATATCGTCGCTTTTGCATTCGTGTGGACTATTGTCTCTATATAGATATGTTATACATTTTTTTGATAATTGTGAAATAGAAAGTAGGATGGAACAATTAAATGAATATTTAATGTATATAATATATAATAATTATTCAATATAGTTTAATTACTACTTACTATTCATTCTTACAATCCTTTATAAAGAATTAAACCAACATTCATGTGTATGTATATCCCACTACCTCTATGAACATTTTAACTCATTTTTATATCACTAATTTTAATGTATAGTACAAAAACCAAATGTAATGAAGATATATGATATTTATTCGATGTTTATAATTATATAAATTGTGAAATCTTAAATAGTGTACTATGACAGAAACTGCCAAACCAAAACATACATGAACGACTGAGCAGCTATCACCCAGAATAGTAGTTTTAAAAAAGAATTGTTAATAAGCATGTGATAAAAAGTTTTACGTCACCAAAATATAGTATGATATATTTTTTAAGGTCATTTAATAGATTTATAATAAATATACAACATTTATAATTATTATTTAGAAATATATGAATGAAATTTTACCAAATATAAGTGTCGCATACCTCACATATACATTTATAGACTTATGCCACATTAAGAAATTATTTCTTTTTTATTGTGACTATATTTACAAATTTTAAATTTATATGATGAATATATCTATCATAGAGGTATGAACTGTTTGATTCTGTTTTATTTATATAACTTGGATTTCTAATGAGAATTCACCAATTTCGTATGTGTTTTCTTCACATTCACATTATTATTTAGGGTTTTTTATATTTAATCCACATTTGGGGTAATTTTATGAATGTTATATCATAAAAATATAATTTAATTGAAAATAGTAATTAATAATCTAAGGTAATAATAAAATTCTGATCTATTTTTTATATACATTGTTTAGGAAAATATTTTAATGAAAATTTTACATTATTACTATATTTG
Organism: Viscum album; assembly: GCA_963277665.1. NCBI lineage: Eukaryota > Viridiplantae > Streptophyta > Magnoliopsida > Santalales > Viscaceae > Viscum > Viscum album. The sequence continues at coordinate 318,565,451 of OY728127.1, forward strand.
ATTGAAAATTATATTTCTTTTTTATCTATGTTTAAAAAAATTAAAAAATGTAATGAAAATTCACATAAAGATGTATTAAATCTATTTTTTCATATTTTTATCTTTTTATTCAACGGGTTAAATGGGATATGTAATTTTTCTTCCAAACGATGTTTTTTTTTATTTTCTAAAATACATGTAATGAAAAATATTTTAACTTATAAAACATGTAATGAATTCACACAAAGATGAAAAATTATTTATTTCAAGATTCAATGAAATTAATAATAAGGGTAGTTTTAATGAAATTTTATCATTATATGTTGAATAAAATTCTATTATAATGTTTTTTTTAATGTCAAATTTTTATTTTCTCCTAATATTTGTTAATGATATTTCTATATTAAAATTCATCAATGACATAAACCATTATTTCACCTGTGCCCCATTTGGGTTATATTGTAATTATTCTATCCAAAATGTTTCTCTTCATGGTATCTGATAAGTTTGACCCCTAATGTACTATTTTAATTTAATTAATCATATTACTATTGATGGTTGAAGACTATTTTTTATCATAAAATAATGTTAATAATATTTATTATACAACATATTCAATAAATTTTCATAAATTGATTATGTTTCCCCCCTTTCAAATATTGAAGGAATTTGGCTATGTCTGTGATGAGTTGGGTCTGCAATATCACCTAGATTCTTTAGTTGGTCATATGATAAAGGCTAGTATATATATTTGAAAAAGGGATTACATATTTATTAAAATTTCATGCCATGATCCATTTTTAAAATTTTAATGTTTTCCGACATTATAAATTCCTTAATTATGAGAGTATAAAATTATTTCAATGTTATTATTTGAAATTCTATAATATCTATAGATGAAATAGAATCTAACATGAATGTTAATATCAAATTATTTGATCTCTATTTTCATTTTCCATGCTATTCAGTTTTCCAATGTTATTGATTATATGAAATTTTGATTAATCTATTTAACTTTATATATTGATTATTCCATGTGTATTCATATTACCATTCGTTAGATGCATACCCCAAATAAACATCTAATCCCATCCCTCTCTAATGATTCTTTCCCAAATATGTAGTCAAAATTTTATAATTGACATAAAATGATATTAAGAATGGAATAACGGATAGCCCCAATAAAATTATTCATGGAATTTAAAGTATTCAAATGATAAGTGAAATTAAACTATTCATGATGTTTTCAAATACTACTAGACTATTTAGTCATTTGAGGTGTTATAACCTGTATATTTCACAATTTCAATAATGTAATCACCAAATATGGGATAATAGATTCATGTTCATTATATTTAGTATGAAGGAATGGTTTCTAGATACCTCGGAAACTATATTTTAGAAATTATAGATTAGATGATACATCCCTATGACTGACAATGAGGATAATAATAATTGTAGGATAAAATCATATTTTATGGCTAAGGTAAAGATTATCATAACATAATAGAAATAAATAATTTTCAGGATACTAAAATTGGATGTGGATATAGCAGAGATATATCATGGGGGTTCTAACATCATTCAAGACGAATCAGTATCTGGCTTGATTGTCTCTTGTTTCAGGATAATACGATATGGTTCAAACCTAGTCCAATAGAAATGAGTGATAGTCTATTTTAAATTCTAAATTTATTTAGAAGCCATTATAAATAACTTGAAAACATTTCTTTTATTTAGAACCTTTTCTAATGAAGGCATGTTTCTATTAATGAGATAATCTATGAATACATTTTTTATTTATGATATGTTTATCACTACTTTGGTGATTGTATGTTTCATTTAATAATGTTATGAGATAATAAATTATGTTCAATTATTTATATATTCCATACAAATAATATAATGGGAACCATGTCAATATGTGTAATCAATGTGATGATTTCACTCCTAGGAAACATAACGATATTGGAGTTGGAGCTTCCCCATGAAATGATAAAATTATAACTATATGGGGAATATAAATCTAGTTATTACCAACAACAATACCCACATATATAATCCTATGTATCCACAATGTGGTGTACAATTTTAGACCACTTTAGGAATCAAAATCATCAATCACATAATGGTTCTAAAAATACAATTGTATCTAAGAAATGGATTAGTTCAAAAGAGATTATATTTATTTCATTGGTATGTAATTAAAGGTAGAATTATGATTGGGAATTTTATAAATTATTAGGAAATTTGGATAAATGGTGATCATTTATTAAACACACTATGAATGAAAAAATATCAAACATGGACTAGAAGGATTTTATTGGAATATTCATGGAAAAAAGTCACCTCATGATAAATGGGAGGATATGGAGGCATAATTACTGATTCTTTGAAAAAGGAATATTATTTTATTAATCATGTATATATTAAATATTACAAGGTAATAAAATCATTTTTCAGGATACATATATTATGTAAATAACAATTTTTATTATTTAATTAATGGTATTAATCAAGTCGTTTAGTGGTCACATGTCTTGAAAACATTCATATCATATTTTCACATAGTATCAAGATTTGACTAGATAGGGAAACAATCCTCAATTTCCTATAGCATCTAAAGTAATAATGAGAATAATTGGCCCAAAGACCAAAAAATTAATATGGGGATATGGTAACAAAGTATTTCCCACATGTTATAATATTGGAAAGAACCTCCTTCATACATTATTAAAGGGAATGGTAGTTTGCTTAATCTATTTAGATAATGTCCATTAGGGGAATTAATAAAATAGTGTATACGAAAACCTCTAATTTAGAGTATTTAAACTATAAGAATATGGGGAACTATGAAAAACAATTCACTAAGTATTAAGGGAATATTCCTCAGAATTAGCTATGGGATCAGTGTATATTATATTCTATTAATAAAGCTGCAGTGGAATGAAGTAATTACGTATTATTATAAATGAATAATGTTGTAGACGTTTATTTATCATTGATATACTAGATATGTGATTAATGAAATACATACGTGTTTTACTACATTAATTTTCATATAAGGATTTGAAATATTTTTTTAATGATATTGATTTCCAATAAAAGTGTTTCAATATAAATATTGATATATATGGAAATAATGTGGTTGAAAATAGATTACCATTAATATATGACTGATGTTGAGGTAATAAAGATAATGATATTTCTTCAGATAGTAATCATGACAAATATATTAGTTAGTGGTGTAACAATTGGGACCTGATATAGCACGAACACCCCGCCGTAACATCATTGATGGGGCTTGGCCTTCCAAGGGCCGTAAGTTTTCATAAATACATGTGGTCCATTAGATGGTCCCTACATACATGCTTTAATATTTCATCAGAATAAAGAATTTATAATCAGTTAAAAAAATTTATTTCATTATTCTTTTTGATTTTCCCTAACTAAAAAATCATCATAAAAAATATTCCTATACCTAAATAATATTGATCACTACTCTAAGGAAATCATATATTATAATGGATTTCTAGATAGGTTTTCTCCTAAAAATATTGGTGCACCTTATTTCCTAAGTCCTAAAATTTATCCTTTTATTGGGGATACATTCACCCCCCCCCCAAAGAGCACTACATAATCATTCTGGACACTATATATCAACCCATGTAGTTCCACCAATATTACGATGGGGTTCCTCCTATGATATAAATTTGAGGTCATAACCTGATTTATTGGGTTTAATATAGAATATCATATGATATCATGTGCATCTCCTTATATGCAAGATGCTTTTGAATACTAGAAGGGATTATAATTATTAATGGAGAGACTACAACATATGTATCAATTCATTGTATCAATAATAAAAAATGAAGATATAATAAATTATTACAATGATCTTGAAAATAATTAAATTGAATAAATGTCATGAAAATAAATAAATCAGAAAATGAGTAAATCTATTTTAGAATAAATAAAATAGTTGATGAATTTTACAAAAACACTAAGGGGATTTGAGGTATTTACGACGACTTAATTGTGACAGGAGCCCATCGAATATGATATTTTGTGACAGGGTCTCCTCGCAAATTTTCCATCGTAGAAAATGGAATTGTAAATAGTGTTTTACGTGATGGGCCCATCACAAATATTATTCTATTTTTAAATTAAAAACCATTTTGAGATGGGCCCGTTGCAAAAAAGTATTTGCAACGGGCTAGTTTTCCCATCAAAAATAGTTATTTAGAAAATAAATAATCTATTTGGGAAGGGTTCCAATCACAAAGGATCCCATCAAAAAAACATAATAAAATAAAAATATATATATTGAATAAAATTATGATAAATTATTATTATAAAATAATAAGATTAATAATATAATTAATATAAATAATATAATATAATATAATACTAATCATAATATTAATAATATAAAAAATTATATTATTATAATGGTAATAAAAAAATAATACTGACAATATAATAATGTTATTATTATTATTCTTATTTATTAAAAGATAATATTAATATTATTAAAATAATAGAAAAATTATAAAAAATTGATATTTTTAATATTCGCAATAAAATATAAAAATATTATAAAATATTATTATTATTATTATTTAAATTAAAAAAAATTAAAAACATATTAATAATGAATAATAAAATAATAAAATATTAAAAATTAATAAATAATTTAAATTATGCAACATTCGGAAAAATATAAAAGAAAAAAACGATAAATATTTAATATTATAACAAACATTGAATTCAAATTATTTTATCATTACAAAACATACTTGATGGTGGTCTTCTTGAGGAGGTGGCGGAGCTGGAGAAGATGAGGGAGGAAAATCCATCCCTAACCTACAAGGAAAACAATGAATGTACTCTATCTGCTCTTGATGTTGCTTCTTCCATCGACGCATCTACTCCTTATACTACAGATGTTGTTGTCGGCACTCATCCTCATGTTGCTTCTGCAGCTCACACATCTCATCATGATCCTTAAACAAACTCTTTATTAGCTAAATCTGAGATCATAGCTAATCCTTATACTATGATCCATATAGTCATGACTCTCCACAATCTCCCCTTGATCTGCACACAGACAACGCTACAGTACCAATATTTGTCTCAAGTGTCAATTTAGAGCTGATAACAACAACTCAGCCCATCCCGAAGGCATAATGGTTCACTTGTATCCATACTGCCTCACCGAAATGGTGGGTACTAGTTTAATCATCCTTCTTGGCCCGACTATCAGACCGTGTCTGAGAGTTCATGGGCTTATATGACTCTTTCAATTTCAATTTTAAATTAAAATAGTGAATATATTATATGTAGTTAATTTTCAAACTGAAAATTAAATATATCTGACTACAATCTGACGCAGTCACTCACCTCTAATATCTCCACTAGCTGGATCACTATACATAATCTTATAAAGATTTTACTTAGTAATATCGTGCTTCTCAACTACCTATAAGAAAATATAATAAAATGTTCATATTTAATGTTATATAAAATATTTAAAAAAGTACTTACCAGATGCTCTTTATGCGTACTGAATATATGGATAGCAGCTCGATTTTTCACCTCCTATCTATCCCAGTTCTGTCGACCCAATGAATATATCCTCTAAAATCCACCACCCAAAAAGTGTGAACATAATCCGTCCCAAACGTGAGATTAAATTTACTCAGGTTGGTGGGCGATACAAGACTCATCAAATACTTTCACTCCGGATTTCTTCATGGTCGTCATTCTCAAATTGTGCCAAAAATGAAGAAAATAGTCATGAATAGACACCTCAAATGCCGCAAGGATAACGTCATTCTTGCTATCATTGATGAGATAAAATAAAAACCAAAAATAATTTATAATATCAACTTATTAATGAAATAATTTACAAAATAAATTTTATTTATTTACGTACCGGCCATTGATCGATCATGCCGAGCAGCACATTGATGGGAATAGGTTCCCATGTGATCCGTGGTTGAGAAATATAAATTTTCAAGATAGCTCTCCCCTGTCCAATAGCTATATGTGCCAAACTATGAAAAAAGAAAAAATAATCAAACAATTTTTATATAAATAAATTTATGAAAGTTAAAAAAAATACATAGGCTACCATAACTCTGTGTGTGTGGACCAAAGCCAAGACGTGGACATCGCTTGGGGATATGTTTAAGAGTCATATGTCATGAAAGGCCACACCCTCTCTGGATACCTCCTAATCCTATAGTAGGCCGAGGTCTAGATGATCCCAAATACTCCTCATCCAAACGTAGCTCGTAATCCTACAACAAATGAAATAGTTCATCATCCATCTGAATCACAGAATGATTTTTGTTAGAAAGTAGTTGAAAATAACTATTATATATAGATATATAATAGTTTTGATTATAAAAAACCTTAAATTGTTTCAATGATCACCTTCATCATCATCTTAATATCTTACAATGTTAATGTCTTCATATTCCTCTTCAGCATCATCAATTCCATTTGTGCATCAGTTTCATCATCTCTTGTAATTTCAAATTCATTTTTAACATCATTAACACCATCGTCACCATCAACCCTTAATTGTGGGGGGTCCTCATAGATATTCATGTTTCTATATGAAAAATAAGGATTTTTATTAGTCTCTTAGAAGACATCATTTCCTTTCACATTAGTTAAACCATATTCAAATTGAGTATAATTATTTTCTTGAAATTTGATTTTTATTATGCTCCACAGATCACTCTGGTTTATTTATGTAGCACAGTACATTGGATAATAAACAGGATGTGCTTTTTGAGCCAATAAAAATAGTTCATTTACTATAATAATACTTGTATATTTAATATCAATGATTCTATGATCTGGATGAACATTCATTCCACTCCCATTATCCAAACACTGACATTTCAACATCATTATGTAATTCTTCCAAACATAACATAGTTCAATAATTTTATCCATCATGCATTAAAATTCAACTTTAGTATCTCTATGATCAGATCATCTTAAGAAAATTGCACAATTCATTTTTTTTATTATCCATATGAACATGTATGATATTGAAAACCATTCACCACATATGCATTATATGATTTAACCATTTTGGATGGTGGGTTACTCAATATACATTGACAATTATCAATTTCATCATCTTGTTGAGACACATTCTACTTTAAAAAATAACTATGAATATAATTAATAATAATCTTGTTTTATATGTACAACCATAAATAATTTATGTTACCTTTTTCTGAAAGCACTGAAAAAAATTCAATATTCATCTAGTGGAGCTACTGTAATTTGTGGAAGATGTTTCTTGATATTTTTATCATATAACATAAAAATATAATAAGTTTACAAACTATAACACAACTTATAGAATATGTGATAGATGAATTCACAATAAAAATTATTTCATTTCATCATAGTTGATCAGAACATATGTATAATCATTGAAATGTTCATCATCTAAAATCCATCGTTTGTCAACTCCATCGAATAAAAACTCTATAAAATTAAAAACAGATAACTGATTTATAATTTCATCATCAACATTCACCTTGTTACATCCCAAGCCATTTATTTTAGAGAGATATTCAGATTCAAAAAAATAAGAGCTGAAAAAAATTCCACTTGCGAATAAGCTTCAACTGATTCTTTGCTATGTACTTTTTTCTTCAATTTCTGCATGCATATCTCAAATGGGTACATCCATCAAAACAGTACCAGATATCAATATTTTTATTCTTGGTGAAAATGTAATATCAAATGTTCTATTGTGTCAATGAAATATATGGAAAAGATTTTTTCTAGTTTAGATATAATTAATACAACATCTTCTTCCATTTTTCTTAGTGCGTCATAGTCTATTGTTACGACACAAACTTCTTGACAAAAATATTATATATATGTTATCAAATCCAAAATCATAGGATTAAACAAACCTCTTAATCCAATTTGAATACATATTTCCAATATAGCATGGAAATCATGAATTTTTAATATGGTATTATGACCATTTATAACACATCTTCCCAAATTCAAAACATAGCCTTCTGGAAGTCTCAAATATGAAATCCACTGAAAAAATAATAAATGACTCTCTTTGGATAGTGTTTTAGTTTCTTTTGTCTTCATTATCCTCTATGATCTCACATTTTCAAATAGTTCATGTTCTGTTCACATGAAAATTTGGGGAAGATCTATTCATTCCTTAACATTATCTTTGGTCTTAACTAGTGTATCAAAAAAATTTAAGTAATACATTATCAAAACATTTCTTCTAAATATTCATGACATTAAAAAAGTAGTATACCGACAAATCGTACAAGTACAGAGTATCACAAAAAAATTCTCTATTTTAACCAATTGTATTCTTTCCCAATGCCATGGATTTCTGTTGGTTTAATGATGGTCCAAATTTTATGGGAGGTATTGAAAATACAACTGATTCTACATCTGTACCTGTGATCATTCTTGGAGGTATATCCCTTTCAATTATGCCCTTTTTGAAATGATATTGGTTCATTTGAAAACGATTATCGTTTGGATGAAATTTGTGATGACATTCAAAATAGCATGTTTTTTATCCATTAACGATAAAAAATGCTCTATTGTCTCTCATAAATTAATGAAATTATTTTCTACCATTTTTACTCGAGGTAGATAACAGGGCATATCCCATGAAGTCACTAATGTTCAAAATTAATGCAGATTTAAGTAGGAAATTTTTATTCACTCTAAAATCATTTGTACTTACAACATTACTCCATAAGGAATTTAACTCATCAATGAATGGTTTAAAATAATCATCAATTTTTTTTGATTTCATGTGATTAATAAGTTCCAAAAGAAATAAGGTTCCTTTATCAACATCCATGGAGGTAAATTGTTTCGAGTTATAATGATAGGACAACATTAATACTGAATACCATAATAACCAAACTGATAGAAACCATTAGTAGAAAGATCCAATGGCATGTTTTTGACATCAAAACAGAAATATTGTTGCAATTAGTCAAAAAATTTCCATGAATCACCATTCGAAGGATGATTCATTATTTTACTGATTGAATTCTATTTTTTTGTTCCCTGAACTCAGTGTCACCTTGTTCTTAGACATCAATAAATGCAAAAATCTAGGTGAAATCAAGAAATATCTCAACTGTATTATAAGAATCAATCTAGACTTCCCCAGTGAGCTTCATTATACCTTGATTTTCCACATGTTGGACAACTATCCAACGACTCATTTTCACTAGAACATAAGATGAAATCATTTTGTCATTCCGGAATCATCTGATAACCAAGGCCCATATTACAAACCATCCCCTTACACTCATAGTAATTCAAAGGAAAAACATATCCTTTTTGTAATATGGGTTTAACTAAAGATAATATTTGATCAAAAAAATTGATTAACATTCCATTATCTGATTTAATAGCCATAAAATTTTTAGCCGCATCTAATTTTCTTATCATGCAACCAGGATATAATTCATCCTCATCATACCACAACAACTCATAAAAATTTGATGGTTCCAACTCAAGAGTTAAATCAATATCATCTTTATTTTCAGTTAGTTGAACAGATGTACCTTCAAAATCATGTTATAAATTTTGAAATCGTGATGGATTCAGAATCAAATTATTAGTATCTAATCTGGATCTTTATTTACAGTGTTGATACTAAAAATCATAATCTCGTAGAAAACCAAAATACAATAGAAGTCCCCCAATGTTGTCAAATGTGTCAAATGTTATCAGAACACAATTTTTACAAGGAATCTTAATTTTTCCTTTTAAAAATAATTTGTGTTTAGATGATAAAAATGATAAGAATGATTCCACACCCTCAATATATATGAAATTTAAACATCAACTATTGGGATATCAGCACTGGATTATCAATGTGCGATCATCTAATAAATATTGTTGTTTTCTTCATTGATAATTATGTTTATACACAATATAAAATCATTAAGGTTTTTGAATAATTTTGGATAAGAAAAACACTATCTAAAAAATAAATTAAAATTTTTTACATCTAATTCGTACTAATTACCACTAATTACAGGTGAAACAATTTTCAGTGGATTGGTGACTACTCTTTTGTCTGATGACTCAATTACATCCAATTTTCTCACACAGAAATCACAATGAAAAATCTACTCAGAGGTACACATATCCATACTCGTGTATAGAATAATGAATAAGTGTACATCCAACCATATTGTGCATTGTCGGTTTTTTTATGAGAAATATTTAAGTAGATGAGCCATCAGACAAAAGTTCCCACTTTCGTCGACGAATCATCATCATGCAATTGTAACCCCAGAAAAGCATAATCTAGAAAATGTGGTCCTACGAATGTTTATCTAATCCCATGCATACAATTTTTATATGCATATGTAGGATCACATTTTTCATAATTATTTAGTGAGTAAAATTTGAAAGGAGAAGAGGCATCAAGAAAAAGGAGAGCCGTTAATTTATTGGAAATCGTGCCATGTACTTACAATTTATTACAATTATCCATATTTATTAATAAAATTTTAAATTTAATAATAATTATATAAAATTATTAGTAATTAGAGCTAATTAATAGAAATTATTTCTAATTATTAGTAATTATTTCAAAATATTACTATTTATTTCTAATTAATACTATTAATTAGTATTTATTACTTTTAATTAGTTTTTATTTCTAATTATTACTAAATATTACTAATTAGTAATAATTATTTCTAATAATTAGTATTTATTACTAATTATTAGTATTTAATAATATGTATTAGTATATGTTAGTAACTATTAGTAATTATTTTTAATTATTAATAATTATAACTATTTTTAATAATTATTACAGTTTTTATAAATTATTACAAGTTTTTACTAATTATTACTATTTTTTATTAATTACAGGTATGTATTACTATTTATTAGTATATATTACTATTTATTCCTAATTATTAGTAATTATTACTAATTATTACTATTTATTACCAATTATTAACATTTAAAACAATTTTTTAATATTTATTTCTAATTAATACTAATTACTACTATATATTACTTATTAACACTAATTAATACTAATTATTACTAATTATTGCTAATTATTACTAAATATTAGTAATTATAATTATTTAATACTAATTATTAGTTTTTGCTACTAATTATTTGTATTTATTACTAATTATTAATATTTGTTAGTAATTATTAGTATTTGTTACTAATTATTAGTATTAATTACAAATTATTAGTATTTTTTAGTAATTATTAGTATTTGTTACAAATTATTAGTATTGTTTAATAATTATAAGTATTTGTTACCAGTTATTAGAATGGGTTACTAATTTTTTGTGTCAATTAGTAATTATTAGTATTTGTTACTAATTATTAGTATTTATTACTAATTATTAATATTTATTACTAATAAAAAGGATTTGGTACTAATTATTAGTATATGTAGATAATTATTACTATTTTTTGTCAGTTATTACATTTTTTGAAATTTTTTTCTATTTATTACTAATTATTTCTAATTATTTCTAATTATTGATAATTATTTTGAATTATTTCTAATTGTTTATAATTATAGGTAATTATTGCTAATTATTTCTAATTATTTCTAATTATTGCATATTATTTTAAATTAATGCAAATTATTAATAATTATTTGTATTTTTTAAATTTTAGTATTTATTAATATTTATTACTATTTAGTTCTAATTGTTTGTATTTGAAAGTAATTATTAGTATTTCTTTCAAATTACTAGAATTTTTACAATTGTTTACTAATTTTTAGTAGTTTTTACTAATTATTAGTAATTATTACTAATTACTAGTGATTATTTCTATAAATTAGTAATTATTATTATTTATTATTAATTATTACAAATTATTAGTAATTAATACTAATAAATAGTAGTTATTACTAATTTTAGTATTTATTACTATTTATTACAAATTATTACTGTTTATTCCTAATTATTAGTTATTACCGCTAATTATTACTATTTATTATTAATTATTGCGAATTACTGCTATTTAATCCTAGATAATACTAATTAATTAAAATTATTATAATTATTGCTAATTATTACTAATTATTTCTAATTATTACTAATTATTAGTATTTTTTAATATTAATTAGTAATTATTATTAATTATTATTAATTATTACTATTAATTAGTAATAATTTATAATTATTAGTATTTTATAATTTTTTTACTAATTATTACTATTTTTCCTTATTACTACAAATTATCGCTAATTATTACTTACTAGAGTTAATTACAAATAATTACTACTAATTACTACTAAAAATTAATAATTACCACTACAAATTACTAATTTCTTCAAATTATTTAATTATCATTAATAATTCTTAATTACCACTAATTATTAATAATTAAAACTTATAATTTATTTTTATTAATACAAATAAAAACTGATAACAAAACAATATAAATCTAATTTAATTACAACTAAATGAAAAAAATAAAAAATAAAATAAAAAATGAAATAAATATTGAATCAAATAAAATGTAACGTCCAGAGTCCGGAGCCCCTCCACTGGTGCCCCGTACCCGGTTCGCCAAATGACCTAAAGTGTGTTTCCCCGAATGCCAGAGGCTACCGACTAGCAGCGAGGGCCTTGGTGAGTCGGTGGGGAAACTATGCCCTCATTAGGTAAGGTATACAAGGTAAGAAAAACAACAATAAACAGCGGAAGCAGTAAACAACATGTATAACAACAGAAACCAACACCGGAAGAAATTCATATATATAACTATGATTATAAGTCCCCAGCCTTAACCCTTACTTAATATTGAGTTATTACAAGATTACACGTTGTGGATCTTTTCAGTATTAGAGTTTTAGAGAATTAGATCATAAAACTTGAATTACATTCCACATTTAAACAAAGTGGTTACATAAAAGATTGTATTCATTTTCCCATTAATGGAAACATATTTAAAATAAAACATGGATTATTTCTTGACACTTAATTGACACTATCATCATATCATTTACCCATACCTTGACCTATGAAAACATTTCAAAAACTTGGGATGAGTATAAAAAGCTCATTAAGGGTTATAAAAAGTATGTAAAGGAAAAATGAGTACATATATACATAAGAATGAAATCATACTTTACCCATAAAACATAAGCACTTTAACATACCTCATAAAATCATGAATAAATCATATAAATCATAAGACATAATGGTAACTTGAAGCATTCATAGTATTCTTACATACGGAGTAACCCTCTTGGTTACGTTTGAAATACCCATCACAGTATATTCCATAAATCTCTTCGGAGAAACCTTAACGTTTAACTCTTTCGCATTACCCAATGCATTAGAGAGCTATATCGGGCTCACCCGCCCTTAGTTTATCACGGAACAACCCATCTTCATAACAATTCCCAAGAACCATAACATAATCATAGAACATAACTTAAGCATAAAGGAATGATAACATTCCCACATTGCAATAACAATATAACATTTTAAGATATTGAAATAATGAATCCATTCTAAAAACCATTTTCAAAACCATTTAAAACATTTAATAAAGATATTTTTCAATAAAAGTGTCCCATACCACATTGAAGCTTTTACCATTTTAAACCATTAATATCAATATAAATAAATCCTTAAAACCATTTTGAAAACATGAATATTAATGAGAAATATTTATAAGATTAAATCATTAAAACATTTAAAACGATATTTTAGTTGAAGGGTTTTTAACAAAATGAGAGACACTTGAATACAATACTTGAGAAATAACATTTAATCAAAACTTTATAATATCATGAGATTAAAGGTATTCATGATATTATATTCCAAATGACAGTATATACACCATATAAGAGTGAATTGATGCATAACAACAATGAAGTCTCAATGGAAATGTAAATTGAGATGAAATCCATTATGAAGATGCTACCCTTAAATTAAGGATAAATCAATCTCAAACTTATGTGCGAAAAATATAAATACAACCAAAATAAGTGAATATTAAGTGTAAAATAATCAATTTTAATTCACACATATTCAATGGATGACATATTCAATAACTACATGTTGAACCCAAATAAATCGAAATTGGGTATAGAAGTTCCCTTAACATCCTAACGGCATCACATCAAATTTTACAAAAAGGGTTGATGAGATAGATAAAGGGTATCTCATCACTTTGAAATAAAATTTAAAGCAATAAGGATATATAAGAACATATCCCCACAAAATAAGATGAAAATTAAAAGACATAACAAAAGATGTCTTTGAAAAAGAGGAGGGTGAAAGGTTCCCTTACCGATTTGGGTAACCTTCGAAACGTACTCCCCATGAAAGAAGGACTATAACAAATTGATGTAAATACTCATAAACGAAAGTATGATACACAAAGAGTATAATAATGGACAGTACATACACCACTCAAAAGGAAATATTGGAAAATGTAGCATGAATCTCACGAAAACACAAACTGAGATAAAAAGAGCCTTTCGAAATTTCGGCAGCATAACAGCGCCAATTAAAATATCCAAAATGGATTGAGGAGATAAAATATGGTCTCTCATCATATGAACATTAAAATTACAGTAAGAGTAATATGAAAGAACATCCCAATCATAAGAAATATGAGCTTAATATGAATGACATAAAAGAGTGTACTTAAAAAGAAAGAGAGGGGTATGATCCCTTACCTCGGGTCCGAGTTGACTCGATCGTTCATTAACCTCCTGAATAATAAACTTGAGTTAATTTCTACTTTATTAAGAACGTTTTCCATGTTCATTATTCCTTTCATATCTCTTAATACCATGCTATGAACACTATGTAATTTTTTTAAGTTAATAATGGTCGTTTTGTAGATCATTACTACTTGAGTAAAAAATAAACTCTTTATAATTACAAGTTATACATGTGGTAGAATATATATTATATCCAGAATTATATTCATTATGTAGATATCATATATATCATATATATCCATTATATACATGCATTTATAATATTACATAACATTCAGAGGTAAGAAATGAAATGCACCGTTCATGGAGACGGTAAGCCGTACGTACTCATGAACGCTACTTCCATTTCTATTTCTTATTTAATGGAATTAAAACATAACGATATATTATAGTACAATAATTCCAGTATGTTATTATATATAATATCATTAAATTTATCCTTTATACATACCACAAATGGTGTTAACGAATCAAATCACTTTGAGGGGGCGTAGTCCGCACTTCATAAAATGAAGATATTGCATTTACACATAATGGAAACCATAAAGATATGCCACAAATGAAAAATACAGAAGCTTAAGTAAAACATAAAAATATTATATATCATATATAAATATATGGTCATATTAATGGCCACCTTTCAAGGTGTAAGTAGAATATTGAACAATCGTCGTTTCGTGAGGCAGAAATTCGCCTTCCACGAAAACAGTATGCACTTTAACCATTAGATGAAGGTGTGTGTCAGTGTAGCTCGAATAATTATTATAAAAAAATCCTAGTATATTTAATATACTGGTGTTGTTACAAAATAAAATAATAAAAATAGTTTAGGGGGTTGTAGAAGCAAAATAAAACAAAAGAACACAAGTGAAGACATTACCTTAAAATCGGGTATCTTTCTTTGATTTGAGCTCAAAGGATTCCCTGGGAAGACTTCTGCACAAATTTAGTCTTCTAGGAGTAATAGGGGGATGTGGAGAGACATAATGAGAAGGTTTGGTCCGAGACAAAGTCTTGAGAGGTGTGGCTAAGGTGGTAGAGGTGGGGGTCGTTTATAAGAGGAGAGGAGGGGCACTCTTGGAAAGTTACAAAAGGATACTTTATTATAAAATGATTTTCGGATTTAAAAGGACCCAAAATTATAAATTTCAAGGATAAGGTGATAAGGGTTCTAAATCCACCCATAAAATGGGTTTTTTACAAGTGTAGGTCTTAGATTTTACATTATATTTTCATTTTATTTAAATCGTTAAATAATGAGGTAATCGCTACATCATCATGGAGTCATAAATAAATTAATTTATATAATATCTAAAAATTATAAAAAAAATACTATGATGTAGTAAATAATTTTATCTTTTTAATGAATATTTATAGTAAAAATATGACTTCTATAACCCCATTTAAAAATGGTTTTAGTAAAAAAATCATGTTTGTGTCATTTTTACTTTTACTTTAAATAAAAGTCATTAATATATTTATCTTACCCGAGAGGCTCCATGGGGTCCCAAAAATAGACCCAAGGGTTTTCGTGGTCTTCCATGACACATCCAATAAGGGTAGGACATGTGTCTAGGTCATTTCATATTATTAATATATTATTTTTACCTTAAATTACACTAATTACCTCTAATCGCGATTAAGAACTTAAACATTACTATTCACCAAAAAGTTATTTTATTCCCATTGAACCACATTTTACATCCTAATGACAACCATGTATGTTGGATTTTTGAAATTCAAATGACAGATGTGGAAAAGTTTCATTTAAAAAAAAAATTGGTTTTTAAACTTCCACTTAGTAGTTTCACTATTAATCAAAAATTGATGTTTTTCAGAAAAATACCAAAAATTCACCCTATGATATATTTGATATTTCAAATTCAATAATGATGTCTATTTTACAGAATTCATAACATATATGTTGCATTAATAAATTTAATAATTAATTCCCATTGTCAAAACAAATAGCGTGTTTTTAAGAAACAATATCTATTAAAAGATTAACACTAGTTTAAGTACAATTTCAAAGTGAAATTAATTCCAATGACAACCATTATATTAAATGGTAAAAATATATTATAAATATAGTTTAATCTAAATTAAAAATATAATCTATCCATATAAATAAATCAGATTAAAAGGAGGTTTTGAATTAATATGCAACATTTTTAATAAAAATGATCTTTATCAAAAAAATAACAAAATTTTAGACAAAGTAAATTTTGATGTCCAGATTCTAAAGAAGGATTTTATTTTTTCAAACACAACATATAAAAATGTCAAAATTATATTTAAAAAGGGTTCTCCATCAAAAGGCGGTTAATCGATCTTTTAATGAATATTAGAAGATTTATGCTTAAAATTTGATTCATTTGCATTTTAAGCCTCTAACATTTATTGGATAAAAGTAAAAATATTTGACAAACATATATAATCATTTTGTAGTTAGTTTCATTCATTCCCACCATTATAACGGCTAGGCATTAACTACCTTTTAAAATAATATTATTTTATTATTAGAGTGTAACGTATGTTTTCTAAGAAACTCGTTGTTGTGTATTGGGTACGCCCTCGAGCATAACATTCCCTTTAAAGTAATATTAAAATTTTATTCAAAAATATGGATAAATATGAAAATGTCATATTCTTTATTTACCTGGGGTGTTACATCTTTCCCCCTTTTGGGAATTGCATCCTCGCAATTTGAAATATGGGCTTGGTAGCTTCATTGAAAATCCCACATCGAAACAAGAGTTAGTAAAACTATCACTATAAAAGAATGGGAGAGAAGTAAAAATGTCACCCGAGTTAACCCATACTAGGATTCCATGTATGAAAATATGGATATGGTGGAGAAAACAAAAGGTTCATGTTCTGATGTAGATTGATAGTAAACAAGTCTAGGAGAAAGTTAACAACAAGAAAATCACAACCTTGTTATGGGTTAAACGGTATTTGATTCCCCAGCCGGAAAAATTAACAGACAACATTTTTGTTTTATGTTTCTTTTCATTGAGAAATTTATTTATGAGCTTAACTAAAACATTAGGAAGCATACTTAATTGTCATTTTGAATTTCATATATTACTATATTTCTTACAAAAACTCATATTTTCTCCAAAAGACGAGTATTTATGATGACTTGTTCACATTAAGAGAGCTATAATCAACTTCTAGAGAATCACCTAATCAACAAAATAGAACTATATACTTCCCATGTCTTTAGACCTTAACCAAAACTAAAACCAAAAAGGCTGGTATGTGATCAGATAATACACAAATAGGATAATCCTTTATATAAAAAAATCAATTATTAATCTCCAAAAATTATCAAACAAAACACAATGTTCAACCAAGACCATTCAAAAAACATCTATCCATAAAATTCTACAAAGTAAAATAAACTAAGATTGAAACCCAAAATGTATTAACCAGTAATTGCCTCAAATTCAAGGATCATATAATCCCAAATGGTTCTTTATAACTACATACACAAAAGAAAGGATAATTATTCCTTGAATAAAAATTTCGTATATCAAACATCAGGGTTAAAATAAAAGTCTTCTAATGTAACCCCATCATCAAAAGAGACTTAATACATATAAGAAATTTGACCATGATAAAATCTAACATAACTCTTGAATCCCTTATATGAAGACTTCTTACTCATTCAACATTCTTCATGATCCATTAGACATTCCTTTTCAACTTATTCTGAAATACTTATTTCCTACAAAAAAAATCATGAATCATATCCTAAGATTCCAATAATAGGAAAACATATGTTATGAAATATTCCATACCTTTCATTCTTCATTGTTAGTTTCTTCATCCTCCATCAGAATGGCATTAGGTATTGGTAAATGAATATTTGTACGATCTTGGTGACCCCAATCCCGAAAATTCTTCGTAGGACATGTGTTTGCATAATGACCATGCACACCACATTTAAAACATTCAATTGATCCTTCAGAAAGAACTTATTTCCCTTTCCTAGAGTCAACTAGAGGATTTCTTTTTCAATGGATGGTTCTTGATTTATGACCATAATTTCCACACCTATAGCATTGTTCTGTCCCTTTGAAACATTTTCGTATTTGTTTCTTTCCACATATTTGACACATAGGGTTTTGAACATACTTACCTTTATTATTACCTGAACTTATGTAGGGATTTGATTCTCACATATACGATGCCTTATAAAAATCACTAAGGTTTAGGTGGTCAACCATGACTCCAGATAGTTGGTTGAGGATAACCTCAAGAGTTATCATTGTAGCTCCCATATCATTTAGTTGTTCTTTAATAAAATCAACACGGTTTTCTTTAAATCCATAGTTACTTTGGTGCCTTCTAGATCCAACCATTTTCTAAAACCAAAAAGGTCAGTGTGAGTATATTAGTAAAATCCTAAAAAAAAAAATAGGAAGATAAAAACCAAGATATACTTATCCAAGTTATCTCAAACTCATTCTAACTTCAAAAAAAAACGATGACTCCATCTAATGTAATAACAATTTTAGTTATACACAACTTGAAAATTATTCTTAGAAAACACTCTAACCTCTAAAGTTATCTAATCTGACCTCTGATACCAACTATAAGGACCTAGCCTTAATCCTTACTTAATATTGAGTTATTACAAGATTAAACATTAAGGATATTTTCCGGTTTATAGTTTTGGAGAATTAGATCATAAAACTAGCATTACATTCCACATTTAAACAAAGTGGTTACATAAAAGATAGTATTCATTTTCCCATCAATGGAAACATATTTAAAATAAAACATGGATTCTTTCTTGACACTTCCTTGACACTATCATCCTATCATGTACCAATCCCTTGTCCTATGAAAACCTTTCAAAAACATGGGATGAGCATAAAAAGCACAGTAAGGGTTATAAAAAGTATGGAAAGGAAATAAGAGTACATATATACATAAGAATGAAATCATACTTTACCCATAAAACATAAGCAC
The DNA here is from genome assembly GCA_963277665.1 of Viscum album. Taxonomy (NCBI): domain Eukaryota; kingdom Viridiplantae; phylum Streptophyta; class Magnoliopsida; order Santalales; family Viscaceae; genus Viscum; species Viscum album. The sequence continues at coordinate 318,585,204 of OY728127.1, forward strand.
TTTAACATACCTCATAAAATCATGAATAAATCATAGAAATCATAAGACATAAATATAATTTGAGGCATTCATAACATTCTTACGTTGCGATTAACCCTCTTGGTTACAATTGGAATACCCATCACAGTATATTCCCTAAATCTCTTTGGAGAAATCTTAACGTTTAACTCCTTCGTGTTACCCAATGCATTGGAGAGCTATATCGAGCTCACCCGCCCTTAGTTTATCACGGAACCACCAGTCTTCATAACAATGCCTAAGAACCATAACATAATCATAGCACATAACTTAAGCATAAAGAAAATATAACATTACCACATGGAAATAACAAATATAACATTTTAAGATATTGAAATAATGAATCCATTCTAAAAACCATTTTCAAAACCATTTAAAACATTTAATAAAGAGTTTTTTAAATCAAAGTGTCCCATACCACATTGAAGATTTTGACATTTTAAACCATTAATATCCATATAAATAAATCCTTAAAACCATTTTGGAAACATGGATATTAATGAGAAATATTTATAAGATTAAATAATTAAAACATTTAAAATTATATTTTATTTAAAGGGTTTTTAACAAAATGAGAGACACTTGAATACAATACATAATGAATAACATTTAATCAAAACGTTATAATATCATGAGAATAAAGGGATTCATGATATAATATTCCAAATGACAGTATATACACCATATAAGAGTGAATTGGTGCATACAAACAATGAAGTCTCAATGGAAATGTAAATTGAGATGAAATCTATTATAAAGACGGTATCCTTAAATTAAGGATAAATCAGTCTCATAATTATGTGCGGAAAATATAAATACACCAAATATAAGTGGATATTAATTGTAAAATAATCAAAGGTCATTCACACATATTCAAATGATGACATATTCAATAACTACATGTTGAACCCAAAGAAATCGAAATTGGGTTAAGTAGTTCCCTTGACATCCAAACGGCGTCCCATCAAATTTTAGAAAAAGGGTTGATGAGAGAGATAAAGGGTATCCCATCACTTGGACATAGAATTTACGTAAATAAGGATATATAAGAACATATCCCCACAAAATAAGATGAAAATTAAAAGACATAACAAAAGAAGTCTTTTAAAAAGAGGAGGGTGAAAGGTTCCCTTACCGATTTGGGTAACTTTTGAAACGTACTCCCCATGAAAGAAGGAATATAAAAAATTGATGTAAAAACTCATAAGCGAATGTGTGTTACACAAAGATTAGAATAATGGACAGTACATACACCACTCAAAAGTAAATATTGTCAAATGTAGCATGAATCTCACGAAAACACAAAGTGATTTAAAAAGCCCCTTATGATATTTCAACAGCCTAACGACGCCAATTAAAACATCCAAAATGGAATGATGAGAGAAAATAGGGTCTCTCATAATATGAACATATAAATTACAGTATGATTAATATAAAATAACATCCCAATGATAAGAAATATGAGTCTAAAAGGAATGACATAAAAGAGTGTACTTAAAAAGAAAGCGAGTGGTAGGATCCCTTACCTCGGGTCCGACTTGACTCGATCATTCTTTAAACTCCTGAATAATAAAAATGAGTTAATTTCAACTTGATTAAGAACATTTTACAAGTACATTAGTCCTTTTATATCTATTACTAGCATGCTATAAACACTATGTAATTTTTTTATGTTAATAATGGTCGTTTTGAAGATCATTGCTAATTGAGTAAAAAATAATCTCTTTATAATTACATGATGTTCTTGTTGTAAAATATATATTATATCCTGAATTATATTAATTATTTATATATAATATATATAATATATATCCATTATATACATGCATTTATAATATTACATAACATTCAGAGGTAAGAAATTAAATGCATTGTTCATGGAGACGGTAAGCCGTACGTACGCATGAACACTAATTCCATTTCTATTTATTATTTAATAGATTTAAAACATAATGATATCTAATAGTACTATAATTACAGTATGGTATTATATATAATATCAGTAAATGTATCCTTTATACGTACCACATATGGTGTTAACGAATCAGATCACTTTGAGTGGGCGGTAGTCCGCAATTCCTAAAATGAAGATATCACATTTACCCTTAATGGAAACCATAAAGGTATTCCACAAATTAAAAATACAGAATCTTAAGTAAAACATAAACATATTATATATCATATATAAATATAGTTTCATAATAATGGAAACACTTTAAGGTGTTAGAAGAATATTGAATAATCATCATTTCGTGAGACAGAAATTCTCCATCCACGGAAATAGTATGCTCTTTAACCATTAGATAAAGGTGTGTGTAATTGTAGCACTAATAGTTCTTATTAAAACATCCGAGTATATTGAAGATACTAGTGTTGTTAAAAAGGTAAATAATAAAAAGAGTTCAGGGGGTTGGAGAAGCAAAATAAAACAAAAGAACACAAGTGAAGACATTACCTTAAAAATCAGGTATCTCCCTTTGATTTGAGCTCAAAGGCTTCCATGGGAAGACTTCTGCCCAATGTGAGGCTACTAGGAGTAAAAGAGGGATGTGGAGAGAAAAAATTATAATGGTTTGGCCGAGCCAAAGGCATGAGAGGTGTGGGTATGGTGGTAGAGTTGGGGGCCTTTTATAAGAGGAGAGGAGGGGCTCTCTTGGAAAGTTACAAAAGGATACTTTATTATAAAATGTTTTTCGGATTTAAAAGGTCCAAAAATTATTCATTTCTAGGATAAGGTGATAAAGTTTCTAAATCAACCTATCCAATAGGTTTTTGACAAGTTAAGGTGTTATATTTTACATTATAATTTCATTTTATTTAAATGGTTAAATAATGAGGTAATCGCTGCATCATCATGGTGTCATAAATAATATAATTTATTTAATATCTAAAAATTATAAAAAAAATACAATGATTTAGTAAATCGTTTTATATTTCTAATGAATATTTATAGTAAAAAATATGACATCTATAACCCCATTTAAAAATTGTTTTAGTAAAACAACTCACGTTTGTGTCATTTTTACTTTTACTTTAAATAAATGGAATTAATGTCTTTATCTTACCCAAGTGGCTCCATGGGGTCCCAAAAATCGACCCATGGGTTTTCTCGATCATCCATGACACATCCAAAAAGGTTAAGACATGTGTCTAGATAATTTCATATTATTAAAACATTATTTTTACCTTAAATTACACTAATTACCTCTAATCGCGATTAAAAACATTAAAGTTACTATTCACCAAAAAATTATTTTAATCCCATTGAACCACATTTTACATCCTAATTAAAACAAAGTATTTCGGATTTTTAAAATTGAAATCACAAAAGTGGAAAAGTTTCATTTAAACGAAAAATCAATTTTTAAACTACCACTTAGTGGTTTCACTATTCATCAAAAATTGAAGTTTTTCAGAAAAATACCAAAATTTCACCCTAAGCTATATTTGATATTCCAAATTAAATAATTATGTCTATTTTACAAAATTAAAAACATATATTTTGCATTAATTAATTTAATATTTAATTCCCGCTGTCAAAACCAATTCCGTGTTTTTAAGAAACAATATCTATTAAAAGATTGATACTAGTTTAAGTCCAATTTCAAAGTGAAATTAATTCCAATGACCACCATTTTATTAAATGGTAAAAATAAATTCTAAATACACTTTCATAAAAATTAAAAATATAATCTATCCATATAAATAATTCAGATTAAAAGAAGGTTTTGAATTAAAATGCAACATTTTTAATAAAAATGAACTTTATCGGAAAAATAACAAAATTTTAAACTAAGTAAATTTTGATGTCCAGATTCAAAAGAAGGATTTTATTTTGTCAAACAAAACATATAAATTTGTCAAAAGTATATTTAAAAAGGGTTCTCCATCAAAAGGCGGTTAATCGGCCTTTTAAAGAATATTAGAAGATTTTGGCTTAAAATTGGATTCATTTTCATTTTAAGCCTCTAACATTTATTTGATAAAAGTAAAAATATTTGACAAACATATATAATCAGTTTGTAGTTAGTTCTGTTCATTCCTACCATTTTAACGGCTAGGTGTTAACTTCCTTTTAAAATAATATTATTTTATTATTAGAGTGTAACGTTAGATTTCTAAGAAACTCATTGTTGCGTATTGGGTACGCAATCGAGCATAACATTCCCTTTAAAGTAATATTAATATTTTATTCAAAAAAATGGATAAATATGAAAATTTCATATTCTTTATTTACTGGGGTGTTACAATGATGACAATGATGCAGTAGGTACAAGTATCTCAGGAAAACTACAAACACAACAACGTGCTGAAATACAACTGAAACCAAGTACAAAAGAAAAAAAATAACCTCCTCTACATCGCAAGCCACGGCTCGGTCCCATTCTCCCCAGCTCCTGATGTAGTCAAGATCCTGAAGGAGAAGGGTGATTTCCCTTATCTATACCTGCAGCAACATAGTCTTCTTGCACCAAAAAGCATGGCCCAAATAGGGTGTGAGATACAATCCTAGTAGGAAATCACCCAAAGATTGTGACTAATAGTCAATGAATGCATGGAAGTAAATAAACAAGAAGGAGTAAACAAAAATGAACAAGCAGCTACAATCCACATTTCTAACAATTAGAGCACACAAGTAAGCAGTCAACAACAAGAAGAAAACAGGTAACCCTCTGGGTAGCTCTCACAGTCTAACCCATATGGTTAAACCTCCAAGTACTAGCAACCCTCTCGGAGGCACACACAGTATCACCCCTCTGGTTCAACTACATAGATTAGGAAGACTTTTTGGGGAAGCACTCACAGTCAATTCCCCCTATAGTCTCGTATCGTGCTAAAGGATCTCTGGGGAAGCACTCAATGTCAATTCCCCCTGTAGCCCGGGTCCTAGTTAAAGACACCCTGGAGAATCCCTTCTGTCAATTCCCCCCTTGGTCCCGCATCATGATTTAAAAATTCAATCTGGAGAATCCCTTTCGTCAATTCTCCTATTGGTCAACTACTCAAGGTTCTCACAGTCCTGAGTATAACTAAACATGCTTAGCGCGTGTATATCATCCAAGTAAACCTCAAGAACTACTTGGATATCAACTAATGCTCAACAACAATAATAACACAAATGTCCACAATCCTACAACTAGGCATGGCAAAGCAAACTAAGCATAAACAATATACTCTAATCACAAGAAATAACCTCTACTATAGAAATAAAGCAAAGCAGACAAGTAACAAGGGAAAAACAGGAACAAGCAATACCCCGTTCAAGGGTATTGGTGGAAATTTCACAAAATATTCATCAACTTTCTATGAAAAGGCACAAACCACCTATCTCGATCCTAGGTGATCGATATACGTGAACCTCGGAGAAAAATTCCCCATGGAATGACGTAGATCTGAGAAAACGCAGAAAAATATAAACCTACGATAACTTGTAAACGTTTAGGAATCAAGAAACAAGGATAAATCATAAGGAAGAACTCACTGTTGCGCTTCCAATGCAACTGACCGTGCTCGAATAGAAGAACGGACGGCGAGGCCGGAGTTCGTCGACGATTCGGCCGTACGGGTCGCTTCGGACGGACAAAAACTGAAGAGGAAGATGGTTTTGGGGGTTAGACGTGACCCCGGTCCGTTTAATGAAAAAAAAGAAAGTACACGGAGTGTACTTCTAGAGTACATATCATGTACTTCAAATTTTTCCGTACTTTGAAAAACCGGCCTCCACCTCGGCCTTACACACCGTGTGTGTGGCCCGGGAACGACCAACACACGGCTTCGAGCCGGGAAGAGTACATGTCGTGTACTCAGAAAGTACACGGCTTGTACTTCTGAAATTCCCAGAAAAATTCATTTTTCCCAAAAATGCTAGAAAAAGGATAAACATACCTGAAAGGAGACCCGTGTTCTTAAAAACATCCCCCCTTGAAGAAATTCATCCCCGAATTTCCCTAACGTGGTGGAGAAGAAGAATCCCCGAAAAGCTCCGGCCACTGCGATCATACATCGGTGTCCCTCTCTCAGGTCACGTCCTGTACTCGCCCATGCTGCCATAGCACCCGTACCAGAGGAATAGACCCACCGCGGAGAACCTTCATACTACGATCAACAATCTGGATAGGTTGATCCTCGATCAACGCATCCTCTTAAAGTTTGACTTTCTCAGGCTGAAAGGCATGAGATGGGTCTGAAAAGTAGCGTCGGAGCTGAGAGATGTGGAAGACGTTGTGCACGGATCGATACCTCTGAGGTAGCTGCAAATGATAGGCGACTGGCCCCACTCTCTTCAAGACCTCAAATGGCCCGACGTACCGTGGTGAAAGCTTACCCTATCTTAAAATCTTTTTGTGTCCCAACCTCGGTGTGACATGTAGGAAGACCTGATCACCGACCTCAAACTCCAGAGGTCATCTCCATTGATCAGCATAAGACTTCTGCCGAGACTGTGCTGTTGTCAACCTCTTTCGAATCCGCTCTATCTACTCAGAAGTATCCTGTAAAAGACGAGGTCCCAGAATAGCTGCCTCTCCTACCTCCAGCCAGCATAAGGGTGATCCTCATGGCCTACAGTAAAAATTCTCGTATGGCACCCTCTGAATGGTCTCCTGGAAACTATTGTTATAGGTGAACTCCACCAGAGGAATATGCTTCTCCCAAGAACCGCCAAAGTCATGGATGCAAGCTCGGAGCATATCCTCAGGCACCTAGATCGTGCACTCGGACTAGCCATCAGTCTGGGGATGGTATACTGTACTCAAAAGTAACTGTGTACCCAAGGCCTTCTGAAGTCCCTGCCAGAACCGAGAGGTAAAGCACACATCTCTGTATAAAACAATAGAGCACGGAACACCATGCAGACGAACGATCTCTCTGATGTAAAGTCATCCCAGATCATCGACGTTGATGGTCTCCTTGATCAGCAAGAAGTGAGCAACCTTCGTAAGTTTGTCGACGACAACCCAAATAGCATCATTCCCTTAGGGTGATCTCGGCAACCCGGTCATGAAGTGCATCACAAAATCGTTCCACTTCCATTCTGGAATGGGTAACTGCTGTAAGAGCCCCGCTGGTTGCTGATACTCTGCCTTCACCTGCTGACATGTAGAACATCTCATGACAAAACCAGCAACATCCTTCTTTATACCTGGCCAGCACTACTGGCAATGAAGATCATGATACATCTTGGTGACGCCTAGATGAACTGCCCAAACTGAGGAATGGAAACCTAGCATTAGCTCCTCACGTATGTCTACTGGCACCCATACGCGTCCTTGGAAACGAAATATCTCATCCTCACCCACTGTCCATCCAGGAAGAGGGTCCTCTCCTGACAGACTCTCCCGCAGGACTAAGCCTTCTGAGTCTGATAGCTGCCTCATCCGTACCCGATCAAGTAGCATGGAGGTAACAACTACCGAAGATAGAAGACTATGTCCCCATCTATTGTGCACCTCCAGATGCATCTTAGAGAACAGAGTCAGCAGTTTCCACTCACTACTGGCCTACTAAACTGCCTGAATTTGAGTTCTCTTGCTCAACGCATCAGCCACGACGTTGCCCTTTCCCAGTGTATAGGCAAGCCCGAAATCAAAAGACTGTAGATACTCAACCCACCTGTGATGCCTCAAATTCAGATCACGCTGAGTGAAGATATACTTGAGACTCTTGTGGTCAGTGAAGACCACAATGTGCTCTCCCAGAAGATAGTGTCTTCAACAGCGCAAGGCATGAACAACAACTGTCAACTCCAGATCGTGCGTAGGGTAGTTCCTCTCATGTGGCCTCAAATGTCGAGACCCATACGCAACGACTCTATCCCCCTTCATAAGCACATATCCCAACCCAATACCTGAAGCATCATAGTAAACGGTGTAGCTCTTGCCTGGCTCTGGAAAGACTACAATCGGTGCTAACGTCAACCTCCCTTTCAACTCCTGAAAGGCTGACTCACAAGAATATGACCATGAGAACTTCACCCCCTTATTGGTCAGACTTTCCAAGGGTGCTGCTAAATGAGAAAAGTCCTTAATGAAGAGGTTGTAGTATCCAGCCAGCCCTAGGATGCTCCGTACCTAAAAAACGTTCTTCGGCTGCTCCCAGGAAACTACAGCTCTCACTTTCTCTGGGTCCAAAAATACTCCTGCCTCTGAGATGATGTGACCCAATAAGTGAATCTGATCCATCCAGAAGTGGCACTTTGAGAGTTTAGCATAAATCTGTTGCTCTCTCAGTGTACTCAGATTGATCTCATGATGGGTGGCATGGTCGTGTCGAGTGTGAGAGTACACCAAGATATCGTCCATAATGACCACAATGAAGGAACCAAGTAAGGATGGAACACTCAGTTCATCAGTTCCATGAAAACCACAGGTACATTTGTGAGACTGAATGGCATGACTATATACTCGTATAGACCATACCTACTCTTGAAGGCTGTTAGAGGTATATCTGATGGTCTAACGTGCAACTGATGATAACCAGACCTCAAGTCGATCTTCGAGAACACCCGGGCTCCTCGAAGCTGATCAAAAAGGTCATCAATCCACGGAAAGGGATATCAGTTATTTACCTTCAACTGGTTCAGTTTCTGATAATTCACTGAAAGCCGAAGGGCACCGTCTTCCTTCTTCGTGAACAGAATAGGCGAACCCCAAGGAGAAGTACTGGGTCGAATGAAACCCTTAGCATGTACCTCCACCAACTGCTTATTGATCTCTTGCAACTCAGGTGTGGCCATCCAATAGGGAGGAATGGACACCGGTGCTGCTCCTGGAATGAGCTAAATAGAGAAGTATACCTCACGATCCGGAGGCACACCCAAAAATTCCTCTGGAAAGACATCCCTAAAGCGATCCACCACTGGAGGAAAGTCCATATGTGGAGTCCCCTGATCATCCAGATAAAGACTAGCAATCTGGGCTATCACCCCACCTAGCCCAAGATGCTTGAGTCTTGCTCGACTCGCCCGAATGTCCCATTCGCCTCTATGAAGGAAGGATTCACCCTCTGGTGAAACGAAACTCACTCTACGACAATAGCAGTCGACGACTGCCCAGAAGGGAATCAACCAGTTGATGTGAATGATGACATCATAGCCTCTCATCTCTAGGACATAGAGATCCCATAGGAAGTGATACCCTACAATCTCGAGAGGGCACTCTCTACACCGGCGTACACAAGATGTCCTCGTTCCCAAAGGTGTGTCTAGTGTCAAAGAGTGGGAAGAGGAAATGATGCAGAGTCCAAGGCTCTCCACAACGGAAATAGAGATAAAACTATGTGTATCACCAGTATCGAAAATAGATAAAGAAAAAACTGAGGCTAATAAAATCGTATGTCGAATAGTAGAAGGTCCAAGATCCTTCTCAAGATAAGTTTTCTCCACGGTGAAAAACTGGCCCGTGCCACGGCCCTGCGCCCCTGACTGACCACTCTGAGCTGAACCTCCCTGCTGGTGCTAAGGAACTAGTGGCTGACTGCCACGGCCTCGACCTCGACCTCGGCACGAACAGTCGAAAGAACTCCAGTTCCCCGACTGGTGAGAAGCTGGCGGTGCTGCTCCTGAACGAGGAGTCATAGAATAACCCCGATCACCAGCCACTGGTGAGAAAACATGGAAGAACCACTGAAGGTGACCCATCTTGCCACAAGATCGGCACTCCACGAGGTCTCTTTGGCACTGCGGCATTGTGTTCCCTCTCCGTCCACACTGATAACATGTCACATAGCTACCTGATGATGCGTCTCGCTTCCTCGAATCACCACGCGTAGGCTCCATACTACGGTTCTTGCTGTCATCTGAAGGAAATCTAGCTCTGGAAGCAGAACAACCATGGATCGCAGCTCCAAAGACTCTCAGATTGCGCTCCACAATCAGAGCCTGGTTGACGATGGAAGTAATGGAAGCCAACTGGAAGATATTCACCTGCGAGCGGATCTCCCTCCTGAGTCCATCCTCAAACTTCCACGCCAAGAACAACACACTCCAATCATGATGGGGTGTAAAACGCTGCAGCTCAGTGAAACGAGAGTAATACTCCATGACAGATAGAGTACCCTTCTCTAGACTCATGAACTCCTGGGATCGATCATCCCTCAGGGTCTCCGGGTAGATGTAGTCATAGAACACATGCTGGAACTCCTCCCAAGCCATAGCCTGTTGTTGACCCTCTTGTGAGATCACGTCCCACCACCTCATGGCGGAGTCTCGGAGAATGTAGGTGGAGAGCTTGACCCACCGTTCTAGAGGCATCTCCAGATGCTCGAAGATAGTCATCATGGCTTCCAGCCATGACTCTGTAGCCTGAGGTCCTCCCTCCCCCGAGAACGTGGGAGGATAGTGCTGTTGGAAAACTCGTGTCAAGTCTTCCATAGATGAGGAAGGAGGTAGTGCTCTGGGGAATGCCTGTATAATCCTCATGAAACCTTCCCTAAACTACGCATCAGCGCTCGCGATTTGTACAACCACCAGTGCCAAGGATGGCTCGGCTGGGGGATCGATAGGAAGCCCTTGATCAACCCTATCCGGCGTCTGATCACTACCTGACGACAAACGTACGACCGGAGGACATCTCAGAGGCATAGCTCTGAATGATCAAAAGCACACCTTAGATCAGGAAAACAAGGACACCGAACACAAGAACACAAAACGGGAACAGGGGAAGAAAAAACACATGATTGGAAAACATGACTACACGGCATGTATAAAACTACACGACGTGTCTTTTTAACACACTGACATGAGTGTGTACCCCTTCCCTACAAGTCGTGTACACTTCAAACTACATGGCATGTTGACCCCAACACAGGGCGTGTACTTGAAAACTATTCCCCTGCCCGAGTATCCTTACACAGCTTACCCGCACGGTCTGACTCAACCCAGGACTACACGGCGTGTGCGAATAAAACACGTCGTGCACTAGACGAGGCTTCGGCGGTCCGTGTTGTTGAGTACACGGTCGTCTACATAGATATACCATACACGTCATGATCCGAATAAGCACGGCATGCATAGTCTAAGGCTAAACTGTCTCGTGTTTTTCATGACATGGTCGGGTACCTGGACAAGACTACACTGTGTGTTTCGAACAAATAAGGCGTGCGGAAAAGAAGGTCACCCCGGCCCTTGTTGTTCGTGACATGGCCGAGTACCTAGATCGGACCACACAACGTTTTCCCTACAGACACGGTGTGTTCCGCCCGAGATTCCCCGGCCTGTGTTGTTAGTGACTCGACCAGGTACACGGCTCAGAACTCACACGACGTGTACTAATTCTACACGGTGTGTTCCCGAAGTTACTCCTACGACATCGTGTTCTACTCACACGGTCAGTGACATGGCCTGAAAACTACACGGCGTGTATCTAAAAAGTACACGCCGTGTATTCTGGGTTTTTCTAGGCTGTAGCTCAGAAACGGCACAGAATTCCAGAAACACTAAAAACAAGGGAAAAGATTACAGTTTCCGATCCATGAGGGCCCATAACACATCAAAAACCAAAATTTGGCATTCATTTTAAGCAAGGAACAGAACAAAAGTTTTCTAACACAACATCAGAGAATCTATCAAACATCAATCACAACATCATGCATAATCTACACAGAGCATATCACAATAACAAGAAATCTCTAATGCACCCTAGATGGCATGGTAAGAATTCATGACATGTGTTTTCTACAAGTGCCTATATGATGCATGAGATGGCACACAATCATCTCATCGGGTTGCGACATAAATAGAACCGAAATATCAATACAGTAATAGCACAAGCCATGTGAATCACTCTAGGTGAAATCAGGTCAACCATAAAATCTCAAAACCAGAAACTGCAATTAACGAGGTAGTATGGATTTTCCCTATACACGGGTTAGCTACTCCCGAGCATAGCTTAATGCCAAGTACCGAATCCATCCTATCCTTGGCTAAGGTCTCCAAACAGTAAAGCAAGAGAAAATAACCCCTTTGATACCACTTTGTAACGTCCCGATTCTGGAGCCCCTCCACTTGTGCCCCGTACCCGGTTCTCCACATGACCTCAAGCGTATTTCCCTGAACGCCAGAGGATTCCGACTAGCAGTGAGGGCCTTGGTGAGTCGGTGGGGAAACTATGCCCTCATTCGGTAAGGTATACAAGTTAAGAAAACAACAATAAACAGCAGAAGCAGTAAAAACATGCATATCAATAGAAACCAACAGTGGAAGCAATGCATATATATAACAATGATGAAAATGATGCAGCAAGTACAAGTATCTAAGGAAATATGCAAACACAACAACGTGCTGAAATACAATTGAAACCACGTACAAAATATAAACAAAATAATCTCCTCAGCATCACGATCCATGGCTCGGTCCCATGCTCCCCAGCTCCTGATGCAGTCAAGATCCTGAAGGAGAAGGGTTCTTTCCCTTGTCTATACCTGCAGCAACATAGTATACTTGGGCCCAAAATCATGGCCCAAACAGAGTGTAAGATACAATCCCAGTAGGCAATCACCCATATATTTGTTCCTAACAGTCAATGAATACATGGTAGTAAATAAACAAGAAGCAGTAAATAGGAAATCACAAGCAGCTACAATCCACAATTCTAACAAGTAGAGAACACAAGTAAGTAGTCAACAACAAGAAGAAAACAGGTAACCCTATGGGTATCTCTCACAGTCTAACCCCTATGGTTCAACCTCTAAGTACTATCAACCCTCTAGAATGCACAAATAGTCTCACCCAACTGATTCAGCTACATAAATTAAGCAGACTCTCTGGGGATGCACTCACAGTCAATTCCCCATATAGTCTCGTATCATGCTAAAGGTTCTCTAGGGAAGCACTCAACGTCAATTCCCCCTGTAGCCCACGTCGTAGTTAATGACACTCTAGAGAATCCCTTCCATCAATTCTACCCTTGGTCCCGCATCGAGATTTAAAAAGACACTCTAGGGAAGCCCTTCTGTCAATTCTCCCTTTGGTCAACTACTCTAGGTTCTCACAGTCCTGAGTATAACTAACCATGCTTAGCGCGTATATATTGTCCAAGTAAACATCAAGAACTACTTGGCTATCAACTAAGGATCAACAGCAATAATAACTCAAATTTCCACAATCCTACAACTAGGCATGGCAAAGAAAACTGAGCACAAACAAAATACTCTAATCAAAAGGAATAACCTATACTAAAGAAATCAAGAACAGTAGGCAAGTAAAAAGGGAAAAACAAGAAGACGCAATACCCCGTTCAGAGGTATTGGTGGAAATTGCACAAAATATTCATCAACTTTCTATGGAAAGGCACAAACCACCCGCCTCGATCCTAGGAGATCGATATACGTGAACCTCGAAGAAAGATTCCCCTTGGAACAACGTAGATCTAATAAAATGCACAAAACACTCAACCTATGATAACATGGAATCGAGGAGGAATCAAGAAACAAGCCTAAAGCAGAAGGAAGAACTCACTGGTTTGCTTCCAACGCAACTGACTGTGCTCGAATCGGAGAACGGACGACGTGGAGGGATTTTGTCGAAGATTCACCCGTACGGGTCACTTTGGACTAACGAAAACTGAAGAAGAAGACGATTCTGGGGGTCAGACGCGACCCTGGTGTATTTAATGAAAAAAAGTACACGGCGTGTACTTCAAATTTTTCCGTACTACGAAAAAACAGCCTCCAACTCAGCCTTACACACCGTGTGTGTGGCCTGGGCACGGCCAACACACGCCTTCGAGCCGGGAAGAGTACACATCATGTACTCCAAAAGTACACGGCGTGTACTTCTGAAATTTCAAGAAAAATTAATTTTTCTCAAAAACTCCAGAAAAAGAAAAAACATACCTGAAAGGAGATCATGGTTCTTACATAAAACATAAATTCCTTTAAACATGATCTCTTGTAGGGGTAGATGAATACAAAATCTGTTTGTAAAAAAATAATCTCAGATAAAGTTTAACTCTAAAATTATAGTTTAGAGAGAGAGAGAGTATAAAATGAGAAAAATAAATAATAAACGGATGGGGGTATATATATGATTGATTATTTGTGATGGAAAAATTTGTTACGAGACTATTTTATAAAGGAGACCCATCATAAAAAATAGTTTTTGCAATGGAACCTATCACAGATACCTTCAACCGCATTAATTACTATTGTCGTTTAAAATTATATTTGTGAGAGGGGAAAATCTCATCAAAAATAGTATTTACCACTTCCTGGTATTTGTGATATTGAGGCACCCCCATCTCAAATAACCTTCCAATAGTTTGGCATGCCAAGGGCGCAAAAACTGTTTCGAGAAGACACCTTTTCTTATTGTAAAAAACTACTTATTTGTGACAGGTTATTGACGATGTTGCAATTATTCTTTCCAAGAGACTATTTATGTTGGGATCTATTCCTACCGAAAAGGTCATTTTTTCCATAGTGAAACTATAAGTGCGTCAAAACCTCATCCACATCCACTACCATCAACTTTCTCCTCTACTCAGAAATCCACCACAAGGAAATTTCTCGTTGCAATGTCCCTCATTAATTCATTAGGAGAACTGAATAGTCTAGGTAGGGTGTGAGTAATATACTCTGTAAAATACAAAAAAATGTGTCATTACGTAGTGTGATCATGTATAATAATTTTACACCAATAATGATAAATGTGTTACAATCATAAACAAAAAATATAATAATATGTGGTCATGAACAGACTATAATGCCACAAACCTTGCATGTACCAGTATCAAATCCATAATAGAAAATAACTAAATGAGTTAGAAGAATCCAACCAGCCCTTGTAAGGCATCCTCATAGTGTTATGGTGATGAATCCCCGATTAATCTATTTTCCAAGAGGACAATGTCATACAAATAAAATGGATGAGAATGTCTTATAGTCCCATCAAACAAGCTATCAAATTGTGAATGTCGCATGGAAAATCAAGGCTACCTTGATCAAAAACTCGACAGGACAACATGTCTACCTTGTACCCCCACCATGTTCCTCATTCCCTCATCAAAATCATCATAACTGAACACACTCTATTATTATCACTTGTGGGGGTTTATGTATTAAATGATACAAATTATTATACCTTGAGTGATGTTAGTGTATCATTTTCCATGGGTTATTATTATCAAATGATTTTATGTTAGCTAATACAAACTCATGATGACATATTCTTTTTTTCTACTTATGTATTTATCATGTACGTATGTTACCATGATTTTAGTATTGTAAGTGGTATTTGAGAATGGTCTATCATTTTGAGGATTGTATTCTTTATTGGGAGAGTGTCTTGAATTGTGATGTTGTGGATGAGTTACATGGGAAAAAGTTGGAGGTATGAGGTATCTGTGGTGTCCAATCATGGGATTTTTTTAGGCTCTATATATTTTTGATGTTCAATTCACCTATTGATAACCTATTTCATGTGTGTACTAGATATTGTTTTCCATAGGATCTAGGAATCATGATCCTCAGGATGCATATATAACATTGAAATTCATTACCACAACATCGTGATGATTCCATATTGGGTCTAGTTTGATTCATTTAACTCATTCTGTTATCTTTTATCATAGATCTGAAACCTGTACCACTTGGGGTTGCTACATCTTGTTCATCACACTACCGCTCTGTTTGTATTGTGTGATTATTTGTGTCATTCATTTATCATTATTGACATATAATTGATATAATTGATTGCACAATATATGGATGCATTAGTGGTATCCAACTGAGTATTATACTCACTTATTACCAATTAATTTCATTGAGCTTTAAGATTTTATGATAGACCTAATAGTGAATAAAAAATTTTAAGTGGATGGTTGATAAGTGGATCATATGGCTGGTGGTTTTTAAGAATATGTTTCCAATGTACCTGTATTTTTAATCTATTTAATTTTCTATTTTATTAGTTCATTATGGAATTTATACATTGGGAGATTAATTTATTTTGATGACATGTATACAATAGAAATAATTTCACTTATTTAATAAGATATGCACCTATATTCCCTTTTTAGGTGGTTACACATCCCTTTTCACCTGTAATATAATGAATATAATTATTTTAATGTTATTTAAAGTATCCTTCGATATTTTTCTTTCTTGTAGAATATTATTGAATAGTTAAAAATGTGGAAAATGATTTATCTTACAGTCTCATTTCTTATGATATTTTTTGAGTTCAAGGATACATTAGTGGAAATACAATTATATTATTTTATTGAACTACAACTATTTCATATCCAATGGTTATTAAAATGGTAAACTTGTTTTATTTCCATTACCTCCCATATTTATTAAATAAATAAAATAATGTTAATTTATTGGTGATATACATATAGTAATGAATATCTCATCAATAATATTTATCTATCATATCCATTAATTCTAAAATTGTTTATGTAAATTTAATTTTCTAAAAAATTTATTGTATAAATTTATTTTATTATATATTTTTATTTTTAAAAATATCAGTTTTAAAGAAATTTTCCTGACCATTTTTAAATCTATCATACTAGACTCAAATTAGAAATTGCATAAAAGGAAGATTTATTTTTAGTATTTACATCATTAATGGTTTATTCTACTATAATGCACATTATTTTACCAAAATATTTTTTTTTATGATTCAAATGATATTTTCAAGTTAATTTATTTTATTAATTTTTGAGATGTTTTTAGATATTAAATAATTGAATTTAGAATGGAATTGGTATTTTCCTCATGAAATATTCAATGTGATATTTTAATATAATTTTTAATTTAATTTGATGTCCATTGATGTTACTCAATTTTATATGATTGTTTAACTCAATAAAGATTTAATGGGGTGTTATTGGTGTATCCATTAATCAATGAAAGTAGCAGTAGATGTTACTTATAATCCATTGGGATTTTTGGAAATGATACAATTATTATGCCTTCCCTATATGAATTATAATTACATAAATATATGTTATGAAACCCAAATTTTCGTGGGATTAAAAATTTACTAATAAAATAATGATTGTTACTTTGATTTATATGATGGAATGAAATTTATATACACATTATTCATGATAATTTTTATTTGAATAGTTCATAAGGACAGTTCATCCTGTTATAAACCAGGTATGGATGGTTTGATTAGAATCCAATGATGGATGGTTATATCATAAAATAGGGTCTTGTGGGTCTATTATATACCTACAATGCATTGTGTTCTTTATAGTGGTGAGCTGACCATAATGGATATTCGATTTTTAAAAGTGACATGATGACGATGTTCCATGATGCAAACATGTTTTATTTATTCTTTCTATGGGTTCTTAAGGATTTCATAGGTCAATACTAGAATAGCATGATTATTTATTATTTATTCTTCTTAACCATGGCCGTATTAATTATTTATTCCAGGATTTATGATTTATGATCCATGTATTTATGGTTAATAATAATTCTATTTTATGTTCATGTACATTTATTATGTAATAATAACTTTATAAACAAATAATTGTAAAGGGTGAAATTTTTTAGTTAATTATTATGATTACACAAAATGATTATTTAATCTCACGCCTTTGATGTTTATTTTTCTCCTTTATATCAAAAATATTTATAAATGAATTACTTTTCAATGGTTATATATGCTTGATGATAATGACAAATTTTAAAATAATATTTGTTGGGTTTAGTGGGATATATTCTCTCTTTAGTTCATGGGTATTGTTTCTGTACTAGTTTTCCCTAACTCTCTAAAACTATAAACCTAAAAGGTTCATTAGTTTGTAAGTGATCCAGTGTTTCAATTATTTTTTTACATTTTGTTTGGTGAAAATTGGTTCACATTTATTGGTATCAAATATTGAAATACAATGATAATGATTACAACATATGATTTAGGATTGCGAGTTCATTGATGTTGTATTTGGGATTAGTGTAGAGTTTATGTAGCATTTTATATTAATATGTTTTCATGATTGGATATATTAATCATTTTTCTCCCATCATGTGATTATGAAACTATGTTTGGTCATGTTTCAAAAAATTAGTGGAATCTCATTTTATTGTTTTATGTAATGATATCGTAAAATGTTTATTGAAATTTTGGAATTTTTTTATTAGGTTGGAGTATATAAAAATATTTACTTTATAATGATGTATTCCTTTACATTTTGTGGAAATATGTTTTAATGTATTAATAAAATATAGGGTTGATATGGTAATGTATAATGGGTTATTTTGGGGAAACATGATTTATATTATAGATAAATGTGGGATTTAAAAGTGATCAGGTGAGAATGTGATTAATTTTTTTTCACAATAATATTGAAATATTTTTTCAATTCTAATACTAATGGTATTACATAACCATTAAAGATAAAACACTCTATAATTTTGAGGCAATTGTGATTATTTTTGGGATGTGTTTATTTGTTAACTGAATGGTGTAGTTTAAATAATCATTGTTATAATTTCATTTTATATATTAATATATTATTTAATAAAAATAAATTAAACTCATTTTGGGAATTATTTTAAAATTTTCTAAACATTTTTTTGGTTAATTCCTAAATAAGTATGTATAATATTTTTATCACTTCTATGGTAATCTAATCATATAAAAATTTAGGTTTTGGGATTCGGATTAAAAAATATCATATTTAATAATCATCATTATGAGAAAAAGATGGTGTTGTCATTGAAATTAAATAAATGATGAAATTTAACTTATTATGTACGTGTATTTCATTATGATTTCAGTCTGAATGGTAATGTAATTCCTCTACTCTGTGAAAATGATTTTGAAAAAATATGTAATCCAATTACAGTTATATCCAATGAATAAATTCTCATTTAATTCATCATATATCTAAAGGTTTGATGTACATAAATTTCAATAGATGAATCTATTTTACGATATCGATGATGTTTTCCAATTTTCATAATTAACTAAAGTTTTCTTATATGTGCATATCTGACATTACCATAAATTTTCTCCTATTTAGAATCATAGAAATATGATTACCTTTGAATTTTATTTTATGCATTTTTAAGATAATTTTATGTTTATCCCATTTACAATGTGGCTTTCCAACAAAAGTTTTTTCAAATGTTAAACCTTTATTTATGGATATATAAAAATTATGAATAATAAATTTATTAATGTGTGGATATTACAATACCAATACATTTTAAATATATTATTCCATTATTGATATAATATAAGGTACATCAATACATTGGAATAAACGATCTTATAAGATTATTTTAAATATTTCTATTATAACATTGTTGTTAACATAACTTACATGAATAAGAATAAATAAATTATGAAAATATTATCCTATTAATATATATAAAAAAAATTAGTTATTATATATTGATTATAAAATAAAATATGAATCATTTATATGTAGTGGTTTATATTC
Source organism: Viscum album (assembly GCA_963277665.1). Classification (NCBI taxonomy): domain Eukaryota; kingdom Viridiplantae; phylum Streptophyta; class Magnoliopsida; order Santalales; family Viscaceae; genus Viscum; species Viscum album. Next base: position 318,604,628 of record OY728127.1, read on the forward strand.
TTGAGAAAAAATCATTTATTTTGTAAAAGAAGTTTTCATCTGGTTTTTCACACATATATTCGAATAAAATTTCCACAATTTCATAAAATTAAAAAAAAATTAGTTTTTTACATTATAATATAAAAATTTTCTTGGGTGAAATTTTATTACTTCTCAGAAACTGTTAAATTTTCATTGAATTGAAGAAATAAAGAATTTTGAAAATAAGTAAATTATTTTTAACAAATTTGGTATTTGAAATGTTCAGTATTTTTTGAAAAAAATTTCATGCAATTGATGGATTATTTATTGTTATTTAATCCACATAATTTCATATTCATAATCATTATATAGTATTTTAAGTATAAGTTATTTTCTTTCAAACACGGTATTTTGTAAAATTGTTATAAAGTGAATAATTGTTTCCAATGATTTCATCGGGGCGTAACCCCTTTCATATTATTATGACGAAAATGATTTCTATGCATTCTACATTTCCACTTCTCAAATGTAGGAATTGTTCATCACTTTCTCGTTGATTTCTACTCATGGATCGAAATGGGTAGATGAGATGTCAGTCCCTCCTTCCATGGATTCCTCATTCAAATTAAACACTTAGTATGGGTCTCCCATATAGATAAAGAAGTTTTTTTTGAAACACGTTCCTAGTTCCATATCATTGTAGATTCTAGTTAATTACGATTCTTATATCTTAAAATTCCAAGGGGTCTTGGTGGGGAGACAACATTCAATTATTAGGGTAGTCACGTTGGGCATCAGAAAGTCAAGGGATCAAGGACAAGCTTATGCTTTCACTACTGCTATGGTTGAAGCTCTGAAAGATGTGTTGGAAGGTAATTTAATGGTTTCCTTATGTTTAGAAAATGATTTATTTGATTCTAGATCATCGCATTGTTTCATATCCTCCATGTTTGATAAAAAATAGAAATTTACAATTTGATTTAACATGGGAGTTGTTAGTCAAAACTCCTACAGGATGTATCATTGCATCAATGTTTTGTGAATTAGTCCCCATTAGAGTACATAAATGTTCTTTATCTACTGATCTCATTATCATACCCATGATTTAATTTGATATAATCCTTGGTATGGATTGCATTTCGGACCTTGATGTGAAAATTTATTGTAAGAAGAAGGAGGTTACAATTTTTGATAACGATGATGAAGAACGCCTTATCTTTTGAGAAGAATATTCACCACATAAATCTTGTCTAGATAAACCCCATGCAACTCAACTAAATTCAATAATTAGTGAGGAAGATAGTGAAATTTATGTGGGTGAGGAAAGGAATGTTTAAATAGGTGATGTACCTATTATGAAGGAATATGTTGATGTGTTTCCAAAAGATTTACCAAGACATCCTCCAGAATGAGAAATTGAGTTTTCCATTGATTTAATTCCTGGTTCAAGGCCCATATTGAATACCCCTTATAGAAAGGCCACTGTGGAATTAGTAAAATTAAAGAAACAACTAGAGGAATTGAGTAATAAGGAATTTATTCGCCCTAGTGTTTCCCCATAGGGATCCCTTGTCCATTTTGTTAAAAAGTAAGACAGATCTATGGTGTTGTGCATTGACTACAGGGATATCGAAGCTATAAAATAACAAAAAAGTATCCACAACCTCGTATTGATGATTTATTCAACCAAATTCAGGGATCTCCATACTCTTCAAAGATTGAACTTTGATCTTGATATCATCAGTTGTATGTGAAGAATGAAGACATTCTGAAGACAGAATTTCGAACCAGGTACGAGCATTACAAGTTCATAGTAATTCATTTTTGATTGACTAATGAAACCTCTATATTCATGGATCTAATGAATATTTTTTTCAAAGAATATCTCAATTACTATGTAGTGGTATTTATTGATGATATCTTGGTATAATCCTAGAGATACATAGATCATGAAATTCAATTGCAAATTATCCTGAAGACTCATATAAGTCATGAATTATATGGGAATTTTAGAAAGTGTTAATTCTAGCATAAAGAGATTTATTTTCATGGCCATATTTTCTCGAAGGATGGAATCAATTAAGTTACTTATATGACCATGGAAATCCAATAATGGCCAGCACTGATGAGTATAACAGAGGTATATAGTTTTATTCATTTAGTAGGTTATTATTGATGTCTTGTCCAGAATTTTTCCCGGTTGGCTAACCCATTAACAAAACTCACACGAATGGGGGTTAATTTTTTTTGACAAAAGAGTGTGAATAATGTTTTGAAGAAATGACGAGAAGATTATTGAATGCTTACATATTGACTCTACCATCAGGGAATGATGGGTTTGTTATTTACTATGTTGCGTCAAAGAAAGGACTTGGTTTTTCTTTATGCATAATGATAGGGTTATTTCCTATGCATCATGACCACAGAAAAATCATGAGAACAAATATCATACTATTGATCTTGAGATAGAAGATGTAATCATTTCTTTGAAGATTTGGAGACACTATCTCTATGGTGAAAAATGTGAGATATATACTGATCAGAAGAGTTTGAAGTATATTTTCTCACCAAAATAACTCAACATGAGGAAAAGGTGATGGCTTTAACTACTCAAAGATTGTGATTTTATGATACACTAGCACCCGGGGAAGGGAAAAAAGGTCGCTGATACATTGAGTAGAAAGGATCATGGAGTTTTGAACACGATGAGAGTTGAAAAGGATCCTATATATATGGATCTAGTAAAGATGGTTATGGGAATAAGCATGGAATGTGAAACATCAATACATTTCTAATGTTTATGAAACCATATTTACTAGAATAGATAAAGAGTTCTCTGACTAGTGATGAAGAGTTTCAAAAGAATATTAAAGCTGTGAATGATGGGAAATTGAGTGAATTTGTGTTTGATGATATGATTTAGAAATTTGGGAAGAGACTTTGTGTTCCCGATATACCTAATATGAATTGAAAATTCATAGAATATACTCATAGCTTTAATTTCTCGATACACCCCGGGAGCACCAAAATATATAGAGATTTGATGGAACATTTTTTGTGGGAAAACATGAAGAGGGAGATTTCTGAATTTGTGTCAGTATGTATGGTTTTTTAACAATTGAATGTTTGAAGGAAACATCCTGGAGGAGTCATGAAACCCCTTCCCATACCAGAGTGGAAATGGGATAATTTTACAATTGACTTAGTCATGGGACTGCCACTGACTCTTAGAAGAAATGATGCAATATGGGTCATTATGGATCGTCTTACCAAGTTAGCACATTTTCTTGCTATAAGAGAAGATTTACCACTTGAACGTCTAGCAAGGCTATATATTAACGATGTTGTTAGATATCATGGATCACCCATATCGATTGTTTATGATTGTGATCGATGTTTTACGTCAAGATTCTTGAAAAGATTTTTGAAAACCCTCAATACTAAACTTCATTTGAGCACTGCCTACTGCCATCAAACTGATGGACAATCAGAATATAACATTCAAACTAATGAATAATTTTTGATATCACGCTCACTTGACTTTCAGGGTATATAGGATCAATATTTACCTCTGGTAGAATTTTCTTATAACTATAGCTTTCATTCATGTATTTAGATGGCTCCATACGAAGCGTTATACGAAAATAGATGTCACACACCAACCTGTTTGGATGATTTTGGAGAAATAAAATTCATAGACCCAAAACATCTGGAGGAAATGATGGAAAAGGTGAAGGTAATCCGAAACCACATCACGGAAGCTCAATGTATGCAGAAGAGCTATGGCGATAACCAAAGGAATGATATGGAATTTCAGGAAGGAGATCATGTTCTCTTAAAAGTATCACCATGGAAGGATGTTATACGTTTCGATAAGAAGGGTAAATTGATTCCAAGGTACATTGGACCTTTCGAAATTCTATGATCAATTGGGGATGTAGCTTACCATTTGTTAATTCCACCATGTCACTCCAAAGATCACGATGTATTCCATGTATCACTGTTGAGAAAATACATGCATGAACCAACAGATGTAGTTACCTATGAGGAATTAGAACTGAAACCCAATCATTATTATTGTGATGAGACTATCAAGGTTATTTATATAAGATAACAAGTGCTGAGAAACCGGACCACTCATCTGGTTAAAGTTCTATGGAGAAACCATAAGATGGAAGACACAATCTGGGAACCCAAGGAACTTGTGATGAATATCCCCCACCTCTTTTCTTGCAGTAATATTCTAGAAATTTTGGGGATGAAATTAATTGAATGTGGGGAGAATGTAACATCCCAAGCTTCCATGGTTCACTTCTATTTGAATAATAAATTGAATAATGCAGTAGCGTGTGTTTTGCGCAACTTCGAGTTCTAACACACCACAACCAATCAAACAAGTCGTTATGAATAGTAATACCCACTTTTTGAAATTTTATACATTTTATCATTCAAAATGGACTTCATTTTTGGATTAGGAATATCGAATTTATCTTAGGGTTAATTTTTGGTATTTTTCTGAAAACATACAATTTTTAATCAATAGTAAAAAACACTGATTATAATTTAAAACAGAATTTTTATTTAAATAATTATTTATTTTATTTAAATTTATTTTAGGTAAAAATAGATTTATAACACCTATATAACTTAAATTTAATTCATTGGAGCTGGTTTATAATAATTTTAGATATATAAAAATTTTATTGAACGTTCCACTGTCTTTTACCCATCTCCAAGGAGAATTTAAAAATTCACATTAAACCTATTTTTACTGCCTATGTGAGTGGAATTTAAAAACATCGAGTCATACAGTTGATATCAGTAAAAAAATTGTTCAAAAATATGAAAATATATTTTTTTGAATATTAACTTTTTACTTTTATTTACCACATTTAGAAGTTAATTGGGTATTTAAAGGTGAAAGTGATGTTATTATTACCATAAAACATGTCCTAATTCTTTTGGATAAGTATAATTAGACCAAAACAACCTTAGGAATAAAATATTAACCTATTGGTTAACATGGATTATATTAGGACCCTTATTATTATTTTATTTAAAGAATAGTTAAAAGAGTTTTTAAAACAAAAATTATATTCTTAATTGATATTATACTCCTAAAAATATAATGTTAGACCAAAAGACATATATAATTATATGTGTATAATTAATGAACATCTTGGGGGTCACTTGGAATTATATAGTAAATTTATTAACTATATAATATAAAAATACAATGAGACATGGTAAATGAAAAACTATTTAACTATGAGTTAAAACTAAATGATAAAGTAAATATAGTGACACAAACTTGTCTAAAACCTATTTGTTGAGTGGTTTTCAACCCATACCCACCTTATACTTTAAATAATCCATTTTGTATCCATAAGAAACAGAAAATTATTTTATTATAAAATAATATTTCTAACTTTTCCTAAGGTGCCCCTCACCCTTCTTATAAAAGGGAACTCCCCCTTATCTCAAATTAAAACCTTAACTTCCATTTGGATCGACCATCCCATGCGCAAATACCATCTCAACTATCCTCCCTACATCCTAGAGGCCTTCCATTAGTCAGAAAGAGATCCTATAGATCTCTTTTGATCAAATCAAATGAAAGAACCTGAAGAAGAGGTAAATATTCCTTTACCTCTTCCATGTTCCTTTCTTCTTCCACATACTTTTTCATTGTTGTTTCCATTATAAAAAAATAAATCTAGTGTCTTATAAATATTGTTATGTTATTAAAAAAATTTACAAATAAATTAATTATTCTATTCATCCATTGAATGAAATGTCACCATACGTGCGTATGTATGGCTTACCGTCTCCATGTCGTGCTGTAATTTTTATTCCATACGATATTATTTGGATGGGTGTAACAATGATGTTTAATTGATCTAAATTTCAAATAAAACATGATAATGATTATGTATATATGGTATTCCATCCACATATATATTCTTTTAATATAAAAAAAATGATATTGTCACTGGTTCGTACGTACAGATTATCCTCTCCATGAACGCGATGAGATTCATACCCCTCTATATCAATTTTATAATAATTTCAATTATATGATTAAAAATAATGTTGAAAGACTTGATATCATTCTGGATACGAATATTATACATCCCATCCATAAAAATATGATTCACATAATAAATAATATAAAGGAAAACGAATCTGTTAACACCCGAAACAACTATAATACTTTGATATTATTAACAAAGCAATGTTAAAAGATCATATATTATATCATATTAATATATATGATTATAATATAATTTAATTAAAATTATTTCACCATTATACAAAAGTTTATACTACCCTCAACCAAGGAAAGTTACATGGTAAGGGTTAATTTTAAAATCTCTTTATTATCCGAGGCTGTTTTTATGTAAGTATCTACTGGGACCTCTTTATAATCCATATCCATGTTTCATAAAAATATATTTCAAAACATTCATACTATTTTATAGAATATGTGTTATAGTGCTTTATACCCTTTTTTGACTTTTTATATGATGTTTATAAAGTAATCATTCTGTCTTTTTCCAAACAATTTCCTTTATAACATTTTCGACAAAATGAATGTAAGAATGTATTTTTTTAACTTATACGGAGGGTGCGGCTATTTTACACCGTTAAAACATTGTAGAAGCTTCCCTTACAATCTGATAATAATATTTTCAAATAAAATTGTTTTATTTTATAATTATGTGAATTTTAAATGATTTCAAAATAGAAAGAGTTAATCGTCTAAAAAGGTTTTGATTTCATCTATAGAAACATCCTTTGATGGATTTTAAGTTTGTTTGAAGTTGATTTATTATGATAGAAAACTTCCATATTTTATAGAAGGTTTTTTGATATGTTTAAAAGTTGATTTTAATTTTATACCATTCATGGTTTAAGGAAAAAGTATGGACATTTCGTATTCCATTTTTAATATGAATGTTTATGTTATTTTTGAACCTTTTCATATTAGAATGCATTGGACTTAGTAAGTGACAGGTGGAGCCCGCTATAGCTCCTCAATGCATCGGTAGGTATCATGTGACAAACTAGTATCTTGTCACAAGGCCTTGAAAAAATCTTATTTGTAGTCTTGGAATAATGCCTTGACTATTTGGTTTTGAACGTCTGGCATTTTTCATTGCATCATTATGAATATGGCTATTGATATTGCATGTGATTATTTGACTAGTAAAATATCCATGTGAGAAAGTAAATTTCATTATTTGACTTTATATTTTACATATTATGCTGATGTACAAGTTCAAAAGGATTTAGTTTTAGTTTTATATATTTCCTTTAATGTTTATGCTTACTTATGAAAGTTTCTGCTATATTTTTATCCTTACTGATCATCTGAGCTCACCCCATTCTATGTTTTATTTTTCCCAGGATTTGAAGAAGTACTTTATGACTGAACTGCAGGGACAGTCTGAGGTGATATGAGTGTGGTCTATGGAAACAATGTTGTTTTATTTTTTCATTTTATGATGTAATGTAAACCATATTAATGTATATAGTACTTCCAAGGCTACTGAACTAATCTTTCATTCGAGACTTGATCTTTTGTGATCATGCCAATGTTATGTAATAATGCACCGAATCTGGGTAATTAGGGTCGAGGCATTATAATATATCCTTATGAGATTATTAAATGTCATCATATCTCTAGACCATCATCCTATATACTAAAAATATATCTCCAATACCCATATACATATAATTAATATCATTATGTCAAATTCATTAGATATATATATAAATGGGATTCCATTTCAATATAATTCCCAACTTATCACCACAAGTACATATCACCAATGAGTTTATCAATCCTTCTCTATCCAGTTATCAATGGAGATTAGAAATCCAAATTTAGACCCTCTTGCATAAGTAATTCTATAAAAATATCCTTGTCCCTTTAACCTTATATCCCATTATACATAAAAGTATGCCTCTTTGAGAGTTTCCTTGTACCATGACATTAATATCAAACTCCATGATCATGGGCACAAGACCTAAAACAGACATTACTTTGTCATGACTATATCCCTTAGTAGGGATAATAATGAACCTTGAAATATAAATTTACCAGTCATGAAATATAACCTTTAAAGACATGAAAATATACGGGTTTTCATTAATTATATAAGAATATGTTAGTATCCAATCCGATGAGTACAATAAAAATTCATCCAAAACTAACACCACTTCAGGGGATGAAAAAATAAAACCCAATTATATACCATTAGACTATATTGTAACCATATAGTGAGATATTGGATCAAAAAACTCTCATATATATATATATATATATTATTAATTTGATACACGGTATAATTTCACGAAATTAATAATGTGGATAACTATATTTTTCAATGGGTCAGATTTAAAAATTATATCATTAATTTATATTCATCCCCCAAACATTGTAATAAAAACCATCATATGATGATTTAACCTCTAATATACTTGACCTCAACACACAATTCATATTATATTCTATTCATTATAAAGACCGCACACTTTTGGAAAGGATGATTTTAGCCAACATGAAAAAATTTAACTGAATGAGAAGGGTAAAAGTGTGGATCCAAAAATGAAATACTTTTCTTATAAAAGGGATTAGTTATCCATGTACATGTACTTATAACGATTCCATGATGAGTTATTATTATGTGCTTTCTAGATATCACTCTCCCATCAAATACAAATTTAATAGTTTTTCAGTGAATCATAATGAATAAAATTCCCTATCTAAACATTGGTATAGGTAGATCATCTCAGGAAACATTGACTTAATAGATTGTGACCCCCTATATTTATTCCCAACCAAAAATAATTATTGTATAATATTAAAAATGATGTGTTTTTTAAAAAACATAACATCATGAATATTATGTTCATAAATTCTCTTTATTGGAATACAACATAATGGTTCCATCCCATCCCTTGAGGTGGATCATAAAAGACATCATGCGTTGAATCATCTTAGGAAGGTTGAGGAGTATATTCGTTTTATCTAAATGGTCACCCATGATCCACAGGCTATGGTTCCTAAAAACTATAGTAATTAAAATAATTATTCTTCCTTGATCTAAATTTATTTCATAGATAATTTCATTTAAACTATTTAAAATCTAGATATGAATATATCAGTAAAAAGGGTGAGATATTTCCAAGGTTCATTACCAATAACATCTCCAAAGTAATACCATTCTCATGAGGATGAAAAATTCACTATAAACTATTATCATATCCCAATAGTGACTAATGGATGATTCTAAAACAACATTATCATGAACCCTTTAATCATTCCAATGTAAATATTGGCATCTATATGTAAAATCAATATACAATGAGGTGGGAAAATACAATCCACATAGATCCTCTAATGTCTAGTTAGTGTCATTGATGGGCAGCACTATATTTGATCACTAGATAGACATAATAAGATCTTTATACACCATATGGAATCCTATCATGAAAATGAATTTAAATATTTCACGTCCCCTTATTATATGTAACAAAATTATCTATGTACCACCATATGGACACCAAGGGAACCACCTGACAAAGGATCATTCGTTAACCACCCCCTCCCATGTATTTTCACTATATCTAGGATAAGATCTCACAAAATAACCACACAAACCTATTGATCAAGCATCCCACAGACAACATATGATAAGTGGAAAATAATAATTAAAGGTTTTATATATCCATCCTACAACCAATATAGAACAATGAATATAGTTTCTTTAATGAGACAGAAGAAAAAAAATTTCACCGTCCACATCCACTCCATATTACATCTTCTCAAAATAATCGTGTTAAATATCATATCAACTAAATGAGAAATCCATAAACATATCTATAGGGATCCAACCACTATTTATATTGTTCTACATTCAATGATCTAGTTACACAACCTATTCAGAATCATATATTACCTCCCACGGAATAAGAGAAACAATTGAAGAATTTTAGAACATATTGCTAAAATTTCCAACAATTCGTAACCGTGTTTATAAACCACATAATTAGTTTCCAAATCAGTATACTCAATCATTTATAACTCAATCTGATATAATTTTTATGATGAACAGTATATAATGGATTACTTCTGTCCGAATCATTCCACCCAAATTCCCAAATACCAATCATCAGGAAAACCATTTCTAGTGATCCTTTTCAAATGATCCCTAGAAGGAAATAATTTGTCCTATATATACATAAAATCCTAAAAAAACTCATCAATATCCCAATTATTTTTTTTTCATAGAGTAATCCTTCTCCAAACATTCACTTTGACTTATTCTCATTTTAATATATGAAATGTTTGACTATCCATTATATTATACATATCTAGTAGAGGAATTATGTTACGTATACATTTCATGGAATATTATATTTTTAAAATATTTAATAGAATTAATCATTAAATTAATTTTATAAAGTAATAATATATTATTCTCTAGTATACCATGAAAAAACTGATATTTGAAGTAAATATTTTTTTATAATTAAGAACTAGAATACAAAAAATATGGATGTTGAATAATCATATAATAACATTTCATTATTTGTTAATTTTCATTATTCTTTTATCCCAAACATAAACCATATCAACATCATACCATCATTAATAGTAGAAACATAATCTCTTTATATTATTGAAAATGTAACAACTATTTGGAATAAGATAGAAAGTTGACTATTTTTACACCAAATTTTAAAAAGAATAATCATTCTATATTGAACCAATGAATCCAAATAAAATCCACAACTATAAGGACATTAATTTTATTATCAAATTTGAAATATAATTTTGTATATTAAATTCATTTTGGGTATCCGATGACCAATTTCATAACATCCTAATCCAATCATCTAATATTTGAAATGAACAATCTAACAACTCCAATTGAAAATGTAATGTTTAATCTTGTTCATACAATTTTATTCATTAATCCTTTAACAACTGAAGGAAACCCAAATTTTCTAATACAAAAATCTTATTTTCTTGTTAATGGTTCTATATCATAATCATTTTCATGAACTAACTATTTTTTCATTTATACTATAAATCGTCTAACATCTAATCCATAAATCATAATTACACAAAACATTGTATTATATTTGTTTCAATTACTCATCGATTATATTAAAAAATTATCAGAATCACAATAATTGGGAAAATAATCTAAAATTAATGTTTCAAAATTATAATTCAACTATCAAGGATCATTATTCAATAAATAAATACATTATTTCACAATAAAAATATTATTCTTCTTATGAAATACATTAAACATGTGATATTTCATTTAAATTTATTCTTCCAAACATTCTTGATGAGTATTTATGTTATTATATTAATCGAAATTAAGGGTATATGGTAAATTGTAAAAATATTTATCTCTATATGAATGGTATTTTTCTTTACTAATAGAAAAATGTTCATAAAATTATATCCCTTCATATTTCTAAAAACTATTTACCACTCTTCATTCTCTTTCATTCCATAAAAATATCATATTTTATTTTCAAAATAAAAAATCTATTTCATTTCCATTACTCATTTTACATTTGAAAATTTTTCCAACTCCCATTCATTCAAGTCATTTAAGCAATTAATTTCATCCTCTATAAAACAATCACACGATTTTGTATCCATTTGCGTAGCTACTCTTTTAAAAATTCTATTCTTACTAAATCCATTAGTTGTTGAATGTGAGAATTTTCTTTAAACCATATATGTGGGATTTGGATATGATATTATTTCACTACACACTCTCATTTTCATTTGACATAACCTATCTATCCAGTAGTCCCCTCATTCTCTATCATCTTTATGATTGTACCAATATTATGTATCCAATAGATTGTATATTGGTTCATCACCTTGTGATGTTTCCAATATAATTAATTAAAATAGTACCTTCATGATACATCATACTAGTAAAAATGAACCAAAATATTCCTCTCAGATATTCTATGATATTCCAAATAACTTTCATCAGTGAAACCTTGATCTCTTTTCTCGATGATTTATTTAATTTCATCATCCCATAGTATAATTCCAATACACTGAACATCAAATATTTCCTGATACAACACCATGTATTTTCCCTATAACATATCTCTATCATTATAATGGATATTAATACACATGAAACATCCAAAGACAATGAGTTGGTTACCCAATAGTCTCTTGGAAGACCACATTTGTTCTAGATATTCTTATCCCATAGCTAAATCCAAACATCCCCTCACTAAATACAGCAACATGTTTATAAATTGAACCAAAATTAAAAAAGTTAATCTAGATTTAATATTTATAATAATAAAGTATCTATAAAAAGTATGATTTATCCCTTTAAAAACTCCTTTTTTGTAGACTTCCCAACATAGTATTCTCTTACCCAATGCACAACCTCCATAATAAATTTATAAATGATTATACTAAGATATTTTCAAACATTTTCTATCCCAACATAAATTAATTGTTTTTCAAAAAATATTTTCGATGAAAATATCCATTGATAAAATTCTAGAAAAATATCATATTTATTCATCTGAAAGAAAAAACATTCTTTCAGAATTATTTTATATATTATGGTTTCAAGGTTTGGTGTTCCTCCACATTAGTGGAAGGATCCATGTCCCCAATCACTATAATGAAAAATATCTAACTTCAAATGCCTTCAATTTATACCATCCATGTATATGTAAACTCTATTCTACACCCCCATCATACAACTCTCACAGATCACATGGTCAATGTGATAGAGTTTATGTACAACCTTTTCTATTTGGTATTTTAAATTATTTTCAATTATATTATAAGACCTATAATTCCATACTTTTCAACTATAATATTAGGTGATTCATATTATCAAGAATTCATCCTTGAAATTGTGCTTGAATAGGGTTCATCCTCTTTACTCGTTGTAAAATCAACAAGGACTTTCTTGTAATTTTCCAATATCAAATAATTTTCTTAAAACCCAAATAATCAAATTTCTCACTGATATTTGGTTCTTTTAGAGAGATAAAATATATCTATAATCATTCAAACTTGTGATAATTCTATTTACATTGTCAGATTAAGATATCATTAATTAACAATTTCTAGTGAAATGTGTCCTCCTAGATGTACTCTAAAAAGGCATCTGAGTACATAATAAACCCTAAACCCTTCATAGAAAATTGATTATAATGATAAAACTAATCCAATAGAACATGATTCATTAAGAATGATCATAGATAGTAAAAACTAATTCATCTTACCATCACACTAATAGTGTTCTTTTATCTGAATGTTAAAGCCTATGTTTAATTGCAATAATCAATTATTATATTGTACATCACTATAAAAATACAATATATAGATCATGCATCAAACGATATACATTGAATAATTCTTTTGGAATTATGACATTAATATTTAATCTATAATGAGGCATTTTATTAAGGTGATTTTCTTTGTCTAGTAATATCTATAATACTTTCAAGTGGATAATGGAATTTCTTCTACCTCATCTCCTAATTATAGAAAACATTATTGATTCCATCATGAATAAAATTTATCTTAACAAAAGAGTTCCACAATATTGTCACCATGAAATACTAGAATTATGGAATTGATGCAAAAAAGGTTAAAATACCACACAACATTCATGAAATTTACCATCACTAATTTGAGTATCCCGAGTATCATACAAAAATCATTCATTTCACATGGACCCATATTTTATCTAATAACCTCAATGTGATTAAGCTTCCCCTTATTAAATTACTATTGATATTTTTTTGTTTATTATAAATTTCATCCAATTGATTCCAAAACAACTATAAGACTTTTCGTCCCTACAACGTACAAATAATCATTCCATGAACGTGACATCATTTTTAAGGATAAATCCTTCAAATACCTAAAATTGTATTTCATTTTGACATTTTTGCAATATATTGATGGAAAAGGAAGTATAGAGATATTTCTATTTAATAATATCCTCTAATTTTATCCTTTAAAATAAAAATTATTTTCCATATTACATCTCGATACGAATCATCCATTAATATGAATAAATTTTCTTAATATTAGTTAAACACACTAAATAACTAAAAATCAGGAATCCAATCAAAGGAGAAACAAAAATTCAAAAAGGATAGATAGATACATCCCTTGATACCAGTTGTTGAGAAGTCACTGATGATGATAACAACATCTAATCCGCATATGGTCATTGTAATAAATATATAGATTGTAAATACTCCAGTCAAAACACCATAATAAGAACGTTCATATCTTCTCAATTTATGTAGTGAATATCTCTAAACACCAATAGTGGAACATCAGTGCATGAACTAGACAATGGTTCATCATATAACCACATCCTCCAATTTTTTTCAACTATAACTAGTATATGATACCACGTACTTACCATACAGACTAAATGAACACACTTTACAAAAAAAATGAATCAGAAACACATGATTTCATGGTCAATCCTATCCTCCTATAACCATTAGAGAACACTCTAAAAATATAAATTAAGTATATAAAAACAAATAAAAACTCATTGATCACTATATCTACCCATGGAATGATACTTATAATAAAACGACACTTTATAATTATCTCCAAACAAAAATTACACAAATATCATCTATGAAATCACTAATATATATAGATGTAATTATTCAGTGAACTCGTTTCTTTGCATCTATTGAATTTGGGGTAAAACATCCATTGAAAACAGAAATTATTTAAATAGTATCAATCCCCATAATTAAATTAAAAATATCTAGTAACCACGCTTCCAACCAATGAATTATGTTTCAACATTTGTGGAAACCATTTGTGGGTTTATTTTCTAATCGAATGAATTTAGTGGCCTTTAGCTAACTAAATTGCCTGCAACATCTCCATAGTAATAATCTATTTTGTTATCTTTATTATATAGTTTATATTTGTAAAAAAAAATTAGGTGAAGATGGATAATATTTATAAAATAAGAGCCATAGTTCTATATACAAAAAAAAGCTCTGTAATTCATCACAAGATCGTCAATCATGGTGGTACAGTCTATGATAGTGGATTCACCAATCGTGGAGTTCCTCCTCATGATAGTTTCTCACAAGAAAACATCCATATTTTTCATCCTCATGTAACACATTTTGATACCCCTTTTCATAATGATATTGTTCTTATGAGTGAAGGTCCACCTAACATTAGGTGACTAAAGGAGAACCTATATATTAATTACATCATTTTAGAAGAATAATCAATGAATTTACAAATAATAAATTCCTTGTAATAGTAAATATAGGATGTATTTTTGAAATATATATATAAATAAAAATTAATTCATGAAATACCAACGACATATACCAAAAATTTATTATATCAAAGTACCCTACTTAGATTTATTCTATTATGAAATATTATTAATAACCAAGGGAAATAGAAAACCAATATATTTTGAGATCATGTTCTCAATAAGGATTATAATGAAAGATGTTTAATTGATGATTTAATTAATAGTAATATAATCATAAGGGTAAGGTAGAATGGTCAAAACATTTTATTTTATTTCCAAATCAAGCATATATCATAAATGATGAATCTTGTCTAAAATATTTGGCACTTCAAATGAATTGTGTCTAAGTGTGAGGAATCATCATTAATAAATAAGAACCCATGAGAGAATATAATAATTATATGTATATATAAATAGAAGTTTAGAACTATAATCATTATATACAATCATTTCATTAGTAATTTATTACTACTAATGGCCTTCATGACATAGTGGAAAAATCCGCTTGATGGTTTTGGTTCACTCCCCAACCACTTTTCATCCAAAAAAATGGATTCACATCCCATCCAATTAATATTATCACATGAAAAATTAATCAAAAACCCATTCATTGGAGGTTTATATATTCACATCCTTATCATCACATTATGAAAACCGTATATATATCTTCAATATGATCAAATAATTATTTACCAATGCAATATAGAATAAATCATTGAGAAGAAATTGGATTCATAATAAATAACTCATCACATTTTCCTAATACATCTAGAGGTAGAACATGGATTGGTTATTTATAAAATTATCTCTAGTGATGTATTAAAAGAATCATTTATTTTTGAAATGTATAAAAATTATTTAAAAAGAATATTAAATAATAATATGAAAATAATTAAAAAATATGCTTCTAATTTGGTATCATTTTATAAAAATTTACCTGATTTTTGAGAAATTTGCATTGTTCAAATATAAAGATGAAAAATTATAATAGATGATTCAAATAAATAAATTTCATGGTTGAGGGAAAAAATCATTTATTTTTAAACATTAAAATAAATACTTCGTTCAATCATTTTGTACAAAGTCATATATATATCTAGTTTGAAAATAAAAATAAAATTCATTCTTAATCATCAAAAAATATTGTAAAATATGGTTTAATATTAATTCCAATATTCATATAATCATTGAAAAGAAAATTCATCAATATATTTCAATGAACTTTTATTTGGAAGAAAAAGTGGTCTGATAGAATAGGAAATAAGATCAAATTTTATTAAAACCAATTCTCCAACACATTAATTACTATATTGAATGAGAATTTAAGGAAAAAATGAATACCAAAAAAATATAGGATAACAAAATATTTTTGGTCTATATGATAATGATCCCATAATTTCCCTCATTATAAATCCAAAAACATAATTCCAAAAGCAAATGATATTATAAAACAAGCCCTTACATTGGGTCATAATTTTTATCGTACGTGTTCGTTGCATCATATATTATAAAATTTGTATAATTATATATATAAACTAAAACCATTTGCAACATTATATTATGTTGAATCATTTCATTATAAGTTTTTTATTACTTTTGTGTTAACAATTATTCATTAAAATCAAAATTAGAGTTATATTTGGTAAATCTCACATAAATAATTGTGTTTGACAATTATAGTACATTATTCTTGTTCATGGTTTAATCATAAAAATATATTTTTATTGTTATCATTATTATTTTTATTTATTAAATACTCTTCTATAATAATTCATATATTGTGGGGATATGAAATTATTCACATCACATAATGGAGATGGTAGTCCATACGTATGCATAATTAATGTTCTTATTTTCAACAAAATTAAATTAATGAAAATTAAAAAAAATAAGATATCATTATAGAATGTATCATCATGAGTTTTATATGGAATATTTATCTCTAAATAATTTTATTACAATAGTTGCTTCTGTTTTTTGAGACACAGATTTTAAACAAATCCTGGCACACAATTAAAATATTACTATTTTAACATGACCTATATAAATAACCATTTATATAGTTTGTGTGAATATAAATAACCATACTATGAAAAATATTTATTTTTCATAATTAGTAAGCAGAAAAATAATTTATTATAATTTCATTTTATTCTTAAAAAATTGTTTTCATCAAAACCAATTTAACATCATTATTTGGGAAGAATAGTTATTTTAATTTTGAAAATTTAAGAAAATATATTTTTACATGTAAAATTTATTTCATAATTCCCTGTATAATAATTATCTAAAAATTAAACTTTTAGAGTTTTCTAAATAGTTTACAATTTGTATTAGTTGTTAATATAATGATTTATATTGAAAATAATATGTTTTTTAAATAATTTAAAAATAAATAAATTTCTATTTTTTAATAGTTTTAAACAAAAATTAGTTAATTCTGATTATAAATTATACAAATGATTTTTTAAAATAATTTTATTAATTTATTTATATAAAAACATTTTATACATAAAAGGGATATTATACGAGAAATTGAATTTCCTTGATTTTTAATGGTTCAAGATTACTTCAAAATTTTCCAAATCCATGTTTTGAATTATGAATAGATGATTTAATATATGAAATTAGGAAGTAGAAATTTAGTAAATATACCACATTTTGTCACTGTTAATAATAGCTTCATAAAATTGTATCACCATGGATAAGGGAAAATCCATTAATTAAGGATAACAATAATATTATGGGGATTATAAAATGACCCTATCAATTTAACAAATTATATTTGATGAGTTTTTTATTCAATAATATCTTATGTGTAAAATTTCCTGACATTGTTCACATCATTGATGATAGTAATTCCTTTATAGTGTTTTATTTAATCAAATTTCAAACATGTCACAGAATAGTTTTTAATAAGAATGGAATTTTTAATATATGGTGGTCAAAACATATGTTCAACCATAAATATTAATTTTAAATATTTTAGATTTAACATAATCACGTAAACATGTATTTAAATTTTAGGGAAAACTAATTAACTTAAATGCTTACAGACTAAAGATGCATTATTTATTAAATTAATGGAAAATTTAAAAAATTGAAATTAAAAATACTAAACAAAATATAATTTTATATTTATAATGAGATACACAAATTATCATGATGAAAATTACATTTTTAGATATAATAAATTAGTCGGTTATAATTTGATTTATTTTTTAGATATTTTTAATGTCAATGTAATGAATAGTGTTCTAACTGAAAATGGTGATATTGCATGAATTTTAGATTTTATTAAATTAATAAAAAATAAAAAATAATCACTAATCCTAGAGGAGATAATATATATCAAAACTTATTATCCAAATTTCATTTATATACCATTTTGAATAATTTTTCTCCACAATATTCTAATTTTATTTTAATATTTGGGGAAATTTTAGAAAATAGCCCTGTCCTCCACATATAAATACCACACCTCACCACCCCTTATCCTAACACTATACAATACATTATGGTTTCAGAATATATTAAAATATCTCTCTTCCCTACACTTCTCTGTCTATGTTTTTTTCCTTTCAACAATAGATCAATTCCATGTTCCTCAGGGATTCATTCAAGGATGTGATATTCAGAAGGACACATTCTCAAACTAGATATTTTAATATCATTTAATCTTAAACCATATCCTCACTTATAACATAAATGAAATAATAATTACTCCCATATAATTCATTTAATATAAATTGTTATTTATAATTTAATAACTTCAATAAATCTCTTTTTCTCATCTCATCTTATTCAATGAAATAATACATTTTCCAAATTATAGTGGTTAGTTTTCTCTGTATATAATATATTATTGTTTTCCATTACCACCTTGAATGAAGGTCATAAAACAATTATTTTGGTTAAATATGATTTTTATAATTATGTAATAACCTATTTAATTTTATTTAAATATTATGTAGTCATGGTATTAAATAAATTTCCATAATTATGTGATGGTCTAGAAAACCACCAAAATAAACAAAACATTTACCATTTACATTTTATCAAATGGATAATCCTTATATATTAAAAAAATGATATGTGGGAGTATTTGTACTTGTAGAAGTGTGTGAATACCAATTAATTTAACTTATTAAGTATTATTACCATTCTAAAATAACTTCCATAATTATTCACAAGTGAAAATAACATGGAATAATAAAACGAACACTCCCAGAACAGTGAAATTGAATGTTAAAACTCATTAAAATGGACATATATGAACATAATAAATTAATAATTAAATAATTAAATGTTTACTATATTCTGAATTAAGAAAATGTGATATCTAATTTGAATATCATGGACATTAAGTGAATGTTCATAAAAAATTAGGACACAAGGTAAGATATCTCTATGACCATACATATTACAATTGTGATAAACATTCTCTCTCATTGCCAAATTTTATCTGAAAACTGATATTGAATAATTCTGATATATTATTTTTATATGTACAATACATTTGTATTCATTTTAATCAACCTTTATTTGATGGGTACTTAAAATTTTGAAATTTTATTATATCGATTTATCTTAATAGTAAACTCATACTAATGGGAACGTCATTGTTTCTTACATATTTTTCAAGCCAAATTCCTAAAATATTCTAATAACCCAATATTTTAATAAAAAAATTAAATCAATCATAAAAATATATTTTATTTATTTTCTGGTTTTATTCATTCAATTATTCTTTTATACGACTTTAAAACTCGTGATTCATTCCCCTAAAACAGCAGTTATTTGGAACACTTAAAATATCACCAAACATATATTTTTTCATTTTATCCATATAGTTGGACATACAAATTCTTGACATATTTATACATTTCCTACATTTGTTATTATTAAATTTTTATATCCCTCCGTTCATGGAAACCATTGTTAGATGCCCTCTGTTTATACCTCATAACAAGATTATTATTCCCATTTCATTCCATGGGAAACCCTTATGTTTATTCCTTTTATTTTATCATTTTATCATTTTATGTGTTATAAGAAACGTGTTTTGTTACAATAAATGGGGTTTTAGCTCTTCTTGTTGGCCTATGTATTTCCTAGATTATACTATGTTGTATTAGGGGATCAATTATATTTTGGAGATCATTTTTTGGATTAATAAAAAAATTTATTCTACTTAAATGTTTCATTTTGATGTACCTAGTTATCAAAAGACACTACTCTTTTCATTAATTAATTAGTATTTTTTGTAATATTATACAATAAATCTTGTTATAATATTATTAAAATGTTTGGACCTCTATAGTTTCTATTAGATCATGGTCGATTTATATTTGGTCATTATAACATAAAAATGTTAGTAAACACCATATTGATATTTCTACCACCATTGATAACATAAATTGAATAATATGGAATAAAATGTTATGATTTGATTTTCATTAATGATTTTATCCTTTAATACTCATTGTAACTTTTTTATATCATCATTATAAATTTATTCAAGCCCTCATAATATTATATTTCAATTTTTATGTAAATGGATTGATATATGAGAACTTTTGATACCAACTAATGTGGTAGTAAATGTGTTGATTTTTAGAATGATATGAAAACCATTATTAGAATGGAAACCAAAAATTCCATGTAAGTAATATCAAAACATTTTTAGTTTTTGAATAAAATCATGAATCGTGTAGAATTCCCTCATTATAATAAAGTTCATACTGTGGTCAAATCATTAATGTGACAAAGGCCACCAATATTAAATGGGTCTTCTGATCCTCACATTGCTAAACAATGCATTAACTCTATTGAGGTGAAATTTTCAATAATCATTTTCTCAGATGAATCAAAATCCCACTAGAAATATAATAATTTTATGGAGAACATGATCATTTGTATACATTGGCCTAGAAAATGATTTCTAAGGAAGAAATTGACTCCATGGTTTTGAAGTATTTAAAAAAATAAATATTTTTATCCCCTCCACTATTCACCTAAATACAGTGGGTGATTTCCTATAACAAATGAAAAGGGATTATGAGTCTATCATAGTGAATGAGGACAAAATTACATGTCATTCATGATTTTCATCCTAATTTTTCACAAACACCAAAATCAAGATGTATATCTTTTCTTTTGTATTAAATACGAGTGTATATAAATCATTAGAAATTAGAGGCATTCAAAACAATGTGGTAATTGTTCATTTTTACCTTAATTATGATATAGTGATTGGATATTCTCAGTTTTCTCAAGAGATCAAGGATATGTAGAGAAAAATAGATTTTAATATTTTGGATCAAATAAATAATCACATGGATTGATGTAATTTAACCATCATAGGTGTTATAAGAAAAGGATGAAGAATTATGGGAATTTTCTAAAGGGAATTAGCAGATTCTTCAAATATGGAATATAAGGCCATATATATAATAATTTGTTAAGGGATTTTAAGAATCAATTCAATATTAAATAAGAAAATAATTTCAAAAGAAATAACCAACCTAGAGTACATTTTTGTAACTATATGAAAAATAGGAATTATGCCAACTTGTACCATAAGATAAGGGCTGTTAGAAATAATAAACGAAAAATAGCTACATAGAAACAAGTAACGTTACATTATATCACTATTTATATGATGGAGATCAAAAATGATGTGGTTATAGGTATTCATATAGTTCATTTAGGAATAAAAAATTTACTATTTTATTCTAGTTCTATTAATTATTTAATATCAATCAGTTTTTTGTAGAACAATTCAAACACAACCACAAAATTTGAAAATAGAGTTATATGTGATAGTAGTGAAAAATGAAATTTTTCTACTTCTAGTGAGTATAAATCCTTACCAATCAATTTTTGTGGATAGAACCCCTGTAAGAGTCTTATTACTTCATTTTTTATAAATTTATCCTATATTGTGCATGTATTTTTTTGTTTATTCAAAAATAACATCATCTATCAGGAGATAGAGATCAACATTCACATCTAGAGAAATTAGTTAATTCTATACACATTTAACATGGAGGATGAATATATTAAAAAATAATAAACTTGAGTTTGGATATTATTTTTATATGATAAAAAATATCTAGCTGAAATGATTGAGATAGAGGATAAGATCATGCTTTAAGACAATCCCATTATGAGGAACTAAACTGATGTGTTCCCTAAGTAATTGGATGTCCTTCCTCTTGACAAAGAGGTTATGTTATATTTTTAACATTGACATTGAACTACTCTCATATCAGAGAATTATTATATGGTTAGAATAATTGATTTGGAGGAACTTATGTAGATGTTAAAAGATTATCTGACTAGGTTTTTATTGGCCCGAGTTCTTCACCGTATGGTGCGTCAATCCTCTTGGTCTATAATAAGGACCGATTAATTCACTTATTCATCGATTATATTCGTATAAAAAATCAAAAATAAATAAAATGTATCAACTTCATGGGGCCTAGTTTTTCCGTGAGGCAATAGATCAGTTGAGATATCACTAATTAAATGTGATGAATGAATATATTCCAAGATTGTTTTCTGAAGAGTTATAGACAATATTAATTCATAGTGATTCTATTTGGACTAACTAATACCTTCAATATTTTGCAGAACATAATGATTATAGTATCTATATATTACCATGACCTATATTTGGTAGTAATAATAGATTATATTCTGATATACTCCAAGAGAAATGAGGATTATGTTTATGATTTCATAATTGTTCTCAAACGATTGGAAAATGAGAAACTATATAAAATTTACATTAAATGTGATTTCATTATGGAGAATGTATCATTTTTTGGGATATTGTATCACCCACAACAGGATATTTATGGACCCTTCTATGAAAAAGGCAATTGGGGAGTGGTACAAAATACCATCTATAATTCAGGCATATATTTTCTAGGTTCTAACTAGGTATTTAAATTGATTTCAGTGTAATGTATCAGGATAATCAAACCCAACATTGTATTTTAATATTAAGAGAGTATAGATTTTTTGGACAAGTGAGTGAGGTAATTTATTCAATGGGTTGAAAATGTGTCTTATCACTACCATAGTCCTTACAATATACACTATATAAGAACACATTATGGTAAACATGGATGCATCAAAAAAAGTATTATGTTTTTTATTTATAAAATTTAATTAATTAATAACTTATTTGTCAAGGAATGTGAAGGTTCATGAGAAAAAATATCCCTACCATGATCTCGAGTTGGATGTTATGATATTAATGTGGAAAATCTTGCAGTCATATATTTATAGAGATATTTCTGAGATATATAATGATCATAAGAGCCTGAAAAAAACATTCACATAGAAAGATCTTAATATGGGTCACTAAAGATTGTTAAATCTAATAAAGGATTAAAACATCTCAATCCACTACAATATTGATAAAACAAATAAGGTAGAATATGCACTAAGTAGAAAAGATCATGAAAAATTATGAATGATATGAATTGAGAATTACCCAATATTCTTAGACCTATAAAGATTGAACACGAGAACTATAAAATAATGAACATAATAATTCCTTTATCAAATGATTTCCCTACAACACCTTATTGAGATACTAAATAGTGATCATGGAAATGATATAGAAAATTAGAATATAGTGGAATCAATCATAAATGGGTTATCCTAAGGGAAAAAATTATGGGTCAAGATTACTAATATTTTATTTATGATTATTTTTACTAAAAAATCATGAAATAAATTAGGGTATTTGAAATATTCACACATCTTGACATCCATCCTATTTAAGAGCAGAAATATATATTATGATCTTTGAAATAGTAATTTGTGGGATAGTATGAAGTAGAGGATTAGTGAATATACCTAAAAGTGCCTGGTATTTTAGCAAGTGATGTTTGAAATGGTAAATTACATGTTATTAAATAACTCCTTACCTATAACAACATGTACATGGGGAAACATCACTAGGGTCATAGTCTGGCGACATCTGAAGACATCCACATGAAATAATTCCCTATGGGTTGTTTTGGATCATCATATAAAGACAATACACTTAATCAAATTTCGATAGTACTCATCACATGGTAAACAATCCCAGATATACATTAGATTACTTTTGAGGATGCATGGAGTAGCATTATAAATACTATCTTATCGATATCTAATTTTTACATCCTTATTTGGGATATGTATCAAATTTCTATTAACATTGGGTTAAACATAAAAATGGGTTATCTCCCTCAAATTTATGTCCTATATGAGTGATCCATTCATACATCGGAAGAAATGATGAGATCGTGCTCAATATACATTAATATAGGGTGGGATGATCATATTTCATTGACACTGTTCTATTACAATAATAATTTCCACTCAAGTAACCAAATGGATGCATATGAATCACCTTGTGGGATGGAATTTATAATGACTACATGTTAGGATAAAGTGGGTGATCATAAGAGAATATGACATGAGAAGATAAAAGAAATGGATTAAATGTTTAATGCATTCATGAGCACATTAGGAATTCCCAATGTCAAAAAATATCTATGTAAATAATCATCAACGAGACACAAAATTTGAGGTTGGAGATAAGTTAATCCTTTTTTATCTCAATGGATGAGATTCATGTGATTTAGAAAGAATTTAAAGCTATGTCCTAGGTATATTTTCCCCATTTTTTTCTTGATCAAATAAAATATGTGGAGTATTGGAAACAACTACAACCAAACACGTCCCATGTACTTGATGTATTCCTCTTATCACTCCATAGGAAGTTGAATCCAGATCTCTCACACATATTGAATTTTTAGAAGGTAGAGAATTAAAATGAACTCTCTTATATGGATAATTCATTACTGATCTTGGAATATAGATATAATGTTCTATGAAACAAGACCACTCACATAGTTAATACAATATGGTGGAACCAAAAAAAAGGGGGACATATACACCAGAGGATGTTATAAAGGAGAAGTATCCTCACCGATTTCCAAATTAATATGTTATGTGAAATTTTGAGGGTGTCATTTAATAAGGGGTAAGATTTTATGTTTCTATGTGATTTATGAATAACATATCTTTAAATAATTATATTTACACAGTAGTTTGTGCTGCAGTCAACACCTTGTTTAAATGAACATGAATATACTATTAAAATTTTACTATATTAACATGACTATAGTAGCATTTCTAATTAATTGATTGCTATTGATGGAAATAAACCATCTATGAAATTTATTTATTTATTATTTTTTATTAAATAAATAATTTTTTTAATAAAATAAATTAATTCATAGAAAATATTTATTCTTAAAGAATAATTTTAAAGATTTCTGTGGAAAGATAAGTATCATTAATATTTTCAAATTTATAAGAAAAAAATATTTAATATAAGAACATAATTTTTGAATTTTGAATGTAAAAATTACCGTATAATAATTTTTTTATTATTTTCTAAATAGTTTGAAATATTAATGAATAGTGAAAATACTCATATTCATTGAAAAATATACTTTATTTTAAGTAATTTACGATGTAAAATTATATTTTTTATTAGTTTTAAAATTTATTTAGTCACATTGAATTATATATAATAATAATCCAATATTTGAAATTAATTTTTTACGTAATTTTGTTAAAAAAATATTTTATACATAAATGATTATTTTAGTGAAAAATTTGTTTTATGCTTCTTTGGTTTAATATTAAATTAAAATTTTCCAAATTCATGTTATTTAATTATGAAAATATAATCTATATTAGTATTCATGAGGTTCAAATCTTGAAAATTAACCCCGTTTTGGTCCATAAGAATAGTATCCTTGGTAATATTTTACAACACATATTTATAAAAAACATATATGATGGTATATATAATATGGTAAGGATTATAAAATGACCATAAAAAATTCCTCAATTATATTATATTATTTATTTTAGACCATAATAATCCATTGGTATAATTTATGACACGTTATATCCACATAGTTGACATTATGTCCGTTATAGTAATATATTTATGGAAATGTCAAAAATGATAGCCTATTGATTTGTATAAGTATAATATTTTAAATTTTATATAATCTAGAAGATATATTTGTCCCAAAAAATTTATTTTTAATTTTAATGAATTTATACTGCTCATGTTATTTTATTTTTTCTTTTAATGGAATATTGTTTTACCATAAATTCTTACACAACCATTATATATTAATTATTTAATTAATTTAAACATCAAATAAAAGATTTTAGAAATATTGAAATTTATATAATATGATATATTAAAGGTTATAAAATAATTTTAGACATAATAATATAATATTTTTGATATTATTACATGTTTGGTTTTAAAATGACTTATTGTTTTTATGTTTCATTGTTAATGTATTGAATATTTTCAACATTTACAATAATTATATTTCATTAATGTATTAATTTATTAAATTATCTAATAATAATAAAAACATTGAATAAGACCAATGCAGATATTATATAGTCTAAATCATTTTCCCAATGAACTGATATTCCATTTTTGATGACTTGGGATTAATTTTTTTTTTATATTTTAATATATTTGGGAAATCTAGAAAACCCATTCCTCCCCTGATAAATACCACCCCTTCTCCTCACAAATTCAAATACATGATTATTTCCAAGTATCAATCAATAACATGGTTCCCCACATTAACCAAGTCCATGTTTTACTGGTCTCACCAAAATACCTGTTCAATGTCCCTTAAGGGGTCCTTAAAAGAGGTGATATTGAAGTGGTAACATTCTAAAATTACCTATTTTAATTTTATTTCTTCATATACATTCTTTGCATGTCATTAATCCATATAAAAAACTAGTATAATTTATCTAATATAAATGTATATTAATAATTTGTTATCTTATATTCATATATTTTCCTCATGTACTCATATTCATATATAGTATATATTTTTTCAAATTATGTTGGTTAAAGAACTTGGTGGATAATGAGTTTTCATTTTCCATTATTGCCCCGTAGACTGGTTATAACAATATAACTATACATAAATAATATTTTTATATGTATATAATATCATATTTCATTCTCTATATATAATATATATACATGATATTATATAATATTTAGAAAATGTGTGATGGTAAAAAAACAATGATAATAAACTGAACATTTATCATTAATATTTTATAAATGAATCATCCACATGTTTGAAAAAAATGATATATAGGGACATTTAAAAATATTTATGAGTTTTAATATAATTTAATTCTAACTATTTAAAAAAATTCCTTTATATATGAACTTCCATATTTATATACAAGCTAACTGATCATGAAACCATTAAATGAACACACCTAAATAAATAAAATATAACATTATGACTCATGAAAGTTACCATAAATTTAAAAATAGAAATTAAAATAAATAAAATAAATCTGTCAGTGGTTCATATTTAATAAATTAATTAATATAATTTTAATATCTAATATATTAATTTCATGTACATAATGCATAAAGAAATGAGGTTAGGGATTTCTCTAAACCACCATATTTCATTTCAGATATTCATTATTTTCCAATAACTCATTTAATCTCTTCCTTGTAATTATATAATTCATATATTATATATATATATATCTACCAAAATATGTATTTCTCCGAATTAATATACATTTTTTTGGTAAATGCATGATTTAAAAGGGTCCCTTGTAAATTCAACTCAATAAGGAAACCCGATTAAAGGGAAATTCTCCGTTTTTCTAAATTTCATATAGACTCGCTAAAATATTTTAAAAATAAATTTATCTCAAAATCACCCAATGTAACATAAAATCCAATAATGTTTATGTTTTTTTATTAAAATAATTAAACGTTTATCCAATTTAATGTCTCTTTATTATTTTTCGTAAAACCAATCATAAGTGGACGATTTCTAATATTTCCCAACCACTATATTTAAGGAAATAAATTTAAATAGACACCATTATTCAGGATTTATTATTATTATACCATTATGAATAACTAATAGTGATTTAAATCCCATATTTCATTGATACCATTTTTATAATCCCTTTAGTTATCACTTATGAGAAGATTATGTCACTATTTTATTTCCATGGGCAACCATTATGTATATGAATTATGTTAGATTCATATTTTGGAAGACATATTAATGTACATGCTATGATTTATGAATCTTGGTAGTCATCGAATTCCAAAGGTAAATTTTTAATCCCCAAATATCTTATGTTTGATATTAGGGAGTAAACCTAATCCACTCTAGGACTCTATACACCATGAGATATAGTCTAAGAAGTTACCCTTCACTCGAGTTTACATAATGATATTTTTTATTAAACATACTTCTTTTGTCATGATATTATTATTATATGTTCTCCCTGATATTTTTTCCTATCTTTATCTAGATCCATTCCATTTGTGTTATCGTGTATGCCTTCTAACTCATCCTTTATTCTTCATTTCCATGTTTATGACATTACTAGGTTTTTTAGAAAAATACCATTTTTCCATGTACACTTAGGTTATCCAATGTAGATATTGGATCCAAAAGGGAGTTAGGAGATCTTTTAAAAGACTAAAAAATATATTTTATATTCTAGTGATATTTTTCTTGATTATATATATATTTTTAGAAAGATAATAATATTTTTTTTCATTGGTTTTTTATGTTATGGAAAATTCGGCCTAATATAACGTTCTAATATGTATATTAGAACTGGGTATCTATATATAAGCATTATAATATAATATTTATAAATAATATTCATTACATTAATCCATATTTAATTCAATTTATTAATATAATGAAGAAATTCACATGACATAGTGTAGGTGATTTCCAAAACATGCATAGGAATGATATTATGATTTCTCATATGATATAAAGGGATAGGGAATAGACTAAAAATTATCCTAATTTTTAATATATAATCTAAATTTAACAATCTATGAATGAAATATAATATTTATAGGTAGTATAGGAAGAATGAAATTCAGAATTGATTAGTGGTGAAAATTAAATCTTCATTTAGAATCATTCATTAGAACACAACTAATGCCCTGTTGGATTATCATAATTTAATAAAATAAGCATTAGTACATGTGGAAGTAATTTTCAAATATAGTATATTATTTGATCTAAAGTGAGTGATGTTTTTGAATATGAAAATATAGGCTGTTCCATTTTACAAGTCTGTAGTGTAAGAAACATGTTAATTCATAATGCTATAAAAAATTAAAATTTCATATTCATGTGAAAGTGTAAAATAAATAACCAAAAAAGTGATAAGATTATGTATCATCAAAATATTAATAATTAATATGATATATAAATTTTATAGGTAATTCTAACCCCTATCGTTGTTTTTTATTCCATCTGTAGTTTTATTTTAGTAAGGAATTTTTAAATTGAATACTGTACATTATGAACATAATGGTATTGAATAAAATAAAAATGTATTGATATTGTAATCTCAAATATTGAAACCATAATATAAAATTAATTTTTGTGAAGTCTAATAAAATAATCATAAATTCATCCTGGAAAATAGAAAGAAAATATTTTTAGAATAATATATTTTAACCCAAGCATTGAATTTTAGGGAATTACTGACAAATTAAAATCTAAAAAATGATAGTAAGAATATTTTACCAAATAAAATATATATATAACAAATAAATCATAAATGGAGAATAATTATATTTATTAAGAAAAAAATTACACACATAAAATTAGTTTACAAAAAAATCTACTTTTACCTTAAAAATCCTTTATTTTCATTTCAGACAAATAAATAACTAGTGAATTTAATTTATTCATGCGAAAAAATAATTTTTCATATTTTTAATTCCATTAATTAATTTTTTTCAAAAAAAATATTTGAAAAAATAATGTCTCAAAATCAAAATAGTTTAAAAAAATATTTAGTAGAAATATTTGTTCAAAAATGAATTAAAATTTATTTTTTAACTAGTATGTTTAATTTAAATGCCAAATATGGTGAAACATTTTATAATTTAAATTCACTACTAATATAATGTGATGGATTTGGGATTCACACTCTAAGAAACAATTTAATTACAAAAGATAGTTTTTACAAATTCTCAGGAAGGTACACACTAACCCCCAAAAGTCTTTTTCCTAAAACCATCATCACTATAATGAAAATAAATCAGTATAACTCTTCCTCAATAAATAATTTGTTTCCCATACAGATTCCTCTTGTTTTTTATTTATACACAGAACACTAACCATGTGATTTGTCATATTTCATTGATTATTTTAAAAAATATCAAATATTTTTACTGGTACCTCCTCGTAAGAAATATTATGCACCATTGTAAGAACTATGAAAATTTTACACGTTAAGGATCTAGTATAAATTATCTCAAAAGTGTTAAAAAGATCAAATTAAAAATATTTAATGGTTTTAGTGGAAGTGTGAATAAACAATTGATTCTCTCAATTTTATCAAGAATATCATTGGGATTAAAAAATAATGGCATAGTTTTTCTTCTTTCCAATTATAAAAACCATATTTTAAGGACATATTCATTGGAATATCATGTATAAAAAATTAATCCAATATCTCACAAATTCTTGTTTGCATAACCATTCTATTAATTTTGTTCACCAATGATGTACTCATAAATAGGTCTACATTTCTATATCATTTACTCTATTATCCCAGTTCTAAATAGATTTTTCCCACCATCTTCCCAAAATTTTGTACTCCTACATATATATTTTAATACTTATTTATAAAGATGTATTTCAATTTTCATGTATTAATAAAATATTAGACTATATGATTTTTTTGATCTCTAACTACTTTAATATCTAGAGATAAAATTCTCATCAAGTCATCTAGGGTTTGAATGTTTCTTTTAATCTAACAAATGATCTAATTGTCACATAAAATGTTATATCTCCAAAAAAACTATTTAACTTTTTATGATGACGTATCCCTTAAATTCAAGTAAACCATCGTTATAAATAAAAAATATTGGGAGTAGTAATCGATGAAGATTTACCACATACATAACATATATCCTGGAAAATTTATAAATAGATAATCATTAACTAATAGAAAGAAATGTTTATATTTCATAATAGTCAAGATAAAACTAAAATATAATTATTCCAATTATATCAATTGTGGAGTCCCGTGATGAAATTATTTGTGATGTTTTCACATTTCAAATCAGGGAAGGGTAAGGGTTGTATTATCTCCGTAGACTTATATATCACATCTTTTACATTATGGAATACTAAGAACCAGGATATATAATATAAAATACCCCACTTATTATTATACTATACCAATTTCTGATTATAATATCTTTTAATTTTTATAATTCTTGGATCAACATTGAGTAATGAATTGTGAGAATCAAATAAAACTTCTTCTTGAATTTTAGTATTGATGGGACATATAATATATTTTTAAACTGTATCATTTAATAAATATAATTAAATAACTCAAGAAATATACTTACATTCAATGTATGTTCCCCATATTCCTTCAAGACTACATTAATCATAACATTAATAGATAGTTGAATATTTATTAGGGAATGATATGATTATTCTAATTTTTATAGGATTAAAAGCTCTATCCTCTATAAATCAATAATTATTGGTTCTATTTCTACATTCATCATAAAACAACTTCAAATAAAAATTCAATTAGAAGCATCAATCATCTAATTTTTCTTTACAAGATGATAATATATTATGAAGTCATAATCATAAATCAGTTCAAAACACATCTGCTAATTCATTTTCCAATCATTATATATTATTTTACAATTCTGGATTTATGAATGGTATATATATTACACCTTTCACAAAAAACATAATGCATATATATTATCAAAAAAAAAATATATTCATATTTTTTAAACCATGTGTCAGGTAATTTTTCTCAAAAGAAATAAATTATGATGATGTATAAGAAACTACCCAACCATACATCATGAGAACACATCCCAGTCTAAAATTTTATTAAACATTATAGATTACAAACCATTATTTAATACATGGTAGTGTGAGAATAGGTTCACTAACCCCTCCATATTCATCCATTCCATATCATTTTAATCACATTTATTTTTATGAATAAACATATATCCTTTACACATAATGGAAATTTTTGAGTTTGATAGTCATGAGAAATTTCATAAATGGAAATATTTGAAACCATCACACCCTAAAAAAATTTTAATTCCAGCCACCGATGTATTTTTGACCTGATTTTAAACGATATCTATCTTTAGAGGACAACTGAGGTAATATATCTTGTAAATATATTATCCATAATTAATACATTATATAGATAGAAATCACATTTTTCTATATTTGGAAAATGGATTATATTTTCTCATGGTATTTAATAATGTCCTTATATTATCCTTATTATCTTCCATTATCATGAAATATATAATATTATTATCAATGAAGACATCAACTGATGATCAATGTAACATATAAAGGCAATATTTTGTAAATCCAGGGGAATAATCAAGAAATAGGTAATTCCAAATGACATCACTATAAATTAACAATGATTATAACTAAAATAGAAGGATTCCATATATATATATCCTCTTTTGAACCTCAAATAATGATATCCACATCATATATCGCCCTTTGAAATATATATTTATCCACATAGTTGACCAAACATTTTTTTAGTATATGGTAAAATCATCTTGTTCGTTGTAGTAATATTAGTTTCTTGTAGTTAATAAATGAATAGATTCATAGACTGATATTTTTTCGTGAAAAATATATCAGGTTCATGCTATAGTATGGATCTTGGTGGAATGAATCCATTATCAAGATAATATTTTATTTTAATTTACATTTATGGAGACTCATTCAATATAATTTTATTAGGAGTTTTATAAATAGTCTAACCATTAAGAAATAATTATATTGAAATCTCTTGTACATCAGTTGTGGGATGAGTATAAATATACATGATATATTTTGGAATTTTTCCATGACATATTCATATATTTTAATTTTTGTTACTCCCAAA
The DNA here is from genome assembly GCA_963277665.1 of Viscum album. Taxonomy (NCBI): domain Eukaryota; kingdom Viridiplantae; phylum Streptophyta; class Magnoliopsida; order Santalales; family Viscaceae; genus Viscum; species Viscum album. The sequence continues at coordinate 318,638,011 of OY728127.1, forward strand.
TCATTAGAGATAGATACCAATTTTTAATAGCTAATAAGACCATAGAGGGGAATTTTCTTCCACTGGAAGATCATTTTTGACCTATCATAGATAGAAAAAGATCGGATCATTCCAAAAATGAAATGAAACATACCTTTTTCAAAAATTGATTTGGGAAATATATATACACTAATTGATTCCCAAAATAAGATCAAATTCATCTAAAGGGATTGACACATGATTTACATTAATAATATTTCTATAAATAACCATAAAAAAGAATCTATAATCTTAAGGTACAATAGTAAAACCATTCGATGTAATAAAAAAAATTCAATATATATTATTTATTTTTGTGATTTGATTCACATGGAATTTTCAAAAGATATAAATGTTTTCCTAGAACCAGTATAAAATTTTGAATTCATGGTAATTGGTTGAATGAAAACTATGTCATTTAATATTTTTTTATCCTATCCCACTTTATTATTTTTTATTGCCCAATGTTTCAATTTTACTTGGTTTATTAATTTTTTTTCAATATTAATCATTAACCAATGGATTTTACACTAGTTTTAATAATTTTAATCTTATAATAGTTGTAGTATTGGAGGGTTGGTTTTTTATTCATCTAATCTCTCACCATAGTAATTTTATTGGCTCTCCCTATTTCATCATCAAGAAAATCTATTACTTAGTTGTAATTTTTGTAAACATAAATTAATTACATGTCCCCTTTATAAGAATTCCCATGTCAACCATTATACACTTCTATAAAAAATTAATATTCATTTCATTAACTCCATGAATTTTATAAAAAATTCCTCTAAAATCAATTATTCCCTACTTATAATTAACACCACAATGAAAGAATTATCCACATTAAATTTCTAACTTCGATTCATGTCAAATGAATTAATCAAAATTATTATTGTTATTTTCTTAAAATATCATTAAGAGACTCTACATTATACCACTAACAAATAGATCATGTCTACATTCAAAGTTATTGAGAATGTGAGAATCATACCTTAAAATAATTCAAAAATATTTTTCAAAGACACTAATTAATTCTTCATAATTCTACTTAGGCTAAAATAATTTGGTTTATATTTCCAACAAATGAAATACCTGAATATAATTAATATGAAATACACTACTTATATGATCTCATTTTGTAGTGTATATTTCTTTATATGCCATCATATAAATTATATGATTAAATATCTTATTCAATTTTACATTCAAAAAATACACCACCATGATCATAAATTAATTCCCTAAGTACTATAGAATGTAAAATATACTTGTAATAGTAATAAATATTATCTCAACAACATATGGAATATGGGAACCACTAATGAAAATGGATATTGCTTCATGGTGGACTTAATGTTGTGTTTTTTCCACTAGTTATCATTTAGAAGATCATCATTATTCATCTACTAGTAGAGTTTTTTTTCATAGAAACAATATTTTCATTCCAAATCATATAACATTTGGTTTCTAATGATATATATTTTTTCATTTAATTACAAATATTTAGTTGAATGATTACATCATATTTAATCTAATTGTACGAAACAAAAAAAAAATATAGTGCATGTATCAGGAAACATTAATCAGAGTGAGAAATCCATTAATAATTAAAATTAATCCAAATATTTTCTAAATTATGAAGCATGTTTTTAAACTATTATGTATTTTTTGTTCAAGATACATCACATTCAATTAATAATATTTTTTTCTTAATTTCATCCCTCATATTCTTCAAAACTTATTCACTATGATCAACTAAAACACTCTATAATAAAAACTGATATTAACCATGAATTACATACCTAAATATTGAATTATATCATATTAATATTTAATAAATTTCTAAATAATACATGGCCTTAAATAATATGGTTTTATATTTTTTAGTGATTATATTCTCAATAATATTATTTCACGACTGATCCTCATAATATCATATCTATTTCTTCCCTCTAATTTCCATTCTTTTTGATATTCTATATAGAACCTTTCTAGATTACCAATTTAAAGGAAACCATAAAAATGGGGGATCATATATTCTCATCAAGGTTATATATGAGAGAAACTAATTGATGATCATATTCATGAATAATATATGAATAATTATATAATGGAATCATCGCAACTGAAGATGTTTATATGATTCCTTCATGGAACATAAATCATGATTTATGGAAAAAACATCATTCGAAAAGTCATACATCTTATGATTTATTAATAATAATTAATCTATAATTAAACATGAGAGTATAAAAAATAATAAGAACATTTTATATGAATATTAGTACAATATTGATAATAAAAAATAATTTCTTTAGTAAATGCTCACTCACAACACCATTATGACATGGTGAAAATGTCACAAAATGTGATAGATTCACACAATAAATAATTTTCAGCCCCTCAATGGGTTCAATATAACTACCTAAATATATCAAACATATATATTATATCTAGTTATAAAAACATTCATTATATTAAAAAATTAAACACATTAGGGTCATAACGGTATTGTGTAATTTGAATCATTGAAAAGTAATAAAACTCTTCGTTATAAATTCTTCATAATATCCACTTTGTTCTAAGTATCATCAACCATTCTTATTAATATCACATCTAATAACTATCATCATAGCATATGGGATATAAACACCATAATGGGAAATCCTGGATTCTTAGTTTGGGTACTCTAGGGAAATATTTAAATATAATGTGATGATAAGTTTATATGAACATTAACATATCCTAGGAAATCCAATCCATTTATATCAGAGATCCTAATCCGGAATCATTAGATAAATATTGATAGTTCTGAATTCATAAATTATATGAAGATAAAAAAGGATCCACAAGAGCCTAAAATTATAACAGGACATATAATTGTTGTTTATGAATAAATCTAATATTTTATTTATATAGCAGTCAAGGATCTTTTACAACGTAATTGTTTTTGAATGGGTTCACTCCAAAAAAACAATCATAGCAGTAAATTTTCACACCTAAGAATATTATAGTAGATAAAGTCCTTTATAGAAATGCTTATAATCATAATTGTAATATTATTTGTTAATTGACATATAAATCATTTCTCAATATATTGTTTGGTTATTTAGCTATCAATCATTACATAATGACAATTATTCCAAATTTATCCACAATTTCATAAAAATATAATCTTATCTGAATCCATGATAATAAATTAGTTTCAGAAATATTTCATTATATCAAAACATGTATAGAAGACACAAGATTCATAAACAATTCATCATATCATCAAAGCATAACCTGTGAATAAATAGTTCGGTTTCTAATCATTTAATCAATGTATAAGTCATTAAAGAAAATGGTTTTATAAACATCTTGTGACCAGAAAAAAAAACATTAGAGAAAGAATAACAAATTTATATTATGATTATATCCCTAGTAAATCATATATACCTTAAAATGATTCCAACATTGATGAAAAATGTTTTTGAAATTTTATTTTTATTTTTTATTAACAAAAATACCCATACCACTTTGAAAAAAACTTTTAAAAACATAAATTATTGTCAAAAAACTATCTTTGAAAATTTACATGGGAACATATATATGAATCTTCGAAAACTATTTAAATCATTTAATGGGGACTGTATCATGTAATCTTTTAAATAAATAGTTATAACATATATAACATTAAAAAACATTATTTGAATATATTATTTTATATATATAATGGAATATTTAATAATAATTTAATTCATTTATTTGATGAAAATATTATTTCAACATTGAACAAATATACATGATTTTAAAAAAAAATTATTTCATTTAAAATAGACATTGAAGCCTATAATTTAATTTTTAAAACATAGATGGTTTGGAGTTTTGAATAATCAATTCATGCCTTACAATATAAAACAATGCCTCCTTTCACATTTTCAAAAAAATGCAAATGGGAATTATTAGTAAAACAATATGGATATTCACATTAAAATTCATTGTATAAAGTAAAACATGGGTAAAAAAATCTGTAATAAATAATTTGGATAGTTTTATGATATTTTTTTAAAAAAATTGGAAAATGTATATTTTTGAAAATTGGTTTTCGATAGAAGAGATTAAATAATATTATTTTTAACAATAACATTATTTTGAAATATTTTGTAAATATAGAAATGAAAATTAAAGGAAACAAATATTCACAAGAAATTAACATAGTATGAAGAAAATATTTTTTTATTGGGTGTTATATTACAATATTTAATCATTGGAATCATGTTCATAAACAATCTCGATAAACGATGATATTTTTACACAATTATTTTACAACATTTGTACAATATTAATCACATTTTTCATGAATGAATAAAAGATAATGAATTCATATATATAATGTGTATGATAAATTTGGAGTTATTACATATTATTTGGTCCTTATATACACCTAAATAAAATTATATTGGTGCATGAAATCACATATGTCACAAAAACAAAAAATTAAGAAAATTACTATTACCTTATATATTCGATTCCGTAAGAATCATTCCAAACACCAATATTATAAATATAAATTTATTATAAAAATATTATAGAACAATAATTTCATATATCAAACATCTATGATTTACTTATGACTTTTTATTAGATGATTATTAAAAATTCCTTCTCAAAATCACATTTTATGTAGTAGCTGCTTTATATTTCATGCTTGTTTTGTTTTGTTATTTTCCATTATAGTACATTCGAATGGTAAAATATTATCCAAAACATTAAACATGATATAAATAAAATATATATTTTCTATATATTTATTCATATTATTCAATAAATGTTAGAGATACTAAATAAAATTATCTGATCATGGAGATTGAAGTCCATGTGTTTACATGAACACTGTTTAAATTTTTTCAATGAATTAGATGAAAGTAAGATAGATATTTCATCACCTTTATATATTAATTATTATTTCATTAATATCTCATATATTTATTTAATTAATCCTTATTAAAAATTTTACATTGCATTATGGACAAATAAATCAAGTCGCTTCATAAGAAGGTGGTACTCCGTACACACGAACATCATTATTGTATCTAATATGGGGTGTAAAGGAATAAGATGTATGTGAAATATAATTAAAAAGTATAATTATGTTACATATATTATATAGAGTCATTGTATATAACCTTCTTACCATACAAGTAAAATATAAATTAAAAACATATCACATAAGTATGTGAGGTGGTAGTCTGTCGTAAGGACAGGGGACAATATTGTTTCCCAATAAGATCGAAGGTAAATATTTATGTGTAAAATTATAACTATATAAGTATAATATTTCCAAAAAAAAATATTTTATAAAAATTAATTCTATAATTATATCCAACTGTTATAAGCAGTGGAGGAAATTGAAAACCATCGATTTGTAAAGTGGTGGTCCGCCGTACATATGAACAATGGTTTTCATTCTAGTTTGAGAGGGGAGGAGATGGGTATTAGTTATTAAATGAAAATAAAAACATATATGTATTTTGGAGATAATTTTATTTTTATCTTAGAATATTTGGATATTATTTGAAGGATATAGAGGAATAAGTAAAATGAAAATGAATGTTTGTGGACTCTACATTCTCTTCGTAGAGATTCTTTTGATTCACACCTATTTCCTTTATTAGATGGATTAAATAAAATTATAAAGACAAAATGATTTCATGATGTAATTAAAGATTATATTTGGGTAGGTATTGGATGACCCGTTTTGTTTTTAATTGTGTAGAGGACTGTCACTGGCCTTTTCAAAGTTACAGGCAGGACACCCATGTGATTTATGAAAAGAATAAATTCTACCCACATTTATTAAATGAAAAAACAAAAACATTTGGTAATTATAAATCATTGGAGTAGATAAAGTAAAAATAGTTTTATAAAATGGTTATTTCAAATGATACTTTTCAATTTTACCCATTATATTTGTTTAACACCATAGTATACATGTTTTTCACTCAACGATGGTAATTATTTTTTATTTTCTTCTCTATTCATGATGAACAAAAATTATGTTTACATTACCATATATTATAAATTAATCTAATTAGAAATATTGATTCTATTTTTCTAAATTATATTCACCAAAGTGGAAATTCTAAATTTAAAATTTACGATTCTTATATGACGAAAAGGGGGGTTTCGAAAGAGACTTTTTTGATATGTTTAAAATGTTTTTATATAAAATTATGTTTGAAAGTTATTAAAATGACATGAATTGGATTATTATGTATATAATTGAAAATAATTTACTTATAAAACCATATTAAAATGAAATGAATCTTGTAAATTATTTAAAAGAAACAGTTAAAAAATTGATTATTTCTCTCCATTCAGAAAAATATTATCTATACATACATATCACAAAATTTTCAATCCAATATAATTTTTGAAATTATTATTTCATTAAATATGTTTCTTTTTGTAAACAAATTTTCTATAAGTGGAAGGATATGAATAAAAAAATTTCTTCTAAATGATCCAAACAAACTTTTTAGGAATATATAAATTTTAATCATAAAAATGAATTTTTTATTATCTAAGTCATAAAAAACACATATGTTTAATATAAAAATATTTATTTAACAAATAATATATAATTATACTTTAATCCATTCATAAAATTCTGTCAATTATTTTTATTGATATAAAACACTTATGTGTTCCTAAAAATATTTTTTCCTAGAAGAAATTACATCATTTAATTTTTTTAATATTAATATATAAATAATTATCCACCAAATAATCAATTCTATATTTATTTGTAAGCCGTATATATTAATAATTTATTTAATCCTTTTCATACATTCCCTTACAATGGACAGAAAAATATCATAAAATTTTGGATGTATATTCATAACCCCTTAAAATGAATTTCTTCCTCAAATTTTCATATCATTGGTTATAAAAAAGAGGTTAATTCTTTCTCATTACAATATCATGTTCCCACATAGCATCCTCAAGAAGTGAACATCACTATAAAACATTAACAAGATAAGTGGTATAATTTAATAGATATTTATCCTTGTGATATAAAACCCCATAAGTTATTACTAATAAGAATGATCACACTCTAGTGGATTAACATCCGACATAATCAGTTATGATGTATCAGTTGTGTACTTCATCCAGAGAGATATACGTAACACATCATAGACTTCTGGGATGTCAGGTGGATGAAAAAAAGATAATCTACCATTCAAATATAACCAATTATGTCAATGAGAAAAATATACTTAGGGTCCATTCCCTGTCATTCAAAATCTCATCACCATAATCAAGAAAGAAATTAGTTAAATCAACTTTTCACAAAAATAAAATTCATGATCATTTAGATACCTGTCAACATAACTTTTATGTTTACATTACACCATACTATTTTATTGTATAATGGATATAACATTATCCAACATTTTTCAGATATCTCATGTTCTAAGGGATTTATTTGTCCAATTTCATTCCCTCACATTATATATCTATAATTCTTTTATAAAGCACCTCATAAAGAGAAATTTGACAACCTCTAGTGAAACCTATTATATTATGAAAACTCAACATTATTAATGTATTACTCCCAAATAAAATTTAAACATGTATAAAATAATTTTTTATATGTAATCTTGTGTTTCTATTTTTCCCTTATACTGGCCATTTTTCTCAAAATGATACATATTTCTAAATCTCAACATGATATCCTAAGTTATTAGAATGATTTTCCTAAAATTTGAGGTAATAATTGGATCCTGATTAGATATAAAATAAATTGGTACTACATGTGTAACATCATATAACATGATTCCACCGAAGGTTCCCTAATCCTAGTATCCTAGATGGATTTATGTGAATCTTCCCAAAAGTTAGATGTTGGTGAATTTTTATGGGGGACAATGTCAAATAGTATATAGACTACTCCATCCTCACCAATGTGTGGTACATCATAAATAAAATATTTAATAAATTATGGAAACATTAAATAATATAACAAATATACAACATCCATGAAAGATATAACAAAACAATACCAAAAGTAATATCTTATAAAAATATGATGATACATGTAATGTGTCTAAAAATAATTCAAAAAGGTATACATGGTATGTGTACAATACATGTGGAAAATGTAAAGAAGGGAAAAACTATACATCTAGAATTATGAGCCTCAGCTCAGCCCCATTCTACCCTATTCCTATGAAGAAATCATCAACTTATAGAACGGAACATTCCCTTATATATACCTATAATCATACTGTATATTCGGGTAACATTTTTAACAAGAACATGGCGTGTGACCTAATCCAAGAATATAACTAGCCAAACTCTGGTGGCAAATAGTCGGTGAATATTTTTTGAAAAAACAATGTGAAATAATTAATAGAAAATTTAATTGTTTTATTGAAAGTAAACAACACATAAAGTACTAGTTACAATAGAAACCCATCCTCTACTACCTGCTTCGGCCTATCCACTATGTCTCTAAATTAACATTTATTCTTGTCCCATTTTATAATCACATCCATTTAATTAATTGAGGTACATTTCAAATGTTATAGGACCTACCTGGAAAAATATCTTCCCTAATAATAGAAATTGATCAATGATTCGTAACTAGGACATATATATTTCTTATGTATCAAACAAAATACAATCTTGTGATTTGGCTTGAAAGACATGTCATTTAAATAATTTCATTATTTATTCAAATGAAAAATAATTATGAGTCTATCATAGTGTATGAGTAAACTATTACATGTCATTCATGATATGCATCAAATTTTTCACAAAAACCAAATTCAAGATGGATATCTTTTCCTGTGTATTAAATAAAAGTGAATATAAATCATTAGAAATTAGAGACATTCAAAACAATGTGGTAATTGTTCATTTTTACCTTAATTATTATATAGTGATTAGACATTCTCAGTTTTCTCAAGAGATCAAGGATATGTATAGAAAAATAGATTTTAATATTGTTGGATCAAAAAATAAATCACATGGATTGAAGTAATTTAAACATCTCAGGTGTTATTATAAAGGGTTGAATAATTATGGGAATTTTCTAAAGGGAATTAGCAGATTCTTCAAATAAGAAATAGAAGGCCATATATCTAATAATTTATTAATGTATTTGAAGAATCTCTGTAATATTAAATAATAATACAATTTCAAAAGAAATACTCATCCTAGAGTAGATTTTTGTAACTCTATGAAAAATAGGAATTATGCCAACTTGTACCATAATACAAGGGTTGTTGGAAATAATAAACAAAAAACATGTACATGGAAACAAGTAATGATACATTCTATCACTATTTCTGAGGTGGAGATAAAAAATGATGTGGTTATATGTATTCATAGAGTTCATTCAGGAATAAAAAATTTCTATTTGACTCTAGTTCTATGAATTCTTTAATATCAATCAGTTTTTGTAGAATAATTCAAACACAACCACAAAAAATGAAAATATACTTATATGTGATAGTAGTGAAAAGGGAATTTTTATGCTTCTAGTTAGTATAATTCCTTTCCAATCTATTTTTGTGGATTGAACCCCTATAAAAATCATATTATTTCGTTTTGTGTAAATATATTCTATTTTGGGCATGTATTTTTTTTGTTTATTCAAATATAACATCATCTATCAGCAGAGAGAGATCCCCATTCACATCTAGAGAAATCAGTTAATTATATAAAAATTTAACATGGACGATGAATATCTTAAAAAATAATAAACTTGAGATTGGATATTAATTTCATATGATAAAAAATATCTAGCTAAAATGACTAAGATAGAGGATAAGATCATTCTTGAAGACAATCCCATTATGAGGAACTAAACTGATGTGTTCCCTAAGTAATTGGTTGTCATTCCTCTTGACTAAGAGGTTATGTTATATTTTTAACATTGATATTGATCTACTCTTATATCATATAATTATTATATGTTAAGAATAATTGATTTTCCGGAACTTATATAGACGTTACAAGATTATCTAACTAGGTATTTATTTGCCCGAGTTCTTCACCATATGGTGCGTAAATCCTCTTGGTCTATAATAAGGACCAATTAATTCACTTATTCATGGATTATATAGGTCAAAAAAATAAAAATAAATAAAATGTATCAAATTCAGGGGGCCTAGTTTTTCCATGAGGCAATACATCAGTTGAGATATCACTAATTAAAGGTGATGAATGAAGATATTCCAATATTGTTTTTAAAGAGTTATAAAAAATATTAATTCATAGTGATTCTCTTTGGACTAACTAATACCTTAAATATTTTGTAGGACATAATGATTAGAGTATATAGATATTACCATGACCTATATTTGGTAGTCATAAAAGATTATATTTTGATATACTCCAACAGAAATGAGGACTATGTTTATGATTTTGGTATTGTTCTCAAACATTTGGAAAATGAGAAACTATATAAAATGTACATTAAATGTGATTTCATGATGGGGGCAGTATCCTTTTTTGGGATATGGTATCACCAGCAATGGGATATTTATGGATCCTTCTATGAAAAAGGAAATTGGGGAGTGGTACAAAATACCATCTATAATTCAGGCATATATTTTCTAGGTTCTAACTATGTATTTAAATTGATTTCAGTGTAATGTATTAGGATAATCAAACCCACCATTTAATTTTAATATTAAGAGAGTATATATTTTTTTTGGAAAAGTGACTGAGGTAATTTATTCAATTGGTTGAAAATGTGTCTTATCACTACCATAGTGCTTACGATATACACTATAGAAGAACACTTTATGGTATACATGGATTCATCAAACAAAGTATTATGTTTTCTATTTATAAAATGTAATTAATTAATAAACTATTTGTTAAGGAATGCGAAGGTTCAAGAGAAAAAATATCCCTACCATGATCTCAAATTGGCTGTTATGATATTAATTTGGAAAATCTTGCGGTCATTTCTTTATAGAGATAAGTGTGAGATATATAATGATCATAAGAGCCCAAAAAAATATTCACATAGAATGATCTTAATATGGGCCACCAAATATTGTTAAATCTAATCAAGGATTAAAACATCTCAATCCACTACAATATTGATAAAACAAATAACGTGGAAGATGCAAAATGTTGAAAGGATCATGAAAAATTATGAATGATAAGAATTGAGAATTGTGCAATATTCTTAGACATATAAAGTATGAACATGAAAACAATAATATAATGAACATAATAATTCCATTATCAAATGATTTCCCTACCACCCCTTATAGAGATACTAAATAGTGATCAGGGAAATGATATGGAAAATAAGAATATAGTGGAATCAATCATAAATGGGTTATCCTAAGAGGAAAAATTATGGGTCAAGATTACTAATATTTTATTTATGATTATTTTTACTACAAAATCATGAAATAAATAAGGGTATTTGAATTATTCACACATCTCGATATCCATCCAATTTAGGAGTAGAAATATATATGATGCTCTTTGAAATAGTAATTTGTGGGATAATATGAAGGAGAGGATTAGTGAATATACCTAAAAGTGCCTGGTATTTTAGCAAGTGATGTTTGATATGGAAAATTCCATGTTATTCAATAACTCCTTACCTATAACAACATGTTCAAGGGGAAACATTACTAGGGTCATGGTCTGGAGACATCCGAAGACATCCACATGAAATAATTCCCTATGGGTTGTTTTGAATCATCATATAAAGACAAGACACTTAATCACATTTCGATGGTACTCATCACATGGTAAACTATCCCAGATATACATTAGATTACTTTTGAGGATGCATGGAGTACCATTATAAATACTATCTTATTGATATCTAATTTTTACATCCTTGTTTGGGATATGTATCAAATTTCTATTAACATTGGGTTAATCTTCAAAATTGGTTATCTCCATCAAATGTAAGTCCTATATGAGTGATCCATTCATACATCAGAATAAATGATGATATCATGCTCAATAGACTTTAATGTAGGGTGGGATGATCATATTTCACTGACAGTGTTCTATTACAATAATAATTTCCTCTCAAGTAACCAAACATATGCATATGAATTACCATATGGGATGGAATGTATAATGCTTACATGTTAGGATAAAGTGGGTGATCATAAGAGATATGACATGAGAAGATACAATAAATGGATTAAATGTTTAATGCATTAATGAGCACATTAGGCATTCCCAATGTATGTAAATAATCATCAACGAGACATAGAATTTGAGGTTGGAGATAAGTTATTCCATTTAGTTCCCAATGGATGAGATTCATGATATTTATAAATAATTTAAAGCTATTTCCTAGGTATATTTTCCCCATTTTATTCTTAATCAAATAAAATATGTGGAATATTGGAAAAAACTACAACCAAACACGTCCCAAGTACATGATGTATTCCTCTTATCACTCCTTTGGAAGTTGAATCCAGATCTCTCACACATATTGAATTTTTCGATGGTAGATAATTAAAAGGAACTCTCTTATATGGATAATTCAGTACTGATCTTGGAATATAGATATAATGTTCTATGAAACAAGACTACTCACATAGTAAATATAATATAATGAAATCAAAAATAAAAAGGGTGGACATAGACACCAGAGGAAGTTATAAAGGAGAAGTATCCTCACATATTTCCAAATTAATATGTTATGTGAAATTTTGAGGGTGTCATTTAATAAGGGGTAATATTTTATCTTCCTATGTGATTTATGAATAACATATCTTTAAATAATTATATTTCATCAGTAGTTTGTGCTGCACTCAACACCTTGTTTAAACAAACAGGAATATACTATTAAAATTTTAAAATATTTACATGACCATAGTAACATTGCTAATTAATTGATTGGTATTGATGGAAATAAACCTTCTATGAAATTTATTTATTTATTATTTTTTATTAAATAAACAATTTCTTTAGTAAAATAAATTTATTCATAGAAAATATTTATTCTTAAAAAATAATTTTAATGATTTCTATCGCAAGATAAATATCATTAATATTTTCACATTTAATAGAAAAAAATATTATATATAAGAACATAATTTTTGAATTTTGAATGTAAAAATTACCGTATGATAAATTTTCAATTATTTTCTACATAGTTTGAAATATTAATGAATAGTGAAAATACTCATTTTCATTTAAAATTATACTTTATTTTATGTAATTTACGATGAAAAATTATATTTTTTATTAGTTTTAAAATTTATTTAGTCACATTGAATTATATAAAATAATAATCTAATATTTGAAATTAATTGTTTAAGTAATTTTATTATAAAAATATTTTATACATAAATGGGTATTTTATTGAAAAATTTGATTTATGCTTCTTTGGTTTAATATTAAATTAAAATTTTCCACATTCATGTTTTTTAATAATGAAAATATAATCTATATTAGTAATCATGAGGTCCAAATCTCAAAAATTAACCCCGTTTTGGTCCATAAGAATAGTAACCTTGGTAATTTTTTACAACACATATTGATAAAGAAGATATACGAGGGTATATATAATATGATAAGGATTATAAAATTAATATAAAACATTCCTCGATTATATTATATTATTTATTTTAGACCATAATAATTCATTGGTATAATTTATGACACGTTATATCCACATTGTTGACATTAAGTCCGTTATTGAATTATATATATGGAAATGTCAAACACGATAGCCTATTGATTTGTATAAGTATAACATTTTTAATTTTATGTAATCTAGAAGATATCTTTGACCCAAAAAAATTATTTGTAATTTTAATGAATTTATACTTATCATGTTATTTTATTTTTTCTTTTAATGGAATATTTTTTTACCATAAATTCTTACACAACCATTATATATTAATTATTTAACTAATTGAAACATCAAATAAAAGATATTAAAAATATTAAAAATTATATAATATGAGATATTAAAGGTTATAAAATAATTTTAGACATAATAATATAATATTTTTGATATTATTACATTGTAGGTTTTAAAATGAATTATTATTTTTTGTTTCTTTGTCAATGTATTGAATATTTTTAACATTGATAATAATGATATTTCATGAATGTATTATTTTATTAAATTATTTAATAAAAAAACATTGAATAAGACCAATCAAGGAAATATATAGTCTAAATTATTTTCCCAATGAACTGATATTCCATTTTTGATGACTTGTGTTTAAAATTTTTTTTTTATATTTTCATATATTTGGGATATCTAGAAAACCCATTCCTCCCATGATAAATACCACCCCTTCTCCTCTCAAATTCAAATACATGATGATTTCTAAATATCAATCAATCACACAGTTCCCCACATTAACCAAGTCCATGTTTTACTGGTCTCACCAACATACCAGTTCAATGTCCCATAAGTGGTCCTTAAAAGAGGCAATATTGAAGAGGTAACATTCTAAAATTACATATTTTAAATTCATTTCTTCATCTACATTCTTTTCATGTCATTCATACATATAAAAAAACTCGTATAATTTCTGTAATATAATTTTATATTAATAATTTATAATATTATATTCATATATTTTCCTCATGTACTCATATTCATATACAGTATATTTTTTTTCAAATTATGTTGGTTAACCAACTTGGTGGATATTTAGTTTTCATTTTCCATTGTTGCCCCTTATACTAGTTATAACAACATAACTATACATAAGTAATATTTTAATAAGTATATAAAATCATATTTCATTCTCTATATATAATATATATACATGATATTATATAATATTTAGAAAATGTGTGATGGTAAAAAAACAATGATAATAAACTGAACATTTATCATTAATATTTTATAAATGAATCATCCACATGTTTGAAAAAAAATGATATATAGGAACATTTAAAAATATTTATGAGTTTTAATATAATTTAATTCTAGCTATTTAAAAAAATTACTTTATATATAAACATCCATATTTATACACAAGCTAACTGATCATGAAACCATTAAATTAACACACCTAAATAAATAAAATATACCATTATAACTCATCAAAGTTCCCATAAATTTAAAAATACAAATTAAAATAAATAAAATAAATGTGTCAGTGGTTAATATTTATGAAATTAATTAATATAATTTTAATATATAATATATTAATTTCATGTACATAATGCATAAATAAATGAGGTTAGGGATTTATCTAAAGTACCATATTTCATTTCAGATATTCATTAT
This sequence comes from Viscum album, assembly GCA_963277665.1. NCBI lineage: Eukaryota > Viridiplantae > Streptophyta > Magnoliopsida > Santalales > Viscaceae > Viscum > Viscum album. The sequence goes on from OY728127.1 coordinate 318,653,276, forward strand.
TTACCAATAACTCAATTTATCTCTTCCTTGTAATTATCTAATTATTATATATTCTATATATATCTACCAAAATATGTATTTCTCCCAATTATTATACTTTTTTTGGTAAATTCATGATGTAAAAGGCTCCCTTGTAAATTCAACTCAATAAGGAAAACTGATTGAAGGGAAATTCCTTGTTTTTCTGAATTTCATATAGACTCGCTAAAATATTTTAAACATAAATTTATATATAAAATCACTCAATATAATTTAAAAATCAATTTAGTTTAGTTTTTTTTATTAAAATAATTATACATTTATCAAATTTAAGTTCTCTCTATTATTTTCCCTAAAACCAATCATAAGTGGAAGATTTCTAATGTTGCCCAACCACTATATTGAATGAAATAAATTTAATTAGGCACCATTATTCGTGATTTATTATTATTATGCCATTATGAATAACTAATAATGATTTAAATCCCATATTTCATTGATACCAGTTTTATAATCCCTTTAGTTATCACTTATGAGAAGATTATGGCACTATTTTATTTCCATGGGAAACCCTTATGTATATTCATTATGTTAGATTCATATTTTGGAACACATATTAATGTACATGATATGATTTATGCTTCCATGTAGTCATCGAATTCCAAAGGTAAATTTTTAATCCCCAAATATCTTATGTTTGAGATTAGGGAGTAAACCTAATCCACTATGCGACTCTATACATCATGAGATATAGTCTTTGAAGTTAGCCTTCACTCGAGTTTACATAATGATATTTTTTTGTTACACATACTTGTTTTTCAATATATTATTATTATATGTTCTCAATGATATTATTTCATAACATTATCTATGATCCATTCCTTTTATGTAATCGTTTTATGCCTTCAAAATCATCTTTTATTCTTCATTTCCATTTTTATCACATTACTAGGTTTTTTAGAAAATACATTTTTTCATGTATACCCTCGTTATCCAATGAAGATTTTGGATCCAAAAGAGAGTTAGGAGATAATTTTGAAGACTAATAAATATATTTTATATTCTAGTGACATTTGTTTTGATTATATATATATTTTTAGAAAGATACTAATATTTTTTATCATTTGTTTTGGTCTTATGGATAATTCGGCCTAATATAATGTACTAATATGTCTATAAAAATTGGATGTCTATATAGAAGCATTATAATATCATATTTATAAATTATATTCATTAAATTAATCCATATTTATTTCAATTTATTAATCTAAGGAAGAAATTCACATGACATAGTGTAGGTGATTTCCAAAACATGAGTAGGAAAGATATTATTATTTCTCATATGATATAAAGGGATATCGAATAGAGTAAAAAATATCCTAATAGTTTTTATATATAATCTCAATTTAACAATCTATGAATGAAATATATTATTTATAAGTTGTCTAGGAAGAATGAAATTCAGAATTGATTAGTGGTGAAAATTACATCTTCATTTAGAATCATTCATTAGAACACAACTAATGCCCTATTGGATTTTCATAATTGAATAAAATAAACATTAGTACAGGTGGAAGAAATTTTCAAGTGGATTATATTGTCTGATCTACAGTAAGTGATGTTTTTGAATAAGAAAATATAGGTGGTTCCATTTAATAGGTGTGTAGGGTAGGAAACATGTTAATTCATAATGCTATAAAAAATAAAAATTACATATTCATGTGAAAGTGTAAAATAAATAACCAAAAAAAGTTATAAGATTATGTATCATCAAAATAATCACAATTAGTATGATATATAAATTTTTTAGGTAATTTTAACTCCTATCGTTGTTTTTTATTCCATATGTAGTTTTATTTTGGTATGGAATTTCTAAATTGAATACTGTACATTAGGAACATAATGGTATTTAATAAAATAAAAAAGTGTGGATATTGTAATCTAAAATATTGAAACCATTATATAAAATTCAATTTTGTGATGTGTAATAAAATAATCCTAAATTTATCCTGGAAAATACAAAGAAAATCATTTTAGAATAAAATATTTTAACCCAAGCATTGAATTTTAGTGAATTCCTTGCAAAGTAAAATCCAAAAAATGAAAGTAAGAATATTTTACAAAATAATATATATATATATATTAAATAAATCATAAATATAGAATAAATATATTTATTAAGAAAAAACATTACACACATTAAATTAGTTTACAAAACATCCACTTTTACTTTAAAATTCCATTATTTTCATTTTAGACAAATAATTAACCAGTGAATTTAATTTATTCATGCGAAAAAATAATTTTTCATAATTTTAATTCCATGAATTATTTTTTTTCAAAAAAAAATTTGAAAAAATAATATCTAAAAATCAAACTTGTGTAAAAAATCATTAGTAGAAATATTTGTTTAAAAATGAATTAAAAATTATTTTCAACTAGTATGTTTCATTTAAATGCCAAATATTGTGAAACATTTTATAATTTAAAAGAACTATTAATATATTTTTATGGATTTGGGATTCACACTCTAAAAAACAATTCAATTACAAAAGATAGTTTTTAAAAATTCTCAGGAAGGTACATACTACCCCCCAAATGACTTTTTCCTGAAACCATCATCACTATAATGAAAATAAATTAGTATTACTCTTCCTCAATACATAATTTGTTTCCCATATAGATTTATCATGTTTTTTATTTATACACGGAACACAAACCATGTGATTTGTCATATTTGATTGATTATTTTAAAAAATATCAAATATTTTTACTCGTACCCCCTCATAAGAAATATAATTCTCCATTGTATGAACTATGAAAATTATTCATGTTAAGTATCTAGTATAAATTATCTCGAACGTGATAAACAGATCAAATTTAAAACACTAAATGGTTTTAGTGGAAGTGTGAATAAACAATTGACTCTCCCAATTTGATTAAGAATCTCATAGGGATTAAAAAATAGGGGCATCTTTTTTCTTCTTTCCAAATATAACAACCATAATTTAAGGATACATTCATTGGAATATCGTGTATAAAAAATTAATCCAATATCTCACAAATTCTAGTTCGCATAACCATTCTACTAATTTTGTTCATCAATGATGTACTTTGAAATAGGTCTATATTTCCATATCACTTCCTCTAATATCCCAGTTCTGAGTAGATTTTTCCCACCATCTTCCCAAAATTTTCTACTCCTAGAAATATATTTTAATAGGTATTTATAAAGATGTATTTTCATTTTCATGTATTAATAGAATATTAGACCATATGATTTTTTTGATCTCTAACTACTTTAATACCTAGAGATAAAATTCTCATCAAGACATCTAGGGTTTGAATGTTCCTTTTAAACAAACAAATGATCTAATTATCACATAAAATGTTATATATCCAATAAATATTTAACTTTTTATGATGACTTATCCCAAAAATTCAAGAAAACCATCTTTATATATAAAAAAAATATTGGGAGTAGTAATCGATGAAGATTTACCACATACATAACATATATCCGGGAAAAGTGATAAATAGATAATTATTAACTAATAGAAAGAAATATTTATATTTCATAATAGACAAGATAACACTAAAATATAATTATTCCAATTATATCACTTGTGGAGTCCCGCAATGAAAATATTTGTGATTCTTTCACATTTCAATTCAGGGAAGGGTAATGGTTCTATTATCTCCATAGACTTCTATCCCACATATTTTACAGTATGGAATACCAATAAACATGATATATAATATAAAATACCCCTCTTAATGTTATCCTATACCAATTTATGATTACAATATCTTTTTATTTTTATAATTCTTGGATTAAGAGTGAATGATGAATTGTGAGCATAAAATAAAATGACTTTTTTAATTTTAGTATTGATTGGACATATAATATATTTTTAAACTGTATCATTTAAAAAATAAAATGAAATAACTCAAGAAACTTCCATACATTCAATGGAAGTTCCCTGTATTCCTTCAAGACTAAATCAGTCATAACTTTAATAGATAGTTGAATATTTATTAGGGAATGATATGATCATTCTAATTTTTATAGGATTAAAAGCTATGTCCTCTATAAATCAATAATTATTTGTTCTATTTCAACACTCTTCATAAAAAAACTTCTAATAAAAATTCAATCAGAAGCATCAACCATCTTATTTTCCTTTACGAGGTGTAAATATATTAGGAAGTCATAATCATAAATCGGTTCAAAACGCATCTGCTAGTTCATTTTATAATCATTATATATTATTATATAATTCTGGATTTATGAATGTTATACATATTACACCTTACACAAAAATCATAATGCATATATATTATCAAAATAAAAATTATATTCGTATTTTTTAAACCATGAGTCATTTAATTTTTCTCAAAAACAATTAATTATGATGAGGTATGAGATACTACCCTACCATACATCATGAGAACATATCCTATTCTAAAATTTTATGAAACATTATAGATCAAAACCCGTTATTTAATACATAGTAGTGTGAGAATAGGTGCACTGACCCCCCATATTCTTCCATTCCATATCATTTTAATCACATTCATTTTTATGAATAAACATATAACCTTTACACATAATGTAAATTTTTGTGTTTGTTATTCATGAGAAATTTCCTAAAAGGAAATATTTGTAGCCATCACACCCTAGAAAATTTTAAATTTCAGCCACCGATGTATTTTTTACCTGATTTTCAATGATTTTATCTTTAACGGATAACCGATGTAATATATCTTGTAAATATATTATCCACAATTAATAAATTATATAGATAGAAATTATATTTTTCTATATTTGGAAAATGGATTATATTTTCTAATGGTATTTAATAATGTCCTTATATTATCCTTATTGTCTTCCATTATCATGAAATATATAATATTATGATCTATGAATACATCAACTGATGATCAATGTAACATATAATGGAAATATTTTGTAAATACAGGAGAATAATCACGAAATATGTAATTCCAAATGACATCACTATAAATTCACAATGATTATAACTAAAATAAGAAGGATTATATATATATATATATCCTCTTTTGAACCACAAATAATGATATCCACATCATATATCACCCTTTGAAATGTATATTTATCCACATAGTTGACCAAATATTTATTTAGTATATGGTAAAATCATCTTGTTCGTTATAGTAATATTATTTTCTTGTAGGTAATAAATGAATAGATTCATAGAATGATATTTGTTCTTGACAAAAATAACTGGTTTCTGATATAGTACGTCTCTTGGTGGAATGAATCCATTTTCAAGATAATATTTTATTTTAATTTTCATTTATGGAGACTCGTTCAATTTTATTTTATTAAGAGTTTTACAAATTGTCTAACCATTAAAAAATAATTCTATTGAAATCTCGTGTACATCAGTTGTGGGATGAGTATGAATCTTCATGATATATTTTGGAATTTTCCCATGACATATTCATTTATTTTAATTTTTGTTACTCCCAAATCATTAGAGATAGATATCCATTTTGAAAAGCTAATATGACCATACAGGGGAATTTTCTTCCACTAGAAGATCATTTTTGACCTTGCATAGATAGAGAATGATCAGTTCATTCAGAAAATGAAATGAAACGTACCATTCACAAAAATTGATTTTGGAAATATACATACACTAATTGATTCCAAAAATAAGATCAAATTCATCTAAAGGGATTGTCACTTGATTTACATTAATAATATTCCCACAAATAACCATAAAAAGAATCTATAATCCTGAGGTACAATAGTAAAACCATTCGAAGTTATCAACAGAAATTCAATATATATTATTTATTTTTGTGATTTGATTCACATATAATTTTCAAATGATATAAAAGTTTTCCTAGAACCAGAATAAAATATTGAATACACAGTTATTGGTTGAATGAAAACTATGTCATTTATTATTTTATTATCCTAACCCACTTCAGTATTTTTTATCACCCAAACATTCAATTTTACTTTGTTTATTAATTTTTTTTCAATATTAATCATTAACCAATGGGTTTTACACTAGTTTTAATAATTTTAATCTTATCATAGTTGTAGTATTGGAGTGTTGGTTTTTTATTCAGCTAATCGCTCAACACATTAATTTCATTTCCTCTCCCTATTTCATCAACAAGAAAATCTATTACTTGGTTTTAATTGTTGTAAAGATAAATTAATTACATGTCCCCTTTATAAAAATTCCCATATCAACCATTATACACTTCTATAAAAAAGGAATATTCATTTCATTAACTCTATGCCTTTTATAAAAAAGTCCTCTAAAATCAATTATTCCCTACTTATAATTAACACCATAATGATAGAATTATACACATTAAATTTCTAACTTCGATTCATGTCAAATGAATTAATCAAAAATATTATTGTTCTTTTCTTAAAATATCATTAAGAGACTCTATTTTATACGACTAACAAATAGATTATGTTTTCGTTCAAAGTTATTGAGAATGTGAGAATCGTACCATAAAATAATTCTAAAATATTTTTCAAAGACACTAATTGATTCATCGTAATTCTACTTAGGATAAAATAATTATTTTTATATTTACAACTAATGAAATACCTGAATATAATTAATATGAAATTCACTACTTATATCATCTCATTTTGTGGTGTATGTTTCTTTATATTCCATCATATACATTATATGATTGAATAATTTTTTTCAATTTTCCATTCAAAAAATACACCACCAAGATCAAAAATTAATTCCCAAAGTACTACAGAATGTAAAATATACTTGTAATAGTACTAAATATTATCTCAACATCTTATGGAATATAGGAACCACATAATGAAAATGGAAATTACTTCATTATGGACATAATGTTGTGTTGTTCCCTCTAGTTATCATTTATAAGATCATCAATATTCATATACTAGGAGATTTTTTTATCAAAGAAACAATATTTTCATTCCAAATCATATAACATTTGGTTTATCATGATATATTTTTTTTCATTTACTTACAAATATTTTGTTGAATGATTACCTCAGATTTAAACCATTTTAATGAAACAAAAAATAATAGTGCATGTATCAGGAAACATTAATCAGAGTGAGAAATCCATTAATAATTAAAATCAATCAAAATATTTTATAAATTATGAATCATTTTTTAAACTATTCTGTATTTTATGTTAAACATACATCACATTAAATTAATCAATTTTTTTTCATAATTTCATCCCTCATATTCTTCAATAATTATTCACTATTATCAACTAAAACACTCTATTATAAAAACTGATATTAACGATGAATTACATACATAAATATTTCATTATATAATATTAATATTTAATAAATTTAAAAATAATACATTGCCTTTAATAGTATGGTTTAATATTTATTAGTGATTAGATTCTCAATAATATTATTTCATGAATGATCCCCATGATCTCATATATATTTCTTCACTCTAATTTCCATTCTTTTTTATATTCTATATTGAACCCTTCTAGATTACCAATTTAAAGGAAACCATAAAAATGGGGGATCATATATTCTCATCAAGGTTATATATGGGAGAAACTAATTTATGATCTTATTAATGAATAATATCAGAATAATTATATTATGGAATCATCACAGCTTATGATGTTTATTTGATTCCTTCATGGAACATAAATCATGAGTCCTGGAAAAAAATTCATTCGAAAACTCATACATCTTAAGATTTAGGAATAATCATTAATCTATAATTATACATGAGAGTATAAAAAATAATAAGAACATTTCATATGAATATTATTACAATAATAATCATATAAAATAATTTCATTTGTAAATGCTCACTCACAACACCATTATGACATAGGGAAAATGTCACAAAATGGGATAGCTTGACACCATAATTAATTTTCAACCCCTTAATTGGTTCAATGTAACTACCTAAATATATCAAACATAGATATTATATCTAGTTAGAAAAACATTCATTATATTAGAAAATTACACCCTTTAGGTTCATAACAGTATTTTGTATTTGGAATCATGGAAATGTAATAAAACTATTCATTATAAATTCTTTATAATATCCCCTTAGTTCTTAGTAACATTAACCTTTCTTATTAATATCACATCTAATAACTATCGTCATAACATATGGAACATAAAAACCATAATGGGAAATATATGATTCTTAGTTTTGGTAGTCAAGGGAAATATTTAAATACAATGTGATGATAAGTTTATTTGAACATTAACATAACCTAGGAAAACCAATAATTTTATATAAAAAATACAAATCCGGAATCATTAGATAAATATTGATAGTTCATAAGTCATGAATTATACGAAGATAAAAAAGGATCCACAAGAGCCTAAAATTATAACAAGACATATAATTGTTGTTTATGTATAAATCTAATATTTTATTTCTATATCAGTCAGGGCTCTATTACAACGTTATTTTTGTTGAATGGGTTCACTCAAAAAAAACAATCATATCAGTCAATGTTCACACCTAAGACTATTATAGTTGATAAATTCCTTTATAGAAATTTTTATAATCATAATTGTAATAGTATTTGTTATGTGACATATAATTCATTTCTCAATATATTGTATGGGTATATAGCTATCAATCATTACATAATGACAATTATTTGTAATTTTTCCACAATTTCCTAAAAATATAATCTTATCTGAATCCATGATAATAAATTAGTTTCAAAAATAATTCATTATATCAAAACACGCATAGAAGAAAGAATATTCATAAACAATTCATCATATCATCATAGCATAACCTATGAAAAAATAGTTCGGTTTCTAATAATTCAATCAATGTATAAGTCATTAAAGAAAAAATGGTTTTATAAATATCTTGTGACCAGAAAAATAAACACATTGGAGAAAGAATAATAAATTTATATTATGATTATATCCCTAGTAAAACATATGTACCTTAAAATGATTCTGACATTGATTAATAATGTTTTGGAAATTTTAATTTTATTTTTTATTAACTAAAACATCCCTTCCACTTTGAAAACAACTTTTTAAAACATAAATTATTCTCAAAAAAATATCTTTGAAAATGTCCTTGGGAACATATATATGAATATTCGAAAACTATTTAAATCCTTTAATGGGGAGTGTATCATATAAACTTTTAAATAAATAGTTATAACATATATTACTTTAAAAAAACTTTATTTGAATATATTATTTTATACATATAATGGAATATTTAAGAATCATTTAAATAATTTATTTGGAAAAATATCATTTCCATATTGAACAAATATACAAAATTTTTCAAAAAACATATTTAAATGAAAATAAACATTGAAACTTATAATTTAATATTGAAAACATAGATGGTTTGGAGTCTAGAATAATCAGTTCATGCCTTACAATTTAAAACAATGCCTACTTTCAAATTTTCAATTAAATGAGAATGGTAATTGTTAGTAAAACAATATGGATATTCACATTAAAATTCATTGTATAAAGTAAAACATGGGTAAAAATTCAGTAATAAATAATTTGGATAGTTTTATGATATTTTTTAAAAAAAATTAGGAAAAATGTATATGTTTGAAAATTGGTTTTCGAGAGAAGAGGTTAATAAATATAATTTTTAACAATAACATTATTTTGAAATATTTTTTACATATAGAAAATAAAAGGAATGAAAACAAGTATTCACTAGAAATTAACATAGTATGAAGAAAATATTTTTTCTATTCGGAGGTATATTACAGTATTTAATCATTTGAATCATTTTCAAAAACAATCTCGGTAAATGATGATATTTTTACACCATTATTTTACCACTTTTGTAAAATATTTATCATATTTATCATAAATTAATAAAATATAATCAATCATAAAAGATAATGTGTATAATAAATTCGGAGTTATTACTTATTAATTGGTCATTTTATACACCTCAAAAAAATAATATAGGTGCTTGAAATCACTTATGTCTTAAAAACAAAAAATTGAGTAAATAAATATTACCTTATATATTGGATTCCATCAGAATCAGTCCAAACACCAATATTATAAATATAAATTTATTATCAAAATATTATAGAACAATAATTTAATACATCAAACATCTATGATTTACTTATGACTTTTTTTACATGATTATTAAAAATTCTTTCTCAAAATTACATTTTATGTAGTAGCTGCTTTATATTTCGTGCATGTTTTGTTTTGTTGTTTTCCATTATAGTACATTGGAAATGGTAAGATAGTATCAAAAACATTAAACATGATAAAAATAACATATATATTTTCTATATATGTATTCATAGTATTCAAAAAATGTTAGAGATTCTAAATAAAATTTTCTGATCCTTGAGATTGTAGGCCATGTGTTTACATGAACGCTGTTTAACTTTTTTTGGTGAATTAGATAAATGTAAGATAGATATTTCATCAAATTTATATATTAATTATGATTTCATATATATATCATATATTTATTTAATTATTCTTAATTAACAATTTTACAATGAATTATGGAAAAAATAAATCAAGTCGCTTCATAAGAAGGCGGTCCTCTGTACACACAAACATCATTATTGTATCTACTATGGGGTGGAAAGGAAGTAGATGTATGTGAAATATAATTAAAAAGTATAATTATGTTACATATATTATATATAGTCATTTTATATATCCTTCTTACTATACAAGTAAAATATAAATTAAAAACATATCACATAGGTATGTGAGGTGGTAGTCTGTCGTAAGGACAAGGGACAATGTTGTTTCCCAATAAGATCGAAGGTAAAAAATTTTGTGTAGAATTATAAATATATAAGTATAATATTTCCAAAAAAATATTTCAAAAAAATTAATTCTATAATTATATCCAACAGTTATAAGTGGTGGAGGAAAATGAATAACATCGGTTTACAAAGCGGTAGTCCGCCGTACAGATGAACAATGGTTTTTATTCTAGCTTGATAGGGGTGAGATCTGGATTAGATATTAAATTAAAATAATAACATATACGTATTTTGGAGATACTTTTATTTTTATATTATTATATTTGGATATTATTTTAATGATATAGAGGAATATGTAAAATGAAAATAAATGTTTATGGACTCTACATTCTCTTTGTAGAGTTTATTTTTTTACACCTATTTCCTTAATTATATGGATTAAATAAAATTAGAATGAGAATATTATTTAATTATGGAATTAATGTTAATATTTGGGTAGGTATTGGAAGACCCTGTTAGTTTTTAATTGTATAGAGGACTGTCACTGGCCTTTTAAAAGTTGCAGACAGGACACCCATGTAATTTATGAAAAGAATAAATTCTACCCGCATTTATCAAATGGAAAATGAAAAAAAATTGGTAATTATAAATCATTAGAGTATATAAGGTGAAGATAATTCTATAAAATGGTTGTTTCAAATGTTACATTTTAATTTTACCCCTTATATTTGTTTAACACCATAGTATACATGTTTTCCCCTCATCTATGGTAATTATTTTTTATTTTCATCTATATTCCTGATGAACAAAAATTATTTTTACATTATCATATAGTATAAACTATTCTAATTAGAAATATTTATTCTATTATTCTAAATTATATTCACCAAAGTGGAAATTCTAAATTTAAAATTTACGATTCTTATATGACGAAAAGGTGGGTTTCGGAAGAGAATTTGTTGAGATGTTTAAAAAGTTTTTATATAAAATTAAGATTGAAATAGATTCAAATGAAATGACTTGTATTATAAGGTATATAATTGGAAAAAATTTACTTATAAAACCATATTAAAATGAAATGAATCTTGTAAATTATTTAAAAAAAGACAGTTAAAAAAATAGATTATTTCTCCCTATTCAGAAAAACATTATCTATACATACATATCACAAAATTTTCAATCCAATATAATATTGAAAATATTATTTCATTAAATATGTTTCATTTTGTAAATAAATTTTCTATAAGTGGAAGGATATGATTAAAAAAATTGTGCTAAATGATCCAAATAATCTTTTTTAGTAATATATAATATTTAATCATAAAAATGAATTTATTATTATCTAAGGCATAAAAAACACATATGTTTAATATCAAAATATTTATTTAACACATAATATATAAATATACTTTAAACCATTCCTAAAATTCATTCAATATTTTTTGTTGATTTAAAACAGTTTTTTGTTCCTAAAAATATTTTTTCATAAAAGAAATTACATTATTTAATTTTTTTAATATTAATATATAAATAATTTTCCACCATATAATTAATTTTATATTTATGTGTATGTCTTATATTTTAATAATTTATTTAATCCATTTCATACATTCCCTTATAATGGATAGAAAGAATATCATATTATTTGTTTATATTTTAGTAATGTTCAGTGATTCTTTGTGAAATAGGGTTATGTTTAATGAAAGAAATCAATGAATTTAAATCGATTAAAAAATATTTCATAAAATATTGGATGTTATATTCATACCCCCTTAAAATGAATTTCTTCCTCAAATTTTCATAACATTGGTTATAATAAAGTGGTTAATTCTTTCTCATTACCACCTCATGTTCCCACAGAGCATCCTTAAGCTGTGAACATCACTACTAAACATTAACAAGATGAGTGGTATAATTTAATAGATATTTATCCTTGTGATATAAAATCCCCACAAGTTATTACTAATAAGATTGATCACACTCTAGTGGATTGACATCAGACATCATCAGTTATGATGTATCAGTTGTGTACTTCCTCGAGAAAGATATATGTAACACATCATGGACTTCTAGGATGTCCGGTGGATGAGAAAAAAGATAAGCTACAATAAAAATATAACCAATTATGTCAATGAGAACAATTACATAGGGTTCGTTTCATGTCATTTAAAATCTCATCACCTTCATCAATAAAGAAATTCATTAAATCAACTTTTCACAAAAATAAAATATATGATCATTTGGATACCTGTCAGCATAAATTTTATGTTTAAATTAAACCATACTATTTTATTGTATAATGGATATAACATTATCCTAAATTTTTCAGATATCTCATGTTCTAAGGGATTTATTTCTCCAATTTCATTCCCTGACATTATATATCTACAATTCTTCTATAAAGCACCTCATAAAAGGCGATTTGACAAACTCGAGTGAATCCTATAATATTATGAAAACTCAAAATTATTAATGTATTACTCCCAAATACAATTTAAACACGTAGAAAATAAATTTTTATATGTAATCTAATGTTTTTATTTTTCCCTTATACTGGCCATTTTTCTCAAAATGATACATATTTCTAAATCTCAACATGATATCCTAAGTTATTAGAAGGATTTTCCTAAATTTGAGGTAATAATTGGATCTAGATTAGATATTAAAGAAATTGGTACTACATTTGTAATATAATGTAACATGATTCCACCAATGGTTCCCTAATCCTAGTATTCTATATAGCATTATGTGCATCTTCCCAAAAGTTAGATGTTGGTTAATTTTTCTAAGGGCCAATGTCAAACTGCGTATAGACTACTCCATCATCACCATAGTGTGGTACATCATAAATACAATATTTAATATGTTACGGAAACATTAAATAATATAAAAAATATACAACATCCATGAATGATAGATCTAAACAATACAAAAAGTAATCTCTTATAAAAATATGATGATACATGTAATCTGTCTAAAAAGAATCCAAAATAGGTATACATGGTATATGTCCAATACATGTGTAAAAAGTAAAGGAGGGAAAAACTATCCATCTCAAATTATGAGCCTCAACACAGCCCCATTCTCTCCTATTCCAATGAATAAATAATCAACTTATAGAACGGAACATTCCCTTATACATACCTATAATCATAATGTATATTCGGGTAACATTTTAAACAAGAACATGGTGTGTGACATAATCCAAGAACATAACTAGCCAAACTCTGGTGAAAAATAGTTGGTGAATATATTTTGAAAAATCAATTTGAAAGAATTAATAGAATATTTAATTGTTTTATTGAAAGTAAACAACCCATAATGTACTAGTTACAATGGAAATCCATCCTCTACTACCTGCTTTGGCCTATCCACTATGTTTCTAAATTAACATTTAGTCTTGTCCCATTTAATAATCACAACCATTTAATTAATTTCGGTACAATTAAAATGTAATAGGACCTACCTAGAAAAATATCTTCCCTAATAATATAAATTGATCAATGATTCGTAACTAGGACATATATATTTTTTATGTATCGAACAGAACACAATCATGTGCTTTGGATTGGAAGACTTGTCATTTAAATCATTTCATTATTTATTCAATTTATAACCTCAAACCATCTATTTCATTCCTTATTTAGAATACATGTATCACTTTAGATATTATCATGGCCCAACGGCACTATAATCCCAACCTAGTAATTCATAATTTGAAATCTAGTATCCCTAATAGTGTGGTGTAACACCAATGTCACTCTATAACATCCTTAGTAGTCCACCAAGGGAGACCAAGTATAACCCATTATGTATATGACCATCTTCATCCATTAATCCATCCATAGAAATCCATATTTGGAGTCCAATTTTCCCTTGAGTATATAATAGTGTGCTCCGATGAGTCCATATTTAGAAATCTGTATAAGGATTCCGAGTCCCACTTTAGAGTAACAAGGTAGTATCCAAAGGATTCCATCCTTGGAATTTGTATAAAAACTCATGTGTCAGTCATGGTACATAATCATTCAAATAATATCATTTGATCAATATATTTTATCCAAACTTATTTATTAAATATTATTTAATCTATATGATATAATATGTCATGGTCATCACTAAATAAATTCATCAATTCCATCCTTTTAATGGTGGGTAATGGAATGAGAAAAGTATTTAATTCATTATAATTAATTTTACACGTGTGGTCATTTCATCGTAAAAAGGAAACTCAATTATAAGAATTCAATTTAATGGAATAGTCAAGGTTCATGGTCAACCAATCCCTTTCCATTAGTTCATATCAAATATAGTTTACAATTAATATTATAATTCTACATAAATTTGAATTCAAAATTGACATCCCAAAAAATGCTTTAAAAGGAGAAACCTCAGTAAGAAAAATTATATAGCCATCCAAATGGGTCCATTCAACTGAACAAAAAACCCATGTGGTGGATCAAATCATGTCTCTTATCCTCTTTTAATTAATCAATGGGTTTTGTTAATTATATAGGCGAAACCTATCAATTTAATTCATGGGAAGAATTCCAATTAAACTGTGTCACTATGTACAATGGGGACATGAATCAATTACCTATATTTAAACACTTATTCTTTGATGGAATATATTGACCTAATCGACAGTATCTTCATAGTGGATATCCAATCTAAAATCAGCGCTTGATTCGACTCAGATGAGGATAAAATTAATGAATAGACATAAAAACCATAAATAGTGAATATTAGCTAAACCTAAATACGATATTAGATTCCATAAATAATGAAAAATGAAAAAAAATTAATTATGATCGCATTGATTTCAATCCAATGAGACATGTTGTTCATGATTTTGAGCTCAGACAGATGATTGAGAAACAATACTAGAATAAAAATCAATGAGGGCTCTTAAAAGGTTTTATTTTCTATGCACGAGATGAGTGTTATAGAATATGGTTTTAATAGATTAATTTGGGGATAATTGGTAAATTCAACAAATACACTGGTCACACAGTTTCATTGTTTGGTTGGTTAAAAGGATCACCAACCATGCACCATTTTGTATAGTATGGGGCACCCCACAGGGTTTTTTTACACAATTTTATTAATGGTGAACAAACCATGTGAAACGCCTATATCAAAATTATATAGTTTTACATATTATTATACACGCCGAGTTTTAATTTTTAGTATTGTGTCTTATATGACCCCACTATCAAGCCATTCATTTTTATTGGTAACCACGAGGCCTTCCCCATACGATTTCTACTAACTATACACCAGGCTTATTTCACCAGAGTGAAGGGTTCCATGCTCTAAACCATCCTTAGAAACCCTTGTTACCTCCATGACCTTCGATGAAACTAAACATGGTTCAGGTCAATCATTTAAACTGATATTGATGGATATAAAATATAATAAGACTCAAAGAATAACTAGATTCATAAAAACATCCCCCTAAATGAAATTCTTCTTTGAATTGCCTTTTTTTGTGTTCCCATGAATTGAAAAAGAATTACTTTAGACATTATTCTTATACATTGGCCTCCTACACCTAGGTCATTATCTATAAACTATCATGTTGGAATGGAAACTAAATAAGAGTAACTGATCGACATCAAAAATCATTTATGGAATGATCAAAAATACATTTTAGATGCTCCTAAAAGGACACATATACCTTTAAATTATCCCCATTGGGATGAAAATTGTGAGACATGTCGTAGTTGTAACATCATAACTATGAAAAATGTATTTCATTTTAAAAGGATAAATAACTCTATAGTTATATCTTTTGATAAGCTATTGGCATGACTCTCCCAAGAATCATGAATGGTCAATAGTACCACTTTGAAGGATTAACCTTTCTCTTAATCCTGTTGTGTCCCAACAGAGGTGAGACACATAAAATGACCAGATACCCAACCTCAAACTCTTTATCTGGTCAATGGAAATTGAGGTAGGATTTCAATCGATAATGTGTCATAACCATCCACCTATCGATCAAGTAAACCATACCTGTACTCCCCTGAACAACATTTTTTCCATGTGTAAATTCATCTCCTACCACTAACTAGCATAAGGGTTATAAGAATGGCCTACAATTAAAATCCTCATTAGGGGCTATCTTAATAGAAGACTGAAGTGTAGTTTTTTCTGAAGCATCCAACAAGGGTTATGTACCTCTCCTAATAGCCCAAAAATAATGGTTTAATGCTAATTTCATGTACTCAAAAGTGTGTATTGTGTTCTTTGACTAGTGATCAGTTTGAGGGTGGAAATATGTGGTCAAAGGAACTTTTGTACCTAATTCCATATTCAAACTATACTATTAATGAGATGTAAACTAGGTGTACCTATATAAAATGATATTTTTCAGGACATCATGAAGTCATAATATTTCACCAGAATATATGCGCCTAATCTCATATACATCAATTGGCTCCTTGAAAGGTATGAAATGAAATATCAGTGTATGTATATCAATAAAAAATAAGAAGACATCATTACCTTTAGGTGGACATTTTAAACAAGAAAAAATATCCATCACAATGTTATCCCATTTCTACTCAGTAATAGGAAACATCTATAATATTCTAGTTGGTTTATGTTGTTCCTCCTTCACATTTTGGTAGGTGGAACAACTCCTGACTCTATAGAACATATTATTCCATCCTCTAAAAATGAGGATGGATTTTGTGGATTAAAATCATGAGTCAATACTACAATATTTGGGGAATGATTTGGCACTCCATGAATGGTCATTATAAAGAATTTTCAAAATTATCCCTCATCACAATGGTTCAGTACAACTACAGGTGCCTTTGCTAGCACTACAAAAGGATCCACTATTATCCAATGGCCCACCACCTATTGAGCATGATCACTACAAACATCCTGAAATATTGTATAGGTCATCATGGTGGAATGATTATACATTTTCAAATAGACTCCAAAGTTCAAATTTATTATCAATGATCACAAGTTAAATCACATATATTGAAATAGGATAGGTACAAGCCTTCAAATGTAACAACACGCCCCTGCCAAATTGTAGAGTCTGGTCTAGTGGTCATATAGATCATATATAAGAAATAGATACTACATAAATCCCGTACTATGGTTAGGTCAGGGTCATGTTATCTCCTATAATCAACATATATTTCTAATTCATCTATTTCAAATTTATATCACCATTCATTAGAGAACATTTGAGAAAATGGTTCCCCACATTTGGATACATATGGACCCATAGTACACATGAACCAAAATGTGGGTCCCATATAATCAATAACATAACACAATCCAGAAATATTATCACAATAGTATGTATAAAAATAATTTCACATATCATAATAGCATGGAAGTAGAAAACACATTCTATATGGGATGCTGTAATTCCTGGCATGTGAAATCTAACAGGTTCCTAATATGATTGTTGATATTGAAAAACATCATCTAATAATGTTAGAACCCAATATAACCCACAATCATATCAATAATAACATCAAAATTCTAGGGAATCAACCAATAGTTAAATCAAATCAACTAAAATAGTCAAAATTCCAAAAATAGCAATTACATTTGAGGTATTTTGGGTTCTTCATGTACGAGGGTTAACTACATCCCAGCACAACTCATTACCAAATTATTGTACCTTACTATATTTTTTTTTCAAAAAATTGTCAATTCAACCAAAATATAATTCTATAATACCACTTGGTAACATCCTATAATTATATTACACTTAAGGTTCCATAATCCTTGTGGGAAACATGGCCTCAAAAGCATCTCCACAAATTCCCAGAGTTTCTTAATAGCAATAAGGGAAATGTAATTCTACCAGAGAGACTATTCCGTTATCACTAGACTGTATAAAATGAAAATAAAACCTCACATATATAGAGAAATTTGTAAATAATAGAAAAAATAGACAACATTCAAGATAGATATAAAGAAACAATATCAGAAGAATTCCATTTACAAAAGATGATGACACATTTCATGTGTCTAATAATGAATACAAAACACAAACACGTTGAAGGTTTATAATATTTGAGAAAACAATATTGAAATTCCAAAAAACTACTCATCTAGCATCATGAAACAATTCCTGATTTCAATATCCTCTAATCCTAAGAAGAAATCACGATCATGTAGTTGGGAACCATCCTTTAACCATAACAATAGTCATATATTCTATTTAGGTACTATTGATTTCCAAACACGGTGTGAGATATAATCCTAGTATAAATCCACCAAATTTAAATGACGAAGAAATCAATATATATATATATATTTAAATAACATTGTGTGGGTAGTAATATAATATGTAATGGAATTAATAAAAGGAAACATCACATAAGGAATTAAGATCCAATAGAAACTCATCCTCTATTACCTACTCTGGCCTATATGGTATGTATCTAAACAAATATTTTGTATGATAAAAGTTTAGAGTCATATTCAATTTTTTAGTTAAAGAAAATTTGTTAAGTTTCTATACCATTCATGAATCTGTAATGTTTAAGATTATAATAGTGAACCAATAAACATACATTTCCTTCCTAGGAATTCCTTATTGGAATCCTAGAATCTCACTAGGTGTGTGTTTTGATCATTTCCTTTTGAGTCCATCCTTGTCGATCAGAAAAGTGATCTCAAGTATCAACCATCAAATATATGATCATCTACCCCTTATGAATGTCCTTAAATTATTTATGAGGAGTCTATGTGTCACTCAAGAATAGAACAGTGATACCCCATGATTCTGCCCTTTGAAATATGTATATGGTGTATATGATTCATATGGTAATACGAGCTGAAGTATCCAAATGAGAAAATACATGGAATTCATATATGAAACTTTTTTCCAGTCATATAGTATAATAATTCAAACAATATCATTTCATCAGCATTATTTATTCACAAAGATTTTATCATTATAATATAATCCTTGTGATTTAATATGTCAATGAAATCACAAAGAACAATTCATTAATACCTCACCTCAAAAGCTGCATTATGTCATGTACCAATATTATAAGTCAAAGTCAATAATATAAATCTCGTGGGAATTCCATCATAAAATGGAAACACCATAATTCCACAGTAATATATACTTATTAATAATATGAACGTGGAAGAGCCCTATAAAAATATATAATGTTCAAAAAAGTCAACTAAATCATAAGAAATCAATTTAGATTCATAGAATTGGATCTTGATCATCCCGACCCTTCCCTTTAATCCATATCAATTACATTTACAATTCATATTTAAAATATATTTACAATTCAATTCAAAATTGACATCCCATATAAATGAGTAAAATGGGACACCCTAAGGGTTCCAAATTCACTGACCACTCCTGGTGGTCCAATAATCAAAACTACACATGCAAGGCGTATTTCCAATCCATGGTTCTTAAACACTTTTCATTGATTAGGGGGTTCTATTAATTTTTTATGTCACACCTCTGAAAATAATTCTTGGGTTAAATTCCATTTCAAAGGCATAACTCTATTAATTTGTGGTGTGGATAAGTGGAATATATATAAACAAATAATTTTATTTAGTAAATATATGAGACCACCTGTTGTAGGTTCGTAGTGAATAGATCAACTAGTATAATCTCTTAATAATACTTGGATTCATGGAAAATCATGGAAAGGACACTGAAAATATATATATGTATTAACAGATTTACATTATACTGTGCATTAAATACCAATAGTAATGGAAAATGAAAAAAAACATAAAGAAGATCCTTCTGACGGAGATCCCATGGGACCTATAGTTCATGATTCCAATCTTAACGTGATAATTAGTATAAAATCATAGAATAACCATCTATGTAGGGTCTCAAAAGGATGGATTTGATATGTGGGAGAAATGTGGAATAGAATTAGTTTTTTAATATATTAATTACTCTAAAATTTTCAAATCACCCAAATAATTGTGGTAACATGGTTTGGTGAAATTATTAGCCAAAATGTACCCCAATTCTACCTTTTCTTAATGATGTGGCACCCCACACAGTATATAAGCCTGGTTTGAATAACCATAAAAATGCTGTAAAAATCTATTTTATTAAATGTTTATAGTTTTTCTTTTGACCATTCACCCCATGTATCAGTGATTTTCTAACTGTGCAGCCTTTATGACCCTACTATCCAACTTTACATGGATATAATTGACCAAGAGGTGTACCACACATGGTTTCTAGTAACCGTGTGCCTTTACTTTTTCATCCCAATGATGCGTCTGATGCTCCGAACCAGCCTCAGACAACCCCATTTCTTACAAAACCTCAACATCCAATCAAATTATATCCTGATAAATCATTTATATTGAATCTAAAGGAACGAATGCATTTTTTACCTCCAAGAATAATGAGGTTCTTAAAGCATGAATCGTCACTAAATATCCTAGAATGCTGATCCAAACTGAAGTCCTTAATGAATCAGATAATGTTTTTTGAATTTATACATAGAAAGAATACAACCCATATTGAATTTTTTCATTTAAGAATTATGGGAATGCGATGAAAAAATCTATTGCGATTTATTCCAATTTCCATTCTAGCATGGATAATGGTTGGAGAATCCATTAAACAATTTTCTCTCAGCATTAACTGGCTAGCATAATAATGACTGAGACACATACAAAGAAATATTTATCTTCATTATGTCCCACAAAATATACTATTTCATACTATATAGTGGTAGCTAGTATTCCCAGTTCTTCATCCTTTGGTGGGTTCATCCCCCATGTGTTTGATTGCCATGATAGGTTTTCACCTAACATGTGAATTATCTCTTCAATTTCAGAAACTATACAACTAAAATTCATGTAACATAAAAAGATCAGAATAGCCCATAATTACCACAACCTAAAAGATAATTTAAACCATAATGAGTTTCAGTACCTTCAATCATAAATCCAAATAAGTTTAATTCATTCCTTTTTAAATATCATTTTCATAAATACAGAGTAAAATTATTGTATTCAAAAAAATCCAAAAATATACTGGATATGGATAATCTAGTTTATCTAATTCTTCAATAAGGGTGTCTATTAGATTTAATATATGGTCACCATAAACTGATACATCCTTGATGATATCCATAAACCATATGATAACTTTCATGGAGGCATATAAGTTTAAATTACATAATTAACCCAATATTCCATAATTATGTTTCTAACATTGATTTTAAAATTTCATTTGGATGTGTGGGATCATCTATGCACTAGTAGAATATAAAATGTGATTTCATTACTCTAAAATCCATGTAAAGATAAATATTAAATTCTCATAGTCACACACAATTTCACTTAAGGGTGACCCATTAAATTTTCACAGGTCTTATTCATTCAACAACTAATCAAAAATTTCCATCAAAGGGGTAGAGGATATTATTACCTAATTTTCATGATTCAATTTGTACATTATTATTTAATGAGCATCCACTTTTTGTATTTTTATCATGGGATTTGTGTTTATTATCATCCCCATTATCCATTGGATTGGGATTTGGATTCTTATAAAGCCCAATCTAATTACATGTGAATCACTAGAGTGAGGGGGTAGCATTCTGTGTAGATTTCCATCTATATGCATTATTTCCTAACTTTTTACCATCATTTCCTA
This sequence comes from Viscum album, assembly GCA_963277665.1. Classification (NCBI taxonomy): domain Eukaryota; kingdom Viridiplantae; phylum Streptophyta; class Magnoliopsida; order Santalales; family Viscaceae; genus Viscum; species Viscum album. The sequence continues at coordinate 318,675,669 of OY728127.1, forward strand.
GTTTTATTGCCTTAGGAAATTCCTTTACACAATTAAATAATTATTCATTCTCCTTAATACAATTTCATGTTGCTTTCATACCACACATATAGCAAGATGTAATGGTCACTTCATTGTCTCCATGTATTATAGTGTTTCCATTAAAATATTGTTGTTTTCTCATTAAAATGGAATTAATGGGAAACTCGAAAAAAACATTTCAACTCTATGATCATGTTGAATGATAATATTATAGGTAATAAAGTCATTATAGATATCTTCCCACATTTAATAGGTTTCAATCCATTTATGAATTGATCAAAATTCCATTTATCTCGAATGATATCTTTAGAAACGTTCCTCATGAATTTTAAAATTTTCCTCAATGGTACTTGTATATTCATTATCTTTTTAATTTAGGTCATGTAATTTTGTATCAATTTTCAGGCTTATAATATGAGGTGTGTAAAAATTGAGAAATAATTACATAAACTCATCCCACATGATGGAGTAAATTTAATCATGTTTACTTATATTCATGGTGAGATACTTCCATTAATCTTTTTCTTCATCCAAACAATAGAAATAAAAACTAAATTTCCCTTGTTTAAAACAGTAGAAAATTTAAAATATACGTTTACTGTTACATATCATTTTTTGAAAAACTATTTATTCAGCAGAACCACATAAATTATTTAGTTGTTTCCTCATAAAGGACTCAACAAAATGTTTCTCCCTATTTTTTTCTATTGGATATTCAATATGATTCATAGCGTGAGAATATTCTATGACCATATCTGTGATATAATTCATTCCATATCCCATAGAATTTGTTTTATTTGGTGGAAATCATTTAATTTTCTGTTTCATTCATTATTTACATAGTTCCTTTTGTTTACATGTGTGGACTCAAATAAAAAATTTTGTTATATAAAAAATCACATAGTAGAAAACAATATAATAATGGAAAATAACTTATTTTAAGTCTAAATCATTAATGATTCAATACAATAAATTGATGACTAGGTTTATACTATATCAATCAAGGTATTTATTTAAATCATCTATTATGGTAGATAAAAAGTATGTGAATCTATAAACTATATCCCTTGAGAGTGGGAAACTAGGTGTAGAGTAATATCTGTAATTTTTCACCTAGTCACACTTGGGTCAACCCTATCATGCATTTTTTAGATTTATTACCCATAGGTAAATTTTTTCTGCAACTATATCCACATGTATTATCATGACAGGTATTTATTGTAATGATACCACTCTGTATATCCTTCATCACCATTCTTGTATATTTTTTGTTATAATAAAATATATAAACTCATGTCCACAGACATTTCCATAGGGATATCACTATGTTTTTCTCAGCCTTGATTTCAATTGATTACAAAACATATCCTATAAAAAACTATAATGAATTAAACTTCCCAAAACAAGTTAATATATATTTTTAGTCTAATATACATTACATTATAAAATCACATGACATAGTATCTTAAAGGTTTAATACCTTTACAAAAATCAACACATGAACAACTAATTCTTTTGTATTCAATGTTGTCTTTCCCTTACTTCCTCATAAATTTAATCCTTCGTAGATATATCACAAATAATGCATATCATCATAACCATGGAAATTGGATTATAATAAAGGTTGAGCTTAGATATCGAGTATTGGTTATCAATGGAAATATGTAAACATAACCTGAGAAAAAGGGTGTGAAATCATGAGAAAATATATTAAAACCATTCCATAAATATCACTGATCATATTCCTTAGTCGTGGAATAAATATAGGCAGTTAATAAGACCTTAACCATAAGTAAAACTAGGAAAATGAGTCATGATAGAATACAATTAGAAAATTAATTATTGTTGATTAATATAAATAAAAATAGTATTCATTTATATAATAGTGAATTTACATTTATAATGTTATTATAGTTGAGGGGGATCACTCCAGAAATCATCTTTGTTTTGATGGTACACTCAAAGTCTATCATAGTGGAAAAAGTCTCTTACGGAACAAGGTTAAATCCCTATCACAATATTAACAATCTCATGTGATATTAATATATATCAATTTATTTGACATAGATATATTTCCAACACATCAAAAAACTAAAATCATATATATTTAAGACAACAAAATAAAACATTATTTATATTTGAACTCATAAAAAAATGGGTTTCCTAAAATTTTAATCAATGAATATGAACTGGAAAATAAATATGTTTTATAATCACCAAAAAATTTCATAATATCATTAATTTCAGAATAATAAGGGTGTTTCGTAATCATTTTATCATTGTATAACCCATGGAAGAGAAAAATGTTTCATAATCATATTTTCATCCTATGAATAACCCATTTAGAGAAAAAATAAGAATGGAATCCTTGTATTATTTCCCTAGTAAACCATCAGTAATATCATATGATGGAATCTATTATAAAAAACTATTTTCAAAGATTGCACGGAATATTTCATGATGAAAATATACATTTCTCTTCGACAACAATTTTTATTACATTATTCATCTTTAAAATCATTTGCAATCAATGTAACATTATAAAATTATAAGGGAATCATAAAAATTTAATTTAAAATATATCATGGAGTAAATATCATTTCCAATTTTAAAAAGAAAATTTCTAAACAAAATAAACTTACAAAACATTTTATTTTAAATCAATACAAGAATCAAATAGAAGAATTTGAAAAAATTACAACATTTCATGAGGAAAATGTCCTTCCCAATATGAAAAATTTTATTAACCTAAATTAATTTAAAAATAATTTTATTTTAACACATCCTTTGTAAAATATTATTTAATCAAATAAACATTGGTTTTTTATTATGGTATTAATTTATATTCATGTTGTAAGTGGTTAAACAAAAATTTATTTAACATTTTCTAAAAAATACAAAGGATGCTTCTTTGAAAAAAAATATGAAGATTTATTCTAAAACATTAAAAACATTAAAAACATTAAAATAAAATCAAAATATCATAAAAACCATTTTTATAAGGTGAAATATTTTTTGAAAACATTTGGATAATGTTTTATTATTGATTAAAAATTGATTGTGGAAAAAGGGAGAAATAAGGATGGTTTTTCATAAAAATATTTTATTTTGATCTCATGAGCACATAAAGAGTTGAAAAATAAGGTAAGACATGTATTATGATGAAAAATCCATTGGAGTTGAAAATTATTTATTTTATTGATATATTTATAATAATATTTCATCATTGGAAGAATAATCATAAAAAATCATGATAAATGAAGAGATTGAAACACTAATCTTTTACAACATTGGTATAATTTGTATCCTAAGACCCAACAATGAATAAAATTAAATGAGACATAAAATATAATTTTAATATATAAATTTATAATATTACATGTCTATAAGGACATATATAGACCTCATAAAATAGTTTTTTATAAATTCAAAAAGTATTCACCAATGAAAATAAATTAAGACAAAATTATTTCCTTAAGTCAAGACATCATTTATAGATGTTTGAATAGATATTATAGTAATTAAAGGTTTACTATTAACATATTATATTATAAAAAATATATATCATACATTATATGATTTACTTATGTCTTTTTATGGCTCATTTGTTAACAATTCCTTATTAATATCATGTTTTTGGAAATAGTAGCATTGTTTTTCGTGTATGTTTTTATTTTTAATATTTAGTCCTCTTATATTGAAAATGTTTTCATACAATATATAATTTTAACCATTAAATAAATATAATATATATTCAATATGTATATATTAATTGAAATCCATAAAATCTATAGATAGAAATGAAATACATCGTTCATGGAGATGATAGCTAATATTTATGAATGAACATTGTTTCCATTTGTCGATGAATGTGATGAAATAATTTTATATAATAATAAATAATTTCAAATACATTATTACGTCATATATATCACTTATAATCACTTAGTTTTTTCTTATTATCTTCTAAGGAATGAGTTAGTGAAAAATGAATCACATTGTGGTGCATGTTGGAAGTCTGACACACACATGGAAAACATTATTGTTTTTTCTATGAAATTGAATATATAAATGTGTATATTATATTATATTTAAATAAGAATAATTAAAATATATATATATATATATATATATATATTAATTTAGTAAATCTTTATTTCTTTCATATTGATAAAATTAGAAAAGCACGTCAAATCTGTTCATGAGGCAGCAGTCTGCAGTACACATTTAAAACATTATCGTTTTATAATGGGCTTCTAGGAAAGAAGATATGTGGGATTTTATAATTTTTAAATTATATATATATATATTTCTTATAATAATTATATCCATCTTTATATATATCTGTGACTGCTAGTTATGGGTCAAGAATAACATCCCTTTAAGAGGTGGTAATCTACCACCAGCATGATTTGTGATTTCACATCCCATTTAACTAAAATGGAGATGTAAATTGGTTATTACATTTACATAATAAAATATCAGTACATGTTATATTATGATTCTATTAAGTCATAATAGTTTTAGATTTTTTTATGGATATGAATGAATTAACAAAATGAATTCACAAGTTTAAAAACTAATAATAGTATTCACAGAACCTATTTAGGATTACACATTAAGCCTTTATATATGGGATTAATTATAAATGTAAGGCCTTATATCAATTATAATTTAATTATGGAAGGTATTAGGGTTGTTTTTTCCATAATAAAAGGTTTTTGAATGTGTGAAGATGAGATGAAAGGAAGTGTCCTTTTATAAGTGGTGGAGAGGACACACATGGATTATTTGAAAAATATAAACCATAAAAATGTTCATCACATTTATAAATAATCAAAAATCTGTTCTTATTGAACATAATATGTTATATTGTCGACATGATTCCATAGACAATGTTGGACATGGTTCTAGGTCATTTAACACAATGCCTTGTAAGTTTAACCCATAATGACCCGTAATAAGTCTTTAACCACTGTAATTATTTTTAATTGTTTTACTATTAATTATAAAAAATAAATATTAATTTCTTATATAATATAAATCACAGTAATTAAAAATATGGAATAAAATTTTCCAAATTATTATAACATAATAAACAAAAATATAATTTAAAATTACACTCACTAATGTAATGAGAAATGGGTTTACCAAAGAGAGAATTTTTAGATGTTTAAAATGATTTATATAAAAAATAAAAAAATTTAATTAAAATTACCTAAATCGGATTTATATATATATATAGTTTTACTTATTTTACAATTAGAAAAATAGTTATATAAAATAAATATTTTAAACATTAGGAATGAAATAAAAACATATTAAAAATTTCTATTATATTTCACGATTCACCACAAAATTATCATCTAAAACATTTGTGATATTATTTACTCAAATATAGTTTTTAGAGTATTATTTTAATGATAAATTAATTTTTTTATCAAAAATATTCAAAAATGCAATGATATAATTTTCAAATAACTGTATAAAATATTAAAAATACTTCTTTTTAGAAAAATACAGTTCTTATACATAAATTTGGATTTATTATTATCTAATGACTATGAAGCACAATATAATAATATTATAATTTTAATTGACAATATAAAATATAAATTTCATTTAAATCATTCAATTATGTTATATTATTCAATTGATTTAGATATAACTCCTTTTTCAAAAAAATTCGTTATCAGAAATTGATTTCCTTAATTTTCAAATGGGTTTTAATTTATATTTCTTAATAATCTGTCTCAGGAGAATCCATTTTATATATACGTATAAACCAAATATTTTAGAATTCGCTAAATATTATTTTAACCAACCATTCCTATTTGAATGGGTTATCAATCATATTTAATCATAAAATGATATTAGTGTAACATGTTTTATTAAGACACGATGTTTCATGTAATACATTTTGTCAAATAATTTAAATTTATTAAAAAAATTATTAAATATAATATTCTTACATTCACTCCCAATCCACATAATACAACATCATGAGATATTAATAATTATCAAATTTATTATAGGGATAAATAATTGTTTTCATTCTAATCACATAATGAAATTTATTCATATGTTCTTAACAAGATCATAGAATCATTACTCAGTCCCACATAATATATCCAATAGAAAATAAATGGGTTTCTTGAAGACATTATACTATTTTAATATTAATTAATAAATTGAATTATCATTTATGTTGTTATTGATTATATCACATGTGGATCTTAAAAACACAAAATGTCGTGGATATGGAAGAAAAAAACATTTATGATGACATTCAAATGATTCTTTGATAACATGAGAGAAAAACAAATTAAATTTGATATCATTTTAAATAAAAATTTAGAAAATAATGTGAAATGATATTCATTTAAAATAAAAATATGAAAATGTTAAGGAATATTTGAATAAAAAAATTTAGAATGGAGGGAAATGTTATTCATGCGGTAAATGATAAAATAATGATTCATTAAAAAATTATTTATAAAATGACATAAATAACCTATTGGATATCATTGAAAACATTAAATATAAATAATTTAAAATGAAATTAATATTTTTTAAATAACATTATGTAATAATTATATCATATAAAATACCATTCAGTAAAACATTATACCAGACATGATATAAAAGAAAAGAATCATAAAGTGAAAGGGAATTTTGTTCATTATTCCATTTGAAAAAAAAATATTATCATGTTAAGTACCTAATAGAGTATATTTAAATTAAGTAAAATATATAGATAACCATAGGATATTTAAATATATGGGGTTTAAGAGGTAAATAGCTTATAAATTCGTTGTTTATTTCTTAAATAGATAATCCTAAAAGGAGATAAGATCTTAAGCTAAACCCTAACATCTTGTTCATGAATTCCTAATACAATCTCTTAAAATCAGGTGTTACACTCTTATATATATTATAAATATACACCATAATCCTTTTATCATGTTAATGATGGAATATCATTCCATTAGAATTTTTTAGTTCCCATCCACTATTAATTATTAATTTAAATCAACACTTTAGTGGAAATTGTTCTATTTCACATTTGTTTCATTGATTTTTGAGATTTGTTCCATGGACACTTATCATATTTATAATCAAAATTATGTTAAAATAATTATATTTATTCATGAAATATTGTTCTATATCCATTATTATATTGTGGTTTTGAAAAATTAATTACATCACTTCATACGTGAGGATGAGTAATGTTTTAAATTTTCAATGAATAGAGAGAAATAAATGAAAATAATAATATATAATTAAAAATAATAATACCATACATGTTATATATATTAATTTAATCCATTTATATAACCAGCCATGTATGGTAGACGATAAATACAAATCACATTACTGCACGGTGATTGTAGTCTATACGTCCGATTGAACGATGTTTTTAAAAATCAAAGTATCGAAGGATGTAGAAAATTGATTTATAATTAATATAATTTTTTTAAATATAATTATAGTCATTTAATTATTGAAATATGGTATTAGAGGATTTAGAGTTATTTAAGGATGAGAAAAACACAAAAGAGATTAGTAAACACAATTATGTGCTATTCGAGAAAATAGCTTTGCAATACACTATAAGAATTATTAGTTTGTCATTATGGGATAATAGAATCTCTATGATATGGGTAAATGAATTTATAATTTTATTTATGTAGATATTGGAAGAAATATTTCTCTCAATGTTCATTTATAAGTGACGAAATGAGTTTCCCTCATATAAATTTTTTGGGTTGTAAATTTTTCAATACATAGTCACTAAAAGAAATTAAATTAAGATTAAAAAGAATGTGGAACCAAAAAACCACAAGTATAAGGTAATATATTTATTTATTGAAAAAAACTACAACAAAATTATTTAAACATGTTTTTATGTAATTTGTAATCTTTATTAATCAGGTCCCTCTCTCATTGACCATTATAATAGTAATGAATTTTTTTCGTGGTTTCTATTAATTAAGAACAAAATAAATTAATTAGCTAATTTAAAAATATTTAAAATATTTTTTAAAATAAATAAATAATTTTATCAAATATAAATCCTAAAATATTTTGATATTTATCTTAAAATAATCATACTAAAAGCAAAAAAATAGTTTCTTGAAAAATATAATGTCATAGTAAATACTATTATAAAAATGAAAAAAAAAATTAATATAATATATCATCTACATATATTATTCAAATACTTAATCAATAGTGAATAATTTTTCTATTAATATAAAATCTCATAGATATTATAATTGTAATTTCTGGAAAAAAATTACTTTTTATCATAACTACTTTTATTTTCATATATATCCAATTAATAAATAATATATTATTTTTACTCAGGTCTAAATGATATTTTTGAAAAGATTGATAGAATGAATTTATATTTATAAAATATATATATGGAGAAAACTATGATAAATTCTTCAAAAAAGGCTACTAAGATCAATAATACTTCTTAAATAAATTAAAAATCATTTTCAACTATTATATATCATTATATACAGTATATAGTTTTTGAATTTATAATTCATATTCATTATTTATATAACATTATGGCTATGTTCTTCATAATCACTCAAATAAATTTACATATTAAAGTGAAATATATTATAAAATCAATTGCTATTACACAATATTACGATTATCCAAAATATTCCCACATATTGAGAGGAAATGGAAAAAATTATGTTAGTTTAAAATAGAACTCCATTATAAACTAGATTTGAATTTCCCTCATTAATGAGAAAATATAGGTAAAAATAATCATCATTTCGTCCCTAAGATAGGAAAAAGAAAAATATAACCAAGGATAACAAGAACAATACCACCCTTATTCATAAAAAAGTGGGAAACCCGATTATTACCATTACTGGCGGTGTAAAAAATAAATAAAGGTAAGGGAATTTACAAAATTATATTGTAGGAAGTGACTAATTAAATAAAATAATTAATTAATTGAACCATTGAAATATCATTGTATGATTTTATAAAGACTCAAAAATATGAATTTATACCTCATCACCATCGAATCCTCTAGGAGAATATTCCTAATCTGAAATGTTGCTATCAAATTTATATGGGATTCAATAATCCTCTCATGGTTCCATATGAGTTTTTCAACTATTTATTTATTATCACCAAGTCAATGCGGGAAAATCATAAATTAAGAAAATATAATTATTTTTTAAACACATGATTTATTAAATGATCGAGGACACTCTATTAAATGTTCAGTGATGATCTACATAATAGACCCATCATATGGTGTAGTGATTATAGGTGATACTCTACACTCCACATTCATGTTTTCTGGATAATTCATGAAAGGTAGATTCTAATCTAATTTTATTATGACAAGCCTCAAATCATGGGTCATCATATGATACCTGGTCAGTCCATTGAAGTTTGATTATCCTCAATGATCAAAATGGAAATACACAATCAATCTAGTATATTTATATTATCGTACATGTAGATACTATGATGATAATGGAGGTGTCCAATATTTAAAAATAGAGAAACGTAAATCATGAACATAATTTAGTCACTCATACATGTCCTAAAATATTTAAAAATTCAGAAAACATTCAAATAATGATAGATTGTTATCTCAAAATTAGGAAAAAAATCATCATATTCTCAATTGAAAACAAATACAATAAATCGTTGTATTCATGAATTTGGTGTAATAGTATAATTATAAGCCTGTATGGCTCTGGGAATTTTTTATCTACCCCTTAAATATGTAAGATAATATTTTATAGCCTATGAGTGGATCTAAAAGGGTTACCTCCTTACTTAACTCCATTTATATTTCATTCTCCATCACCTCTATCAAGATCAGGTTTAGTTAATGGTATTATATATTTTCAGTAGATCATAATTCATGAATTATTTCATTCTTACACAAAATAAAAGATAAAATGGAAATAATTGAGGTCGGGAATAGGTTGGGGGACCAAAAATCATTCAACTAGGAATGGATAATGTATTATTAGAACCTATCCCCCCAAGGAAACTTTAACAATGTTGTGGATTGTTATTGTTATAAAATAAATTCAGATTTGGTTCCTACCACATGATTCATGTTAGATTATAGTATAAATTAAAATTATATTGACATAATGGCCCAACATAAAAATATAGAATAACATTATAGGGAGAAATTTATTTAGAAGAGAATCCCAATTGAGTTAATATTATAAGAATTCCTCCCTTTTCATCAATGGAAGACTTATTATTTATAAAATCTCACAAAAAACCCATTATCATAAACATAGCGATCTACTATTAAAAAATGGAATGTTGTAGTTTCATTCATAACTCACCCAATTCATAATGATTATAATCCTATTTCTACTATGGGAATTTTATCATAGTATGAGATCAGTTAAGATAAGATGATTTGACTTAATAATGAACAAATTAAAGGAAATATAGGCCTTCAATAAAACCCTTTGAAAGGAGATAGAATTAATAACACAGCTTGAACTCTTTAATAGTTGAAAATTTAACTTTTTATTAGGGAAGTGATATTCCACCAAATAAAATTCATTTATAGATAAAAAGTGGGATTTCATAGATCTAGTTCAGTTAAAATTGTCTAGAACAAGATGTACACACGTGCTAAACTGCACCTCCTCAAACACCAATGTCTGATGACTAGATACGATGGTGTAATTGTGGTATTATGGAATGTCTATAACTTCTATATTAGAGTGACTCATTGGTGAATAATATAAAAATCAGTGGAAACATAATCATTCAGATATAGTGGATATAAACCATATATATTATAGTGATCAGACATAATAAATAAACCATAATATATAAAAGATGATGTCATGATACAATACAAAAATAGAGAGAATGAATAAAATAAAATACATGCTTCTTAAAAAATTTACTAGAAATAGAAAAAATAAAAATCATATAAAATCAGGATAACTCATAATTTCTTATTCATTCATACTCTATCCTAGTACAACAATTCATTCACCCATATTTTTGGGCATTCCCATGTCCCTACCTATGTCCATGAAAACATTTCGTGTATGAATCAATAGCCTGAATAATGTGTGATTAAAACACAATCTTCCACTACCAAAAATGATTAATACTATCACCTATATGATAGTAAAATAAATTTTGTGAGGTTATAATTTTTTTAAAACCTATAAATAGAAACCATACTGATCTCGGGTTCCTCATGGGATACCAAACCGACTATACCTTCTTGGACTATTTTTAATGTCTATAATCATTTTTTATTTTTTTAAAATACCTAGGACCGGAGATAAAAAACCTAGGTTTACATGTATAATAGGTACATATAAAATATCTACATTACAATCGAGAACATTTATATAGTTCTATTACTCCTATGAGAACATCGATTATGTTCCATAGTGTAACCCAATTAATACAAAAGGAATAACATACTTCCATTTTTTCCTATGACCCCATATATGTAATTCCTAATCATAATATATATATAATTCAAGGTATAATGTAATTCCATTTTTAGTAGGATCTTTCCATAGGAATTTTGTTTTTCTAACCCATGTATATCACAAGGAATAATGTAAATCCATTTTTCTTATGACCATGTCCATGGGATTCCCTGTAATGAACTCATGTATTAATCAAGGTGTAATATAATTTCATTTATCATATGTGTCCATCCATGTAATTACATGTAAGGATGTCATGTATATATCTAGGATTAATATATTCAATAATATAATATTTCTGAAATTATTCATCATTGACATACTGCATGATTAAAAGAAGTACATTAGGTATGGTCATAATTTTTTTTCAACATAATAATTTTAATGTTTAAATAAATATATAATCCAATAAAAATTTTAATGTCATTTTATAATTTCATATTTGTATAAATTTAAATAACCATGAATTATAAATAATATTTTTCCCCATTCACATTAATTTTGAAGTGATTAAATTTTGGTATCCCTTTGGAAATACATAATACAACACACCTCTATGTTGGTTCAATATAATGACTATGTATTTTCTTCATAGTAATATAAGCTTCACACACCAAGGTGTTGTTAAGATTATGTGATCTACACAAATAGAATTTAATTATTTGAACAAAGGCTCTCTAATGCAGTGAATTAATATATCATTATATTATTTTCACTTTTATGAGGAAATTCATGTAATGTATTGCATTCAACACAACGACACATATTATAATCAAGGCGACATTTATAAAAAATTACTAGATAACCAACATCAAGATGATGAAAATAAAATCATCCATTATCAGTAATTTAATAGAGAAAAATGACATAAAATGATGAGCCAAATGAAAACCCTACAAATATGGAATATTTTCTCACACTATGATAACATTTCTATCAGAAATGAAATTAATGAAAGGATCAATATGACTATAAGAAATAACGCTATGTCTACAATTTAACCATCAATGATAAAATAAACCAAAAATATGCGAGATCCACCTAAGGAAGAGGATAAGGGAGGATGGTTCATTAGGAGAGGCTATTGAAGAAATGGGTGAAGAAAATGGGGAGAAAACCATTTATGGTAGGAGGCTGAAATTAGAAATTTTATCCCATTTATAGAGGCCCACATTTAGACTACATGATCACGAAAAACATATTTTGTCCTTGCAATCCTCCCAGGAAAACCAACACCCTTATTCACGGTTACCTTACATGGATTACAAAATCATGTTTTGGTTGTGAACTAAAACTATCCAAAGAACACCCACCATTTATTGTTTCAATATATGGGTTAAACAAACCATTAGAAAACTATTTAAAATCCTTTATGACTATATAAAAATTATCATTTTTTATGGATCCCATGTCCTAGTTATAGAAAATAATGTGCCTACAAAAAAACATTGCATGATTTGGGGTACATAGTTAGAACTAACCATCTGCGAACCACACACCCGAAACTATTTCTCCCTAAACCTTGTTTTCTAATACTGATTCTTTTTATACTCACTCGGACCCCTTGAACACCATATATAACTTAACCCCCTTCCAAAATAAATTTATAGAGTTCCAAGTCATTGAATAATATTACACTTCTCATGTTAGGATTAGGCTAATCCACTATATGAGAAACACAAAATCCTTTAAAAATATCAACCAGCCCAAAACATTGATTCAGTAAACCTCACCACCAGAGAAAATTTTATAAATGATAATCCATAGTGGAAAATTATTGAAATAGCAGAATGTTTTATGTCTATAATTCTATATTATATGGTTGTGTTTTCTTTTCTAAATGCCCAATAGACCACCAAGAACTAATTAAAACTTACAGAAACTAAATCATTGAAACACAATACAACCATCATTACCACTATATGAAATCTAAATTTTACTTAATTAATACCATATAAACATAACCACAATGAAATTGAAATATTGTTCTTTAATTGACCAATTTTTGTCCCTATTATAGTTTAATTCTTTGAAAAACCAATTCAGATCAACTATACTTATAATGTCATAATTTAATACTAAAACATTCATATAGCATCCCAACTATTATTTTTTCACATTTCATTACTCTCTAAAACAGATCAAACTGAAGAAACTACACTTATTCCAAGAATCGATCGGGTTGATTAAATTTAAATTTTCCTACTCTCACTAGCTTGCACCTGATTTTTAGTATAAATCCACAGATAGTCATTACTCTACATTTGACTCATCCCAATGGTGTTCTAGACATGATTTCCAATGACCTCATACAAATTATGAAGAAATTTTTTTCAAAACCACATTGGAAGAACATTTTTAAAAAACTATTTGATTCAACAGCTTACTCATTGAAAACATGATTCTATTGCCTTTACGCCTATGGATATTGAGATTATTTCTAGCTTTCTAAACACAGATATTAACCAATATCCAGTAACGTCTCCAGACTGAACCATACCAGGTTCATTGATGTTACTATGTTAGTGAATTACCATTGATTTATTTCGAATATAGAACCATCAAATCATCAAATGAAAAAACAGGACAATCTCCAAACTACTACATTCCCAATGTATGTAAATGAAAATGTACATCATGCATAGAGAGTAAATAAATATTGCTTGATTATATTATACAACAACATTAAAATCCAAATTAACATCCTACTATAAAAAAAATCATTCCAAAACCCACTTTCACATGATGTTTATCCTCTAATATCCAATCAAGACTTCAATACCAAAAGGATTTCGTTACAATTCTCTCCTTTCACAACTCCCAAGGATTCCAATCATTAAACTAAAAAATTCAAAAGTATAGAACTGATTTTTGCCGATTCTCTATTAGCATACTAAATAGGATTTTAACATATAAGGCATTATTGTATCTAGACTAAGAGTAAACTAATAATTTTGTTATGATTAACTACAATGCTCAACCATCATTTGTTTCCCATGAACCTACCCTAATTAATTTTAATTACACCCATGTAATTATATGATGATTCCATTGATTGGTAGCTACATGTCCACTTGAGATGTACCCATTTAAAAATAGGCTATTATTTCCATTAAAATATCCTTAACAATATGTATCCTAAAAATATGTTCATATGACCAAAAATGTGTCAAATTCCTCCTAAAACCCAATTTATTACCAAATATTCATCATTTATCAATTATGGAAGGTTCATGTTGTAATTACTAGGGGAGGCCTTGAAAAATAGCTTGATACACTCTTCTCCAAAGGGATCCTTCCTTGATTGGAAGTATAAACAATTACCAAAACTGAATCCTGTTATTCCACCAGCTATTATTAATTGTTATCATAAATTTAAGAAACAATTATAATGTTAATTCATGAAAAATCACCCATAATATATATCATGATATTAAAACATAGTATAATGACACTATATAAACTTTCTCACTGAAATTCTGGTTGATACACTTAAGACTGACCTGTTTTAAGGGTATCTAGCACAATAGACTATATCTTATTAACAATCATGATCATATTACATAAATACCATGATTAACCTTGTACATACAAAACATCCAAAATATAACCATGAAACCTATTTTTCATTAATGGTTTGGTTTTTAACCGACAAATTTTTTACTGTGTTGTGTTATTTTCATGAATTAACTATTATCCTATCAAATTACCCACATCACCCACATAACCCATGGTTGAATCTATCTCCATGATTATATCCAGAATCATACAAGATTCAAAACTCAATATTTAATTTTAAACTTGTAGTGTGAACTTACCAAACTATTGGATCATATAGTCCATTATTAACATTTATATGAATTATTCTTATCCACATTCGATCTCCAATGAAGGGAAAAAAAATTTCACCCGATGTGATTCTCCTCATCATATGAGTGTCATGGTAATTTCCTTAATAAGAACACAAACTCATCCCATTAAACATGATCCATAACCATTGTACATGGTTTTAGGACATGAATCACATGCTTATAGCTTGTGAAAACATGAATGGAGAGAAACATATTCCTCTATAAGGAACACTATACTAGATTCACTTTAATAAGGATTTAGGGGGATCACACACATCCAAATCATCAGTCAAAAAATCCATACCAACTCTGAGAGGTAGTATTAATACACATGCTCATTTTTGACAACTTCAACATTTGAACCATAATAACTCAAAATTTTATTAATAGGTCAAGGTTTCCCTACTCGAATTAATTTACAAACTCTAAGGATAATATACGCTAATGATGAAGTGTAAATGTATCATTCACGTGTAGGAACCCCTTCCTCATGAAATCTAGAAAAAGTTAGGTAAAGAATATATATAACCATATCACTAAAACTATATCACTTCTAAGACAATAAAAATTGAACATTATGTGGGTCACCACCCCAACTTGTCGAATTAGTTGGGGACCACATATAATAACATATACTACCTCTATATCACAACAACACAACAGTTTCACCCACTCCCATTTTATTTCATAAAATTAATGGGACTATGCATCCCATTGTGTGATAGACTATACCAACGTGATACTATATCCATGTTATCCAATATGACTATTAACATTTTCAATGATCATTCTAGATATATTTCACAAAAAAATACAGTTTTACCCAATCATCAATGAGTCCAAACATTCCCAAGGCCTACTAAATGAACTAAACATGCACATTTTCTGATTCTCACATCCTTAACAAGGATCATCATATAACACAGAATCCCGCCCTGTCTATGTTTGAAAATATAAACAATGATTCCTTCTAAACAATAATGTATACATGTAAAAGACTTATCGTTCTTAAACACTATTCACAAGTCCAACATGATTTTTATTTCCAAGGGATCTACCATAATAGGATAAACCATTACATAAAAATTAATTAAAATCCAAAATCATGGCCATGAAAATAAATTCTATAGCCTCACTCACCTATCCTCTATGTACACAGAACAAAATATGTCTTTAAGGAACCATTGAAAACAATACCACTCCTGACAAAAATAATTGTCACATTAAAAATTAGAACTAACCATTACACTAGGTTATATTCTATAAACACAACATAAATAATTTTCTAAATTTTTTACACCAATTAAAAATATTTTAAATTTTAATGTGGATCAGATAAAAGATATGTCACATACTAGTGATATAGGTACAACTGTACTTGAAAATATAAGTTTATAACATCATAATGCATTCTAGGATGATAATATCAAAATAACCTATAATCATTTTACATAATAAAAATTTCTAATAAAAATGCTTGGTTAACGAAATTTAAATCAACATCAATAGTGGGGGAAACCATTATGTTTTAACATGATTTTTAATGAACATATTACACTACTAAAAAATGATCTATAGCCACAGATCTATAAAACACATTAAATGATATGTGGTAATAGCTAAGATATATCCACACACAAATATATGGGTGTGGAAATAGCTTCTATGAAAATTATTTTGATCGGTTTTCCATCCTCCCGCATCGTGAATCTCCTCCTTCGCCGTCCTCATCATTCCTCCCACACCACAATTCCTCCTCCATCACTGTTCTCGTTTTTCCTCTTCCCCTCCTCCCCTAGGTATTCATACTCCATCTCCATTTCTCCTCCCCTCCTCCCCTCATTATTACTCCTCCTATCGTGATTCCTCCTCCACCTTCTGCTCCGACGCAACCAGCAATCCTCCTCACCATCTCCAATGTGGATCTGATGCCTCCCTGCTGACGTGGCTCTAGCACTACCATCCCACATCCCCACCACCACGACCTACCCACCGCTCTACGGTCACCTCACCTCCCTAACGACGCTGATCCGAGGATTCATTCCCATCTCCTCTTCTAGTGCACCTCCTATGTAGTGATTTAAAGATGTAATATTCATCTATTACATTCGTTATTGATTGAGTAGTTCATTATTATTGATGTGGATTCATTGTAGGAGATAAATTATCCTGTTACAAGGAGTTATGATCTGTTGTTATATTAACTCTGATTAAATTTGAATTGAGTATCCTTATTTTCTACAACTCTTCTACATATTGGGTAATCATAAACTTACAAGAAAGAGGCTCAATTTTTTCAGGTAACAAGTAGGATATGGATGCTGGTACACATTCCCCATTATACTAAGTTTAATTTTATTGAGTTTGAGAAAATGGGGTTAAATTATTGTTTCGCATTTTAATTCTTCTGTTTCAATAATTTTCTTCCAATACTATTGTCTTTGTTCATTTGTAGTGGTTTATACATTACGGTGTGGTGATATAGGTGCATAGTTATTTATGATATAGACTCCAAAGAATGAGCTCAACTATCGGTACTTCGATTCCTCATAATATGTTTTGTAGGATATATTTAAGTGGTATTCTGGATGATTTCCATGCACCCAAAAAAACCATCTCAGTTATAGTCATGCCTTGTAACTCTATCTTTCATCTTCTACCTACACAAGCTGATACATTGATTTATTCTAAATTAATTAATTTCTATCATGCCTCTCCATGTTATCTTGTGTCCCACACACATGGATGGAATCATTATCATCCCTCATGTATAACTCCAACTAGTTGATGTCTTTACAATATCTTTCTGCTTTTAATCTAATAGTTCTCTATTTTCCATTACATATAAGTAACACAAGTTAATTTCAAAACCTTATATTAGTCACCAATGTAGTAGAATTGTATGTTTAATAACTTCATGTTGAATTTGAAGGTCATCAAGAGAAATAAACATATTTTTTTGTTATTGTTGGGTTTTTTATGATAGGATATACAGTATCCAACTTAAAAATGCTCATAATATTCTTACATCCAATCTAGTAAAGTAGTGGGTCAATGTGATGAGGATTGAATTGTCTAGATGTTTTGAGATGATAAATCGATGTTTTAATAAATGGATCGTTAAGATGAGGATTTTCAGGGACTTATGTTTCAGTACATTGTACCTAAATTATTTGGATTATATGTAGGAATCGGTGGATCAATTCATCACGGGGGAGGTGAAACCAATGAACACACCCCAAGTTGAACATTTAAAATTGATAAAGGAGAAGGAAAACGTAGAATCCCATAAGAAAATATTGGGTTTATGTGAAGTGGATTTTATAGAAATTAAAC
This sequence comes from Viscum album, assembly GCA_963277665.1. Taxonomy (NCBI): domain Eukaryota; kingdom Viridiplantae; phylum Streptophyta; class Magnoliopsida; order Santalales; family Viscaceae; genus Viscum; species Viscum album. The sequence goes on from OY728127.1 coordinate 318,694,360, forward strand.
GGTTCTATAAGCATGGAAATTTCCATCAAAATAGATGAGTCTTTTATGGGTTTTTCTAAGTCATACATTGAGTGATATTCTTACAAATGAAAGAGAACCACTATATATGTGTTCAATTTCAGAGGAAAGGCATAGTGTCAAATGTCAAAGATTTAATTAATAATTTCACTCTCAATAATAAAAGTATATTATATTTCTTTAACATAAGTTTGAATGGATTTGTTAGGGTTGATGGGTACATTGAAATATCTCAGGAGGAAATAGGATGAGATGTTGTTTTTTGAATCACAGATTGTGATTCAATTAGTAAAAAATATGATGTATTAATCTAGTATGAATAATATTTGGAGTAATTATAACTTTATCAATATGTTTTTGGTGGATAGAGTACTATATATATGGAATGATAAAAAGGAGTAAAAATATGGAAGATATACTAAAAAGGACATTGTCAAGAATGTTTTGATGTGATATTCACCTCAGTTGAGCTAGGATAAATAATATCATCATGGGGGAACCATACATCAGTTAAAGAAGTTTGAGGAATAGAAAAAGGTTTATAGATGTTGATGGAGGACTCAATAGTGAATCCCAAAAAAATATTACAAATTTTGAAGATTATTAGGTTTCATCTATGTGTTTGAAAACCAATTTAGGTTCCAAAACATTGTCAAATTGGAGGATAAATTCTACAAGAGTAATTTCTGCAACATTTATTGAAATAATAGAGTAATATCTAAAAATTATATAAGATTACAAGTTACATTAACTATATGGCACAGTCAAAAAATGAAAATCAAATGTTACAGAACAACTAATTATAATGCATGTAGTGTGGGAAATGAAACAGACTTTCATATATTTTCACTGATTGATGATTATATATGTTTTTTCTCTTAGAATATTTTAGTCATGATAATATACTAGTTTATTAATGAATCAAACACAGTGTTTTTCTCATGATATTTTTATAATGTGCACAATGTACTAGGTGAATGATTTTAGGTGGTGGGATCCTTTGATGGAATGGAGAGATAGTTGAGAAGCTATAAGATATATAGAATCAATCCACGTAGATATTAAAGTACATGGCATCTAGGTTCACTGGATGGATTCTACCATATTTATTAACATGGATTATTTAATTAGTATTAGTAAATTGTAATAATTTTTCCTTCATAGAATAAAAATAAAATAGTATTATCCTTTTGGAGTAAGAATCATATCTAGACAATATAAATATTTTTTTTCATTTTTTTCATTTTTTCATTTGGGTAATTATATTTTGATACTCTTTTGTGTGACCATTTTAGGTGGTTTGGTCATTATAGTGTTATGATTTTTGTCTATATCCTTCTAAATCATTGAGACCATACTATGTGATTAAAAATTGATACATTGTTTCTTCCTACGTAATTTCAGGAAGATATAATCTAGTGGGCTTACAAAATGTTGCCATGAAACCGAGAAAATCCATTCACAACTAGCTTCATCATATACATTAATATACCATCCCCTTCCTCCTACAACTTCTTAAAATATATTTTTTATCAATATTCTTCCTAAAAGTCCACTATATTTTCACTTATTCTCTAAACAGATAGAGGGGATCGATATCAACCCTTATTTCCAACTTCTATTAATTTGACTTTTTTTAGATCAATGGACTTCTTCGGCCACTGCGGTTTTCTATCATTCAAGAGAAGAAAATAATGAAAGCTAAATTAGTAATATTTCTCTCAGAATCATGGATGTATAATTAGAGGAATAATTACATCGTAATGAAAAAAAATATCATCTGGAACATTACAATTCATTACTATTGCCTGAATTTTTTCTAAGATTGGATCATAATAATCATATATATCCATTATGATGATATTATTATTTATAGTCCAATAAAATATATATTTGATCATATAAAGACCAAATTTTCTGGAAGTATCAAGATGAACAATCATGTTCCAGCAAAATGGATCCTATGGATGAGGATTTTGAGGGACTTATGTTATGATAATTTATACCCGACTCAACCTGATGACACATGGAAGGTGGGGATGTTATTCAGAATGATTAAGGAGAAACATGTGACATTGGATAACTTTCCCATTTTTTATTTTTGTTTCCTTCTTACTAATTTCATTCATCGAATAAGCTCTAAAGATGAAACCTAAACAGCTTGATATATAGATAAACCGTAGAAATTTCTATATGGTATGTTGTTGTTATGTTATGATGTTGCAATTGGATGATCTTTTACATGACTGAGGTAATTTGTTAACCTTTTAGAGGCTCTAGAAATTCCCAATGAGCCTATTTTTTGTTTCAAGTGTGCTATTCATACACTACTAAAACAAAATGTGATCTGTGTATGATATTCTAATGATAAATGGTGTGTGTACTGTATTGTACCTTTATATTTTATATATTATGCCTTATATCATAATTTTTTATATTTAGTCGTTTCAATTACACAAGGAGATAACACAAAAACACAACATAAACAAATAACCTATCCATGGAGCTGAGTTATGAAGGCCCAGTTAGTTTCATCTTTTCAAACAGGTTCAACTTTTTTTCCAGAATTTAACAGGTTCATATTTTGGTTGTAATTTGTTTATATTTTTTTTCAAATAGGTGTATATTTTATTCCATATAGGTATCCAGATTTTTCCTTTCAGAATGATTTCACATGTGGAAGGGATTCCATATGCCATTGTATAATAAAACTACTTTGATGGATACTTCCTCTAGGCGTCTGGCCAACTTTGAGTTATGGTTGCACTGAGAAAAAGGGTTTTTATCCAAGGTGATAGAATCATGAAAGGTATTATTCATGAGTAATTATCATCTTTTGGGGGATTAATGTGATTCTCCATTAAAGAATTTATTTATGTCAATGTATTAATTAACAATATGATCACTTCTTCTTTTCATATATTTTTCTCAGTTGTAAGGGATTCATCAAGCCTTTGTGTCTTCAAATTTCTTTAATGGATACTACCTCTGGGTGTCAGGACAACATGAATCTATGGTTTTGCTATAGGAAAAAAATTATTCCAAAAGATGGAAACATGAATGGTATTATTCTTGAATAATTATCATATTTTTATATTTGTTAAAATTTTCTTTATTTATTTTTACACATCAAATATGGTTTCCGGAAATTCAAGTCTCTTCCCCTTGATGGTTTTTCTACTCCTACTCTGTGGGATTTCAGCAACGACCAATTTCCATGACTACTATATTCTCTACAATTTATCTTAATTGCAAGAGAGGTACATCTCTACACATATATAATAACTTGTTTTCCTTTTTATCTTTTTTTTTGGTTTGTAACTTCTTTAATGTTTCATCAAACTAAATATAATAAAAACATTATTATTATTCCAATATTGTATCTCCCATAGGTTGTTCAAAATTGATTTTGCATAAAGATTTTTTTCCCGTAATAGAGTATTTGGTTTACATCCTAGTACAATAATAATAATGTATTGGGTTTACAACTTAGTACTAAAACACAACTTATTGTTTCTACTCCCATGCCCTATATGAAAATTATATTGGGTTTTAACCATAGTACCATAAACATAGTGATATCATTTCACATAAAAAGAATTACCAAATGTATTAGAGGATATGTAATTCACAATCCACCATTTACATAATGATATTCACCTACATATATTATGGATTTTATGATGCAAATAATATCACAGATTCTTACTAATCTGGAAGCAACAATCATGTGGCATCATATTATGGATTTCATAATGTAAATAATTGCACATATTATTGCTAATATGGAAGTGACAATCATGCCAAAAAATTGATGCAAGTATAATACGGTTTATTATCGATTATTATACATGTTAATAAAAACCAATATAATAATAGTACTTAATGATGTTGAAATTAAAAAGTGGTGATTCTATTCACAGCCTATTGATCTCTAGGGGGGTCTATGTGAGATTTCATTAATAAATATAGAAATATCAATGTATTAATATAATAGAATATTATTTCTACCTTTATTATGGTTTTCTATGGTGGAAGGGAATCCCCGTCCCTTTTTTTCATCAAACTGCTTTGATGGATACTTCCTATAGGTCCCAGGAAATCCTGGAGCTATGGTTGCGACAAGCAAAAGGGTTTCTATTCCAGGTGATAAAATCATGAAATGTATTATTCATGGGAAATTATCATCTAGAGGGGGATATATGTGAGTTTCTATTAAATAATATAGATATCTCAATGTATTAATTTACCAGAAGATCTTTTATTCCATTCATATAGTATTCTCAAGGGGATGGGATTCCCCAATCCTTTGTGTCATCAAACTGCTTTGATGGATACTTACTCTTGGTGTCAGGCCAGCTTGAAGCTATGGTTGCACGTTGGGAATGGGTTTTTATTCATGGAGATGGAACCATGAAAGTTATTATTTGTGATGAATTAGAATCTTTTTGTATATGTTAACAATTTCTTTGTTTATCTCTATAAAGCAAGATATGGTTTCTTGAAATTCATCTCTTTATACTACTCCTCTCTATGATTTCAAAAAGTTCCTATTTTTGGGACAACTATATTCACTATGATTTATCTAAATTTAAAGGGAGGTACGTCTCTACACATAGATAATAACTTATTTTCATTCTATGTCTCTTATTCGAGTTTGTGACTAGTTGAATGTCGGTGGAAAATAAGTGTATTAAAAACATTGTTAGTATTCCAATATTGTATCTGCCCATAGGTTGTTCCATATATATTACTCATAAATAATTTTTCATCATAATAGAGGATTTTCCTTACATCATAATACAATAAAAATAGTGGATTGGGTTTACTACTTAGTAATAAAATGAGTAGTATTGTTTCTACTCACATTCCCTATGTGAAAAGTATAGTGAGTTTTAACCGCAGTACCATAAAAATAGTGACCTCATTAGATGTAAAAATAATTACCTAATGTATGGGGTGAAATTAGACAATTTGTAGGAATAGTGGGATTCATGTTTATGTATAATCTCATGTTAACAATGAAAAACTAAAAACATGATGATGCCAAATAACTTAATCTATCCTTTCGATGAACATATATGTGACCAATAAAAACATTCACATGCAATAATGTTTTTCTGTAGAAAAAACATGAGTTTTACCTTGAGGCTATGAACAAAGATTGGATATCGTTTTATGATTCCCTTAACCATTTCCATGTTGCAGGTGCTCAAGATCCACTATCATTATCTAGCCAAGTGGTATGGTTTCCATTATAAAACCAACACACTAATTATGTATCAAAAGTCTTAATTTTAAATCCATTATTCTCCCTTTCATTCAATGATAGTTTAGAGTCTGACTAGTGTAATTGGAACTCACAATTATCATGCATGGTGATTTACAGTCACCCTCCTACTCCATTCCTTCAAAAGAACATAGAAAAATGAATAATTTGACAACTGATATTTTCCATCAGACTTGAAAATAGTCCATATCTATCTTCTGGTATCCTTCTCCACATGGACAAAGGGTAATGTTAACTAGATTAACACATTTAATCAGTAGGGATATAAACACTACTACATACTATATAGGAAAAGTAATTATTTAGAATAATTCATCAAATCCCCCCACTGTTATACTAGCACGGATTTCAGAACCTGAAATTTCAGTCACTGGAATGTCCGGAACTAGAATATGTGTAGCATTAGGATTGAAGGAATATTTTTTCCCAGTTTCTAAATATAGGGTTGGAAAAGAGAAGTTAGATTTGGTTGATTAGTTGTTATAGCTATCAAAACTAACATAAACATAATGGTCATCAGGAATAGTTGAACAAGTGGAGCATGAGGCACATAAAATCATTTTTATCTCTTGAAATTGCACATACATGGAGTATATCATCCTAATGAATGCAGTTGAGTGAATATTGGTTTTTATGAACTCTCCTTTTAGATTATTCTATTTTATTTTTTCTATATTCACTTTATTTTAATGTTTCCTTGTAATTCCTTTCAAAATTGTCGGTTCTCTATTTCTTAGAGAGTGAAAATTCTTGAATTGGCATCAGCTAGTCAGATTTTGTTGCAAGTGTTTCCATTAGGATGGTGTTGTGTGAAATTGAATCATCTATAAAAACATGGTTTTGTTTTATAGCGGATGTTTTCCATGATTCCTATTTTTGGATGAATATTTCATATGTTTCATCCACTTATTTCAGCATAATTTTCTAGGCATGCTGATGGTTTTTAATCTCCTCATCTTCTGCTTCTTCCAAATCACTCTTCTTCCATTTATCTAATTCCAATTTCTAGAAAATCTCATCCATATATATTTATGTACGTTCTGTCTACACTCTATATATATATTATGTATGTTTTCTCTTTCTCTAACATATTTTGTATACGTACATGTGGTCACGAACTAGCCCGAGTTGACCATGAACCGGTCACCCGAGTCAGTCTGCGGCATGGCCCGAAGGGTGTTCTCGATCCCCGCAGGCAGGCAACTAGTTATGGGCATCAAAACAAGATTTTGGTAACAATTTTTCCTTGAAAATAAAAGAAATATAAATATAAATAAACTAAACTAACTGGTAAACACTAACAGTGGAAAATAAAATAAAAGTAACCAACTAGACATACCTCCAAGTGATCCCATGGGTCACCACAAAACATAAAACCAAGCTCGAGTGATCCAAAACTAAAACCTGCAACTATGAAGATAAGGTATGCGTGAGAACCGAGATGCTCAGTAGGAAATCCAAAATATAACAAATTCCCTATGCTGTTTCATTTAGTATGAAATCCAAATCAAGCAAGTTTGAAAATAAGGCATAATAAAATAATGTTTTTCTCTCCTTTCAAATTCAAATAACAAGCTTCCATTCCCAAGGAAAAACATTTCTCCTGCCTTTTCAAAATAGTTTTTGAGCATGAATTAACATTTCAAAATTAATAGAGACCAATTTAGACTTAAAAATATAGTTTCCACAAAAGACGGAACATGCTTGAAATAGCATAATTGAAAATTGTGTCATAAGCACCATAGGAAGTCCCTAATTAGCTAGTGTTAGTTTGGGACCTAGGATCTTTGTATCTCGGTGAAATGTGGAATAGATGTCCACGACCCTCAGAAAACATGGCTTATAAGACCACGACCCTCTGTCAGTCATATGTTTAGTTACTATTGAAATCATCAAACATGCAGTGAAATCTGGTCAAGAAAACTCCAGAAAACTATCCCCCAAGTCCTAGTTCATCCCCACCTAGATTCCCAGGTTTCCCATTGTGCTCTATTTCATGTGGTGTTGAGGTTTTATCAAGAAAACCTGAAGTACAACATTTACACAATCCAAAACTCATTCCACCTCTCACCACATTTCTCCCTCCATAAGTGCATCCCCTTTTTAAGTCATAAAACATCGTATAAGCCTATTTATTTGGTACATATCACAAATCACACATTTAACATACATATCATGTTTCTAGAATAATTAGGCATGCCTTAATAGGGGTTTTTTTACTTTTAGTATTCAGTTTTAAGGTGCCAAACGGGCATCATTACTCCACAGGAATGATTTTTCTTTATAAAACATGTTCACCCAAAACTCATTTCAAGGATCCTTTTAGATATTTTTTTGGAAAACAACGTGAAATTTCACTTTTAAAAGAAAATCAACCAAAATACCACGCGTCTTTGGAAATACCAACTTTATGATCGAAGCATTAAAGAAATCATTTTTCAAGAACCCAAAACATTATATATATATATATATTGCATATGTACTTCATGTAGAAGAGAATGATGCACTTTTAATAAAGCACTAAGCAATTATGGAAATTCTAATTAAAGATCAGGGAACAGGGGGCCTACCTCAAAAATGTCATTATTCATCAACGACCACTTGAACTGAAAATTGGTGCATACACGCACATGAATTTATACATATATATATATACACCCCTATCTACATCACACATATTCCCCGCACCATTAGAGAATATGTGAAAGAGTACATATATATATATAAATATGGCTTACCATATTCATGTGCATGTAGGATACCTTGACCCCCGCATCCCAAAACTACCGTAGTGAGGTCCAGCGCACTACACATATCATTAAATAGATTAACAGAACAATTCATGCTGCATTTCAAAACTAGAACCACAAAATTTACACCAAATTTACACAAACAGAATGCACCCAAATGATATCCAAATGCCACTTTAAAATCATTCCCACGTTGTAACCATGGAAAAACATGATTCTCATCATTTACAAAAATTAAATAAACCATTTACACCACTTATAAATCATTCTAAAAAAGAATAACACGACATAAGACAATAACACACATGAAAACCTCTTCTAAGGACAAAAGAACACCGAAACTATATCCAAACAAATAATCACATCCCTTGAGTCATTTAATAATCCAATTTAATGTGCAATAAAATGATCTCAAAGAACACACCATGATTTACACAATAAGGAAACTCAATTTCAGGTAAAAACACGTCCTCAATAGTCGACTGCTTCATCAGTCCTATAAAAATTTCCCTTTTCACATCATGATAATCACTATGAACTTTATAACACATAAAGAGCCTAATTCAGCAGGTGAAAAACCTATCAACATGAGAGAACATTACCTCGGAACAAGGCCGGCGGACCGAGACACAATGAACCGCCTCACCTTCGGTGGTGATCGCTAGAACACGTACCCACAAGACCCGAGAGGCCTCCCGCACCTACCTACAACATGAAGAACACCAAATATCTGGGATAGAACCTAACCCTAGGTTCGACTGAATTTTTTAAGATGACGGAGAGAGCAATTGGCAGTCAGAAATCAAAAGAGGAGGGAGCGAAGAGCCTTACTATGTCGATTTGAAGGAGAAATGTAACGAAACATGGTGGGATTAGAAAACCAGGGTTGGATCTCAAATAAAGATGCTGGATCATGCGAAACAGGGTCTCAGTCAGTGGGGTTTGCCATCCGTGTTTGAGGGGGAGTCGGGTGAGGTGGCCCCAGAGAGGGGAGATCAGAGAGGAGGAGGCTGGTCGGAGGTCCAAGAGGAGGGAGAGTGGACGATGCGCATTTGTATGGGGAAGGGGTCGGCACACCGCAGGTCCGAGAAGAGGGGGCATGAATAGGAGGGGATGGAAGGGTCAGGCACGCAGTGAAGGTTTAGATTAGTTTTTTTATTTAAAATAATTTAAACAAATAATAATAATAATAATAATATGATATAATAATAAAACCTAAAAATAAATAAAATTAAATAAAAACTCAAATACCAAATCAATAAATAAATAAAATTTTGTAGTGTCAGGTCGGGGTGTGACAATTATCCCCACCATGACACTTTCTGTCCCAGAAAATCCCAAAATACTCGGATGTTCAAGGATAGAAATAAGGATGAAACGACTCTAAAATAATCCTCTACCACTTGACGATTGAACACTCACTTTCCACACAAGAACAAAAACCTCGAGACCCAGACTTCCAGGCAATAGAACCCACGATACAAGACTCAAATTTCCAAACACAACCATAATCTGGAACACCCAGACCCCAATCTTAGAAATCGTTAGGGTCCACTCAAGGTCTCCAATGAACATTCTCCTTAAAGCCCACCGACAAGGCTAAACTCTATATTGATCAGGGTCAGGTAGAGCAGGGGAAAGGAGTTTCCCCGACAAGAACACCTTGATGATTAAGTTCTCCATGAATTTTTCCTATGTTGGTCTCCCCACCATATTAGGACTCTAGCCAAAAACTGACTTCCCCAGATCGAGACAAAGCTAAAAACCCATCAATACCATTGATTCTGGTGTTTCCCCTCAACATTATGAGTCTCACTAGACAAGCTTGAGGGAAGACAATGGCGAGACCCATACTGGGTCTCCCCACCATATTAGAAACTAAGTAGTACAAAAGCACATGCATGGGATCTCTCAATTTAGTTTCAAAAATGAAAATTGAATTCCTCATCATGAACCCACCGACACTGGGTGGCATCCGACAACGTAGGGGGGTCCACACAGGGGGATCCCGAAACGAACACCGACTCCAAACTCACCACTTTCCCAGGACCCAAACAGCCCCAACAGGCAACACCCAAAACCCAAATACGCTTAAGGGGAGGACTAGCCATTACAACGTTTATAACCCATGAGACACGACCATGAAAAATTAAAGAAAGAGGCCACAAATACCACCAAAACAAGCTCCCCTCCCAAACAGACAACTGCATGAAGTAAGAACTTAACCAGTCTCTTCCCCAACATTAAAGACGATAGGTTGGAAACACATCCCTCGCACCTAGAAACCGCCTGACTGCTTGAAAAGATTCACTCCAAGACCTATGGATGTAGCTCTAATGTATTGATGCATCTGATTCCCCACAGTCAGGAACTAACAACCTCTAACTAAGGCTTCGTATTCTGGAATGGCCGCTTAAAGACTTCCCCAGATGACCCCAAATAACCACACCATTGACAATCCTTCATAAGTTTATGACTAACTTCTTTGAGTTCCCAAGTAGACGACATTGGAATCAAATGATTGGGTGGTCGTTGGAAGGAGAAACCAGAACTGATGAAAGACCCATGCCAAGAACGTATTCCTACAGTTCACTCTCTTCACCGAATGGGGAACCCTTCACCAGAACCTTGAAAAACAAGATTGTCATTTGTCATAGAATGCTACCCAAACTTGCAAGGAGATGGTAGAAATCACCCTTCTCTAGCCTAAACATGACCCTTCAATCAAAACCAGGACGACATTCGCTTCACAACATCTAGAGTTCCTAAAGACCCGGAGAAACAATCGGCTTCCTGAAGTTACACCACAACCCCTATCAAAGTTCAACCACCATAGTGAAAAAAAGAAATGAGGAAAATAAAATAACCTCACCACTCTGGTGGGTGTCTGGGTAAAACAAACAACTGCAAATGACCCCTTGGGGAAATTTGTACATTTCTAGGAATCATACATTAAACAAGAAGCACAACACCAACCTAAAGCACATCACAAAATAAGCCTCCACATTTAACTATAAATCATTAACTCAAACCCAAAATATCATTTCAACATTGAAACACCAGCTCAAAAACAAGCCTCATCCCAAAGGATAGTACATCAAAAAACCAAACAATAACTGAATCAAATACCAACCGAAATAATTCCAAAGAAACTTCACCAAAAAAGCCTAAAACCCACTTCCACAAATGGACGTCTCCAAAACAATCCCATTTCAAAACCATCTGAACACTGAAAATCCTTTTTTAAAAACCACTTCCCTCTTTTTAATTTCTTAAACAAAAAATATTCCCAGCACATCACTAATCAAAACACGCCTTTGGAAAACAAAACAAGCCTTGCGAACTGAGCACCCACCATCAGTATTCCATGAAACCTAACGTTTGTAAATTATTGTCCCATCTAGGGCACAAATCCATGAATACCAACAACCATCAACATCCAGTTACATTCATCCATACACGTGGGCATCCATATAAATACCAATGGTCAAACAGATCTTTTCCAAAATCCTTTTTTTCAAGAGATATTCATACTTCACAAAAATATCATAATCCCCAAAAAAAGTCCAAATCCACTTTTGATTTACAATTTAAAAAAGATTTAAAAGATCCAAAAACATTTCCCCAATGAACATCCATTTTCAAAACAACTCATTGCATTTTTTAGTCAAACCAAGTATTTCATTTTGGAAATCCAATTTCAAAGGGCCAGTCATCAACTTTTCACCCTGAGAGAAACACCACACAACCAACTAAAACTCACACTAAGAAAATTCCAGAACATCCAATTCACTCAATGAATCATGATTCCAAATTATGAAATAAACAACTGTAATGCACAGTTTGGTCACACGATTTGGATGACCATGCACTAATCGGGTGAGCACAAAGGGAGTTATCAGAGGCGATTGCATGGTCTGTGCACGGCTTGCCAGGTTTTTCACAACATCCATGCACCCTTCCAAAATGACCACCAAAACTCAAAAATAACAGAAACATGCAAACAAGACCAAAGTTCCTGAAAAAAATTGGGAGCTAGATGTGGACTTTGTGGCAAGACCATCTTGGACCACCATTGAAATTTAAGGGTCATTCCGAATAGGTGGTGATCAGTCACCTACACGCAATTAACCACATGGATTCCGACAATCCTAACTCCAAACTATAAGAAATACCCAAAGGACAAGGGATAAACCTCCTTTGATACCATTTTGTCATGAACCGGCCTGGGTAGACCATGAACCGATTAACCGAGTCAGTCTGCGGCATGGCCCGAAGGGCGTTCCCGATCCCCATGGGCTGGAAAATGGTGTCAAGCATCAAAACAAGTAGTTGGGAACAATTTAGCTTTGAAAAAAAATAATGATAAATATAAATAAACTGAACAAATGGGTAAACACTAATAGAAGAAAATAAATTAAATGTAACTGACTAGACATACCTCTATGTGACCCCATGGGTCACCAACAAACATAAAACCAAGCTCAAGTGATCCAAAACTAAAACATGAAACTATGTAGATAAGGTTGGTGTGAGCACCAAGATGCTCAGTAGGAAAGCCAAAATTCAACAAATTCCATATGCGACTGCCTTTAATAAGAAATCCAAATCATGATTGTTTGAAAATAAAGCATAATAAAATAATGTTTTTTTCACCTTTCAAATTCAAATAACAAGCTTTCATTCCCAAGGAAAAACATTTATCTTCCCTTTTCAAAATAGTATTGGAGCATGTATTAATATTTCAATATCAAAGGAGACAAATTTAGATTTAGAAATATCATTTTCACAAAAGAGGGATCAAGCCTGAAACAGCTGAATTGAAAATAGTGTCACAGGAACCATGGGATGTCCCTAAGCATCTATTGTTAGTTGTGGACCTAGGATCTTCGTGTCTCAGTGAATCGTGGCTAAGAAGACCACTGCCCTCAGAAAACATGGCTTATATGACAACGGCCCCCAGTCATTCATATGTTTAGTTAGTGTCTCAATCGTCCTACATGCAGTGAAATCGGGTCAAGACGCCTCTGGAACACTATCCCACAAGACCAATTTCACCCCCACCTAGATACCCAGGTTTCCTAGTGTGCTCGGTTTCATGTGATGGTGAGATTTTATCAATTAAACATGTATGTAAAATTTTTTTTTTCCAAAACTCATTCAACCTCTCACCACTGTTCCCTCTCCTTAAGCGTATCCCCCTTTTTATTTCATAAGACAACGAATAAGCCTATTCATTAGGTACATATCACAAATCACACATTTAACATACACAACATGTTTCTAAAATAATGGGGCATGCCTTAAGATGGGGTTTTCACATTCACTATTCATTTTCAAGGTGCCAAACGGTCCACATTACTCCGGAGGAATGATTTTTCTTTAGAAAACATGTTCACCCAAAACTCATTTCAGAGATCATTTTGGAACTTCTTTGGAAAACAACGTGCCATTTCACATTTAAAACAAAATCGGAAAAAATACCTCGTGTCTTTTGAAATACATACTTTATGGTTGTACCATTAAAGAAATCACTTTTCAAGAACCCAAAACCATTTTCATATATATATATATATATATATTGAATATGTACTTCATATAGAAGATGAATATGCACTTTTAATAAAACACTAAGCAGTTATAGAAATTCTAATTAAAGATCAGGGCATAGGGGACCTACCTCAAACATGTTGTTATTTGTTGACGACCACTCGAACTAACACTTTGAGCATACACGCACATTCATTTATACATATATATATATATATACACCCCTAGCAGCATTGCACATATTCCCCACGCAATGAGGGAATATGTGAAAAGATGCCATATATATATAGGCCTTACCCTATGCATGTGCATGTAGGATACCACAACTCCCATGGCCCAAAACTATTTTAGTGAGGTACAGCGCACTACACATATCTTTAAATATATAAATAGAACAATTCATGCAACATTTCAAAATTAGCTCCAAAAAATTTACATCGAATTTACAGAAAATAAATTCACCCAATGGATATCAAAACAACACTTCATAATCATTCTCACATCGTAACCATGGAAAAACATGATTCACATCATTTACACAAATTAAATAAAGCATTTTCACCACTTATAAAACACTCTAAAAAGGAATTACAAGACATAAAACAACAACACACCCGAAAAACACTTCTATGGACAGAAGAAAACCGAAAAAATATCCAAAAAAACACAGCCTTTGCATCATTTAATAAACCAATTGCATGTTCTATAAAATGACCTCAAATAACACAGCATGTGTTCCACAATAAAGAAACTAAATTTCAGGTAAAACACCACTTTAAAAGTTGGATGCTTCATCATTCCTATAAAAATGGCTTTTTCCATTCAAGATAATCACTACGAACTTAATAGCACATAAATAGCCTAATTTAGTAGGTGAAAACCCAATCAAAAAGAGAAAACATTACCTCGGAAAAAGGTCGGCGGACCGAAACACAACGAACAGCCTCACCTTCGATGGAGGTCACCGGAAGAAGTACCGACAAGACTAGAGTGGCCTCCCGCACCAACCTAAAACATGAAGAACACCATATTTCTAGGTGAGAACCAAACCCTAGGTTCGGATGAATTTTTTACGCCGACGGGGAGACCGAATCACGGTCAGAAATTAAAAGTGGAGGGAGTGAAGATACTTACCATGTCGACTTGAAGTAGAAAAGCAATGAAACATGGTGAGATTGGGAAATCAGGGATGGATCTCGAAGGAGGAGGCTGGCTCATGCGAAGCAGGGTCTTGGTTGGTTGGGTTCGCCATCTAGGTTTGAGGGGGAGCCGGGAGAGGTGGTTTTGGAGAGGGGAGCTCAGAGAAGATGAGGTCGGCCGAAGTTCCAAGAGGATGGAGAGTCGACGGTGCACAATATGAAGGGTGAAGGGTTCGGTGCACCGCAGGTCCAAGAAGGGGGGGCGGGTGGGGGTGCGTGCAAATAAAAGGGGATGGGGGTTCGGTCACGCGGTGCATGTTTAGATTTCGTTTTTTTTTCTAATTAAATTTATTTAAAGAAATTAAAATAAAAATAATAAAAATAATAATAATAGATAATAATAAAACCTGAAAATGAATAAAATTAAAAAAAACTCAAAAACAAACTAATAAATTAATAAAATTGTGATGTGTCTGGTCGGGGTGTGACACAAGTTCTGTTGTATATAATATATTACTCAAATATTGGCTAGAAAATTCAATTAAAATTTAGAAGAACCATTATTATATTCCATAATATTATTTTACATTGAACTAGAATCTTGTGATTATGTGAATTCGGATATTTTATTGTCAAAAAAAATTCAACATCAAAGTCTTAATGTCTGAATCAGGAAGTATATGAACCACTAAATTCAACAAAATCCTGTGTCATTTACCTTTTCTGAAAAATAAACCTCCATATTGGTTTAAAATCAGAAATTTTTTCAGATGAAATATGATTAAAACCACAAATTTCAAATGATCAGTGAATAAAAAATGAAACTATTTATTTATTAACTTTTCCAAATCTAGTGGGAATCTTATAAAATTCTAGTTTCTACTCTCTAAAAATGTTTACACGGTTTCCATTAGGAAACCCAAAGAAAATTTCACTTTCCGGATGCTTCCCAATCCTTAAAAAACCCCCACATTTGTCTAGAGACAATTTTAGTCTCAACCAAGCTTAAACATAGTTGATGGACTTGGAAATCCTTACAAGCAGTGGATCCTCCAACGACATAAACCATAAACATTAATAAATTTTAATTATTCGTTTCCAGGAAAATCCATAAAAATTTTCTCAACATTAAGAGTTGTACATTTTTGATGTTCTCATACATACTTTTTGGATATATTTAGTATATATATAAATTTTTTATACACCTGGTTTCTCAACATTAAGAGCTTTCCACATTTCATATTATATATGAATTTTCGGTATGCATATTTAGTATGCGCATTCATTTTCAATCATGTATAATGCACATTCAGTTTCTCAAAAAATGGAATGTCTTCCTAAATATTTTAATCATCATGAAAAAATTGTATAACCATTATTCATTAATATACTATGTTTCTGTACACTTTTAATCTGTAATTTCAATGACATGAAATATTTATTATCAACAGTATTTCTAATAATTTCATTCATATCATAATTCCGATAATATCGGGAAAATGAAACAAATTATATTATATATTGTTTTACTCTTATTCACATTTACTATATTACTCTTGTATTGTTAATTAATGTTTAATATCAATGATTGATTTTTTGAGGTTTTTTTTCTATACTTTATGATGGCTAACAAGGCTTGCATAAGATGCTCAATGAAATGTTTTTTTGTGTGATAAATTATATGGACTGTGAATTTTTAAAACATGTGGTTTTTTTTCTTTTAGGGTGTGATAAAATATGGAACAATGTATAACATGCGATCATCGATGCACGTGTATTTAATTTTTTTATTATCATGTTTTCCTTCTATAAATTGTTGTCATTTTTTGGAGCTATTAAGTTTTTCAGAACTTCCCATTCTCGACCAAATAATGTAGTTATTCCTCACCCAATGTGATACTCAGAAATTGAGATACTCTAGTCAGGTTACATTATTGATGTGTCAGATTTGTGCATTCATTTTCATACATTCTATTGAGTATCCAGACATGTTTTCACATGCATTGGGACTATATGGTGTTTTCCCTACCTCATCTGTATCATATCATCCATGATAAAATCACCCGTCCACACCCGCATGTGTGAATCCCAAATCGATATCATCCTCTAACTAGTCATAATAGTAATACATGTAGAAAACCTGACCATGGGATCCTTCAGCATCATGTTTTATCCCCACAACTACAACCTGTTCTCCTCTAGTATTTTATTAAATGAGTTCTCATTTCCTTATTAAATATCCTTTGGATAATAACACAACTTCCCTATATGTTTGTCCATTAATTCATTCTGAAAATATAGAAAACATTGCGTGAAATGGATGTCCAACCATCGTATTTTTTTTCACTCTTCCCTAAAACAAGCGTTATGACACCCATGCGATCAATAGCTTCTCATCCTTGTCATTGCAGACATCCTTATCTAGTTGGAGTTCATTATACATCTCTCAATAGATATAGATTCCCATGAAGTGGTATAGCTCCCATATACCTTTGCTGACCTACCAATGATGTTGGAGAAATTTTTGGGTCCCTGGTGTCCAATTTCTCTACAACTCTGGATTGTAGTCTTGATTATTATAGACATGGAATTTTGATCTCTATTTTGGTTCATAGATCCAAACACACTATATATCTTACTAAAATTCATGACAGGACAAACAAACCAATTATACCATGCCCCTCTCTTCATGATGTTTCTATAATTTAGAATGTCCTAGTAATATGTCAACAATCCATGAATTTGAAAGTTGAAATATATTAGTTTATAAATGAGGGGAGGGTTAGGGTGGGGGTTTCTGTCTAGGAAGGAGGGTTCCTTGGGGTGCTAGGGGGTCTGTCTAAGAAGGGATGGGTGGGGTTGTCTAGGAGTAGGTGGTGCAAGGGGTTAGATTTTATAATGTTATCTAATGAAGAATAGATTTATGGGAATCCGGTGTTGATTTTGTTTCTTTTTAGGTACTTCAATGAGAACATCTAGGTTGTGTAAAAAATATATTAGGATGTTTGGATGATTAAAAAGAATAAAAATCCATCATATCATCATAGAGGAGTACCTAATTTGGTTTTTACTTGTTTAGAACAATCCATTCATGCTACCACTTTTTGGAACTATTTTTTTAATTATTTATTTTCGGATGTTATGATTTTCGAGTGTTTTTGTTTAAAATGTTGAATACTTTTCATGCTGATGTTATTGAACTAAATATGTCTGTAGTCTGGGCTCTTTCTGGGGGGATTTTTGTAGGGTGTCTTTGTCCGGGGTAGGGGCTGCCTGCAAGGGGGCCACTATCCAGGGGGTGGGGGGGCTGTCTATAGGGGGCTCTACCCAGGGGGTGAAATTTGGGGGGTGGATTTTCATGGGGTAAGGGGTGTTGAGTTTCCCTTTTTTCTCAAACGTTCTGACATTGAAGGATTAGAGTTTAGATTATCATGACTTCTTCATGCCCCAAAAACTTTTACTAATTTAGAATGTATGTATTATTCCTTCTTTTCATTCTCTCAAACACTCTTGAGTACGCAGATATTTGAGCTAACTATTCACATTATGGTACCTCTACTATTTTAAGGAATCCTATTGGGTATATTTATACTCAACTATGCACATGAAATATGCACACAGGTGTTCAGATTGAGTAGAAGATTCATGGGTTTGGAGATGTCTTGGATAGACATAGAGTTGGGGTGGCTTGTTTATAGTAAATGCTCGGGGATGCTAGGACATTCATTATGGAGAATTGTGATTTGTAATAGTAGTGGTCAACAATATAGAAAAATAATAATCCAATATAATGTGAAAAGTGGAGGTCCTTCTCAGTACTTCATGATCTGTAGATTTTTCATGCCATGTTTTCTTAGTATTTATCTCATGGAATATATTTTTTTCTACAGTCTCTTGCATATATTATATACAGTTCTGTTGATTCTATATATTCTACTGGTATTTTGGATTTATCTAGTGTACTGGAGATGTGTATTTTGTACTAGAGATGTTTATTTTTTAGGTTGTTATTGGATGCATTGGAGATGTGTTTTTTGTATTAGAATGTTTATTTTGTAGGGGAAGGGGGGATTTTTTCATTCCAGGGGGTGTTCTATAGGGGTAAAAGGAGGGGTGGGTCTGTAGGGTTGTAGTGGGGGGGGGTATGCATGGGTGCATGAGGGGGTTAGCAGGGGTGGGGTGTTTTTAGGGGAGTGGGGGGTCTGTAGGGGTGAGGGGGGTCTGATAGGGGTGCAAGGGGTCTGTAGGGGTATAGGGGTGGGGGTTTGCAGGTGGGTTGGATGGGGGTAGGGGGTCTACAGGGGTGGGGGGTTCATGGGGATGGGGGGACTAGCATGGGGGGAGGGGGTGTGTCCATGGGTGCAAGGGGGTCTGTCTAGCGTACAAGGGGGATGTGCCCAGGGTGCAAGCGGGGTCTATCTAGGGTGCAAGGGGGTCTGTCCAGGGTTGCAAGGGGTCTGTGCGAGGGTGTAAGGGGTCTGTAGGGGTGCAATGGGGGTCTATCCAGGTGTGTAAGGGGGTCTATAGGGGTGCTTGGGGGGGGGATGGGTGGTCTGTCCTGGGTGTAGGTGGGTTCAGTCTAAGGTGTGGTGGTCTTTCTAGGGAGAAAGGGGGTCTGCAGGGGTGCAATCCGGTTTGTCCCGAAGTATAGGTGGGGTCTACATGGCTATAGGGGGACTATCTAGGGTGCAGGGGGTAGGGGGTCTGTCTAGGGAGGGGGTGGTAGGGGTCTGTCCTTGGTGCAACGGGGGTCTTTCCGGGGGTTGGTTGGGGCTGTTTTTTTTTTTTGAAATGGAAAGTAATATAGTGACAGTTTCAAACCATGGATAATACCTTATAGCCAAGGTTCATTGAACCTTGGCTGTTATAGGTGTGTCTATAGGTTGAACCCTTTATCCACAGTTTCAAACTGTGGCTACTTCCCTATAGCCACGGTCAAAATAGTGGCTATAGCTCTATAACCACAATTAAATCTATTTCTAAATGCCTATTGCAACAATTTGAAACCGTGGATATAGATTTTTGCATATAGACACACCAATAGCAGCCACGATTCAAAGAACCATGGCTATAACCTGTAGCCATGGTTTTTTGCCTTATAGCCACAGTTTGGGACCATGGCTATAGCCTAAATTTATAGTCGTGTTTTATATTCAAATAAAATAAGAAAAAACATTCCACAAGGATTTTATCATTTATGGTGGTTAGTAAAGTTAGATACTAAAATATATTTATACGAATAATTATATAAGTGACTAATTCCACTACAAAAAAGAATACATATTTGTCAAAAACATACCTCCAAGTTGATAGGTACCAAGAAATGTAGAGATGAATTCATCCTTCCTCGGACATTTCTTTCCAAAATTGGTTAACATATATTAGGTTACATTCCAAATTAATGGATTCAATATTGTATATAATACAATTTGAATCAGATTTAGGTTTTCCCCGATGTAGTTACAGTTTCAAAAAAACCATAATTGGTTTATCTCATATAAATAAAACTGTAAAACACACCTAAAAGAGAACAATGAATCATATAATGGTTTATTTAAAGGGTTATAATTATCATGTAATAGAGGGAAAATTCATTATAAGATTCAATTGATACACCATTTGAAAAACATCCACATTTAATATCATTATTTTTTACCAAAAAAACAAATTGATTCAAATTTTCAACATTCTATTCTAGTTAATTTATTACCCCATTGAAATATATTTCATTTCGTAGATTCCTAACAATATGGACAAATATAATTTTTCCATTGTGCTTTATGGGAAACATTTATTTAGGATTATGTAGATACATTATTTAACAAGCCATATATCATAATATATTTCATAAACATACCACATTAGCAAATAATAGAGTTAGACTTT
Source organism: Viscum album (assembly GCA_963277665.1). NCBI lineage: Eukaryota > Viridiplantae > Streptophyta > Magnoliopsida > Santalales > Viscaceae > Viscum > Viscum album. Next base: position 318,714,993 of record OY728127.1, read on the forward strand.
GAATCAATCAACAAATCATGGTGTACTGATTGGAATTAAAAATAATCATAAATTAATTTTATATTGTAAATAATTCTATATGATTAAACAAGTATTATACATAGTTAAGAGTATAAAATGTTAACAAAATCAATGTATTTAAATAATAATTCTAATGATATTTTTATCGTATTTCCATAAAATGTTGCAAGAACACGACTTCTATCATCCTATATTGGTCAAGGTGATTAATATCCTAAATATGTAAAAACATTAAATAAATAAAACATTACTCATGTTTAAATAGAAATAAACTATAATAACAATCAATATAAACAATATTCCCATCCCTGGAAACTTGATCTATCCCGTATGCATTGGTTTCATATTCATATACATGAGCCATTTACCACGTTCTAACACTTTCTTAGTCTCTAGTATACCAACCCCAAATTAGTAATGCAAGGGAAAAGAAACAACTACTAAAAAATTATGATACATCAGACCCAGTTCACTCATAATTAACATTTCATGGATAATAATATTATCCTATACACACCTCCCCATATGCCAGAGGCTTCTAACTATCTGCAAGGCTACTATGGAGGATTGGTGGGGAGACTATACCCTAAATATATTTTCCCAGTGGTGATTCATAAAACAATAAAAAGAAACATAATAATTTATGAATTTAAAAATTAAAACAGCCAAATTAGATTGATTATACATATATAATTACCATTTATATAAATTAGATGCTTCTATGATGCTGTACATGAATGTGGATCATGCATAGAGTAAAATACAAGCTATAAAAAAATAATAAAATAAAATAAACACTAATTGATTAAAGATAAATAGATCAATTATCTACTCTTATAATCTTTGATAATATAGATTATCAATCATCTACAACGGGAGGATTCCCCCTATCCAAATTTATATCCATGAGGAATATTTGGGTACTAATAAATGGTGTATATAAGATTTTATTACAAATAAATATACCATTACAAATTGTGTATAATACTATCAAATATATAGATATTAATTATTTTTAATGGTATAATAAATTTTATGATTCAATGTAAGTCGGAATAATTTCATTCCCATGTTCCTTTTCAGACACCTTTATGACTATATTGTTTTAGACCAACATAAAATGTATCTGAGAATTTTTTAATTTCATAAATAACTATACGCTTGTTGCATGTGATCCATGCGTCAATTTATAAAAATTTCATAAAAATATTCACATAGATATATATAATTGATATATATTTATATTTTTCCTATGATCAAATCCTATGGATTAAGAGTCAGATACCATTTATCACTCAACGCATAACCTAATTACTTTTTTACTATGAGTTTGGAAATAGAGTTTCTTATTGGAATACAAGTACCACTCATGGAGAAAATTTAATTTCATTATTTATTTTATCTCATCCATGGATTCAATATATAGAACCCTTGGATCACTCATAGAATAATTTAATTCTGGTTAATTTATAAGAATTTCTATGATATTCTATGTCAGTATACATTTTATCGCTCAAGGTGTAATATGATTACATTTAACCTACAAACCATTATTTTACATTTTTAACGTAAACAAAGTACTGCATAAGGATTTATATGAATTGTGTTCTAGTAATGGTCATCCCATTAACATTCCATATGGAAATTTTATCTATTAAAATTAACATATAATCCAAAATAACTATTCATATGATTTTATAATTTTTTAATTAAATCATTTATAAAAATCATAAATGACATGTAAATTGTTAATTCCAGGTCCCATTACATCTAATTTGATTCCATTTATCAATATCACAAGCATGATATAAAATAAACACACCACTAAGATGGTTAATTATCAAACCATGGTATATTGTTTGTTTTCATATAAAAAACACACCCCAAGAGGTGGTTTCTATCAAGATTGTCTACCTCCAAAGATGAAATCATGTTTACTCTAAATATCGAATAAATAGTAAAAATATTTCATTAAATTAAATTCACATTTAATTGGTGAATCATGGTTATTCTAGAATTTGTCACAATAGAACATGTTATAATAATCCAGACATTTTGGGAAAATTGTTGGACCCCATAGCTCATATTTCCTAACCTTCACTCATCAATTATCATCCATTGATTTTTACAGAAATGAGAGAAAACAATTAACCAAGAGAACAGTCTAAAAATATAGCATATTATCTCTCACAATTATAAAATTTCTAGAGTGATGAAAAAAAGATAAAGGATGAAAATATATTGTGAGACCTTTCACTAAGATTGAAATATAACAGAAGATGATAGAATCAGATCAAGAATATCAGAGAACCACCGAAGGGAGTGGATATTTGAGGAGGGTGTTTTTAGAGAGGATATTGGGGAAATGGTGGGTGATAATGGGGTTAAACCCATTTAAAGTAAATTGGGTAAAAATTAAATTTAAACCCATTTTAATATGGCGCACGATTTGGAGGAATAATTCAGAAAACAATGCAGCAACTATGAAATACTAAATACTCAAAAACCGCCTTATCTCAAAGTTTCCTTATATAGTTTATAGAACATTTCAATGGTACCAAAATGTAGATGTCCTATTCAAATCCATCACATATGGTTTTAGTAAACAATTAGAAATATTTTGGGCAAAAAATTTGGATTTAAATCTTATTCCTCAACCACTTCAATAGATTTTTTGGATCCCCATTCACGGTTATAACAAAATATCTCCCTATAAAAATGAATTCATTATTTGGGAGGAATGGTTAGAATTAATTGTCAACTAATTCTGATCCTTTGGAAATATCTATATAAAATAAATCAATGCCTGAAGATTATAAAAATCATTTACACTCTTAAGTTATACTTTCTTCTATAAACATCATCCAAAATCAGAAAATTTGTTTTTTAAAACTCTCATAATTAGATTTCAATTATCAGTTTGATATTTGGCCTATCCACTAGACTAAAAACAAAAAAAACCATGGAAAATATCATCACAACTAATACAACAACTCATATGAACAGTTAACATGGTTATAAAAGGAAAACATTCTTGGAGTTTTCTCCACATGTACAAATAAATACACCACTTATATAGAGTTATCATAGGATTATTCATGATGGATGTTAGACAGTACTGTATATAGATAGTCTATATCTATCTTTACAAACAATTCATACATAATGGAAAAATTCAATATTAATACTAGAATAGATTTCGCAACCCATTGAATCTCTTACTACATAAATAGAAACTATGTCATACATAAAACAACTAGAATATCAACTAAGTAATTTCTATATCATGTTACATTATTAGAATCCTCCTACTCTGAATATTTTTATTCTCACATTCCAGAAAATATTTTGAAAGGAACATCTAGAATTGTATCTTATGAATTTTTCCTCCTAATGATATCGTATTTTTGGGATGTAAGGGAAGAAAGTAGTAGTCAATCAGAGATATTTTTGTACACATTTTAAGTATTAAATAATATTATTACTATAACCATTAATAATTGGGAAGATATTAAATAAAAAATTAACAATTCAGCTCAATACATAGTATAATTTCAATACATGACCTCACAGATTGTCAACAATAAGAAAATCATATTGATTAATATTTGGTGACTATATGAAATATATTCAAATATTATAGGAAATTGAATCATCTAATGCATGAGTTAGTAGAAACCTATATAGGAAATTCATTGACTAGAAGGGAAAATCACTTATCCCATTGAATTGTACTAGATGATTTGTGATTTTTATTATAGTGGAATAATGTTTTTAATATTCATATCAACTCATTAATGAAAATTGCAACAAAATCCTCCAGAAACGAAATGAAATTTTGATGATTTAGAGAAAATAATTTCACTATCAAACTAGTGTAATTAGTTACTCTAGATCATGAGAATTACAAATACATTGTAGTACCTACTCTTGGGTTGAAACAACTAATAAATAATTTGGATTAAATTTGTGAATAACTAATATAACCACAAATACATGATAATCGTATCCTATTATATATTTAAATAGTGTGTTCATGGGTATTTTGTAAAAAAATTGGAAAGGATCCTATTAAACCTACTATAAGAAGAATAAATAAATGAGGTTGGTGTAGATGATTTCACGGATTACTTTCCTTGCCATTTAATGTTGGGGAATAACATTCAGTATTGATTTTAATTTAAATATATTATCTAAAATATTATAGAGTCTAGAAATGTAAATATGCGTCTTCCTCTATCTTTAGTGATGATTGATTCAAATACAATACCTAGGGAAGAAGCAAAGATGTTGGAATTTTTCTATTGAAATTTAAAAAATTAATTAATGGATGACATAAAAATTAATTAGTCAAGAAAATATCATCATTAGGGAATGAGAAAATCTAAAAAACTCATCCTTAATTACACATAAAACCCCAAGTTTGTATTCTTTTTCATTATAATTTTCATAAAGTTGATGAAACAAATATAAATGAATAAAAAAATGTGATAAGGATTCCTAATTTTTACCCATGTTAGTCTGTAAACTCTTATACTTCCTTCTCCAAGTATTATGAGGATGACAACAACCACTCCAAATATAATATCTTATCAACTATAGATATTTAATATTTTTATGTTATTGTCATCGAACAGAAAAACACCTTCTATGATGAATATGTATATTATGAAACATAATTTCCCACAAACATTCATGAAGGATGTTGAAGAGGCTATGAAAGCTAATGTAATACTAGACCCTTGTTTTTTTAGGTTTCCATATAATTTAGATAATGTATGTGATCATAAATCAATGAAAAACACCCCAACAATATCAATAGGAGAACCAATATGATCATTTGTTTTTTTGAAGTGTCTTTCATCGAGAACTTTGGTAGACTCTCAAGGAGATAAAAATTATCATTTTCATCTATTAGATATAGGATGTAAAAATCATCTACATCATTAATTCTAAATGAAACTATCTACGGCTAACAAAATTTGGCTTCATAAGGTCTATGAATACATTATATTGATAAATGTATTCATCTAATAACTTACCCAAGTTCCCGATGTATAAAATAAATGATACCTGTAATAAATAAAAAATTAATAGAATTTTAAAACATGCATACCTTTCATTCGTGCTAATCAACATGATCACTGACATCATTATATATGATTAAAGATGATCAAAAAGTTGAACACATAGGCCTCCTACAACTAGAGGTATTATTGGGCCAACTGCTATCATTGTACACTCAGACTAGATCACTCTTCCAATTAGTATGTTCTAAATACATGTATTCTAGGATGGATATGTACAGATACAAAAGTATGTGAGATATAACCAATGAATTTCACATTACCGTTATCATGCCAATGAATTACCACTTACATAGACTAATAGATAGTCCTTAGATAAACATGTATAATTTTATTGTCTAAATTCAGCATGACATAATTCCCTATCCAATACATATATTATATGCATGTTATAAATTTTTTCATGATAACAATTCATCACATGTGATGAATACAAAAATGATTATTGTAATGGTGAATTAATTAATAATATATACCTAAAAATTATACTCTACTATTTTTTTTAGTTTTCTTATTATATGACCAATAAGTTTTTATTCTTGTTATGAAATTATCATGTAATTATATTATAAGAGACATATATGATACCATAATCATAAAAAATGATTGTATAATGTCAGTGGAAGTGATATAAAATTGTGGTGGTGATAGAATATGGAAGGCAATTTTATTTGGTTTCCTAATTAACTTTATGATATCCCTCATTCATATTATATGATATACAATATTCATCATATCCAAAATACGTAAATCATAATCCTTGGGATTGGTTTCATCATAATATATATTATATATTATATATATGTGTATTTAATTATTATTATTTACAAGTTATAGGGAATATCTCTATAAGTCTATCAATTTAAATGATACATAAAACAATGTATTCAATTAATCCTTAATTAGTAAGATTATATATAAATCTTGAATCCATATAAAAAACCGATTTAAATATATGTCAACACATTTTTTGCAGCTTATCATTAAAAATTACTCATATCATAGTGTATGTAATATATTGAGAACACCCATATAAAAATGTTTTCATTAAGAATATAATGTACCTTAATAGTAAATATCATGTCATACCCAGTCCCTATTCATTCAACCACAAACTGTAACCCCACATTCCATTAAAAGATTCTTCAAAAAACAAGAACCACTAAACCCATAAATGAAATAAAAGAGAGCTCTATAGAAAGGTATCAATGCTACTCATGCTATAAATATAATTGATGTGTTCTCTATCAAGAAAAAGTACCTCAATATTTATGTCGACCAAAATCATATACTATTAAAAATATTCTAACTCATGCTAGCTTTGACTAATACATTGAATGGATTTGGGATATAGAGTATGTATATCCCATTTAGTCTACATAGACATTATAGATTCTCTACATATTGAATATCTCGGATGATGAATATATCACATTTCTTTCAACTTCATGGATGATTTCATTACATTCCCCTCATATGTGTAGAAAAGAACACCATATTGACATTCGACACGTGGCTACACGTTCTACTAAATACCTTAACTAAGGACCATCAATCCATACTCATCATATGAGTGGTCAAATCCCATCATTGTTAAGCTACAACTATTGGGAATATCATTAACGTATCATTCTAATCCATAATGATCTAAATTTATATGAAATTTCAGAAATATGGTATCAAAGTACAAAGTCTATCATGTATTGTATCTCACTAACATCAAATACTAGGGTTAAAAATATAAATCATACAGTCCTAGTATACCTACAATAGATTTTCTGATACCCCATCATGTTTAATTAATTTTTCCCCCAACACAAAAAAATAAATATTTTATACCTCTTGAAAATATTTTATATCCTAATATAAGAACCTAAATCAGACTAGACTTTTCATTTTACGACATCATAAAATAAACCCTGAGGAAAATTAGTTAGGGGTAACTAAAATTCATACATTAATTGGTAAATTATCATTATAATTCCTATGATTTATATATATCTATGTTAATACTTGAACCAAAATTACAGAATGGATGAATAGATATTTTCATTAGTGTGATATTATTTGTATTTGTAAAAGTCATTAAATAATATTCACCATAACCCAACATAAAAACAAGTAAATCATATAATATATAATAAATATATATATTACCATTATAGTTACCACAAATTCTATGTTAATGTGAAATTAATTTATCTATATATAATTCCAATCACATCTCGATGGGAGAATATGATAATACCTTTCCACTAAACTTTTTGATATATAAATTCGTAAAAATAAACATATTTTCAAAAATGGAGAGACCCTGAAATCTTATTTACAAAATACGAATAATTCAACTAATTCAATCTCCCAAACATTACAACATCATGTGTTACAATGATAACTTCTTGTTGTCAAAAATCAATTGTATCTTTGTTATTCGTCATTATTTTATGAAAAAATTGTAATATTTTTTTTCATGAAAACTATTTAATGATTTAATTATTAATAATCAACACATTCAAAATTATTTTAGTATATTGTACCTTTTACATTGATTCGGTTTCTATATGTAACTATTTACATTTCCCATTACCAACATACCCTAATCTCTTGTAAAATATCAAATAAATTAACTTTATATTATGATTTGTAAAATCCTTTATAAAATAATGATATTGAGTTTCTCATTATAAATTAATTAAATTGTTTCATTGCTATCACATATGTCCTAAATATTTACGATATTGGGTTATATTCACTTTATCATTATATTGGTATCATCCATTAATATTGGACATTGGACTTATCTAATTTCAAGAATACACTAACTAGCATATTAAATACTATATATGTATTAGAATATGATGAAATGATTCAACAAAAACACATGTCTTTAATGAAATGATATTTATATCTATTAAGTTGGAACACATTAAAAATACTAGTGAATCGATATCTCATATGGAATTAAATATATTCATAGAACCATCATATGAAATGAATAATATACTAAAATAATCCACTATATGGTTGTGATAGAAACATATATCATGTCTCAACAAACATATTTACATACACTTTATCAATGATAAAGAAATAAAAGCATATCATCTTCTATAAAAATTTTGTAAACTAAAATGAATCCTAAACCATGTGAATATGTATTATCATCAGATTTTGTTCACAAAAAAATTAGTTTTAATAAAAACATTCTTTTCATCGGTAGGATAAATTATATGAAGATATACATCCTTCACATAGATTCAAATTATATTAAAAAATCATATACATTTAAAACCATTATAAAGCATCCCTTCTATAAATCGTGAATTTAAACTATAGTCTCTAACAATTATTCACATTATTTTGAAATATTTTATACATATAAAAATGGAAATTTATGTATTTGTTATCTTATACCATTCCCAACTAAATAACCCATTTAAAAACACTGATACATGATACTGATATTACATGATGTTTCACAAACACCTTTGGGAATCCCAAATTATTCCATGTTATGGAATTATAATTTATCCCATACATAAACATTATTTTTTAATGACCCAATTTTAATACATGATAAATCATCGTTGTACTATTAAAATAACCATTTCATCATCTGGTTTCAAATTTTAACTAAGTATTCTATTTAAATAATAACGTAACTAATACATAATATTCCTAGTTCAAATATTCTCAATACATTTAAAATATTGGATAATCCTTTATAGAAATAATTCATATAGTTGTAAAATTTCCATTTATGACTATAGAATTAAATAATTATCAAATTAATAAATATTATGAAATTCCCAACGTCTATATATATCATTAGTATAAATGATTATATGAATTATAATAGTATATACAAAGAATACTTATGTTAGTTTGCATTCAAAAAGCATTGAAAATGTATGCAAATAATTCTATACTTCCCAAAAATATAGATTCACTTATTAATCATTTTATGGACTCTGAATATCAGAAATATGTTTCACTATCAAATAGAAACAACCATAGATTACAAGTTTTTATTTTGTTACAAGACTATAGGGTTTCTAACATTGTTAATATAATCGAATGGACAAATCCAAATTTTTGAATGATGATTGTGATGTTATTATCTATAAAACCTATATTCATATGATTTATTTATATTATAATAATTGATAATGAAATTTAATAAATTAATTTCAACAAAAATGGTGACCCCTATAAAATTTCTCATATATGTTATTATGAGAATGTACAACCCCAAGATTTTTTAAATTTTAGTAATTAAAAGATTCCAAATTTAATGTCCCATATTACACACAACACCTAACTAAAATAAAATGTGTTATATTTTTTATTTTTGATTAACATTAATATATTATTTAAATTTGATAATGACTCTTAATTATAATATTTCATTGATTTATTTTATTATTTATTTAAACATATTATTATTCTATTTATAGGATTAAAATAAATACATAAATAATAATCGATTTTTAAAAATATATTTTTTGAATGTAAATAATTTATTTGAGTATAATTTGTTGAAAATTATTTTATATTGTTGTACTATTTATCAAAGATCCTTTTTTATAAATGTGTTGTGTATTTTTTACACAACATTCTCAGTAATTATTTTAATGATATTTATTGGTATCATTTAAAGGAACATAAATCAATATCCTTTGTATAAGTAGTATTAAAAATGTAATAAGGACAAATTCATTTTTTCTTAAAAATGAATCTTCATAAAAGTGGATATTTATGCATTGTGAATATTTATTTTAACAAGACATTTTGGTTAGATGATAATTAAATATATATTTTATCATGATTAAACACTTGAGGGTAATTTATTTATAAATTTATAAATAAATAATTAAATAATTAAATGTTTGAAACATTCATTTTTTTATAAAACAATTTACCCATATATTTTTTATTACCATTTAAAAGATAATTTCCAAAATATTTAAATTATAATTTGAAAATTGGAAATTCCATTTTTGATATTGAAAAAAATAATGGATTAAAATGAAAAGTTATAATTTTATTAAAAATATTTATCTTTAAATTAATCGTACAAAAAAATACTTATAAAAATATTTATTACTATTATGATATAAATAAGGTATAATAATAAAAAAACTCATTTTTAATATCCAATGGTTAATTAATTAATTAAAATTATACACTAAAAATACTATTTTTTATTAAAAATCCTTTATTTAACATTTTAGAACATATGTTTTATTTTTAGTTAACACTATTTTAAATGCATTATTACACTATTATTTAAATATTAAATTTTATCACATTTAGAAATTTAATCTAATAAAATGAATTAAAAAGTTTAATTAAAACATTATGAATTATCCAATAAGGTTCATGTTTTTTAGCATAAATAAGTAATTATAGAAGGAATATTTATTTTCCTAGGAAAGGTAAAAAATATTAAGATTGTTTAATTAAAATGGTAAAAATATAAAACATATTAAAAATATCTCTAAATGGGTTATTGTCGGGTTTATTGACCTTAGATTTTTCCCTATTTATTATTTTACAATTTTGGAGACACCTTCCTCGAATAGTTCACCTCTCAATTAAAAATTTCCTTCTTCTAAAAAATAAGAGGATCTCTTCATACCTAACATCTACATGGACCAAAATCCCATTTTTTAAAAATAATATCTCCACAATAATTCAGGATATTTCATAGTGGTTCATGTCACTATAAAAAACCACCCCTCAATGTTTTTAATGAATTTTCAAATGATTCATTTCAATATGTAAGGGAAAATTCCTATGTAACATCCCGGACCTGGGTGCCACGCAACAGGTGCCCCGAGCCCGGTTTACCACGTGACCTCAAGTGCATTTCCCCAAACGCCAGAGGCTGCCGACTAGCAGGGATGTCCCAGGTTTGATAGTGGGGAAACTATGCCCTAATTTGTCGAAGTGTAACGCAGCGGAATACCAAAATAAACATACAACAACAGCGAAAGTAGAAAACTATACACAACTGAAATAAACTATAGTAGTGGATATAACCAACATTATATAAGTGATGATGCTACATGTATCAAGCTTGAAGAAAATAGCTAGAACATGTTATACATCAATACAGTACAACAAAATATGGAGTACAACAAAACAGGAAAAACAGCTGGCAGCGGCATCGCGAGCCTAAGCTCGGTCCCTTGCCCTCCTACTCCTCAGCAACAGTCAAGTACCTGTATAGGGACACTTTCCCTTATCTACACCTGTAGCAATGAAATCTGTTTGGGCCGAAAAACTTGACCCAAACAGGGTGTGAGAAATATATCTCAGTAGGCACCCACCAAAGGCTTGTGCCCAACTGCGTGTAAGCATGCAATGAAAGTTTGCAGTATTAAATTTCAATAAAGTAAACCGTACTCAAAAGTAACTAATTACCAATTATGTTTCCATCTTATTATCCATTTAAATCATTTAAATTAAAATACCACCACAATGAATATTCTAAATAAACAGCTAATGTCCTCGGACATGTAAACTTCTACCCTCAGGTAAAGAGTATCCAACACAGGAATCTGCCCTCAGGCATAACAAAGTTTTCCCCCAGGCGTAGGTAGTGTCACCCACAGGCATAGAGTCACCTGCCCATAGGCATGGAAGAATTTGCTCTCAGTCCGAAATAACTACAGCCCACATGATAAATAGTGCAGTGCCCACAGGCTAATCACAACAATGCCCTCAGGCTAAACAGGTAACAGGGCCATGCCCAACATCTCAAAATGGAGTAAACAAGTAATTACTCTCAAGTAAATTCTACAATTACTACATTTAAGTCATACCCTTGGGTATCTTGGCCAAACGGCTAACCAGTGGAACACACCCCTGGGGTGGTTCTGGATCCAAGTAACGATCCCAACCAGCATTTTATTATGACAATTTTATCACCTATGCAATTATAGGGATTAAATATAGAAACGAACTCAGCCAAACGTCACCCCAACATGGGTTCGTGGCAAAAAAATGCACAAAAACACATGACAGTTGGAAAATATACACAAAGCCACCTACCTTATAAGCCAATGAACGATAAACCCGAACACTGACTCCAGAAACTCCCAAGAACCGCATAGATCTGAGGAAGAAAAAAAACCCATTCAAACGTAAATAACATAGGTTAGGATAAGAATTGGTAAGAATGGTACCAGGAGAGGAGAAGGCTTACCCGTGCGGTTCAAACGAGATCGTCCGAAGACGAATAGGATTCTAGATGAACACCCGGTGGATCGTCAAAGGTCCATCCGTCCTCCTCGGCTCCAAAATGGCTCAAATGCCTCCTCTGCCAGATGAGGAGGCTACTGCCTAATTTATGATGAAAAAACAAAGTACACGGCATGTACTTCTGAGTACATGGCGTGTACTTCCTTCATTTAACTGTTCATTTGGCGGCACTGCCAAACTGTTCATCCATCGACATGAGTACACAACATGTACTCCCAAGTACACAGCGTGTACAATTGCCCAGGTGGCGGCGACTCCACCCCCTTACCATTCAATCCTACCAACTGACTACACTGCGTGTAAGGTCCCACTACACGGCATGTAGTCGGTTCCTACACCCTTCATCACCGACATGGCTACACGCCCCGTGTACTCATCCCAACACGGCCAGAAGTACACAACGTGTGGATAAAGTACACGGCGTGTAGTTCCAAAATTCAGGATTTTTCCCCATTTTCCATATTTTCTCAAAAAAACTTAAGGAAAAGGAAAAGAAGAAGCTCGTACCTCTAAAATAAGAATGGGGTTATTAAAAACTTCCCCCCTTATAGCAATTCTTCCCCGAATTTCCCTTCCAAGGGTGGTGAAGATAAAGCTCAGAACAGCTATGGACACTGAGCACGTACATTGGCCTCATGCTCCCAGGTCTCGTCCTACACTCAACCATGCTGCCATAGCACCCGTACGAGAGGAACTGATCGGCCTTGGAGAACCTTCGTGCTCCTATCAACGATACGAATTGGATGCTCCTCAAAGGACACATCATGATGAAGCTAAACCTCCTCAGGCTGAAAGGTGTGAGACGGGTTTGAATGGTAGTGACACAATTGAGACACATTGAAGATTTCGTGCATGGCTCGGTACCGTTGCAGTAACTACAACCAATAGGAAACTATCCCAACTCTCTCCAGAATAGCAAAGGGTCCCATAGACCTCGGTAAAAGCTTAACCAGTCCCCTGATCCATTTGGGTCCCAACCTCGATGAAACATGTAGAAAAAGCTGATCCCCGACCACGAACTCCAATGGTCGTCTGCGGCGATCAACATAAGACTTCTTATGAGACTGTGTGGTATCCATCCGCTTCCAAATCAACTGGACCTACTCAGATGTCTCCTGTACGAGCTATGGCCCCAGTAATGCCGCCTCACCTGCCTCTAACCATCACAAAGGTGACCGGAATGGCCTTCCATATAAAGCCTTGTTTGGTTCCATCTCTATAGACTCCTGAAAACTATTGTTATAGGAAAACTCGACTAATGGTATATGATTCTCTCAAGAGCCCCAAAGTCTAGGACGCATGCGCACAGCATGTCCTCTAGCACATGTATCGTCCGCTCTGATTGGCCATCTGTCTGAAGACGGTATGCTGTGCTCAGAAGCACCTGTGTACCCAGCGCCCTTTGAAAACTCTTCCAGAAATGAGACGTGAAGCAGGCGTCCCTATCTGAAACGATAGAACGAGAGACCCCATGAATACGTATGATCTGTCAGATATACAACCATCTGAGCATGTCCATGCCGAAGGTCTCCTTGATTGGAAAGAAGTGAGGTACCTTTGTGAGTCTATCCACAACAACTCACATGTCGTTATTGACGCTATGTGACCTTGGAAACCCCGTCATGAAATCCATCACGACATCATCCCATTTCCACTCAGGAATGGGTAACTGCTGTAACTGTCTAGCTAGTCTCTAGTGCTCTGCCTTAACCTGCTGACAGGTGGAACACCTCCAAACAAAACCAGCTATCTCCCTCTTCATACCCGGCCACCTGGACTGACGTCTCAAGTCTCGGTACATCTTGGTAACCCCGGGATGAACTTCCAATGTTGAAGCATGAAACTCCCACATCATCTCCTCGCGTATATCCCCTGGAACCCATACTCATCCATGGAAATGAAAAACCTCATCATCTCCTATCTTCCAACCAGGAGGAGGGTCCCCACTTGCCACTGAATCCCGTAGAACTAGGCATTCCAAATCTGATGGTTGCCTCATCCTCACTCTATCTAGGAGGTTAGAAGTCACAGCTAACGAGGAAAGATAATTCTGCCCCTGACTGTCATGCACCTCCAGATGCATCTCAGAGAACAAGGCCATAAGCTGTCACTCACCACTATCCTCCTGTACTGCCTGTATCTAAGTCTTCCTACTCAGTGCATCAGCTACTACATTACCTTTACCAGGTGTATAGGAAAGCTCAAAATCGAAGGACTGTAGGTACTCAACCCACCTTCCCTGCCTTAGATTCATGTCACACTGAGTAAAGATATACATGAGGCTTTTTTGGTCGGTGAAAACCACAAAATGCTCTCCCAATAGATAGTGTCTCCAACAGCGCAACGCATGAAAAAATGCAGCCAACTCGAGATCATGCATCGGGTAATTCCACTCATGTGGCCTCAACTACAGAGACCCGTACGCAACAACTCGATCGCCCTGCATCAAAACAGCTCCCAACCCAATTCCTAATGCATCACAATAAACTGTATAGTTCATCCCCTGATATGGGAGTATTAGGATCGGTGCTGATGTCAACCTTCCCTTCAGGTCCTGAAATGTTTCCTTGCAAACTTCTTACCAAAGAAACTTCACACCCTTCTTAATCAGACCTGTCAATGGTTCTGTTATGTTGGAGAAGTCCTGGATGAAGCGTCTATAGTAACCAGCCAGCCCTAAGAAACTCCGTATCTCAAACACGTTCTTAGGATGCTCCTTGGAAACTACTGCTCCCACCTTCGCTAGATCTACTGCAACTCCTGTCTCTGACATAATATGACCCAGGAAGTGAATCTGGTCCATCCAAAAGTGGCACTTTGAGAGCTTATCATATAGCTTATTCTCTCTCAGTGTACTCAATACGATCTCAAGATGGGTGGAATGGTCGTGTCGAGTGGGAGAGTACACCAAGATGGATTCCATGAATACTACCACAAAATAATCAAGATACGGATGGAAGACACGATTCATCAGAGCCATGAAAATTGCTGGCGTGTTCGTCAGTCCGAAAGGCATAACCATATGCTCATATAGACTATACCTACTCCTGAAAGTTGTGAGAGGTATATCAGATGGTCTAACGCGCAGTTGATGATATCCGGATCACAATTCAATCTTCAAGAACACTCGTGCTCCACAAAGCTGATCAAATAGATCATCTATCCTCAGCAAGGGATATCGGTTCTTAACCGTAAACTGGTTCATCTTCCGATGATCCCCGAAAAGCCTAAGGGTACCATCCGCCTTCTTCTCAAAAAGGACTAGAGAACCCCAAGGAGAAGTACTAGGTCGGATAAAACGCTTCGCATGTATCTCCTCTAACTACCTCTTGAGCTCCTGCAACTCAGGCGTAACCATCCTATATGGAGGAATGGACACCGGTGCTACTCCTGGGACTAGTTCGATAGAGAAATCCACATCACGCACCGGAGGTATACCTGAAAAGTTGTCCGGGAAGACATCCCTGAAACAATCGAAAACTGGAGGGAAATCTATCTGACAAGTCCCATGGTCATCCAGATATAAGCTCGCGATCTGGGCTATGACTCCACCTCACCCATGATCCTCCGGTCCAGCTCGACTCGCCTGAACATCTCATTTTCCTTTGTATAGAAACTCTCTGCCCTCTGGTGACGTGAAACACACCCTACGATGATAGCAGTCTATAAAATCTCAGAAGGGAACCAACCATTCCATCCCAAGAATGACGTCATAGCTCGTCATCCCTAAGACATAAAGGTCCCAAAGGAAGTTACACCAACCAACCTCAAGGGGGAACCCCTTGAACTGACGCACACTAGACGTTCTATTCCCCAACAGAGTGTCTAGCGTCATGATATCAGAAGAAGAAGAAGAAACACCGAGCCCAAGGCACTCCACAACGGGTACATTTATGAAACTATGCGTAAAACCCATATTAAAAAGTACTAAAGACAAGACCGAAGCTACTTGAATAGTACCTTTGACTGTAGAAGGTCCAGGATCTTGCTCTTGCCGGGTCTGTTGCACTATATATGCCTGCCCAGTGTCGCGGCCCTATGATACAGCCTGACTACCATGAGCTGTCCCGCCCTACTGCCTCTGAGATCCTGGTTACTAGATACCACGGCCACGACCACCATCTCTGCCTACACGGCCTGACATATTCCCATTCCCTGACTAGTAAGAATCCATTGGTCCTACTCCCGAACACGGAGTCTGCACAGAAACCCTCTCACTAGCCACTGGTGGAAACACCCTACAAAATCGTTGTAGATGACCCATCTTGCCGCTAGCTCGGCACTCCACTGGGTCTCGTGGACACTACGGTCTCTTGTACCCCTCTCTTCCACACTAGTAGCACGTAACCTGGCAACCCGAAGCATTCTTCTGACTGGTACTGCTACCCTGAGAGAATTCCATCTGTCTCTTCCTCTTTCCAGCAGAAATAACTCCAGTAACTGGTGCTGAACCGCCATGGACCACACCACTAGATTCCC
Organism: Viscum album; assembly: GCA_963277665.1. Classification (NCBI taxonomy): domain Eukaryota; kingdom Viridiplantae; phylum Streptophyta; class Magnoliopsida; order Santalales; family Viscaceae; genus Viscum; species Viscum album. The sequence continues at coordinate 318,731,849 of OY728127.1, forward strand.
GTAGGTTCCTCTCTTTTACCAGTGCCTGGTTCACGATGGCATGTAGGGTAGGAAACCTGAAAACATTCACCAGTGCTCAGATGTCATACCAAAGACCATCCTCAAAACTTCTGTCTCTCAGTGTCTCATCACCCACCAGAACTTGTGCAAAGTGTTGATGCTCCGTAAAACGAGCAGAATAGTCCATCACTGACATAGTGCCCTGCTGCAGATTCGTGAACTCTTGAGCTCTATTTTCCATTAGCGTCCTGGGAAAGTAGAAGTCATAGAATACTGCATGAAAATATTCCCACGCCATGTCCCTGTGATGCTCTGACTGGGTGGTAACATCCCAGCACATTTTGGCGGAATCATGCAGCATGTAAGTCGAGGGCTTGACCCTCCGCCCTGGAGGCGTCTCAGATGCTCAAAAATAGTCTGCATCGATCCTAGCTAAGACTCCGCAGCCTGCGGTCTTCCATCCCCTCAAAAAGTAGGCAGATGCTGCTGCTGGAAGATACGAGTCATCTCAACCATAGATGTAGCAGCTTGCGGTGCTCCTTGAAAGGTCAACATAAACCACATAAAACCTTCCCGGAACTGCGCCTTAGCACCTGTGTCCGGTATAACAGATGGTGTCCCATCTTGCTCTATAGAAGGATCCACTGGTAGCCCATGGCCCACCATCTCTGGAGTATAATTGTCACCTCTCTCCTGGCGAACAACTCGCAGTCATCTAGGCGGCATGACACTACAAGGTCAAAAGCACGCCTCAGAATCAAAATTATCAAGGCTGAAACAAAGAAACCACAAAGGGAACAAGAGGAATAAGGAATCCAAAATTTTCAAGACAAGACTACACGGCGTGTACCCTGACCGCACGGCATGTACATGACTTCCCTTCCCCTGCCCGGTTCCTTCAGCACGGCTTAGCCGCACGACTCCTGTTAACAAAACTACACAGCATGTACTTAATCTACTAGCATGTATGGTGTAATTTTCCAACATCCCATGTCGCTTGTGATACGGTCGACTACTCGGATTGAAACTACACGACGTGTTACACCTGCACACGGCGTGTACATCACCCAATTTCCCCAGCCACACGGCTAACTCGACACGGTCTATCCTCAGACAAGACTACACGGCGTGTCCCATAGGTACACGGCGTGCTTAAAGGGAGTTGACACCAGCCCGTGCTGTTAGTTACACGGCCGAGTCCCCAAGTCACACTACACGGCATGTTCATTATTGACATGGCGTGTTCTGTCAAGGAGTTCACCGACCCTTGTTGTTAGTTATGCGGTCGGACTCCGCGTCAACACTACACGATGTGCACAAACTACACGGCGTGTTTTACCCAAGCCCTTCCCTACCCCATGACGCCGCCCACACGGTGTGTGACACAGGAAGAGAATATACGGTGTTTACTCAAAGGGTTAATTTTTTCTCCCGAACAGAAGAAGATACACTGTGTGTATAAAAATACTACATGGCGTGTATACTGGGTTTCTAGACATTATGGCTCAGAGACTTCTCTGGAACCCAGAAAATACCGAAAAAAATGACACCTAAGTGTCAATTCCGACCGGTGGGGGCCCATACTCCACATGAATCAAAGTTTTACATCTTATATGTGTCACAACCAACAACTCGTCAATGATCCACCAAATTCCGGTCAATGGGGGACCATACTCCCCAAAAACCAAAGTTTGGTGTCCATTCTATTAACAAGATTTAACAAAAACATACCATATCACAAAGAAGATATTTATCAAGAAGCTATCATAACACCATGCTTTTCTAGCACAACAACTATCACAACAACATTCGAATTTATAAATCACCTACATGGCAAGAAAACTATGCATGACATGTGATATCTAGCTTGTGCCTATATGATGCATGAGACGGCATACCCTCATCTCATCAGGTTACAACTAAATAGAACACATAGATAAATTATAACAGCACAATCTCAAAGTGTGTCACCCAATGGTGAAAACATATCAACCGTAAAATTGAAAAATCAAAATAATGCAAAATACGAGGTAGAAATGCTTTTCCCAGTATATGGGTTAGCTACGCCCGGGCACATCTTATTACCAACTATCGTTCCGTTCTATCCCTGACAACAGCTCCAAATAATAAGTGAAAGAAATGATACTCCCTCTAATACCACTATTTAACATCTCGTAGTTGGGTTCCAGGGAACAGGTGCCCCAAGCCTGGTTTTCCATGTGACCCCAAGGGCATTTCCCCAAATTCCAGAGGTTCCCAACTAGCAACGAGGGCCCAGGTCTGATAGTGGGGAAACTATGCTATCATTTTTCAAAGTGTAACGTAGCGGAATACCAAAATAAAAATACAACAACAGCGGAAGCAGTAAACCATACCCAACTGAAATAAACTACAACAGTGGATATAACCAACCATTTATAAGTGATGATGCTACATCATTTATGTTTGAAGAAAACAGCCAGAACAGGTTATACATCAATACAGTACAACAAAATATGGAGTACAACAAAACAAGAAAAACAACAGACTGTGGCATCGCGAGCCTAGGCTCGGTCCCATGCCCTCTTACTCCTTGGCAATAGTCAAGTACCTGTATAGGGACTCTTTCCCCTATCTACACCTGCAGCAATGAAATCTGTTTGGGCCGAAAAGTGTGACCCAAACATGGTGTGAGAAATATATCTCTGTAGTAACCCACCAAAGGCCCATGCCCAACTGCGTGTAAGCATGCAACGACAGTGTGCAGTAGTAAAATGAAATAAAGTAAACAGTACTCAAAAGTAACTAATTACCAATTATATTTCCATATTATTATCCATTTAAATCATTTAATTTAAAATACCACCACAGTGAATATTCTAAATAAACAGATAATGTCATCAAACATGTAAACTCCTACCCTCAGGTAAAGAGTATCCAACACAAGAATCTTCCCTCAGACATAAAAGAGTTTTCCCCCAGGCATACGTAGTGTCGACCACAGGCACAGACTCAGCTGCCCACAGGCACAGAAGAAGTTTCCCTCAGGCCGAAATAACTACTACCCACAGGCTAAATAGTGCAGTGCCCACAGGCTAAGCACAACAACGCCCACTGGCTAAATAGGTAACCGGGCCATGCCCAAATTCTCAAAATGTAGTAAACAAACAATTCCTCTTAAGGAAATTCTACAATTACTACATTTAAGGCATACCCTCAGGTATCCTGGCCAAACGGCTAAACAGTGGAACACACCCTTGGGGTGGTTCCAGATCCAAGCAATGATCCCAACCAGCGTTTTATTATGACAATTTAATCACCTATGCAATTCTAGGCATTAAATATAGCAACGGCCTCATCCACATGACACCCCAACATGGTTCCGTGGCACAAAAACTCTCAAAAACGGACGACAGTTGGAAAATATACACAATGCCACCTACCTTATACACCAACAAATGATATACATGAACGCCGACTCCAGAAGCGCCCAAGAACGGCCTAGATTTGACGAAGAACAAAACCCATTCAAATGTAAATAAATTACATTAGGAGAAGAATTGGTAATAATGGTACTAGGAGAGGAGAAGGATTACCCGTGCGGTTCAAACAAGATCGTCCGAATCCGAATCAGATTCAAACGAACACCCGTCGGATCTTCAAAGGTCCAGCCATCCTCCGTGGATCCAAAATGGCTCAAACGCCTCCTCTGCCAAATGAGGAGGTTACTACCAATTTTAAGTCGAAAAAACAAAGTACACGACGTGGAATTCATTCATTTAACTATTCATTTGGCAGCACCGCCACACTGTTCATCCATCGACATGAGTACACGCCATGTACTACCGAGTACACGATGTGTACTATCGCCCAGCTGGTGGCGACTCCACCGACATACCATTCAATCATGCCGACTAACTACACGATGTGTAAGGTACCACTAAACGGAGTGTAGTTGGTTTCTACACCCTTCGTCGCCAGCATGGCTACACGCCCCGTGTACTCATCCCAACATGGCCAAAAGTACATGGCGTGTGGATAATTTGCACGGCGTGTAGTTCCAAAATTCCAGATTTTTCCCCATTCTCGAGCTCTATATTCCATTAGCGTCTTGGTAAAGAAGAAGTCATAGAAGACTGCCTGAAAATCTTCCCACATCATTTCCCTGTGATGCTCTGACTAGGTGGTAACATCCCACCACATTTTGGCGGAATCACGCAGCATGTAAGTCGTGAGCTTGACCCTCCGCCCTGGAGGCGTCTCATATGCTCGAAAATAGTCTACATCGATCCTAGATAAGACTCCGCAGTCTGCGGTCTTCCATCCCCTGAAAATGTAGGCGGATGCTGCTGCTGGAAGATATGAGTCAGCTCAACCATAGATGTAGTAGCCTGCGGTGCTCCCTGAAAGGTCTGAATAAACCGCATAAAACCTTCACGGAACTGCGCCTCCGCGCCTGTGTCTGGTATAACAGTTCGTGCCACATCTGGCTCTGCCGAAGGATCCACCGGTAGCCCATGGCCCACCATCTCCGGAGTATAATTGTCACCGCTCTCCTGGCGAATAATTCGCGGTCGTCTAGGCGGCATGAAACTACAAGGTCAAAAGAACACCACAGATTCAAAATTATCAAGGCTGATACAAAGAAATCACAAATGGAACAAGAGGAATAAGGCATCCAAATTTTTCAAGACAAGACTACACGGCGTGTACACTGACCACACAACATGTACATGACTTCCCTTCCCCAGCCCGGTTCCTTCTGCAGAGCTAAGCCACACAGCTCCTATTAACAAAACTACACGACATGTACTTAATCTACATGGTGTGTATGGTGTTATTTTCCAACTGCCCATGTCACTTGTGACATGGTCGACTACTCGGCTTGAAACTACACGGCGTGTTACACCTGCACATGGCGTGTACATCACCCTATTTCCCCAGCCACATGGCTAACTCCACACAGTCTATCCTCGGACAAGACTACACGGCGTGTCCCGTAGGTACACGGTGTGTTTAAAGGGAGGTGACACCGGCCCTTGCTGTTAGTTACACGGCTAAGTCCCCAGGTCACAATACACGAAATGTTCATTATTGACACGATGTGTTCTGTCAAGGAGTTCACCGACCCTTGTTTATAGTTATGCGGCCGGACTCTGGGTCAACACTACACGACATGCACAAAACTACACATCATGTTTTACCCAAGCCCTTCCCTACCCCATGACGCCGCCAACACGGTGTGTGACACGGGAAGAGACTATTCGACGTGTACTCAAAGGGATAATTTTTTCTCCCGAACAGAAGAACATACACCGTGTGTATAAAAATACTACATGGCGTGTATACTGGGTTTCCAGACAGTATGCCTCAGAAACTTCTCTGGAACCCAGAAAATACCGAAAAACGACACCTAAGTGTCAATTTCGACCCGTGGGGGCCCATACTCCACATTAATCAAAGTTTGAAATATTATATGTTTCACAACCAACAACTAGTCAATGATCCACCAAATTCCGGTAAATGGGGGAACATACTCCCCAAAAACCAATGTTTGGTGTCCATTCTATAAACAAGCTTTAACAAAAACATAGCATATCACAATGCAGGTGTTTATCAAGCAGCTATCATAACAGCATGCTTTTCTAGCACAACAACTATCACAACAACATGGGAATTTATAATGCACCTACATGGCAAGGAAACTATGAATGACATGTGATATATAGCATGTGCCTATATGATGCATGAGACAGCATACCCTCATCTCATCGGGTTACAACTAAATAGAACCCATAGATAAATTATAACAGCACAATCTAAAAGCGTGTCACCCAATGGTGAAAACATATCAACAGTAAAATTGAAAAATCAAAATAATGCAAAATACGAGGTAGACTGGCTTTTCCTAGTATATGGGTTAGATACGCCCGAGCACAACTTATTACCAACTACCGTTCCGTCCTATCCCTGACAACAACTCTAAATAATAAGTCAAAGAAAAAAAACTCCCTCTGATACCACTTTTTAAGATCTTGTAGCTGGGTTCCATGCAACGGGTGCCCCGAGCCTGGTTTTCCATGTGACCTCAAGCACATTTCCCCAAATGCCAGAGGCTACCAACTAGCAGCAAGGGCCCAGGTCTGATAGTGGGGAAACTATGCCCTCATTTGTCAAATTGTTACATAGTGGAATACCAAAATAAAAATACAACAACAGCGGAAGCAGTAAACCATACAAAACTGAAATAAACTACAATAGTGGATATAACCAACAGTATATAAGTGATGATGCTACATTATTAAAGTTTGAAGAAAACAACTAGAACATGTTATACATCAACACAGTACAACAAAATATGGAGTACAACAAAACAAAAAAAACAGCTGGCAGTGGCATCACGAGCCTAGGCTCGGTCCCATGCCCTCTTACTCCTTGGCAACAGTCAAGTACCTGTATAGGGACTCTTGCCCCTATCTACACCTACAACAATGAAATCTGTTTGGGCCGAAAAGTGTGACCCAAACATGGGGTGAGAAATATATCTCAGTAAGAACCCACCAAATTCCCATGCCCAACTGCGTGTAATCATGCAACGACAGTGTGCAGTAGTAAAATGCAATAAAGTAAACAGCACTCAAAAGTAACTAATTACCAATTATATTTCCATCTTATTATCCATTTAAATCATTTAATTTAAAATACCACCACAATGAATATTCTAAATAAACAGCTAATGTCATCGAACATGTAAACTCCTACCCTCAGGTAAAGAGTATCCAACACAAGAATCTGCCCTCAGACATAAAAGAGTTTTCCCCCATGCATAGGTAGTGTCGCCCAGATGCACAGAGTCAGCTGCCCACAGGCACAGAAGAAGTTTCCCTCAGGTCAAAATAACTACTGCCCACAGGCTAAATAGTGTAGTGCCTACAGGCTAAGCACAACAACGCCCTCAGACTCAACAGGTAACCGGGCCATGCCCAAAATCTCAAAATGTAGTAAACAAGCAATTCCTCTCAAGGAAATTCTACAATTACTACATTTAAGGCATACCCTCAGGTATCCTGGCCAACCGGCTAAATAGTGGAACACACCCTTGGGGTGGTTCCAGATCTAAGCAACAATCCCAACCATCATTTTATTATGACAATTTCATCACCTATGCAATTCTAGGCATTAAATATAGCAACGGCCTCATCCACACAACACCCCAACATGGGTCTGTGGCACAAAAACGCTAAAAAATGCACGACAGCTGGAAAATATACACAATGCCACCTACCATATACGCCAACAAATGATATACCTAAACGCCGACTCCAGAAACGCCCAATAATGGCGTATATTTGATGAAGAACAAAACCCATTCAAACGTAAATAACTTACGATAGGAGAAGAATTGGTAAGAACGATACTAGGAGAGGAGAAGGATTACCCGTGTGGTTCAAACGAGATCGTCTGAAGTCGAATCAGATTCCAGACGAACACCCGGCGGATCTTCAAAGGTCCAGCAGTCCGCCTTGGCTCCAAAAATGGCTCAAACACCTCCTCTGCCATATGAGGAGGCTACTGCCTATTTTAAGCCGAAAAAACAAAGTTCATGACGTGTACTTCCTTCATTTAACTGTTCATTTGGCGGCACCGCCACACTGTTTATTCGTCGACATGAGTACACGACATGTACTCCCGAGTACACGACGTGTACTATCGCCCAGCTGGTGGCGACTCCACCGCCTTACCATTCAAGCATTACGACTAACTACACGACGTGTAAGGTACCACGACACGGCGTGTAGTCGGTTCCTACACAATTCGTCACCGGAATGGCAACACGCCCCATGTACTCATCCCAACACGGCCAAAATTACATGGCATGTGGATAATGTACAAGGCGTGTAGTTTCAAAATTCAAGATTTTTCTCCATTTTCCATATTTCCTCAAAAACTCTTAAGGAAAAGGAAAAGAAGAAGCTCGTACCCCAAAAATGAGAACCGGGTTCTTACATCCTAGTCACTTTAGGTCATATCTGTTTATATATTTATTCATCCACAATGAAAATTCATAATATAATATCCCAAAATAATGTCATGAGTTTTATTATTATTCTAAAATACTCACATATTCATTAAAAGTACATATTTACCTTCAATAAATATCTATAGAGAAATAAAAAACTCCATGTGAAAATTAATACTACTACCTCTATTAAAGAATTATTCAATTTTTGTGACCACATAACCGAGTGTGTTTTAAATGTGTAATTAAAAATATATAATTATTATAACATTACAATGATTCTAAAAAAATTATCTATTTTCTAAATTTCTCATATTCTATTAGAATTGAATATTTTATGGTTGAAATTTTTTTTATTACTGCATCCATGAATGACATAATTTCATTTTCATCCTTAAATAAACAAGATGGTTCAAAAAAATTAAAATATATATATAATATCAAGTTTTATTATGTTTTCAAATTTATGTTTTTTAAGGTTAAAATAAATATTAATGAACAACAAAAATTTATTTTTTTGATATTAGTAAATTATTCAGAAGAATATAGTCATGGATTTTGTTCTCATAAACCACTATCATAGTTTCTATTAAATGAACGTAGGGATTCATATAATATTTTAATAAAACTTATTTCAATATATTTTATAATCACTTAATAATAAAATTAGTTTTAATGAATGGTGTATTATGTCTTTATTATAGATCATATGTGAACCCCTAAAAAATAATAACATGTTATAATAAAAAACATTAACTTGATAGAGAATATAGGATTAATATTTATTATTAAGGTGTTAATATGATAAAAGATTTTAATATTCTTTTATTAAATTTAATTAATATGGCCTTGTTTATTAAACATGATATTTATGTTTTTTCTGGAATTCAGGGTGAAATGTAAAGGTTTTTAAAACTCAATATTAAATAATTTTTATTTTGGTCAATATTCATTAACCTTTTTATTATATGTTGTGTAGAGTCAAAAAAAAATTTTATTTTTATTTATTTATAATTTCATTTCAAGGTGTTTACTTTTTTGATCAGAAACACCTTTTCTAATCTAACAATCTTCAATAATTGTGATGTTTATAAGGATTTCGTCAAAATTTCCTCTCATTGAGGTATATTTTCTTATAAGGAATATACTATTATTTTTTATTATGTGATTATCATTTAACATAATTATATTGAGAATAATGAATGAATAATTTCTCAATGTTATTAATTTTCAGGTTTTTATTTGTGGGTAGGTGGATTTTTTCAGGTTGGTTAAAGCATAAGGCCACTGGCAAGCTCACATTTTCTAGAAGAATGTAATCCTTTTTCATGGTATAACTATCCAATATGTGGTATTCTAATATCCTAATATTTAGGCCTAGTAAATCAAATATATTATTATTTGGCATCCATTTTTGAAATGGTAATCATTTTTTTTGTTCCTAAATAAGATTTTTCCCCCTTAATAAGAACTATTCCACAATAAATAATATTTTCACAATCTTATGAATATTTGGTGATATTATTTTATATAAGACTTTCTACGATTGTGAATATTTGTGTTATTTGTAATTTTAGCTCTCACATGGGCAGAATTCTATAAGCGGGGAACTTTAAACAAGGTTCATTCACTTCATCTTCTACTTTTTATTCTTATTGAGAATAAATAGATTTATATTGCTTGGAAAAGTAGAATTTATTTTCATTTATATAGACATTAGATATCTAGGATCTGATATTACTCCCTCTCAACATTATTTATTGTGACAATGTTGTTTTCATCATTATTGAGGTAGGAGTCTATATCAGATGGTCTATTCCATATTTAACATTATTTTCATATAAATCAAACCATTTGATTTATATATTTAAAATTAGTTAAATATTTTATTTAAATTGAATAGTCTTTTAGGATTGGTTTTTCATTAAAAAAATATTTTTTCAATATTATTTGTTTGAAAAAATTCATTAAATGATGTTTTGAAATGGAAATTGTTGGTAATGAATTGGAGTGGTGTTGTATCTCGTTAGAAATGTTTTCATGAATTATGGGATTGGAAATGAAATTTATTTAGAAATTTTTATTTATTTATAAATGATTATTTTTTATCCTAAATGTAATTATAACATTACGAACATTAGGAATACACGAGTTATGTTAAAAAAACAAGACATGTGAGAGTCCTATTGAAGTAAGCTATCACAAGGGAAAGTTACCTTGATGTCCTGGATTCTATTTCAATTACTTTTATGATGTACTGAGGTTCCTAGACAATTGGATTCAAATATGTTTTCTAGTGTTCCATTGTGTTTATTTGTGACTTAGTTTTGTGCACCTTCACATCATGGATTCCCAACTTGGATGGTTTGATTTTTCATTACATTTGTACATTTTTTATGTGATTATTTTATGAAATTATCACGATACAGATATTGTTACATGAAATGTGAATAATTTATTTTATATTAAATTAGTTATGTGATATATTAAATTTCATTGTTTAATTGACTATGGAATTATTTTAAAAATTAATTCCATTTTTTTTAATACCAATAATATTTTTGGGGGAAATGATTTTTTGAATGCGACTTATAAATATATTTTAAAGAATAAGTAATGGATTATTATGGATATAAATGGTATAGATTATCTTGAGTTATCTTACTATGATTTAATACTCACACCCAATATTTTTGTTCGAATTTTTGTAGCCTTAAAAATATAGGTTAGAGGTAAAGAGATTAAAATCATATAGGGGAAACATATCCAAGATCATGATTCCATTCAAGTGGGTTGAGTTAATAGTGACTTATGATCAAGTGTAGATGGAACCATGGGTTACATGTTGTACCATTTTTTCTAGAAATTCTACAGTTTTTTGGACACTATTATCATATTTTTTGGAATTTACTATTATAGTTTTGTTCTATTGAGATATGAGTAATTATGGATATCTACTATAATACACTAATTTTGTTATCATATTAAATGTATTTTTAATGGTGAAATCATTCAAATGTTTCTTTATAAAACACCAAATTTATATAAAGCATCTTGGGGTGACTATGAACACAAGTTGGGACATTTAGTGGGCCTTTTTGGGACATTTTTAGAATGACATGGGTTGATCATTAACAAATTTGTATCAAAGGGTCAGGTTCTGTTTAATCATGTTCTTATTATTTTTTATCCCATCTTGTGGATGGATGAATTTTTTATTCCGATGATAAGACTACTAAAAGTCATAATCGAGTCTGGTAGTGTTTGTAGTCATTATACATTCAAGAAAAACCATGAGTTACAATGTGAATCTTGGGGCTACATTTTTTCCCTTTTTATAATTCATTCCTATGGGATCCAATCCATTAAATTAGGAATATGATAAAGGAATCAAATCAAATTGTTACTATTTTATTATATATTTGTTTAATAATCATGTATCATCAAAAAATTATAATCCATAAGACATGAGTGGAATTAGTGGTTTTATCCGCATACGATAATACTCTAAATATCCTAGTATTGGATGAAATTACCATTAAATAATGCAATTTATATTCCAAGAAACCATCATTTAATTGGTATTAAATTTGGACCATGAATAATAATCCACTTATAATCATCCAATTATCATTACTTATCACAACAGTCCATAAGATACAGTATAATTGATCATGTTGATCGGGTGGATTTTAATCATTTGGGAGAATCCCAATGTTTTCATTGTTTGCCTCACAACTTATATATAATATGGTTTAGGAAGAACACTATGATAATCCATTCTAAAATCCTTGTTAAATGATGATATCACAAGGACTATGTTCACGAATGAAATCTATAAACAATACTATCTTGAAACATTATGAGGGGAACAAACATGAGATTTTGATTCTTTGCACTTGGTAGAAAATTACATCGTAGAGTATGCAACTCAGTTTACTGAGTTAGTGAAGCAGTCACTAGATAATGATTCCAAGGATTATACTGTGGTGTGTATGTTGTATGTGGGTTTGGTGGAAGATATAAAATCATTTTTTACCTACTTACCTGGATAGGATGTATTTCTATAAAACAAATTCGTGAATGTGACATACATACTTGGGACGACAAGGCCCTTCATAGTAGGGAAGCATACAGAAGGTTTCATGAGTAATTTTTATACTCCTAAAATTAAATACAATTAATAATGATCATGAATTGTATGGGTTATACAATGGATGTTTGAAAAGTGTATGGTGGTTGATTACCAGTAAAGAAAAAAGGGACACATAAAACCAAATTATATGGCCTCGACCATTATCTTCCACCCAAGTGGGTAATATTTTTATAACCAATTTTATTTTGATAGTCAATCCTATGTTAATTGAGATATATCATCCATATTCAAGGGTATTGATATTAGACATGAAGTATCAAAATAAGTGGTATCTAAACCCCATTCCATGTGTGATTATTTGATGAAGAATTAGTGGCAGGATGAGGATTTCCATTTATATAAAGATAATTTTTAACCTGAGGAGTCAGAAGAAGGACAGGGTACTTTGAGAGGTGAGATTATTATTTGAAAATAATAGGATATTGATTTTTTATACTATTGTAACTAATTCCACTCTCTTTTCTTTGTTAAAAAATACATTTGGCTTGATTTTAGTGATTATTCCTTTCTTGATGACTCATTCGACAATTATACGAATGATGTTAGGGCATGTATTTACATTTTCCATGTAAAAGGAGGTGTTGTTTTTACTAAAACAACTATGAAACACTATGTAAAATTTTCTTTTCATCATTGATATATTAAATGGCCTGGATTAGATAATTAGATACAATGGAAAAATCAATATCTATCATCATTAGGTAATGTTTCATTCTCTCAGTGGAGTCACTCAGGTCTTAAAAAGAGGGTGGGATATAAAATTTAGAATTTATGATCTCCATTCTCTTAGTGTAGAAATTATATAGTTATAATTCTATAGTTGATTATTAATGTTTTCATTTATATCATAATGGTCAAATTCTAGTGGTGAAAACAGAGTATCCTAAAATTGGTAAAAAATAATTGTTCTGGTTATCACATAATAGGGAGGTTATGTTATCTATAATCATTCTTCAAAGTATAAAAAAAATTAGTACCTTTATTTCAAATGAACCTCAAAAAATTGAGAGGGATATTTGTTCATCTAGATTATCTTTATTTTTTTGTTTTATTCAATATACTGTTACATATTGGTCATCACTATTACTTTGTCCAATGAAAGAGTATGGGATTCGTTGACATTATGTTGATTAAAAAACTCCATTTGTTTATAGTGACGATCTTATAACACTTTATCATGGTTGATGACCATTTTGATCAATATAATGGGGCGAAGTGGTGTCCAAAAATTGATCAAAGATTAGCATATGATCATATGAGGGTCAAAGAGGAAGATATCAATATGATATAATTCGTATGTGGATATGTTTTTTTTGGTGTCTATTTATTCCATTTGGCCTCACTGATTCCCATGTAGTATTTATACATTTAATAAATCAAATAATCCATGTATTTCTGAATTTAATCCAAATTTTCATTTTGGGTAATATTCTTTTATACGCTACATTTGAACATGGTCAGGTTGTGCTTATGAGTATCATCCATGGAAACGTATGATAAAATTTTCTATAAGTAAATATTTGAAATTGTCAATTTTATATTATTGAGGATAATTTTCAAATCCCTTTTATTTATGATAATGTTCTACTAGTGGACCCAAAATGTATTCAAGTAGTGAGATATTAGGTCCAACCTAGAAATGTGTTTTAAATATGGAGTTTCCAGGGGTTAAGTAGATATTAAATGAGATTAATTTAGGACATATCCAATATTCCATCCCTGGGGATAGTGTTGATAAATGATGGTATGATTTTATAGGGTTCATGGTTAGAGATCCATTGGTGAGTTTTATATGATATTTACTTTATCACTATTCTGGATTCTTCACGATTTGGGTGTCAGTTATAATGTTTACATTGATGCATCATATATTGGTTTGGTTTTTTATATGGAAGAGATAGGTAGTAGATTATGGATATCATTAGTTATTCAATCATTATTTAAAATAGAATATTCATGATCTTGAGTTTGTAGTAGTGATGCAATAACAAAATACATGGAATAAATAACTATTTTGGGAGATGTTTATAGTTTATTCAAACCCTAATATTATGAATTTTACCTTCAAATAAAAATAATATATTTCTATTAATGATAAACCTGGTATACCACCTATAGAAATTTTTTTATGTCTCACACCCCATACATGTTAATCTGGTTACAAACATGTTATGCCCAAATGGTCTGACTCTGGCTATAATGCAATCAGTGGAAAGGATGTTCTGAATGATATTATTTGTAAAAACATGCTTAGGTGAAGGGAAATCTAATTAATAGATAATATTTATCCCATGTAGATTAAAAACCCTAAGTGGGGTCTGAATAAGGGATAACCTATCAAAATAACTACCCCATTATATCTTATTTCTTTTCTAAACAAAACACCCTTCTATCTAAATCCCGCTACAATGTATGAATAGAAATTTAAGCATGAGTGAGATATATAAATATTACATTGTTCACCAAAACTAGTTTTTTTAAGCTGCATATAATGGAAATTCAATGATATAACAAATCCACTAAATATGAAATTTTTTATACAATGATTAGAGGGGAATTACTTTCCCACCGAGTTTTCAGCCAATGACAAAATGAATATTGCATCTCTTTCAATTGAATTATGCCCACTAGTTCATCATAAAACCCTCCATTGATTTCATTATTAAACATGCTTTAAACATAATTTATTGTGTAATTATTCTTTACTTTCATCCAAAAAAGATACACCACTTCACAAAAGATCTATTGTGCAATCACGTATCTATACATTTGTGATTCCCTCATCTTTCAAGAAGCTCAATCAACCTTCACGAAGAATATACCTTTTGTTGATCTGGATAAATTATTGGATATTGGAAATTGATATAGTCATTCCATACACCATAGAAATACCATGATAAAACATGAATTTATAAATTACTTCTCATAGTTTGGAATATGGTGTTGTATTTTATTTCGTTAGTCATAGTGTCACACATGTCTGAAAATTAATGTAGAACATCAGATACCTTCTAGGTTACTACATCCTTTATCAGTCCATGTGAAATAATAGGATGAAAAATATATTGACTTTATGTTTGATCTAACAAGGACTCTTATTTGTAAGTATGTGGTATGTATGAATATTGATCGGCTCACCAAACCATCACATTTCCTACATATCACTGATTCAGAGAATATAAATAAACTTATGGCCATCCATTTCAGGTGAAATTATGGGTTGACCATGGTTCCTAAATTATATTCTATCAAATTATCTTTTATTAATATTATTAATTATTTATTCTAGGTATTTATATGACATTCATTAAATACCACCTTCATATTTATTTGAATAAATATATATTCAATATTTCTATTTGTAACATTGAATCATTTATTTTTTTATATAGTCTTGAACAATCGTTACTAACAAAAAAATTTAAATATATCTATTTATTCTATTTTTATATATTTAATGATATTTTCTAATTTCACTATGAAATTTGTAAATTACATTAATGTTTTCATTTCATTATTTATTTTCATCCCCATTAAAATTTTACATTGTCTTGAATAATTATTAAACACCACTAATAATATCTTATTCGTCTTAGTACATGTTCCCTTTCTAATTTCAAAATGAATGTATGTATTTAAACTTATTGACATATTTTTTAATAATAAAATTTTTGTGCAGAACATTTATTAACCATTATAATGAGGTGGGTTATAATATATGTGTTTTCAAAATGTTAAAATGAATTTCCTTTACCAGTTTTACTTTTTTTTCTATTAGTATAAATTTTCTCGGAATAAAAATTATATAAATAAAACATTATATTTTAAAAATTTCACTCTAAATAATGTTTTATTGTTACTTCATTTTAATTACTCAAAAATGATATTTTCAAAGGTGACACGTATTCTCTTCTATTTAAGAGGATTTAGTGAAATATTATATAGTGACTCATTTCTATTTCACTTCAATTTTACCCATTAAATGAAAAATATTCTCTCATATGGTGATCATATTTAAGATTATCCTTTTAAATGATTTTATAAGATTAATATTTTTGGTGATTTAGATTTCGAAATCCTATTTTCTAATTTCGATATCATGTTATGTGATACCATTAATAAATTAGATAAACCTATTTCTAATTCCAAGGGTTTTAATTAAATGATAAATGGTTGTTATCTTAGGGTATGAATATGTATTATTTTGATGATTTGGGTCCTAAATCACGCACCGATGAATTTATTCTGGTATCAAATCTCATGGTATAATAGTTCTTTGAAATACATGGATTTATCACTATATAAGTAGTGATAATACATTGATATTTTCACAACATAGAGGGTGAGAATAATTTCATATTACAAAATTTTATGATAATATAGGCTTAATTTTTTACATACTACATTGGTATTTTTTTTCCATTTCATGTAACATCTTTATGTAATATAATGATTATTATGCTTTGTGAATCATGTTTATTATATAACATTTTTTGTAATATTATTCTTTGGTATGTACCTTTTCATTTGTAATTCCATGTCCTAATCTATATAATGATTTATAAATTTTTTCTTCATGTTCTATTAATAAATTATATGTCATATTTAGCAATTAAAATTAAGTATTTTGATTTAACCCTTGATGAAGTGTTGAAATTTTTTAACCCTACTGATTTTTTGATCTAACCCCTTATTATGTCTTCTATTATAATATTATTCAAGATAAACATAACCCTTGGGAATTATATAAGTGGGAATAGTGTGGATTCATTATAGGGAAATTCTAATATGTATTCTAAAATATATTTCTTATAATTATGACCCTTAGAGAAAAAAAACCTCCAGTTATAGGGATTGCTAGATTATTGTGATTGTAATTTATAATTAATTTTTACTATTTTAATATTATCATGGTTCATATCACTTTTTAAATAAATTTATTTATTATGAATTTTCATATAAAAACAAACTATGGAGAGCAGGTTAGGGGGACCACATTTGGTAAATGCATGAATGTTTTATTTTTTCGGATTAGTTTAATAATTTATATGTAGTGGTACGAAGAATAATTAGTGAAAAAGAAGTTATAATCATAAATATTTGAAAATATATCAACAATATGGAAATTTATATTGTTTCTGTTTTTAATAAATTTAATTTATTTTAAGGACATAGTCCTTATTTGAGGTAATGTTATTTATCATTAAATATATTTTCAGTTTAAGTGTTCATATATTGCCTTATATGAATTCTACTTTAGCTTATAGAGGTATCGAGGGTGTCTAGGGACCATTGAATCTCAAAACCCAAGCTTTTCAGGGAATATAGCAGGCGCAACGTTTGTTCAATTTGTCTAGGGAAGGACGCATGATTAGATAAATTGTGTGATGTATGGTAAATGAGGATGATCTGGCAACTTGGTAAGACCAAACCATGTGATTTGGGTAACATGTTCATGTGGAAACCACTTCAATTTTTATTGTGGGTTCAGTCATGTTTTTTGCTTTGATAGTCAAACAATGGGGGTATACCATGTGAGGTGGCCTTCCACATAGTTAATTGTGGATGGCTGGAACACACTTTGTCAGAAGGTGTTCATATAACATGCGGAAATATAATTTTATGGAATTTTTAATTTTAAAACAAATTTAATTTATAAATTTTCCAATATTTATTCCCCCACTCACACCAACTCACCTCCCATATTGACAGCTTCCTTTAGTTACTATTCCAAGAACAAAGAGATCATCTCTATCTGGACTCTGATTCATGATGCACTCAACATGATGGATATGAATCGATCATTACTCAATTTGTTTTTACATTTTCATCCTTCTCATAGATATCAGCTACACTATTTAAGTGAATCAAAATATTCCATATTATTAGGTTCTTCATTTATTCTTCTATTCTCTATCATTCTCAGTTTAATTAAGAGTTGGAACTGGATGAGCTATCAACAACAGACCTATAGATGGTCATGTTATGACATTAATTAAAATTAAAGGTGTTTATATATGTGTTTATGTATCAAGACCAATTTTTGGGATTTACATTGAATGAATAGAAACAAATAATCAAATTGTTAATCATGGACAATTCCATTATAGATATCCACAATGATTATTATAGGTTTGTAATATGATTTAAAATAGCCATGTGAGTGTTGGTTATATAGGTGGACCACCATTGTGGGTTTAACCTTGGATAACCATAGGTGTTCCTTTTTTCCATTGTTGTTGGACTATTAAATTAAATTGATAATTTTGAATTGATTGGTGTTATAAATATTTAATTAAATAGATTAATGGTAAGGAATTGGATGACCATTACCCTTGACGCTTTTAGTGAAATTTATTGATTAAACATAATTTACCTTTATTTTTATGTTCCAATGTGAGTTAAATGGTCATTATTCCGTTTAATAGTTAGTAAATCATGAGATGGTAGTTCTTAATTAATTTTCCACATGAATAGTTCAACGACAAGCCTTCTTTGCTTGGATAATACCCTGAGACACCTTTTGAGGTGAGGTCTAGGTTGTATGTTACTTTTTTTCACCAAGGAATGTTAAATGAAAATTAAAAACTGGAATTTTGTTGAATGAATGTTTATATTCTTTGAGAGACACAATGATTCAAATGATAATTCCAGGGAAGGACTAAAATTTCACTGGATTTTCATATGATCAATTAATAATTAAACACACACAAGGACTAGCATTGATGGAAATAGAGGTTTTACTATTATATTCTGATGACTCTTTGAATCCAGATGGATTTTTATAAATGGAATCAAATGTATTTCATTTATATATATTCTGTGGGTGATATTTGGGCTCCCTTAGTTTACCACCAATGAAAGAATTGAATGGGAGTGGAATTTTACCACACCTAGAGTGATGCCTTTGTTGATGAATGGTTTTCCATAGAAAATCTCACAAGGTTATTGTTTATATTACACATAGGGCGAGACTTTAATTCATGCATTGGAATGTTATTGATGGGAACATGTTTTAAATTTATTGATGTATTAAATGAAACATATTAATAGTCTTCCAAGACAAAGAACAACCATGTATTTGGTCATGCCTTTCACATTATGGATCTATTATTTTGGAAACCTTCAATCAAGTTATCATGGGGGATTTGAGGCTGTATTTCATCTATCAAGACTCATTTATTAAAAGATATTGATTGATTATATGACCTAGTTTTTAAAAAAAGAACATGGACATTAGATGAACTTCACTTTCTGTAATTCTTTTAATTGTTATATTGCTGCCTGCACACTATTTTCATTAAATATTCAATGTTTGATTGGAAACTAACATTGGGTGGTTATCAATTGGGATTACATCTCACACCCAATTTGTACCTCCTTAAAGTAACCTAAAATACTATTTTAATTTAGTTATTTATAAAGGAAATCAACCTTCTACAGGTTCTTGATTGTTGATGAAGAGGAGGGGAGTATGGGACCAATCTGTCCCTCAAGATTCTATAGGGAATTTTTTTGTATTTTCTTTATTTTGTTAAATGTATTGTATATTTTAAAAGTATGACTATATTGGAAGCTTTGTTAGGGTCATGTGACATTTATCATCATTTTTTATATGAGAAATCTTTTGTCATTTTTTATATATCAATATTCCTCTGTATACTTTTGAAATCCATAAGTCTTACTTTACCCTCTACCTAAATGTTTTGGACATTTCTATGTGCTGCACTCTGGTGAATAGGGAATAGTCTCCCCACACACACACATATATTTTCTCTACTATTTGTAAACCTTTGGAATTTTAGGAGATTCAGTTGAGTCTATGTAGCTTACAAGGCTCGAAGCATCGTTGAGTGGAATCTTGGATTGGGATGTCAGAATGTTTTATCCTGGGAATTTTATTATGGATTTCATTACTATTTTGTGATAATATATAGAATATCTTGTAAATGGGATTTATAAATGAGTTGTTCTGAATATGTTTTAATCCATGTATTGGAAAAACCCAATGGCCTTCAAATAAATTTTCTTCTACATTTTGACAATTATATTTTATTTGATTCCACTATTTGGTGACGCACAAGAGTTGTGATGTTATAATTGATGTTATTTTAGGATATTTGTGATGATAAAAAATGAGATGAGGGTATTCCTTCTAATGAATCAAACTAGGAACCTATTTTTATTCAATTTTCATGCATTATGAATTCCTATCTCACTTTCACTATGAATGAATTTTGAAAATTATAAGGATATACCATAGTCTAATATAATATTTAGGAATTTGTATTAATAATGACATGGATTCCTCAATCAATTTTTATATTATACAAGTACCAATGGGTAGTATGAGACCCCATGGATTATAATTTCGAAAAAAATATTTCCTATACATTAAAAATGAGAAATGGTATAAATGAAAAAATTGCAGTGAAGGGCCTTTCCCTGAGTAATGTGTGCCCACCTAGATTAGAACAGTTCACATACCTTTCATGGAATTTCATAGACTTTATATTCTATACAAGAATTTGGTTATGTTGTTCAGTGACACGAATGCTCCAACAGTCTTCATGGAACTACTGAAATGAGTTATCCATCCATATATTGATTTGTTTGTGGTGGTGTAATTATAAGACAACATCATGTATTCTCATAATCAACATTACAATTCCAAACATATTGAGATTAATTTTGATAATCTAAAAGAGAATCAATTATATTCTATGATCATAAATTTTCACATTTCAATGGATCAGATTCACTTATTGGGACACATAATCATAGAGACACAAGTGTCTATTGTCCTAGAGATGGTGAGATAATTGTTTTTAGGAGAATCCCATGACTTCCATTGAGTTATTGATTTTATTTAGGCTATATGGTTAATAATATATTTCAAATAAGAATTCACATTATTAAAATATCCACAGATGTCCATTACTACGATGTGTGTGAAGTGTGTATGGTTAGATTCTTATGAGATGGAATTTTAGGAGGTCAAATGGATATTTGCCTTCGGTGCCAATAATTATTTTTTCAAATACGATCAAGATATTAACTATTTACTAGGACACATCATGTATCAATCTATGAATACTTTTTATTTAAGTGTATAGATTCATGGAATATGGGTCATAGAAGTAATGTCTACATGACATGGATTATCTGATGCATGATATCTAATTAGCTAAATGTTTTTAGACATTGTGTTTTTTTGATACATTACATAGATGGATGGAATTTTTTTGTGAAAAAGAAACATAGAATCCTAATGTATATATTTACATAGTTTGTTCTAAATAAAATATAGTAAGAATGTGTTGATTACCAAAATAATTTGGATATTTATGTTTTCTACATGTTTTCTAATGGAAATTAAATTTTTGATGTACTGAGTATTGTGAATCAGATATAATAACTTTAGCATGACTTTAGAATGTGGAATCTTATGTCATTGTTCTATAAGATGAACATGGAGGGGGAAAATAGTCAAGGGATGAACTTTTTCTCATACATAGTTGTTACCTCAACCATTAAGGATAGATTTATTTGGAGTTAAACAATAAATTATATAGTCCTAATACTATAGGAGTGTGGGGAAGGTGGGGTCCCTTCTCAAAGTTAGACCATAGGTGAGGGTGATATTATTTGAGTACATGGTTGCATATTGGTTTCAGTATATATGTGTGAGGATGAGATGTGGAATTTTCATGCAACAACATTGGATGTAGATCATGGAGTCACTATGACGTTTTAGGATTGACATCATCAGTATTGGTGTTTAGGGACAAAATGTGTTGTAACTTGTTTTATCCTGAGATGTATCACCTATCAACAGATGAAGGATGAACAATGACACCCAAAAGAACATTTTCAAGATCTTCCCATTCAAATGTGGAATTGGATTTACACCACTGATGGAATTCATGATATAATTACTAATGTCACCTTAAGGTAGTGATTTCAGAAGTTATTTTGTATAAAGTCTCAAAAATGATTCACATTTCCTACTGATCAAGGAAAAATTTATTGTGGATGAGCTTAGAAGGTTATATATCGATCAGATAGTTTAAATTCATGGTGTCTATCATACTATCATTTCATATAGGGATTCTTGTAATACTATTGATTATTTAATGTGATGTAGAGAGTATTGGGTTTATATGTGCTTGTGAAAAAATAAATCAACCCTAAAATTAATGGCTATTCGGAACACATGATTCAAGTGCTTGAGGATATGATGCAGTCATTCATCCCGAATTTTGAGGGCTCCTCATAGAGTAATATATCCTTTAATTAATTCTCCAATAAATAAATATTTCAGGAAACTATAAATATATTTCCTTATTTGGAATTTTATACTAGGTCATACTGATCACCCATGTTTTGGTTAGTGGAAGGAGATGTTGTTATGTTAGGACCTCATCTTGTTTAGGATACTACAATGCATGTGTAGTTAATTTGTATGGGAATTCATAAAAATTAGCCTCATCATAAATCATAATATGATCACAATATAAAACCTCTAATGTTAGTGGATAGGGATCATATATTTTTATATGTCTCCATCTTGATAAGAAAAAGAAGAATCAAAAAATGAGATATACTATCAATGATATATGTCAGCCCGCTTGAGATTTTTGAGAGATTTAGGTGGGTATATAATTGGTTGTAGTTACCATAGATGTAGTTTAACATACATGATAACATGCATTTATCATAGTTGCACTGTTATTATTCAAACACATCTCAAAACATTTAGCCTAATGAGGTTGAGTAACATGTCGATAGATACTTTGAGGAGAATTTGATAAGTAGTTTGGATCATAAAACGAATGCTTTCCATAGTCAGTTATATCATTTATATTGGGTTCTATGGATGCGTGACCCAATACACGATGAAATGTGGGATTGGGCGGCTGATGGTGATCCTAGTGGTTGGAGTAATTATTAGGCAAGTAATAAAACCCTTGAGACATAAATCCAAGGACAAATTTATTTAAGGGGTGTTTGTAAGAACCCGGTTCGACTGTGAGAAAGAAATCCTTTACACTCCATCAAATTTCATTTTAAATGTTTTAATAAGGAATTAACTGACAGACCATTGAGTCCATGTGGGATTCTAGGGTGTCTATTGATTATTCAACTATTCAAACCAAATCTTAGATGTGAAAAATTCATAGTGCATGGTTACTTAAAATTGTACATGGCAGGATGAATGGTTAGATAAACAATGTTATGCATGGGAAAGGAGTAGGACATGACTAAATTGTTATAGAAAACTGTGTGATTTTGGTAGCACTGTCATGCGACATCTCCTATATTTTTTATAGTAGGTTTTTGGAATTTTATTCACATTTTCCGTCAAACTATGTTATAAACCATGCAAGGTTCCATTCCATACAACTTACCATGAACGATTTCCACATAGTTTAAAAAATATGGCACATAAACCATGAAACCCCAATATTTTAGTTAGTTTTATAATTACAAGAAAATTTATATTTATAATTTATTCCACGATTTATATCCTCCTACATCACTGTGTCACACCTCACATTTTGAGAGCTTAATAGAGTTTTTATTCATAGAATAAAGATATCAACTCTGTCTAGACTCCAATTCAGGTATTTTCATCTCGTTTAATCTATGTAAGTGATTACTAGATTACTTATATACATTATTAAATCACTAGGATATCAGTGCTACTATTTAGGTGCAAGATAATATGACCTATTATTATGTTAATTATTAATTATTCTATTTTCCCTAATTTAAGACATATCATGTCCTAATATAGGATTTTATATCAAAAATAAAACAATGGTTGGTGGACCTATTCCATTATCCAAAATTATAGATGTTTAAATATAATATATTTTAATGCTCCTAAATAGTATGTGTCGGCTTAAATTATTTTAATACTTGCATTGAATTTTTAGGAATGATATATTCAATTATAGAGATCGTCAATGAATTTTATAGGTTGTTGACCTTGATTTAGAAGCACCCATTGGGTTTTTTTGTTATATAGATGGATTACCATGGGTGGATTAGCATTGGACACCCATATGTGTGATTTTTCCCCCATTCCATGGTATGTTTAAATTAAATTGATAATTTTAAAATTATATTTTTAATCAATTATAAATGAAATGGATTTATGGTAACGGGAGGTATGACCTAAAACCTTGTCCATTGTAATGAAATTGATTGAATAATAATTATTTACATTAATAAATATGTTCATGTGCTACTTAAATGGATCTTATTTTTATAATTGTTTTTTAATCATGATATACAGGTTACTAATGAAAAACACATGTGAGTTGA
Source organism: Viscum album (assembly GCA_963277665.1). Lineage (NCBI taxonomy): Eukaryota > Viridiplantae > Streptophyta > Magnoliopsida > Santalales > Viscaceae > Viscum > Viscum album. The sequence continues at coordinate 318,756,337 of OY728127.1, forward strand.
TTGAAACCTAGACATCTAATCTAGTTTAATACCATGGGACCCCATTTTTAGTGAGGTATTTGTTGGATGTTCATATTTTTGGTCATTCCATGTTAATAAAATGAATAAGTGGAATTTAATTGATTAAATTATTATCTCCCATGGGTTGAACATTGATTCAATGAATAATTCCATGGATATATTCGATTGGTTTGGAATTTTATTATAACCGAGTGATACTTGGACTCCAATTATGAATTCCAAATATATACATATAGGATTTTCAAAGATAATTCAATAGACTATTGGTATAAAAATAGATTGATATGGATATACACAATGAAAATTTGATTTATATATAATCTATGGATGGTACTTGGTCTCCCTTAGTAGACTTCTACCAATGAACTCATTTAGTACTGATGTTATAAAACACCTAGAGTGATATCAGGGTTCCTGAGAGTCTCTCCATAGAGGGTCATATAGGGTATTGGTTTATGTTAAACCTTGAGTGAGTCTTGGATTTCATCCTTGGAATTCATGGACAACCACTTTTTATAAATTAATTAATGAATTAAATGACTTATTTGGTTTGTATTCATATAAAATGGATAAGATTGGATTCTATCTTCACTTAGTCAATATGGTTTGTCTATTTTGTCTCCATGTGATCATGTTGTAATGGTAGATGTAGGAATACATGACATGTCTAAGAAATATAATGGTAATAATATAGATTTATAAAATAATGTTTTTTTAAATGAGAACATGTACTTTTTAGGATGTTTACTTTCATTAGTTCCTTTTCATGTTTTATTAATTCCATTACAGTTTTTTCATTATATAATCACTATGTGATTGGAACGTGAGCTTAGGTGGTTGCATACTAGGATTACATTTTACAAAATCTTTAGCCTACCTTTTGGGTGCCCAAATAGACTATATGACTGCATATATGGATAAGGGAAGGATCTCTTCTATTGGTTCTTGATTTCTACCTTGAAGAAGGGGATCATGGGGCTATGAAAAGGTATGTGATGATAAATATATAGTTTTTTCCATTTTCTACTTTTGAAACATGTATTTTATGGTTTCCATGTATACTAGTTTTGGAAAACTTACTAGGATCATATGACATGTATCACCATTTTTTATATGAGATGGATTTTGGTATTGTTTATTTTAAAGTATTACGTTATTTTTTTGTTTCATCAATATGTTTTACTGCCTCCTCTACTTGTATGTTAATTATATTAAAATATTCTACACTATGGTGATAAGATAACAGTCTCCCCATTGGCACCGCAAGCCCCATGCTATTACTCGGTATCATCATGTTTTTTGGTAGACATTCTTGATGCCATGTGGACAACCGAGTAAAGGGAATTGTTGAGTGGTCTCTAGGTCTATGACATTAAATCCCTGTCTACAAAAAATAAGGGGATACTAGATCTAGGAAAATTATTCTAAAGGGTAATAACTATGTGTACGACCAGTTGGGAATTATCTCAATCTTGAATAAGTGAAAAAAAGGATTCTTAACTGCCCCCTGGTTTTACACTCTGTGAATATTTGATTTGGTTGACTTATATTATCTTTACATAAAATTTCGAAGTATTTAAATGGAATATTAGGTTTTGATAAAAATCACATTCTATAATTTAACCAAATAGATATATAACCATAAAAGACATAGGAAAACTAAAGGATTTATAGGTTTATACAATTATATCCTAGTGTAATCCAGAGAATGTAATGTTGAAATGAATGAATAATATAAAAATAAATATTAATATTGAGTTTCAATATTCATATGAAAACATATACGGATTATATTTTATTTTTCATAAGATATTGGTTTTAATCATTTCACTATAAATTCGATAATGAAAATGATGTTGTGAATAGTCTGCCTTTTGAAACTCATAATTCTTATAGAAATAAATTGATGTATATTTGGATCAAATGGTTTAGAATCTCAATATATTCATATTATATAGGAATATATTTCTTCTATTGTTCTACACATGTTACCGAGTCATGAAATTATTCCATGAGTCTTATATGTCTTATATATTCTCTTAACTATTTTCCTTAGTGAATAATAAATAAAATTTTTGGGACACAGATTATTTATGTTGGAGAATTTAACAACAAAATATTTCAGTATTTGATACTATTTAAATAAATAACATGTTGAATAGATGTCACACAAAACACCGAACCCAAACGAACTGTGTTATATTTTATGTTGTAACTGAAATAATGATACATTATGAAAACACAATAATGAAATAAATGGATAATATTTGGTTTTGATATTGTTATATAAATAATATATACATATATATCGACTAAAAATTATTATTTTATTTTTTAAAATTAAAAGATATATTTTACTATATGTGTATTTGTGAAATTAAATTTTTTAAATATATATATATAAAAATAATGGTATTTATTGAATATTATTTAATATAAAATTAATATTTTTCATTTTTTTAAATGTATTTATTATTTTTAGTCATTATAGAATATTGTTATAAATCATTGAAATTAGAAGATAATATTTATATCGAATTTAATTAATAAAAATCCAACATTTAGTAATAAGAATCTTATAAGGATAAATTAATTTTTTTAAATAAAAACATATTTTTTAAAAATTGGATTTTATTATATTTCACATTTTTAATTCAACGTTGATCTCGAGAACAATTCTACATTTACTATAAAGTAACACATCGTACATCTATTCTTCTATAACCCTTAAATGAAGATATGGATGAACATTCATTTCAGAAAGAAAATATTTTTAACATTTTAATTATTATTATACCCAACTTTCACAAATCCATAAAATAATGGATCTATTATGTTATTTTGAATAGATAAACTGGAATAATCCTTGTAACTCAACGAATTTGAAAACCATGTTCACTTTTCTGTGGTATAAATGTTTTCAGTAGACATACTAATTAATCAACTCCAACAATCTCTTAGATTGAATACTCTTCTCTTTTAGAGTGAATATATAGTATAAATTTTTATAACCATTATATAAATAAACCATTTCAACAAAAAGATGATTCCATCAAATATTTATTTTATTACATTCCGCAACTAACTCCAAATCATGAGTTGGGTTATTTTTTCCATGAACATTGAATTTTTTGGAGGCATAATCTTTCAATACATAATTTTAAATGAAAATTTATAAATGTAACTTCATTGATGTATAAAAAATTATTACCAACCCTTTTCAATGGTATGGTAAGGTCATAAAATGGGGACTAATATTACTCCTATTAGTTCTCCAAAAAATTATATCACATTCATTTGATCCAAGGATCATGGCCCCCTTTCGAGATAATTTTATTAGTTTATTAAAATATGATGATAAATTATCCACAATGAGTCAATAATGTTCTATAAAAATAATAAATCTATGAATCATAGTCACAATGGTTGGTCTTGTCTAATGGTCAATGACATCAATTTTTCATGGATCCACCGATATCCCTCTAATTGAAATTATATAAACCCTATGAAAAATCATGTTTTTGATAAAATATATAATTTTTAATTTCTTCATATATCATCTACATCCATAATGTCTTTATTAAAATCGTATTGTGATCATCATGCCCTTTAATTATACTTTAATATACAACAATACATTCTATAAAAATTACCAAAAATTTCTAAAACATATATCGAATGAATTTATTTAGTAAATAAATAAAGATAATCGGTGAATTTCAAAGACCACATGTTGTAATTATATATTCATAGTAACTATACCATGTAAGTAATTATATCATGGGTATATTTTCAATCATTATGTTCTTTGTATGATATATATAATGTATGATAATCATAAAAATTTATTGAGATTCATTCAATAGATCAACCATGTCATCAATACGGGGTTGAGGATACTTGTTCATGATTGTGTTCATCTTCAAATAATTATAAACAATACAGAGTCTCATGGATTTTTATTTCTTCTTAAAAAGAATAGTTTCATCCCAATGTGATGTACTATCCCAAATGAATCTAATTTTATAATTCTTCTGAACTTTCTTCTCAAATTCCTTTAACTAAATCAAGGATATTATCTTGATAGTACTCAAAATAATTTTATCACTACGTATGTGTTCATTTGAGAAATTTAAAATTCAATGGAATACTATGAAACTCGTCCAGAATTAAATTAACATACTCTCAAAAAATTGATATATCATCGATGTTGAGTTTTTCTATAAAAATATCAGATATAAACTCTTTTGGAATTGGAATTATGATCAATTAAATGGATTTAATTTCCATTGAAAATGTCATATTTATATTTTCACTAATTGAATATCTTATGTTTATTTGGAGTATCAAATATTACATCACATCATCAATAATAGAAGGGTAAATTATATATATAATGTTAATCAACGAAAAAAATATAATTGAATTTAACTATAGAGAGCATAATAATATTTTAAATGAGCATATCCCCACACACATCAGTTATAGAATAATAATATATTTGTGATGTGATCATCATTACATTATGGGATCTCACTACTAATTCAACCTCAAATTGTTAAGGTGGAATCGTAATACCCTTAGTAAAATCTATTGATATAAATAAGATTGTATATATGGAATAAAATAATAAATTATTAGTTATAGATCGGATGAAATGTGAACATTTTAAAGATTCAGTATTGTACTCTACATTTGGCTGTTATGACCACATGTTATTTCATATTATCTCCAATATTAAGAGGTTTTTGGTTTCAATAATCATCATTTACCATCATATTAGATCACTAGATATCATAATGTCCAATAGTGATCACATTTTAAACAATAGGGTGTGTGTGGTTTATTCTATGGATATTTCTCCCTATTTATGACATTTTCTAACTCATTCCCATCAAATTTACACAAGATCTTATAATTATAGTATTTTCCATAAATTAATAATTTGCCAACCACTATATGACAATTTAATCTATGTTACCTTCCCTACATGGAGCATTAAGGAAGGCTCATCCTCTTCAGTCAAATTTTTAGTGTTCTTATAAACATATAACTTTTTTAAAAAAACAATGTAATTAATGGGTAAATCATACCTCTATTTTTAAATTCCATGTGCAAAATTTATTGTCATACCTAGTTATGTTTAATATGGATAACACACTTCATATACATGGTTTAGGTCAATCTAAAATTTTTCAAATATTAATTTTGAGTTGGAAGATAATCCCTAATTTATACTTCACAAGTCTTGTAATATATTCCTCATTGATATTATGAGATTCATTGTGATTCAACATTATCATCTTGAAATCCCTCTTCTTAATCATGTGATGAGTATGTGGAAAATAATTATTAAATTATAGGCACTTAAACTCATCCATCATTGTTGAGTAAATTTCTTATTTTGTCCTCTTGTACAATGTATGATTCCACAAATGATATGATTTTCCTACATGATTATAAATAGAAAAAATAATTTTTCATTATTTAAAACATCGGATAATTAAAAATATAATTTTAATGGGGTAGATCCATTCTTAGAAACTATTATACCAGAAGTCCAAAAAATGGAATATTAACATTGGTTCATGAAAGAGACAATAAAAATATTTTCCACCTATGTATCTTTTTGTTGATAAACATGATTCATAGAATATGTTTTTTTCATTAGAATTATAATGAGAAATTTTAATTTTTCACCCAAGACAATTGATTTCTCATGGAAATAATTATTCAATTTTGAATCACATTCTCCATTAACATAATTCCTTAAAGTTCTACCCATTGACTAATTTTAAAAGCATATTCAAAGGAACAATAAACATTGTTACAACCCACATAATCATGAGAAAAAATTATAATATATATAAATAATGGATGATTAATTTATATTTTTTACTCTCGTGGATATTCATTGTCATCTTCTATTTAAATCCATCATAAAATTTTAGAAACAAAATTTGAATTATTGGAAAGATCTTTCCAATATTTTCAATCCAAGTCCATAGTTTTTAACACATAATATTATTTATAATAAAGGATGATATATAAAGAACCAACACATTTAAGGGTAGTTAACCCTAGAATTGTTATCTCCAAAGCCAAATGCACTATATTCTTCCATAACGGTAGTTTTTTATAAGAATTCCACACTTCATTATTTTCAATGACTTTGGATGTTCTTGAAAACATAAGATTTTTCTAAGAGTTCTCACTATAGATCTAGAATCCTTCTATAAAATATTAAACTAAGTCTTCACATGATTCTAACTATAGTAACAGACATATTACACACATATATATTACTACTTATTAGTTGAGTAACCATTATATAAAGTAATGATCATACCAAACATGTGTTCCTCTTGTATACTGGGATACATGGACACATGAACAACTTGTTCATAAGTGAAATAAAACATCTCCCACATATTTATTTAAAAATATAATTATTCATAGACATGTCAAAATTAATACCATTTTTATTAACATGGGGAATGGAATCCTAAATAAGGTAAGATCAGATTCTCAATAATGGTAAACGTGGGAGATATTAAGGATCAACAAAATATGTCAGGTGAAAATGGGTATAAGAATATGATCAAAATATTTAAAAATAAAACCCTTGAAATAATAGATCATAATCAAGGGTCATGTAATAAATATTCATAGTTTATCAGACATGAATCAAAATAAAAAAACAAAATCCATGTGATTATAACACTAGAATAAAACATTTTTCTATAGTTTTAACATTAGAATAAAATATAATTTCCATAGTAGTAAAATTTTACTTACATGACAAAAAATGATTATTATTTTCACTCCATATACAATTATAGTAACACAGTTAATTACCAATAATATAATAGTGGTAATTTTCCATTATTGAACTAGGTTTACAACCCATTATAGTCGTGTTAATATCACGAGACATCAAAAATTTTGTAATATTTTATAGTGGTATATATTTCCAACACCACGGGTTAAATAAGTAAATTCATACACATGTAAACCATAAGTATATAAATGATTCACCATATCATAACCAATGATTAGTGAATATTTTATATAAACAATTCATATTTCTTAATTTTATAACCATTAGGAATGAAATTATTTTTATAAGAAAACAATTCCATAGAATATTAAAAAAATTCAATGATTAATTATTTAACAGTAATCATCAATATCCATCCTAATAATAAATATATATGGTATAATTATATCATATACCCTGTGAATAATAAGTAACATGAAACTAAATTATCGTAGTTGGAATATATTTTAAAAGATATATGCAATATTTTTTTGGTAGAATAATAGTTTCATTTTTAAATCATTTCATTAAACACTAAAAATTTCAGAAATATTAAATAAAATATTTTACCTCATTAGAAAAATTTAATCATTTAAATAATATTCATATTAACTATTTTATATAATGGTGTGAAATTTTGTTCTTTCCCTTTATGTTAAAAAAACAAACATTTAACACTTTCGTGAAAATTTTAAAAAACATATAGTTTGAAAAATAGATCAATTTACAAACAATTATAATTAAACTATGTGAAAAAATTTTATAAAACTATAATAATGAAAAATAAAAAATACTTCTAAATGATGTTATAAAATATATATAAGAATATTTATTATTCACTGAAGAGAAAAATAACGTAAATTTTCATAAATCATAATTTATATATTCTGTGTACTTAAAGAGAGGAAGATGAATGGAAAACATGAATTCTCATGAAATGATGATATGATAGAAAAAATAATTATTTTTTTTGGTAGCAGATCATGATATTTTATTTTCATAAAATATAATAATAAATATCCTGATTAACAATGATATTATAACATAAATCCGTCACATTACATATGAATTCCTTTATATGAGTTCAATTTTTATGTATAATAAATATAGATTTATTATCAATATATTCTAGGAACATTATCATATATATCCTAAAATTTATTATTTACTTATTAACATTATTCACCTATTTATTAACATCTATTATCTAAAATCACTATTTTGGGTGATAACTACAATTTTTTCATGTATGTTATTGTTATGTATTTTCCATTCTATTACATTTATTAGGATTCCCTAATATTAAGAATTTATATAATTATATGTAACTCATATATATTTATTAAATGAATTTTTATATAAATCAATAAATGATATATATATAAAAATCAATTATATCATTTATATAGATGGTAGGTTATACATATACATGAATAGTGTTTTCATTATTCATCAAATGGAATGAATGAAAGCTAAAAAATAACTAATTTAGAAAGATTCATTGTTATATAATATATATAATATATATTTATTAAATTTATTTCCATTAATATCAATGATTCATGTTAATTAAGTGAAAATCGCATCACATCGTGCAGGTGGTATTCTCTACGTATTCACGAGTTTCATTATCCTTTTCCCATAGGTTGGAAGGTATGAATATAGATTTTATGTTACAATTCAAGAAGATTAATTATGTTATAAATTAATATATAAAAATTATACCAAACATAATACCCATCCATTGAATATGGTGATGAAAATAAATTGTTTTGCTATGGGGAGATGGTAACCCGTACATACTCATGAATGATACATTGACATGCCATTTTATGCGAAAGATGCCAAAGAAGGATCATTTTCTTTGTCAGAATAAAATGTAATTGTATTGAGAATACTTATGTTTTTTATATGATAATGACTATATATAGGTGGTTAACGTATATTTAGATGATTAATTTGATCAGTTAAGGTGATTACCTCTTTTATAAAATATCACCTGCAGATATACACATAAGAACTGCAGGGATAATATTTAATAATTTTCTTCCATAACGAAGGTAAAAAATAATACAATTTTAAAATGTTATGAAATTTACAATAAATGAAAATCTGACTCATAAATGGATATAAATTAATATATTTAACTATATTCCATTAATTTGGTTGGTAGTAATATATCTATGAAATTTTTATCATTTAATTAGATATTATTTATTCTAAAATATAATTAAATTCATTTTTTAATAATTAATTTAATCTCACAATAACTAAGGCATGAGAATGATTAAAATACAATATAATATTTTCATGAATCCCTAATATGAAAAATTATTTTGATAAAATCATGTGATATTTTTACTCACTCAAATTATCTTATTTTTTATTTTTTTTAAATTATATTTTAATAATTTTCTATTAAATGAATAAATATTGTGTCTGCATTGAGTAAGAAGTATATAATTACCATAATATATATATATATATATTACTAGAATGATAATAATTTTATTACCCTAAATATAACCATTATTATTATTTCATAAAATTCATTTTTTCCAATGTGAACTCATATGAGTTATCTAGAATCTAGAGAGTGACATTTTGAATTTCAATTTCATAAATTAATATAAAGGATATATTCAATGAAATATGTGATAAATTGTACATATATTCAAGACATTTATAGAGGTTTCCATTATGTGAAAATAAAATATGATATAAGAAATAAATATATAAATTTTGACACGTTAAAAAAATATTTTATCCCATTTTTACATGTTCTACAATATTTAGGCAGACAAAAAAATTCTAACAAACAAGGACCTAGTAGGCTAGACTCGGTGGATATTTTATTACAGTTTTATATATACAATATATCACATCAACATATAATAATTAGTTTCCTATTATTGAAGAAACTACACACATTCCTGGTTCCATTACTAAATTTCTAATTAAGCATAATACATAAAAATGAAAATAAACTGCTTCTTGTCACTTATTCCAAGACCTCATCTTCACAACCTATGGATGGAATAAAATAAATGGGTGAGATAAAATGCTCTATAAGGGTTAAAAATAGTGGAATAATTAATCAATAATACTAAAATCATAATAAATTAGGTATAATCAATATGGAATAATGAATAATAAAAAATTGCATTCAATCAACAAACTAAGAATTAAATTCCATCTATAGATTTTTTTTATTAAAAACCATATGTATAATGATTAATATATTCTAAATAAATAAAATTATTAATTATAGGAGGTCATGTATCTAGAAGATGAACCATCATATGTCAAATATGATTTCAGTCTGTGGGTAGATACCCATCTAATTATGTTTGGAATCAAACATGAAGGATTTATCATAAATAGTTTTGTCTCATGAGTCCTGTCGATGCATCAAAGATCTATTAAGTTAGGAACCACCCCTAAATAAAAATAAAAATAATTATTCATATATATACTTAGATAAAGAAAAATATTCCTTAACAAAATATCTATACTAAACCAGAAATACATATTTATCAATATTTTAACTCTCAAAGTGAAAATTGTATGCAAAAAATGGTATACGGTATAGAAAACAATTATATCCATGAAACAAGAGAGTAAGTAAACTTAAAGAGAATATAATATCTAACAAAAATTAATCTCAAAGGGATATTATATAAAACACATAAAAATTAATGGGTTTGCACTACCATGAGAGTCTCAATTAAGTTGAAATAGAGATGAATTCTATTGCATTAATTCTATATTAATTACATCTAATTTACTCCTCCTAATTATAAAACAAATATTTATTAAAAAAGTAACCCAAAATCGAAATATAGTAGATTATTCAATTAATTTTAAATTATAATTATTATATTATATTGATTAAATTTTTTATTAAATTGATTTATTTTGGTATCATTATTTTCAAAAAAATTATTTTTTAACTCAATTTCGCTATTTTCATAAATGTAAACAATACACTGGTATAATTAATTTGGAAAAATTTAATACATGTAATTAAATAATTCAATATTATATATATAATACATACATTCTAGCCATGTAGGTGGTTATAATAGTTTTTGTTGGCAATGTCACCATAAGTGGTTAACTCATCATTGATGGGTTGTTGTTGTATGAGAGTTAAAAAGGATGTAAAAATTTTATATATGTCATATATATAATAAATAAATTTAAATAATATAATTAATATCATTTTAAATTTCAATATAAATAATTTAAAAATATATGGCTTTGCATGGAAATGGTAAAAGAATAAGTAGTAGAAGAAATATGGGACAAGTTAAGGGAGTCCTACGCTTTCCTCGATGTGTCTTTTCATTCCCAATGCTAAAACTCCCACGGTGATTGGAGATTAATCATGAAAAAACCACCCTGTGTCTTCTATGAAGATTAATAGGGATTATTTGGGTAGGCCATTGTCTTTTTAAAGGGTTGGATCAGTGTTTATAAAATTGATTGATAAAGGGATATTTATACTTTAGGAAAGGGGGAATTTAGAATTATATATTAAATCAACTAATATATAAATGGTGAGATGTGTAATAGTGTATTTTTTAGAATATAAATCATATATTATTATTATTATATATATTGTTAAAAATTAACATACCTTTATAATTCTAATTCATTACTTTATTGAAAATTTTTGTTGAATGAAAAAAAATTAATATTTTAATGAACCTATTTTGACTTTACTTTTTGGAAAATACTCTTTAGGTTTGGAAATGCAATTTATTATATTTGGAAGAATATTTTATTTTGAAATTAAATAAGTTATATCTTAACATGATGTTCTATAATTTATCATATCCCTAATTAATCATGAATGATTTAATTTAAGTTACAATGGTTAAGTGACAACTTTTGTTTTACTATTCATTTGTAAATTGAAGTTGTGTAGAATATTACCACCAAATAATCCTTTGATAATTATGATTTTCTGAATTCAAAGATGAAATAAATTTAAAAAATATATTTCAAAATAATAGAATTTTGTTTTAAGCTTAAATTCTTCATTTATGTGAGAAATATCAATTTCAAAATTATAGGTAATTATGCGACACTTTTAAAAATTAAATATGTTCTAATAAAATTACCTTATATTAGTAGGAAATCAGAATATTAATTTATATGTCTATTTTGATAAAAATAATTTTCATCTAACCCATTTTATTTATTATAAATTTTTAAACCAACTATTAATTTAATATTTTTAATTTATTGATTTACTTATTTTATGATATAAATATGTGATATTATCTTTAAAATATAGCTATATTTTATTTATAATTTCATCGATGATGCTGTTGTACTAATGGTAATAGTACATTTCCAATGGTCATAGTAATATTCTTAAGTGTCTCATTATTATTCCTATGGATGACATTACTATTTCAACAATCATGTTAATATCTAATATCTACTCTTTTATGATCGTTGTTTTGTGCAACATTAGCCATATAATGAATTCAATTATTTTAAGAACATACATACTATAAATCTTGGGGTATTATTAAATATTCATTGTTTACCATTCACATCCACCAAAAATAAAGTGGGACAATTTGCCTAATATAATCCAAATGATATTGAATATACAATCCATTTCTATGCATTAAAAATTTATAATTGAATCATTTTCATTTTAGATTAATCGTAGAAAACATCATGAAACCCTATTTTTCGAAAAACATAATTTTTAAGAATAAAACGGGATTTATTATTATCTCATTTGAAGAAAATTGGTTAGATTAAAGATAAAACATAAAATTAAATATGATATATATATATCATATAAATCATTAACAAATATTTACTAATTAAATATATTAAAAAAATACATTACATGTATAAAAATAGTTTGTTTTGGAAAAAAACTCAATTATTTTTAACACTTTTTGAATTTTATTTATAATTAAATGGTAGTTAATGATATCATATTATACATGCATAAATCATAAATTTTAATAATTAAGTTATCATTATTCATACCATCGAATCCTATGGCAAGGTGATAACATTACTAATATTAATTTATTAGTACATTGTGGATTGTCTAATGTAGGTGTTTCTCATATCAAAGGATGTGATAAAAATACATTTACACACAATATATATATTTAATGAAATCATGGGATCATACATGTAAAATATATTATTTCTCTAATTCTGTTATTCAAACCATAATGACTCATGTGGTGGCACAATAACTCACTAGTGGATAAGCCGAGGAGATTCCCCTTACCCAATTAATGAGTTCATTATATTAATTTATAATATCATCTTCTAAAAACTCTATAATTATTTAAATATTTTTATAATTTATTTATTTTTTTAATTCTATGAATTTAAAATTTTTTATTTCATCCATAATTTTATTATACCTAAAGACAATGTAGATTCTCCCCAATATGTGTGATCATGAGTAGTGGTTAGATCTAATTGTTATTGGAGATATCAATGAGACTGTACATATGAATCCAAGGGGTGCAGTAATTTCATATTCTTTATATTTGACATTAAATAAAATTTTTAGGTTAATCATGGCTGCTTCAAAGGATTATAGAGATATTAAGAAATAAAAAAATGGAATCATAATTTAATATATAATTAATGTGGTATTTGTAGTTATTCCACTACAATTAATCCTAATTTAAAACAAACTCTTTTCCATATTAAATGAAGGTTTTAAAACATTGAACCCAAAAATTTATAGAACAAACACATTACACTCTCCTTTATCGATACAACATATGTTCCACTACTATTAGATTAAAAGTGGGTTTATAAATTTGTTTTCATTGCCCAATGAAAGGCCACTCATCTGGATGATGTTGATTATTGACAATAGATCGTAATTCTTGTTTATTTTTTTGATAATGGTGGGAAATATTGTTTACAAATTAATCCAATGGTTCAATTATTACATCCACTAGCTATTTTTTGTTATATTGATTATTAAGGGGATGTTTTTTGGGCTTATAGTTTATATAATAATATGAGGAAGTCTGATGATGTTATTTAATGTGTTTTCAATTAATGTTGAGATTTGTTAAATTAATTACATAATTTTTAGAGGTTTCATTATGTAAAAAAAATTTAGTGTCATTAATTAAATTAGGGTCTAAAAAAAGGAAATTTAATTCTATACATTAGACTATGGGGATTTCCGTTGCAGTAATACATGTCATAACATAGTATGTAATTCTTGAAATAATATTTGAGTCATTTATACTAAAAAAACATTATAGTTCTAAATTAAAAAATCAATTATGAACTATTATTAAAATTCATTAATATTTTCATGGTATCTGGAAAATATTTCCTTTCACTATGAGTCAATAAGTCACATAATAGATGTGTATGGAAATATTAAACTGTTTCTAGATTTAAATTTATTATGTTTTGAGATGGTTATTCACACCATTAAATGTTCATATAACATTTCAATGGTTTTATCTAGGAAAGAACCAGTCAGTGATGTTAAAGTATAGTCTAGGATGTATCATGATGTTTATAGAAGATTCATTGAAAAATCCTATTTTTTACATAATGAATCTAGTTAGAAAACAATTCAGGTTTTTTGTATAATTTGATTATTTGTAATTATGTATCAATAAAGTGGTGTTTTGGTTTTTATTTCAGTATGTAGTAACTACATGTTCAGTATTCAATGTGAAAGATCATCCTGTAACCATTATTTAACATATAATTATTCAAAACTGAGTTAATGGTATATAGAATTTATAAAAAAAATCAATTTAAGGAATCCTATATTTTCAAGGATCATTTATATATTATGTAAAAAATACACTCATAGAATGGTAGGTGTTATCATAGAAGATTATATATATTAAAACAATATTCAATTAAAGGTAAACAAATTTGATCGATGTGAGATTGAATAACATTGTAACACATCGATAAAATTTGAGTGTGACGTCAATATAATTAATTTTCATAAATTCAAATATTACATAATCATATTGAACGCCATTTTGTATCACTAAAACATCATTGGAAATATATTAATATTAACCAATTTCTCAATTCATTCATGTTCTGTCTTGAATGTAGATAGTGGAATATAGGAAGAGGTAATGTAGATTATTTGAGCAATTATCTCTTTATTGTGTATTAATCAAATACAATTGATGTAGTGATTCCATATCATAACAACACAATGGTCATCTATGAACCATAGATGTATCCTTTTATAAGATAACCAAGAAAATTGTTTCATTATTCAATTTTTTTATAAATTTTTGATGTGTTTAAAAAAATATATTTTGCGATTCGTTGATAATATAAACATTATATCTAGTTAGTTGAAAGAGTGGATGTTTTTATAATGTAACTTTAACAATCCCCCAAAATAATGTGTTTGTTTAGACCATGTTAATATATTGAAGAAATTTGGTGTGGTTCAAAAAAGTAGGCTCTTGATGTATTCTTAGATACCATCAGATGTGTAATTGACCTTCTAGTAACTTACCAGATTACCACCAAAAATCTAGTGGATCCCTTTGGATATATGTTTGGAAATTTTCTAGTTTTTTTATAAAATGAAAAAATATTTTTTATAATTTGATCATTTTGATGTTTTACTGTAGGACTCCAACCTCTATTTTTTATACTCATTCGTGCACCTAGGATTAGACACATAATCATCTATTTTTCCTCCCTCTTTCTTATAGATCAAGGATAAAACTATTGGATATCATTATATAATTAAAAATAGTACTTCTTCTTGTCTTATATTATTCAATACCTTTTCCATTTAAAATATTTTTCATTTGTATATTTTAGTGAGTGGTTTTTGATTTTGATAGGAAAATGTGAAATCGCCACAATGCTTAATGGTACCTTTTATTTTTCATAAAGGATGCATATATGTGTAATTTTCAATCAATTTTTCCCTATTTTGAAATAATAATATTAGATATTACTTTATTATTGTTATTTATTTATGTAAGGTATAAATTAAAGGATACATTGGTTGAGTAGTATAAATCCTTTCAAGGACATAATAATTATAAAATTTTAGGCATTTTCTAGAATGTTTTTCTTTTTTTGTTTTTTATTATTTGATTATAGATATTGATTTATTTGATTCAATTTCATATAGAATTTTATTTTATGGATGTTAGGTTCTTAAAAATGATCAT
This sequence comes from Viscum album, assembly GCA_963277665.1. Lineage (NCBI taxonomy): Eukaryota > Viridiplantae > Streptophyta > Magnoliopsida > Santalales > Viscaceae > Viscum > Viscum album. Next base: position 318,772,378 of record OY728127.1, read on the forward strand.
TTATATTAATGTTGATTTCCAATTATTATTTGTTTTTTCTTCATCCCTAATAAATAATTTTAAAACCTATAAATAATATATCTCTATAACTTATTTTATGAATAAATAAAGATTTATAAACATCAATTTTTTAATATTGAATGTCAAATTTAAAGGTTATTTTACTATTACATTATTAATATGGGGATTTACTATGAGTTCATATAATGTTATCATTCATTATATAAATATATATATTTAATTTATAATATCATTTAATGTTTCTATTGTCAATGTCTATTTCAATATTTTTAATTTTTTCGAAAGCACGTTGTTATATTATTTCGTGATATTTTTTATTGGTTGGATTCATCATCATTATATTCTTATAGATGTAATATAACATTTTATATATGTTGTTTTTTCGTTAATGCTTTTTAAAAATAATATTTATCTATTAGTATATTTTATAATATTAACATAGATTGTTTAATGATTATACATTGATGTTTATCATAAACATAGAATGTTATTATATGTTTAATATATTCAGATATGATCCCATAATAAGGATAATATTTTAGAATATTTAAAAAATTCCTTATAGTTCAAATAATATATAACTCTATGTGTTTGGTTTTGATCTAGAGTTTTGTGAATTTTTTATTCCTGAAAATTTGTCCTATTTGTTTTATTATAATATTATTATCGAGGGATAGTCACATGAATTATAAATCGCATTAAAAAAATTAATTACTTTTGTAAAATAATAATTATGTTTAGATCTAAAGCATTATTGAAAAAATCATTTATTAATTAACAATTCTATCTTTTCCCTTGATAATATTGTCACATTGTAAACAATTTTATTCCATATATCCATAATTTAGTTATAAGGAAAAAACCATTAATAGATTTATTATACGATGAGATATTGTTTGTGATTATTATGTGGGAACGACTTATTTAGTTTCTTAAATTATTTTTATAACCTAACATATTTTCATTCTAAACTAAAAAATGTGTTGATAAAAAATAATGATTGATGTACATTTCAAAAAAAAGATTAAATGGTTTTATTTATTTTAATTAAAATATGACTTCTTTTGAATTCATTCTTTATTTTGTTTTAACAAAATATATTTTTATATCATGTAAAAATAAATATATTATAATATTGAAATGGTTTTATGTGTCCAAACATAGTATTTTATGTATTGGAATCATTAATATATCCTAAAAATGGTTGTATATTTTTCAAAAATAACAATTTCAAATTAATTTAATATTAAATATAGAAAATTAATATGTATATAAGAAATATTACCCCTCTAGTTGTGTCTTTTTAAAATTCTATTTTGTCACTCATTATACATTGTTTTCACTATAATGAATACATGCTTCCCAGATCATGTTCCATAATTTGTTATTCAAGTATTTTGCATTTAATATTGAGTACTTATTATTAAATCATAACTTATTTCCTTTTATGAATTCCAATTATTTTTACATAATTCTTCTTATATTATAACCATTATTTTATAAAAAGAGATAGAAGACTATCATTAAGAAGTTAGTATTCCATGATTAATTTCATGTTTGGATTGATATCAATATTACAATTAATCTCGAGTTTTTTAGTTAATATTTGAAATACCAACTTGGGTGTATCTGAAATACATGTGAATTCGTACATACAATAATGAGCAAGCATATTATGAAATTTTATTGATCTTGTAAATGTTTTAGACTGCAAAGTAAAATCACTCATCAATATTTATTCATATATATAAAATTTAGATGGGGTGACATTTATATAATAATAATCCTACAATGAATGATAATGTATTCCACATTATTAATACTTGGTAAATGGAGTGTAATGTTCATGAAATAATATGACATAGTATACACCTTCTTTTTACACAAAGGGCTTGGCTACATAATTTCCCAAAATTAGTCTACACAATTTCCTTTCCAATGGTAGTATTATTATTCCCTAACATCAATCCTCAATCACTTTAAATTGGATGACTATTACGTGACTAGACTGGCTCAACCATACTATTATTAATATAAATCTACATGGAAATATGATTAGTTATTGACCATTCTAGTATATAATGTTAGTTTTTATATATGACATTGATCATTGAATTTATTCCCTATTTTTAACATTGTGCATTGAATTTTTACTATAAAAATAAATGTTTATATCTCAATATAAATGTGTAAAATTTTTGTTATATTCATTATATTATTAATTTTGTTAAACGATATATAATTGGTGGTGACTGACGGAGTAATTTTTTTAACATCCTCTTGGAAGACTTTTTTGGTCAAATAATATAATTTTATACATTTCAATCAATAGTTGGTTCATAGATTTTGGTTTTATATACATGGCACGATTGAAAATGTATGTCATTATGGTGGAATTTTCTCTACATTAGCGTATAATGTTATGAAATATAGTTCTAAATATGTTTTTCAAATTTTTCCATACTCATTATACATTTCTTATCATTGGATCTTTTTTTATTTATTTATTTTTATGGGATAATTTGTAAATGTTTTACTGGATAATATTATGTTTTAGTTTCATTTATATATATTTTTAATGTTTATTTCAAAAGTTTATTCTATATGTTAAGGAACTATTAGTTATTCAAAATAAGTAATTTGTAATATTTTTTATTTATTTGAAATATTATATTTTTAAGAATAAAAACCAATAAATATTTCTGATAAATTTTAGAAGATAATGTAATGAAAAATGAAATTCATCTATCAAACAGAGAAGAATATTTATAAAAATTAAGAATTATATATTTAATTTTAGTGGTGTAAAAAAATTTAGATGAATATTTTCCTTTCAATGGGGAAACAATAGCTTAGGTAACCCATGAGTTATATATAAATGTGATGAATCACCCCACATTGTCCCCGAACACATCTGTTGATTCTTCTTTCCAATGTAAACTAAAAAATAAAATGATTCCATGAATTGAAATTACATGATGATAGTTACATGAGTTTTTGGGAAGTAATTTTGTGTAGTTTTCATTAAATAGACCCTATATTTATTTTATAGATGACCATACATATGGAAATTGAAAAAAAATTAATTTCATAAGGGATAAAGTTCATGAAATAAATAATTTCATGGTATCTCCATCAAGATAGATAATTTGGTTATAAATTCATTTAAATATAACTTAATTATATTTCTAATGAGGGATTTCTTTAAACAAAACATTTTGATGTGAAAATATTTTTAAACCCATCATAAGACCACCTTTTCCACATTTGAATTCATTATATAGGGTTACCTACAATTTTATTGGGGTTTCCTTTCATAATACTCAAAATATGTTGACCAGACAACTCATCTACATAGATATTGAATTTAACAACTCTTAATGGTTTCCTATAGTATAGATAGTCCTTTTACATGTAGAACACATATATATTATATTTCTACAATGACCATCTATTCATTAAAATAATTTCCTCTATAAGAATTAAACCCTCCCTTCAACTAAAAAGGCCTTATTATCTTAGTCCCACCTTCATCAATTCATAAAAAATACTATTCCATCATCGCCTCCTCAAAACCACATGACACACATGATAGAGTCACTATTCATTTCAACTTCATTTCCTTAGATAATGTAATCTATTGGAATAAAAATTTACAATGTTATAGGTAATTTTGTTGGGTTTTACTCACAAACTAGTTGGATACTCAATGTATAGACTATAATTTATAGTGTTAATAATGAGGATCCATCTTATTTTTGGATCGTTGGTTCTCATCTAACCACAAGATACTCATCTTATAAGGTATATATTGATACTCATTTTTCTGAAACATCTAGTTAGGATCTATCTGTATAAATAAAAATATATATATATGAATGGGATTATATTCCAATGTATGTCCCAAATTTCTATCATAAGTTTATATCAATAATGAATCCAGTTATCATTCCCTATATAGTTAATAATGGATATGATACATCCCAAAATAGACTGTAGTGAACAAGTCCTTCACCAACCCTTCCATTTTACTAGTTGCCTAATATCCCATATTTCATGAAATTATATATATTTCAATAAATACAAGTCACAAGACATTTAAATAAACCGTCATTTTCCATGACACTTCACATTAAAATGTACATTGATGGTCATGAATAAATGAAAAAAAAATATTAAAAATAATTTTCCATATCACCAATCCTTGAAAGGTATCATATGAATCATTCAATGATAAAAAATGGGGTTTTATCCCATACATATGGATATATAGTTATCCATTACAATAGGCATAGTCCTAATAGGTCACGACCGAAATCCTCCACGAAGGGTGATAGATTCTATAACACCCAACATTATAGCTTTAAACTAGAGTGTAACAAAAAAGAAATAGATATTACAGAAAAACTATAATATATATATATATATATATATATATTTATATTTATTCGTTGTTTTTATTGATCACATTATGAATGAGGATTTATAGAATTTTTATTTGGAATGATTTATCTGGTATGTATAAAATTTTAAAAAGTCTCAACATTAGAAATAATAAAAAGGAATGGTTTGAACTCTCATACACATGCTCTCTGATCACAATTAAAATAATCATATACTCATTCTAAAGACATTTAATCTTTAAAAAGTGGGTCTGTATCCAAAAAAAATTATGTCTTATTGATAAGGGATACAAAAATGGTAAACCATAAATGAAATATCATTCATTAAAATATGATTTATTGAAAATTTACTCTAACTTGTAATGATCAACCAGTGAGTTATCTATTTTATTTTTTTCATTGTATCCCACTCCTAAAAATATTAATGGATTAATTATTAATTTAATCTACATTAATGAAATTATAAATCCAAACATTGGGAATGGTAGATCATATTTTGAAATCCATACATTACCATAATGTGCAACCAAAGATGTACGACCACATTTTAATAACTACAACTTCACCATAACCATGATGAGTTTTTTCAGAGACATAGTATCTTTAACACAAGTTTATGAATTCCCTAATTTAGGAATATAAACTCAATTATTCCATTAAATCCCTTAAGGTGGATCCTGAAATAAATTAATAGATGAATCCTTATAGGTAGTCTTAGAGGTATGTCCATTATGTCTCAATAGTCAACCAAGATCCACATAGGATTATTCCCATTATCCATATGCTTTATAATACGATCTCATACATGATCCTTATTTATACTTTTGATAATGTAATTAATAATATATAACTCTAGTGATCCATACTAGGGTAATATTGTGGATGGAATTCCATGTATCATTCACATTTTAATCCAAAAGGTAATCCCCTATTCATGAGTCCACCAACTCCCTATAATCAATAGACATATCACGATGGTGAATCATTGAAGACTATACATCATCATCAACATTCATATTTAGATCATGTCTATGTATATAAATTGGAGGGGATTTAGAAATTACATTTCAAATGAGGGAGATGATAAAAACCCTGTAGATCCTATCATGTTAAGGGGTCGTTGAAAATATGAAGCACTCTATCAGATCCCTGGAAAGGAATGTAATGCACATTGTACAATGTACGGAATTTCAGAATACAACTAAACAATAATCCCTCACAATATTTAATTATATATAATAGAAATATAAAAAACCAACAGATGGACACTAGGGGAACCACCTAAAAATATTTTTTTCTAATAATAACCAACTCCCATGTCTGTGTACTATTACTGTGATGGGATCTCTCCAAATCACTTTGAAAATATTATGAATAATAATCCCCAAAATGTCAATATATTAATAGAAAAATTGGGTTACGTGGTTCATATATACATCCTCCATCAATAAGACAAACAAAAAAATAGTTCCATTAAATTTATATAACTGAACAAAAATACCATCATTCATTTCCCCTCAACTTAACAATGACTCATTCAATGAAGAAGAAACAATTATTAACTAAAAAGTAAATATATAGTCATCTCACACTGGTTACCACCTCTATTATTAATGTTATTAATCTAGTAAACTAGTTACCCAAGATCCCAATAATTATATGATCCCTCCTATAAAAGAAGATATTCATTTCAAGCATTTTTCATCCATCATATTTAACACACATTAGATATTAACCATACATGTAACAAATTCACAGAGTTTCCACCATAGTGGAAACAATCAGTCATAAAATAGTTGGATATACTTAATCTAATGGATATTTTCTAATTGATTTAATTTCAGGAAATTTGACTTCTATATTACCAAAAAATTGTGTAGTAGGAAACCACTATCTGGGGATATCTTTATGAAAACTTCTATAAGGAATAACATTATTTAGTTAAACAAATGAATACTTGAAAATGTTGATCTCTCCAAATTTATGATTGATTTATAATTTAATGATTACATAAATGTATACTTGATATCATCATCAATATAATACCTTTAGTGTTCTCCCCTCTATTAAATTAGCCATGAATAACTGAGGAAAATTGTTACCTCAAAATTGTGTGGATAATTTCATTGTAAAAAATATCAATATAATTATTCTTTTCAATAATTTTATACTAACACATTATATTACAATATATAATAAATAATGTGATATTTGTTCTCAATGTTTTTCATCATCCTGTGAATCATTTTCTTATAGGAAATATGGATAGTTCATCATCAGATAATAAATTTCTTAGGTTTGAACCTTTTCTTTTTCTCCTAGACAATCACATAAACCATATCAACTCATTCCATGATTCAATTATAGAAAAAAAAATGTTGTAGATAATGTAACCAATATTGGAAAATAAATTATCCAATGGATCTTTGTTTTGGTAAAATTGAACTCAAAAATTATTAAACATTTCTAAAAATCTATATCTCTAGAAATATATCCATATGAAAAAACCCTTCAATTGATCACCATCTTTGAGGTATAATGTTCTATATTTTTATCATTTCATGTATCAAATATCCAATTCATGACATCAAAATTCATTCTTGTGATATATGATAATAAATTCAACTGAACAACCACTAATAATGAAATGTTTTTTCATCCCCATACCATTTAATACATCAAAAATAGAACAATAGAAGAAAAAAGAACATTTCCCATGTCATGAAAATGTTCAACCCTTGATATCTCCTATGAAATAGGAAGACTGAAATTTGTAGGTAAGTGGTTGGGCCATGGATAAAAAATCATTATATAATTATACATGACTTTCATAATTAATTATTTCTTTTTTAAATCCATAGATATTATTTTCTATTCCCCTTAAATTCTTATACCCTTGATTTTATTTGAATGTAAAATATTATTAGTTTTAATATTTTTGGAAATTTTATTTTTTGTTTAATTAATCCAATGGAACATCAAACATGTAATCCCCATCTCATCAATACACAAAAATAACATGATATATTTTTCATTTTCTTATTGATTATGGTGAAAAAAATCCAAATATAATAATAAATTAAACCATCTAAATTAATTAATGTGTAAGAATTTTGATTACAAAATCATGGTAATTTTTTTAATCTGTAATGACTCAGTTTCATCATAAATAAAAAATTATCTTTTTGATGAAATTCATAAAACATGTGGTGTATCATGTAATTTTCAACATCCAAAACCTTATGAACTATAGAAATCCTTATATTCTTTTTTCTCCAAGTGAAAATCACAGATTAAAAAATTTCTAATCCTAATTTAAATAGTTGTGTTCTTCACCACAATAATGAAAATTTAGCAAATTCAGAACATTATTATTTTTAAAACCCATTGCAACTATCAGTTTATTAATCCATTATGTTAATTACATTCCATTTAAAAAAACATTTTTTCTGGATCTCATTTCCTTTAACTCATCATTCTAAATCCTATTTATTCTAGAAATTTAAGGAATTCATTTCCCCCTCCCTTGATATTTCTGATATTTTTGAGTTTGTAAGTGTATAATTTTTTATAAGAAATTTGGATTAATCTTCATCCATTAAAATATGAATGATCACAATAGGGTAAAATCATTGAAATGATATTTTGGAATGAGTATGAATTCTAAGAATAACCTCAAATTATTTTAATGAATCCTCCCTTTGAGTTAGTCATATTCTTAAACATGGTTTTTTCTTATACATGACTATCAAAACATTCTCCATATAATAGATTTATTATATCTTAATTGGAATATGATGTTTTCTTTTATATTTCAAAATATAGGGTCTATCTAGTAGCATCTAACTAATCATATTAAAAAACATTAATTCCATACAAGATCTTTTCAATCCAATTTTTTTTTCATAATTGAACACATTACCTATATTCCATATGACTCCTTTATTTCCATCATCCATAGATGAAATAAAATGATTCCTTCACCCAATATTTTGAAAATTACGACATGGATTCAACATCCATGATATCTTTACCTTTATAATTTGAATTAATATATATGATACATCCAAATAATTTTATTTAGATCACCATTGGACTCATACCAAAACCATGTTATTCCAAAAAGTTCTTCCCAAACATTATTCTAGATTTCTATTCACCAAATAATACATTGTATTTATAGCTTCATCCTAAATTCTGTAATGGATTATAGAGTGAAGCCTAATACTTCATGATTTTTCTTGAAATTTATGATTAATATATATGTGAATGTATATTTTTGGTGGTGTTCCTTGAAATTCTTTCTAATTCTATATCCCCTTTCTATAGAAAAAATTATAAATGTCTTTTCTAGTCTCTTTTCAACCACATTCGATCTCTATATACTTTATATTTTTTCACACTCACATTCATCCAAAAAAATAAACAGAATAGATTCATAAAAAAATATTTATTCATCATAAATTAAAATCATGACTTATGAGGGGTATAATTTATGATAATCAAAAGTATAATGATACTCAATTCAAGAAGATATATGAATGTATTATAAAGTTAGATTATTCAAGATACATCTTCGAATTCCTTGGCTTTATACAATCCATGTTAAAGTAAACATTCTTCTTCTTCCCCACCATGTAAGTCTCACTAAATACATAGTCCAGGTGAATGAGTTTATATGTTAACATTTCCATTGTATGTTTGAAAATCTATTCAATGAGTAAACCAAAATGATAGTGTCAGACTTCTAGTATACGTGATCAAGTGATTATAATCATCACAAAAACATCCTTATGAGCATTAGTGTAAATTTTGAATTCATTACTTTTGGAGTAATAATGATTGACACTTTGGAAATTTATAAATCCCCATTAAAATATATCTAAAACCCATTACATTGAGTTGTGTCAATAATATGAGCTTCTTCAAGACACCTAACATATTGTTAACATCATTGTCCCTCAATATACATTAAAAATTCTTGTTAATATTAATATCAGAATCATAAAATATAACTAGAGCTATCAATAATTATATATGAATAGTCCCCAAGAAACCCATTTCTTAATTCACCATAAATCCTTTCTCAACATTGGAATAAAACGATGATCCTATGTGAATATCATATGACTATTCCAAAATTATTATACTTAGTAACAAATTTTTTTATTCATTAGTTTCACTAAAAGAATCATTATGTCTAGAAGTTAAGTCAAATGTATGGGTTTTATAATATATTTATAGATTCCATTTTCCCAGAAATTTATTAGGATGGACCAATACCTGGTGATTTACCCTCAATTTTTATTCCAAAATTATAAACAAAAATTTTTAATAATAGTCATTTATTTTAGGTTGTTGTCCTACTCATATAGTATTATGAATACTTTTGGATGGATATTGGGCTTTATTTGGTCTCATATCCTCATTAATGATCAATTTATTAATTAAATAATGAAAATAATTTAAAATAAATCTATAGTTCCTCAATTATATCCCAATGGAATCCTAGTATTCTATAAATGAAAAATAAGATTTTCATCCCAAACATTATATGTGAATGTAAATTTCAAAAAAAATTAATAATCAAGAAATAATATTGAATTCATTTATTTTTCTTGTGTTGGTTTTCAATTTGATTACCCCAATGACAACAATCTTCATATTATGAAAATGTTATTGAAATTTTTTGGTCTCTATTACCTATCATTCAATTATTTAATAACTATAATTGTTTTTTTTTTCAAATAATATAGAAATAAAAAAATTTGGAAGTGACATCCTCAACATGAAAATTTCATTCAAATCCCACAACTCATATTTTTTATTTTACCATTATTTTTGTTCAATCATGAGAGAAACAATCATATAGATATTTCCCTTTCATATGATCATATAATTGAATAATTCAAAAAGATAATATTTTTCAATACAACTATCCATAAGAACCCTTAATTCCTCTAAAATAATTCTTATAATAATTGTAAAACCAACTTGAATTATAAAATCATATAAGATAATGAGTGGAGAAACACAAATTCTATGAATTACGTTGAACATTATGATGGTAGCACTTATAGGGAAATTCAAAAATCAGTAGAACAATTTCCGATCATCGTACATAAATAATTTGAACATTATACATTAGATGGAATCCTATTATACCACTTGATAGACAAACTTCAGGTCACATCAACCGGTGTAGTGAAAATAACCAAACTCCGCCAGATAGAAATTGTCGAACCACTAGAAAATAGTTTATCATGTAACCACCTACCATCATGTATTTATATTATAACTAGTATAAGATACAATATAAAAAAGACATATACATGATTAAATAACATTACACTAATTCCATAAATGAAAAGCAAAAACAAGATTACATGGTTCGTCAAAATATCATATATCTATGCTATACGAGTACATAAAATTTCAATAACAAGATACATGAAAATAAAAAAAAATTCTTCTATTTTTTTCTAAATAAATATGATGATGATTAAAAATTCTTAATTTCATTAAATCGAAAAAATAAATTCACAGAAAAATTATCTTCGACACCACCTATATATGTAGACATAATTTTTATAGAATTAGTTAAACTACCTTGAAAGAATCAATGTCAATAACCAAATTACCAATAAAAACCTATAAAACAATATTAACACATATCATGAAACTACTGGAAGCTATTAACCATTATTCTAGACAAAGTATAATGTTTGTCCCTATTGGAAACTGTATATTGTATCATATTCTAACAGACTCTATCATCTTTAATTGCATTAAACATCAAAGTTTGAAGCCATGGATTGGTGAAATCTACTTGATGATAATTTGTTATGAAAATTATGTCATGTCAAACTGATGAATCATAAAGCAATCCAATGAAATATATTCATTGAAAAAATATCTATATAGATTATCCATATATCTCACCTAATGGAGGTCCTCTCTATGATATTGTGAATTCCAATCATTGATGTACTCCTCAATGTGCTTCTTAGAAAGTCCCCAACCATAGAGGTCCACCAATTTTTAGGATCGAGTATGTTACCAAAAAGGACTTCCCTGGAATACTTTTCATTGTTGTCCTTTTAGTATCCATATAATGCCCCCCACAAGATTCACATTTCATGGTTGAACTTCTTATAATAATCATATAGGTTCTCTCCATCATGATTGTTTTAGGGGTCCTTACCATAATAAAATTTCCAATGCATCGAGTGTTATTCCTTATCAATCAAAAATATGTATATTAACTCATAGATTATTCATGTGTATTTTAAGAAATGTAATTTAAAAATGGTGTTTCTTCTCAAGTAATAAATAATAGACATATATAAATTGAGATTATCTATGTAGTGATACAAACCAACTTTTGTAAATACATTACCCATGGTATATATCATATAGTCCCTCTATGTGAAATGTTATATGGCTTAATAACATGTAGTTATGATGAATTAAAATAATAAATATACATGACATGATGATCCACCACATGGTGTTCCTCTTTATCTGAAGTGTCTTTCATCCGGATTGTTGTGAATCTAAAATTTAAAACCATTGAGGACATCCTCATGGAACTCACTGTGAATTCCTTACATAGATTGATAAATTTTACATCGTGAAGGTCATCCCAATGTTAGGTGACCAAAATATAATTAACATATATATTTTATAAATTTATATTAATAGTCCATAAATATCGTAGTAATTTCCACCAAGGAACAATAATGGTATATAATATTTTGATAATAGATATATAATAAAATTATTTCATGAAATATCTTCAATTCCTCCACAAATTTGTTATATAAATTTACACATAATAGAAATATACAAATATGAATATTTCATCATAATTAAGGGAAATGAAAACATTGGAAAAGGTGAGAACTTATGCTAGGTAAGGGTAGACATGGAAAATATCAATTGATGATTTAATAAAGGACTAATAAAATCATAATTGTATAACAGAATGGTAATAAACTAGGATGTATGTAAACAATTATTCTTAGATAAATAATGATGATTCATTGCATAAATTAATTGCATTTCAAAATATGCGAGTCTTGGAGTAATGAATCATCATTAATCAATCAAAAACCATGAGATCAGAACATAAAAATATCAACATATCATTCAAATTTTTGACTAATAATAACCACCTAAAATCATTTCATTTAGCAAATATTACTATACAGCCCATCAAAACAAAGTGGATACTGTCTTATGATAGATTTGTTTCACTCTCAATCCTATTTTAAACCCTAGAATTGGTCCAATCCCTATAATACTAATTCTGTTTCATTAGATATAAATTACTACCCAATGAATCAGTGGTATATATAATTATCACCCCTCTCATCACATAATAATATCCATATATATATTTATTCCAAAGGATCACGAAAACATTTTTCATTGCAACATAGAATATCCAATATAAAAGAAAATTGGTTCACAAAAATTTTCTCATCAAATAATTATAATACCATGATAGGAGGATCATGGAGTTTTTTATTTGTAACGTACCACATGTTATGTATAAATAAATAAAATGATTTTGACATGGATGAAAATAATATTCAAATAAATTTTAATCAATTATTTCCAAATAAGATAAAAATATCTATTTCATTTGATAAAATTTAGGTTAAAAATTCAGAGAATATTAAAAAATTAATTTCACTTAAAATAAAAAAAATTATATTATAAATAAATATGAGATTAAAATAATGTTCATGATGGTAGTATAATTCAATCATGTTGTAGACATACAAAAATAATTCCTTCCACAATTTTTAATAAAAATTCATAAAAACACAATTTAGGGAAAAAATATATGTTATTATTTATAATATTAAATATATGTGTAATATGGATGTATTTTATTTAAATAAATATTGAATTAAAGTAAATAAAAACCTTTAATCATTTTTAGAAATATATATAGGGATGAAATGTGCATCACAGAATGAGAAAAAAAGTTTTTTTTATTTAAAATATTTCATCCATTGTTTTACATACTACTTATATAGAAATGATATTAAAAATTGTGTACCCTAAAAATATTACAAGGAGAATAAAATAAATGTGTATTATAATATTAATATCGCATAATTTCCCTCATTGTGGATTTAACGTACATAATCCCAAATGAAAATGAGATTCTTTTCTAAACCCTCACAACATGTCCTACTTTTTATTGTACTTATTTTTATTCTAACGTGTTATAAAGTTATATTTATTATAAATATATTATTGAATGAAATACCTAAATATCATTTTATATATCTCTTCATTATTGTTTTTTATTACCCGTATATTAACAAATTTAAACTAAATTCTATATTCTAGTGAAAATTAGTTATTCACTTATACAAGATTTTGTTTGATTATTCATGTAGTTTCACCTAGTTCATGGTTTAATAATATCCATAAAAATAATAATGTGATAATTATAATATTAGTTCATTATATAAATTTTTTTGCCATTCATATAAGGTGGTTGTGAATAATGAAGCACTACACTCTTTGGGGATGGAAGTATATACGTATATGTGAGTAATATTTACTTTTTCCAATGAATGATGTAAAATAGAATTAATATATAAAAAATATCATTATATAATCAAAATAAGATCATATATATTCTATACATTCATTAAATATATACATGTGACACTCTGTGAATGACGAGATTAGAATAAAATCATAACTCGTTGTAGATGTGATTTCCCGAACATACACAGAAATGACTTTATTATTTTTATATGATGGAAAGTGGTAGATAATAGATTTAACATTAATCATAAATAATCAGTTTTTTAATTATAAAAATATCATATTATTAGGATGTTTATCAAATATTTTTAGGTGGCTAAGGATGAAATAATCTCAAAATATATTGGATGTGAAAATTTCATCATCTTAAAAAAGCCTCCTTGGGCACACATATTAATCTATTATGGTTTTTTATTTTGGAAATAAATAAAGTGTTAGGAAATTCATAAGTAATTTACAAATTTATATGTGTGGTTCTTGGACGATCTAGGGTGCTCGATGATTATGAATAATCAAATAAAGGTGGTTTAATTTTATGAGCGAGGTGTGTAGGAAAAACGTAAATTCATAAAACATTAAAAAATAATATTGTCATATTAAAGTTATTGTTTAAAAAATACAATGTAAATTAAAATATCAAAAAAATGGGTCTTAATAAACATTAATATTAGGATAGATACATGATTTTATTTAATTTAAACCCTTGTCCCTTAATTTTAATCATTCAGTTACTTTTACAATAGTATTTAATTTTTACCTAGATTACTATTTATTATGAAAAATATGAAATTGAACTACTTAATGAATATTTAAATTTTTATTTAAATTATCAAAAATATTTTTATCATATTAAATTACAATAAGTTAATGAAATAAATTTTAAAATACACTCCAAAAATGGAACCCATATTTAGAATGATATAGTACAAATTAACACAAAAGAGATACATGCAACACGTCATCAATATAGAAGGGGTTCTCTTGAAGCAGAAATCAATAATCTACCATCTTTTGTTATAATGAATCTCACTGGGATTGATGAATCCTTTTACAGAGAAATTCCTCATTTTAATATTTAAAAAGATTCATCTATAGATATAGTATAATGAATACTCTACCCCTATATTTCAAATACAAGTCTCACTGAATTTTTTAGTATAACCTATATATTAAATATGAACATCCTTAACATAGTATTTAATGTATCTTAACTTCTCTATTATATCCTCATCTATCTCATGTCCCAATATATTTCATTCCCCAACTTCATCCCATAATTTCTTGAGTCATGCACTTCATTCCATAGAAGGCATCTTATAGTTCAATGTATATTCTCGACAGAAATCTATAATTGTGGTAAAATTTGAACTATTGTGGGTGTTGATCCCATCCTATTATGAGATTCATAGATAATTCCATCAAAATGATATCAATGTTTTGAAATGTAATTTTATACCGACAGACTCAAGATGGATGATATGAAGTGTTGAAAACCACCTCAGTAGTCAACACTTTCTAGTGACACTACATTAATATCAGATAGACCACGGTTTTCAATTGGACTCAATTGAGAGTGTCACCCTATATATATTTATGACATATTTAAATTAAAACCTGGGAATCACTTCGTGAATGGATTATTATCAAATAGAAATGTTATGTATAGATTTTTCAGGAGATCACATACATTTCAAATAGAATTCTACCAACAAAAGAACATGGGGAGTCCAAGATGGAAATAGATGGTGGGGTTTTCTAATATCCACTCAGGTATGGGTACTGGATGAATCATCCCCTAAGGCATCTATCTCCTAGCCATGACATACAAGAATACAATACACCAAATACAACCAATGCAATATTCTTTTAATGTCATGTCACTTTAAATTCCCATTAGGATCATCATACATTTTAAAACATCTATAATGGATACATAATGATGATAATTGTGAATTATCTAACATTATCGACTTAAATATTTTCATTTAAAAGACACATTTCTAATTTATGAACCCTATCATTTAATCAATATCATGACATAACTCATGAATATCACTCAATTTTTTGTATATTCAAATATTCATTGTTTCCATATTAAACATGATAATACTAGGTTGTTTAAGATTCTTATAGTAAATATAAAATATTTCTAATTTTATTATGATTACATGTTCCATCATCTCTAAATCCATAAGTATTTCACCTTCTATAATCCACATCATAGATAATATAGTAATTTCATTTTAACATAGAGAATCAACCAGCCTATTTAATAGGTTGTTAATGTATTATAATTTCATACAATCAATTAGATCTAACAATCTTCTCTTATGAATATTTAACACTTTATATGTGACTATGAATTTCATGATTTTAATATAGGCATATATGTTACCTCATTCAACTTAATAATTATAGATGAATAATTTCAAACAAAAAATTAATTATTTAATTTAAAAATCATGATTGGTGAAATTTTTATCATGATCCTTTAATTAGTAAAATGAATAAGTAACTACAATATCATTTTTCATGACAACACCTAAAAATACCTTTTTTGATGAAACATTATTGACCAAAAAACCATTCAACACCACTCAAAAAAGTGAATCGTGGGGGAACTAACATTCATTCTATTCATTTACATATAATTATCTTATTATTAATTTATATAAATAAATAATGGTTCATTATACTTCATCATATTCAGTGTATTGGATAGACAAGATAAATTTATAAAAAATGATGGTAGTATCCATCCTACCCTATAAATATATTGTTTTCAAGAAATGTTTTTTGTCCCAATGATCAACAAAAAATATCTTTGATGGGTCCACCAATATAACATCACATGAAATTATATGACCTCTAAAGGATTCATTCTATTTCTAGAATTCCCAGGTCTCAAGGTCTTCAAAACAACACATTAATGATTTTCAATACCTTCTTTGATTGAATAATACATTATAATTATTTACATATAGACAATGAAAAATTAATAAATTTTATATTTATTGACTCTACTTATTAAATCTATAATAATTGTGGTGAAAATTTTATTTCTAAATTTCATAACTATTATTTATTAATGACCATACCTCCCATGGAAGGTTTCATTGGTTATGTCCTCCTTTTTTACACTTCAATGATGATATAAAAAAAATATCATTGGAAATTTTAAATCTCCCCATGTTTGATAAATCATATAATTAGTATGTGTGTACTATACCAATATGACTGACCACTAATCTGGAAGCTAGACAGGCCACCAAATGGACTCAAATGCGCCTCCACATATGCTAGAGGCTTCCAAATAGTAGTAAGGGTCTAATTGTGGTATGGTGGAAAGACTATACCTTCATGATTAGCATATTACATGGGTAAATATGAAAGTAAATAAAATACAACAGAGGAAGAAATAATAAATGAATGACAAGAATGAAAATAATAATATAATTTCTAAATAAAAAATGATGTCTAGTACAAAATATCAATAATGAAGGTATAATAGATGATTCTACATGTAAATTTAGAACGAATTACATTATCATTAAAATTTAACAAACTAATATCTACCCAACATCTAACTCACGAACATATTGAGTACAAACTGGTTCCTCTCTACCAACTCCATCATATTAATGTTATTATATCATTGGAAGTTGGTATCTTCCCTATATCAAAACCTATATACCAAAAGACTACATGGTTACCATTGGTTCCCCAATAGGATGTGAGGTATAATCTCAGTATGTTGGTCCTGAAAAATTCAAGCCTAGTCCAATTAGTTTATAATGTAAAGCAGTGTGCATGTATAAGAAGACTGATAAAAAAGATGTGCTAAATAAATATCCATCAACCCACCATGGTTCTTAAGGAATAACTAGTGGATGTACAAACATTGACTATTATCCATAATGTGAATTCAGATTAGTGACTATGTATATAACGTATATATGTGTATATAATATTTATATATTGAGTCCACCAATATGAAACAAGTGTATGATGATTCCAAATGGAAAAGTACACATAATACTAATTTATAGCTATATTGGGGCATAACATAGACAACCATAACAATTCTAAATGATATAATAATCTCATTAAAATTTTTATATAACCTATTACCTAAGAAGAGTGAGACAGGTCCATAAGCAACACTCTGTATGGAAAGTGAGATTTGATTGACAACACCCAATGTAAGGGACTATGATTTCCCTCTTGTATCAACACCCCTTAACATAGAACTCAAACTATATAAAGGTGTATTGAAATTAAAACATGTATGAGAAATTACCTCCAATAAATTTATTTAATCAATCAAAAATAAATAAGAAATTAATTATCATTTATAACATAGTACATAATTCCCAACATCTTATTATATTCTTTATCCATGTTCTATAATCTAAAATTAAATAAAATTAATAACAATTATTTAATATAAAATAAATTGATAGAATTTTTTTATCATCCATTGATGTCATTCCATTTGAACCAACAAATTTATTAAACATTGGAATGCCATAATTAACATTAAACCCATGTATTACAATTAATTTAATTAACTAAACCATGGAAAACAATTTATATATCTAAAAGATTACATATGAGGTGTCATTAGAGAAAAGGGTCATTGAACTACATAGGTAAATCCAAATCTAAGATCTTCAGTCACATAAGAGGTGCACTGGGTTCCATTTAATACACACGTCTGAGGGGAAATTACATTTAATGGCTATTCTAGAATACAATTTAGTGTCCCAAGAAATAATCTATTGATCAATATGGGGGAAATAGTTTAGGGAAATCTCGGAGGTCTATGATCTAAACATGCTAGAAAAATATCCATCACAAAGGCATCAAAGCATATATAAAAATCAATTTAATGAGATACTATTGGTTTATTTAAACAAACAATTCTTTTTAATTTAGAAGACAACGATGTTCCATAAAGGGGTTTCTTTTTATAAAAACATGATATAATGCTATAAAAAATTCATTTAGAATCTTCATGATTTCATTAAAGAATCACAATCAATTCAAAAAAAGAAGAATTTATTCTAAATATAATACATCACTAATTATAATATAAGGATGGTGTGACAAGAAATTTTTTTATGCATTCTTAAATTTTATTGGAAATGGAAAGGGTTACTACCTCCAAGTGTAGAGAGCCTAGACTAACAATTTTGTAGCTGGATTTTTCATTGGATACTAGTTGATGATCCTCGTTCACGCCCCCTAAAAATATGCACATTTTCATATACATAAATACACCTCTCCCCTATGTACTTATTCTCATGGCTATTAATATGTACAAGGGGATCCTTAAATTCATTCGTATACATGCATTTACCAAATTACACTTACACAAGTATTCATTTATCATATTTATACACAAGAACATATATCCCTAAAATATATACTTAGGAAACCATGGGTGAATATATATATGTATATTTTTATGTATGAATAATGTGGGTACTTAAATATATAATTATATTTATCAATATATATATATATTCAGACCTATTCATTTGTGGTCTGTCTCCTTCGACTCATGCCACTCGAACCCACTGTAGGGATAGAAAATACACAGTACATATAAAACTATGAACTCAAAACCCCAAAAAGAACCCGAATATAATTGGGCTAGGAAAATTAGTAGGAGAAAACACTTCCTCAATGGGAGATGAAAAACTAAAAAGGACTAAAGTGAATTTCCTTCATTAGTGATCATAGAACATACACATGGTCGACCCGAGATAGCTGCCACAAATCCCTTGAAAAGGAATAAAACCCAATGAACATATTAACCCTTGACATATGGTTTGGATGAAAAATATGGGGAAATGGGAAGAGGTAAATTCATCCTTCCATGGTAGGAGAAGGGAGTAAAAGCACTATTCGTTATGTAATGATGAATAATCCTAGAAGAAATGTGGTGCACCAGTGTGGAACGAGAGTATGATGGTGGTCGGGGTGTGTGTCCATGGAGGAGAGAATGGGGTCTAGTGCAAAACTGAGAAGGCAAATAGATTGTATATATTATATTTTTATATTATTTTACATATATTATAATTTAATAAATTAAATTTCATTTAAAGAAAAACAAAGCACAATTTCAGTTGCTTGGTTAGAAATATGATGTGCCAACTATGTGACAAAGAGTGCAAGAATAAAACCCATTTGGCACTAACTATGTGGTCTAGGGGAATGATTTTGGTAAACGTTACATATACTATGTTGTGAATTTCTACACCATTCCATTATCTTTACAATTTTCTATTTTAGAACACATGATTTTAGACAAACCATGCACCCTATGAAGACCCTGAAAACCATTTATTTTCATAGTCTAGTTCTCGTTATACACAATCAGACACCCATGAAACCCATCAATCCTTTACCCAACACTAAAAACAACACATTAAAGTGTTCCAAATTTGGGAATTATGTTCGAAGGCATGGTTCAAAGAACATCAAATACAGTCAGCACCAAATTTAAAATTATTTGGTTTTTCTACTCACTTAAAAAAATGGTTCATTATAAGCATACCACATTATAACATCTCCTCATATTGAATACTTTGGGATCCAAAAATCCACACTCATTTTTTAGAGGTCATAAAGTCTCATTCAAATGTTAATGTTGTGTTTCAAAATTCCCAACTCACCTATGACCATTCATTAAACCACACGATACTTAAGTCGTCAAAACCTGACCCAACAACAATCTTCTAAAAAAATCACAAAATATGAGCTCACAATAGCCAATTTAGTTAGATACATAATGACATCATCATATAACTAATAAATAGTCCAACTATTCTCCCTAACATAAGATTTAACAACATTAGGTTCCAATTATAAACCATGTTATCTCTATCAGGGGAATTTCCAATGAAGAAACCCTCAAGAGGTCTAACAACACGTCCAAAATGGTTTATTTGAAAATAAAAATTCAATTAAATTGATGTTCATAAAATAAACATATTTTTAATGAAGTGGTGAAATTCAAATAGACTAAGATGTAACTGTTCACACATTCTTTACATGAAATACATAGACAAACCTTTTATATAGACACCCACCTTAACCAAAAATCTTCTTAAAACTATTCTCCACCAACCCTGATAATATTAAAATTACTATAAAAAATAGATCCATCATTGTCTGACCATTTCCTAACCCTCATATTAGACATCAAGAATATTTCCAACTAAATTGTTATAACTTATTCCAATGAATCTAAAATTCACTATAAGAATTTTAACCAATGTACTTCCCCAATTTTTAATGGCACTCACTGATCAAACCATCTCATGGTCATTTAAACTATCATGCCATAGCATGAATAGGGGTGTAACCTAGATCCAGCCCCCTGGAACAACCCCCCTAAAATACCACCCCTGATCCTAACAAACTTTAAGGGATATCCTCGAACTCATCGAGATGTTGTTTATGGAACTAACCCATAGTATTCCGTACTCCATTCTTACAAGAGGATGATTTTATAAGAAAACATGTCCACATCTTATCCCAAATTGAGCCCAGAGTGGCATCCATGTCACAATCAAGTCAAAAGAAAATTAATGGTGTCTTAGAATCCACATGAGGTATTTGTACTTTTCAACTCATGTATCGGTCATGACTAACCAATACTCTTTAAGAATCGTCCCTCAGCATGAAACATAGAGAAGACCACCCAAGCAAGGCTAACATATTTTACTGATTTAGTGTGGCATAAGAATGACACATTCTTATTTCATTAGGTATGACATCAAGATAGGGGAAATTGTAATTTCTTACAATAATACACTATGTGTATTTACACAGATTCTAGTCAATCCAACCCAACAACGTGAATGAAGGGAAATTTTACTATGTCTGGTCGACTTTTATAAAGAATACTTTATTCCCCTTCTGATGCACCACTATTAACAGATCACGGTACATTACCACCCAAGGAATCAAAAGATTGTTTAGGATTAACCACTTAGTTACATTCATGACCAACATTGTTTCTCAAAGATTAAATACACAGCCAACCAAATCCACGTCATGCAGCCAATAATGAAATAACATGTTACTAGAGAAGACATGATGCTCCAAACCATATGAGTTATCTAGCCCTCAAAATAAGATTAATTCTAACAACTCAAAAATGTGATATATTATATTCTCCATAGAAAAGTATGTTTCACTCCTCCATGAAAGGATTAGAACATCAGTTCATTCACATAAAAACAAAGACCAATCGACTGGTTTTCCAAAACACATGAGTCTTTAACATTTCCTCACTAGAATTATAGAAATAATGATTCTATTAATGCCCAGACAACCACACAAAAGTGATAACATAATACCACACTAAATAGAATAATGATATACTATTCGACTAAACTCATCTAATTTTTTATTCCATTTAACAACTTGACATGTACCACATTTGAGAATGCATACTACCACGAGGTTTCAAGAGAAAAAGACACATCCTTGATGTTATCCATACATTTACCATCTTATCCATTTAGGATTTTGATGGACTATTCAAAAAACTGAATCAACAGATTCCCTGAAAAAAATGACCACCCATTGGAACAATACTGTCATTAAGAAGTAAGGAGAGTAAAACTAAGGACAAAATCACTTGAATGAAACCAATGGTAAAAATTCTCACAACAAAATTAATGTAATTTATGATCTATGGGATCTACCTTCAACATCTATCCCCATAAGAAGCACAAAAATCAAACCAATCACTATGTCACACTAAATAGAAATCCAATAGGCATAACATCACATATATGAATCCATTACTATTAAGAGATAAGGCCTACAAAAAATTATTTTGATCCTATTATAAGGAAACTCAATAAGAGATCTAAACTAAACTTAGTCGAGGGTTTAAATGAAATAAGCCACCTATGATGACATTTTCAAGTGTTTAAATTTAATCAAATTCAAATTTAAATAATTTAAATAATTTTTTATTAAAGATATATAACACATAAATGTCTTACCAAATAGACTTTTTATGTTAGAAAACATTTATTGACCTCACATCATAAATTAGAAAATTCATTATATAAATTCATTTTAACAGATAAGGAGACCAATGATGCTCCCACCAAGTTATCATTGGACTATTAAAATGATATGAAATCGTAGAATATTAATTATTAATATTTCAAATTCCCAAATGGGTCACCTCATAATAAACATGCCCCAACAGTCTTACATGGGATCATTTGTGAATTTATTTTTACAAAATTAATTAATGATTAAAATTAATATACAGTTACATTAACAATAATATCACAATATATAATGGTTACATAAAAAAGGTTCAATTATGTGGGTTGCACCCACCCTAATCAATAAAGTGCATGTAAACATTATAGGCATTTTCCTAGAACCTATTTAATCGAAACCAATCCAAATTAAAATTATATTCTATGATCTTTTAATGTTGATTAATTTTATGGGTTTCCATTTCCTAATTCCTTATGTACCAATAAAACCCTTAAATAGAAAATTATGCCTCATTAATTGAAACCAATTTTCTTTAAATCTAATCTTTATATTCCTTTTCACATTTTAATCAATATAATATAAAAACATTTAAATCCCAATGACAGTTTGTGTATATAGGTTACTTGTTCCATGTTAAAAGGTTCCCAAAAATATTAAAATTGAAAACTATCTCCCATTTAATCACAACACAATAAATTCATATCATGAAACAATTTACAAATATCAAAATAGTACTAGAATGATATTAAACGAAATTACATATATATACATTATTTAAACATATAAGAATGATAATTAGGATAAAACATACTAAAAAAGGTATCATAGAATACAGTCAACTACGAATTTTATACAATGAGGATAACTAAATAACATGATCATGGAACAACACAGAAGGAACATAATCCAAAAATATTTGGAAAACTAGAGATTCAACTACATGTCCTTACATAGGCATGTCATATTAAATTTATATTCGCCCTTTATGATTCATGTAATTCATCATTCATTCCATTACATGAAAAGTGAAAAAATATAATAAAATCGTAACGTTATATGTATTAAAAAGTAAACCACTCACTTAAGGTGAAATCATATCAACAATAATAACTAACAACATGAACATAAATTCCCACCCTGACCTCTAGGTTACTTTCCTATGGGTATGGTCATTAGTCATGGACATAGCTATTTACAATGTTCTAACACACTCATAGTCTCCTTTCTCATATCCGAAAAAATTAAGATAAATGAATAAAAATTCCATGATACCACTTTGTAATGTTCTGGCCCGACTAACCACTAAAATAGAAGACAGAACAGTCACCACATGCCCTCATACCCGCCTCCCCATACACCAGAGGATGAAAAATAGCATTGAGAGTATAATGGGGGTACGATGGTGAGAATATACCCTCATTATGATAGTTTCACCATTGTGAATTAAAAAATAAATAACAAACAACTGAAAAAGAAATATTTAATGAAAACCAGAAGTAGAATAATAATATATTTTTTCTTTATAAATTATTTCCAATTCAAAATTAAAAGAAAATCATGTATGGTAGATGAAACAAACATTGAATGATGGATGCTTCCCTGTATGAGATCCGACAAACAAAAAGTATACATGGATTCCAATTGTTCGCAAGTTGGGTGTGAGATAAAATATCACTGGTTCAAAACCCAAGGTGTCTGGCCCAATATAGTCCATGTATAATGTAATGTAGTGTTTCAGTTTAACCAGAAAGATAAAAAATCAGTTCATAAAAAATAATCATCAGTCCACTTGGGTTCTAAAAGGACACCTAAAAGCTATAATTATTTCAAATCACTGCCATCAAGAGATTTCATAAAAGTAACAATATATATATATATATATATATTAAAAATTATATATATATATATAGTTTTGTTATATATCAAATAATCCTATATGATCCATGTTCATGCTGTCTCCTAATCAACATATATCATGAAAACTAGATGAAGGAAAGACCAGTGCATAACTCAGAAAACCATGACCATTTTAAAAAAGGCAATAAACATGTGCAATATGGTACATTCCATACATCTATAGAACTGTGAGAGACTTCATCTAACAACACTTGGTATAGAGAGTGAGATACTATGGAAATAATATAATCATGATATGGGGCATTTAAATCCCATTTCCCATTCTATGTCACTGGTTTCAGATGCAATTCCAAACACCCAATGTATTGGAATGTGATTTCCCTCCTAGATCAACACCCCTTACCATCTTAAATACCTTCTATAATGGTGTATTATATTTCTAACTAGAATAGATAATTTCCCCCCATCCATTTATTTCTTCAATACCATATCCATAAGCAATCCATAATCATTTAAAACATAGTACATAAGGAAGATAATTATATGAATATCATTATACCTATTCTAATATATGAATGAAAGTTCAATTCATAAGCATCATTTATTAGAACATAAAATTGATGAATCAGAATAGTCTCCATTGAATTCATTCCACTTAAACAAATTTATTCATTAGGGTTTGGAAATCCACCATCTACATTCCAATACATTGTATGAAAATCCATTTAATTTACTAGATAATGCCAATAAATATTTAAATTCCAATGTTCACATAGATGAATTCATTGTACAAAATTTTCATTCACCTAAATGGGTAAATCCAACCATAAGTGGGTCAATATCAAAAGAGGTGCACTATTTTCCATTTTATACAAATTTTTAAAGGGAAAATTTATTTAATGGAAAATATGGATTCCAAATAGGTGTTATGACCAATATGAATTTGACCATTAAGGGGAAACTCATTTAGGGAGATCTCAATGGTGATGCTCTAAACCTACATGATAAATATCCATAACAAAGTCATCAAAGCATAGTGGAAATCAAATGATGCAAGAAAATCATGGTTTATAACACTAATCATTACCTTTTAGTTTAGAATACATCACACCTAAATAGAGGGGTTTTATTATAATATGATGATATTTTTTTAATACATTTTATTTTTTATATTAATCATTTAACGCATGAATCATACTCAATTAAAATTAATGATTAATTTATACTAAAAAATAATGTTATAATTAAAATATAAGGATTTTATAAAAATCAATAAATTAATGAATTCTTAAGATTAAATGTATAGTAAAACAGGTTCTTACATTGAATGGGTGAGAAAGAAGACAAACACATCGGTTGAGATCATTTTCATTGGCGGCCACTGGAGGATTCTCTTACCCTGGGGAGTGTACTTTTTCCCATATACATAATAACACATAGATCCTATACACATATTATCATGTCCATCAATACGTATAAGGTTATCCCTACATACATTAATATATATATATACCCATTTACACATTCACACAAAATAATTATTCATATATATAAAAAGGAACACTGAGCCCCAAAATATATAGTCATGCCTTTACGGGTGAATATATATATATAATAGGGAACATACATATAAAAATGAGTATCTATCCTCACACAGTATCTCTCCCTTGACTCGGTCAAATCGAAATGACCAAAAGGCTGACCAAAACACTCTGGAGATAAAAATAGGAACTGAACTACACTAAAAGACCCCAAATGAAATTTGGAAACAACAAAAATATGGATAAAAAGTTTCTTCAAGTGGTGATGGAAAACCAAACAAGGAACAAGGCCCATTGACTTCTATTGTGCTCACCGAACATACACAAGGCTGAGCCAAGAGACCTGTAACAAGCCATATAAAATTAAGAACACGGAATGGTCTTGTTAACCCTTGACCAAGGATTTGTCCAAACAACAACATGCAATGGGAATAGGGAAAATCAGGAAATCCAATACAGAGAAGGGAGACATATGTCAAACCTCTTAGAAACAATGGTGAATCCTAATTGGATTGGGGTGAAGTAGTGTAGAAGGTGTTTTTAATAGAGGGATGGGAGTGCTATCATGGAGAAGGGAAGGGGGTCTAACATAATTATGTGAAATAGGAGGGAAGGGGTATATTATATTTAAATATTAAATTAATAAAATATATTTATTTAAAAAAACTGAGGAAATAATTTGGGTCGAATAGTTAGATATATCATGTGTCAACCATATGATGAACAGTGAGATAATTCTATCCATGTGGCACTAACCATATAATATAGGGGCATGTTCTGGGAAATCAATGTGTAGCCTGTGTGGGGTGTTTCTATTCTTTTTCATTGGAATCATGGTTATCTGCTAAGGGCTATACAGTTTCTGTGAAATTGTGAACCCTATGATGACACTCAAACCCAATGATTTTCTGTCTCCAAAACTCTAATAACACAACTAGACACCAAATAAAACACTCTAGAATTTTCCCAGGTCACAAATAATCACATTTAAGTGTTCCATCTCATAAAAAAATTTATGCTCAGTTCAAAAAACATCACATTCATTAAAATAAAAAATTTAAATTCCTCTGGATGTTTTTTCATCTCAAAGCACAGGTCATTAAAATGTGGTACTTGATACTTGATCATGATAGTGATCATATTTTGTTCTATATAATCATTATAAAGAATTATTTTCTAATAATTATAGTTAAAAAAATTCATGTTATATTAATACACAAGGTTGAATGAATACCTTATCATTATTATGATATATTCTATTCTTCAATTTAGGAAACTCCATAGGTTTCATTCTATATAAATTCTTTTAAATAGTTGTCGAGACTAGAATGAATAAAATTAAAAAAAATCGTATTTTTAGGGAAGACTTGGAATCTTCAATAAATTCATTTGAATTTTGAAACCCAATATTCATATATTAAATTTTCATCTTCTCACATGCCATTTGAGATAGATGTACCTTATTAATAGTTAATTAGACCCATATAGTAAAATATATATTCCATTGGATGCTCATATTCATCCTCACACTGATATAAAATGAATGAATATTTGAGAATATCCAATTAAACACCCCTTTATAATCCATTGATATGTGATATATATATATAGATGATCATTACTGAAAATCATACCAAACATATCCAAATGGAGAATCAAAAGTCATATTCCCACAAACATTTATTGAAACAGAACTATATAATAGAGATACCACTATAATTACATTCAATTGTTTCACAAATAATTCAAGATATATTTATTTTTTTGGTGAAGTTATACACTTTTTAAATTCATTACATATAAATTTATGGTCACAACAAAAATTAGATAATACATTTTTAGGTCTATATTTTATGATAATGGAATTATTCGATACATTATTCACATCAATCATTATGCTAATTATGATTTCATGTTCTATGAAATATTATTTTTTTAATTGGTGGTTGATGTTGATTTTTTTCATTATCCACTGGATTCTACAGTAGTTTTAATAATTCTCGTACATTTCAAAGATGTAGTATTGGAGTGTGGGTAGTTCAATAATTTAAAATCTCTCTATGTTCATTAAATTATCATACATATTATAATTTTGTAGAGTTAACGTTTATTATGGCCTTAATTTCCAATCAACAAACAATTTCCTATTCCTTTAAAACAATTACCCCATTATTATTTCCATTCATCAAATACAAAAGAAGAATTATTTTATTTCATCCATGTGTTTTTTTAATTTAATTCCAATGAAAATCCATTATCATCTTATTATCAGAACCATTTGAATAATGAGAATTTCCACTAAGCATTCCTACCTTGATATAATATCGAATGATTACATAATATCTATTAAATTGCCTTATGCAAAATTCCATTTAGATGTATTGTTCAGTTTCCCAATAGAACTGAATAATTTTTCTTATAATATAATTGAAAACATGAGAATAATTCCATTCATGTCTTCTATTATTTATAAATAGTTTATAAATAATTAATTTAATTAAATAAGGAAATAATTTTTTTCACTTCAATAATTTTTTTAGATATAACATGAATCATATTATATGATATAAATATATATTATTTGATATAGTACATGTTACCATATGTGATTTATTTTCCAATTCTTCATAATATAGCATTAAAATTTATAATTGATACGTTAATAATTAAATATGATATATCTATGGAACAATGCCACTCAATTTTCCAATCAATAATTTACATTATTTTGTTTGATATCACATTTCATATTTTATGATATGCAGGGATATCATATTGAGGACATGATATTGATGTTTTGGTAATATGGTGCATGAATGTGTAATTAGCAATAAGGATATGTCCTATATTTCAAATAGAACAAAGTTATTTGTTTCATCAATTTGATTTTTTTAATATCCCTTATTATATGATATTATAAAGCTTCCATAAAACAAACTTCATATCTTAATTTTCAACTACAAATATGAATTATATTACGATATATATTTCATTATTTTATTACAAGATTTAATAAATCTATGATCATTGGTGGTTTCATAAAAAATCTTGAATTCCTAAAGAACAATAAAATATTTTTAAAGTAAATGGAAATGTTTTAATCCTATAACCATGATCCCCATTTATAAAATAAATTAAATCTACGATAAACATGAAAATAAGATCCTTGTATACTATGTGTACTATTCACCAAAGTGAATCAAAATAATAAAAAATTATTATATTTTTTTATTGATCCTAATATTGAAAATATAGTGCACCCACATCTGGAGATAGGCATATGATGACTTGAATCATCATATTCTAAGATAGGATATTTCAACCTATGAAAGAGTAATAGAAACATGAATGGAAGTAATAGAAAAAAGATATATTCAACTAAAAGGGGAGAAAAATAGTGATTGATGATTAAAATAACTATCACATGGAATTAATAATTATATTTCACTAAATATTATCATCAATGTCTCATGTTTAACACTTGTGTTAGCAATTGATGTGTTAATTCTTCATATAAAACATACATCTTTTATGTATTATAATTTTTTTCAGGTGTGAACTGGATAACATTTAACATATCTATATTGTCAAGTCATTAAGATCAATGAAATATGAATGCGTAGTTGTTAAAAATTGACTAAGAATTCATGTCATTTCCATTTTAAATAATTGTATCATGTGATTCATGGAAGGGAAATAAGATAAAATAATATTATATACACCATACGATACAACCTAATAATAGACAATGACACTATCATCCATCAAATATAATAAACAATTGATGATTATATATGATTCCTCCACTAAATAAATTTTATGGAAGATGAAATTCCATTGGTGATGAAATTGTATTTCATGTCTTAATTCACATTACTATATCCTTCTTTCACCACCTGTTATAGTCCATATGTATCCCTTGAAAAATGGATTAATCTCAGACATTATATTTATGTGTGTTATAAAATATGTAATATAATTAGTATATATATATATATATATATATTCTTTTGGGTATATCTTAATCATAAAAAAAGAAGGGATCATCAGCATAATTATCTCTTACCCTTAAAATCCATGTTCTAGACAAGACTCGTTGAAGTTACAAAAAACAATTCACTCCAAAGGAATACATGTTGAAGATGCTCTTCAATGTCATATCCTTGATTTTGATCTATTATTACCTTTATAATTACATTTAATTGAGGGATGTTTATAATGGGGCCATTTGAAAACCTTGATATTTTTATCTAGATGAGGTTTTGAGTGAAACATTCCAAATATAAATAGGTTCTATTAAGTATCATATAGTCATTTAATTCTAGGAATTGGATAATGAAGCTACCATAAAAGGACATATCAGACCCTTACATGTATTTGTTGACAATAATGGTGGAGATATTTAATTAATCATAGTGGAAAATATCTCCAGAATTAACATCATATCGATTTGAACTATTGTTCATTTTTTGATATAATAAATCTAATTTTCTTCATTGGATTAAACAATACATGGATTCAAAAAGATTGACAACATAACAATAGAATGTATATTATAGATGAATCAATTTAGATACATCAATTTTAACACATAATTCATGTTGGGACACGAATACATGACATTCAATTCCATTCCTGGAAGTTCCTGGCTTTATATACATATAATAGTAGCCCCATTATATCATCATTGATTTTATACATAATCAATCTGTAAGAGGTGGGACTCTATGGTTAGAAATCCCATCCGGAATATAGAAACCGACAATAAATCCTTGTGTATAAAACATATCATAGGTAAATATCTATTAGTGAAATAAAATGAATAAGGTATTACACACATTTTCATAGAATCCCCTCTAATAAATCCATGAAGTAGAGTCTATTGAGATTTTTGTTTTCCCTTCCACTAAATGAAGTTAAAAACACATGATCTAGGGATTCATTACATTGTCATTCGTTTGATTATTTTTTACTCTTTACCATTCTATGTGAATCAATATATGCCAATGAATCTCTATTTGATCTCATGCGAGTATAATATGGCTTAAAAAAACCTAACCTCAGCAACTAGATGTACATGTATCCTTTAAGGAAAAGACTAAGTTCATGAACACTTCCTACCATTCCATAGTTCCTATTGTTCTTAGTGATCCCTCCCACTCCGTAGATATTTTCAATCCATTTAAAATTGATGAAAATTCTATATTACCTCTTAGTTATCATGCAGATAGTCTATCTTTCACTCCTAATTATCTATAAGTATAAGAGATTTTGTATTATCTTCTATTATTTAAAAAATAATAATCTGAACCACTATCAATGAACATCGATGGGTTATTTTGGGTGATGCATAAGACCTAGGACAAATGATAATATGTTACAAAATCTCCCTAAGAGAAAATATAAAATATGCTTCATTTCTTTAGTGAAATCAAGATGTTTATTTACATAATTACATATAGAATCCCATTTTAGATCCCCATGTGGTCTCTAGTCATTTAGGTTTACCAAACAACCACTATGACTACAAATCAGTAATAATATGAATTTAGAATACCCCTCTCACGATGTTGCGAGAAAATTATGATAAATTGAGTAATTATTTGAACAGGTGAAACGTTTAATACATGAAATTTATTTCCATCATTTTTTACATAACAAATAATAATATTAAAATTTGGGTCTTCAAGAAAATTATGGATTTGAATTACTATATTCAAAAGGGTGAAGTTGTATTCTCAATTAGACTATTCATAATTGATGGTAAAATCATGTTTCAATAACTCATATTCATGTATTGATAGGATGGATAAAATTGTAAATTAATTTCCACTAAGGATGATGTATCCAATGAAATTTGGTATCCTAGAAGGGTATATTGTCATCATGTGATACCTATCATCACAATGATTATTAGAGATACAAATCAATATGACAAGAACTATATTTCTTTTTTATTTATCAGGATAATAGTGTTATTATATGTGGATTATTTTTTATTCCAATACCACCATCATCATGATCACCAATTGACCTTGAGGAATCATGAAACAGGTTTCAAGGATATAGTATCATAATAAATCGTTTAAAGTTTATATTTGAGGAGACATGTGGGAACTTCTTTATCCTAATGGAATGACATATTAAAATTGATATCAACCATGTGGAATGGATTTCAATTCTTAATATTTCCCCTCCATTATAACTTTAAGATACATTTGGACATCAAGTACATATAATCTTCATCATGAACATCATTGCAAACCTGGTCAAAATGATTTTCACATCATTATTCTGATAAAGAAAATGGTAACTTTTAAATGGTTTTGTGACTTCGAGATAGCTTATGATTACCTAAAATAGTCTCTTCTACAATCTGTAGAATTGATACATCTTTTGGAGAGGATATCCATATTCTCAATTATGTAACAATTATGTTGGTCCATGGATCCTTCTAAGAATATATGAATAAAATATAATAGAGTATAATTTTTAATATCTTAATTGATTTTTTTGGAAATCCTATACATGATAAATTTATATTAATATAACTATATTTCATTGATCATTAGAGTGAATAAACAACTACATTATCCACCGCATGATGATGTATATATGATTTCTAATTTTTTATTTTGAAAATACATGATTCATAAAACAATGTTAGTGAAATGATTATAGACATTAGATATTATATAATAATGATTCAACATCTTCCTTTTATCCTAGAAGGGGATCAAGGGAAATGACCAGGCGTACTTCCCCCCAGTTGAACATGGAAATACTCGAAGAAAATTTTCTTTATATAAATGTGATTTTTAAAACCTATGAAATGAATATTGATAGTTCTTCATGAAAACTAGAAAATATAATGATGGATGGATTTAAACTCAACTGGGTTTTTATAAGGTATTTTATCATCTCACAGATAAATGAAATTATATCATAATAATTAGTTTTATCACGAGTGTGTTCCAATAAAAATGTGGATTACATTACCATAGTAAAGAATTTTTTTTATATTTATTAGGATTTTTCAATGTTTAATTGAATGGAAAATTATATTCTGTTGATTTAGATGATCTATGCGGACAATTTCATCAAAAAAATAATAGATACTCCAAAATGAATATATTAGAAGTTTTATGAAATGAATTCTTTTATTTTTTATAGTATTCCATAAAAATTGCTTCCATAATGATCATAACTATGAATTCTAAAATATATTTTGTTTCATGGAACACCCAAATCAATATGAAATTATGATTCATGATATATTTGGATACACATTTTTTTCCAATGATATGGAGGAAATAAATAATGTAAATACAATAAATATCCAAATTAAATCATTAACATATCATGATAACTGTATCCTTACTAAGATGTATCCTATTATGGATAACTTTTGGAATGGCTATATCCCTCGGGAATAATCTATGAAAGATCAAATACGTTGATTGAAAGCACATTTCATCCTTTTATAAGACACAAATTGTTTGAATGTATTATATAAGGGAGGCATTGATGGGGAACTAAAAAGATACATTGATGTAGGAGAGACCCTCACTGTTATGTATATATTTCATAATGGTTCGTAATAAAATCAGCACATAGGGTCAAATTTCTTCAACCGAATCAAAACACTAGGATATTTTTAGCCATTAATGATGCAACATTGTAAGGAATCCACCAAGAAGTTACATGAATGATATATTGAATTAAATTAAAATCAACATCCCCTAGATTATTTCACAATATTAATATTCCATTGAATTCTTGGTATGGTGGATATATTTTATTGTTCAATACCCTCTTGTATTATTAAGTCATTTCAGGCTCATATTCAATATTAAGGGCTTCATTTACAAATAAAATTACATTTTACCCATTATAGAATTTAGGAATATTATTATTAAAAATTTAATCAAATTTGAATACCATTACAAAAATAGGAGTCCCAATAATACCTTAATATTCTAATTTAAGATTTGTTTTGAATGTAAATTCTATTACATCGTATACACCACATGAATCCATGAGTTAAAATAATCCATAATATAATATTTTCTTAATAATTATTAGGTTTGTGGGTATGAATATAAATGACCACATTATTATTTATATAAAAATTATTTTTTTAATAATAAAATTATTTAATCCAAACAATAAATTTATAATTTATCAAAAAAATTCTCAGTAAGACTATAAGAATAAAACTAATTTATACATTGTTGATGCTTTTCATCAATTTTTTTTTAATTTTTAATATGAATTTTATAAATAATTTATACCACATTATGAAATAGTATTTTAAAAAATAGACATCATTATTAAAATATTAATATCATAATTTTATAATAGAGTATATATTATATTTTATTGAAATGTTTAATTTTTTTATTAAATAGAGAAAATAGTGATATTTACAAAACAATCATTTCTTTTAAATTTAATTTTCTCAAAAATATTTTTCATTTCATTGGACACATTTAAATAAAATAACATTTTCTTAGAATAGTAATTGAATATGGAATTTTTTTTCACATTTAGAATTAAGAAATTTAAAAAAGTTAAATAGGCCAATTCCATTCTCAATCGTAATAACTAGTAATTTTCTTAGTAAATTATCAACATTTTATTTGTAAATGTGTTATTCTAGTTTAAAAATATGAATGTAGTATAAAAAATCCATTACTTATCTATATTTCATTATATCAGAATAATTCAACCATATCCATCATAAATTCTAATATATGTCATTTTTTCCATTTTACATTAATAATAATATATATATATAACATTATGTAATGTGTTAACAAAAAATGAAACTTTTATTATTTAAATATATCTAAAATGATTTAATATCAATTTAAATATGTCATGATTACTTATAAATGGATAATTTTAATATTTATATAATATATTTATTATACTATTATTTAATTTTTTTATTGATGATGCAATTACGTTAAACACTTACTGAACGCTAACACAATGAATGTTCATTTACAATAAAAGGAATGATATGTTATATGAAAAAAATATAATCAATATATTTTTTATAGATTTTCTTCTTATATGAATATATTACGTAATTATTATGAATAATTAACATTTAATGTGCCTAGATTTTATTTCTGATACATTCTTGATGTTACTGATGTAAAATTGATTGAATAGTCCCAAAATGACTTTAAGGATTTTTTATATAAAAAATATATTATTAAATGAATAAAATATAAAAAAAATTGAATGTTGATAATTGAGATGTTAAATTGTGGGAAAATATTCATTGTACCTATTTGAGTATCATTTCACCTTAAAATTAAATTTATGACACATAATTTCAATAAAAAATAATGATTTTTCAACACAGTTATGGTTGAAATGGGTTTATTATAGAGATAAACCAAAATATTTTATTTAAAATGTGACATTAACATGTATTATTTTTAATATTTTATGTTATTTAGACCATATATTGTCATACCATAAAAAATATGGTGATTTAGTTTCACATGAAGGGACTATGATATATATTAAATTTTAATGTTATATATAATTTCAAGTATATACTTTCCCTCATTTATAAATTTTCACATCTCTATCTTTTTTATTAGAAATGATTTAATTTTAGAAATCCTCCATTACCTACCTGAATACATTCTTATCTCGGTATCCCTCATTATTTAGCCAGTGTTGTCACACTACTACACTGTAAGGAAGGATTAATGTATATAATAAAAAAGGTCTCTCAGAGTATGGGTTTTTAACTTACCCAATTCTTTTAATGATTATTCATGTATTATACATACTATAAATATAATTTATACATCCCAAAGTTATGAAACCAATAAAGAAATTATATTTCCTTATTATTATTCATAAATCATTTACTACCACATTAATATCATAGTAGAAATGAAAATATCACTCATACGTATGTATGGCCTAAAATCTCAATGTAGTACTAAATTTTTTCAACCCATTTTTACATGGATTATTATAAATGTGTAATTAAATATTATATATGATATTTGTGACATAATTATGATAATGGAAATAAAAAATATCATATTCATTTTTACCCTTCGATCCATTCAAATTTTGTAGTGTCACTCATGACTACGTGTAACTACCAACTCCATGAAGTTATTCGATACATATTTTCGTTTACCACCATTCATGGATGATTAAATTTATTTAAAATTTTAATTTTTAATTATTTAAAAAGGATTAATGTGGAATCATCTAAAAAGATAGTATGTGTTATTCTAAACTATTTACAAATGTATAAAATGAATGTTCCCTATTCATATATCGTTTGACCACCCTTTCAACCCATTATAACAAATAACATTTAAAATGATTATTTAAAAACATTCTCTTCTATTTTTCAATGAAAATACTTTTTCACTAGTTTTTGAGTTTCAATTGAAAATGATATCAAAATTGAATGGTATTTTGTTATCAAATGATTTAATGAAAATTAAAAAATTTATTTATAACTCCATAATTAAAGAAAGTTATTTTGGAGTTATTTTATATTTATTTATTTCATTTCATTTTACAATGTCCTCTTTTAACATAAAAAAACATTGTTTATGATTAATCAATGGCCTTTTATCAGCCTTC
The DNA here is from genome assembly GCA_963277665.1 of Viscum album. NCBI lineage: Eukaryota > Viridiplantae > Streptophyta > Magnoliopsida > Santalales > Viscaceae > Viscum > Viscum album. The sequence continues at coordinate 318,809,459 of OY728127.1, forward strand.
ACATATAAATCTACAAATAGTATTTTGTTATCATTCCCTTTCGTGTGATCATTTTCCAAGTCATCATTTTTTATTAATTTCTCGTTATTTTTATTTTAAATGGCTATATATTAAAAAAAATTATGTATTTAATATCATTTATATTTTTTTGGAAAAGGTAATGTCTCAGTCAAAGGCCATGTCACAATTTATTTAAAATCAAGAAAGGAATTGAAATTGTCTAAAGGATGTGATCTTGTTACAATCATTTCAATAGAGAGTGAGATGATCAACCTGCATATCATTGCCCCTTGTAATCATCTGGTTGATTCTTTTATTATAAATACCTTCAGTAGCCATGTTCTCTTCACGATAGGCATCTATAACAATGTATTTAATCTCTAGAAGAGAAAAAAGGCAACTCATCCAACGTCTGGTTAGAAGAAAGGCATGGTAAACCACCCCATTGCAAATTTATTACACAATAGTTGTATAATTACTCTCAATCCAGATGTTTTTTTCCCTTTTTCATAACAATGTCAATATATTGAATCACATACATCATTTCCACTTCTAGGTAAGAGGCGATGACATAGGAGCTAAAGAAAAAACCATTAAAATGGTCAAGAAAATCTATGAATATAAAACCACAGCCCGCCGGTCCCAGATTTCCATTGGAAGATCCATCAACAATAAATTTGATCCATCTCGGAAGCGGTGCTTTCTATAAAACCTCAAGGAAGTTCCTTGGGTGTTTGTAGAGGCCTTCGATACTAAGATGGAAAAGGATCAAAATTTATCCAATAACGTTTTCATAGTGAGCTTTATGAAGCGAAGCAGCCTCCATGATAGCGTTTAGAATTCTCGTCCGACCTTCATTAAGATTGAATGAGAAGTTGTTGTGGATAATATCATTTTTGTCACGTCAGATCACATGGATAATTTCATCAACAACAGATAACAGTAGATTCTTTATTTGTGGTGAAGAATCAATCTCCATGCAACATTTTAATAATGAGATAATATAATTAGTGAAAATCCATCGGCAGTCAAACATGCCCGTAATATAATTAAAATTTGCTGAAGCTATAACACTTGAAACAAATAGGAGGTTAGCATCAACTCTTTTCTGATGACAGAAGTGACATTTATAGTAGAGTTAGATACCAAAATACTATAGACAAACACCATTAGGGATACAGTTATGAGAAATATTCCAAACAAGTTTATTCCTTGAGGGTTTAATCCAAGGTTTTTCAAATACCTTCATACAAAAAAACTAGGATCAGAGTTCTTGAAATTAGTGTGGTCAAAACTTTTGGATTCAAGAATACCATTATGATAAGGTTCCCATATAATAAAATCATCGGCATCAGAGAAGGGGTAATTTTCAATGACATTTATAATGTTATCAAGGATATTGAAGCTACGAGATTGAATCCCATCCTTAATGGGGCAGTGGGTATTTTACGGGAGGGAAAAGTGGATAATAATGGTATGAGGGGGTGCAAGTCTAGTTTTCAAGACATAAATTCATGGAATAATATGCACTAATTATCAATCTATACTTATTCACAATGTTGGAAAAGTAAGTTCTAGTTGAATGCCAAATTCAAGAGTTAACATAGATCAATTTTCCCTTTTTAACATCTATTGGAATCAATTTCTAAAAAAGGTAGTGGAGTCCAAATTATATTTGATCAATCTACAAGTGTGACTAGACTGAAGAGCCTCATAAAAAACTTGAGATTCATGATTCCAAGACCACTGCTCTAAAGAGGTTTTTCATAGGTACACCATGGGATCGTAACAAGCTTCAACTCAAGAATTTTGTTACTCCAAAAAATGTTTTTTTATATAAACATTAATTTTCTTAAGGACACTAGTTGTCCTTTTATAGATCATCACCGAGTAAACCAATTTTCAGATAATAGTAGATTTCACTAGTGAGATCCGGCCACCCATGGAGAGGGATTTTCCATTCCCGGAGGCCACCTAGTTGATAATTTGGTCAACAATTGTGTTGAAATACATAAATATAGGCATTACTCAAAATATAAATTCACCATGATTTGTAAAATTGAAGGATACTTCTTTGATTCCAAAGCAATCAATGATGATGCTTTTCCTCTTATGAGAAAAAATCATTCCAAAATAAGAAAAATGATTTTTTCCAACTAAGGGATTGTCTAGATATCTCTTAATTGTGAGATAAGGTCTATTTAGCTTATAAATATTTCATTTTCCACCATTAATGGATAGAATTATGTCATCATCATATAAAATATGGGTCGGCACATTTTGGTTTTTACCGCCAGAATATGCTTGAGTTTATTTTGATCAACAAGTTGAGTGAGAAATATGATAAGATAATCTCCCACAGTTGAAAAAAGAATAGCTGATAAGGTATCACATTTTTATACCCCTTTTATGAATTCAAAATACCCTTTGGGGGAGACATTTACATTGATGAAGATTGAGGAAGGTTTAAATAAGGAGTTTATCCTATATAAAAAAAATATAATTGTACCATATCCATGGAGATATTTGAAAATGATGCTCTAGTATATGGTATCGACAGCTTTCCTAGTGTCATGTTTAATGGGAATACTTCCTCCCTTATGAGATTTCTTAAGAGAGTTAGTTCATTTTGAGGCAAAGAAAATGTAGTCTTGTGTGGACCTACCTTTCATAAATTAAGATTGTTTCCAATATATTATTTTATTACATAAGGAATAATTTCAATTGGCTAGGAGATTAGTAATAATTTTTTATACAGAGTTAATGAAGGAAATAGGGTGAAAGAGGTGAATTTCTGAGGCATTGGCCACTTTGGGAAATAAAGTAAAAATTGATCATTAAGGCCATGAAGGAGGACACTATTAGAAAAAAATCATTTGACAATTTTACAAACATATGATTGGACAACCTCCTAATGATTTTAGGAAAAAACATTATTGAAATCATCGGGCCCCAGGGCACTATCAGGGCTGAGACTAATGAAAGTGGCTTTCATTTCATGGTCAGGAGGTGTTCTCAAGAGGAATATATTGTCATACTTATTAATCATTACCGAGATGTCATCAGGGAGGAGGTCCTTTCTTGTATTTGTTCCATTGAAAATATTTTCAAAATAAGAGACCATGTGATTCACTATGGAAGAATCAGAGTCAAATACGAAGTCATTATCTCTATGAAAATACAGAGGTCTTAAAACCTTTTTAATTAATTTCAGGGCATTAAAGAATTCAGTTTTTCCCTCTCCATCTGAGAGAAATTTAGTTTTTTAGATGTTCTTGCAGATATTGTCTTTGAGAACCAAAATATAATTGAGTTTCATAGATATGTTCCTTTCATTTTGGTGATCTAAAGAGAAATTAAAGTTACTGATGTTATTTTGAATTTGAATAAGCTCATTTTCACGGGTGGATATTTCATTGTCAATTTGAAATGATTTCGTCATGAACCAACACTTGAGACACTGTTTGTGATGATTTTTCTTAATAATACAAGAAAAATCCTCAGAAAGATGATTCATAAACTCCGAGCAATTTTTTATGAGATGTGAGCATTCCAAGTCCACTGACCAAGAATTACTAAATTTTAATGGAATACAAGGCATTGTTATTTTGGATAGAATACAAAGAATGAAAGGGTGGTGGTCCAAATTTAGTTTTGTTATGGTCATTCTAGAGACGGTGTCCCATGTATCCATAGTCGGGATATTGGAGAAATCCCTATCATGTTTTCTAGAAACAACCCTATTATATTGTCTTTTATACAATGTGAATTTTTCATAGGTATGGTTAATTTCAATGAGGTTGCAATCATATAAACAATCAATAAATTATCTTGAATATTTATGAGAGTGATAAGGTCAAATCTTCTCATTGGGACTAGGAATAGTATTAAAATCAGAAATCACAAACCACAGGTCATGGCTGGTGTTAGCTAAAACTAATAGGTCTTTCCAAAGAGGTCTGTGTTCTTGATATCTATTCATATATTAAAACATAGTACAAAAAATATGAAAACCAACAAGGGTAAAGTTACAAGTGAATAGTTGATTAGAGAAATTATAAACATTAACATTCTTCAAAGAGGTATGATAAAAAATCCAAGTAGAATCAACATCACTAGTATTTTGCAAGAACCAATAATGTTGTAACAGAAAGCATAAATATGTACATGTGGAGGGTGGGACGCATCTATAGATTTCCCAAATTTTTTTATATTCCTTTAGAGACAAAACATGTGTTCACATAATATTGTAATTTTTTTAAACCTACTCATTTATTAAGATTGATATCATGGATAAGAGGGCTTGATGGTAAAAGTTTTTATAACATTTCATATAACATGATGGAAACATCATGAATTTGAAAACCCATATCATTTATATACAATAATTCATGGTTTATTATATAGATAATAACATAATATAAAAATAATATATCTGAGCTATAAGTGAATATAGTTTATTAGACACGTATAACCCTAAAATTAATTAATGACACAACAACATAATTTAAATAAACAAAACATTACATTTGATTACAATGATATTATAATATTTTATAGGATAACCAATGGATTTACCAAATAAGGGGTGAGTTATAAGTCCATTTAATGCAACAATCCAATTATATCATGGTAAATGTTATACATGTTAGTGAAGAGACATATCAAGGAGACATAAAAGGGGGGGAGAATAATCAACATGATAAAAAATCATATAAGATTTTGAAAATAAAGAAACATATGAATGTGGAATAATATAAGACATGATATCATGAGAATATATTATGATAACAAAACATTATCACATAAAATATTGTGCTTAGAATAAACGTTATTTCAATATTCATGGAATATAAAAAGTACTAATCAATACAAATTTCATTAGAGATAAATATATTTTTTGGCCCACACTTCACATTTAGATGATGTATATACATTTTCATTTGACATAGATCAGACCACATAATATCATATATTATCATATATAATCCCATGATTAATAAGTATCGGTCACATAATTGGAATTCTCCAATAATTGAATGATTTGTGAATCTAGGGATATACACTTGAGTGTAAATAGATACGGGTACTCACTACATAGATGTTTTTCATTGAAAATCACATGGAAGTTTCTATTGAAAAATTGGAGTATATAAATATTCATGGAAGTTTTTAATAAGAATGATTTTTTTCTCTATTTACATTTAATGTTTATGTAAATTAATGTCCTGTCTGAAAACATATTCCCACAGGACAAATTAGATGTAAAATGGAATAATATAATAAAATTCATGATTAAATAGGATAAGGATGGGATCAATTACCTTTTGATAGATTTTATAAAATCTCAAGAAGTTCTCCTTATGGGAATTTGAATAATTTTGGAGGGATTTAGAGAGAAATAGAGAGTGTGCATTCGGGATCAATGGGTTTTGATTAAAATTTTGTTTGACGATTTGTTGTTATTTATAGATAAAGGTATGAGAATTCATTCATAATTTATAGAAATATTTTTTCACAATTTATGAAAATTTTATCAGAACCATATACATTTCTATGTGTTTTCCCATAATTTCAACATAATAATATTGTTTTTATATATTTTAAAATTCCATTAATTTAAATTATTAAAATCATATTATTGGTGATATGTAAATGAGTTATTTTTTTAATGAATTTTTTTAATCCATAAAATATAATATATGATTTGTAGGATTTATTAATAGATTATAAAATCATTTAAATAGATTCAATGTTAAGTTATTTTAAATTATAAATATATATATTTGGTCATGTATTACTATTGGGGAAGTTAGTACATCCATTTTATGGGAAATTATGATGTAATCATAAAAAAAAAATATTTGTAGTGCATTTAATTTTTACCCCAAAATTTGACTATATAAAAAATTTATTAAAAATTTACCAACATCTATTTTTTACATGTATATTTCATAATAATATTTTAAATAGATGAATTTTTTACTTTTAAATAATATTCTCCATTTATTGAAAAAAAAAATTATGATATGTTCCACTGTCATATCTTTACAAAAATTAAATTAGGCTTCATTAAACTATATTATATTTTATATTTCAACAATTATTATCTATTAAGAATATGTTTTTAAAAAAAATTCTTTCAAAAATTCTAGAAATTTTCAATGGTTCCTCAATTGATTGTATACATTTTCCAAAAAATAAAATTTCTATTACTTCTTCTGGTAATATACATTATATCGAATAATGTATATAATAATTGATTAAATAATAATAAAATGGATTAATGTAATGATTATTTCATTGAAATGAAAATATAAAAATTCATTGCTATAGGGTCTATATACATAATCTCATATCACAATTGTGTGTTCTATATAGGTATGGTGCGCAATGGGGGAACTTATTTAGAGTATTTCATTGAACATTGTTTGGGGACTGATCATGATAAGCATGAACTTATCCCATAATTATTTTTCTCTTCCTTCACCTATTGAATCTATTGGTTGCTGTGGGTAATTTTTCAAAATATTTTCGTGGGAATAATAGAAATAAAATTATAAAATAATTTTTTTTCCTCATTCTAACATAGAAACATAATCATTTTTAAATAGACGATTATGTAGCAAAAAATTTGTTATCCACATAATGTTAGATATTCCATAGGAATTTTAGGGACATATATGGGGAAACATCTCATGAAAATTGTGATGGATCGTTGATTTAATGATCAGTACATCATCAGATTCGATAGATCTCACAAACGAATGTGGCGAGATAGCCATTCTACATTAGAAATTGAACTGAATCGAGGTATGGAATGTGTTACAAATATTATTAGTCACCATTATTTATTTTAATGATAAATTAATAACAATCAACAAATTGATTTTCCAACAGATCAATATTTATGTAGGATGGGTTTATTTGTGGGGTTTACTATGATATTTTATTGTGATTGTTGATTTATTCAATTTGTAGTCTAAGAAAAACCAAACAAAATTGACATGATCATTGATTGTGGTAAATTCCTTTTAATTGGTTTTTAGGATTTCTCATTCATTTCAACGTTCTTCATGGTGTTATTTTTTTCTCCTCGTGTTTCTTTATTTCTTTCAATGATCAATATTTTCATATCTGATTCATTTCCCAATGATCCAAAATCATAGATCTATCATTTGTATAACATAGTGTAGGTGGGATGTACATTGTATAAATACATCATATGATGGTTGGTGTTGATTTATAATTCTTTTTCATTCAGTGGAAATGTCAATGATCTTGGTTTCCAAGAATATTAAGGACCCCGAAGTGGTAGATCAATGATAGAAAGAATAGGGTGAAGCCAATATGATTTTACCATCATGGATTCATCGAAATGGAGACTGAACCGACAAAGGATATGACTAGATCAAGAATGAGGCATTCTAGAAAATTGTGAGTAATAAGGCAGTGATCATGGATTACCCATCCATTGGGCATCCCTTGGTGGTAGCTAGGGATTCATGTAGGAGATGAATATCACACGGCATATGGATTGGCCTACATAGTTTCAGACCACTCCCAATATACATAGTGTGTACATTGAAGGTACACTAACATAAGGTGTAGTAGAAGAGTCACCTAAATGGCATGTAATATCCAATAAGATACAGGCTGACGTTGTGTACTGGAAAATGGCAAGAGTAAATGGGTGGGACTCAATATCTAGGGACATAGTGTGTAACCGCTCTACACACTGTGTAGTATTCTACAAAACTTGGGTTTATAAAACACATAGTTTAAATGAGTAGTAATAGGTGTCAATGGAAATGGTGTGTGACCCTACTCTATCCAAAAAACCCTTCCAAAATGGAATAAATCCCATTTCCTCTATATCTTGGAAAAGATTCATTAGGGTTTTATTCCTTTCCATTTTCTCAGAAGGATTGTACACAACTTATCCCTACTAAGATATCTATTATAAATTCTGACTGACTTCATGGATAGTTTATTGGACTCCCCCTCAGAGACCAGGACTTAGATCCCCTATTAATTTTTGATCCCTCTATAGTGTACATGGTATCAACATGGTGAACACTACACGGGATCTGATCCCCCGCTTGGTTGGATTTTCTATATTGATATGTTTGTATCACCCCATGGTCATTATTTTGATCCTATAATATTTATCATATTAAATTTGGACCATTAGAATATTATTTCTCTTAATGAGACTCGATGAGTTTTTCCTCTTGGATGGATGGCGTTAGTGCTTTTTAGAGTCAGGAGTGTGTTCTCCCCGATGAGTGTGTCATAGAATCATTGATTTGGAATCATTTGTCTAGTATAATACTATTATGAATTGACTCTATACTGTGTGCCATTCTTGAGTAAATCATGACATTCTTATTATATTTGTTTTACACATATATTAGTTTAAATATGACCAGACATTCCATTATTGTATGATTTGTTGTTTTGGGGTGTTCTACAACTATTGTTATACCCACCCCTACAAGGACTTTTATCACACATGTCATGCCTTGTGTAGATGATCTACCTTTTGATGGATTCCAAGGTATAGGTGTACTAGATGGAGGTTTTTGAGACTAACCAGACCGATGAGTGTTCTTGAAGCTTTCGGATAGTAGTCCAAATACCATTTCATTCAGGTAGGAATTATGTAACATACGTCTTTTAGGTGGGCTTGTATTTGGGAATATTTAATTTCATTACATCTTGTTGTACTCTGGTTTTGGGAGATATATATATGCATGCATTTTTTGTTCAGTTTTTTTCATGGTTCATAATCTTTTGGGCATGAAGATGTGGTTGTCTGTACCTGTACTTAGGCAATGACTCCCATTTTAGCGATCTTCCAACTAAGCGCTATTCAGAAGTCCCTAGCCTATTGGAGGTAGGATTGAGGAGTTGGTACACAACCCCCACTAGGAAGAGTCATGATAGAGTGGTGTTAAAGGGGATCAATTACAATTTAGGTTTGGGAACCTTTGAGTTTGTTTTGGGAAACATTGTTAAGTGTTTTGAGTAATTATTCTTGGCTAAGGAATCCAGTGAAAGTGCAGCAGCTGACAAATCCGTACACCATGACTTCGATCACCTTCTTTTTGACTAAGTATATGAGGACACTGGTTGTAGGGAAAATTATTGTACACTAAACAATTAATAATGGGTTATTATTTCAATGTACTTCTTGAGTAATCTCACCAGATGTACTCATTTTTTTTAGTAAATCTTCTTCTCTCGTATGATACATATGTGATTTATTATAGCTATGATTCAGTAGTTTGATCAGGAGGATCATCCCTGTGATGATGAGGCTTCGCTACAGGGACCAGTTTCAGATATACATCTACATGGTGGTGCACCAGCTTTGCCACCACCTATAGATAATCCCCCAGTACCAGCAGTACTGGTTCATGAGCTTTCTATTCTGAGCGCATATCATGATTTTCAACAGTAGATACCCCTTAGGATTCATGTTGAGCCCAACCCATATTCGTATTCGTATTGTCGTGAGTTTGTAACCCACGTTTTCCATCTATTTAAGATACAATCATATTATATAGAGGTCCTAGTGGTGAAACTTCTTCATGTATTAGTTCGGGGATTGTGAAGTTTTCTTACCCACACATGCGAGGAGGATACGCTTTGTGGATATAGTTTAAGGACCAATTTGGAGAGTATTTTCCATTTTCCCTGATAAGGGATATTTATATACATGATCTTTTATAGCTATAACAAGGAAGCACGACAATAGTTTATTATTCATTAAGGTTAACCAATCCTTCTAGGCACTTGATGGATATGGTTCAAGATTAGTTCATTGGTACCATTGAGTGAGGTTCGAGTAGAGACATCTAAGTAAGTGTTATCCCTCTCTAAATTACAAACTTTTATTGTTTTTTTAGCATTATTTTATGGTCGTATGATTCATGGGTAAGAATATACAATCCATGACTGTCAGTAGTGGAAAAAGGTGCAGAGAAATCAGTTATAGGGAGCCGAAATAAGTATCAGGGACCAAGTTGTATGATGCATTCATGTATGATGTCCCATGATAGAGGATATATAGATCTTGGATCACATGGTAGTTCATGTTATCCTAGAGAGTGGTGGTTCTATTCATTTGATTCATGGGTTCATCTAACATGATATTGACTAACCCATTGTATAGCTGATAGGAAGACTATTGTTTGACCACAGAGTAAGAGAATGTGGTATGATCTGGTAGATCTGTATTTATAGAAGAAAACATAGAGGGTTAGAGAGATCATCATGATGTTGTCTACATTAAGACTTTTTACTAGGCTCGGGGAGGTGGATGACAGGGGCGAGGACTGGTCCATGTGGCCGAGGCTTACGACGCAGGGGCTTGATGAATGATTCAAGTTATGATCTGTGTCTTTTCAACATTTTTTGTAGTAATTTTAGAAATAGGTGAAAATTATTCCATTCCATCCAAATACCTTGTATGTAATTTAGAGATTATGATTAAACTTTTGATTTGGCCATTATGCTTAGAGACTGATAATATAGAAGACCTAGAGATCACACACATGTGCAAATAGTCTTACAAGACTCTTGGAGGTGGGAGCATCTTTTAGAATCTCTTAGTAGTAGTGTGAATACCTTATTACATCATTCTTGGTATGGATTGGTTATCAATAGTTCATTCCAATATTAAATTTTTTAGGTGAAGGATGTTGTGTGTCCACAATGACTAAACAATTTTTTCCCTTTTTGGTGAAAATAAAATCCAACCAACATAAGAAGGACTCAGGCATAGAGTGTTTAAACTGATTACTCATCCATTTTCTAGCCTAACCCTTATACTATGGGATATTATGAGGTCCATGATTCCTATAGTGGTTCTAGATTTTGAGGAATCCTTTCCAAAATATCTTCCATGTTCACTTCCCTATTGAGATATATAATTCTGCATTGATCAGCTGGTAGAGAAATAATAGTTATCTACTTTAGAAATTCATATGGATCTTGCAGAGCTTCATGGGAAAAGGTTTCACTTAGTATACTTATAGAGGAAGGGATTTGTGAGACCTAGTATATCACCATGGGCAGGCCCAGTTTTGTTTTCAAAAAATTCATATGGGATATTGAGGTTGTGTTTTGATAACCATGACATAAATAATGTGATAGTGATGAACAATTATCCATTATAGAGGATCGATTAGCTCTTTGAATATATGATAGGGGTATAATGGTTCTCGATGTTTGACCTCATATTAGGCTTTCCCCAACTGTGAGTACGGGCCCAGGAAATACCTAAGATGGCATTATGGTGATTCCATTGTCACTATGAGTAAATTTTGATTCCCTATGGCATGATTAATGACCTAGATGTTTTTATGGGATAGAAGAACCAAATAATTCATCTGCACATAGACTGGTTCAAGGGGGGTGTTCATCAACGATATCCATGTGTATTCGGTATCATAGGAGGAGAACGTGAGATACTAAATGATAGATCTGGACATACTCCAAGATGAATAACATTACAAAAAGCAATTAAGGTGAATGTTTTGGAGTCATGTGGCCATCTTTCTAAGTCACGTTATCTTACAAGATTGAGTGGTAGTGGAGGCAAGTATGTTTGAGATAGAGTTAGCATGGGATCCACGTAAGAATGTGATGGAGGTATGGATCTTCCTTTAGTGGGAAAGATATTATTAGATATAAATTCGTAAACTCTACATGATATAAATTCCCATGAAATATATTACATGAATTTGGTATCTATTTGTGTGCACATATTGTTTCCTGTACACTTTTCAACATTTTATTAATGGTTTGATGTTTTATTCCATCATGTGATGGACATAGTATAGTGTCGAGTATAAACTACTCTGTGATGCATCATGAACTATGTTTGGTTGATTTATTATGATGAAGAAAGTGGTTATTTCATAAAGTTCATGATATTTATAACAACATGAGAAAAACTACACAACCCACGATCTTCAGTTAGTAGTGGTATCCTTTGATTTGAATATTTAGTGACACTACCATATAGAAGAGTAGTTTCTCCTCAACTACAATCACAATAGTCTATAGTATGTGTTCACATGGAAGGATCTCAACATGAGATAGAGAAAATGGTTTGACTTCCACAATGAACATGACATTAATATTTTCAATAATCTATGGAAGAGGAATTTTGTGAAAAAATGCTCTGAGTAAGAGATCAAGGATGTAGTTTCTGAATGAGGCATTAGAGTATTTGGTCACATTGTAGTCATCATTTGAGGATGGATTTGAAATTTTTTACCTTCATTCGATAGTTTTAACCCTCTACTCTTGAAATGATTCAAGGAAGAATCACTTGGGGATACTAAATGTGAGACACTATGTTCTTTGATACCTATCGAGCATGATCATGATGGACTTCCTAAATATGGGGAGCACAATGTTCTTTTCAATGGATGCTCGGTGGAAAAAATGACATTTGTAGGGAAGAGGTTCTGAGAATGTCTCATTCACTCTTATAGTGGTACATATCTGTGTGGAAACGATGTACAAGGACCTATATCATCAGTTTGGCTTCCCAGGGATGAAGGAAGGAGTTGCAGAGTTTGTCTATTGATGCCTTACATGTCAGCAAGTTAAGGTTGAGCACTATGTTCCAATGGGATTAACTCAACCACTTGAGGGGAAATAATAGAAGTGGGATGGGATATATATTCACATAGTTATGGTATTAACATGTACATCTAAGGGAAACAATTCAATATGAGTGACCATAGACTGGACCACAAAGTTGTCCCACTTCTTTCTGTCTAAGAACAGGGTTCTGTAGAGATCACTTTGGTCTGGGAAGCTCAAATTCGGGCTATGTGGCTGCATAATTTTGTGTGGACCCTGTTTTGGATTTTCAGGTATGTAAATACCAAGTTCAGAATAATGTGATGTCTCATGTTTTAGTTTTATTATTTTTAATTACTATATGGATTAATTTTTATACCAGGAGCTGAGACGACATATAATTCTTAGGCCCTGTGTGCTCGGAATAAACGTTCCAAGTGTATTAAATATATTATATTGCATGTTTGCAAGGGTTTCCTGAATTTTTTTATTAAATTGTAAATTGGTTCCCAAATTAAAACTATAAGTGAATCATTGTGTTATGAATGGTGGTTTTATGCGATCAACAAACTAGAATTGGTTGGCAGTAGTTGTTTTTCAAAATATTGCTTCGGGTGTAAAATTAAAAAAATAATTAAAGAAAAAATATTTTGTTTTTTCCAATGTAGTGACATACTAAGATTTAGATAGATAAGTATTTTGAAAATAAAATGTTATCCACATAACCCTTGAGACACCGTATGATCTATAAGAATACTAGTGGAGAACCCTCTCATGAAAACAATGATAGGTCGTGGATTGATTGATCTGCGCAAACATGGATTCATTGCTTCTCACCAACAAGTATTATTTTAGACACTATCTCAATAATTAATCAAAATGAATCATGTTAGGGAATGTGTTTGAATTTTTTTATTCCCCTTTTTTGATTTGTGGAATGAAAACAGAACAGTCAACGAACATATTATCCCACGGATCGACCATTATGCTGGATGGGTTTATTTGCGTGGTTTATCGAGATATTTCATAATGATTATTTATTTATTCATTTTTATTTCTAATGGAAAAGAACAAATATAAACAATGAAATTGATCATGTTTTGTTACTCTTGTATAGATTTTTAATTATCTTTTATGATTCACCGTTCGTTATGATGTTCATTATTTTTCTATATAGATTGAAATTTCCACATATGTTCAGTAATTGCGTATCTTATTCATGGAACAATTATCTGAAATCATATATTCTGTATCTGTATGATACAATGGAGTTCTGATGATGGTTTTAATAGTGGATAAACTTTCGGTTGGTTTCCATCTCATATTATTTATTGACTATTGAAAAATGGTGATGATCCTGTTTTCTTAAGGGATGTAGGACTGGGAAGTGGTAGATTCTAAATAGAGATGATGGAGAAAATCTCCCATAGATTATCATAGAATAATATGTACAGAATGCTGAATTAAGTGATGGATGTGATGATTGGAGCATAAACCTGGAATTATGGGAAATTGTGTAGAACATAGCGTGGAATAAAAGATTACATGGTGTGTGGGGACCCCTTGTTAGTGGCTAAGATTTCAGATAATAGATGGTTACCACACAGCCTGTGTATTGGACTACATAGCTTTTGACCACCCCACAGTGAAAAAGGATAAACATTGAAGGTCCATGGACATGTGGTTGAGTACATAGGTCCCCTAAACTATTTTTAGTTCCCCACAAGACATTGGTTGACACTTTGTACTGGCTCATGGTACGGGTACACGGGCCAGACCCTTTATAAAAGTACATGGTGTGTAACCACACTACATATCAAGTACTCTTATAAAATACAAGACTTGTTAACACATTCCATATAAATGGGATGTACCCAGGCTCAAGGTATATCATGTTTTCCCCTACTACAAACTGGGTACCTTTCTCTATATGGCTTGAATATATTTTCCTCCATATCATGGAAAAGTTATTTTCTGGTTTGTTCCACTAATAATATTTATGACGGATGGTATGAATTTTTTCCCAAATCATGGGACTATTATCCATTATATAATAATTCTTATATAGAGTTATTGGAATCCCCCCTCAGAAGCCTATAATGGGATCCTCTATTCCTCACCATTCCCTAGTTGGATTTCATGGTATTGGTATGGCCCACAATACGTATGTGATGATCCTCTACTTGAATGGTTAATCTCTATTGTGTGGTTGGTATTATTACTTGTCCATAGATGTTATCATAATCTTTTTTATTGTTTTTTTTCATTTTATCAATGTATTCTTTCTTATGACGAGACATTATGAGAAGTAACACTTGAAAGGAATCCGTAGGTGCCTGTTAGACAAAGGACTGTGTTCTCTTAGATAAGTGCTTCATAGAATCATCGAGCTCGAATTTATGTGATTGTATAGAACAGTTTTGAATAATCTCTTTGATGTGAATCATTCATTGGTATATGTGGATATTCTTGTTTTATGTGATATATACATATACTTCTATAGAACTAATAGTACATTCATTTTTTATACTTTATGTTTTTTGGGTGTCCTACTAGGTATTGTTATACTCACCCTAATGTGTTCTTTTCCAGCATGTGTTTTTTCTCATACAAATGATCAAAAAATTTATATAGTCCTAGGTGAACCAAGATATGGAAGTTCTTTGAATGACCATACAGACTGATGTGTGTTCCAAAAAAATTCAGTGACTTTTCCCAAAACCTTTAATCTTAGGATGCTGTTGTGTTATAGAATTCTTTGTGATGGTTGAGTATTTGATCATTTTTACCTTAATTACATCATTTCAAACTCTAATTGGGGTATTTATATGTATTCATGAATTGTTTGATCACTTTATTTCATTTCACCATTTTTTTACATGGCTATTTGTGTATATGTTCTGGTACTTAGGTAATCCCATCCTTGTTTGTGATATGCCTACTCAGGGCAAGTCAAATACCCTAGACATTTAGAGGCTAGCATGGGGATTTCTGGAATGAGACCCACTAGGTTGTTTCATGACAATATTCTTGGGATTGGCCAAGGTAAAATCCTGATGATAACTTCTCTCATGGATGCTATGATTGACTGGATTCATTGGGTACGATCCTACAGGTTGAGACCATAACTTCTTTCATCTATTTTAAATTTACATTATTAAAACACTATACACGTACAAATATTTATCATAATTTTAAAATTTATATATATTTATGTATCATGTTTTGTAATGGTATTATAAATCTATAATGTTATATCTTTCCCAAATTACATATGTATACTTGTGTATTCTATCACTATATCACTTAATAAATAATTTCATTATTTAGAAGGGAATTTAATTTCAAAAAGTTTGATCACATCATTATTCCCCCATTATAAATTTCCCCTTCTAAAATATATTTTTTTTACAGTATAACAGATTATGTTACTTCAATTTCATCACCTCTAATTATTCCCATGTTACTTCCGAAAAATATTAGTTGTGCCTCAACACTTTTACCAGGTGAGTTATCATGATTCATTGATTTTTTTCAACACAATATAAGATACTCAATAGCTAAAACTCATATGAAATATCATTATACAATGGAACCACCATTTTATTTATTAATTATTAGGGTTCTGGTATGTACTTCTTCAAAATGGATTACTACAACACAATTTTTTATTGAGATTTGTTGGGTGGGAGGGAATGTATTTATGCAACATCTATAATCTGTTTATGGTTAAAATAGTGGATTTGTTCTCTATGTCTATTATTTAAATTCTTCAAAACCCTTAAATCCTTTATCCAGGTCTATATATATGAGTGAATAGATTCTCCTCAACCAAAAAAATATTTATTTTTCGACTGTTTACTTTATTGAATTTTAGTTTTTTTCATATTACATTTGTTGTTGAATTCATTGAAAGGTCTATGTCATCTCTTTGACAAGATCATGTCCCTTATGCTTCATCCCTATATCATCATCCTAATATGTTGGACTCCAACACCTCTTCCAAAACAAATCCTCTTAAGGTTCCTTTTTTTTGCTCGAATAGATGTTGTTATTATATTTTAACACTACCATGGGAAATTCTTGATCCCAATATACATGGAAATATTTTATGTGGTCTTAGACTATCCACTAGAATTTGAATAGTTGTCTCAGACAGACCATTTATTAGTCGGTTATATGTAATATTGAAATTTATATCTATACACAATTATTGTTAAAGGATTCTACATAACCAATTGGAAAAACTCAAATATCAATCAGATTCACTCGATAATGAAAATTCATTCCATCATATATGTTAGATTAACAATATCATGGTTTTTATATCTAAATATTTATATTCTATGATAACAATTCAATACACTTATTTTATAAGTAAATTGACTTCGACCTAGATCGAACATGTTTATTTTTACCCTTTTCCTTAACTGTGTGGGAAATAGTTACATCATAACCTTATACACATATTTTTTATCCTTAACATATTTCCAATAGCATGAATCAAGATAAAAATTCTGCAATCTCTCTCTTCATGATATGAAAAAATATAATCTTTATACCACTTTACATATTATTTATTTTTAAAGACAGATGAGTTATGGCTGAAATCCATTTGTGCCATTTTTCATTTACCATTTTTATGGTATATGTATTGAACATCCAATTAATGTGACATCATCTTTAAAAAATTTAAACTAAAGAATATTTTCTACCATTTTCTATAAATTGAAATCATTTTATTGGCCTCATTGACAATCTCATGAATGGATACATTATTAATTATTTAACCAAGGTTGGATGAAGATCCATTTAGGATTCACATGACTATTTATTCCAGGTATATGATGGTCTTAATCATTTCAATACTGATCATGGTTAGTTTTGGATAATCCTTACTAATAAGTGAATCTTCCTCTCTTATCCCCTCTCTATCTTGATAGTGTATTGATAAATCATAATCATTGATTAGAAATATCCACCATCATTGGGACATAAAAACATCATTTTTTGAATATGTACAAGTGGATTTTATGATCTGTATATATGTTACACTGCTCCTCATAGTGGTAAAATTAAAAATATTCAATGTGAAGATGACTATAAATAAATTTTTAACATGTTTTGGGTAGTTATAAAAATTTATATTTTATTCGTGAGTGGAATATTCAATCACCTTTTCATATTGGATGATTAGAAAACCATTCCATTTTCTGACACTGTAATTTCGATAAAAAAATCCTACAATAATGATAGGAAATGTAAGCAATGGTGAAGCCATTGGCCTATTATTAAGAAATATAAATCCCCCTTTAAATTTATCATTCTAGAAAAATTTCAACCCATTCTGAGTTTTCAGGGTTAGTAGGATTAAATATCGTGGTATGTTTCTGAAAAATAAGATGATTATACAAAGCTATTCCAAGGAAACTATAGATCTATTTCATAGATGTTTTTCTAGGTTATCATTTAATAGCCACTGTTTTTTGAAGGATTCACAAATATCCCATTACTGGTGATAAAATTACAAATTAATGGTACTTGATCTTTTAAAATCTCTAAATTTACTACTCAATTTATGTAACTCTTCCATTACTAATTTATTCATAACTGTGTTAAAATATCCTCATGATCCACATTTTTTTGTAGATAAGATTATTTTATAAAGGAAATAAAAAATTATTAAGGTAGTCTTTGATGTTTTGATTAATTGTGTATATGATGATAGCCTGAAAATTAGTGAGTCCAATGTGAATAACTATGAACTCATTGTGCATGTACCTTGTTGAAAAATTATTATTAGGGATATCTACCAATATCACCATTACATAATAATATCACTTTTTCAGATTGACTTGAGAGAATTATCAAGCTTCACATAGCTAATTGACTAAGTTATCAATATGTGATAGAATTTTTTTTCATTTATGGTGATCATGATGAGATCATTACAATATATGAAGAGGAACATTCACCCACTCATATTCTTGAATAATCAGATTTTTCCTCACCATGGTGATAAACATGGTCAAATAAATACTTTCTCATATTCTACAATAGTTTGTTCGTTATCATTTCAAGTTCAATATTTTCAATTATGTTAGTAGTCATTTATATTTGAAAAGGTCCATGTATACACTCGATTGAGAACTCATATTCACATCATGTAGAAATTCTATGAAATTATTTAGGAAACACATCAAAATATTCCCTTATAATGTGAATGTCATCAAGGATGGCCTTTTCTATAGTATCAATCTTTTTAGCTAGATAAAAATTTTCATAAGGAAATAATATCCATGATTGAGATTATTATTCCAAATGATATTCTTCCACATCATTGAAATAGAATTGAATCATAGAGTGAATTATGAAATATTGGGTGATTTACGTTCATAAAAAAATAATGATGGAACTATAAAAGGAAAGAATATTTATACCCAGAACTGAATTGACTTTTATTAAAGAGAGAATCACACGAATTACATGGAATTTAATCCATACATAATTAGCATATAGAAATAATATAATTTTAATGAAATAATTTTCTTATTTTCATTATTCAATGATAGAACCACATAAATGTTTTTGGAGGTGTTTTAATTTTACTACTAATCAAGATTGATATGGAAGAATGTATAACATCATGGAATATAAGCATTCATGTAAATATTTGATTTAGATTATAGAAATTCAATTCATCGAAAGTTGAGTTTTGATATAAATTTTAAAACCATTAAACATAAAAAATAGAAACTTTGATCATTGGAGATTTTAATGAAAGATATAATATATCCCACAAGTGATGAATTACTAGTTTTAAATATATTTTTTCCATTATATATTTCATAAAATAAAATTTTATGTTAATTTTTATTCACTAAATGATGGTTTATAATGAGTTTTTTAATTTAATAAATAATATACCCCAACTATTCCAATCAGATGTGCAGTAAGGCCTCCTTATCAGGAACCATGAGACAATCTAGTTAATACCCCATGTTCTATCATCAAGGATATTCTCCCAGGGTACAATTGTTGTAAATATGCTTCCACTTCTAGTATTCGAAGAAGTCTTTTTTTATCGGAAATAACATAATCTATAGATTACCATAATTTACGAATTTTTTTCTAATATTTATTAATATACCAAAGGAATTAACTATTGTTTTAAAATAAAAATATCTAATGTTGTTCGAGTTTGGATTAGTGGTAAGAACCCTGTAATCCTACATAAAAATGGGGTTTCAAAACCCATTGGGAACATGTACTGTTCCATACTGTTGCGCACAGTAGCAGCGGTGACACTGTAGCAATAGTGGGCACACAAGCGGCGGTAGGTCACCATAGCGGCTGCAGGTAACTGTATCAGCGGCAGGTCACTATAGAAATGGCTGAGCACTGTAGCGGTGGCATGTGTGGTACTATAGTAGGTAGATACTGTAGTATTACTATTCACAGAATGTGCCTTGGTCCAAAAATTTGGGCTTACGGGCCATGTAATGGGTTATATACCCACTGGGCCTTCAGGCTATTTAATAGTTCCCCCTACCCAATTAAAGAGGTATTTTATTTTATTTAATAATAAATGAGGATTCGGCCCCAACCTTTAAAAAAATAACTAACAATAAATACAATATTCTCTAATTCCAACAATAAAAAACATTTTATTTTATAAAAATTAATTAATGATTTACTAATTATAGATAAACTCAAACCAATCCCACAAAATATAATTTCATAATGTATTTTGGTAATTTTATAAATAAAACAAAAACATGAAATTTGGATAAAATAAGATAATTCAAAAATACCAAAACAGTACCTTAGAATCCATTAGTCTTTCAAATCTCATTGGATAACACATGGACGTAAATGAGAAAGGGGTTCACTGTAATGAATAGTACAAGAATAAAAAAAGAATAAATGGAAAATTTTAATACATATTTGTATTTCGGTATATAATGGGGATACAAAAGAGTTTAAAATTACAAACAGGATCCTCAAAGCATGATATTAGATGATTACATCCATGCATCATTTGAGTGTGACAACAAAATCGAACATAAAATAACAATTATTGGTTGAGGATAAACATCAAGACATCATATTTTACTATTATTATGATATACTCCCATATACAATACATGAAATTTCAAAACATAACAATATTTCCCAATGGATTCGAGAAGTAGAAAATTATGGTCCCACCAGTCAAGTTCAAATCACGTACAAGCATTTCAGTGCCACCAATATCATACAACATAAACATTAAATTGATAATATTTATTCTTCTGATTATTTAGATTGGTCTACATATGTGTAAGTCACCAATAAATTAAGGATATTTACATCTAGGTGAATACCCTAGAGTGGAAAACATTATGGCCATTCACTACACAAATGGTTCCCATGGAAAATCACATGATAATTTTTGTAGCATAACAGGTGCACATAAATAATAATGGAAGGGTGTAATGTGAGTGAAAGTTGATCTATATTTACATAAAAATATATAGTACTATAAAAGGGATGTGAAAATTTTTATTAATAATTTAATGACTGGAATTCAAATGGAATAATATATGTAATGTTTATAAATAATGGCTAGAGGATTCATTACCATAAGAGGGAGCATATAATAGATTGATTTGAGATTCATAGGATCTTAATGATTCCATTGGAGGGAATTATATAGGCATAGGGATTGTAAATTCTTCTAAAATTAGGTTTTAGTAATTATTAATGTAATATTTTTGGGAATTTATAAAAAGAGATAGGGGACTTCTTTATTATTTTCAAACTATAGATTTTTGTCCATATATGATAAAACAAGCAATCCCAGTAACCATTACATTGATTTTTCAAATATATTCTTTAAAGTTGGAGATGTTTCTATTATTTAATAATTCCTACAACCTATATCCTTAAAAGAATACAATTTATGATGTAAAAGTCAATAATGTTAATAAATAATTTCTTTTACAATCCATAAAATATAATATATATTTGGGAGGATTCATCAAGGCTTTATAAATATAATAACAAATTACATGAAAAATACATTATTATAAAGGCTAAATATATTTTTGTCTATACGGGAAATTTGTGTAACATATTATATAAAAGTTGCGGCATTGTGATAAGATAATATAATTGGTATATTTAAATTATATTTAACTTATAACCAAAAAAATCAATTATCTCATACAATTATGAAAAGTACACCGTTGGATAATTTAGAAATGATGGCTTGAAATATAATATTTGTTTTTAAAAAAAATTATAAATAAGACACTTTATTATTCTATTTAAAAAACCCACATTACAATAAAATATTTTTTTTAATATTAACAACTTTCTTGAGCTTATAAAAATTATATTGCACATCAGAAAATATTATTATTATTTATTTGAAAATAATTATAAAATATTAATAATATTTAACTAAATTTTTTTATAATTTAAAAATTTATTCAATTTATCAAAATAAATTCTTAATGAAAATAATATAATTCCAAAAAAATGCAATTTTAAATTCTTCATGTTAAAATATTTTTTTAAACATTATATTTTCATAAATTATTGAATAATAAAAAAGGATAAATATATCAAATATTTCATTTTAAAGAAATTATAAAAAATAATACTTATATGTTTTAAATATATAACTCCTTTCCACCCTACGTACATCATATGCGAATTTTTTGAAATTATAGAATATTTTGGCAGGGTTTCTATGAAAATGGTTTGGAATATGATCATGATATGCTTGAAATTTTCATGTAGAAATTTTTTTCACCATCATTTATTGAAAATATGGTTGGTATTAGTCATAAAAAATCATTATGATTCCATATGCCTTGGAATATCTTATAAATGGGCTGCATAGTGTGTGATCTTATTATTTGGGGATATCGTTTATTTTTTTCCTATTTGAATTTATCATCGCCATTGACATATACTAATCAAAGAGGTTACATTACATTATATATATTATGAATGATTGTGTTCATTAAGGTAATTTTAAATCCAACCAATGTAGTGTATGTTTTTTCAAAAACTATGTTACTTAATATGGTATTTATTAATTCTTTAGGGAATATCTTTTATAAATATTCTCATCAACACAATGATTGTTAAGAATAATGAATTTACATTACTAATAATTTCATTCTCTTTATCCACATGATTGATATTCTCTATTGATGTTATATGATATCAATATAATGATTGAAATATAATATTTTTTACTAACCACTCTATCATATTTTTTATCCATTAACAAGTCATGTTAGTTTACATTTTTCTCATTCATTTACAATGAATTTGAGATCATCTTTTTTTTCATTTCCCTGAGATAATAAAAAGAAATATTTATATTATTTATAGGGATGATTTAAATTTTATCATGTTAGGCATTAAAATTACAATGAAATTTGGATCTTATATATGTATATATATTTTTCATACTGATAAACTAGTCGATCCTTGTTGGTGGGATCCCTTGAATCCTGTACCAATGTAATAATTAATAATCAGTCCATGGTTACTAGATCTATAATGTTATAGTTTGTATATAAGGAAGTGCAATAGGTTAATTGAGAAATGTATTTTATAATAATATTGTTATCAAAAGAATAATGTTAAACCATTTCATTATATGAGAACTTTTTATGAAATTTTTTTTATTTCAAAATATTCATGATGAATCTGGGATAACTATGTGAGTTCCATTTTTAGGGGTAGTTCCATGAGGAATTAATGGATTAAATAACCATGTTCAATAAGGAATTATCTTGATAATTTTTTTATGATATTTACCGATCATAACAGAAGATAATATAAGTGTTATGAAGAGCATGAGAATCACGATAGATTTATTCATCAATATCCTTGGGGATATATAGTTCTGTGATAAATTTAATAAGTCTGACTATAAATGTTACGAATGTTTTTTTATTGTAAATATGGTCTCTATAGATGGAATACCTATTAATATTTCTAATAACGAAGGAATTTCACTCCAGAAATAATTTAACTTTTAAAAATGTTAATTTAATTTAATGATGGCAAATTGGAGAAAATATGATTATGATGTCGTGGTGATTATAAATGAAATATTTTTATGAATATTTATTCTGAAACAAATGAAAAATATTACAAATATTTATTAGAATTTAATATTTAGAAAAAGTGAATTTTTGGAAATATATATTGAATAATTTAATTCATAATAAATATTTCATTTTAATACTTCTAGAATAATATATAAATGACCATTAAGGAAATAATACAATATCTAAAGGTAATCATTTGGAAAGTTTACCTCATAGTTTTTATTTTATTTTTAAATAATCATATTTTGGAATCTTTAATTAGTGAATATACATATATTATTATATGTTTGAATAACTAAAAATGGTTTCATGGTGATAAAAAATGTGTTGATAAATTAATAATAAGTGACTATACCTTACTTATTATTTGAAAAAAAATAGTTAAGAATATTTGAGTAGTTTTAAATTAATCATTTCTTATTATTAAAAAATTTATATTATATTTTGTGATGGGTTATTCATATTTTTTATTTTTTATCTTTTGCTATCAATTCCAATTTTAGATTAGAGGAATAAACATTCAATGTATTCAAGATTATATATTCAATTAATTTTTTTTAGTTCCTAGAAAATGGAAAATTCGGAATATTCATGATGACTCAGAAGTGAGGATGAAATCATTCTTAATTAAGAGGATGAAATCAAGAAATTAAATTGTATAATATTTTCAATCTAGTAATAAAGGAATTTATAAAACTTGATAAAATTAAATGTAAATCTATCTAGTCTTATATTTAAAGTTAAACACATCATGCATGGTAAATTTTTAAAATCACATATTTATGTATGAGTCTTATAAAGGTGTGGGAATAGAATTTCATTTCGTCATAAAACTGAAAATAACGTTCATAATGAAATCAATAAATAATTTTATTTTAATATTATGATATTATATGTCTGTAAAAGAAGAATTAAAATTGAATGAGTGTAATTTATAGAAAGAGGCGATAATATAACATAATGATATTTTCAATTAAATTTTCTTTTCAAATAATTGTTTGTTATATAGCATACACCACATGAAACCTAAAGCATTGAGGAACGATGAGATAATAATATTTTAATATGGGAAGTATAAAGTAGTTATTAGTTAGAGGAGTATGAATATGAATAACCACATTTTGATGATTATTTATACAAAATTATACATAATTAAATTAATTTATTCAATAAATAATGTTATTATTTGTCTGATTTTTTATTATCCAAAGAAAAACAATAAATTCATTTTATGCTTGAAAATTAAATTTCTTCAAAAATGGGTTTATTATATTTTTTGTGTGATTATTATATTTTTTCCCACATTTTTAAAAATAATATTAGTAAAATAATCTAATTTTGAATGTATAATTACATAATATTCCTAGGGTAAATTTTGTAAATTTTTCTAAAACAATTATTTTTTTCTGAATATTTATAAAATGTAAATTTTTGTAATAAAATCACTTATTTTCAATAAATAATTTTATTTAAATATCCATTTATATTTAAAATATTATTTTATAGTAAAATAAAATTTATTTACATATAAATAAATAGATTTATTACATTTATATCATCAATATATTTGATATTGGTATAAGTTTAATTTTTGGCATAAAAATGCAATCAAGTAAATATTGTCTTTCATTGAATTTTATGAATTTATATTAAATTAAATTTATTCTAATTAAATTAAAATAATCATTAAATTTGGATTTAATATTTAGAATCAGGATGTTAAAATATTGTAAATAGTTATATTTCATTTGTAGTCAAAACTTATAAAATTCATGGTAAAAATATTCACCCCAGTAACGGGTAAAATATGTTAATTTTGGTTAATTGTATCTGATACAACCTCAAGAATCCACCACAAACTTTTCATTATTTAATTTTATGAGATAAATAGGAACATAAACATATAAAATCAAAATATATACCTTAATGGTGTATTTTTCATTAGATAATAATATATATGTTACATCATGTAATGAATAAATACAATATGTCACTCCCTTTCTTTTAATATATCTAATATAATTTAAATTTGATAAAAATAAGTAATGATCATTTAGAAATAATTATGTTTAATAAATATATATTATTTTTCTGATATGATTTCATTTTTATTTTTAATAAATTATATAATTCTGTTAAACCTTTATAGCACACTTATACAGTGCTTACATGAGTGGTAAAAAAATCATGAAAATTGATTTTCTATAAATGTAATTAATATTTTTTGGTTTATTTGTTATATACCATTAATTTAATTAGTAAATAAAATATATAATTAATGGTAAAATTTTTTATAATCTATTTCCATTTCAATCCTGATATCACAAAATATAAATTGAAAAAATATTCCCAAAAAACATCAATTCAAATTTATAATAAAAATTATTATTTTTAATTTCCTTATAAATTTAAAAGTGTAATTATATATTACAATTGGGAAGGTAAATGGTCTAAAATGGAATCCATGAACCCTTTTTGAACAACATTATTCCATAGATGTAAATTTCTGACTACTAAAATCTAAAAACATTATTTCAACAATTAAAGATAAAAATAATTTTTGAGGGGGTCAAACCCAAATATATTTTATGAAATGAACAATAAATGTATAAATTTTTTTGTAAGGTGATTTTTGGACCATTTCATCTCTATAAATTAAAATTGTGTCTAGTAATTTCCACTAGACATTATTATTATATATATTGTATTTAAATATTTATTGTATTTTTTTGTATGTTCTAACTCCCACTTATAAAATGGCAAGATCAATTATTCATTTTTCACAATGTTTATAGCTTATATATCATTCACTACCTACCCAAATACCTTACCTAAATCCTTTAATGTTTATTTACACTTCTGAAATTACTTAATCTATTGTATTAGTCCAAAAATTATGACTCTACTATCACTAATATATAGAGATATTATTATGATTTTTGTAATACTATTTTAGACCACATTTCAATAATATTGGAAAGGATAACATAGATGGGGGATATGTATGACATATCATTTCCACATATCAGCATCATTCATATTTCATTACTACTTTACCTTCGTGTTTATAATGTTAAAATTTAAGATTTAATTTTATATTTTTGACATTATTATAATTATATAAATATTGTACGGTAAATACCTTCATACCATTCCACGTATTGAAATAATGATAACATATTAAGTGTGTATGCGTGGAATACCACCTCCATGCAGTGATGCATTATGTTTTTTCTATTACAACCAATCATGGATGATTTTAAAATTGTATATTATAAATTAGAAATCTAATTATGACGCTATTAATATAATGTAAATTATATAACCATTTCATGAGACCATTAATCATGGTAATTTTGTGGTTATAAGTTGGTATAATGTCACCCATCAAAATTAAGTGGTTGATGTGAAATATAAATATTTAATAAATTGTCTTAAAATTATTATATTAGAAAATTGTAAAAATCGAATATAGATTAAAATGTATCCCAGTATTTTTTTTAATAAATCTATTTTCATTATATAGGATAGAGAAACAAGTATGATTAAGAGGAGACCAATGGTAACCTTATCTGGAGATCATTCACTTCCTTATAATCATGATATCTATCAATCAACATTATTAATTATACACATTTATTCTAATTAATGTCCAAGTTTAATTATAATGCTTGATATCAAAATATTTTCTATTATTCTAAGGAGGATTAATCTATATTCCAATTTTAATTTATTGTATCGATTGATAGAAGAATTTTATTTAATTAATAATTGAAATATTCCAAATTCATGATTTAATATGGATAATTGTATATTTATAATTCATTTTGATAATAAATTGTATTTATCATTCAATATATATGGGTAATGAATTGGATGTACAAGTATTGAGTGGGACCTACTTATATATATCCCCTCAATGCATC
This sequence comes from Viscum album, assembly GCA_963277665.1. NCBI lineage: Eukaryota > Viridiplantae > Streptophyta > Magnoliopsida > Santalales > Viscaceae > Viscum > Viscum album. The sequence goes on from OY728127.1 coordinate 318,837,111, forward strand.
CATAGGTCTCTATGAAAAAATTGGTGGCAACAATAAAAGGGTATTTGGTTTATATCCACCCATTTATTAAGAATGGTTTCTTAGTTGAGAGGCCTTAATGATAATATTCATGTTAAATTATTCATGTAATTGATTGATTTATCATTACTATCCATATTTATGAATATCAATTATTGTAATTTTTTTCATTATCTTTATGGAAGATATTATATATGGGTACACCCAAAACTCATGTTATTAATAGAAATGTTATGTGTTTGGATTTTATACTTCCCCATATTGAATATAACTAATATACACATGAATGTTTTAATTAAACACATTCCATTACAAATCATTTCACTTAAGACATTATTTTTTCCATTTCATCTTTATATAATGAAGAAAAAGTTATACTATTTTCAATAATGAATGATTGTTTTTCGTGATATATTTGTACTTTCAAATGAAATATTGATTTAATTTCTGTATCTAGTTTTACAAAACTAAAAAACTGGTTGATCGTTGAACGTGTGATTCCTTCTATCATATACAATTTTAATATTTAATAACATGTTTTTTTATAGGATTTTGGATGTTATAGTTCATCAAATTATCTTCATATAATATGGTATTGACTTTTTTGCTTTTCAATAAAATAATCTATATGATTAGTATAAAATTTATATTGATATTTCATCTCACTATCATATTTCTTTTAAAAAATAGTGGAATTTAATAATACCATGTCTAATAACATGTATATGTGGAGGATATTGAATATAAAAAATTTCTAGAAAAAATGATTCTTTATTTTTAGATTTTCACACAATCACATATATGACCACATTGGTGAAAACATTCTAGCTAGTATATACGATTGAAGCATAAATTCCCATCAACATTATGTTTTTTCACCTCCCATTTCCATTATCAATAAACAATCCCAAGATAAATTTTTCTACATATAAAAAATTGAGCCGGAGTGAGTTATTGAGGAATGGATATGGAAATTAAAAAAAGTCAAAGTAAATTTAAATTTTAACACACATGAATTCATTGGGAATCAGTATCGGATTTGATAACAGTAATGATACCTAAAAAACCCCAACGTTGGAATGTAAATAAAATTGCGTATAAGACATCTTTAAGGCCTATCCAAAGGAATATTATTTCAGAATGAAAATTGATTGATATTATATCATTCCTACCGCCAATATAATATTTTTTTAAAAATGATTTTTAAATATATTCTTTTGTATCCAATATTTACCACACATGACATTTATCATCTTAGAATACATACTCATTCTTTGAACCTATACTAAATGGATCCCAAGCCATTAATTAATGAATTTTTACTATATACCAAATCATACTTCCTGGAAAATGTTATTAATCCGGACATGTGACCCATCCTATATGACCATTAATCTGTTTGGAGTGGTATATATAGCTTGACCTAGATTCATTAAAATATATCATAATTCATATACGATTTCATATTTTATGTCTCCCCTTTCATAAGCCTTCACTATAATAAAATATAGCAATTCCAAATAACTATGTGTGGATCAATTCATAATATAATAATATATGAAGTGATGTCAGAGTTTCATACTTCATGTCCATTGTCAATTCACATCATGTGAAACCATCTATTTCGTCAAAGTGCAAAATACTTCTTTAGTAATTATTTAGATTTCCATTTAATAACCAAAAACTATGAAATAATCATTCAATATTTATTTTACTATGGTGCAATTTAGTTTATAGATGTGATTATAGGTATATTTCACTAGATTTCTATTTTTAGAAAATATAGAATGATTTAAAGGTCACATACCCTAAAGGATATGATTATTTAAATTTCAATTCAATCGCATAATAATCATATTGTTTTGGGTTTTCACTTTAATTCAAGCACTTTTTTTAAAAAAAATTATAAATTAGAAATGATCCATTTCATTTCACCTCAACATTGAGATCTCTTATCTATAACATTGGCTTTCATTCCCCCATTTTTTTATTAGGAAACTCAATAATTTTACTTTTGATTATCCATCACATTATTTGAATATATATAGAGAAAATATTGAAGATCTATGTGTGGATTTATTCATATAGTATATGATATGTAGATACATCCATGTCACTTATAATGGAGACATACATAAATATTTTTCACAACCTATTTCATCCCACCATCATTACACTATATCCTTCTTTATTTGATATTTTGTTTCATAAAATCTATTATAATTTATGAAATTAAGTTCAATATCTATAAAAAATGAATGGTTTTATTCTAGAAATCAAATGATACATACTGATATCGAGACAACAAATTAGGGACTAAATAACCAAATGCCTATGTTTTGGTCATCTAATACTATCATCCCATTTTACCACATTTCATGTCAGGTTTACTATCTATGGTATATTGTTATGAAAACCCATTTTAATCTTACACAAATATGTGAAATAATTGGGTATAAAATTACACCACATATCTAGCCCACCAACAACAAACTAGGTTCATGTTTTTTCATTGGGATAAGTTCTTGTAACTCCATTTATCATCCTCAACGTTATTGTGAAAATAATAATAAAAATTTATTCATTGTTCATTATCATTAAACTTATTGAATATTATGGTAATGGGATTTTAGTCCGGACATGGTTAACATGTTTTTTAGAATATTAATTTTCTATTCATCATTTCATAATTCAAATAAATCTTGTCATTATTTACAACTCATTAATATAGATTTAATAAGGTGTCGAATTTATTATAGATCATGAAAAAAAATTAATAATTCACCCTTCTCATTGGTCGAATAACTATTAAATTAAACTATGTGAAACCACTATCTCGGAAAGTCTATAATATTATTGATCCCACTATTCTTATCTAGCTTTGATCAATGACATAATTATACAGAATATGTGAATATTTATTAAATGTGGTGTGACTATAAAAATTGACCCTGTCTAATTCAATGATTTTACACCTTAAAAATGATCCTCATGGTATAGGATCCAAATACCTTATAATAGAAAATAAAAGAGATAGAATGAAAATTAAGTCAAAAGATCATAAAAGGATTCATGGGAAAATTGGAGTACCAGATCGCTGGGAATGTACCAAGCATGGTCTAGTAAAAATTAAAAGAAATTGAAATATAAATAGTCCAAAAATATTATTAATTTCAAAGACTTCATGGAAAATGTTATGAAAATTGAAAGTTTCTAACTGTTACACATCACATTAATATATATTGGGAAACCATTAACCCTAAAAATTATATTACATATTGGATTTTGGAGACCACCACAATCTCCTAGAATTAGTTATTCCCTTCATTATAGGTCTACATATCTCGACAATAAGACAGATCATCTTCATGTTTCTCACATATATTGGTTTATATAAGCTGTATAGATTTTAATAAGATTTTTTTTAATTCTACTTCAACCCTATTAATAATTAATTATAATATGAAAACCAACTATAATGATATAAATTATACATAGATATTCACTTTTAAAAATTTTAATGAGATGAACATGGCATTGAGTTATAATAAATGAATTGTGTATCTATCCACATGATATCCATACAACTACACATTAATAAAATGAAATCAAATATTCTAATTTTTTGTTAAAGTCCCACCTCATATTATAGTCACATTATATTTAAAATGTGTTTTCATATTTGTTATATAGATCTAGAATCATAGGGCTCAGAAATTGTTTATTTATACCCTTTTTATAATTCTCCATTAATTTTTTGATAATGTGATTTATCGATCCAATATCAATTTAATTTTCATCTACATTAATCTATAATAATGAAACTACTTATGAGTTATACGGATTAAATACGATTGATAGTTAAGTTAAATTTAAAATATTTGTTACAATAAGGATTTTATCATTTATAATAACAATTTTGTTGGAATATGAAAAATATTATTCACTCCAATGAATAATTATATGAAATAAATGAAAAGTATTTATGGATGTTATTATTTGATATAGCTAGTTGTATAATTTAAATCTAATATTTAAAATAATAATCATCGATTTATATTTAGATATCTACTTTTTTGGAATCGTCTTACTCAAATAACAAATGTACTTTCTCAGTCTGTATTTCCAGTTACTAATATTTCATGAAGATAGTTAATGTTTTGGGTATTATTTCTATATTTTTTTTTTCAGATCCTTAACTTGAGACTTATGTTTCTCCATGTTTCTTTCATAATTTTCACTCTATTCATGTATTCATGATTCATTAACCCTTTTCTAATTTATCACTATAAAATCAGACTCTGTCAATCCCATGTGGTCATATCATGAATTCGTTGAATGACAACCACATTGTTAAGTTGTTATTAATTCTCCAAAGATTTATTCTTATTGTATAAGATAATATATTATCCATTAATCAAAAAAATTGTCTACAAAATCTAGTAACATATGAATAATAATTTCATTTTTTCGGATTTTCTTGAGTTAATTCTCGATAAAAATGGAAGACATTTTTCACTATGAAAAACTCATTATTTCCTAATTTACCTTAATAGTAGAAAGAAATCAACACAATTTATATGTTATGATATTTATATATATTCCATAGTTAGTTATTAAAATATATAAATTCATCTTGGTATCTTGTTGGGTTGGTATATATAGTAAATGAACACCAATTAATCAGATTCCCAGACCAACTCAACAGAACAATCTATCCCCAATGTATCACATAATTTATGAATGTTAAATCTATTCCAATAATTTTTCTTGATTTTATTTTATAACAATGATTCGGCATTAAATTCTATGCAATTAGGATTTAAATTTTAGGATTATTTATATTTCCTAAACTATGTTGACTTGAATTATTCTATTTAAAAGTTTTTCCCAAAAAATATCATATGTTTTCTTCAGTGAGAGATATGTATTCTATAAACCTCTTAAAGTTGTTTCTCAATAATTCAATATGTGATGCAATATGTATTATATTGTTCATAATCCCTTGACAGATTTTTTGTTGTTTTACTATGTTATATAGTGATTTTGATATTTGTATAATGATAGGATGGTATTATCCAAAGTTGATGTCTAATAATATGGTGTTAGAAATTCCTCAATAATCTATAATGTAGTATGGCAACACTTTCTAAATTCCTAAACTAAAGTTAAAACTAATTTGGATCATTTTTTTTGTAGGTAATAATCTCCTCCACCCAATATATAATGTAATCACTTTTAAAAGTAAATGTCGAATGACAACTTATTTCAAGTAAAATCGATATTAATGATAACCATCTGAATGGGTATTATAAAAAATGGGAATTATTAATGATTAAAAAATGTATAACCAGCCATATTATTTTCTATGGGTGTTTTCAATACAAATTTGATATTGGGTATTCTTGGATGAAATATTTTATTGAAAATTTTAACAGTATTCTCAAACTCATAGAATCTGAAATGCTCTACTACAAAATTTTGTAAGAATGGGAATGGGAAAAAATCTGAAATATCACATTTATTCATTTTATATGAATGAAAAAGTATTTTTTCATGCTATGAGATAGTGAAATAATATTTATTACCTATATTTTTTTCTCTACTATTATCTCCAAAGTGAAAATCCTCTCACCTAAACATTATTCCAACACTTGGAAGAGTCAACAACAAAATTACTAGTCCAAGACGATTATCTATTTGAAGTATCTATTTTATCTTAATTCTACATCATATACCCACATTGGATCATTTCATGTCTCTATGATGGAATGATATAATCCTCAAATGTTAGGAGAATTCTGAAATGGGACACTATTATAATTTTTCATCTCTGTACTCAAACTATATTCTTACTAGAATACCTCTACCCATTACTTAGAATGGATAATTGAGTGGTGTTGAATTACTTTGTCAATTCTTCTCTCTACCCCTTTTAATATTTATATTTCAAAATGAGGGATTTTATTTATTTCTTTTCGAACACGGGATACTGAGTTAATCTCCCCAAACACATCCTAATGAATTGTGATGTTTTATAATAGTGGTAGGTCCCATAATATTATTTCCACCACACCCAATTTAATATGTTATATCTTATTATTGGGACACTACTATAGTATTATATCTTGAAATTTTTGTTATTCCATCTCACTATAAATTGAGAAATCCATCCATCATGGTACATGTCAGTTACATAGAGTTACATAGTCAATTAATTACATCCTCAATGTACCTAAAATTCATTAGGTTATTCATTTAAGAATTTAATATAATAGATAGATCACATTACATGAACTATATACCATAACAATCATTCATTAAATTGGAAGTCGTGGAAGATTTGTTATGGAATTTGTTTTTGGGGAGTCTGATTTTGATCATCCTGAGTCATTGGGGAATTTCAATGGATATAAGTACTTCTCTAATACACATCCTAGATAATGATTAAATTAGAAGAAATTATTTTTTGAATCTATCTAAGGATATATACAATCCATACTCACTGTTTATTTTTATAGGAATAATAATCCAAACAACATAAGAAATTTTGGTCATATACATGAATATATTTGAAAAATAGATACATTGGTGCTCTATTTTTAAAAGACTTATGTAGGAAATATTTTGAGAAGTTACATGATATAGTGGGTCAACACCATCCTTTCTAGGGATGGATACCATATTTTGTATTACTGTTATTAAAATAAAGAGACAAGTCGACCAAGAATTCATTATTTTTGGGAAAAAGTGGTGATGAATGTATTTCCAAAGGATGAAATGTTTGAAAAAAATTTGTTAAGGAAATATTCCCTCATAAATCATAAATGACAGGTGTATCGCATATGTTTTTATATTCCAATTCAATAATTTATTGTTATTGAGACCACCACTTCCTAAATATTATGTGTTTACCTATCATGGCGTTTAATTGATTTGTCAAAAAGATTTTTGTGGACTGACTTGATGAAATTATATTCAAAATTAGAAAAACATTTTAAATATCCTCATTGAATTCAATGTTTATAAAAGTGCAATATACAACAATATATATAGGAGAAATATTGAACTTTTATATTCAAATTTTATGTAATATATAATTACTATGTTGATGAATTTTTTTCTCAAAAATCAATACACTTCATTATGACTGAATCCGATTTTGGGGCTCTATTCATCTACATGAAATAATTTAGATAATATTAAGATGAAAATAAGAAGATCAAAATACCAAATTAATTTTTTATCAAAACAATATGTCACTATTTGAAAATCTATAAAACCAAGGGGAATATACATGGGTGTATTTCATTTTTAGTTAGTGGGAGTCCCTATTCTGTTTTCATGAATCTCTTGGTAGGTATATTGTAATTTATAATAGAGCGGAAATTACATCACATGCCAATCAACATCCATTGTAGCTCTATATTCTCTAAATTGACCTGAAAAAACCATGCATACATGAATGAGTTTTGGTGGTGAATGTTCAATGAGTCTAGAGGAAGTATTTGCCTATTTTTACATTTATATACACCTTTTTGAATATTTTAAGTTACATTTAGATATGTATATAGAAAATAAGGTAATTTATGAGAAACATATGTTTGAGAAATAAATTTATTCATTGGTAACTCCATCATGGGGGTTTTATTAATGATGACTTCCCACAACTGTTCATTACATTTATATGAAAAATTGGGGGGGTATCCCTATAGAATATTTAAGTTCCGACGAATCATCTGAGTAACATTGTATTTTGGTAGACCATTAAAATCTATCATGATACCAAATATATATAGTTTGCGGCTTCATTTTGGAGGTTTTTTGTATAGTTCTTAATATATTTTTATATTTTAAACTAATTTAATTGGTATTTAAAATCAAATAGTTCTAATGAGACATCATGTTAATAAGGTTGTATTTTTGTAAAAAATTGTTTTTTTTAAATAAATTATGTTATAATTTAAAATAAAAAAATCCCTATATTTATATATTATATTATATTATATGATTAAATATTTTTAATAATAGAGTAAAAATTAGGTAAATAGAATGATTTTTTAGGTGTTAAAATATGTTACCGATGTAAAAATTGAGTTACCATGGTGTAGGTAAAACATGGAAAAACAAGGGTAAACCTAGGTGGTACAAACCTAAAATATTATATAACCCAATAATAAATTTTTTTGACGAGGTTTTGGTTGACCCAAATATTCCCCAACTCTATTATTGTCCAATTATTACATTATTCTTATAAATTGAAATCATTTCATCATAAGAGCTAAATATTCCTTGAAAACTCCGAAAAACCAGCCAATAATACGACCCCTTCTATACACATTATCATCCCCTAAATATAATAAATTTTATCTTTATAATTCCCATTATCTATTTTCCATTTTTTATATTAACCTCATTATGATTCTGATAAAATGACACAATTAATTAACCAAAATAAATATTACTTGTTCAAAAGTATAACATGTTCTTGCTTGGGATTGTTAGACCTCTGACTTGAATTATGCAACACCAAATCATAATTATTGTAAGAAACCTTTATTTACAATTAGGTACGGATCCTATAAAATTTTTCTTAATTCATTTTTATTTAACTATAATGGAATCCCAATTAGTTCTAAGTAGTTTCAGGTGTGTTCAGGGCTGGTTTAGGGATTCAAACCTTGGAAGAAATGAAAAAAACATTTATTTCACTTTTAGTAGACACCGTATAAGACAGGCCATGTGGTTTCTCTAAACCATATAGTGTTGGAAAATGGGGTGATATTCAGTACTTGGTTTTCTAGAACCATTCATCAGGGCCAACAAGTACATTCTAAAATGTAAGGACCTGTAAATTTAAAGGAAATTATTTTATTAAATTCTTTGGGATTTCATGAGTTTGCAGTTTCTAACGTCACCTAATTCTGAGGACCAGAGTTCCTCGAATCAATTTCTAAATTTTAGCTCGGGTATGTTCAGTGAACGAACGAGTGGGTTTTTTTATCTTTTGAAACGGTGCTCGGAATCGAAATTTGATGGAACCGAAGAAACCACAACACTGGTAATTGCTTAAGAAGACCTTTACTGGAGTGTGTTTCCTCGGGACGAGTTGTTTAAAATGTGGTTTAATTTTTAAGTGAAAGAAAATATCGTTACAAATTTTATTCCACTTTCGTAAGAGTTAGATCCTACGTGTGGAAGTTGAAGCGGGAACCACTAGTTGTTAACTTCCCATGAGAGGATTAAAGGTGAGGTGGGGCCCACACGAGCCCCCACCTTTTCAAATTCCAATAACACCCTAACTCCTCAAACCTCTCATTAAATTTTCCAACTTGTCATCCAATTAATTAGTCTATTCATGATTAATTAATTAGTGAATTCAACTTTTGAATTTTTTAAAATGTTGGCATAAGTAATAAAATAAGGCAAAAGCCATATTTTATTGTTATTGTTTCATTGTGTGGAGAATTTGGAGAGAATACACTAAGTCTAGAAGAACTTCGTCTTCTATGTTGAAGAACGCCGAGGCTTCGACGAAGAATGTCGTCACACCATTCTATCTTCTCTCCGCGTCAAAGAAAGGGAGACGACGCTTCCTCCTCGTACGTTCTCCATCGACGTATACGGAGCCTCACCCCGTGATGCCGTATTCCGCGATGCTAGATCCTACAAACTACATTGTGGTAGGGGTTGTTTCATAGTTAAAGGATTATTATTTTGACGTTCATCATTATTTCTTGGACAATTTTTATAAAAATAAAGGGAGGAGTCAGACTGCATGAACACGGCCGACCCTCCTCCCCCCTTGTTGTTGGTCATCATTGTGCATTGGAACTAGGGTGATGTGGTGTCGTTGCACCATGCAGGAATGAGAGAACCGCGGACGGAGCAGGCCGTGAAGAAGGAGCGTTGTGCCGTTGCGTCGTATCGGTGAAGCCGAAAGGTGGTCGTGGCCAAGTGCGGGCCACAGCAATGGCACCACACCGGTCGGACCGGGGCCGTGGCCTTCGGCCACGGTGGAGCAGCAGGAGGTGGCTGGCTATGTCGGACGCTGGCATTCACGGAGGCGGTACCCCCATGGGTCCCTTGTGGAAAAACCGACCGGCCGTTTCCAAGAAAGTCGGGGGTTTGAAACCCCCGGCAGCCGCCAAGGGCGGACCCCACAAGGGTCCGCCATTTTGGGAAAATATACGGGCGGTCCCGACCCCCCCTCTCCGTGTTAAACTCGGCCTTGAGCCGAGCCGCAGCCCGAGCTGGGCCGGACCGCCTGCACCAGGCTGGACCGCCAGTGTCGGGCCGCGCCTTAACGGGCCGACCCAGGGGTATCGGGCCGGGTCGAACCGGGCCCGAACACCCTAAATTCTGGTCAGATCCATTCAAATGCCCATAACAGGGGACAATGACCTCTGATCGACACACTGTCAGTTGCGTAGAGATCCTTGGATCGAGACGGTTGTTTCGGTATATTACACTGAAGATTTCAGAAAACTTTGGGTACGGCTGGGTTGGTTCGAACACAAAACCAACCGGGCCCTCGGAGCGGAACGCTTATAACATGAGCTCCGCATATCCGATTGACGTGCCGTCAACATTGATGGATTACTCTTAGTGAGACTGTTCTTCTGTCTTACTCCGCTCGAGGATTGGACATAGCTGGAGTACAGTCAGGTTGGTTATTTCTTAAAAACAACCGGGCCTCAAGGATGAAAAAGCCAATAACTCTCAGATTGGGTGCCCGATTGATGCACCGTCTATAGAGATGAGTTCCTATTGACGAGATGGATATTTGTGACACATCAACTCAATAATTTGTGATAGTTTATGTATCGCCCCCTTGACTCATTGAGCGGACCCTCTTGGAATCGAGCGTGCTGTGTGCGGGAACCCTAGAGCTGGCTGCGACGATGATGACGACTATATTGGGATCCTCCATGGGTTCAGGAGTGACGAAGACCATACTTGAATCCTCTGTGGGTTCGACGGTGATGACTACTATTCTTGTATCCTATGTGGGTCTGACAGTATTTGACTATTGTTCTTGTATCCTATCTGGGTCTGGCAGTATTGACTATGTACTTGTATCTATGTGGGTACGGCAGAGTAGCTATTCTTTTATCCTTTTTGGGTCTGACAGCTTAGTTGTTCATGTATCCTATGTGGGTATGAAATCTTTGATGAATCAGTGGATACATCTGATCATATCTATCACCTTACGAAGGGTATACCTGTGTGAGCTGAGTCTTAACATACAATCAATATCATCGATATGATTTTTGTGCTTCCCTGTGTGGATTGGGTTGTGCTATCCTCTATGGATTGGGTTGTGAATTCCTATGTGAAATGGGTTATTTTTTTCCTGTGTGGACTAGGTTGCATTTTGGGCTCGTTTGCTGGAGCCGAGCTGGAAGAGATGACTTAGGTATATGTATGGGAATATACCTAAGTAGAGTTCATTGTTATTTCATGATTGTATCTTTCCTTTGTGGTTCATCCTTCGTGGATTCTGGGAGACCTTCGGGGTCTCAGGCTCCCTACTGAGTAGTGTGTACTCATCCCTACACAGGATATGCCCATACTACGTTGTGTTGGATGCAGAAGACGGACATCGTGGATTGAGGTGGGAGCTCGCGGAGCTAGAAGGTACCTGGAGGAGGATCACTGAAGAGGATCACTGGACGCGACATACACGGAGCAGATGGCCGTACCCGAGGAGCTAAGGAGACTATCTGTACTCACCCTTCAGGTGGGAATTCCAGTGGATGGCTCGGTGTTGCTGTTTTTTTATTCTGCTGATGTACTCTCTTTTAGTTGTACATTATTTTCAGTTGGGTTTTTATTCTGGCCCATTTACTTTCCAACACTTCTATTTGTACTCTGTTTTCTTAGTGTTTACTTCAGCTTGCGTACTGTGCGGTGATTGTTTACGTTATAAAGGAAATTCCTTTCCTTTTTGGGATTTACGCCTTTGGTGATAGTCTCCAGCCCCTGGCCTATGTAAGTCGGGCTTGCGGAAGTCACGGAACGGGCCCCGAGGACAGGTTGTGACAAATTGGTATCAATGGAGTATGGTTCTACCATAGAACTCAGAACTCTGATATTTCTTCTATGGGAAGCAATAGTGTTAAGGGTATTGAGGGTGGTTATTAATCCAGGGAGTCTGGTGTTAGTGTGGTGGCCGACGTATCCATACACCAAGACCCTGACTTCTGATCTCCGACTCAATGAATGAAAACATTGATTGCATGTGTGTTTCAAAAGTTTTCATTGTGATGACATTATGTCAGCTCACCGGGTATACTATTTTTACCATGGAGCACATGTTTCCTTTCAGGATGGCCCCACGATGGAAGCCAGCTAGGGTCTCGAGCATTATGCCAGACGACATCCCACCGAGTGACGTGGCCTCGGTGTAGGGCCCCTTTACAGTGGAGGCATCGGCAGTACCTCTACCCGCCGAGCCACTGATTCCCCCATCCCCAGCCGCAGAGAGTGCACATCGCCTTTGTGCACTTCACGAGTTTCATCATTAGAGACTACCCAGGTTCCATGGGGAGACAGACCCTCAGGAATTTGAGGATTGGCTGGAGGCTATTGTTCGAGTCTTCAGATTAGTAGGAACACCAACAGACCGCATGGTGATCCTTGCAGCGAGTCTCCTGCATGCAACAGCAGGTAGATGATGGAGCCTGATGCTCCAGGTGCACGACGAGTCATATCATCTTTGGACAGACTTCGAGAGCCTCTACCGCTCAGAGTTCTTTCCATCCACCCTCTATGACATGTGCATTTAGGAGATACTACACCTGCGGCAGGGCAGCATGATAGTAGCCTAGTACTCCGTGAGATTTACCGATCTCTCGAACTATTCCACCGACATGGTATGAGACCCATTCTTCCGGGCCCAGACCTTCGAGCAGGGATTGAGGCATGAGATTAGGGCATCTATGATCTCCCTTAGAATTCCGACACTTGCAGGAGTACTAGAGCGAGCCCTTCTTGTAGAGAGCTTCCTTGCTGAGCCTACACAGGCAGCAAAACATACCGCATGGCAGCATATAGCAGAGTCTTCTGCAGCTGGAAGTTGACGGATGTCACAAGGGTCCAAGTGGACCAGACCATCAGGTAGACGAACTTAGGATAGTGGCTCATAGATGTGGGGCACACGGCGCAGATCCAGCCTTCCGAGGAACAGACAATGTTATTCATGCGGCGGGCAGGGCCACATGACTCGTGACTACCCGACCCGCCATGCAGAGGAGCAGTGGACGGTTTAGGGGCCACCCAGGCAAAGGCAGAGGTTCGACCATGGCGGTCCGTAGCGATCAGGCGGATGAGGCAGAGGATCTGGCCGAGCGGCAGGTGGTGGACGACGTTTTGAGGCTCTACCACCACCACCATGAGGAGGTCCACCCTAGACACAGGGAGCTGGCAGACAGATATAGGCCCAGCTCCAGGCAGTGGAGGCCTATGACCACGACACACCAGAGATGATTCTAGGTAATATAGGTGTCTACTCCACCATTTTTGTAGTTCTTATAGACATAAGAGAGAGTCATTAATTCATTTCCACTGCCCTTTTTTGGAGTTCGTATATTCTGACGGAGCCATTGGCTCGATCAATACGGCTAGATACACCTACGAGAGCAAACTTGATGATTACGCACTAGTGTCAGCAGTGTGAGCTTACTCTAGGAGGCGAGATATTCGGCTGGGATCTTCTTATAGTGGAGTCGAGGAATTACAACGTCATCTTGGGCATGGATTGGTTATCCACGATCCATGCTCAGATCGACGGTATTAGGCGCAAGGTGCGATGTGTCCGAACTGATGGGAGCAGGTTCACCTTCACCAGTGAGAAGGGAGCCTTTGCAGCGCAGGATGGACTTATGCAGAGGAGAGGATAGTCGATCACTCATCTATTGGCTAGCCTCATCTTAGGAGTAGTGGATGTGCAGAGTCCGAGTTTTCCTATAGTGGTGGATCATTATGGAGACGTCTTTCCTGAAGATGTTCCAAGACTACCTCCTCGTAGAGAGCTAGACTTCTATATTGACTTGTACCCCAGGACATCCCAAATATCTACTCCATTATATCATATGGCTCCAGCTGAGCTTGGAGAGCTATGGGTACAGCTGAAAGACTTGCAGGGAAAGGGATTCATTCGACCCATTGTTTCACCCTGGGCTTCCCCGATTTTGTTCGCTAAGAAGGCAGACGGGAGCTTGCGACTGTGTGTCAATTACCGTCGCCTGAACTAGGTGACCGTGAAAAACAAGTACCCACTTTCGAGGATTGACGACCTCTTAGATCAGCTCAAGGTCGCCCGATGGTTCTCTAAGATAGTCCTCAGGTCAGGTTATCATCAGCTCAGAGTTCGAGACGAGGATGTGCAGAAGACTGCCTTCTGGTGTTGGTATGGCCACAATGAGTTCTTGGTTATGCCTTTCGGCGTAACCAATGCTCCCTAAGTGTTCATGAGTCTCATGAATAGGATCTTCCAGCCTTACCTTGATCGATTTTTCTTAGTCTTCATCGACGGCATATTGATATACTCTACAACTAAGGAGGTGTTGGCCTACCACTTGTGGGTTGTATTGGATACACTCCAAGAGCACTAGTTTTATGGTAAGATCTTGAAGTGTCAGTTCTGGATTCGATAATTCCACTTCTTGGTGCAAGTCATCTCTGAGGTAGGAGTTGCAATGGATCTTGTGAAGATCGAGGCAGTGCTAGCTCGGGAGCCACCCAGGAGTGTGACAGAGGTGTGGAGTTTCCTATGTTTGACTGGATACTATCGGAGATTTGTGCCAGACTTATCTAGAGTTGCAGCTCTAAATTCATCTTTGATGAAGAAGGGGAAACACTTCGTGTGGTCATATTGATGTCAGCAGAGCTTCTAGGAGCTGAGACAGAGATTTACCAGTGCACCGATCTTGAGGCTACCAGAGGAGGGAGTAGGGTATGTAGTCTACTGCGATGCATCAGGGACTGAACTCGGGTGTGTCTTGATGAAGGAGCAGGCGGTGATCGCCTATGGATCACAACAGTTCAAGAAGCATGAGCAGAACTACGCTACCCATGCCCTGGAGTTAGCAGTAGTGCTCTTTTCCCTGAAGATGTGGTGGCACTATCTGATGGGGGAGCGATTTACAGTCAATTATGACCACAAGAGTCTCAGGTACATCTTCTCTCAAAAGGACCTGAACCTAAGATAGTGGCGATGGATCGAGTTCCTCTAGGACTATGAATTTGAAATAGTATATACTCCTAGAAAGGGGAACATAGTAGCCAATGCTCTCAGTAGGAGGACAGGAATTCAACTACTTATAGAGGTGACCGATTATCTAGCCGCTCTGCAGATATCCTTCGTGGATAGAGATGGGGAATACATTCTTCAGTCGCTCATAGTCACACCTACACTTCTTCAGCGGGTCCGAGAGGCACAGTGTGGGGACGTTGACTTTGAGATGCGGCATGCATATATTTCCACAGGACATGCACCTGATGGTTTCTCTATAAGATGACAGCACGTCATCCCTTTTAGAGGACGTACCATGGTACCAGATGCATTACAGGAGGAGGTGCTAAGAGAGTTTCACACTTCCCCTTTAGTGGTACATCCCGGAGTGGCGAAGATGTACCGAGATCTCAGACGACAGCATTGGTGGCCAGGTCTAAAAAAGGTTGTGGCGGAGATTGTTTTTCGATGCCTCACCTACCACTAGGTGAAGGCAGAGTATGAGGTACCAGCAGGATTGGTATAGCCCTTGGAGTTCCCATAGAGGAAGTGGGATGGGATATCTATGGATTTCATGACTGGGATTCCACGTACTTCCAGATAACACGACATCATTTGGGTGATCATCGATTGACTCACCAAGTCGGCCAACTTCTTACCCATTAGAGAGCAAGGCTCATTTGAGAGCTTGGGGAACCTCTACGTTCATGAGATCGTACATCCTTATGGTGTGCCATCATCTAACATCTCCTATCGAGATTCTCGTTTTACTTCCCGGCTTTGGAAGGGGTTGCAGGAGGCTTTTGGGACGCAGCTACGCCTGAGCACCGCCTTTCACCCACAGACAAATGGTCAGACGGAGAAGACCATTCAGATTCTCGAGGACATGCTAAGTGCATGTGTCCTTGACATTGGTCAAAGCTTGGAGGATCACCTACCGTTGGTGGAGTTTGAGTACAACAATAGATACCACTCCACTATCGGGACGACGCCATATGAGGCATCGTACATCAAACCATGCAGATCAACATTGTGCTAGATAGGCCCTGGGGAGTGAGCACTTGTGGGACCAGAGATGGGCCAAGCCACGACAGAGAAGGTTCCGGTCATCCAGGAGCGGATGAGGACAGCTCAGAGCCGACAGAAGTCTTGTAATAACAATATGTGGAGACAACGAGAGTTCAAGGATGGTGATCACGTTTTCTTATGGGTCTCACCTCGGTGTGGATTACGGGGATTTGTCCGGGGTGGTAAGTTATCTCTGCGCTTCATCGGACCATTCCATGTTCTCAATAGGATAGGTGAGGTGGCTTATCGCCTGGCTCTTCCACCTCAGTTTCACCAGGTGCACGACATCTTCCATGTATCTTAGCTGAGGAGATACGTGCATGACCCAACACATATCATCGACCATGGGGAGCTGGACATTGATGATGGGGAGAATTTTGCGGAGGTCCCAAGGGAGATCGAGGATCAATAAGAGTGGGTCCTATTTGGGCGGTCGATTCCTCTAATGCGCATCAGGTGGCAGCATGAGATCCTGCAGGAGAGAATTCGGTATCGGGAGGCTCAGATGCATGCACGGTACCCTCATTTTGTTTCCCTAGTTTGTGATTTATCTTTACAGGGACGTAAATCCCTTAGGTCGGAGTAATGTAAAGACATGTAAATTTCAAGGAAAATTTGTTCATAAATTCTTTGTGATTTTACTAGGCCCAGAGTGCCCAGAATCTATTTCCGAAGTTCAGCTCCGTTACGTTCAGTGAACGAACGAGCAGGCTTTTATTTAATTTTGAACCGGTGCTCAGAATCAAAATCTGAGGGCACCGATGAGACCACAATGCCGGTAATTTCATAAGAAGTCCTTTACTGGAGTTTTTTTTGCTCGAGAAGAGCTGTTTAAAAACGTGGTTTCAGTGTTAAGTGAAATAAAATTTTGTTACAAATTTTATTCCACTTTCCTAAGAGTTAGATCCTATGTGTTAAATTTGAAGTGGGACCCACTTGTTGTTCAATTCCCACGAGAGTATTAAAGGTGAGGTGGGGCCCGCACGAGTCCCCACATTTTCAAATTCCCATAACTCCCTAACTCCTCAATCCCCTCATTAAAATTTCCAACTTGTCATCCAATTAATTACTCTATTCAAGATTAATTAATTAGTGAATTCAACTTTTGAATTTTTAAAAATGTTGGTATAAGTAATAAAATAAGGCAAAAGCCTTATTTTATTGGGATTGTTTCGTTGTGTGAATAATTTGGAGAGAATACAATATGTATTGAAGAAATTCATCTTCTACTTTGAAGAATGCCAAGGCTTAAACAATGAACGTCGTCACGCCGTTCCATCTTCTCTCCGCATCAAAGAAAGGGAGATGCCGCTTCCTCCTCAGAAGTTCTCCATCGACGTATACGGAGCCTCACCCTGCGAAGCCGTCTTCCGTGATGCTAGCTTCCACGAACTACTTTGAGGTAGGGTTTGTTTCATCGATCAAGGATTATTATTTTGACCTTCATCATTATTTAATGGATGATTGTTATCAATATAATGGGAGGAGGTCGGACCACACGAACACGGCCGACCCTCCTCCCCCTTTGTTGTCGGTCATCATTGTGGTTTGGAACGGGGGCGACGCGGTTCCGTCGCACTGCAAGAGAATAAGAGAATCGCGACTGGAGTGGGCCGCAGAGAAGGGGCGCGGCACCGGCGTGCCCCGCCGGTGAAGCCAAAGGTGGCCGCAGTCAAGTGTGGGTCGTGGCGGAGGGGCGCGGTGCTGTCGTGCCATGGTGGTCGGATAGGGGGAATGGCCTTTGGTCACGGCGAAGCTGCAGGAGGCTGCCGGCCAAGCCTTCCACCATCCTTCAAGGAGGTGGGACCTCACATGGGCCCCACATGGCACAACTAGCTGGCCGTAATGGCCGACTATTTCCATAAAATTCGGGGGTTTGAAACCCCCTCCAACCACCTAGGGCGGACCCCACATGGGTCCGCTATTTCGGGAAAACAAGGGGAAAACGCCCCCCGCCCCACACTGCATTCGGCTGGGCCTTGAACTGATCCGCGGACCGTGCTGGGCCGGACTGCCATCACCGGTTCGGGGCGCACCCTAACGGGCCGACCCAGGGGTATCGGGCCGGGTCGAACCGGGCCTGACCCCCCTAAATTCAAGAAAGATCTGTTCAAATGCCCATAACATGGGCTACGGGTCTCCGATCGATACACCGTTAGTTGTGTAGCGATCCTTGGATCGAGTCGGTCGTTTAGGTATATTACACTTAAGTTTTAAGAGAACTTTTTGTATGGCGG
Source organism: Viscum album (assembly GCA_963277665.1). Taxonomy (NCBI): domain Eukaryota; kingdom Viridiplantae; phylum Streptophyta; class Magnoliopsida; order Santalales; family Viscaceae; genus Viscum; species Viscum album. The sequence goes on from OY728127.1 coordinate 318,855,672, forward strand.
GGTTGGTTCGAACATGAAACCAACCGGGCCCTCAGAGCGGAAATGCTTATAACTTGAGCTCCGGATGTCCGATTGACATGTCGTCGAATTTGATAGATTCCTCTTAGTGAGACGGTTCTTATGGATTAATATTATTTAGTTTTGGATTAATTTGTATTACGTTCATGTATTTTATGGCTTAAAAATAAACCGGGCGTCTGGGACGAAAAAGACAATAACTCTCAGACCGGGCGTCCGATTGACGCACCTTCTGTCGCGATGAGTTCCTATTGACGAGACGAAACTTTGTGACACATCACCTCAAGAATTTGTGATAGTTGATGTATCACCCCCTTGGATCGTGGATCAGACCCTCCTGGAATCAAGCTTGCTGTGTGCGGGAACCCTAGAGTTGGCTGCGACAGCGACGACGATGATGACTATAATGGGATCCTCCGTGGGTTCAGCAGCGATGAAGACCGTACTAGGATCCTCCTTGGGTTCGATGCCAATGACTAATGTTCTTGTATCCTATGTGGGTCATGCAGTATTTGACTACTGTTCTTGTATCCTATCTAGGTCTGGTAGTATTGACTCTGTACTTGTATCCAATGTCGGTCCGGCAGAGTCGCTGGTATTATATCCTTTGTGGGTCTGACAGCTTAGCTGGTCTTTTATCCTATGGGGGTCTGATAGCTTAGATGAAATAGTGGTTACATATGATCATCTCTATCATCTTACGAAGGGTATACCTATGTAAGCTGAGTCTTAACTTACAATCAATATCATCGATATGATTGTTGTGCTTTCCTATTTGGATTGGGTTGTGCTATCCTGTGTGGATTGGGTTGTGAATTCCTATGTGGAATGGGTTATGTTTTTCTTGTGTGGACAGGGTTTTCATTTTAGGCTCATGTGCTGGAGACGATCTGGAAGAGATGACTTAGGTATACATATGTGAATATACCTAAGTAGAGTTGCTTGTTACTTCATGATTGCATCTTTCTTTTGTAGTTTATACTTCAGGGATTCTGGGAGACCTTCGGGGTCTCGGGGTCCCTACAGAGTAGTGTATACTCACCCCTACACGAGCTATGCCCACACTATGTTGTGTTGGATACAGACGATGGGAAACGTTGATTGAGGTGGGAGCTCATGGAGCTGCACGGTACGTAGGGGAGGATCACTGAGGAGTATCACTAGACGCGACCTACATGGAGCGGACTACCGGACCTCAGGCGCGGAGAATACTATATGTACCAACCCTTCAGGTGGAAATTCCAATGGACGGCTCAGTGTTGTTGTTTTACTATTCTAATGTTGTACTCTCTTTCAGTTGTACTTTATTTTCAGTTGGGTTTGTATTTTGGACCATTTACCATCCCGCACTTGTATTTGTACTCTGTTTGCTTAGTGTTTACTTTTGTTTGCGTACTCTGTGGTGTTTGATTAATTTTTAAAGGCAATTCCTTCCCTTTTTTCGGGATTTACGGCTTTGGTGTTAGTCTCCAGCCCCTCGCCTATTGAAGACGGGCTTGTGGTAGTCACGGAACAGGCCCCGATGACGGTTCGTACCATGAAAAATGCATACATGACGAGGAGGTGTTATGAACAGTTCATTCAAGGTTTCCATAATCATGTTATCTAACATAGAAGGGTTCCCCTTCCTAAAGGATAATGCATGCAATTTTTCCAAATGTGTGGCCAAAATATTGCAACCCCTGGTGTAGGGTGATTTTACAAAAATAAACAATGTTATCTTTTAAACACACCATTTATCCTATTTCTCTTCCATTAGATGGAGAACCCTCCATTATATCATTATGCATCCATTTTAAATTCTAATATTAGAATTTATCTCAATATCCATATGGTGTATGATTCGATTTGTTTTAGTCCCATTGGATTCATGTTATTAGCATCTTAATTCCTTTTTAGTCATCTAAATTTCTTATTTCTATCGATTATAATATTTATATGTAGGCTCATCTATAACGACCCATACTTTACATACATTGTTAATACTTGAAAATTGAAGCATACTTATTAAAACATATAACAAAACCATGAAAGGACCATATAGGTATAGTGTCTTTAGAAACTGGGAAATATAAACAACTAGTTCATAAAGTGTCTACACTATCTCCCATTTATTTCATCATATCTATAGTCCCTTTTGGCATATCTTGCTTAATAAACTTCTTCCTGACCTGAGGAAAGAAAACATACAAAAGGGTGAGCTCAAATGCTCAGTAAGGGTAAACAAAAGAAATATCAATCACATCATATTCATAAGAATATATCTTTTGGAAATCTTTACCTGCAAAAGAGAGCATAATTTCATAACATGGGATAAATCATAGTAGTGAAATGGAATCCCAATAATCATAACATAAAACTTGAAACTTTGTGGAATACACATATAATCATAGATAATCATTTCTTATTAGTCAAGACTCATTTCCAAGACTATCTTAGTGGACAAAGTCCATTTCTGAACCGAGTTCACTCCTCGTTTCAGTCCTATTTCACAGAACCGGTATAACCTACTATTCCAGCCATGTCTATCTCATGAGATATAAAATCTTTACCCAATGAATTTGATGGAGATATAGGTCCCACCCATCTCATAATGATACCATTCTTATGTGTGACAGAAAATCATAAGTCATACATCATTGCATAACCCATGTAATAAAATGGGAATCTTAAACATCGTGACATCATCAAACAATTCATATAAGATAAAGGAAATCATAAAAATAATTCCATCACAACAATATCAAATCAATTTAATAATAGGGATATAAACAGAACCCTATACTATCTTGGATGGAAAATAATTTTGATAAAACACTTGAACTCCATTCTTGAAGAAAATATCCTTTCAAATTCAAAAACATTTTCCTTTCTTAACATGTCATACAATTTTAAACTAAAATTTTTGATTAAAAATAAACATGAAATATTTTAAAGGATGATTCTTGAAAATAATGTTTTAAAAATCCATTCATGCCGTATAAGTTGAAAAAACATTCTTCTCGTACTTTTGTCGGAAAAGTCAAAACGTACATCATACGAAAAATTACAAAAGATATCTTTCATATCTTTTACTAAAAAGTCACCGAAGGGTAAAATTGAATTTAAAAAATTGTAGGTGGATGGAAATAATATTACATATTGAGGAAACATGGATGTGGATGATAAAATTTACCCTAGTAAATTCCAAAGTATAAACAATCTCGGATAAAAATGAGATTGTGATATTTCCCTTTCCTTAGGTCCGATTTGTTTCGTAAGTGTCCAAACCTCATGTATAATGATTTAAATAATGTTATTGACTTATTCAAGAATCATAAATATTGTTATGATATCATATATGGTCATATTCTTAGCTTCTTATTAGTAATATTTCATTACTACTTGTTATTCGGGTGTTTATTACTTTTTGTTCTTATGCGTGTTTTGTCGAATAAATTCTTATTCTTCTCTTTAGGTTATAGATACCTAATTTCCAGAATGGTATTAGTGTAATATATATCATATTCATTCATTCAATTCATTTATATAATCATTATGAAATGAAGATCATGTAGAACGAGTCGTATCACATCGTGGAGACGGTATTCCGTACGTACGCACGAGTGATGATATCGTTCCTATGATCGTGGAATTGTATTGAAGTGTATGTATACTATTTCAGAATCAATATCACTTTATAATAGTAATATATAGTCATTATTTACACCATTATATCCATCCAAGTAAGGTGGTGGTGGAAAATAGATTACACCACGGCGTGGAGACAGTATTCCGTACGTACGCATGCGCGGTGATTATTTTTTCTTTAGGATGGATAGATGGTGAAATAGGGTTGTTTCATACTTATAATAACATATCAGTATGTGAGTGATACTGATTTTATTACTTCATAATGAAACAACTAATGAAGAAGAAGTGGAAGAAAAAAATAAAGATGAAAGAATCGGTAACGGACATTACCTCTTCTTTGAAGTGCTTTTTTAGAGAGCTCCTTTTAGAGAAATAAAATTGGTCTTTGAAGAAGACCAGAACCTCTAGGATGTTTCTAGGGAATTGGAGAGGAAAAGTTGGCAGGTTTTGGCCGATCTTGAAGGCTCAATGTGGTGTGAGGAAGAGGGGGAGGAGGTTCCCTTTTATAATGGAGGAGAGAGGAACCTTTGGAATAACTAAAACTATTATTTTATTATAAAGTCAAATTCCATTTTTAATTGCTCCAAATTGATATATTTCGAAGATAAGGTGGGTAGGGGTCTAAATCCTCTCATCCATGAGAATTTAGACAAGTTTAGGTATCAATTTTAACCTTATCATTTCGATATAACTTTAAGTTAGATAATTTAACTTTTACCGTGTCTTCTTGTTTTCATAAACTATAAGGTTAATAAACATACCATATCAAGAAAAACGAACCCCAAGTTGTTTATTATTAATATATATAACCGTATCTAAGTAATTTGGCCGAACCATAGATTTTTAGGAATAAAATAACAGTTAATAATATAATATTTGTTTTAAAAACTATTTTATGTCAATTTTGACACTATTTAGTAATTGATTTTTTGGAAATTCATAACAGAATGATTAGTTCTAACCAAGATACTTAAATCAATACTAACATTCCATATTATCCTATAAAATTAGCGTAATTCATAAAAAGTCTAAAATTACATTTATTTGGGTATTTATAACATCAATTATGTCAATATTTCATTAATAAGATAAATAATGCATCATCATCGTGTCATAAATAAATTAAAATATTTAATGTATAAAAATTACAAATAAAATACCATTATGTAGGAAATATTTTTACCTTTCTAATTAATATTTATAGTCGAATTTATCTTATGTATAATCCCATATTAAATATTGTTTACTTATTAAACATTGATTTTAACTACTTTAACCCTTCTTTAAATAAATTAGTTATAAATGTCCTAATCTAATCCAAGTGGGCCTAAATGGTCATATTTTATTCCTAAGGATGTTTTTAGTCAAATTACACTTTTCCAATAGAATTCGGACATGTGTTAGGGTAATAATAATATCATTTTTACCCTTAATTACCCTATTTTCTTTTAACCGTGGTAAAAAAAAGTAAAAAGATACTATTCACCAAAAAATAATTTTCATCTCATTGAACCACATTTTACTTACTGACTAAAACCGTGTCTCTCGGATTTTCGAAATTCCACTCACAGAAGTGGTAAAATTATGTTTTATGAAAAATTCAGTTTTTTAACTACCACTTAGTGGTTTCACTATTCATCAAAAATTGAAAGTTTTCAGAAAAATACCAAAATTTCACCCAAGGCTAATTTAGATATTCCGAATACAAAAATGAAGTCCACTTTGAAAAATAAAATTTATAAAATTTCAAAAATTGGTTATTACTATTCATTATAACTAGTTTTAATAATATTTTAATAGCATATCATTGTTTAGTGAAACTCGGTATTGCGTACGATGCAAGCTATCGAGGAAGGCCGCAGTTGCGTGTAAAGCAAGCCAATATAGTATTGTGTGTAGTGAAAGATTCCTTTGATGGTTTATATAACATAAAAACAAAATATTTCTCATAAAATTCTCGGGTGTTACATTCTACCCCCCTTAAAATGAATTTCTCCCTCAAAATTCGTCACTTTGTAACAAAAATATGAGGATACCTCTCCCTCATCATATCCTCAAGCTCCCATGTAACTTCTACTAGTTGGTGGTTCCTCCATAAAACTTTTACCAAGCGAGTGGTCTTGCTTCGTAGGACTTTTTCGCTACGATCCAGAATCTCTATTGGTTGTTCTTCATAAGAAAGATCTTCCTCCAGCGGTACAACATCTGAGCTAAGTACATGTGAAGGATCAGGTATGTACTTTCTCAGGAGAGATACATGGAACACATCGTGAACTTGAGAGAGATTCTGTGGAAGCGCCAATCGGTAAGCTACCTTCCCAACACGATCCAGTATTTCGAAATGACCGATATATCTAGGGCTCAACTTCCCCTTCTTTCCAAGTCTCATGACTCTCTTCCAGGGAGATATTCGTAAGAACACTTTATCACCCACATCAAACTCTAGGTCTTTTCTTCAGTTGTCGGCATAACTTTTCTGTCGACTCTGAGCTGCTCTTATGTGTTGTTGAATAGATCTAACCTTTTCTGCCATTTCATCAACGTGATCAGGTCCTAATAGACTTCTTTCCCCAACTTCATCCCATCAAGTTGGAGTCCTGCATTTCATTCCATAGAGAGCTTCATAAGGAGCCATCTAAATACTGGAGTGAAATCTATTATTATAAGAAAATTCCACCAAAGGTAGGTGTTGATCCCAACCACCTATGAAATCCATAGAGCAAGCTCTCAACATATCTTTTAGGGTTTGAATTGTTCTCTCAGAATGACCTTCTGTCTGAGGATGATAAGAAGTGCGGAAACTCAACTCTATATCCAGAGTATGCTGAAGACTTCGCCAGAACATCGAGGTCAATCTCAGATCCCGATCAGATATAATAGAAAGTGGTACTCCATGAAATCTTACCACTTCCTTTACATATATCCTGGCAAGCTGATCTAGAGAGAAATCCTCTCTAATAGCAATGAAGTGTGCAGACTTGGTAAGACGATCAACTATGACCCAGATAGCATTATTGCCTTTGGCTGTTTTAGGAAGTCCTGTGACAATGTCCATAGTGATGTTTTCCCATTTCCATTCGGGTATGGGTAATGGTTGTAACTTCCCCTTAGACTTCTGTCTCCTAGCTTTAACTTGGTGACAAACCAAGCATCAAGATACATATTCAGCAATATCTCTTTTCATTCCATCCCACCAGAAGTACTCTTTCAGGTCCATATACATCTTCATTCTTCTAGGGTGAATAGGGAATGAAGAACTATGAGCCTCATCCAGCAGCTCCTTCTTTAATTTCGGGATGGGAGGAACACAAACCCAATTCCTGAAGTTTATTATCCCATCACAATCAAGGTTGAATTCGGGAACATTTCTCACCTTCTTTTGTAACTCAACATCTTCTTTCTGTGCCTCTTTAATCTTCACATGTATAGATAGTTGAACATTCATTTGAGAAAGATAAGAATTTTCCCCTTCCATTATAATTCCAATATCCATACCTTGTAAATCCATAAATATTGGATCTTTTGTGATCCTCATCATGGATAAACTGGCATGGTCTTGTCAACATAATGCATCTTCCACCTTGATTGCTTTCCCAGAGAGGTAATGGATTGAGAAGTCTTAATCCTTAATCAGCTCCAACAATCTTCATTGGTTCATATTCAGCTCCTTTTGTGAGAATATATACTTTAAACTATTATGATCTGTATAAATATCACACCTTTCACCATAAAGGTAATTCCTCCAATTCTTTAATGCAAAGATTACCGCATCTAACTCCAAATCATGTGTTGGGTAATTTTGCTCATGGATTTTCAATTGTCGCGATGCATAAGCTATCACCGTATCATTTTGCATAAGAACACATGCCATTCCCTTCTTGGATGCATCACTATAGATCACAAAACCTTCTCTACTACAAGGAACTGTGAGCACATGTGCATTGGATAACCTTCTTTTCAACTCCTTGAAATTCTCTTCACATTTTTCCGTCCAAACAAACTTAACTCCTTTGCGAGTCAACTTGGTGAGTGGATTAGATAATCGTGAAAAATCTTTCACAAAACGTTGATAATATCCATCCAAACCAAGAAAACTTCGGATCTTAGTTACTGTTTTTGGTCTCGACCATCTTTCGATAACCTCTGTTTTTGCTGGATCCATAGATATCCCCTCTTTTGAGATTATGTGACCCAATAATGCAACTTTTTGAAGCCAAAATTCACACTTGGTAAATTTGTCATAATGATTCTCCTTTCTCAGGGTCTTCAATATAATTCTAAAGTGATCATCATGTTCTTCGTTGCTCTTTGAATAGACAAGAATATCGTCTATAAAGACTACCACAAATTGATCAAGATAGTCTATAAAGACTCCATTCATCAAATCCATGAAGATAGCATGGGCATTAGTAAGACCAAATGGCATCACTATAAATTCATAGTGTCCATACCTTGTACGGAAAGTCGTCTTTGGTATATCCTCCCTTTTGACCATTAATTGATGATACCCTGAACGAATATCAATCTTGGAAAAGTATTGAGCTCCACGTAGTTGGTCAAATAGGTCATCAATGCGTGGGAGAGGATATTTGTTCCTGATAGTGATCTTGTTAAGTTCTCGATAATCAATGCAGAGTCCCATTGATCCATCTTTCTTCTTAACAAACAGAATAGGTTCTCCCCAAGGTGACACACTAGGGCATATGAATACCTTATCAAGATTCTCTTGGAGTTGCTTCTTCAATTCCTGCAACTCAATTGTGGGCATTCTATAAGCTATCTTTGAAATAGGAAAAGAACACAGTGCGAGTTCTATTGAAAACTAAACTTCATGATTTGGTGGTAGACCCGGTAATTCCTCCGAAAAGACATCATCAAACTCCCGTACAATGGGCATATTCTTAATTGTGAGTTTCTCACCAACCATTTGAGATAAATAACCTTCATTTAGTGGAATCAAGACCCATAAGGTAGAAGGAATTTCCACTGGATGATTATGTTCATCCTTGCATTGATAAACTATCATAGATTGGTCTGGAATATGAAATGTGACTTCCCTTATTTGGATATTGATATGAGCTCCATATAAATAAAGCCAATCCATGCCAAGAATCACATCAAATTCCACTATAGGAAGGATCACAAGATTTGAAGGAAGCACATTCCCACAATCTTTGATCGGAGAAGAATTATAAACTTTTGTTGTGACTGTTGTTCCATTAGGTGTTGTCACAGCTAACTCAACATCTAATTGTTGAGGTAATACGGTGATACCCTTAGAAAATTCATCAGAAATAAAAGAGTGGGTGGATCCAGAATCAAATAAAACATTTTCTACTTTAGATTGGATGGTAAGTTTACCTTTCACCACATCGTTATCGTACTCCACGTCGCTGATAGAAATTGCATGTGACTTTCCTTTGTCTTTAGCCTTAAGAGTTTGTTGACGTCGACCATCATCATCAACCCTTGGATTAGGTCATTTATTGGCATAATTACCCATCTCCTAGAACTTGAAACATTGATGTGTAGTAGGTTCATTCTATGTATCCCTTCCTTTGTTTGCATCATTAGACATCTTCTTCCCATCATCGCGGCATTAAAATGCCTGATGACCTTCCTTTCCGCATTTGAAACATTAAATTGTCCCTTTAAGACAACTCCCTCCATGTTTCCTTCCACAATTTGAGCATAAGGGAAAGCTCATATTCTTTTCAATATGCACTTCAGATTATCCTTTGAATTCCATTTTCCTCTTCTTATCAAACCCATATGACTGATGGGTTACTCCAATCTCTATCTAAACATTGAGAGCACATCAAACGATTTTCTCGTAGCTATTGAAGTCCTTTATGGATAACACCCTTCGAAGTCTTGGTTTTAATCCACTAAAGAATCGATCGATCTTACTCTCAGGTTGGATAATAATACCAGAATGTGCCTTGAAAGTCTTGTAAAATTTTTTTCATAGGTACCAACAGATTCATCATCCTTTTGCTTTAGTTCAAGAAAATATTTCTCCATCTTTGTTCAGAGAATACAAGGGACGTACTTATTGAAAAATAAGTTCTTGAACTCATCCCATTCCATGGACTCAATTTCATCCATTTTCCACATATTCTTAATAAGATTCCACCATTGATCAGCATCACCATCCAAACGATACACTGCTAAGATGACTTTATCATGCTCAGAACATTGAAGAACTGAAAATATATTTTCAGTAGTACTAATCCATTGTTCAGCAACTAATGGATCAGTAGACCCACTGAATGAAGTTGGACGTTGTCTCATGAAGAATTCAACAGAATGTTTCTCCTTCCTTTGCTCGTTTGGAAATCATGCATGATTCATAGCTTGAGAAAGTTTTGTGAGAATGGATACAAGATTTTTCATTCCATCTCCCATAACGTTTGGTTGCTCAGGGGGACAATCATTGCATTTCCCGTCGCATTCCGCATTAAAACGGTTCCTTCGGGTTCCCGCCATTGACTAAAACCAAGAAGAATAGTGTGAGCAACACTAATTATAATAGGAAAACCGCGTAATCATGAATAAAATTTCACACATAAGGTCTTATCCTAGGTTATTCATGGCCATTTCTAAAACACTACGATTGTGTTCTATGCTTAGACTTATCCTTAGGGTTCTTACTAAGGATTTATCATCCTAGTTTCCAAAGGCTGACTATACCCTTCCTATGATACCAACTATAACGACCCATACATTACATACATTGTTAATACTTCAAAATTGAAGCATACTTATTACAACATATAACAAAGCCACGAAAGGACCATATAGGTATAGTGTCTTTAGAAACTGGGAAACATAAACAACTGGTTCATAAAGCATCTACACTGTCTCCCATTTATTTCATTATATCTATAGTCCCTTTTGGCATATCTTACTTAATAACATTCTTCCTGACCTGGGGAAAGAAAACATACAAAAGGGTGAGCTCTAATGCTCTGTAAGGGTAAACAAAAGAAATATCAACCACATCATATTCATAAGAACATAACTTTTGTAAATCGTAACCTGCAAAAGAGAGCATAATTTCATAACATGGGATAAATCATAGTAGTGAAATGGAATCCCAATAATCATAACATAAAACATGAAACATTGTGGCATACACACATAATCATAGAGAATCATTTCTTATTAGTCAAGACTAATTTCCAATACTATCTTAGTGGACAAAGTCCATTTCTGAACCGAGTTAACTCCTTGTTTCAGTCCTGTTTCAATGAACCGGTATAACATACCGTTCCAGCCATGTCTATCTCATGAGATATAAAATCTTTACCCCATGCATTGGAGAGAGATATAGGTCCCACCCATCTCATAATTATACCATTCTTATGTGTGAAACAAAATCATAAATCATACATCATTGCATAACCCTTGTAATAAAATGGGAATCTTAAACATCGTGACATCATCAAAAAATTCATATAAGATAAAGGAAATCATTAAAATAATTCCAACACAACATAATCAAATCAATTTAATAATAGGGATATAAACAGAACCCTATATTATCTTATATGGAAAATAATTTTGATAAAACACTTGAACTCAATTCTTGAGGAAAATATCCATTCAAATTCAAAAACATTTTCCTTTCTTAACATGTCATACAATTTTAAACAAAAAAAAATTGATTAAAAATAAACTTGAAAACTTGTAAAGGATGCTTCTTGGAAATAATGTTTTAAAAATCCATTCATGCCGTATAAGTTTAAAAAAACATTCTTTTATCGGAAAAGTCAAAAAGTACATCATACGAAAAACGACAAAAGATTCCTTTAATATCTTTTACAAAAAACTCACCGAAGGGTAAAATTGAATTTAAACAATTATAGGTGGATGGAAATAATATTACATATTGAGGAAACATGCATGTGGATGATAAAATATACCCCAGTAAATTCCAAAGTACAAACAATCTCGGATAAAAATGAGATTGTGATATTTTCCTTACCTTAGGTATGATTTGCTTCGTAAGTGTCTGAAACTCCTGTATAATGATTTAAATAATTTTATTGACTTCTTACAAAATCATACATATTTTCATGATATCATATATGGTCATATTCTTAGCTTCTTATTATTAATATTTCATTACTACTTGTTATTCGGGTGTTTATTACTTTTTGTTCTGATGCGGGTTTTGTCGAATAAATTCTTATTCTTCTCTTTAGGTTATAGATACCTCATTTCCAGAATGGTATTAGTGTAATATATATCATATTAATTCATTAAATTCATTTATATAATCATTATGAAATGAAAATCAGGTAGAACGAGTCGCATCACATCGTGGAGACGGTATTCCGTACGTATGCACGAGTGATGATATCGTTCCTATGATCGTGGAATTGTATTGGAGTGTATGTATACTATTTCATAATCAATATAGCATTATAATAGTCATATATAGTCATTATTTACACCATTATACCCATCGAACTAAGGTGGTGGTGGAAAAGAGATTACACCACGGCGTGGAGACGGTATTCCGTACGTACGCACGCGCGGTGATTTATTTTTCCATAGGATGGATAGATGGTGAAATAGGGTTTTTTTCATAATTATAATAACATATCAGTATGTGAGTGATACAGATGTTATTACTTCATAATGAAACAACTAAAGAAGAAGAAGTGGAAGAAGAAATAAAGATGAAAGAATTGGTAACGGACATTACCTCTTCTTTGAAGTTCTTCTTTGAGACCTCCTTTTCAGGAACTAAAATAGGTCATTGAAGTATACCAGAACCTCTAGCATGTTTCTAGGGAAGTGGAGAGGATAAATTTGCAGTCGTTGGCCGAGCTTGAAGGCTCAAATTGGTGTGAGGATGAGGGGGAGGAGGTGCCCTTTTATAAGGGAGGAGAGGGGCACCATTGGAATAACTAAAAATATTATTTTATTATAACGTCAAATTCGGTTTTTAATAGCTCCAAATTGATATATTTATAAGATAAGGTGGGTAGGGGTCTAAATAATCTAATTCAATATAATTTAGACAAGTTTAGGTATCTATTTTAACCTTTTCATTTAGATTTAACTTTAAGTTAGATAATTTAACTTTTTACCGTGTCTTCTTGTTTTCTTACACTATAAGGTTAATAAACATACCATATCAATCCAAACGAACCCCAAGTTGTTTATTATTAATATATATAACCCTATCTAAGTCAGTTTTCCGAACCTTAGATTTTTAGGAATAAAATAACAATTAATAATATAATATTTGTTTTAAAAACTATTTTATGACAATTTTGACACTATTTAGTAATTGATTTTTGTGAAAATCATAACAAAATGATTAGTTCGAAACAGGTTACTTAAATCAATACTACCATGTCATATTAACCTATAAAATTAGTGTAATTCATAAAAAGTATCAAATTACATTTATTTGGGTATTTATAACATCAATTATATCAATATTTCATTAATAATATAATTACTGCATCATCATTGTGTCATAAATAAATTAAATTATTTAATGTCTACAATTATAAATAAAATAAAATTCTGTAAGAAATCTTTTTTTCTTTCTAATTAATATTTATAGTCGAATTTATCTTCTGTATAACCCCATATTAAAAATGTTTTACTTATTAAACGTTGATTTTAACTATTTTAACCCTTCTTTAAATAAATTAATAATAAATGTCCTAATCTAATCGAAGTGGGCCTAAATGGACATATTTTATTTCTAAGGTTGTTTTTGGTCGAATTACACTTTTCCAATAGAATTAGGACATGTGTTAGGGTAATAATAATATCATTTTTACCCTTAATTACCCTATTTACTTTTAACCGTGGTAAAAAAAGTAAAAAGTTACTATTCAACAAAAAATTATTTTCATCTCATTGAACAACATTTTCCTTACTGACATCAACCGTGTCTCTCGGATTTTCGAAATTCCACTCACAGAATCGGTAAAATTAAGTATTATGTAAAATTAAATTTTTTAACTACCACTTAGTGGTTTTACTATTCATCAAAAATTGAAAGTTTTCAGAAAAATACCAAAATATCACCCTAGGTTAATTTCGATATTCCGAATCCAAAAAGGAAGTCCACTAAGAAAAATAAAATTTATAAAACTTCAAAAATAGCTCATTACTATTCATAACGGCAAGTTTTAATAATATTTTAATAGTATATCGTTGTTTAGTGAAACTCAGTGTTGTGTACGACGCAAGCTATCGAGGAAGGCCGCAGTTGCGTGTAAAGAAAGCCAAGCTAGTTTTGTGTGTAGTGAAAGATTCCTTTGATTATTTATATAACATAAAAACAAAATATTTCTCATAATAGTCTCCGGTGTTACATCCTTTACCATATTTTTATGTTAATGATTTTTTATTTTGATCTCTTCCATTCCATAAAAAACTAGATGTTGATACAAGATATACAGAATCATAATAGTATGAGGTAGGTGGTTTATAAATCCTCTCATGTTTTTTTCATTTATAATTTGTCGAGTAGGCATATTTATTTAATTGTATGTCATCTATTTTATTATATACATTTCATGTAGTTTCTAAAACTATGTTTTGAGACCCATTCCATATATGTAATTCATCATTCCTGGTTACGTCCCCAATACTAACCACACTATATAGGATGTTTCCATATTTATTTATTTTATGATCTTATTATCTGTGTATGTTCTACCATTCAGGGGTGAATTGGCTTGTCCCTTATAATGATTATTCCTTCCTTCATTAAATGACTATTTAATTGGTGTTTCACTAACCTTGGGTATATTATAGACACTTATCCCACCAAAGGAATGTGTTCCTAATTAATCAGTGTATAATGAATGTTAATTTGAATTTATATATATATTATATCACATTTTCAATATTATTATAAATTAATTTCCTGAGGCTTATTTTCCTTAGTCCACTTTATCATGTTTATTAATGTTAAAGTATGGAAGAAATTAATTAAATATGAAATGTCTTAAATAGTGTACTTCTCTATTATCATTTTCACACTAATGAAAGGATGTATTGTGAAGCATTTTTTAAATTTAATGTGTATGACATTCATGAATGAAATAATGATTGTGTGTACTTTAGATTCTTTCATACATGTATGAGGGTAATGCAATGAATCTATTGACTGGTCCATGGGCATGAATTTTACTTGTCCTTAATTTATTATGAATTATTTATATGGTTAATAATGTACATGGGCCATGAAATTACTATTAGATATTTTACACTCATGCTAGCCCTTGGATTCTGGAAGGAATGCCTTGAGAACTCATGGATGCCAATCCAATTCAAGTATCCCAATTTCCAATGGTGGGACCCACCCTGGATAGATATCCTCACCTATTAGTGGTTTTCCACTATGAAATACTAGGATCCATCATTTAATTTCATTTTTGAAATCCCTTAAAACACTTTTTTTGTCTATTATTAATTATGTAGATTTGGGGAGCCTCACATACTCCCTTGGGATTAGTCACTCTTTATCCCTTTCACCATGGATGTCCACATAGTAATCAGTAAGAATCGGTACCGTCGAATGCCTTGGATGATGCTCATTGGATCATTATCTTACCCCTATAGCTAGGATACAACAATTACTTTAGTTTTCAAGGCCCTTGAGTTCACAGTTTCATTGGTTAGTACCTAGAAACATCTTCATTTATAATATCTCTAGGATGAAATGTTAGGCCATTGATCTTACACTATTAAGTTCATTTTTTGATGACAGTGTTGGTAATACCTGATGTATCATATTATATAAGTTGAAACATTTTTATTAATGAACATCTATATTTTCCAGACACTAGTTTAGGGATGAAGAATGTAATTTGGTATTTCTGTTACTATAATGATTTACATCAATATATGCATTCATGTGCACTATTTCAGTTTTTTTATTCATACTAGATATTATAGAATTAATTGGTGGAAGTATCATGATATTTATCACACAACCTATCTGAGCTTTCATTGGCACCTCGAAGATTACATTTATAAAGGTGTTTAAAAATGGGTGCATATAGCTTCAAGAAATTAAATTATTGATTTCATAGGATTGACATGGTAGAAAATTGTTGAGTTGGTACAAAGGATTCTTAGATATTTCTTTTATTCCTTCTATCTGATTTTGTATACCATTTATTTTATGATTCCTTCATAAATGTTTTATATATTTCTAGAAACCTGACGTATATCATCATTCTGATTTGAGTATTAATAACAGTTGTTCCATTGGTTATTACTTTAGTCTTATCCCACTATCAATTATTTTTGTTAATGCAACCACTATATACCAGTTATATTATTTATTTTTTATGCTACACTCTAGTGATAATGGAATTGTATCCCCACATAAAATCCTGATAACCCCACTACATGTCAGAAGCCTCTGGTGCTCAGGGGGATTTACTTGAGGTCAAGTGACCAACCGACCATGGGGAACCAATGAGTGGTATATTCTTCTAGGATGTCACAAGGGGTATCATAGGGGTTCCATTCTATGTTTACTATTTGGAGACAATAGTTAAAAGATTTTGAACACGTAGAACGTATTTATAATCCTTGTGTGGGCGTATCGAACCCATTATCATGGTAAATGCTCAGTTTCAAAAATTATAATTATTGTTCTGTTTTTTCAATTATAGTTTATATCATTTTACCATTGGGTGATGTGCATGTTCTAATATGGTTGTTATTATTATTTTTACTGAGTATTTTATTTCACCAATTTCTTGATGATATTATGGTAAGGATCATTGTTCATTCATAATTATATAAACCTCAAGATCTCATTTCATGCATATTTCATTTGCATATAGGTTCATCTCGCAACATGAATGTCTTGGTATGAATTTGATTGTAGAGTGAATTTTTAGTAGTTATATTTCTTTTATATTCATTATTAGAAGTGATTTCGTGTATTTTAGTTTCAATTCCTGAGGTGTATGGTGTTTCGTGGGTTAGAATAGGTAATTTACTAAGTCGAGCCATTACATTGAAATTAAATGTGTGTCAATTTAAATGATAATGTGTGTGGGAGTGGATTCAATCGAAATGTAGATCAATTTTAAATGAACCATGATAAATGGAAATATAAAAATGAAAACTATTAATGTGAAATTTGACTCATTAGATGAAACTGTTTCTATTAAATGATATGGAATTTTATATTTAACCCTTCATCAATAAGAACTATTATAATTTTAAAATTTTAACAAACAAATAATTCGCCTTTTATGTCAGCTATTTGGGTGTTATGTCCAGGATTGTGATATTATTCCCTTCATTATTATTTTTCTAGTGTTTTAATAAATCTTATTCTTCTTTCTTTTTTTGATGTGTGTTGTTCATATTTATAGACAAATCCATCCATGGAATCCCCATATTTTTCAACCTGAGGGTGGTGATGATCCTACTCTAGACATGGTGGGCTATGTTCTACAAGTCTTAATGCTAGGACTTCCACTTGAGGCACCACATTTGATTCTTAATAGGGGAACTGACACCTAGTTTCATCATAGTATCCTATTCTTGATTTATTCCATGATAGATGCTCCTCGACCTACACCTACGATGGATAATCCGACTAATGACTTCTAGATATAGCATCCTCCCACTTACATGTAGGGTGGTGGTCTACATGCTACTGAGTCCGGCCTAGAGGCCACCCTATCTATCATTGGTCATATGAAGATTCCTCCAGAGTGGAGCATCGGGATTTCTACATACATGTTTTGAGATTATTCCAAGCATTGGTGGTATGTGATTACCCAGCCTAGGAACCATCCGGGAGTGGTATAATTTGACTTCTAGACTATCTTTGATGGATACCTCATTACTCAGATGTATAGAGCAGACTACACTGGAGAGTTCAGGCTTCAAGAGTATGGTGTTATGTTGGTTATTAAGCATTCCCAAAGTTTCACGGAGTTACATCATTTTTCACCACTTCTAGATAATGATTAGACTTATTGTCCTACATGGTTTGATTATGGTCTCACATATTCCATTAGAACATAGGTGAATGTATTTTTCCATCCAAAATTCTCTGAGATAATCAATGATGCATTTAACATCAAGTGAAACCTAAGGGATAGTGATACTACCGAGTATAGAGGAATAGTGCAATGGTAGACTAGTAGTTCATCCAGTACAAGAAAGTGTTCCCTTGAGATTTCTCATTATTAGAATGGTAGCTAGAGTACCCATGTTCATATCTCTATAGTGTGTCATCATTTTGGAAAACAGAGAAACCTAAATCCTTAGTGTGATAAAAACCCTTTGGAGTTCTAGTTTAGAAGCCATATGGTGAATCCGAATATATTCAATCAGACTATTCCAGCATCTTCTAGTGGAATAGGTTCCATATAATATCCACCATTTAGATTCGGTTCATTTATGTCGTGTCAAGTAGGGAGTCAGAGTATCACTGGAAGGACTAGTTGAGGAGGAGGTCATTTCCTTGGTAGTTAGACATAATATAATCCAGAACGCCACTAGAGAATCCACGTTCTCGGTAGTTTAGTACTATCTTTGGCTCATGGAACTAGACAATTTCATGCACAACATCTGACAATAGAGGATATGAAGAAAGACATTCTACAGTAAGAGGTACTATTCATATAGGCTACTCTGTACTATCAAAATTAATTGAAATATGTGCTTCACACTGTGTCATATTTTTACCTATCATGGAATGAATTGGGATAGAATTACAGTATTATTATGTTTTAACGAACCTTGATACTCCATTGTGTGTTTTTATTAGAGGGAATATGAAAATTTATGGAGTTTCTCCTATCAATGTACGTAGTTACGATTTCTAGTGTGACCTCTTTTTTAGTCAGATTAAATATTTTGATGTCATTCTTGGGATGGATTTGTTGCTTCTGTATCCCACCATTTTAGATTATAATCAGCACTGGGTACCATTTACATAATTATAGGGAGTTATTTATCTACATAATGGTGGATGGGATGTCTAGGCTAGTATATATGAACCATTACATCAATGGATTGATGGGGTGACTGATCATATTTTAAATGTTTTCATGTAGAATTATGGTTTAAACCGTGATAAATTCCATCTAATGGGGGATCATTTCTGGGACATCATTCCAAAGGATTTTTCAATATTACCTCTAAGGAGAGAGGTATAGTTTACAATTGGGCTTGTTCCACGAGCATGACCGGTGTCCATTACTCTATATAGTATTGTACATGTTATGAACCTAGAGCTCATGTAGTAGTTGGAGGTCTTAGAGGACAAATGATTTATATAGTAAATTATATCCTCTTGGGGATCGCCCATTTTTTTCAAGAATTATGATATGATCCTTCATCTATGGATTGATTACAGACTGTTCAACAAGAATATAACATGGAAATGGAATTCACATCCTTGCATAGATGATCTCTATTACCAACTCTACTGATCTTAGGTGTTTTCTATGTTCCCATGTGATAAGTAAATCAATGGGTATGAGTCAGGCTATTAGATATACCTCATATATAGGTTTTAGTAGTAGGTATGGTCTCTATGAGTTCCTTAGTATATCATTAGATCTTACAAAATGACCATCCATTTTCATGGTTATGATGAATACAGGGTTACATCCATATCTGTATTCCTTTTTCATGGTTTTTGAGGATGAAAACATGGTATATTCTCATACACATAGAATGTATTCTATGAACCGTGGGGTTGTTTAGGGTAAATTGATAATGAATCTTTTTTATGGAAATATATCTAAATGAATCTTCTAGATCCCAAAAATATCACATCTTCGGCCTTATTATCAAAGAACCAGTAGTCTCTATTTACACATAGAAGGATATTGTAGTAGTTTCCTCATCAAATCTATATAATATGATTGATATATGGATTTTCTTGGGGATGGATAGATAATATAATAATTTTAGATATTTCTCCAAAAACCTTGTTACACCTCTTACTAATTTAATGAGGAAGGGTATCAAGTACCTATGGTATGGAGTATGTGAAAAATACTTTCAAGAGTTAAATGGGAGGCTTGTATAGACACCTATTCTGATACATCCAGAGCCTAGAAACTGATATATAGGGTTAAGCGATGCATTAGGAAATTTATTGGGAGAAGTAATGATGTAGGAGGAAAATGTTAATCACTACATATCTAAGAAGGTGATGCTTCATGGGGAAAATTACTAGATAAATGACCTTGAGCTAACAAAAGTTGTTCATTACCTATGTTTTTGGGGAGACTATCTCGTGGGTGAGTACTTTATGTCGTATATATATCACAGAAGCCAAAATATTATCTTTAAACAAAAATAAATGAACTTCAGACAGCGAATATGTGTATAATACCTTTATTAAATTGATTTTGAAATTTCTTTTATGTTTAGAAAGGGAAATGTGATATCAGATGTCCTAAGTCAAAAATATAGGCACAAGTTGTATAAAGGCAGTGATTAATAGAAATTGATGGTCGTCCTCTATGAGATGCATGTAAAGTTGCATGAATATAATGATATGTCTTATATATCATCTTTTATATTTACATATTTTTTTATTGATATTGTTAGGTATATTGTTTTATAATATCTTGATGTCCTAGTTCTTCGTGAAAGTATTTCATGAGATGAGCCACCTTCAGATTTGTCTATGGATATGGACAAAATCCTGCATACACATTGACATCTCTTGGTTTCTACATAAATGATTGAAAAGATGGAGTGAGAGTCCCATGAATCCCAAAGTCTAGTTCATCATGACATCTCTATGTTTTATTGAGATATGTGAAATTGGTATTGGTGGTCTTGGATGGAACATTATATAGAATAATTTATCACAATTTTTTCAAACTATCAGAAATTTAATATAGAGCAACAAAGAAATAATAGATTATTATATCCATATATAATCCCATAATGAAAATGGGAATATTTTTCGGATGACATCTTATTCGGCTTATAGATGTCACCTAGAGGTAGTGAAAATGTATGGGTGGTCATTTAACGATTGTGAATGGTGGCTCATGTCATTTCTAACCAGGAGAATTACTATGTTCATGGTCTTAGAAGATTATATGTCTTTGACATCATATGACTACATGAGGACCTTCTTACCATCATTACACATAAGAGTTCTCATTTCACATAACTTTTCTAGAAGGTTTTGAATAATGATATGGGTACACAAGTGCTTCTAAATATAACTTTTCACTCTCCAACTAATGGAATTTCAGAATGGATAATACTTATATTAGTCAACATGTTATTGTCTTGTGTCCTTGATTGATCTGGTTATTTGGGGAAGAATATCTCTCTCATCATGTTACCCTATAATAATAGATTTCAGGTGATGGTTCATATGGATCCTATAGAGGCCCTGTATAGAAGGAAATTTCATTCGTCCATTTGCAGAATATATTCAGTAAATGTCTCCCTACTAACTCCCATCTTGTTCATTAGATGTTATAACTAGTTCAACAGATCAAGATGAATACTTTTACTGCTCAATCTAGACAAAAATCTTCGTCTAATCATTGTAGATGACCTCATGAGTTCGAGGTCAAGGATTGTGGGTTATTATGGTTGTCGCCCATGCTATGGCATAGATGGATATATAGGAAAGGGATGGTATTGACTCATTATTTTGGGCCATATGAAATCTTTGATAGATTTTTCCCAATTTCTTATCTTTTCTGAATTACCTCAGAGGTATCATCCCATACATGGAATATTTCATGTTTCACATCTTCCCCTATATCATTCCAACATTTCCCACACTTTTGAACTCGAGGAATTTGATAAAGTTTTGGATTCTACATTTGATGACTATCCTATATGAATCATGAAATGGAACACAAAGGCTATATAAGGGTTATTTTGTCCCAATATTATGGGTTCTATAACATTGTATCAATATAAATGATGTGACATGGGTGGTGGAAGCCAATGTACATTCCCTACTGCAAGAGTGTTTCTAAGACAATATTTTGTCACCCTTTGAAGGTGAACTTGCAGACAAGTTCCATTATAAGTGGATGACTGTAAGAACCACATTTTTCACTTATTTTTTGAGCTTCTAAAATTTTGGTCTAACTCATTATATTGGAGTTATTATGGATTACCAATGTGTTTAAGATTGTTTTAGGGGGGGTGTGTCTGGGGATTGTTCAGAGCTCGAAACCTGGGAAGGTGTGAAAAATGAAAAAGTCGCACAGTTAGTAGAAAACATGCAAGCCATGCTGCACTATCTCTACAAATTGTACGGTGCTCGAAAATTGGGAAGATACAGGGCACATGGTTTTCCCTGTGTGTCTAAAAATTTCAACGATCATCATCTCCTTAATTTACATGCATTATGTGTAGTCATTAAATTTATGTTATGAATCAAATTCTATTTACATTATTTAACTTTGGGGGTTACATCCAGTATTTTTATAACCCCTTGTAGGGGTTTTCTATATTTTATAATTTTAGTACCCTTTTATGTGCATATGGACTACCATTCATTAGTGATTTGGATTTAACCTTCTAATGGTAATCCCTTCATTGACTAAATTACTATTGAATTAGTGTTTGACTTACCCTGGGAGTGTTATATATAATTTAACATTATAAGATATATATTTTAAATAAATAAATAATTCATAAATCTTAATTTAAAATGGTATATATTTGATATCTCAGGGCCAATGTCATTATAATTTAATTTCACATGGTTTGTCACCCTTAGACTAACATTAAATATTATAAATGGTAAAGTTGGGAACCATGTAATTAAAATTGAATTGAATTAAATTATTGCATTCCCCATTTAGAATATTCACACTAATGAAAGGAAAGGGCTTGAACCATTTTTTCCATTAAATGATTATGACATATATTAATTGAAGAATTATTTCTTATACATGAGATTCATTGTCACTTGTATGAAATGAAAGTAATTAATCCATTGAATAACAAATAGAATGAATAATACCTGTACATAATTATTAAATTAGTAAATTGTATAGTTCCTAATTATATATGGATGTTTAAATTACTATAGGAGTGGTTGGACTTCAGTAATCCCTTCAATTCATAAGGGAATTCCATGAGCACCCAAGGATCCCATTCCCATTAATGGATAGAAGTTTCCATGGGCGAGAACCACCATAGAAACCAATCCTCTTCTATGAATGGATCCAATGTATGAAACCATTGGATCCTCCCATTATTATAATTTATGGATTCTAGTGATACAATCATTGGATCCAGTGTGACATCTATGTACATGAGGGGAATCAGATACTCCCTAGGGTATATTAACTAGTTATCCTATTTTACCTTGTGTATTTCCTTGGAATCAATTAGAATAATTATTGTGAGAGCTCTTAGATGATGAAACCTGAATTACACACTTACCACTGTACTGATCCTATAGTTATTACATGAGTTGGAAGGTCCCATAACGAGACGGCTCCATTAATTATTACATTAGACCCTCGTAATTATTAATATCATCAAGATGTCTTGTCATGTTTTAGATCCTTCACTGTTAATTTCATATTGAAATGTTCACACTAGTTATACCTCATGTGACATATTATATAAACATTGACTCAACTAATTAAATAACTAAAAAAATGTTCATAAATGAAATATATGATATTAAATATTTTCGAGTGGAATCCAGGTCCATAACATCCCAATTTTCATCACTAATAACTATAAAAACATTTATAATTGTAATATATGTTATTAAATATTTATATATTTGATTAATATGTTACTGGAGGGATGGATAAATAATTAATTATCAATATTTTGAAACTCATTTTTATCAATAAATTTTAGAAAAAATGTTACACTTGAATTCCATTCTAATGAACCATATAAATATTTTCAATCTATTTAATTGGGTAATAAATAATTAATTAGAAGATAATTATTACATTACCATGAATAATATGAAAATTATGAAATGGGTATCAAATAAAATGTATCAATATTTACAATACAAAAAATGCAAAAAATAATAAATTTTACAAACAAATAAAGGTGAAAACAAATAAGAAAAAACTAATATATTTGTATGGAAATATTTTAATTAATGTCTATAAATGGTAATTAATATTATTAACGTGTTGATATAAGAAATCAAGAATAATTTATTTATTATGTAGGAGGATAAGTATCTTTTTGGTATGCCAAGAGTAATGGTTTGGGTTTCCAATTCGAATAACTTTTTTAATTGTAGATTGTTTACGAATGAATTTCCATCAATTCTGATTATACCATATTTCACTCTTAAACCCATTCACCATTCATCACATCTAGAAAATATTGGTACTTAAATATAATATTTCCATTATTATTCATGATTTTCAAAAAAATTTGATTACAAGAAACATAAACATTATTTCTTTTTTAGGTGAGAAATAATTCTCCTAAATAAATTTTTTTATGAATTCAAATATCTCTAAACATATTAGTATTTATATTATTTTTCAATTTAAATAAATTTTATTTAAAAAACGGAATATTATTATAAGGTTTTTATAATTTATTTGGTATACCATCCATGAATCTCTCCATAAAATTATGAAAATAATCTTCTATTTTAAGGCTTTCTACATGAACAAAATTTCTTATTAATATATCTATTCTCTATAATGAATCTTACACACCATGTTTACATAGATTTTTAATTTCAAATAATTTTAAATAAATTTATTATTATATTTATTTTAAAAGTAGCAATATATAATGTAATATTATAAATTTTTTTAAACTAATTGTCTTATTTTTCCGTAAAAGGGATTTTAGATGATTTAACATCATTTTTTTTGTTCTTCAAAAGAGATATTATATAATTTTCAAAATATATTATTTCCTTGGTAAATTTTTTACTATGATTCATTGAAATATATAAGAAACATTTTTCCTTCTCAAGCATTTATTATGGTATGGTGGAGTTACAAAATCTATTATGTTCATAAAATATATATGTATAATTTAACATTTTTGAATGGATTGGATTGTAATAGTCCACTAAATTCATGTGGTAATGTTTTATTACTCATGGGCGCTAACGGGTACATGGGTGGTCATCCAAAGACCATGGGTACATGGGTGGTCATCCAAAGCCTAAGGATATACATAAAGTCACGAGAAGCATGTGGTTACAAGAGCATTGGACTTAACCCAATCTAGTATATAGATGATTAGCTCAATCCTACTATATTATCAATATGTTAATGGAAAATTCTTTTATGTGACGAATTTCATTATGTTATTCCCTTATATATCATATTTTTTATATGATCCTAGTCTTTCCACATAATTATGTTACACATTGTGCATATTTCAGGTAGACATATTATTGAATCATGACCCATATTTATTATTATTCCAAAATCCTTATGTTAAGGTATATTATTTATGATTCATGACTACCCTTGTATGATTTTCATTAATATTTCATCATGTACATTGACTATATTCACCAAGCAACATAAATTTATTACATTCACTTATGATATAAAATAATGAAACAAATATTAACCACAACCAATCATATGATATCAAACCTTCTTATATTTCCATCCCCATGGTTATAAAAAATAATATTAATCAGGATATTTATATATGAGTACAATATATGAAAATTATTTGATGGAAACATTGAAATATGTAAAAAACATTTATAAACCAATAGTGTGCTCTAATTAAGAATAAATGGAATGGTTTTGAATTAAACACCACTGAATTTTAGGACATTGAGAAAATATTTTTATGTAATCCCTTCCACAAACTCAGAATGTTAAAATGAAATGATGCTTCATTAATGTTAAACCCGATTATGATTAATTCATTAGAACTTATAAAGAAAATACTACATGAAATTCAACATAATCTAATGGTTTTTTCATTCACCATTATCAGAAAATAAATTGTTTATTTAGATCCTTAAAAACAATTCAATACAACAAATTTATATATAAGGGAAATAGGAACATAATAAAAACTATTTAAATGAGATATTTATGGAGAAATATAAATTTAATACTAATATTATTCCCTCAGTTTTGTGGGAATTACTATAAATTTATAGATTTCACATAGTCTAAGAGATAAACACAACTAAAGAATGAAAATTAATATTCCAACATGTCGAAAATGTGGGAAGAATCATAGGGATTATTTTCAACTAACACGTAAATGATTCATGTGTGAAATGTATTTTTATTATGTAAATAATTGTCAATGATATCTCATTAGGAAAATAATTGAATTTTTTTAGAACCTGGATCTTTGTTTCAGGTATGTTTTAACTTTTCTAGTCATTTTTTAGAAAAAGAAGAAAATATGGAAATTTTCAAAGTACACGCCGTGTAATTTATAAGTACACGCCATGTACTTTGATGATGCGCCAGGCCGTGTGTAGGTCGTGTCCGGGCCAACCACACGGTGTGTAAGGGAGATGTGGAGGGCACATTAGGCAGAGTACGAAAAGGCTATGTACATGTCGTGTACCCCATATGTACACGCCATATAATTTATTTTTTTCATTATTCAGATTGGGGTCGCACCAAATCGACGAAACCACCCTATTCTCCAGGCTCTTTGAGCGATAGTGCCCCATACGGCCGCGAACGTATTCTGAGCCCCCGAACCTCCGTCTGTTTTCTGAATCGACCATAGTCAATTGCGTTGGAACTGCAGTGGTGTGCTCTTCCTTCTTCTTGAGTTTAATTCCGTGACTTTCCCTGTTTCTTAAGTTATCGTGGGTTTAAAGTTTTATTAATTTTCATATATCAACGCTATTCTAGTGAGAATTATGCCTCATGGTCAAAGTATATTGATCTCCTAGCATCATGGTATGTGGTTTGTTCCTTACCTTTAGAAGTCTTTGAGTTTTATGTGTAAATTCCACCAATAACTGTGAACGGGGTATTGTGTGTTTACCTTTTTTAGATGTTGTTTTCATTCCATGATTGTATGCTTGTGTGGAGGTAATTTGATAATTTTTTTGGATAATTTCTATTCTTGTATGTTTTTCCCATTGCTTGTTCTTGTTAAGACCTTGGGGTCTTTTTAGCCTTTGGTCGTTATACCTGTTTTCCATGCCTTGTGACTGTAGGGTGGAATGATATTCTTAATGGGCTTGATGGTGTAGACTGATTAGCCAAGTAAATCTATAGGTGTTCTTTGGTTATCCAAATAGCTTTATAGGTGTACTGTGGCCTTTTAACATTATTATGCACTCACCGTAACAGGACCGTGAGAACCTGGTTTTATAGACTATGGGAAGATAGACCGAGTGAGCTTCCTTAGAGAGTCTTGATCATTATAGACTACATGGGATAGACCGAGTGAGATTCCCAGAGACTCATGGATATTATAAACTACAGGAGGGTAGACCGAGTGAGCTTCCTCAGAGAGTCTTTACATTGTTTTAATTTCATTAAAACCATTTCAGGCTTGAGAAGGAATTGATTGAGAGTGATTATTTAGAGAGTCTGTGAAAGACCAGAGACTATAGGATGAATTGACATAGTGATCTTCCTTAGAGATTTTCTAGACATTGGGGCTATAAGAGGTTTAGACCGCATGATCTTCTTAAGAGAGTCCCTGACTACCCTAGACTATAAGCGGAATTGACCGAGCGTGCTTTCCCAGAGAGTCTTATAATTTTGTATGACAAAACCAGAGGGGTTAAGCTGACTGCACAACCTAGAGGGATGTTGGTATTTCTTGGATAGGACCAGTGGGGTTGGCTGTGAGTACATCCCAGATGGGTCCCTATTGTGGTTAGTTTTTTGCTTCTCTACTAGTTTTTGTTCTATGGATTGATTACTGTTTTATATCATTCTGTTACTGCTTACTATTGAGTGCCAGTTGTTTCCTGTTATTGTTTACTGCTTACTGTACTACTACCCGCCATATACTCACTGACTATAAGGAACAGATATTCGGGTGGTTTCCTACTAGGATTAGTCTCACACCCTGGTTAGGTCATGCTTTTGGGCCCAAACAGACTATGTAATAGCAGGTATAGAGAAGGGAAAGTGACCTTCGACTTCTGGTACTTGATTTCTTTGGAGCGGGAGAGCATGGGGCCTAGATGAGGCTTGAGATGTAGAGGAGTTGATTATTTTTATTTATTTCGTACATTGGTTTAGTATTGTATTCAGCATTGTGACCTATTTGGCTACTTTCCTAGAAATATGTATCGTGGATCATTTCATATATACATGTGTGCTGCAGTTGTTTATTATTTTAGTCTTCTGTTGTTTATTTTTGTTGGATATTTACTGCTTCCACTATTGTCTACTTTGTTTACTTCCATTGTGTTCTCTGCGGATGAATGCATAGTTTCCCCACTATGACACCCAAGTCCCTCGCTGCTAGTCGGTAGCCTCTGGCGTTTGTGGAAATGCACTTGAGGCCATGTGACCAACATGGTACGGGGTGCCTCTAGGTGGCTTCCGGAACAGGGACGTTACAAAGTGGAATCAGAGGAATTAATTTCTCGGGATTTACTGTTTGGAGCCTTTAGCCAGGGATAGGACATATTTGGTAATTGGTAATAAGCTGTGCCTGGTAGTAGCTAACTCATGTACATGGAAAATCCAATCTACCTCGGTTATTGCAGTTTTCCGGTTTTGAGAATTTATGATTGATATGATTTCACCTTGAATGATTCTCATGCCTTGTGTTGTTATTGTTGTTTCTATTGAGGTTCTATTTCTGTCTCAACCCATTGAGATGAGGTTATGTCATCTCATGCAACATATATGCACCTATTAGAAATCACATGCCATGCATTCTTTCCATGCAATCTAGGGTGCACTAGCGATTGGGTGTTTTTGTGATAGATGTTGTGTAGATTATGCATGATGTTGGGATAGATGCTTTGATATAATCCCTATAGTTCGATAGAGAAATTGTTTTTATTGTACCTTTACTTAAATAAATGACAAATTTTGATGCATGAGGTGTAATGGGCCCTCATGAATCGGATTTGGTGGATCCTTGACTTGTTTTCCTTGTATATGATTGTGTACTTGTCTACACGCCGTGTAATTTTAAGCTGCTTCACTGACTATGTGAGAAGAAACACCGGGTGGAGAAAATGTTTTCAAGAACACACTATATACGGTCATTACACGCCGTGTAGTAGTGATTCGTGTACCTGACCATATCACCAACAACATTGGTCAAGGAAGCTCGTGCAGTACATGCCGTGTTGGGTACGAACATGCCTTTTAGCCTCACTCTAGATACCTGGCTGTGTCACAAACAACACGGGTCGATGTTATCTCTCATATACATGCTGTGTTTGTTCGGAACACTCCATGTAAGGGTCATCCATGTAGCCAGCCATGTAACTAACAACAAAGGCCACCGAAGCCTTGTCTGGTACACGTCGTGTCCTTAGTGAACATGTCGTGTCGTCTAGGGTTAAGAGGATTGTGTGGGATCGTCGTGTAAGGAGACTCGTGTAAGGGAATTGAGATCCAGTACACATCGTGTGTGGGGACAACACGCCGTGTAGTCTGGGGTGTTACACGACCAGTCGTGGAAGAAGTGAACGCCCATGTGTATGGATTAGAAGGGCATGTCGTGTAGTTTTATACACATCATATATTCATTTTTTTGAAGAACTTTTTTGTTCTTTTCTTATGTTCACGTTTTGTGCTCTTCTGTTCCCGTTTTGTGCTCTTCTGTTCCCAGTCATTGTTGATCCTGCTCTAAGGTGTGCTTTTGATCGTTCAGAGCTATGCCTCTGAGACGTCCTTGGTTGTTCTTCAGCTTCCAGATAGTAATCAGACACTGGATATGACTAATCATGGATCTCCTGCAGATCCTCCTATAAATCCTCCTGTTGTGCCAGCCTTGGTACCTGGAGTTATACATGTTTTCGGTTACGATGTACAGTTCTGGGAGGACTTTCTGAGGATGATGCATACCTTTTAAGGAGTGCCACCTCCTACCCTGTCGATGGATGAGTTGAAACGGGTTTTACAGTAGTAGCATCCTCCTACATTCTAAGGGGATGGAGGACCCCAAGCGGTAGAGTCGTGGCTAGAGGCCACACAGACGATCTTAGCACACCTAGGGATACCTCCAGAGAAAAGGGTAAAGCTTTCTACTTATATTCTCCAGGACACCTCCAAGAGGTGGTGGGAGGTTATCTCACAGTCAGGGAGCCAACATGGTATGACATGGGATGAGTTTCAGTGCATCTTCTACGATTACTTCTACCTCGAGACCTTGAGGGCCGATCGAGCCTAAGTGTTTATGACTCTCGAGCTGGGTACTCTTTCTATTATAGAGTACGCGTCTCGTTTTACCGAGTTTCATCACATCATGCCAATTCCATCAGGTGATGATTTGTTCCTTGATAGGAAGTTTGAGGATGGTCTTAGGTAAGATATATGTTCCTAGGTGAATATCTTCGGGTTGACTTCGATATCCTTTATCGTCAACCAGAAGCTGATCACTGAGCGCAATCGAAGAGATTCTAGAAGAGTGACCTAGGGCAGTTTGACATCCAGAGTCAGTGCTCCTCCTTCTGATAGTAGGAAGCGCTGCAGGGGGTCTGCTTGAGGAGATCAGGGTAGGCAGAATTCATCTTTGGGCATCCAGGTAGTATGCTTCTAGTGTGGTAGGAGAGGGCATACTAGGCCTCAGTGCCAGAGAGACCCGATGGAGTGCTGATCTTGCAGCAGGATATGCCATATTCATCGTTTTCTCAGATCTTCTCGCATTCATATAGTTGTTGGGGTTCTTCTATGACCCCGCATTTAGGATATATATTGCCAGTTTCTCACCTGTATGGGAACTAGAGTTATTCCAGATCTTTGGTCCGAGGTGGAGGTCACGGCTATGGTGGTCAGTCCCCAGGTTCCCAGCGACAGTAGAGTGGATCAGCTCAGAGTGGTCAGCCAGGTGCGCAGGGCCGCGGTACAGGCTAGAATTTTTCCGTGGAGTAGACCTATCAAGAGTAGGATATCAGCCCATCTACTGTTCGAGGTACGATCTTAGTAGCCTCATTTTTATCTCCATCCCTTTTCGTTACTGGTGCTTCACATAGTTTTATCACTGTTGCTATTGTAGAGAGCCTTGGGATCCGTATCATTTCATCTATTGACATGTTGACTCTTGATACACCGTTGGGAATGAGGACATCTAGAATATGTCAGTGCAGAGAGTGCCCTCATGAAGTTGCAGGGTATCACATCTTATGGGACCTTTATGTCCTAGACATGACAGGCTATGATGTCATTCTCGGTATGGACTGGTTAGTTCCCTTCCAGAAAGTCGTCAATTTTTATCACCACAGGGTGAGTTTCGTATCACCCTAGGGTAGAACTTTCCTTCATAGAGGTGAGTGGGATGTCCTGGCAGGTAGAGCTGGACTAGAGCATCATGGGCTAGGGGGAGTGACAGCCTAGATTTCCAGTCTTTATCTAGATGACCAGGGGACTTCATAGTTAGACTTTCCTCCAGTGGTGGATCAATTCAGGGATGTCTTTCCAGAGGACTTTTTAGGTTTTCCTCTAGAGCGTGAGGTAGATTTCTCAATTGATCTCTGCCTATGGGCAGAGCTAGTGTCCATTCCTCCTTATAGGATGGCTACACCTAAGTTGCAGGAGATCAAGAAGCAGTTGGAGGAGTTACACGCAAAGGGTTTCATCTGACCCAGTACTTCTCTTTGGGGTTCACATGTCTTGTTTACAAAGAAGTCATATGGCACCCTTTGGCTTTGTGTGGATTATCGGAAGCTGAACTAGTTGACCGTCAAGAACTGATATCCCATGACGAAGACCGATGACCTCTTTGATCAGCTTTGAGGAGTACATGTGTTCTTGAAGATCGATTTGTGGTCCGGTTATAATCAGTTGCACATTAGACAGTTAGATATACCTCTTATAGCCTTTAAGATAAAGTATGGTCTATCATGTATAAAGTCATCCTGTTCAGTCTCACGAAAGCGCCATCAGTTTTTATGAAACTGATGAACTGAGTGTTCCATCCGTACATGGATTCTTTCGTAGTGGTTTTTGTGGACGACATTTTGGTGTACTATCACATTCGAAACTACCATGTTACCCATCTTGAGAGCTTTTTGAGAACACTGAGTGAGAATCAGTTATATGATAAGCTCTTGAAATTCCACTTTTGGATGGGTCAGAATCACTTCTTGGGTCACGTTATCTCAGAGACAGAAGTATCTGTGGACCCAGAGAAGGTGAGTGTTGTAGTTTCCTGGAAGCAGCAGAAAAATTTATTTGTGGTGTGGAGTTTTCTAGGGCTGGCTGGATACTGCAGGCGTTTCATACCGAACTTCCCACGCCTTGCAGCACCACTGATAGGTCTGACTAAGAAAGGAGAAAATTTCTTATGGTCAGATTCCTGTGAGTCATCCTTTTAGGAGCTGAAAGGGAGATTAACGTCAGCACTGATACTAGTATTTCCAGAGCTGGGAAAGATCTATAAAGTCCACAATTATTCTTCATGTGTCGGATTGGTAGATGTTCTTATTGATGGAGATAGAGTCGTTGTGTATGGGTCCTCGGCTGTTAGGGCTACATGAGAGGAATTACCTGACACACGATCTAGATCTGGCAGCTGTTGTTCATGCCTTGCGTTGTTGGAGAAATTACCATCATGGAGATCACTTTGTGGCTTTCACCAACCACAAGAGTCTCAAGTACATCTTCATTCAGCGTTATATGAATCTGAGACAGCATAGGTGGGTCGAGTATCTTCAGTCCTTTGACATTGTGCTTTCCTATACGCCGGTAAAGGGCAATGCATTGGTTGATTCGTTGAGTAGGATAACCCAGATTTAGGAAGTTCAAGAGGCCAGAAGTGAGTGGAAACTTATTACTCTGTTCTCTTAGATGCAATTGGAGGTGCATGACAAACAAGGGTAGGCTTTTCTTTCATCTGTAGCTTTTATCTCTACTCTTCTCGATCGGGTATAGATGAGGCAGCTATCAGACTCAGAAGGCCTAGTCTTGCGGGAGAGTGTGTCAGGATAGGATCTCCTTCCTGGATGGACAGTGGGAGAGGATGAGATCTCATGTTTCCAGGGAAGCGTATGGGTGCCAGTAGACATATGTGAGGAGCTGATGCGGGACTTTCATTATTTAGTTTGGTCAGTTCATCCTAGCGTCACCAAGATGTATCATGATCTACACCGCCAGTACGGGTGGCCAGGTATGAAGAGGGATGTTGCTGGGTTCGTGTTGAGATGTTCTACATGTCATCAAGTGAAAGCGGAGCATCAATGGCATGCAGGGATTTTACAATAGTTATCCATCCTTGAGTGGAAGATGAACGATGTCGTGATGGACTTCGTGACCTGGTTACTGACGTCACCTCGACGGAGTGATGTTGTTTGGGATGTTGTTGATAAGATTACGAAGGTTTCTCACTTCTTGCCGATCAAGTAGACCCTCGGTGTTGTTGAGATGGGATGGTTGTTCATCCGAGAGATTGTACGTCTGCATGGAGTACCATACTCCATTGTTTCGGACCGGTATGCGCGCTTCACTTCACAGTTCTGGAAGGGGCTTTAGAAGGATTTGGGTACACATGTACTTTTGAGTACATCATACCATCCCCAAATAGATAGATAGCCTCGGCGTACAATTCAGGTGCTTGAGGATATGCTCCGACCAGTCATTCTGTACTTTGGCGGTTCTTGGGAGAAGCATATACCGCTTGTGGAGTTTTCCAATAACAACAGTTTTCTGGAGAATATTCAGATGGAACCTTACAAGGCTTTTTATGGTAGTCCATGCCTATCACCTTTATGCTGGCTAGAGGAAAGAGAGGAAGCTTTGTTGGGCCCTCTTCTTGTTCAGGAGACCTCAGAGCAGATAGAGTTGATTAGTAAGAGGATTGCTACAGCACAGTCTCGACATAAGTCTTCTACTTATCAACAGAGACGACCTCTGAGGTTCAAGGTCGTGGATTGGGTTTTCCTGCATGTCTCACCGAGGTTTGGACACCAGAGGACATAGAGACAAGGTAAGCTTTCACCATGATACGTCGGGCCATTTGAGGTGTTGGAGAGAGTTGGACTGGTTGCTTATCGGTTGCAGTTACCTCAGAGGTATCGGGCTATGCAAGACTTCTTCCACGTCTCTCATCTCCGACGATACTTCTTAGACCCATCTCATGACTTTCAACCCGAGAAGGTTGAGCCCATAGCCTATGTGTCGTTTGAGGAGAACTTTATCCGGATTGTCGATCGCAGTATGGTGGTTCTCTGTGGTCCGTCGGTTCCTCTGGTATGGGTGCAATGGCAACACGGGCGAGTAGAGGATGAGACCTGGGAGAGGGAGGCCATTGTATGATCGTAGTGGCTGGAGATGTTCGAGGTTTCTTCTTCTATGCCTCCCTAGGGATATTCAGGGACAAATTTATTTAAGGGGGGGGGGGGGAGTTTGTAAGAACCCGAATCATCGTTTCAAGTATGTTTTTCCTTTTCATATCATTTTTAGAAAGAGAGGATAATATGGAAATTTTCAATGTAAATGCCGTGTACTTTGATGACGTGCCAGGCTGTGTGTTGGCTGTGTCCGGGCCAGCCACACAGTGTGTAGGGGCGATGTGGAGGCCTCTTTTAGCGGAGTATGTAAAGGCTAAGTACACGCTGTGTACCACAAAAGTACAGGCCGTGTAGTTTCTTTTTTTTCATTAATCAGACCGGGGTCACACCTAATTGAAGAAAACACCTTCTTTTCCTGGTTCATCGACCGAGAGCACCCCATGCAGCCGCGAACGTCCTTCGAGCCCCTGAGCCTCCGTCTATTTTTCGAATCGACCATCATCGATTGCATTGGAACTGCAGTGGTAAGCTCTTCCTTCTTGAGTTTCATTCCATGATTTTCCCTTTTTCTCAAGTTAACGTGGGTTCAATGTTTTATGCGTTTTCATAGATCTATGTCGTTCTAGGGAGAATCAAGCCTCGTGGTCAAAGTATATTGATCTAATAGCATCATGGTAGGTGGTTTGTTCCTTACCTTTAGAAATATTTGAGTTTTATTTTCAAATATCACCAATACCTGTGAATGGGGTATTGCGTGTTTACCTTTTTGCCCGGTTGTTTTACTGCCATGCTTGTATGCTTTTGTATAGGTAATTTGATCCAGTTTCTGGATAATTTCTATGATTGGATGTTTTTTCCAGGACTTTTTCTTGTTACAACCTTGGGATCTTGTTAGCCTTTGGTCGTTATACCTGTTTTCCATACCTTGTGACTATATGATGGAATGATATCCATGAAATGCTTGTTGTTATAGACTGATTAGCCAAGTATCTCTACAGGTGTGCATTGGTTATCCATGTAGCTCTATAGGTTTATTGTGGCCTTATAGAATTATTGTGCACTGACTAGCATGGGACCGTGACAACCTGGTGTTATAGACTACAGGAGGATGGACCGAATGATCATCCTCAGAGAGTCTTGAACATTATAGGAAATAGGGGATAGACCGAGTGAACATCACATAGAGTCTTGGATATTATAGACTACAGGAGGGTAGACCACGTGAGCTTCCTCATATAGTCTTTACTTTGTTTTAATTTAAGTAAAACCATTCGAGGCTAGAGAAGGATTTTACTAAGAGTGCTTCCTTAGAGAGTATGTGATGGAGCATAGATTATAGGTGGAATTGATAGAGTTAGCTTCCTTAGAGAGTTTCTAGACCTTGGGTGTAGAGACCCGAAGCTTGACGTACATTGACATTACATTACTTTTGCGGAATACTTAGTACATTACAAAAACACACACACAAGGACCGTAATAGTTTAGTGTCTTTGGAAACTCGGACTATAATCTTCTAATCGTGGTGAAAGATCTTCAAAATCTCCCATAAAGATCTTTTTTTTACCTAAAACCTTTCTTTATATCCTGGGGAAAAGAAAACATAAAAGGGTGAGCTCAAATGCTCGGTAAGGGTAAACAAAATAAATATCAATCACATCATATTCATAAGAACATAACATTTTGGAAATCATAACCTGCAAAAGAGAGAGCATAATTTCATAATCATGGGATAAATCATGGAAGTGAAAATGAAATCACCATAATCATAACATGAAACTTGAAACTTTGTGGCATTCACACATAATCATAGAAAATCATTTCTTATTAGTCATGACTCATTGCCAAGACTATCTTAGTGGACAAAGTCCCTTTCTGAATCGAGTAACCCTCGTTTCAGTCCTGTTTCACTGAACCGGTATAACCTACCATTTCATCCATGTCTATCTCATGAGATATAAAATCTTTACCCAATGCATTGGAGGGAGATATGGGTCCCACCCATCTCATAATGATACCATTCTTATGTGTGCCACAAAATCATAAATCATACATCATTTCATAACCCATGTAGTAAAAATGGGATTCGTAAACATCGTGACATCATAAAACAATTCATATAAGATAAAGGAATTCATAAAAATAATTCCATCACAACATAACCAAATCAATGTAATAATAGGGATAGAAACATAACCCTATGTTATCTTAGATGGAAAATAATTTTGATAAAATACTTGAAATGAATTCTTGAGGAAAATATCCTTTCTTCTTCAAAATCAATTTCTTTTCACAAAACGTCATTCAATTGTAAAAGAAAGAGATTTTATTGAAAATAGTCATGAAATCTTTTGGAGGAAGCTTCATGAAAATAAGTCTTTATAAAACCGTAAAAATCCGTTCGTGCCGTATAAGTAAAAAAAAACATTCTTCGTACTTTTGTCGGAAAAGTCAAAAAGTACCTCGTACGAAAAAAGATTCCTTTCATAGATATTACCTAAAAACTCACCGAAGGGTAAAAATGGATTTAAAAAATTGTAGGTGGATGGAAATAATATTACATATTGATGAAACATGGATGTGGATGATAAAATACACCCCAGTAAATACTTACGAATAAACAATCTCGGATAAAAATGAGATTGTGATATTTCCCATACCTTAGATCCGATTTGCTTTGTACGTGTCCGAAGCTCCTGTATAATGGTTTAAATAATGTCATTGACTTATTACAGAATCATATTCATTGTTATGATATCATATATGGTTCACTTATGACATTATATTACCCGTTCTTTTGTAAATTCCATGTTAAAGAAGCGTTTTGGGTAAAATCGTTTCTTTTATCGTAGGTGTTTTGACTTGTTGTTCTTGACATTATTATTACTTATATCATGATTTACTTACTTCCAGAATATAAAATATGATTTATATATCATATATATTCAGTATATATATATATATAATAGATAGATAAATGAAATGAAAAACACCGTTCATTGAGACGGTAGTCCGTACGTACGCATGAACGCTGTTTTCCTTTCCCTATTGTATTGAATGGAAGTAAGTAGATGACATACATATATATATATACATAAATCCAGTAGCTTTATATTGTCATATATTTCATTATTATTTCTTATATATACTTTATAATCATTCTTAAATGGTTAACATGGAGAATGAATCTCATCGCGTCGTGGAGACGGTAGTCCGTACGTACGCACGAGCGATGATATCATTTCCATAAATATTGAATTGAATTGGAGTGGATTATACAATATATAAGAATAAATATGATGTTTTAATAACTATGTATAGTTATTCTTTACACCATTATACCCATCCATGTAAGGTGGTGGTGGAAAATAGATTACACCACGGCGTGGAGACGGTATTCCGTACGTACGCACGCGCGGTGATTTCTTTTTCCGTAGGATAGATAGATGGTGAAATAGGGTTGTTTCATAATTATAATAACATATCAGTATATGAGTGATACTGATGTTATTACTTAATAATGAAAAAACCTAAGAAGAAGAAGTGGAAGAAGAAATAAAGATGAAAGAATTGGTAACGGTAATTACCTCTTCTTTGAAGCGCCTCTTTGAGATCTCCACTTAGGGAACTACAATTGGTCTTTGAGGAAGACCAGAACCTATAGGATGTTGCTAGAGAAGTGGAGAAGAGATTTTGGCATGGGTTGGCCGAGCTTGAGTGCTCAAATTGGTGTGAGGAGGAGGGGGAGGAGGTGCCCTTTTATAAGGGAGGAGAGGGGCACCTTAGGAATATCTCAAAATATTATTTTATATTAAAGTAAAAATCGGTTTATAATGGTTCCAAAGGGTCTTATTTCGAAGCTAAAGTGGGGATGGGTCGAAATCCTATCAACCAATAGGATTTAGACAAGTTTAGGTTCTTATTTTAACCTTATCAATTAGATTTAACTCTAAGTTAAATAATTTAACTTTTACCGTGTCTTTTTGTTTTCTTTCACAATATGGTTAATACACTTACTATAACATGCCAAACGAACCCCAAATTGTTTATTATTAATATATATATCCTTATCTAAGTCATTTGGCCGAACCGTAGATTTTTAGGAATAAAATAACAATTAATAATATAATATTTGATTTAAAAACTATTTTGTGTCAATTTTGACAGTATTTGATATATGATTTTTGTGAAAGTCATAACAGAATTATATGTTCGAACCAAGTTTATTAAATCAACACTAATATATCATAGTAACCTATAAAATTAGTGGAATTCATAAAAAGTCTTAAATTACATTTATTTTGGTATTTATAGTATCAATTATGTCAATATTTCATTAATAAGATAATTACTGCATCATCATTGTGTCATAAATAAATTAACTTATTTGATGTCTAAAAATTACAAATAAAATACCATTATGTATGAAATCTTTTTATCTTTCTAATTAATATTTATAGTCGAATTTATCTTATGTATAACCCCATATTAAAAATGTTTTAGTAAATAAACTTTGATTTTAACTCTTTTAACCCTTCTTTAAATAAATTAATAATAAATGTCCTAATCTAATCCAAGTGGGCCTAAATGGTCATATTTTATTCCTAAGTTTGCTTTTGGTCGAATTAAACTTGTCCAAGAGAATTAGGACATGTGTTAGGGTAATAGTAATATCATATTTACCCTTAGTTACCCTATTTACTATTAACCGTGGTAAAAAAAAGTAAAAAGTTACTATTCACCAAAAATTATTTTCATCTCATTGAACCACATTTTAGTCCTTGATATTAACCGTGTCTGTCGAATTTTAGAAATTTCATTCACAGAAGCGGTAAAATTAAGTTTTATGCAAAATTCAGTTTTTAACCTACCACTTAGTGGTTTCACTATTCATCAAAAATTGAAAGTTTTCAGAAAAGTACCAAAATTTCACCCTAGGCTATAATTGATATTCCGAATACAAAAATGATTTCTATTTTAAAAAATTCCAAACATATAAGTTGCATTAATTAATTTTATAATTAATTTCCGCTGTCACAAAAAATAGCGTGTTTTTAAGAGATAATAACTATCAAAAGATTGACACTTGTTTATAAATGGTTTAAATGTAAAATTACATCCAATGTCCAACAATGTATTAAATTGTAAAAATATATTTTAAATATACTTTAAAACCACTCAAATTAATAATTTATCACTATTAATTATTTCGATTAAAA
Source organism: Viscum album (assembly GCA_963277665.1). Lineage (NCBI taxonomy): Eukaryota > Viridiplantae > Streptophyta > Magnoliopsida > Santalales > Viscaceae > Viscum > Viscum album. The sequence goes on from OY728127.1 coordinate 318,894,894, forward strand.
AAGTTGTTTTTAATTAAAATTTAGTAATTTCAACTATTCATCAAAATATGAAAGTTATCCGAAAATCACCAAAGTTTCACCCTAAGCTAATTTCGATATTTAGAATCCAAAAATGAATTCCATTTTGAAAAATAAAATTACAAAATTTAAAAAAGTGGTTAATACTATTCATAACGGCTAGTTTTAATAATATTTTAATAGCATATTGTTGTTTAGTGAAACTCGTTATTGCGTACTACACACGCTATCGAGGAAGGTCGTGATTGCGTGTAATTCAAGCCAGGTCAGATATGTGTGTTGTGAAAGCTCCTTTTGGTGTAGCGTATAACGGAAGACATTAATGAAATTAAAAAAAAAATTTCATAAAATTTCGGGGTGTTACATTCTACCCCCCTTAAAATGAATTTCGCCCTCGAAATTCATCGGGGTTATAAATGGTTTACTATTCGAAAGTTTCTTTAATAGAAACCCACATCGTAAAAAGGAATACCAAAACCAATCTTTAAAAACAAAAGTATGAAACGTAACAGTTACCCAAATAAACTAATCACTGGGTTTCCACATAGGTGAAAATATGGATATGGAAGAGAAATCTAACCATCATGTTCTGATGGAGAGTGGTAGAGAACATGGCTATGGAAAAGCCAGCAATCACAAAGCCATAAATTTGTGATGATCTAAGGTACCATCTGATTAATCAGATATAAGAGCACTAAGACAACATTGTTGGTTTTCAAGATCGTTTCCCTAAAGTTGAAGAATTTGAATTGGAATAAATACTTACTTTATTTTGGTACAATCTCACTGTTGTTCGTGCCTTGAACAATTTCCACTTCATATCTTAAATAAATGAAGTTGAATTTGTTATTCGTGAAGTGTTAGCAGATCATGTGATAGAATGACGGGTCATTCCATCTGTCTCAAACAAAAGGTTACCAAAAATTATATACATAAGTCGATCTATAGTGAGATTAATCATATATGGTTCCTAAAATGGACTTATACTTCATATATCATACTACTTAATATAATAAAACTAGTTTCTACTAAATAGGGACTTCCTGTAGGCCAGTGGTAGGCGATAAAGGCCAGTCGCACTTCGATTGTGGGTTCAATTTCCACAGCCTTGTCCGACGCGATGGGTTGTCGCCCGTCCTGCAGGTTGTCCTTTTTCTAATGCTATATTACTATAACATCCCATTAATAATATCGAAAAAACTTCTATCCTTAAACAATACTAACTTATGTCCAACATAATCCATTCCAATCTTTAGTCCTATCCATAATACTGCAGTCCATTCTCATAACATAGTGAAAACGATTACCAGAGATACCATCGTTGATCCCCATATATCATAAGATATATCTTGTTGGACACATTCCAAACATTCAAAGGCCTTAATCTTGTACTCTCTTGAATACCCATTGAACCTTAGTGAAAACTTGAATGCAGTTACAAGTTAACACTTTCCACATACCAAAATCCTCAAAATTCTATATACTCAAACCATGATATCACTTAGTCCTTATATCAATCATGAGCTCATGAATACTGTTAAACATTTCATTTTCTCATTTTCCCTTCATTATGCGCATATCATCTACATTCCAAAAATATCTGAATAACCTTTCATGGATACTTGTACCATTAATCATACACTTTCAAAACTCAAGGAAAGACAACAGTGTAACAATCCTTAGATGTATTTTTATTCCATAGTACCATGAGATTACTTATACAACATTACACGTGATAAACATGTAATCATTCCACTACATTCTTAAACCATTGACCGAGATTCAACAATTCTTTCATCCCACATATCATTTGTAGTCTCATCATCATCATCCACATAAATACTACCCATATGACCATACTGATTCTCTTCATGAGTCTTTCCCTTAGGACATTTGTTTGCATAATTCCCATACATTCCACATTTAAAACACTTAACCATTTTTGATGTCATAGCAATACCATTATCCTCATCCATGGTGTTAGCCGAACCTTTTCCTTTGCACTTACTTGCTTTGTATCCTTCTTTTCCACACCCAAAGCATCTTCCAGTTCCCTTGAAACATTCTCCTTGATTCCTCTTCCCACATGATTTACATAGGGGAAATTGAACTTTCATTCCTCTATGATCATCATGAAACTCCATCTTTCTCTTATTAGCCGAGTCAGGAAACTTACCAAATTTTACTTTATTGATCATATTATGAGATTGCTAATTCGGCATAATAATGATCTTTGGACTTCAAAATCCCATTTCATTTGGTTTCTCATTAAGAATATCATTCCATTGTCCATCATATCCTCCATTATCGTGAATCATCTTGTTTCCAGCCATTTTCTAAAACCCAAAATGAAAAGTGTGAGTGGCAAAAATCATGCTAGGGAAAACAACATAATAAAGGGGGAGTACCTTCAATATCTAACATCTTAGGTTTAATTCTATGATCGTTAGCGTATTTCTAGTACTATAACTTATACGTCTACTTAACCTTAGGGACATCCCTAGACATACCGTAGAAATATCTCTAGGGATCTCACTAACGTTTTCGCATCCTAGTTTCCAAAGGTTGACTAAACCTTTCCTACGATACCAAATGTAGAGACCCGAAGCTTGACGTACATTGACATTACATTACTTTTGCGGAATACTTAGTACATTACAAAAACACACACACAAGGACCGTAATAGTTTAGTGTCTTTGGAAACTCGGACTATAATCTTCTAATCGTGGTGAAAGATCTTCAAAATCTCCCATAAAGATCTTTTTTTACCTTAAACCTTTCTTTATATCCTGGGGAAAAGAAAACATAAAAGGGTGAGCTCAAATGCTCGGTAAGGGTAAACAAAATAAATATCAATCACATCATATTCATAAGAACATAACATTTTGGAAATCATAACCTGCAAAAGAGAGAGCATAATTTCATAATCATGGGATAAATCATGGAAGTGAAAATGAAATCACCATAATCATAACATGAAACTTGAAACTTTGTGGCATTCACACATAATCATAGAAAATCATTTCTTGTTAGTCATGACTCATTGCCAAGACTATCTTAGTGGACAAAGTCCCTTTCTGAATCGAGTAACCCTCGTTTCAGTCCTGTTTCACTGAACCGGTATAACCTACCATTTCAGCCATGTCTATCTCATGAGATATAAAATCTTTACCCAATGCATTGGAGGGAGATATGGGTCCCACCCATCTCATAATGATACCATTCTTATCTGTGCCACAAAATCATAAATCATACATCATTTCATAACCCATGTAGTAAAAATGGGATTCGTAAACATCGTGACATCATAAAACAATTCATATAAAATAAAGGAATTCAGAAAAATAATTCCATCACAACATAACCAAATCAATGTAATAATAGGGATAGAAACATAACCCTATGTTATCTTAGATGGAAAATAATTTTGATAAAATACTTGAAATGAATTCTTGAGGAAAATATCCATTATTCTTCAAAATCAATTTCTTTTCACAAAACGTCATGCAATTTTAAAAGAAAGAGATTTTATTGAAAATAGTCATGAAATCTTTTGGAGGAAGCTTCATGAAAATAAGTCTTTATAAAACCGTAAAAATCCGTTCGTGCCGTATAAGTTAAAAAAAACATTCTTCGTACTTTTGTCTGAAAAGTCAAAAAGTACCTCGTACGACAAAAGATTCCTTTCATAGATATTACCTAAAAACTCACCGAAGGGTAAAAATGGATTTAAACAATTGTAGGTGGATGGAAATAATATTACATATTGATGAAACATGGATGTGGATGATAAAATACACCCCAGTAAATACTTACGAATAAACAATCTCGGATAAAAATGAGATTGTGATATTTCCCTTACCTTAGGTCCGATTTGCTTTGTACGTGTCCGAAGCTCCTGTATAATGGTTTAAATAATGTCATTGACTTATTACAGAATCATATTCATTGTTATGATATCATATATGGTTCACTTATGACATTATATTACCCGTTCTTTTGTAAATTCCATGTTAAAGAAGCGTTTTGGGTAAAATCGTTTCTTTTATCGTAGGTGTTTTGACTTGTTGTTCTTGACATTATTATTACTTATATCATGATTTACTTACTTCCAGAATATAAAATATGATTTATATATCATATATATTCAGTATATATATATATATAATAGATAGATAAATGAAATGAAAAACATCGTTCATGGAGACGGTAGTCCGTACGTACGCATGAACGCTGTTTTCCTTTCCCTATTGTACTGAATGGAAGTAAGTAGATTACATACATATATATATATACATAAATCCAGTAGCTTTATATTGTCATATATTTCATTATTATTTCTTATATATACTTTATAATCATTCTTAAATGGTTAACATGGAGAATGAATCTCATCGCGTCGTGGAGACGGTAGTCCGTACGTACGCACGAGCGATGATATCATTTCCATAAATATTGAATTGAATTGGAGTGGATTATACAATATATCAGAATCAATATGATGTTTTAATAACTATGTATAGTTATTCTTTACACCATTATACCAATCCATGTAAGGTGGTGGTGGAAAATAGATTACACCACGGCGTGGAGACGGTATTCCGTACGTACGCACGCGCGGTGATTTCTTTTTCCGTAGGATAGATAGATGGTGAAATAGGGTTGTTTCATACTTATAATAACATATCAGTATATGAGTTATACTGATGTTATTACTTCATAATGAAAACACCTAAGAAGAAGAAGTGGAAGAAGAAATAAAGATGAAAGAATTGGTAACGGTAATTACCTCTTCTTTGAAGTGCCTCTTTGAGATCTCCACTTAGGGAACTACAATTGGTCTTTGAGGAAGACCAGAACCTATAGGATGTTTCTAGAGAAGTGGAGAAGAGATTTTGGCAGGGGTTGGCCGAGCTTGAGTGCTCAAATTGGTGTGAGGAGGAGGGGGAGGAGGTGCCCTTTTATAAGGAAGGAGAGGGGAACCTTAGGAATATCTCAAAATATTATTTTATATTAAAGTAAAAATCGGTTTATAATGGTTCCAAATGGTCTTATTTCGAAGCTAAAGTGGGGATGGGTCGAAATCCTATCAACCAATAGGATTTATACAAGTTTAGGTTCTTATTTTAACCTTATCAATTAGATTTAACTCTAAGTTAAATAATTTAACTTTTACCGTGTCTTTTTGTTTTTCTTTCACAATATGGTTAATACACTTACTATAACATGCCAAACGAACCCCAAATTGTTTATTATTAATATATATCCTTATCTAAGTCATTTGGCCGAACCTTAGATTTTTAGGAATAAAATAACAATTAATAATATAATATTTGATTTAAAAACTATTTTGTGTCAATTTTGACACTATTTGGTATATGATTTTTGTGAAAGTCATAACAGAATTATATGTTCGAACCAAGTTGATTAAATCAACACTAATATATCATAGTAACCTATAAAATTAGTGGAATTCATAAAAAGTCTCAAATTACATTCATTTGAGTATTTATAACATCAATTATGTTAATATTTCCTTAAAAGGGTAATTACTGCATCATCGTTGTGTCATAAATAAATTAATTTATTTAAAGTCTAAAAATTATAAATAAAATATAATTATGTAGGAAATCTTTTTAGCTTTCTAATGAATATTTATAGTCGAATTTATCTTATGTATAACCCCATATTAAAAATGTTTTAGTGAATAAACTTTGATTTTAACTCTTTTAACTCTTCTTTGAATTAAATAATAATAAATGTCCTAATCTAATCCAAGTGGGGCTAAATGATAATAATTTACACTTAAGGTTGTTTTTGGTCGAGATACACTTGTCCAATAGAATTATGACATGTGTTAGGGTAATATTAATATCATTCTTACCCTTAATTACCCTATTTACTTTTAACCGTGGTAAATAAAAGTAAAAAGTTACTATTCACCAAAAATTATTTTCATCTCATTGAACCACATTTTACTTACTGACATCAACTGTGTCTCTCGGATTTTTGAAATTCCATTCACATAAGTGGTAAAATTAAGTTTTATGCAAAATTCAGTTTTTAACCTACCACTTAGTAGTTTCACTATTCATCAAAAAATGAAGGTTTTCAGAAAAATGCCAAAATTTCATCCTAAGCTATATTTCATATTCCGAATTCAAAAATGAAATCTGTTTTAACAAATTGATAACATAGAAGTTGCATTAATTAATTTTATAATTAAATCCCGTTGTTAAAATAAATAGCGTGTTTTTAGGAAACAAAATATATCAAAATATTGACAATTGATTATGTCTGGTTTAAATGTGAAATTACATTCAATGACCAACATTGTATTAAATTGTAAAAATATATTCTAAATATACTTTAAAACCACTCAAATTAATAATTTATCACTATTAATTATTTCGATTAAAAAAGTTGTTTTTAATTATAATTTAGTAATTTTCACTATTCATCAGAATATGAAAGTTATCCGAAAAGTACCAAAATTTCACCTTAGGCTAAATTCGATACTCCGAATCCAAAAATGAAGTCCATTTTGAAAAATAAGATTTAAAGAGTTTTAACAAGTGGTTATTACTATTCATAACGGCTAGTTTTAATAATATTTTAATAGCATATCGTTGTTTAGTGAAACTCGGTATTGTGTATTACACACGCTATCGAGGAAGGTCGTGATTGCGTGTAATGTAAGGCAAGTCAAGGATGCGTGTTGTGCAAGATCCTTTTGGTGTAGCGTACAACACAAGACATTAATAAAATTAAAAACAATATTTTTCATAAAATCTCGGGCTGTTACATTGGGGCTATAAGAGGGTTAGACAGTAGTATCTTCCTTAGTGAGTCCCTGATTACCGTAGATTATAAGGGGAATTTACCGAGCGTGCTTTCCAAGATAGTCTTATAATTTCTTATGACCAAACCAGAGGGGTTGGGCTGAGTGCACTGCCTAGAGGGTTGTTGGTATTTCTTAGATAGGACCAGAGTTGTTGGTTGTGAGTACTTTCCAGAGGGTTACCTGTTTTGTTTGGTTGTTTTCTTCTCTCCTACTTGTTGTTCCATGGATTGATTACTGTTGTATATCATTTAGTTATTGCTTACTGCTAACTTCCTGTTGTTTACTATAACTATTTACTGCTTATTTTACTATTACATGCAATATACTCACGAACTATAGGGCACAGATCTTTGGGTGGTGGCCTACTGGTATTAGTCTCACACACTATTTGGGTAATGCTTTTGGGCCCAAAAAGACTATGTTTTTGCAGGTATTGGCAAGGGAAAGCTCCCCCCAACTTCTAGTACTTGATTGCTTTAGAGCAGGAGAGAATGGGACCACGCCGAGGCTTGCGATTCTGAGGAGTTTCTTATTTGCCTTTCATTCGTACATTGGTTTAGTATTGTATTCAGCATTGTGACATGTTTGGAAACTTTTCTAGACATATTTATCGTGCATCATTTCATATAAAAATGTGTGCTTCGGTTGTTTATTGTTTTATTCTTACATTGTTTGTTTTTGTTGGATATTTACTACTTCTACTATTGTCTTCTTTGTTTTCTTCTGTTGTGTACTCTGCCGATGAAGGCATGGTTTCCCCACTATCACCCCAAGGTCATCACTACTAGTCAGCAGCCTCTGGTATTTGGGAAAATTCACTTGAGGCCATGTGACCAACTGTGTACGGGGCGCCTCTGGGTGGCTTCTGGAACCAGGATGTTTCAATTTTATTAAAAAGAAATCTCAAATTATTGAAATACACACACTCTATTTAATTATTTATATAATAAATGGAAATTAATTTAACAAATAGGGATATCTAAGGGTAAATTATGAAAAATGACATCAACAAAAACTATATCTGTGTTGGTAAATGGAATCATATATTGTCATAGACACTTAAGTGGGTTATAAAAATGATTTGAATGGTATACATATCATCCACAATATAACTATAAATTTTTTATTTGATTCCTAATATAACCACACCATTATATATGGGAATTATTTATCATCATCAAATCCAATTCACATGGGATAAATATTGAATAATCATTAAAAACATTTACTTGAATGTTGATTACATGTCAATCATAAAAGTTTCCTTTTGTTTAATTTTTATATAATATGCTTATTTTGACCTTATTATTCTCCATGTAGTTGAATTTTAGGTTATTTTGGTAATTTTTTGAATTTATCACCATAAATAAAAAATTATCTACTATGATAGGGAAGTTACATTTCATATATTGAATCAACATCTGATCATCCAGTTGTTAAATGATGACCAAAAATTCCCAATGGAGATCACATCCATTGTGTGTGTCTTAATACCCAATCATTACTGTTATTTTTCGTAATTAGATAGAGTGAAATATTATATTTATGTAATAAATTTTTTGGTAATATGTCTACCGAGTTCTAAAATATTTTCCAGATCTTCCCTTAGATTGTGTTGTGATTCTTCTATTGAAAACAATTTTGTTGTTATTCTGAAGTACTTCATAGTGGTTTCCACCAGCATATTTGGTCAAAAAAATAGGTGAATCAATTCATCTATGAATTGGTTATCATAAACTAAAAAATACTACTCAAGAAAAAAATCGAATTCCCTATTTGATGATTTGATTGATCAACTAAAAATGACTCAAAACATTTCAATAATTAACCCCTTATTTGGATATCATAAATTAAGACCGAAACGATATTATGTACTAAATAATTCCTCTTGTTAAATATATGAACACTATGAATTCAATGCGATATCATTAGGACTTACAAATTCCCTTACTATAATTATGGATATATTGAATAGAGTCTTTATGGAGTAACATAATAAATTTTTGGTCATATTTATAAATATTATTCTCTAAAATTCAATGAGAAATGAAGATCATTATAATCATTTTAGGATTATTTTTTTACCTTGTAAAAAGTGAAATGATTGTCTAAATTTAGATTCTATGACTTTTGGAAATAGAAGGTATCATCCTTGGGTTACATTCTTATAAGTATGTCTACATATGTGAATCCTTCCATGGATGGGGTAATTAAAGTATTAATAAGACCAAATGTTGTAACTAATATATATATTTATATTTTTATATATCATATATTGGGGGTAAAACATCTATAATATTTAAATAAATTCATCACAAATCCAATTCTACAGACCATGATACTATATAATGGAGTTTTGTTTTTATAGACAGATGAAAGAAATGAAAATTTCAAGGATCTCTAGAGAAGGTTCATCACAACACCTGTACAGACATCATCTTGTAATTAGGAATGTTTTGTAATATAAAATAATGAATAAAATAATTTTTGGGGATGTGTTCTCTTGTAAAATGACATGTTGGAAAATTAAAACTCTCTAAAATTAAATATTCATGTGGTAAAATTGCCCTATACAATATTCAAATCTAGTAGTAGTGATATTTTAATTGAAGATATGAAGGTGGAATATCTTTGGTCAAAAGTTTGAAATATATATTCATTATAAAATCATAAATTATATATTCATATTGAATTATTTGAACATATTTCAATTGTGATTGTTGGAGTTGATAAATGAATATGACTTCATGATACATTACATCGTGGGGAAGGAAAAAATGGTTTCTAATGCTTTCATCTAGAAGGATCATGCTAACTTATAGATGATAAGGTATTATATAGACAATATATATATGGATTTTTAATGTAAGGACCATTCAATCATAAAAAATGATAAATCCTATCTATTCTAAATGAAATCTCATCTATCAATTTATGTAATGATCAATGAGACGAAAATGAAACTGATAGAGCTATTAAAGATGGTTGGGAATACACATGAGTTAAAATTTACCAATTATAGAAATAATATATTTTAGAAACCTTTTTTTGATCATTTAATACTAGGATTGAATAAAGATATATTTGATGATGGCCATAATTAATCATCATCTGTCTTTACAATAATCACAAACATGTATAGATTTATCATGAATATTTTGTAGAAATTGAAAATAAAGTATAATATTGAAGAGTATGTATCTTGATTCTTAGTATACCAACCAGTTTATGTGGTGAAACTGACTTATAAGGGGATGATGAAATGATAATGCCTAACTATATTGAAATTGGAAAATAGGACCATATGTTTAATCTCAATTCATCCAATGAATTTTAAATGCTATAATTCTATTTTATTTGTAGTTCATCTCTTAATAAATTCATTTAATATCATTTTTATTTGAGATTATTTCTCTCCTAATCAAAATTACATGATATACATAAGTAAGATGCCAAGGATTCCCTGAGATCCACTATTGATTATTTATAATTGATATCCATAGTTTTCTTCAATGAAATATAGAGTTACTCAAATATAATTTGATATAGGAATAATTGTTTTATAGATAACCATATTCAAAATGATGTTCAATCTAAAATTACCATTAAAAAACTAAATGATATGATAAAGTCAAAAACATTTGATTTTAAATCTTGTTGGTATAAAAAAATTACAATGGTAATGATTACATATTATTATATCTTCTATACATGAATTCAAGTGAAATGATTTGAGATTCTATATGAGAATATGTATAGAACCCTAGCATGATGGGATAAATTTAGAGACGATAATGTGATGTAATCATATATTTCTACTGAAATGAAAAATAGGATTTAAACCATACATGGTAACATTAAAACAATACAATGTAAAACAAATTGTTACCCATTAATCATTAATGAGATATTGAGTTTAAAGGTAGGCTTATGGAATCATTTTGAATTTCATTAGATAAAAGTTTTATGAGATTTTGAGATAAGGGTTGTGTTATCCCAAGAAACATAGTAATATACAAATCATAGCCATTGTGGTAATGATAAAAAAAATTTCTTCCATTCAATGTCCCTATGTTCAAGACATATTTGTAGTATTTCATTGAGTAATTATATATCACAAACTCCACATGTACAAAACTAAAATTTATTAAAATAGTTATTTTATATCCCTTATGATGAACAATTGATATAAATATTGTACTATATAGATATTGTTCTAAGAAAGCAGACCACACACATTTTTAATGTTCTTTAGAGGAGTCATACTTTTAGGAAGCAACATGGGAGCTCCAAAATGTAATAAGTTACAAGTAACCTCATTTTTTCAAGAGAATAGTGAAATTTGAATGGTGAAATTAGTTTATATATAGTATAAAAAAACTCCCCATTTTTTAATATGTATGATTCCATTTAATAAAAATTGTTTTATTGGATTTATTTCTCAAGAAACACACAAAAAAAACAATGAAATATTTTTTTAAGAAATTATTATACAATAATATATATATATTAATAAATTATAGGATTTAAAAATGAATAATAAAAAATGTGACACCCTCATATTTTTACGGATAAATAAATGTTAGTTTTGGACATCAAAGAAGGTAGTTGGGTTGTTCCTCTAGATGAAATAATTTTATATGGAATGGTTTATATTTTTTTGGAGTGTTTTAAAGTGGTGTTATTGGTAAAATATTGTACAGTTTTTTGGATTTGATGGATCAGGTTATTTTGTAACATAAATGGAATAGTTTATTATCAATGGAAAGGAGGTCGGAAGGCGGAATTCCAACATTTCTTAAAAAAATTCCCTTATAGCTCCATGGTTGGATGCTGTGGTATAGTGTTCATGGGAAGGATTAGGGATTATTTTGTGGGGACTGATAATACCATAGTATAACCACTTCTCATATTAATGGATCTTTATGTTGAACAATACCTACATTTTGGACAAGATATAGATCATACACCGTTGTAGAGTGACAATCTACATTGCATTGTAGCCCATTCTAATTTGGGACCCATTATCCAAAAATGGTATTGGTGTCCCCATGAAAGAGGTTTTCCCAATTTTCCAATAAATTTTCATTTCTCCATGAACCATATTATATTCTAGACTACATGAATGATTCTTGGGAGAACAAGGGCCATTTTAAGGTGCAAACTCAATAGTCACTCCATATACACCAATCGTTGAATTATAAAACCAATCTGTTGGTTTTAGCAGGTTGGGATTCATCCATTATAGCTTAAATACTCTTATTCATAAAGATTGGATAATGGTTTAGCCTATGTTTGTTAGATTAGAGAATTATTTCATGATATAATGAAATATAGTTTTTCATCTGATGGATCAGGATGGAATCTAGGGAGTATGTTACATTACCTTAAACATGATTATGATTTACAATTAAGGAAGACCTAGTTATGTATGGTTATGTGGATCCATACTCTTGGATTGATTCTCATATTGAATATAATTTTATAACTCTTAATATGGTGGTTTAGAATCATTTCCGGTGAATCATTATATTGTGGGATTATTCAGATTAGTGTGTGGATGTTATATGGGTGTTGTTCTCCCTTATCGAAGCTTGGAGACTAGTATCAACTAAAACATCATAACATGATCCTCACAATATATGGGCCTAATAAATTTTTTCACCATTATATGATGGAATCTTCTTACGTTCATTAATACCCAACTGTGATGTCTGTTTCTTATGGGATTGTTTGTGGCCTCATTACAACTATGCTTAATTTTAATTGTTGATATTGATATGTTGTGAGATTTATTTAAAATTGTAATTTCATATGATATATTTCTTTAGGTATTATAGTAGATTCATTTCATATAATTTTTTTAATGACCCCATAGAGTGGGATTGTAGTTTTTTTGATAAAGGAGATAACGTTTTACATGAATTTATGGTATTTTCTGATATCATGGACATGTTCATTCAATGATGGAGTAAAAAATGAAATGATGATGTTTATATACTATGTTAAAATGTTCACATGGAATAATGTCCATATAAAGTGATCATGATCAAACACATCTGAAATGTTAGGTGTAGATACTTCAAGCCATGATAGATATGGACCTTATAGTGTGGCATGAAGTATTCATTAAAGGTGGAATGTGGACATACAACTGATGGTAATATGGTGTAGATCAATAGCATTGACCATGTGGCATGCTTGGATACATTCCATGTCTCAAATGAAAATTTCAATTGGAATGGTACTAATTTATATAGGCCAATATTGATGGAATATTTATTAGCACTCAGTGCCTCCACACTTTTGTGGTTTTTTGATTACTTAAACATTACTTTCATGTAACAAAATACACCACATATGTATTTGTACATATGTTAATAGAGTATTATTGGTGTCTTGATGGTTTTATACTCACAACTAGGATTATAATATCGTTACAAATGGTGACTTCATGATCCGGGATTTGGAGATGGTAATATTCTAATGATAAAAAGATAAGGGGATTCTTCATGGACTTGGAGGATGTACAAGAATTGAATTTCAAGAGATTTGTATTTATTATTTTATTTCCCATTTATGGCATTTTCATTGGTTTTTCCCCTACATATTTGGGGTTACATTGAACCAATCATAAAACTAATGGATATTACATCATTTTAGATGAATATTATGTGCATTACAAATGTACATTATCAATAACCATAATAGTCTATTGTCTTCGGAAGATGAGAATGTAATGTTCGAAATTTTTAGAAGATATTAAATATTTCCAAAAAATATCTTCTCTGTTAATATATCAATATAAGAACATTATTCATAACATGGGGAAAATGAACATAAGAAAGGGGAAGCTCATATTCTCAATAATGGAAAATATGGGATATATATATGTATTGCGTTATATTAAGTGTATTATAAATATATAATAACATTTTTATATCTTACACTACATAACAATGATCATATACATGAGTTGTTTAATAAGATAGGATGTTCATAAGACAAGAATCATAAGGGAATCAAGAGCATGATCTATTAGAGAATAAGATATGAGTAGGACATATAATTTCCCATACCCATAATTTTATAATATCATTCACTAAAAATCCTGGCATTTTTCCAAAACCTATCAAGGAACATCATGGAGGAGACACCTACTAGGAGAGATACACCACCACCCCCAGTCATAACCCTATCATTTAAGTGTAATGTGTTCACTTTACAAACCATCATAATAGTCATGGTTCACTCACAAGTTATTATTATTTGTCAAGCTTCACACCAAATAAAAGTTTTGTACACAATGTGAACTACCAAAACCATTTAACTGATATTTTTTTATTATATAGAGTTCACTCCTCATTTAAACCATATTTATATCATGATATATAAATCTCTAAAAAATAAATAAGAGGTAGATATATTTCCTATCCATAACATAATGAAATTATACATATGTGTTCGACAAGATATAAAAAAAATTCAACATGTGATGACCCTAAAAAGGGGTTTGATTCATAAAGATCTTATAATAACCCATGAAATGAAATGGTTACCACCAAATTTTTATCATAAAATAACCTATGGAAAAGAGAAAGGTTTCATATTAAATTAATTATAGAATAACCCTTGAAATGAAGTGGGTTTAATAATATTTTTAACATGTCATACCCTATAGAAAAGAAACGGGTTCCATAAATAAATTTTTATTTTAATGTTAATCCATAAATAGAAAGAATTTAATTTGTATCCTTATAAAATATCTAGAGTAAAGAATAAATGATATCAGCGGATATAATCTTAAATGGAGAGTTAATTTTGAATATCATATAGAGAATCATTTAGGGGAAATAACCTTTCATTAAAAATCAATTTTCTAATGTAAAACATTTTCAAAATCATTTTCTATGAAACCCACTTTATTAAATTATGAATTAATTATTATAAGTATCTTAAATAAATTCTGTATTAAAATATCAATTTATATTTTCAAATTATTTTTACACCATTACCAATTTTTAAAACGTTTTATTTATATATCTTTGGAAAAATATTAAGGAAGTGTTGAATTCATAGATATTATTCTTTATAAAATAAAAAATCAAAAACATATAAAGGATGATTTGAAAATAATTTTAAAAATATTTTAAAAATATATATTTTAATCCGTTTTCAATGAAAATAGCATCAAATACATGAAAAAGAATATTTTAAATTCATTTAAAATATTGTTATTGAATCAAACATATTTCTAAATGAAAACAGAAATAAATTCATATTTTATTAAAAATAACCTTTATAATTGAATTATGTACTTAAGAGTGAAAAATGGTACAATTTGATAAAGATATTATGATTAGACATATTATAAGAAAAACCATGTGAGTTATTGATATATATAGTATTTTATTTCATCAATATAAGCATAATAATGTACAAGCCCAAAAAATAATGTCATTATAGTAATAAAATAATTCTAATTTGGTAACACTGGGTCATAATACAAATGATATAATAACAGAACCTGAAGTAGAAAATGTAATTAAAATACATATATTGATAGTAAATCATTTTAAATGGAATTATATACACCTCTTAAAATAATATAGGTGCATAACCTAACATTTTTCTCAAATATGGAAAATAGATTCATAATTACATTACCAATTTGGAAAAATTAGAAATATAATCCTCATAAAACAGAGATCATAAAATGGATATTTGAATAATAATAAATTTAAATATAATTTACATATAATAAATTCAAGGTATGTATATACAGCATTCCCAAAAATTATTGGTGAATATTGCATAAGTCTCATAGAAATAAAAGTGAACATGAAAATCCCCTTACTACTTGATAAAATTTTCCATAGTGAGATAATTAAAGGAATAAAATATGAAATATTTAATATCATTAAATATATTAAATTCATGATATTACATGTCATAGGGAAGTATATACATAGAAAAACAATAACTAGTGGTCAATATACCATATGTCTCTTAGAAATAAATGTGCGATGTGGAAACCCTTACCTTATGTCTTGAATTTATTCATACATGTTCATTCGAAATGTGTAATAAATATTATTTAATTATAAATATGAAATAGTAAAATATTCATATATTTCATACCTTATATTATTTTAATACAAATTATATTACATATTTATTAATAATTTCTGCTTAATATTACATTTCGGATAATAAACACATTGTATTTTGTATTTTTTTGACTTGTTATTATTGATCCTATTAAAAATATATTTACATAAATATTTAAATAATGGGAATAATAATTTAAATATCAAATAATTTTTGTATATAATTATTTATAATATTATTTAAATGATTAAACTATTAAATTTAATACACTTTTTAAGGAAACTGAAAGTCTTAGGTTCGCACGAACATTGTTTCTATTTTTTTATTGCACTGAATGAAATATTGTGTCTAACATTCCTATATATTATCATTATACCATAAATATTTTTTCATATATATATATGACATAATTTTACTAAACCCATGATTAATGCATTTTATGTAAAGTGTGAACAAATCACATCCCTTTAGAGATGCGGTAGTCCACACATCCACAAATAAAGTTATCACATTCCAAAAAAATGGAAAAAATACAAGTTTTATATATAAAATCAATCGAAATAATTTAAAAATTAATATACTAAAGGGATGTGATTCGTTAAAACATTACATAGAATGAATTAATCATGGGTTTAGTAAAATTATGTTATATATATATGAAAAAATATTTATAGTGTAATGATAATATATAGTATAAATATTTTTGACTTGTTATTATTGATCCTATTATAAATATATTTACATAAATATTTAAATAATGGGAATAATAATTTAAATATCAAATAATTTTTGTGTATAATTATTTATAATATTATTTAAATGATTAAACTATTAAATTTAATACACTTTTTAATGAAACTGTATGTCTTATGTTCGCACGAACATTGTTTCTATTTTTTTATTGCACTGAATGAAATATTGTGTCTAACATACCTATATATTATCATTATACTATAAATATTTTTTCATATATATATAACATAATTTTACTAAACCCATGATTAATTCATTCTATGTAAAGTGTGAACGAATCACATCCCTTTAGAGAGGCGGTAGTCCATGCATCCACAAATGAAGTTATCACATTACAAAAAAATGGAAAAAATACAAGTTTTATATAAAAATTAAATTGGAATAATTTAAAAATTAATATACTAAAATATAATATAAATAAATTTTATGCATTATTATATCAATCCTTGAGAGGTGGTATCTAAATAATGAATTACATCAGCTCATGAGACTATAGTCAGTTGTGTATATAAATGACTATTTTGTATCCCATTTGAAGGAAGTGTGTGTTAGTATAGATCATACACATAAAACAATCATATATATGTGAATTTATTAAACATTGGATTTTATATAATACTATAAAAAGAACAATTTACAGGGTGGATAATGTAATAAAACAAAAGTTATTATAGAAGGACGTTACCTCTTCTTTGGGAAACTCATTTTGGTTTGCACCAAATGGAACACTTGGAAGGATTTATTACCAGCAGGAGGATTCTATAATTAATGTAGGAATTATTGGAAATTATTTTTTCAAGGTATTTATGAGGAAAAAAGATTTTGTTTTTTGAAAAATTCTATGGGTGAGTTAACTTTTTATAGTGGATGATGAGTGGCATTCTGGTATATATAAAAAGAAAAACACTATTGATAGGTATTAATTAAATATTGGGGACCAAATAATGAAATATTTCCTATAAAGGGAAGTATTTGGTATAAATATTTTGATACAATACATTTTTTAATGTTGAATATTTTATTAGTTCCCATATGTTAATTTTTAACAACTCAAAAAACTCATTTTTACATTAATCAGTACAATTAATTTTTATTACGTTCACTAATATTTTTTGTCCAAACTAATTTAAACATATTTGAAATTAGAAATTTCTATTATTTCAATTAAGGAATTCAATTTTTCAAATTTGAAACATATAAGTGGAAAATTTAATTTAAAATTAATCCAACTTTTGTGACAAGTCAACATGTTTTTAAATTGAAAATGATTAAAATAATTATTTAATTTCTTTTAATTAATTTATAGAAGTAAAAAAATAATTTAAGTCATAAATATATATTTTCTTAAATGATGTACTATATTTTATATTGTTTTTTATTTTCATTTCTAATTAATTGGTAAAAAATTAATTATTCTTATATAAATGTGTAAACCTTAATTTCATAATTGAATTAATATTTTCAATATATGATATTCTAATCATAAGTTTATAACTATAATAATATTTTAGTAACAATATTAATAGTATATTTTAGTTTGGTAAAACTAAGACTTGCATGTATCAAAAGCTATATAAGGAACTCAACATTATGTGTAAAAAAATACAAACATCATATACCATGTAACATAGTCTAATCTAAAATTTCTACATAGTTCATTATTAGTATGTTTTTCCATGATACACAATCTAATCATAGTGATTTCATATATCTCTATTCATATTTACTGTTGAATAAAATTTAGAATACTAAAAATATTTAATTAATTCAATGAATATTCACAAAATCTCATGGTGTTAAATTAAACCCTAATTAAAATGATTTTACCCCTAAAATTATATTGGATTATAAAAGTATTGACTAATGAATGGTTCATTAATAGAAACCCACATCGTATAAATGAATACTAAAACCACCATTAATAAGGGAATTTTGGAAACATAACAGTTACATAATGTTACTGATAAGTAGGATATCACATATGAAAATATTATGTGGAAAGTGAAAACATTGAAATGTAAGTGATATCTAAATACAATGTTTCATTGAGAATGATAGAGAACATTTATCAACATAATTAGTTTGTCTATTAAACTTCAATATCATAAAACCATAACCCAAAGAGACCTGAAAATGTTAATTTGTTTTATAGAAAATTATTTTAACATGCCAAAATTTTATTTCAATGCCCCTTTTCTAATGATTAAAAATTTCCATTCTTGATTTAATCATAATATCACCCTTTATTGTGCCTTGATCAATTTCTACATCATCTCATATTTAATTAAATGATATTTAAATTTTCATTCTGTATGAATTAACATATCATGAGATCTATAAATTTATTGACAGGATATTCCATATTTATTTATCACAACAAAAATGATACCACAAGTTATCCAATAAGAAGAACCCATCATATAGAGAGATAATAATTTCATCACTAAACCCACATAAAATGTTCAACATAAACCATTCCATAAATGGTTAACCATTTAACACTGATAAAATATGAATTTCCAAAACATTATAAATTAGGAAACTAAATTTCTCAAAATTAGTGTAATATTGATCACATTTATATCATATGTTAGCTCTTATTTATCTAATACAAAACATGCGAAACCAATTTTATTTATTATTATAAAAAATGTTACATACTATAAATCATTTTTTAAAACATGAATTATCTATGATTTTAATGATTATTGGATATATTATCTATGTAAAAAAATTTCTTAAACTCAATCCATGGTTGTGTTGAAACCTTTGTAAAAACCCTCAATCAGTTCCATGGTTTTCAATACTATCCAATTTTCATATTCAAATACCAAATATCTTTATCAGAACATAATTATCTATATATTAGAAATATATTAAGTGTTATATTTCCATTAATCATGTGTCTCCCATGAATATCACATTTCCATTAAATCTATTTTCTCTTCAATCAGAACTATTCCACGGATAATAGTAAATACTTAGTGGAAAACATAAACATAACAATCCTTATATATTTACCAAATCATAATTATTGATTCCTAATATATAAACACTTTTAATATTCCATGTCATCTTTAAGACATTAACAATAATACCTCATCTTTTTACTTATTATCAATTTCCAACAACATTTTCGTATAATTGTAGGTTTTACACTTTGTATAACTTTCCTTAATGTGGAATGGTTTAAATCCACAAACTATCTCAGTGGTTAATGTTCACTCACAAAAACATCTTGGTACACATGGTTAAATACTATGACCATTTGGGTAGTCAATGTTTTCCCCCAACATCACCTTAGAAGTAAATGTTCTTTACTAAACCAAGTTAACTCCCAGTTCCATACATTTCAATATCGTGATATATAGATCATTACCAAATGAATTATAGCGATGTATATTTCCAACCGATAATATAATTAAATCAAGAAATCGTTTTCTATAGGATAATAAAACATTTATCATACTATGGACATAAAAATGGATGGGTTTCACAAACATTATATCAAAACCCATGAAATGAAAAGGGAATCACAAATAGGTTATCATGTCATAAATTGTGAAAAATAGTTTGTTTTCATAATCATTTCTGCATAGAATATTAAATTAATTAATGTATGATTAAATATAATTTTATCATGGCCAAACCCTTAGAAGAGAAACATGTATTGTAAATAACTAGTCATATTCATCATAAACAATTTAAAGAAAGGATAAGAATTGTATCGTTGGTTCCTATACCAAGTTAATCATAATATATATCAAATGATATCATCTTAAATGATAAATGATTCCAAAATATCTGGTGGATAATTTGTCAATATAAATAACCTTTCTTTGAAAACTATTTTTTTGAATGAAAAACGTTTTCAAATACCTTATTTATGATAATAAACTTGAAAACATATTAATTAAGAATAAAGAGCCCCTTGAAAACATCTTAAATAAAACATCCATTTTTCTTAAAAATAAATTATTGGATTATTTATCATTTTAAAATATTTTTAATTGTAATTATCATTGAAAATTCATAAAAGATGCTTTGAAATCATTGAAATCTTTTTCTTTGAAGATAAAATTTTGAAAAAGAAAACAAAAGGGTGAATTAAAAATAATATAAACACATTTAATCATTACTTTTTTTGAAAACATATTTTTATAAAACTATTTTTGAAAACCTATATGTGATTTAATGAATATTATTTAATACCCATCTTGAATGTAAAACCTTTTTGAAAATCCTTTTCCTAGAAAAATAAATTGAAAAAATATGAATGGATATTTTTAAAACATTTTAAAAAATATCTATATAAAATATTTATAAAATATTTTTCCACAGAAATTTTATAATATTATGATTTAAATATCAATTTTAAATATTTTTATTAGATATGTCTTTTTATTAAAATGTATTTTCAGCTGAAGAGTGAAATACTGTAGAATTTTCTAAAGAATAATTTCAAATTTATATTAAGGGAAAAAAGTTAAAAAGAAATATACTATTTAATTATATTAATAATAATAACTATATTAGAATAAAATATTTTATTTTTCATTTTATATGTATAAAAATATTTCATTAATTGAAGCATGATGATAAAAAACCTCGATAAACTATGCAATTCTTCCAACAAACTATTACCACTTTAGAATCCTTTAATCATCATCCACATGAATAAATAAAATTACTTTAAGAAAAAATATCATGAAAATAACTATATTCATGATACAAAATATGAAAGGAATTTATATAAATCAAATAAATATATACAGGTTCATAATATAAAAACTGTCAAAATGATGTCAAATGGAGATAAAATTACAATTCTAATTTGGTAACTATTGAAATTTAAAACCCATGAAAAAGATGTAACAAAATTTATATGTAAATACCCAAAAATTAGAGTATAAAAATATTTTATTACATTCATGGGATTTATATACACAATAGAAAATAAATGTGTGGTGAATATGGAATATTCTCGCAAAAATAAAAGTGAACCTCGAAAATCCGTTAAAATTTGAGTAATATTAGAATAATTTGATATATGAATGAATTAGATAAATTGAAAAATAAAATATCATTAAATAAAGGTAATTTATGATATAACATGTCATATTTAAGAATATACACCACACAACAATAATAAATGATTATTCTAGTGTATATCTCATAAAATAAAAGTGAGACGAGAATAACTTAATCATATATCTTGACATTCATCATACACATTAAAACCTCCTAGATAATGAATAAATGTTTTCTATACATCCATTATTTAACAATGTTATTATTAATTGTACAATCTATGATTTTACTATGACATTATATAACCTTTTTATTAACAATTTCAGTTTATTTTCATGTTTTAGTTTATAACAACATTGTTTTTTATGAGTTTTGACTTCTTATTCTTAATCCACATATACTGATCGTTATTTAATTTTATCCATAGTGTAAATGTTAATTTAAATGTAATATATATTCACTATATATGTATTTAAAATAATCTATAGTATGTTACAATGTTAAAAGGAATACAATGTTCATGTAGATGTTATGTCGTATATATGTAAGAATGTCATTACTTTTTTCTTATGATATTTAAAAAAACGTTAATTACACAAACACACACAAACACACAAACACACAGAAACACACACACACACATATATATATATTTATATTATAATTAATGGATTTTTATTATTTCATATATATCAGATACATTTACCAAAACCATCCTTAACACATTCCATGTAAAGTGTGAATAAATCAAATCTCTCTGAGAAGGAAGTTGTCCACACTTCTACTAATGAAGTTATCATAATCCAAAAAAATTGAAAGCATAAATATATTTCCTTATATAATAAATATGGGAAAATATAATCACCGTAATAGTCATATATATAAGATAAAATTATGTACATCATTATTCCCAATCTTTAGAGATGGTTATGAAATAACGAATATCATCGGTTCACATGGCAGTAGTTTTCCGTACTCAAAAAATTTGATTGTGTGTCTCATTTTATGGAGGTGTGTGTGAGTGTAGATTATTACCATAACATAAAAACATATAAGTTAATTTTAGTTAATTAGGGTTTTATATAATCATGTAATAAGAATAATTGACGGGTGGAGAATGAAATAAAACAAATGTGCTTGTTGAAAGATGTTAAATATTCATTGGAAATATACTTTTTTTTAAAAGGGCTTACATGGTTAGATTTATTCAATAAGCGAGGATTATAAGATTAATTGAGGGAATTATTTAGATTATTTGGACTAGATTGTTATGATGAAAATGGCATACATGGGGTGAGGAATTGATGGGGTGAGTTCTTTTTTTTACATTGGTAGACGAGTGTAATTCTTGTAAATATTAAGAGGAAAAGACTATTTATCAATCTACCTTACATCATGTGCCTTCAATAATGGACCATTTTTGATAACATAGAGTATATGGTAAGAATAATTCCATAAAATTTCCTTTTTATATATTTCTTTGTAATTTGTCCACTTATGATAATGTTTAAAAAATAAATAAACTCAGTATTACCTTAAACACTATAATTAATTTTAATTAATTTCACTAATATTATCCAAAAATGCTATGTTGACCTCATTAGAAATTTTAATTTTTTTTTCCAAATATATAATCCATTTTCACAAATTTTAAAAAAATTAGTTGAAGTAATTAAATTAATATTAATCCCACGGACATGACAAGATAATGGGTTTTTAATGTGAAATTGGTCAAAAGTTCAAAATATTTTTATATCAATTTTAAACATTAAATTAAATTAAAATTACTATAATTATATTAATATATTTATAATTTATCAAAATTTTATTTAAAAGTAAATTAAAATATTATACAACTATATCAATAAATTAAACCAAAATGTAGTTTTCAGTTATATTTCAGTGTCTTTCACTTTTCAACAAATAATGTACCATATCAGAAAAATACCTAAAATTTTTACAAAGTAAATTTTTACCCTACACATCAAAAAATGAATTCTATTTTTCAAAATAAATTCTATAAATGTTCCAAAAATTAGATTTAAATTAGGTTCACCATTAAAAGGTGTTAAAATCACTTTTTTGAAAAAAAATATGTATCATTATACATAAAATTGGATTTATTATTATCTATGGTCTAGAGGAAACATAAGGTGAAAAATAAATTTCATGGTGAATATAAAATATATAGATATCTTAAATATATTTAATAAATGTGGTTTAATTAATTTTTTAATGTAAAACATGTTTAAATTTATAAATATAGGTTTCTAACAAAAGATTCTTATATTTTGAAATGGGTTTTATTTTATTATTTAGTTAATTATTCGCCGAATGATTCTTCTTATACAAATGGGTTGTACATATTTTATAATTTAATTTATATTATTCATTGCATTAATTCTAATATCTAGGTAATGAATATAATATAATTTTAATGAATAAATAACATTATGTTGTAGTTTTGTTAATTCTTCCTAGACAATAATGAAAGATATCAAAGGAACTTTGTATTGTTTTTAACATGATCCAAACATAGTACTTTATATACCACAAGAAAATCTAAATATTTCATGAAGTTCAATATAAATATGGAATTGTAAGAAATTGTAGCCACACATTTTTCTTTCTTATAAGATAATCTATATTCTTTGTATCATGAATTGTAGAATATTAATATGAATAATCTAATTCACAAAAAAAATTAAAAATATTAAAGTGTTATAGGGGTACTCACTTATTTTTATATATGACATTTTTATACTTGATATCCAATCTAAAATAGCATCTATTAATGTTTCTTTTTGATATTTTATTTACGGTTTGTTATTTATAATTTTATTTTATTATGGTGTATAGTTATTTATACAGAGGTTATAATGTCCCCACCTAATTTTTTGGGCATTAACATGTAATGATATGCCTCTTGCATAAGATGAGTCATTGATGATGTCATGTGGAACTCTATCTGAGGCTAAATTATTTGATTTTGGGCTTTACAAAGTAATAAAGGATGTGGATTTCATTTTAGTTTCTTCTTGAAAATTTTAGGGGAAATGTAGAAAAGAGTTAGGATTTATGGAACTCATTTATGGGACTTAACTAAGCACATTGAAAATATATATTTTATGATCATATGAGTAATCGATGATGGGCCTACTATTATAGTTACCGATTTGTTGTTAGATCATAATCTGAGTAATTTATATTGTTATTAATTTTGGAATTTTGTTGTCCTCATTTATTATGACTTCGATCATAGGATCTCTTGTCATATTTAAGTATGTTTTGTTCTTTGAATGGTTATTTATTTAATTAAATATTATTAACTTTAATTTATGCTACGATGAATTATTTTTTCGATATTTAGATTATTTTTTCTTGAGGATGTTTGTTGTCATATATATATATATATAATTTATTTTAGCTATCATTTAGGCATGATAGATGACGTCTCAGCCTTAGTAAGTACTATGAGTGATGTGCCTTATCATAGTGGTTATTTTTTTCTGAGAATTATTTATATATAAATATCTTCTTTTCCCTATGATTTTAATTGATGGTAACTTGATATATCAACAATAAGTTTATAGACTATTCTAATATATAATCATTGATTAATTACACTCGTATATACCATTAATGAGATTCTATGTGCTTCCGTTCTTCTATTTAAAAATACATATGTTATTGACATGAGTAATTTGTTGTAATGACCCATAAAATTCAAGGGAAATTTTTTCTTAATTTTCATTGTAATTTTACAAGAACGCAGTTTCTGACGGCGCCTGATTCCGAGGCCCGGTGTGCCCAAAATCAATTTCCGAAGTTTATCTCGGGTACGTTCAATGAACGAACGAGCGGGTTTTTTTATCTTTTGAACCGGTACTCGTAATTGAAATATTATGACACCGATGAACTCGCAGCGCCAGTATTTTCTTAAGAGGACTTTTACCGTAGGTGAGTTTGCTTGCGAGGAGAAGTTAAATTTTGGGGTTTAAGGAAGAAAAAATAAAATTGTGAACAATTTTATTTTTGTTAACCAAGGGAGTTAAATTCTACCATGGGAAGTTGTTGGTGGGACCCACAACCACCAAAATTTCCATGTGTGGATATGTGGGAGGTGGGGCCCACATGAGACCCTTACCCCCATTGATCTTCCAATAACCCCCTTGACCTCCCACAACTCACTTCCCTCTTAATTTTTGTAACTCCACTTTAACTTCTATAACTCTCCCCACTCTCCTCTTTAATTTTTCCAAAACACATATTAAATTAATTGATTAAACATCTTCAATTAATTTAACTAAGTGTTTGAATTTTTAAAAAAGTTTGAATGCATAGAATAATAATAAAATTAGGAGAGGCCTTATTTTATTTTTATGAGTTTTGTTGTGTGAAAGAATTTGGGAGAGAGCTCTTCCCTCTTCTGAAGAACATCATCTCCAAACGAAGAATGACCTCCCGACTCGGCGAAGAATGCTCTAAATTTTCTCCAATCCTATTTATTCCTCCTCTACGACAAGGATGGATACGCTGACCTTGGAGACTGACGCCAACAATAACGTTCCCCTTCTTCTTCCGATGTAGACGGAAGCGATACCTTTCTTCTGCGACACCCGACTACCCCAATGTTCGACTACCGCGACGTTTGACTTCCGCGACTCGATGATGTGTGACGTCAATTTCGGGGTAGGGAAATTTATTTGGTGTTCACTTATCTTTTGAGAAAAGAACGATGAGCGCAGACCAACCATTTCCATGTTGATCCACGGATCATTCGTTCATGCAGGTTGATGTTGAGGTTTATTGATTTTGCTGTGAAATATTTCTTTGTCGTACGTCGACTTCTATTTGATGGCCGCTTTCTATCATCATAACGGGAGGATATCGGACCGCACAAACACGGCCGACCCTTCTCCCCCTTTTTGTTGATAATGTTGTGGTTCGGAAGATGGCGGCACGGTGCGACTGCACCGCGCGGGAACCTGGAGTGATGCGGCAAGGATGCGCGGCACCGTCGCGCCGCGCCGTCAAGGCCGAACAAAAGTGTGGTCATAGTCGGGGCCAGAAAGGCGAACAGAAGACTCCATAGTTGTTTCTTTTGATGTGTGGATCGTTGGGAATTGACGAAACTGGCCGTAGAGATGTTTTGTTGTTTCCACAGTGAAGAACGAGACCCGAGATGAGCATCGGCGTAGGCGGAAATGAAAACGGACCACCGAAGCAACTCCGGTGACCATCAGACCCCACCGGCAGCGCAGGTCGCCGGCACGACGGCGGCCCGCCCCTGCCGCCCGCCCAGAGGCGGTGGCGCCCTGGCGCGCCGCCTGGAGAAACCGCCTCGGATGAAGCCGCAGCGGAAAGATGGTAGATCCCGCGCCCACGCAGGATCAAAGGGGGACGCGGTGCGCGCTGCGTCCGCGGAGCACTGGCTCGCTGGCTGAGGGAGCGAGCCGCCCAGCTGAGCCTGGCCGGCTTGGGCGGATAGGGCTGAGTTGCACCCAGACCGGGCTGGGCCGCGCTGGCCGGGCCGGGTCGCACCCTGTCGGGTCGACCCGGTTCGGGCCGACCAAGGGGGGTTGGGCAGGGTCGGTACGGGCCCAGACCCCCTGTTTTCGGACCTTTTCGGTATTTTTCCCATATCATGGGCTACATACCTCCGATCGACGCACCCTCAGTGGTGATGCGGTCCTTGGACTGAGACGGTCGTTTTGACATATCACACTCAATTTTTCAGAATACTTTGGGTTCGGCCGTGTTGGTTCGTCCACGAACCCAACCGGGCCCTCGGAGCGGAGATGCTCGTAACATGAGATCCGGATGTCTGATTGACGTGTCGTCGACTTTGTTAGATTCCTCTTGATGGGACGGAACTTTTGGCTTACTCCACTCGAGGTTTGGATTCCTTCGGAGTGCGTTCGGGTTGGTTCGCTCACAAAACCAACCGGACCCCTTGAACGAAAAAAGCCAATAACTCACAGACCAGGCGTCTGATTGACGCGCCGTCTGTCTTGTTGATCTCCTATTGATGAGATGGAACTTCTGGCATACTTCTCTTGAGTTTTGGATGCATTTGGATAGTGTCCAGGTTGGATGGTACCCGAAATCCAACCGGGCCCCTGAACGGAAAAGCTGATATCTATCAGACCGGCCATCCGTTTGACAATCCGTCAGTGGCGTTGGAGATCAGATGGAGAAACAGTCCCTTTGAGTATACCCTATGAGATTTCGTGGTACAGTTGAGATACGGCCGTGTTGGTTCACACACAAAACCAACCGGGGCCCAGGGACGAATAGACAAGTAACTCACAGACCAGGCGTTCGATTGACACGTTGTCTATCGCGTAGAGACCCCTATGATGAGGCGGTTCTCTGAGATACTTCTTTGTGGGAAATTGATATACTTGGAGTATCTACTAGTAGCTCGTGGAGCAGACCCAACTGGAGACGAGCGTACAGAGTATGGAGACCATGTAGCTGGTTGTGACCTGATGACTGGTTGTCTGATTCGATTCAGAGTGACTAGCATAGCCCAGTGGGGAGCACTACTTTGTGAGGTGGCAGACCCATGGTGGAGGAGCACTACTGTGTGAGGTGGTAGACCCGCGGTACTCGACAGGAGGAGTAACTCTATAGGCTATGAGGGGGGAGCACTATTGTGTGAGGTGGCAGACCCATGGAGGAGAAGCACTACTGTTTGAGGTGGCAGACCCGCGGTACTCGACAGGAGGAGTACCTCAGCAGTCATAGGTTGGCGAGAAGTACCTCGGAGACATGAGAGGATCACTATACTCCCAGAGACTGAGCTCTTCAGCAGTTATGGTTTCGATAATGAAAATCCTGGTTTGAGCTGAGTCTATGACGTATGTGTTTAGCTCAAGATTGAGATAGGTTACTTGATAACTTTGGTATATGTATGGGAATATACCAAAGTAGAGGTTATCTGTTGAGATATTCTTTTTGGTTATCCTTGTTGGTTTTAGTGAGAATTTGAGGGTCTCGGGGTCCCTACTGAGTATCCTTATACTCAACCCTGCACGGGCTATGCCTGCACCTCGTTGTGTTGGTTGCAGACAATGGGCAGTGCTGACGGAGGCCGAGTGTTCGAGGACTGGACGGTACCCAGAGGTGGACCACATGACGAGACAGTACCCAGAGGTGGACCACACGACGAGTCAGTATCCGCAGGTGAACTTCACGATGATATGACACACGGAGGAGGTGGACAGGCGAGAGCATTGAGGAGTTGCGCTATCTGTACCCACCCATCAGGTAGGATCTGAGGAGGACAACCCATGAGCTTCTTCCTTTATTCCGGCTATTGTCTTTGTTCAGTTGTTGCTATATTTCCAGTTGGGTTTGTATTCTGGCACATTAACTTTTTATCACTTTCTTTGTACTTAATGTTTTACTTCCTCTTGTACTCTGTGGTGTTTTGTTACTTTTATAAAGGCAATGCCTTCCCAGTTATCGGGATTTACACCTTTGGTGCTAGTCTCCAGCCCCTGGCCTATGGAAGGCGGGCTTGGGATAGTCACGGAATGGGCCCGAGGACGGGTCGTGACAAATTGGTATCAGAGGAGTCGGTTCTACCGCAGAACTTATAACTTGGATATTTTCTTTCTGTGAAGCAATAGTGTTAAAGATACCGAGTGTGGTCTTCAGTTCAGGGAGTCCAGTGTTGGTGCGGGCGACCGACGTATCCATACACCAAGACCCTGACAACTGAATTCTGACTTCGTGCACAAAAACATTGATTGGGTGTGTGTTTCCAGATGTTTTTAAAAGTCAGCTCAAACCAGATCAGCTCACCAGGTATAAATTTTTTGACCGTGTCATTTTTTTTTATTTAGGATTCCTCCCCACGTACGGCCAGCTAGAGCCCTGAGAGTTGTTCGTAATGATAGCCCGCCGAGGGATGTGGCCTCAGTATAGGGCCCTATCCTAGTTGAGGCACCAACGGAGGCACGAGCGGTACTAATACACGTTGGGCCACCGATTCCACCAGCCCTAGCAGTAGAGGGTGCAGGTCGCTTGAGCGCACTGCATGAGTTCCAGCACCAGAGACCACCCAGGTTCAGGGGAGAGATGGACCCGTAGGCGGATGAGGATTGGCTGGAGACTGTGGTGAGAGTCTTCAGGGTAGTGGGGACACTAGCAGATTTCATGGTGATCTTTGCTGCCAGCCTACTTCAGGCAGCAACAGGCAGATGGTGGAGCCTGATGCTCCAGATTCATGATGAGGTGACACTTATATGGGCAGACTTCGAGAGGTTGTTCCGAGCATAGTTTGTACCATCCACCCTTCGATCAGTGCGTATACAGGATCTACTTCATCTGCGGTAGGGCAGCATGATAGTGGTGCAGTATTCGGCTAGGTTCATAGACCTCTCAGGCCACTCCACAGATATGGTACAGGACCCGTTCTTCAAGGCCCGAACCTTTGAGCAGGGGATCAGGCGATAGATTAGATCTTCTTTTGTTTCTCCCAGTATTCCGACGTAGACAGGGGTGTTGGAGCGAGCCCTATTAGTGGAGAGATTCCTTGCTGAGCAGTCTCCAGCAGTAGGACACACCACTAGCCGGCATGTGGCATAGTCTTCTATAGGAGGCAGTAGACAGATGACGCAGAGGTCCAAGAACACCAGACCTATAGGTGGTCAACCACGTGACTCAGGGTCGGTAGTGAGAGGCACCAAGGGGAATGAAAGTGCCAGACCTGCCATGCAGTGTTACTCTGGCAGTGGGATTAGTCACATGGCACGTGACTATCCGACCCGCCATGCAGATGACCGGTTGTTAAATGAAGAACCTCCTAGGCAGAGGTAGAGGTTCTATCAAGTAAGACCGTTAGAAGATGAAGGCCGAGGGAGGGGAGCTGGTCGTGCAGCTGGAGGTGGACGAAGCTTTGAGGTGTTTCCACCACCACCACCAGGAGGTCCACCACGACCATAGGGAACAGGTGGACATGGGAGAGCTCAGCTTCAGGCAGCAGAAGCTTACGACTATGGAGCTCCGGAAGTGAGTGGATAGGTGCGGAACTAGTGGTGTATATCCAGTTCCATGTTGATGTTGTTAAATTTGTTTCTTTGTACCATGAGCTGCAATAATATAAATACACTTACCTTTTTAAATTTTTCATTACTGTCCTTTTTTTGGTTGGTACTGAGTTGTGCCAGTTAAGACTGTTGACTTGACCCTCACTTTCGAGATTTCTACTGGAAGAGACCCAGTGACCTCACACTGACTACGATAGTGTGACTCGACCCTTGGAGGTGAGAGTGACAGTTGGATCTCTTGGTAGTAACGTCGAGGCCTTATGACGTCGTCGGTGGCATGAATACATCATTCGTGTCCAGATTGACTGTATTAGGCAACGAATGTGGTTCATCCAGGGGATGAGACCGGATTTCTCTTATCAGCAAAGAAGAAATAATAGAAACTCTTGTGAGACTAGCGAAGGTCCAGGTCATCTAAGAGCAGATGAGGACATCACAGGGCCGACAAAAGCCTTATGCTGACATGAATTGGAGACCTTTAGATTTCGAGGATGACGATCACGTCCTTATACGGGTTTCACCTTGATGATGTTTACGAAGATGTGGCCAATGTGGCAAGATATCTCTGAGGTTCAGTGGACCTTCTTAGGTCCTCAGCTTGGTAGGCGAAGTGGTTTACCGCTTGATGCATCCACCTCAGTTTCACCTGGTGTACGAAGACTTCCACATATCTCAACTATGGAGATACATGCGTGATCCTTTACATATCATCGACCTCAGGGAGTTGGATGTCGATGACAGGGCAACATACGCAAAGCTTCCAGTGGGGATCGAGGATCGATAGGAGCGGATCCGACGAGGACGGACGATTCCTCGGGTGCTCTTTCTCTAGCAGTACAGGAACCTCCAGGTGAGCACATGAGAGCGGGAGACTCAGATGCATGCTCAGTACCGCTTTTGTATCCCTAGTTTGTGTTAAAGCATTACGAGGATGTAAATCCCTAAGGTGGGAGTAATGTAAAGACCAGTAAAATTCAAGGGAAGTTTTTTCATAATTTTCATTTTAATTTTACAACCACGTAGTTTCTAACGGCGCCTGATTCCGAGGCCCGGTGTGCCCAGAATCGATTTCCGAAGTTTAGCTCTAGTACGTTCAGTGAACGAACGAGCGGGTTTTTCTATCTTTTGAACCGGTACTCGGAATTGAAATCTGAGGACACCGATGAACTCGTAGCGCCGGTATTTTCTTAAGAGGACATTTATTGTAGGTGCATTTGTTTGGGAGGAGAAGATAAATTTTTTCGTTTAAGGAAGAAATAAATAAAATTGTGAACAATTTTATTTTTGTTAACCAAGGGAGTTAATTTCTACCATGGGACGTTGTTGGTGGGACCCACAACCACCCAACTTCCCATGTGTGGATATGTGGAAAGTGGGGCCCACACGAGTCCCTAACCCCCCTTGATCTTTCCATAAACCCCTTGACCTCCCATAAGTCACGTCCCTCTTAATTTTTGTAACTCCACTTTAACTTGTGTAACTCTCCCCTATGTCCTCTTTAATTTTGCCAAAACACATCTTAAATTAATTGATTAAACTGCTTCAATTTATTTAACTAAGTGTTTGAATTTTTAAAAAAGTTTGAATGCATGGAAAAATAATAAAATAAGGAGAGGCCTTATTTTATTTTTGTGAGTTTTGTTGGGTGAGAGAATTTGGGACAGATCTCTTCCCTCTTCTAAAGAACATCATCTCCAAACGAAGAATAACCTTCCGACTCAGCGAAGAACCCTCTATGTTTTCTCCAATCGTTTTTCTTCCTCTTCCACGACAAGGAAGGAGATGCCGACCGTGGAGTCCGACACCAAAAAAAACATTCTCCTTCTTCTTCCGACGTTGACGGAAGTGATACCTTTCTTCTGCGACACCCGACTACCCTGAAGTTCGACTACTGCGACGTTCGACTTCCGTGACTCGATGACGTGCAACGTCAATTTCGAGGTAGGGAAATTTATTTGGTGTTCTCTTATCTTTTGAGAAAAGAATGAAGAGCGCGGACCAACCATTTCCATGTTGATCCGCAGATTGTTCGTTCATCCAGGTTGATGTTGAGGTTTATTGATTTTGCCGTGAAATATTTCTTTGTTGTACGTCGACTTCTATTTGATGGCCGCTTAATATCATTATAACGGGAGGAGGTCAGACCGCAAAAACATGGCCGACCCTCCTCCCCCTTGTTTTTGATTATGTTGTGGTTCGGAAGATGGCTGCACTGTGAGATGGCACCACGTGGGAACTTGGAGTGATGCGGAAAGGATGTGTGGCGCCGTCGTGTCACGCCGTCAAGGCCGAACAAAAGTGTGGTTGTAGTCGGGGCGGCGAAGGCGAACGGAAGACTCCGATGTTGATTAATTTGAAGTGTGGATCGTCGGGCATTGACGGAACGGGACGCAGAGATGATTTGATGTTTCCGTAGTGAAAAACGGGACCCGGGATGAGCATCGGCATAGGCAGAATTGAAAATGGACCATCGGAGCAACTACGGTGGCCCGTGGACACCACCAGCGGCGTCGGTGGCCGGAGGCGGCGGAAGGCACTGGCCGGACGCTTGGAGGTGACGGCGCCCCGGTGCGCCGCCTGGAGAAACCGCCGGGGCTGAAGCCACGGCAACGAGCTGGCGCATCCCGCGGCCGCGCGGGATCCATTGGGGGACGCGGCGCGCGCCGCATCTGCGGAGCACCGGCTCGCTGGCCGAGCCAACGAGCCGCCCGTCCGAGCCGGGTCGGCTTGGGCGGACCGGGGCAGGCCGCCCTGGCCAGCCCGGGTCGCGCCCAGTTAGGTCGACCCGGTTCTAGCCGACCTGGGGGGGGGGGGGGGGTTGGGCCGGGTCGGTACGGGCCCAGACCCCCCGTTTTCAGACCTTTTCAGTATTTTACCCATATCCTGGGCTACGGACCTTCGATCGACGCACCGTCAGCGGCGATGCGATCCTTGGACCGAGACGGTATTTTTGACATATCGCACTAAAGGTTTTGGAATACTTTGGGTTCGGCCGTGTTGGTTCGTACACGAAACCATCCGGGCCCTCAGAGCAAAAACGCTCGTAACTTGAGCTCCGGACGTCTGATTGACATTCCGTCAACTTTGTTGGATTCCTCTTGATGAGACAGAACTTTTGGCTTACTCCGCTCGAGGTTTGGATGTCATCGGAGTGCGGTCGGGTTGGTTCGCTCACAAAACCAACCGGGCCACTTGAACGAAAAAGCCAATAACTCACAGACCGGGAGTCCGATTGACGCGACGTCTATCTCGTTGATCTCCTCCTGATGAGATGGAACTTTTGGCATACTCCGTTTGAGTTTTGGATGCAGTTGGATAGTGGCGAGGTTGGATTTCACCCGAAATCCAACCGGGCCCCTGGAACGGAAAAGCTGGTATCTTTCTGACCGGACGTCTGTTTGACGAACCGTCAGCGGCGTTGGTGATCACGTGGAGAAACGGTCCCATTGAGTATACCCTATGAGTGTTCGGGGTACAGTTGAGATACAGTCGTGTGGGAGGTGGGGCCCACATGAGACCCTTACCCCCATTGATCTTCCCATAACCCCCTTGACCTCCCATAACTCACTTCCCTCTTAATTTTTGTAACTCCACTTTAACTTCTATAACTCTCCCCACTCTCCTCTTTAATTTTTCCAAAACACATATTAAATTAATTGATTAAACCTCTTAAATTAATTTAACTAAGTGTTTGAATTTTTAAAAAAGTTTGAATGCATGGAAAAATAATAAAATTACGAGAGGCCTTATTTTATTTTTATGAGTTTTGTTGTGTGACAGAATTTGGGAGAGAGCTCTTCCCTCTTCTGAAGAACATCATCTCCAAACGAAGAATGACCTCCCGACTCGGCGAAGAACGCTCTACATTTTCTCCAATCCTGTTTATTCCTCTTCTGCGACAAGGATGGAGACGCTGACCTTGGATACTGACGCCAATAATAACGTTCTCCTTCTTCTTCCGATGTAGACGGAAGCGATACCATTCTTCCGCGACACCCGACTACCCCAATGTTCAACTATCGCGACGTTTGACTTCCGCGACTCGATGATGTGTGGCGTCAATTTAGGGGTAGGGAAATTTATTTGGTGTTCACTTATCTTTTGAGAAAATAACGTTGAGCGCAGACCAACCATTTCCATGTTGATCCATGGATCATTCGTTCATGCAGGTTGATGTTGAGGTTTATTGATTTTGCTGTGAAATATTTCTTTGTCGTACGTCGACTTCTATTTGATGGCCGCTTGCTATCATCATAATGGGAGGATGTCGGACCGCACCAACACGGCTGACCCTCCTCCCCCTTGTTGTTGATTATGTTGTGGTTCGGAAGATGGCGGCACGGTGCGACGGCACCGCGTGGGAACCTGGAGTGATGCGGCAAGGATGCGCGGCGCCGTCACGCCGCGCCGTCAAGGCCGAACAAAAAGTGTGGTCATAGTCGGGGCCACGAAGGTGAACAGAAGACTCCGCAGTTGTTTCGTTTGATGTGCGGATCGTTGGGAATTGACGAAACGGGCCGCAGAGATGTTTTGATGTTTCCACAGTGAAGAACGAGACCCGAGATGAGCATCGGCGTAGGCAGAAATGAAAACGGACCACCGAAGCAACTCCGGTGACCCTCAGACCCCAACGGCGGCGCAGGTCGCCGGCACGGCGGCGGCCCGCCCCTGCTGCCCGCCCAGAGGTGGTGGCGCCCCGGCGCGCCGCCTGGAGAAACCGCCGTGGATGAAGCCGCGGCGACAAGATGGTGGATCCCGCGCCCGCGCGAGATCAAAGGGGGACGCGGTGCGTGCTGCGTCCGCAGAGCACCGGCTCGCTGGATGAGCGAGCGAGCCGCCCAGCCGAGCTGGGCCGGCTTGGGAGGATAGGGCTGAGTCGCACCCAGACCGGGCTGGGCCGCGCTGGCCGGGCCGGGTCGCACCCTGTCGGGTCGACCCGGTTCGGGCCGACCAAGGGGGGGTTGGGCAGGGTCGGTACGGGCCCAGACCCCCTGTTTTCGGACCTTTTCGGTATTTTTCCCATACCATGGGCTACATACCTCCGATCGATGCACCCTCAGTGGTGATGCGGTCCTTGGACTGAGATGGTCGTTTTGACATATCACACTCAATTTTTCAGAATACTTTGTGTTCGGCCGTGTTGGTTCGTCCACGAAACCAACCGGGCCCTCGGAGCGGAGATGCTCGTAACATGAGCTCCGGATGTCTGATTGACGTGTCGTCGACTTTGATAGATTCCTCTTGATGGGACGGAACTTTTGGCTTACTCCACTCGAGGTTTGGATTCCTTCGGAGTGCGGTCGGGTTGGTTCGCTCACAAAACCAACCGGGCCCCTGGACGAAAAAGCCAATAACTCACAGACCAGGGATCTGATTGACGCGCCGTCTGTCTCGTTGATCTCCTATTGATGAGATGGAACTTTTGGCATACTTCTCTTGAGTTTTGGATGCAGTTGGATAGTGTCCAGGTTGGATTGCACCCGAAATCCAACCGGGCCCCTGAACGGAAAAGCTGATATCTATCAGACCGGCCATCCGTTTGACAAACCGTCAGCGGCGTTGGAGATCACATGGAGAAACGGTCCCTTTGAGTATACCCTATGAGAGTTCGTGGTACAGTTGAGATACGGCCGTGTTGGTTCACACACAAAATGAAACGGGGCCCAGGGACGAATAGACTAGTAACTCACAGACCGGGCGTTCGATTGACACACTGTCTGTCGCGTTGAGACCCCTATGATGAGGCGGTTCATTGAGATACTTCTTTGTGGGAAATTGATATACATGGAGTATCTACTAGTAGCTCGTGGAGCAGACCCAACTGGAGACGAGCGTACAGAGTATGGAGACCATGTAGCTGGTTGTGACCTGATGACTGGTTGTCTGATTCGATTCAGAGTGACTAGCATAGCCCAGTGGGGAGCACTACTTTGTGAGGTGGCAGACCCATGGTGGAGGAGCACTACTGTGTGAGGTGGCAGACCCGCGGTACTCGACAGGAGGAGTAACTCTGTAGGCTATGAGGGGGGAGCACTACTGTGTGAGGTGGCAGACCCATGGAGGAGAAGCACTACTATTTGAGGTGGCAGACCCACGGTACTCGACAGGAGGAGTACCTCAGCAGTCATAGGTTGGTGAGCAGTACCTCAGAGATGTGACAGGATCACTGTACTCCAAGAGACTGAGCTCTTCAGCAGTTATGGTTTCGATAATGAAAATCCTGGTTTGAGCTGAGTCTCTGACCTTTGTGTTTACCTCAAGATTGAGATAGGTTACTTGATAACTTTGGTATATGTATGGGAATATACCAAAGTAGAGGTTATATGTTGAGATATTCTTTGTGTTTATCCTTGTTGGTTTTAGTGAGACCTTGAGGTTCTCGGAGTCCCTACTGAGTATCCTTATACTCACCCCTGTGTGGGCTATGCCCGCACCTCGTTTTGTTAGTTGAAGACGACGGGCAGTGATGGCGGAGGCCGAGTGTTCGAGGACTGGACGATACCCAGAGGTGGACCACATGACGAGACAGTACCCGGAGATGGACCACATGAATATATAGTATCTGGAGGTGGAATTCACGACGAGACGACACACGGAGGAGGTTGACGGGCGAGAGCATTGAGGAGTTGCGCTATCTGTACCTACCCTTCAGGTAGGATCCGAGGAGGACGACCCAAGAGCTGCTTCCTTTCTTCCAGTTGTTTTCTTTGTTCAGTTGTAGCTATATTTCTAGTTGGGTTGGTATTCTGGCTCATTTACTTTTCTGCACTTTCATTATACTTAGTGTTTTAATTCCATTTGTACTCTGTGGTGTTTTGTTACTTTTATAAAGGCAATGCCTTCCTAGTTATCGGGATTTACGCCTTTGGTGCTAGTCTCCAGCCCATGGCCTATGGAAGGCGGGCTTGGGGTAGTCACGGCACGGGACCGAGGACGGGTCGTGACATTTGTGTAAAAAATTTATTAGTTTCATATATGTGAAGATTATATTTTGGTGCTGTTGATGAAGATTTTCAAAATGTGTTGGTTATGAATCTAGAGTACGAAGACGCTAATCCAATGGGTTATAGGATATAGCATATTTTGATATATATATATATATAATTACTATAAAAAATATTTAATATTTAGGAATTTTATTCTCAAGTGGCCTATGCTAGTATCAAATCCTAACTATAATTTGAATTCCTTTCATCAGATCATATATTGTGAGTCTAGGGATAATTGACTCATTTGAATATATATTGAATTTATGATTTCCAAGGTACTGAAAAGGATAATATTTTTCAAATACTGATAGAAAAACTCCAACTGACAATGGAAATACAGTCATCCCTTCCAAAAAATATTCCGTTAATGTGTATTTCAACAATAACATTAGCTTAAAAGTCTATTATTTCCTCCTTCCACTGAGGTGAAAATTTAAAAAATCATATCAAATCATGGCCTCTTAAAATTTATATATACTTATATTATTAGTTCACCATACACTTCCATATACTTCCCTTTGATCGTGTATCCCTTTGATATTAAAAATAAATAATATTTTAGTATGATTGAATGTGTTTTCCTCCCTATTAAATTAGGTCCTCATAGTATAAAATCATGTATAACATTGATAATTATGATTGGAAAACAATCATAATTGCTGGTTCTCTTCCTAGATTGATATTCTCATCTTTATATTCTATATTGATATTTAGAAATCTAAAGAAATTGGTTATCCTCCAATATAAAATTAATTATCTATTGACATTAATGGGAATCTAATTTGGTGTAAGTCCCAAATCCTCTTCAATGAACATATCACCATTAATATGGCCATCCTTCCCTTACCATTTATATATGAAAAGGAATCAAAAAAATTTCTAAAATTGTGTAGTCCCCATGCAAAAAGTTGTTATGTCCTTTTCTGCTAGTATTCCATTACTCTTTAATTTTAACTACATGGAACAATCCTTAGTCACATATCCTTAAATTTAACTAGGATGGTCTTTGATCGATAAAATTAAAAGGAACATTGATAGGCTCTGACATATGACCATTAATGGGACTTATCTACTCATAGATCCATGATAAAAAATGTTCTAAAATAGGCCTTTTCAAAAAATCCTAATAGGTAGGAAATATATCATACATATGAACAAAACCTCGGGTGTTTAATTTTTGATTAATGAGAAACATTGATAATCCTTATCATGATCTTAATCCAATCTATTTTAACATATAAAGCATTCTTATATTGGTTATATATTCTACCGTACACAACTATATTGATTTTAACTAGATTTGAAAAAAAATTGAGATTGGATATTGAGAGTCTATTACAAAAATATATGATCACAATGAAGAATGGTATAGATTGATTTCATTAAGAATAGGGGTCCCTAATACTATTACTCGAATGGGATTCCTGAATATATATTAAATATATAATATAGTCTCAAACTATTCTATAATAACCATTATTTATTGATCTAACCTCCAATTATAATAAACTACAAATGTTATTAAAACCATCATTAATTTATTATAATAAACACCCACTATTGGAAAGTGGATCTGTATCTTAACCGAAAACATGTTATTATATAGTTTTCGGATCATGAATACAAATGTGTAACGCTGAATTGTTTGATGGATTCTAGGATGAATTGTTTTTATCACCTGAGTGGGTAAATCATTCCCCAATTGAAATCTAATAACTAAAATACTTATCATTAGCCTTTGAGAATTAAGGAGTTTGGTATGTTTAGTGATATCATAACTTTATAATCACTCAATAATAAGGTTATGATTTATTCTATTTTAACCATATAGGTACTTTTCAACCATTAAAGCATTGAACATGATGTTCAAGTTCTATTATTTACCTCACTATTTCAACAAAAGTTGGGTTCTGAGAAGGTCATTCCATGATATAGTAATATAGAAGTGTTGTTCAATAATGGATTTAGAGTATATTCTTTTGAGGTCACCATTGGCTACATTAGGATATATGACATTTCAGTTTGATATGAAAATAGGTTTATAGAAACTAGTTATTGATGTGGAGAGACTATTGAATTCTATAGAATGAATCTAATCATTTAAAAATCATTATTATGGGAGGTTATATTAGTATATGGATATTTAAATACAAAATGTATTATGACCCAAAAAGTTAAATGCTAAATTTACTATATATATATTGTTATTAAGATCAAAATTTTATTGAGAAAAATGTTGAAGGATGTATAAACATCACCATCTATCAACTCAAATGTTCAATTATGTTTATTTATTTATATTTCATTTTTTCAATCACTGAATATATTAGTTTCATGAGGTTGAATATGTAAAAAATCGAGATCATCTGAGGATTGATTAGATAGTAGGTAATATTTGGAAGGAAATTTATTAATAATTTTATTTTATAGAATAATTAAAATATAATTTATATGTTTTTCATAAAGGAACCTGTCATTGAATTAACTACTCAAAATAACTTTCTAGTTCATATAAGCATATATAGGTAAACTTCCATTTTTCTATAGTGATGTGTTTTTTATGAGGTATACCATTTTAATTTTCTATTATATTTATAATAGACTGAAATTTGTGGTTGATCATGAATTATTAGTTCTATAACTAGTTTACTAGGATATTATGAGGGACTACGTTGATCTGATTTCAATATTTTCTCTCCTTGGTTACTAAGAGACGTAGGTGATCCTCCCAAATCACAAATTTAATAATCCATGAAATAGTGACCAATCCTAAGAGGGTTTCCCCATAATATTTGTAGGTATTCACTGATAAATTATGTAATAACATATCTCAAATACTACACCATAATGACACATATGACCAATGTAATAATTTTATAATGGTAATTGCATGAGAATATGATATCACCTAAATTCGATATATAACACTCTAAAAATTCAATAACATCTTATTAATTAATGGAATGAAATAGTTAAAATAAACCTTAAAATAACGATAATTCAAATTATATGGTAAAATATTTAAATAATGATTTTATATCCCCTTACTAGGATATCTCAACTAGTTAAAATGGGACCACCTCTACTTAATAATCACACATTCTCTACTACATACATGATCTATTAAAAATATCATATGTCTAGAAATTTATAATTATGACTCTATAAACAGATTTTTCGAATGGAATGAGTATTAAAATCCATTAGGAAAACATTCTTGTAATGAAATTAAAATAAAGAAATTGCATATCCCTAATATTATATGACATAATTAGATAGCATTATTAGATCAGAACTTAAAACTAGTTATTAGAAATCAACATTATAAATATACTTGTTCACTACATTTTCCTATGAATCTAAAAATTCATCACAAAATACCCTAACTCATATGAAGAATAAATATCCAAGAACAAGGGGGTTACACAAACCTGGACATTGATATTGGGGGAAGGAATACCAAAAACCTATTTTGGGTGAATGTTTGTAGAACCCACCATTCTTTATTGGAATGACTAATTCCTTCTATTAGGCAATATTGTATCACCCAATTTAGAGGGTAATACTAACAATGTAATATACTAATAAAAACATTAGACAATATTATATTATGTATTTATGATCTCTATATAGGTAGATGAATACCCAAAATCCCTAAAAGGTGTGATTCTATAGATGTCAATTATACATAGAATACCAATATAGAGAGTTAAAAAAATTAATTTTATTAGTGTACCATTGTATTTTAATTCTGAAAATGAAGCATAACATTTAGGGGAATCAAATTCCTACTAATATAAAAATTTATTTTTAAAAGAATTTTTATTTATAATAAATTTCATAAAATTCCTCTAGCATTTTTAATGAAACAACTCATTATTGATATCACATTATCCAAAGAAAATTATTTGTACTCTACTTATCCCATGGACATCATAATGATCATAGACCAAAAAATAAATAGTGTTATCAATATATTCAACTCATAAAATATTTCCATTATAAATATTACTCACAAATGTAATGATGAATGATACGATTAATTTTCATTAACACCTTCATCAAAAAAACAAATTTGGTAATCCCATAATACGAATAATGTTTTCTAAAATGATAATACCATATTCTATTTTTCATTAAAAATTTATTTATTCTACATATCACATCCTGACCAAGATCTCTGGAAAAATAATAAACAAATATATCAGATAATAGGCCTCATGTGTGCCTCCTAATACGTTAGAGGTTTCTTTATATTATCAATGACCTAGTTTGTTTTTGTGGGGTGACTAACTCATATTAGAGAATATAATCAGTGTAAATAACCAAAAATCATCCATATAATTTGATATATATATATATATATTGTTGAAAAAATAAAATTTACCATTATGTAATAATAAATGAAATTTTATAAAGACTCGAACAACCATTTGATACATGGGACACTAATTACATATTTTTCTAACCACATATACAAGAGTAAATAATGTATCCAAATAAAACCTCATGTCTCTATTTCCAAATATTTGATTTTACACTTACTTAGACCTCATGGCACAATAGATATACCACCACCCAATCATATGAATCCACCCAAGTGATTCCACTCGATAAGGAATCTTGGGACTCATCCCTATCAACCATTTATTCAATATTAAATTAAAATCTTACATGTTTTTTTCATGGAAACAACATTTAATGTTGAAGTTTAAATCAGTAAATATCATTAGGATGTACAAAATGGTAAACTGATAATTTTCATTCATAAGTGAATGCACTTTATATATTCCCAAACAACATAAAACATATCTAAATAAATATATAATTAAATACGTTGTTAGACCTTGGGATAATGATCCTAATCGACTATACAATATTATTCCCACACTAGAATTTCTCTATAAACATTTCATTATATAAATAAAATGGGGACACTAGGTATATATCCAAATAATTAATATAAAAATATAATCAATAATGATATAATTTTTTTTTCATGTCATGATATTTTAATTCACAAAATGGATAAACAAACACATTAGAAATAAAAAACCATAAATTTTATACATACATATTACATCTAAATAAATTAATATTCATTATATAAGATTGGGATCTATGTAGGAATCATATAGTTAAACTATATTTGGAAATATTGAAACATAAACTAATTGTTCATAATAGTTGTACATTTTCTCACAAATAGATCATTGTAACCATCATAGTTCTTTATAATATCATATATTAATCCATTTTTTATAACCTATGAAAGAATAGATAATAAAGGGTGATCACTAATGCTCATTAATGGTCTACAGGGGGAGTTTAAATGAAAAAATAATAATGACATGAGAAAAAGGGTATGAGAACATGAAATTAACATCTGAATACCAATCCCAGCATACCCATGTTTGTAAAAATGTGTCAATAATATTCATTGGAATTTTATAAGTTATAAATCATAAATTAATTGAAGAATATGATTCATGTCAGAAAAATATATCCATAAGACATGAAATTTCGGTATAGAAATAAGCACATAAAATATTGTCCATATTAGTTAAGGATAATTGGAAATACTATAACAATATAATTGGATCACTCCCAAAATTAATGTAATACTCAATGTTTACTCCCAAGACAATCATTGGGAAAAATATCCATTAATAAAATAGG
This sequence comes from Viscum album, assembly GCA_963277665.1. NCBI lineage: Eukaryota > Viridiplantae > Streptophyta > Magnoliopsida > Santalales > Viscaceae > Viscum > Viscum album. The sequence continues at coordinate 318,938,382 of OY728127.1, forward strand.
TTGTTGATTCGTTATAGTCCTATTTTTCTTAGGAGAAACCAATATTTACCAAATACATTATACGTAGATATTTTTCCCATCCATACATTGTTATAACATGGCCACCATAATATGAAATAACATAACCACTATCCTTATATATAATATAACAACTATTACATAATGAAAACCATACATGTGTTCCAAAAGATCATTAAATATTTATCATATGGGGACCAGTAAAATTTAATGGGTTATATAAATATGTCATCATATCATAACATATAGAAATAGAACATGTTTCATAAACATTTAATCATTTTATTAATGAATAAAACATTGAAAAAGAATTTGTTACATTCAAATTTCATCATTTAATAATAAAAAACCAAATAAAAAAGGAACTTGTGATATAGAAATTTCGACTTTGTAACAAATCATACCCCATGGAAAAAGGAATGGGTTTCAAAAACTTTTAATCATTTAATTATTCATATCATAAGGAAAATTATGGGGTTTCAAAAACATTTCATTATTTCGTATCAGCATATGTTGTGGAAAATAATTTCTTTCCATAAAAATAATTTTATCCTAAAAATAGAAAATATAGAAGAGTAATATGGAATGTATCCTTGGATAATTTATTAATTAAATCATAAGTAAAATCAAGGAACATTCTCTTTGATTAAAACAAAAACCTCTAAAATTTCATTAAAACATTATTATGGATGATTACGATTCCATTCATAAATCAGTTCATTAAAACATAAAATTTTCATATAAATTATAGTAAAAAAATCTATAAAAATAACCACGGAAACATTTAAATATACCATCAATTCATTAAGTGTTAATTATAGTATAATATTTCAATCTTTCTTTATATGTTAATATATAATATTCCTTTAAATTGTTTTTACAAAAACCTACTGTAACTTGTTCTGAAAATGAAATGACATTGTATTTTTAAAAAATTAAAATAAATTTAATTAATATTATCAAATACTTATTAAAAATCATTTTATAATATTAAAACCATCATTAATAAATTACTTTAAATTATTGATATCAGATAAAAATGTTTTTTGACCGAGGAGAGAAAAAATGTTGATATTCATTACAGAAAATATTTTCAGTCTCTTTGTTAAGTAAGGTGTATAAAATGAATGGTAAATATGTATCTTCAAGAAATAAACATATTAGAAAAGAATTAAGATTTCTCTCAGGATACTTATCATAATATTTCATTACAAAATCACCATAAACAACTCGGATAAATAATGTGATTGTAACAAAAATACCCTTACCATATTGTTAACATTTAAATAATAATTCACATAAAATAAAAAAATATTATATGGATATCTAAATAAAGATATTATTAATAAAAATAATCATAAAAATAAATTCATTGTATGTATATGCCCATATTTAATAATAAAGGTGTGTATAAAGAATGCACTCCATAGAAAAAAATTGAGATGAAAATCTCTTACCTTAACTTTGACTTAATTCATGAATGTTTGAACCTCCAATATAATAAATTTAGATTTATTATTAATATTTTAAAAATCCATACTAATATATATAATAGAATATATTTTTTAATCATAACCTTTTATCAATCATTTTTTAACACTTTATTATTAAAATCACTTTTTCTAATGATATATCATTCATTTTGCATATGTACTTTGGTCTCGTAGTCATGGTCATGGAATGTCCGTCACGGTTATAGTATCACAAAACTTTTAATATTGATATTAATTATATATATTCAATAAAACGTATTTATAGACATCTATAAATATATACATAAAATATATGAATTACATTTCCTTGGGGATGGTAGGCCATAGGTACGCATGAACATTGTTTGCATTTTTTCAACAGATGGAATTCTAGAAATGTAAAAAAAATAAGCTCTCCAAAATATATTTAATTTCATATATATCATATACGTTCATTAAATATATCCATATTACAATACATGTAAAATGAAATTAAAAATATATCCCATTACACTATAGAGGTTGTAGTCTACACAGACACAATATCACGCAGATTCGAAGGATAAAACATAGATAAGATATTATCATTCTAGAAGTATAATTATTTAATAAGAGTTATAAATAAAAAATGAACCATTATTATAATCGTATGTAAATAATGGTGTTGAAAAATTAGTTGTATCACTATGTGATAAAGGAATGGAAAATGTATGCATGAGCGATATATTCATTTCCCAATGGATCAGAATAGATTGAATAAATTTTGTTTCATAATCAAAATAAACATTAATTACATATATTATAGTGAATTTATTTTTTTTATAAATAATATAATATATTTAGATGAGGTTAAATTGGAATTAAATAATGTGATCAGTTATGGAGATTACCACTTCATTGAAATAACTCATTTAGATCTCTTCCTAAGGGCAATTGGGTTGGTCTTTTGGGAAAACCAAACCAACAAAATGTGTCTTGGGAAGTGTACAACATATCGTTGTGGAAGATCATTGATATAGAGGGATAAATGTGGTGTGAATAAGAGAAGGGTGGGGTGCCAATTTATAACTAAGGGGAGGGAACTCTTTGAGGCTCATAAATTATTTATATACATTGAATTCATTCTCATGAAAAATAAATCTATATGGCCTATAAATGAAAAAATTTTAATATATAGAGAAAATATTATCTCCCTTTTCCTTATTTTTTTATTATTTTCGTGTAATTTGGTAAAATATTATTTTTATAAAATATATGTATTTCCCATTTAGACACCAATTATTTAATTTGACATTAAATTCATTCAGAAAATTTTTTTATTAAAAAATAATTCATTCACATTAAACTAATATTTCATTGTAATATAAAAAAAAATTCCCCACATTAACTAATAGAAATTATATTACATTCAATACTTTTAAAATAATTTTTCTTCTTAAGAAAAGAAGTATCGCATCTTGGTTTCCTGAAAATTTAATGTAATTAATCAATAACTAAAAATAATTAATGAATATTCATAATGAATATAATTTAATTTTTTAAAAACACAATAATAAAATTGTTTCATACAATGTTTTTTCTTATTTGAACCCATTAGATATATTTTAAATTAATATAGAAGAATTTTGTAACTCTTATTGCATTAAAAATTATATTGGTCATTTTTATGGAAATGTGTATGTTAAACAACTAAATTTTAAGAATAAGGTGATAAGGATCGATTTAAAAATGTACAATTATAATTATCATAAATACCTATGTTCATATCACTCTATCTTAACCTAGGTTTACCTAACATACCCTTGAATGTGATGATAAGTTTTTCCATTGATACTATTAAAATTAACCTAATATTAAATGATAGTGTTAACCAACATTTACCAACTAGATTCCAAATATTGAATCAATTTTATCCAATTTAATTTCTATAAGTGGAATAATGTTTTTTAATAGCAGGACTTAACATGCGACAAAAAACGTTAAAAAAATGATTTTTAGGGTAAAACATTGTTTAGTTTTATACATTTGCTCGAAAAATAAATATTTGAAAATAATATATTTAATATATAACATATAAATTTCATTAAAATTATTCAAAAATAGTTATTATCATGCATTATAATGTTTAAAATTTCATTATTCACTTTAAATAATTTTTTGGTGAGTATCATTTCAATTATCAAAATATTTTCATACAAAATTAAAACATAAAATTGAATCAAATTAAACCAATTGGTTAATTTGAAAATTTAGAAAAATAATTTCACAATGATATAATTTTATAAAAAATGGTCTTTTACAACAATTAAATTAAAATTTACTTTTCAATAAAAATCATAATTTTTAGATATTCATTAGAAAATTGTGCTTTTTAAAAAATTCATTAAAATACATCGAAATATATTTATGAATTTCTGAATTAAAAAATGATATCAATTTTATAAAATAAAATTTATAAATTTTATATAAATTATTTATACTTTTTTCTACCAAGACTAAAAAATGACTTTTTGAAGAATTTTTTTATAATAAATTTACATCACGAAATATATAGAAATTATTTATGAAAAATATATCAATAAATTTACATTGGGGGGGAACATTATATATATTTCAAAATATATTGGATCCTATTCCAATCCAGCCATTTTATGTCTAGGATATAATGATTATATTTAAATAAATATATTTCATTGTTGGTATGGGCTCAGTGTTGTTCATCTTGTGTTATATTGAACATAGTTTTATGTTAAGATCATATGGTCGTATAGAAAATAATGAATGGATAATGAATTAATGGTGAATCAACCCTTACCCTGAGAAGTACCTTAGTATTCAGTCAGGTATATCATCATCAACCCAATGAATATCACATGTCAACGCTCGAGGGATATGCACCCACCTAGTGATATCATCTTTGGAATGACATATCCACCCATCCCCAACATTTTTGTGGAATTCCATGAAAATTATAAGTTCCACGTCCAATTTTTAATTCCATGTACTCTAATCTCAATCATATCTTTAGGTTAACATTTCCACAAGTTTCAATAATAACTATGTAGCGACTTTTCCATTAATTTTAATCATAACTAGGTAACGTAATTTCCACTAATTTCAATAAATGATGATGAACACCACGTCCATACTATAAAAGGATGTTTCATTATATTTCCTAGTATGTACCTCTAGGAATCCATATCATATCTGTCACAACATATCATTCCCACTAGATTTTTTACAAGAATCACATAATGAATACAGAGCAATATCAGTAGTAAATATTTAATAGAATATGTAAAGAGTTTGGGTTTTTTAATTACTAAAACTATAACTAATTCCCCCTCTCATCGTCCTTACAATTTCCAAACAAGTTCTAATATTAAACCTAATTCCATATCTACCCATGCCCATAATTCACTACCTCAGATTTAGTCAAACATTCAGGGCATCCACAGGGTCCCTCAGTTCAAAACACTCTATAAGAATCCAAATTCTTATCATATATGTATTAATATTTTAAAATGAATCTATATTAGGATCCAAAAATGTGTATTAAAGCAGATTAATCTTATATGGGATTCATAGAAGGAGTAATTTTGTGGAACATCCTATATATATTCCATGGAATGAGTTTCTATGTGGATTTATCATACACGGTATCCTCTTTGTCGAAACATAAGAACATGAAACTAGTAATGAATCCTTGGTCAGAATATGGTTTCTAAAAACCCCAATGGAAAACATTCATAAATAGGAATACCCTCGAAGGTAAATGATCACATGGAAAAATATACAAGACATGGGGCATGGGAGAAAGCTTAGGGCCCATCTCATATCATGGTTTCACTCAAGGTTGGTCCCAAAACCCAAATAATCAATCCCATCAAATCACAGACCTATCCCACAAACAATAATATATACTAAGAAAATTCTATAAGCAACAACAATGGGGATCCAATTCCAATTCCTCAAACAGTTTCAAACAACCTTCAACCAGGTGTCGACCCAGGTCTCAATCTCACTATATTCTAGAAATTACATAATGGAGGAAGAACCTTTCTATTATAGACCTCTCACCCCATAAAATCCAATTACGATTCCTTGAATAACCATAAGGATTCCACCATCATGATCAATGTGTAAAAATGATCATCAAAGAATGCAAATACTAAAAACATTGACTCCACGACATAAAAACTTGAAAACTCCTCAAAAGGAAAGCAAAGGTGTAGTACATGACATGTATACCTTGGTACATTGTGATTACTATAAAACCCTCCAAATGATATTGAATTTCTTCAAGAAATGGAAATAAAACTACTTATTTTATGGCATGTATAGCATGTACGGTGTGTGTACCTTAAATGTGGAACTTTTCAATGTACCACACATATCAGGGAATGTGTTTTAGCCTGGCTATCACTTATATATAGTATGTATCATAGAGGGATCTATTTTTTTACACTATATGGCCATGTTCGCCTACACTATCTCCATGGACATGTTATAGGCTACAACGTTTAGTAAGACAATATGGTGTGTTACTAGGTTACATAGTTTGTAGGAATGAAAAATCAATATACCAATGTACTTTTTGTACTCCATGTACGTGATATATACTTCAAAATTTTATTCTACCCACAGACAAAAAAACACACAATATCTATACCCAAATTAGGCGATGTGTGATCGGGATTTTCAAATGGGGAATCCATACAATCATCCAGAAACTCTATTTATCTCTGATTTAGTCATAATTAGACCCTATGTGGTCAATAGTAGTGAATATGGGTACATAAAAAGATAATTTGATGTGTATTTAGAGAAAACAATAAAAATTAAAACCATTGAGTTTAATCTTCCGAAGCATCCCTTATTTCCATGACTTGTAGTAGCCACATTCTGATCTCACTCCTCCCGAGCTCTATGGAGGAACCTTTCATCATACCCATCTCCCTATGATTATATCTTTATTTCCATTTGATCACTCATTTCACAATGAAAGATATTTGTAATAGGCAGTGCACAAGAAAAATAGGGAGATGGAGAATTAATGGAGGAAAAGAACTGAAATAAAAATAAAACAACACGAAATGGATTCCCGAGCCCATCCCTGATGCCTGAAATATGTTTTCTCCTCACATTAGAAATCCCTTATTATGCAAAAAATTGTTGAAGAATCAAAATAAACATTAAAAATATATTTTTAAATTATCATGTACATATAAATTAATATTTATGTAATGAAAAAATAATTAATTATTCCCTTTAAAATTTAATGTCTATGATTTACACCAAATTATTTTCTAGTAGTTGACCTATATTATAGGGCCAAAAGAGTTGAAATAAAAATTATATGATCGGGTAAATGTCTATTTTAACCCTTAAACACATCTGAAAGAAAAACAATCAAAATTATTCCCAATTTCACAGTTTTAAAATGAAATGGCCATTAAACTATCACGAATATTTAAAAACAATATTAGTAAAATATTGTATATTACCATCCTCAGACCAAACCACCTTCTTAGTGTATATAATATTATGGATATACTAAAAATATACATAAACTATTTCATCAAATCACACAATAATCTCAAAAAATAACAACAAATTTTATATAAATAAGAATACTCATGTATCCTTTTTAATAATAACATTCATGAAATCATTATGTAAATCTTGATCACTGATCATGGAGAGTGGTAATACCCAAACTCTAGATCCTACTTCCAAAATATATCTATTTATTTATTTTCCCACTGTAATTTTTGTTGAATATTACGCAAACATTGGAGTGTATAAAATTATTTTGAGTTAAGATACTATCTTAATGATAGAAAGATGAAAATTTTATTATTTCATTTTCTTATAAAGAATAAAATTGATACATTAGTGATATTATAATTTTTTCAAATTTGTTTTCACTAAATCAATGTACAAAACATTATTTCCCTCAAAATATGTTATATGTGATCATAGATTGATTTAATAAACATGAAATTATGTTCAAATAATAAAAATTGAAAACTAATTATTTATTGTCTCAAATAAAACACTTTGGAGTTTTCTATATTGTTAAAATATCTTCTAAGTAAATTTGAACCATAATGTGTCTTGAAGTCTAGAAAGATGGTGCGTGGGTGAACCACCCATTAAAAATCCATGGTCCCTTGGAGTAACATAAGGCAGTACCATACGATTTATATGTGATTCATTTGTTATCCATAAAACCCCACAGGTTGTTTGGTTCACTTGGTAATTCACTAATTCCCAGAAAAATGATTCTCATTTGCTAAAACCGATACCCTTAACCTAATAATCTCTAACAAATGTAGAAATTAATGGCATGGGACATATCCCATAGGGAACCTCATCAGTTTATTGGTATGAATCAATTCAAAATATTAGGGTTGGTCGCATAATAAAAATTGTACAATAAAATTTGGATCCATCATGACACATCATCCCTCCAGTTTAGTGGTATTATTTTAATAATACATTTATTTAAAAAATGTATTAAAATTATTAAGAAATGTTTACCAAATTTTTAATTTAAATTTAAATAAATTTATTTCAAAAGCATATTCCCATTTTTATATTCCTCATGTTATCAATATAAAATTCTAGAACTCTTTATGGTCTATCAATCATCAAGTTAACCATTAGACATTAATGGACCCAATATAATATCTTTATATTATTAACAATAATTCTATTTATTTTTCATCAAAAAACTATTATTTGATATATAATTATGACTATGATTTATTGAGTATTCATCTCTCGCTATTTCTTAGATCACAAACCATTACCACTAAATGGTTGCAGCTACTTGATGAATGTGGAAACATAAGGTCATTGGGTTGGGACCTTAGGAATTATTCAACATCAACAATTCACACATGTGTCTGAGAAAATATAGATGAAATACCACATCAAAAAACAACTAATTTAAATTGATTTATTTATTAAAATCATTTAATAATAAAATATTTATTATAATTATGTAATACAGTCCTTGTAAATAATAATATTCATACTATATGATGAAATATAATGGTTTGAAAACAACCTAAAGGGTATTAATCACCCTCCCTTAGAATTAATTGGTCATCATCTACAATAAATTTCATTAAAATATGAATATATAGGACTGTATCTATATAATTTTTATATATAATTGCATTATTAGGGGTTTAAAACTAAAACTTTATAAATATCACTTCTTTGTAATAAATGTAAGATAGTATAAAACTATAATTAACAAATTTGAATTTGAATTTCTTTTTATAAAATATTTATTTTTTTATAGAGATCCCAGTCCATGTATGATTTTTTTTATTTTCACACCAAAAATATGAAAATACATTATGGAGCCATATATGAAAATAATTTTGTGAGTAAGAACCACGATAAAGATGACAAAATTGAAAAGAAACTTATTATTTTAGTAGTAGAAAGGGAAATCTCGAAAATAATATGGGATGTTGTATTAACTCTTACTATTCATCATAAATAGATATTACTTTTTATATAATATATAAATTAAATTTTATAATATTTTAACATTAGATTCATGGAATTGTTATGTTATAATATACTTCTTTTAATGTTGATGTATTAAGATATCAAATATTATATAGATCTTTATTCTTAAATATTCATTGATAATTGATAAAAATTCCTATAAATAACATAATCACGTTATTTTAGAAATCAATAATCATAGATAACTTTTTATATTACATAAATTATATTCAATATATTCTGCATTGATTAATTTTAAATGTGGATTTAGTGGTCTGAGATCAGTTTTTGATTATAATTAGTATTCTGACAAGACTGTAGATGCAGACTGTCATCATGATGAAATTTTCATGTTGTTTATTGTAATTAACTATTAATACGAATCCATGGAGTTAAATGTTTATATAATTAATGTATAGGCCTTCATTATACCCATTTCAGTCAAGGATCTGGATGGATACCATACATGATCTTGATAATTAACAAACCACACTTTTAACTTTATCATCCCTCTATCTATAAAATTCAAAGAAGCAGTATGTAATTCAATAACAACATGATCAATGATTATCTATACTAAAAATAAAATATGACCTATGTATAGGATATAACATGAAATTTTATTCATCCTAATGAAAAAAAAATATTATCATAGGAAAATTGGTTGTATATTCAAGGATTCATGGGTGGCAGAGTTGATCATGGAAAAATTAAATTGTATGGTATTTATGAAGGGGTGGTAATGGTGGTATTTGGAATTAAATTTTTCAGTTTATGCACAATTTCATCTATTTTAATAAATATATATTAATTAAATTATTTCTTTAAGATTACCCTATTTTAAGGGCTATGTATTTTATTAGATATATATTTGTATCATTGGTGTGGTCTACTCCTTTGTAAAACAAATAATGAATTAAATTATTATGTAATAACATTTATCTATTTATAATATTTTTAAATTCAACATGGGATATAGTGTAGAAATATATACGACTATTTAACTAATTTCCAAGAATGTATCAGTTATATTATTCATGATAATTTTTATACTATTTTAATAATATAGTTTTAAATTACAAAATGTATAAAAATAATGATTGTTTTTTAAATATAATGTATTGAAATACGGTTTTTCAATGTATTGTGATTTTGAACAATAAATTTTATTTTAAATGTTAGGTATTTTTTCATCTTCATTGAATGGCTTTAAACATCATAAATTTGTAAGGGGAACCAGATTAGGAACATATATTTGTGGTTATCCATAATAAGCTAGGGTGCCTAAAACCTGAGATCCAGACATGGGAGACATATCGTTATCAAATTGATCAGAACATGGATGGCCTCAAACAAGATATTGATTGTCTAGAATCTAGAATTGAGGAGTTATGGAATTACATGATGTTAAATGAAATTGATTACAAGAAGAATAGATTGGATGAAATGATTACTACACTTGAACAAAAGGCTCGGGAAAGATTGAGGATCAAGTGGATTAACATGGGTGATTAGACCATGACATATTTCCTTGAGTGAATTAGGGTGAAAAAAGTCATATTAAACCGAATATCATGCTTATGAACAATACATACATAGATGAAAGATATTTAGTTTATGATATGGATCATTCATTCTTCGACAATCCTCTTTGTGGAATGACTTTAAGGATTCCTAATGGTTACCCAAATGGGAGTGCAGAGCTATGGGATTTGATTGACATCCTTGTCTCTCCACAAGATAGTGATTTACTAGTGGTTTCAATATAAGAGGATGAAATATACATGGCCATGATAAACCTCAATGTGGAGAGTGTGTATTGGCCATACTATTTTCCTGAATCATTTTATGGCGGCTCATGGGTGGTGGTTAAGAGAGACATTGTTTTAGCTATTCAAGGATTTTACTAAGGAGGCAACCTGCTATAGGTACTGTGTTCCACAAACCTTATGATCATTCTGATGTTACTAGATCCATGTCACCTTCTCCATTATGAACTTTTGAGTTTGTGAAAAATTCCCTACAAGATCCTTTCGAGTATCATCAATATGATGTGGTACAAAAATCTTCCCCGATGGATATCCATTGATCAACAAGGCATTGTGAGTGGAAGATCTATCCATGTAGCTATTTCTATTGGAAAGGATCTGGTAAGAGATATCAACAATAAGAGCCATGGATCCATTATGGAAATCAAGCTAGACAGGAATACGGCATATGACATGGATGAATGGGCCTTAATCTATGGGGTCCTCACAAGCATGGGTCATTCTCTTGGGGTGTTAGATCTCTTACTCTGATGTTTTAGCTCCTCATGGATTGTTATCACCTTCATGGGGATAACTAATGGATTTTTCAAGGAAACATGAGGATTATCTCATGATTATCTTATCTCCCAAAGCATGTTTATTCTAATGCATGATACTTTATGTCGCCTTATTAACAAAATGTTATTTAATGGGAGTATACTACCATACTGGAGGAACCACCACCTACCTTGTATCTCCCACATGATATTTGCAGGTGATATTGTCATATTCCTTAATTATGGGAATTGGATTGTGCATTGAATCAAAAGGACACTATATTTGTACTAATACTTGTGTTTTAGGTGATCAATAGCTCCAAAAGATTCCTATAAATTTAAAATAAAATATGTTCTAAATCGGGCTAATCATCTATACAATAAAAAGGGCATACAACAAGGATACATCCCAATGGAATAACATGGCACTCTGATATTATCTATTAGAATGGAAATTAAGGATTTTGACCATGTAGTGAGTTAGATCATGGGTCATGTTCATAAATAAAAGAACCATTTCCTATCATTTGGGTGACTAATTTCCTTGGTGACCAACGTCATGCCCACTATACATTTTCTTGTTTTGGCTTCTATATATATTCCACAAGGTCTAATCGTGGATGTTAACAAGGCATTGGACGAATTCATTTGTGATTCTCTTTAGGAATGACTAAGGCACTGGTTATCATGGGACATGATGCCCTACCACATTCAAGATAGAGTAATTAATATGAGAATCCAGTGGATCACTATTCATTTCATGCATTAGAAATTAGCATGTGAATTTATAGAAAAATGCACAGTTTGTGGGAGGATAAAATCCCCTTAAATGGAATAAATATGGAGGATGGTAGTTTATTAGGATCAGCCTTTTAGACCATGATATTTTCTATCATCCCATAACTTTAACATCATTCCCACTGAATTTTTTGGAGTAGGTAAATTTTTATTCTTACATCGCAACTAGGCACGATCTGTGATTAGACATCCAGGGTATCTTACCCCCTCAATTTCCATCAAGGAAGTTGTATTTCAACTAGAATTCACCTGTTCTGTATTGGAAATTAACCAGCAAGCCTTATTAAATTAATTTTCTATTGGATTAGAACAAGATAGGTGTGTGTTCAACTCATCCATCGAAAATAATTTTAATATTAATTACTTTTGAAGGATCTGCACACCTAAAGAGCACTGGTATAGATGGAATGCAACAATGTTGTGTCTCAAGGTCCAACCAATGATTAAAATTATAATATGGAGGATAAGGTACTATTAATTACCAATATATGATAATATTAAAAGGTTGTGATTTCAATTAGCATCAGGATTCTAGTGCTATAAAATCAAGAAAGGATACAAAAAACTACATCTTCTTCAAAGAGGAGTGATACAATGATGCGTGGAGGTTATTTAGTGATTTCAATTCCCTATCATCCAATGACCATGGTGAGGCTACATTCTTTGAAAATTAATTATATAGGGTAAATATTTCAAAATTTGATATAATGGTGAGATATATTATTCTTAGTGTTGGGTGTTGGTGTTTATGGAATGCTAGGAACCAAGATATATATAAGGTGTACCCCTTAAAAGGATAGTCCATTATTATGATAACTAAGTGCTTACTGGTTATCATGGTTACACTAATTGGTATCTTGTTGGATTCCCCTTCTCTTCCTTTACTTCAATCCAGTTATTCATTTCCCTACCTCCCATATCCAGGTCGCAGGGGCATTGGATTCGTTGGCTTCAATATCATAAAGTTTCAAGCTGAATATAGATGGTTCTTTTAACTTGGGTTACACGAATTGTTGAGGGGTGGTACGTTATACTTGGAGAATTGAACTTTATGCTTTCACATCATATTACGATAGTGGAAATTCACTTCAAGTGGGGTTAATGTAATGATTACTAGTATTGACCTTTGAAAACATTAAAAAATCATTCTTACTCTTGAGTAAATAGACCCTTTGGTCATTGATGATGACCTTCATTGAAAAGTATCCATACCTTGGTTAGTAATGAAAATTATCAAGAAATTTAAGACCCTCCTTAACATCAATATCTAGGCCACTCAGACAAGGAGAGAGGGGAATAATTCCCAGATCATCTTCCACATCTGGAAGACTATGGATCTAATGTCATGTGCCTCCATAATAAAACATTCCTTAAACCTAAGGGGGTTAATCTAATTCATGGGGATGTCTAGGATCTCTATTACATTAGGCCACCTGAGGCTATATACTATCCTCTTTTCTTTATTTCCTTTCTTATATGTCTCTGTGTGTGCATAATTTTCTTATACATCTATTTTTTTTAATAAATATATTATGATGATTATGAATAATATTATCTCCAAATAAAGAGAGAATTTATTTCAATTCTGAATTGTTGGTTATCTATATTGATTATAAAATTTTGACGACTATTTTCTCTCAAAATAAAGTTAATATATAACAAATTTATGGAAAAAATTTCCAAAGTATTATGGATTTAGGATCATATATAATCTATGATTGAAGGATAGTCTAGTTGAATATCTGAGTTAAAAGTATTATAGATATTCTTTTAATTGGGTAATAATCGATGGAGTGATTATCTGAATATGGAATGCTTAAGACCATGTTCTGGAGTATTAATTTTCAATATCATGTATTTATCTAATTAAAATTTATTTTTAATTACTATAATTGGTGGTATAATCCAAACCAAGTGATCATGAGATTTAATTGTTGTTGATTTTCATTATTCAAGTTGATGTAGTATATGGATTTTGTGATGGTTAAGAGACACTAATTAATTTTCAATGATGGTTTCATATTCTATAGGTTATGTGTGATTATTTAATGGATAAATTTAATAAATCACCTCAAGAAATAGATCTATGATTCAATTTTTTTTACATTAATCTAGTATCATTGAATGAAGAGATGAAAGTGGATTTTATGACTTAATATTACACATATCTTGATGTTAAAGAAAAACTTCTTATCCTAATTTTCTATTCTATCATTAAATGTTATAATATGAAATAAGTGAGAAAAAAGGGATTTTATGAAAATAATACCTTGTACAAAAAAAATATCACGATTCTATATATGTTTTTGTTGATTATACGAAAAAAATTAACTTCCTGTACCAAATGTCACTTAATAGGTTCCCTGAGCCTGATGGGTGACATGGCCTCATGCACATCTCCCAAAATTTCAAAGGCTGCTAACTAGAATCAAAGGTGTTGGGTTTTTCAATAGGGATACTATTCCCTAATTTCCAAAGTGTATCACAGAGGATAAGTATAAATATTGGTAAACCGAATAAGAATCATATGTAAAAATAAATTCAGAGTGGAAAATAGTTACATTAGAAACAATAACTGATTTAATTGGATTAATAGAGAACCACTGATGATGATATTTCTTCTATCTAGAAAAATATAAAACATGTATACAAGGCAATCAGAATAACAAGTTCAAGAAAAGTAAAAAAGAAAATCAAAAGACTATCCTAGATCTCCCAATCTCAGGCTTAGTCATCTGTTATCATTCTCTATCTCAAAAAATAGACAATCAAGTGTTATAATCCACACACATCCATTTTTCAACATTATAAACCATGTAATCTAATCTGAGTATCAAACGGAGCCCATGTAAGGGGTCATATAGGTCTCCATGGGCCACCACCAATGGATTCTATAACCTTATTCCCATAAAATGGAAATGTAACAGTGTTCATGTATGCATGTATTTAGAAAAATATTACAATGTAACTAAATACAAAAATTTATACTTAATACTTTTCCTTGTTTCTAACTATGTTACCATGTCATTATTTTATTATACCAATTTTAAAGTAAGTCACATGTTAAAAATAATGAAGGTTCCAAGGCATAACAAGGAAACTTGTAATGATATTTAACAACGATGTTCCAAGGTAACAACCAAGGAAACACAGAACCCATGGTTTGGTAACTTAGTAATAACTATAGCCCAGTTATGCGTAAAAGACTAATTTACATAAAATATTCTATAACATTCCACAATAAGATTCCCATTGAATCCATGGTGACCATCCAAGGTAAATCATGGCTATATAGTGACTAGGCCCAACAGTTTTAACCATGGAACCTACATATAAAAGTATGATCCAAGGAGTGTATCCAAGGAATTTGTTAATACTATGTGAGGGATACTGTATTGTCACATAGGGAATACATTAATATAAATGAATTAGTATCTATGTGTGTTTTAAACTAAGAAATTCATATCCTTGAATCTGAATGGGGTTCTTGAGGGCTAAAGAAATTCCATGATAAGAATCATAGGAGTGATCAAGTCATGCCACTACTATTTAATAATGAATTCATATATAATTTCCATTTGTTCAATCCCTTCCTTTCATTATATTTCTATTTCTATTTATCATGAAACCCTTTAATAAATTCAAAATTTATTAATTAGTTTTTTTGGATCAAGCCTTTCCTTTACTTAGTGTGACGAAGCGAAGTACCATAAAACCATTCATTTAATAAATATAATCATATTAAAAAATCTAGGATTATTCCATTACATTCAATTATTGTGCAATGTGGTGCTATGAACATGCAACCTATTATTTGTTTACATTTAAGGCCAGTTCATATACTTGATAAACTTTCCAGTACCCATTTCACATTAAATTTTCAAATGCAAGAACATGATATTTGCAGGTCAAGTGGTGATCATACAGGGCACATCCCATTTTGTGATTCAAAATTTAAGTCTACTCATTGAATATATAAATTATAAACATAGATGTTTCAAGAGATGGAATGCTTGAATAATGACTCCTACCACCTAATTACTAAATTCCCAATTATGGCATAACATCTAACATGGGATTGGTGGAGTTTTCTATGAAACCACTAAAAAATAATCACATATTTTTAAATAACATCACTATGTGGTTTAAATGATAACAATCATGGAATATAAAATCAATAAATGAATACTGATGAAATCATTGGTCCCCACATGTTATTTCCAAAGTTAACAAAATTTAGGGATGATTTATAGGCCCCCACCTTAGAGTTGTACAACATAACTCCTCTGATATCAAACTCTAATTCAGTTTAGAATAGTGTCAATCAATGAAAATGGGAAAACACTCACACCATGATAACTAGGTTGAGAAAAATAGAATTCAAGAACAGTTAAAATGGACTTGAGTACTTATTTTTGTGCTACCAAGGTTTCAAGGGAATGATTGATTAGATCCTAGATGAATGAGACCATTAAATTCGTACCATAGGAATTAAAAGAGACAAAAAATAAGAGAAAAATAGATTTATCCAACAAGAATTTAGGTTGTGGATGAAGGAGGAGGATAAATTAAATCATTAATGGAAAAAATTTATAATTAACCATAAAATATCCAGTGCATGGTTTGTCCATATGGTTTGAAAAATGGTGAGAAAACTATTCATTGGTACTATAGGAAGGGGGACCTATCTTGGTTAAAACACAAAGTTTGGGAAACCATGCCCCAACCATGTGGTAAGGCTCTACGCAAAAAGGTGTCACCCACATGGTTTGATCTAATAGTATAGCCTCTCCACACATTTACTATAAATCATGCTCCAAGCATAGGTTTCCAAAAAAACTATGTTTTAGGCTCTGAACACACCCTAAAAACCCTCTGTACCATCATTAACTCAACATGAATTCATATTAGATCCATAATAATTAATTAGACAGAAATATAAAGGATTTATACCTTATGAGAAAATTTTGTTCATATAGTCCTCCCACCTTATAAGAACTTATCCTCGAGATCGCCTTCCAAGGATGGAGGAACACTTTTTGAGAATGACTATGGACAAAAGGAAGTTACGTCATCTTACCACTCCCAAGTATCATCTTGTGCTCGGCTAAGCTACCATAGAACCCATACTGGAAGGACAGCTTAACATCAAATTGCCTTTCTGCTCCTTTCAATGATGCATGCTATATATTCCTCGAAAGTATAATCATATTTATATTCAACTTCCTCCAAATAAAAATTATGAGACGGGTCGTCTTCATATTGGTGAAGCTTTAAAACATGGAAGACAACATCCTTGGAATTGTACTTCTATGGTTGTATCAACTGATAGGATACCAGAATGAATCTATCTATAATTTCAAATTACCCTATTTGACAAGGAAAAATCTTCCCTAGATTCTATAATCGTTTATCCCATAACCTAGACATTAACTAATAAAAAACCCAATCCCTGACCTTAAATTCTAGATGTCATCAATGGAAATGGAAATAATATTTCTATCAGGACTGAGTAATTTACTTTCACTTGATGGTTTGCTGAACCTGCTCTAATATCTCCTAAACAAGATGATGGCCTAGTTAGGATACTTACACAACCACTAACCAGCACTAGGGTGAACATAATAACCTACCACAAAATATATCAAAGGATAAATCTGAATTGATGACTAAAAGCTACTATTATAGGTGAACTCATTTAAAGGGATATGATTCACCCAAGAACCTATAAAATCAACAAAACACAATCCGAGAATATCATCTTCAACCTATATACCCCATTTCAATTTATCATCATCTTGAGGGTGAAAACTATGCCTAGAAGAACCTTTGGTCCCATAGAATTCATTAAATACCTTATACAATCATGATGTGAAATGATCAGTTCTATCTGAAATGATAGTAAATGGTACCCTATGTGGTCATATGATCACATAGATATATATATTATTCTTAGATCATTGATGAATAATTTATCCCGAATATGTATAGATTGATCCACTTCTGTCAGTCTATAGTGATAACCCATACAGTGTGATGACCTCTGGGAAACCTAGGAAAATTCCATAGAAGAATCCTTCCATTACCAATATGGAACATGAAGTAGCTGTTACATTCCGTTAGGTCTCTGGTGCTTCACCTTCACCTGAGGAGAGGTGAACACCTAGTGATAAGTCCTCTAATCAAAAATTACATCCCATGCTTCTGAAATTGCCATCATATATCTTGATACATCATAGAGATCCCTAGATTAACTAGTCACTATGATGTGCGGGTCCAATCCATCAACTCAACTATCATATATGTATGAACCAAAACATGTCCATGAATATGAATAATATCATCTCTTTCCACATACCAATCGAGTGGAAAGTCATGTCCTGGAATAATCTCACAGAGAACCAATCCTTAAGGGTCATATACTATCTACTCTTATACTTCCCATGGAAATATTAGGTAACTACCAAAGATGAGATATAAGACAAAAAAATATTATTATGATGCTCTAGATTCACCTTAGGTAAAATGGCCGTTAACTTCCATTCATTAATGGCTTCCCATACTGCCAGTGTTTGAGTTTTTTTCTCATTGCTTCTGCAACCACATTTCCCTTCCTTGGAATACTAGGAAGCTCATAATCAAATGATTTTAGATAGTCTACCCATTTTCCATATATTTGGTTCAAGTCACACTGTAAATGTATATATTCAAATCTCTTGTGGTCTAAGTACAAAAATAAAAACTCACCCAATAGATAATAATTTCATCAACCTAAGGCATGGAAAACTCCTACTAGATCAAAGTCATACATCTGGTAGTTTCTCTCATGAGGTCTCAAATTATGGGATCTATTCACAATTAATATATTCTTCTACAACATCACTTCTACTAGGATGATGCCTGTTGAATCATAGAATATGATATAACCTATTCCTGGCTCTAAAAGTGTCAAAATATGTTTGAAGACAAGCCTCCATTCGAGCTCATGAAAGGCTTTCTCATAATCTTCTGACCATATAAACATAACTCTCTTCTTTGAAAGGACAACCAGTTGTGAAGAAAGATATGGAATGTCAGGTATGATATTTCTATAACATCCAATCATCCCCATGATTCACTGTATGTCAAACATGTTATTGGGATACTCCCATGGAACAACACCACAAAAACATCCAGGGTCAATAGACACACCTGATTCCAATATTATATGTCCCATGAAGTGAAATTATATGGTATACAATTGTACCATAACAAGATTATTGTAAATATTATGCTTTCTTAGTGTACTCAATATTAAATCAATTTGATTTGTATGGTCTCTATGAGTGTGAGAATACAAAAAATTTCTTCCCCATAGACCAAAAAAATGAACACAAATAAAGGTGAAACACCCTACTCACAAAAGCCATGAAAATTGAAGGTGTGTTCAAAAGACCGAATGGTATAACAAGGTACACATACATAGAATACCTACTATGTAACATTGTACATGGTATGTTTGATGGCCTAATTCTCACATATTGATAACCTGATATTAGGATAAAATTAAAGAAGACACTTTCACCATGGAACATGTCAAAGTGATCCACTATTCGAGGTAGTGGATTTCAGTTTTGAACTGAAAGCTTGTTCAACCATATATAATCCACTCATAGATGTAACATTCAATACACATTCTGGGATAATATATTGGGATAACCCCGTGAGGTTATACGGGTCCTTGTAAATCTATTTTCCTCTAAATCCTCTAACATGATGCTTGAGTGCCTGGGGATTAGTATGGTCCATTCTATACTGAATAATGGACATTTAATATTCCCTTGGAACATGATCAATCATTAACCATACCTCTCTCATAGGAGGTAATATAGAAAAGTCATTGGGAAAGAAATCCCCAAAATGATCCACTAGTGGAAGAAACTCATAATTTAGTAAACCGTACACTGAAATAAAGAAAATTCCAATTTGGGTGGTCACTACACCTATCCGATGATGCATTGGTATAGCTCTACCTTCATAGAAATATCACTCACCCTTATATTGATAACAAGTTTTCATTGGTGATGTAATGGATTCCCTATATTGATAACTATCTACAAAAGCAAGATGGTAAAAACACTAGTCCATTATAAATATGAAATCAAATGATGTCATTTTGTGAAAAAACATGTTACATAAGAAAGGGTAAATACCTACATCATGGGGATAGTACAAAAATAAGGGTATGCCCTATGACTATATCCCTAACAGTTTATCTAGGGTCATTACACCCCAATAATATTGTATCTCTAGTCTGATAATTTCCATGATACATAAAAAGATAAAGGAGGTCAAAGAAATTATATCAAAAAATGAATATACTATAGTGGATTCCTCTAGAATAGTATCTCATACTATAAATGGTCATGTATCCTAATACTTAGGAATCAGTGGTAGTGCATGCAACTGGGTGGATCCATCTCCATGTGCAATAACTAGACCACCAAGATCAAAACTGCTCTTCTTGTGATACTAGTGATAATTGTTATAGCTACCATGGCCATGACTTCCTCCTCGGCCTAGCCTTCTAGTTATAGTGAAACTCCCCACCTATCATTGTTTAAAAGAATCCACTCTTGATGATTGAGATAACACAAATCGTTTTTCAATAAAATCTAGTGGAATGGTCCTGTTAAAATACTGAAGACACCCAATACATCTGCAAGCCCAACACTCCATTGGGTCTCTATCATAATGGGTCATTAGGTTCCCACATCATCCACAGTTATTACACATATTAGAGATATCAAAACGGTAACTCTTGTTGCCAGTACCCCGATGAGAATCCACGAGAGAGTGTTCCCTGCCACCAAGAGAACTACTGGAATTCTACGACACTAATCCTCTAGGAGTAGTGATATTATCATCCAGTGGGTTGTGCTCAGTGATAAGAGCCTAGTTTAATATTTTATAAAAATTTGGTAGATGAAATAAATACACCTATGATAGGTTGGAATACTAGTTCCCATCCTTGAAATATCTAGTACATGAAATCTTATCACCATATAAAAGCGGTGAAATGCACTGAAACTCAATAAATCGTTATTAATAATCCATAACTAACATAGAACCCTAATTGAAATTCATGAATTCTAATGCTTTGTAAACTCTCAGTCTCTATGGAATGAACTGATAAAAAAAGGAAGTCTGAAAATCCACCCATAACATTCCCTGATGATGACCTGCTATGGTTATCACTTCCAAATAGTGCATGGCCAAATCACATTACATATATGTAGAAAGCTTGACCCTCCCATTTGGAGGTGTCTCTAGATTATCAATGAAGGATATGGAAGACTCTGTCCAAGATGCATAAGTCTTTGGACAATCATCCCCTAAGAAGGAAGGAGGATGCTGCTACTAGAAGTCACGAGTCAAATCAACCATTGTAGGTGCATGTTTTTGATCACCATACATAGACCGCATTAGACGTATGAAACTATCATGAACATGGGAATCAACACATTGATAATGACCAACAAGGGGTTCCAATAGTTCTACACAAAGACTTAAGAGTGGTAGATCATGTGACAATACCTCTAGAGCATGGTCGCTTCCATCCTCATTCTATACGATACGAGGACTTCGTGGATGCATTGGTCTACATATTCCAATCACATTCCTTAAAAAAATTCTTTAAGTAGATAGTTACCTCACTAGTGGAAGATGAACATAATAAATCTCCATACCCAAGGCATACTACCCCAACTACCCTCTTAGACGGCCAAGTATCGGTAAGTGGTTATTTATAAGTTAATTTTCATTTAACATTTAATTATGTGGTTCACTCTTTTACTGGTCATAAACATGACAAGGTGGGATAAGGATGAGAAACACATTCGTTTTAGAAGGCATGTTTTAATTTTTAAGGGATATCCATTCCCATTGAATCGGTTCCTGTACACCTCATCAATGAAAAGGGCACCCATTTATTTATAGTATAATGGATCGACTACATAGATTACTCATCCCACACCTTGAGTGATAAAAAAATTAGCTAATTATCACAACTTCACTCAACAATCCTAGGAAGATCAAGAACTATTAAATAGTGAAATTAACATATATATAATGCAAATATAAGTAAATAGATGGAGACTATACCCTCATTACCAATGTGTAGTGTAGTGGATAAGTATAAATCGTGGTAAATATGTAAATATATATATGTAAACTGATGGAACTTCGGAAAATTGAGTCTACAATTACAATAACTAAAATAAATGGAATAATATAAGACAACTGACGATGATATTTAATGGATATATAAATTGGAAAGAAAGTATACAAGAAATCAGTTATAACATGTACTAGAAAATTATTAAGGAACTCAAATTACTATCCCAAGAATTCAGAGCTATGGCTTCATCATCTACTATCAAACTCTAATCTAAACAACATGAAATAAACTATTTATAGTCATATTGTAGACTTTTTAAACACTTGTGACCATGAAATATACTCATGGTACCAAATTATGCCTTCATAGGGTTTGAGATAAACTCAGTTATCCACCACCAATAGTGTTTATAAACTTCATATAGATTAATTGAAATGTAGAAGTTCAAAACCTTGATTATATTAAGTAAAACAGTACAATGTTATGAAATACCCATGTAGGTTCTTCAGCCCTCAGAAGATGTTGGATGATAAAACCGAATCATTATATGATTGAACCAAATAATAAATAAGTCACATGTTAATAATAGTGAAGGTTCCCTGAGTTAACAAGGAAACCTGTAATGATATTTATCAATGATGTTCAATGCTAACAAATAATGCAACATAAACCTCAATGATTGCCAACATATTAATAATTTTATCAGGATTATGGTTAAGAGTTAAATACATGGAGAATATTCCAAGGAATTCCATAATAACATAACAATTATATCCATGGTGATAATATGTGTTAAAACAGAGCTACGTAGTGACTGGGCCATATGGGATATTACCATTGAACCCAGTTTTCAATGCTGGATCCAAGTAGTCTATTCAATGGATCTATTAATACTATGTGAAGGATCATACAATTTCTTGCCATGAATATAATAATATAAAATGATTTTGATCTATGAGGGTTTCAATCTATGAATTCCTTATCCTTGAATTAGAATGGGATTCCAAAGTGCTCAAGGAATTCCTTAATAAGAATCCTAGGTGAGATTGATTTAGTCCACTCCTATTTGATAATAATGTCATATATAATTTCAATTTTTTCTACAGTTCCTTTCATTAGTGAGATAAATACACGTATCATGAAACCCTTTAATCGATTCATAATATATTAATATGTCTATTTTGTTCAATCCATTACATTGATTAGTGTGACATGGCCATGTAGCATGGAACTATTCATCTAAACCATTTATTCTTATTAAAAAATAAATGATAATTCCTCCACATTCAATTAATTTGGAAAGGGGTGAAATGGTCATCAAACCTATTATTCATTTACATTTGCGGCTAAGACATATACATAATATAATTACAAATTAACATTTCACATTTAATAATCAGATTGAAGCCCTTAAATAAGGTGGTTTAAGTGGTGAGAAATAATGGTATATACCATTATGTGATTCACAATTTAAAATAACCCATTTAATATAGAAAATAATACCCTTATAATGGTTAATCAATGGTGAACCATAATGAAAGCTCGAACTTGTCAAATACTAATACCCGAATTTTGGCTTTATATCCTACATGGGATAGATAGACTTGTCAATGTATCCACTAAAAACAAATCACATATGTCGAAATATAATAACCATGTGGTGTTAAATATTGTAAACCTAGAATATAAAATCAATAAATGTCACTTGATCAAATATATAGGCCCCACTTGTAAATTCCAAAATCCACCAACATGAGGGATGATTTATAGACCATCCACCATTGGGACATATGACTCTACTCCTCCAAAATTGGCCTTTGATTTGCCTTAGATTTGGTTAGATCTGATAAAATTGAAATACACAAACCTCAATAACTATGTTGACAGAATGAGTGGACAATCATGGATAAAAAGGACTCGATTACTTAACGTTACACATCCAACGTGATGAATGAAATCTCCATCAGATCACATATGAAGGAGATATATCAATAACTATGTTAGGACTTGAATAAGATAAAAATTTCAAAAACAAACATGTTAATACCACCAAAATTCATATTAGGTTAGATGTAGGTGGTTAAATTATATCATTACGCTAAAATGGTAAAATTATCCAAAAAAAATTTGAATGTGCACGGTTTTTCCAAACAGTTTGAAAACCCATGTGCAAATCATGAATGGGTTCCTTGGGAAGGGGGAAAAAGAATGGTTAGGCTACATTGTTAGGGAAACTGGGATACAACCACGTGTTAATGCTCTATCTAAAAAGGCAACTCATGTATAATTTGATTTAAATGTGCAACCTTCCCACACAGTTTACAATAAACCATGAACCATGCCTAGTTTTCCCAAAAACCAATGTTACAGGATCAAAAATAGCCCTAGAAACCTCTTGAACCTTCACTAAAAAATTAGTAATCCATATTAGGACAAAAATAAATAATTATACCAAAATTTAGAGGATCCATACATTTGTGAAAAATAGGGTTCTTATAGTTTTTATATCTATTACTGGTTGATAAACAATGTTTAATGTTTATTCTAAAGTAGTAGTATACTGGGGAAGTGGATTAGTTTCATTTACATCCAAGAATAATCATATTTCATTGGGATTCAATTTTTTATTCTCATTTATAGAGAGTATTAAATAGTATTTTTTCTCCCATTTGTGTTTGTGTACAACATTCCATCCCTCGATCATTGACCTGGCTAATTGAATGATCTATACATTAAATAAAATTTAATTAGAATATATTGTCAATTTTTATAGTTATTAGTAACCAAAATTACGCTTGGATATATTTTATTATAATAAAAATTATCATTCTTGTATCAAAATTTCATCATAATAGGTGTTTATGCTACAAATTTCATACAACCTTTATATATGATTGATAATCAAATATTAACCACTCATGGTTTAGATTTGCTGCAGGATATAACAGATCATGTGAAGATGATTCAATATTATATGATTCAATATTTATATTACACATGAATCTTATTTATGATATATGGTAATACTTTTCACGTTCTCAACTAATGCTGATGATTTATTATTGTTTCCCCATTATTAAATTTTAACAAGGCTCAGAAAAATTATTATTATTTCATAATGGATTATTGGATCATTATAGGATTGAGATAATTTAAATAGATTTCATATAGGTTGTTTCTTCTTTATATTTTTATATAATTACTTATGATTCACATGCATACTTTTTAGAATGTAAAACGATGATCTACCTTTTGTGGCTAAATATGGTGAAATGAATTCTTAGAAAAACCTAATATTTATAGATTTAATTTTTTTGATGGTTTATTTATACCCCTAGTGTGATTTTAATATAGATATATTATAATAGAAATAATTACATAGGAGTGGTAATCATTGTTTAGTGTTCATTTTCTTTAATTATTATAATTGCTTTAGATAGAATGTTATATAGTATTATCCTAGAAATATCTAATGATTATCTAAATTGATATTTTTGGGCCATAAATCATTTAAAGTAATTATGATATTAAAATTTAACATTTTTTAGGTGAAAATGTTATACGGTGGACGAAACATAGTGAAAAATAAAGGTATTTCATATATTTTTGAATATTATAGTGTCTATTTTTTTATTTTTTTTATTGGGAAAAGTTGTAATTTAACCCGTGTTCCTGGAATAAGAATAAAATTTTTAGTGACCCATTAATATTGGAATACATTTTGGTCCTTATTATTTAATTTTCTGATAATTTATTACGAATACATATTTGTTTTTATTGTGATTTAAAGGAATTATTTATTTATTTAATCAATTAAATTTTTTCTTTAGAGTTATATTTTTTATAAATAAATACCTATTTTATATGATATCATGGTGGATTATTATGGGAATTAATAGATATTATTTCAATGTTATTTTTTATTATAATTAATATTATCAATTTCTTTTGTACCTAACTGAAGGTACATAAACATGTTCTTTATTTTTAATGTGGTGCTTACATTTCGAAGAATTAAAATTAGTAGTGTGTTATTAATTATAAAAGGTGTATGTTTTCTATGATATTTATTATTGAAAATGTCACATCATAGATATTCATGGAGAAAATTATATTAATTTATTAGTTCTATGGTGACTGTGATGAATAATTACTGACAAAAGAATAATGAAAAGTAAATGATAAGGACTCGTAATTGGGAATTAAAGTTGGTTTCCATACAATTTTATATTATATTATATGTGATAAAATGATGTTTTTTAATTTTAATTATAGCTAAACAACTCGTGATAATTTGGAAATTAAAGAATTATAAGAAATAAGAAATGTTATAATCATTATAAATATTTTATATAATTAACATCCATGTTCTTTATTTTTAGTTATTATTTAAAATTAAATAACTCTAAATTTGAATATTGATGGAAATATAGAGAATTTTTATTGTATTGGGATATAATAAAAAATATATTCAATTCAAATGAATGTTTACCATATTGTATCTAATTCATCATATTGGAATGTAGATTTTATAACTCACATCCTAATATAGTATTCATTTAGTTGAATTGATTTTTGTTTTATTAATTATTGCAATGGGATAATTCCATATGTCACAAACTTCCATCCTATTTTCATATTCTTCATTGCATACATGAGTTTGAAAAATTAAAAAATCCGTGATTTTATGTTTTATAATGAGGGATTTTCCAAATGAAATGGGTGTTGTTATAAACCCTGATATTGATACTCATTTCATATTAATAAAAGAAAGAGTGTTATGAAACGTAAATGGTTTTTATGAAACTATATAATATTATTCGTCTTTCATTACCTAATAGTATAAGGGTGTGTAAAGTAATATGTGTCGTGGTGTATAAGACATTCTTTTTTTTCTTATTAAACATATTCAAACTCATTAAAATATATCATGTCAATGATATGATATATTAGTTTTAATGATGTATATTTTTTATAAATTATTCGGATAATTGATATAAATGTATAATTTTATTCTACTACTTCGATGGAATTTATAGCTACTGGTTTGAAAATCTTATAATGTAATTGTTTCATGGATATGATGATGATTATAGGTATGGTTTTTTATTTCTATATGTGACAAATACTTATTATGTTTTCGGAGGTGAATAACGTTACTATTACCTAATGGTTGATATATGATATCTAATTTGAACTAATGGATATGGGTTGCAAAAACAATGGGTTTTAAATGAGATATATCTAAATTCATTGAGGATAAGAGATGATAGTACGATAAATGAATAGGTAATTTATAACTATGATATATAATGTAATAAGTGGGAGTTGATTATATTGACTTATTGTTATTTATGTAATGATTAATCTGATATTTTATCATTTACAATAATACCATCACCAAACATTCATATAGTGTGATCGGATTGGAATGACCTAAAAAATCAATCTCTATTATAGCTTATGATGAAATAGATGATTTAACTATGCATTGTTGAAGATAATATGAATTTGGATATATTTGGATATTTAGAACTTGTTATATTGTCAAAATGATAGGTAATATAGAGTTTGAAATTATAGAAATGATTTTATTTTTTTGTTGTTGGAGGGGTCCTTATACTTATAAGTGTTTGTGTGCTACATAATTTATATCATTCACGCGTTTGATGATTTCCAGTTGATATTATCCTTGATTTTGGATTACAATTCTATATTTATACAAGTTTGTTTAGTTATCTGTCTTCTTTTTTAATTTAATTCCTTGATTTAATTGTATGATGTAATCCAATTGACACATTAACTACTATAAGAGTAACATATTGGGTATTTTGATATTAAATACTACTATATATATGTTAGATTTTCTAAAAAAATTGGGGTGCATCTAGTGATATTATCTCAGACATGAGGATATTAATTATTATTGGATTATAATAAATTTCATTATTTTATTTTGACATAAATGTTGTATTTGATATTTCTATTTCTATTTATGAAATTTTTTATTTTTTTTGATTCCCTACATTAATATTTTTTATTTAATTTTTTTTCTAATTTTGACAATATATTACACTTGTATTTATGTCATCGGGATATTTCACATGATAATATATGAAAACTCTTTAACGAAAAAAATACACATCCTATATGAGTTTTATAGGTAGTATTAGTCATCAACTCGTGGCTTATTGATATTTTTTTGTGTGTTAATGGTTATTTAATACATAGCCCAATATTGGTAATGAATGAGCTGTGTTGTGACTATTCTTACCTTTTATTGGACTCTATATGGACACCAATGAAAAATCGCATTTATTTGTTGGGTTTTCAATGCTTCGGTGAACAATACATACCAATATCTTTATGAAATATTCATATAAACGATATAAATTAGAAACATAATAATGATGGATATGAAGATATTTTTGAATAGAAAATAGGATCTAAATTTATTTAAAAATAGGATATCCAAAACCCAACGGTTGAATAATTTGATAATTTTGGAAGATCCCATGGGGCACAGATGATTGGTAAAATGCAAGGAATGAAATCAAATGAGAGAGGGGCAGTAAAAACAAAAAAACAATGAATTTTTAATGATTCATGGTTTCTATTCATTATTTAATAAATCTTCATGTAAAACATCCAAAACCACTATCAATCCAAAATTGAATTGCATTGTTACCTTTCATGGTTTAGAATCCATGAATCTAGAAAGTGCATAGACCAATAATGTACACATCATGGTATTTCATCACCAAAATTTACTCAACGCTTCTTTATTTTCATATACATAAAACAATAAGAATTTTTATTTAGTTCTAAACATTATGATTCTCCATGTTGATGATTCTGCCACTTTTTTTGGAAAAAGAGAGAAATCTCCCATTATTTCATCATCTTATTTTCCATACAAATAATGTAATGAAGTTTAATTAATTTAAATAAGAACGAGGTATTATAATATCCCCCAAAAACCATTTTTATATCATTGGATAAAAAATCCATCCATCATTACAACTATACATTTCCAGTCATTTCAATTATTGAGTTCACACAAAAACCTGGGATTTAACCTCTTTTGAATCTATTAATAATAATAGATCTGGTTACCCCTACCCATAAGATATCATTGAATCCAATAATTATATCAAGACTATCCTTTTAAACATAAAATTACATGATTCATTGAAAAATTATAAATCACACTAAAATCCAAGGATCATGAAGTCTAGTATCATTGTAGACAAGGTACATAAAACATAAATAATGAGGCTATAAAAACTTATTTATTTAATCCCCACAAAGACATCCTTACTTCTCTTGATCCCTTACATATTCAAAGGTTAACCTGTGGATCACCTAAACAAACAGATGAGCTAAAATCCCTGTAAGGGAATGAGAATATGAATAAATCCTTAGCCCACGGGTTAAAAGACATAACCTAAAGATATGAAAAGGAATGTATCAAAAGGAATCAAAACATGTAAAAATATGATCACTTAAACATGGAATCATAGAAATGCATAATAAATATAAAATATGTCATTATAAAGAGTCATGGATAACCACGAATATCATTTCACATAGTAGTACAGTCTAAGGCTAACCACCTAGATAGGCGCACATAACATCTCATGAGACATAACATTACCCAATGAAATGTTCTGATATCTAGGTGTATCCATATTAAATTTTTAAATATTTTTTTCACATAAATAATCATACATAGTCAGTCTTAAATAAACATAAGGATTACCCATGGAAAGAATTGGGTATCGTAATCATGACACAAAACAGAACAGATTGGTGTAACACAAAAGTGTCCATGAAAGAAGGGATATAAAGTATACATGAAAACTCATAAGGTAAAATATATATGTATCTTGTTGAGTGATTTCAAGTATAAGTGACAAAAAGAAATTAAATTATTCAAAAAAAATTCTATAAAAACATGTCTGACCATTTTTAAGGAAAATACTATATAGTCATTAAAATATAAAAGGGAAAAATCCTTCATACAAAACCATAGGCGAAACATGATAGTTTTAAAAATAAAAAACATATTTTATAAATGAATTATTGGTATAAAATAGAATATAGACTGAACACGAAATTGTGTATGATTTCATGAAGCTCCCATAAAACAGATTTTCTTAACAGGATGTATCAAGGAGGGAATCCATTAAAAAATGTATATGCCTAAAATAGAATGAGGGATTGAATTTGAAACATGATTTTGAGGAATATAAAATGTATTTAAATGTTTTATATAAAAATAAAACACAATTTTATTTGGTTAAAAAATGATATTGAACTCTGAAAGAATAAATGAGGTTCGGGTTGCATCCTTAATAGAATATAGACATGGTATCATGTGTACTTAAGAGGTAATAATGAGAGAGAAAAGAGTTTATAATCCTTTACAATCTTGATGAATGTATGCGGGAGGTTATTGATCATACTGTATCACTAATAATTACACATTTAAGGACATAACATAGAGGATAGTCTTGAATAAAAGTGAAATAGTGAGAATCCCATAGATTAAGTCTATTACTGTTTTCCACTTGAAATCAATGACATGAATTTTCAAATTAGTTTCATTAATTAATAATTATTGAACCTATTATATATTTATAATATTCCGTGTAATATTTTTAGTTTCATTGATAACAATTTTGATTAGTTATGATGTAAAATTTCATTGTTTGGGTTTTCTTTCTTACATTGTTTTAATGATCGGTTCACTTATATTCATGTTCAGTCAAACCTGAAAGATGAAGGTGGTAATACAAAATTGAAGTAATATATTATAGTTGGACATCAATATGGTTTCATGGTTGAAATTTTAATTTGGTTAATTGGAGAGATATTTAATCACTACATAAATCATTAATGATAAACACTGGAAATAAATTGGTAATTTTTCTCGTAATTAACTTGTTTTTTATTGTAGTTTTAAATTAAGTGAGAAACTTATTATGAGAAAAACATATAATATTAAATATATATTTAATATTATATTTCATCCATACTATTGTTTCCATGTCTTGGATATAATATTATAATATGAATTGATTAATCCTCGTCCTTGAATGTGATAAATTAACATCTCTCGAACAGTTTTCGCTTCATTTATATAAAAAAGGGGAAAAGAGATGATAATGAATTATAAAATTAGCATAAATATATTCCAGTACATGTATTTTATTGGAGTTATCATACCATTTAGGTGAAGGTAGGAGAGGAATGAAAAATGAGTATAAAAGACCATGAATGGAAGTAATTGAACAGAAAAGAGGAATTTACATCTTTAGTTTATCTCCTTTGAGAACCTCTTAAGCGAAGAGGTTTTTTTTTATTATAAAGATAATACAGGCTATTGAATGTGGGGGAGGAGCTTTTTAAGTTATTTTGGTTGAATATTGGCATGTCAAAATGCTTGAGAGGATTGAAAAAAAGGTAATGATGGGTTGTATTTATAGAGGTGGAGAGGAGGGTTTTCATAATATTATAATCATAAGTTTTTTATTTTACCATAATACAAGAAATAGTTATGATTCCATGACCCAAAATAGTAATAAATTCGTGGTAGTTAGGACTTTGGGTTCTTTCATAACTTATTATTTTAGGAATAGTGGATTTAAATTATAATGTGTTTATACGATAAATTAATGTATTTTATTATTAATTAAAAATTAATGTATTTTAAAAAATACAAAAAAATTACCCTACACATTTTCCCACGTTTTGAATTGAAAAATTAAATCCATTTATTTAAAAAAATCTAAATATGTTTAACTAAATATTTATTTAAATTCATAATTTACTCAATAAACAACAATTTTAAAACATTTATTTTATTTTCCCCAAATATAGGTATATTGTAATTCAAAATGAATATTATTTATATACTATCATAAGTAAGGTTAATATTCATTAGGGTATTCTACAGTTCATAAGGGTAACATTTCTATTCATAAGTGTATGTTATAATTCCCAAAAAAATTATGTTGGTCATATTAGAGTCAAAATTATATACAGATCGCAACCATGTAAGTCGGGTATTTGAAATTCAAATCATAGATCTGACCAACATATGTTTAAAGGTAACAAAAAACATATTTGTTCATTATGTTATTGATTCATGTGATTATATGAAATATTTAGAAGATGTAAATTTTGATTGAAAACTTTGAGTCATTACATTATATCCCCCTTAAGAAATTTCTCCCTCAAAATATCAATTTACATTTTGATTGATTAATAGGTGTGGGTAATTTTCATTCAATTCGTCATCCAGTTCCCATGTAACTTATTTTTACTTGTGATTCTGCAATATTAATTTGACTTGGTTAGTGGTATTGTTATATTCAACTTCATCACTACGATCCAAGATCTTCATTGGATGCTTATCATAAGAAAGATAATTCTCTAACTATACCACTACTGAAGAGAGTACATGTGAATGGTCTGGAATGTATATTCGTAAGAATAATACATGGAAGGCATAATATACATTGGCCATGGTAGGTGGAATAGAAATTATATATGCAACATCTCTGAAACAATTAGGGATCACGAAGTGGCCGATGTACCTGGGAATTAACATCCCTTTCTTCCTAAATCTCATGACCTTTTTCCACTAAGATATAAGGAGAAATATTGTGTCTCCAACACTGAACTCAAGGTATCATCGATGTTTTTCTAGCTAACACTTTTTTAAACATTTGAATTCATTAAAGAGTTGCATAATGTTGTTCACCTCCTCCACCATTTATCAACCATTTCGGGTCCTAATAGCTTATTCTCACCACCATCATCCCCTTATTCTACTGTTCTGTACCATTTACTATAAAGGGATTCTTATGGTACCATTTGTATTCTCGAGTGGAATCTAATGTTGTAGGAGAATTCCAGTAGTGGATGATTTTGGTCTCATTCTCCTTTTAAGTCCACATAACATGCTCTGAATATAAATTCTATTGCCAAAATAGATTTGTTAGATTGGAAATTAGATTGATTATGATAGGATATACTAATGTTTAGTTATGTTCTTAGAGCATGCAGAAGACTTTTCTAGAACATCGAGGTGAATCTTGGATCACAATCAGTTACAATATATAGTTGTACTCCCTAAATCCATACCACCACTTTGATATATATATCTATGCATGTTGATCTAATGGGAAGACCTCTCAAATCATGATAATGTGGGATTTCATTATAAGATGATCCACAATGACCCATATAGTATTTTTTCCTCTAGAGGTCCTTGGATGTCTACTGACAATGTACATGGTAATGTTATCCCACTTCCATGTTGTTTTGGGTAGTGTTTACATCATCCCCATATATTATTTCCTATCAACATTCACATGTTTTCATACCAGGAAAATTGATGTATATTCAGCAATCTCTTTTTTCATATTGTCCAACAAAATGTTTTCTCAGGTATCTCGATACATATTTTTTCTCCTTGGATGAATAGAGATGTTTGATCTATGTGTGTCATTTATAAGATTCTTCTATTTCACCATATCAGAAGGTAGACATAATTTTGATTCAAATATGAAATCTATTTCCACGTCAATATTGAACTATGAGAATTTGCAATTTCATATAGATTCTTCCCTTTTCATAATTTTCATTTCATAACTTTAAGGATCCTTTATTTTCTCTACGAGGGATGGCTGAGATATCATTTGAGAAAGGATTGATGATTTTCCTACCTTAATGATTCACATGTCCATCCTCTTCAAATCTAGATGATCAGATTGTTTTCAATTATCATAATTTATAATGATTAATGATACTTATTACAAAGAGCATATTCCACCTTATTCACCTTACCGGGATGTTATTGGATTGAGCATTCATAATCCTTAATAATATCACTCCATAGTCG
The DNA here is from genome assembly GCA_963277665.1 of Viscum album. Lineage (NCBI taxonomy): Eukaryota > Viridiplantae > Streptophyta > Magnoliopsida > Santalales > Viscaceae > Viscum > Viscum album. Next base: position 318,972,581 of record OY728127.1, read on the forward strand.
CGGGTGTCTATTAATCCCTTTTTGTTTAAATATATATTTGAAACTCTTTTTGTTAGTATATGTCTTACACTTCTCCCAATATAAATAATTTCTCTAGATTTTTAATTCCACGATCACTACTTCCAGCAATGTATTATGAATTGAATAATTTTTTTCAGGGAATATCAGCTTCCTTGAGTGTAGGCTATCACTTTATAATTTTTATCTGCACACAACCTAATCCTTTCTTTGAAGAATCACTATAAACCACATATTGTTATCCACTTTTTGTGTTTGTGAGTAATGGCATAGTGATAAGCCTCTTTTTAAAATCCTTAAAACAGTCCTCATATTCTTGAGTCCAGAACAAAAATTACTCCCTTCCATGTCCTATTGTTCATTTTGATCGAAAATTGTGAAAAGTTCTTCACAAATTGTCGATAATACCAAGCTAGACCTCAAACACTGTATAGCTTCATTACAGATTAGGGCTTGGGACACTCTTCAATCATCGTTGTATTGGATGGGTATACTTATATCCCTTTGTTAGTGATAAAATTCCCTAAGAATGATAATTAAACCATGCAGAACTCTAATTTAATATACATTTCATATAGCTTCTCCCTTCGCAACGGATTTAGAACAATATTCAAATGCTCCTCATGTTCCTCCTTTCCCTTGGTGTATATCATAAAATCACCAATAAAGACTACCATAAATGTGTGGACGTAGTCTCTAAAGAATTTATTCATTAAATCCACGGAAATTTCTAGATCATTAGTGAGTATGAAGGGTATCAATATTAACTCATAGTGCTCATGCCTCATTCAAAAGGCATTCATGGGAATATATTCCTTCCACATATTTAATTAGTGATATCCCGACCAAAGGTCCTCCTTAGAGAAATAACTGGGACCACAGAGTAGATCAATAAAGATATCTATCTGTGGTAGGGGATACTTATTCATTATCATTATTTTATTGATCTCAGGATGTTCATTGAAGATACACATTGATCCATCCATGTTATTAGTGAAGAGGAATAGCGCACCCCATGGTGAAGAACTCGGGAATATAAAACCCTTCTCAAGATTCTCTTTTAACTGCTTCATTAGCTTCTACATCTCTATGGTGTCCATTCTCTATGGTTTCACTGATTTAAACAGAGATCCAAGAATAAGATCAATTTAGAACTCAACATCTGGGTTAGTAGTAATACTAGGAAACTCATTAATGAATAAATTAGTGTAATCCCTCACAATGGACATGTCTTCAAGCATGATTATTCCCTTTGACCCAATCAGTTGAGCTAGATAAAATTTCTCATAAAGAATTAATATCCACACATGAGACAATGATTTTAAAGGATATTCATCTTCATCCTTACACTTGAAAATAATTCAAGTATTCTTTGGGATGTGAAGAGTGATATCCTATTGAAAATAGTTGATATTGTATTTTTTTAAAGATTGAAAATCCATGACCATGATAGCATCAAACTCCACTATAGAATGTATGATGAGATTTTATTGGAGGTTCAGTCCACCCACATTATCTAGGGAGTAGTTTTAAACCATGGATGCAATAATTTCCCCATTTTCTATTCTCATGGATAACTTATTCCTTAAATTTTGAGGCTGTTCTTCAATATCTCTACTAAACATGCAAGATGTGATTGAATGCATAGAACTAGAATCAAATAGTACATTTTCTATTCTTAAATGAATAACTAGTGTACATATCACCACATCGTTGTCTGGCTCTACCTCAATAGTAGTGATATCATTATCCCTTACTTGTTTCCTTGGAGGTTGTTGAAGATTTCCTTCGACAATTGTTGTCATAAGGTAATTGTTTTTTAATTCCCATGATCCTTGCGGTTGTAACACACAACCATGGGCAGAGTGTTGATCTGAGCCTTCCTTTAATCATTCATATTAGATAGAATTTTCATATCCCTTAAACATTTCTTGGCCTGATGTCTCAACTTTCAACGTTTGGAGCAATCCCTGGCCCCCTTTAGACAGTTCTCAGGATTTTTCTTCCCACAACTGCTACAAGTTAGATATTTCAAATTCCTTCCTTCATGGTATTTGTTTGTTGAAGCACCCATGGTGTTATATATTTTTAGATTATTATCACCGGGTCCACGAGACCACTAATATAATTTAATCTTTGTTTACAAATTGAGGCCATAAAGGACAATCTCCTCATAATATCGCAAGTCTCAACTCGCCAACACTTTTCGTAGACATGGATTTAGTCTGCTAAAGGAGAGATTCACCTTACATTAGGTGTTGAAGACAAATCCATATGAATACCTTGAAAGACATATAATGATTGTGTCATATGCTCTCATGGAATCATATTCCTTCAACTTGAGACTGAGGAACACTTTTTCTATCTGAGATGGAGTGTTTAAGGAAAATATTTATTTTGAATCGTTTTCCTGAATTCCTTCCAATCCAAGGAATCTATTTTCTCTTGGGACTTTGTGTTATTCATCAAGGTCCACCATTGATAATCTTCCCCGTCCAAATGAATGATATCCAGTACAACTCATTCTTCTTCTGAGCACTGGAGGATGGAGAATATATTTTCAATGGTGTTAATCCACTTATCATTAAGGAGGGGATTAGAAGATCCAATAAATGTGGGAGGCCTTTTCCACATTAAGAATTATGGGGAAACATTCTCATTCCTTGGAAGAGGAGGGTGTTTCACATGATTCAAGTTATTATTCATAACTTGAACCAACTGACCAAGTACTTCCATGTTGTTTTCAACACCTGTTCCCATCATATCAGGAATATCATTTATTAAATCATCACATTACCTATCACATTAATTTTTTGGCACATGTTCTTATATTTCCCTCCATTAACTAAGATAATTCATGTTCAATTAGAGGGATTTAATACATAGTTATTGAATAAAAAAATAGACACTTTTGAACATAAAAGGATAAAATTTTAAAGGATAAGTATACCCAAACTTGTGATTCCTTAGGTTTAAATATAGGTTTTACTTGATCTATTTCTTAACATATATTCTTATGGGAATTCTTTTTATTCCTTAAATAATTTTTTGTACTAAGCTCATGAATCTACCAAAGCATATCCCCAGGGAGTGTCAAATTAAGAGTGCAGTAGGGCCTATTGTCAAGTACCAGGAAACCCTAGGCCAGGCCTGAAACACCTTGTCGGAGTTTTCACTCCTAGGTATATTTGTGCCAGAGGTGCCTCTACTTGTTTGTATCCGGACATGGATATAATTTAATGATCAACCACTTAATCTATAATTCCCAAAATTTGTGGTTGTTTTCATAAACTTAGTTTCATCCTTAAGTATCCCACTAAGGTGATATATTCCAAAATATAAAAAAATTACTTGACCATCCTCTGATTCAAACAATTTTGATCCTATCCTTTTACACATAACAATACATTATTTTATGAAAAATAATACATCAAAGTGCAAGACAAGGATCGTGATGTCTATTGTATTTGTAAAACAAGTCCATAAAACATTAACCATGGGGATAAAAACAACTTTTTTTAATCTCTGTTAAGATCTCATATCATTCATTGAGCCCTTATATCATTATAGGGTACATAATGTATCAAATGAACAATGGGATGAACTCAAAGCCATGTAAGGGAATAGGAATAAACACAAATATTTAACACATGGGTTAGAAGACATGACATAAATATGTAAAAGCCATGTAACATATGAAATCATAAAATATAAAAAATGGATCATTTAATCATGGAATCATAAAAATGATGCAGTAACCTAAAATGTGACTTTAGAGTGAGTCAAGGATAACTTCCAAGATCATTTCACAAAGTTTCACAAGCCATGGATAACTACCAAGACCATCGTACATTACATCTTAGGAGATTTAACATTACCCAATGAATTAGAGAACTATCTAGGTGATCTAATATTATCTTTTCATGAATATTTTTCCATCAAAAATAATCGTACATAATTATTCTTTCATAAACATGAGGATAAACCATGAAAAGAATTAAGTGTCATAATCTTGACACAAAACAAAACATATGGGGTTACAAAAAAGTGTCCATGAAAGTGGGGAACAAAAGTATACATGGAAATTAATAAGTAAAAATCTATATGTATCATGGTGAATGATTTCAAGTATAAGTGAAAATATTAAATTAATGTATTTATGAAATTTTTGGATAAAAACATTTTTGAGATGTTTTAATTAAAATACAATAGTGACTTTAAAAAATAAATGAAACAATAATTTATAGAAAACATGAAGTAAACTAGGAATATTTTAATAATAAAAATAAATATTTTATAATGAAAATTTCAGTTAATAGAATAAGATAAGGTGAACTTGAAATTGGGTAAGAATTCATGAAGCTCCATCAAAATATATTTTCTTATCAGGAAGTAATCAATAGGGAATCCCATAAAAACATGTATATCCCCAAAATAAAATGATGGATGGACCATGAAACATGAGTATAGAGAGTATAAATAGTTTTTATAAGTTTTACATAAAATTAAATTAAAACATCATTTGGGTAAAAATAAAGATAGGGAAACCTGAAGGAATAAAGGCGGATCAGGATGAATCCCTTACGGAATATCATCATGGTATCGTGTGTACATTATTGTGATTAATGAGCGATAAAGGCAGTTATTATCATTTAAAAAAATGTTGAATGTTTTGGGGAGGTCTATGTCCATACCCCATCACTGGTAATTACACATAAAATGGAATAACATAGAGGAAAATTCTGAATAAAAGTGGAATAGGGAGGATCCCTTATCTTATGTCGGTTGGTTTTCACCACTTGATATCAAGGACCTGAATATTCAAATAAGGTTTATTAATTAAAAATTATATAACCTATTATATATGTATCATATTTATTATAATATTTTAATGTTCATTTATATCCGTTTTGATTGGTTATGAGGATCAATTTTGTTGTTTGGTTTGTTTTCTTACATGGTTTTAATGATTGGTTGATTGATATTCATGTTTAGATAAATATATAAGATGAAGGTGGTTTTCCGTAATAGATGTTATATTTTATTATTTAACATATATAAGTTTACATGATTGAAATTTTAATTTAGTTATATTAGTGAATATGAATCATTAAATAACACGGAAATGATAAATGTTTGATTTAATTTGTGGTTTTTTCTCATAATTAATTTTTATTACATTATTTTCTAAAAATATGATAAAGAGGATTATAGAACAAAATATAATATAAAATGCATATTAAATAGTCTGGTGAACCATAAATATGGTTTCATGACCATAATATTATATGTCAATAAAAATTGATAAATTTTCATCCTTGAATATGACAAATTTACTTATATCAGATGGCATTTTCATTTCATTCATGTAAAAGAATAGGAAATAATAGATGCTAATGAAATATCCCTTTATAAAAAAAACAATTCTAGTACATGTATGTTACTAGATTTATAATACAATTTAGGTGAAGTAGGGTGTGAAAATAAAAAAAGATAACCAAAAATGAAATAAATTAATTGGAATGTGGAATTTACCTCTTGAGTTATTTTCCTTTGAGATCCACTTAAGGGGATATTTTTTGGTATTTTTAAGATAATATGGGTTTTTAGACGTGTGGGAAGAGTTTTGGGAGATATTTGGGTAGAATAAATTCCATGAACAAGGATTTAGATGAGTTAAGGGAAGAGGTATGGATGGGTGGTATTTATTTTTGATGAGGGGAGGGTTTTCATAATATTATAATGCTTAGTTTATTATTTTTCTACAATACAAGAAATATTGATGATTCCATGAAAAATAAATGTAATTAACTAATGTTAGTTTCGGATTTTGGTTCTTATATCACTTATGAAGTCAATATTATTGTATTTAAATTACAATGTATTTATACGGTAAATGAATGTATTTTACTATTCACTAAAAATTGAATTATTTCATAAAAACACCAAAAACTTCTCCCCAACAAATTTTATACATGTTGAATACAAAAAAATAGAATCTATTTTTCAAAAATAATTTTTTAAATTTTATTAATAAAATATTTAACTAAAATCATAATTTACTAGAAAAGAAACAATTTTAAAACATTTATTTTCTTATTCCCTAATATAGGTACATTTTACATTCAATTGAATCTTATTTATTTAGTATCTTAAGTATGGTTACTATTAATTAGGGTACATCAATATTCATAAGGGTAACATTTATATTCATAATTTTATGATACTATTCACCAAAAAAATAATTTGGCCATATTAGACTCCAAATAGCATACAGATCGCAATCGTGTATGTAAGATTTTCAAAATTGAATTAAAAGATGTGAAAAAATTATGTTTAATGGTAACATTGCTATTATTTTGTTATTATCTTTATATTTCATGTGATTATATGACATAATTATAAGAAGTAAATTTTCATTGAAAACATGGAGTCATTACAATAAAAAAACATCTAAAAAATAAAAAATTTATATATAGATGAATAATGATATAAAAACAGAATATATGCATTGGTAATATAATAAAAATTCACCATACACGCATATTTTATTCTAATACTCCTTATAACACTCTCCAATATATGGACTCACTGTTATAAAATTTAACTGCATTAATGACAACATATTCCTATATATTCAAAACAATATTAAGAAAAACGGATGAAAACTATATAATTTATAGATCAATGAGTCATTATTATAATAAAATATTTAATGTAACATTTTTCACAAAATTCTCAAAGTTTTATAATTACAAAACCATTATTTCATATCAGTCATTAATAAAATTTAAAACCGCTTTTAAATATTATTCAAACTCCAAAAATTAGTATAAGGGGATTAAAAATCCTTTTAATTCTGATGGTTTTTTAAAAATTATACCCACCTTTCGGTTTTGAATAGAACAAAGACTTCACATTATAAAATTAAAAACAGAATATTTCCCTATGTTCTTAAAAACCCATTCAAATTCAAAAATGTATACTTTAATTTTTTTTTTAAATATTTCCTTTTTATTCGTGATTTTTTAATTTCTAACATTCCAAAATTAATTATTAAATATATAAACTGAATTCTCCGAAATATTTGGATTTAAATAATTTTTAAATAAACATCAAAAAAGTAGTTAAAAATAAAACATTCATATTTTGATAAATGATTAATTACACATTAACCTATACTATAATTTAAAATTTTAATTATTAGTATTCCATCTGTCAATAAGAGTTCAAAAAAGAAAACTGAGAAAAAAATCAAAAATGTGAAATCCATTTAATTGTAGTGGAAATAAAACAAAAAAACGTAACACACAATTTCCATGCATCCATATTCATTTAAATTAGTCATGTATCAATTTAATATTCATTTGGACATAAGCATTATGAATCAATAATAAGTCATTGTTGATACCCATTTTTATATTTCAAAACCATATACTAACACAACATAGAGTGGTTACTTCAAATAATATAACAATTATGGTAACTTTAATTTTAATCATTGTTTTAGTATAAATAACACACCTTTCATCTTCCATTATTTTTTACAACCTAAATCCACATGTAACTAATGTTATCCATAAAAGTTAAATATTATAAAATACCATATTCTGTTCATTAGAATGGAGATATTTCAAATATTTAATGTAATTAACATATAACTCATGCCTATTTTATCATATAAAAGTGTCTATGAACATGTAGGGAAATATTCCACATATTGTTAGATAAACTACCCCCATGATGACTAACCATAAAAATTCCATGAATTTTTTTTACATCATCAATATGGATTTTCTATATGTTGGGTATACGGTCTTATAGATTGATAAATGGAGTCTATAATTTAACCTCATATAAAATATATAAAATAAAAATTGAACATCTATATTTAATGCTCGATGTAATAAATAAATATCATCAATTTAATTGTTAAATCAATGTATCTAAAAAATGGGAAGTATATAAAAATGTAAAAAACATATGAAATATAGAACAATAAAGAAGATTTAATTGATCACAATCCATTGGTGAACATCTTTCTAAAATACATGATCCCATTCGAAGAGAAATACACATTGTCTATATATCAAATTGAGCCTACCAAAACAAAAATAAACCAAACATTTTAATTGAATTCATATTGAGGAATAATATTTTTATAGGAATTCTTATATCCACATATATATCTAATGTTAGTATTGTAAATGAGAATTAATTTGACAATGACTCTGGAATTAAACTAAACCTAAATAAGAAAATTAAATCATAAGAAATATTTTTTCTACATGAATAAAATAATAAAAATTATTGACAAAAATTTTATCGTCAAATTATTAGATTATTTTTATGATGTATATGAATTAAACACATGGTGATTTATAATTTTGGTATTATTTTAAACAAATATTTTGGGATGGTTTTGGATTTCTAGTAACCATTATAATTAATTTGTTTCGTCTTGACATTATTTTGGATGGTTGAGATAGATTTTAGAGACTTTAGAATCAAAGTAAGATGTCATCATGGGGATCACATTGAGAGTGACCTTCATTATAAAATGAAATGGAAACCCACTTAGAATGATAGATAATATAGTTTCGTGATGTTTGAGGATCATTTCTTACATTATAATAATGATCAAGACATAACAAGTAATATGATCATGAAATTTTAGAGTAAACTGCAAATAAATAAGGTTTGCTAGATATGGGATAATGGTAGTACACAAAATAAGATTAATTTAATAATAATACTCAATTTTGGAAGGATGAATACACCATGGAAATCATACCAAGTATATATTACTTTACTTTATATGTCAAGAAAATATTATATAGTCGGTTTCATTAGGGGATAGATAGAAATGCCAATAAGAGGAATTGAAATATTTTTTTGGTTCTGACTATGTATATATGTTGAATCTATAATTAAATATTTTAAATATAATTAATTATTTTTCAACACATTGTGTTTTGTATAATATATTCATTACAATCCATAGTGGAGAGTATCACATCATGAAGGCACCCATGGTGATATTATTTTATGATTAGAGCATCATAAGGAGCTAAGAATCATTTTTATGTTAGAGCTCTTATAATGAAATAGAAAAGTTATCAGGTTTCCATATATAAATTGTTTTTAGTATTGAAATGTGATAATTAAAGGGATGGATTTAACATATTTTTTATGCTCAATTTTAGATTTATTTTGTCATTATATTAATGGTAAAATAATTATCTTCATTTGGAGAAGAATATAGAATATATATTTTAATAATTACAATTATGCTCTCCAAAAAAATGTAATGGATATATCTAGTTCATAAATAAAGGTTGTTTCTATTGTGAAAATTTATTTAAGAAGGCTGATCAAATTAGTAATTCAAATTTTGAATAATTAGAGGAATAATATTGAGCATAACATTAGTAAAATGGTTATGTTTATAGATTATATATAAAGGTCAAACATATAGTGATCTAGGATCACATGTATACAAAAAAGTGAAATTAAAATTGTGATATTGTTTTGTAATGTGTTTTACTCAACGTTGTTTTACTTTTTTCAGAAGTGAGAATAGAAGAGGTGGTAATGGAGTAAAACTTGGGAGGTATTGAATTGTACCTAAATCTTTTTCTGAAGAGTTATGACAGTAATTTATTTTCCAACCTATACTCATCCCCAAATAATAAATTTATTCTATTCTAGTACATTCATGAATTGTGGATTCATGATTAATTGATTAGCTTATTGTTTTTGAAATGTCATATTCAAATGATTTTTTTATATTTTATAAGAATGTAACATTTTTGAAATTGTTAAACCATCATTGAACAACATAGTAACTATTTCATTTAGTGAAATAACCAATGGATCCTCATTTAAGTAAGTGAAAAATTGTGACTTCACAAACTATGTGGTCAACATCATTTTGGGTGGTGCTATTTTTTGTAGTAAGATATTTTCACTAAAATTATTATCAGACCCTCATTTAACCCACATATTAGTATATACCATAATAAATAATAGTTCAAAAATAAATATACAGATGATAAGATAACTCATGGATGGTTCTGTTGTATCTATAGTTCTGTTCATATCTGGTTTGTGAAGGACAATCCTGTTGAGACTATGGATCACCTATCTAAACTGAGTGAATTGTAATGTTCACTTTTATTATTTCCTTGAATACCATATTTTTTGCATTCTATAATAGTGTGAAAATGATATGTTATATTGTTTTCATATTAGGGATGTAGTGAACTATCTATATATACCATTAAGGGTTGTTACCATAGTATTTTTTACCCTAGTTTAAATCCACTATAGAATTTTGAGTCAGCTGGATTCTTTACATTTTATATTTTTATTTGAGGATTCATGGATAATCCTAGTAAGAATAAACCATGTAAAAATATTTTTTACTATGTGAATGATTTATTTATATTATAGAAGTCAAAATTTGGTGATTGTGTATTAAGGTATAATTGATCAATAGATTAACGTAAAGGATAAATGAAATAACCATAATATAATTATTAAATGAATAACTCATGTGATCCCCCAACTAACTAAGACATCAAGATCTGTAGTGGTGTTGAGTGTTTTATGAGTAACATGTATTAATTCAATGAGTTTCATAACTTGATCCACCTCACCCCTCTAAGGGTATATTATAATTATGACCTAATTCGGACTAACAAGCTGAATATGTGAATATGATCCTTTTATTTGGTATTTTAATTTTTAAAAATATATGATTGGATAATGTAGTTATGTTTTCTATTCTAGTAAAATCATTTCGTGACATATTCAATGGAAGGATAAAATTTGATGAAACCTAATTCCAAGATAATTCAAAAAAAATATAGAGGTTAGAGAAATTATGATTTATATAAAAGATTCAAATAATGATTGAATTAAATTAATTTATTCTTATAATTGAAAATATATTAATTCAATCAATGTTTTTTTATAATTATCAGAGGATGATGATTTCCCCAATGATGTTACATCTAAGAATTGAAAATATATATTATTAAATCTAATGATTGATGATATCCACATATAAGTGTATCTAGAATCAAGTTTTCAATAATAAAAAATGAATGTGTGTTCGGGGATAAGTCTAAAGAGATACATGTTATAGTTCTATATATATATTTTTAAATTTATAAAAAATACTGAACAAATGTCCAATTTATTTTATCACTAATCAAAGGGGAAATAATTATTTCCAAGTAGATTATTTTAATGTGATATATTAAATGTAATTTTTTTATTCTAGATCTCCATAAAAGGTTATTAAAATAATCTAATTTCAAAACATGTTGTTTTTGAATGATAAAAATTATAAAACACATTGAGATATTTTTAAAGATGAAAACATTTTTTAATAAATTGAATTTAGGAATAAAAAATTCCATTATAGAGATGAACAACTAGAAAAAATAAAAAGTAACAAAATTGATAAATCTATTATATGTTGTATGATAAAATATATCAATGGAATACAATTATAAGAGATATGAATGTATGATTTTTAGTTAAAAATTATATAATAATATGAAGAGCTATTGATGTTGGTTCAAAAGAAATTAGGTAAATTCAATTCCACGATTTTTCATATTATGAAAGATTATTTAAATGTGTTACTTGATTACCTATCAAAATAAGATAATGTGCCAATGGAAAAGTATATTATATCTAAGGACATGTATGGATGAAACATTATATAGAAAAGTACATGTATCATGTAATAACCCCTAAAATTTAAATGATATAACCCCATTAAATAATGAGATGTGGAAACAATTTTCAATTCCCATGGTAAGAGAAATCAATGGTTTCAATGGAGGGTCGTTATGAGAAGTAATGATAAGTGTATTACATCAAAAAAATTATATGGATATTTTCATATATTGTGGAATTCATGGATATATTTCTACCATTTCTATGAACTATTGATCTTTTTAGATATTATTATGTTTGTTGAATGTTCTTAGAAATGGAGTTTCTATTCCCCAACAAAATGTATTTATTTCACTCCAATAATTCATAATGTGACCCGAACATTACATTAAAAAATATGACATATTTTTTTTGAATCTTCAAAAAATTAAATAATAATACACTATTGAATTATGTTAAGGATTAGTTTCTTTTATGAAATGATGTATAATCAAATTATTTCCATTAATATATAAAAAATATCCAACCAATGTATTCTCCTATAATACCCTTTTTCAAAATTTCATTCCTAATACCTTCCTTCATATCCATAAGATAATGGAAATATTAGAAACTGTAATCTTATATTTAGAGTAAGTGTAAACATGGTAGATATCAATTAATGGTCATATACAAGGATAAGATAATAATAAGAGATTTACATCTAGATTATTACCTACATTGTTCGTACCTAATTAGTCATTTGTCTTAAATTATGGCTTGTAGAATTAATATTTATAATTTAAATAAATATGAGTCATAAGTGAGAGGAATCAATACTAATATATCCCTATCCCTGATGTGATATCATAGGAATTACAACATAAAATTGTAATTTTGGCACAAACATAAGTATATAAAATTATTTCATTAGTCAAGGTTCACAACCAAGACTATCATATGGTACACCGAATCATAGTGGATTGGGTACAGTCCTTATTCCATCATTTCCATAGTCAAATTTCAATCAAAATACTATCATTGTGGAAAGATTCCACTATTGAACTAGTATCCCTAAACATTTGAGTATATATTTTCTCATGATATTTCAATAATCACATAATTAAATTGAGAGATTTAATTTTTTTGTCGCCCATAAAATGAAAACATGATATATGTGTTATAGAAAATCATGAAAACATTCATAAATTCATATTAGTGTTACATGTGTAAAATAAATTCGTGTCATAAACATATCAATTTCAATTTATCATAAGAAAAATATAAAATATATATGGTTGATATAATTATATCATATCACTAGATAATAATAATAAACTTTTATGAATGTTGAACTAGAAGAAAAATACTTTAATAAGCGCATTAGAAATATTCTACGAAAATATTAAACAATAAACATTTACATGGGTATCGTTAAAACTAAAACGTGAAGAGTAATATATAAATTTATTGATTATAATATAACCTCGAGAACATATATTGGAATATTCTTATCAAAAAATCATCTAGATAACGGGAAAATCTATTCATATAGTGAATTTAAAAATAAGATTCCTTTCAAAATTTTACAAAAAAAGTACCAGAGTACCGTGTTTGGAAAATAAAATTGAGATTCATTTTATACAATTGAAAAGAATTGAAATATTGTTGAAAATTAATTTTTAATATAATTTTACTATAGAAAATATCATGCATCTAATGATTTTAAGGAACAATGACATCGAAAAAAAAATCAACAACAAAAGGAGAAATGAATATGACTTTTCATAAAAATATTTTTCTTGACCGTTTAATATAACAAAAAGATAAAAATGAAATGAAAAATATTTAAAACACATGATGAAAATAAATTATAATAAAATATATGGTGTGTAAGATAATAATAGAATATAATTAAACCAAATTATTTTAAATCATAAGAAATACAAATTAAAATTAGATTGCAACGTCATCCCTTACAATAGGTTATATATTAATTCATACGAGTTCTTAAGTTACTATTTAATGACTCTTTAATTATTATAAATATTTAATAGAACCATATTAAATTTTTTCATATTATATATATTATTATAATAATTTCTAATTACACATTTATTAAAAATTCATTATTAAAATCATCATTTTTCATATGAAAACTTGTTTATTTTATGAGCACATTTTTAGGGTTCTGGTCCCTGTAAATTTTTCATGGTCAACTCATATTAGGATTTCCAACATGTAATGATCATAATATTTTTTTCATTAAATAAACACTTATAACCATTCATGTAAGTTGGTGATGAAAAATTAATCACATCATTCCATGGAGATTGTAACCAATGTCTACCTCGAAGTAATGATTTATTTTTACAATGGATAGAATAAAATATAAGAAATATTATATCTATGACAACCCTTCTTTTATTACAAACTTAAACATGATTTATTACATTAAAGATTAATTTATAAAAAAATGGATATCGAGAGGTTTGCTGTCTTTGGGTCTTAGGATGATTACATAAAAACCTAAAACATGAAATACAACATCTTTATTGAAAAATTCCTTTTCATGACCACTACATTCCCTCGTACTTAGCATTGCATGGGGTAACCTGAGGACATGTATAAGAGGAGGGTGAGCTATAAAGCCCAGTAAGGGAGTACACATGGAATAACACGAGGAGTAAAATACATGTTAGACAATAGTCATATCAATAGATCATAAGAAAAACATTAACATAAAGGCATGATAAAGAATGATAATCATAACCTGGAAATGTGGCAACAACACTTAACATGGAATTAGCATGAGCCAAGGCCCATTGCACATAGAGAATGAGTAAATCCTTATTGCACATAAAGCAAGAGTAAACCCTCGTTTCACTTGAATTATCATTATTCAACACTCATTGCAGATGATGTATCATGATACTTCACTTTAACCAATGCATTGGGGCGCTATAAGGGCGCACCCTTCTTAAACATTTCATTTCATGCATAAGTGTGCCACATGGATCATAAAACATCTATTCATAAAACATAATCATTTATTCCTCGATAAAGGAATGTGGAATTCATACATGAAACTTCGTAATCAATAATTAAGTGTTTATAAAGGTGGATACCCTTGATGGAGAAATGGGCATGGTATCAACTACACAATGACATTGGCTTAGAAAATCAGTGTGATTTCGGCAACGTAACGACGTGACATTAAAATTCATAAAAATTGTTGATGAGAGAGAAAAGGGGTTATTCATCATATTTACATGTAATGGAACGTAAGGAGGTCATATAGATAAATTTCCCAAAAATTGTAATGGAATTTAGATTCATGATACAAAATTATTGCATGAATGTAAAAGAAGAGAGAGAAGTTCCTTTCGGAATTTTGGCATAGTAACGGGTGTACGTGGGGGCATATAATGAGAGAGAAATGGGTCTCCCATCATTCAAATAGAAAGAGGGAAGTATGAGGGAGGTGAGAAACCATAGTCAAATATTCATAATTGAATTTAAAATGGAAAAACAACTTAAAGAAAATTGAAAAAAATGCAAATGGAAGAAAACCCCCTTACTTGGAAGTGTGATTCCAAAGGCTAGAGAGAGGCTTGTGAGAGGCTTCCTGGGAGCTTGAGGAACCTTGGGAGGATTCTAGAGATAGTAAGGCAGAGGGTGGACGAACTCCAAAGGTTTTGAGTGAGTAGGAAGTGGGAGAATGGGTGTGTTTATATAGGAAAGGTGAGAGAATTCTTTATTATTTAGGTTTGGGACCCCTTATATTAAATTAATCCAAACCACAAACCATCCCCTGGTTTTGCCCAGGGGTTTTGTCAAAGGGAAGAGGAAAACAATATTTTATAAGGACAATGTCCGAACTTCTTAAAATATTAGGGTTGCTTATGTGGAGGTGAGTCACACTCCCATGGAAATTAATTTAAAAAGGCAAGGTGTTGAATAAGTTTTGAGGGGTCCATTAATGCTTTGAAAAACAAGTCAAACAAACCCAAAATCACATTATTTTAATGGTAAAACATATATTGGCCAAACATAAATATCATTGTATTTTATTACATCACTATTGGATCATTATGATGTCATAAAACACATTATATATTTAAACAGTATTTAATTTTTACCCAAATATTTGACTGTCTCGGAAAATTTTGAAAAATTCACCGTTGGATAATTTCGACGTCCTGATTCCCGAAATAACATTTATTTTATCTAAATAATTTTCTAATTATGTGAATTTTCACTTTTAAAATAAAAACCAATATATATCGAAAATTCACGGGTTTTGACAGAAATGGCTTTCACACCTTAATAAAAAATTTAATTACATTCATAAAATTATAAGATCATTTATATTTAATAAAAATTAATTTAATAATAATATTATAATTTTATTAAAATATTATTTAATTCAAAAATCCCTTAATTTAAAAAAATATATTTATTAATTAAATAATAACTAAAAACACTATTTGTACTATAAAAACTATTTACAATGTATCAAAAATTACTAGAAATTATATTCATTATTATATAAAAAAATAATGTACATGAACATAATACTACTTATTTGATACATAACTCCTTAAAAAAGTGGCATAAGACCTAAGGGTAAGGTGTGCGATGGTGACAGACTCTTGGGGTGGCTCAGATAACATCGCTCGAGTGGTAATCTCTATCAACTTCCACTTTTCTCGTAGATGGTCCCGTTCGAGCTTGACATGGTGAAGCTCAGATTAGGCTTGTTCAAGAGAGAAGCCCCCGGACGCCACCTCTTTTTCGAGCTCTGACAAATGGGCTTTGTATGGGTCAATTCTACTGGATGAGGCCATTGCTTATTTTGTCTGAGTAAATTGGATTTGTTAAAGTCTTATATTTATACTAATCATGTGATCACTGTTCAACGACTATATTAGCAATGGACAAAATTCTTAACATCAAACCAAAAAAGCTGACATCTTATAAAAATAGTTTGCATAAAGAGACAATTAACTAGATCAAGAGGGATTTTCCATTAATGAAACTTTGGGTCATTACAATATCACCAAATAATAATTAAAATATAATATATACAAAAAAAATAATTAAACCCAACAATGTGGCCATATATTTTTGGAAAAATATAAATAATTAATCACATATATTAGTAGAGATGGTAGAAAAGACACATACTAATAATGTTCTCACATCTCATTGGATAAAAGGGACATGGAAAATGGATATTAAGTTAACATAAAAATATTATTGAAACCTTAATTATTTAATCATGTTTATTTGGATAAAGAATATTTGGATGAGTTTTTTGGAAGAACGAAACACAAAAAATATCTTATGGAATATTAACCCTTCCATAGGAAACCACCATTTCCTATAATATGAATACATTAAACTATTAAATTTAATGAATACAATAATCTCTAGGATGTGGGGAAGGAATTTATGAATTTTTTGGGTTAGTATTTGATGATCTATATGGTATATAATGAATAAATTTGTAAGGAAATAGAACATACATTTTTAAGTGAGGAGGGTGTAAAACCTGTAAACAATAAGAACATTAGAATATAATAATTTAATATTAATGAAAAATGGTAAAAAATGGTAAAATTTTCAAATATAATATAATTTATGATCAAAATATCTTAATGTGAATTTTAAATAATTGTATTTTATTTTTACCCCTAGTGAAACATTCCTACCTTCAAAAGCGATAAATTTTATTAGCAAAGTTAATTTTCATTATAACCAAAAATGATGGTGGTTGCATTACCATAATAATAAATTCTAATTAAAATCATGATTTTTTTTCATTAAATTCAATTCCAATAAGTTAAATAATATAAATATAAATAAATAAAAAAACCCCCCATGATTAAAAATATTATTTTTAAGAATAAAACTATATTTATTCCAATTCTATTGCAAGTAAAACCATAGTTGAATTTATTGTTTACTACAACCATCAATAAATTGTGATTAATTTAAATTAATTATATAAATATAAATTTAATATATTGAAATAGTTTATCAAAACAATATTTATTTTTTACCACCAAATAATTTTGGTCCATTTATAATCAATGATAGAGAATTAATTCATATTATTCTTATATAAATTTTATTTCCAATATGATTAATATTCTCAATTAATTTTATATAAAATATACAAAGGACAATATTCTCATAAATTATATATTTTAATGTAATTATGTAGGGTCAAAATTAGTTCCTTAATGAATTATAAATTATTTTCCTCAATTATATACCATATATTGTGCTTAATTTTATAACGATTTTGAAATATTTACATATGTTCAGTAATCAATGGTTCACAATATATCAATCACTATTATTTATAAAATGGAAGTACATTGCAATAACTTTTTGTGTTACATTCACCCCCATAATAAATTCAACCTCAAAAAAACTATTACCCTCATACAAACATCTGAGTATATCTCTACCTCATCACATCCTCGGGTTCCAATGTAGACTACACAAATTTATGATTCCTCTAAAGAACATTAACCAGGTGAGTAATATTTTCTTATAGAACATTATCATTATGATCCTAGTTTTTATTTTTTGAGGACCAAAAGAAAGATCATTTTCCAATCTTATAAACATTTATTTCAGTACATGTAAATTATTTCATGTAATTTCTATGAATAAATACCTTGAACACATCGGGATCCTAGGAGAGTATTGGATTAAGTGATAAGACACTAGCCTGAGGAAATTATGAATATCACAATGACTAATATACAAAGGGGTTATGGTTTTGAAACATCCAAAACTCATAACATTATTCAAATAAGATATTTATGGAATACATTTCCACCAAATTTTAACACAATATCATAACTATGATTTCCATCAAATCTATTCATTTGACTATAACATAATGACAATTTTTTCAAATCGAACCATCCATCAATATAATATATTTTTCTATATTAGGTTCTAATAAATTTTAATCTACTATTACATCCCATCATGTTTAATTCCATAAAATCTTTCCATAGATGGATTCATAAAGATCCAATTTAATTATAATTTGAAACATATTTTTTATAGAAATTTTAACCATAGGAAGTTGTTATCCAAGCCTCGTTTAACATTTATAGATCTTGATTTAAATATTTTTTCTAGTGTTTTAATTATACTCTTAGAATGACTACCTTTAATATTATCTACATGTAGTTATAAAACTCAACTATGTATTCAAAACCTACAGAACACTTCTAAATAATATCAATGAAATCCTTAGATCTTGATAAAATATGTTTAAGAAATATAGTCTGTGAAAACATACCACTTCATTAAAGTAACAATTTTTTAGAAAATCAAGATTGAAATATTATCTAATATAAAATATATTTTAAGATATGATAATTTTATCGACTTCAACTCCAATAAAATATTTCCCTCTGGATGTCACAGGGAGTTTGACTAAGAAATAAATGGTTTTATATTCCTATTTCAACTAATTTATGGTTATGAGTTGTGATATCCCTTAGAATACATTCTCTACACCATAACATGATGACATGCCATGAGTAAGGGTATATACACAATTATATCAATATTTATGTTTTCCCATGTGAAATTATTTCTTATATCTCTATATAAATTCAAAATTTATGGATATATATTGGATGTTGAACAATGAGTTTCATCTGACATTGGATTTAATAATTCTAGTATTGATTGGATCCATACTCTAAACCTAGAAATATTCACTCCATAATGTTAAAATTTTAGCTAATGATTTATCATTACATTCTTTTACATATTCACTAGTTTATTATTTGACTCTTTATTCTTTAAATTAATAGGTTGTTGTACATTAATCCCGTAATGATAGGATATTTATCTTTCACTCTAGATTTAATGGTCCCTCAATGACAAATACATAAGTATTGTTTATTTATCAAACATCATCATGATGAAACCATAATTGTTCTTCTAACATAGATCATTATCCACTATGTTCACCTTACTAAGGTAGTAATGTATTGAGAATTTATAATATATAATAACTTCTTAAAATCCCTATTAAAACATATCCAACTCATTCTATAGGAATATATATTTTAATGTTTTATCATCCCAATATTTTACAATCTTGTATCCACAATGATAATTCCCTTATATCATCAACAAAATAATAATTGTTTCACGTTCCAAATCATGAATATGGTAATTCTTCTCATGATCCTTAGTTTGAAGGATGTACAAAAAAACCCCATTCCATTATATGTAAGAACACATATGAGTCCTCTACTTATTGGATCATTATATATCCAAAACCTTCCTCTACTGCTTGGTTTTGTCTTCACAGTTTCACTAGTAACTTTGTCTTTGGTAATATAATGGTTTTCTCACAATCATTTATTAAAAATATAAATGGATCTATTCTTCTTCAATAGGGTTGGTGTATTTTAGTGCATTAATAAATTTCTCACAAATATTCCATTTTTTCCATTAATCCGATGAAAACTTCATGTTTATGTCACCATAGTTATTCTGGGTAATTATACCATAAGATCGATATTTTTGGGAGCCACGGTGCACACATAATGGCAACAACATGAGGGAAATAAGTTTTAATTGACATGTTATGTTGTAAGTAAGAAAGGTCGTGAAATTAATAATTGAGTATATATGATATTTGAGAGTACTAAAAAAATATGTAACATTTGATATTGATGGGAAAATGGATTTCCAGTACATTAGAGGTATTCTAAATGTGTTCATTTAATGTGAAAAATGAAACTTTCATAAGAATATTGTGTGCAAAAACATTCCATTTCTATTTATGGTAATGATATACATAATGGGTTGTCTAATTTTTATAAAGATAGCCTCTTGTTGAAAAAGGTAAATAATATTTCAATAGTAATGTCAATTTGGATATACTCTTTTCATGGAATGCTTGTAAAAGGAAAATCAGGAGGTTTTCTCCAAGGTTTTATTTGTAGAGTATGATAATAAAATCAAATAATGTAGAGTATCATGTTGTATCGCCATGATATTATTTGAAATATTTATTTTAAATGAATTTATTATCTTACATATCTTATGATGATGTAAATCCCATTTCAAGATAAAATATATTAGAGTATATTTCCATAACATATCCATTAGTTTGTTGGGTAATAATTTTTCTAAAAAAATTATTAAAATTAAACTTCTTCACATATTTGATATAAATTAGTGGTTATCAGTGGATTTTAAATGAAAATAAATCAATTGAATATAAAAATAATTTTCTTATTAAAAAATATTATTCTGATGTTGATTAGAATTTATAGTAATAAATTACATATACAACATTTGTTGAAGGATTTTATTGAAACACATTTGATATAATTTTTTCTCAATCATCTAATATTTTCAATAAAAATAGAAAAAGTGTCAATCTACATTCATTCATCAAAACTATATTTCTCAAAAAAATGGTTTCAACATGTTTTGCCAAATTATTTTATAATGAATTTTTTTATTCTTTTAGAATCTAAATTTTAAAAAATGATACTATTTTTTAATCATTATATCATCATTATCCTATAGTGAAATTTTGGTAATTTTGAAAAAATTATATTTTTCTAATGAATTTTGATAAAATACTAACTTTTATAGAAAATTATCTTTTCATTTAAAGAATATAGAATGTTTACTTTTATTTTTAAATGGATTTGAATGTAAAACATGGTCACATATATGATCATAAATCTAATTTAGTTCATGGGAATAAATTATATATTTAATTTTTCATATTAAATCAAATTATACTTATTAATCATTTTTCATTTGGAAAAAAGTGTTTCATCATGCATGAAAAATTAATTATAAATTGAATTCTACATCTTTGTGTGAATATAATTTAGTAAATGTAATTCCATATCTAGAATAAGAACAATTAATATTAGGTAATAATTCCATGCCCATACCCACTAATGCCATCCAGGAAAGTTGTAAGCTGAGTGTCACACAGACAAACTACATCAAATAAGATATGGGTGTAGGCCATCATTGAGAATTCAAATCTCACACATTGTAGGCCATAGAATAAGTAACTACACACAAAAACAAATCTCCAAATACACCCACAATGCTGATGGTAAGATTATATTGATATCATTATTCATAAATGAAATATATCCCACAAGCGATCAA
Source organism: Viscum album (assembly GCA_963277665.1). Taxonomy (NCBI): domain Eukaryota; kingdom Viridiplantae; phylum Streptophyta; class Magnoliopsida; order Santalales; family Viscaceae; genus Viscum; species Viscum album. The sequence goes on from OY728127.1 coordinate 318,994,472, forward strand.
GATAAAATTATTGGAAATCATAATGGTCCAAATACATGCCCACCAAAAACATGAAAAAGATTCCAACCTACTATGAAGGATCGAAATTCTGTGAAATGAAAAAACATAAAATGAATAAATGTTTTTCAAGATCATAATGATCCTCCTACACATATTCCTCCTTATACTCCATCTAGAGGCATGTCCTCTACATAAAAAATAACATATTTATCTAGATCCCATGTAGGGGTGAGTATAAACATACCAAATAGAACAACCCTTAATAACCAAAAATAAATATTCAATAGACCATTTAGTTTATATGATGGTATTTCAATCTAGTTATGAGACATATAAATAATAACAATAAAACCCCACATATACTCATGATATACTCCAGGGGTGAAATAGATCTCAACTATACTGTTATTCATCACATTCTTCTTGACTATTAAAGGAAACATTCTTCCATTGGAATTCAATTCCACGAGCCACATTATCAATGATGGAACTCATCTAGGATATCATACATATTGGACCCAATGAAGAATGTATTCAATATATCTCTGATGATAATGATAAATAGATAGGATACCACACCCAAGGATCATTGGATACATTGAAAACCCCAACAAGAATAACCCATTAAGGATGGGAATGGGGGCATGTGTAAGTTGGTTATGATATTTCAACAAATCACAAATAGGGAAGGTGATGACATGATAGATAATCCCACCCTAGTCGCAAGGAGGGAATTATAAAACTCTATATATCATTGAAAAATATAAGGGATCTTAATTCCATTATCAAGATGTAATTTCAAATTGTACCCTATAATTAATTGAAAAATTCAACACACTCAACTAATACTAGTCCTAAAAGATGAGTCATATGAAATCAGTCATCCCACTAAAAATTATAGGATGTGTGCTTAAGTTTTTTCAGGGGTGTTTGTTCTTCCCCATGTCTACCCATGTCTCACCATCTCACATAACATTTATTTATCCATATACATGGTGTAAAAATTTTTGGTACAATATGTGAAGAGTTTGACCTTGCACATGGATTACCAGCATCCCTTTATCATGTACAACTAGTTGTGCCTGAGTAATTATGGTTGTTACTATGATCAAAGGTCATTCCATTCTATATATTCATTAATTATTACCATGTACGGACCATGTACTATGGAAATTCCCATGTTTTTGGCCTTGTCTTTTCCCATGAACATCTATGGTTTACAACAATCCTCAATCACTGGATCACATAGAATGATACATTTGTGACCTGACGTGGGATATTTTTCTTGTCATGGAATTCTGGATCCATAGAAGATGGAATATGTGGCATATGTTCTTTCAATTTACATGTCATGTAGTGGAGAAATTAAAAAAATAGATAATGATTATTATGGTCCCCCCATAACCCTTTCACACTTGATTTTTCAATGAAACTCAATAATAATCACATATTTTTCATCATCTTTGATTTATTTATCACTAATTAATAGAAGCCAACCACATCTTCCATTGAGGAATCACCTCCCATCAAACCATTCCACATCCCCACCCCCCACAAAATCAAATATGGGGATTTCCAAATCTATTTCCATTCCATAGTTGATCAACTATTATAACTTTTTCACCTCGATAAATGCATCAATATTGAAATTGAACTCCTGGTATGGACATGTTACACCGATGAGAGGTCATTCAAATATCAATTAAAAAGTATTTTTTGAACCATTTTCTTCGGAAATATTGGATATTAATGGGGATTAAAACCCCCCCAAAAATGACCACATAAATGAATCTCTATCATTTTTAGGTTCTCCTCAATTTTTTGTCCATAGAATAACTAATGAAGAGTCAATAAATTAATAATATCAATTCCAAAAATACTAGGAAGATAAAACCAATCTCAATGTTTGATATACTCACAAAACAATATATTGATAGATTTAATTTATATTAAACATTATATAATAAAATGGGGAAATAAACCAACAAACAATCACCATCCTTGAGATTTATATCTAATGCTGATGAAGAATAATACTTTTTTTGTTCTTCCATTGAGTGATATATAATCTTTGTTGTCTATGGAAACTAATTTTCCCCTCCAATCATTGATCTATGATCCCAATGTCGACCAATTCTTATACATGATCTCTTCTCAAATACATACGTTTAGATGGATAACTATAGGATTTACCAATAACATGGTTTCTAAAAGAGGGGATTCATTAATTGAAAAACTAATTAACTTATTAATTACTATATAAAATATTTCCTCGAAGAACACGTTTCAATAAAACACATGACTCTAACATTTTTTATGTTGTGATTAGGGTAAAACCCATATTTTCAATTCAATGGTTTCCCCAATTTTACTAATTGAGTAATTAATTTTGGGTTAGTCCATTATTTTTTAAAAACCATAAATTCACAATATAATATACATAATATTTTTTTTATCAAATGTGATCCACCTTGGACATCAAAATTTGGTGATGACTCAGTGCTAAGCTCCAAAAATATAACTTAAAATATTTTAATGTAATACAAGATAAACCTAAAGGTATTTTATTCTCCCATCCTTCGGAATTTTTATGTAGGAAAGAAAAATCCTAAAAAATTATCAGGGTACTATGCTCGCATCTAGTTATCCTACTCCAAGGTTTTATCCGTTAGATTCTCATGCCTCCACCAGACATGAACCAAAGGAATCAATCAAACATGATGTATCTTATCTTATTAATCTTTTATCTTTTTCTAGTATTTTATAATGTTATATCCATACTCAACATCATACTTTAACTAATAAATAAAATTTGGTGGACCGTACATAATCCATCTCATCTATGAATGGTTGAAGAAAATGTGTACCAAGTATAATATTTATATTAGGGTCAAGTGATAAGACACATAGATTAACATATGGAGTATCAAGAAATGGAAAATGAATATCATAGATGAATTTATACCCTAGATAAATATTGAAAATTTCTATTAATTTGATTATATCAAGAATAGATGGTCTTCCTCCTCAAACTCCAAAGGGCTTTCTTGTCGGTCCAAATAAGACATACGTTGCATTTTGGTATTCCTCAACAACTCTATGATAATCTTCAACTTCATTTTCATCACACTCACCAACATTCAACCAATTAGTGTTTTGTCACCAAGAACATTCCAACATAATAGTATCCATCATGGTCTCTCATTCAAGGCCTACAATGTTACTAGACCAAAGGTAGATTGGTTGTTATTATTATATACAAACTCAAACAAAGATAGTTCATCCTCTGAACTACGTTCAAGTCCTACATAAAATTATAATTTTTATTAATGAGAACTTTGATGGAATTCTTAGTCTGATCATTACTCTATGGGTGAATCACGATCTTCAAATGAAACTAAGTCCTAATGTAATCCTGAAATTATCTACATAGTCCGGACATGAAGATATAATCATGGTCTAAAATGATAGTCTATGGAACTCTGTGAAACTAAACAATCACCTGCACAAAAACGTATCCCAAAAATATCTAATGAAATCTTATCTTGGATTTCTAGGATGGGGGAAAACATGGGGAGTTGGTATATGATAAATGAGATAGAAATACGTGATATGGAAAATAATTATATCTCTATATTGATGTCTATATGAATATCATCCCACTTCTATTGTGTCAACTCATGGGATTTATAAAAACATAATTGAAACAAGTTCTCTACTATCACCAACTTAAAAGTGAGGAAATGATAAACAATATTTTAATAAACATCATCATTCCTTGACAACAGAACTGATGTTGATAGTGATGGGGTATATTTTTTATGCCTTTATGTTCCTTTAAGGGGGAGGTATGAAACCATTTAGCACCCCCTCTACAATATCTAATTGATACAGTAACCCATCATCTAAATAGAATGGAAAGATCCCCGCCTTTCTAGAATCTCGTAGAAGCATGTCTTGTGGATATATAAATATGAAATGAATCGAAGTCTATATGTACAATACGATCCCCCATAACATGTTATAGAAGTGATGGGGTGAATGATATTGAATATACATAAAGGGGACCATCATTTTTCACAATTGAAAATTTCCACGAGTCTAACTACATTGATTTTCTGGTCAATAACATCATATTTGATCTTTTATGAAGAGATTTCACCACCACATTACCCATCCAAGGAATATAGAATATAAGAATTTCATAATTCTAGATGAAATATATACATCAACTTTATCTCAAGATAAAATCATTATCTGAGAATATATATTTGAGACCCTTATGGTTAGAATATATGATAAATGGATCACCTAAATATTTGTTTGTCAAAATAAATAGGGTGAATAATACCACTACGGGCTCTAAATCATGTTCCACGTTTTCCATGTAATGAAATATCTTATTTTTGACAAAAATTATATCACATCCTCACTAAACCTAGGGAGACATCCATGCCAAATCCTAGAGGCATCACATAACACAATGTACTAATCACCCTCTTCTAGGAGACTCAACATGGGATCACTCATTAAAGTCTTCGACAACTCCTAAAATTAATGTTAACACATTTTTATACACATTAAATAATTCCCCTTAGAAGAAAAATAAATAAAGTGAATTGACATCCTAGATAAATCAAGAATAACTATCCTTTAGTAGCCTTACAACAAGTGTAATTTTCACACCATTATCACACTCATGGTTGGTTAAAAATTTTACACTACCTCAACATTACCTAATTATACTACCACACCCTCTACTTAGAAGGAATCTCCTAGAAATATTAAATGTTGAATCCATGACTTACACTTCAGAATATTTCCAAAAATCTAGTGTGTTAATAGTATGTTTGGGAACAACCTCAAGTGACTCATATGATCCTCCTTGGACACTGAGTACACTAGATCATCACCAATAAATACCACCCAATATAGGAATATGAAATGATAAATATAATTTTCATCAGACCCATGAAAACCTTTTTCAAATTCATGATTCCAAAAAGTGTTAATAAGTACTCATAATCACTATAGAAATATTATAATGTAATCAATATTATATTAAAGTATCAGACATAATGCTTGTGATACTGTGACCCCAGGTCATTCTTAAAGAACCACCTCAATCTCCCATCTACTCAAAGTAGATATTGATACTCAAAAGTGGATACATATTCATCACGACAACAAGGTTTAGGAAATTTTAATTGACACAAAACCTCATGATATAATTTTCATTTTTGTTGGAAAAACCTTGTGCTTGATTGGGATATTAATAGGCTGACCAAACACATTCTGTTTCAAACCTCAAGTTTTATTTCAAATCAAGATGCTCTGTGAGAACCATCAAATATGAAGGACCTTTTATCAGGGTTATCCATGGGTTCATGTCAATACATAAGTATACCTCCCAATGGGGTGGTAATCCTAGAACATATTAAGGATTTTTTCCCACATAATATACCACCATTAAAGGAAAATAATATTCCATTGAATCCGTTACTCTAAGGGTAATGTTGTCCAACTAATGAGTAATAGGATGTATCCTCTTTCATGGGATCATGTCCCACTGTTACTGGGATTCATTCATATCCATTAATCAAAACATCATTCCATAACTATAGACACACTAGATAATCCTCATGAAATGGAAAATTTTGGCATGAACTGGGGATAATAAATCCATGACTACTATAACATCATAGTGCCTTATAATTTATACAAATAGATCACATTTTAAGATCCCTATGGTATGCGTTTGGTCACACTATTAGTAGAAGTTGGTGTTGGATCTTATTTTGTTAGAGTCATGTGGAACATGGGTAAATACACAGGATCAATCGGAATCTATAGGTCTCCAACCAGATAATGTGAAAGAATATAATGGTGTGTGCTTGTGGTTATTAACATTTTATATAAATTATAGAACAAATGTATTCTACCTCTAATCATCCCTAGATCCTCAAGGTTATATTATTTTATTACCTATAGCTATAATAGTTCCTAACCACTCGCAACCTAAACAAGTTGTGGACCAACTCATAGTGGTGGTTATAAAAAGTAAATCCACTACCATCTATGGCCACTCTCCAATCACCCATTCCAAATATTCCACCATGGGGACCTCCCTTATACTACTACAATATCTATCTTGGAGATCCATTAACCATCCCTCTATTAGATTTATGATGTAATAGAAAATATCACATGATGTCTCCCCAATCATAATCATAGAAACACCACCTCTCTATAGGATTATTAGATCCATCCTGAGATTCTGGAACTACATACCCTCTATCCTAGGATCATCTCCTGAAGCTTCTGACAATACTAGATCCCTATGATTGTTTTTTTAAAATAGCTATAGAGGTATCACTTATTGTGCTCCCACAAATAGAAAAAATATCATCATATTACTTCCTTGAAATATTTTTACTACGAATGTTCGGCCAAGAACTCTAGTATAGGTAATAATTAATAGAGTTATATTAATAGCTCATAAATGTTAATAAATTCCATGTTCAAAATTATATTCTTAGAAGAAAATATCATGTTCCAAATCTAGTGAGTATTGAAATTGTTTTCTAACCTTGAAAAATAATATCCATTATTCATTCTACCATAATGAAGCTATAGAATGTCATTTAAGTGAACCATGTGTTACATCAATGGATAGAACATATCCAAAAAGTGAAGTTAAAAATATAATGAGAGGAATGTATTCTCAAAACGTGTCTAGGTCATCGGACTCCACCATTTCCTAGTAGATCCCTTGAGAAGACTCATTGATAGGACCACCATCTAGTCTATATGTGTACGCATTATTTGGAAAACTCGAGTAACTTCGTGTAAATAGTCTGTAGATACCTAGGTTTCTGGCTCACCCAAAAACCTGGGAGACCACTATATCTAAAATTCAAAGAGTGTGCATGGAAAAAATACATCCTAGGATGGTTAAGTTAGTGAAACCTTATTCTCAATGTGTGGGGGTAAAATTGGAGAAACTCCGAGATGTACCAAATTATGTACAATACAATGTACTAAAGCCTCATAAAAAGGATGATCATCCTTGTGATCCTAGTGTTGAATTATGGATACCTAGCTTCATCAATGTATCTTGAAATAGATTCAATATGTTCCACAGATAATGAATTTTTATTGTAACATGACTCAATAATTTCATGGAAACAGCACCCCATTCATATATAATTCATGTACCAACATTTTACATATATCAAATGAGAACTTGTTGTATCTTAATAAGAATGTAATAAATGTTCTAGTTAATGGATTTTCCATCCACTACACCAAAAATGGTTTCCCTAGCCAGAATGTGGAACTAAAAACACATTAACATTGTTTCCAACAATTACTGACCAAACCTCACTACCATAAAATTTCAAATATCTAGTCCTAGGTCAAAATATATCTGCGACCACTATATCATGAAATGAGAAACCAGGTCTCCATGGTCTAGTTATAATCAAACTGAGAAACCGTATGACTACCTCTAATATCCCTAGGGATGGAGACTAGCAATGAGTTGACATATCTCAAACATGGGATGGATTATCCTACATAAATATACACATGAACAGACATCCAAATACACAATAAATGAATAAATATAATGTGACACTAATAAGAAAAATCAATTCATGAATTCTATCCCAAATTTTAGTACTATAAAATTTATATATGGTATAACGGGAACATTATAAAACAACCAAAAAATGAAAAATTCCAACCCTTTAAGGAGGGAATTATTTTAAAATGAAACATCCTGCCACATATAATGGAATGTATATCTCACAATGATCCACCAAATCATATTCCAACTACAGATCAATAAAAAATTCATTCTTCTATATAAAACTGGAAATGAATAGGAAGAAAACCTTGTAGGTTTGAGCATAAAATACCCAATATGACATCCTAGAATCACCAAACATAATGAATCAAGATACTAGTCATCTCATAACAAGAAATTTCAAATAGATTATGAGACATTGAAAAATGAACTATAAAACCCATATATAATCCAGATAGACTCCACGTCTCGTTGAATTATCAACCATACTCTCTATCATAGTATTCTAATCAAGGATTGAATATAATGCTCATCCAGGGGAACTCACTCCATGAGCCATGATATCACTGATGGTGCTCAATTGAGATTTCTACCTCATTGATCCATTCTAAGGAATTATTTATTAGATATTTGAATATCTATTTACATATATTGGGGATCATAGCCATGTACCATGGGGGAAACATGAATCACTAACATTAATATCCCACTATAAAGGTGATAAAATTCATGCTTTATTTGGATAGGATAATTCCTCACACTCATATAGGGGAAGGTTATGTAATGATAAATCATTTCACATTTGTGGAACTCTATCCAATACTAAACCCATGGAGGGGATCACAATCATATGTCCAATACCTAATTCCATATAGTTACTTAAATAGAAGGGAATGAGAGACTCACTTAGTCAACACCACACTAATCTAAATAGAAGCGACTCTCACCACTACTATACAATATACACAACTTTTACATTAGAGTATAAGTAGTTTCTTATCTAGTCAGGGTCTTCCCAGGTCTCACATTCTCACATGGAATGTTGTTTTCCATATACATGACTTTTATTATTATCATACAATATGTGTTATGTTTAATCCATCAATCTATATTCCTTTATTATGTGACCATGTATATTAGGTCATGCCCATGTACATTGGGATGTGCCTATATACTATGGTCATGCCTATGTACAATGTTGGGTCTAAGTATCATAGCATGTCCCAGAGGCCTGGTTATTCTTGTTTGTCTCTTTTTATTTAAACCCATGTACGCCTAGGGTACATAATGAGCCACCCATATTGAGTCACATGTCCTGTTACCCATGTCGCATGGTGTGTTTTATTTTTCACCATATTGATACATTAGTACTACAGAAGAGGGAATACACTATATGTGTTCTATAACGATACATGTAATGTATTCTATAATTTTATATAATGTACAAAAATCATAACATGTATACCTACATTACTAATTTTCTATATTCCATTGAAAATTAATTGTTAATTATTTATGCGGGAACATCTACGCCATTCCAATTTTGGTAATTATAGTCTGGCCACATCCACTACTCGGGGAATACCTCCCATCAAATAATATCATGAGACAAATATAATATGGGATCTAAAAGTCTGATCATAATGCTCAACATATCATCACTCATCATCATTTCACCTTGATACTCCCATTGATAAAATACCATAAACTGGAGCATCAATCTATTGTGACAAATAATAATCTTCAAATATAGAGTAAATTGTATTGGTCAAACCACTCCCCTAGGGAACACTAATTATTAAAGTGAAACAAAGGGGGATGAAAACCAAAATAAATACCATGATGAATGAATATTTTCCATTATTTGGGTTGAAATTGGTACACTTTTATTTTAATGATGAATGAAGTATTCAAAAATCAATAATACGAATTCACAAAATCCACCAATTGTAAACAAGACCTTGTAAGCAATAACGACCCATAAATCAATATTTTAGTGGATCTGATTTACACTCATTAAGGGATCCTAAAATGAGGAAGTAAAATAATGAAACATAGATTCCCAACCACAATTGTTAGAATAATCACTGTCAAATAATGGGTTTTCAACTTCATCATTGGTCAGATACACAAACAAACATGTCGTTGGTGATCTATGAGGTTCTCTGATCAGTAACCCACAATCCTAACTTCCATGAATACACTTCATAACACTCCACTAAAATACCATGGGTTATGTGGATAGCCATAGGATATACCCATTACATGGTCATAATATTGGGGGTTTTGGTGAAGGAAATGTTACTTAATTAATTAATTAATTACTTCTCCCATGAAATTTTTTTAATCAACAATCCAATAACTACTTAGTTTATTTCATTAATATGGAAATACATGAATTATTTATTCAGTTATACTCTCATTTTTCCCATAATTGACTCAATTTAGGAGTTATTACATTATATTATAAATCTATTTGGGGTTATATAATATATTAAATATTTTTATTATATCAATACCGAGCCTCCGCGGGCATTGGAATCTAGTGTGAACTTATCATCTGGATAAAATAAAACATATCGAATATATTAATTTAATATAATTAGAATATATAAATTAATTAAAAATAATTTTAATAATATTTTCGTTAATAATTAATATTAAAAATTCAAAAAAATTATCACGGTTATAGTTCGAATACCTTTATCATCTGTTGAACAAAGAGGCAATGTTTTTTTTAATTAAAATTACGAAATCCCATAAAATTGATATATTTTGGCCCTATGATACTCAAAAATGGAATATCTAGCTATTTGGTAATAATATTTTTAGAATGTAATTATATATTTCATTTCTCATAACAAATTTCCATGTTTGTCCTCTCCCCCACTTATAAAAAACCATATCTTATACTATTATCATTACAAATAAAATGAATCTTGGATTTCCCATAACGTACCAAAAACAATTCATTATATCCATCCCCAAGATCTTTAGTAATTATTTTAATAAAAAAACCATCTAATGACATCTTTAGGAATATTCATAAATATGTCCTTGGATGGTGAAGAGATATCTTTCTTAACCTGATGTTTTTTGTTCAAATACATCCTTAAATTATTATTTAACCATTATGATATAACAAAAACAATATGTAAGTTATTTATATATATTTTTAGGTTAATTAATAACCTACCTCAATATCTACTTCCATAGAATGGGAAACAAAATCATCGATCTTGTGTACGGTGGACAATGGCCTCATGAAATGATATATTTCATTTCCTCTCAGAGCCACTCATGGCTAGATATAATGATTAATTTAATTTTTATACAAAATATTTTTAACATAATTATATTTATAACCTTATAATTTCAATACTCCATTATTACCTACCAATTTATTGGACAAATATAATGTTTCTTGTATATACCTGTGGACTATAACCTTTGTGAATTGATCTTACTCTATTTTCATGTTGTTTTGGAATGGAAGGTAATAAGGATTGATTTTATGAATATATACTATATATTTGAAATATAAATGATTATGTTAAGGTGAAATAATATTTATCTCTCTTTCAATCATTCCATCAGAAAATTAAAATTGCATTCATTTGATTGTATGGCCTACTGTCTCAATGTATGATGTCATTCATTTCTCTGTATCTGAATTTTATTAATGAGTCTAAATATTTTTATATTGAATTTATATGATAATTATATCATAAATAATATTATAATTATTAATTGTCAATGATAAATTTTCATGGATAGATAACTACATATCCAAAAAATACAGGGAATGTGTAGTAGTTATCAACGAGAACTGTTTTTTAATAATGAATTTGTAATAAACCGGCATTAAAATTGTTATAAAAAATTAATATATGATAATTTATATAATATTATGTTTTGAAAATGAATTTACAATATATCTATAATTATTTTATAGGTTTTTTGGACATGTATAAATTAATTTCGACCTGAGGTAAGATATTTAGTCTCAATTATATTTCTTTGATACACATTCCATTTTCAAAAATTGTTTCTTTTTGGTAGTTTGTATAATTATTTTGATTGTATTTCATTATGAGTCTTTTGAATGTTATTTGAATTTAAATATATATCTAATGTTATTTATTTCAATTTTCTTATCATTCAAATGTTACCAATGGTATAATGTTTTTATGTCACAATATTATTATTTGTCATGATTATTTTTTACTATATACACTATGATGAAATTAAATGATATAAATCTGAATAAACTAATTAAATTTCATATCAACTCTTTTTTTGAGAAAATTTTTTTTTATTTCATTTTCTTATATTCAATAAATCAAGACTCTAAAAGAATTTATTTTATGAATAATCAATTTATTTCACACATCGGAAGAAATTAAATTCTTGTCCATGACTATTTATTGTTAAAATATTATATTGAGTGATTTAAATATAAATCAATGATAGATAAAATCAATTTTATAACATGTTTAATTTTTTTTATAAATTATTTAGAATTAATCATCCTTTCATTTTTTGATTGAGGTACTATTTACTTTTCAAAAAATATGGGAAGAAATAATTGTTTTAATAATAAGTTTCTTCTACCATGACCATTCAATTTGATATTGCTATCTCAACAAATATTTTAGTATTTATTGAAATAAAAAAACCCCCTTAGTATTTTGGGATTATTTATATTTCAAGTACATTTTATCAAATAGAAAATGGTATTTTCCTTTGTAAATGTTCCAACTAATATATGGAATCCATTTTTAATCTATGATCACAACCTTTTGATGTCACATAAGTATCATTGAGAATATAGTCCAATAAAATAATCATAATTTATAATCTAAATCGTTTATGATTTTGATAACATTATTTTTTTTAAACTATTATTTTCTCATCAGTTATGTCATGATTAACTAATTAAATGATTATAAAACTCAAATCTTTTCCCTATATTATGTTCTAATATAATATCAATGAAACTCATTTCCTTTCATAGATTATGACATAATAAATGTATTATTATATTGTGGAGTAAAAATGAATCATTTAAATCATGTTATTGGTGGTACTAAAATTATATATCCCTATAATACATTGGGTTATAAGTATATAAATTGAGATAAACTGGGAAGGAATCGAGGCTTCACCCAGTTTAGATTTGGACCCTCTACACTTTGGTAGTCTTGGGAGAGATCATTGACAGAAATTATTGTTTAGGGAATGAAGATAATCCATTTTAATAGTATCATAAATGATCATTTACATATAAATAAATTATTTTCTATGATTATATGTACACTATAACAATATGTCTTATGTAATGTTTTATTATCATGGATAATTTTCATTGATTGTTTTATGATTCAAGTATAAATAAGTAAAAAATTATAATTCTATGTATTAATACCATAATATATTATATTAATGATACATTTTCATGTATAATTCCCACGTATGTATATCATTATGCACATTTTATGTTTAATTTATCATTGATATCCCCTTTGTTTACCCTTACTGACCATTTGAGCTCACACATTCTTATTTTTCCATTCCCTTGGTTATGAATAAAGGTATTATGATTTATTTTTTCAAATATTGGTACTAGTTATAAAGAACATAGTTGAAAATGATAATTTCCACTTATGAATGAGTTTTTATGTATCCAAGTTTCTAAATACAGTAAACATTCATGGTCTTAATGTGTGTTTTTTGTAAATTATAATGAATACCCATTAATTAAGTTGTATTATCAATATATAGAAAGTATCTGTCACTATATTTTGTATCGAATCTAGTTCTTAGACACCATTAGAAGATAGGAAGGGAACAATTTCCTAACAACCCCTGGTATATTCCTATGTATATAGGAAATAATTAAGATATCGCAATGATGGAATTTTGTTTTTATTTGGAAAACATAACTTTTTTGTTACTACTAGTGGACGTTGTTTTGAAAGAGATTCATATATGGGTAATAACCCATAAAATAGTTGGCCAAGTATATCATGGTTATCATTCTATTTCATGATGGGTTGGCCCTTACTAAATAACCAGTTTGAAAAGGTTGGGGGTTATACAGAAGATAATCTAAAATTTCATTGTAAACATTCACGAAGGATTGAATATTTCATTATCATCAAATATGTACATTAAACCTACTGAATCATTGATTAAAATTAATATTTCATGATTTTAACATCCTATATATAATTTTTCATGATTATTTGTTTTTCCAGTATATTAATTTTTTCTCACAATATAATTTTATGCTTTATTAAAAGGTTCTAACCTAAAAGAAACATCTTAATTTTTAATGTGATAGGCAATAAAACTATTTTTCTCCTAATAATTCAAATTTTTTTGGAGTTGGAATTAAAAATATTATTTTTATGATTATAAAATTTTAATAAGTTATGTATCGTCATGCAATTTTAAATAAGGAAATGGGGGAACAAAATATTTTGAGTCCATCATAATACAATTTACTCCCTATTTTACTGTGACTACTAATAAAATAGTTTTGTTACAATATATTAGCACCAATAAAAAGATATTTTGTGTTATCCAGTGTTCTGAGCCTGAAAAACTCATTTTAGATATCTATCATTTGGATGGGGAATAAGATTAGTGGTAGACTCTAATCAAGAATACAGAGAAACAGGATGAATTTGAATCCATGGAGAGGGTTGGGTTTGAGAGATTATTTCCCAATAGTTAATTTTGTAATAATATTCATATGAAATGAGGGAGGAATTATTTAAGGTGAAGACTAAGGATGATGAATATGTTGGTAACAAAGTGTAATATTTTATAATAATTTCTTGGTATATTTATTGTATTAACAATGCTCTTCAATATGTGGTAGATTTATTATTCAATGTATTTTAACATAGTCTCAAAATTTTGTTATCCTTAAGGTAAATTAATATCTACGAAGAAACAATTTGATACACTTTCAAGGAGGTAATGGATATTGGAATTTCCCACCAATCTCATAGTTTTGATAATAAAAAAATTGTGGAATTCAAATGAAATCATATAAACCCTGGAAAGAATAATATGATACTTCCATTATACACTAGGTTTGGAAGTATAAATGGATTTTGATTTTATAAATGGATTGATAAATATTTTGAATTCTATAATTAAGGACATCAAAAAATACAACTCCACTATAAAGGGATGATGTTGTATAAAGATGTAGAAAGGGAGATAGCTCTATTGAATTCACTACTTGCATTCAAGTGTTTTAAATGTATGGAGTTTACTGATTGCACTAAAATTCTTTCAAATCAAAATATTAATGATTATGATCTATATAATAAAACTCTAAATCCAATAGTTAAAGGGAAATATCATGTGATAACTTTTTTAGATGTTGGGTATAATAAATATGTAGTGAAATGTAGACATTCCATCCAATATAGAACAAAATTTTTTTTATTTTACTCTAGATATACCCACTCGTATAAATTCAAATCATTAAATGAGTTTATAAAACGTTCTCCCAAATTATTATATGTGATGTATTTATACAACCTCCAAATTGTGTGAAAATAGACCCTCAACTGTATAATTGTTATTTGGTTCTATTTTGTGGTAATATTATTCAATGTGATGTTTTTATTCACCCTCTGGTTTGATATGATTTTATCTTAGTTATACATTTGAATTATCTAAATAATTCACACTTAAATTTTCTTGGAAGAGAATTAATTTTTGATATTCCTGACTAACCATTAATTTTCAATCAATGTGAATATATATATATTCTTTTGATAGAAATGGCATCCATTTTGTGGGTCATTCCATATATTTAAAATTTGTGTATATCTGAGAAAGATGGGGAGAATATATATATTGATGATATTCTTATTGTGTTGGAGATAATTTATGTTTTTTAATAAGTGATTCCTAGTAATCCATCAAATAATAATGTTGAGTTCCCAACAGAATTCATATTGTGTGATACACCTATTTCAAATAATTAATATTGAATGGACATGATTGAGTTGCATGAATTAATGTAGAAACTTGATGAGAATGTTGAAAAAAAACTAATTTGGTAAAGGTTTTATACATGGGGTGGACATATTAATAATTTAGAAGAAATATGTATCAATTCGACAATACAATAATTATAAGAATATGAACATTATCATAACCAAGGACAGGTATTATATACCTAGTGTTGATAAGTCATTTGATCAACTAGGCAGTGCCTGAAACGTTTATAAGATTTACCTTCAATCTGGAAATAATCAGTTAATGAATAAGAACTTTGATATACCTATGAAAACATTCAATATTAGGTATATACATTGTGAATTCATTGTGATGTCATTGGGTCATTCTAATTCCAATGATTTTTTGAAGGATTAAATAACAATAGTCATTTTATATTACATTGATCATTTATCACTAGTATTTATATACTATATTCTTATACATTCAACAGGAATGAAATAGAATGAAAATCACTTGAGGATGGTACTAAAGACCCAATTTATGGAAAGTATTATCAAAAAATTACAAAGTCTGAATTTTTTCTATAAATTGATTCGCATGTGGTTAATATAACCTCAAGAAATTATATATCAGTGGATCCATAAAATAATGATGCTATTAGAGGTTTTCACATAACATCCACTATATTTGGGATTATTATTTTTCTTATTTTTGGTGAATATTATCAGTGCTTTGTATAAATTTTATCCAGATTATCTTATCCACTCACCATTTTAACTCAAAATCATATAGGATTCATTAGATAGAATATTTTAAGGAGAATTTCATGGATCTAAAGGAAAGGATAGTCAATACACTAGTGATAACATTTCACTAAAATAGAGTTGTTATTGTAATTTATATTGATACTCCCAAAAAGGGATCGAGAGGAATTATTCTGTATAATTTTACGCTATTAACTTATTCCTAATAAAAATCTATATTTAATTAGTAAAATTTCCAAACTCATTATATGGATATAACTGTGGTAATTTTTAAATTAAATATATCAAAAAATAATATTTTTGGATAATGGTGTGATATATTTACTGACCACCAAATTTAAAATAATATATACGCACAGAAAAACTTGTGTATGATCTAGAGAATACGGATAGAGATGATTAAATATTCTGACTACCCAACACATTACATACCAGGGAATGAGATTATGTTGGTTAAATATTTGATTATAAAGGATCATGGTAGTTAATCAATGACGTGGATCAAAAAAAATCCAATATTTACTAATTTTCATATGATGTATAGTAAAATTATGAATGAAGGGGAAAAATTTACTTCCTCACATTAATGGTCAACCATCTATTCATGTGAATATTATTGAGGAGAAAAAGAAAGATATATAATTATAAAATAATGTCAATAATATTCAATAGTTTTAAAATTATTTTTATGGAATGTTAATATTCAGGAACCACATCCACTGTAGATTTGAATACGGTGCTATTATAGCTATCTCATAGTTACTCATTATCTATTTATAAAAGATTTAAGAAGACTTATTGAGATCTGAATGACTATTTAGATTTTGATGGAATGAATACATATATTATACAGTTTTTTCTCATTTCATGGTATGAAAAAATTATATGAATATGAGAGAAAACTCTAATGAAATTTTATTACAATTACCTATATAATAATAGAAATGGGAAAACATCGCCCTTGATTTTAACATCGAACTCCCTAACAAATATATAATCCATAATTCTATTGGATTATATTCTATCACTATGAAATATATTAAAACATCACTTATATCAAAGAATATTCTCCTTTATATTAGTTTGATATTACTTTCATTATGGAATTGTTTAGGTTTCATGGATTACCATATTCTATTTTATCTGATTGAGATTTGATGATTACCTTGATGTTGTAGTTAGTCTCCAATAGGTTCTACATATATAGTTTAGTTTTATTATGCTGTATCATTCTAAATTCTATGTTCACTTTAATGGGTCCATTCATCCTCTAGAGTGTGTGGTGAGTTGTTTTTCTATGGATTCCGAATCTGGTTTATATTGACAACTTCCACTACTTGAGTTTTCATGTAATTATATATTTTACTAACACATTTAGCAAGATCCTTATAGATCCCTCAATAGAAATAAATGTAAAACTAAACTGTTTAATAATAAATTTAGATAAATAATTTTCTTAGGACCTTCTAAATATGATAAAATCCTGTAGAATGTTAAAGATGCTTATAAGAATATTATGGAACCTTAGAGTCTACAGAAAATATATGTTGATAATCATTAGAGTGATCTAAAATTTCAAGTTGTTGCAAATTTTTTATATGAATTTATCCATATGATAACATAATCATTGTTTACGAAAATTTAAATCTATTCAACAGTTATATTTTCTATATTCATATTATTTATAGATTCGGGATGGTAACATGTCATTTGGAGTTCCCACTTAACCTCTCTCAATGTCCAAATGAATTGTATATATCATTCATAAAGAAGTAGATATCTGATCCTTGACATTCTTTTAACTATGGGGGAATACCAGTAGATTATGATCTCTATTATGAATAAAAAATTCTAGAAATCATGTATTATATAGATAAAGTGGTATAAAATAAGACTTCTAAACTGGTTAATGTTCTCTAGAGGAATCAGAAATTTGTGGAAGCTATATGGGAATATAAGGATAAGAAATTTTTGAAGAATCCATAGTTATTTTTATCAATTTGATGTAATTATTGGGGATAAAAATATTATAAGGTGGTATAATGTAACCCCTTTATATTTTTAGGAATAATTTTTGTGATAAATTTATACTATTTAAAACATGTTCAACACAAAATCATGATCTTAAATAGACCATAATATAGAATATCACTAAGACCTATATGATAAATTGATGGTTATAAAACAATTAACTAGATCATTAATATTATATTAGTTACATGTGTATAAACTAAATTCATTAGTTATTACTTTTTTTGAATGGAAGAGTGATTCAAAAATAATAAAAAATTATTATTTAGAAAAAATAATATACACGCAATGTGAATTGAAAAATTAAATTATTAAAAAAAATTAATGATTTTAGTGATGTATATTCAACCAAATACCAGAAAATTTATCATATATTTTTAGAACATGTGATAAGAGTAAATCCAGTAACAGTATTAAAAACCTTATATTTCTAAAAAAAAATTTCGATGTGGTTTTTATAATTATATTAAAAATAATTATCACATAAATTAAATTTTTTTAATGAATTAACATTATTTTTTAACTAACTTGTAAAAATAATCCTAGAGTGAAAATACTTTGTAATTTTTTAAATGATTACTTTTTTGATGAAATGTAAAATATACTTATTTTTGTTGAAAACTACAATTTTCATGAAATAATATTCCAAATTATATTTGGAATAAAAATTATTCAAAATTTAATCTAAAATAAATATTATTATAACTAATCTAATTTAAAACATTTGAATAAATTTTGTGTGGGATATTGATATAATAATATTTTATACATAAGAAAACTTTTTTTGGGAAGATTAGATTCAACATGCTAAAAAAAATTAATAAGAAAAAATTACTTACTGGTCATAATAAATAGTAAAAACTGTAAATAATTAATTGCAATGGTTACTTTTAAAATGGGTTTAACATGGATTAAAAAATTGTATTTTTCCAAATAAAAATATTGAAATACAATTTAATGGAAATATTTAGGCCATATCCTACTCCAACATCAAATTTATGGTCATCATGAGGCATTTTTCTTGAGAATTAATTTATCAATTTGTATTCTTTTATGAAATTTACTAGATGGACCCCTCCACCACTTATAAATAGAAATATCCGAATCCCTTTTAATAAAACATGTAATATATTTTTTGGACAGTACCTACCCAAAACATGTATTTACATCAACCTCATGGCCTAAAGTCCTTGGTTTGACCATAAAATCATCCTAGGATGGCTTTATGTATAATAATATAAAGATTGTTCATAGATTAGGTACGATTATTAACCATGTATTTTTATTTTTTCAAAAATGTACATCAAATATTATTCAATAATGGTTATAAAATAACTTAATTATCTTACAAACAATTATATTTTTTAGTGATTATATCACAACCCATACCTATCTCCTCTTCCATCTAATGGGATATGAAATTGGAAATCATTTGAATGGCACACCACTACCTCCCAAACCAATGTACTTAATTTGTATTCAAAACTATTATGGTAGGACATGGTGATGGATTTTATTTTTATATATCATAATTTATAATTTATTATAAATATGGAATTACAATATCCCATATTCCTTCTTACATTCCAATATTTGTAAATGATAACTTCACACTTGCATACCAACGCCGCCATAAAGTGATATGATTTTCATTGGATTTATTTTTACATAGATGGAAAAAAGGAATGACCAGATGAATATATATTATATATATGACATATAAATTATTATTTAAATGTGAAATATTAATTACCATTTTTTTATTTTTCAAAAAACAAATTATCCCCATTCATGTGTACATGTGATCTATTTTCATGATGAGCACTGTATTTTATTTCTATAAATCTATAAATTGTCATTGATTATATATATATATATGAAATACATATATGAGACATTTATATTAATAAATAACATTATAAAAGAGTTTCAACAATTGTAATAGTTAAATGACTGAAAATTATTGAGGAAAAAAATAAATGAAAAACAAAATAGTTGTCTCACGAAACATGGTTTTTAATGATGAATTATTAATAAAATAGTGATAAAATGATTATAAGTAACTATTAATGGTATGATATAATTTATTTAGATTTTTAATATACTTATATTATCTAAATAACTATTATATAATTGGTTAAACCACATATTAATGATTTTGGACCTAATTTATAAAAAATATGTCTGAATATTATTTCTGTGAAACAATTTATATATTCCTCACTTATTTTATTTATGTGATGTGTATAGTAACCATGAATTTATATTTTTATTATAATAATTAATTTTTGGGTATTTACATATCTATATAATAATATTACTTTCATGGGGCATACTATTCAAATGTTTCTAAATCACTAAGTGTTTTTTGAGGAAATCCCATTGTTTTTGGGATTGTTTATTATTTTATTTTTTCTTAATGATATTCAATTATTATATCTTATGAAACTATTGAAATTTATTCTCCTCCATTTATTTAATATTATCACATTTTTCCTATTATTTTACTCTATTTATTGATTGAATTTATAGAATCAATTTTTTAAGGAAAATTGAATTTATTTCACTCTTCAGTCAAAAATAATTTCCCTTCAAGTTCCATGTTTTATGAAAATTCATTAAATAAGATTTTAATGATTCTTAATAGTTTTTTATTACATTTTCCCCCTTATTTTAAATTTTAAATTTATTTTCAAATGAATATTTTTTGTTTTTTATGAAGTGAATAATTTTTACATTTTATCCCATATGTGAGAGGGATCACTAATTTAAATGAAATTTTCCATTGTCAAGACCACTCAATTAATTAAAGTTTCTTATATAATTCTTCATTTTTCATTTAGATAAAATTTAATTTTTTATATTTTATACATTTTGAGATTTGATGTAAATTATTTCAATGATAAAATGATTTTTTCTTAAGGAAAAGTTCTAAGTGATATTTTCAAGGTTTATTCTTATCTATGGTGACATATTTTGATGTTACTCTACTTTTATTTGGGATATGTTTCAATTATGAAATCCTAATAATTTATATATAGGCTTTATGATTATGATTTCAATATGTTCTTGAAACCTATTCCTTTCCACGGGTTATGTAATGATTATTTTATGAAATGATTATAAACTATGTTTATTTTTCACTGGTAGTCTTGTAATGAAATTTTTTTATAACCCATTTTTTCACAATTTATGAAATAATGAATATTTAATGATATATTAATAGATATTTTTATGATTTTTATTATTTTATGTGTATAACGAAAATTATTTATCCCTATAATTAAATGGATAAATATGGATATATCATTAGATAAACACGACTTGAATGTGGAGTGAACCGAGTTTATAATGGGGAACATACAAATATGTTCATCTTCAGTGTGGTCTAAGACTACTATGATGGTTTGAGGATTGAAAAAAATAAACTATGATACCATTGGAAATGACCCATGACAAATAAGGAAATTCATTTCTACACTTCTGGGTATTCAATAAATATATGTCTTATCATGATGTTCTATTCAAATGGATAATTTTTTTCCATTATGATTCATTATTTATGAAGAATAATTATTTATTCCTTTAATACATGATTATAATATAATATATAAGTATATAATTTTATTTTTCATTATTCGGTACTCATATCTATATTATCATGTTATGATTATGTGATCATTAATATCTCTCTCGTATACCATTACTAAAAATCGGAGCACCTAGTTTCTTAAGAATCCTTTACATAGGTTATGTAGAATGGTTCTCTATTTGAAATTTAAATGAACAATTCTATTTATGGATAAAAATGTGGAAGATGATTAAGTCATCTTATGAACCATTTCTTTATGTTTTAATGCTTCCAAATACACAAGTCATTTATGTCCGTGTTTCATGTCTGTTAAAATTGATATGAATATTCCTATATTAAGATATTTTATATTTGTATGAATTTAATGTATTTCGATACATGATATGATGTTACCCATTGAGGTAAGGGTTTTGATTTGGTTTCATAGAATGACTAGAGACTCATTTCATGATAATTATACTCAAACTGTGAAGTATAGGAGTCAGATGGTTAACATATTTATAATATTCAATATTTTATGAGGTAAATTTTAGAATTAAGTATATGTATTTGATATGTAATTGATGGTGTCTATTGTATGCATTTTCCTATAAAATTCATTGTTAATTTAATATCCTCAATGAGGGTATTAGATTGAATTTCCCATGATACTCATTATTATTATATTGATGTTCACAACCGTACTTTGATGGAGTATCACAAGGAGACAGAGGAATAACTATCAATATAGGGTATTACAAAAATGGTGATAGTGCTCATTATTTTATTAAATTCCATAGATATTTCATTTCAAACAATTGAAAAATTTATAGGGGAGATGTGAGTGGCCCTTGGGGGTAGCGAACAATCCCTAAAACATTATTTTGTTGAGTGGCCCTAGATTTGTAGTTCCTTAGAATACATCTACTAATGAATAGTGGGTTTTTTAGATTCTGGTATATCAGTGAATTTTTGTTTTATTCTCCTTGGATTGACTTAGTACTCGAGTGTGTATATAATATAAAATACATGTTTATTTCTTTTAGTGATTAATTTTTATTCTATATCTGATGTTACAAACTATTACTAATCAATCTATTTAAGGAATGGATATTTCAAATTACAATTGTGGGATCATTGAAATAAAACCATATCTTTGAAAAAATAAATTATGGTGGTCAATTATAAGAACCTGGTTCTTAGTTTTGAGGTATGGGTTTCTTCTTTTCTCCTTTCTCTTTTCCTTATGTTCTTTTGAGAAAATAATGAAAATGGGGGGAAATCCTAAATTTTGGGACTACACGCCGTATACTTTTCCACACGCCATGTACTTTTGGCCATGTGGGATGAGTACACAGGGCGTGTAGCCATGTCGGTGATGAAAGGTGTAAAACCCGACTACACGTTGTGTAGTAGGTATTTACACACCATGTAGTCAGTCGACAGGTGAATAGTAAGGCATTGGCCAGCTGGGCGATAGTACATGCCGTGTATAGAGGTATACACATTGTGTACTCATGTTGATAGATGAACATTTTGGCGGTGCCACCAGAGGAATAGTTAAATGAGGGGAGTACACACCATTTAGTAAAAAGTACACATCGTGTACTTTTTTTCACTTAAATTGGGCAGTAGCCAACCATGTTCACGGGATTGGCTTAAAACCGGACTGGATCTCAGGAGAGGACAACTGAACCTTTGTGGTTCTCCAGATCGAGCATCAGGAATCTGTTTCCGCTTCAGTCGATCACATTGAAACCGCACGGGTAAGCCCTCCCATCTCCTCGCATTGTTCATGACAATTTTTCCTCTAGTAGAAGTTTTTTATGGTTTAATGAGAATTCCATTACATCACATCTATGACGTTATTGGACGTTTCAAAAGTCATCGTTCAGGTATACCGTTCGTAGGTATTTAAGGTAGGTGGCTTGGTGTTTAATTTTTCCAACTGATGTGTATTTTTTTTACTGTTGTGATACGCGCCCATGAGTGGGGTTTCGTATGGATGAGTCCTTGTTGAATTAAATACCTATAATTGTATAGGTAATTTAAATGTGATAATAAATTGTTGTTTGTGACAGCTTCTTGGATCCAGGACCACCCCGGGGGTGCGTTCCTCTATTTAGCCATTTGTCCAGGATACCTGAGGGTATGCCTATACATTAATGATTATAGAATTTACTTGAGTGGAATTGTTTTTATATTGATTGTTTACATGTTGGGCATTTCCTGGTTACTTGCACCTATGGGAAGTGTTCTTTTTAGCATGAGGGAATAGTTTTCTTAGCTTGAGGGCAAGGTACTTCTTAGCGTGAGGGAAATGTTTTATTTCGCCGGAGGGTAACTTTTCATATGCCTGAGGGTAGAGACTCTATGCTTTAGGGTGACACTTCGTACGCCTGATGGAAATGCCTAAGGGAAATATTCTGATTACCTGAGGGTTGTGATTCTGATTACTTGATGGTATGGGTTTGCATGTCCAAGGACACTGACTGTTTACATAGAAATTCACTATGGTGGTTTTATTATAAATGAATTATTGAATGAATATTAAATTGACAATATAACTGGTAAAGTTAGTTACTTTTTAGTACTTCTTAGTTTATTTCATTTACTTTTGCACGTTGTTGTTTCATGTTTACAGACAGTTGAGCATGGGCCTTTGGTGGGTGCCTACTGGAATTTATATCCCACACTCTGTTTGGGTCATGTCTTCGGCCCAAAAAGATTACGTTTCTGTAGGTGTGGATAAGGGAAAGGGTCCCTATACATGTACTTAATTGCTAATGAGGAGGAAGGGAGCATGGGACCGGGCTTAGGCTCGCGATGATACCATCTATTTTGTTTTGTTTTGTTGTACTCTGTTTTGTAATGTGATGTATTGTTGTGTAACATGTTCTGGTTGCTTTCATAGAACATGAGACATGTTGCATCATTATCTATATAACTGTTGGTTATCTTTTACTGCTTCCGATGTTTCTGTATGCTTCTATTTTATTCCACTTCCATACAATTTGACAAATGAGGGCATATTTTCCCCACTATAAGACATGGGCCCTTGCTGCTAGTCGGAAGCCTCTGGCATTTGGGGAAATTTTCTTGAGGTAATGTAGCAAACCGGGTTCGGGGCACCGGTCGAGTGGCCCCTAGAACCGGGACATTACAAAGTGGTATCAAACAAGTTATTTTATTTGACTTAATATTTAAATCCTTAGTTAGTGATTGGATAAGAATGGTCAGTGGTAATAAGTTATGCCCGTGAGTAGCTAACCCGTGTATAGGGAAAAGCAAATTTACCTCGTGTTGCAATTTTTCTGATTCTGCAATTTTACAGTTGGATTGATTTTCACTGAAGGGTGGCGTACTTGTGATTGTGTTATTTATATTTTATTCATGGGTTCTATCTAGTTGCAACCCGATGAGATGAGGTTATTCCTTCTCATTCATCATTTAGGAACATGCTAGAAATCATATATCATGCATAGTTTCCAAGCCATGTAGGTGCATTAGAAATTGCAGGTTGTTGTGATAGTTGTTGTGCCAGAAAAAATCCATCTCTTTTGATAGATGCTTTGATAGATACCTACAATTTGATAGGGTATTATTGTGTGATCCTGTTTATAGAATGGACATCAATCTTTGGTTTTTTGGGGAGTATCGGTCCTCATTGACAATAATTTGGTGAAACGTTGATGGTTTATCCAGTTATAACACATATAAGATGTAAAACTATGATTCGCAGGGAGTATGGGCCCTCACGGATTGGAATTTCGCACTTAGGCGTTTCTTTTTTAGTATTTTCATGGTTCTGCAGAATTTTCTGAGTCATACTATCCAGAAACCCAGTATACAGGCCATGTAGTAACTTAAAAATGCCATGTATGTTCTTCTTTTTGGGAACAAAATAAAAAAATTTGAGTACCAGCCATGTACCCTAAGTACACGTCGTGTAGTCTCTTACAGTTTCATAGACCATGTGGGCAGGGACACAGGAAAGGGGAAATTCTTGGGGAAAACATGCCACGTACCGTATGTACACGCCGTGTATTGTTGACCCGGATTCCACCTGTGTAACTAAAAAACATGGATGGAGGAGACCTTAAGACATACACGCCGTGTCCACTATAGAACACGCCATGTAGTCTGACCTGGGATCTAGCCATGTAACTAACAACACGGGTCAGTGAAATCCTTTCATGTACATGCCATGTGTATAGGGTACACGCCGTGTAGTGTGAGCCGTGTATCCGGCTGTGTAACTAACAAAATGGGTTAGAGAAGCTCGTCTAGAAAACGCCGTGTACCTTTGGGACATGCCATGTAGTCTTGCCTGAGGACAGACCATATGGACTTAGCCATGTGGCTGGGAAATTGGCTAGTGTACATGCTATGTGCGGGTGTAACACACTGAGTAGTTCAAGCCAGGTAGGCGGCCATGTCCCAAAATACAAGGGCAGTTGGAAAATTACATCATACATGCCGTATAGATTATATACACACCGTGTAGTTTTTTTAAATGGGATCCATGTGGCTTGGACGTGTAAAAGGACCTGGGCAGGGAAGAGAAGTGAGGTACATGCTGTGTAGTCAATATACACGTCGTGTAGTCTTGTTTTCCACATCTTGAATGCCTTCTTCCTCTTGTTCCCCTTTTGGTTCATTTGTTTTCAGAATGTGATAATCTTGATCTAAGCTGTGTGTTTGACCTTGTACTATCATGCCGCTAAAACGTTCATGTGTTGTTCGCCAGGAGAGCAGAAATGAGTATACTCCAGACATGGTAGGCCATAGGCTACCAGTGGATCCTTCAGCAGAGCCAGATGCGGCGCCAGCAATTATACCAGACACAGGCACAGAGAAGCAGTTCCATGGAGGCTTTATGCAGTTCTTGCAGACCTTTCTAGGAGCACCGCCGGCTGCCACATCTAGGGTCGAGATGACTCATATATTCAATAAGAAACATCCACCTACGTTTTTAGAGGATGGCGGAAAAAATGCTGCAGAGTCTTGGTTGGGGTCGATACAGACTATTTTTGAGCACCTAGGGACGCCTCCAGGGAGGAGGGTTAAGCTCACGACATATTTGTTGGGTGATTCCACCAAGAGGTGGTGGGATGTTACCACACAGGTAGAGCATCACAAAAACATGGCGTGGGAATATTTCCAGACAGCCTTCTATGACCTCTTCTTCCTAGAGACGCTGAGGGAATGTCGAGCTCGAGAGTTCATGAATCTGTAGTATGGCACTATGTCGGTGATGGATTATTCTGCTCGTTTCATCGAGCTTCAGTGTTTTGCAACTGTTCTGGTGGGTGATGAGATGTTGAGAGCCAAATTCATTGAGGATGGTCTTCGATATGACATCCGAGCACTGGTGAATGTTTTCAGGTTTCCTTCAGTACATGCTATTATGAACCAGACACCGATTATAGAGAGGAACCTGCACGAAGCTAGTGGTGTGGGCCAGAGTGGTTCAGCACCAGTTTCTAGTACTATTTCTACCAGAAAGAGGAAGCGACAGAAGAGTTTCTCTCATGGTGGAAGTACTAGCTAGGATGTTTCTTTAGGTGGCCTTGTCTTCTGCTACAAGTGCGGTAAGGAGGGTCACAAGAGACCTCAGTTTCCATGAGACCTAGTGGAGTGATGATTTTGTGGCATGATGGGGCATCTGAAACACATTTGAAGGGCGTTTCCACTAGTGGATAGAGAGAGGGGTTCTGTATGGACTCCATGTGCAGGGGAAGGACTAGTAGCCTTTTATCATTCAGGGAGCTGGAAAACATCAGGGCGTGCAGGCTGGGATGGTTCCCATGGCCGTGGAAGCCAGACACCGGGATCTTAGAGGTAGTAGGGTGGGAAAGCTCAGGGTAGCTAGGCTGTGTCGTAGGGCCGCAGCACTAGGCAGACATATGCAGTGTAGTAGACCCAACAAGAGCAGGATCTCGGACCTTCTATAGTCATAGGTACTATTCTATAGCTTTTGTTTTATCATCAGTACTTTTCGATAAGGGTTCTACACATAGCTTCATATCTGTGCCCGTTGTGGAGAGACTAGGGCTCTATTTTTCTTATTCTTCTACTATTATGATGATAGAAACTCTTTTGGGGACTATAATGGCTAGTGTGTATCTGTGTAAGGAGTGACCCCTTGAGGTTGGTGGGTGTCACTTCTTTTGGGACCTCTATGTCTTAGTGATGGTGAGCTATGATGTCATTCTCGGGATGGACTAGTTGGTTCCCTTTCAAACCTTTGTGGATTTCTATCATCATAGGGTGAGTTTCAAGTCACCACATGGAGGAGAGTTTCTATACAAGGGTGAGTGGGATGTTCAGGTGTGTCGAGCTGGACCTGAGCATCATGGGCAAGGTGGTATCATAGCCCAGATTGCGAGCTTATATCTGGACAACCATGGGACTTTTTAGAAGGATTTCCCTCCAGTAGTTGATCGTTTCAGGGATGTCTTCCCGGACGACTTTTCAGGTCTTCCTCTGGAGCGTGAGTTGTATTTCTCGATTGATCTTGTGCCAGGAGCAGCACCAATGTCCATTCCTCCTTATAGGATGGCTACACCAGAGTTGCAGGTGATCAAGAGATAGTTAGAGGACTTATATGCAAAGGGTTTCGTCTGACCCATTACTTATCCATGGGGTTCTCCTATCCTTTTTGCGAAGAAGGCGTATGTTACCCTCAGACTATGTGTGGATTATAGAAATTTGAACCAGTTGACAGTTAAAAACCGATATCCTTTGCCAATGTTTGATGATCATTTTTATCAACTTTGTAGAGAATGAGTGTTCTCGAAGATTGACTTAAGATCAGGATATCATCAGTTGCGCGTTAGACCATCTGATATACCTCTCACAGCTTTCAAGAGCAGGTGTGGTCTATACAAGCATATTGTTAAGCTGTTCGGACTCACGAACGTGCCAGCAGTTTTCATGGCTCTGATGAATCATGTGTTCCATCCCTATCTGGATTCTTTTGTGGTAGTATTCGTGGATGATATATTGGTGTACTCTCAAACTCCACACGACCATGCCACCCATCTTGAGATCATATTGAGTACACTGAGAGAGAATCATCTATATGCTAAGCTCTCAAAGGGACACATTTGGATGGGCCAGATACACTTCCTTGGTCATATCATCTCAGAGGTAGGAGTTGCAGTAGGCCCAGAGAAGTTGAGAGCAGTAGTTTCTTAGGAGCATCCTCAGAACGTGTTCGAAATATTGAGTTTCTTAGTGCTGGCTGGTTTCTCAGACGCTTCATAAAGGACTTCTCCTGCTTAGTAGTGTCGTTGATGGGTTTGACAAAGATGGGGTGAAGTTATTTTGGTCAGAATCTTGCGAGACAGCCTTCCAGAAGCTGAAGTGAAAGTTGACATCAGCACTGATCCTGATAATCCTAGAGCAGGGAAAGATCTATACAGTTTACAGTGATGCATCAGGTATTGGTCTAGGATTTGTGTTGATGTAGGGTGATCGAGTAGTTGTGTATGGGTCTCAGAAGTTGGGGACACATGAGACTAATTACTCATCACATGATCTCAAGTTGGCTGCAGTTGTTCATCTGTTGCGCTGTTGGAGACATTATCTCTTGGAAGAACATTTTGTGGTGGTCACAGACCACAAAAGTCTCAAGTACATATTTACCCAGCGTGACTTGAACCTGAGACAGTGAGGGTGGGTTGAATACCTTCAGTCCTTCAATTTTGAGCATGCCTATACACCTGGTAATTGTAATGCAGTAGGTGATGAAATGAGCATGAAGACACAGATACAGGCAGTGCAGGAGGCCAGTGGTGAATGGCATCTTATGGATTTGTTCTCTGAGATGCATTTGGAGGAGTACGACAGTCAGGGGCATACCTATATTTCATCTTTAGCTGTGACCTCTACCCTCCTGGATAGAGAGAGGATGAGACAGGTATTTGAATCAGAAGGCCTAGTTCTACGGGTGTCAGTGGCAAGTGAGGACCCTCCACCTGGGTGGACGATAGGTGATGATGATGTTTTTAATTTCCATGGTCATGTGTGGGTTCTATGTGATATACTTGAGGAGCTTATGTAAGAGTTTCATGCTTCAGTCTAGGCAGTTCATCCCATTGTTACCAAGATGTACCATTACTTGAGGCATCAGTACTGGTGGTCGGGTATGAAGAGTGAGATAGCTAGTTTTTGTACGAGATGTTCCACCTGTCAGCAGGTGAAGATGGAGCATCAGAGGCTAGTCAGACTGTTACAGCAGTTACCCATCCCGGAGTGAAAATCGTATGATGTCGCGATGGACTTCGTGACTGGGTTGTCGAGGTCACCTCGAGGCAATGATGCAGTGTGGGTTGTTGTAGAAAGACTCAAAAAGGTAGCTCACTTTTTTTCAATCAAGGAGACCTTCAGTATTGATGAGATCGAAATGTTTTATATCCGAGAGGTCGTACGTCTTCATGGGGTCCCCCGTTCTATTGTTTTAGATAGGGATACACGTTTTACATCTCATTTCTGGAAGAATATTAAGAGGGAACTGGGTACACAGGTGCTTCTAAGAATAGTTTACCACCCTCAGACCGATGGTCAGTTAGAGCATACGATACAGGTGCTTGAGGACATGCTGAGTGCATGAATCCTATACTTTGGGGGGCTCTGGTAAGAAGAATATACCCCTAGTCTGGTTTGCCTATAACAATGGTTTTCATGCTACTATTGAGATGGCACCTTACAATGATTTATATGGTAGGCCATGTCGGTCACCCTTATGCTGGTTAAAGGCAGGTGAAGCATCTTTACTGGGACCACGTCTCATGCAAGAGACATATGAGAAGGTCCAGTTGATTCAAAATTGGATGGCTACCACAATGTTTCATCAGAAATCTTATGTTGATCGTCGTAGACGACCCTTAGAGTTCATGAGTGGGGATCAGATTTTCTTGCGTGTTTCACCATGTTTGGGACAAAGGAAGATCAAAAGACAGGGTAAACTTTCACCAAGGTATGTAGGGCCATTTGAGATTCTAGAGAGGGTCAGGCTGGTTGCCTATCCATTGCAGTTACCATCGAGGTACCGAGCCATGCACGAGTACTTCCATGTATCTCAGTTGCATTGTTATCAATCAAACACATCTCACGTTTTTTAGCCCGAGGAGGTTGAGTTAGATGCATCCTTTGAGGATCATATGATTCGTATCGTTGATAGGAGTATGATGGTTCTTCACGGCCGGTCAATCCCTCTCGTACAGATGCTATGGCAACATGGCTGAGTGCATGATGAATCCTTGGAGTGGGAGACCGACTTACGTGCTCAGTGTCCAGAGTTATTCATGGTTGTATCTTCACCACCCTTTGAAGGGAAATTCATCGACGAATTGTTTTAAGTGGGGAAGTTTGTATGAACCCGGTTCTTCGTTTTTATGTACGAGTATCTTCTTTTATCCTTTCTCTTTTCATTAATTATTTTTGATAAAATAAGGAAAATGGGGAAAAATACTAAATTTTGGGACTATAGGTCGTGTACTTTTCCACAGGTCGTGTAATTTTGGTCGTGTTGGATGAGTACACAGGGTGTGTAGCCATGTTGGTGAGGAAAGGTGTAAAACCCAAATACATGTCCTATAGAATGTATTTAAACGCCATGTAGTCAGTCGGCAAGAGAATAGTAACGTGATGGCCAACTGGGCTATAGTACATGCCATGTATAGAGGCATACATGTCGTGTACTCATGTCGATAGATGAACAGTTTGGCAGTGCCACCAGAGGAACAGTTAAATGAGGGGAGTACACGTCATGTATTAAAAGTTACATGCCGTGTACTATGTTTTTTTCTCTTAAATAGGGCAGTAGCCAACCCTATTCATAGGAATGGCTTAGAACTGGATGAGAGCATGGGAGAGGATGGCCGAACATTAGTGGATCTCTAGATCGAGCGTCGAGAAATCACTTTCTCTTTCGTAGATCACATTAGAATCGCACGGGTATGCCCTCCCATCTTCTCGAGTAGTTCATTCCTATTCTTCCTCTAATGGAAGTTATATGAGGCTGAATTAGAATTATTTTACCTCCGATCTATGACATTCTTGGACGTTTCATAAGGCATCGTTCGGGTATACCGTTCGTGGGTGTTTAAGGTAGGTGTCTTGGTGTTTAGTTTATATTACTGATGTTCATTTTGTGTACCCTTATGATACACGCCCATGAATGGGGTGCCGTATGGATGAGGCATTGATGAATTAAATACCTATAATTTATAGGTAATTTAAATGAGATAATAAATTGTTGTTTTGGATTGCTGCTTGGATCCAGGACCACCCCGGAGGTGCATTCCTCTGTTTAGCCATTTAGCCAGGATACCCGAGGGTATGACTTTATATTAATGATTATATAATTTCCTTTCGAGGAATTGTTTGAACATTTCTTGTTTACATGTTGGGCATGGCCCAGTTAATTGCGCCTGTGGGAAGTGTACTTTTTAGCCTAAGGGCATTGTTTTTTTAGCCTGAGGGCAAGATACTTCTTAGGTTGAGGGAAACGATCTATTTTGCCTGAGAGAAACTTTTCGTATGCTTGAGGGCAGAGACTCTGTGCCTGAGGGAAACACTTCGTACACCTAAGGGCAATGCCTGAGGGAAAGATTCTGATTACCTGAGGGTTTCGATTCTGATTATCCGAGGGTAAGGGTTTGTGTGTCTTAGGACACTGAATGTTTACATAGTAATTCACTGTGCTGCTTTCCTTATAAATGAATGATTAAATGAATATTAAAATGACAATATAACTAGTAAAGTTAGTTTCACTTGATTACTGCTTAGTTTATTACATTTAATTTTAAACATTGTTGTTGCATGTTTACACATGGTAGAGCACATGCCTTTGGTGGGTGCCTACTGGGATTTAATAAAATGATTTAAAATTAATAAAAATTTGCATCATATTACAATATAATTTTAATTGATAATAAATTTCAAATATCTCCCATTAACAGACCAATTTATCTTTTATTATTGACTCATTAACCCATTTCTATTAAAAAAAATTAGGATGATATATTTTAAAGTAGTATTTTTTTGTGTTACGAGTGCTTGTTTTAAAATTAATTTCCAACACACTTGGGATTTATATTTTATAAATTAGGTGAAATATGTATATTTAATTGTGTATACATTTTATAATATATTTCAAAATAATTTTTTCTTAATGGTGAAATTAAATTGGTTAGGAAACTTGTTACATCAATAAAAACCAAAATGGTAAAAGTAGGGAAATATAGAAGGTAATGACCAAAATTATAAAAATGCATTTATTTTTGTGTTTTTGGGGTTTTATAAAAAATATTTTAACCTTAAAGATTTATTTTCAATATATTATGAACATTTGGTAAGGGAGACCAGACAATAGTATTTACCTTTTCGTATTTATAAGAATGTTTCTCCTCCTACTATATAAAAATTAATTTACTCTTCCCCTTACTCACACCTCTCAACCCACTTTGAAGCATCTAAAATTTTTCTAATTAAGATCCCCAAATACCTACACTAAAAATATATTTTTCACCTTGGACGTAATTAAAATGAAATAATACCATTGGTGAAAATCAAAATAAGTTACTTGAAAAGAGGTAACATAATTCAAACATGCATTTTCACATGATTTGTTTCTCCATCCATTAATTTATTATTATTAAATGATTATATAATAACTTCCGAATCATAAACATTAATTGAATGAGGATTGAACCGAGTTTATATTGGGTAACATTCAAATATGTTCATCTGTGATGCGGTCCCAGACTACTATGATGGTTTGAGGATTGAAAAAATTACACCATTATAGCATTGGAAATAACCCTTGACAAATAGGGAAATTCATTTCTACACTTTTGGGTATTCAATAATTATATGTCTTTTTATGATGTTCTATTCAAATGGATAATTTTTTTCCCATTATGATTCATTATTTATGAAGAATAATTATTTATTCCATTAATCCATGATTATAATATAATATATAAAAATATAATTTTATTTTTCATTATTCGGTACTAAAATATATATTCTCATGTTATTATTATGTGATCATTAATATCTCTCTGTTCTACCATTACTAAAAAACTGAGCACCTCATTTCTTATACTTCCTTTACATAGGTCATGTAGAAAGGTTCTCTATTTGAAATTTAAATGAACAGTTCTATTTATTGGATAACAAATTTGTAGATGATTAAGTCATCTTATGGGCCATTTGTTTATGTTTCAATGTTTCCAAATACACAAATACTTTAAGGCCATGTTTTATGTCTATTAAAATTGATATGAATATTCACATATTAAGATATAATATCGTTGTATGAATATTATGTATTTCGATACATGATATGATGTTACCCATTGAGGTAAGGGTTTTGATTTGGTTTCATAGAATGGCCAGATACTCATTTCATGATGATTTTGCTCACAATATGAAGTATAAGAGTGAGATGGTTTACATATTTATAATTTTCAATATTTTATGACGTAAATATGATAATTATGTATATGTATTTGATATGTATTCGATGGAGTCTATTGTATGGATTTTCCTATAAAATTCATTGTTAATTTAATATCATCAATGAGGGTATTAGATTGAATTTCCCATGATACTCATTAGTATTATATTTATGTTCACAACCGTACTATGATGGTGTATAACAAGGAGACAGAGGAATAACTATCAATATTGGGTGTTACAGAAATGGTGATAGTGTTCATTATTTTTTTAAAATCTATAGATATTTCATTTTTAAACAATTGAAAATTTTATAGGGGAGATAGGAGTGGCCCTTGGGGGGTAGTGAACAATCCCAAAACATTATTTTGTTGAGTGGACCTAGATTTTGAGTTCCCTAGAATACATCTACTAACGAATAGTGAGATTTTTAGATTCTGGTATATCAGTGAATTGTTGGTGTATTCTCCTTGGATTGACATAGTACTCAAGTGTGTATAAAATGTAAAATACATGTTTATTTCTATTAGTGATTAATTTTTATTCTATATCTAATGTTCCACACTATTAGTTATCAATCAATTTAAGTAATGGATATGTCAAATTACAATTATGGGATCATTGAAATAAACCCATATGTTTGAGAAAATAAACTATGGTGGTCAATTGTAAGAACCCAATTCTTAGTTTGAGGTATGAGTTTCTTCTTTTCTCCTTTCTCTTTTCCTTATGTGTTTTTGAGAAAATAAGGAAAATGGGGGAAAATCGAAAATTTTGGGCCTACATGCCGTGTACTTTTCAACATTCCATGTACTTTTGGCTATGTGGGATGAGTACAGAGGGCGTTTAGCCATGATGGAGATGAAAGGTGTAAAAACTGACTACACACAGTTTAGTAGGTATTTAATCACCGTGTAGTCAGTCAGTAGGTTAATAGTAAGTCATTGGCCTACTGGGTGATATTACACGCCATGTATAGAGGCATACACATCTTGTAATCATGTTGACAGATGAACATTTTGGTGGTGCCTCCAGAGGAACAGTTAAATGAGGGGAGTACACGCCATGTAGTCAAAAGTACACACCATGTACTTTGTTTTTTTCCGGATAAAATGGGATGTATCCAACCCTGTTCATAGGATTGTATTAGAATCAGAATGTATCTCGGGAGGGGACGGCTGACCCTTCGTGGTTCTCCATGTCAAGTGTCGGGAATCTATTTCCGCTTCAGTCGATCACATTGGAACTGCAAGGGTAAGCCCTCCCCTCTCATCGTGTAGTTCATGAAAATTCTTCCTCTAATGGAAGTTATTTAAGGTTGAATGAGAATTTTTTTACCTCATATCTACAACATTATTGGATGTTTCTGAAGTCATCGTTCAGGTATACCGTTCGTGGGTGTTTAAGGTAGGTGTGTTAGTGTTTAATTTTTCCAACTGATCTGCGTTTTGTGTACTGTTGTGATACGCACCCATGAATGGGGTGTCATATGGCTAAGGCATTGTTGAATTAAATACCTATAATTGTATAGGTAATTTAAATTTGATAATAAATTATTGTTTGGGATCGATGCTTGGATCTAGGACCACCCTGGGGGTGGGTTCCTCTATTTAGCCATTCGGACCGGATACCCGAGGTTATGACTTTATATTAATGATTATAGAATTGCCTTGAGAGGAATTGTTTGTATATTGATTGTTTACATGTTGGACATGGCCTTGTTAATTGCGCATGTGGGCAGTGTTCTTTTTAGCCTGAGGGCATTGTTTGTTTAGCCTGAGGGCAAGGTACTACTTTGCTTGAGGTCAATGTTATATTTTGCTTGAGGGAAACTTTTCGTATGCCTAAGAGTAGATACTATGTGCTTTAGGGAGACACTTCATATGGCTGAGGGAAATGCCTAAGGGCATGATTTTGATTTCATAAGGGTTTTGATTCTGATTACCTGAGGGTATGGGTTTGCGTGTTTGAGGACACTGACTGTTTAAATTGAAATCACTGTGGTGGTTTTCTTATAAATGAATTATTAAATGAATATTAAATTTACAATATTACTAGTAATGATAGTTACTTTTGAGTACTGCTTAGTTTATTTCATTTACTTTTTCACATTGTTGTTTCTTGTTTACACACAGTTGAGCATGGGAATTTGGTGGGTTCCTACCGGGATTTATTTCTCACACCCTGTTTGGGTCATGTCTTCGGCCCAAACAGATTACGTTTCTGCAGGTGTGGATAATGGAAATGGTCTCTATACAGGTACTTGATTTCTGCTGAGGAGGAAGGGAGCATGGGACTAGGCTTAGGCTCGCAATGCTACTAGATGTTTTGTTTTGTTTTTCTGTACTCTGTATTGTACTGTGATGTATTGTTGTGTAACATGTTCTTTTTTTTCATAGAACTTGAGACATGTTGCATCATTATCTATATAACTGTTGGTTATCTTTTAGTGATTCCGATGTTGTTGTATGCTTAAATTTTATTCATTTGTGCTACACATTGAAAAATGAGGGCACAGTTTCCCCACTATCAGATTTGGGCACTCTATGCTAGTCGGAAGGCTCTAGCGTTTGTGGAAATGTGCTTGAAGTCACGTAGAAAACTGGGTTCGGGGCACCGGTCGAGTGGCGCCCGGAACAGAGATGTTACAATGTGGTATCAAAGGAGTTATATTCTTTGACTTACTATTTGGATCCTTAGTCAGAGATAGGACAAGAACGGTCATTGGTAATAAGTTGTTCTCGGGAGTAGCTAAGTCGTGTACAGGGAAAATCCAATTTACCTCATGTTGTAATTTTTCTGATTCTGCAATTTTATAGTTGGATTTATTTTCACCGAAGGGTGAAGCACTTGTGATTGTGCTGTTTATTTTTTATTCATGGGTTCTATCTAGTTGCAACCCAATCATATGAGGTTATGCCTTCTCGTGCATCATTTAGGAACATGTTAGAAATCACATATCATGCATTGTTTCCATGCCATGTAGGTGCATTAGAAATTGCAGGTTGTTGTGATAGTTGTTATGCTAGAAAAAACCCTCTCTTGTGATAGTTTCTTTGATAGATACCTACTGTTTGATAGGGTATTATTGTGTGAGCATGTTTATAGAATGGACATCAAACATTGGTTTTTTGGGGAGTATGGGCCCTCATTGACTGGAATTTTGTGGATCTTTGATGGTTTATCAAGTTATAACACATATAATATGTCAAAATTTGATTCGTAGGGCGTATGGGCCCTTACGGATTGGAATTTGGAACTTAGGTTTTTTTAGTATTTTCTTCGTTTCGGATAATTTTTTGAGGCATACTGTCTGGAAACCAAGTATACACATCATGTAGTACCTTAAACATGTTGTGTATGTTCTTCTGTTTGAGAATAAAAGAAATCATTTTGAGTACATGTTGTGTACCCTAAGTACACACCGTGTAGTCTCTTACCGTGTCATAGACCATGTGGAGAGGGACACAGGAAAGGGGAAATGCTTGGGGAAAACAGGTAGTGTACCATATGTACATGTCGTGTATTGTTGACATGGAGTCCGCCTGTGTAACTAACAAACACAGATGGAGGATACCTTCAAACATACATGATGTTTCCACTATAGAGCACGCCGTTTTGTCTGACTTGGGATCCAGCCGTGTAACTAACAACATGGGTCGGTGAAATCCATTCATGTACACGCCGTGTGTATATGGTACATGCCGTGTAGTGTGAGCCGTGTATCCGGCCGTGTAACTAACAAAACGGGATGGTGAAGCTCATCTAGAACACGCCGTGTACCTATGGGACATGTCGTGTAGTATTGTCGGAGGATGGACCATATGGACATAGACATGTGGATGGGAAATTAGGTACTGTACATGTCGTGTATGGGTGTAACACACAGTGTAGTTCAAGCTGAGTAGTCGGCCGTGTCCCAAATGAATTGGGAATTTGGAAAATTACATCGTACATGCCGTGTAGATTATATACACACCGTGTAATATTGTTCAACGGGAGCCATGTGTCTTGGCCGTGTAAAAGGACCTGGGTAAGGAAGAGAAATTGGGTACACATTGTGTAGTCAATATACACGTCGTGTAGTCTTGTTTTTCAAATCTTGAATGCCTTCTCCCTACTATTCCCCTTTTGGTTCCTTAGTTTTCAGACTGTGATAATCTTGATCTAGGTTATGTGTTTGACCTTGTAGTTTCATGCCGCCAAAAAGTTCTTCTGTTGTTCTCCAGGAGATCAGAAATGAGTATAGTCCAGAGAGGGTAGTCCATGGGCTACCGGTCGATCCTCTAGCAGAGCCAGATGCGGCGCCAACCGTTATATCAGACACAGGTGCGGAGATGCAGTTCTATGAAGGCTTTATGCAGTTCATGCAGACCATTCTAGGAGCACCGCCGGCTGCCACATCTATGGCCGAGCTGACTCGTATATTCAATCAGCAGCATCCTCCTATGTTTTCAGAGGATGGTGGACCACAGGCTGTAGAGTCTTGGCTGGGGTCGATGCAGACTATTTTTGAGCACCTAGGGACACCTCTAGGGCGGAGGGTTAAGCTCGCAAAATATATGTTGCCTGATTCCGCCAAGAGGTGGTGGGATGTTTCCACACAGTCAGGGCATTACAAAGACCTGGCATGGGAAGATTTCCAGATATCCTTCTATGACTTCTTCTTCCCAGAGACGTTGAGGGTAGATCGAGCTTCAGATTTCATGAACCTACCGCAGGGATCTAGGTCGGTGATGTATTATTCTGCTCGTTTCACAGAGATTTAGTGTTTTTCACCCGTTATAGTGGGTGATGAAACTCTAAGAGACAAACGATTTGAGGATGGTCTTAGATATGACATCCGAGCACTGGTGAATGTTTTCAGGTTTCCTTTAGTACATCATATTTTGAACCAGGTTCCAATTACAAAGAGGAGACTGTGGGAAGCTGGTGGTGTGGGCCAGAGCAGTTTAGCACCTGTTTCTGGTACTATTTCTAGCAAAAAGAGGAAGCGACAGATGAGTTTCTCTCACAGTGGCAGCAGTAGCTAGGGAGTTTCTTCAGGTGGCCTGGTCTTTTGCTACCGGTGCCGTAAGGAGGGGCATAAGAGACATCAGTTTGCATGAGACCCAGTGGAGTGATGAGATTGTGACATGATGGGGCATCTTCAATGCTTTTGCATGGTGGTTCCACTAGTGGCTAGTGAGAGGGGTTCTATGCATACTTCGCGTGAGGGGGCAGGACCGACAGCTTCTTATCAGTCGGGGAGCTGGAATACATCAGGGTGTGTAGGCTGGGATATTGCCCATGTCCGTGGAAGCCAGAGACCAGGGTCTCAGAGGCAGTAGGGCGGGACAACTCAGGGTAGCCAGGCAGTGTCGTAGGGCCGCAGCACTGGGTAGACATATGCAGTGTAGCAGACCCAATAGGAGAAAGATCTCGGACCTTCTACAAAAAGAGGTACAATTCTAGTAGCTTCTGTTTTATATTCAGTACTTTTCGATGCATGTGCTACATATAGATTCATATCTGTGCCCGTTGTGGAGAGCCTAGGGCTCTATTTTTCTTCTTCTTCTACTGTTATGATGCTAGACACTCTGTTGGGGACTATAACAGCTAATTTGTATCAGTGTAAGGAGTTCCCCCTTGAGATTGGTGGGTGTCACTTCTTTTGGGACCTCTATGTCTTAGA
The DNA here is from genome assembly GCA_963277665.1 of Viscum album. Classification (NCBI taxonomy): domain Eukaryota; kingdom Viridiplantae; phylum Streptophyta; class Magnoliopsida; order Santalales; family Viscaceae; genus Viscum; species Viscum album. The sequence goes on from OY728127.1 coordinate 319,034,569, forward strand.
GATGACAAGCTATGATGTCATTCTCGGGATGGACTGGTTGGTTCCCTTTCGAACCTTTGTGGATTTCTATCATCGTAGGTTGAGTTTCACATCACCAGAGTGCGGAGAGTTTCTATACAAGGGCGAGTGGGATGTTCAGGTGAGTTGAGCTAGACCAGAGCATCATGAGCGAGGTGGTATCATACCCCAGATTGCAAGATTATATCTAGATCACCAGGGGAATTGTTATAAGGATTTCCCTCCTGTAGTTGACCATTTCAGGAATGTCTTCCCAGATGACATTTTAGGTATTCCTATGGAGCATGAGTTGGATTTCTAGACTGAGTGTGTTCTAGGAGTAGCACAAGTGACCATTCCTCCTTATATGATGGCTACACTAGAGTTTAAGGAGCTCAAGATATAGTTAGAGGAGTTATAGGCAAAGGGTTTCATCTGACCCAGTACTTCTCCATTGGTTTCTCCTGTCCTTTTTGCGAAGAAGGCGGATGATACCCTCAGACTATGTGTGGATTATCTAAAGTTGCACCAGTTGAAGGTTAAAAACCGATATCCTTTCCCAGGATTGATGATATTTTTGACCATATTCGTAGAGAATGATTTTTCTCGAAGATTTACTTGAGATCTGGATATCATCACCTGCAAGTTAGACCATCTGATATACCTCTCACAGCTTTCAAGAGCTGGTATGGTCTATACGAGTATGCGTTTATGGCGTTTGGACTCATGAACATGCCAGTAGTTTTCATGGCTCTAATTAATAGTGTGTTCCATCCTTATCTGGATTCTTTTGTGGTAGTATTCATGGACGATATCTTGGGGTACTCTCAAACTCGACACGACCATGCCACCCAACTTGAGATCATATTGAGTACACTGAGAGAGAATCAGCTATATGCTATGCTCTCAAAGAACCACTTTTGGATAGACCAGATACACTTCCTTGGTCATATCATCTCAGAGACAAGAGTTGCAGTAGACCCAGAGATGGTGAGAGCAGTAGTTTCCTGGGAGTAGCCTAAGATCTTGTTTGAAATTCGGAGTTTCTTGGGGCTGACTGGTTAATACAGACACTTCATACAGGACTTCTCCCGCTTAGTAGTTGCGTTGATGGGTTTGACTAAGAAGGGGGTGAAGTACTTTTGGTCAGAATCTTGTGAGACATCCTTCCAGGAGCTGAAGGGAAAGTTGACAACATCACTAATCTTGATAATCCTAGAGTAGGGGAAGAGCTATACAGTTTACTGTGATGCATTAGGTATTGGTCTAGGAGTTGTGTTGGTGTAGGGAGATCGAGTAGTTGTGTATGGGTCTTGGCAGTCGAGGCCACATGAGAAGAATTTCCCAACAAATGTTCTCGAGTTTGATGCAGTTGTTAATGTGTTGCGTTGTTGGAGAAATTATCTCTTGGAAGAAAATTCTGTGGTGTTCATAGACCACAAAAGTCTCAAGTACATCATTACCCAGCATTACTTGAACCTGATACAAAAAAGTTGTGTTTAATACCTTCAGTCCTTCGATTTTGAGCATGCCTATACGCCTGGTAATGGAAATGTTGTAGCTGATGCCCTAAGTAGGAAGACTCAGATACAGGAAGTGCAGGAGCCCAGTGGTGAATGGCAGCTTATGGATTTGTTCTCTGAGATGCATTTGGAGGTGTACAACAGTTAGGGGAATACGTATCTTTCATCTTTAGTTGTGACCTCTACCATCCTTGATATAGTGAGGATGATACAACTATTCGATTGAGAAGGCCTAGTTCTACGGGATTCGGTTTCTTGTGAGGAACCTCCTCTTGGGTGGACGATATGAGATAATAATGTTTTGCGTTTCCATTGTCAAGTGTGGGTTCCAGGGGATATATAGGAGGAGCTGATGCAAGAGTTTTAGGCATTAGTCTGGGTAGTTCATCCCGTTGTTACCAAGATGTACCGTGACTTGAGGCATTAGTACTGGTGGTCGGGTATGAAGAGCTAGATAGCTGGTTTTGTTACGAGATTTTCTACCAGTCAGCAGGTGAAGACGGATCATCAGAGGCTAGGTGGACTATTACAACAGTTACCCATCCCAGAGTGGAAATGGGATGATGTCGCGATGGACATCGTGACTGGGTTGTCATGGTCACCTCGAGGCAATGATGCCGTGTGGGTTGTTGTGGACAGACGCACAAAGGTAGCTCACTTTTTTCCGATCATGGAGACCTTCAGTGTTGACGATCATGAAAAGTTTTATATCTGAGAGGTCGTACGTCTTCATGGGGTCCCCTGTTCTATTGTTTTAGATAGGGACACCCATTTTACGTCTCATTTCTTGCAGAATTTTTAGAGGGAACTGGGTACACAGGTGCTTCTGAGCACAGTTTACCACCCTCAGACCGACGGTCAGTTAGAGCATACGATACAGGTGCTTAAGGACATGTTGATTACATACATCCTAGACTTTGGGGGTTCTGGTGAGAAGCATAAATCCATAGTCAGGTTTTCCTATACTAATAGTATTCAGGAAACTATTGAGATGACACCTTATGAGCCTTTATATGGTACGCCATGCCGATCATGCATATGCTGGTTAGAGGCAGGTGAGGCAGATTTAAATAGAACACGTCTCGTGTAGGAGACTCTTGAGCAGGTCTAGTTGATTCAGAAGTGGATGGATACCGCATAGTCTCATCAAAAATCTTATATTGATCGTCGTAGATGACCCTTGTAATTCATGGTTGGGGATCCGCTTTTCTTGCGTGTTTCACCGAGGTAGGGACATTGCCGGATCAGAAGACAGGGTAAACTTTCATCGAGGTATGTAGGGCCATTTTAGATTTCGGAGAGAGTCGGGCTGGTTGCCTATCAGTTTCAGTTACCATAGAGGTACCGAGCCATGCACGAAGACTTCCATGTATCTCAGTTGCACTGTTATCATTCAGAATTGTCTCGCATTTTTCAGCACTAGGAGGTTGAACTTGAGTTAGATGCATCCTTTGAGGATCATTTGAGTCGTATCATTGATAGAAGCACGAAGGTTCTCCGAGGTCGGTCAATCCCTCTCTTACAGGTGCTATGGAAGAATGGCCAAGTGTAGGATGAAACCATGGAGTGGGAGACCGACATACTTGCTCAGTGGCCTGAGTTATTAATGGATGTATCTTCACCAACCTTGGAAGGGATGTTCAGGGAAGAATTTCTTTTAAGGGGGGACGTTTGTAAGAACCCGGTTCCTAGTTTTGATGTACGGATTTCTTCTTTTCTCCATTCTCTTTTCCTTAAGTGTTTTTGAGAAAATAATGAAAATGGGGGAAGATCCTAAATTTTGGGACTACACGCCGTGTACTTTTATACACGTCGTGTACTTTTGGCCGTGTGGGATGAGTACACAGGGCGTGTAGCGATGTCGGCGAGGAAAGGTGTAAAAACCGACTACACACAATATAGTATGCATTTAATAGACATTTAGTCAGTCGGGAAGAGAATAGTAAGGAGATTGCCTGCTGTGCGATAGTACATGCCATGTATAGGGAAGTATCCAACCCTGTTCATTGGATTGGCTTAGAACCGGACTAGAGCTCAGGAGAGGATGACCGAACCTTCTTGGATCTCTAGATCGAGCATCATGAATCCCCTTCCGTCGATCACATTGGAACCGCACGGGTAAACCCTCCCATCTTCTCGAGTAGTTCTCGCCAATTAATCCTCTAATGGAAGTTATATGATGTTTAATTATAATTCTTTTACCTCATATCTATGACTTTCTTGGAAGTTTCATAAGGCATAATTCGGGAATACCGTTCGTGGGTGTTTAAGGTAGGTGGCTTGGTGTATAATTTATCCAATTGATGTGCATTTTGTATACCGTTGTGATATGTGCCCATGAATGGGGTGTCGTACGGCTGAGGCCTTGATGAATTAAATACCTAGAATTGTATAGGTAATTTAAATGTGATAATAAATTGTTGTTCGGGATCACTGCTTGGATCCAGGACCACCATGGAGGTGCGTTCCTCTGTTTAGCCATTTGGCTAGGATACCCGAGGGTATGCCTTTATATTAATGATAATAGAATTACCTTGAGAGGAATTGTTTGTATATTTTTTGTTTACATGTTGGGAATGGCCCAGTTACTTACACCTATGGACAGTGTTCTTTTTAGAATAAGGGTGTTGTTTGTTTAGCATGAGGGAAAGGTACTAGTGATCTTGTGGGAAACGTTCTATTTTTTCCTGAGGGAAACTCTTCGTATGCCTGAGGGGAGAGGGAGACACTTCGTACACCTAAGGGAAATGCCTGAGGGAAATATTCTTATTACCTGACAGTTGTGATTCTGATTATTTTAGGGTAAGGGTTTGCGTCTCTGAGGACACTGATTGTTTACATAGAAATTCACTATGGTGCTTTCCTTATAAATGAATGATTAAATGAATATTAAAATGACAATATAACCGGTAAAGTTAGTTTCTATTAAGTACTACATAGTTTATTTCATTTAATTTTGCACATTGTTATGCATGTTTACACACATTTGAGAACAAGCCTTTGGTGGGTGCCTACTGGGATTTAATAAAATGATTAAAAATTTATCAAAATTTGCATCATATTAAAATATAATTTTAATTGATAATAAATTTCAAATATCTTCCATTAATGAACCAATTTATCTTTTATTATTAACTCATTAACCCATTTTTATTAAAAAATTATTAGGATGATATATTTTAAAGTAGTATTTTTTTGTGTTACCTGTGCTTGTTTTAAAATTAATTTCCAACATACATGGGATTTATATTTTATAAATTAGGTGAAATATATATAATTAATTTTGTCTATACTTTTTAGTATATTTCAAAATAATTTTTTCTTAATGGATAAATTAAATTGGTTATGAAACTTGATACATCAATAAAAACCAAAATGGTAAAAGTAGGGAAATATAAAAGGTATCGAACAAAATTATAAAAATGCATTTATTTTTGTGTTCTTGGGGTTTTATCAAAATTATTTTAACATTAAAGAATTATTTTCAATATATTATGAACATTAGGTAAGGGAGACGAGACAATAGTATTTACATTTTGGTATTTATAAGAATGTTTCTCCTCTTCCTCTATAAAAATTAATTTACTCTTCCCCCTTACTCACACCTCTCAACCCACTTTGAATCATCTAAAAACATTCTAATTAAGATCCCAAAATACCTAAACTAGAACTATATTTTTCACCTATGACGTAATTAAAATGAAATAATACCATTGGTTCCAATCAAAGTAAGTTACTTGAAAAGAGCTAACATAATTCAAACATGCATTTGTACATGATTTGTTTCTCCACCCCTTAATTTATTATTATTAAATGATTATATAAAAACATCAGAATCATAAAGGTAAGGAAATTTTTTTAGGAGTTTTAGACACACCTAATCACTCTTCAAAAAATGGGAAATGAGCATACCATTTGTACGGAGAACTACCTCCTCATAAAATGATTTTAATCATTTTTTACTTTACCTCCTCTCAATGTTAGGAATTAGGATGGAACACATATTCATATATGATATATGTGATATTTAGATTTTATTCATATATATTGAAATTTTATGTCACACATACCTTAATGCATTCAATTTTTTTTATAACATAACTTCAATTGTGGATATTTGGACTACAGCCCCATCAAAGCGATTGATTTGTTCACACTATACATAGAATGAATTAAGAATGGAATTATTAAACATATGTGAAATATATTACCTAATTATGAGAATATCATTATAATAAAAAAACATATATATCCTTTAGGTTTTATTATTTCTAAATATAATAATGAAATGAATGTAGAGCTCATGTTTACTTAAGGCATACCATCTCCCTGAAAGGTGCATTTCATTTCCTATCTGAAAACATTATGGATTAATATAAATACATATATACTAAATATTTATAATACATAAATAGTTTTTTACATTATTGAGATTATTAAAAAATGATTCATTTAATAGGATGAATAAATAACACATCAAAACATACTCACGAAACTATGAAATTAACAATCGAAATAGTGAAACTATTGAAATATTACTAACATTTAATAATAAAAAATAAATAAATAATATATGATATAATATATAATAATATAGTTTTTTAATTGGTTATTAGCAACTTAAAAACATTATATAAGAGGTTAATGGTCATTCACACAAAAATAATTACATTTTTTGGGATTTTCATCTAACATTTTAGATCTGTGAGATAAATGTCATATTCACCACTTAATTATTTTGGTGTATCTCCTAGTCCATTTTATTTATTATATCATAAATAATATTATATTATGTTTATTTAATTTTTTACATTTAATTATCTCATCCAAAGGGTTTTGAAAATAAAATTACAATGTGGTTTTGGTTACCTTTATAATCTCACTTTCTTCTACGATCGTTAATATTATATTGAAACAATCACTAACATATAACCAATTTACATTTGAAAAAGCATTTATTTTGGATATACATAATCTTATGTGACTTTTATAAATATCACCTAAATATTTTAACATTTTTACATATGGTTTGTATATGATAGTTATTTGATTCATTGGGGAAATATTGGGAAATATATATCGTTTACTCAATATGGATATTTGATGAGGAACATTGTTCATTAATTAAACCGATTATTTGAAAATTGAAGAATGAATTAAATATGTATTCCATGGGTGGCACTCAGTTATAGATATCCCCTTGAGAATTTGGTAGTCTCATGAGATGAATCTTTTGGGAAAATTAGATAGGTTTTTACTTGATATGTTATAAAGCATATTATGAAATCACTTGACGGTAAAGGTACCATATACCTTGGAAACATGGAGTGTAATAATTGACAATTTCCCTCATTCTGAATCTGTTATTATTTATCTAAAAAATTTTACATTGAAAATATCTATGTGTGTAGTTAATTCTCAATTTATTGATTAAATTGCTTATGTTTTAGTTTCATACCATCCCATATAGATTTTTCTTTATCTAGTTATTTTAATGAAATGTTTTCTCAGTTATTCAGAATTTCATGTTGATTTTTCTAATTTATTCCTTTTTTATTCTAATGTACATACCAATAATTAGAATATTTCATCGCCATTATTTTTTTTCTCCTTCCCACATGTTATGAAGAGAAAATCATTGAATAATCACTCAATAAAAATGTTCATTTCATTTTATAATGATTCATGATTTATGTTATTATTGCCAATGTGATATAATTATTATATATGTAATCTATTTTCCCAAAAATTCTAAAATTTTGACTTGTTGAGATGTCATCACCATGTAATCCTTATAATGTAATAAAGTTATTCACTTGCTCCGGGCTTATGGTTTTGGGTTGTTATAGTTGGATTGAGAGGGATTTTAGTAGAAAGCATGGAAACTAGATTAATAAAAAATATATTAGGGAACATGACCCTATGATTGAAATTTAGAATAAGTATAAAAGAACATCCTAGAATTTAGAGAATTTAGTTATTATGTGGCGTTTCCAAGAAATACATACCTTTTTGTATAATATAGGTGGACGTAGTTCAAGAATTGATAAATTGGTTCAAAACATGAAAAAGGTGCACCAGGCATGACTCAAGCGTAACCATGTAGAGGATAATGAAGATTATGGGGCACCATGATTGAAACTATTAGAGATATGATTAGGATAATTTTTATTACAAACCATTATGATGGATTTAAAAGAAAATATTTCCCCAACGAAACCGTGGTTTGTGATTTTATGATTTATGATACATAAATTTTACTTATTTACTATACCATACTATTAATTATACATTATTATTTTATGATCTAGTCCAGTATATTACATTTTGTACAAATGGTCTCTAAATGGATGATTACTCTCAATATACATTGATAATTTAGAGGTTTTTATTACTAATAATTTCTATTTGGATAATATGGTAATTGATCATGATATGAATATATTAGTCAAGGTTGATCGGGTTATGACACATAACCTCAGCAGGATGGATAAACCTATTTCAAAAATTAGATTCGCCAATGTGGGATTATTTTATGCTATAGAGGACACCGAAATATTTGGCTTCAGGTGGTTACTAACCCAGTGCTAGTTGAGTAATTTATTAAGATTCTAGAGAATATATTCATCACATTGAGATGCAGCTAAATGAAATAGTAAATCATTCTGTCAATTATATCAAAGGTGATACTGATCAATTGTGGTCCCTTATCTAAAATAATGGGGATGAAGTAAAAATTATAACTCATGTATTGGAAAACTTTTAAGGATGAATTCATTGATAAATACATCCCCCATGATTGGAAAATTGTGATGAAGATGAATTTCCATAGATTGAAGAATGAGGAAGAATGAAGTGTTGTAGATTATGTGCAATCATTTATGAGGTAATCGATGTATATTGAATATTATATAAACTATATGAAGTAAAAAATAGAGCCCTTTATTGATGGGCTTAAGAGAAGTCTCTGAAGTGGACTAGACCCCCAAAAAACATCATCACAAAATGAGTATGTTTTATATTCCATAAAAAAGGGAAGAAATTCCCCAGATCGTACATGTACAAGGGAAACCCAGGTTGTAAGATATATACTGAGACCCAAGACAATGTAATGGGATTTTGTGTGAACTATGGAAAGAATCACCCTAGTATGTTCCAGAATGGAATGGGAGTTTGATATATTTGTGGAGAAAGGGTCATACTGAAAATGAATGAACGAGGTAGAAGGAAAACATTGATATTTATTTTTACAACTGGATGTTTATTGGGAATGATGCAAATTAATGCCCCAAACATCAATAGAATATATCATATTAGAACCTAAGGGAGAAAGGTCAAGGATATGTTATTTAAACAACTGAAGAGGAATGACTAATGTGATTCACTATTGTCATCCATGAAATATGTTGTAATTGTATTTTCATAATTTTTTTTCACAACATTTTTTTAATGATATAATAAATGCTTTTCTTGAAATTATTTTTCAATATGGATTTGATATGATATGTTTAATGGTACCATTAAAAGTGATTGGATGATAAGTTAATCTTTCTTGAGAAAGTGGTTGAGAGAAATATAAGCCTTAATATGTTCCTGATTTTGAGAAAATGATTCTTGGATAAAAAGATAAGTTATATAGATAATGAAAATTGGATATTATAGACTACTATTGAACTGATTATATTGATTTGGATCATAATAAAATAAAGGTTCATAAGTTTAACAATTCCTAAAATGTCATATGTTGAACTTTTGATGGGGTTTTAGAGATGGATTTATTACAAAAACCTATAAGGAAACTTGTTCTAATATATGATATATAAATATTTCAAGGATCAACCAAAGGATAATTTTTTTCTTCTGTAATAGTAACACACAATGTAAATATAATTCATTACCTTCTTATAGAGTAAAATAATTCCTGAACACTAGGAAAAAGGGTCTTAAAAGAAAAATTGTGTCCTATAATCATTATTTTTTTTGATATCAATGACATTTATTCAAACATATGGTTTATGATTTTGTGGTCATTACCATTCACATGATCATGTTCTCTCTTACAATGCATTAAAACATGAAAAATATATTTCTCATTTCTGTCAATATTTTCATTAATGTTCTCCTATTTTAAATCCATGTTTTGTGACAGTCTTTGTATTTTATTTTCCCTCTTATTTATAAGTTGTGTTATTAAACCAATTTAATATGTGGGGTTTCCATAAATTGTATTATCAATTATAAAACACTTGATTACCGATATCAAATTTTAATTTTTTTGGACACAATTTATTTATGTATTGAAGAATGTATCACCTCAATACGTGGAAATATTTAAATTTTATTGTAAATTTTATTTTTTTTCTATACTTATTTATATTCAAGACCATGTTAGTCTTACACCACACACAACAACTAGTTATCCTGTGCTACATGGAAGACTGAGTTTTACCACCTTTTAGTGACACAACTAAAATACAAATAAAATGTGACAATTTTTAATTATTTATTTTTAAAAATAAACATAATTTTTTAATTAAGATCATCAAAATTATCTAATGATGATTTTTGGGTATATTCCTAATAAGTTATATTTAATGATTACTTTTAAACAAGTACATCATTTTAGTTAAAAGATTCTTTTTATTCTAAATAATTATTAATGATAAATTATATTTTATGTTTTTTTAAATAATAAATATATCTATTAATCCAATTAACCTCATTATAATCATTATTATTGTTAGTTTAGTCATAATTAATCATTTAAATTTTTAATATTTTAACTTTAAAGCGTTGGTTTCTCACCACATCTACGAGAATACATTTAAAATTAAATTTTCCACTTCTAGGAATTTAATTTAAAAAATATAAACAAGAAAGGCTGTTATTATTATAATATTTATTTTATTAGAAAACAAAATTATTTTTTTTACAAAAAATAATAGTTAATGTGATTAAAATTCATTATTGTGATTATGGAAGAATTTATCTTACCAAGGGACTATCCCTTGAACTTATGGGAAGACATGACCTAGAAACATGTCCAAAAACCATTTCTACAGATATATTGTCCATATGTTTTCTTCAATCAAATTTTCTAATTCATTGGGACACATGTTCATGTAAGTCGGGAATATAATAGGCCATATAATAAAAAATAAAAAAATTAATTTCCATTACCTTCAAAATTTATATATCTTTAGATTGTGGAAGTAGCTACATAGTGTAGATTATAAACATTGTTTTAAAAGTAAAATGAGTTTTTTATAATTAAAATTTAACATAAATTTTCAGAGATGATATTGTTACATTAGACACTTCTCAAAATCTAACTCATGGATTATTTAGTTAATAATTCCATAAATAAAATGAGTCTAAACAACTTAAAATTAAAGTAAATTAAATGAATTACTATGTTACAGTATTTTTATAGATGAATATATCATAATACACAAAATTTATATTAATATATTTTAATTAAATCATTTTTTATACTATTAAATTAAACTTATTTTAGTAATGTCAAAATTGACAGTAATAATATTTTATAAAAAATAATATTTTATTATATGAATTATAATTAATAAAAAATACCATCTTAATTTATGTAATTTTTAACTCTTAATAAATTACAGATATTCCCTATTAATTTCAAATTTATCTTTAATAATTAAAATATTGACCCACTGATAATAAAAATATTATTATCATGGTCCGGGTTAAAGCAATGTTTTTTACACGATTCATGTGATTATTTTAAAATTAACTTCCAAAACATATGGGATTTATATTTGAAAAAATGGGTTAAATATGTAATATTTAGTGGATCTATATTCTCTAATAGATCCCACATTAATATATTTTAAATTTTCAAACTACCTAGATTATAACACTAGTTACTTTAATAAAATAGAAATTGTATTAGTGGGGAAACATGGAACTTATTGAAAAAAATTAAAAATGAACTTAATTTTTTGTGGTTGATATTTTTATCCATTTTATTTTTACAATAATTAATTATTTTTCAAATTTTATGCAAGTGAATTAAGAGAAACCTCCCATTATTATATTCCTTTTTGTGTTTAAAATATTGCCACTACTCTTACACTATAAAATATTATTAACTCTTCCCCGTCCTCACAACTATCAATCAAATTTGAAAAAACCAAACTATAATAAAACAGTCTCCCAAAATCACTCTGATAAACATAAATTCCTCACATCGATCATAAATCCAACCAAATGAGCCATTTGTTGCAGACCAAATTTAGTTACCCGAAGAGAGGTATGATTCATTAAATGTATATTTATGTTTTATTTTTACCCACACCTTAATTTTTTATTTTTAAATGATTATACCATAAAACAATTATCCAAAATATACTGAAATTTTTCATTTTAAACTATTAAATTTACACCTATACAAACATCCATGAAATGGTTAATGAATGTACCAACTGTATGGATTACTACTTCCTCACAAAACTATGTCATTCATTTTTTCCATTACCACATATAATGGTTTGGAGTTATGATGGAAACACAATTTATATATGATATTATATATATATATATATTTGTTTTCTAAATACTTATTGAATTATTACATGAAATATAACTTAATGTTTTCAATTTTGTGGGAACATGATACCTTCTTTTGTGTAATTGTGTACGGTCACCTCCTCAAAGAAATGTGATTTGATCAATATATACATTGAATCACTACTACAAAAACGGTCAAGGGAAGCGTCACATTATATCAACGCTAGGAAAAAAACCCTGATATTGAGACCCTGTATTAGTGCTAAAATTTTAGCACTGATAAAGGGATTCTAAATCATCACTTTTCTAGCACTGCTAGATTGACTCTTTATCAGGGCTAGAAAAGTGCTGCTAAATATACCCTTTATCTGCTCTAAAACATTAGCACTGGTACATGGGTTATTTATTAGTTCTTTTCAAGCTCTGATAAAGATTCCCTCTATCAGTGCTAGAAAACCGCTGATACATGCTGGATTTATTAGCTCTTTTTTAGCACTGATAAAGATGACCATTATCAGCACTAAAAAAGTGCTGATAAAGTTAGACTTTATCAGTGCTTTATTAGCACTAATAAAAACATAGTCCATTTTTATAAATTCGGTCACACAATGCCCTTGTTTTATTGCGACCTAAAGCTCTCGTGGTACTGTAACTCGGCGACTCCCCTCTGCTGCCCACTATGCTTCGCGTTGCCGGACATCCACCACCCTCGAGCTTCTCATTGTTGGACCTCTGCTGCCAACTGAGCTTCGAATTTCCGGACCTCCTCTTCCCTCGAGCTTTGCATTGATGGACCTCCTTAACCCCCGATCATCGCGTGTCAGACCTCCACCACCCTCGATCTTCGCATTGACGGACCTCCGCCTCCCTTGATCTTCGCGTTGTTGGACCATGTGTGCAATTTTTTTTAGTCCACTATTACACATACTCTTCTAGAATTATAAGGACCAATTTTTAAGGATTATTATATCATGATGTTGAGTTTGTGAAATTTTTTAGTGATGGTTTGAAAACCATGGTTTTGAACCACCACGTGTCGGAACGCACCTAAATGGAGTGCATCCGTGAATGAGAGAAAAACTTGTTTTCATTGATGGAAGTGTTGAGCTAGTTCAATGAGTGAGTTGAGCCAATGATATAAAATTATTCAGTCTCTTGATATCCCATGATATTAAATGGGAATCAATCATTATTTACTTCTTCAACATGGTGTGGTATGTGATCGACATCATAAAGAGGGAGCTCTCTCGGTTGAAGGATAAATTCATTTCAATGTTTTATATCATACAATAGGGACTTGAAACAACTTTTTTTAACATCATGCAATGAGAACATTGGACACACATTTCAATATCTTGTGATTAGCATTATGATAATGTATTTTAATGTTGAATATATTTTACCAAAATGTCACACGATTTCATATCATGCAACTAGAACATATAGTGAGGGTGAGGTAAATTTTCCATCCATTGAGTCCCTACACCATCAGAAAGATGGGTAGAGGATGAAAAGGTTTATGTTCATTATTCATGGACCAAAGGGGGTGTGTCCTAGAATATTTGGCATGTCATGAAATAATAACGACCAGATGTGAGAAGGGGCTTGTGGCAGCTCATCACCACACGAAACAACATATAACTAGGATGTTGGATTTTTAGTTCAAATCCTTATATCTCATACTAAAGGGAAGGTTTATTCATGTAAAATATGTCTTGAGAAACCTAGTATTGGTGGAAATATTGATATGCTCATCATTAATGGCGATCAATGAGTTTACTCTATCAGAGTAAAGATTATGAAAATTTTAAGGTCCTTCCCACTTGGATTCCAATTTCACAAGATTACACCAAGGTATCATCGATTCACTTAGGTCCAACACCATGTCACCGTAAAGTAAATAATGAAGGATAACCTTTTTATTTAAGGAAAACACAACCCAGTTCTGATGCATTTCTTGGTCATCCAATGCTTGAACCCTATTTTCATCGAGGGGTTCCCCCCTTCTTTCCTTCATGCTGTCTAAGTGACTTTGTCTGGCAGTGACCTTTTATGGAATGATGCCCATACCACCAAAAATTTTATCCTTTCCACCCCTACCTCCATCTCTGTCCTTCTACCTCACTGAGGTTACTGATTGCTTCTCTGTAGTGGTTAGGCCCCTTCCTAGCAGTGTTGGTTCTGTGACCCTTGGCTCTAAGCCTGTCATCCATCTCCAAATACATATTAATCCAGAGATAACTCCCTCACCATCCCCCATGTTTCATTACCCATCCTTCCCATGCCCCTTTGGATCCTCATCTCCCACTCATATGAATCTTACCAACCAGAAGGGATTATGAACATGTTCAAAATCAAGGGACCTCGATGAGAGAACATCCACCCACTTCAATAAGGCTATTATCTCTAGATCCAGTGCCATAGCCATGTCCTACCCATCATTATTATATTCATATGTAATTCTCATAGTCTTAGTGCCCATGTTAAATTGGACTTCCTCACCATAGAAATCAAAAATCATAATGTCTATTTTGTTGTTGTCAATTAACACAAAAAACCCTATAATAATCATAGAATTATACTGGAAGATTATGTTACATGGATTTATACAATCTGACCCCCCCTACAGACACAAATAGGTATTTTGGAATAGTAAATATGTTGTTGAGACTGTTCAAGATGGAAATCAATTCATCACTACCAAGGTTTCCAAAGGTGACACCTCCTTCCTTATGACTTTTGTTTTTGGAAGCTTTGACCCTCTTCAAAGATAATATCTATGGAGTGAAAAAAATACCTTCGATCCTGGCCACTATCCATTGTTTTATGGGGGTGACATTAATGTCATTTATAACCCAAAGGAAAGGAAAGGTAGAACCTCACTCCAGAGGAAGGCCATCATGTAGTTTGTTCAGTTCATGGCTGGGAAGGGCCTCATTGATCTCTGCTTCTCAGGTGACAGTTTCACCTGGTGCAACAACTACATGGGCCATTACCGCTTGTGAAGTCTATTGGATAGGTTTCTAGAAAACATTAAATCCACTAACCTATTCTCAAATAAAATGTTTTTCCATCTTGCTTTAGGTATTTTGAACCACTCCTCCCTCTTGGTTGCCATTTCAACTTGGAATGATCATCAGGAACAGTTTCTCTTCCACCAGCAGTGGGTTAACATTTGAGGGTACCAGGACATGGTTTGTAAAATATTTAATGAAGCCCTGTAGTAGTATCAGGCATCCTTCAACCTCAGTGACCTGACCTCGAACCCTGATTGGTGCTTGTTATCCCCTTCCTCCTCAGGAACCATCACCACTTGGGACTACTGTCGCATATGGTCTCCTTCAGAGTATCCTGATAGATGGAATGATACCTTGATTTTATTGGATTATTAACACAATTTTGAGATTTATGTGTGACTATATACTTTTAATTTCTTACACAACACCACTTCAGTCGAGTAACCTGATTTAAATCCATATTGGTAGTTTGGTTCTGATGTGGATATGGTTTTTTATGTGTTTGTGACACGTTTATGTGTGGATAAATGGGTATTTAGGCATGATGATATTGAATTTAATGCAGATAACTAGAAGTTGTAGATGTATAAATACTATTGGTTATGTTCTATTAATCTATATCATTATAAGGAAGTAGTTCTCTTCTACTATATTTGGATGTCTTGTTTTGTTTACGTGAACCATAAATACTAATATTTGAGATTAAAATAAGATTTAGATGAATAAATATTGGATGGATGCTAATCGTTTGACAATAGAGTATGAGAACAGAGTGAAAATAGTTCATCAAATTTGAAAAGGGTCACGCAAAGCATCCATCTCAAATCCTTTGTCAGTGTTTACGTTGTGGTTATTCTAGACTACTTACTCTATTGGAGTTGGAAGAAAAATTGATATGTCACGGAATAGATTAGAGTAATAAATGATTGAATAAACACAGATAAAATGAGAATGTAGCTACTGGCTGGTGTAAAACTGCATTTTATGGATCATCAGATATGAATAAAAATAAGGATAATGAAGAAGATCGTATGGAGGATGTGATTACAGATGTCAATGATGATGAACATTGTATTAAGGAAATTACAAAGACAGTAGAAGATGAACATTTTGTTTGCCCAAAATTGTTTGAAAAGTTAAAGAGTTATGGAAAGACGCCACTGTATGTCGGTTATACCAAGTATACAACATTATCAGCTGTACTGAATTTGTATAAATTGAAATCAAGAAATAGATTGAGTGATTTCAGTTTTACGGAACTACATTATTTCTTGATTGACATGCTCCCTGAAGATAATGATCTCCCATGCCAGACATATGATGCTAAACAAATGATACGCTCGATGAGTATGATTTCTAAAAGAATAGATGCCTTTCCGAAAGACTGTATATTGTTTCTCAAGGAGAAAAAATTACTTACAGAATGTCAAAAGTGTGGATATTCTCGATACAAGAAAGATGAATCCAATCTTATGAATGTAGTATTGTACTTTCCAATCATTACAATGTTTAGGCGTCTATATAGAAGTAATTAAATAGTAATACAATTTCCATGGCATGCAGATAAAAGAAATAAATATGGGAAATTACGTCATCCGACCGACTCTCCTCAATGGATTAAAATTGATCATGAGTATCCTGAATTTGGAAAAGAGTTGAGAAACATTCTTCTTGTGTTATCTACAGACGGAGTAAATCCTTTTGGTTTTCAAACAAACACTCATTGTACATGGCCAGTTATGTTGGTAAATTATAACTTTCCGCCCTGGTTATGTATGATGCTAAAATTCATCATGTTATGTATGCTTATATCAGGACCAAAACAACCAGGTAACAATGTTGGTGTTTATTTAGCTCCTTTGATCGAGAATTTGATGTTATCGTGGGATTCAGGTGTTATGTTGTATGATGCTTATAAAAGTGAATAATTCATGTTGAGAGTGATTTTGTATGGGACAATTAATGATTTCACTATTTATGGAAATTTGACAGACTATATCATTAAAGGAAATCAAGGGTGTCCCATGTGCGAAGAAGATACAGAATAAATTAGGTTGAAACATTTATCGAAATCTATGTTTCAAGGATATCGTATATTTCTACCTCGTCAGCATAAGTACTGATCTTGGATGACATCATTCAATAGAAGTTCAGAACAATGTGAAACACTGTCTCCACTAACAGGTGATCAGCTATTTGAGAAATTAAAAGATGTGAACACTATTATTTGTAAACCATTTTCGAAAAACCTTATGAAAATCGGTTGGAAAAAGAGATCAGTTTTTTCTCAATTACCTTAATGGAATTGTTTATAAGTCAAACATTTTCCTGATGTGATGCATGTGGAAGAAAATCTATTTGACAATGTTATTGGAACATTGCTAAATTCCCCAGGAAAAAAAAATATGGAATTAACGCAATGTTGTACATGGTTGACATGGGAATACGAGAAGAGTTGGCTGCTGTGAAGGGTGAAAATAGAATGTTTCTTCCTCCAGCTGCTTATACTCTTTCTAGGTAGGAGAGATACCAGTTTTTCAACTTCTTTAATGATTTAAAGCTTTCAGAGGGGTATTCATCAAATATAGAGAACATTGTTTCAATGAATTATTTGAAGTTAAAAGGTTTGAAATGACATGACTATCGTGTTTTGATGCAAGATATAATTCATATAGCTTTACATTGTATTTTTCCCAAGAATGATTATCATATGTTAACCATACATTGTTTCTTTTTCAATTCTATATGTTGAAATGTTTAGACTGGAGAAATTTTCAGCTATGGAAAAAAAAATTCATCATATTATGTGAATTAGAAATTTTCTTCCCGACAACATTCTTTAATATGATGGTTCATTTGATGATTCACTTGGTGAGAGAGATTCATCTTTTTGGTCATGTTCACTATAGATGGATATATCATGTTGAATGGTATATGAATATTTTGAAAGGGTATGTCAAAAATCGAAGCCGTCCATATGGATTTATAGTTGAGCGATATATTATTGAAGAATCCATTGAATTTTGTACTGAATACCTTTCTGATGTGGAAAGCATTAGTCCCCTGAAAAATCATCACACAGGCTGCATTGAGGGTGAGGGAATTTCTAGAAGTGATGTTGTGACAATTAGCATTACAGATCGGGAGCAGTCCCACCTTTATGTATTGCAAAATAGTTGGGAGGTTGCTCCATATATTGAAAGTCACAAAGAAATTCATAGGCGGTTGAATCCATCAAGGGATGAAAAATGGTTATCAAATACACATAATCACCAGTTTATAGGATGGTTTCAAAACCATATTTTTATGTTGTTGGATGAAAATCCGAATTCAATTTCAGAACGACTTCGATGGATAGTCGGTGGACCAAGTGTGTATGTATTATATTACAATGGATATGTAATTAATGGTTATACATTCTATACAAATGAACATGATGAAGATAGTACCATGGAAAATAGTGGAGTTACACTAGTGGGCGTAGTTATTCATGTTTCTGGTAGTAAGGACAAAAATACAATTTATGCATATATTTCATACATTGGAATTATCAAACTAATATGGGAGTAGGATTATACAACATTCCATGTGATGATTTTTTGATGAAAATGGGTTGATAACAACAGTGGTGTTAAAATAGATGGATGGGGATTTGTGAAAGTAGATTTTAATAAATAAGGGTACAAAGACGAACAGTTTATAATGACATCACAAGCGGTACATGTTTTCTATTTTCCAGATCCCGCAAACCGAAAGTTGTCGATTGTTCTGTTAGCGTCCAAAACTACTAATGGTTCTGATGAAAATTCAGTTAAGGACGATCCTTTCAGTGGTACGTTGCAATCATTTTGGAGAGGTCCCAATGTATACGATGTTTTGTATGTTATAGGATACCACAATGAAGGGATTTGGATAATTGATAGAGGTGTCAAATCACTTCAGCCTTTGAAAGAAATAATGTGAGTTCAATAAATATGTGATATTTTGTTTGTAATATAGATCTTGTTATCTCATGTTATTATCTTATCATTACTGAATTTATGTAATGTAAATTAACTATTCAACCACTTTTGCAAATAATGTCTTCTGCACATTCTGGTGCTTCTATCCTTGAGTCTGAATAAGTCTCTCAAGCTGTTGTTGCGGCTGCTGTGGCGGCTGCTGATGCGGCTGCTGTTGCGGCTGCTGCTTCTCCTGCTGCTGCTCCTACTGCTCCTATTACTGCTCCTGCTGCACCTGCTGCTCCTTCTACTCCTACTGCTCCTGATCCTCCTACTGCTCCTACTGCTCCGACTCCTACTGCTCATAGTGTTGAGGCCTAACAACCATCAACACATGTCGTTGCTACCATTTCACATGAACATATAGATGATGTTGATATCAATGAAATTCTCGGGAATGAAGGATCGACATCGCATAAAACACATGTGCGTCATAGTTTGAGGATGTTTTCCAAAGATCATAAGGCGAAAAGAAAAGGCATCAAATTTGACGTCAGATGGAATGCATGAGGCAAACATGTGAATCCCAATAAGGACATGTTTAGTAGTAACATTGGAGTTTTCACTCGGCAACGAGTACCGATTGACATCGTTTCATGGAACCATGTTGTGTCCGGGATGAAGGATGTGATCTGGGAAGAAATTACGGTTACATTATGAATTTATTTCATTATTTTACTAGAAAATAAAATAATGAAACAAAGTCTTAATCTTCTCAATATCTTGAAAAATACATTTATAGTGGATTATTCACACAAGGATTATTGACTAAGTCTTTCAGGAAGGATTTCATGAAGTTTTTTCACTATTTTAACAAGATGTCACCAGAAAGATTCCAAAGGTAAAATAAACCTTCACCCACCCATTTTCTACGCTCACCTGATTTCGCAAGAATCATGGGATGCATTTATTGGTCATTGTGGGGATGAGAAGTTTTAGGTACATTGTGGGTGATAATATGTTGTTTGAGGATACATGTATTCATAACATTGATTATCAATATTTTATTTATGAAACAGAAACTCTATAATGAAAATAAGGAACGTGCATCAAAAGAAACATATGCCTATTGTAAAGCAAGGATGGGGTACTCTTCACTAGAAAAGAAAATGGTAGGTATTTTAAATTTATAGTAATATTATTAGGTGCCAACAAACAACAACATAATTATCTTTCTATGTTTATATATATATTGATGAGTCTAAAATCAAATACACTTCCATCCCACGTCATGTTCCTGGGAAGGAGGCACGTGTGAATAAGGAAGGGAAGCTAGTAGATGAGAACACACAAAAAATGTGGGAAATTTGTGTATGTATGACATGATGATAAAAATATTTGTTTTAAATTTCTATTACATAAAAATACTTAGTTGTTTTCATATATCTGACAGTCACAGGAATCAGATACTCCTGTAGTGGATGCAGACCTATTATTGACGGCATTGAACCATCCCAAAAAATACGGTCATGTTAGGGGAGTGGGGTTTGGGGTGACACCCTGAGTATATTTTGAGAAGAAGAAATAAACAGATGATTGAGATGAAAAATTGAAACAAATAAGAGAAAAACTAGGAACCCTTGAAGAATTATTGCAATGGCAGTGAGAGTTGATAGCAACATTTATGGGTGGGAAGCAAGGAAAAGACACAACTCAAGAATATCCATCATGTGAAGATCCCACCCCACCCCCACCAGCTTTGAGGTGACCCATTCCCCTCAAATAAAAATCGTAGCCATGGTAATCAATATTCTAATAATTTTTCCAATGAAATGTGAATCAGATAGACACTGATACTTTTTCTGTACCGATCTTCTACATGGTGATAATGATTGTGATTTGTATCTGTCAACACCCACCTATCACCTGGTAGCAATGGCTACAATGTTCAACATCCTAGATGACACGATGCATAATAGTCCAATTACGAATGATCATCTGAAAGTAACGATTACTATATCTCATGAGCCAAATACAGAGCTACCTATTCCACTTGATGATGATGATATTCATACGGTCAAAAAGGATACTAGGACATTCATTGCATGGCTGTCAAAACTTGTAAGAGTATATGTGGACAAAGAGGTATTTATTTACTTTTTATTTCAAGATCAACCTTTATCAATTAATGAAAAAAGGGTCTGAACCAATGAATGTTATTATTGATGGAGAAAAGGAAGGGGGTGAAAAAAATCGGCTCAAAACCATCTAAAGGATCAAACAACCTATCCCAAGGAGCTACTAAAAGCACAATAACACCAATTATTCTCTATTCAAATTTACTAGCATTGAAGACACATGTGGATAAGAAGCTAAGAGGTGGTAGTAGTCATATAGTGGTTTTTGAAGTGAATATATATGATGTGGAAAGTCATGATTTCGTTGCTACTGAAAATATAAATGAGATCTTTGAAAATGGTTGGCTAGGCGTCACAGTTGTAAATATATATATGAGGTACGTTTCCATGAATTTATTTTCTAAAATCTTTTCTAATGTAAAAATTATGACTAAATGCATTTTATATTGTCGACAGACATATATTTGAAAAATAGTTGATGGAATTTTCCAATGAGCCAAAATTTGGACTCAAAAGTCCTCATACCACATCATAACATCTAACAACAATAGATCCATCAAAATAGAGTGAAATAGTTAACAACATGCAAAAAACATTTGAAAGCAAGATTACAAATGACAGAATCTTCTTAATACCAACCATGCAGGGGTAAAACTCTACGATTAAATCATATCAATTATATTTTGACTTCTTTTATACTTATTACTTTTTGTGTTTTTAGGAAACATTTTATGCTAATTGCGGTGAACTTGGATACTCCAAATATTTATTTTCTAGATTATAAATAAGGATATCCATCAAACCGACCACACATGATGGAGTTTGTGAATATGCAAGACACTACATCCTACGTTTTAGGTCTAAACATCAAGTAATATAATTTATATTATCTTTTACTGAGGTTTATGTTATGATATGGTGGTGTATCATTATCGACTAAAAACGGAATGAGGACATGGGCTAAGCATAAGGAGGTGAGAAAGTACTATGTCTGGACAAATATCCGGGTATATATAACAAAATTTCACTATTCAAACACATCTCACCACAAGTTACTTACTCTCTTAATGATAAATTTTTTTGCAGTGTCCAAAACAAAAAAAAATAATTGTGGTTATTATGTTTGTAAATTTATGAAAGAAATTGTTTTTCATCAGTAAACAAGCATCCCAAATGAGGTATTTTCAAAAAAAAAATATACTAATTCGTTTAATTTATTTATTAATTCTTTATTTTAATATTTTGCAATACCACTCTGACTGCTGAAATGCCCCATAATCAAAAGATGATTTAGATATGTTAAGAAATGAGTGGTCCACATACCTGATGACATATTATACACAAATAATATAAAGATATTACTTGGGTACGTTTACAATTGGCAGTCATTTTTGAGAGGGGTTTAGGGGATCAAAAGATAATTCATTGTTGAATGTAAATGTTTGTAGGATTATTTTAATTATTATTAAATAATACATCCATTATACAATGAGTAAATTTCCCATTTTAACAGATGATATGCACCAACAACATTCAAAAATGATGAACCACTCAAAGGGTCTCTCTTTTGTTTAAAATGGACAAATTTTTACGTGAAGACAACAAATGACCTACAAAAATCCCACCAAACGCATTTGGATTGTGTTTATCCTTTAAAATAATGATCCATGGGTGTGTTGGAGATGTGTATGGGTCATCCCCACATCAATTCGAGGCACAGTGTTGTTGGTATCACTCAAAGGGTCTCTCTTTTGTTTAAAATGGACAAATTTTTAAGTGAAAACAAAAACTGACCTACAAAAATCCAACTAAACACATTCGGATTGTCTTGATACATTAGGAGAATGATCCCAGGTCCTTTGTGATGTGTACCAGTCATCTGTGCCTCAATCAAAGGCATGATGTGGGCGGTATCACTCAAATGGTCTCTCTTTTGTTTAAAATGGACACAATTTTAAGTGAAAACAACAACTGACCTACGGAAATCTGACCAACGCATTTGGATTTTCTTGATCCTTTATAATAATGATACATGGGTCCTTTGTGACATGTAAGAGTTATCCCCACCTCAATCTGAGTCACAGTGTGGCCGGTACCACTCAAAGGTTCTCTCTTTTGTTTAAAATGGACAAATTTTAAGTGAAAACAACAATTGACCTACAGAAATTTTACCAAATGCATTCGGATTGTCTTTATCATTTAGGATAACTATCCAAAAGTCCTTTTGACTTGAACGAGTCATCATCGCCTCAATATGAGGCATGGTGTGGCCGATGCCACTCAATGGGTCTCTCTTTTGTTTATAATGGACAAATTTTTAAGTGAAAACCACAACTAGCCTAATGAAATATGACCAAATGCATTCAGAATATCTTGATCATTTAGGAGAACAATAAACGGGTCCTTTGTGACATATACGAGTCATCCCCGCCTAAATCAGAGGCATAGTGTGGCCAGTACCACTCAAATGGTCTCTCTTTTGTTTAAAATGGACGGATTTTTAAGTGAAGACAACAAATGAGCTACAGAAATACAAACAAAAGAATTCATATTGTGCTGATCCTTTAATAGAATGATCCATTGGTGCATTGGGGATGTGTATGAGTCATCCCCACCTCAATCTGAGGCACGAGGTGGCCGTTATCACTCAGAGGGTCTCTCTTATGTTTAAAATGGACTTATTTATAATTGAAAACAACAAATGACCTACGGAAGTCTGAACAAACACATTATGATTGTATTGATATTTTATGATAATGATCCACATGTCCTTTTTGATGTGTACGGGTCATCCTCACCTTAATCTGAGGCACGGTGTGGCCGGTATCACTGAAAGGGTCTCTCTTTTGATTAAAATGGACACAATTTTAAGTGATAACAACAACTAACCTATGGAAATCCTACCAAATGCATTCGGATTGTCTTGATCCTTTATGAGAATGATACATGGGTATTTTTTGACATGTAAGAGTTATACCCACCTCAATCTGTGGAATTATGTTGCCGGTACCACTCAAAGGGTCTCTCTTTTGTTTAAAATGGACAAATATTTAAGTGAAAACAACAACTGACCTAAGGAAATTTGAACAAACACATTCAGATTGTCTTGATCTTTTAGGATAATGATACAAGGGTCCTTTTTTATGTCTATGAGTCATTCCCGACTCAATTCAAGGAACGTTGTGACCGGTACCACTCAAAGGATCTCTCTTTTGTTTAAAATGGACAAATTTTTAAGTGAAAACAACAACTGACCTTCGGAAATCTGACCAAACAAATTCATATTGTCTTGATCCATTAGTAGAATGATCCAATGATACTATTTTATGTGTACGAGTCATCCCTGACTCAATATAAGGCATTGTGTGGCCGATACCACTCAATGAGTCTCTCTTTTGTTTAAAATGGACAGATTTTTAAGTGAAAACAACAACTAACCTATAGAAATCTTACCAAACGCATTAGTATTCTATTTATCCTTTAATAATATAATCCACGGGTGCATTGTGGGAAGTGTACAAGTCATCCTCGACTCAATCCGAGGCATGGTGTGGCCGGTATCACTCAAAGGGTCTCCCTTTTGTTTAAAATGGACAAATTTTTAAGTGAAAACAACAACTGACCTACGAAAATCTGACCAAACACATTCAGATTGTACGGATCATTTAGGAGAACAATACATAGGTCCTTTTTGACTTGTATGAGTCATCCCCACCTTAATATGAGGCACGGTGTGGCCGGTATCACTTAAATGGTCTGTCTTTTGTTTAAAATGGACACAATTTTAAGTGAAAACAACAACTTACCTACATAAATCTGACCAAATGCATTCATATTGTCATGATCCTTTATGAGAATGGTACATGGATCCTTTGTGATGTGTAAGAGTTATCCCTGCCTCTATCTGAGGCACGGTGTGGCCGGTACCACTCAAAGGGTCTCTCTTTTGTTTAAAATGGACAAATTTTTAAGTGAAAACAACAACTGACCTACGGAAATTTGAACAAATGCATTCAGATTTTCATGATATTTTAGGAGGAAAATACAATGGTCTTTTGTGACTTGTAAGAGTCACCCCCGCCTAAATAAGAGGCATAGTGTGGCCGGTACCACTCAAAGGGTCTCTCTTTTGTTTAAAATGGACAAATGTTTAAGTTAAAACAAAAACTAACCTACGGAAATCCAACCAAAAGCATTAGGATTGTCTTGATACTTTAGTAGAATGATCCATGGGTCCTTTGTGATGTGTATGAGTAATCTTGGCCTCAATATTAGGCATGGTGTGGCTGGTACAACTGAAAGGGTCTCTCTTTTGTTTAAAATGGACAAATTTTTAAGTGAAAACAACAACTGACCTACAGAAATCTTACCAACCACATTCGTATTGTGTTTATCCTTCAAGAGAGAGATCCACGGGTGCATTGGGGATGTGTATGAGTCATACCTGCCTCAATCAAAGGCATGGTGTGGCCGGTAGCACTCAAAGGGTCTCTCTTTTGTTTAAAATTGACAAATTTTTAAGTGAAAACACCAACTGACCTACAGAAATCTAAACAAATGAATTATGATTGTGTTGATAATTTAATATAATGATCCACGGGTGTGTTGGGGAAGTGTACGAGTCATCATTTCCTCAATCCGAGGCACGGTGTGGCCGATATCAATAAAAGGGTCTCTCTTTTGTTTAAAATAGACAAATTTTTAAGTGAAAACAACAACTGACCTATGGAAGTCCAACCAAAAACATTCATATTGTATTGATCCTTTTAGAGAACAATACAAAGGTCATTTTTATGTGTACAAGTCATTATTTCATCAATCTGAGGCATGGTGTGGCCGGTATCACTCAAAGGGTCTCTCTTTTGTTTAAAATGGATATAATTTTAAGTGAAAACAACAACTAACCTATGGAATTCCAACCAAACGCATTCGTATTGTATTGATACATTAGTCAAATGATGAAAGGGTCCTTTGTGATGTGTAAGATAAATTCTTTCCTCAATATGAGTTACGGTGTGGCCGGTATCAATCAAAGGGTCTCTCTATTGTTTAAATTGGACACAATTTTAAGTGAAAATAACAACTAACCTACAGAAATATGACTAAATGAATTCGTATTGTCTTGATACATTATGAGAATGATCCATGTGTCCATTTGGACGTGTAAGAGTTACCCTTGCCTCAATAAAAATCATGGTGTGGCTGGTACCACTCAAAGGGTCTATGTTTTTTTAAATGGACAAATTTTTAAGTGAAAAAAACAACAGACCTATGGAAATCCGATCAAACACATTCCGACTGTCTTGATCCTTTTGGATAATGATCCACGGGTCATTTTTGACCTGTATGATTCATCCCCACTTCAATCTGAGGCATGTTCTGGCTGGTACCACTCAACGGGTCTCTCTTTTTGTTAAAATGGACAAATTTTTAAGTGAAATTGACAACTGAACTATAGAAATCTGACCAAACGCATTTGGATTGTGTTGATCCTTTAAAAGAAATCTCCACAAGTGCGTTGGGGACATGTAAAAGTCATCCCCGCCTCAATCTGAAGCACAATGTGGCTGATATATCTCAAAGGGTCTCTCTTTTGTTTAAAATGGACAAAAGTTTAAGTGAAAACAAAAATTGACCAACGTAAATCTGACCAAACGCATGCAGATTGTATTGATCCTTTAGGAATATGATCCACAGGTCCTTTTTGATATGTAAGAGTAATCCCTACCTCAATACAAGGCACGGTGTTTCCGGAACCACTCCAAGGGTCTCTCTTTTGTTTAAATTGGACACAATTTTAAGTGAAAACAACAACTGACCTACGAAAATCCGACCAAACGCATTCGGATTGTCTTGATCCTTTATTAGAATGATCCATGAGTCCTTTGTGATTTGTATGAGTCAACCCCACTTCCCCCCTATACCCCCACCCCCCTAGACAACAACCCACCCCCTGGACACCCCACCCCTCTAGACACTTCACCCCCTGGAAAGCCCCCACAACCCCCTGTACACGCTCATGGGCACCCCCCCCCCACCTTGGATAGCCCCCCCTGAATAACCCCCAACCCCTGGACAACCACCACTCCTTGGACGACACCCCCACCCCTCCTTGACACCACCCCACCACCTGCATACCCCCAACCCCTGGGACACCCCCCAACCCATGGATGGACACCCCCACCCTCCCAGACACTATCCCACCCCCCATTAGATAGCCCCACCAACCCCCTGGACCCCCACCCCACCACCCGGACATCTCCCACCCCCTAGAAAGACCCCCCCCCGACACCACGGGCACCATCCCACCCCCATGGACACCCCATAGACCCCCCCCCCCACCCACCTGGATACCCCCCTCCTGGGACACCACCACACCCCCCTTAGACAGCCCTACCAACACCCTGGACCACCCCCACACCCCTGGACACCCCCACCCCGCTTGACAACCCGATCCACCCAGACTCCCCCATCTCACCCTCCTGGACACCACCCCACCCCCCTTGGACAGCCCCACCCCCCTGGACTGTCCCCACCCCCCAAACACTCCACTCACCACCTGGAAATCCCCCCAGACACCCTCGACACCAACCCCCCTAGACACCCCCATGGACAACCCCCCCCCCCCCCCACCTAGACACCCCCCTCCAAGACACCACCGCACCACCTAGGCACCCCCACCCCCGTGGACACCACCACCCCTCTATGGACATCCCCCCAACCTCCTGAACTACCCCCACCCCCTGGACACCACCATCCCCCCGGACACCCCCTACCCCCTTGGACAGCCACCCAAAACCCCTCAACAACCCCCGAACCCCTTGAATTATGAATAGAATTATTTATGTATTTAATTAACTTATGAATTATGTGTTAATGGTTTATGGGTTTACTTGGTGTAATTAGCTTATGATTTATGTGTTAATTTTGTGTAGGTATACTTATTGAGATGCTGAATTATTTGCAGGTGTTGTTTGGGTGTGTTGTTGCAGAAATTTTTTTTGCAGCAAACATGGCATTTATCAGTGCTTTTTTAGTACTGATACAAGAACCCTTTATGATCCCTAAAAAAGAACTGATAAAATCCACATTTATCATTTCTATAAGAGCACTGATAAAGGAATCCTTAATCATTTATCTTTATCACTGATAAACTGATCCTTTATCAGTGCTTTTTTAGCGCTGATAAATGTAAATTTTATCAGCACTTTTTTTAGCACAGATAAAGGCTTCCTTTATCACTACTAAAAAAGAACTGATAAAGGGGACCCCCTTTATCAGCAATGATCTTTACATCGCTTTTTAGCACTGATAATGCCCATTTTGATCGCTTATAAAGCCCATTTTTGTAGTAGTGAATGTATTTTGGGTGGTTATAACATAGATATGTGAAATATATGAAATAATAATGATACATAAATTATAATATACAGATATATATATCATTTACTTATCATTATTCTAATTTTTATAATGAAATGAATGTTGTGTTCACGCATATGTACGGCCTGCCATATATAGGAACGATGAATTTCATTTCCTATATCAAAACATAATGGATTACTTTAAAAACACACACACAGACAGACACACATATATATATAATATATAAATTATTAAATCATAGTATTCCTTATGAATTTGATGAAATCGTGCTTTCTGTAAAATAATGAAGAAATATAATGGCATAACTCAATTGAGATAAAAGGAAAATTACACCAGGTATAATAGAAATAAGTGGAGGAAACTAAAAAATGGGTAATAACATATTATAAAAATACCATATACTATATATTAATTATTAATATTGTTACATAATAATATTTTTTAACACATAAAACTATTATAAATAAATTTAATGTATGCTCACACAAATGAAAACACAAGGTAATGGATTTTCATCTCAGTTTTTTAAATCTATGAGATAAATGTCATTTTAATAACATAATTCATTTGAGTGGGGTATCTACTTACAATTTTGATATACTAAATAATAAATTGTTTTATTTTAATGGTATTGAAATTTTTTACTTTTATTTATCTCATCCAATGATTTTTTACATGAATATTACCTAGTGGAAATATTTTTCAATGAAGTCACACTTTATTTTTTGATAGACATCTTTCTATTGAAATAATCACTTCGTTATATACATTTTCTATTTGAAATAAAATTTATTTTGGATATAAATACTCTAATATGTGGTGTAAAATTCATTCCTACATTGTGTACCATTTTTACATATTATTTGTACATCATAATAATTTAATTAACTAGGGAAATATAGGTAAATATGAATATTTTAATTATTGTGGATATTTGATAGGGAACATTGTTAATTATTTAAACTGATTATTATATATATGATGATTTATTTTGATAGTTATTACACGGATGGTTCTATGTTATAAATAGACCATTGATGCATCGGTAGTCTAATGAGATGAATCGGTTGTCCAAATTAAATGGGTTTTTACCTAGGATGTTATTAATCATCATGTGAATGGTCTTAATGAAAAAGGTACCACATACCAAACAATCCTAGAGTTCAATTATTAACCATATTCCTCATTCATTGGGACACCCCAAACCTATTTCATGTATAATAATAATGTTTTATGGTTTTACTTCATTTAATTTTCATGCTATCCAAATAATGATTTCAACATAAAAGCAAGAAATGTTTTAATCAATGATACACTGAAACGATTACATTACAACAATGGAAAATGACCATAACTAGCATAGGAAACCAATGGAATAATTGAGAAGCACCACTGGGAGACCTTATAGCACCACAATGATTCCAAGGAGGTATCCCTTATCCCTTGGACCGACTATATTAAAGAAAAAAATTACTAGAAGAATGGAAAAAGTACAATGAATCCTAGAAATTTTGAGAACCGTCTGTATAATCCAAAATGTTTTAATAATGAAATATTCTAAACATTTATTTATAAGGGTATTCTTGAACAATGGAAATACATATGAATGTTTTTAAATTTTCATGGTCGTTGGAGTTTGAAATGATGTGATCATCAGTATCTTATTAAACCAAAATAATTTAAGAGAAAAAGTTTATGATATATTGTATTGTTTTTCATTTCTATAAAGACTATAAAAATTACTTAATAATTTCAAGTGTTTTGATGTTTTTTAAATATTTTTGTATCATTTTTTAAAATTAAATGAATATTAATTTTAATATGAAATAATTTATTGTTTCAAAACATAAATATGTATTTCAAATACTCTTAAAATGTTTTAAATATTTGATCATCAAAGGTGTATATTGTAATTATGAATCCATTACCCTTATAATAATCATTTTAAGTTTATTAATGTGTATTTTATAAGTATTTGACATCAAAGACTATTATATCATTATATTATCGTGGTATAATAGTATATTATAATGGTGTAAGTTGATCTTACAATGGTCTATTATAGTTTTGTTTTTTGTTTAATTTTTTTATTTAGGTGATTATCATTTTATAAAAAAAATATGTCCTTGGGAAAGCCAGCCATAGCCAACTGACCGAGGGAGGAAGAATACTCCTGGAGTGCGGCTAAGCCTCACCTACCCAACCATCCAGCTAGGCCAGCCATGTAGGTACTAGTGCCCATAAGGTCATGAAGGAACTAAAGTGCACCTACGGATATGGCGTCCCTGTGGCATGGGGGCACAAAGTGCACTCACAGAACCGGCACGAGGAGGTACAAAAGGGGGATGAAAATAACATTGATCAGTGATGATATAATAAGAGTTATAATGGAGCCACAAAAACATGGATGGTTTGATGTGGGATGAATATTTTTCTATTAAAATGTGATCTAAAATGTCTTATCAAAGTCATATCTAATCTTGGCCACTTGATCCGTTTTTAAATCCAGTGACTTCCTTCAGCCGTTTGACCATTAGCTCCTCTAATGTTGTCCATTCAACTGATTTTAAAACTATGGATATCTCCTAAGACTTTTTATCAAGACTAGGATGATTTGAGTCATCCACTCCATTCCCGTATCTCAAATGTCATCTTCTTCTTCCTTTACATCATGCCGCAAAAGTCTTTATCACCTTGTCTTCCATTATTTTCTTCTTCAACTCGTAACACATCATATCTTTATACACAACATATTCCTTGTCATTTTCAATAGATCCGACACTCATTGTTGGTTTAATATACTCATCCCCTTATATCTAATGTAAACATACATTTAATGAATATATAGTTATATACATTATCAAAGTGACAAAACCACTCAACATTTCGTGATTATAATGGATTTATACTATTTTTGAATACTTCTCTCAAGTCTGTCATTATCATAGTTTTTTTATCAATGGGTTATATGAAAATATATATAGTTTAAATATATAAACAGTCTATATATAATACATGTTATCACAAAAAACCCCTAGGGTTTTCTTCCTCTCAAGGCTCTAGTGACCCCTTCTCGGCTCCACCTTGTCTTAATGCCATGTAAGGGTTTATATACCCTGTTTTCTTTGTAAAAAACGCATATATATACCCTTTGAATATATGGATATATATATATATAATCAAACAGTTTATATATATCCCCTTTGAACAAGTTCTTAAGTCTTATAAGTGTTGTTTCTCATTGTTAAAATCATGTTATTAAAAATGTATGTAAATTTTATGTGTTATTTTTCAATTTCGGTTTTTTTATATACCACCCATATATACAAATTTTGTAAATATCAATATTTTTATATACATCTTTTTAGGAAGAAAACCAATGTTTTTATGTGATTATTGATTACTGAAAATATTACCATTATATTCATGTAAATCATGTAAGGATTCGATTCATGTTCTCCTTAATTGGATTATATAAGAACATATATATATATATATGCTTATTTGTATATAAATATAGGTTTTTATCATAACCAAAAAATAATAATTATAATACTGATTTTTGGTGAATAAATTATGTTTTGACATGTACAATATTTATATGGATTTATTGAACCTTGTTTTTGTTGTTAAAATCCCTTGTATACACATTGAGATTTCATGGTTTTATATAGTTTTTAACCCCGCATGTATATGTATGAGAACTCCAATCACACAAAATAATTCATTCCTATTTTCGATGGTAGGAATAATATTTTTATTTTTTGTTAATACATATACATGACTAAGCACAATTAGAGAAATATGATTAATTATATTCTTGTACATTAATGCTTCACACGAAATAATCGTATTCCATATAACCTATTTCACTTCAATTGAAAAAGAGCCTTCCACTCTAAATGCTTTTAGTATAGTTTTGTTTGACATTATCATTTATCAACATATGCATTAAATATAAATGATAACTATCTTAAGTTAAAAGTTATGCATTTCAAAGTATAAAATGTTTTTCTCAAAAAATAAGGAATTTAAAATTTAAGGTATATCTTTATATGTGAAAACGCCAGAATAATCACTTATCATATGGTAATATTAATCATCATATGTGCTATAATATTTATTCCAATCCAAAAATGTTATTTACTAATTTCTTATAACCATGAAGTTGATAGTATTGACAATTAATGCATGATTCACATTATATAAGAAATCTCCAAAGAATTAAATTTAACTATTATGGCCATTTATTGATTAAGAAAGAAATTATTTAATGGTTCATGGGATAGTTTGAATAATATGAAATGATAAATCAAATATTCAAAGTGCTATGGGTCACCATGAATTTATGTGAATATAAATTTAATATTAAAATTGTTATGAGATTCATTGAATATATGACCTTACTAGACATATGAGGAATGTATTTGGATTATTATATTAAGGGTTGGGGATCATTCAATGAAAGACCTAGGGGTTGGGGAATGGTTATTCCAAGACCCATGGGTTGGGGACCGGTTTATGAAAGCCCCACAATGCATCAGATGTTCTCACGAGACAAATTAGGTCATGACAAAAGGCTTTGACATGGTATAGCATTATAAATTCTATAATTATGTTTATATTCTTTAATGAACAATGTATATATTCAATTATTAGAATATACATGGTTATATAGCCTTACATATGAGTATCAAAAGAAGTAAATGCACATGGCATGATGTTTATTCCTCACTCATCCTATGAAATTTAATACAAATTATCATAGTTTACCAATTATTATATGATGTACATTTTT
This sequence comes from Viscum album, assembly GCA_963277665.1. Taxonomy (NCBI): domain Eukaryota; kingdom Viridiplantae; phylum Streptophyta; class Magnoliopsida; order Santalales; family Viscaceae; genus Viscum; species Viscum album. Next base: position 319,067,911 of record OY728127.1, read on the forward strand.
TGAGCTAAATTAATTGTTACATTGAATATGTAAAAATATGATCACGTACTATTTCCATGAATAAATTTTTTTCTTGCACCCTATCATGTCACATATGGTACAATTTGATTAACTCTTGATTTTTATACTGCTGACTACTCATTATGTATAAATATTCATATGATTGAAATGTGTTTCATTTTTAGTCCATTTAATTCTCCATAAAATGTTTACCAGTAACCTAGAAAAGATGTTAATGTTGAAAAACATGTATTTTTGTTTTATTCTATGAATGTGTTTTGGGATTATTTTTTAAAAAGGATGTTTTTAAAAGGTTTTAATTGAAATATTATATTTATTTTAAAACCCTCTTACTAGGAAATCGTGTCGTCACCCTAAATTTTCAATTTATTTATACATGTTTAGTAGATTTGAGTTACACTATGTGGTGGAAACTTTGTGGAGTCCTTTATATTCATTATTAATTTATTTTAATATTTTTATCAAGTTTTTCAGAACCTAATCTTCAATGATCCTCTGTATAGAACATGATGTGTAATTCGTCATATTTTCTTGAATAAAAAAATAACCAAACATGTTTATTAACGCATAGACGCTAGGGCATCTGAGGTCAGGGAATGAAAATTTGTATTAAATGATTCAGATTAGACAACTCAATAAAATTATAATAACAACAAGAAATTAATTAAGTCTTAATATGTATTATTCTTTCGTAAATTTACAGATGGAAGACGAAACAAGTCTTCTATTTCTTCCAAAAAAAATAAAATAGACTATAGTTTCTATGTCATGTTTATAAGGTAATGATACTTTTAAAAATCTTCTATTTTTATTTAATCACCTTTATAGTCTATCTAACTCTCCTGAAGTACATCAACTTTATTGAGGATCAGGCTTTGATTACTTCCCAATGATTATTTCTCAACATACATTCTATGCATGTAAATGAAATTATTTTGAGGGACTGTTTAAATTATTTTCTATAGCCTATAATTTCTAATGCCTAGAGGAATTCCAATATGTTTCACAAGAGGGTGACCTTTGATTGGCTTATATTTTTCAAATATTGACCTACAGTATCTATAGTCAAGTTAGGGAAATTGAAATTCTTGAGGACAAGTCTTCCCATTTGTTTTATAAACATCAAGTTTATGCTGATGTCACAAGGCATCAAACAATTCATGCTTTACTCTTGTGGAACATTGTATAACCACATGAAATTGACCCAGGTACTTCATACTTAATCCGGACCAGAGAGATCAAATAGCATGGAACCGTTTTAGGGATCTGTTTAACTGAGAACCAGGGAAATCGTCAACGCCAGCGGTACCTGTAATGGGACATCATGGTGGATGTTAAAAGGTTTGGGCATGTGAGTTTTTGAGGTAACTAACGAATATGAACCACACTGATTTTCATGAAATTTTTCCAAAATTAATAGTGTTATATTATTATGATCTTGTACATTAATGTGTATTTGAAATACCCTTTATATTTTAATATGATTTAGCTTTATGGGGAACTTTTTATTGAAATTTTCAGATGGAAGATGAGAGGTCACCAACCAACCTTTTGTCTCTTCCAACTGAGATACTGGAAACTAAATGGATAAATTCAACTTTAGAATCATACCATCATTTCAAAAAAACATTTTTTATCTTGAAAAAGACACAATCAAGTGTCCCTCAGCCAAAATGTCTTCCAGACCTATCGTGAAGATAATTATGTTTATTGCCTTTTGGAAAATACACCACTTGTAGTGTATAGACATAGGGGAAAGGATCGTTAAGGAATCTTCCTCTGTTTCACTCTCTCTGAAAATTTGTACGCCTTGGAGACATTATAAGAAGCTACTTTTGAGGGTGACGTTCGAGGAGATTATCTGATACATGTTTTGTATTTTGGTATGTATGGGAGGCAATATGAAATTAGAACTCTTAGGCATTACGTAGTTTTGAAAATCACTAAAGAATGTATTCATACTAAAATCTCTGAGCTCCATATCTCTCATGCCTCCCTCTAGAAACCCCAGTGTTACATGCATAGTTTTGAACCTAATTGCTCAAAGTGTATCTGGGCTCGAGAGATTGAGGATCTAGAAACCACCCTGAGAATCCACCTGAGGTCATCAATAGATTATCAATGGTGGTGGACCTGGTGAAGGTATTAAACTAACCTTCTTTTCAATCATTAATAAAAAGAGACATCAAGTAGGACCCTTGAAGTTAATGTCATATGTTGGTGCAGGAAAGATTAATAACATGAAGTAATTCTGAGGATGCAGTTCTTTGATGGGGGGATAATGTTACTCCCTGAACAAAATTCATGTGTAATAATAATATTTTATGGTTTTACATTGTTTGATTTTTGTGCATTCCAAACAATGATTTAAAAATAATAACAAGACATGTTTTAGTCAATTGGACTATGAAATAATTATATTACAATAACTCCAAAATACCATAGATATCCTAGGAAACTAATTGAAAATCTGAGAACCACCCAAAAGGGACCTTCTAGCTCCTCATTGAGACCAAGCAGGTATCCCTAATCTGTTGGAATGACCATAGTAATGAATAAAATTAATAAAATAATGGAAAAAGTACTAATCATCATTGGAAAATAGAGAACTGTTTTTATAAGCAACACTGTATTAAAAATGAAATACCGTAGACATGTATTTAAAAGAGTCTTATTGACTAGTTTAAATACATAAAACTATTATTTCCTTTTTATGGCCATTAGAGTTTAAAAGGATGTGACCGTTAGTATATTATTAAACCAAAATAATTTACGTGAAAATTTTAGATTTGTTGTATTTTTTGGGTTTTTTCAAAGCCTATACAATCTCATTAGTCATTTCCAGTGTTTAGTAGTGTTTTAAATATTTGAAGTATCATATTTTTATATAAGATCCTATTAATTTTATTATGAAAATTAGTATGGTTTCAAAAAATAAGTATGTATTTAAAGTAATTTAAAAAGTTTTGTTGTTAAGATCATAGAAGGTGTATCTTATAATTATGATTCCATTATCTATATAATAAGTGTTTTATGTTTACTAAAGAAGTATTTCATAAATATTTGACATCAATGTATATTATATAATAATATTATAATGGTATAATGGTATATTATAATTTTACAAGATGATCTTATAAAGTTCTATTATAATTTTGTTTTCTGGTTAATTTTAATTTTAAAGTGATTATCTATTTATAATAATATATATACATTTCCCTCTAGGAGATCTAGCCACAACCAGCCTATTGGGGGAGGTAACACACACTAGGGGGAGGGCGAGCCTCAGATCCTATGCTAGCCATCCTGGCTAGTTGTGTGGGTACAGGCTCCTATAGAGGCATGAAGGAACCAGAGGGTGCCTCCATGTAGGGCGGCACAATAGTTGGTGTGGGCACCGAGTGCTCTTATAAAACCAGTACATGGTGGTATCATAGGGGGAGGAAGATGATTTTTATTATTGATAATACACTGATTCTTATAAAGGAGACGTAAAACCCCAACCGTTATGATGTGGGAAAATTATTGTTATAGTCAAACACGATCTAGATCGTCCAGTCAATGTCAGATCCAAAACCGGCCGCTCGATCTCTTTTTAAATCCTGCGACTTCCATCCGTCGTTTGATCCTTGCCATGGTGAATTTCAAAAATTCATCTAATTTTAAAACTCTATACATCTCCTCATCTATTCAATTAATCCTTGGATGATCTAATCCATACATTTCTTTATCTTTTCTCCACCATCATCTTCTTCTTCATTCTGCAAAATGCCGCACTAGTATGCATTACATTCTCTTCCATTATTTTATTCTTCAACTCATGACACATCCTCTCTCTATCCAAGACAAATTCCTACTCATTTCCCAAAAGGCTGACAGTATTATATTTTTAAGATACTCATCCCCATAGATCCAACATATGTTTTCATTTTATAAATATATAGTTTTATACTTCATCAAAGTGACTAACCCACTCAACCATTCATGATTAGAATGGTTTTCTTCTCTTGTTGAAGACTTATGCTAAGTCATTATTAATCACAATTTGTTGATCAATTACTTATATGAAAATATATATAGATTATACATATATATGGTTCATATATTAAATTCATTTTAACCAATAACCCATTTGGGTTTTCCTTCCTCTCAAGCCAACAGTGACCCCTGATCGGCTCCACCTTATCTTCAATCCATGTATGGTTTTAATATACATCGTCTTATTTGTCAAAAACCTCTATATATACACTTCATATATACAAATATATATATAATCATATAGTTTATATAATTCCACTTTTGATCCAGTTTTTAAGTCTTCTAAGTGTTATTTAACATTGATTAAGTCATGTTTTTAAAAGGTATGACAATTTTCTGTGTTATTTTTCATTTTCAATTTGTTATATAAATACACATATATATATATATATTGTATATATGGATATATTTATATACATATGATTAGATATGAAATAAACCAATGATGTTATGTGATTTTCGAACGCTAAAAAAATTTCTTCATGTGCATGTAAATAACGTAAGGATTCTATTCTTGTTCTGTTTAATTTGATTATATAAACATATGTATATAGTTATATGTATATAATTATATGTTTTTTTTCATAACCAAGAATTAGTTTTCATAAAACCAATTTTTGGTGATTATATTTTGTTTTGAGATGTAAAATATGTATAGTGATGTATTAAACCTTGTTTTAGTTATGAAAATCCCATGAATACACTTTGTGATTACATAGTATTATACAATTATTATACCCACATGTATATGTTTGGGAACCAAAATCACAAAAATTCATGAATTACTATCTTTCAAAGTTTGGAATAGTCTTATGAGTATGCATGAATACATAAAAATTCCATTGAACATGTAGATGAAAATGTTTAATTATATTCTTTTGCAAGAATGCGTCACACAAATCAATTGTTTTCCATCTAACCTATTTCACATCAATTCACAAAGAAACTACCACTCTAAATTATTTTAATTTAGTTTTTTTATCATTTCCATTTATCATCATATGTATTAAATATAAATTATAGCTATCATAAATTCATAATTTTGACTTTTAGAATATAAAATCGTTATTTTCATGAACTATGGATTCAAAAAATTACGGTTTATCATTTTATGTGACAATCCCTGAATAATCACTTGTCTTATGTGCATTAGTTATCATAAAATGTTCTATGGTATGTCTTCCTATCCATACAGGTCATTGATTAATTTTTTATAACCATATTGTTGTTAGTATTGACAATTGATGCATGATTCCCATTATATATGTACTTTCTAAATATTAAAATTTAATTATTATGACTATATTGGGATAAATAAAAAAATTATTCCAAGTGGTATTGGACACATTTAAAAATAGAAATTGAGAAAATAAATATTAGAAGTGGTATGGGACACCATAAATATATGAAATAAGATAATTAAATATTCAATGTGGTATGAGACACTTTGAATATATGACCTTTCTGAACATATAAGAAATGTATTGGTCTTATTATATTATGGGATGTGGATCAGTTAATGAAATACCAATGGGTTGGGGACTAGTTAATGCAATCCTTATGGGTTGGAGACTGGTTAATGAAAGCACCACGATGAATCAGTGTTTCTTATGAGACAAATTAGGTCATGGAATATGGAATTGACATAGTCTAGCATCATACATTCCCTTATTATGTTTATCGTATTTAATTAACAAAGAAGATATTCTACTAGTAGAATATACTTGGTTAAAGATCCTTATATATGTGTATCAGTAGAAGTAAATACACTTTAAATTATTTTTATTCTGAACTCATATTTTGAACATTAATACAAATTATAGTATTTTACATGTTATTTTATGATGTAAATTTTATGTGATAAAATAATTGTAAAAGAGATTTTTTGGAACTCGGATCATGTATTATTTCTTCGAATAAATTTTTTCCCTACACCCTATCATGTCACTCTTAGTATAGATTGATTAACTCATGATTTATATTTTTTATACCATGCATTATGTATAAATTTGAATAAGATTGAAATGTGTTCCATTCATAGTCGTTTTAAATTTCCATATAATTTTTATAGGTAATCTTGAAATCATATTGACATTGAGAAGAATGTTTTGGGGTTTTCTCCTTAGAAATATTTGTGTGATTATTTTTAAAAAGGGATGTTATTAAAAAAATTTACATGAAATATTATAATTATTTTAAAACCCCATTTATTGGGAATTCTTGTTCTCACCCTACATATTCAATTTATTATTATAGGTTTAGTAGATTTGATTTATACTCTATGGTGGATTCTTTTTAGAGTCTTTTCTGTTCAGTATTACTGTATTTTAATATTTGTATACGGTCTACTAGAACATAAACTGCAAAGATCCTCTATCTGTAACATGATGAGTAATTCATTATATTTTCTTTTCTATAAAAAAAATACACACCGCGTTTTTTAACACATCGGCTCGATGGATTCTGACGTCGATGGGTGACATTCATATTCTATTGTTATTTATCCATTTTATTTTTCTTTGACATTATCTATGGTTGTCATTCAATCTCTGTTTTTTTATTAAATAGCATTTTTTTAGTTACATACATTAGAATATTGATTTTTTCATATCCTTTTATTTTAATGGAATGCGTTCTATGTTATATACCTTTCCGTGCAGATTATAATCAATGATCCGTTTTTATTCCACTATACATACCCTTTCTAATCATTAGGGATATCCCTTATTTTTGTCTTATTTCCCTAGTTTATGAAGAATAAATCATTGAAAATACCTTCAAGGTTGGACATAATTTTATTTTATTGTTTGCAATGTTTTATTTTTTATTTCCCATAGTAATATAGATTTTTTGACTGTAATGTGGTATTCAAAAATTGATAAACATTTGGTATTTGGAGATTTTATTTAATTGTTATCATGGAAATGATATATTATAATGCATTATCTCTGGGTTTCATGGTTTAGAGAGTAAAAATGATTGTACAGATCCAATATAACATTATATAACCTATATGATAAAACAATAATATAAATCAAGGGGATTACGTGATTTTCACTAGAATAATTCTTGTCGATGAAAATAAAATGAGTTCTTCGAGACAATTTCGATTTGTACAGAACCTTTGAAAATTAATATGAGGATATACGAAACTCTAATGTTGATACCTATATATATCATGTTTTGGAATATTGTACAACCATTAGAAACATTTACCCTACTATTAAAATAAAATGTAACACTGATGCGTTCATGTTTCATCTCAAGGAAAATTCAAAAACATTTTCCCCCGAGACTACGGGTTCCTAGATATATATCAAAGTCCAAATCATCAAAATTGGATTAAAAATAGAATCAAATATATCCAAATAACCATCACCTCTCCATGTATAATAAAAATATATTTTTCATCACCGCGAATAATTGTTTTAGAAAAAAATGATATTTATATTTTTTCATAACAAAAGAAGTGAAAATTATGAAATCATAAAGAGATGTTATTTTTTGGATGATCTCTCAGAAATACTACCAAACTTTTTCAAGAACTTGAATTATGTTACAATATTTTTAAACAATAAACCTAAAACTTTACATAAAAATACCCAAATATTTTATAAATAATTTATTCCTTTTATGGTTTATAGTAAGTGTTGTATAACCTCTAGTTAGTATGAGACAAATTGGTTTCATGTAAAAATTCACCATTAATTATTCAATTCTGTAATATCCTTTCAAAAAACCTCCAAATACCTCCAAAAATTTAGATATTCCTAATTTTGAGGTCTATTGGTGTTTATAAATTGTAAAAAAATATTTCTTTTGTGATCATAGCCACTAAATTACAAAAATATGGTCAATTATTTATGATAATTACCACACAATGATTGATATTACCATCTAACCTCTTAATAAAAAGATTCATAAATACTTGTATATATCAATAAAACATACATCATGATTAAATATTAATTAACACACCTCAAATCCACAAAACCCATTAATCAATTTTACTATATAAACCTTATCAATCAAGGGATAATTAATTATTAACAAGTAGAATGTGTTTAGAATCAATAATTTTAACTATTAAATCATCAATCATTCTCCTAAATAGAAAATATTATTTAAATCATTTTAATATTTTATTTTCATGAAAAATTAATGTTTACAAACCCATTTAAGGATTATTCCCAACAATTAATATTTTAATATTATATATATATATAGATTTTCAAAAGACACAATAATCTATTTATGATCATAATATAAGACTCAATATGATGATATTATTTGAGTTAAATATGAAGGAGTTGTAGAGTCAATGGGGAATACATGGTAGGTTCAAAATGTTTTACATGACTTCTCAATTAATAAGTCTCATAGACCAAAAAAATATTACCCAATTCAATGATGTGGTGTTAAGAACCTACCAGGAGGTGTAGGTTGTGGATTTTATCCATTGTGGGAAAAAACGATCCTCAAGAATTCAAATGGATCTTTAGAACCTCTAAAGTATTACTTATGAACTATTTTCCATATAATATGTGAATTCATTATTATTTTTTGTTTTACTTTATTTCATAGTTTTTTATTTTATAGGATAGGGTGAAAAAATATAATTTTACATCAAAAGGTATGCCCATTTGAATATTGAAGGTGTATCTCCAAATTTAATTATTTTTTCAACAAGGTGATCTTCATAGATACACTGAACTCTTCTGGTAACAATTATTCTATGATGGTTTTTTTCTCATCTCCAGTAATTCACTACTCTATGTGTTCTCTAATGTGAACACCCTCTATTGTCTCCATGCTCTATCCGACACATTTTGTACCCCATATGTGATCCAATACACCCAAAAGTTCTCTAATTTGTATGTGATTCCTCATACCCTACTCTGTGTACTTAGGTTAAGTATTTCCTATGAATGTACCCACTTATCTCCCATTTTACTAATACGATAATTCACATATAATGGGGAGGATAGAGCAATGAGCCACAACACCTAATAGTACAATGCACCAATATTCGAGCATATGCCATCAAAAGAACCATCTTTAAAGTGATATTAGAATAAAATCCTAGGAAATGGGATGTAAATTATATGATGGTGACCTCATAATTAGATATATTCCTCTAGAATGCTACCACCTGATCATCCATCCTTATGTCTATTGAAGTACATAAGTTCCTCACATCCATGGATTCAATCACCTTTGCATTGACCTCATGAGCACTCAATCACTATGGCCATGAAAATAATTGATAATATTAAATTGGCATCGGTCCAACTTAGAATGGGACCACCTTGGAACTGAACACCTAGGATCCAAACTACCCAGATTTTAGATACCTATGAACTAATGAAATGATCAAAACATCAAAATATGCACTACTATACATAGTAATATCATAGTCTATATATTTTATGTGACTTCCAATTTACATAGTTCTCATACGAGGATTCCCGCATTTCCTAGTGTTCTTTCTTGGATTCCTGTTCCCATAGGTCTATGCCTTGTGTGACACAAATCCCAGGTCTCCAGCCATGTTGGACTCAATCCCCAACTATCCTACCAGTGTACCAACATCAACAAGGTCTCATTCATGGGTTCCCCATTTCCAAGGTATAAATAATATAAACCATTTTACAGTGGTCTTTTTTTAAGGAACCACTTAACCCAAACCTCCTATATAGTTCCATCTATACTCAGTACGTACAGTTCATCAAGTTGATATAATCCTCTGAGATTCCAAAAATATTGTGATTTGAGAAATTCATATTATTTTTATAATATTAAATAAGTCAAAATAATAGTTCATTATAGTAAAATTAAATCAATTGCATCATATATTAGGTTAAACTGGAAATGATTTCCCACGAATCAATCCCACACAAACCATTTCATGGTACATTTCACCTAGTAGTCCAATTCATATAATCCCAAGAAACATTTAATAGGTTGTGGATGGACATCCCTAAATAGAACGATTTGATTCTAGGTCATAGGACCTTATAAAGCCGGTATTTTCCAGATATGTGGAATCAAAATATGTTCATAATAATTCCAATAATACATATTTGTAGGATTCCCTTTGCATTAATCAAATACCAACTCCATGAAACCTTATTCTACCTTTTATAGATGCACAGAACCTACAAAAATGATGAAGATTGAAAATGTCAAAAAATATATTGTTTTAAACTTTACAGTGACTGAATTCATAGATAAAAAAATATATAATATATTTCCTACATCATTCTCCCCAAAAATAATTTTTTTCATTCTATCAATTTCACGTGAGGGTTAATATTATTTTATATAGAAAAAATTTCACAATAATTACATAATTATGAAGTATAATTGGGACTAGAAATAAACCAATTAATGGCTGATCAATCCTCCAATAAAATCATCTAATAATGGAAACCATTATCCCCATCCCAGTTGTTCTATATTTCACCCACATTTATACTGAAATATTTTTGTGTCAGTTCCAAAAAAACAAAATTGTACAATGTAAAAAACCATCATAAATAGAATGATGTACCTAATATAAGTCCTTTATTATTAAAGAATCATATATTCCATTAATTTTAATAATTGATATTGTAATCAAGGGTTTCTCTTTTACCATCAAAATATAGAAGTAAATTATGATGAAAATATTTGGAACATTCAAGATATTAAGAAAATATGGAAAAAATATAAAATTATCAATGGTGTATATGAATGACTAGCCAATAAAACCTCAATCCTATGAAACATTAATTGATAAAAAATAAATTACAATAAAATTGAAAATTTATATATCAAACTATATATCACATTATGTACCATGTGGTATAATAAATTGGGAAACGATACCTTAACAACCCCCAACACTATAAACACAGAGCCTTCAGTTGTATTACATTATTGTTAATGAAATCAAGTGTTTCCTAAAGGATAAAGTGGCTAAATATTCATTGTAGACTATATATATACAAACATAGAATTATTAACCATAACAGATAACATGAATGTATTTTGAGAATATTATTTTACCTTCCAACATCTCCCTATAATTTATATATTGTTCTCCAATAGGATTCTTGGAGAATTGAAAACAAATTCTGGAAATATCGGATTCTTAGTAAGAAGTATCATACAATTAAATTTATCATCATGTAAACATTGAATAATTGATAAGGATGAATAAATAAACATCAGGAATACATTATTAATTCAAACTTATTGAATTAAAAATTCATTATTATAAATGAAAGCACAACTAATAATAGTAATTGTTCGCCTATCGATGGAGTAAAAATGGAAAACATAAAAACATATAGTCTAGCCATTACTCTAAGTAACTTTACCAATATGGTATTTCATGTACTCCAAAACCGAAATATTTTTGTTTCAAGATACTTTTAGATGTAACAAAGGGATATATAATTTTGGGCCCACCCATCACTTGATTAACTCCAATGGGTTCACCATATGTGTAAAATAGAATTCCATACCATTCCTTAAGGAACATAGGTATATATTAAGATATTTTTATCTATAAAATGAGATATACAAAGAAAAAATGTCCATATTCAATAGAATAATGTTGGTTTCAATAAAAAAACATCTCTTAGTAATCTAAAAAGGTATTGGGTATCCTCATTGTAAAAGGATGTACCGTTAGAAAAGAAATATAGTCAAAGGAACATTATCATTGTTTATGGTATACCATAGAAGATAATGATTGGGTTTAATATTTTTCATCGGTAGGAGACCAAGAAAAGGGTATGAAAAATAAATTATCTTGGATCAAAAATAATTTTTGAATATTTGAAATCATTTCCTTTTGGATTGTCTAGCCAAATGTGTTGTCTTTGGCCCACTAATCATTAATATGTGTGAGGTTTGATTAATATTACAACTAACTCATTTATGGGTGATAAAACCAGGATAATCCTTGTTATAGTCTCGTACACTATTCAGTATCCATATAGGGATGTATTTTCTTGGAAACTGCATAAAATATTGAGTTTTGCAATTATCTTGGTAACTACTGAATATAAATAATATGCGAGAGTGATAAATAAATATTCATGTAAATTATATAAATTTGAATAGAAATGTGTTAAAAAACAATTATTTCAATTGTAAGAATAAAAATAAAATAGTTAGTGAATATACCATGAAACCCATGGAATAAAAATTGATAAAGAAAGATCATACTTATGGCTTGGGAAAAAATTCAATCAAACATCTACAATGCAATGGCGTAATATTTATATTTAAATACACTGAATAAAGTAATTTGATGATATAACATATCTATATAAACAACTTAAAGGATAATATATGCATAATACCAAATAGGATTCAAAGAGAGGAATTCGTGGAAAAAATCTAACCTCTTATATTAACATCCATGAAAGTACATTGACCAACTATTTCAAAAACATTTTTTTCATAGTTATTTAATTTATAACCTTAATCCTATCTAAAAAGACATGACCTTAAACATTACATAATCATGAGTTCAGTCAAGAATTTACTATCATTCAAATTGAGGACCATTTCAAGATTTTATTTTTATATAATTAGTCCATCATTTATACATAACATCCCATAATCATACAAATGTATACCACCAAAATAATATCCATTTTTTTAAAATATTAATCATTTAAAATAAATCCTTGTTTATTTTCATGATAAAAATGTACACGAATATTCCATTATATTACACCTCCTTATACCCTATGGAAAACATTTTAAAATCATTTGATTTTCCCTAAAATTCTTAGTAAGGTATATGAAATAAAGAATGAATTGTTGGTGTATGAATATTTTAGACTCAAGAAATCATTTTAAAAAAAATAATTATTTTCCTCCACTAAAAAATAACCCAATAAATAATAATATTTTTAAAAAATACATATTATAAATCATAAATCATATAGTAGAATCATTTAAACCATATTATACTTACATTATAGCTTTCACAGCTACATAGGGTGTAACCCATGTGGTTATGATTGGAATACCCAACACAGTATATTCCTTAAATCAATTATGAGAAAACTTATAATATAACTATGTCTCATTAACCAATTTATTGGAGATATATCATTGGATAACCTATCATCAACATATCCTTGAACAACCTATATACGTAAGCATTTCCCAAGAACCCAAACAAAAGCACAACACATAAATCATGCATATAGGAAAAATAACATTTCCATATTGCAATCACAAGATAAAATTTTATGATATTGACCTAATTAATAGCTTATCAAAACCATTTTCAATACCCAAATACATGTAATGAAAAAATTGTATTTTTAAGAAAATATAAATAAATATAGAAGAATCGAAATATAAATTTACTGTTATGGCTGAAATGAAGTCGTTGTCACTGTATAAGTTAAAACATTCCTTTTATAGTTTTCTGTAGAGATTCAACCACTAAATAATGAAAAATTACTTTTTTTAAAAAATGTATTAAATTTAAGACATAAAAAAGATAAGATATTAAAAATTCATTTCACACATTATTGTCTAATACCAATGTCCACAAGTATAAATTTATCCCAAAGAATGATAATATTATTAAGAAATTCCATTTCCTTGAGTCCTAATTGTCTCGTACATTTTTTATTGTCCTAAATAATTAACTTAAGTTAATTTATAAATTTTTGAGAACCATTAAAAAGTTTATTATACATTTTAAATACAATCATATCTTTTTATAACAATTACATAACTTATTAGGTTCATGTCGGGTGTTTTTTCGATATTCGGTACATGAGTTGAAAATGAACTTTGTATGATGTGAACAATTCATGTGTCCATAATTATATTATATTCATAATATAAAACGACATATAAATATTTTAAATATCCATTATATATTTATTTTTAATAATCTTGAAGACAATCTAAAAACACCATTCATGGTAATGGTTCGTTATACGTACACATGAACGCTATTTTCATTTTTCCTACCAAATTAAAGGAGATAAATAAAATAAATATTATATAAACATGTTTAAATATGTAATATAATTATAATAGTATTTCTATTTTCTTTTATATCATATATTTTTACAAAAATAATCCGTAATAAATTCAATGTGATGTGTGAATGAATCACTTCATTTTGAGGACGTGGTAGAGCACACGTTCCATGACAAAGTTATCATATAACAACAATTTGGAAATCATGAATGTATTTATAAAATAAAATTTACATATTATTTAATAGGTTAAAATATACATATTTACATATTATTTTACCTGAAAGTTGTTTTAAGACCATCTAAGAATGCGTTAATGGAAAAGGAACAAAAACATTATTCACGGAGGTGATTAACCGGCATATCTTGGACAACAATTTCATATCATTGAATAAGAGGTGCAATGAAAATAAATGGATATTATATATTACATTAGAAACATAAAAGTATATTATTTAAGTGATTATGGAGTTATCATGAAAATATCGATGAAGGAGGTGAGGATAAATTAAAGAAATAATAGAAATTAATGTAGTTCCATTGATAAAATTACCTCTTAAATATACACACATCGAAAGACCACTGAAGGCCTTGGATTTGGTCTTTTGATGATAGAAAAAGCAGTCGGAAGATAGGACAAATAGGAGGAGAGGATTGGTCTGAAATTTGTGGTGCTATAGGGCTTTTTGGGTTGAAATAGGGTGGTGGAGTGGTGGTATTTATTCTTGAGGATAGGTGTGTTCTAGTAGTTATTTTATTGATTATTTTGTATTAAAATTCGTCCACATAAAGGTGACAATAAATATCACTACATTGGATTCTAATTAATGTTTTAATGGTTCTATATGGTCTATACACATCTTAAACACCAACTAAATGTTTTTTGAGGTATGATATTCTTTTAAATCTTAATTTTACCCCTTTTCAAAGTATTACTTTTAATATGGTAAATATTTTTCTTACCATGGTTTGTTTTTATAAAATAAAATAAAGTTGACCATAAACCCTATTAATAAACTTTTGATTCCAAATATGGAAACCATTTTATAAAATTCAATTAATAGAATTTTTAAAATTTTATTTAAAATTAATTCCGCAGTTAAAACTAAAATGTGGGTTTTAAAAATGAAATGTTCAGAAGATTAAAATGTTATTATATTAAATTTCATTTTTAAATTAATTCCAATGAAGAAAATTGGATTAAATGATAAAATATAATCTATGTATATTTTCAAAATAATTAATTTGGTGGCCTAACAATTTAAATAAATTAGATGAATGAGTATTGTTGAATTAAATCAAAAATTTTTAACTATTTATTAAAATATGAAGTTTATCTGAAAACCTCCTAAAATTTTCCCAAAATAAATTTCTATATAACTAATTAAATATGTAATTTTTTTTCATAAAATATAATATATAAAGTATTCAAAAACTATACTTAAATTGGGTTCTCCATCAAATAGATATAAAACTACATTTCAAAAATATTAGATGTTTTATGCCTAAAATTAGATTTATTCTTATTTTAGGTGCTAAAATTTTATTTAATAAAATATTAAACAATTCATAAATATGTGTAACATTAATATAATTAGTTCTATTAATTCCCCACAATACTACAGGTAGGCATAATAATACTTTAAAATGTATCAATTAAAAATATATTGTTTATTGGTATAACCGCGTCTTGTGTACAATATATGCTTTATGATAAACCCATTTATGGTTTCCAGGTATGATATCGTACATAGAATCCTAATTAATGTTAAATAAATATCTAATTCATAAATATTAATTTATAGGAAAATTTCTTAATTTTTAATTACCTAGGATGTAACATTCATCCCCCACTGTGGTAAATTTTATCCTTGTAATTGTTTTCAATTATCAAATAGGTGGGGGTATTTCTCCAAAATAGAATTTTCAGATTCACATGTTTCCTCTTCATCATATAGGGTTTTCATAAAAACATATCCTGATGTATCACCTTATTCCACAACACTTTATCTCTATGGCCAAGAATCTAGACTTGAATTTCCTTATATGAAATATTCTCTTCCAAATAAAATACATCGAGACTAAAAACCGGATACGAATAAGAAATATATATTCTTAAAATTGAAACATGAAAAAAATATTGACCTTGGATAAACTATGATTTAAAGCTCTTATGTTGGAAAATGATCCAACTTTCCCTAGGATTTTATAGGGTCCAATAAAATGTGGTCTCTATTTCCTCTTCTTACAAAAAGTATTCAATGTTTTCCATGGTGACCCTTTGAGAAATTCATGATCACCTACCTCCAAAAAAATATCCTTCCTCCAGTTATCTACATTAATTTTCTATGTGATATAAGCTATCCTCATTTACGTTTGAATAAACTGAACTTTTTTTAATCACTTCTTCCAATTCTGGTCCCATCAACCATTGTTTCACTGACATCATCCCTAAACGCAAGAGTATGAAACTAGTTTCCATCTAATTCCTAAAATGGTGCCACCTGTATACTGGTATGAAAACTATTATCATGGGAAAACTCAACCAAATAATTATATTGATACCAACCTCCCTATAAATCCAATGAACATAACTATTTCATATCCTCCCAAATATAAATTGTTCATTTGGTTTAACTGTATTATTGAGGATTAAAATCTGTAATAAAATTTAATTGAGTTACCAAAGACATCTTGAGGCCTTTCCAAATGTTTTTCGTGATCCTAGGACCACGATCAGATATAATGGATAGAGGAACATCATGATACAAAAATATTTCTTTAATATATAAAAGATAAAGTTGATCTATACATATAATATCTCTAATACGAATAAAATGGGAAGTTTTATTCAATTGATCAATAATAAAAAATGTCACATTATTACCCAAATAATTATTCAATAATCACACAGCAGAATCCATGGATATATTTTCCCATTTCCACTATGACACCGACAAAGGCTAAAGAATCACTTTTGTAAATATTGGATATGATTTAACCTAATGAAAATCAAATAACTTCATATTAAATTCATAATTATATCTTTTCATTCAATCCGACTGTTAAAAAACAAGAATATATTTTTTAATCTTAGTAAATCAAGAAGAATCTAAAAATAGAGAACTGTGAGATTCACCTAACAAATCTTTCTTAAATTGTGGATCACAAGCCGCACATAATATATTAACAAATCTCAAAACACAATATTTATCAATGCTAAATATAGGTAACATACACATCTGAACTAATTCTACCTTTTTCTATGACTCACTATCTTCCTTCTGTGATTGTTTAATTCTATGTGATAGAGATGATTTCACTACCACTAGAAACATAAAACAGGAATTTCCTATTCTATAAACATCCAAGACAATATTAGTCAAATAATTGATCAAAGTAACATGTTAAAAATTTGACATGGTTAATTGAGCATTATATTTATAACTGTAATAATCATCAACTTTATCTTCTTTTCCTAGATGGTAATGAATCAAGCAATCATAATCCCTGATTAATTATAGTCATACCCTCTGTATCATGTTCAATTATTTCTAAGTGAATATATACTATAAACATTTGAGGTCACTATATATTTCAAATATGACTCTATACAGATGATTCCTATATATTATTAATGAAAAAACTATAGCAGATAATTATTAATCTGGTGTAAGAAAATTTAACTCGTTATTTTTTAAATAACGTAATTTATAAAAAATTATCTAATCAATCTGCATTAGGAAATAACCAAGTCTTATAAACAACACAACATTCTATATTAAAATTCGCCATTTTTTTAATGTAATTCTAATACATGATAATTCTCTAATCTAATTTTCAATTCCTTCAAAATGTCAACACATTATACTGTCACGATGGGTTTAACAAAATTTTGAGTTAATAAAGTCATTGGGTTAGATAATCATGAAAACATTTCACAAACCCTCAGAAATAGAATACTAAACCTTGAAAACAATGAATATCGGTAATATTTGTTGGTGTCTGCCATTATCCACCAATATACATTTTTTTGGATCAAATATAATTACATTTTTAAAGACAATGTGACCAAAAAATGATAATTATTATATCCAAACACAAACTATCTAAATTTCATATACAGTATCATTTATATTATGGCTTTGAAGATAGCCCTTAAAATACTATCATGATCCACTTTTCTTTTTTAATATATAAAAATTTCAACAATATAAACAACCAAAATTTTATCAATGAACTCATGGCATATTCTATTCATAAGATCAAATAATATTGCATGATCAATAGTTAAACTAAATGGAATGACTAAAATTCATAATGATCATATCTTTTAGGAAACATGATATTCAGAATATCCCTTTCCTTTACTTTCATCTAATGGTACCCTGACCTCATGTAAATATTTGAATAATATTGTTCCCCGTAGTGCTGATCAAACAAATCACTAATATGAGGTAAAGGATAATTTTTCTTAGTAGTGATTTTATTAAATGATCTATAATCAATGAAACCCATATATATCAATATTTTTTTACAAAATAATATTGAATAACCCCATGGTGATGTTCTTTGTCGAATGATACCTTTATCTAATAAATCTTGAAATTTCTTCTTCAACACTAAATGCTTAATCTAGGCCATTCAGTTTGTTGGTTTGGAAATATTCTGAGCATCAGGAAATAAGAAATTAGTAAATTGAACTATTTGGTCTTCTATAATTCCTATACACTTTTCAGGTAAAACATCAATACAATCATTTACCACTAAAACATCATTAATTTGTGTAGTTACTTTGTATTCACCATTATGTGCAAGTAAAATGTCCATTTCCATCTTTTAATAGTTTCTCTACTTCTAGATATTTTTCAATGGTATGGGTTCTTTATTTTACACAATCTAAAATTATTTTAGAAAATAATCTTCTTTTTCTCTACAGGAAATCATAGAATGGTAAAAATAAAGAGAATTCATACCCAGAATAACATCAATTGCTACTAGAAGAAAAAAACTAGGTTTTTAGGTAAATTCATTCAACATATATGGATAGTTATATTGATATAATATCTTGTTTGCCTCAATATTTCTCTTAGGTATTTTTACCAGTATTTCTAGATTCATTTCTTGGGGTGGAATATCCATATTAATAGAATATTTCCCTAAAATTTAACAATGTGTTGAACATGAATCCAAAAAACATAGGAATAATCTTAGTAAACAAGAAATGTACAAGATACCACTTCATGTGATGGTCCATCATCTTCTGATATAGTCTCAAAGTAATTTAACACACATTTATGTCTATAGTTTGGTTTCTTCCATTAATTCGAATTATTCATGGGACCCTCGTTTGTATAATGAACCATCTAATTGAACTTAATTCATTTTACAGACAGAAAATCAAATTTGTTCTTACCAGTAGCATTGAATTTTTTAGTATAGTTACGAGTCCTAGAACCCATTTTACCACATCATATTCACATACCTAAATTCCCAACGCATTACCTAATGAGTTTTTACCACAATTTTTATAGATAATAAACTTATTTTCCTTACCATCATACTTTTTTATGAATTCTTCCCTTTCTCTGAAGACCTCAACCAATTATTCTACTATTTTTCAAAGAATAAATAATCATAGAAAAAATCCATATCGACCTATTCGTTACATTGAATGAGTCTTATATAAATTTTAGACTCACAAGAATCCAATTCTCAACATTTCATTATTTTTAATATAGATTGAAAATGATCGATTTTAGTAACAAGATCCCTAATAAAATTTGGATCGTACCTTACCATTCAAGGGAATTTTTCTTCATAACCATCCATATATTCATCCTATTTCCTAAATTCAATGAATTGGTTTCATATCCAAAGTTAAACTCTGTTAGGAAAATATTTATCAAGAAACATATTTTTGAATTCTTCACAATCAATAGCGTCAATCTTACCACTATCCCTGGTATTTTTAACCATCATCCACGATTGACCGACTACACCTAAGAAATTGTAAAAAGTATGACTAGAATTTTTATTGTTTGAACACAAAATTATCTCCAAAATATTTTATAAGTATTTAATCTACCCTTCTCCTAGCATGGGGTCAGATGATCCTCTAAGTGATGGAATGTGTTTTCTCGTGAAATGATCCAACACTAACATGTTTCTCTATGGTTGATCTGGATGATCTCTTTAATGGATACCACTAACATTTATCACATAATTTAACATATTAATCACTAAAAAAAACTATTCTGTTCTGATTCATACGATCTTAGGTAGTCAATTTTGAAGGATGTTTACATTAGGATGTCATTCTTGTAAAAATACCTTGTTTAATCTATGGAAAACCATTCTAAACTAGAATATCGAAGATAAAGGAACACGATTTTAATTAAATTATATATCATTAAAATTTGAATATAAAATAAAAATAACTTAGGGATGTTCTATTCACAATATAATAACCCACAATGATATCAAAACAGTCCACTAATACCAACTATAAGGCATCATCCTTAAACATTACATAATCTTGTGTTTAGTCTAGAATTAAATTCTATGACATTAAGGATATTTTTAAGTCAAGAGTTCTAGAAAATTAGTCCATTATTAAAACATAGCATTCCAAATTCCTAAAAGATGATACTATATAAAAAGTTCCATTTTTTAAAATATAAAACATTTAAAATAAAACATTATTTATTTCATTGATGAAAATCTTATTAACTTATTCCATTCTCTTAGCCATCCATATATTTTGTGGAAAAAATTTATATAACATGTGATGGGATCCAAAATCACTTTAATGGATATAAATTATGGAATGAAAGCATTAGTCTATGAATACTTTAAGCATTGGAAAGTATTTTCCCAAAGTCAAACATTCGACCCATTAAAAACCTACCTCATGAAATCATATGATTCCTGAAAATACATATTATAATTCATAAATAATAATGCTATATTATAGAATCTATATCATACATAGATTTATGCTTTCAGAGATACATAAGGAGTATTATTCGAGGTTATTATTGAAAAACCCATCATAGTATATTCCCTAAATCTCATATGAGAATCCATATCTCTCATCTCACTCTCGTTGCCCAATGCTCCAGAGAGCTATCACGTTTTCCCCTAACCTAGATTTATCCTATAAACACCCATATACATAAGAAATTCCCATGAATCAAATAATAATCATGACTCATAAATCATGCATAAATGGAAAATAAAATTTCAACATTGCAATCACAATATATCATTTCATGATATTGACATAAAAAATACCTTCTAAAAACCATTTTCAACACAAAATTACATGAAAAATTTAATATGGTATTTTTTAATATATAAAATAATTAATTCTTAAGTGGAAGAAAAAATATTATATAATAGTTATGGTGGTGAAGAATTTGTAGTTGTCGTATATGTTAAAAGCATTTTTTTTATTTTGTAAAGAACGTGAAACACTTCATATAAAAGGATTACTTTTAAAAACAATTAATGAAATTATATATATAAATAAGATATAATATATTCATAATTATCTTCACACATTAGAGTATTAAAAATTAATTATAAAGTGGTCATTTAACCCAATTAATAGAAATTGGTTTAAGAAATTCCCTTACCTCGAGTCTGACTTGTATCGTAAATTCTTTATCATGATGAATAATAAACATATGTTAATTTTTACTATATTTAGAACATGAACCAATTTTATTAATCATTTTATTTTTCTTCTTACCATATTATAACAATTACATAATTTTATGAGTTCATGTAGGTCGTTTGGTCGATATTTGGTACTTGAGACGAAAATGAACTTGGTATGGTGTCAATAGTCGATGTATTCATAAGTATATTATTTATAGAATATATAAAATTATATAAATATGTTATATAATAATTAGATAAATATTTCTATTAATCATTGAGGAAAAACTAAACAAATCAACCTTGGAGATGGTAGGCAGTATGTACTGATGAACACTATTTTCATTTTTCCTCTCGTATTAACTGATTGAAATTAAATGAAATAAATATAAATAGGTATAAATATATATATTATCATTAAATTAAAATCAATATTTAATTTTTATAAAATATTTTTACTAAATAATACATAATACATTCTATGAGAGGTGTGGATGAATCCCATCATTTTAAGGATGCGGTATTCCATACGCCCCCAAAGAAACATATCATATAACAACAATATGGAAAGAAAATGATATTATTAAAATAAAATTCCTATAATATTAATTAGGGTATAGTATACATATTTAAAAATTATTTACCATGAAAATAGTATCAATACCAGCCATTAAGGTAGTAATGGAAAACGAACAAAAAAATTATTCACAAAGGTGATTTATTGGCACAACATGGACAATCATTTCATTTCATTGAATAAGAAGAAAGGGAAAAAAAATAAAGATATGGTATATTCTAGAAGAAACATATAACACAAGTATTTAAATTATTATATAGTTATCATGAATTTATGGATGAAGGGGTGAGGATAAAGTATAAAAATAAAAGAAATTAACGTATGTGCTTTGAGAAAATTACCCCTTCAGAATCCCCTCTTGAAATACACATGAGGACCATTGATTTGTTCTTCTGGTGAAAAAATAGAATCTTGGACGTGGGAATAGTGAGTAGTACAAGACTGTGTAGATATTTTAGGAGCTACATGAATTTTGGGTAGAAATATGATGGGGTGGAGGTGGAATTTTTACATGAGGAGAGGTGGGTTCTAGTGATTAATTTACTGATTATTTTAAAATAAAAGATAACCATATAGTGGTGGAATTATATTAAACTACTAGGGATTATAATTAATTTATTATAAGATGGTTACAGTTTTTACACACCTAATCCAGCCATTACTGTTTTTATTTTTTTGGTATGTTAAGATTTTAACTTCTAATTTTAACCCTTGTCAAAAGTTTACTTTTACTACTATAATAATTTTCATACCATGGTAAATTTTTTATACCCTAAAAAGAAAATGACCATAAATCCTAATTTTTATCATATTATTTGAAATATGGAATCCAATTTACCTAATTAAATTTTAAAAAATGGAAAATTATACATAATATTATTTTAAAGACAAAACTGAAAAGCGGGATTTTAAAGTGAAACGTTCAAAATATTGAAATGTTTTTATATCTAATATAAATTTTAAATTAATTAAAATTACTAAAATTAGATTGAATTATGTTAACATAATCTTAATATAGTTTAAAACCAATTAATAATATTATATAACAATTTAATTAAATTAGATGAAAAATAAGTTTGAATTTAAATGCAGTATTTTTTATTATTCATTAAAGTATAAAAGTTATTAAAAAAATAAAAACAATTATCCAAACTAAATTTATATATCCATAATTCAGATAAGATTTTTCCATAATAGATCATATATAGGTGAAAAAAACTATATTTCAAATTGGTTCACCAAAAAAACGAAGAAAACAACCATTTAGAAATGTTAGAGGTTTTATGCGTAAAATTTGATTTATTCATATTTTAGGTCCATAAAATTTATTGTAAGTAACTAAAAATAATAATTGAACACGGTTAAACATAATATAGTTAGTTATATTTATTCACACAAATATTTTTTCTAGGTGATAAATCAAATGTAGAATTATAATATTAATAATGAATTATTTTTAAGTTTAACATAGCCTTGTGTGAAACATAATATTTCAGAAAACCCCATTACTGTGTGTTGGGTATGCTTTCAAACATAAAATACCATAAAATTAAAATTAACATTTAATTAGTATATATTTATAAATATAAAATTTTCTTATTATATAATAACATGGGATGTTACAAAAACAATTTCTAATTACACGCCTCATATATAATCATTCACTCTATGAATTCTAATTTTTTTTAACTTCTTTTATTTATAGTTATGATTGTTTGTACATGTTTTAAAATATAGGTGTTTTTACTTATAATTATTCAATATTTATTCATTATAATTTAATTAAATCTATTATTATTGATTATTTCTTAATATTAATGATTTTCAAAATTCATTTCATGAGTGTTTCATTCATTATCCTTGAAGAATAAATTGATAACAAGAATGTCCAGTGATTATTTAAAATTGAAGGGTATTTTATATATTAAAGAATTAAATAGGGATATAACAAATCTAGAGTTCAAAAAATAATTATTCACACATTTATATTATGTTATAAAGCTAAATATTTTTAAACATCAATCCATGAAATAACTACATAGTATTGTTTATGTGGTTTTTTAATACATCAATAAAAATTAACATAAATTAAATTAATGAATGATTTTTTGTAGAGTTTTTGTAATATATTCATATAACAACCATAATGATATTATTCAGTGTTTTTTGGGTGATATAAAAAAATTATAAATTGTTTTTATGATTAATTTATGGATAAAAAAATATTAAATAATTTTAAAAAATATATATTCCACAATTGACACACTTTTTTTATTCAATTAAATTGAAAATTAATGTTTATTGATCATATCATTAATAGGTTTTCTAATTGTTAATTATAGAAAAATAATTATATAATTGAAATTTTATTACCCCACTAAATAATTATTTAATTTATAAATGATGGGTGGTGGTGAATTTGTTTCATTTGATTTCCATTTTCTGTACGTGTGTAAGAGGGATGATTTCATTTTTCTTAATGATTGTGAAATATTAGTATAAAAAGATAATTAGAAAATTAAAAACATTAAAATATATAAATATTTGACTAAAATTGAATTTCTTTTCATGATTTAAATTTTAATGAATACAATTTAGAAGAAAATCTAAGTAGTTGATAATATTCCCATTGGGTACTTTAATATCCCATTTAATTATCCTTTTAAATGAAGTCATTATGATAAATAATGTTGATTAGAATGATTTTAATATAGGATATGGTTATATGGTGATAAAATAGGAATATATTTAGGGATAAATTCAGAAGATAGGTTAGTATTCATGTTGTGGAAGTGTTAGTATTTTATAAGATATGAGAGGGTACATTTCAGAGTAAACCTTACATTTTATATAATATAGAGTTGTTATTTAAGAGAAAATTGCCAAAAAATGGAAAAAGAGTAATTTTAATCCATTTGGGTAAAATTTTGTCTGAGAAAATAATTTTTTATATAGATTTTGGTGTTTTATGGATTTTTTTATTATCATATTAACTTGTACCCTTATTTAATTATTCATTGGTAATTTTTTTTAACATTAGTAATTCATATTAATTAAATATATTATCATTTCTATTTTACATAACTTTTGTTTTATGATTTAAAATTTCAAACAAAATTTAATTTTATTTAATAGTTGAGAAAATTTAATTTTAAAACAAGCACACTAAATCACAAGAAATATTATTAGGAATTTATAATTTGTAAGAATTAAATATTAATATCATATAAAATTATCTTTCGTAATAATTGTTTTGAATAAAATAATTTACTATAATTAAAAAATAATAATATAAATTAAATTAAATAGACAATTTAATATCACCTTGAAAATATTTAATTGAAAGAAAATACTAATACTATTTTTTATTATAATTTCATTTTAATCTATAAAAAATGTTTGAAAATTGATTTATAATTTCAATGAATATTTTAAAATTAATTATTTCATTCATAAACTAAATATTTTCTTAATTAAATTTGTTTTTTAGTTTTAATTTATGATTTCACAATAGCTATTTCATAAGTGTTGTAGTTTTAACAAAAATGATATTTTTACTATTCACATAAAAGTCAATCTTTTTTGAAAAAAACCAATAATTTCATCTTAAAAAAATATCAAAATTATGAATATAAAAATTAAGACTATTGAGTTAAAATAAAATTATGCCATTCATAGTTTAATCTTATAAGTATACTGAGGATTTAAGTCACATCATTATATGCATTGTGTGATAGTTCAAGATATGGTGATTATCTATTGCATTAGGGTCTCATGTATTACCTTAAGCATATTTAATGGATATGTGAAACTCATACAATGCCTATAAAATGGATTAATACTATCATAATGAATGTTAAATAACCCTAAATATGTGATAGTGAAGGATTCAAAAGTAACAAAAAAACATATGTGAATGTAAAATGGATATGTAGTGGGATAAGATCACGACAAAATTAAAAACGAAAAAACATTCCATGTTTACATAAGATCTTTTAGGTAGATGCATAAAATATTTCAATGATACAAAAATTGAGAAATACATAATTTTTTTGATATTAATGATTTTATATAGATGCATTGGAAATTTTATATGTCATAAAATATCCCCCAAAAAATGTAAAATTTTGAAATGATAAAAAATTCATAGGATATGTAATATATTTGGATGAAACCTGTTAGGTATATGAAAAAATATAGTAAATGTAAAAAAATTATACAGAAAATATTTTTTAAAAACAATTTTTTAAAGATTTACTAAGGAACATGTTGAAATATAGAAATGTACTATATCATTCACATTCAACTAAATCTTATAAAATCATATATATCAAGTTTATATTATGTTAGGGTCCACACATAAGAAATAAGTGTCTTCTTTTAAATCATGAAATAAAATTTTCCCATATCATATTGGTAGAGTCTCAAAAATTAGAAAATTGGAAACATGTGAATTGTATAGGTACATATATTATTTTTCTTATGTATTGTTTTTGATATTTCCATATTTCAAAGGGGTAATATTTTTCCAGCACCAGAAACTTTACATGGGAAAATTACACCAACATACAATATGGTAAACTCTTAATAAAAAATAAAAAATATAAATCCCTTTTATAGATTAAAAATAATGTATATTGAAATAATATTATAATTATTACACTATTTAAACATTAAAAATTATATGTAAATACTCATTGTTACCTTGAAAAAATAATCACAAAAAATATCCACATAAATTTATATTTTTTCTTTTATAAAATTTCATACCATTTATTAAATATTTGATCATTTTAAAGAAATTTTATTACGCTATCAAAAAATAACTCTTATCATACAATGTGAGGATAATAATTATAATTTTAAAATCATTATCTAATTAATTATATAACATTACTTTGAAAAATGATGTAAGAATATATGAATTTTAAATTATATATTATTTCAGTCAATATATATTCATACAATGAATATTAATTAAAAATAAAACCGACATATTATTAAAAATATGATAGTTTTCACATTATCCCCCTTAAAGAAGTTAAATACATTCAATTTGGATTCCATAAAATTAAATAAAAGATCAATACATTTTAATACTAGAAACATTTATATGAACTCTTTAAGATTCTAGATTCTTCTTAATTGAGCTTTAGTATGTTAAAATCCTTCACTCGTTCCCACAAATCCATATAGAAATTGTTTTTATTCTCCAATGAGTTGGGGTATATGATGTTAATTAATACAGTAAATCCATATCAAAATATTATACTCCTTTTTCCTAAGTAGAATTCATATAATTACATCTATATTTATGAAAAATTAAAAAAAAAATTAGAAATTTGAAAACATTTACATATATTTTCAATACATCTAAAATATATATATATTTTTGAAGTTGTATTATATATTAAAATTTTAAATTTGCGTAATCCGGCTTTCCCAAAACATTTCCAGGATATCCTAAAGGATAAAAAATATATTCTACATGAATATATCCATTATTAACATATTTCATAAAAATAATATGTGTTTTTTATTTTCATGATAGTGTATAGTATTTTAAGATACCTTTTTGATACCTCCCTTTTTGAGAATGATGAGAAATTTTGGATTTTATAAATTGAATATAAATAATCCATGGTAATATGAAATTATTAGGTATGGAAGAGGTGTAAGATATATCAATGGTAGTTTCCAATGTCCCTAGAAGGATGGAAACTGTTTCAAATAATTTTGAAGAGAATTTTCAATAATTATTAGAATTTAATAATCTATTAGGGATTGAAATGTTGTCTGATAATTTCCTCAATCCATCCTGATTTTTTTATCATTAATTTTCTCAATTAGTAAAACATGATTCAAATTACAAAATACCAAATTATGCCAGGAAATTTTTTTAAATTTCTTTTGTAATCATAAAATTTGTAAACCCTTTAAATACAATTACATGGTTCTCCCTTCTATATATCACTGAAGAACAAGATGTTTAGATAATGTAATTACCTAAAAAATCTAATGAAGCAATATTGTGAAAATTTAATATATTTATTGGAAATAATATATCCAAAAGATAAACCTAGGTCATGATATTTTTAATTTAATAATCCTACTTACCAAATGTGAATCCCAAATAAATTAAAATCAATATCACGTGTTATTTAAAATTATAAAATTAACA
Source organism: Viscum album (assembly GCA_963277665.1). Lineage (NCBI taxonomy): Eukaryota > Viridiplantae > Streptophyta > Magnoliopsida > Santalales > Viscaceae > Viscum > Viscum album. The sequence continues at coordinate 319,096,403 of OY728127.1, forward strand.
TTTATACCAAAATTTAATAAACATTATATATCACAAAAACACAATCCATATTATTTATTAAACCATATATAAATTAATCGTTTCCAAAAGTAACTTTGAAAACCTCTAACTATAATACTAATCAATATTCATTCCAAAAATTTTCTCAATCATTAACATGAAATTTATACCATACACTTTTACATAAAATCATACACTAGATTTTATATATACAAACATTAATCAATTTTTTTTCCAATAATATAAAAAACCATATTCTAATATTAATTTATTAATAAATTCATCGAATCGTGATTCAATCCCTAATATAATCAATAAAACTCAATTAATATTCCAATAATAAATTATCTATTTGTCCTATATATCCATAATTTACTCAATATCAAATCACATATCAATCCTTTGAGTTATATTTAATTCACTCGTGTATTTTTATTAATACCGCGTTAACATCTCCCAAAATATCATTACTCACCTAAAAAATAAAGTAATTAATACCACAAAAAATCATTTATTCCTTTGAATTAATAATTACCCATTAACATATTAAGAAAAATGGTTTCATTATCTCCAAAATTTTTCATCAATTGATATCATCATAAACTATAATGTCAAAAAAAATAATTATCCAATTCTAACTATCACATAAGGGCTTTAATCAACCCAAAATTACATGATTTATTGAAAATATCAAATCATTTATGTACCCAATTCGATTTAGATTTATATATTTAAATAATTACGTCAGATATTGTATAATAAAACCCGTATTTGACCAACAACTACAACATTTTCCTCTAAATAAATTTCAAATTATAAAAAACTTTCATTCATGGTTAACACCAAAAAACCAAAACATTACATCATAGTCATTCCTATCCATATTTATGCCATATAAAAGTTATTTCATAATTTTCGATGAACACATAAATTCCAATATGGGAAAAAACAATGTAAAAACCTATTTAGTCATTAAATTTCTGGAAAAACCCTGATTTTTTTTAAATTAGACATATAAATATAAGCTTATAAATTAAAAAAAAAATTGTTTTTCAAATGTAAAATCATATTCTTTTACAGATATGTTCAATTCAAAAGTCATATGTACTTAAAGAAATGATTTAATAATCATGATGATTCCTTAAAGAAATTTCAATTTATAATATTTTCATTCTTGAATCAATTAAATATATCCCTCAAAGGTGTTTTCATAGTTGGTTCCCTAGACAAAACATAAATAATTATTTTTAATATCATATCATTTATATAGTGAGATATGTATGATGTATACTTACTATAATGGTGTTGATATTTTAAATCCATTATTTATATGGTAATTTAAAAGATTATTTTTATACACAAAATCCATATAAATTCAAAGGCTATAATGATAAACTCAATATACTAGGAAATTATTGTTAAACATATGTCCAATGGTCTAGATAAAACATACTGATAGAACCCAATATCTTTTTTCTATTAGGAAAAAGGGGATCATAAGCATTGATACAATATTTCAAGATTTTCACATTTAGTGATATCATGTAGATGAGATCATTATGACTAATCCACCGATAAGAACACCACATGCTTCAAGCATCATCTTTTATTTCTATCTATGAACATAGGTAATAGTATCCTAATATGATATTATTATCGTGGTATAGAATTTATAACATAATTAGATGAAATTTAACAAATATGTAATTAAATTTGAACCTAGGTATCTGGTGTTGGTTGTGTGAATAGTTGTATGATATTGATTTAAGAATAAAGATAGAATTTGTCACTTATGATAGGATGAGATAACTTGGGAATAATTTTTAAGGATTCAAGTATCTTCTTTAAAACTATTCCCATGGTAGAAGATGGTATGTCCATCATGTTTTCTCAATTAATAATAAAGATGAAATTGATGATGACACTATTGTACATCCTACCTTATGGGATATCATGTGTCAAAAAGATTATATTATGAAATAAATTTTCCTATGATAATTATCATTGATATGAATACTCCTTATCTATTTCGTCTCATTGATGGTTAGCTGGACTCTAATATTGGTTTGTATGTAATATTCAGTTCTATATAGATAAATTATTATAGGGTCACATAATAAGTATAATCAAGTAACCTATTTAATAAATTATTCAATTAAAAAAAGTAAAAAATTCATATTATTTGAGTTTGAAATAATTATTATTGAATTTTTTTATTAAATATATTTAAAAATAATAAATTAAATACATTGAAAAAATATTCAACTATCAAATAATATTTTAATTTTCAAGGTTTTTTTATATTTATAGGAATGTTGAATAATGAAAATGTTTCAGTTTTTAACGTAAGATATATAGTATATTATATGTAATTGATAATATTTTAAATAATATTCATGACATATTAAGTTAGTAATATGAATTTTTTTATAAATTATTTTGTGGTAGATCCATATCTCAGGGTCTGGGGATCCATTTTTGGGAATTTGGAAACTTCTTATAAAAAGGTTGAAGAGCCTATCATAGCAATTGGAATTCACTGTGAGTCTATAAGATATTCTCTCTACTATACATCATCATAAATATAGAAATTTTCATTCAAATATTATGATTGAATATATACTTCCTATATTGTCAGAATGGAGTAGTGGCACTCATCATCTCTTAAATGACATCGTCACACATCCACGCTAGCTACCGTACTCTAAAAAATGATACTCTTACATACTTTTAAACCATGAGTGAATGATAAAAAGTGAATCATATTTGTTTCCATTAATAAATTAGCATTAGTGATGAAGGGATATTGACTATGGCTTCAAACTGAACAAGGTATTTTTCAGTTTAATTGTTTATATTAAAATTCATCATGTGATTATCCTACAGACATTTCTATAGATGTACACTACCTGTAAAAATATATATACAATAACAGTTAGTGATAATTTTTATATTAAAATACCATATGATTCTTCTATTCACCATCATACCATCCATAGTATCAAAGAATTTATCGAAACCTATAACTCTATTCATTAAAATATAATAAATTCTTGAACACAATTTCTAATTTCATAAAATATGAATATTTTCATTAAAAACCATATTATAATCTTGAAAAATATCTTAGTCTCCATTTTATTCTTCATTATAATATAATAAAAAAACTATATTTTTTCAATAATCATATGGGGATAAATTCACATGTTAATCCCAACAAAAATTTTGTAGAGAAAAAAACATTTCCCAATGTGTTGTGGTGTTTTATCCATGCTTCACCTATCATCATCTATAATAAACTAGTACCATAATTATTAAAAAAATTTATAATAATAAATTTTTTATTACAAATTATACAACCCATTATTTTGAATCAACATTATGTTCTATATCATACACAACACACCACATCATGTCTAAACAAACTGTAATATATTGCAAAAAAATTTATTTATGTGACATTTATCTATTGAATTGGTGGGTATAATTTTATTAAACATATTATAAAATAATAAAATGACCTACTAAATAAAAATTCATGGATTAATTTATATAATATAAGTACATAATTTTAAATAGGATAATTTATTCCTTTAGAAATATGTTTTCATCAAAAAAATTACTTCATTTCTGGGAAGTTATTAAAATAAATATTTACAACATATATAAATTTTACTTTTTAGAAAAATTTTACTTATTTAAAAATAATATCAAAAATAACTTATTGAATTTTATTTTTATATTATATAGAAGAGTGACTTTTTAGTGAATAGTAAATAAATGAATATTATTGAAAACAATATTTCTGTTTTAAGAATCTACAAAGAAGAATTTTTTAAATAAGATTTGAAAATATAAATATATATTTTTTATTATTAATAATTTAATTAGTTTCATTAAAATTGACTTTAAGAATGATTTTTTTATAAATATGTATTTATACGTAGAAAGAAAATTCTCTAAACCAAACAAATTTAGATAGAAATGTATTTTTCTCTTAATAAAAAAATTAATAACTATTAACACTACTGGAAATTGGGCCTATACCCACGGTTTTTCACAAAACCGTGGGTATAGGTCCCCCCTATACCCACGGTTTTCCAGAACCGTGGGTATAGGTATAGTATGGGATCCTATACCCACGGTTTTGGAAAACCGTGGGTATAGGTACCCAATACCCACGGTTTTGTCCAAAACCGTGGGTATAGTTTTTTTGTGAAGACCTATACCCACGGTTTTGCCAAAACCGTGGGTATAGGGATTGCTTCGGAAACCTATACCCACGGTTTCTGAAAACCGTGGGTATAGGGGGTATTTTTTTCAAAGACCTATACCCACGGTTTTCAAAACCGTGGGTATTGGTTTCCCGCCTTATTGCGGGTGGCGGGAATGGGAAAAAAATTGCGCGGGACGAAATAAAATTTATATGGGAACAATGTTTTAAATAATTTAATAAGAAAGATACAAACATAAATTAACAGAATTTCGGTAGGTGTGTTGGTTTATTTCATCACTCCCTTCAGAGAAGTCCGGTGTTCGAAACTCGGCACGACATAATTTTAAATTTATCAATAATATTGCTATAAGTATAGCAGCGTATAATCTAATAGGCAAAGTACGCATTGCTAAGTTGGTTCGCTGCTGTGTTTATTCTGCTCTATTCACGGGTTCGAGTCTCGCCAGCAACATTTTATTTAATAACTGCATCCGTATTAATATATTACATTTAAATAATCATTAGTGACACAAAAATATGTTAGTCCAGTTGGTTGTTCTCCCGGCGCGTTGGTTACTCCAGCGGGAAGCGCGGGTTCGAAACCCAGTTCCATCTATTTTTGAATATGCGAAGATAATATATATTAATATATATAAGAAAATATATATATGTATTGCAGATTGAAATGGTGGCTCGGTTGGTTAGTTGCGGTGCGCTGTTGCGTTGTAGCGCGGGAGGGGCGAGTTCGAACCCTGCCAGACGCGATTTTTTTTGAAAATAAGTGAAATCCCCACGGTTTGAAAACCGTGGGGTATGTGCCTGCCACGCTGTACAGCGTGGTGCTGGTGTGTGACACACCTATACCCACGGTTCTACCAAACCGTGGGTATAGGTCAAGACCCCTATACCAACGCCATTCCAGCCCACGGTTCCCAAAAAAGTATTTTTCTTAAAATGGTTCTCAACCCCTTTTGAACACTTATATTAAAATTTTAATTTCTACAACTTATAGGTATTTAATATTAAAAAAGGATCCCATATTTAGAAATATGAGGTTCTGATTTTATAAATACTCCCCTTTTATATTTGTTCAAGGTGAATTTCAACTGTGGTAGCATTTATCTCCTCGATATTGGGTAAATCTGGTAAATCTCGGTCCAAATAAAGTTATTAGGTAATATTTTTTCATTAAAATTCCTATTAGAGAAATTTAATTTTACCTTTATCAACATATTATTAAAAATTACTTATATAATGAATAGTATTCCTTGAAAATAATGTATAATATTTTAATCAATGAAAGTCACAAAATTTCACTCTCTTCATTTTAAATAGAAATTTATGGGTTAAAAAGTGAAAATATTAAGTTAAGATACTTTTAAATATTTATTCTTAGATTAGTTAAATTATTCCCTTGAGTAAAATTTATTTCTTATTTTTATTGACTATATAGTTACAATAAATTACAATTCCAGGAAGATGTAGTACAACTTTAAGTAAGTAAAAATAAAATAAATGATTTTTATAATATTAAGAGCGATATAATTTGGTGGGGAAATAGTGTTATAAGAATTTTAAAGATTATTATGACATATTACTAATTCTTTAATGGATTGTATAATAAATGTAATCTTTATATTCATATAATTTTACCCTAATTAAAATAATAATATCAAAATTAACTATAAATATATGTTATAAAAATAATATTTTATTAAAATATTTAAAAATCATTTAAATAATGGACCAAGACATAGAGGATAATATATGTTCTAAAATATTATCCCTTATACATTTATGTTTCAACAGTTATCTTATATGTAAATTTATAACATACTATCTATGAAATTTTTCCAACTATGGTTAATGTAAAAATAGGTTAACTGTGGGGTGAAACTAAAAGATAAGGATTAAAATAACATATAAACATATAAAAATTATATATGATGATTGTGTGAAAGCATTACACTATACCAACTTTTGATATCCATCCTTTTGGATGAATATTTCTTGAGAATGAATTTTTCTTGAGAATGAAATTCTTAAATTTCATTCATTTAAAATATTCTATGTGCCTCCCCCATCTTATTAATGGATGCACTCCATTCTCATATTTACACCACATTGATAACTCAATACTGACTAAAACCAACCCATTTATATTCTCATTATTCATATCCACATTATAATACAACTTTGATTCCCAAAATATCACCTCTAGAATCCTTATGGGGGGATCTAAAGGAGTTGTTTCAATGAATATGTAATCAACTTAATGGGTCGCATTATTTTTACTAATTATTCTAGCTCCTCTAAATATATTTTTTGATTAAACAAATTATAACTTAAATGAAATAAATATTCTAAAAAATAATTATGATAATTAAACCTCCTATATCTGTTGTCTTTTCTATCAAATACAATTTGAATATATCGCTCGTACGTACGTATGACTTACTGTTTTCACATGGTGATTCAATTAATTCTTCATCACCATATATTTTTATTGGTGTTATGATAATTAAAATATATATATATATATATGATACAATGAAAATAATTAGTATTATTTAATGAAAATATAAAATCAAAATTCTTACCTTCCATTCCATTGGTTAATGATAATGACAATCATACATACATCTGGACTACCACTACTACGAAGAGATCACAATTTTTCTACATTTATATTATACATTGATTGAAATATGGGTATATTTAATGAAATTATATGATATATATGATATAATAACTCTTATGTAATGGTGAATTATTATATTCTTTTATATTGTTCCATCCTCAAACAACTGTAAACAAAATTTAAGCATAGGTATCTCCAACTATCCCCATGAACGGTGTAAATTATTTTTCAATAAGTTATATAGAAAATTATAAAACTATATATATTTAATATAAATAAATTTTTTATCAGGATTCCAAATATAGATATGATGAATCCATGTCCAAAGTACAAGTATCGAAACTACCAAACCAGAAAATACATGAACAAAAAATGTACCACCATAAATGATGATTTAATAATTAAATTTTAATAAAAGGGAGATAAAAGGATATAGGTAAATAATATTACTTATGGTATATGTTATAATGTTTTTGAGGTATACATTTAGTAAATATTTTTTTACTATAGAAGATGTTTTTATATATAAAGTGGAAATTGGACCTAAAGTATGGAATTTTTGTTTCACTTTTATTACAATGAGAAAGGTGACATATTCACAACATGATTATTATATACAGTGTAAATATTGATCATGAATATATTTTATTTTTACCACTTTTAATTTTTTGGGGATTATTTTTCCTCTAATATTATTTCCTTTAAGGGTCTTACGATTCAAATTTTTGAAAGTTGTTAGTGATTATTTTTCATTCTCTACATTATTCTGAATAGATTTTGTTTAAGAATCCCTTAAAGGTGTTATTTGGTATTTCTATATTAAATGAAATGTATTTTATTCACTAATGGTAACTCATGAAATTATATGGTAGCATTATCATTTTAATCTTTTTGTTACAAAAGTTATTAATATAACATTTTATTACAAAATCTGACATTATTTCCCCCTTCGGTCAAAAATCCTTTCTCATACATGTCCACGAATTTTAAATAATTTCTAAATTTTTTAATTAATTTTAAAAACATTTAAAAAATATTTTATCCCCTTATCTTTTTATTAACAATATAAAAAATAATCATCATGTCTTTTTTTGAATGAGGTAATGTTTGTCCTTTTTACAAAACTCTAAAAGTAATGTATTATTAAATCATATGGAATGAATGGAATTTCCAACCATCATGACTAGTTTATTATTCGATGATTCAATTAAATGTTTAAAAATTAATTTTAAAGGAAATTATTTAATAAATATTTTTTGAAATAATTTACATATCAATGATAAAATAGTCTTCTCTTTAGTGAAATATTTTTGTATTATTCAATGTTTTTTTATTTGTGTTAACATCCATTGTTGAATAATTTTCTTGAGAATATACACTAATTATGAAATACACTTTATATCTATTAGTGGTATATGATAAATCTAATTGGGGATATACTATATTTATTACATTTTCCATATTACATGGAACAATTTATGATAATGTTTATGTATTAGGGAAATAATTAATATTTCATATACTAGTTATTCAATAAGAATGTTAACATGATTATGTTTCTCCACTTTTATATATGTTTGGTATTGGAATTATTATGTGATGGGTGGAATGTAGAATTAATATCCCATTAATTCGTCAGTATGAATCATGATAAAAACTAAATTAGGTTTTTCCCATGGACTTACACATTTATATAAGATGTCATCAGATAAGGACTTAATTATTTGTTTCAGATGTCCAATTTTATGCATTCCAATAATAAAAAATAAGATATCGGTTTCAATGTGGTTATTTGAATATTTTTCATATTCAGGGATTTTGTTAACCAATATTATTATTTATATGAAATTTTTTTTATCATATATTTCACAACTTATTATTCCACCCTAATTTAACTTCCATTTTTTACATACACATACTAGGCATCTATTGTCACCGCTTTGTTATATTATTTCCCAATAAAAATGATATGATATAGGATTAATATGAATAGATTTTTTAAATGAGATAGTGGTGTTCTCATGGAAAATAATATATTTCATTTTTTATTTTTATATGTTACATGAAGTCATGAATGTATCTAGTTTTCCATGACTAATAAACTATTTGGTCATTTGGATGTGATTTATTATATTTGATACAAAGGTAATAAACTAATCACATTCTCTAGGATACTATGTTTGGGGAATTTATAATTTTTAGAATATCATGTTTAGTATAAAATAGGGGACCATGATTTTTTGAAACATATATTAGGGAACATATCCCAATGATGAACCATAAAAATATTCCCAAAGAAACCCCATTTTAGATTTGATGATTTTTTTAAAATAAATTTATAATTTATCTTCTGTATTTCCCTAGTATTAAATTATATATTATGATTCATAATAATATAATCTTATCAAGTGCATTCCATTTTTTATAAATTTTTCGTTGATGATGTAGTATAAACTATATCAATTCACATAATCCATGAATAGATTTACCTTTTCGGTGAGATAATGAGGCTAGATCTCAAGATTCAATTATAAATAATCAAATTATAACAATATTGGAATAGTAGTCTCAGGTTAAGACAAGAAATCTTTCTTTTATGGATTTTCCAACTAATCTACAATGCAATTATAAATGTTAGAAAACTTCATGCATTAGCAACATTCATCATTAAATGGTAATAAAAAACCATGTATAGCTATGTAATGGATATGTTCTTTATAGAGGATATTAATCACCATAAAAAGTAATAAAATGGATAAGTTTGTCCTGTTTGTTCTCCATATCCTAGGGGAGGAGATTCAATATTGGTCATTGTTTCCAAAAAATAAGTGTGAGGAAGAAATAAAAAGAGTAGAAGAAAAGTTTCTTGGAATATTATTTCCCCATGAACAAATTGTAGATAAAGAGACACATTTCCTTAGTACGAGACAATATGAATTGGATATTTTTTTGATGTATGAAGCAAAAATTATAAGGTAACTAAGGAATATTTTGGATAGATTATGTAATCAAGAAATAAATATTGATAGTTTCTTTGATATGATTGATCAGATCCTTCCACGAGAACTTGTCTTCCAAACATTCTTTTAATCTGAGGATATATTATCATTAGAATTTACGAAATATAAATAATTATTCAAAGTATTTTGACTTGGAAAGAAATTAAATATGAAAAATATTGAAGATAAAAAAATATATAAAGGGAAGAAGAGAAAGGTCGACTTTCCCCCATATAATAATTATGAGTAGAAACCCCCTTGTACTAGTTTAAAGGGAATCAATGTTTTAGTATTTTGTGGAGGAAAATTTTATTAGAAATATTAATTATTGAAAATGAATGAAACATTTAATTATCATTGTATAAACTATCAATATGTAGTCTACAATGAAAATTTATTCCCAAAGCGTGAAGGGAATATCACTCAAAAGAATTAAATGGATAGAGGTCAAGATTATGTTATTACTAATGACTATGTGGAATGATTACAGTACTTGAGGATATGGATTCGACAATTTTTTTGTATAAATATTTTCTCAACATTATTATTGTTATAAAAATCATATAAAGTATGTTAATTGAATTTATTAATTTTTATCTAATTATTTGAATGCATATTCCAAATGGTACTAATAATAAGGAAAACTGATCAGTTGTATGGTGTTAATATTTTGGATAATGTAACAATTTGGTAAATATAACCCCAAATGAGTTCTTAAAGTTGGAGTGATAATGATTATTTGGGATAAATATATTACCAAGATTGATAAATTAAATTAGATAATAATAAAGACCTTGAAAAATATTATCGATTTGATTATGAAGGATATTTTTGGATTTCATATTCATGGAGTATATTTGATAATGTATTACTTTATTTTGAAATAAGTATAGTGTTAATTTCTCAGAGCATATATATTTATATTAATGAGTTATTTTAATTACCATGTTTTAAGATATTATTTTATCAAGTGATCCAAATATTTGGTATATGAATATTAAGATCTATATTACTGATTGATGTTAAGATTATTTGCAATTTGTTCAAACATATTTTAGAAGGTTCTTATAGTTAAAAATTTATAAAATGCAATGAGATAAAATTTCAGAGTAATTATGGGGGGATTTGAGAATAATTTCATAGTTTATGACTTTAATAAACATTTTAGTTTCGGAAAATATCTAGATATTTTGGGAATTAATTTCCTATATTTTTGTTTTTAATGATTTATTAGAATTTAATTTTTGTGCTTCAATTATAGAACAATCATTGCTAATACTCATCCTTTTTAGTGAAGGATTATATTGATGTAGAATTTGGTTATTGGAAATAATTTCACATTAAATGTAAGTATATTTTCATATTTTTTAACATTATATGGTAATGAAATTTCTCAATTATTGGAAAATCACCTTGAAACTGAACTCTTATCTCGTACCTTCTTTATTTTTGGTTCATCAACATTCTCATCATAATTCATTTCCTTGTGATCAATTATCATTTTCATTCTCCATCACTTTTGGAAAATTAAACTTTTATTCCTTGTCTATATATTCACATCCTAAAAATGTTCCCAAAATTGGAATCCCAGTTATCAATTTATATAGATGACCATCATTATTCTATTTGACTCCATTCAGGAAGAGTATTTATTAACTCTTTTTACAATATGTCATTTTCATAATAGAATTTAAAAACAAAAAAAAACGTTATCACTGAGAAAAGAACATATTTTGAGGATTATAGTTTGTGATGGTGGGATAATCTGACACCGAGATATTTTCAAAACACTATGTTTGATAGTTCATATTTCATGCAACATCAAATCTAAATTAACAGTAATATAATACTGTAATTTTATTTAATTTTCCTCTACCTATTAAGTTAGTTTGTATGAATTGTATTAACCAAATTAGGAAATAAAATATATCATTTAACAAATATAAATTCATTGATTAATTATTAGAAAAAATGTTCCATATTTTATGTTAGGTTTTTTGTACAAAAAAAATAAATTTGGTTCCAAAATGATTTTTTATATTTTTTATGGGGAATAATTATAATATATATATATAAATTATATAATTTTTATTTTATAAAAATATTATCCATTTTTAATCATTAAAACAAAATTATAATTAGGTTAATTCTTTGTATTTTAGTTTGGAATGATTAATTTTTAGAAGGAACATAGAATAATATTTTTATTAAGAACTGTATTTTAATTTCAAGAATTATATATTTATCATTTATTAATAAAATTATAAAAAAATAAAATTATTTCTATAATATTAATAATAGTTCAGTTTTTCTAATTTGAATAAAACTTTTGACTGAATTTGGTATGAAAAGATTTAACATGTAAAAATGACTATTTCTATAATACACATTCTTTAGGTGAAATGTATTTTTATCTTAATAAATTAAGTTAATCACTATTGGTGAAAGATTTTATTGAATTTTATATAGTATATATTAAATAAAAATATAAATTTCATTTAATTTTCATCTATGCATTGGATATGAATAAACCAACTTCTTGTATTAAAATATATTTAAAAAAGAATGTTTCACCATGTTTTTAATTTTATTTTTTTAAATTAAATTTAGAAAAATTATAATTATTTAATTTCAATTTGTGCATCCCATATTTTAAATTATGAGTTTTGAATTTGGTAAATAATTACCTCTGTTTTGTGTTCATATATGTAAAAAATCATGTTATGAATAAATATAAATTTATATTTTCATATTAATAACATTATATTAACTATATAATTTATTTATAATTTATTGTAATTATTTAATTACCTTTAATGTTTATGCAACTTCGATGTGGTATTTCATCAATTAATATAAAAATGAAATAAAAGATTTTAAAAATATTCAATGTTTTATAAATATAGAGATTCATAGTGTTCCATGTATATTTTTATATTTTTATGACATATTATTGTCGTTTTATAGGATTATATTCAAATTATATATTTCTCTTTAAGTTAATAAAGTAAAATTTAATAAATAGTTTAAAATAATAAAATAATAATATATAAAATTTATTAAATTATTTAAAAATTAAAAATAATTATTAAATAGATGAAGGGGTAACATATGGTCTAAAATTTCATACATTTTCCATTTATGAGTTAGTATTTTTTATTTGTAATGTTTTAAAATATTAATAGTAAAAAAATGATTCCATAGTTCTTGAAAATTTGGTTAGATGTGGGGTTAATCCAAATGAGTGGTTTTAAATCACCATTGAAACCAACCAAAATTTTATATTTTCAAAAGATTAAAACCTAATACTATAAATATTTCTAATCTCTCCCATATTTGAATGATTTTTCATGATAATGAACTTTTCATATTTAATTATTTTTATAAATTAAAAGGGTTTCCCCTCCCCTTATTATCAAATGTCATCCCACCATTCTCAACCTTTCTCCACATTAATCCTTATAGTTTGATGAACCCCTAAAAATTCTCTTCCTGAAATCAATATAAACATTAGAATTATTTATTATTCCCAAAAGTGAAAACCTAGAGTTCTTCAGAGGAGATCCAAAGGATTTCTTTCAAATAATGGGTAATCACCTTAATTAGTCATTTTATTTTAACTTATTATTCTACCCCCTCATAATATATATTATTTACCTGAATATAATAACTTAATTATCCTAAATATATATATATATTTTTATTTTTATTAAACAAACATTATCATCTCCCTCATTCACTAAATAAAACCTCAATATACCGCTCATGTGAAAGTATATCTTAGCTTCTCCACATTATGATAAAAATCATTTTTCATCATCATTTTTTCTGAATGGGTATTATCATAAATAATTTTATATATAATATATTTAATGAATAAATTTTATTCTTGTATTATAATATCATATCTATAATATTTCCAACAATCTTATGGACTATTATAATGTTTCTCATATGTTGCTGTATACTACAACCTCTACCAATGAATGTGGTTTTTTTCTATTCTATTTTAAATAAATGGTAATGATGATAGATTCAATTTATATATATAATATATATGATTTATTATTTATTATTTAATTTTAAATTATTACTTTAATTTCCTTTTTCTATCAGATAAAGAATGAAATCATCATTTTAGAACTTGTATATCCTACTATATCATTAAATAGTGAAATTAATTTTTATATATAATTTTTACTAAAAATAAAATATGATTATAAATAATATATATGATTTATTATTTTTATTAACATTATATATCTGAATGAACAATTATCAAATTGCAGGACTTGAACTATTGAACCAAAACACAAATAAAAAGTGAAGTAGTTATTACATAAAATATTGAGTGAATAGAGAATTGTTAATAAAAGAGTGATATAATGTTATAAGTAAATGATAAATGTTAATATATATATATATATATAATTATGGTTAAATATTTGATTCATAATGAAGATATATTTAATATAAAAGAGGTCAAAACACATAATAAGGAAATCAGTCCATATATAAGAGATTTTTGTCACACTTTTAATCATTAAGGAACATGCCATATTCATAACTTATTTCTTTTATATAATCTATATAATCCCCATGAATGTATCTTATGATGGTTGTTATGAAATTTATTTGTATTTATATATCAATATAATATTCTGTATATCATGTGGATTTATTAAAACCAAAATGGGAAGAGTTTATCTCACAATCTCATCATCATTCGAAGTTGTTTATATTTGTGTCTCCTTTGGGGGACTTATTCAAATGTTTCAATGTTAAAAAATATATATCTAGTTCTACTCTATTTTTTCATTATTTTTACATTTAATTTTTCTTTTTCCCTCTAATTAGTACATTAATTTTTTATGAAGAATAATTTCCAGAAAATTTGTATTTATATCTCTTTTCTGTTAATAAATATTTTCTCTTATATATCAATATTTTCTAGAATTATGTTCATTAATATTTCAAAAATTATAAAAAAAATTATCTAATACCTTTTCATCAATAATTTAATATTTAAAAAATTGTTTCATTGAAATCATCATGTCATTTTCAAAATGAAGTCATTTTTTATCTTTTTACAATAGTGTGATAAAAAATTTATTTAATCAGATACAGCATGAACAGAATTTTATTCCATCATATCAACTAAATAATTGGAGTATTACTTTATATGTTTATGATCTCGATTTTGAAATATATTAATTTACATAATATATTGGAAATATTCTATAATTCAATGTAAAAATGGTATTTTTCTGTTGATATTTTCCGGTGATCTTTAAAATGTATTTTCTACATTTTCAGTATCAATTTTCAAATCAAAAATGTCGATATACTCTAATGATACCATAGAACTTATTTCTGATGATCCATTATGATCATATTGACAATTTATGTACTATTTTGATACCATTATTCATATTAATCAAGATGGTATATAATTGTGTTTGTTGATAAGGGATTGTTTCCATATTTCATATCCTAGTTTTTTAATAAGAATCTTTATGATAAATATGTATCACCATTAATATGAAGAATACATTAGAGATATTAATTTATGAGTGGATCCTATAGTCAAAAATTCCCATCAATTAATTAATATGTCTCAGGATATAATCTATATTGGGTTTTGGATGAGTTTATACCCATTGGTATAATACATATTATCACTAGACCTCAATGATAAGTATCATATTTCCAATATTATGAGTTAAACCGCTATAAAATTAATATTTTATTTCCATTATATTATTTTATTATTTTTTATATACATTTATAATATTTTAACTCATGTAATTATTTTCACGAACCATCCCCCAGGGCCCATATCGTGACATCCCCAAACCCGCTTTCCATATGCTAGGGGCTGGCGACTAGAACCAAAGGCCTAAATCCCTTAGGCTGGGAAGGCATTGCCTTTATAAACATAAACTCACACAACCAGAGTACAAGTTAAAGAAAACACTATGTAAATCTGTTTGAAAATAATGTTGAATGTAAAGGGGCCGAAATACAATCCCCACAATAAAGTAGAATGAAAGGACAAACAAGTACAACTAAAAAGACAAACAGTTGAAGGGTGTCTAGTAGCTCCTGGATCGTCCACCACGGGACATACCTGAAGGGTAGGTATATATAACCTCCTAAATTCTCCACGTTCATTTTTATCCTCCATGTACTGACTCATCGTGAGGCCCACCTCCGGGTATCGTCCAGTCCTCCTACACTCCGCCTTGTTCAGCACTGTCCATCGTCCGCATCCAACACAATGAGGTGTGGGCATAGCCCGTGTAGGGGTGGGTATAACGATACTCAGTAGGGACCCTGAGACCCTCAAGGTCTCACAAAAATCCAACAAGGATAAACTACAAAGTATGATTTCAATGGGTAACCATTACTTATGTATATGCCCATGTACCTAAGTTATCAAGTAACCCATCTCAATCATGAGAACACACAATGTTCATTGACTTAGATCAAACCAGGATTTGTTATTATCAAAACCATGGCTGCTAGATAACTCCTCCTCTGTCATGTACAATGGGCTTGTCGTGACACTAAGGCGCTTCTAACTGAACTTGGACTGCTGAGGTACTCCTCCTGTCGAGTACTGTGGGTCTGCTTCCAAATATCGGGAACTCTATCCGAGTGGGTCCGACGCCAAATATTGGGTGCTCCCCCTAATAGACTACAGTGGTACATCTCTTATCGAGTACCATGGGTCTGCTGCAAACTATCATGTGCTCCATCCTCCATGGGTCTACCGCCAATTATCGGTCTCTCCCCACTGGGCTAGTCGAATCAATCCACGTCGAATCAGTCAAGAAGTTGTTAGGTCTGTCAGCTACTAGGTCTTCGTGCTCCGTCTTCTTGTCTTCGAGAGGATCTGCTCCATGAGCTACTAGTCGATAATTCAAGTGTCACAAATTCTCACGTAGAAGAATGTCAATGAACTGCCAAATCATAGGGGTCTCAACACAATATATTGTGTGTCAATCGGACACCTAGTGCTAAATATGTGGCCAAAGAAACCAAAGAGTCAGTAATGGCCCCAAGTCCAATCTGACCCGGTCTGGGTCGACCCAGTCAGACTCGCTGGGTCTGACCCAGCCCAATGGGTTGGTCATCCAGCTAAGTTTTAACCCGGTCCACTGGGCCCGACCCAGCAGATCGGGAGGGCGGTTTAGCCCGGTAGTCACCACGTAGGTGGCTCGGTGACTTCACCCGGATGATCAGGGCGATTCAGCCAGTGACACCGTGAGGGACAATGAGGGTTGGCCCAGGAGGCTAGTGGTCGGGTGGCCAGCGGGCAGGCCGTGCGGGGCGAAGTTAGGTCGGTTGAACACTAGGCAGGCCACGGGAACAACGGGCAAGGTGCTGTAGGCCACGGGGCAGGCCGGGTGGGTGGCAGGCAGGATGTTGGGGCGCCGAGCAACGCGCGGGGGTGCACCGGGGAACGCAGCTGAGCGCCGGGGGCACCAGGCTGCGCAGAAGGGCACCGCAGGGTGCACCAGGCAGCGCGGTAGGGTGCAGGGGGGGTTGGTCCGAGATGCAGGGTGCCACGGGGTGCGAACATGCCTCCGGTCGGTCCGGGCGGCACTGTGGGGGCGCGGCCAGCACATAGGCGGGGTGCAGGCAACGCACCCGTGTGGTGCGGTGGGCCGTCGGCAGGTCCGCAGAGCAGCGCGTGGGGCACGGGTCGGGCGCTGCTTGTTCAGTGGGGCAGTTCACGGAGGCCACTGGTTGTGCATATTTTTTTCTCTGTCGCATCTTTTCCATGTTGTCATCATCAATTGAGAACAACAAAGGGGAAGGGTCGGCCTTGTTCGTGTGGTCTACCCCCCCCCCCCCCACGTTAAGTTGGTATCAAAAGAAAAAACATACTCCATAAATAGAACATAGGAGAACGAGAATAAAACCAACACAAAAACCCCTACCTCATTTTTCATTCATAGAAGAAGTCGTGGGAAAAAGGCAGCATCAATTCATTTACGTCGGAAGGAGTCAGGGGAAGGAGATCGAGGAAGATGCGTCGTTGGTGTTCTTCACAGTCAGCTCCTCTTTTGGCTCGGTCGAAGATCGAAGAAAGGTGTTTCTCGATCATAGTTGGAAGGGGGTGTTCTTCATTGAGAGAGAATTCTCTAAGGGTTCTCCAAATCACTACCCAAAGCTCAAACAAAAGGTTATGCCCACAAAATATTATTAGAGTTAGAATCCTATTAATTTTGTTTCCACAAAATATGAATTGGATTAATTTAATAAACCTTCTCCACCAAATTTAATACACAAGCATTGGCATATTAATTGGGGATTTGGAAAAATTCAAAAGATTTCAAAAGGCTCCAAATAAATAAAGTAATAGAGGGTACAATTAATTAAATTCAAGGGTTTGCATAATTAATTGATGGGGGAAGGTGGAGAGTTTCACCACTTAATTGGGGGTTCAAGGGGTTTAAACCCTGGGTGGTCCCCACCGATAAATATCCTCTCATAGGATGTCATCTGTGGGTGGGCCCCACCACCATAACCTCTCAGGGGAGGTTATGGTGTGGTGGTCCCCACCTCCAACCTCTGGTTAGAGTTTTTTACCACCAAGAAAAAAAATAAGCTATCGCCTTATTTTTATTTAACATAATTAATGAACCCCAAAATATATCTTCCAATCATGTTAAAATGCAACTACGGTGAAGGTCTTACTAAGTAATCACCGACATTGCGAGTTCAACGGTGCCGTAATATTTCCATTCCGAACAACGGCTCAAAATTTATAAAATTTTGTTTCTTCGTTTACTAAACATACCTGAACAAAACTTCAGAAATTGATTAGGGAACACTGGGCCATAGAATCAAGCCCCGTCAGAAACTACGAACTCGTAAAATTCCTATGTATTTAAAAAAATCCTCCGGAATTCTAGGTCATTACATTCTCCCCACCTCATGGATTTACGTCCCCATAAGCTATAACTCGAATTAAAGGAATAAATGGGGGTACTGAGCACGCATCTGAGCCTCCTACTCCCATTTGCTCTCATGGAGGTTCATGTGCTGCCAGCGAATGCTTACCAGAGGTATTGACCATCCACATAGAATGTGCTTCTGACGACCCTCAATCTCCACTGGAACCTCTATGAATGTCACCACATCATCAATGTACATATCCCCGTGATCAATGATGGTGGATGGGCCATGCATGTATCTCCTCAACTGAGATACGTTGTAGACGTTGTGCACCCGGTGCAACTGAGGTGGAAGACCTAAGCGGTAAGACATGTCTCCTACTCTGACGAGGACCTAGAAAGGTCCAATGAATCATGGATATAACTTTCCACCTTGTCCAAATCTCTGTAGACCTCATCGTGGTGAGACCCGTAGGAAGACGTGGTTGCCATCCTCGAACTCCAGAGCTCTCCTTCTCCTATAAACATACGACTTCTTCTTGCTCTGTGGTGTCTTCATCTACTCCAGGATGATCTGCACCTTCTTAGTGGTATCCCATACAATATGTGGTCACACTAGTGCTGACTCCCCTGGGTCTGTCCAGTACAGTTGCGATCTGAAAGGTCGTTCATACAACGCCTCGAAAGGTTCCATACTGATGGTGGAGTGATAACTGTTGTTGTAGGAAAACTCCACCAAAGGTATGTGGTCCTCCCATCAGCGACCTATGTTGAGGAAACAAGCACGAAGCATGTGCTCAAGAGTCTGGATGGTCCTCTCGGTCTGACCATCTGTATGAGGATGGAAGTTGGTGGTCAAGTGAATCTATTTCCCAAAAGCTTCCTGCAACCCCTTCAATAGTCGGGAAGTAAATCTTGTGTCACGGTCAGAGATAATATAAATAAGGTACTCCATGAAAATTCATTATCTCCTAGACATAGAGGCATCCCAAGATCACTACTAAACCCTACTCCCTGATTGGTAGGATGTGGGCGACTTGGTGAGTCGGTCGAAGATCACCCAAATCGAGTCGTGAATCTTGTATGTACGTGGAAGACCCATCACGAAGTCCATGGATATCCCATCCTACTTCCACTCTGGGAACTCTAGGGAATGAACCAAGACTGCGGGTACCTGGTGCTATGCCTTCACTTGCTGCAAGTGAGGCATCGTGAGACAAACTCTACTACGACATTCTTCAAACCTGGCCACCAATGCAGCCGTCGAAGGTCCTCATACATCTTCACCACACCTGGATGTACCCCTAGAGGGGAAGTGTTGAACTCCCTCAACACCTCCTCTTTAAGTGAAACTAGTACCATGGTACGTCCTCTAAAGGTAATGACGTGCTTCTCACCTTCAGAAAATCCATCAGGTGCTTGCCATGTTGATATGTTAGAATGTCGCATCTCGTAGTCTTCGTCCCCATGATGAACCTCCATAACTCACTAAAGAAGTCAGGGAGTGACTATAAGAGAATGTAGATAGGCTGCTCCATCCCTATCCAGAAAGGTTATCTTTAAAATGGCCAGGATCTGTATCACTTATCCCAGTAGTTGTATACCAGAACTCCTACAGTGATCACCCGCAACAATGTTCCCCTTGTCAGTAGTATAGAATATCTCAAATTAATAGTCATGGAGAACTCAAAACATCACCATTGTATCAAGTTCAGGTCCTTGTGAGAGAAGATATATCTGAGACTCTTGTGATCAGAGTACACAGTAAAATTCACACCCATCAGATAGTGTTGCCACATCTTCAAGGAGAAGGCCACTAATGCTAACTCCAGTTCATGGGTAGTGCTGTTTTTCTCATTCAATATTAGCTGCCGAAAACCATACATGATCACTACTCACTCCTGTATTAGGACACACCCGAGTCCACTCCATGATGCATCACAGTTGACTATGTACACTACGCCTTCATCTGGAACCCTCAAGATGGGGGCACTTTTCATCCTCTACCTCAGCTCTTGAAAGATCTATTGGAATCTCTCTGACCACACGAAGGGTTTCCCCTTCTTTTTCAAGGTTGATATTGGCGATGCAACTCTGGAGATGTCTGGAACAAATCTCTGGTAGTACCCATCCAAGCCCATAAAACTCTGTACATCTGTCACACTCCTGGGTGGCTCCCAAGAATGTACCACTTCGATCTTCGCTGGATACCCTGCAACTCCAGCCTTTGAGATGAAGTGTCCTAAAAAGTGAACCACTCAAATCTAGAACTGGCACTTCGAGATCTTAAAATAAAGCTGGTGCTCTCTGAGTGTGTCCAGTACTACCTGCAAATGGTAGGCATGCTCCTCCTCAGTAGTCGAGTAGATCAAAATGTCATCAATGAAGGTCACGAAAATGCAATTGAGGTATGGCTGGAAGATCATGTTCATGAGACTCATTAACACTTATAGAGTGTTGGTTACGCCGAAGTGCATATCCAAGAACTCGTAGTGGTCGTAACGACACCTGAAAGATATTTTCTGCACATCCTCATCTCGAACTCTAATCTGGTGATAGCCTGATATGAGGTCTATAATTGAGAACCATCATGCTACCTTGAGATGATCAAAAAGTTCGTCAATCCTCGGGAGTGGGTACTTGTTCTTTTCGGTCACCTGGTTGAGGTGACGGTTGTCAACACAAAGCCGCAAGCTCCCATCCACCATCATGGAGAATAGAATCGGTGCTACCCTAGGAGAAGAACTGGGCCAGACGAATCCCTTCCCATGCAAGTCCTCCAGTTGTACCCTCAGCTCATGAAGCTCAGCAGGAGTAATCCGATTTGCTGGAGTAGATATCGGTGTCATCCCGGGGTACTGGTCAATCTAGAAGTCTGCCTATCTGTGAGGAGGTTGTCCTAGATCATCGTCAGGGAAATTATCCGCCTACTGGTCCACGACTATAGGATAAGTCAGACTCTCCACATCTACAACTACGAGGGAAAGGCAAGCCAACTAGTGAGTGATTGGTTGCACCCTCCTCAGAGTGAGTCTATCCTGCACTGCAATGGTTCCATTCTAGCTAGTGAAGGTGAACATGGTCCCATCTATGCGGACACACTACACTTTTCACCTAATACAGTCAATCTGAGCATGTAATGTTGATAACAAGTCCATACCCAAGATGAAGACGTAAGTCCTCGACGCCACTATGAGATATCCCAGCCGAAGCTCCCGCGTCCTAGAGTAAGCTCACATTACCGGCACTAGTGCATAATCATTGAGTCATCTCCCATAAGAGTCTCTAGACGTATGGATCAAACCAATGGCTCCTTAGGAATATCTATGTTCGGAATGAGGGAAGTGGCAATGAAAGAGTGACTGGCACCCGTGTCTATAAGAACTGCAGCTATGGTGGAATAGACACAAATCGTACCTCGAATCATATCTGGAGCGCCGTGATCATGGGCCTCAGCTGCCTGAAGTTGTGATCTTCCCTGTCCACTTGCTCCCTGTGGTCGGGGTGGACATCCTAGTGGTGGTGACAGTAGCACCTCGTAACATCATCCACCTCCAACTTTATAGCCATTTCTTCTTCCATGTCCTCCTGCGCCCTGTGGACCACCTCGTGCATACATCTGAATCATCCTGGGAGGTCCCTCATCTATGTTCTGATCATCAGAGCGGCGGTTCGGATAGTCATGAGACATGTGACCAAGCCTGCCTCAGAAGTGACATTGTCCTCTCCTGGCATGACTGGCTCTGTATCCACTCTGGGTTCCCCACACAACCGATCATGCGTCGTGCGGTCAACCACCTGTAGGTCTGGTTTTCTTGGACCTCTGTTTCATCTATCTACTTCCATCTATAGAATACTTCGCTGCATGGCTGCTAGTGGTGGGTCTCACTGTTGGAAACTGCTCAGCAAGAAAACTCTCCACTAGGAGGGCTCACTCCATCACCCCCACCTGCTTTGGGATGTTGTGGGATATAAATGAAGCTATGATCTCTAACCCGTGTCACTGCTCAAAGGTATGGGCCCTGAAAAAAGTGTCTCATACCATATCAGTGGAGTAGCGTGAGAGGTCAGTGAACCTCGCTGAGTACTTAGCTACACTCATGCTACCCTTCTACAGATGAAGTAGCTCATGTATCTGCTCCGCTTGAAGGGTACATGGTACAAACTCTTCCTGGAATATGCCCTCAAAGTCTGCCCATAGAAGTGTCACCTTGTCATGCATCTGCAGCTTCAGGCTCCACCATCTGCCTGATTTTTCCTGAAGGAGGCTCGTAGCAAGGATCACCATTAAGTCGGCTGGTGTCCCTACTAGCATGAAAACTCTCTCCACAACCTCTATTCAATCCTCAGCCTCATGTGGGTCCACCTCTCCCCGAAACCTAGGTGGCCTCTTGTGCTGGAAGTTGTGCAGCACGATCAAGTGGCATGCACTCTCTACTGCTTGGGCTGATGGAATCGGTGGGCTAATGAAAAGTTTACCGGTGGTGCCTCCTCTAGTGCCTGATCAAGAATGGGGCCTTGTACTAAGGCCTTGTCGCTTGGCGAGCTATCAGTGCATTCAAATCTCAGGGCTCTAACTGCTCGTCTATGAGGAGGCATCCTAAAAGAACAGATGAGATACGGTCAAAACATTATACCTAGTGAGTTGACCTAGTTTGAACTGGCTTAATGAAAAACATTTGAAACACACACACAATCAGTGTTTTGTGCAATAAGTCAGAAATCAGTAGTCAGGGTCTTGGTGTATGGATATGTCGGTCGCCGCACCAAATGCGTAAATCCAAAAAAGTATTGATGCATTGCCATTATAAAATGTAAACTCACACAACAAGAGTACAAGCAGAAGAAAACACTATGTAAAACCAGTATGACAAGAATGCTGAAAGTAAAGGGGCAGAAAATACATGCCCAACAGTAAAGTACAAGGAAAGGAAAAACTGGTTCAACATAAAAGATAAAATGTTGGAAGGTGTCTAGAAGCTCCTGGATTATCCACTTGGGATGATATCTGAAGCGTAGGTAAAGATAGTCTACTCAGTGCTCCATGTCTTTCCGTCTCCTCCGAGTACCGACTCATCATGAGGTCCACCTCGAGGTACCGTCCAATCCCCGTACACTACGTCTTTATTAGCACTGTCAGTTGTCTGCATCCAACACAACCAGGTCCGGGAATAGACCGTGTAGTGGTGAGTATATCGATACTCAGTAGGGACCCCGAGACCCTCAATGTATCACAAATATACAACAAGGATAAAACACAAAGTATGATTTCAACGGATAACCATTTCATAGGTATATACCCATACAAATACCTATGTTATCAAGTAACTCATCTCAATGATGAGAAAATAAAAAGGACATTGACTCATCTCAAACAAGTATTTTTCATTCTCAAAACCACGGTTACTGGAGAACTCCTCCTCTGTCGAGTACAATGGGCATGTCGTGACACTGAGGTGCTTCCCAATAACCTTGGAATTCTGAGGTACTCCTCCTATCGAGTACTGTGGGTCTGCTACCAAATACCAGGTGCTCGGTCCATATTGGGTCTGCCGGAAAATACCGAGTGCTCCCCCTAATACCCTACAGAGGTACCCCCCTGTCGAGTAATATGGGTCTGCGGCCAACTACCAGGCGATCTGTCCACCATGGGTCTACCGCCAAATACCGGGTTCTCCCCACTAGGCTAGTCGAATAACTCTGGGTCGAATCAGTCAAGCATTCGTTAGGTCTGTCAGCTACTAGGTCTTCGCACTATGTCTGCTCATCTCTATGAGGATCCGCTTCATGAGGTATTAGTCAATACTCCAAGTATCACTAAGTCTCACGTGGAAATATCTCAAAGGACCGCCACTTCATAGGGGTCACAACACAACAGACTGTTCATCAATCGGACGCTCGCTCTGTGAGTTATTAGCATTTTAGTCCGGGGGCCCCAGTTCGATTCATGTACGAACCAACCTGACCGTTTCTCAACTATACCCCGAACTCCAGTGGGGTATACTCAAAGGGACGGTTATGCTTCAAGAATATCGTCGCCGCTAACTCTTCGTCAAATTGACGTCATGTGCTAATGATATGGCCAAAGCAAGAAAAGGGTTAGTAATGGGCCCGGGTCCAGTCTGACCCTGTCGGACCGACTCTGCCCAACCCAGTCTGGGCCGACCCGATCTGGGTCAACCAAGTCAGACTCACTAGGTCTGGCCCGGCCCAATAGGCGGGTTTTCCCGCTATGTTTTATCATGGTACATTGGACCCAGAGCAGCGGACCGTGAGGGCGGTTTGGCCCCGTAGTTTCCACGTAGAAGGCTCGGTGACTCGGCCCGGATGACCGGGCTGGTTCGGCCAGCGACACCACGGGGGACGCCACGGGTCAGCTCTAGTGGACGGTGGCCGATTGGCCAACGGGCAGGCCGCGTGGGGCTCGGGAAGGCCGGATAGACGCCAGTCTGGCCACGTGTACACCGAGCAGGGCGCAGCAGGCTGTGAGGCTGGCCACGACAGTTCTGGGAAAGATGCAGGGGTGAAAAGCAGTGCAATGGGGCATGCCAGGCAGCGCAGAAAGGCACCGGGGGCACCGCGCAGTGCGGAAGGGCATCGTGGGGTGCACCGGGCAGCGCGGCAGGGTGCTGGGGGCACCAGATAGGGTGGCAGGGCGTCGTGGGGTGCGTCGGGCAGCGCAGCAGGGCGCCAGGGTCTGTCGGGCAGGGCGGCAGCCCACCGCGGGGTGCAGGGAGACCACAGGTAGGGCTGGGTGGCACACCGTGATCATGCTGGTGCATTGCGACGGGCCGATGGCCGGGCCGCAGAGCTGTACGCGCGACACGTGTAGGGCGCTGCATGGCCAGCATTGCAGTTCGCAGAGCCTGCAGGTAGCATAGTCTTTGTTCGCCGTTACCTCTTGTTCTTGCCATCATCATCAATTGAGAACAACAAAGGGGAAAGGTCAGCTGTGTTCAGGTGGTCTGAACCCCCCCCCCCCCACGTTATGTTGATATCAGAAGAAATAACTTACTCTATAAATAGAAAGTCAGATAATGAGAATAAAACCCACACGAAACCCCCTACCTCATTTGTTGTTCATAGACGAAGTCGCGGGAAAAAGGCGGCATCGATTATTTGACATCAGGAGGCTTCTGGGGTAAGAGACTGAGGAAGATGCGCCGTTGGCGTTTTTCGCAGTCAGCTCCTTCTCTTTAGGATCAGTCGAAGATTGAAGAAATGTGTTCGTCGTTCTTCATTGGAAGGTAGGGTGTCCTTCATTGAGAGATAATTCTCTAAGTGTTCTCCAAATCTCTACCTAAGCTCCAAAAAAATGATATGCCACAAAAATATTATTAAGGTTAGAATCCTATTAATTTTGTTGGCACAAAATTTGAATTGGATTTATTTAATAACCCGACTCCACCAAATTTAATACACGAGTGTTGGCATATTAATTGGGGATTTGGAAAAATTCAAAATATTTCCTTCGGTTCCAAATAAATAATGTAAGAGAGAGTTAAATTAATTAAATGCATGGTTTGGCATAATTAATTGATGGGGGAAGGTGGATAGTTTCAACACTTAATTGAGGGTTCCAAGGGGTTTAATGCCCGGGTGGTCCCCACCGATAAATATCCTCTCATGGGAGGGTATGTGCGGGGGGGCCCACCACCCTAACCTCTCATGGGAGGTTGTGGTGTGGTGGTCCCCAACTCTAACCTTACCTTGGTGGTTTTAACCATCACGAAATAAAAATAATCTATCACATTATTTTTATTTAACTTAATTAATAAACCCCAAAATCTATCTTCCAATCATGCTAAAATGCAACTACGGTGATGGTCTTAATAAGAAATCACTGACTCTGCGAGTTCAACAGTGCCCTCATATTTTAATTCCGAGCACCAGTTCAAATGTTATAAAAATTTTCTTGTACGTTTATTGAGTGTACTCGAACAAAACTTCATAAATTGATTCCGGGCACACCGGGCCTCAGAATCAAGCTCCGTCAGAAACTACAAACTCCTAAAACACCCATGTATTAAAAAACAATTCTCATGAATTCTGGGTCATAAAATTCTCCACACCTAGGAGCTTTACATCCCCATAAGCGAAAACATGAACTAAGGGAACAAATGGGGGTACTGAGCACGTATCTGAGCCTCCTAGTACCATGTTCTCTCCTGGAGTTTCCCATGCTGGCAGCGAACGCACACCAAAGGTATCGATTGTCCACGTAGGACCTTCTCTTATCGATCCTCAATCGTTACTAAAACCTCCGTGAATGTAGCCCCATTATTGATGTCCAGCTCCCCGTGATCGATGATGTGGGATGGGTCGTTCATGTATCTCCTCAGCTGAGATACGTGGTAGATGTCATGCACTCAGTGCAACTAAGGTGGATGAGCTAAGTGGTAAGCCACCTTGCCAACCCTACTGAGGATTTGGAAAGGTCCAATGAATCACGAAGATAACACGCCACCTCGGCCAAATCTCGGTAGTCCTCATCGTGGTGAGGCCCGTAGGAAGACGTGGTCTAACTCCTCGAACTCCAATGGTCACCTTCTTCAATCAGAATACGACTTCTGCTTGCTCTGTGTAGTCTTCTACCACTCCAGGATGATCTACACCTTTTCAGTGGTAGCCTGTACCATCTCTGGTCCCACTAGTGCTGACTCCCCTGGGTCTGTCCAACACAGTGGCGATCAAGAAGTCTGTACAATGCCTCAAAAGGTTCCATACCGATGGTGGAGTGATAGCTGTTGTTGTTGGAAAACTCCACAAAAGGTATGTGGTCCTCCCATCTGCGACTGATGTCATGGACACGAGAATGAAGTGTGTCGTCATGGGTCTGGATGGTCCTCTCGGTTTGACCATCTGTATGAGGATGGAAGTCGGTGGTCAAGCGAGGCTATTTCCTAAAATCTTCCTGCAACCCATTCCATACCTGAGAAGTAAATCGTGTGTCAAGGTCAGAGACAATAGAAAAAGGTACTCCATGAAAATGCACTATCTCCTGCAAATAGAGGCGTACCATGATCACTACTAAACCCTACTCTCTAATAGGTAGGAAGTGGGCCAACTTGGTGAGTAGTTCTAAGATCGCCCAAATAGAGTCGTGAATCTTGTATGTACGTGGAAGACCCGTCACGAAGTCCATGGATATCCCATCACACTTCCACTCTGCGAACACTAAGGGCTGAACAAAGACTGCGACTACCTGGTGCTCTGCCTTCACTTGCTGACAAGTGAGGCATCGTGAGACAAACTCAAGTACAGCCTTCTTCAGACCTGGCCACCAATGCAGTCGTCGAAGGTCCTGGTACATCTTAACCACACCTAGATGCACCGTTAGAGGGGATGTGTGGAACTCCCTCAACATCTCCTCTTGAAGTGAAACGGGTACCATGGTATGTCCTCTGAAGAGGATGATGTGCTCCCCACCTTCAGAAAATTGATCAGGTGAATGCCCTATGGATATCTGATCACGTCGCGTCTTGTAGTCAGCATCCCCATGTTGCGTGTCCCTAACTCACTAAAGAAGTGGGGGAGTGACTGAAAGAGACTACAGATAGGCTTCTCCAACACTATCCCAAAAGAATATCTTTAAAATGGCCTGCAGCTCTGTCACCTATCCTAGCAATTTTATTCCAGACCTCTGGCTGATTGCATTCGCAACAACGTTCCCCTTCCCAGGAGTATAGACTATCTCAAAGTCATAGTCTTAGAGAACTCAAGACATCGTCGTTGTCTCAGGTTCATGTCCGTCTGAAAGAAGATATACCTGAGGCTCTTGTGATCAGAGTACAAGATGAAATGATCGTCCATCCGATAGTGTCACCACATCTTCAAGGCGAAGACCATTCTTTCTCACTCCAAGTCATGGGTAGTGTAGTTTTTCTCGTTCAATATCAGCTTTCGAGAACCATACGTGATCAATGCCCACCCCTGCATCAGGACACACCCGAGTCTGGTCCGTGATGCATCACAGTAGACTACGTACACTATGACTTCCTCTGCAATCCTCAATATGGGGGTACTAGTTAGCCTCTGCCTCAGCTCTTGAAATCTCTGCTGGCATCTATCTGACCACACGAAGGGTTTCCCCTTCTTCTTCAAGGCTGATAGTGGAACTGCAACTCTGGAGATGTCTGGAACGAATCTCTGGTAGTACCCAGCCAAGCCCAGGACACTTCGCACCTTCATCACACTCTTGGGTGGCTCCGAAGAAAGCACAGATTCGATCATCCCTGGATACACTGAAACTCCAACCTCTGAGATGACGTGTCCCATGAAGTGAACCTCTCAAATCCAAAACTGGCACTTTGAGAGCTTACCACAACACTGGTGCTCTCGGAGTGTGTCCAGTACTACCTGCAAATGGTAGGCTTGCTCCTCCTCAGTAGTCGAGTAAATCAACATGTCATCAATGAATATCAGGACAAAGCGATTGAGGTAAGGCTGGAAGATCCTGTTCATGAGACTCATGAACAATTCTGAGGCATTGGTTATGCCGAAGTGTTTAACTGAGAACTCATAGTGGTTTTGACAATACCTGAAGGATGTCTTTTGCACATCCTCGTCTCAAACACATTGCTGGTGATAGCCTGATCTAAGGTCTATCTTTGAGAACCATCTTTCTCCCTTGAGCTGATAAAAAAGTTCGTCAATCTTCAGGAGTAGGTATTTGTTCTTTACGGTCACCTGGTTCATGCGACGGTAGTCAACACAGAGCCGTAATCTCCCATCCACCTTCTTGGCAAATAGAATCGGGGCTACCGAGGGAGAACCACTGGGCCAGATGAATCCCTTCCCTACAAGTCCTCTAGCTATACCCTCAGCTCATGAAGCTTAGTAGGAGCCATCCGATACGCTGGAGTAGATATCGGTATCGTCCCGAGGTATATAACAATGTAGAATTCCACCTCAATGCAAGGAGGCAGTCCTAGAAAATCGGTAGGGAAATCATCCACAAACTGGTCCACCACTACAGGATTAGCCAGACTCTCCACATATAATGCTCTGAGGTAATGGCCAGCCAACTGGTGAGTGATCGACTGCACCCTCCTCCGAGTAAGCCATTCATGCACTACAAAGTTTTCCTTCTCACCGATGAAGGTGAACCTGGTACCATCTGTGCAAACACACTGCACATTCCACCTAATACATTCAATCTGAGCATGGATTGTAGATAACCAGTCCACAACCAAGATGATGTCGTAAGTCCTCGATGCTTCTATAAGGAGATCCCAACCAATTCTCTTGCCTCCTAGAGTAAGCTCACACTGCCAGCACTAGTGCGTAATCATCGATTCAGCTCCCGTAGGAGTCTCTAGCCGTATGGATCGAACCAGAGGCTCCTTCAGAATCTCCGAGCTCTGAATGAGGGAAGTGGAAATGAAAGAGTGACTGACACCCATGTCTATAAGAATTGCAGATAAGGTGGAATAGACACAAA
Organism: Viscum album; assembly: GCA_963277665.1. NCBI lineage: Eukaryota > Viridiplantae > Streptophyta > Magnoliopsida > Santalales > Viscaceae > Viscum > Viscum album. The sequence goes on from OY728127.1 coordinate 319,126,611, forward strand.
TCATACCTCGAATAATCTCAAGAGCACCGTGATCATGGGCCTCAACTGCCTAAAGCTGTGCTATGCCCTATACACCCACTGCCTACGGTTGGGGTGGAAATCCTAGTTGTGGTGGCAATGGCACCATGTAACATCGTACACTTCCAGTTGAACAACCATCTCCTCTTCCACGTCTGCCTACGCCCTGTGGACCTCCAAGTTCATACCTCTGTATCTGCCTGTGAGGTCCTTCAACTGTCTGAAGATCATCATAGTGGAAGGTCGGGTAGTCATAAGAGATGTGACCAAGCCCGACGTAGGAGTAACACTGTCTGATACTAGCATGAATGGTTATATATCCACTCTGGGTGCCCCGCCAAACCGATCCTGAGTCGTGCGTTCGACCACTTGTAGTTCTGGTCCTCTTGGACGTCTATGTCATCTATCTACTTCCTACTGCATAAGACTCCGCTGCTTGTCAGCTAGTGGTGGGTCTCTCTTCTGGTGACTGATAAGTTAGAAAACACTCCACTAGAAGGGTTCACTTCAACACCCCCGCCTTCGTCGGGATATTGTGGGAGATAACTAAAGCTCTGATCTCTAACCCAAGTCCCTATTCAATGGATTGGGCCTTGAAGAATGGGTCTCGTACATTATCTGTGGAGTAGAGCCAGAGGTCGGTGTACATCACTGAGTACATAGCTACACTCATGTTGCCATGCTGTAGATGAAGTATCTATTATATCTGCTCTGCTTGAAAGGTGTCTGGTACAAACTCCTCCCATAACATGCCCTCAATGTCTACACATAGAAGTTTATCCCCGTCATGCATCTAGAGAATCAGGCTCCACCATCTACCTGCTAATTCCTGAAGGAGGCTAGCAGCAAGGATCACCATTAAGTCGGTTGGTGACCCTGATAGCCAGAAAACTCTCACCACAGCCTCTAGCCAATCCTCAGCTTTCTGTGGGTCCATCTCTCCCCAGAACATTGGTGGCCTCTGGTGATGGTAGTCGTGTAGTGCGCTCAAGCGGCGTGCACTCTCTGCCGATGGGGCTGGTGGCATATGTGTCCCAATGAAATATAGTACTTCTACTGCCTCTGCTGGAGCCTCAACTAGAATGGGGCCATGTAATGAGGCCTCATCGCTCGGCGGGCTGCCAGTGCTTACAACTCTCAAGGAACTAACTAGTTTTTCGTAGGGAGGCGTCCAGAAAGAGTATATGTGACATGGTCAAAACATTATACCTGGTGAGCTGACCTGGTTTGAGCTAACTTAAAGACAAACTTTTGAAAAAACACACGCAATTAGTGTTTTCGTGGACTAAGTCAGAAATCAGTAGTGAGGGTCATGGTGTATGGATACGTCGATCGCCACATCAACACTGGACTCCCTGAACTGAAAACCACACTCAGTAACCTTAACATAATTGCTCCACGGAAAATAAATATTAGAGTCCTATGTTCTGCAGTAGAACTGACTCCTCTGATACCAATTTGTCACGACCCATCCCACGGGGCCCGTATTGTGACTACCCCAAGCCCGCATTCCATAGGATAGGGACTAGCGACTAGCACCAAAGGCGTAAATCCTTAAAACTGGGAATGCATTGCCTTTATAAAATGTAAACTCACACAACAATAGTAAAAGTGGAAGAAAACACTAAGTAAAAGCTGTATGAAAAGAATGCTGAAGGTAAACGGCCTAGAAATACATGCCCAATAGTAATGTACAAGGTAAGGAAAAACAGGTACAACTAAAAAGACAAATAGCTGGAAGGTGTCTAGCAGCTCCTGGATCATCCACCTCGAATCCTACCTGATGGGTAGGTACAGATAGTCTCCCCAGTGCTCCATGTACTTTTGTCTCCTTTGGGTACCAACATGTCATGATGTCTAGCTCTTGGTACCGTCCAATCCTCATACACTTCATCTTGGTCAGAACTGTCCGTTGTCTACATCCAACACAACAAGGTGCAGGCATAGCCCGTGCAGGGGTGAGTATAACGATACTCAGTAGGGACCCCGAGACCCTCAAGGTCAAAAAAAATTCCAAAAAGGATAAACCACAATTTATGATTTCAACGGATAACCATTACATAGGTATATTCCCATACATATACCTAAGTTATCGAGTAACCCATCTCATTCATGAGAAAACACAAAGGTCATTGACTCAGCTCAAACCAGGATTTGTCACTCTCAAAACCATGGTTATTGTAGAACTCCTCCTCTATCGAGTATATTGGACTTGTCGCGACACCAAGGCGCTTCTCACTAACCTTGGACTGCTGAGTTACTTCTCATGTTGAGTATCGCGGGTCTGCTACCAAATACTGGGTGCTCCGTCCACAGTGGGTCTACCAGAAAATATCGGGTGCTCCCCCTAATAGCCTACACAGGTACTACTCCTATTGAGTAATGTGGGACTACTACCAAATTCCAGACGCTCTGTCCCCCATGGGTCTACCGTAAAATACCGTGCGCTCCCCACTGGGAAATTCGAATCACTACGAGTTGAATTAGTCAACCAGTCGTCAGGTCTATCAGCTACTAGGTCTCTACACTCTGTCAGCTCATCTCTAAGAGGATCCGCTCCACGAGCTACTAGTTGATACTCAAAGTGTCACTAAGCATTGTGTGGAAGTATCTCAAAGGAACTTTATGTCATAGGGGTCTCAATGTAACAGAATGCACGTCAATCGGACACTCGGTCTATGAGTTATTTACATTATAGTCTCGGGTGCCCGGTTGGATTCGTGTATGAACCAACCTGACTGTTACTCAACTATACCCCAAAATCTAGTGGAGTATACTCAAAGGGATGGTTAGGCTTCAAGAATTCCATCACCACTGACGGTTCATCAAACAGACGTTGTGTGCTAAAGATATGGCCAAAGCAAGCAATGGGTCAGTAATGGGCCCGGGTAAGGTCGGACCTGGTTAGACTGACTCGGCCCAACCCAGACATGGCCGACTCTTTCTGGGTCGCTCGGTTAGACTCTTTGGGTCAGACCTGACCCAATGGGCAGGTCAGCCAGTTACATTTTAACCTGGCCCGTTGGGCCCGGCCCAACGGACCATGTGGGTGGTTCGGCCCGGTAGTCCCCATGTAGGAGGCTCGATGACTCGGCCTAGAAGACCGGGCCTGGTCGGCCAGCGACACCGCGGGGGACGCCGCGGGTAGGCTCGGAAGGATGGTGGAGGGATGGCCAACAGGCAGGCCGCGTGGTGCGTAGGTAGGACGGCTGGACACTAGGCAGGCCGCAGGTACACGGGGCAGGGCACAGCAGGCCGCAAGGCTAGCTGCGGCGGTGCGGGGCCGGATACCGGGCCACTGGGCATTGCACGAGGGCATGCCGGGTAGCATGGTAGGGCACTGGGGGCGTCGAGAAGGGTGAAAGGGCACCGCAGGGTGCGCCAGGCAGCGTGGCAGTGTGCCAAGAGCTTCTGGAAGGGCAGAATTGTGTTGTGGGGTGCACCGGGCAATGCAGCAGGGTGTCATGGGCCGCCGGGCAGGGCAGAAGGCTGCCGCGGGGTGAGGGCAGACCACCGGCAGGGCCGGACGGCATGCCGGGAGCATGGGCCGCACACCAGTGCGGCACGGCGGGCCATTGGCAGGGCTGCAGAGCAGCGCACAAGGCGTGTGTCGGGCGCCGCATGGTCAGCTGTGCGGTTTGCAGAGGCCGCGGGTAGCGCAGTCTTTGTTCTTCATTGTCTCTTCGCCATGTCGTCTTCATCAATTTAGAACAACCAAGGGGAAGGGTCGGTCGTGTTCGGGTGGTCCGACCCCCCCCCCCATTATGTTGATATCAAAAGGCATAACTTAATCCATAAACAGAACGTCAGAGAACGAGAATAAAACCAACACAAAACCCCATACCTCATTTGTTGTTCATAGACGAAGTCGCGGGAAAAAGGCGGCATCAATTCCTTGACGTCGGGAGGCGTCCGAGGTAGGAGACTGAGGAAGATGTGTCCTTGGCGTTCTTCGCTGTTGGACCCTTCTCTTTAGGCTTAGTTGAAGATAGAAGAAACGTGTTCGTCCTACTTCGTTGGGTTGGGGGTGTTCTCCATTAAGTGATAATTCTCTAAGGGTTCTCCAAAGCTCTACCCAAAGATCCAACAAAGGGTTATGCCAACAAAATAAAATTAGATTTAGAATCCTATAAATTTTATTTGCACAAAATATGAATTGGATTAATTTAATAACTCGGATCCACCAAATTTAATACACCAGTGTTGGTTTATTAATTGGGGAGTTGGAAAAATTCAACAGATTTCAAAAGGTTACAAATAAATAAAGGAAGAGAGAGTTCAATTAATTAAATGCATGGGTTTCCATAATTAATTGATGGGGGAAGGTGGAGAGTTTCCCCACTTAATTGGGGGTTCCCAGGCGTCTAAAGCCTGGGTGGTCCCCACTGATAAATATCCTCTCAAGGGAGTTTATGTGCAGGTGGGCCCCACCACCATAACCTCACATGCGAGGTTATAGTGTGGTGGTCCCCACCCCTGACCTCCCATAGGATATTTTAACCACCACTAAATAAAAATAATCTATCACCTTATTTTTATTTAACTTAATTAATAAACCCCAAAATCTATCTTCTAATCATGTTAAAACACAACTGCGGTGATGGTCTTACTAAGCAATCATCGACACTGCGATTTCAAAGGTGCCCTCAGATTTAAATTCCGAGCACTAATTCTAAAGTTATAATATTTCTCTCACATGTTTAATCGATGTACCCGGACAAAATTTCAGAAAATCAGTCCGGGCAAACCGGGCCTCGGAATCATGCGCCGTCAGAAACTGCAGACTCGTAAAATTTCAATTTATATTAAAAAAAATTACACAGGAATTCTGGGTCATTAAAATCATCTATATGTGATTATCGGATTATCATATATTTCATTCCATTTTATCCCTTCCAAATTTGGATTATATTATATTTATAACCGTAATGAGCATCTGAGCTCACCTGGATATTATATTTATTTTCTCTAGGACAGAAATAATTGTTTTATAATTAATAATTATGGATATTGTAAAGGATAAAATAATATTCTCAATGAAAAAATATGGTTCTTTTTTTCACATATAATGTGGAATTTAATTTAGTAACAAGTTTTCCATGACAATGAAAATATTTGGACTTTGGGATATACTTTATAGTATTTAATAAAAATTTGATTATTTCATAAATAGATAATGGATACTAGTTTTGGATTCAATATAATAAATCACATTAAATATTCCATTCTAATCCATATGAAGAAATGATTAAACCAACTCAAAAAAGGAAAATTTAATTCGAGGAAACCATCGAGAAAGATTTTTTTTTGGAAAATTGTGGTAGAAAAATTATTAGTAAAAATTTATATTATATATTTAATAATTATATATTCCCAAAAAATTTCAAAATATGATTACTTTATCAACAACCCAAATCCCTATTAAATACAAAGTAAGGATCAAGAAGCCATGTTTCTTTAGAAAAATTGCCACAGAAATAGACAACATGAATCTAAAATAAAAATAATTATTTTAATCTCCATAATGATATCTTGAAAACCATTTAGCTCCTAAAATAATATTGGATAAGCTGGGGATTACAAAAACAAATATTTTTGGATAAAAAATCAGTAAGAGAATAAACTAACAAATTATGTTTAACATATGATTTCAAAGGTATAAAATAATAACATTTAATTAATGTTGTGTGCATAAAAATATAGAGGAATAATATAACTAAATGGAATAATTATAACATATAAACAAGGGAATGTGTTAGAAAAATAAAACATGACATAAACTGGACTCATGGATAACTTCAAAGATGATATCAAATTGTGTACAAAGTACAATAAAGGATTAATTTTACACTTAAATCCCATAAATAATTTCTTAATAGGAATAAACATTACTCAATTCCTTGTAGTTCTATATTGTTGAACCCATGATTACATTTAAATTAAAAAAAATACACATAAAGAAACCAAATAGAAGGAATAAACATAAGGGTATTCCATGGAATTAAATGGGATTCATAAGCATGTCACAAGGCATATCCAAAGAGAGTGTCATAAGAGGTTCCATGAAAGAAGGGATTAATTCATTAGTGGATAATAATAATTAGAAAATAAGAATATATCATGATAAATAATTAATAAATTTAGGAATATGTGAAAATGATTAGTTAAATCCCTTTAGGAAAGTACCTATTAAGAGTTGTTTTTTAAAAATGGGTAATTAATCCTTAAATATGGGAAACGGGTTAATAATTTCTAAAAATATTGAAAATGGTAAATAATGGTTTCCCTATAAAAATTGAGTTATTTTAGAATGTATGGATAAATTAAAAGTTTTATAGAGTGTACATTAGAAGGGGTAAATAATTTGATATTTTTTAATAAATAAATATTTTTAGTATAATTCAGAAAAGAATATTTTTAGAAACGTATTTACTTATAATAGAAATAATAAATAAACATATTACATATGTGTATGGAATATATATATATATATATATATATAATAGTAAATTTTATATATAATAATAATAAAAAGGTATATTTTGGAAAAGAAAAAATTTATCCCAAATAAAATATGGAGGCTGAGGAGATATCCCTTTTTGAATTTTATAGATTCCTTGTGCAACAGACCTTAATGTATTTAATAAACATACGAGTAACGCCAATGAATTTTTAATAAAAAGAAATATTATTTTATATTGTATTGGACACATAATACCGAGTTATCTTGATTTACTTGAAGTGTTTATTTTACCTTGCATTATATGTAATAATGAGTTACGTTGATAGCTTGTGATGTATGAAAGAACTAGTTTAACATAAAAATATATACTATTAATATTATAATTTAATATTATATTTACCACATAGATGATGGAATGATGGGTATGAATATAATTAAGGACTTATTAATATATATATTTTACAGAAATTTTTTGGTAATTAATTTAATTTTAAAAAGTAGTAATCATTTGAATAAAAATGAATTATTTTATGAAAAAAAATATTTTTCCTATGAAGAATGTATAATCATAGATGTAAAAAAAAATTTCAAAATATAGTTGAATATTTTTAGAATATTTATATTAAATTATAAACATCATTCTTTGAAATAATTATATCAATATTAAATTGGGGTAAAATTTTTGTTATTTTTCTAAGAAGTATCCTTTTTATGAATACTGAAAATTGAAAAATTTAAATTTAAAATGACCATTTCATTTAAATATTTAATAATGACAAATTATATTTTTTAGTAAGTTTTAATTAAAATTTACATAAATTGTATATGAATTTATCAAATTCATTTCATTTGATTTATTTTCATACTGTACTTGTATGGTTAATTTCATATTAATTATTTTACACATATATTAATTGAATTATGAAAAAATGGATTCCATATATTGAATGAGAATAATTTATTATTTTTTACTCGGTTAAAAAAATCATTAACCAAAGTTATTAGAAAATAAATATTTAATGATTTTTTAGTGATTAAGCTTAAAACGTGTTTAAAATGTTGTTAAAAATTGATTATAAGGTGTAAAACAGTTTATCCAACTATATATCACCAGTTGAATGGAAAAGTTTTTAAAAATTACCACAATTTTGAATATTTTTATGAATTATGGGGATACTAGTCATTGAACATGTCATATATAATAAGGTTTTTAATGAAATAGAAAACAAATAATCCTTCTTTTCCTTTAAAACTTATGATTATATGGTTTAGGGAAAATCCCCCATGGGTTCGGGTATACATATTATTTTTAAAAAGAACTGTTTTTTGTTATCATAATGATTTATTTATTATTTTTAGAGATTAATTTGTTATAATAAATGCATCAAAAACACCCACACTATAATTATTTAGTTCATAATTATCTAAAATAAATGATACTAAAAATAATAAATTTGTGGTAAAATTAATGAATTATTGTATTAAATTAATTTTTTAGATTAGTATAACTTTTGGTAGAGGTTTGAACATAATATACAGTAAATAAATAATTTTCATTATATTTTTAGAAACAAATTAATTAAATAATGTCAACAAGGAAATTAATTTTATTTATAATAAATGATATTTTGTTACATGATTTAAAGTTGAAAATAATCCTATATTATAAAAATTCATTTTAAAATTATAATGAATATAAAATATTTTCTATTAATGATGAAATATGTTTTTTATAATGAACATATTGACCAGTAAATAGTAAAAACATTTTTTGCAAGCATACTGTTGAAGCAGTGTTTTTGCGCATTATTTGAAATTGTGTTAAAATTAACTTCCAGCACACATAAATATTAATTTAATTAATTATAAGTTATATTTTTAATTGGGGGGTAAAAAATTTATAATATGGATCGCATTAAATGAGCCTTAATGGATAAATTTATTTGGTTAGAAAACTAGTTTATATAATGGAAAACCAAAATTGGAAAATAAGGATTCTTAAGAGTCAACAAAAAATATTTAAAAATGTATTATATTGTGTGGTAGAGGAGTGTTTCAACCATATAATCCTTCCAATCCATTAAAGATATATACTTTTTCTATAATAGTTATGTGATACATCCAAAAAGTAAATACTTTTACGTATTTAAAATAATGTCACTCCTCATCAAATTTAAAAGGGCACTCACTCTCCAAACATTATCACACCTATCAGTCTATTTGGATCGTCGAAACCCACCAAAAATCACTCCAAAAAATCCATAAAAATATCCTAGAAGCCTTATTCTTGCCATAAATCAATCCTTTGAGGTGTCTAGTGAATCCTAAGGTGGATAACCGAAGAAGAGGAAATGTTCTTCAAAAAGTGTTTACAATATCATTCTATCTCAACCTCATTAAATTCATATTATAACATTATTACATAATTACCAAATCATACCTACTATAATTAAATTTTTTTAAGATAATTTTACATCCTAAACCCTTAAAAACTTCCATCAAATGTGATCCTAATACATATTTTGTTTGTACAACATACTACCGCCAAGTGAATTGACGTCGTTCATTTATCCAGTACTAACATTCACGATTGGGAATAATGATGAATTTATATTTATATGTAATATATGTATTTTTTTTATTATGGAATTATTATATAACACAAACCGTCATGTTTTCCATTTTGTGAGTAGAAAATATCATCGCTCATATGTACAGTAGACTATAGCCTCCTAAAGCGATGTTCTTTCTTCGTGCTTTAAAAATAGTATATTAAGTATGATTTTAGTAAATATATAACATATATATGAGACAAGAATAATAATTTAATGATAACATATATATATATATATATATTATTTTCGTATCTTTTTTTCTATATGTCGTGAAAATAAAAATAGTGTTGTTCCATATGTATGGCATACCGAATCTATATATGGTGTATTTTATTTCCCATAACCATGTTTTATGGATTACTATACATATATTCTTAATATATATAATGTTTTCATCAAATTTTATGTTTTTATTATTTAAAATGAATTATATCTCTAACTTTTGAAAAATTAAAAGTCAAAACATTCTCAAAAAACATATAAATTAACATTTGATATAATGAAAATAATGGCAGATTACTATAAAATAGGTTATAAGATGATATAAAAATATAATAGATGATTTTATAAATATTAATTTTGTTCTGGTATAAGTTATTAATATTCTTAAAATCATAATAAATTTAGTCAAATAGAAATCAAAAATAAAATCAGTATAAAGTAATGGATTTCCTCTCAATTTTCAATATATTAAGGCCTATTTTTTATTATCCACCAACTCACATTTATGTCTTGTATAAATTTCACATATGATATAAAACATCATAAATACAAAAATTTTCATGGTATTTAATGTTTCAAAATGATTTTTTTATACAATCGGATTTGATAAGAATATTACCAAATTATAAGTGTTATTGTAAAATATCAGATTCTTTTGTGATTGTGAGACTTATCATGAAATAATCTCTTCCATGAAATAATTTTTAATCATAAATTAAATTTATCTCAAAAATAAATATTATTACATAATGTTTATGAAAAGTTCACAAACATTTTACTATTTTAATATATGATGGTCACTTTTGTAGTGCATTGAAAAAATAGGTAAATATTGATAAATTCATCTCCTTTACTCAATACGGATATTGGATAAGGAACATTATTAATGAATTATGTAGAGTATAAAATATAGGAGGAATTATTTGGAAATAAAGAACATGGGTTTGGAGAATTTTTTTGAAACTCCCTTCATGTATTTCTTGTCTCATGTAATTAATTAGATGAAAAAATGAGATGGGTTTCTACACACATAAATAAAATGTCTTGAGGATATATCATTATAGAAAATATCATAAGGATATATCTTGATAGTTAACACATAGATCATTATTTATTCCATCATTATTTTTCCCCAATATATTATATGATTAGTTAGAATATCTATATTCATCTTTCCAGCTCGATTGATTGTTTATATGGAATTATTTGATCATCTTTTATTCATTTAATATTATTATGATGTTATTGATTTATTGAAATGTGATTTAGTCATTTATATTTCTAGGATGATTATTATTTATGGATTCATGAAATATTTCATTGTACATAACCCATTCATATAATTTGAGGTCATCCTAATTTTGTTTCCTTTCTAGAGGTTATGTAGAAGATATAATTTCATGAATTTTTATGATGTGGTTTATTATATTTTCTTATTTATAATTTTTTATTTTTTATTTCCAAAGATAAATTGGGTATAATGTATTTTTCTGGTACTCCAAAACTTCTAAACTAATTGTTTCTTCAGTATTTGATTCAATATAGTCATGACATTTTAATAATGTAAGGCACTAGCCATGCCCTTTTGGGGATAGGTCACAACAGTTGGTGTTAAAGGAAAATTATAATATTCTGTGGAAACAAATTTTAAGAAATCAATGAGTATAGAATGAAACTATATGATATTATTTGAGGATAAGATTAGAATAAAAAACTAATGTAACCATGTTTATAATAATGAGATTAGATACACATAAATTTTTCTATTCATGTTATATATTTCATTTTTTTGGATTATATGGTATGTATCCTAATTATATGTTCTAATATAGTTTATTTCATCAATTGAAAATGTGCCCTATAAAAAGGAATGTTAACCTCACAAAATCATGTAAAATAAATAATTACTTTAATTGTTAATTGTATGTTCTTAATCGAATCATTTATTTGGAACTAATATCCAAGTCATTTTCATCTTATGATTATGTATTATCATCTGAGAAAATATAGAGAAATAGTTATATAAATATTATGACTTTGGTGGGAATCTATAGAATAATATGACAGTAAGGGAAAAGGTAGATAGTGGGAAGAGGGGAATGAATTATTTTTCGGGTGTGATAATTGATATAAGAAACACTATGATACTATCTAAAAAATAATGCGAGTTGGTAATAATTGCGTAGATAAAGGCCATCATGATTTTTATTTTAATGTAATTAAAATATATTTCAATTTAAAATAATTTAACTAAACAAATATGTGGTACTATGAAAATTAATTCCCCAAAAAACATTAAAATATAAAAAAAATGGATTTTTGATCCAGGTAAAGCTTATTCTATTGATAGAAACGAATATAAATGGTTAATGAGCTCATTTTTTGATCCAATAATTATTTCATTAGAGTATTTTATCAATGATATCCTCATTTGATGAATTATGAATTATATAAGTATTTTCATATAGTGTTATTTGATTATGGTATCTGAGGTATATCTTGAACAGTATCGATGACCAAGAAAAATAATTCATCATCATGTTTAACTTCTCCTAAAACACTATATTTATGAAACGATAACCATTAATATGTTCTTAATTTTATATAATTATAATGGGATAAGATATGATTGATAAGGATAAATTTAATTATATAGTTATCCCAACATTAGAAAAAATTATTTATTTTTTGACAAAGCTCTTATTCAATCATTGATGTTATCTCATCTGTTTTTTGGATTTGAGAAATATTTCTAATATCCATTGTTTTATTTAAATAATAAAGATTACTTTTTGTTTTAAATATGGTTTTATGGTAATTAGTTTATTTATAATGTTTTAAGGTGCTATGTGATCGAGTTATTCACATGTTTAGAATGTAATTATTAAAGGGTTAGATCAAGTTAATTGACTATTAATGACATGTTCAATTTGGAATGTTAATTTCCATATTTATAAATTTTTAGACAACAATCCATTGGAATGTTTTACAATTTATGAAATGGATGTTGTTGATAATTGTAATTGGTTTAATGATAAGTCTTCTAACAACATTGGTTTTGGAAATATTTATATATAGATATAAATAATTGTTTTATTGATCATACAATCTGTTAAATGATAATTTTAGTACTTCGGGAATAAAAAATCATATTTGGATATATATATATATTTATTGAAATAATTTATCAATCCAATATTGATCGATGAGAAATAAAAGGATTAAATTTTGATTTAAAATTATAAACATATCATGTATTTACACTTTCTTATATTCTCAATCAACAATATATTTCCACATCATTATAAAAAAGGATCTTGAAAAAAAATACCCAAATAAAATCATTTATATTGAGACCATTGTTCATTTAAATAATAAAATATTTATGGATTGTTTCAACATAATATTAAATTCATCATTCACATTTTAATGATTAATGTCATCAATCACTATCAATAAATATATTCCATTTTCCTTAGTGTCCATGTCATCACATACCTCCAATGTTATCCCAAATGGGAACCATGTTATATAATTTTCCATGTGACCTCGGTTCTTACAATTGTCCCTTATTAAGATAAATTTTTTATAACCTGTATCATGTATTTGGATTTCAATGAAGTTATTTTCTAATATAAAACCCACAATAACTATGATCATGTTTAAATTGTGTGGAATCAATTTACTAAATGTTTGGGGAACATGAGACAATGAAAATTATAAATGAAGAAAATATTATTCAATAGAATATGTTAAATGAAATATAGATTTATCTTCAATTAAATGTCATTTTTATTTTATCTTTTGTCACATGAAACAACGAGGTCCTTTGATAGCTCGTGTTTCACTCAAGTTTATGTTTTAATAAAAATACTTTTAATATTATCATTTTATGTGATGGTTACCACATTTACATTTTAAGGGTGGGTATGAATAAAATTAAAAAAATTATGAAAATTAATAGTTTACACATAATTATTGGTTATAAATTCTCTATAAATATAATATGAATAATTCGAAAGAAAAATAAATGTTTTATAAAAGACAATATTTTTATTAAGAAGGTTGTTCAATCATACGAGATGAAAATAATTTAAATTTAACTATTAACCATTTAGAAAATTTATATGAGAAAAAACCTCATTATTTGAATGTTTAATTAAATCATTGTCTTAGGGGGGATTTTCTATATTTATTTTGTATGTTTTATTATTTCATGAATAGTGAAAAAATAATGAATTTATGCACACATGTACATTTTCATTTAAATAAAATGTAAGAATAAATTATATTTTAAATTGGTATGAATGTAAAATTTGATATCATGTAAACCAATTAAACAAATTAAATTCATTTGAATCATATTCATTATGAATTTACATGTAAAAAAATTTCAATCTATTGATCATTTTAGGTTTAAGATTATCCATTCTCGTTATATATGTTGGATTAATTTTAATTTAACTTTTTCAACTATTTTTATTGATTTTGTGAAAATAGATTTCATATATTGAAGCATAATGATTTATAATGCCTAGAAAGGTAAAATAATTTCTCAACCAATTATATTTTTCCAAATATTTTAAATTTATTTTAGTGATTATGGTGAAAACAAGTTTAAGTATTTTTTTTAATTATACAATAAGAGATGTAAAATATCATACAAACCTGTCTAAAACCCAATGGATGGAAAATTTTCAAATATTACTAACTTTTTATCCTATTTTCTCTGTTATCAGGATAATATTTCAGGAAATTGACCAATATAATATGTTATGTATGGAAAAAGGCAACAATGGAACATTATTTCACTTAAATATTTATAAAGATTTTGGATATGAAAAAAAACCCACATAGGTTTTGTTATACATATGATTTTTAAATGTAAATTAATTTTTTTATGTCATTAATTAATCATTAATTTTTAGAGAAGATTTATTTACATAAAATTTCTATGTAACATAAACGCAATAATTATTTTGTTAATAATTACTACAATAAATAAAAATGAAAATATAAGAAGGTAGCTTCAATAATAAGTGTTGTATTTCATTAATTTTTTAGATTAATGTATCTTTTTCATAGTTTTGAACTTAATATATTCAAATTTCATCATTTTTACGTTTTTTTAATTCAAATTAATTATATAATGTAAAATTTGAAATTAAAATTCTCATTTAATAAAACCAATTTTATTAAATAATTTATAAAATATGAACATTATATATTATTCCTATTGATTTTTAATGTTTAATATATATTATATATGGTTGTATATACCCAGAAATGTCAAGGAAATTTTTTTCTTAAATACTTTGGAATTTTACGATTATGCGGTTTCTGGCGGCACTTGATTCCGAGGTCCGGTGTGCCCGGAAACAATTTTGGAACTTTTGTTTGGGTACGATTAGTAAATTCATGTGTGGGTTTTTGTATCTTTTGAACCGGTGCACGGAATTGAAATATAAGGACACAGATGAACTCGCAATGCTGATATTCACTTAAAGGGACCTTTACCGCGGTTTCGTTTTATACGGGTTGAAAGTTAATTTTTGGGGTTTAATAAAAAAGTGAAATAAATTGTTATGAACAATTTTATATATCTTGGGTAGTTAAATCCTACATGGTGAACTTATAAATGGGGCTGAAACCAACATAACCTCTCATGAGAGGATATTTGTGAGGTGGGGCCCACACAAGCCCTAACCTTTCATCTCCCCATAACTCCCCTCAACTCCTTTAAACCCCCTTTAATTAATTTTTTAACTCCCCTCATTTAATAAGGGGAGCCTCTCCACTTCCATCCCATTATGACTTCCAACACATTTTAATTAATTAAATGGGATTCTCTAATTAATTAATTAGAGTATTTGATTTTTGTTTTTGGTGTGTGAATAAAATAATTTCATTTTATGTTATTTTGGGAGGCATTTGTTTTGTTGGGGAAAAATTGGATAAGCTCTGCAGAATTAGAAAAGAAAATTATTCATCTCCCGACGAAGAACACCTCCGTCGAAGAACGTCATACTCTCTCGGCGAAGAAACCTCCACGACTTCTCCTACCTTTTTCTTCCTCCACGTCAAGAGATAAGACACCGCTCGCGAGAGGCATCACCTACGACATCGAGTCCACCTCCAAAGTTGGTGGGACGACACCGTTCTTCCACAACACCATACTATAGCGATGCTCATCTTCCACGGCTCGACGACATGTGGTGTCAATTTCGAGGTAGGGGATATTTTATAATTAAAATATATGTGAATTATACCCTTCAAAATGGGAGTTTGTTTGTTGGGTGATTATTTGAACCACTAACACAGTGGGTATAGGCTTACGAACAAGTCTGGACCCACCGCCAACTTGTTCGTGTTGCACAGAATGTTTTGCGATGGATGAACAGAAGAGAAACATTGATTTGAGGTCATCGCAGTGTAGAGCGGGACACCAAGTGGCGGTAGGCGCAGACGGGATCTAAAACAGACCACCGGAACGACTCCGGTGGCCCACAAAATATGTCGGCGGCGCCAAAGTGCGCCGCCGGCAAAAGACCACCGCGGCCCCTGCCCCGGCGGTGGAGGAATGGAACCCGCACCGCATGGGTTCCGGGGAGGCTAGGCGGCGCCCTTGGCATCGCTGTTAAGTGGACCCCCCCCTGCTCGGCCAGCCGCGGGCCAGGCCGTGCCAGTTGCGGGCCAGGCCGCACCAGCTGCGGGCCAAGCCATGCCAGCCATGGGCCAGGCTGTGCCCGCCGCAGGCCAGGCCGCGTCTGCCGGGCCGGACCCTGACTCGAGTCGGGTCGACCCGGATCGGGCCGACCCAGGGTGAGTTGTGTAGGGTCGGACCGGGCCCCGACCCCCCTCTTCGGCCTATTTTTGGTTAATTCCCCATAACATGAGTTACAGACCTCTTATTGACGCACCGTAAGTAGTGTAGGATTCCTTGGATCGAAACCAACCGGGCCCTTGGAGCCGAAATGCTTATAACTTATGTGTTGGATGTCCGATTGATGTGATGTAAATTACGTTGGTTTCATTTTGTTGAGACCGTTATTTTGGAATACTCCATCTGGGGTTCAGGTGGGATTGGAGTATGGTCGAGTTGGTTTTAGCTTAAAAACCAATCGGGACCTTGGAACGGAAAAGCCAATAACTCACAGATCGGGCGTCCGATTGACACGCCGTCAGTTGCGTTGAGATCCCTATGATGAGGTGGTCCTTTCTCATACTACCACTTCTTAATTCATTACACATGGAGTATCAGCTTGAGGCTCATGGAGCAGACCCTCCCCGTGATGAGCGAGCAGATTGTAGAGACCTAGTAGCTGGTTGAGACTTGACGACTGTTGATCGATCGACTTGAAGTGATTCGGATGGCCCAGTGGGGAGCACTTGGTTATAGCAGCAGACCCACGGTGGAGGATTGCTTGGTTGTAGCGGCATACCCACGGTACTTGACAAAAGGAGTACCTCTATAGGCTTTGAGGGGGAGCGCTCTGTTGTAGCGGCAGACCCATGGTGGGAAGTGCTTGGTTTTAGCAGCATGCCCACAGTACACAACAGGTGGAGTACTTCAGCAGTCCGTGGTTAGTTGGAAGCGCTTAGTTATAGTGGCAGACCCACTATGCTCGATAGAGGAGGAGTTCTCCAACAGCCATGGTTTCGACATCATGAAAAAAAATCCTGGTAGAGTTGAGTCACTGACCTGTGTGTTTTCCCCATGATTGAGATGGGTTACTTGATAACTTAGGTATATGTATGGGAATATACCTATGTAATCGTTATCTGTTGAAATCATACTATGTGGTCTATCCTTGTTGGATTCTGTGAGACCTTGAGGGTCTCGGGGTCCCTACTGAGTATCGTTATACTCACCCCTGCACGGGTTATGCCCGCACTACGTTGTGTTGGATGGAAACGACAAACAACACTGATCAATTAGTGTTTTCGACTCAGAAGGTCGGACCTGAGGTGTTGTGGGGGCCATCTGTACCGACCCTTCAGGTGGGATTCCTAGAGGACGACTCAGTGGTTGTTGTTTACTTTACTACTGTTGTACCTATTTTTCCGTTGTACTGTACTTACTGTTGGGCTTGTATTTCTGGCCCCTTTCCTTTCAGCACTTACTTTTGTATTCAGTATTAATTAGTGTTTTCTTATGTTGCATACTCTATTGGGTTTTTTTAATTTTATAAACACAATGCCTTCCATTATTATCAGTATTTATGCCTTTGGTGCTAGTCGCCAGCCCCTGGCCTATGGAAGGAGGGCTTGGGGTAGTCACAACATGGGCCCTGAGGACGCGTCGTGACAAATTGGTATCATAGGAGTTGGTTCTACCGCAGAACTCTAGACTCAGATATTTATTTCTATGAAGCAATAGTGTTATGAGTACTGAGTGTGGTTTTCAGTTCAGGGAGTCCAGCGTTTGTGTGGCGGTCGACGTATCTGTACACCAGGTCCATAAATACTGATTTTTGACATAGTTCACGAAAACAATGATTGTGTGTGTGTATCAAAAGTTTTCATTTAAGTCAGCTCAAACCCGGTCAGATCACCAGGTATATTCATTTGATCGTGGAACATCTGTTTCATTCAGGATGCCTCCCCATGAACGACCATCTAGGGCCCTGAGAGTTTTTCATACTGACAGGCTACCGAGTGATGAGCCCTCAGTACAGGGCCCTCTTCCAGATGATGCACCAGCGGAGGCAGTAGCGGTACCACTTCCCATTGGGCCACCGATTCCCCCAGCCCCAGTAGCAGGCGATGCATGCCTCTTGAGTGCACTGCACTAGTTATAGTGCTAGAGGACACCCAGGATCCGGGGAGAGATAAACCCACAGGCGGCTGAGGATTGGCACGAGGCTGTGGCGAGAGTCTACAGACTTGTAGGGACACCAGCAGACATTATGGTGATCCTTGCGGCCAACCTCCTTCAGGCAGCAGCAGGAAGATGGTAGAGCCTGATGTTCCAGATGCTCGACGTGGTGAAACTTCTATGGGAAGACTTTGAAAGCATGTTTCGGGCGGAGATTGTACCATCCACCCTTCGAGCGGTGCGTATAAAAGATCTACTGCATTTGCAGCAGGGCAGCATGACAGCAGCAAAGTACACAGCGAGGTACATAGATCTCTCATGCTACTCTACAGATATGGTACGGGGCCCATTCTTCAGGGCCCATCCCTTCGAGCAGGGGCTCATGTAAGAGATTCGAGCTTCATTTGTTTCTCATAGCATCTGGACGCAAGCAGGGGTATTGGAACGAGCCCTCCTAGTAGAGAGTTTCCTTACTGAGGAATCTTCAATAGAGGAACCCACCACTAGTCAACATGCAACAGAGTCCTCTACAGCTGGCAGTAGACAGATGACGTAGGGGTCCAAGAGGACCAGACCCACGGGTGGTTGACCATATGACTCAGGATCATGTGTGTGAGGCACCCAGGGTGGAGAATGACTTACCAGGAGTGGATAGTGTTACTCCTATGGCGGGCTTCGTCACATGGCACGTGAATATCTGACCCTCCACACATACGATCAGCAGATAGATGAAGGACCTCCCAGGAAGAGGCTGAGGTTCGATCGTGGCGGACCGCAAGGAACATGAGACCGAGGCAGAGGAGCTGGTCGTGCAGCTGGTGGTGGATGACGCTTCGAGTAGTTTCCACCACCACCACCAAGAGGTCCACCCCGACCGTAGGGAATAGGTGTACATGGGAGAGCACAGCTTCAGGCAGCTAAAGAATACGAATATGGAGCTCCGGAAGAAGGTGGACAAGAGTGGGACTAGTTCCAGTCATTGAGGCCTTTGTTCTTGGTGCTTCTAGATTCCTTGTTGTTGTTGTTTGTGGGTGTTATGTGTCTTTGTACTTTGAGATGCAATAATAAAAGACACTTTTCTTTGTGATGTTTCCATTCCTGCCTTTTCTGTTGTTAATAATAAGAGGTTCCAGTTAAAACTATTGACTTGACACTCACTTTCAAGATTTCTACTAGAGGAAACCCAGTGACCACACACTGAGGCCGACAGTGTGACTCAACCCTTGGAGACGAGAGAAATAGTTGGAGCTCTTAGTAGTAGCGTTGAGGCCTTACTACATCATCCATGACATGAATTTATACCGTTCATGTCGGGATTTATTGTATTAGGCAAAGAAAGTGGTTCATCCAGGGGATGAGACCAGATTATTTTTTCAGAAGAGGATAAATCATTGAAGCTCCTATAAATTGTAGAAAAATAAGGGTGTAGATGAGATATTTTAAATTTTCTAGTCTCACCCATAGTTCTTCGAGCGAACAGTTTGTGGTTAATTCTAATCTCAATAGTCTCAGGTGTATCTTCTCTCCGAAAAATCTAAAACCTGAGACATCGGTGATGTTTTGAGTTCCTCCAGGACTATGACTTAGAGATTTTCTATACATCTGGGAAGGGGAACATAGTAGCTGATGCTCTCAGTAGGAGATCAGGCATTCAGCTTCTAGGAGACGCGATAGAGCAGTTGGCCGCGTTGCTTTTATCCTGTGTAGATAGGGATGGTGCAGCCTATCTATAGTCACTCCTCCAAATTCTTCTGTAGAGTAGGCGAGCTTACCACCAGGCCCTTCCACCTCATTTGCACTCAGTGCATTACATCTTCAACGTATCTCAACTGAGATGATACGTGAACGACCCGTCCCACATCATCGACCACGGGGAGCTAGACATCGATGATGGGGAATGATTCACAGAGGTCCCGGTGGAGATCGAGGATCGACAGGAGCGGGTCCTATGTGGGTGGTTGATTCCTCTATTGTGCATTTGCTGGCAGCGTGGGAACCACCAGGAGAGCACTTGGGAGTGGAAGGCTCATATTCATGTTTAATACCCCCATCTGTTTCCCTAGTGTGTTTTGTAGCTTTATGGGGACGTAAATCCCTGAGGGGGGAGTAATATAAAGGCCTGGAAATTTTAGGGAATTTTTTTTCTTAAATACTTTGAAATTTTATGAGTTTGCGGTTTCTGACGGCACTTGATTCCAAGGCATGGTGTGCTCGGAATCACTTTCTGATGTTTTGTTCAGGTACTTTAAGTAAACGTACTTGCGAGATTTTCTATCTTTTGAACCAGTGCTCAGAATTGAAATCTGAGGACACCGATGAACTCGTAGCGCTAGTATTCTCTTAATGGGACCTTTAATGCAGTTGCATTTCATATGGGTTGAAAGTTAATTTTTGGGGTTTAATAAAAAAGTTTAATAAAATTGTTGTGAACAATTTTATTTGTCTTGGGTAGTTAAATCCTACATGGGGAAGTTATTGGTGGGACCCACACCCACATAACCTCTCACGAGAGGATATTTGTGTGGTGGGGCCCACACAAGCCCTAACCTTTCATCTCCTGATAACTCCCCTCAACTCCCTTAAACCCCCTTTAATTAATTTGTTAACTCCCCCTCCTTAAATAAGAGGATCCTCTCCACATCCCTCCCATTAAGATTGCCAACAAATTTTAATTAATTAAATAGGATTCTCCAATTAATTAATTAGAGTATTTGATTTTTGTTTTTGTTGTGTGAATAAATTAATAGCATTACCTATTATTTTGGGAGGGATTTGTTGTGCTGGGGAAAACCTGGGAATGCTTAGGAGAATTAGAAAAGTTAAGTGTTCTTCTCCCAATGAAGAACACCTCCGTCGAAGAATGTCATACTCTCTCGGTGAAGAACGCTCCACGACTTCTCCGACCTTCTTCTTCCACCCCCTCAAGGGATAAGACATTGCTCGCGAGAGGCGTCACCTACAACAAAGAATCATCTTCCAATGTTGGCAGGACGACACCATTCTTCCGCGATACCCATCTACCGTGATGCTCGTCTTCCGCGACTCGACGATGTGCGATGTCAATTTCGAGGTAGGGGATAATGAATAATTACATATATGTGATTTATACCCTTGAACATAGGCGTTTACTTATTGGGTGATTATTTGAACCACTAACATAGTGGGAACAGGCTAATGAACAAGTTCGGACCCACCGCCAACTTGTTCCTGATGCGCGGAATGTTTGGCGACAGATGAACGGAAGGGAACGTTGATTTGAGGCCATCGCAGTGTAAAGCGTGTCCCGAGGAGGCCGTAGGCACATAAGAGAGATAAATCAAAACACCAGAATGACTCCCATGGCCCACGGAATATCGCAGTGGCTTCCGGCGCGGGGCGGCAACCTTGAGGCGGGGGCGCCCTAGCGCGCTGCCGATGAAGACAGCCGCGGCACCAGCCGCGACTGTGGAGGAAAGGAACCCGCGGCGCGCGGGTTCTGGGGAGGTCGGGTGGCTCCAGGCTGGTGCAGCCATTACTCTGAACTAGGGGGACACATCCCCCCCACCCCCCGTTCGGCCAGCTGCGGGCCGCGCCGCCCCAACCGGGCCGGGTCGGACCGGGCCCAGACCCCCCTCTTCAGACCATTTTCGGTTAATCACTCATAACATGAGCTATGGAACTCTGATCGATGCACCGTCTATTGTGTAAGATTCCTTGGATTGATATGGTAGTTTCAGTATATTACACTCAAGGTTTTGAAAATGTTTTTGTACTGCTAGGTTGGTTCGAACCCGAAACCAACCGGTCCCTCGAAGCGGAAACACTTATAACTTAAGGATCGTCCGCCCAATTGACGTGTCATCGATTACGTTGGTTTTATTTTGTTGAGATGGTTATTTTGGCATACTCCACATGGGATTCAGATTCTATCGGAGTATGGTCGGGTTGGTATTAACTTAAAACCCAACCGGGCCCCTAGAACGGAAAAGCCATCAACTCACAAACCGGGAGTCCGATTGATGCGTCGTCTGTTGAATTGAGACCCCTATGATGAGGTTCTCCGTTGTGATACATCTATGTGATACTTCGTGACACATGGAGTATCGGCTTGAGGTTTGTGGAGCAAAAACTCTCAGTGACGAGCGAGCAGATTGCAGAGACCTAGTAGCTGGCTGAGACTTGACGACTGCTGATCGATCGACTAAGAGTGATCTAGATGGCCCAGTGTGGAGCACTTGGGTGTATCAGCAGTCCCACGGCGTATGAGCACTTGGTTGTCATGGAAGACCCATGGTAATCGATAGAAGGAGTACCTCTGTAGGCTATAAGGGGGGTCACTTGGTTGTAGCGATAGATCCATGGTGGGAAGCTCTTGGTTGTAGCATCATGCCCACAATACTCGACAGGTGGATTACTTAAGTGGTCCATGGTTAGTGGGAAGTTCTTGGTTGTAGCGGTAGGGCCACTGTACTCGATAGAGGATGAGTTCTCCAGTAGTCGTGGTTTTGACATCGTGAATAAAAATCCTGGTTGAGCTGAGTCAGTGACCTTTGTATTTTCTTCATGATTGTGATGGGTTACTTGATAACTTAGGTATTTGTTTGGGCATATACCTAAGTAATGGTTATCTGTTGAAATAATAATATGTGGTTAATCCTTATTGGATTTTGTGAAACCGTGAGGGTCTCAGGGTCCCTACTAGGTATCCTTATACTCACCCATGCCCGAGCTATGTCCGCACTACATTATGTTGGATGCAGACGACAGACATCTCTGATCAAGATGGATACTTGGGGAGTTGGACGGTACCCAGAGGTGGACCACATGGAGAGATGTACACTGATTAGATGGTCGGACCTGAGGTGATGTGGTGTCCATCGGTACCCACCATTCAGGTGGGATTCCCGGAGGATGGCTCAATGGTTGATGTTTACTTTACTACTGTTGTACTAGTTTTTCAATTGTACTATACAAAATGTTGGGCTTGTATTTCCGGCCCCTTTCCTTTCAACACTTACTTTTGTATTCAGTATTACTTTGTGTTTTCTTCTATTTAATACTATGTTGTGTTTTTTTACTTTTATAAAGGAAATTCCTTCTGTTTTTATCAGGATTTGTGCCTTTGGTGCTAGTCTCCAGCCCCTGGTATTTGGAAGGAGAGCTTGGGGTAATTGAACATTGACCCATAAACAGTATAAACATGGTTAGCACACTTAGGGTTAAATTAGTGTTTCAATGCATCACTAAAGATTGTGTTAAAATTAATTTCCACAACATTAGTCATTTTTAATATAAATTAGTAATTATATTTACCATAAGTGGGTAGAATTATCCTAAAATCATTACTTATAATTATTCATAAAAGATAAATTACATAAGTTACAAAACTAATTAACATTATCAAAAACAAAAATTATAAAATACGGAAAAATATGTGTTAGGGAACTAAATAATTAAAACATATCTTCTATTATGTATTTATTATGTGTCTAAAACCAATAATCCTTGGAATAAATTAATTATAATTATTCTTCCCACGTTAACCATGGTAGAACACCCAATAGTGAAATGTTTTGAACATTTACAAGAATTTAACTCCTACTCAACTATTAAAGGTCACTCATTCCCCCCCTCTGTCACAACTATCAATTCATTTAGCTCCTCCAAAACCTTTTAAAATAACTCTAAAACATAAAATAAACTCATAATAGAAGACCTATTTTTATAACAAAGTAATAATTTAATGGTTTATGTGAAAACCTAAGGAGGATACTCGGATTAGACATAACGATCTTCAAAAATAATTTGTAATATATTTACTTCTCCACGTCCTCCAATTATTGTTATACCATGTTTATAAAATATACCAAGTACCAAAAATATAATGATATGTTGATATCAATATTTTCTGATCTAACATTCCATACACTTCCTTTTAATGGTCTATGAAATAATAATTCGTGTGAAAAGAGTTAATCCGCCTCATGAACCGATGTCTTTCATTTTATCACTACCACCTTTCATGGAGGAGAATAGTGATCGATTTATATTTTATATATAATATTTATAATTTATTTGTTCTTTGAAAATTATTATGTCACCCATACCTTCATTCATTCAATTTTGTGACAATACAATATTGATTCTCATGTATACGTTGTACTATTTCCACTCTTAGCGAGGTGATTCATTCGAAGTTTACATGGAATGTATTAATGATGGTTTTAATATATATATATATATATATATATGATATACATATAACATAATAATGATACTTTAATGGTAATATATATATATATATATAATTTTATTTTCTCTCTTTTGATCTGACAATAAATTGGAAACATTGTTCATGCGTACATGCGACCCGTCATCTCTATGAATGGTGTATTTTATTTCTCATTGGAAAATTTTACAGATTAATCTAAAAAATATATAATTATTGTATATAATAATAAAATAATTTTTTAAATTATAGAAATGATGAAATCAATATCTATGTATGATGAATAAATATTACGATTTCATATCATATAAAAAACATGGGAATTGACTCCCCAAATAATAAAAATAATGATTAATTATAAAGAACTCTCTAATAAGATGTAATTAAAAGATCATATGTGATATTATAAATTTTTTAATGGTTACAGAGGAATTTAATAAAATTATTAAAACCATTATATAGGAGGTTAAAAACTATTAAGTCAAAAGGAAGCGAAAGGTAATTAGATTCATTTCAAATTACAATTCATTGAGTCTTATTTGTTATTATAAACCTATTCACATTTATTTGGTGTCTGTATCAAACCGGTGACATATATTATAATGAATACTTCATTCTATAGGGTATTTTATGTGTATATTTTAATTATTTCTTTAATGGGGATTTGAAATGAAAGTAACCAAATGGTAAGTGTTATCATGCTATCTCACTTTTATTTGTACTGGTTGAAATATACA
Source organism: Viscum album (assembly GCA_963277665.1). Taxonomy (NCBI): domain Eukaryota; kingdom Viridiplantae; phylum Streptophyta; class Magnoliopsida; order Santalales; family Viscaceae; genus Viscum; species Viscum album. The sequence continues at coordinate 319,151,692 of OY728127.1, forward strand.
TGAAATAGTAAGTTTAATGTAATATTTCTTCATTTTAAATTTTATTTCTCTTAAATATAGAAAATATTTTGTAATGGATATGAAAAGTTTCCAAACTGTAAACTATTTTTTCATAAAATTTTCAGTTTTATTATTGTTTTATCAAGTGGATAAATATTTATAAATCTTAATCCTTTACTCAATTTTTATATTTGATAAGGAATGTTGAAAAATAATTAAATCAGTAATTATATATATGAGGATTTATTTGGAAAAATATTAACCTTGTATGGGACGGGTTAACACATGCCCCTTTAAGCAATGGTAGTCTCTTGAGACAAGTCAGTTGTTTAAATCTGGGGGTTTCTACTGATAGAGCTAAATTATCTTCATTATATATCTTCTTAGTAACTAATATGATGATATATATTGCTAGTTTATAGGTAAAACATCATAAATTCATAAAAATATTGGGTTTCCATGTGATTATTCGATTAGTTATAATATCCATGGTCAAGTTTCAATCCTCCGTTATTTTCTATTATGTATTATTTGATTAAATTTTATTCCTCCCATATTATCATCATCTTGATGATTAATTGGAATTATTTTCAGAAATTTTTCTTTCAATTATGATTATAATTTATTGAATCATGATATCTTCTCTTGTACTCAACCCTTACATATCATATTTTCTCACCCTAGTTTTTTTTCTATCCCCATGATATGAATAAGATATCCTTGAATGAATTTTCATGGATGTATTTTATTATCTTTTTTATGTATGGAAATTTATTTTCAATTACCAACATAAATTGAGAATCATGTATGATACCAGTTATCCAAAACTGATAGTTTGATTGGTCCTTCAGGAATTGATTCTTTTTAGTGATGTCAATGTAATAAAAAAGGCACCCATCTCCTATATTTTGTGATCGGGTAATTAAATAATTAAACTAATTCATTACATAATTCATCACATTAAATATTTATATTTTATTTAATATAATTTTTTATATTTATTAATTCCCATTTATATAAGATAAAAATTTCAATATTGTTTTTTGATAGCGTTTGTTTCTTAGTTTCAGGGTTGTATCACTTGTGTATAACTATATAAGTTCTTTTAAAATTATTCTAAAACTGGATAAATGAAAATTAATAACACTCATGTAGTTATATATATTAATATTTCATAAAATACCCATATGTGTTCTCACATAGGGTAGATTCCTTTAGAAATAACATTAGCGTTTTACACACAATTCATTTTTTTAGTTTTCCATACCATCAAGACCTAGTATTATTTTATTTATTATTATGACAACATATTAATTACAGAACAAGTAAAAAGTAATAAATTACTTATAGTAATATTTTTTGTCCATAAAAATATATTTATGACAAGCCATTAATCCAATAATGGAAAATCAAACCTCATTGTCCATCGAGATGCTAACCGACATAATGTGGGAAATAATTTCCTTATTTATACAAGAGAATGATATATATTGATTGATATTATATATCCCATTATTATCATTAAATTAAATATATTTTATATTAATGTCATTAATTATTTTCTTATGAGGTAGTTGTGGTGGTAGAAGAAGAGAAGAATTTTAAATATGAAAAGATAGAATATAACTCCTTAAATGATGTCTCCTTGAAATATTTCTTAAAGAACATGAGATTTTTATTTTTGGTGAAACTATTAGAAATAATACTATTAGGATAGTCTTGGGAAGGTTTTTGGGTACTATTTTGGAATTCTACAATGATAAAAATGTCGTAATATTCGATGATGTATTTATAAGGGGAAGAGAGCGGTGTTTTATAATTTAATATTATTATATTTTCTATTTGGGTTTAAGAATATCAATATTCTAATTTATTGTGAATATATATAGTAAATCGTTAAATAGAGTTACAAATAATGGGTTTATACAACATCCATGACTCAAAAATTCAAGTATATATTTTATAAAGAAAAATACTATAATTTACCATTATTTCATTATTCCCCAAAAATCATTTAATTAATAAAAATAAAAATAATTCACCAAAAAAATATTTTTTTTATATTCCAAAAATGAAAAAAACTTTATGAATTCAATTAGAAATATATGATGTATTCTATTTTTAAATAAAATCCTCATTTTTTTAATAATTTTGATTTTAATTTTTTTTTCAATTTTTTTTCAATTTTAAAAATAAATTATTCCATAAAAAATTTAAATTACATTATAATAACTCATAAAATAAATTTATAAATACATTTTATGACAATACAATTTCAATTAACTAATTAAATTTATTATAAAAATGAAACAAAAAAATTTATTCATTATAAAAACTCAATTAGTTATTTTATAATTTCTAAAATGTGTATTAAATTAACACCCAATTCATTAAATCCTGATTCACATCTAAATTTTTTAAAGGATATATATTTTTTGAAGTTTAAAAATTTATATATCATTAATAATATTTTTCATCTTTTTTACTGTTTTTCCCATGACTGTGATTATTTCGGGGAATTTAGCCTATCTAGATTTTCCTGTTCTAATTTTATTATTTTCAATTTATTTTACCATTATAAAACATTTAATTTTTATTTCCTTAACTTTTCCCTAATTATTATTGTCGAAATAAAAAAAATTATTTATTCATCATTTGGTATGTTTCTATAGAATTAAATTAATAAATATAATGTAATTATATATTCAGAAGGGGATTTCTATGGATAAAACTACGGATTTTAACAATATTACACCATAATAAGTTTTACACTAAAAAATTTTATTTTACATTCTAAGGTGAAAATGGGTGGGTGTAAATATCCTAATCATTTCCATATGTTCACATGTCGACTCCTCATACTTATGGTTTCTCTATATTACTTTGAAAATGTGAGTATACTTATTGTGTAAAACTTTATCAATATTGTCCATGATATTCACCATATACTCCTCATAATAGAAGTAATTTTCCATCTATATATCATTTGAATTCAATACAAGTGAGGGATCTGTTCTATACTTCCTTAAGTGGGATATGTGGCCCACATCATGTACTTGATAAGTGGTTTATGTGAGTTTTAATTTATAAGATATATCTTTTATATAACTAGAAAATAGCATTCCAGACATCCAAAATATCATGAATATCTTATATTGATATGTGCATAGAAATACCTTATATATAACCTCAAACTCTAGGTATCATCAATGTTTTTCAGAATAGTTATTCCATCTAATATAAGTATCCTTATGTGTAGTAGAATAATCATAACCTTTCCAACAATTTACAAAATCAATTTAGGTCCCAGCTGCATGAAATCTGCAATTTCTTCCCAAACAGCTAAAATTCGTCTCTTTTCCCATATTTTATTGTACATGGGGATTTTTAGACTCTTAAAGGGGATCATTTTTGGAAATAGAAATCTCAAAAAAAAATTATTGTCCCATTCCCCTTTTAATTCAATCACATATTCCCTAAACATGTTTTTCAATTTTTATGTAACCCATTATTATTACCCATCTATTAAGGTGTGAAATTTCATATAGAAGATCAACATTATTTTTTGAACACATTGGATACTATTCCCAGATATAGTGGTAAATATTAGATCTCTATCATATACACTTGATAAAGTTACTCCATGCATCCTCAAAACTTATTTGATGAATATCCATGCACATTGAGAGATGGACAAGACTTAAAAAACTAAAATGGAGTTTTTTGTGTTTTTTTGATGATCCATAACAACCCAAATAGAATTATTTACTCATGATATATTATTAAGAATTGTGAAACTGTCCATTGTGATATTTTAGCATTTCCATATTGTAACACCCTGAGATTTTTATGAGAATTATTTTTTAAAATTTCATTGATGTGTTCGGTTGTTTCTACACCAAGATAATCACACGATACGAGTAACACTATCTTATATTTTTCTACATGAAACAAAATACTTGGCTTGTGATACAAAAAAGTATTCCTTCTTTTGATTGATTTCATTTCACGCAAGATGGAATTTAAGTAAAGAACCAAATATTATTATGATACCTTATAACCTCGACATTATAATGGAAGGTATGTGTAGGATAAAATTAATTAAAAAAACTTTCTTTACACGTGTATATATAATTAATTCTTTGATAGGAAATTAATTATAAATGAAAATAAAACCCTTTAATATAAAAGGTAATGTTTTTCTGAAAAACCCATTTAAATGAAACTATATGAGTTTATTAAATAAGAAAATCTCTATTGATATATTTTATTAATGAAATATATTTATAATATATTGAATTTAATGTTTATAATTCGTCATATATGTTTAATATATATGATATAATATCAACTACAATTTTTTTGAAGAAAGAAGTATTTTTCAAAAAATATAGTTTCTAGCCTTTTTATGGTGTTTACATTTTAATGTTGTTTTTAACACAGTTTTATATTCTATTTGACAAAATAAACATCTCCTTTTTATGTGGGATATAAAAATTAATATGTTTTTATTTTTGATATTTTTCAGATCAGTTTCATGTTTGGATGGGTTGTAAAAATATTCAAAAATTCATTTAATACAACATTCATTATTGAAACACTATTAATTGTTACGATATATTATTTAATGGATTTAGAAAAAAAAATAGATCATATTTTTATAATTTAATTTATTTTAGGTCATTGGAATTAAATTTAAAATAAATTTTGATATACAATGATAATAATCTTTTTCAATTTTAATCTTATAAACCATATTTTCATATTCAGACAATACAATTAATATTAAATTAATTACTACATCTTCTATGTTTTAATTTTTAAAAATTTCTTCTATATTTTTAATTAGTGGTTACAAATTATTTAAATATCTTGCTTTTATTTTTGGGAATTATGAATTTTTACTTCAGTAATTTTTCATTAATATGATAAAATTGTAAATTGAGTAATAAATGGTTAAAATAATATTATTACATTACAATAAAACATTTACTAATATAATAGGATGAGTTTTCATCAACCTAAATCATCATAGGGTTTAAATTATATCCTTCAAATTCCACTTTGATGATATTAGACCATGTAATATTTTTTATTTAACGAAATGTTAAATATGTCATACTCAAATTTTAGTAAATATATTATTTTAAATATATTATTATATAGAAGATAAATTAAAATTAAAATACTCATTTGAATGAAATTTTTTTTTCATTCCCATGGTAAATAATTTTTGATTTTTAGAACATATATATTAACCAAAATGTCACGTACAATGAAAATGCCTAAATTGTTTAAATGATGAAAATTAAATAAAATGATTTCAATTAAAATCATCATAACCATTAAAAGACCAAAAAAACCTAAGTGAATCATATTTTTAGAGTATATATAGGTAATAATCCTCCACGTTTCTAATTATTTAACATTTGGATCCACATGGAAAAGACTATTAAACTGATAGAATTTTAATTTAAGAGATGTTAAAGTCTTCTCATTAATGTTTTAATAAATATAACATTTATAATATTAGCTTTTTTCTAGAAGATATATTAAACTATAAATATTACTCTATAATATAGAATAATTATATTCATCATGCTATTTTGTTTCTAATTTATACATGATAAATATGTATATTATATAATTAAACTAAGCTAATCTATTGAATTTTTTATTAATGAAAATACACAATTAATATAAATAAAAATACGAAAACAAATAAATTTGTTATAATTAACAAAACCAAAAATATTTATAGATGACTAAAATCCCTTAGTGATATACTAATTTTTTTTTCAATGATAACATCTTATCTTTATATTTTAAAATATCCAGGAAAATAATAGTGTCAAAATTGGCATTATTGATATTTGGTCAAAATAATGTTTTACTAAAATAATCTAAAATCATAATACACTTTTAAAAATATAAAATAATTACTCTATGGCCTAAAATGTTATTATGTTTTAATTTTGGGCCTAATTGAAATCAAATAAAAAAATTAATTGATATTAATATTGAATAATTTCTTAGCTTATTTTAAATTAAAATATAATAACTAAGGGATAACTAAAATGAAAAGGTATAAATTGAAAGGATAACATGTCTAAAATTTCATAGTTGATGATATTAAAACATTATCTCATATAATATTTAAAAATATAACATTTTGGAGAATTTTTTGTGGTGGTTGATTTTATTATAACGTAATAAATTTAAATATTCCAAAAGTTCCTCTCACCTCAATTATAAAAGGGAACATCTTCCTTCACATCTTAACTTAACCTGGAGCATTAAAGATCAACCTTACCTTACTAATTTCTTATCTAAACTACCCAATTCACATTGTATATGTTCTATTTTTTTTCAAAAGACCAACTATAGTACATTTTACAAGAGATCTAAAGGGAGATCATCGAACAAAAGGCTATTCTCCACTACTGATTCTTTCAAACGTATTTCTTGTTCTACATCCTCATTATGTGTTTTACATTATATATTAATAACTATATTATCCCTTATATTCTGATATATTATTTTAATTATGTAACAACCATATTCCAGCTTATAACTATCCTATGATAAATGAAATCACCATGTGTTTGTATGTACATATTACCATCTCGACACTGTGGTGTAATATTTAATAATAAAAAAAATACATGGATGGTTATAATGAAGGAAATGATAAATATATAAGATTATTATAACTATATATTTATATTTGAATAATAAATATACCATCCAATTTCATTCAATTTCATATGTAAAGGAATAATGTCATTACTCACGTGTTTGTAGGGCCTACCATGTCCAAGATGAAATGTTATTTATTATCCATGATCTCATTTAAATCCTAATTATATAAATATATATAATGTGTAAATATGATATATATTACATTATTATCCCTCTAGAGGTGATATAAAGGAAACCCATGAAGTATAACTAGGATTAATATGACAAAACACGAATTAAATAACGCTCAAAAGAAGAGTAATACTGGAATATTATTTAACAGTTGATAGTATGATAAAATTTTAAAAATATAAATATGGATCAGTGTTAAAATAAAAAAAATATTTAATCAATTACATAAAGAATTATGATAAATATTAAAAATCCCAAACCTATGGCAAGTGATAATTTTTCTATTTTATTACTATCCGATATTGTGTTTACGTACCAATTTATTGGGTTTTATTTATAATCCATCTTTCTATTTTCCCAAAATTCTTAAATAAAATTTATTAATCTTCTCCAGAGGATTTTTAAAGTCATTTTTACCCATTTTTTAATTTTGAAAACATATTTCAGAAGGAATGTTTCGATCATTTTCCAAATGAGGTTCTTTTTTTACTTTTTCTGTAAAAGAATTAGAGAAATGTTTCCTTTTAACATAGATGACGAGAACGAAATTTTATAATTTCATAATGCGTTATATAGGTGTAAATTCCCTTATGATATTAAAATGATATTTTCAATGAAATTATTTTATTTTAAAATTATGTATCCTTTTTAAAAATAAACATTTTTTAAGATGAGGGGATATTTTTCACACAAATTATTTTCAAGTGTTATATGAAAAAAAATTTCCATCTAATATTACATTTTTTATGTTATATATAATTTAATGGGGACACCTTTTTCAAGTATATTATCTATATTCTTCTTATGTTTAGATATTTTTATGATGGAATTATATATATATAATCCATGCCTTTTTAATTTATTATGTTATGAAGGAATGATGTTTATGAAACCCATTTTTCTACGATATGAACAATGATATATGTTATTATGGTACACATATGTATGGTTTTCATTATTCAAGGGGTGGGACCTTTTTCTGAATCCAATGAATTAGGTAATGATTTATATCTCATGAGATATACAGAACTACAATAAGAAATGATATTATTTATGGAATAGAGGGATAAAACGATAATTAATCCTAGTTCAGTAATATAGGGTTAGAATGGTATATAAATAAAGTTTAGGAATATAGGGCTGGTAGGAAGAGTGACTTGGTTTAGTAAGTATTTCCCAATATTATGGTCTTTCTAATGATCCTTCGATAATGCATAAATGATTATATATTATTATGTGTTTTCATGAATTCCATGTTTTATGCACATGATATTTTCTCATAGATCTTGTTCTTTTATGATTTATTCCCTGTGAACATTAAATATTTACTTCATGACTCATTATTTGGATATATCTTAAAAATGGTATAATTTTTAATAGTTATGTTTAGGTTTTTAAATTCTTATTTTCATGTTTTGTTTTATTTTTTCGTTCATTACCATTATTGTGCATCTGAGCTTAGCCATTTCATATTATTTTGTTTCCCCAATATATAAATAAAGGTTTTAGGTTGGAAAACATAATTATAAGATCTTTCGGGTAGATATTGAATACCATTAACCAAATAAAAATATTTTTTCCCAATTTCCAAAAACACTAATTTGATAAGGTCTTAGGGAATATTTTTCTGTAATGTATAACGTATTTCAAACATGTAATTTTATATCCATTTATCTTATTCCTGGGTCGTTAGAGCTGGTATTAGGTCACAAGCTTATTAAAATTTTTTAAACTACGATGTGAATTTTTTTTAAATCCCTAGTGAAACTTCTAATGACAATTCTAGGAATGTACCTAACGATAATTATAACTAAAATATTGATACCTATATTTTTTAAATCATTAATAAAATTAGACAAAAATGAATGTGTCATTTATTGAAAGATTAAATGTGATTTAACTTGGTTATAAGATATTAATCAATGATAAGTGTTTCTCACACTTTTATTTTCAATCTTAGTCGATAGACAGAACAAGATAGAACTTTTTAAATATTGAATTTTTTATATGTGTAATATAAGGTAATTATGACAATAAATTTCCGATGTTTATATATAATGAATAGAATCATGATGGTGGTACACAAAAGGGTTATAATATTAATGATAAATATATTTTTAAACACATTTTAAAAGTATGGGATGTTCTACAATTATTTTTTTCATTAAACCTAATGATATTGGATTGATTAATGTTGAGGATTACTAAGAAATGATTCATATTTTAGGAAAGACTAAAATGATGGATCAAGATTCATGTTTTAAGAATAATGTTAGATTATTGAGGGGAATATGTTTCATAATTAAAAAATCATGTTACAAGAATAATTAAACTATATGTTTATTCATTGTAAGTTTCTCATTAATGATTTGAATGGATATGTGGAATTTTTCTGAACACCTAGAAAAGCGATTGAAGGGTATGGTAGTAAATTTTGAGAAGCTCATTGTTACGGAAAACATTGCCATCAATATTTCATTTATTTAATGATAATGAAGTTTAGTTAAGGATATTATGGATATGAATATATAAATTAGATGATACTAGAATATTGGGAATGAATTATGTATTAGATTACAATATGGTTATGTTATCATGGATATATTATATAATTTTATCCAACAAAAGGAAAATATCAAATAAGCTTTGGAATAATGAAACATTCATGTTTTCAATAAGGATATATTGTAATTTAGGTTATTACCATGAGTCTCAAGAAAACATGACGAAGGTGTTCACATGTTTGGAAGATGACTATAGAGTGATACCTTATGATTTATGTAGGATAAATGTTAAGCTGAATTAGTTCACCTCTTTCTAATGTTTTGGAGTTTCATTTTTCCGAATGATTTTATGGAAAAACATTTATGGAATGTTTTTTAATATTAAAATTAATATTGTTTGAATAAAGTATTATCTCACCAAAGGTGGACTTATTCATATTTTATTACTTGTGATAACCATTTTATTCCTATAATGGTAGACGGAATGACCCATACTTCTATTTGTGGATCTCATGATATGCAAATTTTTAAAGAGTGATAAATTCAACCTCATTTCTCTGAATAAGAGGTGTAGTGTAAATTAATCAAGGCACAACAAAAGGGTTAGATTGTGCTGAAATGATATAAGTATCTCTTCCCATGAAATTTCCACAGAATTAGGAAAACAAATTGTGTTGTAAAATAGTGTCCAATTATCATCATTTTTAAAATATCGATAACCATTTTTTTGCTTCTCTATTTTATTGTTTTTTTGTTGTAAAATTTTTCTGGACCACCCAATTTCTTGTGATAAGTTATCATTATCAACCTCTATGATTATTTACGCTTTTCCCACATTCCCAAATATTCACATATGTTCTCCTATGTAAAAACATAGTTATGGATTACGTTGGTTCACAGTCAGGTTTCTAAACATTATTTTATATAAGGATTTTCTATAATGTCTTTTTATGACATTGGTTTCAATGAAAAATACTGTCAAGTATTATCCCTTTTATAACATTTACAAATTTTGAGGTCGATAATAATTTTATGTGGGTTGAATATAACACATTGAAATTTTTATAAGATGGATTTTTTTGATTTTTTTGATATCTTTTGTTATATAATGCACCAAGATAATCTTATAATATACACAACACTGAATTATTTTGTACAAAACTCAAAAATATTCTTGCCTTGTTTTACACAAAAGTTATAGTTCTTTTGACAAATTTCATTTCACAGATGAACATGTTTAAGTAAGAAACTAAATTATATTATGAAAAAATATAACCTAACCATTATAATGGTGGGTATGAAAATTATTAAGTGAATTATGAAAATATTTTTTAATCATATATTAATAATTAATTCATTGGTTAGAATATAATTTTAAATTAAAATAAAACCATGTTTAAATATAATAAAGGTTTGTTCTAACAAAAATTAAATGAAAATAAATGAGATTCAAAAAATAATAAAATCACACCATATGGATTTTATTAGTGAAATGTATATGTAATATATTCAATTTAATGTTTAAAATTTATCTTATATTTTTTCTAAAAATGATATAAGAATAAGTTCAAATTTTTAGATAAATGATATTTTTTTCTTCAAAAATTATAGTTTTCCATCCATTGATGGAACATCAGTTTTAAATGTATTTTCTAAGAACATTATATATTCTATTTGAAAAAATAATTTTCATAAGCAGTATATAAAATTTTACTTTGGAATTAATTTTTAGATATTTCTAATATGTTTCATGTTTTCATGAATAGTAAATATATTATAAATTTGAATTGAAAACATATTTTTTCATAAAAATAATTTATATCGTTGATTTCTAAAATTAAATATTTTTAAAATATATACATATTTTATTTTTATCATTTAATATAATATATGTAAATTAATTTTACACTAATTTTTTTTCTATAAACATTTCAATCTTTTGCAGTTTTTAACTTTTAGAACCACCTTTTTCAAACAGACATGGGGATTAATTTTAATTTAATTACTAAATATTTTGTGTCTTGAATTTTGGAAAATGGATTCAATATTTGAAATCAGTGGTTCCCAATTATTTAAATAACATTCATTTATTTTTGGGAATATGGAATAGTAACTTCAGTATTTTTTATGACTATAAAAATAGAGATTAACTAATTAATGGTGAAAAAAATATTTTAAAATTACCCAAACACTTATCCTCAAAAATCTGGATGAGTGTGTTTTGTCCAAAATTTTCCTTATGTCGAAAGGGTTTCCTTTGGAAGCCACTTGGATTAGATTAGGACATTTAATATATTTTATTTAAAGGAATGTTGAATATTTCATACTCAATTTTAATGAATATATTATTTCAAATATATGCTAATACAGAAAGTAAATTCAAATATAATTACTATTTTTAAATATAATTTTTTTATTTATTATGATATTTTTGTTAATTTTTAAGATATAAATAATTAACGTAATGGATTATACAATGATGAAGCTTAATGTTTTTAATTAACAAAAAATCATTAATATAATTATAATTAAAAGGATAATAACCCTTAAAAGACCTATAGATTTGAAAAAATAATATTTTTCATGTATATATCGACCTTAATCATCCAAGAATTTAGTTATTGAGAATTTTGAGTGATACGAAAATTAATAGGACAATCGTAAAATTTAAATTAAAGTGATGTCAAAGTTATCGCATTCATGTTTTAATAAATATAAAATTTTTTATATAAGCATTTAAAAATGATATATATTACTATAAATATTACAATTAAATATGGATGATTAATATTCATCATGGTATTTTTTTTTAATTTTTACCCAATAAATTAGTATATTAAAATATTAGAAAAAAACTAATGTTGTAATTATTTTATTAATTGAAATATCAAATTAATGTTATTAGAAATATTAAAATAAATAATATATCGGAAAATTAATATATCCATAAAATTTTATTGTTGGCCATAATCCCATATATATATAATGAAATATTTTTTTAAACGATAACATCTCACCTATATGTTTTTGAAAATTTAGGAAATGATTCGTTTAAAAATTGACACTATTGATATTTTATCAAACTAATGTGTTGTTAAATTATTTAAAAATCATAATACGTTTTTAAATATATAAAATAATTATGAAGTGGTCTAAAATGTTATTAATTATTCATTTATTTTATAATTTAAATCAAATTAATATGAAATAAAATATTTTAATATCAAATATTTAGTTGCCTTTGATAAATTTAAAATAAAAATACTAAGGTTTAATTATGATGAGAAGGTTTAAATTGATAGGAAAATTTGTATAAAATTTACTGATAGATGATAATAAAAAAATAACTCATTTTATATTTTAAAATATTACATTTTAGTGTATTTTTATGGGATTTCAATTTATTATATAATATTATTTTTCGTTATTCCAAAAGTGCCCCTCAACTCCATTATAAAAGGGCACCTCATCCCGCACTTCTTTACTTCACCATGATCCTTCATTGTCAGCCTTCATCATCCAATTTACCATATAAACTTCCATAGTTACATTATATAGGTTATTGAATTCTCAAATGTCCAACTATCATGCCTTTAATAGGATATCTAGAGGGAGCTCATCGAATAGGAGGTAATATCCTCTACTGATTTATTCAAACTTTTCTTCTTCGAAATACTATTCAGGATTTTATTCATTATAGAGTAATAAATATATTGACACTCATATTATTATATTTTATTATTATTATTTAACAACCATATTCCACATTCTGTTCATCGTACGAAAAAAAAAATCACTACATGTGCGTACATATGACCTACTATCACCACAATGTGTTGTATCCTATTTTTCATTACCACATTACATGGATTTGAATAATTATATAAATAATGTCAATATATTATTATTATAAAATTAAATTAATTTTTAAACATTATATAGACCATAAAAATCCAAACCATTCTATAATTAAATGAATGATATCTTCGTGCAGCCATATGTATGGCCTACAATCACTTTGACATGACATGCTTCATTCTCAATGATCTCATTTAAATAATGATTATATAAATGCATATAATTAATTAATATAACATATGTTTCCTTATTATCATTCATTAAATTAAATAAATAAAATCCAAGAAGAATAATTGGGATTTATATAACAGACCCTCCAGCCAAAAATGCCCAAAAGAAGAGTAATAATGAAATATTAATAAAGGTGTGATAATAAGATCACATATGATAAATATAAATATGGCCCTGGATGAAATTGAGAACATTATTTTTTCCATTATACATTAGTTTCTCATATATATTAAGCAACCCATTACAAATGTAAGGGATAATTTCGCAAACTTTTTATTATCTATGATAGTTTATACATAAGAATTTACTAGGTTTTATTTATCATCCATGACCATGTTTTATAATTAATAATTCCTAAAATGATTTAATATTCTAAAATTTATGTTTGAATTCATTTTTAACAATTTTTTACTTTTTACTACATGTTTTTAAAGGAATCCATAATTCATTTTCTAGATGTGGTACATTTTGGACTTTTCATGAGAAGTTCGAGAAAAATGTTTTAATTTAACATATCTGGCATGAATATAATTTTATGAATTCATAATGAATTATTTATTTGATGAAAACCATAAATTATTACATGGCTATTTTCAAATAAATTGATTTATTTTAAATTTTTATACCCTTTTAGGAAATGAACCCATTTTTGAAATAGAGAGGATATTTTCCTCCAGAATTATTTTCAAGTGTTCTATAAAAATTATTTTCCATATAATATTACATTATTTTATAATATATATTCTTACGTTTTAAATGCTTTGCAATTATATTATCCATATTCATCCAATTATTGGATTATACTTATCATCGAATGTTATTGATGAATTTCATTTTGATTGTGTGGGATTTATGAAGAGCCCTTGATAAACATCTTGATGTTATTGATTATGTTGGAGTAAAGGTTAGGTGATTCACCTAGGCTTAATAATAACCAAAGGTGTATTAGTTTAACATGAAATTGATTAAAGACCATAATGGAAAGTATTACAATCTTGGTAATGAAGTCTAGTGTGTTAGGTATAATGAACGAAGCCTAGTGGGATAGAAACAGTGAATTAATTCTTGGTGAGATAAGCCTAATAAAATGGAATTTTTCTAAATGGATAAATGATATGAAATGTAGTAATTATATGAATGGTAGATGAATATACATATATATATTTAACATGTGAACATGGCTTTGTAGTATCTAGTTTTGACATTAGGTTCAAAGCCACTGAGTTGAGTAATAATAAAGCTCTACATTTCTTCCCAAATGCATTGGTTAGGGAAGTAAACTTAGGTTTTATTTCCCTAACGGTCACGTTCACCCATAATGAGGCTTCAAGTTGATGATATGGTTGTCATGAACAAGTTAGTCCTAGTAAGAAATGATATTATTGGGTTTTCCTCATGCATTTGATTGTGTACGTTAAGCATGTGTAACTAGTTCTCTTTAATGAAACCCATGGTAAATACATTGGAAATGGTATGTAATGGGAAATGTGATGAATTTTTAAGATAAGAATGTTGTAATAAATGTTTTTAATGGACCTAAACTTGGTAAGGGCACTTAATCTTTTGTTTTTCATTTATTATTAATTCCCCTTTCAAATGGATAATTGTTTATAACCAATATTTTATAGACACCATTGGTGGTGGCCTACTGAGTTGTACTCACACCCTGCTTGGGTCTCCGTTGGGTACTCGAGCAGACTTCATTGTTCCAGGTTATGGGAAGAAAAAAGGCACTTTATAGGTAGTTAGGTAGGCATGAGTGTATGTGGAGGAGGACCCAGAATTGGTGTCGGGGCCATTTTGGGGATTTTGAAGTATGTCCCCATTTGGGGTTTTGTCCACTTTAGTACTTATATCATGACATGGTATATTTACTATTGTATGTGGTTGTACCCCATTTTGGATCATGGTTGTTTATGCATGCTCTTGTATTATTGGTTAGTATTCCTCTAATATTTTTATCTTCTTTTGTGGCCGAATCTGATAAAAATTGTTATAGTCTCCCCGATTGACCCTTTGGACGCTCACATGATAGTCATAAAGCTTTGGTGTATGTGTAGGTGTGATAAAGGTTATGTAACCACCCGAATCGGAGCAAAGATTTTGTGGATTCCATGTCGGGATGTTACAAAGTGGTATTAAATGAGGCCTTTCTTCTCCTTCTCTGGAATCTTGTTATTATGGATGGTAGATGAGGGTTTTGGATGGTTCAGTCCCTTGTAATGAGCTTGTTCATAGAATTAGCGAACTCATGTGCAAGAGAAATCCCACGTCACCTAGGGTGGGAAATGGGTGATCTTAATTGTATGATGTTATAGTTGATGATATTTCACCGTTGGGTGACGCACATGTTGTGTGATGTGATTATTTTGTGATATTTCCCTCCTGGCCTCAATGGAATGAGGTTGTGCATTCATACATCATTGTAGGATCCTAGAGAGAAAGGAGACATGCATCACAGTAGGCACACACGGGTTCAGTGTTTGAGGAATGAAAATAGATTACACCGTGCATCTTGATAATTGAAAAACTAAAATGATGTAAATGAAACACTGCAAGGGGTGAATACAAAATATTAATAATTGGTGATTAACGAAATATTTTTAATTAATTGTTTGTAATGAATTGAAATCTTGTTTGCAACATGTTGTGTGATCCTTGCGGTGGTGTATGGTTTTTTACCGCTTATGGACTGTGGCCCGAGGTAGGGATGGTCGGGGTGGTGTTATGGGAATGTTAAGGTTTTTTGGGATGGTTCATGTATGGTGGGTTTTTGTGGCTGGGGATTTGCCTTCTTGTTATGATATTTTTAATGTTTTATGGTATGTGTTCTAAACCTTATTTTTGAAAACATAGATAAATGTGACCATGATGTCAAGCGATGGTTGGGAAACTAGAGGATGTTGCGGGGAACACTCCCCCACTAGAGGAGAAAGAGAATTTGGTGATCAAATAATGTGGGGAAGATATGTTTTGAGTGAACTTGACTCAATTTATGCATATTATGGATCAGAAAGCAGGGCGGGTTACATGAAGTATGTTTGAGCTGACCAGATAGTTTCAGCTACTACACCCTCTGACCTTTACTATATATGGTGGGCCAGATACAACATAGTTCTAGATAGAGTCTGTCCAGATGATACATGATCCTCTGAAGACTCTAGTTGGGAAGTTAGTTAAGTTGTCACCTTATATGTTGTGGGGCTAGGAAAAGCGTTGGTGGGACATCCTCGCTCATACTAAGAAAGTTGAGGGGATGTTGTGGAAATATTTCCAAAAAACATATCTAGAGTTTTTTTCCTAGAGACATTAAAGAAAGAGCGGTGAGCATAGTTCATAAGAATGACTCATGGATCAATGTCAATGATAGAGTATGATGGTTCCTTCACTGACCTAAGATGCATTGTTCCAGTGTTGGTGGGGAAGTAGTTCTTAGATACAAGGATTTTCATTGATGGGATAAGACATGAGATAAGGTATCAGGTGAATATAATTCACTTTCAGAGATTTAAATAGGTAGTAGAAAAAGAGATTATCTTAGACGGGAACCTGAAGGGACCTCTAGGTAGTGGGCTTTTCATGCTAGCTAGGTAGACAATGGTGCAACTTTTGAGGGATAGAAGCGTCTTTTTTGGAAGATTTTAGCAGTGTATAAGTGTGAAACGTGGTCAGAATAGAGGGTTAGACTCCCAGGGTAGTGATCATGTGTTCCACTATGAGTGTGGAAGGTCGGGGCACAAGCATGGCTAATGACCTCAACTTTCAGTTGAGTGTAGGTCATGCGGCAGATTACGGCAAGTGCAGAGGTTTTGTAGGAACCCTCAGTATGAGAGAATGAATTTTTGTGACAGAAAGATACAAATAGTAGGTAAGGGATTAGTGGATTCATATTAGGCAAGAAGTTGGAGCAACACAGGCCATAATAGCAGGGGCAGTGGATGTGGAACTCCGGGGCAAGATCACCAACGTCAATTGAGAAATGTTTTTTAAGGAATGTAGGTTGGTGCTTAGGTTAGAGGGTCATGTCAACTTCATGCAGTTCAGTATGCACTCGGTGAGGGCGAGATTGAGTCATTGACTGTTCGAGAAACAATCCTTGCAGCTTCTATACATGTTAATTCATTTTTGGACAGTAGTGACACACAATCTTTTATTTCTTTTCTTACCTTGTGGAAGCATTGGGTTTGCATATGGAGAGTGAGTGTGTGGTTATATCGATTGACACTTCATTGGAGGTGTGATGTGATGATATTAGGTATTTCAAGGGATGTGCTATAGAATTAGGTGGGTATTGTGTATGGTGGGACTTGTTCATTCTCGAGATGTCAGAATTTGAGCTGATCTTGGGTATGGACTGGTTGGTGTTGTATCAGGTGCATATTGGTTATTACCATCACATGGTATCATTCAGGTCACCTAAGGTTTATTATTATGTCCCTCATGGAGAGAGTGATGTTCGAGTATGAAATGCAGAACCATTTTTTCGGTAGTTGGGTAGGCTCGCAGTACAAGTATCGTTTATTTTTATTTATGATTAAATACGAAAACAGTCTACCTACCCTCCAGTAGTTGATCCATTTTAGGATGTGTTTCTTGAGTATTTATTGGGGTTTCACCCAAGAGGGATGTTGAGTTCACGATTGAGTTTCTTCCAGGAGTAAAGCTCCTTTCTCTTCAACCATATATAATGGAACTGGAAGATCTCCAAGAGATAAAGATTCAAGATGATGATTTGGAGAGTAAGGGTTTCATACATCCTATTATGTCTCCTTTGGGATCTCTTGTGATATTTCCAATGAATATTGACAGGATGTTATGTATCAGTGTTGATTATCGAATGTAAATTCTGATGACGGGGAAAAATCAGTACCCTCTTACTAGAATTGATGATAAGTTTGACCATCATATGTGTGCATTAGTGTTTTATATGATTTATATTATATTAGGTTACCACCAGTTGAGGGTGATTCATTCTAACGTACCACTTACAACATTCAACAATCAGTACGTGTTGTTTTATTTTGTGGTGATAATTTTCAGATTGACCAATAAACCAATGATCTTTATAGATTTGATGAACTGAATCTTTCATCTTTATCTGGATCCGTTTTTTGTTGTATTTTTTTATGATATCTTGGTGTAATAAAAAACTCAAGATGATCATTCCCAACATCTTGACATCATTTTAAGTACACTAATGGATCATCATATATACACCGAACTGTCAAAGTATCAGCTCTAGATTGGAAAAATTCTTTCCTAGGTCACATAATCTTTGAGGTAGGTTTTTTAGTGGATCAAGAGAAATTTATTATTGTGTTGTCCTGGGAGAAACCCAAGAGTGTTTCAAACTTTCAATGTTTTCTTGAATTGGCTAGGTATTTCAAGAGGATCACCAGGATTTCTCTCGATCGGTAGAACCACTATTGGGCTTGAACAAGATGGGAATCATGTTTTAGTGGTTTTATGCTTTTGAGAAAGCATTTTAAGAGTTAAAAAACTGATTGAATACTATATCAATCTTTTTCATACTTTAGAGAGGTATGATGTATTTTCTATATTGTGATGCATCTGGTATCATGTTTGAGGTTGTTTTGATTCAAGATGAGTGGATTTTGGCATATGGGTTGAGGAAATTGAGACCCCATGAGAAGAATAATCCCACTCATGATCTTGAGTTGTATGTAGTTGTGTATTCCTTACTATGCTGGATGCAATAGATGATTGGGGAACAGTTTATAGTGTATACTGATCACAAGAGTCTAGAGTGCATAATTTCGTAGTGAGATTTGAATCTTTGGCCGTGATGATGGATTGAGTATCTCTAATATTTAGACATTGAGATTGTATATACACTGATGAAAGGGAATAGTGTTGCAAATTCTTTGAGAAGGAAGGATAAAAAAAACTGGTTCAGGAATCTACCTCTGAGTGGAGGGTGATTCATTTATAAATGGAGATTCACCTGGAGGTGAGATAAGTAGATGGTCACATGACTCTAGCTTATGTGGTGGTTGAGTCAAAGCTTTTGAGATTACTTAGGTAAATTCATCTCGGCGATCCCAAATGTATTTCTATGAAGGAAATTCATAATGGTGGGGATCCACCATCTAGTCGGCTCATTGTTATCGAATAGTTTATTTGTGTTCATGGTCGGGTGGTTGTGCCGGTATGTGTGTAGGAAGAGTTGATGCAGGAGTTTCATGCATGAAAATGTGAAGTGAATCCTAGTTTTTCCAAGCTATATCATGATCTCGATAGATATTTTTGGTGGCTAGGAATTAAAAGAGATGTTTTGGGATTTTGGCACAATGACTTACCTTTCAAAATGTTATTTTGAGTACAGATTTCCACCCATAGTTAGACGACTAGTTGAAGCGTACAATTTTAGGGTTGGAAGACCTGTTGAGGTCTTGTGTCTTGGATTTGGTGGCTCCTTGGATAGAAACCTGTCACTTGTCGAATTTTCCTAAAACATCATTTATTTAATATGTGGTATACATGTAACTGTTTGAGGTTCTCTATGGGATTCCATGTATTTCTCCATTGTGTTGGTTGGAGGCCGGTGAATCCAAGCTATTGGGACTGAGTCTCATGTAATAGACATCGGAGAAGGTTGAGTTGATTCGTAAATGGATGGGAAAGGATTAGAGTAGAAAGAATTTGTATGCGGATTGAATGCATAGACCTCTTGATTTCGAGTTGTGTGATAGTGTGTTCCATCATGTGTCTCCATGGTTGGGTCACTAATGGATTCAAAAGCAGTGCATGTTGACACCCATCTATGTGGGGCAGTTGGATATTGTGAATAGGATCAGGCCAGTGGCGTACCGATTGCCTCTTCTATAGAGATATAGCAGGAATCATGATGTTTCTCATGTGTCTCAACATTTATGGTATCGCCCTCACACAACTCATGTGGTGGATGTTGAGGATTTTGATCTTGAGGTTGATGCGGCCTTTGGGGAGAATCTGGTTTATGTGGTGGACTGCAGTGAGAATGTCTTATTGGGAAAGGATGTGCCTTTAGTGCGACTACTATTTAATCATGGGGATGTTCAAGAAGAAACATGGGAGCGAGAATCAGATATGTGGACTCAGTGTCCTAATCCCTTTTCCCTGTAACTTCAATGAAGCATGGGAGCTTGGCTCGAGGAGGAGTCCTTATAAGGTGTGGAGGTTGTATGATCCAGGATCATAGAATGGTATGTCCTCAATTATGATTTGGTTTGAATCCATTATATTGGTTAAAAGAATGATTTACAAAAGATTAAGAAGTGGCATAGGTGTTCTAGCTGCTCGGGACATGAAACAAAGGGAAACCGGGCCAAAATAGGGATGGGCGAATGGTTTTCTGATGTCACAGAAAAACATCAGGATGTCCCAGGAAACCTGTTCCCCCCTAAACAGAGGCAAACACCCTTCCTACATAGAGTTTATAATCCATGTGTACTACCGAGTAAAATCATGCAACCTATGTTCCCATGGATAGTGTAATGCACATGATTTGTGCACAGTTTGGAAACCCTTGTAGCCAAACCATGTAGCCCAATAATTTTTAGAAAATTAACAAAATTTTCCATCCATGATTTTAATACCGAACGTGGGATTTCCTCTCCACTATCCCCTCTTCACCATAGGAATGAACCAAATCTACCAGGAGCTTTAAGAGATATATCTTCCTCATTTCTATGGAATTATTATTGTTGTTGGTTGTGGATCAATTCTTCAGGTAAGGCTACTCCAAAACAAGCTTCTCTTTTGAGTTTGGGGTTTGATTTTTCGTATCCCCTCTTTCTGAAGCTATTATACCCTACTAATGGGGTGAGATATAAGCTGAAGCATCAAGTGCTTGTTTATGTTAAATCTAAGGGCTTGACTAAGAGTGTGTTCACATACAGATTCAAGGCAGGTTCTCTACAAGTTATATCCCATTGTTTATTTGTAGATTTCTGCATATGTGGTTTTTTGGGTGTCTCTTGGTATTTTTATATCACCCCTACCATGTTTAGGTTAAATGGGTTTTAATAAGGTAAATGGAAACCCTCATGATACTCATAGGATGCGTTGAGGGTGATGAGACTAAACTTAAGCCACCCATGGGGTGAGATGACCTTTCTATATCCTAGGATTTGTGAAAAACATGTGAGATTGTTGTGTGTTTATTTAGATCAGATGATAGACATCATGATGTGATTTATTGTGTGGGAGTAGAAGATATGTGATTCCCTTGGATTAATAATAACTTAAGGGATATTGGGTTGACATGGAAATTATTAAAGACCATAATGTATTGGAATATGGGCCTGGTAATGATGACTAGTGAGGTAGGAATACTTAACTAAGTCTAGTGAGATAGGAACAATGAATGAAATCTTAGTGGGATAAGCGTAATAAAAGAGGGTTGGGATAAATGGCTAAATGATTTGAAATATGGTATTTGTGTTAATGGGTTAAGGCATAGTATTAACACTAAAGTTATTTTTATAATTTATGTTTTCCTTGGGAAATGGTTGTGATATTGTGTGAATGGTTGATTGATATACATATATATTTATATTTATAACATGTGCAATGGCTTGGTAAAGTGGGGTATTGACTTGATTTTATATAACCACATGTTGAGTTCGACTGGGGATCTAAACTCCACCCAAATGCATGGGTTAGGGAAGAGGATTGAGGCTTTATTCCCCTAATAGTTGCATTAAACCGGGCTGAGTCTTTAAGGTGAGGATATGGTTGACATGAGGATGTTAGTCTTAGTGATATAGTAAAACAATGTGTTTTTCTCATGTATGTAATTTTGTACATCAATCTTATTAAAATTGTTTTGTTTGGTGAACCCATGATAATTGCATTAGAAATGGTATGTAATAAGAAATGGGATGAAATTGGATGATGAAAAAGTGGTAATAAATGTTGGCAATGGACCTCAAATAGTTATGGGAGCATAATATTTTCATTTAAATATTTTATTCGTTTACCTTTTTCATCCACAATTATTTACAGATGATATTTTGTATACCAGGTTGGGGGTGGCCAACAGAGTTATACTGACACCCTTCTCAGGCCGCTATTGGGTACCCAAGCAGACATCATGTTTGTAGGTCATGGGAAGGGAAAACACTCTTCCTAGGTATTTGGGTTGGAATTGGTGAACATTGAGGAGGACTCAGACTTGTAGTCAGAACCATTAAGGTGATTTTACAGTTTCTCCTCATGTTGGAATTTTTCCACTTTTTCACTTGTTGCATGACATGGAATATTTACTATTCGACATGGTTGTACCCCATTTTGGGGAATGGTTTATTATGCACACTCTTGTATTATTGTTTATAAATTATCTATTTTTAATATTCTATTTTTTATTACTCTGTAAAGAGGGTGTATTGTCTCCCAAACTAAGCCTTTTGACCCCCGCTACTTATCGACAACAATTCTCATATGAGGAGGTGTGTTTAATGTCTTGTGACCACCTGGTTTAGAGCACATATTGAGTGGATTCTTGGTCAGGGACGTTACATTATGAGGGGATCATAATCCAATAACGGTATGAGACAATTTAAATATAATGTATTTGACTAAAACATTATCTTTATAAGGAAATGGATGGTTTTCATCATGATTCAATATATTATTCATAACATAAGCTAGTTGATTCATAATTATGGGGATGTTTAGATATACCACTCCCATAATGATAGGATTCTTATCAGGGTAATCATCACATTACCCGTCACATTTATTGATGTTATGGGTTCTAATATTTCATTCCATTAATAAAAATATTAAAAATAGGGGTTTGATTAATCATTTAATTATCATAGTAAAAATCATCTTTGAATATAGATGTATTAAAGTATACATGGAAATTATATCCTATCTTATGAGAACCTATGATTCAAAATTGGTAATCCATGTTATTTTTTCATATACATTGACTTATCCCTAGGGTCCTTACTATGGTTTTCTATTCCGATCCAAATCAAACAACCAGAATAGTATCTGATACCAACTACAGTGTCTATAAACATATATGTAGAATATTACATGATTTTTAACATATTTTCCACTAAATACAAACCAATGATCGAAAATATAAGTGTCTTTGGATGACCTGGTACATAAATAGACATCATGAAACTATAATGAAACATATTTATTTAAATTCCATAATGAGATCCAAACGTCCGTTGATATCCTTAAACTATTGAGGATAACCTAATTAATACAAATGGAAAATGGGTTAGCTTGAAATCCTAGTATTGTAATCGAATATAAATGAAGTATTATATATGAGTAAAAATGTACAATAATATTTCGTAGAAGGAATTGATCAAAAATAAGAATGTGGAGGAAAAATATATATAAAATTTAATTATAACATCAGGGTATAATAAGAACAGGGTGGAAACATATAATATGATATAAACTTTAGTCGGGGATAAGTTTCGAGATGATATAACATGGTTGGTAGAGTCCCGCAATGGATTTGGTTTATTCCCGAATCCCTTACATAACATCTCATGAAACAAATAACCAATGATTTGGATAGATATGTATTCAATCCCATTAAAACATGTATACGCATAACTGTTCTACTTAAATAAATCGTATTGATGTTATATTCATATGGACTACTTGTGTAAAGAAATGGGCTTCATAATCATGTAATAATAAATACATAAATGGTGTATCATAATGGTTTCCATTAAAGAATTGATTTACTCATTCATGCCCATTTATAATGGAAAAAATAATCATATAAGATGATAAATTATTTCCAAAAAAAGTAATGTGGTGAAAATGAGTAGAGAAGTACAATTTGAAAAGTACATCATATCTAGGGTTTTATAAAAATGGGTAACGATTTTATAAAAGTGGGTAAAGTCATAATAATTTCCATAAATCATGAAAATGATATAAAATGGGTTTCTATAAAAAATGTATGATTTTATAAAATATGGATGTCTTAATATATTTTAAGTAATTTAAATGGAAATAGGTAAAATAAATAGAACTACCTTTTAAGTGGATTTTCATATCATGATGACTTTGGAGGAGAACCATTCAAAAGATGTTTTTCCTTATCAAATAAGAATTAAATAATCATGGTTAATTTTTCTGGAATATATATAATGAATATAGAATCTATATATAAAATAATTTCTTGATAAATTGATATAAAGAGATAAATATGTATCCCAAACAAAATTGGGAGGTTTGGGAGAGATCCCCTAACTTATGATCTATAATAATTCAACCATTGAACATATTTTCCTAAAAAACCAAATTACAATATTTAATTAAATAATTATGAAACATTTATATTTAAATTTTACATACTATAATGTGTTTTGTTTGTTTATGGCCATTTCGATGAGATATATTGTTCAATTTTTTCATTTTGGGTGCACTCTTATCATTGTTTCATGGTCGGTTCACTAGTGTATAATTATGAATGTTTATGTAAAATAGTAATAAAAATAAATAAAGGAAAATTAAATGGTGATAATTTACCTCCACAAATTATAATATTTTAAAATACCCATATTTATTCTGATATAGTTATGATTCTTTTAAAAAAATCATTTGCTACTTTGTTAAGAGGGTTTACTGAACAACAAAAAATAGTATCATTATATTCAATAGTATGACAATATATTAATTCAACAATTTGATATATTTTGTAATATACTTATTAAAATCATTTTTAACCATAATAATTGTGTTATTAATCGAATTTAAGGTTGTAAGGGAAAATTAAATCTTATTATATATGGAGACGGTTAACAGACATAAAATGAACAATGGTTTTATTCTTAGAATAAGAGTTGGAATGATGTGGATGGATGGTGCATATTTCTTTATAAACTCAAATTATTGTATAAATATGACTCATGATTTATTAATTAATATAAAAAAGTAGAGGTGATGTGATGTTATAAAAGGATAATAATTCAAAAGACAAATATTGGAAAATTATATCTTAAATGTTGCCTCATTGATATACTCTCTAAGGAATATGGAAACTAACTTTTTCTGAGAACATCTGCACTAAAACATCTTCTATAGATTTGGGAAGGTTTTTGGGTAATATTTTTGCAATCTAAAAGTATTATAAGGTGAAAATATAGAGTTTGGTGATGGGTGGTATTTATAAGGGGATGAGAGGGTGGTTTTGGAATATTATATTCATTAGTTTGTAATTTTGGTTCAAGGAAACCAATAATATTGATTTTGAGTATATTTATCATATATGATTCATTTTATATCAAAATATTTTGTCATTATGTTATTAATGACAAGAAATTACTTGTACTTTTCATATAATACAAAATAATGTAATTTTCCATATTTCAATATTCACTAAATATTATACAAATTTAGAAAAATATGAAAAATTTACCCTAATTTTTTTTATTTCTAAATTAAAAAATATAAATATTTTCTAAAAAAATTCTAAATACTAAAATTTTAATTTTTAAATAAAATCCTCATCAATAGGGAAAATTCCATATTTAATATTATGATCAATTTTATAACCCATTGATAAATTACTTATAGTCTCATTAAATTATGTTATAATTTTAAGAAAAAAATACTAATTTCTAAATACATTTCAGGATATTAGATATATTTTATGTCGTTACATATATTATAAAAATGAAAAATAAAAAATATATGTTATATAAAAACACAATCACTTATTTTTCACCTTTTGAAACATGTAGTTATATTTATTTTTATATAAATATTTCTTATTTTTATAAGATATTTAAATATTATTTCACATTTTCATTGGTTATGTTACAATTCTAAGGGTCATGTAACTATTCATAAAATTTATATTACTATTCCTATCGTCATATTTTTCATGGTTATATGAGTTGAATAATTTAATAAATACATCTAATTTCATTCATTCCTCATTCAGTTCTATTTTTTATTAATGTTACAAATATTTTCATTTTCATAATGTGAGTGTGATTATTCTGGTGGATCAATCACATCACAATTTTCGTATTCTTATTCTCTTATTTCATATTTTTTACTCTATTTTAATAAATTTAATTATTATGGCCATATTCCCTCTCTAAATTCAAGTTACAGATTAGTGGAACAAAATGTTGTTTGTTTAATCATGTTATACGTTTAAATAATATTATATTAATAAATGAAACACAATAATATTTTTATATGGGAACTTATATTGTTAAAACTCTCGGTCATTATTATATTTTATAGAAAATAATCACCTTCAATTAATTATATTTTTATAATTGAATCGTACTTTAGGATACAAATAAAACTATAATTGTAATTAAAAAAAACTATTTTTTTTTAATTTAGGTTATAGGAGATGGGTTATTTGTTTATTATAAATAGAAATAAAATCTTATAGGTTTTGATATCAGATGAATCAGGTGTCCATTTTTATAAACAGAAACATATTGGATATTCTGTAATTAATACACCACATGGTTTAAAAATAATCAAGAATATCATAGTAAGGGTTTTCATATCCATGTCATTATCCAATCATATGTTTTTTCATTAATATCAAATTGATTCCTGATATAATGCAGCTATCATATATTAACTATAAAATATTTTATCCTAATGACATGATATAACAATATTCATAACCCCTAACTATTATTATGTCATGAATGATTTTCAATCCTACTAACTCTTGACATAACATGACTTCCAAATTTTTTTAATTTAAATATTCGATGTGACTAATAACTAAAAACTATTTAGTTATTACATGTAGAAAGAATTAACATACTCATTATCTTTATATATCATCAAATACCATACTAAATATGATTTTTCATAAATTTTAAATATTTATACAGATACCAACATTAATACAATGCAATTCTCAGCCTATATTAAAATCCTTTTAATTTTTCATCACAATAAAAATATTTATAAAAAATTTATCCTCCTTATATTTTAGGATCTCTGTCTTCTTCTCTAAACATATTTCCTCAAAGATATATCATATTTATAATGAGTTACATTTATAATGGTAATTATAAATTCAATAAATACTATTTCCTGAAGTAGTTCACATTTTTTGTTCCCCAAAAAGTTTTCTATATTTTAATTTATGAAAGATAAAAGATGAATTCTGAATGAAATGTATAATATATTGAGATGTTAGGTTGAAGAAAATTATACGTTAATAATATAAATTACTATAATGTAGAAATATAGGTTGTGAGGGGTAATGAATGTGTAAAAACCTGAATATTATCAAAGGATAAATATGGTAACAGGAACATATTTTAGAAATTAAAAAATGTATGGAATATTTAAAAAACATGAACCCTTTTGAGTAAAAGAAGAATTTTTATAATTAAAAAAACATAATGGTCATACTCAATAGTTACAATATAATTTCCCCATACCCTTACAGTGATACAAATGATAATTTTATACTGTAAAATTAAAGTGTTCATAAGGGAGAAAACATAAAAATAACTCTATAAATAAACCATTTTGTGAATATTACTCATTATGAATCCCAAAATAAAAGTGAAATCCTAATAATTCATAGGATTAAAATATATAGAATATCATTTAACATTACTGATAAGTCAAACATTCTAGGATAAATATAATCTCATCCATGAGAAAGGATTACTAGAACATAGAAATTTATGAAATCACATTGTGATAAATAATGGTATCAACTAGATCTGAAAACGTATTTAAACACCTATGTAAATTTGAAATAGTTATCCATGTAAGGTGAATAGAGCATAAAAAATACTAGATAATTTATTAAAAAAACAAAAATAACCATAATAAGACTACAAAGTTCGTAATTCAAGGTAAATCAAAAAACAATAACCCTAAAAAAATTCAATATACTAATATTCTGTTCTTATACGATTCATATGACATTTATCTGATACAAAAATTTTATAATGGAAAATTATTTATAAGAAACGTATGATCCTACTAAGATGAGTATGTTATTTAAAAGGATACATAATACGACTTATAAAGAAGAAATAATACAAATGAAATAAAATTCACATGATATGAGATATATTTGGTTGAATGAAATTCAGTAAGTTCTTAAATGCATTATGGTGAAAACCATAGGCAATACTTATGTTTTTTAAAGATCATTCATAATAAATGTATTGAGGCCCTTGTGAAAAATGGAAATGTATAATTTCTTATGTATTGAATAAAAACATAGAATATATTATTTATTAGTAAGATATTGATATATATTCACTGGTTAAGAAATCATGGATTTAGGGAAATTATATGTTATGATATCCCCATATTTTAAGGGTAGTGATAAATAAAGTGGCAAACTCTAAAAAGTATAGATTCATTATATACATAATAAATTTTTATTACATATGTTTTTTATATTTTTATATTTCCATTAGTTATTACATTTTCATATATATGTTTAAGAATTATAAAAATTACTTTAATAAGAAATATGGGGTACTCTGAATGTAAGTCCTATAATAAAAGACTAGTATATAGATTAAAAACAATGTGAATATAAATAAAAAATATAATAATTCCAAAATTTAAAGAATAATTTTTTTTTAAAATAAAATCTTCCTTAATAAAATAATCTCCACAAGTATCAATTTCAATACCTATGCATCCAGTTATAAAATATCATTTAATTTAATATGTAATAATAAAATTTATGGAAACTTATTTAAACATTAAATAGAGAATCTATTATGAGATAAAAAATAATATATTTAAATAAATAATTGGAATTTAATTTATTATATAACATCCTTTTGGGGATGAAATAAACATATATATTCAGTACAATTAATAATTATATACTTAATATAAATTTTTAACATGAAAAAAATTAAAAATTAAATAGGTATATTATTAAAAATTCTTGTGTTATCACACTCTATGGTTTTTTTATATGATGTGTTTTTTTTCAATGGGATGTGAGGTGTGGTATTATTATATTAATATATGTTATTCCAATTATAAAATTACCTTTTTCATGAGGTTGAATCAGTTCTATCATTAGTTTAGGGTGTCAAATGTTGATTTTTTGAATGGATTGGGAATTAAAAATGTTACCCTCTCTAATTATGAGTACATAATGGAGGTAATTTGATCTGTTACTATGTTCTAGGGTCCCCCTTCTATGTAATAGTCTAAATGAGATTTTTTATTGGGCTAGTTGGACATGTCAATACATAAAAACTTATATGTGTGTATCATTCAACATAAATATATTGTAATCGAGTGAGTGAAGTTGTGGTAATCTATGAGTAGTATTAATCAAAAATGAAATATTGATTTTATTCCAATTACTAATGAATAGTGTTGATATATTTGGTTTTTTATAAAATTCATATATTGATGATGAATTGAGACACTAGAAATTTATGGTGTCATTTTAGTGATTTGGACAACTCTACTGAGGGTTATTATAATCCTTCATATGTCAACTTCTGTATTTTATACTCTTACACACACAGAGATTAGTATGTATAGCTAGAGGTTCATTATGGATGTGGTATATTTTTTAGAGAAATAATAGAAGATGTTTTGGTTTTCAAATTAAGATGAATTTATTTTTTTCAACTGTATTAAGTATTATAATATATTATATCTATTTAGCGTTTGTTATGTTAATATGGAGATTCGTTTGATTATAATATATTACACTATGGATATATTTACTATATATATAATTCACAATAAATTTTTTCATTTTCATTTATATGATATTGGATGATGTTTCATATCATTACGAAAATTATTATAATCGGGGGTAATTCCTTTTAAAAATTAATATGTATAGTTCAATACTAGTTATTGGCCCATGATATATTGAAGAAAGGATTGGGAGGTTTGGTACTAGTATGTATATATATTAATCTAGGGTTGGGAGAAGTGAAATGATGATAAATTGAAGACAAAATATTTAAAATAATGGGAAATTATTATATCAACTGTATTTTATCTCGTTTTTTATATCATGTGGAATTACTTTTCACTTATACTATCTTAAGAATTTTTAGTTACATATTTTTTTGTCCCGATTTGTTTAACCATGTATGTAAATATTTAATCCCGGTTCGTCTACACATAGAATTAAGATTAATTATTTTTAAACAACTCATATATGTCATTTGATGCTTATTCCTATAATTTTTTATGAGCTATACATTGGAAGCTATGATTGAGAAAAAAAATAAAGCCCTAACTAACAAATTTGATATTTGTTGTGTTTTAAACATAATTTTGATGTCATTATGATATCATGTTATTATAATAAATTCATAAATAATTATTTCTCAAAAAAATTATGATCTTAATATAAACTAACTCAAAACATGGAAAATATAAAATTAATATAAGAACATTATTATTCTTCACTAAAATAAAAATAGGTATAAAAAAGTTATTTAAATGAAATCTAGGTTACAATATATATTATAATTATCTTAAAAAAATACACACACCACTTTTTCCATTGAGGAAAAATATATATTTTAGTTTCCTCTACCCATCGCATTATCAAAATAAATCTTCAGGGTTTATTGTGAATGATTTTCATTATCCAGTTTGACCTCAAATAACCTGGGATAAATTTAGAACAATTTGAAAATACTTATACATAAAACATTAATTTATATAATAATTATTTTCATTATGTGTTAAAAAATAATATTTTATCACAATTATTAATTACCATACGTGATATCCAATTTCTATGATGGTCTTTCTTCTATATCTTTAAAAAATATGATTCCCAATATTCTACTTCAATGTACTATCATGACTGAAAAATTAACTTGGATTTAATGATTATTTATAGTATATTCCAAGCCCTAGGACATCACTCAAGGTGTTTCAGAGGTTCACAACGAGTATATTAGTTATGTTTTACAAAACAATAAAATTAGGGGGACTTAGAAAAGAGTTTAATGTAAATAAAATAATGAAAATGAATTATGAATTTTATAAAATGATGATAGATACAACACATGTATGATAATTTTATCTCTTCATGTTCTGTACACAAAACATCATGTTCGTTTTTCCAAATTTTATTTTTTGGATTAAATATTTATTCAGGGTTGAGAACAATTTTTTTTACCCTCAAGCCACAAAAATATATGCACACAGTTAAGGACCACGGGGTATCCATTATTTAACCAATTTCCAAAAATTAGGCATCATTGTGGGGCTACAAAATTAAATAAAATATGACTGAATATGGGATAGAAATAGAATGATTTATAGACTAATTGAAATGGAATATTATTCTTATGTGTAAAAAATGTGTCACTTGTTTAATACAATGCATGAATTCTGAAACACTGTGAGTTTTTTTATAATAAATCATTGTTTGATATCATATATTACATGCCAGAATAATCAAAACTATACATTAAATATTATTATTATATACAATTTTATAAACAATATTTTAAGTTGTAAGTTATGAATACGAATATGATAATTATGAAATGGTTTTTATTTATTGATAGATAGAATATTATAGTTATTTTAAAGGAAATTTAGAAACATAATTTTAAACTAACTATATCATTTTTGAAATGAGAATATCAAAATTACTATATGAATAAATTTATTTATTTTTCTAAATATCATGAATTTTAAATGAATAGTAAAAAGTATAATTTTTATTAAAAAATATATTTTATTTTATATTATATAAAAAGTAAAAAATATAATTTGAATTATAATAATAATATAGTTCATCCCTTTTTACTAAACATAATCCATTCATATTGGATTTTAATGAATTTCATTCTTAAATTTTGTATTAAAGCATTTTATATAATTAAAATTCCATTTTTCTAAAAAATCTATTTATCAAATCATTTTGTGTTTTAATATTAAATTAATTTATACCAATTTTAGAAATTTAATCAGGAAAAAATGGACTCTTTATTTGGAATTTGTATGATTAAATTATTTAAATACGAGCTTTTATTTTTTGGTCATTATGAATTGAAACCAAAGTAAATAAATATCATCGTAGTATGGGTAAATTGGGTATTTAGATTTTCATCTAATACGATATGGACTATCAAATGACCATAACACATCTATTAATCCTATTAAATGACAAGATTCATTCTATGGAAATACATTTTTTATAATTGGGTAGATTGGTAAAATATTACTTTTATTTTTACATTTCTATTGTTTTCTGTAATGAACAGAAAAAAATTCCTCTTTTTTTATTTTCTCTTTATATTTTTAAAATAAGTGTAAATAAGATATTAGTTTGATTATAAATATTTATTTGAAAGATAAATTATTTATTTTGTCGTGGTGATTTATTTGACATTTTTAGTTATGAAATAATTTCCTTAAATTCATTCTTAATGCCTATATAGTATTTATTCAATTTCTAGAAAAATAATAAAAATTCTTATAAAAATATAAAAAATTATTTATTTTTAAGAAATTTTTTTTCAATGAATTCTTACTGATAAAATAAACATATTTGAGCGGTTTGAATTTATTATATTATAATTGTATTATTTTCTTATGATTTTCAACGTCAAATTAAATTAATGGTTTTAGTAATGGAACTAAATTTATTATATAATAAATTATATTTTATAAAATAAAATAAAACTCTTAATAATTCTATTTAGGTAAATTTCATTATATATTTTCAATAATATATATAATGTTCTATTTATGGAAAAACATTTCTTTTAGATTAACTTTCTTTTCCCATAATGTTTAAACACTATTGTAGTGACCTCAAACCCAACAGCTCGGAGATAGTGTCATTCTACCAATACATTGGAATTATTAAGGAAACAAATCCTTAATGTCAAAAGAGTTTAGTATTCTTGGTAAACCAGATATATAAATGAGTCTTGTATTTTAAATTGATATATTAATTATGACCTAATTTTTTTCATTTGAGGATACATTTATTTAATCATTCGTATATTTCTTAGTAGAAATCATAAATTCTTAAAAAATTAAAAAAATTATGCGTGATCTCAAATCATAAGTAATTTTCAAGTATAACGGATGAAATAATGAATCAATTAGAATAGTGAATGTGGAATATTAATAACTTAATACATATTCTATATAACCAACAAAATGAGATGGAAGTGGTTAAAAAATATGGAAAGGTAAATAATTGAGAATAAATTCCATTTAAATTACTTTATAATGAATAATATATTTAGAAAGGAAAAAACCGAAACACATTCCATTGAATAAATTAAATTTTAATGATATGCATCTACAGATAATTTCAAAGTAAAAATCTCATGGAAAATAAATACTAAGTATTGAATGAAAGAAGTGATTATTTATTGAAAAACATGTTTCCCAATAATAAAATTCCTTTAATATTAAAATAATTCCCAAGGCATTTTATCAAGCTACTGTAAAGGAATTTCATTAGAAAATTTCCATATGTTTGCAAAAACCAATATAATCTTATTGGAAACAAATTTAATGGGTTTTTCACCAACTAATTTCATCTCATGATACAATCTATCCTTCAATATTCTTATGAGAAAAACTATCGAACCAATATCTTGCATTTACAAAACATTCCTCAAATATATAATGATAGATTTAATTCAAAACAAATGTGCCTTATAAAAACATATATGTTTAGTGAAGAATATAGATTTATCAATATTTCCTCATTAAATCAAATAACAATGAAAGAAAAAATTGTATCAATAATGTTATATTTATTAGTAAATGAACATATCTATGGTCAATTATATTCATAATCATGGGAAATTCAATGTCCAATTATCGTCTGAATTTGAACATTTCAAGGGGGATAAAAATGATCATGGAATTGAATTCCACTATTATCCTTTGATAAAATTATACCAAACTATATAGAGTAAGAATAATGATGGTATCAATACAAAAAATCCCATGTGTTATAAATATAATGAGATGATACTCCTTATCGATAGAAATAATAGAAAAATGTTTCTTGAATATTTTTTTGAGAAAAATATCCTTTTGGTTTTAAATAAAATATTTTGTAAATATTTTATTTTAAAATAATATTTAGAATCTTTTTTTAAATATTAACATTTTAAACATTAAATTGAAGTATTAAATAAATAATTTTGGCTAATTTTGTACATTCCATATAAGGTAAAGAGAACATTCCTTTTATAACGAAAAAATGATAGAAAATTTCCTTGATTGGAAAGAGAAAATAATATTCATCTCAATAAATTTTTAAATCAAAAAAATTTGTAAAAATTCCTTCCATAAATAATTTTGAAAAGGATAAAGATATTTTTAAAAAATATCTTAGAATAAAGAGTTTTTAAACGAAAATCAATTCTCTATCTAAGGAAATAAACAAAGTCTGGTTTTCTTAACATTAAATTGTAAATCAATTTAAGTACCAAAATGTTGAAAAATTGTACTATTAATTTAAAATGATCATTAATAACCATAGTATAATAATATTAATTTTTTTACTCAAAATTAATCAAACAATTTAAAATAATTTAAATTTAATAATAAATTATTTTTAAAATAATAAAATTGTGAAATAAACCCTTAAAAGGACCACAATATTGAAGTGAGAATCAATCAATGAAATTATTATTTCTGTCAAATGTAAATCTACATAGAAAGGTGTAAATGAAAAAATATTTAGAATAAATTTCTTACTAACATAATCATAGATTATTATGGACAATGGGAAATTATTACAACACAGTAAATAAAAAATGAGTTATGAAAAATTTTTCCACTTGGTAACTGTAATATTAATTACCATTAAATAAAAAAACTAAAATTAAAATTAAAATTAACATTAATAATGAATTATTCATGATATAATGAGTAAAATATTGTGTATGTACACCATATATAAGATATTTGGTTCATGTGAACAAAGAATGCCTCAAAGAATCAAAACTGAGATGAATTCCCTAAATACATGGTCTTTTTTGAACTATAATGAACATGAATGAAATAATTAAAAATAATAAAATAAATACCATGAAGATAAATTTATTCATTATAATACATAAAATAATGGTAGTATATACCATATAAAAGAAATAATTTCTGAAAATGGTGTATGCATCCCTAAAAGAAATAGTGAGACGTGAATCATTGACATTGATTTTTCTTTTCAGTGAACATCAATTCACATAATGTATAATGGTTTTAAGAATTTCAATATCTTAAACAATATCCATTATTTTATTTATATTTTCATATCTAATTATAAAATCAAATTACCTATTGGTTAATAATCGTTGATTAATTTCACTATTTCGAGTGTTAATTGCCAAGTTTTCAGGTATGTTTTAACATGTTATTTTTGTACATATTAAATAGATCATGATTTCAGGATCTCTATAATTTAAAACATGAAAAAAAATTATATATTAATTATATATTTATTTAGAGTGTTTTGTACTATTTCTAGATATGAAATGAAATGTACAACTCATAAAGATGGTATGTCGTGCGTACGCATGAAAATTACTTCTATTTCAATATAGAATTTAATATAATGAAAAGTAAATTATAGATAGTTATATAATAATTATAATATCATATGTAATTCATGTATTTCATATATTTTTATTAAAACATTCCTATATATGTTCAATTTCAACTATGAAAAAGATACATTTCTTTGAGGAGGATGTAGTCTACATAACCATAAATAAAATTATCATATTTTCAAAAAAATGGAAATCATGAAGTTATATTTTTCATAAAAATTTAAGAAGTATTAAAAAATAAAATTTTCATATATATAATATAATAAAAGCATTTACATCACAATTATCAACCATGAGAGGTGGTAATGGAAAAAATGAATGACATTGTTTCATGAGGCGGTAGTCTATTGTACACACAAAAAGTAATTTCATTACCCATTTGATGGAAGGGTGTGTCTTTGTAGGTCAAAAACACAAAAAAAATCCTCATAATTATTATATATTATGATTTTATTATATAATCATAATAAATCAATAATTTAATGGGTGAAGCGGTAAATCAAAAAAAAGTGATAGCTGAAGAAGTTTGCCTCCTGATT
This sequence comes from Viscum album, assembly GCA_963277665.1. Classification (NCBI taxonomy): domain Eukaryota; kingdom Viridiplantae; phylum Streptophyta; class Magnoliopsida; order Santalales; family Viscaceae; genus Viscum; species Viscum album. Next base: position 319,188,250 of record OY728127.1, read on the forward strand.
GGGTAACTCCTTTAGGTTTATAGAAAATTTATTGCTCAGTTCGCTTTCACCCAAAGTTATGGATTCATGAATGAGTGTAGTAATTTTGTGAGATTATTTTGGTAGGGTTTTCATGATCTAAATGGCTTGAATGATATGTATAATTGAGAGTGGTGGGTGGATTTTTATAGTGCAGGGGGAGTGGCATTCTTGTAAATTTTTTAAAAGAAATATTTACACACATTTTTTCCATGTCAGGTGGCACCAATAATGAAAAAGATAAAATTAGATGTTGTATAAGGTCAGAATATGGCCCTCAAATATCTTTTTTACAAATTTATAGTTCATTTTCCATTTTATTTAATGGGTAGTTCCCTATTAAGCTATTTTCTTCTTAATAATTGAAATTAATTTTAATTATTTCACTAATATTTTTGGTCAAAAATTTATCATTATATTATTAAAAATTATAAGTAACTCTGATTCCAAATATGGAATATGTTTCTCCAGATTCAAACCACATATTTCGGATAAATTAAATCAAAATTAATCTTGAAGATATTAGGATAAAGTGGGGTTTTAAGGTAAAAATGTTCATAAGATTGAAATATTTTTCATTCGTATTTTAAAATTAGACTTATTACAATAACCATAATTAGATTAATTAATCTAATATTAATCTTATTAATCTTTAGAAAATAAAAAATATATAATTTAACATTAAAATAATTTATACAAAAAATAAATATTGGATTAAAATTCGGTATTTCATACAATTCATTAAAAAAGAAACCTCTTGGAAATATACAAAAAAAAATTCTTAAGATTATTTTCAGGTAATTATTCAAAAAAAATTATATTGACATATAAAATTTAAAAAATGACCAAAATTGGATTAAATGTAGGTTCTAAATTATATAATGGTAAAATTGTCTTTAAAGAAATATACCAGAAAAGCTCTGTCAGAGGTAAAGCCTCTGACCATTTATTAATAAAGGAAATGTACGTTGAACAAGCACAAAAAGAAAGAAAAAACAGTTACTTGTCATAAAATTCATACCCCTCACCATACCCATGATATATGACTTCCTCCTCTAAATTTGATTCCCATTCATAGCTTTTATAGTGCATCAGGTCCTTCGCATACTTCCATATGAGATTCAACTTCTCTAAGAATAACAACACTTTAGAGGATTTCCTGACAGAGGACCTAGTTGACATTGGCTTTGGCAAGTCAGAATAAACCTTCCCCGTTCATCTTTTAACTGGGGGATTTCCCTCATTTCTGGATATTTTCTTCCCATCCTTGAAAACATCATTAATGTATGTCCTAGCCAAATCACTAATATTTTCTTTGTAATTGTCTGAGACATCCCCCCATTTCCCATAAATTTCCATCTCTTGACAAGCATAAGGCAGGGTACGGCTCTGCTCATACTGCCCATTGATATCAATCATAGACAAAGATCATGGAGTCTCCAAAAAAGCAGTACCAACCTCCATCTCCTTCCTCTAAACATCCTCTTTGGAAAACTGTATGATGTGACCATCTTTAATTTGAGGGAACCCATTCATCTCACCCTGACCCAATTCTTGAATGAGATTGCAAGTATCAACATTGATCTATAGACCACAATCAGAAGTCAACTGCAACTGATAATCCTTACAAGCTAAACAAACAGGGGGTGCAATGTTCCCATCAACTGAAATCCAAGACAGCTCTCCCTCCTTCTTTTCAACCTCACCGGCTTTGTTCATACAACAATCATCCCTCTATACATCATCCTGGATAGCAGGATTATCCCCTGAATTATCAGGTGTTCCCAACTCTCCCCCACTTCCAGAATTAAGACCAGCCCACATAATAAGGGTCATTCCTCCAGGAAGTGCATCAAGAGCTTTCCCATGAACTGAGCACAATTACAGCTCCTCCCCCTTCTGTTCTGAATTCTCAGCTTTGATCATCACGCTTTCACCCCTTCCTATTGCATACTGACCAACAAGGTTCTTACCATGCTGAAACATCTCCCATGTAGAAGCAGGCGCTCCCAGCTTGCCTCCAATTCTAGAACCAGGGGAAACCTCATCTTTTTCAATCTGATCCACACCATTATTTAGAGAGAGATCGTGTTTCAATCTATAAAACACCACAACAACAGACAGATTAAGTGAAGCCTTTGTCTACCTCCCCATATATGCCTCACCCAAACGAACAACATTTCCATGCTTAGCTACATTAGGACCCGACTGTCCATGACCAGATACCCCACCATGCCTCTTCACTGAAGCAGCTGACCTCCTAGTTCTGGCTCCACGACGACAGTGACCAGCCAAGTGACCCAAGCGACAACAATTCGAGCAGTAATGAACCCAATTTTCAAACACAACGGTTTGCCTCCATCAAAACTCCTTGTTGACAGCAACCCAAATCTAGTCGACCAGGGGCTTCGAGGCATCCACCTCAACCCAAAAATGAAGGTTTACTGGATGAATCACAGAGGATGTGCGAAAATCCGAGCAGAAAAAGGGACCGACCAGATTCCCTAGCATACAAATTATCGAACGATTTTGAAAAGGTAACGGGAAATTAGGCATACTTACCCAGGTCGCTAATGAATGAGGATCCTGATTCTTATAAAGATAGAACGACCATCAGAGAAGGAAAAATTTACATCCGCTGCATCGGTGGGGAGCTCTAGACCAGGTGTTGATTATGTCTTCCTCCGAACCAAATCAAATCATCAGGTGAAAATTATCAAGAAGCCTTACAACCGCACGTTCCTTCATGTCCCAATAACTGTACACAAAGCGATCAAACACATCAACATAAGGCCTTCAAAGAGAAAAATGAGAAACCAGTGTCAAATATAGGAATCTCGATGCCGTAGATAATTTCAATGAAGAAATCGGAAGCTGAGGGGCCCCAGAATGATGATCTGGAACTTTTGGTCTTAGGTAAATCGATAGAATGTCCGGAAGGAAAATGTGGTTTGAAAATGTAACAAAACTATTATAAGAAATATTTTATTTAGTATATACTATAACTATTTCATTAATATAATTCACTAATAGTAATGAATTTAATTTATTAGTAAAACCCACCTTTTTAATCATAAAAACATTTCATTTATATTTATTTGTTTCTTATATTAATATCAGATAAATTTATTTCCATTGAATTCACTTTATAAATGTATAAACCATGCATTCTCAGTAGATAGTTACTCTTTTTCATAACCTATAATTTAATGGAACGGTTATATCTTATTATATTTAATAATAATATTTTAAAAATATAATGTTACATGGTAAAACTCGGTCGTGCATGAGATGCATGAAAGAAAAAAAACTCTTTGTTGCATACGATGCAAGATATCTCCATATTTCATGCATTGAAATATTTAGAATTTATTAAATTTATTTAAAATATTAAATAATTAATAATATCATTATAAGTTATATTACATTCTATGTTTGGTGTTTTTTTCATAAGCTCTATTGAATAAAGGTTACTATTTTTTAATTTTAGGGTGTTTTTTCTCCTCACCTTAAGTAAATTGTGTCCTTGAAATTTAATCACGATCTAAAAATATTCTTTGTTCATATTTGAAAATTATCCAGTGGATATCACACATTGTGATAAGATTTAACAAAATATACTCTTAATAAGGGATAATTACAAGTATATAAGTCACATGGAATAACATATATCTAGGATTCTATATAGGAGGCCATTAGTGGGTGTGATGATATGGAATTAGAGGAAAAGTGTAAATATTTATAGGGATTGATGGAGGTTTTTTACCACACGCATTTTAATGACCAATGAAAAATTGAGGTCCTCAAAACTATGTATCAATCATGATTAAAAATACCATTAATTCAATAAAAATTAATGTATTATGATTTCATTTCTGTTTTAATATTTTCCCTAATTTTGATGAAACAAAAAATAGTTACAATTTTCATATAAATTTTTTTTTCTTTTGGATGTGAATTGGTAAAATTATAAATCATCACTTACTTCATGAAATTTATATCATAAAATTAACATCATTTAGATTTTTAATCATTTAAATTTATTTTCATCAGATCATTTGATCTATAAAACAACTATTTAGATTTGTATGTAACTATTTTTCTAATCCAATATGGTTAGTAAATTAATATTAAAGCCATTAATGTTACACCACTGGTTCATCATCAACATTAATTAGTCAAATTGATTTTCAAAATTCAATGATTCATTAACTAGAACCTCACATAGGTTAGTGGTATACGTGAAACCATTATTGTTCATTGTTCATTCTTCGAGGGCTGACAACCTTGTTAGATTTTATGTGTTCTCACGTAGAAAATAAAATTCATATACCTTAAAAAATATTAATATTATTCTTATGAATTTAATAAAATTATAAAGGGAATATTTCAAATATGAATAATCATAAAATAGTCATTTTTCTAATATTTCAATAGAACGTCCATTAAAAAAATAATTCATTGGTTTTATTTCAACATAGTTCATCCTTTAGAATAAGTTTTAACCATGTCCATTCATTGTAATTATATATCCATATCCATAATACTTGTTTATAAAGAAAATGGATATTATCTTAAAAAATCCCCATGATACTGTCATACGTCGTGTTTGGTAAGGCACGTTGTTTTGTACTATGTTATGCTCAAGTCAGGCCTAATGAACCTTTTTGGTGTTGTTTCCATAGGGTACATTTATTCTCGAACCATTTCCACCTGTAGTATCAAGATAGGGAAGTATTTCTTAAAATACCTGAATCATCTATACCATATCAAAATTATTGGATGGTGTTGTATACTTATCCGCAATTTTCTCCTTAGATCTATGTTCACTAATATCTTTTTTCTTATGTTTAGTTTCCTTTAGTTTCTAGTAAACATCTTTTAACCCAATTGTAATGTCCCCAAATCCTATAGGTCAAATCCAGAGTCGTGCTACAATTACAATTTCACGATTTCTAGGAATCAAATTATGAGGTAAATAATAGTTTAGTATTATAGGTTAACCAAATAAATATACGACTCCTTTATTACAAATGAATACAGTAATTAAAATATTTTTTTCTTTCAATGATAAAATTAATCAATACTTTTATATGTTTTATGATTACACTTCTAGGACTCCTACTGAATGAAACAAAATATGGGTGAATAGAAATTCCAGTAAGCTTCAAGTATAGTTGAATCTGTAATAAATCAATGAGAATAGTAAATATGGAAATGTAATGACTAAGTACACATTCCATGTAACCAATAAACTAAAAAGGATGTGCTTAAAAAATATGGCTAGGTAAATAACTGAAATCACATTCCATTTAAATAATTTAATTAAATAAATAATAAATGTAAAAATAACTGAATCACATAAAATTTAATCTATGATATTATCATAAAATTAATCCATATATAATGTGAAATAAAAAATCCCACGAATAATAATAATTTAATAGTAAATGAAAGATAAGATTAATTATTATATTTCTTGATTCCCGGTAACATGATACCATTACCCTCAATACCGTTCATAGTATGGTTTAGTATACTATTGTAAAGACCCTCTAAAAAAATGTTTAAATCTATGGATATAAACCCATCTATTTTTCATGGAAACAAAATCAAAGAGTTTGTTTCAACTAATTTGACCTCATTAGACTACTTTTATATTGAGGGCCTTACTTTTAATGGCCTCCAACCTGAACCATTCATGTCTAAATAATTCATCACATATCAAATAATATATTTCATTAAAAAATGATGTGCCTTATCAAATATTCGTATTTAGTAATGGATATGGATTTATCAACATTTCCCAATTAAATCATGTGTATTTCAAAGTGAACTACTTATATAAAAATGGATTACAATTTTGGAAATGAGCATTTCCATGATACATGATATGGAATGTCAAGGGAAAATAAATGTATAATGGTTGTTAGAAATTAAATATTTCAAGGGGACTACAAAAATTAATCAAAGAAGTGAATGTCAATAATATCATTGGTGAAATAAATCAACAACCAACCAGAGGATAAATAAGAATGGTATCAATAAACAAATATCCCATCTAGAGTAAAATTATAAGGTTTTTTCATTGAATAATTTAAATACTAGAAAAATATATTTGGAAAATATACTAGAAGAAAATATGCTTTTTAAAACAATCTTTTGATATCCTTCTCATTGAATATAAATTTAAAAAATATTTACTTCAATAATCATTCTTCTTAACATGCAATGGGATCTTTAAAGAAATGATGGTGTGAAATTAAGTACATGTCATACAAGTTAAAACCATTCCTTTTTCAAGGTAAAATGTTTAGTAAAGTTCCATGTTCTAAATGCAAAATTAACATTAATTTCATTGCATCTTTAGAGACCCAACCCAAGAATCCCTAATGTAGTTTATACTACCATTACACTGTCTTGATTAGAAGGAATCCAATACTAATGTACAATGAGTTTAGAAGTTTTCAAGAAATAAATACATATATTAGTCTTTTATTTCAAAAGAATAAACTAATTATGACATAATATATTTCCTCCAACGTTAACATTAGTCTAACCTTCCATATCTCTCTTAGTAAATTTTTTTGATTCATAGGATAATAAAAAAATAATGGGTATCTCAAATTCTTGTTAATATTCAAGTGTAGTAGATGAAATAATGAATCAATAAAAATAGTCAATATTGAAAAGTAATATCTGAAAACAAATTCCTCTTAATATAATTGATAAAGAATTATAAATATATCATGGAAAATAACTACAATTCATTCCATTAAAAAATAAAATAAAAATGAAATGAAACCATATATAATATCAATGAAAAAATGTAATGGATAATATTAACACAATACATATTGAAGGAAATTATTAATCATCATACATAACATTTCACAAGAACATGATACCATTACCCTCTATACCTTTCATAAGATGGTTTAGTATAAAATTGTCAAAACCCTTTATAAGAATGATTAAATCTATTGGTAGAAACCAATCTATTCTCCTTGGAAGAGAATTGTTGGGTTTTCCTCCAATCGATTTCACTTCCTAAAACTACTAGTGCTTTGATGGGATTACATTAAATAGTCTATATCCCATTTAATACAGGTCCCAATCATTTCTCATGTATTGAATAATCAATTTAATTGAAAAACAATGTGCCTTATCAAATATAGATAATGAGAAAATATATAGCTTTAAAATATATCCTCATTAAATAAAATAACATAAAAAAATATAATATGTAAAAATGGTATATGTTTTTGTAAATTAACTTATCCATGGTAAATGATAAGGATAATTTGGGGAAAATAAATTTTTAATGGACCATGGAAATTAAAATTTTGAATATGACTTAAAAAATTATTCAAGGATAATAATTTCAATACTCTCCATAGTTAAATAAATCAAAAGAAATCAAGAGTAAGAATAATGAATTTATCAAATCAATAACTTCTATGTGGAGAAAAAATAAAATATTATTGATGTTGATAAATGGAAATATTATAAAAATATCTTTTGAAAATAGTTTTTTGTAAATTATCCACATTGTTATGAAAAATATTTTCAAAATCCTTTTCATCACAAATCACATTAAAAAAATTCCCCTTATACTTGTAGAGAAATATTCAAAATAAACGATGATAAGTAAATCCATACTAGCCATACATAGTAAAAAGTATATTCCTTTTGGATGGTAAAAAGGTTAAAAGAGTGAATTTTCAGAATTCATTGAGAATATTCACATATAAACATTTGTAAAACAAAAAGTATAAAAATTAATTTAATAATTTATTTTGGAATGGTTGAAATCATTTTTTAAAACCTTTTTAAAAAACAAGGTTTTAAAATAAAATAAGTTATTTGACTAAAGTATGTAATGAAGTCGTGTTTTTCTTAATAACATTTTCTAAAATATTTAGAGTGAAATGGAGTGAAAATGGTAATATAAGTTATAAATGGTCATATATGAAAAGATGTAAATAAAATTAATTTATTTTTCAAACAATGATCTAACAATTTAATCTAATGAAAATTCAAGTGTAATAATCTCAAAAAAATGAGATTGTGATGTAAACCCTTGAAAATTTTATAACATTGATGTGAGAATGAATTCATTAATAGATTAAATTTGTCAAATGATAGTCCACATAAAAGAACATGAAATAAAATAATAGATATTAAAAATTTATTAAACATGTAATCAATGAATATTACTGACAATGTGGATTTAATATAACCCTATGAAAAGGAATTGGGTTATAAAGTTCATTACCACTAGGTTTAATTTAATTCAAATACTATTTGAAAAAATATTTAAAATTGAATCAAAAAATTACATGAATATAAAATTATTCCTGATATAATATATAAAAAAATATAGTAGATACTTCCCATGGTAGAAGTACGTGGTGAACATGATACTTATCTCACATATGTGAAAAGTGAGATGAAAATCGATTTCCTTGTGTTTCCAATAATGTGAACATCTATTATACTCTTTTCTAAGAGTTTTAAACATGTAGATAACTTATTATAGAACCAAAATAATATTTATGATATCATAGGTGATCTTAAATTAATATCTCGTTACATGTTTGTTAGTAATTTTCCTTATTTTCACTATTTGGGGAGTTAATTACCCTGCTTATTGAGTATGTTTTAACATGTTATTTTTAAAATATTACATATATCATGATTTTATAACAACAATAATGGAAATAGTGATTTAAAGTTTATATATATCTATTATTTGTGTATTTATAAAAAACCAAAATATTTTTTGAGAGGAAATAAAACGCACTGCACATGAATGCTTCTTACATTTCATTGTCATATTTAATAGAATGAAAAATAAAATATATATATATATATATATATTATAATTAAAAAAAACTAGTTTTTTTCATATTTTTCATATAATTTTTTTAAAACGAACCTTTATACATTCCATGTATTGGGTGTATGAGTCGCATCGCTTTGTGTTGGTTGTAGTCCCCACTTCCACAAACGATGTTATCCTATTTACACAAAATAGAAATAATGATGCAATGTGTTATATAAAAATTTAATATGTATTAATGAAACATAAATATCATAAATATCATATTAGAAGAGCATGTTCATCAAAATTATAACCCTGAAATGTTGTAAAGGAAAAAAAGGAACATCATCGTTTCGTGAGGCAGTGGTTCACCGTCTAAGAATGCTTGGTTCCATAAAACATTGACTAAAATTTGATTAGGTTTAGGTAGAATACATAACCTTAAAAATTCTCAGTATATTAATGGTTAATTTTTTTATATAATTATGATATAAATGGAATTGAAGGGCTGGATATGTAAATGAAATAAAATTGATAGTTGTAGAATGTTACCTCTTATTTCGATAACTCCTTTTGGCTTAAACTAGAATAATTACATTAATTTTTTTCATCATAAATTTAGGCCTCTAGGATTAGGGTAGGTATCATGGGAGTGTATTTTATTAGTGTTTGGGTTTGAGTAAGGGCTTCATAGTAGTCAAAAATTGGGAGTGTTGAGTTCCATTTTATATTATGTGGGAGTGGAATTCTTATAGAATTTTTATAATTGAATTCCACCAACGTTTTTTCCACTTCCTGCAGCTCTAGTATTGAAGAGTAATTATAAAACGGTGTATGGAGTCTAAATATGAATAATAAATGGATTTTGGACAAGTTTCAATGCCATTTTGGGCCTCAATTTTAATGTTTAGTCCTTTGTTTAGCAAATTTTTGACATAATCAGTTTAATTAAAATAATTTTCGCTACTATATATTTTAAAATATAATTCGATATTATTATATTCAATAAATTATTCTATTTAAAAATATGGAATCCATTTTTATAAATTCTAGTCATAACTGTTGCAGAAATTAATATAATTTTATTTTAATATACAGGACGTCAAAACTGGTTTTTAATGTAAAATTTTAAAAAGGATCCTCTATTTTTATAATCATTTTCAAAAGTGGAATTGATTATATTAAATTTAATTGCAGTAATTGTTGTATAATTGATCTAACTAAACATTAAAACAAATAAAAATACAGATTTTTTCATTATATATAATTTGATGAAAAAGTAGAATTGAATTAAAATTGATTATTTTTTACTATTCATCAAAAAATGAAACATCACAAAAAATACCAAAAAATCACCATAACATAATTTTAATGTCTACCATTCATAATTTAATTTTATATTAAAATATTAAATACATAAAAGTTATAAAAATTGGATTTAAAATAGGTTCTCCATTAAACTGCGGTAAAAATATCTTTAAAAAAAGGTCATGTTTTTTTGTGTAAAAATGACTTCCTTGGTATATTTTTCCGATCAAATATATTGTATAAATTCCAAGATTATTTTATTGACTATAATATATATATATATATATCATTAATACAACTAACTAATATTAATTAATTTAATTAATAAGTATAATACACCTTTGTATGAAAAAAAACATTTCCTTTTTATTCAAGTGGTTCTTATATTCATTTCATATGAATTGATTAACAAAAAATTCAATTAATATTTTTGTAAGATATATATTTTAAAAAATTTATTATTCCTATTCATAACCACTAATTTAACAGCTAGGATATATCTTATTATATTAAATAATATTATAAGTATTTGGTTAAACTAAGTCCTGGGTGTAACAGAATCTACCGAACAAATTCATTATTACATATAATGAATGATGACTATGCATTGGAAGCATTGAAATATATATTTAATATAAACTATTAAATATAACATTAAACCAAGAGAGGTTATATTACCATATATGTTTGGTTTTATATGTCATTCACGCTATCGAGTAACAAGTTTCTATTTTATAATTTTAAGTGTGTTAAATTTTCTCAAACTTAATGAAATTGCATCCTTTTAATTTAAACTCGATCATCATAATATCATGTTTTATATATTAATATTCCCATTTTAAAATAATAAATAGTGATAAATTTTTATAAAATATCCTGTTAATAAGGGATAATTTAATGTTTAAAATTTCACATGAAATTACATATAACTTGGTTTCTAAAAAGGATAAAAATTGTGGAATGTAATAAATATATACCTGGAGGAAATGAATGAATATTTATATGGATTTACAAGGTTCATTAATCAATAAAAAATGATAAATGAAAATTTGAGGTACTCAAATCCATTAATATATTACTATTTAAAATAAATTTTGTTCAACAAAAACATAGTTATAAGGACAACATTTTTTCTTTATGATACTTTTCATAATGATGAATAATTCCATTATTGAAAAATAAAATAAGAAAAACATCTTTTCTTGATGAATTTCAATTTATTGATATTTTTTTTTTGGGATTTGGTCAAATTTTAATGGATCCTTTAATCCTTGAAATGTATATCCTCGAATAAACCCCCTTTTTTTAAACTAAAATTTACATTTAACAGATTTTAATACCTAAAGAAAAAGACATCATATTTTTATCAAACTATTTTCCTAAACATATATTGTTAATACACTAATCTCTAGAAGTAAAAAATACATACTATTGGTCCATTATTAATATTTGTTTTTAAAATTTATTATCTAAAAACAATGATATATGGGTTCAGAGTAAGTCCCATATTCGTGTACCAGGTTACCCTTGAGTTACCCCCAATATGCATTTTTGACATTGTTTACCCTATGTATATCTGTTCCAGAATCATGTCTAATTATATTATCAAAAGAGTAGTGTATTTATAGGAATACCCGCATAATATATACAATACCAAAATAATATAAAGTTAATAAATAATTATAATTAAAGGATTTATTAGGGTTATGTTCCATAAACTATGTTTTCTAAATCTAGTTTCCCTATTTTATGTTAAACTTCTTCTAATACCAACTATAACTATCCAACCTAGAAGACTATAGCTATTGCATTAATTTATTACATTGGTATGATTATGAGGAAATCAAATCATGAAGGTCTGAATGTTTAGATGTTTTGGAAAACTAGATTACATATATGATACCCATATTACAATGGGGAACATAAAATAAATTATGGCACATAATAAAATGAAATGAACTACATACATGAATGATTATTCAAATATGTATTCTTTATAACATATTGAAAGGGGAAAAAATTAATGGTGACCTCAATTGGTTAGTTAGGTTATTTAATAAAGAATAAATAAATAATAAATTATTATTATCAAATTGGAATGGTAATTATCTAAAAACACATTCCATTAAATTAACTTGATAAGAAAAATCAATATGGCATGGTAAGTATTGATAACACAAGCCATTTAATATGTATACTATGAGTCATCTACATTCATATATTATGTCAAAGATAAATTCTCATAGTTAAATAATAACTAAATCTCAATTAGGTAAATGCATAATTATTGGATTCCATGTTTCTTAGGTACATAGTACCCAAACTATCATTACCATTCCCAAATCAATTTACAACATATCGGGTAGAAGCCTATATAAATTTTCCAACTAATTTTCCTCATGAAACTAAAAATTCATTGAGAGGATATTTATAAAAATTCCCACCCATGTCATACATATATAAATCAATCCGCGTATATCTAATAATGGATTTCATTCATTGACAATGTGCCTTATAAAATATACATATTGATTTAAAATTGTGATTTATCAATATTTTCAAACATAATCAAATAATTTTCAAGTACACACCATGTGTAAAAATGGTATATAGTTTTCGATATAATTATACCCATAAAATATAATTATGTATATAGAAAATTAATTGTGATTTCATATTGATAATTTTCAAAAGGAATTTATTGTTTCAAGAAAATTTTATCAATCACAAAAAATTTATATTACAAAGAGAACCTTCACTAATTGGTAATTTTCATGTCAAAACCCATTGTATTAGATAATTAAAATTAATAAATTAAATATAATGAAGATATAAGGATTACTGATATAATATATAAAAAGGGTTAGTAGATACAATAATCTAAATAATAATTTCAGAATATCATATTTATCTCTGGGATGTACAAAGTGAGATGAAAATCCCTTAACTGGTGTTTCATTTTTTATAAACGTAATTTAAGAAAATGTATAATGGATTTAAAAAACTTAATAAATTATTATATAATCATAATAATATTTATCACATTATTTATTATCATATTATAATATCTTATAACTTTTTTGTTAGTAATAATTTTTTACTTTCACTATTTCAGGTGTTAATTTTATAGTTTCTTGAATAAGTTTTGACTTCTTATTTGATGGTAGTATTACATAGATCATGATTTTATAATACATAGAGTAAAAATCATGATGTAAATATAGTATCAATTTATTACAAATGTTTTTATATTAATGCATAATTTTTTGAGACATGAAATGAAATACAGTGTTCATAGAGATGGTAGAATGTACATTAGCATGAACATTACCTTCATTTCATTTTCATTTTTACAAAATTAAAAATTTAATGATAAATATATATATAAATATTATAATAAAATTACAATACAAATATCATATATATCACATATGTTTATTAAGTCCATTGTTAATGCATTCCATGAATAGCATGAACGAATCACATTCCTTTGAAGAGGTCATTGTCCAGACTACCACAAACTATGTTATTGTATTACTAAAAAATTGAAAACATTAAGGTATGTTTTATGTAATAATATATTAATTATTAATAGAACATAAATATCTTACATATCATATATAAATATGGCAGCTTTTCTAATTCCCAACCATGAGAGGTGGAAAAGGAAACCCAAGAAACATCATTTCGAGTAGTGGTACTTCATCGTACAAATGGTGAGTATATTACCCATTTTATAGATTTGTGTGTAGTTTAAGGTCAAAAAAATAACATAAAAAATTTTTAGTGTATTTAGGATACTGATTTTATTAAATAATCAGGGAATAATAAGAAATTATGGTGAGTTAGAAACAAATAAAACATAGATGCGCGTGTAAAGAATGATACAAATTTTCGGGTACCTCCTTTTTTCCAAAAATGGGATTCCATGAATGTCTTTATTACCAAAGGAATGAAAAATTTTTGGGGGTTGTTTGGAGCTTATTTGGGAATAGTTATAATAATCTAATGTTTCATATCATGTGTGAGTAACGGTATAGTGAATTCCCTTCTATAGTAGAGGAGGAGTGGAAAATCTTGTAAATTCTTCAATATAAATACTAATGATAGGTCTCCCTTAACTCATGTGATTAAACTTAAAAAATGAATTAAATTGATATTATGGTCAATCCGGGCATCATCCATAAAAAATATGTTAATTATTTTATTTTTTTCCCTTATCTTCTATGTTACCCCACTTTTACGAATCTTATTTTTATTAAAGTGACTAGTTTTTCAACCAAATATATTTATCATTTAAAACTAAATTAAAGTTATATATATTATTAAATATATACCCACATAATTATAAATATTAAATCGAATTTATAAAATATAAATATCTTCTTTGTTGTAAATTATTTTTTAATCAAATGCATGCAACACCCAAAAACATTACTTTAACACGAACTGTGCTAACAATGTTTTTACTATTTATGGGAAAATCTGTAAATTATAAAAAATAAATTTGAACATTAATGTACTATATTTGATATTTATTTAAACAATAAATTATCTATTTCGAATATCTGTTTTTTTATTAATTTTAAATCACTTCATACCAAATCATTTATTAAAAAATATCATTAATGTCGATTTATACATTGCTAAATTAATATTAATTTAAATATATGAAAACGATGATGGAATAAGAATATATAAGGATAATATATATGTAAAATACTATAGTCATATTAAAAGTTAATGTGACATAATAATTCATTGAATTTACGTTACTCTTAAGATCTTTAGCATCAATTTTTTTATTGATTTATTAACTAAATGATCCATGTGTTAGCATTTGTTAAGCACTTAGTGGATTTTTTCATATATAAAAATTAACTTTAAATTATAACATTAAAAATTTATATAATATTAAAAATAATAGTTTTAACTAATAAAATGTTACGTCTTCCATAACATAAATCGTCATAAATGTTAAAGGTAAGGAAGGTTCTATTTTTTGACTTTTCATTACATAACAAGTTATATAGGACACATTCTTTATCATGTGTCCCAATAACTCATTGAATTTTAAACAAGAGAGAATATGGTCTTAATATGGGATGAAATTCCTTTTTTGAAAAATGTAATGGTCATTTTGGTCGTTCATGTTAAGCTTTACTTCCTATATAAGCATAACTATACCTTAATCACTGTAATTGATTTTAATAATATTCCCTAATATTTTTGGTATAAAATTATTTTTGTATTATTTAAATCTAACTATTATAATTATTATAAATATGGATTTAATTTTTTTAAAATTCAATTCATAGATGTGGAAATATTATGCTTAAATCTAATCCCATAGATGTGGCGAAAAGAAAGTTTTTTAAAGTGAACAAATTAAAATCTTCATTAAGTATTTATATTTAAATTAAATATAAAAATGACTCAAATTACCAATATTGTTTTAATAGGTATATAATTGATCTATTTTTACATAAAAACAAATTTAAAATATAATATAACAATACTAATTGTTTATACGGAAAGGCGGTTTTAAATAAAATGCAGTATTTTTCACTATTCATCAGAAAAATTAAACTTATCAGAAAAATATTAAAACACTACGCTAAGATAATTTATATATTCTAAATTCCAAAAAAAGTATGTTTTGACAAATAAATATTATTAAAGTGAAAAAATATAGTTTAAAATATGTACATCACTATAAGGTAATAAGACATTGTTTTGCATGTTACATAAGATAACCAAGTGTTATATTTATGGTAAGGTTAATATTTTGGTTTTCATAAATAAATCAATCCAAAAAATATTTTAAATATAAATTTTTTAACATCTTGTTCTTTATATTATCCTTTCAATAAATAAATTGCATCAATGCAATTTAATCTTGATCTCGGTAATCTACTGTTTGATTCTTGAAAATTCTATTGTTGGAAAACCCAACATTGTAAACAGGGTTAATAACACATGTTCATAATAAGTATAGTAATTAAATTATAAAGACACTAGAAAAGTAGGCTTTTAAATATTGAATCATTAGTGAAAAATATTTAAGAAAAATCAAACTATCTTGTTCTTATAGAGAGTAATGAAATCATGTTCGTGAAAATGTTTTTTACCACATAACCATATTCTATATATTTGAATAAATGTCACGGATATCATCAAAATTGAGGATAATATGATAAAGTTTTTGTTTCACAAACATTTCACCAATAGATGAGGAATTCTTTCACTCTATAAGAATGTATGAAAATGTATTTAATTCATAAATTACTATTTCATAAGAACAATCATATCATTTATTTATTCCTTGAGCTATTTATACTTCTTCTCTAAAATCATTTTTCTTCATAGTTTATTGTAAGTAAAGAATCAATAAAACCCTAAAAATAGATCAACTTAAACCATTTCATAAATATTTAACATTGTTGGGAAAAAATCCCTCAAGGCATCATTCAATTATTTTTGAGGTGATTGTGTTTGTTGACAAAGTGGACATCTGTGTTGTTATTGTTGACAAAGAAAAACAATGAAATTCACATTTGTTGACAAATAGGATTTCATGATGGAATGTCGAGTTCAAGAGTTGAGTTCAACAATCCATGTTTGATTCAAGAACGTTGACAAAATGAATGGATGATCTGGAGGCAGTACAAAAGAACATATACAAGGTGGCACCGTTTTCCATTGTTTGCAAATTTTTTGGGCCTGAAAATAGACAAATGAAGAAAAGTGTTTTAGGCAAAGGGACTTGCGCGCCGAGGACTTGGAGTATAGGAAACTTGTGTGCCATATGTTTTTCCTGATCAGAAGAACAAAATATGGAAAAGGAAATAGGTTTGTGAATGTTTGGGAGTTGGTCGCACAAGTGTCTAGGAGGACAGAAGACTTGCGCGCCGAGACTGGGTCGCGCCGGTGACTTGCGTGCCATCGCGCAGGGTGGTCAATTTGACTATAAATACTGGACCAACCCTCTTCATTCTTAACCGGAGTTCATCACTTTGAGAAATCAGATCTCCCGTCACGCAGGTGTGGTGGTCGCGCAAGTGGTGTGTGTGGTCGCGCAGGTGGGACTTGCGCACCAGGGTGATAGTTGTGTGCCACTGTTTGAAGTTACGCGCTAGTGTAGAAGTTGTGCGCCAATGCTGGTTTGGGAATAAAAGTAAGTGAGTCTCACAAATTTTGAGTTGGGGAATATTGTGTTGCACAAGTGTCTGAGGTGGACTTGCGCGCCCGTTGAGACTTGCGTGCCGATACTTGCACGCTGAGTTAGACATGCGCGCCAAGTATGATTTATTTCCAGCAGTCGTTTTCGGGCTGCGTGGAAGCTGGAAGATTGCCAGATACTTTCGGTGCAAAGAGATACTCATCTACGGGTGAATGGTGTACTTCAATATAGCATCAACATAAAGAGGAAGATGCATTCTTTCATGAAAATGAAGAGACCTACAGGTCTATAAACTGTGAGTGGATTCCTTCCAAGAGCAGTGAGAAAAGGAAGAGAAAGAAGGTGATCCTCTCCACCAGTAGTGAGCCAGAGAGAGAGAAATGGGGAGTGACCATTGGGGAAGCAGTGAGATGACCCTAAACATTGTAAAGGTAGTGAACCTGGGAATAGAAGTGATCTAACCCAAACATTGTAATCCACAGCTAGTGAAGTATAGTCGAATTGGTACGACCGGAAACTTGTTGGCGTATGCTCCTTGAACGTAGCCCTTCGCAGTGAACAAAGTAAAATTGTTGTGTCCTATGCATGCTTTACTTCCTATTTAATTTGTGCAACAGGAAAGAGAGAGAATAGTGTTTTTCTTAGCAGAAAAACAAGATCATAATGGGCATTAATTTTAAATTAGTCATACCCTGATTCACCCCCCTCTCAGGGTATTCAGCCTTTTGGATCTAACAAACCTCATTAACCTTCTTAGTATTATTATCCAAAACATTAGAATCAGTTCCAAGGTAGTCTAAAATATTCAATTTATTTTATTTTTTTCACTCATATCCTTATCCTGGAAACATTATCACAACATTTAGACCATAATAATGCTTCTCTTTCTCTCAACCATTTATTTTACAAAAAAATTAACTACTTACCAAATCAGTGTTCTTTTTACCATTCAATATAGGATTTAAAATACACAATGAAAAGGTACTATAGAAATACAATTATATATTTTCTAATAATATAATGATAACAAATTCAACAAAATAATTTTACAATATATTTCATATATACTTTTGGGGGAGAACAATAACCATTCAACTATGGTTTTATAAATAACAAATTTTTTACCTTCATCCCTTACATTGTTATGAGGTATATTCAATTAATGATTGTAGAATTAATTTGTAGAGTGCCCCATATCCAGGTAGGTTTAACACTAAATATTAGTGTCTTCCTTCTTCCCCTATCATTATTTATCATTATGGCCAATTTCTCCAGACATAAAAAAACTCTCATTACCTGCAGGCATTTCCCAAGGTGATTATTTCCACAATCCCACATGATTTATATTATATTATCTTCATATTCTTGTTTGATTAATTCCCTTTGTCCTGGTTATCATTAGAGACATTATTACCTAGTTATTCCTTGTTTATGTGAGCCCTAGAGAATTCCTTCTTTGTTATAATGGTAAAGAAATTCTCTTTATCTGAAGAAAAATTTTGGGGGAACAAAAAATCAATGTAGACCAGGATTATACCCACAAAATATGTAATCCATTTTTCAATTGGGGATTGATATATAATCTGTAGTATACTTGGTTAACATTATGACTGTACATTCACAATATCTAACCATTTATTTTTCATTTTTCATTAAGCTATGGAACTTCCTATTTACATCAATTTTTTGTTTATGGGAGAAGTATTTATCAAAGAATATATCAATACATGTTCTCGATTCCATGAGTTCTATTTTTTTCCTCCCTAGTATATTGGATAAAGGACCACCATTGATCAAAATCACCTCTACGACAATACACAACATGATTAGCCATTTCTATTTCACTGTATCCCATTTCCAGGAATATCTTCTTCAATGACTTAATTTATTTCTATGATACTGTTGGTTATGTAGTCCAACATAATGATAGGGGACATGATCCTATATTTTGATCCAACATCGACAAATATTATTGTCAAATAGGTTTTCCTATTTAGGAATGGTTGTGTGTCAATACCTGATTAATATTCCATATTACAACCATAACATACTTGGTTACAATACCATTTATATCATCATTCCTAGAATGGAAACCTATATATTTTCCATGAGTATTGATACCATTCTTCATTATATGCACCATTACTAAAAAATGGATTATACTAGATTAGATCATAAAATAATAGTGTATAATTTTATGTAAGGTATAAAAATAACATAAATATATGCACCATAAATCATATAATCATAAGCTTTGGTTTCTTTGGGTACATATAAAAATTTAAATCATTAAAAAAATTAATGAAATTTTTAATTATCTTAAGTGTATTCCCCAGTAGTGTCAAACTATTTGTGTAGTAAGTCCTATTATTATGTACTAGGTTACCATTGAGTCTATCCTGACACACCTTTTTTGAGTTGTACCCCTAGCTAAATCTATTCCAAAACCACATCCCCTTGGACTATCCCAACATGGATTCATTTCCTATAATATCCACATAATGTCTACCATATAAAAGTTCTTGAATGTTATTCTATACATAGCCTCAAAGGATATCTTAGGGGTATGATCCCTAATTTATATTTTCTAAATCTAGTTTCCATGTTTTATAAAAAACTACCATGGATACCAAAAGTAATACCAAGACCCTAGAAGCCTATAGTTAAGGAATTACTTTATTACATTAGAATGATTTCATGGAAATAAAATCCAGAAGGCCCAACAGATTAGAGGTTTTGGAAAACATCATTAAACAAAATTTACGCATGTTACATTTGAAAAAAATAAAAACATCATATGTAATAAAATGAAATGAACTATATCCTTGACAGGTTATTCAATGATTTCTTCAGAATGACATTTAGAATGGTAATAAAATTAAGGGTGATAACAAATTCTATGTAATGGTATGTATAGTGGTTGAAATAAAGAATCAATGAGCATAATCAATATAAAAGTGTAAATAATTGAGTACACATTCAATTGAAATAACTACATATGTAAAAATAAATATGGAAAGGTAAGTATCTCAAACACATACCATTTGGTTATGAAACTAAGAATGAAATAAAGAAATAAATAATTTCAATTAAAAGCTAAATTGATAAATATTAATTGAATCTAAATGATGGAAATGATTAATTACATAATGTCATGTTGCCTAGATACATGGTAACATTACCATGAAGACCTTTTACAAGATGGGTTATATCATATTGGGTAAAAACATATCTGATTAGTCCAACCAATTAGTCTCATGAGAATACTGATAAATTGAGGGGATATATACGTCCAGACCCCACCTGTGTCCTACTATTCTAAATAATTCCAATTATATTGAGTAATAGATTTAATTAATTATTGAAACCCTCCAAAAAAGAACTAAAAAAATCACAATGCAACCAATACCTGAACAAGGGAATTATCTTTCCCATGAAATAAAGGGAGAAGAGGATTTTTTATGGCATTTGGTGAAACTAAAAGGCTAACAATCACATGAAAACCTCATGGTCATGTGAAGTCTCTATAATGGGACTTATACAATGCAAAGACCCATTAAAACATCCTCAAGAAGAACCCTTTTTCACTAATGACAAAATAGTGATGGTCGGATGACCATCCCCATAGGATATACAGTTTTTCATTGGAAATTTCCTAAAAAACTGTATGAAATTATCAAAAAATCAAGTGAAGTTAAATTCTATGGAAGATACCCCCAACATTCACAAATATCACACCCCAAATCATCATTGGGAAGAATAAAATCCCTAGATTATGTCTAATCCATCTCACAAGACCTCCAATAATTATCTAAAAATAATGAAGGAGTTAAATGGGATGAGGCAAGAGGGGTCCATAGATGTTGGTGGACGTGCAGTGTGCCCATAAAGACATGCGATGCACCCAGACCTATTTGGTGCATCTCGTAGAGCCCCTTCATCTCGTCATCTAGGTCACATCGGAACTATTGGGCATCCTCCCAACACTCTAACTAAAAATTCATTTTTTTCAACAATACTAGCACATACTTATAAAATCCACATTGTTCGCATGATACAAAATAGGAATAATGAATAAAATCATGGATATTACCCCAGAAAACTCATGTACCTCCCATCTATTATAAAATAAAACAAAGGGGATCAAAAGGGAGGAGGTGAGTGGTGTCTGCGGTCACTTAATAATGATTGAAGCACACCCTAAATGACCCGAAAGAAATCACAAGACATTAAGGTTATGTCTCCCATGCCTTGTGAGAACCCTCCAGCCGGCCATTTTTAATAAATAAAAGACCTAGCGCATGTCCATGAAACCTCACGGAACTCTACAAATGAATAGACAGGTTATCCAATGAATTATTCACACATTACCAAGATACTCGTATTTTTCATGAGACTCATCTCCGAAAAAATAGAGGAAATTCACCCAATTCCATGCATGAAATCAAGAATTAATCTTGAAGTTCATACCATAAAACAAAGGAAAAGGAAAAGGGGGTAGGAGAGCAGGGATCGCGGTCGCTGAAGGAAATGCGACGTGTCTAGTGTACCCTCTGCCTCAAATGTGAGATCACGAGACAGGACACCCAAGGATGGGTGAGTTCCCTTCGTGAAGAACATGAATCTCACGAAGACCCATGGATAGGTTGACTTCATGGTCGGACAACCCATGAAGGTGAGAGTCTTCAATAATATGAAATAATATTATAAAGGGTGGATGTTCATGCGACCACTGAAAATAAAGTAGAACCACAAATACTGTAAACTATAGAGACATACAGAACCAGATAGCATGAGACCCTGTGTCGACTATATCCTAGACTCACATCAAGTGCCATGCACAGACCGATGAGTATATGGTATGGTTTCACCTATTAATTCTCTACTCCAACTCAATAGGATTGTGGGTTGGATAATCAATTGGTGTGTTGGTCGATTGAATGGATGTTAGAGGCCATTCATGTCAGTGATCATATCTCAGGCTTCTTCGCACAATAGATAACACGACCAACTGATATTCCACCAGTTAATACATTGGTGGACCTCTAGAGCAGTCATGGGCTACAGATAAATTCTTTTATCCTAATCAATAAATGATCATGAGAAGGACTCATGGAGAGAAATGCGAAGTCCACATCACATGCCTTCCAGATCATGTGAGACACTATAAAACTAACACTAAACCAAATGAAGAACATGAAAAAAAAGGGAAATGATAGGATTTTATGTGTAAAACTCATGAGCACTACACGATCACAGACCTCATTGGGCTTCACATGTGCCACACGAATACACACGAAATCCCCAAGTGGCGCCTCCCTGATCTCACGACCTACCATTTTCATGTCATTGAAGGCATGTGGAACACTCTGAACATGTCGAGACAGGTATTGAGAACCTTTTACAAGAACCACCTAGATACTTAAAACCCTTTGGGTTTGTCACCCTCAACATGAGACATCTTAGGGACACATTTCTGTACTCATATGAATGCTCTGACACACATCATTCATGTCTCATCAACACATCTGGTAGGATGAACCATCTCTCATGGAAACCCCCCATGAACAAGGATTCCAAGACTCGTGACACCTTTGGACATACCGACCTAGAATCGTGATGTATCCATGAGGTGTTGAACAAGGCATATGTCACACCACTTGATATGTCGGCCTAGAAACAAGATGTATCTCGAAGGTGTCGACCAATACATGCAACACCACCTGGATCATGTCACCATGGATCTCACAACTTCCCCCATTTGTGTCGATCCAGTCCATAGGATGACCCCCAGGGTATTCTGATAGGATCCAAGGTCACCTTCTAGATCAGAATTCCCATTCATCACGGCATCCGCAGTGTGTAAACCAATCCTTAAAAACTATAATGACTCGGATTCACGCCATAACCGGGATACGCAAGAAACCTCATTAAAGGATCGATATCGATATCAAATATCCCAAAGAATTTACCAATAAAAAACCCTCTATCCACTTTTCATGAGGCTGATCTTGAACCCACTCATGTTTCTCACAATGAGCATGGCTCATGTGGGATTAGGGGATGCAACTAACACCTCATTTGGCATCATAATTGGAAAGCCTCAGTGTGTAAGTCCCAATTCCGATCGAACTACACGGATTTTTATTCCTATAATAACTAGTATGGTTAGGACTCCCCATAATCGATCAATTAAATCCTTCAAATATAAACCTCCTTCAACCTAGGGTTCATATCCCAAAGCAATAGATCATGTGACTTCATCATAGAAGTAATTTCCCACTATCGGGAAATAATAGAGAACCTCATATACATAAAAATAAATCATTAACCATTGTATATTTTGTAGAATTAAACCACATAAATTTTTTCGGGTAACAAGTTTTGCTTCAAGATTAATCAGAGAATAAAAAACATGCCTTAAATCAATAAGAGATGTTAAAAGTATGAAAAACATCCCATCAAAAGGGGGTGATGATCCTGACTTGACTTCCTCTCCACCAATACGAGTCCCCAAGAGTCGATGGTCCTCAAAACCAAGCTAACCAATAGCCTTTGTAAAGTAGGTCTACACTCAGCTATAGAGGGAGGGAACCATTTGATGTTTTCAGAAAAAGTGAAATGCTATTGTGAAGACTAAAACCCATTCCATAGCATGAAATTCTAATGAAACGAATATTTTGTGCCAAACATTTATTCATGAAATAACCAAATGACCGGGTTATAATCCATCGAGCCTTGTTTCCTATCCTCGAATGTAAAAAACATTGATAGGATCGACATGAACCTCTTAGTCCACATTGTCTGGTAAATTATATACATGAAAAGTAGTAATACAACCAGGAATCGGCAATCTAATAAGCATGTCCTCATGTTGATGAGTCCACATGGGTAGAATGGATGGAAAGGGAATAGGGGAAAAAAATTTAACCATGCATATCTTATTTATTATTATCATGCTTGTGACATGGAACTGATTGGTGACCTTATTCCTTAATGATTATATGCTTTCAAACTCCAGATCCGATAAAATGTCTCAATCATCAAGCACAGGTTCCGACACCTCATCTGTTGTTGCACTCCCCGTGGTTGTAGAATTACCTCAACTACAATATATATCCCGCATCAAGTAGAAAACATGATGATTTAGGATTTCCACCTATTCGGAACTATCCATACTATGGGAGCATCAAGTGAGATTCTATATGTGTGGTAGCCGGTGAGTCTGTGGTGCTCGAAAAATGTATCTGTTAGGAAAGTGGCCCCAATTTTGATGACTAATAGATTCGGGAGCGTATCTTCATAGCTTTACATCTGAAACCTTCTGTACCAATTGAAGGTGGATCATGAGGCCATATATTGCTCTCCTACAGTCTATGAACCTCTGAAGAGGGCACATACTAACAGTTTTCACTAGCATCATCATATTGGTACCTATATATCGCATATTGGGGGATACTTTCCAAAAATTTTCATCTAAACAAAGACTCGTCAAAGGAAGAAGATGACGGATACCCAATAGGTGTAAAATATCCCAGCTCCTTCCGACAACTCCCTTCAGCATACTATGGTAGGGACCACTGAACAAGCTTATATCCCTTCTTTCCTTGACCATGTCTATGGGAATATTTTTTGCAGAAAACATGGGGGAGGCCCTTACTTCTAGACACATGCATTAAGCCCACGGGTATATTCATGGAACATGGAGGCCAAAAGAGGGAACATATCCTTGCTTCAATAGAATACATATGCCAACAGGTTATG
This sequence comes from Viscum album, assembly GCA_963277665.1. Taxonomy (NCBI): domain Eukaryota; kingdom Viridiplantae; phylum Streptophyta; class Magnoliopsida; order Santalales; family Viscaceae; genus Viscum; species Viscum album. The sequence continues at coordinate 319,213,350 of OY728127.1, forward strand.
TAAGTGGAGGACATGATGGATTATATTCCTACACACACTTTGCTAACGTGCCGCTGCATTTTACCAACAGGTGAAGAAAATCATCGACATATTTTGGAAATGGTTTAGATTAAGGGATAGGAACATACTCTTATATCTATAGAAAAGACAACTCAACGCACTGATCATCATGAAAAATTGGTTGTTTTAGAGAAATCTCACATTCTATCTCCATCCATGGAAGATTATTGGTGTATCCTGATTGAGGTAGAGGTATCAGACTGGGCTCATAATCCCATACTAACTGATCCCAAATTGGCGAGAGAAACACATGCCTCCGGATAGGTGTACATTAAGATAAAAAAAGTCCAATGACAAGATGTGAATGCCTGTGATTGGACTAGGTGTATTTTTTTTATCCAACGGAGAATAACTATGTTAGAGTGGCACACGCCTCAGGATCAGCTCATATCTCTATCAAAGATGAGGTAGTGCATCAATATATTCTAAAATCTCTATAAAAGTGGGATCAAATCCTCACAGAACCATATAGTTATATGTAAATTACGGAAACCTCCATACAATAGGGCCATATCCCTACTAAACCACCAATGGCAGGCCGACATATTCTGAACAAGAAGTAGAAAATGACTAATATATCTAATCTACATCATGTTAGTGTCCTTGGTGTTATTCAACACACTCTCAACACCATAAGGGTTTGTAAACTACTCTATCAAAGTGGATGCACGAGATGTTAAATATCGTGATAGTCATCCTCATGGTAATGTGGAGATGGTTCAAATGGACTCTATACCTAACAACCACCATGGGAAACCTTTCCACGACAATATCTCACATGTGCATGGTATTCCTCTCATTTTCTAGAAACCTCAATATAATGAGGTGACCCAAACATCGACAACTTAATATATAGAGGTTCTATAAATATCATTAACAATTGGATATAATTCCCTATAAGAATTTAGTATCACTCCATAATCATCAATAGGTGAAATCATAGTCATCTTCTATTTTATGACTGGATGGAGGCATGTACATCAGATGAAGAAGAGGGACATATTGAAATATGAAGTGATTAGGCCCAAAAAATCCTCCCCCTCATGTAATGGCCCCTCCCTACATCAAACTGTGAGATCCTCATTGAGACCAAAAAGGAGTGAATTCATTATCTATTCATGAATTTGTGGGCCACTATTCTGGGAATAATGGATTAGCATCTCCCTTTTCCAGGATATGAATGTCACCTCTAGACCACCAGGATACTATGTTTCCAGCTTTACCTATCTGTTATATTCGTGTCTTGGGATCCAAAACCAAAAAACTACAAAGCATATTTACTACACTCTTTCCACCATTGCATTATAACACTTATACATCAGATCTCCAAATACAAGTCAAAATTATGAATTTTAAGATGGGTACAATATGGTGAATTACACTTCAATGCTCCCCAAGAAATGTAGAGCCTGCCAAACATGGTATCCTGCAATATTATAGCCTCTGATGATGTTAGAGTATGGGGAAATTTTTGAGCAAGTTGGTTGCTGCAACAAAATGTTCCCACTCCAACAATGACCATACATCAAATATGGGGATATAGGGTAGCCAAAAAAATCAAATTGGATCCCCCAAGATAATATGAGGACATTATGGACATGGATATTAATGTTTTATTCACTATGATAACTACATGTATGGAGCGATCCTCATCATGGGATGCCATCACACCCATATCTCACACAAGAATAAATGCACAACATCATGAAAACTATAGTAGTATGAGATATAAAAACCATATAGGTGTAGACTCAGTATCTTGGGAAAGGAGAATAGTTTCCACTGCCTCCACCTTTGGTTTCATCAGTCCCTGAGAATATATAGGATGTGTTTTTAGTAGTCACATGCAAACCTCAACCCTCCCGGCTGGGGACATTTATATCTCAATCACTACCCAAAATTTCATCATCCCCTAATTTGACCTTGGAGACATCAATGATGAATAATGATAATTCCCATCCCATAGGGATGGGGTAATGTTTATCATTATCACCACCATAGAAGGAATCAGTATTATCCATGTTGGGGGGAAAAGATCAGTGGTTGGTGTCCCACCAGTTCGTCCCAATGAATAAAAAACCTCTATTGGCCAGTGCCCATTACAAAACCCCAATCAGATATTCATTCTATGTCACCATTTATAAACCAAGATCATTCGATGTACAGTGAAATCAATCAGACCATGTTGGGACTGCAAGTCAAAACATCTTAATAAGGGAAAATGTTTGAGTACTAACCCAAATGAAATCATTGAAAAGTTGGATTTCCACTTGGAAAGAGATGGAAAACCCACCATTGAACAATATATCTCTTTGAATTTCATCACATTTTCATAATTAAATCATGATCTAGATTCATAAGATCACAATAGGAAAGACATACCCTAGGTGGAGTGGGATTTGGACACACCAAATGAGGATGTGTGCACTAGGAATCTAGGAATTCTCTATAATTTCGCACCACTGAATAATGAGTTATGACCTCTTCAATGAACACCTCAATAGATAAATGGAATGAATTGATTGTTTCTAGGTTTCCATATTTCGAAGTGAAATTTCCATAATATGAGAGTGAGATATGAACTCTCTGAGAGCTCAATGAGGATCTCCTCAAGGGAAATATTCCTAATGGGTTTTGTCTCTAGCTAGAGGTTGATATTCCCCCTCCTATGTATGAACCAAAAGTCAAAGAAGAATCTAGATATTTGATTTTCTCGTTGTCTAGACAACCCATCCACATAAATGAGGAGGTTGGAAACGATAGGGATTTCCTTCCACTGAGGCGATAGCCTTTTCACTGCCAGGGTAACTCATAAATCATAGGATAGTTAAAGGAACAGTGAGATATGAAAGCCAAACCACCTCATTGGCCACCACATGCTCTTTATAAGGAAATCTCTAACCACCATGGGGGTTCTCTTCATTAGTAGTACCATTAGGGGCAGTAATATAAAAAAGTTCATCTAGAAAAACCTATGAGAATATAATTTTATTATTGAGGTCATCCTCAAAATTCTTTTCCTTATAGGACACCCACTACTAAGATTCAATTGGGAACATCATGTCATGCATACCCCACATACCCACTAAAATAAATTCCTCCACAGGTAGTGGTAAAAAATTGACATTCGTGGGAGGTGATATTGGGGATTCCAACCTCATATAGGCTAACTTCTTCCCAAGTTTGGGGTTATATATTGTTAACAGGGGATGATGGGCCTTACTCACCAACATAGATATTTTCTGATTGGGATACAATCGGATCTATATATCTTCATAGCTTTGAGAAAGGCTAGTTACTGCTTCAATAGGGGGAAGGTTCACTTATGCCCCAATATTCTCCCTGGTGAACATCAACTTGATTTGATGATCCCCCATAGTGTTCCACTTGTACCATACATGGATAGTGCTAGGATAACTTGTTTGGATACACAAGAATTGGAGGATGACATGAAATAGTTCATACCATTCATAGATAAGGTCCCCGTCAATTCGAGTGGAAAGAGGTGCCTAATGAAGGAAAATATTCAGTCATTATCCCAAAGGCTAGCCATAACATCATCAAAAAATCTTCATGATGGAATGGGATCATATTTCCGGAAATAGAAATTATCATGATGTTTCAAAAAATAAATGATTTCCTAGTCCTTCGATTGTATGGGTCTTACCCCATTGATACCCTATATATGCGGTATGAAAACCATCCTTGGGACTCCTTGGAGGTTTATAAACTTGTAACAACTGAAATGGGACCCCATACAAAACCATAACACTTGTATTGGTCCTACATTATAGTATGTTTCTTCAACCTTATAGACATGTTGCAGAATGTGTTAGATCTTTGCAAGAACCCGGATCACCAAACTATTGTGATCCCCACTGACTATATTAGTTGGCATTGACAAATTGGAGACTCTGACTCCCCACTTCTCATTTCGGTAGTAATCACCTATTTAGGTACATTATAATGAAGCTTCCATGTTGGACCAACTAGTCAATACAAGGGATGACCTCCCATATTGAATCAGTATACTTCCCACCTTCAATTATGGGCCAGTATGCACCGAGCACCCAGGGGGATTCCTTTTTATGCCAGGTGCTCAACTTTTTGATAGCTAGATTAGGACCAATTTTTATTATAAAATATTCAACATGTGTTTGAAAGGGAACCTCCTTCCTTGGGAACACACCATTCCCATTAGACTTCTCAACTAACATGATTAGTTCCAAAGTAAATAGAGGGTTCTCAGTCATGTAATCCTAGGAAGACATGGGGGATAATTCATCATACATGCCTCCAAGTATCGACGCGCCACCAATCTACTCTATATCTCAAAGGTTGATTTCTACTTCACCATGTGTGTGCTGGAAGCTGTTTTTTTCAGATCTCAAACAGCTTAGTAAATCCATCGACATGTTCTGATGATAATATGTTGACGTATATGATATCTAGGAGTCTTCATACATTCCAATCACCTTCAAATCCTTATGATATTTAGTAGGGTTGTACAGGACCCAGAATGGAAAACCCAAATCCAGTACAAAACATCACCCCCCCCCCCAAAAGGAATTCACAACAGGAGATCCAAGCATATGTTCGATCAGCAGATGATTGTTATATTATTGGCTGATACATGTGGATATCTAGATCAGATATAAGATCATTCCTGTTTAAGTACTCTAACATTAATGTCAATAGATAACCATCCTCACAATCTCTCTTATGGATAAAATGACCCCATGTGAAATATTAGCATGTAAGGTTTTTTGAGCCCTTCAGATCCAGGAGGGGGGGGGGTATAAACAATGACTTCAAATAAATGATAGAGATTTCATCCATAATTCCAAACTCATATAGTAGTAGATAGTCTGAAATGGGGTAGCGTGAAAATTTTTGATCCCATAGGCTTTAGTAATCCCAACATATATGACCCGGCCGAATGGTGATAGGTGGGTTCCTTACTCACCGCCTTAGCTTAATGGCAGGAAATCTCAAATCTCACCCCCCCTCTTTGATCTTTTGTTTTCTAATTGATAGGATCTGGAAGCCATCTAGAAAATAAGTAATCGACACATTTTAGATAATAAGATATAATGTATTGACAAAAGTAAAATAATGAAAATTTCCCAATGGAATCATGAGATTAACATTAGTCAGCCAAGGGTTAGAGAACCACATTGAGGATCTCATGAACCACCTTTCCTTCAGGGGAGTCACAGGGCACATATCCTCTACGTGGCTCCAAGTCTGTCACATAACCTCCTTGAAGTCTCAACATCATCTGACTTGGGATTCTTCATGATTAAAAATTGATATGAAGAGTCGGAGGAACCTGTGGGTCCTCAGGATATCCTACTATGTCAGAGGAATTATCATATCTTAGTCTACATATGAGATATAAGAGTTTCTAATTAGGAATTAGTCTTACGCAAGAGCTGGGAGTGCAATCAGGACTCACGATCGAGACTCGAAGATAAGAATCCCGATCAGGGTTCACAATGGTGGATAACTATAGGGAAATAGTGGGGTCTCTCTCAAGAAGATGACACTCAATAGAATAAAATGTCATCCCCCCCATATAAGCATCTTGCAGAATACCAATGGCCTCTTAATTAACCAAAAATCATGAGAAATCACCAGTTCATGACACCACCAAGGCCTATAGTGGGAATCTTGAATTCCTCAGGACCAATTCCTTGACCCCTCAGACGTCTCTCATGAGGGGGGGGGGGGTATTATTGACCTCTCCCATATAAAAACCATCAAAACAATCACAATGGAAGATATACCCTAACACGGGGATTATCATTCTCATTAAAGAAAGGAAAAATAGGATGGTCAAAGGCTTGTGGACCCCTAAAAGGATCGTGATTTTTTTACCACCTCAATGTCACATGAAGTATCCATAAATGGCTCTTAGTGCCTAGAAAACCACGAGAAACCCTCCTCTTCAAGATCCCTTAAGGCCAGCAGTCGAATGGTGAAGGCCAGATGTGCATCCCCCGGGGATGCGCAGTTTGTCATTGGAAAGTGCATGGGAATCTTTCTAAAATCCCCTAAAATAAATGGAAATTACATCCCAAGGAAGATACCCCGATTTGTAAAAAATATTATAACATGAAAAATCAATGGGAAGAATAAAATCCCTAGATGATGTATAAGTTATCTTGTGAATCCTTTGAGACTTTGCTACAATGAATGAAGAAGATAAAGAGGAGGCAGGAGGGTTAAATGGTCAATAGAGGAAATGTGGTGTGCCTTACAGATATGCGACAAAACCAGACCTCTCCACTGCATCTTTTAGAGCCCCTTTAGCTTGTTAGTTGCATCACATGAGAATGGTCGGACAACATTGTAGATCTCTAAGGACAAATCCATAGTTTTGGCCACAATACTTTCACTCTCAAATGATAAACATAGTCCATGAAACACACCACCATAAAAGAGATTAAAAAACTTGGATATTACCCAATAAAACATGTGTACCACAAATTATTTGTCAAATTAAACAAATTAAATTGGTATAAAGGAATATAATTGTTCTTGTGGTCATTGGAAGACATGTGAATCATGACCCGAGTGACCCATGAGACATTGTAACACCTCAGTGTCACGCCTATCTCACCTTGTGAGGTACCTCTAGCTTGTCTGTTTCACTGCGAAAAAGACCTAACACATTTGTAGGAAACCGTGTGGTGGTTAAAGGACGAATAGACCAGTTTAGTTATGAAATACTAATGTGTCAGCTTGTAACCCATATTAGTCACATGACTCATCTTTGAAAAGTAGAGGAAATGCCCCTACTTCCATACATTTAATCTTGCATGACTCTAGAAAATCGTCATATAAAATCAAAATATATGGAAAAGGTATACGTGAGCTGGGTTTTCAGTCACTAATGTTCTGTTGATGTGTCCAGCAAACCCATAGAACAAACTAAAAGACCCTAAGAACGTCCACCCAAGGATTTGTGAGTTCCCTCTGATAGGCACATGGATCTCCTAAAGACAATTGTACGTGTCGAAATGATGACATGGATGCCCTTCAAGATGTGAGTCTTCAATAATTAGAAATAATTCGATAATGGAAGGATTACAACAACCACTAAAAATCAGGCAGCACCCCAAACACTATCTACTGAAGAGACTCACTATACCGTTTTGCGTTCGACCCCGTGTTGACTCACGTCTGGATTCACGTCATATTCCCCACACAAACCTATGAGTACACGGGATGGATATTCCAATAAATTATCTACTCCAAATTAATAAAAAAAATCCTAGCTAATCGGTTGGTGAATTAGTCAATTGACTAGAGGCTAGAGGCTACACATGTCGGTGATCAGATCCTCAGAATCTGCAAACATTCGATCACTTAACGGAACAATATACCACTAGGTAATACAGTGGAAGAAGACTATATCAGTCATGTGTGAAGCATAATTTCCTTAATATGATCAATCAATGACCACAAAATGTACTCATGGAGACACATATGATGTCCACATCGCTTGACTTCCAGATCATGTGAGACCCTAACTAACTAACACCGAACCAAGATTAAGAACATGCATTAAAAGGGAAAATCTTGGAGTCAAAAAATTAAAATCAAGTGGATGACATGATCACAAACCTTTTTGGGCTTCATGTGTGCTTTCCAGAGACAAGATACAAAGCCACATTGTGCAACTTAGATCTCATGGCATCCATTCATCATGTCATTAGAGGCATGAGAAACACTACATACATGTCGACATAAGTCTTGTAAAACTTATGCGCACACAACCTTGATCCCAAAAACCCTATGGGTTTGTCCCACTAGATATGTGATTTCCTTCGGATACATCAGACGACACATATGATGGTGCTTACGTTGGTCATCTGAGTCTTTTCAACACATTTAGAAATGACAGCCCCACTCCCATGGTGCCCCCCTAGAAAAAGTCATCTGAGACCCTTGACCCCTTTGAACATGCTAGCATGGACATGTGATGTCTCCTTGAGGAGTTGGCCCAGACATGTGGCACACCTCTGGACATGCAGGCATTGAATCATGATGTCTCCTTGAGGTATCAGCCAAGACATGCGACACCCCCTCCCCCCAGACCATTTCCCCATGGCTATCGCAACACCCCACAAATGTGTGAAGCCACGTCACATTATGACCCATAGTTTATTCCTACAAGATCATTAGAAACCTTCTAAATAAGAAGTAACATTCATCAATTCAGCCTTAGGGAGTAAGCACCAGCCCTAAAGAACAACAAGGACTTTGATTCCCTTAGTAACTGGCATATGTAGGACCCCTCGAGAAAGGCTTGAGCTCCACATCAAATATCCCAATGACTACCCCAAAATGTAGTTCCCATATATACATTCCATGTGGCTAATCATGCACTCCCTCTTGTTTCTCACAATTAGAATGGATCTTTTCGGCTTCACGGGCTGTAAAAAACACCTCAATATGTATCATAAATATGTAGCCATAGTGTGTCAGTCAAAAAAACAATCGAAATATGTGGTTTTTCATTCTCGTAATAACCAGGAATTGTAGGACTCCTCATAATTCATCAATACCATCCATGGAATGTAAAATACCTCTACACGTGGGAGAATATCCTGAAGAACATCGTCATGTGACTTCAACATAGACGCAATTTCCCACAATCAGAATATCTTGGAGAACCTCGGTACCTACTGACGAATCCTGAACCATTGTAGATAAAATAGAATTGAACCATATATTCTTTTTATGATAACATTTTCCATATTGGGATTCAAGATAGATTTATTAACTAGTGTTAAATCTATAAGGGATTCCCATAGTAGGTAACAATTACCCCCCAAAAAGTGTCTTATGAGACAGACTTCTCATCCTCTAGAACAATGTTATTCTCAAAGAGTAGATGGACCCCAAACCCCAAATGGCAGATGGACTTTGGAATTCAAGTTCGTACTCATCTATAGATGTGAGAAGCATTGGGAGTTTTAGGGAAAAATGAAATGGTAATGTGATGAGAAAAATCCAATTCCACACTAAGAAAAACTGACAGAATGTTAATGAACAAAGTTCCTTATCAGATATTCTTATTAATTAAAAGATATTGATTTACAAATATTTCCTAAGTTAATCAAATAACTATCAAAATAAAACCATATGTAAAAATGTTATATGGTTTATGAAATAATAAAAAATGTTATATAAGAGTATGCATATCAAATATAAATTTTATTTAAAAGATAAAATCGTCATAAGTAAGTTATTGTTTCATGAGATTGTTAGTAGTCACCAAAGAAACTGAGATCGTAAACATAACCACTACAGCAAGGTAATTTTCATGATAAACCCCCTTTGAGTTATAGGATTAAAATTAAAAATTTATGTACCAAATATATAAAATTATTAAATAAATATTATATCTAAGGGGGTGGTATATACAAAAATCATTTTATGTAAGTGGTGAAAATCACATTTATCTCAAAGATGTAAAAAAGCTAAGATCAAAATCCCTTTCTTTGTGTTTAAATTTGATTGAATATCCTTTAACCACAAGTCTAATGGTTTAAATAATGTTACTAGCTTATTAACGAACCATTTTAATATATATTTTATAATATATTATCTTCTTATAATATGGTATTACACATATGTTTTTAATATTTCATTTTTTTCACTATTTAATGTGTTAATTACTTAGTTTCTCAGGTAAGTTTTGATTTGTTATTTGTTTTTACAATAATATAAATAATGATTCAATCATCTAAAGAACATAAATAACTATTCTAATATTATATATATTCATTGTATATGTATTCATGTTAATCCATAATGTTTGCAGATAAGAAATGAAATGCACTGTTTATGGAGATGGTATGTTGTCAAAATGGATGAACACTACTTTCATTTCATTATCAAATTAAAAAGAAGTAAAAGTTAAATATATATATATATATGTATATTATAATTATAGTATCTTAATTATTTCATATATGTCACATATGTCTATTAGTACCTTTTTTAATAGATTATATCTATAGTGTGAACTTGACACAACCCGTCCTCAGGGCCCGTGTCGTGACTACCCCAAGCCTGCCTTCCATAGGCCAGGGGATGGTGAATAGAACTTGGGGAGTAAATCTTGATAACTGGTAAGGCATTGCCTTTATAAAATTAAACAAAACACCACATAGTAAAAGGGGAAGTAATACACTAAGTACAAAAAAAGTGCTGAAATGTAAAAAGTTCCAGAATACAAACCCAACTGAAAAGAACAGCTACAACTGGAAGGAAGTACAACAGAAAAGAAAAGCATCTGGAAGAATAGAAGTAGCTCCTAGGTCATCCACCTCAGATCCTACCTGAAGGGTAGGTACAGATAGCACAGCTCCTGGATCATCCACCATAGATCCTACCTGAAGGGTAGGTACAGATAGTGCAGCTCCTGGATCGTCCACAACGGATCCTACCTGAAGGGTAGGTACAGATAGCCTCCACCACGCTCTCTCCCATCAACCTCCTTTGAGTATCGTCTTGTCATGAAGTCCACCCCCGGATACTGACTCGTCGTGAGGTCCACCTCTGTGAATCGTACAGTCCTCGAACACTCGACCTCTATTAGCGATGCCCGATGTCTGCAACCAACACAACGAGGTGCGGGAATATCACATGTAGGGGTGAGTATACGATAATCAGTAGGGGCCCCGAGACCCTAAAGGTCTCACTAAATTGAACAGGGATAACCCCAAAGAAATATCTCAACAGATAACCCTTCCTTAGGTATAAGCCGATACTTATACCCAAGTTAGCAAGTATCCCATCTCAATCATGAGGAAACACAAAGGTTATGAAATCAATAGATAACCACTACCTAGGTATATGGCTATACATATACCTAAGTTATCAAGTGACCCATCTCAATCATGAGGTAAACACAAAGGTCATTGACTCATCTCAAACCAGGATTTTCATTAATCGAAACTGTAACTGCTGAAGAGCCCCGTATCTGTCGAGTACAATGATCCTGTCACGACTCCGAGGTACTGCTCACTAACCTAAGACTGCTGAGGTAATCCTCCTATCGAGTACCACTAGCCAGCCACCCAAACACAGTACTGCTTCCCACTGGGGTCTACCACCCAAACACAGTAGTGCACCCCCCCTAATAGCCTGCAGAGCTACTCCTTCTATCGAGTACCGCGGGTCTGCAACCCAAACACAGTACTGCTTCTCGTCGTGGGTCTTCCACCCAAACACAGTATTGCTCCCCACTGGACTATACAAGTCACTCCGACTCGAGTCGGACAAGCAGTCTTCAGGTCTCAGCCAGCTACACGGTCTCCGTACACCATACGCTTGTCTCCGGGAGGGTCTGCTCCAAGAGCTAATGGTCGATACTCCAAGTATCACAAAGTCCCACGAAGAAGTATCTCAAAGTACCACCTCGTCATAGGGGTCTCAACGCAATAGACGGCACGTCAATCAGACGCCTGGTCTGTGAGTTATTAGCCTTTTCGTCCCAGGGGCCAGGTTGGTTTCGTGTGAGGACCAACTCGGCCGTATCTCATCTATAACCCTAACTTACATAGGATATACTCATAGGGACCATTTCTCAACGTGATCACCAATGCCACTGACAGTTCGTCAAACGGACGTTCGGTCTGAAAGTTATCAGCTTTTCCGTTCTAGGGGCCCAGTTGGATTTCGGTTACAATCCAACCCGGCCATACTCCAACTGCGTCCAATCCTCAGGCGAAGTATTCCAAAAGTTCCGTATCATCAAGAGGAATCCAACAAATTCAACGTCACGTCAATCGGACGCCCGGAGCTCACGTTATACGCATTTCCGCTCCGAGGGCCTGGTTGGTTTCGTGTTCGATCCAACCCGGTCGTACACCATGTTATTAGAAACCTTGAGTGTAATATACTAAAATGACCGTCTTGATCCAAGCATCGCATCTCAACTGATAGTGCGTAGATCGGAGGTCCGTAGCCCATGTTATGGACATTTGAACGGATCTGTCTGAAATTAGGGGGTTCAGGCCTGGTCCGACCCGGCCCGATATCCCCCCCCCCCCAATGTGGTTGTAAAATGTTGAAATGTACACCACCTCATGCTGATCTCCTAACTATACCCACACGTATGCTACTTCACAGACTCTTCTCTCCTTAAAGGTTCCTCTTCTTGAAACATTTAACACGCCCAAGTCTCTAAGACTGGCACCAGTTTACTGTTTATTACTGCACTGTATAGTCTTTATCCGCTCCTGGATGATCTGCACATTCTTTGTCTACGATCTGTAAGAGCTGCTAAGATTTCTCCTTTACCGAAAATAGAAACTTGGTCTCATCCCCTGGATGAACCACGCCCATTTCCTAATACATTCAATCCTAAAATGCATGATGCATTCATGCCACGGATGATGTCGTAAGGCCTCGATGTTACCACCATGAGATCCAACAGTCACTCTCACCTCCAAGTGTCGAATCACACTGTCGGCATCAGTGTGGGGTCACTAGGTCTCCTCCAACAGAAATCTCTAAAGTGAGGGTCAAGTCAACAATTTTAACTGGGACGTCTCAGTATCAACCGAACAAAAGGACATGAAAGCAAACATCACAAAGATAAGTGTCTTTTTATTAATGCAGCTCAAAGTAAGAAGGCACAAAAACAACAACAACATCATGGAACTAGAAGTACCAAGAAAAAAATGGTATCCACTAGTTCCACTCATGTCCACCTACTTCCGGAGCTCTACTACCTTGTCAACTGCTCGGTTGTTGCTCAAGCACCTGCCGCTGCTTCTGTCTCGGTGGCTCCTACAACGTCTGGGGAACAACTGTGCGGGGAGTCGGACAGTCACGTGCCTTTTGAATCTTCATGCTGCAGGAGTAACACTATCCGTTTCTAGCATGCCTGGCTCTGACCCCACCCCAGGTGCCCTGCACCACCGATATTAAAACCCATGATCGTCCATCTGCTGGTCTGGTCCTCTTGGACCTTTGCATCATCTATCTACTTCCTACAGATGACTCGGCTACTGATGGAAAAACACGCAGAAAAGGCAGAAGCTCTTGAACATGCTGGGGGTGTAGGGCCACTGGTATAAACTCCACCCTGAAGAAGGTTTCAAAGTCACCCCATGTGAAGGTCATCCCATCGCAAAACTGAAACATGTGGCTCCACCATCTCTCAGCTGCTGCTTAAAGGAGGCTGGCAGCAAAGACCACCATGAAGTCCGCTGGTGTACCCACTATCCTGAAAACTCCCACCATAGCCTCCAGCCAATCCTCAGCCGCCTGTGGGTCCATCTCTCCCCAGAACCTGGGTGGCCTCTGGCGCAGGAACACGTGCAGCGTGCTCAAGCGGCGTGCATCGCCTACTACGGGGGCTGGTGGCATCAATGGCCCAATGTATGGTAGTACCTCTATTGCCTCCGCTGGTGCCTCAACTGCATAGGGCCCTATACCGAAGCCTCGTCGCTCGGAAGTCTATCATTAGCTACATCTCTCCAGGCACTAGCTGATTATTCATGGAAAGGCATCCTGAAAGAAACATACGTGACATGGTCAAATGATTTAAACCTGGTGAGTTGACCTCGTTTGAGCTTTTTCAAGGAAAAACCTTTCGAAACACACACGCAATCAGTGTTTTCATGCGCAAAGTTGGAAATCAGTTGTCAAGGTCCTGGTGTAAGGATACTTCGGCCACTCGCACCAACACTGGACTCCCTGAACTGAAATCCACACTCGGTACCCTTAACACTATTTCTTCATAGAAAGAAAAATATCAGAGTTATAAGTTCTATGGTAGAACCGACTCCTTTGATACCAATTTGTCACAACCCATCCTCGGGGCCTGTGCTGTGACTACCCCAAGCCCTCCTTCCATAGGCCAGGGGCTGGCGACTAGCACCAAATGCATAAATACCGATAAATGGGAAGGCATTGCCTTTATAAAAGTAAACAAAACACCATAGAGTACAAGCGGAAGTAATACACTAAGTACAAAAGAATGGTCTGAAAAGTAAAAAGGGCAAGAATACAAACCCAACTGAAAAGTACAACTACAACTGGAAGGAAGTACAACAGAAAAGACAAGCAGCTGGAAGAATTGATGTAGCTCCTAGGTCGTCCACCTCAGATCCTACCTGAAGGGTAGGTACAGATAGCACAACTCTTGGATCGTCCACCACGGATCCTACCTAAAGGGTAGGTATAGATAGTGCAGCTCCTGGATCGTCCACCACGGATCCTACCTGAAGGGTAGGTACAGATAGTCTCCACAACGCTCTGGCCCATCAACCTCCTCCGAGTATTGTCTCGTCATGAAGTCCACCTCCGGATACTGACTTGTCGTGAGGTCCACCTCCAGGTACCGTCCAGTCCTCGAACACTCGGCCTCTGTCAGTGATGCCCGACGTCTGAAACCAAAATAACGAGGTGCGGGCATAGCCCTTGCAGGGGTGAGTATAAACTACTCAGTAGGGACCCCGAGACCCTCATGTTCTCACTAAATCCAACAAGGATAACCAAAAAGAAGGATCTCAACTGATAACCCTTCCTTAGGTATAAGCCCATACTTATACCCAAGTTAGCAAGTATCCCATCTCAATCATGAGAAAACACAAAGGTTATGAAATGAACAGATAACCAGTACCTAGTTATATTGTTATACATATACATATGTTATCAAGTGACCCATCTCAATCATGAGGTAAACACAAAGGTCATAGACTCAGGTCAAAACCATGATTTTCTTTAATCGAAACTGTAATTGCTGAAGAGCCCCGTCTCTGTCGAGTACAATGATCCTGTCACGACTCCGATGTACTACGAACTTACCTAAGACTGCTGAGGTACTCCTACTGTTGGGTACCGCGGGCTAGGCACCCAAACATAGTAGTTCTTCCCGCCGAGGTCTTCCACCCAAACACAGTAGTGCACCCCCCCCAATAGCCTCCAGAGGTACTCCTTCTATCGAGTACCGCGGGTCTGCCACCCAAACACAGTAGTGCTCCCCGACCCGGGTCTGCCACCCAAAAACAGTAGTGCTCCTTACTGGTCTATACAAGTCACTCCGACTCGAGTCGGACAAGCAGTCTTCAGGTCTCAGCCTGATACACGGTCTATGTACTCTGTACGATCGTCTCTGGGAGGGTCCGCTCCACGATCTACAGGTCGATACTCCATGTATCAGAAAGTCCCACGAAGAATTATCTCAAAGGACTGCCTCGTCATTGGGGTCTCAATTCAATAGACGGCGCGTCAATTGGACGCCCGGTCTGTGAGTTAATAGCATTTTCATCCCAAGGGGCCCGGTTGGTTTCATGTGCAATCCAACCCTGCTGTATCTCAACTATACCTCGAACTCACATAGGGTATACTCATAGGGACCATTTCTCAACGTGATCACCAACGCCACTGACGATTCGTCAAACGGACGTTCGGTCTGAAAGTTATCAGAATTTCCGTTCTAGGGGCCCGGTTGGATTTCGAGTACAATCAAACCCAGCCATACTCCAACTACGTCCAAACCTTAGGAGAATTATGCAAAAATTTCTGTCTCATCATTTGTAATCCAACAAAGTCGACGGTACGTCAATCGGACGTCCGTAGCTCATGTTATAAGTGTTTCTGCTCCGAGGGCCTAGTTGGTTTCGTGTTCAAACGAACCCAGACGTAGCCCTTGTTATTTGAAATCTTGAGTGTAATAAACCGAAACGATCTTCCTGATCCAAGGATCGAATCACAACTGACGGTGCGTCGATCGGAAGTCCGTATCCCATGTTATGGACATTTGAATGGATCTGTCCGAAATTAGGGGGTTCAGGCCCTGTCCGACCCGGCCCGATACCCCCCCCCCGGGTCGGACTGAAACGGGTCGACCCGACCCAGGTCTGGGTCTGTCCCAATAGGACATGGCCCTGCCCTGCCGGTGCGGTGCGGCGCGGCCTGGCGCCCGCGTGGCGAGCGGATGCGGGGGGGGGGGGGGGGGGGGGGGGTTACAACCCCCCGCGGTTGACGAACCGGCACGACATAAGCCATGCCGCACCAACCAGGAACGACTGAAGCCGTTCCGGTTCTTCCCCCACTTCCGAGGCTCAGCCGCCGCGCTTTTCTCCGGTGGCGTGCCACCGCCGCCACCTACGGACCACCGGACGCGCTTCATTGGTCCGTTTCACCTGTCTTCTTCACCAACGGTCCTCCTGGGACCCGATCTTCACTGCGAAGGTATTCAAATGCCATTGCGGCCCGCTTCGTTGTCGCCCGTCGATCCGAACGTCAAATAAACTAACTGCGGCCTCTTCATGGTTTCATGGCACAGAGCGACGGGGTCGTGGCTTCGATCGACCTCAATGGCGCAGTGCGACGGCGCAACGCTTCTTCATCGTGTTCTTTCTTGATTTTCGTGCAGTGTCGTTACACCGTACCGCCTTTGTTCGAGCCGCAACGAACACAACATAAAAGGGGGAGGAGGATCGGCCATGTTCGGGCGGTCCAACCTCCTCCCATTAAATTGATAATAGGCGGACATAATATTAAACTAAGAATTCTACGAAATAATTACGAAGAAAACCAAACCCCTGCCTCAAGGTGTTGTCGAACGAAGGTTCGTCGCGGAAAATAATCGTCGTGGGAGATGGCGTTGCAGGACAAGGTTCCATAATCATCGTCAGTGTCTCGTAGAAGAGAACCATCGGCGTCATGGTACACGGCATCGCATCATCGATCTTCGAGGATTCGGTGTTCTTCTTCGTCCTTTGTCGGAGGTCGGTGTTCTTCGTCGGTGACGGTGTGTTCTTTGCGTTATTCAAGGAGGAAGAACGTTCTCCAAGACATAGAGCAAAACCTCTCTCAATACTTCTCGGACAACGAAACTAAAACGTAAAGAAATAAGAACTTGTCTTATTTAATTGATACACACAATCCAACATTAAAATTGAAATTCCAAAAGAATTCCAGAATTAATTACATTGAATAAGTTAAATAATTTATGAGTTGACTTTTCATTTAAGGGGGTGGGGTGGGTGAGTTAAAAAATTAATGGGGGGTTTTTGGAAGGTTAGAGAATTTGAAAAGGTGGGGACTCGTGTGGGCCCCACCTCACAAATATCCTCTCATGGGAGGTTATGTGGGTTTGGGCCCCACCAACATCCTCCCCCTTGTAGGATATAACCAGCTCAAATAAAAAAAATGTGTATAACACAATTTTTATTTAAATTAAGGTTAAACTCCAAAATATAACGTCAAACTCGCATAAATCGCAACTGCGGAAAAGGTCTTCATAAGCAAAAATCGGCGCTCTGATTTCATTCGTGCCCTCAGATTTCGATTCCGTGCACCGGTTCAAAAGTTAGAAAACCCGCTCATTCATTCACTGAACGTACCCGAGATAATCTTCGGCAGTTGATTCCAGGCACACTGGGCCTCAGAATCAGGTGCCGTTAGAAACTGTGTTTTTGTAAAATCCCAAGGAAAATTAAGAAAAAATTTCCCTTGAAAGTTCCGGGTCTTTACAGAACTAATCTCTTCACATTGAGAAGTTGGTAGTCCATACTTCCATAAATGAAGGTATCATATTTGAAAAAAATGGAAATATTATGGTATGAGTTTTATAAAAATTAAAAACGTATAATGAAAAAATAAATATATCATATATCATATGTAAAGAGGTTTTCTATCATATTTCCCAACCATGATTGGTTGTAATGGAAAAATGAACGACATCATTTCATGAGGAAACAGCTCATAGTATAAATGGTATGTTTGTTTACAGTTTCATGGAAGTGTGTGTAGATTATTGTGAAAATTTAAAATAAAATCAATTATTAATATTCTGAAAATTATATTTTTATATGATAATATGATAATATGATAATAATGGGTGTGTAGAAAAAATAAAAGTAAATACATGTTTAAAAGATGTTACATCTTTTCCAGTAACTCCATTTGGTTTGAACGAATGGGAATATTTCGTTGGATTTCAACCAAAAGTGACAATTATATATTGAGGGGAGTGATGTTGGTATAATATATAGGTAGATTTTGGTTAATCCAATGTCTCATGATATGTGTTAGGAAGGGTAATATTGAATTCCTTTTTAAGATGAGGAGATGTGGTATTCTTGTAGATATAAAAAGTAAATACTATTTAGAGGTATCTTCTACTAAATGTTCATAAAATTTAATAAGTAATTGATTAATGTGAATTAATGGTCTATAAAATCATCAAAAACATAAAAATAAGATCATTTTTTAAATTTTCTTCCCTAACATCTACATTTCACATCTTTTACCATTATTGTTTTATAAAAGTAACTAGTTTTCTAACCTAATTAATTTCCCCATTAAGAATAAATTTAAGATAGATATATTAGAAAAATTATAAACACCTAAATTAAAATATTAAATCCAATGGAAAAAATAAAATCCATTGTCTTTGGGAGATTTATTTTAAAACAATAACATGTAACGCACAAAAACACTACTTTAACCCTGACTGTGCTAATAATGTTTTTACTATAAATAGGTAAATATTCTATTATAAAAGAACAAATTTCCCATCAATTTATCATATTTTATGATGATTTATTAATCTAATTTAGTTGGAATAATATATTATTTTTTATTAATTTTAAATCATTTTATAAAATATCATTTGTTGTAAATTTACATTAATGTCAATTTGGACATTACTAACTTAATTTTAATTTTAAGATATCATAGGAATGATTGAATTAAAATATATTATATGAAAAGAAATAAATGATGGTATATTCTTATACTAAAATAATTTAACATGATAATTCATTAATGTTACGTTATTTTTATGGTTTCTAACTTCACTTGTTTTATTGAATTATTATCAAAATAATCAATGTGTTAGAATTTGTTATGCATTTAATATAATTATAACATTAAAAAATTATTTATTAATTATAATGATAATAAATATATTTAAAATTCCAAATAGTTCTTATAACTACAACTATATAGTATCTTCCAAACACTAAAGCATTATAAATGTTTAATGTAAGGAAGGTTATATTTTTATTTTTTCAATACATTAGATATTATGTTCATCACTTTCATGAAAATGTGTACCAATAAATCATAAAATTATAAACATGATATTATATTTTTGAAATATTATTTGAGAGTGGTGTTTGGAAATGTTTCTAGGTTACCATTTTCATTAATATTAAGGTATACTACCTTTGTTAAGCTTATTTTTACCTTAATCGCTGTAATTAATTTGAATCATTTACACTAATATTTTTAGTCAAAATAAAGTCGATATTATTATTCTATAAGTATTATACTGATTATAATTTATTATTTCCATTTATAAAACCTAAATTCAAAAAATTAGGAAATTATTTTTCAGGAGAAGCATGCATACATGACCAGTAAAAGGGTTTAAATTGTGAAAATGCTCAAAAGTTCATTAAGAAATTATATATAAATAAATATAAAAATGATTCGAATGACCTGAATTTGATTAATAGATATATTATTGATCTATTTTACATTAACACAATTTAAAAAATATAATTTAAAATTAAAAAACATTTAGATGAATATGTAGTTTTTAACTAAATTGAAGTATTTTTCATTAATTATAAAAAACGAAACATCTATAAAAATTTATAAATAAATAATCCTATACTAATTTTTTAAATTTTAAATAAAAAATTAATATTATTTTGACAAATCAATATTATGGGTGTGTAAATATTTTGTTTTAAAATATCTGTGCAACTAAAATGTGGAAAAACTCAGTCTTGCAAGTAACAAAAATTATCTCATAGTTGAGAGTGGTGTAGTCCTAACATGGTGTAGCGTATAAATATATATAGAACCAATATTACATTCACTCTAAAATTATGATATTTTATTTTCTTCGGGTATTAATACTATAATATCTATTCCTAAAAATTGATTCTACTTGTTGATATTAAATATTTATTTTTCAAATTGTATATCTAAAAGCAGCGAGACATTAACTAGGACACAATGTAGGCCAGTGGTAGGAGTTAGAGTGTAACATCCCAGGTAAATTAAGAATAATAAATATTTCATATTTATTAATATTTTTGAATTAAATTTTAATTTTACTTTAAAAGGGTTGCTATGTTCGATAGCGTACCCGATACGCAACAACGGGTTTCTTTGAAATCTAGCGGTACACACTAATAATATAATATTATTATTTTAAATGGTAGTCAAATCCTAGCCATTTTATTAGAAGTAATGAACAAAACAAAATAAAATATTATTATACATATTTGTTAAATGTATTTACATTTATCCAATAAATGTTAGAGGCTTAAATTGTGAATGAATCTAATTTTATGCACAATTTACATTAAAAGACCGATATATCACCTTTCAATGACGAACCCTCTTTAAATATAGATTTGTTAAATTTAATACATTATAATTGACCAAATAAAATCCTTTTTCAGAATGGGGACATCAAAATTTACTTTGTGTAAATTTTTGGAATTTTTCTGATAATGTTCATTTTTTTAATGAATAGTGAAAAATATTGTATATTAATTCAAAAGTGCCTTTTATTCTAATTTATTTATATTTTTAATTTATCTTTTTAATTTCTATTAAAGTGAAATTAAAATATATTTTTACAATTTAATCCAATGTGGGTTATTAGATTTAATTTTACTTTGAAATTGGACATAAACAAATATTAATCTTTTGATAGTTATTGTGTCTTAAAAACAAGATATTTGTTTTGATAATGGGAATTAATTTTTAAATCAATTAATTCCACATCTATTTTTTGAATTTTTAAAAATAGATATCAATTTTTGATTCAGAATATCAAATAATTCTTAGGTATAATTTTTGGTATTTTTCTAAAAAACATCAATTTTTGATGAATAGTGAAACCACTTAGTGGTAGTTAAAAAAATGACTTTTTGATTTAAATATAATTTTACCACTTTTGTGAATTTAATTTCAAAAATTTGGCACAAATGGTTGTTTAAAAGAAGTAAAATTTGGTTCATTATTATTAAATTAATTTTTTTGGTGAATATTAGCTTTTAACTTTTATTTATCACAGTTAAAGGTAAATTAGGTAATTCAAGGTTAAAAGAATATTATAATAATTCAAAATTACTTTATAACCTGTAAAAATCTTATTGGGTGAGTAATTTACAACCATGGTCATCTTTGGGTCGATTTTGGGACACCATTTTGCCACTTGGGAGTGATAATGACAATTTAAATAAATTAATTTAATGTGATGACAAAATTGACATTAAAAAAAAGCATTTGAAATTTATTTTTATATGGTGTAATATAAGTCTTATTTTAGACAATAAATATTATTTGAAAATCTAAAAATATTTCCTATATCATTGGATTTTTTATTATAATTTTCAGACATCAAATAAATTAAATGATTTATGACACAGTAATGATGCAGTATTTACTTCATTGATAAATGATTTAAATAAATAAGATTATAATGACTAAAATATTATCTAAAACATGTTCAATTATGATCGGATGATTCTATTTCAACCATTAATCATGTTATCTTCGACTTTAATAATTTTTGGACCATTAGAAACTGAATATCATTATATTATAAAATAATATTTTCACACTTTCCTAAATAGCCCCTCATCTCCCTTATAAAAGGAGCCCAACTCTAACCAATTACTCACACCTCTAAAGCCATTTGACTCGTCCAAACTCTTCCAAATTAAGCTCCCTACATCCCTCCCCTCATCTTAGAAGTCTTACCTTAGGCATAAGGCACTTCAATAAGTCCTTTGGTTCAAACAAAAGGGAGTTTTCCAAATTAAAGGTAATAGTTTCTCTTAAATTGTTTTCTTTTATTTTACTTCTCCATACCCGACACTCTTTTTATTCCCTCATGTTGTAACAACACCAATATCCTAAATATACTAAGTTGTTTTTATGAGAAGTATTTTAACTACACGTACACACACCTCCATCTAATGGATGAAAAACATAATGTTTCTGTGGATGGAAAATTAACGCCTCACGAAATGATGATTGTTCAAATTTTCTCCAACCGCCTCTCATGGTGGCCATTATGATGGAAATTTATTTATATATGATATATATTATGTTTCTGTTTTCATTATTCTTATGTATTTTCCATTTATATCACGCCTTTATAGTTTCCATAATGGGTAGATACGATAATCTCATTTGAGGAAGCAGAGACTACCGGCCCCTCAAAGTGATGTGACTCGTTAATGCCTTATGTGGGATGTATAAATGATATAGTTAATGATATTATAAATGATATTATACTTTAAATATAATATACCTATGTATAATTATGTTTTAAATTAATTAAAATAAGAAATAGAAATGAAAGTAGTGTTCATACGTATGTATGACTTACCGTCTCCATTAACTGTGCATTTCTTTTCTTACCTCTAAATGTTATGTACTATTATAAATACATGTATATACTGGATATATATGATATATAAGATATCTAAATTATGAATATAATCCTGTATATAATAAACCTTTGAACACATGAACCCCATGTAATTATAAGAAGTCCATTTTTGACTCAAGTACAAAATATCGACAAAACGAACATTATTAACATAAATGATTACATAATGTTTATAACATGGTAATAAGTAATATAAAAGTAATAATAAACTTGAAAAAATTTATTAATCAATTAGAAATTAACATTAGTTTATTATTCATTAGATTAAAGAATGATCGACTCAAGTCAGACACGAGGTAAGGGATCAGACCTCTCTCATTCTTTTAAAGTACTCTCTTTTATGTCATTTCATTTATTCTCCATGTTATTATGTTACAGGATGTTCATTTATTTTCACCATAGTGAAATTTTTATTTTCATATGATTAGAGACCCTCTTTTACTCGCATCAATTTATTTTATTAATTTTTAAGTGGTGTTGTTAGGCTACCGAATTATTGTAAGGGATTTTCTTATCTCATTTTTAATTCCGTGAGATTTCCATAGTTCGACACTTATTCATTGAATGTGGTGTATTGTGTACTTCAATTTGATATATATTATCATGATTCTCATTATATTCATGGTATTCTATGATTCATTTGGTGGTTATTTACTTTTGGTCATACGACTCGGTTGATTACAACATGGTAATGGGTTTCATCTCACTTTTTAATCTCGTGAGATTCATGATATATATTCCACTATTTCATTTTATGTGGTGTATGTAATACCCATTATTGTACTATTTATGTAATATAATTTCATTTTTGATTATTTAAATCTTCATTTTATGATCATTCTTTCTTGTGGCGTATGTTTTGTAAATTACCAAATCAGTAAGGGAACCATTCACCCTCCTCTTTATAAAAGACTTCTTTTTGTTTTGTCGTTTAATTTACATATTATTATGTTGGGATATGTTCTTATATATTGTTAATTACGTGAACTTTATATCTAAGTGATGATATTCCTTTTTTATATCATCAAATAATTTTATGAATTTTAATTTGACACCGTTAGGCTGTCGATTTTTTACAAGGGAACCTCTTATCCGAATTTCAGTTCTTCGGTTTCAACTTGTAATTCTTGAATATGTCATCCTATGAATATGTTTGAATGACATATTATTGTTTTAAAATTAATATCTACTAATATTTTATTTATTTATACTTTTCAAACATAATTATTTAAATTATTTTTCCTTAATTTAAGGATATCATCTTTATAAGGGATTTCATCTCAATTTGCATTTCCATTGAGACTTCATTGTTGTTATGCACCAACTGACTCTTATATGGTGTATACACTATCCCTTGTCATATTATATCATGAATATATCTATTCTCAAGATATTATAATGTTCTGATTAAATTTTATTCCTCAATTATTTATTATCAAGAGTCTCTCATTCGGTTAAAAACTTTCTAACTAAAATATCATTTTAAATGATTTAAAGATTTATTCTTCTAAATATTTCTCATTAATGTCCATGTTTTAAAAATGGTTTTTAGGATTTATATATATGTACATTACGGTTTCAAAATAATAATTCATTTAAAATCTTCAATGTGGTATGGGACACATTGATTAAAAACTCTCTTTTAAATGGTTTTGAAATTGATTTGATAAGACATTATTTATTTTAATATCTTGATTTCATATATTGGAATGTTGAAATTTTATCTTTCCATAATAAATGTGTCATATTTTATGATTATGTTATGGTTATTGTTAATTTTTTACGTATATGGGTGGTTCCGTGATAAACCTAGGGCAGGTGAGCCCGAGATAGCTCTCTAATGCATTGGGTAACATGAAAGAGGTAAATGTAATGTTTCTCCTAAGAGATTTAGGGAATATACTGTGATGGGTATTCCATGTTTAACTCCATACATAGCTATGTTAGCTACAATGTATGTTTGAAATGGATTCTATAAGTAACCATAATGATTTATGATTTGTTTGTGTTATTCATAAATCTTATGATTTCATAAGGTATGTTATGATAGAAAAGAATGGTTTCATGGATTTGTATTTATTATTGGGATAATACTTTCCTTCGTTATTTTATAACCCTTTCTGAGATTTTTATGCTCATCCCATGTTTTTGAAATGTTTTCTAGAGGACGTAAAGATGAATAGGTTCAAGGATGGGATCATGTAAAAGTCATGCTGTCTAAAACATAGAACTAGACATGTGTCTTTTTAAGTGTTTTTATTTTATGAAAAAGATGGATACTGAGTAGAAGTGTCTTCTTGTAATATTCAAGTTGTTATGTCAAAGTTATGGCCTAATTCACTAAAACTCTAAACTTGAAAAGTTCCCCAATGTGAATTATTTATTTAATTCAAGATTATGTAATGTTTAAGGTCGGGTCCTTATAGTTGGTATCCGAGGTCGGTTTAGACAACTTTAGGGATAATGAATTTTTGTTAGACATATGATTAGTACATATCTATTATTTCAGTTAAATCCTTATTTTATAACATTTTCTGATGAAGGAATTTCAGTTACAAATGGATGAAGGAGGATCTCAAATGACATTCCTATCTCTTCTAGATGACATGCTTTCAATAATTATTGCAAAGTCATTTTCAGATGATTGTGAAAATTTTTCTAGCATACAACTCACTTGAAAGAAGTTGTTTGAGATATCAAACACATCCACTATACCTCTTTATCATCGAGGATCATGGGTTGTATTTAGAAAAATCATATTTTCACAATATTCTCAAATTTTCAACAAAGGTAAATATTATCAAGGCATTTTAAAATATTTTTCCTTATCACAATATTTTGAAGCATATTATGATTTTAAAAAAAGTTCTGAAGAATGAGTCCCTTGCACAACCTATTTATATTTGATTTTAAAATATAGTCTCTCAGCACATACTTATGGTATTTTAAAATGATCGTTAATTGAAAGTATCAACTATAATTTGCTTCGACTGTTTTATAGAAATCATGTTTTATCACATGTTTTGAAATTATATGTCATACAAGATTATTTTCCATAACTATTTTTCTGTGAACACCCCTATGACCCATGTTGTACAAGGAGTGTTTGGATGGAAGAAGCAAATGATTTTGAAGGATATCTAAATCATTGTTGTAATGCATAGACCTTATACCTACGTGAACAAGATGATGATGATGAAACCAAATGGACACCATGGTAAAAGGTATGATTTTCTTCATTTTGGGGATTGTTTTATAATATTATGTGATGGTGAAATAAGACTTTGAGAATTATGATGTTGAGATCATAATGAATTTGGATGAAAATTAGAGGTATAAGGAAACATTTGAGGTTAAAACATGATAGGGTTATTTTTGTGTTTTATAAAAAGAACAACCCATAGGATGGGTAACAGCCCATCGCATCTGGCAGGGTTGTAGGAATCGAACCCACAACCGAAGGGCGACAAGGGCGCATCGCCTACCATTAGGCTAATTGAATTCCCTGGTTAGTATGACTTATTATTTTAGTAAAATGATTTTATAGAATTAAAATAAGTTGATTTTTTGAACTTATTTTTTAGAAAATGGATATACTTTGAATAGAAAAATGATTCAATGATCAAGAGATAAAGGTTGTAGAGGATGACGTTCTCTCTTTTGAGGAAACACTATATGCTTAAAAAAGATAGAATACTATGGAATTTTAGTTTTGGAATAATGGTTGAAATTTTAGTTTGCAAAAAAAAATGTTTTTATTATGGACACATGATGATTTTATTTATTTATGAAAATGATTAATATATCATGGAGAATATGTGATTAGGTTAATTACTTTTCAATATGAGACTTTATGAGTAACTGATGTTATTTGGAGATAAATTTTAAGATTTACCTTGGATGACTATGTGATTAAATCCTTCAGAGATTTGGGTTTCATTCTTAGTTGGGATTACATTGAATACTTTTAAGGATAACTGTTTATTTAATGGTCTTTATTGAACCTTGGGTTCTTTTTCTTGAAATTTGGAGATTAAGAGTTGTATTTCTTTATATAAAGGATTATCCTTTTGGTGATTATCTGATCTTATACTAAACATTTTGGTTTTAGTCAATATTTTAAGACATGGGAAATATATAGTTCATTTTTTTTTTGGATTATGTGATTCTCTCGAAGTTGATTATAGTGCTCTTAATGTGAAAAAAGTCATCATGAATATTCAACGTTTGGAGAAAATATGAGTTTGTGTTAGAAATCGAGTAAAATATGAATGTCTACATGAAAATTAATAATATTTCTTTATGTTTTTGGTTATGTTCATAAATAAATTCCTCAATTAAAAGTTACTACAAAAAAACCTTTTCCGTTAACTTTTCTTACTGGCGAATCAATGATTGTTTAACTTCACAGGTTGGTGATTTTCTGGTGGTTAACTTTCTCCTAAACAAGTTTCCTAACACTCTCCATCAGAACTTGTCCTTTGGTTTTCTCCTCTATATCCAAAATTTCATGGAATCATAATATGGGTTAACTCGGGTGGCATTTTTTCTACTCTTTACTTCTTTTAAAGTGATAGTTTTACTGAATCTTTTTCCGATGTGGGACTTGCAATGATGTTATAGAGCCCTTTTTCTTAAATTATGAGGACACAATTCTCATTAGGGGGAAAGGATGTAACATCCCAGGAAAATAAAGAATAATAAATATTTCATATTTATTAATATTTTTGAATTAAATTATAATTATACTTTAAAAGGGTTTCTATGTTCGATAGCGTACCCGATACACAACCACGGGTTTCTTTGAAATCTTACATTACACACTAATAATATAATATTATTATTTTAAATGGTAGTCAAATCCTATCAATTTTATTTCCAATAATGAACATAACTAAATAAAATATGATAATACATGTTTGATAAATGTATTTACATTTATCCAATAAAAGTTAAAGGCATAAATTGTGAATGAATCTAATTTTAATCATAATTTACATTAAAAGGCCGATTTATCGCCTTTTAAGGGAGAAACCTCTTTAAATATTGTTTTGGTCACTGTAATACATTTTAATTGACCAAATAAAATCCTTATTTTGAATGGGGAAATCAAAATTTACTTTGTGTAAATTTTTGGAATTTTTCCGATAAAGTTCATTTTTAATGAATAGTGAAAAATATTGTATTTTAATTCAAAAGTGCATTTTAATATAATTTATTTATATGGTTATATTATCTTTTTAATTGTTTTAAATTTGAAATTAAAATATATTTTTACCATTTAATCCAATGTGGGTCATTATAATTAATTTCACTTTGAAATTGGACATAAACAATTATTAATCTTTTCATAGATATTGTTTCTTAAAAACACGCTATTTGTTTTGATAACGGGAATTAATTTTTAAATTAATTAATTCCACTTCTATGTTTTTAATTTGGAAAAATTCACATCAATTTTAAATTCGGAATATCAAAAAATTCTTAGGCTAATTTTTTTGTATTTTTCTGAAAAACTTAAATTTTTTATGAATAGTGAAACCACTTAGTGGTAGTTAAAAAAACTGACTTTTTTATTTAAATTTTTTTTTACCACTTATGTGATTTGAATTTCAAAAATATGACATACATGGTTATTAACAAGAAGAAAAATGTGGTTCATTGAGATGAAAATAATTTTTTTGGTGAATAGTATCTTTTGATTTTTATTTACCGCGGTTAAAGGTAAATAAGGTAATAAAGGTTAAAAAAATATTATAATAATTTAAAATTACCTTAAAATTGTCCAAAACTTATTGGTTGAGTCATTTAAGCCCATGGGAATCTTTGGGTCGATTTTGGGACCTCATTGAGCCACTTGGGAGTGATAATGACAATTTAGATTATTTAATTTAATATGAACACAAAATTTACATTAACAAAATTATTTTAGTAATTAATTTTTATCTAGTTTTATATAAGTTCTATTTTCTATTTTAAATATTTTTTGGAAATATAAAAATATTTCCTATATCATGGTATTTTTTTATAATTTTTGGACATCATATAAATTAAATTATTTATGACATAATAATGATGTAGTATTTACCTAATTAATAAATGATTTAAATAAATAAGATTATAATGATTAAAATATTATCCAAAACATGTCCAATTATTATTGTATGATTTTATTTCGACCATGAATCATCTTATCATCGACAATAAATATTTTTGGACCATTATAAACCGAATATCATTATATTATAAAAGAATATTTTCACACTTTCCTAAAGAGCCCCTCATCTCCCTTATAAAAGGAAACCACTTCTAACAAATTCCTCACTCCTCTAAAGCCATTTGGATCTTCCCAAATCTTACCAATTACTCTCCCTACATCCCTAACCTCATCCTGTAAGCCTTAACTTAGGCAGAAGGCACATCAAGATGTCCTTTGGTTCAAACCAAAGAAAGTTACCCAAATTAATGGCAACAGTTTCTCTTAAATTGTTTTCTTTTATTTAACTTCTCCATCCATTAAATTCTTTTTATTCCTTTATTTTGTAACAACACAAGTATCCTAAATATACTAGGATGTTGTTATGAGAAGGATTCAAACTACACTTACACACACCTCCATCTAATGGACGAAAAACATAATGTTTCTGTGGATGAAAAAATTAATGCCTCACAAAATGATGATTGTTCAAATATCTCCAACTTCCTCTCATGGTGGCCATTATTATGGAACTATATTTATATATGATATATATTATGTTTATGTTTTTTTATGCTTATATATTTTACATTTATAGCACCCCTTTATGGTTTCTATAGTGGGTAAATACGATAATCTCATTTAAGGAAGCGCGGACTACTGCCCCCTCAAAGTGATGTGACTCGTTAATGCCTTATGTGGGATGTATAAAGGATATAGTTAATGTTATTTTATATGATATCATACTGGAATTATAATATAACTATGTATCATTATGTTTTAATTCAATTAAAATAAGAAATATAATTTAAATTAGCGTTCATGCATATGTACGGCTTTCCATCTCCATAAATGGTGCATTTCATTTCTTATCTTTAAATTTTATGTACTATTATAAATACATGTATATACTGGATATATATGATATATATGATATCTAAATCATGAATATAATTTTGTATATGATGAACCATTGACCACATGAACAAAATGTAATTATAAGAAGTCTGTTTTTGACTCAAGTACCAAATATCGACAAAATAAACATTATTAACTTAAATGATTACATAACGTTTATAACATGGTAATAAGTGATATAAATATGAATAATAATCTTGAAAAAGGTTCTTACGCAATTATAAATTAACTTTAGTTTGTCATTCAGGATATTAATGAACGATCGAGTCAAGTCGGACAGGAGGTAAGGGATCCGACCTCTCTCTTTCTTTTCAAGTACTCTCTTTTATGTCATTTCATTTATGCTCAATGTTCTTATGTTGAGGATGTTCTTTTATATTAACCATACTGAAATTTGTATTTTCATATGATTAGAGACCCTATCTTACCCTCATCAATTCATTTTAGGAATTTTTAAGTGGCGACGTTAGGCTGCCGAATGTTTGTAAGGGATTTTCTTATCTCATTTTTATTTTCGTGAGATTTCAATTATTCACCACTTATTCATTTAATGTGGTTTATTGTGTACTTAAATTTGAAATATATTATCATGATTCTCATTATATTCATGGTATTATGTGATTAATTTTCTAGTTATTAACTTTTGGTCATATGACTTAGTAGATTACAACGTGGTAGAGGGTTTCGTCTCACTTTTTATTCTCGTGAGATTCATGCTATATTTTTCACTATTTCCTTTTGTGTGGTGTATGTACTGCCCATGATTTTACTATTTATGTAATATAATTTCATTTATGAGTATTTACATATTCATTTTATGATCCTTCTTTCTTGTGGCATATGTTTTGTTAATTACCAAATCAGTAAGGGAACCATTCACCCTCCCCTTTATAAAAGACTTCTTTTTTGTTATGTCTTATAATTTACAACTAATTATGTTTGGATATGTTCTTATATATCATTATTGATGTAAACATTATATCCATGTGATTATATTCATTTTTTTTCTCATCAACTCATTTTATGAATTTTAAAGTGACGCCGTTAGGCTGTCAAATTTTTACTAGGGAACCTCTTAACCTAATTTCAATTCTTCGGTTTCAACTTGTAATTTTTGAATATGTCATCCTATGAATATGTGTGAATAAAATATGACTTTTTACACGTAATATCCACTTATATTGAGTTTTTTTATACTTTTCACACATAATTATTTGATTTATTTTTCCTTAATTTAAGTATATCATCTTTATAAGGGATTTCATCTCAATTTGAATTTCCATTGAGACTTCATTGTTGTTATGAACCAATTTACTCTTATATGGTGTATATACTGTCCTTTTTCATATTATATCATGAATATCTATATTCTAATGATATTATAATGTTCTGATTAAATTTTATTCCTCAATTATTTATAATCAAGAGTCTCTTATTTGGTTAAAAACTCTCTAACTAAAATATCGTTTTAAATGTTTTAAGGATTTATTCTTCTAAATATTTCTCATTCATGCCCATGTTTTAAAAATGGTTTTTAGGATTTATTTATATGGACATTAATGTTTTCAAATGATAATTAATTTAAAAGCTTCAAAGTGATATGCGACACTTGGATTCAAAAATATCTTTTTAAATGGTTTTGAAAATGATTCCAAAAAACATTATTTATTTCAATATCTTGATTTCATATATTGGAATTTGGAAATGTTATCATTATTTTATACATGTGTCATATGTTATGATTATGTTATGCTTATTGGGAATTTTTTATGTATACGGGTGGTTCAGTGATAAACCTAGGGCAGGTGAGCCCGAGATAGATCTCAAATGCATTAGGTAACATGACGGAGGTAAACGTGATGTTTCTCCTATGAGATTTAGCGAATATACTATGATGGGTATTCCAAGTGTAACTCACAATGTAGCTGTGATAGATGCAATATATGATTGATATTAATGCTATATGTAACATTAATGATTTATTATTTTTGTGTGTTTTTCATAAATCTTATGATTTCATGAAGTACGTTATGATAGAAAAGTATGGTTTTGAGGATTTGTATTTTTTTTTGGGATAATGTTTTCCTTCCTTATTTTATAACCCTTACTAGTATTGTATTTCTCATCCCAAGTTTTTGAAAAAAAAAATCTACAGGACTTAATGATTAATAGGTTCAAGGATGGGATCAACGAAAAGTAATTCTGCCTAAAATATGGAACTAGACATGTGACTTTTTAAGAGTTTTTTATTTTATAAAAAAGATAGATACTGAGTAGAAGTGTCTACTTGTAATATTCAAGTTGTTATGTAATAGTTATGGCCCAATTCTCTAAATTTATAAACCTAAAAAGATCCCCAATGTGAATTATTCATTTAATTCACGATTATGTAATGTTTAAGTCTAGGTCCTTATAGTTGGTATCAGAGGTCGGTTTAGACAACTTTAGGGATTAGGAATTTTAGTTAGACATATGGTTAGTCCATATCTATTATTTCAGTTAAATCCTTATTTTATAACATTTTTAGATCATGGAAAGTCAGTTACAAATGGAAGGAGGAGGATCTCAAATGACATTCCTATCTCTTCTTGATGACATGATTGAAATAATTATTGCAAAGTCATGTTCAGAGGATTGTGAAACTTTTTTAGCATAAGAATCACTTGAAAGAAGTTGTTTTGGATATCAAACACCTCCACTATACCCCGTTATCATCGTGGGTCAGGGGTTGTATTTATTAAAATCATATTTTCACAATATTCTCATATTTTCAAGAAAGATAAATATTATCAAGGAATTTTCAAATATTTTTCCTTATCACAAGATATTGAAGCATATTATGATTTAAAAAAAAGTGATGAAGAATGAGAACCTTGTGCAACCTATTTATATTTTATTTTAAAATATATTCACTCATCACATACTTACGGTATTTTAAAAGGACCATTAACTGAAAGTTTCAACACAAATTCAGTTCGACTGTTTTATAGAAATAATGTTTTCTCACATGTTTTGAAATTATATGTCATACATGATTATTTTCCAAAACTATTTTTCTGTGAACGCCCCTATGACCCATGTTGTACAAGGTGTATTTGTATGGAAGAAGAAAATGATTTTTAAGGATCTCTAAATCATTGTTTCAATGCATGGACCTTCTACCTATGTGAACAAGATGATTATGAAACCAAATGGACACCATGATCAAGGTATGATGTTCTTAATTTTGGGGATTGTTTTATTATTTTATATGGTGGTGAAATAAGACATCAAGAATTAAGATGTTG
This sequence comes from Viscum album, assembly GCA_963277665.1. Taxonomy (NCBI): domain Eukaryota; kingdom Viridiplantae; phylum Streptophyta; class Magnoliopsida; order Santalales; family Viscaceae; genus Viscum; species Viscum album. Next base: position 319,246,285 of record OY728127.1, read on the forward strand.
AGATCATAATGAATTTGGATGAAAATGAGAGATATAAGGAAAACTTTGAGGTTAAAACATGTTAGGGCTATTTTTTATTTTTATAAAAACGACAACCCATAGGATGGGTGACAACCCGTCACATCTGGCAAGGCTATAGTAATCGAACCCACAACCGAAGGGCGACAAGGGCGCATCGCCTAACACTAGCCTAATTGAAGTCCCTGGTTAGTATGAATTATTATTTTAGTAAAATTATTTTATCGATTAAGAATAATTTGATTTTTGGAAATTTTGTTTTTTCAAATGGATATACTTTTTATAGAAAAATGATTTAGTGATTAAGTGATAAAGGTTGTGGAGGAAGACATTTTCTCTTTTGAGGAAACAATATATGCCTAAAGAAGATAGAATACTATGGGATTTAAGTGGTGGAATAAAGGTTGAAATTTTAGTTTGGAAAAATCTATTTTTTTATTATAGAAACCTGATGATTTGATTTATTTATGAAAATTATTAACATATCATGGAGAATATGTGATTAGGTTAATTACTTTTCAATATGAGAATTTATGAGTAACTGATGATATTTGGAGATAAATTTTAAGATTTACCTTGGAAGACTATGTGATTAAATCCTTCATAGATTTGTGTTTCAATCTATGTTTGGATTACTTTAAATAATTTTAAGGATAACTGTTTATTTAATGGTCTTTATTGAACCTTGGGTTATTTTTGTTGAATTTTGGAGATTAAGAGTAGTATTTATTTTTATAATGAATCATACTTTTGGTGTTTGTCTGATCTTATATTAAACATTTTAGTTTTATTTAATATCTGAAGTCATGGGAAATATATAGTTCATCTTTTGTGGATTATGTGATTCACTCAAAGTTGATTATAGGGCTCTTAATGTGAAACAAAAGTTATCTTAAATTTTCATCATTTGGAGAAAATATGAGTTTTTGTTAGAAATATAGTAAAATATTAATTTCTACATGACAAGTAAGTATATTTTGTTTTGTTTTTTGTTAAGATCATAAATAAATTCTTAAATGGAAAGTAACTATAAACAAAAACCTTGTCCGTTAACTTTTCCTACTGGTTAATCAAAGACTGTTTAACCCTTCAGAAGTTTGTGATTTTCTGGTGGTTAACTTTCTCCTAAACATGTTTCCTAACACTCTCCGTCAGAACATGACCATTTTTTTCTCCTCCATATCCATGTTTTCATGGAATCTTAATATGGCTTAACTCGGGTGACCTTTGTGCTTTTTTTAATGTGATAGTTTTACTGAATCTTTTTCTGATGTGGGACTTTCAATGTTGATTCCGAGTCCTTTTTTTAAATGGAGAGGAGGAAATTCCCAAAAGGGGGGAAGGATGTGAAATCCCAGGTAAATAAAGAATAATAAATATTTCATATTTCTTAATATATTTTAATTAAATATTAATTTTACATTAAAGGGGTTTCTATGTTCGATAGCGTACCCGATATGCAACAACTGGTTTCTTTGAAATCTTACGTTACACACTAATAATATAATATTATTATTTTAAATAGTAGTCAAATCCTAGCCATTATATTGGAAATAATGAACAAAACTAATTAATATATTATTATACAATTTTTTTAAATGTATTTACATTTGTCCAACAAAAGTTAGAGGCTTAAATTGTGAATGAATCTAATTTTAATCATAAATTACTATAAAAGGCCAATTTATCGCCTTTTAATAGAGAAACCTCTTTAAATATAGTTTTTTTTAACTTTAATACATTAAAATTGACCAAATAAATTCCTTATTTTGAATGGGGACACCAAAAATTTACTTTGTGTAATTTTTTCTAATTTTTTCGATAAAGTTCTTTTTTTAATGACTAGTGAAAAATATTGTATTTTAATTCGAAAGTGTCTTTTAATATAATTTATTTATATGGTTAGATTATATTTTTAATTGGTTTTAAAGTGAAATAAAAATGTATTATTACAATTTAATCCCATTTGGGTAATTATAATTAATTTCACATTGAAATTGGACATAAACAAGTATTAATCTTTTGATAGTTATTGTTTCTTAAAAACACGCTATTTGTTTTGATAACGGGAATTAATTTTTAAATTAATTAATTCCACTTTTATGTTTTTAATTTGTCAAAATAGACATAAATTTTTAATTTGGAATATCAAAAAATGCTTAGGCTGAACTTTTGGTATTTTTCTGAAAAACTTAAATTTTTGATTAATAGTGAAACCACTTAGTGGTAGTTAAAAAAACTGACTTTTTCATTTAAATAAAATTTTACCACTTCTTTGAATTTAATTTACAAAATTTGACAAACATGGTTTTTAACAAGAAGTAAAATTTTGTTCATTAAAATGAAAATATTTTTTTTGGTCAATAGTAACTTTTGATTTTTATTTAATGTAGTTAAAGGAAAATAAGGTAATTCCAGGTTAAATGAATATTATAAATATTTAAAATTACCTTAACACTTTTACAAACCTTTTTGAGTGTGTCCTTTACTACCATGGTCATCTTTGGGTCGATTTTGGGACCCCATTGAGCCACTTGGGAGTGATAATGACAATTTATATTAATTAATTTAATGTGAAGACGAAATTGACATTAACAACAATATTTTAGTAATTAATTTTTATATAGTGTTATATAAGTCATATTTTCTAAAATAAATATTCTTTGGAAAGAAAAAAACATTTCCTATATCATGGTATTTTTTTATAATTTTCAGATATCAAAAAAATTAAATTATTTATGACACAATAATGATGTAGTGTTTACCTCATTAATAAATGATTTAAATAAATAAGATTATAATGATTAAAATATTATACAAAACATGTCCAATTCTTATTGGTTGATTTTATTTCCTCCATTGCTAATATTATCTTCGACTATCATTATTTTTGGACCATTAGAAACCGAATATCATTATATTATAAAATAATATTTTCACACTTTCCTAAAGAGCCCCTCCTCTCCCTTATAAACGGAGACCACTTCTAGCCAATTCCTCACAACACTCATTCCGTTTTTCTCATCCAAAATCTACCCAATTATTCCCCTTAAATACCTCCCCTCCTCCTAGTAGCCTTACCTTAGTCATAAGTCACTTGAAGAATTCCTTTGGTTTAAACCAAAGGGAGTTACCCAAATTAAAGGTAACAGATTCTCTTAAATTGTTTTCTTTTATTTTACTTCCCCATCCCCTATAATATTTTTATTACATTTTTTTAACAACAACAGTATCGTAAATATACTAGGATGTTGTTATGAGAAGTATTCTAACAACACTTACACACACCTCCATTTAATGGATGAAGAACATAATGTTTCTGTGGATGGGAAATTAACGCCTCATGAAACGATGATTGTTCAAATATCTCCAGCCACCTCTCATGGTGGCCATTATTATGGAAGTAAATTTATATATGATATATATTATGTTTACTTTTTATTTATTCTTCAGTTTTTCCATTTATAGCATGCCATTATGGTTTCTATAGTGGGTAAATACGTTAATCTCATTTGAGGAAGCGCAGACTACCGCCCCCTCGAAGTGATGTGACTCGTTAATGCCTTATATGGGATATATAAAGGATCGAGTTAATGATATTATATATGATATTATACTGTAATTATAATATACCTATGTATCATTATGTTTTAATTCAATTAAAATAAGAAATAGAAATGAAAGTAGTGTTCATGCGTATGTACGTCTTACCGTCTCCATGAATAGTGCATTTCATTTCTTATCTCTAAATGTTATGTACTGTTATAAATACATGTATATACTGAATATATATGATATATATGACATATAAACAATGAATATAATTCTGTATATAATGATCCTTTGTCCACATGAACACCATGTAATTATAAGAAGTCCATTTTTGACTCAAGTACCAAATATCGACAAAACAAACATTATTAACTTAAATGATTACATAATGTTTATAACAGGGTAATAAGTGATATAAAAAGAATAATAAACTAGAAAAATGTTTTTAATCAATTATAAATTAAATTTATTTTATTATTCAAAAGATTAATGGACAATCGAGTCAAGTCTGACACGAGGTAAGGGATCTGACCTCTCTCTTTCTTTTCAAGTACTCTCTTTTATGTCATTTCATTTATGCTCCATGTTCTTATGTTGGAGGATGTTATTTTATATTCACCATACTGATATTCATATTTTTTTGTATGATGAGATACCCTCTATTACTCTCATCAACTCATTTTAATAATTTTTATGTGGCGTCGTTAGGCTGCCGAATTTTTGTAAGGGATTTTCTTAGCTCATTTTTAATTCTCTGAGATTTCCACTATTCGCCACTTATTAATTTCATGTGGTTTATTTTTTACTGAAATTTGATATATATTATCTTCATTCTCCTTATATTCATGGTATTCTGTAATTCATTTGGTGGTTGTTAACTTTTGGTCATATGACTCAGTTGATTACAATGTGGTAAAGGGTTCCATCTAACTTTTTTTTCCCATGAGATTCATGCTATATTTGCCACTATTTCCATTTGTGTGGTGTATGTACTTCCCAAGATTGTAATATTTATGTAATATAATTTCATTTATCAGTATTTACATATTTATTGTATTATATGTCTTTCCTGTGGCGTATGTTTTGTAAATTACCAATTCAGTAAGGGAACCATTCACCATCTTCTTTATAAAAGACTTCATTTTGTTATGTCTTTTTATTTACATCTTATTATGTTGGGATATGTTATTATATAACTTTGTTGATTTAAAATTTTTATCCAAGAGATTAGATTACTTTTTTTATCTCATCAACTCATTTTATAAATTTTAAAGTGACACTGTTAGGCTGTCGAATTTTTACACGGGAACCTCTTAACCCAATTTCAATTCTTCAGTTTCAACTTGTAATTGTTGAATATGTCATTATATGAATATGTGAGAATGACATATGATTTTTTTAAACATAATATACACTTATATTTGTTGTATTTAAACTTTTTCACACATAATTATGTGATTGACTTATCTTTAATATAAGGATATCATATTAATAAGGGATTTCATCTCAATTTGAATTTCCATTGAGACTTCATTGTTGTTATGAACCAATTGACTCTTATATGGTGTATATAATATCCTTTGTCATATTATATCATGAATATTTGTATTCTCATGATATTATAATGTTTTGATTAAATTTTATTCCTCAATTATTTGTAATCAAGAGTCTCTCATTTGGTTAAAAACTCTCTAACTAAAATATCATATTAAATTTTTTAAAGATTTAATCTTCTAAATATTTCTCATTAACATCCATCTTTTCAAAATGGTTTTTAGGATTTATTTATATGGAAATTAATGTTCTCAAATGATAATTCATTTAAAATCTTCATTGTGTTATGGGACACTTTTATTCAAAATTCTATTTCTAGATGGTTTTGAAAATGATTTGATAAAACATTATTTATTTCAATATCTTGATTTCATATATTGGAATGTGGAAATGTTATATTTCCTTTATACATGTGTCATATGTTATGATTATGTTGTGGTTATTGGGCACTGATTACGTATACGGGTGGTTCTGTGATAATCCTAGGGTGGGTGATCCTGAGATAGCTCTCCAATGCATTAGGTAACGTGACGAAGGTAAAAATGCTGTTTCTCCTAAGATATTTAGGGAATATATTATTATGGGTATTCCTAGTGTAACTCCCTACAAAGTTGTGATAAATACAATGTACTTTTGATATGGATGCTATAAGTAACCTTAATGATTTATTATTTCTATGTGTTATTCATAAATCTTATGATTTCATAAGGTATGTTATGAAAAAAAGTATGGTTTCATGAATTTGTATTTATTGTTGGGATAATGTTTTACTTCCTTATTTTATAACACTAACAGATATTTTTATGCTTGTCCCATGTTTTTGAAATGTTTTCCATAGGAAATAAAGATGAATAGGTTCAAGGATGGGATCATGTAAAAGTCATGTTGTCTAAAACATGGAACTAGACATGTGTCTTTTTAAGAGTTTTTATTTTTTGAAAAATATGGATACTATGTAGAAGTGTCTTCTTGTAATAATAAAGTTGTTATGTAATAGTTATGGCCTAATTCTCTAAAAATCTAAACCTGAAGATATCCCTAATGTGAATTATTCATTTAATTCAAGATTCTGTAATGTTTAAGGCCGGGTCCTTATATAGAACCTTATCATCCTACATCCCTGGGTTCAAGCCTGACCATATTTCAGGATTTAATGGGTTTTCACCCGAAAAACATATTTTACTTTTCTAAAACCATATTAATATAATTATTACGACATTCCAAAATATTATGACAGACAACCGTGAAATATGGTTAATCTGTAAATAGCCTTTTAATTGTGATTTTGAACTCAACCACAAAACATAAATACATTACCTATTTTACATCATTATTAGTTGTTCGTTGGTCTATGTATTAGCCTATTTCATACATTTTAATTATCTATTCAAATACTTTATAATGGTTTGTAAATAAATAATTAATTATCCTATAAATAATAACCAGATGTTTTAAACTTTATGTGTAGTATATCCAAATTTAATCTACATTATGACACTAGAGACTTGTCAAATGCACCTTTTCAGTGTTGTTAACCCTTGGTATATCTTTTCTAGAACTATGTCCAACTGTAGAATCCAAAAAAGGTTTTATATTAATCAAGACCCATATAATCTCTACCATAACAAAATTCAATTATATTATTCTAAACTTTTCGTCAATTTCTTACTTTGGTCTATGTTCATTCTTCTATACTTTCTTAAATATAGTTCCCAATGTTTATACAAAACATCATTTGATACCAACTCTAGAAACCATGACCCCGCCATCCTAGAGATTGTGACATGTGACCATGACATTAATATGATTACAAGGAATCAAAACCATAAGGACCGAAGAGCATTGTAATCATGGTAATCAAGATACATCTATGAGTCTTGTATACAAATTAATACATTAATTCGTATATATTTTCATTCTTTTGAGTATAACATTATTCCATTCTTACATATATGTCTTAGTACACTTCTTAAATTCCTAAGGAAATAAAAAAATAAGGGTGGGATCAAACGCTTAGAATATGTCAATACCATTCACAAGACGAGTTTCCAAACAAATGTCAAGAAACATCCGAAGATATTTTAAATATAGGGTTTTTAAAACATCTATTCTTCTAGGAAATAGATATATTGGTTTTCTCTCCATCTAATTTCATCTCATGAGGCTATCGATGCATCAAGTTTGTTACTATAAATTGGCCCCAACCCATATCTTTCTAGTATAAATCAAACCTCGTATGTCATGTAGACGATTTAATTCAAAACAAAAAATAACATGCCTTTTCAAATAACTGTATTGGGTAAAATATACAGATTTATCAAAATTTACCCGGAATATCAATTGAAATTCAATTTAAACACCGTATGTAAAATTTTTATGTGGTTTAGGAATTAGAAATTTCATTTGTAGATGATATGGTCGGTCAAGGGATATCCAATGTCTGATGATCGCAAAAAAAAGGAATATTTCAACTCGTATACAAAATCAATCTAGGAAGATAATGTTAATATTGTACATGGATAAATAAATCAATAACCATCTAGAAGAATAATAAGTATGATATCAAAAAACATTATCCCATGCAGATTAAAAATATTGTTTCTTTGTCCGTGATCAATGGAAATAATATATAAATTTTCATTGATACATTTTTAGGGTAATAACATTTTGTTTTGAATAAATTGGTATCCTTTTCTTTTAAAATAACTTTGAAAAAAATTTCCTTAAGAATTATAATTTTCAAAATTCAAAATAATCATTAAATAAACAAAAAAATGAAATTATATACATGTTGTACTAGGTAAAAATAACATTCAAATTGTAATGAAAAAAGGTAAGAAATTATCCTTGTTTGAAAAAAGAATAGAGTATAGTTTTGGAAAAAAAAATTGAAGACAAGTAGGGTAAATTTATTTTATTGAATCATCTTTTAAAGGATAAAAAAATACATAACCCCTTTTTGGAGAATATATTTTTTAGAAGAAAATAGGATCTTTGAATAAAGAGAGAAATGAAGTTAGGTATTATTATAAAAAAATATAAAATTCGGATTACCAAAGTGTGGGAAAACTGCAGTCTTACTTGAAAATTTTTATTGATTTTCTGGAATGAATAAAATTAATGTTTTTATTTAAAATTTATCAAATAATTTCCATTAATGGATATTAATGAATTAAAATATAAAATAGAAGTATATTATGAGAAAACACATTAAAATATTATAAGGTTGAAGGGGGAATAATAAAATGATGATATTATGTGTGTTGAATGTAAATCCACATAATACAATTATATACATAACAATTTATATTAAAATTTTATTTTAGACAAAAACTAAAAATATTAATGACAATGAGGTAGTAATATAAACCAACGAAAAACATTGAGTTACGAAATTTGTTTCTACTTGGAAACTCATAATTAAAATCCCCATAAATGAAACAATTATGATTTAAATTACTACTAAGATGAATAATTAATTATTCATTATATTAAATCTCACAGTGGTATTATTTACACTATATATAATATATTTGGATCATGAAATTATAGTCTGCATCAATGAATGGAAATCGAGACGAAGTCTCTTATCACGAGGTAACTTTTAAAGCATAATACCCATGAATGAAATAAATCAGATTAAATATTCAATACCATTAATATAAATATATTCATTTTATGAAATACAATATGTTATTTATACACTCACAAAAAAGAAATAATTGCCTAAAATTGGGAACGCCTTAGAGAAATAAAAAGTGAGACAAGAATTACTTAACGTTCATTTCATTTTTGGTTATCATCCATTGATATCATTTAATGTTATTTTAGAAATCTTAATAACATAAATAATAACCATAATATATTTTATAATATCATTTATTAACATATTATAATATATTCTTAACCATTGGTTTGTAATCATTCCTTATTTTCCATATTTCGAGTGTTAATTGCCTAGTAGAAAGGTATATATTAACTAGTTATATTTGTTCCTATTACTTATATAATTATTTTATAATATCAATAAAGAAAATCATGAATTAAATGTTTTATATATTCATTATATATGTATTTATATTAATCCAAATTATTTGTAGATAGGAAAAGAAATACACCGTTCATTGAGATTATTGGACCTACATAAGCATGAACTCTACATCCATTTCAGGGTCATATTTAAAATAATGAAAAGTACATGATATTTATGTAAATTATAATTATAGTTTTATATTTAAATCTTAAATTTGACATAGTTATATTAACAACATATTTTATACATTCCATGTATTGTGTGAGCGATTCACGTTGCATTGGTGAGGAGGTAGTCCACGCTTCTACAAAAGATGTTATCGTATTTTCAAAAAATTCGAATGCAAGAAGGTATGTGTTATTTATGAATTAAATAAATATAATGAAAACATACATATAATGTATATCAAATAATTATACTTTTACATCATTATTTCCAACCACGAGAGGTGGTAAATGAAAACTAATGACATCACATCGTGATGTGGAAATTCTCCGTACAAACCAACAGTATGTTCATGACCCATTTGATGGAAATTTTTTTTGTTGTGTGGATAAACCTTAAAAACCAATAGACAAATATATTTATGATAACAATATTATTTTATAATCATGATATAATATTAATTTAAGGTTTTTATTGGTATGATATAAAAAGATACCATTAAAGAAGTTATCTCTTATTCGAGTAACTCCTTTTGGATTATACCAAAATAGTTCATTAGCATAATTTATTCCCAAATATAGGATTATAAGATGAGGGGATGGAATTTTTTGGCTTATTTGGGAAGATTTTTAGTGAGTTAATGACCTTATATGGTGTGTGTATGTGACAGGATTGAATGCCTTTTTATAGTGGAGGATGATTGGAATTCTTGAAAATTATTGAAAACACGATTCCAACAACATTTTTACCTTGTAATTTGTCTCCAATAATTAATAAAATCACATAAAATTTAGTATAAAGATTAAATAGGACTATTCAATATATTTTTTCAATTTCATTTCTAAACTTATGATTAATTCTTATCTCATATTTAAGTTAATCTTTCTCTTAATTTAAAATTAGTCCTATCGATTGGAGGAAAAATAGTGTTTTTAAAGTAAAAATGGTCAAAAGCTTGAAATTTTATTAAATATAACATCAATGTGATATTAATTTCAAATACCTACATATAATTATTTGATTTATATTTGATCTAATTAAACATTAAAACTAAAGAAATCATTTTTCATTAATAATAAAACAGCTGAAATATCGATTTTGAATTAAAATTTAGTATTTTTTCACTTTTCATTATAAAATAAAACCTCACTACAAAAATACCACAAAATAACAGTAAGCTAATTTTTATTTTACTCTTTAAAACTGATGTCTATTTTGACATTTTAAATTTATAATAGTTCTGAAAATTTTATTTAAAATAGGTTCACCATTAAAATGAGGTATAATTGCCTTCTTAGAATATACTATTTTAAGCGTAAAATGAATTTATTAATATCTTATGCTCATTAAAATTCTCGAATGAATATAAAAAATATTTGATTAAATATAATATATATATATACATCAAAAATTTCATTAAATAAGAGGAATTAATTTAATTTATTAGGATACAATTATTTTGTAAGCGATATAATATTTTCTATATATTCAATTTGTTCATGAAATAATTTCTAAAAGATTGATTACAAATGGATTAATTTTATATTTTTCTAAAACATATATTTTCATATATTGTTAATTAATATTAAAAAACACTCAATTTATTTCAAGGAAAACTTTTTTTATATTGAATAATAATTTTCTGATACTATATTTTTACACTGTAAAACTTGATCTTACCTGTAAGAAAATATATCGAAGAAGGTATTTGTTTTGTACTATATAAGCTAACTCCATATTGTGTGCATTGAAAGCTTTATTATATATTACATTTATTTAAATTAATAAATATAACATTATGTATCGAGAAGTAATATTTTATTTTATGTTTGATGCGGGGTTTCACAAACACTATCGAATAAATGGTACTCTTATAGAATTTTATGGATGTAAAAACCTTATTGTCACAACAATTATTAAAAAGGGTTAATTTTAGTTAAAAAAGATAAATTTAAAACTCTAGTATAAAATTTTAATAGTTTAATTTGATTATATTATTTCAACCCATAATTATCATTTATTATAATTACATCAGTTTGGATCATTTTTTCTATTTATTTTTTATTAAGTTAATATTTATATAATTTTAATAGTTTCCATCACCAAACATATAATAGGGACCCTCCTATCCTATTTTATTCACACTTTATAATCCTTTTGTCTTAGACGAGACGTACCCAAATTCTTTTCCATCATCCCTACCTAAATTCTATTGGTATTGGTTTGTGTAGAATATTATCCATCGAGGGTATTATGTTGTAAAGAAAATGATGTTGTCTAGAGGGTATGTGTGGTCTTTAGCCAATTATTTTACATCTATTTATTCTTATACCTAATTCAAATATTCATTAAAATTTTAAAAAAACACCATTCCCTTCCATATACATAGATGTTATTATGTTAACTACATCACATTAATTCAACTCCCCTTCTATAAAATGAAATAAAAAAATCATTTTTCATGTGTATCGTGGGAAACCACCACACAAGTAGATGTAATATATTCTTCCATTACATCCTTTCATAGATGATTGTTGTGAGGTATCTGATAAATATATATATTTCATAAATTATATTATTATGAATTTTATGGTCTGTTTTTTATTTATCTCTCATTTTTTTATACATTAAAATGGGAAATTGTATTCATTCATACTTACACTCTATTATCACATAGAATAGTTTAAATCATTTTTTATCTCTACATATTATGGGTAACTATAAATATATATATATATATATGGGTTATACATATTTGACAGTAAAATCCTAGTTAAAATATTTTATGATATATATAAGTAAGTTTCCAGATTAAATTTATATTAAATGTAAAATTATTATATAATATTGTATAATGAATTTGAATAAATAAAAGTATTAATGTAAGGGATCTCTCTAACCCACCCATTTTATTTAGGTTATAACATTTATCTTGTAAACATTCTTTCATTACCCCTCTTCAATAATATGTAATGCTACAACATTATGTATATATATCTCTCACATATATAACTATCTAAATCTACATTCCTTTGACGTGTTAAAATTTTCCTTATGTTCATTTCTTAAATACCATCATTATGAAATTCCCATTTTTTATGAACTGAGGAATGATTATGGAACCCATATCTTTCTATCATTAATTCTTATTATTATAAATTATCATTGATTTCATTTGGCTGTAAACATAATTATGATCATTTAAGGATGGGTTCACATATACAGATCGCCAATTAATTTCTTAAATATTTTTTCACATGAGATTGTATGTATAGGATTCTAGATTAAACCAAATACACTTTGGGAGTCCATCCACCATGTGATGTTGTCTTGTTAGAAACCCTTGATTTATCCTTATGTCATGTTTTTTGTTTCAAAATCTTTTCCTATGTTTTTCTTATCTTATGATAACATGTTTTTTTTACTATTCTTTCATTGTATTATTCAGAAGCCTTCTCCTTTGTGATATCATGTTATTCAATTTGATTAAAATTTTATGCATTATTACAATGTCTATTCCCTAACTAGGATTTACTGGTCACTAATACCTTTTATGAATTCTCTAGGATACACCATTTAGTTTTAGGATCTCAAAGTGATTAATGAGAATATTGTAGAGATTAAAATATATATATTTTTGGTTTTAATGTTGTTTTTTATGTACCTAGTCTTCCAAATACACTTGGATGTTCAATTATTTATGCCAATTTACTGGATATTTATGTTAAAATTCATGTAATAATATATGTAAATGCATTGTGTGACTATGGATGGTATTAGAGGAATGTTTTATTTGACATTTGGAAACTATGATGAGAAATATTTTGTGAGAACCCTTTGGAACATTCATAATCATAGTAGTAAATTCTATGTCTTTTAAGATATCGACCAGTTCTATTGATATCATGGTATCTTTAACAGGTAGTCTTTTATCTAATTTTTTGTAATTTTCATTTGGTTTTTAGTTTGGGAGGTGGTTTTTTGAAAATTGAGAATTTTGGAAGGAAAAGTGCAATGCATGATTGGCACATAGTTTTCTTAAATTGTATTCCCTAGCCCAAAAAAACTATGAAAACCTTTATAGGGAGGTTTTTCATGGCTGTCACATGTTTTGTAAAATCATTTTACCTAAAAATATAATTTTCAACACCCCCATCTAATGGAGGTTCACAGTTAAGGATCATAGTTAGAGGAAACTGTGTGTGGAAATTTTACTATCCTGAACATTAGTTTACAAATTTACTAAGCCCCCATTTTAACCCTTATTCATCCCAAACATGAATATATCCTATCTTTTAATTTTATGGATTCGTTAGGATTGAATAAAAGAAATTATGACCTTCGTTCTTCATGATTCAAATACCAAATATAAAATCTACACCCCTACCAGTTAGAGGATCTCATCCCGAATAGTTCCCTTTTTCATTCTCATTCATCTACATCCTTCAAATATTATTCGTCCCTATTTCTGGTTGGAAATAGATATATTCATTCATCTAGTTCATGGAACTGTAGATCTAAATTTGTAATTAAGAGATCATTATTTATTCAACGTTTCATTTTGGTTTTTTAACTGAGACTCACAGAACGTTATTATTCAATTCAAATTGGGGATTTATATTTAGAGATCGCTCCTCAAAGAATCTATCTAGGTGGTATATTCTGAATATCCCACAATCATGAATTCAATTATGTTTATGAAATTATTTATTTTCTTTGGTTTTGTTAGAAATTAAACTTCCTAAATAAATTAATCAATTTAATGAATTTAGTAAGTAAAGATATTTGGAATTTTGGATCATTTATTATTGAATTAATTATCAGAATATTGAAATTGTGGGATTTAGGAAAAAATAAATTTTTCGGTTAATCATTTGAATTATTTTATTGATTTATAGGGATTAATTAATATATGAATCAATTTGGTATATTGAGATTTTAAATTGAACAATAAATTGATTAATTATTTATGAGATATAACAATCTCCAATTGAATAACCAATTGTAATATTAATTATGGAAAATTGGGATTGTGAATTGGTTAATTAACTATTTTATTAATTAATGTTTGTTTTTTGATTTTACAATTGATCTAATGGAATTAATTAATTTGATATTGTCATTTATGTAAAAATTTGATATTTCTATATATGTGATAAATTTGTGCAGGATAGGGATTAAGGTTCAGGATACCCATATTTTTTATAAATTTTTTTGTGGTAGTGATAGGGGATCCAAATAATCTTATAAAAGATAACATTGGTGGGGCAATGAGTTAGGCCAAAAATAACCTTCTGAGATAGTAACTTTAGGATAAAGGCGGAGTCTCCAATTACCCATTGGATATAGTAATGTGGTACAAGGACATTGACTCCAAAAAGCTGTGATGTTTTTATCCATTATGTTATGTGACCATAAGATAAAAGTTTCACTATGGTAACAATTTTCCATGAAGATGTATGGAAATAAATGTATAATTAAATCCATTACATTATAATGAAGTTTAAATTAAATGTGATAACTGGTGTAGACTATGTCATGGCCAGAAGAAGGTATTGAATTTCATGTATTCACAAGAAACCAGGGGGTTATGTGGTTAATGAAAGAGTAAATGATAATGTGAAAATTGTTTACTTATGCATTGTACTTATTACTTTATCCAATTGAAAACAATTTTTTTGACTAGATATTGTTTTAGAATTTGTTGGGGGTGGCCTACTGAGCTTTATTCACACCCTACCCATGATGCATTATTGGTACCCGAATATATTTCATGATTATAGGATAGGATAAGGGAAAAGGCCCTATGTTAGAGGGTTCATATAGGATATGTCATGGATGAGTTAACCAAACGTGATTTGGGACATTCATGGGGAATTCATTAGTGTCTTTATTTTTAGACTGCATTGAGACACTTGGGATGTACTTTAGGATTTCATGTCTATTGTTCAATTTTGATTCTAAAATTCTAGTATTTTTCATCTTTCTATCTAGGTATTATTATATTTATTCTCATATGTTTTTACTTTAATATTTATTATATTCCTTCTTATTGTGTATTAATATGATAAAAGAGGTCTCAATCTCCCCCTAATCAATGTTATTCCCTCTTTGGTATTTGACAACATCTGGCACTTGGGGAGGCACGTATGAATTCTTGTGACAGACTAACATAGGATACCGGTGTGCGGTACATAGAATGGGACCTTACAATGTCAAATCATAATATTTTTATTTCATTTTTCATTTTTCCTATGATTTGGAATATTGAGAAAACATAATAGGTTGAGTCTTTTGATGCCTAAGAGCTCGTTTATGGGAGTATTTAACCACTGTATGGTGGTAAAATCTTAGTTCCCATGGTGGACTTTTTTTTCAATTTGATTATTATAGTTGATGTTATTTTTCCTTGGGTGATGCCTTTTGGATTTGATGTGAGGATGTTTTTGAGATTTGTTTGATTTTTTTCTCGGTAATTGGTGTGGCACAAGTTTTGAGTTGGCATGAATCATTCTAGACACAACAGATTAATTTGTGACATGCATCATTTTAGGGAGGCATGGGTATAAGTCCCCAGCCTTAAACCTTACATAATCATGAGTTATTATAAGATTACACATTGAGTATCTTTTCAGGATTAGAGTTTTAGAGAATTATATCATAAAACTTTCATTACATTCCACATATAAACAAAGTGGTTACATAAAGATAGTATTCTTCATTTCCATCAATGGAAACATATTTAAAATAAATATGGATTCTTTCTTGACACTTCCTTGACACTATCATCATATCATGTACCTTTCCCTTGTCCTGTGAAAAAATTTCAAAAAAACATAGGATGAGCATAAAAAGCTCAGTAAGGGATATAAAAATATGGAAAGGAAACATGGGTACATATATACATAAGGATGAGATCATACATTACCCATAAAACATAAGCACTTTAAAATACCTAATCAAATCATGAATAAATCATAGAAATCATAAGACATAAAGGTAACTTGAGGCATTCCTAACTTTCTTACGTAGGGAGTAACCCTCTTGGTTACGTTTGGAATACCCATCACAGTATATTCCCTAAATCTCTTCAGAGAAACCTTAACATTTCACTCCTTTGTGTTACCCAATTCATTGAAGAGCTATAACGGGCTCACCCGCCCTTAGTTTATCACAGAACCACCCGTCTTCATAATAATTCCCAAGAACCTCAACATAATCGTATCACATAAGACATGCATAAAGGAAACATAACATTTCCACCATTCAATCACAAGATATCAATAAAACACATTGATATAAAAACCTTATGAAAACCATTTACAATACCAAAATAAAATACAAGTAAAACATGGTATTTATTTTTCTTTTAAAGAAAAGGTATAGCTTGTAGAGGAAGCCGATACTCAAATAATGGTCACGGCGGCGAAGAAGTCGTCTTCGCCGCATACGTATGACAAAAACATTCCCTTTTGTCGTTTAGTAAAACGCTTCGTATAAAAAAATATTCCTTTTGGATAAACGTAAAATTCAAAGGGGTTTATACACCGTATAAAAGAAGGTTGTGTATAAAACAAAATATGCCTCAATGAAAGGAGATTGAGACGAAGTCCCATACCTCGTAACCGACTTGACCTGACCATTCTTTAATCTCCTGAATAATAAACTTGAGTTAATCTCTACTTTCTTAAGAACCTTTTTCAAGTTCATTATTCCTTTTATACCATGTTATGAACATCATGTAATCATTTAAGTTAATAATGTTCATTTTTTCGGTATTTGGTTCTTGAGTAAAAAAATAGACTTCTTATACTTACATGTTGTTAATTTGGTCAAAGGTTCGTTATATCCATAATGATATTAATTATTTTTATAACATATATATCATATATATTCAGCATATACATGTATTTATAATATAACATCACATCTAGAGGTAAGAAATGAAATGCACCGTTCATGGAGACGGTAAGCCGTACGTACGCAGGAACGCTACTTCCATTTCTATTTCATATTTTCTGGAATGGAATCATAATGATATAAGAGTATATTATAATTCCAGTATAATAAAATATATAATATCATTAACTTTATCCTTTACACATCCCACATATGGTATTAACGAATCAAATCACTTTCAGGGGGCGGTAGTCCGCACTTCCTAAAATGATGATATCGTGTTTACCCATAATGGAAACAATAATGGTATGCCATAAATGAAAAATACAGAAGCTTAAGGAAAGAATAAACATATTATATATCATATATAAAAATAGTGACATCATAATGGCCACCTTTGAAGGTGTTAAATGAGTATTGAACAATCATCGTTTCGGGAGGCAGAATTTCGCCATCCACAGAAACCGTATGTTCTTTAACCATTTGATGTAGTTGTGTGAAAGTGTAGCTCAAATAAATCTTATAAGAACATCCTAGTATATTGAATATACTGGTTTTGTTACAAAAGAAGTAAATAAAATGAGTTTAGGGGTTGGAGAAACAAAATAAAACAAATGAACTTGAGAGAATGAATTACCTTTAAAAGTGTAACTCCTTTTGATTTGAGCCTAAAGGATTCATTTGAAAGGATTATGGCCAAAGGGAATTCTCTAGGATGAGGAGAGGGATTTGGATAGAGTAAATGTGTCTGGGATGGCCGATCAAAAGGCTTGAGGAGTGTGTGAAATGAGGTAGAGGTGGGGGCCTTTTATAAGAGGAGAGGAGGGGCACTTTTGGAAATCATGAAACTATTATTTTATTTTCAAAAGTGTTTCGAATTTCTAAGGCCCCACATTGATATATTTCTAAGATAATATGATAAGGTTTCGAAATATTCCCATCCAATAGTTTTTGGACAAGTGTAGGTCTTAGATTTTATATTATTGTTTCATTTTATTTAAACTGTTCATTAAGGAGGTCATCATTGCATCATCATGATGTCATAATTAAATTAATTTATTTAATGTCTAAAAATTATAAAAAAAATATCATGATGTAGGAAATATTTTTATCTTTCCAAAGAGTATTTATAAACAAAAATATGATTAGCATAACCCATTTTAAAAATTGTTTTAGTAAAACAAATTATGTTAGTGTCATTTTCACAATTATTTTAAAAAAAGGCATTAAAGTCATTATCTCACCCAAGAGGCTCCATAGGGTCCCCTAAATCGACACATGGGTTTTATTGGTCAGACATGACTCATCCAATAGGGGTAGGACAAGTTTCATGGTGTTTTACTATTTTTATAATATCATTTTTACCTTAAATTACACTAATTACCTCTAATCGCGATTAATGAAAAAAAGTTACTATTCACCAAAAAATTATTTTCATCCCATTTAACCCAATTTTACATACTAATGACAACCATGTATGTAGGATTTTCAAAATTCAATACAGATTAGTGGTAAACTTTCATTTAACTGAAAAAATCAGTTTGCTTGATTACCACGTAGTGGTTTCACTATTCATCAAAAATTGGGGTTTTTCAGAAAAATACCAAAACTTCACCCTAAGCTATATTTGATATTCCGAATTCAAAAATGAAGTCCATTTTACAAAATTCAAAACATATAAGTCACATTAATTAATTTAATAAATAATTCCCGCTGTCAAAGCAAATAGCGTGTTTTTATGAAACAATAAGTATCAAAAGATTGACACTAGTTAAGTCTGATTTCAAAGTGAAATTGGATCTAATGACCACCATTAGATTAAATGGTAAAAATATATTCAGATTAAACATTAAGACAAATTAAAAAGATAATATAATCATATAAATAAATTAGATTAAGAACAGTTTTGATGTAAAATGCAGTATTTTTCACTATTCATTAAAAAATGAACATTGTCAGAAAAATACCAAAAAATCACACAAAGTAAATTTTGATGTCCCAATAATATAGAATAAGTTTATTTTGACAAACATAGCTTATAAAATTGTCAAAAGATAGATTTAAAAATGGTTTTCCATCAAAAGGCAGTAAAACAATATTTTAAAAATATTAGTGTATTCCATGCTTAAGATTGGAATTATTTTCATTTTAAGCCTCTAAAACACTATCTAATTCATTAATAGACATAGATAAAAATATCTATTATTCATTACTTACTTGGGATGTTACATCCTTCCCCCATTTTGAAAATTGCGTCCCCTTAAATTATTTACTTATCGAATAAATGGGGGTACTTATCCCTCATTGCATTTTCAGATTCCCATGTTGCCTCTTCCATCATGGGGTTTTTCCACAAAACCTTTACCTGCTTAATCACCTTATTCCATAACACTTGCTCCCTATGGTCAAGGATCTGGACTGGTTGTTCCTCATATGATAGGTTCTCTTCCAGCTGAACTACTTCTGGACTCAAAACATGAGATGGATCTGGCATATACTTTCTCAACATCGAAACGTGAAAAACATTGTGTAACTGAGATAAACTCGGAGGTAAAGCCACCCAGTATGCAACTGATCCAACTCTCTCCAGAATTTCATATGGTCCAATAAACCGTGGACTCATATTTCCTTTCATACCAAATCTCATCACACATTTTCAAGGAGAAACCTTGAGAAAAACATGATCACCTACCTCGAAAGATAGATCCTTCCTCTGGTTATCCGCATAACTCTTCTGACTGCTCTGAGTTGTTCTCATGTGCTTCTGAATCGGCTGAAATTTTTCTGCCATCTCTTCTACCAATTCTGGTCCCATCAACTTCCTTTCAACGACTTCATCCCAGAAAGCTGGAGTTCGACACCGCTTCCCATATAGTGCCTGAAATGGTTCCATCTGTATACTGGAATGAAAACTGTTATTATATGAAAATTCAACCAAAGAAAGATGTTGGTCCCAACTTCCCTGATAATCCATAGAACAAGCTTGTAGCATATCCTCCAAGGTCTGAATTGTTCGTTCTGACTGCCCATCTGATTGAGGATGAAGAGTTGTAATAAAATTTAATTCAGTACCCAACGACTTCTGAAGGCCTTTCCAAAAGTTAGAAGTGAACCTGGGATCATGATCAGATAATATGGAGAGAGGAACTCCATGTAACCCGACTACCTCTTTAAGATACAAACGGGAAAGTTGATCCAGGGAAAAAGTATCTCGTATAGCAAGGAAATGAGCAGATTTATTCAAGCGATCAACAATAACCTAGATTGCATTATTACCTCGAGAAGTCTTCGGCAATCCCACAACAAAGTCCATGGATATATTATCCCATTTCCACTCTAGAACTAGTAAAGGATGAAGCATCCCTTTCGGTAACTGCCGCTCTACATTAACCTGTTGACATGTCAAACACTTCACATTAAAATCATTAATATCTCTTTTCATTCCATCCCACTAGTAATACTCTCGCAGATCTCTGTACATTTTAGTAATTCCAAGATGAACTGAAAACGGAGAACTATGAGCTTCACATAACAACTCTCTCTTCAACTGTGAATCACAACTCACACACAATCTCTTCCAAAATCTCAAAATGCAATTATTATCAATGTTGAATTCAGGAAACGTACCTTTCTAAACCATCTCTACCTTTTTCTGCAACTCACTGCCTTGCTTCTGTGCTTTCTTGATTCTATCTGATAGAGATGATCTCATGGATACCTGAAACAAAACAGAAGAAATTCCTGCACCAACAACATCCATGCCAAATCTCATCACATCCTTAACCAAAGGATCACGTTCCAAACGCAACATTGCTAATGAAGCATTACTTTTTCGACTCAAAGCATCAGCCACTTTATTTGCTTTTCCTTGATGTTAATGAATTGTACAATCATAATCCTTGATTAATTCTAGCCATATCTTTTGTCTCATGTTCAATTATTTCTGAGTGAATATATACTTTAAACTTTTGTGATTGGTATATATTTCACACTTTACTCCATACAAATGATGCCTCCAAATTTTTTAAGCAAAAACAACAGCAGCTAATTCCAAATCATGTGTAGGGTAATTTACCTCATGAGTTTTCAACTGTCGTGAAGCATAAGCAATTACCTGATCATTCTTCATTAGGATGCAACCAAGTCCTTTCAATGAAGCATCATTGTAGATGAAAAACTCACCATTTCTAGAAGGTAGTTCCAAAACTGGAGCATTCACCAATCTTCTTTTCAGTTCCTGAAAACAATCATCACATTATTTTGTCCAGATAAACTTAACACCCTTCCGAGTTAGTTTAGTTATTGGAATAGATAACCATGAAAAATATCTAACAAACCTTCGGTAATAGCCTTCCAAACCAAGGAAGCTACGAATCTTGGTTACATTTGTGGGTCTTGGCCATTCTTCCACAACTTTTGTTTTTGCAGGATCAATAGTTATTCCATCTTTAGAAACAATGTGACCAAGGAAAAAAAATTGTTGCAACCAAAACTCACACTTGCTGAATTTTCCATACAGTTTATTTTCTTTTAAGGATTGAAAGATAACCCTTAAATGTCTTTCATGCTCCTCTTTAATTTTAGAAAACACCAAAATATCATCAATGAAAACCACCACAAACTTATCCAAGAACTCACAGAAAATTCTATTCATAAAGTCCGTGAATACCGCAGGTGCATTGGTTAGCCGAAAAGGAATTACTAAAAATTCATAATGGCCATATCTTGTTCGAAACGCAGTCTTCGGAATGTCAGCTTCCTTTACCTTCAGCTGATGGTACCCCGATCTCAAGTCAATCATTGAAAAAAACTCAGCTCCCTGGAGCTGATCAAACAAATCATCGATATGAGGAAAAGGATATTTGATCTTAACATTGATGTTATTCAAGGCTCTATAATCAACGCAAAGTCTCATATAACCATATTTCTTTTTAACAAATAAAACAGGAGCACCCCAAGGCGATGTGCTAGGTCGAAGGAAACCTTTCTCTAATAAATCTTGCAATTGCTCCTTTAAATCTAAAAGTTCAATTTGAGCCATTCGATAAGGGGTTTTGAAATTGGCTTAGCATCAGGAACTAAGTCAACAGTAAATTCAACTTCCCGATCTGGTATTATTCCAGGCAACTCATCAGGAAAAACATCAGGATACTCATTTACCACTGGAACATCATTAATCTGAACAGTTCCCTTGTTTTCAACAATGTGTGCAAGGTAACATTCATTTCCCTATTTTACATGTTTCTTGGCCTCTTGATTAGTTATCAACAGTAAGGGTTCATTCTTGTAAACAAACTGAAAGTCTTTCTAAAAAGAAACTTCTTTAGCTCTACAGTCAATCTTAGCATGGTAAATAGAGAGCCAATCTATACCCAGGATAACATCAAACTCTACTGGAGGTAGAACAATAAGTTTTGCAAGTAGGTTCTTTCAACATATAAGGATAGGAAGATTCTTATAAATTCTTTTTGCCTCAACATTCCCCCCAGGTGTTTTTACCAAAAGTTCAGGAGTCATTTCTTGAGATGGTATTCCCATTTTACTAGAAAAGGTTTCAGAGATGAAAGAATGTGTAGACCCCGAATCAAACAACACACTGGCATAATCTGAAAAAACAAACAAAGTACCTGATATAACTTCATTTGATGGCCCGACATCTGCTGAAGTAGTTGCAAAGGATTTCACCACCCCTTTCTGCTTGTAGTATAACTGCTTCCCTTCACTCAAGCTCTTTGTCGGACACTCATTTTCATAGTGACCCATCTCATTGCTCTTATCACATTTCACTAACTGTAAATCAAATTTGGTATTACCTTCACCTTGATCCTTTTCAGTGCAATCATGAGCCTTATTTCCCATCTTACCACATCGGTAGCACTTTCTAGAATTCAGAAGACATTCCCCAGCATGCCTTTTTCCACATTTATCACAAACTGGAAACTTAGTTTTCTTACCATCAGTCATTTTTTGAAGAATTCTTACCTTTCTCCTGCCACCTCGGTCTCTTCTTCTATTGGTTGTTATAGAACACTTGATCATCGGAAAACTCCATTTCCACCTTCTCAGCACATCGAACAAGCTTTTCATAACTTTTAAACTCACGAGAAGCTAACGCCCTTAGATATTTTGGCTTTAATCCTGAGTAAAAACGATTGATTTTACTATCAAGGTCTGGGATAAAATTTGGAGCATACCTTGCCAATCGAGTGAACCTTTCTTCATAGGTAGCCAATGAGTCTTCCTCTTTCCTCAATTCCAAGAATTTCTTTTCCATCCTAAATCGAATAGCCTTAGTGAAATACTTCTCAAGAAACATACCTTTGAATTCATCCCAATCGAGAGCATCAATCTCATCTGCGTCCCTGATATTTTTAACCATCGACCACCACTGATCCGCCTCACCCTCCAAACGGTAAATAGAAAGACTAACCTTTTGATTGTCTGAACACCCCGTGACATAGAAAATCTTCTCCAGTTCTTTAATCCACCCTTCAGCTAGCATAGGGTCAGATGATCCTCTGAATGATGGGGGATGTTGCCTCATGAAATGTTCCACCACTGACATGTTCCTCTGTGGTTGAGCTGGCTGATCTCGTGCATGGATACCACCACCATTTATAGCCTGAGTCAACTGTGCCATTACTGCAACAAACTATTCAGTTCCAATTCCGACCATCTCAGGATGCAGATTCGGAAGGTTATTTCCTTATGTATGCCTTCCTAGCACTGCTTCCCTGTTTCCTCTGCGGAAAACCATTCTGAACAAACATGTCATAGATGAAGCAACATGGTAATCTTTAAATGCTATATCATTTCAAAAAAATATTTTTGGATAATCATTTAATAGAATTCTAACTCCTAAAGTTATCTAAACCGACCTTTGATACCAACTATAAGGCCCCAGCCTTAAACCTTACTTAATCTTGAGTTATTACAAGATTACACATTGAGGATCTTTTTGGGTTTAGAGTTTTAGATAATTAGATCATAAAACTTGCATTACATTCCACATATAAACAAAGTGGTTACATAAAGATAGTATTCTTCATTCCCATCAATGGAAACATATTTAAAATAAACATGGATTCTTTCTTGACACTACCTTGACACTATCATCATATCATATACCTTTCCCTTGACCTGTGAAAAACATTTCAAAAAACTATGGGATGCGCATAAAAAGCTCAGTAAGGGAAATAAAAATATGGAAAGGAAACATGGGTACATATATACATAAGGATGAGATCATACTTTACCCATAAAACATAAGCACTTTAACATACCTCAACAAATCATGAATAAATCATAGAAATCATAAGACATAAAGGTAACTTGAGGCATTCATAACATTCTTACGTAGGGAGTAACCCTCTTGGTTACGTTTGGAATACCCATCACAGTATATTCCCTAAATCTCTTCAGAGAAACCTTAACGTTTCACTCTTTCGCGTTACCCAATGCATTGGAGAGCCATAACGGGCTCACCCGCCCTTAGTTTATCACGGAACCACCCGTCTTCATAATAATGCCCAAGAACCTCAACATAATCGTATCACTTAAAACATGCATAAAGGAAACATAACATTTCCACCTTTCAATAACAAGATATCAATACAAAACATTTATATAAAAACCTTATGAAAACCATTTCCAATACCAGAATAAAATAAATTTAAAACATGGTATTTATTTTTCTTTTAAAGAAAAGGTATGGCTTGTAGAGGAAGCCGAAACTCAAATAATGGTCACAGCGGCGGAGAAGTCGTTGTCGCCGCATACGTATGACAAAAACATTCCCTTTTGTCGTTTAGTAAAACGCTTCGTATAAAAAAAGATTCCTTTTGGATAAACGTAAAAGTCAAAGGGGTTTATACACCGTATAAAAGAAGGTTGTGTATAAAACAAAATATGCCTCAATGAAAGGAGATTGAGACGAAGTCCCATACCTCGTAACCGACTTGACCCGACCGTTCTTTAATCTCCTGAATAATAAACTTGAGTTAATCTCTACTTGATTAAGAACCTTTTTCAAGTTCATTATTCCTTTTATACCATGTTATGAACATCATGTAATCATTTAAGTTAATAATGTTCATTTTGTCTGTATTTCGTTCTTAAGTAAAAAAATAGACTTCTTATACTTACATGTTGTTAATTTGGTCAAAGGTTCGTTATATCCAGAATGATATTAATGATTTGGATAACATATATATCATATATATTCAGCATATACATGTATTTATAATATAACATCACATTTAGAGGTAAGAAATGAAATGCACCGTTCATGGAGACGGTAAGCCGTACGTACGCATGAACGCTACTTCCATTTCTATTTCATATTTTCTGGAATGGAATCATAATGATATAAGAGTATATTATAATTCCAGTTTAATAACACATATAATATCCTTAACTTTATCCTTTAGACATCCCACATATGGTATTAACGAATCAAAACACTTTCAGGGGGCGGTAGTCCGCACTTCCTAAAATGAAGATATCGTGTTTACCCATAATGGAAACAATAATGATATGCCATAAATGAAAAATACAGAAGCTTAAGGAAAGAATAAACATATTAAATATCATATATAAAAATAGTGACATCATAATGGCCACCATTGAAGGTGTTAAATGAGTATTGAACAATCATCGTTTCGGGAGGCAGAATTTCGCCATCCACAGAAACTGTATGTTCTTTAACCATTTGATGTAGTTGTGTGAGATTGTATCTCGAATAAATCTTATAACAACATCATAGTATATTAAAGATACTGGTTTTGTTACAATAGAAGTAAATAAAAAGTGTTTAGGGGTTGGAGAAGCAAAATAAAACAAATGAACTTGAGAGAATGAATTACCTTTAAAAGTGTATCTCCTTTTAATTTGAGCCTAAAGGATTCCTTTTAAAGGATTCTTCCCAAAGGAAATCCTCTAGGATGAGGAGAGGGATGTGGAGAGATTAAATGGGCAGGGGATGGCCGAGCCAAAGGCTTGAGGAGTGTGTGAAATGAGGTAGAGGTGGGGGCCTTTTATAAGAGGAGAGGAGGGGCACTTTTGGAAATCATGAAACTATTATTTTATTTTCAAAAGTGTTTCGAATTTCTAAGGTCCCACATTGATATATTTATAAGATAAGATGATAAGTCTCCTAAATATTCCCATGAAATAGTTTTTGGACAAGTTTAGGTCTTAGATTTTATATTATTGTTTCATTTTATTTAAACTGTTCATTAATGAGGTCATTGTTGCATCATCATGATGTCATATTTAAATTAATTTATTTAATGTCTAAAAATTATAACAAAAATATCCTGATGTAGGAAATATTTTTATCTTTACAAATAGTATTTATAGAAAAAAAATATGATTAGTATAACCCCTAATAAAAATTGTTTTAGTAAAACAATTTATGTTAGTGTCATTTTCACATTTATTTAAAAAAAGGCATTAAAGTCATTAACTCACCCAAGAGGCTCCATAGGGTTCCCTAAATCGACCCAAGGGTTGTCTTGTTCGGCCATTACTCATCCAATAGGGGTAGGACAAGTGTCATGGTGTTTTCAAATTTTTATAATATCATTTTTACCTTAAATTACACTAATTACCTCTAATCGCGATTAATGAAAAAAAGTTATTATTCACCAAAAAATTATTTTCATCCCATTGAACCACATTTTACATAATAATGACAACCATGTTTGTCGGATTTTTAAAATTCAATACACATTAGTGGTAAACTTTCATTTAACTGAAAAAATCAGTTTGCTTGATTACCACTTAGTGGTTTCACTATTCATCAAAAATTGGAGTTTTTCAGAAAAATACCAAAACATCACCCTAAGCTATATTTGATATTTCGAATTCAAAAATGAAGTCTGTTTTACAAAATTCAAAACATATAAGTCACATTAATTAATTTAATAATTAATTCCCGCTGTCAGAGTAAATAGCGTGTTTTTATGAAACAATAAGTATCAAAATATTGACAGTAGTTTAAGTCTGATTTGAAAGTGAAATTGATTCCAATGACCACCATTGGATTAAATGGTAAAAATATATTCATATTACACATTAAGACCAATTCAATAGATAACCTAATAATATAAATAAATTAGATTAAGAAGCAGTTTTGATGTAAAATGCAGTATTTTTCACTATTCATTAAAAAATGAACATTGTCAGAAAAATACCAAAAATTGACACACAGTAAATTTTTATGTCCCAATCATATAGAATAAGTTTATTTTGACAAACATAGCTTATAAAATTGTCAAAAGATATATTTAAAAATGGTTTGCCATCAAAAGGCAGTAAAATAATCTTTCAAAAATATTAGTGTATTACATGCTTAAGATTGGATTTATTTTCATCTTAAGCCTCTAAAACACTATCTAATTCATTAATAGACATAGATAAAAATATATATTATTCATTACTTACTTGGGATGTTATAATGGGAAAATGGGTAGTGCGTAATTTTTTGAACATAAAATATTTTCCTAGTATTTGAAATTGATATGAAAAAGGATCCTAAAATAAAATTGTGAATGATTGTAAAATTAAGGAAGATGATAATAAATAGGAGTCTAAATGAGAATCATGAATATTGGAAATGTGTTTACCTTTATTAACCATGACCAAGGTGTATGATCGTTATGTGTGGTGATAGTGCCTCAATTTTCACTATGTGGTGGGGATTTGGAAAATGACTTGTTGTGGAATATTGAGTGTCTTATAAATGTTTTACCATCTGTTATGTTTATTAATGATTTTTTGGTATTATAGAGATATGCCTCCACAACGATTTTTGTTTCCAGGATGATAGGAGGTCATGGAAGGAGATGATCTACCAGTATTGGAACCTATGGAACTGATAGTCCTGGGTGTGGAAGAAAGAGAAAATTTTCATGAGAACATTCCTCACCTCATGCAGATTATGGAGATAGACCTAGGGTGGGATGAGAAATCCTTGTTAGATCTGATGTGGGACTATTAGTTACAGCACTCTCTAATTTTTACTATTAAGGGAGGACCTGATGTAGAAGAGTTCTAGATCGATTTTATCCGGACAATACTTTATCACTAGGAGACTCAAGCTATTAAGAGGTCCATGATGGACACATATATTCTATAAGGATCAATGAAGCACTAGTGGGACATTTAGAAGTGTACTAGATAGGCTAATGGAATGTTATATAAGCAATTGTAATTGACTATTTTGGGGAAATTCTATCCAGAGACAATGAGTTGGGAGAGAGTTATTGAGTTCATCTGTTTGACTCAAGGGAGAATGTACATGATGGACTATGCTAGACACTTTATAGTCCTACAGTTATTTTAACCAACATTGGAAGTGGATAAAAAGTGTATCCTTAAGTGTTTTCAAGATGGTATAAAATGTGATATTAATACCAAATTTCGCTTATCTCAGTTAAATAAGTTCACTGAAAAAGTGGATCAGGATTTCAAATATGAGGGGAACCAAAAAGAGTCTTATAGTGAAGGACTTGTATTTTTTCTTGTTGATCTATAGGCATGTCTTCCAAAAATAGTATTCTTTATTATGATAATATTATTTTGGTAAATGAAAATTGGAGTGTCCATATAGAGGAATCATTTACCCATGATTTCATGTGATTGATTTTACACGAGTGTGGTAGTATGAGCCACATTTGTAAAAATTATCCCAAAATAGATATAGTTTTTTAATCCTTGTAAAATATGGGAGATTATATAGTTTATTCAAGAACATGATATATAAAGTTATAGACGGGGATTATAGACATAACTAGAGTGTGGGAAGAGAATCTTATGCACCATATCAGTCTGGCAGCTAGAGTTTTACTAGCTGAGAAACTAGAGGCAGTGGACATTTTGATTTTATGATAGATCACCCATACCAATTGAGTCGTATGGGATAGGGGACTCAAAATACATCACTGGTAAGAGGGATGTGATAGTTACATACCATTAATCACACACTTGTTTTTAGTGAGGCTAGACCATCAACAGTGATAGGTTATATTACAATAGATCGTACATTCTATAATGACATAAATGATATCGGTTCCCCTTATTTTTTTTTCAACAGAACATCTTAATGGTTTGAGCATGGAGGTCGAGTTCATGAGTGGAGTTATGACAATAGATACACATTTGGTAGTGTGATAGAGGTATATCTCTCGGCGCAAGGGGTATTTTCTCAAGGATGGGAAGTGTTATATTCTTTAGTAAATTTACATTCTTGATATTTTTTCTACATGATATTGGGTATAGATTGGTCAGTAGAGCCCACATTAATTTTTACCACCTTAGTTTTATTTTTATGAATCCTAAATATTAAAACAATATCCACTATGGATAAAGGGATATCATGGAGGGCCAAGCATGGCTAGTTAATCAACAATTGGGGGACCTCACAGCCCTAGTTACCGGAGATTTTTTGGATTAATGAGGTTTAAATAATGATATCTTTCCACCAGTACAAGGTTGAATTTAGGATGTGTATCCCAAATACATTTGAGGGATTCCACATGAGATAAAAATGGAATTTACTATTCACTACTTGTTGAGGGAGGATCTAGATTCTATTCAAACATACAGATTGGCGTCGTTATAGATTCAAGAGCTCGAGACTCTATTAGAAGAATTGAATTATAATATATTTATCCTCCCGAATACAACACCTTGGGGGTCATTGATGTTGTTTTCCAAGAAGGCAGATGGGATTATCCACTTGTGTGTAGACTACTATAATTGAAACCACATGACAGTGATGAACTAGTATTCTCTTCCACATACCATTGACATATTTTACCAATTAAGGGGAGATTGTGTCTATGAGAATATTGACTTGATATTTGGGTATCATCAGTTGAGAGTTGAACCTTAAGATATATTAAGGAATACATTCTCAAGAATATATTGACTATATGAGTTTGAAATAATAATTTTTGGGTTGAATAATACACCAATAGAGTTTATGGACTTAATTAATAGAATATTCCTTCTATACTTAGATCATTTTGTTGTAGTGTTTGGGGTTGACATTTTCTGCACTCCAAGACTCATGACGACCTTGACTAACATTTTGAAATAAACTATATTACATATAGATTTTTTCAGATATAACCCAAGATATCTAAGTGTAAATTTTGGATTAATCAGGTACACTTTGTGGGACACATAATCATAGAGGAAGTTTTTTATTGGACCAAGAGAAGGTGAATCCAGTAGTTTCTTGGAAACATCCCAATAAAGTAATTTACATCTATGTATTTCTGGGGGTTATTAGGATATTATTTTAGTTTCAACCAAGAATTTTTCCCTTTAGAAACACAACCTTATGGATTTTAACAAGAATGGAATAAGGTTGAAATAGTCAAGATCTTGCAATAATTCCTTCCATGATCTACGGAATACATTAACATAGGAACAAATCTTGTTCCTACCCGAGAGGGGTGAGGAGTACACAATGTATTGTGATGATTCTAGGATCAAACATGAACCAGTTATGATGATGGGAGATCATGTTGTGGTGTATGGAAATCATAATTTGAGGCCACATGAAAGGAACCTCCCTATTTAAGACCTTGAGTTGGAAGCATTTATTTAATAATTGATGTGATTTCATAATTAACTATTTGGAAAGAATTTTTTTATGGTGGTCACAAGTTCTTGAAGTATATATTATCCAATGAATAATTGAAAATCTAGAAGTGGTGGTGGGTTTTGTACATGCAGTCATTTGACATTAAGCTCTCATATACACCCAAAAAGGGAAACAATGTTACTGACACATATGCAGGAAAACACAGCCTCATATATATAGAATTTTAGTGATATGTTGAATATGAGGACTTTAAATTCCATGATCCATGTTACATATATGGAGGGTCAGAAGAAAATAACTCTCATTTTAGTTTTAGTGGAGTCTACACTTTTGGGATAAATCATGAAGAGAATGTATGAGGATATGCATACTCTAACATTGAGGGAAGGCATTGATGTTGTGTATTCACCTTCTGATTGCATCATAGATGATGATGAGATCATCTAAGTCATGAATCAGGTTGATGTGCCTATAAGAATGTTGGTGGAGTTGGTGCATGAATTTAATGACATGAATTGGATTGTACATCAATAACAAACTAAAATGTACCATAAGAAATGAAAATAGTTTTTGGGGGATAGGCATTAAAAGGGTATTATAAGGGTTTGTGACAAGATAGTCCAACGGTAAGTTGGGGAAGGCTAAACATCATGGACCTGGTGTTTTTCTACATCTATTTCCTATTCTAGAAAGGATGTGGGGTGACATGAGAATGGATTTTTTTGTTATGCCATGTAAACCATGTAATATTGACCCTATTTGGGTTTTTATAATCTTTTTAACAAACCAAGTGTAGTAATTTCCTATATAGGAGACCTTAACAATAGAGTAATCGACTGAATTATACATTCAGGGGATAGTCATCCTTCATTGGGGTGCCACATATTGTATTTTGAGACTGGGACTCAGGTTTTTCATTTATCATTTAGAAAATAATAAATAATATTATTTTTAAATAGGTTTTACCATGTATGGGATTCCACCCAAATAGATGGGCTTTTTGAGTGTACTATTAATGTGTTTGAGGATATGTTGTGAAAATTTATCCTATGTTTTATTCGATATGGGCATAGGAAACTATCTTTTGTGTAGTTATCCTATAAAAATATTTATTTGTCTATGATATAGATTGATCAATAATGGGATCTTTATTGTAGGCTCTGTTGATAACTGTTATAATCGATGGAAGCCGGTGAGTCAGATTTTTTGGAAATGAATCTCGTACAGGAGGCATCATAGCATTTTTAGAAAATATGAATATTTATGGACATGGATCAGAGTAGATAGAACTCAAATGATGATATATTATAATGACCCCTAAAATTTACCAATGGTGATCATGTATTATATTGAGTTTCAACTAGATTAGGATTTTGTAAGATATAGAGATAGGGAAAGGTGCCACTCAGATTTGTTGGACCAATAGTGTACCAATTAAACCATCCAAAAATATATAGTGTAAGGTTTGATGTATTACATGTGTCGCCACTATGGTGGTATCACCATGACCACTCTAATTCGATTGATTTGGATAATTTTTAGCTATATATAGATGCATCATTTTAAGAGAAACGAAAATGCATATTAGATCACAATGAGAATGTTTTGTGGGGTTGTATGTGGTGATAGCTCATGTATTGTGGGAGCATGGGAATTTGAAGGAAGAAACATGGGATGGATAAGAAGATATGTAGTCATAGTATCCAACTATTTTCGAATCATAATATTAGAGATTCATGGAAGTACAACTCATCGATGAGCTATTATAATGTTGTGATATAATAATACCCTGACCTTTTATAGAGATTTATCTAAATCATTGTCTGGTACAATTTTATCTAATATTGATTACATTTCATTTTGGATTTAATCTGGGATTTTTTTGGGTGAAAATTTAGAATTTTTTAAGGAACAAATGGTTGTGCATAGTTTTAACATAGTTTACCTAAATCATGCGCACTGGCCCAGCAAATAGTGTAGCCCTTAATAGAGATGTTTTCCACGGATGGTGTATAATTTGTCAATCCATTCCCCATAAATAAGAAACCATACACATAATAAAAGAGTCACATGGTTATAGACCATATTTAGGGAAAACAATGCACCTTATCCCATCAAATAGCGGACGATAATTTAATTAGCTAGAAAATTATTTAAAAAATTTCTCATGTCCCCATTTTAACCACTATTCGACCCAATTTAAACCACTCTTTCATGTTTTTAAACCCTATGGACATATTCAAATCAATTAAGACCTAACTTCCTCATGATTAAGATCCTATATTTATGACCTTCACCACTACTAGGAAGAGGATATCATCTCCTGCAGTATTACTTCTATATCTTGTTCTCATCCCATCTATTGAAAGATGTTCTTCGATATTTTATATCTATATCTTGGAATTGTGGATCTTGATATTTAATTAATGGATCATGATTTGTTTAATCATGTATTTCGGTTTATGATCTCGATGTCATACAATGTCTTTATTTCTTTCTAATTGGGAATTTATGTTGGGTGATCTCCCCTAAATGAATCACGGAAGGTGATATATTATTAAAATCACATACTCATGGTTTTAATTACACATATTAAATTCTATAATTTCTAGTATTTTATTCGAAATTTAATTTCCAAATTGAAATAATTAATTTGGTAAATTAATTAATTAATGTGTAGTGGAAGTAGTGATAATTAATTATTGAATTAATTTTTACAGTATTGAAATTTAGGGATTTAGGGAATAAGTAATTCTTGAGTAAATTTTAAAAAAAGTTGATTTTATTTATAAAGATCAATTATAAATGAATTAATTTTTTGGTATTTAGATATTAAATTTAATAATTATTGGTGAATTAATTATATGATATGAGGATTTCCAATGGAATAATTAATTGTTAAATTATTTTTGGGATATTTGTATTGTGAATTCATTAATTAATTGTTGGATTAATTAATTGAATTATTTTTATTTTACAATTAATTGAAATGAATGAATTAATTTTATTTTTTGTTGCATTTGAAATTTTTATATTTCCATATGTGTGATTAATGTGTGTGGGATAAGGACGGAGTCTACAAATACCCAAATGTTTGATAAATGGGCATGGGACATAGAAGGTGGTTATGAATTCCCTTATATGAGATAACGTATGTGGGATAAGGGATGAGGCTATAAAAACGCTTATAAAATAGTAAATGGGGGAATAGGGACTGAGGCTCAAAATTACTATGTGATATTGTGGTGTGGGATAGGGAAAAAAGCTCTAAATAACCATGAGGATGTTTGACATGATGTTTTAGGCCCATGAGATTGGAAATGGAATATAGTTCCAATTATTCATGGTAATAAATTGAAATGAATGGATATGGAAAACATGTTTCATTATATTAAATTGTGAATTAAATGTGTAAACTGGTTCAGACTTGGGCATGGTCCAAATTAGGTATTCATGTTATGGGTCCTCAGAAACCCTGGGGGATTATGTGGTAAAATAAAGTGTAAATGATAATGTGTTGACAGATTAAATATGGATTGTATTTATTTATTTATAAAACTACACAAACTATTATTGACTGTATATTGTCTTATAATCTATTTGTTGCGGCCTACATAGTTGTACACACTCCCTAATCAGGCTTACTAATAATTTTCTGAATAGATTTCATGTTTTCAACAAAGGATAATGGAAATATATTTTTGTTAGATTAATAGTATTTGATGTGGCATCGATGTGAGAAATGCACATGACTCGATACCCACTTGTGGAGTCATCAGTGTATTTGTTTTTTATTTTCATGGAGACATTTAGAATATAATTTATCATGTCATATCTACTATTAAATTGTTATTTTTTATTACAGTTTTGGACATCTTATGATAGTGGTGTTGTTCTATTTACTTTTATTAGATATTCAGTAATTGTTCTTCATTTTTTCCATTGGTGTGTTTCTCTGATAATAGATGGTATAAACTCCCCATTATTGATGTTAGACCCTTATATCTAGTTAGTAGCCTTTTAATGTGGGGATGAAGTCTTGAGGTCATGTGAATGATTGGCTCGGGGCACAGGTATGTGGTAGCTAGGTAGGGTTGTTATAGTTTTGGTAATGATAAGATTTTGGTTTTTTTAGAAAATACATAGTTTTCTAGATACTACAAGATATTATGGATTTACAAATGATATATATAGATGTAATAACCCTGAAAAGAGTTTATCATGTATTTCTCATCCATCATTATGGTTAATGGTGAATATGACCTTACTATGCACCCAGTTTGACACATTTGGATGATATTCTGTAAAAATTCACAAACCATTTACCAACCATTATAAATGAATTGAATAGATTCATAGGGTAAAAATTTATTATATAAATTAAAATGGATAACAAAGATGAAAACATAGAGACTCTTATTTTAGGATGTAATTTTCATTTATAAGTCATTCCTTATATGTTCATAATGTTCAATTTAATATGTTCATCATTTGAGGTATGCCCATCCCATTTACCCTTTATTTTAGATAGTTGTGAGAAAAAGGAGGACGATTCCAAAAAAACTAACATGATGGGAATTTTTATAGTTTCCCAAATGATATGACAAACCTTATATGAGAAGGAGATGATAGCATCATGGAAGTACTGGACCAGTTATCTCATACTATGAATAATAACCTAAATAATGTGTAACACCTTCCATCTCATATGAAAGAGTATGTTGTGGTCAAGTATTGTATTGGGAAATAGAATCCTACCATTAGTGGATCTTCTAAAACATGGTTTCTAATATAATTTCATAACTCGACTGAGAAGATAATCTATATACTCGGATTTTCTAAATAATATAATCATATTCTTTCCATTTATTACATAAAGGGGAAGTCGATTAGAGGTAGAAGTTAATGAAAAACATGAAGTCCAAATAGGATATTAATTCCTGCTATTAGAAAGAATTAAATAAATTAGTTTTCAAAAAACATTTTCCATGAACGCCACATCATTAAATTGAAATGTAGTTCCTTGGACTAAAACAATAGGAAGATGAGTGTATAAGAAAGTATGAAAAAAAATTCAAAATGCTTTCATGGAATGTCACCCGTTTATTCATTAATACACAATGTAAGGTCTACAATTCATTATTGTATGTAACCCAATTTTGGGAAATGATTTGGTGATTTTAGAAATTAACATCTATAAATATAATTTTCTTTCACTTATGGTTGATATGGTGGTTAGTGACTCCCAATTGTCTCGTGGTCCAAGAGATAATAACACATAAAATATTGTGTTATTCCAGAGGGTCAATGGAATTATATTAGGGGAAATGAAATCCCAACATAACTTATATAAAATGTGTGGGCCGAGCCGTCCTTGAAATATACTTATGTGAACTCAAATATACATGATGTGTGGAAAAGAGGGGTATCGGGATAATTAATATTAAAGAGAAATAAGGATATCCAGGAATTCGATTGAAGATTAAATGGTTCAAATCAAATATAATTATATGGAGTAGTGTTTTAAATAAAAAGAACATGGTAAGTATGAATGTAAATTGCTATTGCAATGTGTTATGAGAGGTGATCAGTGACAAAATTCTTCAAGATTCAGTGATGATTGAAGGGAATACATTATCACTACATCTATGGTGGTTTATGATAATGATGTGGTGATAGGAACACTAGTTATTCATTAATGGATACTGAATATAATTTTCAATTATATTTCTAAACATTCTTCCATATCATTAATGTTTATTAGAATTATTCCAACATGAACTCAAAACCTATGAGTTTAGATATCTATGAATGAAAAAAATAAAGCAATTATTACATCCCATGTGTTTCCAAGTTAGTATTTCTGTATTTAATTATCCTGGTAATATCATCATAAAACCTTTAGTGGAGTCTTAATATATATGGGGAATAGATTAACTTACTATATAATAAATATTTCATCATCTTTTAAGAGAGGGATATCACTTTTCACATCCATAGTAATCCATTCACTCAATATAATTTTAAGAAGGAAGATGAATCTCCATTGGAATATTATAATCAAGATCAAATATTATTTCCTCATGAGTAATGATATATAGATAAAATGACTAAGATAAAAGAGATTTTCATGAATGAATACATGTCTATTGTGAGGGATTATACTATTATATTCCACGATGAATTATGCAGTTTTCCTAATCATTGGTAGTTTTTTTACAGTCAAAATTACATCTGAATCTATACACATATCCAACTCTACTTAAAGAATGGATACTTTAAGTTGGTGGTATATAAAAATCATTCAGAATAGTATTTAGAAGAAAATATTAGATACCTGACTACTTCACCATAGATTGTGTTGGACCTCTTCACCAAGAGGAAGGATGGGCCAATATAACTCTATATATATTATCATAATCTCATCAAATTCATGATAAAGAGAAAGTATCATGTAACACAAATATAACAACAATTTAATCAACTATATTAGGCCTATTATTTATCTAAAATAGAAATTCATTGGGGAAACCAAAAATTAAAGGTGAAAAACAAATATATTCCCAAAACTACCATTAAAACAAGTTATGGTGACAATAAGTTAATTATAATTCCCTTGGTACTCACTAATTCTCTATAAATATTTATGGACTTAACAATAAATATTTTTTGAGATTACTTTGACAAATGTCTGCAAGTATTTATAGATGATATTAGGAAATGTCTAAAAAGAAAAAATGATATTGAGATGCTTTTCAATAATATTATGAATACCTTTTCAGAGGAGATTCGGTGTAAATTGCATAGTTAATATTCATTCTAGATGAATGAGGTGTCAGAATTTAGGAAGGTTATTAGTACCAAGGATATATCTTTGCACCCTTAAAGAAAAGGAAATTTTAGACTATCCTAAACCAACAAATATAATAGTGATCCACATTCTCCATGGACTACATGAGTATTATTGAAGATTTGTAGAAACATTCCCATGACATTAAAAACCAATATCTTGGTAAATAAAAACGGAATAATATTTTTTTATAGTAATTAATGTGATGATAGAATAATGAAATTGAAAATAGGCTTACCACTGAACCATTATGAAATACTCACAAGTGGAGATCTTTTACTAGTATACAGTAATGCTTTAAAGAATATCTTGGGTTGTGTACTATTGCTATATAATAAATCTACACATTATACCTTAATAAATTTTATTTTTCATGAAAACACATATACCTACACATGATATGGAGTTAGATGAAATTATCTTCACAAGGAAAATATGGTGGAATTATCTCTATGGGAAGATTTTTGAAATATATATAGATCATAAAATCATGAAGAATATACTAACATAGAATGAGTTACATGTGAAAAATGAATATGGTTCGAGCATGTTATGGGCAACGAATTCTTAATCCACAACCATCATGGGAATGAAAAAAAATGTGGTAGACACTATAAGTTGAACAGATTTGAAAATGATATCAAATTTGAGAATTGAGAAGGATATAATTTTCTTTAAAATGAAAAAGATGAACATGTGGATAATAAAGGAATAATCGTAGTAATTCCTTTCATAAGTTATTTCTCAACCATACCGTCTATAAAAGATAATAGAAGTTGAAAAAGATGTTTTGGAAATTTTGTAGTTGGAGGACGCTATTAAAAATGGAATTCTTAAAAAACATAAAAGTGATGATTAAGGAGTTGTAAGACTTGGGTCAGGACTATGTTTGACATAAAATCATGAGATAAAGAATGTGTTTATGAATTATGAACATTGCTCAACCTTCTCCATCAACCCAAGGAGCATAAATATGTATTGATATATCCAAGAGAATTATTAGACGGACAATATGAAGTAGAATATCAAATAATATACATAAATGTGTATAGTATTCTACCAAGTGGGAGATGAAGCAAAAATTTATTATGGGATGATTCAACCGTTACCCATACCTATATGTTAATCATAAAATATCATTGTTCACTTTTTCACTGTTCATATGATGTCATAGAGAACAAATGATGTTATATTGGTTTTGGTGGATCTTCTGATAGATACTTCCCAATTAGATTCAATTTTAGAAGGTTTATCACTCAATAAAAATTCAATGATATAAATCTTTTTGGTGTTATGGTTACATGGAATATTCTTATCAATTTTATAAATCTGAGATCTGATATGTACCTTAATGTTTGAGAAAAATCTATAATAAGATCTTAATATTGAGTTACACTTAAGTATGATTTATCAAAAACATATTGATCTCCAATATGAGGATACTATCTAAGCACCAGAATACATGCTGATCACATACTCAAGTTATTTGAGAGGATGGGATAAAAATACTCATATGGTTGAGTTATCATACAATAATATCATTCACTAACACATCAAAATGGATTTTTATGAAGACCATTATGGTAATACATGTTGAACATGTCCGTGTTGGGATGATATTGGTGAAAATAAACTATTCGTACATGAAATTGTTGAGTATGTAGTAGATTGATCATAAGAATTTGTAAATATATCAAGGCTTCTTAGAGTGGACATTAGTGTAATGCTCCAAATTAATGGAAATACATATAGTTTGAGGTGTATGATAATGTGTCCCTCCAAATTTCTATATGGAATAGAATCATGATATTTTTAAATAATAGAGATATATGATATAGTTATAAAGAATCTTTTTATATCCTTGATCACATTGGATATGGGGACAATCTACTAGCACACACACC
This sequence comes from Viscum album, assembly GCA_963277665.1. NCBI lineage: Eukaryota > Viridiplantae > Streptophyta > Magnoliopsida > Santalales > Viscaceae > Viscum > Viscum album. The sequence goes on from OY728127.1 coordinate 319,285,878, forward strand.
GACCCAATCAAAAATACGTGACATATTCCACAAATCCATAACCATATCGCATAGAATATATTACTCACATATACTAAATTGGGAGGGGGAAAATAGGAAAATTGGTTATCTGTTGAGGAGAATTTTGTGAATTTCATAGACCACAGATGTAATGTATCATACCACATGACAACACCCCAATATAAGGTTATATGTCAAAACTATAAACATGTAGAGGCAACATGGGTACTACAGGATGCAATGAAGAATTAAAACACCTTCTAGTTTTAAATTTACCATATAATATTAAATTCTATTTTTGAAATATGACGACTAGGGAATAACCTAACACTTCTTGTTCATTTTTATGGGAAACTATGTTTGATATCATATAGGACATGCAACACTGATCCTTAATGAACCATGAATTATTACTGTTTCAATATTATCATCATAGTCTAGCTATTATGTCAGATGGTAATAATAGGATTAAATTATATTTAATATAAATATATATATACAAACAAATAAATATTAATGAATTGATTAATTCTTAGTTTTTAGTAAATTTTTTTAAAAAAATATTTTCTCATCAAAAAAATTTTCTAATGGGTTTTGTGAGAAAATATTATAAGTCCTTTATATACATTTTTAAATTATTATTTTATAAAAATCATATAATTTTTAAGACCACAAATAAAAATTATCATAAGGTGAAATATTATTATTTTCCTAAAATTCATTATTTTTTAGAAAATATGGAAAACTACAGATTCATATTGAGAATAGTATTTTATTTTGATGTATTTAAAAAATAAATTATTTTTGGGATTAGTTTTTAAATTTAATTGTTTCATTTTTATTAAAAATATTAATATTATTATATTTATAATAAATTTTATTCTTGAATTTGGTATAAAAATTATATACATGAAAATAAATTTTTTGAAAATGTATTTTAAAATTGGTTTCTCATTTAAATATTATATTATTTTTTTCAAATCTATATGTTGATTATTGAAAGTATGTATATCATAATTTATATCTATAGGTCCAAATCTTGTATAATGTTCCCATTTTTCATTATGTATTGCAACCATAGTAAATAATTGTTGCTAAAGAACGGGTAAATCATGTAATGAAGGATAAAAACAATATTATCTGGACAAAAAATTAACCTAACACTTTAATTTATGCTATTTTGTGATTTAATTTCATCCATTTTCATATATGTTTATAAAATTTACTATCATGGGGCCATATAACTTTTATTTTTACCTTTATATTCTTTTAGTTAACGAAAAGTTAAAATTTTCATTCTCTTTATTATATTTTCTCTATATTATTGACAAAGAGATAAAGAGGGGATTTATTTGGAATTATGTATTAATTTGAAATAAAAATTATTATTTTGTAATGGTAATTTATTTCTAATTTTTAGTGACAAAATAATTTTGTTAAATAATAACGTAACGTTATCAAGGATTCTATTCAATAATACAAAAAAATTTAAATGTATCAAAATATGATAGAATTTTTGTGTTCCTTGAATTTGTATATAAAATTAACGTTTGAAAATATATTTAATAGATTATTTTTTGATTCAATTTTTTTGATGTCATTTTAACAATAAAATTCAATGAATAGATTTAAATCTGAAATTATATATATTTTAAATTAAATAAAATATTATTAAACTATAAAAAATAATAAAAAAAATTAAAATTTTCCTTTATATTAGTATATATTTATAAATATCAAACAAATCAATTTATGGACCAATTTTCCTCTTATAATATATATATTGACCCCAAAAGTGAAAAACCTTAATTATCATGGTAGTAGTCTAAAGGGGTTAATGGGTGTAAAAATAAATACCTAAGGGTAAAAACATAAGATAAACATGTAAATGATTTATTAGATGATGTTATTTTTATCCTTCCATGTCTTTTTTAATTTCATCAGATTAGATATTTCTTCCCCTAAAAATAAACTTATATTAATTTCATATTTTATCTAATTCAAACAGTGTCCCTCCCTTCAAATATAAATAGGCATATTCTATCCTCTTTTATTGACACCTCAAAAGAAATATTTTTACAAAATATCTACCCAAATAACATTATAAAATCCTCACCCATCTCCAAGAATTCTTTTTGGTAGAATATGTTCCATAGAGTGTTTAAGGTGTAAATAAAAAGATGTTTTCCAAAGAAGTGGTATAACATTATACCAGATATTTTAATTTTATTTATTCTTATACCTCATTCTAAATATTAATAATCATTTATAAAACAGTAGAACCAATATATTCTATATATATATATATTTAAATATATTTTTTCTTCACTTATATACACCTCCTCTTCCATTAAATGGTATGTGAAACCATTGTTTATGTGTACGGTGGACTACCACCTCGCAAATATATATAATTCATTTTCCATCATAGACTCTCAAATCTTGTTATAATGATGTATTTTAAAAATATATATGTTATATATAATATTATTCATATTTTAGAAATATGAATTCTTATTTATCTTTTATTAGTTCAATCCATCAATATTGGAAACAACATTCTAGTGTAGGTGCGACCAACCGTCTCAATGAACGATGTATAGAATTTTTTATCACCACCTATTTTGAATAACTGTATATATATTTAATATATATTATATTAATACTAGTCATAAATTTGAATAGACTATGGAATCATGATCAATGTATTAATAAGAATACTTTCGAATAAAAACATGTGTAAATTGTGAAGTAGTTACCACCTAGAATAGTTATTTTAAAAAAGATTTTTAATAAAGGGGTTATAAGATGGTATAAAAAAATAATATATTTGATGATATATATATTATTATTTTACAATAAAATGTTTATAAAAAATCATTACTTATTTTACAGGAGTGTCTGAAGAATACAAATATTGACAATACCTAAGTAAAGGGATCTCTCAATCTCACACATTTTCTTTTGATTATAACCATTATCTACATAACTAACATTCTCTATCATTAATGACAAGTAATTATACTAAATAATATATATATATATATCACACACACACTCACACACACATATATATATATTATTAATCATCCCTTTCATGGGGTAATATATACCATTAGTTCATTTCTCAAATGCCTTCATTGTGAAATTTCCTTTGATTTGGATATGAGGAAACATCATGAAGCCAATTTCTATCCATGGGTAGTTCTTTTGATTTTCCTTTATGATTGATTTCAGCTTGTGGGACACATTATAATTTACAATATACAATGTTGGTGGAAACATAGTTCTCTAATTCATTTTTAAACCTTTTCTCACATGAGACGTTATGTGTGGGATTATGGATTAAACCTAATACATAAATGGAATGTGTCCACCATGTGATGATTTTTTTAAAAGTTAACCATAAATTATTCATTTGTAATATTATTTGTAATTTCTATATTACATATTTTATAAGGATCTTTATATCCCAAATTATTTATTTTATTATCCTATTTGATTATTTATGAGCCTTGAAATCCATGTTCTCTTAAAACTAAGGGTCAATACTGCGTATTGTGAATCTCTTTTTCGATGCTCACTCCTTTATGAAGAACCAATACCTTTAGAAATCACCTCTTTATTCATGTAAATACCTTCCTAATTATGCTCACTAGTTAAACACCAAATACCCATTAATTTAATAGCACTAATTAATCAAAAAATTGGGCATTAGTCGTGAATACATTATGCTTTTGGTGATTCTTAAGATCTCATGGAATATTAGTTTTGCAGAGATTCCCAAGCTTCATGAAATTAGGGCAATTTTCTGTTTTCCATGTAATTTTTTATTTTGAGTTAAGTGGTTTTTCCTCTCAGTTATAGGGGTTGTCATTTTTGAATCCCCAAGAAATCCAACATGATTTTAAACATATCCAATAACACATTCTCGATGCTCCTCCCTTTGCAATGCTCTAAAGAAATTCCATGTTCATTGTGATTGTTGTAGTCTGAGACCCATCTGTCATAACATTGTGTTGTCACAATTATCCTATTCTCATAATCTCATTGATAGTCTATATCAATTTTTGATGCTCCTCATCTTCACAAACATAATAGGAGGCTTCGCAAAATCCATGCCTTTACCATATTTATAAAATGTTGATTCCAGAAAACTACCCTTCGCGATGATCATCGTAATAACTGTTTACAACATGAGAATTCATAAATTCTTCACAATATACAACTGATGTATCCTTTATTCATGGAAGTCATTCCTTTATAATTTTTTCATGTGTCTTTAATGGAATTCCACTTTTCATAATGTGACCCTACATCCAGATTTTGGACCCCAAAAATATGGAAAACAATTGGAAATAATGAGACCTTCAATACAATTGTCAACTTGAGATGAAAGATCCCTTTTAAATCAATAACACTGATATTCCATATACCCCATGGTCTTCCTTAAGGAGTATTTAAAGTAAAAAAACATACATAATTTCTAGAAAATAATAACCTTGGTTCCTACACCAAGGGCACTAGAATTTCGATCCAATCGTCGTATTTAATGGATATTTATATTGAAATTAAAGTACTAATATGTTCATAGATCTTGGGTCACTATAGTTGTTATCCTTGTAATGGTTATGTAAAAAATTTTAATCTTTGATGTGAAATATTTAGTGGGGTGCATTACAATAATCCCATGTATAAGTGAATGTTGACAGTTATCGTAATGAAAGAAGATCATTTTTCCTAAAAATAATATATATATTGATACTAAAAGTTGTATTTGTTTTAGAACTGATGATTCTAGTGATAATAACCCCTAAAATATTTGGTTCAGAATAAATTATCAATTATTGAGGTGCAAGGTGAATTTGAAATTTCTATGAACATTGTTTGAAACTCTTGGGTGTTATGATTTAAAAAATTCACCAACTATGTGTGAACCTCTATGATGAAAACGAATACATTTATATATTTAAAAACATAATATGTAAATTACCATGGATATCCATATTGAATATTGAAGGCCAATAATTATTATATATAATTAATTTATTTTTTATTCCTTATATGTTCATATCTTTTTTTATGTTTATTAGTCACAACATTCAATTACGATTTTTAAATTATTTTAGTTAATGGTCATAGATATGAGGTATCATTTGAAAAAAAATATAATTTTAAATGTGATGGTTTCCCTAAAAATATGACTAAAATTTGCGTAGTAGGATTTGGTATCCTCATGGTAGTACTAGCCAAGCTGACTCAAAATTATGAAGATATTGTTTTTTCTCCCTTATGATCTATTTAGTGATTAGTTAATACTAGTGGTCTCATGCGCCTTGAGATAAAAAATCCTTAAAAGGGATTTCTTCTTGGGAATCAATGGATAAATCTCACGGGGGACAAAAAAACCTGACATCACCCTTCTCGAATGTGTAGTAATAAGAACCCTAGAAATAATCAAATGTGAACAGAGAGGTGCTTTATGTTTGGAAAAGACAGGAATCAGGATAATCAATGATGAAGAGAGAAGAGGAAATATATGAATGCAACAGAAGAATACAAGGTGAAGATATGCACTCATCCTATAGAGAAACTTTTTAACTATAAGAAACATGGGTATTCTGTAATCTAGTTCCCAAAGATATGGGTAGTCAATGCCAATCTATGAAAATATCTTCTAAGTCCATTTGATAAAGGAAGGGAAAATGTTATCACTACTATTTTAGTAGATAGTAAATATTATGTGGTGATATGTAAGCTACTTATTCATTAAAGAATAGTGAATATACTTTTTGATTTTGGATTTAACATTCTTTAATATCTTGGATTTTTTGTACTACCATTTAAACACATCCTTAAAATTTGAGGTTATGTTATCTATGCGAATATATTTAAGTTTAATTATTTCATCCCATGTATATACCTCTCCCTGATCAGTGTTTTGGGAAGGAATAATATGGAAAATATAGTTTTACAAAGATTAGTGCATTTTTTTGCACTATTTGGAATGCATTTGAACATTATATATAAAGTCTACATCTACTGTTAGGAGAGGGTTATCACTCCTCACATCTCAATCCATCATCTAATTATTTATAAGAGTAAGTGGTTGGGTGGATCTACCTTGAAATATTCTAATCAATAGTGGATATCATCACATTATGACCAAGTATATATATCTAAATTATTGATAAAAAATATAGAATCATGCATGTGGAAATTCTCATTCTAAGGTTTATAGAAATGTATTCCCCGAAGGTTTTACTATTCATCTTCCTGACCCTGAGGTTGTGTTATGATTTGTTATTATACCTGGAACCCAGCCCATATCTGAGACTCCATACAGATTTTTTATGATTGTGTTAGAAGTAATAAAATTTCAATTACATGATAATCTAGAAAAGTGTTTTAAATTCCCATGTACATCCCCATGGAGTTATCTAGACCTCTTTATCAAGAATAAGAATGGGTCAATGTGAATCTATATTGAATATCATAAATTCAAAAATATTCGAGATAACATGTGTCATAAAATTATGAGATGAAGAATGATATGTTGAAGGCCTACATAGCTCCATCATCTCCATCCACTCAGGGTGAATAAAGGTGTCTTGATATATCTTAGAGCACTAATAGTGGAAAAATATGGAGACCATGATCATAAAGTATACACCATAGTTCCTAGTATGTTATCAAGTGATGTATTAGTCTAAAAAGTCTAAGGGGATGATGAATCAATTATATATAGCTAAATAGAAGTAGAAAAACATAAGTATGGAAGTATTCATTGGCCTTCCAATAAAATTTATATGATATAATGCGATATAGGTTATAGTGGATAATTCATTTTGTTGACTATAATTTTATTTGGATTATTAAAAAAAATAAATTTTAAAATTAAAACTATATATAATTTAGATATATAAAGTTTAAAAGGAAATATAGTATTTAATAAAAGAATTTATTTTTTAATAATCATTGGAAAATATATGTACATAGAAAAAAATTAAAATTATATATTAGGTTAATTTTGATTTACAATTTTCTGAAAATAATATCACATTTATCTAATAAAATTTATAGAAGTCCACAAAATTAAATATAATATTACTCAAAAGTAATAAAAACCTATCATGATGAAAACATATTTTCATTGAATAAAATGATCTTACTAAAAAAGAAGCATTCATAAATATATTTTTACTATGTTTATACACTATAAATATTTTATAAGTAAATAAATAATATTTACACCCACCAATTTAGCTGCTAGCTCATAATGATTAAATTTAAATATATTTTTTTGTGGTTCGTTTTGGATATTCATTTCATATCATATGCACAATCATACAAGGTTTTTTTATTAACACTTATAATGTCACATTATTCCCCGAAATTGATTTATTTTCATCAAAACATCATATTAAATAAAGAAGGATACATTGAATGATCCACATAGCCCAACCTTATCCACCCACTCAGGGACAATGAATGTGTCTTGAGATATTATAGGGCTCTAACAAATGAAAAACATGAATAACTAGATCATGAAATATACATCATAGTTTCTAGTATGTATTCAAGTGATGTATTAGTGTAAAATGTCTAAGGGGATGATGAATCTATTAACTATACCTAAATTGAACTGGAAAAAAATAACGCTGGACTTTTTCATTGGACATTCAATGAAATTGAGAGGATATAATGCTATATTGGTTAAGGTGGATATTCTTAAAATTAGTAACAACATCATTGAAGTTCAAGAGGGATTCTCACTGGTCAAATTATAAAGGAAATTCATTAGATATGTAGTAAGGCATCATTGATACCAACTGTTTAATTTATGTAACTGGGATATGAGATTAACTATCAAGTTCTTGAAGACTCTCTAACATTCCCTTACTACATGGTTGAACTTATATACAGCTTATTCCCCCCAAACTGAATGCAAATCAATGTGGACTATCCAAACTCTAGAATACATTTTGAGATCGTGATCTAAATAATTCAAAGGAGTATGGGATCTACATATTCTTCTGTTTCAGTTATCATTCAATGATAGCTATTAATCAATCATCCATAAAGAACATTATGATGAAATTTTTTAGAAGATATACATAACACCTGCTAGTTGGGTTTATGTTGGATAAAATAAGATTTTGGGAATTTAAATGTTTGAGGAAATGGTAGACATATCAATCAAATTCCCCAAGATGTCAAGGCTTCGTAGAGTCGATAGAAGAGAATTGCGGACACAAAAATGATGGGACCTGAATTTTATGGTTAGAGATAATGTTTTTTTCATTATATCACAATAGAAGAGAGTCATGTTATTTTAGAATAAGGGAAAAAAATTTCTTATATATATGATATCCATTGATATTCTAGAATGCATTAGAATTGTGACCTATCAACTTGAAATTCCATAGACCTTATATAAAGTGCAAGATGAATTTCAGGAATCCCACTTGGGGAATTACATACAAGATCCCTCATATGTAATGAATTCAGAGGTGATACAACCAGAAAATTATCTCTCTTTTGAAGGGCATCTGGTGAATATCAGGGACCAAAAAGTTAATTTTTGACACAATAAGACAAATTTACTAATGAAAGTACAATGGGGAACTGATAAATATGAAGAGAAAATATGTGAACCATAAAAATCCATGAAGCAAAAAAAACCCTCACCTAGTTTCACTTTATTATATAATATGATGTTTTAAAGAAAAAAATTCTTGTGGTAGAATAATGTGACATTCCATGTGTTCTTGAAAAAGGAAATATATGATTGTGTATATGAAATTAAACACATCGCCAAAAAAACCTCAAAAAAATTATTTAATTTTAATCATTATAAATAAGAAGCTAAATTGGTAGGTATTAATAAGATTTATTTATTTATGAAATATATATAATTTCTATATTGAATAGAAATATATTTATGAATGCTTCTTCTATAGTAAGATCATTTTTTTCTATGAAAATTTTCTTTCATAAAAAATAGGGTTTTATTACTTTTGAGTAACATAATAATTAATCTCTTGGACTTTTATAAATTTTATTATATAAAAAGGATATTATATTTAGAAATAAATTAATCAAAAATATCCTAATATGGAATTTTAATTTTTTTCTGAATATGTTGATATTTCTATGATTAGTAAAAAATAAAAAAATTTATTGAAAACTATATTTTATTTTAAACAGTATTTAGGTAAAATATATTTATATTAAATTTTAAAATTACATTTTTTATTTTTATTAAGAATAATCCAATTATAGTCATTAGAATGAATTATATACTTCAATTAGGTATAAAACCATTTTTCGTACATAAAAAAGAATTTTTCCTAAAAAAATTTTTTGTTGCCATTAGTTCTTTAATATTATATTCTTTCTAACACATCTAGAAAACTCGGATTGAATAAATGGATTCTATTTATGAGATTTACAGTTATAGGTTTTTTAAATAGTTACATGTTATTTTTCTTCATTGAGAACAATAACCATAATGAATAATTTTAAACATGATAAAGATAAATTTTTTAATTTAAGTTAAAAAATGATAAAAAATTAAAATGGAATTTGAAACTTTTTTTTATCTCATTTAATGAGTTTCTTTCAGACATTAAATTAAAATTATCTAAAATACGGTATCATGGTTCTATATTTCATTGAATTTTACCTTTATACTATTTTATGTAATGAAATGGAAAAAATGGCATTCTCTAGGTTTTATTAGGTCTAAATCTTTGAAAGGGATAAATAGAGGCTATTTTTTGTTAGAAAGTATTATTGGAATGAAAATATATTTTTTATCATTATAATAAAATTTTATTTTTTAGTGATAAAATAATTACCTTAAATGGTTATGTAATACCGACATATTATTATTCTATTATTAGAAAAATAAAATAAAAGATCCAAAAAAATATTACATAAATGAATTATATTTTGTTATAATAATAATAGAAAATAATAAAACATTTTAGAGGTATTTATAGACTAGATTCATATTCCACTGGTTTCTGGATGTTGTCAGAGTCAACATAAATGAATAATTTCAAAAATGACTTTAATTTTTACTTATAATAAATAATATTTTATTAAATTATTTTAAATTAATAAATATCATATATTCAATAATAGATTTTATATGGATATAAACTATTAATAGGGACTAATTTTCTTTTTATTGTAACTATATTGAAGCTAATGAGAAAAAACATCATTTTCTCAATAATTTTCAAGAAGCAGTAACACAGGTTAAAAATGGATATATAACTAAAAAACCAAGCTAAATGTGCCCAAATTTAATAAGATTATATAATTTAAACCAATATTCATCCTATTTTTAAATTATATCATTTTGGATCCTTTTCCAATTGTAATTAATTTATTTTAATTTAATATTTTTTTGTAGTGTCAATTGTTCCCATAACCTATCTTATAATGGGGAACATTCTCTAATGTTTTCATCAAAATTTATAATTCTTTTAATTCATATAATAGATTCCTGAATCTATTCCAAAAAACCCATCCCCACATTTAGAGGTTTTTTGGGTAATAATTCCAATATTTTTAGGCTGGATGTGTAAAGTAGTTGAAGGTGTTTGAATAAGTCATATTGTCTTCAACTAAATGTATTATTTTAATTTTTTCTTATACCTCCTCCAAATATAATTGGGATGTGATGAAACAATAACACTAGTATAATTCATATACTTATAGTTGATTATATTAAATTTGTTATTGACATATATCTACACTTACAAAAAATGGGAACTGAAAACTTTGTTCGTGTGTATGGAGAACTACCGCCTCCTAAACCGATCAAATTTGTTTTCTGACAATGTATATAATAAATTATTATAATTATATATTTGATAAATATATTTTTTATATATGATATTATTATTATTTTATAATTTTTAATTATAATTTATCATTATTTTATTCTATCCATTGAATATGGAAACAACATTCACAGGTATGTATGACCTACCATCTCCATGAATGGTGTAATTATGTAATCTTTTACTTTTATTGATAACTCTAGTTATAAATATATATTGAATATATATGATAGTAATATACAATATAAAATTATTGATATTATGGAACCCTAATCAATGTATAAATATTGATACTACAAACCCAAAACATACGAGATAAACATAGAAGTTAATACCCAGATCGGTGATTTTATTAAAGAAATATTATTAAAAAATTAGTAAAATGGAATATTAAAATCATATATGGTATAATATATATATATATGAGAATTTTTTTTTAATAATTATGTAATAAACATATATTTAATTTAGTTTAACATTGTGGAATTATGTACCTTGTCTTCCAAATATACAAGGCCTTTCAATCCTTTGGTAGTATTTTTTGTTTATTTACGTTTAAAATCATGTAAAAATATATCTAAAGGATATATTATCCATACATTTTATAAAATGAACAAAATATACAATTACTAGTTGAAAATATATCTATTTAATTAAATTAATGTGATAATAACCAAAAAATATAGAAAGCGTATATGGATGTTGTGTACTATAACTACATTGACATGTGTGTATAACCCACAGAATTGTAGAACCATATTTATCTCATAATAGTGTTTTGGTAGAGTTTTTAGTGCATCTCCTCCTCCGTTTTAAACTCCCTATACAGAAATCATGTTCCAAACCTGAAAATGTGTTTAGAAAAAATCAAATCTAATCCTGAATAGAAAAATGCACACCCTGTATGAACATAAAAATGAGACCATGTTTTATTCTCATGGATTTCCTAATACTTATTCTCTATAAATTTTGCGAATATAAATATACCTATCTTGATTCTAAAAAAATTAAATTTTTTGGTCAGCCTCTTAAATGTATCCCAATAAAATTTAGGGGTAATTTTTTATATAATTGGTGATATTATAAAAATACCCATTTGTAATAATGAAATAATTTAGTAAGGTTATTATGAATAAATTAATTTTGTAGCGTTGAAATATTGAAAATCATAAATTAGGATTCATCTGGAAACATTTTATATAAAATGGTTATGAATCTGTAAATAAAATTTGATACTAATTGGTTGAAAAAAAAAATTATAATGAGACCATTAATGCATAAGATTGTACGGGTTCCCTATAATTTGTCTCATTTTTATTCAACATCAACTATGTATCGTTAAATCACCTCCACCAATAATGGAAAAATAAAAAATGGTTAAATTTTCATTAAAAATATTACACAAAAATAATTTATTTAATCAAATGAAAATAAAAATATATTTTTATATTTGGAAATAACAATATAAAAAGTGTTTAACAAATAGGTATAAAGGTGGAATATAATAATGAATCACAATGTGGTCACACCCCGATACCTAAACATTTACACTCTAAGATAAAGATTAATTTTTTAATCACACCACAAATAATTATCACTAAGCATGAAAAAAATTAGTTTACCAACATTCTGAGAATTATTTATTAATAGATACACGATAACAATATATGAAAGATAATTACATGTGAACTATACCATTTAATCCCCATGTGTGTGGGTGGAAATTATTTCATGCGCATCTTTGGGAATTTTATTAAATAGAAATGTGTTAATTTAAGTTTAGTATTAAAATATTCATTCCACCTAACATTATGTACATCCATTTAAATAAAATTCATTAACTCAATAACATAAGTATGCCTAAATTTAAAATATTTTTACTACTTTTACATATATTGGGTTGTATTATTTGTCATGTTTATATTTTTTTAATCATTACATTTTCATAAATAATATTTTATCTGCAACTATTGGATCGTTCAGTACAGTAATGAAATTTTTGGGACATGATGTGAACATTAGGAATACTGAATTTTTAAATCTAACTAAAATTAACCAAACATATATATATTTAGTAAGTATAAAATATTTACATTTTCATATTGTGTGCAATGAGGTGTGAAGATAATAAATGAAATAATTTTCCCCAAATACAAATAGATGGTAACAATATATAAACAGGTTTATAAATATATAATTAATTATATCATTTAGAAATAAATAAAATTAAAAAATAACAATATTATATGTTAAAACCCTACAATTACTCACATACCATTACTAAAAAAATCAATAAATGTTAAAAAACATGAAATTAGAAAATTTCACAAAAGTTCACAATACCATCACTGTCTGTTCTTATCCTATATAAAAATTAAATAAAAAAATTAATATTTTAAATAAATGTTGAAAAATCATATAATATTGTATATAGTGTGTACTCATTTAAATGTCAATATTTGGAACAATCCTTTCTCTGATACTTGTTCAAGTTCAAAATGGCCATGATTCATTCCAATGAATTTCCCACAAACAATGGATAATAATTTTTCCCAATAACATGTTATTATTTTTTTGTTCTCTAAAATGTTTTTTACATATTATAATTCACATGATGTGTGATTTTTTAGAGGAAAGTGATAGAGTTTTGAATGTTATGATCGCTCAACCACAATTATTTTAAACATTATTAGAGACCTTAAACGTCACTAAAACCCCAACTATTATTTTATATTTATTTTTATGTTACCCTCATATTTATTAAAATATCAAGTGTTTTGTAATAAATTGTGGAAGTGAAAGAATTAACACACTACATGACTTAAAATAGAATATATAGAGTGGATTATTTTAAATTAAATTAATTGAAATGGTCTTAAATTCCATGGTTGGATTGATATCCAAACCTACCACCAGTTCGATTATATTAATGTCCTAGAACTAGCAAAGAAAAATTCATTCAATTTCCATGTTATTATTAGTTTTTGTTATTTTTTTAAACAATTCTATAATAAAAATTCAAGGACATACAAAACACTCAAAAACATATAAAAAATGGTTAATATTGATTTTGTTTTTTAATGGGTATTCAAAAAATAGTATGGTTATTTCGATAAATCTCATGCAATCCTTAATACATATATAATATTTGATTTTTATTCCTTTATTATATATAGATATGCTAATATATATTTGTTATTTTAAAATAATTTTTTTTAAAATTTTTAACAATAAAAATAATTATAACTGTATGTGACATAATAACATTATATTTGTGTAAATTATGTATATTATGTAAATTAATGTGTATATATTATTACAAAATGTCAAGAAATATTGGTACAAACTATGTGTTTATTTAATCGACTCTATACTAAAATATATAATTGTATTATTTTATGGGGTGTGTCGAACTATATGTTTTACAATCAATAATTAATAAAAAAATTTATTTTAATTGTAATAATATGAAGAATAAAAATGAGTTCCCATCTCATTTCATGATCACACACCCATCTATGTTTCTGAAATTACTATTCATTATTTAAGTAGAGTAAAGAAGTAAATTTTATAGTGAAGTAATTTTTATCTTCAGTACAGTTATTTATTCTTACAATTTGATGAAAATAAATATTGAGGTCTATGAACTCACATATACACCTAATGTTATCATTGTCAATTATAACTCAACATTAACAAGATTCATAGTATCATTGATGGTCAATCGATCCTCAAAATTTGATAACAGTTTCAATTAATAATCATGTTTACAAAATTTTCGTTCCATATAAATTACTGAGATTTTCATTTTTTAGAAAGTTTCTTTATGAGAAAATTGAACAGAGAAACATAAATAAAAAATTAAAGAGAGAGAAAGACAGAATGAGGTAGAAAGATATTTTGAGATATTAGAGTTAAATTTATGTTTCCATGTTTGGATTAGGTTCTCATAATTCCCCAACCATTTGGGGCTCATTTCTATATAAAATGTTTATGACACAATTTTTTTAAAAAAATCAGAATATAAATAAATTAAATAAATAAATAATTTAAATTAAATTTTAAAAAAAACTCCCCCTCTTTCGGTTCTCATTGGATATAGGGCCAAAATTTGAAAGTGTTTTCATGATGTTTCAAATTATTCATGTTTTAGTGTTTATTTATATTATAGGGAAGAAACTATATCATCTCTCTAGGAGTCTTAGAAAATTAATGGTCTATTTTTTTATATGTTTTATAATAAAAAACTAAAAGAGGGTAGATTTTAGACTGATTTTAA
Source organism: Viscum album (assembly GCA_963277665.1). NCBI lineage: Eukaryota > Viridiplantae > Streptophyta > Magnoliopsida > Santalales > Viscaceae > Viscum > Viscum album. The sequence goes on from OY728127.1 coordinate 319,301,016, forward strand.
AGTAAAATGAATAATGTTAAAAAAATATAATTTTTATAAAATGAAATTAATTCAAATATATGAATGAAAAAGTGTTGAATTTAGTTTTATTAAATATCATATCATGTTCATTTCCCTTATATATTCACTTAGGATTGTATTCATTAATTGGTTGGGGTTGATTGAAATTGTATTTTCCCTCTAGGACCTAAAATTGATGCACATAGAATTGGGCCTCGACGACACCCTTAATTCACCAAGTTACTCATATTATGAATTACTTTCCATCCACAAAAACTCATAATAATTTAATTAATAAGGTAATAAAGTTGAATCATTTGATAATCATTAGAAACAAAATAAATTTATCATGTGTAATATTGGTGTATATCAGTTAAGATTTCATGAATTTTACACACGAAACTTGATATAATAGTAAATTCATAAAATAAATCATCAAAAAAAATTATTATTAGATAAAACTAAACTATATAGAAAAACTAAAGAATATATTTTTATTTAACAACCTTTGAAAATGTGCATCTCCTTTACAATTATCACTCATTATTTATCTCTTAATCAAGAAACGGTGGAGGCTCAGGTGGATATCCATCTTCATTTTAACTCCCCCTATGTGCATTGGGAGCTCAAAAACCACTTTGGAGATGAGAATAACCCTATAAATCTCCCAAATGGCATAACCATTCCCCATGGAAAAACATGTACATGAGGTTCCCCAGGTTCCAGTTTTTAGACAAAATGTGGTAGTGGTTGTTTCACAAGGATTTACCAATAACAATTTTAGCTCATTCATGAAAAAATAAATTGAAATATCTCATCATTAAAAAAATATTCATCAAATAGGCACATGAATACATGCCTTTAAATTTTTTTAGCAATATTGTATTTAAAATGGGATATATTTTCAAAGTATCTATAATCCCTCGTAAATTTAGGTAGCTCCAATTTTGTGAATATAGAACTTAATTTGGGATAATATATGGAAAAAATAAAATTAGTTTATAAGTGTGTTTTGGATTCCATGAATTTTGACCAATTTTTCTAAAACATCATCTTGGTTTCTCAAAATAAAATCCTCATAAAATAAAAAAATAAAAACAGTTACCATTTTAAAATGATTTAACATTAAATATATGAATCAAAGAAGAAGTTCAATTGATTATTATATTGGAAATTTACTATATAAAATATTTTAACATATTTGAATATGTATGAAATAGAATATTAAATCCTTATTAAATCACCTCCACCATTTCATCGATATTAGGGAGATAAAAAATAACTTTAATCATATAGGATTTGTATTGAAATTCAGTGGTCAATCCACCCAATATATGTTAGAGACCATCACCATGGGTAAATTAAAATATTTACCATAAAACAATAAATATGGATTAATTATTAAGTGTGATTTTTATGTAATTTTATATTTAGTTAGTAACTCATTAAATTTCATGGAATAACTAAGCCTCGAAAACCCCATCTTCCACACAAAAAAATTTAATCTCAAAATTGAAGTCATCCATATGATCATTACTCTAAGGATGATTTCATGTTATAGTATATTATCATATCCTACGTAGTTATAGTCAATTATTAATCTAGGAGTTATCAAAATGTGTTCCCTTATCAATTATAAGCCCATGTATAACACCAAACAAACATAAAATATTTTTTACAAATAATTTTTTTTACATTAATCAAGTATTGATAAGTAAAAATAATATCAATAAAATTTTTTCATATTCTTCACATACCAAAATGTATTAATTACTAAGTGATAATTATAATGGGCCCATAAAAGTAATAAATCAAAAATCAAACTCATTAACTCAAGGATTGGTTGTTGGGGAATATGTAATCTCTATCTAATGTTCTTTGTATTTTAATAGTGCCTATGTAATTTTTTAAAATCTTCATCATAAAGATCCTATTTTTTCAAAAAAAATTACACAATAGTATGTTAAAAATGATTCTATCTGCCCTATAGTATAATGACTTTGCATATATATGATTTAAATTTAAAATACTCTTAACATATCCTTCTAGTATGAGTCACCTAATTATTACATTTATATAATAGAAAATAATGACACCCAAACTATTTATATATCTCTATTAGCAACCTATTAGTTTATTGGTATGTGAAATAAAGGTAAAATAGTATCATGAAGAAGAAACTGTTGATACTCAAAAATGGGAATCCCTAGTTATCCTCAATGAAGTAAATTTTTTCAATTGAAGAATTTTTATTATTTTTTCCACATGATTACTTATTTGGGTGAGGTAGTATCAGACATGATAAATATATATTATTAATATTATTACTATAATAGTTATATTAAAAATGTATTTCAAATTATTGAGGCATAAATCAACAATATATCAATTAAATTTCTTCATTTTATTTATTTGATGGTTATTTTGATAAGTAATGATATATATCGACCACCATAATGGACAATAAAAAATAAAACTAATATTTTTTTACTGATACCAAATAATAAATTTAAGTAAATCATTTTTATTTATCTTGAAATTTACCTAAGAATTATTCAATATCATTATCACGTAGTTCAAGGTCTGAATAAATGAATTCCACATGCTTCCCTAAGACAACCCCCACTGCTATCCTACATACATTACATAAATGTTATATATAATTATCTTGATTATGTTGGTTTCTTATTAGATACTCCACTGACATATTTCTTAGTAATGTGGACCATTTTATCAATGAATCTTCAAACTAAAAAATGTATTTCTTTACTAATAAATTTAATAGTTATTCATTGTATCTATAAAAATTACTTTACAATACTTCGATAAAAATTTTCAGTACCCAGCAATCATATAAGGATTCTCTATAATTTCGAAATTTTCATGTTTAAAATAAAATATGTTTTAATTGGATTTATATAATTTACATTATGTTAGATGTAATTCCAAAAATACAATAACCTTTTTATTCATGGAACGAAATTTATTGAAATTTAAAATATATATCTTTGTTCACTCTTATAAAAGAGGAGTTCAAATTTTTTTACTAATGATTACAATTACATATAATATATTAAAATAATCATCCATGAAAATTTATAAAGTGCATATATCTATGTCAGAGAATATTTACATCATAAAAAATTATAATGTAAGGGGTATGTGTCATATAAAAAAATGACAAGTATCAACATGGGAATGTATTATATGGTATGTGAAGGAGAACATTAATTATTATTCTAGTGATATCAATACATTGTTAAACCAAAAATATTCAACAAAGAAGTTATAAAATGAATATAAATCTATCATTTCATGCAATTAATCCATAAATGGGTAAAAAGAGGTAATTTCTCATGTTTTCATTTAATTTATAGTATTCTACAAAATATCCTCATCTTGTGATCATTCATATTGAAAATATCCCAATTATTTATTTTTTTCCACTGTTATCCCTATTTTATTTCTGACCACTTAATGGGATATCACACATGGGCTTTGAAAAAATTTATAAAACAAAAAAATTTATTTACTTCATCACAAATTTTTTCCCAAGAGTTTAGAAATATCATTAAATTTTTATAGATATGTTATAATTTTCCTCCAATAACACTTCATGAGTGAAAATAATCAAGATTAATATTTTATTTTTTTTCTATTATCCTCCCAATGTAATGTTACCCCATTTATAACAATCAATAATATATTTCCTTATTCTGATATATGAGAATTATTAAAAATACCAAGTCACATAACTTTCCCAACCAAATCACCATATTTCACTATGTAAGGGAATTTTTTCTAATCTATTTGTGATACCTTGAAAATATATTTGTTGGAAGATTGTGTTTTCTCTCTCAACAAGGTGTCTTGGAAATTTTTTCATTAATTTTCACACTATATTGACACAATCTATATATCATTTACTTGTTATGTGGGATTCACATCATCAGAATATAGATTATATGATGGTCATGACTACTCATTATAGTCATTTAGATATCTATTTTACATATTTAACAAATTTATGCTACAAAAAGTTCATCAATAATTAAAAGAATTTTCATTCACTACCTTTAATAAATTATACATTAAACTCACATAAACCACTAGATAATTAATATCAATTTGATGAAAATAATTTAACGCTTTCCCAATGGCCCATAATGTTCTCCTAAATACTATTGATATGCAATTATCCACTTATATAAATATTATAATTAAATCATCTTAATATTTTACAATCTCACTTTCACTAGAGTATCCAATAATATGTTATTGGGGTACTTAATGATCTATCAACCGTTATAATTGAAAATTAACCTATATTCAATATGTCTATCCTAACATCCATGAATATTATTATTTATATTAAACTCTCTCTCATTCATATAGATAAAAAAATTCCAGTTATCAAATCATATGTTTTGATGATTCATAATAAAGATATGCTCCAAGAATCAAGACACATTGATATAATTTTGTGTTGTCTATTATTAAATATTCTTCCGTAAAGGAAATGACACCAAAATATTTAACCCTCTTTCTTTTAAAAAATGGTCCACTCATATATATTTTATACATGATTTTGATAAAGATCCTTATTAAGTGGAATATGAACATGCACTATACAAAAGATACTCAAATGTTTCAAAAATTAATTCAAAACACCATGTCACTTCTAATAATCTATTAATGTTATAGGTAATATGTAATTTCATTTCCTTTATCGATTTCAGTGTTAAATATTTTTCTTTTTTCAATGGTACATTTATTTTCTTATAATATTCACATACTATAATCTTTTTCTCTTCTTTTTTATTTATACAAAACCTCCCTTATAAATGAATGTTTTTTATCACATATTAATTTAATAAACAAATATTACTTCCTCAATTTAAGTATATATTTTTTTATGAGTTCATATATTTCTTATTGAATATAGATATTAATATTTTGATATTTTTGTCCCAAAAATATTATTATTAGGTAATTAATTTGGAGACTTATATCAGTGATATAAATATATTTTGAAATTATATACTACATGATCTTTGTTTATATTTTTAAATAATTTAGTCGTTTTAGGTTACTATTTTTAATATTTATTTGTTTCTAATAACTATTTATTTGATATAGATGAGTTTTTTATATTTTATTTTGGTTTCATTTCAGCCTGAAATGCTACATCACCTAACATTGTAAGAAATGTAATGGCCCACAGATTTGATATGAGATTCTTCACTGATGTATATAACTAAAAATATGGATGATTAAGGAGAGAAATAATAAATCAGTGTTGATCGCCTTACTTTTTATAGCAGTAATAATATCACCAAATTGGAAACCCTAGAACGTAAATAGGATTCTCATACAAGGAAGATTCATCACCTCAAAAAAATGGACATCAAATGTATAAATAATAAGTTTGTAACCAATCCTAGTTTGGTTTCATTTATCCACAAGGGGTATTATATTTTCCCCATGATGTCATTATGTCATCCTCCAATGATACAGACATACATAAAATTGAATTTTTAGAATTCATCACCTGTATCATGAAATTGTTTTCCTAAAAGAAGGTTCACACATTCCCTGAAAGGTATAATCGAGTATGGTTAAATTAAATTATCATTTATTCTCTCTACTTATTCAAATAGGTCAATTTCAATACGATGTGTTTTTCATGTCTTTGAAATCATTTTTTTACTAATAGAAACTATTCATAAATATACCAAATAATATGAGAGTTTAATAACTATTTGATTTCACATATATTGATTCACACATCATCATGTGGTAAATTAAAGGTGTTTTAGGAAGAAACTAGTGGAATATTATCCTAATAAAGAGATTACAATGTCAATATAATGCATGTTATGATGTTTAAGGCTCCTAATACTATATGGTTTCCTACAGTTGATCGGTAATTTTTTTTGGAATTTGTAAACCTAAAATAACTGGGGCCATTCATCAATGAATTTTATCCACATATATATATCCCTTGGAATCATCTATAATCTACTATAATCATTCAATCAATTGGTAATGATGGATAATTAATAATGGGAATTGTTTGGGTAACTCTCATTTAGATCATCATGAGTCAATAGGGTATTATGTTAGATAAAATTTCATCAATTATTAACATCGAGGATGTGGTGGAATTTAGATGATATGTAACGTTGAATGTGATCCATGGAATATTCAAACTAAAATCATAACTAGTTTGGGATATGCACAAGAATCTATACAACATTACAATTTTTAATGTCATATAGGGGTATTTTCCTGGACAATATATTAGATTGAAGTTTATTTATATAAATAAATTTTTGGGTATTTTCCTAATATGTAACATGATATAGTATATTAGAACAAACATTACCAGTGAGGAAGATCCAACTTTAACATAAAATCATGTAATTGTAATGAAATATCCTTCCTTAATCTTCGATTAAACTGGAAAATAGAGAATGAAAATTTATTGAAATGGTGGATGGTATGATAATTTTTTAGTTATGGAAATAATAAATCTTATTAATTATATGAGAGTATTTAATAGTTTTCTTGTTCTTGTGAAAAAACATTTTGTATAGATACCACTTCCACCTAATTTCAATGATGTTACCCATCTTGGTGTGTAATTCATTTTAAAAAATCTTTATATGGAGTCACTAGATGAAATTTTTTCCAAATTAGATATAATTTTTAAATATCCTAATCAATTTAGATATATTGAATAATGGTTTATTCTTCCATGTATAGAGGAAATGATGATATTTCATCTTCAACGTTTATAGAAATTTGGATGTCTTATGAGGAATAATCTATTTATATTATAATTACATCCTCTTATTTCTAATTCAATAAATTTTTTATGTGGGTATATTATGATGCATTATTTATTTTTTTAAACTATATGTTGAAAATTATAATACAACATATATAAATATACATTTTACTTGTCAAAAAGAGAAGTCAAAAAGTATGAATTAGGAAATCAAGAAGAGTTTTAAGTGGTTTGAATGTCATTTTCAGTCTATGGGTGACCATTTTAAGGTCATAAATCATTACATGGATTGGTATTCATTTACAAGTGAATAGAAATAACATCACATAGATATCGACATCATTTTTATCTTTGTAATTACTGAATAAAAATTAATATCCCATGTATAAATTTATGACATTACATTGTGAATGTTCGATGATTTTCATCTAACCAATTACATATTTTTAAATTTAAATACACCCTGATACATATTTCTATATGGAAATTGAGAGGAACCAAGAAAATGGTGTAATTTACCAAGGAAGGATGTTTGATAAATCACATTCATTATGAGTAAATCCTTTAAGATATGTTCTTCAAAGATTAATTCCTTTAGATATACATTAAATTTTTGTCTAAAATGGGGGGTTTCCTTCATAATATTTATGTGTCCATGACACATCCATGTAACATTATTGTGGGATAGACAATGTAAATCCATGATTTCCATATTTACCATGATTAACTTCTCTGTGGAGGATTATTCATGTAATATATATGTTATGGGTAGCTTTAATAAGCTTTTAATTGGTTGATGGTATAAAATAGTATTAAGAAAACATATTTCTTAATTGGGTTTCTATTAGTAAAAATATTTATATATATATATTTTTCCTTTACATTTAAAAGATAAATTTTTTATGTTTTCAAGTTGAATTGGGATAAAAAAACATCCAAATTTCAAATTACAATTTCAAATTTAGGTGAATTGTTTAACTTTTACATCCATAAATCAATGTTGTCGAGGTAAAAATAAGTTACCTTCGTAATGGAAAAACTATGAAACATGGACAAAACTATGTCCTAAATGAAAAACAAATATAATAAAACCCAATCCATTTATTTATTGATGAGGATATTACTCATAAAAACATATCTCATCTCTCTTATTGAACAGTATTAATGTATTAAACTATTAAAATGTAATCTTTCCACATTAAGAGAGAAATATTTGTTGAAATATCACTCAAAACATAAATATAAATTTACCATGCCTCTACCCATTAAAATCAACATAAACAATTTATTTAACTCCATATAAATATAATTATCTACTATATTTATTTTTTCTTAACATCATCATTATTTTTTTAGAAAAATATTGTATTATTATACAACTATAATGTCATAATCATTCACAAGAATAAAATGTTTTATTATATGTTAGTTCAACATCCCACTTGAATAATGATATACCAACATTATCATCTTCCTGATGAAATAATTTCAAGATATTAATACAGTAAATATATTTTAATAAATAGTAATATACTTCATGAATGTTTTTTGTGGGATAAAAAATTGATCAATATTATATAACTAATTGTTATTGGTAAATTACCCAAATAATGTTTCACATGAATTCCATTATCGTGAACCATAAAAAAATTATCAAAAGAATAGTGTAATGTATAGTTAATTAGAAAACATTGAATACATTTCCATGGATAATATGGTAATGATGAAATTAGTATCGAATAATAAGGATCTACATTTATATAAAAATAATTTTACAAAATAAACATAATTACTAACCTCTAATGATGAAAATAAAATTCAACTAACTAATATTTGTGAGACGAATGAATAAAATTAAATAATTATTAACCTAATAGATATGAATAATGTAATAAATTATGTTAACAAAAAACTTAATTTTATTAAAAATTTGTTTAAATCACTTATACAGGTTTTTGGTGAAAAGGTGAGGTTTATCCATTCAAATATCATTTTTTATTCATGATTTTTTTGTGAAATAATTTCCATTTGGGGTAATTTTATGAACTATATATGTTAATCCCTTTTTATTTTCATCTATTATAGTTATTCATGTTAATATTATATATTATTTCTGTTTTAGGATTCATTAGATCATAATTTACAAAAAATGATTCTAATAAGATGCACTAACGACATCCCTTCCTCTGGATATAATTATTCGAAATCCATGTCGATGGATTGTATTTTTGACGTATTTTATTTTCAATATTTATATTATTTATTGTGTTCCATTTCAAGGAACTTCACTTACTTTACAAATAATAATATTCTAGTATGTTTTTTATAATGTTTGAATTTTCTCACCTTTGAATATCTCTACAAGTGTGTGAAAAAATTAATATTATTAAACTCTTTATGTACGATTGAAAATCCTATTTTTATAAATATTTTCTTATTGAATATTCTTCTCAATGATTTATTAGTTTTCTAACGAGTTAACTATTACCTTTTTTTGGTCAATGTTTTCTCAAAATTAATGTAATAAAAATGGTATAACATCTTCATTTTTAGTAATTTTCAATTGATTTTATAAATAAAGGCATCTATGTCAATATCCAATAATGTTTCTTATGCCTCACTAGAGATATGTTCTAATTGTAACATCCCTCTTATTTCTATTGATATTCTATAACAATGATTCATGTAAATATTGATGAAACTAATTTCATTCTCATGGGTTTATTAATATATGGTGGAGTTACAAAAGATACCAACTTCAAATTTTATATATTTATAGTTAATCATTATGTAATAAGTGTGCTATTTATAGCCGTTAAAATACATTTGGTAATTTTTTTATAAATTATGTTCTAAAAAGGGAACATGTGTGGTCCGGACAGGACCAAGGGTACATGGATTTCATTATAAGCCTATGGTACAATGGTAGTCATCCCAATCTCATGGAACCACAAGTAGTAATCCCTTACCCAATTTGACACATAAATTGAAATCTCAAGACTAATATATTATGAACATGTGAATGTACTTGTCCATTATGTGATAAATGTCCTCATAATTTACCTTGAAACATGTTATTGATTTCCTACACATATTCATCCCATATTCTTATCTTACAAAATTTGAAAACATTAGGAAAACATATTATTGTCCCATGACACCTGTTTTTAATCCAAAAATCCTTTTGTTAATATCTATTATTTAATATTCCTATTTTATTGGATATAGTTTTCCTTAATAAGGGTTTATGTAATTTAATTATGTTCTCCTACACACATTCTTTAATTATTCTCACTTATGATCTTAAATTAATGAAACTCGAATTTACCCATTCTAAGCATATGATCTAACAAATTCTTATGTTTCCAATACCAACATTATAAATAATAATATTAATTATGATATGCCTAGAGGGGCACCATATATGAAGAGTGACTATTGGAGATGTTGAAAAATTTATTCAAATTATGATTTATATATATATAACCTCTAAATACATTAATACAATATGTTTTTCAGAGTCAAATACTAGGATATGTAATACATATTCATTTAAAATGATATTATATGAAGGTTTATTATGATCAAGTCACATCATTTGGTATCAAAGAATATGAAAAGTTTGTATTTGTTATAATATAATGGGTACTATTCTGATGGGGATATTATGTTTGTAGCATATAATGGTTTAGTTTAATTTTTTCATTTTGTGAGGATAAATAAGTGGATATAGTCTAAGAAAATCTACAACCAGACAAAACTGTAGTTGGTTGAAATGAATATGTGATAAGATGAAATTAACATCTATTAATGTAGAAAATATATGAATTTATTTTAATTATCTTTTGAATTATTATTTTTATTATTGTTACTTTATAATCACACTATGAATAATCATTTTAGTCAATATATAGAACAAGGATGGTTTCAGATAACATTGAATGTAATAAAAAATGTTGTGATTTCCCCATTGAAAACCCTGACAGGATGAGAGATGGAGTGGGAAATAATATGGGAATGATATCCCAACACCCAAAATGGATTCGAATAAACATGAACCATTATCAAAGCCATAAAATTTTAAGGATGGAACAACACTATATAGATTCTTTTTATGCTAAAATCCTGCCACCATTAGTGGGTCTTCGAAATCAATTATTTCTAAACAATTGATTATTACAATAGAAATGATATTTTTCATTCTCCAGTACTCATATTATAATTTTTTTTAGATGTTCGTCAAATAAAATGTAATGTTTATCAATGGTGGATTCTCATTAAGAATACAAGTTCATATAAAGATATTGAATCAATGCAATAGTTGGACCTAAACAGAATATTTTAAATTAATATTTTCTCTAAAATCCTCATACTAAAATGGAAGTATAATTACTTATTAAATGAATAGAGGAAGACTCATCCATTAGTACTTATTAAGTAAATATCATAACAATTTCAGGGTAAAGTTTGGGTTTTTTCAATGTCCCATAATGAAAAATAAATTTGTTCTTTAGTGCCATAAAACCAATTATATAAAATCCAATATCAATATAGAACCTTGTGAGTTATGTAGAATTTATTTCATGTGACATAAATATTTGAATAGAAATTGGAGACTCCCGTTATTTTTTTTTTGGGAAAAGAAAAATATAGAGTTTTCTGTGTTCCATAGTGATAAAACCAATGATAGAACTAAAATTCATCTAGATTCATGTTGAAAATGTTAGTAGAATAAAGGGGGTAATGGTCTCTAAGGAAGTGGTAAATTTTTAGGTTTTAATGGGATTTCCATCATGTAAATAAATTATGATTAGATATAAAAATGATATAAAATGAAATGGTTGGAAATAAATATCTACATAATTTATAGTCCATAGTCTAAAAAGGAATTATCTGTTGAATGCACATTACTCCAACAAGTACCAATACCATAGAAAATTTTCAATACTGATGTCAACAACCCCAAAATAATAGTGGTAATAAATATTATGTAGTCAAAAATGATTAAGTGGTTCATGAAAATTAAGTACATAAAGGTACAATAATAATCAACACTATAACTATAAATTTATTATATGATTCTTGATCTACCTACCACTTTATAAATTGAAATTTTTTATGATCGTAAAATCCAATCCAGAATGTCTAGATAATGAATCATCAATAAAATATTAATGTGGTATGATGATTAAATATAATTTCTATAGAACCACTATAGTAGAAATTTGTTGGAATATGCATCATAAAAACATTATTATTTTACTTTTACTATATTTTTATGTGTTTTTGGGCATGAATTTTCTCTCACAAAAAAGTTAAAAATTAAATACTATGATACAGATGTTGTATTTTATATCCCAAATAAAGCTATGATCATTTATTAGAAAAAATAGGTCTAGGTAATCCCTATGGAAATCAGTTCAATTGTAATGTTTTTAATACCCACTAATGTGGGGTATTTAGCTCAAATAGTTAGATAAGATATTTATATTGATGTAATGTGTGTTGTGTATGAATATAATGATGTGTTTATAATATATTTTCATGATCTTTTATTAGATCTTGAGGAGTAGTGTTCAATAGAACTCATACCTAGATTTATTCCCACGTTATTCACTGTGGGGTGAAACAGTCCTTTTTAAAGAAGATATATTGATAAATACATATTTTCCAATATAATTATTTACCGAATAAAACTACATTCCAGAAAAAAAAATCACCTTCACTATTTTTATGACATGATCGATCAATTATTAAGGAAACAATACTTTTCATAGATTATAAATTGTCCAAGATATCATCAATTTTGAGTGAAAATAGATTATATAACCAAGAAAACCCATTTTTCTAGAAATAGACCCTATAAATTCATAGTTATTCCATTAGGATGTAACAAAATCCATATAATATTCATGTATCTAATGAATATATTCATTTAAGATTATCATTATATATTTTTGGTAATATATATATAATATTATCAAACATTATAGTGTAAAGGAAGATCCTGAAAATTGATTGATGATTCTGAAATAGAACACAAGAAAAGTGAAACGAAATGCCACATTTATCACATGGTAATTTTTTTCTACAGAAATGTCATTCTTTGGTCGCATATTTACATTTAAGGATAAATTTATAGATCCTTAAATATTATGGATAATTAAAAAATATACTAAGCCAACTACTAAATTCGAGATATATTATTTCCATGTATTGAAATGATATTATAAATTATTTGTGAGAAATTTTTCATGAATTTAAAATCCAAAAAAAAATTCCAGCTCAAATGTGGGTTATGTTCTAATTGATAGATTAAGGAAAAAAATTGATGGGAATAAGAGAAGTTTGGTCACTGCATCTATACTACATTACCCAATGGCTGAGAAAGTTTTGTAATATAAAATGATTCCTAAAAGGAAGTATCGGCATCAAACGTCATTCAATTTAATATAGTGTATCATTGGACACTATTCAATTAATGATTCAGTAGATAAATTATGCTGGAAATGAATTGGTTCAAGCAGTAGTGACTTTTTCCATGAATATATCAAGGAATTATCTCTATAGTAAAAAGTGTGAAATATATATTGACAACAAGAGAATAAATTATATACTCACATTGAAAGATATGAACCTATGGAAAATTAGATGTTGTGAGTTGTTTGATGGTTTTGATTGCTCTAAATATTACCATGTCAGGAGGGAAAACAATGTTTTAGACACATTTATCAGGTAGGGGCATGCTACATTACCCAGGAAGTGGATTTTAAGAGACATATTATTCTACTATTTGTATGGTGTGGATCCTGGAATCATGATGGAATAGTATAATTCAAAAATTCCTCAAAATAAATCTCAAACATCAATCCATGTAATTACTATAGAGGCACATAATGAGTATAGGTAGATATAGAAGACGGTTTTGAATTTTATAGAGTTCAAATAGGAAAAATATTTAATTATAATATTTTGGAAACAAGTATTTTTTATCAATAATGGGATTGAAGAATGTGATTTTGGATGATTCACATAACACATCATCCTCTATCCATTCACGAATAAGAAATATGCATGTGGATATCATGAATCCTTTGTTTGTGGAAAAATTGAATGTAGTAATAGCAGAGTATGTATCTCAATGCTTGGTATATTGAAAATTTTATTTGGTACACCCAAATTATATAGGGGGGATAAAACCATTACCCTTAATTATATATAAATTCGAGAATAAAAAAATTGATATTGTTACAAGACTTAAAGATAATTCTAAAGAACATAACTCTGTTTGGGTTGTTTTTTATCGCATTATGAATTCCGAAATTTTCATGAATTTAGAGTACTTCTCACTTGATTAACCCTCTAATAAATATATAAATATATATATGGTGGTAAGTATTTCAAAACCACCACTCTAGATTGTATGTAATTTTGATTCAATTGTGACCTCATTTTTCTAGAGAATACTTCAATAATAATTAGATATATGAATATGTTTTTTCATATCATATCATCTTCAATATGATTTTCAGTAGGAAAGGCACATTAAAAAATCCTTATGATATTCTAAAATAAACATAATTGATTCCAATGGAGGTTGGGATCAGCGACATCCATTGTTAATGTTCTCATATAACAATATATTTAATTATTAAATTAAATTTATACAATATTACACTATGTATGAGAAGAGTTGCAGAAGACCGACATGTTTGGAAGAAGATGGAGATCGTAAATTAATGGGAGTATGTCTTTTTCATGAAATGGAATAGATTATTAAAGCATCTGATGCTACATTTTACTGAATAAGGGTCAAAAATAGAGTTATGAAAATAATAATCTATAAGATATATATTTTATATTTATTAGTTGGGAATTCTATTTAATATCACTACGTAAATGGTTTTTAAGATTTCAAAAATAGTTGTAATTTTATCATAGGATTTATTAGCCAATTAAAAATTCATGATCGTGTGGAAATGGTTGTTTATTTTTCATAAATACACTAAATATCTCACATGTTCATGATCTATTTCATGTCCTAATTTTATGAAATTGCATTCCTGTAACTCCTTAATTATTGAACTAAAAGTTAGTAAAACTAGAATATGAAATCTTGTATGATGAATAGTCTATGTAATCATTGGACTATAAAGTTGCATAAATGTGAAGTAAGACCATGCACCTTGTTAAATTTCTTGAAAAAAATCTATATTTTGAAGAAACAACTTGGGAAATCAAAAATCTAATGAGGTAGAAATAAACTCATGGTTTATTAGGGTAATTAAATTTAAAATGATAAATTAGTTTTTATGTGGCAGAATTTTACATCGCAATATTGTACTGCCTATTTTCCATTTAAATAAATATAGTGTTGAATACCTTGTTTCATAAGAAACAAAAAAACTAGACCAAACAATTAAATATATTATCGAGATAAAATATTATAATACAAGATAAAAACTAATACATTATAATTTAAAAATTTAAATATCTTGAATGTCTGACCCTTGGATTTTTAGGGATAACCACTGGTTGGTTTACGACACTAAATAAGGTAGTTAGCTTCTTTTTTATGATGGAATCATATTATATGGGGTAGTTTATATTTTCCAAGGGTGGATGTTCTATTTTTGTGTCTTTGGGAATATATGATGTACCACATATCTTTAATGGTTTTAGTTTTTTGCGTAATTTTTGTGTGTTGTGTTGGTTTGTCGTGGATACTAAAAGGGGGTGTTTATATAGTTATTCAAACACTGACATAGTGGTTCCATGGAGGGTAGTTGTGAGTCAGTATTCATGTGATCAGTCAATGGATGTTGTGTGTTGATTAAAATTACACCATAGTACCTTTCCCTAGTTCATATGATCTCTTTACTATCCAAAAAAAGGATTATAAGTGTTCCTATGACCCAAAACCTCTGTGGAGTGACCATATGTCTAACATAATAGTCATTTCTAATTTGGTACCCATTACATCATAGTCTTATGAGTTGATATGTGATTCTTACATTTATAGTTTATATATAAATTCATACAGACCAATTAAACCTTCTATTTTCTAGACATAACTCATTATTTTTTGATGATCAAGTTGTATCTGTTGGAAAAATCAATGAATTATTTAATTGTCAAATGAATTATTAATGGTATGTTGACAAATCATAATTGAATATAGATAGTTGGAAACCATTTATGGAATTGGTCAAGATCAACCATTTATGGAATATATCCTTCAGTAAGTTGATGTGCTTCTACCATACTAACATGACTCCCTTAGTGAATAACATCCTTGAACTCTTATTATGATCGATAATAATCGGTTATTTTGAAAAATTTCCATGTAATCTTTTTTATAGTGAAAAGATGTGATATGATTGAAAATACCCTAGTATGACCATGATATTTATCATCAACATACATGATGTGGGATGATCTTTACCATATATATTGTTTGTATATTGTTTCTATCATGATATGATGGTATATTCTTGTGTTCATTTAAAATAACGCTTGATATGTTTTTCTTGTGGGTGTTGGTGTAGCCTATTGAGAACCATGATTTATATAATTATTTCTTTAATATCATATAACACTATTACACATGTTTCAAATCCTATGATACCTTTCTTATAGTTTCAATATGTCTTTTATGCTTATAATTTTCTAAAACACCCCATATAGGGCGAGAATCGGTGTTATCAAAATGTCCAAGGACATTCCTTAACGTCATGGTATTATCTAATATCACATACATGTTTATATGATTTGGGAGTAAAACTATTATAGGGTTAAGTGTATAAAATATGTTATAATACCTACAGGGGAGAGAGTCCATATAATGGTGACTGTGATCCAATTCATCATGCTTGTCAGGTGGATGTACCATTAAAAAGGATTGATGGAAAAGATAAGGTAGAGAATGAAGAGTTCCTTAAAGGTTTAATATAGACATTTGAATATTGGAAATAGCATGTTGAATTTTTTAATTGACGTTGTGGCAATTTTCTGGACATGGAATGACTAACATTAGAATCGTTACCTATATAGAGTCACTGTTGGCCTGGCCCGGGTTTGTGGCAGCATGGTTAGAATATGGTGACCCCACACTTTTGTGGTTCATTTTTTACATATTCATTACATCCATGTTGAATAATATAATATATATATATATATATAAATATATATATATATTCAACCTATTTGAAGGTTGAATTTTTTGTTTCCTACTAGGTTTATACTAATAACTATCATAGGAGTCTAGATGCAGGGGAGGAATTCATTATTATGGATCTTAAAAAGGGATTGGTTCGGTGACATATATTGGAGGAGACAGTGCATGGTGAAGTATGAAGTACCAATATGGACTCTGGAAAGATTTTTTATTACCCTTATGTGTTATTTGGTTTCATTCTTATACACTAATTGGACTTCCAAAATGGGTTTCCTTCATTATTTTTTTGTTCATTTCTGGTACTATACATTCCATCAGATATAGGATTTAATATTTATTCTTTTTTATGTTATTTTTGGTTATTTATTTATAAATTTATATGATTATAGTTTATTGATAATGAAAAGTGGGTATATCCCCCCCCCCCCCGCATAATTTTTTAGACCCTCATTGGTATTCGTAACCCTCTTGTATATGAGGAGGTATGGAAGAGGTCATGTGGAACCCTATGCTGAACTAGGTGATTCAATTCAGGGCATTAAAAGTTTTTATTAGATGAGTCTTTCATTTTATTTTTTTTCTTCACTATGTCTATGATTATATGAATTTTTATTTTGATATTTATATTATTTGATATTGTTCATGCTTATTGTTAAATATATATATTGTGAAATAACATACATGAAGGTATGAAAGATGAGGTTTATAAATTGGTAAGTAATATTTAGATAATAACATATCAATTTGGTTAGCTTCATTGGAAATGTAATCCTATTGAAATACCTTATTATTTGTAGAGTTTTCTTATCTAGTACCTTAATACATTCATCAAAGGTGATTTTGAATTTTCATGTAATTTTAAACAATGATTCCTATAAATCAAATGGGAGCATTATTGGAAGTAGGTTGGAATGATATTTCAAGGGAGAGCACCTATGTTCCACCACCATATGGATATGAGAATAGATCTGAGTATACTCCTTCACTATCTCTATTGGTTTATGCATTAAAAGTTATTCACCCAATAGTATTATGTTTAGTGTATGTATAAAGTAGAGGAGGTTCCAAAAAAATGGTTGATTATAGATAGAAATTCCAACTTCATCATCCCCTAGATTTCCAGGGCACAAGAGGCACACATTATGCTAAGGATTGATTGACTTCATCGAGGACATTTTTGATCTAGTGGACACATTGAACGATCAATGAGTGAAGCTGACTATTTTCAAGATTTATGTTACATTTAGGTGGTGGTGGGGTTTTATAAACCAGATTGGAAAACATGAGGGTCACACATTAGGGACCAGAAGGAATATATTATTTGAAGAGTTCCTTCTAGGTAAACAAAATTTGGATCAGGGTTAAGATTTTTTAAATCTACACTATGTATTGATGCTGGTATGTGGTTTCATTCCACATTTTAGAGTTTGTATTCACTTTTCACCTCCCATGGAGAGGGATAAGGTATAGAAGGACATTTTTTTTAAGATATTGCTTCAACTATACCTAATGTTCTTTGGTAGGGGTTTTGACAATGATATTTACTTAGATGTCCTTTATAAGTCCCCAACCATTGAGAAGGTTTTATTAGAAGAAATAACTGTAGGTATTTGTTCATCCTTTAGGGGACTGATTAGTGTAATAACGTGCAATTATATAGGATAATCTTTTATTAATCTGAAAAGGAAGGTTAAGAAATAATTCTAGGTTAGTAATAAGCATATAGATGGGATAAATATTTCTCAAACTCCCTCTGTTGGAGTTCACCACATCATGGTATTCACCTATGAGTTGATAGATAACCATAGTAAGACTAATGGGAAAATACATTTCAAGTTTCAAAAATTTGGAAGGGAAGAACATCCTCAACATCATTGTTTGAGTTATTATTATATGATTTATGAGTTTTCTTTCCAAAATGGGCATCGAGGAACTCAGGTGACGAAATAAATGAATCATAATTTGATGACTTGGGTGAGCCATAGGCATTAGTGGAAAGGTCGTGGACCTAATTATGAAAGTACATACACTCTAGAACAGACTCATATATAGATATAAGATAGGTACCTTATATTATTCTTGTTATGGTCTTGTTTGTTTCTATGTTATATATATATATATATATATCATTTTTTTATATATATTCTTCCCATTCATCTACATCTTCTCAAGTTATTATATGATTTGGATTAGTAGTCTAGTTATATTATATGTTATTGTCTTTTACCGAACTACTGGGGAAGAATGTGGATCATCTCTACATGTATATAGAATAAAACATGGTAGTTCCTAACTACGAACATCTGTTGGACATTATGATCGTAAATATGAAAAGGTGAAATTCCATATCTAGAATGGATTATATGAAAAGTTATCAAGCGCACATCGACTACTATCAGAGATGGGAATCCTTTACATTGAAGAAGTAGATTATTTTTTTTTGATTATGGATGATGTTGGAAATGGTTTAATGGGACTATACTAGTGAAATATTATAGTTATTAATTTATATTAAATGGTCTAGAACCCTGTTGGGAATCTAGAATTGGACTCCTATACTTTTCAACCTATTGGGGACATATATCAGGATGTTGTCCATATTATTTCTCAATATTACCTCCTAATGGGGGGATTTATTTTAAAATTGAACCAATTTTGTCAGATCAACCTATATAAATTTGACCATGACATATAGAAATGTCTAAGTTGAAGGATATTATGGTGCATCTTGAGGATTTTGATGGAAAAGGTTATATCAGAATGAAAACATATACTAGGGGTGATGATGTTTTGTCTGTAAATAAAGAATAAAATAATATATGGTTCTTTTTATTAAACATTTAGATGAAACACATAATAATAAATAATAGAAACCTATTTCTGAGAATTGATGAATTTATAGATCTATTTTGGGGAGCCCACTTGTTTTCAATGACTAACCTATGATCTGGATACCACCAACATCAGATCCGAAAGGAGGATATTCCTATGATAGAATTTAAGAAAGGATATGGAATATTTGAGTATATTACAATGTATTTAGGGTTCTTAAATTCACCAGTAGGGTTCATGTATCTCATGAGCAGGATCATTCATCTATATCATGAATCCTTCATTATGGTATTTATTGGTGATATCTGTATACACTCACAAGACTTATATATGAATTCTAGATACCAAGATTAAACTTTGTTCATAATGGTTCTATTCAAAGCTCTTGAATTGTAACTTATTAATCTAGTTAGTACATTTTATTTTCCATGTGATCACTAAGGTTGATATTTTGGTGTTCCTAGAAAAGGTAATGTCTATAATGTCCGGATAACTACAAAAAAATGTGTTTGAGAACCAAATGAATCTTTGAACATAGGTTTACGCCCAATGTTTCATACCGTACTTCTCCCATTTAAAAGTGCCAATTATTTAGATTAATATAAAGGGGAGTTTATTTAATGTAAAGATCAGTTAAAAGTGGAATTCATGGAGTAGAAGTACAGATTAATATTTTTTATGATACATACATTTCGTGATCTTATGATTGGATATCTTGATTATTATAATTACATAGGTTTTTTTATAAGGTTTGATATCATAGTGTGGTTAGTTAGCAGATTATGGGACAGACCACCTATAACAACATTTGAGGAACTACCTTATGAATGTCTTGGTGTTGTAAATTGGGTTAAATGCTCTAATTTTTTTTGCACCATTACCTCACTACTAAAATATATTATATATATAGTAAATATATTTTGTTATATCTTCACTTAGTGAGACTTGAATATCCAAAAGAGTCATTGGGGGGATTATTTGAAGACATTATATGTTTATATTGATTATGCTCTAGGGGAGGGAACTGTCCTCCTAGATACCCTCAAATGGAAATGTAGGATCTTGGATAAATACCATCATATGATAAATGATGATTGATGATCTTGTTGGATAACTGGTCAGTTGATGTGTCTTTGAATTGTGGGGGTAATGACATGTTATTCCTTGATTATCATATTAATGACTGTAAAATGCGTCTTGATTATCCAATAGTAAGATCCCAAATTGTTACTGGATGGGGATAACATGATATATATTCATGGGATATATTTAATTTATAATTACATAAGGGAATAGATTATTAGGGTCTACATTTCCTCACAGAGGTAAGTATAAACTAATTTATTAATTATGTATCAGGATAACAAATTTCCCTTTTGGTGGACCTTAATGAAGATATACATTGTGATCTTTGTCTGAAACTGCCTACCATATCAAAGGATTAAGAAAGTGAATCAGATTTTAATAGGAATACAACATCCACCTATAATGAATATATTTTTGTGGGATAAAGATTCAATGACATTTATTAAGGTCTTTCTGAGGACATGAGCTCCTTAAAATACAATTTGGTTGATAGCTGGTCATCTAATGAAATTTAAACAATTATTATAGATATGAGACACCCAATCTCTTGATAAATATGTAAGGTATTATGTTTGTGAAATAATATGGATACATGTATATTTAAGAGAATAATGTGGGATATAGACAAACTTTTTACTTAATTTTTTATAAATCCTTGGAGAATGAATTGGTGCCTCAGATAAACATGAGTACAGACTATTATCTATATGTTGACGGAATATCCTAGTAGAAGATTCAAATATTGGATGAAATTATTCATGTATGTATCTTAGACCCTAATGTAGCATGGTGTGGTCATCTATCCCTATTTTAGTCCCTATTTAGTTATAGTTTCTGTGATTCAATTAAAAATACACCTTTAGAGGCTCTTTATGGTCAGTCTTGTTACTCACCATTATGTTGGAATCACATTCCTGGGGAAACTATCGTTGGGCGGACTATGTTGTAGGATTCAACCATTGGGTTGTATTTGATTAGTACTGAGTTGGTTATTTATAAAATTATTTTATAATGGTATGTTGATGGGAGGAGATGACCTTTGAAGTTCTTTGTAGGTGAACAAGATTTCATGTGGGTTTTAACCAAGTTTTTGACGTGTTTTTCATAGAGGTAAGGTAAGATAGAATCATATTTTTATGGATCATTTGAGATCATCAGGAATTTTATAGTAGTGGATAACTTATTGGACCTTCTCCTACAATATCAATGTGTGAAAGATGTGTTCCGTGAGTATTAACATGATTGGCATGATATTGATCCTCCACAAGAGGTCGTTACAATGGAATTTAAGTTAATAATAGATTTATAAATTGTAAAGAATTCAATTAAAATTATATAATAATGTGATACGGTATAGTGGGGGAACGAGTTATCACTTTTTCAAGTCAAATAGTAGCATGGTTGAATCCAAGAGGAAACATGGATTTATGATTCTAATTTTGGGGCCCAACTACAAAAATTGTTTGATTAAGGTCATGGGAGGAAATTCAGAAGAATGTGAATTTATTATAGGGTAATATTTGGGACACCCTACGAATTAAAGGGAAGTGAGAAGGATAGTCTCGGAGGAGAAATAATGATGTAGAGATTTTTTTATATGAAAATATATTATTTGTTATGGTGAATATTTTTTTCCATAGAGGTTTTGATTGCATCAAGGTTAGGGAGTTATGGTGTTGTAGTCAAATTTGGTGGTTTTGGTTCTTTTATCAATGTTATGATTTTGAGGATATAAGGTGGAGTTTCATAAGTTCATCCAAAAAAATTTATTTGGAAAAAATGGAGGGTGGATAAAGTATAGTGTTACAATAATGGATTTGTTGTTGTAGTGTGGTAATGACCATTATACAGTAGTCCCTTTATCTAGATTATATAATCTCTTTATTTTCCATATCATTAATTCCATATATTCTTTTGAAAAGTATCCATTGAGGTGTGTAAATTAGACACGGATCACAGTCCTTATTGATTTTGGACCCATTGTACCATAGCCCAAAGTGTTCTATTATGATGTGTATTTAGAAAGTTTTCCTATAAATTACCAAGCATTATTTAACCCTTTTATTTTTAATCCTTCACTATTGATTCATTAGTGGCCAAGGTCTGCCCCTTATAGAACTATTATCTATTTTTTAATGACCTTAAAATCAATCTTGTAGAGATTTATCTATTACCCTATATAAATTAAGATTCATTCATTCCAACCAAAATACTCTTTCAATAACATTTGTCTTAATATAATGTATGTATCAATTCCCTATTTTATATCGATAAATAATCATGACAGTGGAAATCATTCCATAAACTTGATCTATATCAACCATTGATGGAGGATATGCATTGGTTATTTTATTTGTTTTTACCCTCTTTTGATTTATATCCATTGTGAATCTTTCTTGATATCTCTTATTATGATGAATTATTATGAGTTATATGAAGTCTATAGCAAGTGATCTTACATGTTTTGGTGCATGTATGTTAAATGGGAGATGACCCCCCATAGTAGAGCATGCATATTGGAATTATAAAATATGAGGTGGGAATATAAATACTGTATTAGTACCCTTTATATGGTTGTTTTCATGTTGTGATGTTATGTTTCTGGGTGTATTGAGACCCTTTCTCCATGTTTGTTTCTTGTGGGTACATTTGTGGCCTTATGAGAAACATTCATCTCAGTGTTTCATAGCCTATGAATCATATCTTCAGGATTCATGATACTTTTGATTCATAGAATTCAATATACATCCCATCATATGGGGTGTGTGGGTGTTGTGACTATGCCCTAGGAATTGGACTCGATTGGTGTTATTTTCTAATACCACCGACATGTTCTTCCATCAAGGGTGCTAAATGAAGAAAAAGTTCAAGGTATTAAATTAATTTGAATTCAAAAATGAGTGAATGAAAATGTAGGGGAGATTTTCATCCAATTAATGATGCATTTGTTGTGGATGTGACATCCAATTATGATAGAACACCACCTTATGTTGGGACATGAGGTCTTCCATTAAGGTTTAATGCCTATATATGACCGCAACGAATAAGTTATTGAAACAAAAGAGGGTATTTTTTGGATTTTTTCAAGATATATTGTGAATAACATTAAAATACATGTTGTAAAAGGGTCATTGTCGGCGGGGCAAGGGTTTTTTAAACATTAGTTAGAGCATAGTTACCTAAAATTTTTACGGTTCACTATTTACATATAAATTTCATTCCTATTCTGTAACATAACATATATATATATATACATATGTTATGGATGAATTAGTGGTGTCCCATTTGGTTTTCACTCACACCAATCATATGAATATTGATTCCCAGGGAGAATTCATGATTTGAGATCAAGGGTAGGGAAAGTGTTCAGTGACATGGAGCAGATGAGATATCATATAGAGATGGATGTAGTACTTGGATATAATCAGGATAAATATTTCATCGCTTTATTTATTTTTTCATTCCATGTTTATAAACTGGTTGACCAACAATATTGGTGGCCCTTATTTATTTTGTTATGTCGATATTTCATACCTGGAACACCATTTAAAATATCATTTATTATTTTTCATTTTAGATGTTTTATTATGGGATGTTTATTAATAATTTTCATTGATTTTGGAGAATAAGTATTGACACTAACTGAAATCTCTACCCACTACGTCATTTAGACTAACCTCTCAATTCGTTATCCTATTGTGTGTTGGGAGGTACTCAGGAGGACATGTGGAACTCAAAAACATATTGTATGGTTAAATTCAGTGCATTACAATTATGAAACATTAAAGATGAATAAAACCATATTTATATAAAAATAACATGACCATGTAATCCTTTTCCCCGTTATTTCATTTAATATCATACCAAATATTATAAATATAGAAAGATACAAATTAGTAAGAAATATAATATCTATGTTGAGAGAGATATAAATGAATGGAATAGGAGATTATAAGAATGTTTACAATTATGTATATAAAATTAAATATTTCCATTATATATATTGTCCTTGAAAATATGGTTATTAGAAAAAAATTCATTACATATATGTCTATAGTGTATATCTAATTGGTAATTTGAGTAATTGAAAATAAAATATATTTTTGGAATGAAATTGAAAGATAAAATTTAACTAAAATATTTAATTATGAGAATATTTTTTTTATGTATAAAAAATTATTATTATTAAAAAAATTATTTAATATATTTATAAAATTAGAATAAATATTTTCATACCAATTTTCAAATATAATTAAATTTGTATAATATAATACGTGTTAAAAATTATCTATAAAAATTAAAATTTTAAAATGTTTTAATTTTTTAATGTATTGTTTATTTTTATCATAATATTTTAAATAGATCACATTTGAACAATAAAGGTATAGAGATATTTCCATTAATAAAAAAATATATTAAAAAAATTAATTGGACATTGGTATGAAATAAAATTAAAACATATTATGTTTAAAAATATATTTTTTAATGAATATTATTTTTATTTTGTTATTTCCTATAATTAAAAGATAAAATTTCTATATATTGAAAATAAATTATATTAAATGGATTAAAAAATTTTAATTATTACATAAAAACAAGTTAATTAGTTCACATACATTTTTAAGGAAAAAATTAAGATACAATGGTAAAACAGATTTACCAGATAAAAGGGGAAACAAGGTAAGAAGGGGAAAATCTATTGTAAAAACAAAATATATCATAAAACACTATCTATAAATTTCTTATTATATATTAATCAACCTATAAATATCACACCTATATTATTTTTCACTTTTTCCGACTTTTATTTTAATATAACATCCTTATGCCCTAGAAAATGAATACTTTAGGAAGCGCCACTCAAAACACAAAAATTAATGGACCCATCTTCTACCACTTCAAAACCACCAACACAACTACATTATTAGTTTAAAAATTTCCAATTAACTCTCCATAATAAGTTTTTCTCATTTATTAGATTTCATCATTATAGAGTATACCCATTTTTTCATTCTAAAGGACCCCATTCTAAGAAGGAGGAAATTCATCATGTTTTTATTGAATATTATCAATAACATTCTAATTTATATTATCATATATGGAATTTATAAATATAATTCTACAATATAATGATTTTATAGTCACATAATTATTATTCTCTTATACTTTTATTATATAACTCTAAGCTCTAAATCATTCAGATATATAACATGTTCATATTTCAGTTTGATTAGCCACTACATGAACTATGCCACTCCAACATCAACATTTTCAACACAAATATCAATACATTAATATTGTTATTATTTTATATTATATATTTAAAAAATTGTGTATATTTCACTATAGAGTGGAGGAAATATTAATGATAAATATAAATTAATTCATTATCCTATGTAAATCACATTAACATTTTCATCATTAATTATTTTTTTCACAAAACAAACCCATAATTTCCATTAAATGAATAAGATAATACATAAATAATTGGAAAATAATTACTAAAATATGATTAATCTATTAATAACTAACTCAGTATGAAAAAAAAATATTGACATAGTCATTATTAAACAAGAATGAAATTATAAACATTACTCACATTCGAAGATGAACATAAAAAAATACTAACTAATATATATGTAATGGATGATTATAATTTAAAATCATAAAAAGTAATACATTTTAATAAAATTTTAAAATATGTGATTATAGAGGTTTTTTTATTATAGAGGATATTAACGTGATTCCATATTTTTCATGGGTGATGTTAAGGGTTTTATCTTCTGATTTCAATTTCAAATCGAGGTTTCCGACAAAGGATTTTAATTATAAGGAAATTGTATGATATTTCTATCATAAAACTCATATATTTTCTTCTCCCTTAGTTATTCATATGATTTATTTTTATTCTTATCAATTTAACATTCATCTATTTATAATTTATCGAATGTGATGATTTTAGGAAAAGAATACCCTATATTATCTTTTGGTTTGGAATCTTTCTCCTACTTAACCATATTCATGATTTTTTTATTGATGACTTTATCAACACATATATATGATTTATTAATCTCTTTTACCTTGATAATAAATTTTATTTATAGAATGGAAATTTCATTTAGTGTTTCTCTAACATTTTTCAATTATACTTTATTCACCGTAAAAAATGTGAAAACGTAATTCTTCTTTAATTTGTTCTACCAAAATCAAATCTTCAACATTTAAAACCATTTTCATAGTAGATAGTCCTCTATTTTTTCATTAATTTCCAATGTCAAACTAATTTACAATTTTGTGAGTTTTAATTTTTTTTTAAAAAAATATGAAAATAAATGGGTTTTTATTCTTATTTCTTTTGAAATTTTAATATTCTCCTATACAATATTTTATTTCCATTCTTTAATTCCTTTAATGATTAATGACCATCATTGGGGAGCCCATGGGGGCTGGGTGATTTGGTTTAAGGCAGTGGCGTCCTGACGTCGAGGTTCTGGGTTCGAGCCCTCGCAAAGGAAACGTGCATTATATGCCAGCGATCCTCTCGTCCCCTCGACTCCTCGTGGAACCGGCCCAAGCCCAATGGTTGGCCACCTTGGGCCTAGATGGGGATGTGTGACAGGGGGTGGGGTAAGGCTTCCTCAAAACCCTCTAAATCCGAAAACACGTTCTGCTCGCGGGGACAGGGTTAGTTGGTTCAAGTGGTGGCGTCTCGTCGTTGAGGTTCCAAGTACGAGTCCTCGCAAAGGCAAAGTGCACCATACGCCAGTGATCCTCTCGTCCCCTTGACTCCGTGGGAACTGGCCCAAGCCCTAGGTTGTCCACCTTGGGCCTAGCTAGGGACATGTGACAGGGGGTGGGGTAAGGCCGCCTCAATACCCTCTAAACCGACTACACGTTTATGCCCACGGGGGCTGGGTGAGTTGGTTCAAGGCGTTGGCGTCCCGTCGTTGAGGTTCTGGGTTCGAGTCCTCGCAAAGGCAACGTGCACCATACGCCAGAGATCCTCTCATCCCCATGACTCCGTGGGAACTGGCCCAAGCCCAATGTTGGCCACCTTGGGCATAGATGGGGACGTGCGACAGGGTGTGGGGTAAGGCCGCCTCAATACTCTCTAAACTGAAAACATGTTTTCCCATGAGGGATGGGTGAGTTGGTTCAAGGAGGTGGTGTTCTGTCGTAGAGGTTCGGGGTTCGAGTCCTCGTAAAGGCAACATGCATTATATTCCAGCGATCCTCTCATCCCTTTGACTCCGTGTGGAACTAGCCCAAGCCCAATGGTTGGCCACCTTGGGCCTAGCTGGGGGCGTGCGACAGGGGGTGGGGTAAGGCCGCCTCAATACCCCCTAAACCGGAAAACACGTTTGCCCACAGGGGCTGGGTGAGTTGGTTCAAGGCAGTGGCGTCCTATCATCGAGGATCTGGGTTCGAATCCTCGCAAAGGCAACGTGCATTATATGCCAGCGATCCTCTCCTCCCCTCGACTCTGTGTGGAACTTGCCCAAGCCCAGTGGTTGGACACCTTGGGCCTAGCTGGGGATGTGTGACAGGGGGTGGGGTAAGGCCACCTCAATACCCCCTAAACCATAAAACATGTTCTACCTGTGGGGGATGGGTGAGTTAGTTCAAGGCGGTGGCGTCCTATCATCGAGGTTCTGGGTTCGAGTCCTCGCAAACGCAACGTGAATTATATACCAACGATCCTCTCGTCTGCTCGACTTGACGTTGAACTATCCCAAGCCCAATGGTTGTCCACCTTGGGCCTAGCTGGGGATGGGCGAAGGGGGTGGGGTAAGGCCACATCAATACCCCTTAAACTAGAAAACACATTTTCCCCACCGTTGGTGGGGGGTGGTAAGGGCTTGTTGGGTGAGGGGCAGGTCGCGGGGTCAAGTCCCCGGGCATGAGATTTACATGTAATTTTCTTCCTTCCGTGTGTACCGCTTTCACTGTTGTACCCAATTTTTTATGACCATCATTGGGGAATATTATTTAATTGTATCATCTACATAAAATTATTTGGACGTCTTATGCTTATGTTTTGGGGAAATATTTATGAAACCCATTCCCTTATCATTGGTTAATAATGTAATGGTGGAATTATGAATTTTATTTAGTTTATAAAAAATATATATATGGATTGGGATTATGTTATTTTTGGGTTTTTATGGACCCCAATTCATTATGTAATGTTTTGTAACCAATAAACTCAACGGGTATATGAGTGGTCAACTCAAGCCTTAGGGTACTTGGGTTGTGATCTCGAGCCTAAGAATACATGGGTAGTAATCCCTAGCCCAAGGTTATATGGGCGGTAAGTATATTCCTAATATGATACATGTGTGGTTTTCCAAATTAAAATATAATATAAATATGTGTATGCACTAGTTCATTATGAGATAAATTTATTTATGGTTTATCTTGGATCATGATACTAGAATCATGCTCATATTCAGGCTATATTCTTATGTTAAGCATTGTGCATATGTCATGACCACATATTATTCACTCATGAGTCATGTTTTATATATTATAAATGACGTATTTCAGGATCCATGATTTAAAATAATTGTTTTATTGGAAATTATTTACCCTATAAAAAGTTCACATATAATGATTGTATTCTCCCACCCATATTCTTTTTTTATGATCTCATGTGATCTTCAGTGGAAGACACTCATATTTACCCATACCATGAATCTATGACCACCCAATATTATATTTTAATTACCTACGTTATTGAATAGGATATTGATTATAATATGTTTATAATGGTTTTATATGGGAAGTATAATTTTGGGATTTAGAATAAAATTGTAAATATAAATTAGTCTTATATCTAGTTTTGAAAGATGAAAAACATATAGGTTATGTGTATTATCATAAAATTCATTGACTATGCATGTAAAATGATATAATACATATGAATCTTATATACGAGTTGGCATAATATGTGTCAAGTATAATATATATCTTGTATTTATTACACCAGATCAGGAGTTTTGGGACTAGGGATCATCAAATCATCCATAATGAACATGGGTTATTTGTTCTAAGAGTTCCCAAAAGTATATATGGTACTCCTTATAATGTAAAAAATCAATAAACATATGAAAATGTTCATACCATTGAAAAAAATATAATTATCAATTGTATTTAAGCCATCTCTTAATCCCAAAGGTCAATATTACTCTCCATCTTCTATGGTCAAAACTTCACAAGGTTTATTCAATCCTGGCCCCTTCTGATGTAATTGGACTAACATTATCAGTTCTATATATGTGTCTACTTTTTTCTATAAAATAATGATTCCCCTTGATAGAAATATTCAATAATATTCTAGATTATGTACATGTGTTCTCTGCCCCAACTGAGTGGGTCCTCTAATATAAAAATTCATTCAATCCATTGAAAGTGAGGAATGAAATACATATGTAATAGGTCGATCTCTTCATAGTCAGGGGTTCTCACCTAGATTCTCTACACTAATCATCATAGCTCTTGGGTTTATATTTATCCTCCTTGAACACAATTAATTATCTAGATACATAAATAGTCTTCTAGTATGTGTAATTAGGAACTCTTCTTCATTGTAACATATCACCATTAGTCATTTCATCCATCCTTACCAAATTATCTATATACTGGAGACAAATAAAAAGGTCTTTTCATTGTTATGTACCATCCTTGACATTGATAGGTCTCTTTTACCAAGTAGTCCATTACACATGACATTAATCCACCATGAATTGTATTCATTCACATAACCTTAAAAGGTAAAAGTGTGGTATTCAATAAACCACATTAAAAGGAACATTAATTTTATTTAAAACATGAAATTTAAAGGCAGTTATTATCGAATAATTGGATGATCATAAAAATTGATACAATGGTCCTCATCACCTATTACTAAATAGAATGGAAATGTCTCATTATAATGAAATAAACAAAATGGTTTTTCTATTACCATCATAGAGATACATAGGTAACCATTTTCATAATCCCAATCCAAACTCATTCAATACATAATTCCACTATAGAAGGTGATATATTCAAGACTACCGATTTATATGGATTTTAACTAATGTGTAACATAAAATATTAGGGAGATATAGAATTTATCATACCAACATATTTTCACATTGATTAATGGTATTGATCAATTTGTTTTATAATAAGTAAACCCTGTATTTTAACTAGGATTGATTTGTTTAATAAATAAAAAATCTAAAAGAGAGTCTTACACTAATCCATATTAACCATTGTGGAATAATATGACCTCCCACTTTTTGTACCCAGACATATATTTCAAGGAATCATTATTTCATTCTAATAACCACCCACCTTTGGAAAGTGGGTCTCTATCTAAACAAAAAAGGTCTTGAATGTATATAGGAACATGAATATACATGTGGAATGTAAAATATTTTGTAGGATTCAACCATGATTTATTCTTAGTTGTTAAGTAGGTAAATTATCCCCAAATATAAAAATGAAACCTAAGTTACTTGTCTCATACCCTTTCAGCATATGTGATCCTCTAAGGGTACTTATGTCTTGTCTTGTTTGGCATTTCGGAATATTGCTCATATTTTTTCCATTTTTTATCATGATGTAATTTTTCAACCGGGATCATATTTCAAATGTTTTTGAGATATCACTATTGATCTCACTATTAACAAAAGTGAGGTCTTGATGTGAAGAAGTAATGAAATATTTTTGTTAGAGTATGGTTTACATTGGTGTTTGGAGTAGTTTCTTATTTGGTCTCCATTCTCTTGTTAACGTGGTATTATTTAACGATGTCATATGAAAAGTTGGTTAAACCGAATTTTTTATTGATGTAGAGATCCCATGTGATTCAATAGAAGTACTCTAATAAATTATAAATCATTACTAAAGGGTGTCATGTTATACCCTGTTCGTTTAAATGGGAAATGTTTTATGCATCATGTATATATATGTTTTAGTTATTATGTATGTTGTGATTATAAAGAAATATTTCGTAGAAAAAATATAGAATGATGAATAAAAATCCTCATTTATCAACATACAATTGTTCCAATATAAATATTTTGTTATAATTAAACTACATAGTCATCGGGAATACAAGTTATATGTGGTGAAATATATAAAAAATGATGTTCCTTTGAGTATTTATTTGTTGGTTGAATTATTTGGAAATAATTATTTTAATAATTTTATATCAACAAAAAAATATAATGGATATGTATCGAAAATAGAAACCTATCATAGAAATAATTTGTCAAAATATCTTTCTAGTTGATATGTATAAATGATAAGTATCATTTTCCATCAGTTATGGGTTCTTTATGAGGTATAAGGTGGTATCCTAGGATTTTCATCCAAGGATGTGTTGATGATCATGTAAGATTAGTTCAAGAACTCATTCAATGATCCCTTATGCAATATTTCCTTGAACCGACCACGCTATAATCATTCATGGGATAGTAAAAAAGTGATGTGTGTCATACGTTTCCTAATATAACTAGATGATGATATGGTGACCAATATAAAGAGGGTTTCATAAACAAGATTGAATGTATTCATCCATAAAACATGTAACTTAATGTCTTCAATACGCTATAATAATGACACATTGTACCAGTATAAAAATATATAATAGTAAATACAAGTAAATATGATATCCCCGAATTAGTTATTGATCACTATAAAAACTCAATACCATCCTAATAATGCATATAATTTAATACACTAGAAAAAATAAAAACATATCTAAATATTGAAATTTAAGGATTAAAACTCACTCGACTGTAGTATATCCCTCTACTAAAGATTATCTACTGGTTATCATGGTATAACCTCTACAAACTAAAAACACATACCATACAATATACATTATTTGATAAATAATATTAGACATATACACATCCAAAATTACAATAAAATAGAAGATTACATACATTGATAGTATAAAGAAATCCATTCCAACATCTGAAGTGTTATGAAATTCCAAAACTGATCATTCACATGCCTTAAAAATATTATATGAAATCATAATATAGAACTATGAAATAGTATCATAATACTACCTAGGGTAAAAATAGTTAGTTAATATGTTGTTTCACTACTTCACCCTTGGAATCTAAAAATTATCAAATAATAGTCTAACTTGTATGCATTATATTTTGTCAATATCAACATATACAAACATTCAAAAAATAAAAAAAAATTAGATAATATTAATAAAAAAATTTCCAAAATCAAAAACACCATATTCCATAGGATAACATCATTAAACACTTCGGGAATCACATGAACCTAAAAAAGATACTAGGACAAGGAATACCCAAAAACAATTCTAGAAGTCACACTTTAGAACCCAACATTGTGTAATCAAATAACTAAATCGGCATTTCCTAAAATAAAGGATCACACAGTCACAACAATGAGATAACCTAATAAAATTTTTAATCAATATAAGATCATGTACTTCTAATGCATATTCTAGAAGAGGAATACCAAAACTCAATAAATGAAATGTGTTTATAGATAGCTACTATATAGTGAATGAGAATGTGATGTGTCCCCAAAAATAATTTTAATTTGTGGTCTAGTGTATTCTAGTTTCTAAAATAATGTAAATCATTCCAAGGAATCATACACAAACATATTGACAAGGCCATTTCAAAATTAGGATGTTTTTATCATAAATAATACAAAATACATGTAAATTGGGTAATGAAACAAGTAATTAAATATAATTTAATATCTAAAATTCTTCTAGAAATCTTCATCTTATGTGGACATTATAATGGATTTTGACTATCTGATCGCCAATTTCATGAATATTGTCCCCTAAATAAATATTTCAAATAATAATTAGCACTCGTGATCATATATTACATCAATATAATATGTTATCTTCATCATCATAACCAAAAACTAAACCAACTAGTATGTCCACTAAAGCAAATATAGTTAGTCAAAAGGATAACACATCATTAAATTTATCTTTTATAGTTTGTCTAGTCTATCATGATTATATAAATAAACTAGGTAACTCCAATATAGTATAAAACCATCCCCACAACAAACCATTTCCATGTTTTAGAGAATATTTAGGATACACTAATAATATTCATGTACTTTTAATTTTAAATCCATAGTCATCTAATAAAGTTACAAAAAAAATTCCCTAAATTATCCAACACATTTACCCTCTATCATAAAACGCTTCATAGAATAATAATGTTGTTATAAATAATATATATTAATTAAAATCACGATTATTACTCTAGATGATGGGTCTAATTCTTAGTTCTTTATGAATTATTATCACCATAATTATTTTAGAATTTTTCACAGACAAATTTCCATTTAAAATTTAGTTTTAGTTGAAATCTATATTAAGATCCCCAAATAACCTAAATGAGGAATTAATTTTTTTATTTGGTAAAACTGATGCAATTTTTCTGTTAAAATTTTATTAGATAATATAATCACTAAATCAATTAAAAAATTATTATCAAAAAAATATATTCTAATTTATCATAGATGGATTTAATAAATTTACTATTCTGATCCAGATGAGAATAGTATTTATAGTCCTAAATAAACACTTAGATGTTTTTAATTTTTAAAAAATATATAAATAACAAATTTGGACCACAATGTGGACTGAAAATGATTCCCATGATTTTTATAGTGAAAGGGGCCATGAAAAACTCCATGGGTACATGGAGTAACATGTTGTTAAACCATATAATCATGTGAAATATTTTTTTGATACATGTATTAGGATTAAAAATTTAGAAAACATTTTTTGGTTGATTTGAGAAAGCACGGATAGCATGAGGGACATATGTTGTTTGGATTTAGGGTTACCATCACCTGGATAGTTCCTCTCCAATGGCACACGATCCTTGGCAATGTTGGTGAGGACTCGGAAAGTGCATCCAAGAGGCCTAAGATAAAAACCAAGAAGAGACATATTTCCTAGTATTGTAGTAGGAATTATATCATGCACCATATTAGTTGTTATTGTAGGTACTATTCACTAATAAAAATGCTGGAAGCTTTCACCCATCTGGGATTTCAGGCAACTAGTTTGGTCTTTTGGTCCTTCAAGGCCATCAATACACCTGAGTCATTCAAGATAGTATGTCTTATGGGACACCTCAATGAATTCGTGTCATCTCATGGCCTTCGGGCCACCTGAAATTCTTCTTAATGAACAATATTGGCTCTACAAAGAGCTGGCTTCATATGGGGATACATAGTAGGGCGCGTTCATCATAAAAGAAGCTAGCTGATTTGGAGGAATGAGAGGGTGTGGAATGTACTATCAGAACCATCATGTTCTTTAATGGGATGTCTAGCTGAACATTTATTCGATTGTGGAGAGCTGACATCATCACGAAGTTGCAGGGGAGGGTAGTTCCAAGTAGTGATAGTCTAAATTATTTCTTATAAGGCCTTCAAGTCATGTAATGTCACAAAGCCTATGCTCTATTTAAGGGTTCCCCTTCAACCCTTAAAATGGATGATTATAAAAACTGAAAAAAATAATGCTTCTGGGCCATTCAGAGTTTCTCTCCTATGTTGAAACATATGAATTGAGACAATTCCTCTAGTTCTCCAAAAACAATTGTAGGTCTGAAAATCATTGAATTATTAGCATGGTTCTCATTTTAAAATAGTGTGCACTGGAATGGTTATCCCTCACCACAGGTCTCCTCTCTGACAGATGGATAATATTATATATATATATATAATGTATAGTTAATGGTTAAAAATTTTCACCTTTTTCTATTAAAAATTATACATATTTACTTAAAAATATTTTTCCCTAATTAATGATCCTCGATTATATTTAGAAAAACATAAAATTGGTAATTGTACATCAAAGATCAACCAAACCAATGGATAATGATGGCCCCATTATAAAAACATTATCCACTTCTCATAAATCAATTTATATTTTTCTAAAAAAACATCTATTTGTTTAAGGTTAACTATAATGCCTTGATTTTTTATGTCCCTCACTATCTTTGTTCGGGGACAATTACCATGGAATGGGGGTGGCTTCTCGATGGAAGTAGCTACCCAAAGTCTTCCAATACAGAAACAATTACATTTCAACCTATCATTATTCTCACATGTATCATGGAAAATATAGATGATATCTTTCATTAAAACAAAATAAATTTAAATTAAATAATATTATAAAAATAAATTAATCATAAAATACATATTATAACTGTTTATTACAATTCACTCAATATTAAAATTCACACACTTTTCTAAAAAATAGATATTTAAATTCAACCTAATTTGTATCACTTCCACTCCTGAACAATTATTTGGTATTCATATTCTTTTATTTTCATTAAAAATGAATTTATGTGAGGGGGAATGATTATTTATAAATAAAATATGATTACATGGGGTCTGGAACTCATAATTTCTAAATTATACTCTTATGTAAAATGCATTAGAAAGAGTAATAAAAAATTGTCAAATTTTTAATACTAGTTCATTTTAAAAAAATTAAAAACCAATTCCATAGATCCTTGATCATGAAAATAATAATAATTTATATTTTCACTCTATCTCTATTTTAATTCATTGTTAAACATTATAAGGTTAGAATTTAGTGTGTGTGAATAAAAATAAAGATAATATAGTAAGAAAAGATACAAAAATTATTAGTATAATTAAATGTATTATCAAAAACAATATGGGATGATATAAAAACTATTATTGTAGAGAAAAAAATAGACTCTATTGGTTATATCATTGATATCTTGAATTAATTAAGATTTTAAAATAATATTTGTGTAATTAAAGAGTTTCTATATAATTATTTTAATGGTGATAAATTGAAATATTGAATTTTATAGAAACTATTATGGGTAAATATTCAATGAAAACAAATAATTTTTTATATGAATACTTTTACATTATTATTATAAAAAACCAAAATGGTAGATAAAATATTAGTTTGGATAAATTATGTTAAACAAATTATACCTCAAATTCATTTTCAAAGTGGAGACAGTCGTAGTAGTTCAAATTTATTTCTAATAATTATTCTGACATAACATTAAAAACCCTCTATCTAAATGATATCATTTTTCTATAGTTGTAATTACAAAACCATTAATAAAAAGTCAATTAATTATATTTCTATCATATAAAGGTATTAAACGAATTTTGTTTCATTTAATATATGTTTCTAGAAGGAAACATAATAAGATCACAATAAACAACAGACCATGCTATTAACTTCATCCACTATCCCACAAGAAACATCCTTAGAATCCTAGTGTATTTCAACAATGACAATATTGATGATATTTTATACCACAAAATAAATACCTTATGGGTATAATATGTAATAATAATTATTTACGTCATAATTAACTACTCTACTATCATAGGAAAATTGGTGTTAGACTTAAAAGATTCCCAGTAGAAGGAGTTGATCCGGAAAAATTTCAAGTGGTGGATGCTTATCAAGGGGGAATAGAGGATTTTTTTTGTTTCAATTGTCAGATTATTCACTCTTTCATTTAGTTTAACTAATAGTAGTAATTTAAATTCTTCAAATATGTCTACCCTATTACATGGGGTATCGATTTCATTATTTATTACATATATATCATTGTAGCCACCTACTCTAGTGGGAAATCAATCCAGATTGATGGAATTATGTTAGAACTTTGATCTGGTTATGGTAAATTAAATTCATCATGTTATATAGTCATTCTATATATGAATCTATACAATTAAATTCATTGAATTTATGGGTAATTGTATTCATTGGTCTATTTATATTAATATCAATGTATTTTTATATTTTACAAAAGAAATGGAGATCATAATGTTTTTGATAATATAAGTTTTTTAAATAATATTCTTCAATGAATCAAGTTATAGATCATTACTTATTAGTTACAAAAATCTATATTGTTTCAACTAAAGTGAATTTTGTAAAACATCCTTCTGTTGTATGTGAATTTCCTATCATTTTTTATAATTTCTTAGTAGTTTACCTCAATGATGTTCAATTATGATTAAAACTAGGTTTTATTAGTCCTAGTGTTTTATTGTGGGAGTAAAAACGTTTTCACTAATTACCAACTTTAAACCCTCTTTTTATTTGTGTAATAATGATGAAAAAATATGGTGATGTGGAATAAATGTTTTATATATTCATATATTGATGATATCATTGTTCAGTCAAATCTATAATTTGTTTATGAATATAATCTTAGAATGATTATGGAATTACCATCAAAAAAATTATTTACTGGTAATGATATAAATTCATAATTTATAGACATGTATTGTTCTTTATGTATGTAATTTTAGGTAATAAAAAACAGTTTTTTATATCTGACTATGATTAAGGACATGATTACTTGGAATCAGTGTTGGAATTATTCTTTGGAAAAAAAATTCTATGATTGTGATAATTATTAAAGGGGGATTTTTATGTTTTTTCGGAATTAGGACATTATCATTAATTTTTACTAATAAATTTCTTTATTTTATTTTCTCAGAGTGAATTTTACAAACTATTCAAACCTTCGAGTATAAGTTAATGAATATACTAGTATATTGATTTCATGATAATAGTTTTCTATATATGGTTTAGTATAATTATTCATGTTTGTGTTTTTGATGTGACCTAGTAAAATAACAAGTAGACATCTCTTAAGAATATTGGTTGTTACTATCTCATGAATATACCTATGATACTCTTTATTTTGAGTTATAAATTAATAAATTGTCTCTAATGTTATAGACACATTATTTCTTCAGTGAATTGTTTATTCTCAATATGGATTATAAAATTTTGATGAATATTTTCTTTTAGTGGAACCTGAATTTATACTATATTTAATTGTTGGAATTTCCTTAGGATTATGGATTTTAAATCATATATAATATATGAATATATAATTTGGTGGTAAAATGATTGAGTTATAAGACCCACATCGATGTTTATCATTAGGTAATCATAAAATGAATGATTATGTGACTATTGGATGTATTGAACATTAATGGCCGCTTCGGCGGTGGCGTAGTGGTGCAGGGTCGAGGGCCATATCAACGGTGTTCGGTGAGGTCTGGGGTTCGATTCCTGGGAGCCCGCTCTTGGGGGAATTTCTGCCTCCCATGTACCGCTCGCCTTGCCGGGTCACCCGGTGTCTCACCGGGTGGGCAGAATGGGCGCACTTCACCTAGCTGACGGATTGCTGTGACGAACCATCGCCGATCGAGGTGTTACCCCGTGGGACGCAATGTCATCTCGGCTGGCAACGGCTCCTCCCCGGCTGGGGCATCCCCGGATGATCTCTTCATGGGGAGGGGGGTTCTTGAGTGTGGAGGGTTCGAAAAGGCCACTCTCGGGAATTCCCTTTCGAAATTAAGATGTATTGAACATTAATATTTCGTATTAATATATGATCTTGTATTTATCAAATATAAATTTATATTCATTACTATAATAGGTGTAAAAATTATATATTAGTATTCAACGGATTGAGTTTTGAAGTATTCTCAATATTCAAACTGATGTATTAAATGTATTGTCTGATAGTGTAGAATCATACATCGGTCATAATGGCATGAAGGCCTTCATTTTTTATTAATTTTGATAATCCACCTTTCAAGGAGTGAGGTGGAACCATTACAAGGCCCGAAGTCTTAGAGACAATTATATAACCTGTAGGTCCTAGAGGAAATCACCCAGACTAGACAACTTGGAACTGCTCCTCCCCATCATATGTCATCAAATCAGATCTCCACATTTGCAGAGCTGGTCGGCTATCTGTTCTATGAAAAGTGGCACATGCCTATTACTGATGGAAAATCCATACCCTCTCATTCTTCCAATTTTGTTTAGCTCTTCACTAGTGGATGTGCATGCCCTCAGTCCTCCTATGAAGCCTTGTCCCTTGTAGTCTGACTAGTACATCTCCATTTCATGAGGCCTAAATGCCTTGGGGTGGACGTAAGGCCTTTAAGTTGCCCGAAGGCCTTGGGTGGCCCGAAATCCTTACAGGACCTGAGGACCAAACTGGTGGCCCAAAGGCCTAGATGGATGAAAAGTTTTGGCTGCTATAGTACTGAATATTACTTGATACAGTACTCTTACTGTACATCTATGGTAACCCGGAAATCTTCCTCCACCCTAATTTTATCTCCTGTCTCTCGGATATTATATAGGGTATTCATGATGATGTAATGCATAAATTTCATAGTCCACCTCAAGCCATACATCCAAGATTCATATTTTTTACTTCAAATAGGCATCTTGGAATGAAGAGGTATTAGTGGAATATATGTCGACATACCAGATCTATCAACAGGTTAAGGTTTAATATAATTTACTAAATACTTTAATGTAATAAATGAGTGTCTTAATATGTAATTTTAGAGATATATCAATCAATTTATGATTTTATTACCATTGAGAAGTAAATGTCTTGATTCTATATCAATTTTTTATTAGCTAATAATCATAGTAAATATAATAAAAATAAATAAACGATGTTCAATAGTTTTTATATTGTAGTTGTATATTAATAATGTTGACGAGTTTTTTAGAGTTTCAAAAATCATCATATTTGATAATGATTTGTACTTTACATCTCATTTGTGGATAGGTGAAAATTTAGTTTTTTAACCTACTAGTGTTTTAGAACGACATTCCATCTATTGATATTTGACTAGACCGAGAGAATTATCCAAACATTATTGTTTATATGATGATCATGTGTACTATATTTTAATGGCTTATGTCACAAAAATTACCATGGGGAATGTTTTCTAATAATAAAATTTATTATTCCCCAATAAAAATTTCCCCATATTGGGTGTTTTATGCTTATCCATGTTAATTATAATTATTTATTATTAGACTTCTTGTATTGGGGTGTGTAAAAAAATATTGGGAGTGGTGTATGAGAATTTCTAATTATTCTTATCAAATCGAATAATTTTTTTAAAACAATTGCCTTGAACTGCATTGTATATTAGATTTAATGGTTTCTCCTTTTTAATAATATGGATAAAGGATCTTAATGTATAATTTTATTCAATTTTTTCACACGATTATATAGTGATTAATGTGATAATCTTATGATTTTATATTTCTAATGATATAATGACATTTATGGGTTAGCTTATGTATTTCTCCTTAGGGCCTACATTAATGATGGTTTTGGTTGTGAGAGACATTGTTTTTATATTAATGATGATATATGAGAGGTAACATAAACTAGATGATAATGGATTACTAATAGAATGGGTTCTAAATGAGATGATTCTAAAATAATTGAAGTTATGTATTGATAGTACATCAAGAGAATGGGTTATTTATTTTTATGATATAGAATTGTATAATTGGGTTGGTGAGTATATTTTCTTATTTTTATTTATGAAATGGTTGATTTGATATTTTATAAATATCATTGAAAACTACCTGAGACATCTATATAATGTGAGACAATCGGATGAGAAAAAAATTCGTTATCCAGTTTGAAATTATAGATGATATAATGATATGATTATGAAGATAGGATGAATGTGGTTAGATTGTTATGTTTGCATCATGTTATAATGTCTAAAATATAGGTTATGGGGTTCCCGAAATAATAGTCAATAGTCTGTTGTTTATTAGTTAGTGGATACCATATTGTAATCTGTTTCAAGAGTTAAGCTATTTTTATCAATGTAGTTTTTTTGGGAGTATGTTTTATATTATCTATGAGGTTGGATGATAAATTTTAATTTAACCTTGTGTGGTTAGTTGGTTGTCCTGTATTATCTATTTAATTCAATAATTCATTAGTATGTTGTACTCACATTGATTGATGAACTTCTATATGAGGAACCTATTATGTATTTTTATATTATGTATGATAATATATATATATATAAATTTTATAATTACAAGATATAATTAGGGCTGATGTCTAGTGATATTAGCTAAAACAAAAGGATATTCAATATTGTTGGTGACCCATATTTGAAATTATTTTCTTTTATAGTAATAATATGTGTTTTGTTTATTTTTCTCCTATTTATTATAATTCGGATTTATTTTTTCATGCACCTTCATTGAATTTATATGTATATTTTATTAGTTGTAATCATAGATTATTCCTTGATCCTTATCTTTGGGGTTTTCCATATGATGGTTTGTGATTGTTATATAAAGAAAATGCCATCCATATGAATTTTTTATGCATTATGGTATTCATCATCAATAGAAATATTGATATTGGATATAAGGTGTCATTAATTATCTCATATATAGACTAATAATAGTCATGGATGAGTTCAGATGTTATTATTTGTGCCTCGTATTTCACATTCCAAGCACACCTGAGAAAAATCCACTTATTCAATTGGATTTTTCATTGATTTGATGAAAGGAAAATAATATAATACCTAGTAAATATCAAAATTAACAATAAAAAATAAAAAATAAAAAACACTAAGAATATATGTTTAAGATAAAAATATTTACCAATATTCATGAATATTATATCGAAAACCCAATGAAAAAGATGTTGGTGAATGTTGATAATCCCTTATGTAATTCACAATTTGGAAAGGACAAGAAATGAAATCAAATGAGGGTGGGGTAGTAAATCACAAAACAAAACATATACTTTGAGGTTCTTCATTGTTTGTATTCAAAATTTAAAAACAATACATGTAAAATATTTTATCCCTCGATCAATACCAAAATAACCCATATGGTTGCCTTTTATGGTTTAAAAACCATGCATAAAAACTATGAAAAGACCCATAAATCCATTCCATGGTATTTCACCTAAAAATTATACATAAACAATACTTAGTTCCAAATATAGAGTTCTAGTTGTTATTTTATAATATTTGAGAGTCATTATATTTATTTTTCATATATATTTGAGAAAAATAGAAAATTATCCTCTAATTCCATTACGATATTTTCCATATAAATCAAGTAATCCAATTTAGGTAAATTGAATAAGTATAATGTATTAAAATATCCCTACAAAATTTATTTCATATCTAATTAAAAATAAACAGACATCCATAATTTGAACTATTCATTTTCATTCAATTCTATTATTTATTTCACCCCAAAACATAGTATATCCCTTATTTTCCATCTTTTTATTATCTCTATGTGGGCAACCACTAACCATAGAATAACTTTTTATACTAAAATAACTATAACAACCGAAGATTTAATAGTATAATTATTCTAAATATATGTAGTCTCTTAGGTATATTGGAGTACATAAATTCCAGATATTTTTAATGAAGGACATTGTGTTCAATAGAATATAGGACATGGAAAATGGAGCAGAAACGCCCCACAAAATAAATTATCTAAAAATGAATGTAAAAACATATGCTTTGAATTTGTGGGTAAGAATAAGATAAAATAATTTATGAAACAAATTCCCAGTTCCTAAAAAATATAACATTATTGATAATGTCATAATAAATAAGTAATCTACTTTAAAAAAAGATATTTTAATCCATGAATAATGTGTATCTCACAAAATTGATTTTTATTATTTTTTGAGAGAGAATATTGTTTTTAGTTTTATATATTTTAAAGTTATTGTTTTTTTAAATTACTTTTTTTAATTCATAATATTCAAATTAACCTAATTTGAAATCATTTTATTTTTATGAATTTATTAATTTATCAGGGAATATAGAAATATATAAATTATTTTCTAAAATTTTCATTTATTTTAAATAATTAATATATGCCAAATTATCATTATTATTTTAACATGATTTCAATTTAACATTGTTATTGTTTTGTAATATTTAATTCTATTTATTACATTCAAATAATATTTATACTTCATTTTAATATAAGACTCTTTTTAGTAATTAAAACACATTTTCTGAAAAATGTT
Organism: Viscum album; assembly: GCA_963277665.1. Lineage (NCBI taxonomy): Eukaryota > Viridiplantae > Streptophyta > Magnoliopsida > Santalales > Viscaceae > Viscum > Viscum album. The sequence goes on from OY728127.1 coordinate 319,344,835, forward strand.
TTGAAGTGCATCTTGTTTCGTCATTTTAAAAAATTTATATAATACATAATGGTAAATGATTTAAAAAAATTAGAGATTATATATCAAACTATATTACATTAAAAATATATTATTATGATTACTAGCCATATATTTATCATAATATCATATTATTCTTAGGAAATTCTTTTACTGAAAACCAACTTTTTTACACATTTTTTATTTTATTTTAAATTAAATTCTATTACTTCATTAAATATTAATTAAAATTTTTTTTAATGATTTTGAATAATAATAATTAAAACTATATAATAAGGTATGATCACTTTTTGTTCATATTTATAAGTATACAAAATAATATTTCTTTACCTCGATTCAAGTTTAAAATTGGTTTTTCTCATTTTATATTCATATATTAAAAATAATCATCCAAAAATGTGTTACAGTTATTTTACAAATTTAATTTCATATTAATAGTCAATTAATTTTAATTTTCTAATATGGTTCAATTTATTTTATTCTTATAATACAAATTACCTATATTTTGAAAAATTGTTACCATCCTTATAACAAAAAAGTTAATTATAGATAATCATATATGATAAGTGAATAACATGTTTCAAAAAATACTTCTTATTATTTGTTTTAGGTTTGTATAATCATTAACATCACTTTGGTCCATTATTTTTCAATTTCTTACGCATTTAACCATTTGGGAAATGATAATATCACTTGTGTGCACATACGACCTACGTTCTCCACAAATTGATGTGATCCATTATCCGTGATAAAATATTAACAATGATTAAAAAATTATCTAATGAAGAAAATTAAATTTATAAAACTAATATAATCACATATATGATGTAACTATATGTATTCTAAAGATCCTTGACTATCACATTAAACCATTAAAGAAAAAATGAGACAGTTATGACCTAAAATAATTGTAAAACCGAAATACTATTAATGAATAGGTGATAAAATGTTATTGAAAAAATATATGATATTATAATTATAAATAAATATTTATTACAAATTAATTACATTTTTTGAATAACAATAAATGACATAAAATAACATTCAATGAAAAGAAAACATGCGGTAATGAATTTTGTCTCAATTTCTTTTGATTGATGCATATTGTAATGTTTTGATCATAATTTATTTTATAAGGTGTAAATATTTATTAGATTACATTTAATATCATAAATAATTCATTGATCTAGTTATGTTATGTTTTAATTTGAATTATTTTTTCCAATGGGATAAAACATGGAAATTACAAAATGGTAAAGAATTTCAAAACTTAATCAATTTTCATTACGTTATATTACATCTTCATTGTCATTAATATTCTAAGATTATATGTGTAATTAATATTGATTATATTATGTTTTATTACAATTTTTTATGGGGAATTTAATTTGTTACAAATAATTTATTCGTTGATTAATTCTATCTATAAGGTTATGATCATTATAAGGGTTGTTGATCTCAAATTGTCTTTTATGGGACATATTTCATGTTATACACATGTCTCCTTTTTTTAGGTGCATCAAATACGTCATAAATAAGTTATATCACAAATACCTTTATATTAAAGGTATTTAATATTTCATTTTATTATATCCAATTCATGGGGTTTACAATTCAATAGATATCAAAGTGGTAAGAGATTTATGTTTCAATACCTTTTAATCAGTATTATTTATATGTGAGTTTCTATTGAAATAAATTATTTGATAATTATATATATAACCCATTTGATTTAATTACCCACTAGTTATTCATGATGTTTTTGAGTAATATTGCCATTTTTTTTCAGTGGATCAAAAAAATTTAGATAAAATAATTTCAATTAAATATGACTTCATTTCACTTTCGGTTGAAAATAATATTTTATCCAAATACTTATTTAATTAAAAATATTTTAAAAAATATTATAATAGGATTTTTTAAATTCATTTATACCCTTATTTGTTTTTCAAAATTATTTATATGAATATTTCGGCTGTCTTCCAAACATGGTACTTTTTTTCATTTCATTGAAAAATGAGAAATGAATCCGAGATTTTGAAATAAATTGTATGAAGAGAATAATTTTCTATCATGAAAACCCTTTAGGTTTAATAATTATTTACTAATTTTAATTTATATTTATTAAATAAAATGGTATTACTAAAATATTATAAATTTCATGTTTTTAAAGTGATATTCAAAAGGAAAAGTGTATTTTACTAAAACAAATTAAGTATGTTTTTATTTAATTTCAATTAATAATTGAAAAAATAATTTATATTAAATAAAGTCAATGGAGATATGTTTTAATGATATGATCCTTATAATTTCTTCATAAGCATTATGATCAATTTTACTGGGTAAAATACTGACATTCATTATCTTGATTAATTTGTTATTTATTATCTTTCCCTTGAGATATTCACTTTTGTGTGTTCTTTGGACATTACATTTCTCTCAAAAAACCCATATTATCAATCATAGATATTATTACTACTTACACCATATATCATTTATGAATATGTTATTTTATATATATAAAATTATATTATTAACTATGGAAGTTATTTTTATCTATATTCATTACTCAATATGGAAATTATGTAATAAGGAAATTTATTTATAAACAAAATTCATCATTCTATATATCAACGATGAACTTGAAAAACAGTTATTTTTTGTGTCTTTTTGTATATAAATCCTCAATTCATATGTGGTTTCATCATATGAGTATGTTTTCTAGTCTTATTTAAATATATTTTTGGAGTATATCTACCCATTCACTAAAATGTATTAGAAAAAATTTATTATCGGTAAAGGTAACATGATTTGTGATATCATTAAATCAAATAATTAATAAATTAATTTATTGATAATTTAGTTAAAATTTTTATCCATGAGATTTTTCACATTGATATTATCTTAACATGAATTTTATTCTCAGTTTATTGATTCAATGGAATATGTTCTTAGTCATTTTCCTTTTTGTATTGACTACTCCTTACCAAATTTTGATAGTAAAATTATTTTTAAATGGGATTTGTCTTCCTATATTTACCTTTCCATTTTTATTATTTGTTACATAAAAATAATATTAATCTTATTGATTTAATATCGTTTGTGTTCTGTGGTTTACCTTTACATATTTGTTATTAATTATTGATCCTGACATATTTAATTATTATATATTTCCCATTATGTGACACATACTAATAATTTTTGCTCACCCAAATTTTGATTCAATACCCTTGGAAATTAAGCAAAAAACCTTAAATCAGTTCATAGATAAATAATTTTTTACTTTCATTGTGTTTTAGTAAAATTATTCAAATGTAATTGAAGAATGAAGTATTTATATTGATTACATTGATTACTAAAAAATTCAGTCTAAGGGGATGAAATCACCTGTATCTTGAAAAAATGTAATAATCTAGACACCAGTTCAAGCAGGTAGGGGAATGAGTCATTACAGTTGGTAGTATAGGAATTTTAATAGAATCTGTAGGAAGTATATTAAGGAAAAAATATATTAGATAATAAAAACCAATTATATACTGTGATGAAAAATATAGAATAACATTATATTGTTTTGGTGAGGAAGAAATTATGTGGTATTCCAATAGATCCCTATCTGGATACTAAATTTAAAAATTCTTTTTGAAACTCTTTACCAAGTGGTAATAAGTATAAAAAGAAAACATTGGTCTTTGGCACGATCGTCACCTTCTGTATAAGGAAAAAACATACAATATATATGGTCTGAACCTCCTATGGGATATTCTTTGAATAATTAACATTTTATTTACAAACTATTATAAAGGATTTGAATAGATGATAACCATGACTAACAGTGGTTAAACATATTGTTTCACTGATTGATGAGAGTATATTTGATCATGATTTTAATAGCTTAAATACACATTTTACATTTAATGTGATTCATGTTTCAGATGATTAAGGAAATTTTGGTAATCATTTATGGGAATACAAAACATTTATTTAGTATTGGTTTTATTAAAAAGGTTATTGTGGCATAATTCACTTATATTTTTTAGATATATGTTTAAGGTGATTGAAAAACATTAATGTTAATATGTCCATTGATGTAACTATAAAAATAACATGTTAATATAATTATATTTTTTAAGGAAAACAATCAATATATATATAATTTATGGTTGAAAATTGATTTACTAATTAATACTATTTGGAAGGATGTTCATCACATTTTGACCATTGTATTTATTTTATTAATATTTTTATAGGTAAAGGAAAAAAGTAATACTTTGTGAAAACCTATCACATCTAATGATCTTGTAGGGTTTTTAGCCACAACCAATGAGCAAAAAGGGTGTTGCACCAACCAGGTAGTTGTGTGATGTCCTAGTTAATATTGATTTTTTTACATAAATGATTTGATGGATAAATAATAATGTTGAAACTATAGTGTTAATGTTTTGGTTTTGAGATTATTGTATTACATTGGGTAGGTTTTGCTGACCATATTTTTCTTGGAAAATATATAGTGATATATATGAAAACATAATTAAATAAACTAACTATATTTTCTGGTGTTCAATATTGTGATTGTAAAAAAATAACTCAACTATAGGAAAAGGATCTTGAAACAAAACGGTTATCCAATTTCCATGAAATAATATGAACTGCTGATATTTTAAATCATGAATTATTTATTTTTTCTGGTCATTAAAATTATCTTGATCATTCACTTTCTTGTGATGAATGACCTCTCTCACTATCACTATTTATTTACTCTTTTATTCCATGACCATATTCTTACTTCCAATAAATATTCACCAACATGGAATCCTTGTTATGTGTTATTATAAATTAATTTTATAGTAACCTGTACCTATTTTAATATTAATTTTAATTAACATTTTTTCTCATGTGGGTTTTCAGAAAAGGAATTTCAAAATATCAAAGCCATGATTTTTGGGAGGAAGTTATTATTGATAGGTGCCGATTTATTGAATATGGGGAGAATGTAACTCACCATAATTTTAAATTATATTTATTTAAAACAAATTTAATCTCTTAAATATATTTTAGTACATGAATCCAATAGATTTAAGAATAATAACTTTATGTTTAATAATTTATATGACATGCAACACTGAGCATAAATGACCAGAAAAATATATTATTAACATATGATCGTTATAGTCTAAATGTTGAATTAGATGGTATGAATAAGATTTGATAATTTATGGAATATAGATAATGGTCCTATAAGTGTAACATTGTTGAAAACTTCTTTATAAATGAGAATTCATATATTAATACAGATATTTTATTCAATAAAGAACAAGTTTCCTTAAAAATTGATTTTTATTCTATTTTCTAGGAACATATTATAAATAATTTTTATATATGTGTGAATTATTGTTAAATAAAATGGAAATAATTTTTGAAATAAAAAAATCAATATAAAATATTGGTGAAATTTTGGTTATTTTATAAAATATTGATTACTCTGTGAGTAGTGAAAATTTTCTATTTTTGGTAAAAGTGAACTTTTTTTAATAAATTAACAAATTTAAACACCATAAAACTATTTTAATATGAAATTATTGTAACATAAGTTCAATTTATTTAAATTTATTACAATTATAAACATTTATATCATAATTCTACAAGATTTTTAAATAGTTTTTTTAGGATTAAAACCCTGTTTACTAAAAACAAATATAAAATGATTAGTGTTTCTCCATTGAAAATTATAAAAACAAAACCTAATAGGGAATGATTAATTTAAATTTATAGATTATATTTTTTAATATATGAATTTAAATCAATATCCAGATTATTACCAGTCATGTAGTGAATTATAAAATACACATACATCTCACTAACATACTTATTAACATTGTAGAGCTACTAGGACTCCAAAAAATTTAACTTAATGTCCTTAATAGCTAATACAAAGGATGTTTCTAAACAAGATGATAATAGTGTTAATAAATATCACTCTATTATTATTTATTTTACCACCATCAATTATGTAATCAAATTTACAATATATGAAATATTATATACCATATTTTGAGATTTTATTATTTATATGGAATTAATTATATCGATCCCATAGTTTAACAAAATTGATATGAAACTATTGATCATGTATACGGTGTACTATCGCCCTACTAACCAATGCGGCTTATTTTCCATAAAATCCTATCAGGTTTTAATATAATGAAATATTTAATGTATATGTACAATATTTTTTAAATAATTTAAATTCAGGAATTTTGATTTAACATATAACTTCTTACTTTCCATTTTATTGAAAAAAGGATAACATCACTATTGTGTATTACACACTACCACCTCATGAACCAATGTGATTATTTTTCACATACTTTTTACATGGATGGTATTTAGGATAAATTTAATAAATAAATATGATATATAAGAGATTAAATTGTTTTTTTTAATTAATATATAACCCACTTCCTTACCACTTCGACAATTAAGGAAATTATAACATTGTTCGTGTGTATGTACAGTTTACCATCTCCATAAAGCGATGTGATCCATTATTGAGGTTTAAATTTCAATAATGATTTTAATAAGGAATCTAATGGAAAAAGGTTATTTATAACATTAATATACTTTTTTAGATGATATAACTATGTATTATTCTCGTGAACTGGAACATTCATGTAAAATCATGCATTAGTAAACAAGGCAGTTAGCATCCAAAACAATGATACTAATGAAATATTAACAACAAACATGCGATAAGATTTTATAAAAGAATCATATACGATATTATAAATATAAAAATGGTTATTTTAAAATTTAATAAAAAATTTTAAACCACATTATAGTGACTAATGAGCGGTTAACCAAAATGTATCATTGGGTAAGGGAGTTCTTCACATTTTTCATTCACTAAGTAATATTGTATTATTATGAACCTATTTTTTATATAGTGTATATAATATCAATTTTAATTAAAAATCATGAATTCTTAATACATAATGTTATTTTTAAATTTCAATTAAAATTACTTCATCCAAGGGAATTGAACGTGAAAATTACCGAGTGGTAATAAATTTCATAACTCAGTTTCTATTCATTGGGTTATATTATTTATTTCTTGACTTTTATATTATTACATTATATTTCAAATTAATTTTTATAATATTATTATTCATTTTTACTTAATTTATTTTCATTTAAATTTTATACTGAAAATCAATTCATCTTTTAATTCTCACAACAATCTTATGATCATTATTATGGTTTCTCATCTCAATTTGTCTTTTTTGGGACATATGTAATGTCATACACCTATCTCATATTTCATAATTTTAAATAGTGCTCTTTTTTCAATTTCAATTAATCTAGATATTTTTATACTTGAGTTTAAAATTAATGATATTTTATTATAATTTTATAATAAAAACCTCTAATTTTATTCTTTTATGGATATTAATTAATTTTTCAATTCATATTACCCCTTTACACTTTTGTATACCTAAAATTAAGGAGAAAATATTTCTAAAAAATTTCGCTTCATTTCTCTTTTTGGTCAATTTTTTTTCTCTAAATTTATGTTTTTTGGAAATATTTTTGAAAATTATTCACTATGATAGATCAATTTCATTTTATACATTATTTTATATTTACCAAAATGGTAAAAAGTAATATTCATGTCTTTCTCTTTTCAATGTACCTTTTTTGATTTATTTCGGAAACTGTGAAAGGAATATTTTGTGTACATACGTATCCAAATAATAAACATTTACATCCCTGAACATACAATGCTTTTAATTTTACATTATAGGTATGTAATTTTATATTTACGTAAATATTTTTTCCTAATATTTTGGAAATGTGTGTGAAATATTTTTTCCTCAAAAGATCTTTTACAGATATATTTTGGGTATTTTGATCCATCAATAACAAAAACCCATTATTTTATATATAAAACACTGAAGATATGTCGTAATGATACCATCATAATTATTTATCTAGATGGTTAGGATTAATTTTCATCCGAAAAATATTGACGATCACTTTCTTTCTTCATTTTTTAATCTTTAACAATACCGTGAAATATTCACACTCATGTGATCATTGGACAATAAATTTCCCATAATTAACCATATTATTTATCAAATATATTATTAATAATTAAAATTTATATTCTTCTTGTTTACTATATAAGAAATTTTAAAATTACATAATTGAATGGGAAATATATTATTAATATGTTTTCCATACCCGATATAGAATTTTTTGGAAAATTCATATTTTTTATGAATTAAGTATATCATTTGATACATAAGGAATGTGTTATACATGTATTTATGGGTGGGGAAAGGTAAATTACAGCCCCTGATTCATTCGTAGTTTCATGGGATTAATTACTTACAAAGATTCATTTAAATTAGTTTTTGAGTTATACCAACCATTTAGTTAAAATTTCATGGTAAAAAATTTGGAAAATTAACGTATTATGATATATGATATCATGACATTAAATAATTAAGAAATTCATCATCGATAATTCAATTTTGATTTTTATCCATGAGATTTTTTCATTGATATTATCATTAGTTGCATTTGTTTATATGTTTATTGATTAAAGTCTATGAGTTTTTAGATATTTTCCTTACCCATGATATGAAAAAAAAATCATTGAATGAGTTTAAGGGTTTGGAATTTTTAATTATTGTATGTTTAATTTCATGTTTTAAAATGTTTTGTAAGCCTTAAGTGTGAATCCATTTTACCAAAATTAATTAATTATTTAGTCCTTTGGTATCAAATTAGTTGTATCTCACACCAATGTAACAAAGTATACATTATCTCAGGAATAATAAGGTCTTGGTATTTAAAATAACCATCTATATAAATAAAAATCATGATATATAGATGAAAAACGATATTAAATGTGTATAAACCATCATTCTATAAAAAACCATCACACTACACACACATTCTAAATCACTAATCCTTCATGTACTCCCCAATATATGGACACACCAACATAAAATATAACCACATGAATAATAAATCAGACTATTTATTTTTAAAAATATTATAATAAACTCATGAAATTTTTTATATGTTTGGATCAATTAGCCTTTATTAGAATAAAATATTTAAAATCTCATTGGTCATAATATTATAATTCATTTAAAATTATTATAAAACATTTTCATATCAATTATTAAAAAAAAATTAAAAACGATATGAAATATTTTATATACACAAAAAATAAATTACATTTTCATTAAAAATACCTGGTAATTCCATGGATTTTGAGAAACATATAAACTCTTTTTGATTTTGAAAAAAAACACTTCATATTTAAAAATTTCATTGAGAACATCATGATAGGTTTTTTAAAAATGGTTCTAATTCAAAGAATTATTCTTTAAAAAATATAAATATTTCATTATCATTAATCAATATTTTTTTTCCTGAATAACATAAATAAAAAATAATATATGAAATCTTAATTCACCATAGCATTAGAAATTCCAAATTTTAAAATTACACATTTCAATGAATCATAAAATATAAAATTCATATTTTTTCCAAAAAAAATTATAGAATAAAATAAATTTTCATTTAAAAATTAATATTTATCATTTCTTATATCTACATGATTATTAAAAACCAAAATTCAAAATAAAGAAAACAAAATAGAAATGAACATGTCTGTCTATTAGATTGATTACCATAAATAATACGAAACAGATACCATGATTTTTTTGAAACCAAATTATTTCAAAATAAATAAAACATATTTTCCTACATAAACTGTATAACTCAACATTGAGTCCTCATTAAAAAAATTAATTTTATATTTATTCTTAATTATAACTCAAAATTGTAATGAACTAACCCCTAGTAACTAGGAATGTCACAAAAAGGTCTTAAATAAGACGAAATGCAATAAATAAACCGAAGTATGAATCATGTATTACTAGAAAAAGTTTCATAAAACAGAATACATTGTGGAATAAGGATTACATATGAAAGATATATACAAGTTCAAGCCTATATGGATGAAACTGAATGTGAAACAAAATATTTCAAGGAATCAAGCTCTATATGATCATCTATCACCACCATAATGCCCAACTAAAATATAGATAACATTGGAGAGGAAAAAATCTTAATTAAATTCTTATCTTTAAATATATCCTAAAAACACAACATAAAATTAAAAATGTAAAAAAATTAGGGAGTCTGTACACATCATTGAAGGACCACCACAAAGAATCTCTAAAAATTGTTATACCTTGAAACAAATTATCTCTATATTTAAAATAAAAAATATATAACATATTCTAAAAAGGTAAATCATTTCCTAAAACATCTTATTTTCAGAATAACCCTATGTATTCACAAAACAACTAATATGAAATTTAAATATACGAAATAGGTCAGAAAAAATAAAATTTTCTAGGGATATACCCAAAGATAAAAATGTAATCCATCCCAGTAAGAAATAAACCATCATGTAAAAAACAATAAATAAATGAAAGGAAAAAAATATGGCAATGAACTATGAGAATACATGATAGAAAACAATATTCTAAAATCAGGCATAATTTTGATCGAATAAATATTCATTCTCAAAATGGGCTTTCAATATCAAAACACTTCTAATGGAATTCCATACAATAATGTGACTTTTCTATTTTATGATGCATCCCTGGTCCCCAATGTTCCATGCCTGAAAAATATAATTTCAAAACCATAATACCAATTTATAAATAACCATTAACAATTATTCTACTCTTCTTCCATTTTTTAAATTTATTTTCTAATGAAAACCCCCTTTGATGAATTTTTTTCCCATATAGATAATCAAAACATATTATTTAAGATAATTTAATTAAAAACTTATATTTCACGAAATAATTCCCCCATGATTTTAAAGATATCATTTTCATAAAAAAATCAAAGAAATTATACAACATAATTAGTAAATTCATAAATGATAACCATATTATAGATACACATGCCTCATTAATGGAGTTATACTACCATGAATTTTCCACCCAATGAAGGGGGTTGAATAAAATCAAGAAAATATTAAAAAGATTTCAATTCACTTTTGGAGTGCCTAAGGACCAATAAAGAACATCAAATAATGTGTTGGTTTGGAGGGTTATTTCTATATTTATATTCTATCTATAAAATATAATACTATTATGAAGCCTCCTAGAAAACACTGCAAAATTTTACACAACAATTCGTGCCTCCCCAACCATGATGTTGGATAGACTAAAATCGGAGTAACTATGATTCAAGGGCTAAGATCACCTCACATCCCTTCTAGTAAAAACCTTTTATAATATCCATAGCCCCCTACCCAAAGCATATCTTATTTTCTTGAAATAGTGAATAAAGAAATGGAGACACCACTATGCCACAGAGCACCACATCTAAAGAGGGTATACGATACATCTTAATCAACCTGGAATAGCTACTCCATTTTTATAAGAACTTCCCAAATATTAAATGTAGGTCTCCATTATATATGATCTAATTCTATGTCACAGAGGTCACCCACTTAGAAAGAATATGTTGAATCTCCTTCTTGATGGTGAATCCATTCTGACTATGGGAATGGAAAAAAAATTCCTCCATACTGCACTATACCAATGATAAATTTTCTCCAACATAGTGATACCTCTCCACAAAACTCCAAATTACACCTAGAAACCAAATAACATGAAAATATAAGATTCAAATCATAATATAGAATCATCTTTATGGAATCCAAAAATAAAATTTTATAGGAAAAAATGACCATATGATGCATAATCTCGAAAGAACCACAGAAATTAAGCATTATTTATTCGTGAATTTACTTAAGATTTTTGAAAGGTATCCATATGTACCCAGCCATATGTTGATAATAAACTATTATAAAATTAAAAGGTGAACCCATTACCTCGTCTAAACCTCTCTCAACCCTTTTGTGAGCCTCAGGACCTTACCATAAACAATCATAGAGGGTACAACCAGAATTCTCAGAACATATTGGAAATACAATTTCCAGATATGTTCCACCATTATCATCACCTTGATAGGGAGAATTATTTTTAATTTGATAAATGATCACAATAATCCCATCCTTCCCATATGGATTATGTGGTAACAAAATGAAAAAGTCCTTGTAAATATCATAACCCTTCCAAACGAGAATATGTAATAGTTTCAAAACAAATCCACTAAGCCTCTGGTGTTTGTCGATAATCTTATCATTAGTAAGGCCACATAACACACAATAAAAAATAGTTTTTCACATTAATAATAACCAATTTAGACACAAAAATCAGGTAATGTCTTGGTAGATGGAATGAGTATAAAACAATAATACTAGTTCACACAATCCATCATTTCCCAGCATAGTGATATATGAACAACCAACATTCTCCTAAGAAAATCACCCACCGTAAATTGAGACTACTCGCCCAAGGTATCACCAACATTATAAATTTTATAAATGAATTTTAAATCATTCTATCACACCTTATCAATCTGAACCCCCTAATAAAATGATGAGTTAACCATTACTGAAGCTATGAAAACCTTCCCTCTAGCATCTTCAACTCCCATACTCATCTCAGTAAACAAAATATTCAGAGATAACTTCTCCACTTACTACTTTTTTGTCTTGAGATTACAAATTCATTCACAATGAATCTTTGACCACATTCATTTTCCATGAATTATAAAAAAATATCAAAATAAAAATTATGGAGATACTCAATAAACTGTATTTCTCATACGCTCATATCCCACTCTGTGAAAACATACATCAACCACAAGTTATTATAATATATCATCAACTACCCCCAAAGAGATAGCAATGCCATATTTTTTTGCATGCATAACCACTTATAACACATGGTTGTGGTAATAGTATATCTTATCATGATGAAATGACTTTTGATATCCATAGGCCACCACCTTATTCCTATGAATCAAGAGGCACCTCAAACCCATACATGAAGAATCTTAAAAAACAACATATCATACACATAGTTATGTAAAAATTAGAACTAATGTTTAAGACAACCACCATATTTTTTTCTCAAAATAACGTCGAAATTTGTCATTCCATGTAGACTTTACACCCTTTCAGGTTAAATCCATCATCAAAGATGCAATATTGTAAATTTCCTTAAAAACTATAATATTTATCCATCCCAAAGAATCTCTAGATCTCAAACTCATTTCAAGGATACTCCCAGGGCATTATCACCTATATATTTTCATGATATATTGAGATGCCACTCCCAAATATAATAGAGCCAATAAAAATCACATCATGGATCCAAATTTCATACTTTTAAATCATATATTATAGAAGATATTCTCTCAAGGTTATAAAGATCATATCCAAATGATCATTGTGCTCCTTGTTTGACATGTGTTAGACTAAAATATCATCCAAAAATAGAATCATGAAAGAGTACTAGAACTGATAGAATATCTACTTCATTAAATCCATATGTACAATTTGAGAATTAATGAGGATGAATGGAATAAAAAGAAACTCCAAATTACTATAAAATATCATAAAAATATGATTTAGGTATATGCAATTCTCAAAATCCTAACTAGTGGTTCCCTAATTGAAGGTTTTCTTTTTAGTGCCAATGTACCCCATTTAGTTAACCAATGTGATCATAAATCCATGGAAAGGTATAATGGATCTTAATTTTCACTCAATTATAAGTTCGATAGTCGATAAAAATACTAAGGCTCTCATTCGACTTATTAGAGAACATGATAGGCATAGCCGATTGTAGCATGTGTGGTTGAATAAATCCCTTAGCCTCATGGTCCTAAAACTAAAAAAAGTTCTAATAGCTCAGTATGTGTCTTGTTATAAGACAGAATATAAATAGGTATTGTACCAGAATGCGCATTACAATAACCCTCAGCCTCTTTAAATAGTGTCATCCTATTAAAAATATTTAGGAAAGACATTAGGGTATACACTCACCATTGTAGGAAGTGGAATTATCAAAAAAAGATCAATGGAATCAAGGAAGTTCTTCAAAAACTAGTATGATACCACTACAGATTTAAGAAAATATTTCCCTACTCTCTAAGACCTAGAAAACAACTCACCCTAAAAGAAGTGACTGACTCCATCAAAATATATAAACTGTACTCTGTGATGATAATATTTAATGTAGGGCTTACCATTAATCATCTAATCCATGACAATAAATAGGTCAAAGATATGAAGATCAAGAACCATGAAATATTGAACGACCACAGATTCTAATATTGATACCAAACCTATGGGACAACTGAAACCATGTTCATACTTTTTTCCCAGAGGCATGTAAATATCAAATAGGAACAACATAAGATTTGAATACAATTTATGCCCATTTACCATCATTGACGATATGAATTCTCGAGTATAACCAATATTAAATAAATAAAGTACCATATTGGGATAAATAAACATTGTAAACCCATTTGTAACACTCATAACTTATATTAATTTTATGTATACTCTTCTATGTAAGGATTTCTGACCTCAGGTTCACCAAGATCAATCTTTTTCACAGTAAAATTACCCTTTCCAAGTGCTTAAGTCCCATCATCATTGAATGGATTAGAGGGAACATGTGGACCCTTGGTAAGAGTGGTTTTAACCTTACCAACTTGGTATATACTCCCAAAAAAACACCAGAGTTGTACCTTATTTCCAAAATGATAACAATTCTAGGGAACCTCCATGCAGTTAGTCTTAGTATACACAAGATCTATCAACTAATAGGGGAAAAATTTTGTTCTAAGAAATTTCTAGAAACTAGTCTCAAAGAAATTTAGACACCCTTGTGTTTCATTTTCTTTCTAGAGGACACACCTTGTCTAAAAACTATAGGAACCGAAGATCTACCAATTCTTATCATCCCACTATATCATCCTCATCCATAGTCACATTTTCAAACACCTCCAAATAATTCAGATTGCATTAGAAAATCATCCTTGATCATATATCAACCCGTAGATCAATCATGATCGTTGGAGCCTTTAGGTTATCATTTTTAATAGGCTCAAGTCCTGTGTGTAATAACTAAGTGTAATGGGTGGAATAATCCAAAATCATTTGTTATCCTATCTTTAGGGATAGAAATTTAAGGGTCTTCAACACAGGTATCATCTCGGGGTAAAACTAATCATTGAAAAATGTCTTAATAGAATCCCAATTATGACCCTCTTGAAACATAACATGAAAAATTTAGTCTCATCATCTCCTTCCTAATACCTCAATAATTTTTGTGGAAACCCCCCTCCTCGGAGTCTTCATGTGTTTCCAAAAAATAGATTAACCTCTCAATATGATGAGGCCACTAATTAGATTCTTGGTGTCCCATTCCACTGTTGAAGAAAATTTTATTCTTCAAAGTGAATTCTAATCCATGGTCCACTTCTTTTCCCTTATACCAGAAACCTTCTTTTATCAGTTTCTTAATGGGGAAGATTAAAACAGATACCCAAGAGGGGTCTGTTATAGGATTTTAATGTAGAAATTTTCTCAAATATTCCTACTTTTTATTCAAAAGTGATATTATATAAGTTTTTATCTATGAAAAGAATACGATTATAAATTAGTTTAAGAGAAAATTTCCAAACCATAGGACCAACTTCAAGAATACATAACAAAACCCTTAAAACGACAACAATTTAAAAAATTAATGGATCCTATAAATGAAAGAAAATATTTTTTTAATGATCTAGTTAGTTTAAATAAAATAAAAATCTTATTAATAAAAATAACATTATCCACCATGTCTCAAAATTAGAAAAAATTCCCAGTCCACCCATGGTAACATGGGTTCCTTTATGTAATTGAGAATTCTAGGAAGAAACAAGCTATTACTACCAATATTTTGATGGTTTTAACACTTGTATAGCAACAAACATGAACCAATACAAGTAAGTTTCATTACACATTAGTATGGGTATTCTTGATGATACAATTTTGAAAAGAACCGTTACAAGATAACTAGAAAAGTCACCTAAGAAGGTCCCCCATACGGTGCAGTGAAACAATGAAACAAATTTATTGCTCACATATAACTAGAACATGGAAAACTAAAATAGTTCATAACAGAAGAAAGAGTGGATATCCAAGACACATGAAAGGCCAAACCCAATGGGATGAAACCATAATTGAATCAAAATAATCCAAAGACTCATTCTCCTTTGACCAACCATCCCTACCAAAATTCCCCTCACGAAAAGAGATGGCATCTATTAGAAAGTGATGAACTAGATGATACACTACCCTTTAACATTTTTCAATAAACTGATATCTTCATATTCTAATATAAAAAACCATGGAGTGAGAAAAATCCCTATATTATTTTAGTTATAAATATATAGAAATTATAAATTAGGAAAATCCAATCACTAGATTTAAAATAATACTATTTAATTAAAATTTTCTACAAGATAATTATTTTTTCAAAAACAAAACATGTTTTTTCATAAAATAATCTTATATTAGAAGAACATGGAATATGAAATGTTTATACAATAATGTAGGTGATAATAAGTAAAAATATTCTAGGATACACAATAATATAAACAAGTTATTAATCCAACCATGAAATAAAGTATCATGTGAAAAAATAAGAATTAATTAAAATTCATAATATTGATATAAATAATATAGGAATAAATAATACACATAAAAACATTACTAATTAGGTCATAACATGGATCCAAAAAATATTGAGTCCCATAATGATCTATAAATATCACAAAACCTCCAGTTGGATAACACGGAGTAAAGTGACATTTCCATTTACCTTTGCACTGAAGGTCTATAATGTTCCAAGTATGCCAAAAACCATTTCAAAAACCATGAACAAAAATTATAAATCATTTTTCATAGTGAGGTATATATACTTCAATGATTGAAATCCATTTTGCAATCAAAAGCACGATTGTGGAATTTGATGAAAACATAGTGTGTCCATCATAATTTTTAATCAAAATCCCATTAAAATGTAGATTTCAAGAATAAATTCTACCTTGATAATAGATTATATTTTTTCTAATATCCTATTCTTTTTTATGTATGACCCTATTTAAAATTTTTCTTTAGTCTCTTTCTTGATGGGTTGTCTTTGTTTTAAACCTGGTTTATTGAGCATAGATTCAGGTTGGGTGATGTCTTGAAGGGGTGAGACATGAATAAGTAGTGAGTTTTGGATGCAGATAGAATATATATTGGGATTTCAATTCCTGAAATGATTTTTTTAGATGAAAATGTGTATTTAATTCAACAAATGAATTAATTAACATCCTTGAAAATTAATATACCTTGTAACTACTTTCACCCATGTGTCAATATGTCATGAAAATAATTTTAACCACATTTAAACATCACATGAATTTTTTTCACCATGTTTAATAAAAGTCATGATTATTATATAATTCTAGAAATCAAATTTCACCTTGAGTAAATATTTTGAATGCATTTTAAAATATTTAGGATTAGTTTTTTGTAAAAAATAGAAAAGAAATATATGGTATTCCGTTTTAAATCCTCCACCGTCACATTAACCTAACATGTTCATTCTTTCCCCAAAAAAAGGCTTTTGGAGACCCCTCCTATCCAAAACATAGGATTAGTTCTCCCCTCTCATGGACCTAAGATTCTCAACGCACCACTATCTTTGACTAATGACCCTCCACACACCACCCACTTCACTACAGATCAAATGCAGATGATTTTTGGGAATCTAATTTGATCCATAAGGGATATCACTATGGATCCTAGATATATGGGCCAATATTTATAACTTATTCCATCTATCTATTCATCATCTTCTTGAACTATTATTAATGGGTTATCTAGTTCTTGTTTAAAGTAATCTAGAAGCTGATTTATACCATAATCATAGATTTTTTTTCACTGATTACTCGTCTTTAAGGGTGGGTGGTCTATAATTAAAATCTAAAATCAAGATTTCAAATATGTGTATGTAAATTATGAAATACTACTTTATAATTAGAAATTAAGTTATTCACAATTAAATTTATTAATTGGTTAAATTAATTAATTTAGGGATTTTTAAATTTTGTGATATTTAATTGATAGAGATTGAATAATTGACAGATGAATTAATTGGGGATATTGAATTGATTAAATTGGAAAAATTAATTGTTAAATTAATTTTGAATATTTAATTAATTGAGTTGGAATAATAAATTTTCAAATTAATTGGGAATATATAATTTTTTAATTTGAATAATTACTTATGGGGATTTTTTTGTTTACAGATTTGATTAATTAATTAGTGAATTAATTAATAGTTCTATGATGGTTAATTAATTCTTGAATAAATAAATTGGATTGAGAGGATTAATTAATTGGTCTGTTAATAAATAGTATTGTTGTGATTAATCATTTGGGGAATTAATTAATGAAATTGTTGTTATCAATTAATTAATAAGTTAATTAGATATAATGATTTGATTATTTAAGTAGTTAATTAATAAATAAAATTCAAGTAATCAATTATTTGTAAATCAATAGAATATAATGATGAGATTAATTTATTTGAAAACTAATTAATGAAATCAGTGTCATTGGTTAATTTTTGTGTTAATTGAACAGAATAATGTGACTAATTAATTGTTTAATTAAATAGTGAAGATGGACTGATCAATTAATTTGTGAGTTAATTAAAGACAATGATATGATTAGTTTTTTAGTGAATAAATTAATGAAATCATGGTGATCAGTTAATTGGTTAGGTATTTGAAGAGAATGATGTGATTAATTAATATGGGAATTAATTAGTGAAATTAGTGTGACCAATATATTGGTTAGTTAATTTAGGATAACGATGTGACTAATTAATTATGGGATTAAATATTTTAACAGACACAAATAATTAATTTTGGAATTAATTGAAGGGATTGGATGTAACACCCAAAAACATGTGTCTCATATAATGATAATATTATACTTTTATTATGATTAATATTTCTTTTAACCGAAAAAAAACTATAAGATAAACACAATTATTTTTATTTAATATAGGACACCGAAATGTTTACAAGGTATCAAGATCACCCTATCTTTCCCCAAAAATACCTATTAAAAACCCTATAAGAATTTTTGGGAGACCACTCAAAACAATGAAAACCCTGAGAAGATAATATGAGTCCTTAGAATATGTCATAACAAACATAAGAATGGACAAAGCCATTGCAGCCACACTAACCACCAATGGTTTGACGTGAAACATCTTCTCCCTTTTGAGTTTTAGGACACCATAAGGCTTGGTTTTATAAGGCACTGATTTCACAATTGCCTTCGGTGACCATGGAAGTCTAACGGCTATAAATATAGTCATTGGCTTCATTGGAGAATTAATTTAATTTATGTGTGTATAATTTAGTCCTCTAAATAATTAAGTTATGGATGGAAAATTTATAAAACCACACCAAATGATGAACATTAAAAGGACATGGTGAAATAGTTTTATTTAAACTAAAGTGATTTTGAAATTTAATAAAGACTCCAAAACCATTGGAAAATATTTCAAATATATTGTAAAGATTTTAATTTCTTTCAAAAGTGTTTGAAAACATGTATAATTTGTTATAATTAAACTATGTTTTTATTAAAATATGTTTTTACTTCTATAATACTAGTATAAGAATTATCATTCAATTTATAACATTGTATGTTAAAGGTTTAGTGTTTGTAAATAATTTGAGCTCAGACGAAATATAATTTGTATTATTTATCCTTCTAATGTTTAAATGAAAGTCATGATTAAAAGGATAATTTCTATATAGTTTAAAGAAATATTTTATTTTCCTTAATAATTTATAATTTTTTTCAAAGCTGGTTTGTATAAAAAGATATAGGCCCACTAGGGCCTTCCCTTTATAGTTGGGGCAAGGGAGGTAGCTAACACTAGGTGGCTGAGCCTAGCCCTCAACCCAAGGCAAGGACATCCCAAGCATGGGAATAGGTTCCCCTAAGGGCACACTGGAGCACACGTGAGTCTGGATCTTGCCACAGTGGGCACGAGGCCACAACGAGGAATGTGTAGGCTGAAGCCGGTGGGGGAAGGAGCTTGTTTGTAAGTATCCCATGGTGTGAGCGGTTTTTTCTATGCCTTCGGAGACTCATTCTTATAAAGGGGTCGTGGATGTCTCTCCAATTCAATATAGGATGTTTTTTCAGGCAAAACAGGATCTGGACCATCGGATCGTGTCACGTGCGATCTAGGTCGCCGATCCTGATACCTCATTCGACCCTCAGCAACCGCAGAACTCCACCACGTTTTTGTGCCCGTTCGATCAACCTTAGATCTAATCTCAGCCGTCCGAGAGTTTTAAAATGTCAAGTCGATCCAGGACTGTCCGATCAAACATATTTTCTTACCTTATATATATAATCGTTTATGTATGTTTATATATATATATATATGTATAAAAAATTATAAATTTATATCCCACTGATTTATATAAAATCTTTATGTCCATATTTTTTGTTTTTAAGATTTATGTTCAATGTTAAATTAAGAACCTCAAAATGCGATGAACTATATTTTTATATAACACTGTTACCCAATTATGTATTTTCTTATATATATATATATATATATATATAGTTAAACATGTTACAAACCTAACATGGTTTGGTTTTTTCTCAATAAATTATGGTGTATTAAATATGTTTTACAGGTATTTATTACTTATTATAATCTATTAAACCTAGTACTTATGAAAACTCATATATATATATATATAATTTTTGTATAGTTTCCAAAACCCCAATTTAATGATTCAAAGGTATTACATGATTGATCTTATTGTGTTTTATGGTTAAAAAGAATATATACTTTTGGATTTGACCAAAATATTTCAATGGTTAAAAGGTTGTGTTAAACCATGTGATCATGTTATGATCATATAATGTTTTATCAATTGTGGTGATTGTTGTTAGTTAAGATATGTTGTAATTTATTTTCTTGATAAACTGTCACTTTAATAGGCATATTAAATAACATATATTTTCATTCAGGGAATATGAATTTTAAATTACAGAGTTATCATTTTAAAACCTCATATGAAAAAACCCTTATCATCCATTATTTGATGTTTTTGTGTAATTATATCACGTGCAAAGAATATGTAATAAACCACGTCTGCTTTTAATATACTATTTTTTACATATTCTCAATGTTATCTGTCATTTTATGTATTTTTGGATTAAATGGTTTCAATTTCAATTTCATTTATAGTTTCACTCAATGATACTTGCATGTGGCATATCATAATATTGATATAAGAAATTAAATTACTCAAAGTGGTATGGGGAACCTCGAGTAATATGGAGTAAAATTTAATTATTCAATGTGGTGTGGGACACCATGAATAAATAGGAAATGTGAAAGTAATTACTCAAGTGGTATATGACATTTTGAATGTATGACCTGATTTGGCATATAAGGAATATATTAGACATAGTAAGTGACGTGTGGGGCCCCCTATAGCCCCTCGGTACACTGGTAGGTATCATGAGACAAACTACAATCTTGGCATGAGGCCCTGACAAGAAGAGTATTTATGGACTTAGCATGAGGCCCTGATGTAAGGATTATGTTGTCCGACATTATACATTCCATCATTATGTGTATGATAATTAATTAACCCAATGTATATTCAACTAGTAGAATATATATGGTTAATAGCCATTAAAATATGAGTATCAATAAATTAAATTCTTGTGACATGAAATATATTTAGCACTCAATGATTTAGTATTCGGAGTATGAAATTGAAGTTATTACCTTTACATGCTACTATGATTATTCATTACTCGTAGTTGTTTAATTTGTGCATACACATTCATAAGTCATACATGTTTATAATTTATTTTATTAATTACTTCAATGAGAATTCCTATAATTGAATCATGTATCCTTTTAATTTTGTTGGCAAGTCTTAATTGAGAACGTCAATGATTTGTACATGTGTTATAGCTTTTCCTTATGAGAAATGTTTTATGGAATGTTTTAGAGGATGTTTTTAAAAGTTATATTGGTTTATTTTTTCAAAACCCCAAGTTTGTCATTCTTATTCTCACCCTAAATTTTTTATTAATTAAATTATGGTATCAGCTTGAGTTAAAGAAGAATGAACGAAGTGAATGGTTTCCCCAAACCTGAACCGAATTCGATCCTCTGTATGGACATGATGTGTAGTTTTGTTTTTGTAAAAAAATTATACATCATGATTCTAGGCACCAGCTTCAGATATTCTAGGGTTGGGTCCTCACAGTAGGTATCAGAGGATTCTATATAGATTAATTTTGAAAACCAAAACATAAACAAAGAAAAATTTACTTAAGAATTTATCATTATGAGGATATTCCTAATTTTTTGATGGGAAACAAAGGCACTAGCCTTCTGTCTCTTCCCACTGATGCCCTAGAAACCATATTTTCCATAGCCATCCATTAAAATTTTATAAACTATACCCATATCAATATGTCATGAAAACATCTCTATGATGTGTCCAACTCCCCC
This sequence comes from Viscum album, assembly GCA_963277665.1. Lineage (NCBI taxonomy): Eukaryota > Viridiplantae > Streptophyta > Magnoliopsida > Santalales > Viscaceae > Viscum > Viscum album. The sequence goes on from OY728127.1 coordinate 319,367,439, forward strand.
TGAGTTCTACAAATCCATCGAGGAGAGGGTTTGGACTACATATTTATGATGAAAACCCAATTTTATTCCTACGCATGATGGGGAAAGCACCATGAGTGACTTTTTAGATGCTTAACTGTAGTAGAAGGCATCTCATCCCTCATGTCCATCCAAGAAAATGTAGCAGCGGGAGACCTATGTGCGGCTAATATGTGTCAATTCTTGTCCTATGGACATTTTGGTCAAGTAATGGACTTTGACATTCTTAAATTCAAATCCTCCTATTCGATGTATAGAAAACAAGTACATACAAACATCTTTCAGTTGTCCACCCCTCATTACAGACTCTAGAGACACCATAAGTGCACCCATGAGATTGAACCAGATAGCTCTGGTTGCATATGGTTTAAGGAGATTGAGAGTTTTGAACTTGATCTGGGTATTCGTGTAACAAGAAACTGGGGAAACCATTATACCAATCTTTTATTTATGTACTAGTTGTTATTTGAGAATGCAACTAGTTATCCCTACTCTCTTCTATCTTTTCATTTTTTATACTTTGGGATGGGTTTCACCAATTTTACATTAATAAAAAAATTGTATCGAAGGACAAAATCACATCTTATCGCTCTCTACTGAGAAACTAGAGACCATCATGGTCAAAACCTATGATAAATAGTACCTATCTTTATCAAGAATGTGACGAATGTGCAAGATACTTTACGATATTTCAAATAGTCTAGACATCCTCCACTCTTACCAAGTAAAATATTACTTATATATCCTCATAGACACGGTCCAACTGGCTGAGTACAGGCGAAGAGGAAAATACCACGAAGGGTTTTTCCTATGTTTCACTCCATCCCAGAACTTCAAATTTTGAGTAAGGTTCCAAGAGGCTGCTCTGGTGGGAAACCTATGTGCACCATTCATGTATCAACTCCTTAGTTTCAAATTGTACGACCACATCTATAAATTAGATGTTCTCAATCATGAGATTGTCTGGAAATTCCATAGAGACTTTTTCCATTCGGACATCTCCGAACATTCCAACATCTGAGCCACACTCTGGAAGCCTAAATGCACTATGCATGAGTTCAACCCTTTCTACCAAAGTTGTGTTCGGGATAGGGAAGAAGAGGAATTTAACACCAATATAGAAATACACCTGGCCACACTAGAGGACCCTCCATGATGGAGGATGTGGTCAAGTTTGTATGGGATTATTTTAATGAGGTTATGTGAAAGGAATTATGAGAACACAATTCATTGAAGGGGGAATATTTTAACACCCCAAAACAAGTTTCTTGTATAATTATTATATTATGCTTCTATTTTTGTTTAAGATTTATTTGGACTTAACAAAAACTATAAGATAAACACAAGGCTTTCTATTTATAGTAGGACAAAAAAGTGTTTACAAGGTATCTAGATCAAAAGCAACCATTTTACACAAAAATACATATTAAAAACTGTATCAAAATTACAAGGAGACCACTCAAAACAAAAAGAACCCCAAGAAGATAATATGGGTCCTTATAATCTATCATAACGAACATAAGAATTTCAAATTCCATTGTGGCCACACTAAGCACAAATGGTATGACGTGAAGCATTTTCTCCCTTTTGAGTTTTAGGACACCCTACGGCTTTGTTTTATAAGGCACTAATTTGACTGTTACCTTGGGTGCCCGCGGAACTCTAACAGCTATAAATATAGTTTTTGGCCTTGTGGTCAAATTAATTGAAAACATGTGAGTATAACTTAGTTCTCCAAATAATTAATTTATGGATTGAAAAATTATAAAACCACCCTTAATTGTGAACATTAAATGGACATAGTGAAATAGTTTGATTTAAACATAAGATATTTTGAAATGTTATAAGGAATTAAAAACCATTAGAAAATATTTCAATTATATTTCAAAGATTTTCATTTTATAAAAAGTGTTATAAACTATGTTTAAATTCATATAATTAGACTATGTTTTGAAAAAACTATGTTTTGACTTATATAATACTAGTATAGGAATTATCATTCAATTTATAACATAGTATGTTAAAGGTATAGTGTTTTTAAATAATTTTAACTAAGACAAAGTATAATTTTTGTTCATTTTCCTTCTAATGTTTAAATAAATTTCATTTTTAAATGGATAATTTCTATATAGTTTTAATTAATGTATTATTTTACTTAAGAATTCATAATTATTTTTGCAAGATAGTTTTTATAAAAAAATATAGGCCCACTAGGTCCATCCCGTTATAGTTGGGATAAGGGATGCAGCTCACGGTAGGTGGATGAGCTGAGCCTTCAGCCCAATCCATGGCTAGCCTGAGCATGTGCATAGGTTCCCCAAAGGTCTCGTTAGAGCGCATGAGAGTTTGGAGTGTGCAACTATGGATGTGAGGCTAGAGAGATGAAGGGGTAGGTCAAAGCTTACGGGTGTGGGAGCCCATGTGTAAGGATACCTAGGTGTGTGATGGGGGTTTTTTGAGCCATCGTTCGGAGATTGAATTATATAAAGAGGTCACAGATGTATCGCCAATTCGATGTAGGACGGTTTTTTCAGGAAAAACGGGATTTGGGGCATTGGATCGTGTCAGGCGGGATCTGGACCGTCGATTTCGATCCTGTGTTCGACCCTCAGAAACCATGGAACTCAAGCACATTTTTGAGGACCGTTCGATTAACCTTATATCTAATCATGGCCATTCAATATTTTTAAAAAGTCGTGTCGATCCAAGACCATCCGATCAAACTCAAATTTAATCAGAGCCGCCTAATTCTTTTTTATACTGAGAATGTTCCCATCCATGAGATCAAGGTTGGCTTGATTCTAACCATCTGTTTATCTTCTGGATTCTACTTGTAGCATAGCCTTCTTCTTCCTCGTGGTGTGCATTTCACTAGTACCCTACACCCTATTTTTTAACTGTTTTCTCTTCACTTGACAGTCGCTGATCCCCTTCCTTTCATGCGGATACCACAACGACCGACCCATTTTCTTTTTATATACCATTTGGGCCTCGGATCCCATGAAACCAGAATTAATATATTCTTTGTAGGTACAGTTTATAAAAACACCTTCGAGGCACCCCAAGGAGCCCCTCGGATCTTCTGCACTCGAACTTCTAGTGAGCTTCAGCGAGTTCTCCCGAGCCCCTCTTCCGCCTCACGCTAAGGTAGTTGACTTATATTGTCTTGATCATGAGATGAATTTGTATATTTTTGTACACTTGTGTATATATATATATATATGCATCTTGAGGTTTGACTTTGAACCCTTCTTTACCTGATTTAGAGCTTCGAAATTTTTGAGTTTTAGCGTATTAGTAGACCAGAAGCATAATTACTTCATGGAAACTTATTTTCATACCTTATATATATAATCAGTTATGTATGTATATATATGTATAAAATTTTATAAATTTATATCCCACTAATTTACTTAAAACTCTTTATGTCTATATTTAATGTTTTTAAGCTTGAGGTTCGAAGTTAAATTAAGAACCTCAGAATGTGAAGAACTATATTTTTGTATAATTCTTTTACCCAATTATGTATGTTCTTATATATATATATATATATGGTTACACATTTTACCAACCTTACATGGTTTGGTTTTTAATCAAGTAATGGTTGTGTATTAAATATGTTTTAAAATTATTGATTACTTATGAGAATTTATTAAACCTAGTAATTATGAAAAATCATATATAAATACCTTGTGTATGGTTTCCAAACACATAATTTCATGTTTCAAAGGTATTACTTGATTGATCTTGTTGTGTTTTATGATTAAAAATCATATATAATTTTGGATTTGACCAAAATATTTCAAAGGCTAAAAGGGTGTGTTAAACCATGTGATCACTTAATGTTGTATCAACTTTGGTGATGGATGTTAATTAAGTTGTTATGTAATAAATTTTCATGTTCAACTAACAAATTAATCAACATATTAAATAACATGTATTTTCATTCAAGGAATACGGATTTTAAATTAAAGAGTTGTCTTTTAAACGCCTCATATGGCAGACCCCTTCTCATCCATTATTTGATGTCCTTTGGTAATTATCTCATGTGAAAATAATGTGTAATAAAGCATGTATGCTTTCGAAAAACTGTTAATGAACTATTTTCATTGTTATTTTTCATTTTATGTATTTTGGATTAAATGGTTTCAATTTTCATTTCATTAATAGTTTCACTCAATAATGCTTGCATGTGGTATATCATTATAATTAGATAAGAAATAAAATTACTCGAAGTGGTGTGGTACACCTTGGGTAATATGGGGTAAAATTTAATTATTCAAGGTGGTATGTGACACCTTGAATAAAAATGTAATGTGAAAGTAATTACTCAAGTTTTATATGAAATTTTGAATATACACCTCGATTTATCATATAAGGGGTGTATTAGACAACGTAAGTGACTGGTGGGGCCTGCTACAACCCCTCGGTGGATCGGTTGGTCTCAGGACACAAACTACGGTCTTGGGATGAGGCCTTGACAAAAAGAGTATTTATGGTCATGGAACGAGACCTTGACATTGTGATAATGTTGTCCGGCATTATATATTTCCTCATTATGGGATGGATTATTAATTAAACAAATGGATATTTGACTTGTAGAATATCCATAGTTAAGAGCCAGTACATATGAGTATTAGAAAAGTAAATGCTTGTGGCATGACATATGTTTAGCACATAGTGATTTATTATTCATATTATGAAATTGTAGTTATTACCTTTACACGCAACTCTGATTTTTCACTCCTCTTAGCTGTTTAATTTTTGCTTACACATTCATAAGTCATATATGTTTACAATGTCCTTTATTCATTACTCCAATGAGAATGCCTATAATTGACTCGTGTATCCTTTTAATTATATTATCTTGTTTTAATTGAGCACTTCTAAGATCTGTACATGTGTTACACCTTTCAATTAATAGAAATATATTATGGAAAATTTTAGATAATTATTTAAAACATTATATTGGTTTATTTTTTAAAACCCCTTATTAGTAATTCGTATGCTCACCCTACATTTTGGACTAAAAAATTTCAGGTATCATCTTCAGTTAAAGAAGTATGATAGAAGTGGCTGGTTTCCCAGAACCTGTAATAAATTCTGTCTTCTTTGTGGACATGATGTGTCATTTAGTTTTTTAAAAAACAATTATACATCATGATTCTAGGCACCGGATTCGAGAATTCTGGGGTCGGGTCCTGACATTAGATATTATTAATTAATTATTTAATTAATTAATTCAATAGAAATGAAGATGTAATTGATGAATTAATTAAATGTAATGACTATGATTAGTTAATTTTTTTAACATAAATACAGGAATTTCCATGGATAAATTAATTAATGGATTAATTAATGGATGTAATATAATTATTGGTGAGTTTTTATTAATTAATTTTTGTATTAATTAATACAGATTGTTGTGTGTATTTAATAATTGATTGAATAATTAATTATCGAATTAATTAGGGGATATGAGAATAGTGGATTGATTAATTAATTATTTAATTAATTAATGTATATTTTTGTGTTTATATAATCATTGGTGGAATAATTATTTATTGGGCTAATTATGAGAAATTGGGATTATGGAATAACTAATTAATTAGTGATTTAATTAATATATATTTTTTGGGTCTATACAATAAATAATTGAAAAATTAATTATCGAAATTAATTATGGGATGTTCCTAATTCCAATTTAATAATTAACTATATAATTAATTATTTAAAATTGTGGTTTTGAATTCATAATAATTAATTGTTGAATTAATTATGTGAAATTGAGATTACTGAACATAGTAAATTAATTATAGAATTAGTTGATGAGGTATTTTGATTATGAATTTGTATAATTAATTGTTTAATTAATAATTGGATCTTGGGATTGTGAATTGAATAATTATTTATTGAATTAATTTTTGGGATTTTGATATTAATATATACGATTTACCAATTTTTGAATTAATTAATAGAATGTATGTGATTTAATAAATGTTGAATTAATTAATGGGATAGAGGTGATTAATTAATTTTTGTATTATTTATGTAATGAATGTAATTAATTTATGTTTCAATTAATTAATTGAAGTGATGTGCTAAAATTATTATTTAATTAATTAATGGAATGATTTGAATATGCAATTGTAACATTTGATTAATTAATTGGTAAATTAAATTATGATTTTTTGTGATATGTGTAACAATGTGATATATTTTATATTGTGATATATGTTACATTAATTGGTGAATGATAACATGGACATTCAGCCGTGTATTATTAATTTTAACATGAAAATTTAATTACAAAATGATGTTTGGTTACATGGACATTCAGTCATGTATGATAAATTTTCAATAGTTCCATGAAATTCAATTGTGAAATGATTAATGGTAAAAATGGAATTCAAAAAAATATTACTAAATGTGAATGGTCTCATGGACATTAAGTTATGAATATAATATTGGAAATAATGAAATTAAATTATCAAATATGATTGGTAAGAAGGACATTTAGTTATGAAAATAAGAATGGATGCAATAGAATTCCACTATGAATTATGATTGGTAACATTTAAATTTAGGTGTATAATTTGAGTTTAAGTGTCCTCGAGAACCTGATTGATATGAAGTTGAATAAATAGTTAATAAATAAATGTGAACTTTTTTACTTTTTAAATTGTTATTTATTATTTATACAATTTCATTAAATATTATTGACTGGATATTATTTTATATGTTGTTTTTGGTGGCATACTGAGTTGTACTCACACCCTATCCACACTACCTGATCGGTATCCAAATTGATTACCTGATTGAGGGACAAGATAAAGGATAATTCTACATCTTATATGTCTGATGAAATTGATATGATTAATTAGTTTCTAAAGTAATTAATAAGATTTAGATGATTGTTTAATTTTTTATATAATTCCTCATATTTAGAAGGTTAATTAATTATTGAGTCCATTACAAAAATTTAGGTGAATAATTAGTTTTTGAGTTAAATAATGTTATTGGGAAGGTTTTTTAATTATTGAGTTAATTAATATGATCAATTAATAGGTTATTTAATTAAAGTGACTGAGGTGATTAATTAATTTGTAGATTAAATTATGAATTTAGTGTGATCAATTAATTTGTGTGTTGGTTGAAGAGAATCATGTGATTAATTAATTAGTGAATTAATTAGTGAAATTGGAGTAATCAAATAACTGGTGAATTAATTAAATAGAATGATATGATTAATTCATTGGTGAATTCATTAATAAAATTTCTGTGATAAATTAACTAGTGAGTTAATTTAAGATATTTATTTAATTAATTAATTGTAGAGTTAATTTAAATAATTGAAGTGAACTATTAATTGGTGAATTAATTGAATGGATTGAATCTGATTAATTAATTGTTTAATTATTTATTGCGATTGAGGTAAACAATTAATTGGTGAATTAATTGAAGGGACTGAATTTGATTAATTAATTTTTTTTAATTATTGGAATTGGTTTTTATTAATTAAATTGTGAATTAATTAATGAAAATAATGATTTTATTAATAGGTATCTATTAATTTAGTTGTTGAATTAATAAATCTGAATTATAATCTTTATACAATCATTTCTTGAATAAATGATTGTTTAATTAATTACTGGATTTTGTGAATGTGGGTTGATTGAATAATTGTTGAATTTATTAATATATTTTTTGGTTCTTATTCAATCATTGATTGAATAATTTATTTTCAAATTAATAATCGTACATTAGGATTGTTGATTAATTAATTAATTGTGTAATTAAGTAATGTAGATTGATTTGTTTATATACTCATTGATTGTATAATTACTTCTAAAAATTAATTATGGGATATTGAGATTATCAATAGATTAAATTTTTATTGAATTAATCATGTGATATTCAGATTATAAATGAGAAAATATTAATTTTTAAGGAAATAAGTCAAATTGATATTACTAAGTTGAGGAAACTAATTTTTCAATTAATTTTGAGATATTGTGATTTTTAAATTTTATAATTAACTATTTAATTAATTATGGGATCTGGGGATATTTAATTGATTAATAAATTGATTAGATTTTGAGATTAATGTGTAGTATTAATTAATTATTGAAATAACCAATGGCATGAAAGTGATTAATTAATTTTTGAATGTGGATAGATGTGATTAAATACTTTTTTATTTAGTTAATCGAATGAACGTGCCTAATTTTTTTATTAATTAATTAATGTGATGGATATGATTAATTATTTATTGAAATAAATAACAGAATGATTTGAATATCCAATTATTTCAATTCATTAAAAATTAATTGGTTATTTATTTAATGGGTTTTTGGGATACATGTAACATTTTAATATATGTGATATTGTGATATAGTGATATATCTCACATTAAATGGGGAATTGTTGCAAGGACAAACAACCATGTATTGTGAATGTAAAAAAGGACATTCAATTATGAAATGATGAATGGTAACATGGAAATTAAGACATGTATTATAAAATTTGAATGGTAAAATGGAATTTGATTATGAAATGATTGATAGTAGTAGTTGAATTCAATAATGTATTGTAAAGTATTAATAGTAACATAGACATTCTATTATGAAAATATGAATGGTAACAATGAGAATCAATTATGAAATATTAATGGTAACATGTACATTCAATTATGAAAATATGGATGGAAATAATGTCATTCAATTATGACATATGAATTTTAATTGTGAAACTCTGATATAAGAGTTGAATTTGGGTTTCATCATGAACCCTGGTGATATGTGATTAAATAAAGAGTAAATGAATAAATGTAAATTGTAAACTTTATTTCGTTTATTTTATTCTCTATAAATATTCATAAATTTTTAATAGCTGTATATTTTTTTAGACGTCGTTGGTGGTGGCCTACTTAGATGTACTCACTCCCTATTCAGGCTAGATAATCGGTACCTGAATAGATTACATGATAGAAGGACAATCTAAGGGAAAATGCATTGTGTTAGATGGATAATGATATTGATATGATTAATTAATTATTGAGTTAATTAATAAGAATGAGATGATTAATTAATTTTTGATTTAATTAATGATCTCAAGAATATTAACTAATTGTTTTGTTAATTTATAATATTGATATAATTAATTAATTTCTGTCTTAATTAATGGGATTGAGAAGATTAATTAATTTTCTTGTTAATTAATAAGATTATGATGATTAATTTTTTTTTAGTTAATTAATAATGATTAAAAGATTAATTAATGGTTGATTATATTAATGGAATTGATATATGGCATGTAATATATATTGGTAATAGGGGAACTATGAGATATTACATGAGTTATAGAATGTTATCAATGGAATTCTAAGATGTTACATGTAATCAGGAATTGTAAAAATGGAATTCTGAGATTTGAAATGGGATGTGGAATGGTAACTATGGAATTCATGGATGTGATGTCCAATGGGGATACTTTATACTCTATCATGGGAGAATCAGGTATTGAGGCTTGGGTATCCTTGGGAACCTGGGGTTTATGTGATCAAAAGAAGTATGCTTGATAATGTGATAATGTTTTACCTATAAATTATGTTTATTAATTTATACAACTGCATACACTATTATGGAATTGATATATTTTTAGAAGATGTTGGTGGTGGACTACTAATTCATACTCACACCCAACTCATGTTGCCGAATCAGTACCGAAATAGAATTCATGGTTTTTGGATAAGATAAGGGAAAAGCCTTGTGTTAAATGGCTGATTTGTGGATGGATCATAGATGATGTAACCTGATGTGGTCCCAGAACCACTTCATATTCTTTTGTGTCTTTATTTTGAGTTTTATTTTGATGATGTACACAAACATTAATATGGAATATTAACTACTTTGTTTTGATATTATATTATCATTTTTGGTTGTCTTGTTATACAGTTCTTGTTCCGGTTAAGATATCAATTGGCAATTCAGTTGTCAAAATTTATTTATTTTTTATTACTGTTGTACTTTCAAAATGTGTGTATAGTCTCCATGTGACTAATATTTCATCCTTTCTACAATTTGAAAAACCTATGACATGCGGGGAGGGACTCTTGAGGTCATGTAGAAGACTAGTTAAGGGAACCGGTGTGTAGAACCCATGATGGGATGTTACAAATTGGTATCAATGTCTTTTATTATTTTCATTTCATTTGACTACTAATTGGTAATGGAAAAAAGAGACTAGAAAGAGTTTGTCCTTCGATATGGGATCATGCATCTTAGTAGAAACCTCATGCGTAAAATAATCCCATGTACTCAAGGTGGGATTATTGTTATTAGAATATGTTGTCATAGATCATATTATTTCACCTTTGTTAACACACTTTTGGTGTGATGTGATATTTCCTTATAAGATTTTTTAGAGTGTGACTTGTGTCTTGGTTATGTATGAGAGTTGAGTTTCATGTGTCATTGTAAAAAATCAGAATTGTTTTATATCATGCACTATTTTAGGCATGTGTAGAAAATATGTTGGGGGTATGTTTTGAACATGAACTATTTTTCCATTCATGTGTAATTGAAGTGAAAGTGGTGCCTACTGTGAAATTTTTAAATTTTAAATTTATGTATGATGTTATTTGATTGGCGTAAAAAGATAAACTAGAAATTTTAATTATTATACCCTTCATTAACCATTTCCTAGATACATGGTGGTTAAGGGTACTGATAGTACCTTACTTTTGATAGTTTGGCAGGAAATAGGGGAATAACATTATATGTTAATGTTAAAACCACATTATGTAATGTGTTATTTTTTAAACATATCCTTTGTTTTTTTTCCCGTGACATTGGTGGTCTGGGCATTGAGAATTCCCTAGTTTGAGAACTCAGTTGTAGGTTTTACAGTTGAAATTTTGATATTGTATTGGTATGGTGAGATTTTGGAGTAAAGGAAGGCTGAGGCATATGAATGGTTATGGTGTTTCCTTAATTGGAGCTAACATCATTGAAGGAGGAATTATTGTGGTGTTCACTAAAAATTTCATAGGATAATTTTTATTAGTGAAAATAATGTCCCTACCTTGACACCATCTTGATTATGCTGAGAAAGCTCAATTTTTACACCTAGAAACACAAATCTATTTTGGTTGGATACGGGGCCACAGAGAAGTTGTACTTATGAAGAGGTTAATGTGGAGATGGATTGTGGTAGGTAAGCCATCGATAATTTATGAATAAGACTCTTGGGATGAAATAGAGGAAAAATAATATCAGGGGTTCCACAATCATAATTCGGGGTAGGGTAGATAGTGATAATGTTTTTTTCCAATGAAAGATTAGAATTCAACATCAAAGCATTAGGATTTAACTTGAGATTGAATCAATAGTTATGGTAGTTTATTATCAAAAAAACCTCGGTTTCCAATGATACTGTGGTGGCGGGAGATGTGTTAGTAGAATCTCTGTGAAGTCATAACATGGGTTGGATATGGGGGAATGAGATTTCAAATGAGGAACTTGTAAGGTACATGTTTAAATCCCATAGGGAAAGCCAATTTATCCCTTTGACCTGGTGGATATACATACATTCCAAGTGAATTTGATGGAAATACTAAGTGGAAATGTTGGTTGGTGTTCTTGGGGTTTTTTATGAATGGTGATTTTAGGACTGTTTCAATATATTGTGTGAATAGAGCTTGAATCCAATTCATCCTTTAAGGATCATCTTATTCAAGTGATTGAATGTAGTGATAATGTGTTGTGGTAAAAGATTGTGCCAATCATTCTTATATTGTGGAAACATCGGCATTTGAAAGAGGAAACATGCGAGAGAGAAGTAGATATGAGGTCTAAGTGGATTGATATTTTTTACTAGGAATATTACAGAATAATGGGTGTATAGCTTGAGTATCAGCAGTTATATGGTCGGTAGGTTGTAATATCCTATTTCTTCTTGTTACCACTCTTTTTAAATTTTTTGTTAACTCTCTTTCAGGATTGGTTTTTATTCATTCAGACATAGTTTTTTGGGCCTGGATTTCAGTTGGGTAAAGTGTTGAAGGGGCATAATAGTAAAGACTGGTGAGTTCCGGGTGTAGAAAAAATACACATCATGATTTTGATTCATTATGTGATTTTTTTCGGTAGAACATATGGATTTCATTCACAGTTTTAATTATTCCACATCCTAAAAAATTTACACATCTTTTATATACATTTCACTATGTTTCATCATGTCATAGGTGTAATTTTCAACATCGGTAATAAAAGTCACAAAAATATTAAAGTTTGAAAAAGTAAAATACATCATGTGTAATTTTTTTAATGTTTTTTGATGGTGATGATATTATTTTTTGGATTTTATATAAATTAAAAAATGGGATTCCTTTTAAACCCCTCCAGGACCACATTACCCTAATGTGTTTACTCCCTCTCCACTATATGGAAAATGAAAACCTATATTCTATACTATAGTGCCTCCACTCGCCTCTACCTTGGACCAAATCTCCTTCACAGACCACCATCTTCGAACGAAGACCCTCTACGCACGTCTCTATTCACCGCTGGTCTTTTATGAATGATTTATGGGAGTCCAATTCAATCGTCAACTAATCTCATGTGATGGCCCAGACCCTCACAATCCATCCCTTGGCCATAATCTGGATCCTAAGGGTGTCGTCTCAGTGGGTACGACTGATTGGTGTGTGACAGATCGGCGTGCAACCGATCGGCATGCAACCGATCGGCGTGCGACTGATCGGCGTGTGACCGATCGACCTGCGACCGATCGGCGTGCGACCGATTGGTGAGAATCTGATCGTTGTGACATGATCGGTGCCCCACTAACCGGTGGTACACGATCGGTGTGACCAATCGGTGTGTGGCACGATAGGTGTTTCGCCGATCGGTGTGTGGCGTGATCGGTGCCACCCGGACTTGTCGGGTTCTTTTTCATCTACAGTTTCTCCCGTAACTCTACTTTTCGGCCCTTTTTAGCCATTTTGGGAGTGGTTCAAGGCTGTTTTTAAGCCCTTAATAAATGTTTAAATTCTTAAGGGTGGGGTGACCCTCGACGGACCCAGTATTGTGTCCGCGTAGTGTGCCCCTATGTTTATATAAAATCCATAAAGTCACAGCCATTACCACCTTTTCCGATGAGAATCACAAATAACAATTAATCTCGTCATGTGTAACCACCCAATAGCATGGGGAACCACGATCTGATTTTAAAGCCGTTCAAATCCCCAAATATCATAACAGTGAGATCTTATCTATATATATCGCACATGAATTATTTTCTTCTTCTTCTTCTTTTTGGATGGCCTCCTTTTCTTTATAGTGTGTTTGGAGTCTCCCTTTCCTAGGAAAGTGGCGTGCCTATACCAGAGCCTTTCTACTCACCCTTGGAGTCCCCGGTGTTCATTCTCTATAGGTCGTGCATCTCCAGTTCTTGGCATGTGAAGAAGAACTTCAATCCTTGATCAACCAAGTAGGGTTTTTTTCCTTCGTCTCTCTTTATTGTGTATCATGCGGGGTGGGAATGCTTTTGTTTCTGTCGGTATTTAATGAAACCAAACTTAATAAAGATAATGAACGTACCTTTAAAGAATAAAGGGGGTGTGTTCGATGTTCTGTTGTACTCTTTTATGATGATATGTGTTAAGAACTGTATGGGATTGTGCTCAATGAAAATCATGTTCGTTGGTGGTCTTTCCTTGCATCATAATAAACCCTTTTATTTGGTGATGGATAAATAATTGTAACATGGAAATTTTGTTAGTTAACTAAATATAGTTGTTTTAAATGGATGTTTAGTAAAACAAGAATCCCTGTGTGACCACCCCGGTTAACAAACAGAAAGAAGAACCTAAAGAATGTTGTTCTTGAACCTGGAAGTTTCCTAATCTATTTTGGTATTAGGTGTGTTGTTTTTCCTAGTGCTTACGAGGTGACATGAGTGGGGATGGGATCCCCTCTATTGTACAGTTGTTGGTTGTGGTTCAGGATCCATGTGGGGCAGTATCTCGAGGAATTATTTGGTTCCAGTACATTGAGGGGTCTCACTTATCCCTCTGTTGTTGTGACTTCACAAGAGAACCTGGTGTGAATGCTTAAGATTATGTTTGGTTGTTTCTCCTTTCAAGGATAGTAGTTATTCTTGTTAGTTACCTTGTAGTGCAGAATTTACTGAAATGAGTTCACTTGAAGATGAAACTAAGAATGGGTTAAATGGGGAATTAGTTTTGGGAATGAGTGGTGACTTGTCTATGAGTGTTGTGGATTCTTTTATGAATTAATAGAAATAAGGCTGTTACGCTTGGGTTGACTTAGGGAACCCTAGTTTGGGATGAGTTCATGTTAACTATATATATACCTATAGTTTTTATGTTTTTCTTATTCACGCCCTACCCAAGTTGAGAACTTAGTGCCAAACACCCCCATTTCATGGGGGAGGGTGTTTTTTCAGACACTCCCCTCAGTGGATGGTTATTAGTCCTTTTTCTACTCCCTTTCCCAAATATCCCAAGACTCTTCAGGCAGGCTGTGATGGCCTGAGGTCCATTATTTCCCAAGATTCTTCAGGTAGGGTAGTTGTGGTGGTTGGCCCAGGTGTTTGCTGGCAGGTTGTTCCTAAGAATCTTCCGGATGAGGCCCAGGTTTCTTTGGGCGTGCTTGTGGTTGTTCTAGCCCAGCTATTTGCAGGCCTGGTTAAGCGTGGTGGTTGTGGCCCAGGTTTATGTGGGCGGGATGTGTGGTAGTGTCCCATGTGTGTGCGGGCGGGGTGTGGCTGTGGGAATGCGATGAGAATGGAGGGATTGGTTTGATGCATAGGATGTATTCAATAACTACTGGGAAAGTGGTGTGTGGTACCCAAACATTGATGTTCTATTATTATACATTATTTGACATGAATTTTTTGGGGAGTGTGCCTTGGTGAGGCTTTGGTGGATAGTTTTCCTTGCTTGGTGCCTTGGTTATATCCTTTTTCATGGGGCATTAGAATGCATCCCCACTTGTGGATGAGATTATTTATCTTTCCTTACTTAGTATACTTGTATGCTCACCCTATGTATATAAAAATACTTTTAGGTTTCCAAGAGGACATCAGGGTTCATGCGGGACCGTACTAGCTAAGACATTGGGGCAGTTTCTATTTTTGTTTTCCTTTCCATGGTACTTTACTTTGTAGTTATTGTGACTTTTATCTTTTACTTTTGAACATGAATATGACAATGGTTTACTTTGGGATTTACCATTACCTTCTGATTTGGTGTTGTTTCAGATTTACTATCTTTTCTCCTGATCCTATTAAAATAAATAGGGTAATTCTTTCTATCTTGTGTGTGATTCTATACCCTTGGTGCTAGTCGCCACTTCGGGACCTATTGAAGGCGGGTATTGGGGGTCATTATCTCTCTTTCAACTTAAAGAAGGAATGGTCTGGAGATCCGCTATCACTTCCCACCTTTTGGTGAAGGTGGGTTGTGATAGAATGGTATCCATGCTGGGGATAGAGGTGGACCCATTGAAGGTCGAGGCAGTTGTTTCTTGGGTAGAACCCAAGAACATGGACGAGGTTCGAAGTTTTCTTGGACTGACAGGTTACTATCGTAAGTTCATGCACAACTTCTCTCAATTTGCGGCACCATTGACATCGTTGACCAAGAAAACCAGTCTTTTGTGTGGAATGGGAAGCGCAAGGAAGACTTCTGATATCTAATGGAGAAGTTGGTAAGTGCGAAAGTGCTGAGGTTTCCGGAAGAAGGGGCAGCATATGAGGTGTTCTGTGATGCTTCATGGCAAGTCCTAGGATGTGTGTTGATGCAGCGGCAAGGGGTGATCTCTTATGGGTCTTGAAAGTTATGTCCCCATGTGCATAATTATTCCAACCACGACCTGGAACTTACATAGGTCGTTTTTTTCACTAAAGTTGTGGCGGCATTACCTCATCAGGAGTGCTTCGTGGTCTTCGCCGATCAAAAATTCTTGAAGTATATCTTCTCCCAGCGGGACCTGAACTCGCAGCAGTGTAGGAGTGTGGAGTTATTTCAGAACTACGACTTCATGTTTTCCTACACCTCATGAAATGGAAATGTGGTGGTCGATGTCTTGAGAAGTAAGTCGTAGAAGGATGTGTTTCAAGAATCAGCAAATGCTTGGAAGGTGATGGAGGATTTAGCTTCCATGCACCTGGCTGCGAGGATGGATAGTGGTAGTGGTTTCTTGCATCAGATGACAGTACAGTCTTCTCTATTATGATAGGTATAGGATTCTCTATGGGGAGACTCAAAAATTGAAGTGATGTGTGACCGAGTTACCCAAGGAGATGCCCCAGAAGGGTGGAAGGAGGATGGTCAGAATCAGATGCTTTTCCGAGGGAAGTTGTTTGTTGTAGAGGCGATGCGTGAGATGGTTCTTGGTGAGTCCCACAACTCACCCCTAGTAGTGTACCTGGGAGTTTCCAAGATGTACCAGGGTTTGAGGAATCAGTTTTGGTGGCCTAGGGTAAAGCGGGCAGTGGCAGAGTTCATGGCCAGGTGCCAAGTGTGTCACCAAGTAAAGGATGAACACCGTGTTCTAGGCGGTCTGTTAAAACCATTAAATTTCTCCGAGTGGAAGTGGGATGAAATATTGGTGGATTTTGTAATGTGACTACCCAATGTTCAAGAAGGCTGCGACGCAATCTGGGTAATGGTGGACCTGTTGACGAAATCGTCCCACTTCCTGGCGATCAAAGAGTCGGGTACAGTGGATGCCTTAGCACGAAGGTACGTAGATGAGGTGGTGTGGTTTCATGGAGTTCCAAGATCCATAGTCTCAGATAGGGATTCACAGTTTACCTCATGAATCATGAAGGGATTAAAGCATGCTTTTGGCCCCCAGCTATGTCTTTGCACTGCTTTCCATCCCCAGACAGATGGACAGACAGAGTGCACAATCCATACATTGGAAGATATTCTATGAGCATGTATTCTGGATTTTTGGGGATCATGGGTGAGACACTTTCCTCTGGTATAGTTTTCCTACAATATTTTCTATCACTATACCATTTTCATGGCTACGTTCGAAGCCTTGTACGGAAGGCCATGTCGCTCACCCGTGTGATGGGCCGAGGTTGGGGAAACTGGGGTTCTTGGACCAGAAGAGGTGCATAGCACGACAGAGAAGGTTCAGCTTATACGAGAGAGGATGATGGCATCTGAAGACCGGCAGAAGTCATATGCTGATAATAGGAGGATACCCTTGGAGTTTGAGGTTGGGGACCACGTATTCTTGAAGGTCTCCCCTCGACATGGACAACAGAGGTTTGACAAGGGGAGTAAACTTTCTCCAAGGTCCGTCGGACCATTCTCTGTGTTGTGATGGGTTGGATAAGTTGCTTATCAGCTAGGGATACCACCACCACTACTGAGAATAAATGACGTCTTCCATGTGTCTCAACTTCGACGGTATCTACATGACGATTCACACGTCCTCAATTGGGGAACTCTGGACATCGAGGCCGACGTAACTTTTTTGGAGAGGCCAGGGAGGATTAAGGAACGTGGGGAGAAGGTGCACCGTGTATGGAACAATCCTTTGGTTTGTGGGTTGTGGAGGCATGGCGGTCTCGAGGGAAGTACCTGGGAATGGGAGATGTAGATGTGCACCCAGTACCTAGAGCTGATTTGGGTTTTTTCCCATT
Organism: Viscum album; assembly: GCA_963277665.1. Lineage (NCBI taxonomy): Eukaryota > Viridiplantae > Streptophyta > Magnoliopsida > Santalales > Viscaceae > Viscum > Viscum album. Next base: position 319,385,148 of record OY728127.1, read on the forward strand.
TTATTTGTACTTGTTGTGATGGAACACTTTACCTTATCAATTATGGAATGTGATGTTTTCCTTTTCTATGGATGTGTGTGAAGTGCCCTGGAAGGTGGTAGGGGAGGACCTGATCCCGTATCAAGATGCATTAAGGTGGATGTAGTTCAACTCATGCGGGCGAGTCAGTGTCGCCCAATACAGATAGTATCTTGACACAGAGGAAGGAACTCTTTAATCCATATGATTCGACAGTTGACACTTGGATTTTCTTGGATGTTGCCTGGTTAATTGAGGGAGAGGTGTTTCTAGATGTCAATGAGGTTCACTCCTGGGAGGTATCTTTCCAGGTGGTTGTTCGAACCCGCTCTTTTTCTTCGGGCATGATTTTAATTCTCAAGGGAAGGAATGGTTTGAGAGGTATCTGATGTGATGGCCCAGACCCTCACGGTCCATACCTTTTCCAAAATCTAGATCCTAAGGGTGGAATCTCAGTGGGTGAGACCGATCGGTGTTCGACCGATCGGTGTGCGACTGATCGACGGGTGACTAATCGGAGTGCGAATGATCGGCGTGAGACTGATCGGGGGGTGACCGATCGGCGTGCGACTGATCGACGTGCGATGGATCGGTGTACGACCGATTGGTGTGAGACCGATCGGCATGTGACCCATCGGCGTGTGACCGATCGGTGTGGGACTGATCGGTGGGTGCCTGATCGGTGTGACACGATCGGTGCCCCACCAATTTGTGTGTGGCATGATCGATGTGTCACCAATCAGTGTGTGGCGCGGTCAGTACCACTCGACCTTGTCGGGTTTTTTTCTTCTGCAGTTCCTCCCATAACACCACTTTTAGGCCCTGTTTAACCTTTTTGGGAGTGTTTCAAGGTCATTTTTAAGCCCTTAACCGATGTTTAAATTTATAAGGGTGGGGAGACCCTTGACAGACACAGCTCTGTGTCCACGTAGCATGACCCTCTATTTAAATAAAATCCATAATGTCAAAGCAATTACCACCTTTACCAGTGGAAATAATTAAATAACAATTAATCTCGTCATGTGTAACCACCCAACCATGTGGGGAACCACGATCCGATTTTAAAGTCGTTCAAATCCCCATATCCCATAACAACAGGATCTTATCTATATATATCACATGAGAATTATTTTCTTCTTCTTCTTCTTTTTGGTCGGCCTCCTTTTCTTCCCAGTGTGTTTGCAGTCTCCCTTTCCGAGGCAAGTGGAACGCCTGTACCAGAGCCTTGCATCTCCAGTTCTTGGCACGTGTAGAAGTACTTCGTTCCATGATCAACAAAGTAGGGTTTTTTTCCTTCGTCTCTCTTTACTCTGTATCATGCGGGGTGGGTAAGCTTTTGTTTCTATGGGGATTGATGAAACCAAACATAATGAATATAATGAACCGATCTTTAAATAATTAAGGGGGTGTGACCGATGTTCTGTTGTACTATTTTATGATGATATGTATTGTGAATTGTATGGGCTTGTGCTCACCAAAAATCATGGTCGTTGGTGGTCTTTCCTTGCATCCTAATAAAATCTTGTATTTGGTTATGACTAAGTAACTGAAAAATGGAAATTTGTTAGTTACCTAAACTCAATTGGTTTAAAAGGATATTCAGTAAAACAAGAATCCTTATGGGACCACCTCGGTTAACAAACAGAAAGAAGAACGGACTGAATGATGTGCTCCAAACTAGAAGTTTCCTGCTCTGTTTTCTTTGTAGGTGTGTTGTTTTTCTTGGTGCTTATGAGGTGACATGAGTGGGGATGGGATCCCCTGTTGTTGTAAAGTTGTGGTATGTGGTTCGGGAGCCGTGTGGGGCTGTATCTCAAGGCTTTATTTGCTTCCAGTACTTCGAGGGATCTCACTTATCCCTTTTTTGTTGTGACTTCACAAGAGAACCGGGTGTGAATGATTAAGTTGTTGTTTGGATGTTTCCTTTTTCCTGGCCTATGGTTATTCCTGTTAGGTGCCAAGTAGTGCATAATTTACATAAATGAGGTCACTTGAACATGGAACTAAAAATGGGTTAAACAGGGAATTAGTTTTGGGAATGAGCGGTGACTTGGCCGTGGGTGATGTGGCTTCTTTAATGAATGAATAGTAACAAGGGTGTTACACTTGGGTTGGCATAGGGAACCCTATGTTGGAATGAGTGATTTTTAACAATACATATACCAGTAATTTTTATGTTTTTCTTATTCGCTCCCCACCCAAGTTGAGCACTTAGTGTCGAACACCCCCATTTCATGGGGGAGTGTGTTTTTCCGAACACTCCCCTGAGTGGATGGTTATTATCTCCTTTTTTGCTCTTTTTCCCGAATAGCCCAAGAATCTTCGGGCAAGATATAATGGCCTGAGGTGAATTATAGCCCAAGATTATTCGGGCAGGGTTGTTGTTGTGGTTGTCCCAGGTGTGTGCGGGCAGGTTGTTACTAAGAATCTTCGGGATGAGGCCTTTATGTCTTCGGGAGTGGGAGTGGTAGTTCTAGCCCATGTGTTTGTGGTCGTGGTTACGTGTGGTGGTTGTGGACCAGGTGTTTGTGGGAGGGATGTGTGGTAGTGTCCTAGGTGTGTGCGGGTGGTGTGTGGAAGTGGGACTGTGATGAGAATGGCGGGATTTGTTCGATGCGTAAGATGTCTTCAATAACTAGTGGGAAAGTGGTGCGGGGTACCCAAACATCGATGTGATATTACTATACATTACTTGAATTGTGTTATTTGGGGAGTGTGCCTTGGTGAGGATTGGGTGGATAGTTTTTCATTTCTAGGTACCTTGGTTATCTCCTTTTTCAACAGGAATTAGAATGCCTCCCCAATAATGCACGAGAGTCTTTGGTTTTCCCTACTGAGTATAATTGTATGCCCACCCTACATATATAAAACTACTTTCATGATGCCAGGAGGACTTCAGGGATCGTGCAGGACCATACTAGCTCAGATGTTGGGGCAGGTTCTACTGTAGTTTTCCTTTTCTTGGTACATTACTTTAGAGTTATTGTGACATGTGTCTTTTACTTTTGACCATGCATAGGGAAATGGTTTACTTTGGGCTTTACCTTTACCTTCATCTTTGGTGTTGTTTGGGATTTACTATCTCATCTCCCAATCCTATTAAAATAAAAATCATAATGCCTTCCATCTTGTGTGTGATTCTATACCCTTGGTGATAGTCACCACTCCGGGACCTATTGAAGGTGGGTCTCGGGGGTCATTATCTCTCCTTCAACTTAAAGAAGGAAGGGTATGGAAATCGGTTGTCCCTTCCCTCCTTTTGGTGAAGGAGGGTCATGACATCTCATGTTAGATATTGTTTATAAAAGCCTATATTTATAATTTATTCCTTCTACTTATCAATCTTCTTCTTTATATATTACTAAAAGAATATCTAGTTCTTGTTGAAAGGAATCCTGGAGCCGATTGCAACCACAAATGTACATTTTCTGTCACTGCTTCCTCATCCTTCAAGGTATGTGTCCAATAATTTAAATCCCAATGTCTTCATTTTGGATATGTGTAATTAACTCTAGAAATTTTATTGTATGATCAGAAATTAATCTTTTCTAAATTGAATTAATTAATTCAGTGGGTTAACTAATATATGGATTTGGGAAATTTGGGGTATTGAATTTATAGATATCGAAAAATTAGTTGATGAATTAATTTGGAATATTGAATTAATTATGTTGGAATAATTAATTGATAAATAAATTGGGAATATTGAAATTATTGAGTTGGAAAAATTCATTGAAAAATTAATTGGGAATCTAGAATTGTTGAATTAAAGTAATTAACAAATGAAATAATTATCGGATTTTTGGTTTTCAAATTTGACTAATTATTTGGTTAATTAATTAATGTTACATAGATGATTATCTAATTGTTTAATTAATTTATTGGATTGAGATGATTAATTAATTGGTAAATTAATTGATATTTTTATTGCGATTAATTAATTGGTTTTTTAATTAGCAAAATTGGTGTTATCAATTAATTTGTATGTAAATTAAGGACACTGATGTGATTAATTAGTTGGAAACATAATTAATGAAATTAGTGTGATCAATTAATTATGGAGTTAATCTAATATAATGATGTAATTAATTAATCCATTAATTAGTTACTATGATTTTTATAATCAATTAATTGGTCAGTTAATTGAATTGAATGATGTGACTAATTAATCGTTGTTATAATTAATGAAATTTGCATCATCAATTACTTTGTGAGTTAATTTAATGTAATGATGTGATTAATTAATTGGTGAGTTAGGTAAGGATATTGGTGTGATAAATTAATTCGTGAGTTAATTGAGGAGAATAATGTTATTAATTAATTGTTTAATTAAATAATGTAATTGGTGTGATTAATAAATTGGTGAGTTAGTTGAAGAAAACGATGTGATTAATTAATTATGTAATTAATTAATTTACTTTAGGTGAAAAACTAATTGAATAACTAATTGAAGTATTGATTTTTATTAATTAATTATTGAATTATATAATTCAGTTGATGTTAATAATTATTTGATGAATTAATTGAAGGGATTGAATGTTATTAATTAGTTATTGATTTAATTAAAGGAAATTGATTTGATTAATTAATTGATGAATTAGTTAATGGATGTAAAGTTCATATAGGTGAGTTTGGAATAACAAATTATTGAATTAATTTATTTAGATTTTTGTGTTTATACAATCAATGATTGATTAATTAAATGTTGAATTAATTATGGGATATTGGAATTGTTCACTGATTAATTATTTTTTGAGTTATCAATGCATATTATAGTATTTTTACAGTCATTGATTGAGTAATTAATTATTGAATTAACTATGGGACATTGAGATTGTGGATTGAATAATTAATTGTTGAATTAATTAAAGCATAATTTTTATTCTTATAATATAATAGATTGAATAATTGGTTTTTGATGTTATTTATAGCTTGTTAAGATTTCCAATTGAATAAGTAATTATTGAATTAATTCTGTGAAATTTGTATTGTGGATCAAGACTAATTAATTGGGAATTCAATATGTGAAATTGATATTATTGAACTGAGGATATCAACTATTGAATTAATTTTTGAGAAATTTTCATTATGAAAATTTTTAATAAATTTTTGAATTAATTACAGGATCTTAGGAATATGAATTGAATAATTTATTTTTTAATTATTTTTTGGGATGTTCATATTAATGTATATAATTAATTAATTTTTGAATTAATTAATAGAATGAATGTGATTAATTAGTTATTGAATCAATTAAGGGGATATATTTGATTAATTAATTTTTTAATTAATTAACAGAATAAATCAAAATAATAAATTTTTGAATTAATTAATGGAATGGTTGTGATTAATTATATATTGAACTCATTAATGGAATAACGTGAAAAATCATTTATTACATTTTATTAATTAATTTTTTAGTTAATTAATTTGTTGTTGTGAAATATGTAACATTGTGATAGATGGGATATTTTGATATTGTGATATGACGATATATGTGAAATTGAATGGTGAATGAAAATATGAACATTCAACCATGTATTGTGAATGATAACATGGATATTAATTTATGAAATGGTGAATGGTAACATGGAAATTTACTCATGTATTTTAAATTATGAATGATGACATGGAATTTAATTTTGAAATGATTAATGGTTATAGTGGAATACATTCATGTGTTATTAAATATGAATTGTTACCTATATATTAAATTAATAAAATATGAATGGTAACTGTTACATTCATTTCTGAAATATGAATCATTACATGGAAATTAAATTATGAAAATATGAATAGTAACAAAGGAATTCAATTATGAATTATTAATGGTAACAATGAAATAATTGTATATCACTTGAATTATAGTATCCTTGGGAACCTGGGTGATATATGGTTAAATGTGGAGTAAATATATAAATGTAAACTATTAAATTTATAGCTTGTATTTTATTCTTTATAAAACTACTAACACTGTTATTCACTGGATATTGTTCAATAAATGATTGGATATAGCCTACTGATTTGTACTCACACCCATCTCATGCTACCTAATCAATTCCCAAATATAATTCCTGATTATAACATGGGTTATGTAAACGGCCATGGGTTAGCTACTGATTCAGGATGCAACATGGATTTGGGAACAAGATGTGGTTTGGGACAAGTACGTGAGTTGTCAATGTATTGACTTTTGAGTTTCATTTTTTACACTTGGTACGTACTTAGTAAGGAATATCTACTATTTAGTATTGACATTATATTTCTTACTTTGTTTTTTATGAGATATTGGTATTTTTTTCATCATATCTTATCATTTGAAAATTTCAATTATCTCTACTAGTGTGTTACTCTAATAAAAAGAGTGCATAGACTCAACAATATTGATATTTGACACTAACTTCTAGTAAATAGCCTCTGGAATACGAGGAGCGACACATGAAGTCATGTGGTGCACTAGCTCAGAGCACCGATATGTGGCACCCAAGTTGGGACATTATAATTTTATAAAAGAACCATAAGAGTTCTACAAGAACATAAAATAATGCATACATTAGAACCATTATATATATATGGATACCTCAAGAACGTATATAATCCAAGAAGAGTTAGCCGCTAAATTATTATGGTTAAATCGAATCAAAAAGGTCTTCAAAGGATATTATAGAGATCTAATTGATGCATATGGTTTGAGAGAGAATATTAAAATTATAGGTGTTCCAGAGGGATTTATGAGTATTTACCATAATTCTGTAAAATATAAGACTATGTTATATCCTCCAAATGAATTATAAGACCTTACACACAACCATACATGCTTCCCCCACTATTAAGAAAGATCGGCTCAAATGGGAAGGATGATGGTGAGCGGCATGGGACTACGCCACAAACCTTTTGGTCTAAAAAAAGTCCATTATCCATAGACCCTTCCATTTCATAGATCATTTTTTATATAAGATGGGACTACAGTGTTGTTTAGAATACCATGTGGTAGATCCCCACTATCTAATATGGGTGATGTCATAGCCTACTCCCCACAATACAACTACCACATTTTTTGAAGAACCAACTAAACCTCCTATGTACGGCTCCATGTTGAAGACAATGACTCCATGACACGTGGGATATATGAATAGAAGTTTTAAAACATAACACCACCCCCATAGTGTATCTATGAATATTATAGTAGTGGAACCAAACATCCTTATCTAGGTAACTACACCATATCTTACTAGTCAATACCATAGTAAGTCCCCTCCTTGAAACTCCAAATTACATCCAAAACCACTCAAACATGAAAATGAAACATTAAAATTGTAAAAAGAGAGAATTTAAAAACCCATCGTATGTTACATCATAGAGTGACTACTCCAAATAACAGTATTATTATGGTAACTTGATTTTTAATCATTGTTATACTGGAGAAAAATTGCATGTAATCTATAGTTGAGTTCATCAGCCTATCTCCACCTATAACAGAATTTATCAATGAAATTTTAACATTTATAATACTATTTTGGGTTAATAAAAATTTATATATACCATATATTTATTTAAATTACCATATATTTCATGTTTACCTCCTCATATAAAATAGGCTACCAACCATCTATGATATAATCAACTTATCCTTGGATAAAATGTGACCGAGAAGACTACCATAACAGCTATCATTTAAAATTTTATGAGATCATATATAATAAATATATATAAGTTGGAAATAATATACTACAAACAAATAAATGGGGTCAAAAATATCACCACATAAAAAATAAATAAAATAAAATCAAAACATCTATATTTAATATGTGGCGTCATTAAAATATCATTAATTGACCTTGGTAAAAAAAACCAACACAAAATTGGGAGAAATTTATAAAAGGAAAAGAATAATTTGACCATTGTGACATTAAATATGGTTCTATTATCACTATAAAACATTGAACCTCTTTCTATAATCCATGATCTTAGTCCCAGAGTCACAAACAATTCATGTATATCAATATCAGTCTACCCCAAAAAAATGACCATATCATGTTAAATTCTTAATATTGAGAGTGACTAATTTAATTGGATCTCACATATCTCTTAAAGTGGATATTGTTATTATATTGAAAACGGAATCATGTGATTGTTTATATTCAAGGAATCTATACCAAAAACAAAAAATTAAAACATGAAAATATTTTCAATGAATAAAATATAAAACCCTAATAAAAATAATTTTTTTCTTAGAACATAAAAAACAAATTATTGGATAATTTTTCAACACATAGTTATGGATGGTGCTAGTGTTTTATTGAACACATGTTAGTGATGTTGTGGGAGATTTTTATACCAAATTAAATAATCATTATGGCTGTTGAAGTTATTTTTGAAGATTTATATAAATTTTTGATTTGTAGAATCAAAATCCTATTGGTGAAAAATGATCTCATTGTTAGTGAAGTTAAATAAAAAATAGAAATGAAAAATCACTCACTATGATAAATACTATATTTCTATTACTCTTAATAGACAAGTCATTAATAAATAACATGGTTCATGCCTTGACTGGATATATCTCTAATAAATAACTAGATTTGACCTAAGGGTTGTTTCATATGGTAAAATGGATGTTCAACACATAGGGGTGGTTTTGTATGAAGACACACTATGGGAAGGGTGTCCTCACCAAGAATATATTGTTAAGGATAAAATCCTTTAATATATAAGTGAATGAAATATGATTGAGTTAATAACACCATTTCTAGGATAACAATGTTTTGAAGTGGCATGTCCAGCTTTCAATAGTTCTTAATATTAATATAAGATCACTCTACACTAAACAACTAAAATGTTAATCTTCAGGATTTCACCATAATGTGTATTATAGTGTACATTAATTAAACTCTATAATGAATAGTCTCACGTCATGTAGATACACCAGAAGGAAGGAGTTTGATTTCACATTTTTAGAACGAACTATGCATCATTTTATAATGTTAGTTCTAACATCATGAAATTGAAATGTTATCAGGTTTACATATATCAAATTTCCAATATTATAAAAGATAAATATGAAAATAAAATGAAGAGTTTTACTTATATTTGAAGTTCTTTGTGGTACTGATTTTGACATTATATTGATTGTAGATTAATGATATTAAATTAGTGAACATATAGACTTTATATTAGAATATTGAAAAGGTATATCATAAATATTTTCTTTTATGGAGATATATATCTCCTTAAATACATGTGTCTTACATTATGTAAATAAACATAAAGAGGTTGAACATATTTTTTAACATTAATTTATACAGTAGAAAATAAGTATATTGATGAGAGAATTAGAAGTCTTTAATGATATTTCTAAAAAATGATAGTGAAGATTCCTTGATGGATCATAGAAGGTGTTGTTGTTGTTATGGTTATGTTCATAAACAATTAATAAATGTGTTATATGTAGATATAAATTAACCCTTATCTACACTATTTCCAATAAGAATGGTTATATTATTTTGTAATGGATTACATTCCCAAGTGTTTTCCTTTTTTGAGGAGTGAGAATATGATAAGTGTGAAGGTACTGAAACTATAGAGGTGGTAGATTATACTTGAGTACTTTTAAGGAGAGTGAGAAAAGTATTGTAGTTTCATAGAATAATAATATCCTGAAATAGTGAGTTCATTATATTCTAGAACATTAATATATTTTTGATGCCTGACCCTCAAATTAACATACCACGGGTCAATTTTATTGCACAAATACTTAATTTATATTCATTAAGAAATAAACTATTGAGTGTTTGTTAATATATAAATGAAAAATCAAGTAATATAAATGATAATTGATTTATTCTATGAATCATAATTTAAGTAAGAACAAATGTTTGATCATAGTAACTACAAGGTGATGAGATGCTATACTGGTTAGAGTTTTAGGAGTATATTGTTTTTATTAGAATTAGTTGCACGCCCTGATTTACCTCCATCTCAGTATGTCCCATAATAAAATCATCTTAAAAGTAAAAAAATAGATATTTTTAGACATTTCATTAAAGGATATATTTTTTCTATAGAGATGTTAATAACCATTTTCTAAAGTAGAATTGAGTATAGAATAAGGAGAACCTTGTGAAACAACAATGGTGATTTTTTATTCCCAAATCTAGCATGCCTTTATAGAGTAGTAATTAGAGGATATGAGTGATGATTATGACTCTTGATATGTATTTAACCAGCATTGATTCCATTAAAGGTGATGGAACCCATGATTTGAGTTCACATGTATATACCCCCCAATAAATAGTTTATTTTGTAGATTATAAAACATTTCATATTTTCATTGTATGCTTTATAGATTAACCCAATGGTACTGAACCATGAAAAATTCTTATTTCATGTGTGAAAGATTTATTTCTATTATATAAGACAAAAATTGGTGATTGTGGTTTAACATATACTTGATCAATCTATTTATTGAATGGATAAATGATATAATCATCATGTCATTATTAAAAAAACAAATAAAGTGTGACCATAGTAACTATGAGGTCAAGATTTGTTGTGTTATTGAGATTTTGAAGAGTAATTGGTTTAAATTACAATTAGTTTTATAACCTAATTCACATATCCCAACTCAGGGTATCAATAAATAAAAATACCAAGTTGTTCTATCATGTAGTATCAAAGAACCATTCCTTTTATTAGATTTTTTTTTTGAATTGATTGGATTTGTTCTTATAGTTGTGTTTTTTATTCTCTTAAAATCATTTCGTGACAAGGAAAAGTGAATGGCTAAATGTTATAAATAGGAATATGTGTTAATTCAATATAATGGAGTAGTGGTAATAAATTTTTAGATTTATTTGGAAAATTAAAACAATATTTGAATGAAAGGTATGAATTTTTATGATTTTTATTCTATTAATTAATTCAATGATGCTATGGTATTTTATAAGGAGATTTATATCCATGGTGATGTTACATCAAATAATGAGAAATATATATTCATAAATATAATGATTAATTTCTTCCATCTATCAAATGATCGAGATTATTGTATGCATAAATAAAATAAGATATTGATATAGGGAAATATTCCTCAAGTGATCCATGTTAGATTTATATATATATTAAGGTTGGAATTTAAAAAACCATACAAATATACCAATAGAAGTATATAATTATTTGAGGAAAAAATAACTCATATTTATTGGAATTTAATGTAACACCCCAGGTAAATAAGGAATATGAAATTTTCATATTTATCCATATTTGTGAATAAAATATTAATTTTACTTTAAAGGGGACGCTATGCTCGATGGTGTACCCAACACGAAACAATGAGTTTCTTGGAAATCTTACGTTGCACTCTAATAAAAAAAAATATTATTTTAAATTGTAGTTAACATATAGCTGTTGTATTGGCGGGAATGGATAGAAATAACTAAAAAATGATTATATATGTTTTTAAATTCTTTTAAATTTATCCAATAAAAGATAAAGGCATAAAATACGGAAAGAATTCAATTTTAGGCGTATATGCCCTAATTTTCACTAAAGGTTCACTTATCGCCTTTTGATGGAGAGTCGTCATTAAATATAGTTTTGTTCACTCTTATCCATCCTTTTGGACCAAATAAAACTATTCTTAAGAATTGGGACATCAAAATTTACTTTGTGTAAAGGTTTGGTATCTTTCTGATAAAGATCATTTTTTAATGAATAGTGTAAAATATTGTATTTTAATTCAAAACCTCTTTTTAATATAATTTATTAATATGATTAGATTATCATTTGAATTGGTTTTAAAGTGAAATTATAATATATTTTTACCATTAAATCCAATAGTGGTCATTGGAATTAATTTCACTTTGAAATCAGACTTAAACTAGTGTCAATCTTTTGATACTTATTGTTTCATAAAAACATGCTATTTGCTCTAACATCAGGAATTAATTATTAAAATAATTAATGTGAATTATATATTTTGAATTTTGTAAAATAGACTTCATTTTTGAATTCGGAATATCAAATATAGCTTAGGGTGAATTTTTGGGATTTTTCTGAAAAACATCAATTTTTGAAGAATAGTGAAACCACTAAGTGGTACTTATAAAAACTGATTTTTCCGTTTAAATGAAATTTTTCCATCTTTGTGTTTTGAATTTCAAAAATCCGACATACATGGTTGTCATTAAGAAGTAAAATGTGGTTCAATGGGATAAAAATAATTTTTTTGTGAATAGTAACATATTAAGTTTTCAATCGTGATTAGAGGTAATTAGTGTAGTTTAAGGTAAAAATAATGTTTTAATAATATGAAATGAACTTGACACATGTCCTAACCTCATTGGATGTGTCATGGCCGACCAATACAACCCATGGGTCAACTTTGGTACCCCATGAAGCCACTTTGGTTGGAAAATGACATTAATATCTTTTTATTTAATGTTAAAGTGAAAATGAGACAAACATGAAATGTTTTACTAAAACAATTTTTACATGGGGTTATAAAAATCAGATTTTTTACTATAAATATTAATTGGAAATCTAAAAATATTTACTACATCATAGTATTTTTTTATAATTTTTAGACATTAAATAAATTAAATTATTTATGACATCATGATGATGCAGCGATGACCTCATTATTTAACGATTTAAATAAAATGGAAAGATAATGTAATATCTAAGACCTACACATGTCTAAAACCTATTGGATGAGTGAATTTCGAACCCTTATAACCTTAACCTCGAAACACATCAATGTGGGACCTCTTAAATCCGAATACCATTTTAAAATAAAGTTACTTTTATTTACCTTCCAAGAGTGCCCCTCCTCTCCTCTTATAAAAGGCCCCCACCTCTACCTCCTTACCCACACTCCCAAAGCATTTGGCTCGGCCAAACTCTGCCCATTTTGTCTCTCAACTTCCCTCTCTTACTCCTTTAAGCCTAACTTTGGGCATAAGTTTTCCCAAGTAAGCCTTTGAGCTCGAACCAAAGGGAGTTACCCGATTTTAAGGTAATGTCTTCACTTAAGTCATTTTGTTTTATTTTGCTTCTCCAACCCCCTAAACTCTTTTTATTCATTTATTTTATAAAAACTACAGTATCTTCAATATTCCTGGATGTTGTTATAAGAAGGATTCAAGATACACTTTCACACACCAACATCTAATGGTTAAAGAACATACTGTTTCCGTGGATGGCGAATTTCGGCCTCCCGAAACGATGATTGTTCAACATTATTTTAACACCTTCAAAGGTGGCCATTAAGATGACACTATATTTATATGTGATATATAATATATTTATATTTTCCTTAATCTTCTTTATTTTTCATTTTGGGCATACCTGTATGGTTTCAATTATGGGTAAACACGATATCTTTATTTAAGGAAGTGCGGACTACCGCCCCCTCAAAGTGATGTGATTCGTTAATGCCATTTGTGGGGCGTATAAAGGATGGATTTAAAGTTATTATATATGATGTTATACTGGAATTATTATATACATCTATATCATTATTATTCCATTCCATAAAAATATAAAATAGAAATGAAAGTAGCATCCATGAGTACGTACGACTTACCGTCTCCATGAACGGTGCATTTAATTTCTTACCTCTAAATGATTATGTAATATTATAAATACATGTATATTCTGGATATATATGATATATATGATATCCAAATCATGAATATAATTCTAGATATAATGAACATTTGACCACACGAACCACATGTAATTGCAAGAAGTCCACTTTCGACTTAAGAACCAAATATCGACAAAACAAAAATTATTAACATAAATGATTACATAATGTTTATAACATGGAAATAAGTGATATAAAAGAAATAATGAACTAGAAAAAGGTTCTTAATAATGTTGAAATTAACTCAAGTTTATTATTCAGGACGTTAAAGAACGATCAAGTCAAGTCGGACCCGAGGTAAGGGATCTTACTCCTCTCTTTCTTTTTAAGTTCACTCTTTTATGTCATTCCTTCTAAAGCTCATATTTCTTGTTATTGGGATGTTATTTTATATTAATCTTACTGTAATTTTTATTTTCATATGATGAGAGACCCTATTGTCTCTCATCAATCCATTTTGGAATTTTTGAGTGGCGCCTTTAGGCTGCCGAATTTTCATAAGAGATCTAACCTCTCTCTTTCTTTTTAAGTAATCTCATTTATGTCACTTATTTTAAGCTCCTCTTTGTTATGATGGGGGATGTTATTTTATATTAATCTTGCAGTAAATTTTATTTTAATGTGATGAGATACCCTGTTTGATCTCATCAATCCATTTTTGGAAGTTTTAAGTGGCGCTGTTAGGCTGCTGAGTTTTCATAAGGGATTTTTCATCTCACTCTTATTTCCGTGAGATTTATGGTACATTTGCCACAATTTCGTTTGAGTGGTGTATGTACTGACCATTATTTTACTCATTGTGTAATATTCTTTCATTTATTAGTATTTACATAAATGTTTTATTGTCCTTCTTTCACGGGGCAAATGTTTCGAAAGATACCCATGTCGGTAAGGGAACCTTTCACCCTCCACTTTTTAAAATACTTCTTTTATTGGGTATTTTAATTTAAATATTTTTATGTTGGGATATGTTCTCATATATCCTTATTGATGTAAATTTTATGTACAAGTGATGAGATACCTTTTTTTATTATCACTCATCAACTCATTTTGATGTGATGTCGTTAGGCTGTCAAGGGAACTTCTTAACCCAATTTCGATTTCTTTGGGTTCAACATGTAGTTATTGAATATGTCATCCTTTGAATATGTGTGAATGACCTTTGATTATTTTACACTTAATATCCACTTATATTTGGTGGATTCAGTTGTCACACATAATTATGTAATTGATTTTCCTTTAACCAAGGATACCGTCTTTGTATGGGATTTCGTCTCAATATCCTTTTGTTGAGCCATATTTTGTTTTATACACAACCTTCTTTTATACGGTGTATAAACCCCTTTGAATTTTAAGTTTATTCAAAAGGAATCTTTTTTATACGAAGCGTTTACTAAACGAAAAAAGGGAATGTTTTTGTCGTACGTATGCGGCGACAATGACTTCTCCGCCGTCGTGACCATTATTTGAGTTTCGGCTTCCTCTACAAGCCATACCTTCTTTTTTAAAAGAAAAATAAATACCATGTTTTACTTTGGTATTGAAAATGGTTTTCATAATGTTTTTATATCAATGTGTTTTTTTTGATATCTTGTGATTAAAAGGTGGAAAAGTTATGTTTCCTTTATGCATGTTTTATGTGATGCGATTATGTTGAGGTTTTTGGGCATTATTATGAATACGGGTGGTTCTGTGATAAACTAAGGGCGGGTGAGCCCGATATAGCTCTCCAATGCATTGGGTAACGCGAAGGAGTGAAACGTTAAGGTTTCTCCGAAGAGATTTAGGGAATATTCTGTGATGGGTATTCCAAACGTAACCAAGAGGGTTACTCCCTACGTAAGAATGTTATGAGTGGCTCAAGTTACCTTTATGTATTATGATTTCTATGATTTATTCATGGTTTGATGAGGTATGTTAAAGTGCCTATGTTTTATGGGTAAAGTATGATTTCATTCTTATGTATATATGAACTCATGTTTCCTTTCCATATTTTTATAACCCTTACTGAGCTTTTTATGCTCATCCCAAGTTTTTTAAATGTTTTTCACTGGTCAAGGGAAAGGTACATGATGTGATGATAGTGTCAAGGATGTGTCAAGAAATAATCCGTGTTTTATTTTAAATATGTTTCCATTTATGGGACGAATAAATATTGTCTTTTTATGTAACCACTTTGTTTAAATGTGGAATGTAATGAAAGTTTCATGATCTAATTCTCTAAAAATCTAAACCTAAAAAGATCCTCAATGTGTAATCTTGTAATAACTCAAGATTAAGTAAGGTTTAAGGCTGGGGCCTTATATTTAATGTGACATATTCAATTATATATATTTTTCAAGATAGTTACATTTAGAAGGCCATTAACTCAAAATTAGTTCAAAACATACTGAATAAGAAGGATAAAAATTAATCACACATGGTTGATTTTTTAGAATTGAAACCAATGTTGAAGAAATAGATGGGATTCCATAAAATTTACATTTTTGAGAAGAACTGTAATGACACGCCAATTCTCATTGGATTGAGAGAACAATGAGACATTACTTGGCCTTAAGTGACATCCCCAAGAAGTCAAAGGCTGGCAAAAAATGCCGATGGGTTTCAAATATAAGTGGGGGATGATTTACCCTTTAATAAATAAACCAATAAACCAACCAACCATAACTAGAAATTCACTATATAATGCAAGAACAAAATAAAGAAATCTCATTCACTTTATGTATCTCTAAAACACATCTATGTATGCAATAGTGGAAGAATAACCAATTATCAATGCACAAAACAGATAAACGACACAAGACACTCAAAATATCAAATGACTCTATGATCAATAAGATCCAAGATCCATGATCTCCAAACATCCCAAACATCACAAGGTAGCGCTAAAAACATGGTAACTATTACTATTTTTCATATCTCCTAAGATAGCATCTGCAAAAGCACCAAAGATCCAGAGCAAGGGTGAGTATAAAACATAGTATGTTTTTTTACAATGACGTCCCTTCTCATGCCATGAGGATAGAAGAGTTAGCAGTAACTATATAAAACTGTTTGTATAAATAAAATTCTCAAAAAAAAGTTTATTACTAAAAATAAACAAGTTTCCAAATTCATTCATTACCAAAAGAATACAAGTGTAATTGAAACCAAATTTTCCATCAAATTATTTTTCCAGAAAAATAGTGAAACAAGCTTTAAAACTATTTCTCAATATCCCCTTTTTGGCATACCCAACTATTCCACAAACCCATGAAACCTACCATGCATGCTACATTATGACAGTTCCATAATCATGAGTGGGTTATCATCGATCTACCAAGTCATCACAAGGTAATTATTACCCATTTTCCATTATCCCTTTGGCACCGAGCACAAGGTCATATTTCAACCATGCCATGTATGTGTAATATTAACTTTTATCACTCATATTCCATTTAACCTTTGGAAGTACAAGGAAATATTTAAACCAAGCCCATGAAATGCAATATGAACTCACACACCAATATTCCAAAAAATCATTCCAAAACAACACTTTCAATAAAAACACCACTTTATTGAAAACCCTCACCCAACTAAAAGTGTTTCTGCCACTACTCTTACATTTCCTTCTAATGTTCATAAGTCTTTCCTGAAACTAACCATGCTTCCATAAAACCCACAAAAACCATTTCTTTTTTCCAAATGACATTATATATAATATCCACAATCCGTAGTGGGATATGTATCAATGATGAATCCCACTCGAGGTCAACTTGATCCTACCTAATCACATGGTCATGCTCAGGCTGATACTTTTTCAACTGAGAAACATTGAACACATTATGCACCAAACTGAACCATGGTGGTAATGCCAACCGATATTCCACCTCTTCCACCCACTCCAAAATCTCAAAAGGGCCAATGAATCTAGGCAATAACTTTCCCTGCTTCCTGAAATGAGGATGTACAATCCTTAGAGATATCCCCAAGAAGACATGATCACCCATAGAGAAAAAAATGGTCATCTATGGTGATCTGTATAATATTTCTAATGACTCTGAGTTATCTACATCCTCTTTTGAATCATATGGATCTACTTTATTTATTTTAGGACAAGGTTCGGCCCAACTAGTGAAGTTTCACCTATTTCCACTCAGCATAGTAGAGAATGACAAGGACGCCCATAGAATTATTCAAACAGATCCATATGCATGGAGGCCTGATAGTTCTTATGGAATGAGAAATCCACCAAGGGTATATACTCTTACCGTGAGCCACCAAAATCCATTACACATACCTGCAACATGTCTTCCAATGTTTTTATTGTCCCCTCGGATTTCCCATCCATCTGGGGATGATACACCGGGCTCATTGGAAACTAAGATCCAAGAGCTTGCTATAAGGATTTCTAGGAACGATATGTGAACCTCAGATCTCTATCTAGGACTATTAAAACGAGTACACCATTCCTCTTTACCAATTCTCGGATTTATATTTTTTACAAATCCTCCTTCATATAATTTTCATGAATAGGGATGAAATGGGATGACTTGGTAAGCCTATCCACTATCACCCGTATGACATCTTGTTTCCAGACCACTCATGGATGACCTATAACAAAATCCATTGCTATATGCTCTCATTTCTTTGCTGGGATAGTTAATGACTATAGTATACCTACAGGTCTCTGATGCCATGCTTTGACCTACTGACAAATTAAGCACCGCAAGACAAACTCGACCACCTTCATTTTCATGTCGCTCCACCAAAATTGTTCCTTTAACATCTTATACATCTTATGTGTACCTGGATGTACAGCCCATATCAAATGGTGGTATGTATAAATGAGTTGTTCTAGAAAATCCATAGGTATAAATATCTGATCTCTAAAACGCAAAACTAAACTCCCATCATGTTTCCATCCCTTAATGGTATCCTCGCTATTAAGTTTTAAACTCATAACCAAATATTATACATCTTATGTTGGTGCCTCTTTTACCATTTATACAAATTCTTGAACAAACATAGATGAAAAAAAACTACAACATCATCTTCATCTTCACATTCCACGTGCATGTCAGACAGGACCGACATCAACTTCCAGTCATCTAAAGATTCTTTTTCCAAATGAGCATGTGACTTTCTACCCAATGCATCTTCCACTAAATTCCCTTTCCTGAGTGTATACATTAAGTCAAAGTCAGGCATCTGGAGATACTTCATCCATCTCTTTTTCCTCAGATTCAAATCTCGATGTGAGAAAATGTGTTTTATGATTTTTTGGTCATTAAACACAAATAATTTCACACCATGGAGATAGTGTATTCATGTTTTAAAGGCATGGATGACTGGATCTAACCTTAAATAGTGTGTTGGGTAATTCTTCACATTCAACCTAAACATCCTTGAACCATAAGAAACCACATGATCTCTTTTCATGAGAAAATATCACAACCCAAATCCCAAAGCGTCAAAATACACCACATGCCCATGTCCTGATTCTAGAAAAATCAAGATAGGCTCCAATGTAAGCCAAACATTCAGTTCTGGGAAAGACTTCTAGAATTCCTCTGTCCATTTTATTGGAGAATTTTTCCTTGTTATAGATATCAACAACGAAGATAGTGGTGAGAAAGCATGCACAAAGCATCGGTAGTAACAATCTAGACCATGAAAACATCATATATCGATGAAATTCTTTGGTTGTTTCCATGATATAATAGATTCAATCTTTTCCAGATCCACAAAAATGCCTTTTTCAAAAATTACATGGCCAAAAAAATTTACATCCTATATCCAAAAATAACACTTTGATAATTTGGCACACAAAAGGTCATCTTTAATGATTTGTAACATTAATTCTAGGTGCTCCTCATGGTCATACCTTGTCTTTGAATAGACCAAAATGTCACCAATAAACCCCAAAAAATCCAGAAATTGTTGAAATATCTGATTCATCAATTCCATGAAGACCACTTGTGAATTCGTTAGACCAAAAGGCATGAAAACATATTTATAGTGGCCATATCAGCTTATAAAAGATGTCATTGGAATATCCTGCTTCCCAACTCGCAATTGATGATATCCAGATCGCATGTCAATCATGGAGAACCACTGAGATCCCCTTAATCGATCAAATGTATCATCAATGTGTGGATGTGGATATCTATTCTTTATCATAACTTGGTTAAGCTTATGATAATCAACACACAACCAAAGATTTCCATCTTCCTTCTTCATGAACAGGACAGTTGCTACCCATGGAGATGTACATGGATGAATAAAACCCTTGATTTCTAGTTCTTCCAACGGCACTTTCAATTACCTTAACTCTGTTGGATCCATCCTATAAGATGAAATAGAAATAGGATTGGTCCCTTGAAGGAGATCAATCATAAACTATACTTCTCTAATGTGTAATAACCATGAAATGTTCTTGGGGAATACATCTAGAAAATGATCCAAAAATACATAAAATCTATTTTCCTTGATGTCATCCATTGATGTCAATGTCAACACTGCCATCTAATAAGAGATCATTCCCACCATTGGTGCCAACAATCTCTTTTCAACTTTTTTTACCATCCTATCTCTTCTAAAGAGATGCTAGATATCGTCCTCAGTAAGAAAACATACTTTTCTCTTCTAATAGTCTATGTGATCCTTGAACTCTGTCAACCAATCCATACCCAGAATTATATCATATACATCCATCTACAACATTGAGAAGTCCCATTTCAGTTCAAATCCAACAATAGTTATAGCACATGCTCTAAACGCAAAGGCTTTACATTCTCTTCACGAAGAGGAGTTTGTCGTTTAAAGATAGAAGACATCATTTACAACTTTAAACATATAATTTAAAAAGAACACGATGAAATGAAAGAATGCAATGCACCAGTATTGAAGAGAACATACACAAGGGTAGAATTCAAAAGAATCATACCTCTCACTATAGACGGTCCAACCAGATCATCAATAGTCATATGCTCAACTCTATAAGGTTGCTTAATTATTTCACTATTATCCTTTTTTTCTAAATGAGGCTTCCCTGGTTGAGGAGTCATTGTATATCAAGAATCACCATGGCTAGCTTTGTTAGGCTAAGAGACACATTTTATTGTCTTCTTTTTATCGAAGCATATGATTCATGTGATTCCTGAGAAGTGTCCCAAGCACCTGACCTGGGAGCACTATAAGAATATCTCCAAAGATGTCACATATTGTGGCAATTATGTCATTATCTAGGTTGTGTCGTACACTCTCACTTTATGTGGTCAAGTGAACCACATTGAAAGCAACCTGCTTTGCTCTGGGGTCGTGGAGGTTGGTTCACTGTTCCATCAATTTAATTGTGATTTCTACGTCCACCTTGCAAATAGGATTCCCTTTTTTGATTTTTTCCTAGGGTTGAGTTCAAACCATTCCCTGTAGTTATCATCATACCTCCACATATTGATCTAGAGATATAAAGTTAAACCGTAGTAACTCTGTTCACTATCTCTTTATAATCTGTAATAAAGAGCACTGCAATCATCGAATGTATCTCCTACCATAGCCTCGATTCGAAGATACGTTCCTTCAAAGATGCACATGACATAACATCAGGTGAAAAGCTTGATAAATTCATGAGTTTACATGCACACTCTATGATATAGAGATTATATTTCATCAGGATGACGAAATATTTCATTCTCTGGATCTTGAATGTTTGATGATATAATTGTTTATTGAACAATTTCACAAAATCCTCCCATGTAAGGCCTTCATCAAATTTAGCATGCAACAATAAATCCCACCACTGACATGCAAGATACTCAAAAAATATGTCGCCAGAACAACTATGAGCTCTGATGGTATGCTGATGAAATTGAAGATACGATTCATCCTATTCAGCCACACCTCGTCCTTCTCGAGTTCAGAATCACTTCAGATGTTATGTGGATTTTTATTAATGAACTGAATGGTATGATCCACATGTGGTGGCTCATTTCTCATGTTCCCCATATCCACATATTGAAAATCCTTGAAAAATTATGAATGAGCTCTTGATTCACACGTGGTTTAGGTGCAACCACATTCTCCACAGCTTCTTCCGGATGGTTTTGATGATGCCTTGCTGGTGCCATTTTCTAAACAAACAACAAACTTCATCAATCTCACTCTATAGAAACTAATGGCTTATCATTTAAATTTCTATCACATCAACTATCACAACATTGTTTTCAAAATGAACTTTTTCCTTGTTCAACCATTTTTCAAAAAAAATCAACATGCTTTTTGAAAATCAAACCATTTTAAAAATATACTAAATATCATGTTTTCAAAATCATTCATTTGCAAACAACTTCGGTATTTTTCAAAAATTCGCACATTGAAAAAAATCATAAATCCTTCCTCACGATGAGTTATGAAATCCTAGTGGGATGTCATTCCTCTACAATGAATGTCATGCTTATCTCATTGGCTAAACACATCACAAAAAATTTCCAACATTCTAGAAGTGTATTGAAAACACTTATCTACCAAACACGATGGTAACATGAAGTTCAACATAAACGGGTTATCCACGTCCTTTTATGCTATACATTTCATGTTCCAAAAATCCTAATCCTATCTAAGATTCCATCCCAAAGAATAGATTAAAAAGAATTCCAACCCCATGACCAAGAACACTGATGAGCATTTGTACCACCAAGGTAGGACCAGAATGATAGAATTTCTAATGACATGCTAATTCTCATTGGCTTGAGAGCACAACGAGTCATTACCTGGCCTTAAGAAGAATCACCAAGATGCCAAAGATGGAAATAATTGATGAAGTGGTTCAAATAAAAGTAGGGGAAGATTTTCCCTTTAATAAAGAAACTAATGAACCAACCAACCATAACTAAACATTTACTATCTAATACATGAAAAAATGAAAGACAACTCATCAACATCATGTATCTATAAACCACATCAATGTAAGCAACAACAGAAGAATAAACAAGTATCCATGTACACAACGGATATATGACACAAGACTCTCAAAACATCACTTGACTACATGCTCCCCATGCTCCAAGATACATAATCTCAAAATATCCAAAACATCAAGATGTAGTGCTAAAAATGTGGGAAACGTTATTTTTTCCCCTGTCTCGGAAGATATCATTTGGAAAACTACCAAAGTTCCAAATTAGGGGTGAGTATAAAACTCAGAAGGTTTTCCCCTATGACATCCCTAATGATGGAACTAGGATAGAAGAGTAAGAAACAATTATTTAAAACTGTTTATATAAAAAAAATTGAAAAACAGTTTATAACCAAACATAAAAAAGTTTCCAAAACCTTTCATTACCAAACGCATACAAGTAAAATTGAAACCAAATTTTCCAAAAAGTTATTTTTTCAGAAAAATAACAAAAAAATATTTAAAACCATTTCATAATATCCCCTTTTTGGCATACCCAACCATTCCAAAAATCCATGAATCAAACCATGCATGCTACGTTATGACAGTTCCATACTCATGAGTGGTTTCTCGTCGATAAACCAAGTCGTTACAAGGTAATTTTTTCCCATGTGTCATTAACCCTTTGGCACCGAGCAGAATGTCATATTTCAACCAAGCCTCATATATGCAATATGAACTTTTATATCATGTGTTCCATTTAACCTTTGGCACTGAGAATAAAGTAATATTTCAAAAAATTCCCTGAGAAGAAATATGAACTAACACACCAATATTCCCAACAATCTTCCCAAAACAACACATTCAATAAAAACATGATTTTATTGAAAACCATTTCTCTTGATACCATTTCAATGCCAAACCATCTCAATGAAAAAACATTTCAATAAAACCCCATTTTTATTAAAAATAATTTCTCTTTAAAAACAATTTTTCATCAACCATTTAGAAATTCCAACAAATCAATAATTTTAAATCATCCTTTCAAATTCAAGAGGCAAAATCACTTTTTTCAACAATTCACCCAAATTTAACAATTTCACTAAAACAATAAATAGTCAGTAAAGAAGATGTATTCTATGATTTTTACAATAAATACCATTCAAATAAACCAATTTCAAACTAATACAATAAAATATAGTAAGAGGAATCAAGATAGAAGCCTCCTACCTCAAAGGTTTTGATGAAAACCACAAATAATGAAGAACACACAGGAAAACCATGTCGATCCTCTATGAACCCTAATTAGATCCCTTATCCTAAAACACCAAGACCAAATATCACCATATTTAGAATCCACACACTTAGATCTACCCATAACAGGTTTAGATCTAAGTAATCGATAGAAGAGGAGAAGTTTATCAATTCCGATATAAGAAACCTAACAAGAATGAAAAAGAACGATCACATATTTCAAAAATCCATCTTCGATTCTCCTGGGGAAGCCTTTAGATCGCCTCCAAAATGATTGGGAGTGGTTATCCTACCATAAAGGGAGAGTAATATGGAGTTATGGATACTTAGGGGGAAACGTGCCATTTAGAGGCCAAAATGTGTGAGATCAACTTTTTTAGGATATCATTTAAGTGCCCTCGTGGTTAGTTCGCACGATTAGACAAACCATGTGCTAACCGTGTGTTATCCACTATCGGGGAAACCCCTCACACAACCTCCTCACATGGATTCCCTAACCATGCACAAACCATGCCAAAGCTCACTACCTCAAACTTACAATTTCACATAGGTTGGCCTCATGGTTAGACAAACCGTGCGCAACCCATGTGACTTTCATTTTTCTCCAAAAACACCTCCAATGTTCTCCTAAATCTCCCCAAAATAACCCTTAAACCTTATAAACATGAAAAGAAATATGAAAGGGTTACATACCAGAAACTGGGGGTGATACATGAAAATTCATAACAAAAAGGAAAATGACATACTCTATAAGATATATTATGAATTATTGAATTAAATGACTCAAGATAATTCAACTAAGGAAGAAATGAAACATCAATTTATTTTTAATGGAAAAAAGATCCAACCAAATTAAGAGGAATTGAAGACGGTTGAAAACCAATTAGAATAATCAAATTACATGTGTAATATTACTCTAAATGATTCATTAAACATTTTAATAGATTACACTTTAGAATTAGATAATTATAAAAAGATAAATTATGATACACCAAAGGAGATGTATGAAAGGATCATAATGTCCAAGTGAACACATTTCATGGAAAATATTAACCTACATCATGATTGAAAACCTATGTAGAATGACATGAGTAGAATTAATGAATTACCAAGAAAAGGGGAAACAAATGAGGTGATGGAATGTCACTTAGGATGGTCCCAACAAGAAGTAATGATAAGAGTATAAAATATAAAATAATTAAAATGGAAATGTTCCTTTATGATGGAATTCATGAACATATTTCTATTAGTTTCTATGAACTGTTGGAATTTTTTTCCTCCAAAACATATGAATATGAACCAAGTATAACATATAAAAAAATTAAATCATTTTAGATAAATTTTTATTATATTAAATAATAATTCATACCCATGGACTATAAATAATTACCATCATTAATGAAAAGATACATAATCAAATAATTTCATTTAAGATATTAGGAATATCCCAAAATACTCTTCTCTCATAGTACCTTTTCTTGACATATCTTTTTGAATACTTTCCTTCATGACCACAGGAATATATATTCATAATAAAGGGTGACCTAATACTCTTAGTATGTGTAATCATGGTAGATATCATTTGATATTCGTATACAATAATAAGATATGAATGTGGGTATTTTATCATTTCCATAACATAAAAATTTTATACCCAATCATTCATTAGTCATAAATCATGAGTAACACCATATATATTTATCTTTTTAAAATAAATTAGTTATAAGAATGAGAAATAATCCTTATTATATCATCATCTATAAGAGAATATCACAAAAATATGAAAATATCATTAGAATTATCGAATTGTCATAATAATAGAAAATCATTTCATTAGACAAGAATCACATACAATAATATCATAGATTTCAAATTTCTATAGTAGATTATGTTGACTTCCCATTTTATCATTTCCATAAATTAGGTTCACTCTTAAGACTACTATTTTGGATAGATTCCCTTACTAAATTGGGTTCAAGTTCAATATAGAAAATATTATCTCATGAGATATCAAACATTAAATAATTAATTTGATGTATTTAATGAACCCAGCCAAAAAATAATGATACCCATATATATGTGTTCCACGTGATCAAAAAAGCATTTATCAATTAATCATAGCCTAGAGCATGAAAAATACTGTGTTTATAGGAATATAATAATCAGATAATAAAAATAAATACATAAATACAACATGTATGTTTTTATTAGATAATATACCTAGTGACTCATAATAAACATCAATATATTCTAACATAGTGGGAATATACCATTAAAAGATAATTTGACCATTTCAATGAAAATATGAAAAAAAATATACTTTTATATGGGTATAGTTAAAACTAAAAATATCCAGAATACTATGGAGAAATACTTATTTGAAAATAACCATGTAAACATATAAAGTATGTCTAAAATAAAAAATCATGATGGTGGGAAAATCCATTCATACTGTAAAAGTTTAAACCAATATTCCTTTCAAACTTTTGGTAACAAGTCCAAAACTACCTTGTTTAGAATATAGAATGAATATTAATTTTAAACATAGAAAATAAATTCAAATTTTATTTTTAATAACATAAAATAATCATTTTATCATATTAAATAACATTCTTGTAATCATTTTAATGAATGTGTACATGGATGAAAATGTTCTTCCACTAAAGAAGAAATCAAGTGGAATTTTCTTTAAAGTATTTTCGAAAAAATTATAAGATAGTTAGAGAAAAATAAATTTAAAAACCATAAAATCCAAGAATAAAATTTATAAAAAAATATAATTTTTTAATAGATAAATAGAACATAATTTCCCCAAACTAGAATCTCACTTGAATAATCCTGATTAAAAATTTGATTGCAACATAAAACATTACAACATATTTTATATTTATTCATATGAATTCATACATTTTATTATAATAAATTTATATTTACTATAAATATATAATAGAATCATATTGATTCATTTCATATAATATTATATTTCCTTATAATTTCTAGTTACCCATTTATTAATAATTCTACGTTTAAATTTGATATTCGAGTCAATGCTGGTTAATTTTCAGAGATGTTTGGGCTTAATGGTTATAGTCCCTATTCCATTTTCGTTTATTAATCATCTCATGTATATTAGTGGTGTTATAATCTTTTAAAAACATTAATTTATGTTTTTATGGGAATTTAAATGCATCCCTTTTTGGTGATTGGAGTCATTACATACCAAAAGGTAATGTTTTCATCTACCAATGAATAAATGAAATAGCGATAAATAATATTCGATAAACAAATAATAATAAAAATATAATATATTTAATATATATTCATTAAACCCATATATAAGGCCAACCATGTTTGGAGCATAAGAAAAAGGATCAAGTTGGTTCAGGGAGGTGGTAGAGAACACAAAGGCATGAATAACTTTCGCATTTTTCATAAGACAGACAGAAGGTTGAAAATATATATAACATTAGTAAAAAATATATTTTATTAAATATATTTATATAATAACGTTAATATTCTTTTATAATATATCAGTTATTCCAAGGAAGAAAAAAACTCATAAAATATTGTTAATGAAAATTACCTATACTATTACAAACATCCTTTTTTCCTTACACATTAAACATTTGATGGTTGATATTTTTTGAAGTATAGTATCAATAAGATTTAGGTAAAGAAGTTATTAAGGCTTAAAGGAAAGTATTTTATGAAAAATATGGATCTAAATTTTTGAAGGAGTCTGGGGAATCAACATCCTTTAATAAGTGAGGTTGATAGAAAACATATAAATATATAAAATAGTAAAATATAATAAAGACATATTCTAGGTAATGAGACAAAATGGAAAGTGGTTTCCACATAAGTTAAGTTGCTATTTAAATATCTTCATGTGTTATTTTAGACTTTATCTTTTATTCTAACTACCCAGTTAACACTTTCTAACCTCAACTAAGATAATATATTTTTACAATAATTACTATTAATTATTACTATAAATGTATTTGGTGTCATTACCAATTTAAAAATTTTGATTCAAAATATGAAAAAAAATTCAAATTCAATTAATATAATTTTTATAAATTTAGATTAGAATTAATGCACAAAAGGTATTAAAAAGAGTTTTTAGAAAAATGAATTTTTAAGCATAGCATTGAATTTATTCCAATTATTTTTCAAGTAAAAACAATTAATATAATAAAATATTATTTTTTTAAATACATTATCATCAAATTTCATTAGAATCCTCAAAAAAAATTAATTTAATTTATTGTGGTTAAATTAAATGGTTTGCCTAAAATTAATGTTTCAAACCAACTTCACATTCTACATTCAAAATATTTTATTATCATTTCTAAAAAATGATGTCCAATAAATTCTATTTATGAAAGTGTAAAGAATAATTTTTTATACATTTAATCAAATTTATTAATTTTAAATACAACTTATATAATGATTGAAATTCTTATAAATATAATACATCAAAATAATTCCTTAGGATCAATAGTATTTCCTAATTGAATTAGAAATTATTTTTTACAATTATATACCATATAAAATGAATTATTTTATAATATATAATATTTATTCATATTAGTTCATTATTGTTTTCTTCACATGATATCACAATGAAGTATTTATTTATTAGAAATATATTCCAGTATCTTAGGGATTTACATTCTCCCCCCACATAAAAATATATCCCTGGAAATTATATCACTCTTATACAAACAAATTAGTATTCCACTACCTCATAATATCCTCAGGTTCCCACATAGCTTCCTCAAATTTATGATACCACTAGTGAATCATAACTATGTGATTAGTGTGTTCATGTACCACTCTACCTATATAGTCAAGGATTTCTAATGGTTGTTCTTCATAAAAAAGAATCACTCTCCAATGGTATTACATATGGGTTTAGTGTATTTGAATGATATGGGATGTAATTTCTCAAAATTGTTACATTGTCACATCCCCTAGACAGTAACATTCTCACATTTCCAAATAAGGTAGGTTACTAGACCTCAATATCACATCCTTATACACTAGAGGCTTCTGACTAGCAGTGGGGGTGTAAAAAACATTGTGGGGAGACGATATAGAATTGAATTGAGTTGTAACAATAGTGTAAATAATATCATAGTAACAGAATTAGTGGAAGCTATAAAACAATAGTTGAAAAACTAAATACAAATTTTATGTGATAAATCAACTAATATGAAAATAATGTAATGATATGTTGGAATGTATCTAGGTTTCAAGATAAATATAAACAATATACATGAAAAAACTAAAGGAAGACACAAATTTCCCCAGTCTCAAACCCGTGTCAGTCCTATCACCGAGATCTAAACCATATAGTGAAGAATAATTAAAAATAAGTCCATTTCCCTTGTCCTAAACTATATCTATGTAATCATCTCATGTAACAAATAGTAACCCAAATAGGGTTTGAGTATAACACAGTAGGTAGAAACCATTGTTTCTCAACAAAACCAGTCTGATAATAAGTGTATGTAATAAAGTAATAAAACATGAATATTATTTAATCAATAAAAAAAGAATAAAAATAAACCTTCTTCGGCAACATGTCATAATATCTCTAAGCATGTTGCATTACCATATCAACCGCAACCACAAGTCTATGTAATAATCACATACCTGGGAAAATACCTTTGTATAAAAAAATTTAGCATATTAATGATAAGCACTATAAACATTATAGAATAACTTATATCATCCCTATATAACTAAATTTTATCATAATCAATACATACACTCTATATACACTTTCAACATAATTGGTCCAAGCCCTATATGAAATGTTGTATAACTGGGAAATGTCCTCTATATATGCATTTCATTCTAACCTGGATAAACCCTCTAATAATTAAATCATTACTAGGCTATTCCAAATATATAATCATCTAAACATAACTGCGCCAAGAATTATAATAATAATAAAAACCTCTACCACAGAAGTAACAATGAAATGAAACACATGAATACATTTTCACCCATAAATGAAAATTCATCAAATTAACATTAATATTTCAATTCCTTTTCATTAATAATGTTATTTATTAAACCATTAAAAAGAAAGTGTCTGAAACCCTAAAATAATAAGTAATCACCACTCATTTAAATAAATGGTTATTTCACTGGGATTTCATCAAGAACATCATCCTTTATTAGATGGTCAAAAAAATCTCAATAGGGAATACCAATGGAGAATGAATGTGAAAGACATCCCAAGGAAAGCCTAGATCATCCCAACATTATGATCAATACCTATTTCAATTATGATTAATATATTGCACCAAAAAAATGAATAATAGTGGAATAAAAATGGGGTACCAAATGATAAGGAACTCATTGGGAATTAAATTCAAGATCAAGACGTCCATGAAGGAGGGAATCACTCCCAAATCTCCTATACTCTCCCTATGTATCAAGAGAGGATGTTGAATGATGTATGAAAATAAAATCCTATGCACATCACGGTATTCACCCATTACTATTGAGATATTCTTGACATGATCACATTTAATTTTATGAATTTTTATTAAAAGACATGATAAGAAATTCATCCTTTTGGGTTAAAAAAGTCAAATCACCAATTTCTCGACAGGAACTATTTTCACAGTGTGTAAATGATTCTTTCTCTAAATGACTTCATAAAATATTCCTATAAATTGGATCACATCATGTAACAATTTCAATAAATGAAATTTCCTACCAAATAGATCAAAACCCAAATTCTATAAGATATCATGAACAACTATGAATGCCTTCCATCCCAATGGAGAACCCTCATAATCCTATTGAAACATTTATACATAGACTAAATTAATTTAAATTAACATACAACCTCAAAATGATATGAACTGTTTTCCACTATCCTGAACCACCCTAAAAAATTAAGCATTGGATTCCCATGTTTCCTGATATGAAATTTCCAAAACCTATTTTACAACTAAATGAAATCATGAAACCCACAAAAACATTAGGGTTCATCTATGGTGGCAACATAATGTTTATTCTTTCTATTTGTGGTAAAAAACCACCTCATAATCACCAAATCCTACTTAGACATCTCCAACATGATATTTTGTCCAATAAGTGATGACTCACTATCCTCAAACCATCAAATCTTCATATTAAATAACATTCAATATAAAGCCATAAAATTGTATATTTGGATAAATGTATGGAATCTATTATTATACACAAACATTATAAGTTTTATATTCTTCATTTATGATCCTTTTAATTCTAACATATAGGCTGCTGACATATCCTCCCAAATCCAAATCGTCTATTCAGATTGGATATCTTTCTAAGGATGAGAGTCTATTCTCCGAATAACATTTGATTCTATATCCTTCTAAATACCCAACAAGAATTGATACATGAAGAAAATATCTTTATCAAAAAAGATACTCACTAGAACAATGTTCAACTAAACTATCTCTCACATGTAAAGACTACTCGGATCATCAAAAGTTAAGGTCTCACTTATGGGAAAGAAGAGGGATATAATAATTAGATAACAAATGATCACCCATATTTCATCATTATTAAGAGTTATCTTGGGTAATATTGTTACAATTTCCCTTGAAATATCATCCCACTTCCATTCCATAATGAAACAATTATGTAAGAACCCAGCAAGCCTCTTGTACTTGGCTTTCCCATAATGGCATTTGAAGCATCTCGCAATGAATCCCTATGCCTAATTTTTCATTCTAGGCCCCCAGTACTTCCTACAAAGGTCAAGATACATCTTTATCATCCTTGGAAGTACCAACTGTCTAGAATAATTAACCACACTCGTCATCTCATCATGTAAGCCCTTAGGAACCCATATTTAGCCCAAAAAAAAAATAAGATAATCGATTCTTCCAAGATACCATCTTGATGGTGGCCCCAAATTATATAACATATCCCTAATATATAATCCCTCTATATTAGATAACATCTCTACATTAATCTGTTCAACAAGAAAGGGTATAACAGATTTTGAGGTAAGAGCTACTCATCCTTATAACTCCTCAAGTTATAGGAGCATATCTTCAATGTGTTCATTCATTCTTCACTCATAAAAACCCACAAAACTACATTAATCTATGTCGTTCATCTAAATTAAGCAGCAATGATTTTGTTTATACCTCTAGTATATGCTATCTCGATGTCAAAATACTACAAATACTCAACCCACCTCCTGTTCTAAATATTCAAGTCCCAGATAGAAAAGGAATACCTAAGGTTCTTTTGGTCTAAGTAATCCACAAGCATCTCACCCAAAATATAGTTTCTCCAGAATCATAGTGGGTTTACCACCATCTCTAACTCCCTATAGTGATTATGATACTTTTTATCACGTGTTATCTACTTTCTAGATCTATAATAAACCACTTAATTCCCCTGCATTATAACTACTATATGTCCAGTAATGGATATGTCACAGAAAAAGTTATATTCATTACCTAGAATAGGTAATGTGAGGGTTGGTTTTTTGGCCAACCTATCATTAAACTCCTAAAAATTATGCTCACATGTATCTAACCAACGAAACTTCACCACTTTTATGGTCTTTCTATAAATCGGTGCTTCTAGACTGGATATGTCTTAGTTAAAACACAAATAATAATATACCAAACCCATAAATCTATAAATCATGATTCCATTATTGGGATGGTCCAATGATACCATAATTACTACACTCTGTAAGTGCAACAAATCTCTAGCCTCTAGCATGACATGTCCCATGAATTTCACATTATCAGTCTATAAAATTTATTTGACTAGCATGGCATAAAGAAAATGCTCCCAAACTGTACTCATGGTGACGTCTAGATGTTAGTATTGATCATCTATGGATTGAGATTTCTCTAACATTTAATCGATGAGAACCCGAAAAAATTGATCCTAAAAAGGATGAAATATATAATTCATCATTTATATGGATACTTTGTGTTCATTTTCTGATAGAACGACATCCACATGAACTCATACAACACATAACTACTCCTAAAAGGTGTCCAAGTATGTTTTATGGTTTTACTATCAACTGATGATACCCAGATCTCAAGTTTATCTTCATGAAAATCTTGGATCCTCCCATCGGATTGAATATATTATTGATGTTTAGAAGAGGATACTATTTATTGATCTTCATCTTTTTCAATCTCCAAAAATTGACACCGAAGATAAAATTCTTATCAAACATCTCATAAAAATCATGGGAGAACCCCAAGGTGATGTTCAAGTTCATATGTAACCCTTAGATTCTAGATCGTCTTACTGAACATTCAATTCATGATGCTCTTATACTTCCATCATGTAATGTGGGATAAAATAGGATCTTCTCCCAACACCAACACGATCGTGAACTCTATCTCATGTATGGTGGGGGTGTAAGGCATACTACTCACCCGAAAATAGTCTAAAAAGGTCTAACATAGAAAGATAAGTAACATGATGCATTACACCATCATCTATAGAAGAACCCAATATCAAAACCAATATAAAATCCAATATTCACTGAATAGCTGTTACCATACTATCCAGAAGATCCCACTCACCATGACTAAAATTGGAACCTCATTCTAAATATATATTCGTAAATATCCTC
The DNA here is from genome assembly GCA_963277665.1 of Viscum album. Classification (NCBI taxonomy): domain Eukaryota; kingdom Viridiplantae; phylum Streptophyta; class Magnoliopsida; order Santalales; family Viscaceae; genus Viscum; species Viscum album. Next base: position 319,418,583 of record OY728127.1, read on the forward strand.
GGATAATTGTAAATATTTACCTTGTATATAATTATCTAATCCACTCCATGGATCAAATCAAATCCTTTAATATATGTCATAAAAAGTTCTTGAAGGGATCAATATCCACCCAATTATGGATACAATTCTTTATGATGATTGATATTATACAATCGCACTCCCAATGATGTATCGATGGTTAAGAAACAATCCAAGATTTCCCTAACCCGGACCAATGAATTTTCAAAAAAGAGAGGTTATAATTGAATGTGATGATCATATGTCAACCAATACATAGGGAAGGGTAGATGATACAAAAAATGTACCTCTAATAGCATAGGGACTTGTATAAAAACTAGTAGGAGTATTCTACAATAAATGAAACTATCTTTCCCCTCTACTAGTGGATCTAGCCTAAAACCCTAATTATTTTTCTCTAGATGGTACTATCACTCATCTACTGGGGTAAAATGTCCCCTATCCCAACTTGAATGTACAGTGGAACTCCAACTATGATTATACTAAGAGATAGCTGAGTCCTTCACAATCTATAGTACCTATCATTATCCCATACCAGATATCTATTACTATATGCCCCAAAATCCCACCACAAGTGGCCTATCCTATCGTAGGCGCGTCACTCCATTGAAGGGTATGGAAACTATGGCGTCTTGTGAAAAAACATTCCACACTGATATAATTGAAATTGAACATGGTGTTATATTGTATTTCCACTTATCTGACTTCTCTGAACATTGTTTTCTTAGTAATAACTATCATTAACACATCACTTCCAACTTGAAAAAACATCTCCTAATCGGCCTTGCTGAAATAGTACAACCATTGTTCTTTTCATCTATCAAATTACATTGCATTATGAAATCAGTATTCCTCACATCTTAAATAATTATCATTAAAAAATCCAATCACCTATGACATGATATCGTAGTGTATCCCATCCTGGAAATGTATCACCCTGGAAATATCGTCATCTCTTAAAGATATAATAAGGTTTTGTAATTCATTAAAACATCCAGTATATTCTATAACTAAACTGGACTCCAGGTTCAGGTGACTGAACATAATAGCCTTCAAATCACTCAATGTTCCATGTTAGAAGTGGCGCAAATAATTTCCCTGAATTCCTTCCCCGTTAACACATTTTACATACCTACTGTCTCAACAATTTCCCATAAATTCCTAATAGGTCCAAGAACCTATTATAAATCAACCTCCACCCTCCAATCTGCATGTTTCTCAATGTTCTTAAATAACTTCTAGATAGACTCAATCTATATCTCAGATTCATGGGGGCCTCCCTCTCTATGGAAATTTAGGGGTTCCAATAGACTAAAATCTAAACATTGTCATAGAATTTGGAGGTATAGTGGTAACGTTATCCCATTCCATGGATTTCATGAAACTTATGAATATTTCATGAAGCTAAAAATCCATCATATTAATGGAATCTCCTAGACACTCTGGTTCTAATAACTTAGGAGTGTTATGATTTTCACTTCATGGAAGATCAATTAGAATATGATGAAGAGGAATTCTACCAATAAGAAACTACAGTTTATAGAATGCCGGATAATATCACAGTAAACCTCAGTGGGTGACAGAAATAGTGAACCCCTAGCTCATGATTTATCTAAACAAGTATTTATAAGTCAATTGGTATGACATAATATTTATCTCATTTCACTTATCAGATACAATCGGTTTCACATTTCATAGTTCATATAGGGAAATATATCTCATGAAATAAATATTCCATTATCTGGAATAATTCATGTCATTACATTTCCCAAAATTTCTATAATGATTATGGAATAATAATATTAAAAATATACTAGATGATTATTATAAATATCAAAGAAAATATCACAAAACATGTAAATAACCTAAGGTAAAACAATATCAATTGTAAAAACTGAACAACATGAACAAAAATCTCATCGCTAGGTACTCTGCATTTCACCCGTACACGTGTTAGAAAAAAAATTGACAAAGATCATTATCATAATCCAATATCTTTCATAATCACTTTTCTATAATTCACAAAATGTAAAATAGATTAAAATAAAAACAACCCTTTGATGCCACTTTATAATGTCCCCCATCTTGGAAGTCTCTCAAGTGTCCAAAATAGGTTGGTTACTATACCATAAAAATTTCTCTTGGTATTCCATGCAGACTAGAAGTGATGGATTAAATAAATTAGCATGGAGACTATAAACCCTTCAATTGAGTATTAACAACAATGGAAATAATATTAGTGTAATAATATCATAGGAAAAAATACAACAATGGCAGATAGAACAAAAATAAAGGCAACTAATCTATCCAATAATATGAAAAATAATTTAATGGAATGATTGAATGTATATATGTGTGAAGATAAATGTAAAAGAGATTAATGGATAAACAACTTGAGGAAGACACTGAATACCTTGTTCCAGATCCCCATATTGGTATCATCCCCACACACCAACCTAACTAGTGATAAAAAATCAAAAACATTTTCTATTTACCGTGTTCAAACCTACAAATGTGTAATATTCTTGACTGCTTATCTTGGGGATAAATTGGGTGTTTGTATAACTCAATAGGCTTACACAACCATATCTAAACCAAACAAGTTTAATAATTAGTGCGTGAAATAAATAAATAAAACAAGACTATCAAATAATTAATTAATACTATATAACAATCTACTTTCTATAAAACCATGCATGTATATCTATGGTCATGAATAATTACCATGAAAACCACAACCAAAAGTCCATGGAATTATCACACAACCAGGAAATGCCCTATGTATATGAATTTCATCATAACATGGTCAATCCCTATACGAATTATAGTTTAATTGGACCAAGTAATCTAGTTATGAATCTCAACATAATAGTTCCATGCCGCAATATACTAATTCCACTATAGCTATCCCAAGCCGTATAAGAATTGTAGTAGAATTGGTACACATCCTATATAAAATAATTTCAACATACCAGGGTGAAGAACTATAATCATTAAAACATGATAGATTAACACCCTCAATATAATAATTTAAAAATAAATAGGCCAAGACATATAACCATTGCATAATAAACTACATCAAAATTCATAATGGACATAATAATGAAACATGCATTTTAGTCCGCAATGGTAAATTCATCCAATTACCTTTTCTATATCAATTCTATTTCATTCATCATGTTATGTCTTAAAAATGTAACATTCTAATTTATAAAACTATATCATATCAATCTATCATCGGTCATTTCAAAAATAAATAGGCCATTTTATAATGTGACCCAACCATGGGAAACAATCTAAAGTGTCAGGCCATTCTAATTCATGTTTTAATCCAATAGCCAGTTAATTATCATTCAAGGGTATGCTCACTCAATAGGTTGTCATAAGATAGGACTCAACACTAATGGATCATAATAGAAGACCAAAAACATGATTATTATCAACCATTGTTCCATTAGTCAAATCACATTGTGTTTTGGTGCAATCATATAATATTTCACAAACATGAAAAATAAGAAAATGGGCATAAGGTTTTATTCTAATCCACTGATCTTTATCCAATGAACAAAGAAATAATCCAAATAGGTTAATCCTATAAATAATGATAGTGATGGAGATCAAATGGAAAACCTAGATCACACAAACATCAAGATCAACACCCAATTCAATGGTGGTCAAGATACTACTCCGCTATAATGGATAATAGTGAAAGATAAAAAGAAGAAACAGAAGTGACAGAACTCAATGGAGATTAAATTAAAGACTGAGACATTTGGATGGGGATAAATTTCTCCAAAATCACATGGAGTAATCCTAAGGTTTTAGAGTGAAGGTTGAATGAGGAATAAAATAAAATCATACACACATCATGTTATAAAGCCATTAGTTCTATGGTATTCATGACATGAACCCATTTTAGGATGTCGATTTATAGAATTTTAAGATTCAATGAAAAACTTGTATCCTCATGTTAAAATTAATATAATTGAATAATTCACTATCTAAACAAGTTTCATGATGATTCTATGAACTTATTCATAGTATCTTCTTGGAAACATGTTCACATCATGTAACATGTTGACAAAAAAAATTCCAGAATATTGAACACTACCCAGATTCTACATCCACAAAACATTAGTAATTTCCCTGACAAAATCTCTCCACCCCCAAAGAAAAGGCTCAGACCCCAAGGTTTTAAGAGAAAAAGAAAACAAGAATAAAAATCATTCAACCAAAACTCTAGAGGGATGTACCTAGAAAATTTGTGATCATAAATACATGGAACACATTGTGAACAGTAGATAAGATTGATGGAAACAACAATTAAATGTCTACCATCGTAAATTTATCAAGAATCACATAGGGACCAATATACTTAGGTCATATAATTCCCTTAATTCTAATTCTCAATACATCGTTCCAATGAGATATTTAATGGAATACATTATGACCAACTATTAACTCTAAATTTTAGATATAACTATCAACATTATGATTCTTTTGACACTTTGCTACCTTGATTTACTTCTTAATGGATCTAAATTCCATTATATTTAATTAGATTGCTCAGTTTCCAATAACATTCATTCTCTTACTTCATCCTTCCATTTTGGATTTGAACACCTATTGACATATATGAATTCAAAATGATCCATATAAATCTTATAATGAAATCTCTTTTTTTAGGAAAAATATAACAGAGGAATATATTCATCCTATCTTCCTTTGATATCCATAAATCAATATCTGAAAAAAAAATCTTGGGTTTGAATTTTCCCCTTTGAATGAATATCTATCTATGGGAGATATATAGTGATAACACTGAACACTTTACATAAAACATATAGAATACTATTCCATAACATCAATGTAAAACATATATCTTGATTTTATTTGATTAGATATGTACTCCATGAAACCTTACCACAACCTTAATTTATAACATAGAGTTCTGATAAATAGAGAAATATTCCCTAATAGAAATGGAATTTTATGATTCAAAAGGTGATAAACTACAACCCAAATAGAATTATGCCCTTTTAATTTCTTGGGAAGTCTCAAAAAAAATTCATGGTGATATTTTTCCATTTATTTCATGATTATGGTAATAGTTGTGACATCACCTTAAATTTTTTCTCTCATCCTTAACTTGTTGACATAGAAAGTACTGAGATACATAAATGGTGATATCACACCTCATGAGTTCCCATAATAAATTCTCTCTAATATCTTTATACATCTATTCAATACCAATATGAATAAGAAATGTTGAAGTGTGGGAATTATCTAACATCTCTATCATCCGAAATAGTATTAATAATATAAATTATACTCTCCATCCATTCCTTGAGTGGACATATAAAAAAAATCATATGTAATAAATACCCTTATGGACAATTCCATTCGCTTAGTTGGTTTTAAGACAAAAAATAAATAATAATCATTTCATTTTGATTCAATGATAAATCCAATACATAAACTCACATGAATTGTAATGTTTACCTTTGTTTTACCAATAGATAAATCATCATTATACTTTAGCTTAAATAGTTACCAATTCATCTTTTTTTAATTTTTTGGGGATAGTAACTAATGAAAGTACGCATTTTAACTGATCAGATTCCACAGATTCAATTTCATCATCTTGAATCACATTCTTAAAAACATTTTTCCCTTGACTTTACACAATTTTAGAAAGATACACCATCAGGAAATCATTATCAAACTCAATGTATAGGATAATGGAAAATATCATTTCAATGTTAATAATCCATTTCTTGGGCTGTGGGGGATTAAAAATGCCCAATGTATAAAGGTTGATATTTCCTTATGAAAGTCTCAATGGAACATTGGTACCTCTTTTCTTATTTTCTAATAAAACATTATTAATGTATTGAGTTTTTTGGTGAGCATGGAAACAATATTTTTCATTATAGATCCCATTTTATTTGGTTTCTCATTATGATAATCATGGAACTCTCTACCACATTTGTTTTTTACAAAATTATTCCTTGTTACATCCATTGGATTAAACAAAAAATATTTTTATGAAGGATGATCAATAATAATTAAATTGAGAAGTCATATAATCCATAGAACCACTGATGGGATGTCCTAAATTAGGAAATATTCTTAAAAACCTTTGACTCTTTTAGTATTACTCAATATCACTTTTTGTTATTTATGTTATGATAAAATGTATATCCCCAAATTTTTTTTATCCTAATCTCCAAAAATAACTAATACCCCCTCTCAAGAAAAATATGGAGACCAAATAATAATACACATAAATATTCTATCATTTTATATGAATATTCAACATATTTCAAAATAATACATTCCCAAGGACTATAATGATTTTGGGAATTTGTTGAATATATATATAATTAAATAAGTCAATAAAATATATTTTATATATCCCACAAATTTCATATCTCATTTTACATTTACTTGTCATTTCTTAAGCAATACCATTCATCATAACCTATGGAAAATCGAAATATAATAATGGTCTAGAGGATTTTTTCATTAATATTTAGCCTTCCAAATACCAATAGTTGACCAATTTTAAGAATAATATAATCATAAGGTTATTATATCATGATAATTAGATACATAATTATTTCCCAATTAGTCATATATCAATAATATTTGGTCATAGACTATAGCATCAACCATTCAAAATACTTGTCTCATAAGAGTGAGGAATGATCCTTAATCAATCATGATCCATGAGAGTATATCACAAGTATAATTAAAAATCAAAACCACTTTGGAATAAACATCAAATTGATTTCATTAGTCAGTGTTCACTTCCAAAACTATCATAGTGGTCAAAGTCACATAGTGGATTGGGTTCACTCCCTATTCCACCATTTCCATAATCACAGTTCAGTCCTTAGATCTCTATAGTGGAAAGAGTCCCACATAAAACTCGGTTCACTCCCCATTATATAGAAAATATATTATTAGTTATCAATCATTTTCTAGTTCAATTATAGTCTTTCATTTACAGTCTATAAAATAATTAAAACCATACATATGTGTTCCCTAATAGCATATAAATATTCGTTATAAAATAAATTGTTTAAATGATAAAAATTTCAATAACAATCCATCATCTCATAATGTTAATCCATTCATAGAAATAACATGGATGCTTCCATTTTATTATATCCTTATTTCATCATAAGAAACATCAATGATTTGGGGCATAGATAAAAAAAATTAAAATAGAATTTAATGAATTATTTGAAAACAATGAAAAATATAATCTTCATTTGGTATCTCTAAAAATTTAAATTTTTTCGTAATTAAGAGAAAAAATTTATTTCTTAAAAACCATTGGAACATGTAAATAATACTTCATTTAAAATAAATTCCATGATTATTAGAAAATCAATTCCTCTTGTAAATGTTAAAATCAATATACCATTCAAAAATTTGGTAAAAATTCATATTGTACCTCTATTGTAAAAAACATAAAACCTTTGTTTTAAAATAATAAAATGAAATTATTATATCATTTAAAATGATTTCATATAATTATTTTATCGCATAAAAAACATTCATGTAATTTTTTTACAAACATAGACATCAAAGAAAAAGGTTTTATACTAAAGAAGAAAATAGGTTGAGTTTTTTTTAAAACATATTCCTGAACATTCTAAGTACCAAAGAAAATAAAATGAAATTAAAAAAAATTATAAAAAAATATATGGGGAGAATGATATAAATATAATATATTTCTAACAAAATGGATTCCAGAAATAACAATGCTAATTAAAAGTGACATTGCAACATAAACACTTATGCCTCATCCTGTCTTCAATTAAATATGACATCACATTTCTTAAATCAAGTTAGTTTTCCCCCTTTTTAAGTTCCCTTCTGGATTCAAATCCTTATATGTGATTTTCTATGTTTACAGCAGGTTGTAAAACTAGTATACATCATGTACTTGAGGTAGAAATCATGTATTAAGTGATGGATACATGTCGTGAGCTGGGAAATCATTTTGTGACATAGTACACATTGTTTAAATGAGGTACACATCATGTAGGGGTTTAATATTGGTCATTTAACTAGGGATGTCGGGTTTTTTTGTGTAACTTATCAAGCATAGCCTATATGTCGTTGCCAAGGGGTACCCATTGTGACTCAGGCCAAGCCCATGTTAAAGTCACATGTTCTACTATTTTGGTTCATCCATTCCTTTGGATCCTAATTTCTCTTCACCCTAGACATTTTCTACTCAATTTTCAAATGTTTCTAAATTTTTGGATCGATCCGATTTGTGTTTTATCTTCATTGCGTTTTCAGTTTGTCTCAATGGGTATGTGTTCTTTTCATTCCTTCCTTGATATTGATCTTGGTAGTTCCCTAGCCTTTATTTATCATATCTTATAATACATGTTGGTTGATCCTTGATGTCTTCTTCTAGATTCATTGTGATATCTTTTTCTGAATCTATTTTTCCTTTTATGGTTTTGGTGCGATGAGTGTCAATATTTATGGTAAGTGGGTTTTCTCTCTTTTTCCAAAAATATGTGTTAAGATTTGAATTCATTTTAACGTGGATTAGATTGTAGGGTCTCCATTGGTGTTGTTGGGTTTCATTCTTGGATTTGGATACCATTGTGGCCATGTGAACCCTGATAATTGAGGTGGGTGGCTTCATATCTATCCTATGATAAAGAACCATCTCATCTTTTTGTGAAAATTGATTTATAAATTGATTTATTAAATGGTCAGGATTATTGTGTGTGTTGAAAATGATTTTGAATGAAAATGGGTTTTCCATATGTTTTAATAAATTGATTATAAATTTTTTGGAATGGTTTTCATGGAATTGAAATGTGTTTGTAAAAAATATCACATATGTTACTATTTGTACTTAGGTGGAAGGTTTAGATTGAGGACATCATCTATATATTTATGATTTTCAATGAGGTTTTTCTTGGTTATTTCCTTTATTTCCTAGTCCTATTGTTCTTGGTCACTCACATTCACATTTTGGGGGGTTTACTCATAGGGTATTACTCTGCTTCTTAGGTTTGTTATTTTAGGATCAGATTTGTGCACTTGATTCTTCTAATACTAGTAGTCTACTACCTAGACCAGTAGTATTCCATGGTGTTTGAAATCTATAATTCTATTTTTTATTTCTTGTATTTCTCTGTTTTCCTTAACATTCATGTTTGTTCTTATGTAAATATATTAAGAAAAATGTTCTTTGAAAATATTATACCTATGTTTTATTAGAACTATGGAAAACCGAAATGATTACCATTTTTCCTATAAAATATATTTTATGCTTATCATGACAAGTTTTATTTTAAAAATGAGAAGAAAATATTTGTTATACAGAGGATTGTTATAGAACACCTTGGTGAGATCTTAAGATCCCATTAGCTCACCCCATGTGCACTGCTTTAGTGGAGTGTATACCTTCATTTTTCATCTAGTGCAGGGAATGGCCAGGTGCAGCAATGGGGCAGCGAGGATTGTCAGCTGGGATCGGTAGGTGGTGGTCAAATGGCTGGGTTTCATCCATGACATCATTGGAGTACCTATTGGCATTGAGTCCCATATAGTTGTGCTTGTCATTTAGAGTTTTTAGCTTCATTTATAGTTTTTTGTTTCCACTATTATCATATAGTTTTGGCATATATAAATTTTTACCCTCTAATTGTCCCTTTAGATTCTTATATATGTATGTCACGTCATTGTTCAGGTTGGGGAAAATCATTCCCTTTGTTTTTTTGTTCGATTCTCGAGTGTGTGGCGCTAGCCCTTTGGGATTGGGAGCACCCTTCGGGTATGTAATGGATCCTATCTTCTTCCAGTTTGTAGGGTAACTCAGTTCTGTACATTATAGTTTGGTATCAGAGGCAGTTTTTTCCTCAAGAAACTTTTCTAGGGATGTCTGTTAGATAGGAGATAGGATTTTTCCGACATGATACTTATGTTGTGATGAGTGAATGGCCATCTCTTTTCATAAAGAGATTAAAGTTACCATGGGATGTTGGGATATTTTTCTCCAATGTTGGTTTTTTCTTTTAAAATACCAAATTTAGCCTAAGGTATTTTTAGTTAAAACTGATATTTTTCTATGTATGATCGTTTTTTGTTTCAATGTGTAGTAGTGTGCCTCTGAGATGTCTTCCACAGGTTCCTAAAGAAGGTGCAACCTATGCTACTTAAGGAAATTGACCTATGGAATGGTATTCCATCGAGACTATCGTATGAGTAGTCTGTGCTATAGATTAGGATGTTCCACGAGTTCAGAACATAATGGTGGATGTAAAACCCCGTTCTTGAAAAGAAAGAGATCGAACACTTGATTTATTGCATGAGAATCCACAATACTATAAAAGAATGACTAAAACTCAAGAGGCGAAGGATTAGATGGATATGATTAATAGAATTTTTGACTTCATGGGGACACCTATGAATATCATGGTGAGGTATGCAGAATTCAGACTTGAGGGTTTCGACAGGAATTGGTGGGACTCTATGGTCTAGGCAGACAGACATTGGGGCTTTGATTGGAAGGTTTTCAAAACCCTTTTCATTCAACAGTTTTTCCAGTGTCTCTGATGTTGTAAAAAAATTTGTTGTTGCTATTTTTCTAGTAAGGAAAGAATTTTGTGTCAACCTACACCAACTGGTTTACTGAGCTTGTCCATTTTTCTCCGGATGTGGTACAAATTGAAAATATGATGGGGCAAAAGTACATGTTTGGTTAGCGACCTGATATTTTATTACAGGTGTTCATGTTAATGATTTATTCTTATAAAGAAATAGTGGATATAGAAATCATGGTAGATATGTACATGGTAGGAAAAGGTGGCTTTACCACCCCTTCTCTTCCAACTTTTGATAGCATATGTGGTGGGCATGGGAAGAAGAGGAAGTGGCAGGACCGTCGTAGGAGTGGAGGAGGTGGGTCTCCATAGAAATCTTCATCTCCACCACAAACTGAATTTAGTATTGAACCTCTTACATTATATCTGTATAGAAAGGGGTGTTACACCAGACATTCTTGTCCAATGACCTAGAAGATGTGCAATAATGGTGTATTTGTTCTCCGTCTATAATGTTTCTGTCATGCTATGAAAACACCTCATTTTGGTCAGGGTTTATCGGCTCCAAAGGCTACTACAGTGCATTCAGAAGCATTAAAGACTACAGGGCTCTGGCCACAAGCCTCCGGAGTGAAGCATTTACACTTAGTAGATGAGTTTCCAATTTATTTTGATGATGGTCTGACAATAGTGATAGGTAGATTCCTTATTTCCACATTAGTATCTACTTATTTGTTTTACACGGGTGTCTCCCACTCACTTATATCTAAATTTTCTATTGATATAATTAAGCTTCGAACGAAACATGTTCTCTTTACAATGGATTTGGTGAGAACACATTGAATGAATAAATAGCATGTGTTCTAGTGTCCTTCTTGTTTGTTCCCAACAGCCGAGAGGGAGTTGGTCTTGGATTTTCCCATTATTGATCTGGATCTATTTGATGTCATCATCGGTATGGACTGTCTTGTTGCTCATCATTCTAGGGTTAATTGTTATCATTGGCGTGTTTTGTTTCTCATTTCCGATGGGAGCAATCATGTTTTTCAGGGGGAGTGACATCTAAGATCAACTCATAAAGGGCCTTCCCCCTAGAGCTCAGGAGTTTGTTTTCTACAATTGTGTTTGATATTGATGACATTTCTTCTATTGGTGATCTATCCATGCTAGTTTGAGGCATTCCTGATGATTTCTTTTGTCTTCCTCTAGGAAGGGAGGTAGATTTTACAATTGATCTAGTACCAGGTATGTACCAAATATTGATGCCTTCTTTCCGTATGGCACTATAGGAGTTAAAATAACTCAAGATATACATGGAAAACCTATTAGAGAATTTTTTTAATATGCTCTAATTTTTTTCATTGGGAATCCCATTTTCTCTTTTCTAAGAAATTGTATGGTTCACTTCCATTACATGAGGACTATCAGATGATAAAATGGGTAATAGTTAATAAAAATATCCTCTACTTCATCTGGATGATTTGATTAATAAGTTTAGTGGAGAAAAGTGGATTTCCAATATCGATCTTCAGTCCAGTTATCCTAAGTTCAAATTTTGGAAGTCTGATATACCTAAAAAGTCCTTCAGGAGAAGGTTTGGCCATTACGAATATCTCGTCATGCCTTTTAGTCTGACTAAAGTCCCAATTTTATATATAATTATGGAATAATATATTCCACCAATATATTTACACATTTTTGTAATATTGTTTGTTGATATTTAGTTTTATTCAATGACTGAGTGTGGGAATGAGCACGATCTGAGTTTGGTTCTGGAGATTTTGACAACAACCATCTGTATGGAAATCAATCAAATTGAAATTTTTAGATTCAAGAAGTGTTGTTCTTGGGGAACATAATTTCTAATCATGGATTATGATTTGATACAAAAAATATAAATGTTTTTTCTTCTGGATGGAACCATGGAATGTATTTGATAAATGAAGAATCCTAGGTCTTGCTGGACACTACCAATAGTTCATCAAGGATTTATCTATGATGGTGTCACCTTTGACCGCTCGTACCAAGAATGATTTGAAATTCCCATGGGATGGAAAGTGAAAATATTCTTTCTAGGAACTGAAACAACTCTCAACATCGACACCTCTTCTTATCCTACATGAGACTAGTAAAGGGTATGTGGTGTTTTTTGAATCATCTGGTGCTGGATTTGGATGCGAACTGATGAAGGATGATATTGTGTAACTGACAGATCTTTTCACCTCTATCCACATGAGAATAACAACCCCACTCATGATATACATCTTGTGGCATTTATGCATGTGCTTATGTGCTAGGGGAACTATCTCTTTTTAGAGATTTTCATGGTTTTTCCAGATCATAAGAGTCTGAGCTATATATTTTCCTAGAAGGACTTGAATCCTAGAGAGATATTATGGTAATAATACCTTCAAATGTTTGTCTTCAACATTTCATACAACCCAGGGGAAGGTAATGTCATTGAAAATTATTAGAGAAGAAAGGTAGCAACATTGGATGTTCTTGAATCGAAGGAGGAGTATTATCTTATGGGTTTTTCACTCATTCGCACATGGATTCTCATGAGGATGTCTCGTCAGTAAAGTGTTATTTCTAGTAATTCCCTACTTATGATCATGGTAGTGCTCCATCCTTGCATTATCAGATATTCTAATCCTTGTTAGTTGACCCTTGTTGACTTCTTCTTGATTTGTTGTTATATCTCATTTTAGACACATTTTTCCTTCATTGGATGTGGTGCGACGAGTGTCCTTCTTCGAGGTATATTGGTTTCCTCTCTTCCACTGACATTTTGTGTTTTGATTTGAATAAATTTTTTCATGGATTGGATTCCAGGATCTCTATTAGTGTTGTGGTGTTTTTTTAATTTGATTTGGATCCCATTTGCGGGCATGTGCTACCTAAAATTCGAGGTTGGTCATTCTGTCTCTCGCCTATAATAATGAACCTGCTTGTTTTTCATTGAAAAATTCTTTAAAAATGATTTTTGAAAAAGGAATGATTTTTGTGTGTGTTGAAAAAGGGTTTTGAAAGAAATATAGGTTTTCCCTAGCTTTTGATAAATGAATAATAAATGGTTTTGAATGGATTTCAGGGCATTGAAATGGGTTTGTGAACAAGAGCACAAAGTTTACCATTGGTACATAGGTGAAAGGTTTATTTTGAGGCCATCTTCCATTGATTTTTAATTATCAAGTGTGTTTATCTTGTGGATTTCTTCTTTTTTATAGGCTAATTGTTCTAGGGGATGAATATTGAAATTTTGGGGGGTTTACTCATGGGTTATCCCACTATTTTCTAGGACCTTTTTTCTAGGATTAGATTTGTGTACTTGATTCTTCTAGTATGAGTAGTCTACTGCCTAGATATGTAGTATTCCTTGGTATGTGAGATATTATCTTCTATTTTGTGTTTCTTCTCTTACTGAGCTAGACACGATATTCATGTTTAATCTTGTGAAAAAATGTTATGGAAAATATGATTTGAAACTGTTATACCTTCTTATGTTTAGAACTACAGAAAAAGGAAATGTTTACCTTGTTTTCAATAAAACATATTTACTACTTATCATGGGATGTTATATTTTAAAAATCATCATACGAGATTTTTAATATTGAGACATTTTGTTGAACACTTCAGTGGGATCCTACTGAGTCTATTAGGTAACCCCAAGTTGACATTTTTGGTGGTTCATAGACTTTAATTTTCTTTCATTGTAGGGAAATGAAACGTGCCATAGTGAGATGATGAGGTTCCTGATAGCTGGGGTGGGTTGCTGGTAGGGACATGGTTAAAGTTTGTCCACACCATTTTTGGATAAGCAGTTGGTTTTGAGTCCCTTGTAGTTGGAATTTTCTTTTAGAGTTATTAGATACAGTTATAGTTTTTTGGTTTTTTCTTTTTTCATACAATTATGCTATATTTTTTTTATTATTCATTGGTCATTTCATTAATTATATATGTATTCTATGTGGTTCTTCAGGATGGGCCAAATCATTCCATAGGTTATGTAGTTTGATGCTCGGGTGCTTTTCATCGGCCCTTGGGGATTCAAAATGCCCTTCGGGTATGTGACGGATCGGGTCGGGTGCTGGGATTGATGGTAACTTGGCTCAATTCGGTAAGGTTAAATTTTATCAAATATATGTATAATAAATATATATATATAATATAAGTCTATAATATAAATATTTTCTTATTTTCATAATTTATAATATTCCATTACTATTTTCATTTAAGCATTAATCAATATTTCTTCATTGCAATCAGCATTCTGGAAAAAACTAGTCTATTTTCAATGAATTGTTTCCATTGATAGGTCCAATTATTACACTATTCCCATGTTTCAATATTCTAAAGATTTTTAATCAGGATATAATGATTATTTTTAATCATTATATAAACAATTATAACCATTAATATAATTTTTTAATGAAAATTTAATTGCATAACTTCATAGAGATGTTATTTCATATGTGCACATGGGTAATGATTTCATTTTTTAATGAATGGAATAAAAGAAATATAAATAAAAACTTATATTTCCATAATCATAATAATATCATATATATAATATATATATATATATATTCATTAAATTGGTCTATATTAATACCCATATATGGAATACATAACAGAAGAATCACGGCAATTCATTAGGTTATAGTCCACATGTATGCACAAATAAAGATATCATTTTTCATAGGATGGAAAAGTGCTATAAAAAGGTTGTGCAATTAACATAAAAAATTAATATAGTTGAGATAATGATTTAATAATATTGATATGGTCATATAATATTTATAATATTTTATGTAAGAAAAAACTCAAAATAAATTCGTAAATACAATTAATTATTCTTATAGAATCCTCATTTCGATTACAAGTTTTTCAATCAAAGGATTGTATTTATGGAAGAACATGAGATCATGGATATGAAGAATTAGTTAAGGATTTTTTATAATTATTTTCTTATCCACGACATGTGGATCAGTAGTTTCTAATTAGTGAGGGGTCAAGGACCTCCTATTATATGTGATGTGTGTCGAAAACATTTAAATAATTCAAACACTAAAATATATTAAAGTGAAATTCCTGTGAATGTGGATAAAAATTGAAAACCATCATAAGGTAAAAAATTTTATGGTTGAAATATATTTTAAAAATCATAATTATAAAATTTAATATGATTTTTTTGAACATTATATTTTATTTCAACCCCCTCATTAATCCTTTTCAATCATAACTGATATAACAAATTTTCAAAATTGTTATTGGTCACTACAACCAATAATGAATGTGTTCTCATTATAAAATTTTCAATTTATTTTTCAAAATACGGAAACCAGGTCATAAAATTAAATTCCTATAAGTGGATGAAATTATTTCTAACATGAAAGAATAAAATATAACAATAAATATTCTTTGAAAAATGCATTACAAGAATAACCCAACATTTATAAAAAAAATTCATGTCAGGTAAAACCCATTTAATTAATTTTAACTTATTTTATTTAATATAATATCCTTAAATTCCATTAATATTACTCATGGATAATGATTAATTGAATTTATTAAGGTATAAACACTTTTCTCCAAAAGCACACCTATTTTTTAAGTTCATTTTATTTTATTTCATTTCTCAAAAAAATGGACAATGAATTCATTTTCTTTATGTGTGAACATTATTTTTTATAATATTAACACATTTAATTAAATTATAATGATATATAATACTATAAAAACAACACTCATAAATTAAATCCATAAAAATAATTCTTTAGGACCAATAATATTACATAAAATAAATAAAAATAATTTTCAACAATTATTTGATAGATAATGTGATTCAGTTTATAATGTATAAAACTTAGTCACATAATTTTATATTTTTTCTCATAATAATATATGGAACTAATTTATTTCATAAAGATAAATATATTCCAAAATCTCAAGGTGTTAAAATTGTAAAACTAATAATTGTCTCTCTAACGGAGATATAAGGAGAGCTACAGTATGAATGAATCTGGATATCCACTGTGCAATTACCTAATTTTATATTCTATTGAGAAATAAATTTTACCATTTGGTTGAATAATACCTCCATGATTAAATTATTTTTATTAATAGTGAAAATTTAATTAATGACAAAAAGTGTCTTAGTAAGAAGGGAATAATATTAGGAAAAGCAAACATAGTTCCCATGATATTTCAATCGAAATATTTTAAATAAGGGACATATCCCCTGGAGAGTAATTTTTTTAGAAAATGGAATGAATCTTTCCTGGTTAAAAAAATATAGTAAGAAGTTTTGTAAAAGAAAAGTTCAATTGGGGAAGTATCAAGGGATCATAATCGCTAAGAGTATTGAATGCATAATATATTCTTTAGGTCAAGATGATTAGATCAAGCCTAAGAAAAAAAAGAAACAATTTGATTATATTGATGATATTTTATATCTCAATATGAATTCTATGATAAAGGATAAATAAAAATTAGTGGTCCATTATGATTTACCATATTTCTAAACATTTGAAAATTATAATTACACATGTCCCAATTTTTTTAGATTCATTAGTTATTATTGAAATATTATTATTATTAGGGAGATATGATCTATTTGGAGATTTCATAAAAATACTCAAATGAAATCAATGATAGATTCGTTATTCTATTCGATATCAGAGGATTGAAAGTAGTGTCCAATTGAATTAGGAATTGGTATTACATGATTGAAAAGTAGTGTTAGATAAATAAAAAATTGGTATCAAGGTCCAATTTAGTTTTTTTTTCATAATCACATATTATTTATTAGCATTATAAATTGTAAATGGAATATAACTCTCTGTTAGATAAGTGGTAACTATAATTTCATTCATTGTTCATAAGTTTTGATCTAACTTGTGATATAATTTTTGTTATTATTAGGCTATTAGGAGCTTCTATATATAGATTAATCTCATACCGAATATTTACATTATTTTCAGTGGATAAGTTATGAATGTTCTGGAGATTTTTGGAATTAGTATATGGAAGTGGGTATCTATATTGTCAATGGAATGATGCCTTCTAGATGAAAGGAGATTTTTTTTAATAATTGGTTAAATATTATTATCGTGTGATAATCATTGATGAAGAAAAATTGTATGAAGCATAGAAACAGTAATTCATGGATTATTTATAAATTACTTTTTCAATGTTTGATTGAGTTCTCAAAGATATTCAAAAAGTATGTTACCTTCTCTTGTATCATTCATTTTTGGAAGTATGTTACTGCAACAATTATGTTATTGGCTTGATTTTTGGTTTCATACACAATTTTTCCAATATGTTTTTTATTGTATTATTTTTTTGTTCATTGATAAGTGTTTATATCACTCAATTTAATTATATGAATTAATAGCTATAGTTGTTTGTCTTAATATTATAATATTGATTTTTTTAAAAAAAATTGAATATTTTTCTTGAAATTAAAATATCCCTCATGTGTGTTGATATAGAGGAATTATGGCCTCTCTTAATTTAATTCATGGATAATATTACAGAAGTAGTATAAGATAATTCTATGATTCCACAATAGTTGTTATAAATAAAAGAGAATAGTCTCATTAAAACAGTGGAATTAAAAGGAAATAATTGGAATTTCCTTTAGTATCCTTGAAATTTGTAATAATATTAATGGATTGGAGCCTGTATAGTTTTAATTCAAGAAGAAATGGTATTTATAGGTGATGCTCCCCCAAATTCTCATGTTTTATATCTTACAATGTTTTTATATTTGTTACTTTTGGTGAAATATGTGATTTGGAATTAATGTAAAACGTGTAGAAGTGAGTGTCACAAATCTAATTGTATAGAATGTGAAAAAAAAAATCAAGGATATTATATATTTATGATACTAGAGTCATGATATATAGATGGTATTGGATTTATTACCATGTTTTCAATAGATGTAAAAGGGTATATTATTAGAATATAATTGAGATTTGGGATTTTTTAGTATTTTTAGCCAATACACGGTTATGACTAGTGCTGATTTTATTATCACAATATGTTCATGTCAGTGATTGAGTAATAAAAAAACACGATAATTTTATTCTAAAATATTTTTAAAAGTTTAAAACTTATTTTGGTGGTCAAGGAACAAACTATGATCCATCCATGAGGACCACGGCATGATTGAAGGTCAAAGAAAAATGGGAATGTGAAAACGCTTCTTATGATAATTTATATATTCAGCTACTTTTAAATAGAAATGTAATGGTGTAAAAAAGGTTCATCTAATGACTTTTCGGGTATTCATGCTCCATAAGTGTACCCAAAAAATATATAAGTGTTAATGTAAATGGAAAATGGTTATTGAGTTTTGTAATAGTTATTTTTTTATAAATAATGTCATCTGAAGGATGAAAATTCTATAAAAATACTGTGTAAGAAACATTAAAATTTTTATATAAGTGAAGTAAATATGTTAGGGATTGTCTCATTATGGGTAGGATAGCCTCACCATGAATAAGGTTATAAAGATAAAAATAGTTCTACTTATCTAAAGATTCACATGTCATTGAGTTCTTGTCAAAGGATAATCCCATGGATTCTTCCATTGGGTTCATTTCACAGTATGATAATAACATGCAGTATTGTAGATATTTATAATGATAATTTATCTATAGAGGTAAGATTTTAGTATATTCGTTTCAGAAGGAGTTGAGCCTCATGTCAGGATGTTATTTATTACATCATGATGTAGATGAGTAGGTAGGTTTCTATATTTCAAATATTCTATATTTTAGGAGGAAAATATTATATATATATATTTATTTATTTATTTATCTCTATAATTAATTCTAATTAATTAATTATGACTTCAACAGGAGAAAATTACAAGGAGCTAAGGTATCAATCCAAAATAATTCCTCCAATCAATAGTAAATTGTGCCAATTTATCACAATATACTCAAATTTATTCCAATTTGTTACTAATTAATCATAAATAATACTAATTATTATAAATTATTATGAATTAATCATAATCAATCCTAATTATTCTGAATTAATACAAATTAATACAAATTAATCATAATTAATCAAAATTATTACTAATTATTCCAAATTATTCCACATTATTCCTAATTATTTATAATTATTCCAAATTATTTTTAATTATTCCTAATTATTGATACTTAATCCTAATTATTCTTAAAAATTTCTAATTGTTTCTAATTAGCCCAAATTATTACTAATTAGTACCAATTATTCCTAATTATCCTAGTTATTAATAATTAATATTAATTATTACTAATTAATCCTAATTATTACTAATTAATTCAAATCATTGATATTTAATCCTAATTATGACTATTTAACCTTAATTTTTACTATTTATTACTAATTATTAGTTTTAATCATAATTATTACTTAGTAATCCTATTTATTAATAATTAATCATAATTATTACAAATGAATCATAATTATTACAAATTATTCATAATTACTATTAATTAATAATAATCATTACAATTTATTACAATTTAATACTATTTATTACTAATTATAAAAATTTATTACTAATTTTTACAAATTAATCCTAATTAATCATAATTATTACTAACTATTACTAATTATTACAAATTAATTATAAATTGTCCTAATTAATCCTAATTATTACTAATTAACCCTATTTATTACTAATTAATCATAATTATTACTATTTAACACTAATTATTACTATTTAACCCTAGTTATTAGTAATTGATCCAAATCAATACAAATTCAAACTATTTTTTACAATTTATTACTTATTATTACAATTTATTACTAATTGTTAAAAATTATTTATAATTACTACGTTTTTTAAAAAATTATTAATTATTAATTATAATAAATCAAAATATTACTAATTATTACTAATTAATCTTAATTAAACCTAATCATTACTATTTTATCTTATTTGTTACTAATTAATCATAATTATTAATAAATAATCTTAATTATTACTATTTAATCATAATTATTACTAATTAATCCTAATTATTAATAACTAATCCTAATTATTACTAATTAATCCTAATTATTACTAATTAGTACTAATTATTACTAATTATTACTAATTTTTCTTCATTATTGCTAATTTATCTAATAATCTTAATTAGTCCGAAATAATCCTAATTCGTCTCAATTAATCCGAATTAGTCCAAACAAATACTAAATATAACAAATTAATACTAATTAATCCTAATTGTTACAATTTATTTATAATTATTACAATTTAATACTAATTATTACTATTTGTTACTATTTATTACAATTTTTTACTAATTACTACAAATTATTACGAACAATTATGATTTACAACTAACTACTGCAAATTATTTCTAATTACTACAATTTAATGAAAATTATTACAATATATTACTAATTATTACAATTTATAACTAATTAATACAATTTGTTACTAATTATTACAATTTTTTACAAATTAATACAATTTATTCCCGATTATTATAATTTATTCCTAATTATTACAATTTATTACTAATTAATACTAATTATTACTAATTATTAGTTATTAATACTAATTACTAAAATTTAATAATAATTATTGCTAAATAATACTAATTAATAAAAATTAACATTATTTATTACAAATTAATACTAATTCTCACTAATTAATACTAATTAACCCAAATAATTAATAATTAATCCTAATTAAAACTAATTAATCCTAATTAGTACTAATTAATCCAAATTATATTTAGTTAATCCTAATTATCACTAATTAATCCTAATCATTACTTATTAATCCAAATTAATCCTAATCATTACAAATTATTGTTAATTATTGATAATTATTAAAATTTATTACTAATTATTAGTATTTATTTACATTTATTACTAATTAAAACAATTTATAATTAATTATGACAATTTGTTAATAATTATTCCTAATTATAATTTATGCATAGTTTTCCGTAAAAATAAATATTAAAAAACAAATATCTAATTCTAATTTAATTTAATTACATCTGATTAAATAAAATTATAAATAATTTAAAACAATATAAATTAACTAGTCAACAAAAATCAGTTAAATACCTTCAAACTGAATCTTTTCGAGTATAAAAGGAGAAACTTGTGCTCCGATTTAAATGTTTAAACTATGAAAAATTTTAGAAGAAAACCTTTCAGAATAATGAGAGAGAGAGAGAGAGAGACAAGTTGATAAAAGAGAAAAATGAGAGGTAAAACAGAATGGGTATATGAAGGATAGATTATTTGTGATGGGATTATTTGAGATGGTTACACTATCCCAAAACCAACTGCTCTCATTAATTATGACTGGTCATTGAAATGTTATTTGTGATAGCCCCCGTCAGAAAATGGGTACCTACCGACATACTATTTGCGATGAGGCAAGTACCGCGTCACGAATACTATAAACTGTCATAGTGAATTTGAGACCGGAATAGGAACCCATCGCAAAAACCCCTATCCAGATTTTGGTGCATATTTCATGAGAAACCTTTTATAATGGGTCCATCCCCCCACCCCCATCACAAAAAATCCATTTTTCCTGTAGTTGAGCTGGGATTGGTAGCTGGTGGTGAGATGGTTGTAGCTCTTCCATGCCATTGTTGGAGTAGTTGTTGGTTTTGATTCTCTTACAGTCAAACATTTCTTTTGGAGTTTTTAGATACTGCTATAGTTGTTTTTTTTTCATTGTTTTCTTACAGTTGTGGCATATATATTTTTTTTAGTGTTTCATTGTTCCTTTTTTTCTTGTATATATATGTCATCTGGTTGTTTAGGTTGGGAGAAATTGATACCTTAGATTTGTCATTCGATGTCTGGGTGCTTGTCGCCAGCCTGTGGGGATCGTGAACCCCCTTCAGGTACGTGATGGATCGGTTCAGGTGTTTGGTTTGAGGGTAACCCAGCTTGGTTCATTACAGTTTGGAATCAGAGATAGGTATTTCTTCAATAATCATTTCATGGGATGTCTGTTAGAAAGGAGATAGGATTTTTGTTACTTAAGAGGTATGTTACGATGAGTGTCTGACCTTCTCTATCGAAATGAGACTCATGTTTCCATTAGATGTTGGGATATGTGTCTCTGGTGTTGATTTTTGCCTTTAAATTTCAGTTTATTTTTATGGGGTTTCTAGTTTGAACAATGATTTGTTTGTTGTCTGGTCATTCATGTGTTTTTTTGTGCAGTAGTATGCCTCTAACATGTCTTCCACATGTTCCTTAGGACGGTGCAGCTGATGCTCCCGATGTAAATCCACCTATGGATCATAATCTCATCGAGACTATCATACGGGAAGTATGTGATATCGATCAGGATGTTCCACGAGTTCAGAACACAATGAATGATGTACATTCCAGAGTTGGAAGAGAAACAAATCGATCGCATGAGTTCTTGCATGAGAAACCAAAATCCTATAATGGGACGAATGAACCTCAAAAGGCGGAGGATTGGCTGCACAAGATTGATCAAATATTCGACTTCATGAAGACAGCTAAGTATATTAGGGTGAAGGGCATGACATTCAGGCTCGAGGGTTCTGACAAGCCTTCGTGGGGATCAATGGTGCACGCAGAAAAACTTGTGTGCTTGGATAAGAAGTGTTTCAAAACCCTATTCTTTGAGTAGTTCTGTCCAGAGTCTCTAATTTTGGAAAAATATTTTCATTTGTTATTGTTTCATCATTGATAGCACTCAATGTCAGCCTTCACTAACCAGTTTACTAAGCAAGTCTTTTTTTCTCCGGTCGTGATATGGAATGACAAGCTGAAGGTGCAGAAATTCCTGCAAGGTTTGCGACTAGACGTTAGATCCTAGGTGTTCATGTTCAAGACTAGTTCCTATATAAAGACAGTGGAGAGAGATATGATGGCAGATATGGACATGGTAGGACAACTTTTCTATACCTCTTATTCTCTTCCAACTGGTGATAGCTTCAGTGGCATGCTTGAGAAGAAGAAGAAGTGACAGGACCGCTCCAGGAGTGGTGGAGGAGGGTCTGAGCAGTGAGCCTCCTCTGCACCATTCATTGCAGGTGTCAATGTGCCTATTACTTACTACTCCTATGTTAATGTGGGTCACACTAGACGTTATTGTCTTATGCCCATGAAGACGTGCAGTAGTTGTGAACGTGTTGGTCATCTATAGAGTTTCTGGCAGGCTATGAATACGCATCATTATGGTCAGTATTTATCATCTCCAAAGGCTACTAGTGTATTTCCAGAAGCCTCAAAACTACATGGATCCTACCACCGGCCTTAAGAATGATCCATTTACACATTTTAGATGGGTTTCCAATGGAAGTTAATGTAGGAGTAGCTATAGTGAGAGGTAGGCTCAATATTACAACTTTAGAAGCTACATTTTTGTTTGATACTGGTTCCTCCCAATAATTTATATCAGCATGTTTTGTTGATATATTTAAACATCCAACAAAACATATGCCCTTTACAAAAGATTTAGCAACACCTCTTGGAAAGGGGAAAGTGTAGTGGCTCTTTTGTTCTTTTTGTTTGTTCATGATAGTCGAGACGGAGTTGGTCTGGGATTTTCTCATTCTTGGATTGGATACATTTCATATCGTCATTGGAATGGACAAACATTTTTCTCATTGGGCTGGTGTTCATTAATATCATCTGTGTGTTTTATTTCATGCTGTCGATGTAAGCTCTTGTGAGGTTTAGGGGGAGAGGGATCTGATATCTAATCATGAAACTCATTCCCACCCAGAGCTCAAGAGTTTGTTGTATATGGCATTCATTAATCCTAAAGACATTTCTTTTATTTTTGATATGCCCATTGTGGTCTGATACTTTCCTAACATTTCCAAAAATGATTTATATTGTCTTCTTCTAGAGAGGGAGGTAGAGTTTACAATTTTCCTGGTATAGGGAACACAACCAATATCTATGCCTTCTTACCATATGGCACCGGCAGAGTGGAAAGAACTCAAGATTTAGTTGGACGACCTGTTGGAGAATGGTCTTAAACGCACTAATGTTTCACCTTGGGAATCTCGTGTGCTCTTTTTCAGGAAAGAGTATGGTTCAATTCAGGTATGTGTGGACTATGAAAAGTTAATTTGGGAAATAGTTGAGAATAAATATCCCTTACCTTCTTTTGGATGATGTGATTGATCGGTTAATGGGAGAAAAGTGGTTTTCAAACATTTATCATTCTTCAGGTTATCATCAGCTCAGAGTCTGGGAGTCTGATTTACATAAGATGGTCATTCAAAGCATGTATGACTATTAGGAATATATCGTGATGCCTTTGATTTTGACTAATGCTCATAGAATTTCTAAATCTTTGATGAATCATATTTTCCACCCATATATTGACATTTTTAGGTTTTATTCATGGATGATATTCAAGTTTATTCAAGGCAAGAGTGTGAGAACGAGCACCATCGGAATAGGGTTCTGGAGATTCGAAGAATCACTGGATATAAGGAAATTTTTCAACATTAAATTTTTGTATTTGAGAAGTGATGTTCTTGGGGAACATAATTTCTGAGCATCAGTTATGTGTTGATATAGAAAATGTAAAAGTTGTTTTGTCCCAGAAAGAACCATATAATTTTTTTGTGATATGAATCATCCTTGCTATTGTTGTACACTATCAAAGGATCATCAATGATTTCTCAATTCTAGCGTCACCTCTGATTACTCTTACCATGAAATCAATAAAATTCTCATGGAATGCAAAGTGAGAGTCTTTTTTCGATGAACTACAACAAATTCTCGCATCGGGATCTATTCTAATCTTACCAGAGCCCGATAAGGGGTATATGGTGTTTTGTGAAGAATCGGGTGCAAGTTTGTGATGTGTGATGATATAGGATGATCATGTGGAAGCTTAGATCTATCATTAGCTCCACCCGTAGGAGAAGAACTACCCCGCTAATTATTTAGAGCTTGTGGTAGTGATGTAAGTGCTTAAGTGCTGGAATCATAACCCCTTTGGGGAGTAGTTCATGGTTTTCACTGATCTTAAGAATTTGAGCTATTTATTTTCTCAGATGGACATGGATTTCTACAATAAAAGATGAGTTTAATACCTATAGACATTCGAATATGACATCGCCTATACACCAGGGAAAGGTAATGTAATTACCTACTCTTAGTACTAGAAGGTACCATCACATTTGGTTCTTGAATCGAAGGAGTAGTAGAATATTATGGGGTTTTTCACTCAGTTGCGCTTGGATGATCAAGAGGATGTCTCAGGTATATTTCTATATACTTTTCAGTTGTCCTCATCTATCCTAGATCCTATCTTGAAAATTCAACAACAAGATGATGAGTTTCAGAATATTCGGGAAAATCATTATGCTAGGGAGACAGTTCCTAGTGGTTCTCTTTTTTCTGATGGCTTTCTTCACATTGGGAAGCAAGATGATGTCCCAAAACTTGTGAGAAGTTCAGTCATTTTTATTTTTCATATCTTTTAAGTTTTCTTTCATAAATGGGATAAAACGATGTATTATGACATGAGAAGTTGATTCTGGTGACCGGGTATGAAGTGTGACATTGGAGATTATGTTCCCCACTGTTACACCTTTGAATCAATAAAGGCAGATTACTCGAAACCTGATAATGTGCTTCATCCTCCTCCAATGCTGATTTGGATGTGGGGAGAGGTTTCCTTGGGTTTTATTGTTGGGTTTCCATGGACACCTTGAGAAAAAAAAAATATCTCAGTGGTTTTTGATCGGTTGACGAAGTATGCACATTTCATTCACGTCAAAGACACCACTAATGTTGAATATCTAGATAAGCTATATGTGCAGGAGATTGTGAGGTTACATGGAATTCATTCTGCCATTGTTTCATAAAGGGATCCTAGGATTACCTCACAGTTTTCAGAGAGTCATCAAACAGAAATGGGGACACAGTTCAAGTTGAACATAGATTAATATCAACCAAACGATGGCCAGATAGAGCATGTAATTCAGATCCTCGAGGATATGATTATTTCACTCATATTGTATTTTTGTGGATCTTGGGATAGCCATCTAGGACTGGATGAGTTTTTTTTAAAATAGTAGTTACTAATAATGAATCAGAATGGATCATTTTGAGGAGTAGTATGGTCTCTCATGCATATCATCTCTTTTTTTGGGAAGAGGTGGGAGAAGTAACATAAGTTGGATCATGTATATTTTAGGAGACTTCATGAATGATTTAGGAGGTGTGACAATGTCTAGTTATAGCCCATATTCGAAAGAAATTGTTAGCAGGTTGGCGGTGTCGTCCTTTGTATAATTCCATTGATGACTAGATTATATTGAGTGTCTCTCCAAAATTGACTCACCGTCGACATGGTAAATAGGGTAAGATGTCTCTGAGATATGATGGGTTTCTTGAGATCATTGAATATCATGGGAATTTTTATTATTGATTTCCATTTTCCGCTCATTTGACTAGCATTTAGAATGTTTTCCCTATATCTCAACAAGAGAATTATTACCTTGATCTCGCATACATTCTGAGTTTTGATGATATTGAGCTCGACCTAGATGCTTTTGTTTTGCAGAAACCAATTTGGATCGTTGACTGTCTTGCATGGGAAGAAGATTTGGTTGGATAGAGTTCTGTGAAAAAAAGGATCAGAATCTCATGAGAATTCAGAATTTGATTCATTGATGAGGTAGTAGTGGCCTCATTTTTTTCAAGGGATTACATCATCTACATGACATACTAGGGATGGAAAACATTTATGGTGGGGAGTTTGTAACATCTGATTACCATAATTAGGTTAGTTTTCCCTCTTTTTATGTTCCCTTATTGATTCAAATCCTTTGATGCGATTTTCTAGATTTACTCTAGGTTAAAGAAGAGGTACACATCATGTACCTTAGGTACATGTTGTGTACTGAGTGATGGATACATGTTGTGAGTAGGGAAATCCTGTTGTGACCTAGTACACATCGTGTTCATGAGTTACATGTCTTGTAGGGGATAAATATTAGATTTTTAACCTGACTCCATGGGTTTTCACCATAACTTTTCCAACAAGGCCTTTAGGTTGTGACCAAGGGGTACACATCATGGCCAGTCCACACCAAGGTTAAAGACATGTGTTTTGATATTTTGGTTTGGTAATTCAATTGGAAATTGGTTTCGTTCAACCCTAGACTCTTCCTAGGCAATTTTGAGAGGTTTTTCACCTTCCCAATCTATCCGATCAGCGTTGGATATTTGTTGAGTTTGTGGAATGTCTCATCGGGTAAGTGTTCTTTCCAGTCCTTCCATTCTTTTGATCACAGTATCACCCTAGAATTGCATTATCAGATCCATTAATCCAAGTTGGTTGATCCTTGTTTTCTCCTTCAAGATCCATTGTGAGATCTCATTCAGGAGAGATATTTCCCTCTATGGTTGTGGTTCAGTGATCGTCCTTCTTTAAGGTATGTGTGTTTCCTATCTTCTACCGACCATTTGAGTTTATATATGAATCAATATTCTTTTTTATTGGATTCTAGTGTCTTCATTAGTGTTTTTGGGTTTCATTATGGGATTTTTATTCTATTACGAGCGTGTGAGACCCAAAATTTGAGGTTGGTGGTTCTGTCTCTAGAATATGATAATGAACCTGCTCTTTTTACTTTACAAATTACATTATAAATTCATTTATGAAATCAACATGATTTTTTTTCGTATTGAAAATGGCTTTTGAATTAAAAATGTTTTTCCCTATATTTTGATAAATGGATTATAAATGCTTTTGAATGGTTTTCAAGGCATTGAAATGGGTTTGTGAAAAAAGAGAGCATGGGTTACCTTGGGAACATATGTGGAAGGATTTTCTTAATCCCAACATCCATATATTTGAAATTATCATGGAGGTTTTTCTTGGTGCTTTCATATGTTTACATGGTCAATTGTTCCAGGGGACAAATATTGACATTTTGAGGGGTTTACTCATGTGATATTCCTCTTCTTCCTAGTCCCATTGTTCTAGGATTGGATTTGAGCACTATGTTCTTCTGATATGAGTAATATGCATACTATACCTATATTATTCCATGGTTTGTGACACATATGCTTCTATTTTGTATTTCCTAGCATTCTTAATTTTCCATGATATGCATGTTTTTTTCTTGTGAAAAAATGTTAAGGAAAAAATAATTTGAAACTGTTCTTCCAGCTTTTGTTTAGAACTATAAAAAAGGGAAATGAATACCATGATTTATATTAAAATTATTTTTAGATTATAATTCCATGTTTTATATTAAAAATGAGTATATTGATTTTTTATACAGAGACCTATTATTGAACCCCAGGGTGGGATCCTACTGATCCTGTTAGTTCACCCCATTTTGCAGTGATCCAGGGGTGTGTATACCTTTATTTGTCTTTCTGTGTATGAAATGCCAAGATGCTGGAGTGAGGTGATGAGGTTCGTGTCAGCTAGGATTGGTTTCTAGTGATAGGATAGTTGGTCTTCGTCCATTCCATCATTGGAGTAGCTATCACTTTTGAGTCCATTGTAGTCAGACTTGTCTTTTGGACTTTTTAGCTCCTATTATAGTTATTTTGTTTTCACAATTTTATTATAGTTATGGAATATATATTTTTTATTATTATGTTGTTCCTTTCATTCCTTGTATATGTATGCCATGTGGTTATTCATGTAGGGAGAAATCATTACCTTAGTTTTTTCATTCGATGCTCGAGTTTTATTGCCAATCTATGGGGATTGGGAACACCCTTCGGGTATGTGACGGATTGGGTCGTGTGTCATGTTTGAGGGTAACATGGGTTGGTTCGTTACATTTAATGTGATCTTAAAACATTTATAATAAATATATAATCATTATAATTATATAATAGAAAAATATTATTAGTTTCTTACTATATAATATTCCATTATTATTTCCAATTAAACATTAATTAATATTTCTTCATTACAACCTATATTTTGGTAAAAACTGATCTATTTTCCACGCGTTTTTTCTTTTTTAGTCCCTATTCTTACACAATTTCTATGGTTAATCTCATGTAGATTTTTTATCACGACCTAATGATCATTTTTAATCCATCCAAAGTAACTTTTTTATTTTCCAAAACACTTTTAAGGAAAAAGTGAGAAACCACCCAGTTCAAGCATCATGACAAATTAAAGAACCATTGAAAGGAAATTTGAGCCTGATAGATGCATTATCCTTAAAACGTTTCCAAGAGATAGAGGATTCTGGTGTGTCTGGAACATCCTCTAATAAGTCTTCAATATATGACGTCATCTTGTCACAAGATTTCATGTACTCCTCTTGATTAATCTTACCTTCATTGTATCCCCTTATCAATATGAGGTCTTGATTGTCAATACATGTGATCCGCTCTTCATTGGTTGCTAATTTTAGCAACCTTACAATCATCTTGTTAAATTCTTCAATAAAGGAATTAGTCACCAAAATACTTTCCATTACATCTTCATCCGAATGTAAAAGCAGCTCAAAGGATTGCTCATGGGCCGCACCAGACTCCTGAATTTTATACGTGCACATGAGTAATGATTTCATTTTACAATGAATATAATAATATAAATATAAAAAATAATATATATTTATATAATCTTAATAATATCATATATATCATATATATATGTATTCATTAAATTGGTCTATATGAATATCTACGTATGGAAGACCTAAAAAAAGAATCACGTCAATTTGTTATGTGATAGTCCACATGTATGCACATATAGTGGTATGGTATCATAATATATATAATATGTTATGGAAGAAAAAAACACAAAATAAATCATAAAATTAAATAAATTATTCTTTATAAATATTTATTTTGATAACAACTTAATCCATTAAAGGTTTGTATTTATGGAAGAACAGCAGCTCTCGGATATGTGGAAGTAAGATTTGAATTTTTACAATTATTTTCTTTTCCAATACATATGGATGAAATTTTTTCAATTATTGGGGGACCAAGGACATATATTTATAAGTGAGGTTAGAGGAAAACATTTAAATAAAAACACACTAAAATATAATAAAACAATTCATGGGAATGTCGAACAAAATGGAAAACATTCATAAGATAAGAAATTTTATGGTTAAAATATTTCCAAGAAATAATAATTATAAAATTTATTATGATTTTATTAACCTTATCTTTTATTTTAAACACCTCATTAACTATTTCCAATAATAATCAAGAAAACAAATTTACCTGATTTTAACTATTCACTGTAACAAAAAATGAACGTGGTCTAAATATAAAAATTATAATTTATTATTTGAAATATGGAAACCATGTAATCAAATTCAATTCCTATTAGTGGAAGAAACTGTTAGTAACATTAGCCCATAAAACGTAACCCAAACTATTCAAAGAAAAATGCATTTCAAGAATAATGCTACATTTATTCAAATTTCATGTCATGTAGAACCCATTGAATTAATTTTAACATAAATTATTTAATATACTATATTTAAATACCATTAAAATTATTCATAAATAGTGATTAATTTTATTTATTAAGATAAAAAAGAGTGTGCTAATAAATAAGCTTTAAAAAACATCCCTTTTTACAGAGAATTTATTTTCTTTCTTTTCTAAAAAAATAATTAACAATGAATTACTTTTCTTCATATCTGAATGATATTTTTTATATTTTTAATACTACTAATTAAATTAAATTGAAAAGTAATACTCAAAAACAATATACCTAAATTAAATTCTTAAAAACAGTTCTTTAGGAATAATATTATTTCCAAAATTAATTTAAATTATTTATACAATTATATACCATATAATTCGATTAGGTTTATAATGTATAAAAATTAGTCACATAATTTTATTTTATTTTTCTTAATAATCTATAGAACTAATTTATTTTTTATTCCAAAATATCTTGTTTTTAAAATTTCTAATTTTTAAATTTCTCTCTACTGGAGATAAAAATAGATCTATAGTATGAAATATTCTTTTTATCCACTGTGAAATTAAGGAATATTATTTTCATTTAGGAAATAAATATGACCATTTGGTTGAAAAACAACTCTGTGATTACATTATTATAATGAATAGTAAAAATTTAATAAATGAAAAAGAAGTTTCTTGGAAAGATAGGAATAATATTTAGAGAATAAGAAGTAGATCGCATGAAATTTCAATTGATAAATATTATATAAGAGACATATCCCATGTAAATGTTCACTTTGGAGAATAGAACCACTCTTTCCTCATAAAAAAAGTTCGTAATATGTTTTGTAAAAGAAAAGTTCTATCGAAAAAGTATCAAGAGATCATTATCGATAAGAGTACACAATGTAGAGAATATTTTTTATGTCAGGAAGAGTAGATCTAGTCTAAAGAAAAAAGAAAAAAATTGATTATATTTAAGATATTTTATATCTCAATATGAATTCAATGAAAAAAGATAAATCAATATTAGTGGTCCATAGTTGTTTACCTTCATTCTAAACATGGGGAAACTATAAGTAAACATGTCCCAAATTTTATAGATGCTACAGTGGTTGTTGAAACATTGAAAATATTGTGTAGATATGATCTATTGGTATCTTTCATCAAAAGGAACAAATGGAATCAAGGATAGATTCATTATTCTAATAGATATCAAAAGATTGAAAATGATGTCCAATTGAATTAGTATTTGGTATTACATGAGTGAAATAGGTGTTGTAGAAATAAAAAATTGGTATCAAGGTCCAACTGAGTTTTTTATCATGATCCCATATTATTTATTAGCATTATACATTGGATATTGAAGATAACACCGTGTTATAGAAGTTGTTACTATAATAGCATTCATGGTTAAAATGTTTCTATATAACTTGTGACATCATTTTTATTACTGTTAGGGTATAAATATCTTCTATAGATAGATGAAGCTCATACTAAATATTAATTTAATTTTTATTGGGGAACCTAATATTGTTCTGGAGATTTTAAAAATTTATTATATGGAAGGTGGTATCTCCATTTTCCATGGAATGATACCTTCCAGATGAAAGAATAATTTTTATTAATAACTAAATTAATATTACTATATTGTGCTAATTAATAATAAACAAATATTGTATGAAACACACAAGAGGTAACTCAAGGAGTATTTAAAAATTATTTTCTTAATGTTTGGTTCAATTCTCCATTATATTCCAAAAGTATGTCACCTTTCCATATTTCATTCATTTGAGGAAGTATGTTACTAGAATATACAATAATGGTATTATTGGCTTAATTTCATGTTTCATACACAAATTTTCAAATATGTTATATTATTGTATTTTATTTCTCATTGATAAGTGGTTAAATCCGTCAATTTAATTATTTTAATTCATAGATATATTTTTTTATCATAATATTACGGTACTGACTTTTTTAAAATAAGTGAATATTATTCTATGAATTAAAATATACTTGATTTGTGTTTAAATAGGGGGATTATGGTCTCTATTAATTTAATTCATGCGATATATTGAAAAAATTGGATTAGATATTATGATGATTCTAAAATGGTCATTATAAATAAATGAAATTATTTTCATGAAAGCATTTGTATTCAAATTCAATAATTGGTATTTCAATTAGGATCTACAACATTTTTAATAATATTAATGTATTGGATCTTGAATAGTTTTAATTCAAGATGATGTGGTAATTATAATAATAGGTTATGTTCCCCAGGATCCTTATGTTTTAGGTTTTATAGTGTTTTTATATTTGTTACTTTTGGTGAAATATGTGATTTGGAATTGATGTAAAAGGGGTAGAAGTGAGTGTCACAACTCTAAGGGAATAAAAATTTAAAAAATAAAAGATATTATATTGTATATTACTAGTGTCATGAAATTTTTATGGTATTGAAGTTATTATCATGTTTCCAATAGATCTAAAAGGAGATTTTGTTAGAATATAATAAATATTTTTCATTTTTTGTAGAATTTTAGCCAAAACGTGGTGATTACTAGTACTAATTTTATTATAAAAAAAATTTGTGTTAGCGTTGGAGAAATTAGAAACCAATATAATTTTATTTAAACTTATTTTAAAACTTTAAATTATATTTTGGTGTTTGTAGGAGCCAACCATCATCCAATCTTGAGGACCACATCATGACTGAATGTCATAGAGAATTGGAAAAGTGAAAACACTCACTATGATATGTTATATATTTAGATACTATTAAATAGAAAATTAATGGTTTAAAAACAACGACCATTTAATAACTAGTTTGGTATTCATGATATATAAAAGTATCAAATTATATATAAGTGCTGATGTAATTTGAAAAATGGTTATCGAGTATGTAAAAGCTATTTTGGAAGAATCCATGTCATATTAAGGATGACTATTCCATAAAGATATTGTGTAGGAAACCATACATTTTTCTAGAAGTGAAATAAATATGTAATGTTTTACCTCATTGATGGTAGGATAACCTCACAATGAATAGGTTAAGAAGATATCCATTGTTCTTCGTATCTAGATATTCACATGTCATGGAGTTCAAGTTAAAGGATAATCCAAAGGACTCATCCATTATGTAATTTTATTAGTATGATAATGACATGAATCATTGTAGAGTTTTATTATGTGAAGTTATCCATAGAGGTTAGAGTTTAGGATATTCTTTTTAGAATGATTTTAGCCTCATGTCATGATGTTAGTTATCATGCCGTGAAGTAGATGAGTAATCAAGTTTCCAAATTTTAATTATTCTATATTTTAGGAGGGAAATAAGATATATATATATATATATATATATAAGGATTTGAATTGAATTTAAGGTTAGTTATTGGATGGATTGTGCCACTATACTCATTGTTAAATAAATCCCTTCAATTTGGGAATCAAATAAGAATTCGCTTTTAATAAAAAGAATAGAGTTCTAGAAAGTAAAAATTATATAGATATCAATAACTATTAATAAATATTTTTCACTCTATTCCAAGAAGGTGAATAAGGATAATCATATTGATATATATTTATATATATATATTTTAAGAAATTGAGATACATTTTTATTAGATAATTTATACTCTATAATGATCCTACCAAGGAATTAAGGTGGGGATTCAATAATGAATCATAGAAGGTGATGTTGTTGTTATAGTGTTGTTTGCAACTGATCTATTAAGGATCACCCTACAGATATCAAGGAGAATCTCTCTAAATTATTCACAAAAAATATGGTGATATAGTTTCTCATAGGATTGAGTGCCAAATGGATTTTTAATCTGAAGCATTGATAAAGTAGTGGGGTGACGGGACTAACCCCGGGGAGGTAATGAACTATAACTGAATCTATGTTAGTTGATTGAACATGGGATTAGAGTTCCCTAGAATAAATCCACTACAAAACTGTGTGTTTTTTTAATCTAGTATATTGAAAAAAGATATTATTCCCCTTGGATTATATTATCTTGGGTATACCATGTAAAATACTTATGTCTTTTGTGCCTACTTAGATTATATTCTATAAAGTGCTGATTAAAATCGCATTTATCAACATAGTGAAGGAATGTTTAAATTAAATGAATAAATTATATTCATTTAAATATTAAATTAAGTATAACCCAACTAATTACAAGGTCATGTTCAATTTGGATGGTGAAATTTTTAGGAGTACAATTTTTTATTATAATTAGTTTTATACCATAATTTTTCCCTTTCATGGGTATTCTCTCAAAAAAAAATACACTTGTTGGTTTATCAATAATCAATAATAAATCATGTATAACCAAAAAAATTAACACACATATATTAAATAGTAACCCACTGTGTCCATTCATACTTATATCAAAATCATTCAACCATAAAACGTTCATTAAAATATATTATATTTATTAAAGATGGATTAAATGTACTAATGAAATGATCTCATAACTACCATTAACACAAAATTAACAGTCTAGAATAATGTGGTAACAAAATGAATATACATGTAATCATACTCAAGTATTGAATTGATATCCTATTAGTAATTTCTAAATAAGAAGCATTCATTATCAAATATCTATAGTGAACCTCACGAGTCATGATCTTGATATTCCAACCAATTAAAATATATTTCCTAGATGATGGGTATATAAAATTTGAAACTTCGTTCTCTTTATTAGAGTGTGACATAATTATGGGAATGGATAGATACATTAACCCTCTACCACATTCATAGTGTGTTCCACACTAAATGAAAAAGAAAATGTTTTACCCCTCTATCTTAAACATGTATTATTTTATGTAGATGAGAAATGGTAAAAATATCATGTCTATGAGCTAGAAAAACTAGAAATAAAAAACAAATAAATTATGCCAAAATTATATAAAATTCAATAGATTCCTACTTCATAATCCCAGGAAATCATATTCCAGAATAATATAACAAATTTCTCTTATAAAGATATAATATTTCCTACTCTAACCTCTAGGATAATCAACCTATATAAACATAAGAGAAAATTTGTATATCAGTTCCATCCTTCGTAATGATGAAAATTGAATGAGTGTTTCCACCCTCACCAGATTATGACACTACCTTCAAATAAGAATAACATAATATATCCCACTCTGAAGCAAAGAACTAACTATATAATATTGATGAATAATAAACCATATAAAATAATATATATCCTAATATAAAAATAAAAAGATACACTTCTAACATTATGTTTAATTTCAACAAAAATTCAATAAAATTTTCCCACATAATGATGGCTTCTAAGGTAAATATCAAAGGCTAAATCTCATAACCAGTATTATCCCAAGAATAACATACATCCAAAGTCCAATAACATCTCCAAAGATAATATAAAACTATTTTATATCTGCTAAAATCCCTATAAAATTAAAACATTAATCCTTTAATTGTTTTACATAAGTAGTTAGTGAAAAATATAAAAAAAATTGAGAATATAAACTTTTACTGGATGATTTTAAAAACATCCTATATAGTTACGACCAGTTATTGGATCAACCAATATTATTTATAAACCATAAACCTAACACTATTACTAAAAATTCGAGGATATTTTCCAAAGAATTTATACCCATTATGTTTTATAAATAGTGTAGGATAACATTATCTCAGTCGAAAAAAATCGTGTCACTTGTAAAAATACTCCATTAATTTTTGAATTCAATATCCTTTTTATTAAACTCCCCAAAAACCATCCCAACATGTCTATATTACAATTTTATCAGTTAATTCGTCTTCATAACAAGTAAAAATAATTTTTCTATAATCATACACCATAAATTAGAAACTAAATGTCCATATTTTTTGAAAATGAAAAGACACTAACTGAAGTTACTAACTAACAACCTAGTAAAGTGAGTTGTACATTCTTATAGAATAAAATCTAAATAAAACATACCCCATTACTAAAACATTATTAGTACACATTATAACCTAAAAACCCATTCTTTAATTGAAATATATAAAACTGTATATTCAAGTGTAAAATATGGTTTAACCAAAACATATAAGGACACTCGTGTTTAAATACATTCACATTTCCATTAAAAATCCAACCACAACCATATATATAAAATATCATTTAAAAAATTTTGAAAAATTA
Source organism: Viscum album (assembly GCA_963277665.1). Lineage (NCBI taxonomy): Eukaryota > Viridiplantae > Streptophyta > Magnoliopsida > Santalales > Viscaceae > Viscum > Viscum album. The sequence goes on from OY728127.1 coordinate 319,455,781, forward strand.
AAGGTCCCTAAAAAATATCATCAAATAAGATATGGATTATTCCGAACAATTCTCATTTTTTATAAAACATTTATAAAAAAATTCATAAGAAATAATAATAAATTTATAAAGAAATTTGTACCCCAAAAATTTAACGCCATGCACTTTGTGATGACGATCATAACATGAGACTCACCTTGATGACAATAGTCATATTGAAAATAAAAGTGTTATAGACCTGATGGGAAATATGTGATAGATTCAATTAATTTCTTGTGACTTCTCAAACACCAATTGGTGAAAACCTCCAAAAACAATACACATTTCAGTGAAGTGGGGGTAAGAACATTCCATGTATATAATGCTGTGGATTCACACCATTGATGGAGAAGTGATTTCTCCTGCATTTTTATAAATATTATGAACTAGTACATCATTTTGTTGTTCATGCTTCCATACAATATGGGAATGATTTAAATCTATTTTTTATATCCTTTCAAAAGTTTTTATTTCATATTTTATAGACAAAATACAAGCTTCTATAAGAGAAGTTATACCCATTTTACATTGGAAGAAATTTGGGTAAAACAATTAGTCTGCACCCAGGTCGACTCCTTGTGCACACTCAAGTATTCCAATATAAATCAAACTATGTTTTTTTTATCAACTCCATTATAAAGACCCATATTTTCCATGTAATTTTTTAATTATATGGAAATATTCTGAGGCTGCAAAATCTAACAGCATTTGATTCTGATGTAATGTGTTACTAGAAAAAAAAAATTATAATTTCTTAAGATACGTTCAGTAAATGTGTGAGCATGAAATCCTAGCTTTAGAATAGCTGCTCAGAATTTAAATCTGCGGGAAATGCTGAACTTTCCACATGGGGTTTCACTTAAGGGAGCCTAAACCTTGACCATAGTGGTTTGAGAGAGGATGTTGGATTTTGTGGTTTTTATGGATGATTAATAAAATAAATCTAATTTATTTTATATATCATCCACCTCTCTTTAGTTTTTGGTGTAGGGTACCATAAGGGGTGGTTGGGCATTTAATGAAAGACATTAAATGCCCAGTTACACATAAATGTGTAACCACCCTAAATGAAATTATGGAGGTTCATTAATGGAACCAATTAATGAACCTATCTTAAATATGTGTTGTTAAAATTTACTCCAATAATCTCTATTTTTAAATTTATTTGAAAAATGAGTTTTGTTCGTTGGAGATGATGATTTTGGTGGAGCCTCTTGATGAAGTATGGATCTATCATGCAAGAACAGAAGATCTTCGTTTGTGCAACATCACTGGTGGCCTTCTTCGGGATCGACGAATACCGACCCATATTCAAATGTGGAATACTCTCTAATAACTCATGAGGTATGTTTTTCCTTGTTTAAATTTCAAGATTTTTTTTAATCTTTTATCTTTACCATTGATAAGATTCTGATGTGTAGGGCATGGGGAAAACAAACTAGGCATGATCCCTCTAACACTTGTTCAATCACTGCATTCTACGTGGGAGAATTTTCAGGTTGGATGAAACCCAAATATGAGTGCCAAGCAGTGAAGGAGATGAAACCAGAAGCTCGTAGGTGAATTCAGGTGGAAATAATAGACCACCAAAACTCACAAAGAGGCCTGCAGAAGACCGTTGGAGCGGCATAGGTCTGGCGGCACTGGTGACCTGCACTGGCAGGCGATGGTGGCGGCCAGCACCAGCTTGTCGCTGTGGTGGCCGTGCGCCGTCACGCACCACAAGAGGAGGATATGGAACTAGGCCATGAAGGTCACTAGGCGGCTGGTACAGGCTGGCCGTGGAGGTGGCGGTGCGCCATCACACACCACAGGAGGAGGATTCCCTGGCTTTCTAGCCCCAACGGTTGAGCAGGGTGGCCGTTACGGGCCGACCATAGAGGCGGAACAGCGGGTCATCACACACTATTGGAGGTGGTTGTCGCTTGAATCCATGACATTGGAGGGTCCTGCTCTCTATGGGTCCTACAGTGACCAGGCGGCACCACGTGGCACCACCGCTTCAAGTCCTGAACGGCATAGCCGTTCCGTAGAAAGGGGGAAACGCCTCCCCCCATTCTTTCAAGGGAAATCCACATGCCCTCATGCAGGTTGAGCCTCTCCCCCCTTCGGGCTGGACTGTGTCCCCCTATTGGTTCGGTTGCGCATCCATGCAGGCCAGGCGGCACCTCCCTGTGGTCCTGGATTTGCCCACATAGAGGTGCGCCTCCCTATAGGCAAGGTCGCGCCCCCTATGGTCTGGGCCGCACCCCCTTGCATGTCGGGCCATACCCCCCAATGGGCCAGACCATGCCCCCCATCGGGCTGGTCCAAGACAATCTAGTTTGGGCTGGGTCGGGTCGGACTGAGTCTAGGTCGGGTCAACCCGAACCATGTTGGGTTGGACCACGTCGGACCGGGCACAGACCCATCCAAACACAGTTTCACTTAAAACGCCATAACAAGAAATCCAGACATCTGTTTGACGAACTGTCTTTGGCACTAGGATCCTGGTGGAATGATGGTCCTTTCGGTATACTCCACATAAATTTTGGAGAATGATGGAGTAAGACCGGGTTGGATCGAACGAGAATCCAATAGTTCCTTCAGTACACAAATGTTTATAACTCATAGACCGAGAATCTGATTGACACGTAGTATATCGTATTGGAACCCTTATGAAATAGCGGTCCATTGGGTCACTTTTTTGAGCTTCTTAGTGGTGTTATATATTATACTGATATGTCAAGGCATTGATTCTATAGAACTCAAGCACACTGGGTGTGGTCAAACCTTTGGTTGGCTATCATGGAATTAGCGACCCTATGGGGATCAATATCATAATGACCCTTTGTGGATCAGCATCATAGATATCGGAAGAGGAACAGTTTCAGCGCAGCCCATCGAGGATCAGTAACTAACAACCCAGTGTGGATCAGCATCGAGCAACCCTATCTGGATCAGCATTCCAGCGAACCTTTGTGGATCAGCATTCCAACGACCTTGTGTGGATCAACATTCTAGTGACCCTATGTGGATCAATATTAGAGTGAACCATCAAGGACCATCCTTACAGTGGTCCATCATAGAACAACGACTTATGTCCATGAGTGGATCGATAATAGAACAACTTCTTTGTGGATAAGTTGTGGAAATTCTATATGGAATAAGATGATATAGGCTAAGACTAATCATCTACATTTCTGATCTCTTAGTTGTACAGCTAGTGTAAGATGACTATTTCTTCATGATTTGTGATTGAGGTCTTTCATGGTGGTTTTTCCTTTTTGTAACTCTGGAAGGCTTTTGGGGGTCTCAAGGTCCATGTTGAATATTGTTTTTCTCACCATGGCATGTGTTTCGCCTGCACCTTGTAGTGTCTTGTGCAGACGACAAATAGATTTGACCAAGGTTGGGGAGCCATGATTAAACGGTGCTCAAAGGTGGACCTTTAGACGTGACATTCCACTGTACTGAGCTACCATGAGATATACCTACCATTCATGTAGGAACCTTGACGGATGATTCTGATAGCAGTTTTCTGTTATTGTTTTACGTTTCAGTTAGGATTGTATTTTGGCCCTCATTACTTACAGTACTCACTATTTTTACTTTCAGTACACAACTTATTACTACTGTAGGTTTACTATGTGGGTTGTGCTCATTGTATTCTGGGATTGTGTGTTTGTAGGTTTAAAGGAAATGGCGTCATTTTTTTCAGGGATATGCCTTTCGATGCTAGTCTCCAACCCCTGTCCAATAGAAGGAGGTCTTAGGGTAGTCACGGCATGGTCCATGAGGGGCGGTTCATGACTATGTGGTATCAGAGGAGTTAGTTCTACTGATTAACTAGGACTTAGATCTTTTAATTGAGAAATAGTGTTAAGTGTTTTGAGTATTGTTTTCAGTTTGGGGAGTTTAGTGCTAGTGCGGCAGCTGACGTATCCATACACCAGGACCATGAATTCTGATTTCCACCATGATTCATGAAAACAATAATTTTGTGTGTTTTAGAAATTTGTTTACTTTGATATCTTTTTGAGTCATCTCAAAAGTTATAAATTTTCACCGTGGAACACCTATTTTTATTTTCAAGATGCTACCATGTAGACAGTCAGCCCGGATTTTTAAGAGAGTGCACGATAATAGCCCACCGAGTGATGAGGCTTCTGTGTACGGCCCTCTTATGGTGATAGCACCATCATGTGGTGTACCAGTAGTACCCCTACCCGTTGGGAAGTTGTTTCCACAATCCCCACCAGCAGATGGTGCACACCGACTAAGCTAGTTACACATGTTTTAGTGGTTGAGACCTCTGAGGTTCTAAGATGAGATGGATCCATAGGCGGTTGGGGATAGTATGGAGGCTTTGGCCAGAGGTTTTCACCTTGTTAGGACACTAGCTAACCAGATGGTGATCCTAGCGGCGAGCCTTTTCCAGGTAGCACCCAGGAGATGGTGGAGCCTGACGCTCCAAATACATGGTGAGGGGACCCTGACGTGGGTATATTTTGAGGGCCTCTTTGTGGAAGAGTTTGTTCTAGTGACTCTATTCTCTGTTTGTATATAGGAGATGCTACATTTAAAACAGAGCATCCTGGTCGTGGCCTAGTACTTAGCAAGGTTCACCGACCTCTCGGGCTACTCTGACGACATGGTGTGGGACCCTTTATTTAAGGCTCAGACCTTCGAGCAGGGGCTCTGAGGGGAGATTAGAGATTTGATGGTATCTCTTAGCATCCCAATGCATGCTGGAGTTCTTGAGAGATCACTCTTAGTGTAGATATTTCCTAATGAGCAGACACCAAAAGTGAGATCCACCACTAGGAGACACTTAGCAAAGTCATATCGGGCTAGTAGTATGTAGATGAAACATGGGAGAAGAGGACCAGACCATATGGTGGATGACCTTATGATATAGGGTCAGAGGTGTGAGGATCACGAGGTAGAGCATTCCAATAGAGGATCAGACTGTGCGTCACATGTGGCGGGTAAGGTCACATGGCTCGTGACTGCCCGACAAGCCACATGGATGACCAGTAGATGGTTGAGGGACCACTGAGGCAGTGGCAAAGATTCTAGTGGGGATGTCTAAATATAGCTGGTGGAAGTGGCATAAGATCTAGTCGTGAAACAGGTAGTCGGTGGAGATTCGAGGTTCTACAGCCACCACCTCTAGGAAGTCCACCCCGACCACATGGAGATGGTTGACCGGTCGAAGCTCAGCTTCAGGCAGTTGAGGCCTACGACCACGGAACTCTAGAGATGATTCGAGGTATGATCTTTGTCCACTCCACCTTAATTTTAGTACTTATTGACATAGGTTCTAGTTTCTCTTTCATTTCCACAGCCCTTTTTTATAGCATAGAGATTCTGGTAGAGTTGTTGGCTTGATCCTTACGGCTAGAGACTCCAATGTGAGGGGATTCAATGATTACACAATGGTTCCAGTAGTGTGAACACACTCTAGGAGGCTATGTCATTAGCTGGGATCATTTAGTAGTGGTGTCGAGGATTTACGACATCATATTGGGTATAGACTAGTTATATATAGTCTATGCTTATATTTACTTCATTAGGAGTTGTGTGTGGTGTGTCCATGAGGATGGGACCAGGTTTTCCTTCACCGGTGAGAAGGAAACCTTTTCATCACAAGATGGACAAACCTGGAGGAGAGTGAAGCCAATCACACATTAGTTGGCTAGCCTTACCCTTAGAGTAGTTGATGTTGAGAGTCTGAGCTACCCTGTAGTGGTGGACCAGCATGCTGACGTCTTTCCTGATAACGTTCTGGGACTGCCTCCTTGTAGAGAGTTGGATTCTTCATCAACATGTACCCCAGGATGGCAGAGAAATCTACACTAGCATATCAGATGGCTCTCGCAGAGCGTTGTGAGTAACAGGTACGTCTAGAGGACTTGCATAAGAAGGGGTTCAAAAGGCTTAGTGTTTCTCCATGGCCAATCCCGGATTTTTTTTCAATGAAGGAAGATGGGAGTTAGAGGATCAGTTTAGTTTATCAGTTCCTATACTAGGTAACCGTGAGGAACAATTATCCACATCAAAGGATGGATGATCTCTTCGATCATCTAAAGGGAGCACATTGGTTTTCAAAGATAGACCTCAGATTAGGCTATAATCAGCTCAAGGTATGCGATGAGGATGTGCAAAAGGCGACCCTCAGATGTCATTATGGCCACTATGATTTCTTGGTTGTGCCATTTGGTGTGACCAATGCCCCGAAGTGTTCATGGGACTCATGAATAGGATCTTCCAATCATTCCTCGATCGCTTCTTGGTGGACTTCATTGATGAAATCATGGTGTACTCAGTGGTAGAGGTGGAGCATGCATATCATATGCAGATAGTTCTAGACACACTCTAAGAGCCCCAGGTTTATGGTAATCCCTCTAAGTGCCAGTTTTGAATATACAAGTTCCACCTTTTGGAACACATTATCTCAGAGGCTGTAGTTGCGGTGGATACGGTAAATATAGTGGTTGTGTCTGCTAGGGATCCACCTAGGAGTGTGACCGAGGTGTGGAGTTTCCTACGGTGGGTTGGGTACACCAGAGATTTGTAGGTAACTTTTCTTGATTTGCGGCACACATTTCAGCATTGAAGAAGAAGGGATAGCCATTCTTGTGGATGGAGAGATGCCATCAGATTTTTCAGGAGCTGATGTGGAAACTTACGAGTGCCCCCATCTTGAGGCTACCAGAAGAGGGAATTCGATATGTAGTCTACTACGACGCATCAGGGACCGGTCTTGGATGTGTCCTGATGTAAGAGCAAGGAGTGATTTCTTGTGGTTTACTACATCTGATAAAACATGAGTAGAACTACGCTACCAATGACCTGGAGTTAGTAGAAATGATATTTGCAATGGAGATGTGGTGGCACTAGTTGTGGGGTGAAAATTTTATTGTTTACTCTGATAACAAGAGTCTTAGGTATATCTTCTCATAGAAGGAACAGAACCTAAGATATTGATGATGGAAAGAGTTCCTCCAGGACTATGACATTCATATAGTTCATAATCCTGGGATGGGGAACATAGTAGCAGATGCACTCAGAAGGAGGTCTGGCCTACAACTATTGAGTGAGGCGAGAGAGCAGCTAGGTGTGTTGCAGGTATCCTTCTTGGATAGTTATGGAGCATCATACCTATATTCTATGACTGTAACTGTAACACCCCATTCATTTATGGTAGTTTTCACTTTGAATAATGCAGTAGCTTGGGTTGTACGCAACATGGAGTATTAACACCCCACGACCAATGAAACTAGCCCTTATGAATAGAAATATCCACTTCTTGAAATTTAATTAATATTATTTTTCAAAATGGACTTCATTTTTTTATTTGAAATATCAAAATTATCTTAGCGGGAATTTTTGGTATTTTTAAGAGAACTATCAATTTTTTATTAATAGTGAAAAACACTGCATAATTCAACCAAAAAGAAACCATAGGAATAAAATATGATCCTTTTGGTCCACTTGGATTAGATTATGACATTTATTTTTATGTTATATAAAAAAAGAGTTAAAAGTGTTGAATTCAATGTTTAATAACTGAACCATTTTTAATATTTTTTTATACATTAGATAAATTCGACTATAAATATTCAATAGAAAGATAAAAATATTTCCAACATTATGATATTTTATTTTTAATTTTTATACATTAAATAATTTAATTTCTCTATGACACAATGATGATACCGTAATTACCTTATTAACAAAAGATTAACATAATTGATATTATAAATATCAAAATAAATGTAATTTGATACTTTTTATGCATTCCATAAATTTTATATGTTATTATGACATGTTAGGGTTGGTTTAATATATTTTATTCTTAGTGAAAATGTTTCTATGGATTTCAAAAAAACAAAATAAGAAATTGTGTCAAAATTGGCATAATTGAGTTTTAAAAACAAATATAATATTATAAATTTATATAATATATCTTAAAATATAAGGTTGGGAAAAATGACTTAGATAAGGTTATATATATTAATGATGAACCACATGGGGTTTTCTTGGCTTGTTTTAGTATGTTTATTGACCATATAATAAAAAAATGCAAACAGACAAAGTAAATGTCAAACTATTTAACTAAGAGTTAAAACAGAAATATTAGGTTAATATGATGACCTAAACATGTATAAAACCTATTGTTTGATTTTTTTTACCCATACCAACCTTATCCTTGAAATAATTTATTTTGGAGTCATTATAAACAAAAAATGATTTTATTGAAAAATAATATTTCAAGCTTTTCCTAAGGTGACCCTCACCTCTCTTATAAAAGGGAACTTCACCTTATCTTAATTTCACACCTTAAAATACATTTTTATAATCCAAAACCTAACCAAATATCCTCTGCAATATCTTACCTTAAACATATAGGCCTTACATTGATCATAAATCCAACCAAATAAGCCCTTTTGATCAACTCAACAGGAAACACCCAAAGAAGAGGTAATAATTTCACCACCCTCTTTCAATTTCTTTTCTTCTTACACTTTCTCTTTCTTGGTTTATTACATACATGAATAATAAATCCAGTACCTTCTACATACAATGATTATATTATAAATATGGTACAACCATATTCGTTATTCTATCCATCCTATGAATGACAAGGTCACCATAAGTACGTATGTACAGTTTACCCTCTCCACATCATGGTGTAGTTAGTTATTCAAACACTTAATTATTTTGGATGGGGATAATAATCAGTATAATTGATGTAAATAATAAATAAAACTTTTTAATGAATCTTTATATATTATATACCATCCAATTACATATGATTTCACCATAAATATAATGATATTGTTGATTGTGCGTACGTATGAATTATCGTCTCCACGAACGTGATGAGATTAATTCCCCATCGTAATCATTCCAGAATAATTGTAAATTTATGATTACAAATAATATTTAAGAACTGAATATAATTATGGATATTAATAATATACATCCTATCCATAAAAATACATGGCTTACGTAACTGAGCATATAAAGTAAAACTGATCAGTTAACACCCGGAAGGATTATACTACTAAAATATTATTAAGAAAGAAATACTAGAGGATCCTATATGATATCATATTTAACAAGACATCTACTAAGGAAAAGTACAAGTTAATGGTTAATTCTACAATCTATTTACTTATCTGAGGTTTTTAATACGTAAGTATCTACTAGGACCTCTTTGTCTTCCACATCCGTGTTTCTTAAAAATATCTTTCAAAACATTTTTAATATTTACTAGACTATGGGTTAAAGTCATTTATACCCTTGTTTGACTTTTTATAAAATTGTTTGAAAGGAATATTTCCATCACTTTCCAAACAAGGTATTTTTTGAACTTTTCGACAAAATTAAGTTAAAAATGTTTCTTTTACTTATACAACGGGTGTGGCTATTTTCCACAATTAAATCATCGTACAGGAATGCCATACAAGCTTATTATAATATTTTAAAAGTAAATGTTTTCTTTCGTAATTATGTTACTTTAAAATGATTTCAAAATAGAAGGAGGTATTTAATTCAAATAGTTTTCATTTCATCAATGTCAACATCCATTGATGGATTTTAAACTTGTTTGAAGTTGATTTATTATGATAAAAATATTCGATTTTGTATTGAAGGTTTTGTGTTATGTTTGACAATGGATGTGTTATCTTTACACCATTCATGGTTTATGGATAACGTATTGACATTTCATATGTTAGTTTTATTATAAATGTTTATGTTAGGTTTAAAACTTTTCATATGAGGAATGTATTAGACATAGTAAGTGACGGGTGGAGCTCGCCATAGCTCCTTGATGCATCGATAGGTCTCATGAGACAAACTAGTGTCTTCGCACCAGGCCTTGACAAAATCTTATTTGTTGTCTTGGAACAAGACCTTAAATATGTGGTTATGAAGTCTGGAATTATGCATTTCGTCATTATGAAAGTGGCTATTGATATAACTTGTGATTATCTGACTTGTCGAATATCCATTTGAATAAGTAAATGGAATTATATGATTTTCTCTTGGTCATATTATGATGAAGTTTAAATTCAAAAGGCTTTTGTTTTAGTCTTATACATTGCCTTAATTTTTTGTGCTTATTTATGAAATTTTCTACTATATTATTATCCTTATTGAGCATGTAAGCTCACCCATTTCTATGTTTTATTTTTTCTCGGATGTGAAAAATTATTTTATGGTTGACCTGCAAGGATGGGCTAAGGATATAAGTGTGTTAAAAGGGGACACAAAGTGGTTGATGTTTTTATATCATGATGTAATGTAAAACATATGAATGTAACTACTACTTCCAAGGCTACTAAAATGATTGGTCGTTCATGACATGATTCCTTGTATCATGCCAATGTTATGTAATAATGCACTAACTTTGGGTAACTGGGGATGAGGCGTTATAGTTGGTATCAGAGGATTTTTAGTACAAACCATGGTAGCTAGATTTTCAACAACTCTGATTAGATAATATTACCTTAAGATAGACTTTGAGAATTAGTATAGAATAACATCCTATAATTTTGTTACTATAGTTATTTTGTTTGTTTTCCAAGAAATACATCTCTATCTAGATACGAGCAGTTAGAGGTGGCTCTGGCACAAATGTACCTAGGGGTAAAACCTGAAAACACCACTTTGAGAAAGACTTGAATGGGAACCGGTGCACGACAACGGGCCTTGCATAACTATTGGTTATGACATTTTCAGGTGGTATGCTAAGGATAATTCAAATTTTATTTACAAACCATTTTGAAGGGTTTATGAGTATATACCTCCTCAATGAAAACATTTTTATGATTATGGATTATATTCATAAACTGTTCAATTTATGTTAAGTGTTTTACATGTTTGGATATATGTATTGCAATTCATAAACTAATATAATTTATGCCATTGTATTGAAATAGAACATAGTGGAAGGAATAGAAACCATATCAACCAACATAATTCATATAGGTATTTCCCTCATACTCAACGTAATTATAGTGGATATGGTTATGCAACTAGTGCTGATTAGCTTATCACCATACTGGGACAACTCACTCAAGTTATGAATAATAAACTGACATGTATGTAGAACCCTAATCCACAATGCAGAGGATCAATGTTATACCACTTCATGATTCAATAACAACAAACATTCAATGGGAGTACAAATCCCTTGGTAGTTGTGCAATGGATAAGTTCCTTAGAGAAAATATTTCAAGCATTGGGGAGTAGTGAAAGGGAAAATTTTGTCATGGCAGTTTGTCACCTCACGAGAGATGCAGATCAATGGTGGTCATTGACTCAAAACACAAAAGAATATTATGAAGTATCAAATATGTAATGGAGGGAGTTTAAAGATATTTTCTTAGAAAAATATTTTCCTCTTAACCATCAAACAGATATGGAAAGATAATTTCTGATTTTGAGGCAAAAGGGGGATGAGAATGTAGAAAAATATGATTCTAACATTATAAGGTTAGCATGGCATGCAACAAATTATATATGTAACCCAAGGACTAATATTGATCGATTATTTGATGGGTTAAAACATTTTTCTATTGAGCATTTGTCTCATAATCATTCTCATAATATGAAGATATTGTCTCAGGTTCTATCAAGACAGAAAAATAATTATCTATGTCTTAGGACTTTTAAGCAAAGTAAGAGAAAAAGATAGATTTTGAACAATCTGGAAATGGAAATAAGGGGAAGAAGTGAATAGTTGAATATCCATCCTATGGTAAATGTTGAAAGAAACAACCTGGTACTTTCTTGAAGGGAATAGGAGTCTGTTACAAGTGTTGTGAAAAAGGCCACCAAGATCATGATTTAAAGGGGGAGAAAGAGGTTGTTAATGTTGAATTCTACAATTTTAGATAAAAGGGGAATTGTGCAAATGAATGTCCTAAGCATCAACAGAACATACCTCAAAAAAAGCCCAGTGTGCATGGCCAAGCATATGTTATCACTATTGTTGAGTTTGAAGCTCCGAAAGATGTGGTGGTAGGTAATTTAATGGTTTCCTCAAGTTTATCCAATGCATTATTTGATTCTGGATCATCGCATTCTTTCATATCTTCCCAGTTTTCTAAGAAAATTAGATATTTCAAATTTGATTTAATAAGGGAGTTGTCTGTCAAAACTCCTATGGGAAGTATAATTGCAACAATGTTTTGTGAATCAGTTCTCATTAGGGCATATAAATGTTTGTTATCTGCTGATCTCATCATTATACCCATGATTTAATTTGATATAATCCTTTATATTGATTGGATTTCAGACCACGATGTGAAAATTTATTATAAGAAGAAGGAGGTTACAATTCTCAATGTTGATAAAGAGTGCCTTATCTTTAGAGAAGAAACATAACCACATGATTCTTATCTAGATCCACCCCTAGTAGCACTACTAAATTCCATTATTGGGGATGAATAGAATGAAATAACTATGGGTGAGGAAAAGAATGTCTGAATAGAGGATGTACCTATTTTTCAAGAATATATTGATGTGTTTCCAGAAGAATTACCTGGAAATCCTCCAGAACAAGAAATTTAGATTTCCATTGATTTAATTCTTGGTTCAAGGCCCATATCAAATACCTCTTATAGAATTTCCACTATAGAAATAGTGGAACTAAAGTAAAAATAGAGTAATTGAGTAATAATGGATTTATTCGCCCTACTGTTTCTCTATGGGGATCCCTTGTCCTTTTTGTTAAGAAGAAATATGGATCTATGAGGTTGTTCATTGACTACAGGGAGATCAATGCTATAACAATAAAAAACAAGTCTTCCCTACCTCACATTTATGATTTATTCGATCAACATCGTGGAGCTCAATATTTTTTTAATATTAAATTATGATCTGGATATCAATAGTTCTGTGTGAAGAAGGAATACATTTAGAAAATAGCATTTCAAACCAGGTATGGGCATTACGAGTTTACAGTAATGCCTTTCGGATTGACTAATGCACCCTCTGTCCTCATGGATCTAACGAATATATTTTTCATGGAATATCTTGATGACTTTGTAGTGGTATTTATTGATGATATTTTGTAATACTCAAAAATCTAAAAAGATCATGAAAATCGCTTGCGTGTTATCCTAAAGACTCTTAGAAGAAATGAATTATATGGGATGTTTATAATGTGTGAATTTTGGATTTATGATATTTATTTTCATTGCCATGTTATCTAAAAGGATGGAAGTCATTGTTGATCCTTCTAATAAAAAAGGCAATCCAACAATATCCACCACTGATGAGTATGAATGAGGCACACAGTTTTATTGGTTTAGTAGGTTATTATCAGCATTTTTTCCAGAATTTTGCCCGATTGGAAAACCCATTAACCAAGATCACACCTAAAAGAGTTAATTTTTATGGAAAAAGGAGTGTGAAGAATGATTCAAAGAACTAAAAAAAGATCAATCAATGCTCTTATATAGACTCTACCATCAAGGAATGATGGATTTGAAATTTATAGTGATTCTTCAAAGAAATGACTTGGTTGTGTCCTTATGAAGAATGATACAGTTATTGCATATGCATCACGATAGCTAATAATTCATGAGAAAAAAATCTTACTCATGATCTTGAGTTAGCAGATGTAATCATTGCTCTGAAAATATTTAGACACTATCTCTATGGTAAAAAAATATGAGATTTATACTGATCACAAGATTTTGAAGTATATTTTCTCACAAAAAGAACTCAACATGAGGCAAAGGAAATGGATTTAAATACTCAATAATTATGATTTAACTATACACTACCACCCATGGAAGGAAAATAAGGTGGAAGATGCGTTGAGTAGGAAGGATCATTGAGTATTGAAAAAGATGAGAGTTGAAAAGGATCCTATACTAATAGATCCAGTAAATATGGATATGGTAATAACCATGGATGGTGAAACATCAGTTATTTTTCAAATGGTTGAAAACCCATATTTACAGGAAAGGATAAAAAGTTCTCAGACTGATGATGAGGAATTTCAAAAGAAAATTAAAGCTATGAATGATGGGAGATTTATCGACTTAGATTATGAAGATGAGAATTTGAAATTTGGGAAGAGACTTTGTATTCCCAATATACCGGATCTAAAAATGGAATTATTGGATGATGATCATAGCTTCAATTTCTCTATACACCCTGGTAGCACTAAGAAGTATTGAAATTTGAATGAACATTTTTGGTGGGATAACATGAAGATAGAGATTGCGGATTGTGTGTCAAGATGTATGGTTTGTCAATAAGTGAAAGCTGGAAGGCAACCACCTGGAATATCATGCAACCACTTCCCATACCTTAGTGTAAATGGGATAATATTACGATGGGATTTTTCGTGGGGCTATCAAAGGCTCCTATAAGTAATGATGCAATATGGGTCATTGTTGATCGTCTTACAAAGTCAGCAAATTTTCTTGCTAAAAGATAAGATTTACCACGTGAACGTATGGAAGGAATAATTATTAATGAATTTATAAGACTTCATGGAGTAACTTTAACGATTTTTTTTATCATGATCCCCATTTCACATCATGTTTCGTGAAAAGTCTTCAAAAGGCCCTAGATACCGAACATCGTTTGAGCATGGCCTACCACCCTTAAACTCATAGAAAATAAGAACAAGCTATTCCAACCATGGAAGACATGTTTACATCTTTCCCACATGACTTTCAAGGTATTTGGGACCAAAATTTACCTATGGTAGAATTTTCATATAACAATAGCTTCCAATAAAGTATTTAGGTGGAACCATATGAAGCATTCTATGGAAAGAGATGTCGTACACTAACTTTTTGGGATGATGTTGGTGAAAGGAAACTTCTATGCCGAGATCTATTGGAGGAATCAATGGAAATAGTGAAGGTTATCCATACCAACTTCAATGTTTCCCAAAGTTTTAAAAAGAGCTATGTTGAGAAGCGAAGGAAGGAATTGTAATTTCAAGTACGATACCATGTTTTCTTGAAGGTATCTCCATGGAAGGGTGTTATACGTACATCAGACCTGTCAAAATTCTAGAATGAATTGTAGTTGTATCTTATTGTTTGGAAATTCTTCCAAGTCTCTCCAAAGTTCATGATGTGATCCACATATCACTGTTGAGAAAATACATTCCTGACCCAATGTATGTACTGATATATATAGAAATTGAACTGGAACCTAATCTATCTTTTTGTGAAAATCTTTTGAAAATTCTTGATACCAGGGAACAAGTGCTGAGAATCTGGACGACTTGTCTAGTAAATGTTCTATGGGGAAATCATAAGATGGAAGAGGCAACGTGGGAAGCTGAGTAACTTATTATGAAGAACCACCAGAATCTTTTTATGTAGTAATATTCTAGAAATTATGAGGACTAAATTATTTTAGGGAGGGTATAATGTAACACCCCAAGCTTCCATAGTACGTTTCCCTTAGAATAACGCAGTAACTTGCATTGTATGCAACATGGAGTATTAACAGACCACAACCAATGAAACTATCTGTTCTGAATATTAATACCAACTTTTTTAAATTTTATAAATTTTAATTTTCAAAATGGGCATCATTTTTTGTTTCGGAATGTCAAAATTATCTTAGGGTGATTTTTTGGTATTTTTCTATGAACATTCAATTTTTGATGAATAGTTAAAAACACTGTGTTATTGTATAAAACTGACCTTTTGTTTAAATAATTAGTTGTTTTATTTTAATTTATTTTAGGTAAAAATAGATACATAATACCTATATATGTTCAATTTAATTAAATGGAGCCACTTTATAATAAGTTTAGATATATAAAATTTTATTGTACTTTTTACCGTCTTTTACCCAACTTCTAAGAGCATTTACAAATTTGCATAAAACATAATTTTTCTACATATATGAGTTGAATTTCAAAAATTTGAGAGACACCACTGACATCATTAAGTAAAATTTGGTTCAATAAGATAAACATTATGTTTTATGAATAGTTACTTTTGACTTTTAATTACCACGATTAAAAGTAAATAGGGTAATTAAGGGTAAAAATGATATTATAATTACCCAAACACATGTACAAATTCTATTGGAAAAATTAAATTCTACCAAAAAAACCTTAGGAATAATATATTATCCTTTTGGTCTAGATTTATTAGACTAGGACATTTATTATTATTTTATTTACAGAAGAGTTAAAAGTGTTAAATAAAAAGTTTAATAAAGAAACCATTTTTAATACTGAGTTATACATAAGATAAATTGGACTATAAATATTCATTATAAATATAAAATTAATTCCTACATTATGGTATTTTATTTAAAATATTTAGTCATTAAATAATTCTATTTATTTATGACACAATGATGATGCAGTAATAACCTTATTAATGAAATATTAAAATAATTGATATTATAAATATCTAAATAAATGTAATTTGTGACTTTTGATGATTTCCAATTATTTTATTGGTTAATATGACTTTATAGGGTTGGATAAATATATTATATTTTAAGTGATAATGTTTTAATGGATTTCAAAAAAATAAAATACTAAATTGTGTCAAAATTGACATAATTTAGTTTTCAAAACAAATATTATATTGTTAATTGATATAATATTCCTTAAAATCTATAGTTCATCCAAAGTATGTAGACAAGGTTATATATTTTAATGATGAACAACATGAGTTTCTATTGGCTTGTTATAGTATGTTTATTAACCATATAATATAAAAATACAAAGAGGTATGGTAAATGTCAAACAATTTAACTAAGAATTAAATCTAAAAGATAAGGCTAATATGATGACCTAAACCAATCTAGAACCTATTGGGTGAGATATTTTCGACCCATACCCTCCTTAACCGAGATATAATTTATTTTTGATCCATTATAAACCAAAAATGATTTTAGTATAAAATAATATTTCAAACTTTTCCTAAAGTGACACTCACCTCTCTTATAAAAGGGCACTTCACATTTTCTTAATTTCACACCCCCAAATCCATTTTTATTGGAAAAAACCTGAACAAATATCCTCTCAAATATACTCCCTTAGACCTAGAGGCCTTACATTGATCAAAAATCCAACTTAATGAGCCCTTTTGATCAACTCAAAAGGAAACACTTAAAGAAGTGGTAATAATTTCACCACCCACTTTCAAGTTCTTTTCTTCTTCCACTTTCTCTTTCTTTGTTGATTCCGTACCAAAATAATAAATATAATAACTTATATATAATTTGATGTTATTATAAATATTGTACAACCATATTTTTTATTCTATCTATCCTACAAATGACAAAGTCACCAAACGTCTGTACATACGGCATACCATCTCCAAGTCGTGGAGTAGTTTGTTATTCAAACACATCATTATTTTGGATGGGTATAAAAATGAGTATAACTGATGTAACTAATAAATATAACATGTTAATGATTCTTTATATATGATATACCATCCAATTACATATGATTTCACCATAAATATATTGATATTGTCGCTTGTGCGTACGTACGGATTATCGTCTCCATGAACGCGATTAAATTCATGCGCCATCGTCACCATTCAAAAATAATTTTCATTTTATGAATAAAAATAATGTTTATGAACATAATATTTTTCTGGATATGAATAAAATAAATCCAATCCATAACAAACATGGTTTACGTAACCGAGCATATAAAGAAAAACTAATCAGTTAACACCTGAAACGATGATACTTCTAAAATGTTATTAACAATGTAATATTAGAGGATCATATGTTACATCATATTAATGTATATGGTTCTTGTATAATTTAATAACAATGTTTTAACTACTATAATAGTGGTTAACATACATTCTACTAAGGTAATGTACAAGGTAAGGGTTAATTATACAATCTCTTTACTTGTCAGCGGTTGTTAATATATAATTATCATCTGGGAACTCTTTATCATCCACATCTGTGTTTTTCTTAAAAATATATTCCAAAAAATTTTTACTATTTACTTGATTATGGGTTAAATTCATTTATATGATTGTCTGACTTTTTATTAAACGGTTTCAAAGGAAGCTTTCTGTCATTTTCCAAACAAGGTACTTTATGACCATTTTGTCAAAATTAAGGAAAGAATGTTTTTTTAACTTGTATGGAGAGTGTGGATATTTTCTACCATTATATCATCGTCAAAGCTTCCCATACAAGATTATAAAAATATTTTCAAAATAAATGTTTTCTTTTATAATTTAGTGACTTTTAAATGTTTTAAAAATAAAAAGAGGTATTTATTTCAAATAGTTTTCATTTCATCTATGTCAACATCATTCGATGGTTGTTAAACTTTTTTGAAGTTAATTTAATATGATACAAATATTCTATAATATATTTAATGTTTTGTGATATGTTTGACTGTGGATGTGTTCTTTTTACACCATTTATGGGTTTTGGATAAACTATGTTCACTCAGTATGCTAGTTTTAATATGAATGTTTATGTTATGTTTAAACATTTTTATATAAGGAGTGCATTGGACTTAGAATGTTACAGGTGGTGCCCACTATAAATTCTCAATGCATCGGTAGGTCTCAGGAGACAAACTAGAGTCTTGGCACAATGCCTTGAAAAAATATTATTTGTAGTCCTGGCACAAGGCATTGACTATGTGGTTATGAAGTTTGGCATTATGCATTCCATCATTATAAAAGTGGCTATTGATATTGCATGTGATTATTAGAATAGCATAATATCCATGTGAATAAGTAAATGGCATTATTCGATTTTATCTTTTCCATATTATGCTGATGTTTAAGTTAAAAAGGCTTTTTTTTAGTCTTATACATTGCCTAAAATGTTTATGCTTATTTATGAAAGTGTCTACTATATAGTTATCCTTACTGAGCATTTAAGATCACCCCTTTCTATGTTTTATTTTTCCCAAGATCTAAAGAAGTATTTTATGGTTGACTACAGGGATAGGCTAAGGATATAAGTGTGTTCCAAAGGGGACAAAAATGTTGTTGATGTTTTTATTTCATGATGTAATGTAAAATATATGAATGTATCTAGTACTTACACTGCTATTAAACTGCTCGGTCTTTCGTGACATGATTTCATGTATCATGCCACTGTTATGTAATAATGCACTAACTATGGGTAACTGGGGACAGGGTGTTAAAGTAACTCCCCCACATCTTCAGCGAGTTTGGGAGGAACAGCTTTGGGGCATTGACTGTGAAGCCCGACATGCTTAGATATCCACAGTAAAGGCTCCTGGGTGATTTTCTGAATGTGGGGAGCACAAAATCCTCTTTAGAAGATGCACCATGGTATCGATGGCACTATGGGAGGAGGTGCTGAGGGAGTTCCATAGGTCCCCTCTGGTGGTACATCCTAGTGTGGTGAAGATGTACCAGGACCTCCAGCGTCAGCACTGGTGGCCATGGATAATGAAAGCAGTGGAATAGTTTGTTTCATAGAACCTCACTTTTCAGTAAGTGAAGGTTGAGCATTAGGTTCTAGTAGTCTTAGCACAGACATTAGAGGTACCAGAGTGGAATTGGGATGGTATTTCCATGGATTTCATTATAAGGATACCGCGTACGTCCCTGGGCCATGATTCTATCTGGGTCATATTTGATCAACGCACCAAGTCGGGCCACATCCCATCCATTTGAGTGTAGAGATCAGTAGAGGGCATGGGGTGACTCTACATATTGGATATTGTACGTCTTCATAGGGTTCCAACAACCATTTTATTTGACCGCGACACACGTTTTATATCCCACTTGTGGAAGGGATTATAAGAGGTGGTTGGAACTCAGGTACGCTTAAAACCACATTCCATCCTCAGATAGATGGTCAGATGGAGCAGACCATTCAGACACATGAGGTTATGATTTCTGAATGTGTCCAAGACTTTCCCACAGTTGGGAGGACCACCTACCACTAGTGGAGTTTTCTTACAAAAATAGATATCACTCCACCTTCAGCATGAAACCGCTTCAGGCCTTGTATGATCAACCATATAGATCACCTCTATGTTGGAAAGACCCATAGGAGTCAGCACTTATGGGTCCTGAGTTAGTACAGGGTACCACTGAGAAGGATTAGATCATCTGGGAGTGGATGAAGAATACACTAAGCAGGCAGAAGTCTTATGTTGATAGGAGATAGAGACCTTTGAAGTTCGAGGCAGGAGACCATGTCTTCCTATGCGTCTCACCTCGACGAGGCTTGTAGATATTTGGCCAGGACGACAATCAATCATTGATTTTCATAGGACCCTTTCAGGTTCTCAATAGATTTTGGGAGGTGGTGTATCACCTACCTCTTCCACCAATGATGCATTGGGTACAATACATTTTCCACGTGTCGCAGCTGAGGAAGTACGTGCATGATCCATTGCACTTTATCGACTGAGGCTAGTTGTACATTGATGATGGGGTGACATTTACGGAGGTTCCAGTAGAGATTGAGGATCGACAGGAGAGGGTAACTTGTGGATGATCAATAATTCTACTGCGTATTCGCTAGCAGTATGAAAACCTCCTGAAGGGCACATGGGAGTGGGAGGCTCAGATTTGTGCTTAGTGCCCCCATTTTATTCCTTAGTCTATGTGGTGGTTTTCGAGGATGAAAATACTAAAGGAAGGAAGAATGTAAATACCAAGTTTTCATTGTAATTTTTTTAATTGTATGGAACAATTCTAAGGATGTGAAAACTGATGGAGTTTGATTTTGATTCCCGATGTTCCTGGAATGGAATTTTTATACTTTTTTAAGTTACATTTAGTAAACGTGCGAGTGGGAAATCCTAACTTTTGAACCAGTGATTGAAATTGAAATATGAGGGTACTATTGAACTCACTGCACCGATATTCCCTTATGGGAGCCTTAACCTAGACCGTGGAGGAGGCAGTTCACCGTTGCGCGATACACGAGGAGGAGGTCGTTGCATTTCCACCGCAGCGATTGAGCAAGGCTGTCGAACCCAGCCAGCCATGGGGGCGGAGTGGTGAATCATCAGGTGCCACTGGAGGGGACCACAGCTCGAAGTCTCAGAGGCAGAGTGGTATGCCGTCGCAAGACGCCAGATGCGGTTGTGGTTCGATGTCACAGTGGAGGAGGGACCCACTTCATGCAGGTGTTATGGAGACCAGACGGTGCCATGTAGCATCGCCGCTTAAACTTCTTGGAAGATAAGCAATTCGGAATAAAGGGGGAGATGCATCCCCCATGCCAACTAGGGAGGGCACTGCGTCATCTTCCGGGTAGATCCACACCCCCTGCGAGTGGGGATATGTCCCCCTGCGGGCTGGGCTGCGCCTCCCTACGGGATGGGCTGGGGCACCATACGGGTTGGGCTGCACCTCCCTGCTGGCGAAGTCGCGCCCCCCTGCAGTCTTGGCAGCAGCCCCTGTGAGCCAGTTCATGCCCCAATACAAGTTGTGCCATGCCTTCCATCGAGCCAGGCAGCACCCCCTGCGGGTACGTAAGAGCTTCCCTGCACGCCGGGACGGGCCCCCTGCTGGTCGGGCCGCGCGCCCCAGTAGGCCAAGCCGGACTGCGGCCCAACACATCGAGCCCACAGCGGCCTAGCCCAACTGGGCTGGACTAGGCTGGTTCAGACTGATTCAGGTTGATGCAAACTGTGTCGGGCATCCCATAACGGTTCGGGTCAGGTAGGACCAGACCCAGACCCATCCAAGTGTGTAGTGTTTGGATAATTAGAGTGAGATGGTCCTTTTGGTATACTCCAATAAAGTATTTTACAATGTTGGAGTATGATCGGTTAGGATCGAACCCAAATCCAACAGGGCCCTCGGTTCTAAAATGATTATAACTCACCGACCGGGCATCCGATTGACATTCCGACTATCACATTCAAACCCTAACAACATGGTGGTCCTTTGGGTAACTACTTTTTAGAGATTAATGGTGGTATAGATATGACTAATATCATGAGGAGAATATTCTATGGAACTCAAGCGCACCGGGTGCGGGGAACCCTATGGTGGGCTATCTTGGATGTAGTGACCCTATGTGAATCAGTATAATAGTGACCCTGTGATGATCAGCATCATATCTACCCCGACAAGGACCAGTTTTAGAGTAGCCTATCGATGATCAGCAACTAGTGACCCTATATGGATCATCATCGAGTGGCCCTGTGTGGATTAACATTCAAGTGACCCTGTGTGGATCAATATTCCAGAAACCCTATGTGGGTCATCATTCTAGGGACCCTGTAAGAATTAGCAATACCCTGACCCGATGAGGACTAGCCTTATAGTGGTCAGTCGTGGAATAAGTACTTACCTCCAAGAGTGGATCAATAATATAACAACTTCATTTTGGATCAGTTGTGGAAAATTTAAATGGAATAAGATGATATTTCGTAAGACTAATAATATATATTCTTGATCTCTGAGTTGTATACCTGTTGTGAGCTAACTATTGCTTTTTTGCTTTGTGATTGAAGTCTTACATTTTGCTTTATCCATGGGGGAACTATCGGAGACCTTCAGGGGTCTCTGGGTCCCTACTGAGTACAATTATACTCCCCCTACATATGATTCACCCACACCTTATTGTGTTTTGTGCAGTTGATGGAAAACATTGACTGAGTTTTGGGAACCAGCACTAAATGATGCTCAGAAGTCGACCTTTAGATGGGGCATGTTATAGTGACGACAGACCATGAGTTGTACCTACCATTCAGGGAGGAACCTTGGCAGAAGATTCTGATAGCTTTTTTTCTTTTGGTGTTGTAACTTTTAGTTGGTCTGGTATTCTAGAACCCTATACATATACTACTTACCCTTTTTTACTTCCAGTACACATCTTATTACTACTTCAGTTTTACTACGTGGGTTGTGCCCATGGTATTCTTCGACAGTGTGTTTCAGGATTAACGGAAATGCCATCCCATTTTCCTAGGATATGCCTTTCAGTGCTAGTCGCCAACCTCTAGCCTATCAAAGAATGGATTGGGGAAGTTACAACATGGGCCTCAACGGACAAGTCATGACATCAATATATTCTATTCTCAATGAGTGCTTCAGTCAACATACACCATACTTTCATCACACTAAAACCCACACGTATAACAAACTGGATTTATTATTAGTTAGATATAATTCAAACCTATTAGAGAAATTCATAGGAATCCACACCTCCATGGAGGTACACCTACAACCATCTCTAGTAGATTTCATTTTCTCATGATTCCCTTAAATATAAATCCATGCTTCACCCAATGTTCACACATGAGAGTTCCGAAAGATTTGATTCCTTCTTTTTTTCAGAAACCAACTATATTATCCATGAACCATAACCTCCAAATCTAGTTTCAAAATCATAATCCTTAAACTCATGTCTTTGGAACAGATCGGTGTGAAAAAAAAAATTACAGTCCAAAATATACAACATCAAAATGAAATTTCAGGTCACTTACATACCCCAAAACCAATATGGTTTAGATTTTTAGAAAATTATTAAATACTCATACAAAAAAAATACCCTTGAATTCAAGGGGCCATTTTTCCAATATAACCAACTTTTCATATTGCTTATTAACTGTTATACTTATACCAAAAGCTTCTTCATGTTAGAAACATTTTTATAAAGAATTTATTTAATAATCATTTCTCATAACGTAGGTATTGTGAAATATAAGAAGGGATTCAAAAAAATCCCTATTAAGGGTAAACGTAAATATTGAATATTTAATATCATTAATGAGAATTAGAATAGAATTAGTTTATGATTACATAATCATTGTTTTTTAGAATAACTTTATAATATTCATAACCATCAATACCAAGATCATAAAGTCATCAATCATTAAATAAAACATTGTAAAAGTCAAGAGTCATAAGAATAAATAATCATGTGCCATTTGATTTCAATATTAATAAAATAAATCTTTAAAACCCCATATAATGTATAATGGAAACATGTTGGTATCTTGAAACATAATCATTATATCACCCAAACAAATGTAACCACCAATATGGTCAAATTATATCTCTAAATAACCCAACACATTGGGTGGGTATAAAGAATGCACCCATCACTGGTTTCTAAAAAACCCAACATCCTTGTTCTAAATTGGAACTTTTCATCCTATGTTTATAACAGAAATACCCATCCTTATAGGATATTTCTGAGAATAATATCATAAATAAGGTATATAAATCATCAATACCCTCATTAATCTCATTAAAATAATCATTATTTCTTTCATATATTCATTAAACTATTAAGAAGAAATGGGTCCCATGAAACTCTCTTGAACTGATCACAATCGATCTAGAGAAAAAAATTTAGTTATATCATATCAACATATCCAGATAGATTGTTACTAAAATCTCATTTTTTTTGATATTTATGAACATAAATACAATTATAATATTATAAAAATGTTCTTCAGGAAAAAACCTCTTTCACTTTCGTAAATAAAATTTTATTTCTTCTTTAGAATAAAAATGATTTTTGAAGATCACATGAAACGTTTCTTGAGAAAAATATAAATTCCATTTTAAAATCAACTATAAAAATTTTAAAAAAATTTCCAAAATTAAAGAAATAAATTTCATTTAAGGTCAATTTTTTAAAATAAAAATTAATCTTCAAACAAATTATGTAGTCCTGAGGAATGGAAGAACTATTTATGTTTTAAATCTTAAAAGTAAACATTATTTTTAGAAATATTTTAAAGGGAGTCAAAGTGACCCAATTGGAAATTGTTAAGATAATTCATTTTGGAAACCTTTTAAAATAGGTGAAAATACATTAAAATTATTATTATTAAATAATTTATTTTAATGAAACAAAACATTTGAAAAATATTTATATGCCACTAATATTGAAGAAAAATATTCTAGATCTAGAAAAAATATAAATGATCGGTATCACTTATAAAAAAAGTTTTCTTTATATTTCATCAATAAATAATATATTAAATGGAAATTAAACAAGATTACTACATTCATAGCCATTATAGTGGATAAGTGACGTGGTTTCAGAAAAGAATATCATATTCTTTTCTCCTTAACAACATTCAACATGAAAACCCTAAAAATAAAATTGTACCACAATGCCTTTTCCACTAATGTAATTAATCAATCATAATCCCCAATAAAGAATACCATCATATAAAAAATTAAATATCATTAGAAAATATATGTGCATGTTAAAAAATTAAATTTATCATATATAAACCTCATAAAATAATATTGGTGTATAACATAACATATGTCACAAAGATGAATATTTGAGACAAGAGACCATAAAAACATAGAAGTGAGAATGTTCCAATGAGTAGATTATCTATATAAAATGTAAATACACATAAATAAAGATAAAATACCACATATTAAAATATAAAATAGTTACACACATTATATTATAATATCAAAGACTATGAACAAGTAACATAACCCAATGAAAAGAAATTGAGTTATGAAATTATTTATGACTTGGTATCATTCGTGTCCAATATAATTGGATGAAATAATTCAAATGGAAACTTATAATATCATGAAATATGAAATTTTAATAATATTACCTATAAAATGGAAGGTATGTACATCATGTAAAATAATTTATAAGCATAACATTAAAATATTCCTTAATGATGGAGAAATTGTGATGAAGTCCCTTACCTCGAGTCTGGACTATCCATTTATTTAATTTAACATGTATATAATAATTTTAGATCATTTAATTGATTTATTAAGGAAGTTTTATATTTTTATTAACATATATATAATTCATCTATTTAATTTACTTTAATGACATATTGAAATTCATAATCGGTTTATTTCACATCATGTGTTTTATGGATAATTGGTTCATTGTCTCAGAATGGATTTGATGTGTTAACCAAGTTCAATGATTTCATTGTTCCATAATCTCTATAATAATAATTAAATTATAATTTTTAAAAATATTTTATAAGATTTAAATCACCAATGAATAATGGTTATGGAAGATGAAATATGTTATGTTCATGGAGATGGTGGGATGCACGTATGCATGAGTAACATTTCCATTTTTTCATGATCACTATGGAGCGGAGGTAATTATTTTTTCATATTTTAACAATTATTATCAAATAATAAATATTATATTATTTAATTAAAATAATTATATATAAAATACTTCTGATTTGGTGATTAGAAAAAATGAGAACGCCTCATAGAGGTGGAAGTCCACATTAACGCATGGACAACATTATCTTTTCATATTGACTGGAAAGGTAAATTATATATGAAATATTATACTTTAAAATTAATAAATTTATCATTAATATCATAATTCTTTTATATATATCACATATATTCAACTCTATCTTAATTATCTACCAGGAAGAAGCGTTAGTGAAAAATGAATCGCATCAATTCTTTGGGAGGTAGGCTACCGTACATATGAGAAACATTATCATATCCCTCATGGAATGGAATGTAAGAAGGTATATGGTGTTTAATAATATAATTATTATATGTTTAAATAGTACATATATATATACATATATGGTTTAAATTTATCAAAAAAACATGTTTTGAGAGGTGATGAAGAAAAACAAATTACATCGGTTCTCCAGGGGTAGTTCGTCGTACACACAAATGATGCTTTCAGTTCCCATTTGATCGAAGAGGACATGGATTTAGATTTTAAAATTAAAATAATATAATCTCAGAATATGGGGAATTTTTTATTACACGTACTAATTTTATTAATATTTATATGATCAGGAAGATGAAATTAAAGAAAAAAACTCGGCTGAGAATTACACCTCTTGATTAGACAATATTTATTTGTTAGCAACAATATCCATCCTATGATGAAATTAAGAGAAAAATAGGGTTCTAGTTCATGGTTATGAAAGTAATGAATTTATTTAGGAAGGTATTTATTAATAAAAAATGCATTTATGTTGTTAAATGTAGAGGAGAGTGGTGACCTTTTATATTTTAGGTGGGTGGTAGACTTGTAATTTTATAAAGTAAAAAGTTATACACACATTTTTAACATGATACAAGACTGAAAGGTAAACTATTAATTAAACTTATATGATATAATGTCTAAATATGTCCATCAAATTGATTTTATATTGGTTTTTATGACATCTTAACACTTATATTTTTAGTATATCCCCTGATAAACTAGCTTTCATCTAAATTGTGGTAAATGAATTTTAAAGTTTTAACAATCCATTAAGAAGAAAAATTATGTTTACAGTATTATATAATATAAATTAATCTTACTGAACATAATTAATCCATTTTTAAAATTCAAATTTTAAAAGTGATAGAATTTGATTTTAAAATTAATCCCCTAGACATTATGAATAAGCTGATTATTAAGAGATGTATTTTTCAAGCATAGGGTTATTTTATATGAACAATATTATGAGTTATAATCATTTTATGAATATAAATAAATATTTGTATATATATAATATAAATTTAATGTGAAAAATTACTCAATTATAGTTTTTTTAATTAATCAAAATTGTGAAACATTGTGGACTTTAAAACAGTTTTCATAAAAATATGTTTATAAACCCCAAAAAATAACATATACCAAATTAAAATTTAAATATGATTCAAAATTAATTAATTCAATTTAATATAACTAAATAATACTTTTTATAAATGAAATATTATTTATTGTACATTGATAGTTTTGAATTATTTAGTTTATTGGTAAGAAATTACATTTTTATAAAAATATTTATTTTTCATTATTCAGATAAAAATATATATTTTACAAAAAATCCAAAATGTAAAAATAAATTTACTTTTATATGATAATTTCACAAAAAAAAATATAATTTCATAAAATTATTATTTTTAATTCACTATAAATTAATTATAACATTTTACCACAAAAATGCAACAAAATAATTTTTGAAGAAAACATATTTTTGTAGAATAAAATTACATTATGTAAGATTATGGCCATATATGAGATGAACCATACTAATTTTAGGTATTTATTTTACCGTATTTTTTATCATAGTTTTCTTGTGTCTTCCCTTGATGAGTCTATGTGAGTTTTTCAAGTTTTTTGATTTTTTTAGGTAGTGCACAGTTCGCGCATGTTTTTCCAAAACTATGCGCCCACTCTAGCATGTTGTGTAACCCGAGGAAGAGTGGTTTGGCATGGTTCCTACACTATTGATCAAACCATGTCCCCAATTTGGAGAAACCATGAACCCCTAAAGAGGGGCATGTTGATTATTTACACTATTTGGAAAATCATGCGACCCTGACCCGAAAAACATGCATGTGGGTTTGTAAACATCTAAATATTTATAATAATATTTCACAAATATGCTAGTATTGACCCCAAATAAGCCTCTCTCAGACCTAACCTATTTACTCTTATTTTAGATGTTCCTTAGATGGCTAAATTTCTTCTCGAATCTTGATCTTGATGAATCAAATATCTGATTGAAGGATTGGTATTTCATTGGTAAGTGATTTGTTTCCCTATTCATTTTCACTCTCTCTTGTCTGTCATTACAAATGGACATGGATATGTTTTCAAATGTTGGTGCTAGTTTATATATTGTTTTTTTCTGGATGTTAATCTATTTTTTTATCATATCTTTTAGACCTTTATCTGTAGGTCCATTGAGTGCTTCGATCATCCTTCTTCAATTTGGGGAATTTTAGGTTTGGTGAACATTTTTCCCATGAGGTTGGTGATCTAAATATCAATTACCATAGTATTTATTTTAATTCCATGTTTTCAATTTTGGAATTTAAATTTCCATATTGGGATGTTGTATCCTGAACTAAATTGATCATTTGATTTAACATGTGATTATGTAATTTTAAAATGTTTTTATAATGACAATGGTTGTAATTGTAATTATGAAATTGATGAAAATTGGGATGATGAAATGTTGTTGATCACTGGAGTTATGAAATAGGTATCCACTATTTGGTAGTTCCAGTAATATGAAAATGATGGTTGGTAATTTTTTCTTTCTTAATATATGAAAATGTGGAATTAGTGAATAATGATTTATTATAATTGATGATAAATGGTTGGAAATATATAACCATGTGATTTGAAATTTTTCTGAGTTGGGGGACAATGACTACTGCTCCAAATACCACCAGGTTTAAGACTTCTCCCCTAGTCCCAGAATATATTTATGTAAAATTGTGATCACCGAGTTGTGGGACATGGACTTCTACTCCAAATACACAGAGGGTTCCAGAATTCTACTATAGGCCCCCATTGGTTGAATGTGAATTTGAAATTAAATAAATAACAAAAACAAATGATGTAATGAAATCTGATATCCTATTAGTGAAAGTTCAAACTAAGGCATTTGTTGAAGCATGCATTGATGGATCAGGTGTTATCGTGATATCAAGGAATTATGTGGTCAATTAAATAATCATGTAATGTGAAAATTGTTTAATTTTATTATTTTACACTATTCTTTATAAAACTAGATAAACAATTTTAGAAAATATATTTTTTAAGACACCATTGGTGGGAAACTACTGAGTTGTAGTCACACCCTACATAGGCTGCCTGATCGGTACCTGAATAGACATTATATTTACAGGATATGGTAAGGAAAATATCCTTATGATAGATGGCTAACATTGGGATGGATCATAGATGAGTTAACAAGACATGATGTTGGGACTCACATGGGAGTGTTTGTGTGTATTTTTTTCATTTAATAATTGATATATATATATATGGAATGGCATATCAACTACTAGGGTTCTGCTATTTTTCCCTTTTTTTTGTTATGATAACTTTCCATACTATTCATGGTATTAATATGGTTATTGTTTATTTTAATTTTTCCATTATTTGTTTATTTTTTCAATTATAATACTTTTATAAATAATGTTTAGTCTCCCCATGGTATTATTTTTAGACCCTCGCAGCTAGTCGCTAGAATCTGGCATTTGGGGAGGCATGCTTGAGGTCATGTGACCAATGGCCTTGGAGAACCGATATATGACACCAAGGTGGGGACACCAAAAAGTGGTATCAAATATGTTTTCTTCCATTTTTATTGAATTATTATTTTGGAAAGGTATGGATTATATTAGGATGATCCAGGCCTTGGTCATGGACTCATGAATAAAGCTAGCTATCCCATGTATGGTGGGAAACCCAAGTACTCGGGTTGGAATGTTTTTTTTGATGTATGTTGTTTCAATTGAATTATATTACACATTAAGTGAATCACATGTTGTGTGATGTTATTATTTTTATCATATTTTCTATTTTCTCCCACTATGGAATGGGATTTGAGTTTTCATGCATTATTCTTGGCACTCAAGTGTATTATGTGACATGCATGATTTTCTAAATACATGAAAAACAATTTTTTGGGTGACTTGTTTAAATAAAATTTATTTTCTTTACTTGTTTAACTTAATTGAAAATGTTATTAATATGAAATTAAAAATTATAAATGATTCATACTATGGTAAATTAAAAATAATAAATGTTTGTTTAATAAGAAAATTGAATTATAGTAATGTTTTACCCTATGTTATCCATGATGCAGGTGAGGGATGGTTGATGGTACTTTTAGTGCGTTGGACTTGACCATGTGGTGGGGTGTGGAGGATAAATTTTTATGGGTTATTATGAATACCTCTTATTATAATGTGAAAATTTTGTGTAATATTTATTAATAAATGAGTTTGAGACTCTTGAGATATTCCTCCATTATATTTATTATTAATATAAAGATACGACGACAAGGTTTTAAATGATCCTCTTATAGTGGAACCTATGGCTTGGATAGTGCCGGGTAAACGATATATAGAGAATATCCATGATAGATTTTCCCATGACATTCATTTAATGAATGGAAACCCATGGTGGGTTATGAAAAATATTTTGAACATGACATTGGATTTCTAGTTGAATCACCCTCTGAAATTCACCGAAGAGGGTGTACTTGAGTTAGTAGAGTTCTAGATTGAGTCTATCAAGATGATCCTTGACCCATAGTGACTCCTTCTGAGAATAGATTCAAACTAGATACATATATTTTATGTTTTCAAAAGAATAATAGTTTGTTAATCTAGACCCATGATGGAATACTATAGAATATGGATTAGACAGACTTTTAATTGATGTAATCATAGAAGTTTTATCTTGAGATACTCAGGAAGGAGAGAGTGTTAGAATTTATGAGGTAGCCCTGGGGGAGTTTGTCTATGATGGACTATGCTGGTCTCGTTACACATTTATAGTGAAAGTTTCTATCATTTGTAGGAAATGATGATATAATAGTAAATTTTTTAATGATGGGACTAAATTTTAGAATATGTCTGAGGTCAATATCATTCAGTTAATTTTGTTTTGTTTTGTGGTGAATAAGGTTCATATTTAGAAGGGGTACTAAATGGAGGATTCCAGTGAGATACATGTGGTTTCTACTAGATGACTAAAAGGTACATCTTATGAGAGTATGATGTGTCAGTATGATAATTTCACTATGGGAAATGGAAAATAGTGTGGAAAAGGAGAAGGATCGGTTACTCAGGGTAGTAACCAGATATTTTTCCACCATTGTGTTCGATCAGGAAAAATCCATAGCTAGTGTTTATGACCATAAGAGGGGTGATAGGATTACACTAGGATGGTTCACTTGCCAATTTATTACTGAAAACATTGACCTATGTGTAGTGAAAAATTATCTAGGTTGAACCAAAACACTGGGAGGGGTAATTCTACACCAAATTAGTATGGATGGTGGGGTTATACTTGTTAGGGAGTTCCAAGAAGTGGATGTGCTACTTATGGGAAAGAGAAACCATATAAGTATAGTGGTGCCGCTTAGGGAAATTAAACTAAAGAATAGTGAAGAGGCATTGGATAATCATATTTAGTTTAGCATGCACTTGTGCAGAGTGAGGCTAGGCCATCAATGGTAATTGTTACTATTATTATATCTTATATTCTTTCTAGGGAATTATTTATTAGAGGATCCTCTCATTGTTTTATATCTTCACCACTTGGAAATGGATTGTTTCTAGTAGTGGAGCATGTTGATGGGGTTATGATTATCTATATAACTTTGGGAGTATGGTCAATATATATATATATATGCCTGTTTTATTCTCTCAAGGTTGGGTAATATGATTTTCTTTGGGATCTATATATATTTTACATGTTTGAATTTGACATTATTTTGTGCATGGACTAGATGGTATCAAAATTAGACCATATTTTACTAATATTGTTGGAGAGAGATCATTACATCATCTAAGGGAGACAGTAATGTATAATGTGGATTGTTGGATATCAAGGTAGTATATTTTGGTCCAGTACATCATCAACTAGTGTATCTTACCAACCATGTTTCAACCCTTTTTCTTGATGATGGTCTTGTAAAACCTAATTTCATTCCACCAATAGTGGACCAGTTCCAAGACGTTTTTCCAAATGACTACTTAGAACTGCCACCTAAGTGAGATTTTGTATTTATAATTGAGTACATTCATGTAGTTGATCCATTTTACATTCCACCATATATAATGGAACTAATAATGATTCATGAGCTTAATACTAATATGGAAGTGTTAATGGATAAGGTATTTATCTATCCAAGTACATCACCATGTTATTTTCTGATATTTTATTCTATTAAGGCTGATAGAAAATTGTGTTTAGGTGTTCATTAATGAATGTTGAACCATATTATAGTGAAAAATATCTGTCCTCATTCGTTTTTTGAAAATCACTTTGACGATTTGAGACGATATTATGTTTTCTCCCTGATTGAATTGAAATTAGGGTATCATCAGCTGATATTTTGACCATTTCATACATCATGGAATTCTTTCATAAGTAGTTATGGCCTTTATCTATGATGAATGATGTCATTCAGGCTGAATAATGCTCTTATTGTGTTTATGGAAAAGATGAAATAAATGTTCCACATCTACCTAGATAATGTTTCTATTTTTATGATGGAATACATCTTGGTGTACTCCAAAAGACATGATGATTAACCCAACACCATGAAATCATACAGATTACACATAGAGGAAATCATTTATATTCTAAAAAATCTATGTGTCAAATCTAGATAGACCATATGCATTTCATTGGTCAAATAAGCTCAATGGAATGTGAGTTATGGACCAAGAGAAGGTACATGGAGTTGTTTTGTGAAATAATACCAATATTGTCTTTGATATCAATAATTTTATGGGTTTGGAGGGTTATTATTTTAAGGTAATCCTTAACATTTTCCACCTCGAATCAATTATTTAAGGCCTGGTCAATAGGGTAATAATGTTTAATTTGTTTGAATAATATGAGAATGCTTTCTAGGAGTTGAAGAAGAAGTTTATAACCATCCCAATATTGATTCTACCCGATCTAGGTGAGGAGTATACATTTTTAGTGATGAATCTGGTATTGAGCATGGAGATGTGTTGGTGTATGCAGATCATGTTTAATCCTGTAGGTTATGGATGTTAAGGCCAAATGAATAGAAGTACCATGTTCATGGTCTTACGTTACCTACAATGGTTTATTCATTGAATTATTGGAGCCATTACGTTTTGGAAATAAAGATTACTATTTATACTAAACAAAATAGCTTAATGTATATCTTTTCCCAAAAATATTTGAGTTTTTAGAATTAGATATCAGTTGAGTATATGGTGTATTTTTATTTTCAAATATCATATAATCTCGTGATTGGAATCATTATTTTTGCATATTTGAGCAAGAAGAAAATGACTCAGGTAGTTCATGAGTCTAGTTCTGATTATATTATGATGACCCTTCTTGAATGAGATACATTTTTTATTTTGGGTGGTCCCAAATCAAATGATCCTTTTACCTATATCACTATAGTCCATAATTTTTATATGGATCTGGGAGAGGTTCCCTAAGGATCTAAAGAGTTTATCCCTAGAGGGAATCCTCGAAGGCGGGTAGTATCATTCCAATTTTACTATTGGTGCGAATTATATCACCTATGTTATGAATCATGTTAATGTTTTTATGTATATGAATAGGGAGATGATTCATGAATTTCATGCCTAATATTACGAATTACAACTTGTTTAGACTAAAATGTATCATGGACTATGTCGATAGTATTGACAGAAATGAATGGAAATGGAAATTACCAGGTTGTGACATGATATTAAAACTATCAACTAGGGAAGACCAAAAATCAATGAACTGGTTGTTTACTATAGTAATTTATCTTTCTCAAATGGATGTGGGATGACTTTACCTTATACTTCATGATTGGAATTTTGAGTAAGCCTCAGGATGATGACACTATAGGGGTGGTCATAGAATGACTCATGAAAGCATCCAATTTCATTCCAATCCAAGAAAAATTATCATTATATCGGCTGGGGGTCTTCAATCATTGAGAGATAGTACATCTTCACAGGGTTCCACAAAGTATTATTTTAGACCATGAACCAAGTTTCACTTTATGCTTCTGGAGAGTCTTACATATGGTGATTTCTATACATGTATTGCTAAGTAGGACATTCCACCCATAAAAAGACGAGAAGTCAAAATATACTATCCAGGTACATGAAAATATTCAATGTGTGAATTTTTTTTGAATTATGTGTGTCTTGGGAGAATCTATTAGTGATCATTGAGTTATAATATAACAATAGTTATAAGGAAACTATTAGGATGACACCATATAAGGTTCTTTATTTTCGGTCCTGAAGATCACCTCTTTGTTGGAAGGAAGCCAGTGAGTCGGAGTTGATGGTAGTAATTCTTATGTATGAGACATCAGAGTAGTTATATTTGATTTGGATATGTTTGGATATGGATCAATGTAAATAGATGTCATTTGATGATTGAAATTTATGACCCCTTGAGTTTATAGTGAGTGATACTATATTTATTCATGTGGTTACTATATTCGTTCATCATGGGATTCAGAGAAATGGAAAATTGGAACCCAGGTTTAATGGACCTTTTGAGATTGAGGGGATTATTGGGTTGATGTCTTTCCAATTGGATCTTCCACAGAGGGATAGTTTTATTAATAGTGTTTTTGGTGTTACATATTTAGTGGTATCACCCTATCCCTTCATATAGTTAGAGTATTATTGAAACATTACTAGCTTTAGGAGGAGACATGGTATATAGAAGAATATATGTGCATTCAGTCGCCTGATCTTTTTACCACATAATCATAGTGATGCTTTGGAGTATAACTCAATGATGAGCTATTATAAGGTGGAGATATTATAAGATCCCATCATTTTGGCGATTCGTTATGCTCATTTTCAGGTATTTTATTATTCTTTATTTATCATATTTTTTTAGGCTTGTCATGGATTGATTCATCAAAACTAAGAATATTTTTAAGGGGTTTTTAGTTGTTCATGGTTGGTGCATAGTTTTCCTAAATAATGTTCCCACCACATAAAAATGTGAAACCCAAGGAATGGGGTTTTTCATGTTTTATGAATGGTTTATCAATACATGTACCCCCATAACATATACCATGAACCCTTAAGGATAGGATCATAGTTATGGAAAATGGTTTGGAAAACTGTGTGGACCTTCCCAAGAAACAATGCATCTGGGTTTTTAATCCTCTAAAAAATTTATAAAAATTCCCAAACCCCCTGGTATTAAACCTAAATAACCTTAGATGATCCCTAACCCATTTTTTATAGTTTTAGGATCCCTTGGGTTGTTTCAAAACGTCCTCAATCCCTATTCTTGACAAATCTATGATCTGATTGAATGTCTTGCTTTCAGTTGGTAAGTTATTTCATTACCGATTGGGTTATCCATATCCCATACCTCTATATCAATGATGTGGGATGTGTTTTCCACTTTTATAAGTGATTTTGATCTAGGTTTTTATGGATTTTAATCTATTTATTCCGCATCATGGTATTTGGAACTAGATCTTCTATTCCATTGAGATCATGAGTAGTCTGGTTTAATTAGGGGACTATTTTTGGTTTGGTCAACTTCCATCAATGTCCATTAGGTATTTTATTTAATTTCAATTAAAATGTTCTTAATTTTAATTTTTTTATTTAATTATGAAATTTTTATTTCCTTGAGAGAGTTTCCAAACAAAATTGAATTGATCAGTTTATTTAACACATGATTATGAAATTTATAAATGTTTTGATAAGGAAATTGATTTAAATTTTAATTATAAAATTGATGAATATGGGGTTGATGAAAAGTGTTTGAGCAAGGGAACTTTGAAGCTTGTACCCACACTTGGGGTGTGTGGATAAGATGAAGATTATGATTTTCAATTTGTTCTTCCTTAATAAATTAAATTGTCAAATGGGTGAATAATTAGTTATGATAATTGATGATAAATGGTTTGAAATTTGGAACCATGTGATGTGATGTATGTGAATGAATTGTGGGATAGGTAATTTTTCTCTAAATAAACATGGGGATCTAGAGTGCCTCAATAGGACACTAATATATTTTGGTATCCAAGTGATCACTGAGTTTTGGGATAGTGAAAGCTGCTTCAAATACCCATTGGGTTACATAGAGCTTATCTAATCCCCCATTGTTTTAATGTTAATTTTATATTAAATTAATAATGAAAATACATTCTATAATGATAAGTGAAATCTCTTTAGGGATAGTTCATTCTTAGAAATGGTCTAAATATAGTCTTGATTGTACGAGTTTCATCATGAACCCAAGGAGTTATGTGGTAAATTTAATAATAATAAAAATGTGAAAATTCATTACCTTATTTATGATACATCTTTATTTATAAAAAATCATATACTATTATATACTGAATATTGTTTTAGATTCTATTGGTTGTGGCCTAATAAAATCTAATTACACACTACTTGGGATACTGGATCGGTACCCAAATAGACATCCTGTTCGCAGTACCAGATAAGGGCATGATCCCTAAGATAGACGGATGAGATTAGGATGGAGTATGGATAATGGAACCGAATAAGACTACGAGTCCCACTTGGTAGTTTTAGTTTGTCTTTATTTGTTTTTTCATTTCAAACTTGACACATATAAGGCATGACTTATCTAAAACATTGGTTTGGATAATGTTTTTATGTTTCGGATTATCATGTGATATTTGTATGTATTAGATATGGAATTATACTGGTTATATTTTATTATCATTTGGACATTATTTATTCCCTTAAACTATTGTGATAATTTGGAGAAGTGGTATATTCTCTCAATGATATAAATATTAGACCCTCAATACAAGTCTGTAGCATGTGGTGTATAAGGAGGCGCTCCTGCTGTAATGTGCCTAACTATCTTAGGGAACCAGTATGATGCACCCGGGTTGTGACATCAAGAATTAGAAAAAATTGAATGATTAATTAATAATAAATTTCCAATAAATATATATTTAGTTTTAATTATAAATATATATATATTTCATGATTTATATAATATTAATGATACCGTATAATTTAATGGCTATATTATAATGATCATGTATTTTTTTTGTCATTTATGTTGGGTGTTGCGTGTATAATACGCTATCGAACAAAATATTCATATTTTAATATAATGACATGTTACATTATCCCCTATTAATAATTTATGTAACCATAATTTT
Organism: Viscum album; assembly: GCA_963277665.1. NCBI lineage: Eukaryota > Viridiplantae > Streptophyta > Magnoliopsida > Santalales > Viscaceae > Viscum > Viscum album. Next base: position 319,493,384 of record OY728127.1, read on the forward strand.
AAATTTTTCTCATTTATAAATGATTTTATATTTGATAATATATTTATCAAATTCCCACATCGTATAAAGTGTTAATAAATCATCCTTTTGAAAATAGGGAAATAGAAGCACAGAGGTCATCTGGAATAACACATAAATAGATTTCAAAAGGTTAAAACGTTTTTGGGAAGTGAATATTTTGTTATTTATAAAAAATATAATGCCTAAAAATGATGTTGATTGATAGATATCCTTGATCACAAGAAAAAGAATGATCATGATAAAGTCAACATCCACAAAACAATTAACCAAATAGGTGTGAAAACCCAATTAGTGTCATCATAAATGATGGTCATAGGTAAATATTTTGTTTCATGATCCTTCTATTATATTATAGGAATTACTGACCATATAAAATAAATAACTTAAGGAATTTTTACTTACTTTATGAGTATAATTTCATCCGTTATTCAATTTCCACCACAACCTCATTTTTATTTAGATTGATGAGTATTCATGATGAATTTTTTTATGCATGATGCACTAAAATCCAATTATAATTGACAAAAAACTATCTAAATTGATGATAATAAATTACACATATCGTTATAAATTAATCACAACCAAAATGGCTCACATATAATAAGATATTTCCCAATGTGAATAAACTATTATATGATAAAGTTATGAAAAAATCTCTAAAATTCCATAGAAAATACCCTAAGTTAAAACTAAATAATTACATAAATGAAAAACTTTATTTATAAAATAACCTCAATAACCACATCCTTATGGTGTGTTTTAACCTTAAAGTTTGTCTCATACCTTTCATCTCATAGGAAAAAAAATGTTTTGATCCTCTTCTGAAATAACACTAATAAACTAATCATGAGATATCTTTTCCTTCATATGGTGATCTATACAATAAAAAATATGTTCTAAAACATAGATAAACATTTTATTTCATCCCATTTATTAAAAACAATTTCATACTAACCATGATTTAATATAGGTCACTGGTAAGCATTGGACACTTCTCTCTCTTCGGTTGTGGTTTCAAGCCTCGCAACCTTTCCGGATGTGATGGGTTGTCACCCATACTTCAAGATGATAGTTTTCCTAAAATTATATCCAATGGGTGGATAGTCAGGCATCACCTTACATTTACACATGAGAGGAACAAAGGATTTAATTTCATTAATTTTTTATGATTCCAATTATAATAATCCTAATCCCAGACACCCATATCTAGTTATACATAAAATAAATTTACATTTCTGGAATTGATACAAAAAACGATTCCCTAATTTTATCCATCTAAAAAATAAAAAATAAAAATGAATTGTTTCATCAATTACACACTCAAGGAACATTAAACTTTAAACTTCTATATAATTATGAAAAATTCGTACCTATAAAATACCTTTGAATTGATGGGATTATCTATTTTATTATAACCAAATTTTTGTATTCCATATTATGTAATCATCATCTCTCACAATCCAATTTATGTTAGAAAAACTTATAAACACAAATAATTTGTTCAACACTCATCATTACATTGGGAATATGAAACATAATAAGGGTGACCTATAATGTTCATTAAGGGTAAACATATGAACTAAAAATTAAATTTCATCATTGAGCATAGTGATATAATAAGGGTATGAAGCCCTATTAAATTTTCTTAAGTATAATATAATAATATTCATATACATCAATACATGGTTCATTAGTCCTGAAACATGGAATAAATATTTTTTAATGGGAATATTCAAAATAATCAATAATCATGAGGCATGTTCTTAATATATTGAAAAAGGAATCATTAAAAACCCAAAGAAAACACAAATAAGACATGTTTATATCTTAGAACATCATATTAATATCACTCCTACAAATGGAATTACCAATATGTCCAACATCTACCATTGTCAAACCCAAAGCATCAATGGACTATAATGGACCCACATTTTCCAAGTTTATAATGTAACCACCCATTCTAATATCATTAAAATAGAACTCAATGAATGGTAATTTGAGGAAAACTACCTTTCCTCAAGACTATACATTCCATTTATGTTATTTAACTCATTTATAACAACATTGTATCAATTATTTTATTTCAAAAGATCATTCTCTACTTTTAATACATTATACTCCAAAAGGATCATGAACCAAGCTTGAATGGTCCTAAAAATTTATTAAGGACATAAATGAATTCTTCTGTCATTATAAGGGGTTTTACAAAGATATGATTGAATCTCACAAGGTGAATATTTACTCACTAAAGAATTACAAAACATAGGGTCCAAAAGGACCACATCGAGCTCCTATCTACAAACAATATCATTGATAGGGAATCACCAACATAATTTTCTTCTATATTTTCAGGAGAGGTAACCAAATTGATATTACATCTAGACAGATGGAATTCAATCTATTCTAGGATAACCTTCCCTATAAAATTTATGGTACTGTATTTTAAAACATCAACAACAATCATTTAATCATATTTAATGCATAATTAATCCCATATATATTGGAAAACATACTTGATGGAATCAGTTTTATCCCATAATACAACCTCATATACTATTCTAATAGCATTTTAATGATAAAAACAACCTTTGAAAAATCAATGATCTGTGAAAATGACTAATCCACATCTATAAGTTCTTGGAATTCCATAGTCATCACCATCAATATTCATCATGATCAATAGGGGGATAGAGGGAACCCATTGAGTTGATCCCAGAACCAGAGGTTTTTTGGACCTTCCAATGGATCTTAACATCCTTAAAATGATTAAATTATAAATAGTGTTACCCATGGAACCTGTTTTGATTTTTTCCTCAACGTGAACATCCTTCACATTGTCATTATCCTGACATTATTGGATTGATTTTTATTATAAAAAATAATCTCATTTGATCATTGCGTATTTGGTTGATAATAAACACATCATCTTCCATAAATGGATTATGGATCCCCTCACTATTGTTAGCTTCCATTATAGATGAAATAGGTCATGTGTATGACCATCAATGCAGATGATGGTTCTAAATACATCCTGCATATACTTTTATGGATTGGCTACAAACTAAAATTTAAGGAACAAATCCTATGGGTTTCAATATATTTAAAATGGGTCCTGAAAGATAAAGTAATTTGTATACCTATACCTTGAATAAAATATTTTATGGGAAGCATCTCTTTCCAGGTCATCCAATGGATTGTCTATCATGAAGGGTGAATTAAATAGGTTTATAAGGTCATCATACATGAATTAGTTATGATGTTACATTCAAATTTCAAACTATAGTATTTCATGGTGATGAAAGATCTGTTACCATTTGCAATCCATATTAGGTATTAACTATTAAAAGATATATACCTTTCCAATTCATGATCAACATGAGAATGGATTAGTGAATTAATATTTATACTATTTTGAATGAGATCAGAAATTCATATATGATTAAAATTCAAGAGAATGTTAATGATGCCTTCAAGGGTCTGTTCAAGCCATAATCTACTCCAATAGTTCAATTCAGAGTGCCTGCAAACCAATCATTTGAAATTAAACATAATTTACTTGTATGTTGGTCTGGTAGTAGTCCAAACTAACGAATGAAGATTGTATAACAATCCATTCATCATTTTATTTTAAATATTCCTAGATATAAAATTAGAAGAGATATCATCAAAAGTCATAATATTCAAAGTGAATTTTCAAATAAGGTCATTATTAAACTTTTTCATATCCTTAATTTATAATCCTACCATGTCAATGGGTTTTGTGTACTATTTCAAGGAAACTATTAGAAAAATCTTTTCAGGGAAATATTTGGTCCATATGAAATTTAGGATCATGATTTTCAAGTTATTAAACCACTTGATTATTTTTTCGATAAAAACATACACAAATCTCGATGTGATCACTCAAATAACAAAAAAATATATTTCATCTTGATATATAGATTCCACTTTCCATCTAGCCAGTAGATTAAAAATCTTAGAAGATATGTTTTTATGATATGAGCTTTTAACTCTTTTTCCTAATAGTATGAAACAAAAATAATTGAATGTTAGTGTTCATTTTTTGAATCCAACAATTCTAAAAATACCTTTTTATCTATTGATCATGATTCCATCATCAAAAACAACAAATTGTTTTTCTCCAATTGATGGCATGACCATACACTTCTTCATAATGACCAAAAATAGAATTAATAAAGGATATGATTATTTTTATTCATTTTCAAATGAGTTGATGTAATCAGTAAAAAGGAGATGAGAGTGAGTGAATAGATCCCAAGTATCATTTATTATTTTTATAGGATGGCATGAGGAAGCTCATTATTGAACCTATTGATATAGTCTTCATCCAAAGAAAAAAGGCCCGAAGGGGGGCATCCTTCCCTAACACCCCAAGATAATTTAAAGAAGACTCTAGTATTGAATTAATTAGAACAAAAAGCCTAACACATTTTAGAATATTGTCGATCGTTTAAATGAAAGTGATGGAGAAAACATACTTCTTGAGGAAATAATTAACAAAGTACAATTTCATAGAGTAAATATCTTTCGATATAACAACTTTTAGAGAAACTTTTATAGTTTTTATCTTCTTCTTTATTAATTTGACACTTTTGGAAGTAGTAAACAGGTACTTATGAAATTTTCTTTTGGGGAAAACCAAATTGGTTTTCTATAATAATTCCTCAAATAAAATCCCATATTCACGAAATAATGATTTTTACAATGATTTTTACAATGATTTTAGGAATAGTGTTCCTAATAGAAGGATTCCTAATGTATTTAATCGTCAATTTAATTATTCTTCGAACACCATCCTTAGGATATCACAAAAATACATATAAGGATGGATATATTTCCAAAAGGGTATTTGTGTTATGGAATGAGAATTAACAGTGTTATTTTGGTTGGTATTTTTTTATTCAAATATATTTTATGTTTTTAAATGGGGAGGATATAAATTGGTCTTTTATCACTAAGGTGAGTAGTGCAGTCATAATTTTTTAACATATAAAGTGTTACGCATGTTTTTTAAAAGATAAAAGGCTCTGAAATGGAACATTATTTATTATTAGATATGTTATGTTTCAGAAATGTATAGATAGTAGAATTATTAATTTTTTTGTAATAATTTGAAGCCCTGTTTTTTAATGTAACCACCTAGTAATCATTTTTTAACCTTAACCACAATATTTTTTTAATATTTACACTATTCATTATACCCAAAAATGAAGTTGAAATTATTAAAAGAAAAAATTTATATTTATTAAAAATATCTTATGCATTTAAAAAATTTAACTCATATAAGTGGCATAATTAAATATATTATTAAACCATCTTATATGATGAAAAATTAATTTTTTCAAAAAAAATATTTTTCAAGCATAAGATGATTTTATATAAACTCTATAACTAGTAATAATATGCATTTCAATTAAAATTAATTTTCATCGATATATTTATATATATTAAAAAATTTATCATCAGTGGTTATTTTAATTAATTAAAAAGTGCTATGATTTTTCACTATAAAATAATTTTTTGAAAAATGTGTTTTCAAACCTGAAAGAATAACTTATACTGAAATCTTTTAAAAATATGAATAAAAAGTAATTAATTGGATATAAAATAACTAAAGAATAATTAGTATACTTTAAATGAAATAAGAATAATAATTTTACTTTTACATTAAATAAATTATTTAAATGAAATAGACGATTTACAAAAAATCTGTTTTTTAGTATTCATAGAAAATTTAATATTTTATAAAAAATCCCAAATTTCCTATCTAATAAAATTTTATATTCTATTTTAAAAAAAATAATTTTACTAAAAAATGATTTTAATCTCTTAATATTACATATATTATTTTCTCATGAAAATTATTAAAATTCATTTTTTAAAAATATTATATTTTTGGAGAATACAATTACTATAATAGAAATTTGATGATTAATTACTGATAATCATTCGATAAATTTATATTTTGTAAGAAAAATATATATATATTTCATAAAATTTTAATACTATTCATATCCTACAATTTTAAAACTAGGTTATAATGGTCATATATCTTAAGGGTTTTTTAAGTTGGTTGTTTCATGTCGAATATGCTTTCGAACATAATATTAATCTTTTAAAATATCACAGTGTTGCAATATATATTTTACCCCACATGTTATATACTCCACCCACTCATTATCTATTCTATGTGTACTTCATCATTCCAACCTATCTTCACTTAAGATAGGGATTTTCAATGAATGTATGCCCATACCTATATTATTAAAACCGAAAAATTAACAAAAGAAGGGGGATTCTAGACCAAATCAATGAAACACCTGAGTGAAAAATGCTTAAACCTACATACCTAAGTGTTACAAAAAATACTCATTCATGTGATTTTTTATCAAAACTTGTGGATAGGGGATCTAAATATTTTGACGACACCCTATTAATTATATCTTTTTTCTATGAACTGGACAACTTGATCACCATTCCTTACAGGGACTGAATTACATAATTTCCCAACCACCTGGTCACTAACTGCCTGAATGTAGACCACCTAAAACACTTGTAAATAGTGGATGGAAATACTTCCACCTTGATAAGAGTTTATTATAAAACCATGGAATCTAACCACATTTGAACTGAGCACCGAGGCATTAAACCACATTGGAGGAAAACAATGGGGAGCTAACTATTTGAACAAATTATCATCTAGTGAAATAAGTCACATGGGTATGTCTTCAACTACATATCATTCATGATCAATAATTTACTAAGCTACCCTAACAGAGTTTCCAAATTTTTCTAGGTCTCATTCCAAGGTGACACTTATCCCAAGTCCCCATCACGGGTTCCACATTGCATAGGTCTCTGACCAATATGGTCATGTTTCCCTAGAATCCCCGCTAGGATCACAATTAACTTAGGAATCATTCTTGGGTACTACTTTATCTAAGTCTATTATCATGGAAACCACTTTACCTAACCCTTGTTCATAGGGGCCACTTCACCCATGTCTCCTACAAAGTTCCAATTATTCTTGGGTTTCTATATTTGTTGTTGCATTTTCTAGATCTCTTACATGGTTTCCCACTTCTCCAAAGAATCATAAATGGCCAAAAATTCAACCCATCCCCCATATTTGGTATCTAACCATCCAATGGTGATCCCTAAAATGGGGGCTTCACCCCCACACCCCCTAGTTTGGACAATTGATGGGTGAAATTATCAACCATTTAGCACATTAATTCTTATTTTATTATAATCACCAAAAAAATAAAAAATCACATTGAAATTTTTGGGTTATGTCAAATATGATTTGGTTGATGGTACCTGAAACAACAATTAGATCCTCATATTTTCCTCAAGTCAATAAACTTCACTTTTACTACTCATTTTCCATTAGTTGGTATACTCTTATTGGTTTCATCATATGACTAGAGCTGAGATACTCGTCTGTACATCAACAAAATCATTAACGCAAGAAAATATTATTCGTTTATAAAATTTATTCCCCTAACACATAGGTTAGGTTAAGTATAACAGGGAAACAAATTCATGGATCCCTCATAAACCATTTTTTATGCCTTACACATAGTAGTCTATTCCACAAGAAGTTAAACTCCTAATAATTTCTCATTTATGAAGATCATTAAATGGTACCACATGGGGTCATGTCATATGAACTGAGAAGGAATGGCATGTCCTATTTATTAGAATAAAATTTGTTGTTTATAATTCCCATTATAGAAATATTTATAAATAACATTTCATGCCTCAAATCCAAACAAAAAAACCTACTTCTTCTTTTCAGGAATTACCAATGCCTCCACTATTGGAGATAAATTTATTAGTGATAAAATACATACCTTAAAGGTATATAGTGACAAAATACTTGGATAAAAGTATAGATAGTATATTTTACACAAGTTCAGTCCTCTTAAATACATGTATTCATTCCAAAAGATTCACCTGAGGGTAATTCTAATTACATTATATGAGGATTTCATATGCATTAAATAGTTTTATAATAGATTTTTGTAATAGTAAATGAATACCCTTAATGGATTATCAGTCATCCCTTACTCCCATATAATAAAAGCGTCCATCGTCACCACCCTAGGTTATAGAGAGATCACCCTCCTTTGAATAGAGGGATTGACATGTGAGACACTAATAACAAAAATGGTCCATGGGAATAAAATACATCATAAATATAATAGTGAAATTCACATATGATTTTTGTATGAAAGATATATATTTCCTAATTATTTGAATTAGTGATACAGAAATAATGGTTTTGTTATTATCGTTCAAAATACAAATGGAAATTATTATAAAAATATTAAAAATATTCAATCTAATTATTTAATATATGAAAAATAAAATAGTATTAGTTGTTCTCATGAACCAATAGCTAGTAAAACCTCAATCGTATTCCACATTCATTGAAGAAATACCATATCTCTATAAAAAGAAATTCCACACTCACTTATATAGTGGATGTAGTAACAAATGGTGAATAAAATTTACCATGGGTGCCTCTATAACAATCCTGACTCTAAAAACTCTTAGCTAGTAGTTATATTGCATTATTGTTAAAAAAAGTGTTTCCTGAAATATCCAATACCATTTTAGTCTTGGAATACTATATATATACATATATAGAATTAGAAACCATGATATATATCATAAGAATATTATGTGAATATTATTATTACTTCTACCTTATACATGGAATTGACACATAATTCTCTATTATGATTCCATGCAATTGGACAAAAAATCAGTGTGATCTCAGATTCCCTTAAATGAGTAGCATACAATTGAATTTGTCATCATACAAATATGGTTTAAGTGAAATGGTATGAATAAATAATAAATTTGAATATATAATCTCATGAAACTGATAGAATGAAATATCCATGATATTAATAAAAAATGGTTAATAATTTTCATATCTCTCTTCATAATGGAATGTATAATTTCATACATGAAAACATGTTTTCAAGGCCTTATACCATGACGCTCTATATATATGGGAAGAGGTATACTCTAATTACCAAGACTTTTTGTCTAATTGGAATTCAAAACGCCTCAAGGGGTAATATAATATTTTGACACACCCATAAAATGATTATGTCTAATGCATTCACCATAATATTCACTAACACCTATTATATCATTCCCTATAGAACCTCATACGGATTAAATACTTGGCTATTCATCAAATATGAAATATTAAAAACAAATAATAACCCAATATATATAATAGTGTGGATTTCATCTTGAAAATAACATAATCTTTGTAAAAGATATTGTAGATAGTCAAAGTAATGTGGAGTTCCCTTTTCAAGTAAATATAGTAGAAATGGTACATTAAATATATAACATCATCCATATAAAAGTAATTATATTTAATGGTTTTCATTAGAGGTAGTCCAAGAAATTTCTATGAAAATTCCTTTAACTATTTTCAAAAGAAACATTTGAATTTTTAGAATAATATACCTTTAGGGTGTCTAACAAGTTGTTCAGTCATAGCCCCCCCCCATCATCAATTAATGTGATAGTTCAATCAGTACCTAACCAACCATTTTTTGGTTATTTCCCCATGTTTTAACTATTTCATGGCCAAAAACATATTCCAATATCTTTCAAGTGTTGTATTTTATATGAAGGAAAACATGCATTTACTTTACCAAAATTGAGGATGGTTTTTCCACACTGGAAAATATTGATTTTTAAAAAGGATTTGGTTACACATCAATCTAAAGAATATGGAGGATTGGTAAAAATATTGAATTATAAATCTTTCAATTTTTTGAGTAATTTGGTAAAATGTGTCTAATGGTAATTTAATCACCACGAAAAAATAAATAATTGGGGAATATAACATTATTCCCAAGGAATGAATATAAACATGAAAAAAATCCCACTTATGGATTGGGGAGAATTTCACTAAAAATTCATTGAAATATGTGAAATAAAATGAAAATTTAAATATCTTGAAAAAAGATAATACAATGTCATAAAATCTCAAATAGTAATTATATACATCAAATAAAATAAATTTGGGGAAAATAACAAACATTCCTTAAATAGTACACTTTTAGAGGGGAAACCCTTATCTCTTATCCTGATATGTATGAATGTATATTAACCTCCTATATTAAATATGTACCTATATGAATCACCTAATTTAGAACCTTAATTATATACATTTACAATTATATTCATCATAAATTATCATTCTCTATGTGAATCCTACCTATTTTCCACATCGAGTATTTATTGTTTTGATAATTTCTTCAAGTTTAATAAGAGTGGTGTTTAAATTCATTAATCAACCAAATTTCATCATTAATAGGTTTTTCCTTGAGAGTGGTTGTACAATTACTCAAGAGGGGGTGAATTGAGTTCTTGAAAAATTTTACACATTAAAACCACACTAATCAATGTATAGAGGTTAGGATATTTCCTTAATCGAAAAAATCGTAAAAAATTAAATGAAAATTGTAAAATATCTAATATTGGATATTTAGAGTCGTTTGGGGAACTGATATCCCCTACTATACTTCAATAATATTCTAATCCCTGATTTTGGTCATTTTCACTATACCAACCCATTTTCAAGGGGCTCCCCGCTAAGTGAAAATGGTTTTTTCTTTTTAATAAGGAACGGGAGATTTAGAACATGGTTTCACATTAAAAGACTTATCCACATTTTTGACACACATAATAATAGTGAGTGTGTATATAAATAGAAATGAAGAAATGATGTTTAGAATATAGTTCAACACACAGTTTCAAGAAGAAACTAACAAGAGATGAAAAAATGTCAAAAGGATTTGAGATTCATCTAAGATAATATTCATAAGGACATTAATTTATAAGGAAAATATTTTAAGAACAAAATTATAGATATGCTTCAAGAGAATATCTCTAAATATGTATGTAGTGCATATATTTTCCTATTTTTAACATTATGTTTCATTCAAAAGTGAATTCTCCTATTTATATATTCTATTTAAGAATTTGAACATGTGTATACATGATAATTTCAATGGTCAAGTTGATAAGTATTTAAAGTTAAAGAGATAGGTTATTAATGTCATGGTTCCTTCATTCCAAAATATAAAATAAACTTCTATGGTGGAGATGGTATTAACCGTCCTCATAGGATCATTCCTACTTTGGAAAAAAAGAAACCATATCAAAATTGATCGTTCAATAAATATAAAACTCTATTTTTTGAGTCATATAAAGGAATAAATTATTTTATTGAATGATTAAAACAATGATATGAGTATAATCCAGACAATATTTAAGGTATCATGATCACTTTAAAATGTATGTCCTCTAGAATTCCTCTCAAAAGATAATTTTATGAACAACATTGAAATATGAATCACTAGATATATTCGATGTATGTTCTTTTCTAGATAAAAATGATTTATTATATTTTTAAGATAAATACTTCTTCGTAGAATATTTAATAAAAATGTTTACTCTTGAATGATAAATTAAATAAACTAATTTCTTTGTTTATCATAATATAATTCTTTCATTAATTTCATTTTCATAAGATAAATGAATTTAAATACTTCCCATCAGAATGAACTTTCTGATTTCAAAACATAAAAGATAATTTACCTTATCCATAATATAATTTTATTACCTATTCAAATAAACTTTCTAAATATAGTTTCATTAAGATAAATTACTTTTTCCCCTTCTAAAATTATATTATAGATGTATAGTTTCCTTTATAATAAAATAATTTTATATAAGACAAACATCTAGCACAAGTTCAATTACATTCATGTGTACCAAAATTTCCAAATCCTTATAACATATCTATTCTTCCTTGTAAACTGATTAGATCATAAACTAAATTCAATTATAATTTACTAAAAAAAGTAACTCACAACTTATGAGATGAGTTAGAGAAAAAATCATAAGAACAAAAGGAAATATTATTAATATATAAATATGAATTTTTTAAATCATCTAAAAACATAAATTATTGATATATATTGGAACTATATATGTTTTTCAAACAATCTCCCCCTTATTGATGATCAAAACCCCATCGAATGATATAAAAATATTTGATGAAAATAGTTTTAAAAAGGATTAATGTTTTTATCCTCTTTTCATCCACCATTATTGTGATATCAGAAATATTAAGGATATGGGAATAATAATACAATATGATTCACACAAGAAAATGTGTACATTTTTATAATAAGATATACTCAATATAAATATAATTTGGAATGGACTTTTATGTCAAATATCATTGTTAACATAACGAAAATGCCAACATAAATAGTCCAAAATAAAGAAACATATAAAAATTATAATAGCTTAACGATATAGATCAATGAAAGATAATTGTTAAAAAAATAAAAAACGCAAGTAAAAATTTGATAATATATTTTTTGTAATCTAGAGAAGATGGGTTAAAAATCACACATAATGAAAAAAATCATTTGTGTTGTGGAATCTGATTTTTATGTGATAGTTTATTTAATAACAAGGGTTTTTCTATAGGTTGAGAGAACGTAGGTAGATGGGAATTATATCTCTAACCAAAAAAAGCTCCCAATGTGGAAGAGGACCCTAAAATTCTTGAATGATCTCCATGAGTGATAATTATTTAATGGGGTTGTATGTGGATCAAAACATATTGCACTTTATTTATTCCAAAGTGATATGTTTGAGTGAATGGATCCTTAGATTATGTGGTAAAATAAGGAAACTTACTTTCTATAGAAAAATTTATGTTTTCTCGGGAATAAACCCTTGTCTGATTAAAATTAACTTTAAAGATCTTGGATTTCAAGGCATGATAGTTGGTAAAGGAAAGTCCTAGAGAATATCTACCTCTCATGTCATATAGTTTCTCTGCATACATATCAATTCACTTAACTATATCAGGTTTTCAATAGATATATGTTGTTTCCCCCCATAAATTTTTTCTAAATTTTCCCAAACTATTTTTCAATTATTCTCTCTTCACACAACATAAGACTATCTTTTTACAAACTTCAAGCTGATTTTTAGACAAACTGGTGGTATGAGACGAATAGTTTGTCTACCATAAGAAACAACATCACAAGTTATTTAATTCCAAATAGAGGAGACATGATGATATTTTTACATGGAAAATCATTCTTCATTATAGGAAAAAGAATTGTTCAACATTTCTTTTATAATGAGCTGATGAAGACTAATAAATTTTCTAAAAAATATTATATTCTAAAGACCCATCCATTTTTTTAACTAGATGGTGATAAAACACGCATCATTTTTGGGTCTGTACAGAGGTAAACTGGATGAAAAAACATTCTACTTTATATAATTACTAATAAGATTATGATATTGAAAACTATTCGATATTAAAATACATGTAATTATCATAATACCTATAACTATGGAACCCACATTTTTTTATGGTCTTATAGTATATCTTCTGATAAAAACATATATTTTATAGTGGAAATACCAACAGTAAATGTATCTAGAGAATTGTAGATTCCTTCCAACATCAATTATATTAAATAATAGTAGAAATATTCTTTTTTTGAGGATTATATATTCAATGAAATTGAGATTTTCTCTATAACCAATTGAATTAACACTTATAACTAATCAAAAAATGAAACAAAACTTGTCCATGAAAATTCCTTACCTCTATTCCACACTCAATCAACTAATTTTTCAAAAAATATACTTCAAAACAATCATAAGATAACTTAAATGGGATTGTTAATACAAGAATCAAGATCAAAAATATAAATATCACAGATGGTCTGATGTATACTAATCTGTGAAACAAATATTGGTTCACTTTTGCACTTTGTTCGTTAACTGTAGAATGATTTTAATAAAAAATTTGATTTTCATAATAATGAGGAAATTATTAAAAAGGAAACTGATAAAAAAGATATATCCTTGTTTTTTTATTGTCTACAATTAAAATAGTTTTGTAATCTACTTTTTTTTCATCTTCACTATCTCTATCGACATTATGAATGATAAAACTGATATATTATCTTGTAACTTTTTTACTATTCCCCACAAATAAAGATATTTAAAATATAAGAATCACTCAAAATGAAGTGAATATATTATTATCCTTGACAATACATGACAATATTTTAATGGACAAATATAAATATTCATTTGTGGTTGAAATTGAAAAAACAGAAACATGAACATTGGAAAGCACTTGTTTATCCTACATCACTTAATGTTCTTTCGATTGAACAATGAATGAAGTTACCTCCTAAGTTAAAATATCCTACAATATAACAACTTGGACTCTTTAGAATCTTTCCTCATCAATTTTAGTTTATAATATTTCTTCTAAACTTATACATTCCATGGTTTTTTCTAACAGGTTAGTCACAATAAAAGAAACTTATTCTTGTTTCTTATAAGAAATTATCACATGAGAAGTATCGCACCAAATGAGTCAATTGTCTTATTAAATCTCCTATAAAATTCAAACTAGAGGTAACATACCTATAGAAAAAGACCTGCAAAATAATCTATGTTTTAGAACTCAAGAACCTATTTTTTTCAACCCATGAAAGTGTGTAGTTATCGTTTCATTATGGCCTGTATCGTCATTGATAAGGATAAGAGTTTACATTCTCACCAAAGGAAATAAATTAAAACTTATTTTCTAAATATATCACATAAATATTAATAAATTTCTTTCTATATTGGTTATTTTTTCTATAAAACGTTTGTATATAAATGTAATTACATAAAACAAAATCTTATTAGACTCACCGTTATGTTGGGAAATTATATATTGGCCAAACCTCAATAGAACAATCCTTGTTTGCTCCGTGTTCTATACTAGTTTTTTTCCACATTAGGTCTTCCAAATAAAGTATTCATTTTCACTAAATAGAAATAATTTTCATTGAAATACATAGATGTTTTGAAATCTAAATGACCATCATTATGACATTTGAACACTTTATCCATCACTATTGAAGAAAATGAAAACAATTTCTGATTTTTGTATGTTGTAAAAAGATCCCCAGAATCTCTGAAATAGAACACCTTGATCACATAAAATTCAAAAAAACACAACTCAAATAAAAATAATTTCGTTAATCATCAAAAACAAATTCCCAAACATGGTAGTTAATGAATTTCTTGAGAAGCATATTGATCATGACGATCCAACCAATATCATTTCCTTATATACTAAATACTTTTTATACTAATATTGACTGATATGAAATACCAATATCATCACTATATGATCTTTGATATTTACCCAATTTTAAATATAGAATTATAGTTTGTAAGATTATAAAATGTGAGGTTGAATAGTGAGTAAATAAGGGATTTTTGGTTTGAGATGGGTTCACGCGCATGTCTAATTTTCATTGTTTAGTTTTGAGGTAATTGAAGGGTTACATAGTGTTATGTGTACATAAATAATTAAAAATACTAGGATACAAGTTATATTAGGATTTAAATAAACTCAAAATGGTGCTTCTAATTTTCTACTAAAATAAAGTGAATAAAATTTTATTATATAAAAATGTGTGATCAATAAACTATGAAATAAGTAAAATATAAATAAATTAAAATGAACATACAAAATTTTTATTCGATAAAATATACTTCAAGGTATGGAAAACTTTTATTAAATATATCAGATAATTAATTTTCCATGAAAATAAATTCTAAAAATATATCATCTTTCATCGAATAATCTACTAAGAGATGATTTCTTAAACCAATATGATTTTTTATAGAATATTTTGTCACATTATTTAAATTTTTCATGGAATATTTGTTATCACATTATCTTAGAATACAACTGAAAGAAATTCCGAAATACATCAAGGATGAAGTGATCCTTAAAAATTGTGAATAGAAACTTCCCACTATAATATATTCATCCCAGATGGTTGATAATGGCATTAAGTGTTATTTCTTACTATACCACGATATTATGGGTTTTCACTAAAAATGGCTGGCTTCTACGTTCATCTTCTTATCTACTCTACACACACTAAAGTCTTCATCCCAGTATGATGCTAAATTAAAATTAGTTATTTCATGAAAATATTATATAAATATAAAAATTTCCTTTTAAATGCCTAAATTTTTATTCAATAATTAAATGAGGGTAAATTTTATTGGGATGATATCCAACAAAAAGATATATAAAAAAAATGACTATCCTACTTTAATTAAGAGAAGGAAATATCCAAAATCTTTCTCTATATCACTAGTTTTAAACGGGTTTTCTTGCCCATCCAAGTTATATTTAATGTTGAAACTCCTAATAGGTTAATATGTTTTACAGTTTTTAAGTCCAAACTTTATTATTTGAATTAATTATGTACTCTATTTGGTTTAATTCATTTATAAAATGTTTTTTGATAAATTTGAAATCAATCGAAATAGTTTAACTTCCTCATCATACTCATCTCAATTATATTATCCATGATGTTTTGTAATTCACTGTGTAATATTTGGTCTGTTTACCCAAAAAGGACCTCATCGACATATATTATCACAAGAAAGGTACAGTTGGTATATGTCTTCTTTATAATAGTGGTATCTTCTAATCCCATATTAAAACCATTAAATATAATAAAAAATATTAATCATTCATAGAATTTTCTATGTGTTTTTTTAAATTCATAGAGATCTTTAGTATTTTTAGAAAAAAAATTTAAAAAATACATATATTTAAATCAATGTATTATTCCGTTATAAACATTATCTATTAAAAATCCATTTAAAAGGAAAATTTTTCATCCATCTAATATAAATTAAAATTAAAATGATATGGATATTCTAGTCATATTATATTTTGTTCTAACATAGAAAAAATGGAAAATTTATCTTTATAATAAATTCATTCTTCAAGGTAATATACATTTTAAACTAACCAATATTTTTTTCCTAGTTATCACAAAATACTGATTTTTGTTCCAAAATTACCATTTATTTCTAATATCATGATAGTTATATGGTCTATCAACTAACTCTAAATAATTATACCATTGGAACTTATTTAAATTTCTTAAATTTCTAAAACTCCACTTTAAACATCTAAGTCATCTTCTATTGTTCTGGGTTCAAGGTGAGATAAAATGGAAAAAATAATTCTATAAGACCTTCAATATCTCTCCAAGTACTAACTACCGCATCTAAGAATCATGTAAATTTTTCTTGAGTATAGTACATAAGGTTTTAGGTTCTCTAGGTTATAAAATTTTTCATTCACCTATATCAAAACTTTTGGGATTTAGTTCAACAAAATCAATTTATATGTAATATTATTTTTCATTATTATCAACATTTTTAGGTATCTTGTCTTAAAAAGAGTCACTTATCTCATCAACATGATTCATTTTGCGATCAACAGTTTCACTCTCATAAAATTTCACATTAGTTGATTCTTTTACAATCCTTGAACTATTGTTGAAAATCTATATGCTTTGGATGATTTAGAATAACCGAGGAAGATTAGTTCACCAGTGTTTGATCAAATTTACATACATTTTCCATAGTGTTTAGAAAAAAACCTTACATACAAAAACTATTACGCATCCCACCTTTGGGTTTTCATTATTCCATTATTTATAGGTAATTTTTAAGATGGGGCTTATTAGAAATCTATTAATGAAACAAAATATTGTTTTTATAGATTTATTCCTAAAGGGAGTTGGTGTGTTATATTCACATAATGTTTATCTAGAAATTTCATACATTGTGTTATTCCTCCTTTTAACAACACAATTCTCTTCAGGAATCAAAGGTTTAGAAAAGTATGTATTATACTATACTATGAGAAAATTGAATGAAATTTATGAATCAAAAATTACCTTCCAAGATTAAATCTAAGAGTCAAAATTTTGGAATCATTTTTATTTCTCAAAAGTTTACAAAAGTTTATAAAAATAGACCATGATTCAATTTTATGTCTCCAAATATAAACCCCAATAAATTTAAAAAATGATAAAAAACACATAAAAGTATTTTCCAATGTGTATTTTTTTCAAAAAGTCCTGAATATATCCATATTGATATGTTCTAGGGGTCTAGAGGTGGAAATCAATTCAACTAGTCTAAAATATAATTTCAGTTTCCTTCCAATTTGACTTGTATCACACAATTAATTTTTAACCATTTTTAAAAAAAAATCAGAAATCAAATTTATTTTAGATAAATTTATCCATGAGTTAATGTTATAATTTCCTAGTCATTTATGTGAAATCCAAGATTCATTAACAATAGTATTATATGATGTTTAATTATATCTACATAAATAATTATGATCTACAGTATATACATTATATATTTTTGGTGATGTAATCTTAATAAATGATTCTTTAGAGACTATGAATTCGTTTTTAGATAAATAAATCAAATAACCATCATCAAGAAGTTAATTAATACTTATCTTGATATGTTGTAATCCTTCAAGATAGTGTAATTTGTTAATGATAATTGATTATGGATTCCAAATAGATTATTGTCAACTATCTTTCCTTTCACATTATCTCTATTTTTGATATATCCCCAATCAATATTAGATAATGACTGTATGTTCGATAAATTTCAACTCATGTTCCCTGAATATCCATTATCCATAAACAATTTTTCATTATAGTAAATGTGTCTAGTTTCATACAATTACTAGTCAAAGACGATTTTTTTTTGTTTCCCCAACTGTCTTGGGTAATGTATTGTTATCTAAAAAGATTTTTGATCCTGGATCTATTTTCATTTTCCCAAATTAAATCCTCAAGTATATAATTTTACAGAAATAATATCATTCTTGTTTTTAGTCATTTTTTGATTTATTATATAGTAGTAATTTTACAATTTTATCGTTGTTTCATAATGATAAAAGTGATACAAGATATAGTTTTATTTTTTTGGATCATCTTATAAAATAATATATCTAAATCTTGGGTTTTTCAACCTTACATTTTATACCATATTTTTTATTTTTTTTCATGGTTTTACCAAGGATTTAATTTAAGCAAACCTCCTCTTTGTAAAATCATGTACATCATCTTTAATTTCTTTTACTTATTTTTATTAACACTTAATTCTTTTACCATGTTCAACACATGATTATGTACAATCTTACAAATGGGTTTTCAAATCTAAAAGAAAATTATTTAAGTCCTCAAATTAATTAACAATATTATTTTATGAATTTTTAAGGGATTTTATTTTCTTTTTTGGGATTTCATACTTACTATCAAAATGGTAGATTATTAATTCGATTCTTCAAAAGTGCACTTTTCATTTATTTATTCAATCTCACAATCTGGAGAATAATAAGATTATACCCCACATAAATGTTCCATGAAGAACATGTTTCCCATTTTATAATATAATTAATTTTGTAATTATGATGATATATTTTCATTATAGTCTTTAGAGTCACTTCATGTGGCGTTCCTATCCTTCATGGATTTCTTCTTATGTCCAGCCTTCTTGAAATTATTTTTCATACACTTGTTGTTTTCTTGATGCTGAGGGAAGGTTTTCATTATGTGTTTAATATTTTTATGCTAACAACATTTCCCTTATTTGTATTTTCCCTATATCTTTCTCTATTTATTAAAATGTTTCTCGAAATATATTCTATTGATAAATAATTTTTTAAATATCTTAGAAACTATAAGAGTTCATCATTTGATAATCAATTTCATGTGGTTTATTATTTTAAATATATTCCTCAAATTTATATAATCAATTTATTTTTTATTTATTTAATAGTATAAACCTTAAATGAAACATTTTCTTTATTATCCATTTTATTCTCTCTGACTTCAGATTTCATCTTATCCTCATATATCATAATAGTTAAACTAGGAAATTTTATTTTAAAATAATATATATGTGTTTATTGTCTAATGGATG
Source organism: Viscum album (assembly GCA_963277665.1). NCBI lineage: Eukaryota > Viridiplantae > Streptophyta > Magnoliopsida > Santalales > Viscaceae > Viscum > Viscum album. Next base: position 319,513,352 of record OY728127.1, read on the forward strand.
TTTTTATTACAATATATATAGGTGGTAAAAATAAAAGAATATTATAGTATTGATCTAACATGGGAATTAATGTTCCTAAATCATCATCATTATTCACAATCTCATTGAGTATTCCATTTATTTAATTGATATTTCTCCTCCCAAAGTTGTGATAATTTTAATTTTCATCTTGGTGTAGTTATATCCAAGCGATATCAAATTTTTTATTCCTTACTATTCTATTGATATATTAGTCCACATTTTATTATCATTTTTAAATATTTAGACATTATTAATCTCTTCATGGAGTCGTCTAAAATTAATAGTATTCGTGGATTTATAGTTTAAATCATAACATCCTTTTTTGATTGCATCCAATGTTTCATGTTATGTGTTTGGAATTTCATAGGGCATGAGGGCATAAACATAAACCTCTAGACCTTGATTCCTTAAAACAATTATCATTATTGCCTTCCAAAACCCAAAATTCTCACCATTAAACTATGGTTCTCTTACCATAGATTGACCTTCCCCGTTATCTGGATCAATAGCCATTTTAGAATGATTTTAAGACATTATCATATAAATGATTATGACTCAAAATCCATAAGCTTGGACACTAGTTCATTCTCCTTCAATAAATTTAAAAATACTCAAGAGGGGGGATGAATTGAGTTCTTGAAAATTTTCATCAATTAAATACTTCCCCATTCAAGGTATGAATGTTTTTATATTTTCCTATCCAAAAAATAACTAAAAAATAAAATAAATAAAGAAGAAATTGGATGCTATATATTTATAGTTGTTCGAGGAATATATTTCCCCTATTTCAATACACAAACACTCTACTTTATGATTTTAGGGTTATTCACTATATCATCCCTTTTTAGTAAGAATCTTGATGGAGTGAAAGGATATATTACTTGTTGTAAGGTTTGATGAGATTTCAAAAAAAAAATATCCCATTACTAGACTTATCCCTATCCGTAACACAGACCATCACTATGAGTACAAATAGAATCAAAAAATTGTAATCAATGTTTTCAAAATTGTGAATTACATGGTTGTAAGGGGAAAATAAGAGAAGATAATTAAATTTCTGGAGTTTCTGAGATTTATCTAAGGTTACCTGAATATGTTCTTAAATTTATAAAAATAATCATTTTTGAAAAAAATTATATAGTCGCTTCAATATAGTTTTTAAAGATTTATATATAGCACAAATATTTAACTCTCTACAACCCTATGTTTTATGCAGTGGTGAAATCTCTTATTTCTATCTTCTAATTAAAAATTTCAGCTTTAGCCTACTTTATAATATCAAATTATTAATAGATATTATTTTTAACAGTTCATGATATACATTTGTAATGGCATGCGTCCTTTTCAAAAAAATGGAATTAACCTCTATGGAAGAGATAGAATAAATATTATTTGTCAGATCTTTCAATTCTTGAAAAAAAATACTCCTTCACTAAATTGATATTTACTTATTTAAAAACTACATTTTAGATACGCATAAAATATTGAATTTATTTATCAATAGATAATTCCAAGGACACAAGTAAAATCATGAAAATCCATAAGATATCTTTATATTTGTAGGATAATTTTTTCATAGAATTATTCTAATGTGATAACTTTTAGAACAACTTTGTAAGATAAACACTTAAAATAATTGATAGTTGAATTGCATATGATAAACTCAATTTAATATTTTCATATGATAAATCATTCTTGGTAGAAGACATAAGATAAACATCTAATCAGGTAAGTTAAATTACATCAACCAATTTCCTTCAAGACCATAATGTAATTCTATAATGAAATATTTTTTATATGATAAAATATATCACTTGATTTCCTTTTGACTAAACACTGTAATTTAAAATAGTAGAAGAAAATTCACCTCCTCCATTAGATAAATTTATTATATATTTATATAAATTTTATATTCTAATATTATATATGATAAATTACATGGGAATAAATAGAAATTCCGATGTCAATATTGAGTTTACCACATAATATAATTATCATACATGTTAGATCAATATCTAGTGTAAGATAAATTCTTTTCATAAGAAGATAAATTTCACCATCTATAAAATGGATCTATTTGTTCTTGTGAAGTGATGTGATAATATGATAAATAACAAAGCAATTTATTCAAAAAAAGAAACTCATAGGATATAATAATAGTTAGAGATAAAATCTGAAACACCTAAGAAAGAATTAGCTGGATATAAATTGGGATTAACTGAATCAATAAAATGAAAAAAGTATTGAGATAGTTTTCAAAAACATAATTCATTGCAATAATAGTTTATTATGGATACTATTAGGGATTGATTATAAATATTTTTGAATTTTAAAATTTCTTTCATGAGTGTTTTAATCTTCATCCTTGGTTATGAAATTTGTAATAGGATTGTTTCAGTGAATCTTGTTGATTTTTTAATTAAAGAATTAAATATTTATATAACATCAATAAAATTAAAATAATAATAATTATACATTTATATAATATTTTACAAGTAATTTATTTCCCACTTTCATTCATGAAATAAATTTATAATATTGGTCAGCCTATTGGTAAATATGATCTCCCATACCTTGATCATTCAATAGTAATAGAACCTGATGTGAAACATTACCTAAAGAATGCCTCCTCTTATGCCAGAGTATGCCAACCAGCAGTGAGGGTCTATAGTGGAATAGTGGGGAGAATATAACATCATGATCAGAGTAAAACACAATGGCATAATCATATCAATAAATTGCATAATTATAAATGATAACCAAATATAAGAATAGTAATCACCCATCATATAAATAACTGATTAAACCAAATCCATCAATTTCATATAAAAACATGAAGATCATCTAATGTAATACCAAAAGATAAATAATGCGGGGTAAGGGAAAAAAGTCTATATAACATACTATAAAAAAATACCCAAGGCTATCTCTAGTAGTATCGTGAGTATAGTATCGGTCCTCTATACTCATGAAACATCTTACCAAGGTAATAAATCATCCATAATGGGTTTCATTCCCTTGTCCCTACATAAATTCCTAAAGTCCATATGGGTACCCAACCACATCCCAGAAAATGAGTGATATATAATCATTAGGAAACCATTAATAGAATTAATTCCATATATTTGGTGGTTACAGAATAATCATCATGTTGAAAATAGAAAAATCTTTAAATGAAATGATGTAATAAATACCCTGTATATGACTATGCTCCCATGGAACACCCATACAATGCTACCTGATTTATCCTAAGCTATAATATATATTAGTAAACACTCTATCATGATTTAAATTATAATAAATTCTTTGGATCAGTCTCATAGTGAAGGTGTCCCCAATAAATAATATCTAACAAAGAAATGTATAATAAGGCCAACATAATATATAAGGCTTCAAATATATCAAATTCTGTGTTTTGGAATGCACGTTGAGTTGTATAATTATTTACTTAGTTCAAAATAAATCTAATCTCATCCTTGTAATTTTTAACATAGAAGATAGGTATCTCTCTAAACATATCATGTACCCATTACATTATAGGGCCATCCAACGCATTCCTCAAAGGACCCTTTGTATGGCTCTATGTGTGGTATACAATCACCTCCCTCTAAGTCATTCGTTGGAAGTCCACAAAGGGATCCGTAGTGAAATTTTTTGTGTATACGGCGATATTTCCTATGATTCTATCTATGGATGTCCACATGAGAAGTCCAGGTATCACTCATGGCCTATATAAAGGTATTAACTCAGAGTTTATGATTGATAGTCCATATAGGGAGACCTAGTATCACTTCAATGTACATAATATAGCATCAAAGTGAGTCAATCCATGTTATTCACATGATAAACCATGTTTCACCCATAGTGTTTAATAATTTTATTTCAATTAATTTAATAATATAATTCTTATGAGCCTATTTATATCATTCCATGTTGGAACCCATATCACACTCTTGAAAAGGAAATATGAATGGTCATAGGCCCGATATCTAACCATTCCATTTAATTACATGTTGAATTTAATTTACCATCACATTTATATAACAATCTATTCACCTAAACATGTGTTCCCAATCATCTTCCAGACATAGAAATACTAGCATCCCATGAATCCTCCCATTCATCTTAAATGTGAATTTGGGATTTAAAGAACATCTAAAGCCTAAGGGGGGGGGATACTAGAGAAATGTGTAGGGAAATGGTCTCCCATTCAATATATCATTGAATAAAATTATAGGTAAATAAATTAATTTAACATCCCAAAAGAAGAGGTCAAATAACACACCTTATAAAGTGAATCAAATTCATTGGACACTCATGGTGGTTTCCACTAATTTAGCAACACACCCGATGTGTTGTTAAATTTAAGTTCTCGAACCTCCTAGGATAGATAAATATAACCATTTATATTTTTTGTTCATGAATATTCCATTAATTTATGTGAAATATCATTAAATGATAATCTCATAAAAAATTTATTTCATAGAATAGTGGTGTAATACTTAAACACCAAGACATTAAGTGAAATGAACAAGACAATCTACTTTAGCTTTGAAGTTGACTCATTGTATGTTCCTAGCCTCTAGTATAGTCATGAATGGATGAAATTGAGTAAATAAAAATACATAGAAAATTGTTTATATTATTTCTCAAATAAATTACATTGTTGATATGAAAATAATATATTAAATTTGTGAGGGGAAGTAAGAGCTTACTGGTACAAATCCAGTGAGACAGGAGATAAGAAATTTAGAGTCTAAATGGAGGAGATACTTAAATTCCTAGATTGAGGTGGAATGAGAGATCTCCAGATTGTGAGGGAATTTTTGTGGGGAATATGGAGAAACAAAAGCTACCCCCTTCAATTCAAATGAGGGTAAAGAGTAAATCTAATTTTTTTAAGAGGTGAATTATATGGATCTATGGATTTCCAATCCAAGATCTGACCGTGTGATGGAACATTTTAGGTTACACCCTCCCCCCACACACAAATGGTTGTGGAGAATATTTTTTATCCATTACCTATCCATTGGATCGCCTTCATGGAGCTAAAACCTCACATAGTGTTTCCAAAGCGTGAGGGCTCAAGTGTATAATTTGGAAAAATTGTGTCTGTAATGTTTTTCCTCTATATCTTAATGCTCTGGGATCCATACATGCCAAAAATTCTCCTAAGACATTCCTTATTCCATAGGAAACATTTATAAATAAAAAATAAAAAATGATAAAAAAATATATTAAATACCACAAAGAAAATATTGATTATTACAATCTTCCCCCTTAAAAACCCCAACCTTGAGTTTCCATTATAAGGGTGTTGGTTTATAATATAAGAATAAATCTAGTAACTGGTCATGTACATCATCCCCCCACTCTCAAGTCTCATACATAGCATATTTGTGAAACCATAGCACCTGCAATAAAGGGATTAGCAAGGTTCATAGAACTTCCCTTATCTGATCAACATTATGGATATGGTGCTCCCCAATAGATGTATCGACCATAAATTAAACCTCCATAGGATAGAGAATACGAGAAAGATATAAATGATATTATCAAAGGAGACATATATGAAATAATTAATAATTGGTCTAGTATCTATGAGTTAACTACAAAAAATAAGCTACAGGTGTGACTCTCCCCAAAATCCTAAAGGGGTCAATATAACAAGGTTGTAGCTTCAATTATTTATGATTTTGTTTATTCCCAAACCTTGGTGAAATGTGTAAGAAGACCCAACTCCCAACCTAAAATTCTATTGGGAGATGTTTATGACTATAATAAAAATTATTCCTAGATGGAGTTGCAAACCTTTGATTCTTAAGAAGCAAAACAGTCTCTAATGTCTTCTGAATGAGATGAGGACCCAGTAGCAATACCTCTCATGCCTCAAACAAGTAAAATGGTTAATATAATTACCATCCATATAAATCCTCATTATAATCCTTCTTTAATTACACCTATAATCAATTTTTTTAAAAACTCATCAAGAGGTATGATTTTCTCCAAATAACCCTATAATCAAGGACACATTCATAGAGAATGTACTTCAAAACATGAATTGTATGCATAGAATTTCAATCGTTCTATGGGGGATAAGTTGTGATCTATGAACATACTGACATCTATAATCCCTAATCAGAATATAACATGGATATAGTGTCTCATTTGGATATGATAGGATATGGAACTCCATTGGGGTATATGATCACATGAATGTAGAGCCTCCTGATCTGATCCAATAAAATAGCCAACTAAATAGGAAGTAAATGGTTAAAAATATTCAATCTGTATAAAATCAAACATGTGATGTCACTGCATCGAGGTGAATTGGGAAATCCAATCTTAAAAGCTATGATGAATTCATCCCATTTCGACTCATGAATTTTTATCTTCTATAAAATATCTTCTTTTCACTGGTTTTCTACCATCACATGTTGATGGGTAGAACATCAAGTGAGAAACCAAATTATCTATCTTTTCATCCCCTTCCACAAGTATCAGAGGTCTATTTAATAGTAAATATTGTTATGACCATAATATTATATGTCTACAGATGCATGATACACTCACATAAACTCCTCTCAAACATCATTTAAAACCCATATAAATCAAAGAATTACAAAGATCTTATTCTTTTAAATGACCCAAACAAGATGTAGGTCATCACCTGCAATAAAATCTTTTAGGGACACACCCTCGAAATATGATAGCTTCTTAATCATCACTCTTTCTAGAAGTGAACAGGTCATGGGTAAATATGAAAGTATAGATTGTCAATGATGGTCTTGAACCTCCAAATACATCTCGTAAAATAATTCCATAAGTTTCCCCTCACTATTGACCCCTTAAAATTCTTGGATATGAGTCATCCATCTCATAGAATAAGATAAATTATTTCCCTTTCTCGATGCATAATAAAGATTGATGTCAAAAGATATTAGGAATTCAACAAACCCTCATTTTTTGGATTCTATTAATTCTATTTAAATGTGTACTGGGGGATTTTGTGGCCTATATAAAGCACAAAACACTCTTCTAGAATGTAATGTCTCCAGAAACATAAGGGGTGAACAACATAGGGTAACTAGATATCATATTTCATGTAGTTACTATCATTTTTCATCCAATAATCAGACTCTTATTCTATGACTCATTCATCGTACAGAAAATATTACCCTATCTTGATTCCTAATGCATCACAATGAATAGTATATAGTTTTTTCATATCTTGTAGAATTAGGATTATCACTGATATCAGTATCCCTTCCATTTCTCAAAAGGTTATACTTTAGAATTACAAACATATTAAATTCACAACCTTCTCAATCTATCCTTGAATATGTGCTTCTGGGTTTGAAATTTTTTAATTAGGATCCTACAAAAACTAGCGAGCCCCAAGAAACTCTACATATGAAATACATTCTTAAGTTACACCTAGGAAACTATAGATCTCCCCTTTACTAGGTCAATATACACTCATAACAATGAGATCATGTTGCTAGAAATGTCATCCTTGGTTATCCAAACATGTAATTTTCTAATATTAGAGAAAAAATGGTTCTCTCCTATTATATTCATTAATATTTCAAGGTGTTATGAATGGTCATGTCGAGTGTGACAATACACCAAGAAATATTCTATGAATACCACCACAAATGAATCTAGATACAATTGAAAAACCTGATTCATCAATTCCATGAAAACTATTTGCATGATCATGAGGCTGAAAATCATGAACAAATACTCATCCAAGCCATATCTGATACAAAATATTGTATATTGTATTCATGATGGTATAAAATTATCATAATGATGAACTGGCCTCAACAGAATCCAGTAGAAACATCCCTATCCTCAAATCTAGTTGAAGAGGTCATCCAAATGAGGAAATAGATACTAGTTCCTATGTGTAAAAATATTTAACCGAAATTACTGCACATAAAATCTTAGTGTACCATCCACCTTCTTGGAGAAAAGGATCGGTGAACCCCATGGTGATGGAGGGGGATGAACAAACCCCTTAACTTCTGAACACTCTAGAATACTCTTGAGATTCTGAAAACTAGCAGTGGAAATTCTATACAGAGGAAAAAATAATAATGAAATTCATAGAAATATCTCAAAAGAAAAATAAACATATATCTCCAGTGGTATCTTGGAAAATTTGTTCAAGAAAATGTCCATGAAGCGATCTACCACTGGAGGGAAATATAAATGTTGTATTCCCCAATCATAAAAATAAAATCTAGTAATCTAGGTGGTCATCCCATCCATACCACAGTGTTCGAGTGCTGTTTTTCTTGCCTAGACAACGCATTCAATATTTTGAAAGAAACGTCCTCGCAATGGGAATGTGAAATTCATATGCGGGCCATAAAAATAATCATAATATTTATAGGGAACAAACCATTCCATTACCAGAATCATGTGTTGGGATGGATGACACCCGAGATTAGAATATCTTATCTGGATTAATAGGGAACACTTCAGGTGGATTTCCCTCCATTTTAGATCAAGGAAATGAGGTCCCAAATGAAGTGACACACGCCAATCCCATGGGGGAACTCTCTGTACTGAGATAAATGCTCCGATTTAATTCTCAAAAGAGTATCTAATGTCATTAAATCATAACAAATATGAACATTGAGCTTAGGGATCTCCATATCAATAAATGATATGACTATATTCGTAGCACCAATAATGTCCCCAAAAATTATTAATCAAATTACCCTTATGATTTAAATTAATTTTCTTTTAATTTATTTTGGTTATAGTAAATAGAAACACTTTGTTGGATTTATTATATCCAATCATATTTAAAATACCATTAAGCAAAATTATCATTGATAATATAATTGTTGAATAGAAATCACATGATTAGTATAAAATATCGGCTATTAACAAATGCAATTGACATAGACAATAGAAGCGATTGAGTTCATTTATCATAGCATCATTACCTAGGAAAACACTAGGCTATCTACCTCAAATGAAATTGACATAGACAATAGTAGTATCATTCCCTATAAAGCTCATTTATCATAGCATTTGAGGTAGATAGAATCACTGGGCTTTTCCTTTGACCAATCCCATGTATAGATCTAAAAACACAAGTTTGAGAAAATAGTTTATTTTAGATCTTCAAGTTCATTAAGTTCATGACCCAAACCATGTATGTTGAACAAACCCATGAAATTATCATAATCGCACACCATACTCTTAGGGTGTATGCTGGTGTATTAAAGGGATATATACAAAGACCCTAGAAATATTATTATGTACATTGTTTTTTATATAAGAAAGATTATATTCTCATATTATTAATGTTACATTATAAATGTGTTTTATTGATATAATAAAACATAAAATTTATTTTTTGGGTTATATTTAAATTCAATTATGGAATTTATTTTTATAAATTAATGGATTTCAAAATAAAAAAATATTATTGAATAAATTTTATCAAATATAAATTTCTAAATAATTCATATAAAGTAAATTTTTATTTTTATAAAGTGTTATAAAAACATTATTGTCAAACAAACACATCATTTCTCAATAAATGTCGATTTTATTTCAAAAGATAAAATTGAAATATATAGAAAATTATTTGGGTAAAATAAATATTATTTTCGGAATCATGGTGATGAAATTATCCAATGTTAATTTATTCATATGATTATTTGAGAGTTGAATTTTAAGGTAAAAATTAAAAACCTTATAAATATATGGTGTCTATTATGAAAACATATTGACCCAAAAGTGATATAATAAATACTATAAATGGTATCAAAGCCTAAATATTTTAATTAATATTAAAATGATGGGATTTTAATTTATCATAATAATTTTATAAATCTTTTATGAATCCTCTAAAACAATTAATATATTTTATGTTTTTAAAATAATTTCTTCAATAGTATGATTCACTTACACATTATAAAGGGTATTATTTAATTAATTTCTAACATATTTCTCATAAAATAATTAAAACCACTCCCATTTGGTAGAAACCGTGGGCAAAACCATGGGATGATTTTGGGTTTCTGGTAACATTATTATTTAGAGTCCAAAACCTAAGTTGATAAATAATACATAATTACCCATTCATTTATAATATAAACCCCCCCATAAAGACAATTTATATTCACTGAACATACATGGAGGATTTTCATACCGTTCAATACCCTCTCTGGAGTCCTCCTAAGGTGCCCTCAATCTCTCAATAATCTCTATCCATGCATTTGTAGTCATGACCTCGAGTAAGGGATCTTATTGTTCTCCTCTTTATTAAAGATTCTTTATTATATGATGCCATTTATTTCCAATTAATAATGTTTTTATATGTATTTTATTATCCATATTACATCTCATTTGATGTCCAAATGATGATAAACCCCTTTCAATCTCACTAACTGAATTTATGAATATTTCTGTGATGTTGTTTTGATATTGAAATTTCAATACAATTTTACATGAAAAAACAATTTGGTAGTCAATTCCATACACATTTCCTATCATGGGTGTTAACCTTTATACACTTATTGTTATTTTAATTGGTACGTACATGTATTTATTCCATACTCATTTATCTTTGAATAAAATATGATGATCAATGGCTCCATTTTGTTTGATCTATGTAGAGCACATAATTATGGTAATGAAATGAATGTGATGAGTCCACCTATAAATATATAGTGCTCCAATGCATTGAGTAATCTTTAATATAATGAGATGTCATGTTGGCATAGGGAATGAACCTGATTCATTTATAGAAATTTTCCTATCATGATGTCTTGGCATTTAGACTTGGCTTATTTGTATGATGTAGTGTTTTAAGTTATTTCCACATTTCCCATGTTTCCATTATGATTATCATGTTATATCATATATTAATATTCATGTTTATTATTCCTAGTCATTTTATTCCATATTTATATGGAAATTTTCTAACATTTATTATTCACATCATTTAATTCCATTTCTATTCCCTTAATCGGATCTATAGAGCACTCATTTCTTATATATGTATGAATGATTTCCCACGATGTTTTAAGTGTGATAATTTTAAGGATTCTTTCAATAATGATGGTTGTTGTCCTGTTTTATGTTTTTATGTAGTGTACCTTATTCGAAAAAACACTATACTACTCAATATTCTGGGTTTTATTAAGTGTAATATTATGTAAAATATTTTTTATTAATGGGAAATAAATAGAAGGGTCATCATAGTAGGTATAAGAGTGGATGTTTAGTTATTATTTTGATTAGGATTAGAAAAATTTATTGAAATAATTTTTTGAAAACACAATGTATAATAAAAAAGCACAAAGTTTTCGTAAGTATAGATTAGGTGTCTTATCAATAAAGTACATCTAGGTATAGATGCAACAGGTGGATGTGGCACTAGCACATATCTGTATAGTGGTAATCCATAAAATAACTATGTTGACCTAGACTCGATTAGGAAATGGGGCCTGAAAATAGGTCTTGTTGCGCACTTGGATTGACACTCATAGGGTATATGCTTTGGTAAATTCATAAGCTCATTATGAACCATTATTGAAGGAACAAAAAATACCCATAAGAATATATGTTAGTAAATATATCAGAGATAACATATATTAATGTCGAGAGACTCATATGTTAATAAATTATAAATAACTTATATTTGTCATATAATTAATTTCATTAGATTCCTATTAATTTTTTTAATAGTTTAAAGTTATTAATCAATAATTTTACCTTAATTATAAACAATGGGTTCAAATTGGAGGAATCATGTAAGAAATTAATTTAAAGTGAAATGTGATGACTACCCAACAGGATTCCCAACATGATGGGAGAAGGAATCGAAAACATTATGAAGATACTCTCTCAGTTAACTCAGGTTTGGAATAGATACATGAATCAGGAGGAGATACCAAATCCCCCAATGAAATGCCAATCTATAATTGACACCTATTGTGAAAAATCCCAAGGAATTTCAATAAATTATATAATCCCTTAATAACAAAATAATATATCATCTCCATTGAAAAAATCATATACATCCTTCAATGTTTTAAACAAGATAATTTTCTACTTGTATTTTGTCATATGGTGGTTGAAGCTGATTGGAGGTGGTCCTCGATCAATAATATGAAGCCTAAGGATGAGTTCAATGAAATTTGGTGGAAGGAATTATCGAAATAAATTGATAAATATTTTCCTCACACACTCTACATTAAAATGGAATGGGACTTCCATTCCCTTAATAAAAAAGGTGATAAATATTTCAGGGCATATTAGGAAAACAACACAAGGCGTACATGATATGCATCCATATTTATCAGTACACTATAGTGTAGGGTTTATATCTTTTGAGTGAGATAAATCATAGTATATGAAAATCCATCATGATATGAGACTTTGATATCTATTAAGAAATTATCAAATGTGCCGTAATTGTTTAGATGGGGATCTGTGATTCTCAATGGTATCATGGAGATAATAAGTGGACGGTGGTGTCTAATTTTCATGGTCTGATGGAGAAATCTATGGGTTCCAATAAATTTCAAAATCCCACATGTCAATGGTTCAGAAAAAATCACCCCAAAATTTCTTACTGGGGAAAAATGGATTCTTCATTTGATAGAAGGAGAGTCCCCAAGCTATTGATTACTAAAAGAAAAACCTGACTAATGTGTTAGAGGAAAAGAATGATCTAATCAATCTCAGTGCGTTATTAATTGTTTCAACTACATGAAATAAGGACACTATCCAAACCAATTAACTATGCTAAAGGTTTTTGGAGACAACCAACAACATCTAAGGAAACAAGGGTGATATTTTTCCATCACAACCACATATATTGATCCCAAAATTGAAGAGGTGATATGTACTATAGTTATATATTAACGAATATCGAATTTACGTTTTGATTATAGTTCTAGAAATCCCTTCAATATCACCATGGTATAGTAGAACTATTCAAACATCACTATAAATAATCAATCATGAGCTATCAGAGAAAAAAATGGGGAAATTATTGCATCCTGAATATATAACTCCTACCCTATCAAAATTTGTGATTAGAACCTCCCACATTACATTTTCATACTCTATTTGGTGTAATTTAATGTAATTATGGGTATAGTTTGGATTTCCCTATATAGATCCAACATTAATTGTTGTGATATGGAAAACACTCTTTTTATTATGAATCATCCACCATTTAAATATAAGTGAAAGGATGAGAATGATTCTTCTTCAACACCAACATCTCAAGAATGGATATTATTTCCTTACGAGCAAACACATCTAGCTCAAATTATTGAGTCTAATGAAATAATCATCCTAGAATACATTACCATTGTGATGTAATACATTGATGTGTGTCTCAAGGAATTTTTTGGTCATCCTCTTATATGAAAAGTTGAATTTTCAATTTATCTCATACCTAATGAGTTTTCATTATCTAAGACTCCATATAAAATGGTTTTTTTAACATGAGGGTACAAAGAAATAAATACAACGGAATTTGGAGAAAAGGTTCATTTGCCCTGATGTTCCACCATGGGGTCCATTAGTCCACTTAATTAATAGGAACGATGGGTCAACAACACACTATATCATTGACTCTCATGAACATAAAAATATTCAGATAAATAACATGTATCCTCTTCCATAGATTGACTAATTGTATGATAAAATATGTGGATCACAATAGTTCTCCAATGTGGATCAATGGTAGAGATATTATCATGTTAAGGTGAAGAAAGGGTATATCCCTAAGAATAATTTTTTTATAAGGTATAGGCACTATAAGTTCATAGATATTCCATTCAATATCACTAATTATCTAGTAATCGTCATGGACATAATTAATAGAGCCTTTAGATATTATCTTGAAAATTTTGTGGTAGACATTATAGATGATATTATTATATAAACAAAAAGAAATGAGGACCATGACTATAATATGATCACTATGCTAAAGGCCTTAAAATGGGGAATATTTATTCCACGTATAGAAAATGTGAGTTCTTGTTGAAAGAATTAACATTATTTGGACCTATGACCAAAGAAATGTAACAATTGTAAACCCTTCAAAGATAGAATCAATTTAACGATGGTTAAATATAACATATGTGATTTATATAGAGAGTTTCCTGAGATTAGTTGGGTATTATCATCAATTTGGGAGAAATTTTTCCTGATTATCAAAACCAATAACCATTATTACTCGAAATTGGGTCAAGATTATAGCGAATGATGAATGTGAGTAGAGATTAAAGGAGTTAAAAGTGCTATTATCACTACACCTATACTCACACTACACACAATTAGGTAAAATTTCATAGTATTTAGTGATGCTTCGAAGATGGGAATGGGTTATGTGTTAAGGTAGAATGAAAATGTCTTAGACTATGCTTCAAGGTAGTTGATTGTTCAAAAATAGAACAACCCAATGCATGATCTAGAGTTCACTGCACTGATCATTTCCTAAAAAATTTGGCGACATTATCTCTTTGTGGAAAATTGTTATATATATGAAGTTCACAAAATTTTTAAGTATATATTAACTCAGAATTAGTGGAATATGATCCAAAAAAGATGGTTAGAGCTGATTAAGGACTATAACTACTCATTCCACTACCATCCTAGTAATGTGAATAATTTATAATGTTATATAATTATAAAGGATCCAAAAATTTCTCATTGGTGATAATTGAGTAGGATCCAATCTTTTTAGACTGGAAGAGGATGGACATTAGAATCATATAGGAAGGAAAATCATTGACCCCTTCTGAAATTAGTTCCCAACCATCTCTCTTTGAAAAGATAAAGGATGATTAAATCGATTATTTGGGAACTCAAAAAAGGAGAAATCCATAATGATTTATTTTAATGAAGAAGGAGTTTTTATATTTGGGTCTCCGCTTTGTGTGCCATAAAATCTTGTGTTAACGAAGGATTTGTTGGATGTTACATATAGATTGACATTCTCTTTTTATCTGGGAAGAAAAAAAAGTTGTATCAATGTCACTAATAACACTATTTATGGGAAAATACAAATAAGGAGATAGTGGAATATACATCATGATATCTAGTATGTCATCAAGTGAAAGAAGAAAAAATTCTGAAATGATATCACAGCCATTACCTATACCTACATTGGTATGGTAAAACGACAAATGGACATCTTCACTAGACTTATGAAGACATCAAGAGAAAATATTGATGTATTTATTTTGGGGGATCATATTACAAATTTTTCACATTTCATTTCAATTTTATAGAATTTATATCATGATCATTTTTCAAGTATATACATTGGAGAAGTGGTGAGGCTTAATGGAACACCACGGTCAATTGTATCCAATTGAGATCCAACATTTACATCTACCTTATCAAAGACTCTAAAAAGTTATCTAAATACATATTTTATCTTCATCATGGATTATCACCCATTAAAAGATGGAAAATTTGAGCATATTATCTAGAAACATGAGGACATGTTCAAAGCATTTCCATTTGACTTTAAAGAGGGAAGATATCAACAGCATCACTAGTCGAGTAGTCGTATAATAATGATTTCCAATCAGGACTCCAAATGGCTCCCATTTAATCTCATGATGGGATGAGTTTTAGAACACCTGCAAATTATTATGAGTTTGGGGAATGAAAACTGCAAGGTCTTAAAATGGTCAAGGAAATGGTTGAAATGGTTAAGACTATTCAACAAATAATCATGTCTTCTCGGGGTAAAAAAGAAGACTTATGATTTCAATCGATGAAGAGACCTAGATTTTGATGTTGTAGATATGGAATTCCTCTTCATATCTCAATGGAACAAATTCATGAAGATTGAAAATAATTTAAACCTTAGTCTAAGATACATCGTCCTATTTGAGATCCTTGATCACTTTAGAGAGGTGGCCTATAGACTAGCAATCATTCCTAAAATATCTCAAGTATATAATGTATTCCATGTATCATTATTGAGAAATTACATACCATAACAATCACATGTAATAAATCTATAGGTGGTATAATTATAGAATGATCTCTCATATGAAGAGGAGATGGAGAATATATTATATTTTAGAGACAATGTTCTATGAAATAAGACAACCCACCTAGTAAATGTGTTGTAGAGAAACCACATGTTTAAAGTAGGGATGTTGGAACTGGAAGATGTAATGAAATAGAATTCACTCATCTATTTAGTATATGAAAATAAAATTTCAATGGATAAATTTATGAAGGGGGAAAGTTGTAATGACCCAAACATTAATAAATAGAATATCCCTTATGATATAAATTTAATGTCTTAAAATGTATTATGATTATAGAAAAAACAGGATCTTATTTAGTTTTATTATATCCTGTTGGATTTAAAATACCATTATCAATTATTACCATTGATAAAATAGGTTTTTAACAAGGATCACATTATTATTATAAATAGTGGGTTTTAAAAAATCCAATTGATATAGACAAAGGAATTGATGGACACAACTAGTGGGATCGTACCCTATGAAGATGATTTATAGAAACATTTGAGGGAGATATAATCACTAGGATTTTACCTTGACCAATTCCTATATTATATCCAATAACATAAGCCTGATAAAACCATTTAATAGAGATGTTCAAGCTCTTCGAGATCCAAATGCAAACCATGTTTGGTGATCCACCCCATGTACATCCTATCATTATGCACATTATTCATAGGGTTTCTTCTGGTGTATTAAAGAGATATGTATTAAGACCCTATAAATAGGAGTGTTAAAATTAGTTATTATAGATTAATGAATATCATTCATTCATATTATTGTTACTTTATAAATTATTTTTATGTTTATAAAATAAAACTCAAATTTTATATTTCTATAATATTTAAATTCAATTAATTAATATATTTAGGTTATGTATCTGATTTTTTAAGTAAATAATATTTATTTAAATATTTCTTTAAATAAACATTCCCAAATATAAATGATCACATAATTTTTATGATGTAAAGTGTAATTTTTACAAGGGTTTGAAAACTGTTGTTGTCAAAAAACCATCATTTCCTGATAAATGTTGAGTTTATTTTAAAGGTGAAAAGGAGCAGGATTTTAAAATTATTTTGATAAAATGTATATTATATTTTGAATAAAAATATCTAAATTAAACACTAGTTAATTTTTTATAATTTTCTGCGACATTCAAATTTTTAATTAACAATTAAACACCATATAAGTATATGGTGGGTATCGTGACATCCTAATGACCCAAAATTGATTTAATAAATAATATAAAGGGTATATATGGAAAAATATATGGTTTCCCTAAATAATTTTATTTTATGGTAATCTACATATGAATCCTCCAAATCTATTAATATATATTAAGGTTCTAAAATCATTTCTTTAAGAGAATGACTCACTTCCATATAAGCAAGGGTATTATTTTATTAATTTGGCCCTATGGCATATAAAATAATTAATCTCACACACATTTAAAAATTAAAATTGGAAAAATAATGGGACAGTTTTTGGTTTTGATTATTTTATTATAAAGAGTCTCAAACCCATGTTTGGAAAATAATAAATAATTCCCCCACTCATATCTTATATAAAACCAACCAAGATCCAATTTCTCTTCACAAAAAAATATTTTTCTCATTTCCTTACTCGTAACTACCCTCCCTTTTGTCTTCTCAAGGTTCTCCAAGCTCTCGTGAATCAACCCATAAGCATTTTACTCACACACTCAAGTAAGGAATCATCTCATTGTCCAAATTAATATTTATTTATTATCTTATTCCTTTTATTTATAATTTCTATTATTAGGATACGTCTTTCCATTTCCCTGTAATTTCCCATTTTATTTGCAAATGATGAGACACCACTTTCTCTCTCATCAACTCATTTTATGAATTTTTATGTAATTTTTGTATGCTTTTGAAATTTCAGAGTGATTTTACATCCCAAAACAATTGAGTAGTGAATACCATTCACATTTAATATCAAGGGTTTTAACATTTATACACTTATAATTATAAAAAAATTTATATACATTTTTTATTACGTACACCTAGATCTTGGAATAATATATGATGATGAATGAATCCATTTTGTGTGATCTATCATTCACACTAAAGCCTAATAATTATTGTAATGTTGTGAGGGTTCTTCGATTTATATAGCGCTCCAATGCATTGGTTAAGTTTAGTCTCATGAAATGGTATGTTGGGTAATTTATTGAACCTGGTTTCTTTATGGGACATTTTCCAAAATTATTCCATGGATGTTTTCCTTGACCATTGTTTACTATACAATGTTTTATGTTGTTTCAGCATTTTCCAAGTATCATTTATGATTATCATGTTATATCATGTCTCAATGTTCATGTTTATGATTATGTCTCATTTTTCCCATTTATATTCCTATTATATAACATATATTGTTATCATCATGTTATTCCATGTGTATTCCCTTATGGGGTTCAATAGCTTACCCTTTTCTTATGTATGTCACTGGGTTATCCAATGCAGTTTTAAGTGAAATAATGTTAAGGAGTTTTTCAACAATGTTGAGGTTTTTCTATTTTAAATTTTTATGAAATTTACCTATTTCCCCAAAAAATTAAAATTATCAATCATCTAGGTTATATAAAGTGTAATGTTATCTAATAAATATTTTATTACTGTGTAATAAAGAGAAGGGTTGTAATGAAAACAATATAAACAAGTGTAGATACTTTCGTAGAGGTTTCTAGAATATTACCTACGATAATAGAAGGTATTTCACTCTAATCCTCATGCATCGATTGTACAGCAAACATATTGCTTGATCCGCAACCCTGATATAATACAGGCTAGCTTGATAATTCTCACTTTGGCTGAACTAATATTCTAGTGTTGAGATACCTCATCTACAACCACCAACTAGGATTTAATGGTTCATCACACTCAAACTCCAGCTTAATAAGATGTTCATGACTCCACACTAGAACATGGAGTCATTGAAGACCCTCTCTCAGTAGATACTTGAGGAAAAAATCTATAAAATCATTGAATTTAACCCATCGTGTTGCAAGATCATAAATCAACAAGATCCTTGGTACTATGGGGTTTCATATATCCCAGCCTACTATAATAAGGCAACCTCACCTAGCTATATGGGTGTTCACCTAGGAAACGAATATTAACACATGGATTCTCTATGTGATTCTTCTTACTATTGGTCTATGCAGTTCCAGATAAAGGTGTTAAACCACCCTGGGTTCTGCCCCCAACCTTTGTAAGACCCTACGTTTTTAGGGGGTTTTATCAAATAAATTAAATTTAATTTATGGATTTAGTTATATGCAACACAAATTTAATATTTTGTTGCAATTTGAATTGGGTTATCCTTTGTTACACAAGATCCTGTGTTGGAACGAAACCACGATATTTTATTAATATTATTCAAAAGTGGCCATTATAAACTAGCTATTAAACTTCATGATTTGGATTATAAGAACTTATATTAAAATATTCATTATAATTTGTTTATATAAATAATAAAAATTGATAAAAAATAAATTCATTTTTCTGATAAAGTCTTTATAAGATTCAAAATTACTATTTTCTCAAAAACATTACAATTATTTGGCAAAAAATAAAAAAAATATTTTTTTGAAATTTTCATTAATGTATATGGTAAATTAAAATTAATTTTTTAAATCAAAATGTCATAAATTAGATTTAATTTTTTATAATTTCCTCAAAATATTAATTTTTTGATATATAGTGAAAAGTGCATAATTTTAATTTCAACTTTCATTTAGATTAAATAATTTACAAATAGAGCATATTATATAAATAGGTTTTAAAGTAAAATTAGATGAATTATGTATCTATTAATCCAATAATATCATTTTAATTAATTTCATATTGAAATTATTTATAAAAACTTTTTAAAACTTTGAATATTTTTTCTTTGAAAACTATCTTTCTCATCACGTCTATGGTATTAATTTTTTTACAGAATTTTCAACCTATTTTAATAGAATTAAAAATATGATTAGATAATTTAAATAATAATAAATTATATTATCTAATAGCATCAGCATAATGTTTTACCAAAATTAATTCAAATAATTATAAAAATAAATTACAGTAGTTAAGGTTAAAAAGGGTTTACCGAGTGGTTAAACTAAAAAGATTAGAGTTCAAATGACATAAAAATGATTCAAATATATTTTTTATCCATTTTGACCCTATATTATATAATTTATGGAATAAATCATTTTAAATACTTGTTTCATCTAAGAATCATGGGTGATCCTTCTTCTTTTCAAATAATTATAACTATTCCATTCACCTCACTTAATAAATCCCACCCTCTATCCACTATTATTCACAACAAAAAAACCTTTTGGTTTCCCTAACAATACAAAAATAACTTCCCAACATCCATACTTTCATCCTATATGTATTATTGTGGTCATCAATTAATCTTGGTAAGGCTTTTGGTTCAAACATAAGATGGTTACCTGAAGAAGATGTGACGCTGTTCAATGGAAATTTTTATTTTATTTTATCCTCCACCACATTAGATTCCAATTAAACTGTGATGATATAATAAAAAACAGAATCTTCCATATAATGAGATACTTTTATTTTAAATTCAAATCCTAAAACCATATTTTCTTTTATCAAATAAACTACAAAATAATCATTTGTGTGTAAGGCGTACAACCCCTTGCAAACCTATGTTAATTGTTTTTCCATTAAAAAAACTAAAGGATTGTTATAATGATGTATAAAATTTTTATTTGTCATATTTATGATATTAATATACTTCTCTAATTATCATATTATCCAAACCATCATACATTACATTCTATTTCAAAACGATAACATTGCTCATGTGTATGATGGGTTACCGCCTCGCGAAGAGATGTGTTTCCATCATGCTTTAAATGGTAGCTAACCAATCTATGTTTATTGAATATATGTTAAATATATTACATAAAAAATTACTCTTAAATGATAATATATTATTTACATATATTTATTTCATTCCATTGAGAAAATGGTAACAATATTCACTCAAAGATACAACATACTGTCTCCATGATTGGTGTATCCAATTTTCTATCATTAACATATATGGATAAATAAATACCTATACACCTAGTATATATTATATAATATCATTTTAACACAATATATATTATTTAAACATGATCAAATTAATATGAACAAAAATTGAAAATCAAAACATATATGAAAAACAAAGTAGTTATTACATGAAATGTGATATTATTGAGGAATTATTAGTAAACAAGTAATAAAATAATATCAGAAAATAAAAAATGGAATTGTATATAAATATTCATAGTTGGGTAAAGGATTTATAATAAATATATATTTATTATCAATTTGTATTTAATGTGTTCAAATAAGTAGATACTTAAGGTAAGGTATTTTCTTCTAACTTTTATATTCTACAGAAAAATGTAAAATTCAACACATGCTTCATTTATGTAGAGTATATACTTCACTTTAAATCTATTTTCTGATTTATATAAATATTTATATTATTATTTAAATATCAAATATATAACCCATCTTTCATGGGGATGACGTCCCAAAATATAGAAAATTAGTACAATATATTTATCTTAATTTGTATTCCTTGAAATATATGATTATGTTATGAACTTGTCTTATTTTACTAGGTGTATATACAACCAATATGACATGTAATATCATTGATTTACTTATACTTGTGATATTTTGAGATTTATTTTAAAATTTTACTTAATGGTTCTTAAATTTAAATGTCACTTAAGTGGTAATGATTTTTTGTTGCAATCTCATCATTTACTAAGTCTGTTTGTGATTTTGTTTTTGATCAAAAAATAAGATGATCCATATTTAAAGAAACTGATGAATTTTCTTATCATATATTTATTTCATATGTATAAATTTTCTACACTTATTTTCCACTCTTTATGTATGAAACTTTCCAAAGATCATGTTTAATAAAAATTGGCTTTTTAGGTCGAAAACCATTTTTCATCCAAAACTATGTTTTCAAAAATTGTTTCAAAAAATGGTTTCAACAATATTGAAATGGTTTATTGAAGAAATTTTTACCCACGATTTACTATTTACTTTTTTTAAGTAATCATCATGTCATTTTTTAATCAATACCCAATTGAATTCTATAGAAAATTTGAAATAAATCAATGTCTTAATGTGTACAACATGAACGGAATTCATTGTAATCATGAACAAAAATTAATTTATAGAATCCATTATAATCATCCATGGTTATTTTTAAATAAAATTATGTTGACATTTTTTTATGTATTAAAAATTTATTTTCAAAAAGGAAAAAAATTCCTCAACATATATTTTAAATGATCTTTCCAAATCATTTTCCATCAAAGATTACATCTGTTGGAGTTAAATATTCCTTGTCGGAGATCTGATCAAATGATAATGTTCATATTATTTTCCTAAATTGTTTATGTTTACGATGGTATTATGTTAATGAATCCTATTTCACTCCCACAGGTTAAACTATGAAGAAATTATTATAAAACTAGCTTATTTTTCCATGGTTTGTGCTTTGATGAAATGGTTAAATGGTTATGAATCCTATTTATTTTTTTGGATTATTTTATGATTCAATTTTTATGAAATCTATTTATTTTAATGGGTTCTAATATGATGAATTTTTTAATGTCATGTCGGAGATGGTTGTTTTATTTTCTTCTTCTGATGTGGGGACCAATATCTCCCTCCAATGAATTGGGTAACAATTAATGTTATAAGAGATCAAAAGTTTCACATTTTGTTAGCCCAAATCCAAGAGGTTGTCATTGGGGAGTTCATTCAGTCCCCAAAGTTAGAACATGGGTGTTTTTCCTAATCTTATCATGTTATTAATGTCAAGTTTGGTTGTTTGAAATAATATTTTATATGCTTACATGAATGCCAAAAATATTTTTCTTATTAAATCTTATTTATCTCATTGATCATGTTCTTTGATTCCCTTAGTATTAATACTATATTAACTATAAATATTTATACCATGACTCAATATTATGATCATTGATATACACGGTATGTTTTTCAAATTTCATTCTAATGTTCTCATACCATTATTCTTGTACTAAGGATATATATCTCCCTTGTTTAACCTTAATGGCCATCTAGGATCAAAATTTAAATTCATTATCTAACAAGATAATAAATAAATGTGTTACATATAATATATCTATGAGGGGTGAAAATTATTAAGATAATAGTGGGAGATTATGTAGTTTACCTGTGAACATGTTTTTTTTATATTTCCATGTTTCTAAAACCACTAAACCATTACGGTTATAAGTTCTATTTATACTTAATTTATTGAATATTTATAAAAGTGATGTGATATCTATGTATAAATCCTAGTTTTCTATAATTTATATCATATAATAAGTTTATTTAACCATTGGAAACTATAAAGTGAATAGTTTAGTGAGATCCATACATTTATTTCTTTGTATAATTATAAGGATGATAAAAGTTATATAAAATTTTCATAAAATAATTTCAATGGATAGAGTGAGTGGATTAAATGAAATTATGTCCCTATCTAGTTGTTACTAGTGGATACGTCTCTAGAACAAAGGTACTGAGGGTTAACAATCCCAAAAATGGTGTATTTATATGGACTAGATTGTCACCTAGATCAAGAAAATGGACCTTTCTTCACACCTACTTTGACACTCTATGGGTATATGCTATGAAAAATTATAATCTATTTATAAACCATTATAATTTATTTAAATATATAATGAATATGATAAACTTATAATTAACTTATTATTTTCTAGATTATAAATAAGGTGTCGTTATTTGGTCATTCTATAAGTGATTTTTAATGATTATGTGGTTCCCATATAAGATTATTTTTTCTTACACATTTTTTTTGTTATAGTCAATTGTTGGAACCAGAAGGAACATTTTTAATGATGAGTGTGATAAATAATGGAATGATTGTCCTTCGGAGCATCCAAACATTAATAGTGTTTTTATTAAAAATATTTTTGTTGTGATCACACTACTTTCTCAATATAGGAATCATACATGACCTCCAAATGAAAAATGTAAGGAACATAATTTTGTTGACTCTTCCATTAGAAAAAGTTCCCCTTCTTTTTGTGGGTATTTCAATACACTATTTTCTAAATTATGAATAAAAAAACTAAAAATATATATTCCCTTCTCCTATGATTGGGACATAAAAATTTAATTTTGGGTTTCTACCAGTTAGAAGGAGAGGTGGATTAATGGAGTAATATTATCAATAATTTGAGGAAATATGTTGAAATTAACTCAATGGATTAGGATTTGGTCGTGAAGTTATATTTCAATAATAACGTTATTTTTATTCTATCTACAAATATGGAGAAAGTATTTCTTGAGATAAAGAAAAGAATGATGAATCTTTTGGTACCTATGAGGAATCCTTTATCAGAATTAGGATGTATTCTTTGAGTATTATCATCCAACCAAAAATTAAGGTTGATCATCTCATCGGTCACTTAAAACCAAGAATTTGAATGGATTTATCCATATGATTATACAGTAGCTATGAATATGTTGTTCAACGTGCTATCAAGGTGAAAATAGAGGTTGGGGTTTCATATAAATAACATTGTTTTTATCCGTATAGAAAAATTGAATTTAAATGAAAATCAATGAAACTTATAGGCAATAAGATGATATTTCATTTATTCTCAATGTTTTGGAAGAATCGTGGAGGAAAATTTATTAATGGGACTACTAAATGTTTCATGTCTGTAAAGTAAGGTCATAAAGTGAATGAATGAATATGTGATGGGAAAAAGATTTCTAATGATCTGAATAATGAGAAATATCCACATAATTCACCACTTACGATTCAGTATTTCAATTTTAATGAGTTAGAACATTATTCTTACAAGTTCCCAAATCTTATGTTTAATCATGATGACCAACACCGCCACCATCTTAACATGAGATAAAAAGTTAAATCTCATTAGATCACTATTTCTAATGAGGGGTACAATAACTATGTAGAGAAAGGTAAACTTAAGATCCATTATAAAACTAATAATGCATTATTTGATTCTGGATTTACTCATTCATTCATATTATAATAATTTTTTAAGGATTTAAAGATTCCACCTAAATTATTAGATGTATAATTCGTAGTTAAAATGCCTATTTTTATGATGATCACATCCCATGTTCATTATTCTTATCGGATTGATGATTGTGAGAATGTGCTTCCAGAAAACCATATGATTCATCATCTAAATAAATTTGATGTTATCATAGTCATTTATTGAATTTATATACATAAATCCCACTAATATTTTATATGCAAGAAATTCATGTTTTATAGTCTAAAACATACTATGATCGAATATCAGTAAGATGATAAATATAAAAATCCACTGAAAATCACATCCATTATACCGGTTTTTTATTTCGATTTAATAGGAGTTTTTATCTCATATGGTGCGGTAGAAACTTAAAATCATAGATATCTATATTTTGTGGGAATTTTTTTTTTTGCCTTTTCAAAAAACATTCCTAGACTTCTACCAAAAATGGATGTTCTGTTAACAATTGACTCATACCAAGTCTAAATCCAATTTCAATGACCCCCTATAAAATGGCCCTGATTTTTTTAGGAATTGAAGAATAAAATATTGGGAAACCATGGTAGGGGATTCATTTGGTCAATTGTTTATCCTTGGGGTTCACCTATTCTTTTTATTAAAACTAAATATGCATCCTTGTGAATCTACATTGATTATCACGAGCTAAAAAATCACAATTAAGAACCAATATCATCTTCCCCATATTTATGACTTCTTTGATAAGATGCACAAAGAACGATACTTTTCCATGACTGACCTTAATTTTAAATATCATTAATTAATGGTTATGAAGGATGATATACACATGACATAATTCCATAAAATGTAAGGACACTATCTATGTAAACTAATTTCGACTGGCCTTACTAATTCCCTTACAATCATCGAGGATTTAATGAATAGATTCATTAGTTATTTCCTTGATCAGTTTATGGTTGAAATTATAGTTGTCACGACCCATCCTCAAGGCCCATGCTGTGAATACCCCAAGCCTACCTTCCATAGGCCAGGGGCTAGCGAGTAGCACCAAAGGTGTAAATCCTGATAACAGGGAAGGAATTTCCTTTATAAAAGTAAACAAAACAACACAGAGTACAAGAGGAAGTAAAACACTAAGTACAAAAGAGAGTGCTGAAAAGTAAATGAGCCACAATACAAACCCAAATGAAAGTATAGCTACAACTGAACGAAAGTACAACAAAAAAAGACAAACAGCTGGAAGAAAGGAAGCATCTCCTGGGTCGTCCTCTTAGGATCCTACCTGATGGGTAGGTACAGATAACGCAGCTCCTGGATCATCCACCACGGATCCTACCTGAAGGGTAGGTACAGATTGCACAACTCCTGGATCGTCCACCACGGATCCTACCTGAAGGGTAGGTACAGATAGCACAGCTCCTGGGTCGTCTACCATAGATCATACCTGAAGGGTAGGTACAGATATCCTCCAAAACGCTCTCGCCCGTTAACCTCCTCCGAGTGTCGTCTCGCCGTGAAGTACACCTCCGGATTCTGACTCGTCGGGTGGTCCACCTCCGGGTACCGTCCAGTCCTCAAACCCTCGGCCTTTGTCAGCGCTGCCTGTCGTCTGCAACCAACACAACGAGGTGCGGGCACAGCCCATGTAGGGATGAGTATACGATACTCAGTAGGGACCCCGAGACCCTCAAGGTCTCAGTAAATCCAACAAGGATAATCACAAAGATGGATCTCAACAGATAACCTTTACTTAGGTATAAGCCCATACTTATACCTAAGTTTTAAAGTAACCCATCTCAATCATGAGAAAACACAAAGGTTATGAAATCAACAGATAACCACCACCCAAGTATATGCCCATACATATACCTAAGTTATCAAGTGACCCATCTCAATCATGAGGTAAACACAAAGGTCATATACTCTTCTCAAACCTGGATTTTCATTATCGAAACCATAACTACTAAAGAGCCCCATCTATGGAGTGTACAGTGGTCCTGTCATGACTCAGAGGTACTACTCACTAACCTAGTATTGTTGAGGTACTACTCCAGTCGAGTACCGCGGGTCAGCCACCCAAACACAATAGTGATTCCCGCTGGGGTATGCCACCCAAACACAGTAGTTCACACCCCCTAATAGCATGAAGAGGTACTCTCCGGAAGTGTACCGTGGGTCTGCACTTTCACACAGTAGTTCTCTGTCCGCCATGGGTCTGCACCCAAACAAAGTAGTGCTCCATCCACTGGGCTAGTCGACTCACTCCAAGTCGAGTCGGTCAAGCAGTCATCAGGTCTCAGCAGTCTACATGATCTCCGTACTCCGTACACTCATCTCTAAGAGGGTCCGCCCCACGGGCTATAGTCCAATACTCCACGTACCTTAAAGTCTCAGGAATAAGTATCTCAAAGGACCACCTCATCATAGGGGTCTCAACGCAACAGACGTCACGTCAATCGGACGCCCGGTCTGTGAGTTATTAGCCTTCTCGTCCCAGGGGCCCGGTTGGTTTCCTGTGCGAACCAACCCGGCCGTATCTCAACTGTACCCGGAACTCTCATAGGGTATACTCATACGGACTGTTTCTCAACGTGATCTCTAACACCGCTGACAGTTCTTCAAACGGACGTCCGGTCAGAATGTTATCAGCTTTTTCGTTCCAGGGGCATGATTGGATTTCGGGTACAATCCATCCCGGCCACTATCCAACAGCAACCAAAACTCAGGCTGAGTAAGCCAATAGATCCATCTCATCAATAGGAATCCAACAATGTCGATGGCACGTCAATCGTACGTCCGGAGCTCATGATATAAGTGTTTCCGCTCTGAGGGCCTGGTTGGTTTCGTGTTAGAGCCAACCCATCCGTACCCAATGTTCTCCGAAACCCTGAGTGTAATATACCAAAACGGCCATCTTGATCAAAGGATCGCATAATAGATGAGA
Source organism: Viscum album (assembly GCA_963277665.1). NCBI lineage: Eukaryota > Viridiplantae > Streptophyta > Magnoliopsida > Santalales > Viscaceae > Viscum > Viscum album. The sequence goes on from OY728127.1 coordinate 319,541,478, forward strand.
GTGCATCGTTCAGATGTTTGTAGACCATGTTATGGGCAAAAGACCGTAACAGGTCCAAAAATGGGGGTTTCGGGCCCGGACCGACCCGGCCCTAGACCCCCTAGGTCGTCCCGAACCGGGTCGACCCGACCCGGGTCCGGGTCCAGCCTGCTTGGGCGTGGCCCGGCCCGGCCTAGGCATGACCCGGCCCGGCCTGGGCAGCCAGCCCGGCGTGCTGGCGGTCAGCTAGCCAACTCTATTACACCGAGATGGGCGGTCTAGGGGGGGTGCACTGCCCCCTGTCTCATTAAACGCGGCCCCCACGTGGGGGCCGCTACTGTTTGGCCAGCCGGGGGATACGAACCTACGAATCCTCCTCTGATCTGCCGGCCGGCTGTTGCACCACGGGACTGGCGTGGGCCGGTCCCCCTGTTTCGATGCCAGCGGCCTGAAGTTGGCCGCTGGTCCCTGCTCCGCCGCGACCTTGGTCCGTCCAACGCGGCGCGACGGCGCCACACCTCTCCGGCCGCTGTGTTTTCTTGATTCTCTGGCACGACGTGATGGCTCCATGACTTGTTCGACTTCAACGGCACCACACTTTTTCGCCCAAACACATAGCTTCCACGTGGTGCAACGGCACCGCGCCGCCTTACACGTGCCGCAACAAATCAAACAACCAGGGGGGATGAGGTTCAGTCTTGTTCGTGCGGTCCGACCCCCTCCTATTATTGTGATATCAGGCGGCTCAAATAAGGATGATAAACAGCGTTGGAGGTAATTAGGAACAAATAATTAATCTCCCTACGGTTTTTCCGAAAAAAAAGGAAATTCCAAACCCGCAAACAAAAACTTTTCCAGATCAACATAATAATGATTTGATCTGCATTATTGTTTTATAAGAAAAACAATCATGAGATTATTAATATTCTCAAATTAAACCCCTACCTTGAGCGTAGTCGTCGAACGAGGGTTGTCGCGGAAAGGGACGTCGTGGATTTGATCGTTGCGGAAGAAGAGGATCGTCGCGTCGCGGAAGAACGGTGTCTCCCTTCCTTTGACGTGGAAAGAAGGAATGCGGTGATGTGCGTGAGGTCATCGATCTCCGAGGAAGGGGTCTCTCACCATCGTCCGTCATTGTAGGTCGGCGTTCTTCGTCGGAGGTGGTGCGTTCTTCGTGTTCTTTGACGAAGAACGAAGAACTCCAAGACTCCCCTTTTTCTCCCAAAAACTCAACACAACAAGCCCAAAAAAAATTTAGACTCGTCTTATTTTATTAACAAAAATGCCAACGTAATTGAAATTCAAAATTGAATCAACCAATTAATTGAATTAAATTGCATCATTTAAACCGCACAATTAATATAGTCATTTAATATTTAAATAAACGCACGAGTTGACTTTTCTTAATTGGGGGGGGGGGTACGGGTGCGTTACTGAAATAAAGGAGGGGTTGAGGAAGTTGAAAGGGTGGGGCTCGTGTGGCCCCCACACCACTATTTTCCTACCTAGTTGATAAGTTAGGATATGGGCCCCACTCAACCACTTAACTTATGTTATCACTTCTTTAAATAAAATAAAATTGGTTGCACCACTTTTATTTTATTCCTTTACTTAACCCAAAAATTTAATAACCACACCCGAGAAAATGAAACTCCGAAAAAGGTGTTTCTAAGCAATTACCAGCGCTGCAATTCCATTTGTGCCCTCAAATTTCGATTCCGAGAACCTATTCAAAAGTTAGGAAAACCCGCTCGTTTTTTCACTGAACGTACCCGAGCCAAACTTGGGAAAATGATTCCGGGCACACCGGGCCTCAGAATCAGGCGCCGTCAGGAACTGTGTTCTTTTCAAAAAACTCAAAGAAAATTAAGAAAAAGATTCCCTTTAATTTTACGGGTCTTTACATTACTCCCACCTCTGGGCTTTACGTCCTTGTAAAGCTTTAACACAAACTAGGGATACAAAAGCGGTACTGAGCACGCATATGAGCCTTCCACTCCCATGTTCTCACATGGAGGTTCCCGTTCTTCCAATGAAAGTGCACAAGATGAATCGACCGTCCTCGTAGGACCTCTCCTATCGATCCTCAACTCCTACTAGAACGCTGCAAAAGTCACCCCATCGCCAACGTCATGCTCCTCATGGTCGATGATATGCGAAGGGTCATGCTCGTATCTCCTTAGTTGAGATATATGGAAGTCGTCGTGCACCTGGTGTAGCTGAGGTGGATGGTTCAAATGGTAAGCCACCTCGCCTACCCTGCTGAGGACTGGAAAAGGTCCACTGAACCTCAGAGATAACTTGCTTCCTTGGCCACATCTCCGTAAACCTCGTCGAGGTGAGACCCGTATAAGGACGTGATCATCATAATAAAACTCAAGAGGCCCCCAATTCCTGTTTAGAATTGAATCTCAAAACTCCTACTACCACAAGGTTATGGTTGACCGACTCAAGAGTGATCGACCGCACCCTCCTTTTCATGAGCTTAGCCTGTGCTGCCTGGGGTTTCCTTTTCACCGACCAAGGAAAACTCATCCCGACATCTTAGTTAAACCACATCATTTTTTCCTAATACTGTCAATTTGTGTATGAACTGTGATTTCCTAGTCCATACTCAAACCAACGTCGTTAGACCTCGACACTGCCACCAAGAGATTCCAATTGAAACTCTAGCCTCGAGGGTGTGACCACACTCTCGGCGTATGTGTGATTATTGAGTCTTCTCCCAAGGTATCTCCAGACATGAGGGTCATGTCTATGGCTTACCGGAAACTCTAGGTCTGGGACAAGATTTGTGAAAGGAAGAAATGATTCATATCGACGTCTGTTACTACGGCAGCAAGTAGTGGACACAGACTGTCCCTTGAATCATTTCTAGAGCCATTGGGTCACATTCCTTGACTGCATGCAGCCACACTCTTCCACCGCCCTCCAGCTCACTAAGCCTGGCGGGGAAAACTAAGGCGGGTGGTTGTAGCATGTTAAAATGTACACCACCTCATGCTGCTCTCCTAGCTCTGCCTCCTCGTCTGCTGCTTCGCAAACTCATCTCTCCTTAAAGCTTCCACTTCTTGAAACATTTAACACGCCCGAGTCTCTAAGACTTGTTCCAGTTTCCTATTTATTACAGCACCGTGCAGTCTTCATCTGCTCATGGATGATCTGAACCTTCTTTGCCTATGATCTGTAAGAGCTTCTAAGATTTCTCGTTTTCTGAAAATAGAAACTCAGTCTCATCCCTTGGATGAACCAAACCCTTTGCCTAATATAGTCAATCCTGACATGAATGATGCATTCATTCCATGGATGACGTCTTAAGGCCTCGACGCTACTACCATGAGATCCAACTGTCACTCTCACCTCCAGGGGTCGAGTCACACTATCGACATCAGTGTGAGGTCACTGGGTCTCCTCTAATAGGAAATTCGATAGTGAGGGTCAATTCAACAGTTTAAACCAGGACCTCTCAGTATCAACCAAACAAAAGGACAAGAAAGCAAACAACACAAAGATAAGTGTCTTTTATTATTGCAGCTCATAGTACAAAGACACAAATGCAAAAAAACAACAACATAGAACTAGAAGTACCAAGAAAAAATGGTATCCACTAGTTCCACTCCTATCCACCTACTCTCAGAGTCCTACTGCCTTGTCCACTGCTTGGCTGTTGGTCAAGCACCCGCCGCTGCTTCTGCCTCGGTGGCTCCTCCACTGCCTACGGATCAACTGTGTGGGGGGTCGGACAGTCACGTGCCATGTGCCCCTTCCTACCACATTCATAACACTTCATGTTCCTTGTACGGCTGGATGTGGTCCTATTGGACCTCTGCATCATCTATCTACTGCCCATAGATGACTCGATTACTGATCGAAAACCATGCGGCAAAGGCAGCAACTCCTATACATGCTTGGGGTGTAGAGTCACCGGTATGAACTCCACCCTGAAAAAGGTCTCAAAGTCTTCCCAGTTGAAGGTCATTCCATCGCAAAACTAGAACAAGTGGCTCCACCATCTCTTGGCTGCTTCCTGAAGGAGGCTGGCAGCAAAGATCACCATGAAGTCCGCTAGTGTACCCACTATCCTGAAAACTCCCACCACAGCCTCCATCCAATCCTTAGCCGCATGCGGGTCCGTATCTCCCCTGAATCTAGGTGACCTCTGGCGCTGGAACTCATGCAGTGTGCTCAAGCGACGTGAACTCTATGTTGTTGGGGCTGGTGGCATCGGTGGCCCAACGGGTGGTAGTACCGCTGGTGCCTCTGCTGGTGCATCAACTGCAAGAGGGCCTTGTAATGAAGCCTCGTCGCTCAGCAGGCTGTCAGTACGTACATCTCTCGGGGCTCTAGCTGATCGTTCGTGGAAAGGCATCCTGAAAGAAACTTACGTGACACGATCAGACGATTTATACTTGGTGATCTGACCTGGTTTAGCTGTTTTAAGAAGAAAAACTTTTGAAAACTAACACGCAATCAGGGTTTTCTTCCTCAAAGTCGGAAATCAGTTGTCAGGGTCCTGGTGTATGGATATGTCGGTCGCCTGCACCAACACTGGACTCCCTGAACTGAAAACCACACACGGTTCCCTTAACACTATTGCTTCACAGAATGAAAATATCAGAGTTATAAGTTCTGTGGTAGAACCAACTCCTCTAATACCAATTTGTCACGACCTGTCCTCGGGGCCCATGCCGTGACTACCCCAAGCCCGCCTTCCACAGGACAGGGGATGGCGACTAGCACCAAAGGCATAAATGTCGATAACTGGGAAGGAATTTCCTTTATAAAAGTAATCAAAGCACCACAGAGTACAAGAGGAAGTAAAACACTAAGTACAAATGAATGTGTGGAAAAGTAAATGGGCCAGAATACAAACCCAACTGAAAGTATAGCTACAACTGAACGAAAGTACAATAGAAAATGACAAACAGCTGGAAGAAAGGAAGCAGCTTCTAGTTAGTCCTCCTCGAATCCTACCTGAAGGATAGGTACAGATAACGCAACTCCTGGATCGTCCACCACGGATCCTACCTGAAGGGTAGGTACAGAAAGCACAGCTCCTGGATCGTCCACCACGGATCGTACCTGAATGGCAAGTACAGATAGCACAGCTCCTGGATCGTCCACCACGGATCCTACCTTAAGGGTAGGTACAGATAGCCTCCACAACGCTCTCACCCTTAAACCTCCTTCGAGTTTCATCTCTACGTGATGTCCACCTCTGTATACTGACTCGTCATGTGGTCCACCTCCGGGTACCGTCCAGTCCTCGAACACTCGGCCTCTTCCAGCACTGCACGTCGTCTGCAACCAACACAACGAGGTGCGGGAATTGCCCATGTAGGGGTGAGTATACAACACTCAGTAGGGACCCCGAGACCTTCAAGGTCTCACTAAATCCAATAAGGATAATCACAAAGAAGGATCTCAACAGATAACCTTTACTTAGGTATAAGCCCATACTTATACATAAGTTATCAAGTAACCCATCTCAATCATGAGGAAACACAAAGTTTATGAAATCAACGGATAACCACCACCCAGGTATATTCCCATACATATACCTAAGTTATCAAGTGTCCCATATCAATCATTAGGTAAACACAAAGGTCATAGACTCAGATCAAACCAGGATTTTCATTATTGAAACCGTAACTGCTGAAGAGCCCCGTCTCTGGAGTGTACAGTGGTCCTGTCATGACTCTGAGGTACTGCTCACTAACCTAAGACTGCTGAGCTACTCACCCTGTCAAGTACCATGGGTCAGCCACCCAAACAGAGTAGTGCTTCCCGCCGGGGTATGCCACCCAAACATAGTAGTGCACACCCCATAATAGCCTGCAGAGGTACTCTCTATACGAGTACCGCGGGTCTGCACTATTACACAATAGTTCTCTATCCGCCATGGGTCTGGACCCAAACAAAGTAGTGCTCCGTCCACTGGGCTAGTCGACTCTCTCTAAGTCAAGTCGGTCAAGCAGTCGTCAGGTCTGAGCCGGCTACACGGTCTTCGTACTCCGTACGCTCATCTCCGGGAGGGTCTGACCCACGATCTATAGGTCGATACTCCAAGTATCTCAAACTCCCACAAATAAGTATCTCAAAGGACTGCCTCATCATAGGGGTCTCAACACAATAGACGGCGCGTCGATCGGACGCCCGGTCTGTGAGTAATTAGCCTTTTCATTCTAGGGGCCTGGTTGGTTTCGTGTGCGAACCAACCCGGTCGTATCTCAACTGTATCCCGAACTCTCATAGGGTATACTCATAGGGACCATTTCTCAACGTGATCACCAATGTTGATGATGGTTCGTCAAACGGACGTCCGGTCTGAAAGTTATCAGCTTTTCCGTTCGAGAGGCCCGATTGTATTTCGGGTACAATCCATCCCGGCAACTATACAACTGCAACCAAAACTCAGGCAAAGTAATCCAAATGTTTCTTCTCATCAAGAGAAATCCAACAAAGTCGACATCACATCAATCGGACGTTGGAGGTTGGCGTTCTTCGTCGTTTGAGTTTGGCGTTCTTCCGTCGTTGGAGGTTGGCGTTCTTCATCGGCGGTGGTGCGTTCTTCGCGTTCTTAGATGAAGAACGAAAAACTCCAAGACTCCCTTTTTCTCCCAAAAACACAACAGAACAAGCCCAACAAAAAAATAAGACTTGACTTATTTTATTAACACACAATCCAACGTCTTTGAAATTAAAAATTGAATCAACCAATTAATTGAATTTAATTACAACGTTTAAACCACCCAATTAATAGGGTTGTTTAATATTTAAATAAACGCACGAGTTGACCTTCCTTAATTGTGGGGGAGGGGGTGCAGGTGTGTTACTGAAATAAAGGAGGGTTTGAGGAAGTTAAAAGGGTGGGGCTCGTGTGGGGCCCACCCTACTAATATCCTACCTAGTGGATAAGTCAGGATGTGGGTCCCACTCAACCAGTTAGCTTAGGTTAACACTTCTTTAAATAAAATAAAATTGGTTGCACCACTTTTATTTTATTCCTTTATATAACCCAAAAATTTAATAACCACACCCAAGAAAATGCAACTCCGGAAAAGGTGTTTCTAAGCAATTATCAGCGCTGCGATTCCATCGGTGCCCTTGGATTTCGATTCTGAGCACCGGTTCAAAAGTTAGGAAAACCCGCTCATTCGTTCACTGAATGTACCCGAGCCAAACTTCGGAAAATGATTCCGGGCAGACTGGGCCTCATAATTAGGTGCCGTCAGAAACTGCATTCTTGTAAAATTCCAATGAAAATTAAGAAAAAAAATTCCCTTGAATTTTTCGGTTCTTTACAATAGTTGACATTTTTATCACTTAAAAGTTAATGGAGGTGAATTAAATACATTTAAAAAAATTATTAAATTACCTATATAAGTAAAAAATATAAGAACAAAATTAAAGTGTGAATTTTAGCAACCAAAGGTTTTATTTTCGGGTTATAAAATATCAAGAGATGAAATATCAGTAGATCCATCTGAGTTATAGGCCATTAAATGTTATCCTAGATAACCTTGGTGAATGGGTTCTATAGATTTCCTGGTTTAAGTGGATATTATTTATCTTTTGTTGATAAATTCTCATGACTTTAAAACCCACTCACCAAGTTAACTCAGATGGAATCAAAGTTCTCCTGGACAGATGAATGTGATGAAAATTTCAAGGAACTGATGAGATGATTAGTCATTTCATCTATGATTACATTACCCAGTAGTGGAAAATGGTTTTTAATCTTTAGTGAAGCATCCTGGAAGGGATTTGGATATTTTATTATGTACAATAACATTTTTATATCGAATTCCTTGTAACTATTGATGATTCATGAGAAAAATTACCCAACACCTGATTTGGTGTTAGCTATATTAATGTTTTCACAAAATATATAGGGAAATTGTATCTATAGAGAAAAATAGAATATATAAACAAATCAAAAGAAATAAAAGTATATATTCACATAAAAGGAGTTTAATTTGTTCAAGATAAGATGGTTAGATCTGATTCACAATCACAATAGCTCAATACAATACCATCCATGGAATGTGAACAAGGTGGATGATACCTCGAGTAGAAAGAATCATGAAAGATTATCCATGATGAGGATCACAAAAGAAACTCTATTTATAGATTTTAATATGATAGATCTTGAAATATGGATGGAAAGGGGGAAATATTATCTCACTCAATTGATTTCTCATCCATATGTCAAAGTGTAGATTGAAGAGGTTAAAAAAATTAAATCTAAAAAATAAGGGTTGATATGTTCTTAAGAATAACCTTTATCATGATGGAATAATAAATTTCCAGAACTGTTTATGTGTTCTATCTATTCATGATTTAAAAAATCATTTATTAGTGGAAGATCAGACTTCATCAGTATAAATTCATCTTGGATGTTTGAAGATTTATAGAGATTTAAAAGATTACTTCTGGTGGGATGTCATAAAGAGAGATATTGTGGATCTTGTATATCGGTGCTTGGTATGTTATCAAGTTAACGATGACATATAAAATTCTAAGGGGACATTACATCCATTACCCATACTATAATGAAAAGAGTAGTATCTCAACATGGATTTTGTTCTTGGACTCCTTAAAATGTCTAAAGGGAAAAATTCTATACGTGTTGTTGTTGATATCCTTTCTAAGTCACGACACTTCATAATGATCAATGAATAATTATAATTGCATCATATTTATAGGATATATATTATTAATGTGGTAACATTTCATAGAGTACCACATTCCAACATGTATGATCAATATTCAAGGATAACCTCAATGTTTTGGGGATGTCTTTAGAAAAATCATGTAATGGAGTTGAGATTCAGCACTCTATATTATTCTCATATATATTTTCAATCTAATATAATAATTAAAACACTATAGGATATGTTGAGAATCTGTAGTTTAGATTTAATAGGTGGTTTGGATCCATACCTTCCTCTAGTTTATTTTTATTAAAATAATACTTATCACTCAAGAATTCAAATGGTTCCTTATGAATCCCTCTATGGTCTACTTGAATTTATTTCACATTTTTTATGGTATCCTCCCACTTGATTCTTCCATCAAACATATCTCATGTCCATGATGTGTTCAATGTGTCACTCTTAAGGAATTACAAACCTGACCCTTAATATATTCTAAACATAGAGATTATACTACTTGAGAAAGATATTACTTTTAAGGAAAACCAATAGAGATTCAATATAATATAAGGAAATTTATACAATAGAAGGCTACACACCTAGAAAAATATTTATGGAAAAATAACCATTTTTAGTAAGATATGATGGTACTTGAAGATATGATGAAGTAGAAGTATCCTCATTTGTTTGTATCAGAGTGATTAATTTAGAGAGATAAATACATTTTTAGGCGATATAATATAACACCCTGACTTTTTATTAAACATTTTTTTAATAAATTATATTTCATTAATAGACTACATTACACAAAACACCAAGTTATGCTTGTGTTACATGCAACATCATTTCATCTTTTCTTACACATGATAATGAGTTCTAACAGAATCATGATATATTTTTAATATTATTTAAACAATACCATTATAAATAAGATATTATAAAATGAAATTTGAATAGTAAAAAAATTTCAAATATTATGTATAAATTGTTTTATGAAGGAATCCTATAGATAAAAAAGAAATAAATTTTTTGATAGAGTTTTAATATGTTTTTAAAATACTATTTTCTCAAAGAAAAATAAATTCACTTGAAAACAATAATAAAATTATTTTGTAACACTTTTATAAAATAATTATGATAAAATATACTTATTTTTTAAAATAATTATTTTTAAATTATCATAGGGTGAATTTTTGGGAAATTTCTATTAATATTAGTTTTTTATGAATATTGGAAAATACTAAATTTCAATTGAAAATTGCATTTTTATTTAAATTATCTATATAAGTAGATTGTATTTCAAATAGTTTTAAATATAAAATTAGTTCTATTATATATCTATTAACCAAATTTATTTCATTTGAATCAATTTATTATTTAAATTAGATATAAAAACATTGTAAATATTTTAAAATTTTCCATTTTGAAAACCTCCATTCTCATCGCGTGTACATGATTAATTTAAAATAAAATATTCCCACCACACTAAATTGAATTCAAAAAAAATTATGCCATATTTGGAATAAAAATATATTATTTTATCTAATGATTTTAATATAATTTTAACCAAAATTAAGAGTGAAAACGATAAAAAGTAATTTCCAAGGTTAATGTAAAAATGGGTCCACTAAGGGTGAAACTAAAAAGGATAATAGTTCAGAAGACAAAGAAACATGTCTAAAATATATTTAATATAAATTTTGTGACCCTACCAAGTCTATTGGTTGATAATACTACAATTTTTCATTTGTTAATGATTAAAACATGGTTACACTTTTCTTTTTCAAAATATTACAGTGTTCCACTCACCTCACTTATAATGGTCCACCCCCTCTCCACTCTTCATCACACCTTAAAACCCTTTTAGTTCTAGAAATAACTTCCCAGATTAATCTTAAAATTCTCTCATCTCAAATTATATTCCATATTTTTACCATAAATTTATCATAGTAATTGTTTTTGTGCCAACATAATGAGGCTACCTAAAGAAGAGGTAATGTTTTTCAAGAGTCGCTTTTATTTAATTTATTTGTCCACCACCATCATTTTCTATTAAAACAAGACAATATAATACCTTCAATATCTTCAGTATAATGATATTCTTTCATGTTATGTTAATACATTACAACAACCTCCTCTTCCATAAAATTGGTTACGAAATCATCATTCAGGTTTACGGCGGACTGCCGACTCACGAACCATTGTCATTTTTTTCAATTAAATCCATTGAAAACTATTTATAATGATGAAATAATGTTTAGATATGTTATTTGTTATATTATAAACCTTATAGAATCATTATATATCAAATACCTCGATAAATTTTATTCTATGGGAATATGACAACGTCTCTTGTTTGTAAGGTGGACAACCACCTCATGAAGTAGTGTGATTCATTCACAATTTACATCGAAGGTAATGAGGATTAAATAAATGAATATACGTGGTATCAATGACATATAAATTATTATTTAATGATAATATATTTTTTACCTTTTTTCTTTCTTTCTGTTGGTAAAATGAAAATAACGTCCATTCGTATGTGCAACTTACTATTTCTAGGAATGGTGTATTTCATTTTATATCCCTAAATTTTATGGAAACCTTAAATAAAAAATATACTAAGTATCTATGATATATTTTCATTGTTTACCTACTATATATTATATAAGCATTATATAATTTATAAGGCCAAAAATAATTAAACAAAACATATATGAAAGACAAATTGGTTATTACACAAAATGTGATTTTAACAAGGAATTGTTAATAAATGGTAACTTAAAGGGAATGTGTAAAACATCTATGATATTATATATATATTTATATATAAATATATTATTTTTTAATATATTTATAATGAACTTACTTTTATTATACAAGAGTTTTGAACATGTATGAAGGAAATTGAGACATAAGGTGAATGATTTATTTCTCAATTTTACATTTTTTTAGGTAAATGTCATATTCACCACCACATGTTTCTTTTATATAGTTTATAAAGTTACCATGAATATATTTAATGATTTTTTTCCTAAAAGTTATTTTTATTTACATATAGATTTCATGATCCCTTTTTCTCAGGGTTTACAGGATAAATGTTAACAAATCAGTATGGGTTTTTTCACATTTTTTCTTCATTGAGACATATAATTATGTTTATTAACTATATTATTCTAAGAGGGGTATATTGGGTCCCAGTGATATGTAATATCTTGAAATTATTTATACACATTATATTTTTTTGTTACTTTAAATTATTTTACTCCACATGTATTACATTTAAATGTTACTATTGTGGTAAATATTTTATGCTACATTCTCATAATTTATCAGGATTTATTATGATTATGTTTTTTATGATAAATTTTTTTGATAAATATAAAAATATAATAATTACTTTCCTCATATTATTTCTTTATGAGGATATATGTTTTCCATTCATTTTAATCATTTTTTACTCAATAATTTAAAAAATATATTTTTAAGAAAATCATCTTTTTGGTTGGAATATTTTTTCATACAAACCCATATTTTATAAAAATGTTTTAAATATTTTAAATAATATTCAAGTAAATTAAAAAACCTTTTTTAAAAAATTGTTTTTATTTTCGCAAAAAAATGGTATATTCATATCGTTTTCTAAAAATTTCCTACTGAGATTTTATCAAAAATATGAATGGAATCTTCATTTTAACATGTTCCGCATGAACATAAATATCTATCATAAAGAATAATCATTTCACACATGATTCCTCATAACCTTTAATATAAATTTTAAACTTACATTATTTTTAAAATATTTTATTTTTAAAAAAAAATTCTTTTCGAAATGGATTATATATTATCCAACAAAAATTATTTTAAATGATCTTTTAAAATTATCTTCCATCTAGTATAAAATCCACTATGGTTATATATTCCTTATTAGGGATATGATCCAAAGAAAATATTATTATTCTCCATTATAATGATTTATATTTATTATGGAAATAAGATCATAAAACATGCTTCACGTCAACAGTTTATACACAAATAAAATGCTTACGAAACCCGATTCCTTTTATAAAGATTATGAATTGATGAAATGATTATAAAACCCATTTATTTTCCACAATTTACTTTATGATGAAATGATTATAAAAATAATTTCCTTTCATGGTTCCTGATATGATCAATATTTTAATAATTTTTGGCACATGTATGTATGATTTTTATCATGTGAATGGGGAGATGTATATCTTCCTCTAATTCATTGGGTAACGATTAATGTTATCAATGATCAAAGGGTACACAATAGGTCATATCATTCTCAAAAGAGGATACAAAGGATGTAATCCAATGAATGAAGAAGGTAAACATATGGTTAGACCAATCCTAACATGTTATGAATATCTTGGTGTTTATCCTTGAAATGATATTTTATCTGCTTATTTGAACACCACAAATCAATGTATTTTGCCAAACTTATGCTCTCATGGATCATAGTTATTTGATTCCCTTATGATTAATTTATTATAAACTACCAATATGTATAACATGACTCAAGATTATGATAATGGATATGTAATGTAGGGTTTTCAAATGTTATGTTCATGTTGGAATACCTTTGTGTTCATATCATCCTTACATATAAACCTTGTTTACCCTTACTAATCATCTTAGATCACCCATTATTTGGTTTCCCTTCAATTGGTTATGAAAAAATATATTAAATATGATACATTTAAAAAGGCTTCTAATTAAGAATAATATATGGGGAGATGATGTAGTTTAACTTATAACAATTTTTTTGTGTTTCTATGGTTCCACTGGCACTATACCTTTATGGTCCTCAGGCTTGTTTTTGTTTAATGAAGAGAATATTTATCAAAATTATTAAATATCTATGTTTGATAAGATTGGGTTGTTATAGACTCTCTCAGGTTATTATCATGGAAAAGTGTGTGGTTCGTTATTCCAGATGAGGTAGTAAAACCAAATACATTCATCAGCAATCATATTTCATCCCTAAGAACATCCCCAAATCACCTAACATTGAATAACTAGTCACCTAATAGATTAGGTGTGGAGCACTAGGGATTTATGAACCATGTAGAATAATTAATGCCAGATAAATCTATTTAATCAAAGGACAAAAAATCTCTTTCTCAATTGGACCTCAACATCTTATTATTGAAATAATCATGCATGGATATCTGAAAATACCTACAATCCATATCCCGATGATAATTCCACTAGGTTAAAACATTACACCATATTTATGTAGAATACAAAATCATATGGGTAGTGTGATTCACTCTGAATCGAGAGGTATCTCAAGATTATAAAAAAACAACATGGCCTCTATCCCTGACTCTAGATCATATTAACCTTCATCCAAAAAATACATTAGAATATACTGCTGGTGAAACAAACATTTCAACTCTTCCATAGTCAAGGAAGGTCACTGGGATCACAAAATAACATGCGTAATGTGTAGGAAACCCTCTAAGAACTAGTAATTGGTTTTCATATCAGATATAATTGGTGGTTCCATAAGTGGTACTACTAAATGTTCTGTTTGTGGCCCAGTTGCATCATCTCCATAGAATGGTTTTCACCACCCTAATGGTTTATGAATCGAGGTTTCCATGGATAAATTTATCTTCAAACTCCAAAAACATTACTGAAATGAATATTGGATAACCTCTATAATCATATATATATATATATGATAGGTACAATTTACCCTTTATAATAGTTACACCCCTCTACCTACTCTAAAATCCATGTCTAGGTGACTTTCAAATCATAAACACTACATGAGATACTACCTACTTTATACTACTAAGGTTGGTTCATGGTCAAGGTCTCTACTCTAAGTGAGGATACATAGTATACAGAGTATCAATATAATGTTATAGAGTAAAAAACCATTTTATATTCAATTGGAATCACCATTAAATGGTGACTATTTCAGTTAAAAGGACAAACGTGGAAATTTGTAGGAATACCATCATATATATATATATGTATATATATTAGTATTTATATATAGATGAATATATATGTATATATATTTCTATGTCTAATTACATGGGTTGTTGTTACAAATTAATAAAGGCTCATTGACATTATAAATTTTGATTGCTATCAATTTAATTTAAAACAATTATTTATCAACCGCTACAAGAAATGCATTCACAATTTCAGGGGAATAGTAATCATGGCACCAAGATATGTTGTCAGAATTGCACATGGTAATAAAAAATGGCATGGAACATACCTAATATATAAATCCTAAATAACCTATGATGATGTGTGAAATAATACATCAATTTAATATCCTGATAATAGTAAACAATTCCCAGTTGTAAGACACATAAAAAATAAAGTATGTAACCCAATGGTGAAATCAAGACTATAGTAATTGGAACAAACCATAAAGACAAGTTGCATCCCATGTATTTTTTCTATTAAATGTACATGTTTTTTCTTCTACCCGCTACAACCTCATGACGAAATAAAAACACACTATTTCTCTTCTCAATTATCCCACTTAGTAATGCAAAGAAAATAATTGAAGAGAAATTCCAATTATATAACATTGTTATTTCCCAATATCGGTTCACACAAAAGTAATAAACCCCAGTTGGCCACATGACCTGAAGAGAACCTCCCCATGTGCTAGGGGATGCTTTCTAGGAGTGATGGTCCATTGTAGAATAGTAGGGAGACTATACCGTCAATATCAACTTTTATCAATGCAGTATAATCATATCAATCAATAATAGAATCGTAAAATATCAAAAATTAGAAGAATAATCATCCATCATATAAATACATAAAAAACCACATCCATAAATTTCAAAAAGAAAAATGATTATCACGGAATGCTATGAAATATGAAAATATGAGGGGATCGGGGAAATATGCACATATAATATGTTCTACAAAAATAAAAAAACCCAAGGATATCTCTATTAGATTATTGGGAATAGGCTCATAACACTCCCCCCATACACCATCCAATAATGGTAATCAGTCATCCATAATAGGTTTTTTTCTCTTATCTTTTCACATATCAATGAAGCCTATATAAGTACCCAAAAGTAGCCCAAATAGGGATTGAGATATACCTAGTACGCCACCACCAATGGTTTCTGATATCATCCAGTCCATGATTATATAATTAGTAGTGTGATGGTAATAGTAAAATCTATAAATGAAAGGAAATAACAAATATCTTGTATAGGTTAAGGTTCCCATGGGACACCCTTCCTATTCAACTGGCTTCATTATAATCTAGAATAACAATGAGTAAACATTCTATGATGACAAAAATTTTAATAAATTCACATGGAATGGATCATTCTCAATGAAAACCCCATGAATAATATCTGAGGAAAACATATATAATAAGGACATCATAAAATGTAAGGCTCTGACTGAATCCAAGCTTGTTCATTAGCATGAAAGTTTTGTTGTGTAATTTATATATTTATTTATTCAAAAGATATCATATCCCATCTCTTGAATTACTAAAATTAAACCCAGGTATCTTTATATGAATAATATGAACACATATCCTTATAACCCCATCATAGGAATTATTGATAGGAACCATATTATCACTCTAAATTGCGTATAATTCCACATCCTTCTGAATTGGTCATTTACTATCTATAAAGTGAACCAAATTTTAACTGATGCTATATAAGATGATATTTACACTAATTCCATCCTTTTTAGACCACATATGGATTCCATGTATCACTTTTGTCATATATGAATGTCTACCCTCTAAGTCTATCCTCGGTCATCCGCATAAGGATTCTAAGTATCAATTAGTTATACATAGTCCAAATACCAAGTGATTCCTTCCATGGTATTCATATGAGATCCTATGTGTGACCCATGGTTAATAGAAATATCATTAAAATACATTTTATTGAATAATACTAATGAGTGTATTTACGGAATTCTATGTTGGAACCCATTTATTACTCTTGGGATGGAAATTATAATGTTTATGGACTTAGAAACTGACCATACCTTTTAAGTTTACATTTAATTCTATTTTCCATTTCATTTATATATAAATATACTCATCTTAATAGGTTTCTCAAATAATATCATTGCCTTAGATGACTAAATATCCCAGGAATCCTCACATTCATCATAATTTGACATTTTTTTAAAGAACATCTCAATATTAAGAGATAATGGACAATAGTACAAGTTTTTGGGACATGGTATTCCATACCCTCTATTAATTAATTAAATTTTCATGATATTTATTTAACATAGAATCCCAATACTAAATAGTAAACTAACACACATTAAAATTTGAATCAAATTCATAGGCCTCTCATGGTGGTTTCATCCAGTTTAACGACACACACATAGGGTGTTTCAAAATAATTTCCATAACAATAAATGACAACCAAACATGTCACAAGAGTTATATAGGTCATGCCTATTTTTTAAATTTATGGAAAATCCCATTAAAAGAGTTCCTCAAGGAAAATATGGCACAAGGTATAGAATCCTAATACATAAATACCCACACATTATGGGAAAATAATGAGACCACATACCTTAGTATGGTTATTCACTCCTCATCTATTATTAAATAATAATATGGATGTGAAATAAATAAATTTTTGTAAGAATAAAAATTCCCAAAAATTATTGAACTATATCATCCACCAAAATAACTATGTATCAAATAATCTAAATGATTAATAGTGAAACATATGTTAAGAGCGTACCCATACGCATCCAATGGGATTGTTGAAAAATGATCCGTAGTTCAAATAGATGAGATATTTAAATACCTAGTAGGTAGTGGAATGAGATCTATTTAATAGGTGATTTTTTTATTTCATCAATTAAAAAGAAAAAGATTTTTCACATTTAAATAAAATGAGGGAAATGGTAAATCTTCCCCTTTTTTAGAGGTACATAGTTTTTCAACACACTTTTCTTAACCACGTTTCATCAATCTGTTTGTAATAGCTTGAGTTACACACCCCATGCATAGTTGGGGAGAACAATTTGTCTAACTATAAACTTCCCATGTTACCCCCTCTATGGAACCATACAGTACTGTGCATTCTTTGTTTAAAATGTGCGTCTTTGGTGCATATTTTCGAAAAAATGTGTGCCAGACCATTTCTCTCAATAACTCAGAGGATCATTCTACAAAGAAAACCTTGATTCCTTATATACATTTTTTAGTCTATAGGGAAAATTTTAAAGGATAGAAAATAATGGGGAACCCAAAAATAAAGTGTACCATTCTTTAAAGTAGTGTCAGATTTTTGTATTAAACCAACCAAAATACGAACATATAATGATTTAATGAATACTTTTGAAGTGTAATTGTTGTAATATAACTATAATAGATAAATATTGCTCATATTTAGTGCCTATAAGTTTTATATATCATAAATATAAAGTAAATATACATTATAATTAATGGATATGAAAATGGTACATAATTTGAATAAAATATTTTCCCACATAGAATGCCTGTTTTAAATTATTGAATTAAAAATTATTTTATATTTATCATTTCATTAATAGAATATCAAATTTTATATAAGAGAACATTTATGGTATCAAAAATATTTTAATCCCACATTAAAACATTCTAGGATCCATAAAATGTGGGAGGTGATGAGAAATTAATTTTATATCTTATCGTGACTGTGGTCTAGACGTTTTCACGAACGATTATTAAAATTTTATAAATGGATATGATATATGAATAAAAAACATATAATTCTCTTTATATGGTAATATTAAAGTATATAAATGATTAAAATATAATTATATTATTGTGTCTGTACATAATATTAATGAAGATAAATAAGAAGAAATTCTAAGTAGTCAATAATTCTAACATTAAGTACTAAAGTTTTCCTTTGAACTCAGCACATAAATGAATGCATTATGAAAACTAATATTCAACATAATATTTTTAATGTGTTATAAAGTTCCTAAAAGTTGTAATTAGAATATTTTTGTGTATAAATTTGAGTGATAGGTGAGTCTTGAAGTGGTGGAACTGTAACCCTTTAATAATTCAATTTTGGGTAGTTCTTGGAGAAACCTTTACATTTTCATTAATATAATGTCACTATTTATAGTTCAATTGAATAAAATGGCTAAAAGATTATTTGAATGCATTTTGGTGTCGAAACACACCTAACCCATTTATTTTTATACATATGTGAGTGCTTTAGGTATTTTTATTCTAACATTTTAACTTTTACTCTAATTTGTTTTACCATCATAAATTAGTATTTAAGGTTAGTAATTAACATTAATGAAAATAATTAAGATTTACCTTTTTCCTAATTTAATACTTATTATTTATTGAATTAAAATAATTTTATAAAATAAAATTTATAAGGGTGTAAAATGATAATTTTAATAAAAAAACACAATTAATCATTTAAAAATAGTTTTAAAATTAAATAATCCTTTTAAGACTTATATTAATATATATTATAACATTTTATGGGATTATAATTTTAATGAAATAAATTTTTTTATGAAAATAAAATAAAAATTTTAGATACATTAAAGGAAATTCAAGTCTGAATATTACCATGAAAATATTTGATTATAATAAAATACCAGAAAAATATTATTTAATGTATCATTTAAGTTACTTCTCAAAATGTTGTACATAGTATATTAAATGTTCATAAAATATTTTAAAATGGATAATTTTATTAATTAATACATATTTTATTACATTAAATTTACTGTATAATTTTAATTTAATTTTATAACCTATCAATGTCCCAATAATCACAGTTTTAATAAAATGGAATTTTCACTATTCACATATAAATTAGCCTTTTTGAACAAAAATCCAAATTTTAATCTTAAGATAAAATCATTGGGATGAAATTAAAAATTAATTCTATTTTTTAGAAAACTATTTCTAACATTCACAAATTTAACATCTAAATATCATCATTAATAAAGGATCTTTATATTGTGCATTATGTGATGGTTTAGGATATGTTTTCTACCAGCTAAATTCAACACAGAGGTATTACAATAAAGGTTTGTGGAGGATACATAAATGTCTTATGAGACCTCTATGGATCAATACCTTCCAAATGAATTTCATGTCACCCAAAATAAGCGATATAGAAGGTTACATAAGTTGTAAAAAAGAAAGTGTTAGGTGATTGCACGTGTAATGTCTTAAGTAAAAATCAAAAGAAAATCACAATGGAAAAACATTATAGCATTCTAGAAAATTATAAGCATAATTTTATTTTTTAATAAATATTTTTTTCTAATTAAGTATTTACTATTATAGTATATAAACATGTTATCGTAAATTGGTATAATATTAATTTGATATAAAAATTGAAAATATAACATATATTAAAAAATTTCAAATTTATATTTTAATTATTTAGATATTATACTTATTAAATATATATAAGATTATTAAAAGAGTATATAGTAAATAAATTTATATATATCCTATTAATAAATGTGATTAATTAAGGTTTAATATTTTTTGGTCAGTTGTAAATATATAAGAATATATATAATATATTAAAATATATTTTTGGTAAATCAGAACCTTAACCAAGCATGTATATAGACATATATGTACGTAAATATATACACATATGTGTATATATATACATATGTGAAATTGATAATAAAATTTATTGTTATGATTATATAAAAAAGGGTTATAAAATTGTATTATATATATATAAGTAGAATATATTTGTATATATATATATACTTATAATAGGTGTATATATACACAAAAATATTTATGAGTTTGATTGTATAAAATTAATATATCTATATATATATATATACTCAAGTAATATGAGAACAGTTAATAAAAAGGAGAAGAGATAAAAAAAAGTATAATAATATGAATATATTTTATTTGTGGTGCATGAAGTCTCGTTTAAAAAAATGAATAAAAAATTAAAAGAAATGTGGAGAGAGGCCTCAGGTGTGTTCCCTAGAAGGAACTCTAAATATTAAAAAAAATGTGTGTGAGGTGGGTTGAGCGAGGAACAAAAAAATAATATATTCATACATACAATATATATAGTACTTCAAACATTGGTTATATATATGTTACAATATATGATAATCTATATATATGTCAAAATCTATATTCCATATATATATATGTGTTTATATATATATATATATATCTGTGTTTTTGTGTGTGAGTATATATACATTTATATAGGAATGAATTTTATAATAAAAATCAAAATATATATGTGATTTGTGTGATGTGTGAGGGGAAGAAAACATAAGGAAAAAAATTTATATGTATATATATATATCCCGCTTTCTCACTAAGTTCTTCATTGAAATATATATATATATATATGTAATTAAATTTTATAAATATATATTTTTTTTATATTTTATATTTAAATACAATTTAAATAAATATATGTGTTATATATATATATTTGTTTTATTTTATATATATATATACATGATGAACTAATGTTCATTATGTGTGAAGGAATATAAAAATAAAACCAATGAATATAATAAATACAAAATACTTTTTTTTAATTTGAAAGAAAAATAAATGGACAAAATAAACCACAACTTAGAAGCATTTCAAATTAGTGTTTTTGAAAATTATTTAATTAATTAATTTTTTTTAAAAGTTGGGTCTTATAAATAGGATCCTTCCCTTTGGTTCTATACCCATTGATATGCTACGAGAACCCCTAAATAATACATGAGATATTTTAGATCTTGTTTTAGTGTAAGGGTGAGTATAGTATTCGGGAAAGGAGGTTTGGCATGGTTTCAAATAGGTGAATACCATACATAAATTGTTAACAGATTAAGGTTAGGGGGTATATATTATTTTCAAATTATAATATTATCTTATTCATAACAATATACATGATTATATATTCAAAATCAATTATTGTATGAAAGGATGTTATTTTAAAAGGATTCTATTTTTTGAACAAGTAATGATTTTTTTTCAAAACCACCATTTTGTATAAGGTACATAAAAATTCAAAAAATACAATTATATAAGGGAGTCATTTTTAAATAATTATATTTATAAAAATATATTATTCAATTAAATATTAGTATATTATTATCAAAATCAAAATTTGAAACTATATGTATAAAAAAAGTTATGTTGGAAGGTTATTTAAAAAAAATTAAAGCTATTTTTAAAAATGAAAGATATAATTTTATGTGAAAATGTCATTTAAAAAATATAGATGTTACACAAATGTATGTGTATGGTGATTTACTATGTATGTCACTAAAAATCCATTTATATTTAAAAAAATTAAGGCATTTTTTTATCTTGATCCCAAATCACATGCCTTTGGTCTTTATGCTTGGTATTAGAGAAATGGTTTAGATAACTTTCGATATTATGATATTAATATTTAAGGATAATCTAAGAGTTGAATTTTTTCTTTTGTGAATATTGTTAATTAAATTTAATGATATTATTATAAATAAAAAAAATTAGTAATTTAATTTTCCTAATTATGATAACATAAATTCTTAATTTTCCTTAGGTACAACAACATATTTTTGGGGTGAAATTAATTTTAAGGGGGTTATTATGAAACATACTAAAACATTATAGGCATTGCTTTCTCTTTTAGTAAATATTTTTCAGAAATAAGTATATAACATTATTGTGTAGTGACATGATACCTTAAAATTTGTAAAATATTAATTTGAAATTAAAATAAATAAAGTAACTTATATTAAAATATAAAAAATTTCATTTATATTATTAAGAAAGTTTATATTTTACTAATATATAGAAAAATTATAAGAATATGTTATATATATATAACATTTTAATAAACACTTTTAATTTATTGTTAGTTTTTTTTGTGATTGTAAATATATAGGAATATATAAATAAGTATATATTGAAAATATTTTAATATATATCTCTTAAAGTGAAATTATAACTAGGTATGTATATATACATATCTATATGTGCATAAATATACATATGTGTGATTGAAAAGAAATTTTTTTTATGTTTATATATTAAAAAATAAGTTATTAAATGTTATTTAATATATATATATATATTTATTTATTTATTTATTTATTTACACATATAAATATATGTGTATAATATATATATATATTTAAAATTAGTATACACAAACACACACACACACACATATTTATGAGGTTTATTTTATAAAAAATAATATATAAATATATATATATAGATCATGAGAATAATTTTTTAGAAATTCAATACTTAAAAAAATATAATAATATGAATAAATTTTATATGCGGCACTAGAAGTGTGTTTTAAAAAATTTAATATAATAATGAAAATATAAGATGATATAGGTCTAAGGTGTATGTTTTGGATAGGATCCCAAAACGAATAGAGCACATATGAAATGGTTTTTGAGCAAGGAACAATAAAACAATATATACATATATACTATATATATATATACATTAAAATTTATTTTTTATATATGTTAAAATATATGTTAATATATGTATATATATATTCGAATATATATGTGTCATATGTATATATATAAATTAGAATATATATATATATAGGTGCATATATATATATAAATGAATTTAATAAAAAAACATATAAATTTATATGTGATGTGTGTGACATGTAAGGAAAGGAAAAAAATAAAAAATCATTATATATATCTTAACCACTTAAACATTGATATATATATATATATGTAAATAATTTAATTTTAAAAACATATATGTAATATAAATGTGATATTAAAATATAAATTTTATAAATATATGTTATATATATTCCCAATTTTATATTTTTTACATATATAAACATTATTTAATAATTTTCATTAATGGTTATAGAATAAAAAAAGAACTAAAAATATATAATAATAACATAATACTATTTTTCTTAATGGGAATGAAATCTATATGGGCAAAATCAAGAACACATTGAATTCCATTACAAATATTGTTCAAAAAACCGAAATAAATAATGGATTAATTTAAAATTTTATGCTTATAAATAATATCCTTTCTTTAGGTTCTACACCCAACGTCATGCTTCTAGACCAATTGAAAAAAATAATCATGTTCCTCTAGTTGTAGAGTTACTGTAAGAGTGAGTTTAATCTTTGAGGAAGGAGGCTTGGTATGGTTTCGAAGAGGTGAATTTCAGAAATGTTTGGTAATCAGTTTAAAGTAAGGGGATATATTTTATTTTCAAATTATAATATTATATATTTAGAAAATATATATGATAATATTTTAAGAATTATTATTTTATGTTAGGAATATATTTTTAAAGAATACCATTTTTTATTACGTTATGATTATTTTTCTAAAAAACATTTTATATAAGTTACTTATAAATTTCAAACCATTTTATGTAACGTAGTTATTTTTATATAAATATTTTTTTCAAAAGATATTATTTTATGAAATGTAATTTCATTAATCTCAAAATCTAAATTTGAAACTATATGTATAAATATGTTAATGTAAAGTGGTTATTTTAAAATATATATAAGTATGTTTTAAAATATTTAAGCTCATATTTTATGATTAAAATTTTCTTTAGAAAAATATGGATGTTTCACATATGTATTTGTTTGTTCAAGCACAATGTATGTCACTAATAATACATGCATATTTTACATTGTTTTACAATAATGTGGTTCAGATTATTCATACTCATTAAATTATTTCCAATGGATGTATATATATTCACATATATTTATGTATATGTGTGTGTGTGTGTGTAAGTATTCATTTTCATAATTTCATAAGTTTAAAACACTAGTGAAAAGTTTAATAAGGATCAAGATCATATTTTTTTACAAAAAAAATAATCAGAAGGATATTGTAAACATGATAGGGATCTGGGGATTAGAACCAACACTCTAAGATGGGTAGGTTCATAAGAGCCTACAATGCTCCAAGTGTCAATAAGGTATTGTTTTTTGAGGTGGAAAAGTATTATTTTTAAACTAGATGATTTTTTAGAAATTACTATCATGTAAATTTTCAAAAGTTATTATATTCTCAAATGATATAGGATTTCCGGAAATATGTATGTTTAAAATGTTATAATATTTTTTAATGAAAGATATATTCAAAGTCATATGTATTTTAAATGGTTTCTGTAAAGTATCTTATATGGTTATATATTCCGAAAGAACAAGTATTACAATTTGAAAAATTATTTATCAAAATTTTATAAAAGATATAATAGAAATTTTTTAAAGGGTTTCTTAACAGAACATGAAACATGTTTTTCACCAGTTTTTTATACGCATTACTGGGCAATTTTAAGCTCCCGCAATGATTTTCAAAAATATTTCTCAAGATCATTTTAATTTACAAAGGACATTATCTACATTACAGATATGTAATGACCGAAATAAAAATAGTTATTTATTTAATAATTTTCTTAACTTTCATATGTGGTAATATTTTTTCCTTTTCCTCCAAAATATATATTATAAAAGATCCCCATTTTTGTAATGGAATTTATATTTTCAGATAATTTAAAAAATACATAAAACATTTTTTTTATTTGATTATGAATCTCAAGTGTTATGTTGTTATAAACATTCCATGTATAAAAAATATCTTCTAGGAAAATGCATAAGGAATTTTGATAATACTAAAATATATCTTAGGAAAAATCTTCTAAAGATATATTTGATTTTTTTGGGATTCATATGAAATTTAAAAGGATGTTAAATATACCATAGAATATACAAATATCATAAAGGAAAGAACATTCAATGTACATTTAATATATTTGGTTGAACCTTGTTGTGTATTTGATGTAATATAGTAAAATTAAAAACAGTATGCAATATATATGTTTTTCAAAAATCACATCTATGAAATTTAAAAAGGCCACTGTGGAATTATGTAAATGTAAAATAGATTTCAATTTCTTTTGAAACTTATAAAATCTTATATATCAGTAACATATTAAGTAAGATTCATTATATTAGAAATTTTAGGACTCATGGAAATTATTGAATATGATATCCCTATATCATAAGGGTAGACACCTTCCAAGTGGAAAATTTAGAAAGGTATAGACTCTATATAAAAATTATATATTTTGATTACCTAATTTTATTCATATTTACAAATTTCTAATGTGTATGATTTTTTACTCAGGAACATATCTTCAACAAAAATTACAAGGAACTCGGAAAATAAATTTCAAAATAGAAACCAATTTACTGATTAAAAATAACATACATTTATATTAAACATAAAATAATTCCATTACTTAAAAAATAACATTTTAAAATAAAAACCAATAGCTAAATTGATGAAATTATCCCAAAAAATAATATTATAATTTTTTTTTATCCATTTATAAACTATCATAATATTAAATAAATCAAAAATCATGTTAATGAAATTTATTTAACCACAAAATAAAATATCTCTTATGACATTAAGTAAGATTAATAATTTTAAAAGTAAAATTTATATAAGATTCAATATTTGAAATCCATTTGGGCATGAAATAAGAAAAAAAATTTAAACTAAATAGTTTTTTAATAAATATAAATTCATACAATTTATATTAATTAAAAATAAAAATGTTATATTTTTAAAATTACTTATGTTTTCACATTATCCCCCATAATGAAATTGAATTCATGCAATTTTATTTCCTTGAAATTAAACACACTGACCACTAATTATACACCCTAAATATTTAAAGAGAAATCTTCAAGCATACGCCTACTTCTTAATCAGTTTTTATAAATAAAAAACAATAACTTTACCATCATCAAAAAAATTGTTATTGTGATCCTCTAAATATTTAGTGTATTTTAATTGAAATAATACTTTAAAAAATTATAAATATGTTTCTTTTTTATATATAGTTGGTATCATTTGGAATGAATTCTTGAAAATGATATAACATGTAAAATTGGAATCATTTATAGATAATTTCCAAACATCTAAATATACATCATTTTTACAGGACTGTATGATAAAATTAGATTTAAAATTTTGAAAATGTGGGTTTCTAAAAACATTATAAATGTTTACAAAAGGATAAAATATTAAATCCAAATTTATATATGAAATATGAATTTATCCTTCATCGATATCATTCATAAATTTAATATGTGATTCATATTATCATAATAGTGTATAAAATGTGTAAATTACATGATGATACCTTCTTTTTTAGAAATATTAGAATGTTGGGATTTTAAAAATTGACCATAAAAAAATTCATTATCTAAAAAAAATTGAGGTGTGGAAGATATTTTTATATATATAGTTGTTTATAAGTGAATAGAATATTAAAAAATGTTTCAAAATAATTTTAACTACATTTTGAAATAACTACTTCAATTTAATCATCTGGGAAGGAAAGGAATGTTATGTTATAAATTCATCCTTCCATCCGGGTAGATGGTCATTAATCTATTCAATCAATTAAACATGATTTGAATTACAAACAACCAAATTTTTAATCAACGGTTGGTTATTTTCATTAGTAATAAAATGATATATAAAAACTAAAATTATGATATCTTGGATCATCATTTTAACCATAATATAAAACCAACATGTTTAGTAAAGATAATTTCATAAAAAAATACTAGTAAAACATATTCTGTAATAGTTAGACTTTAACATTCTAAAAAATAACACCACTATTTGATCCTAGGTTACTCAATTGTTTTTCAACTAATTCTTCAATCCAAATCTAAAACCAAAAAAAGTCGAATACCTAGAATACTTGATCTTTCCAAAAAAAATTAACCTTTATGCTAAAATTTATTCATTCTAAAATATAACCAAAATTCATTCATACAATTTATTAAACTGAAAATATATTAATATTTTCAAAAAAACCATTAACTACCTAAAAAATAAAGATATTATATATCATTCTCTAAAATTAACACAATATTTATCCTTCAAATTATATCAAATAGTTTGACATAAAATAATATACTCGCTAATAGATTGGTATAATTTTACCTGAAAATTTTATGTTTAAAAAATATAAAAAATTCACCCAAAACCATTTAATTGTATTTTTATAAAATCACTTTTCAATCCCCTGTGTAATCTATACCACTCAACTGATATTCAAAAAATCAATTAACCTTGTTTCCCATATAACCATAAATAACTCAATATCAAATCACATATAAAGCCTAAGAGTTATCTGTACCTCAATGATGTATTATTCCTAAAACTGAATATACATCTCACATAATAACTATGATCACCTAAAAATTCAATAAAATTAAACGACAAAAAGGTATTTATTCCCTTGAATTATTAATTACCCTTAATAATATTAACTCATATGCTTTCTATACCTCGTAAATTTTATTGAAATGATAACATCCCAACATCTAAAGTTAATTAATTTCTACTTTGATACAAATTATATCATCCTGGTCAAAATCACCGTAGAGTTACATGATTTATTGAAAATATTATATTTGATCTATATCCAATAACTTTTAGATTTATAGTTTTCATGAATTAGGAAAAATATTATATAACAAAACCAATACTTTCCACCATATAGAATTTTTTTCATTAAGAGCATTTTAAATGATAAAAATGATTAATTAAAGGCTAAATAATAATAACTATAAAATCAATTTATAATAATTCATAATCATCATTATTCTCTATAAAATTATTTGAAATCTTGGGATGAGAAAATAAAGATCAATAATAGGAAAAAAGAAACAGAAAACTTGTTAAGAAATTGAATTACATTAAAACCATTGAATATTTTTTTATTTTAATTAGTGAACTTTGATATCATAAAAGCACATAAACCAACATTAAATAATTAAATCATCATATTTTTCAATATTATCCATAAAAATATCATAAAAACAATATCAGTGGTAGATTAATCATGAAGGTTTCTTAAAAAAATTGATTAATTGTTAAATATTATTTAATGAAATACATAATTTTTTTTCAAAATGGATTATTATATTAGTTTAAAACAAATTATTTTAATCGTGAAATGCTTATAAATTCTGTAAAATAACTTCAAGTTTCTCTAGATATAAATATTTTCATTAAACCCCATAGTAATCCTAGAAATACAATGTTCTCATCTTGTGTGATTATAATCATCACCCTTTCAATTTCCCTTCTAATTTAGAAACATATCCATATTTTTTTAATAACACATAATACTATATGTTCACTAGATATTCCCAGTATCATTTATTTAGAGAATAAATCATTAACTAATGCAATGGAAAGCTATATCCTAGTCTCACCAATAATCAACTATTATACCCAAGTATCATAATATGATTAAAACATTTAAAATAATAAATATTCAATCATCAAGATCATTAAAAAATTATATCAAAATCTATAAATACCAAATTTTAAACTGACTTATAAAGGTAAATTTATTTTAAAGAAACCAAAATGAAAGGAAGTTCTTGGAAACCGGTTGTATAAAAATTATAATTTGAAATTTAAAATATAAAAATAGAATTTTAAGGGGAATATATACCCCTTAACTAGAGTCTCTTGGAATAATTTAATCCTCCTATAATATCACCATAAAACCCTTAGGATCTCTTTAAAACCCTTAGGTTCATTGTAATTGGAAACTAAGGATTGGGTAATATAGATTGTGGGAGTGGGTTTATGTGTATATTAGAAATAGATGGAAAACAATAGATGTTAGTATATCAGATGAATCAAGTTCCCCTATTAATATATAATCTCATAGTAATACATATCTAATTATATACTACATGGGGTATAAAAATTATCAAGTATTGTGTAGGGATGGTTTTCAAGCTCTTATATATACCTCATCATAGGATTTTCCTTCGATTTCAAATTATCCTCCCGCATAATGTGACTATCATAGATTAACTATAAAATATTTCATATTTATCACATTATATTACCTAATTGATATAACCCCAATCTATTTATATATTATGAATATTTTTGGATCTTATAAATTCTTCACATAATATAACTTTCACAAATTTTTATAAAAAAATCCCATATGTCTCAGAAATGTAAAATATTTCTAGATAATGGGCATAAAGAATTAAGATACTTATTATCTACATAATTTTTATTTACAATCATAATATTAAAAACTATGTATTTACATCATTTTATATTAAGATATATGGATTTATTTCATGAAATGATTACCTAGATGTAAATATTATTTATAATGTGTTAAAATTATAAAGTAAATGATAATTTTTTCAAGAACTATTTATGGAAGTGGTTAACATTTAAGGTTTCCCAAAAGTAACCTTAAAGAAACTATATGAAATTACAAAGTTGAATTTTGTGTGAAATATAATATATATGTAAACGTTATATTTAAGATAATTAAAAGTTATGAATATGGTGTACTAAAATATAGAAATAATGTCAAAAATGTATAATGAATCTACGAGACGATAATGAAGTTCAAATGTAAAATCCAATAAACTGATTATATTGAAGAAATTGGAAAAGTCATGGAATGTTTAAGAAACAATAAACCTATAGATTAAAAGAATAATTTTGATAAATTTCAATAAATGAATTTCATGCTCAGATATATTTTACTAAAGTCACCAAACTCTTACATTGATAAATAAAAGTACTTTAGACGAGAAATTTGAAATGTGTATAGGGGAGAATACAAAATGGTAATTGAATGAAGATACAAATTTTTAATGGCTACACGTTATTAGTCGTAAAAAATACTCGATAACATAGTTAGCTAAAGGGTTATGATATATATAATATCATATAATATTCATGATAAATATTCTATGTTTTGACAATGATAATTAAAACACTGATTAAAGACTTATAACATATGAAAAATTCATGAATCCCACCATAATACAAAAAGGAATTAGAAGAACATGTAAAATTATTTCAACACTTCTATAATATTTGAAAAGTTTTCAAAGTAAGTTGAATAAACCATAATGAAATGTTGGATAAAGAATTATATGCAATTAAAAAACCACAATGTAGTTGTAAATTTTATAACTCATGTGAACATCATAAGAAAACCACCAATGAAGAACATTCACTATATAAGGAACATAAACTAAAATGATGTAGGTGATTTTTTCTTGGTACAAAAATATGGAAAATAAATTATCTTCAATTGATATGTATGATCCTATCGGTATGGATAATAAATTTAAAATGATACCTAATATAACTGATAATTAAGAAGTATAAATATGGAAATAACATTCACATGATATGGAATATATTTTGTATAACCCAATTTAGTATGTTCTTAGATTCAGTAAAGGGAAAAACCATGCAGAATATACAAGTTTTTAAAAAAGGTAGAATATGAAATTTATAGAGGAATATTTTATAATATTGAAATTATAACTTATGTATTCTAGAAAACTATAAAAAATATTATTTATCAATTATTTATTAAATAATAGTCACTATTTTAGAAATTATAGGATTTTTGGAAATTATAGATTAGTATATCCCCGCATCAAAGGGATAAATGTCCTTTGAGTTGAATATTATATAAGGTGCAGAATCACTACCTACAAATTTTTTTATATGGATATTAAAATTGTGATAATTTTAATCCATAAGATATTATCATATGTATTATTATTTTCTTAGTAAAATTTCATCAACATAAAATATGAGGAACTCGGAATGTGAATATAAAATTAAAAAAACATTTTATAGATTAAAAATCATTTGAATTTCTATAAAAATAAATTATGTTGCATGATTTAAATAATAAAAATTTATTAAATCATAAAAAAAGATAAATTTATCTCAAAACCTAATTAAATACATATGTATTCAATTATAAAATATCATATAAGTAAATAAATATTTAATTTTTTAACAAAATTTATTTAACCTTTAAATAAATAAACTCTTATGAGATGAAATAAACATAATATTTTTTCATATTTAATTGATATTTAATTGATCATTTAAAATCATATCAGTCTATGAAATATATATTTTTTTGTAAAATAAATATTTTGTGAATAAATATAAATTGACTTAATGAATAATAGTTAAACATAATATGGGTATATTATTAAATACAATTCGGTTATCACACTCCTGATAGATTTATATGATGTGGTACTTTAATGGGGCATGTGGAATTGTAATATTATATTCAAATATCTTATTCACATTATTAAATTACCATTCTCATTTGGTGTGCATGACTTATAACACCTGTTGAGGGTGACATATTCATTATCTAAATTCATAGGGTGTTGAAAATTTTTCCCCTCACCAAGTATGAGTAATAGATTGAGGAATTAGTATTTGGTCGAAGGTTCTAGGTGGATTCTTGCCAATCATAGTCCATGAGAGCCCTTTTTAGTGTGTTTTTTTTTCTTGAAATTTCAAGACACACACACACATGTGTGTTTGTGTCTATGTACATGTAAATACATTGTTATTAAGTAAGTGATGTGGGGGTATTCTATAGTTAGAATGATAAAAAATGAAATGATGGTTTTATTTCCATAATTAAAGATGTGTGTTGACATATTTTTTTATTTTACAGTTTATATATTAATTATCCACAATGGAACTAGTAATTTATGGTGATATCTCATTGATTGGGACTACTCTACAGAGTTTTATTACTCACCAATCTATGTGAACTTGTGTGTTTTTGACTCTTATACTCAAATATATTATTATATTCAATTAGTGGATTCTATTAGAAGATAGATATTGTTGATAGATATCATCATTTAGGTCTTAGATTCTTCATTAGTATGACTATATTTGTTTGATCTATATTCAGACATAGAATTCATGAAATATATTTAGGATCTGATATGTTTTTTTAGAGACTCATTTTATTACATTATTTTTTACCATCGATATATTTACAATATTTGAATGATTTATGTATATTTTTAGTTATTCATGAATATATTCCTCTATGATGTTCTTTATCATAACAGAATAGATTAAATTAATAGGTAATTCATTTTATCATTTCATATGGATACAACAACCTTCGCCATTAGCCTTTGGTATATCGGGGGTGAGATTGGGAGGTAACTTACCAGTATTCCAATATATGAAACTGGGATTGGGGGATGTTAAAGGAAAAAAAATGAAGAGAAAATATTACAATAATGGTAAATTAATAAATGAATTGTTTTTTTACCATGGCATGTAGACAATGTTGACTAACTGTACAATGTTATTATCCTATGAATTATTAGTTAGATGGTTTTGGCGCATAATTTAAAAATATTAAAAGCCTAATGAAAATATATTACCTAGATTAAACTGCATATAAATTATTGGACTCGTGGTTTATTAAATATACATTTAAATCATTTGATAATACTACAACTTATTTTTTGAGAAGTAAGCTTTGGAAATCATATTTCTGAAAATAAAAATCCCCATCATACCCTATAAATAATTTAATGGGGTTCAAACTTGTTGTGGAGGTTATTATAACTTTCGATGATTAAAAATAATTAGTATAAAATGTACACACTACATGATGTATAGGTGCATACATGTGTGTATTTACATAAATGAAAAGAAGTAGAACAGATGTGACACCCATGGTTGGGGTGGGATATGAACCAACAACCACTTCATTAAATGAATCTCCAATAACCAACAAATCCCATTTCCTTATATTTCCATGTTATTATAAATATTGTTGTATTTATATTTTTCCATAATTGTATATTCATCGTGAATTCATATACACAACATAAAACAGTCCAAATAAAACAAAAAAAGAATTAATCCCATATCGATGGCCATGTGGAAATTCAAAGCTCTGACCAATCACTTTATTCAAACACATGAAACCCTAACTACAATATTCATTTCTCGTTTTTCATTATTTAATTATATTGATCAATTTATATTTACCTTTATTTAAAAATATTTTTGATATTTTTAAAATATTTTT
Organism: Viscum album; assembly: GCA_963277665.1. Taxonomy (NCBI): domain Eukaryota; kingdom Viridiplantae; phylum Streptophyta; class Magnoliopsida; order Santalales; family Viscaceae; genus Viscum; species Viscum album. Next base: position 319,575,100 of record OY728127.1, read on the forward strand.
ATTGAAAAAAAAATATATAAATATATTTTATTTAATAATTTTATTATTATGTAAAATATGTATATTTTCTATATTAATATGTATATATTATTACACAATGCGAAAAAATCCTGGTACACACTATTTAATTATTTAATATATATTTATTTAATTAACAATATGTTAGAATAAATAATAGTGTTTTTCAAGTGGTTCTATGAGCCTATATGGTTTAGCCTCAACAATTGATAAATATGGTGTATTTTTATTTTCATTAATATTGGGAATTAAAATGAGTTCTCATCACAATGGTTGTTCGCACTCCCACGTAAGGTCATGAAATCCACATTCATGATTTAATTGTGGTAAAGATGTAAAATATAGAGGGAAATCAATTAAATCCTCAAGAGATGTTTTATATTAATGTTACAATAAAATAAATATATAGGTCTATAAAATCAATATCTACTCAATGATATCATCCTCAAATAATAATTTATTTTTTACAAGATGAGTGGAATCATTGATGGTCAATTGATCCTTGTAATTTAAAAAAGTATCAATTATTAAACATGCTTTATGTTTTCTAGGTTCATATAATTTTCTATGGTTTTCATTACCAAAAAATTTTAATTAATAAAATAAGAAAAATATAATGGATAAATAGAGAAGAAGTAGAAATATATATAAGTGGAAAATGAGTTTGATAAAAATAGAGAGATATTATGGGGAAAATGAAAATTCTGGGTTTGGATTAGGAGATCATCCTTCTCTAACCAGTAGAGTCTCCCTGCTAAAATGAAATATGTTATGGAATAATTATTTAAAATATAATGACAAAATACGGTGGAAATTAATTATTCAAACATACAAATGTGATGAAAAAAATAAACACTCTTCCCCTTTTGGTGATCACTAGAAGTAGAGAGAATGTTTTAATGTGTTGTCATGATTTGTCAAATAAGGTAGATTTTAAATATGGTTTCCAATAGAGTGAAGACCCCAAATCTTATCACATTGATTGTTGCAGATTTAATGTTTGAATTTTTAAGAAGTTTTATAAAAGAAAACTGAAATAAAGTGATATTGATTATAATTTAAAGTAAAAAATTAAAGGAAAAAATATTATGAATTTAGTAAAATGAAATAAATTTCAATGACTTATGAAAAATGTATTACATAAATTTTACTATAAAACAAATCAATTTCATCTATCTTAGATATTAATATACGTTTAAATTAATTCATTATTTCATGTTGATGAAAATGATGATTATGATCAAGCACCAACAATTGAGGCACTTAGAAACAGACCCAGATTTAACCATTATTAAACCAATTTACTCGTATTATGATTGGTCTTTGGGCTATAAAATGAAATAATAATTGAAGCATTATGGGATAAAAATTCAATACTTTGTTTCCCAAAAGAAACAGAATAAATTTCTCATGTGTAATATTAGTGTCTATCAGTGAAGAAAACAAATATATTTTGTAAAGGAAACTAGATTTAAAATTCTGATCATAAAATGCATCCAGAGATAAAAATGTGTAATGGTTACAACAAAATATATATATATAAATAATATTGACCTTATGAACCATAACTCATTGGAAAAGTGTATCTCCCCTACAATTATTTCCCATCATTTATCTCTCCATAAATATGATGTATTGTATCATGTGGATATCCTTCTCCATTTCATCTCTCTCTATAATATCCCAGGTAAATAAATAGTATGAAATTTTCATATTTAATAATAATTATGACTTGAATATTATTTTTTAAAAGTTTTGTTATGTCTGATGGTGTACTTGACACAGAACGTTGGGTTTCCCCAAAATCTTATATTGCACACAAGGCTGAGTCAATCTGAGAAAAATAATAATATAATTTTATTATTTTAAAAATTATTTAATACCCAGTCATTGTACTAGAGGGAATGAAGAGAAATAATAATACTATGTTTAAACATGATTGTTATATTTTTTTACATTTACCCAATAAAATTTAAAGGCTTAAATTGATAATGAATCCAATTTTCTGCCTAAATACTATAATATTTTCTAAAAGATAGTTTTACCGCCTTATGATGGAAAACCCATTTTAAATATATTTTTTTAACTTCTATATGTTCCATTTGGAAAAATAAACTTCTTTTTTGAATTTGGGCATTAAAATTTACTTTGGGTTAATATTTTTCTTATTTTTCTGATAAAGTTCATTTTTAATGAATTGTGAAAATAGTGTATTTTAAGTCCAAAATGTCTTTTCATCTAATTTATTTATATGATTTTATTGTCATTTTAATTGGTTTTAATTTTTAATTAGATTATATTTTTTTATCATTTAATCCATTGTTTTTCATTTGAGTTAATTTCACTTTGATATTTGATATAAACGCATGTCAATCTTTTTGTAGTTTTTACTTCTTAAAAAAACTCGTTTTGGTTTTTATAACAAAAATTAATTTAAAATTAATTTCTTAAAATTATGTGTCTTGAATTTGGGAAAATTTATTCCATATATGGAATCAGAAAGTTCTAATTGTGTAAATAGGTAACTTTTATTTTTTAGGTATTATGAATTTTAACTTTAGTAAATATTTTTTTTACCATGGTTAAAGAGAAAATCTGGTAAATAAGTGTAAAAAATATTATAATAATATTCAATTTCCCTAAAATATGTGTTAAACCTATTGGATGAGATATATCCAACCATGGAAATCCTTGGATCGATTTTAGTACCCCATCGAGCCACTTGTGTGTCAAAATGACATTTAATTACTTTTAATTTAAAATTAATGAAAATATAACCCAAACAAGTATCTTTTTCTAAAAAATAGTATTTGATGTTATAGAAAGGATATATTAAGCTATAAATATTCCTTATAATTCAACAATTATTTCTTACATCATGTTATTTTATTTATAGTTCATATAAATCATATAAATTTATATATTTATGACAAAATGGGGATGCAGTGATTACCTTATTAGTGAATGTTTTAAATAAATGTGATTATAAAAATTAAAATAATTTTATTTTGAAGCCTTAAATGACATACAAGAATTTTATGGATTATTATTACTTGTTATTTTATAAATAATGGATTTTTTTCGAATGAATCATGTTGTTATGGATTTTTAAAAAGTCATGATATGTATAGTATAAAAATTGACATAAATTAGTTTTAGAATAAATTAATATTTTATTTAATTATATAATAGTCCTAAAATCAAAAATTCATCCAACTGAAATATATAATGTTAAAAATGTCAATAATGATCAATTTTTTGGGTCTCTTGGTATTTTAATGTAACTATGGTAAACATATTTTATGAATATATAAGAATACACAGTAAAAGTTAAACAAGTTTACTAAGGGTTAAAGGTAAAAAAAATAAGGTTAATTTTGTAACCTAAACATGTATATAACCCATTTTATGAGATTATTTTGACCCATATCCATATGATCTTCAAAATATATCACTTTTGTGTTATTAGAATTTAAAAATCAATTAATTATAATTTAATAGTTTCAAACATTCCTAAAGTGCCCCTCCTCCCTCTTATAAAAGGACACCACATTTCACCCGTACTCACACCTTTCAAGCCCCATTGGATTGTCCTACCACTTCCCAAATATGTTCCAAACATTCCACCCTTAATCCTAGAATCCTTCCTCTAGTCATAAGGCAATTTAAGAGAGCCCTTTGGCTCAAATCTAAAGAAGTTACCCAATTTGAGGTAACATCTTCATTGAAGTTCCTTTCCATTATTTTTCCATCTCCACTCCCTAAGATCTTATTATTCTTTGTTTACATTAAAAAAACCAGTATCATAAAAATAATAGGATGTTTTTATTATAATTATTCTAACAACACTTACACACACCTCCATCTAATTGGTATAGAATTTACTGTTTCTCTGGACTATGAACTACTGCCTCATGAAACGATGATTATTCAATAATCTCTTACCACCTCTTATGGTATATATAATGATGGAACTGTAACTATACATGATATATATGATATTTATTTAATCTCTATTCTTCTGTAATTATCATTTAGACCATACTATTATGTTGTATATATACGATAATTTCATTTGAGGAAGTGTGGACTACCGCCCCCTCAAATGATATGACTTGTTCATGATATACATGGAATTTATAAAGTATGGAATTAATGAAATTATGTAACATATATAACATATATATTATACTTTAATTATTATATACCTTTCTGTCATTTATTTTCCATTCCTTTAAATATGAATATGAAATAAAATTAGCGTCCATGCCTACGTACGGCTTACCGTCTCAATGAACGGTGAATTTAATTTATTATATCCAAATGCTATGGACTTTTATAAATACATATATATATTTCATATATTAGATATATATCATATCTAAATCGTGAATATAATTCTGAAGAAAATGTAATTTTGACCACATGGACATTTTATAATAATAACAAGTTCATTTTTTACTTATGTTTTAAACATCGACAAAATATCCGATATGAACTCAAACAATTAAATAATTGCAAAATCAAGGTAATAAGAGATATAAAATGAATAAAAAACTTGAAGAAGGTTCTCAAACAATTAGAAATTAACTTATGTTTTTTATTCATGAAATTAAATAACGAACGAGTCAAGTTGGACATGACGTAAAGGACTTCATCTCAATCTCCATTCATTGAGACATATTTTGATTTATACAGGACTCTTTTTATATTGTGTTTAAACCCATTTGAAATTTAATTTCACTCTAGGGGAATCATTTTTCTATAAAGTGTTTCACTAAATGAAAAAGGTAATTTTTATTTACAATGTACGCGGTGACAACGACCCTTCCTCCACCGCAATCTTTATTTGATATTTTTCTTCCTAAACAATCCATGATGTTTTTAAATGGAAAATAAATAACATATATCATTTTTACATGTTGTTCTATTGAAAATGGTTTTGAAAGTGAATTTACTATATCAATATCTTGAAATTATTTCTTGTGATTGAAAATGAAATTTTGTGATTGAAATGTTGATATTTGAAATATTTTATGTATGATGATTATATAATGGTACTTTGAAATTTGACCGGGGGTTATGTGATAAACAAAATGATGGGTGGTTCCATGAAAAACCTTGGATGGGTGGTTATGTTATAACCTCCAATCATAGGTTATGGAATTAGGTCGTATGGTTGTTCCATTTGTAAGAATGATTGGTGGAATTGGACTATATGGTTATTCCGTTTAAGTATGATTATGTCCCATGTTTACCTTTTATATGTTAGGTGTGCTTTATATGGGTTTTAGGGTAATATTTTGGTTACAAAAGGGTAATAAAAGAGATTCCATTCAATGAATATTATTTACTACTTAACAAATGTTAAAATCATTACTTATGATAAAGTATTCATGATTTACATGTTTGTTTGAAAAAATAACAGTTTTTATTCTTTGTATATCCCTAAATGATATTTTTAAGATCCTACCATGTTTTTTAAAGGTTTTTCACTGGAATTGAAGTTGAATAGGGTCAAGTATGGATGAAGGAAAAGTTGTTCTGTTTAAAACATGGAACTAAACATGTTTATTTTCTTTTAAGAGTTTTTATTTTATGAATAAAATGGATTCTTAGTAGAATTTTATACATGTAATGTTCAATCTGGTATGTATATGTTATAACTTAATTATCTAAAGAAATGAACCAGAAAATATCCTCAATTTTAATTATTAACTTAACTCTATATTTTGTAACATTTAATGTTGGGGCCATATAGTTGGCATTAGAGGTAGGTTTAGATAACTTTAGGAGTAATAATTTTGTAAATAGAATATCCATAAACGATTCTTACATTATAGTAAAATTTAAATAATATAGTATTTTAATATTATCATGTTCCTTCAACTATGATAGGTTTGTTCAGAATAGTGTCCATAGAAGAAACATGGCAGTAGTGTTGGGAAGGCATACAAAGGAGATTAACATTCCAAATCAGCGTCTTGAGATGGTTGGAATCAGAACTAAACAGTTTGGTGCAGTAATCACATAGTTGACTCAGGATATAAATAGGGGTAGAATACATAAACGAGATCAGTCAGATCAACCCTAGAGGAACATGTCTATAGTGGAACATTTATTGAGGTAACATCTCCCATCATTTAGAGTATCATCTAACCCTTTTCAATCTGAAGGCTGGATCAAAGAACTGGAAAACATTTTCGATGTCATGGGTTGTACAAACAATCAACATGTTAGTATTTTTTTATCTTTTTGAAGTAGATACATATCAGTGATGGTATATGGTTAAAAATATTAGGGATACTGATGAGAAAGATGATCTTGGTTTGGAAAAATTCAAAGGTATGTTTCTTGAGAAATATTTTCCTAATTCAGTTAGACTTAGGATAGAAACAAATTCATGTAATTAAGGGGGGATGATCACTCAATGGATTCTTACAAATAAAATTTCTATCAACTGGCAAGGAATGCTTGGAATTTCATCTGAGATCTTGATAGTAAGATAAATCAATTTTACTCTGGACTGAAGTATAGATGTCTAAGATCATTAGCCTCTCATGAATTCTAAAGATATGACAAACTTGTAAGATGTGCCTATAAGGAAGAAATATTGTTTTCTATTAAGAAGGTGTTCCATGAGAGCATGAAAAAGAAGAGGTCCAGTTGGGAAGCAAAGAGAATGTATTCATCAATGAAACCTGGAGGTTAGAAAATTAAATTTCCATCTTGTGAGTAGTGTGGTAAAAATAATCCAAGGGAATGCCTCTCAAAATGTAGAAAGTTCTTCTGGTATGGTGATACTGGTCATATTTCTCATAACTATAAAGAAGATGAAAAAGTTGGAAGTGAAAGGTTAATAATAAGATATTTTAGTTTCAATGAGTTAGGAATTTTTCCAATTTATTTCCAATTTTGATTACCCATGGTGGAAACTAGATAGATCAAAAGTAGAAGGGTGTAGAGAAATATTTTTATACTACTACGGTTGATGTGTTACCACAAAATTAATCCTTATCTATATGAGAAAAATTAAATTATATGAAGCTTACTTTCCTAATTTTTGGAAAGAATTTACCTAAAAACTATATTCTTTTCCTCTAGTAGAATTTGATGTTGTTTAGGAATGGATTTGATTTCTGTTTACCATTATAAGATTAAATATAGAGTTGAATAGGTTTATTTTCAGAAAGTATTTCATTTTGTGAAAAAGAATGAATCCTTACCACTGATAACATATCAGGAATCTGAGAAACTAGTTAAATATGGAAATGAATCTTACCTTTTACATATTTCTGAAAACAAAGCAACTGTTTGAATTAATGATGTTCCAGTATTAAATGATTATCTTGATGTTTTTTCTGATGAGTTTTATGGGATTATACCTTATCAGGGATTTCAATTTACTATTTACCTAGTTCCTAATGATAATCCCTTTTTAAAACCCCCTATCAAATGACTCATTTTGAACTTTTAGAGTAAAAGAAACAATGTTAGGAGATATTAAATAAAGGTTTCATTAAACATAGAACATCATTGTGGGGTGCTCTAGTCTTGTTTGTTAAAAATATATATGGTTCAATGAGACTTTTCATTGATTATAGAGCCTTGAATAATATCACTATTAAGATCAAATTTCATTTGCCTCATATCGATGATTTGTTTGATTAGCTCCAGGGAGCATAGTATCTTTCAAAGATTGAGATGAGGTCGGGGTACCATTAGTTGAATGTAAAGGAAAAAGAAATTACAAAGACCGTGTTTCAAACTAGATATGGCCATTATGAATTTGTAGTATTGACTTTTGAGTTAACAAATGCATCTACTGTATTTATGGTTCTTATGAATAGAATTTTCCATGAGTTCTTGGATATGTTTTTTGTTGTGAATATTAATGATATTTTGGTATGTTCCTAATGTAAAGAGGAACATAAAGGTAATTTAAGGGTTTTCTTAAAATCCTTAAAAAGAAAATAAGTTGTAGGGGAAATTCCGTAAGTGTGATTTTTTATTACAACAAATTTCATTCTTTGGTCACATTGTTTCAAAACATAGCATAACTGTTGATCCAGATAAAACAAATATTGTTGAAGAATGGCCCAGACCCACTAATATAACAGAGATTTGTAGTGTTATTGGTTTTCCAGGATAATATAGAATTTTTTTTGATATTTTTTCATGGTTATGTAGCCCACTGACAAAGTTAACGTGAAAAGGTGTTAAGTTCATCTGAAAAAAAATGTAATGACTATTTTCCAGAATTGAAATGAAGATTGGTGAATGCTAGAGTTTTTGCATTACCTTCCAGAGATGGTGAATTTGTTTTCTACAGTAATGATTTGTTGAATGGACTTGGTTGTGTTCTAGTATAGAATGATCAGGTAATTGTCTATGCTTTACGTCAGTTGAAACCTCATGACTTAAATTACCATACACATGATTTGGAATTAGATACTATTGTTTTTTCTTTAACAATATGGAGGTATCATCTTTACGGAGTAAAATGTGAAATATATACTCATCATAAAATTTTGAAGTATATATTCACTCAGAAAGAATTGAACAAGAGACATAAGAGATGGCTTTAATTAATCAAGGATTATGATTTCATGATTTATTACCATCTCAGAAAATTAAATAAAGTGGAAACTATTTTCAGTCAGAAAGGAAATTATACATTAACCATGTCACGTTTCGAACAATATCTTTTGATTAAAAATTTCATAAATGATGGAATAGAATTTATTGGTGCATGAAATTTATCTTTTTTGTTTCAGGTGTCAGTGAAATAATGTCTCAAAAATAGAATTAAAAAACTGCAGAAGGAAGACCGTGTGTTGCAGAAAAATGTATAGTTTCTTCTAAAGAGTAATTTTCCTGAATTTAGCATTGATAATGATTTTATTTTATGATTTGGGGAAATATTATATATTAATAATGAATTATATTTGAAGAAAGATTTGTTATTTGAAGCTTATAGTTGTCCGTTTTTAGTTCATCCTGGTAGTACTAAGATGTACAGGGATCTTTTGGAGTTTTACTGGTGGAATGTAAGGAAGATAGATATTGTTGACTTTACTATGAAGTGTTTGACTTGTCAATAGGTTAAATAAAATCGGTATTTACGAAAAGGTATGATTCAACCTTTACCGATACCATAGTGGAAATGGGAAAATAAATCCATGCACTTCATTATCGGATTGCTAAATACATCTCGAGGTAATAATGAAATCTGGTTTATTGTTGATTTATTGACTAAATCTGCTTATTTCCTTCCTATTCAGGAAACTTTATAACTAGATCAACAATCTCTATTATATGTTTATGAGATAGGAATGTTACATGGTGTTCCCCTTTCCATTGTATCTGATTGTGATTCCTTGTTTACTTATAACTTTTGGAAAGGCATTCAGAAGTAATTATGTAATGAATTAAATTTTAGTACAAATTATCATCCTCAATCTGGTTGGAAGTTAGAGTGGTCAATTCAGACATTGGAAGATATGTTAAGTTCTTACTCAATGGACAACCATGGAATTTTGGACCATTATCTTTCTTTGGTCCGGTATTCTTATAATAATAGTTTTCATTCCAATATACATATGGATCCAATTGAAGCATTATTTTAGAGGCGGTGTTGAACTCTATATTTTTGGGACGATGTTGGTGAAAATAAATTGATGGGACCGAAATTGATATAAGAGATGGTATAGAAAGTTTAGTTGACACAGAAACACATGAGTATAGCTGGGAGAAAGAAGAAACTTTATTCAGATAACTTGAGGAAGGATCTTTCTTTTGAGGTAGGTGATCATTTCTTTTTCAAAGTTTCTCTAAGGAAAAGTATGATGTGTTTTGGTAAGAAGGGGAAGCTGAGTCTGAGGTTCATCGGACCCTATGAAATCCTGAAAAAAGATGGATTAGTTTCATACAAAAAGGATCTACCTCCATGTTTATCCAAGGTATACAATGTTATTCATGTTTCAATGTTGAGAAAGTTTATTCTGTGTCCATATAATTTTTTGAGTCTAGAGATAGTTTAATGGGAGAGAATATTCCTTATGTGGAACAACTGGTCCAGAATATTGACTGAAGAGAGAAAGTGTTGTGGAATAAAGTAATTCATCTGGTAATGGTTTTGTTAAAAAACCAATTGGTTGAAGAGGCAATATGGTAATCTGAAAATTCTTTTAGTGATAAATAACCTCTCTTATTTGATATGTGAATAAAATTTTTAGGACGCAATTCCCAAAATGGGGGAATCATGTAACATAACAGGTAAATAATGAATATGAAATTTTCATATTTATTAATATTTTGTGACTAAAAGATTAATTTTACTTTAAAAGGGATGGTATGTTTTATGGAGTACCCGAAACGCAATAATGGAGTTCTCAGAAATCTTTTGGTTCACAAAAGGCTGAGTCATGCTGAGAAAAATAATATTATTATTATTTTATTATTTTTTAAATAGTAGTAAATTCCAAGCCATTGTATTGGCAGGAATTAACATAACTAACCATATTATGATTGAACATTTTTGTTATGTGTTTTTACTTTTTCCCAAAAGAAAATTAGAGGCTTAAAATGATAATGAATTCATTTTTAAGCATAAATACTCTAGTACTTTTTAAAAGTTAGTTTGGTCTCCTTTTGATGGAGAACCCCTTTCAAATCTAGTGTATTAACTTTTATATGTTCAATTTGACAAAATTAAATTCTTATTTACAATAGGGGAATCAAAATTTACTTTGGGTAAATTTTTGGTATTTTTCTAATAAAGTTCATTTTTTTAATGAATTGTGAAAAATAATACATTTTATGTCAAAACAGTCTTTTCATCTAATTTGTTTATAGGATTTGATTATCATTGTAATTAGTTCAAATGTTTAATTAGATTATATTTTTATAATTCAATCCAATGTTCGTCATTTTATGTATTTTCACTAGGAAATTGTACATAAACAAATGTCAATCATTTGGTAGTTTTTACTTCATAAAAACACACTTTTTGGTTTTGAAAATTAAAATTAAGTTCATATTAATTTCTACAACATACGTGTTTTTAATTTAGAATAATGGATTCCATGTTTTGAATTAGGAGGTCAAAATTGTGTAAATTGGTAACGTTTATTATTTAAAATTATGAATTGTAACTTTTGTAAATATATTTATTTACCATGGATAAAAGGTAAATCTGGTAATAAGGGTAAATAATAAGATTATAATAATATTAAATTACCCTAACTCATGTCTTTACCCTATTAGATTAGATATTTCAGACCATGGTAATCCTTGGGTAGAGTTTTGGACCCGATGGATCCACTTCTGTGTGAAAATAACATTTAATAACTTTTAATTTGAAGTTAAATAAAATATATCTTAGACATTTATTTTTTTCTCAAATAATTTTGTTATGGGATATATAAGAAAAATCTTCAACTATAAATCATTATTAGAAACATAAAAATATTTCCTATATCATGGTATTTAATTTATAATTTATAGACATCAAATAAATAAATTTATTTATGACAAAATGGTAATGTATTGATTCCCTTATTATTGAATATTTTAAATAAATTAGATTATAAAAATTTAAATAAATTTATTTTGATCCTTTTTATGCAATAAAATAATTTTATGGATGATTATGACTTGCAATTTTTAATTAATGATGTTTTATTGAATTAGACAAGTTGTTATGGATTTTTAAAAAGTCATGATATGAATAATATAAAAATTGACATAAATGTGTTTTTAAATTAATGAAAATTTTAATAAATGATATAATAGTCATAAAAATCTAATTTTCGTCCAAATGACATATATGAAGTTACTAATTTCAATAATGATCAATTTTTTCAGTCTCTTGGAATTTTATAGTTACTATGGAAACCATATATTTTGAATATACCAGAGGACGTGGTAAAAGTTAAATAAGTTTACTAACTATTAGAGATAAAAGATAAGGTTAATTTTGTATCCCAAACTTGTCTAAAACCCCTTATATAATAGTATAAAGACCCACCATCATCTTATATTTTAAATATATAACTTTTGTGTTAATATATTTCTAAAATTTATTAATAAAACAATAATACTTTCAAACATTCTTAAAGTTTCCCTCCTCCCTCTTATAAAAGGACACCAACTCTAACTCTTACTCACACCTCTCATTCCACATTGTATAGTCCAAAATCAGCCCAAATAATCTCCCAAAATTCCTCCCTTACTCTTTTAATCATTCTCCTAGGAAGAAGGAAATTCAAGAAATCCATTTGCCTCAAATCAAAAAACGTTACCTGATTTGAGGTAACGTCTTCTCTCAATTTCTTTTCCATTAGTTTTCCTTCACAACTCCATATGATCTTATTATTATTATTTACATTATAAAACCATTATCTTAAATATACTAGGTATTTTTTAGGAGAAATATTCTAACTACACTTACACACACCTTCGTATAATGGGTATAGAACATACTATTTCTGTGGATGGCGAACTACTGCCTCATGAAACGATGATTCTTAAATCATCTCCTACCATCTCTGATGGTATCCATTATTATTGAGATATAATAATACATGATATATATTATATATATGTTTTTTATATGATTTGGTAATTCTCATTTAGAACAAACATTTATGTGGTATATTTAAGATAATTTCATTTGATGAAGTGCAAACTACCGCCCCCTCAAAGTGATATGACTCATTTATGCTATAAATGGAACATATAAAGGATGGAATTAATAAACTTATGTTACATATATAGTATATATATTATAATATAATTATAATATACCTATTTATCATTTATTTTTCATTCTTTTAAATATGAGAAATAAATGAAATTAGCGTTCATGCGTACGTATGGATTACCATCTCCATGAATGGTGCATTTAATTTCCTATATCAAAGTGCTATGGACTATTATAAATATATATATTCTTTATATATATTATATATATGATATCTAAATCATTAATATAATTCTGGAGATAATAAAATTTTTACCAAATGGACAATTTATAGTTGTAACAAGTTCATTTTTTACTCAAGTTCTAAACATCGACAAAATGTCCGATATGAACTCAAATAATTATCTAATTGTCATTGAAAGTTAATAAGTGATATATAAGGAATAATAAATATTAAAAACATTCGGAATCATATATAATTTAACTTTAGAATATTATTCTAGGACATAAGGAATGAATGAGTCAAGCCGGACATGAGGTAAGCGACTTCGTCTCAATATACTTTCTTTGAGGCATATCGTGATTTATACCCGATTTGATTTTATACGATGTAAAAACACCATTGATTTTTAATTTCATTCAAAGTTTATATTTTTCAATGTATAATTTCACTAAATGAAAAAAATAATGTTTCTTTTTAATGTACATAGTGACAATGACCTTTCCACCGCCGCAAGCATTATTGGATATTTGGCTACCTTAACAAGCTGTGATGTTTTTAAATGGAAAAGAAATTCCATATACCCTTTTTCCATATTTTGGTATTGAAAATGGTTTTGATAGTGGATTTACAGTTTCAATATCAAGAAATTTTTTCTTCTGACTGCAAATGAAAATTTTTCATTGAAATGTAGATATTTTCATTCTTTTATGTTTGATGATTATATAATTGTACTTGGACATTTCACGAGTGGTTACGGGATAAACCAAATTATGGGTGGTTCCATAATAAACAAAGAAAGGGTGGTTACATTATAACCTCCAATGCATAGGGTATGTAATTCGGTAATATGGTTATTCCATTTTTATGAATGAATTGTGGAAGTCGACCATATGGTTATTCCATTTAATTATGTTTATGTCTCAAGTTTACCTTTTATATGTTATGTTTTCTATCTATGTGTTTTATATGGGGTTATTTAGGTGATATCTTAGATTATAAATAGTCATTTAAAAGATAAAAATATTTTCTACATCATAGTTTTTTATTTATAATTTATAGACATCAAGTAAATATATTTATTTATGAAAAAATATTGATGTACTGATTACCTTATTTATGAATATTTTAAATAAATAAGATTATAAAACACAAAATAAATTTATTTTTAACCTTTTAATTATATACGTGAATTTTATATATGATTATGACTTTTTATCTTGGGATTAATGAAGTTTTTTTGAATTAATCAACTAGTTATGGATTTTCAAAAATTTGTGATATGAGTGGTATAAAAATTGACGTAAATGGGTTTTTAAATAACTTAATTTTTTATGACATTATATTATGGTCCTAAGAATATAATACTCGCCCAAATGACATATATGATGTTAAAATTTTCATTAATGATCCATTTTTTTATCTCGTGGAATTTTATAGTAACTATGGTAACCATATATTATGAATATAAAAAAAGACATGGTAAAAGTTAAATATGTTTACTAAGGGTTAAAGCTAAAAGATAAGGTTAATTGTTTAACCTATACTTGTATAAAACCCATTGGCTGAGAGTATTTTGACCCATCCTCATATGATCTTCTAAATATATCACTTTTTCATAATGGAATTGTAAAATCAATTAATAATAAAATAATACTTTCAAATATTCCTACAGTTCCCTTCCTCCCTCTTGTAAAAGGACACCACCTATAACCCTTACTCTCACCACTTAGTCCCCCTTCAATCATCAAAAATTCGCCAAAATATTCTCCCAAAATTCCTTATTTCCTCTTAGAATCATTCCCCTATGTATAAGGAAATTAAAGATATCCCTTTGGCTCAAATCAAAAGAATCTACATGATTTGAGGTAACGTATTCTCCCAAGTTTCTTTCCATTATTTTTCCTTCTCCAATAACTATGCTCTTAATATTATTTATTTACATAACAAAACCACTATCATAAATATACTAGGTTGTGGTGAAGATAATTATTTTAACTACACTTACACTCACCTATGTCTAATGGGTATAGAACATAATGTTTCTCTTGACGGTAAACTATTGCCTCTTTAAATGATGATTGTTAAATTTTTTCCAACAACTTATTATGGGAGACATTATAAATGAAATATAATTATACATAATATATATGATATTTATTTTATCTATTATCTTCTATAATTCTAATTTATAACATACCTTTATGTTTTATATATATGATAATTTCATTTGAGGAAATGCGGACTACAGCCCCCCCAAAATGATGTGACTCATTCATGATATACATGGAATGTATAAAGGATGGAATTAATGAACTTATGTAACATATATAACATATATGTTATACTGTATTTATAATATACCTCATTATCATTTAGTTTACATTCCATTAAATATGAAAAATAAATAAAATTAGTGTTCATGCATACGTACGGCTTACAGTATCCATGAATGATGAATTTCATTTCATATATCCAAATTCTATGGACAATAATATATATATAAAAATTTGATATATATGATATATCTAATATATAAATCATTAATATCATTACGGAGATAAAGGAATTTTTTACCACACATACAATTTACAATGATAACAAGTTAATTTTTGACTAAAGTTCCAAACATCGACAATTTGTCCGATATGAACTCTAATAATTAACTAATTTTCATAGCATGGAAATAATTGGAACAAAAGGAATAATAAAAATTAATAAGGTTCTCAAGAAAGTATAAATTAACATAAGTTTATTATTCATGATCTTAATGAATGAACGAGTCATGTTGGACACGAGGTAAGGGACATCATCTCAATCTCTTTTCTATGAGGCATATTTTGATATTTTCTGGAATTACTTTTATATGGTGTATAAACCCCTTTTACATTTAACTTCATTCAAAGGGAATATTTTTTCTATCTAGAATTATACTAAAAGACAAAGGGAATGTTTCTTTTTAATGTATGTGGTGACAAAGACCTTTCCACCACCACAAGAATTATTTGATTTTTGGATTCCCTAAGAAGTCAAGATGTTTTTAAATCGAAAATAAATACCATATAACCTTTTTACATTATTTGGAATTGAAACCGGCTCTTAAATTAGATTAACTATTTCAATATCATGAAATTGTTTCTTCTGATTCCAAATGAAATATTCTGATTCAAATGTTGATATTTGTAATATTTTATGTGTGATGATTATAAAATGTTACTTGGACATTTGAGAGGTGGTTACATGATAAAACAAATGACAGTTGGTTCTATGATAAATGAGGGATGGATGGTTATGTTATAACCTAAAATGCATTTGGTATCGAATTCACCCGTATGGCTATTCCATTTGTAAGAATTATTTGTGGAATTCCACCATATGATTATTCCATTTAATTATGATTCTATCTCAAGTTTACCTTTTATATGTTATGTGTACTTTCTAGGGGTTTTATCGTATTATTTGGTATACATAAGGGTAAGAAATGAGATTTTATATGTTGAAGATTATTTACTACATAAAGATGAAATGATTTTCATAGGACATGAAGTGTAATAGGTTCAAGGAAGGAATCATGGAAAAGTCATGATTTTTAAAATATGGAATTAAAAATGTTTCTTTTCATTTATGATTTTTTATTATATGAAGAAAATGGATACTGAGTATAAGTGTATACATGTAATATTAAAGTTTTTATGTATAAGTTAAAACCAAATTCTCTAAGGCACTAAACCTAGAAAGATCCTCAATGTGAATTATTAACTTAATTAAATGTTATAAAATGCTTAAGGCTGAGGCCTTATACTCTTTATAAGGATAAGGAGATCTAGAATATCTAAGGTTATCATAAGAACACAAAATAACTCCAAAATGAATGATCTGACCCCCTATTAAAACTTGTAATTTTGGTTCCAAAGTAACAAATTTATAGTCAAATGGAGGTACTAGTTTTTAAATATGAATTTCACAAAACCAATTATAAATCATATTTAGGAACATAAATGACTTTATCCTAAATTTTTTTAAAAATAGAGTTTTATTGAATGAACTATTTAATGTATCCTTTTAAAATTTCATGTAAAATATAGATTTAAAATGGGATATATTTTCAAAATATTTATATAAACTCTTGGGTTGAGGAGACTCTCTTTTTTTGAGTAGATCACATCATGTGAGAATATATATGGATAAAAGCAGAATATTCTTCTTCAAAAATGTTTTAACCATCATGTTTATGGATTTTTGATGTAAATATTATCCCAATTTGTGGAATAATGTTTTAAAAATATGACAAATATTGAAAAGGTTTGATTTTGTTTCCTTGCATTTCTTCCCATCATTCTTCAACATCATCATGGATTTTCTAAATCGCATCTTCCTATAATAGAAACATAAAAATAAATGAAATTAATATTTTTTATAGTATTTAACATTAATTAATTTAATCTAATATAATTTTAATTTTAATTTTTCATTGCAAAATTACAATTCAATGTAGTTTAAATTAATTGGATAAGGGTGTAATATAATAGTAAATTTAGATACAATCACCTCCATCAGTTCATACATATCATTAACATAAAAAGGTCACATTCATCTTTTAGTCATCACATTGAAATTTGGTGGATAAAAAAACAATATGCATTATAGACTATCTACATGGGTAAATGAAAATAATTACTATGAATTAATCAGTATGAAATGATTCTTAAGTGTGTGTTTTATGTGATTTTATATTCCCATAGTACATCATCTAATTTCTTGTAATAACCATTACATGAAGCACAAATACATCTCTTAAAAATGTATTTAATCAAAAATAATTAGCCTTCCATAATATCATTACTCATAGGATTATGTTTTTATTGTATTTTATCAAACCATATGTATTTATAATGAATTCCCCTAATAAAATATATTAAAATTCGTTCCCTTATCACTAAAAATCGTCATGGGAAACCAAATCGACATAAAATATATATTTAAATAACATAAATATTCCATTAGTATTGAATTGATAAATTAAAACATTATAGAACAAATTTTAGACATGGTATACACATACTAAAACATATAAATTACTAATAGATAGGGGCAATGAGCCTATAAAAGTAATAACTCAAATATCAAAAACATCAAATTCAAGAATGGGGTGTTATTGAATTTATAATCTCTATCCAATGTTTACTTTATTTTATTATATACTCTGGATCAATATGATGCATTTTTTTCCAAAATAATCAACATTGGAGTTTCTTGATAATTATTCTATAAGCCCTATGATGTAAACCTATATAATTTGTATGAAAAAAACATAATTCATAGTTAACTTCTTATTTTTTTAATGAATCACTTCATTATGATTTTTTATAAGATAAGTTTATTTGATTGAACTCCCATCAATATGTATTTATATCTATTTGAAACCACTTCCTCTATTGGTGTGTGAGATATTGGTAGAATATTATTAGGGAGAAGAAATTCGTGATGTTGACAAACTATGCTCTCGAAATATGTTCATTGATAAAAAAATTTAATCTATAATTTTTCATAAATTGCACTATAAAACTATTTATAAATGATATGTTGTTTCATGTATGATTAATGATTATGATAAAGATTATCACTACCATTTCTAAATTCAATACTTAAGTAAAGTTGTTGAATAATCAACAAATAGTTGATCAATTAATTTTTGGAATTGTATTTATTAAACAAGTATTTTGACATGTCATGATATATGTTCACCATAATATTGTAAAATACCAAATAATATTTAAATTTATCATGATAAGTAAAACAACATAAGTAACCCCCTTTTTCATGATTTAATTTATCTAGGAATTTTTAAATTCCATTAATTATAGATGAAAAAAATTAATTCAACATGTTTCCCCAAGCTAGATCCACATTTTATATTAGTTACACAACACATAAGATCAAATGGTTCATTTTGATTGGGTGGAAAAATTATTTGACACTCCACCAACATTTATTTTATTAAGATGAAATATTTTATCCATGACTCATTAAATAGAAAAATATAATCCATTACTAGTAAATTTAGTAGTTTCTCACGATGTATTTAAAAAATAAATTATAATTATTAGGTAAAAAATGTATTTAATAAGGAAACTTTTTATAGTTCTCGATAACTTTTGAAATGGTATAGTTTAAAATAACGTAAATTTTTATTAGATCCACTTAAATTACATTACATTATTTATAATTAAAAAATACAACAATAATGTTGACCATTAAATGGAATTTCTCACAATTTATTTATTAATTATTTATTTACACCTCTCCTAGATGACTTCCAAATTTTGTAATAATTAGTGGAAGGTATTATTGTATATTATAAAATCATCCATGTATATTTCATATATTCTTACATCGATGTCTTGGAATATAAAAATCATAAAAAATAGGAATGTGGTATGTGGGTTTCATATACTAAGTGACAAATATCGACATGATAATTTATTATAGGGTATGAAGAGTTGAACATTTTTTATTCTTATAGGGATATCAATATTTTGTTATACCTATAATTTTCACCTAGTAAGTAATAAAATGAATACAATGATATCCTTTTAATAATTTTATCTACAAATGGAAAAGGAGGGTTTTAATTTTTGATGTATTATTTACATTGTCGGTGTCTATAAAAAATACAGATCTAGTGATCCTTCAGGTTGAAATTATCTATTTTTTTCAATTTTCACCACAAAAATCCCTATTTTCTCTTAGACTACTTAAAGTGGGATCACCAAGATCCAATATAAAAATGCATAAAACATCATGGAACCCAATACTTTAATTACTTCTTCATAACTTATTTCACTGGAATAGTCAAAATCATTTCTATTTTATTTGATAATTTTTATTTTCCTTACAATGGCACTACTTCATTTAACATAACCAATATTATTAAATAGTTTTTTTCTATTATCCAACGAATGAAATTTTTTAATATATTATAAATTTCAATAATTTAGTTTCATATTTTGATGTAAGATAATAATTAAGAATCACTGGTGAAGTATCATTCCCACAAAAATCATCATACTTATATGTGGAAGGGGGTATTCATATCCTATTTTGATACCCTAAAAATGCATGGGTTTATAGTTTCGATCTTCACCATATGTAGGGTTGCATGTGAATTCTTTCAATAATTAACAACTTTGATTTACAAAAATTATTCAAATTTGACTTATTATATGGGATTCATATTGTCATTATATAGAACATATCTGAATTATAATACAAAATATCACAATTTGGATATACATAGTAAATCTCCAAAACATTTATGCAGCTGAAATTCCCTAATATAATGGTAAAATATTGTTTCATATCCTTTAACGCTTTATATATTACACCATTTCAAAAACCTAAAAGTTAATCTCACTATGATGAAAATCAATTATTATATTCCAAATTTCCTTTATGTATATCACTAAAATTATAGAAAATTAATTGTCCCATTATATATAATTAACAAAGTTACTATATAAAAAATTTAATGTTCAAAATATTACTAGAGTATCGTCAAATCTTCCCTTAGGTTACTTAACTAATCTATCTCCAAATTAATGTGAGACCTTTTCCAACATAATTTTATTTTTCCTATGTTTCGATATTATTCCAATTGAAATTAAATTATGTCTTTATTTCAATTCACAAAATTCATTTATTGTAACACCCCATGCTTCCACGGTTCATTTCCCTTTGAATAATGTAATAGCTTGCATTGTACGCAACTTTAAGATTCTAACACATCGTGACAAATCAATCTAGTCGTTATGTATAGTAATACCCACTTTTTGAAATATTATAAATTATATCGTTCAAAATGGACTTCATCTTTGGATTTGAAATATTGAAATAAGTTAAGGGTGAATTTTTGGTATTTTTCTGAAAACATTCAATTTTTGATGAATAGTGAAAAACAATGAGTTATTGTTTAAAACCGACTTTTTATTTAAATAATAATTTATTTTATTTAAATTTATTTATGTCAAAATATCTACATAATAACAATATAATTTCAATGTAATTCATTGGAGTCGTTTTATAATAATTTTAGACATATAAAAATTTTATTGAAATTTTTACCGTCTTTTACCCACCTCCTAGGAGCATTTGTAAATTTACATAAAACTTAATTTTACTACTTTTGTGAGTTGAATTTAGAAAATATTATAGGCATGGTTGACATCAGTAATTAAAATTTGGTTCAATTATATAAAAATAATTTTTGGTTAATAGTAACTTTTTACCTATATTAACCAAAGTTAAAAGTGAATAGGGTAATTAATGGTAAAAATGATATTATTCTTACCATAACACATGTCAAAATTCTATTGAATAAGTTCCATTATAACGAAAACAACATTAATAATAAAATATTATTCTTTAGGTCCACTTTGATTATATTACGACATTTATTATCATTTAATTCAAAGAAGAGTTAAAAGTGTTAAATTGAATGTTTAATAACTAAACCATTTTTAATATAGGGTTACACAAAAGATAAATTCGACTATAAATATTAATTAGAAAGCTAAAAATATTTCCGACATAATGGTATTTTATGTATATTTTTTATATATTAAATAATTAAATTTATTTATGACACAATATTGATGTAGTAATTACCGTATCAATGAAAGATTAAAATAATTGATATTATAAATATTCAAATAAATTTAATTTGATACTTTTTATGAATTAAACTTATTTTATAGGATAATATGAAATTTTAGGGTTGGTTAGATGAATTTTATAGAATTAATAATGCTCTTATGAATTTAGAAAAAAACAAAATAGGAAATACGGTCAAAGTTGACCTAAAAGAGTTTTTAAAACAAATATTATAGTATTAATTGATATTCTATTCTTAAAAATATGGGGTTCATCCCAAGGTCTTAAATAATATTATATATTCCATTAATAAACCACTTGAAATTTTATTTTATGTTTATAGTATGTCTATTAACCATGTAATATAAAAATACAAAGAGACATGGTAAATGTCAAAATATTTAACTAAGAGTTAAATATAAAAGATAAAACTAATATAGAAACCCAAAACTATCTAAAACCTATTTTTTGAGGGGTTTTAGACCCATACCCACATTATCCTTTAAATAATTCATTTTTTAGAAATTAGAAACCGAAAATAATTTTATTATAAAATTATATTTCTAGCTTTTCCTAAGGTTCCCCACACCCCTCTTATAATAGGGAACTCCCCCTTATCTCTAATTTACACCTTAAAACCCATTTGGCTCATACAAAATATTCCAAAATACCCTCTAAACTTTCCTCCCTTCATCCTAGAGGCCTTTATTTTGTCAAAAAGGCAACCTAAGGATCCCTTTTGATCAAATCAAAAGGAAGAAACCGAAGAAGAGGTAAATATTCATCACCTCTTTTTAAGTTCCGTTCTTCTTCCACTTCCTCTTTATTTGTTGTTTCCATTATAAAATAATAACTCATGTATCTTATATATATTTTTATTTTATTATAAATATGCTACAACAATATTCATTATTCAATCCATCCTTTGAATGAAATTTCACCATACGTGTGTACGTACGGCTTACCGTCTCCATGTCGTGGTGTAATTGTTATTCAATACATTATTATTTGGATGGGTATCAAAATGATGTCTAATTTTTGTAAATAATAAATATAACCTGATAATTATTCTTTATATATGATATAACATCCAATTATATATGATTTTAATATCAAAAGAATGATATTATCGCTCGTGTGTACGTACGGATTACCATCTCCACGAACGTGATGAGGTTCATTCCACATCATAATCATTCAAGAATAATTTTCCTTTTATGATTAAAAATAATGTTTTTGAACATAATATAAATATTCATGTGAATTAAATGCATCCTATACATAAAAAACATGGCTTATGTAACAAAGCATATAAAGGAAAACGAATCAGTTAACACCAGAAACAATGATACCACTAAAATATCATTAAAAAATATTAGAAGATCATATATGATATCATATTAATCTATATGGTTCTTGAATGACTTAATAACAGTAATTTAACCATTATAAATGAGTTTAACCTACCCTCAACCAAGGAAAAGTACAAGGTAAAGGTTAATTTCACAATCTCTTTATTATCCGAGGTTGTTTTTATGTAAGTATCTACTAGGACATCTTTATCATCCACATCCATATTTCTTAAAAATGTATTTTAAAACATTTTTACTATCCACCAGACTATGGGGTAAAATCATTTATACACTTATTTGACTTTTTAAAAAAAAATTGAAAGGAATCTTTCTGTCGTTTTCTAAACAAGGTACTTTATGACCTTTTTGACAAAATTAAGGTAAGAATTATTTTTTAACTTATACGGTGGGTGCGGCTATTTTCTACTATTATAAAAATGTCAAAGCTTCACTTACAATATTATAAGAATATTTTCAAAATAAATTTTTTCATTTATAATTGAATGACATTTAAATTATTTCAAAATAATAAGAGATATTTCTCTAAAAAATGTTTTGATTTCATATATGTCAACATCCATTGATGGATTTTAAGCATATTTGATGTTGATTTATTATGATAAAAAACTTTCATAATGTATTGAAGGTTTTTTGATATGTTTGACAGTGGATGTGTTCTCTTTATACCATGCATGGTTTATGGATAATGTATTGACATTTCATATGCTTGTTTTAATACAAATTTTTATGTTATGTTTAAACCTTTTCATATGAGGAATGAATTGGACATAGTAAGTGACGGATGGTGCCTCCTATAGCTCCTCGATGCATCGGTAGATATCATGAGACAAACTAGTGTCTTATCACAAGGCCTTGACAAAATCATATTTGTAGTCTTGGCACAAGGCCTAGACTATGTGGTTTTGAAAGTCTGTCATTATGCCTTCCATCATTTTGAAAATGGCTATTGATATTGCATGTGATTATTATACTAGTAGAATATTAATTGGAATAAGTAAATAGAATTATTTGATTTTATCGTTGCCATATTATTTTGATGTTCAATTTTAAAAAGAATTTGTTTTAGTCTTATAAATTTCTTTAAATGTCTATGCTTATTTATTAATGTTTCTGCTATATTGTTATCCTTACTGCGCATCTAATCTCACCCCTTCCTATGTTTTATTTTTCCCAAGATGCGAAGAAGTATATTATGGATGACCTATAGGGATAGTCTATGGGATATTAGTACTTCTAATGCTACAAAACTGATCGGTCTATCGAGACTTGATCTTTTGTGATCATGCCAATGATATGTAATAATGCATAGACTTTGGGCATCTGCGGTCAGGGCATCATAATTCGTATCAGAAGAAGTTTAGTACAAACCTTGGAAACTAGTTTTAGGTAAACTCTGATTAGATCACATTGCCCTAAGATAGACATTGAGGATTAGTATAGAAGAACTTCCAAAAAAATTCTATTCTAGAGATTTTGTGAGTATTCCAATCAATAAAACCCTATCTGGACACGAGTAAGTAGAGGCAGCTCTGGCACAGATGTACCTAGGGGTAAAACCCGAAAACACCACTTTTATCTAGGCTCGAATAGTAACTAGTGCATGACAATGGGCCCTACTACACTCTGGGTTACGACACTCCCAGGGGATATGCTTAAGATAATTCTAATTTTCTTTAAAAACCATTATAAATGGTTTATGAGTATATACTTCCTCAAAGAAATTTTTTTTATGATTATGGATTATATCCATAAAATGTTAAATTTATTTTAAGTATGTTATATGTTTGGAATAATGTATTGTGAATCATAAACTAATCTAGTGTATGTCATTGTTTAGAAATGGAGCCTAGTGGAAGGAACAGAAACTGTATGAACGCACATAATCCATGTAGAGATTTCCCTCCTACTCAAGATAATTATATTAGAGCTGGTGATGCAACTGGTGCTGATCATCTTATCACCATATTGGGACAACTCACTCAGGTTATGAATAATAACCTTACCCATATGGAGCACATTCATCCACTGTTTGGGGGATCAATGTTAGATCGCTTCATGAGCCAGCAACCACCAACATTCAATGGGGGTTCAAATCCATTAGTAGTTGAGTAATTGAAAAATTCCTTTGAAAAAATATTCCACGCATTGGGGAGTAGCGAAAGGGAAAAAGTTGTCATGGAAGTTGAACGCCTCACTAGAGGTGTTATTTAATGGTGGTCATTAATTCAAAACACAAAGGAAGATGATGAAGTATCAAATATGGAATGGAGGGATTTTAAAGAAATTTTCATAGAAAAGTAAATTCCTCATGACCATCGAGCAAATATGGAAGGGCAATTTCTGAGTCTGAGGCAAATAAGGTGGTATATGCTTTGAGTAGAAAGGATCATGGAGTTTTGAACAAGATGAGAGTATAAAATGATCCTATATACATGGATCTAGTAAATATGAATATTATAATCACTAGGGAAGGTGAAACACATATACTTTTTCTAATGGTTTCCAAATCATCTTTATTAAAAAGGATAAAGAGTTCTCAGACTGATGATGATGATTTTCAAAAGATGATTAAAGTTGTGAATGGTGGGAGATTGAATGAATTTGTGTATGAAGATGGAATTTTGAAATTTTGGAATATACTTTGTGTTCCCGATATACCTGATCTAAAAAGGGAATTGTTGGATGACTCTCATAGTTCCAATTTCTCTATACACCCTGGTAGCACTAAGATGTATCGAGATTTGAAGGAAAATTTTTTGTGGGACAACATGAAGAGGGAGAGTGCTGATTTTGTGTCCATATTTTTGGTCTTTCAACAAGTGAAAGCTGGAAGGCAACAACCTAGAGGAGTTATACAACCTCTTCCCATACCTGAGTGGAAATGGGATGATATAACGATGGAATTTTTCATGGGGCTACCATAGTCTCCTAGATGGACCGATGCAATATGGTTCATTGTGGATCGTCTTACCAAGTCAACACATTTTGTTGCTATAAGAGAAGATTTACCGCATGAATGTCTAGCAATACTATATATTGATGATGTTGTGAGACTTCAAGGAGTACCCCTATCGATTGTTTTTTATCATGATCCATGTTTTACATCGAGTTTCTGGAAAAGTATTTAGAAATCCCTGAATACTGAACTTCGTTTGAGCACTGCCTACCACCCCCAAACTAATGGAAAATCAGAACGGTATATTAAAACCTTAAAAGACATGTTGAGATCACTCTCACTTGAATTTCAAGGTATGTGGGATCAGTATTTTACTCTGGTAGAATGTTCCTATAATGATAGCTTCCATTCAAGTATTCAAATGGCTCCATATGAAGCATTATATGGAAAGAGATGTCTGACACCAACATGATGGGATGATATAGGTGAAAGAAAACTCGTAGGCCCAGAATCGGTGGAGGAAACGATGGAAAAGGTGAAGGTAATCCAAAACCACATCAATGAAGCTCATTGTAGGTAGAAGAGCTATGCCGATAACTGAAGGAAGGATTTTGAATTTCAAGTAAGAGATCATATTTTATTAAAGGTATCTCCATGGAATGGTGTTATACGTTTCGTTAGGAAGGGTAAATTGAGTCTGAGGTACATCAGACCTTTAGAAATTCTAGAACAAATTGGGGTTGTAGCTTACCATTTGGCAATGCTGCCAAGTCTCTCCAAAGTTCACGACGTATTCCACGTATCACTGTTGAGAAAAAAACATGCCTGACCCAACACATGTACTCACCTATGAAGAATTAGAACTAGAACCCAAACAATATTATTGTGAAGAGCCTATCAAGGTTCTTGATACAGGAGAACAAGTATTGAGTAACTGGACGACTCGTCTGGTAAAAGTTCTATGGAGAAAGCATAAGATGGAAGAGGCAATGTTGGAACCCAAGAAACTTATGATGAAGAACCACCCGAATCTTTTTATGTAGTAATATTATAGAAATTTAGTGGATGGAATTATTTTAAGGAGGGGAGAATGTAAAACCCCAAGCTTCCATAGTGTGTTTCTATTTGTATAATGCAATACCTTGCATTGTACACAACTTCAAGAATCTAACACATCACGACCAATCAAACTAGCCATTAGGAATATTATTACCCATTTTTTGAAATTTTATAAATTTTATCTTTCAAAATGGACTTCATTTTTGGATTCAAAACATTGAAATTATATTTGGGTGAAGTTTTTGTATTTTTCTGAAAACATTCAATTTTTGATGAATAGTGAAAAATAATGAATTGTTGTTTAAAAGCAACTTTTTATTAAAATAATTATTTATTTTATTTAAATATATTTTTTTTCAAAATACATACATAATACCTATATAAGTTCAATGTAATTCATTGGAGTTAGTTTATAGTAATTTTAGATATATAAAAATTTTATTGAACTTTTTACCATCTTTTACCCACCTCCTATGAGCATTTGCAAATTTACATAAAACATAATATTACCGATTTTGTGAGCCGAATTTCAAAAATATGAGAGACTCAGTTGACATCAGTAAGTAAAATGTGGTTCAATAAGATGAAAATAATTTTTTGTGAATAGTAAATTTTTACCTTTATTTACCACGGTTAAAAGTAAATAGGATAATTAAGGGTAAAAATGATTTTATTATTACCCTAAAACATGTCCAAATTCTGTTGGATAATTTTAATTCGACCAAAAAAAACCTTATGAATAAAATATGATCCTTTATGTCAAATAGGATTAGATTAGGACATTTATAATTATTTAATCCAAAGAAGAGTTAAAATTGTTAAATTCAAAGTGTAATAACTGAACAATTATTAATATAGGGTTAAAAATAAGATAAATTCGACTATAATTATTAATTAGAAAGATATAAATATTTACTACATAATTGTATTTTCTTTATATTTTTTAGAAATTAAATAATTAAAATTATTTATGACACAATGATTAGGCAATAATTACTGTATTAATGAAAGATTAAAATAATTGATATTATAAATATCCAAATAAATCTAATTTCAGAATTTTTATGAACTAAAATAATCATATACGTTAATATGACATTTTAGGGTTGGTTAGATAAATTATTTTCGACGTAATAATGCTGTTATGAATTTGGAAAAAAAAGATTACCAAATAGTGTAAGAATTGACTTATAAGAGTTCTTAAAAAATATTATATTATTAATTGATATTCTATTATTAAAAATATAAGGTTTGTAAAAAGGTCTTAAAGAATATTATATAGGTCATTAATTAAAGACATGAGATTTTCTTGGATGTTTATAGTATTTTTATTAACCATATAATATAAAAATACAAAGAGACATTGTAAATGTCAAACTATTTAACTAAGAGTTAAATCCAAAAGATAAAGTTAATATAGTAACCCAAACCTATCTAAAACTTAGTTTTTGAGTAGTGTTCTACCCATACCCACATTATCCTTTAAATAATTCATTTTTTATCCATTAGTAACCGAAAATGATTTTATTATAATGTAATATTTCTATCTTTTCCTAAGGTGCCCCTCACCCCTCTTATAAAAGGGAACTCCCCTTTCTCTCTAATTCACAATATCAAAGCCATTTGTCTTGGAAACAATGTACCCAAATACCCTCTAAATAGTACTAAATTCATACTAGAGGCCTTCATTAATCATAAAACCAACCAATGGAGCCATTTTGATCAAATAAAAAGGAAGAACCCAAAGAAGGGGTAAATATTTCGTCACCTCTTTCAAGTTCCTTTCTTCTTCAACTTCCTCTTTGTTTGTTGTTTCCATTCTAAAATAATAAATCTAGTATCTTCTATATACTATGATGTTTACATAAATATGGTAAAACCATATTCATTATTATATCCACCCTTTAAATGACATGTCACCATACGTGCGTATGTACGGCTGACCGTCTCCACGTCATGGTGTAATTGTTATTCAATACATTATTATCTGGATGGGTATAATAATGACGGGTAATTGATATAAATAATAAATATAACATGATAATGATTATGTATATATGATATACCATCCAATTATATATGATTTAAATATCAAAATAATGATATATATGCACGTGTGTATGTATGGATTACCGTCTCCACGAATGCGATGAGATTCATTCCACATCGTAATAGTTCAAGAATAATTTTCATGTTATGATTAAAAATATTTTTTATAAACCTAATATCATTATGTATATGAATCAAATAAATCTTATCCATAACAAAAATGGCTTACATCACCAAGAATATAAAGGAAAATGAATCAGTTAACACCTGAAACGATGATACTGCAAAAATATCATCAAAAAAGCAATATTAGAAGATCATATATGATATCGTATTAATGTATATGGTTATTTTTTAATTTAATAACAATCATTTCACCATTTTGGACCTCACCTATTTTGATAATCCCAACTATGTTTCAATATGCTTTGATGTTCCCAAATAATGTTTATTTATATATTAATTCTTTCTATCTATGAAATCCTACTATTGAGTTGATAAAATATCAAAATGATCATTGGAATTTATTAATCAATGGTTATCTACGTTTATACTTGTTTAGAAAAGTTACTAACTCAATCTGGATATGATTTTCATTGAATGGATAGGTATTAAGTGTTGATTCACTGATACAAACCTACCGGTACATCATCTACCATTAAGTAAAGGTCACTGATAGACCAAGCTTCTAGAGACACAAGGTCACTGGTACAGACCTACCGATAGAGTAAGTCCACTGGTATTTACATAGTTACCGATACAAGCTACTGATACAAATAGATAGACAGACTGCTACCAATATGAATTCCACCAATACAGGCAGAAAAAGTCCACCAATACAGACAGATATCGAAAGACAGCTACCGATACAAGTCTGCTAATATAGACAGATGGCTACAGCAACAATGTCTCCCGATAAAAGAATTCCACCAATACAAAAGAGCTACCAATAAAAATAGCTACCTATAGAAAGAGCTACTGATACATAGAGATACCGTTAAAAAGAGTAATAGCTACCGATATAGACCTACTGACTCAAGTCCACCGCTACAAGATCACTAAAACTACGAGCTACCGATGGAAACCAGTCAGTGTTTCTCTAAACTCTATTTCTATTTGCTTATTTAGAAATAGTCATATATGATGTTTTTAATGAAACTTATATTAATTAATGGCGGTTTTGGCATGTTAGGGAACCGTACCTCATACCTGTAAAAAGTTAACCATTCCTATTGTTGGAGATCAAGGTATAAAAGGAATAGCAAGATAATGAAGAACTGGAGAGGAATATACGTGCAGGTGTGTGATACTGGAAGTGAAATTTATAAAGAGGAACAGGAGAACAACTAAATGAAAAGTCACACAGATAAATCATAATTTTAAAAGAAAAAGCTCAGGTTTTACAAAGAATACTCTCTTACTCGAGCTGAACACCTACAATGGAAGTGAAGGAACAGAACCACAAAACACTATTTTCCTTACAACTTCTAAAAAAGGACTCAAAACTTCATCTACATCAATATGAGGAGTACAGAGCTTCATTCACAACCCATAGAGCAATCTAAACTCATCTTTATTTTTTTTTCTCTATTGTGTTTCATTTATTCACATTTTGAGCAGTGTGTGTGCTCTGTTTTTTAGACACACACTGACTCCTAAGCAGAACTGGAGGATATCTAAAGTCCTCACTCAAACCTTCTGAATCCTTTTAGTTACCACATTGTATTTTGGTAGAGGTCAAGTGTGACCTGGATAGCATGTGTCCTATTATTTTGTTTTTCCCACAAAGAACTGTGGTAGAGGTCTTAGTACCTGGATAGTCAGTGTACTGTTGTAAACCCCGATCCAGGGTGTGGATCAAGGTTTATATAAACTGTTTGAGAGGACTAAGTCTCATATTGAGACTGAACATCTTGGTTAAAACTATTGAGCGTGTTTATTTTGTTTTAAACTATATTGAATATTACACTTCTAAGTACTTTAAATACAAATCTATTTTAAAGAAACTCTTATAGTTAAACTAGAAAGTGTTTGTATTTATTATAAACAATTATGATAGTTTCAAAATCTAATCTAATCTTCAGATTAGATTAATTGAGAACTAATCAATCTCTTGAGAAGCTAATTGACCCCTTACTGTATTACAAATTCACTACATTTTAGCTCATTATTTAAATTTGGTGATTTCTAATAGAAATTTTTTTAACAGAAATTTTTTAATTGAAACTCAATTAACCCCCCTCTTGAGTATCCACTCTGACCAACATTTCATATCAGAGGTATCTTTGTTTATAAAGTATTTCCAAATACTCTATTTTTGTACTGTGATTTTAGTAGTATCTCAAAGATACTCAATTTCTATTAGTTCTAAATTTTATCTCTTTAAATATAACAACTAAAATCTAATTATGGATAATAGACTTGAAGGTGCAGCTACCAATAGGCCACCTTTCTTTAATGGTGAAAATTATTCAAAATGAAAACAAAAAATGAAAATTCATTTTGAAAGTATGTGATTTGATATATGGAATGATATAGAGACTAAGTATAAGATCCCAAAAACTGAAAGAACTACTTGGGAAGAACCTACAAAAACTGCTTACAATAATAATTGTAAAGAAATGAATGCTCTATATTGTGCTTTAGGAGATAAATAATTTAATCAAATATTGGCTTGTAAAACTTCTTATGATATTTGGGATAGTTTGGGTGTTTCTCATGAGAGAACAACCAATGTTAGGAAATGAGATTGAATACCTACACTATTAAGTATGACAATTTTAAAATGAATCCTAATTATTATATTTCTGACATGTATCTCAAGTTCAATGAAATTATTAATACAATGAGCTCACTTGGAAAAGTTTTTCCTGCAAAAGAAAAAATCATGAGGATACTAAGATTTGTACCAGACAGATGGAGAGGCACATCAATTTCTATTAGAGAATCATGTGATATTGGTGCTTTGCCTATTAAGTAGCTGATTGGTAAGTTAATGATTTATGAAGAAGAATTGAAAGTAAACAAAGAATAATATAATGAACCAAGAAAGAAATAAGTAGCCTACAAGACCACTACTTCAAAAAACAAAGACAAAGAGATAATTCAAGCTGCAAATGACTTCTCAAGCAGTGATGAAAGTGAATCCGACAGCGATGCTGAAATGGCTCAGATAGCCATACGATTTAAGAAATTTTATAGGAAAAATAAGTTCTTCAGAAAATCCAATTATAAGTGAAAGTAAGATAGTAAAGGTTATTGGAAGAAGTATTGGAAAAGGACTGATAAAAGTGATGACATTGTCTTCTACAAATACAAGAGAAAATGATATATGAAAGCTGAGTGTCCAAAATTAATGCACAAGAAGAAATATGACAACAAGGAAAAAATTATAAGAGAGCTATGAAAGGAACGTGGAGTGCTTCAGAAGATAGTTTGAGTGATTCTAATTCCACTCAGGACGAAAAATCTCAAAAATCTAATATGTGTTTCATGAACAACACATCTGAGGTAACCTTGGAAACTCCTACTTTAAATTCTTATTATTCTGGAGATGATTCTGATAATAAAAACAAGACTAGTGAAGAATTATTTGAATACTGTAACATGATAAAGGATACCTGCAATGAGCTGAAAGATAAGTACGAGTCATTAAAGAAACAGTATGCCTTGACTGGTACTATTAAATCTGAGCTTAGTATAGAAAAGGAACTTAATTCTCAATTATTAAAGGAAAATACTGAACTTAAACTGTCTAATGAGAAACTCAATAAGGATCTAGAAAAATTCACTAATGAAACGAAAACTCTTACACAAATTCTAGGAAAACAAGTATCACCAAAATATATTACTGATTTAGGCTATCATCCTGGACAGAGACAGTTTGTTAAGCATAAATTTATTCCTAAATCTGGACAGTATGCTGCTAGTTCTAGTTTTTGGAAACTCTTATGCCTCAACTAGATATTCACATAGTCATAGATCAAACAAATTTTATCTTTAAAAAGTTTTTGAATCTATTTATTGTATGAGACCCATTAGATAAATCTGGGTATAAAACTTTTTTCTTGATAACCTATTTGGACCCAAGAAAATCTGGGTACCAAAATCATTTTCTGTTTAAACCTATTTTGAATGAGACTTGCCCGAAGGGTTCCTACAAGAAGATATCATACTTGTACAGTGGGTGTTCAAGGCATATGACTGGATATTACTCATGTTTAACAAGTTTAATCTACCTTGATGGAGGGAATGTCACCATTGGTGATAATTCAAAAGGAAAAAATCATCAGTATAGGCCATATAGTTAACACTGATTTAGTTTTAATTTCTAAATTATTATTTTTTGATGGATTAAAATACAACCTATTTATCATTTCTCAGTTGTGTGATGACAGTTTCAATGTTAAGTTTGAAAATTATTCTTGTAATTTTTTTAATTATAAAAATGATTTAGTATTTTCTGCCTTGAGAAGTGAAAATGTTTATGATGTAGATTTTAATTCTTTAACTAAACAAAAGGTTACCATTTTAAATGCTTTTCGTAAAGATTCTTCTCTATCCCACAGAATATTAGGACACTGCAATGTTCATTAACTTGAGAAACTAACTAAGAAAAATTTAGTTAGAGACCTACCTCAACTAAAATTCACATCAGATAAACTTTTTACTCCCTGTCAAATGGGAAAACAACATAATGTTTCATTCAATTTAAAGAAAGGAGTTTAAAATTATCAACCTCTCGAGTTGGTTCACATGGATTTATTTGGACCTTCTATAGTTTCTAGTTTAAATGGGAATCACTATGTCTACATCTTATTAGATGACTTTTCTAGATACACTTGTGTATAATTTTTTTCTCACAAAATTGAAGCTTGTTCTTATTTTATGACACACTCCAAATCTATAGAAAACCTTAGTGGAAATATGATTAAAAACATAAGAATTGATCGTGGTCGTATGTTTTTAAATCAAGAGTTTGAATCTTATTGCTCACATAATGTCCATAGTCACAACGTTTCTGCCCCAAGGACACCTCAACAGAATGGTGTAGTAGAGAGACGAAATAGAACCCTTCAGAAAATTTCTAGAAATATGCTCAATGTATATGATTTACCTGTTTATTTTTGGGCTGAAACTATGAATAGAGCTTGTTATATTATAAATAGAGTTTTGATTAGACATATTCTTAAGAAGACCCCTTATGAACAATGGAATAATATGAAGCCTAAAGTTAGTTACCATAGAGTTTTTGGTTGAAAAGTCTTTATTATCAATAATAAGTATAATATTGACAAATTTTCTTCTAAAAGTGATGAGGGAATCATTTTAGGTTACTCTATAACCAGTAAATCCTATAGAGTCTTTAACAAAAGAATTAAATGTGTGGAAGAATCAGTACATATCAAATTTGATGAAATTGATCCGCATGAACCTAGGTATTCTCTTGAAAATATTGAAGATGATATGTTTATTCTGGACCTTAATGATAAAATCAGTGAAACTGTTGTAAAGGCAACATGTTATGGAAATATTCTAGAATCAGTTTCTTGTGAACCCGGGCATAGAGAAAAACCGGAAATTTCTAGTACCACCTTTACTATATCAACTAGGATTCTAAAGAATCATCCTTTAGATGTTCTTTTAGGTAATCTTTATAGAGGGACACAAACTAGAGCTTCATTGAGAAATCAGGTTGAACATAAAGCCTATCGTTCAACGTCAGAACCTAAAAATATCAATGATGCCATCAATGATGAATTTTGGGTAATGGATATGCAAGAAGAATTAAATAAATTTGAAAGAAACAATGTCTGGGAATTATTTGACAGACCTATGGACACTTTGACCATTGGCACTAAATGGGTTTTTAAAAATATGGTTGATTAGTTTGGAAATATAGTTAGAAACAAAGCAAGGCTAGTTTCACAATGATATAGTCAAGAGGAAGTAATAGACTATGAGGAAACTTTTTCACCTATAGCTAGATTAGAAGCTATTACGATTCAACATGCCTATGATGCTCATCAGAATTTCATGTTATATCAAATGGATGTTAAAAGTGATTTTCTAAATGGTTTTATAATGGAAGATGTTTTTGTTGAACAACCACTTGGATTTATTAATCCTCATTTTCCAAATCAAGTTTTTAAACTTTGTAAAGCGTTATATGGTTTAAAACAATCCCCACGAGCTTGGTATGTTAGACTTAGTAGTTTTCATATTTCAAAATGTTTTTCTAAAAGGATTTCTGATCCAACTCTCTTTATTAAAAGAATTTCCAAAGTTATTTTCATAGTACAAATCTATGTAAATGAAATTATTTTTTGATCTTCTAAACATTCCTTATGTATTGATTTCTCAAAGAGTATGAAAAATTAATATGAAATGATTTTAAATGGAGAAGTCAAATATTTATTTGTATTTAAATTTTTTCAAAATGAAAATGGTATTATTTTAAATCAAAATAAATATACAAGGGATCTTTTAAAACATTTTGGTTTGGATAGTATTAAGGAAAGTGATACACCTATGAGTACTAGTTGTAATTTGGATGCTGATGAAACTGGAGAACAAGTGGATCAAACCAACTACAGAGGTATGATTGGGAGCCAACTCTACCTTACTGTTAGTAGAACTGATATTATGTTTAGTGTGTGTATGTGGTCTAGATTTCAAGCTAATCCAAAAGAGTCACACTTGCTTTCTGTTAAAATAATTTTCAAATATCATAAACATACTACTTACTTGGTATTATTCTATCCTAAAGTACAATCATTTAATTTAATAAGTTCTTCAGATACCGACTTTTTTGGTTCCATGTTAGTTAGAAAGAGAACTTCTAGAACATGTCATATTCTAGGTAAGTCCTTAGTATCATGGTGTAGTAAAAAGTAGAATTCTGTAGAATTTTCTACTACTGAAGTAGAGTATATTACTGCTGGAAATTTCTGTGCACAAATTCTGTGGATGAAACATACTTTATTGGACTACGGATATCAGTTTATACATGTATCTATAAACTATGATCACAATAGTTCGATTAACGTCTCTAAAAATCTCGTGTCTCACTCTATGACCAAACACATTGATATAAGGCACCACTTTTTGAGAGATCATTTCCAAAAGGGTGATATTACTCTTGAATTTATAAGTACTGAACATCAATTACCTGACATATTCACCAAGCCCTTATGTTCATATAGGTTAAGGTATATTATACATGAGTTAGGAATGATAGACATTGTAGAGCCTAATCCTCACTGTTAGCCTAATCCTCACCATTAGCCTAATCCTCATCGTTAGACTAATCCTCAATGTTAGTCTAATCCTCACCATTAGCCTAATCCTCACCGTTAGCATAATCCTCACCATTAGCCAAATCCTCACCGTTAGAAAAATCCTCACTATTAGTCAAAACCTCACTGTTATACCTCACTAGTATGAACCTCACTGTTATACCTCACTGGTATGAACCTCACTGTTATACCTCACTGGTATGAACCTCACTGTTCTACCTCACTATAAGTGTATATCACTTGTAAAAATACCTCAATGTTATGAATCCTCACTTGTATGTATTATCATTAGGTTTGCGATGTTTTTTAAACGTGGTATCTTTAGACTCCAGAATCCGTATCGTCTGTGCTATACTTATTATGCTTTATTTATTTATTTTGTGATTACTAAATTATAAAACATAATTATTAACCTCATCTCAATCCACCTCGAACCCTTTACCTTCAATATTTAGCTCCCAAACATTCTTTTCTCTTGAACTCTAAGCCTCACGATTCGTAGAATGGCAAGAGTGAAGAGACCATCAGCCAGCGAAAAGGATGATTTTCTGAATGCAAAGAAACTCAAAGGAGAGTCTAGTGGTGGAAGTAAAGTGAAGAAACATACAAATCCACATCTCATTCAAAGGGAAATAGTAGTTGAGAAAGATCTATGCACGGAATGGTGGATGACCAGTAAGTTGTTAGTTCTAGAAGTGATGGAAGAACTGAAATGGGTAGAGTGATTCTTAAATAACAATGGACCTTTTTATCCAAAGCAGGTAAAAGAATTCTATGTGTTTGTTTGTTTTGAGAAATAAAAAGTTGAGAACAAAATGATATCAGTAGTAAATGGAAATACAATAACTTTTTCTTCTATTGAGTGGGATGAGTGCATGAGAGTTCCATATGAAGGAGAGTTTGGGTATTTCTAGAAATTAGTACCTCATACTAGTAACATCTTTGAATATGAAGATGCATTGGAAGAATTAATAGGAGATGGTACACCAAGAAAAATAGTTTCTACAGAAATGGATGGAGAGAACCAGTTATTGTTCAAGTTCACCCAACATGTGCTAAGTCCAAGAAGAGGGGACTTTGCAAATCAGAAATACCAAGATATTTATTTGTTTCATTTGCTAAGGCATGGTGTCAAGGTAAATTTGGGTAGGATTCTGATGATTCAAATTGAATATATGACCAGGCCAAAGTCAAAAACAATCGCTCTATTCTTTACAAAGCTAATTTCAGTTATGATCAAATTGAAGGGCTAAGTTGAGTCTCAGGATGAGATAGTGGTGGTAAGGAACAATTTTTCCCTCACAAGCACTCTTTGTAAATACATGTAAATCAATTAGAATCCATGGAAAAGAGAATGGTTCAGTGATTAAGGGAAGTTGTATGATAAGTTTAATCCTCTGGATCATCCTTCTAGGCCAATGGATGTGAGGGATCCAAGTCTAGGACCTGATGAAGAGGAACCACAGTATAGTGATGATACTTCAGAGGAGGATACCTTTATATCTGATGGAAGGGATCCAGACTTGCCTCCAAGTCCTGTTTCTAACGTTTTATCATCTGGAAAGGAAACAGTGTTGGGAGTAATCAATGAAGAATCCCCTATTTATGAGGAAGTCCAGCCTGTTCCAGAGAATGAGGAAGAAGTCCATGAAAGTGGAGAACACTTTTCTGATAGCTCAGATGAAAACAACTTGAGTTTGAGTCCATTTATTGGAAGTATTTATGTGCCTATAGAGGATGTTCTTGTTGAAGTAGACAGACCTGCACCTATTCCTAATGAGCCTCATGTTGGAGAAATGGAAATGGTTGTAGAGAATTCTTCTGAGGTAGAACGAGCTGTTGACGGTGTTGTTTCTATACATATACATAAGAATGCACAAATTTAGGGGGAGAAACCAACCAGAAATGGAAATGTTTCTGTAGAAAGTGTGAATGAAGATTAGCCAGAAGATCCAGTTTTTGTTGTTTGTGGGCTAGACTATCCTGATTCTGAAGATGAAACACCCATCAACAGACCACAAGTTAACTATAATATTCTTTCTGAGTTTTTAACTGAGGATATGGTAAGAAAATCTGATCTGGACTAGTTGAAGTCTAATATTAAGGCCTAATTTGTGGAAGAGGTAAGAATAATGGAAACCTCATTGATATCATCCATTCAATCTGTTATGAATGGATCTGTGGCTAGTATTGTGTCTTAAATAGCACCTGTAGTTGTGCCAGAAAATCTGGTAATTAAGGCTGACCTTAAATCCTAAAAGGATGAGTTGAAGAATACTTGGATTGTATCTGTTGAAGATTTAAAGATCTATTTTATTGAAGAACTGATAAAAATAGAAAAATAATTTGAACTCCCTCTAGGATTTTTTGTGTCAACCACTGTGGAAGAGATGATGAATTACGTCTAGACCTGCCAGAATCAAATTTCAAGATTAGAAGAGGCTGTTGAATCTATAGATAAATAAATTGTCTCTATGGAATCTTATATGAGCTCTAAATATCAAGAAGAGAAAGACTTCTCTTTTGTGAAAAATGTAGTTGGCCAGGTGGTATCAGTTTTTGAGGAATTTAAAAATTTCGTGGAACAGCATGTCATCTCCTAAGACTCTCCTGTGAAGATTCTCATAAGTGTGTTGACTAAATCCTTTAAGGAAATAATTTCCATTACACTTTCACCTCTAATTACAACCAGGACTTCTTTGGATATTGTTCTGATTCGAGCTTTGCTGAGAGAAGAGATTGGATAGTCTTCTACCAGTGGCTCGGTAGACTCTTCTTATTTGACCCAAGTGGTGACTAACACTATGGATATAGGGAAAATTGTCACGACCCGACCTCGGGGCCCGTGCCGTGACTACCCCAAGCCCGCCTTCCATAGGCCAGGGGCTGGCAACTAGCACCAAGGCGTAAAATCCCGGTAAACAGGGAAGGCATTGCCTTTATAAGTAACAACCACCACAGAGTCAGCAGGCGGAAAGTAACTACAAGTGCAGAAAAGTAAAGGGGGTCGGAATACAAGCCCAACTGAAAGTAAAGTACAACTCGAAAGGGAAAACAGCAACTGAAAGTACAAGCGGCTCCTGGGACGTCCTCCTCGATTCCTACCTGAAGGGTAGGTACAGATGGCACAGCTCCTGGATCGTCCACCACGGATCCTACCTGAAGGGTAGGTACAGATAGCTCACAACTCCTCGGGTCCAACTGTCCGCTCCGAGCACGTCCCGCTCAGTGGTCCTCCTCCGGGTACCGACCTACTCCTAAAGCCTCATCCACAGTCAGCGCTGTCCGTCGTCTGCAACCAACACAACGAAGTGCGGGAAAAGCCCGTGCAGGGGTGAGTATAAGCTACTCAGTAGGGACCCCGAGACCCCTGAAGGTCTCTCAAATCCACAAAGGATAAACCACTAAGAAAAGTAACAATCACGAAGTAACATCCTGTATTGATTAGGTATATGCCCATACATATACCTATGTCACCAATTTCCGTTCGGCTCCAACACGAGCCCAAGAACAATCCAATCCACAAAGAAGAGTAAATAGTAAAATCCACATAGGATAACAGTACAAGTCCACACGGTTTATAACACGTTTATGAAATCAACGGATAACTATTACCCAGGTATATGCCCATACATATACCTAAGTTATCAAGCGACCCATCTCAATCATGAGGAAACACAAAGATCAAAGACTCAGCTCAAACCAGGATTTTTATTATCGAAACCGTAGCTGCTGAAGAGCCCCGTCTCTGAAGTGTGCAGTAGTCCTGACACGACTCCGAGCTACTGCTCACTAACCTATGACTGCTGAGGTACTCCTCCTGTCGAGTACTGCGGGTCTGCTGCCAAATACTGGGCGCTCCGTCCGCTGAGGGTCTGCTGCCAACTATTGGGCGCTCACCCAAATAGCCTACTGAGGTACTCCTCTGACGAGTACCGCGGGTTTGCTGCCAACTACCAGGCGCTCCGTCCGCCGTGGGTCTGCTACCAACTACTGGGCGCTCCGTCCACTGGGCTAGTCGACTCACTCCAAGTCGAGTCGGTCAAGCAGTCGTCAGGTCTCAGTCATCTACACGGTCTCCGTACTCCGCACGTACGTCTCCACCGTCGCGGGTCTGTCGCTACAACCAAGCGCGCACACTCCGTA
This sequence comes from Viscum album, assembly GCA_963277665.1. Lineage (NCBI taxonomy): Eukaryota > Viridiplantae > Streptophyta > Magnoliopsida > Santalales > Viscaceae > Viscum > Viscum album. The sequence goes on from OY728127.1 coordinate 319,615,514, forward strand.
GAGTATCGCGGGTCCGCCGCTACAACCAAGCGCACACACTCCGTAGAGTTTCGCGGGTCCGCCGCTACAACCAAGCGCTCCACCGCCAAGGGTCTGCTGCTGCATCCAAGCGCACCACCACTGTCAAGTACCACGGGTCCGCCACTACACCCAAGCGCTCCACCACCCAAGATCAACAGAAGATTCAGCTCACACAGGTTCGGTAGCACTGTTCCACGTAGGATCGCTGAGTGTTGTAGTCGTCGTCGTCGAATCCACATAGGATCTCTGTACTGTCGTCGTCGCAGTCACAGTAGCAGTAGTAGTAGTCGTCACAGTAACAGTAGCAGCCAGTACTAGGGTTCCCGCACACAGTAAGCTCGTTCGGAGGATCCGCTCCACGAGCCGAGAGGCTGATACATCAACTGTCACAAAGACCAGAGTTGATGTATCCAAAAGTTCCGTATCGTCAACAGGAACTCAACGCAACAGACGGCGCGTCGATCGGACGTCCGGTCTGAGAGTTATTGGCATTTTCGTTCCCGGGGCCCGGTTGGTTTTTAAGGCAAAACCAACCCGACCGTACTCCACCTGCATCCAAACCTCGGGCGGAGTATGCCAAAAGATCCGTCTCACTTAGAGGATTCCATCAAAGTCGACGGCACGTCAATCGGACGTCCGGAACTCAAGATATGAGTGTTTCAGCTCCGAGGGCCCGGTTGGTTTCGAGAACGAACCAACCCGGCCGTACTCCACCTGCGTCCAAATCTCGGGTGGAGTATACCAAAAGATCCGTCTCACTAAGAGGAACTTATCAGAACTGACGGCACGCCGATCGGACGTCCGTAGCTCAATATATGAGCGTTTCCGCTCCGAGGGCCCGGTTGGTTTCGTGAACGAACCAACCCGGCCGTACTCCACCTGCGTCCAAATCTCGGGCGGAGTATACCAAAAGATCCGTCTCACTAAGAGGAACTTATCAGAACTGACGGCACGCCGTTCGGACGTCCGTAGCTCAATATATGAGGGTTTCCGCTCCGAGGGCCCGGTTGGTTTCGTGAACGAACCAACCCGGCCGTACTCCACCTGCGTCCAAATCTCGGGTGGAGTATACCAAAAGATCCGTCTCACTAAGAGGAACTTATCAGAACTGACGGCACGCCGTTCGGACGTCCGTAGCTCAATATATGAGTGTTTCCGCTCCGATGGCCCGGTTGGTTTCGTGAACGAACCAACCCAGCCGAACTCAAAGTAATCCGAAACCTTGAGTGCGATATACCGAAACGACCGTCTCGATCCAAGGATCGCGTTGCCGCAGACGGTTCGTCATTCGGAGGTCCGAGGCTCAAGATATGGCCCAAAAACCGATTCTGGTTCGAAACGGGGGGTCCGGGTCCGGGCCGACCCGGCCCGACCCCCCCCCCCCCCTGGGACGGCGCGGTGGCCGGCGGCGGCGCGGCGGCGGCGCGGCGGCGCAAGGAGGCGGCGCGGCGGCGCGCGGAGGCGGCACGGCGGCGCGCTGGGGCGGCGCGGCGGCGCGCTGGGCGCGCAGGCGGTGCGCGGGTGAGACCCCCGCCTCCCCGTTTTTCCCTTGGCGGCGCGGCACGGGCCGCGCTGGTTTTAAGAAAAACCGCCCCCTCACATGAGGGGGCCTGCTTTTGAGCGGATCCGGGGGGTGGCGCTGCCCCCCCCCTTCTAATGAAAACCGGCCCCCAATTTAATTGGGGGCCATTAAAGGTTAACCGGGGGAAATTAATTCCCCCGGTTTGACTTCCTTCCGGCCGGCCCGACCTGGCCGGCCGGTTCCCTTTCGTCTTCCGACACCGGCGGCCCGGTTGGCCGCCGGTCTTCTCGATCCGCCGCGGCCCGGAACCGGCCGCGGCCTTCGTCGTCCGGCGCGGTGCGACGACACCGCGCGCCTTCGCCGCGGCCCCGCTCCGGCCGCGGCGCCTTTGTTTTCTCCTCCGATGCGGCGCGGCGGCGTTGCATCCAACGGTCGCACTTCCTTTACTCCGCCGCGGCCAACGGGCCGCGCCTCATTGCTCCGGCGGCTTGTTTAGTCTGGCTGTGGGAGACCACCACGGCCCTCGTCGTCCGGAGTGGCGCCTCAAACTTGCGCACTCCCATGAAGCCCTCTACGTCCTTGCGCGGTGTCACGGCTCCGCACCGCCTCCTCTTCGATCCACGAGTAATCCAACAACAAGGTTTGGGAGGAGGATCGACCGTGTTGGTACGGTCTGATCCCCTCCCATGTGAAAGATAACAAGTGGTCCAATAATTTATTTACGAAGGCGTAAATTAAATTAAGAATAAGTGTACAACCCCTACCTCGAAGGAAGTTCGCGGAGCTCGTCAACGATCCGCGAAGGACGAGCGTCGCGGAGATCGGACATCACGGAGGTCGGTCGTCACGGAAGAAGACGTCGTCGGCATCGCGGTAGACGGACGCGGGTTCGCCGCGAGAGGCACGTCGCGGAAAGTGCGTTGCGGCGTCGGACGTAGGTTCGCCGCGGAAAGCACGTCGCGGAGAGGATGCGTTGCGGCGTCGTGGAGGAAAACCAACGCGTTGCAGTCCGACGTCGTGGAAGAAGGACGCCGCGTTCTTCGTGAAGTTGAGTGTTCTTCGTGATGTTGAGCGTTCTTCGTGATCTTCGTCAGAGATGAAGAAGAAGAAGAAAATGCTCTCCACCTCTCAAGGAACAAAGGAACTAACCCCAAAAATAATAAATTAAGCTCATACTTAATTTATTAACACAACACCAACCTTTGAAATTCAAGAGTTTGAATTTCAAAACTTTAATTAAACTCACTTATTAATGACATAAGTTATAACCTAAGTTTACATCATTAATTGTGAGTTGGGGAGGGTTAGAGAAAATGAAGGGGTGGGGTTCGTGTGGGCCCCACCACCCACTTAACCTCCCAAGGGAAGTTGGGTTGTCACCCAACTTCCACCCAAAGGATAAAAACACTTAAGGAAGATAAAAATAAAAATTGAAGTTAAATTTTTATTTTAACATTCATAATTTTATTTTTTTACAACTCCCCTCGTGTAAACGCAACTTCGGGAAAGGTCTCCTTAAGCGAATATCGGCGCTGCGAGTTCATCGGTGCCCTCGGATTTCAATTCCGAGCACCGGATCAAAAGTTAGGAATTCCCGCTCGTTCGTTCACTGAACGTACCCGAGCCCAACTTCGGAAATTAATTCCGGGCACTCCGGGCCTCGGAATCAGGTGCCGTCAGAAACCGCGCTCTTGTAAAATTCTAAAGAAAATTAAGAAAAAATTTCCCTTGAATTTTACGGGTCTTTACATTACTCCCACCTCAGGGCTTTACGTCCCCGTAAATCTTCAACTCACACTTAAGGGAAACAAAGTAGTACTGAGCACGCAACTGATCTTTACGCTCCCATATGCTCACCTGAAGATCTCGTGCTACCCGAGAAGCACCCCAGAGGAAGCAACCGTTCATGTAGGACCTGCTCCTGTCGATCCTCGTTCTCTACTAGAACCTCTGTGCTTGTCGCCCTGTCATCGACGTCCAACTCCCCGTGGTCGATGACGTGTGAAGAAACATACACGTATCTCCACAACTGAGACACGTGGTGGACATTATGCACCCGGTGCGACTGAGGTGGTAGGGTCAAGCGGTAAACCTCTTCGCCTACCCTGCTGAAGATCAAAAGGGTCCATTGAACTTCGGAGATAACATGCCACTTCGGCCACATCTCCGAAACCTCATCGGGTTGAGACCGTATAAGAACGTGTTTGTCACCCTCGAATTCAAGAGGTTTCCCTTTTTAGGTTAGAACTGAAACTCAAAACTCCTGCTGCCACAAGGGTAGGGTTGACCAACTCAAGAGTGATCGGTCACACCCTCTTATGCCTGAGTTTAACATGTGTTGCCCAGGGTTTCCTTTTCGCCGACCAAGGAAACCCCATTCCGACGTTTGCCTAAAACAGTCAACCGGGGTATGATTTGTGAATCAAAACCATACCCAGATCAACGTCGTAAGGCCCTTACGCTGCCACCAAGAGATTCCAACCGAAACTCTCTCCTCGAGGTCAAATCACACCGTCGGCGTAAGTGTGATTATCGAGTCTCCTCCCAAAGGTATCTCCAGACGTGAGGGTCAAGTCTACGGCTTACCCGGAACCTCTAGGTCTGGGACATGATTCGCGGAAGGGTAGAATGATTGGTTCTTATGTCTATAGATATGGCAGCTCGTAGTAGACATAATTCGTACCCCGAATCATTCTTAGAGCTCCTGGGTCACACTCCTTGACCGCAATGCAGCTACTCTCCTCCCCAGCCCTCCTGCTCCCTGAGCCTGGCGGGGACTACTAAGTCGGGTGGTCGTAACATGTCGAAATGTACACCACCACATGTTGTTCTCTAAGCTCCGCTTCCACGTCTGCTACCCTGTAGATTCATCTGTCCTTAGCACTTCCTCCTCCTGAAACATTTTACACGCCCGAGTCTCTGAGACTGGCGCTAGTTTCCTTCCTTTCACTGCTAACGTTCACAACCACAAAGGTTCTCTCTAGCATCCTAGCATAGGTAGAAATGCATAGAGGAAAAGTAATGGTTCAGATTTCCTTTAGACACACTTCGCTCAGAAGTTCGAGTCTAAGGAACTGATCACAACGTAACCAACGAGTACCAAGATTGATTGGTAAGCCACGATGAGTGCTCTGCTTCCGACATGTCGTACTGTCGAAGCTGTATTAGCTCCAGAAAACTCACAACCACCTCCTCAAGCCAGTCCTCAGCCGCCTACGAATCAGGCTCACCTCGAAACTTGAGGGATATCTGGTGCTAAAACATATGTAAGGCACTAAGCCTGTGATTCTCTGCTACCGGTACCGCCGGTAGTGTCTACTGACCAACAGGTAGTGACATAGCTGGCGCACTACCCGTAGGTACTATCCCATGTATCGGTTCGCGTACCGAAGCCTCATTAATATAAGGACCAACCTCATGGTCACTCACTGGAAACAACAGGAGCTAAGATCATCATCCTCTCTACTAGTATCCAAGCTAGGCGTAGAACTCTAGAAACCGCCTCCATCCAGTCCACTGCTGCCTGGGAAATCTGTCTCGCCTCGTATCCTCAGAGGCCTCTACTGCTGGAACTCGTGCATCGCGCTCTGTTAGCGTGCACCGTCAGCTAGTGGCATCTGCTGCCTAACAGGTGGTGGTGGTGCTGGTACACCCCCCGAAGGTGCCAACACTGAAAAAGGGGCCCTGCACCGGAGTCTCGCTGCTCGGTGGGCCATCATCGAGAACTCTCTCGGAACTCCAGCTAACTATCTGCATGGTGACATTCTGAACAGTTGTGTCACGGTCAACGATTTATACCTGGTGAGCTGACCTGGTTTGAGCTGACTTTAAACCTTTTGGGAAACACACACGCAATCAGTGTTTTCGTGCATTAAGTCGGAAATCAGAAGTCAGGGTCCTGGTGTACGGATACGTCGGCCGCCGCACCAACACTGGACTCCCTGGACTGATAACCACACTCAATATACTAAACACTATTGCTTCACATAGAAAAAAGACCAGAGTCTGCGGTAGAACCGAACTCCTTTGATACCAATTTGTCACGACCCGACCTCGGGGCCCGTGCCGTGACTACCCCAAGCCCGCCTTCTATAGGCCAGGGGCTGGCGACTAGCACCAAGGCGTAAAATCCCGGTAAACATGGAAGGCATTGCCTTTATAAGTAACAACCACCACAGAGTCAGCAAGCGGAAAGTAACTACAAGTGCAGAAAAGTAAAGGGGGCCGGAATACAAGCCCAACTGAAAGTAAAGTACAACTCGAAAGGGAAAACAGCAACTGAAAGTACAAGTGGCTCCTGGGACGTCCTCCTCGATTCCTACCTGAAGGGTAGGTACAGATGGCACAGCTCCTGGATCGTCCACCACGGATCCTACCTGAAGGGTAGGTACAGATAGCTCACAACTCCTCGGGTCCAACTGTCCGCTCCGAGCACGTCCCGCTCAGTGGTCCTCCTCCGGGTACCGACCTACTCCGAAAGCCTCATCCACAGTCAGCGCTGTCCGTCGTCTGCAACCAACACAACGAAGTGCGGGCAAAGCCCGTGCAGGGGTGAGTATAAGCTACTCAGTAGGGACCCCGAGACCCCTGAAGGTCTCTCAAATCCGCAAAGGATAAACCACGAAGAAAAGTAACAATCACGAAGTAACATCCAGTATTGATTAGGTATATGCCCATACATATACCTATGTCACCAATTTCCGTTCGGCTCCAACATGAGCCCAAGAACAATCCAATCCACAAAGAAGAGTAAACAGTAAAATCCACATAGGATAACAGTACAAGTACACACGGTTTATAACAAGTTTATGAAATCAACGGATAACTATTACCCAGGTATATGCCCATACATATACCTAAGTTATCAAGCGACCCATCTCAATCATGAGGAAACACAAAGATCAAAGACTCGGATCAAACCAAGATTTTTATTATCGAAACCGTAGCTGCTGAAGAGCCCCGTCTCTGAAGTGTGCAGTAGTCCTGACACGACTCCGAGGTACTGCTCACTAACCTATGACTGCTGAGGTACTCGTCCTGTCGAGTACTGCGGGTCTGCTGCCAACTACTGGGTGCTCCGTCCGCTGAGGGTCTGCTGCCAACTACTGGGCGCTCACCCAAATAGCCTACTGAGGTACTCCTCTGATGAGTACCGCGGGTTTGCTGCCAACTACCGGGTGCTCCGTCCGCTGTGGGTCTGCTGCCAACTACTGGGCGCTCCGTCCACTGGGCTTGTCGACTCACTCCAAGTCGAGTCGGTCAAGCAGTCGTCAGGTCTCAGTCATCTACACGGTCTCCGTACTCCGCACGTACGTCTCCACCGTCGCGGGTCTGTCGCTACAACCAAGCGCACACACTCCGTAGAGTATCGCGGGTCCGCCGCTACAACCAAGCGCACACACTCCGTAGAGTTTCGCGGGTCCGCCGCTACAACCAAGCGCTCCACCGCCAAGGGTCTGCTGCTGCATCCAAGCGCACCACCACTGTCAAGTACCACGGGTCCGCCGCTACACCCAAGCGCTCCACCACCCAAGATCAACAGAAGATTCAGCTCACACAGGTTCGGTAGCACTGTTCCACGTAGGATCGCTGAGTGCTGTAGTCGTCGTCGTCGAATCCACATAGGATCTCTGTACTGTCGTCGTCGCAGTCACAGTAGCAGTAGTAGTAGTCGTCACAGTAACAGTCGCAGCCAGTACTAGGGTTCCCGCACACAGTAAGCTCGTTCGGAGGATCCGCTCAACGAGCCGAGAGGCTGATACATCAACTGTCACAAAGACCAGAGTTGATGTATCCAAAAGTTCTGTATCGTCAACAGGAACTCAACGCAACAGACGGCGCGTCGATCGGACGTCCGGTCTGAGAGTTATTGGCATTTTCGTTCCCGGGGCCCGGTTGGTTTTTAAGGCAAAACCAACCCGACCGTACTCCACCTGCGTCCAAACCTCGGGCGGAGTATGCCAAAAGATCCGTCTCACTTAGAGGATTCCATCAAAGTCGACGGCACGTCAATCGGACGTCCGGAACTCAAGATATGAGTGTTTCAGCTCCGAGGGCCCGGTTGGTTTCGAGAACGAACCAACCCGGCCGTACTCCACCTGCGTCCAAATCTCGGGTGGAGTATAACAAAAGATCCTTCTCACTAAGAGGAACTTATCAGAACTGACGGCACGCCGATCGGACGTCCGTAGCTCAATATATGAGCGTTTCCGCTCCGAGGGCCCGGTTGGTTTCGTGAACGAACCAACCCGGCCGTACTCCACCTGCATCCAAATCTCGGGCAGAGTATACCAAAAGATCCGTCTCACTAAGAGGAACTTATCAGAACTGACGGCACGCTGTTCGGACGTCCGTAGCTCAATATATGAGCGTTTCCGCTCCGAGGGCCCGGTTGGTTTCGTGAACGAACCAACCCGGCCGTACTCCACCTGCGTCCAAATCTCGGGCGGAGTATACCAAAAGATCTGTCTCACTAAGAGGAACTTATCAGAATTGACGGCACGCCGTTCGGACGTCCGTAGCTCAATATATGAGCGTTTCCGCTCCGAGGGCCCGGTTGGTTTCGTGAACGAACCAACCCGGCCGAACTCAAAGTAATATGAAACCTTGAGTGCGATATACCTAAACGACCGTCTCGATCCAAGGATCGCGTTGCCGCAGACGGTTCGTCATTAGGAGGTCCGAGGCTCAAGATATGGCCCAAAAACCGATTCTGGTTCAAAACGGGGGGTCCGGGTCCGGGCCGACCCGGCCCGACCCCCCCCCCCCCCCCCTGGGACGGCGCGGTGGCCGGCGGCGGCGCGCGGAGGCGGGACGGCGGCGCGCGGAGGCGGCACGGCGGCGCGCTGGGGCGGCGCGGCGGCGCGCTGGGCGCGCAGGCGGTGCGCGGGTGAGACCCCTGCCTCCCCGTTTTTCCCTTGGTGCGCGGCACGTGCCGCGCCGGTTTTAAGAAAAACCGCCCCCTCACATGAGGGGGCCTGCTTTTGAGCGCATCCGGGGGGTGGCGCTGCCCCCCCCCCCCCCCTTCTAATGAAAACCGACCCCCAATTTAATTGGGGGCCATTAAAGGTTAACCGGGGGAAATTAATTCCCCCGGATTGACTTCCTTCCGGCCAGCCCGACCTGGTCGGCAGTTCCCTTTCGTCTTCCGACACCGGCGGCCCGGTTGGCCGCCGGTCTTCTCGATCCGCCGCGGCCCGGAACCGGCCGCGGCCTTCGTCGTCCGGCGCGGTGCGACGACACCGCGCGCCTTCGCCGCGGCCCCGCTCCGGCCGCGGCGCCTTTGTTTTCTCCTCCGATGCGGCGCGGCGGCGTTGCATCCAACGGTCGCACTTCCTTTACTCCGCCGCGGCCAACGGGCCGCGCCTCATTGCTCCGGCGGCTTGTTCAGTCCGGCTGTGGGAGACCACCACGGCCCTCGTCGTCCGGAGTGGCGCGTCAAACTTGCGCACTCCCATGAAGCCCTCTACGTCCTTGCACGGTGTCACGGCTCCGCACCGCCTCCTCTTCGATCCACGAGTAATCCAACAACAAGGTTTGGGAGGAGGATCGACCGTGTTGGTACGGTCCGATCCCCTCCCATGTGAAAGATAACAAGTGGTCCAATAATTTATTTACGAAGGCGTAAATTAAATTAAGAATAAGTGTACAACCCCTACCTCGAAGGAAGTTCGCGGAGCTCGTCAACGATCCGCGAAGGACGAGCGTCGCGGAGATCGGACATCACGGAGGTCGGTCGTCACGGAAGAAGACGTCGTCGGCATCGCGGTAGACGGACGCGGGTTCGCCGCGAGAGGCACGTCGCGGAAAGTGCGTTGCGGCGTCGGACGTAGGTTCGCCGCGGAAAGCACGTCGCGGAGAGGATGCGTTGCGGCGTCGTGGAGGAAAACCAACGCGTTGCAGTCCGACGTCGTGGAAGAAGGACGCCGCGTTCTTCGTGAAGTTGAGTGTTCTTCGTGATGTTGAGCGTTCTTCGTGATCTTCGTCAAAGATGAAGAAGAAGAAGAAAATGCTCTCCACCTCTCAAGGAACGAAGGAACTAACCCCAAAAATAATAAATTAAGCTCATACTTAATTTATTAACACAACACCAACCTTTGAAATTCAAGAGTTTGAATTTCAAAACTTTAATTAAACTCACTTATTAATGACATAAGTTATAACCTAAGTTTACATCATTAATTGTGAGTTGGGGAGGGTTAGAGAAAATGAAGGGGTGGGGTTCGTGTGGGCCCCACCACCCACTTAACCTCCCAAGGGAAGTTGGGTTGTCACCCAACTTCCACCCAAAGGATAAAAACACTTAAGGAAGATAAAAATAAAAATTGAAGTTAAATTTTTATTTTAACATTCACAATTTTATTTTTTTACAACTCCCCTCGTGTAAATGCAACTTCGGGAAAGGTCTCCTTAAGCGAATATCGGCGCTGCGAGTTCATCGGTGCCCTCGGATTTCAATTCCGAGCACCGGATCAAAAGTTGGGAATTCCCGCTCGTTCGTTCACTGAACGTACCCGAGCCCAACTTCGGAAATTAATTCCGGGCACTCCGGGCCTCGGAATCAGGTTCCGTCAGAAACCTCACTCTTGTAAAATTCTAAAGAAAATTAAGAAAAAATTTCCCTTGAATTTTACGGGTCTTTACAAAAATTGTTCAGAATTTTATGAGAGAGGCCACTGCTTCTCAAAAAATTGTCAAAGAAAAAGTGTATTTCTATTTCCAAATGATCTACACTATGTATCAGTTGAATAATCATTTTAATCTTCTGTTAGAGAACATGAAGCTGCCTCCAGTCACTCAAGATTTCAGAGAACTAGTAAGCAAGCTAAGAGAGTTGACTCCAGCTCTAGATAAATTTATGTAGAATAAGGATGACTTCATTTCTGCTATGGAAAGAGGAGGAGGGATCATAATGGACTTTAGGAATATGTTGCTGCCATTTTTTTATGTGGACAGTACTGCAATCATTGCACATCTAGCTCTGTCTGCCTCTGCTCAGCCTGCTTCTATTCCTCAGACGACACCGCCTTAAGCTATCAGAATATTGACACCATTGATTACGGTGAGGAGTAACCACTACAAGCCAGGAATAGTCTATTTTTCTGAACCATCAGTAGTGCTTTCTGGAATTCCCAAGCCTTCTACTGAAGCTACCCAGGCTGAGTCTACCTCCGAACCAAAAACCAAATCACAAGTGGACATTCAGGAGGTTGATTGATTAGTGTCTAGGACCTTTGATGGGAATCACTTGTATTATTTTTTTTCAATTCTATATTTCTTTCTATTTTTTCCTCAATTAATATATAAATGCTTTCATTCTCTTTTACCTTATGTTTCTTCTCTCATCCTTTGTTTCCTACTTTTCACTAATCGCAAAGGGGGAGAAATAAAATATATGGAGGAGAAATAAATGAGAATAATATAGCTTAATTTATATATAGGGGATAATAATGATATGAAGAACCATTCTATTGTACCTCTGATAGATTTGATTTATAATTCTAGTACATTTGTTACCACTGATACAATTGCATTTAATACTATATCCTCGGATTCATTACTGGTTATTTTTGGATTATAACATCATAATTTTTGATTCTCAAAAAGGGGGAGATTGTTGACCTCACCTGTTTTGATAATTTAAATTATGTTTCAATATGCTTTGATTATCCCAAATAATGATTATTTACATATTATTTATTTCAATCTATTACATCCTACTGCTGAGTTGATAAAATGTCAAAATCATCATTGGAATTTTTTAATCAATGGTCATCTACGTTTATACTTGTTTAGAAATGTTAATGACTCAATATGTATATGATTTGCATAGAATAGATAAGTATTAGGTGTTGAGACACTGATACATACCTACTGGTACATAGCCTACCGATAAGTAAATGTCATTGATAGACCAAGATTCTTGAGGCACAAGGTCACTGGTACAGACCTACCAATAGTGTAAGTCCACTGGTATATACATAGTTACCGATACAAACTACCGATACAAATAGACAGATAGACAGCTCCCGATATGAAGTCCTCTGATACAGATAGAAAAAGTCCACTGATACAGATAGATATCGATAGATAGCTATAGATACAAGTATACTGATACATACAGACAGCTATAGCTACAAATTCTACCGATACAAGAATTCCACCAATACAAAAGAGCTATTGACTCAAGTCCACCGCTACAAGATCACTGATAGTTGGAGCTACCGATGGAAACCAATAGGTCTGTATCGGTAGCTATTACTCTTTGTAACGGTAGCTCTATGTAACTGCTATTAATTAATGAGGGTTGTTGGCATGTCATGGAACTATACCTCGTACATATAAAATGATAATGATTCCCATTGCCAGAGAACAAGGTATAAAAAGAAGATCATGCTAATCAAGAACTAGAGAGGAATATACATGCAAGTGTGTGATACCTGAAGTGAAATTCATAAAGAATAACATGAGAAGAACTCAAATAACTGTCATACACATAAAGAAGAAATTTCAAAGAATAATCTCAATTGATACAAAGAATACTCTATTACTAGAGCTGAAAACCTACAATGGAAGTGAATGAACTGAACTACGACACTCTGTTTTAGTTAAAACTTCTAAATAATGAATCAAAGCTTCATCTACATAAATATGAGGAGTCCAGAGCTTCACTCACAACACATAGATCATTCTAAACTCATCTCTATTTTTTTAGGTCTATTGTGTTTCATTTATTCACATTTTGAGTAGTGTGTGTGCTCAATTTTTTAGACACACACTGACTCTTGAGCATAACAGGAGGATATCTAAAATCCTCCCTCAAACCTTCTGAATCCTTTTAGTTCCCACTATTAGTTGTGGTAGAGGTCAAGTGTGACCTGGATATCCTATGTGCTATTGTTTTGTTTTTCCCACGAAGAACTATGTAAGAGGTCTTAGTACCTGGAAAGTATGTGTACTGTTGTAAACCCCGATCCAGGGTGTGGATCAAAGTTTATATAAACTTTTTGAGAGGACTAAGTCTCATCTTGAGACAGAACCATTTGGTTAAAACTGTTGTGCTTGTTTATTGTGTTTTAAACTGTATTGAATATTCAGCTGCTAAGTACTTTAAATACAAATCTATTTCAAAGTCACTCTGATAGTTAAACTAAAAATTGTTTGTATTTATTGTAAAGAATTAGGTTAGTTTCAAAGGATAATCTAATATTCAGATTATATTAACTGAGTACTAATCAATCTCTTGAGAACCTAACTGACCCTTCACTGTATTACAAATTCACTACAGTTTAGCTAATTATTTAAATTTGGGGATTTTTAATTGAAATATTTTTAAAATAAATTTTTAATTGGAACTCAATTCACCCCATCTTGAGCATCCACTCCGACCAACATCCATTATACAAAAGCTTAACCTACCCTCAACCAAGGAAAATTACAAGGTAATGGTTAATTTCACAATCTCTTTATTATCTGAGGTTGTTTTTATGTAAGTATCTACTGGGAAATATTTATCATCCAAATCCATGTTTCTTAAAAATGTAATTTAGAACATTTTTCCTATTTACTAGACTATGGGTTAAATTCATTTATACCCATATTTGAATTTTAAAAAAATTGTTTGAAAGGAATCTTTCTATCGTTTTCCAAACAAGGTACTTTATGACCTTTTCGAAAAAATTAAGGTAAGAATTTTTTTTATCTTATACGGCGGGTGCGGCTATTTTTCACCATTCTAACAACATTGAATATTCCATTACAATATCATAAGAATATTTTTAAAATAAATGTGCTCTTTTATAATTATATGACTTTTAAATTATTTCAAAATAATAAGAGATATTTCTCTAAGAAAAGGTTTTTATTTCATCTATGTAAACATCCTTTGATGTATTTTAAGATTATTTGATGTTGATTTGTTATGATATGAAACATCCATATTGTATTGAAGGTTTTGTGATATGTTTGACTGTGGATGTCTTATTTTTTTACCATTCATGGTTTATGGATGAAGTATTCACATTTTGTATGCTAGTTTTAATACGAATGTTTATGTTATGTTTAAACCTTTTCATATGAGGAATATATTGGACTTAGTATGTGACGGATGGATCCCGAAATAGCTCCACGATGCATCGGTAGGTCTTATGATACAAACCAGTGTCTTGGAACAAGGCCTTGAAAAAATATTATTTTTAGTCTTGGAACAATGCCTTGACTATGTGGTTATGAAACTCTGGCATTATGCGTTTACTCATTATAAAAGTGGTTATTGATATTTCATGTGATTATTCAAATTGTAGATTATCCATGTGAATAAGTAAATGGCATTATTTGATTTTATATTTTCCATATTATGCCTAATATTATGTTTAAAAGTCTTTTGTTTTAGTCCTATACATTTCCATAAATATTTATGCTTATTTATGAAATTTTTTGCTGTATTTTTATCCTTATTGAGCATCTAAGATCACCCCTTTCAATGTTTTATATTTCCAAGGATGCGAAGAAGTATATTATGACTGACCTGTAGGGATAGTATATTGGATCTCATTGTTTTCTATGGAAACAATGTTGTTGTAATTTCTCATTTTACGATGTAATGTAAACCTTATGAATATATCTAGTACTTCCAAGGCTACTAAACTAATTGTTCTTTCGAGACTTGATATTTTGTTATCACACCAGTGATACGTAATAATGCACCGACTATGGGCTTCTGGGTTCAGGGAGTTACACTTATAAAGTCGTATGTTTTGATGGTGTGGAATATAGAGAATCTTTGAGAATCATATTTCTATAATGGAATGTTGTAGTGTTTTTCGGTTAAATATTCTTATATAAAGAAAATAACACTGAAATATTTAAGCATATACCAATTGAAAAATTCACCATTTATAAATTTTTTATATGTTAGTATTTGAGATGGATACTCTTTGAATAGAGTAATGATATATGGTTTCCAAATGATATTAAAAAAATGTAAACAAATCTGTAATTTTATATTACTCTTTCAGATATAAAAATATTATAGAAATTATGGTTTGTCCTTCCCTTTTTCCCTTTTGTGATTATAAAATATTGTATTAACTTTGACACATTCATTTTCTCTTAATAATCTCAAACTATTACCTTGTTCTCAACTTAGTCTTAATCGAAAACCTCACTTATAAAATATTGTACATTCGAGAAACTTAATTGAATAAATTTATAGTACTCCCATAACTTATTTTATATATTTTTTGGTTTAATTCTTCGTTTCCTTTTTAAAATTTGATTTTAATGATTCTCAATTTCTATTTAAATATTCATATTATCACATGATAATTTTTGAACCTTTATGAGTGACAGTAATAAATTTATAAATTATTCCCTCCGAATAAATTTTTGAATATTTTTTTTTTGTTGTTATGTAGGTTCATGTTATGGTTTTTGATAATTACCATGTTTCAAATATTGACTAATTTGATATAGATGAGTTTGGGAATTTGTTATAATTTAGATTGTACGCAGAATGTCTATATGTGTTTTTCTAAGATTATTGTTGCTATTTTCATCCACATTGAAATTTGAGATTTCCTTTACAATATAGATTTGGATATGAGGGAAATTTATTCAACGGAAAATTTTCCCTTGTGTAATTAACATCACTTTCTACAGGAATAACACTACTCAATTATAATTCTCTAATCAAATGATTACAACTAGAATTATTGTAAGAAGCTAGTTTTAGTATATTAAATAGTTTCATTTGAGAAACATAAAAGGAATAAATAAATTTAGATAAATCATCCAATTGAATCGATAACATAGAAATGGAATAAACATAATGTACTCCTTTTATCTTTTTTCAATGCTATGAATTCAGTTAAAAATTATTTAAAAAATTATATTCCAACAAGACAATTATTTTTATCATGTCTTCCTAAAAAATTATTTTCTTGTTGGTTCAACAACAGACATAGTTATTAATGAAATCCCACTATATATGGTTTGTATTTTCATCCACATTATCAATTCATAGGGAAATAATTTTCATAATATGTATTTGAATCTATCTTATGATTTATATATTCCTTACATGAAACTTCTAAATATTAAAGATATTTGTTCAAGAAATCACCATTTTTTGTCATAAAATATTTTGTGATAAAGTTATGATCTTGTTAATTGAAATTTATAAAAAATACTAATGATCCATTCCAAAATTTATCTTACCACATTCATGATCCATTTCCAATCATTGTCTCATGTTTTTTGAAGTAAATATTTATACACAAACTAATATTATACAATTCATTATTTATGGAAATCTTAATTTTAACATGCAATAAAAAGTATCTCGTAAACCAATTTGAAATTTTTTTAAATGAGTTTAAGGTTTTTTCTTGAGCGAATAGTCTGTGGGTAAAAAAACAACTACCCAATATAATAGATAAAAAACCTAAAAATATGGAAAAATAGAAATTAGTTTGGGAGAATTACCTCACAAATCACCTTATTTAAACTCAATTCACAACATTTCATCTTCCATGAACAAAGTTCTAAATTTTTATAACAATATCTATGTCATGTTAATTTTTCATGACCAAAATTAATTTAATTATTTAACAATCAATTATTTATAACTATATATAGTCATACTAGTGGGGATGAAAACATTTAGATATAATTTATTTTATTATAGATGATATTTTTAGAAATTACATGGAACTAAAAAAACTATCTTGAATTAAGTATACGGATACAATTATTCCTAATATAATAACAATATTAATTAAAAAAATTACTAAAGAAGGTGTTTTTTACTTTTGACATTATTTCTCATGGTCTTAATCAATAATGAGAGATATTGAAATAAGAATTTATCATATATATTTTTAATTTTAGGAACCAAATATTTTTTGGATTCATATGTTTCAAAATATCTTGATTTGGGGAATCATCACTAGTGTTAATTAAAATAAAATCATTTTTTTAAAATTAGGTCTTAAAAATATTTTTTTACTCAAAAACACTAATTACAACGGCAAACCCATTCAATTATCATCAATCTGATCCTCGAAATATAATTATAATTAACTAATTACATTAAACATTATCTATAATCATTAATGTTGTAAAATAGAATCATTTCGCTAATAAATTATGAGAAATAGAAAAAAAATGAAACCAATGTGCCAAGATGTAGTTTAATTATAGCAATATTTTACCATCATTGGCTAAACACCCAATATAGATTGAAATTCTCTATGCATTATGAAAATAATGAATACAATTAGTGGAATATATAAATCCATAAAGAACATAAAAATATTATAATAAAATATAACAAAAATCAAAAAATATTCAATGGTATGGAAATTGAACCAAAATCATTTGTTCTTGCTCAAAAAGTGTCTTCCATATAACAAAGGATAGATCTACTTTTAGAGATTTGAACATCCATAATTATTAAATGAAATGATATTAGGAAAGCTAAATAATTATTTTGGTTTCGTTTTTATGATCACTGATTAAGTGGAATAATTTAAAAAATGATGTTGAAAAATCATGTTGCCCCATTTGATAAATTTTTGATGTGATATGTTTGGAAATAATATATATAAATCATTATTCATAACCATTAAATCATATTATATGTTTATGATTTTAGTATCACTATCTTTTGGAATCCATATAAACCATTCATCATTTTAAAATGTACCAAAATCAATTTTATTATCTTCAAAACATATCAATTCATGCCTGAACCATTTCCAGCATTAAAATATGAAAAATTATACCAATATAATGATAATAAATACATAAATAAAAATCACTTTTAAAAAAATATATTAAAATTTTTAAATTAAGTTCTTATGAAATAAAAATATGTGTCTTATTTACGCTATATTATGAGACTTTGGAGGTATTTATATATTTGTAATAGTTAATCGAGTTCCATGTGCCTATAGAGTAATAATAATGATGTGTAATATAATATTATATTTTTGGTATTTATTATATTTTTATTGTATAATGGTACATGATGGACGACCAACTAAGGCCATATGTCAAACATGTTTGAGCCGTCACATATTATATGGATAATGTGGCACTTAAGATAGTGGGGGAAATTATGAATATTTATATAACTAAATCATGAACAATTTTTAGATATATATCTTTCTGATTTCTTTGATTTACATGTAATTATGGAATCTGGTTACCTATTAGCCTCATTCAAATGATGGAAATGATTTAATGTTTGGCATATCATATAGACATAAACGATTTTTGATTGTTGAAACCCCATCTAAAGGACATTGATGTAAAGGGGATCGAATAATTATGTTCAATTCTAAGGTGGTATTTCAATCTTATTTGTAATGAAATATGATTAAAATTTATTTCATTGTGTTAACTAGTACAAGATGAATCATTTTTATAAATATAAATATTATCCACTCAAATGATTAGTGATGGGTTTGACTAGATGAAGGGTGTTTAATTGTTCCCAAAGGATATTCATTGTTTCGGATACCATCATATTAGTGTGAAACTGGTGGAAATTCCCAAGATATGTTTTAAAATTTAATATGTTGATATTGGAAAATTAGTTATTATTATAATGTTATATTTAATCTAAACACCTTTTTGTAGTAGAAAAGATAAAAAAATATATCCATGATTGACTAGAATGTAAAAACTATCAAATTGAAATATATATTTACATCAAATATAGTAATGATTTTGTTACACCAATGATATCTATCATTATTTATTCTTCATTCTACATGTTCTTAAAAGATAAGAGTTTTTTTAGGATAAAGGGGACCAAAATAAATATTTTTTTTCTTTTAAATTTTTTTGATGTGATGATCCCATTTTGTAACACCCTGAGATTTTATGTTTGATAGCATACATGATGCACACATCTGAGCTTAAACAACCCATGAAATATAGTGTTATTATAACCTAGTAATAATTTTTTTGATTATGAATAGAATTGGTTACTTTAAAAATATATATAAAGTTACTACTCATTATATGTTTATTGATTAATTTTTAATAAATAATAACCCAACTTTTTGTAATGATATTTTATTGTACAAAAAGTATGTCTCCCTTAAAAAAGATTTTTTTAAATTATTTGGGTAAATGTTATAATTATTTAATGTAACTTTTATAAATTGTATTTAATAAGATGATAATAATTTTTTAAATCCTAATATCATAATGAATTTATGATTTAATTTTTGGATTTTAATAAAATGTTTGATTTTTCAGAGCATCGTGAAAATTTCTAATTTTTCAAATATTATCATTTATTTTCATTGAATTAAGTAATTTAAAAGTTACATTATATTTTTTAGTTGGAAAGAAATTTACATTTAAATCCTTTTATATATAATTATTTAATTAATTTTATTTTAAATATCAATTTCCATGATCTGGGTGTACGTTTTTATTATACATGACAACATGGTTTTCTACAAAAAAAAAATTAATGAAGAATTTGTGTCCATTTTATTTAACTAAAATAACCAATATTAATGAAATATTTAAATTAAATTAATATATGATACATCTATTTATTTTAATTTTAATATATATAATGATTATTTCATGTCATAATGTTGATATAAAAACATCTATTGCATGAAAACACATTTCTTAAAAAATTGTTTTTTGACACATTTTGTTGTTTCAATTTTAAATTGAATTATAAAAATTATGTTAATTTAATTTGCTAATGTTTATTCCATATTTGGAATCATAATAATTAATATTAGATAATATGTACACCTTAAGTTTTTTCATTATGTATAGTAAAAAGGGTTAAAAACAATGCTACCATGGTGAAAAACAAAAATGGTAAAAGTTAGTAACTTTATAGAAAAACGGAATAAAAAGTTAAAAAAAATGGTTATATATGAATGGTGAAGGTTTTAATAAAACATATAACCCTTAAATACCATTTTTTATTTGTTTTTGAGGCACGTTTTGTGAGAGTAACTTCCAACTATTGAATAGTTATGGGTATTTACAAAAATTTCCCTCCTACTCAATTACAAAAGAGCACCTCATACCTTCATTTATTCACACATCTCATTCCTTTTATCTTGAACAAACCCTATCTGAACCTATTCCTAACATATTTTTCCACATTATATAGTTTTTTTACTAATAGACCAATTTTAGGGTCCTTAATAAGAGATCTAAAGGATATTCTTCTGAGTAAAGGTAATCATCTGTACCTAGATCCTAATTTTTTAATTATTATTTCTCCTCCATTAATTATGTATTAAAAATTACATTATAATAACCCAAGTATAAAATATTTAAATTTCTTTTATTTTTTTCTAAAATAATAACTATCCATCGCTTCTTCTATCAAATGGGTAATGAACCCATCATTCATGTCTACGGCGGACTACCGCCTTGTGAACCGATGTTATAAATTTTCCGTCATCTCCTCCCTTGGATACTCTCAATAATGGATCTAATTGTTATATATTATATTAATTACATATTAGTAATTTTTTTAAAATATAATATCATATTATTTCTTACCATACCATCGATTGAAAAATGAAAACATCATTCGTGACTACAGCGGACTACCACCTCATGAAGAGATGTGATTCATTTTTTATTACAATATCACATTGATGGTATATGTAAGTGTATTTATGGAAATAAAATGATAAATATGATATAATTATAATTATTTGAATATTAAATAACACTTACCTTATTTTATTAATGATAGCTGAAAATTGGAAATGTTACTCACACGTACCTGTGACCTACCATCTCCTTGGTAATAACGTAGTTCATTTTTCTAAACCATATATTCTAAGTTGATTTTAAAAGTTAAATTTATCTATAAAATTATATTAATATAATATTTATTATTCATTATATTATGGAACAATAACCAATTTTCACACATTCAACACCCAGTTTCCATTTTGAAATTATGAACAGAGCATCCTTAAAAACAATCAATGTGGACATAACTGAATATATAACTAAATATTTAAATAAAATAAATTCTAATAAATTATTTACATTTATAGATTTAAACATTTGAAATTTTATAAATAAAAAAATTTATATAATTTTATTATATAGGAGAAAATGACATACACAACTAGTCTGAACTCGACGTAAATGATTTCTAATCTAACTTTTACTTCAATGAGACAAATTTCATATTCAACACCAATTTCATTTGTTTGGTGTATATACAGACCCTTTTAATGTAATATAATGAATATAATTATATTAATGTTAAATAAATATTCATTTTATTTAACTTATTTCATGGTATTTATGATTCAGAAGTTGCCAAAGTGGATAGGGATTATTTCACAATCTCAACATTATTCTTGGCTATTTAAATTTAATCCTCCCTTAGAGAAGCTAAATGATATTTATATATTAATCCAAATTTATTTTATTCTATTTTATTTATTATTGAAATTTTCCGATAGTAGTACCATCTTCCTCTCATTATAACTTAAAATAATTCATATTTTTTTGGAGAAAACATGGCTATATTTTTCTCTTCGATCAAAAATCATTTTTCTTCAATATCTATGTTTTCTTAAAATAAATTCTTGAATGTATTTATCATTCTTAAAATTAAATTTTAAAGGCATTTTTATAGAAATTATGATTTTAAAAAAAATATTAAAAGTAATATTTTTATCTTTTTTTGAATGATATGCTTTTTAACCTTTTACAACAGTGTGAAATGAATGTTTTTTATCTTTTACATAATGTACAAAATTACACGTCACCATCAAAACTAATGTTTTTAAAGAATCATTTATAATATTCCATGGTTATTTTAAAAGAAATGGTTATATATGATATTTTTTAAATTATTATATTTTAATGATGTAACATAAAAGTTAAAGGGGTGTTTTCCACAAAGAATATTACATGTAATGTTTCAAAGGCATTGACATCAATTATGAAAACCTCTTATGATATGGATTAATTCTAAATTATTTATTTATGAAACAGAAATATATACTTATATTATTATCCCTTACCATTCTAGAGTAATATTTGTTTTATGTTCATCTCGCAAATTCATTCATTTGCAAATTTCCTTTGATTATGATACGAAACAAGATTATGAAACCCAGTTATTTCCCAGGGTAATTATTAATTTACTAACTTACGATTGATTTAATATTTTGGCACAAATAATCATGAAAAAATTATGATGGGTTTACCCAGAAAATTCTCTAACAATTTGGCTAAAACATTTAGTCAAAATAAGTGATATTTATGGGATTAGGGGTAAACCAAATCCATTATGGGACATTATTCACAATGTGAAATTTTATATGTAGTTCTCTTTGAATCACATTTTTGTCTTGTTATATATAACTTCCACATTTAATTTGATGAAATGATATTATGATACCATTTTCCTTATGTTATTCTCATACATCATTACTCTTAAGATACTTATTTTTTAGATATCATGATAAACATTTTCCTCACATGTTATGATTCTATATAATATCTTTTCCACTATTGGGATTTTTAGGTCACCCATTATCTCTATATATACCCCATATTATTCCATAGTGTCTTGGGATCTTGAAAATATTGAGGAGAAAATAATGTAGTACTAAAATAAGCAAAATTATTTTAGTTTAAATTTTTTTTATTATAAAATTTGTCATCCAAATACAGCAGGCCTTGGGATCATTGGATTGAAATTATTAGCTATTTATACAAAAAGTCATGGAAGAATACATGTATAAATATTGGGTCTCTATTGTTTGTATTATAGAACGGTATATTTATTTTGGGGGGTTATTTTAAAATTATAGGGTTATGTATAAGGATAATTTAATGTAAAGTAAAATATCCTGTAATTTTGTTAATGTTTAAAGAAAGTGGTTTCTAAGAATTTACATCCCTAACTAGATTCTTCAAGTGGATGTGGTTATAGCATAGTTGTACCTAAGGGTAATTAACAAAAATAGGGTGCATCCGGTTAGAATCGACTATCACCTGGTGTACGAAAATGGGCCTTTCGATGCATCTTTTTTAAAACTCATGGGTGGTAAGTTTAAAAATTCCTAAACTCTTTCTAAACCACTATAAAAGACTGGAATGGACTATTATTTTATAAAAAATAAAAGGAAACAATACAATGGATATCCTAGACTAAAACATAGAGAACCATATATTAGGATATACTTATCATTTATAATTTATTCTACATAGTTTTATAGTCTCCCCTTTGGTATGTTATTGAATTATAATATAATTTCTATTAATCATTCTAGTCAATGGATGGATCTTGGAGAAAGTATGCCAACAACCAATGTGATGGGAAATGTAATTATTTCCCGGTATTGATGTTTAACCAAATGGGAATGGATTTATATATATTATCGTAATGACACAAACCTCCCTGTTCCATTACTTTGTGAACATATGGTGTTTAAAGTTTTATTTGAGGGCATAGTGACTTATTTCAAATCCTTGCAAAATTTCCAATTTTTTACATTCTCCAATGGTAGGTCGTAGATGGTAGTTCACAATGGTGAGACATGATGGTGATTTGTAGTGGTGTCTCATGATGGAGATTTTCAACGGTGAATCGTGATTGTGAGTCCAGATGGTGAATCACGATAGTGAGTCGCAATGGTGAGTAACAATGGTGAGTTGTGATGGTGACTCATAGTAGTGACTCACAACAGTAGCTCACCCAATGGTAGTTCTTCCAGCGGCAATTCTTACTATAGTATCATGTCCAATGGTGACTCTTCCAATGGTAGGTTTTTCTAACGATGATTTACGAACAATGTTTCCAGCTCCCTACAAATTCCCCCTTTTATCATTTTCCTTGATGTAAAATGAGTTTAATACCATATTTTATGTTTTTTGGAGCTGTTTTAAATCACATCGATCTCTTAAAAACCAAAATATTCCTATTACTTCCAAACGAAATGGTTATGGTCAAGATCCACCTTTAATGGAATCTTTAAAATTGTTTATTCAATTGATTTATGATCTAGAATTTCTAAAGACGAGATCTTTTATTCCTTATACCCTTCCCTTTATCATGGTATAAGATTACCCGAACCTTTATTTATCGATCCATTATGTGTTGTGTTGTAGATTTTGGATTAAATTTTCCATGGAGTATTTTCCTTCTAAATTTTTACCCCCAACTTTTGTGAAACGAGGAAGGGTTGATCATCTCTTCTTCCAATTAGGTTTCCTTCAACCCTTCTTACTATGTATCTTGTCGGGTTGGTGTATGAATGTTTCCTTTGTGAAGATAGTTGTATCCAATTTAAATAGAGGTAATTAATTTAATATCAATATATAGGGGTGTGGAAAAGTCAAAAAAATAACTTCTTGTTATTTATTTTTGGTTATTGTTTTGAATTATATGGTCAAAATTCCATGTTGTAAATCATGGTCATTGGGGGTCTTTGTCTCCACTTGGGATAGTCTATGGAATTAATGTTTTTTGTTTAATTTTCATTGAAAAATTATATATTAAATTTTCAGACCACATATACCCAGCTAATAAATGGATTCCCCAGGATCATACCTTCTATGATATCCCCAGAAGTGACAAGTAAAATTAATGAATGTATGACTTATTAAATCATAATGATTCCTTGCTGGATTTTTTGGTTCTATGGTTTAGATTACTGTTGTGTATTTTGGTGTGGTCTAAGAGGTGTAATGGAATATTATATTAAGAGATTGATGGATTGTGTAATGGATGGTCAGTATTGTGTAGCAGGGAAGCGACTGGGATATATAATGTTTGGTTTGATGGATGTCATGGGTGTGGTGTGGTTATGCAGCAGGGCTTCATAGAATGATTACGATTAGAATTGTTTCTAGGTGCGGTTTTCAGTTAGGTGTCAACTTTTTGGATAAGATAAATTAGGTAGGATAACTTTGAATAATATTTATAGTAGTGGTTGGTGCGGGCATTAAATGAAGAGGAACATGATGTGGGTTAATTTACCATGGTTCTCCTTCCCCTATATTACATTTACTATGTGGATTAATGTGTGATGTGACACTGAGTTTACGAGGTACAGTCAAAATGAATAAATTAACTCTTTAACAAGGAATTACTACTTGTTAATTAAATTGGATGGGGGAATGATTTGAGTGTGTGGTTGTTTTTGTGGTAGTTCATTTAGATGTAATAGTAAAGGCTGTATCGTGAGCTTCTTTTTTATTTGAGAAAACTTATATTTGGAACTATTCATTCATATGGTATATTTATTTATTTATTTTTTATGATTTTTATACGCACCCCACCCAAGTTGATCATATTTTTCGAACAAGCCATCATTATGGGAGAGGGTGTCTTTCCCTATCATCATAGTGGGAGGATTTCTAGCTAGCTACACACTCTTCCCTTCTCCTACATCTAGATGGAAGTAATACAAAATTATTCAGGAAGCATGTGGTTTTGGCGGCCCTAGTGGGTGTGGGTGCATTTCGTTTTCCCTATTGTCTTCAGGATATGAAGTGGTTTATCGTCGTGGTGGCTGTGGGTGTGATGTTGTGTGGATTATCAGGGACCATGTCTCTGTCAGTGGGATGTGATGTTGATCGAGCTTGTGTCATGGGACATGATTTCATTTGTGGCACCCAGCTGTTTGGGGGTTGGTTGTGATGCGGTTCTTTCACAACATATGGGATAATGAGAATTATTTTAACTAGGAAATAGTGGCTAAAATAGTGGGAAAGTGGTGTGGGGTACCCTATTTTCGTTGTGAATTATATTAATTTACGTGACTTGTGTTACATGGTGTGTGTTCCTTGGTGAGTTCATGATGGTTATTATACCTTTGTTAGTGATGTTGGTTTTGATTTTTTCTCACAGGAGCATTAGTATGCTTCTCTCACTTGTGCATGATAGTCCTTGGTTTTCCTACTAAGTATACTTGTATACATAACCTATATATATAAATTACTTTCAGGTTTCCAGTAGTTTTACGTTGAACACATTGGATCTTATTATCTCTGACATTGCGACAGGTGATGTGTCGTTGGTTATTTTTACATTGGGGACATACATTGGAGTTTTTATTCATTTGTAATAATTTTATTTTAAACATGAATCTGGGATGGATTTGGTATTTCTTATATATATATATATATATCTACGATTTGTTTTAGGATCAACCATCTTGACACCTAATCATTTTTTTCTAAAAAATTCAATTCCTCCCATTTTATTAGATTGTATACCATCAGTTTTGGTTACCACACTGGGGCCTAATAAAGGTAGGAAATTGGGGTTTATTATCTCCCTTTATTCATTTCTAGCCTAGGAGAGGAATAATTGGATGGAAAGAGTTGTGATAGTATGGTATCAAAGGCTGACAGTAGAGATATGGGATGGATTTTGGTGTTAGGTACAGTGAGGATTGCATTGGTTTGTAGGGAAACAGTGTCAAGTGATCTTGGTGCGTGACATAGGCTAGGTATGTTCGGCTAGGACATGGGATTTTAGGGGCCCCTATGATTTGATTCAAGGACTATGGGTCTACCGAACGACCAAGTGAGTATACACTGTTTGCTGGGTAGAGACCCTAGGAAAGGTATATGCATCATAATGACTTGTGTTCTTTTCTAAATTTGGTTATTTTGGGGAATTTTAAATGGATAACCAAATTATTTAAATGATTTAAAATGAATAGTAAAGGAAATAAAATACTACTTAGTCTTATGAGTTACTTGTTTACCTTTTTCGTCTATGGAACCCATTCATCATCTATGTTTGGATGAGGCAGTTGATGCTTAGTAGGTCGATCTAGTTGATCAATAGAGGAATGATCCTATTGAGGTGGATGACTTGTGCCAAAAAAAATTCTTTACTTCCAAAAGTAGGCCTTGGGAAAGTATGCTAGAATTGTTTCAGACATGGGGTTGGAGAGCTGGATTGATGAGTTTGAGATCACCTTCAGTTTGATTTGGGCTCTGATAGAGTGATGGGTTCCATTGGTAGTGATCCAAATTGGGGTAGTTGTTCATTAGTGGTGGAAATTGTACATGGGGGAGAGGAAGGAGGATGATGTTCTTTGGGTCGATTCTGAGAAGGAGTTCCAGGCA
Organism: Viscum album; assembly: GCA_963277665.1. Classification (NCBI taxonomy): domain Eukaryota; kingdom Viridiplantae; phylum Streptophyta; class Magnoliopsida; order Santalales; family Viscaceae; genus Viscum; species Viscum album. The sequence continues at coordinate 319,642,179 of OY728127.1, forward strand.
GGATTCCTGTCATCAACATTGAATGTTGAGGAGAGGCTGGAGAAAGTAGCCTTTCAGCAGGGAGTATGTCAGTGAGGGAACATGAGATAAGGTTCGAGGATCTTCTTTTCTTCACCCCAGATATCTTTTCGAATGAGGATCCTCAAGTGAGACGCCTAGAGGAGTCACTTTTTACTTCAATCTAGTACGTGATTACTCCATTTAGGTTGTCAATTTACATGGAGGTTCAAAACAAGGAAGAAGTGATTCAGAGGACTCACTTGTAATGAGGTATTTCATGAGATTAAAATTAGTAGAGTTCATCAAAGGGTAATGTTACCAGTTGTAGGTCTCAGGTTCTAGGTATTTCTAGGTTTTGAACGATACGGAGTTGACCTCAGTATTTTCTATTTTAACCATCTGGTCCTCATACCTTTATTGTGATCTTCGGACTGAGGTGTTTTATCTGTAGTGTCTATGTCCATATTTAGGACTATTTCCCAGTGGCTGGTTGATATTAGTCTAGTGGAGATGGACATGTGTAGTGAAAACCTTATCATCAGTTTCCTTCTTGGCTATTTCTGCAGCAGTTCTAAACTATGATGTTTCAGTAGTAGGGATTGAACTCTCATTCTACACCTAGGGGACAAGGAGAAGGTATAGTATGACCTCACGGTGTTCCTTAGAGATCTTATCCTGGACATGGTCATAGAGGTGATCATTAGAATAGGGGAAGAGTATCATTATGTGGTCTGTTGCACACTACAAAAATAAATTGTTCTTACAGGGCCAGTGATTGTGAGAGGTTTGATCATTCTGTTTTGTACCCCTTATTTCAATTTGTTTGATCTGGAAGATTATCAATCCTTTTTTGAACCTAGCCTATCCCATGCCCTGGTACAAGATGTATAAAGTCTTTAAATTCCTCAGATGTTGAGTATGTCAGTTTGGGGCCAAGCTGGCTTGTTTGTTGTGTGTTGAAGATGTAGACAGATGATGGGGCCACATCAGTACCACGGGGATCTCTACTTTCTATAGATGAAACCATACAATGTCATTATTAGCATTGACTAGTTGTATTCCATCCACTATATTATCAAATTCTTACAGAGAATATTTTTTTATGTGGATGGTCGTCATGGGGTTTTTATTAGTGTGTGGAGCTTTCAGGTGAATAGTCGGAGTATAGAGACTCTTCATTCCTTGATATCTAAGCATTCAAAGAAATCAATGGAGATTGGGGTGGTGGAGGTTTCTATAGTTTTTGGGTAGTTTTAGGATGTTTTTATTGAAGAGGATGTTACTCTACCCCATAAACATGATTTTCTGTTTAGGATAGACCTGTAGCCTCTTGATTTTTTGATTTCAATGTATATTTATCATATAGAACCTTTTGAGTTGTAGTACTTTTTGATTCAGATATATGATATAATTAATAATGTATTTATCCATCCTAGTGTGTCATCGTGGGGTCCCCCTGTGTTAATTTCAAAGAGGTGAATTTTAGTCTGAGGTTTTGTATAGACTACAGGTGGATGAATAAAGTGACAGTCAAGAACTATTACCCTCTTCCAAGGATTGATGATCTTTTCAACCATCAAATATGGGATATTTGGTTTTCTATGATCGGTCTGTGGTTTGGTAATCAATATTTGAGGTTGTAGGAGGGCGGAATCCTAAATAATACATTTAGATGTTGGTATGAACACTTTTATTTCATTGTTATTCGATTATGTGTTATGAATTCAGCATCTGTGTTCGTGGTGCTCATGAATGATTTCATTCATGAGTTCATAGACCAGTTCATTGTCATGATCATTAATGATATCCTAATCAAATCAATGTCAGAGTAGGAAAACCCTAAGAATCACATAATCATAATACATTTTCAATGACACCACTGGTGCAACAAAAAGTTGTCCATGTGAATGTTATGTACATGAGAGGTGAATTTCCTCAGGAACGTAGTGTCTCAACTTGATGTTTTAGTAGAATAATTGAAGGTTTAATGAGTTTATTTTTGGGGAATTACCCAAGAATGTTTCATTGGTTTATAGTTTTCCCAGTTTGGTGGAATATTACTAGAGTTTTGTACCTTATTTCTCTTGAGTTGCATCACTGTTGATAGATATGTCAAGAAAATAACAGGATTTTGTGTAGAGAAAGCAGTGGCAGGAAATGTTTGGCTTTGAGAAGGTGAATTTGTTCAATGCACTAGTTCTACAGTTTCAAGGGGAAGGGGTTCTGTTTGAAATGGTTTGTGATGATTCTCATCTGGAATTAGGATGAATACTCAGTTATGAATAGGAAGGGATCTATTATGGGTATATGCAGTTATGTACCCATGAACATAACTATGACACACTTTATTTTTAACAAGAATAGATCATGTTTCACATAAGTGTTTGGGGGAATTACCTCATTGGGGATCACGTTGTGGTTATCACATATCACAGGAATATGAGGTATATCTTTTACCAGGGAGATATGAACATGAAATAGTGGAGGTGGATGGATTATCTTCAGGACTATAATTTTGAGATCTCCTACACCTTAGTAAATGGGAATTTTTTGGCCAATTCTTTGATCAAGAAGTCACAGAAGGAGGTTCCTAGGAATTTATGGACACAGGGAAGGAAATGGAGTTGTCGGCAGCCTTGAACAAGGATATTAGGGATGAATGTGGTAGTGGATGTTTGTTTCAGATGATGGGGTAGTCTTCATAGACATAGTAGGTGGAGTAGTCTCAATGAGTAGACTTAAGGGTAGTGATGATGTGTAGTCGTTTTTACTGTGGTGATTCTCTAAAGGGATGGTCGAAGGATGGTTAGAATCAGATTTTGTTCCATGGAAGGATTTTTATTCCAGTGGTGATGCATGATGGAGTCCTCTGTGAGTTTCATAACTCACACTTAGAGGTACACCCCGGAGTTTCCAATATGTACAATCACTTGAGAATGTAGTTTTGGTGGCCCGAGATGGAACAAGAAGTTTTATTGTTTGTGGATAAATGCATAGTGTTTTAGTAGTTGAATGTTGAGAACTATGTTTTTGGGGGTTTGTTTCATCCCTTAGATGAACTCTAGTGGAAGTGTGATAACATCTCAATGGATTTCATCATTGGGTTACACAGAGATCAAGGAGGCAATGAAGCTATATGGGTAGTAGTTTATCAGATGGTGAAATCATCTCACTTCTTATTGATCAAGGAGTCGGGCTCAGTAGGTACCTTGGCAAACAAGTATTTGGATGAGGTATTTCAAATTCCTGGAGTCCCAATATCCATTGTCTCGGATTGGTATAGATTTTATACCTCAAAATTTTATAGGGGATTGTATCAGGCCTTTTCACTCATTTATGCCTCGACACTACCTTCCACCTTTAGACATATGAGTAGATAGAATATACTGTCCATACACTAGAAGATATGTTGCGAGCATGTGTCATTGACCATGGAGAATATTGGGTACAACACATACCCTTGGTTTAGTTCGCTAATAATAATATCTATCACTCTTCTAATTTCATGGCCCCATTTGAGGCAATTTATATGAGTCTATTTTATTCCCTATTATACTGGACGGAGGTCGAGGAGACCAATGTTCCTGGTTTTGTGGTTCTGAAGAGCATTCCATAGAAGGTTCATATAGTTCATGAGAGGAAGAAATCATCATAGGACCAAAATAATTTTATTTCCAATCGCAGAATAAGGACCGTAGAGTTTAGGGTTGAGGAAAATGTTTTATTGAAGGCTTCCCTTCAACGTGGATCATAGAGGTTTGGTTGGGGGAGAAACATTTCTCCCAGGTTCGTTGGACCCTTCATGGTGTTGGGGTGAGTTCGCGAGGTGGCATACAATTTAATGATTCCAACTCAGTTGGAGAGGATCCATGAATTCTTTTACATCTCTCAACTCCATTGGTAACTTCATGGAGTATCCATCAGATATCCAAGATTGACGAGATAGGTGGTTTCATGTGTGGACCATTCATTTGGTTCACGTGTTGAGGAGGAATGGTGTCCGAGAGGAGAGTACTTGGGAATTTGAATTTCAAATGTGTGCCTAGTACCCAGGGTTGTTTATATTTTTTTGTTGTTCTATATTTCCTTGTGATGTAATGTTGGAACCATGTTTTATGAAATATGTTCTTTTACCATTGGTCGGGATGTGTGTGGTGAAATGTGTGATGAATGATTGACATGTGTAAAGAGTGGGACTAGATTCTTAATTGAGATGCATTAACTGTGATGCGATTAAACCCCAATGGGTCAACCAGTGCCGCCCAGAGTGGATAATATCATGGCATTGAAAACAGAACTCTATGTTTTGTGTGTTTGGGATGGAATGGATGGTGTGCTTTTTTTGGTGTGTCTTCTGGTTGATTGGGTCAGCAGATGTTGGAGGGTATTTTCATGGATATTGAGGTTTTACACCATCTTTTGAACAAAATACAGTGGTTTATCATTGAAATTTTATGTCGGTAAATGTTTTTTTAAGTATAGAGTGGTCCTTGAGAGGTATCTCACATAAAGGTTGTTCCGACCCATCATTTTTTTCTAGGATTAGTTTTGAGTTATCTGAAGAGATAATAGTTTGATAGGTATCTGATGTAATGGCTCAAACCTGTCTTATCCATTACTTTATAAAAATACAGTTATTGAAGTCTTTTGGGTGATCAGAGTTACTTATTTAAAAAATTCAAAATTTACATTATTTCATGTTCTCCAACGTAGAATGATGATTGTAGATCGAGATGGTTAGTCTCGACGGTGAGCCCTGGCGGTCGGTCATGATAGTGATTCACTATTGTGAGTTTCAATGGTGAATCACATTGGTAGCTCACCCAATGGTAGCATGTCCAATAGTGAGTCGTCCAATGGTATCTCGTCTAATGGTGACTCATCCAATAGTAGTCTATTCTATTGGTGAGTCATGAACAGTGTTTTTAGCTTCCTATAGTTTCTCCATTATAACTTTTTCATTGATGTAGAGTTAGTTTAATACCATATTTAATTGTTTTTTGAGAAATTTTGGATCATATATAACTTATAAAAACAAGAATCTTCTTTTTATTTACAAACTTCATGGTCTTCGTCTATATCTTCCTTTAATAGATTTATAAATTCCATTTCTACCATTGATTTACGATCTAGCCTTTCTAAGGCTAAGAACTTCTTATCCTTGTGTGATTACCTTTATCTTGGTATGATATGCCTCAAACCATTCTTCCTTGACGAGTTGTTCCTTGTGTTGTAGATTTTGGATCCCATTTTCCCTGGAGGATTTTCCTGCTGTAGGTGCGACCCTTGTTTGTTGATACCGTGTAGTGTCAATCATCTCTTCATCCAAGTAGTTTTCCTCCTACCTCTTAATTATATATCATGTGGTGTGGGTGTGCGAATGATTCCAATGTGAATATAGTTGGATAAAAATTAAATATGTATAATTTCATCAGTTTAAGATCAATATGCTATGGTGGTGAAAAGTGATGTCTCATCTACTTGTTTTTTTATAGTTTTAAATTATACCGGGTAACCGCCCCATTGAAAATCATGGTCCTTGGTGGTCTTTGTATGGAAGTGGTATGGACTGTGGAATGAATGTTTTTTTTATTTTTCATTGAAAAATTATATATGAAATTTTATAACCACATATACCCAGGTAATAAATGGATTCCCCCGGATCATACCTTATATGATAATATTAGAATATAATAAGTGGAATTAAAGAATCAATGACTTGTTAAATCGAAATATGTTTTTTTTTGTGGTGGTATGGTTGAAATAACCATTATGTGTAGTGGGTAGTTTCAGTAGGTGTTATGGAATCTTAGTTTGAGTGATTTATCGATTGGGTAATGGATGGGTAGTGTTGTGCAGTGGGCCTACAATCGGGTTGTGCTATGTTTGTGTTGTTGGATGACATGGGTGTGGGGTGGTTATGAAGCATGGTTGCCATGAATTGTTATGATGATATGTTTTTTTAGGTGTGACTCTAGGTTGGGATATTTCTATTTTTAGAGGATGAATTGGGAAGGATGGATTTGAAGAATAATGAAGGTTGGGGTTAGCATGGAAATTAAATGGATAAGAATTTGAGGTTGGTAAATTTATTATGGCTCTTCTTCCTCTATGTGACTTTTTTTGTGTGGATTTTGGTGTGTTGTTCCTCAATGTTTCCAGGGTATAGATGGAATGAATAAATGAATAGTTTAAAAATTAATGGGTATTGGTTAATTGAATTGGGTGGGGGAAATATTTGAGTTTGTGGTTTGTTGTGTGGTTGTGAATTTAGAGGTAGTTTCAAAGGTGGTATCTGGAGCTAGTTGTTTTTTTGAGAACCCTTAGGATGGGTATGATTCATTGGTATCACATATATATATACTTTTATTTACCCTATGATTTCTATATTCACCCCACCCAAGTTGAGCATTATTTTTTGAACAAACCGACATCATGGGGGAGGCTGTCTTTCCCAAACAACCTTTTAGGAGGATGGATGGATGGCCAACCACTCCTCTATGCTCATTCTTCTAGGTGGTGGTAACTCAATATTCTTCAGGCGAGTTATGTTTTTTGAGATTCATCTTTTTATTTCCTATTTTTTCATTATATGGTTTCTTCGGGATGAGATGAGTTTTTATTTCCTAGGGGTATTTAGGATATAATTTGGTTTTTTTCCTAGGTGTGTGTGGGCATGATGTGGTGTGATTTATGAGGTCTGGGGTGTTTGCGTTAAGGATACTATGTGGTTTAGGGCCATGGTGATGGGATGATATGTGTTTTTTTGGTCCCAAGTATGGGTGGTGGGTTGTGATGTGGTTCCATCAGAATAGTTGGGAGCGTGATGATGTTTTTCATTAGAGTAGATCTGTTAAACCAGTGGGAAAGTGGTGTAGGGCACCGTGTTATCAATGTGAATTATATTACATTACGTGATTTTAATTTCTTGGTGAGCCTACCTTTTTGAGGTGGGTATGATTAGTATACCTTGTTAGGTGTTGTTGGTTCTATTTTTCCCTCATAAGAGCATTAGTATGCTTCTCTAACTTGTGCACGAGAGAATACAGTTTTCATACTGAGTATACTTTTTTGTTTACCATATTTATTGAACTTCTTTTTTGTTACCATGAGGATTATAGGGACTGTGATAGACCTTAATAGCTTGTAATGTGGTAGATCTATAGTGTCTCTACATAGTTTTACTTTGGGTACTTAGGAGTTATTATTTCATTTGTAATAGTTTCATTTTAAACATTCATGTGGGATGGATTTGGGATTTACTTTGTATATACATTTATTTGAGTTTTTTGGGATGCAACATCATATCCCCCAGTTTTGTTTTTATAAAAACTGAAATGCCTCCAATTTTGGGAGATTGAATACCCTTGGTGTTGGTCAGAACCCTGGGGCCAACTGAAGGCCGGACTCAGGGGTCATTATCTCACTTTTATCATCTCCAGCACAGGAGGGTTATCTTTTGAAGGAGGAGATTTGGAAAATTATGATGATGAAAAATGAGCTATCCCAAATTATGATTATAAAAAAAAATAGGTGAATTTACAAAGACATCAAAGAAGATAATGACGGTGTATTATAGAAGTTAAAATGTAAAAGATGATAATGAAAAGAAGATTTCTTTTCATGAATTTGAAAATGTTTGGAAAGTCAATGTGGAACATGAAAAAAGAGAACTAGAAAACAAATTATGTGTAAAAAATGAGGATAAAAATAGATAATTTAAGAATAAAAATTATGTTTATGGTTAATAAGATGTAGGGACATAATATACAATTTTTGGCACCACTAATAGTTTAGGGTAATAGATGTGAGGGACATATTTATTATCTGAGTCAATTGCCAAATAAAATGATTAATTTCTGAGGTCATATATTAAAAAATATGTAATGTTTAATTATTGGGTATTGATTTGTTTTAACTCAGGAATCCTGTTTTTGAAGTATTTTAATAAATAGTATTTTCGTAACTATAATAAATAATATTCTAAGAATTTTTTTGAGTATTTTCTTTTTAAGGATTTTTATGAATATGATGAAAAGAACTAAGGACCTAGAAAGGTGATTTAATGGTAAGGTTATATTTTATGTAAAACCACATGATTTAAGAAATGATAATCATTAATATATTCTTGATGTGGTGGTAATTATTATTAAAAAAAATTATTTGATTTTGTTGATAATAATGAGCTGGATTAGAAAATCCATAGAGTTTGAAAAATGATGTGATGAATAGTGTTATTTTTTCTTGATAATGTTATCGAATAAAAAATAATTACGAATATGATTTGTTAGTTTTTTATATAGTTATAAAATAATATCAACCCATGTTTCGAGAGACAACACATTATTTTTAAAAATTGACAGATTTTGAACCCACATGTGAAGGGTGATAAGGGTGCAACGCCTAAAACTAGCTTATGCAGTGTAGTGGTTCTTATGATATTTATTTGAAATTCATAATTTTATAGATAAATTTTTTTTTATTGATTACAACATAATATAGTTAAATCTTATTAATTTTTTGGTCTTTTACATTATTTGTGATATTTTTGGGAAATGTCTCAATGTGTTGAGGTATACGTTACCCCTTGGTCTAACTTTTTTTCACATTATGTAATTTATTGAAAATGATGAAATTAATTTTTTCTTATTATGATGTTATTTTTTATATACATATATTTATTTTTGTAATATTCTATGTTTATCCTTTATTATAATTTTTTTATGTAGAATGAATTATTTCTTTATATAATGTTTTATTTTTATTTTACCGTATGGTAACCATTTCAGTTTTGGATAATATTTAAAGAATGTATAAATAGATTTTTATTGTTTTATAGTTCTTAGGGTATTTCAAAAGATAATTTTAGTGGTTCGGATATAACAAATTCAAATTGGATATTCATTCATTTGAGTAAAAGCTGAAGTGAAAATTTATTAAAGCAATGTCGAAGGATTAAATTATTCTTATGAAATAGAAAGACATAAAGTAAGTATATTTATTTATTTTCCTATTAAAAATATAAAAATAATCCCTAAACTTCAGAAAAAGTATATTTAAATTATAATTTCATCCTATTGTATTCATTCTTGAAAAACTTATTATCTTTTCAACCATCACATATTTAGGTTTTTTTGGTCGTTACATTTCTCGTGATCATTAACTTTATGATGATCAATGGTCTTTTTAACTTGAAATAATCCTTTAGGCACAAAGATATTCATCAATATCCACATATTCACATCCAATTGACTTTTTTTCTACATGGAAACCTAGTTATTGTTTATTCTATACAACCTTCATACTTCCCCTTCCATATTATCTAGTTGATTTTTTATTAACCCTTTTTATGATGTGAAATTTAAACATTGGTATTTTTAATTGTCAAAATACATATTTGTAATTACAAAATAACATTTTTAGGGTAAATTTTTTTAATTGAGGGTAATTTATCACTTGATATTTTAAGTTAGATTGTGTATATAACATAAAAAACGAACAAAAATGACCTGAAAATATATTATCATTCTATATTAGCTGCAAAATATTAGGGTATTAATAGTATTGGATGAAATATAAAACAAATTATAATGGTCCAAATAAACATAAATTTTTTCATAAATTCATAACAAAGAATCACTAAACTTGTAATAAAGATAATTTATTCCCCAAAATATGTTTCCATCAAAAATAATTTTTATTTTCTTTTTGAGAAAATATTATAACTAATTTATTGAATGCCTAGAAATTTTATGTTATAAAATTAAAATGATTTCTAAAATTAAAAGTTCATAATTAACATAGGGTGATGTTTTTGGATTTTTCTGAAATGTTTGATTTTTCATTGAAAAATAAAAAATATGGTTTTTTCAAATACTAGCATTTCCTTTCATTAAATCAAGTAATTCAAAAATTTTATTATATTTTTGATTTGAAAATAATGTGAAATTTCATAAATTTTATTTAGAATAATTTAATTAATTTCATTTAAATAATTAATTTTCTTGATTTTGGTATATTTTAATTATTACACATAAAAATGTGAATTGCTACGTTCTATATTTTAATGAATAAATTTTATCAATTTTAATAAAATAAAATTTCCTGTGTTGTAGAAATATTGAAAATAAAATTATATATTATAAATCTATTTATTTGAATTTAAATTCCTAAAATTATGATTTCAAGTCATAATGTTAATAAAAGATCATTTATTTCAGGAAAAATAAATTTCTTTAAAAACGTTTTTTGACACATTTTGGGGGTGTAATTTAAAATTGAATTACGGAACATAATTTATTGGAATTAGATATAATTTATTCCGTATTTGGAATCACAATAATTAATTTTAGGTAATAGTTTCAACTTAATTTTCTTTATAATGAATAGTAAAATAGCAAAAACTATTAACTTAGGAGAAAAGATTTAATGGTAAAAGTGAGTAATAGTATAGCTAAATAGAATAAAATGTTTAAAAATTAATCTCTTTGAATGGTTAAGGAGTGTCTCATCCATATCATCCCCCTACATCATTTTTTATTAATTTGGGAGGAGCGTGTCTTGGGATTTTAATCCCATTATTAAATAGTTGTGGGTATCTCTAAAAATGTCAAGCCTTCCCAATTCTAAAATGGCACATCATACCCTCATTTTGTCACACCTCTCTATCCAATGTGGTCCAAAATTCATACTAAAATATGTCCCAAATATCTTTAACCACATTCTATAGATTGTAGCCTTCCAAAAATACCATCCTTATGGTCCTTAATTAGATATCCAAATTAGGGTCTTCTAACATAAGGTAATCAACTTCACTGAGCTCCTTCTTTTTAAATTTTTTATTTTTCCACGATCAATTATGTGTAATATTACAAATGAAAATCATAATATAATATAATTATATTTTATTATATAAATAGCATAATATTTATCTGTCTCCACTTCCATAATGTGGGAAATAAAACTATCATTCTTATGTATAGGGGACTAATACCTCGCGAACTAATGTCATTCATTTTCCATACATTCCTCTCATGAATTTTCATAATTATGGAATTAATATTTATATATTATATTTCTAAAATATAAATAAATTTGGAAAATTATCATATAATATACCTTATTACCTTACAAAATTTAATTGTTTATTATAAAGTTCTAATTGATGAATATAAATGATGATTATATCCTGATTATTGTTCATGATAATATGTAATAGCGACCACTTTGACCATGGTCATCACCCTAATTACATTTTGATAATATGAACTGATCGTCTGAAAAACACATAATTTGGACCTTATTGAATAAATAATTAAATATAACATTAAATCATATGAATCAAATAGTTTAAGTGTAATAAATTAAACCTGTAAAGGTTTTTTGGTAAAACAAATAGTTGATATTATTTTTTTATTAATGAGATAAATATAATAGATCCAGAGAAATACTCATGGTTCTTCTGTTAATATAAAAGATATTACATTTCTAGCATTGATATTGATACACGTGACCCAATTTTTTTCAATGCAAACCTTAAAAATATCAAAAGTAAATATTGGATCACTTTCAAACACAATGAAATTTTAGGTTTAGAGTATTATATAATTACAATAGTGTCTTACCTAAAAAATATATGTGACATTAATATATTTTTTTCCAATATTCTATGATTTTCATATTCAAGATTAATTCATAATTGATATCTAAATGAAAAAATTAAAATATTAAATCATATATCATAGTTATTTATAACCTAGGAAATGGTTAAAATAATAATGGTTATATAAAATTCTTAGTAAGGGTAAACATAAGCCTTATCAATTGAATTTCAGCAATGATAAAATTAATTTCATAAGGGTATGGAGACACAATCAGAAAGAAATAGAAAATCATACAAGAAATTAAACCCATCAATACATGACTCAATAATCATAAAATATAGTTGAAGGATTTAACAAATAGAAAATCCATAAGAATCAATAATCATGAGCCATGTGATATAAATCATCATTCAATGAAACATTATAAACCCATTAAGATCATATATAAAAAAATTTGGAATCACATAAATTCATCTCCTTAATACCATTTAGAAACCATTACCAATTAGAATAACTTTATGGATATCTTCCACGATAATTCTCAAGTGAACATAATCATTACCCAATACATTTGAGAACATTATAAGAAAACCCTTCATTTAAAATATATTTAGCCCACCATGCACTATCATGTTGCACCCATCGTATGTAATATCGATGAATAAAAACATGAATGAAGTTCATAGAGATTACATTTCAACATAAATATCATGAAAACTCACTATTCCTTTTTGAAAATGGTTAAACTATTAAAAACAGATGGCTTCCATGACTATATGTTTTGAACATGGATAACTCATGGAAAAGAAACAACACCCATAAAAAAATTGAATCCTGGTATACCTTTGGAAATCAAATGGCTTCCATAATAATTTCTTTGAAACATGATTAACACATATAAAGAAATGGGATCCATTTAAATCTCATAACACAATGATAAAAAGAATAAATATAGTACCAATACAACATATCATTAATGGATTTTTGTAACATACGTGGTTTCTCTAATTGATTAATAGAAATTCCATTAAAAGGTCATTAAAATATTATTTAGAAGAAAAATCACATTGAAAGTCACTTTTAAAAAACAAAATTTTGAAAATATATTTTGGATATACTTATCTTTGAAAAGATCCCAGGAAACAGATAATGGATTTTTCAAAGAAAATAATGGTCATGATGTTGTAAAATCAACTCGAGCCATAGAAATTGCTAATAAAAATTGTTTGCAAATACTTTTTAAAATAAATCAAAAGTAACTTTTTTGAAAAATGATGATGTTTAGTTTTAAAAAATTATTTTTTTAATAAGTTCAAACATCATGTCAAATAGATTTATGAAATAATATTTTTTAAATATCTTTAATCATTTTATAATACCTGTATATGGAGATAAAATTCCCAATCTAAAATAATTCAAAAGATTAATATCACATAAAAACGACATCCTTGATTTTTCATTAATCAATAATAGAGTGAAAAAATTACACATGTAAAAATATTTTAAAACTAGTATAGAAAAAATATATGTGGTTCCATAAAATATTAGCATATTATCTTCTCACGGTAACCTTGAACTTAACTTATTCCAAAAAAAGAAAGTATTTAGTAACATAAAGCCTTTTCCAAATAGGAAAATTTTAAATCATAATCCCCATCAAATAATTTCTTCAAATAATATATTATATATCATTAATAATCGAAATTCATAATATAAATTCCAAAGGTTATGTTCATACACCTCATAAATAATATCAGTGCAAATCATAGATGTATGTCCCAAAGAAGATGAATATCAGACGATTAAACCTTAAAAATATCATATAACAGAATAAAGAGATAATGAATGGCTGTATTGTGTGTCATAAAATTATTTCCACAAAAACCAAGTTTAAATACATAATAAAACAATTTAGATATCAATTCACACATAATCATATCATAAGAGAGTAAAGGAAGAAGAGTTCTTACCCATGGAATGGATATTGTGATAATAAACCATTTATCACTATATAAATTTCAATTTAATTACCATTGGATGAAATAATTAAATTTTAACATTAAAATAAAATTATGTAGGAATTATTAATGATATTACATGTAAAAATGGATGTATATACACCATTTAAAATAAATTATGTGCACAAAAATAAAATATTCCTAAATAAAAGGAAATAGACACATAATCCCTTATGCTTTGGTAATCTCTAGATTAAAACCTCATGAAATATAGAACCTCATATGGATTCATAAATCCAAATAATTTTTAGGTAATAATAATTAAATTAAATTCGTTGTAATAATATACACCACAAAATAAAAATAAGTGGGGAATATTACATTTGCCTCCTAGATGTAAAAGTAATACAAGAATACCATACCATCAGTCCAGAAATTTCTCGTATATCTTTAACACTTGTATATATGATTACAAAAATTATCTTGTTTAATAAGAAATGTTTAATGTTATAATACATTATAATTGAATATTTCATATTTTTCATTTTTAATTTCATATTCAAAAACCTAAACAGTTATATCTGTGTTAGGTGTTTTGAGGATGTTCGGTTCATTGTTACAAAACAACATTGATGTGACAACCATGTTTATTGATCTAAATATATCAATATATAAATAATATAAATAATAACAATTTTATCATATTTATACATTAATAATACTTTTAAAACAATCATTAAATATATATTTTTTAAAAGCAACTATGTTATGATCATCGAGACGGTAGGTCATATGTATGCATGAGTAACGTTTCCATATTTCATCGATCATAATAAAAATAATATAAGTAATATATAATCATTACATAATTTAGATAATATAAAAAATAAAATATTTTAATTATTTATAACTATATATATCATCCATGAGATGTGATTATGATAAAAGAGTCACATAGCTTCATGGAGGCAGTAGTACACACGATATCCCAAAAGACATTGTCATTTTTTGGTTTGTGTAAAGGTAAAAAATAATATATATTTAATGATAAATATTTAATTAATATCATAATTATTTCTTTTATATCACATTTATTTAATAACATTACACTTATTTCCATCCATGTAAGTTGATTGTGAAAAACGAGTCACATTAAATCGTAAGTCGGTAGTCTATTATACACACAAGTGACATTATCATATCTCCAATAGAATGGAAATTTATAATGTTTTGTCTGGTATTATATTTACATAATTATAAATATGTTAAAAATCATATATATATATATTTGATCAATCATTATATTGAACCAGGAGATGCGATTATAGAAAACAAATGACATCGGTTCATCAGGGTGGTAATCCTCATTACACATAAATAAGGACTACACATCCCCCTTGATGGAAGAGGATATAAATTTATGTTATTATATTAACATAATAACATCTCATTATATGAGAGATATTAGCATTATTATATCATAATAATTTAAAAATATTTGGATGTATTCGAATAAGAAATAAATCAAAAACACCTGGTCAAGCATGATACCTCTTCTTCGAACAACATCTTTCATTTAGCACCAAAAGGATTATTTGGAAGGGTTTATGATAAAAATAATATATTTAAGCGATGGGTAGGTATTTTAGAAAAATATTTAGATGGTTATTATTCAGTCCAAATGTCTTTGATTTTTTATAGAGGATATCAGAGGTGTTGGACTTTTACTGGTGAGATGAGTGGCACAATTTTAATTTTGGAAAAGAAAATGGCATACCCACTTTTTACACATTACACAGGGCACTAAAAAAGAATAATATATATAATTATATACTACATGGTATACATATTTCAATCTAATATATTTTAGACAATTTTATTTGTCATTTTAACCCCAATATGTCAAGTTTAAGCCCCGGGTAGAATTGTTTTCACCTTAACCGCGATAATAAATTTTTTTATTTTCCACTATTAAAGTTAAAATGATTATATAATATTAATTATTCATATTCAGAATATATAATCCATTATATCTATTTAAATTCATATATAAGGATAGTTTTAATTTAAATTTAATCCTATAGACATGATGAAAAAGTGGTTTTTCAAGAAGTGTATTTTTTTAAGAAAAAGATGTTTTTATATTAAAAAATTGAATAATAAAAATATTTTTATGCATATCAATTAATATTTATTGATATATAATCTATATGTTTAATTTAATTCATTCTTCATTATTGTTTTTTTAATTAATTTAAATGGATAAACATTATCCACTTTTAAACATTTTCTCTAGAAACCCATTTTTACACACACATTTTTTTAATTATATAAGATGATACAATTTTTAATTAATAAATTAAATATAAAAAAGAATAAATTTTTTATTTTAATCATATTAAAAACATCTCAAGACATTTAAAATTCATAACTTTTTTAAAACAAAAGAAATTAAAAAATCAATATTTTTCACAATTTACTGAAAAATCAATAATTTTTGAAAAGTCCCAAAAACTCAACCTATCATAATTTTTAAATAATGAATTAATAAAATGATACCATTTTAAAAAACATATTTTTTTTATTTTTGAAAAATTAATAATAATATATTATCACAAAACTAATTAAAACCCATTTTTGATGAAAACATATTTATAAGGAATAAAATTACTTTACTTAACATTTATTGATTAATTACTAAGAATTTATAAAAAAATTATATTTGTATGAAATCTATATATATATATATCAGAAATTATTTAATATTTTCATACCCAAAAATTTATAATCTGGGATATAATGATAATATATATCATGCGTTCTTTAATATTGGTGTTGTGTGTTGAATGCACTATCAAACATAGTTTTCTATTATAAATTCTCTGGCTGTTACGTCCCCCCACCCTTTAATAAATTGGGACGACACAATTTAATCTCTATTTTGATAATAAATGATTTTTATATAAAAATACCCATTTTTAAGTCATGTATTATTAAATGTTTAATAAAACATACTCTTGATTATAGAGAAAATGAAGTGTGAAGGTATTCAGTAATAAAACAAGCTTGGTTTCCAAATAACAATACATAGGGGGAAGTGATGGTTTGAACATGGAATAAAAGTGTAATTAATATTTAATTAAATTGAGAGATAGGGATCATTTATTACATGGAAGTAAATGATCAATAGAAAGTTAGTAACCACAAAACCATAAACCAATGAGGTGTGAAAAGATCCATTGATTTCATCAGAAATGATGGTAAGGGGCATAATTTTCTTTCCAGATCCTTTTCGTAGAGTTTAGTAATTCCTTTCTCATATATAATAATATAATAAGGAAAAATATGTACTTTATGAGAGTAATTTAATCATTTTATCAATTTCCACCAAAATATAATCTTTTAATACAATTAATGAGTATTCATAATGAATGTTTTTCACACTTGAAGATAAAAAATCAACTTTTTATGGACTAATTATCCATAAAAGTGATAATCAAGATATTCCCCATATATCAATATATTAAAAACACAAAAATTGTAATCACATAGTGATATGTTTCCCAAAATTATAGAGATCCTCTTCTAAAATAAAATTAGTCACCTACTAACTAAATCACTTTTCAATCTCATGTTTATATATACGATAAAAACTTTAAAATAAAAAATATATCATTATAATTCAAAATATTTAAGTAAAAAATAAGTATTTCATACAAACCATGACATCACATAGGTCATTGGTAGGTGTTTCACTTTTGACACACTTTGGTATAGGGTTTAAGCCCTACAGCCTTTCAAGGTGAGATGGGTTGTCACACATCCTTTAGGTTGTCCTCTTTCCCAATATTATGTCCTTATATAAATATATGGAATATAAAAAACTACCATAAAATTACCATGATCATAAAACATTATATAAAACATGATGTTTTTCAAAAACATTAAACTTGTGAAAAGATAAAATTCTTATGAAATAACACGTCATATTCATCTTAGGGGTTAAATATACCCAATAAAAATAAAACACCTCCCAAATTACTCCAATTTTTCATAGGATTATAATAACTAAAACCAAAAAATGGGATTTATGACATCACGATTTTGATCAAAAATAAACTTATCAACTTGTGGTGGAATCCATAACTCTTAAGACAACATCACATAAAAACATTCAAACATACTATGTTGTCTAAAATGAACTATGATACCAACAATATCATCCATGGACCTGCACTCCAGAATCTAGATATGAATATATAAACATTACATGTATGGATCTGATACCGATAAAGGTGTCCCAATTTTTTCCATCTGAATCATACAACACCAAAATTAAATATTGGATCTCTTACATACCCAAAGACCATTATGTTTAATATTTTTATATAATTATTAAATTCAATTACAAAAACAATACCCTTGACTTTAAGAGATTATTTTTGTCACTATACCAAGATATTAATATTCCATATTAGATCATCATCATCATCCAAATAAAACCATTTTATACAAAAATCTTTTAGCACCATTCTTGAAAACAAACAGAAAACGAAAAATATGATGGGTGACATCAAATGACAAATACAAGTAAACATAATCATTGAAAATTTTAAGTCATAAATGAACATAAAAAGGAATAAGGGTACGATGGCATAATCAGAGTGCACGAGAAAATCATAAATGATGGAATGCCCATTAATACCTAAATCATCAATCATTAAACATGGAATGAGTATTTAACATAGGAATGAGTCATAGGAATATATAAAAATGAGCCATTTGATGTTAATATTCGTAATAGAAAAAAATATAATTTAATAGAAAGAATAGACAAAAAAATTCGTATCTTATAGGATCATCATCATAGAACCATTAAAAATAAATTAGAAATTGGAATAACCGTATGGCCAACATTAAATAAAATTCTCCTGATAATATATTCATTACCCAATTCATTAGATCTCTATCCAGGTGATTCTATCAAACTAGATATATCTTGATCACTCACTACTATCTGGGAACACACATCATATATGTTTTCTAATAAAAACAACATGAATAAGGTATATAGAGCTTACACTTCATCATAAAATTCATGAAACAACAATTATTCATTTCATAACATGATTAAACTATATAGAAGAAATGGGTTCCATGAAGATATCTTTGATACATGATGAAATAATGTAAAATAAATAGGATCCATGAATATATCATCAAAACATGATAAACACGTGGAAATAAAATGGGTTCACAAAAAATCTATTTGAAACATGATTAAAATGTGGAAAATAAATGTGATCCATTTTAATCTCATAATACATGCATAGAAATAATAACGATGGAGTCAATACCATGTATCCTCAATAGAGTCTAGGTAGCATCAAGGGTTATTGAAAATGATGAATATAAATAACTTAAATGTTCATCACAAATAATTATTCATGAAAATAATGTTCATGATTTATACTTTAGATTAGGAGAAATAAATCCTAATATTTATCTTTTATGGTTGGTTTCTAGACTCGAGTCAGAGGGGATAAGGAATTTAGTTTGGGAATTTGGAAGTTTTCCTTAGGTAGTAGTTTGGAAGGGTAACTTGGTTGGGTTCATCAAAATTTGTTATCAAAGGGTGAATTTCCTTAACAGTCTATTTCTTGGGAAATTTGGTAGACTATAGATAGTATTTTTGTGACTTGACAAGTAGGTTTTTGTGAATGTCTGGCCATAGCATTCCTAGATGAGACTCATGGTACCATGGTATTTTTTGATGTGTGTCTCCCATTTGGAGTTCCTAAACTTAATCTCAGTTTTTTCTTATCATTTTTTGGTTATAAATTATATTAATATAATGTATAGTTGTGTGTTTGTTTTCAATTTTTAGATTTATTCCTCCGATATGAGTTCTTTGATTTCATCAAGATGGTAAAGCTGATGCTTCTCAAGGGAATCCTTCTATAGATTATAATTTTATCAAGGAAATCATGTATACTATTTTTTATGTCGATCAAAATGTACCTCAAGCTTAGAACGCATGTGTGGAGGTACATAAAATAGATCTTGGAGATAAGGATCAATAAATGGAGTTATTTAGTGATAATCTATCATTATTTAATTGTACGGATGAACCTCAATAGATAGAGGGCTATCTTGAAAATATCAAGGTGAACTGCCTGTAAGATAGCCTTCCTGGATGCACCGTAGGGTCTCAAGGTAAAAATTGTCACATTCATACTTAAGGTTCCTAAAATTAGAAGGTGGGACTCTATGGTATAGGTGGATACAAATAGAGGACTGGATTCAAAATTTTACAAGAATCTCTTCTTCTAGACTTATTATTTAGAGCTGTTGATGGTGGTGAATTCTCTAGATTTTCTCTATTTTCCTCATGAAGAGTGGTTGGTGTTTGTGGACACCAATCACTTGGGATATATAGTTTATTTTTCATTAGATTTTGTAAGTAATGACTAAATCAAAGATCAAAAGTACCTATAGTGTTTGTGACTATATATAATATTTTTGGTATATAGTTTAAATATTTCAACCTATTATGAGATAGTGGATAGGTGTACAAGAGAATAGATGAAAATGGAAGGTGTTGTTGGATATTAGTCCTTTTCTCATAAAAAAGAGTATAAGGTTAGGTGGAATGCAATGGAAAATAGGAAGTGTCGAGATCATCATAGGAATGGTGGAGGTGGTCCTCAAAGGTACGCCTCTTCTGAACCTTTAGTTATATATGGTAGTGTTCCACTGACATTCTCTATAGGTGGAATGTTCAGACACACCCAAAATTCCTGTCCTTCTCCATAAATGATTGTCAAAAATTGTGGAAGTTTTGGCCATATGGAGCATTTTGGTTAGGTATGTATACACCTCAATATGTTTAGGAATTGTCAACTCCAAAGGCTATTGTGGGGTAGTCAAATTCCTCAAGGACTATAGGCCTCTAGCCATAAGCCTTATGAGTGAAGCGCCTTCATGTAGAAGATGATTTTCTAGGATATGAAGATGGAGGATCAATGATCATGAGATGTACTATCCTTATTGCATCTTTTATAAGTACTACAATATCTGATAACGGTGCTTCCCACATATTTATATATGGACTTATTATTGGTATTCTTAAAAATCCAAGGGATCCCATTTCCTTTTTAAGGAGTTAGTGAAACCTCTTGATAAGAGGAAATAAAAGGGGTTTTGATCTCCTTCTTGTGCGCAATCGATATTTTATAAAGAGTCTTTTCGGAATTTCTCTCATTCTAAATATTGATTTTTTGATGTCACCTTCATGATTGATTGGATTATTTCTCACTATGATATGGTTGATTTTTATCATTGTAATTTCATTTCTCTTGTGTCCAATGGCAGCTTATGCGTATTATATGGAGAGTGGGATATGAGCTTTGATCATGCAGGACCTTCATTCATAAATCTCAAGATTTCATTCTACTATATAGGTTGACTAAGATGACATTTATTTTTTTCTTAAACTTATCACTATTTTTCTGTACATTCCTAATTTTTTCCTGATGATTTCAGCGGAATTCCACTGGAGAGGGAGGTAGATTTTATGATTTACCAGGTGCCAATTATGCATCATGTTATTATACCTTCTTATCATATGGAAACAGATGAGATAAAAGAGAACAAGATTCAATTCAAAAATATAATATAGAATGTTTTTGTTAACCCTAGTATTTTACCTTGGGCAGTCCTAGTGCTCGTTTCCAAGTGGGTGGATTGTTTACTCAAATTGGGTATAGAATCCCGAAAAATAAACCCAGGGTAAATTGGGAATAAGTAAAATTTTCCTCTTGTGGATGATTTTCTTGATCAGTGAAATGCGGAAAACTTGTTTTTGAAAATATACCTTTGGATGGGTTATCACCATCTTAATATTTGGGAGTGTGATATTCTAAAGATGGATTTTAAGAGCACATATGTCCATTATGAATACCTATAAATTTTATTTGGTTTGACTAATTCTCATATATTTTTTGGAATTCATGAATCAAATATTCCATCAATATCTCAACGCTTATTGGGTATTGTTCATTGATTATATTTTGGTTTATGTGGGATCTGAGGGAGAGCATGAGCACCATTTAGGTTTTGTTATAGAAATCCTGAGGAGTCCCCATTTGAATGGAAATATGTTTAAATGAAATCATAGATCCAAGAGGTGATGTTTTTTGTTTATACAACTATAGAGTATGTATTATCAGTTGACTGTTTGATGGTAAAGGTTGTATTTCATGGGAATATACATGATTTTTTTAGATTCTAGGCTTTCTTGGTCTTACTAAGTATTCTTAATGGTTCATCGGGGATTTCTAAAAGTTTATTTCACCGCCTGAATAGCCCAAATTCCTTTATTTTTATTGATTTTTGATAAGCCCCCTTTCAAGGGATGAGGGGGAACCCTTACAAGGCTCGTAGGCTCAGAGGTCACAAGGCCTATAGGCTTAGGAGATTACACGACCCGAAGGTATTAGAGAATTCAACAAGACTATCTACTAGATGCTGCCCCTCCCCAGCATCTACGTCATGATTGTTGCTCTCCAACTTTGCATGGCTGTCTAGATAGGCTTCCCATGTAAGCACAGGCTGGTCCTGATGGAATAGCCATACAATCTCATTCTGACAAATCCATTTGGATCTGCTCTGGCGAGTTCACCTGCTCTGAATCCTCTTCTGGGGATGCTCCTTTTTTGTAGTGTGTCTGGGGAAACTGCATGTGGCCTGAAAGCCTTAAGGTGGCCAAAGGGATTTAATGGTGGCGTAAAAGACCTACTGACCCGAAGGTTTGGGTGGCCCGAAAACCTTGAGGACTCCAATCCCAAACTGGTGGACCAAGGTGAATAGTTACAGCTGCTACAGTATCAAACAGTATCTTCTATAGTCACTGATATAGTTCCTGCTACAGTACCCACATAGCGTACAGTACTTCATAGTACCTGTACAGTGTACAGTTCTTCTACAGTACCGCACAGTGCACAGTTCTGCTGTAGTACCTGCTATAGTACTGGTACAGTACTCAGAAATATGTCTCTACCTAGTTTTGAACCTAAGTCTTGTAGATTCACTCAAGGATACCTCACCAACTAGGCTGAGGCTCATGTTCTTTATGTCACATTTTATTTATCTTACCAGGAAAGGAGTGAAATTCATATGGGATGAAAAGTTCCATTTTTCTTTTGATAAATTAAAATGACATATAACATCGTCTCCTATTTAGATTTGACCTAATCCCAGTAAGGGGTATGTGATATTCTATGCTTCTTCTAGATCCGGTTTGGATTGTGTTTTTGTACAAAATAATTATGTGGTAGCTTACAACACTTTTTTCGTAAAAAATAATTAGAATATTTATTCCACTATTGATTTATTTCATTCCATGGGTGTGCATTTTCTTAAGTGTTAGTGGTACAATCTTTTGGGGGAGAGGTTCAAAATATTTTCTAACCATTAGATTCTCTATTTTTATTTTCTTATAAATTCCTTAATGTAACATAGATATGATTAATGGAATACCATTAAATGTTTTCCTTCAACCACACCTACACCCTAAGGATGAGGAATATTGTTTTATAATATCTTAAATGGAAAGTACCAAAATATTATGTTTTGGAATAAATAGAAGAGTGGAACCGTATTGTATTTTTTTCTAAGTGTCACCTAGATTCTGAAGAGAATTTTTAGTGTATGTTTCTGAACAGTGTCCATTTATCATCAAATCTTCTTAGTCTATTCTATATAGCCATCTGTAGGATAATGAGTTTATAGGAATTCATGAAATATTATATTGTTGGGAGACTATTTCTGGCCAATCTCTCTCTTTTGATGGCATTTCTATATTTGTGGATCGGTTATTCATCCTAGTTTTTGTGAGGTCCTCAGTAATTTTTTATATCATAGTTCTCTATTGTCTTTTCATTAAAGAACAACAAAGATGTATTATAATATAAGACGGTTGTTCTATTGTAACACCCTAATGTTTTAAAAAATAAATTTAAATGCATGAATATTTGCTTAAACTACATAGTTATATCTAGCCTTTAAACATAATTTTGCAACTTCTATGTATTGAATTTCGAAAAAAAATAATCTATAATTGTGATTAGTAAGTTATTTAGATTCTGATGGAACCAACTTGATTTTTGGTAAATCGTTACGTACCTTTAGAAATAGTAAAATGTCCCATACGAATAGTAGTTTTTATTTTTTATTTTATTTTCTTAAGGCTTTATGATAATTACATCATTATTAATATTTCAAGGTGATAAAAAATTAGTTATAGTTTTAAAATTGTAAATTTTTTATTAAAGTATGATGTTATATAAAAATTAGTCTAATAATATTTATAAAATTATTTTCAAAAAATGGAGTTCTTTTTTGAATTCTACATGTACAAAAATGGTTTGGGTGATTTTTTTTATATTTTTCTAGAATTCATGAATTTTTATGAATAGTAAAAACTATAAAATACCATATATTCAAATTATTAGTTGAACACACTATTTATGACATCATAACTGATATAATACCACTTTTCTCAAACTCATATTCATTATACACTATTTTTATCATAGGAATGAAAACTATTTGTATTCTTGGATAATAATATTAAAATAATGATTAAAATAGTGTAAAATCCCTCCTCTCCTCTACTATAAATGCCACCCTCATTCCTCTCCTCCTCTTACACCTCTCAATACTTGATCATTTTCTAGGTTCTACCAAATCACCTTCCAAAGTCTCTTCCTCACATCCTATAGATTATGGTCTCACCAAAAGGTCAAAGCTAAAGGTCTTAAGGAGGATCTCAAGGAGAATAGATCAAGAGTAAGAATCCTTTTCCTTTTTCATGTGTTTTATTTTCAATTCCTTTATTTTCTTATATTATCTTCCCTTCCTCTTATCAAGGAGGATTGAAATCTGCAGAATCTTATATATTATATATTTTATCATGTTCATGTAAAATATTCATCATCTTTCTTCCTCTCCCCTCCCTCTTATACTAAAATTTAACAACACCGTCCGCGATGTGCAAATTTACCAAAATCGAGGATGATGTGTTTTCAATCCACATTACTACCTTAAAAGATGATCATAAAATCATTTTAATGGTTGAAACAAAATTCAATGTGTATGATGTAACCTATTTTAGGTTTTGTAATTAACTTCTATACATAACGTTAAAATGTATAATGAAAGAAGTTCATGATTATCAAGGAACCACCTGAAATGATATAAACAAATATACTAAATGATTTATCAAATTATCCATCATAATATATGATAAAAATGATTTATGGTGTCATTATAAACTCTAGAAACAAATGAATACAATTTCATTCCAATTCTAGAAATATCATTTCCATTGTTTACATGGTATTAAATTTTATTTTGAGATGAATTTGATTTATATCATGTTGAATTATGTTTATTTACAGTGTATATACATATTACATCCACTCAATTAAGTCTCGCTTCAATTATATGATATTTATTAGGGGTTTTTCAATTAAAATACTCTATTAAAATTAGATTTTACAAAAATTCAAAAGAAATGTATTTAGGAAATTTTTCATATTGTATGATTATGTTTTGGTTTTTGGGCATTGTTTATGATGAAGAGTGGCACAAATATCTCCATCCAATGCATTAGGTATGTCTACATTTTATATCGGTTGAATGGTTACTCCAACAATAATTACGATAGTTACACAAATTGTATGGTACCCATGATAGTTACAAATTATAAGGTAGCCAAGAGAGTTACAAGATTATGTAATTAATTCCCCAAGATACATTTATGGTTCTATTTAGGTTCTATCTGTTTTTTGGAAATATGATTTAAATCTCATGTTTCCCAAATTATGTTATATGGGTGACAAGTATGCCTTTTTTAAAATAATTTCTTGCGTTAAAGTATTCAAGGACTAATGTGTCCTTTCATTCTTTTTATATCATTTAATGAGATTTTTGAGCTCATCCCATGTTTTTAAATGATTTTCACAAGTTATAAGGATGTGTAAGACAAAAAAAAGAAAGCTAGAATAAATGTTATGAATATATATCAAAGAAGAATTGTTTTACTTGAAATGTTTTATATTTCAGAAGAAATAGATATTGTTTTGTGGTATATTATCTCTATGAATGTGGAATATTATGTATGTTTTATATCCCATATCTCTAAAACATTAAACCTGAAATGATCCATAATATGAAAGGATGTTATTTCTTTACTAAAATTCAAGATTATGTAATGTAAAAAGGTCAATTCCATATAGTTGGTTTCAAAGGATAGTTTTGATAACTTTAGGGGTTAGGATGATGTTAATAGAATACCATAAATGATTTTTACTATATGGTTCATTTGAAATGATATTGAATTTAAAATATTATCATATTTCTTTGACTAAGATATGTTTGTTCAGAAATGGTTTTCTATAGAAGAAACAGGAAAGCTAAAGAAGAGAGACAATGACAGAATTAAATCCTTCTAAATCGGTAGCCCATAATGGTAGGTATTGAAAATGAGAAGTTTGTGGCAGTAATCGATTAGATAACATAGGCAATTAATGGTGGTAGAATACATGCGGGATAACAACCAGAGGTACCATAAAAGAATATGACAAGAGTGGAACATTTTATCATACAACACCCTCCTTCTTTCAATGGATCTTCTTACCCAGTAATGGCTAAATGATGGATTAAATCCTATGAAATGATATTTAATGTTTTTGGATGTTCAAATAATCAAAAGTGAAGTCTTTAAATTTATCATTTTGTAGCTGAATCTGATCAATGGTGGTCAGTGGTCAGAAATATCAGGGGTAGAGAGGATATTTGTGCTACATACTGGGATAAATTTAAAATTCATTTAATTAAAAGATATTTTCAAAAGGTGGTTTGAAATAGGATGGATAACAAATTCATTGAATTGTAGCAGAAGCAGGAAGATTCATAGGTAGTTTATGAAGATAACTTCACTAGCCTGGTGGGGTATGATCTAAATCTTATTTTAGATCTTAATTACAAAATAAACTTCTTCTACTCAAGATTAAATAAAAGGTATCAAATTTCATTGTCCTCCAGTGAATTAAAAAGTTATGAGAAACTTTTTTTATGTGCTTAGAGGATAGAGATAGAGTTTGATGATGATCACATGTACTTTGAAAACAAGTAGAAGAAGATGTCCATATGGAATGAAATTGGTAAGAATCAACCAAATAAATATTATGATAAGAAATTTATGTTTCTAGATTGTGAAAGGTGTGAAAAAGCACCTGGGGAATGTCGTACAAAAACTAAGATGTTTTTTTATCTTATAATTTTGCACATATATCCATAGATTGTAAAGAAAATGATCCTAAGACTAATCCTAAATAAAAAAAATTATTATTTTTTAAATATGGATAGATGGTTCATTATGAAAATTCCTACCCAAAGAGAGATCAGGATGATTCAAAGAAGTATAAATATAAGTAGAAAGGTGTAGTGAGATCATTTGCAATTATTTCAGTAGATGTTGGTCCATCCAATGAAGTTGTATCAGGTAACTTTTTTTACTTAGATTTTTCTGACATTCTGTTTGATATGTGGTCTACACATTCCTTTATTTCTTATGAATTTTTGGCTAAATTGAAAATATCGCCAAAACAAATGAGACTATATCTTATTGTTAAAAACCCAGGGGAAATATTATAGTAAAAAGGAATTATAAGAATATTTCAATTATGGTATGTAGAATGAATTTACCTTCAAACGTTGTGGTTTTTTTCCTTAGTAGAGTTTGAGGTCATTTTAGGAATGGATTGGCTTTCTCTATATCATGCTAAGATTGATTCTAGAGCTAAAGAAGTTTTTTTTTAAAACAGTTTCAGTTTTTATTCAACAAAGAACCCGTAAAATTGATAACATATCAGGAAGCATAAATTTTTTTGAAACATGGAAGTTAATGTTATCTTGCACAAATTATTAAAAACAAGGGAGTTGTTCATATTAATGATGTGTGAGGGGTAAATGAATACTTTGATGTTTTTTCGGATTATTTAAGCAGTTTCATACCTGATCAACATTTGTAATTCACAATTGACTTAGATCCCTATTCTAAGACAGTTTCAAAACCCCCATATCTAATGGCTCAAATGGAACTTCTTGAATTGAAAAATCCATTGCATGATTTTCTTGATAAAGGCATCATTCATCCAAGCACTTCACCATGGGGTGCTCCTATTTTGTTCGTTAAAAATAAATATGGTTCCATGATAATTTCCATGTATTATATATCCTTTAATAACATCACTTTTCATAACAAGTATCCTTTTCCTCATATCGGTGACTTTTTTTATCAGCTCTAGGTAGCATGGTATTTTTTCATGATAGACTTGAGATCTAGCTACCATAAGCTAAAGGTGATGGAGGATGACATCCCAAAAACTTCTTTTTATACTAGATATGGGCATTATGAGTTTGTTTTTATGCCATTTGGGTTAACTAATGAACCTGTTGTATTCAAGAAACTTGTGAATAGAATATTTTATGAGTTCTTGGATAAATTTGTGGTTGTGTTTATTTATTATATTATGGTATTTTCTATTTGTAATGAGGAGAATAAAAAACATCTAAGTGTTGTTTTTCATACCTTAAAAGAAAATGAAATTATATTTAAAATTTAAAAAGTTTAATTTTTGGTTACAACATATTTCATTTAATGGAAACTTTATAAATAAGGATCGAATAAAAGTTGATCTACAAAAATAGAAGTGGTTGATGAATAGACAAGACCTAAAAATGTTATAGATTCATTGATTTTTTGGATTTTTAGAATATCACTGATCATTTGTTAAAAAAATTAGGGTTATCTATCCCGCTAACTATGTTAAAGCGAAAAGGGGTTAAATTTATTTTCACATAAGAATGCGATTTTTTAGAAATGGAAGAAGAGATTGGTGAATTCTCTAGTTTTGGCCTTGCCTTTCCAAAATAGTGAGTTTTTCATCTACAGTGATGCTTCATTAAAGGTAATTGGTTGTTTTCGGATGCAGAATGATCAGGTAATTTCTAATGCTTCAAGAAACTAAAACCTCGTGAGTTAAACTATCCCACACATGATTTGGAATTGACAGTTGTGGTTTTTTCATTGAAAATTAATATGAATCATTTATACCGAGCCAAATATCAAATTTAAAATAACCACAAATGTATGAATTATGTATTCCCTTAGAAAAAATTAAACATGTGGCAGAGAAGATGACTTGATCTGATAAAGGATTATGATTGCAAGATCAATTTCCATCCGTAAAAATCAAATAAAGAGGTAGATTCTTGGATTCAAAAACATTATGCATCATTATCCAAATTACGTTTGGGACATGATCCCTTGATTAATGATATGATGATTTTTGGTGTGGAAGTTGTAGATTTTACTATGAAATGTTTTACATGTCAACAGGTTAATGTACAGTAATAATTACCAAAGGGGGTGCTTTATCCACTTCTAGTGCCATAGTGGAAATCAGATAATATATCCATGGACTTCATGGTGGGACTGCCTTAGAATTCTCTAGGTAACAATGCGATTTTAGTTATTGTTGATTGGATAACTAATTTTAAACGTTTTATCTCTATTTGAGATACAATGTCTAAGGAACATCGTTCTTGATTATACCTCAAAAATATTGTCAGGTTACATTGAGTTCCTCTTTCCATTGTATCTGACTGGGATCCATGTTTCACTTCTTACTTTTGGAAGAGACTTCATTAGTCACTGGGAACTGAATTAAATTTCAGTACAACATTTAATACTCAATGATATGGGCAGTCATAATCAATGATTCAGAATTTAGAGGATATTCTTTGATCTTGTTCAACGGACTTCTTGGGAAATTGAGATCATCAAATTTCTTTAGATGATTTTTCTTATAATAGTAGTTTTCATTCCAGTATTCAAGTGAAGAATTTTGATGCATTGTAAGGGAAGTGGTGTCAAACTCTAGATTTTTGGGATGAAGTCATAGAAAGGAAGTTGATGGGACCAGAATTAGTAGAGGAAGAGTCTGAGAAAGTGAAGCTGATCTAGCAACACATGAGGAAAGCTCCGAGGAGACATAAAAGTTGAGTATAAAATAGGAGGAAAGACTTTTTCTTTCATGGTAAGTGATATTGTTTTCCATAGAATCTCACCATGGAAAAGTGTTATGTGTTTTGGATTGAAATAAAAGCTAATTCCATGGTTGATTCAACATTTTTTAATCCTAGAGAATGATGTACCAGTCGCCTAATGTGTGTCTTTGACTCCAATTTTGTCTCATTTACCCAATGTTTTCCATGTTTCAATGTTGATAATGTATTTCTAGATTCAACTTTTTCCTTGATCCAAGAAGAGTTCTGTTGGAAGAGATTCTTTCTTATGAATATAAACTAGTTCAAATTTTTGATTGATGGGAATAGGTACTACGGAATAAGGTAATCCAACAGTTTAAATTTTTTTGTAGAAACTACATGGTTGAAGAAGCAACATGGGAGTCTAAAAATGTTATAATAAAAAGGCACCCTTGTTTAATAAGTTAATAAAATAGCGAGGTTTCAATTTACACAAGGTTGGGATAATGTAACACCCCATGTTTTAAAAAAATTTAAATTCATGAAACATTATTTTAATTAGATTTCTATTACTATCCTTCAAACATAAATTTTTCGCTTCAATGTTTTGAATTTCAAATAATGGTCATCTACAATTGTGATCAGTATGTTATTTGGAGTCTGATGGAAACAACAAGATTTTTGGTGAATAGTAACATACCCTTACTAATAGTAATAGGAACAATAAAAGTACCCTAATAAAGGGAAAATGGTATTATTATTTTATTTTGTAAGTCTTCATGATAATTACATATTCATTAATTTTTCAATGTCGTATTAAAAGAGTTATTGTTTTAAAATTATTAATTTTTGAATAGAGTATGATTTTATTCAAAAATTTAATTAATACTATTTGAAAATTATTTTTGAAAAATGGAGTGCATATATTAATTCAACACATTGAAAAACATTTAGGGTGAATATTTGGGATTTTTCTAAAATTCTAAAATTCCTTATGAAATGTAAAATACGGTAAAATACCTTATATTCAAATTATTTGTTAAATGAACTATTTATGACATAATAACTAATTCAAGCCCACTTGTTTCAAACACATGTGATATCATTCCTATATTTATCAAAATAATGATGACTATCCATAGTCTTGGACAAAAATATTAAAATAATCATTAAAATAATTTAAAATCCCTCATTACCTCCACAATAAATAACACCCTCATTTCACCCATCCCCCCACACCTATAAAGCCTTGATCATTATCTATGTTCTTCCAAATCCTATCTTTTAGGATATTCCCAACATCCTAGAGCTACTATTATTACCAAAAGTCTAAAACCAAAGGCATTAAAGAGGATCTCAATGAGAAGTGATCTAGAGTAAGAATCCTCTTCCTGTTTTCATGTCTTTTCTTTTCAATTCCTTTATTTTCTATTACTCCCTTCCAATCCACTTATTAGGGACGTATGAAAAAAATAGAATATTATATATTCATTATTTTATCAATTTCATGTAAAATATTCATCATATTTATACTTATCCTCTCCCTATTATTCTGAAAATAAAAACATCATCCGTGATATGCCGATTTACCAAAATCGTGGAAGATGTGTTTCCAATTTCCAATACATCCTTAAAATCTAATCAAAAAACAAGTTCATTATTGAAAAATAATATATATATTATTTTTTAATATAATTTATGTTCTATAATTAAGTTATATACATAACATTAAATTATATAATGAAACAAGTTCCTGATTATCGAGGAACTGCAAAAAATGATCTAAACAAATATCAGTAATGTTTTATCTAATGATCCATAGTCATATATGATAAAAAAGTAACTTGTGGTATCCTTATATATTCTCGATAAAAATGAATACCATTTCATTTTACTTCTTGAAATTTCATTTCCTTATAATAATAAAATAAAATACAAACCGTCCATGGATATCATATAAAGAACATACCCAAAACAATGGATGGAACAAAATACTTATAATTGAAGGATGAAATGATGTTATGCAATGATCATATAAGGTTTAATAAACGTTAATATATTTCTATAATATTTTTATAACACTCTTTTAACCATTAAAAATGGAGATTAAATGTGTTTGTATTAATACAACCCCGAGGTATGGAAATTCTTAACCCAATTTCCATTCTTTTGCTTAGCTTTCTACATCATTGTTTACGTGGTATAAAAATTTTTTGTCTGATGAATTTTTTTTATATTTTGTTTAATTATTTGAATTTATATTGTATTTAAATATCCCATCCACTATATTAAGTATAACATAAATTATATGTTATTTGTAAAGGGATTTTTCTTTAAAATCCTCTTTTAAAATTTGTTTTTACATAATTCAAAAGCAATGTTTTTATGAAATTTTTCATGTTTTAGGATTAAGGTTTGGTTTATGGAAATTGGTTATGATGAAGATTGGTACCTATATCTCCCTATAATGCATTGCGTATGTGTAATTTGGAGGTTGTTTGTATTGTTACTCCATGTGTAACTTCGATGGTTATAGAAATTTTAAGGTAGTCGTGAGGGTTACAAATTATAAGGTAGCTGATAGGGTTACAATATTTTGTAAGTAATGACCCAGGATACCATTATCATTCTACTTACATTCAATATGTTTTGTGTAAATCGGATGTAAATCCAAAGTTTCAAAAAGTATGTGTATATGGGTGACAAGTATGTCTTTTTGAAAATTATTCCATGCATTACAAGTATTCATGGACTAATGTGTTCTTTTTTTTTCCCTTATTGAGCTTTCTGTGCTCATCCCATGTTTTTATATTATTTTTAATGGTTATAAGGATGTTTAAAGAAAATAAGGAAGCCAAGATAAATGTTAGGAAGAACCGTAAAAGAAAATATGTTCCACTTTAAAAGTTTTATATTTCAGAAGAAATAAATATTACTTTGTAGTTTTGGATATGTATGAATGTGGAATGTTATGTATGTTTAATATCCCAATTCTCTAAATTTATAAACATAAAATGATTCTGAATTCGAAAGGATGATATTTCTTGTCAAAATTCTAGATTATGTAATGTAATAAGGCTGAGTCCTTATATTTGGTGTCCTAGTATGATGTGTGACATTGTAACTTATTTGTCTCACTATTACACCTACCAACAGATAAAGGTAGTTCATTTGGAACCATCAGGATTTATTTGGCCTCTTCTTACACCAATTTGGAAATGAGATAATGTATCAATGTATCTTTTTCATTATATTACCATGAAATCCCTTAGTGAGGAATTCTCTCTATTTTGTGCTTGATCAGTTAAAAAATTCATCTCATTCCATTCTGATCATGGACACTACTAAAGTTAAATGTCTAGGTAGGATCCATGTGAAGGATATCATCATTTTACCTAGGTTTTAATATAAATTATTTCTATATATGGATCCTAGGTTTAATTTTAGGCCTTTTTGAAGTCACATAGAGGTGATGGGGACTCATGTAAGGGTAAATATAGCTTATCAACAATAGGAATACCTTCATAAAAAGTGTGTTGTTCAGATTCTAGAAGATATGATTTTTTCCTATGTCATTGGTTTTTTAGGATTTTGGGATAGACATTATAAACTAATTTAGTATTCTAATAATAATAGTTATTAGCCATCAATAAGAATGGATGATTTTGATGCATTGTATATTTGAATGTGTTGATCACCTCTATATTGGGAAGAGGTGGTCGAATCTTTTTAATTTGGAATAAGTTTGGATTTGGAGAAATCATTGAGTATTCATGATACAATTAAACAACTGGCTACAGTATAGAGTCAAAATAAATTTTATGTGGATCACAAATGTCATCCATTGGATTTTTCTATGGGTGATAGTGTTTTTTTTTTGAAATATTCTCCTGGGTTGTATCACCAACATCTTAAAAAAAGTGAATGTTGGATCTGAGATTTGTTGGACGATTTTAGGTCACTGATTTTCCACAGAATGTGGATGATCAGTTTTCAAAAAATAAATGATTTATTTCATATATCATAGGTCATGAAATTAAATCTTGATTCATATCACATTATGAGTTGGGAAGAGATATAATTATATACAGGAATTTCAATTATGGAGTATTCAGTGGAGATCATTGACTCTCTAGTAAAAGTCTCATGGGAGAAGTCAATTATGTTGGTCAGAGTGTTCTGGAAGAAAGGACCTGATTCTCATGAGACTTGGGATTTGGAGTCATTGATGAGGTTACAATGTCCTCTTCTCTTTACCAAGCTCCATTATTTCGCATGACATCCTATGGATAGAATGTATCATATTGGAGAGTTTGTAACAAATTGTTACCAACTTTCTGGTATTTCGCATCTCATTACTTTTTTTCTTACTTAATTGGTTGTGTCCTAGGACATTCAAGGATGGAGTGAATTTTTAAAGATAAATGACCTAATATTTAAGGATGTATTTTTGTTTAAATTTTTGGAGCCCATGTATAAACATGTAAAGGGGTTTGTAGGGTTCTCTCCATGTTCAGATAATGACCGAGGAGGTTTGGGGTTTTATGTAATAATCTTCTGCTCTAGTAGTTTTCTATGAAATTACCCACCATTTAACTAGTTTACTCATCATGTATTTAGTCTCCAAGATTGTTTTATGAGCTTATTACACAGTGTGAAAGAATCCATGCCATGTAATGATTACACACCACATAATGTTTAATCATCATTTTTTAATTAAAAGGTAATGAGTTTTCAACATTTAAGGCCCCCATGGAGTACATAATGTGTAAAAGGATTAAAATCGATGTAATTCTTGTGATTTAGTATTTTATCATGATAAATAGTGGATTTCTATTTCATTCATCCATAGTTTTCCTTTATTTCAACTGAGAGTTCTTCCCTATCTATTTTATGAACCTATTCTCTTTCCAGATTGAATCGTTCCGGATTTGATCCTCAAGGTGGTGTGTTCTACCCGTCTGTGGATGAAAATACTTTCTATAAATTCATCTCATTTAATAATTATATCATCATTGTGTTGAGCTCTTGGTTTGGTTGATCAGTGATGTTGATTATCATATTTTCTTCTAAATCATTTTTTTTGTTCTTCTTTTGTTGTCCAATCCTTAATTTTTTTGGTGGGGAAGGTGTGTGTTCATTTGGTATGTGTTGATTCATCCCCTTTGATGAACATTTTGTTGAATTTAATTAGTTCTGGGTTGTGTAGATTGATTCTAAAGCCTCTGTTTTTTATTGTGTTATTCTGGTTAATGGATCCCTTTGCGGGCATGGAAAACCCTGAGTTTAAGGTTTGGGGTTCTATCTCATGCATATGTTAGAGAAATGAATTTCCCTAGTTTTGATAAATATTTCTATAAATCAAATTTAATGATTGAGTGGTTTTATCCATTTGTGTGGAAATGGATTTTTACTAAAACATGGTTTTCCCATTATTTTGGGGAATGTAATTGGTTTTTCAAAACATTGTGAATTGATTTTATTAAATTGTTTTCGACGAATAGTTTTGATGAAAATGGATTGATTAAATGGTTTAGAAAATATTTCACATGGGAATAATTGGGTACATAGGTAAGAGGTATAGTAATAGGACTCATCCACTATCATGGGGCTCACTCATGGAGTTCTCCTCTAATCCATAGGCCTATTTGTTTAGAGAAATGTTAGACATGTTTTGGGTTCACTTACTAGGTTGTTACTATACACTCTAGATTCTATGCATTTTCCCAGAGTCTTGATGTGTGTCTGATTTTTTATTTTATGTATGAGGTTCCTAGATATTCTCTCCTAGAGTGATCTTTTTCATTATGTTACCTATGTTTTAGCTAATTTAGCCTATTTGGGTTTGTAATATTTTGTTTATACTATAATGGATTTTATATGATATGTGTTAAATTCGTTGATTTGATTCAACATATATTCTTTTAGATATGTATGTAAAAAAATTTAAAATGATTTACCTACTTTATTTGGAATTGTAGAAAAGCAAAAATTAAATTTTTTTAATGATTTTGATATAAAAAAAATTAAATTGTATATAATTACTTGTTTACATTAAATTTGAGCTTTCATGGATTTTTTATAGAGACTTGTTATATAACAACGGGGTGGAATGATACAAAGCATGTTTGATCACACCCTGGTCACCCCTTTGGTGATGTGCAAACCATGTAATGCATTTTGACTTTTTATATGTCAATGAACCTTAGAGAGGTGATGATTCTTTCTATATACTATGTCTAGTTAGTTGGATGGTAATTTCTTGGGATTTTCCCCTGCTATCACATAGATACTGTTTGTGTAGTTGTTTTAGTTATGTTGTCCTTTGTAGTTGGACTTGTCACCTAGATATTAGTTTTCTACCATTTCAAGTGTATCATTTCCATTTTTCTGTATCTATTATGAAATATATATTCATGTTTTTTTATATTGATTCTTTCTATACATGTTTATAGGTCATCATTTCCACTTCTTGTTGGTAGAATTTCTTGCCCATATTTTTCGTTGATTCTATGGTTCAAAATGTCATCCCATGTGGATTGGGAACTCCCTTTGGGTATATATAAATTCAAGTAGGGTACTAGTATGAGAGGGTATCTATGTTAGGTTTTTCACAAATAGAGATTTTACTGTCCCCTCATAATTCTACTTTGATAAGAGTTTTAAAAATTCATATATAGTATTATCATCTATACCCATCCAGTAGATCATTACATCACCCCTCTCAAAGATCTCCCATATAAGGTGGAATTTTCAAAGGATGTAATTGTTCCTTTATTAAAATTGGGTCTTTTTATTGATTTATTTTACTATTATTATTATTATTTTAAAGATAAATCTCTCCCGTGATTCAAGTAACCACATCTAGGTTTGAAATGAACATTCGGATGTAAACAGATTCTTTCAAAGCATCTCATGCAGTTGTGAACTATTCCTCTATTTTTGATTCTACTGATGTGTCTTATATGTAATTATTCCTACTAACGGTGGAACCATTCGGGGAAAACCTGAAACCCAATTTATATTTTACATTAAGTTAATTGGATTGGTTTTTTCCATTTATATAACTCATTGCACAAGGCTCATTCTCTTCTCCAAATATCAAAAACATATCCTTAGACCATCTTAACAACTTTAGAATGTTCTTCATATAAATATAGTGACTCTAATATATTTGGATTGGTATCTATAATTAATAAATAGAATAATTAACATCATGTTGGGTACACTTCAAGGAATACATGATACATCCATTGGAAAGCACATAGGGAATTCTGGCCTTATTTTTTATCTTTTTAGAAGGATCATAAATCTTCCTAAGATTCATACTTTAAAACATAGGTAAAACCCCATTTTGTAGTTTTTAATTATAAAACACCTTATAAATTTACATTTTTTTTAGTCTTTTCTATGTTCATGAAAGAACGTTGTTCTATCTTCATAAATTTTAACACATAATATATAGGCGTCATCACATGTGTATTTCATTGTAATGACCTGAATTTTATAAAAGGTACATACCGTTTAATTTTTGTTTTAATTCCTTAAAATCCCCTAAATATTATTTTTAAATGGTTCCAGGAGGTATTCAGTGCGTATGGGAATCATTCAGAGCCCGGAGCCCATAAATGGGGTGAAAAGACCGGGCCACACAACTTATCTAAAACCATTAGACCTAAGATTCATGTTTTTCTAGCCATAAGCTAATTATGACATTGTGTTTTTTCACAGTTTTTTCACAATTAGATAAACTCTATAAAAACCCATGTTGGGATCCCATTTCAATCAAATAATGGTGCATGGTTGGTGCGCGGTTCGGCCAACCGTACAACAAAACCCCATGCCAGTGTTTTTTTGGGGAATTTAATATTTCTCACGTTGTAAAATAATTTTTAAAATAATTATTTTCCCTCCTCCTTCTACTTAAAAATGAATAAAATCTCCTCCCATGTAAGAGCTCCTCCTCCTCCTCTTCATAGGTTTTGAGGTAACTCATCACTCTGAAATTTGTTACTCTCACCATCAAATCTATTGAAAAGCTAAGGGTTTGATGTTCAATCCTCCTACTTCTTTTCCAAGATCATATTTTCTTATATTTATCTATTTGGTGGAATGAATATTTTCACCATTTTTTGGTAATATGTTGGTTTTGTTGATTTCTTCCCTCTTAGATCAAATTAAAGGCCGATATAGGAATATATAATCTCTTTGAGGCGAATATTGGTGGTCTAGGCTCTTTCCCTTCATTTAATTATGTTCCGAAAAAAAAATTCAATGTTCCAAATCCAATTCATTATAGAGTCACCTATAATTTTGAATATAAAATAGAATCAATGTCAAATGCTACCATTAGTGACCCAAGTGAGTGACAAATCAACTCCTTCTGTAGATATCCTTATTAAAATTTCTTCCAATTGGGAGTGTTTCACCTAAAATTCTTAATTTCTATTTGTATTTATCTTGTTGAACACCCTTAAGTGGTCCTACCTAATGTTAAATAACTCTATATATACATTTAATTGTTTATGGGGATGAACCTAGTGAAAATACCATATAGCCCATGCCACTCATGAATGGTTGATCAAATGGAATTGGCCAAGTGCTTAATTTGTTAGGCATTATGACTTAAATGGAAATTCCCAATTTTATTTCCTTTCCCAGTATGTGTATGGTTATAAAAATTCTTGAGAAAATAAAATGGTACTTTTCTATACATATAATATATATTTATTAATTTTCCATCTACTTCACCTCAGTTTTTAGGTTGATACAAGGGGTTTCAACTTAAGGAACCTTTGAAGGACTCTCATCCCGTTTTGTTAGAATTTTTTAATTTGTAAACATGTAAAGGGAGACATCATCTATTCTTGAGACATGATATCCATGTAATGCCTTTTTTTCCTTCCAAAATAGTGACATGGGTTCCCAATTAGAGACCCATTCGACATGCTCGATTGCATGATTTCTCATAACATGCCACAAGAGAGATTCAATCCCCTACATGTGATAATATGTATAGGCTCAGATGCCTGTTAGTCTTGAATTTATCAATTCATGTGAGGATTTATATATGGTAATTCATCTTTGGGTCACCTTTCAAGAACTACTTATCCTTGGACTTTTATTCATCCCCTCGAATGTTACTTGGAATGCCTCCATAGATTTCCATGAACGAGATCAAGGGGTCTCAATATATTTTTAAAAATAAAAATTAAAATGAATTAAAATGTAAAAAAATAAATTGATAATTGATACATTGGTTTGGAAAATTTTGAGACGTGTCCCCCATGCCCAATAATAATCTTGGGGGTTGTCCATCTTATAACACTCCATCCCACTTTCTTTACATTGGCAAGATCCTACGGTTTAGAATTTCAAGCTTCGACTGAAGCAAGTAAATGGGATGATTTTCTGAGTGCAACCTAGTAAAATTCATTTATTTATTTATTTTCATCTTGCATTTAAATATTATGATGCACATCTTGTTTTATATTATATGATATGTAATGTCCTATACACTGTGGGTGACGGCCTACTAAGATTCTATCACACACCATGCTCAGGAAAATTTAGTACTTGGGTAGGCCTTATGGATACATGTATACACAAAGGGAAGAATCCATAATCCAATGCATGTTAGACATTATTTTCTATGATGGATTTATGAGAAGAGGGTCGAACTGTGGTTGAGATTCTAGACAAATCAGTTGTTGACTATTTTGTATATTTTTTGGAATTTTTCATTTGCCTAAATCCCCTACCCCTTTTATGCTTATTTTTGTGTATTAATAGTACTAGGATCATTGTATTATATCTTCTGATTATTCAACTTCCACTTGTTGTTCTTTTAGCTTGAATGTTAAATTATTATAATGTTTTATGTCATGTATTGTTTTTTCTTATACTTCTTATATATTGTTTACATATATATATATATATATATATTGATGATCTCCACTCTAATTAATGTTTTCATCGTATGCATATGGAAAAATACAAGGTCCTCGCCGCTAGTCATCAAACCCTATCATTCGAGGAGGTGTGCTTGAGGTCTTGTGGACAACCGTCTCGAAGTATCCCAGGCGGGATGAAAAAAAGTGGAATTAGAGTAATTAATTTTCCTTATTTCTTACTATTTGGGTTTATAAAGGAGACTAGAAAATTATAATTTTTTTAACACTGTGTTCCTAAGAGTATCTACCTCACTATAGGGGAAACCCAAATTTCTTAAGATGGGTAAATGCTATTATTACTTTCTTATTTATTTTTTCATGGATTTCTCCATTGGGTGATGCACTAGTTTTGTGATTTTATCAATATGGATTTTATTTAAATAGTTCATTTAGTCATAGCCCAATAATAATAGGATATATTAAACTCATGTGTCATACTATGCACCATAGGAATAAACTCCCTTTCATTATGCCATGTCATACATACATATGATCATGAATTGCCTATTTTCTGTGTGATTATTATATGTTCCTTATGATTTATGTTTGTTAGTGTGAATTTATTCTCTATTATTGATTAATTGGTATCATTTAATAATATTCCCAAAATATATGGTTTGTTAGGTGAGTGCCAATGACAACTCATATGATCAAACCACCCCATGTCATGTTACACATGTTGTCTGGTGTAAGGGTTAGGGTTCAGTTATGTGGTGTGTTAACATCAATTTTTATGGTGTATGAGATATTATGGATCGGAATTGGGGAATTATTTCATTGGATAGTGTTTCTAGTTACTAGTAAATAAGAATATTTACTAAATTGTAATAGTTGATATTTAAAATGGAATGTACACCCCCCCCCCCCACTATAGAAATGTGATATGGTTTTCTATCCTGACCATACTAGTGGGATGTAGGCCATGTTTCTTATGATCCTGTTACTCATTCTTCTCACTTAGTAATAACACCATGAGAAAGAAGAGGGGTGTGATTATATAGTAGGATACCCTTATCCTTGTCCTTTTTACTGCATTCCCTTTTCTGTTATAAATCCTATTAAGGCATGTTCATGGATCTTGTAGAGTTCTTCCACCATGACAACCTCATGTTATATTATAGGAATGTGGAGTTAAGTATAATCATGAGGGGTAGATCCATGAACCACTTCTTAGGCCTAATGTAGTGCCACATGTGGTACCTCCTACATATATTCCACTAGGCGTCGATGATCAGATCTGTGATAATTTCCTTCTCGTTATCAAATCATTTTAGGGAGCTCCTTGATCATACCATTTAATGGAAAATATAACTCGTGAGTTACAATAGTAATATCCTACCACCTTCATGGGGGTGGAAGATTTCATGAAATATAATAATGGATGGAGGTTATGGTCTCTACCCTCAATCACTTCGAGACACCTCTGGATCAGAGAGTCGTGGTCACAAATTACATTTCATGTGACTCTATCAAGTGTTGGTGGTATATCCTTATTCAGGTTGATTTGAATCCTTGAATGGTCTATGTAGGCTTCCAAACATCCCTCGTGGACTACTTTTTCCCACTGACCTTGATAATAGATATAATTATTTAATTCGTGGACCTTCAGTAAGAAAGAATGTTAGTGATGGAATACTCATCACGCTTCATGGAATAGAAGTGATTCTCACCAATCTTGATCAGAGATGAGATAACTACTTCCATATGCTTTTATGATGGACATTATTATAACGTTTCCTCAAAACTGAACATATTTTGGTTGACCACTATTTTAGTTATCATGAAATAGGCCCTCATCACTAAGTGGAACTATCGGGAATAAAATGATGTGAAGCAAGGAATTTTGGCCTCTATGTAGAGTAGTTTAATATATAGTTGAATGAAGGGATACTTTAATTCTAAAAATGTGGGAAGTAATAGCTTGGTATAATGCAACAACAAATTTTTGGTTTGTTGATGGTACGGTAGGACATTCCAAAAAGTCCCCAGTGTATGGGGAACTCGATTGAGTGACAGGCATGTGGTTGCATGGTTCACCTTCATCGTTTATCCCTATCCTTTTCTATAATTATATGTGATTAGGGATAAGATATAGTTGAAGATTTGAGGGACGTATTCGCTACTCCTCATAATGCATGAATCTGATATTCTAAAGCTGATTCAGGCTGAGAAGGTGGTAGTTGGTGAGGTTCTTAGACTTCATAGATTCAGCACCAACATATTCAATTTACTCAAGAAAGTCTGGAAGAATATTCGGGTTTTGCATCATATCATATCTATGATGTGCTACCAAATCCATAAGAGAAGATCCCAGGTCCGTCTATAGTTATAGGTAATATTTTAGTGGCCTCCACCATAGTATCTTCCTTATTTTAAAAATGTGCATCACACAATTTTTTATCTTCCAAACCTATGGGATGAATGGGCATAATGATAGAGTACTATAGTGGTGTGTTATAACCCTTGATATGATATTAAGAGTTTTGTACAAGGGTATGTTCTGGTGAAATTATTTCTCCCTTGAAATGTGTGGGTACAATTTTCTTTAGAGTTTCTTCATCCTAAAGATGACCGATTTCAACATTATTCTTAGTGTAGAGTTGATTGTGCCTTATCAGGACTATGTGGAATTATACCCCTAAAGGGTATCATTCACATCACCCAACGGAAGCATGAATTACATAAGAGGGAATGGGATCTCCTTTCTAGTCGAGGTGAAATCAAGTGTACTGGGCTTGGTAGAGTGACATCCCAAAATGGTCAGTCTCTTTCTGAGAAATCTGGGAAGGAAACTTATAGAGTTCTATATTATGGGGGATCATTTCAAGGATGTCTTCCATAATAAATTCTTTGTATTAACTCCTCATAGATAGGTATTTTTAATTACATAGCAAGTTCCAGGTGTGGCACCAGTGTCTATTTTCATGGAACCAAAAACACCTCGATAATGTAGGGTGAATCATGGTGGTAACTATTTTTTAATTTGACTGATGTTATTCCCATGTTGGCAAGAACCTATTAAACCAATATGATGGTAATTTTTTTTAATTAAAAGATATAAAATAATAAATAAATTACATCAATTTTATATGGTTCGACACTAAGTGCTAGTCCAATGAATATACGCTGAAAATTTCTTGGTCGTACCTGAATCCACTAATATTTACAATATGTGGAATATATAAGTTTTGACACAGTCACTTTGTGCTAGGAACACTACCTCTACAAGGTGGTAGAAATTGAAAACTACTTCCCTTAGAACACTTGTTTCTACTCCCCCTAGCTCACTAATTTATGATAAGTCTTGCTCAGTTTATCGACTTGAAGGTTGCTTCAATGGATTGGCATTAAATTCCATATACATGTCATACCACAATACCCCTCTAGAATAAAATACCAATGTTTATTCCTTTTAAAATTCATTTACAATTAAACTAAATGTTCAATACTGACTTAAATGAAGCTCCTTCTTGAAGCTCACTACCATTTTGAATATCACTACCTTTACTGGACATGGATCCTTCATGAA
The DNA here is from genome assembly GCA_963277665.1 of Viscum album. NCBI lineage: Eukaryota > Viridiplantae > Streptophyta > Magnoliopsida > Santalales > Viscaceae > Viscum > Viscum album. Next base: position 319,685,341 of record OY728127.1, read on the forward strand.
TCTCACTTCCTCGTAGAAAAAACTACCTTTGAGAAGCTCCCTCAGTCAATGTAGAATACCCCATAATCATGAACCACCCTTTATCAAAAGAATTGGCATCAATCAGGACTTTTATTCTTTTCATGGTGCTCAATATTTCCTATAAATACATATTTTTGAATCTCCCTTAGCTTCATGAAATCTGAGCATTTTTATATTTTCCTTAACAAACTCATTGAAATTTAAAGGGGGTAGACTCATTTTTGTAGGCTCTTCTATTTTTGATGCTCCACCACCTCTTTTAGATTTTCTGGATCTTTCATAAACACCATTTCATAGGTCCATCTATCATGTACCTCTATATAAATTTTCCTTTCACGATGCTCATCATAGTCCTGGTGCTTTCCGTCAAAACCATCTCATCGCCACGAAGCTGCAACTCTTGTAATCACAGAGACCACTGTCATAGTTTGTGATGCTCTAATTATTCTTCATTCATAATTCTTGTCAATGTCACATAGATCTACATTATATTTTTTCATCCTTTGTTAAACACAGTTAGCGAATCCCATCTTCACAAAATTCATCCCTCTATTATATTTCCAGAGGGCCTTCAAGAATGTCTACTTTTTTTAATAATATCCATACTCCAAATTTTGTAGCCCAAAATTTTTTCAAACACTAGGAAATGATGCCACCTATAATAATGTTCTCATCATATACTTTATGATCCATTTCCTTGAAAACTCACTAATATTCCTTGTGGATATTGACAACAAACACAACATATAAACCATTTCTAATAAAGTACAACCTTGGTTCTGACACATTCCTCCATATAGAGTGAAAATTACAGAGCCCCACGAAATCAAGAAATATCTTAAAGAAATAGAGTCCAATGGTTTTATCATACAAATACATCTCCATGGGGTTCACCGGTCCTTTTCTCCAAGGTATATGGCACCCTTATATTTTGTGTGGATTACCATTTAATGAACCATATTATGGTGAAGATCTGGTATCTATTTACTTGTATAGACAACCTCTTCTACCATCACTGAGGAACAACTATTATCTCCAATATTTATTTGATATTGGTCAACCATCATGTGTGTGTGAGTCCATCAAACACACTGAATACAAATTTCTAGATCAATTATGGATTGTATGAGTATCCAGTCATGTTGTTTAGCCTAATGAACACACAAGTAGTCTTTATGGATTTGATGGAATGGGCTTTCAACCTGTAACTTAATTCAATTGAGGAGATATTAATGGTTGAAATCATTGGGTATTTTTATGACAAACATAACCAAGATAACCATAATGAGTTCATTCTTAATACATTGAGATAGAATGGTTAATTTTTTAGAATTAGTAAATGCCACTGTGTGATTTGTAAGCTTTGCTACTTGGGTCATGTCACATCTGAAGCAGGCATAACAGTTGACATAGAGAAGGTGAGTGTCATGGTTTAATGGGAGAATCATAATAAAGTATTTAATATATAGATATTAATAGGGGTATCTGTATATTATAGGTGATTCATCTATGATAGCTCACCCCGGGTAGTTCTATATTTGGGTTTGACCAAGAACGGTGTGAAATTCAACTTGAGTGAGACTTGTGAGACATCTTTTCATGAGTCAAAGGGAATACTCTCTTCAATATATATCCTGATTTTGACTGATCTGGGAAAAAGCAATATATTAAATTATGATGATTCAAAATTCGTACGGGGTGAGGTTTGGATGCAATGTGACCAAGTCGTGGATTATGGATCTCTCTAATTTAGATATCATTAGCAGAACTATCCAATGTGTGACCTCTATTTAGTAGTTTTATCACATATTATATTTTTTTGGATATATAATCCTTGGGGTGATTGATTCATTATTTAAAGTGATCATAAAAATCTCAAACACATATCCACATAGTGAGACTTGAATCTGAGGTAGTGTAGGTGGGTGGAATACCTGAAATCATTTGACAATGAGCTTGATTACACACTCAGAAAGAGAAATATTGTTGCTAATTAATTTATCTATAAGACCTCAATACAACCCATCATAGAGGCCAGTAGTGATTGGTAGTTAATGGGTATGTTCGCTGAGATCCACCTAGAGGTTAAAGAAGAGAATGGAAATCTTGTCCTATAATTCTAGAAGGGAAAACATCCCTTCTAGAGTAGGTACAGATGAGGAATTTTTCTGATTATAAGGTAATTTCATGATGGAGAGCATCCCAGGAGATAACCCACCTCCATGTTAGGTTGTTTATGGAAGTGATAACTTTCTATTAAGTGGCCATTAGTGGGTTCCTTTGGATACTTGGGAAGAGATGATAAGAGAATCTCAGGCCCCTTTTGGGTAGTTTATCCTTGGATCACTAATATTAAGTGAATTATACATTGTTGGTATTGGTGACCATGTATGAATATATAGATAAAATGTTTCATCACTCGATACTCCAACTATCAGTAGCAGAAAGAATGACATGAGAGACCTTTTGGGCTTCTATATTCTTTATCCATTCTCGAGTCGAAATGGAACAATGTCACCAGGGAATTTGTAATGTCCTTTCTGATATCCACTCAAGGATGTGATATAGAATGTGTGATTTTCAATAAGTTAACCATGGTTGTGCACATCATATAAATCTACGATACGTTTTCTATTAATGAGTTTCGAAGGATTTTCATCTGGGAGATTGTGTGACTTCATTGTGTTCCCCATTCTAGAATTTGGAACCAAGAAACCTGGTTTACATCATGGTTTTGTAAAGGGTTGAAAAAGACACTGGATTTACAGTTCTTCTTAAGTTCAACACATCACCCTTAGACCTAGGGGTAGTCTGAGTGGCACAGACTATTGTTACAGGATATTCTACAAGCTAATATCCTTGATTTTGTAGGTTCTTGGGAAAATTGCATCCCTATGGTTTATTTTTTCTTCCTCAATAATTCTCAAGAAACTGTTTAGAATGATCTATAAAAGGATCTTTAATTTATTTTGTGTCTTCCACCACTATTCTAGATAGGGATTGGAGATACATCCCTACTAGGTCCTGATCATTTTTCTGAGACTTCAGAGCAAGTCTAGTTGACTCATTAGTGTGTGGCTATAGCTCATTCAAGGAAGAAATATTAAAACAATCTTCCTGGAAGACCAATAAATTTTGAGTTGGGACATTGGGTATTTTTGGTGTATCTCCAAGATTTCTTCACCGACAAATATGGAGACTGAGCAATTTATTTTCTCAATATATCGTGTCATTCTAGATAGAGGAGGGAGTCTGTCAAGTTTCCTATCAGAGGTTGTTTACTCATAGGTACCATTCAATGCAAGTAATATTTCACATATCGTAGCTTCAAAATTATCTCCATTACCCTTATCACTCATTTTACCCTCAGGATATAGAGTTGGAGGCAATTGGGTTCTTTGAGGAGTCTCAAATAATTATTGTTGACGAGACCACGAAGGATCTCCATGGTAAGACAAATCCTTTGGTCTTGGTGATCTTGTAGAAAAGATGCATATTGGATGATTCCATGGAGAGGGAATTTTATGTAAGTGTGTTATGGCCTGAACATTTCTTATATTATGTTCTACCACCCACAGAAGGGAAACCTTTGGACATATTGTCTTAAGAATGGTTGGTTGTAATTTCCTAGTTTTTCTCAATAGTGATAATCATTAGGTTTTTTTTATAATACCTTCAAAAAAATCTAAATATGATTCCTAAATGGCTTAAGGGGGTATTCGGTGAATTTGAGGATCTTTCGGAGCCCATATCACTGAAATGTGAATAAAATACTGGGTTTTCTAATTTGGAGAAATCATGCAGCCAAGCCCACAAAGTTTCCTTAAATTGTTGTGTTGATCATAGTGGGGACTTTGTGGATGCATGGATTGACTGAAACTATGTGACCCAGGGCATGAAAATACTTTAGCCATATTCAATTTTTGATAGTTTGTTTTTTTAAGGTCTTTGAAAAGTTAAATAAACACCATGCGGGGTTCCCCTTTGAAAAAGATAACAGTGCACTACTGGAGCAAGGTTTTCCCAACATTTTATCCATACCATGCATAGTTTTTTATTAGGATGAATTTACTATTTCACCCCACGCAAATGATTTTTTAGGCCAATTATTTTTTATCCTTTTTTTATACTGTAGTTTCTAAGCCCACCTCCCAAGTATGAGTTCACACCCCTCCTCTTCATAGGTTTTGGGGTAACTCCTCGATTTAGACTATGTTTCTCTGATCATTGGATCCATAATAAAGCTATTTGTATGATATTAAATCCTATTTATTTTTTTAGGTTATTCATTCCATTCATTAATACGTTTGGGTGAAAGTTAATTTTCTAAATTTTTAGGTTATTTGACAGTTTTATGTATTTCTTCCAACCATACTCAAATTGAAATTTAAGACTAGACGAGGGAAATTCTATGAGGATAAGGTAGGTGTTATAGGATTATTCCCTTTATTTAATTATATACCATGAATGTCAAAATTGTTTCATGTGATGGAAATTTCATAATTTAATAAAAATGAATGCCCTACCATTCCATTGGTGACCTGGGTGGGCGAAGAATAAACCACATGGGATGATGTCATTAATAAATTTCATCCAATTGCGTATTATTTTCTTATAATTCTTAATTTAACTTATTCCTTATATTTTGGAACACCCCTAAGGGGTATTACCTCATGATAAATTTCTTGAGTTATACAATGAATTGTTTTGGTGATGAACCAAGTGATAAGCCCTTACACCCAATTCCACTCATGAGTGGTTGAACTAATAAAATTGGCCATGTTCTTAATGAATTATGACTAATTATTTAGGTGTAAATTATAAATGGTTTTTTCCTTGAACAATATTTCTATGGTTATATAAATTATTGGGAAAAAAAGAAACGGTGATTTTCTAGACACGTTAAATATATGTATTTCTTTTTCATCTGCATCACCATAGTGTTGAGGGTGATATAAGGGGTTCATACATAAGAACACCTTAGATGTACTCTCATGCCTTACAGTTAGAATTGTTAATTCTATTTAAACATTCATTGGGTGACATCATTTTATGCCTCATATGGGCTCACCATGAGATATCTATTTTTTCCTCCAGACAAGTGACACTAGTTCCCTAGGGGATACCCATTAAACGAGATCAATGGAATGATTGGTTGTACCAGGAGAATAAGGAGACTCAGGACACTATATGAAATACTAATCATGGACTTGGAGGCCTATTAGTCTTTAATTTTATGACACCATTCCAGGAGTGATAAATGGGACTTCATCCTTGGGTCACCTGGTATGGAATCCTTAGAATTTTAATTTTTTTAGATCCCCTAAAGTGATACTTGGAAAGTATCATTGGATTTACATTGACGGAAACAAGGTGAAATGAGGTATTTTTATAAATGTATTTTAAAATGAATTCAAACATAAATAAATGTTTTCAAATGGGAGTTGATCGTTTGGTAATGTAAATGTAGGTACGTTTCCACTAATCCCAGTCATATTCCTGGTTTTTTTATATCCTATGACACTCAATCCTATATAGTTTACCATTATAGGATACCATTGTTTAGACTCTCCAACATAGGATGAAGAAGTTAAATTGGAAAGGTGTACAAGGGGAACTTGGTTTGATGCATTTGTTTATTTATTTCCCCCATTCATTTAATTTTTAAGAAACATTGCTTATTTTATATTTCATATAATGGAATGTGCTAGACACCATGCATGAAGGCCTTATATGATTGTATATCACACCATTCTTGGGATCCTTTTTTACCTGAGGGTACCTAATGGTTTCATGTATAGACAAAAAAACCACCCAAATTCCAATTCTTGATTAACATTCTTTTCTAGGGTGGAGTTCGTAGTATAGGACTAAGACTATTCTTGAAATGATAGAGATATTATTTTATGGCCTTCTTTATATTTTTTAGCATGTTGTATATTCTTGTATCCTCGTACCCTTGTCTGTACATTTTTGTATAGTTAGAGTATCGTGATCATCATATTTTATCTTCTAATTATTTGGCTTCCAGTTATTGTTCTTTTAGCTTGAATGTTTAATTATTATTTTTTCAAATTCCATCTATTGTTTCTTTAGTTTTTTCTTATATGTTGTTTATATATATATATATATTGTGCCCAACTATGATCAATGTGGGCATAGTCTCCCTACAAACATACCCATGTCCCTCACTAATATTATGCATCCTCTAGAATATGGGGAGGCACTCTTGAGTTATTGTGGCCAACCATCTCAGGGAACTGGTGAGTGGCACCTTTTGGGGGATTCTAGATTCATCAATAATATTTTACCTCAAAATTATATTAGATAATTTATATTTTGTATTTAATTTCTAATGAGTTTTATGTCGATTATAAATAATATCCACAACACTACTACACTTCCAATAACCAATTATTATACACAATAATCATCCTTGTTTTTTACAAATCAAAAATCATTAATAGAATAATGAAACATGATATTATAACTTTGAGAGCCTGTATTAATCTGTTAAATGACTATTATAGTAGGAAAATCATAGTAATCTCATTTGGCACTAAATAGCCTTATGGTTGTATCATATACAGGTCCATCACTAAATTCATATTAAGGAAATTTGTTTTGATATTCATTTCATATATTCCATAATCAAAATTAGTTGTTATGGATAGAAAATATGAATTTAATTTATCATTCTTAAAGGTTAAAAGGTTTTTACATAATCAATAACATAAAAAATCTTATAACATTTTTACACTATGAATTATTTAAAGGTATACAATCTAAAATCCATGACATTTTTTCTTATGAAAACCCCACTTTCACACTTTATGTCTTACCTAATTAGGTACGTCCACCAATTTCTAATATTGTTTTGTGTACATGGATTTCAATTCAAATTATAGGTTTTTTAACCATTTCATTGAATTAAAAAAAAATGATGTATCCCAGTAGGTGGTAGATTCATCATCTTTTAACATTACCTAATCAATATTATCAATAATAAATTAATATCTAAAGATATATTGAAGAAAATAACTAGACCTTTCATGTTCTCATATAGCTTGAATCTATTATTCTAACACAACTCTATATAATCAGTTTGAATTCCACATCATTAACACTTCATTTTTTAGTTTAAAACATCTATAAGGTCAACATTCCTTCCATTCACTCCAAATTGATAAATTATTTATAAAATATTGTAGAATATCATGCCATAAAGACAATGTGTTCCATTGGATTATAGAGATAATAACCCATATTTCCTTAGGATAACCAAAAAATAATGACTTATATAATTTGGTGTATGTTTTATCAGAATCCAAACATAATACAATTTATTAGCATCCCTAAATAATTATATAATAAAAATTGAATGTTTCTAATATGATGTATTATAAATTTTATTTATGACTACATTAGATGGAATGTTGTAATGTAATAATACATTAGTATTAAGAGAACAACCCTAAAATAAAAAAGGAATTTCATATAGACAAATCATAAATTGAACCATTTCCAATAAGGTATGATTACTCATATTATATAAACTATTCACCAATGTATTCTAAGGAGAGTGAACACTATCATCATATATAATGTTTTATTAAGAATAACTTCTGAGGAAAAAGTGGGAAACCATAAAGTACAAAACATCATGCAATCTCATAAGAAATGGTCGAATCTCCAAATTGCAATTTAAGTCTTTTAGATCCCTTACCTATAAGAAGACTCCATTGAGGAGCGGTGGCCCACCCACCCAGTCTGTCTTTGAGGAGGTCTTCAAATTAGACTTTCATCTTTTCTGAATATTGAATGAGCTCCTCCACTGAGATCTTCTTTATATTAAATCTAAGAGTCAAGATACCACGTTGTTTGTTGATCCAAGATTCCTACTCAGAGGTTAGAGTAAACTTTATTCTCCTCTCAATCAATCTCTCAAAGTCTCCTTGAAATGAATCAACCTCCATATACTTCTCTAAGAATTATTCATTAAATTTAATGATATTTTCCCACTCCTCACATTCCATCAGTTCCATTCCAACATGGAGGCTAGCAGTATCCACAATCACTCAAATTATCAATGAATTCTGTATAAAGTATTTATTCCACTAATCTTATTGGAGGATCATAATACATTTTACTAGTTGATTATCTACTTAATTCTATAACTTTGTAAAAAAAATTAGAAGTTTCATGATTGTGTACTATTAAGAACACATATCCCTACTAACTAAATTCATCATAAATAGTAATTATGTATTTACCACTTATCATATTCCAAATTCCATAAAATGGTTCGTTTATATATATATAACAAATCATATTCTTAATAGTGGATGAAAATACATCCTTTTCGAAATTAGATTCATAAAGCATATTTTTAATTATAGAGAGAAAATAATGACATTTATCCAATTCTATAACAAATTCTAATGGTAAATTTAGATCATAAGTGTCAAAAACTAATGTAAAAACTCTTGCTCTATTACTGACATGAAGATAAATTTCACCCTTTTTAAATTCCCACAAGTCACTGATCCAGTGTTTCTAGTCCCGAATCTGTGAAACACAATAGGTATCCAATACCCATGAGTAAAATTTACTGAAATTGATCTCTATAATAATTACATTCAGATCCTAAAAATTATTACTTTCTTTGAGAACTCTTCTCAACCTTATAAACTAATTTTAATCATTCTTATATTTCATTCCTATAAAGGATATATATATATATATATATGATAATAAAAAAGTAATACATGATCTATGATAGAGTCATATATATGGGTGGTTATCCTATTTTATACCTTTTCATTAAGGACTTATAATGAATATGCTCCCACTAATAATGATAACCCCATAAATAAAATATATATACTGATTCAAGATCTTTTTTTAACTATGTGATGATTTATATAGGTATTTCTACACTACAAATAGATATTTATGTATGGATTCATCCCAAGAATAATAGTTATGATTATTATATAGTTTAGTAGGAACATGTTTTTCCGGATCCATTGTATTTACAAACTAATATCTAATCCTCTTGTATCTAGAATATTTTGTTTTCCCGACTAAGTGTCGCAAAAATATCATAATGAGATTAGGTTACCTAAATAGTCAGGTTATCAATTTCCACCATGCATTATATAAGATATTGATTAGAACCATGTTGTATAAGAACATACCCATTTTGATGAACAAATTCTTGACATGTGCTAATTTGGAAGGAATCTCACATTAGGAATTTCGTAGGGTATCATTTTAAACAGCACACCAGTTTAACATATATCACATGAAAATTAAACCCACTACATCTCAAGTAATATTTATTATCTCATTTATTATTATTATTTTTATTCATGATTGTAATAATTTTATTTTGAAATTTCTATTACATCCATAAAATTAATTTTTGAAACCTATATTAAATTGAAACCCATGAAAAATGCATATGGATTTGTTACTATCTAAAAACATAGGCTTAAAATGTTCGTATTTATCTAAATTAAACTCTAGAATAAGGAATTTGAACTGTTAATGAAAAGGAATAGACTTATATTAAATTGACAATCATCACATTAATAATCCATGAGTGGCATGTTGACAACCCCTCACCTTTCTAGAATAAGCAATAAACATCCCTGTTAGTGGGTAGGTAGTCTGTCCCCAAGTCCATATCCTCAGGGAGACATTACTCTTCAGAAATTTCAATTCATGATATCTTTAAAACATACCATGCATAAACTATAATCAATAACTATTCTCAAGCTTATGACTATAAAAATTCAAGGCTGAGGTAGTTGGAATCTAAATCTTATGATATCTTACTTATCATGTAATGCATGGCTCTATCTTCTATAAGAAATTTATTAGATAAATTTTAGCATCCACATTATTTATATTCTATAATAAATTTATAAGCATGAATAACATAAATAAATTAATAAATAAGTAAAAAAATTATTTATATTTCATGAAAAAAACTTATTTGAACTTTACATATTTTATTTGGGTATGAAAAGTCTTATTTTATCATTATTAATTAAAATGATGTTTAAAAAAATAAAAAATATTGTAAATTTTATCAAAAGATATAAATTTTGCTTTTTTTGACATTTCATATTTTAACATTCATAATCATATTATAAATAATAAAATACCATGGATACTAGTAATATGAAGCAGCATGTTAATAAATATTTTATAATATGAAATTCAATAATAAAATACAACTCATATTATTGTTTATGATAGATGTTATCATATAAAACCTAACGTATTTAACGATATAGTGGATATCATAATTACAGCAAGATGTTCTACCTTTCATAAATATAGCCCTGAAATATATTACATGATTTCTCATATTATTATCTATGCTATAGTTCAAAACCCCGCATTCATAAAATATCTTACCTTACAATATATCTTATTCATTTTCATCAACTAATTGAAAGTGAATAATTTCATCATATAATATTATTTAATACAACTAAAACTGATTTTTTATATAGAATTTCTCCCCAAACTAGTAAATTCAACACATTTAATAATTGATGAAAAACACTCTACTTACTATAATTTGATTTTTGAGATCATCACATGAACTTTGGTAGTGGAAACAGACCCGGAAACAATAATTATTTTACTTCAAGGAGTCAATTCTCAATGATTTACACCTACTAACATGTACTTTATCATCTTGTAATCAATAATTTAATATTTATAGTATGCTTGGTGATGACGATAGTAGTATAAAATTATAGCTTCATACTTATAAATGATTTTAAATTATAAAGGTTCCCAAAAAAAATATTGATCACACAAAATCACTATAGGGGTTCTTACAACTTCACCTAGTGAAAAAACGATCAATGTAGAAGATAGTATTTGTTGTCTTAATATGAAATCATGTAACCCAATAGGACAAGGATCACATATTTTTATAAGCATACCAATAAAATCCAAATCAATTGTATATATTGAATTTTCCTTCTAAATAAATAATTTTTTTCAGTTTTTTTAATATAAAATTTTTGAAACACATAAAACACATAATAAGTTATTTCAGTAATTGGGAACCGTACAATTAGAGAAAAAATCTGGCCATGAAAATTGAAACTATTACAATGGGAAAATTTATGCCCAAAGAATTTAAAACAACTGGAATATGAAATTATGTTTCACATTAAACTTATTGATTTTACACAACCAAAAATAAAATGATAAAAAAGAGATAAAAAATAGTAATCCAATAGAAATTTTAAAAATGGAGAATTTGTAAATTTTGAGAAATTTAGTAAAATGATTAATTATGGAATTAAAAGGTGTCTATAGAAGGCAATATGATTGATGGAATAGTAAATCTGTTTTTTAGAATAGTATCCAGTTTGTTAGGAATAGAAACTTCAAGATTAAAAATAGATAAAAACTATTAGAAAAAAATTACCTTTTCTAGAAAATTATTTTTCATCATCATTTAAAAAATTATGGTAATTTTTTTTCATTTTATGAGAAAATTAAATATTTAGGACAATAATAAGAATAAAATTTTTCTGTAATGAGACTCCTTTAATATTATCATTTGATATGTAATAAGGAACCAGTAAATTCAATAATTAATTTATTTAGTGAAATCATGTATTATATGTTAAATATTTCATTAAATTTATATTTAAAACTAAAAATGTATTTTTAATAGTCTAAACTCAAATGTATTTCTATAAAAAGAAAATTTATTATTTCCCACCTTTCCTTTTTAATAAACTAAGTAATTAATTTTTCAAAGGTATTTAAAGACACAAAAACATATATTTTTATTGAAATATTATTCATAACATCATACTATCTTCATTTTATGTTTTAACTTATAAATTATGTTATATTCAAATGTTTATCCTAAAAACACCCATCTCCTCAAGTGTAAATACAAACTCTCATTACCCTTGTAAATACACATCATTTTTACATAATAAAGACAAATATATTACCAATTATAATTTATTAATCCCATTATAGTCCTTAGGAATGTTTTTTTGTAATAAAAATCCATTTTTTCAAGAAGTTAAGAGTTTTAGAAAAGGAACAACTTCTTGAAAAAGGTAATGCCATTTCACATTTTTATTTCATTTTACTTTTTTAATTCCTTTTCCTACTCTAATGTTTTAATCCAAAACTTCATAAAACATTTAAATAGAATGTTCACATGTTCTTTTTAATGACAATATTCAATAAAAATGTATATATATATATATAATATTTGTATATCGTATATCTCTTAACTCCTCTTTTGATAATGTCTCATCAACGGTCGTTTAACCACGCATAATGATAATTCCCACTCTCTACATACCACTAAATTTATAGATGTTTATACTAATTTATTTATAACATGTAAATGTAAAAATATAATCATTTATGATCATCCTAGGCTAATTTTACAAATTTATATATAGTAATAAAACAAGATTATTAAGTGGAATCAATACCAGATATTTAAAGGAGAATATAATATACTAATGATTCACCTTTAAAAAAGGGGATTAACATATAAAATAAAATGATTATTACGAAGAAATAGTGATAAAATTGAACATAATGAATACATAGATTACTGATAAAATAAACTTATTTCATTACACAAGAGGAAAAAGGGATGAAATAAATCATGATCTATGGTAAGTGGAATCTTGAACCCAACTCTATGTTTCAGGATTTATCACTATTTATTATTTATTTCCAATATGGAATCTTATAAACTAATTCAAAGAATAAATTTCACTCTTCTTTAACTTTTTATTTCCTATAGATATGCATTCCTCTACTTCATAGATATGAACTCAATGATTCCTATAAAAAAATTTAAACACATTATTTTATGAAACATTTCATTATTTAAATTTAAAATATTTCCTCTTATAATAATGATGTATGATATTTTGTAAATACATATGCTGTTAAAATATATGTTTTTTATTCTTAATTTTGGATCCTTAAAGTTTATTCATAGATATTTGATCCACAAAAGCATTATAAAATCCATTTTCTTTTTTTGGTTTTATTTATTGTATATCATTGAAATGGTTCCCTATATATGTGGAATGTGTGACTAAGGACATTTAGTGATGTGAAGACTCAATACAGAAATATATAAAACTCCAATACAAAGTTTTATATGATATATCATATGATATTATATGTATTATGTCTAGACCAGATGCCAGATTTATTCACAAATTTGAAATAATTATTTATTCACAAATTTGTTATGTGAACAAGATGCTAGAGTTGTTTACAACTATATGTGGTATTTGACCACAATTTTTGAGATGTTTCAATATTATGTGTTTTCAATATTTGACACATTTTAAAAAATGATACCCTCAGGATTATGATTTTTGATAAGATGAAAATGATTATACTCACCGAGGTTTTATGGATTTATGTATCTTATTATATTTATTGTATTCCTCCCCTTATAATGATTTTAGCTCATCCCAATATTTGATTTATCTCCAAGTTTGAATTCATTCACTAAGGATAATATGAGAGAATTAGGATGACTATGAACAAGAAATTATATAATTTTTGTGTTTCATTATGTACACATGATGTATAAACCAAATTTTCCAAAGATACTAAACCTTTCAAACCCAAAATGTATTAATATTAGGTAAGTTATATTTAAAATGGTGTAATGGTCATGTAAAAAAATTGTTTTCTATAGAATATATTAGATGGTGGTTTAGTTAATTTTGGAATTATGATTAAGAAAACATTAGTAAATACCCTTGGGAGAAGTCTAAGGAGTGTAAAACATCATAAATTTTGGTAAAGTATGAAGTGTGTGAAATAAAATGATTGAAATCCCTATATGGATGCTAAATTTGAATATTCTTCTGGATTAGATACACATAGGGGTTAAAACCCTAGAAAATATATGGTTTTGTAATTAACACTATATTTATTTTAGATAAAATGAGTTGTATTTACATCACAATAAGTATAAAACTCCCATGCGATACGCCTTTGTTTATCAAATTCTCTTCAAAACTCATTATGAATGATATATATCTACATTAGTTATTCATCTTAAAGTTAAAAAGGTATTAATTTTTTTAATCCTAGAAGAAAAGTTTGGTAAGTGAGATAAAATTTTTTATCCAATTGGATATGACTTTTGAATATATTTCCACAAGACAATAAATCTTTTATTAGTGATTTGTTGAATTTTTGTCTGTTAAAAAATTTTATTTTTCAAAATAATGGGAAACATAAGAAACAGTGCTATAAACTCGTGTGAGAGACAATAAGATGATTTTCTATATTGCATTCCCACCATAATGGGAGGTGGAGTTCCAAATTTCATACATTTTCTTACCTTATTGTATTTGGCCATGAAAAATAATTGGAACAATGTTGAATGTCCCCCTTAATTGAATAAGAAGAAACAAACCATAGATTCCTTTATACAGTAATGACCACCGACAATTAGTGATTCTTAGGACTCACTAGATTATAAATAATATGTTAATTCAACAAAAACTATTTTTCTCCTGTTCCACTATTCCTATAATGATAAAGATACACTTTTCTTCTATAATTTAAATGGAGACACTGATCAATGGTGCGAATTGATCCGGAATTCAAAGATAAAAGATAAAATGGGGGAAATATAGTTCAAAGAATTTATGAATATATTTCATAAAAAATATATCCCAAAAATTCATTGAAAAAATGTGGATAGATAATTTCTTGAGCTTTAAAAAATGGGGATTTCATCGGTCATGATCTATAAAAAATTTGTCATATCTTTCACAAGATGCATTTGGTTTTTTATGAAAAATAATAAAAAAATAGATATTTTTTAGTTGATTAAACTAAAATATCTAAAAGAATTTATCTATCTAAGACATTTAGAGTTATTAATAATAAGTTATATCTTCCCTCTGTATGATATGAAGATTTGATAATTGTCCTAGAGATATGTATATAAGAAGAGAATAATGAATTTTCATGATGGGTGATCGAATAAAAAATGGGGTAATAAGGTCAAACCACCCACATGTAAAATATCTGGAAAGAATAACCATGAGACCTTAATTGGACAATGAAATTATTTTAGTGTGGGTGATATGGCCACCAAGATTGAGAATGTTGAAGACACATGAAGAAGATATCCAACCTGGTGGAGAAAACAAAGGAACCTCACAATGCACTAAACATGGTTTAATGCTTAACCTATAAAGAATAATGGTGAAATTTATGAAATTTTACTTAAAATAGGGTCTTCAATGATAATCTACATCAAAATCTGCCAATTTCGAGGGGGTAAGGAAATATTATTCCATCATTACCACTGAGGTGGAGCATGAAAATAATTTCATACAAGGTTCACTAGTTATTCCCTCAAAATGGAAAATGTTTAATTTCATTCTAGTTTTATACGTTCTCGTATTTCTTAAAATTATTATTTAAATATTTAATCACATCCTTACTACCTCGTAGTAGATATATCTATAAACACACTTGGTGATGAGATCATTGTAACCAATCTGTTAATCTCTTTTCTTATTGGATTTTTTTGGAATCTTCTTATAGTGAATCATGTACTCCTCCCCTTAAAGGAATTTGATAATATACAACTCATGGATTAGATATCTTTATATAGATCCAAAATCAAATATTGGGAAAGGGAAATCTCATTATATATTATGAACCATCCCATGCCCATGTCAAATTTCCAGGAAGATCCTGATTATATTTTGGAAAATCCCTTAACAATTTCGGTGTTGATACCCAATGAAGAATCATATATTTCATAAATTTTTGTGTCAATGTAGATCATCAAATTTGACTCAATTAAAATTGTGAGACAATTTACTCATGTATTTCCCAATGAGTTTCATGTACTTACCATATATTGTGAGGTAGTGTTTTATATACTACTTATACAAAGACAAAACACCTATATTTAAATTACACTATATTATGGACCTAGTATAATTGGAGGAGTTAAAGAATCAGTTGTTCTTAGAGAATTTTGAAGAAGGATTTCTATTTCCTTGTAAATCAAATTAGGGTTCAATAGTTCAATTTTCCAGAAGAATCGTATATCAATGTAATAATAATTATATTATTAGGATCTCTTTAAGAAAATATAAAGAACAAGTATCCCCTATTATGTATTAAAGGCTTGGTCGATTAACTTCAAGGAGAATAGTACATTTCAAAGGTGGATATTCATTTTATATATTATCTTATAATGGTGGAGAGAAAAAATACTCAAAATTTAACTTTATATAAGATATATAAAAACTATTATATCATAGATATTCCATTAAAACATAATAATGGCCCTATAATATTTATAGACTTGGATAATAGAGTCATTAGAAATAAACTTGAAATTTTTTGGTAGTATTTATTGAAGAAGTTATCATATACAACAAGAGTAATGATAAACATAAAGAGGATACATGGATTATATTGGAAACATTAATAAATAAATATTTATAAAAAGTTATGAAAGTGTGGATTTTTTATAGATAAATACACATTCTTGTGTTATGTGATCTTGATTGACTAAATTTATATGGACCCCTTAAAGAAAAACTAAATTGAGAAATGCACTATAGATTCATGTTCCATGGGAAACCATATTTATTTAGATTAGAAGGATATTTTCAATGAATTATGAGAGATATATTATGATTATCTAGCTCACGAACTAAGTTAATATTTAAAGTGGTAATGTATTTCAAGATGGGAGAATGTTTGGAAGTCTTAAAAGAGCTCAAAAAGATGCAAATCACTATTCCTATACTAAAAATACCCTAATGTATACAAGGATTTGTAATATACAATGATGATTTAAAAAAACACTTGGGTTGTATACCTATATAGAATGATGAAGTGATATCATAGGCAAAATGGTAGTCGAAAATCCATGATCAACACTACCTGACACATGATTTGGTGGTAACAACTGATATATTTACTTTAAAGATTTAATGTCACTGCCTTTACGGTTCAGTTGTGACATATATACATATCAAAAGAGTCAAAATTATATATTCACAAAAAATAATCTCAACATGAATAAATATTGACTTCTAGAGTTAATCAAGGACAATGATTGGTCTTTTCATAACCATATTGGGAAGGTGAATAAGGTATATCAAGATCTTAGTACAAAAAACATGATACCTTGTCCATGATGTTGATTCAGTAATTACCTCTCTTCATTTATATAAAATGTATAGATAAATCAATCATAATGAGAGGGATGCCATGATATACCTCCAAAAATATTTCAAAACCATCTATCTTGGAGAATACGAAGGAGGTGAAAAAGTGTGATTTAGAAATTCAAAAGAAGGTGATAGAATCAAATGAAGTGAAGTTTTAAAAAAAAACAAAATCAATAATAGAATGTATCATTTTTTTGGAACTATTCTTTTTCTGTAGTCATCACTGGAGATAATGAAATTTCTATTAGATAATTCCCATAAATCATTCCCCATCCATCGTGGAAGTATAAAGACATGTCATGATCTTCGAGAGTAAATTCGGAGGGACAACATGAATAATGAGATTATTGATTACACCTCAATGTACATGGTATGTCATTGGGTTAATGTAGATATATAAATGTAAAAGTGAGAGATTTAACCATTTTCTATACACAAATTGAAATGGGAGATCATCTCTATGAACTTTTTCACATGTCTTCTAATGACATTTAAAGGAATAAATATCATATGGGTTGTCATAAATCAACTCACCAAGACTTCCCACTTCAACACTATTTTGGAAAACATATCAAATGACCATCATTACAAGATATAGGTGAAGTAAGTGGTTAATCTCAATAGATAGCCACTTTCGTTTATATTTTTTAATGATATGATATTGAATTATAAAATATAGATTATTATTAATCATGAATTAAATACTTAATTAAACTTCTGAATGGCCTATCACCCACAAACTGCTGACTAATTCAAAAGGATCATTCAAACACTCAAGGACATATTAAGATGTGTATAAATGGAATTTAAATGAGTATGGGATCAATATATCTTACTGTTTATGTTCTCGTATAATAATATATTCCACTTGAGTATTCAAATAGATCCATATGAATCTCTATATGGGAATAAATAAAAAATTATTACATGTTTGGATAAAACTGGTGAACAGAATATTCTAGAATTTAATCTTGTACTTCAAATGACATAGATGATTCTAGTAATTTAGCAAGACATTAAACATGATTAGAGTGGAAAATATGATATTATGATAATTAATTAAGGGACTTGGAGTTTCAAGTTGGATAAAAATTTCTCCTTCTAATATCACCATGGAAGAGAGTCATTAGGTTTGAAAATAAAAGAAAGTTTCACCCTAGATACATAAATCCCTTTGATATCCCTAATAACAGAAGATTTTTAGCCTATCAGTTAGAACTTCCACCTAACATGGATCAAGCTCATGATGTGTTTTATTTATCACTTATAAGGAATTTAAAACTTGATCACTCAAATTTACTGAATCTGTTGGTGGTATAAGTGGTTAATGGCCTCCCCTATTAAGAGTAGCTACTGAAGATCACTGAAAATAATGATAAATTTTTTCATAACAGGAAAACACATATAAATAAAATGTTATGGTGAAATAAAAAAACACGAATAATAAAAATGGGAATGAGAGGAGTAACTTAAATAGAACTTCCCTTATCAATACTCAACTGAGGTTATGAGTTTAAATTTTAGGATAAAATTTTTAAAAGGGGGAGAATGAAACATCAAAAACATTTATATATATTCAAATTTCCTTTTGAAAAAATAATTTCATACACTTTTAGGAATATAATATTGTCTAAACTGATGTAATATATAAGTCTTTACTTCATTAATTGGGAACCATAAATTTAAAGAATAAATATAGCCACGAAAATGGAAATTAGGACAATGGTACAAAAAATATGGTAAAAAAAGGTGAACTAGAAAATGAAGATTATATTGATCTCTTGGAATTATCATAATTTAAAATAACACTTTAAGAAAGATAGAAAATATTTGTAATATCATGAATATTTTTTTAATGATGACTGTAGAACCTTGACCGGAATTGGTGTGAAAGAGGAATGGTGGAGTTAAATGGTATTTTATGAGGTAATATGACTATTAGAATAGTAAAATGAGTATTTCAATATAAAATTGACATAAAAATAATACAATTTCTTGTAAATAATATTTCCAAAAAAAATTTATGAAACTAAAAATATTCTAATACCAAAAATAAAAATCAACATTAAAACAGAAATCAACTATATGTGAATTTTCCATAATCTACATTTTAATGTATTTCATAAAATTTATATTTTTTACATTAATAATTAAAATTACTCATCTAATAAAATTATTTTGAATGATCAAGTTGAGATTTTTTATGTGTAGTTTTTTGGTAATTTTTTGTAAAAAAATCAATTTTTTGGAGTGTAATTAAAATACAGTTTTTATATAACCAATTTGTCTTAATAATATAACTTGATATGTAATAATGATCTCATAATTTATTGAATTTTTTGATAAACCAAAATAATATTGAAAGTTTAATAACTCGTGGAATTCAACTTCCAAACCTAAAAACTATTCTCAACAGTCTAATGTCTAAAGAATTTCCACAAGAATTCATTTTTACAATTTCCCTTTTTATAAGATAATGAATTAGGTTGATAAATGGTTTTAATGTCTTAAAAAATATTTGTTTTAATAAAATATGATTCATAAAATTGAAAAAACACTTTTATAAGTTTTATATTTGAAATTTTGTTTTGATCACCATTTCATCCAAAAAACACCCACCTCTTCAAGTATAAATACACCCTCTTTTACTCATGGAAGACCACATCACTTTTTCTTTATAAAGATGAATATCTACCAAATTTCTATCTCTTAATACATTTATAATTCTTAGGTACATTCAGTATTAAGAAAACTAGTCTCTTTAATATAATTAATGTTTATAGAAAAGTAATAAATTTATGGAAGATGTAATGTCCTTTCGTATTTTTATTTCATTTGCCTTTTATAATTCCACATCAATCCCCTCCATTCTAATAAAAATATTAGTAAAATAATTAAATTGTTTTTAACATGATCTTGATCATTTTAATATTCTATAAACTGTTTACTTATAATATAACCATATATTTTTTATCTGACATCTCCACTTTTGGAAATGTATCATCATTGTTCGATCAACCACGCACGAAGACGTTGTCATCTCTCAATAGATATCTACCTTTCTAGATAATATAATAAATATTTCATAAAATATAAATTTATAAATATATGTATTTATAATCTTTTTGAGATAATTTTAATAAAATATTATTAAAAATAAATTAATATCATTAAATCAAAGTCAGGCGGGATATTATAAGGAAACAATAACATCAGAATGATTATCCTTACCAAAAAAGGAATTAATAAATAAAAAATAATGATTATGAAAAATAAGTGGTCATAATAAATGAACATAGTACAATATAGGTTTCATTTTTTAATAAATATAAGTTCAATATACATATGGTGAAAAAGTGTCAATAGAAATTGAGATCTCATACATAGTAAATCATAAACCAAACTCCACATTTCTATATTATTCACCTATTTATATTAATTTTAATTTTTTAATATTTTAAATTAATTCAATTAAGTAATTTTACTCTTATTTCCATTTCTCATTCCTAGGGATATTCGTTCTTTTCTTCAGAAAGATAATATCAAATATACTAGTAATTATTTTCAAAAACACCTTATTTCTTGAAACGTATCATTGGTTCCTTTTAAAATGTTTCTTTATATCCTCATGTCTTAAATCTTTTTTGAAAACATTTATTTTGGAAATATATTTTTTTAGTTATTCGTTTGATATCCTTAAATATTATTCACAAATATGTGATTCATGAACACTTTTGAAACCCATTCCAATGATACATGTTGATTTCTTATATATCATTCCAATATGTTCCCTTTCTAAATAGAATTCAATATTATGATCAATTTATAATGTTATGGGTGGTACTAGAATTATCTAACCCTCCAATGAATTGGGTAAAGTGATATATGTCATGAGATTTTTTTTATTATGCAATAAAATCATGAAATATTTATTCGTAATTATGATGTTCTTATTTATACACATAGGTTAGGAAGTAAGATGATATTAGATTATTTTAAAAGACACTATGATAGGATGTCTCGTTGTCATGAATATTAAAAATTTAATTCCTTTTTCAATTGATTACCTCATGATTATGAGGATGATTTCATTCTTATCATATGATTGAGTGTTATTATTATCACCCATGTACTATTGATTCATGTCTTCTATTCCTTCCATGTTATTCCTCCAATTTCTAGTATTTTAGCTGACTTATATATTTCATGTAAAGCCCTAGGTGCATAAATGTACTATGGATGACATAGTATCTTTAAGGGAACTATGAAGAATGAATTAAATATTATTTATGTTTTATTATGTACATATGATGTATGAAGAAAGGTTTTCCAATATACTAAATCATTCAATCCTTAAATATATTATTTTTATGTTATTTATCTTAAAATGATGTAATAGTATTTTAAGAAAAATTAGGGTCTATATAATCCATATTATATTCATTTAATGAAGATAATCATCCTTCTTGAATGAATTGGGTTCCATCTCATGGATCCCATATGTTACATCGCATTGGATTTCTTCATTAAACCATTCAATGAAGGTATATAAACCATCTATAATTTTTCTCAAGGATTAAAAACTAAAGAAAATTTTTTGGGGGAGAAATGGAAGATTCATGCATCCCTTGAAAGGAATATTATAATTCTTATCCTTATATACAAAAAAATGTAGTGTTAACATCTAATTCAACATTTATTATATTATCCTACTATATTCTAGGGTATGAATTTAGTAAATATCACCCCATAAAATTTTTGGTAGTTATAAGATATGATTTTCATAGTTTTAATGGATTATCAATTAATTTTTTTCTATTTAAAAGTTTCAACAATTTCATGAAATTTTTAAATAATGTATTTCCAATTAGAAAATTATATTTATTTATACTTATAAAATTTATTTGTTCTCTTAACCAATAGAATCAATGATTTCACATTTGAGACTTATTTTTTTCTAATTATATAACACAATTTCCCATTTATTCCTTATCCATAGGAAGTGATAATGCGATTTAATAGCCATTATACCTTGAATAAGGGTATAATATTGTCTAAATAATTATTTTTCAATGTATGGCTACAAATTCACTATATTAAGTGACAAAAGGATAAGTTGGATCTTTGTTAAATTGTGACCACCTAAATACACCAATACTAATGAACATTTAAGGTCTCTAAACATTTCAAAATGCCTAGTCACATTTTGATGATCATTATTTTATATATATATACACTTATATAATTTCTTATTTGATTTTTTACAAGATATAAGTAATTTTTTAGGCACTTTATTTCATTTTTATTATCAATAATTATTAAAAGATACATTTTTAGTTTCTCATTAACTTCTCTACTAGTATCTTGAAATGGAAATTTTTAAGAGATTCATATCATGTTTCTTGATATGTGTTGGTCTTATTATATGATAAGGCTTGGAATAATTTACCATACAATATGCTAATGGTGGTATACGATATGAAAATATTTTACTTCTTCTATAAATATTGAATTGTCCAATTCGGTTATTATTAAATTTGTAATCACATTATTAAATGATGTGTCAATGTGAGATTAAAAATGATTCATTAATAACTTAAGATTTTCATGTTTAATAACAAAAAAATGAATTATATAAATAAATTATTAAAATAATAACATAAACCCATAATATATTAAGCATATGTAAAACCATCATTCTCCTCAAATCCATCTTAATTTAAAAATGAGGCCTATAAAAGAAGGATAAAAACATAATAAATTATCCTATTTTATGGTGTAAGTGTCCTCTCTACATAAGTATAACCTTTTATTTATTTCTCACCCATTTTGGTGTAATACCACCATATAGAATCATAGAAGTCCTTAAATTATGATTTTTTTTTGAATTGTTTTTGAATAACTTATCCATGAATGTTTTCTTATTCTTTATAATAAATATATATCAAATGCATAGTAAAACATAAATATTAATCAATGGAGAAGGTTTATATTATAATATATTAATTATTATATGAATTTATATTATAATAATATATTTCATTTATTTTGGAAGCATGGATTGATTTTATCCTTGGATTTAGCCTATGGGATGAGTAATTTTTCCACCACTTATTTTTGTATTCATGGGGATAATTGGTTTTTATGATTTGTAATTTCCACTGAAAAAATTATATGTTTAATATCACAGAGAATGGATTTTCAATCCTAAATTAAAAAAATTATTGGATTTTATTTATTATGGGAATTAGGTTATGGAATTTAATGACGATTTATTCCTATTTTTTCCACTTAATTTCAATTACTATATGATCGAGTCCTATTTTATATTTCATTTTTTATGCGAACACATATATATACTCAATTACCCAAATTAAGAAACAAAAAATATTGTTTGTATTTTCTTATTGTATTTTAATTTTTTATATATATTAGAAGTAAACTAAATATATAGGTATGCGATGGGGATATTATAAAACTACCGTCCATTGTGTTTTGAATATTTATTCTTATATTTTAAAATTTTATGAATCAATAGGTTGAGTTACAATCATACCATGGATTTAAATGAGGTCACTGATGCTTATATTTATTTTGTAAATTGTTTTAGAAAATAACAATAGTCTTATATAATGATTATATTACAGTTTTCAAGAAAATTATTGTTAATATTTAGTTTCAGTAAGTACTATCTTTTACATTTTAATATATAAGTGGATTAGTTGAGTTTTTAACAACGAGGGAGATTGAAATGAAGAGATATTGGTCAATTAATATATCTTGTATAAATATTATTAAAATGGAGAAAAATTGGCTAGTGTATTATGTATCTAATAGCCTATAAGTGTGTAAACAATGAATAATAATTAAAATAGAGTCATTTATTTTTGAAGAAAAGAATATAAAATATATATAAATATATAAAGTATTCAGAACATGAAATTTCTAAATTATAATAATGAATATATCTTGGATAAGGTTTTTTAAAGTCATATATTATTTTGAAATGAAAAGGTAGTGAAGATACTAAAATACTCTAAAATGGATATTTAGGACCCTAAATTTCATAGGGAATGTATTTAAATTGGTTTGAGTAGGTATAATGAATTTACTATTTAGTTTCATCTATTTTAAAGTGCTTGAGAATTCCTTAAGGCGGTTATAAGATATTATGAGCTTATTTAAAATATTCTAGAAATTCTATATTGAATATGTATACATATTTATTCAAACCAAATATTTTGAGTATTTTGGTATTAAATCATTATAAAAGTAGTTGGTATATATGATATTTCTGATCGTGTTTTAGATTCATGAGGAACCACTCTGAATTGGAAATTTCCATCAAAGTATCCTTCAAGCGTATTGTTTTTTATTTATATATGTTCTATAAGACACGCAAATGGGATATATGAGTATAATTTTTTACTATTCAGAACATTAGTTTTGATTCCTTCTATGAAAAATCAAAAACAAATTGAATACATATGGTTTTTTCCATATGAAGTTCGATAATTAATATATTTTGTGAGGAAATGATGTTACATAAGACAATTTATCAAACGAAAATCACATGTAATATATTTTTATTATAATAACAATATACAATGGTTTATAATATATTGGAGAGTTTAAGATGAAATAAATAACATATTTTAGGAGTTTTAGGTAAAATATTGGCAAAGGATTTGATATAAAATATTTTTATCAAAATACGTAAGAGATTTTTTCAAGGAAAAATTCATATGTAACATCTTTTTTTGAATAAGATTTTGTGTTTGATATTTTTATTATAAAAAAGGATAAATTTGAAAAAATCATTATTAGTGAATATGATATTTGTCTCTCATAATATGATACATAAGAAATTAAAGATCTTATATAAGTTTCCTCACTTAGAGAAAAGTGTGATATCTAAAGACTGAAATACCTGAATTAATATTCTGAGTGTAATAAATAAGAGAATGCCTTGAGATATATTCTAAATCCAAAAAATTACCATGATTATGAATGATGAGAAACTTATCATAACAATAAAATGGGTGCCACAATATGATGCATGAGACCATTATTAAATTGAAGGAAATTGAAAATTATTAAATTAATGGTTATTATAGTGATATAAAGAATGAAATTACACAGGTGTAGGATTTAAATGAAGATATTGGGTGGTATTTTAAAGAAATTGAAGGATATATAAACTGTAAAATATATACAAGTTTAAATTCAAGACTAATACTATCATGATACAATTTGAGAGAGTATTCATAATTTATATATATAAATAATATTTTTTAAATTCGTGTAATTTTCTATGAATAT
Organism: Viscum album; assembly: GCA_963277665.1. Taxonomy (NCBI): domain Eukaryota; kingdom Viridiplantae; phylum Streptophyta; class Magnoliopsida; order Santalales; family Viscaceae; genus Viscum; species Viscum album. The sequence goes on from OY728127.1 coordinate 319,710,951, forward strand.
TAAAGAGTGGGATAATTAAGAAAAAATATATTTTAAATTATATTATCATGGGAATTTAAAATAAGTTAAATGAGCTACGTGAACCCCTTTTCCACAGATAACATTAGGGAGTTATACTAATAGCCAGTGAAAAGGAATAAAAACTGAATACACTATGTATCAGGGTATAATATGATGTTGATGAGATTATGTGGATTTGATTCTATTCAACAAAGAATTTCGATGGATAAAAATAATCCATATATTCAGTGATTTTTTCCCAAAATACCAATTATTATAAATTTTTATTAATAATAAGAAAAAAATACATTTTTTTGGAAGGAATGGACTAGATCTCATTGATCTAGTGAGTCAAAGAAGACAAAATAAGAGAAAGAAAATGTTTGAAAATATCGTATCCAATAATATCAATTGTTAATAAAGAAAAATACTAACAAAAGAAAGTGTAATTACACACTATTGTGAATGTAAAATAGGATAAAATAAAAAAGAACATGAAAGAGTAAATATTGGAGAAGAAGAAGATACACCATGATAAAACAATTGAAGTTATAAATGGTGAAAAAATACTCTAATTTTGTAATTGATTTTAAATGTTTTCAATAATGATAATCCAATTTAGTACTCCTCATATTCATACCATATATAAAAAAATTATTCTTTAAATGGTAATTAATGAATAAAAAGGGTGAGCTCAGATGCTCAATAATGTTTAACAGGGGAGATATAAAAGCATAACATGAACATAAGGGTATGATAACATGAGCATAACATATGAAAACCATACCGTGCATATGAAATATCATAATATTGATAAATGGAATGAATATTGGTTTTTCATAATACATTAATGATAAGATAACCATAGAAGATGATCCAAGAGAGAATAACACTAGAATAAGACATATATTTGAGTAATACACATTAGATTATAACATTATGGACCTCTGTGAATTGAAAAAGGATCATTCATTTATTTAAGGACTTAAAATAAGTCCCTAAAATAATCTTATGTCCATGAAACTAGGTATATAAAAAATGTTTTGAATATGTAATTTAGTTCAGCATACTTTGTGAACATGTAATTATATTTAGGTATAAGTGGATATAGCTCTTGGGAAGGACACAACACCATCCCACAGACACCCCCGTGTTACTATACTGGGTTTACACCCCAATCCATCTATTTAAATATCATGATATATAAAAATATTTACCAAATTAATTATAGGGACACATATATCCCACCCTTCACATAATGAAAATCATATTTATGCGTACCACAAGATCAAAAACATTCACCATATCATAACGAATGAAATGAAATGGGTATCATAAAAATTACAACATATAATAACCAATGAAAACGTGATAGGATTAATAATCATTTCTATATAGAATACCTTCTGCAGTGAATTGTATTTCATAAACATTTCCTCATGGTATAACCCTTCAAAGAGAAGTGGGTTTTGTAAAAAACTTTTCATCAAAACATAAACCATTCAATGAATGAATATGAATTATATATATGGATCATATACCCATAAATCCATAGGTAACACCAATGGAAGTCATCATAGAAGAAAATAATTTTTAAATGATCCTTTAAAACATTTATTGAGAAAATTATCCATTCTTATTTAAAAAACTATTTTTAAAACCGAAAATATTTTAAAAACACTTTTCTTTTAAAAAAAACCTTGAAAACTTATAAAGGATGCATTGAAAATAATTCCAAACACCTTTTAAAACATAAAAATATTGGAATCATTTTCTATAAAAATAAATACAAATGATTAATTAGAAACGTTTTTGAATTATTTTTTTTAGAAAAAATTGTTTTATATGAAAAAATAATTTTCGACTGAAGAGATAAATAATGTCATATTTTCATAAAAAAACTTTTCTTAATAATTTCAAAAACAAAATAACATAAAAAAAGGAACCATTTATTGAATATATCATGTATAAAAATAGTAAAATAAATTTCTTGATAATTATTGAGATATATAGCCTAATATTTTATCATTGGAAGCGTAATCATAAACAATCCTAGTAAATGATGAGATTGTAATATGAAATCATTTCCACTTTGGTATTCTTGAATCATAATCCCCACGGACTAAAAGTATAACATGAATAAAAAATATCATGAGGCTGACTAATTGCATGATATTTCCACTAAAACTTTGGTATATAAACCTCATGAAATAGTATAGGTGAAAACATAATGTACGTCCCAAAGAAGAAAAATTGAGGGAAAATATCTAACGAATTTGGTAACTTTTGAACTGTAAACCCCATGAAATACATTCATTGGGAGTGTTTCATGAAATATCAATATGGGGATTATTGGATATGATGGTATGGTAAAACTAGGATACGTTCCTATCTTGTGAGATCCATGCTCGAGCATCTAGAAATTCTGAAAGATCGAGCTCATTGGGTGGTCGGTTGTGGTGAGGCTTGTTTCTAGATGGAAAATTGAACTAGTGTGTATCTCTTTTTTCCATTTTTATGGTTCTTGATATATCATTAATAGATTAAATAATGTACCTATTAATCATCAGCACAATAATATTGGGTGAGAAATATATCATTTACAATAATATCTGTTTGGTTGATGAACCATATTTGTGTACATTCACAGAGACGGCGTTAGGTTCATTCAGCTCTAAAGAGTAATATTCTATGATTCATGATGATAAGGATAATGATTTTTGTAATTTAAATTTATATTTTAGTCATATCCCATAAAAATTTAATTTTTTAGTCTATATATTAATTCATTGTGTCATCCTGATGGATGAGGATGGGAAAAGGAAGGGTTTTGTTTTTGCTTAGCATTGTTGGGGTTGTGAGTTCTTGAGCTCGAATTCTAAATGGAACCTACTCAAAAAAAATTATTTGTAATATAGTATTTGGAAATGAATTATATAAAAGGTGGGGATATATATGAATGGATATTCAATTAGTTATTTTCTCAGTGCCTCTTTTCAAGGAGCGGATCAGCATGGTAAGGACACCAAAGTTCATGGAATGGTTTTTTCTATAGGTTCATGGGTTCTGTGGGAGGCTAAAAATAGAGATAGGTAGGGTTATATATATTATCAACCAAGAATATTGCTGTTTTTCAATTTTTTGTTGTTCAAAATAGATCTATCATTTTCGGTGGTAGGTCTGCGGTAACCATAAAAAGCTTATTGCCTCATATTGTGGTTTCTTCTAAGGTGTCAGGTGATGTTTCATTAGAATAGTAGAGCCTTATAGGTTTAGGTTTTAAGATTAATATTTACAGGTCCTATTTCAATGTTTAACTTATGGTTATAGTGTGGTTGTTTTGTGGAATGGGGTCGTGTTTGTAGGATTGGGTTCCTTTTATGGTAAGATAAACTCTATTGAGGCTGAAATTTGATCTATTCTTAGTAGGTTCATTTGGTGGAGAAGTTTTAATATTAGTATATCAGTGGTGGAATCAGACTCCTTTATTTTGTTCAGGTATATGATTAAAATTGGTATTATTAAATGGGATATGATCTATTTCATCAGTAATTTCAAGATGATCATTAGACAATGTACGAAGGTGGAACTTGTTTAAAGGTAATCCAATTTTGGGGCTGATTCTCATGCTAGTAAAGGAAATCCTTTTGAGAGATTTATAATAAAAATGAGTTTATTATACATATATTATATAACAATAATTATATATATCATATTATATATGATTTTCTTATGACCTTTTATTATCTATTTCTTTACAATTCCATGTTAATGTTGTGTTTTGTGTAATAACCTCTTTTTTCAAATATGTTTTGGCTATTAATTATTTTTTTCTTATTACATAGAATACAATTTCATCATCTCCAGAATGTGAAAAATGATATAAATTTCATATATATTACTTATATATGTATTTATAGTAATCTACAAAAATTTTTGATATTCAAATACACAGTTCAATGAGAGGGTAGGTTATACATAAGCGTGAACATTATTTCCATCATCTTATTGAATTGAAAGAAAGAAAAGTAAATGGTATATATATATATATATTATCATTAAATTACCATTTTTATGTCATATAATTAAAATATTTTTATTAAAACCTTCTTAACTACATTCCTTGTAAAGTATGAAGGAATCACATCACTTTATAAGGTGGTAAACTGTTGTAGACAAGAGCGACGTTATCGTATGACCATAAAATAGAAAGCATTAGGTTTTGTGTGATATAATAGTTCCAAAAGAAGAAAAATATCATAAATATAATTAATATAATATATAAATAGTATTTTCATCATTATTCTCAACCAAGGATGGTATTAAAGGAAAAATGAACGACATCGGTTCACGATGTGGTTGACCTAAGAACACATGAACAATGATTTCATAACCCATTTGATGTAACTTTTGTTGTTTATGGTTATTCCCATAACACACAAAAAAATATTATTATATGGAAAATATTGAGGTTTTTATATAATCGTGGTATAATAATAATATAATATGTAGAGATGGAAAAAATATAGAGAATATTTTTAAATAATATTACCTTTTCTGTAGGTATTATCCATGGGTTTGCACTAAAACTATCCTAGACTAGATTGTTTTCCCCAAATAAGGATTATATAATTAATTTATGTAAATTTTTAAGTGATATGGTAGATATTGGTTTATCCAAATGCCTATAGAGGTATGGATGAGTTTGGAGAATGAGTTCCCTTTATAGTTGAGGTGAAATAGAATTCTTACAAATACTCAAAAGTATTCCCCATTGGGAGGTCAATATTAACTAAAGTGTCTCAAAATTAGATAATTAAAGGATTATTGGGATTATATGGTCAATTTATAATACCAAAAATAAAGAAAAATATGTTTTAAATATTTCTGTTCTAAACTTCTTAGTATCATTACTCTTACGATTTTGGTTTTTTTCCGCTAAGACAACTACTTTTCTAACAAAGGTTATTTGTATTTTAACACAAAATTAAAGTGAAAATTATTATATAATTTGGAACCATGGGTTATAAATATTATATATTGTTGAAAAATTTAAATCTTATATGTGTTGGAAATTTATTTTAATATAAAACATATAACCCACAAAAACACTTTTTTAACCTTATCTACGCTAATAGAGATTTTACTATATAGGGGTAAATATGCTCATCATAAAATGGAAATTGGCCCATAATTGGACAATATTTTACATTTTTTATCATTTATGAGTCACCTAGTAGAATATTGGATTTTTATTATTTTTAAATCATTAAATAAAATATCATTCATTATAAAAAAACATTAATGTAGATTTCAACAGTATTTAATTTTTTGAATTTAAAAAAAAATCAATACAATGATTTAACAAGAATATATAATGTTAAATACTGTATAAAATGACAAATTTATCTAAAAAATAAATTGAATACAATATTTCATTCAATTTACTTCACTTTCTATATTTTTAATATCATTAATTTTTGGTAAATTTAAACTAAAAAATTATGGTTTTTGCGTTTCTTATGCATTTTAAGTAATTAATTCCCCTTTAAAAATATTCATAAAATTATTATGATTAAAATTAATTTATATTTAAAAATAATATATATATATATATATAACCTAGCATATTTTGTGTTCCCCTAACCCAAATAATTATATGTATTAATAGTAAGAAAATTATCTTTTTTGACATTTTTACATAACTTATCACATGGGTCCTATTAAAAGTAAAGTGGAAATTAATTCCCATATTTAATTTAATTTAAAGTAATAAGTATAAATAGACTTATTAAGTAATATTAATATATTATTTTAATCTAATTTCACTCTTATCATTCTATTTTGAGCACCGGGTAAACTCATTTTTACATTAACCGTGGTAATTAATTACTACTTCATTCGCTATTCATTTTGGTCAGAAATTAACATGAACTTATCAGAAAATGTAAATTACGATTACTAAGAATATATAATCCATTTTACCAAATTCAATTTAAATATGTGGAAGAAAAAGTTAAAATTAATTCGACTAACGTGACGAGAAAGCGAGTTTCTTATAGCGAAAATGATCCAAAGCTTACAAAGTCATTATATACAATTTCAAAATGAAATGGATTTGAATAAACTAATTTGATTAATATATGTATAATTAAACTAATTATAATTAAAACACAATTTAAAATATATTTTATCATTATAAATAATTTAAATGAGAAGGCAGTATTCAATTAAAATTCCAAATATTTTACTATTTATCAAAAAATAAAACAGTTCTTAAAAGTCCAAATAATTCACCATAAGATAATTCTGTTAATAAAAATTCAAAAAAATGTTTAATTTTTCAAATAAATTGTATAAATTTTTTAGAAAACATTTTTTAATAAGTGCTCCGTAAAAAAGAGAGTGAACAGCTTTTTAAGAAAAATATTTTCTTTTAATCGTAAAATATGATGTATTCTTATCTCTTGCCAAGGAAATATATAGAATGAATGTTTATTCTTTAATAGATTTTATAATATATAAATTTCATTAAAATAATTAACCAAATGTAATTTGGTTAGTTCTTTGATATAAAACACACTTGTGCGCTTAAAAACTGTTTTTCAGAAAAAGATTTCCTTGTATTTTCAAAAGGATTTTATTTTCATTTATAATTAATTGTTCACCAAAGAATTATATAAATATCTATAAACCATTTTTCAAAATTTAAAAAATTCTATTTATACCTTCCATTCAAATAACTATTTGATAACAATCATATTAAATAGTAATATTTAAATAGTATGTCATGTTTGGTTTAAAATTGGTGTTCCATTTAATGTAAGATTAATATAGTATTTCATATAAACCAAAATATGGAAAAGACTAAATTTATTTGAACCAAAATTCAAAAAATCTCACGGTGTAACATTCTCCCCCTCTCCCTTAAAATGAATTTTTTCCCCAAAATGTATCCTATTTATCTACGTTTTAACATTTAAAAATTACGTCATAGAAACTGCCATTGTATAATTGAATAATAATATTTTCTTTAAAATGGGGAAGTTGTAAACATAACATTTACCCAAAGTAACTCATGAATAGGTTTCCAAATATGATAAACTATGTGATGAGTGATTATTTGGACATAGATAAAATTCACGAATAATTATAGATAGTGACAAACATCACTGCTCATGAGAAAGTGGGTCATCTAGAAAAAGTTAACAACCACAAAACAAACAATTTTTTATGATCTATGGGACAATTTTATTGATCATAAAATTATGAACTAGTATAAAATTTCTTCAAGATAATTTCCAGAAAATTGAAAAATTTTCATGAAAAAATATACTAACTTGATTTCTTTCCATTTCATAAGCACAATGTCAACCATAGGTTATTCATTGATCAAATTCAACTTCATCTCTCACTTTGAGAAATTGTGGTCAATTTAATATTCCAAAATCAGTAATAGATCATAATATTCATAAATATAATGATAATTACTTCATTATATCATTATTTATCATAAAAAAATTGTTTGGTACAACTTATGCATAAACCATAATATGGTGAATTAAAAAATTAATCTCTATAGCCTCATGAAAAGTAAAATGTAAACCATTTCATAAATAGTAATCCTTATGACCCCTAAAAAAGATTAAAATAAAAAATTTAGAATTAAGTTCAACAAATTTTTCAAAATAAACATACCACTAACCACCAATATATAATAATATAGCTTTTTATTTTCACATAACAATCATGGGAATACATGTATCATGTGTTCTCTTCAAACATACCAATAAAATGAATTTTCATAGAACCTTAATGAAAACAATAACAAAAAAATTATTGAGCATATTCCATAGATCTAATAATTTTTAAAACTAAATAAATGATAACATGTACTACTTTCTCAAAAAATATTCTATCATTTCTAAGGTCATCGATATTAACCTATTTACTTTATCCAAAATAATCATCTCTTTAACCAAACTAAACACCAGTTTCTCAGAATCCAGAACATATTAATTGGTAACTTCCCCTAATCAAGAAATCATCATTCGAAAGATATCACTTTTCTTATAGAATGAAAATTGATCAATATATTCTTTCACATCCTTAATGAACAACTAATACAGATAAATCCTTATATATTTCATGATTCATAATTTCTGAATTCCATTACATAAAAACTTAAATCATCTCATTTAACTGTTAAATCATTAACTATCATTAATAATATTATTCCATAATTCCTCCATCCCCTAATATTCAATATAAATCATGTCTTAAAATTAATCAACCTCAATTTAATCATGTTATAAAAAATGTTGTTAGAATATTCCATACCTTTCATAATTCATTCCTAGTCACTTACTCATTATAAATATAATCACAATTTATACCACCTTTCTAGTTCTCTTAATGATAATTCCTTTTAGTAAATAACTTTTCATAATGAAGATAATTTAAATACTACAAACATTCAACTAATAATAAAACTCTAGGGGGCCAATATTCTCATCCATTATGTTCTTTGAATTTTTCATTTCCCCTTTTTAGTTTCTTTATTTTTTCCCTTCTTTATATAGTGAAAACATATTCTTATTCCACTAAGACGTCCACATGGGTGTTTATTTCAAAACTTTGTACACAAAGTAAAGCTAATCATCTTTCTTCCACATTATTGATTACCCAAACTCTTAGAAAAATATTTCCTTATCTTCATTCCTGGGTCTAGGAGTTGGTTAATGTACATTATTTTAATCATTATTTTGTGATAACTAATTAGGCTTAATTAAAACTTCCTTTAATCTAGTCATTATCTCATTAGGATTATCGATAAAAAATTGTCTATCACATTCAATATTAAACAAGTTCCTTCTGGTTCCCACCTTTGATAACAACCAAACAATCGTAGTGTTAGAATCCAAATTCATATTATAAAACCACATAATCAAGAAAAATAACTTATATGATGTTTGAATCATGAAACATTTTATTTAATATATATAACCATATTTTTATCCAAAATTATTCATATTTATGATCTATATAAATTTTTAATGAGGTTTCATAAGGATTTTGTTAATTTAAAAAGCATATCCCCTATGATTGTCAAACCAGGTGGGCAATATGGCTAGATTTCATGCAACAATTCATCATCAATTATAGCTCAATATAGTGTTTTGGGGTTATTACCCCTATATTACTCTATTTAAAATCCACATCTAATTTTATTCTCTCTATAAGGATGTAATTTCTTATAATCCACTCTATCAATACATCACCAAAATTCTTGGAAATTTTCTTAAACATTAAGTCATCCTTTGACTTATACATAGATACATTCCATGACCTATCCTTAGAAAAATCCATAGGATATCACTAATATTTTCTCCTTCTAGTTATTAAAGTTAGAAAAAATCATCCATTTGATACCAACTCGAGATACCTATGAGTCACATACATGGACATTATTTATTTTTAGATGAATTTTCAATACAATACATAAACACATGCTCAGTGACCATAATAGATTAGTGTATCTGGAAACATGGAACACAATATTCTAATCTGGTGAATGATCTTCAATATTTCCTAAAAATATTATCACATTTATTAATCTTAATAAAAATACCCACTATGAATCCTTCGTTCATAACCTTGTGAAAATAAATATAATAAAGGTTGATCTCAATTGCTCAGTAATGGTAAACAAGGAAGATATGTAAGTATAACAGGAACATAAGTGTATATGTACATGAGATTAACATTTAAAAATCATACCATAAAAATAAAAGATTATAATAATGAGTCATAGAATGCGTATTTTTAGTTTCTCAGACATTAATGATAAGAATATCAATGATCAGGAACCATTACATAAAAACGTTTGAAAGAAACATTGATTTGTGACATACATGCCAGTTAATAACATTGTGTAAATTTTTAAACTGAAACTTGTTCACATATTAAGTGAATTACATATAATAAGTCCCTCACATAAACTTCTCAAAATATCTTGAGTCCCATGCATAACATTATTAACATTTAATCTGGTTCATTCATATATTATGAACTTTTAGTTAAATTCACGCATAGGTGGAAACACCTCACGTTCGGGACACACCACCATCTCGGAGGGAAGCCACATCTTACTATACCGAGTTCACTCACCATTTCATAAATTTATATCTCATGAGGTACATAAATATTTTCTCAATTAATTTGAGGGATATATAGGTCCCACCCTTCACAAAATTATTACCATATTTACCAGTTCCATAATATTATATACATTCATCATATCATAACATTTGAAATAAAATGGATTTCATAAATATTTCATCATATAATAACCTATAAAACATATACATGTTTACTAATCCTTTATTCAGATTGAAACCCCTGAAAAGAATAGGGTTTCATAAGTATTTCTCGATGCTTTAACACATGGAAGATAAATGGGTTTCCTAAATAACATTTAATAAAATCAAAGACCATTTAGAGAAATAATATGATTGGTATTCGTGGATCATATCCCCATTAAGGAATTTGTAACACCAATAGATTTCATTTTGGATGAAAAATAATTTTTAAAGGATCATTTATATCCTTTCTAGAGTAAAATATCATTTCCTTATTGAAAACCACTTTTTTAAACATATAGTTTCTTTGAAAATAACCTTGACAAGTTATAAATGAAACTTTTAAAATAATTTTAAAAACTTATTACAATATAATACATTTTTAAAATCATTTTCCTTGAAAATGATGTCAAAGTAATATTTTAGAACATTTTTAAATAATTTTTAGAAAACATGGATTTGGAAGAAAACCGATTTCGGACTAAAGAGATAAATAATGTCATATTTTCATAATTACATTTTCTTAAAAATTTTAATTAAAAGAGTACAAAAATAGTATAATTTCATGAATATATCATAAATAACCATAGTATAATAAAACTAATTATAATTACTGAGACTTATATCATTATATTTTATCATTGAAATTATAATCATAAAAAATCACGATAAACGATGAGATTATAACCTATAATCATTAACACTTTTCTAACCCTGGATAGTAATGCCAAGGTAAGAATAAAATAACATGAATAATAAAATATCTTAAGGAAGAATTAATTAATTATATTAAAATTAAAATGGTGTTATATACACCTTGTGAATGAATATATGTTCATAAAATGCTGTACGTCTCAATGAAGGAAACTTAAGACAAAAATCCCTTTCCAATTTAGTAACTTTGTGACAGTAAACCCCATGACATAGATATAATCAAATGGAAATATAAATACAACTAAATTTTATTATAATAGTCACAAAATACATACATGTTAAGTATATACACAACATCAAATAAACATTTGGTAAAAATTGAATTTGTCTCACGTAAACTAAAAGTTAGATAGAAATCCCAAACTTTTAGTCTTGACTACCCTTCTACTCATTCAAAAAACATGTATAATATAAATAAGTTTATTATAGACCAATTACAGAAAAATAATTATATATATCATAATATATTTGATTTTCTTTTGAACTTTTATAATCTATTTATTAAAAATTCAATGTTAATGGTGTGTTTTAGGTACACTATGTTTTTCTTATAAGTTTTGAATTTTTATTTTTGATAGTCTTACATAGCTCATGGTTTCATCATATATAAAATTTCATAAATTAAAAAAATATAATATAAATTCATTAAATATTTATTTTTAGTAATCCGTATAATTTGGTGATAGGAAATGTAATACACAGTTTCTGGAGATGGTAGGTCATACGTTTTCATTGACATTGTTTCCATATTTTTTCATATTGAAATAAAGGGAAATAAATAATATATATATATCATTAAAATATATATTTTATGTCAAATATATCATATATATTTCTTAAACCTATCCTTAATACATTCCATGTAAAGCATGAATGAATCACATCGCTTCGCGAGACAATAGTCTGTCGTACATATGTGCGATGTTACTGTATTCCCATAAAATGGAAATCATGAAAGTATATGTGATTTAATATTTATAGAAGGATAATAATATCATAAATACAATATATATCATATATAATCCATGTTACCAATAGTGAAATGTGTTGATGGAATTTTGTGATGTTTTAGGTATTAAACATGAAATAAAAAATAAAAATTTATGGAATATCCAAATTTTATCATCTAATAATTTTTTTTCAAAAATTAATTGGTTGGCGGGGGAAATAATATATAGATTCTTGATGAAGAACATCACCTCTCCTTCGAGTATTATCCTTGGGTTTTCAATAAATCCATCTTAGGTAGGATTTATGACCAAAATAAGGAATCTATTTTGAACGGAGGCAAGTTTTTAGGTTATTAGGTTAGATCATGGTTGACCCAAATGTCATTATAATTGTAAATAATTGGGCAGAATGGGTTGCGTTATAAAATTGAGAAGGAGTGTTATTCTTGTAAATAATGAAAATTATTCTCTATTGGGATGTCATTATTACCTGAAGTGGCTCCAAATATGATAACTAAAGAATTATTTGAATTATATGGTTTATCCACACCTCCAAAACACAATTTAACCTATGTTTTTAACATTTATATCATTAACATCTAAGTATCTTTATTTTTACCTTTTCTGTTTTTCTCTACTATGGTGACTAGTTTTCTAACCCAGGTAATTTATCCTATAAGACTAAATAAAAGTGAGAATTATTGGTTCATTTTTACCCAATAATTATAAATATTATAAATAATTTATAATCTTTATAATATTTTTTAGTTGGAAATTAATTTTAACCCAAGAACATGTAACGCCTAAAAACACTACTTTAACCTTAACTGCACTAATCGAGATTTTAACAATTAGGGTAAAATATGTTCACTATAAAAATTTAAATATGTTGATTAATGAACACATTTTTATATTTATTATTATTTAAAAATAACATGGTATTTTATTGGATTATTATTTATTTTAAATCATTTCATAAAATATAAATTATTATAAAATAATTAATGTCAAAAAAGAATTATTTATTTAATTTGTGTATAAAAATATCAATACAGTGATGGAATTTGAATATACTATTTTAAAACATATAAAAATGATAAATTAATCTAAAAAAATTAAATTAATACAATAGTTCGTTCAATTTCATGAATTTCATTATTTTTAGTGTCATTTATATTATTAAAATTTTAACTAAATAATTAATTTTATGGTGTTTCTTTAGAATTTTATATTACCAATTAATATCTAAAAATTAAAGATAAATTATTATGATAATATAAAAACATTTATCTAATAGAACAATATATATATATATAACCAATAATATGTTTCTGTCCCTATCCCAAAGCAATATATATATTAAAAGTAAGAAAAGTATCTTCTTATCTTTTTCATTACACAACTTATTATATGGGTCATATTCAGTGTAAAGTGACATTGACATTACATATTTCAATTAATTTGATGTGAAAACGTCAAAATAAATTCATTACAAATTTTTGAGATAAGATTTTTGGTCATTTTTACTCTTATCATTCTAGTTTAGGCCCCCAATAAACCAATTATTACTTTAATCATGGTAATTAATTTTTACTCAATTAACTATACATTTTTTGAATAAAAATCAATTCGACCATAGTGGAAAATATAAATTATGATGATTTATAATATTTAATATATTTATTCCATATTAAATTCCGAAATATTTTTATAATTATTTTAAAATTAATCTCCCAAATTTAATGGAAAGGGGGTTTTTTATTCCAAAAAAGATCAAAAGTTTAGAAAGTTTTTATATCCAATTTCAAAAAGAAATTTACTCCAATGACCTAAATAGGATTAATAGTTCTATAAATTAACAAATTTTAATTTAAATTATAATTAAAATTTAATTTAACTTTATAAATAAATTATACTAAAAGGAAATTTTCAATTAAAATTTAGTATTTTCACTATTCATCATAAAATGAAACTTTTTAGGAAAGTCCAAATAATTCATCCTAAGATAATTTTGGTACTAATATTTTAAAAATTACAATCATTTTTTAAAATAAAATTTATAGGAGTGTTTAAATTTAGTTTTCAAATAATTCCTGCATAAAACAGTCACAAAAAATGTTTTTCTGAAAATAAAGTTTTTAAGCATAAAATTTGATTTATTGTTATCTTTTTTCTATAAAACATATAATATGAATGGTAAACCATTAATTGAATATATAATATATAAATTTTGTTAAAATATTTAACCAAAATTCCTTTTTTCAATTTATTGATAAAAACACATTTATGCACATTAAAATATTTATTTTGAAAAAGATTTTCTTTTATTTGGAAAAGGGTTTAATTTCATTTATAATGAATTGTTAAAAAGTTAATATATAAACACAAGTAAACAATATTTTAATAATTTAATTAATTCTATTCAAAATATTCATTCCAATGACTAGTCTATAACTATCATGTTAAATAATAATATTTAAATAGTATGTCGAGTTTGGTTTAAACTTGTGTTTCATGTAAAACAAACTAAACAAAGTGTTGCATGTATATAAAAATATTTAAATGAAAAAATTAATTTGAAAAAAAATATTAGAAAAAAATTTAGGGTGAAATATATGAGTCAGTATAATTATTTAGTAGGAAACTATATTAGGTTAGGCTAAAAACGTCCCTAGGGTATATAAGGATTATTTACCAAATTATTATGTATAGGGGAAAAATTATGTTTCAAGGATAATACCTATTAAAAAACTTGTAATTATGTTATGTACATTAGTGTAAAATATATGGTCGAATGGTCCAAAATGTATTAAGCATTGTATACTCATATTGACTAGTGTCCTTTGTGAAAATATAATGTATCTAATTTTACTATTTTTGTGAATTTCATTTAGTTTTACTGTATTTGTTAAAAAAACAGTTACACTCAAATTATAAAATTATTAGAGGTTCAAAATCTAAATCTGTTTTAAATTAATAAAAGATAATTTATTAAAAATAAATAAATAATCAACCACTCTCGATTCACCCTCCCCTCACCCCCTCACTAGTGTCTATACATATTAGGTAGGCTCTATAATTTATATTAAAGAAATTTTCAATCGAGTTGGATCTATAATCTCATAAGACCTGGTGATTTATTTTTAAATATTTTAAGGACATATTTGAAAGATTGAACAAGGATCTCCAAACCAAGAACTAAATACTCGTCCCTTTTCCAGATTATGTGAATGTATTAGCTTTGAATTTGAAAAATATAAATAATAGTGGGGCCAAAAATCTAAGATATAATTATAAGAATAATTTTAAAACTAAAACATATTAAGGTAATCAATGTATAATTCCTCATATTAAATCTATTGAGATGGATTCATTTGGTAAATCAAGCTAAATTCATGATGAAGATATTTATATTGAGTCCCTCATTGATTTAAATTTCAAAATCAAGGATTATCATATTATATTCCATATCAAACTTATTACAAATATACTTCAATATGACTGTCATGAACATAAACATATTACACAACTATCCATAACTCAAATGATTCCTAACGTGTCCCGATCAGTATTCATGATCCTAAAATTGGTTTACAAGTGCATGTGCATCAATAACAACATCCTATAAAGGATTTTTCTACCAAGAACTTGTAACAATTATATTAAGAATATTATAATAATTTTGGGATGAAAAATAAAGATATAAGTATAAAAGAAACAAATTTCAAGAAAAACAAGTTCCAATGAACAAAGAATAAACTATATACTCAAAAACTACTTCACCCCAAATCCATGTGGCATCACGTCACCTCCAGACTCCCAAACCCTACTACTGAACAATCCATAGGTGACCAAATGTTTTTTTCATAAAAATTACATTAGTTTTTTAAATATTCAATAAATAACATTGTGACCCATCCAATAATCATTAAGTATCCTTGTATTTGGAGACTAGTAACCTAAAAATGTTATTTAGGTATATTCTTCATCATCTCTCATATATTTTTTCACATCCTATACCCTTCTTAACATACCATTCATAAAAAAATACTTTATAACTTGGGGAATGGTAACATAAAAAGGGTGATCTTATATGCTCATTATGTTTAAACCAATGATATATCAATCGATGATCATATAACAACATAAAATTAGAATAATGGTGTGAGATTATGATCAAAACATAAAGAGTTCATACCAAATTTATAAGGTTTCATAATCAAGAATTGTGACATTAATCATTATCATTTGAAATGTATGAATCATATGAGTGAGAAATCACCCCTAATCAATCATGAACTATGATTTAAAATAAAAAAATGTATCATAAAAGTTTTCACCATCATAGGAATAGGAGCTATTTCATATGTCATGGATACCTATTTATACCATCAAATCATAGTGGATTTGTATTCAAATATTTTTTCAAATATAATAATTGATATGGAATCACCACTTATTTCCCATAGTGAAATAGGTTTCACTACCAATTTCCTTAAGTGGATTGGATATTTCAAATTGTTTCCCATAATTATCTCATCAGGTAAATTTGGTGACCCATTTTATTATAATTTTATATAATTCCAATCCCATCCATCAGATAATTAAAACTATATATTTGTGTTATAAAAATAATAAAAGATTCAATATATCATCAAAACATAAATCATATGAAGGAAAATAGTTTTCATAAATGTAACACCATGTTACATTCTTTCGTGTAGTTCACGAACCCTGTTTTGATCCCCACTAAGTTGGTTATTGATTTATCGTCTTTTTAAGAGAATTTATAAAATTTTATAATCCCAAGGGGTTTTCTATGGTCGCCTCACAGTTAGGGAAAACCATGTGTTCTAGCTTAGAAAATTTTTCACCCTCTTAAGAGCCACTAGAATAGGTGAAATATTTCTCCAAACCTAGTGTCCAACCCCTCAAAACTATGAATCTTGAAACTCTAAGGGTTCCCATGATTGTCACTTAGTTTGAAAAACTAGTCACCCACCTAGAATAAATTTTCCACTCTACTACTAGGAGAATATGGTTAGGGTCTATGATTTTCCTATCCATGCTGCCCTACCTATAAAATCATCCACATGGGTTTTAGTTACTCTAAAATTTATTTCCAAATTATCTACCCTCAATTATAATTTTCTAGAATCCCCCATTTCACCTAAAAAACAATTATATAATTTTTAAGACTCACATTAGATGATTTTTTTCACCATCAAACTCTTTTCTTGGAGTATCTAAGTGTAATTAATCACGTTATATCTCTTTTGGGTAAGTGGATATCCCTTAATTTGGTATCTTCTGATCTCACTTTCTCTCCTATATTGATATTTTTGGATGGTAATGTAATTTATGGATCTAAATATTGTTTTGTTAGATCTTCATTACCGTTTATGTTTCTTGATATTCTATTCCAAATTCTTCATTGGTGATCCTATTTTGGTTGTTTTGTTGAACCATTTTATTAATGATATGTGGTTATATAATTCTTCTCCCTGCAACTGAAACATTAAATATCAAGATTTAATCAAAATGAGTTTAAAAATTATTTAAAATTTTTAATTTATTGGATTTTATGTGTTGTCCTAAATGGAATGGAAATTTTGTAAAACCCCCAAATTTGATTAAATTGGATCTATTGTGTGGATTTTAGAGATATGATTACTTGATTTTAAAATATATTTTATGAATTGATTTGGATATTTAACCCTAGAAAAATTACGTTAAATTAAAGATGATTTGAAATAGAATGAAATTATGAAAACCATTGGTTTTGGTTTTGAAATGAGAAAGGAATATTGAAAATTGAGAATTGAGAAATGAGAAATTTAATTGATTTGAAATGTTTGATTTTCCAATGATTGATAGATTTTTTGTTTGAATAACATGTTAGCATGGGTAAATAATTATAATGGGTTCATGAATAAAAGGACCTTGATTCCTAAGAAGTGGATCAATGCTAACAACTCTAACTAAACATTTGTGGCATGAATTCTCGTATTGGATTCCCATATTGGTGTGGAATTCCCCTGATAGGTTCCCCTATTGTGGTTTATTTTTTTTGTGAAAATGTGACTAGATATGAGATCATTTTTGAGATTTGTGTGGATCATATTATCAAGGAAATTTACATATCAATGGGATTTCATAGATTGGGTTTTCTTTCCTATGATTTTTTAACTTGATTATGCATTCCAAGGATTACATACCATTTTATTTCATGATAATTGAGTTATATAAACAAATTATACAAAATTTTCACTTAATAATATTTTAAAACTGTTTTATATGATTTCCATTCTTTGGATTGGGAAATCGCGTTTTTGTTTAAAATATGAAGATTTAATGAAATGCCTTGTTTTATTTCAATTGATATAATAAATGGTTAACTATTATTGTATTTTTTATGGAGAACTTGGTGAGACCCTACTGGACATTATAGCTCACACCATAACCATTCCTTTGGGATTTTGTAGACTTTATTGTGCTATGTATGAGAAATGGTAAATCTCCACTTAGAGGTGGTGGATATTCTTAATCCTTTGAACTGTGGAGTGATAATGGTGACTGGTCAATATATTCCCCAATCGATATGCATGATCTTTTAAGAATATTTTATGGTTGACGTTATTGTTTTCTTTCGAATGTTTATTGATCTGGTTGGTTATTTTTATACCTATTTATTTCTATTAATGTCACCCTTTGGGTGTCCAGATCAAGCTGACATATATATTTTATCTTCTATTTTTTTATGGAAAAATCATTCCCTCTTTGGTATTTTCTGATTTCAGTTGTTATTCACCAACCTTTAGGTACTGGGAATGTTGTTATTTCATTTTTGTTACTGGCTCGGGTATTCGGGTACTGATGTATCTGGACCATGCCATGATAGAGTGGAATCAGAGGTAGGTTAATCAAATTCCATTCATGTCGATATGCATTTTTAGATGTTGTTATGGGATATAGGATGTAGTTTCATGAGATTTACTAATGATGTGTCATTGTAATGAGGTTCAAGTCACCATGGGTGTTTCGGAAAATTATATTTGTGAAATGTTTTGATATGATATTATTCTTTCTGCTACCGCTGATCTGAATATATTTAAATACATATCTAATACTTTTTTTGTAATTTAAATTCCACTATCTTTGTGCATTATATCCCTTATGTTGACTTTAGTCATTCTTGTTGATGTTTTTTAGCATCATGACTCCAAGAAGATGTGTTAATATAACCCCAGAGGAAGTTGTTGGTAAACTACATAAAGAGAATCATATGGTGGACTATAATATTTATGAGATGGTGGTATAGGATGCCCATGCTCTTGTAAAGGTACCTACACCCTTTTTCATTAAGGTTCCAATAGTAGAACCTCTAATGGATGAATCTTATGATAATTATTAAGATTCCCTTCATTAGAATCCTCCTCCTTTCCAAGTCTCGAATGAACCTCAAGATGATTAGTACTTGTTGGTAAAGGAATATATTCTTTTTAACTTCATAGAAAAATCTGAGTATATTAATATAAAATGTGTCACCATTAAGCTAGAAGGCCCTAGTATGAGATGGTGGGATTCAATGGTGATGATAAAAAACATGACCGGTTGGAATGTAAAGACTTTAAAATTTATTTCAATTGTCATATTTTTCAAAAATATATGGTATTAGTGAAGTCTATAGAGTATCTTAGACTCTACAAGGGTGACATGACCATGACTCGGTACATATTCCTCTTTTCTTCTCTTATTCAATTTTCTATTTATATGATGAATAATTAAAATATGAATGCATAAAGACTTTATATGGTTCTTCATCCAGATATCTGATCATAGTGTTTTTTGTTAAAGATGGATTATTTTTTTGATTATTTAGATAGGTTATTGATGGTGGATCTTGACATGGATGTAAATACGAGGTTGATATGAGTGTCTTTTTATCCTATTAGAAATTAATTATGTTCTTATAAATTAAATAGGTAGTATGATGATTATCATCGTGGTTTTATACATATGTAATCCTCTAGACCTATTATAGTGCCTAAAAGAGTCCCATTGACTTGATTTTAGTGCAGAAATTTTGGGAATTCGAGACATGTGTGTGTTGTTACAAAAAAGATTTGTTATTGTTGTTCAATATTGGAATATTTATAGAATTTTTGACATTTATATTTTTCTTTTTTTAGTTGAATGTGTAAATAATCTCCAAAACATACTATGGTTTAATCAAATGCCTCAATAATTAAGAGTTTCTAACACCATGAATTCCAAAAAAAAATATTCTTCCTATAGTGGAATATCCCCTAGAGGAAGTTGATATAGGTATAGAGACTCCGATAGGTACCATCCTTATCACCTCATCATTAGTGACTGCCTTATTTGATACAGGTAAAAATCACTCATTTATATTGACTCATATTGTGATCCTACAAAATCTACTTATGGGGTTTATTTCATATGTGATGGAAATTACCACTCCCCTGACAACTAAGAGAGTTTAGGGTCTCCATTATCCTACATGGTTTCTCTATGTATCAAAAATTAAGACTGCCTATAATATTCAGTATCTCAACATGAAATGTCTTGAAAATTTTTTCAGTACGGATTGGTTGATTTCTAGTAAGGATCGACTTAATTTCTCTCTTTGACGGGTCACCTTTACTACACCTGATGTGGTGTTCCATATCATCCTAGGATAAGGGTACACGATGTCAAATTTATATAGACCATCATTTCCAAAAAAAATTAAGGGTAATATTGGTGTTTTCTTTTGAATTGGAGTGAAAATATTTGTTTCATGATCTACATATGGTATTCATTGAGTTTAGCAACCTATTTCATTCTTCATTCAAATGTATGAAATCCGTAAGAGAGGTGGATTTATCTATAGATTTAGTATTGGGAACTCAACCAATATCTAATCATTCTTACAGTATGCTACTAGAAGAGATTATATAGTTTAATAATCAGTTGGATAATAAGTTTGCGAATGAATTTATATACCAAAGTGTCTCACATTGGGTGGAACAGATTCTCTTTTCAATGAAATATGACATAACACCTCACCTCTATCTTGAAAACCAAAAACTCAGTCGAGTTGTGCTAATGACCAATTATAGTTTACAACATATCTATTATTTTTTTTGACAAGTGGAAGGGGTAAGGTCATTCTCAATGATTGATCTTTGATCATGTTATCACTATTTGAGAATAAAATAATTTTACATTCCAAAGAATACCTTCATTAGAAGGTATGTACACTTTGAGTATCTTATTCTAATCTTTTTCCAAACCAGTTATCTTGAAGTGTTTAAAGATTTAATGAACATAATAATTAATGAGTACCATGAATCCTTCTTGGTGATATTTTTAGATGTTATTTTGGTTTACTCAAAAACTTATTGGCTCATGTACATCATTTGAGATAAGTCATAGAAAAATTTAGAGATCATACACAATATGTAAGGATTTCAAAATGTAATTTTTGGATACCAAAAGTGAGCTTCATGGGACATGTCATGTCAGAAGTTAGATTCTTAGAATATCTTTAAATGTTGCTGGTTGTTATGAAATGGGAGTAACCAGATAATATTTTTGAGATATGGAACTTCTTGGTCATAGTGGAGTATTATCATAATTTTTTATAGATTTATCAAAGATGAATTCTTAGATGAAATCTCATTCTTATAAGGGAGTGATTTGTTTTAGAATAAAAAATTTCATAGTTCTTATGATGAGTTAAAACATATTTTTACTTCTGCACCAGTTTTGACACTTCTAAATCTGGAGTAGGGAAATATGGTATTTTCAGAAGCATTTGGTTTAGGTTTGGGTTTTTTTCCTCTTTTGGTGGTCACATAGTAGCCTATAGTTCCAAATATCTTAGGACACACAAGAATAATTTTCTAAACAATGATATTGAATACCCAGCTAGGAACTATACTCTTAAGAGTCAGTGGTATTACCATTTCGGAAAAAGGTTTACCATTTTGTCCAACCAAAACAGAATGAGTTATATCTTCCCCTAAAAATATATGAATCTTCATCAAATTCAATGGGTGGAGTACATGTTTTATTTCAACATCATCATTTCCAATACTTCAGGGATTGTAAATGTCGTAGTTGATTATTTGAGTAGCAAACATCCAACCTAGGCTGTGAAGGAATCAACAAAAGAGTGGAACCTAATAGCCCTTTTACATGGTTACATCTAGATGTCTAGGAGGAACGGGTCGATGTTTTCTAGGAAAATGTTAATTTGACCTCCTCAATATTTGATATAATTCTCCAGTAGTTTTATCTTGATGATTAATTCCCTATATTTTGGGACTCTCTTTATAGTGGGAAGATGGTTGTTGAGTCTATGTTCTCTTATGATGGAATCTAATATTTTTTGAATTCTTTTGTTGTGCCATTAATCTTAAGGAATTTTGTAATTATGGATTTCAATATTTATCTATGGGAAGTTCACCCTAGAAAAATAAATATATTTTATGAAATGTGGTTATGAATATGGTCGATAGGTATTAGATGAGAAATTTCACAAATTCTTTCAAATTATTATGCCAGTTACCAAGTCAAAGATGAGAAATATAAACCTTGGGTTATTCTTCCACCTCTTATAGTGATGACCTAGAGGTGGGATGAGATCTATATAGACATTCTGGTTGGGTTTTTGTGTACCCCTCTAAAAAATAATGTGATATTAGTTTTCATCGATCGGTTGACCAAATCAACTTACTTTATACCCCTTCATGGTAAAACTGAAATTTTTACATTGCATACCACAATATAAAAGATATTGTGAAATTACATAGAGTCCCTTCCTCTATACTCTTTGATATGGATATATATTTTACAAATTTCTTTTGGAAAGGCCTCTAAGTGGAAATCGGATATTAGGTGTGTTTGAGCATGGAATATCAAATGTATACTATTTTCAAGAAATATCTAGATATATAAATTATTTATTACATGATTCATGCATGTTTTATTGATTTTGGTTGATTGTAGGACGTATATCTTGGACTAGGTGAGTTTTCAAAATAAAACAGTTACCATTCTGTTATTAGAAGGGTTCCTTTGAAAGCATTGTTTGTTGGACATTAAAAATCTCGGTTACGTTGGTCATAGGTTGTGGAAAATTCTTTTTTTCGACCGAGATTGGTCCAAAAATGGAGGGTAAATATTCCACTATTTCATTAGATAATATTAATGGAATAGAGCTGGTAGAAATATTATGGTTACCATTATAGGTAACCATTGGAGTTTTTAGTTGCTGAATAGGTATTTTGTATGTTTCACACTATTTGGGTCATCGATATCTTGGAAAACGGGGAAATATTGCACCATAGTTTGTGAGAATTTTAATGTAGTTTAGTAGGTTGGGAAATTATCTTACCATTTAGAACTTAAATCTAAGTTGAATTCGATACAAAATGAGTTCCATGTATAACAACAACTGAAATATCTTTTTAACCAATTTGATGCATAGATTTGGGAGGATATTGTTATTGAGCCTGATTTATATATGTCTTAGGATCCAGTCAGGACTGTTGATTATGAGACAAAGGTACTTCATGGGGAATGATGCCTTTAATATTTGTAATATGTAATCATGGTTCTGATTATAATGAGACATGGTATCATGAATAACTGATTAGAGAGTAGTGGCCTCATCTCTTGGACAAGGAATCTCATTAAAAAGATTTTGGGGACAAAACGTGTTTACAGTGGGGAGGTAATAACATCATGCTACCATCCCTCATCTATTTCTCAACCCTTATTTTTATCTCCTTAAATTTGGGTATTCTTTTTGGGTTGTTTCAGGAAAATATGGAAACTTTTGGAAGACAAAGGTGTTGTGCATGGATAGTTTATGGTTAGAGAAAACAATTCAGTTTCACCTAGAAAACCATGCTCCTAGAAATAAGCCATTAGAAGGGTGTGCACAGTTTTTCCCCACCATTTATCTAGAACCTTCAAATCATACACCATCAAATGGGGAGGGATTTAACAGTTGGCACACAATTTGTAAAACATTTCACCCGCCTAAGAGAAACCATGTCCCCGGCTGGTGGGGGCACATGATTTTTCTAACCATGTGGCGCTTCCCATAAAACCATGTGTGCCAGCTTTAATTCCTCCAAAATTAATTTTAAATATAAAAAAACTCTTTTAATTGTATAATAACACATGTTCAACCCTGACACCAATTCCATTTTTATGAAGGCTCTCAATAGGATAATTTCTATCAACGTAACACTTTTACTTGAAGATCAAAGCATTATTTATATCGTTTGATCTTCTTTAAGACTGTGGATATCCTCTAAGGATGCTTCTACTAATCTATATTTCTCTTTTCATTAGAGCGTGTTAAGTCAATATTTTATTGAAGGATATAAACTTTATTTTTTTTATTGAATCTAGGTTGTGTTTTTTATCTCCTTTTCCTCATTCTTTATCAGTGATCCCGTTGTGGGTGTTTCATTTGACCATGTGATTAAAGGATGTTTTTTCCATAATTATTTTCCCTATAATTGAATCCAAAAATTTCTTGGATAATTTAAAAATGAGTTTTTAATTGATTAAAATAATTATTTTAAGGTATTTTATGATTTATTTAAATTGAAAAAGAAAATTATTAAAATCCTGAGATTCTAAGTAATTGGAATAGTATGTTATATTTGAGAAAAATTATGGGATGATTTTAAAATAGATTTGATTAGTTTATTTGGTTGAATAAAATTGAAAAATTTTGAATAAAGTGAATACTGATTTGAAATTGCATGAATTAATGTAATATATTGTTCTAGTTTTGAAATGAGAAAGGCATGTTGAAAACTAAAAACTATGAAATTTTATATTTAATTAACTTGAAATATTTTATTTTTCCATGATTTATTTATTGATAAAAATGTTAGATAGGGTAGTTAGTGGTAATTGGGACAACCACACTATGACATTGATTACCTAAAAATGGATTGTCGATGACAACTCTAACTAAAAGACTATGAAATGAATTCTTAAAACGGGTTCCCATATTAGAGTATAAACTGACCTTGATTGGTTCCCCTATTATGGTGTATTTTTTTTATTATTATCACTAGATCTGATATCATTTTTAAGATGTCTGGGTATCCTATTACCAGAGACACTCACTTGGAATGGGGCTTTCATTTATGCTCGTTTCAAAGATATTCAATATGATTTCTATCCTTTTAATTGTGAACCCATTTTTTGGTTTAAAATGTGAAAATGAAATGAAATTAATTGTTTTATAATAATTTATATCATAAAGGGTGAATAGTTATGGTATTGATTATAGATCACTTGAAAAGAACATACAGGGAATTATAACTCACACCCTACCTTTATCTTTGGGAATTTGTAGAATTTTTTACTGGATCCATGAAAAGGGAAACTTATTCTTGGAGGTTGTGGTTGTTCTTGATTATTGGGACTATGAATCAATTATAGTCACAATTGTATCTTCTTTCTACATGTTACATACCAAATTTCGAAACTTTTTCATTCTGACATATTTGTTTCCATTGGGATGTTTATCAATCTGTTTGGTTTTTTAACATTTTTTATAAATGGTATTATCTTCATTTGGGATGGTTGATTATGTTGAACTGTATATTTTAACTTCCACTACTTTTTGGTAAAATCATTAACTCCTTGATATTGTTTTATTTCATATTCTAGCCCCAAACCCAAGGGGATCGGGATACCCTTTGTTCTTTGTGAGGTCCAGTTAAAGTATTTGGGTATCAGGGTATCTAGAATAGTTCAGGAAAATAAACATTTTTTTTCTTTCATCATATCATAAACTATGAAAAATATATAATTTCTTAAAAATATATCTTCATAATCATAGGCAACCCAAATATAAAATAATAACTATATTATTAGTTCATATCCTTAGTAATTCATAATTTATATTAAAGGATATTATCATAGATAAATATTCCTTTAAAATATCATATAAAAAGCATTTGGGAAAATTCAATTTTCATTTTGAAACCAGTTATTTAAAATCCACATATTTATAAAATAAAAAAGAAAATTTTTTATTTCAAAGTAATTATGGGTTATTGTAATTGAATCTTAAAAACATTGAGTGGTTGTGATGGTGGAAAATTATTTTCATGTTGTTGACTTTCAAATAAATCTGTCATTCATATTTTCAGAAATAATTGAATCCTACATCATTTGGAAAATGCTAGGAGGATTTTCTTAAATAATTATTAATGAAAATAAAAACTGGGTAAAACTAAAATTAAATAATAAATGGATAATATTTAAAAAATTTCCTAAAAACTTTTTAAAAATCAAGAATAAAAAACAAAATGTTTTCCAATTGAAGGATGAAAAATAAGGGTCGATTTTATTAAAAAAATTCTAAATCATATTGACTTACAATGAGAGAAAAATGGAATTACAACTTCAAAATTTCATAAAAAATAAAAGCAAAATAAAATGAAATTAATTTATTAGATAAGTATCATATAATGTTTTCAAAAGAAATTCAAAACATTACTATTAAAATGAGATTCAGTCATAAATCCCTTACAATAGGTATTTTCTTACTACAAATGTGATTCAAACACCTTAATAATAAATATATATTTGTTATATTTATATTATATAACCATAATCACATATTTCATAACATGTAATATTTACTTATAATATATTGACACCAATTTATTAATAATTCTTTACTAAAATAATTGTTCTGGGTATTAACTGCTTTGTCTTTCATTCATGTCTCTCTTAAGTAGTCCATGTACATTAAATTTGAACATGATTACATATTATATTGAATTTTAATTGATTCATGAGTGTCATATTTAATCATTATTTATCCTTTTCTAAAAATTAATAAAAACAAGTTATTAAAAATGAATTACATCACTTCATTGATACATTAGTATATACATATGCATAACAGATGTTTCTTTGTTTTAATGGATGGAAATAAAAGAAGGTAAATAATAATTAAAATTTACATAAAAAAATAATATCATAGATATTGTATATATTTATTAATCCCATTATAGTAACAGTCAAAGTGAAATGGTGACGAAAATTGAAATGCATCGCTTCAGGGAGGTGGTAGTCAACACATATGCATGAGCGATGTATTATATTCCCATATAATGGAAGGGAGGTGGATAATTGGTATCTAATTATCATAATAAAAATAATAATATTAAATATAATGAATTAATTATATTGTAATGGATACCATAACATTAGAGGAGGTAGAAAAAGAAATAAAATTGAAAGAACTCAGTTAATATTTTAACATTTTCATTGAGAAACATTATTTTTCTTACACCTTAATACATGAATGGATTGTATTTTTGCAAGATAAATGTAAAAATAACATGTTTAAATAATTTATAAATGAATTATTATATTTCTTGGTTGAGATATAATTCTGAAAAGGTGTGAGGAAGAGAAGAGAATGGGTTCCTGTTTATAAGTGAGGGGAGAGGAACTCTTAGAATTGTAGAAAGTATTATATTATCATAAAATAATTTTCATTTAAATGGAGTAAAAAAGTTAATATATTTATAACATAAGTTTTTTATGATTTTAAATCCTGTCATGTGATAAAATTTGGTCATTTTTTAGTGATTTTTTCATTTATATCTTTGTTTTAACCCCTCGTTAACTTATTTGATAATTACCTCAATATCAAAGTCTTTAAATCTATACAGGTCATTAATTTTTCCATAATAGACAAGTAGCCCATAAATGTACCTTGATATATATTTTAAACCATACCCGATTAAATTTTCTTAATATAGTATTTTTATGAATTTTATCTAATTTAATAAAAACATGTTTCTTATAAAATATCATAAATTTCATATTCAAAAGTATTCATATAATTTGACTTCAATGTCATCAATATGGAAATGGAATTATAATTTAAAAATTTAAAACATCAATATTATGTTATAATTATCTAAAAAATATGGAACATAATAATTCAACAACATTGTATTGATTTTAATATTTTTCCAAGTGTTTATTTTATTTCTCTACAAATTGAACAAATATTATGTTTTCATTACGTAAGCAATTTAGTAAATTATTAAATCCCTAAAGATTAAAAATAAATTATAATTATAAAATAATAATTAATATTTCAAATAAATATTTAGAACCAAACATAACCACTTTTTATCCTTATGACATAACAATGGAGAAATGAAATTCAGGAGAATGACATTTTATTTTTATCCATTTCTTAAATTAATGTAAAGGTCATAAGAAAATAAAAAACACTATAAGTTGAAATAATTTAAAAATATGTATTATTATGGTATAACTCCACTCATCCAATGGGATGGAGGAAATTGTTAGATAAATTGAAAATCCTTATCACAATGTTTTATCCTCGATTTACACATTTTACCCTTATCGAGGTGACAAATATTTACTATGGTTACTATTCATACAGTCCAAAAATTATTTTGACCCTATTAAATTAAATTAATTATTCTTAAAAAAAATATTAAAAACATTTTTTAAAATTAAATTAACTAATGTGGAAAAATTAATATTAAAATTGAAAATTTTATTTGGGATGAGAGCAATTTTCTTAAAAAAAATTGTCTTCAGTAGTTTAAAATGTTTTTATAACAAAATAAAGAATAATATTGATTCTAATTGATATTAATTATATAATTAATAATATAAAAGAACTAAATATTCTTTGAAACCATTTTAAGAAAAATGGAGCTTCATAAATTTTTGAAAAAACATGATTGTTTTTAAGAAAAAACATCAGTATTAACTATTCACTATAAAGTAAAATCTTTTGAAAAAACAAAAAAAAATAACCCTAATAAATTTTTTAAAGGTGATAGAAATGCATTTTAATATAACTGCACGTAGAACATTTTTTCATAAAAATGTCTATATTTACCTTCCCACACTTTTATTTTCATTTTTAACCCTTGATTTCCAATTAACATATTTTATAAATTTTTAAACAATATTTTTTCCAGAATTTAGTTATCACTATTCTTACCCACCAATAAAATGGATAGATTATAAGTATCATATTAAATTTTAATATTTTAATAATAAAATGTTGTCCATTTAAACAAGGTGTCACGTATAAATAAAGATATCAAATAAACCAAATTTATTTTATGGATAATTATAAAATAAAAACATGGGGTAATAAATATTACCCCCCATATAAGAATTTTTTTCAACAAATATTTTTTATTCTCACTTAAACAACTACAGATGCTTCTGTCTCATCACATCCATAGTTTCCTTTGTAGCTTCATCTAATTGTACATTTTTTCCACAAAATATTAACCATGACATTTATCGTGTTTCATTTCACACTCTCTATAGGATTGCAAACCACTATTAGTGGATCCTAATAACAAATATCATGATCCAATAGTAAGACCTGTGATTTAAATGCATGTGAATCATCAGGTATTTACTTTCATAAAGAAGATACATGAAAAACATTGTGTACTTGAGAGAGATTTAGTGGAAGTTACAAAAATAACATATCCACTTAATATAATCAAGAATATAAAAGGGACCAATATTACTAGTGCTCAAGATTCCATTGTTTCCAAATATCATAAAATTTTTACAATTATTTTTTCATAGAAATAATTTGTCACCAACTTTGATCTCTAGGTCTCGTTTATAATTTTATAAAAAAAATCATTCGAATATGAGATAACATTATTTCCTAATTAATATCTATAACCATATATAATACATCCTTAACTAACTTGGGTACCAATATCTTTCTTTCTCTAATTTGATCTCAAAACGTTGGAGTACTTCCCTTCTTTCCATTTAGGTATTCAAAATGATCCATTTGGAAGATCTAGTGAAATTTATTGTTATAAAAAATACTTGAATACAGAAATGTATTGCTTCCAACCGACATTGAAATAAATAAAATAATATTTCAAAATATTCTCTAGGGTTTGAATGTTTATTTTATAGAGAACATATTTATAAGGATGATCATTTTTACTGAAACACAACACTGAATCTGAATCTAACTAAAGACTTCACTAGAACATCAAGGTAAAACTCAGATCCTAGTTAGAGATAATACGGTGTGGTACTCTATGAAACATTTACACATCCTTCATGTAAATTATATAATGTTAATCAGGAGATAAATATTCTCTAATATCAATGAAGTGTGAAATCCCTATATAGAAGTCCACTACAACGCAAAACACATTATACCCTTTAGAAATTTCATGGAGTCTGAAAACAGAGTGACCAATGATGTTTTTCCATTTCCATTTTGGTATGACTTATAGTTTTAATACCTCATTATACTTATATATCATAGTCCAAACTTTATTATATAAAATGCATCTGGAAATATACTCTTCAGTATCCCTTTTCTCAATATCCCACTAGATTTACTCAATTAATTCTCCACACCTCTTTTTAAATCTATTATGACTAGACAATGACAATATATAAGCTTCATTGAATGTATCTTCCCTAAAATATAGTATTAATTTAAAACACACTCTGTTTATTGAACTTAACATTCCATCACAATCATGGTTCCACTCAAGAACATTTCTGGAATTATTTTCAGTTCCACATCTTTTTTTCATTGTATATTTAGTCCCCACATGGATATATTCTTGAAAATTAATCATATAAAGATATGATCCATCCCAATTAATCTATATTTCAGGTTCCATTTTATATAAATCTATAATTATTAGATCTACTTCAATCATTTTTGTGGAAAACATATTCTTTCCAACTCATAGCATCATCATCCTTGTTCTCCTTCCTCGGATGATAGCCTGTTGAGAATTAAAAAAATTTAATCAGTTCTAATCATCTTATATAGAATATATTAAACTCTTGTTATGTGAAAATATACTAAAAACTTCTTTGATCAATATATATGTCATACCTTTTACTATAGAGATAATTTCTGTATATGTTCAATGAAAAAATTACCACCTTGGGTTCAATTTCATGAGTCTATTACTATTTTCTCAAATACTTTCAATTAGACAGAGTTATATGATATCACCATATAATTTTTCATTAAAAAAACCTCACATTCAATTCTATAATGTGTGTGTATAGTTCAAAAACCATTCTCCACTACAAGCTAATATGAGAATAGGTTCATTGACAAGTTTTCCCTTCAACTCCTTAAAATTCACTACACATTCATCTACCTATAAGAACTCAACCCCCATGTGATTCAAATTGGTGAGGTTATCGTATAATAATTCTAAACT
The DNA here is from genome assembly GCA_963277665.1 of Viscum album. Classification (NCBI taxonomy): domain Eukaryota; kingdom Viridiplantae; phylum Streptophyta; class Magnoliopsida; order Santalales; family Viscaceae; genus Viscum; species Viscum album. The sequence continues at coordinate 319,742,280 of OY728127.1, forward strand.
ACTCAAACAAACATCATAAATATATATACATCTAATGAATACTATAGAACTCTGTAATTTTGGATGGTATGTGTCACTACTCAATTACTTCCATGTTTAAAGGATACACTAAAATACTCTAACTTCATATTATATTACCTAATAATTAATATTTATAAATCCAAAATTCACACTTGGTAAATTCTAAGTACATGTTATCATTTCTTATGGTCTTCATTTCAATTCTAATTTAGTTTTATTCTTCTTCACTATACTTGGAATATATAAGAATATCATCTATAATGACTACAAAAAACAGCTCAAAGTAATATATAACGACTCTATTCATTAAATACATGGATATTGTAAGTGAATTGGAAATTCCAAATGGAATTACAATAAATTCATAATGACCACACCTCATATGGATGGTTGTATTAGGAATATCCTTCTTCCTAAATATGATTTGATGATATCTAGAATGAAGATCAATCTTGGAAAAGTATTAACATCACACTAATTGATCAAAAAATCATTGATATGGTCTATAAGGTAATTTTTCTTTATATTTATACTATTAATATCCTAGTAAGTAATGAATATACTAATCAACCCATCTATCACCTTAAAAAAATAATAGGTGGCCCCCATGGTGACACACTCGAGTGTATGAATCCCTTATCAAGATCTTCATAAAGATTATTATTGAATTACTAAATAACAATAGGTTCCATTAAAAATGTAATTTTCTAAATAGTTAAAGAATCAAGTTTGATTTCATTTGAAAACGTGTCTTCATGATTTGGAGGAAGACTGGGTAGTTCTTCTAGAAAGACTTCAATAAACTTCAAAATAATAGTCATATTAAAAATTTTGCATTTCTATCCAACAATCTAAGATAAATATTCCTCATGAATAACTTGTGACGCTTATATAATGAAATTATTTTTCATTCTTAGTTCACATTCATTACCAAATTTAAATACAATCATTTTTTAATAATTAATATGTTGTCTTAAATTATAAAACCTTATTTTCAATGTATGTATCATTTGGTATAACCTTGGTTTTTCATGGTCATAGGAATTTAAAATACTTCATAAATATTTATAAGGAATATTTAAATTATACCAATAATATAACATGATAGTGTGAAACCATGTGTGCACTAAGGGTAAATTAACTCTGCTCTAGAATGACGACCAAGAGATATTGCACAAACCCTTTACAGGCTTATTACCTAGTCATTAAATTAGTGGGCTAGACTAATAATAAATAATTTATAAAATATAAAAAAAATACACTAAATATATATGTATTGATAAATTCAAGTAAAATAATCACTCACTTTGTAGAAAGGTCAATTTAATCTTCAAAAAATTTGTTTTCATTAAAAATGATTTTTTCCTTTTTTTTAAATAATATATTTATTTTTTAGAAAATTTTAAAATATTATTTATGTATATTTAATATTTGTTTTGAAAAAAAAATAAAAAAAATAACTTTGTGTATATTTTTAATATTTTATAAAATGATTGATTTTTTAATAAATAGCGAAAAATATGACTTTTTCAAATCTTCTCAGTTATTTTCATTAAATTAAATTGTATAAAAGTCCCATTAGATTTTTTTACCCTGGTCAAAAACTATAATATGAACCACTAGATTTAAAATAATTCAATTTAATTTATTTGAATCATCAATTTTCATTTTTTTTACAAGTTTCTTTTTATGTTTAAAAACACACATTACTAAAAACGTTTTTAAGTGTATAAAGTTAATACAATTTAATTTATTTAAATAACCTATAATAAGGAAGTATTTAAATATAATTTCAATATTATATATTTTTATATTAAATATAATGCAGATAATTATTATTTCCAGACATATAGTTAATATAAGATCATATATTGCTTAAAAAATACATTTTCCAAAAAAAAGTGGTCTTTATTGTGCTTTGTGAGTTACTTGAAAATGAAATTCTACCAATTATGGGGATTGTACTTGTCAAAATGAATTAAATAAGTGGAATTATAATAATTTATACTTTAAAATAATTAAATCATAAATATGTTTCAAACTGAAGTGAAAAAAATAGAAAATATTTGTTACCATAGTAAAGGTAAAATGTATTAATTAAGGGTAAAAATAAATTGATAATAACTATAAAGTAACCCTAAAACTTACCATAATTTATTTGATGAGAATAGTTGGTCTATAATCATCCAATATGTAGATATATGATCTTTTTTCCATATTTCCATGATTATGATCTTTATAATAATTTAAGTAAAGAAAATGCCAATATGCCACTTTCTAACTTTTCAAAATATCTTTTGAATTCACAAAGGGAAAACGAAATGTTGTAGACAATTATAAACAATTATTTTGATAAAAATTAAATTAATTTCAAAAATATAATAAATTTAAATTTTTTAATTATATAACTATCATATACTCTTACGCAACATCGATGTAGTAATTATTTAATTAAAAGGAAAATAAAATAAATTATTTTGAAAATATTAAAAGTAATATAAATATAAAAACAATTTTTTTTACATTAATTTATTAGATAATTATAACATTTTACGTATATTTTAAAGGTATATATTAGAATTATTTCATTTTCTTTGTGTTTTTATAGTCAAATTAAATGAATAGTGTCAAAACTGAAATAATTGATATTTTACAATAAATTATGATTTAATAAATTATTTAAAATTCCAAAAAATAATATATATGTCTAATTTATTTGTAAATGGTTTAGTATGTTAACTATGTTCCATTTAAGTGATTTTTCCCGTTTATAGAATGTTTATTTTCCCAAAAGATTAAAATATGTATTACTACTTTAATTGTCAAAAAGGGTTAAATGAGGTTAATACAAAAATATAATGGTCAAATAATCACATAAACATGAAAAAATTTTATTTTAATAGATTATTTATAATATAAATCATATTTTCCTATAATATTATAAATTTTTATAAATTTTAATATTATAATTAATTTTTATTAAGTAAATACTATAATTTACTCTAAGAGTTCTCGTACCCTCTCACATTAAAGGGAAAATTCTCTCCTCTCCTATCCACACCACAAGGTACTTTTTGTTTCATACAATACTTGACAAAATCCCTTCCTAACGTCCTTCCCCATGACCTTAAATCTCAATTTTGATCATAAAATAGTCCTATTATGGCTTTAGGTATAAAAAACATGTTCTCAAAATAAGAGGTATAGTACTTAACCATCTGTTTTAGTATTATTTATTATTATGCCTTGAAAAAATATTCTTTAAACAAGATTAAATAACAAAACCATTATATCTCATATAATTATATAATATTATATTCATTTTAGGACCTTTATACATCTCATCCTTCATCAAATGGGAAATGAAATTATCGATTGTCGGTATGGGGACTACCACCTCGCTAACTGTTGTAATTATTTTTCATAAATGACTCATGTGGATATATATAATTATGTAGTTAAACTATATATATTATATTAATTATGTATTAATAATTGTGAAATTATAAAACCACATCTACCTTCTTACCTTCCAATCCCATGAAACTGATAATGCCACTCACGTGTAAGTGTAGACAGTCGCCTCCACAAAGCAATGCGATACGTTTTTCATATTATATTACCAAGGATAGTAGTAATGAAATATTAAATTAATATATATTATATACATGATATAAAAATTAATTAATTAAATTTAATTACTATATACCTTTCTTTCATTCCATTTGTTTAACAAATGGAAACAACATTCATACATATGTATGGCCTACCGTCTCCAGGAACAGTGTAATTCATTTTTAAATATCTCTCTATTAAAGATGAATATTTATATTTATATAAAAAATTTAGTTGATATTTATATCATGATTTAATTATTGATATTTTTAAACACAATCAAAATTTAATGACCAATACTACCAAACCAAAACGTACATGAAAAATAAAGTAGTTGTCACCTGGAGTAGTGATTTTAATAAAGAATTTATTAATACATGGGTGGTAATGGATTATAAATAAATAATATATTTTATAATATATATGATTATGATTATGTAATATATTTAAAATAAATATATATTTATTACATAATAGCTTTCACAGCGTGTGAAGTTTATTGGACCTCAGGTAAAGAATCTTCATCTCAACTTTATTTCAGGGTGACACATGTCATATTTTCTACTTTTTACCTTTGTGTGATGTATACACTAACCAGATATTTCTTTATGATTATTATTATTAAAAAAATTATATATAAATCGTTATATAGTTCGTTCCTTCATTGGTCTTACGATTAAAAATTTACAAAATTGGTAACTATTTTTATGATACAATATCATTTTTTGTGGTATCGTATTGGATTTTGATTTACCTGATGAAATATTATGATATATGTATCAAAAAAACTCATATGTTTTATTATCCTGTATTTCTTTTATGAAATTTCATGTATTCTGTTCATTTTCCTCTCTTTATGCACTCAATATTCCAAAAGATTATTTTTTAAAAACCCGTCTATATATTTCCCATCAGTCAAAAATACCTTTCTTCCATATCTATGTTATTTATAAATATTTTAAATATAATTTAAATATTCTAATGAGATTTTTTAAATCTGTGTTTTGGCATTTTTAATTTTGAAAAAATGGTTTAAATGGAAACATCTTTTCATTTTTCAAATAATATACTTTTGAATTTTTAGAAGAAATGTGAAAGGAATAATTGTTTTATTATCAACAAAATGAATAGAACTTACCATAGTTATAACAACTCAATTATTTAAATCATCAATTACAATTCTATAAGGTAATTTTAAAAAAAATCATTAATATTTTAGAAATTTTTATTTTAAAAAAAGTGATTACATAATGAAAATGGAATTTTATTTTTGAAATAATATATTGATTATTTTAAAGGAATTATATTAAATAATGAAATCCTATTATGTAAATTATTTTTTACTAGGGATATGATCCCTTGGTACCATATTTATTATCTCTAAAGATGATTTATGATTATGATGACGAGATGTTTATGAAACACATTCATTTTTTGATGCATTATGAAATGGTGGATTGATGGGATGTTTATGAAATCCATTAGCTTTACATGGGTTATGATATGATGATAAAATAAATATTATATGATCATATGTAATACATATCTGTTGTTTTAATTCTATGATGTGTGGACCTTGATTATATATCCCTCTAAGGCCTTAGGTTACATATTATATGTCATGAAATAATTATCAAACACAAGTAAATGTTCTTGATCTTTTATAAGAAAAAAGTTGGTATTCTTGATGCTATATGGGGAAAAAAGTTGATGTCCTTCAAATTTTATGGGATTCAAGACAATGTGATTGATCCACTATTGAAAATAGGTGTTTATTCTAGATATTTTTTGATTTTATTGTCAATGTAATAAACCATCACATACGAAATGGTTTCTATAATTATTATGGTGACACACTTATATGACATGGATATATGTCTCAGGATTTATTTATAATGATTTATCAATACTGTGATTAATGAATTTTGAAATGATAATTTTTTATTCCTTTTATCATTTTTACATGATAGATTGGTTATGAATTTTGTAAGTTATTTTCATGATCTCATACCCATATTCTTATCTTATGCTTTCATATTATCATCAATAAATATCTCTCATGATTCCCTTAATGGGTATCAAAGCTCTCCAATTTTTATGTTTCCTTTCCATAGGTTATTAAGAATGGATTTAAGTAGGTTATGACTATAATGATTACTAAATGGCAGGATATTTCTAGGAAATGTTGATGATCATTCATGAAATAAAAAGATTGTGTGTCTACTTTCCAAAAACACTAAACCTATATAGCCCTTAGTGAGTAGTAGTTAAATTTAATTAATATTATTTTAAAATGATATTATATTTAATAAATGAAAATATAGGGTCATTATTATTGGTATCCGATAATGTTTTTTCCATTCCTTGTGTATTTCACTAAGAAAACTTTTTTGAAAACCATGGGGATAATTTTAAGTATAGGATAACATCCTAATGTTTTGGTACAGAATATATTGTGTGGTTTTCCTATAAAACATCCATTTAAGGATCCTAAATGTGGATGTGGATCAATAATAATTCTACCTAGGGTTAATAACCCCAAAAAAGGGATCATTGGGCATTGTCATTACTGATAAATGTTCTGTGATTAGGAGGCCATGTTGTATACCTTCTTCGACACTCTTGGGGGATCTACTTGGGTTAATTCACATTTTTTTACAAACAATTATAAAGGATTTGAATAAATGAGGAATATGAATGATCATGGCTAAGTCTAAGGTGCCTTAGATTGAAAACTACAGATATAGGGAATGGCTTGTATCATTTTTATAGATCTTATGAACTGTTAAACATTAATTTTTTTGTTTTCAACATGAATAATTCCTCTTGGATATTCTTTTCAAGGGGTAAGAAATGAAGAGGAAATTCATCTTATCATAACCATATGATGAAATTGTTCTTATGATATAAAAAATATATCAAGTATATTTTTTTGTCTTCTCTCTCACAAAATTAAAATAATACCTCAAATATAAGAAAATGATATGGAAATAAAAATGTTACAAATTTACATTCATTTTCAATGAATCAATGTTCTTTTCACCCATAACATATTTCTGGGGGTTTGATCATTAATAACCACATGACCAAGTTCTATATCACTATCTGTTAGTCCTTGGGTGTTATTATTCTCATCAATGTCCATATTTTCACTTCCCACTAAGGTTATATTTTTCAGAAATATAGTTACGTGTTATTCTATATGACCATCATATGTACCTTTTACATTTCTTCAAACAGAAGATATATTAACTAGTTTTATATTATAGGTTTTCAATAATGGTATACTAAAATATCAAACCCTTGATTTCCAAGATCACATCCAAATTTTGAGGATTAAATTTACAAAATGGTGGGAGATTGTAACACCGTAATATTTTAATAAAAATAATACTAAGTTCTATGTTACATTCATGGGTTTATTTTGAGGTATTTATTTTTTCAATTTTCATCCAACATTTAACCCAAAGTTTTTCCATTGATTTTTTTGGCGAAAATAAAAGTTTTGGGATTAAGAAAAAGTGGTTCATTGTTCGTTCATGGTGAGGGAAAACTATGCTCCCTTATACATGAAATAGTATGGAAATGTCGATTTGGATAGTTGAAAATACAAGGTTAGTGAACGGTTGGAAAACTGTGCGGGTTACACTTCATGGATAGTGAGCGATGCATGGTTTCTGTACTGTTTGGGAATCAGTAAGTGAAAATAGTTTAAATTCTATTGGTTTTTAAAAATTGGAAATTTAAATTTCTCACCTCTAAATTTTTAACCCTAAATCGCCCCCATTCTTCCCAATTCAGAATTTACAGCCATAGGATCCTCCTCTAAGCTTCCTCAGGAACTATTAAGTCTCAATACTTGTGTATTTTTTATAGTGATTCTTCAAGGAAACATCATTTAAACCTCCTTTATCATTGTTACTCCCTATTTCTAGGGATTCTCCACCCTCCAACTTTATTTATTATTTTTTTAGTGGGTTGTTTGACCAAAGGAGGGTCTTATGTGGTGTTTTTATGTGAAATGTCGATGGCCTTTGTCCAATATTTTATTTATAGGTTCTAACACTAGTGTTGTTGTGGGTTTACACCATTTTTTAGTAGTTTCCATGTTTAAGGTTAGTGGTTCCCTGATTTTACATTATTAGATGATTTTTATATTCTTTATTAAACATTTAAATGAGTTTTATAGTTTGTTTTTGTGGTCAAAAACATTTTTTGGAAATGGTCTGGCATTAATATGTGATGGAAGTTGGTTTTTAATATAAATTAGTTATATTTCTTCTTTTATTCATTGTTTTGTTTCTTGATAATGTTATATGTCTTCTGTCGAATGTGGGAAATCTATTTTAAAATATATTTTAAAGGTGTAAGTGTGTTGAAGGTGGATTATCCAAGTGAAATAGGATTTTTTAATATTATATTCCTTGTTGTGCACCTTATATGTGTCAGTGAATTGTTAAACGTGTTAATAAAATGGTTTTTATGTGAATAAGATTTCAAAAGGGATTTTCCCAATGAAATTATTGGTTGACACATGTTTAATACTTTTTTTGTTTCCAAATGTATTTCAAAAATAGTGAAAGTGGATAAAAATGTATTTATAAATGGTTTCAAGGTTCTTGTTAAATGTAATTAAGGGATTTTCTTGTGTGCTTGTGGTTCTTGATATGTTCATGTGAAAGTGTTGATTTATGTTTTAGGTGAAATGAAATTTGAGCACAACGGGAATCCCAGGTATCTAGGAGGCTGAACTAGAAATAGTACGCTAGTTGATTCGTAAGTGGTTGAGGCCTGAATTCATCTAGCAGGAATAGAGATTGAAACACTAACTAAACATGTAAAATTTTGGAAGACCAGTAGAAATTTTGATGATATTTTATCTAGTGGATCATTCGTGATAATGATATCGAACCACTAGAACCTTGGATGTGATCCCCTCTAGTGTCTTATGCATGATAATATTGTAGGTAGTTGAGTTTGTGGATTTTGATCACTAAGGTACAGGGTATCTAAAGTCTCATTAGAGCTAGTTACCATTAGGTATTTTCCCATTGTTCTCTCTTGGGAAATGATTATAATGTGATGTGGTTCTAGCCATTAACATAAGGTTGACTTTAGGTACACTTTAATTTCAAAACATATTAATTGTAAAAAGGTTTTCCCTGAAAAGTGTTTTTTGAGAATGGTTTCATTAAATTTATTTCAAGAAAATTATTCAAATTTTCTAATGGAAATGGTAATATTGATTTTTCTTCAAATTTTATAGATTAGAGTCTATTATTTGTGTGGAATCCTACTAGTATTTTTCTCACACCCTGTATATAAGTTTTTGGGTATATAGACTTTGTTACGTAAGACCTTGGTAAAAGAATGGTATATCATGGTGTTGATGGTGGATATGGTTTCTAGTGTTCCAATTCATGTAGGTATTGAAGATGATGTATTGAGGGTTATGTAACTATTTTTTCAAGGAGGTTTTTGGGATAGTTTTTCTTTCCCATTCCATTGTTTCACTTTCGAGTTTTGGTTAGAGTTATAAACTTGGAATCTGAAAATTAGTCTACCTCATTTAGTAGTGGTTATCAGTTATTGGGATACTTATCTAAATTGGTTTTATGTGATTATATAAATGGATTTAGTCATTTCCAAATCATATTTTTCATACCTAGGTTCAATTTCCCATCCCATGGGGATCGGAAACTATCCCTGGGTCTTGCCATGTAACAGGTCGGGTGTTGGGTTGGATGGCATCCCAACATGGTTCGTGAAAAAATGGTTTCAGAGAAAGTCTCCCAATTTTTGGTAAATTTATTTATAGAAATATTCTAGATATAATAGAGCTAGGGTGGTTGGGACATAAGGTTTAGGTTGCGAGTAGGGTTCCCAGCCAGTACACATTGTGATAGGACTGGAGTCACTATGGGATGTTTGCGAATTTAGTTTGAATTCTCCTCCAAGTGATACGTACAAGATGCAGACTGTATATGGACACTGGGTGGGGGTGGACTGGTTTGGTTTTCCTTTTTATAATTATTAATTTGGTTATTTTTTTATTTATTAAAGTATTTTAAATTTTTCATTATTGATAAAAAATTAGAATGCTGGTTTTATGGATTCTTCCTTGTCATTGTTGCTTGATGTAGTAAGATGCCTCCTAGAAGACTTCATGTGCAACTGAGAGAAGAGGATTGAGGGAGTTATACCTCATCAACCAATTAGATTATCAATAAATTATTGTTTTGGACTATCCAATATTTGTGGAAAAGAGTGGGATATTTTCCAAATCAGGTCAGAGAAGACAAAGGGGTTTCAGGAATGGACAAGGCTTCGGAGTTCATTAAGAAGAATCCACCTTCTTTTCAAGGTATAATAGAACATCAGAAAATAGAGGAGTGGACTGAGAAGATGGATAATATGACCAAATTTCTTGGAACTCCTAAGGAAGTTAAAGTAAATTATGCCTCATTTATGCTCTAAGGTCATAGTCAAATGTGGTGGGACTCAGTATTGAAAGATGTAATGTAAAAAAAGATGGATTTGAAGAACTATAAGATCATTTTTAATGAGTATTATTGACCTATTATTTTTTAATTCACTAGAACCTAAGAGTTTATGGAGTTTAGTAAGGTATATTGAACCATGACGTAATATTCTAATTTCTTTAGAGAGATAGTTCATTACGCACCCGAGATCATTTCCCATGAGCAGAAAAGTACTCAGATGTCTGAGATGGGATTGCAGCTATAAATATGATCTCAAATTTTCTAATTCAACATGAAAACTTACTTTGAGGTGTTTAGTCAAGACATGATGGTATAGGTATACAATGGAAGTAAACCTAGTTTCCCTGGATCTGTATTAGAAGTGGACAATAGTTGTTATTCTAAGAAGATTATGAAGTGCGACAACCAAGGGAATATGGGAGGTGGTACTTCAGGAAATCCATCCTAGCTATCTTCTTATGTGGCTTCTCATGATGGGTTAGTCATGTTTCACAAATTTGGGAAGTTAGGGAACATGTGACCCATGTTTTAATCTCTAACTAGACCTTTATAATGGTTCGTAGTTATGGGGAACTTGCAGTGATTTTTCTGAATGGTGTGCCCAGATCCAGGTGGTGCAAGATCTATAGAATCTAAGGGGATGTCAGCGCCCCCAGAACCATCTAGTGCCACAGGTTCTTAGTTTAGAGGCAACATGTATAGGGCTGGATCTTCATCTAAGTAGAGTCAATTCAGGGGAGAGCCGAATGCCAGTGGTTTTTCATAAGTAAATGCAGAGATGAGGCAGCTCTATGCGGTGGATCAAGCACCAGTGGAATCGAATGTTGGCCATATAATAGTCTAAAGAACTATTATTATTAATTCATATTTAGTTATTATTCTCTTTAATATTGGTGATCCCATTTCATTAATTTCATCCAATATTGTGGATATGTTAATTTTTTGAATTAATCTTATGTTTCACGTGATGGAGTTGGTAATGTCGCATGGTATGAAGCGACTACAGGGTTTCAGGTGTCCATCTTGTGCAAAATATATATCAGGGGTCGAGTTTCAATGGGATTTTATTGTTTCGGAGATGGACCTCTTTGAGGTGATATCTTTTATTGATTAGATACTGTGGTTTCCAACACACATCAATTGTAATATATGGTGAGTTATTATTTTGGCACCTGATGGAAGTACAAATTATTTTTATGGAGAATGGGTTCATTGGTCATGTTTTGTTGGGCCTCCACTTTTGGATTTTGGAAACCTCATTTTTCATATCTCTTCACTCACATTAAAGGATAACAATGTTGTTTCATAGGGTGTATTAGTGCATGTGATGAATGATTTCCTAGAGGTATTCCCATATGATTTTCTAGGTTTTCCTTCGATGAAGGATTGGGATATTTTCATTAATTTGGCGCTAGGAACATATTTGATATCTATTCCCTCATACTATATGGCCCCCACCAAGTTGAAGGAATTAAAGGTACCATATAATGGTTTCTGATCTAAAGTATTCATTCACCATGGTATCTCACCTTGGTCCGCCCCAGTTCTGTTTGCAAAGAAGGTCAAGGGATCTCTCTAGTTGTGCATTTATTACCGAAATAGAAATAAGGTAATGATAAAGAATAAGTAACATTTTTCCCATATGGATGATGTTTTTGACCAACATAAGGGGAGAGGTGGTTTTTGAAGATTGATTTTCATTTCGGGCTTCATCAAGTCAGATTGATATATGTAGATATTTCTAAAATACCCTTTCAGAGAAGGTATAACCATTTTTAATGTCTATTCATACATTTAGGGTTGAAAAATACTCCATTACTCTTTATGAAACTCATTAATATTTTGTTCCCTCAATACCTTGACACTTTTTTCCATAGTATATATGGATGATGTCATACTCTATTTTGTAAATGATGAGAAACTTTAATGGAATTTCAGATCAAGTTGGGAAATCTTTAAGAATATCATCTCAATGAAATGTCTTATAAATACACCGTATTTTTCTAGGAGGTTATGTTTCTTGTCCATGTGATCCTAGAACAGGGGGTTTAGATAGACACTAAGAAGATCATTGTAGTGATGTCGTGGGGATAACCAAAAAATGTGGTTGAAATCAAATGCTTTTTCAGGCCTCATAGTGTATCAAAACTAGTTTGATCGATATTTCTCTTAGCTTGCTTCATCCTTGATTGTGCTCACCTGGAAAGGGGATAATTTTGAATGGATCCTAGGGTGACATGTGTCCCTTGAGGAGCATAATTGGATGTTGTTCACAGTCCCTATTTTGATTTTTCCAAAGTCTCTAAAGGGATATGTGGTCTATTGTGAAGCATCTTGTATTGGTCTTAGGTGTGTGTTGATTCGGGGGGATCATGTGGTGGGTTATGGTTCTTTCCCACTCAGACCACATGATAAGAATTACTCAACCCATGACCAGGAATTGGAAATGGTGATGCATTCCTTGAAGACCTGGTTCCATTGAATTTTTGGTCGAAATATTGTATTCTATTTGGATATTAAGAGTTTATCAAACATTTTCTCAAAAATAATTTGAATTTGAGTCAACTTCATTGTGTTGAGTATCCTTGGGGGGTTTGATTTGGATATCATGTATACACCCTTCAAAGAAAATTCATTGGAAAATACATTGAGTAGAAAGGAAAAAGTGAAAAGGTTGATAAATTCTGGTGATATGTGGCACTAAAAGTTATTTTCACTTACATGAATCTCCAAATTAAGAAAAATAGTGGAGGTGTGTTCTTGGCTAGCATGTAGAAAGATCCTTCTCTTTTGGAGTTGATTCTGCAGGATATGTTGAGTGATGAGTTGTTCTAAATTTTTATGTAGATACTAAATGGTGGGGAGGTTCCTTGTGATTGGTCATTTTCTCCTAAGGGATTTTTTTTCTTCAAGGGTCACTTCATAGTGCCTTTGTCTTTGAGCATAGTGGTGATGTAGGATTTCCACCAATCTCAGTGGTCCATTCATCCCAGTGAAACCAAGAAATACTAAGTCGTGTGTCTGTAGTTATGGTGGCCATGAATAAATCAATATGTGGATTACATCGTACCACCGTGTTATACATTCTAGTAGTCTGATTCATAGAAATAAATATCCTACAATTAGATTTAGACTCTATCTATTCCTACATGGAAGTGTGCTGAGATTGCAGTGGATATTGTTTTTATATTACCTCATACACTCAAGGGGAGGAATTCCATTTTGTAGTGATCGATATTCTAGACAAATCACCCTATTTCATTCCAATCCTATATTCTTCTAAAGTGGATGATTTGGGATAGTTATATGTTTAGGAGGTTTTGAAACATCATGGTGTGTTATTGGAAATTGTTTCTGGAAGGGATCCCCATTTTAATTCTCTATTTTGTAAAGGAATTACTATGTAAATGGGGTTGCAATTCAATTCAAGGATGGGATACCACCCTCAAATTGTAGGTTAGATAGTGTAGGAAAATCTGATTTTGGAATACAATACCTGGGCATGTATTTTTGATTTTGTAGGTTCATGGGATAGCCATTTGGGATTGGTAAAGTTTTCATATAAAAATAGCTACAAAAAATAAATCTAAATTGCTCTTTTTTATTAACTTTTTGGTTCTCCAGTTCATTCATCTTTGTGTTGGGTTGAGGTAGGTGATACCATGTTGTTGGGGATAAGCCTTATACAGGATAAGTGTTTGAAAGTCAAGATGATAAGGTAGATGTTTTTGGTATGTCTGAGTCTCTATAATTCTGATTCCAAATTAGAGGTTTTGATTATTGGTGTTTTTAGTTGGATACTGGGTGTTCCTAAAAGTAGAACCTCACATAGATCCCAATCATTTCGGTTAGTAAGGGAATTAAACACTTAGTTATGTCACACATATTGAGTATACCGAGAAGATTGATAAGGTGGACTAAAAGTTAGATTTTACCTTTCAATTGATGGGAATTCATAACATATTCTATGTTTCCTATTTGAATAAGTACAACCCAAATCCATCCCTTGTGATAAATTGTGAGGAGTTAGAATTAGAGTTGTATATGTCTGTGTTTGAGCGGCTTGTGTGGAATGTGGATTCTCAATAGAAATTGCTTCGAGGTAATTTTATTCTATTGGTCTGAGTTCTATAGAATCATGGTAGTGATTTCCATAAATCATGGGAGTGTAAGTAATGGGTTGACAAAGATTTTACATTTTTTATACACTGATCACGCTTTGGAGTTAATTTTCTAGGGTGTAATGTTTTCATGGTTATGATAATTGTCACATTGGTGATTTTATTTTGAGATATTTCATATTTTTATTTTATTCTTTCATTTACCTCATAGTTTTCCCAGGACTTTTCACTGAGAATATATGTTTTGGGATTGAAATAAATTGGTGTGCATATGGTTTATCGTTAAGGGAAACCATATGCCCTTCCCAAAGTAATATTTTGGAAAAATGTAATTTTGGACAGTGGAAACCGGACGGTTGGAACACAGTTTTTCAAATTTTGTGGGATAACCATGTATCTTTCTATTCTTGGAAGTTAATGGATGCATGGTTGCTGCACAGTATGGAAAAAAATGTTGGAAAATCATGTGACTTGTGATTGTCAATAAAAAGTGGTAGGTTACCTTTATAACCTGTTTTTGTTTACCCTAAGTCAACCCCATTTCACCCCATTTAAGATTTAAAGACATTAAAGCCTCACTTATGCTTCCTTGGACCACTTGAGCCTCAGTACTTAGTTGGTGTTGACCCTGGTTCATCACGGAAAAATCATGTGACCCTCCTTTTCTCATTATTTCTTCCTCTTTCTAGGGTTTCTTCTCCCTCCTTCTTAAGTTCTTATTTTCCACTGGGTTATTAGACCAGCGGAGGTTTTGATCTTGTGTTTTGAAGTGAGATCATGATGGTTTTTATTCAATATTTTATTTATAGGGTCGTGTGGTTCAGTTATTGTGGTCTCACACTAATTTCAGAAGGTTTACAAGTGTGAGGTAGGTGGTTCCATGATTTTACATTATTGGATAGTTTTTATGTGATTTCTTAGTCATTTAAATGAGTTTTATTTTTTGTGGTGAAAAAATTGTTTTCAAAATTTTTTGGAATTAATATATTATGTAAATTGGTTTTCAAAAAAATTTTGTATTTTGAGGTCTGTATTGTGGTCTATCTTTAAATTTTTCAATGCCTTGTGTAGAAGGTGATAAATTTATCTTCAAAAAATTTTTAACTCTTCATGTGTGTGGATTGTGTATTTTCCAATTAAAATGGGTTTTTTTATATCAAATTTATTGTTGTGAACATTAAATGTGTCTTTGAATTGTGAATCATGATACAATAATTGTCTTTAAGTGAATCTGATTTGAGAGAGGACTTTCCGGTAGAAATAATTCGGTTTCACAAGTTTACTACTTGTTGTGTTTCTAATGGGATATCATAAATAGTGCAATTGATACAAAATGTATTTAAAAATGGTCTTAGTATTCTTGTGAAATGGAAAGTGTTGATTTACATTTATTCTCATGATGCTCGGCATGTTCATGTGAACGTTTTGATTTCTATTATATGTGAAATGAAATTTGATCGCAAATGGAATATCAGGTATTGATGTGGGTGAAGATGAACAATTATGCTAGTTTATTTGGATGTGGTTGAGGCTTGGATTCATCTATCATGATTGACTATATAAAAATTGACTAAACATGTGATATTATTAGAGACTTCTAGAACATTGTATGAGATCCTATATAGTGTCTCTTGCTTGAAATGTTGTTAGACCACTAGAAACATGGATTCGATCCTCTATAGTGGTCCAAGTACGATAATTCTATTAGTGTTTGATTTTGATGATTTTGAGCATAGAGGTATAAGGTTTCTAGAGTCTCATTATAGCCAGTTACCTTTAGGTATTTTCCCATGGTTCTCTCCTCTGACAGGATTACTTTGTGATTTCATGATAGTCGATGGTGTATGGTAAAATTTATTTATAATTAATTTTCAATCCAACTTAAGTGGAAATAAATTTCCATGAAAAGTGTTTCTTGAGAATGTTTTTCTTAAAATGTTTTCAAGAAAATTCAAAAAATGTTTTTATAGAAATTTTCGTGTTAGTTTTCATTATAATGCTAAAGCATGGAATCTCCTCTTTGGGTGGCATCATACTCATCTTTGTATCACACCATGCATACACCTTTGGGTGTATTTAGACTTTGTTATGTATAACCAAAGTAAATTATAGATGTATCATGGTGGTGGTGGTGGATATGGTTTCTAGTGTTCCACATTATACAATTATTGATGGTGGTAGTTTGAGTATGATATACCTCTTCTTTCATGGAGGTTTTTTTATAGTTTGTAGTTCTCATTCAATTGATGAACTTGTGGGTTTTGGTAAAAGTTATAAACTTGGAATTTGAAATTTGGGGTACCTCATTTTCATTGTGGTTTTCAGTTATTGTGATTCTAGTCTATGTTGGTTTTTTATGACTACATAAATTAGTGTAATCATTCCTAAATCATATTGTTGATAACTAGGAACTATTTTCCATCCCATGGGGATCAAGAACGCTCTTTAGTCCTTGCCATGAATCAGGATGGGTGTTGGGTTGGATGGCTTCCTGGATTACATCATGAACAAATGGTATCATAGAGGGTCACACTCTTTTGGTTCATGTAATTTGGGGAAAGAGTCGAGATAGAATAGAGCTTGTATTTTTAGGACATGAGGTTAGGGTTGCATGTAGGATGATTTTCCATCACCCCTAATGATAGGAATCAATAGTGAATGGAGCTAGGATTTTCATGGATGTTGAAATTCGATGAATGGCTTGAGTAGTGGATTCTCCCATAATCAAGTGTAGTATGTGTTGCGGAAAGCTAAGACCTGAAGAATACTAACGAGCAGGTCTAAGTGACCCTATAAGACTAGGTGAAAATCATCCTAGTATGGACCAGCTACAAGTTTCTCTGTGTGAACCAGCTACAAGCACCTCTATGTGAACCACAT
Organism: Viscum album; assembly: GCA_963277665.1. Taxonomy (NCBI): domain Eukaryota; kingdom Viridiplantae; phylum Streptophyta; class Magnoliopsida; order Santalales; family Viscaceae; genus Viscum; species Viscum album. Next base: position 319,759,420 of record OY728127.1, read on the forward strand.
ATAACCGTCCATGTGTGGACTAGCTACAAGAGGCCTAGTGTGGGAAAGATATTATTTCCTAAGTGGGGAGCGGCTCTGTGTGAACTGGTAGACCAACGGTGGCGACTGACACTATATGACCTAGAAGAACCACAGTAATCATTAGGGATGATTTCCTCAGTTGTCCAAGGTGTTCAGCGTTACGACTGATTGCCTTTATTTCCATACATTAGATTATACCTGTGTGAGATGATAGTACATTGGGTATACTCTCCTATGTGGTATTTTTGTTGTGTTTCTAGGTATTTATTGAATATTATGTTACTCACCCCTAAACAGGCTTCTCCCACACTTGTTGTGTCTTATGCAGATGACAGGAACTTCGACATAGACCTTCGTGGCCCGGGACTAGGTGGTGCTGAGTGGGATATGACAAGAGGGACACACTTATACAGCTTTCGGTAGCCACTCCTTGCCTACCCTAAAGGTGGGGTGCTTCTGCCGACAACCTTTCAGAGATCTTTTATACTTTTCTCTCTTCATTTTGTCATTCTTTAGGTTTGTATTCGGGCCCATTTCACATACCTGTTGTACCTTTTATCAGTGGTTGTTTTAGTGGCATGAATTTTTTTCCTTTTTAGCATTTTGGGACATGGTTGTCTGTTTGTGCGTACATTTAATTAGTAAAATACCCCCCCCCCCCAATCATGGGACAATGACTTCAATTATAGTCACCATCCCCTATCCTTTGAGAGGAAGGCTTCGGGTTGTCACGGCATGGTCCCTTGGGATAGGTAATGACACCTACCTCTAATACATTGTGTATTTATTAATATCTCATGTGATAAATAGGATAAGAATGGGAAGTGAACCCAGTTAAGTAAGGAACTTTGTCCAGTATGATAGTCTTGAGAGTTAACCTTCAATACTAAAATTATTTGGAGAGTGAACCCATTCCACTATGATATCCTTGTTAGTAAGCCTTGAACACTTGGAAAATATTTTCTATTCTTATGCGTATGCCACAAAAAAATGTATTATGCATATATTAATCTTTCTTCATTCATGTTCTTTGAATCCATTTTGATTCATGTATTATGATCTATAAAGATTTATTAAATGACTTAATATTATTATATTTTATATGAAAATTACAGATTTTAAATGTTAATTTCAAGGTCTTATACCCTTATGCTCATGTTATGTTGATGTTATCATTGATATCTCCCTTTTTTACCATTATTGGGCATCATAGCTCACCCTTTATTATGTTTTATTTCACATGTTATAAATAAATTCATTGATTACTATATCACTAACAAGGTTTGTAGTTATAAATAAATAAGTGGGAGGTGATGTAGAAATTTTAAGAACTATTTGTTTTTGTTTCAAAGATTCCAAATATACTAAACCTAAATGATTCTGGCATGGATCAAAATGTTATGTAAGGAATATTAATCTTCTTAAATGTAGTATCTAGGTATAAAAACTATGATTTATTATATATGCTAACAATAGAAAAAATTTATTACATTCAATTATTTCACGGTATAATGTTTTAAACCTTAATACCACAAGATGAGTTTATGCTAGCACTAGAATAGATTTTATTAATATTAGAAGAGTCGATTCTACTGCCAGACTATTTTTTCTACCATTTGTAGACATATTCAATCACTATTGAAACTATTTTACCATTATTTTAAATTCAATAATAATATTATAAGTTATACCATTAGTTCAAATTATATTATCATGAGGAGGAATTTCTACTTCTAGTTTACTTCTTTAAGGCCAACTAATTCTACTACCATAATAAGAGATGAGCTACCACCAGTTAAAATCATCTACCTTGTTTTAAATTAATTTTACTACCTTTTGAAGTTGTTATTTCCAGCTAAAGTACTATTTCCAAATCTATCCTGAATAAAATAAAAATTAATTTCTCTATTGTCTTTTTTAAGTTATTTATAGTAAGATAGATTTTAGTGGAATTAAGAATGATTACTCATAAACAACAACACATATTCATTTTAGTACATGTCATATTTTATACTTTTAAATTCATTAACATTAATTATCTAATTTCATCATTTTCCCTGAATAAAAAATTGGAGATTATAAAAAGTCTATAAAATCATTGGAACCCCCATGCACAAATCTGGTCTAAAAATCGTTTTCTACTACTAATGGAATGGTGGTGATTCAGTGTCTGTTAAAAAGATAAATTATTTTTTGGTGCTTCATATGAAACTGTATTTTTAAAAAAAACATGAACCTTAGAAGGAACATTATAAGTATCCTTAAAGATATATTTAAAGAAAATACAAAAATAAAATTAGAAATTTCAATATCATCTCCTGTTTGATCAGAGAAACAATAACTACACAAACACATCTATAATGTTTCTTTTCCCTTCTATGTTTTATTTTTATTCTAGTAGTTCATACTTTATATTACACATTTGTTATCATAATCCCCAATAATGTATTATAGATTAATCAAATGTCATATTCTTCTTATTTTTACACCTATTATGCCATTTATAAATATAGAAAATGTTTTGTTTATCCCGGACTGCTGTCTGGGTACATTAATGTAAAAACATGATCCATATTGTGGGTAATGTTTAGAGTTTAATAAAATACATTTAATTGGATGATTTAGAATTAGAGAAGAATAGTTATCTAATTGAGACTAAACCCTATTTTTATTCCACTGCATGTTTTTATTATTTTTTTCTATTGTTTTCAAAACCAACAAGTTTTAGATTTTAAAACTCCTCATACAAACATTATAATGATAGTTAACCTTAATCAATTAAATATATATTTATTTTAAAGTGATTTGATTTATTCCAAAATTTAATGAGATTTTGAAATTGATTTAACTATGATGTGATAGATCCACTGATAAGTATTTGGAAAAAATTTAACATATTTTATCCAAATTTTTTTAACATGATTGTTTTTTAAAATTTTGTGATTTAATTTAATTTTAAAAAAAAAAATTTTTTTGGAAACTCCATTCTTCCCCCTCTTGAGTTGTCCACTACAACCAAAATTTGGTATCATAGCTTGTTTTTATTTTTATTTGATTACCTATAACCATCATCATGTTTTTAGAACGATATGTTTACTTTTGAATTATTATTTAATTTCCTATTATCGAATCAAATTTTAAAGGTTATTCCTCATATAGACTCCCAAATTCAATTGTTGAAATTATGGTGCATGAAGGATAAAAAAGAAAATACACACTAAATGCATGGAACTTTACATTTTGGTATTTTTCAAATATAAATATATAAATACAAAACTACTAGAAAATAATGGGATAATCCAACTAAAGTTACTAATAATTCAAACAACATGCCATGAATTCCTTATTTTATTCTTTATGATAGGATTAATTTAATAGCATATCATCTTGTGATACTACATATCAAATATAGAATAACAATTCACTGCCTCAGGGATAAACTTATAATGTAAAGGAAAAGAGATTAAATATATATACTACTTATGATTAAACGTTCAAAATTAAAATTTATGAGTCTATATATTACATATATCTTAGGTTCAATGAGATAAAAAATTATAATATTACACAAGGAAATATGATGACAGAAAAATATCAAGTGATGAGGATATTTAGATGTCAACAATATCATTGGAGATGTATTGTAGTCTCTATTTTTGAATGATGTGACATCATCAAACTACCAATCAAGGAGTCAATTGAAAATTTTATGATGTATAAATCAGATATAAAAGTGAACAATGAAGATGTAAACCCATAGAGGAAATCCGTTGTCATTTAGTCATCAGAACCAAAAGATAAAGAAATTTTCAAAACATATAGTATAATTAAAAGTAGATCTCATATAAAAAAAATTAAAAAATGGACTAACCATCCAAAATTTTAAGTTATTTTACAGAAAGAATAAATTATATCATTAGTAAAATTTTAAAAGAAAATATGAAAATGATTAAAAAATTGTAAAAACATTAGAAAATGGATAATTCTTTTTGTAAGGTTACATTCTATGAATATATAATGAAAGGATATGTAAAAATATGACTATCCCAAGCCCAAATAAAATATTAGGTATAACGATAAGGTAAAAAGATTAAAAAAAATGTGATGTAGGCTTCCTTGAGTGAGTAAGAAGATACCCCTTTTGAATCAAATTCAATATGAGAAGATATAAAAGAAAAAGAAAATATATTATTTATAGATACTTATTTTAAGGTATCATTGTGTCTTCTACTCAAATATTTTATTACTCTGAAATTTAAAATGAATAGCTAGAAAAACACTATTAAATGATGGAATATATAGGTAAATAGCTAAGATTTTAATAGAAGATCCTAAAAATTTTATAAAAAAGGAAATACCCCCAATCTACTAAAAAAATAATTATTTCAAATTAGTAAGTAAACAGCTCAAAAAATATTGAGATGAGTTTCTAAAAAGAAAAAACATTGAATATCATACTGGTTGAAGAAAAAATTCAAAAATAAAATCAAGATTTGGTTATGGATCTATAATTAAGGGAGGCTGTATAAAAATTATATAATTCCAAATTCCAAAAAAAAATACTTTATTTTCTAGGAAAACATATCACCATGGAAATCATCCTTGAAATTTTCGACCAAAAAAGAATTTTCTCTCTCAATCTATTATTTTTTGTAATAGACCCATTAAAAAAATATGGATCACAAAATATTGGATTTTTAAAATGTCTATACCAAAATTAATCTTGTTACAAAAATCAATGTGATTTTAGTTTTTTTTAATAAATTGTTTGGAGTGACCCAAAAATATATATATTATTTACATAGTCGATGTTCCAGACATATGAACATATAAATTTCAAGCTTTAATAATATTTCAAATGTGGATGGTGGATATATCTCTTTTGGTGATAATATAAAAAGAAGGATTATTGTACAAAGAAAATTTTATAACTTTAAATATGTGATTATTTCTAATATTTTATTTTTTGATGGTTTAAAATATAATTTCCATTGTATTTTTTTCTTTTTTATGATGCTTTTAATAATAAATATAAAAACAACTCTTATAATATTTATGATTCTTATCATGATTTATAATTTAATTCTTTAAGAAATGATATCGTCTATGATGTCAATTTAAATTCCTCGTTTTCTTAAAAAAATTAATGTTTGAGGGATTTTCAAATATAATATTGGTTATGGCATAAGAGACTAGGGTAATGAAATAAATACTACCTCAAAATTCTATATAAGAATGGTTTATTCATGTATATTCCAATGTAATGATTTCCTAGAGAAAAAATTTGGAATAATTTTCAAAAGAGAAATAATAAAAAAAATATTTCAAATTGAAGAAATGGGTTTATACCTATCAACCACTAAAACTGGATTATATAGATTTATATGGACCATATAGAGTTTATAATTTACCTAAAAACACAATTTCTATGTCTTTAATAATGATTATTCAACAAATATATGGTATTTTTACTTTCTCATAAAATTTAAACCCTTATTATTTTGAAAAATATGAAAATTTTGTAGAGAACTATATTGGAATCACTATTAAAACTTTGGGGGAAGTGGTCATAATAGTGAGTTTCAGAATTAATAGTTAAAATCACTTTTCTCGCAATATGGTTATACTCATCATTTCTCTTAATGTGAAACACCTCAACAAAATTGGGTTGTTAAAATTATAAATGAAGACATTAAAAAAAATTTGAACTATTATCAATGAATAAAACACATCTATATACTTTTGTAATGAATATGGTCAAAGAGCTTGTTATTTAATAAATAGAAATATTATTAGTCTTTGCCTTAAAAATACTCCATATGGATTATACAATTTTAGAAAACTAAATTTAAATTACTTTAGAGTATTTGAATATAAAGTATAAATTATAAATACAATAGAGACTCTGGAAAAAATTTAACCTAAAAGCTATGAAATAATTTTTCATACTTATTGAACCACAAGTGAAGCTTATAGAGTTGTTAATAGGAAAACTAAATTTATAGAAAAAAAGTATTCATGTCACTTTAGATGAGATAGCCAGGAATGATCTGTGAACTTCTATAGAAATACTATAGAATGATATTGGAAATTTTAATATCAATAATACATCTAAGAATTCCGATTTTTCTAATGATTTTTCAAATAAGTTTCCTAGAAAAGATCATCAAGTCCTTCATGGAATATAACAATACTTGGAAGAATGAATTACTTTAGACACTATAACTATTAGAACATATAATAACCATCCCACAGATAATATTGAAGAATAAATTGATAAAGGTACTCAAGCCCAAGCCTCACTAATAAACCAAGTTGAACATCAATCCTTCTTATCACAACATGAAAAAAATCACATCAATGAATCAAATAGTGGTGAGCATTTGGTTTTGGACATGCAATAAGAAATAAATCATTTTGATTTAAAAAAATTCTAGGAATCATCTTATTGTCCAAAATACATTCTAACTGTTGCCACTAATTGGGTATATAGGAACAACATTGAGGAGTCCTTCATAATAATTAGATAAAAAGGTGGATTAGTTACAAAAGGATACAATTGAAAAGAACACACTGACTATGAAGAAACCTTTTCACTATTAGTTAGCCAAGAATCCATCATAATAATTCTTTCATATTTAGCTCATATTAATTTCAAACTATATCCAATTGATTTCAACAATGAATTTTTAAATGGTTATATTTTAGATTATGATTTTTTTCAGAAACCCCCTTAATTTTATAATCCTTATTTTTAAGAGCATGTTTTCAAAGTAAAAAATATTTATATATTATAAATTATGTCTAATAGATTGATATTATAGGAATTTTACTTTTCTAATTTCAAATAGTTTTACAAAAAAATCCAACCCTACTATATTTTTAGAAAATATTAATAATGATTTTTATTAGCTCAAATATATGTTCGTGATAAAAAATTTTGATCATCCAATCAATCATTATGTATTAAATTTTCCAAAATGATGCAAAGTTATTTTGAAATTATTTTAATGGTTGAGTTAAAATTCACTCTTGGTTTTAAAATTTTCATAAAAAATATGGAATTTTCTAAAATACTATAAAATTAAAAAAGGATGCTTAAATAATTTTTTTATGGATATTCCCAAAGACAGTGGCACGCCTATGAGTACCAGCTTTATGCTAGATGTTTTTTAAGCTTTAAAGTGAGTTGAATAGTCTACATGGAGTATCAGGATTGGAACTTTATTGTACTAAACTAATAGTTCCCTAAATATTATTTTTAGTGTGTGAATTATTTCACATTTTCAGGAAATCCCAAAGTAATATCATTTAAATACTCCAAAAAAATTCTTATACCTTGCAATTGCGGAAAATTTTGAATATTCTACTCTAGGGACATGATTTTGGATTATATATTTATTGAGAGGCTGATTCTGGTGGTTATAAGTTATATATATAAAGAAACTCTAGTACCTTTCCCTTTTTGGTAAAGACACTTGTTTCATGGGGTAGTAATAAATTTAATTTTGATACATGATCCACTATTGATTCATAGCATATAGCATTAGGAAGTTTTTGTGAACAAATTATGTGGATGAAAAACACATTAAAAATTGTAGATATGGGTTTATAAATTTCTTTATATGCTATGACAAAACAAGTTCTATAAACATTTCTAAAAATCCTATGTATCACTCAAACCGAAAACACATTGTTATAAAACATCAATTTTTTGGAGGCCATTTTCATAAAGGTGATATAGCTCTTGAATTTATTGGCACTAAAATTCATCTTACTAAAATGGTTTCAAATCCATTTAATAATTGGATAAAAATATATATCATACATGAGCTTTGAATTATATATTTTTCTCAGTTTTCAATTTCTTTAATTTTAATGGTTCCTATAGAGTTATGTCACAAGATCAGTTCCTACCATTAGACCTCTACCATTACCCTTCTACTACTAGTTATTACCAATAATTACTATTATTTTATACTATAGTTGATGTTGATCATGGATTGAAACTATTGTTAGATATTAGGTATTCCTTCGATTTTATACTACAATTGGATTAATATAGTTAAGCACTACCATCATATTTCAAATAGCCTAAGTTCCACTATTACTGGTTTTTTTAACTCTTAATTTTGAGATTTCAATTGAATAAAAATCATTTTATATCATAAATTAGTTTATTACCCTAATTAATAAAAAACCAATTTAGAGTCTAAATAGAAACCACTTTCACACACACCCTTTACACCTTCTCCTTTTCCTTTCGAACATATAACCTTTTACCATCAATCTTTATTCCTCGTGTATTCGTCATAATGGTTACAGTGATGAATTCCACTCATTCTTTAGATGAGTTTCATCCTCAAAATAAATCTAATAGTGAATCTAGTCAGCCTATCGATCCAAGAAACCATATTCTTACTTCATGAGTTATATTAGAAGATTTATAAATATATTCTTCCCTAATGAAAAAAGGGTAATTTTCGCATTTGGAAGGATATCTTAGAACAATGCGGGAAGATTTGTAACCACGCAATAAGTGACCTTTCAATATATTATTTCATAATTTCTATTTGTTTGTGGAATTAGGTTTTGGAGAAAATAATGATTTCAATGGAATGTTGGTATATGGAAAATTGATTGTGGTTTCATCAAAACAATGGGTTAAATGATTCAGATTTCATGGTAAAAAAATCTAGGAGGACAATCAACGTTCATAACACATTGACAATGAAAAATCTAGGAAGAATATCAACATTAATAATGATTTAAATGGAATTTTGGTAGATAGTGAAAGTCTCTTAGATAAGTTTAACCTTTAGGAGTACCATTCCATACCAAGAGACTTGGTTGATCCTCACTTGGATCTTGATGAGATAGTATTTTACTATTTAGATAAAGAGATGGTTGAGGCAAGTGCTAAAGTTGAAGAGGAATGTAATGGTATTGAAATTTAAGAATATATCCCTTTTTTAGTTTAGGTGAGGAGTGACCCTGCAATTTTTAGGATTCACAATGTTTCCTTTGGACCACTTAACTCACCACTTTTCATATCCTCTTAGAAAATATTACCAAAACAATTATGAAGATTTAGATACTAATATTTCAAAAGCATATCAACGGATGAATTTGATTCAATGAGTCCAAATAATTTCATTGTTCTATCCGATGAATACTTATGTGATGGTGATGAAGAAGATAAAGATGAATAAAAATATCATTTCATGACTATTTCAAAGTCTTCCAGAACTATTAGTGGTGATTGGCATTATAAATCTTAGTGTCTTCTAGTAATTCAAGTTGGTGAGAGCCCAACTAGAATAGATAATGTTCTTTTGGAAGATAAGGATACCCTATTTAAGGGTGAGAAGTCCCTATGATTTCTAGTACTTGGGTTAACCTAATATAATTCAAATGATTATAATCGTAATTGAGGAATCCCACTAGAACATGGTGGAAAACCAATTTCTTTTTATTAGATATATCTTAAGGGGTCCTTGCGGGAAAGGATTCAATAGGTATATATACAAGATCCCTTTCCTTTAGAGCTATATGATAGTAATTTGAGAACAATATAATAACCTCCAGTGATTGATGAGGAAGAACGTTCTGATATTTTTCATTCACCAAGATAGGATAGGTATTCACCTCCTCCTTCCTTTACAAAACCTATTTCCCTATCTATATATGACATAGATGTAATTACGAATGATCTGGTATCTTGTAATAGTGGATTACTCAGAGCTTCTACATTCTAGGATATTAGGGTGAGGAAGATAATATTTCTTTTATTATATCCTTGATTATAGATCAGTAACTACCTAAACTATTTCTATGGATTAAAAATTTGGAAATGGGGAAAATAAAGTTAGCATAACATATTGGATTTATCCACTATAACATGACGTACATGATAATGAACTTCACTTAGATAGATATATCAGTGCTTAGAAAAACAAAATCCCTTTCTATATTTTTATCCTCAACTTATATATCTCATGTTTCAATTGTGTCTACTACTGATATTGTGTTTATCATAAATGTTATTATAGAAGATCTATAGGCTATGTTGACTAATTCTTCGTCCTCTCTCCAATATTAGATTATACATATAAATTCACATGTTGAGAATATATATAACCATATTAAATAGTGTTTGAATGAATCTAGAGAAAATAGGGCAATCATAACCAAAACTATTAATTGTTACTTGGTCATGATTTTTACCAAAAATGACATTAGCTCTCATTTAATTTTTTTGGATGAAAATTTTAGCATTACACTTATCACTAAGAATTTACAAGAGTAATGAAATTGAAGGTTTTATCCCCATGATAATAATATTTATAATGAAAGAAGATATTTCCTTTGGGAAATACAGCATAGTGAAAGGTACATTACTCTGTCTGTGGAGCTGATGGATCCTTTCCTCTACACTTACAGGATAGCACTCACTTCACCTCCATTTATTCTTATGAAAGCTGCAAACACATACATAGATGGTATTCCTTTTGGGAATACTCCAATTGATATAGTGAGACATTTTAGGTTAGTTTCCTCTAGCATTATGTTCCAACCTTTTTTACCTTCTTCTTCATGAATTGATCCTACTTCTATTCATGATTATGATTCATTAGACTTGATCGAGGATTTGATAGTACTTTTTTCTTCTCTTTTTAGTTATGTTTATGTAATAAAATATCATTGACATTAATGATACAAAAATACTCTCTGTTATTTTTTATTTCTTCTAATAAATGTTCTCTTATTTTTCATTTATGATAATTCAAAATGGAGATAAATAATGTGAATGAGTATTCATGTAGAACCCTTGTTTAGATCATTAACATTTTTTTCTTATGTTCTTTTTTAAAAGTCTCTAATATGATATTTCTTATAAGAACTGTACTTTATTTAAATCCATTATTTTTATTTTCTCAAACATGATTTGACATCATTAAAAAGGAGAAAAGTTTTTGCTCAGTCTAAGAAAAAAATGTTTTATTGTTCACAAATAATTTTCAATTCATGTTTCCTTCATGTTTCCTTTATAAAAATCATTATTATCTATACCCTTATGTATGAATTTTTGTACCTTAAAACAAATTATATTTTTTTTACCTTTACACAACTTGTATAAATTTTACCTTACCTTTATACAACATAAATAAATTTGGTTTTACCTTAATAGATCTTATATAAATTATATTTTACCATTATGAATATTATTTAAATTTGGTTTTTCCCCTACACAACTATTGGATAACCCTTAAACAACACATAAAAAAGTGTAATTACTCTTACATAATGTTCAATGGAATATATTCCAAGTAAATAATGTCACATCTTGTAAAATTATATTACCAATAAAACAAATTTTTTACCATAAATTATAGCATGATACTAATATTTCAACCTTTCTACCACCAGAAGACTTGATGCTACCATTGTAAGAGTTTTTGAAAAAATAATAACCTTAAACCAGCACTCTTGGTTTCGATGATAAAAACAAAATATTTAAATTTTCAGTTTAATTTCGATAAATCTTACCAAAATATTTCCATAAAAATGTATAAAAAATTAAATATTGGATCACTTCTATACCCATGGATATTTTAGGTTTATAGTTTTAAACAGTTAGTAAAAACTATTACAAAAACAATACCCATATCATCAAAGGATTATTTCTCTTTCTAAACATATCTTTTCTTATTTCAACTTATGTAATCATTATTATCCATATAATACCCTTCTAGAAATAATTCATTTGAGATAATTCATGATAGCCTGGTGAAAATGAAAAATAATTTGGGTGAGCTCAAATTCATAATAAGGTTAAATATAAACATTAATAATTTAATGTCCTGATTAAGTTTAAAAAGATCATAAGTGTATGAAGTTATAAAAAGAGTGCATGTGAATAACATAAAAATATTCAGAAACATCTATACCTAGATCACAAAAATTGAAATATAGAATGAATCCTTAACTGTAAAGACCCGTAAATTGAAAATAAATTTTTTTCTTAATTTTCTTTGGAATTTTACAAGAACGCAGTTTCTGACGGCACCTAATTCTGAGGCCCGGTGTGCCCGGAATCATTTTCCAAAGTTTGGCTCAGGTACGTTTAGTGAAAGAACGAGCGGGTTTTTCTAACTTTTGAACCGGTGCTCAGAATCGAATTCTGAGGGCACCGATGGAATAGCAGCTCCAGTAATTGCTTAGAAACGCCTCCTCTGGAGTTGTGTTTGCTCGGGTGTGGTTTTTAATTTTTGGGGGTTAAGTGAAGAAAATAAAATAAAGTGGTGCGACAACTTTATTTTATTTTACTAAAAGCCACTTAAAGCTACTTAAGCTGAGTTGAAGCAGATAGGGTGGAACCCAAAATATCCTACCCTCTCGGTAGGATATTTGTGAGGTGGGGCCCGCATGAGCCCCACCGTTTCTTTTCCTCTAAGAAACGCACCAGCGAAAACTCCTCTTTATGAAAGTCAACTGACGCGTTTTTCTAAATTCTTAACGCCCCTATTAATTGGGCGGTTAATTCGTTGCAATTAATTCTATGAATTAATTTGTTTGTTACTTATCTTTGAAAGCAATTGTTGGCATGACATTAAAAATACGACCAACACTTGTCTTTTGAGGGGTGTCTTGTTTAGAGGATTTGGAGAAATCCTTGAAGCTAGAAGATCTTCATCTTTCTTCGCGAAGAACACGAAGAACGCGAAGAACACGAAGAACGCGAAGAACGCGAAAAACATGAAGAACGCCGGCCTTCGATGAAGGCAACGAAGAACGCCGACGATTCTCCTTCTGTGACGCTTCTTCAGCGACGATTCTTTCCCCGCAACAAATCTTCGATCAACTGCTTGAGGTAAGAGATTTCAAATCTTTTAATTTCCTTTGTGGATTTAATCCTCAACATGGATTTAATTCGTGAAATTAAATCTGTGTGTTTTCTTTAACCTTGGAGATCGTTGACGCGACATCGTGTACCGCGACGACGTGATGCCCCTTCTGCGACGCGATGATCCTCTTCTTCCATGACCGTCAATCCCGCGAAGAACGCACGTTCGATGACTATGACGAGGTAGGGGTTGTTTCTTTTTAAATCTTCGTGATTTATATCCCCGGTTGTTAAATATGATTGTTGTGAGACTTTAAAAACAGCTAACGCGGTGGGTGCTGACCAACGAACAAGTCCGAACCCACCACCCTTCTTGATGTTCTGCGCGGATTGGCGGGCAACGGCAAACAGGCCGCAAGTTAATTTTTAAAGCTTTGCAGTGAAGAACGAGTCCCGAAACGAGCACTCGCGAAGACCGCGTGCAAATCGGACCACCGGAGCACGTCTGGTGGTCCGCGGAACCCCCCGCCGGGAAGACCCGTCGCGGCTGAAGCCGCGGCCACGCGGGACCGCGGAGGAGGGACGTGGATTAAGCCGCATCCGGGTGTTATGGAGCGGCCCCCGTGCGGGGGGCTACGGCTGCCTTACGCGACACCTGGCCGGCGCCAGCGCGCCGGCCGCGCCGCCCGGCCGGACCGCCGTGCCGGGCAGCGCCCAGCCGGGCCGGGCAGCGCCCAGCCGGGCCGGGCCGCGCCCCTCCGGGCGGCACCGGCCGGGTCGGACCCGGGCCCAGGTTCAGTCGACTCGGTTCGGGCCGACCCAGGGGGGTTGGGCCGGGTCGGTCCGGGCCCAGACCCCCCGTTTTCAGACACTTTTCTGTCTTTTGATCATAACTTGAGCTTCGGGCCTCCGATTGATGCACCGTCTGCGGCGATGTGATCTTTGGATAGAGATGGTCGTTTAGGTATATTACACTCAAGGTTTCGGAATACTTTGGGTTCGGCCGGGTTTGTTAGTACATAAAACCAAACGGGCCCTCGGAGCGGAAACGCTCATATCTTGAGCTTTGGATGTCCGATTGATGTGCCATCAACTTGGTTGGATTCCTCTAAGTGATACGGATCTTTTGGATCACTCCTCCCGAGGTTTGGACGTAGGTGGAGCACGGTCGGGCTGGTTTTGACTTAAAAACCTATCAGGCCCCTAGGACGAAAAAGTCAATAACTCACAGACCGGGCGTCCGATTGATACGCCGTCTATTTCGTTGATTTCCTCTTGATGAGACGGAACTTTCGGCATACCTCACTTGATTTTTTTATGAATTTGGATAGAGGCCGGGTTGGATACTACCCAAAATCCAACCGGGCCCCTGGAACGGAAAAGCTGATAACTCTCAGACCAGACATCTGTTTGACGCGCCGTCTACGACGTTGAGTTCCTGTTGAAGATACGGAACTTTTGGATATATCAACTCTGGGCTATGTGTCAGTTGATGTATCTGCCACTCGGCTCGTGGAGCGGACCCTCCTGAACGAGCTTTCTGTGTGCGGGAACCCTAGAGCTGGCTGTGTCTGTGACGACAATGATGATAGTACGGGAATTCTTCGTGGGTTCGGTAGTGACCACTACGATACTTTTGGGATACATCAACTCCGTAATATGTGTCAGTTGATGCATCTACCTCTTGGATCGTGGAGTGGACCCTCCTGGAATGAGCATGCTATGTGCGGAAACCCTAGAGCCGGTTGAGACTTGAAGACTGTTGATCGAACGACTCGGTGTGTTACGGATAGCCCAGTGGGAAGCGCTTGGTTGTAGCAGCAGACTCATGGCGGAGGAGTGCTTGGTTGTAGCGGCAGACCCGCGGTACTCAACAAAAGGAGTACCTACAGAGGCTATGAGGGGGAGCACTTGGTTTTAGCGGCAGACCCACGACGGAGGGGCGCTTGGTTGTAGCAGCACGAGGGAGCGCTTGGTTATAGCGGCAGACCCAAGACGGAGGAGCGCTTGGTTGTAGTGGCTGACCCGTGGTACACAACAGAAGGAGTACCTCTAGAGGATATGAGGGTGGAGCGCTTGGTTGTAAAGGCAGACCCATGGTGGGAAGAGCTTGATTGTAGCAGCAGGCCCACAATACTCGATAGGTGGAGTACTACAGCGGTCCAAGGTTAGAGGGGAGTGCTTGGTTGTAGCGCCATAACCACTGTACTTGATGGAGAATGAGTTTCCAAATAGCTATGGTTTCAACTTCATGATCGATCATGTGTGGTTCATTGTGGTGGTAGTACCTACCGATCCTTTGTGGGTCCGACGGCTTAGATGAATCAGTGGCTACATCTGATCATCTCTATCGTCTTACGAAGTAGTATACCTGTGTGAGCTGAATCCTGTTTTGCTTTCCTATGTGCATTGTGTTGTGCTATCCTATGCAGATTTACGTTTTTCTTTCCTATGTGGATTGTGTTGTGCTATCCTCTGTGGATTTACGTTTTTCTTTCCTGTGTGGACTGGGTTGTGCTTGGCCTCAGATGTTGGAGCCGAATGGGAATTGATGACTTAGGTATATGTATGGGCATATACCTAAGCAGTGTCGGATGTTACTTCGTGATTGTATATTTCCTTTGTGAATTATCCTTTGTGGATTCTGGGATACCTTTGGGGGTCTCGGGGTCCTTACTGAGTAGCTTATACTCACCCCTTCACGGGCTATGCCCGCACTACATTTTGTTGGTTGCAGACGATGGACAGTGCTGATCGTGGTTGAGTCTTGCGGAGCAGGACGGTACCTGGAGGTGGACCACTTGGCGGGACATACTCGGAGCGGTCGGCTGGACCCGAGGAGCATTGGAGGCTATATTTACCCACCCTTTAGGTGAGATTTCCAGTGTACAGCTCGACGTTGCAGCTTTACTTTTCAGTTGTTGTTTTCCCTTTCCAGTTGTACTTTACTTTCAGTTTGGGTTTGTATACTAGCCCACTTACTTTTCTGCACTTACTGTTGTACCAGTCTTTACTTAGTGTTTACTTCTGCCTTCTTGCTCTGTGGTGTATTCGGTTTACTTTACAAAGGCAATTCCTTCCCTTTTACCGGGATTTACGCCTCGGTGCTAGTCGCCATCCCCTGGCCTATGGAAGGCAGGCTTGGGGTAGTCACGGAACGGGCCCCGAGGATGGGTCGTGACATTAACAAAAGAATGATTCATTAGAATCCATATTCAAGAACCATTTGAGGTCAATATTTGACAGAACAATCATTAAAAATCCTATGAAAATTCGAAGAAAACATTTTGGTGTCATGGAAAATTATCTTCATTAAAACCCTTAAAACCCTTGAAAATTGAAATAAAAATACACATGACTTAAAATATAATCCTCCTAATAACCTAATCACCACCCAATTCATTAAAAAGGTATATGTGCACACCTATCACCTAACTGATATTGGGCTCACCTGGTGATATTTGGTAGCACCCTTCGTGTAAGAGATATCAAGCTCACCCAGTATTTTATGGGCACCCCAATCATATAAGATATATCAGGCTCACCTGGAACTATCTTGGAACACCCATGATCATTGATAATTTTAAGATACCTTTCATGAATAAAACATTTCAAATATTTCACTTTTCAATATAAAAATAATAATTTTTCTTTCATTGATGGACTCACACATAAAAAAGAAACGAGTTCAAAGACAATACCCTAATAAATATAGAGGAATAATAAATATGATATAATTAATAATTATCCCCAGTTAATCATGATTAATATCATGGTTTTTTTAAGAATAGAAATACCATTAATCTGAGGATTGAATATGTAAAAAATAGATGCTCAAATAAAAGAGGCGGGGTGAATTGTATACTTTATATATTTCTTTGGAACCTTTAATGTTAAGTTTAACAAGGATAAACAATCATTCCCAAGACCTCTTAAAGAAACCTTTTCTATTTTCCTAAAAGAAAGATTCTACCTTAAAGCAAACAGAATCTATTATATAATCAGATAAACGGAATTACAAAGTATAAGAAGGTTATACTTTCTAACATTAACAAAGTTGACATACAACAACGGAATTAAAACAACTTGTAATGGTAAAAAATTAACAATAAGATTCTTTTAACCCAAAGAGAATGGTATAAAACTACCTTAGATAAAGGTTCCTTGATTTATACTTTACAAAAATTCTATCTTACCTAAACCTAGGTAAGTGAACAATCTGAAGATCGGTATCTGTCTTTTTGTCCCCGCAAGCCATCGATTTAGAAGGAAATCGGAACCTCTGTCTTCCAATCCCAGAAGCCCGCGATCAGCATGATCAGAGTCTGCACAAAGAAAGTCTGAACAAGTTTTCACACCTGAACAAGTTTTTTAGGACATCTATACAAAGCACTGAGAATTGTAATAGCCTCTCTCTCTAGAAATCACTTCAAAGCTTTTGCTCATCAAAGTCAGTCTTTGAAGTTGAAGTTCTTTTCTCATTCAAATGGGATTGTATTTATAGTCAAAAATTCCCAACATTCGTCTCCTCTCCAACGGTCATATTTTTCCTTAAATTTCGGAGAGACCTGGACACGTGGAAAACATACAATGGTTAGTTTTTAACAGATTGTACAAAATCATTTCAAGTAACAGAAACTATGTTAAGATAAAGATAAATGTAAAGTATAAGAGAACTTAGAATCTGATATCATTGAGATGATACATTTAAACAACTCTAACATTATCAAGAAAATATAATCATAAGAAATCAAGAAAATGGATTCTTAAGATTAACATTATCAATAAAATGGATTCATAAGGAAAAGTAAATCAGATTTTGAAACATGTATCTCATTTGTTTTGGAATCGGAATCATAAAATCGGAATCACATATACACCAAATTCAGAATCATAAAAACTAAATCACATATACGCCGGATTTAGAATCATAAAAACTAAATCACATATACACCGGATTCAGAATCATAAAAACTAAATCACATATACACAGGATATGGAATCATAAAAACTGAATCACATATACACCAGATTCAGTATCATAAAACTGAATCAAATATACATCGGATTCAAAATCATAAAAACTGAATGAAAAATCATAATGAAAGTCTGTAAGTATAACACAATGTAAAATCAGAATGACAGGTCTATTATTCTAACAGAGTGGAAAAACATAATTATATATATGTAAGCATAACAGAATGACAATCCCAGATCTTATGAAAAATACAGAAATTAAAAAAATCTTCAAAACTTAAGAAAAAGTGGCTGTGATTTTCAAAACATAAAACCATAAGGAATGGAGTAGTCATAATATATCCTTATTGTCCCAACAATTAAATGGTTATTAAAATCATTCTTGATATACACAACCTTTTCACTTGGAAATTTACTTTAAAAAACAAAATATTCACAAAATATTTTTAAAATCCATTTATTTGAAAATAAACATGGAAAATTATACATGAATATTGAATATAATACTTTTAATTATGTTGGTAAAATCAATTAACAATTTAAATATTAAAAAAATCATCTCAAACATTTTGAAAAGGGAGTCAAAAATAACCCATTTAAAAAATATTAAGATATTTCATTTTAGAAACATTTAAAAGAGGGGAAAACGCATGTAAAATAGATTTATGAAATAATATATTTTTATAAAATAATATTTTTTAAATATTTCTAGAAAAATTTTATCTATAAGAGAAATATTGTTGATCTAAAAGAAGGTACAAGATTGATATCACTCACAAGTCACTTCAGTCATTTTTCCACAATCAATAAGGGAGTAAATTTAAATTAAACATGTAAACCACCTTCATAACCATAATATAAGAATATATATTTGGTACAATAAAATAATATCATATTATTTACATCAAAGTAACCTGGAATAAAAACAATCCTGAAAATAAAGAAGATTTTAACCATAACCCTTTCAACTTTGGTAACTTTTGAATCATAATCACCATGAAAAAAGTAACCTAAAATGAAACTATAAATACCATGAAAATATAGGTGTTAATTTATGAAATATAAAAGGGGTATTATATACCCCACACAAAATAAATAACTATTGAATGTGGAATCATCAATACATAAGTAAAAGTGAGTTGAGAAACCTTTACCATGAGTCCAGACTCTCTATGTATGTCCTATAACTCCAATATAATAATATTGTATCAATTATTTAACTTCATGAAAACCTTTTTCAGTTTCAATAAATTGTACCTAAATTATTTATTTTATTTATTTTAAGTACATGTTTAAATACTTAATCAGTTAAGTCCACCTCGGGAGTTTTTTAAGATGTTTGGCCCCTATTTTTAAAATGAATTTGGTTTATTGACCCTGGTCAAAGGGGTCATTAATCCATAATCTCCAAAATAATCATGAAATAAATATCATTATTATAAATAAATTATACTATTAAACCCAACTATCAGTAAGGTTTATTAAAATCGAACTATGTTACAATCATGGATATGGTAGGTTGTACGTACGCATCAACAATGTTTCCATTTTCAATGATCATGTGGAAAGAATGTTAGTATTATATTGACATTAAATAATAATAATTATACCATAAATACAATATAATTTCTTCAAATACACTTAAATATACCATACATTTTATTTGGGAATAAAAAATGTATCATATCACTTCATGAGGCGTGAGTCCCCCATACACACAAATGATATTATCATATATTTAATGGATGGTAAGGTAAGAGATTATATGATATATTAATTTTATATAATAATTAATATTTAATTAATATAATATAAAAAAATTAAATCCATCCTCATTAATAGTATTGATAGGTGATGTGTGAAAAGTAATTACATCATTTCGAGAGGCGGTAGTCTTACGTACGCATCAATGATGGTTTTGTTTCCCCTATAAAGGAAGAGGATAAGAATGTAGGTTAGGAAATTTAAATAGAATATATATATATATATTGGATATACTTATGTTATTATATCTTCATGGTCAAATAATAATTCAAGGAGGAGGAATGAGTAATGAAACAAAATTATTGGTTAAGAACGATACCTATTCTTTGAATTACTTATCTAAGTTAACATGAAAGTTATTCCTAGGATCATTTTATAAAAAAAAGGATTATAATATGTGGTTAGAGAATTTAATAAGTTATTAAGGAAGTTATGGGATTAACCAAAACTTTTTTATGTTGTAATGATGAGGGGAGAGTGGTGTCCTTTTATAAATGGGGGAGAGGACACACTATGAATTTTTGAAAATAAAACGTTATACCCACATTTTTACACATGCCTCAAGATTCAAAAATAGACCATTATAGAACCTTATATGATATGAGGTTGAAATATTTACATAAAATTGAATTTAAAGATGTTACTAAGTAATTTTAACACATATATTTTAATTTAAACTTTAGTAGACCCATTTTCAATTTAAATGTGGTAAAAAAAATTCAATTTTCGCAATTCATTATGAAAAAAGACTAAGTAAAAATTATAATAAAATTTAAATAATAATAATTTCAAAAATTTAATCCACTTTACAAAATTCAATTCAAAAAAGTGTAATAATTTAATTTAAAATGAATATTGTAGATGCGATGAAAAAATGGTTCTTTAGGAAATGTATTTTTTAATCATATGATGATCTAATATTATCATTATGACTATTATTAATCATTATATTAATTTAAATTAATATTTAAAGATATATAATCTATATATTTATTTTAAATAATTAATAATCATTGGTTATTTTAATTAACTAAAATATAGAAATATTAGCCACTTTAAAAGAGTTTTTTATTGAAATGTGTTTTAAAACCTAAAAATAAACTTATATTAAAATCAAGTATAAATATTATTCTATAACCACGGGTCTGAGAAACAGGGTTGTAGGTATCTACCTACATTTTGATGTATTAGAAAATATACCTCTTCCACCACCACATGCACAAGTAAATCAAATAAAACACATAGTATACATTCAATACAGTACAAATATTGTATATTTAGTGTTCAAAAAACTGCTTGTAAAATTTTAAAATCATATACCATTCTAAAACATACATATATATCTATAAGATCAATCAATTAATGTCTTGAAAAAACATCCACAAGACTCTTTATTTCTATATCAAAAATAGAGGGGGTCAATATCACCCCTATCACCAACATCCTCATCACCATCATTAATATCATCATCACTATTAGTAACATCCTTATCACCAAAATATCATCTAGAAAAAGAAATACATCATCTAGATCAGTAAGATAATCAATAGTATCTTCAACATCATCATCACAACCACTATAAACTCTATCAAAATTGGGAACCTCATTAGAATCACATAGGGCATCATTTAAAGAGTTCATTTAATCCATATATAAACCAATTGTAGTGGAAACCTCTAATGAAAGTTATTGTCTTATAACTGACATAGAATTCAGGAATTTTCTTTAGATTATCATATTTATTTCATGCTTCTATTTACTTCTTTCACGCTCCTGTAAAACTATTTTTTTCCTTCACATCTTCTACACAAGTGATTTTTATCTTGGGAGAGGATCCTGATGACGACCAATATAAAGAGGGGATGAAATTTTCACTAGTCGGCATCATACTCTACCCCGATGCTCCATGCCCAATAAATGATGTGAATAATCTTTTGGCCCAAAGATATCATATTCTTTAGCATCGAGGGCCTCAAGGGTAGACTACTGAAAATATAAACAATATATTAAATTATTAATTTCAAATAAATATTTTAAATAAAAATAAAAATACTTATAATATTTTCATCTGTTTGTGAATTTACTTCACTTTCATCCTTTTTCTTCCTGCTCGAGAAAAATAATTTTTCATGAGTAACATGGCCTTCGATGCCCAACACTTCTTGCAGAAAATGATATTGATAGTATGAAGACATTAAAAATATATACATTTTATAATATTAAATATTAATAAAATGTAATAAATTTCAAATGAATGAAAAATTCATAAATTTAAATATGTGTTAAATTGTTGAAATTTTCTAAATAAAAGTCAATGATAAACACTTTATAGTTTTATGTACTCATTATGAACAATCCATAAACAAAATCTATAATTTAGTGCATAAATTGAAATAAAATCCAAGTGAACACTACCAACATTCATTGAAAATGAATATTATCATATTTGAAAAATAATCAATAGGCTTTCTAAATCACATGAGGCACATAAGGTTCCTGGAAGAGGAATTACAATGATTTGAGGAAGAATAAATCGTAATATAATACACGTTATAATTTCACAATTTCAAGTAATTATTAAAATTAACATATTTACTATTTAAAGCAATATGTAACTCATGGAGATGAACACGAATACAAGAACTGATAATGTTGAGAAAGGTTATGATAATTAATGTTAAAATTTTAATTAGATGACGTAAGGTGTCTCCTAAGTCATCTAAGACAAAGGCACTGAATTGGTTCTAATTAAATTTAAAAAAACTACAATACTGGAACATACATATCATTCCAAACTAAAACTAAACTAAACTAATTATAGTAATTCCAACCTCAGAAAATATTTTAAAGCTAAACTAAATAAATTGTTAACATATTTTATTTTTTACATATATTACCCACCACTAATTCAGTTTCAACATCATCACTCGCAAATTAAAAAATTCGAGTCATAAAAGGAAATATTTTTTTCAACACCAATTGTGGAATAAATGTTGTGAATTTCAACCCTAACATCATGAAAAATATGTCTTTGTATTACTAAATTAATTACACTGTAATCACATCACAGTTGATTTTTCACCTAAAACACTTATTTTTTTATTAATTTAAAAATTTATGGATGATCGATTTCTAGTAATTAACTCATGTAAATAAGTCCAAATCCAAAATGATATACAAATGTAATATGTCTTGTCATTGAGTCAAACCATTTTCATTTCATCATAGTGACTCGACCTCAATAGTAGTAATCCAAAAACAATATTTTCTCAATAAATCTATATTAATATACATCTTCATATTGGGGTTGACTATGTGATACATTGTCATAAAATTCCATTATAGTAGTTAACATAACACTGTCACAATGTGTTCTCATTTTCACCACTAAATCAATTGAAAAATATTTATACCCATTGATTATTAAAGATTTTCATTAATGAACTAACGAATTGAGACCCAAAAAAATTCTCTTAACTCTTCCAAAATCGAGTTAATATGTAAACTCAGTACCTGAAATATGTATGAATAATACAACTAAATAAATATTTATATTTAATGTTAATTAAATTAAAGGTCATACATTTAATTTCAACAAAGTAGAAAACTATTAGCTATGAAAAGCCTCTCTACATCCCAAAGGAAAATATCGATTAACTATACTAATATTATATTTATGTTCCCAATGTATAATTATAATAAAATTCAATGGTATATTTGATGTTTAATAATATGAGATATCATATAAATTTCCATGTTAGTTACTTGATATAGTCATTAAACAAACCACAGTTAAACAAAACTATGTAAAATGCGATAAATCACTCTCCATAGCTCAATGTAGCCAGGGTATTTGATCTAGGAATTCCTCCTCTTTTGGGAAGATATAAAAATTTGGGCTTAATTTCCCCGTACTTTTCATCTTCATTTCTCATTGGCTATTTTTTTCTTATACTCGCACCAAAAAAATACATTGACTAAAATCCATATATTTTTGATCTAGATAAACTCTCACAATTGAACCACCGGGATAACTATTATTTTGGACATAATATTGAATTCTGCATATATTTATTTTAGTAGGATACATCCACCAAAAAGAAACTAGTCCCTAAGAAGGGTTTCAATTATAATATGAACTGTTAAATTCAGCATACATGGGAAAAATTAGACGAAAAGTGTTTCCAACTCACACAAAATTAATGGTTCCCCTTGCTAAATTTTTATCACAAATGAGTTAGATAACCTTTTAGAATAATGGTATCTAAAAATGGCAAAAGAGAATCACAAACACCCTTACATTATTGGATAGGAAATGCCAATTTTCTATTGTAATCCACCCATAAAGAATAATGTGATAATCATGAGTTGTTGGGGATTTTAGTTTCAAATCCCTTTTGTCGAATCGTTTTGACATGTTTCTAGAATAGCCATCTTCCACCTTGATATTCTCCAATAATTTTATAAATTGTTTTTTCTCTAATTGGGTTATCACATAAGAAGCACAAGGAACTTTCTATTTGTTTTCACTAATACACACATGATGTAGTTATGGACGAATACCCAAATCCATCAACTCCCGATGAGTTCATAAGTCATATTTGGTCCTCCCCTTTATATTTAGAAGAACTAAAAGAAACATTTCACATATATTTTTATAAATTTTAATTACATCTATACAATTACATAATAAATTATTATACTAATATGGAAAAACAAACAAGATACTTCACTCTTTACAATTATAAATCACCTCATTTTCAGCATTCTTTTTCTTTTTAGATTCTATATAACCTTTCCTTAGTAAAAAACAAAAATATTTAACTTCATTAAGAACATCAGTTCCTAAGATATATCGAGGTGGTTGTTCAGTTTCTAAAATATTATAAACCATCCATAGATTCTTCTTATATTGATGACCCATTGTCAAGAATCATCAATTCTAGAAGAAACTAAAACTAAAACAATATTTAAGCTTTCTCAATAATGTATTCTTCATAAAAATGGGAAATGATTTTTTTACCTTTTTGATCCCATCAGATATCATTTCATAAGTAGAGAAAATAATTTATAGTCCATTAATGGTAATCACACATCAGAAATATATTTTTCAGAGAAGTATCCAATGTGAGCACCCCTATATCCCAAAGCTGCTTAAACTCTCTTATTAAATGTTGTAAGTAGATTTATATATAATTATTGGGGTCATAAGGTCTAGATATCAGTATAATCAAGATAATGAATGGTTTTTCATACTCATCCATAGAAAGAAATTATAAATGGGAATACAAACTAGCCATGAACTGTGAGCAGAAATAATTTAACTAAATAGACTAAAATAATCACAAGACAGAAAAAACCAAACATTACACACCTCTTATGAAAAAATAATATTTTTTACATCAAATTACCACCATAAACATCCATATGCACGATGAACCAACTCATCATTAAAATTAATTCTCTCAACATTATTCCATAGCATAGTGGTTGATATTTTAATTGACATGAAGAGATTTTGAATCCTTGGAATTAGAGGAAAGTGTTATAATACTTTATGTGGCACACAAGATGGTGTTCCATTTACATTTTCCATAAATCGACATATACCACATTCTTTTGAGTCATTAAGTTTATCTATTTCTTCCCAAAATAAACCACTACATTTCAAAAAATAATAATCTTTATTAGTAGAAAATCCCAGATTCTTAATTAATTTCCATTCCATATACTTATATGAGGGAATACCTACATGAATAGGTAAAAATTCCTTGAAGAAGGTAATAATATAATCAATAACCTTATTATAAATTCTATATGTTGTTTTTCCATGATATTACCGTATTAAAAATTATAACTTGGCCAATTTATCATATTCCTGATATACTAAAGTTCTTGTATCACCCATAAAATGTTCACTCTCTCAACATCATGATCATTAGTCTTTTACCCATGTGTATTGATATCATTGTATTCTTACACTAGTATTTTATCTCTCTCATGATGATGCATGGATGGAAACTGATCAAATATCAAATTTTCTATACCACTTCTTTCCTTTTAGAAATGAATAGTATAATATTGTCTCGTCTCTCTATAGCCATACTAAACATAATAGTTTTTTTGAAATCCATATTTCATTATATGGTATCTAACAACTTCCCAGTGGAACAATCATCTTCCAACTTAATTATATAATTGATGCTAAAAAAACTCCATTTAAAGAATTTTTCAATCCAAAATTTAAGGAAAAACTTTTGAAACTCATTTTAAATCCAATTGATATGATATAAGTAGGTTATATTCATTCTACTATAAGAAAACAGTTATATTCGAATCCAAAATGTACACCATGATTAAAAAATTCATTACATCTAATTTTAATATTAAATTCATTAAATAATAATAGTATCTAGAAAAACATAAAATAAGAGAAACAACATATGATATAAGCGATGACTAAAAATAATGAACCAAGGGGATATCCCTGATATTTAAATATTCACTATCAGGATGGAAAAATAGAATAACTTTGACACTACTAAAAATATTATTCCCTTCTACTCACTTGTGTTTTAGTCAAACAAACCCATATATCTATTCCTATACTTCATCTTTTCTACCACAAGGATTAAATTACATTCCAGATCAACAGGGGTTAGAAACATGTTATAAGGATATCAACTTACACAATGGAAATTATTTCACTTGAATAAAAATAAAAAAAAATAATAATAATTCCATCAGAGAACCTAAATTGGATAAAAAAATATAATATTTTTCATTAATACATATTAAATAGTGGTTTTTGAAATAAATAACATTCAAAAATTGAATAATAACATAATTAAATATTTAATGTACTATAAAACACAAATATAAAAATATAAAAATAATAATTATCTTTAAAATATATCTAACTATCATATAAAACATCCAAAACATCCTTTAGGAAACAAATGACATCTTGTTTAGAAATGTATATAAGAAAATCGGCTATTTAATTATACGAAACAAAAGTTACAATATAAGATCACATATAAATCATGTTTACTCAAAATTCACATTCACGAAATATATTTAAAAATAAAAAAAATATTGCATAATTTATTCCCAGACCTAATTGGATATTAACCATCAGACGAATGAAAATATTTCCATAATCCTTTTAGTTAATACATAAACTAAATGTAGTCCACTACTAAAGGAAATTTTTGGAAACAAAACGCTAGAGAAAATTTAATTTAATTTGGAAACCATTATTAAATAATTAATAAAGGAAGAGAACAAAACATATAATGTAGATGGTATGGAATAATGAAAGAGAAAAATATATTTATTAATGTAAATTCAACATATTAGAATTAAATATATGAGGTCAATTTGATATATCAATTTAAAAATCTTCATTATCATGTACATTCACAATATAAAATGGTCTTGATTATAATAAATGATTTTGATTACCCAAGTATTGAGAATTAAACTAGGTTCTCCTATAGGCTAAGGGAAAAAAATCCCTAATGGTTGAAAACTAGGGTTTAGTGATCAAATAAACTATAGTGAAACTTTTTACCCACAAAATAAATAAACATAAATGGACAATCATACCTCTATAATGTAAAACTCTATAAAAATATTTAAAAACTACAGAAAAAACAAATTAATTTTTACAATATCTAGAAATGAGTAAAAAACATGTTGAATCAAACTATATTTATTAAATTGAATAGTTACCATTAAAATTGAGAGAGAAAGGAGAATAAATAATAGGTTTTACTAAAATATTAACTCTTAAATATTTTAAATACATTCCATAAATAGAGGAAGAACAGCTTTAGATGGGTAGAATGTCGCATGGGGAATGCCAAATTCACTTAAATAGGGTAGGTGTCACATGAATGACTTATTTTAAATTTAAATTTCATTTAATTTCCATTCATGCTTTGTTTTGGGGGTTTTCCAAGCTTTTATGGAGGAATGGGTAAGTTTTCACGAATTGGGCCAAACTGTGAGCCCAATTCCAAATTTAAAAATAAATTTTTATTCCTTTATAACTCCTAAATTTTTCAACATTTTTCATCCATTACAATTCCAACTTGGAATCCTCGGACGTATTAACACCAAAAAAATAATTTGGACCATTTATAAATCTATAATCATGGTGGATTTTAGTTTTTATTTATGGGATTGGGCCTGCCCAAAAGCCCATTTCTTGCATTAAAAATATTTTTTAATGTTTTTATAAGTCATTAAATATTTAAGTTTATTAATTGATTCTGACTCTCCCCAAATACCACATACCTAAGGCACGCCCCCATTCTCCCCACCCCCAATTTGGAGCTCCATAGAATCACAAAATTGGGAGAAACTTATCTAGATTTCACAAATCTCCCAAATTTGAAGAGGTAAATTAATCCTTTAATAACTCGCTCTATTATTACTCTTTTTCCCCATTATTTTTCAAAAATTATCTTATAATACTTTTTCAAATCTCCCTTAATGTTTTAGCTATTTTAACATTTAGAAACTGGTGTATTTTAGGTCTTTTTCTTTAAAAATTTTCTGCGTAAGTGTTTCTCTCTTTAATTCCTTCCCTCTCCTTAGGGTTTCCTCCCTATTTCAAGATTTTATATAATGTGAAGAAGTTAGGGTTTGAACCTATTGTTTTCATTAGTGTCTTTATTATCAAATATTTTGGTCTAAGGATGGATTTATCTTCCTTGTGGTGTGGCGGTGGTGCGGTTGATGTTTCGCACCAAGTTTTGAGGGATTCGATACTTTCGGTAGGTTGTTCCATGTGTAAATAATTAATGATGAGTTATCATTCTGTATTTTTTAATTTTTTTTATTCCTCATATGTTTGGTGTTGTGAAAAATAATTTATGATTTTTTTTGTTAAGTGTTTAATTTTATAGTTTCTTTTTAACTTGAAATTGGGTGTTTTCATGTGTAACTCATGGGGTATTATTTGGGTGTTTTTAATAAATTATGGAATTGGTTCACTAAATCTTTTTTCACCTAACAATTATGTATTGGTAGTTTATTAGTGTCATTTGGCACGTAAGAGAGGGTTTTTTAATAGGTTTGATGTGTAAAACATTATTATACTTCATGAGAGCATTTTATGAAAATGTGTGTTTTCATTTGTATCTTTTGTGGTATTATTCAAGGTAATTTTAGAAAACTTGAAAGTGGTTTTATAAATGTCCCTAGGGATTCAAATTCTGTTTCGGATAGTATTTTTTATGGTTTTGGTCTTAAATGAGGGTTTTGAAATGGGTTTTGTGTGCAATACATAGTTACACCACTTGGGTTCTTTTTATGAAAATTGTAAATCTTTTTGTTGGTTAAAAAAGTGGTAAAAGGAAGTATATGTACTGTTTGGTGTCTGTGTTCACCTAATATGTGTTTTTTAAAGGTTAAGTGATGTTTTAATATGTCAAATATTTTTATAATGTTTTGTAAATTTCTGAAATGTTTTAATAAATTGTGATGTTGGGGAAAAACATGTGTGTGGGTTGTTTCTTGTATGTTTGGTGATAAAATGATTTTGAAGGTAAAAGTGTATTATTTGGCATGTTTGTTTGGTATGTTTGGTGAATTTTTGATTTGGAGAGGATATTTTCATGTGAAAAGTATATTTCTTGACTTGTTGAACTTGTTTGAGCACAAAAGGAAAACCAAGGTATCTAGGTGGGTGGACGTGTACTTGTATGCTAGTGAATCTGGGGGGGTCGGCCTCAATTTCACTTAGAAATATTATCACTTAAAACTCTAACTAACTATGAAGATGATGATTTGGGACCACTAGGTTATGGGTATGTTCCCTACTAGTGGATCTTTCACGAGAACGGATATTTGTGATGGTTACTCTCATCAAGATACGAGGTACCTAGGACCCACAACGAGCTAGTTCCTAGGGGTTATTTCCTATTCCTTGTGCTCATTAGGTAATTTTTGCTTACCTTCGGCATATGGTGTGGTTGGATGGAAAATTCAGCAGTGTTTACATTATTTTTAAAATTGTTGATTCTTAATGATTTCCCACTTAAAACTGTTTTAATTTTTTAGTTGAATCTTTTAGAAATTATAACTAGCATTTCATATTTATGAAAACTTGCAAGTTTTTCATCTTTGAATTTTTATCACATGGAATCACTTTGTGGTGGTATCCTACTAGGTATTATCTCAAACCCTACATAAACCCTTGTGTATATGTAGACTTCTTTATTTTTGGTGTCGCAGGTTGGGTATAGTTTTTAGTGCAAGTGGTTTGGGTTTCTAGCAGGTCCTTAGTGGTGAAGTCCTATGAGGATGGCTTGAGGGAGGTACCTCTTACTAGGTTTACGTTCCTTGGATATTATTATTTGGTTTTGTACCTTTTTAATGGGCTTTAAACATAGTTTAAACTTATCTAATTCAGTTCTGAAATTTCTTAAAAGACGGTTTTAGTTTAAAAATTCAGATTTGTTTTATTGATTTTTTTTATTTTTTAATGTTTATAAAATCGGATAAATAGATCCCAATTATCATTATATGATACCGTAGAACTTGTTCCAGTCCATGGGGATTGGGAATGCCCTTTGTTCCTTGTCACAGACCTGGTTTGGGGCCGAGTTCGATGGCTACTAGATTTGGTTCGTGACAGTGGGTGTGAGATCGAAATCACCTGAGGAGGGGAAGGGGGTTCCAAATCCACATCAGGAGAGGAGGGAGGATTCCAAAATCTTCTGAGTGGAGGGGGATGAGTAGAATAATAGGAAGTATTATTGTTTAAATTAGGATGAGGGTAGGATGAGATCGAGTGGTCCTCCGTATTTAAGGCTCTATAACAATGGTTTTTAAAAAAACTATTGGTATAGACCAAGATATTCCAATGGTATTTTAAAATCGTTAGTATAGTCCTGGAGAAAAACCATGTACCAAAGGTTTATCTAAACTGTGGGTATAGATCCATTAGGATAGATTCATTTTTTAGTAGTGCAATGTTGAGATGAGAAAATTAAACAAATGAATATCCACAAAATATTCCTCACTAATAATGAATCCCAAAAATTAGAAGGGTTTGTTCATATTGTGTCCAATGATTAATTTTAAATTAACCCCCATAAAATGAAAATCACTTTTAATGTCTCATTCCAAAAAAATGACCTATAAAATAATCTATTTTATATAATTATCATTTCAATAAATACCTTGAATCACCTAAAATCCTTTTTAAAATCAAATATTCTTCCAAATTAAAATTCAACCTTTATATCTAATACAAAATCCAATAATTTCTTATCTAACTTAATCAGATAAGGTTCCCAAATTCATGAAATTCATTCAAAATAACAATAATTTCCTAATCACTAAATCCATTTTCAATCTCATGGTTATCCATACAATTGAGCATATGTTCTAAAAATAAACTTAGTAATTATATTTCTAAATTATTAAGTAAAAAATGCAGTCATATTTCCTAGGATATCCCAAAGGATTGTGTTAGGTGTTTACCCCTTGCCTCCCTTCAGTAGTGGGTTCAATTCCCATTGGCATTCCATATGTGATGGTTTTTCACCCAACCATTGATTTTTTATCAATGAAAAATGATTAATAATATTATTCTTATAACATTACCTATAATATGATGAACATCTTCAAAAACTATATTAATCATAAATTTCAATAAAATCCAAAATGTTTTTAATATCAATAAAGTTATATATATAATGAAAAGCTCATTATTCATATTAAACCAAATATTTACATATTCTTCAAACAAATGAAACATCTCTAAAAATATCATTAATCACTTAAATATCTCATAACATAAAATATAAAAAGTGGTGTATAACACTTTTAGCATAATATTAAACATAACATTATAGACCTATAATGGGATCCATAATTCTAAAAATAACCTCACATGAAAAAAACCTAATATATAAATTTATCTAAACCTTTATCTAAATCCAACTGTAATAGACTCGAACCTTCACTCCTAGATCCAATGCTAAAAACAATATCTTTACATATATGGATCGATACCAATAAACGTGACCTAATTTTTTCAACTACAAATTATAAAAAAAGATATACTAGGTCACTATATGCCGAAATAATGTTTATGTTTAGATTTTCTTAGAGTTTGGAAAAATTATTTAATAAATAATACCAATGTCTTCAAATGATTATTTCTACCAATAAACTGATATTTTTTAATTTCACATTACTTCAGCATCATTATCCGTATGAAATACTTCTATACATTATTCATTTATCATAATTCTTGATAACCTGGTTAAATGGAAAATTAAAAAGGGTGAGATGAAATTCTTGGTAAGGGTAAACATAAATTTTAATAATTAAATTTTATTAGTGAGCATAATGGTATGAATACATAAACTAAGTTCATCGACATAACAAAAAAATATTAATACTCATACATATTTTGATAATCAACTTTGAAACATAGTGTAAATATTTAGAAATTAAAGGGTCCTAATAATCAATTATCATGAACCATGTTATGTTAATCTAGAGAAAATGAATCATTGCAAATTCATTGAATGCATAATGAAAAAAATTTTGTATCCTAGAACATTATCTCTTAAGAACCCCTGAAAATTAGAATAACCAAATGGATGACTTTGAATATAATTAATCAGAAAACATAATCATTAAACAAGACATTAGAGAGCTATCTAATAATTCCCATTATATAAGCTATATTGGGCTCACCCGAACCTATTTAGGCACACACCCATTAAAATATCATTAAAAACTCCTTGAGGAACATATCCTCTTCACTTTGAAAATTACATTCAAACAC
This sequence comes from Viscum album, assembly GCA_963277665.1. NCBI lineage: Eukaryota > Viridiplantae > Streptophyta > Magnoliopsida > Santalales > Viscaceae > Viscum > Viscum album. Next base: position 319,791,849 of record OY728127.1, read on the forward strand.
TACAACATAAAAAAATCAAAATAAATTACTTAGAAAATAACCTTGGAAACTATTAAATTATGTTTCAAAGAAAATAATGTTCATGGCTGTGAGAAAATCCATTCCTGATTCAAATGTTAAAAATGAACTTTATTTTAAAACATTTTTGAAACGGAGCCAAAAGTGAACCATTTGGAAAATGTTAATAAATTTAGTTTTAAACCCATTTTAAATTAGGCCATGGATAGTGTAAAATCTATTTAGTAGATCATTTATTTTAGAAAATAACATTTTAGAAAACAAGGATATTTAAGAAAAATATTCCTAATCTAGAAAAAGGTACAATATTGGTATCACTCAATGGTGACTTCCTTGATGTATCATTGCCACTTTGGTACATTTTGAATCATAATCCCCATGATGAAAATAAAATAAAATGAAACATTAAATACAATGAAAATATTTTTACTCATGATATAACACATAAAACTTCCATTATATACACCATACAAAATAAATAATTGGGTAATATGGCAGATGTATCATGGAGGTGAAAGTGAGATGAAAATACCTTACTTTGAGTCCAAAAATTCCATATATGTCCTTTAACACCTTAGTAATAAGATTTTATCAATTATTTTATTTCATAAAATTTTTATAATTATAAAAACTTGGTTTTAAATTGTTTATTTAATTTATTATAATGTCATATTTAAATACTAAATTAGTTAAGTCCATGTCGGGTGTTTTGAGGACGTTTGGTCCATATGTATAAAACATATTAAGTATGTTATTAATAGGTAAAGGGTTCATATTTTATAATATATAGAATATAAGTTACATTATTTAGTTTCTATACAATAATTATACTATTAAAACCAACCATGAGTAATAGTTATGAAGAATGAACTACGTTAAAATCAGGGAGACACCAGGTTGTACGTAAACATGAGAAACATTTCCATTATTCAAAAATAATAATGGAAATAATATGATTATTATATTAACTTTATAGAATTATAATTTTAAAATAAATATAATATCATTTCAATAAAGAAACATACATTTACCATCCAAGTGATAGGGTAATAAAAAATGAATCACATCGCTTCGTGTGGCAGTAGTTCGCCACACACACGAATGGCGTTATCATTTTTAAAAGGATGGTAACATTAGAAATTATATGATATATTAATTTTATAGGATGATTAATGTTCATGAATATCATATATAATCATTAAATCTATCTTTATTAATATCCATGATAGGTGAAGATGTAAAACTAATAACATCATTTTGGAGGGTGGTAGTCCACCATATATACGAAGGATTGTTTAATTTCCCATTTGATTGAAAAGAATATGGATGTATGTTGTGCCATTAAAAAATAAAATCATATAATATTGGATATAATGATGTTTTATATCATAATTGATGAAGAATATTTGAATTGAGTAGAAGATTAAATAAAATAAAACATTTTTTATGAATGATATCTCTTTTTTGAACAACCACTTTATGTTTGAAATATAATCCTTAATATTATGGTTTCATAACAAAAAAGGACTATAAAATGTGGGGATTAAATTGAATAATTTATTTTGGTAGTTATCTTATAAACTAATAGGTTTTGAAGGTTTCAAGATGAGAGGATAGGGGGTGGTCATTTCTATTCTAGGTGATGATACACATAGAATATCTAAAAAGTAAAGTCTGTACCCATATTTTTAACATTCCACAGGGATCAAAAATTTAATATATTAAGAATTATAAAAAATAAGGACTAAAAATAGAAATAAAATAAAATATAGAAAATTTTATATGATATTTTTAAACCCGACCATTTTAGTTTAACCCCCTAATAAACTCATTTTCAACAAAACCATGGTAAATGATATTTATTATTTTCACTATCCATTATAACCAAAAAATAAGTTGAAATTTTTTAGTAATATAAATAATTTTATCTCCTCATAAATAATACATTTTATCAAAATTAATTCCTATAATATTCAAATTTTAGTTTTAAATAAAACATGTTGTACGATGAATAAGTGGTTCTTCAAGAGATTAGTTTCTGAAGCACAAGATGATCTTATATTAACAATATGACTACTAATCTTCACTATAAAAATTTGAATTAATACTTATAAATATAAAATATATAACTTTATTAGAAATCATTACTCATTATGGGTTATATTAATTAACTAAAATGGATAAATATTGTACATTTTAAAATATTTTTCAGAAAAAATGTGTTATTAAGCCTACAATAAACATATACTAAAATATAGAATAAATATGATTGAATAATATTTAATTGAATTAAATATAATTAAATAATACTTGTGTTACATAAAATCAAATTCAAATCATTATGGGACTGTTATGTTACTTTATTTATTGAAATAAAATTACAATTTTAAATGAATCTATATTTTTTACTATTCACTGAAAAATTAGCATTTTCTGAATGAATTTAAAAATTTCTACCAAACTTAATTTTTATATGATTATTTAAAAAACTATTTTCATTTTATCAAAACATTTTAAAGAATTTTTAGAAATGAATTACATTTTTTTCTAAAAAAATAATAAAAAACATTTTTGTATAAAACTTGATTTTGATAAATAAAATGACATTACTAAAAATTGAGAGATTATTTATTAATAATTTAAAAATACACATATATTGAGTAGTAAATTTATATATATTTCAAAAACTAGTTAATCCTACTCATACCCACATAATTTTACGGTTATGTTATAACAGTAATATATTTCGCAGGTCATTTAAGCACGATGTTGTGTGTCGTATAAATTATCAAATATTACGTTATTATTTTAGATTATCGAGGTGTCGTAGATACTTCCAGAGTATTATTTATTTCACTATTTTATATATTCTATATTATGTGAAATTGTGCTACTTTCATAGTAAAGTTTTATCTTCTTGATCAGATGTATTACTGTTACTTCAAATTCTATTAACATATGAAGGATATTCTACCACCAGAAGGAACATTCTACTGTGAATTGAATACTGCTATGGTGACAGTATTATACTAATCTTAGTTAAGATATAATATCACCATTTGAAATATTCTACTACTAGTTCATCTCTTTTTTCCACCAATATAATTTTCTACCTCTAGTTAAATCTTTACTAGCATAACTAACTAGAATAAAATTAAAATTGATTATTCAAAAAACTAGTTTAAGGTATTTAATTCAAGATAGATACATGTGTATTTAAGAGTGAAAATTCTAAAACAACTACACATATGAATTAAAAACAAATTTATTAATCCCAATTTTTATTCTCAGTATAATGAATTGTCTAAATTTATTATTATCCTCCAATGAATAATTAGAAAATATGACAAATATATAAAATTAGAGGATCTAATAATACAAAAATTATGGATAAATAACCTCAAACTAGTACTAATAAACTAACTAGGATTTAGTAACTACTGAAAATAAAAATTATTACTCAATGCTTCATAAAACGCTATTTTTTACTAGAAAAAAAACCAAATAGATAATATTGGAAGTATTCTCAGGGATACATTTAAAGGAAATACAAAGAATAAGAAGAACATTCTAGATCATCTCCTATTTGATAAAAGAGAGAAAAAATAAAAAAAATTATAATATTTATTTTATCTTCTTTATGTTATAAATAATTAATCAATAGTTTTTGTAAATTATACATTTAATAGAAAAATCTTGGGAAGATCCTTGGAGACTAATCAAATATACTATTATTATTATTTTTACACCTATTAGACCACGTATAGCTATGGAAGGTGTCATTTATTGGATATACTATCTACTATGTATTTGTATGTAAAACCCTAATTCATTTTTTAGATCAATATTATTGTTTAATAAACATCTTTGCACATTTTGATTTCTTATTAGAGAAGCCTCAGTCTCAACTTGAAATTTTACCTCTTTATTTTATTTAGATGCATGTTTTATTTATTTGGTATTATAGTATTAAAAATACCAGTTTTATTATTTAAATATATTTATATAAACAATACTCTGATAGTTAAATTTAATCACTGATTTATATATTATGTTTAATGTGATTGGATTTATTTCAAAATTTATTATTTTTTTTATATTGTTTTAACTGAGAAGTGATTGATCCTTTGAGAAATATTTCAGAAACATAAATTTTTTATTTTCTATTATTTTAGTAAGGTGATATATTTTTAAATTTTTTGGGAAAATTTTATATTTTTTTTTAAAGAATATTTTTTGGAAACCCAATTCACCCCCCACCCATCTTGATTTTTCAACTATGACCAAAAATTATTTAAATTTCCTAGAGTGTAGGAAATTACAAAGTCAAAGTATTAGAATAAGTCAACCCAAAATATCTTCTGAAGGTTCAAATCTTTTTTTGAAAGGTTTTAACCAAAATTTTTATGTTCAGAGGAAACGGTTAAAATTTCCCAGAAATAGTATCGAGGCCAACATTTTAGGTCATACACAATCACTGAAAGTTAAAAATCAAGAGTTTAATAATTCATCTCATGAAATTGAATCTAATGTGGTATGTAAGGCACTACATGATCTCCCTCTATAAGAATATATCCTAAACCTAAACCCAAAGCATCATAATAAAACAAATAACCCAAACTATATCATGGTAAATTTAATCTTATTTTTTAGATCAAACTCTCATTTAATTTATCATAGTATTCCAAAAACTTTGAATCCCTCAAGAAAATCAACCCCATATTGGTGAGAGTAGTAAAAGGTGACACAAGATTTGAGAAAGCATTTATGATCCATCGATAATATCCTTCCAAAAATAAGAAGATTCAAACCTCAAATATTCTCTATGGTTTTACCCATGATTTGGTTATCTTCACCATTTTAGGAACAATTGAGATACAATATCCTGATATTATCTTCCCTAAGAACATAACTTATCATATATATAATTTGAACATTGATAATTTATCCTAAAAATGTAATCCATTGTAATTCTGAAAACATGAATCAAAGAACACACATAAAATTATTTAGACTTAGAGTAAATAAATATTTCATCCAAATAAACCATGATAGAAGTGTCAAGACACTGGTAGAAAATATTATTCACCATTTCCATAAAGATAGTGGTAGCATTGGTAGGTCCAAAAAGCATCATGTGGAAGTGGAAGTGTCCATACCTCCATATGAAGGAGTTCTTTATAATATCTAACTCCTTGATTCTGATTTGGTGAAAACCGAACTAAATATGCAATTTTGAAAACCAATTTTTCCCATTCAACTAGTTGAAAAATCATCAATTCATGTTAGGGAATATTTTTTCTTAAACATTACTTGATTGGGATTCTATTAATTGATGCATAATAAAAACGTTCCATCAACCTTCATTGAAAAAATCAAAGGGGCTACCAAAGTTCACACACTTAGTAATATAAATCACATGGATCTCAAATTTTTCAATTTAATTTCAATTTATTTCAGCTTATCTAGAGACAAATCATAAGATGACATCAATATCAGTTGAGTTTCGTTCATTACATCAATCGAGAATTCTGTCACTTATTGTAGTGGTATACCCAAGAATTAATTCAAAAACACTTCTAGAAACACATTTTCGACTAGAGAAATGATACCACTGCCTGATTTTTTTCCATTTAAAACACAGACAAATGGATTGACTTTACAATCTCTATATTAGATGGACCCTCTGGATTTTACCTTGGATATTATTCTCTCAGAAACAATATAGAGATCCAATCTAATGATATGGAGAACACCTAGTGATGATGATAATTTGTATGAACCATGTTAGTGATCAACCAATCAATCCTTATAATAACATTTAAGAGGTATAATTTTTGTAACATGAAATCCCAAACCAGTTCAATATGAGATAGAAATAAAGATAATAGAAGACCATGGAAACCATGTATTGTCTTATTTCCTATAGGAATTGACAATTCTAAAATGAATGGCATGAGTTATATTGGATATTTAAGAATATCCCCAATATATGATGATATAAAAATGTTAGAAGCACTTGTATCAACTAAAGAATTCACATAGGTTGAAGAAATACAAATGGTACCTCTCATAGACATAGGACATACATTAACTTCTTTTAAAGAATCTCCCACTGCATGTTACTACTTCATTTAAGGAACATCTGGATAGAAACCTATAGTAAATTAATCATCTAACTACACCACATATCCTTTAGGTGTTGATGATGTTATAACAAAGTAAGGAATATGTGGTTCCTAAAAAAACTTATTCAACTAACCGTAGCTCCCACATGAGTTTTAGTACTTTTCAGGTATGAAAAAAAATTATTCTTGTGTCTTATAAACACACATTGTTAACATTTCAAGCCACTATCCACTAATAATGGTACTGGAATAAACCAATGAGGAGAACCATCCCTTTTTTCCCTAAAAACTAAATCTTCTTATTCTTTCACTTTTAATAACTGCTTGATCTACCTCAAAATGAATAGAATCTCTGTTAATTCTTTATTAACCCTCTATTTCACGCTCAACCATCAATTACTTATAGACCACAATAACATGGGTGGTCAAATTTATCTTAAATTCTTGACACTAAATATAATATAGAAGACCCATATTAAACCTTTGATCCCTCATATTCTAATTAAATACAGACACTATTGAAATCATAGAGAGATTAGTGAAGTGATTATCATACTCCATCACTAATAGATTCCCATTCCCATTCTTGAAAAATTCCAAGGATTTATCCATGGTCAAATATTTTGGGTTGAATTTGTAAATGAAAATGTATTTGAAGCATTTCAAAAACAATAACTCAGTATTTTTAGTGAAAATAACTAATTACCAACAACTTCTACTCAAAAATTAAATCCAAAAGTAGGAAGACGCCATTTTAACTGAATAGGGTGTCACTAAGAATTGTAAAATCCATTCAGAATTAACCAACCAATCTTTCAGCTGCAAAGGATCATTAATATATTGTAAGAATAGTATTTTCTAGAAATTTTATTCCTGGACCATATTTTGATCCTAATCTATTCAATTTTATAACTCTCTATCCTGAATAAGTTAAGGTTCTATATGGTGTTATATAGCTCAAACCAGGTTCACCACTTCTTCAATCAGATTTAGATCAGCTAGAGGGTTTCCATACCAGGGTTCATCAATAATAAACTCTTGAGGAATATTTGAAAATCTTATAGTGGGAATGTTACTACAAATTAATTGTCAAATTTTCACAAGAACATGATATCCAGGAATCAATTTGAGTTTATTATAAAATAATTCAAAATTAAATTATTAAGATACATAAAAAAGATAGGGATTTGAACGCTCCAAATCCAAAAAAATATCATTTTCCTTACCATCTGTGGAATCAAAACTCTAAACATGACGATAGCTAGCCAAGAACTCTCCCATAACAATCCCCTTAAGTCACCATATTTCTATCTCTTATAAACCAAGACATCCTAAAATAAATACCAATAAAAAATAGAAAACCCACCATTTGATAAAAATTTATCATGATACAACTTCGATTACCCAACTATTTGTAACCCAAACCAATATATACACAACATAAAAGACGGTCCTGATCCCCACAGGTTAGAAACAATATCTTGGAAATCTATAACATCTTATTGGGAAATATTTTCTCACAATTAACCTATAAAAAAGAGATAAAAAGATATTGAATAATTCTGAAATTCCAAAAAACTAAATTAAAAGAAAAGATGAAAATGATAGGAAAAATAAATATCAAAGTACAAATAGAAACTAAAGTACTCCAAATTTCTAAGTCATGACTCCATGTGATATAATGTTACCTTCAAAATCCTGCACCCTACTAACGATCAGCCCCTTTATCACTCGGTGGTGCATTTTTCTTACCTATATTAGATAAAACAAGATATACAAATAGCTATAGCTATATAAAGAGTGTTAGAAAAATATCCCAGTAGAATCCCACCATCTATTTCATAAGAATCATTTATAATATAAACCAATTATGCTCATGTAAAAATAAATAAGGCATAAAATGATGTTCCATATAGTTTGATAAATGATATAGAAAAATCACCATTTTCAAAATTTAGTGAACCATAAAAATAAACAAGTTTCCAAATAATTTCATTAAACATCCCCAATCAATATTTCGATGATAATTTTTATTGAAAAAAAAGCCCATGGGTTTCAACAATCTTAGGTTAATGAGGATATTCATAACAATAGATTGAAAATTATGCCACATTTTTTGTACATTACCCTAGTAAAACAATTATATGGGAAATATTTTCACTCATAATAGTGGATCATTTCCATGACTTAGGTAACCTAGTGCACACATTAGCCTAGGAGAGTAGGTTTAGGGGGAAAGATTTCATCCTTGGGGATGGATCCCTACATCATTATCGATCACTTATAGGTGTATGATGTTATAATCATTTAAATGGAATAACATTTTTGAAACCACATAAAACATGCTTTGGAACCATTTCCATTAATAACACCAATGGGAAATAAAATTTTTAAAACCAAAACCAAAATGACCATATTTTATCACAACATTACTCAAACCTTTTGAAAACCATTTCAAAACTCATTTCTATGATAAATCCATAAATCATGCTTTCCATGAATTTTATAAACCAAATTTTAATAATAAGAAACTATGATTTATAGAATAATGTTGCATCTGGAAAATGACTACCGTGAAACACAAGGAGTTCTAGCACACTCAAGAGATCCACAGGCCAAGAAAACCCAATGGTTCAAGAAGATAATGGAGAAACATAAACCAAGAATTATCAATTATGAATCTCCAAAACATCATTTCTGAGAAAAAAAGACAGAGATATCATTAACAATATGATTATTGAGGAACACAGAAAAATCAATAAAGATCTATAAAAAACTCAATTAAAATATTTATATATAAGAAACCCAATTAAATCATGTCATAAACCATAGATATAGCATCAAAGTCCATAATATAAGGTTATATTCATGGTGAGGATAATAGTTCTATAATAAAAATGATGAGCAACTAAGAACAGGCACATACCTTTGAAAAATATACCCAACACCAAAAAATCTATCGATAATGACCACCATGAAATAATAAATCACAAAAATCTATAACAAAAACATCCTTATTCTAGATCTTATTCCACCATAAAAAGAATTAGGAAAAAACAATGAGTTTCACATATTGAAAATAAAATTCATAAAAATTAATATGTATCTCATGGTTTTTCCACACAGCTTAAAAAGTCGTGTTCTAATCATGATCTCATTTCTCAGCTACAAAAGAAGCCTCATATATTAGCTTTATAGTTTCAAAAACCACAAACCAACCATTTGAAATGTGTTTGCCTCAAGTTTCATGGTTTGATGAGAAGGTTAAACATGTTGCACTAGTAGTTATTTTATCTTTTTTCCCTCCACTGGAACCCCCAAACAAGGGGCATGGTTTCATGTGAAGAGATTTATGGTTTTTCCAAGCCATGTGACAACCCTACACAACTATAAAAACTCTTAAAAATCTAAATTTCACACAATATAACCTGATAGAATACACAAATAAAATATATTCAAAATAAAGAAAATTAATTACTTGAAAACATCACTGACATATACCAAAATCATGGTGATACAAGCACAGAAATCACAGTTCAAGTTAAACACTAATGAAATTAAAGATAAACCATCTTAAAATAAAAGAATATATATCACCCTCATAAGGTTTTTTAAAGCTTTGGATCATTCTGAATCACTTGTAAATTGAAATATTTTTAAAAATGAAAAATGATTGAAAATGAGAATTTATGATGTCATTGTTATTATACAAGTGGTATGTACATCGAATAAGCTATATAGAACCACCATGTATTTCAAAGAATAGTTTGAGGTCAATTATCATAGAATTAAAGAACATTATAGCTCTCTAATATAGGATAATGAGGTATATGATTATAGTATTGTCATGTTAAAAAGTAAATGTGTACAAAGGGTGAAATATCTTGAATACTTGAACAATTCTCCAAATATGAAATGTCTATAGTTATAAGTGTAATTTAGATAAAAAGAAGCCACCTAATATGAATATTTAAATTATGATAAGAAAATAATAGTATCTAGAAAAGAAAATAAGATGATTTTTTACTTCCAAAAATACTCAATCTTGTGGAAAAATTGGTTGATTTCTTCCACTAATTTATCCACTGTAATCTCAAGGAAAAAGCCAACCCATTATCCAAAAAAATTGATAGAAACAATATTTTCTTGTCTTCTATTATAGGTTTAAAAACGTGGAAAATATAAGAGAGAGAAAAATGATAATCCTACAAATCAAAAAAGATAAATTTCAGAAAAAAGAAAAATCTTATCTCCCCAAAGAAATATTATAAGAAGAGTGTTCTTTTGTAAAAATTGAATGTGGGGAAAACTTGCTAGATTGGATCCAATATCAATATGAGGAGATTTGTTGGACACTGATTGTGTTGTATGTTTTTTGGAAACAATTCCATTAAATATTTTTCTGATGTTTATAAATACACAGGATAAAAATGGATTGTATTTAGGGGAACACATCTTAATTTAAATGAAGACTTGAATTATAAATATAGAATTCACAAAACTATAGGAAACTATTTACAAGACATAATTTTATTGTATTGTAATTTTCATTATTTGTAAAAACAATAGTTATTATATAAAGGAGGTGTTCTAGTATAAATAAAATCAAAAAAATCACACTGATGTGAGAAGAACAAAATGGTAAAAATTGAATAAGGTAAATAAAGAAACATATTTTTTCTTGTGATGAAAAAAAGAAGGCTTTTGAACAACTTCACCCAATATGAAAAATAATAAGGTTAAATAGGATGTAAAATTAAGGAACGGATTCATATATTGTATAAATATATGACACATCATAGATAATTGTAAATTCTCCTTGTATATAAAGTTACATAAATTAAAAAACAATGAATGGAATCAATACAATAAAGGAGTACTGCGATTTGTTTAATTGATGACAACTATTTAAAAGAAGTGGTGAGGATTATAAATAAAGTTAACCTAAATAGTGATAAAGAGATTTGCAGAAGATATAAAATTTTAGTTCATACATCCAAAACATTCATGACTATACTGCTTGAAAAAGTAGATTTATTTAATTTCATGGGAAAATAATTAATGACTCTAAATTTCACAAAAGTTTTTCTGAAAAGGGTTTCCACACACTTTAAAAGTTTGAAAATTTTCCTAAAAATTAATTAATTATAACAATAAATATTTAATTATATTAATATAAATTTAAATTTTAGTAAAACTATAATTAAATACATATTTTAGTATTTTAGGACTCAAAAATTATAATTTTATATGATGAATATCAATTTCCAACTTCATAGGTTGAAATACGCCTATAATGAGTTTTTGATATTTTCCCTTAGAAATAATATTTTATGAATAATTAAAAATGTGGTATTTAACTATTACTAGTTTTATTCATAATAATGTGTAATAATATATAGAATTAATAACTTATTGACTATCAATTTTATTGAAATAAATATAAGAACATTTGAATGTAAAAAGTGATATTTTTCAGAAAAAAATATTTTTTTAAATGATATAATGCCCATCAATTTTAATTAATTAACATAAAATTTAATAATGAATTATTTAAATGATATTTATATATTATATATCTAAATTAATTAATTTTAATCCATTTATTAATTATTTCTTGTCATATAGTTTATATAAGATTATCTTATGCTTGAAAATGCATTTCTTCCAAAATTGTTCTTTGACACGATTTGCATATTTATTTTTAAATTAAATATTTCCAATTATATGAATTTAATTGGTTAAATGGATTAAATATTTTAATCAAAAAAATAAAGTTTATTTCATAAGATCAACTTATATTTTTATCATAATTAATTATAAAAATATTAAAAAAAAATATCCTCATTAAGGTTCGAACAAGGTTTTACGTGTTACATATACTTGGGTTAAAATAAATTTTCAATGCATATAATTTTTATTAATAAATTTTTATTTAATATTTATAACTATTGGGTCAAAATTATCTAATAATTATCTTTTTATTTTTTAGATTAAAGGATAAATTACTAAATTTAAAAAAAATTAGTAATAGTGGTGAAAAATAAAATGTTAAAAGTAAATAACCTTGGAGGTAAAGGAAATAACATGTTTAAGACATGTTTATTTATTGTTTTGGAGTTTTTTACCTACATTACATTAATTACACCCTATTATTTATCAATTATTGAGGAAATTTTGTTGAGAGTTACTTCCCATTGGTGAATTGTTGGGGGTATTATGAAAATGTCTCTCCTCAATTATAAAACGACATCACATCCCCTTACTTTTTTACACCTATAATTCCATTTAGATCAAAATAACACTAGAAAATATATCCCCAACATCATTATACACATTTTATTTTTTTTTCATTCCCAAAATTACAATCCTAGGTTTCTTAATAAGAGACCCAAGGGTGGCTTCTCTAAGCGAGGGTAATCATCTTCCACAAACAGTTTCTTTTTTCAACTTATTTTATCACCATAAATTATGTCTTAAAAATTACAATAAAATAACACCATAATATTCCCTATACTTATATGTTATTATTTTTATGGAATAATTTTTATCCATCATTTTCTCTATTAAATGGGATAAAGTTTCATCGATCGTGTGTATTACGAGCTACCACCACACGAACTAGTGTAATTTTTTATCCAACAACCACTCACAGGGATAGTTATATGTATGGAAATAATGAATTTATATTATAAATATGACATAATATTAATTCTATAAAATTAATATATCATAAAATTACAGAACCTTTCACAAATTAAGTGAATTATATCATCGGTTTTTCACACGTACAGCCTATTGTCTCCACGAAGCGAAGTGATTCATTTTCCATGTAAAATTTTTACGTGTAAAAAGGTATGTACAATAAAAATTATTATATTTATGAAATTAGTATAATTTATTATATGATGGATCTATATACTATTCACAATAACTAAAACCATTGTTATGAAAGATGTATGGTAAAATAATGTAGGTAACACCTGAATCATTGCTAATAATAAAATACTACTAACGAATAGGTAGTAAGATGTTATCAGAGGATAATATTTGATATTAAATATATTAATATGGTTATTTTATAAATTAGTAACATGCTTAAAACCATTATATAATAGGTTAAATAATTTTCAATTAAAGGGAAGCACAAGGTAATGCATTTCGTCTCAATTTACACACAATTTATACATATTATTTATTATGCATCTGTTGAGTTTTATGTGGTGTATATACCACCACAATTATATATATATATAATCTATTTATTCAAGGTGATTAATGTTTCAATTCAAGTCTGTTATTACAATTGATTATATTTTAAAAGTTAACGAAGAGGTAAGAATCTATTTTACAGTCTCCCAATATTTTTGGATGAATTTTACTTTCATCAAAGGAATCTTATCATTTATCCTTCATAGGATCTAATAATTTTACTATACACTAGTTATTTAAGGAGATTCTATATCTTCTTCTAAATTTTCTTCTATTTTGTACATGAATCAAGAAAATAAATTATTTAAGGAAATCCCAATTTATTTCTCATTTAATCGGGTATATTTTACTTCCATGTACATGTTTTTAAAAATTCTTTGGAAAAAGTTCTTTTATTTACCATAATTATTTATTAAGTGAATTTTAATTTGTTCTTGAATTTCAAAAAGGGTATGAAATTAATATTTTAAATGTTTTCCAAACTGGATCTTTTCTTATTTCTTAACAAAAATATAAAAGGAATATTTTTTAATGTATACATCAATAATAGGTGTCCCTGCCATCATAACCACTTTATAAAATTTATATTCTTCAATATGTTTTCAATGATATGATGATTAATTATTTGAATTATTTTATTGATGCCATTCATTTTCATTTATTTTTTTTATATTCTATTACTAATGTAAAATTAGTATAATGTATGAATCTAGTTCACTAAAAATACTAAACTAATATATTATTCTGGATTATAATCCTTATATCTATATTATTTTGATAAATTAGACATCTTATTTATGTTATAGGAGTCGAGCTCATTAAATTTGGTATCAAAGCTAGTTTGGTAGAAACATTGGGAACAATATTTAGGAAAACATAGATTAAGGAACATAACCCCCTAATAGAAAATAAATATATGTCAAATTTTGGAATAATATCCTAAATTTTTTGTATGGTAGAGATTATTTGGTTTTTTCCAGAAATAAATATTTTTTAGGATACTAGAAGTGGATGTGGTCCTCAAAACGTTGTACCTAGGGGTAATATATTTGAATAGGTAATAATGGTATTTGACTCAATTATCACCAAATTCCTGAAAATTTGATTTATAACACACTGGTTTTAGCACATCAACGAGATATTATTTGGATAATTCACACTTTATTCACTAACCATTATTATGTATATTAAAATATATTTATTATTTAAATATATTACCTAAGAAATAAAGTTTATGATTCCTAGATTAAAAATATAAAAAAAAAATTATGTTAAGTGTTGCACTAGATTCAATATTATATTCTAGGATTAAAAATTCATAATTTTTATAAGATAGTATATTATATCCCATTATTTAGAAATTCATCTTGAGAGAAAGAATTTTATCAAAGGTCCTGGTCAATGTTGAAATTTCCCTACTGAGAAATCCAATAAAACTTGTATTGAAACATAAAATATCAGGCTATATACAGGAAGTTTAATCAGGTATTGAAAAAAACATGTCTGAAAAGAAAAACATGTAGTTAAAGAGTGAGATACTCTAATGAAGGATCACTTCATTAAAGATAATTCCCCATCATTTATTTGTACTTCTAATCTTGTGGTGGGTAAGAAATATATTTAGTACCCTGAAATGATATTTATATCCTTAGGATGTAGTGAAAAGGAGTAGTTTGGGCTGATTGTATACTATCTCAAGAGAGATGTGGATTAATAGTGGTGTTTGATCCAGAATAATAGAGAGGAATTGGATATATAACACATGGAATAGAGTGTAACGGCCCAAGGTTTCATTAATGGAAAATCCCTCTTGAACCAGTTAAATGTATCTTTATAAAAAAATGTTTTTATAAGATTTCAACTTCTTTGGTTTTATGATAAGAGTTGTGACCATTGTTAATATAGTCTTTGTACAGTTATCACATGATTAGTATAAATATAAGGCTTTAACGAACCCAATTTTACTCAGACAAAGGAAGTGATGGATTCATCCAGTAGAATTGCCCCATACGAAGCTCATTTGTCAGAGCTCGGAAAAGAGGTTCCATCCTTGGGCTTCACCCTTGACCAAGCCCAAGATGAGCTTCATTATGTCATGCTCGAACGTGACCATCTACGGGAAAAGTGGAAGTTGATTGAAATTACCACTCGAGTGATGTTATCCGAGCCACCCCAAGAGTTTGTCACCATCGCACACCTTACCCTTAGGTCTTATGCATCTGTTTTAAGGAGTTATGTAACAAATAAGTTGTAATATATTCATGAACATTATTTTTTTTGTATATAATAATGAATATAATTTCTAGTCATTTTTGATACATTGTGAATTGTTTTTAAAATAAAAATGGTGTTTTTAGTTATTATTTAATAAAGAATTCAATTTTATTAAATTAAGGGATTTTTGAATTAAATAATATTTTAATAAAATATTATTATTAATATTAAATTAATTTTTATTAAATATAAATTATCTTATAATTTTATGAATGCAATTAAAATTTTATATTAAGGTTTGAACGCCATTTCTATCAAAACACGTGAATTTTCAATAAATGTTGGTTTTTACTTTAAAAGTGAAAATTAACATATTTAGAAATTTTTTTAGATAAAATAAATGTCATTTCTAGATTTAGGACGTCGAAATTATCCAATGGTGAATTTTTCATAATTTTATGTGACAGTCAAATTTTTGGGTAAAAAATTAAATACAATTTAAATATATAATGTGTTTTATGACATCATAATGACCCAATGGTGATGTAATAAAATACCATAATCCTTATGTTCGGCCAATATATGTTTTATCATTAAAATATTTAGTTTTTGGGTTTGTATAACTTACTTTTCAAAGCATTAATGAACCCCTCAAGACATATTCAACACTTTTCCTTTTTAAATTAATTTCCATGGGAGTGTGACTCACCTCCACATAAGCAACCCTCACATTTTAATAAGTTCGGACCTTGGCGTTGTAAAATATTTTTTTCCTCTTTCCTTTTCCAGAAACCATGCGCAAAAACCATGGGATGGTTTGTGGTTTGGATTAATTTAATATAAGGGGTCCCAAACCTAAATAATAAAGAATTATCTCACCTTTCCTATATAAACCCACCCAAGCTCCCACTTCCTCCTCACTAAAATCCCTTGGAGTTCGTTAAAACTCTGCCCTACTCTCTCTATAATCCTCAAAAGGTGCCCCAAGCTCCCAATAAGCCTCTCACAAGCCTCTCTCTAGCCTTTGGAAGCACACTTCCAAGTAAGGGTTTTTTTCTTCCTTTCTTATTTTTGTCAATTTTCTTTAAGTTGTATTGCCATTTCAATTTCAATTATGAATGTTGGGGTATGGTTTCACACCTCCCCCATACTGCCCTTTTATTTTTTTAATGATGGGATACCCCTTTCTCTCTCGTTTAATGCCTCCCATGTACACCTGTTACTATGCTGAAATTCCGAAAGGAACTTCTCTCTCTTCTTTTACATTCAAGCAATACTTTTGTATCATGAATTTAAATTCCATTTCAATTGTTGGAAAATGTATCTATATTACCCCCTTACTGTCCATTACATGTAAATATTATGAGGAACCCCTTTCTCTCTCATCACCCTTTTTTATGAATTCTTATGTCACGTCGTTACGCTGCCGAAATCGCACCGATTTTCTAAGACAATGTCATTGTGTAGTGAATACCAAGACCATTTCTCCATCATGGGTATTCACCTTTATTCACATTTACTTATTGATTGTAAAGTTTCATGAATTAATTCCACATTCTTTTTTCGTGGAATAAATGATTATGTTTTATGAATCCATGTTTTATGATCCATGTGGCACACTTATGCATGAAATGAAATGTTTAAGAAGGGTGCGCCCTTATAGAGCTCCAATGCATTGGGTAAAGTATTGTATCATGATACGTCATGTGCAATGAGTGTTGACTCATGATAATTCAATTTCAACGAGGGTTTACTCATGCTTCATGTGCAATGAGGGTTTACTCATTCTTTATGTGCAATGAGCCTTGGCTCATGCTAATTCCATGATAAGTGTTGTTGTCACATCTCCATGTTATGATTATCATGTTTTATCATGCCTTTATGTTCATGTTTCTTTTATGCTCTATTGATATACCTATTTTATAACATGTATTTTACTCCTCATGTTATTCCATGTGTACTCCCTTACTGGGCTTTATATCTCACCCTTTTCTTATGCATGTCCTCAGGTTATCCTATGCAAGGCTAAGTACGAGGGAATGTAGTGGTCATGTAAAGGAAGTTTTCAATAAAGATGTTGTATTTCATGTTTTAAGATTTTATGTAATGATCCTAAGCCCCAAATACACTAAACCTCTCAATCTTCTTCATTGTATCAAGTGATGTTTTATGTAATGAATCATGTTTAAGTTGTAATAAAAATCAGGGTTGTCATAGTTGGTATCAAAGGATAGGTTTAGTTATTTTTGGGATTAGGAAACCCTAGTAAAGCCTTAGATACAAGACTAATTATAATAAAAACATCCCTAAGTTTTGGTAAATACTAAGTATGTGGTTTATCAAACAAATACATCCCTGTCTGGATACGAGCAGGTAGAGGCGGCTCTAGCACAGATGTATCCTAGGGATAAAACCTGAAAATACTGCTTTGAGATAGACTCTAACAGGAACGGGTGCACAACAACATGTCTTGCGGCACTCTTGGTTATGACACTCTTGGGGGATATGCTTTGATAAATTCACAATCTTGGTATGAACCCTTGTTAAGGGAAAAATGCCCCTAAGAATATATGTTAGAAATTAGATCATGAAAATCCTAGATTGAATCCCATAGACTCATGAGTTGAAGAAATTAAAGTTTATTTATAAGTCATTAGCTTTTGTCTTTGTATTACCCTTTATGTGTTACCCCTAACTTTCCTTTTTCCAGCCAATGGCCAGTAATAGGAGGACTCGGGCTAACAACCATTGTGAAGATCAGTTTGATGACTGTACTAATGAGATGTCCAATCCAATGGGAGCGGGAATCGCGAACTTTGTCATGCTTATCTCTCAACTAACTCATGTTTTGAATAGAAACACGGGTCAAGAGGAATGTCCAAACCCCCCTAAGAAGGAACAAGTCGCTATTGAGAGCTTCATGAGGCAAAGGCCTCCTTCTTTTTGTGGATCATCCGATCCCACGATCGCTGAACAATGGATCAACTCCATTGAAAAGATCTTTTCCATCCTCCAATGTTCTGAACATGAGAAGGTTCTCCTTGCTGCTTATCATATGGAGGTTGAAGCTGATCAATGGTGGACGTTGATCAAAAATACGAAGCCTGAGGAGGAGATTGAGGCTTTGGAATGGAAGGAATTCTAGAAGATGTTTTTCGATAAATATTTTCTGCGCACCCTCTGTCTTAAGATGGAAAGGGAATTCCTTTCCCTCAAGAAAAAAGATGAAGAATCTGTGGGAGCGTACGAGGAAAACATCACAAGTCTTGCATGATACTCTTCCGGCTTCGTCATTACCCACGAATGCATGGTTGACCGCTTCTTTGGTGGGATGAATCCTAGCTTACGGAATGCATTAGTGATCCGTGACTTTGACAGCTATGAGGAAATTGTCCGATGTGCCCTCAAGGTAGAAATGGAGATTGGAGAATCACAGGGGTATCATGGGGAAAAGAAGCGTAAGGTAGACATCAATGCTGGTGGTACGATGGATAAATCCAACGGTGCTAAGAAGTTCCAGCACCCCACTTGCCAAAAGTGCGGAAAGAAGCACCCTGGAAATTGCCTTAAGGGGACGAGAAAATGCTTCAGGTGTGGAAGAGAAGGGAACTGAGCTATTAACTGTCGGCAAAAAGGACCCGCGGCTGCGACAGAGGAGAGGAACGCTCCGTTTAAACCTCAATGCATTGTTCAATGCAACAAATGCAAATAACCGGGTCATTTTTCAAATTAGTGCCCTAATCCAAGGGTTATCGGAGGCAACCAAGAACCTCCAAGACAGCAAGGAAGAGCTTTTGTCATCACTTCTACTGAAGTGAACCCCAACAAAGAAGTAGTGACAGGTACTCTAGTTATTCATTAAAGAATAGAGAACATACTTGTTGATTCAGGTTCTACTCATTCTTTTATATCTCTAATGTTTATTAGAACAATCCCAGCACCACCAAAAATCATGGAAGTAAATATGTTGGTGAGTACGGAAAATGGGGCAATCATTGCATCCCAGGAATATAAGTCCTCCCCTGTTATAATCTGTGTATTGAAGTTCCCGGTGAACCTCTTCATACTCCCTTTTGTGGAATTTGATCCAATTCTTGGCATGGATTGTCTTTCCCTATATAGAGCCAACATAAATTGTCGGGAGAGGGAAATCACACTCCATATGGAGAATCGACCCCCGATTCATTACAAGTTTCAGGAGGAATATGAATCTCCTTTAGTTCCATCATCTCAAGAATGGATATTACTGCCCTATGAGCATGCGTATCTGGCTCATATGATTGAGTCCAAAGAAGAAACCATCCTTGAAGAAATGCCTATTGTGAGGGAATTCACGGAAGTGTTTCCCGAGGAACTACCTGTTCTTCCTCCAAGAAGAGATGTTTAGTTCTCAATTGAACTTATACCTGGGGCACTACCAATATCCAAAACTATATATATAATGGTTGTTGTTGATCTTGAAGAGCTGAAGAAACAACTGCAAGAGAATCTGGATAAAGGGTTTCTACGCCCAAGTGCTTCACCATGGGGTGCACCAGTCCTCTTCATCAGAAGAAGGATGGGTCAATGCGGCTTTGCATCGATTATCGTGAACTTAACAAAATCATGATAAAGAACAAGTATCCACTCCCACGAATTGAGGACTTTTTCGATTAGTTGCGTGGAGCGCAATACTTATCCAAGGTCCACATGTGGTCGGGATATTATCAGTTAAGGGTGAAGAAGGGAGATATCCCCAAGACTGCTTTTCGTACAAGATATGGGCACTATGAATTCATAGTAATGCCTTTCGGACTCACCAATGCTCCAACAATATTCATGGACTTGATGAAGAGAGTCTTTAGAGATTACCTTGACATATTTTTGGTAGTCTTTATATATGATATTATAATATACTCCAAAACCAAGTAGGATCATGAGGAGCATTTAAGAACTGTACTAGAGACTTTTCGCAAGGATAAACTCTATGAAAAGTACATAAAGTGTGAGTTCTGGTTGAAGGAGGTCTCATTATTAGGCCATATCGTCATAAGCAATGGGATATCTGTGGACCCCTCCAAAACAGATGCAATTGAGGGATGGCTGAGGCCAACATCGGTAACGGATATCTGTAGCTTCTTGGGGTTTGCTGGATATTATCGATGATTTGTGAGAAATTTCTCATGATTGTCCAACCCTCTTACCAGGCTAACTCGAAAGGGATTAAAGTTCTCTAGGAGTGATGAAAGTGGATAAAGCTTCAAGGAGTTGAAAAGGAGGCTTATCACTGCACCTGTGCTCACTTTACCCACAAGTGGGGATCTTTTTGTGGTATTCAGTGATGCTTTGAAGAAGGGCTTAGGATGTGTGCTGATTCAGAATGATAAAGTGATATCCTATGCCTCAAGGCAGTTCAAAATCCATGAGCGAAACTATCCAACGCATGATCTAGAGTTGGCGGCGGTGATCTTTTCCTTGAAAAACTGGCGGTATTATCTCTATGGAGAGAAATGTGAGATATATACTGACCACAAGAGTCTTAAATATATATTCACACAGAAATAGATTAATATGCGCCAGAGAAGATGGATAGAGCTCATCAAGGATTATGATTGTTCAATACATTACCACCCTGGGAAAGCGAACAAGGTGGCGGATGCCCTAAGTAGAAAGGATCATGTGATTCAATCAATGATGAGAATTGAGAAGGATCCAATCTTCATAGACTTGATGAAGATGGATGTGGGAATCATAAAGAAGGTAACATCATCAATCCATTCACATATTATTGCTCAACCACCTCTTTTGGAAGTGTTAAAGGATGATCAAAAGGATGATGTGGGAATTAAAGAAAAAGTGGAAGTTATCAAGAAGGGAAAATCCTCAGAGTTTAATGTTAATGAAGAAGGAATTGTGTGGTTTGGGAAAAGACTATGTGTTCCATCAAGTCTGGAGATGAAGAAGGAACTTTTGGATGATGCACATAGTTCAAATTTCTCTATTCACCCAGGGAGCACAAAGATGTATCGAGATCTCTGAGAAAACTTTTGGTGGGATAATATGAAGAAGGAGATCTCCGAATATACATCAAAGTGTCTGGTGTGTCAGCAAGTTAAGGCAGAGAGGCAGAAGTCTAAGGGGATGATGCGACCATTGCCCATACCAGAATGGAAATGGGAAAACATCACCATGGACTTTGTCACCAAACTTCCAAGGACATCCAAAGGCAACAATGCAATCTGGGATGTTGTGGATCATCTTACAAAGACTGCACACTTAATTTATATTCGGGAGGATTTCTCTTTGGATCAACTGGCACGGATATATATCAGGGAAGTGGTAAGGTTTCATGGAGTACCACTTTCTATTGCGTCCGACTGAGATCCAAGATTCACCTCTATGTTTTGGAAGAGTCTTCAACATGCTCTGAATACTAAACTGAACTTCAGTACGGCCTATCATCCTCAAACTGATGGCCAATCCGAGCGGACTATCCAAACACTTGAGAATATGTTGAGAGCATGCTCAATAGAATTTAAAGGATGATGGGATCAACATATTCCTCTGGTTGAGTTCTCTTGTAATAACAGTTTCCACTCGAGCATCCAAATGGCACCATATGAAGCCCTGTATGGGAAAAGGTGCAGAACACCGGCATGTTGGAATGAGGTCGGTGAACGTAAGCTTCTTGGACCAGAAATGGTCAAGGAAATGGTGGAGAAGGTGAAAGCCATTCAGTAGCATATCATGGCAGCCCAGAGTCGACAAAAGAGTTATGCAGATAATTGTCGACGAGACCTTGAGTTTAAAGTTGGAGACATGGTGTTTTTACACATATCTCCGTGGAAGAAGGTCATGAGGTTTGGAAAGAAAGGGAAGTTAAGTCCAAGGTACATCGGACCCTTTGAGATTCTTGATCATGTTGGCGTTGTGGCATATCGACTAGCACTTCCACCTACTATGGTCAAGGTGCATGATGTCTTTCATGTATCCCTCTTAAGGAAGTACATACCGGACCCTTCACATGTACTCTCTTCCGAGGTGGTACAATTGGAAGACGATCTTTCTTATGAGGAGCAACGAGTGAAGATCTTAGATCGTAGAGAAAAATTTCTAGGAAATGAGACAATGCCACTCATCAAAGTGTTGTGGAGAAACCACAAGTTTGAAGAAGAAACTTGGGAGTTGGAGGATATGATGAAGCTGAGTTACCCACATTTGTTTTAGTGTGGGAAAAAGGAAATTTTCGAGGGAGAAATTTCTTAAGGGGGGAATTTGTAATGACCCAAAGTTTCAATAATGGAAAATCCCTCTTGATCCAGTTAAATGTCTCTTTATAAAAAATGTTTTTATAAGATGTCAACTTCTTTGGTTTTATAATAAGATTTGTGACCATTGTTAATATAGTCATTGTACAGTGATCACCTGATTAGTATAAATATAAGGCTTTAACGAACCCAATTTTACTCAAAAAAGGAAGTGATGGCCTCACCCAGTAGAATTGCCCCATATGAAGCTCATTTGTCAGAGCTCAGAAAAGAGGTGGCATCCTTGGGCTTCACCCTTGACCAAGCCCAAGCTGAGCTTCATTATGTCAAGCTCGAACGTGACTGTCTACGGGAAAAGTGGAAGTTGATTGAAATTACCACTCGAGCGATGTTATCTGAGCCACCCCAAGAGTATGTCACCATCGCACACCTTACCCTTAGGTCTTATGCGGGTGTTTTAAGGGGTTATGTAACAAATAAGTAGTAATATTTTCATGAACATTATTTTTTTGTATATAATAATGAATATAATTTCTAGTCATTTTTGATACATTCTGAATATTTTTTAAAATACAAATGGTGTTTTTATTATTATTTAATTAAGAATTAAATTTTATTAAATTAAGGGATTTTTGAATTAGATAATATTTTAATAATATATAATTATTAATATTAAATTAATTTTTATTAAAAATAAATGATCTTATAATTTTATGAATGCAATTAAAATTTTATATTAAGGTTTGGAAGCCATTTCTGTCAAAACCCGTGAATTTTCGATAAATGTTGGTTTTTACTTTAAAAGTGAAAATTAATATATTTAGAAATTTTTTTACATAAAATAAATTTCATTTCTGGATTCAGGACGTCGAAATTATCCAACGGTGAATTTTTCATAATTTTCTGAGACAGTCAAATTTTTGGGTAAAAAATTAAATACCATTTAAATATTAATGTGTTTTATGACATCATAATGACCCAATGGTGATGTAATAAAATACCATAATCCTTATGTTCGGCCAATATATGTTTTATCATTAAAATAATTAGTTTTTCGGTTTGTTTAACTTACTTTTCAAAGCATTAATTAACCCCTCAAGACATATTCAACACTTTGCCTTTTTAAATTAATTTCCATGGGAGTGTGACTCACCTCCACATAAGCAACCCTAATATTTTAATAAGTTCTGACCTTGGCCTTGTGAATATTTTTTTCCTCTTTACATTTTCTAGAAACCATGGGATGGTTTTTGGTTTGGATTAATTTAATATAAGGGCTCCCAAACCAAAATAATAAAGAATTCACTCACCTTTCCTATATAAACCCACCAAAGATCCCACTTCCTTCTCACTAAAATCCCTTGGAGTTCGTCCAACCTATTCCCTACTATCTCTAGAATCCTCCAAAGGTGCCCCAAGCTCCCAAGAAGCCTCTCACAAGCCTCTCTCTAGCCTTTGAAAGCACACTTCCAAGTAAGGGTTTTTTCTTCCTTTCTCAATTTTGTCAATTTTCTTTAAGTTGTATTGCCCTTTAAATTTCAATTATGAATGTTGGGGTATGGTTTCTCACCTCCCCCATACTGACCTTTTATTGTTTGAATGATGGGAGACCCCTTTATATCTCATTTAATGCCTCCCATGTACACCCGTTACAATGCCGAAATTCTGAAAGGAACTTCTCTCTCTTCTTTTACATTCAAGCAATACTTTTGTATCATGAATCTAAATTCCATTTAAATTGTTGGGACATGTATCTATATGACCTCCTTACTGTCCATTACATGTAAATATTATTAGGAACCCCTTTCTCTCTCATCAACCTTTTTTATGAATTCTTGTGTCACGTCGTTACGCTGCGGAAATCACACTGATTTTCTAAGCCAATGTCATTGTGTAGTGAATACCATGCCCATTTCTCCATCAAGGGTATTCACCTTTATGCACATTTACTTATTGATTGTAAAATTTCATGTATGAATTCCACATTCCTTTTTCAGGTAATAAATTTTTATGTTTTATGAATCCATGATTTATGATCCATGTGGCACACTTATGCATGAAATGAAATGTTTAAGAAGGGTGTGCCCTTATAGCGCTCCAATTCATTAGGTAAAGTATAGTATCATGATACGTCATGTGCAATGAGTGTTGACTCATGATAATTCAAATGCAACGAGGGTTTACTCGTGCTTCATGTGAAATGAGGGTTTACTCATGTTTTATGTGCAATGATCCTTGGCTGATGCTAATTCCATGATAAGTGTTGTTGCCACATCTCCATGTTATGATTATCATACTTTATCATGCCTTTATGTTCATGTTTCTTTTCTGCTCTATTGATATGCCTATTGTCTAACATGTATTATACTCCTCATTTTATTCCATTTATACTCCTTTACTGGGCTTTATAGCTCACCCTTTTCTTATGCTTGTCCTCAGGTTATCCCATGCAATGCTAAGTACGAGGTAATATAGTGGTCATGTAAAGGAAGTTTTCAATAAAGATGTTGTAATTCATGTTTTATGTTTTTATGTAATGATCCTAATCCCCAAAGACACTAAACCTCTCGATCTTATTCATTGTATCAAGTGAAGTTTTATGTAATGAATCATGTTTAAGTTGTAATAAAAAGCAGGGTTGTCATATAGAGAGCATTTAAAGAAACATTTATCAAAAAATATTTCCCTCAAGATAAATGGCATAAAATAAAGTGAAATATCCTCATCTTATTGAAAAATGATGATGTAAGTTTTTTATAGTTTGATTATAACATTACAAGACTATCCATTCAAGCTAAAAATAACATATGAAATGTTAAATTAAGGATTAACCATTTTTACAAAAAGATTAAACCAATTATTCCAAGGGAACTGGTTTCTTAAACATTTTCATTATATAATGATATGGTTATATACTCCATAAAAACATAGAAGTAATTTTATAGATACTATATTTTCAAGTGGAATCTAGAGAAGAATAGTTCCACTAAATAAAATTAAAAATGGAATGCTTCAAATTTCAATAACAAAATGAATATTTTTCTGTCATGTGAAAATTTTCTGAAGAGACAACCTATAAAATTTTCAAGGTAATGGGACTTTGTTACAAAAGTGGAAATAAGGGTAACCTAGATAATGAATGAAAGGGAAATATACAAATAAATGTTTTCTAGTGATTAAAATATAGGTAAATAAGGTATAACTCACACCAATTCCCCAAGATTCAAGGTAACATAAAAAAAAAGTTTTTAATGGGAGAAGTACAATCTTATGTGATCAATAAAAATTGGGTGGAAGATCCCAATTATATATTAATGGGTACATTAATAATATCCAAAAATATATCCAATGATTTATTTTATTCAGGATCTACACACTCTTGAATATATTTCATGTTTTGGAAAAAAATTAGATATTTTTTTACCACCTTGACAAGGGATTTTTACTTCAAAACTCCTAGTGTAAATATCTTTATGATAAGAATTTATTAGGTAGTTCCCATTATGACCCAAAAATATGCCATATTTTTTAATTTATTATCAAACCTATGATTGAGTTCACTACAGTATTTATTATGAACTAGATTTAGAAATATTATTCAAAAATTTATTATAAGGAAAAATAAATTACAATTCAAGATAAAGATATAGATTTAATTATATTTATAGGGTATATCTCATCATCTGAGTCATTTTTATATCCACCCAATATATCTATTTTGAATGATATTCATTGGGAAGAAGGGAAAACACAATCGAGGGATGGAAAAGCTAATTTTCAGATTTAGGATGCACCGACTGTATAGGAATAGATTGATGGATTTCATAATGAATTACATGTATATACAATAGAGAGTGAAGTTAAGTTCCCCATTGAGATAATCCTTAGTAAAAGAACTATATCTAAGAATCTTTGTATAATTTACACAATAGAGTTATTGGAGTACATAAAAAACAAGATTATGTGTGTGATAATAGATTTATACACCCTAGGGTTTTATCTTGGTGATCCCCTATTATTTTTGTTATGTGGAATGAAAAATCTATGAGGCTATTCATTTATCATAGGAAAATAAACTCCATTATGTGAAATAAATAGTACCATTTTCCACTCAATGAATACTTATTCGATCAACATCATGTAACTCAAAAAAATAATATATTAACATTTTTTGGTATCATCTATTTGAGATTAAATAAGGAATTTATTCTGAGGATATAACTCCAAATGAGGAATGGAAATAATGATTTTACAATAATATTATTTGGATTGACTATTGCACCCTCATTTTTTAGGGATCCAATTAATAGAGTATTCAAAGAATATGTTGATAATTTCATTGTAGTGATCATTAATGATATCTTGGTCTATTCTAAGAGAAATTAAGGCCATTATAATCAATTTTACACTATTCTTGAGACTCTTATAAGAGATTAATTATATGGGAAATTTAATAAGTGTGAATTATTGCTTCATAATGTTTCTTTTTTTATCTGTATTATTTCAAATGATGGAATCTAATTAGATCCAATGAATACAATGGAATTCAAAGAACAGACAACACCAATGAACATAACTTAGGAATGTGGTTTCATTTTTTTAGAAGGATACTATTAGTAATTCATTCAAAAAAAATCTAGATTGCATAAAATATTAACCAAGTTTACAAATAAAGGGTTTTAGTTCATATAGGAAAATGAATTTAAATAATGATTTGAAGTATCAAATAGTATATTTTTCAACGATCCAATTTTTTATCTACCATTGGGGAATAAAATATTTGCAATATATGGTTTTTCATCAAGGAAAGGACTAAATTGTGTCCAAATGAAATGAATCAAGGAATCTAAAGAATCATGAACAGAACTATCCAACCCACGATATTTAGTTGGTGGTTGTACTATTCTATTTGAAACTATAGACACGTTATATTTATGGTGAAATATGTGAGATATGCACCAACCATAAGAGCCTAAAATATTTCATTTCAAAAAAATAGACTGACATGAGGAAAATTTGATGGCCAAAGCTACTCAATGATTATGATCTCTCAATACATTAACATCCAGGAAAGGAAAATAAGGTTGTGAATGCATTGATCCATAAATACCAAGTAGTTGTGACTCTAATGACGATTGATAGGGATCCTTTATTCATTGATCTAGTAAATACAGATATTAAAATGATTAAGGATAGGAATACATCGCCCATTTTTCAAATGATTAAAATACAATATTTATTGGAAAATGTAAAAAGAATTAATTCTAATGATAATAATTTTCGAAAGAAAATTAAATCCATTAATGATGGATAATTATAAGACATCATATATAAAGATGGAATTCTAAAATTTGGAAAGATATTATTGGTTCCATATATATTTACTCTAGAAATGGAATTGTTAGATGATTCTCTTAGCTTAAATTTCTCTATATACACTGGTATCACCAAGATGTATAAGGATTTTAGGGAATGTTTTAGCGGGATAATAGGAAGAGGGAAATTGTTTATAAATATCAAGATGACTGGTTTTCCAATAGGGAAAGAATGAGAGGCATCATCCTAGAGAATTAATCAAAACTATCCCTATTTTTATGTGGAAATTGGAAGACATTACTATGTAATTTTTCAATGGATTATCAAATACTCCTACAGAAATGAAGTAATATGTGTAATTTTTTATTTCCTTACCAAATCTGCACATTTCTTCATTATACGAGAAAATTTACCTCTTGATCACATTTCAGGGCCCTATATTAATTAAGTTGTAATAATTCATGGAGAACCTATTTAAATTTTGTATGATCAGGTTCAAATTTTTACATTCAAATTATACAAGAGTATTGATATGGACCTTGATAATAAGATTCATTTGAGAACCGCCAACCATCCTCACTTTATGAAAATTATGAATGGACTATTAAAACACTAGAATTCATATTGATATCACATTCACTTGACTTTCATGGTATGTGGGGTAATTAATTATCTTTAGTAGAGTATTCCAATAACAATAGTGTCCATTCATGTAATCAAATGGAACTGTAAGAAGAATTGTATGACAATTTATTTCATATTCCAACATGTTTGGATGAAGTTGCAGAAAGAGAACTTGTAGTCCCAAAAACGCTTGAGAAGATAATGAAAAAGGTGAAAACTATCCATGCTCATATTAAAGCTTATAAAATCAAGTAAAATAGTTATGTAAAAAACAAAGGAAATTATTTTTAATTTTAAATGGGAGAACATGTTTTCTTGGAAGTATGTCTCTGGAAGTGTGTCATAAGGTTTGGTGGGAAGGAAAAACAGGGACCCAGTACATTAGACCATTTAAAATTTTGTAAATAATTATACTTTTCGGATTTCTAATTGAAATGCCACCAAGACCCTCCAAATAACATTATGTGTTCCATATACAATTCTTAAGTATATCTCAGACCAAAATTATATGCTCACCTATGAGGAAATAGAATTTGAACCTTATTTATTTTATTGTGAAGATATTATACAGATTATTGAAACTATAGAGAATGTATTTTGGAATTAGATGAGTAGACTAGTAAAGTTAATTTACATAAATAAAAAATGGATAATGAAATGTGGGAACCATAGAATGTAATGAAGAATAACCACCCCTATTGTTTAAGAAAGTAATATCCATGAAACTTTGGGTATCAAATGTTTTCCAGAGGGAAGAATGAGACACCTGAGTTTAAATTATAATAAGTGAACATTATTTCTTAATAAAACGATAATATAATTAACAGTTTAATATTTCCAAACACAAAAAATCTAATATTATTTTATGAATATTAATTTTGAACTTACTTGTTCAAAATAAGCCAAGAATAAGTTTTTAAAATATTTATTTGGAAATAAACTTTTATGAATAATTTAAGATGTGTTATTTTAATATAAATCATTTTATTTTTATTAATATTTTATAATATATAAGATTAACTATACATATAATCTTTATTTTATATAAATAAAGAGAGTAACATTTGTAGGTAAAAGGGGATATTTTCCAGAAAATGTTATTCTAAAAGGCATATTATATATCCATTTTAGATAATTAAGATAATATTTAATTATGGATGATTTAAAATAAATTTATATATTATATATATAACTAAATTAATTTAAATCCATATAAATTTGATAATTATTCATATATTAAATATAATATCATCTTATTCTTTAAAAATACATTTCTTGAGAAAATATTTTTCGACACGATCTGCAGATTTATTTTTAAATTAAATTTTACCACATAAATTAATTGAATTTCATAAAATATATTCCATATTTTTAATTAGAATAAATAATATTATTTAATACTTTAAAAATATTTTTTTCATAATTAATAGTAAAAAAATAATAAAAAATTAATTATCATTGTTAAGGTTAAAACAGGGTTGTTAATATTACATGTGCTTATGTTTAAATTAACCTTCCACGTGTAATATTTTTAATTTATATTTTGGATTTATTATTTAGAAAAATTTGGTCCAAATTATATAATGGGGCCAATTTTAGTTTTTTTCTTAAAGGATAAATTACCGAAGGTAAAAAAATTTATCGTGGTGAAAACTCAAATGGTAAAATTAAGTAACCTTGGAGGTAAAGAAAATAAAATGTTTAATTTTGGTGGTTAAAGTGTGGATATAATTTATTTTATATACAACCCATTTTTTATCAATTTTTGAGTCACATGGGTTGATATTGACTTGAAATTATTAAATTTTATTCAGTGTTTAGAAAAATGAAACTCTGCCTCAATTATAAAAGGGATCCCCTTCCCGTCAATTATTCACACATATCAAGCCACTTATATAGAAAAAAACAATAAAATTTCTCTAAAAAACACACTTATAAACATTTAAGAGGTGATTTTCTTCCCAATAATTTTAATCCTAGGGTCCTTAATAAGAGACTCAATGGAGTTTTCTCTAAGAGAAGGTGATTGTCTCCACCGAGATCATTCTTTTTAACTCTTCTTTTATCTCCTTCAATTATGTAATCAGAATTAAAATATAGTGACACAAGAATATAACATATATTTATATGTTATTTATTTATGTAATAATATTTATCCATATCCTAATCCATCAACTAGGAAACAAATATGTCGCTCGTGTGTTCGGCAGATTACCACCTCACGAACAAATATAATTTGTTTTCTACCACCTAATAAAATGGATAGAAATAATCACAGAAATATTGAATATATATGATATATAAGAATTATATGAATTATTTAAAATTATTTTATAATCTACTTCCTTAAACTTTCACACGGTAATAGAATGATGTCGTTGTTCGTGTGCACGTAAGACCTACCATCTCCACAATGTGATGTGAGTAATTTTCCATTTACAACTTTATAAAATGATTTTAAGATGGTATATAAAGAATAAAATAATATATTTATATAATTAATATCATTTTATATATGATGTATTAATATACTATGCACAATAACCGCATCTTCTATGACAAAACATCCATTTTAAAAGGAAGTACTTAACACCCAAATTGATGGTAATAATGAAATATTATCAATGAATGGTTGGTAAGATATTATAAATTATAATATATGATATTATAAATATTAAAATGGTTATTTTATAAATTAATAACCTTCTTAAACCCATTATAAATGTGGTTAAATAATTTTCAACTAACGGGAAATTTTAGGTAAGGGATTTTGCCCCAATTTCCATTCCATTGAGACATACTAGTTATTATGAACCTATTAAATTTTTTTATGTATATACTACCCATTGATTTATTTAACATTAAAAAACTTCATCATGATGATTATTTTTTAAATTAAATTTTATACCATTAATGGTTTCCAATTTAAAAACAAAAAAAATTGAAAATAATCTATTCAAGAATCTAACTTTCTTTTTAGATGGATTTTATTATAATTGATGGAATCATAACATTTACCATTCATAAGATCCAAAAAATTTATTTTCCATTAGATATTTAAATAGTTTCCATATTTTCTTCAAAATATTCTTCTCTTTGGTACTTGAATCATGTAAATAAAATTTTAAAATAAAAATAAATTTATTTCTCTTTTAATCAGATTTTTTTTCCTTGTGCATGTTTTTCAAAAAAACTACAAAAGTAATTTTATTTTCTAAAATTATTTATTAATTAAATTATAAGTTATCCCTGACTTCTAAAAAAATTAATGGAATATTTATAATTTTTACCAAATGGTACAATTTCATATTTCTTTAGAAAAAGTAAAAATGAATGCTTCATAAAGTATACAATAATAATAGACTTCCCTATCACCGTAACTGATTTATTAAATTTATCTTCTTATACATGTATTCAATGGTTTTAAAATGATAAAACGTTTTCAAAATATTATTTTAATATTTCACTTCCATTCCCCTTATTCTTTCAAATAAAATTATCTTTTTAAAAAACATTTATTAATTAAGAATTGATGGTCATCTATTATGTATTATTTACATTATTGTCCTTTTAATCTCTTGAAACATTAAATCTAATCTGATCATTGGGAATTAAATTTCCCTTCAATCGAAAAATTATTAATTATGGATATTCTAATTACAGAAACAATAAATTATTTCTATATATGGTTTGTTACTTTAAAAGTAACTATGTTGACTAGAGAAAACATTGATTAATAATTATTCTTTTCTCAATGTGAATATTTTTTAGTAAGGAATATAATTTTAAATTTTAATTGATCATATAATGTATGAGGAAGGTATTGTACATTTAGTTATTGGTGGGGCCCAGTTCTAGATATCCCATTAATGCATCGACAGGCCTCGTGAGACAAATCAATTTTCCAAATCAAATGGGTTTTTAGTGTATATGTACTCTAAGATTAAACTATATCATCATAAGTTCATGATGGTATTAATATTATGATATCTGAAGTCATGAAATCTAATATTAAGCATTTTCTTCAATGAGAATTCAATTATTATTATCCATGAGATTTTTTCTTTGATGTTATCCTTGGATGCATTTAATACTCATGTTAGTGATTTGATGGAATTTGTTTTCAATTGTTCTTCAATAACATATTGATTATTCATTATCTAATCATCATATATAACATTGTATGTAACCCTTACTATGAATTTGATCTCTCCCTTAATTTCTTTACCTTACCCCAGGAAATCAAGAATAATTATTCGAATGATTTTCTAGGATTCTAGCATTTTATTGTGTTATTTTTTACATTATATTCCCAATGTAAAATATCTATTATGTATGTATTTGGTTCACCATGACCACTAAACTGATTGGCCCTTTGGGGTATAGACCCTTGTATCTATGATAGTGTAGTAAATTAGTCAATGGATTTGTTTTGCTGGAGTCAAGGTTGTTGCATTATTTGTATGGCATGATCAGTTAGTATAGGATAAAAAATGGTGAAAGTTGAAAATAATGAAAGTTATCTATTTTATTAAGTAAATAATCTTATTCCAACTATGAATAAGACTAAAAGTAGAATTAAATACATGATTTGGAGAAAATTATATATTTTTAGAAATAAGGGTGAACCTCCCATGAAACTTTATCACTATGTAAGAGTGAGGATGATAGGATTTTATTGCTTAAGATTCAAGTTTTAGCCTCGTTATTCCCATTTAATATATAATTGAAACATACATTATTTTTATAACTAACAGCATATACTAATTTTTATTTGAATTTGATGTAATCGGAAAAAATAGAGAACTAATTGGAATATATTATCATTATAAAATTGATATACTTATCCATCACGGTTTACTCAAGCTAATATCAAATAGTCTCCTTGAAATACCACAATTGGTACTAAGTGAGGAAACTTATTATTTATCTCTACAGTAAACCAACCACAATGAATATTTTTAGAGAGAATCCCTTCAGGGGGATTTATCAAAATGTGTGAATCTGTAAAAAAATTAATATAATTTAATTAAATTGAGAATTTTGGATATATTTTAAAAAATTTAATGTTTTCATAAGATTAACCCTTCTCCCATTAAATTTTCAGTTTTTCATAACATGTTAATTAAATGGGTTACTATTAAAATACAAAATAGGTAAATATATCAGTGAACTATAATTTTTTTGATCTATTTGTTAAATTTTAATTTTGTCTATGATTTTTCGAAAAATCAGTTTGATTAAAATGAATTATAATTGGTAATGAGTTGTTGTCACATTATGTATAGTTTATGGAAATATTTATTTTTTAAATTAGTCACTCTTTTCCTCTACATAAATTATGGATCATGTAGACTTAGTTTTCATTAATTAAAGGAATAATACTAATAAAATGTGATATCATTCTTCCCCAATGGAAATTTTTTGGTTCTCTAAGTAAAGGATAAATTATAAAGGAGATATGATGCTTATTTTAAATAATAATGGTGAATAATGGTTTCCATAGGAAGTGAATAATAAAAGAGATAAGAATAAAAAAATTCATAGTGGGTTTTGATTTATATCAATTATTTTAAATAGTAAAACTATAATTGATATATTAATATAGTATCCAATATTATCTTTCAATTGTTTAAAATTTCTTGGAAGAATATTGACTTTATAATTAAAGTGAGTATTGAAAATAAATCTAGAGGGAGAGATTATAGAAATTCAATAAAGAAAAATTAATTACATAGTTAGATTTTTTAGTTGTAATTGTTTTTATTATATCATTCATAAATAAAGTCAATATATAGTTAAGTGAAGAATTGATTAAGAAGTTACCAACCATCATATTTTGATAGACTATAATTATGTTAGAACAAGTAATTAATCAAAAGGTTTAGTTGTTATCATTCAATCATTGCAATAGAGGTAGTTTATGCTTGTATTTATGTAGGAATACAATTTATAAAATGGAGGTATTCATATCTAATGGTTTTAGTGTTTTTCATAAGTAAAATTAGTCGTATTTGTTAATATTTGTAATTACTTTCTTCTATATCTTAATATATTGGAGGAGTAGTTCATATGGTGACTAAAAGGGAGATAGAAGTAAAGATAATATAGTCACTAAATATATCTTGTTTATCTATTATGAAAATGGAGAAATGTTACCCACAAATTTACAATCTAATAGCGAATTGGGATACACGAAATGAATAATATTAATGGTATTTCAAGGTGTTTTGAATAAATATAGATGAATTATAGAGTACTATCCAATGGATGTTGAACATGAAATCTTCTGATTATAGTGAAGTATAACTCTTGGATAAGGGTTTTTTATGGTATATTTGTGGCTTATATGAGAAGGTAGTAATGTTATTAGAAATACTCTTAATATGGCATCTAGTAAGAAGTATTTATTTGGGAATACATCTGAAGAGGATTGAGATATTTTAAGGAATTTTTTAAGTTGGTTGAGTTGGTTTGATGTTGTTGAGAATTGATTGATGTGATTAGAAGTGATTCAGAGCTTATTTGACATATTTTAGTGATTCTATTCTGAATTTATATCGTATTTTCTCATAAATATGAAATTTGTTCACATAATATTTTTTGAACGGATTAGAGTTGAAAGATTAGAAAATGAGTTAGTATTAATTATATTTATGTTATTTTATTATATTTTTTATGAATAACCCTTTATATAAAATATTTAGGAGGTGTTTCTCATTTACATAAGGATTTTAGTATTCATAAGTCTTGAAAATGGAAAAGGGAATAAATGCGTATGATTTTCGATCATGTGTAACATATTTTTTGAATAATATCGAGAAGATTCACATGAAAATTGAATATATAAGATTTTTTCAATAGAACTTATATATGTAAAATATTTTTTATGGAAATTAATTTGCATACTAAATTTATTAAGAGGAAGAGAATACGTAACAAGATTTTTTCATGAAAAAAATTCTTCATTTATTCAGGATATATTTGGGATTTTAAAGTGAAATTTGTAACATATTTCTTATGTTCGAGGAATAATATCGGTAAAGGAATTGATATGTAATATTTTTATTGAATATTTAAGGTATTTTCCAAGGTAAAATTCTGACGTGGCATATTTTTTAGAAGGAAATTATAAGTATGATATTTTTTTATTAAAAATTATGAATTTGGAAATGGAATGATCAATGTGTATGATGTTTATCTCTCACACTTTAATTTGAAATATATTATATAATTTATGTAATTTTATGATTTATAGAAACTTATAATTTTTTAATATTGAAACCCAATATTTGATATACTGAGGGAAATAAATCAAGTGATTTTATGTGATCTATTCGTCTTCTAAAAAATCATGATCATTCAAATGGATTATGATTAAAGATAATATTAATGGATAAAAACAATTACATCGTGGATCATTTTGTGAACTTATTGATGGATGATGAAGTTTCATTCCATGAAAGAGAGTGCCATTATGTGATGCATGAGACCATGCTTGTGAGGAAGAAAATTCAAATTGAATTAAATCCAAGGATATTATAAATATATGGAGAAGCAAATTTTCTTATTCTCAATTAATATTTTAATGAATAACATTTCTAGGATTTGAATGAGGTTAAAGTAGAAGTAGAAAGTAAAATATCAACCAATTTAAATCTATGAATGAGAATAACTTTCCAGAATTCAATATAGTTCCCATATTTAAAATATGGAAATAATATTTAAGATATTTCTTTAAAATTAATTTCATATAAAATAGTAATAGAAAGAAGAATATAGATATATTGAAACTACATCATCCTAAAAATCAAAAACCAACTGAAGTAGTTTAGTGACACCCTTTGACACTTTTATCGTTATTGAGCAGCAATAACAGTTGAAGAAGATAAAGAAAAAAATAATACTCCACGTATTGGAGAAAAATAAAATGTTTTGGAGATCAGTTTGATTTAATTATTTTCATCGATGGATATTTAAGGAGTATAAGAATAAGAAATAGATTTAGTGATTCACTAATTTATTTCCTATTATTTCAAAATTTTGAGACGAAGAATAATGTATAAGTTTCATTAAAGGGGTCAACTTGAACCTGTTAATCAATTGAGTCAAAAACAAAGAATAATAAGAAGTATAATTTGTACATATATCTTTTTTTAAATATTTCGTATTTATAAATATAAATACGGACTAATAAGGAGAAATTTCTCATGTTTTTGTATGTAAATTTATAGGAAAGAAGAAGTAAAAAGTAAGGGAGGAAGTGGGAGAATGAAGATCAGCACCACAATAACTCAATTGAATTGTAAAATTGTGAAAGATTAATCTATTATAGAAAATCTCATTTAATAGATTCACCTTTTCATGAGGTATTATAGAGATCTGAAGTGATATTTTATATAGGTTAGGTTAAAATTTTACCATGTCTGTATACTGATTCTTCCCCCCTTATTAAGTTTATGGAATAAAAAATTAGGTTTCAAGGGTATTATCGGGATGAACCACTTCTAGTTATATGATGTATATTAGTAGAAAATATATTATTAAAACGATCCTGAACATGATAAGGATAGTTATATATAATATAAATAAACCATGATAAAATATTATTTTTTTTATCTTTACTACTTTCAGTCATTACATGTGGCATTATTGTGTATCTTAAACAAACAAGATCCAATCATATATTAACCCGTAATTGAGATTAAAAATATAATGGGGTTTTAAATATTTAAAGAGACTTTTTATTTGTTAAATATTAATACTTACCTGATTCCCCCCTATTATCTACACTAAACTTCTAGGATCTAGAATACTCAATAGTCGATGTTGTGATTTGATGATATCTATTGATTTTTAATGATAAAAACTCATATTCATGCTCTTTATAGCTGAATCTAAATGAATTGAATTAGTTTTTTATTGGTGGAATTTAATTTATGAAAAGTCACATATCATGTATATCATAAGGAATTTTGTTGGTAACTGGAGATGATATATATCATGTTTTTTTGATATATTTGGTTATGAATTTCAAAGGGGTATTCTCTTGTGTGTATTAAGTTAACATTGTATAGTGTAATACATATATATATATTATAGTAAATATATTTTGATTGTGGTGAAATACAAAAAACATCAAAATTATTTAGATTTTATTAATGTTATTTATATATGTATATTTATGGATTCCCTAACAAATGCCAAAAATAATTATTTTCTGATTCTTATTGTTTTTTTTTTTGATTGGAGAGAAGTGTTATAGTAAGGTTAAAATAAAACCGATGTTTTTTTCATAAATATTCATTATTTTGGGGAATTTTTTATGGCTAATTATACTTGATATGTGGTTCACAATTTCTATAGATAGGAATTGTATTGTTTGTGACACAAATACGTGAATATAACCCAATCCATATGTCCACCAAAACTCGAGCATACGTTCCAGTCAATAGAGGCTATCATAAATGTCTTGGTTTAAATAAAATACATGTGAGGGTGATTTACACCTTTTAAATTAAGTAAAAAACAAATCAAGATATGTACCTCCAAAGGCATGACCCATCCAAGAATAGAATGATATAGAAAATACAACAAGTAAATGACAAAACTAGAATGATTTATAAGACAATGTGGGTATTCCTAAAATGATTTTTAAATGCATTCCCATACATAATTGATCTAAAAACATCCAAAAGATACACAAAAATGGTTGGAAAATAAATATAAATGTACCAAGGATAGCTTATGTTCCATCAGCTAGCCCACACGAGGAAATTCCTAAAAATGATCACTCATTATCCACTCTTCATGTGTGTGACAATATCGTTATTCTGTATTATTTCATTTGACCTGGATCACTGATAAAATATTATGTATTATTCTAAAATGGGTAACATCAGAAGTGTGAGTATGGAAACTCAGCAGGCATTAACCATATTACCCCTTCTAACTAGTCATTGTCTAGAGTGGAACCCATAAACAATATAGACCTATAGGAATTGATAAAAAATGATCACATAACATCCCTAAATGTCTATAAATATTATTTATATTAAAATATTAACTCTATAATAGGGAAGGGACCATACCAGCATTCCATCTTCAATCCTAAACTTGATATATAATATTTTTATCATTTTCCATTCACTATGGGAGTTGATACTATTACCTATAAATATCTTGAACATCTACAAATATGTTCCCACACATATGAGTATATGTGTGAAAAATAAATCAATGTATTAATGAACTATCGTGATGTAATAAATCAAGTATGAATAGTATAGTAAATCTTATAGATTTTATTATGGAATAGGGGAATGGGTATAATGGTTCTGGGTGTTTTAAGACCATCCTAATCCAACTGCCTATATAAACAATATTTTATAAGAACTAATTATAAGTGTATACCCTACATGTTATCATGTGTGTACCTACTCAAACTCATATACTAAAATATAAAAATATATAAAAGTCCAACATCAAAGATAAATTAAATCATGACTAGTAGTAATAATAATATAAAATGTGAAGAAAAAAAATATTACCAATAAGAGTTCAAGTTAATCAATTATGGTTAGTGTTAAACACGGTAAATTTATCACAATCAAGTTCTATTAATATTGATTAATGAATTAATCATACCAAGAAAATAATAAAGTGGATTAAAATAATAAAATTAGAACATGGAAAGTTATAAAAATAAATTCATGAATTTATAAATTTTAACAATTGGTTTTCATTAGGTTTTCTCATCCCTAAACCAGCATTAGACTAACTATTTCTGAGTAGGATAGGAATAAATGGTACACCTTGAAATTAAATTTGATAATATTAATTTAGTAATCAATAAAGAAGAATGATTCCACTAAAAGAATAAATTATATATAGCACCAAACGAAAAAAATATGGATTTCATCCCTTCCTGAATAGGGAATCAAATAGAGAAACAAACCCATCTATATTACCTCTAATTTAAACAATAAAAACTATTATAGTATCTAGATATGGAGAAACTTAAGAGTTGAAAAATATATAAAAGAACTAATCCTAAGATAAAAAAATAAATCTACTTTTATGAAGAAAATAAAAAGGTAGAATATTAAAAGGGGGTTTATAGACTTACCTTTTCAAGGATGAGAAACTAACTGAAACCTCTTAGATCAAGGATTGAATGTGGTTTTGTCCAAGATAAATGAGAGGAATATGAGAACTTAAGAGAGATGTTATCATAGAAAAATGAAGGGGGCCATGTTTAGGGATAAAATGTGATTATTTTTATGTGTTATAAATCAGTTATTACATTTTATTCCATTCAAAAAAATTACAGTAGTACTCTATCAAGAGGATTTGTTCAATTACACCAACCTTGATATGGGTGTTATTCCATAAAAAGTAACTTTTTTATCTAGGTACAGACTTCATGAATTGACTCTTGATCCCTCTCAATCAAAATAAAACCTATAAAACCCAACAAAATATATCAAGATATGAATCTAAATAATAACAATTTAAAGCTAAGAATCCCCTATTTGGGTCAATGTCTTTATAACTTCCCCATCATCAAGCTTCTCACCCCTATTAACCTTTAATTATGTTCTTAATGAAAAACTTTTATCCACTAGAACATTATTCTAAATTCATTGTCTAGATAATCATTTAGATATTCCTATATGTCCACTTATGTTTAATTAGGGGGATATCCTTCCTTGTAACACATTCTAACATCGATTAATGGTGCAAATATGTTGCTAATAAAGGAACTACCGACTACTAACTCATCATCATTGAATAATGTCGCATGTATAGGGTTAGGAATTTACTTACTCATATACAATAAATGTAAAGCATCATGTATAGCACTAAACATTAGGGGTGGATAAAGATTACAATGCTCCTCTCCCACTTAGGCTAATAATTAAAAATGACAAACATACCTAAGTTTAATATTTTAATATCTTCATACTCATCGGTGACACAACCTTTTCACAACATGAAGAAATACATGATCACCCACATATAATTAAAAATGGATACTTTAATAATCAATGCATGAATTTAGGAAAATTTTAGAAATTCAAATTGAAATTCAAATCATTTTCACTTTCTTGGTTTTCTCCAAGACAATGTTTCTTCTAATAATATAGGATTAACCTATCTTCATTCAGCATAATGGGAAAGGCATGGTCATCCATATAAATCATCAAATCACGTCATCTTAATAAAATACTAGTAGAATATATTGTATGAAGATTATACTCCAGGTTATTGATTCTCTTATAATCCACTATAATTGAGAATGCACACTCATGGAGTATCTTCTAGAATACTAATGGCCCACTGAAACTAATCAACAATCTCTGAGTAAAATGAAGTATTCCACAAAACATGTGAACCTAATTCCAATTTTAATCCTTTCAAAAATAGAAATATAAATTGAGGATCTATATTAGATATAGTACTAGATAGAACAAAGTTAAGTTTCGTGACTTCCCTGACATAAACAAATTCTGATCTCACCAATCAAAAAATGTTCTTTAATCAGTAAAAAGTGAGCCAAACAAGTCACTCGATCAATAATTAATCAAATTTTACAATATCCAATAAATGAACATTGTAGGTTAGTCGTATAATATATAATAATTTCAACTCACTTCCAAACTGTAACAAGAGTATATATAGATTTCTCATATAACTATGATGCACTATTTTTTCCTATTGATTGGTAAGTCATTTAAAAAAACCCAGAATATCCTTCTTCATATGAGTCCACCAAAATTAGAAAATGATTTCACAAAACATTTTCATGATTCCATGATACATAGACCATATAGAAACATTGTATTCTTTCACCACACATTTCCAAAAACTGGCCAAGAAAAACAATATTACATCGACATATAGAAAATGTGAATAATCATAGAGGTTACCATCAAAGATATCCCCATCATTGAGTTTATATTGAATAATTATACAATTAGTATCTAGTATTTCTGAATCCTTAACCTACCCCATAAGAAAATATATGAGGTTGATATGGAATAAATCTATCCCCCTATATTCATGAACCACATCTAAGTGCAATTCATTCATAAGAGGCATCAATATTTATTTATCATTTCATTATACACCCTTTGAGGGTAGAATATATGTATAAGAACATCTAAAACAATATTCCCCTTACCTAGAGTATATTTAATATAAAAATAAAATTACTAGATGTAGTTCACCCATTTACATACCTAGGATTCAATATTATAAATGATATATTTCATATTTGTATGCTTAATAAACACCACAAATTGTTCCTTATATAGGTAATGATTCTAACACTTCCTGGAATGAAAAACATCTGATGATTCCATAATGTGGGTAGATTTTTTATTTTATTTTGAACAAAACTATATTGAACTATAATATAGTAAAGGATGATCCTATAAAAGAACACATCAGGGGTCAAATGATAAAACATGACAATACACCTCAAATCCCCCATTTGTATGGGGTAGAGTAATAACTAGGGATATGTTTAATTGATACTTAAGATCTTGTATATCTATTTTATATATGTCTAATAATATGAATTTAACTTATTTATTATTCATATAAGTCTTAGTTGTAATGATTTTGGAAAAGTATTAAATAAAGTTTTGGTGATACAAAAAAATCCAAATAAAACTCCTAATCTTAAATATGTTTATTGGGAATTTCAAAGACCATGATGGTTCCACCTTCTCAATACCTACTAAGATCCCAACATCAAAGTTAATATTCCCCCTAAATTTAACTTCTAAATTCATATTGGAATATTTGAATAACTTATCATAAAGTGGATCTTCCCTTTTGTTGTCTCCAAATGTATGAATATTTTGACCATTATCGGAACAATAAATCGAATAAACTAGAAATTAAACAATGAATATCATTATTAATTTTTCCAAGAATGGATTAAAAATATTTTTCATTAAATCTAGTAATGCAGTAGGAGAATTAATTTGGTTGAATGGAATTTATAGATAATCCTAGCTGTTTTACCAGCTTCAAGAAGAGACCTTGAAAACATCCTATAACATGAATAAATATTATTGGTAAACTAATCATAAATTTATTGTATACAATCATTTATATTATATAAATTGGTTAAAAATATTTCCAATTTGGGGAAAATATTAACTGTTATTAATCATCATCTATATCAACTTATAATTTTCACATATAAGCCTAAACTACACCCTTATTTCTTAAGTAAAAGGACTTAACCACCCTAAGCGCAAGTCCTTGTTCTTATAGATCCTTTAGATTTATAATCTTTCAAATGGATATATAACTCCATAAATTTGGTTAAATGCATTTGATATGGTTGTATTTGGATTTGTTATGTTCTAGGTACTATGTTCTTGGTAAATTCTACTTTCTAGTAAGGAGTAACAACTAAAAAATATTTATGTAATACAACATTCTATAAATCTAGAAGGAGAGGATAATTTAATAACTCCCTGGTGTCAATAACCCTGATAAAAAAGATTTTCTATCTCGGTGGTGGTCACCCCACACTTATCTATGATTCCAACCAACTCAACTCACTTGGAACTCCAACTCTCCTTAGATATTGTAGGGAAAACCAACATGAGATGAAAATGGTTATTATCCTATTATATTAGTCCGCATATGATTGAAATTTAGTTATTCTAAGATGATATAATAAGTTTCTATATTAAGAATCAAGAGATATTAGATAAGTTATAATTATTCCAATGATAATTCATGGGACGAAAACTTATTAGTTTTTATGTACTCTTCCCAAAAATAGTATCAAGGCTCATATATATAGGTAAATATTATACTTTAATATTAATAAGTAATTTTGGTTTCTTATAAATTAAGAAATTTGAAGCACCCATATCAAATAGTTCACATATTAATGTAGAAGATACTAGTATAGTACCATTAACAATATAGGGATCAAATTTAATATCATCTAAATGAACATATAGAGAATTCATATCTTGTTCTTCCTCATATTATCTAGGGTTTATTAATAGCTACATAGAATATGGTAATATAGTTAGTAAACCTTGACTACCCTATCATCCTACTTGACCAAATCATCCAGATGGAGGTAAACATTCCCCAATAGATTGAATATTTTGTTTTTCTGAGGATTCCTGAGTCTAGTGAGATCATTTACCAATTATCTCAAATATAACTCATTAGTAAAACCACTAGAGGTATTAATACTAACCCCAATAGTGTCATTACTTCACCTTAAAATTATAGTTATACATAATGTGTCCAGGCCATCGACACTAGTGACACTAAATATAGGATCATTGCATTCAAAGTTATTTAGCCACACCACCATCCAATCTTCTAAAATTAGATCCACCTATTCTCAAATACTCCCACTATCACCTCTAACTAATCAAAGATGAATCACCTAGGATCTAACCATATTTTAGGGAGCCTTCTCTAGAACCTCTTTTAGAACTAGCTTCTATGAAGATGGATTTTCGTACCAGTTATGAGCATGTTTGAAAATTAAATACTATTATATGGGTTTTCAAAGACTCAATGAGACCCATTTTGATAAAAAAAATTATCCTCATATATACTCAAATAATAAGAAAAGAAAAGTAAATCTATAAAGGTGGAATTGTCTTTCATAATTGACATTGAACTTTGTTACAGATTCATAACCTCCTTCACCTTCAACCAACTCAAGCCATATAGATAAATTTTCTCATAGAAGTGTTATTAAAGGTTTTACCAATTAATTACCTAGTTCTTATTTTCCTCAAGAATAATATCCCATCATCATCATGTTTCCAATTCAAACATGAATGTGGCTCGCTAAACCTTGTCCTTCTTAGGAATTTCAAAATATTTGATGGAGAAAATTAACCTTCTCCTTGGCCTCATGAAGTGATATATCCCCACAAAAATATAATAGGTTTTTTTAAATGGAATTACCTCATGACGTCTTAGGTCATAGG
The DNA here is from genome assembly GCA_963277665.1 of Viscum album. Lineage (NCBI taxonomy): Eukaryota > Viridiplantae > Streptophyta > Magnoliopsida > Santalales > Viscaceae > Viscum > Viscum album. Next base: position 319,836,603 of record OY728127.1, read on the forward strand.
ATAATTTCATGGGCCTCTAAGACTAGTAATTTAAATGATTTTTGCAATCCCCTCAAAGGCCTGAGAGTCAATAGTGGATATTTTCTGTGGTTCATTAATGAAAACCACTTTATACATTATATGTGGTGTTCATATTTGTCTAAAAATCTACAATAGAGTATTTGACAATATCAATACATTATTACCGAAAAAAACAACCCCGGTTATTTAACTACACACACTAGGTTAGATGTAACCCCATTATTCTCTACTCCTATATAATTTATAAAAATACTCTTTAATGTAAATTGATTTTGTATACCATTTTAATATATATTCACATGACCTAAGAAACATATAAAAACAACCAGAACATCATTTGAGGATAACATATAAGAATATAGTTATCATCAAAATATCTAAGTATTCTATCAATGAAATGAATCATTTTATGTCCTATATTGAAATAATCATTAGTAATAAATATATGGGAAAATAGTATTTATTTATTATTAGGGTTTTAGTTAAAATGATCCATTAAAGGATTGTAATATTGATATGAAAAATAAAGATAAGAAATAATATAATATGGAATGTTACCCTACTCATTCTTATCTATTAAAAACTAATATGATGCATCTAGCTCTTGGATGTTGAATTGATTCCAGAGAAAAAATGAAAATTCATCCTTGATTATCTTTAGAAACATAGGATTCAACAATAATTTGGTTATCCATGCATATTTTTGGATTACATTCAAGTTCTCGATAGACTTATAACATGGATACTCTTGAATATCATACCCTAGATCCCTCAATGGGCTCTGATACCATTCTATAATGTCTATGACCCAAATTCCCAAAAGATACCCAATACACATCATCATAACAGCTAAGTCATTCCTCCCAATTTCTATAGGCTGGTATAAACATTTAAGGTCAATTAAAATGCATGTGGGAGTAATTTTACCCCTTTTAAAGTAAGTAAAAAATCAATTATGGTACACACAAAAAGTATAATGACCCATCCATGTATAAAATCTCACCGAGTATGTGGTGGGTAAATGAAATCTTGATAGGATATTTAATAAAATTAAAGTATTTCTAACATGATATGTACACTAATTATTATACATAACAGGTCTACAAAAATTAAAACATTCACGACAAATGTCAGAATTAGAAAAAGTATATATACAATAGTGTGTATAACATGTGAATCTAAACAACCCAAAAGAGTTCTCCTAGGTCTGAATACACTATAAAAAATTCTCAAGATAGAAAATTTCCTATTAGATGGTTTGCATAGAAAATTTACGAAAAATTATTATGTGTACTCTATGCATTGTATATTTTAGTAGATCTAAAATTTAAGTGTTCTACCTTTACATGGATTATAGATAAAATTGATTCAATTCATCCTAAATAGGTCTTTTGCAATGTGTGAGTATGGAACATCATTATTCAGTCACTACCCCACCGTTTTTATCCTAATATAAACTATAGTGCATATTAGAAATAATATAAAGAAAGGGTGTAGGAAAAAATAGTCACATTTCCATGTACTAGCTCAAATGCCCTGGTACATTGATTCTCAGACCACTCTTGACATGGAATTATGGATGTTTTGGATCCCCAGGGTTTAGCGACTAGAACCTAGAATCAAAAAAAAGTTCAAAGTGAATGGTTTTTCCACAATTAATGCTAAAAATACGGAAAAAAATAAATACATTGATAGTATTCTCAACAATACTAAAGGATAAAAGTACTAAAACAGGTCAGATAAACAACCCCAAGATAAAATAAACCATAAAAAGATGTAACATCCACCAAGATGTAGACTCTAAAAACCATATTCAACAAGTGGACCATAGCTCCACTAGTCACCATCATCACTCTAGAGTCCGGCAGATCGAGAAAAACTACCACCTCTAAGTGGTGTTTTCCATTTCCTTCAACCTGGAATAACCAAATTAGAAAATTAATGAAGGAAAAGGTAGGGTGTTGGCTAAAAAGCAGAGTAGGGTCTCATCAAGATTTCTATAATGAATTCCATAAAAATTGAACCATTTAAGATTTCAATTTGTATAAAAGAAAGTAATGTTAGTTATTTTGTATTTTTTTTTAAAAAATATGCATTCAAGTCCAAATATTTCAGACACATCAAAACATGGATAAAATGAACATTTTATTTAATATAATTTTATAAATTATTTTTCCTGAATAAAATAGTTCTATAATTTTTTGAATTCATAATCAAGTCAAATAAAAAAAGTAACATGTTCAAAAGAATTATGGCTTATTAGTTTCTTTCTATGGTATCCCAACACCTCTAAATGGTCATCAAGGATCAGGTACGTGTGCACACTCACAAAGAATCAATCCATCTAGAATAATCAATAAACACCCCATGAGAGGACCCATCATTATAAATCATGACATAATTGGTTTTGTTAGCATTTTCATAATCAATCCAATGCTAGGATTTCTTATCCTAAATTCCAACTAACTACAACGGCTCACATGTTCTTCAATTAATAAAATTTTCTTTCATTATTGGACAGATCACACATTTCAATTCAATTCACTGTTATCAATTTTATTTCCCACATTCATGTTGAACATGAAATTTTAATTTTTCAAAACCAAATAATAGGTTTTAATCAAATTAACTCATTTTCAAATCATCTCTCTTTTTATGAAAATTTTCTCAAGAATCAACATCAAATCATTATATCAATTCAACAATCAATTCAAGCAGTCATTTTTCTAAAAATCTAGCCAAACATCTCAGTTTCATTGAAATTGTTGGTTTTTAACTTTTTTATTCTCTTTTCAAAACATACATCAAAATAACTCAATTATAGGTTTTTAAATCAATTTAAAACTCATTTCAAATCAGTCAATAAATTTAGGGTTTCAATTGTAGGATAAATCATTATAGAACAACCTACCTTTAATCCCATAATCAAATCAACACCCGCAATAAGAAACTCCAATGAAGAGTGATAGAAGAAAAGATAAAGGAATAAAACCTAGAATAAAGATCCATAAAATAATATATTTGATACAAAAATAACATGATGAACTATCACTCCCTAATAAGTAGAGAAGGTAGGATCAGGATAAGATAAATAATATGTGGTATACTTACCATATGGAGATTAAACGCAATCATCGATGCTTCAATCCATAAAAAGAATAGGTTGGAGGACTCACTTTCACCTACTGAGAACCTCTAAAGACCAAGGAATCATATTAGGGTCAAATGGGGGTGATTTTTAATTAAACTATAGGTATCAATATTTTTTATTAAAAAATCATAGGAATTAAAATTTTTGTCCACTTTTTCTTGATTGGGCTGCATATTTAGTTGTAAAATTTTTCCCTTACAGGGCTTCTAGATGGGGTACATAGTTTGGCCGAACGGTTAATTTAAATGTGTACTAACCATGAAAAACCCCACTATCCTATGGTGTATGGGTTTAAGGGGTCTCCACACTATTTTGAAATATCATGTTCCCCGTCCAATTTCTCAATATAGGATGCATGGATTGTTGGCCCAAGCTGCATTGTTTTCAATATTAATTCCTCGGCAATACATAGCTCTGAAAACCTCCAAAATTTTCAAAACATCACCAAAAAAGGTGAGACAAGCCCCAAACACAAGGAGATCAAAAAAAGGTAAAGTGTTACCACAAATAATGTAATCGGATGTTACAATCTCCTCACCAAAAAAACATTATATCCCCATAAATTATATCAAGAGGTTCCATGTAAAATAGATGAGGCCACTTCTCCCTCGTCAGTGTATCATTATCCTAGTTCACCTATGAATCTAAACCATACTTCAATAAAAAATTGTGAAATTTATAGTCTTCTCAAGAAGATCCATTGTCTTACAATGAAAAATCTGAGTAGATTTCTCAGTCACATATAAATCGTGTTCAACATCAATATCTTACTCGTTCAAGACATGATAAGGTTCCAAAAGATTCATTCTATTCAGTGATACATGAAACCTATTGTGTATCAACATCTAATGTGTTATTTAGGATAAATATAAAGACACACTACCAACCCGCTCAACAATCTCAAAGAAAACATAAACCTCAGTGTATGCTTTCGTTGTTTTCTAAAAAATTGGCACACTAACCTAAGTGAAACTCTCAAAACCATTGGGAAACCAACTTATAACTCTAAATAGAATACATTATTATTAGCATAATATTTTTACAGGCTTCACATTGTTAACTTTTTTTGTAAATCAATTGAATATTTTTTGTCCAGTATTAGACCAAAATTTGTCCAACCAAGGAAGCTTCACCAATATCCATCCACCACAGATGATATCTACAATTCCAACCATATAATGAATCAAATGGATTAAAAAAATAGATTAATGGTAAAAAAAATATACAAATATTCAACTAGTCAAAATGGTAATCCCAAGATCCGCCAATTCGAGAACGTGAGCACGAAGCATGTCTTCCATGATCTGTATAGATCATTCTTTCTAGTCATCCATCTATGGATAATATATACTGATCGATCTAACCTCGATAACAACACCACTAGGAGGACTCTAAAAAAATTATAAGTGAACAAGGGATACCTATTAGAAACTATAAGAAATGAAACTCTATGTAATCAGAGGATCACTTTCACATAGATTTTTTCCAAATCCTGAATATTGTTTATTTATAAAATGGGAAAAAGTGAGCATATTTTTTTTGATCGATCACTTACCATATCAAATTATTATTCTAAAGGGTACATGGTTACCCAAACAAGAAATCCATTGAAATATAATCCCACTTCCAGGTTACCAAATGTAGGGGATGAAGATATACCAATGTTTTCTTGTGCTTTTCCTTGACTTATTGGAAAGTATAACAGTGAGAAAAAATGTTAGTAATGTCTCAGATCATACCTAGAAAAAAGAATAATCTCCACATATCATATGAAATAATCTTGGTATCAAGTTTCACCACCAAATGGGAATTATAATAATCCCCCATCCCTTGTTTCTTCACTCTAAAATTCACAACATACCACTTCTAGAAACATAGAATAATCTCAGAGGAAAACAGCCAGTGGCCAATGGACTTGCCACCCTTAATAGGGTACCTAATTATGTGGAATTTATCATTGAGTTGGTTCTTCTAAAGAATCATCTCAATTAGAGAAGAGGCCAAGGGAACATTTTTTAGAAAAATCTCAGTCAAATACTCCTAGACTCCCAAATGAAACTGATAATAGAATGCCATCATATTACACAATTATGATTATTATTTCACATTCTAGGTTATTAGTTTACCTCTCATGGCAAAAATGAAAACATAAACGTTATTGGGGGTATAGGCGATGTTAAAATCAAAAACCAGTAGGTACTTCTCCCAAAAACTATGTTGAAGGTTCAGATATTTTTTAGAGAAAATGTAACTCAATATTTTTTGGTCCAGATAAATGGTCATAATTTATTTGAAAAGGTAATGCTTCCAACTTATAAGATCATACATCACATTTGTTAGTTTGATATCCTGATTCAGGTTATTCTTATTATGTGTCCTAAGATGTTTAGGATTTATACGATACTATATGATTACACTGTATTAAAACATATCCAAAAATAAGATTTAATGAGTCACAAAAGACCGTATAGCCATACTCATCCTCTAGAAGATCCAAAACAAGTGCATAAGAAAAAAAGGCACTTAAAATCATTGATATAATTCTGACATTTCAAATACTAAATCAACATCACTCCATTAAGTGTGAGCATTGTCATCAGAGAATCTATAATCAATAAATCACTAATAAATGTGTGGTAATACGCAACAAAGACCAAGATCCTCTAAATATGAAAAACATTGCATAGTTTATCGCATGTCATAACATCCTTCCACTTCTTTGGATCAACTAAAAAACATGTTTTGATATCATGTGGCCCAAAATAATTACTTCCTAAATCTAAAAATTACATTTTTAAAGCTTCATGTAAATCTGATGATCACTTAAGATTTATATAACTTCTCTAAAAAAATCCATATGATCTTCCTTAGTTTTAGAGTAAACCAAAATATCATCCAAAAATACCACCACTAATGATTTTAGGTTTGAATGTAATATCATTTTAATCAGTGTCATAAAAATGGATGAGCATTGGATAGAACAAAACTCATAATAATGTAATCCTAATTCCCATACCTACTCTTGATGGTGGTATTCAGGATGTCAAATTGATTAATTCTATAATGGAGATAACTATAATGAAGATCTAATATTAAACCACTTGATTCCTTTAAACTGATCGAAAAATATCTATCCATGGTTAAAAATGTTTTTCCTTTATCATAAATCAATTTATTTTTGGATAATAAATATAGAGGAAATGTGTTCCATCAAATTTATTTGAAAAAAAATAATATGTACCACCCAAGGTGACACACTCAAGCATAAAAATACTTTATCCAATGGAGTATACAACTGATTTTTCAAATCATTCAATTAAGCTCGTGTCATTTGATAACAAGGAATAAATGTGTTGGGTACCTAGTATTAAATCAATGGATAATTTTATTTCCCTTATCGATGGAGATTGAGAAATTTCATTTGTAAATACATTAGGAAACTCAATTATAATTGGAGAGAGATCACCATTAAAATATTCCCACTCCAAATTAGAAGTAAACACAAATATTATGCTACCCGAATCCTAAAAAAAATTCTAACTTTACTTGATCTCTGGTCCCATTCTCCGGATTGAACACATCACACATTTTTGACTAAAGAAAACGAGACAGACTGAATATAACAGTAAATCTAGGCCTTATTATAAAACAACCAATCCATCCCAAGAATGACATCAAGAGGTTTCAAGTTGAGAACTATAAAAATACTAAATTTCTCAATCTCTGGAGGCGAGAACACACAATAAGAACACAAGAGACCATATTCTCAATTCATTCTAATGGACGTAGTAATATATATCATAATAGACAAAATGTCTGTAAATAGTTTTTGCAAATTCACAACCTAATACGAAATGAATGAGTGAGATGAACCAGTATCAAACAAAGAAATCTCTAATGATGACAATATATTGATGGTACCTCTCACTATAACTAAATGTCCAATAGCTTCCTCTAGAGACTCTTTCATTTCATAAAGAATCATAGCTTGTGATATATATTGCTAAACCCCCCTAGTTCTTGAAGCATAATATTAAAATGTGGTAAATTTAAGATACAATGATCTTTTTCCACTATGTGAGGAAAAATACATAATAGAACTACTAAAAGTGGTCCAAATGTCTCCATGTACCATAGATCTCAGATGCCTCATTACAAACCCCATTAAAATTCCCAACCTTACCACAGTAGAATTAAGTCAAAGGGCCTCTTCAAGACACTACAAGAAATATGAATGATGTTTTCTGTCAAAAACCACGATGGGACTCATAATTATTCCCTTTCCTTTAAAGGGAAAAATAAAACTGTCACTAGGATAAAGATAAACTCCCCCCACCCCAACCCAAACTTACAAGCCTTGTAAATCTCAACCATAAATTCTATATCTGACACATATGCATAAGAAGTAAGTATCAGCATGAAAACCAGATGTAAAATGTCAAATTGAATACCCATATCAAATAATAGATCATACAGTTTTACATATTCCATTATCTTAAAACATAATTAAACATGTTCATAAAAATTGTCTGTATAATGATTCATGGTTTGTTTTCCATGTTGGAGGCTAAGTAACTCCATAGACTTTTCCAATACCATAAATTCTGGATAAAACAACTTTTTGAAAAGGGATATAATGTATTTACACTACAATCAATAATGTTTATTTATATTTACCATCAAATCACACCATTACAACTATGACCATTAACCTTGAAGGTAGAACACTTCACTTTATAGAATCAGGAGTTTCAAAGAACTCAAAAAGAATATCAATAATTTTCAACCAATCCTTTGCCTCTTGAGGATATTTTTATCCATGTAAATATCGTGGTTTCCTTTTAATAATCTTTTGATAAAGATATCTGACTCCATCACTACAAGTTTTTACTATTGGAGCCCAAATGGGTATGGGTTCCATTACATATCCCATATATTGGACACCACACACTAAAATCCAAACATGATTCTAATCAACTAGAGGATTCACTTGTGGTGGTCAACAATAATAATCCTCTTATGGTTTTTTCAAAGGTATCCTCAGTGGCATGATGTTATAAAACATCCAAAGGCCACACTAAAACCTCAATAAGAATACATAGATCCTTAACTAAATAAATAGATACTTGAATATCAATTCCATCAAATAGTGTTAAAAGTTCTAGGGTTTAAAGATACTCAATTAAAAAGTTGTAGAAAAGACTAAAATAAGATCAAAACAATCCCCAAGGATGCCTTTCCCAATTAACAATTGTGACTTAAGGATTTCTATGATGAGAGATCGCGAGGGAATTTCACATAACTACCTTCTATGTCCTGAAAATCCTACCTCCAATCTACTAGGATATCCCAGACTGGATACAGATATTAAGGAAATAAGGTCAACCATCCCTTTGATACCATTTTTCATAAACTATTTCAAATCCTCTAGGACACTAATACCTACACCGGTCTTGACATATCATTAAGGGAATTCTCAATCCACCTAGGATGGAAATTAACACCTACAATCATAGAAAATATCAAAGGGAAGATTTTTTTCAGAAATAAAGATTTAATTGTACAAGATAAATCACTACATAGTCATTATTCCCAACACTCCCTATAAGTAAAAGTATCACAAGAATTAAAATACGCATTCCTAAGATAAACATCATCCAAAATACAATGAAACATCCTCTAAGACAATTTATTTAAAAACCATGTGCAACAAGTGGACCACAACTCCACTAGTCACCATTATCACTCCAGAGTCCCATGAATCCAAAGAAACTACCACCACCAAGGGGATCATTCCCTTTCCCTAGACCAAGAATAATAAAATTTATAGACTCCAAATGTAAAAGGAATGGTGTGAGATAAATTTCCCATTAGGGTCTCACAAAGTGTTAAATAATCAATTTCATAATAATTAAACCATTTATTCTTTCAATTTAAATAATAAAGACATGGAAATTCACCTACATATTTTAAACCAAAACATGAATTCAAGTCAAAATATGTTAGATATATCAAAAAAATGAAAAAATTAACATTTTATATAAAACATTAATATAAGATATATAGAATGAATAAAACTATTCTGTAAACAATTGCATCTGTATTCATGTCAAATAAAAAAAGTACCAAGGACATAATCCCAAGGGTACTTTAGTTTCTAGCTATAGGATCCTCACAAATCACAATCATTTTCATGGATGAAGAATTAATTCACACATCCGAAGTCTCAAGTCATCTAGAAAATCAATAAACCCCTATTTGTGGGCCCATCATGGGAAATCTAACCAAACTTGGTTTAGTTAGTGTTTTCATCATCAATCCATTTTTATGGAGTAAACATCCTAACAGGTTTTTCCTAATATCCCGCTAACTTCCTAGGATAACAAGTTCTTTAATAAATCTACTAAAAATAATTTTTTTCATTTTATAAAAGCTGGTTTAAGAGTGTCTGGTTCCCCACATACAACCCCAAACATAGTCAAGAGAACCAGAAACAACAAGCAATGCAGATCAACACAGGGTTACATATCATAATACCCATAGTCATCCCCATATCCTAGGTTGGATTATTCTTCTCCAATAGATGATTCCCACTCTAGGTGTCTCCAAAAACTTACACTTTTTACTCAATTTCTAAGCTAGTCGAGTGCAAGCACATCTGGTGATGCCTTCTTAACCCCACTACCCTTTTTAATAGAAACAACCACCTCGCTATTCCGTTTAAAGGAAGACCTAATCTGCATCAGCCATAGAAGATATGAGTAGTCCTTCCTTGGTCTCCTTATTAGTGTGGTAGACAAAGGCCTTCCACCTGTAAACATCTTATGGTTCCCACTTTGAAAGATCTCACTGAATGATTGGCTGTCAGGGGCACTCAAGTTTTTTTTCCTCCCCCAGAGTTCTCCCAACCATTCCCGGACTGTTCCCTCAAAGAAAACTGAGGACATCCAATATTATATCCTAACCGTTGTTCTGGAGTGTTACTTTCCATCAAGGGTAGATGCCTGTCTCCAGAGGAGTTTCTTCCATAACCATGACAGTTGGTCCTACCTCCTACCTTCAATCAGAAGACCCTCCGAAGTATTATCACCAAAAAATCATTCCATAAATTTGAAGACTTGTACCATTGAAACAGAATAATACTACCCTGTGTTATCCCCCAACCTCTAATCCGCACACTCCATCAAGAGAGGCCACCCTACCACATTGGTGGCGTCCTCCACAGATCCTGTAACTGGTTCCTGCCTCATGTGATCAACCTGCAGACCCTCCAATACATCCTCATCGCCATCACCTCTTGTAGTAACCACCTCATCTAGGCCCACAATCAACCTATCCTCAGCTAGCCCTTAAAACCTGTTACTCAAATACAAAAATGGTTTGGCTAGGGGATCAAGACCTTTATCCTCCTTAGCCCTGGCCGTATTGGCCACCTCCACAATATTGAAGGCCCCTTCCTCTCCAACCTGATCTGAACACAAAACATCAAAGGACAGAGTATACTTATCTTTAGCATGATTCAACCTAATGCTGGTAGTCCCAACTATCTGACCTTCATCTAAGGATACTTTACGAGACCGAGAGGCAAAATACTCCCCATCTGAACTAGCTAGATGAGATCCCCTCCCTCTATTAGCTGACCCCCCCAGTCATCAAATCCAGACTCGCATTTACACCATTTTCTAATGCCTTGCTCCTTGAGACATCCCCAGCACTCACAATAGTATCTTTCCCACTACAACGAACCTCTCTCGATCATGGAAGGAGTCCATTTTGGCATGCCTCAACTGAGTGACCCAATCTCTTGCAAGATCCACAAAACTTAGTCCAATTTTCATAAACCACCCTCTGTTTTCATCGGTACTCTTCGCCAATCATGATCCAAACAAAATCAAAAGGGGTTCGAGATGCATCCATTTCAACACACACCTGGGGGTTTATTGGATGGATAACTGCCTCGGTACGACTATCAGAATAGAGGTATCAACCTACTAGATTTATCAACATGCAAATAATTGAAGGGTTTTGAATTGGAAAAGGAAGTTTAGGGAAACTTTCCCAAAACGCTACGGAAGGTGAGTCTCGGTTCATATAGAGATCGAAGGACCAATGCAGAAGCATAAATCGATATCCATTGAAGTTATGAGGATCCATCACCCAAGATTTGATGAGATCTACCTCTGATTCAAACCTAATCATAATTTTCTTGCTATCGATCAAGCCAACCACCGCTCGTTCATGGAGATCCCATTATCCGAAGATTAATCGGTTGAAGTCATCAACTGAAGTCCTTCTGTTCATGAACCAAGCCACCAGGGTAAAATTCTGCAAGGCTGAGGATTCCGTAAACTCGGATAAATAAATATGAAGGTTCGGTAATCCATCGATTAGATCCAAAACCTTAGGGTTAATAGAAGCTTTCGGAAAAGGGGGAAGAAACTTCGGGATCGAAAAATAACTCATTTTAAATCAATTCATCATTCTAAATCCAATTTACCAATTCCAAGTTCAACATCCCCTTTCCAATATTCAAAACCATATCATATGATTTCATTGAATTAATTACTTTTAAAATCTTCTTTTATTTTAAATTATTTTTCTTAATAATATACATCAAATAATTTCATCGATTCAACATTCAATTCAATCCATAGTTCTTCTAAAAATCCACCAGACAATTTCAATTACATTAAAATTAAGGGTTTCCATATTTATATTTCCTTTTCAATTCAAATATCAAATCATCTCAAATATTGGTTTTTAAAAAAAATAAAAACACATATCAAATTAATCAATCAATTTAGGGATTTAATTGTATACTAATTCATTATGGAACCACATACCATTAATCAGATAATAAAATGAACACTTGTAATGGGAAAATGCCAATGAAGACAAAAGGATATAGAGATCAAGGAATCATACCTAGAATAAAGATCCATAAAATAAAATAATCTATCCATCAATAATATGATAATCTACCACTATCTAAGAAAGTGAAAAGGGGTTTGTGAGAAACCATATTAGAGTAGATCTACTCTTCCAAATGAGATTGAACATGATCAACGTTGCTTCAATCCACAAAGAGAAGTAGTTGGAGAAGTAAATATGACCACTTTAGAGATTTCAAGGACTAGTGAATCATATTAGGGTCAAATGGGAGTGATTATGTGTCAATCTTGGGGTATTGGGTTTTTTATAGAAAAAATTAGGGAATTGAAAATAACATGCTTGGTTTAAATTTCAGCCCCATGGTTAATATTAATCATGTTCCCTGACTATGAAACCTTATTGGGGTTATAAAAGGGATGCATGGTTTGGAATTATGGTTAGTGTAACCATGTTTCAACCATGATATCCCCTATTTTCCAAGGGTATATAGTTTGAAGGGGTGACCATGTAGTTTGGAAAAACAATGTCTCACCTTATAGTGGCTCAATATTGGGTACATAGATTTATGGACCAAAGATAAAAGTTTTTCATAACCATTAACCAACCATGCATCTCCCCCAAAACCACAAAAAAATCTAAATTCAATGAAATCAACCCAACATGACCCCAAAACATAAGGAGATAAAAAAAGGTTCAAGGAGTACCTAGAAGAAGGTGATGTGATGTTTTTCATATGGTATGTTAAAATGTCTAAGACTATTATTTTTCTTTAAAAAGTAACTCCCTTATAATATTGTGTTTATAATTTTACACCAGCTTTGATGTCAACTCAATATTTGAGACGAGTACCCAAAGAAATCCCATATGGTAGGTGATACTAATACCTATAAATAGATCACACAAGTATAAATATGAAACTACACATGTGAATAGTTATGTGAAATAGAAGTTAGGGTCCTAGTGATATTTAAAAGTGGTATATCTCAGGTATAAAGAGTTGGGGAAATCTTATAACACATCCTAAGGAATAGGTGAATATGTATAATGAGTTAAGTTATTAGAATCCCAAACTAATTTGTTAATATGTATAAGTAGTAAGGGATTAACATGCATCCCAACTGTGTAAAATATACACCATCAAGTGGGTACCTTCTCAAACTCATATACCACAAGATATTTAATTTTTTAAATTCCAAAATTGATGATAAATTATATAGTGAAAACAATCATTATCATTGAAAATATTAAATAATTTACCACTATAATTTCACTTTAATCAATTATGGATAGTAGGTAGTGAGTTGGATTTCTCTCTATCATGTTTTATTAACCATAATTAATTTAGTATTTATTATGATCAAATCATGAATTGGAAGAAAAAATACTCAAATTATAACATAGAATGATTAAAAATAAATTAAACCATGAGTTGAATAATAATTCTATTTATACATAAATATTTTATGGATAAAATTATAAACTATAACTCTATTATTTTCATTATGTTTTGTCATCCCTATACCATTTTGAATCAAACTATCTAATAGTAGTAAAGAAAGAAGTGGTACCCCTACCAATTTAATTTTTGGGTAGTCACTGAGGTCTTAAGAAAGAAAAGGGATTCCACAAAAGGATCAATTTAATTTTCAACCCATCACGGTTACCATAAAGTTTCCCCCATAGAACTTTCTCAGTAATAAAATATGGAGAATATTAAAGGATAATGAAAATTTTAGAGTTTTAATCCTAGGACAAAGAGATTGGATCCAATACTCTAATGTAAAAGAGGAAGAAGAAGATTAAACAAGGGTTTCGAGACTTACATTATTGAGGATGAATGTTTGAGACTAACCATTACCTCTTAGATCAAGGATTGAAGGTGGTTTCATCCAATGAAAATAAGAGGAAGATGAGATCTTGAGAGAGAGGTTATAAAATCATAAATAAAGGGGAACCTAAGTTTAGGTCTTAAATGGGATTAATTTGAGGATTCAAAAGCTATATTTTATTTCATTTTTAAAAAATCCAATAGGACTCCACTGCAACAATGGTCGAACCAACAGTATTTGCATTGGTAAAGTTTGAAGCCTCTTTTAACTCCAGTGGAAGTCCATTATAAATCTACAAAACTTTTTATAAGAGTTATAAAGTATTAAAAAATCATCTTTCTCTAGATCATTTTCTCAAAATGATCCTCAACCCCTATCAAACTCCTTAAAAACTCCAAAATCCCCCAAAATAAATCAAGATATGAATCTAAGATTCCCAATTTAAATAGATCAATCACTTATTTAGTTTAGGGCCTTTATAAGAATGGTACCAGGAGTAAATTTGAAATTAGACTTGTTAATGGTTTTTTATAGTACGAATCTTGTCAATAATATATGTTGTAAGTTAACTAAAATGTTATCATTTCTTATATTTAACATTGATCAATATTTATATTTATCTTTAGGCAAATTTATTTATCCAAATAATTTTCTAAAGGAGTGTGATGATTGATTTTCAATATCCAAAGAAAAAACCTGTTCAAATATTTTTATAAAGAAAAATAATCATAAAAATATTTTATTAAAGTTTTTAAAATATATTTTTAAAGAATATTATGTATTTAAAAGGGTATGTATACTTGATTTTAATTAGGAATTTTTTCAACATTGAAAATGGGAAAAACTTTAGTTGTTAATAAATAAACTATGGGTTTTATAATTTAAAAAAAGAATAAAAAATAGTAAAAAATGGGATTAATCTATTATTTTTGTTTCACACTTTTCACTTCTTATAAAAATGTCAACATGATATTCATTATAATGGTTAAAAACATTACAAGTTCGATCTAAACATTGTTATGAATCAGATCAAATTGATATTCTAAAGGTGTATAGTGAAATGGGAATAGACATGGTCTAACTTTTATATGAAAAACTAGTGTGATTATAGAAATTGAATCATAACATATCATGTCTAAACCTAAAATTTCATTATAGGCCTTAGATCTAAAATAATACATGATTTGAAATATTCATCTAAATATGAACACACATGTCAACCTATCAAAATAAACAAAAATATAATTCATGAATAAATTTAAAATTCCAAATAATCTTCCTCACTCTTCAAAAAAGTTATTAATTTTTTTGGAGATAAATCTAGATATATCCTCTAAAAATTATATTATATAGGTAACACCTTGTCCATATTATTGAAAAAAATGCACACACTATTATTTAAGTATGAAACTAATAGGGAAAAGTAGTTTTATAACACTAGTATTTGAACACCTAAAGTTTAGAAAACATTCATGATCATAATTATCATCCTTAAAAAATATAACTTCTTGACATGGTATGGGTACTTAAACATTAATTCAATCCAATTTGGAATACTACTCGGCCCTTGGAACCATTCCTTTATTGAAAAAATATTGATATATAACTGAAAATCCCAACATAAACCATCGGTATTGGTGTATAACAAACCAAGAATGCTAACCCCATACTAAAGAAACATAGTAAAAAAATAACTAATTTAAATTCATCCAATTATAATAAAATATAACTATAATAAATACAAGTACTCACTTGGGTATAAATATTGTAATGACCCGAACATTTATTAATGAAAATTCCTCCTGATCTAATTCAATGTATTATTGTGTAAAATGGTTATATAAAATATTTTATTGCTTGGTTTTAGGTTTTCTGGAGTTTAAAATATCATTAAAAACTGGTATTTTTGCTAATATATCCATTGAATGGTGATCACATGATTAGTATAAATATTGGGCTTTAACAAATCAAATTTTCTCAGACAAATGATTTGATGGCCATATCCAGTAGAATTTCTCCATATGAATCCCATTTTTTAGAGAATTGAAATTAGGTGGCTTCACTAGGATTCGCTATTGAGAAAGCCCAAGTCTAACTTCAATATGTTATGATTGAATGGAACCACCAACGGTAGAAGTGGATGTTAATAGATATTACCACCCGAACAATGTCATCGGAGCCACCCCAAGAGTCTGTCACCATCGCACACCTTAACATTAGGTCTTATGTAGGTTTTATAAGGGGATATGTAAAAGGTCCCTAGTACTATGTTTATGTACATTATTTTTTCCTGAAGAGTATACATTCATTTTAGCATTGTCACTTTATAAATGGTTTTTGAAGCACAAATAGTATTTTTGGTTAATATTCAATTAAGAAATCTATTTTGAGGAATTAATGTATTTTTGAATTAAATTATTTTTTAATAAAATATTATTACCAAATTACTTTTTATTAAATATAAATGATCATATAATTTATTATGAATACAATTGTAATTTTTATTAAGGTCTAAAAGCTATGTTTTCAAAACCTGTGAATTTTTTATAAATTTCCATTTTTATTTTAAAAGTAAAAATTAACATATTTATAAAAATATTTAGTTAAAATTAATATTATTTTTAGATTTAGGACGTTGAAATTATCCAATAGTGAATTTTTTCTAATTTTCTGAGACAGTCAAATTTTTGGGTAAAAATTAAATGGTGTTTAAATATATAATGTTTTTATAACATCATAATGACTCAATAGTGATATAATAAAATACTATAAATGGGATTTTCGGCCCATATATGTTTTACCTTTAAAATAATGTGATTTTATATGTGTTTGACTAATTTTATGGTGTCTTAGTGGACCCTCCAAGTCTTATAAAATATTTAATCTTTTAAAATGATTTCCTTGAGATTGTGACTCACCTCCACATAAGAAATCCTAATAAGAAGTTATGCCATTTTCCTTATAAAATAACGTTTTCCACTCCACTTTTTCAAAAACCATGTGAAAAAACATGGGTTGTTTTGTGACTTTGATTAGTTTAATGTGTGGGGTCCAATACCAAAATAATAAAGAATTCCCTCTCTTTTCCTATATAAATCAACCAAAGATCCCACTTCTCTTAACTAAAAACCCTTGGATAACGTCCCTACCCTTCCCTAATCTCTCTAAAATCCTCCCAAAGAAACCCAAGATCCCAATAAGCCTCTCTCAATCCCTTCCCAAGCCATTGGGATCACACTACAAAATAAGGGATTTCTTCCTCTCTCTATTTTTGTCCAAGTTTCTTTATGTTTCTACACCTTTTTAATTACAATTAAAAATGTTGGGGTATGATTTCACACCTCACCCATACTTCCCTAATTATGTTTTTATGATGATATAACCCATTATATCTCATTAATTCCTCCCATATACACCGATTACCATGCCGCAATTCCGTAAGGAATTTATATCTTCACATTTACATTCAAGAAATTATTCCGTATTATGAATAAAAATTCCTTTACATATGTTGGTACATATATATATATATATATATGAACCCTTTACTATCAATTTCATGTAAATATGATGAGATACCCCTTTCTCTCTCATCAACCATTTTTATGAATTCTTATGTCACGCCATTATTCTGCCAAAATTGCACCGTGATTTTCCATGCCAAATTCATTGTGTAGTGAATACCATGCCCATTTCCATATCAAGGGTATTCACCTTTATAAACATTTACTTATTGATTATATATTTTCATGTATGAATTCTATATTCCTTTATCTTGGAATAAATGATGATTTTTAATGAATCCATGTTATATGATCTATGTGGCACATTTATGCATGAAATGAAATGATTAAGAAGGGTGTTCCCTGATAGCGCTTTAATGCACTGGGTAAAGATTAGTATCACAATAATTCAAGTTAAATTAGGTTTTACTCGTGATATTTCAAATTAAATTAGTTTTTACTCATGTTCCATGTGTAGTGATCCTTGTCTCATGCAATATCATGTTAAATGTTGATGCCACACTGAAGAGTGGAGGAGGAGTGGGTCTATACACTCTACTACAATGGGTCTAAAATGAGCGTTTAATTTAGCTGGAGGTGGGTTAATAGGGTTTAGGGGATTCCAATAACTATTTTTTACCCCTATAAAAAATGTCAAATAGGCCACAGGCTAGCCCTTTGCACCAATATACATGCCTAGCTACTGAAGCCCCCACCAGTAAGATGATGGGAGTTAAGAAGCACGATATAGTTATAGATCTTACCCTGACCCCTCCATCTCTCCTTCAAGACATGTTGAGTCTCTTTTTCAAGTATAAAAAAATACTTTAGAGGGGTAAAAACATTCAGATATCTCACCCACACCTCGGATCACAAAAAGACCCATACATTAGTTTGAAAAGTCAAATTTTCATCAAAAAAAACTCATACATAGAAAGAGGCTTTCTAGGATCCTCACCATATGATATCTTATCCCTAAGTTGGTTACACTAGTAAAAAATATCTACAAACCCCAAATGAAATGTCTATTAGCCCGTGCACCATGGTGTTGCTTCAACATTCAAAATAACAATGATGCCCTGCTACCAACGGCATCCTTGAAAAGTTGATTTACTAATATCACACCCCTAGGTTGATGTCATCTATGCATTCCTAAACATATTCTCCAAATTGTCAATATAAAAGAGAAGTATACCTTTTGAGTCCAACCATCTCCCATAGCCTTGCCTCAAATCCAACACCAACATGTCAACTCAAAACGCTAGAGTCACACAAACATAGTTACCCACCAGAATACTTCTAGGCACATACTCGTTCAGTATAAACATCTAACCATCATCCCATGATTATTTCTCACCAACCACAAACTAACCAATTAAAATGCCAACAAAATAATAAACACCCCCCACCCGGGTGTTCTCTAAGAATGTAACACATGCCTATAGGGTTTATTTGTCATGACCCGACCCTACCGGTCTTGAGACTCAACTACCCCAAGCCTGCCTCCATAGGCTAGGGGCTGGAGACAACTGACAAAGGCGTAACAATCTCGGGGAGGCCTTTTCCTAAATACTTGTACACACAACCCACTCAGTGAAGAAGTGTAGAGTAAAGATGAAAACCAATGAATGAACAACTATAACCCTACCACAGTCATGCATCGACTTCTAAACAGAAAAATTAAAGTGATGAAAAGTACTGACAAGATAACTGAACAGAAAAAGTGTAAAACAGGTGTCCAACCCAAAAGGTGCCACAACCCAGCAACAGGTAAACAAAAGTAAATAGTTGGTGAGTCTTACACCTAAAAGTCCTACTACAACCACTAAATGCGGCCCAAGCTCATATGTCCTCTACGCTCCTCTGTAATCTTGATTAACCTCTCTGTCGTATGCAAGGGCACCCCAAGTGTGGCCAAATCCCAAGCAGGGGTGAGTATAAAGATACTCATTAGGATGCCCTGAAAGCTCCAGGGAGCAACAAAGGAGGTACTAAAACGGTGAGTAGTAGACAGAACCAAGAATAGTGTAAGAGTACAATAGAAAGAGTGCAGCTCAACCCAATAAAATAAAGGAAGTAGACTCATCCCATCCAAGAGGAGCTAGACAAGGAAAGCAAGTGGCATGCACCACATGTCTTCGCACCTCCTAGAAGGAGAGTAACTGAACCCAAGGAGTGGGAACAAAAGTAGGGTGCATATATATATATATATATATATCTGTGTGTGTGTGTGTGTGTGTTCTCAACAAGAAACCCGAATGAGCATGTAAGGGGATCCCTATCTCCAAGATCAGCCCAAAAAATTCGCCAACAGTTCTAAGGATATCCATCACTGATTCTCATCAGTCCCGCACGTCAATGTTGTATCATCACTAAATCATACAACCAAGGGTCCCACTCTGGTAATCACGCAGATAAGTCACTGACTAACCACATAGAAAGAGATAAGTTTGAAAAAAGTTGTCGAATAACCCACTGCCCAGCCCCTTGGAGGGTAAACTCTAAGAAGTCATCGGGTAACCCACTACCTAGCCCCGCTAGAGGTTAAACCCTAAATTCAAAGGGGTAACCCACTATCCAACCCCTGATGGAGGGTAAACCCTAAGTTTAATGGGTATCCCACTGCCCAGCCCCACTAGAGGGTAAACCCTAAGGTCAACGGGTAACCCACTGCACAGCCCCGCTGGAGGGTAAACCCTGATACGTTGGTGGGTAACCCACTACCCAGCCCCGCTGGAGGGTAAACCCTAAATTGGTCTGATTAAATCACACTGCTCGAATCATCTTTGGGTTTCACTAACATCGCAATCGTGCGTTGGTTCGGAGATCATTAAAGGAACCTCCTACGAACACCCTTTCATATTTTCACATTTAATGAGATCTCAAAAGTGTCTCTGCACTCCCAAGACGATTGCACCATTGCAATCCTCGCTAAAATACACACGAGATAGATTATCTACTCGCATTAAATGGACTCCCGGTGAAAATTTTATTCAACACCACTTTATGCCCATACAGAATCTTGTGGGGCCCACAAATCTATATCGAAAGAGGTTGGGAAAACTTTTTCATCGCGATGCTCTCAGAAAAACACACTGAAACGACTACTCATTCGCCCCGAACGGACGTCTGATGAAAAATTCTCAAAATGTTGCTCACAGCTTAAAAGATGACCCATGGGGCCCACACCTCAACTTCGGATTCAATGCCTGAAATCACCCTGGACAACTTAGTCTCGACGCCAGGGTCACAACTCCACTGGCGCTGCCTTACACGAACTCCAGATGTGTTCATGCCATCTAAAAGAAGAATTTCGGTGAGGTGCTAAACAATACTTAATGGTGTGTCGTGCCACCGAGCCCCTGTCTTGGGAATTAAAAATCCTCGATACCATATCAAAAAATCCTACTCGATCTGAGGAGTGTGCTGCCATAAACGGCACACAAATCCGATACCCATAGTGAATGTTACGGTTGTCCGAAGATAAGAGGGCTAACCCATTAGGGTTGGAACTGACTAGTCCCACCAATCCACCTAGCCAGGGCTCGGCTGCACCGGCTGGCCCAGCCCGCAGCGCCGGCCTGCGGCCCTTCCACGCGGCCCAATAGCTGCCCTGCAGTCCACCCGCGCTGACTGGCCCTCGTGGCTAGTCGCTATCCCGTGCAGAGACCCGCCGAAGATGGGTCTCGGTCTCCCGCTAGGGGTCGCGTGTCGCGACCCACACCAGCGACCACTGCCCGCCATGTCGGTCTGTCGTCGACGCCCGTAATGCCACCGACCGAGAGCTACACCACCGCCGCTTCCTTGGAGCACACTGCGCCACCGCCTGTGACTGCCGGAAAACCAAATTCTAGCTGGAAAACTTCCCAGGGCTCCCCCGGACGCCCCGGGACTGGGTTTATCAATCCAAAAGAGCGTTGGAAGGCTTGGATCAAACCCTACATGTCTATAGTCTTAGATCGACAATTGGATAGAATTTCGACGAAAAAATTGGATTCTGAAGTAGATACATAATTTAAAAAAGAAAACGCAAACTCTTACCTTGTTGGGCGTAGCCCGTAGCTTCATGAACGGTCCCCCGGAGCCGCCGTTGCCTTGCCAGAGATGAGGGGAAACTTGAAGGACTTTTCCCCCTTTGTTGAGAGAGCTTCCTCCAGGGGAGAAAAAATCCAAGGGTGAAAGAATTGGGGGGAGAAGTGTTTAAGTGGATAAACACTTAAACACCCACCAGTAGGCCCCGTACACGAACTTTCAGCGGGGTCAGCCTCCTCTAGGGTAAGATCCATGTTCTGAGCACAAAGGCGGTCTTGGAATTTTAACCCAAGCCTCCATTCATAAGTTTTAAAGTTCACGCATGTGGCGGCTAAATTACAAAAACGCCTTTGGTGGCGTTTTCCACGGAAGGGTCTCTCCAACGAATGTTACACCCCTAATAGGGTAAACAACACGCTTCGGACTCAACGGTGCCTCAGTTTTCGCATCCAAGCAAACGTTAAGGAGTTATTCTATTTATTTTTTGTGTCTAGTGTGAAGGCATATAAAATGTAATTCTGGCCACACCAGGTCTCGTAATCACACGCCGTCTGAATGCCCTACTCTGGAATAACATCAAGAAAATTATCAAAGTATTACAGGGTCAAAACCCTGGTTCTTACATCATTCCCTCCTTCAAGTTTTTCATCCCTAAGAAAACTACAAAAACAAATCAGAATACTGAGCCTGCATCTGGCTCTCCCATTCCCAGGTGCTCTTCTTCACTCTCCCGTGGTACCATAGGACACGAACCAAAGGAATGGTCTGTCCACGCAGTGTCCGCTCCTGATGGTCCTCAATCGCCATTGGGTTCTCTGAAAAGGTGGATACATCCTCAATGTTCAGATCTCCCCAGTCGATAATGTGTGTGGGGTGATGCATGTATTTCCTCAGCTGTGACACGTGGAAGACTTCATGCAACCTCTCTAGTTGTGGGGGTAGAGCAAGATGGTAAGAAAACTCACCAAACATGCACAAGATCTCAACGGGCCCAATGAACCTCAGGGATAGCTTGCCTCCCCGGCCATACCTCTGTGTTCCACACCATGGGGAGTCCATCAGAAATGCATGGCCCCCCTGATCGAACTCTAAAGGCCTGCGATGACGATCTGCGTAGAACTTATATCTGCTCTGAGTCATCCTCATCCGCTCATGAATGACCTGCACTTTCTTCATCATCGCCCGCTCCAACACTGGGCCCACGAGGTAGGTCTCCCTGACCTCCGTCCAGCACAATGGTAACCTATGGGGTCTCCCGTAGAAGGCCTAAAAAGGTTCCATGCCGATAATAGAGTGGTAACTATTGTTATACGCGAAATCCACCAAGGGTAGGTGGTCCTAGCAGCATAGTCCAAAGTCTAACACGCACGCCCTGAGCATATCCTCCATCACCTGGATAGTGTGCATGGTCTGCCCGTTCGTTTGGAGGGGAAGGTTTGTACTCATCCACAGCCGAGTCCCAAATGCCTCCCATAGTCCTTTCCAAAAACATGATGTAAACCCTGCATGGCGGTTAGAGATGATCGTCGAGGGTACTCCATGAAGTCGGACGATCTCCCAAACATACAGCTACCCTAGACTCTCCACCGAACTCTGCTCCCTGATGGAAAGGAAGTGCACTGACTTCGTGAGTCAGTCCAATATCACCCAAATGGATTCATGACCCTCTGTTGTGCGTAGAAGTCCTGTGAAGAAGTCCATAGATATGTCATCCCACTTCCACTCTGGGAGATCAAGGGGATGCAACAGCCCTTCCAGAACTTGATGTTCTGCCTTCACCTGCTAATAGGAAAGACACCAAGAAAAAAACTCAATTATGCTCTGATTCATGTCGGACCACCAAAACTACCGCTAAAGGTCTCTGTACATTTTCCCTACACCGGGATGTACAATGAAGGGAGATGTGTGGAATTCCCGCATCACCTCCTCCCGCATTTCCCCTGGTACGACAGCCCGCCCCTGGAATGGAATCTCATGATTCCCTCCTCCAGAATACCCATCGGGTGTGTCACCCGTGGATATCTGATCATGCAGCACCTCGTTGTCGACATCCCCCAGTTGTGACTCTCTCACACGCTCCTGGAGCGAAGGAGTCAACACCATCGATTGCAGAAAAGTTGTACCCTCCTGCTCCACCAAGGTCAGTCGTAGGGAATCCAACTACTCTGAGGCTTCCCACACTAAATGATCTTGGTAATTCCTACTAAGGACATTTTATACTATGTTTCCCTTCCCTAAAGTGTAGACTATTTTGAATTCGTAGTCCTGCAGAACCTCCAACCAGCACCACTGCTTCAGATTCAAATCCCTCTGAGTGAAGTTGTACTTGAGGCTTTGGTGGTCTAAGTAGACTACAAAAAGCTCACCCAGAAGGTAGTGTCTCCATAACCTCAAGGTAAAGACCACCACTACCAGCTCCAAATCGTGTGTCACATAATTCTTCTCATGGGGCCTTAACTTCCTTAACCCATATGCAATCACTTCCCACTACTGAATTATCATGCACCTGAGCCCAGCTCCCGAAGAATCGTAGTACACCACCTAATCAACGTCATCCTCTGGAAGCATCAACACTGGAGCACCAGTCAGGCTCTATCTCACTCCTCAAAGGCCTTCTAGCACTGATCAGTCCAAGTGAACGGTCATCCCTTCCACGTCAATGCGTTCAAAGGAGCATCAATCCTGAAAAATCTTCCACAAACCTCCTGTAGTACCCTACCAAACCTAGGAATATTCACACCTCTAATGCATTCTTGGGTGGATCCCAAGAAAGCAACGCCTCTATCTTTGTGGGATCTACGACCAATCCCTGCTTCGTAATGACATTCCCTAGAATGTGAACATCATGAATCCATAACTGACACTTCGAGAGCTTCCCATATAGCTAGTTCTCTCGGAGTAAGTCTAGGACCATCCTCAAATGCTCCTTGTGCTTCTCTTCCTTTGCAGAGTAAATGAGTTTGCCACCAATAAAGACAACCACAATCTCGTCTAAGTAGGGATAGAAGATCTGGTTTATCAAATCCATGAGAATGGAAGGGGCATTCTTCACGCCAAATGGCATCACTAGAAACTCGTAATGCCCATAACGGAAATGGAAATCCAACTTCAGGATGTCAGCCTCACGAACCCGCAACTGGTGGTAGCAGGATCGAAGATCAATCTTCGAGAACCACATCGCACCTCTCAACTGGTCGAAGAGGTCATTGATCCTCGAAAAGGGGTACTTGTTCTTTATCGTAGCCTGATTCAGGCGACGATAATCCACACAAATCCACAGACTCCCATCTGCCTTTTTCACAAACAAAATTGGAGCTGCCTAAAGGGACACACTGGGCCTGATGAATCCATTTTCACGAAGGTCCTTGAATTGAATTCGTTGCTCCCAAAGCTATATGGGTTCCATATGATATGTTGCACATGATATTGGGGCAGTCCCTGACTGCAAGTCAATGTAGAACTCCATCTCTTGCCTTAGAGGTAGTCCCAGGACATCCTTGGGAAAGACATCCATATAGTCCTCTACAACGGTAGGGATCCAGGTGCCTATAGCATCTTCTAATATAAGATCCATGCTCACCAACTGGTTATAAAAAGTTCGTGGTCTCCTTCTCATAGAACCCATCAACTCTACCACGAGGTCTTGTTCACCAAGGATGGTGAACCTCTTCCCATCAGAATGGACGCATCTGACTAGTATGCGCCAACATTCAATCTGGGCGTGAACCATGGAAATCCAATCCATTCCCAATATGACATCATAATGATCCATCGTGATGACGAGTAGGTCCCACGTGAAACTCTCTCCTCTGAACGATAGTTTACACTATCTGCATATAAAGGTCACTAATGAGGCACTTCTCGTAGGAACCTCAAGGTTAAGTGCATGTGTCAGCGCCTCTACTAGAAGCTCTAACTCCCATACCAAAAGAACTGATATAAAGGAGTTGCTAGATCATGTGTCTACTAGTACCGAAGCAAGTGTAGAGTAAACACAAAGCATACCTCAGACCACCTCGTGTGATGGGGGGTTACAAACACCCATATCCTGGAGTTGCCTGCGGCCCCTACCACCATCTCCCTGAGCCTGGCATGGGCTGCCTGGTGGTGGAGGTGGAAGGACCTAGAAACTCCATCCCACACCTCCATGTCTTGCCGCTCTACCTGTGTCGCCTCCCTGAGGGCCACCCTATCCTTTCCTGGGGGATCCCTGGTCACGGCGATGCCTCTGCCACTGCGGTGCGCCCACTGCCTGTTATGGCTACTTGGTACGCCTGGGCGGGCAATACTGTGATAGGTGACCCCATCCATCATAGGCATAGCACTGACTCTCTCTTGACTTCCATGGTTCTCTATGACACCACTTTGGTGTATGACCCTGCCCCTCAGTCTTCTCATGGAAGGGTCTCCTCGACTAAGGCTCTGCTCTCTGCCGCCTGCCTGCTACCGAACACTCTACCCTGAAGCAGCCACTATTGGCCCTGCTAGCTGGTGTCCCTCATCCTAGAAGCTCTTTTTCGTGATTGCACACTCTAGGACTACGGCATAATTAGGGATGCACAGGGTCACTACACTATCACGGATCTCCCTATGAAAACCTTATTCAAACTTTCGTGCCCGGAAGTAACTATCGCGGACCTTATCCTACGAGTAGCGTGTCAGATCAGTAAATCGGGTCAAGTACGACACCATGTTCATCCCCCCTACTTCAGCTCTATAATCTCATGAATCCGAATGGAGCATAAACAAGAGGGGGAGTACTCCCCCTGGAAGAGCTGTTGGAAGTTATCCCACATGAGAGAGGACTCATCGTGGACTTGCGTAACCAACCCCCACCAATGTCTGACCATCCCGAGGAAAAGGCTGGTAGCTAGGGATACCATCATGTCCGCTGGTGTTCATACCATCCTGAAAATTCGGTCCAAGGACTCTATCCAGTCTTCCGCTACCGGGAGATCTGCGTCTCCGTGGAACTTCTGTGGTCGCTGACACAGAAAGTCTCAGAGTGCACTCGTCATGTGCTCAACCTCACCCACTACTACCGGTGCTAACTGCCGCTCTCCAGGTGGATAGGATACCGCTAAATCACTGAGTGAAAGGGGATAACATGAGTTTCCCCAAACTAATACCTCGTCTCTCGCCAGGTCGTCTTCATGAACGGGAGAGGGTCACATGGATGGCTGTCGTCGTGGGGGAATCCTGAAAATTATCCGGGATTACCGCAATCAGATGAGAATATATATATATATATATATATATATATATATATATATATATATATATATCGGTAATTACAAAGGGGAGCTGACTCAAAAAGGACATAAAAAGACTCAATCCTACTGGATGCATGTTCTAAAGTTCCCTGCAACAATTATCTCAGCATGCTGAGTCGACAAGTGGGTTATCAGGATCCTAGTGAATGGATAAGTTGGCCACATGTACCATCACTAGACTCCCTGGCCTGAGAGCCGCTCTCGAGACACATCGACAGTATTTCCCTAAATCTCATCCAATTCCTTTTTAGGGATGTCCGAACAATGCACTACGTAACGAACTAGCTCTGATACCACTTTGTCACGATGTGACCCTACTGGTCTTGAGCCACAACTACCCCAATACCACCTCCATAGGCCAGGGGCTGGCAACAAGTGCCGAAGGCGTAACAATCTCAGGGAGGCCTTTGCCTAAGTACCTGTAAACACAGCCCACTCAATGCTGTAGTGTAGAGTAAAAAAGAAAACAATAGAATGAACAACTATGACACAACCACATTCATGCATCGACTTATAAATAGAAAAAGTAAAGTGCTGAAAAGCACTAACAAGATAACTAAACAAAAAAATGGAGAAATGTGTGCCCAACCCGAAAGGCACCACAACCCAGCAAAAGGTAAATAAAAGTAAACAGATGGTGAGTCTCACACCTGAAAGTCCTACTACGACCACTAAACACACCCCAATTTCATGTGTCCTCGACACTCCTCCGTATTCTCAATCAACCTGTCTGTCATCTGCAAGGGCACACCAAGTGTGGGCAAAGCCCAAGCAGGGTTGAGTATAAAGATACTCATTGGGATGCCCCGAAATCTCGAGGGAGAAATAAAGGCGGTACTAAAATGGTGACAAGTAGACAGAATGAGGAATCGTGTATGAGTACAATAGAGAGAGTGCAACTCAACCAAACAAAATAAATGAATTAGACTCGTCCTAACCAAGGTGATCTAGACACAGAAATCGCGTGGCATGCCTCATGTGTCTTCCCCCCTCCTAGAAGGAGTATAACTAAACCTAAGGAGTGGGAAAAAAATTAGGGTGTATATATATATATATGCCCAACAAGAAACTCGAACGAGTGTGTAAGGGGATCTCTATATCCAAGGTCAGCCCAGGAAATGTCTCCAATAGTTCTAAGGATATCCACCACTAATTCCCATCAGTCCTGCACGTCAAAGTTGTCTCGTCGCTAAACCGTATGACCAAGGGTCCCGCTTCAGTAATCACGGAGAGAAGTCACTGACTAGCCACATAGAAAGGGCTGAGTCTTAAAGAAGTCATCGGGTAACCCACTACCTAGCCCCGCTGGAGGGTAAACTCTAAGAGGTTGTCGGGTAACCCACTGCCCAACCCCGATGGAGGGTAAACCCTAATGTTAATGGGTAACCCACCACCCAGTCCCTGCTAGAGGGTATAACCTATGGTCAACGGGTAACCCACTGCCCAGCCCAGCTGGAGGGTAAACCCTAAGGTCAATGGGTAACCCACTACCCAGCCCTAGTGGAGGGTAAACCCTGATACACTAGTGGGTAACCCACTGTCTAGCCCCACTAGAGGGTAAACCCTGAACTGGTCCGATAACTCCGCACTGCCCGAACCATCTCTGGGTGTCACTAACATCGCTACTGTGCGTTGGTTCAGAGTGCATTAAAGGAACCTCCAACCAACCCCCTTTCATGTTTCCACATTTAATGAGATCTCAAAAGAGGATCTGCACACCCAAACCGATTGCACCGTTGCAATCCTCACAGAAAAACACATGAGATAGACTATTTACTAGCTTGA
The DNA here is from genome assembly GCA_963277665.1 of Viscum album. Classification (NCBI taxonomy): domain Eukaryota; kingdom Viridiplantae; phylum Streptophyta; class Magnoliopsida; order Santalales; family Viscaceae; genus Viscum; species Viscum album. Next base: position 319,865,089 of record OY728127.1, read on the forward strand.
AATGGACTCCTGATAAAAAATTTATTCAACACCGCTTTATGCTCATACGGCGTCTCGTGGGGCCCACACCTCGGTCTCGAAAGAGGTCCTGAAAACTGCACCATCACGATGCTCTTCGAAAAACACGCTGAAATTACTACTCATTCTCCCCGAATAAACGTCTGATGAAAATGTCACAAAATGCTTCTCACAACATAAAAGATGAACCGTGGGCCCCACACCTCAACTCTGGATTCAACACCTAAAACCACCCTGGACAACTTCGTCTCGAAGCCAGGGTCACAACTCCACTGACGGCGCGTTAAATGGACTCTAGATGTGTCTGTGCCATCTGAAAAATGAATCTCAGCGAGGTGCTAAACAATACTTAACGGTGTGTTGTGCAATCGAGCCCCCATATCAGGAATTAAAAATCCCTAAGACCTTCTCAAAAACATCGAATCGATTCGAGGATCGTGCTGCCATAGACAGCACACAAAACCGACAATCGTAGTGAACTTTACGGGTGTCCAAAGACAAGGGGGCGAAACCCTTAAGGCTCGATCGGCCAGGTCCGGCCGGTCCACCTGGCCTGGGCCGGGCCACGCCGGCTGGCTCGTCCAGAAACACTAGGCCACGGCTCTTCCACGCAGCCAGGCTACTACCCTGTGGTCCACCCGTGCGGACAGTCCCTCGTGGCCGGTCACTGTCCCCCACGGAGAACTGCCAAAGGTGGGTCATGGTCTTCCGCTCGGGGTCGCGCACTGCGACCCCCATCGCGCCCCGCACCGGAGACCTCCGCCCGCCACACCGTTCTGCCATAGACGCCCTCTATTCCACCTCCGGGGAGCTACGTTTTTTCACCTCTAGTGCGTCGTGCCACCGCCACCCCCTGGGACTGCTGAAAAACCAAAGTTTTCTGGAAAACATCCCGGGGCTCCCCCGGACGCCCCAGGACTCGGATTTTCGATCCAAAAGAGCGTTGGAAAGCTCGTATTGAACCCTACAAATATATGGTCTTATCTCGACGATTGCACAACATTTATATGTAAAATTTTGAGTTCGAATTAGATGACGAATTTAAAAATGAAAACGCAAAATCCTACTTCGCAGGGCATAGCCCGTATCTTCACGAACGGTCTGCTGGAGCCGCCACCGCCTTTCCGGAGAGGAGGGGAATCTTGAGGGAGGTTGCTCCCTTTGTTGTGAGATCTTCCTCTAGGTAGAAAAAACCCAAGGGTGAAATAATAGGGGGGGGGAGAAGTGTTTAAGTAGAGAAACACTTAAACACCCACCAATAGGCCACGTACCCGAACTTTCGGCAGGGTCGGGGTTAAGGCACCTCTAGGGTAAAATCCACATTTTGAGCGCAATGGAGGTCTCAGCGTTTTTAACCAGAGCCTCCATTCAGAAGTTGTAAAGTTCACGCCCAAGGCCGCTAAATTACGAAAACGCCCCTGGTGGCGTTTTTCACAGGAGGGTCGCGCCCTTGAAAGTTACACCCCTTCTAGGGGAAACGACACGCTCCAGACTCAACAGTGCCCTTGGTTTTCCTATCCGAGCAACCGTTTAGGAGTTATTATATTTATTTGGTGTGTCTAGTGTGAACGCACTTAAAATTTAATTCCGGCCACACCGAGGCTCAGAATCACATGCTGTTTGAATGCCCTTCTCTGGAATAACATCAAGAAAATTTCAAAGTCTTATAGGCTCAAAACACAGGTTCTTAAATTATCAACCTATCAATAAAAAAATTTACTAGAAATTCATTAAAATGAGAACCTTATACTCAACCATCCAAAGTTTTACTCCGCATCATAGGATATCCTTTTTCCAATTAAAGGTATCCCAAATCTCCACGTGTACCACTTGATCGAATCTCTAACCCAATACTTGCTTCAGATTTTACTAACATTGATACATCCCATTTGAACATTGTCTAAGCTAAGGTAAACCCCTTAAGATATTTTTTCCTAGAACGATCTACCCATTATTCCAACCTTTTTCAGCACTATAAGACACCTTGGTCTCAAAAGTAACACTATCCAAGACCGAGCACAACTCTTCACTCCCAAATCTGAACTAAACCAATAATTTTCGATATCCCCAACTATAAGGTCCATAAATATCATTTTTCATTCAAACTACCAGCTTGATACTCAACCAACACAACATAAATAAATTTTCAGGCCATTAAAATATAAAAATAGTACTTGTACATTCACCAACTAACCACACCAATTCTCAGTAACACCTATCGATGCATCATCATGGAATTTATCACAATGTCTTCTATACTAGATACATCTTCTAACCATCCAAAATATGCTTAATTTAGTCCAACATAGCCTATAATAAACTCTATAGTGGAGTTTCAAACTAAATGATGCCTTATTCAGGCTCTACCTTAATCCCCAACGATCCATTGATCAGATTCACCCTCCCACCATTTTTAAAATGTCCCGAGATGACATCCATTCTCAACATTACTAATATCATTAATTTATGAATTTACTCTGATAATTCTAAATATAATCCAGTTAATTTTGATCCACCATCCCAGTGTATAGTCTCACTATGTATTGTATACCTTAACATAAGTACAAACCTCACAATGTTAATTTTATGCTCCTAGACAATGAGTTTTATTATTTCACCCAAAGAACAAAACTCAAAAACACTACATCCCATGTTCTATCCATCACCAAAGACAATGGATAGACAAGACCATCCCTCTAAATCATAAGCACTATACCTAAAACAATAGCCATAACTCACCTATGTTTCACAAGAACTCAAACCATAATGTTCACTGATAAATTATAAAGAAGAGGGTTATACCCCCCCTTTCCCCCCCATAGGTTTTGGTGCACGCACCACCACACATATAAACATACAAAAACCTCTCAAGTAAATTGATAGGCCTTAAAATATGAAAATCAGTCCCTTAAAATTTTGTGATGGGCAACATCAACCCCTGATGATTCTATTAGGAGTAACCAGGTTCGACGATGCCAACACACCTCCATCCTCTACTAAATCATCATCACCTCAAAGGTGATGTTTTAAAAGTAGAAGATAAAAATTAGGATCCATGGCTAAAAATTCTATTATTGCTTAGTCACCTCACTAAAAGAGGAACTTTTTTACCAAACATATTATGTATTCATAACTTGTAAGAAAAATATATTGAACCCATTTTCATCATGCTACTATAATTTTCACAAAACATGGGCTCATCTAATACCCAAATGATTTACCATAGACTCATACATCGAATGTTTTACCATATTCAACAAGCAGACCTCGCGTGAAATCTGCATGCACTACATCGATCATGAGAAAAAATGGACAATCACTCAGGATCCACCAAAACTCATCACCTAAAAGACACCAGGCACATCCAATTCGTGCCTTCAATATGGATTCCACAATATTCCTAGGGATTGTATGTTCTCTTTGAAAATACTTCCAAAACATGTATCACCTACCTTAAGTCGAACAATATGAAGACCATCTCAAAAACCTCGTTAAGAACCCAACCAATATATAACTAATCCCAAGACCACCTATCAATAGGCATCACTCCAATACAAAGTGCTTAGTGGATCTTGCCACATACTACAGTGAATAAAAATGTCAAGGGCTAAGTATCACACTGATCCCTCCCTTGCATTTATACAACACTCTAAGGTTCCTAGAACCCAATAGGTAATAAAACACTAAGACATGGTAACTCACAAATTCTTTCAAACCCACTAAGTGTCTTCTAAAGGAACTTCTTTTCCAAAACTATATGACACCAATCACACCCCATGCCTCAGTCCCAAAACAGACCATCACAAAACACATCGTAAAACCTCTACCGTCCCATCTTGGTCCATTGTATACTATGAAATCAAATTTCTACTATAGGATAACTAGCTAGGAATCTAAATGATACATCCTTTCAAAATGGATTTTTAAAACAAAGGATTTAAAACACTAATTTATTTTCCCCAAAAAATATCCAAACATTAAAATCATTGAACCACACATTTTATATCACCTATTTTGCATTAATTCTAGAGGCTAAATCTCCCATCCCATATTTTTATAGCCAACTAAGCATAGAAATGTGTCAATACCCTCACTTTACATGATACATCAACTCTAAATCTTGGATCATTCCTAAAACATCACCAGGATCTCTCACCAAACCTCTATTTCCAACATAAAAATATGAAAACAAAGACTCATATGAAATAGCTACATTATCATCTGAGGAATATTACAAAGTAACTATAAATCTAACCCCTACACTATTGTATTCTATAACCACAAATTCATAAAGTATTTGTCAATCCATTTTTCTAGATCACATTTATTTTAAACATCAAGGATAATTCTTAGGCCACAATGATAAATAATTTATTTAATATAAAGAGGTTGGTACTAATACAATTATGTAGTCCTCAATTATTTATTAATATAAATAGAGTGAAAATACTCTAGATAATTCATATCAAGTCATTGAAGTTTAAATATTGGGATAAGTATAATTCCACCAAGAATCTATATGGGAAAATAGCATATAGATTGTTTCGAACACTTTAAACAACTGAATCCATTTAATATGTATACCCTTATGGGGTTAATAAATAATTCATGTAAACATGATGTCAGCCTATAACAATCAAGTCATAAAAATATGGGTTTAGTTATATAGGTATTCATTCCTATGTTATGGAGGAAATATCACTATAAGTTGTAATAGGAATCCCATTTAAGTTTAACCCATTAGTAATTGATTGATTTAATCAAAAAAAATTTGTATAGACCAAGGTTTTATCATATATATCTTTGTGTGTGTGTATATGTGTGAAGATTGATCTACCAGGGTCTATTAAATTTTACAAGGATTCAGTTATATATGTTTCCAATCCCATGTTATAAATGTAAAAGCCTTATAAGTTTCAATTGGAAGACCATTTGACTAAAATCCATCATTAATCACCTATGATTATTTTTAAAAAAAATTGGAATACCTTTTCATTTAATGTATACTCATTTCAAAACATTTATTAACTAAATTCACACTATATCACTTATTTTATTATTTTCAAGCTAATTAGACGGAATGTCACCATCAATATATACCGGAAAACACCATTAAGGTTAGCAGAGACACATTATTTAACCAACCATTTACCATTAATATAAACAAGTCGAGCATTCATTAAATAAAGGAATAAATGGGAACAAAGTTATCATTCGAATGGAATGTGAATACTATGTGTCGGGAATAATGAATAAACACATACCCTCATTCTATACAAACCCATTAGAAAAAAAACAAAAAATCAATAACAATAATTCTGATGAAAATCACTCAAGGTGAAATAATAATCAATTATAATAATGAATTCAAGAACGGTGCTCCCCATCCCTAGAAACATGTTCATTCCCCTATGTGTGTGTTGGAAATTTCTTGACATGAGATATTAACCAAGTTCTAACACATTTCTATTCTACTATATACCATCCCAAAATGGTAAGACAATGGAAAAAAATTATATTTGAGGCCACTTTGTGACTTCCCCAACCTAGTTCACTCATAAGTAACCGAAACTCAGGGATACATGGCCTTAATATTGACTCTCCAAATTCCATAGGATACCATCTAGTAGTGAGGGTCTAATAGTGGTATAGTGGGGAGAATATAACCTCTTTTTTAGTATTAATCTTTTCATAAAATAAACGAAAAATATTAGGTTGGTAATAATAATACTGAGAACCCAGTATGTTCCAATAAAAACCACCCATGCATAAAAGTGTGATGATACATAAATAAGTAATTCAAAGATATAGTTGGTGATACACATATATCAATCTAGGACAATATAAAAAAAAAGTTATTTAACCCAACCACTATAACCAATATGAGCACATGATTTATCAATATCTCCCATGAAATATCCTATCCATGGACAAGAAACATCAAAGAGGAATCAGTCAAAGTCATATCATGTAACCAATATATCATCTTGGTTACCAAGTGGTGGCCCGAATAGGGTGTGAGTAAAATGCAGTAGGCTACCACCAATGTTTTATAATTAATTTATTAACTATGAATATTAAACATATGGAGTGAATTATAAATTCTTAAATAATGAAGAACATCTAAATAAGTTCCATCATGAACGGGCATGCAAGTGGTTCTCAGCTGACCCTACCTATGTGATCCTAAACCTACTATCTATGAACAAGGGACCTTAGAAGTAGTCAAAAGATCCATGTCCATAATCCTAGATCTCCTTGATCAATCTTAAATGGTGAATCCTTGGAGTTGGTTCGAGCATTCCTAACAAATGAAAACCAATAGAATCCAAAGAAATCTTCAAGGCATTCGATATGTGTTATTAGAAGGTCTTTATATAGTGATTAAGACATAATGTATAGATTTGGAGAGGAATGAAAGGGATTAACCATTTTCATTCCACTTTATAAATAAGTCTTTAACCGAACATGAGGAGCATGTACAACACAATTTCAAGGATGTTCTTGATTGTGATCCAAGAAGATAATCTAAAGAATTTATAGTATGGGGACCACAAGCCAAATATGGGTGTTTATCCCCAAGAATTCCAATTTTTTAGATATTCTTGGTTAATCTTTGGTACTAGGATAAGGAATTCACGAATATAAGACATTAACTAATTCCAAAGTGGGAAATCCCTAGGCATTTTCATCAATGAATCAGTTGTAATCCATTGGGTTTCTTCCTATAATTCATATCTGGAATCCAGTACATACCCATAGTATGCTCACCTTTAATCCATAACCAGTTCCATTATATTAAAAAGGAATTCCACATACATTTACATTAGTGTACAGTATTGAATCTATTAGGTCATTCTTGGAATTCAAATATAGCAGCCAAGGATTAAACATGAAATTCCATAATTCTAATCCTTAACCAGTATTATTATATTTTAAATATTATAAGGCGTAAAGTCCCTTTGGAGGAATTTGAAATTTAATTAAGGGAACCCTTAATCAAGACTAAAGGATTTTTATTTAAATTACACCCAAAGAATACCATTAGGCATTGACGCATTAGATTCCATATTTACATTTCACTAAGTATCTTATTTAATTATGGGTATCACAATTCATCAACATCCATTTTCTAGTTTAATAAAACTCATCATGGTTTTTTTAAAATTTCAAATCTATTATTTAACATTAGTCACACCCTTGTTCATAAAGTACATAAGGTTACCAGGTTGAAATTCTCATTTAAGGAACCCCAATGAAAAGTGGGTTTAAATGATAGATCAATTTCCTCATGTTCATCTCTTTACATACATGTAACCCAAACACTAATTCAACTAAATAGAAAAGGTAACCACGTTGTGAAATATTTAAGAGGTCAAGACTCTTAAAGGACCTTACTAGGACCAAGGAATTAGTTTAATTAATTATTAAACCCTACTTAGTAAGTAAACATTAATTAGGATCATAAAGTAAACCAATTAATTACTAGATTCCAGGTTAACCCATAATTCTACCCTGGTACTTCCTTAGTCCATGGGAGGTTCATTAAACTTTAGGTGTGTTTAGGAGCTCTAACTTAACCTAAGTCCATAAATTAAGAAAATATAAATAATATATTTTTTATATAATTCTAATGTCAAAATCTAGTGTGACACCCCACTAATATGTCATATGAAATTTCAAGACTTTAATGGAAATCACCTGGACCACCTACCTCAAGCTTGTGGACCTTTTCCTATTTAACTTTAGTCTGGTAACCCTCCAATGAAACTAATCCAAGACAGACGAATAATTCCCAACTTACTAAAGCCAAAACATTCATTCAAATGACCAATACTAATTATTTATAAATGAATTGAAATTAATTATAAATTTTAAAGATGCAATTAAAGGTAAAATATATTGATATAAATATAAATCCACTTATCATATTCTTATAACATAATATAACTAACCTCAATTACCTATCAAAGGTTGGTATTGTTACCCCAGTAGTACCCAGGGCCAAATCACTAATAAGTGGAACCAAAAACATAAGAGAATCTATTTAATTTTAACCTCAAAAATACATGAAAACTCATATAGCCACATACCACCAGATGAAATGACTAGAAAGAGTGTTCACCAGTTGTATTAGGACACCATATATCTAGGGATCAAGGAAGTTCCATCATCTTGGTATGATTCCACCATTATTTGGGGGAATCGTCACCCAAACCCCTAGTCCAAACAAAAATAGATTATAAAATAATGAGGGATGAAGTAATATAGTGATATCCTTACTGAAGAATTATAATCCTTTGATAAAAATAATATTTAGAGGTGGATTGATAGAGATCCCCCATGAGTAGATGAGAAAGGGGGCATTACAATCGGCTACAATAAGGCTGAAATGAGCCCGTAATTAGAGTGGACAGAGTTTAGGAAGAATGATGGGATTAAAATAACAATTTTGTCCCCTTTTAAAGAAAATTTATAATAGGAAACAGGCTATCCACTGTGGAAGCAGTACCATGTTACAGTCCTTGATCTAAATTTAAACCCCCCAGTTCACTTTTAAGACCTCCCAAACCCCTACATCAAGTCTAAAAATACACTTCATAAGAGTCCAAACCTTTGGTTCACTAACTCAAACTCTATTACACATTACTACTGATCTATTAGTTTGAAAATAAAAGCATTCCTAAACAACAAACACTAGTATGGAACATGAGGCTTTATAGCTTAGGGTAAATTTTTTTGGATTCTTCTAAAAAGAATAATTTTTTCGTGAATAGGGGAAAATATCAATTTTGGTAAATGCTATTGTTTCTCTCCAATTAAAAGTACTTTTATGTTTTGAAGTTCATAATAAATTAAATTAATTATAATTTAATTATAAATAATATAATTAATTACATAAGAATTATTTTTATACTTGATTTTAATATAAATTCATTTTTATCATTAATAATCATTTTTTATGGTTTTTAAAGGGAAAGCGATGTAAGTTAATTATGTTTTATTCTTAAAAATTAATTCTTCTAAAATGTGTTTACATTGTGTGTTTCATGAATATTTCAAATTAAATTCATCCACATATAGAAATTGAATCAACTAAAATATATTCCAAATTTTTTAAACATAAAAAATTAATATAATATAATATTGACTACTTAATTTTTTTCATGGTGAATTGTAAAAATCGTAAAATTTTGTTACCGCGATTGAGGTTAAAACTAGTTAACTGATGGTAAATCCAGAAATAACCATTTGATTTCAACTCACATGTATATAATTCTTATTTTTTGAAGGTATTTAAACTTAATGTAATCATAAATTTTAATAACTTTGAATTTTTTACCAGTTTCCCATGAATTTGAACATATATCATTAAAATCATTCAATAAATATCATGTGTCTCCCTCCCCTCACTTATCAAAGTGAGACTCTCCTTATCCCCAATTCACACCATTTGATCCTTCTAGCTCAAAAAATTCCTAATCTAAAACCTTTATATAATCCTTCAATTCATCCAAGATAATTTGGTCTTCTCCTCAGAAAAGTACTTCAAGGGTTAATGTGTAAGTCGAAGAACGTCCCTCAAAGAAGAGGGAAAGATCTTAACCAATAAATTTTAATTTAATATCTTCCTATACTTCCTCTAAAAATGTTTCATCAATAAAAAAATTATAAATTATAATAAATATATTTATATTTTATTACTGTTATGTAACAACCATTCACTACATCTTATCAAATAAATGGGAGATAAAAGTATCGCTCATGCGTACGTGCGGACTACAGCCTCCACATAGCATTAAAATTCATTTTACACCACCATCATTCATTAATGGTCATTATAAATGATATAATTATTATATATGATATTTATGTTACAATAATTATTTTAGAATATTTAATTAATATTTAATATTTTTTCATTCCATCCATCAAAAAATGGAAACATCACATGTGCATATGTACGTGCTACTGCATCTAAAAAATAAAAAAGATTCATCATAAATTTATATTAATAGTTATAATTATGTATATAATGAATATAAATTATATTTATATAATTATTAAAATTTTAATATGAAGTAACCATCATTAAATATAATGTACCACAACTAAAAAACTAAAACATACGTAAAAAATGCAGCAATTAACACCCAAAATAATGATGATAAGGATTGATTGTTGATTAATGGGGGATAAGATGCTATTTGTGAGTGATTTATGGAATTATATGTTTGATTTTGGTTTTTTTATTGAATTAAAATAAAATTTAAATTTAAAAAAAATTAGAGTATAACACTTATAAATAAATACGTACTTGAGGTAAGGGTTTTATGTTCAAAAACCCATTTTTATTGGGATTGTTTATGCTTAAATTTTATGGTGACAAAATTGTATGATCAATCTAAACCAATTATTATATATTAAATTTTATTTTGGTAATTTTGATATATTTACAAAAAAAATTATTCCATGTCCATATTTTCTTCAAAATGTTTTCAAGTTTGTTTTTACTTTTTTCAAATTATTATTTATATCATTTTATACTATATTTGACTTTCCTCAACAAGGTTTAAAAGGATATTTTTTATAGTTTTCAAATCATGGTACTTTTTTATTTTAAAAAACATTGTGGGAAGAAATTTTATTTTAACATACACTTCATGAACAAATTTCCACACTATTATGAATAGTCTTCTCATAAAAGTTTCCTTTATAAGTTTCCATTTTTTTAAAGAATTTTTTTTTTGAAAATTTTTTGGAAATTTTTAGATTCTAAATAAGTGATTCAGATAAAAAGTATTTCCTCCACAATAAATATTTTAGTGATATTTTAAATTTATTTTTTCCAAAACAACATACTTTGATGTTTCTTATTATTTACTGGGGATATGGTCCAATTTTAGCATATTTAATCATTATATGAATGGTTTATAGTTATAATGGTGAAATATTTATGAAACGTTTATCCTTTCCATGCGTCGTGATTTGATAATATGATGAATATTTTATACTCTTGTGACACAAATATATATGGATTTAATTATGTGATGGGTAGACCTATAATTATATAAACCACTAATAAATTGTATAATTAAGGATATATCATTAGATAATAATAATTTAAATATGGAGTGAACCTATTTTATTAAGGGAGTTTTACAATAATGTAGAATTGGGAGTGAACCTTAAAAAAGAGAATGATGTGATGGGGAGAAAACCCAATCCACAATGATAGTATTGGCAGTGATAATTGACTAAGGAGGGGTTTTTCTATAATTATTTTCAGGCCACAAATATATGTTTTATGATTTTGATACGTTTTTGTAGATCATGATTTGATATTAATCCTTCCAAACTCTTATGTCTTATTTATTTTTATTGATAAAACTTTTTGACATATTTAATTATTATGATCTACGAATTGATGGGTATGGTTCAATAATATTAATCTCTTTTCCCAGTACCCTTATACTTATCTTATTCTCACTTATGGTCATTTATTTATATCAATTATTTTTGCCATTACTAGGTATATGATCTCAAACTTTCTAATGTTTCCCTTCCCAAAGTTATTAAATAAGGATTCAAGTATCTTATGTCTGATAAGGGTACTAATTATAAAGAAATTAATGGGAAATGGTGGAGATCATTTATGCACAAGTAGTCTATGTGTCCATGTTTCTAGAGACAATAAATATTTTCAATTATAACACGGATCATATTGATATAAAATGTATTTTCTCACACATTAGAAGCATTATTGATCAATGAAAAGTATGGGTTGTTAAAGTAGGTATTAGATCAAGGTTTGGTAACCTTTGGAAACAAGGATGAGGAAAATATAGTGTGAACCCCAAGGATAAGCCTAAGTATCAGAGAAAATAAAATTTTACGATAATGAAAAGAGTTTTTTTACCAAATAAAATACATCTCTATTTGGATACAACAAGTGGATATGGTTTTGGAACAAATTCATCTGGGGGTGATAGTTCCTAAAAGAGCTGGCCAGGCATTTATCAACCATCATTCTGGTGCATGTTCAGTGGAACCTAACAGTGCACCTGGTTTAACACTCACCGAGGATATGCATATATTAATTTAATTTTTACTTAAGATCTATTATAAATTATTTGAATATAAAATGATTATAGAAGACCTAGGATGAACCAAAGGTTTCACAAATTTAAAATAAGGTGTCATGATTTATAAATCCTATAAATGATTTTCATAATTATATAATTTCACTCTATGATTATTATTTACCATACTATGATTTTTAATTTCAGTCAATGGATTAAAATAGAAGAAACTGTGTTAATGATAAATGTGATGTAAAATGAAATGATTTTCCCCCAGAGAAACTAAATGTTTTCATATTTGGAATGAAAAAACATATTTTTATTCTTATAAAACGTTTCAAAACCATAATTCAAGATGATATTCCAAACTATAAAATGAAGGTAAAATATATTTTTGAGTCCCCCATGAGGAAACATCCACATTTTTTTTATGGGTCCACTAATCCACTAATTTCTCAAAAATTGATCTGTACCACTAAAAAATACATTCCTTCTTCTAGTGCATAGAACATGAAAAATGTTGTCTTAGTTATTTATCATTTGAAATGAGAAGCAGATAAATGGTGGATTATTATCAAGAATATGATGTATCATGAAGAAATTTAATCCATGGAGTGGGATAATTTTAGGAAATTATATTTCAATACGTACATTCCCTATAATATTTTTATGAAGATGGATAACAAATTCCTTGAGATTAAGTAGAAGGATGATTAATCTAGTGGTGCCTATGTGGAAAATTTTACAATGCTAATGACATAAACATATGGTATTATTAATAAACTAGAAATTATGATTGATGGATTCTTCAGTTTCTTAAAAACAAATCTCTAAAGGGTGTCATCCATAATATACATAAGTGTATTTGAAGAAATTATTTGATGTTCTATCAAGGTGGGAATAGAGATAAAAGTCACCCATCTATATCATGGTTTTGGTAATAAAATAAAGGTGTAATTAAAAGTTAATTCTAATAAAAACCCATATAAGGAAGAAGATGATTTTTTTCATTATTCCAAAAGTGTGAAAATAATCAAAGAGGGAGTTAGCATAAAGGTATTAGAAAGTGTTTTAAGTGCATAAAAAAATTTATCAACCAATTTAATGCCACGGTAATGGAAAAAAGTTAGCTAATGATGAAAATAGATAGAAATATTCATGAAATTCACCACCTATACTCCAAATCTATAATTGAAAGGTGTATGGGCCTTATTCTTAATAGGTTTTGAAACTAAGGGTTAATGGAAATAATCAACATCAAAAACCTATTAATCCCATAGAAAAAGGGAAATATCATGTGATTAATATATCATTTGTGGGCTATGAAAATAATGTTGTAAAATTTACACTTATTATCCAACCTAGAATATATAATATCATATTTGATTATAGTTTTTGCCACTATTTTATTTATGAGGAATTTAATAAGTGTTTAAAATTAGAACCTCAATGATTAGATATTAAAATAGCACTAAAAACTCATAATGGTATGATTATAAAATATCATATCTATGAATCTCCTTCAATTGAAGTTTGTGAAAATTTTCTCCATAAAAATAATTTTATTCTTCTTATAATTATATTTGATGTGATTTTGGGAATATATTTTCTTTCCTTATATAAATACCATATCAATTATCGAGGAAGTGAAGTAAAATTTTATATTCCAAACCAACCTATCAATATGTATCGATGTGAGGATAAATATGAACTTATAATAGAAATTGCATATTTTTAAAGGGTCTTTATTCCTATTCATAGGGGTTATTTATCTGAGATTTTTTCATTGAAACACAACATCAGAGATATGTACATTGTATCATAGTATTTTTATTCCTTTTTGTAAGAGCTATATCATCTTCCTCTGAATCATGAATTCATGTTTTCAATAGAATCCATACCCAGTGCAATACCTGTTTCAAAGACTCCATATAGAATGGACCCTATTGAGTTTTAGGAATTTAAGAGGCAACTCTAGGGTAATTTTGATAAGGTATTAATTAATCCATGCACATCACAATGGGGGGGAATTATTCTTTTTTGTTATGAAGAAATATCGATCAATGAAAATCTATATTGATTATTGGGAACTAAAAAATATCATGATCGAGAATAAGTATCCTATTCTCAATATTAATGATTTATTTGTTCATTTATGAGGATTTCAATATTTTTTCAAAGATTGATCTTTGATTTGAATACTATCAATTAATGATCAAAAGTGAAGACATACAAAAGGTATCCTTCTGATCAAGGTGGGGACACTAAGAATTTATATTCATGTTATTTGTTCTACCTAATTCCCCTACTATATTCAACTATTTAGTGAATAGTATGTTTAGATATTACCTTTTTTATCTTTCTGTAGTCCTTATATATGATATTATTATATATTAAAATAGTAAGGAAGAGCATGAATATCATATCAATATTTTTTTTAAAAACCCTTACTAAGGTGAATTTGTTTAAAAAATTTACCAAGAGTGAATTTTAGATACATAAAGTTTCGTTTTTGGATTATTTAATCACAAGAGAGGGTATATCAGTGGATATATCAAAGACAAAAGTTATATAACATTGGTCCATACCAACCATTGTATTAAGATCCATATATTTCTTGAATTGGTTAAATATTATTTATACTTTGTGAAGTATTACTCACGATGATCTATTCTACTCACCAAAATTAACTCAAAAGGGAGTTAAGTTATATTGAAGTGACGAAAGGGAATATAATTTAAAGGAATTACAGAGAAATTTCCCCATTACCCTGATCCTCAAATTACCCATTCGTAGATAAGGGTTTTTTATTTAAAATAATGTATTAAAAAAATGGTTCAGTTGTGTTCTTATGTATAATAATATGGTGATAGATTATGCATGACACCAATTGAATGTTCTTCAGATAAATTACTTGACTCATGATTCCGATCTAGTAGTATTAATATTTTCGATAAATATATAGAGGAATTATATTTATGGATAAATGTGTGACATATACACTAATCATAAAAGTTTGAAGTATATATTCACCCAGAAGCAGTTGAATATGTAACATAGAAGATGGTTGGAGTTGATTGAGGATTATGACTACAAAATATATTACCAACTAGGTAAAGATTACTATGTGTGTAATTATTTGAGTATAAAGGATCCTGCTAGCTTATTTATTTTGAGGGTCACAAAATATCCAATATTTGTGGATTTTAAAATCATGGACATTAAAATAATGATGTGAGGGGGGAATATCAACTTTCTCAAATGAGTTTCCAACCATCTATCCATGTAAATATTAAATAGGAACATTAGGGGGATGTGGAGATACAAAACAAGGTGAAAAATGATCCTAATTTTATCCTTGATTGGATTGGAATGGTGAGGTGAACAAAGTATGTGACTCATCAATACTATACCTAAAGAAGGAACTATTTGATGAAACGCATTGCTTATATTTCTCTATTCATCCTAAAAGTATGAATATGTACAAATATATAAAAGGTTATTTATATTGGGAAGACATGAAGAGAGATTTCATAACATATTGTTGACGCTCCTTTCCGTCACAGAGTCTAACGACTGAAAAAATTGAAATACCTTAGTCCAAATTGATTCATCCTTTGAAGAAACATCAAAAATCGACAAAGGAATGAACAAAGGATAAAAAGCAACTGCACCGCGCAAGTTATATCACTGTCGCACAAGTACACTTGCGCGACGCCCTTGGTCGCGCAAGTAACTTGCGCGACCTAAGTGATAACTGCCCGGTAACCGCCCGGGGTCTTCTCCTGCCTATAAATAGACCCTGTGGGCCCCCCATTCGAGAGGAGCTTTTTCCAAAAACTCATATTGATGATCCCGACGCCCAAGTCTCCTCTCAAAGCATCTGGAACACTTCTAAAGGTAATTTCTTACCTAGAACGGAAGATTTAAAGAGAAGAAGGAAGTCCTAAGTTTTGAAACTCATCAACACTTGCGCGCCGCCTTATTCCTTCAATAGAACTTGCGCGTCCCTTTTCTGGAAGAACCTCAAGGGGATTCTAAATGGATTTATAAAGAGTCGCTCAAATATTCTAATGATGTTTGAGAATCACGAAAGTACCCCTCATGTCGCGCAAGTATACTTGCATGACCAATACTTTCGCGTCGCCACAATACTTGCGCTCCTTTCAAGACTTACGTGCCCCTACCTTTTTGGGTGCCTATCTTGCCCATTTTACCCCTCTTAAGTCATCACACCTTTCCTTTTCAAGATTCAGTCCTCAAGACACTCTTCAAAGACATTTATGGCATGATTTCTTGATTTGACTTCCTTATCTGAAAGGAATTCAGTGGAATATCTCTCAAAACCTAGTGATTTAAATATCCTTATGTCACTAAATATGGAGAGTTCATTCATTCAACATCATCCTTTAAGATGAGAGAATCCTTAACTTGGGTCTCCTTTTCAGGAATAATCCCCAGTTATAAGTCCTTTAACTTGGGCATCTTCCTCAGAAGTAAGTCCCAAATTCTTAATGTTCCCAAACTTGGGCATCCTCCTCAGGAGTAAGCCCCAAACCTTAATTCCTTAACTTGGGCATCCTCCTCAGGAGTAAGCCCCAATCTCAAACTTGGTCATCCTCCCCAGGAGTAAGCCCCAATCTCAAATATGGGCATCCTCCTCAAGAGTAAGCCCCAAACCTTAATCCCTAACCTGGGTCTCCTTTTCAAGAATAAGACCCAGTCATAATCATGGGCTTCTTTTCAGGAATAAGCTCCAAGTCCCCTAACCTGGGTCTCCTTTTCAGGAATAAGTCCCAGTCATAATCTTGGGTTTCCTTTTCAGGAGTAAGCCCCAAGTCCCCTAATTTCTCTTTAACCAGTCCTAATTTACGTTTGTTCTGGGATTCCCTCTTAGGAGTAAAACCCAATTATCAATCCTCTTCTAATTTTGGTTTCCTCTTCAGGAATAAGTCCCAAGTTAGAGTATTCAAATCTCCATGAAGCACATATACCTTTATGGACCATGTTCCTGGATTTTCTCCCTAAAGTAAATCCTATGGGCAGTAATACATACATAAGCCCCAAACCATTTCTTATGATTGCATCTTTCATGGCACAATTGTCTAAATTTTACTAATACCTCTTGTTTCTCACACCGAGCATGACTCACGTGAGCTTAGAGTGTAAAAGTAATTGTGACATCCTGCTTTGAGCCATCAATCATAAACATCATACCCTTATTCGAACTACGTGGGTTCTGATTCCTTTTTCAAAACAAAGGATACGTAGGTAGCCCATCTATGGGTTCGATCCCAACTCTGAAGTAATTCATTGTCCTTATGAATGACGATAAACTTCAAGTGCCCCACTGAGTGGCTTTAAAACCAGCCTGGTCATCATAATGACCAAGAGACTTTTATATAAATGTTTTGAAGGATACCATTGACCAAGAATCTCTAAATAGATACAGATGATTCTCTATTGATGAAGAACCTAGAATACATATAAAAGATTGTCTAAATTTCTTACATATTTAATCATTGATTTTCAAAACTGAAGGAAAGCTCATTTTATACTTGGTAATGTAATAAGGATTCACGGACATAACTTAAATCTATAAAGAGAGTCCCGGAGTAGGCAATAATTCCCCTCAAAAAGGTGTGATGAGTCCGACCTCTCATCCTCTCGACCAATGCAAATTCCTAAGCCTCATTAGCCCACAAGATAATGAGTGCCTACCTTTGGAAAGTAGGTCCAAACGGATGTGGAAGCATTGGATGTTTCCAATTCTACGAACAAACCCGTTAGAAACCGATCGGAAAGTTTGAATCTCCCATCCAGGAGGTCATCCCCGGATTCCATGCGAAACAAAAAATGGTGAACCCGACGTGAATCCTTAACCAAGTTAAAGTGATGTTCTTCTTATTTGTTATGCCCCTTGGGCCGACAAAGCAATCATTGACATGCGCTCATCCAAAATATGCAGCGGCCGGATTCATCTTGATTATGTCTGTTATATGGAATAGGCACTCTTTTCTCAAGATATTCTGTAAAATGGCTTTCCTTAAATTCACCCTTGTGAATACTACTGCTGTAAACACCTCTAATGTGAAGTCTACTGCTATGAAAACCAATGCTGCTACTCCTACTGGAACGTCGTCCGCTCTGAGGATGACATCACCAACTCAGCGTCTTCAACGCTGGGTTTCTAATGCACTGGTTAAGGAGTACTGTCGCAACAGTACTATCCCAACTCTGGAGGCCGCTCGTCAAGCCCTCCAAGTTAACAACTCTACCTGGTCGTCCGGACAACTGCGGCCAGCGATCAAGAAGCAGACGGTGCTGACTACCGTCTCCAACCGTTTCGGGTCGTTATCCCCAGAACGCAATTTCCATTCACTCCCTTACTCTAAGGAAGTGAATGAGAAGGTCCTATAGGGCCTTAATTCAAAAAGACAGGAGTCCTTATCGAGGGCTCCCATCAACAATAGCCGCCAGACTCATGCGGTAGTGCACCCTCAACATGATGAGGGTACCGAATCCAGGCATTCAGCTCAGGTTCCTCGAACCCGAGTAGGCAAGATGAACCGCCAGAGACGGAATCCGGTTAACAATGTGAAGGTTTTCATCCCTACCATCTCCGGAGAAGTCCACCAACCTAACTTGGTGGAAAATAATGAGCAGGAACACACACCTGTCCGTTTTAATTCAGCTATCCAGTAGACTCGTCTGGCAGCATCACGCCAATCCCGCCAGGCAAATCCGGCGGAGTACTATAGGCAGGAACATGCACCTGCTTATGCATCATCAGTTAGTCAGCAGGCTCGCCTGAGTACATATGATGGATTCCACCAACCTAACTTGGTGGCGAACAATGAACAGGCACACACACCTGTCCGTTTTAATTCCGCTGTCCAGCAGACTCGTCTGGCAGCATCAAGCCAATCCCGCCAGGCAAATCCGGCGGAGTACTATAGGCAGGAACATACACCTGCTTATACATCACCAGTTAGTCAGCAGGCTCGTCTGACTACATATGATGGATCTCGTCAACCGCGTTTGGCGAAGTGTAATCAACAGGCACATACACCTGCTAATACTAATCAAGCCTACCAACAGTCTCGCTTGGTAGCGCACAGAGAAGTCAGTCGGAAAGCCCCGACGACAAACAGGAGGCAGACTCAATTCTCTGCCTCCACACTTGAGTACGGTCAGGATTCACTGACAGGAAAAGGAGGAAGGAGCAGGCACATACACCTACTCCAAAACTGGAATGGACGTATATCCCCATTCCGGCGGCTGAAGTCACCAAACATATTTTTTCAATGGTGAAAGAGCATAATCAAATTCCTGCTCATATTCTGGATGCTTTCCAGGATATCATAACAGCTTCAGCATCATCTCAGGGATAGACACATAAATCTATCCCTAGTAGTGGAGTGACACATCAACAATTCACTCTGGAACATACACACACATTTGTTCCAGTCCAAGAGGGTTATGGGGAATACTCCCCCATATCATACGGACAACCAAGTCAGGCACATACACCTGATTTGAGTGAAGATCGTCAGCCTAACCTGACCATCTTTCCTGATCAGGCACATACACCTGCTCAGAGTAACCACTTTTTTCAACAAGTGGTTTCTAAAGTGAGTAAGAAGGCATCTAAGAAAAAGATCCGCCCAGCACAGTCAGGAGATCAAAGGCCAATCTATAACAAGGCCTTGCTCGATGCTGGAGTTCTTAAAGCCCTCAGACATTTATCTATCGGAATACAAGATTCTACTCCCTCAGTTTCCACAAACGGGAGAATTAATTCTGAAGGTCTTCAACAGACACTTCCTCATGAAGGCTTGCTTCATGAAAATTCGGTCAATCTTGAAGTTTCTTCTTCAGATGAGAGCCACAGGAACCCTCTGTGTGGTCAGAAGACCAAGGATCAAGAGATCTCATCTTTTGCTGTAACCCATTATGGTGGTACTCCCCATGATGATGAATTTTGCTGCGAAAGTCCTCTCCGCAGTAGTGATTCACATTGCCTGGAAAATACTCCAGTGGACAATGTAGTGTCGAGAAAGCCCTCTTATCTTGAGGCACTTGCAAATGCGAAACCAGTCATGTCTGATGCTTTATCGCTAACAAGTGAAATACTTTCTCAATGAGAAGATAGCCTATGGTGTATGTCATTATCCGAACCACCCCTAAGTCATGCATCTTGTAGTTTGACCAATGATCTCTCTACCAATCTTGTTGAATCCGATGAAGCAACAAGGAAACACCAACTCTGGTCAAAACAGGTAGAAGAATCTTCATTTAATGATAAAGAGGAAATGATGAACCTGAGAAAAAAATTGGCAAAAGGTGAAGTACCAGTCATGTTTTGGCCTTTGTCGGACTCCCAGTACGACATTCCAAAGATGTTGACAGATGATGGAATCCATGATATTCGTCTCAACATATGGAAAACTCTTTTTCAAATAAAGAAGAAGGTATTATCTTATGATAAATATGAAAATCATATTAAGATAATAGAAGGGCTACAACGTCAGATTGATTTAGCATCTCTATCAGTCTCTCGGTATCTGAAGGCTGAAAAACAACAGAGAACCCTTCAACATTCATGCCTTGGCGGACTAAGAAAATTGCATCAGTTAATTTCCAATGCTCCATCTGATGTTCATATCAGAGGATGGGGTGTTCACGGAGCACTACATTTCACAGTGCTTTCCAGTCAGCAAATCCCGCCGAAAATGGTCTCATGCAATGTTATTGCCCATGGCCGGCCACAGTCAATGGGCTTTGTTCATAATCAAAAGCTTTCTCAAGAACAGGATTCAACTAGTTCCTCTCAAAATCAAGCATATAGAGAACAAGTTGTTGAATTGCTCCTACATCAAGCAGGAGAGAATATTGTACAAGCCTCTCGTATGGAGCAAACGCGTCATCAAATGACAGAAGTCTCGGAAATCATCCAACGGTCTGTTGAACCAGGTGATAAAAGTGGATACAGGTTAATGCATCCAGCTAATTTCCGAACTAAGATTCGCAAGATCAAGAGATATTTTAAGAAGATCTCAGACGTAGCATGTCAAGAGCCACCCCAGCTTGTCAGACTGGGGACTTCTCTAACCCAACCCTCAGAGTCAACAAATGGGATTCGAGGATTTGAGCGGAATCAGCAGGAACATCCCCAGTTCACGAGACTGGGGACTCTTTCAAATCATCAATCCCCTTCTCAGAGAATGTCGGTCTTTTCTCGATTGGGGAAGAAGCCCCAATAGGAACGAAGAGCCAAATTATCAGGAGATTCCCTCCAAATTATAGCTCGTCAAGAAATTCCTAAAGGATTGAATCAACAAAACGCAATGTCTCATCAAAGATATGAAAGAAGACAATATCACAGAAATGTTGATAGAAGGGATGCGATAAATTATGCATCAATCAATGTCATCAATGTTGTTGTTGTTAATCCACCAGAGGAGACTCACTCAGGGGACTCAGATGAAGAGCGTCATGCTCAAGAAAATGTACACACCGATACAAATGAATAAGGTGTACGTACACGAAGTCAAAGGATTACTCAGAATCTAGGTAATCCACTTCCCTCCCTCCAAAAGGTATCCAACAAAGGGAAGGGAGAGAATCAGGTTACATATCCTTCCTCTGGAGAAGGTCAATCGCTCTCATTAGAGCAAAGGTTTGCACAACAAGAGGAAGAAATGAAAGAATTAAGAAGGTTGAATGCAGAACTACTTCAGAGTAGCCTTCTTCTTAAGAATGATGAAGTCCGACAGCCGAAGTAATTTGTTGCAGTTACTGAGATGGATCAAGAATATCCTCCTTTATCAGTACACCCTCAGAGGTCTAATCCTACGGGTCAAGCGCAACAACGGTTGGCAGTGCTACCATCAGTTGCAGCACCAACCACCACGTCTGTCCAAGCTCCATTCATTGCACCTACCCAAAACCAAGTTCAACCTGATGTTTCTCAAAAGTTAATAACTACTATTAAGTCATTAACAGCTCGATTAGAAACTATGGAAGGGAAACGGGCACAAGTTCAACCTGAAAAGAAAGTTTACCCTGAATGGGTAGATTCAGTTTCTCCTCCATCCAGTTTTGGAAACCCTGTTTTCCCTACTTTCAATGGATCAGGCGACCCTGAACAACATTTGATGCATTACGTGTCTTGTTGTGATCCTATGATGGGAAATCCAGAGCAGCAAGAAGCAGTGAAACTCAGATGCTTCATGCGAACCTTGCAAGGACCAGCTCATGTCTGGTATACAAGCTTGCAATCCCGGTCAATCATCGGATGGGAGGATCTTCATCAAAAATTCCTTCTTCAGTTCAGCTCAA
Organism: Viscum album; assembly: GCA_963277665.1. Classification (NCBI taxonomy): domain Eukaryota; kingdom Viridiplantae; phylum Streptophyta; class Magnoliopsida; order Santalales; family Viscaceae; genus Viscum; species Viscum album. The sequence continues at coordinate 319,887,534 of OY728127.1, forward strand.
CTTTTCCAAAAACGATAGTTTTCGATCTTACAAACTGCAAGAAAAGGGAGAATGAAAGAGTCTCTAATTTCATTGCTCGCTGGAAGGGATTAACGTATTCCCTGAGTTTAGCACTCCCTCAGGAAGAGCTATTTCCAATCTGTGTGGCAAATTTGCGTGAAGAGTTACGCACGCCATTGATCCCTGTAAAATACACAGGAGGGTTTCGAGACCTTACTTCAATCGCTCAGCAGATTGAAGATTCCCTTATACAGGCTAAGGTTAAATCTCGTGTAATTCCATCAGCTCCAGGAAGAAGAATGGGTAAATCAGAAACTGCTATAGTTATGCTTAAACAAGCACCTGTACCTATATCTACTTCAAAACCTTCATCGTCTCGAAGGACTCCACCTCCTGAACACCAACAACAAAGGCCGTTTCGTCCAAATGATCAAAAAGATCAACGATGAAAACAATTTGAGGATATTAAGAGTAAAACATACTCTTTTCGAAATGAGCAAGTTCCTGGTTACTTCATTTCAGCTCTGGAAAATAATTTGGTTCAATTACCAGTACCCAAGAGGCCAAACAAGGAAGGATATAAAGACCGTCCCAATTATTGTCCCTTTCATCAAATGTTGGGGCATCCCATCAAGGAGTGTTTTGTCTTTAAAGACCTCCTGCAAAAGATGGTCGACTTGGGACAAGTCAAATTGAAGGGTTCTTCAGCTCATGTAGCGTGTGTTACCGCTACAGATCCAGAGGAAGGAGGCGAGTGGCAGGAAGTCAGAAGAAAAACTGCGCAAAAATATGATGATTGGATGGTCAGAAATACAATCAATCGGACCCATGCCATTTTGCGAACACAATTGAAGAATCCAGTTGTGTCTCCTACAAAAGCTACAGTGAAGCCTCCATCAAAAGACAAATCCTCAAAAGGGCAACGCAATTCAAAGAAGAAAGAGGAATCAGAAGAAGATGAGTATGTATCGAGGCCTAAGTTGTCTTTGACTCTGGCAGATTTCATGCCATCTACTTCAAAGCCACGGGCACTGCCCCATCAAATGGCACAGCCTGAACAGGCTAGCCAGGCAGGGTCTTTATCATACGAAGAGTTAATCTTCGGTTCTGTTAATATGATTCAATTAACAGATCCATATTCCAGTCTTGATGAGCCTGAATTCCCTGTATCAAATAAGGGAATCCGAGGAAGTTCTAGAGTTTCAGGATACAGAGGAAGACGTGGATCTTTCCGAAGCCACTACTCCAATTCTACCCCTGCTAGCACTGTGTATGCATCAGAAACTCGTGGTAGAGCCCTTCAGCGAGCTCAAAAAGAACAAGCAAGTTCTTCTGCTAAGGGCCAACTCAGTCTTGGCACAGTTATTTTGGAAGACCGATTGAAGGTTCCATCTTCTTTATCTCAGCAAGTAAGTGGATCTAATTGGTCTAATCTTCCAAAACCAAGGATGTGGCCAACTTCTATCCCAATACAAGATGCATTAGCTTCCAAAGCATCTGCTTCCAAGGAGTTTGAAGCTGAAATTGCTGAAGCTGAAGTCTATCACACAGAGAATAATCCTGGAGAATGTCATGCAGTGATATCTTTTACTGATAGAGATGAAGATGATGTTGTGCATGGGCACATAAAACCTCTCTACTTATCTGGAAAAGTCAATGGTGTAGATATTCGAAGATTTTTCATTGACAATGGTTCAGGAGTCAACCTCATGCCCATTCTTACACTTTGTCGATTGGGCCTCACGGAATCTGATTTATCTCCTTCTTCCATGATGTTATAAGGATATGATAAAAATGAACAAGAACCACTGGGCGAAGTTACACTCAGAACCCAATTTGGAGATCTTGTATCCAATTCGGATTTCATGATTGTTGATCAAGACTCAGCTTTCAACGTCTTGCTTGGAAGACCCTGGCTACATCAGCATGCATCTATTCCTTCATCATACCATCAATGTCTCAAATACTGTTTCAATGGTCAAGTTGGAACATTGTATGGTGATAAGGCCCCGTTCAAGACATGTGAGTCTCAATACATTGAGGCAGAATTTTATCACATGAAGGGAAGAGAAAAATCTACAATGAAGGAAATTACCAAAGTTAATGCACCATATGGTTTGGAGAAAATTCCAATAAATCCATTTACACATGTGAGTACAGATTATGTGTTACTTATCAGTCAAATTGACAAAATAGGCCCAAATAAAAATAATCTTATGGAAAGATCCATAATGTCAGTTACGGAAATCGAGCCAGACAACATGGGAGAAATTGGTAACCTACCAAACAGTGATGAAAGCACAAGTGGTGACGTCTTCGTTTCATCTGCTGAAATCCAACAGGTCTATACTTCGTCAATCAGGCCAGAAGAAGTTATAGCAAAACCAGAGGTGAATAATGATGTCGATTCTCAATCCATCATCTCCTCTTTATTTCCCAAAGAAGGCCCTTTATCATCAATAGGGTCGGAAATGGAAGCTTCTTCTTCAAAATGTGAAAATTTTGATATCTCTTGTGATCATGAAAATTTCATTTTTTCATCTACTATGCAAGTAGAAACGGAAGAAATAGCACATGATGAAGAGGAAGAGGAAGATCTTAGAGATGATCCTCCAGCATTTGAAGAGGGTATCTCTACCACTGTGGATGAACTCAGAGAAATAAATCTGGGTACAGAGAAAGATCCACGCCCCACTTTAATTAGTGCGGCCATGACCCTTGAAGATCAAGAGATGTATATTTCTTTTCTAAAGAAAAATAAATATATTTTTTCTTGGAATTATATAGAAATGCCTGGGCTTGATCCTGATGTTGCTACTCATCATTTGGGTTTACCAAAAGAACATCGAGGATTTAAGCAAGCCGCGAGAAGAACACACCCAACCTATGCTTCCAAAATTGAAGCTGAAGTGGATAAGCTGATCAAAGCTAACTTCATCAGAGAAGTTCAATATCCCAATTGGTTGGATAATATTATCCCTGTAAAGAAAAAGAACGGACAAATTAGGGTTTGCATTGATTTCAGAGATCTTAATCAGTATTGTCCTAAAGATGATTTCCCAGTTCCGATTACAGAACTCTTAATTGATGCGACGGCTGGTTATGAAGTACTTTCCTTCATGGATGGATATTCTGGATATAATCATATCTGAATGGCCCCAGAAGATGAGGAATCTACAGCCTTCAGATCCCCTCAAGGTGTGTTTTGTTACCGGGTGATGCCCTTTGGTTTAAAGAATGCAGGTGCAACATATCAACGCACCATGCATCCTATCTTCAAACATTTATTAGGGAAATTTGTTGAATTCTATATAGACGATTTGGTGGTTAAATCCAAACAACGTTCTAATTAGTTGGTTGATTTGGAAGTCATATTCCACAAGCTTCGAAAGCATAATTTGAAGATGAACCCCTTAAAATGTGCTTTTTGGGTAACCTCAAGAAAATTCCTCGGCTTTGTTGTACGCCAGCGTGGTATTGAAGTCGATCCTGAGAAGACCAAATCAATCCTTGGTATTTCACCTCCTCAGAATTTGAAAGAATTAAGAGGACTTCAAGGAAACTTAGCCTATATTCGGCATTTCATTGCCAATTTGGCGGGTAAAAGTTTACCCTTTACCAAATTATTGAAGAAAGGAGTCACTTACCAGTGGACTAAAGAATGTCAAGAAGCATTTGATGTTCTCGAGAAATACCTCTTGAGTCCCCCAGTACTCATTCCACCTGTTGAAGGAAGACCACTTATCCTCTATGTGACAGCTCTAGAGCGATCATTGGGGGCCTTTCTTGCTCAAAAGAATGATGCTGGGAATGAAAATAGCCTCTACTATCTCAGTAGAACTATGCTTGAAGTAGAAACCCAGTATTAAAGTATTGAGAAGTGCTGCCTGGCATTAATCTTTGTAGTTCATAAACTGAGACACTACTTGGAACATCATGAGGTCCAATTGGTATCTCGCAATAATCCGCTCAAATTCATCCTTAGTCGTCCAATTCTTACAGGACATCTAGCAAGGTGGGCAGTTATTTTGCAACAGTTCGACATTCAGTATGTGTCTCAAAAGTCAATAAAGGGTCAAGCTCTGGCTGATTTCCTGGCTGAACATCCTTCCATGGAAGACACGTCTTCAGATATTGAACTCCCTGATGAGGAAGTTTTCTCTATTCAAGAGAATCCTCAAACATGGGAAATGTATTTTGATGGTGCTTCCAGAAGTCCAATAGGGAAGAAAATGTAAAATCCTAAATTCAAAAAAGTTGGTTTAGGAATTGTACTCATTTCTCCAGATAAGGCATTGTTACCTTATTCCTTTCTATTGTGGGAAGGTGGTACTAATAATGAAGCTGAATACCAATCTCTCATTACAGGCTTGGAGTTAGCGCTCCAAGCACAAGTGAATCACTTAAAGGTGAAAGGTGATTCAGACCTGGTAATCAAACAAGTCAATGGGGATTATGCCATCAGAAAAGAAGAATTAATCCCTTTGTATGATTACGTCAGAGAGTTAATGGTAGAATTCCCTTCAGAACCGACATTTTCTTATATCCCAAGATCACAAAATGCTCAAGATGATGCACTGGCTAATATAGCCACAGCTCTAGCAGATCCAAATCGGGACGAGACAACCATCAGTATTGCCCATCGTCGTGCAATTTCACCTTATGTTCGAGCTAGAACAGAGGAAATTAATGAAATTAGTCCCATTCCTGAACTGTATGGTCATACTCCAGGATGGATGTCACCTATCAGGGAATACCTTCAAAATGGAACACTTCCACCTGATAGAGCCGAGAAAGAACAAATCTGGTGACGTGTGGTCAATTTTACTCTTTATGATAGCCCAAACCACCTAGAGAAAATTCTCTACAAATGTGGTTTTGATGGAGTTCTCTTCAGATGCATTGATGGTGAAGAGACAATGGGTATCATGAAAGAAGTGTATGCAGGAGTATGTGGTGCCCACCAGTCTGGACATAGATTGTCTGATCAAATTTGAAGGATTGGATACTTTTGGCCTTCAATGTTACAAGATTGTGTTGATTTCACAAAGAAGTGTCATTCATGTCAAGTATATTCCAACTTCATTCATCAACCTCCAGAGTTGCTTCATACAGCTAAATACTCGTGGCCATTTGCCACATGGGGAATGAATGTGGTGGGACCTTACCCTTCAGCTACGGCCAAGCAGTTTAAGTACATTCTTACTGCTACTGATTTCTTTTCCAAATGGGCAGAAGTAGTACCTCTCAAAGAAGTAAGTTCTAAGTGCATTGTTAGCTTCATCAAGTCTAACATCATTACTAGATTTGGTGTCCCTCATACCGTATTGACGGACAACGGCACCAACTTCTGTTCTTCTGAGGTGAAGAAATTGTATCAATAATATAACATTAAATCCAACCATTCATCTCGGTATCATGCGGAAGCCAATGGACAAATAGAAGCCTTTAACAAGACTCTTTCAAATATACTGCAAAATATGGTGGATAAATATAAGAGGTTATGGCCTGATAAACTCTTTCATGCTTTATGGGCTTATCGGACTACCACCAGCAATGAAACACGGTCAACTCCATATTCATTGGTATATGGAACAGAAGCAGTCTTGCCAATTGAAGTTCAATTGCCCTCACTCAGAGTAGCCATTTTTGATTAGTTATCTACAGATGAGCAATCCAAAAAGCGATTGAATGAATTGTAACAGTTAGATGAGAAAAGATTGTGCACTTTGCACCACTTGGAAATCTATCAGAATCGAATAGCATGAGCTTTTAAAAAAAAGTTCGTCTTCATTCATTCATTTAGGGAGAATTGGTATTAGTTCTCAAAACTCTAATGATACCAGGAAAGAAACCTCCCAAGCTTGAACCAAAATGGGAAGGACCTTATTCAATACATAGGGTCCACTCCAATGGAGCTTATTCATTAATCTCAATGGATGGAGAACTCATCACGACTCCAACCAATGCCAGATTTCTGAAGAAATATTTTGTATAAATACAAAATATGGTCCCCAGAACCAAGATTCTTACAAGTGGTTCATACAACCTTTAGTCTAGTATGACTTTAAACTGCATCATCATCCATGGTCCAGTATGACCTTAAACTGCAACTTCGTCCAACATGACGTTAAACTGTATAAAAGCACCAGAATGTCCCCGCAACATGACACTAAACTGTGCGGCACCAGTTCGTCCTTGTTATATGATGTTAAACTATACTGCAATGGTCCAGTATGACCTTAAACTGCAACAACGTCCAACATGACATTAAACTGTAGGAAAGTCCCTTACGTCCAGCAAGACGTTAAACTGTGACGTCCTAACTACATGACGCTAAACTGTATAAAAGTCCCTTACATCCGGAAAGACGTTAAACTACATAATCATCAAAGGTCCTGTATGACCTTAAACTACACCACCGTCCAGCATGACATTAAACTGCAACATCCACGGTCCATGCATATGACCTTAAACTATTCGCCCTTTCATCCACCATGACGTTAAACTGTAGGGAAAAAAATCCCCAATGCATCCAACATGACGTAAATGGTGTGTTATTTTGTCCTTACTGCATGACATTAAACTGTGCAGTCCCCCTTTTGTCCAACATGACGTTAAACTGTATTGTCCCCATCGTCCTATCTACATGACGCTAAACTGTACAAAAAATTCATGATATGTCCTACATGACATTAAACTGTATTTTGTCCCTGCTACATGACACTAAACTGTGCAGCACCAATAGTCCTAACTGCAAGACTTTAAACTGTATAGTCCCTTTATATGTCCTACATGACATTAAACTATGCATCGTTAAAGTTGTTGTTACCTCTTGTTTCTCACACCGCGTATGATTCACGTGAGCTTAGAGAAAACCTCAACCGTAACACTCTCTTTGGGCCGCTAACCATGTATAAGTCCCAACAACATTTTTTTTATTTTTTTATTTTATTTTATTTTATTAGATCGTTGTCCCCAAGAACAACTTGATCATTAATTCATTCTTTAATTGAACTACACGGACTTTGATCCTTGCCCTCCAGGCTGGGTATGTAGGCAACCTCCCAGGGTTCAAGCCCAAAAACAATCTCTTCACATCGGTTCACCACAATCTCATATGATGTTGATTCGTGAAACCGCCCCTAGAATTAATATCTTTACATTGATTCACTTTAGTCCTTGTTATATGACGTTAAAATATGCAACACTTTTGTCCGGTACGACATTAAACTACAATATTCTTTGATTTCCTCATTTGAGAGACAACTATTATTGACATTGATTTTTCAATCATGGTTTTCATTTTCAAAAGACTACGTGCATACATGGTAATGCCTAAACTTTTTATCTTAGGTTAAACCATCATTGCACTAAAGTCCCCTTTCACCCTTCACATGTACGAACTAAATTTGTACAAAGGGTAGTTCTAGAACTATGTGGACTTGATTCCCATCCCTATGGGATATGTAGGAACATTCGAGTATCCCTCGAATCCAGTCCCAAGTATTTTGGGCCTAACCCCAAATTTCACTTTCAATCCCTTGGCTGAAAAGTCCTCATGAAAACACATACTGTGTATTCATTATTATGGTCCGAATTCTATGACCCTAAACTAAGATCACTCATACTTTCATCCTGCACGACATTAAACTGCATTTCAAGAACTACGTATGGCTTGATTCTCATTCTTATGAGATACGTAATGAAGTCCAAAATTTCAATTCAGGACCCAGCCATAACATGATTATGGTTATCATTGACCTATGTATCTCTATATACATTAGAAAATACCCATCTTTATGTGTTATAATCCTAACCTTAAATATTTTTAGATCTTCATAACCCTTTTCATGACTTCTAGTCACAAAAATGTCAAACTTCTGAGAATTCTTTTGCCTAACTATGCAGCACGTGCCCATAGGTGGCCTTGCATAAACAGTCCACATAACAGACTTGTTAGCCAAAATATACTATTTTATTTAACTATGCTGCCAATGCCCTTAGGTGGCCCTGCATAATTCAACCCCCTAACGGGTTTGTTAAATAATGGTAACTTCATTCTTGGGAAGAATGCCTCTTTTGTCCTTATTTGTCTTAAACGACAGTATGTAGGGATCCGAAAAAAAATAGTCATCCTTAACATATTTGTCCCATATCCTTTTTCATGATCTGAAAGTATTCAAGTCTATGGTTTATTCTTCTTCCCTACGTTTGGGTCAGACCTTCGTAGGAGTGATATTCATCCAGTTCTTTGATATTCTTGTTCAGAAATATCTTCTCCATATTCAAGTACCTCTTTCCATACAACAAACTCTATACTTTAGAAAATTTGAATCTCCATAAACTTTCACTGGATTTTAGCACTAGGAAAGTAAATTTTTGAGAGTTCTTTTCGCCTGACTATGCAGCACGTGCCCATAGGTGGCCTTGCATAAACAGTCCACATAACAGACTTGTCAGCCAAAAGATACTATTTATTTGACCATGCAGCCAATGGCCATAGGTGGCCCTGCATATTTCAACCCCCTAACGGGTTTTTGTCAAATAATAGTAACTTCATTCTTGGAAACTACTTCTTCTAATGCCTTTTAGCTCTTTTTCATATCATTCCTCAGATTCAAATATTCTTAAGCCATAGTTTACATATTTTCCCTCATACTTGACTATGGTAATATGTTTTCAGATAAATTGTCAAGGAATTGAATCAATTTTAATCCATTTTGGTCAAAGATATTTAGACCTTAAACATTAGCCCCTTTATGTCCGGCATGCATGACTTTAAACTACCAGATTTCTTGTTTTTTCTTTTCACCTCAGAGTCAAATCCTCTTTTCTCTCCAGATCCAACTCTGAGGGGGGACTTTTGTTGACGCTCCTTTCCGTCACAGAGTCTAACGACTGAAAAAATTGAAATACCTTAGTCCAAATTGATTCATCCTTTGAAGAAACATCAAAAATCGACAAAGGCATGAACAAAGGATCAAAAGCAACTGCACCGCGCATGTTATATCACTGTCGCGCAAGTACACTTGCGCGACCTAAGTGATAACCGCCCGGTAACCGCCCGGGGTCTTCTCCTGCCTATAAATAGACCCTGTGGGCCCCCCATTCGAGAGGATCTTTTTCCAGAAACTCGGATTGAAGATCTCGACGCCCAAGTCTCCTCTCAAATCTTCCGGAACACTTCTAAAGGTAATTTCTTACCTAGAACAGAAGATTTAAAGAGAAGAAGGAAGGCCTAAGTTTTGAAACTCATCAACACTTGTGCGCCGCCTTATTCCTTCAATAGAACTTGCACGTCCCTTTTCTGGAAGAACCTCAAGAGGATTCTAAAGGGATTTATAAAGAGTCTCTCAAATATTCTAATGATGTTTGAGAATCGCGCAAGTACCCCTCATGTCGCGCAAGTATACTTGCACGACCAATACTTGTGCGCCGCCGCAATACTTGTGCGCCTTTCAAGACTTACGCGCCCCTACCTTTTTGGGTGCCTATCTTGCCCATTTTACCCCTCTAAAGTCATCACACCTTTCCTTTTCAAGATTCAGTCTTCAAGACACTCTTCAAAGCCATTTATGGCATGATTTCTTGATTTGACTTCTTTATTTGAAAGGAATTCTGTGGAATATCTCTCAAAACCTAGTGATTTAAATATCCTTATGTCACTAAATATGGAGAGTTCATTCATTCAACCTCATCCTTTAAGATGAGAGAATCCTTAACTTGGGTCTTCTTTTCAGGAATAATCCCCAATTATAAGTCCTTTAACTTGGGCATCTTCCTTAGGAGTAAGTCCCAAATTCTTAAAGTTCCCAAACTTGGGCATCCTCCTCAGGAGTAAGCCCCAAACCTTAATTCCTTAACTTGGGCATCCTCCTCAGGAGTAAGCCCCAATCTCAAACTTGGGCATCCTCCTCAGGAGTAAGCCCCAATCCCAAATATGGGCATCCTCCTCAGAAGTAAGCCCCAAACCTTAATCCCTAACCTGGGACTCCTTTTCAGGAAGAAGACCCAGTCATAATCATGGGCTTCTTCTCAGGAATAAGCTCCAAGTCCCCTAACCTGGGTCTCCTTTTCAGGAATAAGTCCCAGTCATAATCTTGGGTTTCCTTTTCCGGAGTAAGCCCCAATTCCCCTAATTTCTCTTTAACCAGTCCTAATTTATGTTTGATCTGGGATTCCTTATTAGGAGTAAAACCCAATTATCAATCCTCTCCTAATTTGGGTTTCCTCTTCAGGAATAAGTCCCAAGTTAGAGGATTCAAGTCTCCATGAAGCACATATACCTTTATGGACCCTGTTCCTGGATTTTCGCCCTAAAGTAAGTCCTCTGGGCAGTCATACATACATAAGCCCCAAACCATTTCTTATGATTGCATCTTTCATGGCACAATTGTCTAAATTTTACTAATACCTCTTGTTTCTCACACCAAGCATGACTCACATGAGCTTAGAGTGTAAAAGTAATTGTGACATCCTGCTTTGAGCCATCAATCATAAACATCATACCCTTATTCGAACTACGTGGGTTCTGATTCCTTTTTCAAAACAAAGGATACGTAGGTAGCCCATCTATGGGTTCGATCCCAACTCTAAAATAATTCATTGTCCTTCTGAATGAAGATAAACTTCAAGTGCCCCACTGAGTGGATTTAAAACTAGCCTGGTCATCATAATGACCAAGAGGCTTTTATATAAATGTTTTGAATGATACCATTGACCAAGAATCTCTAAATAGATACAGATGATTCTCTATTGATGAAGAACCTCGAATACATATAAAAGATTCTCTAAATTTCTTACATATTTAATCATTGATTTTCAAAACTAAAGGAAAGCTCATTTTATACTTGGTAATGTAATAAGGATTCACGAACATAACTTAAATCTATAAAGAGAGTCTCAGAGTAGACAATAATTCCCCTCAAAAAGGTGTGATGAGTCCGACCTCTCATCCTCTCGACCAATGAAAATTCCTAAGCCTCATTAGCCCACAAGCTAATGAGCGCCTACCTTTGGAAAGTAGGTCCAAACGGATGTGGAATCATTGGATGTTTCTGGTTCTACGAACAAACCCGTTAGAAACCGATCAGAACGTTTGAATCTCACATCCAGGAGGTCATCCCCGGATTCTGTGCGAAACACATATGTATCACCATGATTTGTAAGTTAGTAAGTTAAGGAAGATATATATAATTATAATGGGAGGTCACAACCATTACCCATACCAAAATGGAAATTGGAAAACTTTTATATGGATTTAATCATTGAAATCCCCCAAAACATCTAAATGAAAAAATCTTATTTGGGATGTAGTTAATCACTTTAAAAATTCAACACCGTTAATCGATATCAGAGATTATTTCTATATTGATTTATTTTTATTGATATACACTAAGGAAGTAAAAAATGTTTCATGGTGTACCATATTCTATTGTATCTAATAATAATTATAGGTTTATCTCAAAGTTATGGAGAAGTATTCAGAAAACTCTAGATATAGAGTTGTGTTTCAGTAATTCTTATCACACTCAAGTAAATGGTCAGTCTAAGTGTACTATTCAAACCATATAGGATATCTTGAGATCAAGTGCTCTATATTTTAAAGTAGTTTGGTATCCACACCTTTCCCTAAGGCAGTTTTATTATAAAATTGATTTCAATCAAGAAATATGATGAATCGTCATGAATACCTCTATAGAAATAAGTCTAGAACCCTGAATTTCTAGTATACAGTTATAGAAAGAAATATATTTGGACTTTACCAAGTTGAGGAAATGGTAGATAATGTTATATCCATTTAGCAGTACATCAAAGTAGTTGAGGGTTGATAGAAGATTTATGTAGAAAATAGTCAATTAGATCAATAATTCGTTGTTAGTGGGAAGTATTTCCTGTAAATGTATCCCGATAATAAGGTTGTGAGATTCAAAAAGAAGATAATTCAGATTCCTGGGAATATTTTTCCCTTTGATATTCTTGATTGAGTGGGAACTGTAGCTTATCTCTTGGCACTCCTGCCAATCCTACCTAAATTTCACAACGTGTTCCATATATATCTCTTGAGAAAGTACATACCTAATCATTCACATGTAATAAACTTAGATGTTATGCTAATATTTCATGATCTTTCCTATGAAGATCATCTGGTATAAATCTAGAATCATAGTGATAATTTTCTATAGATTAATACTACTTGACTTGTCAAATTTTATTGGAGGAATTACAAATTTGAGAAAGATACATGGGATACCAAGGTTGTGATGAAGCAAATATATCCCCATTTTTATTCCATAGAGATGGAATAATAAGGTTAAAATTTATTTTAAGGTTCATATAATGAAACACCCTGATATTTATTTTTATTTCCTTTTAAATAAAACATAATGTTTTTTACAGCATATATTATACACAAACCGAGTCAATATGAATCCTGATATAGTAAATTAATATGACCTAGCCATTAAATTATAAAGTATGAATCATGATAAAAAATTGAAATATATATATAACAGTTTTTAATAATGTAAAATGTATTGATTAATGCATAAAAAGTGAGTTTTTTATTTTTAGTAAAGTCATTTTTTTCTTCAAAAATATGTTTTTTCACACTAAAAATTGTCATATTTTTCATGTGAATAATATAATTAATTTATAAAATATTTTAGAATTTAATTTCAGTAAACTAATTTTGTTTTTTAAATAAGCATGTCAATATTAGTTTAGGGTGAATTTTTGTATTTTTTTAAATAGATTTATTTTTTCAATGAAGAGTGATAAAACAGAATTTTGTAAAAATTATCATTTATTTTTTCGTAAAAGTACCATTATATTTTAAATTTGATCTTAAAATAACATAGTAATCCCTTAATTAAATTAACATAATTTATTACTTAGGAATAATCATCATTCTTAATTTTTATATAAGTTCATTGTTGGGCTCAAAAACTCATTTTTCTAAAAACTATATTTATGAATGCAATGTTATTTTATCTAAATACATTAATTTAATCCCAAGTGTTTAATGGTTTTAATGAAATATATTTAATATATATTCAATAATATATTTTAAAATTTCTTTTATGGATTTACAAGGATGTTAATGTAATTAAATTATGTTTTATGATTAAATATTTATTCTTCTAAAATGGGTTTTCATTACAGGTTTATCCCTATTTAAAATTAAATTCTAATACTAATAGAAATCGAATCGGGTAAAATTTATTTCAAATTTTGAATAATAAAAATATATATAATTTAGTAGTTTTAACTTAATTTTTGGTCAAATTGAATATTAAAAATTGTGAAAGTTTTTTACCATGGCTAAGATTAAAATGGGTTTTCTTGGGATTAAACCAAGTGATAAGGGTAGTATTTACACCCAAATATATTTAAATACTATTAGTTAAATGGATTTAAAAGTTAAATTATCATAATTTCTAATAGATTTTCATTTAAAAACATTTTACAATAAAATTGACCTCATATCACTAAAATATTTTAAGAAATTTCAACTGGGTCCCTCTCCTCACTTGTAAAAGCGCACCTATTATACTACCTTACTCACACAATTTGAGAAATATAGCTGATAAAATAATTCCTATAAAACCTTCCTAGAATCCTATCCTTAATCCTATATCTTCTTTACTTCTTCTAATACCAATCCTTCATGTATTATTGAGTAAGCCAGAGGAGGTCTCTCAAAGAATAAGTATAGATCATAATCATGCTCTTTCAAATTTTTCCCTTATTCTACATACTCTACCCATGTTGTATCCATAGAAACATGACGAATCAAGTATCATAAATGTACTGATATTTTATTATAGTTATTTCACAACCATTTACCACCTCTTATCAATAAATTGATAGGTTAAAGTATTGCTTGTGCGTACGTGTGGATTACCACCTCCTTGGAGCGATGCGCTTCATTTTCCACCCCCATCATTCATGGTTGGTTGTTATTAAATATTTAATATTTATATATTTTATTAATTTTAAATAATTATTCATTATGGTTGAATTAATATATACCTTTCTTTAATTCCATTTGATGAAAAATGGAAACAACACTCATGTGCACATATAGACTATCTTCTCCATATGTTGATGTAATCCATTTTTCATCACCACTTATATGAATAGTTTTTAATTACATATATAATTAATATATATGATATTTATATCATGATTAAAATTTTGGATATTAAGAAACCATGATCAAAGTGCATGGACCATAACAAATGATCCAAAAAATAAATGAAAAATGAAGCATTTAACGACAAAAATTATAATAATAATGAAAGATTATTAATGAAAGGGTGATATGATGTTTTATGTAAACCATGTATGGTATTATTATAATTATTATGGTTCTTTAATAGAATTATAATAAAATAAAAGTTTATTATATGCTAGGTTAGAGTTCATATGAAGCAATACAGACTTGAGGTAAGATCTCTATGTTACAATATCATTTTTATCGGGATTTTTTATGCTTAAATATTATGATGATCTAATTTTATGTTCTATCTCTCACAAATATTATTTCATTTATTATCATATAGTTATTTGTATATATTTAACGTTTTAATTTCATTTTACTCCCTTTATAAACTCAAGGGACTAAAAGAATTTTTTTATGGAAAATTAACTTGTTTCCATTCGGTCAGGAATCATTTCTTCTATGTCCATAATTTATTTATAGACCCTTTTAAAAAATTCTAAAATTATCCCAAGAGTATTTAATTAATTTTTAATATATTTTAATTTTCTTACAATTTTATAATAGGAATCTTCTTATAATTTTCCAATTGTGTTACTTTTGAATTTTTATGAAAAATGTGAACAGAATTTTTGTTTTAAAATAAACCACATGAACGAATTTCCCCTCTCTTAGGGACACTTTTTTAAAAAAAATCTTTTATAATTTTCCTTTAATATTTTCATAGAAACTTTTTTCCTTTATATTTCGGTAATTTTTATATTCTAAATAAGTTAATACAAATAAAACATTAATTTTCTTCAAAAATATGTTCAAGTGATCTTCTAAAGGAGTCTTTATCAATAACAATATCCTTTGATGTTTTTTAAGATAAAATGGGGGAATAATCCAATGTTAACATCAGAATAATTCTTTTGAATGGTATATTATTATAATGATGAAGTTTATATCAAACTATTATCATTTACATAGGTTATGATTTGATGATAAAATGAATGTTTTATGATCTTGTGGCACAAATATATATAGTTTTCATTTTCTGACAGGTGGACCCAAAAATATAAATTCCTATAATGCATTGTGTAAAGAAGTATATATAATGTGTTAAAAAGTTCTGGAATTTGGAGTGAACCCAATTCATCAAGGGATGTTTTATGATAACATAGTCTTAGGAGTGAACCATGACTAAGGGACTGATAGAATGGGAAGTGAACCCAATCCACTATGATAGCCTTGGTAGTGAGCCTTTACTAAGGAAATGAATTTTCTATTCTTATGAGCATGTCAAAAACTAATTTCTTATTCTTATAATAGTATTTCAAGTATCATGAATGATTATTGATGATTATACACTCTTAGGTATTATTTCTTTTCATTGATAAAAAATTTTGTCATGTTTCAATATTATTATCTATAAATTTATGGGTATTATTTTCTAATGTTAATATCATGTTATTGTGCACTTATTCTTATATTATGCTCTATTATGATCATTGATTTATATATCTTCTAGTTACCCTTACTAATAATCTGATCACACAACTTCTTATGTTTCCCATCCCTTGGTTATGGATAAATGTTTTAAGTATTTTATTTATAATAAGGGTTCTAATTGTAATAAACTTAATTGAAAATTAAGTAGATCAGTTATGTACTTGTGTTTTTTGTGTCTATGTCTCCAAATATGCTAACAAAATTATGTTTTGTAATATATCATATTTATATTTAATGTTTATTTCTAATAATAAGATGTATATTTATGTATGAAAATCACGGATCACTATACTTGGTATCAAAGAATGGTTCATTAAATTTTGGAAACATAGATGAGGAAACAATTGTGAGAACACTTATTATAAGACTAATTATTGGAGAACATCCTAAGTTTTGGTAAATAAATGAGTGTCATTTCCCTAAGAAAATTCATCCCTATATGGATACTACAAGTGTACATAGTTTTGAAACTAATGTATCCAAGAGTGATAACCCCAAAAAGAGTTAGTCGAGTATATCTCATCCATCATTCTAGCACATGGTGAATGGGTCCTTACCATGCACCATTTTTAACACACATAGGGGATATTTTTAGGTTAACCCATATTTTTATTAAGATCTATTATAAAGAATGTGAATAGATAATGATCATGGTTGACCTTATTTAAACATAACATGTCCAAGATTTAAAATAAGGTGGTGTGATTTAGACACCCAAAAAATGATTTTCAATATTATATCATTTCCTATAATTATTTTTCCATCTCATACTATTATTTTTGTTTCATTAAATAGATCAAAATAGAAGGAACCTTGTTAATGTGGAATGTGATAGACAATGCAATGATTATCCACCTAAGAAACCGAATGTTATGGGAGCCAAAATGAAAAGTATTATAATTATTCATACTTATCTTTCTCAATAAATAAGTCATACTAATCATCAAAATGAGAAAATAAAGAAACAACTTATTGTTGAGTCCTTTATGTGGAAACATCCACCTTATTTTAGTGGGTCTTCCAATACATTAATAGTTGAGAAATGTATTAGAACCACTACGAAGATATTTCCCATTCTCTATTGGTCAAAACATGAAAAGGTTGTCTTAGTTGTTTCAAATAGAATTTTAAATATATCAATGGTGGAATCTTATCAAAAATAAAAATCAATTATAATAACGTTTCTCCATGGATTAGTATGAGTTTAGCAACTTTTTTTCAATAAGTATTTTCCTTATATCCTTCATATGAATATAGAGAATAAATTCCCTAAGATAAAAAATAAGGATCAATAAGCTATTGTTACCTATGGGGTTGATTTTACAAGACTTTTGAGGTATGATTCTAGTATTTTTATTTAGACATAAAGTAATATTGATCGATTATTCAATGTCCTAAAAAATCATTGAATGGTGTTTAGCATAAGAGACTTTAGAAGCTATAAATAAATCATTTCATCTTCAATCATAGAGGAAATGGTGATTAGAGTCACCCATCAACCTCATGGTTCTGATAATAAAAGTAAGATGGAATTAAAAGGAAAATATAATAACAAAAACCATGGAGGTAAGAATATTAGTTTTACATTATTCCAAATATAATTGAAAGAAGCATGGAGTAAATTGTCTTAAGGGTAATGGGAAATTTTTTAAGTTTGGAAAATATAGAAAACAAGTAAATGAATTCTAATGTAATGGGAATAAGTTAAAATGGAATGAAAACTCCACAGAATTCACCACCCACATTTGAATGTAATGTTTAAAAATAGAATGGACATTATGATAACTACTGCTCGAAACTGAGGGTTAATGAGTATAATAAAAAATAGTATCCTCTTAAGCCTAATAAAAAATGGAAATTGCTTTTGATCAATATTTCCAGTGTGGGGTGAAATAATTAATTGTTAGAAGGTACACTCACTATCCACTCTACAACTATTAATGTATTTTTTTTATTTTGGTTCTAACCACTCTTCCATATATAAATAATTCTTTAAGTGAATCCAATTACCACCACAGTGATTATATTTTGAAATAGTAAAAAAACTATTAATGGTATGATGATCAAATATCAAGTATATGAATCCTGCCTGATTGAGATTTTTGTGAATGTGCTCCATAAAAATATTTTTATTCTTCATCTAGTAGATTTTGAGGTGATTTTAGGCATGGATTGGCATTATTTAAATAAATATCATATCAATTTCCATTGAAGGAAAGTAAAATTTGACATTATAATCCAACCAATGATTATATATCTGTGGGGGTATAAATAAGAACATGGAATCTAAATTTAAACCATTTAATTGGTATTGATTCATTTTTAAAGGGGGTATTTATCTTGGAAATTTGGGGAGAAAAAAACATAAAATATGTGCCTATTTTATGGGAGTTTTTTATGTACTTTAAGAAAAACTGCCTAGTATTCCTCGAAATCATGATGTTTTGTTTTAAATATAACTTATACTTGAGGATATATAAATTTCAAAGAATCTGTATAGAGGTGCCCCAATTTATTTAAAGGAATTAAAGAATAAAATCCAAGATAATATTGATAATGGATTCATTCATTCAAGTCCATCACTATGGGGTTCAGATATTAATTTTTTTAAGAATAAAGTTTGATCAATGCGACTCTTTATTGATTATTGGGAACATAAAATGATCAGGATAAATAATAAGTATCATCTACCACATATTAATTATTCATTCGATCAACTTTGGGGATCTAAATATTTTTCCAGATTGATCATCAATCTAGATACTATAAATTCAAGTTCAAAAGTGAAAACATACCCAATATAGAATAATGATCAAGGCATGGGCACTTTGAATTTATATCCATTCCATTTGGTCTTACTAATTACCAGATATATTCATGAGTTTAATGAATACAGTCTTTAGATATTACCTTGATCAATTTTTGGTGGTATTTATATATGATATTCTTATATATTCTATGATAAATGAATAACATGAAGATCACTTGTAAATTTTACAAATGAACCTAAGGAAAGAAAATATATATGAAAAATTTACCATGTGTGCATTTATTCTATATAAAGGATTCATTTTTGGTCTTATAAACTGAAGTAATAGTTTATTGGTGGGTCCATCAAAGATAGAAGTTTCTAACCACTATCCTAAACCAACCACTATGATTGAGATACAACTTTTTCTTGTATTGGATAGATATTATATAATATTTCTGAAGGATTTATCATTACTATCTAACCCACTCTCCATGTAAAATTAGGAGGGAGTAAAATTCCTTTGGATGGAATAATGTGAATAAAATTTAAAGAAACTAAAGATATGGTTGGTCAGTACACTTAAGATAACACTATTATCTAGTGGAGAAGGATTTTTTATTTAAATTGATTCATCAGAAAAGGTGTTGGGTGTGTTATTATATATAATTTTATAGTGATATGTACTGAGGAAGGGTTTTCTTAGATTCTAATAATGATTTTTAGAACAATTGGAAGTGATTAAAACCCTTATTCAAGGATCTTTTACGAATGAAAATATGAAACCTATGTGATATAAAAAAAATGAAAACAACAAGTGTGTGTTCCTTACAATGAATATCCATCGCATCATCACCTTCACCTTATAAAATATTAGAATATTCTTGATAACGATCATGGGAGTAGAAAACATAAGCATCCCACATCTAGGGTGTATCCATGGGCTATGTTGATTCACTCAACATTCGAGTGGTATTATCCTTCAATCTATGATATTTCAGTACCTCAATCTATAAATGTGGAAGAATGAAAAGAGAAATGTACTCGAGGGATTTTTTTCTCAAACCTCATGCAAGAACACCCACTTCCATCGTAAGGATGTTGTTAATATAAGTTGTAGAAGATGTTCCTCAATAATTTATATTTATTCATGCATTAAAATGAATAAATGTTACATTAAATATATACATTCATCATATGAATTCTTCACCTCCCATACATTTCATCTCATGAAACTATATAATAAATGAAAAAATTAAATTAGTTTTAATCGATCAAATATTAACAAATATTATATTTATTTACTCATTTGATTAAAGGAAGTGACTTTCCAAAAATCTTATATCATTAATGAATCTCAATATACTATGCACTTAATATATCCATGCATCATATATAGGCTATAAATTTTTGGAGTATCTCCTTCAATATCCCACTTATACTAATTTCTAATATAATTTGTTCTATTTAAAATTATATTATATCATATGTAATAACATGTAATACCATACTGAAAACCCTTTTGGATATACTTAAAACCACTTTTTTAAATCAATCAATAACATTACCTTATATCACATCATATGAAATACCTTGTTAATAACCATCCAAAACACATATGGATTAACTCTAAAACAATTTTATAGTAACTCTTTAAGTCAAAATCAATCCCCACTTATTCAAACACAAAGTGTGATCCCATGGTCCTTTATAGCGTTGATAATAAATATTAATATTCTGATATATATAAGTAGGAAAATAGTTGCCTCTTGAAAAGAATAAACACTGATCAATATATAAAGGGATATTGATTGATATCAATAAAACCCATGCATCTTTATACCCATGTCCACCAATCATAACCATATTAAAACATGCATTATTATTTTTCCACATTATCCAATACATCAAGTAACCATTGGACATGGAGCATATCAATCACGTATATCCAACGCATCTATTCTTGATTCTCTAAGTATATATTGAATTGATCAATGAATAAATCATATATCATTTATCCTTCAAGGTAGTAACATCACATGTCCCTTATCTGGATAGATATATGATATCTAGGTGTGGTTTCACACTCCCATATTCTATCTCAATCGAGGACTCAGATGTCATACTCATCATACGAGAGGAAAAATCCTATATTGGATAAGCTCCAATCAATTAAAATATTGGAAATATACCCAACCACCTCTGTATTGGCTAAGTTAATAAGTCGAGTTCTATAAGTAGGGTATCAAAGTATACATTTTATCATACTAGGTATATCACTAACCTTAGGTATTTTGGACCCAAATATTATCCCTAAACCCATAGTAAAATAAATATTCTTATATGGAACTCAACGTGGTATACTTTAGTGAGCCATCCAGTTAGCAGAATTAATATCCTATTCTTTGTTTTCTGCCTCATGAACATTTTTTTTCTCTATAAAAGAATCATAATCATGTTAAACATTACATTTCATCATAACCTATAATACTCCATTAAAAACCTTAGTTAGGTACAAAATCAAAGTCTTAATTTCATAGTTCAATTATCATTACACTACATGAAATGTATATATATATATATACATTTATGTATCTAACTAGAAATAATGATATAATGGATGTTTATTTAATATTATAGTTTTTAATATTCTTAAAATCATTAGTAATATTTAATAAAACCTACATAAGAATTAGTTTATCATGTCATATATAATAATATCCTATATCACCAATGTGTTTTCAACCCTTTCACAGTTTCATAAACACGTTACATAATATGTAATACATGTCACATCTAAATGTTACCATATTATAAAACTCTCTCATTAAAATATTTAATAAGAAACATCTATGACTTAATCCAGTTTTAATAATGGTCTGTCATAAGAATCTTATTCCCAACTATTAAACTTCTTGAACATATTCAAACTTCTTAACTTCACAAGATTAACTATTACGAAGTAAAATTCTATTATCTACATGGAAATCATTATAAGTTAATAATTATCATCTTTGGAACCATATTACATCACAAAATTCTTGGAAATAATATAACTACATAGATTATTTTTTTCTAATACATCCTAACTCTCTTCTAATGTTTAGTAAAATTTACTTCAAAATTATATTGGTGTAATTGTTTATTTAATATCTTTTAAGTTACTTAATCTCAAATATACACCCACGAGCCTCTTAGACAATATATTCATTTAAAACTATAATTATTAGATTCAAAAACCATTTTATGTTAGGAAATAACATTTATTTCCTTTAGTAATAATATTTAACAAATAAATTATTTTTTTAATATCATATATCGTATTCTATGTGTTTTGAAAATTTTATTTTAAAGTATACTTTATTAAAATATACCACTTATGGGTGGTGGGAACACATTATCACATGTTTTAACAAATACTTGAATAAAAACTTTAATCTAGTATAAAACATTTTTATCCATATCATCTTCTAAAATCCTAATATAGAAATTAATGAATCACAAACTATTTAATAAAAAAAATCAGAAAACATATTCTCTTATCACATAAGATAAGTGAGATAAAGATGCACATATTTTATTTAGATTAATTTGAGATTGATAAAATCTATTACATTTTAATCCTTGATATAGAAACTATTTTCTAAATCTCATTAATACAAACTAAAAACTCAAGAAATTCTTCCTTGTATTTTGAACTTCTATATATTTACACCACTTGTAAAATATATATTTGGTATCATTACCTTTTAAAACTGAATAATTGATTTATATAAAATCCACACCTAGCTGGGATGTTCCATGGAGTTTCAAAAAAAACATCAGATATATATTAAACAATCCAATCCTATTTAATTATTAATATTTCTTCGCAATAACCAAATGTTTCAATTACCATCATTAGATTATTAAAGAAACAATGCTGAATATTTCAACTAATTTTTATTATTCCTATTTGAACTTTTACCCACTTTTATTGTCCTCAATGTACCATAATCTAGAAATAATATGACTAGTTCATCCATTCTCAACACTTTGAAACTATTGTGTAATATTTTCTTAAATTCAATCATATTGAAAAATAATCCATATATGAAAATAAGATAAACTCCCTAACTATAACACACCATTTTTTATCTAATATGTTTTAAAAATAGAATTATTCACTCAATTCTTAGATAAGAATCTAGATCCACTTGTCTTAAAATTTCAATACTTTTGTACTGAGTAATGATTTTTTTTGACACACAAAATTTTCCTTAAGAATATTTCTTAGATAACCCACATTTCTTAAGAACCTTTATTATGTAACCAACCAAAATAGTAGTTTAAATTTATCAAGAATTTGTGCATAAAGTTTATCTTAGTGAGGATAATGATGATATTATCTATAATAGAAGATCTTATCATATGAGTATCAAGTTTTATAACCATTTTAAATGGAATTTTATTAAATGGAACCCCACTAAAATAAAGAACCGTTTTAAAATTTATCATATCCATTAGTGGGACAAGATCCATATTTCACTAATAAATGAGTTCACCGTGGAATATATCACACCACTTAGTTAGTTAGTTAGGTATTCATCCAAATAATATCATATATGACTCTTAGTGTCCTAACCCCCAACAACCAAAGATAGTGCAATGAGAGGAGATAGATAATGACCCATGAGTCCAACTTCTTATAGGACCCAGTTGGAAACTAGCACCGAGAGTATAAAAATATCATGAAATAGGAGGCATTTCCCTATATAATAATATCATATCGGTAGATAAGATGAATCATCCACAATAAACCCAATGAAATGATAAAAAAGAAACAAAAACCATCTCACATTAATATACAAATAAAATTCATGTAGATAAAGGTATCCAAAATTAAATACCCAAAAAAAATGCTAAAGTAGTTACGCACTAGCTATCCAAGAAGGTCTGAGCTAGTATTTAACATCATGATCCATGAAATCCTCCTAGAAACATAAAAATCAGTTTATATATGTATGGTGAGTATACAAGTATACTCAGTCAGAATTCCAAAGTCTCATATGAACATCTGAAAGAAACATACTAATGCCCCCATGAGCAAAAAATTGAACCAACAACACATAAAAAAGTCAATCATCCATCACAACCTCACCATAGAATACTTACCAAATATCACAAGCTAAGCATAATAACATAATAAGAATCAAATCAATAAATGGTACGCTAAAGTGCTTTCTCGCTAATTTTCCTCTCTCATACCCCAAGGTCTTAAAGCCTAGAGATATCATCTCTTATGTTTAAAATATACTACCATACCACAGAATGGCCACCTCACATCATGGCCATAGACATCTGTGCCACTACCCCATATCACAGACATATCACATCTTTCCCATAAACACCTACTCCATAACCCAAAAGCATCTCTATATCACATCTCATCTGAATACACATTCTCCATCACTTAGTGCACTATCAAACCTCTATCCATCACATCATATTCATATCTACACCCTAGTAATTGTGAGTGTGAAATAGAGGTTTGTCTACCATACATCTTCACCACCGATATATTCGAAAAAGCATCCCCTATATGAAAAAATAATTGTAAGAACATAGTCCTCTACATGGGTGGGGTGTGCATTGAAATCATAATGAATATACAAGTATATATATATATATCCACACAAAATCCCAACCTATGGGTTCACAAAAAAACTCTAACCAACTCACAAAATCCCCACAATCACTTCCACATCTAAATTCATAATACCATACAATCCATAATCTAAAATTCACATTTCTGAACAATCTCTTTATCCATCCCATTATTTCATTATTTATCATTGACCACATTAAACTACAAATCCCAACATTTATTTTTTTCATTATTCATTTATATCCCAGTAACCAAACCAAACCCCAACCATTTTAATCATTATTAATTAATTATTCTATTATTTCCTAGCCATCTAACACAATACAACCACACCTCATAAGAAGGTCATAAATCCCAATAAACCATTGCCTCACTTCCCAAAAATCATGGCTAAACAACCATCACCTCACCACCCCAAAATCCATCCAAAAAACCATCACCTCACCACCTAAAAAGAAAAACCCAAAAACCATCACCACGTGTCCTCAAAATCGTGGTTAAGAAACCATCTCCTCACCACCCAAATAATACGTCCAATCAACCATCACTGCACTGCCCAAAAATAAATCCCAAACAACTATCACCTCTCTACCCCAAAATAACAGCCAAAAACCATCACCTCACCACCCCAAAATAATGGCAAACTAACCATTACCTTGCGACACAAAAACCATGGTCAAACAACCATAACATCACCCCACACTACATCACAACCACACATCACCTCCTCATAACATAGCCACATATCACAATACATAAAATTTCATTTTAGAGATTTAACTGTGGGGATTTCATCACATTTGAATTTATTTTATGGGTGGTATCACACGATCGATAAATCTATGGCAAACCATTTTATTAACTAAATATATGTGATAATCCTATTTCCATTTTTTGTGTGATATCAAAACACAATGAAACAAGGTTTCCATATAGGAATAACTACAACACATGAAAATGAACCCAATAACCATTATTTTTAATGGGTCATTAAGCACATAAAAACACAACATTACAATTATATCAAATCTATAAAAGCATGTGAATCATTCCACTTCCAAATAAATTTAAATTAACTGATTAAATTATATTTATTATACTAGAGAATACCATCTTCCATAGATAAACCAGTGTAAATGCCTCCAAAATGATACACAAAAATTGAGAAATCGTGGATTTTGTACCTTAAATAAGCTCCTCCAAATTATTGAACACTATGAGTTGAAGATGAAACACCTAAAAACCACAACCATACACTATACCCACAAATTAACCTACACCACTTCAAGGGTTATCAAAAATGTGTCACAAATCACCCCCCGAACCAAACCAAACCACCGCAAAGAATCTTCATGGTAAACATGCACTATTTTCATACCATACCATGAAATCGTCACTATTCATAACAATAAAATATCTACTACCAAAAAATACTATAATAACAATATATCATTTCCCCATCCCTACAAAGATACCACAATGAGGGGAGTGATATATTTACCCCTGAGTCCCACCTCCAGTAGGCCCTAAGTTGGTGACTATCACCAAGTGTATAATAATATCATGAAATTGGAGGTATTATCCTCAATAATAATATAGTATTATAATATTACTCGAATCATACATATTAAACTCCATTAAATTATAAAAAATGAAAACAAAACCATCCCACATGAAAGTATAAATAAATTTAATATAGATAAAATTCTTCAATAGTAAACACCCAAAAGAAAATCTAAAGTAGCAATACAGCAACTATCTAAAAAAGAATGAACTATTATTTTCTTCAAAATCCATGTAATCCTCTTTGAAACCTGAAAATTAATTTATATAAATAGGATGAGCATATAATTATACACAATCATAAAACAAAACTCTCTCATGCACATGTAAAAGAAGCATACTAATACACTCGTGAAGAAACATCATAACCAAAAACACCTAAACTGGTCAGCTATACATTCCATCCTCATCGAATCACTCTCACAAAATAAAACAATCCATGTATAATGACATAATATAAATAATATCAATAAGGGTTACCCCGCACAATTTTTCCATGGATTTTCCACTCTCACACCCCAACTTCATACATCCTGTAACACTCATCTCTTCTGTATAACATAAAAAATTCCCCCACTACATGGTCACATAACATCACGCCCATATACACCTGGTCCACCACCCCCTAGAATAGGCATATTACACCTCTCCTAAAAATACCTAGGTCACCACACCACGGTACATCAATGTAACATATCATCTAAAGACACTTGGTCTGTCTTATAGTGCACTATTAGACCTCCTTCCATTATAGCCTGAGCATACCTACTCTCCTCGAAGAGAGAGTTGGAATGTGTGGTTATCCTTCCATCCATACTTATCACTAGGATGTTGTGAAAAACCCCCATGTGAAAATATAGGTGTTGGAACTTAGTGTTTGACCTGGGCGGGGTGCATATATAAATCATAATTAATATAAAGGTATATATATATAAATATCCACACACAAGACTAACCTATGGGTTTACAAAAAAACTAACCAACTCAAAATATCTCAACCTTAGATGATACTACTAAATGCATAACACCACATAATCCATAAGCCACATTTTACATTTCTAACCAATCCCATTACCCAACCCAAATTTTCATTATTTAGTATCAACCACATTTAATACCACGACTCATCATTTATTTTTTCATTAGTCATTTTTATCCCATTACAAAAACCAAACCCCCTTCATTTCAATCATTGTAAATTAATTATTCCATCACTACTTGGGCATCTAATACAACATAATAACACCTCACAAGTAGCTCATCATTATCATCGAACCATCGCCTTTCCACCCCAAACACATATCCGAAAAACCATCATGTCACCATCCAATAAGCATGGTCAAACAACCACCACCTCACTTATCTAAAATAATGGAAAAACAACTATCACCTCACCTCCCAAAAAGTACATCCAAACAAGCATCACCTCAAAACCCTAAAATCATGGCCAAATAGACATCACCTCACCACCAAAAAATGAACATCCAAACATCCATCACCTCATCGTCCCAAAATTCATAGAAAAAAACCATCACCACACCACCCCTAAATCATGTCCAAACAAAAATCACCATACCGCTCCAAAAGAATGGCCAAAAAACCATCACATCAACCCACACCACATCGCAACCACACATCACCTCCCAACATCATGGAAACACATTAAAAAATAACAAATATCATATTACAGATTTCATGAAGGGGATTTTAACACATATAACTTTATTTTGGGGTTTTATCACAAAAGACATAAATCTAGGGGAAACCATTTTACAAAAAATATATTTTTTTAGGTAGTTTCTATTCTGGGGTGATATCTCAAAAACATGCCATAAGGTTTCCATATCAATAACTATAGGGAAAGAAAAGGCTCCCAACAGCAATGACATTCAATAGGGAATTCACCCCATATAAACACAAAATCACAATAGTATCAATTTTGTAAAATCATGTGAAACATTCCCCTTCCCAACCAATGAATTTATCCTAATTAGTCTTGTGAAAATAATCCCCCATATATAAAAAATTGTAAACCCCACCCACATGATACAAAAAAATTGACAAACAAAATATGATATAACTCAAAGAAGCTTTTCCAACTCACTGCACTCCATAAGGTGAAGATAAAATTCCCAAAAACCACAACTGCATGAAAGACCCAAAAATTAACCTAAGCTACGTCAAGGGTAATCAAAAACATAGTCTAAATCACACCCCTAAACAAAGTACACTCCCTCAGTATATATATTCAAGAATAGAAAGATAAAATCATGGGAAATAGAGTAGAACTCACCATGGATCACCAACAAGGATCCATTATAACTAAAGTATTGAATCATAAGGAAGGGGATAAATATACTATGAGAGACACCTAGGGTTCTCTAAAAATGGGAGTGGAAATACATGGTTGGATAAGGATATATTTGGATGAAAAACGTATTTGAATCAAAGAAATTGACACTTTAACATCATATAACCCATTCACAACATGAAATACTTGGGTTTTCCTAGAATCCAACATTCACTAAAAACCACATCACCCTAGCGTGATTTAATTAATGTTTGTGAATTTATCTTTCACGACGTGAATTAATTTCATATACTCCCCATTATCCACATAAAAACTATGAAACTAGCTAACCACACAAGCAGTGAACCACCAATTTATGTCATGTAGCTCTTTCATGATGTGAATTCCTTAGAACAAATTTTTTACACCTCCAACCAAAATGAAACCTACTCAAGCCTCTTAAAAAAGTTCTCCAACACCCAAAACCAACAAAGTAATTGGATAAAAAGGAATTAAATGTTACATTTGGATATTCGAGCAGAAAAACCTTCATCTAATCTATCATACAGATAAACTTATCTTTATTTCTTTGATAACTTAATTCTATTTAGGTCTCTTGGATAGTGTAACCCAAAACAAGAACCAATAATAGGATAAAAGGGAAAATACATGGTCACTTAGCTATAACATGGACAACCCAAGGATAATCTAGTGTCACTCATCCTTAATTTCCACACACAAGATAGTTGAGGGGAACCCAACTAGTGCATGACCTACCTAGTAGGATGATCAAGGTCTTGATAAGTTCTATTTTTCATGAAATATGTAACCTAGTATTTGAGGTGATTTTATCTCACAATATTATATCGTGGTATTCCCTTTTATATTCATATGATTATATTAATTTAGTTTGGAATAATATTACCTCCACTAAATCAATATTTTCAAAACATTCTGATGTGAAACTCTTTACACAACCCACAAATTTGTGTATCTCACCAAAACATAGAATCCAAATATATTAATACATATATAGATAAATAATATGCACAAGGTACATTAACAAATAATAGAAATGATTAGAATTATTTGATATTGACAATCCCCACATGAGGAGATCATAGTGACTGAAATCCCACCCCATTCACCAGTCTAGATAAGGCATAAGCCTCCAGGTAAATCGGTATTCTGACCCCAATTCCCTCTACCCTAAGATTCATTATTCAATAGATATGTCAATTAATCATAAATATAAATCCTAATATATATAAAATAAATTCAACAACTAAATTAAATTACATAACCTTAGTTACACACCATGCTCAAGGTAGATAGAAAACTAAATTAATTATAGATACATTCCAAGCAAGTAATAAAAGTGTATATTTGGAATCAATTTAATAATTAAATTAAATAATTCACTATTAGTCATATAAAAAATTTATAATAATGAATAATACATATAGTCACTTTTAAATAAATAAAAAAACTAAAATATTTAAACATGATATACACATTTATGAACCATTTATAAATCAAATATTATTATAAACCCTTTTATAATTTTCAGGTTACTACCCTGACCCCAACAACTTAGAGCTAGTGTCAACATTATAACATTTTCAATAGATACAAGTAATTGAATCCCAAAGGACTGAGCAGTTTAGTAGTCTAGTGAAACTAGATACATACATGATTCTCAAATTACATTTCAATACAAAAATTATAAAATAATTGTTTTTCAATAATAACATTATTCCCTCTATCACATCCCTCTATATCATTATTAGTACCCTTCCTGGATTCCAAGCAAAGTAAATAGAATAAGGGTGAGATCAATTGCCCAGAAAGGGTGAAGTACAATAGAAGATATCATGAATAAATAAGCATAATCAATATGGAAAGGAAAATAACTAAACACATATTCCATTAAAATAATTTGATTACCATGATTAGGAAATGAATAATCTACTTTGAAATGTAAATATCTAAAAATGCATTCCATTTAATTAAAAACTTGGTTGTCTGAATTAGATAAGGAATAATCAATACGAAAAGGTAAATAATTGAACAGACATACCATTTGAATAAATTGACTATCCTAAGTAGAAAAGGAATAATAAATATGGAATGGTATATAAAACAACACACATGCTATTTAAATAACTTGACTATCAGAAATATATAATGCTTAATCAATATAGAAAGGTGAATGATGGAAAAACATTCCATTTAATCAATAAAATGAGAGTGAAATTTATCCAGAGAAATTGTTTTGTAAAAATACCATGGATAATAATAAATTAATTCTTAATTAAGGATATACTTAATTATTATACTTCAAGATCTTAGGAATCAGGGTACCTCTTTTATCAAGACCATTACCTATACGGGTTATAACTATATGTAGAAATTAATTTAATGCTGGATTATTGACTCACCTCATGAGACTACAGATTCATTATGGGGATATATAATCACTGGCCTTTCCCATCACTGCATTCCAAACCATTTCAGATATATCAAATGATTTATTTAATTCATGAACAATGCGTCTTAACAATGAATAATTTTATTGATAATGAATATTGATTCATCAAAATTTCCACAGATAAACAAATAATTTTCAATATGAACTCAATATGTATAAATGATACGATGTTTAAGAAATAAAATTTTAATGAAAATAATATGGATATTTAGGGTAAATTTAATATCTAATTTTCCAAGGAAAGTTAATATTTCAAGGGATTGTTAATGACTAAAAAAATGAATTTAGAAAGTGAATTTCAATACTTCTCAAAATCAAAATGATCACAAACCATTCATATAATGTATAAGAAAGGTATCAGTATGAAATATCCCCAATTCAGTATAAGTAAAATAAAGGGTTTCTGAAATTTATGAATAGAAATACCATAAAAATTTAATTAAAAACATTCTTAAGGAAAATATGCTTTTTTACATTGAAAATATTTTTAAAACTAAAAGTTAAAAAAATATTTTAAAAATACATATATTTGAAAACAACCACTGAAACTTCTAAATGAATATTTAAAACATTTAGTGTTCATTAATTTACGAAATTCTTCACATGTCTTATATGTTAAAAACAAATATTTTTTCACATTTTTATTAAAATTAAAGAATCCCTATTTGGAAAAATAAAATAATATTCCTTTAAAGATATTTTGTAAAAATTTAATAATTGGTAAAATTTATTTGTTACATCATTTTTATAATTTTAAAAATAGTTTTGATAACATTTTAAGAAAACATTGTAATAAAAAAGATTTTTGATCGAAGAAAGAAATGAATTTAAATTTTATTAAAAACATTTTCTCAATAATTTTAAGTTTCAAAGAGTGGAAAAATGGTACAATTACTTAAAAACATAATTAATAATTACAGGACAAGAAAATTAAATGTTATTATAAGAAAATTATCAAATAATTTCCTTAAATGGATATTCAAGCATAAAGAATCCCAATTAAAATGAGATTGTGTAATAAACCCTTACAAAGATCATAACATTGAAGTGAGGACTAACAAAAAAATCAGTTGTGTTTATAAGTTGTAAATCCACATAAAAAAATTTATATACAATATAATATAGTCAAAATTTAATACCCACAAAATCATACAATATCAATGGAAATGAAGAAGTAATATAACACAATAAAAAATTGACTTATGAGATTCATTACCACATGGTAATTTTCAAGACAAATCCACTTAGATAAAATTATTCAAATTGAAAAATAAAATAACATGAATTATTAATAAATCATGATATTAAATATAAAATGGTTATTATATACACCATATAAAATAAATTAGGTATATAAAATTTCAATATGCCTCAATGGAGGGAAATTAATATGAATTCCTTTACCTCATGCTTCTATTTAGTTGAACATGATTCAACCTTATGTAAAATGGTTTTAATATTTTTATTAATTTATACCAAAAAATAATCATATTTTTAATGTAATATATGACACTTTTATAATATCTTATCACAAGTTTGTTAAAAAATCATTATTATTATTGTTTCTGCTGTTAACTATCTTTATTTCTCATGTATGTTTTGTCAGGAAGGTTTTGATTATTTTTTATAGGATATTTAATTATCATATAAATAATGATATTAATCTTATAAATAACATATTTACACATTATATACATTTTTGGAATCATTATTGATGGTCGGACATGGAAAATGAATCACAATGCTTTTTTGGAGAAGGTTGGTCATACTTACACACGAGTGAAGATATCATTCCATAAATGAGTGAAAGGTTAAGAAATTGGGACATATATTAATTTTCCCTGATTAATAACATTTCATATAAATCACGTATATTCTTAAATTTATCCTTATTACATTCTATGTTAACCATAAGTGAAAAACGAATCACATCACTTTGAAAGAAGGTAGTCTACCGTACACATGAGTGACGTTATCATAATTTAAAAGGAATGTAAAGTAAAAAAAATTATATATGATATTTAAATTAAATTATGATGATAATATCATATATATCATATATATGACTAAAACCATCATTATATCCAGTGTTGAAAGGTGGTGATGGAAAAAGAATTACATCATTTCTTGAGGCGATAGTTCATCATACACATGATCGAGACATCTCAGTATACTGAATATACTATTTTTATTATACTAGAATTATCTAATAATATTTTAATAATTTAAATTAATAAACAAAATAAAAATTCTCGTTTAAGAAAGCCTCCTCTTCTTAGGAAAGCTTCTTTAAGTTTATACAAAAATTATTCCAAGGTTCACATGATAATCAAAAAAAGGATATAATATATTAGGAGGTGAGAAATGAAGTGATTTGGGATGTCTGGGATTAACCAAGTGGATTATTAGGTTTTAATAGGGGAAGATAGGTGGTGGACTTTTATTATTTTTGGAGAGAACACATATAGAATTATTGCAAATATTCAATTACACCCATGTTCCTATCAAGAAAAATCCACAAAAATGGATAATTATTTACCATTATAGGTTATAAGGTCTAAATATGGCCATATAATTTGTGTTGGACAACTTGGTACATCATTTTAACCCGTATCTTATTATTTTAACCCCTCAGTAAACCAGTTTTTACATTAACTGTGCTAATTAATTTTTAAGGTTTTCACTATTCATTGTGGTACAAAATTAACTTAAACTTATTAGATAAGATAAATTATTATTTTCCAAATATGGAATCCATTTTTTCAATTCAAATTCACATAAGTGACAGAATCCAATATTCAATTGTACCTGCAGATGTGATGAAAAAGCGAGTTTCCAAAGGGAAAATTCTCATAAGTGTAGAAAGTTTTAATAATCAAATTTAATATAAAATTTTTTAATATGAGATAAATTATTTAATTTATTATTTAATTTATCAAATTTCACTTTAAAAAATTAAAATATAATTATCCATTTAATTTTTTTAAATGAAAAGGTAGTTTTCAATAAATATCAGTATTTTGCACTATTTATAGAAAAATGAAACTTTTCAAAAAAATACCAATAATCCAACCTAATATTATTTTGATTTTATGATTTCAAAAATGAAGTTAGTTCTATAAAATATATATTATAAAATTGATAAAATTAATATTTAATTATGCATGAAAATTGAGACTAAACAGTTTTTTAAAAAAATAAAATTTTGCAGAAAAAACATCTATTTTTCTTTCAAGTGATTATTATTTTATTTATAATAAATATATAAGAATAATTTTAATCATTTAGTTATTAATATTCAAACCCACCAATTTAATTTCTATGTTTTAATGGTATACTATATCTTAGTTCATTTAGTATTGAGGTTGCATGTTCTGCAAGCTATTGAAGTGATTAATTTTAAAGAAATATATCTCATGGGTTTTCTAAGTTTAATTTTTTAGGTTTAATATGATATAGAATCAAAAATTATTCTTTTAAAATCTTGGGGTGTAATATTCTCTCCACCTTCAACAAATTGTATCCTCCCAATTTAAACATGATCTCTGTAATCGAGGGTTTTTCATTTTGAGTTACCATTATTGAGAAACCCCCATCATAAAAGGGTTAGTAAAATTACTCTTCATTATAGAAAAATGGAAATATGAAGGTAATATAGAATAACAAATAACTATGTATCTAAGTATATGAAAATTTCTGGAATGTGAATATATAGACAGGGATGAAAAGCATAATCAATTATATAGAGTGATATGGATCATTGATCACAAGAAAGTGAATGACCAATAGAAAGTTAAGGACCTCAAAACCATAAATATATAACGATTTAAAATAATATTTGATTCAATTTATATGAATGTAATAGGATGATATTTTTTATTCCCAGGTCCTTTTGTCTAAATTTGAGGAATTGTTTTACAGTCTCATAAAACATAAAAATATACTAATTGATATCATTCTATTTCATATAAACAATTTTATTCTTTGTTTTTGCCTTGATCATTTTCAAATTCATCGCTTACACCATGAAATTAATATAAAAAATAATTTTTTTATTCCTAAAGAACTAAAATAAACTTTTAATGGATAATAAGATCCACAAAAATTAAAATCCTTTCCATTTATATCTAAATATTTTCTAAAACCAATATTTTAAAAAAAATTATCCAATATAATACATTAATCACTAAAACTAAATAATAATACCACTATTTAATCATTAAAATTTATTCTTCAAATCATCTAAGTAAAAATAATTAAAAATTAACCATAACATCATGTAGGGAAGTGGTCAATGTTAAACCCTTATTTCCCTTTAATTATGGGTTCAAGCCCCATGGCCTTGACAGATAAGATGGGTTGTCACTTCACATGTGTGTTGTCCTTTTTCTAGAACCATATTAATATAATTATTATAACACTCCCAAAGTGTAATAACCCAAAATTACCTCAACATCAAAGATAAGATAAACCCTAATGGTTACTAATACCTTTAATCTTATTTCCAAAATACTAAGTTAATTATTCTTTAAATAAATTTTTCACTAAAAACATATGCTAAACTAATGGGTTGTATTTCCATAAATGTAACCAAAAATATCCTCAATATTTGTATACTCCCATCACATAAACCCTAAAAAGGGGTTATTAGACATTTAACTTCTGATTAATCTTAAACTCATAAAAAAATGATGGTTTACATAAGTGTTAAGTTAATGAATTCATATATGCTTCTAAAATGTAACACAAATATTAGAATTTTCATGAGTCTTATAAAAAAATACCATCGGTAAAAATACTTCTAAATTTTAATTATTGAATCCCAATATATAAATACATCATCCATTTTATTTCTACATAGGTTTCTTCTTTTTCTAGGGGATAACCTTTATAAAAGGGCATTGACTCAGATAATTCCCCGTTTTCCCAAATTTAAGATAATGAACTATAAATGGATCCTGAGGATGAGATTCATTTCATTTTATCATACTCTTCATTTTTTTATCCGTAATTAATCACTTTATTCCCTTCCTTTATACACATAATAAATTTTCTCATTCCTTTGAGATTATTTATTCGTTGTCTCTTTATATATTACTGGCATGAAGGAAATAAACCCTTATTTCCTCCATGGACACCACCACTCAAGCTATTAACAAACTCCATATTTTTATTCTCTGGGGAGTCAAAGAGTTGGTTAAGGTCTAGGTTGTTAATAATATTTAGGTATAACTGATTAGGAATAATCATGATATCTTTCACTCCATTCATTACACCATTTGGTTACTCATAGTCACCACATTGTCCTTTACATCCATTTTTAACACTATTCCTTTGGGTTTAATACATTGACTAAAACCAAAAAACTTATTGTGAGAAAAAACATAATGGGATCCAAATAATCATTTATATGATTTATAGATCAGTAATCCTTCATTTCAATATAATACACATTATATTTATCCTAGGTTATTCATTTTCATCATTTATTCCAATCCTTCGTGATAGTGTGGAATTGAAATGTGAATTATCCAAAGAATATCCCTCAAGAATGTAAAACCTAGTGTATAGTATGGCCTATTTTCATGTACTAAGTAGCACTTGAGTCAATCCATGTGCACTTTCCTTCATATTTATTACCCCAATGAACATCTGTTTGACAACCACGTACACTGAAAGTATCGGGACAGGGATATATTACTAGGAAAAACCACATAAAGTTTATCTTACAAAAGCTTTAGTGTGTTCTTCTATACTTGTCCCCAAATTCAAATATAGGTTAATGTTTCATAATCTATGTTTACCTAAATCTTGTACTCAAAGTTTCTACTAAAATTATTCTGATAGAAGCTATAATGAAATGACCCTAGAAGCTTAGAGTTAGTGTCTACATTATTATATTAACAATAGATATAAGTGATTTCATCAAAAAGGACCTAAAAGTTGGGTAGTCTTGGTAAACTAGAAACATACCTGATTCCCATATTACATTTGAATACATAAATTAAAAAATATATATTTTCATGGAAAATATCATTATTCCCTCAGGAATATCATTATGTATCATTCTTAATATACTTCCTAGATTCTTGGGAAAGGAAACAAAATAAGGGTGAGCTCAAATGCTCCACAAGGGTTATGTATAGAGGAAGCTATCATGAATCAATATAAATTACCAAAATAGAAAGGTAAATAAGTGAACATGCATAAAATTTAAATAATTTTACTATAATGATTATATAAGGAATAATAAACATGTAAAGGTAAATATCTGAACACATGTGTAATTTAATCAATAACATGATGATCCTAATTAGATAATCAATAATCAATATGTAAAGGTAAATAATTGGACACACATACAAATTAAATAACTTGAATATCCTAATTATATTAGGAATTGTAAATATGGAAAGGTAAATAATTGAAAACAAAATCCATTTCAATAACTTTATTACCATGATTATATAAATCTTAATCAAAATGGTATAGTAAAAAAATGAAAACATATTGAATTTAATCAACAATTTGAGAATGAAATGAATCTATATATAATATAATTATGAAAATAGTATGGATAATGTTAAATGGATTCTTAATGAAATAAATTCTTAGTTATTGGATGTCATGATCTCAGGCATTGTGATACCTCTACTGTCAAGACCTTTCACAATACAGTTTAAAAAAATGGTTGAAACTTGTTTAATTATAGCTTACTAATTCACCTCATGATACTACCAATGAATCAAGGGGATATATAATTCTAGTTTCCACCCATCACTATATTTCTAAAGCATTACTCATATATAGAATAATCAATTTAATTCATAAATAATGTGTTGTATCATCAGATATCTATATTGAGTAAAGAATTCAAATTTATCAATATTTCCCTTAATAAACAAATAATCTTCAATATTTAGCACCACATGAAAAAATTATAATTGGTTTAATTAATTAACATATCATTGATAAATAATATGGATATTTGGGGGAAATTTAATATTCAATGATCATAGGAAAGTTGATAGTTTAAGGGAAAGTTAATGACTATATAAATAAATCAAGAAAATCAATATAAATAATTTCATTAGTAAACATTATCATAAAAAATCCATACAATTCATAGTTATGGTATAAATACAACATATCCCTAGTGTATTACAAGTTAAATAAAAATTTTTCTTATTGATGAATAGAAATTCCATAAAATTTCATTAAAAAAACTTGAGTAAAATATCCTCCTTAACATTGAAAGTATTTTTAGAACAAAAAGTTCACAAGATATTTTGAAAATAATTTTTTTTGGAAACAACCTTTGAAAGTTATAAGTTATGATTTAAAACATTTAGTGTTCATGGTAGCATGAAATTATTTAAAGGTCATGCGTGTTAATACAAATATTACTTTCATATTTTTAGTAAAATCCAAACTAAACTTATTAAGAAAGAGATATGAAGATTCCTTTCAAAAAAATTAGTAAAAATTAAAATACGTTTAAAAATATAATTAATAAATCATTAGTAGAATTAAAAAAAAATAGACTTTTTTAGAAAACATTGCTTTGGAAGAAGAATAATTTTTCACCATATAAAGAAATAAGGTTAGGTTTTATTAAAAACATTTTCTCGATAATATTTACTACCAAAGAGTGGGAAATAATACTATTACATGAAAAAATAATCGATAACCATAGGATAATAAAATAAATTGGTTTTATTATCCAATTATAAATTAATTTCCTTCAATTTAAAATCAAGCATAAACAATCTCGATTAAAATGAAATTACAAAATAAACCGTTAAAATATCACAACTTTGAAATAAGAATAAACCAATGAATTGATTATGCAAATAAAACTTAAATAAAATAAAACAAGTGGATATAAAAGAAAATATATTCAAAAGTAAATACACCAATTATCATAGAATATAAAATACAACAAAGATGTAGTATAACCGATTAAAAGAAATTGTGTTATAAAATTCATTACCACATTGTAATTTTCAAGTAAAATACTCTCGGATGAATTAATTAAAATTTAATACTAAAATATCATGAATTATTAATTACTCATTATATTTCATGTCAAGATGGAATTATACAAACCAAATAAAATTAATTGGGTGTATAAAATTTCAATATGCCTCAATGAAGGGAAATTGTGACAAAGTCCCTTAGCTTATTATTTCATTTGGTTGGACATGAATAATTTTATTTAATTATAAAATAACCATATTAAAATTTAAAATATAATATTTCATCCTTTTATTATATCTTATCATCTATTTTTAAAAATATTTCATTATTATTATTGCATCGGGTGTTCATTGCCTTGTTTCTCATGCATGTTTTTTCATGAAAGTTCCAGTTCATCGGTATAGTATATATGTCCATGATATATATAATTATATTGATTTTATAAATATCTTATTAACACGTTCTATTCATTTTCAGACCCATTCTTATTGGTTGTACATAGAAAAGGAATTATATCGCTTCGTGGTGACTGTAGGTCATACGTACGCATATGGGATGATATCATTCTGTTAGTAAGTGAATGGGTAAGGAAGTGGGTGATATATTAATTTATAATAATCAATATCATGTAATATATATATAACATATATTCATTAAATTTATCATTATCACCTTCTATGTTAAGAGAAAGTGAAAAATGAGTCACATCACTTTGTGAGTCAGTAGTCTTCCATACACATGAGTGACGTTGTCGTAATTTAAACAGCATAGAGACTAAGATGTTCTATGTGATTTTATCATTATAAAAATATATTAATATCCAAAATATAATATATATGATTAAAATATTCCATTATATTCATACTTTAAATGTGGTGATGGAAAACGAATTACATCGGTTCATGAGGAGGTAGTATGTCATACACACGATTGACGATTTTGTTTCCCATTTGATGGGAAAGGAGATAGATATAGGTTATTACACTAAAATAATAACATTTAAGTATATGGTATATAATATTTTTTTTAAATAATAATTTAATAAGATTTTAAGGTTGTAGAAGAAGATTCAAAATGAAAACACTCGTTTAAGAACGTTACCTCTTCATCAGACAACTTGTTTAGATTTGCACAAAAATCATACCTATGTTGGATTTCTGATCAAACCAAGGCCTCTAGGATGCTTTAATGGAGTAAATAAGTTATTAGGGTAACAAATGGATTTTTATATGTTTAGGGAGGATATGGTGTGTCCTTTTATAAGTGGGGGAGATGACACACATAGAATGTTTTAAGAGATTCAATTACACCCAGGTTTTTATCATAAAAATATTTCATAATGCATCATTATAGAAAATTATAGGTGAAAAGGTAGAAATATGGCTAAAAATGGGTTTTGGAAAAGTTGGTAGGATATTTTAACCCTTATCTTCTTATTTTAACCCCTGGTAAACCCGTTTAAATCTTAA
The DNA here is from genome assembly GCA_963277665.1 of Viscum album. Taxonomy (NCBI): domain Eukaryota; kingdom Viridiplantae; phylum Streptophyta; class Magnoliopsida; order Santalales; family Viscaceae; genus Viscum; species Viscum album. The sequence goes on from OY728127.1 coordinate 319,927,444, forward strand.
TTGAGGTAATAAATTTTTACTAATTTCAATATTCATTACCAATGAAAATTAAGTTTAAATTAATAGATAATAAAAATTATTATTATCACAAATATTTAATTAATTTTTTAAAATACAATTGACTGAATATTCAATATCCAATTTGAAATTATACCCACAGACGCAACAAAAAAAAGGTTTCCAAAGATAATATTCTCATAAGTATATAAGTTTAAATATCATATTTTAGTATAGAAGGGATTAAAATGACCTAAATTAGTTAAAATTTAAAATAAGAGAACTAATATTACCTAAAAATCAATTTAAAATATAATTTAACCTCGTAAAATATTTTAATGTAAAGGAAGTTTTCAATAAATATCAGTATTTTTCACTATTCATTGAAAAATGAAACTTTTCAGAAAAATATAAAGAAATCACCCTATGGTTACTTTGATATGATGATTTCAAAAATTAATTTTATTTTTCAAATTAATTTTTTAAATGAATTAAAATTAAATTTTAAATTATGTGTGAATAGCATGACTAAACCATTTTTTAGAAAAATACAATATTTTAAAATTATTTTTCTTATAAACGATTCTTATTTTATTTTTAATTAATAGGTAACCATAATTTTCATAATTTAGTTTTAACTATTCATACTCCCCAATTTAACATCTTTTTTTAAATGGAATACTATATTACTGTTCATTTAGACTCATTTTTGTGTGTGTTTCAAGCTAGGGAAGATATTAAATTTAAATAAATATATCTTCTTGGTGGTTTAATCTCAGTATTTCATAACGCATGCGCTGTACAATCAGAATTTATTATTTTAAAATATTAGGTGGTTACATTTTTTATTCAACATTATATGAATTCGATAATTTTGAATATGAGCATTTTAAATCCATTCCAATATAAACTCTATCATAGTAATCATTATGTGGAATTTCCATTCTAAATATATGATATTATATGAATTATAAATAATTTATAATTTAATTTACATTATGTAAAAAATTTATATAATCTAAATAACATTTACATAATCATTTTTTAACTCTCTTCATATCAATCATTAAACCTCATTTGATGTGGCTTAAATAATATCTAAATAAGGCCCCTTTTAATTTTAAATAGTTTAAAATAATTAATTATGATCAATTCATAAGTTTAAATTTAAAAAATTAAAATTTTATCCTTATTTCATAATTTATAACCCCTTTGAAGTTATTTCTTATTATTTCTAAAAAAAATATTTATTTATATATCAAAATATTTTCTATATGATTTTTTGAAAGGTATTTCAAATATTAACATTTAATATTTAGGAAAAATAAGTGTTTTATAAAAATTTATCTAATTAACTATTAATAACTTATAATAAAATTATTAATTAATTAACGCTTTATATATTAAAATATCCCAAAATATCTTTTATAATGTTTTAAAAACATTATATAAACCATTTAAATGATTTTAAACATTAAAAAATGTTTTTTCAACAATTTTAAAACTATTCTAGCTAATCTTGTCTAGAATCCAAATTTTAAGGGTAAACTTATTCTTCCCTTACATAGACACTTTGTGAATGGGTATTCCTATTTGAAACCCTTGTGTAAAGGTAAGTCACTCCTTACCTTTAAATAGCTCAAATTTATGACATTATGTAAAGGTAATACAGATATTACAATAATGTTGCTCAATATGTGTCAGAGTAAGACCCTTATGTAAACACTTCATGTAAGGGTAACGCATGATACACCTTTACACAGCCTTCTAGAACCATTTTTTAAGGTTACTAATTTTACGTAGATGGTTCATGATAGTTTATAACGATTATGTAGCCCTATTCCATTTAAGGGTAAGCATATTGTTACATTTAAGTGGATTTATGAAAAACTCAACTACCATTATGAAAAGTCCTATTATCGTAATGAAAGCCAAAAATACCTTTATACATTAGGATAATTGATAATATACCCTTATGCGATACCTTTACAGAAACCATTTGCATAAGGGTTTCTAAACATACTATATTTATGTGAACACTTCATGTAAAGGTAAGTCTCAAATATCCTAGCTCATGTAAGGGTAATTTCATAGTTACCTTTAGGCATATTTATGTCATAACAGTAAGTCCTTGGTTACCCTTACAAAACCTAGCTATGTAAGGGTAAAATTGATTTCCATATTTTCAGAAAACCTAAAATAGAATGATATTTATTTATTGATTAGTTTGTTCTAATTAATATTTCATAGATCTAAAGTATATCCTCACTCTGATACCACTGATGTTTTTCCTTATATTCTAATAAAAATTATTAGAATATGCATAAGTTATTAAAAACCTTTTTCAGGGATCTTTTATTCATAATATTTTGAAACCTCCATCATATATAAAAATCAAGAAAACTTTAAATGTGCGTACCTTCCAAGAAAGAGCCATTATATCATCACCTTCACCTTTTAACAACTTCAAATGTTATTGATAAAGATCATAGAACTGGAAAACATTAGCATCCCACCTCCATGGTGTATCCATGAGTAGTGTTTAATCGCTCAAAATTAAAATGGGATTCCCCTTCTCTCCATGGTATTCTAGTGCCTCACCATGAAAAGGAGGAAGAATGAAGAGAGAATTTTTTTTCTATAGGGTTTTTTTCAATCCTCAAGCAAGAACACCCACTATCATCACATGGTAGTTGTTTATATAGGTTGTAAAATATTTTCCTAAACAGTCTGTATTTATTAATGAATTACAATTGATAAATTCTCCTGGCGGTATATGTATTCATCATATGAATTCTTCACCGCCAATAAGTTTCATCCGATGACATGATAAAATTAATGATAGATTTAAATGATTTTGAATCAATCAAATATTAACACACTTAATATTTACTTACCCATTCTATTATGTATAGTGGCATGAAAAAAATCTTATTTCATATATGAATCTCTATATACCATGAATAGGAAATATCCATCCATGATTTATTGGCTATATATTTAGGGAATATTTCATTCATCTGCATCACGCCAACTGAATTTTTATGGGTAAAACCACCAGACTCGTGCTTTGGAGTTAGCAATTTTAATATTTTCATTAAATATATTGTGGAATTATATTTTTGTGATAAAGGTGTGGTTTATATACCAATCATAAACTCTTAAAGTATATATTAACCTATAAAGAGTTGAATATGAACCAAATAAGATGTTGGGAGTCAAATAAAGATTATGGGTGTTCAATATATTACCACACAGGGAAAGAAAAAAATGTGGAGGATTATTTTAGTCTAAAGTATCATGAAAGATTACCTATGATGATATCAGAAAAGATCCAATATTTGTGTAGTTGAAAATTATTGATATATTAATCTTGATTTAAGGGGATAAATCTTATCTTTCTCAAATAAGTGTTCAAAAATCAATCCATGTAATGATTATAGGGGTGTAGAAGGATGGTGTAGAGCTCCAAAAGAATGTGCGAAATGTTCCAGAGTTCAACCTTGATTGAGATAGAATGATAAGGTTCAAGAATCGAGTATGTTTCCCATAAATAAAATACCTTGATAAGTAACTATTGGAAGAATAGTATAGATCATCATTCTCTATTCATCTTGGAAGTATGAAGATTTATAGATATTTGAATAACTATCTCTAGTTGGAACACATGAAGATAGATATCGTAGAGTATGTATATTGATACATCATATTTTAGGAATTTAAGGTTTAGAGCCATAATTATAATGGTATTTTATAACAATTACACATACCACAAAGTATATGGGAAACATCACCATGAATTTCTTCTTTGGACAACCCAAACCATCAAAAGAAAAAAAAAATTATTTGGGTTATAATCAATCTTCTTACGAAGTTAGCACATTACATTTTAATGAGTGAATATTTCTCTATGGATCATATTTCAATGATATACATTAATGTAGTGGTAATATTATATGGGGTACCACATTCTATTATATCTAATTGAGATATGAGGTTTACCTAAATGTTTTAAATAAGTATTCAGAAAAATCTAGATATAGATTTTTATTTTGGTACTACTTATCATCATCAGATAGATGGTTAGTATGAGAGGACCACTCAAACCATAAAGGTTATATTGATATCTTGTAATCTAGATTTCAATGGTTTTTGGGACTAACACATTTTTTCTAGTCTAGTTTTCTTACAATAATAACATTCACTCAGTCATTCTTATGTATCCTTAATAATATCTTTGTGGAATGAAGAGTTTAAATATTATATGTTGGTATGAAGAGGGATAAATAAAGATTTTGGTACCTCATCTAGATTAGTAAACTCTAGGGAAGGATAGATCCATTGAGAAACACATTAAAGTAGTTTCGAGTTTTCAAAAGAGTTATACTGGCAATTGTCTATGAGATTTGGAATTTGATATTGGTGAGAAGATTTTCCTAGGAATTTATCCATGGAATAAGATTATAATATTGAAAAATAAGGGAAATATGATCCCTATGTATATTTTTATCTTTGATATTCTTGATCAAGTAGGTATTGTACCTTATCTCTTATCACTCCAACCAAACCTCTATGAAGTTCACGATGTGTTCCCTATATATATCCTAAGGAAGTATATACCTGGTCATTTACATGTACTAAACATAGAGATTTTATCCCTAGAGAATGATCATTTCTATGAAGAAAAACTGCTAAAAATATCTGATCATAGATATTATGTTCTATTAAACAATAATACTTGATCAGTAAAAGTTCTTTGAAACAATTGAAAAATTGAGGAAGATACATAAGTACTCGAGGATGTGGTGAAAAATATATCTCCTCATTTTTTGATACCGGAGTAAAAGAAATTCTTGGGATAAATTTATTTTAATGGGGTTAGAGAATAACACCCTAATATTTTCAATGTATTTGTCTTTAAATATAACTTAAAGTATATGATAGCTTTCTTTACACGCAACCTCAAGCCTATACAAACCATTATATAGTAAATTGGTTTAACCAAGATGTCAATTTTGAAGTTATTAATAGTAACAAAAAAATTATAAAAACTATTTATAATTTTTTTTCATAATTGAAATTTATTTATTAATTTATATTAAATAAGTACTCTATTTTCAAAAAAGTCATTTTACGCTTCAAAAATATGTTTTCTTCAAAAATGTTTTTAATTATATTTTACACTAGAAATTTGAAATAAATTTATAACATTTTAAGAAATGTAATTTTATTTAATTAATGTAATTTTTTAAATCAACATGACAACATTATCTTAGGGTGAGTGTTTATTAATTTATAATAAAAAACTATTTTTCAATGAATAGTAAAAAAATAAAATTTTTAGTAAAAAGTATTAGTTACTTTCTTGCAAGAGTACAATTATGTTTTGAAATTGATCTTAAATTAGTAGAATTATAATTTAAATTTAAATAATTTTTTTTAATTACATAAGAATCCTTTTTATATTTTATTTTTATATGAGTTCCAGTTTGTGAAAAGAAACACTGTTTTCTAAAAATTATTTCAAAATGCACAATGTGTTTTTATATTAATAAATTAAATTAATCTATATTGATTAATATTTTTAACTGAATTTATATATTTTATAAATTCAATCCTTTATTTTAACACTCATTTTATGGTTTTTACATCGAAATTAATGTATGTAAATTATGTTTTATGCATAAATATTCATTATTTTAAATCAGGTTTCTATTATAGGTTGTGTTATTATTTAAAATTAAATTCTACCAAATATTTAAATTGAATCTATTAAAATGGATTCCATATTTTTAATAATAATAATTATTAATATAATCTAATAGACTTAATTTTTTTCATTGTGAGTAGTAAAAATAGTAAAAAAAATTGCACGATTAAGGTCAAAATAGGTTTACTGGGGGGGTTTAACCAAGAGATAAGGGTAGTATTGTTACCCTAAAATATATAATTCCTATTGGTTGAATACATTTAAAATTTATATTATTTTAAACTTTAATCCATTCCATTTCTATTCACTTTCTCATCAAAGTGGCCCAATATAATTGGAATATTCTATGAAATTATGTGTGTGTCTTTCCTGTCACTTGTGAAAGGGAACCTCTACTCCTTGATTTTTCACACCATTTGAGAATTATATCTTAGAAAATACATAATAAAAATAAATCATATAACATTTACCTTCATCTTAAATCATCTTTTATTCGTCTTTGTCTAGTCCTTCCATGCTTAATGTGTAATCTAAAGGAGGACTCTGAAAGAAGCGGTATAGATCATAACTAAGATCTTTCAATTTTATATCTTCATCTACTTACCCTAAACATGTTTTATCCATAAAAAAGAAGGATCTATTATCATAAATATATTTATATGTTAATATTTTTAATATTTTTATAATAAACATTTGAGTAACTCTTCTTAATCAAATGGGAGATGAAATTATCACTGATGAGTACATATGGACTACCACCTCTATGTAACGAGGTCTTTCATTTTCTAACACAATCATTCAAGGTTGGTTATTATAGAATATTTAATTTTTATATAAGATATTTATGTTTTAATAATTATTCTTTAAGGGTGAATTAATATTTTCCTTTATTTTTTTCGATCCATCAAGAAATTCAAAACATCACTCATGCGTACGTACGGACTACCATCTCTACGTAATGATGTAATTCATTTTTCATCGCTTCTTTATATGAATGGTTGTGATAATGTATATAATGAATATATATGATATTAATATCATTATTATACTTTTTATATTAATTAATCATGATTTAAGTGCATGTTCCATAACTAAAAAATCAAAACATATATGAAAAATGAAGCAGCTAACACCAGAAATGATGATGAAAATGAAATATTCTTAATAAGTGGGTGTTAAGATGTTATAATTAAACCATTTATGGTAATATAGGTATGATTTTTGTTCTTTTATATATGTATAATAAAATTTAAATTAATTATACAAGATTCTACAGCACTTATGAATCAAGGTGGACTTCATGTAAGGGTTTTATATTAAAATCTCATTTTTACTTTCATAATTTGTGTTAAAATTTTTCGATTACGAAATTTTATAATAAATATCCCGAAAATATTATTTATTTTTTTATCCGATATTTATTTTTGTATATTTAATTCTTTCTTTTCATTTCCCCATCCAATTACTCGAGATTCCAAATGAATATTTTTAAGGAAAACCGACTTTTTTCCCTTCACTCGGGAATCTTTTCTTCCATGTCAATATTTACCTTAAAATGTTTTCAAGAATCTTTTAAAAATTATCAAAATATTATTTAAGTATTTTTTTTACTTTATTTTAATTTATTTAACAAAATTTAAAAATTTTCATCTGATCATTTTCTAAATGTGGTAATTTTGAATTTTTACACAACATGTGAAACAAATTTTTGGTTTTAACATACACCACATGAACTACTCTACCTTCAATAATGAATACTATGTTTATAAATTATTACCTATTTATTTTCAAAGGAAATTTTTCTCATTAATATCTTATAATTTTTTTGATTCTAAATAAGTGATTTCAAATATAAAGGATCTTTCCTCAAAAAAATCTATTGTTCTTTTAGAGGTATTTTTATCTAAAATACAATACTTTTATGTTTATTATGATTTAATTTGGTTCTAGTCTAATGTTATCATCATTGTTCTTTATCTAAATGGTTAGTGTGTATTATTATGAAATTTTTATGAAATCCATATCCTTTCTATAGGTTATGGTTTGATGATACGATGATTCTTTTTATGATGTCATGGCACACATAAGTATGGTTTTCACTATATGAGGGGTGGAAATAGAATTATATAGCCTTCTCATATATTGGGTATATAATGAAATATCTTGAGATAACAAGGATAGTAATGGGGGATTTAACCCAATTTAATATAGTTATTCTTCTAATAAGATATTCTTAGGATTGAAACAGGACTATGGGAATCATGGTATGGGGAGGGAACCCAATCCACTATGATAGTCTTGGAAGTAAGCCTTGACTAAGGAAATGATTTTATATAATTATGTATTTTCCAAAAACTTAGGTCTATTTCTTATGATATTTTTTCATGGATAATGATTGACCATTTATGATTCCACAATCTTATATATTATGTATTTTGATTGATAAAACATTATGTCATGTTTCATTATTATTATCATTGAATTTATAAGTATGATTTTTTATGTACATATCATTTTCTCATATCCATATGAATATATTTTTCTCCTTTTTGATCATAAAGTAATATCTCTTAGGTTTACCCATACTAAGAATCTGATCTAACCCTTTCTTATGTTTCCCTTCCCCGGGTTATGGTGAAAGGTTTTAAGTATGTTATTTCTAAGAAGGGTGATATTTATGAATAACTTAATGAGAAATGACGACAATAATTTATGTACTAGTTGTTTATGTAGAAAGGTTTCCAAAGAAACTAAACCTTTATGGTTCGTATGTGGGTCGTATTAATATACAGGGGATATTGCGTCTATTAATATTTATTAATTATATATTAAAATTATGTGCATCAATACATTTGGGAAGTAAAAGATGGATTAAGAACCCATGGAGGCATAATCATATGGAAACAAAAAATGCTTATAACAAATTAATTCATTGAATTGAAAAGAAGAGTTAGAGAATCCATGACTAATTATGATAGTACGATAGTTATATAAAAGGGATTGTGAAATGGGTTAAATTATAAATAAGCGTCATATCTCATCATTTGGATAGTAAAGTACTGATTGTGAACACATGTATGCATAATCATATAGAAATAAAAATAGATTATAAATAAATTAATTGAATAAAAAGGAGTAGGAGGAAAACAATTACCATGCTAAGTATATTCATAAATTTTTGGAGGACTCCTTAAAACCTTGGTCACTTATTAATAAGGGTTTATAGAGGGATAGAAAGGTAACTTCATGATAAATTCCTATAGGGTGGAGATGGATGAGAGAATGGGTGGGAGTAAGCTACTTTTATAGGGAAAAAATGGGGCATTTTTCATGGAAAGTAAAGTTAGGTGAGGGGTAATAATGGTATCATATGGTTGTTAGGTCGATAAGGTGAGTTGGGTGAGTTGGGTGAATAAATGATACATGATACATATAACATCCCCAAACCCAGACACCTAGATCTTGTGCTAAAACATAATATTTATATTTATGGATTTGAAATTGAAAAACATCTCCCAAATTTAACCCTTAAAAACATATAACATAAAACTAAATTATTAGATCCCTTAAATACCCATGTACCTTTTAGGTTTAGAGTATTAAAAAATTAATATTGACTCTTACATAAAAACATATATATTTAAAAAATATGTTCATAAAAACATATGCCATCTCCCACTAATTTCATCACATATAGTAACCTTATAAGGTATAACATTATTAAAAACTTTATTCAAAACCTACGGAAAAGGAAACAAAGGACATGTGAGACCAAATGATCCTTAAGGGTAAACATAAACACAAATAATTTAATGAAATAATTGATAATAATATGAGTATGAGGGTGTTGTTAAATGATCAAAGTACATTAGCATAATATAAGATAAGTCATCCCCATTAAAAAATTAATCATAAAACATGATACATGGCATAAAGCTTTAACATAATACTATATTCATATATGTCAACAATTATGAACCGTGTGAAAACAATACTTAAGGAAAGTATCCTTTGGAACCCAATGCAAGTATAAATAAAAAAATTTGGAAAAATTCATTATCATTTTTATATAACTATTATAATCACTCCTACAAATAGAATAAACAACTTAGTAAATTCCAATAATATATTTAGAGAAACTAATAACCAGTTAAATCCATCCTATTAAACAACGAATTTGAGAGCTATATCAATCTCACCAATCATCATTTGAAATATCAGGCTCACCATTCATAAACAATTTTTAAGAACCATAACATAAATATAACATATGAAATGTTTCATTTATCAACATTAAAAAAACAATTGTTCTTTCATAGACTGATTTACACATGGAAAATAAATAGGTTCCCTAGGAATCGTTTTAAAATAGTCATATGTCATCAAGAGAACGAATAATGATGGTACCACTAAAACATATCCCCAATGGTGCATAATAAAAATCAAGGGTTTTTACCATTTATGAATAGAAATAGTATAAAAAAGATCATTAAAAAATCTTGGAGCCAAATACCCTTTCCACATTGAAAATAACTTTTAAAAGACTAAAAATATCCAAAATATTATGAAAAACAATTATTTTAAAAGAACAACTAAGTATTTTAAAGGAATCTTCAAATAATTTAGTTTTCCTGATGGTGGTAAATTTTATTCATGTTCAAATTGTTAAAATAGATATTTTCTTCATACCTTTGGTAAGAAGTACCTTATTAATAAAATTAAAAAAAAATATTCCTTTTAAAAAAATTTGAAAAAATTCAAAAATGGGTAAAATTTATTTACAAAATCATGAAATAATATTCAAAACATTTTTGAAAACATTTCTAAAATATGCATATGTAAGAAAACATTTACAAATGAAATAAGCGATATAAGTTCATCTTTTTTAAAAAACATTTTATTAATCATTTTGAGCACCAAAGAGAGAAAAATAATAGTTAAACAAAAACATTAAAAAAATATCTAGATGAAAATAAAAATTAATGAGTTTATAAAATAAAGATCATATAATTTCTCAATATAAATTCAATCATAAACAATCCTCATCAAAAATGGGATGGAAACATAAATTCATTACATCCTTGGTAACATTTGAGTCATAATCCCTATGAAATAATAACTTTATATGAACATTTAAATATCATTAACAAAAGTAGATTCATGATATAACATTTCAAATGGGTACTATTTAAATCTCAATAAATAAGTTAGTTTCATAACATAAACATTATTCCCAATGAAATATAATTTGGGATGAATAACCCTTCCAAAATCATGTCATTGAATAGAGAATAAATAAATTGAGTGTTTATGTTTAACAAATGTAAATCCACAGAAAAAGTGTAAATAAAACATAAATTAATTAAAAATTCATTTCACAAATAATGTTGGCATAATATAATCACTAAATGAAATGATATAACCCAATGAATGAACATTGATTTGAGAAACCATTACCACCTGGTAACATTCAAGTAAAATACCATTAGATTAAATAATTTGAATTGAAACATAAAATACCACGAATTATGAAGTATTTTTTCTATAAAAAATAAAAGAGGCATTATATACACCATGTAAATGAAATTGGGTGTATAACATTAAAACTAGCCTCAATGAAGGGAAATTGAGAAGAAATCCTTTGCATTGAGCTCTGACTTTCTATCTATGTGTTTTAACACCTATATAATAAAATTAAATCAATGTTTTTTTATAAAAACCTTTTCCAGGATTAATACCTTATCACTTAAATAATTATTTCATTTATTTTAATTACATATTTAATTTCATAATCAGTTAAGTCCACTTCGGGTGTTTTGAGGATGTTTAGTTCATAATTTTAAAATGAATTCATTATATTGATTGGAGTGGAAGAGGAAATTATACCATCATATATAGAATAATAATCCTAAAAAATTATTATTTTTATAAATTAATAATACTTTAAAATACAACCATGAAATATGGTTACGAAAAATGAATTACGTTAAAATCGTATTGGCGGTAGGTTACATGCATGCATTAGAACATTCCCATTTTTCAGTGAATGTGAGGGTAATAAGGTAAGTATTATTTTGAATTTATAGAATTATAAAAATATCATAAATATCATATTACCACATTTAATAAACTTTTTGGTTGGAGTGGATACTCAAGAGGGGGGGTAAATTGAGTTTCAATTAAAATTTCTGTTAAAAAATATTTCTCTTAAAATCCCCCAATTTAAAAACAAAGTTAAACTATAGTGAATCTATACAGAGTGTAAATTTTCAATCAGTTTCTCAAAGATTGATTAGGTCTCAGTTGACTTAATCTGAATATTAAATTAACTTTTGAAACTAACTTACTGGTTTTGAATAAGTATAAATACTTGCTAATTTAACTATAAAAGTAGCTTTAAAATAGTTTTGTATTTCAAAGTAAGCAGCGGATTATAAATTAAATATGCATAGTATGCTTATGACCTAAACCAAAAAGCACAGCAGAGATAACCAAGACGTTCAGTCTCAAGCTGAGACTTAGTCCTCTCAACAATTTATATAAATTGATCCACACCCTAGATTGGGGGTAAACAATAGTACAATACTGTCTATGTCCAAAGACCTCTACCACAGTTCTTCGTGGGAAAAAAACAACAGCACACAAGTTTTCCAGGTCTTACACGACCTTTACCACTATCCACAGTGGGAAACAAAGGGTTACGGAGTTTGAGTGAGGATTTAAGAATCCTCCAGTTTAGCTCAGGAGATAGTGTGTGTGTAGAATAAATAGGGTACACGCACTGCTCGAAATGTAAATATAGAATCACTAAATAAAGTGAGAAAGAGTTTAGAAAATCTTTAGTGATTGGCAGTGCAGCTCTGGACTCATTTGGTTGATCAGAAAAACTTCTGAGTCCTTCTCTGGTTTCTGCCCTGAAAATAGAGTGTCGTTTTCTTCTTTGATTCCTTGTCCATCTTGTCAGCTTGAGTGTATGAAGTGTTTTTGGTAGTTCTTCACTCAAGGTACAGCTTGGGTTCTCCTTGAAAAAGAGTAGCTTCGTGTATGTCCAGTGTTCTTGGAGTATGGATGTATCCTTGCGTGAATGATTCATGTTTGAATGATGTTAAGCCCTTTTCATTTTCACCTGTGTGCCTTCTTAGTTCCTTAAAGCTTGTGGTATGCACACCCAATATTCTCATCTCATCTTCTGGGTCTTTATCTTCCCTTTTTTTAGCTTTTAGCTATGGCAAAAAGGAATGATTACTTTTTGCATGGGTACTAGGTACGGTTTCCTGATATGGAAACAGAATTAATTAAATAACATTGAATGCATTAAAAACATCAAATTTAACCGTTATCTTAATAAAGAAATAGTATTGAGAGTATAGAGTTTGAATGGTTGGTCAATCATTAGTAGATCATGTTGGTAAATTTGTACGATGGTCTTGTGTCATAGGATCTTCAATCGGTAGCTCTTTGATCTTGCATCGGTTGCTCTATATACATGTTTCTCTCCATCGATAGCTCTTGCTCCATTGGTATCTCTTGAGATATCGGTAGCTCGATGTATCGGTGACTGTACTTGTATCGGTAGACTTACTCTATTGGTAACTATCTGTGAACTAGCTCTATCGGCAGACTTCTGTCTATCGGTAGCTCTTGTCTGTTGGTAGCTCTGGTCTGTTTGTCAGTCGGTAGCTCGGTAGACTGGTTCTATCAGCAAACTTCCTCATATCGGTAACTCTGGTTTGTTTGTCAGTCGGTAGCTCGGTAGACTGGTTTTATCGGTAAATACTGGTAGACAAGCACATCGGTAGCTCTATACATATCAGTAGATCTATGTATCAGTAGCTTGTGCACATCGTTAGCTCCATTCTGTTTTTATGCAAAGCATATCCGAATGGGTTAGAAGAACTTCAGAACACATATAAAAATAGATAGACATGGACTAACATATCTCAGGGAATATTTTAATATTATTATCATTTTGATCATAGATTGACAGAATTAATATATAGAAAAAAATTATATTGAGACAATCAAAGTATATAAAAGCATAATTGGGATTATCAAAACAGGTGAGGTCAATAATCTCCCCCTTTTTTATAATCACAACTTACGATATTATCATTTTAAAATAGTGAGCAGTTGTATCAGAGGATATATCTTTAAATACAATTATCTCAGAGAAGTGGTATGTTATAGAACATAATGGATAAGAGGTGGAAGAAAAGGTGATAGTATAAGAGTTAAAATTAAATGCAATGATATTTGAACTAAAATTTAGTGGTATCAGATAATTAAATTAAATGGTATAAAAGGATGAAAGTAAAAGCACTGGTATCAGAAGTGAAAAGCATGATGGTTGTTCCTTAGATGAAATTTTTCCCCATTATTTATCCTCCCTTTAAGACTTCTTCCCCCTGTGTGAATAGTCCTCCCCCTTAATATCCCTGTAGAACATTTCTCCCCCTTTGTGAAAATCAAAAAGTGGGAAACAATGAGAAATAAAGGAAAGCCAATTGTATTAGATGTTGCAAAAAGGTACAGAGACTTAAAACAAAATACAATGAATTCCTGTCAAACAGTCTAGCCACTAGTTCAATCCACATCCTCAATGTGAGATTTGTCTTTGGGAGCAAAAGAGGATTCAGGTGAAGTGGTTGGAGGTGAGGGCTTAGGAATCCCAAAAATGATCATTGGAGGTTGAGCCACATAAATTGTTCCTGGTCTTTACTGAGGAATCCTTAGTGTGATCATATAAGTGAGGATTCAAATTGCTTGGGCAGGAGTCATTTGAACTGGAGAAGTAGCAGAGGCAGAGGCTAGTAAGGCAGGAGGGACAATCACTAGCCTAGCATCAACATGCAGAAAAGGTAGCAACAGATTTCTAAAATCCATAATTATTCCTCCTCCTCACTCCATAGCAGATATGAAGTCATCCTTGTTCTCCATAAACTTGTCCAATGCTATATTCAATTCCTTTATCTTGCTAACTTTCTCTCTGAAAGCTTGATTCACATGAGGAAGCTTCATATTTTCCAACAGAAGTTTGAAGTGATTGTTGAGTTGATTCTTGGGGAAAATCTTAGAGAAATAGGATTCCACCCTATATTTCACTTCTTTCTGAGACGCAGATACTTCTCTCATGTAGTCTTGGACTAACTTCATTATCTCTCTGGCTGAATCTCTGTTATAAATCACAAATTTTATAAGACCCCGACCTTAAACATTACTTAATCAATAATTAAATGAATAATTCACATAGAGGATCTTTTCAGGTTTAGATTTTTAGATAATTAGGTCATAACTACTACATCTCAAAAGATTACATAGTAGACACTTCTACTAAGTTTCCTTAAAATAAAAAAAACACTTAAAAAGAAACATGTCTTGTTCCATGTTTTAGATAGAATGTCTTTCCTTGATCCCATACTTGACCCTATTCCTCTTTAAGTCCAGTGGAAAACATTTCAAAAACCTGGGATGAGCATAAAAAGCCCAGTAAAGGATACACATAGAAGGAAAATTGTTAGTTTTTCAAAACAACAAGTAAACCATGAGTACTATACCCAAGTAATACATTTCACCTTTATGAAGTATTAAAAACTCTTCACTGAATAAAATACCATTACTTACCCTTTTGTAACCAAAATATTACCATAAAACCCATATAAATAACACATAACATATAAAGGTAACTTGGGACATAAACATACTTAAATGGAATAACCATACGGTCGACTTCCACACATACTTAATGGAATAGCCATACGGCCGACTTCCATACCCAATGCATTGTAGGTTATAACATAAACACCCGTCCTGGTACTCACGGCACCACCCTTCATATGGTTTATCATGTAACCACCCGTCAAATGTCCAAGTACCATTATAAAATCATAACACATAAAACAATTATAAAGGAAAGAAAACATTTCCACATTTCTTGAACAATATATCACATAAATATATTGAAATAACAAATCCATTATCAAAACCATTTTCAATACCAAAAAATATTATTTGTTATTTATTTACTTTTAAAAATATAACGGCTTGTTGAGGAAGCCAAAGATCAAATAATACTCGCGGCGGCGGAAAGGTCATTGTCACTGCGTATGTTAAAAAGAAACATACTTTTTGTCATTTAGTAAAAGGCTTCTTATAGAAAAGATTTATTTAGAATAAAAGTATAAGTCAAAGGGGTTTATACACCATATAAAAGAAAGCCTTGTAATAGAACAAAAATATGCCTTAATGAAAGGAGATCGAGATGAAGTCCCTTACAAAGACGGTATCCTTGGATTAAGGATAAATCAATTACATAATTATGTGTGACAAAAGAGTATACCAAATATAAGTGGATATTAAGTGTTAAACAATCAGAGGTTATTCACACATATTCATAGAATGACATATTCTAGGAGTAAAAGTTTATCCCAAACAATCAAAATTGGGTTACGAAGTTCCCTTGCAAAAATTTGACAGACTAACGGCGTCACTTCAAAATTCAGAAAATGAGTTGATGAGAAATAAAAAGGGTATCTCATCACTTGGACATAAAATTTAAATCAATAAGGATATAGAACAACATATCCCAAAATTAAAATATGTAAATTAAAAGACCCAACAAAATAAGTCTTTTAAAAATAAGAGGGTGAAAGGTTCCCTTACCGACTTGGGTATCTTTCGAAACATACACCCCATGAAAGAAGGACAATAAAACATTGATGTAAATACTCATAAATGAAATTATATTACACAAATATTAGAATAATGGGAATTACATATACCACTCAAAGTAAATGGTGGAAAATGTATCATAAATCTCATTGGAATAAAAGTGAGATGAAAAATCCCTTACGAAAACTCGGCAGCCTAACGGCGCCACTTAAAACTTCCAAAAATCGATTGATGAGATCAAATAGGGTCTCTCATCATATTAAAATAAAATCTAAAGCAATAAGAATATAAAATAATATCCCCCAACATAACAAAGAAGAGTTTAAAAGAAGTGACATAAAGGTGAGTACTTAAAAATAAAGAGAGAGGTTGGATCTCTTACGAAAATTCAACAGCCTAATGGCGCCACTCAAAACTTCCAAAATGGATTGATGACAGAAAATAGGTTCTCTCATAATATGAAAATAAAAAGTACAGTAAGAGTAATATAAAATAACATCCCAATCATACGAAATATGAGCTTAAGAGGAATGACTTAAAAGAGTGTACTTAAAAAGAAATAGAGGGGTAGGTTCCCTTACCTCAAGTCCGACTTGTCATTTTCGTTTCTTTATATTCCTGAAAAATAAACATTGGTCAATTTATAATTTCTTAAGGACCACTTTTAAATATTATTATTCTGTTCATATCACATATTATAATGTTATAATAATTGGTTAATAATTTGAGTTCATATCAGACGTTTTTGTCGATGTTTGGTACATGAGTCAAAAATGAACTTGTTTGAAAATGATTGTCCATGTAGTTATAAGTAAATCATCTCAAGAATAGTTTTAATAATTTAAATATCATATATACACAGTACATATTCATTTTATTCTACTCCATAACATTTGGAGATAAGAATAAATGAAATGCACCGTTCATGGAGACGGTAGGCCGTACTTACGCATGAACACTACTTTCATTTGTTTGTCATATTAATGGAATTAAAAATAATTGAGATATATATATATTATAATTCCATTATAATATATATGTTATATAGGTAACATATTTTCATTAATTTCAATCTTTATGCATTCCATGTATTGCATGAATGAGTCACATCACTTGAGGGGGCGGTAGTCCACACTTCCTCGTATGAAATTATCGCATTTGCACAACATGAAAAGCATAAAGGCGTGTTTTAAATATAAAATTCAGAAGAATATAGAAAACATAAATACCATATATATCATATATAAAATATATTGACATCATAATGGCCACCATTAAAGGTTTTAAAAGAATATTGAACAATCATCGTTTCGTGAGGCAGAAATTCGCCAACCACAGAAACAGTATGTTCTTTAACCATTAGACGAAGGTGTGTGTAAGTGTAGCTCGAATACATCACATAAAAAAATCCTAATATATTTAAGATGATTTTTTTGTTACAAAATAAAGGAATAAAAAGAGTTTAGAGGGTTGTAGGAGCAAAATAAAACAAAAGAACATAAGTGAAGGCATTACCATAAAATCGGGTAACTCTTCTTGATTTGGGCTCAAATGCTTCCTTGGAAAGGATTCTGCCAAAAGTTGTGGATTAAATGATGAAGAGAGGGATGTGGAGAGATGAAATGGTCAGGGTTTGGCTGATATAAAGGCTTGAGAGGTGTGGGTAAGGTGGTAGAGGTGGGGGCCTTTTATAAGAAGAGGGGAGGGGCACTCTTGGAAAGTTATAAACTTTTACTTTATTATAAAATGATTTTCGAATTTTAAAGGTCCAAAAATTATATATTTCGTGGATAAGGTGATAAGAGTTCCAAATCCATCCATACAATAGGTGTTTGACAATTTTAGGTATTAGATGTTACATTATCTTTTCATTTTATTTAAGTCGTTAAATAATGAGGTAATCACTGCATCATCATGGTGTCATAAATAATTTAATTTTTTTAAGGTTTAAAAATTATAAAAAAATATCATGATGTAGGAAATATTTTTAATTTTCCAATGAATACATATAGTCAAAAATATGACTTTTATAACCCCATTTAAAAATTGTTTTAGTAAAACAACACATGTTTGTGACATTTTTATTTTAACATTAAATAAAAAGTTTTTAAGGTCATTTTCCTACCAAAGTGGATCCATGGGGTCCCCAAGTTGACCCATGGATTTTCTTGGTCAGCCATCACTCATCCTATAAGGGTAGGACATGTGTCAAGGTCATTTCATATTATTAAAACATTATTTTTACCTTAAATTACACTAATTAACTTTAATAGCGATTAATTAAACTTAAAAGTTACTATTCACCAAAAATTATTTTAATCTCATTGAACCACATTTTACTTCCTAATGAAAACCATGTATGTCATATTTTTGAAAATAAAATCACA
Organism: Viscum album; assembly: GCA_963277665.1. Classification (NCBI taxonomy): domain Eukaryota; kingdom Viridiplantae; phylum Streptophyta; class Magnoliopsida; order Santalales; family Viscaceae; genus Viscum; species Viscum album. The sequence continues at coordinate 319,946,206 of OY728127.1, forward strand.
GAAGTGGTAAAGTTTCATTTAAATGAAAAATCAGTTTCTTTAACTATCACTTAGTGGTTTCACTATTCATCAAAAATTGAAGTTTTTAAGAAAAAAACCAAAAATTCACCCTAATTTATATTTGATATTATGAATTCAAAAATGATCTATTTTAAAAAATTAAAAATATATAAGTTTCAATAATTAATTTAATAATTCATTCCAGCTGTCAAAACAAATAGCGTGTTTTTAAGAAATAATATCTATTAAAAGATTGACACTAGTTTAAGTCCAATTTCAAAGTAAAATTAATTCCAATGACCAACATTGGATTAAGTGGTAAAAATATATTCTAAATACACTTTAATATCAATTAAAAAGATAATCTATCCATACAAATAAATCATATTAAAATGAGGTTTTGAATTAAAATGCAACATTTTCACTAAAAATGATCTTTATCGGAAAAATAACAAAAATTTACACAAAGTAAATTTTGATATCTAGATTCTAAAGAAGGATTTTATTTTGTCAAATACAAAATATAAAATTTTCAAAAGTATATTTAAAAAGGGTTCTCCATCAAAAGGTGGTTAATCGACCTTTTAAATAATATTAGAAGATTTATTCTTAAAATTTGATTCATTTTAATTTTAATCCTATAACATTTATTGGATAAAAGTAAAAATATTTGACAAAAATATATAATCATTTTTTAGTTAGTTTCGTTCATTCCCATCATTACAACAGCTAGGCGTTAACTACCATTTAAAATAATATTATTTTATTATTAGAGTGCAACGTAAGATTTCAAAGAAACTCGTTGTTGTGTATTGGGTACGCCATCACGCATAGTGTTACCTCTAAAGTAATATTAATATTTTATGCAAAAATATGGATAAATATAAAAATGTAATATTCTTTATTTACCTGGGGTGTTACATCCCTCCCCCCTTTTGGGAATTTTGTCCTCACAATTTTAAAATTGGGCTTGGAAACTTCATTGAAAATACCACATCGAAACAAGAGTCAGTAAAACTATCACTTTAAAAGAATGGGAGAGAAGTACAAATGTCACCCGAGTTAACCCATACTAGGATTCCAAGTATGAAAATATGGATATGGAGGAAAAAAAACAAAGGGTCATGTTCTGATGGAGAGTGATAGTAAACATGTCTAGGAGAAAGTTAACCATAAGAAAATCACAATCATGTGATGGGTTAAACGGTATTTGATTCCCCAGTAGGAAAAGTTAACAGAAAACATTTTTGTTTTAAGTTACTCTTAACTGAGGAATTTATTTTTGAGCTTAACTAAATCATAATGAAACATACTTAATTGTCCCGTAGACTTTCAACTTTTACTAGATTCCTTAATCAAACTCATATTTTCTCCAAAAGACGAGTATTTAGGAAGACTTGTTCGCATTAAGAGTACTATAATCAATATTCTAGAGAATCACCTAATCCCCAAAAGAGAACTATATAATTACCATGTCTTCATACCTTAACCAAAACTAAAACCAAAAAGGTTAGTATGAGATCAGATAATACCCAAAAAGGATAATCCTTTATAAAAAGGAAATCTATTCTTAATCTCCAAAGATTTTCCAACAAGACCCAAAGTTCAACGAAGACCAAAAGTAAACCAAACTAAGATTGAAACACAAATATTTGAAGGATTTAATCACATAGTCTTCCAATTTAAATCATAACATTTATCTCCAAACAACATCAGTTTCTCTTAAAGTCTCATATTGAAAAGTAATTAACCTAATCACATATCCTCCATGATAGGTTAATAATTTCCATAGATAACCCAAAATCAACTTACTCTTAATTCATAAAATAATCTAACTAAAAATAATTAGTAAAACCTACCAGGTACTTCACGTATTTGAGTGGTAGGTGATAAATACCAGTCGCACTTTGGTTGTGGGTTCGATTCCCACAGTTTTGTCCGATGTGATGGGTAGTCACACGGTCTGCGTGTTGTCCTTTTTCCAAGCTATATAATTCTTAAAACATTCCCCAACAACGAGATAAAATCTTCAAAAATAACGATAACATAATTTAACCTCAATTTTATCTCATTCCTTTCACTTTCCATCATAACATATAGTAACCCATAATTACCTCAAAAGTTAGGATCATATAAACCCTAATGGTTACCTTTATAACTATCACATGAACTTCCACATCGAGTTGGTTCTCTCGTATAAGAGGCATTAGAGAACTCACCAAGGTTCAAGTGGTTGATCATTACTCCTGATAGTTTGTTTAGAATAACCACGATATTTCTCATTGAATCCCCCATTTCAACCAGTCACTTAATCAGAGAACCACCACAGTTTCCTTTAAACCCATTTCCACTTTGGTGCCTGCTAGATCCATCCATTTACTAAAACCAGAAAGGTCAGTGTGAGTATATCAACAAAACCATCATGTACTAAAGAGGAAGATAAACACTAAGATATACTTATCCAAGTTATCTCAAAATCATTCCAGCCTTCAAAAATAATAATGACTCTGTCTAATATAATAACCATTTTGGTTATACACAACTTTTCACTTAACACTCTAACCTCTAAAGTTATCTAATCCGACCTCTGATACCAACTATAAGGCCCCGGCCTTAAACATTACTTAATCATGAATTAAATGAATAATTCACATAGAGGATCTTTTTAGGTTTAGATTTTTATATAATTAGGTCATAACTATTACATCTCAAAAGATTACATAGTAGACACTTCAACTAAGTTTCCATAAAATAAAAAAAACACTTAAAAAGGAACATGTCTAGTTTCATGATTTAGATAGAATTTCTTTTCTTGATCCCATCCTTGACCCTATTCATCTTTATGTCTTGTGGAAAACATTTCAGAAACTTGGGATGAGCATAAAAATCCCAGTAAAGGATACACATAGAAGGAAAATTGTTAGTTTTTCAAAACAACAAGTAAACCATGAGTACTTTACCCAAGTAATACTTTTCTCCTTTATGAAGTAGTAAAAACTCTTCACTGAATAAAAGACCATTACTTACCCTTTTTTAACCAAAATATTACCATAAAACCCATATAAATAACACATAACATATAAAGGTAACTTGGGACATAAACATACTTAAATGGAATAACCATACGGTCGACTTCCACACATACTTAATGGAATACCAATATGGCCGACTTCCATACCCAATGCATTGGAGGTTATAACGTAACCACTCATCCTGGTATTCACGGTACCACCCGTCATATGGTTTATCATGTAACCACCCGTAAAATGTCCAAGTACCATTATAAAATCATAACACATAAACCAATTATAAAGGAAAGAAAACATTTCCACATTTTAAGCACAATATATGACTTAAATATATTGACATAAAAAATCCATTATCAAAACCATTTTCAATACCAAAAAAGAGTATATGGTATTTATTTAATTTTAAAAGTATAACTTCTTGTTGAGGAATCCAAAGATCAAATAATACTCGTGGCGGCGGAAAGGTCATTGTCACCGCGTATGTTAAAAAGAAACATACTTTTTGTTGTTTAGTAAAACGCTTCATATAGAAAAGATTACTTTATAAAAAAAGTATAAGTCAAAGGGGTTTATACACCGTATAAAAGAAAGCCTTGTAATAGAACACAAATATTCCTTAATGAAAGGAGATCGAGACGAAGTCCCTTAAAAAGACGGTATCCTTGGATTAAGGATAAAACAATTACATAATTATGTGTGAAAAACGAATACACCAAATATAAGTGGATATTAAGTGTAAAATAATTAAAGGTTATTCACACATATTCATAGAACGACATATTCAAGGAGTACAGGTTTATCCCAAAGAATCAAAATTGGGTAAAGAAGTACCCTTGCAAAAATTTGACAGCCTAACGGTGTCACTTCAAAATTTAGAAAATGATTTTATGAGAGATAAAAAGGGTATCTCATCACTTGGACATAAAATTTACATCAATAAGGATATAGAAGAACATATACCAACATTAAAATATGTAAATTAAAAGACCCAACAAAATAAGTCTTTTAAAAAGAGGAGGGTGAAAGGTTCCCTTACCGACTTGGGTATCTTTCAAAACATACACCCCATGAAAGAAGGACAATACAACATTGATGTAAATACTCATAAATGAAAGTATATTACACAAAGAGTAGAATAATGGGCAGTACATATACCACTCAAAGGAAATGGTGGAAAATGTAGCATAAATCTCACGGGAATAAAAGTGAGATGAAAAATCCCTTACGAAAACTCGGCAGCCTAACGGTGCCACTTAAAACTTCCAAAAATGTATTGATGAGATCAAATAGGGTCTCTCATAATATTAACATAAAATGTACATAAAGAGGAATATAAAAGAACATCCCCCAACATAAAAAATAGGAGCTTAAAAAAAGTGACATAAAGGAGAGTACTTAAAAGTAAAGAGAGAGGTTGGATCTCTTATGAAAATTCGGCAGCCTAACAGCGCCACTCAAAACTTCCAAAATGGATTGATGAGAGAAAATATGGTCTCTAATAATATGAACATAAAATTTACAGTAATATTAATATAAAATAACATCCCAATCATAAGAAATATGAGCTTAAAATGAATGACATAAAAGAGTGTACTTAAAAAGAAAGAGAGGGGTAGGTTCCCTTACCTCAAGTCCGACTTGTCTTGTTCGTTTCTTTATATTTCTGACTAATAAACTTTTGTAAATTTATAATTTCTTAAGGACCTATTTTAAGTATTATTATTCATTTCATATCACATATTATATTGTTATAATAATTGGTTGATAATATGAGTTCATAAGACGTTTTTGTCGATGTTTGGTACATGAGTCAAAAATGAACTTGTTTGAAAATGATTGTCCATGTAGTTATAAGTAAATCATCTCCAGAATAGTATTAATTATTTAAATATCATATATATCCAGTACATATTCATTTTATTATACTCCATAACATTTGGAGATAAAAATAAATGAAATGCACCGTTCATGGAGATGGTAGGCCGTACATAAGCCTGAACGCTACTTTCATTTCTTTGTCATATTAATGGAATTAAAAATAATTGAGAGATATATATATTATAATTCCAGTATAATATATATGTTATATAGGTTACATATGTTCATTAATTTCATTCTCTATACATTCCATGTATTTCATGAACGAGTCACATCACTTGAGGGGGCGGTAGTCCCCACTTCCTCGTATGAAATTATCGCATTTTCACAACATGAAAAGCATAAAGGCATGTTTTAAATATAAAATTTAGAAGCATATAGAAAACATAAATACGATATATATCATATATAAAATTTATTGACATCATAATGGCCACTATTAAAGGTGTTAAAAGAAGATTGAACAATCATCGTTTCATGAGGCAGAAATTCGCCAACCACAGAAACAGTATGTTCTTTTACCATTAGACGAATGTGTGTGTAAGTGTAGCTCGAATACATCACATAAAAAAATCCTAGTATATTTAAGATACTGTTTTTGTTACAAAATAAAGAAATAAAAAGAGTTTATAGGGTTGGAGGAGAAAAATAATACAAAAGAACACAAGTGAAGACATTACCTTAAAATCGGGTAACTCTTCTTGATTTGAGCTCAAAGGCTTCCTTGTAAAGGATTCTGCCCAAAGGTGAGGATTCAATGATGAAGAGAGGGATGTGGAGAGATGAAATGGTCAGGGTTTGGCCGAGACAAAGGCTTTATAGGTGTGGGTAATGTGGTAGAGGTGGGGTCCTTTTATAAGAGGAGAGGAGGGGCACTCTTGGAAAGTTATAAACTTTTACTTTGTTATAAAATGCTTTTCGGATTTTAAAGGTCCCAAAATTATAGATTTCAAGGATAAGGTGATAAGAGTTATAAATTAATCCATAAAATAGGTTTTTGATAGGTGTAGGTATTAGAGTTTACATTATGTTTTCATTTTATTTAAATCGTTAAATAATGAGGTAATCACTGCATCATCATGGTGTCAAAAATAAATTAATTTATTTAATTTCTAAAAATTATAAAAAAAATATCATGATGTACAAAATATTTTTATCTTTATAATAAATATTTATAGTCAAAAATATGACTTGTATAACCCCATTTAAAAAAAAATTAGTTAAACTACACATGTTTGTGACATTTTTATTTTAACATTAAATAAAAAGTTTTTAATGTCATTTTCCTACCAAAGTGGCTCCATGGCGTCCCCAAGTTGACCCATGGATTTTCTTGCTCAGACATGACTCATCCAATATGGTTAGGACATGTTTCAAGTTCATTTCATATTATTAAAACATTATAGTTACCTTAAATTACACTAATTACCTTTAATCGCGATTAATAAAACTTTAAAGTTACTATTCACCAAAAATTATTTTAATCTCATTGAACTAAATTTTACTTCCTAATGACAACCATGTATGTAGGATTTTTAAAAATCAAATCATAGAAGTGGTAAAGTTTGATTTAAATGAAAAATCAGTTTCTTTAACTACCACTTAGTGGTTTCACTATTCATCAAAAATTGAAGTTTTTCAGAAAAATACCAAAAATTCACCGTAAGCTATATTTGATATTCTGAATTCAAAAATGATGTCTATTTTACAAAATTTAAAATATATAATTTGAAATAATTAATTTAATAATTCTTCTCCGTTGTCAAAACAAATAGCGTGTTTTTAAAAAACAATATATATTAAAAGATTAACACTAGTTTAAGTCCAATTTCAAAGTGAAATTAATTCCAATGACCACCATTGGATTAAATGGTAAAAATATATTCTAAATACACTTTAATATCAATTAAAAAGATAATCTATCTATATAAATAAATCAGATTAAAAGGAGGTTTTGAATTAAAATGCAACATTTTCACTAAAAATGATCTTTATCAGAAAAATAACAAAAATTTACACAAAGTAAATTTTGATGTCTAGATTCTAAAGAAGGATTTTATTTTGTCAAATACAACATATAAAATTTTCAAAAGTATATTTAAAAAGGGTTCTCCATCAAAAGGAGCATAATCGACCTTTTAAATAATATTATAAGATTTATGCTTAAAATTTGATTCATTTTCATTTTAATCCTCTAACGTTTATTGGATAAAAGTAAGAATATTTGACAAACAAATATAATCATTTTTTAGTTAGTTCCGTTCAATCCCTCCATTACAATGGCTAGGCGTTAACTACCATTTAAAATATTATTATTTTATTATTAGAGTGCAACGTAAGATTTCAAAGAAACTCGTTGTTGCGTATTGGGTACGCCATCGAGCATAGCGTTACCTTTAAAGTAATATTAATATTTTATTCAAAAATATGGATAAATATGAAAGTGTCATATTCTTTATTTACCTGGGGTGTTACTACTTTTCTCATCTTCGATGAGTCCACAGAGCCACTGGTTGAAGCTTGACCAAGCTCCTCCTTCATCGTAGCACTAATTTGATTCAGATCTATAGAGGGTTTAGATGCAAGAGAACCAACAGAGAAAGTTATAGTCACTTTGAAGCTTTTGGTCAACCCACTGATAATATTTTGAACTTGCGAATCCTCGGTTTTAATATGATCTTTCATTGAGGTTTTAAAATCTTCGAACACTGAAACCATCTGGCTTACCACACTCTTGAAATAGGCTAAGTCCTTGTCTGCTTGGGATTTTGCGCTCATGTAAGAGTCTAAAGAAACAACAGATTCCTTTAGAGCTTCAAGATCTGCTTCAAGTCTAGAAACTTGAGCCTGGCAGTCTTTAACTTCTTCTACTATTTCTGCCATGATGTTTGACAAATTACAACCTAGAGAGAGTTCAAAAGATCTTTCAAAAGTCTTCATCTCTTCAGCAAAACAAAGCTTCATCTTAGAAACTGAGGCATCAAAGGATTCTTTCAGCTCATCCTTCAAGGATTTCAGATCAGCCCTTGTGATCATATCAGCTGGTACAATTGCAGTGGGTACTCTTTCAGATGCTAAACTGACCACTGAGTCAGTCATAATCGATTGAATTGAATAGACCAAAGAGACTTACATCTTCTTTACCTATTCCACAAAACTATCTTTATGATTTTTCTTTAAGGTATCCAGTTCATGCATTCTGACCACATCTTTAGGCAACAACTCAGACTCAATATTATAAAAAATCTTTGGTCTATTATGAGATACCTCATTATCTGAATCTAGATAGTCTAAACCACATACTACAAAACCTGGGTCTTCTACCCAATCTTAAATTCCATCAGCCACTGTAACACTTCCAACATTGGTTTGATGGTCCCCCTCAATAGGTGCATCCTCAAGTAAAACAACAGCATTTTTAGCAGTATTATCAGCAGGTCTTTCATCCTGAGGATAATCTTCTACTATTATTTCCATCTCTGTAGTAGTTGGAGGGTCCTCTGAATTAGGTATAGCTTCTTCCACTTCTACTGCATCCTCAGTAGAGACTAAAGATTGTACAATCACTGGAATCATGCTCAAATCAGCTGACAGAGATGCTTCACTTTCATGAGAATCTTCTTCATTCTCTACAGCATCCTTTTCAATAGCCTCTTCAACAGCCTTTAAAGCAGCTTCTTCTTTATCTGATTTGTGTTGATCAAGATTTTCAGGAGTTAGTCTAGGAGGTAGGTCAGGGTATCCTCCTTCATCAACAGAGGAATCTTCCTCTTCTAAATCATCACTGTATTCTAGCTCCTCTTCATCAGGTCCCAGACCTGGATCCCACGCATCCTTTGGTCTTGAAGGATGATCCATAGGATTGAATTTGTCATACACTTTATGGTCATCATTTACCCATTCTCCTCTCCAAGGGTTCCAATTTATCCTCATGTATTTACAGGCTATAGAGGTGATACAAAAGTTATTCTTTTCTACTACTGTCTCATCTTGAGACTCAACTACCCCTTTTACCTTGATCATCACAGAAATTAACTTAGAAAAGAATATGGCATTTGTCTTTGATTTTGTCCTTGCCATGTCTTTCATTTGGATCATCAGCAATCTACACAAATTAACTTTTACACAATGTCTTAAAAGATGCATTAGGTAGATATCCTGATATCTCAAATTGGAAAAGTCTGCTCTCCTCGGTATCAAGACATGTTGAACTAATTTGAACAGCAATCTGTTCTCTCCATCCATTTCTACAGCAACTACTTCTCTTTGACTTCCATCACCAGTCAGCTCTTCCAAAGCAGTCTCATAGTCTAAAATATCACTCGTAGGTGGCATGGATCTTGATACATATCCAGATACCCCTTCATGTGAAACTTTTAAGCACTCATCCCATTCAACAGATGAAAACGATATCTGCTTTCCATTCACAAAATAGGTTACTCTATTTTCATTCTTAGATTTTTCAAAAGTTACAAACTCATAAAACTATTTCACTAACTTTGGAAAGTAGGGACCATTGTTGTTTGGAAAGCACTCTACCCATTTTTGATATTCAAGTACTTCGAGCAGTAAGGATTTTCTAGGTATCATCCATTCTACACACAGCTCCTTTTCAATCACAATAACTCGATTCTGCAGATGAGGATTCACCGGTCGTCTCCCCGACCTAGTTCTAACAACACTACAACTTGCTTCTTGCTCAGTATTTTGCTTCTTTGTTTTCGGCTCAACAGAGTCATCTCTGATGGAAGGGAGTTTGGTTTTTTCCATATCGGATTCGAGGGATTTAGGGTTCTCTAAGGATTCGGGAGCTAAGGTTTGAGGGTAAAGGTTTGAGGCTCGGTGGATTGAGAAATAACTTGGACATTGGTTTTATCATTTAGGAATCATAAAATAAATAAATAAATAAAATGAAATAATGAAAAAACGATTCAGATTCTAGCAGCAGACAGAAGATTAAAACAACGCACATGGGTAGGGTCTATCAGTGAGAATTCCTATCAGTGAGGTTACATCAGTGAGAATTTTACATCGGTGAGAATTTTACATCGGTGAGAATTTCACATTGGTGAGAATTTCACATCGGTGAGAATTTCACATCGGTGAGAATTTCACATCAGTGAGAATAGCTATCGATCAAGGTTAAACATACCTAACTCATGTCTAATGAAACTTAACCTCTCCGAACTCAAAGGTTTAGTGAAAATATCGGCTAATTGATATTCAATACCAATAAACTCGAGAAAAATATCACCCTTTTGATAATTATCTCTCTAGAAATGGTGCCTTACATCAATGTGTTTGGTCCTAGAGTGAGACACGGGGTTCTTCGAGATATTTATTTCACTATTGTTGTCAAATTTGATAGAAACGTGCTTAAAGTCATATCCATAGTCCAAAAGAGTGTGTTTCATCCACATAATTTGTGCACAGCAACTACCAGCAGCTATATACTCTACTTCAGCAGTGGACAATGCTACAGAATTCTTCTTTTCACTACACTAAGATACTAAGGATTTTCCCAATAGATGACATGTTCCTGAAGTTCTTTTTCTATCTAACTTGCAACCAGCAAAATCAGCATCTGAATAACTCATTAACTCAAAGGGTTATCCTTTTGGGTAAAACAAACCTAAGTTTACATTATGTTTAAGATACGTAAAAATTCTTTTAACAGCAAGTAAATGAGATTATTTTGGTTTAGCTTGAAATCTTGCACACATAAACACACTAAACATAATATCTGGTTGACTAGCAGTAAGTTAAAGTAATATTCCAATCATACCTCTATAATTGGTTTGATCCACTGGTTTCCCAATTTCATCTGGATTCAATTTACAAACAGTACTCATAGGAGTATCACATTCCTTAATACTATCCAACCCGAAACATTTTAAAAGGTCCTTTGTGTATTTACTTTGATTTAAAATAATACCATTTTCATTTTGGAAAACCTTAAATCCAAGAAAATATTTGAGTTCTCCCATTAAACTCATTTCAAATTCATTTTTCATACTCTTTGAAAAATCAATACATAAAGAGTGTTTGGAAGATCCAAAAATAATATCATCAACATAGATTTGAACTATTGAAACATCTTTAGAAATTCTTTTAATAAAAAGATTTGGATCATCAATCCCTTTTGTAAAACTTTTTGAAAAAATAAAATTACTAAGTCTATCATACCAAGCTCTTGGAGCTTGTTTTAGACCATATAAATCTTTAGAAAGTTTAAAAACTTGATTTGGAAAATGAGGATTAGTAAATCCAGTTGGTTGTTCAACAAAAACATCTTTGACAATAAAAACATTTAGAAAAGCACTTTTAACATCCATTTGATATAACTTGAAATTTAGATGAGCATCATAGGCAAGTAAGATTCTAATAGCTTCTAATCTAGCTACAGGTGCAAAGGTTTCCTCGTAGTCTATACCTTCCTCTTGACTATATCCTTGTGCAACTAGCCTAGCTTTGTTTCCAAATATGTTTCCAGATTCATCAAATTTGTTTCAAAAAACCCATTTAGTGTCTATTGTTAAAGTGTCCTTAGGTCTGTCAACTAATTCCAAGACTTTGTTTCATTCAAATTGATTTAACTCTTCTTGCATATCCATTACCCAAAATTCATCATTGATAGCATCATTGATATTTTTAAGTTATAGCTGTGTAGGAAAGGCTTGATGTTCAACCTGGTTTCTTAGAGAAGCTCTAGTATGTGTTCCTCTATCAAGATTACCAACAACAGCATCCAAGGATGATTCTTTAGAATCCTAATTGATTTAGTAAAGATAGGACTAGAAATTTGAGGTTCATATCCAAGTTCGGGTTTAATAGCAGATTCTGGAATATGTCCAGAACTGGATATTTTTACAGTAGGTTCTTTAGATTTATCATTAAGGTCCAGAACACTCAAATCTTCTTCAAGATTTTCAAGAGAGGTTTTAGGATCATGTGGATCAGTTTCATCAAACTTGATGTGAATATATTCTTCCACACATTCGGTTCTCATTTTAAATACTCTATAGGCTTTCCTAGTTAAAGAATAAACAAGAAAAATTCCTTCATCACTCTTAGAAGAAAACTTGTCCAGATTATCCTTCGTATTAAGAATAAAAACTTTGCAGCCAAAGACTCTAAAGTAACTAACATTAGGTTTTCTATTGTTCCATAACTCATATGGGGTCTTCTTGAGAACTGGTCTAATTAAGACTCTATTAATAATATAACAGGCTGTATTCACAGCTTCAGCCCAAAAGTAAATGGGCAGGTCATACTCATTGAGCATGTTTCTAGCTATTTCTGAAGGGTTCTATTTCTTCTTTCTACTACACCATTCTGCTGAGGTGTCCTAGGATAAGAAAAGTTGTGACTATACCCATTGTGTGAGCAGTAAGATTCAAACTCTTGATTTTCAAACTCACAGCCAATATCACTTCTCAAGGTTATAATCTTAATTCCACTAAGGTTTTCTATAGATTTGGAGTATTTAAAAAAGTAAGACCGTGCTTCACTTTTGTGAGCTAAGAAGTATACCCTAGTATATCTAGAAAAATCATCTACTAGAACATAGACATAGTGCTTCCCATTTAAACAAGAAACTCTTGAAGGTCCAAACAAGTCCATGTGAACCAACCTGAGAGGTTGAGAAGTTGACATGTATTTATTTGATTTAAAAGAAACTTTATGTTGCTTTCCCTTTTGGCAGGGATTACAAACTTTGTCATTTGGGAATTCAAGTTTAGGTTGGTCTCTAACCAAGTTTTTCATAGTCATATTTCTAAGTGAATAGATATTGTAGTGTCCTAATCTCCTGTTCCAAAGCCAATATTCTTTATGAAAATCATTTAAACAGGTAACATTTTATTTTGATAAAGCATTTAAATCAACAGCATAAACATTTTCATTTCTAAAATCCGAAAATACTAAAACATTTTTCGAATTAAAAACATTACAGGAATAATTTTCAAATTTCAAATTAAATCCATCATCACATAATTGAGAAATACTTCACGGGTTATAATTAAGTCCATCAACAAATAAAACTTTAGAAATTAAAATTGAATCAGTGTTACCAATCTGGACTAGGCTGGTGATTTTTCCATTAGAATTATCACCAAAGGTTACATGGAATACATCAACCTTTATTATACTTTTGAAGCATGAATAATCTTTAGACATGTGTCTTGAACATCCACTATCCAAGTACCAAACCTTCTTTTGAGAACTCTTCAAACAGGTTTCCTACAAAATATATTTACACAAAAAATGATTTTCGTACTCAGATCTTCTTGGGTTTAGATAGGTTAGAAATCAAAGCTTTAGGTACCCATATTTGTCTTATGTGTCTCATATAATTTACAGGATCTATAGATTTTTAAAGATAAACCTTATTTGATCTATAACCATATGAATAACTAGTTGAAGCATACAAATTTCCAGAACTGGAATAAGCAGAATTTTGTCCAGACTTAGGAATAAATCGAGTTTTAGTGAACTGTCTTTTAGTAGGTTGGTATATCAAGCCAGTTGTGTATTTAGATGAAACTTTCTTACCTAACATTTGAGTTAGAGTATCTTTTCCATTTTTTTAACTTTTATAAGTCCTTTCTAAGTTACTCATTAGAAATTTTCAATTCAGTGTTTTACTTTAACAGTTGATCATTCATTTATTTTTCTATATCAAAGGCAGATTTAACATTGGCAGTAAGAGCATGTTGTTTATTTAGTGACATATATTTGTCTTTAAGTTCATTACATGTTTCTTCCAGCATATTGCAGTATTCAAACAAGTCATCCTTAGACATGTCTTTAGAATCAGAATCAGATTCTGCATCATCTCCAGAATAATAGGAATTTAAAACAAGAGTATCTAAAGTTACCTCAGATGTGTTGGTCATGAAACACATGTTGGAATGATTCTTCTTAGAATTAGAAACTTCAGATTCACTTGTGGTGTCCTCCGAAGCACTCCAATTAGCTTCCATATCTTTCTTGTACTTTTTGTCCTTATAATCATATTTCTTTTTGAATTTCAGTTTTGGACAATCAACCTTGATGTGTCCTTTCCTTTTGCAATCATAGCAGACTATGTCATCCTCCTTGTCAGGCTTTTTCCAATCCTTTTTCCAATGTCCTTTGTTATCATAATTTCCTTTGTAGTTATATTTTTTGAATAATTTCTTCTTCCTATAAAACTTCTTGAATCTCATGGCTATTTGATCCATTTCAACATCATTGTCTGAATTGGAATCTTCACTGGTCAAACTTTTAGTAGGTACACGCATTTTATCCTTGTCTTTGATCTTAGAAGTAGTAGACTTGAAAGCAAAGGATTTTCTTCTTGGTTCATCATCTTCCTCTTTATTCACCTTGAGTTCTTCCTCATACATCATTAATTTACCAATAAGCTCTTTTACAGGTAGTGCTCCAATGTCACATGATTCTCTGATTGAAATAGAAGTGCCTCTCCATCGTTCTGGAAGACATCTTAGTATCCTCATAATTTGTTCCTTAGCTGGAACATCTTTTCCAAGTGAACTCATTGTATTGAATATCTCATTAAACCTGAGATACATATCAGAAATAGGTTCATCAGTTTTCATTTTAAAATTTTTATATTTAATAGTGTAAGTATTCAATCGCATTTCTTTGACATTGGTTGTTCCTTCATGAGAAACACCCAAAGTATCCCATATTTCATATGCAGTTTTTCAAGAAGATATTATATTAAATTCTTTATCTCTTAAAGCACAGTACAGGGTATTCATAGCTTTACAATTATTATTGTAAGCAGTCTTTGTAGGTTCATCCCAAGTTTTTCTTTCAGTTTTTGTAATTTTATATTGAGACTCTATAGTAGTCCAGATATCCAAACCCATACTTTCCCAATGTATTTTGATCTTAAGTTTCCACTGGGCATAGTTGGTGTCATTAAAGAAAGGTGGCTTGTTGGTAGCATCACCCTCTAGTCTATTATCCAAAACTAGATTTTAGAAAATAAATTTTAAAGAGATAAATTTTAGAATTAACAAAAATTTAAGATCTTTAAAGATGCAACTAAAATCACAGTTGAAAATAGAGTATGTCAACAATACTTTAACAAAAACATCCCTCTAATACCAAATGTTTGTCGGAGTGGATACTCTAAAGGGGGGTGAATTGAGTTCCAATTAAAATTTCTGTTAAAAAATATTGCTCTTAAAATCCCCCAATTTAAAAACAAAGTTAAACTATAGTGAATCTATACATAGTGTAAATTTTCAATTAGTTTTTCAAAGATTTATTAGGTCTCAATTGACTTAATCTAAAGATTAAATTAACTTTTGAAACTGACTTACGGGTTTACAATAAGTATAAACACTTGCTAATTTAACTATCAAAGTAGCTTTAAAATAGTTTTGTATTTCAAAGTAAGAAATGGATTATAAATTAAATATATATAGTATGCTTGTGACTTAAACCAAAAACCACAGCAGAGATAACCAAGACGTTCAGTCTCAAGCCGAGACTTAGTCCTCTCAACAATTTATATAAATTCATACACACCCTGGATCGGGGGTAAACAATAGTACAATACTGTCCAGGTCCAAAGACCTCTACCACAGTTCTTCGTGGGAAAAACAAACAATAGCACACAAGTTGTTCAGGTCTTACTCGACCTCTACCACTATCCAAAGTGGGAAACAAAGGGTTAGGAAGTTTGAGTGAGGATTTAATAATCCCCCAGTTTAGCTCAAGAGACAGTGTGTGTGTAGAACAAACAGGGTACACGCACTGCTTGAAATGTAAAGATAGAATCACTAAATAATGTGAGAAAGAGTTTAGAAAAGCATTAGTGATTTTCAGTGCATCTATGGACTCATTTGGTTGATTAGAAAAACTTCTGAGTCCTTCTCTGGTTTCTCCCCAAAAAATAGTGTGTCGTTTGTGTGTCGTTTTCTTCTTTGATTCCTTTTCCAGCTTGTCATCTTTAGTGTATGAAGTGTTTTAGGGAGTTCTTCACTCAAGGTGCAGCTTGGGTTCTCCTTGAAAAAGAGTAGCGTCATGTATTTCCAGTGTTCTGGGAGTATGGATGTAGCCTTTCGTGAATGATTCAAGTTTGAATGATGTTCATCCCTTTTCTTTTTCACCCGTGTGCCTTCTTAGTTCCTTAACTGGGACACTCAATAAAGGATGCGCCCGTAAAGGGCTCCCGTCCTAGGGTTCTCCTCTCGCTGCCATCGCCCCTTCGTTGCGGACGGTGCGGCGTTCCCCTCGAGCTCGGTGAGTAGTTCAGGATCTCTGCGGAATCGCGCGGTTTCGTGGCCTTCCCTTGCTATGGAGCTTCTCTTTGGGCTTCGGTAGTTGCTGGTTAAGACCTACGGGTGTAATACCGGTCCCCGTCGATGGAATACTCTACGGAGCGCTCCTGGGTCCATTATCGGTAGCTCGCTGGTGTCCTGTGGTGAGCTTCTCAGCGTCTGATGGTCGCACTCTTGCGACGGTGATGCGTGGGGTCCAAGCTTTTCTCAGGTGAGTGTGGTGGGGTTTCATTGTGTCTGAAGCGGACGATTTGGTGTTGGCGGTGGGTGCTTCAGAAATAGGGCATTTCTTGCGCGGTTGGATGGTGTTGCTGAGTTCATCTTGGTTTCGTTTGTGATTTTTTCTGCGATGTTGGTGATTCGGTGTTATGTTCTTATTTTCTGGTTTCTCTGGTTTGTGATGTGTACCTGTTGCGTTTGATTTTTTGGATCTATGAATGTTTGTTGAGCGGATGAGCTTGTGTTTTCTCATGGATTTTGGTTTGGACCGGTGATGATGCGGTGTCGGGTTTCCTCTGATGGTGATGGTGATGAAGGACGTCAATATTGCTCGCCGGCGTTTTGCAGGTTGATGATGGCAACGACGGCCGTCGGTGTTGCTAGCCGGCGATCTGTTTAGTGGCCGGTCGGATTGTCTCACCGGTGGTGACACGTGATGATGGGTCCACTGCTCAAGGTGGGCCACGTGGCTGGTGATACACATTTTTGGGTCTGTTGCTCGAGGTGGGGCTCGTGTTTTTCGAAGTGCGATGATGGGCGCGTGGCATGAGGTGGAACGCATGGTGTTCGGTGGATCTGCTTGGTTTGATATTTGAATTTCGAAATTTGAAGTTTGAAATTTGAAATTTGAACTTTGTTGAATGTTGTATGTGATGGGAAGTGCTTGTACGGTTTCTGGTTTTCCTTAAACCGGTTTGGGGTACCGGTTCCCCTAAACCAGCTTATGAAAATGAAAAAAAAATGATTTCCAGGAAGGCCTTCTTAGTTCCTTAAAGCTTGTGGTATGCACACCCAGTATTCTCATCTCATCTTCTTAGTTTTTATCTTCCCTTTTTGTAGCTTTCAGCTCTGACAAAATGGAATGATTACTTTTTTCATGGGTACTAGGTATGGTTTCCTGACATGGCAACAAAATTCATTAAATAACATTTAATGCATTAAAAACATCAAATGTAACTGTTAGCTTAATAAAGAAATAGTCTTGAGAGTATAGAGTTTGACTAGTTGGTCAATCATTATTATCTTGTGTTGGTAAATGTGTATGATGGTCTTGTGTCGTAAGATCATCAATCGGTAGCTCTTTGGTCTTGCTTCTGTTTCTCTATATACATGTTTCTCTCCATCGGTACCTCTTTCTCCATCAGTATATCTTGAGCTATCGGTAGCTCGATGTATCGGTGACTGTACTTGTATCGGTAGACTTACTCTATCGGTAACTATCTATGAACTAGCTCTATTGGTAGCCTTCTGTTTGTTGGTAGCTCTTGTCTGTGAGTAGCTCTGGTCTGTTTGTCAGTCGGTAGCTCGGTAGACTAGTTATATCGCTAAACCTCCTCATATCAGTAACTCTGGTTTGTTTGTCAGTCGGTAGCTTGGTAGACTGGTTCTATCGGTATCTACTGGTAGACAAGCGCATCGGTAGCTCTATACATATCGGTAGCTCTATGTATCAGTAGCTTGTTCACATCGGTAGCTCCATTCTTTTTTTATGCAATGCATATCTGAATGGGTTAGAAGAACTTCAGAACACATATAAACATTGATAGGCATGGATTAACATATCTCAAGGAATATTTTAATATTATTATCATCTTGATCACAGATAGACAGAATTAATATAGAGAAAAACATTATATTGAGACTATCAAAGTATATGAAAGCATAATTGGGATTATCAAAACAGGTGAGGTCAACAAAACTTATATATACCATCTATGTGTTTTGGTGAAAAAAAATGAATCGCATCGCTTCGTGGATGTGGTAATCTATAAACACGTATGAATGAAGTAAACCTTTTTAATTAGATATAAATGTAAGAAATTATATGATATGTTATAATTATATAATTATAATTATATAATGAATATCATATATATACATTTAATCCATAATTATAACAAATATTGAGAGGTGGTGATGGAAAACAATTTACATCGGTTCATGAGGCGATAGTTCACCGTACACATGAATGATGACTTTATTTCCAATTTTTTGGAAGAGGATATGGAAATAAGTTGTTACAATAACATAATAACATATATGTATATATAATATACTAATTTTATAACTTTATCATGGTTGAAGAGGTTTTTGATCATGTATAATAATAAATAAAACAAAAATATTCAGTTAAAAGATATATCTCTTCTTTGGACAACCTCCTTTTTCATTACACATTAATCCCTATAAGGTTTCCTTCCTACAAAAAATAAGACATTTAGAATGTGGGGAGGTATGTTATAAAGGTAATTTAGAAGCTATTTTTTTTAACCAAAAGGGAATTCAATTTTGGAGAGGAGATGAAAAAAGTTCCCTTTTTTAAGTGGGGGAAAGAACACCCTTGAATTTTAAAAGAATAAAATATATTAATGTATTACTCCACAAAAATGGATCCAAAATGGACCTTTTCATAAGATGGTATGATATAGGGCCGAAATGTGGCCAAACACTGGGTTTTAAACAAGATTTTAGGTAATTTTAACACTTATTACATTCGTTTAACCCCCGGTAAATATGTTTTAACATTTACCATGAAAAAAGATTTTTATTATTTTTTCACTTCATTGTGACCAAATATTAAGTTTATATAATCACCTAATATTAATTATTCTAGTTAAAAATATTTAATACAATTTATAAAATTTAATTTATATAAGTGGCAGAATTTAATTTAATATTAAACCTGTAAAACGCGATAAAAGGGGTATTTTTAATTAATTGACTTTTTTAATATAAAAAATGATTTAATGAAAAATTAAAGAATAATATTGATTTATATAAAATTTATTGTATTATGTTTAATAAAAATGGAATAATTAATTTTTAATACTAATCAAAAAATTAATGTGACATTGTAAATACTTCAAAAAAATAAAGTTTTCTATAAAAACTAGAATTTTCACTATTCAATGAAACATCAAAATTTTCATAAAATTCATAAAAAGAAATCGTAATCCTATTTTGAAATTATTAATTAAAAAATTAAGTTCATTTTTTAAAAATAAAATTATATAATTTGGAAATCAATCATTCAAATAAAACTATATAATACCTAAAACCTCAATTTGGTTAGAAATAATGTTTTTTCCTTTTGAGTGTGAAAATACCTAATACTCTTATAAAAAATATATCTCTATAAAATATATTTAATGAATAATAGTAAGAAATTAAAATTACTTATCTTAAAATTAACTAGTTTTTTATAATAAAGGGCCTTTTAAGATCGTGTAGGTGAAATTTCAATTATTAAAAATTTGAGATACTTCATTTAACCATTTTTACACAAATCAATCTAGATTAAGATTTAACCATGGTAATAATTTTATCAATAAAAGTATATGATTAACTATATTTAAAAATATCTATTTGATTAAGATGAATTACTAACCATCATAATTCAATTTCTAAGTATGAGAAAAATAACTTTTAAATTAAAACATTTATTGTGTTGAAAAAATGTTTTCTTAAGAAATTGGTTTAATAATAAAGTGTTATAAATATTATTTATCATTTATTTCCAATTAAATAAGTAGAAATTTGTTTTTACATATGCCTAAACATTATATGAAATTCTTAATTTAATTTTGATCCATTTAATTTTAAAAATAAATAATATTTAGAAACCTATCATTCATTGAAAAATAATTGTTTTACCGTGGTAACTAACATTTACCCTGATAAATTAATTTTGTGTATAAATATTACATTGAAATTATTACATAATATGAACATGTTTATCTTAAATATCAAAATAATTTTATCAAATAAAATTTATAAATTTTAGATTATTTAATTTTAATATTACCACACATAACGCATAAAACCCTTTTTTCTTAATTTATTTTAACATTTAAAATTTTGTTTAGTATACATTTATAAATTATATTTTCATTAATGATTTAAATTGGTTTATTATAAAATAAATAATATATATGTGTCTTCTAATCAATACGAAACTGAATATTACTATTAAAATGTTTTGTTAAATAAAGACTGAAAATCATTTCTAAATTAGAATATAACATAACTTATGTTCAAAAATGTTAAACAAATGTTTTATAAGTTTAAAATGATATTTCAAAATTGTTATAAATTTTTAATAAATTAAAATGACTTATAAATGAAACTATATAGACCCAGTTCTTTTCTTTAAGGTTTTGAAATATATTAAAGAATAGTTTTAGAGACATGTGCTAAGACAACGCAAAATTATAAGATCTTGTGGTCCCATAATTGATATTATAAAAATATTAAATATATTAATATCACACATGTGTATTTTTCTTGAAAAATTTAATAAATCTCAAATGGAGTCTTGGATTATAAATATGAGACCATGGTTTATTTCTCCCCGTCGTTCTTTGTGTTCATTATCATTGGCCCACGGGGTTGTGATTTGACATTATCAGGGATGGTTTGAGCATGGTCACACCCCTTCATTCTTGGTGGTTGTGTGAACAATGATCGGGATGGTGATTTACAGATGGATCTAGATGTATATTGCATGGTGCTTCGTTGATATGAGATACAGAGCGGAGATGGCTATGGTACATAACCAAGTTATGTTGCGGGCTTCGAGCGGGTGATCGGATTCCAAATTTCTAGAAATTAGAGGCTAAATATTGATATATAGTGACCAAAACCTCAATTATTATATAATTTTAGTGGTCAATAGGCATGATTTATAGTGGAAATGAAAAATATATAATCTGATGGAAGTACTGGACCTTCTAGGGAAAACTCGACTAAAATCCATGTGGTCCAATGAACACACACTGTGTAGCACCCTAGCTTTGGAATTAGGGTTTTAGGTATATTTAAGGATCACACACTATGTGGTCAGGCCCAAATACCATGTGACCCAACCCAAACCATTAGGACATGTGATGGATGGACACACCCAAGAACCCATGTGGGAAAAAACACCATGTACTATGAGAGTACATGGTCATGGGCTGACACTTGGGTATTCCTATGTATATATATAGGTACATGATCATGGCCCAAAGAATATGGGAATCGCTAGGTGCACATATCCATGGCCAAGTGCACACGACCAAGCCCATAGAAGCCAAGACACATTGTTTACAGCCTCTATATGACATGTATGATGACATGTCTTCCAAACTATATCGAGAGGAGAACACAGCTTGGTGATGAGGCAATGCCACACATTGTGTAGACCCCTTAAATTCCTTGTACTTCCCTCTAGAATGTATTCCAATTATATATCTTTCATTTGGACTCAAATTTTGGATTATGATCATCTAAAGTGTTTTTTCTAGAAGAACTTGTTGGTGGAATTCATTGTGGAATACGAGATACTATGTGGGGATTTAAGATCATGATGCTTCTTTTAGAAGTTTTTGATGAGGATGGTGATCAAGAAATTGTCGTCAGAAATATATTGAGGTCATTAATCTCCAATCACACTAGGGATAAGGTTCCCCATACTCTTTATATAGATATAGATGGTACTTTCCTACATTGGGTGTGAATAATATTTATATGAAGTGGTGCTCCCCTATATTTGAGCTTTGATGGTGTGTGGGTCCTCCAAGGGACTTGTGGATCCCATGGTTGTGGAGTACAGTAGTGAGGAGTAGGCCCCTACACACATATTCTAGATAGTTTATATTTGATGATAGGCATCGGTGCTATAATTTTAGAGCTGCAGGATTACTCTTACACTTTGGCTAGATTATGAGATAGAGATCCCATTTCTCTCTCATCTTTGTTTATTTATGAGAAAAAAAATTTGTATCTAATAGGTATTCATTTCCCTATTACAATGTATTGAACTGAATACTTTTTTAATATCTCTCTATTGTTTTCTCTTTAGTGGTTTTACTACTAGGTTTGTATATACTCACCCACGCATGGGCCTTTCCAACACATTTCATGTCTAATGAAGATAATGGATAGATTAGTGGTGACATTGGATGAGATTAGTGATACAAGGATTCATTGACCATGTATGGTGGTCAGGTCTTAGAGATTAGAAGTTAGGCTCTCTTAGATTTCTTCTTTTTCTAGTTTTTCTGGGTTGGGTCCCCTTTTTTGGTTGGTCATGTATTTTTTCAATTTATAATTTCATTTTACTCTATTTTATTCTGAATTATTCTCTAGAGGTTATTACATGTATGGTTTACAAAGATCATTAAGAATGGTTGCCACCAGTTGAGGGTTCACGAGGATGATTTCTTAAGATGACATTCTAATGTCACTATGGACACTATGTGTTCTGGGTGATTTCTTTTAGTGTGAAAAGATTCCCCCTATGTGTTTAATACTTTGATGAACTGGATATTTTATCAATAATTGGATGGATTTGTGGTTTCCTTTGTTAATTACACAATCATTTACCCTATCTCATAGGATAAGCATTAATATCATTTAAGAATTATCCTAGACTTACTCTGAGAGAACCATATTTATGGTAAGCTCTCAAAGTTCCATTTTTTGATATTTAAGGTTCACTTTTTATGGAATGTCATTTGTGAGCAAGGTTTAGCTATGTAACCAGTGAATATTTATATAGTTCTTTCTTATGAACCACCTAAGATCATGACAAGGGTGTGGAGATTTCTTGGCTTGGTAGGGTGCTGTAGGACATTTGTGACTAAATTTTCCAGAGTACTATCCCCTTTGATCACTTTGGCATGGAAAGGGAAAACATTTACCTAGATGATTAGGGTTATAGAGACATCGAGAAGTTTAGCATGAGGTTGACCAGTGCTCATGTGTTGAGACTACCAGAGGAGGGTGTGGAGTACATAGTATTTTCTAATGGAACTAGAGATAGGATTGGTTCCATGTTGATAAAGAGGAAGGTAGTGATTTTATATGGGTATAGGAAGATGATATCCCATGACAAGAACTACGTGGCTCATGACCTAGATTTGGCATCGATAGTCTAGGATATAATTAGGTGGATTCAATATCTTCTTCGTGAGCACTTTTTTGTTTACTCAGAAAACTAGAGTCTTGGGTACATATTCACTCAGGGAGATATTAACTGGGGGAAAATGTTTTGGTTGGAGTTTCTATAGTACTTTGACTTCGAAATACTCTACACTCCTAGAAAGGGATACATGGTGGAAGATTCCATTAGCAGGAAGTCTCATTCCCGCCTAGTAGAGGACGCATCCAAGAAGGTGTATTCTTTTCATCTAACCCTAGTGGAGGAGTGGTGTGAATATTTTCTTCAATCAATGGTTTTATATCCTCTTATCTTTCATTATGTAACAGAGGCCTATTATTGAGACATCAACTTTGAGGTTATGTGGTACTGGATAACCTCATAGGATACACTTGATTGATTTTATGATGTAGAGGGTCATATCTCCCATTTTTAGGGATTAATGTTTATTCTGGTCATGTTACATGAGGAGTAGATGAGGTGGTTTCACACTTCCCCATTGTATTTACATCCTGATGTGGAAAATATGTATAAGGATCATCAGTGGAAATTTGTGTAGGTTTTCATGAGGTAGAGCATAGCCAAGTTTAACTAATGGTACCTCACATGTTAGTAACTGAAGGCTATGAAATAGGTTATGGCAGTTTTGATGAATCCACTTGAGATCCCAAAGTCGAAATGGGATTCCATATCCTTAGAATTTATGATTGATCTTTGATGTAAAATATGATTCTATTATTCTATATGGGTGATAGTTGATTGGATTACTAAGTTGGAACACTTCCCTACTATCAATGAGTAGAGTTAGGTGGAGATTTTGGGGCATTTGTATATGAAATAGATCATATAACTTCATGGGGTTCCCTCAATGATTGTCTTTGATTATGATCCATGGTTTATTTCATAGTTTTTTAGAGTTTTTAAGGAGTCATTTGGGGCCTATTTGACGATGAGTATAGTGTTTCACCCCCATACGGATGGTAAAACAGAGCACACTATGTAGGAGTTGGTGGATATGTTGAGGGAATGTGTTTTGGAATTAGAAGAGAGTTGAGAGGATCACTTTTCTCAAGTAGAGTTTTCTTATAATAATATTAATAGTGATCACTCTATTATTATCACGGTACCTTTTGAGGCCTTGTACAAAAGACCATACATGTCACCCTAATGCAGGATTTAGATCTATGAGATATATCTGGTAGAGATAAAGATAGGTTATTTGATTAAAAATAAGGTTTATGTGATTCTTGATAATATGAGAACAACCCAAAATTAACATAAATCATATGCATATCAATGTCATATTCCTTTGGAGTTTTATCAGGTAGACCATGTTTTTCTTGATAGTCTCCCCATGAAGAGGATTGTGGAGATTCATCCAGGGAGGTAAGTTATCCTCAAGGTTCATCGGGTCATTTGAGATCCTGTGGAGGTTTTGTGAGGTTTCTTACCACCTATAATTACCCCCAAAATTAGAGCTAGTACATTAAATATTCTATGTTTCACAACTGAGGAGATACGTGCATTATCCTATGAATGTGATTCTCTGGGGTGATTAGGACATCAATGATGGATCTAACTTCATGGAGTGCTCTATGGAGATTTCGGATTGGTAGGAGAGGATCCTATAAGGATGTATAATTCCCTTGGATCAGGTGTTGTGGTAGTATGAGAATGTATTGAATATCTCCTAATAGTGATAGATTCATATGGAGGCTCATTATCCCCACCTTTCTGTTTAGATTAAGATTTTCAAGGTGAAAACCCTTGAAGGATGGAAGAATGAAGTGACCCTATTTTTTATTTGTAAGAGTTTTTAATTTACTAAGGAATATTTCCAGAGCAATCAATGAGATGGCATGAGATTTATTTTCCCTTTGATCCCGAAATTGATATTATAAAATTATTAAATAAACTAATATCATGTACGTGTAGTTTTCTTAAAAAGTGTAATAACACTCAAATGGGGTCTTGTAATAGAAATATGAGACTATGGATGATTCTGGGTCTTAGAGTTTACCCTAGTTGAGACCTAAGGAGGGTTAGCACAGGAAGTCAAGTTGCAATAGCTGTTGGTGGTGTGTTTAATTAAAATAGATAATTAAATTCATTTAATTTATTTACGTGAACTAAACTAAACCCTCTATAAATAACTTATTATGGAAATTTTTAAGGGTTATCCACATAACCCGATGATATTTGAGATGAGGATGAACATTTTTCTTCATTGGTGGATCACATTAGAGGATGAATGGTGATCAGATTGAGGTGGATCGAGAGGCAGTGAACATAGCTATAATTCTCCATCACTATTGAATAGGTTCTTAACCAATGGTTAATCCCAATCAAGGTAGGAATCTTCAATTGTGGTTTTCTTCCTTTTGATTAAAATACTGAGCATGGATATTTTATCTACTTTTGATCTATGTTTTTTCACCATTCGCATAATCCTATTTAATTCATATATATAATTTATTCTTGATATGTAATGATTTTCACCCGAGATTTTTTTGTGTGATATTTGGTTGAGATCACTTGGCATTTGATGGATAAGCCTTTATTTTTCTTCATTTCTCCCCTCTGTTATTTGTGTTCTACATTGTTGGCCCAGGGGGTTATGGTTCGAAATTTTCGGGGTGGGATCAGGCACAATCAAACCCCCAAATTTGTGGTTGTTGTGTAATAATGATCAGTATGGTGATTTACATATGAATCAGGAAAGATATTGGGTAGTTATTCAGGGATCCAGGATGTATATTAGTGATGGTGATAAGATTCTAATGGGATCACTATAATCTTCGAGTGGGTTATAATATTTCCAATTTTTGTCCATCGGAGGCTACAGATCATTGGATACCAAACTAACCTTTGATACTAGAAGATTTCAATTGTTAAAAATGTGTGATTGGTGGTGAAAAGGAAACATATGAAATCTATAATAAGAACTGAGTTTTCTATGGAAAACTTGACTACATGGTGGGTAATCTGATGTACACACATCTTGTATTCCTTTGGATGTGGAATAAGGGTTTTGGAAAAACCTAAGGATCAAATTTTTTATGAATGGGCCCACATGTGGTGTAAGTCGACCTGAGAAACCAGACCATGTGCAGGCTGCACATTCCCAAGACCATGTGTAGGAAAACATTTTGTGTACTCTAGTAGAACATGGGAATGAGTTGGAACCTGGGCATGACCAGATAAATAGCTATGTACATGGGCACGGCCCAAAGTACATGGTAATGGCCATGAGCACATAGGTAGGCATCAAGTAGCCGATACATTCCATCTATAGTATGTACATGCCATATATGATGACATGGATTCTGATTCGTGTCCATAGGAGAACATGATCAAGAAATGAGGTAAGTACACACGCCATGTGGACCCCTTAAACTTCATATACTTCCCACCATAACCTATTCCTCTCATATTTTCTTCATTTGGAATTTGATTTTTTTCTATGAGAAACCTATCTGGATTGTTTTTCCAGGTACAAATTGATGGTGTCCACTATTAAGGATTACAAGATATAATGTGAGATGTTATGATCGTGATGATTCTTTAGGAAACACTTGATGATGGTAGTAATTTTTTCAGGATAATTAGAGAGATATTAGGGTCACTACTCACCTATTACACCAATACACAGGCTCCCCGTACTCTTTGTATAGATAAGGATGGTACTCCCCTACACTGGGAATGGGTCACCTATATATGGAGTGGTACTCCCTTGTCTTTGAGCTCCAGTGGGGTAGGGTCCTCTACTAGGGTTGTGGATCCCTCGACTCTCGAGCATAGTAGCAAGGAGTTGTCCCTTATATACATACTCTAATGAGGTTGTGTTTGATATTGGGGATCATTTATAGACTTTTAGAGCTACGGGATTTCTCATAGACTTTGGATTGTCTATGAGATAGTGATACCATTTCTCTCCCATATTGTTTTCCTTATGATCATATATATGTTTATCTACTGAGTATTCATTTCCCTCTTACTTTGGATCGTTCTAAATACTTTTTTTGAATCTCTCTATCACACCATCTTTGGTTTTCGGGGTATCCAACTAGTTATGCATATACACACCCATGCGTGGGATTTTCTTATATGCTTCATATATTATGTAGACAACCGACATATCGAGGGTGAAATTGGTGGAGAATTGGGATAATTTCATGAATTGACCACATGCGATGGTTGGGGCTTAGAGATTAGGAGTCGGGATCTCTCAGCATTCTTCTCTTCCCATTTTTGTTAGGTTGGGACCACTTTTCTAGTTGTGAATGTATTTTCCCCTTTTACACATTTAATTTTACTATATGGTACACTAAGGTATTCCCAATAGGTTATTACATGCATGGTTTACTCTAGACGATATTTCCTTTTATTTTTCATATGTGTTTTTTCATGGGGACAAATGGGTACATGCGTACAGGTATACTCATAAAAGGCCTCTCGTTTTATATTATACCTTCTTGGAACGTGTCTCCATCCCCTAGACTACTAGATGTGCGCATGGGGTGGTCATGGATCAAAAATATTATGGCCAGGGGGGCTCGATATGTCAGGTAGTGTCAGTAAATAATCAACCTAGTATTCCCTCAAAATTTTTGCATATCCCAATCTTTCCCAGATTCAAAGGGCATTCCCAGTCTCCATGGGATGGAAACTAGAACCTGGGTAGTAAAAAAAGTAGTGGGAATGATTTCACCCAACCTAAAAATAAACAACAAGGAATATATATATATATATAATTGAAAGAAGAAGAATAAGATGACTAGAAGAAATATATTCCATAAAAAAATTGTAATAGCAGTAGTAATATAAATCAAGAAGCTTGACCAAACTCCAAGGTACATGTATGATAAAAATGGGTAACTAAAATAAAAACATATAATCCATCTAATAATTGGTAAACAACCCAACATCTTACGAACAGAAACCTATACCAAGTTGATGTGAACCACACCACCTCACAGCAACATCCTGACTTTTCCAGTATCAAAATATAATACCAGGTCTACACACTACTACAGGGGAGTTCATGGAATGACCTAAATAGGATCACTTGGATCCCACCCAGGTCTTCCAAATCAAGTCTTTGTATAATAATCCCACATTCTAAATTTATAAAACAAGGCATGAAAAGTATTAATGAATTTTTATATCATATTCATGGTAAAAAATTCCCCTTTTCCATACTTCTAAAAAAATCCAAGTACAAATTATTGAGTAATAAATATAGTAATATATTTCCATTACATCAAAAATATGTATACAAATTCAAAGCACTAAAAATACAACACAAAAAGGACATACATTCCATATATAACTCAGGGTCATGTTATTTATGTCCCTCATACATAAATCCTAACTTGTGCGCACTATAAGTCCTTGGAACACATGCATCATGGTCCAGGGAATTGTGGGACACCCTAGAAAGTAAACTCTCCTACAATATCTTGTTAAGTCTTAAATCCAAATAAAAATCGATATCGGAATACAATAACTCTATATAAATTGATCCTTCCTAACAATATTAAAAATATGTGACCCAATTTTATACTCCCACCTAAGTACCCAAGGATCCCATGTGTGGCATATGAAGTAATTTCAAAAAGTGATTACACATTTTAAAATAGAACTTCAAATACCCTATTCTTTCCATCAAATCCATTTTTGACAACTCATTTCACAATCTATTTCACAATGCTTTCAAAATCATTTTTCTTTTACCAAAATGATGGGATAACCATTTTTTATCAAAATCCCATTTCATGCACACAAAGTAGTAAATTATGTCACTTCATTTAGAAAACCATTTGAAAGACAATAAAAATTAATGTCTCGCATAACATAGACTACAGGAAGAATGACCCACCTCAAATTCGAATCAAATATTACTTAAAATAGGATCCACCAACACTGAAAGGAACATATAAAAAATAGAGACCCTTGAAACAATACCCATATCTTAGAATGAAAATATATAACAAAATGTTTTGGCGGAGAGGTTTGGTCACACAAATCATGAGAACTACACATGTCACACCATAACCAAAATAAGGATTATCCCCCATAATAAGATCAAACAATGGATCTAGAATAATAAAATAAGAGTCAACATGTGATTAATGGATCCTATAAATGAAACCAAACACTAATTCTTGGACCAATGGAAATGAATAAGTAGAAAGGTATCTTCCTGAGAGATATATAGCATAACCACCAAGAGTATTGAGTGGTGAACAAAGCAATCCAAAAGGACAAGAAACACCCAAAATAACAAGGAATAATTCCTAGGGTTCGATGTATGGAGAAAAAAGATGAAGGTATTAGGATTCAATCTTGAAGTGAATAAAATTTATAGAACATAAGGGTTTTACATCATAAATCATAGGTATTCAGCATAAATCCCCCCACATTAAAGGTCCATTGAAAATTGTGTCATCTCATGTTAAAATACTTTGTGGGACAAATTTATAGAGTAAAATATACTTTTATAGTGTAAAAGGAATTTGTGGTGTAAAAAATGAATTTAAAACCTGTAATATTTTTACACCTCAAACTATTTCCTGGATGGTTGCCAGTAAAGGACTTAACCCATAATCCAGAGATTATGATGTAAAAGTGTCTAGAAAGTACTGTGGGCTCCAGGTTCTGCAAAAACTCCAAAAAACTACTCTTATGCCTTTAAAACCCAAAAAAAAATTCTTAAACAAGAAATAAGTATATATTAAAAATATTTGATGATAAAATTTCTCCAACATTGTACTTCCCATCCTTATAAACCCATGCGTAAGAAGGGTCCTCTAGAAACATATGAGGCCACTACTCTATCACATACGATTCACACTCCCAAGTCTTGTGAGTGCCTCATCCATATCATTATACCACGCTGACCAATATAATTGAATTCCCATATAATAACTTTACCATATAATCAGAAATATCCATGACCTTCCCCACAACTAAAATATCTATCTGTAACTACATCACTTCCCATCATAGAAAGAGAGAGGGATATGGATTATACTTCCTGATATGTGATATGTAGAAAGCATCATGTATACCTGTTAAGTGAGATACAAATTCAAATTGATAAGAAACTTTCCCAGGACTCTTACTAACCACAAATGGTCACTATATCTTAGAGCTATATTCCCTTCTCTCCGAAGTCAATGGTGACCTAACCAAGGAGAAACTTTCATGAAAACCTAGTGACCTACAATAAACTTCAAGGTATGATGTAAATGATCAGAATATGATTTATACTAACTTTTTAATAACTATATATCGATGATTATCCAAAATCTTCACTACAATATCCTAGATGAGACATGGTACCATGACAGAGGCCTCACCTACCTCTTCCCAATGAAGAGGTGGCCTGCATGAGTGACCATACAAAGCCTCAAAGGACACCGTTCATATCGATGATTGGTAACTTTTGTTATAATAAAAAAATAATTGGTCCTACATTTCAATAAAATGATCTACAAAAATAAAATACATAGTCATGATACATATCCTCCAATATATAAATAACATGCTTTGTCTAACTATCTATCTATGGATGGTAAGTTTTACTCAACCTAACTAGAGTCCTCATCACCTCTTGGAGACTCTTCTAGAAACTAGAAGTAAACCCAATATCCCTATCCAAAATTATCGTCAAGGGAACCCCATGTAACCTCATGATATCCTACTAATACAACCTACCTAGATCTTCAAACTTAGTGGTGTCCCTAATCAGAATAAAATTGGATGATTTCATCAACCAATCAACCACTAACATGGTAGAATTATTCCCTTAGGGAGTCTATGGAAATCTAAAAACAAATTCCCTAAAAACCTCATCCCATTTTAAAACTACCACTAGAAGAGGTTGGATTAAACCAGAATATTTTAGATGCTCTACCTTTGTTTTTTGGTAGGTGTAATTGTAGGACACAAAATTAGCATTGTTATGCTTCATAACCAGCCACCATAAACCTCATCTCACATCAAAATACATCTCATGGAACCTAGAAGAAACACCCATGAAGAACTATGATAGTCCAAAAAACTGAGATACTCATATATTTTGTGATTAAAATTTGATCCCCAATGTGAATAATTCCATCATAAGGGGGAGAAAAACTAGAAAGGGTTACCCCACCATAAATAGTTTATTAGATTTATTTGAACTCCTCATCATGTTACTAGCCCTAAAAACAAAATCAATGAGAGATTATGTTAACTGAACAACGATCATAACCATACCTGAATCATTCTCATCGGTATCTAGATTCAATTGACTAGAGACCCATAAGGTTCCACTATTCCTTCAATTACAAGGTATCCCATGATGGAACATTCTTGTTGAGAGTGTCTACAATAAAATTACATTTCCTTAGGGTGTTGGTGATGTAGAAATAGAATTTATAAAGTTACTTCATGCACCAACTCTATCTAAGATTTAAGTACTTCCATGAAAATATATGACCCAAACTTTTATGCTCTGAAAATACTATTAATCTCTCACAAAAAATAGAATACCACCAACACTTAAGTGAATTCATGACTGCGAATATATCCAAATGATGATTATGGTAATTCTTCTCATGTAATCAAAGATAATGAGAACCATATTCCACCACATGATCATCCTTTATAATCATACAATCCAAACCAATACCAAAAGCA
Source organism: Viscum album (assembly GCA_963277665.1). Taxonomy (NCBI): domain Eukaryota; kingdom Viridiplantae; phylum Streptophyta; class Magnoliopsida; order Santalales; family Viscaceae; genus Viscum; species Viscum album. The sequence goes on from OY728127.1 coordinate 319,978,242, forward strand.
TCCCAATATACCACATACCCCTTACCAAACTTAGGTAAGATCAAAATAGGTGCTGACGTTATAATTAATTTAAAATCATCAAAATAAGTCTAAAAATTAGAATCGCATATCAATTTCACCCCTTTTCATAGTAATATTGGTCAACTATGATGCCAACTTTGAGAAATACATGATAAACCAATTATTGTCTTTAGACATACCTAAGAAACTCTATATCCCAAATATATTTCATGGATATTCTTATGACAAGACAGCCTTCAATTTCTATGGATGGGCTATTAATCTATATTCTGAAATCACATGCCCAAAGACCCTCACTTCTTTGATCCAAAAATTTCATTTTCAAATATTCCTATAAATTTGGTTTTTTCTCAAGATTTCAAAAAATAGATTCATATAGAGCGCATTCTCACACTAAAATCTCAAATAAAATAAGATATCATCCATAATCACAATGAAATGGCTATCGAGATTCTGGTGGAATATTAGGTCCATCAAATCCGTAAAAAAAAGAAGAGTTATTCTTACAAAAATGAATCACAATATATTTCTAGTGGTCATACCTACTCCTAAAATATGTCTTCAGTCTATTAGACTCTTGAAGTGAACCATATTCCTTCTTGATAAAGAGAACAGGGGATGCCCACATTGAATCACTAGGGTGAATAAAACCTTTCTCTATTAGGTTATCAAACAGAATCTTGATCTCTTTATGCTCCAATGGTATCTCACAATAAGAGGGTATTGTGATCGGTTGAGTACTTGGCACAAAATCAATTATAAACTCTATTTCCTTATTTAGGGGTAGATGAAAAAAATCATCTAGGAAGACATCAGGGAAGTCCCAAACAATCAAAATAAGATCTCCAATAGATGAAATTTCATCATGCTCAACTACAAAAATAGATAATAAATTCTTATTCTCTGGGTGAGATGGTCCTACAAGCCCAAATCTCGAATCCCACTCTCCCTGAAACACCTGAGAGCTTCCATCAATGGAATAGAATTAAACTAATTATGATAAGAATAAATATACACATGATGACCAAAAATCTAATCCATACTGATTATTATGTCAACTAGATGCAGATCAAGAACCAAGAAATCTTATACTAACTCACTCTTAACTATTGATAGAGAATAAGATGGACAACAAAACCCATTCTCTATTATCATTGTTTGAAATGTCTCTAGATCCATAAAAAAGTACATGATCTTTATATAAAGTTTCATCACATCAAAAAATGGTCATATATAAATGAATGTGAGGGTTCATTATCAAATAATGTACTTTTAATAGAAGATGCAAAAAAAATTGGTACCTCTCACTGTAGTCAGGTATGCTTCAACCTCCTCTATAAAATCATCCTCTATGTGAAGGTCAGTCACTCTTGATGCCTATAGAAATAACCCTATAGAATCTAAATCATATGATTATTCTATATTGGCCTTTAGAAATAAAGACCCATGACCATAACGAAGCATAGATATAGCCTATAAGAATCACTAAATATGGATTTGGATTCCATAATAATTGTATATCTTAGTGATTGTAGAAAAAGTATGTTGGGTGTTCTCTACCTTGACATGCTAATAGAAATTTATAGGCACAAAAAAACTTCTATTTATGGTGGGGAAGAATCCTATGGCTATGAACATCATATTCCATCCGTTTTATCATCATGCCACTTCCTATTTTTACCTATTCACTAAAAAAATTTCCACTCGGTGGAAGGGGATAATCATAATAACCAATCATACTCATCATACCTCTCTTTGAAATCATATCCCTATATACCATCTTATCATAGGTAGAAAATTTCATCATATACACCTATGATCAAATATTAAATCGCAAACCCTGTATGTACTTTTGATCTTTCAACTAGTCATTCATCACTACCTGCAGAGAAAAACAAAACAACTCCATGAATCAATTGGTGTAAACCAACACTAAGAAATCTCTCTACTACAAATAGATGAACTCCAGAGACTTCAATATCATCATATATTCTAGGAGAAATTACTGAAAGAAGAGGGTCTTGAAACCCTTCCAATCCAAACCCACATTATGGTTTTCCTATACCAAGTAATCCCATGACCTCACGTTGGGACCCATGAGGTTGAATGTTTTCAACTTCACCTTGATAGAATCATGTACGTCAGGGAAGTAAAAGACTTGATTGGTCTTTTCTAGTAATTCCTCTACCTATTGAGGTTCCTTTTTACCCTTAATAGATAGGGGGACTCTCATATAGGAACTCTAAGGATTGGTGTCCATATTTATCTTATCTTTAATGTACCTCAACAATTGGGTTATAAACTCCTAGTAAAACCTAGTAAGAACCATGAACTACCCTCACGATAGCCTCTATAATATTCAGATCCAAAGGTGGATTCCCTTAAGAAGTATCTCTCATTTCACCCTCCTAAGAAATATTTAGAATACATTTCATAGGCACATTCATGTATGACATAAATATAAGAAATTATCATACAATAGAATAACCTTAGTTTAAACCAGACAAAAAACAAGGAGAAGCTGAGATCATGTTAAAAACTCAGCACAAAAGACAAAAATCCTAACATCCCACTATAACTTGAGTCTCATCACAGTAATATATTGTTTAGAACTCACCAAAATATACCTATTAAGACCCAACAATCATATTTCCCATATACCAAATTCCCAAGGCTGAGTGTAACCATGATCTGATACCAAATTTTAATAAACTAACCTAGGATACCCTTAAAATCAGTACCAAACCCAGTTTGTCACATACTCATAGGGAATTTCTAATCCCTATGAGCTGGAGACTAGAACTCAAGAATCAAACAACAATATAAGGCATGATTTCAACAAACATGAAAACAAATAGCATGTTATATATATTAAATGGAAATAAATAGAGTAAGATAACTAAAATATATATATACCATAAAATTTTGAAAGAGTGGTTGAAATTAAAATCAAGCTGCTAAACCAAACTCCAAGGTACATGTTAAATAATAAGGACAAACTAAGACAGAAACTAGCTAATCCATGTGATAAGTGGTCAATGTCTCTCCATCCCACCACCAGCTACCCATACCTAGATAACATGAACCATGCTTCCTCACTATGATGTTGTTCCTTTTCCTATATCAAAATAATATACTATATCTTCACATAACTAAAGGGGTTTGCAAGGTGTGAGCTGAATAAGAATAGTGGGATCACACCCATGTGTTCTATATTAGGGAAATATACAACAATCCCATATTCTCAATTTATAAAATATTTCATGATAATCAGCAATGTAGTTTTATTTCAAAATCAATGTAAACAATTCCCCGTTTCAATATTTCTAAAACAAAGCAAGGTAAAATGGTTTCAAAAAATAAATCCATAATTTCATTTCTATTTCATAAAAAATAGGTATATCAAGTCAAATTAAAACAAATCCCATGCACAAATGATAAACATGTTAGGGATATATCACAGTCTAGTTAGCAAGGTCAATCGTACAATGTTAATGACTAGTGTGCACTTAAAGTCACTAGAACCTGTCCATCAAGGTCTAGGGAATAGAGAAACACCCTATAAAGTGAACTCCTATATAATTTCTAATCAACACCTAGATCCAAATGCCTACCATCCTAGTAATGTAAGAATACCCCATAAAGTGAACCTTTCGAACAATATCAAAATATGATCCCCAATAATATAACTCCGACCTAAGTACCCAAGGATCCAATATGAGGCATATTAAATAATTTTAAAAGTTCTTATTCATTTCACAATATATTTTAAAACACCATTCTCATTCCATCAAATCCATATTTGAAACCCTATTATTCAATCTATTTATCAATGCCTTGAAAATCATCTTCATTTTACCAAAATGAGGGTAAATACATCATTTTATAAAAAATCAATTACACAAACACAAAAAAGTAAATGATTTCCTTTCATTTATAAAACCATTTAACAAAACAAGATCAATGAATAGTTTATATAATATAAGATATAGATGGAACTACCCACCTCAAACTCAGGTCAAACACTACCCACAACAAGATCCACCAACACATGAAGGAATGCATGATAATAAATAATGTACCTAGAATCGATTACCACATACTAAAATAAAAATCCATAACAACATGATTCAATGGAGAGGTTGTGTCACACATACCTTGATAACCACTTACATTGCATCATAGCCAAAGAAATGACTGGACCTCAGATGAAGATCGCACAACAGATCTAGAATAATCAAATAGGAATCAACATGTTATCAATGGATATGATAAATTATACCCAACATTCATTATATAACCAATGGAAATGAATGCGTAGAAATATTTCTTACCAAGAGATATAGAACGCAACCCCCATGGAGATCGAGCACCGAAAAAATTGATATGGAAGGAGTGGAAACACCCAGAATCAATAAGAAGAATTCCTAAGGATTGAAGAAGGTAGAAAAAACTTCAATGAATTTGGATAAAGGTTGATTGTGCATAAAACAAATATATCATGAGTGTTTTACATCAAAAATTAATGTTTTATAGTGTAAATCTCCCCTTCTTCCATGTCCTCTATAAATCATATCGCCTATTGTTAAATACTCTTAGCGACACATTTAGGGAATAAAATATTTTTTTATAGAGTAAAAAATGAAATTATATCCTATAATATTTTTAGAGAAGAAACCATTACAGTGATGGTTCCAAGTGAAATACTTATTCTGTAACCCGAAACACATGATTTAAAAGTGTCTAGAAAGTAGTATAGACTATAGGTTATGCAAAAACTCACAAAAATAGCTCTTACATCTTCCAATCCCAAAAACATGCTATTAAACAAGAAAATAGCATACCTTAAAAATCCTATACGTTCTAATAAACTTCTATCTTTTTCTCATATATTGATTCTAAATTTGACGATTTTTGCAGAAACTGTAATTTTCATTATTCACTTAAAAATAAATTATTTTAGAAAAATACTAAAATGTAATCATAGGATAATTTTGATATTCTATATTAAAAAATAAAATTAATTTTAAAAAATTAAAATTCCAAAATTTATGAATTTATATTTAGGAGAAAAAAATATATTAATAAAAATTAATTCTATTAAAAATGTACTTTAAAAAAATTAATTGTTCTTAATCCTATTATGAATTTATATTTTATTACTATATTTTTATCTACTATAGGTTTTATTTTTGTCATAACTTTGTTATTTAATATGTGTTAGTTCATTTTAGTTCTATTTTTTACATAGATAAATCTATTGAACTAAGTATAAATTTGGAAAAATATATACCAAAAATTTTGGGTGTTATATATAAAGAATTTTTGCAACTAAAATCAGGGTTTTTTACTATTAATAATCTATGGGATAATGGTTTAAGTGAATATAGATGGATCGGTATTTATTTAATGAGATTCTCACCTGAGCTAGAATATATTCTTGATAAAATACTTCATCTTGAGCATTTTATATGTTTCAAGACCTTGGAAATTCATTATAAAGTGTTTTAAATTAGTTTAATAATTACTATAACCATTTGAAGAAGTTATGAGATGATGAGAAGTGTTTATGAATTGTTTATATAAGCTAAGTTGAAGTGTAGAAGACCTATTTTGAAATGGAATGGAATATAGAAAAACAAAAAAGTCTAGATTCCACAAATGTGAATTCTTGCATATGTGAAACCTTATGTTTCCAAATCCACATAGTCAAAGTCACCACATTTGAAAATAGATTTTTACATGAATATCCACATATGTGAATATAGAAACATTTTCAAATGACCCATATATGTGAATTTTAATATCCAAAAATCTATTTTGTAGCTGAATTCAATAACTGTTTATGGGAATGAAGAACCACATATCCCAATGAAGCGACGTAACTGAATTCCTCTCATAAGGGATTTCCATTTTCTAGCCAAAATCTATATAACCTAAGTTTTTTTTGTATATATAATTATGTCAATGAACCCGAATGATGACTCGCATATGATAATTTTCATAAGATCACCACATTTCCAAATTCTGAAAGGTGAAGTATTGTGTAAAGTAATTCCTCACATAAACAAATCTGAGTATGAAAACTAAAATTATTATGGTGAAATTTTCATAAGTTACTTGGTGAAGAATTAAATTATTCCATATTTTGAGTATAAAAACATCAAACCTACACTCCCAAATCTGGTGATAAAGCATCATCTTTATATTTTTTTATTTTAAACTAATAAATGTGACCCAATTTCATCCATAAAAAATTACAACATAAAAATGAAACATTTTACCACTTAAATACCCAAGTACCTTTTTGTTTTATAGTTTTATAAAATTAGGAAAAACCATTACATAACAAGACCCATATCCTAAATTGATAAATTTTTTCACTTATACCCATATTTTCATATTCTATATTTAGTATTCAATATCTCCAATAAAATTCACCACACTTGAAATATTTCTATATATAACCCATTGATGATCATTCTTACTATAATGTGTATTAGGAAACATAATAATGATGATATATAACTATTGTTGAGGGTAAACATAAGCATTAACAATTGAATGTTGTCATTGATCATAACATAAGCATGAAGGAAACATGAAATAATCAAAGTGCATGAGTATAACATAAGAGAGAATTCATACCCATAAAAATATGGATCATTAAACATATAAAATGGCATAAAAATTTATCAAAGTAAATATTCATAATAATAAGGATCTATATGACATAAATCTTGATCAAAGGAAATATTAAAAATGCATAGAAAACATAAATAGAATGTGTTAGCATCATGGAATAGCATATTCATAACCTACAGAATAAATATTTCGAGCCTAGTTAAATGTATAGAATAAACCTCCCTGATTAACTCCCACATTATTTCATTTAAATACAAGGAACTTTACCCAATGCATTGGAGTGTTATATCGATCTCACCTATCATATAAGTTGTATAAAACGCACCCATCATATAAGTTGTATCGATATCACCCATCATATAAGCAATATCAAGATCAAGAATTGTTTATGTTTCATTAGTGTCACATGGAATAATCAATAATTTCCAAGTACCATTCATGAATAAAAATTTTAAGAGCCTTCATTTTTCAAAAAAAACTCCCATGAAATCAATAATTATTCATTTATTTAACCCAAGGAATAGAAATGGGTTTCATAATAATCTATTTAAAGAAACCATCCTAATCCATCCGGAAAAAAAAATATACATGGTATCATAATATCATAATCCTAATTATGTGGATGAATCATTAAAGGATGTTTAGATAGATGAAAATATATTAAAATATCATTTAAAAATATTTCATTGAAAACAGGTGAAAATGCTCTTTTCTTTCTATACCATTAACTTCTAAAAATTCAAAAAATATTGAGAAAATGATTTTTCTAAAATAAACATGTAAAACTATAAAGGAATATTTAAATAAAATAATTATCATGATGGTTTAAAAATCCATTCATGTCCTAAATGTTAAAAAAACATTATTTTCCAACATTGGTGAAGAGAGTCAAAGTGATTGAGGAAAAATCATTGGGAAATTGCATTTCTAAAACCAATTAAAATAATTTCAAAGATCATGGAAAATAAATTTATGAAAATAATTTATTTTTATAAAGTAAAAATCTATAAATAAAACAAAAAACATGGAGGAATATTTTGGTTAAAAGTCTTCAAAAACATTAAAACAACATTTGTAAAGAAAAAAATTTTATAGCCTTTTAAACAAATACATTTAAAGAAATAACATAAGAAAGGATATAAAATATCATAATTATAAAATAATCATGATATTATATTTAAATACACAGTATATAAAATAGAATATAGGCGTATTAATTGAAACATGTCTCAAAGAAGGAAGTTTGAGATGAGAACCACTTTCAATTCAGGTAATGCTTGAACCAAAAATACATTGAATAAAGGAAAATTACATGATTCTGAAAAACCCTTAATTTCAAATATTGAAAAACTTAAAACACAATCATGGGGTAGTAATTACACCATATAAAATAAATCATGATTCATAACATGAATTATGTCTCAAAGAATGAAAATTTATACCCTAAAAATCCTTACAACTTTTATAACATTTAATACAATATCTCATAAAAGGGATAATTTAAATAGAAAATTAAATATCAGGGTAAAATATTCATTCATGATATAATATATCAATATTTATAATATACACCTTAAATAATGAAGTTGGTTCAGGTACAAGACATTTCTCAAAGAAACATTTTTGGTAAAAAATACCTCAAAGTAATGTTGAAAAAAATTTTGGGTTGGTTATATTTGTTGAAAATGTGGGTTTCTATGGGGTCTTGTCGTGTTCCAGAGATGTTTTTTACAATCCATGTTGACAAAGAACCACGAAATATGAATGGATGATATGTAGGTGGTACAAAAGAACAGATACAAGGTGGTGATGTTATCCTGTGTTTGCCAAATTTCTGGGGTCCAAAATTTGAGATTTGGTGAGCATCGCGAAATGTGGATTTCCTTGAAGATATCAACAAAATATGGAAAAAGAATGAATTTTATGAATATGGGATTCATGAATTAAATTTTTCAAAGATGTATAGGATGTTGATGATGTTCTTTGTGATTATGACGAGCTTCGCGAATGGCAGAGGTGAAGTGCTTTTCAAGAAAGCTTTGTGGTGCAAAGAAAGAAGGGGAATTATAGTGGTACAAAGAAAGAAGAAGCATTATGGCAGTGCAAAATATTTGATGCAACTCATCATTATTATGATGAGCTATGAAAATCAGGAAAATAGACATCATGTTTCGTGATATAGCGAGAATTTCATTAGAAATTTAGGAGCTTTTCAATTTTAGATGACATGGAACTGACTTTTCACGGAAGGTTCTTAGGTCAGTTGACCTGCCTATAAATAGGCCTCGACCCCCAAGAGAGAAGTATATAGATCAAATGAAAAAATTTAAGCTCTCAAATTTCAAAGGATATTCATGGAGCATGGAGCATCGAAAAAGAAAACGGAAATCGCAGAGGAAGTTGAGCTCTATGAAAGGAAGGCACACACCACAAAGAATAGATTTTATTTACAGAGGACGTGTTCTTCGCAAAGTCTTTTTTATCTTTGAGAAATCGCAAAGATTGGTGAGAGCACTGTGAAGTAGTGAGCTCTGGAATCTAGATAGCTCTGCGGTCTAGTGAGATTTGTGAAATTGTGAGCTCGGTGAAGCTGAAATCTTTATGAAGAGGTTGGATCATTGCATAGGCTTGTTTAAGATTTGCAAAAGTGGGAGCTTCAAAAAGGTAGAGTTCATAGAAAAAGAGTTTCAAAATAAATTTCCCTATGTTTCAAAGGAAAAGTGGTATTCATCTGTGGATGAAAGTTGGACTTTAACATAGCATATATCAATAGTTTTGGATGCATGTATTCATGAAAATGAAGAGACATATAGTTCAATAAACTGTGAGTAGATCCCTTCCCAACACAGTGAGAAAAGAAAGAGGAGAAGGTTGTCCTTTCTACCGACAGTGAGCTAGTGAGAGAGAAATAGGGATTGACACTTGGGAAAGTAGTGGATTGACCTTTAACATTGTAAAGGAAGTGTGACTGTGCATAAAAGTGATCTAGCCTGAACATTATTGGTAGTGAGATTTAGTGGATTTGGTACATCAACACATTGTCATTGTATGCTCCTTAGACGTATCCCAATGAGGGTGGACCAAGTAAAAATATCTATGTATATCTGTTTTCATTCCTGTATCACATTAAAAGAATCATCATCATTAGATAAATAAAGGGTGAATAAGATCAATAGTAACACATAAATGTAAACAAACTGACCCTTATAACATTGAGGTCAAGATCCAGTGTGGTAAGAATAATTTTGAAATAAAATATATATACCCTAATTCACCCCCCTCTCAGTGTATTTAGGACCCTTTTGGTATCATGGGGATAGGTTACTCTTATCATAATTGTTTGATTTGACTTGGTTCGGTCGATTTTTTAAGTTAACTATTCAGTCTTCTCTTATCTTGGTGTGTCATGGAAAGCGGAATTAATTCAAAGAAGAAGAAGAAGTCAGGTGGCATTCCTCAGTGCGGAAGAGTTTACAGAAAAAGTGTGATTCAATTAAAGGAATCAAACTGCTTGATAAAGTAAGGATTGGAAGACTTAGATAGGGAAAATATAGATTCACTCAATAATGATGTAAGAACAAGTGAAGTACCTGATATTCTAAGTGATGTTGGAACTACTGATGATGAATAAACTCCAAGAAATGAAAAAGTGACATTTGACCATGAGACAAAGTAAATGCATCAGAAATTGGATGAAGAAATTAATTGTAAAGATATCTAGATCCAGGTACTAGAAATTGAGGTCAACAAGATAAGAGGATTAAATCAAAGTCTTATTAATGTGGATACTGATTTTAGGGAGAAGAATTATTCCCAAGTGGAAGAACTACAAAAATTTCCTATATATAGAGAAATAATCAAAGATAATTTCAAGGGAAAGAATATGAACTCATATGTAATTAAGAATTTGAAATCCAGAAATGATGATCTTGCAACACAACTATCTAAAGTAGTTCGGAAGAATCAAAGTCTACAATAAGAGAATTCTTGTTGTTCCAATTCTGTTGCTTAGGAAAAATTGAAATTAAAGGAGAAACATTACATGGTGGATAAAATGACACATTAATTAGAAGATAAGATGTGTATAGGGAATATTCTCAAGATAGAACTTGATTCCCAACTTGAATTAAGGGATATGAAGATTCAAAGGTTGGAAAAATAGAAATAATCAGTAAAGAAGGAAGTAGATAAATCCAATGCTAGAGTAAAGCCTAAAATGAAGGATGCCTTGCACTTACTATTTGATTATCTTTTGGTAGGAGAAGTTGAAATGAAAATAAAATATTCTATTTTTGAAGAGAAACAAAAAAATATTTTCTCATCTCAAAGACCATACAGTTTGGGAAAATAGGTATTGGATTTGATGAATCCCCTCCCATTCATGATAGGAAGAGACGTTTGAATATTTACAGAAATAGAAAAAGGCATGCAGTTTCTAAAGGCAGACCTAAAAAAATTATAGGAAGTAATTTTATCATGTTCAGTTTTTGTGGGATTCAGGTCATACATCTAGATTTTTTTTAGAGGTTCAAGAATACATCTCATATTGTGAAGATAGATATTTTTCTAAATCTGAGAATAAGAAGAAGTGTTATGAGAAATCTGAAAGAAGATTCTCTCAAAAAAAATTATCAATGAAGTGATTCTATTATGGAAGAATGGGACACACCATTAGTTTGTTTCAAAAATCCCAGGAGCTTAATTTCAGAAGAATAACGCCAGAAGAATCAACATCTCAGCTGAGAAATGTTGAAATGAGGTGTTCTTTTAATGGAAGGTGTTTCATAAGTTCTGATCATGGTAATTTGGCTAGATAGTACAGCAAAAAGAAATAGGGGTAGGAAAAGGAACCCATAAGTAGATCCCAAGCATAGGAAGTGTATAACAAAATATCCTATACTGAAATTCAACATGGTAAACTGAAAATTAGGTTTACAATCTCAAGGAAATCACAAGGACCTCAATCAAAGGTGTATTAATGACCTTCTATTTCACATTCATAATAGATCTCTTAGAGAGAATGTGAACAAACTTGGAAGATCAAGGGAAGATCAAATCCAGTTGTGAGTAAGAAGAAGGTGAAACTAGTGGAAGATTTAAACCCAACAAGAAAGGGTGGCATGACGCAGACAATTGACCAAAGAAAAATGAATGAATGATGTCCTGAAAAATTAACATGTCAAGTTACATTATTGGAAGTGAAGACAATAGAATGATCCCTCTAATGGACGAGTAAGAAATATAATATGGCTAGTGGAGAGATTCCCATCATATAAAGAATCATGAGAAATGGCATTCAGGTGGAACCTCAAATAATGATATTTTTACTATGGGGTATAAACCCAATATTGTGAAGAAAAACAAACCCACACAACCTAAATATCAGAAGAATATTTAGAATGTGGGTAAATAATGCCCAGTTATATAGACAGAATAGTTAAAGTTGGATAGGCCATTGCAGCAGTCATGGGATGAGTGTAATTCTTTGAAAGAAAGAATCAAGGGGTTGACTCATTATGATGAACCACAATCCTCTTCTTCATGATTCCAGAAGTTCCCCTATCCCAATGTGTATAAATGCTATTAGCTGATTTCCAAGTTTTTTAGGTTCAATAGGACATATGATCAAAGGGGAGGCGGCATCAAAAGATGAAAACTAGTGATGTGATGTGATACATAAACTCAAATGATTCAAATCAGATATCAGAACTTAAGATGAATGGAAATGGTTGAGTGAAATAGATTGTGATGGTGTTATTAACTTTATCTCTTTTTTACAACACCAAGTTCCAACTTAGTGGGATTAGAGGTTTTGTTGATGGATCATTGCTAAGGGGTACTTGATGAAGAAATGATGTTTGAGAAGAAGAATGTTTTTGGGTCTAAAGAGTGGTCCTACCAATTGGAAGAGTTTCACGTCATAGGTGGAGATATCTATCTCCTAATCAGATGCAGGATCTCAATGGCCCGATTTTGGGAGAAGCAGCAAAGTTATTTTATTTCATTATTATCTATTTTTCTCTAACAATATGGTATCATCAAACTATCTTCGAGATACCAAGATGTTGTGGTAGAATGGAGACAATGTTTCAATATGAGGCAACAATAGTTGTTGAAAGAAATTATATCACTGTAGTAGGGAAGGAATAGAATCATTAATAGAATATTCAGTAGTTTCCTTATGGCAGTAATGATAAGGTGAGAAACTCGGGTGAGAAAATGTGTAAAATTTTGATTCAGATTATGGTAATGATGTTGAGTAGGATGAAGCAGCTGAAGATAAAAATTGGGTTCAACCAATGAATGATGAACTAGAACAAATTGAGAAGAATCAGATGTGGGATATTATTTCGAGATCCGCATATAAGAATGTCATCGAGACTAAATGGCTCTTCCAAAAAAACATGAATGAAGATGATAACAATTTTTGTCAGTTGAAGAAAGTACTATATGGGTTGAAATAATTAACAAGAGAATGGTTCTCAATACTTGATCGGTATTTCCAGAAGCTTGGATTTCAGTGTGGCGGAGTTGATTACAATCCCTCTTTAAACAAAAATAGTAATCAAAGGATGTTGGATCTGGTTTATGTTGATGACATAAAATTTGGTGATTCAGATGAAGCTTAGTGAAAACAGTTTTCCGAATTGATTAAAAGTGAGTTCAAAATGTCAATGATTGGAAAGCTGACATTTTTCCTTGGTTTACAAGTGACACAAGGATGGAATGACACATAACTTTCTCAATACTAATATTCCAAGGAGGTTATGAGAATATTTTGAATGGAGAATTACAAGGAGATGAAGACTCTGGTTGCTACCCGAATTAAATTATCAAAAGATGATGATGGAAAGGCAGTTAATATCACAGATTATAGGCAGATTATTAGGAGTTTACTCTAGCTAACTGCGATGAGACCTGATATTGTTTCTTCCACATGCCAAGAAGTGCAATATAAAAGAAATACCAAGTAAATACACATTATTTCAATGGAAATAATACTTTGTTATATCAAAGGAACTGTGTATTTCGGTTTGATGTATAATGAAAAATCTCAGAAAGAGCTATTGGGATATACAAATGCCGATTGGGATGGTTCAGCAGATGATAGGAAATCAATCTCAGGAAGTGATTTCTATCTTGATGGCTTGTGAATTTCATGGCTAATAAATAATAAATATTTCATTTCATTGAGTACTACAGAAGCTAAGAATATTACTGCCCCTCAAGAATGCACACAGTTAGTGTGGATGAAGTAGATGCTTGATGATATGGGAGTTGAAGTGAAGCCTCCGATCGGAATCTAGTTCGATAATTTAAGTGTTATAAATCTCATAAAAAATACTGTCATAATTCTAGAAAAAAACATTGAAATAATGTATTATTTTATCAAGTAGAAGGTTGTGAAGGGAATCGTGAAGTTGGAGTATGTGCCTATAGAACTACAGGTTGAAGAAATTCTTGACAAATTATGTACCCAAGGAAGGTTTTGAGATGCATTGACTGGATTTGGGAGTTTATTCAACTCCCTGCACTTCAACAAGTATGGATGTGAAACCCCCCCCCCCCTCCCCAAGGTATGATGTGTTTCTTTATAATGTGTTGATATGTTTTATCTACTTTTTTGCAGACCAAAAAGGAGTGACCTTTGGGTTCATTGAAAAAGGGGGAGAAATTTCTTAAGGGGGAAAATTGTGGATAAGTAAGGGAGAAAATATCTTAGCCAAAGAAATAGGGATAAGCTCACAGTTTGAGTATCAAGACATGGGAGCAATGAAATAGGGGGAGATTACTAAATCTGACAATTCTTGAAGTGATCAATCAAAGATAAGATAAAATGACAGTTGAGTTTCATGAGGCAATCTGTTTATTGGTATCAGTATGGTATCAAAAATTGGTGTCAAAAATTAAGTGATTCATTGATGAAATTTTCATACTACACTTGTTTTTCACGTTGATCATTGCTCATGTGGGATTAGAGAATGTGGTGAGTGAATATTTGGTCACTATCTAAATTGCAAGAGGTGAATGGTGGTATATTATGGAAGGAGCATTAGTGAGGTATCAAAGTGTAGAGAATAGTTTTGAGAAAAGTTGTCAACAAACCCAAAGGGGGATATTTTTGGTAAAAAATCCCTCAGGGTGACATTACCGAAATTTTGGGTTGGTTGTGTTTGTTGACAATGTAGTTTTCCATGGAGAATTGTTAAGTTCCGGAGATTTTTTTCACAATCCAAGTTGAAAAATAACTATGAAAAAATAATGGATAATCTAGATGAGGTACAAAAGAACAGATACAAGGTGGCACCATTTTCCATTAATTGAAAAAAAATTGGGGTCCAAAATTTGGGATTTTTTGAGCATCACAAAATGTGAATGTACATGAAGATCTCATCAAAATATGTCAAAGGAATTAATTTCACAAAAATGGGCTTCATGAAGTATATTTCATGAATACATGAAGGATGTTGATGGTGTTATTCATGATTACTAAGAGATTTTCAAATGGCATAGGTGAATAGCTTTCCAAGAAAGCTTTGTGGTGAAAAGGAAGAAGGATCGTTGTGGCGATGAAAAGGAATGAGGAGAATTGGGGTTGCACAAAGAAATTTATTAAACACTTTGTGATTATGATGAGATTTTAAAATCCTGAAAATATCCATGGTTCTTCGTGATATAGAGAAAATTTTAACAGAAATTTTGGAGATTTGCGATTTGAGCTGACAAGGTGTGGAATTTGTGTGGAAGGTTCTCAAGTTGATGGAATTGCCTATAAATAGGCCTCGACCCCCTAGAGATAAGTAGAGATATCAAATGAAAAACATTAAGCTATCAAATTTTGAAGGAGAATCACAGAGTAGGTAGCTTCGCAAAAGAAAATGGAATTCATGGAGTCAGTTGAGATCTGCGAAAGAAAGGAGCACCATGAAGGCCAGTTTGGCTTTGTGGAGGGTGTGCGCTTCGCAAAGGATTTTTTAGCTTTACGAAATTGCAAAGACCAGTGTGAGATCTATGAAGCAGTGAGCTCTACGATCTAGTGAGATTTGTGAAATTATTAGCTCTGTGAACCTATGAGTTTCATGAAGAAGTTAGATCATTGCAAAGTCTTGTTTGAGATTTGAAAAAGTGGGAGCTTTGCGAAGGACGAGTTCTTAGAGAAATAGTTTCAAAAGGAATTGCCCAGTGTTTTAGAGGCAAAGTGGTATTCATTTGTGGATGGAAGTTGTAATTTAACAAATCATCTATCAATAGTTGAGGATGCATGTACTCATGCAATGGAATATACCTACAGGTCTATAAACTTTGAGTGGATCCCATCCCAGTATAGTGAGCAATGGAGGAGGAATATAGTTGACCTTTCTGCAAGCAGTGATCCAATGAAAGATAAATAAGTAGTGACCCTTGGGAAAGGAGTGAGCTAACCCTTAACATTGTAAAGGTAGTGAGACTGGGCATAGAATTGATCTATCCTGAACATTATTGGCAATGATCTTTAGTGGATTCGGTACATCGGAAAATTTTTGTTGTATACTCCTTAGACGTAGCCCAATGATGGTGAACCAAGTAAAAATATATGTGGCTGTCTGTTTTCATTCCTACATCGCATTAAAATCATCATCATAATAATATAAATAAGGTTTGAATAAGATCAACAGTAACACATAAGTGAAAAAAAAGTGACACTTATAATATTGAGGTCAATATCTAGTGGGTAGGAATAATTTTAAATTATAATATCTATACCCTGATTCCCCCCCCCCCTCAGGGTATTTAGGCCCCTTTTGGTCAAAATAAACAATATTTTGATGAGTAACCCTTACAAAGATAATATCATTTAGGTAAAAAAATTATTAGTGGATGGATTACGTTTATAAACTATAAATCCATGCAAAATAAGTATAAATTTAGAATAAAATATTTTAGAGATCTATTTACACATAATTATTTCATAAAAAATCAATGAAGTACAAGTGTGACCCTATGAATGGAAATTTAGTTAAAAAACCCTCTTAAAACTTTGTTATCACCCCAATCAAAACCTCATGGATGATGTAATAAGGATATTAACTTAAAATACCAAAAAAATGAAGTATTTATTAGATAACTTGTAAAAAATCATTATATACCCCATATAAAATATATTAGGTGTCCAATATTAAATCATGCCTCAATGTAAGAAAATTGAGATGAAATCCCTTACCTTGTGTCCAAAATTTCCATGTGTGTACATTAACTCCTATATAATAAAATTATATTAATTATTTCATTTAATAAGAACATTTTCCCTGATTAAACCCTTATACTTGAACCATTTTATTCATCAATTTTTATGACGTATTTAATTAGGTTGATGACGTCAAATTGGATTCAGTATGATGACAATGGTCCAAGGGGTCATTATTCCATAATATAAAGACAAAAATAATGAAGTAATTATAATTTTTATACATTAATTAAACTTTTAAATATAACTATGAAATATGGTTTTGAGAAATGAATTTTGTTACAATCAGGGAGATGGTAGGTCATACATACGCATAAGTTACATTTCCATTTTCAACAAAAATGAGGGAAAGAAAGTAAGAATTATTTTATCTTTCCATAATTTTTATTATATCATTAGTATAATATTATGTATTTAAATAAACTTACATGTATCATCTATGTGGTATAGTGATGAAAAATGAATCATATCACTTCATGAAGGTGGTAATCCACACATACGCATGGATGAAATTATGATTTTTAAATGGATGGAAATTTAATAAATTAGTTGATATATAATATTTTTAGAATTATAATTATTTAATTAATATTATATATATATATACATTAAATAAATCATTGTAACCATTCATGAGAGGTAGTAATGGAAAATTAATTACATTGGTTTGTGAGGTTTTAGTTCATTATACACACAAACAATGGTTTCATTTCACATTTTAAGGAAGAGGCTCTGGATATAGGTAATTAAATTAATGTAATAACATCAAATTATATGTAATATAGTGATATTATTATTTAAATATGGTTTAATAATATTTTAAGGAGGTATAAGAAGAAATAAAACATAAACATTTGGTAAAAAGATATAACTCTTATTCGGACAACCTCCTTTTCTTTACACCTTAATCCTTCTAAGGTTATAATTCTAATGAAACTAAGAAATATATAACATGGGATGGTATTTTATGAAGTGACTTGTTTAGGTATTGACTAAAAAAATGTATCTTTAAGTGTGAATAAAACAAGAGAGTATTTCTCCTTTTATAACTAAGGCAAGCGGAACTCTTAGAATTATATCAAGTATTTGGAACGTCCTAACCGAAGTTCCACACTATGATGCCCCAAATTGGTCAGTTATATGACCTCAAGCACACCGTCTTGTACGATAAAGGCTTATAACTTGTATTGAGGGTCCAATATTGATCATGGGGAGACTATAACCTCTTTCTCAAATTATCACAATAGCAAAAATAAATAATAAAAAATGAATGATATAACCATAATCATAATAGTAATAATATCACAAGATGAACAAAATAGGAGATACAATATCCCAAACTAAACAGTATATATTTCATACCATATACATGTTAAGCTCCAATATGAAAAACCCAAATATAATAAAGACACTAAAAACTCCCAAGCAGGTCTCGAGTCATGTTGGGTTCCCTCATCTATTCTCTATCCCAATTCAGCAATCTAACATAGGGATCTTTCCCTTATCCAATCCTAAAAACACGAAGCCTATTTGAGTGCTGATTAGACAGCCCAAGTAGGGTGTGAGTACAACTCAGTAGGCGACCACCAATGTATTTTCAAACAATATTATGTTAATAACAATGTATTTAGTTGTATAAAGAATAAATAAATGCAATTAAGTAAACATTTTACATTTATTCAAATACTCTTTATTTTACCACATAACCCCTTATGTACTTGAGAACACCCAAACTATCAATAACATCTTAGGCCTATGATAGAGTCTAAACCATATCACATATTTAATTCACAACTTATTATAACATATGGTTTTTCATTATCCATTTCATTTAATTTCATTATCAAGACCAATTGCAACAATAGTTCAATGACAACATTTTGGGACAAGGTTGCCATGCCTAGGACAATGTGGGTATTTTAATCAGTAGTTCGTAACCCACAACTCATTTATTAATCAATCACATAAGTTGGATTTTGAAGCAATAGTCTGTGTCCCATGCTCATTTATCAAACAATCACATAATTGTGATTTTAAATCTTCAGTCCATATCCCACACTCATTTATCTCTATGGGATTTTGATGTAGAAAACCATGTCCCACAAACATATATCAATCAGTTTATCACTATGGAATATTGATGTGGTAGAACATGGCCCACACAAGAATATCACAATCACAAATATATCACATATATCACATCATTCAAGGTTAATGAACATTAACCTTCTTATTACATTTTATAATCAAAGTATCTATTAATTAATTCAATAATTAATTAATCTGATTTAATCAATTGAATAAAAAAATCCCCATTAATTAATTAAATTAAATAATTTCAAAATCCCCATAATTGATTGAGTAATAAATCATTACAATTCAATCAATTTCATAATCACAACAATCATTAATAATTAATTCAATAATTCATTAATCCAATTCAAAAATATAAATATCCACATAATTAATTCAATAATTAATTATTCCAATTCAATCAACTGCGTAGTCACAATAATTCCCATCAATTAATTCGATAATTAATTAATCCAATTTCAACAAAATCAATATCCCCAATTTCACAATCCCTTAATTAATTAATTTATGAAATTATTTAATTAAATTTAAGAAATTAAATTCCTACTCAATTAGTATAAATTTCACAATTATGTACACTTAATTGAAATCAACACTTTAGTATTTGAATAAATGACCACCTACCTCAAATCGTTGATGGGTGATCGCCTACAGAAATTTCCCAAATTGACACAAAACAGCCATGATCATGATAAATAACAAGATCTAGATCTGAACCCTAGATTAAAGATCAAATGAATCAAGATCCATCAAACCGAGATCTAGATATAATACCAAAAATGGAAAAAAACATCCCTCTTTATTTGGAAAGAGGAGTTTAAGAGAGAGATAAATTTAATCAGGAAGAAACCACAAACTTGGAGAGGTGAAAATCCATCAACAGATATTTAATTTTCCAAGAAAGGAGGTTGAAAGGGATCGGAATACATCTAGGATCCTCAAAAAATAATAGAAAATGATTATGGATCGAGCTAGGGAGTTTGGGGGTATAATACAGGGGTTAGGTGATTTCTTAATAATTTTTGGCGGTTAAAAATATCGTATATGCAATTTTTTCATAGGGTGCACAGTTTCCCCTAACCCTATTCGATAACTATGTACAAAACTTAAGGGTGTCACATGGTAACTCCTAAGAGGGTTCACGGTTTGAAAAACAATGCAACAGCTATATGAATCCCCTCTATTTGGATCACATATTTTTCTGGGATGGGCGTACGATTTAAGAAAATCGTGTGCCACCAATGCGCTACTACTCTTCCCTTTAAATTCTATAAATTTTCACCAAAACACACCCAATATAAAACCCAAACTAAAATTATTACAACCAAAGAAAAAAGAGTACTTATAAATGAGCTCAATGATCACTATAAAAGGTCAGGATCTTACAATCTCCTCAACTTATAACATCTTACCCTCGATTTGTACTCACAATAATCTCTATAAAAATGAGGTATAAAGGTTGGTCCATGAATACCTCATCTACTATTCTCTCTCACATCTTTCCTTCTAAACACGGACATGTTTCAACAATAGAGAAACTATGGGAAATGTGTTTCCATGTAACACTTTATCACTTCCATCAAACACGTGTATTGGATGATCCTCAAAGGACACATGGGTTTCAAGCTCAACATAATCCACATCGATCACATGAGAAGGGTTAGGGTGATACCACCAAAGTTTTGACATAAGAAAAATATCATGCATAGCATTATACCTTTATGGAAGAGTCAATCAGTATACCACTAGCCTGATTCTCTCCATAAACTCAAATGGTCCAACAAACCTGGGTGCCATCTTGGCCTGTATTTGAATCCTATGGTGGCCCAATATAAGAAAAACCAAAAGGAATACACGATCACACACAAAAAACTCTATGGGTAATTGACATCAATCATCATATGACTTATGTATACACTGATCCCTAACCATACGTTTCTGAAACAACTGAACCTTCCCCAACATCTCATACACAAGACATGATCCCAAAAACTCTGACTCACCTACCTCCATCCAGCATAGAGGTGATATTTATGGATTACCATAAAGATCCTTGTATGCTTCCATCTGTATATTTTTATATTAATTTTTGTTATAGGATAACACCACCAAAGTAAGGTGTTTATCCTAAGACCCACCAACATCTATGGCACACGCTTGACGTATATCCTCAAGAACATATATCATACACTATAAAGGCCCATCTATCTATGGGTGGAATGGAATGATTAGTAAAACCTATGTACCAAGAGAATTTTGGAAGCCCTAACAAAAGTGTAATGAACAATGTGGATCATGTTCCGCAATAACACTCTATGGAACTCCGTGCAGATGGAATATTTCCCAAATAAACATCTCTCTAAACTGATCCACTGAGAAGGCCTTCCATAAGAGCAAGAAATGTGATGGCTTTATCAATCGGTCCACAATCACCCAAATCAATTCATTCTTGTGAGGATTCATTGAGATACCCACCATAAAATATGTGGTAATTCCATCCCACTTCCATTCTCAAATGGGAAATGTTAGTAGTAAACCCCCAAGTTATTAATGCTTGGCCTTCACCTGTTGATATGAGTAACATCATGTCATGAATCCTACTATCTCATTTTTCATGCACAGCCACCAAAATAGCAATCATTGGTCACAGTACATTTTGGTCACACCGAGATGAACCGCCCACTTTGAGGCATGAAATTCATGCATCCACTCTTCCCGCATACTCATAGTCACAACAACATGATTCCCAACATAGATGACCTCATCCTCATCTATTCTTCAATTGGAAGGAGACACCCCACCATAAATTATTTCCTTCAAGTCCAAGAATTTTTTATCATGATACTTCCATTACCTGATCCATCTCAATTGTGTAGAGTCCACTAAAACTGATAGGAGAGTCCTCTACTCTAAACTTTCCTAAATGAAAATATGCATCTTAGCAAGTAAAATAATCATTTTCCACTAATCACTAGACTCCTGATATACCTGAGTCTGAGTTTTCCTACTTTGAGTATCAGAAACACGGTTTCCCTTCCCAGTCATATATGCGAGATCAAATTTTCTAGACCCTATATACTAAAACCATCTCCATTGCAAGATATTCAAGTCACACTATGAGAAAATATACTTTAAGCTCTTGAGATCTACATACATAGTAAACATATCGCCCAATTGGTATTAACACAAACACTTAAAAGAATAAACCACTGAAACTAAATCTATGTTGTTTATAGGTTAGTTTTGTTCATGTGGCATCAACTTCTAATACCCAAACACTACAACTCGGTCACCCAGAATCAACACTGCTCCTAGTTTTATCCCAAAAACATCAAAAAACACCATATCATCCTCAAATGTATCAGGAAGTATAAATAATTGTGATAATGTCAAGTTCTTATTAAACTCAGGGAAGGCATTCTCACTTTCTTTTATCCACTAAAAATTTACTCCCTTCTTGGTCAAGCCCAAAATAGGTTCTTCCAATCATGAAAGTTCATGGATGAACCTATGATTAAAACACTCCCTTCCTAGAAAACAATTGATATTTAAATAAGTTCTTCAGAACCTTCCAAGATACAACTGCTTGAACCTTATCTATATCCACTAACACACCTTTCTCTGAGATGATGTGACCCAAGAAGTGTACTCAATTAATCCAGAATTGAAACTTAGATAGCTTGACATATAGTTGATGATAACTATGTGTAATCAGGATGATGTGAATATATTGGGAATGATTTTCATGACTCCTGAAGTACAAAAATATTTCATCCACAAACACTAACACAAATTGATCTTTGTATGGCTGGAGGATAATGTTCATCAAGTCCATAATCACTACTCATGTGTTTATCAGCCCGAATAGAATTACGATGAACTCATAAAGGCCAAACCTACTTTTGAAAGAAGTACACTATATATCAAAATGTCAAACTCTAAACTGATGATACCTAATATCAATTCGATCTTGAAGAAAATTCAAGATCCTATCAACTAGTAAAAAAGATCATTTATATGAGCAAGTGGATATAGATTCTTCACAATAATCTAGTTTAACATCTAGTAACCAATGAATAATCACAGAATACTATTAGCCTTCTTTTCAAAAAAAACTAGAGAACCCCAAGGTGACATACTCAGATGAATAAACCCTTTATCCATCAACTCTTATATATAATTATTGTGCTCTTGAATCTCTATTGATTTCATTCAATATCTTGAAATAGAGACTAGATCAGCCCCAGGAATGAGCTCAATTGTAGATTCTATATCTCTCTCATGTGGAAGCCCTGAGAATTAATCAGGAAAAACATCCTAAAACCTATACATTGTAGTTGTAAACACATCCTCCCTTGAACCTCCATCATCTAGAATAAGACTTGAAACCTAGGCAGTAATCTCCCCTCGATACTAGTAAAGTAACCCTACACAGCCTACATTGATATCCCACTCTCATTGGTGAATACAATTATCACCCTTATGAGTTGTAAAATTCTATCTCTTTCATGAAAAATCTATGTGTGATCGGTATGATACTAACTAGTCCATACCCAAAATTAGTTTGAAGCTAGGAATTTCATGGATATAAAGATCCCATAGAAACTGACTGTAAAGAATTGGTACCCATATGTCTTGGGTTCCTAGAGAACCATTATAGATGTCCCATAATTCTATAGCCTTCGGAATATATTGGTGGTTCGGGGATCTATTTACAGAAGTGTCCCAACCTACCATATTAGTGACATATCACTCATTCAAGGTCATGTGTAACTATCCCTTCTCCTGGCTACACTTTTTGTTATCACTCAAGATAATATTTTTGTAGTGAGGATTTCTGATCTAAAAATCTATACCTCTTGGACATCTAGAAGAAACCATATATCATTTACTAGAAGCCTCAATTATGTTCCCATCATATAATAGATCTTGATTCGCCACTTCTAAAAACTTCTCCATCCTAATGATATTCCCCTAGGACTTAATTTCACATTTAAGTTCATCCAAAAACTAAATTTCTATAGAAGCCTCATCCCCTACCAATATTGAAACAATGCACTGATAATCTAAAAAGCATCTAGCATATTCTATCACAAACAAGATCCCCTGAGTTAACTACATAAACTCAACTACCCTCTCATGACTAAGAATTTTGGGATAAAATTGATCCAAGAACTTCTCCTAAAATTCCTTCCACTCCATAGTCTTTAGTTTTCCATCCTATGTATGGATGTCCCACCATCACTTTTCTTGACCACAAAACATGTGAGCTGCTAATTTTACTCTTCTTAGTAGGATTCTCCAAATGGTCAAGTATAGACCAGAGAGACTCCATCCAAAACTCTTCTACCTCAGTTCTATTATCTCTGGTAAATGTCGTAGGTTGATGAAATGGAAACTCCCTCATTATATCAGACATTCTTTTCATAACCCTCCATGGGTATCTTTACATGGATTACATAAATTGAGCAATTTTATCTCATAACTTCTCTCCAACTTCCTCACCTGTCACTATCTGTGCCTCAGGTTTTACTACTAGATGATCATTTCCATATATATCCTCCTTTAATCCTATCAACAAGAATCTTCATGTAGGAATATCTCTTTAATTAAAAACATACATCTTATGACACATTTCACTACATTAACACATTTAACAAGAGGGATTCACACAAGGCCATAACAATTCTTTCTTCCTTTTTCTACCACACGGTCAACATCGATTCACTATCACTATCCTTAACTATACTACATCTAAGTCCTGGTAAAAAAAGTGTAAATAAATTATCATATTCAAGATTCTCATTATACACACATTTATATACATCTTTTATCATTTTAAAATTATAAATTCAATATTAGGCACAATTTTGATTTAAAAAATCACAAAAGAAATAAAACAACCTTCACATAAACAACTCATCCCAAAAACTTATTTTTCCCTATGCATTCCTAAAATGATATATTTCACAATAATTGTAGAGTACCATGAATTATACATTCATACTCAACTCTTGTACCAAATCAATCCATGAGTCAAATATTAGAAAATCTCATGAGAAAAAAAATCAAACAATAGGTGCATCACTCTAGGTGAAATAACATTCAACTATAACAACACGCTTAAATAACAATAGTCCCACCCTGGTTACTTGTCTTTTACCCTTGTACATGGGTTAGCTACTGCCATGCATGATCTCTTAACCAATACCTAACTCATTAGATTATCCAATAAACCTTTCCCAAATATTAACACAATAGAAAATAAAAAAACCACCTTCGCTGTAACTTTATAACATCCTAACGCGGGTTCCATGAATTGGTCGGTTATTTGACCTCAAGCATGCCTCCCCATATGCCAGAGGCTGCCGACTAGTAGCGAGGGTCTAATATATATCATTAAGACACTATACCCTCTTTATCAAATTTGCACCAAAATGGAGATAAATAAGACTAACCAAATGATATAACCATAACCAGAATAATACCAATATCACATGATGACCAAAACAGGAGATACAATATCCAAAACTAAATAGTAGATTCTTTGTGCCAAATACATTACATGTCAATATGAAAACCCCAAGATAAATAGACACTGAAAAATCCAAGGTGGGTCCCGAATCACATTTGGCTCCCTCATCCATGCTCCATCCCAATTCATCCATCTAACATAGGTACCTTTCCCTTAACTTGTCCTATAAACACGAATCCTATTTGGGTTCTAATCAATAATATTGATTAGGGTGTGATTAAAACTCAGTAGGCCACCACCAACGATGTTGAAAACAATATCCAGTCAACAATAGTGATTGTTGTTATACAAATAAAAAATGAAATAAATAAAGTAAACAGTTTACATTTATTCAATTGCTATTTATTTAACCACAAAACCTCTCAGGTTTTCAAGGATACCTAAACTATCAATACCTTCTTTTTCTTGCTCCATAATCTGAACCATATCACATATTCAATTAAAATTTTATTATAGCACATGGGTTTCATTATCCATTTCATTTTATTTCATTATCATGGCCACTTGGAACCATAGTTCAATGCCAAAATTTTGGGCCTAGATCTCCATGCTTAGAACACCAGGGGTATTTGAAGTAGCAGTTCATGACCCATAACTCATTTATCAATCAACCACACAAGTATGATTTTAAAGCATCAGTCTATGTCCCACACTCTTTTATCAAACAATCACACAAGTGGGCTTTGGAAGTAACAATCGATGTCCCATACTCATTTATCACTATGTTATTTTGATGAAAAATATCATGTCCCACATTCATTTATCAAACACTTTATCACTATGGTATTTTTAAGAATTATATCATGTCCCACGCACAAAT
This sequence comes from Viscum album, assembly GCA_963277665.1. Classification (NCBI taxonomy): domain Eukaryota; kingdom Viridiplantae; phylum Streptophyta; class Magnoliopsida; order Santalales; family Viscaceae; genus Viscum; species Viscum album. The sequence goes on from OY728127.1 coordinate 320,004,582, forward strand.
ATCAAAATCACATATATCACATATTTCAAGGTAAATCAACATTAAAATTCTTATAAAATTTCAAAATCAAAACATCTATTAATTAATTCAAAAATTAATTACTTTAGTACAATAATTTCAATAACACTATAATTAATACATTAATAAATTATTCCAATTCAATAAATTGGATAATAAAATAATACCATTAATTAATTCAACAAATAATTAATACAATTCAACAATATAAATATCCCCATAATTGATTAAATAGTTAATTATTCCAACTAAATCAATTTCATTGTTATAATAATTCCTGTTAATTAATTCAATAATTAATTAATCCAATTTCAATAGTCTCAATATCCCCAATTTCACAATACCTTAATTAATTAATTAAAAATAATTATTATTTTTATTTAATAAACTCAATTTTTAATCACCCAATAGAAATTATAGAATTACTTACACAAAATTGAAATCAAGATTTTGGTATTTGAATAATAGACCACCTGCCTCAAATCATCGACAAGCGATCGCCCAATGAAAATTCCCGAAATTGAAATGGAAAAAAGTACTATCACAATGAAGAATAGGATCTAGATCTGAACCCTAGATATATGATCAAACAAATAAATATCCATAATACCTTAATGTAGATATAATACCAATAGTGGATGAAACAATCATCTTTTATCTGAAAAGAGGAACAGGAGAGATATAGATCTAATTGAGAAGAAACCACATACCCTGAGAGGTGCAGATCCATCAACGGATCTTTGATTCTACATGAATAGAGGTTATAAGGTCTTTTAATCCTTTTGAGAGCCTCCAAAACTGAGATTAAATTATTATGGGTTGATCTAGTTAATTTCAATTTATAATAAGGCGGTTTGAGAATTTGTTTAATAATTTTTAGGGGTTTAAAATCTCGTATGCATGGTTTTCATCTCAGGGAGCACGGTATATCTTAAATGTGTGAGCTAATCATGAAAATAACAAATGGATTTCTCAAAATTACTCCTAATAGGGGGAATGGTTTGAGAAACCATGTACAATCTATGTGAATCCCCTCTGTTTGGGTTTTCACGGCTTTCTAAGAAGGGAGCACGGTTTGGGAAAACCATATGCCAACCACGCACCACCTATTTTCCCAAAAAATTCTCCAAAGTTTCACCAAAAACCCCCAAGATAAAACCAAAACAAAAAATTACTAAAAAAAATAAAAATAGTACTTTTAAATGAGCTTGCGTTATCTCTAGAAAAGGTCGAGATCATACAATATTAAATTAATATAAATTAATTTTCATGAAGAAATTGACCTGAAATGACATAATTAGAATTAATGATAAGTATGAGTCTAATACATATCATATAATAACATTTTTATAAGTTATTTATGTGTTCACCCTTATCTCATAGTTTTAACCCTTGGGTAACCCTTTTGAAAATTATTGTGATATCAATGTTTTTTACTCTTTAAGAGTCAATAAAGTTACTATAAAAAGTAAAGTGACCCATAAATGGATCTTGGTTGATATTTTAAACTATATACAATTAAAATGGGTCAATATACTTTATTATGAATTTTAAATCATTTAATAAAATATTTTTTATTACAAAATATCATTAAGGTCATTTTTGGAAATACATGAAATATTATAATATAATATGTGTCTAACTCATGTTAAATGGATCCAAAATGATATATTCTAATATAAGAAGTATATGGACTTAATAAATTCATAAAATCAAATTTATATAGGTTTATATATAATTTTAAACCTTAAATTTTGTTTTATACCCCTTTGATTACCAATTATAACCTTAATCATGCAAATAACTTTTTCAATATTAAAGGGTTATAAGTCTACTTATGAGGGGGAAAATGGTTAATAAATATCCAATGGGTGAAATTTTAGAACATTTATCATCCTAATTTTCCTCTTAAATATTTTTTTATTTTTAGATAATTTAATAAAATATATTTAACATAAAGTACTTTTAATTTTATTATAATATTTATTCACTAGATTTGACTTTGAAAATAACATGGTAGAAATTAAATTTGATAATAAATCTTTCAAAAATATATAATATTTAATATGTATCTTTAAATTTCTAGTACACTTTAACTCACCATAAAAAATATTACTTTTTTCATTTTTAAAATCATTTACTTGATTTTTTTACTCGTTTTAAAAGCTTTATGTCGACATTGTATTAGAATTTAAGGTAATTATTTCACCAATAAAAATTTAAAATAAATTAATATGATCAACATAATAATTTAATATTAAAATAATCATTTAGAACTAAACATAATTTTTTTATCTATTTCATAAAATATTTATAATAATAAGAGAAAAATAATGACATTTTTTACTTTATTCTTTACTTAAAATATTAAAAAGGTCAAAATCAAAACTAAATGGAAATAAAATGTCAAATTTTTAATTTTTTGAATATTATGGATGAAATATAATAATCCATTAAAATAATATCGAGTTATTAAATGAATTTTAAGCCTTATCACATTAGTTTTAACCCTAATTAACCCATTTTACCTTTATTATGGTAACAGAAAATTACTATGGATACTATTCATATTGATAAAAAATTAAGTTGACCTTAATACCAAATATTAATCATTTTGATTCCAAATATGAATTTTATTTTATCAAATAAAAATAAAATAATTATTATAATTTAATTTAAAATTAAACTTCTAAAACATGATGAAAAACGATTTTCTAAAAAAATATCCTTTAAAGAATAAAAATGTTTCTATACCAAATTCAAGTATATTGATTCCAAATACATTCATTAGAATATTTTTAATATGAACTAAATAATTTAATTTTAAAACCAATCAAAAATATAATGTGACGTTGTATGTACTAAGAAATAAATTACAGCTTTCAATAAAAAAACAGAATTTTCATTATTCATTTAAAAATCATTTTTTCGAAAAATTACTAAAACGTCATCCTAATATAATTTTGACAAGAAAAATTAAAAAATTATATCATTTTTATAAATTAAATTTCTTAACATTCTAAAAATTAATTATAGCACTCCCTCACAAAAATCAAAAAAAAACTATTTTTGAAGAAACCATTTTTTTGAAGCATATAATTACATTACTAAAAAATTCAGTGCTTATTTACTAAAAATTAATAATTAAATTTTTATTGAGAATATAATTTATATATATATATATATATTATGATTTGGTTAATCTTATTAATACACACCAATTCAACAGCTAGGTTATAACGATCATATTTAAATAATAATATTTTTTGGTTTGTTTAAGCTCGAAGTTTCATATATTATACGCAATCAAACGAAGAATAATTTTCAAATATTGGGATATTACATTCTCCCCCCCCCCCTTTATAAATTTTATATGCGCAATTTTAACTTGATCTTAGTAATCAAGGGTTTTACCTTTGAAAATACCTTCATTAAAATCCAAATTCATAAAAAAGGGTTGATAAAACTTCCTATTAAAAAGTGGTACAAGTGTAACATGAAGGTCAACTAGAATAACACATAACTAGGTTTCAAAATATGAGAAAATTTGTGGGAAGTTAAAATATAGACATGGAAGAAAATTTTAATTTAAAAATAATGATGGAGAGTGATAGAGAACATTTATCACAATAAAGTGAATGATTGTGATAAATTTAATGACCAAAAAACCACAAATCAATGAGGTGTGAAAAAGAACATCAATTCATCATAAATTAATGAAATAGGATAACATTTTATGTTTAAATATCCTTTTCCTAGATTTGAGAAATTTATTTACATATCTTGACCAAAAACATAAGTAAATATACTTACTTGACAAGTTGAATTTCATCCTTTAATCAATTTCCACCACAATCTCATATTTTTTCCCAAATGATGAGTATTCAAGATGAATTTTTCATGTATAACACACTAAAATAAACTTATAATTAATAACCTAATACAAAAAATGATAATGAGATATTCCTCCTATATTTACTAAAACCAAAATGGTTAGCATAATGTAATATAATACCAAAAATTAATAAACCTCCATATGAAAAAATATTACATTTTACCCCAAAATTTAAAAAATAACTCAAAGGTTATACTTAGATAATTACCTAAATAAATAACCATATATCACAAATTACCTCAATAACCTCAATATTAAATAGTGTTCTATCCTCAAAGGTTTCCTCATATCTTTCATCAAACATCCATAAAAATTTAATACTATTATTATGGAAGAATCCATCACATTAAACCTAATAGTTACATATACTTCAACCCAATATGGAAATTTCACCCAAAATATTAATAATAACCTTAAAATCCAATCCCTTAAAACCTCAAAAGTGTTCATCATTACTTTGAAATTATAATCAACCTTAGATATATAAACCCATAATTATATCCATAACTCTAAAATTAACCTCAATTGAAAACATTCTAATATTTAAAGTTATCTAAATCTTGAATTTTATAAAAACTACAACAACCATGAACTTATACTCTTAGATTTAGTGATAAAACAACATCATTATCTTTCTTCCCTTACTACCAATTAATGTTACCCAATTTCAACCATCAAAAACATAAAAAAAAACATGAATAAATATTTGATCACTTACCTACTAAATAACCTTTTAGGTTTTTAGATTTAGACACTTAAGAAAAACTCTTACATAACAGTACCCATATATTTAAGTAAATATTTTTCCACTTATACCTAGTTTTTCATATTCCATATTAAGTATTTAATGTGTCCCATAAAAATATTCACACATGGAATATTTATAGTTATAATTCATTTAAAATTTTTCTTTATAACATGGGGAAAAGAAAATATAATAAGGGGGATATTTAATGCTCAATAATGGTAAACATAATCATTAACAACTGAATATCATCAATTATCATAAGATAAATATAGGGTATGGAGACATAATAAAAGTTCATGAGTATAACATAACATAGAATTGAAACCCATAAAAAATAGATTATCAAATAGGTGACATGGAATAAATATTCAACAACGTAAATAGTCATAATAATCATGAGTCATATTATATCAATCTTGGTCAAAGGAAACATTAAAATTCCATAGTAATAATAAGGAAAATGTTTTTGTATCTTGGAACATAATCTTTAAAACTTATGTCATAAATAACAAGATCCCATTAAAATCCCAATGAGAAACCTCCCCAGTTAACACCCTCCTTCTTACCTTTAAAAAAAAGGAACACTGCCCAATTCTTTGGAGAGTTATATCAAGCTCACCTATCATATAATTTGTATCAAGATCACCAATCTTATAAGCTATATTGGGCTCACCTATCAAATATTTTATATCTAGATTACCCATCATAAAATCTATATCAGCCTCACCCATAATAATAAATAATTTCTAATTACCATTCATGAATAAAACATTTATAAACTTTCACTTTTCAATATAACACTCTTTAAATCAACCATTCTTCCTTTATTGATTTTTTAACGCATCAAAAATAAATGGGTTTCATGATAATCTCCTTAAAAAATCATCATAATCCATCCAATGAAATAATATGGATGTTATAAAAGATCATAATAACAAGGAATTGTTTGAATAATTAAAGGATATTTAAATTGATGAAAATACCAATAATATAACATTTAAAACATTTCTTTCAAAATAGGGAAAAATAACCTTTTCTATTGATACCTTTAAAATCTAAAAATTCAAAAAATATTGAGAAAATGGTTTTTTTAATAACCAAGTAAACCTATATATTATAATTAAAATCAAATAATAATAATGGTTGTGGGAAAATCCATTCATTTCTTAAATATTAAAAATAAACATTCTTTTCAAACATAGGTAAAGAGAGTTAGAAGTGACCCGTATAGAAATCATTAGGAAATTTAATTTTTAAAACCTTTTAAAATAAGTTTAGATATCATGTAAAATAACTTAATTAAATTAATTTATGTTTATAAAGTAAAATTCTTTAAATTAAACAAATAAAGTGGGGGAATATTTTGGTTAAAATTATTTAAAAAATTTAAATCAACATTTTTAAAGAAAAACAATTTTATAGCCTTTTAAAACCAAATATAATTTTAAATAAGGAACATAATAATGAACATAAAATTATGTGAGTATAAAAGATTCATCATATTATATTTCAATAGATAGTATATACATCAAAAAAATTAATATATGTGCATCAATCAAACCATATCTCAATGAATGAAATTTGAGATAAGAAACCCTTATAATTCAGAAAATGCTTGAATAAAAAAACCATTGAATATAGGAACATTACATGATTATGTAAAAAAATAATTTACATGATTGAATATATGGAAACAAATTTATGGGTCATTAATTACACTATATAAAATAAATCATGGTGCCTAACTTTAATTATGCCTCAAAGAATTGAAATTAAGACCTTGAAAACCCTTATAACTTTTATAACATTTGAATCAGTATCTCATGAAGGATAGAACAAAAAATGAAGATAAAATATCATGAAAAAATATTCATTCATGTTATAATATCTAATTAGGTATAGTTTACACCTTATAGAATGAATTAGGTGCATAATACAAGATATATTTCAAAGAAACAATATTGGGATGGTTAACCCTTACAAAGATTGTATCATCGAAGTGATAATATTATCAACGGAGAGATTATGTGTAACAAATTTAAATCAAAAAAATAATTTTAAAGATATAATAAAATAATTTAGGGATAAATTAAAACCTAAATAAGGCATAAAAAATTCAATAAAGTAGAAGTATAACCTAATGGATTAAAAATTCAATTAAGAACCCTCTTACCACTTTGGTAACTTCTCAATAAAAACCCCTTGGATAATGTAACATGAATTGAAACTAAAAATACTATAAATTATATAGTATTAATGATATAACATGTAAAATAAAATTATATATTCAATATAAAATATATCAGTTTTGAAACATTAAAACATACCTTATTGAAGAAAAATTGAGATGAAATCCCTTACCTTGAGTCCATTCTTTCTATGTATAACCTTTAACTTTTGTATAATAAACATATATAAATTATTTAACTTATTAGTAAAATTTCTAAGGATTAATACCTAATACTTAAACCATTTATTTCATTTATTTTAATGACAAATTTAATTACTTAATTGATTATGTCCATGTTTGGTGTTTTAAGGGTGCTCGGTTTATGACTTCAAAACGGATTTGATATGATGACCATGGTGAATGGGGTTATTCTTCCATAATATCAAGAATAGTAATAATTAAAAAAATTATCCTTTTTATAAATTAATTTCATTCTTAAAACCAACTATGAAATATGCTTATGAAAAATTAATTATGTTACAATCATGAAGATGGTATGTCGTACATATGCATGAGTAATGATTTCTTATTTCAATTAACATGAGGGAATGAAATTAAGTATTATTTTACCTTTAAATAATTTATATAATATCATAAATATAACAATATATCTTTAAATAAAGTTATATATATAATACATGTGATGCATTGATGAAAAATTAGTCAAATAACTCTGTGGTGGTGGTAATCTACTCGTACGCATGAATGATGTTATCGCATTTCAATGGATGGAAAGGAAATAAAATAGAATAATTATTATTTTCATATAACTTTTATTATGTAAATAATATCATATATATATATATACATTAAATCCATAATTATAATCATCTGTTCGAAGCGATGATGGAAAATGAAAAACATCAGTTCGCAAGGCAGTACACTGCCATACACATGAATGATGGTTTTATTTTCCATTTGATAGAAAATGATATATATACATATAGGTTATTACATTAAACTTATAACATAACAACATACGTAATATACTTATTGTATCCTTTCATCATTGTTTAATTATATTTTAATTAGGTAAAAGAATAAATAAAACTAAAACATTCGGTAAAAAGATATACCTATTCTTTAGACAACCACCATTGCTTTACAACTTAAGCCCCATAATGATGGTATTATGCCCAAAATATGAACTCTATAATTGGAAAAGGTATGTTAGTGAGGGATATGTTCTGTTATTTTATGAACCAAATGGTTTATTAAGTATTAATAAAGAGTAGGGGAGGTTCCCTTTTAAAAGTGATTTGAGGGTCACTCTTGGAATTTCATAAATTATTATGTTAATATAAATTAATTTTCATGGAAAATGGAATCAAAATGACATAATTAAAATATAGGATGATTATAAGTCTAAATAATATCATAAAATAATATTTTTACAAGCTTTTCTATTATATTCTCCATTCTCCCTTGGTTTTACCCCCCCCCCAATTAATTCTTTAACATTTACCATGATATAATTGTTTTTTACTCTATATGGGTCAAGAAAGTTACTATAATAGTAAAGTGACCCATAAAAGGAACATGGTTAATATTTTAATCATATATAATTCAATTGGATAAATAACATAATTTTTTATGAATTTTAAATCATTAATAAAATATTGTTTATTATAAAATAACATTAATGTCATTTTTGAACAAACATGAAATATTGTAATATATTATGTGTCTAAATCATGTTAAATGGTTCGAAAATGACATTAATTATATGATAATGAATATATAGTCATAATTTAATAACAAAATCATATTTATATGGGTTTTAATATAATTTTTAATCTTATTTTATGGTTTAGGCCATTGGTTAAACAATTTTAACCATAACCATAGTAATGAATTTTGCAATATTAAAGGGAAATTTTTTAATTATAACAAGAAAATTGGATCATAAATGTACAAGGGGTTACATTTTGACCACTTCTCACCCTAATTTTCCTCTTACAATATTTTTTATGATTTTTAAATAATTTAATAATATATAACCAATATAAAATATAGTCAATATAAAATACTAGTAATGTCATTTTAATAACTATTCACATAATTTGAATATAAAAAAAACAAGAAAGTAGTGGAATTAGAATATTAAACTTCCATATATACATATATATATAATATGATACATTTATCTTCAAAAAATTTGGAACACTTTAAATAACACATGAAATATTTCTTTTAGAGTTCTTGAAATAATTTTGTTATTTTTTTAACTACTATCACAAGAACTATGTCAGTATTTCATAAGAATTTATGGTGGTTATTTCATCACTAGAAATTAAAAATAAATTACCATTATAAAAAAAATATCATTAAAATAATAATTTATACCCAAATATAAATTTTTTCATCTAATTAACAAAATATTAAAAATATTAAATTCAAGAGAGTGAAATTTTTGACTTTATCCTTTATTTAAAATTGTATAAGTTCAAAATAAAAGATGAATGGAGAAAAAGGTTAATATTTTTGAAGTTTGAATTATTATGGAAATAATATACTCATCCTGTGAAATTAATTTATGTTTTTTAATGAATTTTAATCCTCATCACTTTAGTTTTAAAATAAACTAACCCATTTTAACATTATTTTGATAACAAAAAAATCTATGGTAACTATTAATATTGATCAAAATTTAAGTTAATATTATTATATAATATTAATTATGATTATTCAGTATATTTAATCCATTTTATGAGAATAAATTAATATTTTATGTATAATTTAATTTAAAATTACACCTGTAAAACACAATGAAAAGTGATTTACCAAAAAAATGATTTTTTTAGTATAAAAATGGTTTATACCAAATTCAAGTATAATTATGATTAAAATAAAATTTATTAGATTATTTTTAATCTAATATAAATAAATAAAATTTAAAACTAATCCAAAATATAATGTGACTATGTAATTACTTGAAAATATTAAAACAAGTTTAAATAAAAATCAGTATTTTTCATTATTCATTGAAAATCCTACCTTTTGTGAAAATTATAAAAAATTCATCAGAATATAATTTTGAAATACTAAATTCAAAAAACATATAATTTTTATCTAATAAAATATATATTACTTCCAAAAATTAATTATAATATTTTCTCATAAAAAGTAGTAAAAATATTTTTAAGCAATCATATTTTTTAAGCATAAAATGAGTGAAAAATTAAGTGCTTATTTCTTAAGAATTAATAAATAAATTTTTATTGAGTATGAAGTTCATATATATTTCCAAATGTAGTTAATCCTAATTATACCCACTAATCAATGTATAGGTTATAATGATCATATTTAAAAAATAAAATTTTTTGGTTCATTTAATATCGATGTTTTTTACCTTATTCACTATCAAACATAGTCTTCTTTTAAAATATTAGGATATTAAATTGTGAATATAAATAAGAAATATTATGGAATTATGAGAAATGTATTCATTAAGGATTCAAACATCACAAATTCTTGTAAGGGTGAGTTATCCAAGCATGGGAAGCAAGAGGAGCTAATCATCAGCCATATTAAAAATAATATCTAGGATTAATGAAAAGAGAAGTTTCCAAAATTGTTTAATTATATGAAAAAATAATTTAGTGGATTCTGATGTTGTTCATTCATGATTGAAATATCATGAAATATATAGATTTCATGATTCAGTCATGTTTGAAGAAATAACGAATGAGGAAAACCACTGCATATATTCTTTGAGGAACAAAATGAATAAATTGGGTTTTCAATAATAAAATGGATGATGTTCCATAAAACTTTGTCTTATTTTTCATAATATACTACATCTTTATGATCCACGGTATTTTGAGAATTCATGGGTTATTGATATTTAGTTTATGAATTTTCCCAATAATCTAGTAATGATAAATAAAGATGAGTTCCACACTGCATCGGTTTGTCGTGTGTTTGATACACCTATGGAAATATTAAGTGCAGATTTTAGGAGAGTTTTTTTTAGGAAGATAATGTCAATCCTACTGTATAGATATTGTCAAGATATTTTAGAATGAGTTTTAATAATTATAATTAATTAATGAGGGTATTCTTGGAATACCATTTGAGTTTAAAATGTAGCACCCAGAATACATGGAATGCCAAAACAGGGGTATTTTATTATTTTAATTTTGGGATGGATACTTCTTTGTCCCCTCAATATACCATTTATGAGAATTTAAAATTAAATAATTATTTAATATAGTTTCTGATGGATGTGATAAGGTGTGAATATTAAGGAGGTAGAAATACATAAAATAATATATAGTCATTCTTGTTGTGTGTGGTCATCATTTAAAACCCATGAGCTATTATACTTGTGAGATTAGATGAACTCCTAAATAAGAGAGGAAGAATACATTACATTTTATAATAAGGAATAAGGAAATAACTACCATAATTCTGAAATAAATTTAACAGTCCCAAAGTTTTGAGAAGGAGAATATCATGTGAAATTCTTTGTTGCAAAATCATTATGAGGAGTTGTTGGATTTAAATATCACATTAAATCATTGAACAAGATAGTTAGGTGAACTGATTCATAAACTCTATGTTAGAAGAAAAGTGAAAATTGATTGATTTATGGATTGTTCTTGAAACCCTACTATCATTATAAGAATATTCTTATGAGATTAATAACATTATTCTTATTTAATGAGTGACATAATGTGTAGATATCCTGATATATTTTCAAAGAAGAACTTGAAAGGAACACTTTTACATACAAGTTGGGAATCTATAGAACCTATGTGACTCAGGGTATGCAAGTAGAGCATCATGGGATTCAGTTAATACAGTGTGAATCTATTTAAGAGGTCCCTTGGGAATCTAGTAAGAGAATCCTTAAGAGATATAAACAAGTGTTGGGTAAGACACTAGAAGAGATACAATTAGTGAGATTATGATCTGGTTATGGGGGAACTACACCAAAATCAGACATAAATAATGGTTTTTTAGTGGCATTTTATTAAACCCCAGCTAATTTTTTTATAAATAATTTACTAATGGTTTATTTAAAACAGCCGCTAAATCTTTTATTTTTTCAATCATGTGGCACTTCTCCCCCGAATCCCCCCCACCACCACCACCACACCCCCAACACCCCTCCCCCCTCCGACTCCCCGAAGCCCTACCCCTACCGGTCCTGAAGACCTACCCACATCGGTCCCAACCCTCAGTTACCCTTGCCATGCCTCACCATCCCTTGTCGCGCCTTGCTACCCCTTTCCACTGGTCGTTGTCGATCCTGACCATGTTACTCGGTGACCCTCTCTATCAGTCCCAACATAGCACCTCGTCGCCCCTCACTATTGGTCTAGACCAAGCCTCTCTCCACCCCTCTCCATCAGTTCTAACCTAGCACATCACCACCCCTCACCATTGGTAGGTTTTAAATTACTATTTAATGTCTATGTTTAAGAATTTAAATGGAAATATATTTGATTGAAAATGATAATGGTTAAGGGATGAATGTGTGGTTTGAGATCGATAAGATAATGTTTATAGTATGAATTCCTCATAGGGATGAGTCTTAGAATGATGTGTTTGGGTCTTGAAATGTCAAGTATGCTAAATTGGTTGACCTAAATCTATGTTTAATATTGTGTTAAGTAAAAATTTGAGATTATATTTGTAATGATAATGATTTATTTAATTTAATTCAAAGCTTTGTTCTTAAATAGAGTTATTGTAATTTAATGATTCTTTTTTATATAAAAATGATGAATTTGAATTTTATTATTTAAAATAGGAATTGTGTTTCGAATCTAATGATATATAGAGTTTTGTAAATATTAGTAATTATATTTGGATTATTGAGTAATAAATTAATTATATTGGGTAATATCATGGTAGGATAAAAATATATTATAATAATGTTTGGATAAATTTAAGATTTGATGTTGAATTATTGTTATTAAAGTATAATATTGGAAGATTTTGTTTTTAACTATTTTTTTCTGAGAATAATATATGAGGATAATGTTTGTTGATAAAAATTATTAGGGGTGTTTGGAATTGGATAGTGTGTTGAACTTGTGTAAATGTTCATTGATTAGCTTTAGGAATAATATCTTGACATTTATATATGAAGTAATAAATTATATTCTTTGTGATAGATAGAGGGGGATTTAATTAAAATTTCAGTTCTAGAAATGTATAGAAATAATGGTAAAATCAGCATGTATGAATAAACTCAATTATTTCACTTATAATGTAATTAAATGTGTGTTGAGTGATGGATGAATTCTTTTTTTATCATAGTCTGATGATGAATTTCTTAATGTTTTAATGAGTATTGTGTTGAAATTAAAGTAGTGATTTTATGGTAACATGATGTGTTCATGTTGTTTTACAATCTATATTTCCAGGATTTCTTTTGTAGGAGAAAGCCTTGAGTTAGGATATGATTTAACCATGAGTTTGGTTATGATGTGGGTTATTCTATATAATATTCTATATTGAGATTTTTTGTGATTTATAGAACAAGAGGATTAGGCAATGGGTTTGGCTATTCTATCGGTACGATAACCGTAGGATTTTGCCTTGTTCTTAGCATAACTATTATTTTTAACCACCTAATAATAAATCTCTTCATAGTTTCCCATTTCTAGGAATCTATATGACACCCCTTCATATCAAAGACTTTAATGTAAATAAATTCATTGCATTTCATATAGGTGATCTAAAATTTAAAAAAAATGTCAAACTATAGAATGAATATACATATTATGACTTTATGAATTTAGTATAAAACATTGGAATGTGTTCCTATATATCTTCCTAAAGAAATATCAACTAGTTGTTCTAAATAAAAATTTACTAAAGTAGATCCCAGAACACATCTACTTAAATGAATTACCTTGAAACTGAAGGCATGTTTAGTATCCTTGTAGCTAAAAACAATTTGATAGGATTTCTTACCAACAAGGAAATTCCACCTATAGATTCAATATTAAACAAATGAATTGGTATACCCAAAAACTTGATCCAAATTGGAGCCACTAAAGAATTAATCCCTTTTGTCCAATTTGGATTCTTTTATAATAATTTTTTTTGAAAACCTTTAATTACTAATGATTCACATCACCGATAATGGTTAAACTCTTCTTCCACCTCAAATTTCATAATCACATTTGTCTCATTGAGTGGGATAATATCAACCCTTCAGGGGTTTATGATATTTATATATATTTTCAACATATTAATATTTTTTAAACTATTATATATGAATCTCTTTTCCTATTTAGTAATAGTTATGTATTTTAATTTTTTTTAAATAAATTTTTTGAAATATATTTTCTGAACATAATTTTATTTGATAAAATGATAGGAATTCCATAGAGGAAGTGTTACACTGATGCCAGTAAACTCTCAATAGGTGTTCCATCAACTACAGTAGAAGATGGTGATCCATCTGTCTCCCTCCATACAGTATCTGAGACACCATTCGGTTTCCCCTATACACCGTCTCTCAGACTCTCTATCGGCGTCCCATCAGCAGCTAAGTCAATTCCTTCCCATTCAGCAGCCTCCGCAGTGAGTCTCCTAGCTATTCATGTGGATATTTTAGGATGACTATTATAGTTAAAAAATTAATATGAATAAATTTATTTCACTTTTTTATACTGCTAACTATTTTTTAATAAAATATGGAAAAAAAAGATACTACGGAGAAAAATATGAAAAGTTCATATGTGTGGAATCTGACCATCCTAAAGATAGTTGTCCCATTTGATTCCTATAGGGTCCCTAAAGATAATTCCATGGGATTAATTGGACATATTCTATAATATCTGGTGGTGGATCCAGTTACCCTTCCCATTATGTATGATGATTGGAGGTATATGCCTTCATCCATGTGTACATATTCATTACAGTCTCCATGTCGTGGTGCAGTTTGTTATTCAAACACTTCATTATTTGGATGTGTATAATAATGAGTATAAATGATGTAAATAACAAATAAAAAATGTTAATTATTATTTATATATGATATACCATTAAATTACATATTATTTAACAATCAATATAATGATATTTTCGCTCGTGCATACGTACGGATTACCCGTCTCCACGAACGTGATGAGATTTATTTCCCATCGTAATCATTCAAATATAATCTTCATTTTATGATTAAAAATAATGTTTATGAACTTAATATCATTCTTTAAATGAATAAAATACATCCTATCCAAAAAAACATGGCTTACATAACTGATTATATAAAGGAAAATGGATCGGTTAACACTTGAAACGATGATACTACTAAAATATTATTAACAAAACAATATTATAGGATCATATATGATATCATATTTATGTATATAGTTCTTGTATAATTTAATAACAATTATTTAACTATTATACATGAGTTTAACATACCCTTAACCAAGTAAAATTAAAAGGTAAGGGGTTTTCATCTCACTTTCATTATTGTGATATTCCTACTATATTTTCCACTACTACCTTTTGTGTGGTGTTTTTAATGCCCTTGATTGTAATTTTTGAGTAATATACTTTAATTTATGGGTATTTAAATCATCATTGGATTATACTTATTTCATGGGGTGTATGTTTCGTATGTTTCCAAATCGGCAAGGGAATTTCAAATTTCAATTTCCACTCATTCGGTATTAAGCAAACTTCATTGATTACATTACTCCAGAATTATGTGTGAAATCACTATTTATTTACTTATGTAGTAATTTTGACTTCCCTTTGTGTGGATATACTTTTTATAAACATAATAAATTCATTTATAAATTCTCAATTCATCTATATAAACTTTATAAGAGTAATTTTAACTCAGTTTCCATTCCTTGAGTTAAACATCCAAGTCATTGCTGTTGTTTTTAAAAGAATTTGTGTGAATGTCCTCTGATATATTTACACTGAATATCCAATAATATTGAGTATATTTATATTTTTCACACATAATTATGTCATTGATTTATCCTTAACCTAGGGATATGGTCTTTATAAAGGAATTCATCTCAACTTACAATCCATTGAGACTTCTTTGTTGTTATGCACCAATTCACTTTTATTTAGTGTATATAATGTACTTTGACATAGTATATCATGAATCCCTTTATTCTCATAATATTATAAAGTTTTTATTACCTCAATTATTTGTATTCAAGTGTCGCTCATTTGGTTAGGAACTCTAACTACAATATCATTTTGAATGTTTTAAAAAATTATTCTTCTAAATCTTTATCATTAATGTACATGTTTTAAAAATGGTTTTAAGGTTTTATTTAAATGTAAAATAATATTTTAAAATTGAAATTACTTTTAAAAGTTTGAAATTGGTATCGTACACTTTGATTCAAAAATAAATTTTAAACAACTTCTTCATAAATAGTGAGACGTTTAAATGTTTTCATGAAAAAAGAATATTTCCCTCAAAGATTTTTACTGATCATTTTCAACTATGTAAACTTCCTTTACAGGATATTAATCTTGATCGAGGTTGATTTATTATGATAAACATCTTCCATACTATATTTAAGGTTTAGTGATATGTTTGACTGTGGATGTGTCATTTTTATACCATTTATGGTTTATGGATAAAGTATTGACATTTTTTATGCTAGTTTTAATATAAATGTTTATGTTATGTTTAAACCTTTTAATATAAGGAATTAATTGGACTTAATAAGTGATGGGTGGATCTTTCTATAGCTCCTAAATGCATTAGTAGGTCTCATAAGACAAACTAGTGTCTTGGCACAAGGCCTTGACAAAATCTTATTTGTAGTCTTGGCATAAGGCCTTGACTATGTGGTTATGAAGTCTAACATTGTGCATTACATCATTATAAAAGTATCTATTGATATTGAATGTGATTATAAGACTATTATAATATCCATGTAAATAATTAAATGGAATTATTTGATTTTATCTTTGTCATATTATGCTGAAGTTTAATTTTAAAAGGCTTTTTTTAGTCTTATGCATTTCCTTAAATGTTTATGCTTATTTATGAAATTTTCTACTATATTCTTATCCTTACTGGGAATCTAAGATCACCACTTTCTTTGTTTTATTTTTCCCAATATGTGAAGAATTATTTTATAATTGACCTACAGGGACAGGCTAAGGATATAAGTGTGTTTAAAACGGGGGACAAATGTTGTTGATGTTTTTATTTCAGGATGTAATGTAAAACATGTGAGTGTATCTACTACTTCCAAGGATACTAAACTGATAAGCCTTTCGAGACATGATTTCTTGTATCAGGACAATGTTATGTAATAATGCACCAACTCTGGGTAACTGGGGTTGGGGCATTACAGTTGGCATCAAAGGAAGTTTAGTACAAAACATGGAAGTTAAATTTAGGAAAAACTCTGATTAGAAAACACTACCCTAAGATAGACATTGAGGAATAGTATAGAAGAACATCCAAAAAAATTGGTAATGTAAATATTTTGTGGGTTTTGCAAAAAATACATCACTATCTGGATACAAGAAGGTAGAGGTGGCTCTGGCACAGATGTACCTAGGAGTGAAAACTTCGACAAGGATTTTCAGGCTTGACCTGGGGTATCTTGGTACACGACAATAGGCTTTGCTGCACTCTTAGTTACGACACTCCCTGGGGATATTCTTAGGAAAATTCACATTTTATTTAGAAACCAATTTGAAGGATTTTAATATAATATGAGAATAAATAACCTTGATTAATAATAAGGTGTTTTAGATTGAAAACAAGGTGTTATGATATTCTCTAAATTATTTTAAGACTCACACTATGCTTTATTGTGTTAGTCAATGGCTCGATTCCAAGGAAGTCATAGTAAAATCGTACAGGATTTACAAGGAGGGAACATCGGTGAAAATGAGCAACGAAATGGAATGTTTATAGGAGTAAAATATATCATGTTCATGCCGAATTAGTTTTCCAAAAATATGATCAACAACATATATATTAACTAACTCCCAGACTTAACAAAGAAGAGAAAGGCGGTGAATGATAAGATCTCCAGCAGTGGAGACCATGGAGAAAAGAAAGATCAATTTACATCATGTGGGAAATGTGGAAGGGCACACCTTGGTAATGGTCTCAATGGAACAAATAAATTCTTTATGTGTGGAAAAGAAGGACATAAAGTAAAGAATTTATGAGGAAAAATGAAGAGTACTGTGGAAGAAAATAAAAAAGAACACAAGAATCCATTTACAGTCATTTTTCATAAATGTAGGGGACCTGGGGATTACCCGAGTGAATGCCTTATTCTATAGGATAACCTCTTGGTCAAGGGAGAACCTATGTGTAAATAAATGGATGGTGAAATGTTTAAAAGTATTAGTGATCTTTATTGATGGAATTAATTTGGAAGAATTTTCTATTGTATGTGTAACCCTATAGTTTGTTATGCGAAAATGATATTTTAGGAAGAATTGTCTTTTAAATTGTTGATATGGTTATAAATAACCATTTCAGTTTATATGATCCCTGAATTTGAGGCAATTACAAGTTATTAAATTTTGGGATGAAAATGTGAGGAGTGAGATAACATTTGTGGTGAAATTATGTTATAGTTATTTTGAGTAATTTATCTGATTATGGTAATGTTATAAAATATGGTTTTTGAAAAATAACAACACACAGACCGTGTGACAACCCGTCGCTTCAGAAAAAGCTGTAGGAATCAAAATCACAACCATAATGTGATTGGTATTTATTGCCTAACACAGGAATACGTGAAGACCCGGGTCAGTGTGGCTAATTATTTTTAGTTAAATGATTTTATTGATCAATAATAAGTTGATTTTGGATATTATGTCTTATCAAATGGATATCCTTAGTATAGGAAAATGATTTGGTGATTAAGTGATAAATGTTATTTTGGAATATATTCTCTCTTTTGGGAACACTATATGCCTAAGAAAAATAGAATACTATGGTATTTCATTTGAGGGGTAATCTTGGTCTCTTATCTATGTTGTTATTTTAGATTTATAGTGATTTGGGTTTTTTTATTGAAATGATTAACCTATTATAGAGAATATTTGATTAGGTTAATTACTTTTAATTATGTGACTTTAAGAGTATTCGATGATATTTGGAGATACAATTTGACACGGAATACTGCATAATCAAATTCTTCTATGTTTTGGGTTTCAATATTAGTTTGGATTATATTGAAGGATTTTAAGGACAATTGTTTATTGAATGGTATTTATTGAACTTTGGATATAGTTAGTTTAATTTTAGAAATTGATATTAGTGATTATTTCTCTAAAGGATTATCCTTTTTGAGGATCATCTGATCTTATGCTAACCATTTTGGTTTTGATTGATCTATAAACACAAGGTAAATATATATAATTTATCCTTTGTGGATTTTTTGATTCTCTATAAGTTGATTCTAGCGCTTCTGGTGTGACCAAGTCATATTTAATACTCATAGTTTGAAAAAAAAGATGAGTTAGTGGTAGAAATTTATTAAAGTATGAAACTCTACTTAAAAATTAAGTATATCTCTTTATGTTCTTAGTCAATATCATAAATAAATTCCTCAACTTTATGAAATGGAACATAAAACAAAAAACGTTATCTGTTTACTTTTCCTACTAGGAAACTAATGACCGTTTATCCCATCACAGGTTTGTGATATTATTATTGTTATCTTTCTCCTGATCATGTTTTCTATCACTTTCCACCAAAACTTGACACTTAGTTTATCTTCCATATCCATTTTTTCCTACATGGAATCCTAGTATGGGTTATCTCGGGTGACCTTTTTACTTCTCTTTCTTTCTTTTAAAGAGATAGTTTTTTTGACTTTTTTCCGATGTGGGACTTTCAATTAAGTTCCCAGGCCCAATTTTAAAATTGTGAGGATGCAATTTCCAAAAGGGGAGAAGAATGTAACACTCCAATATTTCATAGTAAGTTATTTTGTTTAATGTAATTCAATAGCTTGCGCAACATGCAACACCAAGTTAGAGCGCACCACAACTTACCAAACTAGCCATTCAAAAGTGGTTATGAATAGTATTAACTAAATTTTGAATTTTAAACATTCCATAAAATTTTAGAATCCATATTACGAGTTTCTTAGGCATAATATAAGAACGAATTTATTTTTTTCGATAAAATAAGTATTTTTTAAAAAATGCAATTTTTCCACCTTTTAATGGAAAACCCTTTTTAAAACCAATATTTGAAACATTTATATATTAAATTTAATGAAATTAAATTATTTTTCATAATTCGGACATAAAAATTTATTTTTCATAAATTTTTGGTAATTTTCTGATAACATTCATATTTTGATGAATACTGAAAAATACTAAATTTTAATTGAAAACAACTTTTTTAATAAAAATAATTTATAGTGTTAAATTATGTATTTGAATGTTTTTTAAGTATAATTAGATTATATTTTTATCATTTAATACAATTTAGGTCATTATAAGTAATTTAAAATTTAAATTTGACATAACCATATGTCAATCTTTTGATAGTTATTACTTTTTAAAAACATACTTTTCAGTTTGGTCAATGGGGATTAATTTTATATCAATTAATTCAACTTATATGTTTTTAATTTGGTAAAATATAATTCATTTTTGAATTTGTAATATCAAAATTATCTTAGGGTAATTTTTTTGTATTTTTCTGAAAACATTCAATTTTTTATGAATAGTGAAAAACACTGCGTTATAGTTTAAAATCGACTTTTTATTTAAATAATTATTTATTTTATTTAAATTAATTTTAAGTCAAATATATATATATATATATATATATATAATACCTATATAAATTTAATGTAATTAATTGAAGTCATTTTATAATAAATTTATATGTATAAAATTTTATTGAACTTTTTACCGTCTTTTACCCACCTCCTAGTAGCATTTGAAAATTTGTATAAAACCTAATTTTACTGCTTCTATAAGTTGAATTTCAAAAATCCAAGAGACATTGTTAATATCATTAAGTAAAATGTGGTTCAATAAGGTGAAAATAATTTTTGGTGAATTGAAACTTTTTACTTTTATTTAACACGGTTAAAAGTAAATAGGGTAATTAAGGGTAAAATGATATTATAATTACCATAACACATGTCCTAATTCTATTGGATAAGTATAATTCGACCAAAAACAAAGTTAGGAATAAAATATGATCGTCATTGTTCCACTTGGATTAGATTATGACTTTTATTATTACTTTATTTAAAGATGAGTTAAAAGAGTTAAATTCAAAGTTTAATAACTAAACCATTTTTAATATAGGGTAACACACAATATAAATTCGACTAAAAATATTCATTAGAAATATAAAAATATTTCCTACATAATTTTATTTTATTTATAATTTTTAAACATTATATAATTTATTTTATTTTTGACATAATGATGATGCAGTAATTACCTTATTAATGAAATATTAAAATAATTAATATTATAAATTTCCAAATAAATGTAAATTGAGACTTATGATGAATTACACAAATTTTATAGGTTAATATTACATTTTAGGGTTGGTTAAATAAATTTTATTCGAAGTGATAATGTTTTTATGGCTTTCAAAAAAAATAAACTACTAAATAGTGTCAAAATTGACATAATTGAGTTTTTAAAACAAATTTTCTATTATTAATTGATATAATATACCTAAAATTCTAAGGTTCATAAAAAGGACTTATATAAGGTTATATATATTAATAATTAACCACATGGTGTTCTCTTGGATTTTTATAGTAAGTTTATTAACCATATAATATAAAAATACAAAGAGATATGGTAAATGTGAAACTATTTAACTAAGAGTTAAATCTAAAAGATAAGGTTAATATGATGACCTAAACCTGTCTAAAACCGATTGGTTGAGAGTTTTTAGACCCATACCCACATTATCCTTTAAATAATTCATTTTGGAGCCATTATAAACCTAAAATGATTTTATTATAAAATAATATTTCAAACTTTTCCTAAAATGACCTTCACCTCTCTAATAAAAGGGAACTTCACCTTCTCTTAATTTTACACCTCCAAAGCCTTTTTTATCCTCCAAACCCTACCTATATATCCTCCCAACTTTCCTCCCTTCATCCTAGAGGCCTTACATTGGTCATAAATCCAACCTAAGGATCCATTTTGGTCAAATCAAAAGGAAGAACCCGAAGAAGAGGCAAATATTTCATCACCTCTTCCAAGTTCTTTTCTTCTTCCACTACTTTTTTATTTGTTGTTTCCATTATAAAATAATAAATCTAGTATCTTCTATATAATTTTATGTTATTATAAAAATTTTACAACCATATTCATTATTCTATCCATCCTATAAATGGCAAAGTCATCATACGTGCGTACGTACGGATTACCATCTCCACGTTGTGGTGTAGTTTGTAATTCAAACACTTCATTATTTGGATGGGTATAATAATGAGTATAACTGATGTAAATAATAAATATAAAATTTTAATGTTTCTGTATATATGATATACCATCCAATTACAAATTATTTCACCATCAATGTAATGATATTGTCGCTTGTGCGTACGTACAGATTACCGTCTTCACAAACGCGATGAGATTCATTCCCCATCGTAATAATTCAAGAATAATATTCATTTTATGATTAAAAATAATATTTATGAACTTAATATAATTCTGGGTATGAATAAAATACATCCTATCCATAACAAACATGGCTTACTTAACCGAGTATATAAAGGAAAACAGACCAGTTAACACCTGAAACGATGATACTACTAAAATATTATTAACAAAGTAATATTAGAGGATCATATATGATGTCAAATTTATGTATATATTTATTTTATAATTTAATAAAAATGATTTAAATATTATATAGGAGTTTAACATACCCTTGATGAAGGAAAAGTACAAGGTAAGGGATTTTCACCTCAATTTCATTCTCGTGAGATTCCTGCTATATTTGTCACTACTACCTTTTGTGTGGTGTATCTACTGCCCATGATTGTATTTTTTGTGTAATATACTTTAATTTATGGGTATTTACATCATCATTGTATTATCCTTCTTTCATGGGGTGTATGTTTCGTAAGTTACCAAATCGGTAAGAGAATTTCAATTTTCAATTTCTACTCATTCGGTTTTACGCAAACTTCATTGATTACATTACTCCAAGATTATGTGTGAAATCTCTATTTATTAAACTATGTAGTAATTTCCACTCCCCTTTGTGTGGATATACGTTGATACACATAATCACTCCATTTATAAATTCTCAATTCATCGATATAAACTTGATTGGAGTAATTTTAACTCAATTTATATTCATTGAGTTAAACATCCAAGTCATCAGTGTTGTTTTTACAACAATATGTGTGAATGTCCTATGATTGATTTACAAGGAATATCCAATAATATTTAGTGTATTTATATTTTTCACACATAATTATTTCATTGATTTATCCTTAACCTAAGGATATGGTCTTTATAAAGGAATTCATCTCAACTTGCATTCCATTGAGACTTCTTTGTTGTTATGAGCCAATTCACTTTTATTTAGTGTATATATTATACTATGACATAGTATATCATGAATCCCTTTATTCTAATGATATTATAAAGTTTTTATTTTATTAATTATTTGTATTCAAGTGTCTCTTATTTGGTTAGAAACTCTAACTAAAATATCATTTTAAATGTTTTAAAATTTTATTCTTCTAAAAATTTGTCATTAATGTCCATGTTTTAAAAATGGTTTTAAGGTTTTATTTATATGGAAATTATTTTTTTAAAATTGAAATTACTTTTAAAAGATTCAAAGTGGTATGGGAAACATTGATTCAAAAATCTACTTTAAGTAACTTCTTGATAAATAGTGATACTTTTAAATGTTTTCATGAAAATGGGATACTTCCCTCAAAGATTTTATTGATCATTTTCAACTGTGTCAACATCCTTTACGGGATATTATTCTTGATCTAGGTTTATTTATTATGATACAAATCTTTCATACTGTATTGAAGGTTTTGTGATATGTTTGACTGTGTATGTGTCATTTTTATACCATTCATGGTTTATGGATAATGTACTGACATTATGTATGCTAGTTTTAATACAAATGTTTATGTTATGTTTAAAACTTTTCATATGAGGAACGCATTATACTTAGTAATTGAAGGTTGGAGCCTGCTATAGCTCCTTGATGCATCGGTATGTCTCATGAGATAAACTAATGTCTTGGCACAAGGCCTTCACAAAATCTTATTTGTAGTATTTGGCACAAGGCCTTGACTATGTGGTTATGGAGTCTGGATTATGCATTCCATCATTATGAAAGTAGCTATTGATATTTCATGTGATTATTTTACTAGTATAATATCCATGTGAATAAGTAAATGTATTTATTTGATTTTATCTTTACCATATTATTCTGAAGTTTAAGTTTAAAAGGCTTTTATTTTAGTCTTATACATTACCTTAAATGTTTTTTGTATTTATGAAAGATTCTGCTATATTTTTATTCTTACTGAGCATTTGAGATCACACCTTTCTATGTTTTATTCATCCCAGTATGTGAAGAAGTATTTTATGGTTGACTTGTAGGGATAGTCTAATGATATATGTGTTTTTAAAAATGGGGAGAAATGTTGATGATGTTTTTATTTCATGATGTAATGTAAAACTTATGAGTGTATCTAGTACTTACAATGCTACTAAACTGATCAGTATTTTGGTACATTATTCCTTATATCATGCCAATGTTATGTAATAATGCGCCGACTCTGGGTAACTGGGGTCGGAGTGTTACACAATTGATGTTCTATGAGACATAAGCAAGTGGCTGGTGAGACTCTAGCTGAGAGAATATCAGTTAGATTCTAATATGTTTTTGGTGTGTGATGCACCCTCAAACTGTAATTCAAAAAAATTAATTATAGTGGAGAATCCTTGATTAGGTTGTAAAACTAATCAAGGTAAAGAATAAGGATTTGTACTTAACCTTGTAAATCCATGTATCCATGTGCCTTCATTTGCTAATTTATTTAAAAGAGGCTTTGAGACATAAGAAATAATGGATCGACACTAAATATGTCTATGAGTTTAAATTAAAGGGAATAATTCATAAAAGTATTAAGTGACCACTAATTCACCCCTCACCTCTTAGTGGACCTCTAACATATTCTTACCATATTTCAGTTATTTCTCACCTCTCTTTTCATTTCCAACTTTATTCGATTGCATTTTGGGACTCTCGAAGATCAAGATACTTTACTGGTGAAAATGAACTAAAGTTCAAGGATGTATTCTTTTGGAATTAATAGTGAATAGGTATAAATTTGTAAAAGGCTTAAGGGGGTGTCATTTGGGGTCCATGTTGGCCCAGATTCTTTTTCTAGTCTTTCTGTAAAATCTATATTGTTTGTTGTCTACGAGATGATTTCATGTCACTAAATTATTACGCATCATCAATCTATTGTCTCGATGATTCCATGAATTTGTTAATATCATGAAATGGTTACACATCGTGAAATGTTTTTAGGTCCAGAAAAGGTTGATCAATGTTATTTTTAATCTGAGGTGACATGTTTTTCAGAGTATCTTAAAAATCGAGGAACTCATGTCATGAAAGGGTTTCACATTGTAAATGTCTCGGGATTTGTGGTTTTAAATGAAGTGCACATCTAATTTTTATTTCATTTTACATCAACCTTCTCTATTGAGACCTCAGATCACTCTTAGATGATTTTGGGGGTCTCTCATTTCATATTTTTTATTTAGATATTGATCTTCATGGTTGTTGTTATGTTTATCTCTAGGTAAGAGATCCTTTTGTTTCTTCATTTTTGATTGATTGTAGTAGCATTGTTGTGTTATGTTTATGGATCAATTGATTTTTGATGATTATATTCTTCATATTTACTAGATCGGTTGAGTTATCTTCCTTCGAAGGATAACCCTTTAGTTAGTTGTGGTAAGTTTTTCTATTTTCTTAAGGTATGGGTTGTCTTATCTTCTCCACTATCCGTTTTTTATTGAATTGATTCTAAATTGTGAGGATTGATTCTAGGGCCTCTATTTTTTTCCTTGTGTTACTCCTTGTTAGTGGATCTCATTGCGATTGTTTGTGGCCTAAGTTTGAGGGAGGTGATTCTTTATCTATCCTAATTTGGATGAACTATAATAATTTGGTAATACAAATTGTATTATAAATTAATTGACATGATTGAATTATGTGTGTGCAAATGGGTTTTTGAGAAAATATGGTTTTCTCCTTTTTTGGAAAAATAAAATGTATTTTAAAAGTATTGTGAAATATATTTATGAAATGGTTTTCAAAACATGGTTTGGATTAAATGGTTTGGAACATCTAGGACAAGGGAAACCTTGGGAACTTAGGTGGAAGGTGTAGTACTAGGCCTCATCTGTTATACTATCGGGGGGTTCACTCATGACGTGTTCCAGTACTCCATATGCACATTGTTCTAGGGACTTTTCAGAACTATTGGGAGGTTTAATTATTGAGGTGTTCCTTTTATCTCTTTATTTGATGCATATATCTATAGACATGATATGCATGATTGTATATGTTTGGGTACAAGTAACCTATATGGCTGATCCTAGTGTAGTTTTTATCATGATGTTACATGTGCTTCTATTTTTTTACTATTTAGATATGATATGATATTCTATATATACTTTTATTTGACTACTTTGATGTATATGAAATGGTTTTAAAACATTTAACTTGATTATTTGGAAATGAGGAAAAAGGGGAAATGTTTTACCATTATTTTGATATGAAACTATTTACCTGATTATAATTTCTTATTTTCTTTAAAGTTAATCATGTTCAGATTGTTGTACAAAGACTTTATATGGAACACTTATGTGGGATCCTACTGACACTATTTTTCTCACACCTTGCACACACCTTCGGCGGTTCATAGACCATATTATGTATTTCGATGCATGTAAAGGAAAGGTACCATAGTGAGGTGTCAAGGTTTATGTTAGTTGTGTCTAGGTTTCTAGTGGTGAGATAGTGGTATTTTTTCCATGTTATTATATAGATTACTTTTTTTAGTTTTTTCTCTCCTTTGTTGTTGGACTTTTACCCTGTAGATTATTTAGTTACATTTGAGTTGTGCCACTTCTACTATTTTCTTTTCTTATGGAATATATTTCTGGTAATCCGTTATACTATTTATCTCTATTTTGTATATGTATTTCTTATCATCCACTTAAAGTTGGGTGGAATCATTTTCTCTTGTTATTTTTGATGTCTGGGTGCTAATCTCCAATACTTGGGGATTGAGAATGGCCCTTAGGTATGTGACAGTTCTGGTTGGGAACTGATTTGAGAGGGTATCTAGGTCGGGTTTATTATATTTTAGTATCAAAGTAAAGTTTTAATCAGTTTTGAAAAGTTTTTCTATTTAATATAAGATTTTCGGGACTTGAGACGTATGTTGCAGTGAGGTTATATCCATCACTTTCTGTGATGAGACTCAAGTTACCATGGGATGTTGGGATATTTGTCTCTAGTTTTTGAGTTCTTGATCTTAATCTGAGTTTTTTCTTATGGTTTCCTGGTTTTAACTGAGGTTATATTTTTTTTCTAATCATTTCATCTATTTCAGTTTGCATAGGTATACTTCTAAGACATCTTTAATGGGTTCCTCCGAAAGGTGCAGAAGATGATCCTAAAGGGAATCCTCCTTCAAATCATAATCCTATTGAGGCTATTGTGTGAGAAGTTCAAATTGTATACCAAAATTTACCTCAAGTACAAAAATAAACTACTGAGGTACATCCATGATTTGGAGGAGAAAAGGATCAAACATCAGAGTTATTATGTGAGATTCCACCATCCTTTAAGGGTATGAATGAAATTTAAGAGGTGGAGGACTAGTTGGACAAGATTAGTTAGATCTTAGACTTCCTGGATATGCCTTAGAGTATCAAGGTGGAGTTCATGATGTTCATACATGAGAGTACATGTAAAGACCCTAATTCCATTAGCCCGAACCTAGTGTCTTACATAATTACATTGGTATGATGAACAGGTTATCACATCCCAAAGGATCAAATAGTTTAGTAGATTTGGAAAAATATATACATACATATTTTTTACATTACAACTAGAAGGGGAAAACAACATAGAAGCTCCATTGGAAACATCCATAAACTCCAAGATTATCTCTGCAAGTCATTCATAATAAATATCTTCACATCCTAGGGAAAAATAATACATATTAAATGGGTGAGATCAAATTATTTGTATAGGACATAATTATAGCCGAATCTATCATAAATAATAAGGCATGGTGAATAACTAAAAACACATGTCGTTAAATCTTAAGCTTGAGTATAATATAGTAGGAGTGAAAAATGATTTAATAATTCCATAAATAATTACATGAGAAAGAAACATAACAATAAATATTATACTAGTCAAATAATCACATGGATTTCCAATTTCAAATATCATAATTAGGGAAAGCATAATGAGGAAATCTGAAACATACCATCAAGGCCTCAGCTAGGAAATCTGAGAATAAATGTTTAAGGCCTCGATCAAATCTATATCATAAAATAAATGGGAATGGCCTCGACCAAGTCCATATCAGTTTTGTCTCATAAGACCTACTAATACATCAAGGGTATAATGTCACACCCCGACCCATGATATTATTTTATTTTAATTATTTTTTTGTTTTAAATATTTTTGTTGGGGTTTGGGGTGAGTCCCGGATGAAATTTCTGAGTTTTTGTTAAAAAGTGCGCGTTTTGGGATCGACTTCGTTGGATTCACGGGTGGAGTGTGTTGCCGCGCTGATTCTCCCAGGAGACTGTGTGGACCTTTCATCTTCGAAGAATTAAAGTGAATAAATAAATATTGTGATTAAAACAAAAATTAGTTGTCTTCATTTAAAAATATTTATTGCAATTAAGGATCCAATTATTATTATTACAATGAAATAAATACTTTTATTATTTTTAACATCGTGTTATTATTATTATTATTAAGCTATTAGAATTTCAATTATTATTATTATTAGTATTATTTTTATTAAATGTAATGAATATGATTTTAAAAGTTATGATTATTATTTTTATTATTATAAATCTTATAAATGAAATGAATTTTTCTGAATTAATTTTAATATTATGATTAGTATTATTATTATTATTATTTTGTATACCTTTTAATTAGTTTTTTTAGATTTGTTTTATTTTTTTAGGGTTTTGGATGGCCCTTTCTCTCTCTAATTTGACCCCCCCCCCCCCCCCCCCATCTTTTCTTTGTGTGGCGAACCCAACCCTCGCCTTTCCCCTTCAGTGCACCTTCATGTCCAGAGACCATATCCCCTCCTCAGTACGGCACTCGTCGCTTCTCCCAGCACAACTATCCCTCTCCTCCCTTTGCAGCATGCGAGTTGGCCACCAGCGCCCATGCACTCCCTGTCACAGGCCGCTGCCAGCAAGTCCCCCCCCCCCCCCAGTCGGTCGTGACCCTGTGCACAGTAGCCAATGAGGTCCTGCTCCTCCTGGTCGCTCCCTCTTCTGATTCTCCCCTTACAGTGACATCGGCCTGCTCTCCCCATCCAGCCGCCTCGCAACCCCACCGCTTTCCTTGCAGTGCAAAAGCCACCACCCCGACCTCCTGCTTCTCGGCGTCAACTTGGCCGACTCCTCCTGCCCATTCTGGCATCAGTCCCCACGTCCCTCCTACAGAGTTCACAACTGACGCCATCTCCTAGCTTATGCGCAAAGCACTGGCCTCTTGCGCAGCATCCCGGATACGGTCCCCCTCTGGCCGAGCCCCCTGCTTTGGCGGCCCTCACCCACAACCACCTGGTCGGCCTGTATTCAGTCGCACAAACCTTGTCTGCAGCACCCTCTTCGGCCGACCTGCAACCACCTCAGACGTTCTGTTTGGTGTGCAGTAGATTCTCTGGTTGACTTGCATCCTTCTCCCTTGCGCGTCGGAACACCCTCTTCTTGTTATCACAGCAACCCGACTAGCCGGCGTTACCCTGTTTCAAGGCCCGCACCCTACCAGTGTTTCCTGACCAGCCCTTTGATGGTCTGTTTCCGGTCACAACCCCCCATTGGTATACCCATTTATTTTATGCTCCTTTTATTATTTCTATTTGATATATATATATATATATATTACCTTGGTTTGATTAGTATTTTTATTAATTAAATGTTTTTTTGGGTCGATTTGATATTTTAGGACCCGCGCGAGGTGTTTTTGAGTGAGGGTTGTCATCGTGCCCTGGTTATGAGGTTGTGTTGTTTTCATGCTTTGATCTTGAGGTAGGTTCTCATTGCACTGCCTTTTAAAATTTAATTTTCATTATCTCTTGCTATTTTTTACCTATATATATATGTGCTAAATATTTTTGTGCAACTTGTGATTAATTCATTTATTATGCAAATTTATAATTCAATTCTTGTGGGGTGCCAAATGTTGTCGTTTTGTTATGTTTTCTCATGCTAATTGTTCAATTAAATGTTTTATTAATTTCGCACATGGGATGTCAATTTAAATAAGTTCGCACCATGAAATTGGTGTTTTCACCTGGTTGAATCTTAAATGGATATTGTTTTATTAAATGTTTCAAGTGTCGCAAATAAATTGTCTGGTTGGCTCTTACAGTTAATTTGGAAAAATAAAATGGTTTGGTTTGGTTTTATAAAAATATTGGAAACTTGTAAAGTCGTATTTTTGGGATCCTTTAATGGTTTCAAACAAGTTTTGGTCTTATAAGGAAGTTGTATTTCTTTCAAATGGTTGTGAAAGAGCAAGTGGTGGTATTGTCCCCTTCTTGGAAAAAGAATTTGGTTCTTTTAAAATTGTTAATTGTGAAATGTGTTTAATGACCATTTGGAACTTTATGGAAAATAATGAAATTGTTTTGAAGAAAACCCTCCTACGATAACACTTTTTCCTTGTTGCGACTGATTGTTTGGGAGGCCCATGCTTAGAAGCTCTCGGGTGCTTGAATGGTTTAAAGGCAAGAGGTTGTCCCATGGAGTGTCTTGGGGTGATGCATGTTGTGCATTATTATATATATGTGTGTGTGTGTGTGTGTGTGATTGGATGCACAATTGGCATCAGTTGGCTCACCACCTTTCCAAATACTTAAGACATAGGAATCTGGTATATTGAGAGAATATTCTAACAATGATTGTTGCACTGGTAGGTTATGGTATTGACCAGTGACCCATAATAGGTGGATATATTGGGTTTATTACTATGGTATATTCCCTTGGCCTGCCTACGAAAAGATGTTTGAGCATATTGGGCATTTTGATTTCATCGTGTGTGGCATGTCAATGGGGATAAGGTCTCATGTATTAGTGTCTTCGGGTTTATTCTAGATCTACTAGATTCACCCATGTCTATTCATCTTTTGTTGTTTGAAGTAGTGATTATAATGCTTATATATAGTCCTATATTTCCCTTTCTGTGTGATTTCTTTTGTTCATTTTTATTGTATTTTTTTCCTTGGAAAGTGGTAAACTGGTTTTGATTAAGTTTCTAAAAATGGTTTTCAAATGAAAGTGTTTAATCCTCTTTGTACAAATTTAATGTTATAAAAATCACTTTCCCTTTCTAAAATGCCACTGACACTAATGAAATGAATCTATATTTGAAAATGGTTAAGGTCAATGGTTCATACTTTTCGTTTGAGTAAAATATTTAGAAAAACTTACTTTTATAAATTGTAGTTCAAACTTGAAATGGTGTTTCTTTTATTTTAAAGGTAGTGCATTGGGAATAGATATTGGGCTATCCTACTAAGTTTTAATACTCATTCCTATAGTTCTTTTCTATTTTTAGTGTTTTTGAAGGCTATAGATTGAGTGTGCTCGCCTTGGGAAATGCTTGATCATTGAATAGAAGAGTGAAATGATAGGTTGCATGGAGTTAGTTCGGACGTGGAGTTCGGTTATCTTTATTTTCTCATGTTCTTGTTTAGTCATTTTATTTGGTTTATTTATTCCACGCTGCTATGTACTATTTCTATGGATTTATTCATTTTAATTGGGAAAAATCATTCCCATAGTCTCTATTGATGCTCTGGCGCTTGTCGCTAGCGTGGGAGGATCGGGAATGCCTCTCGGGTCATGTTGCGGACCAGCTCGGGTGATTGGTTCAGGGTTGACCTGGGTTGTTTTGTGAAAAAATGGTATTAGAAGAGGATGGCTCTTAGTAGACCTCACTTTTCATAGCTCCCTTTGTTATTTGGGATGTCAAGGTAGACGTAGTAGGATTTTCAGGACTCGATGGGTAAGTGCAGGAAGAGCGTCGTGAACTATTGCTCGTTTTGATCCTCATGTTTCCATGGGAAGTCTGGTTTAATTAGATTCTTTGGGTTTCTTTGAAGTGTTTTTTTATTAGGATATAATAAAGGGAGTTGGATTAATAGTTCTCCTAAGCTGCATGGCCTGGCAAGCCATGTGGAGCTAGGGGCATGGTCTTAAAAGGCTCTTTATGTCGGTGACATGTTTGGCATATAGCCGCCAACCATATGGTCAAGTCACTCACCGACAATAGTTCCCTGTTGAGTTTTTTTGACTCTCCAGTGACTTCTGAAAGTTTTTTGAATTAGAAAAATTGGTTTTGAAAAATGGTTGTTTAAAAGGACATATTTAATTTGAGGGTTGTTTTGAATGAAATGGAAAGAATGTTATGTTTTTGGAAAACAAAGTTGTTATTTTTTGGCCTTGGTGTTCCTAGGAGTACTCACATGCATAGTGATATGTGAAAATGTGGAAGGATGTCTGGTATGGTGGATAGAGGCCCGAGGTGGCACAAAAACATGCGTGAGAGTGAGACTCTAAGGAATACCAATGGTGAGGGTTTAACCCACCAAGTTTGTATTAAATTAAAAATGTTTTTAAAAGGAATGTTATGATGTTATGATGGATTTTTTTCTTGTTTTTAGAGCTTGTCACCTATACGGTGTTTTATTTTGAGGATTTTGTTTATTGAGTTGTCCTTGAATGGGTTTTT
This sequence comes from Viscum album, assembly GCA_963277665.1. Lineage (NCBI taxonomy): Eukaryota > Viridiplantae > Streptophyta > Magnoliopsida > Santalales > Viscaceae > Viscum > Viscum album. The sequence continues at coordinate 320,037,481 of OY728127.1, forward strand.
AACTTTTCTTTCCCAGCGGTTATCCCTTTGAAGCTTCGATGGGTGATCGTGGTATGGTTGATCAACCTAAGTATTTTATGCTTAAGTTTCAGAAGTTAGATCCACCCCTATTTTATGGTCAAGAAGACCCTTCCATAGTAGAGGAGTGGATGCAGATGATTGAAAGGGACTTTAACCTTGTTGAGTTGTCTGAGTCGTTGAAGGTAAAGTTTGAAAACTTCATTCTTAAAGGTTCATTGTGGATGTGTTGGAAGTCGATGTCTCAGAACAATCCCCGTCAAGAGCTTACTTGGGAGTTTTTCAAGGCTTTGTTCATTCACCAGTATTTCTCTTAGGAAGAAAGGGTGAGAAAGTCGATGGAGATGTGTTGTCTACAGTAGGGTGACAGATCCGTGTTGGAATATTTCCAGCACTTTGTGGAGCAAGTCCCTTATGATTTAGGGTATTCCACAGATGGCTCCATGAAGGCTTGACACTTCGAGGTGGGCCTCCACCTTGATATATAGTCGAAGGTGTCGACATCCAACCTAACTTCATTTGATGACGTGGTGACACAAGATTTTCATGTTGAATCCATAATGATAGGAGTGGTCGAAGTAGTCTTTCCTCCTCCAATTCCTAGGAGTAGTGGTGAAGACTCTGGAAAGAATATAAGTAAGCAATCAAAAGTCAATAGAGCAGGTCGTGGAATCAAAAGGCCTTGAGAACTTTCGTCAACCTCTTAGGAGTGAGAAATACTCATGTGTTATTAGTGTGGAAAGCTGGGTCACAAAAATCCATCATGTACAAGTGCTCTGAATCCCTTCTAGTCATGTGGATGTCTGGGTCACTTACAGTGATTCTGTCGGGGTGTTTCTAGGAAGCGTCGCAGAGGAATTTCTCATAAGTGATGTGTTTTTTTGTTTTTGTTTAAATTTTCTTATGTATGTTTCCTTCTAGTGTAAGGGATCTCTTATTATTGTAGCGTACTGATGGTGTTTTGGTTTTTGAGATGTATGGGAAAGTCGTGGGTTTTTTATGAAATCTGGTTTTCAATGCCAGCATGGTTTTATTTCGAAATTATGTCCTTTATTTTTTCAAATCAAAATATGTATGTTTTTTATTAAGATTATTAGAAACTGACTACGAGGCAGAAGATTCTTCATCCATCAGAGCTCCAGCCAAAAGGCCTCGGAGTGAATCTGGCGTGTAGTCAGGAACCCCGGGGGACTTTTGAGAAACTTGACTAAGGTTGTTCCACTATCGTTACAGTGAGGTAGTTTTATCATGTCTATTGTGGCTTCTTGGTCATTGTAATTCTCCTCTTCTTATAAGAGTGTGATGGACTTATCCCTCACGCAATGTCAGAAATTATGTCTTATGGATTCGATTTTTTGATCAGTGGCCTTGCATGGACCACCCATGGGAATCAGTTGCGGCCTTGGTTAGTGTCCTTCCCGAAGTGGTGAGTCATGAGTGGTTTTCTGCCCTAGTTCCATTGATCTAATCCTTTCCCCCCCCCGACCATGGTGTGAGGGTTTTTCATTAGTACGGAGTTTTCAGTTCAACTCCTATTTCTTTCGGACGGGACTGAGTGGTTTAAGTGTTCTTATTGTGTTTCTTTTAGCTTGAGTAAGACCCGGTTCAGATAATAGTGGAATTATTATGGTGGGGAGTCCATTCAAGACTCCCCTCTACTCGTGATTTGCTTCGACCAATAGGGTTAAGTCCCGTTGGTGGTCGATGGAATGTCCATGCTTTAAGAGGTTGGATCGTGTTTTGTGGAATCCATGTGTGTTGATCGATCGGCTGGATGGTGTTGTGGATTTCTGGGGACAGAAAGTGTTATGGTGGGGAGAATTGTCACACCACAACCCATGATAATATTTTATTTTAATTATTTTTTTGTTTTTAAATATTTTTTTCGGGTTCCGGGGTGAATCCCAAAAAGTGTGCGTTTTGGGTTCAACATTGTTGGATGCACGAGCGGAGCGCGTTGCCACGCGGCTTCTCCTAGGAAACTTCGTGGAATTTTCATCTTCAAAAAATTAAATTGAATAAATAAATATTGTGATTAAAACAAACATTAGTTATCTTATTTTCAAATTTTTTACTGCTATTAAGGATTCCATTATTATTTCAATGAAATAAATACTTTTGTTATTTTTAACATTGTGTTATTATTATTTTTATTAATCTATTATAATTTTAATTATTATTATTATTATTATTATCAATATTAAATTTTATGAATAAGATTGTAATAGTTATGATTCTTATTTTTATTATTATAAATCCTATAAATGAAATGAATGTTTTTTGAATTAATTTTAATATTATGATTAGTATTGTTATTATTATTTTGTTTATATTTTAATTAGTTTTTTTTTATTTGTTTTATTTTTTAGGGTTTTTAATGGCCCTTTCTCTCTCCAATTTGACCCCCCCCCTTCTTTTCTGTGTGGGCGGACCCATCCCATGCCTTTCCCCTTATGTGTGACTCTATGTCTTGAGACCATCTCCCCTCCTCAGCACGGCAGTCAACGCTTATCCCAGCACAACTCTCCCTTGGATCCCTTTTCAGTGCGTGAGCAGGCCACCAGCACCCTAACACTCCCTATCGCAGGCTGCTACCAGCAAGTCCCTCCCCAGCCGGTCATGACCCCACATGCAGCAACAGGCGAGGTCCTTCTCCTCCTGGTCGCTCCCTCTTCTGATTCTCCCCTTATAGCGACATCGTCCTGCTCTCCCCATCCATCCCCCTCGCGACCCCACAGCATTCCTTGTAGTGCGAAATCCACCGCCTCGACCTCCTGAATCTCGACATCGACTCATCCGACTCCTCTTACACGTTCTAGCGTTGGTCCCCTTGGCCCTTATGTATGGTGCACAACTGACTCCATCTCCTAGCCTATGTGCACAACACCGGCCTCCTGTACAGCAGCCCGGAAGCAGTCCTCCTTCATCCGAGCCCACTACTTCTGCGGCCCTCACCCACAGCCTCCCGGTCGTCCTGCATTCAGCCGCGTGGACCTTGTCCTCAGCACCCTCTCAGGCTGATCCATAACCCCCTCAGACTTTCTGTTTAGTGTGAAATAGATTCTCCAGCTGACCAGCAGCCTTCTCCCTTGCCGGAGTTAACCACCTACCGGTGTGTACCCCATCAGCACACCCTCTTCTTGTGAGCACAGAAACCCACCTTGTCGGTGTTTCCCTATTTTGACCCTCACACCCTGCTGGCGCAGCCTCGACCAGCCCTCTGGCGGTCAGTTTCCAATCGCAACCCCCCCCCCCCCCCCGTTGGTATACCCATTTTTTATATTCTCAATTTATTATTTATATTTGATATAAATATATATATATATATTACCTTGGTTTAATTAGGATTTTTATTAATTAAATGTTGTTTTGGGTTGGTTTGAAATTTTAGGACCGCGCAGGGCGTTTCTAAGTGAGCGTTGTCGTCACACCTTGGTTCTGAGGTTGCGTTGTCATCGCACTTTGATCTTGAGGTAGGTTCCCATTGCACTGCCTTTTAAAATTTAAGTTGCATTATCTCCTTCTATTTGTGCCCTATATATATGTGTGCTAAATATTATTGTGCAACATATGATTAATTCATTTATTATGAAAATTTATAATTCAATTCTTGTGGTGTGAAAAATGTTTTTGTTTTCTTATGTTTGCACACGCTAATTGTTCAATTAAATGTTTTATTAATTTTTCACCTAAGTTGTCAATTTAAATATGTTCATGACATGAAATTGGTGTTTTCACTTGGTTGAGTCTTAAATGGAAACTGTTTTATTAAATGTTTCTTGTGTCACTGATAAATTTCCTGGTTGGCTCTTACGGTTTATTTGGAAAAATAAAATGGTTTGGTTTGGTTTTATAAAAATATTGGAAACTTGTGAAGTTGTATTTTGGGTCTCCTTAAATGGTTTCAAACTAGTTTTGGTCTTATAAGGAAGTTGGATTTCTCTTAAATGGTTTTGAAAGATCAAGTGGTGGTATTTCCCCCTTCTTGTAAAAAGAATTTGGTTCTTTTTAAAGTGGTAATTTTGAAATGTGTTTAATGATCGTTTTGTACTTTATGGAAAATGTTCAAATTGTTTTGATAAAATCCCTCCTAGGATAACTCTCCTACCTTGTTGCAACTTATTGTTTGAGAGGCCCACGCTTAGAAGCTCCCAGGTGCTTGAATGGTTTAAAGGCAATAGGTTATCCCATGGAGTGGCTCGGGGTGATGCTTGTTATGCATTATTATTATATATGTGTGTGTGTGTGTGATTAGATGCTCAGCTGGCATCAGTTAGCTCACCCCCTTTCCAAATACTTGAGACATGGGAATCTGGCATATTGAGAGAATATTCTAAGAATGATTCTTGCACTGGTAGGTTATGGTACTGACCAGTGGCCCATAGTATGTGGATATATTGGGTTTATTACTATGGGATTTTCCTCAGCATGCCTGAGAAAAGATGGTCAAGCGTATTGGGCATTTTTATTTCATCGTGTGTGACAGGTCAATAGGGATTAGGTCTCATGTATTAGTGTCTATTGGTTTATTCTTGAACTCCAAGGTTCACCCATGTCTATTTAGATTTTGTTTCTTGTAGTAGTGATTATAGTTCTCATATGTATACCTACATTTCCCTTTCTGTGTGATTTCTTTTGTTCATTTTTGGTGTATCTGTTTCCTTGGAAAGTGGTAAACTGGTTTTGATTAGGATTCAAAAAAAGGTTTTCAAATGAAAGTGTTTAATCCTCTGTAAAAATTTGAAGTTATAAACATCACTTTCCATTTCTAAAATGCCATTGAAACTAATGAAATGAATCTAGATTTGAAAATGGTTAAGGTCAATGGTTCGTACTTTTCTTTTGAGAAAAATATTTAGAAAAACTTACTTTTATAAATTGTAGTTCAAACTTGAAATGGTGTTTCTTTTATTTTAAAGGTAGTGAATTAGGAATAGAAATCGGGATAGCCTAATGAGTTTTAATACTTTCACCCATATTTATTTTCTATTTTTAGTGTATGTGCAGTCTACAGCCTGAGTGTGATTTCCTTGGGAAATTCTTGATCATTGTGTCGGAGAGTGACCCGTGAGGTCGCACAAAGTTAGTTCGGACATCAAGTTTGGTTAGCTTTATTATATTTTATTTCTGTTTAGTCATTTTATTAGGTTTATTTATTATGTGATGATCTATATTATTTATATGGATTTACTCATTCGTATTGGGTGAAATTGTTCTCACAGTCTCTGTTGATTCCCTGGTGCTTGTTGCCTGCTCGGGATGATCGAGAACGCCTCTCGGGCCCTGTCGCGGATAGGCTTGGGAGATCGGTTCAGGGTCCACCTGGGTTGGTTCATGAAAGATATAGTATCCCATTCCATTCACATAATAAGGAAATGAATTCCTCATATTAATGGGGTAAAACATAAAAAATATATACATAAAAAATTTAAATTACTTTCCCCAATCTGTAAACATAATCACAAACCATTCTGAGTAATATGGTGAATGGTATCAAGATAGTACATCCACAGTCAAACTGATCATAAAACATTTAATAAAACATGTTATATGATAATAATAATAGATAAATATCAATAAATCATAATATTCAATAGAGTTATTCAAATAGAAGAAAATACTCTAATAAAAATCATCGTATAATTGTTGAGATAAATGCCATTTTTTACTTTACAAAGAAGAGTTCTTTTGAAAAATCATTTTTATTTGTCATAATTGTTTTTATAAAACCATAAATAAAAAAATATAGGTTTTAATGAAAAAAATTATTGATTTTTAGAAAAATAATGGTGTCTTAAAATAGATTGTGGATGGTACTTCAAAATGGGTAAGAAATCAGGAAGTTTCCTTTAATTGGGTTTACATATCGGGAAGAATTCAAAAGGGAACATTGTAAAACATGTATTTACCATAAAATATTGATGAAATGATCTAAATATATGATATTGAAACATATAAACATAATTTAGAAGAATTATGTAAAAATAATGAAGAATTAAGTTGGGGTAAAAAGATAGAAAGTGTAACCCAGGTATAAAATGGATGTTCGGGAAGAAACTCATACCTTATGTCTGAAAGTGTTCTTCACTTATGATAAATGTCATGAATAACGAAATTAGATTGATTAATAATTTAATTTATATCCTATTAAAATTTTATTTTATTTATTATAATTTTATTAAGTTCATTTATAGTCTTTTTTATGAGTTATAATATTAAATTACGTCTTTTAGGAGTGTTCTTTTTTTTTTGTTTTCATGATCAATTTATGTTTATACTTACATAGAATGTCATTTAAACTTAAAATAGTTGTCCAAAATTTATATTATACTTTATTAATTATATTATATAATATTAAATAGTTATATAAGTAATTTGGTTATTTGGGGTGAGGATGACACATTAGTGATAATCGTTTAGATTATTTGGGCAGTTTTTTATCATCACTAAGTAGTTTTGTTTCATTAATTAGTGTTATGTATATATACTGGTTATATAATATCAGATAATATGTAATAAATATATTATCATATTTTTTAACCATAAAAAATTTTTTATGACCAGACTTGAAGGAAGAATTGAAAAATGAGAACATGTCGTTCATGAAGATGGTAAATTGATACCTCGGGATGATGTTTTCATCCTTAAAATAAAAGGAAAAGGAGAAGAGACTTGATGGTGAATTTTTAATTGAAAAAATAAAATTCCAAGTATATAAAATATACTATAGTTATAATGTATCTTTGTAAAATATAAGTGAGGTAAGGATAACAAAATAAAATAAATTGAAATCAAATTAAAAGAATGAAAGGGGATTTTACCTCTTGAATTCTTCTTCTTGAGAACCTCTTTAATGAACTTCGAAATGGTCTTTTGTGTGAGACCAATAAGAACAGAATTTTATGTAGAGGTTTGGGAGAGTAAATGAAAAAAATATAATTAAAATTAAAGGATTTGGAGGTGTGAAGAGAATATGTGGTGAGGGGTGGTATTTATAGTGGAGGAAAGGGGTGTTTTCTCATTATTTTATTCATTAGTTTATTATTTTGCCTCAAGACTATGAATAGTTTGAGAAATATCACTAAATATATTAAAATAATTAATTAGATTCTGATATTATGAGATTTCATCAGCCATACATCATTTGTGACTCAATAATATATGTATTTAACTTATATCGTAAATTACCAAATTTCACTATTCACCAAAAAAACAATTATTTTAGAAAAGTCCCAAAAATTCACCCTAACCATTTTTCAATGTGTAGAATTCAAAAATAAACAACATTTTAAGAAAATAATTTTCTAAACATGAGAATTTTAATTTTTAATAAAAATAACCATTTATTCAAAAAAAATAATGATTTTAAAATTATAACTGATTTTGTAACACATTGAAAAAAAATTAAGGTCTCATAAAATTACATTATAATAAAAAACAAAAAATATTAATTTATGAATATATATATTATGAAAATAAATTTTATTTTAGAACATTATATTAATTATAAAACTAAAAATTAAACATTTACTCTTTACAAAAAAAAGAAGACTTAATTTACCATTTTAAAAACATCTATTTACTTATTCTATGATATAAATATATCATATTTTCATTTATAAGTTACTCAAGTTTTATTGATACTTTAATAGGTGAAGTTACTATTCTATTTTCTAAATTACTATTCTTAATGGTCACATTACTATTCCAACCATCATATTTAATAGTATATTACGATTTTAAATTTGGTGTTGCGTGAATCATAAACTGTCGAAGATAGTAAATTAGAAAAGGTATAGCATAAAATCTTGGGGTGTTACATTCTACCCTACTTCAAAAAAAATCTTCCTTGATATGTGTTTTATTAATTTGGATTGGCTTGTCTGAGTAAGATAAATTGGGTTCCAATTCTATTCCTTTATAATTGAGGATATCTGTTGGGTCTGACATGTACTTCCTTAATAAAGAGATATTGAAAACATTGTGTACTTTAGATAGGCTAGGTGTCATCACTAAATGATAAGCCATAGCTCTAATTCTCTCTACGATTTCTAAAATTCCAATGTAATTATGGCTCATTTTCCCTTTCTTTCTAAAAAATTTAACACCCTTCAATGGAGAAACCTTCAAAAAGACTTTATCTCCCACTTAAAACTCCAAACATTTCCCCTAATTATCAGCATATCTCTTTTACCTACGTTGTTCTGCTTTGATATGTGTTTGATTAGTAATAGCCTTTTCCATTTTTTCCTCCACAAGATCTGGGAATACAATCATAGTTTAACCAACTTCATCCCAACAAATTGGTGTACGATTTATCTTTCCATATAATGATTCATATGGTTCTATTTGAATACTTTAATAGAAACTATTAGTATAGGAAAACCCTACCAAAGGTAAATATTGATACCACAAGCCTTTAAAATCAAGTTATCATGATCTAAACATGTCTTCTAAAGTTTGGATCTCCCTTTCTAACTACTTGTCAGTTTGAGGGTGATAAGCAGTACTCAAATGAAGCTCAGTATCCATCACATTATGAATCTTTTTCCTGAATTCAGATGAAAATCATGGATCACAATCAGACACAATTGAAAGAGGTTCTCCATGAAGTCTTACGAATTCATTAATACGGAGTCGTGAAAGGAACTCTATTGGAAAATCCTCCCTTAGAGTGAGGATTTGTGTAGATTTGGTAGATCCACTTCCAAAAAACTGGGTTTCCACAGCGCCACCCTTTAACAGTGCTAAAAAAAGTGCAGATAAAGGGGTCCCCTTTAACAGCGCTAAAAAAAGCACTGATAAAGGGCACCTTTAACAGTGCTAAATAAAAGTGCAGTTAAAATTCCCCCTTTATCAGCCCTTTTTTTAGTGTTGATAAAGCCCCCCCCCCCTTATCAGCGCATTTTTTGGGCTTTTAAAGGGGACCCCTTTATCCGTTCTTTTTTTAGTAGTGCTGATAAAGGGGGGATTTATCAGCACATTTTCATAGCGCTGATAAATTTCATATTTCTAAAACAAAAAAAATCTCGAAAATTAATATATTATTATAAAAGTATATTTACATTGATATAAATATAATATATATTTTTTAAATATGTTTTAGATAAGTACAAATAGACTATTACATTTAATATAAAAAAATTAGTGACAATGTCTTTAAAGTATTTTAAAAAAATATTATTAATTGATAATTTCCAAAATATCATTGATTAATAATCATTTAATAAAAATTTGAAGACACAAAAAATCAAAAAAATTAATAAAAGATCTAAAATAAGTTGAAAATGTAACTCAACATTCAAACGGCCATAAATTTTGATCCAAGTGTCTGTTTGAGCTATTCAGCATATCAAATCGAATCTTACGGCGAGCTCTACGTGCTAATGATTAAAGGGTACTGTCTGTCAGATTTTTCAATGCCTAAAAAGGCCTAAAAGGCCTCCAAAACTGAGTTTTTAGTAGGGATACCCCGATTTTTTAACATTCAAATAGGCATAACCTCTGATCCGGATATCTTCTAGGCATGTACCACATATCATATCGAATATTATTTCATTACCTTCGATTTTACTAGTTTTAGAGTTGAAATTGACTTTTGGATTATAAGTTATAGTCATTTTAACATTCTATTGCTTTTTCAAATACATATATATATATATATATATGTATTTATTCATAAATATATACATATTTCTGTGTGTGTGTGTGTGTGTGTGTGTGTGTGTGTTTTGTATATATTCATGTATTAATTTATTTATTTATAAACACAAAAAAAAATATTTTATAAATGTATTTAAAACTAATCTTGTAAATATATATTAATATACACATAAATATACAGATAAAAAATTAAAACTAAAAATATATATCTAAAAAAATATAAATATAAATTAATATACGAATAAATATATATATACTAATATATGAATAAATATATACGTATTAATATAACTAAATATATTTATATTAATATGAATCTATATTGATATACGAATAAATATAATTATATATATAAATAAATAAATATTAATATTAATATACAAATATATATATATATATATATATATTAATATGTGCATAAATATTTATGTATTAATATAACTAAATATGTTTCTATTAATACGAATCTATATTAATATATGAATAAATATAACTATATATATATTAATATACGAATAAATACATATATATATATATATATATGAATAAATATATATGTATTAATATAACTAAATATATTTATATTAATATGAATCTATATTAATATACGAATAAATACAACTATATATATATATAAATAAATAGATATATCATTAAATAGAGAAAACTAAATAACTTATTTGTAAAGGTGTAGGGGCACAAGGGGGGAGGTCTTAGGTTCGCGTTCGGGTGGGAACAGGGAGGGGCGTGCGGGCATGTGAGGGATGCATAGGAAAGGGAAGCGCCCGGGGGAGTGGGAGGGGGTCCTCCTAGCACTGATAAAGGGGGGGTAAAGCGCTGTTAAACCCTCCCCCACCCCCCGATATATTCTTTTTAACTTGTTTTAAATTTTTTTGACTTTAATCAGTACTTAAAAAATCACTGATAAAAGGTGTCTTTTATCAGCACTAAAAAAGGGTTGATAAAAGACCTTTTTATTAGTGCTTTTTTAGCGCTCATAAAAGACCCCTTTTATCATCTTTTTTTTGTGTGCTCATAAAAGGGAACCCCTACCTTTTCCTCGATTAACAACGATTTTTTTAGCATTGTTAATTCTCTTTTCTAGTGCAGATAAAGGACATATTTGTAGTAGTGATTGATCAATAGTTACCCATATTGAATCATTCTTTCTTGGAGTTTTTGGAAATACAGTGACAAAATCCAAAGTAATATCATCCCATTTATATATAGGAATAGTAATAGGTTGCATGAATCATCTAGGATGTTGTCTTTCTGCCTTCACCTATTGAAATAATAAACATCTTGATATATAATCAGAAATTTCATGCTTCACATTATCCCACTAGAAATGATCCTTCAAATCACTATACATCTTAGTGCTAAAAGGGTATATAGGGAAATTCAAGCTATGAGCATCATCCAATAACTACCTTTTCAACTCGGGTATAGAAGGAACACAAAGCCACTTCCTAAATTTCAAAATATCATCTATATACACAAAATCTACCAACCTCCCATAATTCAAAACTTTAATTTTCATTTGAAAAATCTCATCATCTGATGGATAACTTTTAATCCTTTCCAATAAATATGGTTGGAAAAAAATTGAAAAAGTGATGATGTTTCACCTTACTTGATAATTCTCATATCCATATTTTCTAGATCCATGTACACAGGATCCTTATCAATCATCATTTGGTTCAAAACTCCTTGACCCTTCCTACTTAATGCATCATCTACCTTACTCGTCTTCCTTGGGTGGTAGTGTATTGAACAATCATAATCCTTAAGTATCACGATCTATCAACTTTTCCACATGTTTAGTTCTTTCTATGAGAATATATATTTCAATATTTTTTTATCTATATATAACTCACATATTTCACCATAGAGATAGTGTTTCCACATCTTCATAGAAAATATTATGGCTATTAACTCAAGATCATGGGTTGTATAGTTTTGTTCATGAGTTTTTAACTACCTCGATGTATAGGCAATAACTCTATCATTTTGCCTAAGGAAAAATCTAAGTCCATTCGTTGATGCATCACTATATTCTTGATGGTAGAGTTATGATAGGATAATTCACTAATCTTCTATTCAATTCTTCAAATTATTCTTCAAATTATTTTTTCCATACAAACATAACCCCTTTATGAGTAAGCTTGTTTAATAGGTTAGCTAATCGGGAAAAATTCTGAATGAAATGCAGATAGTAACCTTCTAAACTAATGAAACTATGTACCAAAATTATGTTCATTGGTGTAGGTCTTTCCTAGACTACCTTTTTTGTCACATGATAAACTGAAATTCCATCCTTAGAGACAATATGGTCATGAAAAGAAACTATTTTAATCCAAAATTCATAATTTCAAAACTTCCCATATAACTATTTTTTTCTTAGAGCCTCTAGAAAAACTCGTAATTGGTTCTCATAGTCCTCATATATTTTGGAATATATCAATACATCATCAATAAATACCACAAAAAATCATCAATATATTCCTTGAGAACTCTATTCATTAGATCCATAAAAATAGAGGGTGTTTTAGTCAGTCCAAATGGCATTTCTGTAAACTCATAATGTCTATACCTATTTTGAAATGTTTACTTGGGAATATATTCCTTCCTCACATGAAATTTATGATATATAAATCAAATTTCAATATATGAAAAATATTGAGCTCCATTTAGTTGATCAAATAAATCATCAATGTGAGGCATAGGATACTTTTTCTATATTATAATAGCATTCATTTCACTATAGTCAATCCATAGCCTTAGGGATTCATCTTTCTTCTTGGAAAAGAGAATAGGAGATCCACATGGAGAAACACAAGGGAGAATAAAACACTTATCACTCAATTACACTAGTTCCTTCTCCAACTACACTAATTCTAATGTGTCCATTCTATAAGGATCCTTTGATATAGGTCTTGAACCAAGAATTAAATCAATGGAGAAATAAACATCCAACTCTGTAGTGTGTATGGGTAAATCCTCCAAAATACGTCAATGTATTCTTGCACAATTGGTATATCCTCAATTTTAATATTTATTTCCTCATCCATAGATGATATTTTCTCTTATTCAGCTTGAATTTCATTTAGAATAGATACTGGAGGTGGGTCCAGATATGACTCAGATGATGAAGTATCCTCTATAAAGATGAGAAATTATATACGTTCATCATGAATCGTATTTTCATTCTATTTAAAATAAAATTTTTATTATATTTTTAAATCTAGTCCAAACAAAGGATGGTATCAAAATAAATCATCAGTATGATGATAATATCAGTAATTAAAGCATGTTTATATATCATAATAGGGACTTCTCAACACATCCTTGTTGCATTAAGGTTTTCACTAGCTGTATTTACTGAAAACTCCTCTATTAAAGTGAATTAAAAATATCTAATTTCAAAAATAAAACTAGGAATATATAAAGTAATGTGATTATCAAGAATTGAATAAATATTTAACCATATTTTAGGATATTATTAAAGTACCATCCACCATATAATAAGGAACTTCAATCTCAGCTATTGTGATCACATAAGCTTTTCCTTGATTCTGTGTCCTTTTCTGAGGAATGTTTCCTTGATGGTTTAGACACTCTTTTGAATAGTGTCTCATCTACCTACAATTGTAACATTGAACATTGGTAGCTTCTTTATTTCCCTTGAAATTTTGACCATGATATCCTTTCTCACCACACTTGTAGCAAACTCATTTTCCTTTTAAGTAGGCACCAGGGTGTTTCCTTCCATAAGTATCACACATTGGAAAATCCCCTTTTTAATTATTCCCTTTATCCAATATTTTCTCTACCACCCTCTTATTCACTTTTTTCCCTTAAATTCAAAAGACTTAAAGAATTATTTTTCTATCTTGATAACACATGATACTATATCATTGTATGATGGGAAATTTTGGGAAAATTATGCCCTTTGAAGGAATACTTCTTACCCATAAAAGAATCAATCAATGTTTCTATTTGTATTTTATATGAAATATGTAGAATTTATTTCAAAACTTTTAAAGTTGTATTCACACTTAACAATTTTTCCATCGTCTGTTTTGCCTTATATTCATGAATTTTCTCTCCATATCTACTCGTTGTTCCTGAAAAAAATATTTTTCCAAGAAAAGTTCCTTGAAATCATTTCATTAAATGCTTCTATATCTTCCTCCTCTTTCATGTTATGAATCAATTACCACAATTCATGCATATCTCCTGAGAGACAATAAATTACCATGATAAACTTTTCACTTTTGTTACTTCTATTGGGAAAAAATCCCTCAAGGTAACTTTGCATCATTTTTGGGTTGGTTGTGTTTGTTGATAATGTAGGTTTTCAAGGTGAATTTTCAAGTTCAAGAGATGTTTTTGACAATATATGTTGACAAATAACCATGAAAAAGGAATGGAATATATGGAGGTGGTACCAAAAGAGTATATATAGGGTGGCGAAGTTTTAGAATGTTTGCCAAATTTTTGGGGTCCAAAATTTAGAGTTTGGTGAGTATCGTGAAATGTGCATTTCATTAAATATCTCATTGAAATATGGAAAAGTCATGATTTTTGATAAGATGGGCTTCAAGATGTGTATTTCACAAAGACATGAATAAATTCGTCAGTGTTCTTCGGGATTACAACAAGCTTCACAAATAGCAGTATTGAAGAGAATTGTGGTGACGAAGTGTAATGCGATAGGAGCTTAGCGGTGAAGGCGTGAAGGAATTGACAGAACGCTTCTTGATTATGATGAGCTCCACAATCAAAATATTTCCATCGTGCTTTGCGATATGGATATAATTTTATCGGAAATTTCGGAGCTTCGCTATTTGATATGACGTGGCTCTGACTTCATGCGGAAGGTTCGAGGGTCGATTGAATCACCTATAAATAGACCTCAACCTCCTCGAGAGAAGTAGAGAGTTTTCCAAGGAAAATTTTTTCTCTCAAATCGTGAAGGAGGTTCATGGAGGCACTGTGCTTTGTGAAAGAAGGAGCTTCACAATGGCTAATCTAGCTCCGTGAAAGAGGTGTGTTCCACGTTGGCTCAGGGAGCTTCCTGAAGGAAGTCACTTTGTGACGGCTTTTTCTATATGGAGGTCAAAGCATTTCAAATTCTTTATCTTTAAGAAGTCTTGATCTCTGTAAAGCTGTGTGATCTATAAGGCAGTGAGCTCTACGAAGGTTTGTGCTTCCCGAAGATGTAGGGACATCGTGAAGGCTTGTTTTATCTTCACATAATTGGGAGATTTGCGAAGTAGTGTTCTTTGTGAAGGTATTTCCCAAAGTTTGTTTCCCAGTGGTCAGGGGAAAAGGGGTATTCATCAGTGGATGAAATTTTTACTTCAATAGATCATATACATAGAGTGGAGGATGCATTTATTAGTGATAATGAAGAGACCTACAATTCTATAAACAGTGAGTGGATATTCTGAAGAAGCAGTGAGCTAAATTTAGTTGAGAGTAGTGATTTCTCAAATTGTGAATGGTTGTAATCCAAGAGGGGGAGTGATTCCACTTAGAACTTGTAAACATCGGTGTTATTTTTAGTAGATTTGGATCATCGAAACACTACCAGTGTATTCTCCTTGGACGTAGCCCACTATGGGTGAACCAAGTAAAAATTGTTGTGTCATGTGCATGCTTTAAGGTTTATTCATACTCTGCAATGGGAAGGAGAGAAAAGAGGGTTTTTTCTAATGGAAAAACATGATCAAAAGGGTCAGTTGTGTCAATCGTTCATATCCTGATTCACCCCCCTCTCAAGGTATCAATCCTAGTGGACCTAACAACTTCCCATAGAGAGAAATATCATCTCTAAGAAACTTATCCACTGCTCAACGACGAATGGGTTTATTTTCCCACTAAATGATAGATGTTTTGGTCTCATGAAGTGGTCTAACATTGTTCCTCCACGTTTTGGTTCATGATACATCATATGAGAAATTCCATTATTCCTAACAGGACTCAGTTTTCCTAGTATAGTTATAAGTTGTTCAGCTCCAGTTTTAGCTCCAACTCCAAAATCATTATCTAAAATAAGAGGTAAATCCCAACATGGGATACATGTGTTAAAACAGTTTAAATTTCTTCCACTAAGCTCCATTTATAAACAATTTCATATTCTAAATTAGTTTATGAATCATAATGAATAATTTTCATACTATCAAAACACTAAACATAAATTTGAAATTTATGCATAAATAATCATAATCATAAAAATGGTTTCTTTGGGGACATATTTACTTTTAAATCCTACATAATGGTTGGTAAATAAAATGTGAATTATTATAAGAATATCCCCTAGGAGTATAAAAATAGGTATGAAGTAAGGCCCATTATTGTGTACCAAGGTAGGCCAAGTGCACCTTGTCAGAGTTCTTACCCCAAGGCGAAACTATGGTAGAACCACATCCACTTGTCGTATCTAGACAGGGATTTATTTATTGGAAGGTCCACATAAACTCTACCTTACCAAAATTAGAGGATTTTCCTCTATTATTGTCCTCAAATTATAACTTAGGTTTATGTTCCCAAATATTTGTTTTATAAATATATTTTATAAGTTTTCCACTAAACATCCTATGATACCAACAGTAAAGACCCCGACCCAAGTAGCTTGAAGCCAGTGTCTTACTTAATTATAATGGTACTATGAACAAGATATCACACCCAAAATGACTGACTAGTTTAGTATATTTTGAAAAAAAAATACATATATAAGTTTTACATTACAACATGAAGGGAAAATAACCTAGAAACTCCATTGGAAACATCTATAAACTCCTAGATTATCCCTATAAGTCATTTATAATAAACATGTTTCTGTCCTAGGGACAAATAAAACTTATTAAATGGTTAATAATAGATTCTTAGTAAGGGTGATAAATATAGTCGAATATTTCATAAACAATAACTCATGGTGACTAAATAAAAACACATGTTGTTAAATCATAATCTTGACTATAATATGGAAAAATTTAAAACTGATTAAATAATGTCATAAATAATTACATGAAAAAGAAACTTAACCATGGATACTCTCTTAGTTGAATAATCACATGAATTATAAATTAATAATATCATAATGAGGGAATTCATAATGTTGGAAATCTAAAACATACCATCGAGGCCTCATCCAAGACATCTAAAAATAAATGGTTGAGGCCTCATCTAAATCCATATTTGAAAGAAAATGGGCATGACCTCATCCTAGTTTATATCTTTGTTTCATGAGACCTACTGATGCATTGAGGGATTATAGAGGTCCCTTCTCATCACTTATTAATTCCAATAAATTCCACATATGAATTTTATGAAGCCTAAACAACATATACATATGAAATTTAAATAACTTTCTCCAATATGTAAACATAATCAATTACTATTCTGAGTAGTATGGTGAATGGTATCAAGATAGAACATCCACAATCAAAATTTCATAAACCATTTAATAAAATATTTATATTATAATAATAATTTATCAATCAAAATAAACCATAATATTAAAAATATGTATTGAAATAGATGAAAATACTCTAATAAAAACCATCACAAAATTCTTGAGAGAAATACCCTTTTACATTTTCAAAGAAGAGTTTTTACAAAAATTATTTTTATTTTTCATAATTGTTTGTATAAAACCAGAAATGAAAAAATTTAGTTTTTCATGACAAAATTATTGATTTTATAAAAATAATTGGGTCTTAAAATAGATTATGGATGGAACATGAAAATGGGTAAGAAATGGGAAAGTCCGCTTTAATTGGGTTTTCTTGTTGAGAGTAATTGAGAAGAGAACCTTATAAAACATGTATTTGTAATAAAAGAAATATGAAATCATATGAATATGTAATTATGGAACATATAAACAGAATTTATAAGATGTATATAAAAATAATGAATAATAAAATTGGTTTAAAGAGAGAGAAAGGTGAGACAAATGGAAAATGGTGGTTCTAGAAGAAACCCTTACCTTATGTCCGAAAGTGTCCTGCACTTAAACTTAATGTCCTAGATAATGAAATTAGATTCATTAATAATTTAATATATAAACTATTCAACATATATTTGATTTATTATTTTTTTAATATGTTCAATTATGGTCTTTTTTTCATTTTTAAGATTAAATTTCGTCGTTCGGGGGTGTTCATTTCCTTGGTTGTCATGATCAGTTTACTTTTATACGCACATGGAAGATCATTTAAAATGAAAATAGTTGTCTATAATTGAAATTAAATATTATTAATTTTATCACTGAATATTAAATGGTTATATAATTAATTCACTTATTTTTTGGTGAGTATGAGACAATAGTGATAGTAGTTTGGATTATTTTGGAAGTTTTTCGATCATTATAAACCGGTTTTGTTTTATTAATTAAAATTATTTATATATACAGGTTCCATAACATTATATAAGATTTAATACATAAATTATAATATATTTTAACTATTAAAATGGTTTTATGACAATCCTTGAAGGTATAATTGAAAAACAAAAACATGTCATCCATGATGGTGATAAATCAGCCCCCCATGGATGATGTTTTCATCATTAAAATAAAAAGAAAAGGAAAAGAGACTTGATGTTAGATTTTCCATTGAAATAACAAAATTCAATTATAAAAAATATAATGTAGTTATAATGTTACTTTTTATAGGTTAGGATAGGTAAGTATAAGAAAATAAAATAAATTGAAAGAAAGTTAAAAGAACGAAAGGATATTTTACCTCTTGAATTCCTTTCCTTGAGAACCTCCTTAAGGTACTTTGAAATTGACTTTTATGTGAGACCATAAAGATAAAAACATATGGGGTGGTTTCTAAGAGTAATTGGGAAGAATATAATAAAGTTTAAAGGCTTTGGAGGTGTGGGGAGAAGATTGGTGAGGGTGGAATTTAGAGTGGAGGATAGGGGTGTTTTCTCATTATTTTATTCATTAGTTTATTATTTTTACTCAATACTATGAATAGTATGATCATTATCACTAAATATACTAAACTAATGAAGTATAGTTCTATATTATATGATAAGATCATCCATACATCATCTATGACTCAATAATTCATGTATTTGGCTTGTACCATAAATTATCGTATTTCACTATTCACCCAAAATTCAACTATTTTAGAAGATTCCCAAAAATTCACCCTAACCATTTTTGGACATATATAATTCAAAAATTAACTCTATTTTATAAAAATAATTTTCTAAATATGAGAAAATTAATTTTTAATTAAAATCACCATTTATTCGAAAAATACCGATTTTAAAATTATAACAGATTTAATAAAACTTTGAAAAATTAATTAATTTCTCATAAAATTATCTTATAATCATAATACAATAAAATATTAATTTATGAATATATTTTTTGAAAATATATTTTCATTTAAAACCTTATATTAATTATAAAACTCTAAATAAACATTTACTCTTTACAAAAAATCCAACACTTAATTTGTCATTTTTAAAACATTTATTTAATTATTCCATGGTGTAAATATACCAGTTTTCTATTTATAGGTTACCCCAATTTTTATTTATACTTTAAAAGGTGAATTTACTATTCTATTGGTATTATAACTATTCTTAATGGTCACATTACTATTCCAATGGTCATATTTAACAGTATCTTACGGTTTTAAAATTTGGTGTTGCATGAAGTATAAACTATCGAAGATGATAAATTTTAAAGGAGGAATACCATAAAATATTGGGGTGTTACAGTCCTAATAAGTGAAGGTTGGATTCCATGGTACAAGAGGATAGATATATTGGCTTAGACTCAATGGGTTTCAAGAACCACCTTTTTCAGTAATTTTTTCTAGAGCCACTTATGATGTTGAAGTCTATAGAGTTCTCTCTTTTAGAAAGGAGAGTGTTTGGTGTCAGTGTAGACCAATCAATTTGAGTTTCTAGGTTTTTCTTCTCTAGAGGTAATAAATAATTACCAATTAAAGGCCTAGAATTATATTTCGTGTTTGTGATTGAATATTAGATCGTGGGTATTTATGTTCAATCTTTCAACCTATAAAGAGACAGTAGACAGGGAAATGATGGATGAAATGGATCTGGAATGAAAGGTTGGTTATTATTCCTATTCTATTATACCTAGTTCAAGCTTCATTATCTCATATGGGAGAAAGAGTAAGTGTAATGATCATCACATGTGTGTTGGGGGTGGTTCTCAATAGTGAGCCTCCTCTATACCTTCATTTTTAGCCAATAATGTGCCCCTAGCTTACTATTATTGTTGAATGTTCGAGAAAACTGGAGTTATTATCCCTCATCTATGAGGGTGTGTAACAGTTATAGATGTTATGGTTATATACATCATTTTTCTCAACCAATGTCTACACCTCTTTCTGCTCAAGGATCATTGGCTCCAAAGGTAACCACAGTGTAGTCAGATGCTTCAAGGACTATAAGGATCCAATCATTGGCCTTAGGAGTAAAGAACCTTCAGGTAGTGGATGAGTTTTTGGTAGAGTTAGATGTGGTTAAAGTGATAGTGAGAGGTAACATATATATTTCACCTTCAGTAGAGACTACTTTATTTGATACAGGTGACTCCCATTCATTTATATCTTTGGATTTTGTGGATATTCTTAAACTTCCAATGAAGATCATGTATTTTTTATGCAGTTAGTGACACCTATTGGGAAGAGGAAAGAGAATGAGTTTCAGTGTCCTTGTGCTCTATCGATAGCTAATTTAGAGTTAGTTTTGGATTTCCTCATTCTTGATATGGATCTATTTGATGTCATCATCAAGATGGGTTTTATTATCACTCATCGGGCTACGGTTGATTGTTATCATTGTCATATTTTTTTGTTTTTACTGATGGGAGATCTCAGGTGTTATAGGGATATTGGTATCCTAGTTCAGGTTTTGAAAGACCTTCCTTCTCGTAAATCCATAGTTTTTTGTCAATTGTGGTAGTTGAGCCTAATGAAGTATCTTCTATTGTTGATCTTCCTTCAATTTTTCGATTTTTTCATGATGTTTTCTAGGATGATTTCTCTTACCTTCCTCTAGAGGGAGAGGTAGATTTTATGATTGATTTGGTGTTACGTACATTGATAGTTTCCATTCCCACTTATCAAATATAACTTGTGGAACTAAAATATCTCAATATCCAATTTTATGATCTAATAGAGAAAGTTTTTAATTTACCTAGTCTTTCACCTTGTGCATTCCATCTGTTCTTCACCAAGAAGGAAGATGGTTTACTCTAGTTATGTGTGGACTAATAGAAGTTGAATAGGGTGATGGTTAATAATAATTATCTTTTTCTCTATGTAGATGATTTGTTTGACCATTTAAAGTGACAAAGGTAGTTTTCAAATGTTGATCTTTGGTCAGGTTATTGTCAACTCAGGGTTTGAGAGTCTGATATACCAAAGATGGGTTTTAGGAGTAGATATGGCCATTGATAATCTCTTGTGATGTCATTTAGTATGAATAATTATCCTATAGTTTTCATGTATTTGATGAACCAGATATTCCATGAGTATCTTGGCACTTTTTTTGTAGTGTTCGTGGATGATATTTTAGTTTATTCAAAATCCATGTACAAGCATGAGAACCATTTGAGTTCGGTTCTAGAGATCTTCAGGAGTTTCCATTTGTATGGAAAGATTTAGAAATTTGGTTTTAGGATCCAATAATTTTAGTTCTTGGGTCATGTGATTTATGAGCATGGATTATTAGTTGATCTTGTGAAGGTGAAGGTAACCTTTTCATGGAATGAGTTACGGAATGTCTTTGTGATTCGGATTTTCCTTGGTCTTACAATATACTAAAAATAGTTCATCAGGGATTTATAAAAGTGTTTATCACCTTGTAGTTATCTTACTAGTAAAGGTAAGAAATTTATATGAAATACAAAGTTTCATTCTTTTTTAGATAAGATGAAATTAATTCTGAAATCAGCACATATTCAAATCTTATCTGAGCCCGGTAAGGAGTATTTGGTTTCCTATGACGATTTCAGTGTGGTTATGGGTTTCATGCTTATGCAGGATGATCATTCGATGCCTTAAATCTCTATAACTTCAACCACATGTTAATAATTACCTCACTCATGATATAGATCTTTCCATTTATATTTATGTGCCAAAATGTTGGCATCACTATCTTTTTGGGGATAGTTTCATTATCTTTTCTGACCATAAGAGTCTGAGTTATATCTTTTCTTGTAAAACATGATTATTATAGAGAGATGATGGGTAGAATAACTTCATAAATTTGACATCAACATCACCTACACCTCAGGGAAGGGAATTTCATTGCATACACTCTCATTACGAAGTTACCATCAGAGGCTATTCTATAATTTAAGAAGGAGTGGAACCTTATGAGGATCTTCACTAGGTTTCACCTAGATGATCAAGTGGATGATTTAGGTATGATTATTACTAGTTTTCAGTTATCATCATCTCTCCTTGAGTCTATTCTATAGGATCATTAGCAGGATGATGAATTTAGGTGAATTCAAGAAACCCTATATGATGGGAATACTATTTCTGGTTGGTTTCTCTCTCCTGATGGTATTCTCTATTTTTGTGTTTGTCATTCCAAAATTTGTGAGGATAATATTTTTGTTTTACTATAATATTTATTCAGGGTTCATTCATCTGGGTGCTATTAAAATGTATTGTGACCAAATATGGTGATTCTAGTGGTAAGGTTTGAAGCATGTCATTGTAGATTATGTGTCCCACTATTAAACCTGCCAACAAATAAAGGCAGAGCATCTGAAACCTTATAGGTTTCTTCAGAAACTTATTTTTCCAGTTTGTAAATGGGATGAGGTGTCCAATGAAATTTTTGTTTGACTAACAAGGGAAACTTGAGGTACATATTCTATCTGGTTGGTGATTTATTGGTTGAAAAAGTCATCTCACATAAATACAATTAGGTAAACCACTAAATTTAAATTCCAATGTAATCATTATATACATGAGGTTGTGAGGTTACATAGGGTTCCTTCTTCTATTTTATTAGATAGTGATACTATGTTTACCTCATGGTTTTTGAAGAGTCTCCAGGAGTCAATGGGGACTCAGGTCTGGTTAAGTATAGCTTACCATACATAGATAGATGGAAGGATGGAGCATTCTATTCAGATCTTGTATGATATGATTTGTCCCTATGTCCTATATTTTGGTGGATCATGGGATAGTCATCTGGGACTAGTTGAGTTTTCTTATAATAATTTTTGTTAGTCATCAATCATAATGGATCCCTTATAGGCTTTTTATGAACACCCATGTAGGTCACCTCATTGTTGGGAAGTGATGGGTGAGGCCACTCTTATAGTACTAAGTATTATTCAAGAGATGTCGATGAGAATTTGGGATATATGTCAATGTCTGGTTATAGCTCAAATTAGACATAAATCATATGTGTGTCGTCGATGTCTGTAACGCCCCGACCCCAGTTACCCAGAGTCGGTGCATTACTTCGTAACATTGGCATGATCACAAGAAAGATCAAATCCCGAAAGACCGATTGGTTTAGTAGCCTTGGAAACACTAGATATATTCATAAGTTTTACATTACATCATATAATGAAAAACTACTACAACAACGTAATGTCTCCACAGTCCACACTATTATCCCCTCATGATATCCCTGCAGATCATTCATAACTTACTTCTTCACATCCTGGGAAAAGTAAAACATAGAAAAGGGGTGAGCTCAAATGCCTAGTAAGGATAACAATATAGCGGAAACTTTCATAAATAAGAATAAACTTTTAAGGCAATGTATAACTAAAACAAAAGCCTTTCAAACATGAACTTTCAACATGGTATGGCATAAATAAAATGAAATAATGCCATTTACTTATTCACATGGATATTCTACTAATCGAATAATCACATGCAAAAATCAATAACCACTTTCATAATGTTGGAATGCATAATGTCAAACGTTAATTTCATTGTATAGGCCTCATCCCAAGACCTAGGGGTTACTTCTAACCGGAACCCAACCCGGAGTGCCTCTAATAACCGGACACCAACCCGGAGTGCCTCTAATAACCGGACACCAACCCGGAGTGCCTCTAATAACCGGACACCAACCCGGAGGGCATAATTTTACCAGTCCCTAACATGGAGGGCTTACTTTAACCAGTCCCCAACCTGGAGGGCTTACTTTTACCAGTCCCCAACCTGGAGGGCTTACTTTTACCGGTCCCCAACCCGGAACATACTTGTTTAGCACATTCATCTGAAGAAAATTTTGAAATATAACATAAACATTCGGATTAAAACTAGCATACGAAATGTCA
The DNA here is from genome assembly GCA_963277665.1 of Viscum album. Taxonomy (NCBI): domain Eukaryota; kingdom Viridiplantae; phylum Streptophyta; class Magnoliopsida; order Santalales; family Viscaceae; genus Viscum; species Viscum album. The sequence continues at coordinate 320,061,488 of OY728127.1, forward strand.
ATAGTTTCACCATAAACTATGAATGGTATAAAAATAGTACATCCACAGTCAAACATATCACAAAACCTTCAATACAATATATAAGTTTTGTATCATAATAAATCAACTTCAATTAAGCGTAAAATCCGTCGAAGGATGTTGACATAGATGAAATCAAAACACTTTTTAGAGAAATATCTCTTTCTATTTTTGAAAACATTTAAGAGCCATATAAAATAAAACATTTTCTTGAAAATATTCTTGTAAGCTTGTAAGTAAATCTTTGATGACTTTATAACGGCGGATAATAACCGCACCCGCCGTATAAGTAAAAAAAACATTCTTATCTTAATTCTGTCGAAAAGGTCAAAAAGGACCTTGTTTTGAAAACGACGGAAATATTCCTTTATAAACCTCTTAAAAAAAGTCAAACAAGGGTATAAATTAATTTAACCCATATTATTGTAAATAATAAATATGTTTTGAAATACATTTCGATGAAACATGGATGTGGATGATAAAGAAATCCCAGTAGATTATTACGTATAAACAACCTCGGATAATGAAGAGGTTGTGAAATAACTCTTACCAATTTGGTAACTTATGAAACATACAACCCATGAAAGAGGTATCATACAATGAATATGTAAATACACATAAATTAGAGTGTATTACACAAAGAATATAATTATGGGTAGTACATACACCTCACAAAAGGTGATGGTGGCAATATGGCATGAATCTCACGGAAATAAGGAGTGAGATGAAAACCCCTTACCTTGTACTTTTCCTTTGTTGGGGTAGGTTAACCTCCTGTATAATGGTGAAATAATTGTTATTAATTTATACAAGAATCATATACATTAATATGATATCATATATGATCTTTTAATATTGCTTTATTAATAATATCTTAGTATTATCGTCGTTTCGGGTGATAATCGATTCGTTCTTCTTAAATGTTTGGTTACGTAAGACATGTTTGTAATGGATAGATTTAATCTTATTCATAATCAGAATGATATTAACATTATTTTTAACCCTAAAATGAGAATAATACTTGAATGGATATGATGGAGAATGAATCTTATCGCGTTCGTGGAGACGGTAGTCCGTACGTACGCACGAACGCTACTTCCATTTAATTTTTATTTTAAAAGAATCAAATCCAAATGATCCATAGGTATATTACTATTCCAGTATAATATAATATTTTATATATGTTACTTAAGTTCATTAACACCATCCTTTATACGTTCCATGTGTGGTATGAACGAGTCATATCATTTTAAGTGGGCGGTAGTTCGCACTTCCTCAAATGAAATTATCGTATGTATATAAAACATGAAACGAATAATGGTATGAAATAAAATGGAATTACAGAAGCTTATATATAAAATATATATAATTAATATCATATTTAATTACAGTGCCATCATAATGGCCACCATGAGAGGTGGTAAGATGTATTTGAACAATCATCGTTTCGTGAGGCGTTAGTTTGCCATCCACAGAAACATTATGTTCATCATCCATTAGATGGAGTTGTGTGTATGTGTAGTTAGAATCCTTCTTATAACAACATCCTAGTATATTGAGGATACTGGTGTTGTTACAAAAGAAAGGAAAGAAAAAGAGTTTGGGGGTTGGAGAAGCAAAATAAATGAAAATAATTTAAGAGAAATCGTTACCTTTAATCTAGGTAACTCACTTTGGTTGGAACCAAAGGACTTCTTGAAATGCTTTCTGCCTAAGGGGAAGCTTCAAGGAGGAGGAGAGGGATGTGGGGAGCTTATTTGGGCAGAGTTTGGACGAGCCAAGTGGCTTTAGAGGTGTGAGGAAAAGAGAAGGAGGAGTGCCCTTTTATAAGAGGGGTGAGGGGCACCTTTGGAAAAGCTAGAAATATTAATTTATAATAAATTCATATTCGGTTTCCAAAGGCTCCAAAGTTGACTATTCAAAGGATGAGGTGGGGATAGGTCGAAAACAACTCATCCAATAGAATTTAGACAGGTTTGGGTACTTATATTAACCTTATCTTTAAGTATTAACTCTAAGTTAATTAGTTTCACTTTTACAATGTCTCTTTGTATTTTTATATAATATGGTTAATAAAATTACTATATACATCCAAGCGACCCCCAAGTAGTCCATTAATGATTAACCTATCATAATATAAGTCTCTTGGCCGAACCTTAGATTTTTAGGAATTTAATATCAATTAATAATATAATATTTGTTTTAAGAACTCTTTTATGTCAATTTTGACACTATTCAATAGTTGATTTTTGTGAAACTCATAACAGATTTATTACTTCGAAAAAAGTCCATTAAATCAATCCTAATATATCATATTAGCCTAAAAAATTAGTTTAATTCATTAAAAGTTTCATATTATATTTATTTGGGTATTTATAATATCAATTATTTTAATTTTTCACTATTATAGTAATTACTGCATCATCATTGTGTCATAAATAAAATAAATTATTTAATGTCTAAAAATTATAAATAAAATATCATTATGTAGGAAATCTCTTTAGCTTTCTAATTAATATTTATAATCGAAAATCCAACATGTATAACCCTATGTACAAATTGTTTTTCTAAAAGATGTATGCTTGTGTCATTTTTGTATTCATTTTAACTTAATTAAAATAAAGTGTCATTATCACTTACAAGTGGATCCATGGGGTCCCAAAATAGACCCAAAGATGCCCATGGTCGACCATGTATCAACCAATAGGGTTAAGACACGTTTTAGGGTAATTTAGTATTATTATTTTTTAACCCTTATTTACCGGAATTACCCTTAACCATGGTAAATAAAATATTTACCGCAGTAATTATTCAAAATGTCTAAAAATAAAAGTTACCTATTTACACAATTTGAACATCCTGATTCCAAATATGGAATCCATTTTCCTAAATTCAAAACACAGTAGTGGCAGAAATTAATTTAAAATTAATTCCCGCTGTCAAAACAAAAAGCGTGTTTTTAAGAGATAATAACTATCAAAAGATTGACACTTGTTTATGTTCGGTTTAATTGTAAAATTATGTCCAATGACCAACATTATATTAAATGGTAAAAATATATTCTAAATATACTTTAAAACTACTAAAATTCATAATTTATCACTATTAATTATTTTGATTAAAAAAGTTGTTTTTAATTAAAATTTAGTAATTTTCACTATTCATCAAAATATGAAAGTTATCCGAAATGTACCAAAATTTTACCTTAGGCTAAATTCGATATCCCGAATCCAAAAATGAAGTCCATTTTGAAATATAAAATATATATAATTTCAAAAAGTAGGTATTACTATTCATAACGGCTAGTTTGATCGGTTGTGGTGTGTGTTAAAACTCGAAGTTGCGTACAACACACGCTATTGTATTATTCAAAGGAAAGCGTACCGTGGAAGCTTGGGATGTTTTATTTTAAATTTTTGATGTCCCCATTTAGTCAAAAAGTTTAAAATATTGTATTTAAAAAGGGTTCACTATTAAAAGTTGATAAAAGTGCAATACTGAAAATGAATTTGTTCTTGCATTATATCTAAGAAACTCATAATATGGATTCTAAAATTATAAGGATTATATAAAGTTTAAAATTTAGATAATACTATTCATAACCTCTTTTGAATGGCCCTTTTTTTAGTCATGGTGTGATTGAACTCGGTGTTGCGTGTAGTGCAAGTTATTGAATTATTTTGAAGAAATAACACACTATGAAATCTTGGGGTGTTACATTCTCCCCTCCTTCAATAAATTGCGTCCTCGCAATTTGAAATTGTTCTTCGAAAATAAAAGGTTGAAAATAGAAAATATATTTGTGGGAAAACCCACATCGGAAATTGGGTTACTAAAATTTAGTCTTAATATGAGGAAAAGAGAAATTAAAGGGTCACCACCAAATTATGATCTCGATTAGGAGAACATTGGTGGAAATTAGAGACATATAATTGGAGGAAAAACGTAAATATTTATAGGTAGTGATTGAGGTCATCAATCACAAACATGTATAAAATTGAGGTCCTTAAACTCATCAATCTATGATGATTTGAAATACCATCAGTTCAACAAAACATAGGGTATTGGGATAACACATTTTTGACGTTTCAAATATCTTAGTTGAAATCCCACATCGAAAAATGAATTAATGAGGCCTCTATTTAAAATAAAGAGTGGAAAGTATGAAGATTACCGAAAATAACACATACTAGGGTTCCATGTAGGAAAATATGGATATGGAGGAGAAATCTAACCATCAATTATCTGATGGAGAGTGGTAGAGAACATGGCTATGGAAAGGTCAACAATCCCAAAGCCATAAATTAGTGATGATTTAAGGTACCATCTAGGACAACATTTTTGTTCTATGTTCCTTTTATTAATGTTGAGGAATTTATTTATGAGATTGGCTAAGATCATAAGGAGACATACTTACTTTATAATTAGAGTTTTATCCATTAATAAATTTCTACCAAAAACTCATCATTCACTCGTAAAAAAAATTCTATTTATACTACTCATAGAGGGTTCCAAAATAAACGAATTTATAATTCATCTACCAGATCTTTTTAAAAAACTGCTTTATTTAATACAGGACATCTCGTGGGATAGTGGTAGGTGATACACCCTTGTCGCCCTTTGGTTGCGGGTTCAAGTCTTGCGGCCTTGCCAGTCGCGACGGGTTGCCGCACGACCTCTGGGTTGTCCTTTTATGGTAATCAAAAATTAATCTCAAACTAGAATTTATCCAAAATACTTCTATCCAAACTCACTGTCCAATATTTATAAGGAAGGTAAACTTAATGTAGATCCTTTTTACCCCGTAATAGCATATGAATACCTTCATCATGTATTCTTTTAAAACACTGAAACATCCTAAATTATCATAATACTTATTGGTTACATTCATGCTCCCTTATTCCATATAGAATGCTGGATATACTTCTTCAATCCAAAAATGTTTTAAACCCCAATAATGATGGAATATACAAATCATTAATCAGTTCCATGGTAGTCAAGAATATCCAATATAATTTGTCCAAAACAATCATGTATTATTCCAAAATCACTACCTCGGTATCAGAACTATATTATGATTTATCTTTCTCTCAACCATATATTTTCCAAAAATTTATCATGCTATTGAGTCACTTTTCTTTGTTCCACACAATCTCAAGTCCTTAATGAAATAGTACTGCAGTACAATCCTTATATACTCCATAATTTTTATAACAAGTACATTGTTGATACAACACTCAATTGACATAATCAACATAAGAACTCTAATCATTCCTCTTTATCTGTGGTAGTATCATAACTTGATTATTATCCAATAGCATCATTTGCGTCATAGTCTGATGACTGGGACATAGGTTCGCGTAGTGTCCAAACTCCTTGCAAATGAAGCATTGTACATTTGAAACCATTTCCTTACCCCTGCAGTCACGTACTTTGTGCCCTTTTCCTCCACACTTATAACAAACTCTCATTCCTTTCAGGCAAGTTCCAGGGTGTTTCTTTCCACAGTTACCACATATGGGAAAATTCTTCTTTTCCCTCTTACCTTTATCCATATTTCTATCTTCCATCCTTTTCTCCTCTTGCTTCCTTTCAAAGCCATAAGACTCAGTAAACTCTTTACTTATCTTATCAACACATGATATTATTTCTTCATATGATGATAATACATGCGAGACTATTTCTCTTATAAATTCTGGCTTAAGACCATGAAATATATGATCCTTCTTTCTCTTTGCATCATGTGCATTGCTAGAGTTCTCATTCCTTCTACTGGGCGTCATTTCTAAACAATGGCATACACTAGATCAGTTTATGAATCAAAATACATAATCCCATACTTATAAAACACTTAACATAAATTGAACTATTTATGGATATAATCCATAATCATAAAAATGCCTCCTTTGAGGAAGTATATACTCATAAACCCTTCATGATGATTTGTAAAGAAAATGAGAGTTATCCTAAGCATATCCCCCGGGAGTGTCGTAACCAAGAGTGCAGCAAGGCCCGTTGTCGTGCACCAGTTCCCGTTCGAGTCTAGCTCAAAGCGGTGTTTTCGGGTTTTACCCCTAGGTACATCTGTGCCAGAGCCACCTCTACCTGCTCGTATCCAGACAGGGATGTATTGCTCGGAAAACTCACAAAATCTCTACAATACCAAAATTCTAGGAAGTTCTTCTATACTAATCCTCAAAATTAATCTTAGGTCTACGTGCTCTAATCAGAGTTTATCTAAATCTAGCTTCCAAGGTTTTTACTAAACTTCCTCTGATACCAACTGTAACGCCCCGACCCCAGTTACCCAGAGTCGGTGCATTACTTCGTAACATTGGCATGATCACAAGAAAGATCAAATCCCGAAAGACCGATTGGTTTAGTAGCCTTGGAAACACTAGATATATTCATAAGTTTTACATTACATCATATAATGAAAAACTACTACAACAACGTAATGTCTCCACAGTCCACACTATTATCCCCTCATGATATCCCTGCAGATCATTCATAACTTACTTCTTCACATCCTGGGAAAAGTAAAACATAGAAAAGGGGTGAGCTCAAATGCCCAGTAAGGATAACAATATAGCGGAAACTTTCATAAATAAGAATAAACTTTTAAGGAAATGTATAACTAAAACAAAAGCCTTTCAAACATGAACTTTCAACATGGTATGGCATAAATAAAATGAAATAATGCCATTTACTTATTCACATGGATATTCTACTAATCGAATAATCACATGCAAAAATCAATAACCACTTTCATAATGTTGGAATGCATAATGTCAAACGTTAATTTCATTGTCTAGGCCTCATCCCAAGACCTAGGGGTTACTTCTAACCGGAACCCAACCCGGAGTGCCTCTAATAACCGGACACCAACCCGGAGTGCCTCTAATAACCGGACACCAACCCGGAGTGCCTCTAATAACCGGACACCAACCCGGAGGGCATAATTTTACCAGTCCCTAACCTGGAGGGCTTACTTTAACCAGTCCCCAACCTGGAGGGCTTACTTTTACCAGTCCCCAACCTGGAGGGCTTACTTTTACCGGTCCCCAACCCGGAACATACTTGTTTAGCACATTCATCTGAAGAAAAGTTTGAAATATAACATAAACATTCGGATTAAAACTAGCATACAAAATGTCAATAGTTTCACCATAAACTATGAATGGTATAAAAATAGCACATCCACAGTCAAACATATCACAAAACCTTCAATACAATATAGAAGTTTTGTATCATAATAAATCAACTTCAATTAAGCGTAAAATCCGTCGAAGGATGTTGACATAGATGAAATCAAAACACTTTTTAGAGAAATATCTCTTTCTATTTTTGAAAACATTTAAGAGCCATATAAAATAAAACATTTTCTTGAAAATATTCTTGTAAGCTTGTAAGGAAATATTTGATGACTTTATAACGGCGGATAATAACCGCACCTGCCGTATAAGTAAAAAAAAACATTCTTATCTTAATTCTGTCGAAAAGGTCAAAAAGGACCTTGTTTTGAAAACGACGGAAATATTCCTTTATAAACCTCTTACAAAAAGTCAAACAAGGGTATAAATGAATTTAACCCATATTATTGTAAATAATAAATATGTTTTGAAATACATTTCGATGAAACATGGATGTGGATGATAAAGAAATCCCAGTAGATTATTACGTATAAACAACCTCGGATAATGAAGAGGTTGTGAAATAACCCTTACCAATTTGGTAACTTATGAAACATACAACCCATGAAAGAGGTATCATACAATGAATATGTAAATACACATAAATTAGAGTGTATTACACAAAGAATATAATTATGGGTAGTACATACACCTCACAAAAGGTGATGGTGGCAATATGGCATGAATCTCACGGAAATAAGGAGTGAGATGAAAACCCCTTACCTTGTACTTTTCCTTTGTTGGGGTAGGTTAACCTCCTGTATAATGGTGAAATAATTGTTATTAATTTATACAAGAATCATATACATTAATATGATATCATATATGATCTTTTAATATTGCTTTATTAATAATATCTTAGTATTATCGTCGTTTCGGGTGATAATCGATTCGTTCTTCTTAAATGTTTGGTTACGTAAGACATGTTTGTAATGGATAGATTATATCTTATTCATAATCAGAATGATATTAACATTATTTTTAACCCTAAAATGAGAATAATACTTGAATGGATATGATGGAGAATGAATCTTATCGCGTTCGTGGAGACGGTAGTCCGTACGTACGCACGAACGCTACTTCCATTTAATTTTTATTTTAAAAGAATCAAATCCAAATGATACATAGGTATATTACTATTCCAGTATAATATAATATTTTATATATGTTACTTAAGTTCATTAACACCATCCTTTATACGTTCCATGTGTGGTATGAACGAGTCATATCATTTTAAGGGGGCGGTAGTTCGCACTTCCTCAAATGAAATTATTGTATGTATATACAACATGAAACGAATAATGGTATGAAATAAAATGGAATTACAGAAGCTTATATATAAAATATATATAATTAATATCATATTTAATTACAGTTCCATCATAATGGCCACCATGAGAGGTGGTAAGATGTATTTGAACAATCATCGTTTCGTGAGGCGTTAGTTTTCCATCCACAGAAACATTATGTTCATCATCCATTAGATGGAGTTGTGTGTATGTGTAGTTCGAATCCTTCTTATAACAACATCCTAGTATATTGAGGATACTGGTGTTGTTACAAAAGAAAGGAAATAAAAAGAGTTTGGGGGTTGGAGAAGCAAAATAAATGAAAATAATTTAAGAGAAATCGTTACCTTTAATCTAGGTAACTCACTTTGGTTGGAACCAAAGGACTTCTTGAAATGCTTTCTGCCTAAGGGGAAGCTTCAAGGAGGAGGAGAGGGATGTGGGGAGCTTATTTGGGCAGAGTTTGGACGAGCCAAGTGGCTTGAGAGGTGTGAGGAAAAGAGAAGGAGGAGTGCCCTTTTATAAGAGGGGTGAGGGGCACCTTTGGAAAAGCTAGAAATATTAATTTATAATAAATTCATATTCGGTTTCCAAAGGCTCCAAAGTTGACTATTCAAAGGATGAGGTGGGGATAGGTAGAAAACAACTCATCCAATAGAATTTAGACAGGTTTGTGTACTTATATTAACCTTATCTTTAAGTATTAACTCTAAGTTAATTAGTTTCACTTTTACAATGTCTCTTTGTATTTTTATATAATATGGTTAATAAACTTACTATATATATCCAAGAGACCCCCAAGTGGTCCATTAATGATTAACCTATCATAATATAAGTCTCTTGGCCGAACATTAGATTTTTAGGAATTTAATATCAATTAATAATATAATATTTGTTTTAAGAACTCTTTTATGTCAATTTTGACACTATTCAATAGTTGATTTTTTTGAAACTCATAACAAATTGATTACTTCGAAAAAAGTCCATTAACTCAATACTAATATATCATATTAGACTAGAAAATTATTTTAATTCATTAAAATTTTCATATTATATTTATTTGGGTATTTATAATATCAATTATTTTAATTTTTCACTATTATAGTAATTACTGCATCATCATTGTGTCATAAATAAAATAAATTATTTAATGTCTAAAAATTATAAATAAAATATCATTATGTAGTAAATCTCTTTAGCTTTCTAATGAATATTTATAATCGAAAATACAACATGTATAACCCTATGTAAAAATTATTTTGCTAAAAGATATATGCTTGTGTCATTTTTGTATTCATTTTAACTTAATTAAAATAAAGTGTCATTATCACTTACAAGTGGATCCATGGGGTCCCAAAATAGACCCAAAGATGCCCATGGTCGACCATGTATCAACCAATAGGGTTAAGACACATTTTAGGGTAATTTAGTATTATTATTTTTTAACCCTTATTTACCGGAATTACCCTTAACCATGGTAAATAAAATATTTACCGCAGTAATTATTCAAAATGTCTAAAAATAAAAGTTACCTATTTACACAATTTGAACATCCTGATTCCAAATATGGAATCCATTTTCCTAAATTCAAAACACATTAGTGGCAGAAATTAATTTAAAATTAATTCCCGCTGTCAAAACAAAAAGCGTGTTTTTAAGAGATAATAACTATCAAAAGATTGACACTTGTTTATGTTCGGTTTAATTGTAAAATTATGTCCAATGACCAACATTATATTAAATGGTAAAAATATATTCTAAATATACTTTAAAACTACTAAAATTCATAATTTATCACTATTAATTATTTTGATTAAAAAAGTTGTTTTTAATTAAAATTTAGTAATTTTCACTATTCATCAAAATATGAAAGTTATCCGAAATGTACCAAAATTTTACCTTAGGCTAAATTCGATATCCCGAATCCAAAAATGAAGTCCATTTTGAAATATAAAATATATATAATTACAAAAAGTAGGTATTACTATTCATAACGGCTAGTTTGATCGGTTGTGGTGTGTGTTAAAACTCGAAGTTGCGTACAACACACGCTATTGTATTATTCAAAGGAAAGCGTACCGTGGAAGCTTGGGATGTTTTATTTTAAATTTTTGATGTCCCCATTTAGTCAAAAAGTTTAAAATATTGTATTTAAAAAGGGTTCACTATTAAAAGTTGATAAAAGTGCAATACTGAAAATGAATTTGTTCTTGCATTATATCTAAGAAACTCATAATATGGATTCTAAAATTATAAGGATTATATAAAGTTTAAAATTTAGATAATACTATTCATAACCTCTTTTGAATGGCCCTTTTTTTAGTCATGGTGTGATTGAACTCGGTGTTGCGTGTAGTGCAAGTTATTGAATTATTTTGAAGAAATAACACACTATGAAATCTTGGGGTGTTACATTCTCCCCTCCTTCAATAAATTGCGTCCTCGCAATTTGAAATTGTTCTTCGAAAATAAAAGGTTGAAAATAGAAAATATATTTGTGGGAAAACCCACATCGGAAATTGGGTTACTAAAATTTAGTCTTAATATGAGGAAAAGAGAAATTAAAGGGTCACCACCAAATTATGATCTCGATTAGGAGAACATTGGTGGAAATTAGAGACATATAATTGGAGGAAAAACGTAAATATTTATAGGTAGTGATTGAGGTCATCAATCACAAACATGTATAAAATTGAGGTCCTTAAACTCATCAATCTATGATGATTTGAAATACCATCAGTTCAACAAAACATAGGGTATTGGGATAACACATTTTTGACGTTTCAAATATCTTAGTTGAAATCCCACATCGAAAAATGAATTAATGAGGCCTCTATTTAAAATAAAGAGTGGAAAGTATGAAGATTACCGAAAATAACACATACTAGGGTTCCATGTAGGAAAATATGGATATGGAGGAGAAATCTAACCATCAATTATCTAATGGAGAGTGGTAGAGAACATGGCTATGGAAAGGTCAACAATCCCAAAGCCATAAATTAGTGATGATTTAAGGTACCATCTAGGACAACATTTTTGTTCTATGTTCCTTTTATTAATGTTGAGGAATTTATTTATGAGATTGGCTAAGATCATAAGGAGACATACTTACTTTATAATTAGAGTTTTATCCATTAATAAATTTCTACCAAAAACTCATCATTCACTCGTAAAAAAAATTCTATTTATACTACTCATAGAGGGTTCCAAAATAAACGAATTTATAATTCATCTACCAGATCTTTTTAAAAAACCGCTTTATTTAATACAGAACATCTCGTGGGATAGTGGTAGGTGATACACCCTTGTCGCCCTTTGGTTGCGGGTTCAAGTCTTGCGGCCTTGCCAGTCGCGACGGGTTGCCGCACGACCTCTGGGTTGTCCTTTTATGGTAATCAAAAATTAATCTCAAACTAGAATTTATCCAAAATACTTCTATCCAAACTCACTGTCCAATATTTATAAGGAAGGTAAACTTAATGTAGATCCTTTTTACCCCGTAATAGCATATGAATACCTTCATCATGTATTCTTTTAAAACACTGAAACATCCTAAATTATCATAATACTTATTGGTTACATTCATGCTCCCTTATTCCATATAGAATGCTGGATATACTTCTTCAATCCAAAAATGTTTTAAACCCCAATAATGATGGAATATACAAATCATTAATCAGTTCCATGGTAGTCAAGAATATCCAATATAATTTGTCCAAAACAATCATGTATTATTCCAAAATCACTACCTCGGTATCAGAACTATATTATGATTTATCTTTCTCTCAACCATATATTTTCCAAAAATTTATCATGCTATTGAGTCACTTTTCTTTGTTCCACACAATCTCAAGTCCTTAATGAAATAGTACTGCAGTACAATCCTTATATACTCCATAATTATTATAACAAGTACATTGTTGATGCAACACTCAATTGACATAATCAACATAAGAACTCTAATCATTCCTCTTTATCTGTGGTAGTATCATAACTTGATTATTATCCAATAGCATCATTTGCGTCATAGTCTGATGACTGGGACATAGGTTCGCGTAGTGTCCAAACTCCTTGCAAATGAAGCATTGTACATTTGAAACCATTTTCTTACCCTTGCAGTCACGTACTTTGTGCCCTTTTCCTCCACACTTATAACAAACTCCCATTCCTTTCAGGCAAGTTCCAGGGTGTTTCTTTCCACAGTTACCACATATTCGAAAATTCTTCTTTTCCCTCTTACCTTTATCCATATTTCTCTATTCCATCCTTTTCTCCTCTTGCTTCCTTTCAAAGCCATAAGACTCAGTAAACTCTTTACTTATCTTATCAACACATGATATTATTTCTTCATATGATGATAATACATGCGAGACTATTTCTCTTATAAATTCTGGCTTAAGACCATGAAATATATGATCCTTCTTTCTCTTTGCATCATGTGCATTGCTAGAGTTCTCATTCCTTCTACTGGGCGTCATTTCTAAACAATGGCATACACTAGATCAGTTTATGAATCAAAATACATAATCCCATACTTATAAAACACTTAACATAAATTGAACTATTTATGGATATAATCCATAATCATAAAAATGCCTCCTTTGAGGAAGTATATACTCATAAACCCTTCATGATGATTTGTAAAGAAAATGAGAGTTATCCTAAGCATATCCCCCGGGAGTGTCGTAACCAAGAGTGCAGCAAGGCCCGTTGTCGTGCACCAGTTCCCGTTCGAGTCTAGCTCAAAGCGGTGTTTTCGGGTTTTACCCCTAGGTACATCTGTGCCAGAGCCACCTCTACCTGCTCGTATCCAGACAGGGATGTATTTCTCGGAAAACTCACAAAATCTCTACAATACCAAAATTCTAGGAAGTTCTTCTATACTAATCCTCAAAGTTAATCTTAGGTCTACGTGCTCTAATCAGAGTTTATCTAAATCTAGCTTCCAAGGTTTTTACTAAACTTCCTCTGATACCAACTGTAACGCCCCGACCCCAGTTACCCAGAGTCGGTGCATTACTTCGTAACATTGGCATGATCACAAGAAAGATCAAATCCCGAAAGACCGATTGGTTTAGTAGCCCTGGAAACACTAGATATATTCATAAGTTTTACATTACATCATATAATGAAAAACTACTACAACAACGTAATGTCTCCACAGTCCACACTATTATCCCCTCATGATATCCCTACAGATCATTCATAACTTACTTCTTCACATCCTGGGAAAAGTAAAACATAGAAAAGGGGTGAGCTCAAATGCCCAGTAAGGATAACAATATAGCGGAAACTTTCATAAATAAGAATAAACTTTTAAGGCAATGTATAACTAAAACAAAAGCCTTTCAAACATGAACTTTCAACATGGTATGGCATAAATAAAATGAAATAATGCCATTTACTTATTCGCATGGATATTCTACTAATCGAATAATCACATGCAAAAATCAATAACCACTTTCATAATGTTGGAATGCATAATGTCAAACGTTAATTTCATTGTCTAGGCCTCATCCCAAGACCTAGGGGTTACTTCTAACCGGAACCCAACCCGGAGTGCCTCTAATAACCGGACACCAACCCGGAGTGCCTCTAATAACCGAACACCAACCCGGAGTGCCTCTAATAACCGGACACCAACCCGGAGGGCATAATTTTACCAGTCCCTAACCTGGAGGGCTTACTTTAACCAGTCCCCAACCTGGAGGGCTTACTTTTACCAGTCCCCAACCTGGAGGGCTTACTTTTACCGGTCCCCAACCCGGAACATACTTGTTTAGCACATTCATCTGAAGAAAAGTTTGAAATATAACATAAACATTCGGATTAAAACTAGCATACGAAATGTCAATAGTTTCACCATAAACTATGAATGGTATAAAAATAGCACATCCACAGTCAAACATATCACAAAACCTTCAATACAATATAGAAGTTTTGTATCATAATAAATCAACTTCAATTAAGCGTAAAATCCGTCGAAGGATGTTGACATAGATGAAATCAAAACACTTTTTAGAGAAATATCTCTTTCTATTTTTGAAAACATTTAAGAGCCATATAAAATAAAACATTTTCTTGAAAATATTCTTGTAAGCTTGTAAGGAAATCTTTGATGACTTTATAACGGCGGATAATAACCGCACCCGCCGTATAAGTAAAAAAAAACATTCTTATCTTAATTCTGTCGAAAAGGTCAAAAAGGACCTTGTTTTGAAAACGACGGAAATATTCCTTTATAAACCTCTTACAAAAAGTCAAACAAGGGTATAAATGAATTTAACCCATATTATTGTAAATAATAAATATGTTTTGAAATACATTTCGATGAAACATGGATGTGGATGATAAAGAAATCCCAGTAGATTATTACGTATAAACAACCTCGGATAATGAAGAGGTTGTGAAATAACCCTTACCAATTTGGTAACTTATGAAACATACAACCCATGAAAGAGGTATCATACAATGAATATGTAAATACACATAAATTAGAGTGTATTACACAAAGAATATAATTATGGGTAGTACATACACCTCACAAAAGGTGATGGTGGCAATATGGCATGAATCTCACGGAAATAAGGAGTGAGATGAAAACCCCTTACCTTGTACTTTTCCTTTGTTGGGGTAGGTTAACCTCCTGTATAATGGTGAAATAATTGTTATTAATTTATAAAAGAATCATATACATTAATATGATATCATATATGATCTTTTAATATTGCTTTATTAATAATATCTTAGTATTATCGTCGTTTCGGGTGATAATCGATTCGTTCTTCTTAAATGTTTGGTTACGTAAGACATGTTTTTAATGGATAGATTATATCTTATTCATAATCAGAATGATATTAACATTATTTTTAACCCTAAAATGAGAATAATACTTGAATGGATATGATGGAGAATGAATCTTATCGCGTTCGTGGAGACGGTAGTCCGTACGTACGCACAAACGCTACTTCCATTTAATTTTTATTTTAAAAGAATCAAATCCAAATGATACATAGGTATATTACTATTCCAGTATAATATAATATTTTATATATGTTACTTAAGTTCATTAACACCATCCTTTATACGTTCCATGTGTGGTATGAACGAGTCATATCATTTTAAGGGGGCGGTAGTTCGCACTTCCTCAAATGAAATTATCGTATGTATATACAACATGAAACGAATAATGGTATGAAATAAAATGGAATTACAGAAGCTTATATATAAAATATATATAATTAATATCATATTTAATTACAGTGCCATCATAATGGCCACCATGAGAGGTGGTAAGATGTATTTGAACAATCATCGTTTCGTGAGGCGTTAGTTTGCCATCCACAGAAACATTATGTTAATCATCCATTAGATGGAGTTGTGTGTATGTGTAGTTCGAATCCTTCTTATAACAACATCCTAGTATATTGAGGATACTGGTGTTGTTACAAAAGAAAGGAAATAAAAAGAGTTTGGGGGTTGGAGAAGCAAAATAAATGAAAATAATTTAAGAGAAATCGTTACCTTTAATCTAGGTAACTCACTTTGGTTGGAACCAAAGGACTTCTTGAAATGCTTTCTGCCTAAGGGGAAGCTTCAAGGAGGAGGAGAGGGATGTGGGGAGCTTATTTGGGCAGAGTTTGGATGAGCCAAGTGGCTTGAGAGGTGTGAGGAAAAGAGAAGGAGGAGTGCCCTTTTATAAGAGGGGTGAGGGGCACCTTTGGAAAAGCTAGAAATATTAATTTATAATAAATTCATATTCGGTTTCCAAAGGCTCCAAAGTTGACTATTCAAAGGATGAGGTGGGGATAGGTCTAAAACAACTCATCCAATAGAATTTAGACAGGTTTGGGTACTTATATTAACCTTATCTTTAAGTATTAACTCTAAGTTAATTAGTTTCACTTTTACAATGTCTCTTTGTATTTTTATATAATATGGTTAATAAACTTACTATATACATCCAAGATACCCCCAAGTGGTCCATTAATGATTAAACTATCATAATATAAGTCTCTTGGCCGAACCTTAGATTTTTAGGAATTTAATATCAATTAATAATATAATATTTGTTTTAAGAACTCTTTTATGTCAATTTTGACACTATTCAATAGTTGATTTTTGTAAAACTAATAACAGATTGATTACTTCTAAAAAAGTCCATTAAATCAATCCTAATATATCATATTAGCCTAGAAAATTAGTTTAATTCATTAAAAGTTTCATATTATATTTATTTGGGTATTTATAATATCAATTATTTTAATTTTTCACTATTATAGTAATTACTGCATCATCATTGTGTCATAAATAAAATAAATTATTTAATGTCTAAAAATTATAAATAAAATATCATTATGTATGAAATCTCTTTATCTTTCTAATGAATATTTATAATCGAAAATCCAACATGTATAACCCTATGTAAAAATTGTTTTGCTAAAAGATATATGCTTGTGTCATTTTTGTATTCATTTTAACTTAATTAAAATAAAGTGTCATTATCACTTACAAGTGGATCCATGGGGTCCCAAAATAGACCCAAAGATGCCCATGGTCGACCATGTATCAACCAATAGGGTTAAGACACGTTTTAGGGTAATTTAGTATTATTATTTTTTAACCCTTATTTACCGGAATTACCCTTAACCATGGTAAATAAAATATTTACCGCAGTAATTATTCAAAATGTCTAAAAATAAAAGTTACCTATTTACACAATTTGAACATCCTGATTCCAAATATGGAATCCATTTTCCTAAATTCAAAACACAGTAGTGTCAGAAATTAATTTAAAATTAATTCCCGCTGTCAAAACAAAAAGCGTGTTTTTAAGAGATAATAACTATCAAAAGATTGACACTTGTTTATGTTCGGTTTAATTGTAAAATTATGTCCAATGACCAACATTATATTAAATGGTAAAAATATATTCTAAATATACTTTAAAACTACTAAAATTCATAATTTATCACTATTAATTATTTTGATTAAAAAAGTTGTTTTTAATTAAAATTTAGTAATTTTCACTATTCATCAAAATATGAAAGTTATCCGAAATGTACCAAAATTTTACCTTAGGCTAAATTCGATATCCCGAATCCAAAAATGAAGTCCATTTTGAAATATAAAATATATATAATTTCAAAAAGTAGGTATTACTATTCATAACGGCTAGTTTGATCGGTTGTGGTGTGTGTTAAAACTCGAAGTTGCGTACAACACACGCTATTGTATTATTCAAAGGAAAGCGTACCGTGGAAGCTTGGGATGTTTTATTTTAAATTTTTGATGTCCCCATTTAGTCAAAAAGTTTAAAATATTGTATTTAAAAAGGGTTCACTATTAAAAGTTGATAAAAGTGCAATACTGAAAATGAATTTGTTCTTGCATTATATCTAAGAAACTCATAATATGGATTCTAAAATTATAAGGATTATATAAAGTTTAAAATTTAGATAATACTATTCATAACCTCTTTTGAATGGCCCTTTTTTTAGTCATGGTGTGATTGAACTCGGTGTTGCGTGTAGTGCAAGTTATTGAATTATTTTGAAGAAATAACACACTATGAAATCTTGGGGTGTTACATTCTCCCCTCCTTCAATAAATTGCGTCCTCGCAATTTGAAATTGTTCTTCGAAAATAAAAGGTTGAAAATAGAAAATATATTTGTGGGAAAACCCACATCGGAAATTGGGTTACTAAAATTTAGTCTTAATATGAGGAAAAGAGAAATTAAAGGGTCACCACCAAATTATGATCTCGATTAGGAGAACATTGGTGGAAATTAGAGACATATAATTGGAGGAAAAACGTAAATATTTATAGGTAGTGATTGAGGTCATCAATCACAAACATGTATAAAATTGAGGTCCTTAAACTCATCAATCTATGATGATTTGAAATACCATCAGTTCAACAAAACATAGGGTATTGGGATAACACATTTTTGACGTTTCAAATATCTTAGTTGAAATCCCACATCGAAAAATGAATTAATGAGGCCTCTATTTAAAATAAAGAGTGGAAAGTATGAAGATTACCGAAAATAACACATACTAGGGTTCCATGTAGGAAAATATGGATATGGAGGAGAAATCTAACCATCAATTATCTGATGGAGAGTGGTAGAGAACATGGCTATGGAAAGGTCAACAATCCCAAAGCCATAAATTAGTGATGATTTAAGGTACCATCTAGGACAACATTTTTGTTCTATGTTCCTTTTATTAATGTTGAGGAATTTATTTATGAGATTGGCTAAGATCATAAGGAGACATACTTACTTTATAATTAGAGTTTTATCCATTAATAAATTTCTACCAAAAACTCATCATTCACTCGTAAAAAAAATTCTATTTATACTACTCATAGAGGGTTCCAAAATAAACGAATTTATAATTCATCTACCAGATCTTTTTAAAAAACTGCTTTATTTATTACAGGACATCTCGTGGGATAGTGGTAGGTGATACACCCTTGTCGCCCTTTGGTTGCGGGTTCAAGTCTTGCGGCCTTGCCAGTCGCGACGGGTTGCCGCACGACCTCTGGGTTGTCCTTTTATGGTAATCAAAAATTAATCTCAAACTAGAATTTATCCAAAATACTTCTATCCAAACTCACTGTCCAATATTTATAAGGAAGGTAAACTTAATGTAGATCCTTTTTACCCCGTAATAGCATATGAATACCTTCATCATGTATTCTTTTAAAACACTGAAACATCCTAAATTATCATAATACTTATTGGTTACATTCATGCTCCCTTATTCCATATAGAATGCTGGATATACTTCTTCAATCCAAAAATGTTTTAAACCCCAATAATGATGGAATATACAAATCATTAATCAGTTCCATGGTAGTCAAGAATATCCAATATAATTTGTCCAAAACAATCATGTATTATTCCAAAATCACTACCTCGGTATCAGAACTATATTATGATTTATCTTTCTCTCAACCATATATTTTCCAAAAATTTATCATGCTATTGAGTCACTTTTCTTTGTTCCACACAATCTCAAGTCCTTAATGAAATAGTACTGCAGTACAATCCTTATATACTCCATAATTATTATAACAAGTACATTGTTGATACAACACTCAATTGACATAATCAACATAAGAACTCTAATCATTCCTCTTTATCTGTGGTAGTATCATAACTTGATTATTATCCAATAGCATCATTTGCGTCATAGTCTGATGACTGGGACATAGGTTCGCGTAGTGTCCAAACTCCTTGCAAATGAAGCATTTTACATTTGAAACCATTTTCTTACCCTTGCAGTCACGTACTTTGTGCCCTTTTCCTCCACACTTATAACAAACTCCCATTCCTTTCAGGCAAGTTCCAGGGTGTTTCTTTCCACAGTTACCACATATGGGAAAATTCTTCTTTTCCCTCTTACCTTTATCCATATTTCTCTCTTCCATCCTTTTCTCCTCTTGCTTCCTTTCAAAGCCATAAGACTCAGTAAAATCTTTACTTATCTTATCAACACATGATATTATTTCTTCATATGATGATAATACATGCGAGACTATTTCTCTTATAAATTCTGGCTTAAGACCATGAAATATATGATCCTTCTTTCTCTTTGCATCATGTGCATTGCTAGAGTTCTCATTCCTTCTACTGGGCGTCATTTCTAAACAATGGCATACACTAGATCAGTTTATGAATCAAAATACATAATCCCATACTTATAAAACACTTAACATAAATTGAACTATTTATGGATATAATCCATAATCATAAAAATGCCTCCTTTGAGGAAGTATATACTCATAAACCCTTCATGATGATTTGTAAAGAAAATGAGAGTTATCCTAAGCATATCCCCCGGGAGTGTCGTAACCAAGAGTGCAGCAAGGCCCGTTGTCGTGCACCAGTTCCCGTTCGAGTCTAGCTCAAAGCGGTGTTTTCGGGTTTTACCCCTAGGTACATCTGTGCCAGAGCCACCTCTACCTGCTCGTATCCAGACAGGGATGTATTGCTCGGAAAACTCACAAAATCTCTACAATACCAAAATTCTAGGAAGTTCTTCTATACTAATCCTCAAAGTTAATCTTAGGTCTACGTGCTCTAATCAGAGTTTATCTAAATCTAGCTTCCAAGGTTTTTACTAAACTTCCTCTGATACCAACTGTAACGCCCCGACACCAGTTACCCAGAGTCGGTGCATTACTTCGTAACATTGGCATGATCACAAGAAAGATCAAATCCCGAAAGACCGATTGGTTTAGTAGCCTTGGAAACACTAGATATATTCATAAGTTTTACATTACATCATATAATGAAAAACTACTACAACAACGTAATGTCTCCACAGTCCACACTATTATCCCCTCATGATATCCCTACAGATCATTCATAACTTACTTCTTCACATCCTGGGAAAAGTAAAACATAGAAAAGGGGTGAGCTCAAATGCCCAGTAAGGATAACAATATAGCGGAAACTTTCATAAATAAGAATAAACTTTTAAGGCAATGTATAACTAAAACAAAAGCCTTTCAAACATGAACTTTCAACATGGTATGGCATAAATAAAATGAAATAATGCCATTTACTTATTCACATGGATATTCTACTAATCGAATAATCACATGCAAAAATCAATAACCACTTTCATAATGTTGGAATGCATAATGTCAAACGTTAATTTCATTGTCTAGGCCTCATCCCAAGACCTAGGGGTTACTTCTAACCGGAACCCAACCCGGAGTGCCTCTAATAACCGGACACCAACCCGGAGTGCCTCTAATAACCGGACACCAACCCGGAGTGCCTCTAATAACCGGACACCAACCCGGAGGGCATAATTTTACCAGTCCCTAACCTGGAGGGCTTACTTTAACCAGTCCCCAACCTGGAGGGCTTACTTTTACCAGTCCCCAACCTGGAGGGCTTACTTTTACCGGTCCCCAACCCGGAACATACTTGTTTAGCACATTCATCTGAAGAAAAGTTTTAAATATAACATAAACATTCGGATTAAAACTAGCATACGAAATGTCAATAGTTTCACCATAAACTATGAATGGTATAAAAATAGCACATCCACAGTCAAACATATCACAAAACCTTCAATACAATATAGAAGTTTTGTATCATAATAAATCAACTTCAATTAAGCGTAAAATCCGTCGAAGGATGTTGACATAGATGAAATCAAAACACTTTTTAGAGAAATATCTCTTTATATTTTTGAAAACATTTAAGAGCCATATAAAATAAAACATTTTCTTGAAAATATTCTTGTAAGCTTGTAAGGAAATCTTTGATGACTTTATAACGACGGATAATAACCGCACCCGCCGTATAAGTAAAAAAAACATTCTTATCTTAATTCTGTCGAAAAGGTCAAAAAGGACCTTGTTTTGAAAACGACGGAAATATTCCTTTATAAACCTCTTACAAAAAGTCAAACAAGGGTATAAATGAATTTAACCCATATTATTGTAAATAATAAATATTTTTTGAAATACATTTCGATGAAACATGGATGTGGATGATAAAGAAATCCCAGTAGATTATTACGTATAAACAACCTCGGATAATGAAGAGGTTGTGAAATAACCCTTACCAATTTGGTAACTTATGAAACATACAACCCATGAAAGAGGTATCATACAATGAATATGTAAATACACATAAATTAGAGTGTATTACACAAAGAATATAATTATGGGTAGTACATACACCTCACAAAAGGTGATGGTGGCAATATGGCATGAATCTCACGGAAATAAGGAGTGAGATGAAAACCCCTTACCTTGTACTTTTCCTTTGTTGGGGTAGGTTAACCTCCTGTATAATGGTGAAATAATTGTTATTAATTTATAAAAGAATCATATACATTAATATGATATCATATATGATCTTTTAATATTGCTTTATTAATAATATCTTAGTATTATCGTCGTTTCGGGTGATAATCGATTCGTTCTTCTTAAATGTTTGGTTACGTAAGACATGTTTTTAATGGATAGATTATATCTTATTCATAATCAGAATGATATTAACATTATTTTTAACCCTAAAATGAGAATAATACTTGAATGGATATGATGGAGAATGAATCTTATCGCGTTCATGGAGACGGTAGTCCGTACGTACGCACGAACGCTACTTCCATTTAATTTTTATTTTAAAAGAATCAAATCCAAATGATACATAGGTATATTACTATTCCAGTATAATATAATATTTTATATATGTTACTTAATTTCATTAACACCATCCTTTATACGTTCCATGTGTGGTATGAACGAGTCATATCATTTTAAGGGGGCGATAGTTCGCACTTCCTCAAATGAAATTATCGTATGTATATACAACATGAAACGAATAATGGTATGAAATAAAATGGAATTACAGAAGCTTATATATAAAATATATATAATTAATATCATATTTAATTACAGTGCCATCATAATGGCCACCATGAGAGGTGGTAAGATGTATTTGAACAATCATCGTTTCGTGAGGCGTTAGTTTGCCATCCACAGAAACATTATGTTCATCATCCATTAGATGGAGTTGTGTGTATGTGTAGTTCGAATCCTTATTATAACAACATCCTAGTATATTGAGGATACTGGTGTTGTTACAAAAGAAAGGAAATAAAAAGAGTTTGGGGGTTGGAGAAGCAAAATAAATGAAAATAATTTAAGAGAAATCGTTACCTTTAATCTAGGTAACTCACTTTGGTTGGAACCAAAGGACTTCTTGAAATGATTTCTGCCTAAGGGGAAGCTTCAAGGAGGAGTAGAGGGATGTGGGGAGCTTATTTGGGCAGAGTTTGGACGAGCCAAGTGGCTTGAGAGGTGTGAGGAAAAGAGAAGGAGGAGTGCCCTTTTATAAGAGGGGTGAGGGGCACCTTTGGAAAAGCTAGAAATATTAATTTATAATAAATTCATATTCGGTTTCCAAAGGCTCCAAAGTTGACTATTCAAAGGATGAGGTGGGGATAGGTCGAAAACAACTCATCCAATAGAATTTAGACAGGTTTGGGTACTTATATTAACCTTATCTTTAAGTATTAACTCTAAGTTAATTAGTTTCACTTTTACAATGTCTCTTTGTATTTTTATATAATATGGTTAATAAACTTACTATATACATCCAAGAGACCCCCAAGTGGTCCATTAATGATTAACCTATCATAATATAAGTCTCTTGGCCGAACCTTAGATTTTTAGGAATTTAATATCAATTAATAATATAATATTTGTTTTAAGAACTCTTTTATGTCAATTTTGACACTATTCAATAGTTGATTTTTGTGAAACTCATAACAGATTGATTACTTCGAAAAAAGTCCATTACATAAATCCTAATATATCATATTAGCCTAGAAAACTATTTTAATTCATTAAAAGTTTCATATTATATTTATTTTGGTATTTATAATATCAATTATTTTAATTTTTCACTATTATAGTAATTACTGCATCACCATTGTGTCATAAATAAAATAAATTATTTAATGTCTAAAAATTATAAATAAAATATCATTATGTAGGAAATCTCTTTATCTTTCTAATGAATATTTATAATCGAAAATCCAACATCTATAACCCTATGTAAAAATTGTTTTGCTAAAAGATATATGCTTGTGTCATTTTTGTATTCATTTTAACTTAATTAAAATAAAGTGTCATTATCACTTACAAGTGGATCCATGGGGTCCCAAAATAGACCCAAAGATGCCCATGGTCGACCATGTATCAACCAATAGGGTTAAGACACGTTTTAGGGTAATTTAGTATTATTATTGTTTAACCCTTATTTACCGGAATTACCCTTAACCATGGTAAATAAAATATTTACCGCAGTAATTATTCAAAATGTCTAAAAATAAAAGTTACCTATTTACACAATTTGAACATCCTGATTCCAAATAGGGAATCCATTTTCCTAAATTCAAAACACAGTAGTGGCAGAAATTAATTTAAAATTAATTCCCGCTGTCAAAACAAAAAGCGTGTTTTTAAGAGATAATAACTATCAAAAGATTGACACTTGTTTATGTTCGGTTTAATTGTAAAATTATGTCCAATGACCAACATTATATTAAATGGTAAAAATATATTCTAAATATACTTTAAAACTACTAAAATTCATAATTTATCACTATTAATTATTTTGATTAAAAAAGTTGTTTTTAATTAAAATTTAGTAATTTTCACTATTCATCAAAATATTAAAGTTATCCGAAATGTACCAAAATTTTACCTTAGGCTAAATTCGATATCCCGAATCCAAAAATGAAGTCCATTTTGAAATATAAAATATATATAATTTCAAAAAGTAGGTTTTACTATTCATAACGGCTAGTTTGATCGGTTGTGGTGTGTGTTAAAACTCGAAGTTGCGTACAACACACGCTATTGTATTATTCAAAGGAAAGCGTACCGTGGAAGCTTGGGATGTTTTATTTTAAATTTTTGATGTCCCCATTTAGTCAAAAAGTTTAAAATATTGTATTTAAAAAGGGTTCACTATTAAAAGTTGATAAAAGTGCAATACTGAAAATGAATTTGTTCTTGCATTATATCTAAGAAACTCATAATATGGATTCTAAAATTATAAGGATTATATAAAGTTTAAAATTTAGATAATACTATTCATAACCTCTTTTGAATGGCCCTTTTTTTTAGTCATGGTGTGATTGAACTCGGTGTTGCGTGTAGTGCAAGTTATTGAATTATTTTGAAGAAATAACACACTATGAAATCTTGGGGTGTTACAATGTCATACATTTTAGTTTTTGTTCATGACTGGGTTTTCTTGAAAGTTTCTTCTCTTTTGGGTAATAATTAGCTTTTAAAACATGGAAATTTGGAAATAAGAATTTTTGGACCATTTGAGTTCACCAAGAAAATTGAGAAGGATACTTATCGGTTGTAATTTCAAGTTCAGTTGATGGGTATTCATGATGTTTTCCATATATCTCAACTCAAGAAGTACCATCCTAATCTCTCCCACATTATGAGTTAGAAATAGATCAATTTAGATCCAAAAGTTTTTATTTTAGATAATCCACTAAATATCAATGACTCTCGGGAAAAGGCCTTGCATGGGAATATTATTCTATTGGTTATGGTGTTATATCGACATGGATAAGATTCTCTTCAGAATTTAGAGTGCAATTTGTTGATGAGGGAGTAGTGGACTCACACTTTATAGAAACCATTCTTTCACATGAATTCCTAGGGATTGAAATTCTTATAGTGAGAAGTTTTTAATATCACATTAACCAATTTTATGTATTTTTCGTCTCTCTTTTTGTTTCCCTCTTTTTTTAGGTTTGTTATGGGACTCCATGGGATGGAGTGAATTTACTAGGAAAAATAAACTAAATTTCATGGATTTATGTTTTTTGGAATTAATATATTCTAGATATAAATTTGTAAAAGGCTTAAGGGGGTGTCCCTTATGGTTCAAGTTGTCCTATATACATTTTTTAACATCTCATGTTTTTTAATCGGGTCAAAAATCACTCCTATTTTTAGCATTTCAATTAGTGGGGGTGTTTCTTTCTATATCATTGATTGAAATAAAATTATGAGAGTCCCATCATATTTATATAATTTTTTGGATTGGTTTAGGTGTTTATTAAAAGCCTCAGCTATTCAGGAAAGTTTTTGGGAGCGTTAGAGGCACAAAGACCTATTTTGGAGTTATAGGTCAAGGTGCAATATTTTGTGTAAACTATGTAACCCCCTCCAGGTAACCATGTAGATTAGTTTTGAACAAATAAATAGTTTTTTTTAACCAAGAAGAGATTTGTACATTCATTTGTCTTATTCTATAGTTTTTTTAGAGATCTACCTTACAGTTTGCACACAATTAGAGAAAACTATACAATAGGCCGCATGTGTACTGCCACTTACGTAATAACTATGAACGATATCCTGCATAGTTAGTACATGTTTTTCCTACCTATATGAACTAAATTGTGTGGCCCAGTAAATTTATAGAATTACATCTCTACCCCCCCCCCCCCCCTCTTTATTTTTTTTCTCTCTTTTCCTCTTTATCCTCATTCATTGGTCACACACCAGTAAAGGGAGGAGATCCTTCCTCCTCTTCTCTAAGGTGTGGCCTAGATCCTCTGTTCATGATCTATTTTCATCATTATCAAGTGCAATAAAATTTCCTCAGAAAGGATAACCTCACTCTTGCTTCTCTTTCTTCTTTCCTATGGCTCATGAAGCACTAATTATGTCTGATTCATTTTACCCTATTTTCAGGGTTCTCGACACAAAATTATATATCTTACAATCTACTTAAATTTAGAGCTCTATAGTGGGCATTCCTACATCTAGGAGTATAAGTTAGTTGGTCCATACCTTCTTTTTTTTAATACATTTGGGTGGTGCGGCTTTTAGCGCCTTGGTGGGTAATTGAGAGAGACTACCTTTTTTCATATTAAACTATCCTTATGACCATATGGGATGCCTTCAGGCAATCCCTACACCTTTTTATATGATCGAGTTTGGGTAAGAGGTCGTCACTCTATGGGTTGTTTGACCGGGGGTTGTTTACATTTTAATTTAATTATTTCTTAAATTCAATATGGTCAATTCAATTATATTTAATCGGTGGATTAATTTAAAATTGTTCAATTCAATCATAATAAATTGAATTGATTGTTTTAATTTAGTTGTTTATTGAATTCGATATGTGAAAATCAATCTTATTGAATTTATTACTTAATTGAATTGTATTATATATATATATAAATGCTGGATATGCATGTGATGATATCTAATGGGTCATGATGGTCTTGGCCCAAGGTTGGGATGGCGTTGTCCATTTAGAATTGAGGTGATGTGATTTTTAGGATTGGAATTACCCAGGTTACTTGGGTGATGATATCACTTAGTAGGCTTGGCCCAGATATGATTGGGTTGTGTTGACCACTGGTTGGGTGTCATGGATGTTATTTTGAGGCAGTGATACCATCAGGTTGGCGCATGGCTCAGGATGTTGGATGGCAAGGTAATCGAACTTGAGAAACATGGACACAAGGGTATGAGGTTCCAGTGATGATGTGGATTTGGTATTTTATTTGAAGATTCACACTCACCCATGATGGCCAAAACATCGAATTATGTCATGTTTACATAGGTTGACTCCATGAGGAGGTGTTTTTGACCACTCATGTGGGTAGAGGACCCCGGTAGTGTGGTTTAGGAACTTTGTTGGGGGTTCCTGTCATTGAAATCCATGTGGAAGGTGAGGTTCCTTCATCTTATAGTGATGAGGCTAACATTTGGGGGTTGAGGCTCACCGTATTGAGGTTATAGACCTAGATTGATTTGGTTGAACGGATATCGTCATTTATCAAGACATCGTGTTGAGAGATGATGGTGATTTTTTTAGGACATATATAGTTGTGCCTCCAGATGTTGGGTCATGGGCCAATGGATCCTTCGCTATTAAGACATTAGAGGGATACCTTGAGCCATGGGCCAAGGATCCTTTCCTATTAAGACATCTGGAATTGGCTGAAGTAGGTGACATATCCCCAGGGGATGTTGAGAACCAATGGAGTTTGTATTTATTTTAAATTCATTGAGCTACTTTCCTTTATTATATTTTAATATATGTTAAAACAATCATGTTGGGTATGCACACCTAGGTGGTATCCTACTAAGACATGTTATCACACCCTACATGGACCCTTCAGTATGCGTGTAGACTTTATATATTTATGTTCGGTTAAGGGATCAGATCCAAAAGTTGGGTAGTATTATCCATTGGCATGGGATGTTGGAAAGGGATCTTGAGGTTGATCCAGTTGGATTTTTCCTTTTTTTCTATTTATCTTTCAACATGATGCTTGTATATGCATGTAACTATAGTGGTCTACCATTGGGGGACCCTTATGGATATTATACTATATGACCTATTTGGATATTCATGCTTTGTTGTTTTGTTACTGTTACAAGTGATATGATTTCATTTTTATTTAATTTTCATTGTTGTTAATTATTATGATTTCGATATTTATTTTTATTGACTATGCTTCCACCATTAGTCGGTATGGTTTGATTTGGTAGAGTATTACATTTATACTACATGTTATATTTAACTACTCGGGCCAGTATTACACCATTCCCAAAGGATGTAGCCACCCCACTATAACTCTTGTAAACCCTCGCTGCTAGTCATCAGCCTTTGGAATTCAGAGAGGTGCACTTAAGGATAGTGGAACCCGGCCTGATAACATTGTTCAAGTGTCTAATCAGGTAGGGATGCTACAAGAGGTGTCAGAGAAATTCTTGACATGTATTTACTAACAGTTTTTAATAGGATAGTAATGAGATCAAGACTTCCTATCTTTTATAATAGTCCTACTATTTGGGTTTTGGTAGGCTGGAGATTAGTATTATTTAGAACTAGATTTATAAATCATGCTTGGGTGCCTACTACCACATGTACGAGGGACATACCAAGATTCCATGGGTGGGAATTTATGTTCTATTTTTATTATTTTATGGTTTATATGATTTCCACCATGAGTGGTTTATTTGAAATGTAAATTGATAAATTTTTGTGATATGTAACCCATGACCTGGTTAGGTAAGGAAGATTCGGAACCTTGGCTTGGTATGGAAAGGTGTGATGGCTATGCCTGTTAAACCTTTGATAGGAACATATTGGGGTGTTTTAAATTATGAAATACATGCATTACCTAATATAATTTCATTTGATATGTTCAATGTGATGTTAAGTGCCTTGTTAAATGAAATATTCCATGTGATATATATAATTTCCTATGATGTGAGAAATGGGAATGGATCTTATATGAGCAGGTAGGTATTATGGAATGGGGTGATGTTAATCACCAAGTTGGCCAATGATATCATTGAATTTAGGCAATGATTTTTGTTATGATGAGTGAGTCCTAGGGAAATTCTGAAAATTGGATCTATATAGAGTGGGTAATGAGGACATGAGGTCGGGATGTCATGTGGAATGGTTGAGATAAGGAAGGGTAAGCTTAGTAGTTGATGCTGCCTTTTTACTACTTTCCCTATCAGTATGATATATATATATATATATATTATTGGGTTTTATGACCATCTCAATGTTATTCAGTGGGTTCCTCCTAGATGGATCGGATGGAGCATCAGGCGGGTAATATATTTGTTTCATAGAAGCACGATCAGGTTGAGGCCTCTAAGGGTCAGGTAGAGAATGAGACGCATGTACAAGCTCAAGTTTGGGTTCTAGTGTTGGTAGGTGAACCACAAGATCTTGCAAAATTTAGACTGTGGCTTGACCAACAACTCTGAACGAGCCTATTTTAGGTTCTCCAAGGCATCGACTGATGTGATCAGGGAGAAGAGACATGTATGGCCTATCTGAATCAGGAATTACAGTCGCATCACCTATAGCTTTTGCAGGGTGAGGGTGATCCACATGCGATTGAGAATTGGATCCAGAGTATGTAGATGATCTTAATGAAGATAGGTACACCTATGAGAAATAAGGTTAATTTGGTAATGTACAAGCTTAAAGGATCAGCTAAACATTGGTGGCATGTGCAGGTGCAGTCTAGCAGACATGAGGGACATGCCTAGAAGTATTTTGAGGATAAGTTCTTTGAGAACTATTTCCTAGAGATATTGAGGGAGGAAATGGCTTGGGAGTTCTTAAGATTCAACAGGGTGACATTTCTCTCATGGACTATGCAGTGACATTCACTGAGTTTCCTTAATTTTCAACGAGCATGATGAGCAATGACACCTTGAGGGTGAGGTGGTTTAAGGTTGCTTTACGTCACACCATTTAGGTGTAAATAAAAATATTTAGGCTAACCTCATTCTCATAGGTAGTGAACCAGGAACTCATAACCAAGGTAAAACTGACAAATAGGTCTTACCCAAGCTAAGAAGTGGCTTTAGGTGACTTTAGTGGTAACCCTTCATATGGAAGGAAGTGAGGAAGAGATGAGTTCCAACATAGTGATCGGGCCAAGAACTCGAGTAGACCACCTCATAGTGGATATTCTATAGCTTGATTGCAATATGGAAAGCTATGAAATGTCTGGACATAGTACGAGAATCCTCCAAAGGATTTTTAGGCTTTTGGATAGGTGAGGCACCACAAGAGTTTCAGTAGTAATCCTTCTTAATCAGTCTGTAGTCAGGTTTTGGGGTAGACGCAGGGTTCTGAGATCGATTCAAGTACCAGGTGATGGTATTTGAGATTTATCTACATATGGTGGAAGTGGTAAAGTTAGTGAGACTCATAAGTGGGGTCAATAGATGTCGGCTAGTGCATCACTACAGGTTGCTCAGGGATTAGGAAGTCGGGCTTCAGGCCAGGTGCATTCCATGGAGCTTCTAGGGGATGAGAAGTCTGGTGAGCTGACGACAGTTAGAGGTACGTCGTGGGCATAGCCAGGTTCCTTTTTATTTTTATTTGGTATATCCAATTTAGGAATGTTATTTTTGGATGTATGAGGAGTAAAGTTTGAATATATGGACTGACCAGACTTTGGTCAGTATGTTGGCACTAGCAGGGGTACATGATTATGTATAAATATGAGGTGTGAGGAACCGGGTTCTATGTTTTGATCATTGATGGATGTGTTTTTATTGATATGAAAGGCATAAAAGCATCATTGAATGTGAATTAATGAGTTTCTTGGAACTAGGGAATAATTGGATGTGGTTTTACTTGAGCTCTGAGGCATTTGGGCCTCAATGTAGTGTGTTACTTGATGGAGGTGCAAGGCACTAAGACTTTTTTGAGCATTTGTGATGATGTGTGAACTCATTAGTACCATATGTGACATGGTATTGAGGTGGGAATAAATGTAATTTAGGATGTCTAGAATGAAGTAAGATTACTTGATGAGGTTAAGGAGTGATGATACATCACGGAAGGTCTTTGAGCCTAGGATATGTTTGTTGGACCAGTTGTTTTCTATGAGTTTTGGTCGGGATGGACCAGGGTAGGTTACACCTAAGGTCGGGATCACCTTTGAGGTGGTTGGACTATACCCTAAAATTAGGTTAGTTAATATTATTTTCTAATAGGATGGGTATGAACCGCACCATCTTCTGGTTTAGTTTTATAAATTTTGGGTGATATATGTTATGGTGTGGAGATTGTAACATCCTGGGTTGTTGAATTGGGTCAAAAATCACTCATGTTTTGAACTTTCCAATCAGTGGGGGTTTAATTATTCATATCATTGATCAGAATAACATTTTAAGAGTTCCATAATATTTATATCATGTGTTTTTATGGGTTTATAGGTTTAACTAAAGCCTCATGTGCACAAAAAATTTTTTGGGAGCATCGGAGGCCCGAAGGCTAGTTTTGGAGTTGCATGTCAGTGCACACGATTTTGGGTAAACCATTCAGGCCCCTCCAGGTAACTTTACATCTTACTTTTTAACTCCCATGTATTTTGGATGAACAGTGTGGGGAGGCACATGGTTGTGTGGCTCATTCTAGAGTATTTTAGAGAGCTACTGCACAGTTTGTGCACGGTTAGAGAAAACTTTGTGGTAGGTTGTACGGGTACTACCACATAGGTAGTACCTATGCATTGTAAACTATAATCTTATCACATATTTTACCAAACCATGAAAGATAAATTGTGAATCCCAGTAAAGGTAGAAAATTAATTTTCTACCTTTATCTTTATTTTTAATTTTTCCTCTCTTTTACCATCCTTCTTCGTCTATGGGTCAAATAGCAGCAAAGGGAGGAGCTCCCTCATCTTCTTCCCTAGGGTGTGACCTAGATCCTATATTCGTGCTCTATTTCCTTTGAAATTCAGTACAATATATCCTCCTAGGTAAGGATAGCATCCCTCTATATTATCTTTCTCCTTTCCCTGACCTCATAGAGAGATAATTCCATCGGAACCGTTTTACGCTATTTTCAGGGAGCTCGACGAAAACCCAGGTCTCTTCCAATCTGATTCATGTTAGAGCTCAATATTGGAAATTCATGTGTCTATGAGTCCAAGGTATGAGTTTAAAACCTTACTTTGTGTTTTTGTTGATGATTGGGTGGTGCGGCTTTTAGCGCGCCAGTGGGTAATTGAGTGAGACCCCCTTGTGGAATTTAAATTGTTCATATGAGTATATGGAATGCCTCTAGGAATGACTTACCCCTTTTTTATGACTGAGGCTAAGTTATATTCCACATATATTTTGGTAGTTTGGCGATGAGGTGTTTTCATTTAAATTTAACTTTTTATTAAATTCAAGTTTTTTGACTCAATTACATTGAATTGGTTGATTAATTTCAAGTTGTTCAATTAAATCATATTAAATTGAATTGATTGTTTTAATTAAGTTGTTTATTGAATTTTAGATGTTCAATTCAATTTCATTGAATTTATTGCTTAGTTTAATTGGATTATATATATATATATAAATTCTTGATATGCATGTGATGAGACCAAAGGGGTCGTGATGGGCTCGGCCCGATGTTGACATGAAGTTGGCCATTTGAAATTAAGGTGATGTGATCGTCAAGATGAGAATGGCCTAGGTTATATGGGTGATGTGATCACTAGTTGTTCTTGGCCTGGATATACTTGGTTAGAGTTGACCATTGGTTTTGTGTCATGGATGTTGGTTTAAGGCAGTGAGACCCTCAGGTTGGGGCATACCCCTGGATGTTGGAGGGTAGGGTCACCAGACCTGAGCGACATGGTCACAGGGGAACAATGTGTCAGTGCTAATGTGGATTAGGTATTTTATTTGGGGATTTTCGCTCACCTATGATGGGAAAAGTGCAGAATTCAGTCTTGTGCATAGAGGTTGACCCCGTGATGAGGTAGTTTTGACCACTCGTGTGGGTAGAGGACCAAAGTAGTGAGGATTAGGAACTATGTTGGGGGTGTTTGTTATAGAAGTTAATGTGGAAAGTGAGGAGACTTTGGTTGATAGTGATGAGGCTATCAGTAGGGGGATAAGGCTTTCCATATTGGGTTCATGGTCCTGGATTGATTTGTCAGAATGGATATCATCATTTCTCATGACATTGTGATGGGATTCAAAATTTATTTTTAATTGATTACAAATATCATTGTACCTCTAGATGTTGGGACATAGACCGATGAGTGTTTTAGAGCAGGTGTCTGAGGGACCAGTGACTTGTTTGGGGAATGCCTTTATGACGTTGGTGATTTTTATGAGACATTAGGTGTCAGGAGGCATGTGGTGATGGGTTACATGATTTGAGGTAGAACTTAAGGTTTCACCTAGGCTATTTAAATTATAGTTATAACTTGAAACATGGGCCAAATATCCTTTCCTATTCAGATTTCTAGTGTTAGACGAAGCAGGTGACATCTCTCTGGTGGGTGTTGATCACCAGTGGAGTTTTTATCCTTTATTATATTTTTACATCTACTAAAACACACATGTTGGGTATTCACACTTGGTTGTAATCCTATTGATAAAAATTCTCACACCCAACATGGGACCTTCAAGACACGTGTAGAATTTAAGTATTTACATTTAATTAAGGTATCAGCTCAAAAATATAGGTTTTAGTAGATGTTGGCATGGGATGTTGGAAATGTACCTTAATGTTTTTCCAATTGGAGTTTTAATTAATTTATTTATTTGTTTCTACTTCAACATGATGATTTAATATTTTTATAGCTATAGTGGTATGCCAAGGGAGACCCTTATGGGTATTGTAATGTATGGACTTTTGTTATACTCATGCTTTTTTATTGTTTTTTAGTTCTACAAGTGGTAATCTTGTCTATTTATTTTTTTCTGCTCTTATTTATTATTATTATTCTACTATTTATTGTTATTGACTATTCTTCTACCATTGGCGAGTACGATTCAAGTATACTAAGTATTAATTTTACATTGTTTGTTATACTTATCTACTTAGACCACAATTAAATCATTCCTAGATGGTATAGCCTCCCCACTATACCTATTTCACACCCTCTCTACTATTCGGTAGCCTTTGGAATTTGGGGAGGCACGCTTAAGGACAGTGAAACCCAGATTGATAGCACTATTTGGGTAGCTAATTGGTTCGAGGATGCTACATTTTTTATGGTTTTCTTCATAATATGGACTATTTTCTATCTTCTAGAAAATTTTACATAATAAAATGATTACATGTCAGGAATTCGTTGATATAATTATGGTGTGAACTAGTTCAGAGCATTAAATGGTTACTCAAGAAATAGGTTCATGTCATGAAAATGATGATCATAATTATTTTTAATCTAAGGTTATTTTTTCTAGTGTATCTTAAAATTTTAGTGGTTCATGTTGTGAAAGGGTTTCACATCATGAATGTATTTGTATTTATGATTCTAAAAGAGATGTGAATCTAATTTCATTTTTATTTGGTCATGGAATTATCTCTTGAGACCTAGGAGCTCTCCTAGTTGATTTTTGGGATCTTTTTTCCTTATGGATCATTCGTTTGTTGATTGAACATCATGGATATTCTGGGTAATCTCTATGGGTAACATATAATTCTACTTCTTTCTTGTTGTTGATCGCGGTACCACCATTGCATTATATTTATGGATCCACTAATCTATGAAGATAATCTAATTAAACCTTTCTAGATCAGTTTTTTGATATTCCTCCTTAGGATGACCATTTTTTTTGTTTTTCATGTTAGTTTCTTGAAGTATGTGTTGTGTTAACTTTTTCACTGACCGTTTTTCTTGTCAACTTGATTTTGTGATGTGAGGATTTATTCTAGGTCCTCTACTCTCTTCTTTGTGTTATTCATTATTGGTGGATCCCATTGCACGAATGTGAAACCCAAGTTTGAGGTAGAGGGTTTCCATATCTATCCTATATTGGATGAATTGGAGTGCTCTAGTTTTTTATATTGTTTTCTAAATTTATCAGCATGATTCAATTCAATGTTTGAAAATGGGTTTTTGAGAAAACATGGGTTTCCCTTTATTTGGGTAAAATAAATATATTTTTATAGCATTGTGAAATGGATTTATTAAATGGTTTTCAAAGAATGATTTTGATTAAATTCTTTGGATAATGTATCCCATGGTAAGTCTTGGGTACTTAGGTGGAAGCTGTATTAATCGGACACATTAGTGATAGTATATGGGGGTTCACTTATGGGGTGTTCCTCTTCTTCTGAGGCATGTTTTTCTTGGGATTGTTTTGACCTATTTAGTGGTTTACTTTATTTTGTGTTCCTATACTCTTTATAATTGATGCATATATCTGGATACTTGGTGTGTGTGGTTTTATATGTTTGGGTTCAAGTGTCCTAGCCAACCTAAGCTAGTTTGATTCTTCACATGATATTACCTGGGATTCCGATTTGTATTATATGGATATGGTATGATATGTGATATTTGATTTGATTTGAATACTTTGATGTATATGAAATACTTTGAAACTATTTTACCAAGATTATTTGGAAATGTGGAAAAGGGGGTAATGGTTTACCATGATTTTGATATAAAACTGTTAAACTGATTATCATGACTTATTTACTTTAAAGTTGAGAATATTTGGATAGTTGTACAGATACTTGATATGGAACACCTAGGATGGATCCTACTGATCCAACTTGTCTCTCACACTACTCTCCTCTTTGATAGTTCACAGACCCTGTTATGACTTTTGATATGGGGAAAGGTAAGGCACAATAGTGAGGTGGTGTGGTTTCTATCAGTTGTGTCTAGGTAGCTAGTGCAAAAAATTTAGAGGTTTTTCTATTCTATCACATGGATTATCTATTATGTTTTTCATAGTCCTTTGTTTTTTTACTTGTAAAATGTTTATTATTTAGCTACTTTTGAGTTATATCTCTTATATAGTTTCCTTTTGTTATGGAATATATTTTTGGTTATCTTTTTCGTTGTTTCTCTATACTATATGTACATATGACATTTTTTCTACTTTTTGTATGTATAATTAATTCCCTATATTTTTTCTTGATGCTAGGGTTCTATTCAACAACCCATGGGGATCGAGAATAACATTTGGGTATGTGATGGTTCTGAATGGGTACTAGTTTGAGAGGTAATCCAAGTCAAGTTTGTGATAATCCCATCAATCCCCTATGAATTTAAAGTGGTATCAAAGGTAGGTTTCCCTAAAAACATATAGATGAACTATTGATTTTATATTCTTTAAGATGAGCCTCATATAAATCATTCTACCTCTAACTTGATTAAAGCATATATAGAAGTATCATTCGGGATACTGGAAAATAGGATTAAGAAAGAGGAAAGGAAACTGAGATATATCTAAACAAAGTAAGAGTTATTTCTATTAGTTTAAGGTAATCAAAATTTTGAGGATATAGCTCTAAAATCTATTTATTTATACTCCTCTAGTGATTTTAGTTAATGTAATGAATGACGTGAAAAAATGGAGATATTAGAACAACTAAATATTTTTACTAACATGTGGGAAAATATATAAATAAGGTTCTTATAAAGGTAATTACCTATATAAGGAATTTAATCACATAGCTATTTGATGACAAATCAAAGCTGTTGAAATAATATGATGAAATGGAGGATGCATTGGAAAAACGTATTGAGAGATACAGCACTCTCACAAAGATTGTAAAAGATTAGGAAGAATTAGCCACACTTTTCAATTAAAGAGTTTCTTTAAATAATAAATAATTTAACATATTTCATTATGAGAAATAAGTTATTAATAATTATTTATAAGTTATATTGACATTATTATAATATCATAATATCACACTCAACCTGAAATTTCTAAAGCTATAAGTAAAACTGAAAGATCTAGAATCAAAATGAGTTGGACCTCCCCAAACGACTAGGAATAAATATGTAGACACAAAAACTTTTGTAGTGATCCCTATATAAAAGGAGTGTCACAACAGTGACTTAAATTTCTTGAGTTACTGTAGAGAAACCTCTACCTATAACTTATGGAAAAATGAATCCCACTATATTGATAAAGTGTCTTTCACAAAACCTGTAATATCTAGAATTGATGAATAAAAGTGAAACTATATAAATTTTGAAAGGATAAATATGTTGGAATAGCCATAAATATTCCAAATATATAGTTGATAATTCACAAGAAAACATTTTCCCCAAAATAAAGTGGTTTGAACATGAAATCAACAAGTAAATATGAACACACTACAATTGAAGTGAAAAGAAAAACATTTGTCAGAAGGTGTTGGTTTTTTAGACTTCATGGAATATAAAAACATAATATTTTTAAAAATATATCAGTTTGTGGAAATAAAATAATCCACATATCAATGGGGAGAAAATTTGGATGTAGAAGATAACATATTGTTTGAAAGTATTAGGCCCTAAATAAAGGGAATAATCTATCACTATAAAAATAGACATGAAAGATTCATATATTTATATAATAAGTGATAAATTTTGGTTGAAACTATGATGGATGTTGGTATAATCTAACCAGTTATTATAGATTTATATAAGATAAAATAAAACCACCTTATTATAAGAATCAAGTGAACAAAGAAATAGAATTTTCCTTGAGAGAAAAAACTTTGAAGAAGAAAATTTAATCGTCTACTCCCAAGAAGATAGGAATGAAAAGTGATAAGGGGGTAAAAAAATACTAGAAATATATATTTACATTTTGGAAAGAGAATACAAATCATGGACTAATTTAAAATTTAAATTAATGAATATAAAATTATATCATGTTCCCAAAGGTCATCTAACCATTTGGAAAAATCATTTATAATTGGCTGGAAAGACTGAGAAAGCTAAAAAAGTGAGTTCCCTATTTGATAATATTGAGAAGACAATACCTAATAAGAAATAAGTTGTAAAAGAAAATAATTTCATGCTTCCAAATGGTAAACATGACTATAAATATAAGAATACCAGCATGGATAAATATGGAGATAAATGTCCTAGGTTAGGAAATCTATGTCAACCCTTCTTCTTATGCTGAGGAGACGTTGATTGATCAACCTTCCCCCAATATTTTTTTGATTTTTATTAAATTATTTATGTGGAATATGATTAACTATGTAAATTATTCCCTTGGGTAGGATCTCTAATAATACATTAATATTCCAAAATTTATCTATCTACTTGAATTTGGAAATTTGGATAGCCCCTTCAAATATGAATATGTAAATATTTTTTTATCAATGAGGGGTATTTCTTAAACCAATAAGGATGACCTGGGACTTGAAATATTTTGATTTATTTAGTCAAGTGATTATAGGTTTCTGAATTTTCTAGAAAAATCAATATGTGTTTCCCCCAAAATTGAAATAGAAAGACTGGTATCACATGTCAAAATGTGGGTAGTTTTGTTGTTTAAAATTGTTACTCTAGTTTTCTACCAAGGTTTATCCCACATATTGTTAGAGAAAATTTGTTACTCACAAATTTCTAATAGATATGTGATTCTAATTTAATACAAATGATTGTTTTTTAATCTTTATTTCTTATATAAACTTTCACTAGAATTTAATTATTCTTGTTGAATTATTTCTCTCATGTAATAAATGAAAATATTGGTGAGCTGAGGAGAGTTATCTCAAGTAAAAAATAATGTGGTATCCTGATTTCTGAAATATGAAGATAATATATAGATGATTTTCTCCAAGATTATAGGTATATGAAGGGATTGGTATCTAAATAAATTCCTCCCCATGAGTTACAATAAGTGGTTTCGGTTAACATCTCAACTAGTATTTCAAATAGTATCATATTATAATTAGTATCATCTATCATGTTTTATAAAACATTATTTTGGAAGAATAATTTCAAATTGACTAAGTCCTCCCATATATCTATCTTGACAATTTGGGGGAGCGGAAAGTGGAATTTACATTTAGGGGGAGAATAATTTCCACCCCATTTCATTTATTTTCAATTAGGGGGATAGAAATTATATTGACCAATAAATATTTTTTGAAATTGATTGTATTTGAAAAAAACAAAAAAGCAATGATTGAAGTGTCCAAAGGTGTTTACATATATGTTTTGTCAATATTATTGTCAATTAGGATGTTAATGTAATAAATATAAATAAGAGAAGTGTTGGGTGATGGATTTAGGATCCACCCAATAAAAAAATAATACATGGTACCCATACTTAATGGGTAAAAAAGAATGAAGAGTTGGATTCATTGGAATACCCGGATGAATAGATTAAAGTGGGTATCCCATTACATCAGATGATTGAAAGAGCTTTTATTCATGTCCATGATAGGTGTTTAATATGAAGAATCCTTGTATTCAATATTTTTAATGGAAGATCTACAAGATAATGCACCTATGATAAGAATACTTTTATGGTTATAGAGAACATAGATAAATCATGTTCAAATCTTGGAGGATAGAAAGCTGAAAGATGAGATACATCTGAAGAGTAGAATCCTATTGGATACTATAATTTCTGATTTTAGTGTTAATACACTCTTTAATGAAGTTTTAATTCAATAAATATGGATCAGTATGGATTTAACAAGATCCACAGTTTAATTGGAAGTGGTACTCAAAAAAATTCTCTATCATGATAACTTTATATTGTACAATAACTCAAAAATGGCTTAGGAGGTTGGAATTATTCAAATAATTTATATAACCATTTGAAGAACTTTTTAGATCATTTGAAGTATTTTTCAATAGATAAAATTATATACAGTTGAAGTGGAGGATGGTTGTTTTGAAATGGAATGAAATCTAAAAAAATGGCCAAGTCTAGATTCCACGTACATGAATTATTTTATAGGAAAATTCTTGTGTAGCTGAATCTGCATAGCTGAAGTAACCATGTTTGAAAATATTTTCTTACATGAATATACACATATGTGAATGTAGTGATGTAGTCTAATGACCAATGTACACAAATTTTCATAGACAATATATGTTTCATAGCTGAATTCTAGAACTGCGTATGAGAATGAATTTCCACATAGCTAAATAAAGTGACATAGCCAAATTCTTCACATAAGGGATTTCAATGGTGTAACCAAAATCAACATATCTAAAGTTTGATGTATATTTGAAATCATATCTATGTACGTGAATGAATACTTGTGCAGTTGAATTTTTATAGGAGTATCAAAAATAAAAATTCCAATACATAAAGAACCACATAAGGGAATTCCTCATAAAGATAAATTTGGGTATGTGAAACAAAATTAACATCTCTAAATTTCCCTTAATAACTAGGTGAAAATTATTATATTACTTATTTTTATAATCTGAAGAAGAAAAAATTTAGGATAATGAAAAATCTATTCTATAAGAACTCAACATCAAAAACGCCATGAAGGGTGAGTAATCTAAGCATGAGAAGTTTGTGGATATGGTCATCGTCCATGCTAAAGTAGAGATTGTGGCATAATGAAAAAAAGAGTTTCAATAATTTTTTAATTTTGAAGAAATATAATTCAGTCGATGTTGATGTTGTTTGTTCAATATTTAAATTCATGAATCTTAGAGAATCCATGATCCGAGCATGTTTTCAAGAATAATAAATGAGGAGAATCATTGTATATATTTCATGAAGAACAAAATAAATGAAATAGTATTTCAAGAATAATAGAGACGATGTTTCATCGAACCTTGAGTTGTTTTTCATCATTTCCAACATCAGTTTTTTCTGAGCCTCTTAAAATGTTCATGATTTTTTAAGATTAAGTCTAGAAATTTTCCCATGACTTCAATAAATATCAGTGAAGATGAGTTCCACATCATATCTTTTTTCTATGTGTTTGATAAAGTTGTGAAAATTTAAAGTGAACATTTTAGGGGATATGTGTTAAGTATGATGTAGTCAACCCTATTGTAGACATCATGTGAAAATATTTCAGACTGAGTTTCAAGATTGAGAAGAAATTAATGACCATATTCTTGGAATACTATTTGAGTTGAAAACACAATGCATTGAAATACATGGAAAACAAGAAAGGGGTATTCTATTATTGTAATTTTACAATGGAAACTACTTTATCGACTTTTAATACTATTAA
The DNA here is from genome assembly GCA_963277665.1 of Viscum album. Lineage (NCBI taxonomy): Eukaryota > Viridiplantae > Streptophyta > Magnoliopsida > Santalales > Viscaceae > Viscum > Viscum album. The sequence goes on from OY728127.1 coordinate 320,102,989, forward strand.
TGGGAATTTAAAATTAAATAATAATTTAATATAGCATCCCATGCATGTGAGAAGGTGTAAAGATCAAGGATGGAGAAATAGAAAAAAGAAAATGTAATCATTATTGGTATGTTTGTTCATCATTAAATAATCAAGATTTGTAAAACTAGGTGATATTAGATGACCTCTCGAATAAGAGTAGAAGAATCCACTATATGTTGTAGTGAGTAAGAAGGATAAGACAATCATAATTATGAAATCAGTATGACAGTGACAAAGTGTTGAGAATGGGAAAATAACATGACATTTTTTGTTGCAGAAAAATTTTGAAGAGCATTTGGGTTTGAATATCCTAGGATCTTATTTAGTGAGATATCCATGTGAATAGATTCATAAGTTTTTTTAATATGGGTTGTGATTAGTGAATGAGTTTCCAAGTGTTCATGAAGACCAGCTAGCATTTGAAGAAGCTACTTATGAGAAGAATCATATCAATATAATTGATGTAGATATATCCTATGTGGTGGTTCTAATCTACATATAAATAGTAACTTTAAATTATCACTTGCATATACATGGTGGTGATCTGTGGAACCTATGTGACTCAGGGTATGAAATGATATCATCATGCAACTCAGTGAATACAATGAGAAGTAAATTAATAAGTCTAGTGGAAACTTATATAAAGAACACATGTGAGACAAAATAAAGTGTCTTTAGATACTCTAATCGAGATAATATTAGTGATATTATAATATAGTTTTGGTTCTTGTAATTAAAATAGATTGATTAGAGTATAGAATCATTAATTAGGGTGTATAAAAATTAAGGAAATGAGTAGGTCTTAATACCAAACCCAGTAAATCCTTATGTTTTTGTGCCTTTAATTATTAAATTATATGGGTGTAGTTGTGAGACATAAGAAGGAGTGGATCAAGAATAAATAATACTATAAGGTTTAATTAAAGGTAATAATTCATAAAAAAAATTAAGTGACCACTAATTCACCCCTCCCCCCTAGTGTTTCATCGATCCACTATGCATAGCACTCGGTCATCCTCCTATTCAATGTCTAGGTGTAACCAAGTTAACAAGATCATTAAAATCCACCCATCTCTGGCTTCCTTCACCAATTGAGTCAAAAACTTCATGTTAAAGGCATAAGTCACTACATTCCTTTTAGTAGGGGAGTAGGCCATGTAAAATTAAAAATTATGGAGACACTCAACCCTATGCCTCTACTTGAGATCTAGATCCTTTTGGGAGAAGATAGTATTCTAAATTTTATTATCAGTAAGTAATAAAAATGTCTCCTTGAATATATAATGGTGAAAAGTTTTCAATTCATGCATCACCACTTCCAATTAAAAATTTTGGTTGGCGTAATTATTCTATTGAGGGTGCAACTATCATGTACCCTAATCTACAGCATGATCACCCTTCATCAATACACACCCCAATCCCTAACCTAATGCATCACAAAAAAATAGTATAAATCATTCCCATTTTATGGAGGATCAAAATAGGAGATGAATTCAACCACACTTTTAGATCCTCAAAATATATTTTCCTTATCTCATCCTAATAAAATATTATTCCCATTAGGTCAAGGATTTCATAGTGGATTTCAGTGTGGAGAAATCCTATATGAAACACCTATAATATCCTACTAGAATAAAGAAAATTTGAATATCTAATAAATTTTTATGTATCTCCTTAGATAAAACATCTTTGATATTCTCTATGTGAAAAAAATTCATTTTTTAGATACCACATAACACAAGAAATTTACTTACTATATCCAAAACTGGAACATAGAAAATTTAGCATATAAGTGATGATCCTTCAAGGTTCCTAATACCATGTCTAGATGGGCCTCATCCTTTTCATTAATATTAAATTAAACTAAGATATCAACAATGAAAACAAAAATATTCATTGATATACCAGTGGAAAATCATATTCATCATATCCATGAAAATATCTATGGTATTATTGAGGCTGAATAGAATAATCAAATACTTGTAATGCTCATGCATACTCTGTAAAGTAACCTTAGGAATGTCAAATTCCATCATCCTCTACTGGTATGATACATACCAGGATAAAAATACATATATTTTACGTTATTTTAATAATACATCTCAATAATATCCTCACAATATCGAGTACCCAAAAGTTTAATGTAACACCTGGAGTGTAATACTTGAGACCTTATTGTAACAGGTAAACACCATATCTTGAACTGTCACAAAATGTACACTCGAAATAGCCTTTATTCATGATTAAATTTTGAAGTTTAATTTCATAATGTTATAATTAAATTTTAAAAAAAATAAACTTCATTTATTAATTCATCATAATGATATTATCGTAAAATATGGGTTTTTTCAAAAATATTGATTTTTAAATAAATAGTGAAAATGTTATTTTTGTAAAAACCACGACTCTTATGACATCTCTAGGATGTAAACATAAACTAAAACTCATAAAAAATTAAATAAAAATTTATTTATGTAATGAAATTATTAATTTTCAAAAAATATTTGAACATATAAATATAATATCCCAGGTTTTCAGAACTAATTAAAAAGTTACTTTAATAAAAATTATTTTCGGTCTTTTCTGTTGATCAAGTATTTTTAAGGTGATATTATATTTTGTATTACCTTAAAGGCCTCATAAATTTTTTTTATTGTATAATAAATCAAGTTATGTCATTTAAATCAGCATCTAAGATAATTTTATCTTATTAATGATATTTTTCTAAAAACAGTTTTTACGTGATTATGTTTTTTTTAAACTAAAATTCCATGCCTTTAAAAAATTTATTTGATAAAATAATTTTAAAATTTTAAATACAAGGGATGAAATTATTAAATAGATTAAATATTCAGTTTTATTATTAAAATTAATTAGTAAGGTTAAAAATTAATTACTCATACAAAAGTTAAAAAGTTAAAAGAAAAGTCCCTAAAACACTAAAAGTTGTCTCAAAAAAGTTTGGTTTGAGGTTATTTTCAAACAAAAATAACTTTTTCCTCCAATTTTTTATATATTTTGACCACTAACTCTTGATTAGTAACTTTAAATCATTGATAATGTAAGGTATAGTCTCAAAAACTACCATTCTTTTCACTTATAAAAGGGTAACACTTCCACCACATCATGACTCACTTAAACTTTGAATTTATCCTAAAAAGTATGCCACATTTCGCTTACTATAAGCCTATACCACATTAAAAATATTTTTTTCACTAATAATTATAAAAATTTATTCATTTAAAAGGAAAATTATAAGGAAAATTCATGTCCCTTATGTGAGGATTATCAACTACTAATATTTTCTTCTTAATTATATTTATTAAAATTTATTCTATCCACACTAATATAATTATATTAGGATAATTTATATACTTTAATGTTGATATATTATTGGTGTTATCATTTTTTTTATTTAAACAAACCCATTAAGAAAAAATAAATCTTTTTTCATGCATATGTGTGGACTACCGCCACCGCGAACAACAAAAGTCATTGTAGATTAGTGGTTATGTTGTGGAAATATAACTGGGAGGTTCTAGAAATAAATCCTAGATATATTTTATTCGACATTACTTATACCATAATTTTTGAAAAAAAAATTATAGATATTTCATATGGACTATACCAAATGTTTTCACAAAACCGTGGGTATAGGTCTATACCAATAGTAAAAGAGCCAACGGCCCTCCAAACTATTGGAATAGGCTATACTAATGGTTTGGGGGGCTATAAAAATTGTTCCAAACAATTTTAATTGGTTATTTTCTAATATAGTATTATTTTTATTATATCATTAAGGTTTTGGAACGACAAATTGTAGAACCTATTAATGATATGATCCATAAAAGGTTATTAGTAATTCAATTATTTAAAACAAGAATTCTTAGGGGGGAAATATTGTATTCAAATTACGTATTATTTTAATATCCATTACTTATTATTATAATTACTTTATATTTCACATGTATCATACAAATAAAAACTAAATGATATCATTATGCTTCTGGTATAATTATATTTTAGCAAAACCACTATAAAATCATTCATTAAATTTGGGTATGTTCGTGTTTTGTTCGGTTTAAACACCTACTTGAAAAACACTATGAATTTATATCATAAATGACTATGGTATCATTATTAGATTTATAATATAATATAAATTCATAAATAATGGTTTTTTTAATCAGGTTATATTATATTAGTATTTAAGTCATTAATTAAAAAACACCATTTAATCGTCAAGATTCATCAAAACATTCTTGTTATCAATTTCATATTCTAGGATAAAGAATAAATCATTAATGAAATAATTTTAAAACATCATAAATAATTATTAATCATACCTAATAGTAACTTTAATGACCTAATAATGATAAAATTTTGAATAATAAAGAATACAGAAATGGCTACTGTGAAATTATTACAAATAATCAATACTATCTGACGTGGAAAATAAATAGAATTAATATTGAGAATGATTATTTATAAAGATTATAAATAGAAATACGTACGATTAAGGTTATGAAATAAGTGATTAATATATCTATGTTTTATAATATTTCAGGTTAAATTATGTTCATTAAAGTCATGATAAGAGGAAAGGGTTTTCCCTCTCAAATTCCTCTCTTTGAGAAATGTTTGGTATGATGCGTCTAATTTTCTTTATGTAGTGCATGTACATCCTATTTGAGATTTCATATCATAAAATTACATTATTCATTTTATTTTAAGATTATATTTAATCTCTATATTTTAATAGGGTTTGATTGAATTGATACCCAATCCATAAGTGAGATTTTTTCATCTCAATTTTCATTCTTTGGGACTCATGTTATATTCACCATATATTTCCTTTTTGTCCTCCAGTCATTACCATAGATTGATTTTTACCACATTAATCCTAAAATTTAATGGATTTATAAGTCTATATTCGTATCCCTTCCTCATATTATTTGGATTAAAGTGTTACAAAAACCAATAAAAACTCAATCTTTTCCATGGTGGACAAACTATCCTAAGTTTTAGTAAAATAAAAATGTGTGTAGTTTCATAGAAAATATGTCCCTATCTAGATACCATAAAGTGTATGTGTATTTATAGAATATACACCTAGGTGTAATAAACCTAAAAAGGTTTAGTTTATCATTAACTCAACCATCACCTGAATGTACAATGAGTGGGCCTAAAACTACAAACCTATATAGACACTCACTAGAGATATGATTTGGAGTATTCCCATGCTATCTATAAACCAAGAAAAAGTATTTTTCATACCAGTTACTTGGTATCCTACAAATTAAATCTATTAAACCCAATTATTATCCTCTATGGATAACCCATCACATTGAAATTACCATCGCCTCTATATTTCTTTGATAAGGGTATTTCATATTACTTTGATGATACCCCAATGCTTATAAATTGATTAAGGGATGGTCTCCTAGTCATCCACATCATTCTATTTAATGTGGGAGTATTTATTTTATATATTTATCATTATATGGATAGGTATATTTTTATTTAACCAAATGTTCCTTAGGGAATCATTTGAAAGGTCTTGTTAGCTCTTATAGTGAATGCATTGGACATAATCAGGTGATAGGTGGATCTTGGATTTATATAGCCCCTTGATGCACTGATAGGTCTCATGAGAAAAAATAGCTTGGGTTTTAGTTTATACCTCTTCCCATATTAGTATAGTTTCTTTGAACAAGGCATCAACAATTTTCTTTGATGTATGGAATTATTCATTCCATCGGTATGAGATCAATGATTATTCTAATTCATGTTTTCATTTATTGTAATGTATATATAATGACCTTAATTTAATTTGATTGTAGCCTCATATTTTTTATTTTTTCCTTCCATGTCACTTATGATATGTTTATATTATCATAGCTTCTATTTAATGCTACTTCTTACTGAGAATTTGAGCTCACCTTTATTTTTTTCCTTTCCCCAAGAAACCTTGAGGAGAGAAATGATTAAATTTTAAGGATATGATCGAAGTTATAATAATGTCATCACTATATATTCATGTTGTACCTTATGTTTTCAAATGAAATGTATGTATATATCTCGCATTCCAAGTCAAATAAGTCATTGGATCCTTCATAAAACAATTGTTTTATATATCAATAATGTATTATAGCTACCAACTATGGGTTTCGGGAATCTAGATTTTTATGGTTGGTATCATTGTAATATTAGTAGGAACTTTGGGGACTAGATTTAGTGGAATATAGTTAGATATCACAAGTACTATGAAAACACCATCATGATTTATGGGGAACACTTAAGAAAAATTAAAAGGAATTGTATTTTAAAATTCAATATCATGAGATAATTATGTGTATGCCAATGTAGAAATATGGAAACTAATGGGAGGAATGGGAACTATATCAACACCCGTAGTTAATGAAATGACATTCCCCTTGAAAAAATCAATGGAGCTAGAGTTGAGTCAATTCAGATCATAATAATATTACGGAAGTTGACCTAGGTTATGAAAAATAATCTCACCTGTATAGAGTGTATTTTAAATCCACAAAATGGTGTGTATATTTTAGACAACTTTATGCAACAATAACCTCAATAATTTAGAGAAACTACTAATACATCAGTAGTTGAACAATGGATCATGTACCTAGAGAAGATCTTTCTTTCTTTGGGAAGTAGTGAAAAGGAAAAGGTTGTCATGATGGTCTATCGGCTAAATGGAGATGCAGACCAATGGTGGTCCCAAATTCAAAACACTAAAAGAAATATGAGACAAATGCAATGGAATAGAGAACTATTAAAGAGGTGTTCTATGAAAAATATTTTCATTGTGGGAAAAGATAAGACACAAAAATGAAAATCCTCATTCTTAGAAAAAATAATGATAGAAATTTTGCTGAGTATAAGGATAACTTTATAAGTTTAGATAAACATTCTATAGTCTATATACATTGACCGAAAAAACAAGATTGATAATTATTTTTTTTGGTTAAAACTAAGCATTAAAATGGAGTTAGCCTCTTAGAAGCTTTATTAATATAAAGATATAGTCTCAAGAACTAATAAAATAAAAAAAGGTGTTCTCTGATGTATATTTATTCAATGGAAATCCATAGAATAAGAGGCCATATAAGAATCATGGGAAGAACAGTGTGACAAATGGGAAGGAAGTATCGAATTTCCCACATGTGATAACTATGGGAAGAAATACCATGGGTATTGTAAAAAGGCAACAGGATTTTGTGATAAGTATGGAGAAAAATTCCATCAAGATCATGAATGAAAATTAAAGGAATAAATTATTGATGTTCAATGATATAGTTGTAAGGAAAAGGTTCATTATGTGAACCAATTACCCAAATATAAAGGGAATTTACCTCAAAAAATACCAACGTATCAAGTCCAAGATTATGAAATTACCATAGCTGATGTTGAAGTTCCTAATAATGTGGTGTCATGTACTTTGATTATAGCATAAAATTTAGATATTTATTTATTTTATTCATGATCTTCACACACTTTTACATCTTTTATGTTTTCCAAAAACATTTGATATTTCTCTATCACCCTAGTGAGGGAGTTATTAATTAAGGCACCGAGTGGGAATATTATAGAAAAAATGATGTTTTATATTATTCTAATTATGATTAATGGACCTAACCTATTCTCAAACCTGGTTGTTATAACTATGGTTGGATTTAATATGATCATTCATAAGGATTTTATTTCAAAGTATAACAAAAAATTATTTTTAAGAGAAGTACATTGTGATTCATGAAGGTGTGGTGGAATCTCTTAACATTAGAGGGGAAACTTCGTCATATAAATCTTGTATAGATACTCATATAGTATATTTCAATAAACTTATAATAATAGGGGAATATAAATTATGGTCTATGGATAAGAAATATAACCTAAAATATAGTATGGACTGGTGGTATAAAAAATCATTGATGTTTTTTCAAGAGAATTACCTGGTCATCCACCAGAGAGTGAAGTTGATTTCTACATTAAAATAATTATTGAGTCAAGGCCTATATCTAAAACTCCATACATAATATCACCAGTAGAGATGGTGGAGTTAAGGAAATAGTTTCTGGAGTTGTGTGATAAGGGATTTATATGCCCTAGTGTTTCATTGTGGGGATCCCCTATTTTATTCATATGGGTCCATGATATTATGCATTGATTATAGGGATATCATTTCCATTATTAAAAATAATTAGTATCATTTACTATGTTTTGATGAATTATTTGTTCATATTTAAGGATCCAAATACTTTTAAAATATTAATATTCACTTTGGTTATCATCAGCTAAGGGTAAATAAGGATGATATAACGGAGAAAATATTTTTAACAAGCTATGAATATTATGAGTTTACGGTAATGCCTATTGGATTTACTAATGAACCTTTTTTTTATGGATATAGTGAATAGATTATTCAATTAATATCTCGACAAATTTTTTGTGGTATTCATTAATGATATATTGATATACTCTAAGATCTATGAATATCATGAGATTCATCTTCAAATAATTCTAGATACCCTCAAAAAATAATTGTTTGGGAAATATAGTAAGTGTGAATTTTTTCTCAATGAATTTCCTTTTCTTGGTTATACTACCTCCAAGGACGGAATATTTTTTGAACCTTCAAAGAAAAATGTGGTCAAATAATAGCCTACAACAACAAAAATAACCAAGATCCAAATTTTAATGGGTTTAATAGGTTACTATCTGTGGTTTATTCAATATCTTTCTTTATCATCCAACTCAATGACCACATTAACACACAAAGCGGTTGAATTAACATGGTTAAGTGAATGTGAGGATTGTTTTGAATAACCAAATAAGCACTAGTATTAAATTTAACATCATGAAAAGAAGTATTTGTAATATATATTGATCCATAAAAGAAAATAATGGGTTGTGTCCTCATATAAAATTATATGGTGATTTCCTATACATCAAGGCAATTGAAAATACATGAATAGAACTAAAAAAATCATAACCTTGATTGGGAATTAGTAATATTTTATTTCAAAACATGGGCACACTACCTCTATGGTGAATGATATGATATATATACAAACTATATGAGTTTTAAGTATATATTCTCTCAAAATGGGAACAACATGAGGAAAATAATATGGTTGGAACTACTCAAGGACTATGATTTCTCGATAAAATACCACTTGAGGAAGGTAAAAAGGGTGTATGATTCATTAAGGATGATTATTAACAAGGATACTATATACAGATTTCTAATAAAGATGGATTTAGTGATTCTTAGGAAGGGGGATCCGTCATTCCATTTCTAAGAAATTGTTAAACCATTGTTACTATGAAAGATAAAGAAGTCTCAATAGGATGATGGGGACATAAAAATGAATATTGAAGAAATTAATTAAGGGAAATTGACAAACTTATTCTATTGAAATAGATCATTTAATTTTTTGAAGAGATTATGCATTCCGTCCATACTTGATTTGAATAAGGAACTTCTATATGGATCGTATAGGTCAAATTTCTCTATAAACCCTAGTGATAAATCAAAGAAAAGAATTGGTTTTTTCCTTATATAGAATGATAGGGGGGGTTTCTATGCTTCAAGGCAATTGATAATCCATGAGTAGAACTATCTAAAACATGAGAATGAGCTGATATCTATAATATTTTCTTTCAAAAATTGTACACACTACCTTTATGGTGAATGATATGATATATATACAAACCATATAAGTTTTTAATTATATTTTCTCTCAGAAGGAGAAAAATGTGAGGAAAGGAATACGGTTATAACTACTTAAGGACTATGATTTCTCAATACATTACAACTCTAGGAAGGTAAAAAAGGTTGTTGATGCATTGAGGATGAGTATTAACAAGGATACTAAATAAATATATATAATAAAGATGGATATGGTGGTTTTTAGGAAAGTGGATCCATATATTATTTTATAAGAAATTGTTAAACCATACTTACTATGAAATATAAAGAAGTCCAAAAAATATGATTAGGTCCTAAAAATGTAGATTAAATAAGTAAAAAAAGGGAAATTTACAAACATAATCCATTGATATAGAGTATTGAAGTTTGGGAAAAGGTTATGTGTTCCTTCCATAGCTGATTTGAAGATGGAAATTTCAGTTGAATCACACAGATCAAATTTATCTATACACCTTATTAGTATAATTAAGTACAGGGATTTAAGATAACTTATTTGGTGGGATGGTATGAAGAGATAAATTGTATACTATGTGTCTAGATTCTTAGTATTAGAGTAGGTAAATTATAAAATAAAAAATCCTAAGGGAGACATAAATCCTCTTCCTATACATATATGAAAGTGGGACAATATTATAAGGGACTTTTTCACTATACTCCTATTTACTCTAAGGAAGAACAATGTTATAATGGTCATCATTGATTGTCTTACTAAGTCTACTCATTTCCTTGCAATAAGAGAAGATTTGCCCTTTGACTACCTTTTTTTATTCTATATTAATGAAATCATAATGATTCATGGCGAACCTCTATCGATTGTATATGATCATGACCCTTAGTTAACATAAAAATTTTGGTAGAGTCTTCAAAGGGATCTAAACACTAAGATAAATTTAATCACTACCTATCATCCCCAGACTGATGTGGAGTCTAAAAGGACTGTCTAGACTTTAGAAGACATATTGAGTTCACGTTCTCTTAACTAACAAGTTATGTGGAATTAGTATCTAGGTTTGGTGGAAATTTTAAACAATAGTATCTTTTATTCAAGCATCCATATAGAACTATATGAAGCATTGTATTGTAAGAGGTTTCATACTCCATCATATTCAGAATAATTTAGATAAATAATGATATCTGTTCCAAAACTTGTGGGGTATTACTATTAAATTATGGGATATTCATAATAATATTAAAGTAGCTCAAAGTATAAAAAATATATATGCTGACAATCAATGGAGTGACATTCAATTTCAAGTAGGGCTTATGTATTCTTGATGGTTTACCCATAGAAGGAACTTAAAATATTTTGTAAAATGGGGAACTTAAACCCTAGGTACATTAAGCCTTTTTAAATAATATAAAGAATTAAAATTATAGCATACTAATTGGTTATGTCCCCCAACCTTTCTAAAGTACATGAAATATTACATGTTTCATTATTTAATGAATAAAATCTCTATCCAAAACATGTACTAACATATGAAGGAATAGATTTAGATAATAAATTTTCTTATAATGAGAATCTTATCCATAATCTTGAGATTTTAGAGTAAGCATTATAGAAACAGATAACTCAATTAGTGAAAATCCTTTGGAGGAATCAAAAAATTGGAAGAGGAAACCCTGGATCCTAAAGAATCCATGAGGAAGGAATAACCACATTTTTTTTACAGCATTTACATACCCAATTTTCAATGAAAAAATTCTTTAAGGGTAAGAATGTAATACAAGATACTCTTTTTTAGTAGGTAAACACCATATCCTAAACTATCACACAATATGCACTATAAATATCCTTTATTCATGAGTATATTTAAAATTTTGATTGATGAATGTTAGAATTTTATTTTAATAAAATAAACTTTATTTTGTTATTCATCATAAAGATAATATCTTAACATGAAATTTTGTGTTTTTTTTTTCAAAAATGATAATTTTTTGGTGAATAGTGCAAATACCATTTTTGTTAAAATCATGACACTTATAGAATTTCTAGGATGTAAGAATAAACTAAAACTAAACAAACCTTTTAATTAATAAAAAATGTACTTAATAATTAACATTATTCATTTTAAAATATTCTTTTAACTTATAAATCCTTTGTATAATATTTTTACAACTAATTAAAATGTTTCTTTAATAAAACATATTTTCAGTATTTTCATTTAATAAAGTAATTCTAAGGTTAGATTCCGTTTCTCCATGCCTTTAAAGCCACATAAAAATTTTTATTATATGATAAATCAATTTATCTCATTAAAATAAGTATCCAAGATAATTTTATTGTATATATACATTTTAATATTAAAAGAGTTTCTTTCAAAAAACTATTTTTAGGCTTTTAAGTGAATTTATTTTAAAATTAATATTTCACACATTTATAAATTTTATTTTATAAAATCATTATTAAATTTTAAATCTTTAGGATCAAATATGTAATGTAAAAGTCCTAATTTTTTTATTAAAATTAATTAATAAGGTTAAAAATTAACTACCAATGTAAAAGAAAATTTTGGTAAAAGTTAAAATAAAATACTTAAAACACTCAAATTTGTCTCCAAATGGAGTGGTTGTGATGAGTTTCAACAAAAAACCATTTTACCCTCTTTTTTTCAATTTTGTTTCCATTTACTCATGAATAGTAACTTTACATTATTAAAAATGAAAGTGTTACTCTGAGAACAACTCATCCTTTACTTATAAAAGGGTAACACTTTCACAAGTTCAAGACTCACATATACTTTGAATTTATCCGTAAAATATATAAATTTTATCTTCATATACACCTTACTCACATTTAATATATTTTTTCACCATTAGTTATCATAATGGCCCAATTACCAAGAAGAATTACAGAGAAAATTCAAGTCCCATGCATGAGTATTATCAACTACTTAGATTTTATTCATAATTACATTCATTAAAATTTATTATATACCAACTATTATAATTATATTTTTATAATATATATAATTTAATGTTACTATACTAATATAATTATCATTTTCTATTCATCTATCAAATCCATTAAGAAAAAAAATCATCATTTGTGTGTATGTGTTGAGTATCGCAACCATGAGCAATGGAATTAATTTTTCATCACCACCCATAATTGATGGTTCATGAAATGGTTTAATGAGGAAAAAATTTGGATTTCCATATCATAATGTTTATGTCATTGAAAATTGGAAAACCTGTTAAGGATATGATTAGTAAATGATCATCATTAATTAAATCATTTAAAACAAGTGTGCTAAGTGAGGAAATATTTTATTCAAATGCTGTAATATTTTCATATCCATTAATTATTATTATACATCCTTTATAATGATTATATATCACACTAATAAACAATGAATTATATCATTATTATTCTGGTATACTGATATTACAACCAAACCACCTCATAATTGCACATTAAATGAGGGTGTGTGTATGTTTGGGTCGGTTTAACCACCTACTTGAACAGTACTATAAATTTATATCATGAATGAATATAGGAATATAATTATTAGTATAATATAATATAAATTTTTATTTAATGTTTTTTTGTTTTTTATATGTCATATCAATATCTAATTCTTTAATTAGAAAAACACCCTTCAATCATTAAGAATCATTGAAACAAGCTTGTTGTTGATTTCATATTCAAGGAGAAAGACTAAAAGACTCATAAATGTAAGTTGAAACATCATAAATAATTATAAATCATCATTAAAATTAACTTTAGTGAAATTTTAATGATTAAATTTTTAAGAATATTTAATAGTACACGATTATTATGAAACCAAAAAAATGATCAAAACTATAAATACCTGATGTGGAAAATAGGTAGAATTCGTATTGAGATTGATTAGTTATGAAGAGTATAAATGAAAAATAAAATTATTAAGTTTATTAATTTATTGATTAATTTATATATGTTTTTTATACATGAGTTTAATGCATGTTCATGTAATTTGGGACAAGAAGTAATGGTTTTCCATCGTAAATTCCTCTCTTTAAGACATATTTAGTATTATGAACCAAATTTCATTTATGTAGTGTATATATTGTTTTTTTGAGATTTTATATCATGAAATTTTATTTACTCTTCATGTTTAAAGATCTATTTTAAGACCTATATTTCAATAAGTCTTTATTTAATTACTGACCAAGACATAAGTGAGATTTTTCATCTTAATTTTCATTCTCTGGGGCTCATGTTATATTCACCATCGATTTTATTTTTTGTGAAACATAAATTTCCTTGGAATAATTTTTGACAAGAAATAATGGAATTTAATGTATTTTCAAGTATATATTGTTATCCATCCCTCATGTTATTTTTATTCAAGAGTTTCCAAATTTATTGTACAACTTAATCTTTTCTGTGGTGGAAAAAACATCCTAAACTTTGGTAAAGTGAAAGTGTGTATAATTTCTAAGAAAATACATTCCTATCTGGATGCTAGAAAGTGGATTTGATTATTCCATATATATTAATAGGGTTAATTACCTTGAAAAGGGTTAGTTTAGAATAAAATCAACCATCACACTAATGTGTGATGAATAGTCCTAAGATAACATGCCTAGATAAACACTCTTAGGGGATATGATTTTGAATATTCACATGCTATTAATGAACCAAGATGAAGGATTTTTTGTATAATTTCCTCGTTATCCTACCGATGAAAACTATTGAACCCAATTACTATATTTCATGGATAAACGACACATTGAAAGTACCCTCACTACTATATTTCACTGATAAGGGTAATTCCTACTACTTTGATGATACCCCACAGCTTCAATGTTGATTAAGGGTTTTTCTACTAGATATCAAAAAAATTCTATTTAATGTGGAATTATTTCTTTTACATGTTACTAATTATATAGATATCCATGTGTTTATTCAACCATATATTCCCTAGGCAATGGTATGAAAGGTCTTGTTGACTCTTATGGGGAATGCATTGGGATTAATTAGGTGATGGGTGGGTCATGGAATTATATAGCCTCTCAATTCATTGACATGTATCATGTGACAAAAAAGATTATGTTTTATAGTATAGATATTCCCATATCGGTATAGTATCTTATCACAAGTCCTTTATAGAATGTTTTGATTCCCAACATTATGAATTTAATCATTATGAGATCAATGATTATTTGTTATCCATTTTTACATTTATTATCCTGGATATAGCATGCCCTCACTTTCATTTCATTGTGGATATATGTGGTTTATTTATTCCAATAATATCACATTTTCCATTTTTATGTTATCATTGATTGTTTTGTATACAAATCCTTACTAAGAATCGGATCTCACCCTAATTTTTTTTCCTTTCCCCATGAAACCTAGAGGAGAACAATGTGTATATTCTTAAGATTTAATTGATGGGTTAATAATGTTCTCTTATTATGTTCATGTATCTTATGATTTTAAAATAAAATTAGGTATGTATCTAATATTTCAATACTATTAGGTTTTTTTATCTATTATAATACTCTTTTTTATACCAATAATGTAATATAACTACCAACTCTGGATTTTAGGAGTCTCAGTTGTTACACTAGGATTTTAGAATATATTTATATTTAATAAATTCAATGTGTTTTATATATTAAAAATATTGGAACCCAAAAATTATCTAAATAATAATTATAAATTATAAAATTAACAACTCTAATTGGTATTTAAATTAAATATAATTGTTTAAAATAATTTTTAATTTATTTAGGAATAACTATTGATCCTAAAGAAGTGTTATAAAATAGTTTATTTATGAGCATTTTTTTGGTCATATATGTTTTCTATAAAAATTAAAAAATAATATTAAAATTATGAAAAAGTATTGTATACACGATAATAAAACTATTTCATTTATTATAAAATGTTTATGAATAAAAATAAAATCATTTGAAGGTAAAATGATATTTATTTTTTGAAAAAGTATTTTTATCTAAATAAAGTAAATTGTCATTGTTGATGTGTGATTTTAACAAAATAAGACATATATCATGGAAACTTTCTACCCATATAACTTTCTAAACTCCTTACCCATGTCTTAGAATATCTTTTATTCTAAAAACACCAACCTTTCAAGGATTAAGGTGTAATATAATTGAGGTTTCCAAAAAAAGAGGTAATTGTCTTTTTTGATCTATTTTGAGTTTCTTTCTTCCTTAACCACCTAAAAATGTTATATAACCATCTTAAAATTATTAAATTATTATAATTAATATATTAATAAAAAATTATGTTATTTTTAAATCAATTTTCTACCACTTTTCCATCTGATTAAAAATGATGATGTTTTTCGTGTGCATGTGTGGACTACCACCTCCACGAAGTGATGTGATTCATTTTTCATATCCACCAAAAATTGATGGTCATATGGATGAATTCAATGAATACATATTATATTTAAAATATTATTATTATTCTATAAAGATATATTATTATTATTATTTCTTTCTTTCCATTCTTAAAAAAATGAATACACTGCTTGTGCATATGTACAGACTATTGTCTCCATGAACTGATAAAATTGATTTTTCATCATGACCTTATATGATTGGTTATAAAAGTGTATATAATGAATAAAAAGTATAATTATAAAATTATTAATTTTATGGATATGATTAAAAAATGACCAAGGTGAAAGTACTAAAACTATTGAATAGAAACATTCGTGGAAAATGGACAAGTTTTTATCCAAATGTTGATTTTAATGAAGAAATATTAATAAATGGGTAATTTGAAATTATAAGGGAATTTCATATTGTAAATAATGTATTAATTTGGTTTTGTACATATTTTTAACAAAAATTAAATTATTACACAGCAACTTAAGAGTAAAAATGAATAAATTTAAGATCTGAGGTTAGGATTTATATTGAAATCTCATTTTTAATCAGAATAGTTTATGCTTGTATCTAATTTGGGGGAATTCGATGTTATTTATATATTAAACCTCGTATATTTTATTCTACTCTAGTAATTTTTGGAATCTTCATTTTCTCCTTTAATTATCCTCTCTTTATTACATATAATGATCTATAAAATTTATTTTAAGAAAATTCAACCATATATCTTCTTTGGTTGATGAAATTTTTCTTCCATGTCCATTTTCTAAAAAAATGTTTTCAAGAATTATTTTTCTATTATAAAAAGTTTATTTAAAGTAATTTTCAACCATACATAAATTTATTTTCAAATTTTCAAAAGGAATATTCTTATCTCTTTCTGAATGAGGTAGTTTCGAACTTTTTACCAAATGTTTGAAATTAACCATTGTTTTAGCGTTTACTGAATAAATGAGTTTTTTCATCATCATGGAAATTATTTTATTTGAATATTCATCTACATGTTTAAATATTTATTTTAAAATAAAATAATTTTTTAAATATAATATAAATTTTATTTTAAAAAGATATCAAAAAAGGGGTGTTTTCCTAGTTTTCAAATAAATATTCAAATGTTATTTTAAAGGTATTTTTTATATATGTCGGTATAATTATACATTTATTATGAATAAATAAATATATGATAGAATGATAAAATTCATATTATTTATTTGGATGTACTATGATTATGTGATGATGAAATATTTATAAAACACGTTTCTTTTTCATGGGTTATGATATGATAAATTAAGGAAATTTTTAAGATATTATGGCATATATCTGGTTAGTTTTCACTATGTAGTGGTTTGGGCTCAAAATTACTCTAATACATTGGGTAATTATTTATATCACATGATATAATATGGATAGAAATGGGTATTGAAACTAGTTAATTAAGGGATTTTATCCACTATGATTTTCTTGGGAGTAAACCTTGACTAAGGAAATGATGGAATACGGAGTGAACTCGATCCACTATGGAACTATTTCTGCTATTATATCCTTGGAAGTGAACATTTACTAATAAATAATTTTCTATAATTATTATTTTTCTATAATTCATATGATGTGTTCTTATTCTTTGGTATTTTGTCATGTTTCATGATCGATCAATTATGATTCCTCGCTCTTATGACTCAAGTCATTTAAAATACAAAATATTTATGGGATGACTCGTGATTTATGATCTATGAATGATTAGTTATGAACATCATGAGTTATTATCATGTGATCATACCCCTAATCCTATTATAATATTTTATATTATCATTGACTAATATCTCCCATTTTTACCTTTACTGAGCATCTGAGATCATCCTTTCTCATATTTCCATTTTTTTCACGGGTTATAAAAAAACTTTAAGTAGAATAAATATAAGAAGGGTACTAGGAGAGAAGAAATTTATAAAATATGATAAAGTTGTTTTATTAAATGATTTAATTATATATATATCCTTCAAATACACTAAACCTTTATGGTCTTTAAGCTTGTGTTGTTGTAAAATGTATTGAATACTCATCTAAAATGATGAAATATTTATGTATGTTAGGCTTGGGTTTCCTCATTTAGTTTATTTTGGAATTAGCTACATAAATATATTTTTACACGTTACATCAAAATTTCCCATAAAAATATCTTCAAAATAATTACTTCTATACATATACCTATATATAATATTATGGGTATGTGGAAACAAATAATGGGTATTATAAAATTTTTAGTAAGGGTAAAACTTATCAATGAGTGATAAAATGTGTTAGATCATAAGAATGTGGGAAAGCACAAACATGGGAGAAATTTCTAGTCAAAAATTACCATTATATATTATTGAATAGGTTCATAAAAGGACCATCAAAGAAGAATAAAACATATTCCATAGTTTGGAAACATGTGAAAATAATCATGGAAGCATCACATTTGAATATTGCTTAACATAGATATGTGTCATGAACATATGAATAGAAACAAAAAAATAGGTCAGTGTTAACTACCAAGACCATCATAATATAGTGGATCTATAATCACCACCAATTTCATATAGTGTATCAAGTGTCACTATCTAATTAACTTAGTGGATCGAGCATCACAACTCATTTCCATTATTTAAAAAATGGGATTTAAATATTTTCCAAATACATTAGAGGTATATAGAGAGACCACCGATCATAAAATGATATAGTATACATATTGGTGCCACGTGAAATCATTCATTCATTATATCAAGAAAAACCCATGGGAATAAAAATAGGTTTCACATATTTTCCAAGTGGTATCACATATCATTCCATTAATATAAGATCATTTGACACAAAAAATATAATATTTCGAAAGGAGTATAAAATAATTTAAAGGATAATAATTATAAATAATAATAAAATATATAATTTATTTGAAGGTAGAGGGGGAAATGAAAGTAAGAATATAAAAAAATATTTCATAAAACATTTTTACTATAATTATAAATGATGAAGTTATGAGTCACTATCAAAAAAATAATTTTCGAGAAAGAGACATGAAATCAACCTATTTTAAAAAAAATCAAAATAATGGAACATTTAAAAGAATTAAATGTTAGGTTAACAAATGTGGATCAGAAGATAAAATATAAGAATATAAAATGAAATCCATTTTTAATATTTTAAAATATATTTATTGAAATAAGAATCGTTAAAAGACTAAAAAAGATTCATTTTGAAAATAGGTAAAGATAATTATGAATATCATAATAGATAGTGAATATTTTTGTTTTAAAATAATAAAGGATAGCATTAGTAGGAATAAAGAATATAGACATGGAGGAAATGATCCATTATCAAGGATAGAAATTATTCTTAACAATATTAAATTATTATAAAGAAAGAAATTCATCAAATAAGAGGATATTGATTTAGAAATGTAAATTCCATAGTGATAAATAAAACACCATATATAATAGATAAACGAAAGAATAAAATAAACATAGAATAGAATAATCAATAGAAAATAGTTTATGTCCTAATGAATAAAAATTGAGTGGATGAAACCCTTACCTCAAGTCCCCACTTGCTTGTTGTGTGCATATAGTCTCCAAAATAACTGAATTAATTTTATTAAATACTTTATTTAGAACATTTTTTATTTTAATTTTATTTATTAATAAAATTTATTTTCTTTAATAATCATTTTATTATGAACTCGTGTTTATTCTTACTATCCTGAGGTCTTCATTTCATGGTTCCAATGTTTCTTCGGTGTGTTGATAATTATAGAAGTTCTTTTAAAATGAGGCAACAAGTATAGAAGTTAAATTATATTATTTTCATATCATTATAGAATTTTAAATCGTCCCAAAAAACAATATGAATTCTGAAATAGGGATTATTCATTAGGATAAATATTATCATTATATGGTTTGTTTATTTAGGAAATTTTTTCAACCATGATAAAATTATTTGGTTTAATTTAACATCATGAGTATTTAAACATACCAAAATATGAAAAAAAAAATACAATATATTTATTTATCTTATTTTTATCCATAATTGGTGAATTTAAACCATCCATGATAGAGGTAGTGAAAAATGAAAAATGTTGTTCATAGGAGAGGGGAACTGACAATAATATGAACAATGTTTTCATTTTGTGTTTAGATGAGAAGGGGTTAAATAATAGATATTACATTAGTTTAAAAACATTTGAAAATATTAATAATACTAATGTTATCCTATCATAGATATAATATATTTTATGATTTAGAATAAGAAAATAATTTAAGAGATTTGGTTTGGGAAAATTACCTCTTCCTTTGAATTTCCTCTCTTAGACTACACCTTAAGGGACCTTGGATTGGTATTTTAGAGAGGGTAAGGTTTCTAAGATATAGGGAGAGATTTAAAGAAATATTATGGTGTAATTTTTATGAGATAAGTATTATAATGAGTGGATAAATGGTTTAGTGAAGTGTGGTAATTATAAGGGAGGATAGAGGGTGCTTTAGAAAAAGTATTAGAATAATGTATTATATCTTTAGATAGTGACTCATATTATGACTCAATATTAATGGGAATATGGGTCTAAAGTAAAAGGGTAAGTATTATATGGTGTTTTAGATATTATATATCTTATAATTACTTCCATGATCTTAAACTTATATCATAGATAATTTCTCATAAGTTGTACTTATTGAAGTTTAACTTGGACATGGTCTAGGGAAAACCCTAGTGATGTTGCCTATTTTCCAAGCTTGGAAAAAATGAACATCATAAGGAATAATCATATTTATTGATTTAATTGATTCTCATTTCTATATAGATTTCATAATTCATTTAATTTTATTTATTCCCAAAAATTCAACAACTATATTATAACTATCATATTTAATAATTTTTTCTTTTTAGTATATGAGGGTTTATTTTATTTTAGTGTTGTGTGTGAAACAACATATTAAATAAAAAATTATTTGAAGATAAATATATTCCAAAAATCAGGGTATTTCTTATTCTATTCCCTATAAAATACGTTCATCCCAAAAAAACTTTACTCAAATAGAAATAAGTGAGGGTACTTTAGTCACATTACATATTTAGGTTCCCACATAACATCCTAAAACTTAACATTTTACTAAAAAACTTAAAATAGGTGGGTTATATTATTACGCATCACTTTATCTCCTTGATATAAGATCTCTATTGTTTTGTCCTTATAATAAAGATCATTCTCCAACTGTATAGCATCTAAGTTCAGTACATGTGATGGATCTGGTATATACTTCCTCAAAGGTTATACATAGAACACATAATGAACTTATAAGATATATAGAGGTAATTCTAAGAGATAAGATAAAACCCATAAATGACTGATAATATAAAAAGGAACTATGTACCAAAGGCTCATCTTCCCTTTCTTCTAAAGCCTAATAACCCTCTTTTATGGAGCTATCTGAAGGAACACCTTATCACCAACCTCAAGATCTATATTTCATTGATGATTTTTCATATAACTATTTTATTTAATTTATGTTGATTTCATATGTTAATTAATGGTTTGAACCTTAGATATAATTTCTTAGACAAGGTTGAGTCCTATGATCTTCCTTTTAGAAACTTCATCCCATCATGTTAGAGTCCAAAACCTCTTCCAAAACAGTGCCTCAAATGATGTAATTTTAATTCTAGTATAGAAAATATTGTTATGTGAGAACATTTCCAAGGGAATTTATTAACCCTAACATCCTTGAAAATCCATTTAATAATATCTCAAAATGTCCTATAGAGTTTCTATGGTTCTTTAAAACTAGCCATTTGTATAAGGGTAATAAGTAGTATTGAAACTCGACTCAATGTTCAAATATTTCTTAAGAATTCTCAAAAATCATGACGTAAACATAGGATCTTGATTATATACAATGGGGAGTAGTATTCCATGTGGCCTTTTCAATTACCTTATATATATATTGGCAATTTGGTCAAGAGAGAAGTATTCTTTGATATAAATGAAATAGGATGAAATACATAGTTATGATATTAATCAAAGTTCACTAAAATATACATGTGAATGAATTAAATTTATTCATTGATATCTCCCCGTGTTGTTTTATCGGTTATAATTCATTATGAATAAATTAAATGGATTTAATTCATTAAAGTAATTCAATGAATAAATCCAACAATAATAAATATATATTGATATGTTGAATATGGTTGATGAGTTTTATTGAATGAAACTCATCAATGATGGATATATAAAGAGGTTAGATCCCTCATGTTGAGTATGGACAATTTTATACAAGCCTTCGGGTTCTCTCTTCCTCCCGAAATGTAGTCCATCACTAGGTGATGGCATTAGAATCCCTTCCATATTTATGGATCCTCAAGAAACAATATAGGATCATTTGGTCGGTGTAATAACCTTAGTGTAATTAGTCTTTTATCTACTAATATTATGATATTCATCAAGAATAATCCATTGAAGATTGAAAACGGGGATTTTTTCATCTAGATATGTGCATTTATGTTCTTTGTTTATATTTCATGTTTATTCCGTCAACATTAGATCACACAAAATGGGTTTTCTTATACATTTAAGAATCATATAATGAACCATGAAAACCCATCAGTGGTTTTAGAGATAGGATCCTCATCGAATAAACATTTTTCTTATACTATTAAATGAAGAACACATTTTATGAAATTGTAACTGGTTGTTACCATCTCAATGTTATGTTATATAATAATGGAATGTCGGGAGCATAACTCAATGTTACATTAAATAGTTAATGTAATGTGAAATGGAAGGTGTGGCTTTGGTTAATCAGTAAAAATAGTTTCCATCACTGATATAGGAAACAAAGAAACAAAGTTTCAAGTTTTTTATAAATTTTTTGTAAATAATAGAATCAGATCATCTGAAATATTTATAGAAATTATAAAAAAAAAATAAAAATTAAATTATTTTTTTTTTGATAATTGATCAAATTTTTTAGACATTTTTATTATATATATTCCATTTATATTGAAGAGTTAATATTAATAATATTATTTTTATTAAATTTATATGGTTTATAAAATTTTTATAAATTATAGTAAAAGTTATTTTAGGAATATTGTAATTTATAATTATTTAATAAATTAATTAATTATAAATAGGTTATATTTAATTATATAATTATTTTTGAAATCTAGGTTGGAGAAAATTTCCATAGGTATTGTACCAGGCATTATAATGAAACTATAGTACTGTAGCAGTAAAGTTACTATAGCATGTACTATAATGGGGTACTTTAGCAGTAGTACTATTCATCTTCAATGGGATTTTGGACTAATAGGCCTTCAAGCCATCAAAGGGGCACTGACGTAGGCATGATGTGCAAGTGGTGATGTAGACATCATGAAATAAAGGCCTTAAGGTCCATCCAATGGTGGGACTATAGGCTATGTAATGGGATTCAGGCCCACTGAGCCATTGGGCCAAAAAATATATAATGTAATAAAGTAGTTGGTTGGGTGAGTTATCCATTAGGGGGGATATGACATTCCTTTTCAGCATGTATGTGTGTGGTGTGTGTGTGTTTTAATGTAATTGTACCCCCAAGAACCTAAAATATAAAATGTTTATATTTAAATATTATAATTGTTCATGATTGATTTAAATTATTAAAATTAAGATCCATATTTGAATATTATTTTTACCACATCAAAAATAGTTTTATGATCAAATGTTTATATAATGTATATTATATGATATTTTAATTATGTAAAATTTTTACATAAATGAAATTGAATTGTAAAATATTAATAATTCCCAAAATATAATATATTTAAACTAAGTTTTCATATAATATATAATATGAAAATTTCACATTAGGAAATGAGTATAAAAGTTTTTATATTCAAAATTATAGATTATCTATAATGTACTAGATAATTGATAAAATGTTTATAGTTGTATTTTATCTATGAATTGTTCATAAATCGTAATCCAGTGCTTTTTTGGGAAATATAGAAAAAATTTATTTATTAATTAATTACTTATATTCATGTTTATTAAATGGTTTATGAAATTTTAATTTTTTGTATTCAATATTAATTAGATAAATTTCTTCTATGAGATAGTGCCACATGATAAGAATGAATCTATAAAATTTTGGTTTCGACTACCATATCCTTGGTTTTTAATTAAAGTTATTAGCTTGAAATTAGTTGTTGGAAATATTTTGTGAATATTAGTTTTATATTTATCATGAATTAGATCCTCTCTTAAGTAAAGCCTCTAAGGGGAGAGGTACTTGGGGTTAGACTACCCACCAACCTGGTAGTTTATTGCTTGTCTAGAAATGTAAAGGGTTGTATATCTATTGTTTGGGGATTATTCATCTTCATATTGTCAATATTGTATAACTGTATGCATTTATATTAAAGGTTCATGTACCATATGAATATACTACATTTGAATATGTATAAATATACTTGACTTATAATTTTTGGGTGAGTAACAGAAACTCTGGATTGTATAATAGTTTCATATTATTGTGGTGTCAACACATTAATTTGGTGGATGGAATATTAATTCCAAAACTAAATCATTATATGTATGCATAAATAATGGAATAAAACATGAGAAGATTAATATTGTATAATATGAAATAGTTGTTAATTTAATAATCATGTGATGTATATTAAGTTGGTGAGACTTTAAAAAACACCTCAAATACTAAGTGGGTGATTCCTTCAAAAGTGGCACTTATCAAGACCTTGATCATCCAACTGGATAGTTCATTCCATTGGTGGGTTCTCATGGATTATATTGTTTAAGGAAATAAATTTATAAGTAACTATGTATTATCATATTGGGTATGTCATGCCATAGTTAGGCGCCCCTTGATTGTCCTTCATATTCTTATTCTTATAATTTTATTTGGGTTACACTAGCCGAGAGACCCAAATAGTATTATGTTATAGAATTAATAGATTTGATAACTTTCTATAGATATGGATTTGGATAAATTTTATTCTACTCAATTATCCAAGAGTCACAGCTACTGTGATTGGGATAACTCCCAACCTAAATAGCTAAGTGGTGAGAGAAATGTCATAGTGGACTCATTTCTTAATAGAATGTTTATCTTATCATAATAAATGGGTATAATGTATGAGGTCATAAATTCTAGTGGTATAAATATCACTAAATTTAATTGTTGAAAAGATATAAAACATGATACTCTCCCATTAAAATGTCCTTGTTACATATTATAGCATTCTTTATGAAAATTATATTGAGATTATTAATAAGAATGAACTATAAAATAGATAAAAATTAGTATCCATGGTTGAGAAGTGTTTTCAAAGAGAAGCATTTATAGCTCCTAAATTTGAATGTTATAGAGATCAATTTCAGTAACTATGAATCATTGGTATTACATAGCAAGTTTTCATCAAACATGTGTGATGAAAAACATAGACTTGGAGATATTTTGGGATTAAAAATGGTTAAAGTTGATCTTTGTGTTAACAATAGGGAAAATTTAATCCATTAGATTTCATAACTTGTGATGTTATTTTACCAAGTGGATTAATATTAGAATTGGGAATTTGTTATTATTTTTCCGCCATAAATTGTAATTTTATTTTTCTACCTTGTTTGGAAAATATGGTATTTTTATTCACTTTAAAAAATAGTAGTTATATATATAATAAATGACGTGTTTTATGGAAAAATGGATATGATAAATAGTTTATAAATTCTATATATGGATAATATTATTTATAACAATCAGAATAATAATTTAAGGGTTAATTCTAATCCCACCTACCTTTTCCATTGTCGCCTTGGAATTTAAAATGGGAAATGTGTTCAAAGACTCTGTAGAGATTAATTTTTAGGCCAATTTGATTATGAATCATTTGATTCATGTGAATAATGTTTATTGGTAAAAATAATAAAGGATATTTAAGTGGAAAATGTAAAAGGGCTAGTGGGCTATTGGATCTCGTACATAGTGAAGTGTGTGGACCAATGAGTATACAAGAAATTTATTGTTTTAGGTACTTCATTACCATTATTGATGAATTTTGTTGGTATGGTTATGTGTATCTAATAAAACACAAATATGAAACTTTTGAAAAGTTAAAATAGTTTTAAAATGAATTATAAAATCAACTAGGAAAAAGTATTAAGATTCTTTAATAAGATCTGGGTGGTGAATAATTCTTCCTGGAATTTATAAACCATCTTAGAGATTATGGAATTATATCACAAATCACTCCTTCGATAAAATAAAAAAAAGAATGGTTTTTTAGAGGATGAATCATACCCTATTAGATATGGCTTATTATACGATGATTCTATGCGAACATCCTATTTCATTATGGGGTTATTCTCAAGAGACAGCTACATTCTTATTAATCCATGATCTATCAAAAGCAGTCATAAAGACACCATATATTATATGGTATGTGAAACATATTAGTTTTATGTTTATAAATATTTAGGGTTGAAAATAACTAGTAAAATGATTATATTATTATAATCTTAACCATATGTCAGACAAATGCTTATTTTTTAGTTATCCCAAGGAAACTAAGGGATATTATTTCTATGACCCAACTGAACAAAAGGATTTTGTGTCCTAAAATATTTTTTCCCTTGAGAAGGAATATATTTATTGAGCATTCAATGGATGAAAAATTGAACTTGGAGAAGTTTAATAATAATAAATAGGAATTATTCTTCATATGTATATTGATCTAGTTCCATAAAGAGTTGTGGAAGAAAATTTGACTCAAATTACATAAGAAACTTGAAGGTCTAGTAGGATTCCTCAGTAACCCAAGAGATATTAATTTCTTGTGGCTAACAATGATGAATTAATGTTCATAAGATATGAACCTAATACCTATAGTGAGGAAATTTAGAGTTCTAATTTCAATAAATGATTAAAATACATAGAATATGAGATGGACTCCATCTACACTAACCATGTTTCCAACTTTGTAGATGCATCTAAAGGGGTGAGACCCATAAGGTGTAAGTAGATTTTTTACAATAAAGATAACATGTATGGTAGATTATCTACCTATAAATAACATTTTGTGGGAAAATGTTACAAACTAATTCGTGGTATTGACTATAAAGAAACATTTTCACCTATTGTGAGGATAAATTACATTAAGGTTTTTCTTTTGATAGTAGCTCATTTTTATTATAAAATATGTTATATGGATGTCAAAACCACTTTTCTTAATAGTAATTAAAACAATGATGTGAATATAATACAACCTGAATGTTTTATATTTCTAAATAAAATTGTTAAGGTGTGAAAGTTACAACGATACATTAATGGATTAAAGAAAGCTTCTTGGAATTGGAATATTCAGTTTCATGACACAATAAAAGTTTTTAGTTTCCTGAAAAATGTGAATGATGATTATGTATATAAGAAGATTAGTGGGAGTGTTTTAATGTTTCTGATATTTTTTATAGATGACATAATTCTTATCGAAAATGATATCCTAACTCTACACTCTATGAGGTTGTGGATGGGTAAATTATTTTTGAGGGAATACATGGTGAAGCAGCATACATATTAGGTATGAGGATCTATAGAGATAGATCTAAAAGGTTTCTTGGAATTTTTCAAGAAATATAAATTGGTAAATTTATAAATATTTTAAACCTAAAGAACTCCAATAAGGGGTCTACCTATTTTACATGACATGAATCTTAGGATGATTCAATATCCTTCTAAAGAGTTGGAAAGGATATATATAATTCCAAATACATTTATCATAGGCTCTATCATGTATTAAATTTTTGTACCTGACTTTATTTCACCAATACTCTCATTATAAATAGTATATACCAATCCAATCCTGGTAGATCCACTAGATTACCATGAAGAATATACTATATGCATGTTTTCAATATGAAAAATGGGATATTAAGTCTCAATATGGTTTTTTTATTTTCCAAAATGATGGATCTATAACTTGGAAAAGTTTCAAACAATACACTATAACAGAATAAAAAATGAATGTAGAGTAAATTATTCCATTAAATACTGTAAAATAAGCTATTTAGATCAAAAATATTATCTCTGAACTTATAGTAGTTCCCAGCATTGAGGTAGAAATCAAGGTTTAATGTGAAAATAATGGATTAATCACCTAGTATAAGGAATCATAGTCTCACTAATGGACTAAAAACATACATCATAAACACCATCACATATAAAAGATCACTAAGAGGGTGATGAAAAGATCAATTGGGTGGATATAGATAATAATGTAGCGGATCTGTTTATGAATTCATTACCACTATAATAGCATGAGGGTCATGTTATGACTCTTTGAATTCTATACTTAAGGGATTAATTTTGTAGTTTTATAATGTATCATAATGTTTTAATAAAGTAAATCTTCATTTATCATTCATTATTATGTTATGCAATTTTATTTTACATAATTTAACATCCCAGATTTTTCTTGATGTATAGAACATTTATTACTTTTTTAAGTCCTTGGATTTATCCTAATATGATTTCCTAAGGGGGTCATGGAGGTTACAAAGGTTTGTGGGGATTTTTTGAAGCCTAGAGCCCTAGTTTTTGGAAATTATAGTTGAGTTTCATTATTAGCACATGATTAGTGTTAACCGTTCACCTAAAATAGTGTATCCATGTAAGGGTGACTCGTAGTTTTTCTAAACCATAAAAGGGAGGATTTGGCCATGAGGGTTGAGGTAGAGGGTTTGAACATGATGTACATGGTTTTTCTAACCATGCATTGTAGGCCATGTGGGATGTGTCCCCTAGAATGTGGGGTGAGCACATTTGGTGCATTATTTGTCCAATAGTGCGGCCAAACCGTTAAACTCTTTAAATTTTGGTCAAAAAGGCAATTATACCCCTATCACTTCATAACTCACACTCCCTTTTCTTTTCTCTCCCTTTAATAGAAGGATCCCCTTTTCCCATCACATTCAAATATCCCTCATCCCTTCAGGATATTCATTGAAGGATATTCTCTGTATGATGTTTATTTGATCCACTAATCATCTAATTGGATCTATCTTGGTAAGAGATATGATCCACTTCCTTATTTCTATCGTTTATATTACCATATTTGGTGCTATTTTTCTGTGATCTTGTATACCCTATTTTTAGTTTTATTATCTATTATTTTATTTTCACCTGATACAGACCAACCTAAAGACTAATACAAGATGATGAAAGTGTTACAGGCCTATGGTAGATGGTTTAGTTCTTTTACCTAACAGTATTGTTTCATTTCATCATGCACCATTGTACTGTGTTTCAGAATCCTATGGTTCCACCTACATAAAGTCTAATTAATTAAATTAAATGTTCCTCTCATGTGTAGAGGGGCCCTAGTTACCCATGAGTCAATGTCATTGAGCGATTACCTTTACATGAGCCACCCCTATGGGTGCTCCCTTCCTAAAGACTTAAGATCCATGTGCCTTGGATATAATTTTAATTTCTATTATTTTTGATTGTATGAATTTCTATGTAATAAATGTGTTTGGAATTAAAAGAGATGATAGGTCAAGTGTTAGGACATTTTACTTTATGACACGGCTTTTTTTACTTGCATTAAATGAATTTTCCACTTGATTAAAGTGTTATAAATGCAAAGACTTGTTAAATGGTATGATTCCTTGATATCTAAATAATACCACCATATCAAGTCAAGGGTGATTAAAGGGACCCAACTTAAGGACACCTAGGATGATATCATCGTGCATTATAATTTAAATGAAAATAAATCTTAATGTCATAAGAGAGATACTTGTATTATTATAGGATTCCTTGGATGGGCTCACCAGGCAGATCATTTACTTACCCATGAGTGATATTGGTTCTGTATGGGAGATAACTTGGATGAGCTTCATAGAAAATATGGTCGTACCATGCCATAAGTGATACTTGGTCCCCTATGTGGTATACCTGGGATGGGCTTAGAAGTTCATGCTTACACCATTCCAAGAGTGATATTGGGATTCCTTTTACAAATCACCTTGGATGGAATCTTATGGTGATAGGTATGTATAGTTCTCCTAGAGTATTAATTGGGTTCTATTATATGGATAAACTTGGATGGGCTCAAGATTCTATTTATTAAATTCTAATAATTCCTGTTATATCAAAAACAATGAATTCATAACTATCATTCCAGGGCCCTGTCCTCCAATCTAGATAACATGATTGGGTTCGGTCCATTCTTGATACCTTATTTATGAAAAAAAATTATACACCTATATCATATCCATAGAGGTTGAATTTGGTTCAAATGTATCTAGTTTAGGTTAAAGAATGTAGTGTCAGTTTGGTATCCCCTGAGGAACCAAGTCTGATGTGTTTATTCATTTACTACCTTACATTTA
This sequence comes from Viscum album, assembly GCA_963277665.1. Classification (NCBI taxonomy): domain Eukaryota; kingdom Viridiplantae; phylum Streptophyta; class Magnoliopsida; order Santalales; family Viscaceae; genus Viscum; species Viscum album. The sequence continues at coordinate 320,133,519 of OY728127.1, forward strand.
TTATATGTATGTACACTTCTCACTTTATATGCACAGACTAGATTGTTCTAGACATAGTTAATGGTGGCCTAGTGAGTTAATATCACACCCTATTTGATCCATCTATGGTACCGGAATAGACATAACGTATGTGGGTATAAACAAAGGGAAGTGTTCGGCTTCTGATGCTTGATTTATCTTTATTACTAGGATAGAGTACGGGAGAATAGGACCCTGTCTATGCTCATAATTCTAGTAGAGGAAACTTTTGGTATTTTTTCACTTTTTTTAAGCATGTGATATATACGAGTTACCCTATATCCCATGTATTATACCTTTTTATATATAATCATGAGATGATCATCATTTTTTATATGATATTGGTTTAGCTTCCACCTATTTATTTATATGTATGGTTTATCTTCTATTGTTGCCTTTTTATTACTATTTCTGCTACATATCATTATTATTTACTATTTCATTGTAATTTTTTCAAGAGGTTGTAGTATCCATACCATATAATCACATACACTTTCTTATATTTGGTAGCCTATATCATATGGGGAGTCACACTTGAGGCCATGTGTCCAACTAGATTGGGGCACCGATTAGTTACTTCAAGGTCAAGATGCTACAAAGTGGTATCAAAGGTTTTAATTTTTGTTTTGTATTTATATTTGGGTATTAGATAGGAGAATATGATGTATTGGAATTTTTTAGTGACCTTATTCATGGGAGTAGATAACCCAAATACAAGGGAAATATAAATTACCTAGGATGGGTTATTGTCGATTTGGTTGGTGCATGTGACAGTTGTACTGATTTCACTGTTCGTTAACACACATGTTTTGTGATGTAATTATTGATAATTTTATTATTATGGATTCCTTTTTCCTTTTCCTAGTATGTAAAATAGGTATCATCTCATGCATCATATTAGTAAATTAAGGTTTCACATGTAATGCATTATACCATGCCATATTTATATTATTGTGTGCATTTATTATGATACATATGATTGTTGTGAGTTCCTTGATTATTATATATTTAAATTTGCTAAAAATTCTTGAAGGTATAAAATAATTTTGTTGTTAAAGTTCTTGTATCACTACAAAATGATTTTTTCCATACATATTGATGATGGCACCTTAATTATCTAGTTATTACATGTTTAATCCATAAACCATTGGTTCCATGGGCTGAAATAATAGTCAATTTGATTTCTTGAATACTAATTATAATTTATAAATAATGTACTTCTAAAAATTGGGAATGGTTATTCATTCAATAAAATCCTTATATATGACCTATTACATCCTAATACCAAACATAAAGGCAAATTCATAGTTATATTTCTTTCCAATTGCAATTTATAAACTGTATGGGACATTATAAATTGGGAATAATGACTCATCTAACAGGACTTTGATATCTATATTCACATAAATAAGTATGAAATTAAATAAATATTATCTTTTAAATGAAATGGTTGACATTAAATGGGGATAATAATTGAAAATTAAAGGGTGTTTCCCCTATACCTATTAATTAATACTCCATATACTGGAAATTGTGTGGCATTATATGAGACCTTGACCCTGGCCCGACCTTAGTAGTTGGCGGTTGGAAGTGTCTATTATGGATTCTATAATCTTTCTTTTCATATAGACCTCACATTAGGGGTAGGTAGATAGGTGTGACCTATTTATAGAAAGGCTATGTACCTATGATTTTCTACTATCATTGATCTTATCTATTGTTAAATATTATCAAAGGTGTGTGTTTGTAAATTGAAGAGCTATACCATCATGACATCCTAAATTCATGTGACATAAGGGTGGAGATGACCATGCTTTGGAGTTAATGGGAACAAAGCCACCAGTATTACCTCCTACAGTGCCCCTTGAAGAACCTCATGTTCTTCCTCCACTAGGAATCGATGATCAGTTTAGAGATAGCTTCTTATGCTTCATGCAGTCTATACAGGGAGCTCCATGGCCAACCTCATCTATGACAGAGTTGATGTGAGAATTATAGAAGAATAATCCCCCCACCCTCTCGGTCTAGGGTGGTCCTCAAGCTGCAGAATATTAGCTGGAGTCTATTTTATTGATTTCCAAGAATATGGTGATGCCTATAGAGAGGAGGGTAAAAATCTATGCATATATTCTCTATGACTCCACCAAGAATTGGAGGGATGTCATCTCTTAGGATGATCCCCATTAGGGTATGGTATAGACATATATCCAGACATCCTTCTATGACTACTTCCTTTTGTGGACATTGAGAGTGGAATGCACTAGATATTTCATGCACTTATAGTAGGGTGTTATTTCCATGATGGAGCATTCAGTTCATTTCATAAAGCTCTAGTATTTTTCACTGAAACTGATTGGTGATGAGTTGAAAACTACAATACAGTTTGAGGATGGGATTTCATACACCATCCTATTTCAAGTGAATTTATTTTTATTGAACACCATTTCATAGATAGTGAACCAATCCCCCATCACGGAGTGAAACTTGAGGGAAGATGTCAATGTGATCTAGGACAGTTCAGCTTTGAGGTAGGGATATGGTTTGTCTAGTGGAAGGAAATATTATTTTGAGGTTTCTTGTGAGGGAAGTTCTAGCCACATGACATGCACCAATAGTTATGTGGTGTGTCACCAGTGTGGTAGGATAGTCCATAAGAATACCCATTATATGAGGAACCCAATCAAGTTACAAGATTTTAGAAAAATGGGTCACCTTCAAAATTTCTTCCAAACTTTACCCCCATTTCATAGTGACAAGGGGTTTGTACTGACACCACAATTGGGTACAAGATCTATAGATCCATGTAACTATGATATATGGTCAACTACCAACCAATCAGGCTGAAGAGGTGGTCATGACCATGGTAGTCAAACATCATAGTTTATGTTCCAACAGAGCGGACCTACAGAGGATAGCCAGGTTGCATCTCAGAGCCATAGACATTTCCATATATATATTGTGCATCCTACACCTAAGGAGAGGAGTCTAGGTCCTTATACAGTTTGTGGTACTATTCTAGTAGCCTCTAATTTATTTTATTCCTTATTTGATATATGATATTATTAATCGTTAATATTTGTAGTAATTATAGGAATTCTGATCCTATAAATGGAATAATTTAGTGACATGATGACTCTTGACACACCTTTAGGTGTTAGATCAGAGATTATATGCTAGTTTAGTGATTTCCCTCTAGAGGTAGGAGGATATATCTTACTATGGAATATTTTTTTCCTTGAGAGGACTTTATTTAATGTCATTTTTAGGATGGATTTTTTGGTCCCATACCAAGCCATGTTGGTCTCTATCTCCATAGGGTGTCTTTCACGTCACCCAAAGGAAAAACATACATTCATACGGGTGAATGGGATGTCCGTGCGAGTCGAGATAGACCCGAGTATCATGGGATGGGTAGAGTGATAGACCGGATGGATAGTCTCTTATGATTGATCAGGGAATGCAGCATATGGAATCCCTGTTGGTGGTGGATTGTTTCAGGTATGTCTTCCCTGATAACTTCTCTAGATTACCTCCTATAAGAGAGGTGGATTTCACCAATGATATAGTTCCATGAGCAGCACTAGTGTCCATTCCTCCATATATGATGGCACCTATAGAGCTCCAAGAACTCAAGAAGTATTTGGAATACTTGGAAGAAAAGGATTTTATACATACCAGTACTTCATTGTGGGTTCACCTATCCTCTTCACCATGAAGGTCGATGGTACCCTATATTTATGCATAGATTACCAATGGTTAAACCATCTTATGTTTAATAATAAGTATCCATGTCCTTGTATAGATGACCTCTTCGACCAGATTCAAGGAGCGATGGTTTTCTCTAAGATAGATTTGAGGTCAGGCCACAATTTGGTGCATATTACAGAACCATACATTCCATGAACAATGTTTTAGAGTAGATACAGATTATACGAGTACCTGGTTATTTTGTTTGGTGTTACGTATGATCAAGTAGTTTTCATGGCACTGATGAATTGGGTTTTCCACCCATATTTAAATTCATTTGTGGTAGTCTTCATGTATGAAATCTTGGTTTATTATCATCCTTAACAAAACCATTCCAAACGTCTTTAGGTCATGATGAATACATTGAGACAGCATTATATATATTCTAAGATATCTAAATAACATTTCTGGATTGACAAGGTTTACTTCAAGGGTCATATTATTTCAGAGGTGTGAGTGCCTGCTGACCTAGAGAAGGTGAGCATCGTATTTTCCTAGGATCATTCCAGGTATATATTTGACATGTGACATTTCTTGGGAATGTATGGCTATTAAAGGTGTTTTATTTAGGATTCATCACACCTAGAAATGAATCTTATGAGATTGACTAAGAAGGGTGAAAAGTTTTTATGGTATGAATCCTATAAGATAGCCTTTCTGGAGTTGAAAGGGAGACTAACTTAAGCATTGATCCTGGTTCTTGCAGAACCGAGAAGAAGCTATATAGTTTATTATGATGCTTTAGTAATTGGTCTTGGGGTAGTTATGATGTAGGGAGATCGATTTTTAGCATAAAGGTCCCACTATCTGAGTCCTCATGAGTAGAATTACCCTATGCACGACCTCGATATAGTAGTCATGCTTCATTGCTTATGTTGTTGGAGACATTATCCTTTGAGTGAGTGGTTCATCATTTACACATACCAAAAAAGTCACAAATACATTTCCCCATTCCATGATTTGAATCTTAGGCAGCACAGGTAGGTAGACTATCTTCATTCATTTGACTTTGAACTTCCTTATAATCCTATAAAGGGGGATTCGGTAGCTAATTCTCTAAGATGGAAGACTCAGACATAGGGTATCCAAGAGGTTGATAGTGATTGGCAGTTAATGGGTCTATTTTTCAAGATTCACCTTGAGGTTCAAGAATATCATGAGTATATTATTTTAGTAGATTTGGAAGTGACATCCTCTATTCTAGAATGGTTAAGTATGAGATAGCTTTCTAATCCTGAGGATTATCCCTAAAGGAATGTGTATTAGGTGAGGACCCACCACCTAGATGGGTTATTAATGAGGATGATATTTTGTACTTTCATGTAGATATATGGGTCCCTTTAGATATACTAGAAGATTTTATGTGGGAATCTTACGCCACTATTTGGGTAGCTCATCCTGGTCTTACTAAGATGTGCTAAGACATATGTTGTTAGTATTGGTATAAAGAGGAATATTATAGGTTTTACTATGTAGGGATATACCTTTCAGTAGGTGAAGGATGAGAAACAATGGATTCTGGGAATTCTATAGCCTCTGTCCTTTATTGAGTGTAAATGGGATGACGTCACTATGGACTTTTCTATAGAATTTATGAGATTCCCTCAATGTAGAGATGGTTTATGGTTGATCATCGATAGGTTGACTATTTTTTCAAACTTCCTACCTATCCAAGAGACCCTCTCAGTCAGTGGACTCAAAATTATTTATATTTTGTAGATTATATGCATTCATGGTATTCTCTATTCTATCATATCAGATCGATATGATCTATTTAGATCATGGTTCTGGTAGAGGTTGTAGAAAAAACCTGGTTCATAGGTTCTCTTGAGTAGATAATATCACCCTTGGACTAATGGGCAGCCCAAGTAAATGATATGTGTACTAAAGGATATTCTCTAATCATGTGTCCTTGATTTTGGAGGTTCATAGGAGAAACACTTACCTCTCATTAAGTTTTCCTGCAACAACATCTTTCACGAAATGATTCATATTGATCCATATAAGTACCTTTATGGTAGTCCATATCATTCATCCCTATGCTTGTTAGAAGTAGGTGAGGTAGCACTACTAGGTCCTCATCACTTTCAAGAGACTCTGAAGTAGGTCTAGATGATTCAGAAACATATGGATACATCTCAGTATAGGAAAAAGACTTACACAAATCTTCTTCATAAACCTTTGAAGTTAGAGGTGGGACATTATGTCTTTCAATTATTTTTTTATATATTGGGTCATAGATTTATTCGGTGATAGGGAAATTTATTACCTCATTACATCAGACCTTTTGAGATCATAGAGAGATTTGGGATCGTATCCTATCGGTTGGCTTTATTGTAGAAGTATCAGTACATGAACAACATCTTCCATGTATCATAGATTTTCCAATATTATTCGAATCCATCTCATTCATTTGAACTAGAGGATATTGAGCTAGAGTAAGATGAGTCCTTTAAGGGGCATATAAAATGTATCATTGATTGGGGAATGAAGTCTCTATGAGAAAGGTAGGTTCCCCTAGTACATGTGTTATGGAAGCATGGTCATGTATAGGAAAAAACCTAATAGAGAGAGGTTGGTGTATGTGCTCAGTTGCTGGAACTTTTCCCAGATTATGCTTTATCACCCTCGAAAGGGAAACTTCTGGATGAGTTGTTTTGTGCAGGGGAGTTTGTAACATTCCATTTTTTATTGAGGTATACATCCTTTAGTTTTACTTTAACTACTCTAATGTCACCTAATATGAATACCAAAAGAGTTCATAGAGGTTATGAGGGTTTTGGGGGATAGTTTAGAGCATGGAGCCCTAGTTTTTGGGAAGCACGGATGAGGCACATGGTTAGCGTATAATTAGTTTTAACCATGCACCTCAAGTCATGCAACCATGTAAGCGTGCTACACAATTTGTCTAAACTATGAAAGTGAGGATTGGTCTATGTAGAGATGAGGTAGAGAGTGTTCACAGGCTACATATAGTTTTTCTAACCATGCATTGTAGGTCTTACAAGATTTGTCCCGTAGATAATGGGGGTGAACATGGTTGGTGCACAGTTTGGCCAACTGTATGGGAAAATAGTGCGGCTCTTTAAATTTTGAGCAAAAAGACTATTTTTACACCATCTATTTATAACTCACCCTCCCTTTTATTTTCTCTCCCATGTATTGTCAGATCCTTATTTCCCCTCATGTTAAAATCTCTCTCCTACCATTAGGATAGTATTTGAAGTATTTTGTTTGTCTGATGTTCATTTGATCCACTATTCATCTCATTGGATCCCTCTCAGTAAGAGATATGATCTACTTCCTTCTTTTTGTCGCTTATCTCACCATCATTGCAACTATTTTGGTGTGATCTCATATGCCCTATTTTCAGGTTTTTCCGCAATTCTTTCATTTTCTCCTAATCTGGACCAAACTAAAGTCTGATACTGGATTGGGATTGTATTATAGGCCTAAGGTAGGTTTTTTAGTTCTTTTACCAAATAGTATTCTTGAATTTCATCATGGTTTTTGTTTTCATGTTGGACTTATCTATTTTTGCATCCATAAAGTCTAATTAATTAAATTAAATATTTCTCTCAAGTGTAGTAGGACCCTAGTTACTCAAGAGTCGATATTTTTGAGTGATTACCTTAACATGATCCACCACTATGGGTGTAAATTTCATAAATTCTTAAGATCCATGTTCCTTGGATCTAAATTTAATTTTTATTATTTGGGGTTATATGAATTTACCTGCAATAAATGTATTAAAATTTGTTTCAAATTAAAAGAGATGATAATTTATGTGTTGGGCCCTTGTGATTTATGCCACAACTTGTTTTACTTGAATTAAATGAATTTTACACTTGATTAAAATGTTATGAATGTAAGGCCTTATTAAATGGTATGATTCCTTGATAGATAAACCAAACCACCATATCAAGACAAGGTCAATACAAGGGTCCATACATAAGGATGCCTTTGATGATCTCATCCTTTTTTATAATTTAAATGAAAATGAATCTTACTTCCCTAGAAATGATACTGGGATTCTTATAGGATTCCTTGGATAGGATCTCCAGGAAAAACACTTACTTACCCATTAGATATATTGATTCCCTAGGGGAGATACCTTGGACGGGCTCGATAGGCAGCATGGTTGGACCATTCCATGAGTGATACTAGGTCCCCTATGTGGTATACCTAGTACGGGCTCAGAGGTTCATGCTTACACCATACCAATAGTGATTCTTGGGATTATTTTTATAGATCACCTTCGATGGAATCTTATGGTGATGTGTATTTATAGCGCTCTAGGAGTGATACTTGGGTTCCATTTTATGGGTCACCTTAGACGGTTTTAAGATGCCATCTATTAAATTCTAAGAATTCCTATTATACCAAAAACTATAAATGCATTTCTATCATTGCAAGGAAATATCCACCAAGAAAAATAACATGATTCGTTTTAGTCCATTCTTGATACCTTATTTATAAAAACCATTTTTATACACATATATTATATCTATACACGTTGACTTCAGTTCATAGATATTCGGCTTAGGACAAAGTAGGTAGTGTCAGTTGGGTATCCCATGAGGAACTTAGCCCAATGTGTTTATTCATGTACAGCCTTAAATTTATTATGTGCTTGCAGACTACTCATTTTATCACTACAACAAAATCTCCATTTAGCGGCGGTTTTTTTGCATTTAGCGGCAGTTTAAACCGCCGCTACATTGTTTGGCGGCGGTTTATAGAAACTACCGCCTAATAGGGCGTCGCCAATCTATTTGCGGTGGTTATTTACGTTTAGCAGCGGTTTCAGGAAAGAATCGTAGCTGCCTCATTTCACAGTGGTTTTCCTGAATTTAGCGGCGGTTGTACGAGCCCCTAATATCACTTTATTTGTGGCGGTTATAACCGCCGCTAATAAACTCAAATTCCAACTATCGTAAAACCGCCGCTAAAGTCACGAGAACTGCCGCGGAATGAGGTAGCCACGATGCTCATATTCAGCGGCGGTTATAACTGCCGCTGAACGTAAATTTTATTTTATGTTTAGCGGCATTTTTCACCGTTTAGTAGTGGTCTAAACCGCCGCCAATATACATTTCGCGGCCGTTAAAACCGCCGTGAAAAGCTGCCCAGAATAAAAAAATAATTCTTTGCTTTTGCTACACCACTGCCCTAAAAAACAAATAAAACCAAAAATATAAACCAACTGAGAACAACCTGAGAAACAACACCCAGCATGGGGATCAATAAGAAGGAATCACATATCATATCGACCAACCAAGTCACTACACCTCCTGTGTAAGAGGACAAAGTCATCAGCCTCACAAAAAAAATGTTTCAACATAGACCCACATAACCTTCCATGAAAGTTAATTATCTGTTTATGAAGTCTCAAAGGACTCATTTGTTAGTAAAATCACACACTAGAAAATATATATGATGTGAATCCTACATGCCAAATATGATGCATGAGAGTCCTCTTTATTCCCTGCCCAAGAGTCAAAAACCATCCCTGGCCACCCACCAATGACCAAGAGCTGAATATCCAGAATAAATCACAACATCCAAAAAACATGTTTTTCTCTCAATGAGAAATAATATACAACTTTAAAATTTAAAAATAGAACAAAAATATGAAACCCTGGAAAATAAGACTTCCTATTAGAGAATGTATTATTAACACATCAGTCAGATATCCATCAAAGGTTCCAACACATTCCTCATACTCATGTATACAATATCCTAAATAGTAAATACTAGGAAGATAAAACTCCATTGATACAACATTGTAACATCCCAAACTGGATTTTGCTAAATTTTATAACATCACTTTCTTAGGATAGATCATCCATAGTGATTCCACTCTACTTATAAAAATTGAAAATTGATGAATTAGTAGTTATATTAGTACCAACCCATTTATATAATGAATTTTTTTGGTTTTGTGGCCTATAAACGATCCTTAATACTTATAATAAATTTGAACTGATGAAATAGATTAAATAACACATTAGAAATATAATGTTATAAAAAATCCTATTATGGGAATAGTTTTAGAGTTACAATGGGATATAGCTTTTGTAGGAATGTGGATATTTCCAGTGAGTCTTAGTTGACATCTTTTTATGTTGGAATATAGGTTAGGTGGGAGATTCTAGTGACCTTTTAGGAATAAACCTAGAATTAGAGTTGACTTCTCGTGTTATGTGAGGGGTTAACCTAGTTTTTCTAGCATCCTTGGAGATATTAAGCATCATTGGATGCATCTTTTTAGTTTTTGGTCATAGAATGTGTTTTTTTATGTATTTTGGGATTGTCGTGAAGGAACATGGTATAATTATGTTGACTCACATCCAGAAACAATGTTTAGTGGTGGACAGAGTGTTTTTCATGGGAATTAGATTCGTATTTTTATTAAAATGATGAATATTAAAATCCTATGGTGGGAAAATCACACAGGTCCTGGAAAATGTAACCTTTGGGAGAGTGGTTGTAGAAAGAATAGTCATGAATGGTCTAAATGACTTTTAGAAGTCTGTGAGCTATAAAATTCAAGTTTTCCAAACATGGAGGAGGTGTTGAATTTAATACTTAGGTATGAGTTTGAATCAGGTTTGGAAATTATATTCAGACTCGGGCTGCATGTGAAATCTAGTAAATATGATAGATTGATATCGCATATTTTCTTGTAATGTAGCATGATGTTGAAATGGTTGGTTGAGTATATACCCATTAAATCACACCACGAGTCAATTTTGGAATTCAGTGGGTTCATCTCAATTATCACGATATAACTTTTCAATTTATGTTAATATGATTTAGTTTTCAAATAAAGTCATTGGCCATCAATTTGGATGTCCTCTAAGAAGGTCAACCTAAAGCGTTTTGACTGTAATTTCAGTAAACAAGTGCATGTTGTGAGCTAAGATTTCTTTGCGTAAGATGTATTAATAATGAAGAGTGTGTTTTTTTTATGAACCTTTAGTTTAAATTTTTAGGACTAGATTAACAGTGATGGTTTATTTGTAAATGGAGGTAGTGTTTTTCATGTGGCACCGCTTCATAAGGAGTTTTCAAGTGAGCTAAAGTGAGATCTGTCTTAAATAAAGCAATAAAATCTTGAACATGTCAATGTGAAACTAGAAGTGATGTATAGTAGTATAGTTCTCATGGTTTAGTGGTTTGAGAATTACTATGGTGGGAAGACACCATGGACCTATAAATCATGTGGTGCTCACTTTAAGTAGTTTTCATTGTTAATGTGTCTGAGTGGTGTCACTTGGTTTAATGTGTCTGGATTAAATTCAGATGGAAAAGAAACCTAGGTACAGGTGATGAGAGGTGGTTTGGGGGGTCTTATTAAATTGGAAATCCTCTATATGTGGGTGTTGGTCAAATTTAATACGATCATTAGACAGAGTCGTGGGAGTATAACTATGGTTTCTTATGAGTATGTTTGGATAGAAGTGTTTTGTACCAGACCAATGACATATCCCTATAAGGCCTAGTGTTGGTAAATAAGAAAGTTCTGTAATTCCAGTAATTAAATTTTCATGACCGGATAGCTTGTAATGAATCAAAAAATGGAATTAAGAATCATAATATAAATAATTCAGGGATATAATGATAGGTTATAATTACCAAACAGACCATGATTAAGTGGAAATTGTGTTGGGAATTCCATTCAAGTCATGCAGTAACAATTCAGTGATCAAAACAGTTATAGTTGGAAATGGTCCATTGTAACCGGTAAGTTTTATTTTGTGTTTCTAAGTTATGTTCAACAATTTAAAGGGAATTTCATGGAATAATCATAAATTGAAAATTGAGGTATATTTGGTTATATGATTTTTAGAACTTATACTCCCTGGGTGTTTGGTTTGAATGTGAATTTTGAAATTTCATATTCTAACTCTAGAGAGAAGGTTGGGTTTATAACTAATCCTCATGATGTAATTCTATACTTTTTTAGACCATCCTTTATGGTTATGGGAATATTTTAAATGTTTCATTTGTTTTATTCGTTTCTCTAAGTGTTATCATTGTGAAATCTTATATGCCCTATTTTTAGTTCTTTTTTCTGGTTATCCATTTTCATATATTTTTTATTGAATCAAGAGACATAAATATATGAGTTAACCATCCTAATATTGAAGTATTTGGTAGAAGTTCTTTTCTTAAAATTCATGTTTTTATAAGACATACCAATTGTGCGTCAAGTCGAAATCCATCTTCGAGATTATATTTTAATTTATAAAGTTTTCTTGCCTAAATTCATGGACTTATGCTAATTTATCACCTCTCAATCATACCTATGGATGAGTCTTGGCCTATTAAATAAGTATCCCATTAGTTTCCCATTCTTCATAGTTTCCTATTTAGATATGTAGTGTATTTAGGAGTTTTATAACCTAGGAATCTACCCAAATAAATTTAATTTAGTGTTTGACCTTATATGTCACAAATGACTTAAGAAACATTCTCGTGACATTTTAGAAGATCTAGAGCATGTTTAGATAATTTTGACGCTTAAATCAGACATTTTCAACAATGGGCCTCACAAAAGTGTCCACAACACTATCCTCTTGATCACTATAAAATGACCCAATTTGTTCAACACATCAACAATGGGTTTAACTCCTTATCATCAAAAATCTCAACTACCAATTCAAACACAGACCTAAATGGAATGATGTATACCACACTCGAGAAATAAAGACATAAAAAGAAACATCAGAAATCAATAAAATGCATAGAAAGAAACATGAGAAATCAAGGAAATTTTAGGACATGAAAATGTGTGGTGGAAACTATGTGCCACAAATGTTACATATACAAACCACATGTTTCCATTTTTGTTCCACACATCAACAATACAACTACTCAGGGTCCGATGATGCATCATCACCCTCTCCACCTTAATTTCCACTTTGTTTTTTCACCTGTAAGAACATTATATTGAAAATTAAATATGGTTAAATATTTATATTAAAACTTAAAACCAATAAAAGTTATCAAACTAAATGATTTTTGATTTTATGTGATTTACCTTCATACCACAAATCGATGCACTCCCACCAGGGGCATATCTTCTTATCTGTTGACATATTTCAGTCAACTCTTTCTACAATGTGGATATTTGATCCCCCTACTGGTGAACTATGTTTCGTAAAGAAACAATCTCTTTCTTAGCATCTCCGGGTATGGGCTGACTAAATTCAGGAGTAGAAGCAGCAGCTATCCTCGGTGGCATGCTAAAAACCTCAGATGGCACAAGTCCCAAACCCATCCTGCGCACTCTCCCAGGATGCTCCTTCCCAAGGACTTTAGCAACTAGGTCATCCTGGGAGACAGAGTAGGAATGCGCAGGATTGGCATCCCATAGTTCTTTAATTTTGACCTATAAATAAAATATCAATATATATTAACACAGTAAAAACTGATAATAAGTTATTATGATAAAAAATTGACTTCATACCCCAAATTCTTTAGCATGATCATTAACAAAACATCCTTCTGATTTCTTGTGAACATCCAACCACAGTTTAGTTCTAGATGCTTCATGGCCTAAACTCTGTGACTGCATTAATCAAATATAAATCAAAAATTCAATATATTAAACAGATAATATCATCTTATAAATATTTAAACTAATTAAAAGATTACCAATGTCGTTCAACTTCTAGAAAAAAATTTTGAGCCCACAGTGTGCGGGATGACTTGCTTCGCTCGGTTTGACACATTCTGTCTTGAGAGATCCTGAAATAAATAAAATACAATTTAATACTGATTTATTGAATGTCATGTGATTTTCATATACATGTATAAATGTAAAATGAGGATAATATAATAATATATATATTTCAGTACCATCCGCTTCTGATCCTAATGCCTGTCAAAAAATACTTTCCACCGCTCTTTCGGTACTCCACTGGGTAGCTTCTCATACATTTTCATTACAGTCAACGAAGCATCGTTGACATCACAACACAATCTCCATTTAAAATCTTTCCACATCTTACCTAGATTTTTCAACATCCACTTCTGTGCTATCACATCAGCAACGATAAAGTGGAAGAACATCTGTATAAAAAAATTCATTTTGAACATAATAGTAACATGACATTAAATTAAACCATAATATAATAAATTTACCTTGATTTGAGAATAAAACACTTCATTTTTCCAGCTTTGAGGAATATGTCTCCAATCGTCATATGAAATGGGAAGGGAAATGGGATCCGCTGCCAACTAGCCTAGAATCTGGCCAAGTAACCCCGCGGCATCATATGTAGGGACCTCGTAAGAATCAAATGGAACAACAATCTTCTCACCATTCAGATTCCAAAAATCTGAACTCTTTATGTTTTTCTCCACAGTTTCATTTTTGTCATATTCAATGAGCAAACAATTAGTATAAATAAAATGCAATAAATTTATTTAATTAAAATTTGTACCTATGGTAGTGACACTCCAGTATGTCCGGGATGAACTGGAAGGGGCGCGTCGCTGCCCCACTACTGAGGCTCCTGAAGGGGGAGTCGATGACTCAGCCTCTACTGGGACATCCACAGATGGTGTGAGAGATGGTGCAGGGGGAGATGGTACAGGGGTGTCGGCAGCTGGTGACTCAGATATCGTGGGGAGGGAACCAGATGGATAGTTATCTGTCATAGAACTTGATGAAATAATTTACCGCTTCTTCCTTGGCATTCTTGTCATTTAATCAAATAAAATTAAGTTAAGAATATATATTTCAAAAAAATTATACAGAAAAAAAAATTAAAAATGATAATAGATGGAGTACTAACAGAAAAAATATATATAACAATGATAATGAATAACTGCATAAATGAAACAAGTGGTTGCTGAATAAATAAATAATTGTACATACAATAATTTTCCCCTTAAATCATGTCATTTTCCTCCTCCATTGCTTCATCCACTTCATTCATCCTTGCTAGACTAATATTTTCAATATCATGATGGACAAATAATTCTACTTCCTGTTGCTGATTAAATTCAATTTCAGAGGTCAAATTTTCCACTTCATCACCCATATCATACATATCTCTTTGTATTACGTGAGAAACTACACTCCACCCTTCATTGGAAACATCATTCACATAATATACCATTTTTTCTTGCGATTCTAAGATATATGGATCATGCAGTTCATGATCACCAACATCCATCAAGCGAGAGAAGTTCCCATAAGTAAATTGCAAGGAATCTCTTTTA
Organism: Viscum album; assembly: GCA_963277665.1. NCBI lineage: Eukaryota > Viridiplantae > Streptophyta > Magnoliopsida > Santalales > Viscaceae > Viscum > Viscum album. The sequence continues at coordinate 320,148,525 of OY728127.1, forward strand.
ACACCTCTGATAATATCGACCCATTTTCATTTGAATAAAACAACCGAAAAATGTCCGTGGTAGTTTAATTCAATAATATCATGTAGCTTTCCATAGTATTCCACTTTAGAAAATGTAAATATATAACTATTATGTGTTCTCAAACCCACTTCTTGATCGACTGTATGAAATCTAAAGCCATTAACATTATAAGCGTCGAACTTTCTAACTTCTTTTAGAGGACCTCTAGCAAGAAACTTCAAATCTTCTGACACCTCTGCTCGAGTATCAGTATTCATGATCTGAAAAAAGAAATATACATTATTATATTTATAAAATGTATGTGTCAAACTAATATTCGTATTTATTGAAATATTTATGAACTTACACATCGTACAAACCATTCTACAAGATCTTTATTAATAGCTTTTGTTATATCTTTCTCATTTCATGTTCGGCCTCGCATTCGTCTCTTTGTTTGTATCCTCAACTCTTCAATAAATGGATATGCAATTTCACTATTCAGCAGCACATATCTATGTGCCTGTAATAATTCCAATTCAGTCAGTGTCACATTTGAGGTCCTCCCAACTGATCGTCCAATAGCAGGAAATATTTTGGACTTCTGATGTATTTGAGATTGATTCGATGTGTCGTCAACACGTCCAACTTGATTAAATCTTGTCTCAATATCATCCAAGTATCGAGAACAAAAGGTAAGACACTCCTCAGCCACATAGCCTTCACTAATTGAGCCTTCTAGTTTAGCTTTATTTCTCACGTATGATTTCAAATGCCCAAGATATCTGTGAAATAAAATAAACATAATTTTTCATTTAATTAAGTACCAAAAATTGTTTACTTAACTGGAAAAAATATAAATAAAGTACCTCTCAATTGGATACATCCATCGATAATGAGCGGGGCCTCCTAATTTATCTTCCTCAACCAAATGCACAGTTAAATTCATCATTACAGTAAAAAAGGACGGAGGAAAGATCATCTCCATTGCGCAAAGGGTCAATACAAACCTCTCATAGAGGTTGTCAAGCTGAAATGGATGTAGATATTTCTCACATAGTTTTCTGGAAAATGTGCAGAACTGGAGTACAATAATAGTACTTTTTTCAGGTAATAATGTACGCAATACCAATGGTAGTAACTTTTGTAACAAAATATGTGAATCATGGCTTTTCAATCCATGTAACTTACGATTATTCAAGTCAAAACACCTCGAGATGTTACTTGAATACCCATCAAATACCTTAACATTCTTTAACATTCGAAGGAATGTATATTTATCCCTATTTTTCATTGCAAAAAATTCTGGAGGATAATTTTCATTCTCATCTAGCCAGAGATCACATTTTATGTTCATTGCTTGTAAGTATTTGTGATCATTGAGATGATCCTTCGACTTTCCATGCTCATTAAGAAATGTGAAAATCAAATTGTCACATACATTCTTCTCAATATGCATCACATCAAGATTATGCCACAACAAATTAAATTCCAAATATGGAAGTTTGAATAATATACTTTTTTTCTTCCATTGTTGCATTCTGGTTTCGCTTGACGATGCACTTCGGATCCGTTTTCCGCTATCATTCAAATGATGAACCTTCCCAAATTCTATTTCAACATTTTCAAGCTGTGTCAATATTTCAAAACCATTTAACAACTTTGGAGGTGGTCTACGATCAATGGAAACATTAAATTTTGATCTGTTCAGCCGAAATCTATGAGATGCATCGAGAAATCTTCGATGACACAAGAAGCACCATTTTGTACTGTGAGGTAGCCGTTTGGGCTCAAAATCAAAGTTACAAACGGGACAAGCCAAACCCATGTAAGTGTTCCAACCAAATAAATTCCCAAGCCTAGGGAAGTCACTAATGGTCCACATTAAAGCAGCATGCATTTTGAAAATTGTTTTAGAAGAAGCATCAAATGTCTCAACATCGTTGCTCCATAACTCCTACAATATGTCAATCAAAGGCTACAAGTATACATAAATATCATTTCCAGGAATTTTTTTTCCAGGAATAATCATCGAAAGGATAAAAGAATTTTGTTGCATACACATCTACGGAGGCAGATTATAAGGGATCAAAACAATTGGCCAAATGCTATAATTGGTACTCAAATTCCCAAATGGGTTGAATCCATCAGCAGCCAATCCCGATCGAACATTCCTAGGATCAGCTGAGAAATCGAGATGTAATGAATCAAATGTCTTCCACGATTGGGAATCTCGTGGATGTCTCATTAACCCATCATTGTTATTATCTACAGAATTCCACTTCATGTGTTTGGTGGTTTTCGATGACATGAATAATCTTTGAAATCGAGGCTTCAAAGTAATGTAACACAAAACCTTTGCAGTTGTGCTCCTTTTCTTCTTCTCTATGAAATTATGTTCATTCAGACTTACAACATCACCCTTTTCCTGCCATCTAGAAGAAGAACATTTCTTGCAATTTTGTCTACTTGAATCCTCTCCCCAATAAAGTATAAAATCATTGGGACACGCATGTATTTTTGTATAATTAAGACCAAGCTTGTTAACAACTTTTTTCATATCATAAAAAGATTTTGAGATTTTTTCTTCAGGAAATGCATCACGAATCAATTCCAATATCATGGACATTGCCTTATTTTTAATTCCACATAGACATTTGATATGGTACAACTTAAGAAGAAATGAGAGCTTTGAATATTTCAAACACCCACTATACAACTCTTGATTTCCATAATCAACTAAATCAGGAAACGCATTTTACTCAGTGAAGTTTTCTCTTACATTTGGCTCCACATAATCAAGAGGAGTATCCAATGATATGTGACAATCTTGATCTACCTTTGTTACAATCTCAAAAACATCACTTGTCACATTGCAATTTGTAGCACCCTCTTCTGGTTGTTCTGATATGTTTTGATGTTGATAGTGGTGTATTTCAGTGCCGAATGCATCATTTATTAGGTTTTGCATTTCATTTTCCATTGTAGATGAACTTGGGACCTCATTATGCGGATTAACATCAGTGCTCAATATTTTTGTAACGTTCGATTCTTCATGCCAAATCCAACACAAATATTGATCAGGGCATTGCTTCAGTATTAAATGTTCATAAACCACATCTCTCTTCAACCATGTTCTAAATTTACATTTAGGACATGGAAATTTTATTCTCCCTTCAACGGATCGATTAGAAATTGAAAAATCTAAACACTCATTCAAACCCTTAACATATTGAGGTGTGTTCCTCGGTAATGTGATCCAGCTTTTATCCATGTATATCACAATGTGCCTACACAAAAAACAAGGAATCAAACATGAGACATCTTCTATAACCCCATCATCTAAAACAAATAATTATGAACAAAATTTCCATAATAGAGAAAAATTCAAGGATATATCAAGAAATGGGTCTCATAATTCCTCAAAGTCCCTAAACTGGAAGCACAAAATGGATGAACTCTTTCTATAAGAATGGTCCTTTTCATCATGTTATGGTTCATCCTGCCTCTACTCCTTTCACATTGTATTCTCTTCATTCACACTATTAATTTGTTGCATACCTGATAAAACTAAGGAATGAACAACCATCAATTTCCGAGAATATTTAGCTTCCATTCACATGTCCCTAGTGACAACCTCCAAAATGGATGTTATGCCCAAAGAAAGTAGAGATGTACCAAGGTCTGGGTGAAGACCATCACCAAAGAAATGATATTTCTCATAATTGATGAACCCTATCTTGGGAGAATATATAACAAACCTTGAAAGGTTATTGACATACTACCATACTGATCCGTCACCAATAAAAAGTCTCATGAGCTCAATCTATTTCTAAACATTCATTCCCTTAGGAAATAACCATTAAAAAATCAATCTTGATGAGATTCCAATTCATACATTCATGAAGTTAAGAAGGTACCACTGACTCCCACAAGACTCTACGGAAACTATAAATACAGTTCTAAAAAATTGTCACCCACAAAGTATCAGGTTCCCTAAGATAATTGAGGATCACCTCAATTTGTTCCAACTACCTAACTGCTTCCACTGACCCTTGAAAACACTTAATGAAGGAAGATAGTGATTCAGGAATCCTATGATGGTGTCCAAGATTGAAAACGATTTAACATCAACAAATCAACACATATTCTAGGTCGGAATAAGAACTAAAGAATCCTTTTTGAAAATTACAGTGGATAACAATAACATCTAAATGAACTATATCAATTAAATACTCAAAATAAAGCCTAATTATTCTATATGAAAGTAAGAATAAAATAAAAAAAATTATAAACTAAACAAGGAACACACTAATGAAACCAAAATTACTTTTTGTTTTAAACCACCATTTTTTATAAGTAATTATGAAATACCACCTCCAATAAGTGTGAACCTCATTTGGAAAATACAGATTGGAGAGGAGTTGAAACAGGATAATAGGGGGATAAATTGTGATGTAAATGCTTTGGCTTTGTGGGATGGGTGTCTAGGCGCAAACCATGAATACATTTTTGAAACCTGAGAACATGTATATGAAACAGGATAATAGGGGGATAAAATAGTTATCTCTAAAAATTTCCAAAACTAGACACAAATGACTCACATGATTCTCCTCGGTTTAATATTAAACCAATATGTCATACTCAAATACCACTAAAATGAATCAGGATAATCATGGGATCATTTTTTAGACCAAAAGGTATAGAAATATACTTTTAATGTCCATACCTACTCTGGAAGAAAATCTCCAATATATCAAACTCTATTATTCTTAGCTAGTGAAAACTAGAATGGTGATAAATATTTGAGAACCAGTTATTCACTTTCAACTGATCAAACATATCACCAGTCTAAGGAAATAGATACTTATTCTTTACTATGACTCGATTCATCTTTCGGTAATCATTAAAAAGGTGAAGGGTTCCATAATATTTATTCACAAAAAAGAAAGCCATTTCCCAATATTAAAGGCTGGGGAGAATAAATCATTTATCAGATATAATAGGTTTATAAAAACACATCATAAAGGAAAGAACATAGAACATGAAATAAATATTTCCCTACCATGAAGAATGAATGTCAATATATACATTCCTATATGATTATCATGATACATGAATACTTATTTAACGCCATTTTGTGCCATGAGTATAAATATCAAGAATCAAAATTCATCACTAAACAATACCATCACACAAAATACAAATCACCCAAGGTGAAATAACATCAACTTTTTCAATAAAATAACATATGAACCAATACCGTCCATATGAACACATATTTACCCAATACATTGGCTAGATACTCCTATTCATAAGCTCATTTCTATGTCTTTACACATCCTAATATCTCTTATACCTTTCCACAAGTATTAATGTAATAGAAATTAAAACATGATTCTTTGATACCACTTTGCTACATCCCCCAATCCATCACTCTCTCATGTGGCCAAATCAGGTTTTTTATGGGACCTCATGCATTCTTACCCATATTCCATAGGTCATTGACTAGAAATGAGTGTGATATTTATATTAGGTAGACCATACCCTCGGGTATGTAGTTATATAGAAGTGGAAAAATCAACATAAATAACTATAATAAAATAAATATCCGTAGAGGAAACCATATAATAAAACATGTAAACAAAAAAAATTCAACTAAAGAATCCAATAAATAATAATGGAATAATTTAATGAGATTATGTAATTAAAATGAATTTATTGATGGTTGTAATATAGAGTAAAAGACTATGCATTTCAAATAGCGACACAAAAGTCCACTATCCTAATCCCCATTTCAATCCCTTCTCCAAAATCCAACCAATCCTATATGAAAAAAATTAACATAAAGGTCTCTTTACCTTTTTAAATCCTACATCCATGAAATATTCTAGGGTTCAAAATGTTGAGATGAGTAGGTTATGAGTAAAACTTATTAGTTCAAACCCATTATTCATATAAAAACAGTTGGATATATATTGTACACAGTAAGGGGATAAGAATGAATATTAATTAATCAATCAACACAATACACGAATCATCCTAATACAGAACCATGTTAGATTATTTCTGATCTTATTACACAACCATTCCAACAATAATAATAAACCATGGAAAAATTAAAAAACTTGGAATATCCCTCTATATAAGTTTTTCATCCATTGGGAATATCCATATATATAATTATTTCAACATGTTTCCATTGGAATAGATCACTATATTTGCATCTCATCATATATCTATGGGCATAACATGCTATATAATAATTTCAAACCTTAGGGTTTCGTATAGGTTGCCAAGAAAGCAGGGTCGTCGGGGTCACGGGGTAGCCGGGGTCGTGGGGGGTTGGGGTCGCTGAGGTCGCGAGGTCGTCGGGGTCGCCGGGTCACCGAGGTCGCCGGGGTCGCGGGGTCGCCGGGGTCGCGGGGGAAGCGAGGGGCTGGGGGAATCTGGGTGAGGAGGGTTGGGGTGGGGGGAAGGGTCGGGCTGTTAAAAAAAACAATGTTTTGCGGCGGTTTATTATAAACTGCCGAGAAACATTTTTTACAAAAGGTTTAGCGGCGGTTTTGTTGTAGTGTATATGCATATATTGGATTATTGTAGACACAGTTGGTGGTTTCCTACTATGTTTATCTCACACCCTTTTTGTCCTTCCTATGGTACCCAAACAGACTTCGTGTCTATATGCATAGACAAAGGGAAGCATCCAACTTTTGATTGTGGATTTATCTTTAGAACTATGATGGAAAACAGGAGTAGAGGATCGATCCTATGTTTTTTATTATATTGGAAGAAACTTTTGGCCTTTTTATTCTTTTGTTTAGAATGATGTATATTCTATTTACCCTATATCCCTTATACTTTCCCTTTTTGTATAGAATCGTGAAAATATCATCATTTTTATATGCTATGGGTTTTGTTTCTTCCTATTTATTTATCTATATGGTTTATCTTTTGTTTTTACCTATTTATTACTATATACACTCTTTATCATTATTATTTACCATTGTGCTACACATTATTCAATTAGTTATAGTCTTCCTACCTACAATCATAGACCCTTACTACTAGTCGGAAGCCTCTGGCATGTGGGGAGGCATGCCTGAGGTCATGTTTCCAACCATCTCGGGTCACCAATTAGTGGCTTCTAGTTCAAGAAGCAACACATGAATAGTTGAATAATAATATCCCCTAAAATTAAAATTTAGAGTTATCCTTAAAATAAGATCATCACATAGTGTTATGGGTTTAATTATATGATATGATTAGCATGAATAGATTATTGTAATCATTACAAATGGTTTTATATTAGATATGAAGAATAGATTCATGAGGTAATATGTAGATAATTATTACTTAGATTTTCATACTGAAGTATATATTATGTATTATCATACATTCATCAATGTAATTAGAAATGTATGCTTGTTATTAATCTCTATTACCTGAAGTTGGTGGTATACTTATCGTGAGAACCTTCATAATTTTGTACCTTACTGATCCAATATTGACCTAGAAAATATAGTGTTGGTTGGGTATGTTTCTAATTATGTCTTCGGTTAGAGTGTAACCAATATGGGATTCATCCACATGTATGACGAGTTAATGCATCTATGCATTGATTCAATTAAACTTAGAAAATGTATGGGTATACTTAGTTAAATATTGTATGAATTGATTAGTTATTTGGATGAGAGGAATGGGAGGTACTCAATTATTGGATGAATGACATGTGTTGTATTCATTGACTTCGTCAGTCTATTTTGAAGAATCAAGAAAATATGGGATTTCCTATACTAGATTAACATTGTTCCATATTGTAACATCTTTAATGAGGTACCACACATTAATGCCTTGATTCAATCAGTCATGTGGCCTCAAGAACACCTCCCCATATGTCGGAGGCTGTCTACTAGCAATGAGGGTCTAATATATCAATATGGGGAGACTACACACTCTTTATCAAAGTATCACAATAGCAGAAATAAATAAACAATAACCAAGATACAATAACCAATAACTATAATAATTCCAAAACCATAACATGTCCATAATATATGATGAACCAGAATAGAAAAATAATGTCCAAAACCAATAGTAGATATATCATGACCTAATAAGTGTCAAGTTTATAATGAAAACCCAAAATAAAGACACTAAAAACTCCCCAAGAGGGTCCTGACACCATGTATGGTTCCCTCATCCATGCTCCATACCAACTCATCCATCCAGCATATGGATCTTTCACTTACCCTGTCCTGCAAACATGAAGTCTATTCAGGTACCATTCAGGCATCTAAATAAGGGTGTGAGTATAACTTAGTTGGCCACCACCAATGGAATCTAAAACAATATCCAGTAAATAATAGTGTATTCATTTTTATAAAAAATAAATTAAAATTAATAAAGTAAACCATTATCACATTTCATTATTCTTTAATTAACCTCATAAATCCCTAGGTTCATGATAACACCCATACTATAAATAAATGCTTCAGTCCATGTTGGAGTCTGAACTATCCCCAAGGGATACTGCATATCACAATACTATGGTTATTATTTATCATTTAATTTCAATTCATGTCATGGCCAATTGGAACCATAGTACAATGTCAATCTCATGAACCTAGAACATCTTGTCTAACACCCTGTAGGTATTTGGATCCCCTGACCCTGTCCCACACCTCAATGTCACATGGGAATTTGGAGCCTCAGACCTTGTCCCACACTCTCTATCACATATGGGTATTTTGATCTTTAGTCTCTACCCTATACCTCAACATCGCATATAGGTATTTAGAGCCTTCATCCCTATCTCACACCTCAACTTCACATGGGTATTTTGAGCCTCAGTCCCTATCCCAGACTCACTAACATGTATGGGTATTTGGAGCCTCAGTCCATGTCTCACACCTCAACATCACATATATCACAAATATCACAATATCACAAATCACAATTTCATATACATCAAGGATCTGCATCATTAACCTTATTATAAAACATTATCATTAAATTATAAATTTTTCGTTTATCACAAAAATCATAATTCTTTATTTAAATCATATGGAATAATATGAATAGTTTATCTTTAAACCATTTTTAAACATTTAATAAAATAATTCATTGAACCTTAAATTTAAATTAAAAAATCCCTTAATTCACATTAATTAATCAATTCAACATTATATTAATCAATAAATTCCACAATCCCATCAATTTACTAATTACACCATCCTATTGATTGGCCAATTTCATTACCCCATTAATCAATCAATTCCAAAATTCATTAATTAATTAACCATTTTAATTAATTAAATTTATAAATAAATTTCTAAACCTTCAATATCAATTTCAAAATTAAATACACATAATTGAAATAAATATTTTGGGAATTGAATAATAGACCACCTACCTCAAGATCATTGAGGGATTCTATCCAACATAATTCCCAAAATTGAAGTTGAACATTAAATTTAACAATAAAGAATGAGATATAGATACAAAAATTGAACAGATTGAGATATATCAAAACCTATATCTAGATATATCACCAATGGATGAAAAAATACCTTAAAATATGATATAAAGATGAGAGAGATGTAGGAAACTAATCGGGGTGAGATCTCTTACCAGGAGAGGTGTAGATCTATAAAATGGATCTTTGATTCTATAATAAAGGAGTTCGGAATCCCTTGGAATTCATTCAGGAGCCTCCAAAAATGATAGAAATGAGTTAGGGTTTATATGGGGTGTTTAGGGATATAAGACGGTGGTTCAGGAAATTTTTTTATGAATTCTTGAGGGTTTATTTTTTCACGTACATGATTTCCTATACGATGTGCATGGTTTTCCTTAACTTAGGGGTCACATAGTCACTAATTATAGGTTATACATTTTTCCAAACCGTGAACCAAAATTTCAATCCCACTCTACCTGGGGTTTCATTGTTTACTTGGGTAGGTCACATAGTTTGGGAAAATTGTGCGCCAACCGTACACTGCTGAAAACCACTCCAAAAATCTCCAGTTTCACTAAAAAATCCCCAAATTAAAACACAAAAATATATAATCAAATAAAGGAAAATGAGTACCAGAAAATGATCATGGTTCAGCTCTCAAAAATTTCAGGATCTTATAATCTCCCCACTTTATAACAACTCATCTTCAAGTTTTACTCCCAAGCATCTATAAGATTTTAGGGTAAAAATATCAGGACACTAAGCCCTAATATTCTCATCTATCACCCATGTTTCATCCTAATCATTTCCATGCCACCACAATACACAAACTATTAGTATAGTGTTTCCCCACAAAACTTTCTCACTATGATCCAACACACATATTGGATGCTTCTCAAAGGGCTCATCGGTCTCAACCTCAACATCATCCACAATGATCACATTAGAGAGTTTGAGATGATGATTTTAAAGTTGTGACACATGAAAAACATCATACATAGCACTAAAACTCTATAAAAGATCCAATAAGTATGATACTAATCCAATTCTCTCCAAAACATCAAATGATCCAAAAAACCTTGATGCCAAATTTCCCTATATCAAAATCCTATGGTGACCTAATCTAGGTGACACCTGAAGGAACACACGATCACCCACTGGAAACCCAAGGGGTCATCCACATCTATAATTATATAGCTTCTGACTACTGTGATAAATATCCATATGTTTCTGAATGAATTGTACCTGCTCTGAGGTCTCTTACATGAGACTCGATCCCAACCATTTTTACTCACCTACCTCCATCTAACATATAGTTAATCTTCATAGACTACCATAAAGATCCTTGTATGGTGACATATGAATAGTTTCTTTATAATTATTATTATTAGATAACAACACAAATGCTATGTGCTTCTCCCAAGACCCACCAATTTCTAGGACATACGCCTGAAGCATATCCTCCAAAACGTGTATAGTACGTTCTGACGGCCCATCTATCTATGGGTGGAAAATTGTACTTAGTAAAACCAATGTACCAAGAGCCTTATTCAATTCCTAATAGAAGAATGAATTAAAATTTGATTCATGGTCTAAAACTATACTCTATGGTTCCCCATGCAGATGGACTATCTCTCGAATATACATGTCTCTCAATTGATCCACTAAAAAAACCTCCCATAAAGACAAGAAATGTGCTACCTTTTTAAAACGGTCCACAATCACCCAAATAGTGTCATTCTACTAAGGCATCCCCAAGTTACCCACTGAAAAATCCATGGTAACATCATCACACTTCTATTCAGAAATGGGAAATGGCCGTAGTAAATCACCTGGTCATTGATGCTCATCCTTCACCTATTTATAGGTGAAGCATCGTGTTACAAACCCTGCAATATCTTTTTTCAAACCTGAACACCGATATTTTCATTATAAACCATGGTACATTTTGGTTAAACCTGAATATAGCACCCACATCAAGGCACAAAATTCATGCATTATCTCCTCTCGCATACTTGGAGGCACAACTACATGGCCCCATAAATAGATGATATCATCCTCAACTATAGTCCAATTGGAAGTTGACTCCCCACCTTCAAGGTATTCACTCAAGGCCAAACACTATGTATCTTCACACTATCCTTCCCTAATCTAGATCAAAATTGTGGAATCCTCTGCTATTAATATGAGATTCATCTACTTGTGGCCCTCCTGAACCACAACATGCATCTCATCCAATAGTGCCATCATCTTCCACTCGAAACTAACTCCCTAAGTCTGGGTTTTTCTTCTCAAAGAATCATCAAAACTATTTCCCTTACCAGGTGTATATGATAGATCAAAATCAAAAGACTGCATATATTCAACCAACATCCAGTGCTAGAGATTCAATTCTTTTTTCGATAATATTTACTTTAAGATCTTGTGATCGTTATACATAGTGAACTTTTTTACCAAAAGATAATGTTACTAACACTTCAAAGCAGAAACCACTACATCCAACTTGAGGTTGTGTGTAGGATAATTTCATTCATGTGGCCTCAACTTCTGAGACCCATATACCACAAATCAATCCCCTTTCATCAACACTGCTCCAATCCAGATCCCATAATCATCATGAAACACTGTATACTACTCACTCGGTTTGGGAAGGATCAAAATTGGTTTCATCACCAATTGCTTTTTCAACTACTAGAAGGAATTATCACAAGCTCCAAACCACTAAAACTTTATCCCCTTCTTTTTCAAGCCTGAAATAGGTTCTTCTAATCAGTAAAAGTCATGGATGAACCTCAAATAATGACCCAAAAACCCCAAAAAAAATTCATATATCAAAAATATCCATTGGTTTCTCCCAATAAATCACTACTTTCACCTTATTTGGGTCCACTAACAAACCTTCCTATGAAATTATGTGACCCAATAAATCTACCTGATCAATCCAAAACTAACACTTAGATATCTTGGTGTATAGCCAATGCTCTCTTAGTGTACTCATGACGATGTCAAGATGTTGGCCAAGATCATCAAGAGTCTTGGAGTACACCAAGATATCATCCAAAAAACAACCAAAAATTGATCCAATTATGGTTTGAATATTTACTTCATCAAGGAAATAAACACATTAGGAGTGTTTTTTAGCCATAACAGCATCATAGCGAATGCATAAAGGTCGTACCTTCTTCTAAAAGAAGTTCAAGGTATGTTAGAAGGTCAAAATATCAGATGATGATACCCCAATATCAAGTTGATCTTAGAGAAAACAAAAGCTCCACTCAAATGGTCAAATAGTTTGTCGATACATGGAAGAGGATACCGATTCTTCACAGTCGTCTGGTTCAGCTTTCAGTAATCAACAAACAAAGGCAAGGTCATGTAAGCCTTCTTTGCAAGTAAGACTAGAGAACCCCAACGTGACGTACTCAAATGGATAAACCCATTATCAATCAACTCTTTTGGTTGAGTCTTAAGATCTTGAAGCTTTTTTTGTTCCATTATATATGGGGGAATAGAAACTGTCTCATCTCTAGGCATCACCTCAATAGTAAAATCCACATCCCTCTCAAGTCGTAACCCTAATAAGCACTCAGGAAACACATCCTAGAACTAGTCAACTATGGGTGGAAAGACATCATGTTTCACACCCCCATAATCTAGTAACAAACCTGACACATGGGTGGTGGGCTCACCCATTTGTTGATGAACTAGACCTACATGACCCACCATGATATCCCATTATCCATGGTGTACATAATTATCACCCTAAGGAGACATAAAGTTCAATCCCTTAAGGTAACAATAAATTTGGGATCGTTATACCTGTAAAGACCCATAAATTACAAGCAAAAATTTTTTCATAAATTCTTTGGGATTTAACGTGTACACAGTTTCTGACGACACATAATTCCAAGGCCCGGTGTGCCCGGAATCAATTTCTGAAGTTTAGCTCGGGTACGTTCAGTGAACGAACGAGCGGGTTTTTCTATCTTTTGAACCGGTGCTTGGAATTGAAATCTGAGGGTACCTATGAACTCGCAGTGATGGTAATTTCTTAAGAGGACCTTTACCGAAGATGCGTTTTCTCGGGAAGGGATGTTAAAAAAATGTGGATTAAATGAAAAGTGAATAAATTGTGGTACAATTTAATTTCTTTTCCTAAGGTGGTTTTATCCAACATGGGGGAGTTAGGATGGGACCCACTAGCATCCTAACTACCCATGTGAGGATAAATTTAAGGTGGGGCCCACACGAGCCCCAACCTTTTCACTTTCCATAACCCCTCAACCCCCTTGGAATTAAATGTGTAACCCTTGCATCCTCTCTCTCTCTCCCTCTTAACTCTTGCCAATACACATTAAACAATTAATTGAACCACTTCAATTAGTTAATGAGTGTTTTGAATTATTAAATTTTTAAAAGGCTTGGCATAAACAATTAAAATAAGGGGTGACCTTATTTTAATTTCGGTAGGGTTGTTGTGTGGGAGTTTGGGGAGAGAGTCTTGTGTAAAGAAAGAAGGAAGCTCCTCCATCGTTGAAGGATGTCATCCTCTCCGCGAAGAATGACACCTCTTCAACGTAGAACACCGAATCCACGAAGATCAATGACATGAAATCCTCTTCTTCTCTCTGTGATAAAATAGGAGATGTAATTTCCCCGGGCACACACCGACGACGACGGAAACGACGCCATCATCCGCGATGCTTGACAACCGTGAACTTCTTTACAAGGTAGGGGTTATTTCTTTGTTCAAGTCTGATCATCGTCCTTCGTTGTTTAAGATTTGGATGAATGTTATCGTCATAATGGGAGGAGATCAGACCACACAAACACGGCCGATTCTCCTCCCCTTTTTCTTGTTGTTCTTCGTTGATGATTGAGGTGAAGGCGGCGTGGTGTCGTTACACCACGCGGGGACGAAGAGGACCGCGTCCGGAGCGGGCCGCGGAAGTGGTGCGCGGCGCCGTCGCATCGTGCCGGTAAGGCCGAGGGAGGCCGTGGCTAGGAGCTGGCCACGGTGGTGGTGCGTGGAGCCATCGTGCTGTGCTGGTGAGACTGAGGTAGGCCGCGACCAAGAGCGGGTCGCGGCAGAGGGGCGCGGCGCCGTCGCGCCGCGGCGATGAGACAAGATGTGGCGGACCAGCAGGGGGCGGCCGGCTGAGCCGGCCAGCCATAAAGGCCGGCCGTTATCAGGAAATCGAGGGTGTGTAACTCCCCGACTAGAATTTAGGGCGGACCCCACTGGGTCTACCGTTTCTAGAAAAAAGGGGGTGCGCCCCTCGCACCCCTCTCGGCCAGCGCCGAGCCGCGGCCGGCTTCCGAGCCAGGCCGCAGGCCGCACGGGCTGGGTCGGCCACTCCCAATCAGGCCGGACCCGGACCTGGGTCGGTTCGACCCGGTTGGGGCCGACCCAGGGGGTATTGGTCCGGGTCGGACCGGGCCCAGACCCCCAATTTTCGGACCAGGTTCGTTCAAACGCCCATATCATGGGATAAGGACCTCCGATCGACACACCGTCAGTTTCGTAGGGATCCTTGGATCGAGATAATCATTTAGGTATATTAAACTCAAGGTTTCGGCGAAGTTTGGGTATGTTTGGGTTGGTTTGAACCTGAAACCAACCGGGTCCTTGGAGCGAAAATGCTTATAACTTAAGAACCGGACGTCTGAATGATGTGTCGTCAAAGACGTTGAATTAATATTAGTGAGACGGTTCTTTTGGCTTACTACACATGAGGTTTGGATGCATCTGGTGTATGGTCGGGTTGGTTTGGCTTAAAAACCAACCAGGCCCCTAGGACAGAAAAGCCAATAACTCTCAGACCGGGGGTCCGATTGACGCGCCATCTGTCGTGTTGAGTTCCTAATGGAGATATGGAAATTAGGGATACATCAAATCTAGAATTTGTGACAGTTGATGTATCGACCCTCTTGGCTCGTGGAGCGGACCCTCTTGGAATCGAGCATGTTGTGTGCGGGAACCCTAGAGTTGGTTGCGACTGCGACGATGATGATGAATGTACTTGGATCCTATATGGGGTCGACAGTGATGATGGTTGTACTTGTATCCTCCGTGGGTTTGGTAGCGATGACGACTGTACTTGGATCCTACGTGGGTTCGGCAGTGATGGTTATTGTACTTGGATCCTACGTGGGTTCGGCAGCGATGACTTCTGTACTTGGATCCTACGTGGGTTCGGCAGGGGAGATAATTCAGAGACTACATCTATCATCTCCACCCCTCTTCATGATTTGTATACCTGTGTGAGATCAGTCTTGACTTTTAATCAATATCATCGATATGATTGACTTGCCTTCCTGTGTGGATTGGGTTGTGCTTTCCTGTGTGGACTGGGTTGTACTTGGGCTCGTGAGTTGGAGCTGAACTGGAATTGATGACTTAGGTATATGTAAGGGAATATACCTAAGTATATTTGGTTGATACTTCATGTTTGTATCTTTCCTTTTTGGTTTCTCCATTGTAGATTCTGGGAGACCTTCGGGGGTCTCGGGGTCCCAACTGAGTATCGTATACTCACCCCTGCATGGGCTATGCCCGCACTACATTGTGTTGGTTGCAGACGACGGACAGCGCTGATCGTGGTTGAGGCTTGTGGAGTGGGACGGTATCCAGTGGTGGACTATCATGCGGGACGTATGCAGAGTGGACGGCTGAACCCGAGGAGCTGAGGAGACCATTTGTACCCACCCTTCAGGTGGGATAGCCGGAGGACGACTCGGTGGTTGCTGATTTACTTTACTACTGTTGTTCTTTCTTTTCAGTTGTATTGTGCTTTCAGTTGGGTTTGTATTCTGGACCATTTGATTTTCATCACTTACTTCTGTACTCAGTTTACTTATTATTTACTTCAGCTTGTGTACTCTGTTTTGTTTTTTTACTTATATAAAGGCAATGTCTTCCCTTTTATCAGTATTTAAGCCTTTGGTGCTAGTCTCCAGCCCCTGGCCTATGGAAGGCGGGCTTGGGGTAGTCATGGCATGGGCCCCAAGGACGGGTCGTGACAAATTGGTATCAGAGGAGTCGGTTCTACCGCAGAACTTAGGACTCTGATAATATCTTTCTGTGAAGTAATAGTGTTAAGCGTATTGAGTGTGGTTATCAGTCCAGGGAGTCCAATGTTGGTGCGGCGGCCGACATATCCATACACCAAGACCCTAACTTCTGATTTCCGACTCAGTACTCGAAAACACTAATATCACGTGTGTTTCAAAAGTTTTCATTGTGATTACTTTGATTCAGCTCACCAGGTATATTGTATTAACCTTGGCGAACCTGTTTCTTTTCAGGATGTCCCCACGACGGTAGCCAGCTACGGCTTTGAGCTTTGTGCGAGATGGAAGCCCACCGAGCGACGAGGCCTCGGTGCAAGGCCTCATTAAAGCGGAGGCACCAGCGGTACCTCTACCCACTGGGCCACCAATACCACCAGCCCCAGTAGCGGAGAGTACACGCCACCTGAGTGAATTGCATGAGTTTCAGCGATAGAGACCGCCCAGGTTCCGCAGAGAGACGGACCCTCAGGAATCTGAGGATTGGCTGGAGGCTATTGTCCAAGTATTCAGATTAGTAGGGACACCAGCTGACCTCATGCTAATCCTTACGGCGAGTCTCCTGCATGCAGCAGCAGGTAGATGGTGGAGCCTGATGCTCGAGGTGCACGATGAGGCATCACTACTTTGGACGGACTTCGAGAGCCTCTTCTGCTCAGTGTTCATTCCAGCCACCCTTCGTGCGGTGCGTATCCAGGAGTTACTATAGTTGCAGTAGGGCAGCATGACAGTAGCCCATTACTCGGTGAGATTCACCGACCTCTCGCGTTACTCCACGGACATGGTACGGGACCTTTTCTTTCAGGCCCGGACCTTCGAGCAGGGACTGAGGCATGAGATCAAGGCTTCGATGATCTCCCTCAGCATTCTGATGTAGGCAGGAGTACTGGAGTGATCCCTACTTGTGGAGAGCTTCCTTGATGAGCCTATACCCGCAGTGAGGCCTACTCCAGGGTGACACGTAGAGGAGTCTTCTGCAGCCGACAGTAGAGAGATGTCGTAGAGGTCCAAGCGGACCAGGCCATCAGGTGGGTGACCTCTGGATACTGGTTTGGAGGTGAGAGGCACACGCAGTAGAGCCAATCATACGAGAGGCGGGTAGTGTTATGCATGTGTCAGGCAGGGCCACATGGCTCGTGACTGCCCGACCCGCCATGCAGAGGAGCAGCAGTCGGTTGAGGGACCACCCAGGCAGAGGAAGAGGTTCGACTATGGCGGTCTGTAGGGAGCATGCAGATGAGGCAGAGGAGCTGGCCGAGCAGTGGGTGGTGGGCGACGCTTTAGGGCTCTACTACCACCACCACCAGGAGGTCCACCCCAACCACAGGGAGCTGGCGGATAGAGGCAGGCTCAGCTTCAGGCGGTGGAGGCTTACAACCATGGCGCACCTGAGATGATTCGAGGTACTATCTATGTCTACTCCACCCTTGCTGTAGTTATTATAGACCCATGAGCGAGTCATTCTTTCATTGGCGCTGCCCTTGTTCGGAGCTCGGAGATTCCGACGGAGCCGTTGGCTTAATCCTTACGGCTAGAGACTCCTACGTGAGCAGACTCGACGATTACACACTGGTGCCGGCAGTGTGAGCTTACTCTAGGAGGCGCGACCTTCAGCTGGGATCTTCTTGTAGTGGCGTTGAGGCCTTACGACGTCATCTTAGGTATGGACTAGTTATCTACAGTCCATGCCCAGATTGACTATATTAGGTGAAAAGTGCGGTGTGTCCGCACAGATGGGAGTAGGTTCACCTTCACTGGTGAGAAGGGAGTCTTTGCAGCTCAGTATGGACTTACGCAGAGGAGAGGGTATCCAATCACACATCATTTGGCTAGTCTCATCCTCGGATCGGTTGATGTGTGGAGTCCAAGTTTTCCTATTGTAGTGGATCAGTATGCGGATGTTTTCTCTAACGATGTTCCAAGACGACCTCCTTGTAGAGAGGTAGACTTCTACATTGACATGTACCCCAGGACAACCCCGATATCTACTCCAGCATATCGGATGGCTCTCGCTGAGCTTCGTGAGATACGGGTACATCTGGAGGACTTTCAGGTCAAGGGATTCATCTGACCCAGTGTTTTACCCTGGGCTTCTCCGATTTTATTCTCCAAGAAGCCGGATGGGAGCTTACTACTATGTGTCGACTACCATCAACTGAATCAGGTGACCGTAAAGAACAAGTATCCACTTTTGAGGATTTACGACCTCTTTGATCAGCTCAAGGGAGCACGATGGTTCTTGAATATAGACCTCAGGTCAGGCTATCGTCATCTCAGAGTTCGAGATGAGGATGTGCAGAAGATAGCCTTCAGGTGTCGGCATGGAGACTATGAGTTCTTGGTTATGCCATTCGGCATAACCAACGCTCCAACAGTGTTCATGAGTCTCATGAACAACATCTTCCAGCCTTACCTCGATCGATTTTTCGTAGTCTTCATTGATGACATATTGATTTACTCAACTACTGAGGAGGAGCATGCCTACCACTTGCGGGTTGTACTGGACACACTCTGAGAGCACCAGCTTTATGGTAATCTCTCGAAGTGTCAGTTCTGGATTCTAGAGGTCCACTTCTTGGGACACATCATCTCTGAGGCGGGAGTTGCGGTGGATCCTGCGAAGATCGAGGCAGTGCTAGCTTGGGAGCCACCCAGGAGCATGACGGAGGTGCGGAGTTTCCTAGGTCTAGCTGGGTACTATCGAAGATTTGTGCCAGACTTCTCCAGAGTTTCAACACCACATTCATCTTTGATGAAGAAGGGGAAACCCTTCGTGTGGTTAGATAGATGTCAGTAGAGAATCCAGGAGATGAGACAGATATTGACCAGTGCACCCATCTTGAGGCTACTGGAGGAGGGTGTAGGGTATGTAGTTTACTGCGATACATCAGGGACAGGACTCGGGTGTGTCCTGATGCAAGAGTGGGCAGTGATCGCCTATGGTTCACGATAGTTGAGGTAGCACGAGCATAACTACGCTACCCATGACTTGGAGTTAGCAGCAGTGGTATTCACCTTGAATATGTGGTTGCACTGTCTTATGGGCGAGCAATTTACAGTCTACTCTGACCACCATAGTATCAGGTATATCTTCTCGCAGAAGGACCTAAACCTGAGAAAGCGGCGATGGCTCGAGTTCCTCTAGTACTATGACTTTGAGATAGTCTATACTCCTGGGAAGGGGAACTTAGTGGCTGATGTTCTCAGCAGGAGATCAGGTATTTAGCTACTTGGAGAGGTGACGGAGCAGCTATCCACATTGCAAATATCCTTCATGGATAGAGATGAAGCATCATTTCTACAGTCGCTCACTGTCACTCCTCTACTACTTCATCGGTTCAGAGAGGCACGGTGTGGGGATGTTGACTATGAGACGCGACATGCACAGATATCCACAGGATAGGCACCTACTGGATTTTCTGTAGGAGGAGAACACATCATCCTCTTCAGGGGACGTACCATGGTACTAGTTTCATTACAGGAGGAGGTGTTGAGGGAGTTTCACAATTCCCCATTGGTGGTACATCCAGGAGTAGAAAAGATGTAATAGGATCTCAGACGACAGCACTGGTGGCCGGGTATGAATAAGGTTTTGGTAGAGTTTGTTTCATGATGCCTCACCTGCCAGCAGGTGAAGGCAGAGCACCAGGTACCGCCAGGCTTGGTGCATCCCTTAGAGGTCCCAGAGTGGAAGTGGGATGGGATATCCATGGATTTTGTGATAGGGATTCCACGTACTTCCAGAGGACACGACTCCATCTGGGTGATTGTCAACCGACTCACCAAGTCGGCACACTTCCTACCTATCAGAGAGCAGGGCTCAGTGGAGAGCTTGGGACGCCTCTACGTTCAAGAGATCGTACGGCTTCATGGTGTGCCATCATCTATCGTCTTCGATCGAGATGCTCACTTTACTTCCCGGCTTTGGAAGGGGTTGTAGGAGGCATTTGGGATGCAGCTACGCCTGAGCAACGCCTTTCATCCTCAGACGGATGGCCAGACGGAGAGGACTATTCAGACTCTCTAGGGCATGCTCCGTGCATGTGTCCTCGACTTTGGTCATAGCTGGGAGGATCACCTACCTTTGGTGGAGTTTGAGTACAACAACAGTTACCACTCCACCATCAGGATGGCACCATACGAGGCATTTTATGGATGACCTTGCAGATCACCTATGTGTTGGATGGGCCTTGGGAAGTTAGCACTCGTAGGACCAGAGATGGTCCAGGCTACGACAGAGAAGGTGCAGATCATCCAGGAGCGGATGAGGACTGATCAGAGCTGATAGAAGTCCTATGCTGATAGGAGGCGGAGACCACTGGAGTTTGAGGATGGTGACCACGTTTTCTTATGAGTCTCACCTCGACGTGGATTACGGAGATTTGGCTGGGGTGGCAAGTTATCTCTGCGCTTCATCGGACCTTTTTAGGTTCTCAACAGGATAGGCGAGGTGGCTTATCGCCTAGCTCTTCCACCTCAGTTGCACCGGGTGCACGACATCTTCCACGTATCTTAGCTAAGGAGATACGTGCACGACCCGACGCATATCATTGATCACGGGGAGCTGGACATTGATGACGGGGAAACTTATGTGGAGGTCCTGGTGGAGATCGAGGATCAACATAAGCGGGTCCAACGTGAATGGTCGATTCCTCTGGTGCACATCTGGTGGGAGCACGGGAACCTCCAGAAGAGCACATGGGAGTGGGAGGCTCAGATGCGTGCACAATACCCTCATTTGTTTCCCTAGTTTATGATGTAGCATTACGGGGATATAAATCCCTGAGGTGGGAGTAATGTAAAGACCCATAAATTACAAGGAAATTTTTTTTCTTAAATTCTTTGAGATTTTACGTGTACGCAGTTTCTGACGGCACCTGATTTTGAGGCCCGGTGTGCCTGGAATCAATTTCAGAAGTTTAGCTCAGGTACATTCAGTGAACGAACAAGCGTGTTTTTCTATATTTTGAACTGGTGCTCAGAATTCAAATCTGAGGGCACCGATGAACTCACAGTGCCAGTAATTTCTTAAGAGGACCTTTACCGAAGATGCGTTTGCTCGGGAAGGGATGTTAAAAAAATGTGGATTAAATGAAAAGTGAATAAATTGTGGTAAAATTTTATTTCATTTCCTATGGTGGTTTTATCCTACATGGGGGAGTTAGGGTGGGACCCAATAGCATCCTAACTACCCATGTGAGGATAAATATAAGGTGGTCCCACACAAGCCCCAACCTTTTCACTTTCCATAACCCCTCAACCCCCTTGGAATTAAATGTGTAACCCTTCCACCCTCTCTCTCTCTCCCTCTTAACTCTTGCCAACACACATTAAACAATTAATTGAACCACTTCAATTAGTAAGTGAGTGTTTTTAATTCTTAAATTTTTAAAAGGCTTGGCATAAACAATTAAAATAAGGTGTGACCTTATTTTAATTTTGGTTGGCTTGTTTTGTGGGAGTTTGGGGAGAGAGCCTTGTGTAAAGAAAGAAGGAAGCTCCTCCATCGTTGAAGGACGTCATCCTCTCCGTGAATAATGACACCTCTTCGACGTAGAGCATCGAATCCATGAAGATCAATGATGCGCAATCCTCTTCTTCTCTCTGTGATAAAAGAGGAGACGTCATTTCCTCGGGCACACACTGACGACGACGGAAACGACGCCATCATCCGTGGTGCTTGACAACCGCGAACTTCTTTATGAGGTAGGGTTTATTTCTTTGTTCAAGTATTATCATCGTCCTTTGTTGTTTACGATTTGGACCAATGTAATCGTCATAACGGGAGGAGATCAGACCGCACAAACACGGCCGATTCTCCTCCCCTTTTTCTTGTTGTTCTTCATTGATGATTGAGGCGAAGGCGGCATGGTGTCGTTACACCGCGCGGGGATAAAGAAGACCGTGGCCGGAGCGGGCTGCAGCCAGGATCAGGCCACGGCAGTGGTGCACGGCACCATCGCGCCGTGCCGGTGAGGCCGAGGGAGGACGCAGCTAGGAGCGGGCCGCGACGGAGGGGTGCGGCGTCGTCGCACTGCGCCGGTGAGACAAGTCGTGACCTAAGGCCGCGGCGGACCAGCAGGGGTGGCCGGCTGAGATAGACGTCGGCGTCTCCAGGAGGCGGGACCTCGAAGGGGTCTCGTGGCGGCTCACCGGCCGGCCATAAAGGCCGACCGTTATTAGGAAACCGGGGGGGTAACCCCCCGACCAGCATTTAGGGCGGACCCCACTGGGTCCGCCGTTTCCAGAAAAAGGGGGTGTTCCCCTCGCTCCCCATTCGGCCAGCACCGAGCCATGGCCAACTTCCGAGCCGAGCCGCAAGCAGCACGGGCTGGGCAGGCCGCGCCCTGCCAGGCCGGGCTGCCCAGGGGGTATTGGTCTGGGTCGGACCGGGCCCAGACCCCCTATTTTCGGACCAGGTTCGTTCAAATGATCATATCTTGGTCTACGGACCTCCGATCGATGCACCGTCAGTTGCGTAGGGATCTTTGGATCGAGACGGTCGTTTTGGTATATTAAACTCGAGGTTTTGGCGAAGTTTGGGTACGTTCGGGTTGGTTCGAACTGGAAATCAACTGGGCCCTTGGAGCGGAAACACTTATAACTTAAGAACCAGACGTCCGAATGACGTGTCGTCGAAGACGTTGAATTTCTCTTGGTGAGATGGTTCTTTTTGATTACTTTACACGAGGTTTGGATGCAGCTGGTGTACGGTAGGGTTGGTTTAGCTTAAAAACCAACCGGGCCCCTCGAACGGAAAAGCCAATAACTCTCAGACCGGGCGTCCGATTGACGTGTCGTCTGTCACGTTGAGTTCCTAATGACGAGACGGAACTTAGGGATACATCAACTCTGGACTTTGTGATAGTTGATGTATTGACCCTCTTGGCTCGTGGAGCAGACCCTCCTAGAATTGAGCATGCTGTGTGCGGGAACCCTAGAGCTGGCAGCGACTGCGACGGCGATGACGACTGTACTTGGATCCTATGTGGGTTCGGCAGTGATGAAGACTGTACTTGGATCCTCCGTGGGTTTGGAAACAATGACGACTGTACTTGAATCCTATGTGGGTTCGGCAGGGATGGTTATTGTACTTGGATCCTATGTGGGTTCGGCAGCGACGACTTCTGTACTTGGATCCTATGTGGGTTCGGCAGGGGAGATGATTCAGAGGCTACATCTATCATCTCCACCCCTCTTCGTTAGTAGTATACCTGTGTGAGTTGCATCTTGAATTTCAATCAATATCATCGATATGATTGACTTGCCTTCCTGTGTGGATTTGGTTATGCTTTCCTGTGTGGACTGGGTTGTACTTGGGCTCGTGAGTTGGAGCCAAACTGGAATTGATGACTTAGGTATATATATGGGCATATACCTAAGTAGAGTTGTTTGATACTTCGTGTTTGTATCTTTCCTTTTTGGTTTATCCATTGTGGATTCTGGGAGACCTTTGGGGGTCTCGGGGTCCCTATTGAGTATCGTATACTCAGCCCTGCACGGGCTATGCCCGCACTACGTTGTGTTGGTTGCAGATGACGGACAGCGCTGATCGTGGTTGAGGCTTGTGGAGAGGGACAATATCCGGTGGTGGACTATCAGGCGGTACGTACGCGGAGCGGACGTCCGGACTCAAGGAGATGAGGAGACCATCTTTACCCACCCTTCAGGTGGGATAGACGGGGGATGACTCGGTGGTTGTTGATTTACTTTACTGCCGATGTTATTTCTTTTCAGTTGTATTGTGCTTTCAGTTGGGTTTGTATTCTGTCCCATTTACTTTTCATCACTTAATTTTCTACTCTGTTTACTTACTGTTTACTTCAGCTTGTGTACTCTATTGTGTTTGTTTACTTATATAAAGGCAATGCATTCCCTTTTATCGGGATTTACGCCTTTGGTGCTAGTCGCCAGCCCCTGGCCTATGGAAGGCGGGCTTGGGGTAGCCACTGCACGGGCCCTGAGGATGGGTTGTGACAATGCCATTAAACATTCCATACCCATAATCATGTAAAAACCTAAAATATCCAAAATTTAATGATCCTAACTGAAACAGAACTCCCCAACCTCGAGAGAACACCCCCTCCCCCCCACAAACATATGTCTGTCAATTGTACCCCCAAAGGTGCATCGATCATCATAAACCCACTCACTAAATCAACAACCAAGATCAAAAAAAATAAAATTTGTGTATATATAAAAGAATTAGAGTCACAAATATCAAATAAGGCACTAGATAGCATAGAATATATATGTATAGTACCTCTAAATGTTGATGGTACAACCCTGTTATCCATAAGTGTAGGTTGAACTGCATGCGAATTTTCTGCCCCTCTTCCCAGTGATGCAGTCTGAGTCCACTCAGTGGCACCACTCTGCTCATATAGGCAATCTTTCCAAGAATCACCTTGACCACCACGGCTAGAAGAACTCCAATTTCCAGACTGGTATGGGGTAGAAAACCCCCTTCCATCACCCTGATTCTTCCTTACTACTTCATCACTACTCATGGGTTATAGGTTCTTGTAAAACCATTATAGATGTCCCATCCTTCCATAGGCTCAGAACTCTACCGGTGGTTGGGGATAATATCTACAAAATTGGCCCAACCTACTTCACTGGTGGAAAATCACTCAGGTAAGATCCTGAGTAATTGATCCTTCCCCATTTCCTCTCTTCTTTCCACATATTTGATCAACATTATCATAGCAATGCTTCCTATTATTAGAAGACGCACATCCAGATCATCCAACAGAAATAACCTATCCTCCACTGGAAGCCTCCTTCGGGTTCCCCTTGGATATAAGAGCTTAATCCACCACCTCAACATACTTATTTAGCTTAAAGATGTTAACCTAATAATTAATCTCACATTTAAGTCCATATTGTAAATTTTGTGTCATAGTTGTTGCATCCCCTTCCAGCATTGGAGAAAAGCACTGCAAGTTAGTAAAGTGACATGTATAGTTTATTGCAGACATACTACCCTGGGTCAACTACATGAACTTAACTTCCCCCTCCTGTCTTAGTGTCTCTACATAAAAGTGCTCTTGGAATTTCTCCAAAAATTCATTCCATACCATACCATCTGCCTGCCCAATCCAAGATTGAACATCCCCCCAACTCTTTGATGATCCTAATAATATATAAGTATCCAACTTGACCCTCTTCTTAATCGGATTTTCTTAATGGTAAAGTATAGTATGTATGGACTCAATCTAGAACTCATCTTCCTCAAGTCCACCCTCTCCAGTGAAATCCGGTGGGCGTTGTAACTGAAACTTCAATGTCAAGTTAGACATACTCTTTACAACCCATTCATGGTCTCCCTCCATAAACTACAAGAAGCAATCAAAGTTCCACTAGGGGAAAACCTGTTTTTTGTGACGGGTTATTTGCGACGGGACAATCAACCCGTCGCAAATAACCAATTATTTGCGACTGGAATGGGCATCCGGTCACAAAAACTTACGCGCAGATTGGTGTGGTTTGCGCGCAAAACCACGCGAAAGGGTATTTGCAACGGGTAGGCATCGCCCGTCGCAAATATTGGGAGGCAGTAAACACTAGTTGTGACGGAAAATCCCCCGTCGTAAATAACCGGCACAGGTAAAAACCCATTTGCAACAGGATGTTGTCCTGTCGCAAGTAGTGTGTCGGCAGGTTACTTTTTGTGACGGGGCCTGTCGCAAATAACCTTTTAACTGCCGATCGTAATTAATGCGGCCGAAGGTATTTGCGATGGGACCTGTCGCAAAAAAATACTATTTGTGATGGGAATCCCGTCACAAATAGTCTCATCGCAACTAATCTAACCTATATATACCCTCATCAGTTTTTTCTTCCATCCTCCGGAATTCCTTTTTCCTCTGCTTCTCTAAACTCTGATTTTAGAGTGAAAATTTTTGTGAGTTAGTTTTTTTTTACGAAGAAGTTGTGAAGCCGCCTACAATTATAAGAGATTAAGTTTAAAGGTATTTATGTTTTATTTAATTTAGTTTTTATTTCATTTATTTATATTAATTTTAATTATTTTTGATTAGTTGTAATTAAGTTAGATTTAAATTGTTTTGTCATCAGTATTTATTTTTAATGATAAAATTAAATTATTAGAACTAATTCTTAGTAATTAGTAATAATTAAAAATTATTAACGATACTTAGTAATATATATAAATTGTTAGCGATAATTAGTAATTAGTAGTATAATTTTGCTGTAATTAATAGTAATTAACACTAATTAGTAATAATTAGAAATAAATAGTAATAATTAGAAAAAAAATAGTAATAAATATTTACAATTAGTAATAAATTGTATTAATTAGTAATAAATACTAATAAATACTAATAATTAGTAATAAATACTAATAAATAGTAATAAATTCAAAAAAATAGTAATAAATACTAATAAGTAGTAATAAATACTAAAAAATAGTAATAAATACTAATAAATAGTAATAAATAATAATAAATAGTAATAAATACTAATAAATAGTTATAAATACTAATAAATAGTAATAAATACTAATAATTACTAATAATTAGTAATAATTATTAATAAATACTAATAATTAGTAATAAATACTAATAAATAGTAATAATTAGTAATAAATAGTAATTATTCGTAATAAATAGTAATAATTAGTAATAAATAGTCATAAATAGTCATAAATAGTAATAAATACTAATAAATAGTAATAAATAGAAATAAATATTAATAAATACTAATAAATACTAATAAATACTAATAATTAGTATTAAATAGTAATAAATACTAATAAATACTAATAAATACTAATAAATACTAATAATTAGTAATAAATACTAATAATTAGTAATAATTAGTAATAAATAGTAATAAATAGTAATAATTAGTAATAATTAACAATAATTAATAATAAATAGTAATATATAGTAATAATTAGTAATAAATAGTAACAATTAGTAATAAATAGTAATAAATAGTAATAAATAGTAATAAATAGTAATAACTAGTAATAACTAGTAATAAATAGTAATAAATAGTAATAATTAGTAATAATTAGTAATAATAAGTAATAATTATTAATAATTAATAACAATTAGTAATAATTAGTAATAATTAATAATAATTAGTAATAAATAGTAATAAATGGTAATAAATAGTAATAAATGGTAATCAATAGTATTAAATAGTAATAAATAGAAATAATTAGTAATAATTAGTAATAATTAGTAATAAATAGTAATAAATAGTAATAATTATTAATAATTAGTAATAATTAGTAATAATTAGTAATAATTGGTAATAATTGGTAATAATTAGTAATAATTAGTAATAAATAGTAATAAATAGGAATAATTAAAAATAATTAGTAAAAAATAGGAATAAATAGGAATAAATAGAAATAAATAGGAATAAACGCAATAAATAGTAATAAATAACAATAAATTGGATTAAATAGCAATAAATAACAATAAATAACAATAAATAACAATAATTAGAAATAATTATCAATAATTACTAATAATTACCAATAATTACCAATAATGACTAATAATTACCAATAATTACATATAATTACCAATAATTAGGAATAATTACAAATAATTACAAATAATTAGGAATCATTGGGAATAATTATGAATAATTAGGAATAATTAGGAATAATTAGTTATAATTAGCAATAATTAGCAATAAATAGGAATAATTTGTAATAAATAGGAATAATTGGCAATAAATAAGAATAATTACCAATAAATAGGAATAATTACCAACAAATACTAATAAATATGAATAATTAGAAATAATTAACAATAAAATCAATTTTAATAAATTTTAATAACATGGCACAATTTCCAGTGGATTGAAGGCACTCCTTTTGCTCGATGACTCTTCTCCTTTCAACTCTCACCGAATCAAAACATTATGAAAAGTATGCTTCTACGTATACATATCCAATATCGTATGCATGAGTTTGAATATGCATTGGTAGGACCACTTTTTTCATAATGTTTTTAGGTGGTGATAGTTGCAAGAAGAAGATTCATCAGTGAAAAGGGGGCTCTTATATCTGACGGCTCATTTACTTTCATCTTTCTCGCACTGAAATCATAATGAAGAATCTTCTCGGAGGTACACTTGTACATTCTTGTATGCATGAGAATGAATATGTGTACCTCCGAGTAGATTCTTCATTGTTATTTAAGTGTGAGAAATTTGCAAGTAAATGAGTCATCAGACAAAAGAGTAGTCATCAATCCACTATAAATTGTGTCACCTGTAATTAATGGTAATTATTAAGAAGTAGTTGTAATTATTTATCTTCTTTTTTTGGATAGTGTTTTTCTAATTTCAAATTATTCCAAAACAGTAATGATTTTATATTTTGTAGAAAAATATGGAACAAGGAAGTTGACAACAGTCATTATTAGATGATCACGCTTGGATAAATAGGCACAGAAATCCAAACAGTTCTGGTTTAAATCATGTATATATTGAGGTTGTTGAATCTTTTTTATCATTTACATCATCAAAACTAGAATTTGTTTTAGAAGGGAAAATTAAGTGTCCTTGTAAAAAATGTGCAATGAGAACATTTGACACATTTTACAAGGTTGGGGGACATCTCTTGTGGTTTGGTTTTTAACCAGATTATGTTTTTTGGTATCAACATAGTGAATTCAGTTCCATAGAAGATACTAATAACTTGATTTTGTACCATCATTGTTTCAAAATTTAGTACATGATGTTGCAGGTCCATCTTTTCAACAAACTGAAACTCAGGATGATATTGATTTAACTCCTAAGTTGGCCCCATCCGAATTTTATGAGTTGTTGAGATTTGTTAAGGATGCATTATATCCTGTTTGTAAGATAAGAAAATTATAAGTGGTTGAAAAATTTATGGATATTAAATCAGATAATGCAATATCAAACAACTATTTTGATTAGATATTTTCTTTGGTTAAAACATTGTTACCTGATGGAAATGTGTTGCCTGCAAATTACTATAAGAGCAAGAGGATGTTTCTTAATCTGTGCCTTAGTTATCATAAGATTCATGCATGTGCAAATGATTGCATCTTATATTCTGGTGAAAATCATTCATTGGATAGTTATCCCACATGTGGACAATCAAGGTATAAATAAGCTCAACTGGGTAAGTCTGGATTGATTCCTATAAAACATTTGAGATATTACCCCCTTACACCCAAGTTGCAACATTTATTTATGTCTCAGAACCCATCTTCAATGATGTTATGGCACAAAACCAAGATTTCAATCGATAAAATCTTGAATCATTCATCTGATGGTGATTCATAGAAAAATTTTGACTAACTGCATCCCTCTTTTTCTTTAGAAGCCAGAAACATGTGTTTGGGACTTTCTACTGATGGTTTCTATCTGTTTGGTTTTTATGGTAGTCAGTATTCATGTTGGAATGCCTTTATAACTCCATACAATTTACCTCCATGGATGTTGATGATGGATCCCTATATATTTTTGACCTTATTAATCCCAAGACATTCGAAAAAGAATATTTATTTTTATTTAAAACCACTTATTGATGAGTTAAATTCATTGTGGAGTAATGGTGTTAGTATGTATGATGTTTCTGCGAAACAAAATTTCATATTAAAAGTTGCATTAATGTGGATGATTGGTGACTTCCCGAAATATGGCATGTTATCTGGTTGGAGTACACATGGTCCGAAATCATGTTCTTACTGTATGAAATACAACAAATCCTTTATGCTCTTCAATGGAAAAAAACCTTTCTATTTTGACTGTCATCGTATATTTCTTCCAACCGGTCATTTTTTTCAGAGGAACAAATCTCATTTCAGAAAAGGCACAATTGAAAGAGATGAACCTCCAAAAATGATCTTAGGTACAGAGTTAAAATCATTTTTATTTTCATTACCTCCCATCACATTTGGTCCAATAGTAAACGAGTAGAAAATTCATGGCTTTGGGAAATAACATAATTGGATAAAACAGATCATTTTTTGGGATGTTCTATATTGGTCTGATTTGTTGGTCTACCACATGGTGGATGTCATGCATATTGAGAAGAAATATTTTGATAATTTATTCCATACAGTTTTGGATACACCAGGTAAGACCAAAGATAATGTAAAGGCATGATTAGATCTTTCCCAAATTTGCAGATGACTAGAACTTAAACTGTTTTAAAATGTCAGATCATAGAGGTTAATGAATCCAAAAGATTCTTATACACTATCCAAAGAGAGTCACTTATTATATTTTTAGTGGATTTCAAATTTGAGACTTCGAGATGTCTATGCTTCCAATTTGGGCAGATGTGTTAAGAATGGTCATATTACCAGATCAAAAAGTCATGATTTTCATTTTATAAGGGAAAGACTTATGCCGATTGGGTTCAGATGTTTTTTGAATTCTATGATTTGGGATTCGATAACAGACATATCAAAAAAAATCGAGACATTTGTGCAGTGAAAACAGACTATGATGCACTAAGTAAACTGGAAGAAGATGTTGTTGTCATTAAATGTAAACTATAAAAATCTTCCTGACAGCTTTCTTTGACTCAATGGAACATCTGATATTACATTTTCCACATGAAGCTAAATTTGGAGGTCTGGTATAGTTTTGATGGATGTACCCATTCTAGAGATACATGCATAAATTGAAGAAAAAAGTACATAACAAAGTATCAGTTGAAGGATCAATTATTGAATCTTATTTGTAAGAAGAAATTCGTTTTTTCTACTCTAATTATTTTGAATTTGAATATCCCTCAAAACACAACCGCATGGGATGGAACAAGAGGAATTCTATTGATAAAATGGAAAATCAATTATCATTTTTTAATCAACCAGATCTTGGCTTCAGTGGAGTTCATGAATGATAGATTTCAGATGATGAACATCACAGAGCTCATACATATGTTCTGCTCAACTATGATGAAATGACATCACTTGTACTTTGAGTGCTTCTATCACTTATTCTATAATTCATGTTACAAAAATTAAACTTACTTTATTTGTAGCTTATATGATAATCATATCAAGAAACAACTTCCACAAATTACAACAGCTGCTCTAGAAGAACACCAACAAAAAAATCTCAATGGTTTCAAAAACTAGTAACATTAATTATTTATGTTTTAATATATCAATTCTATTTATTATTTTTTATATTGATAAATATTTTAAAAAAATTTAGGTGTCTCAACATGCTGATAAAATTGATAAATGACTGTGTATATTGAGTAACCCACCATCCAAAATGGTTAAATCTTCTAATGTATATGTGGTGAATAGTTTTCAATTTCATACACATGCATATGGGGAATAAAAAAACAATGAATAGTGGAGTTTTCTTGATAGGATCGCATCATATAGAAATTGAAGTTGACTTTTACGGCATGCTGGATGAAATTATTGAACTGTGTTATCTAAGGAAAAATTACACAATAATGTTTAAATGTCAGTGGTTGGATACTGAGAGAGGATTTCATGTTCATTCGATTCATGTAATCGTTGATATTAAATATAAATGTCTTCTTGTAGTAAATGAAACATTTTTACTAGCTCAATAGGCACATCAAATATATTACGCAAAGTACTCCGCTACTTCAAGAGACCAAAGTGATTGGTGGAGCATAATAAAAATGAAATCTTGGGGAAATCAGTTTACTCAAACTGAATGTAGTTCCAATGAAGTACAAGGAATTGAAATTTTTCAAGAGACTACTCAAAATCCATATTTTTTACAAAGAGACATGAATATCGATGATGACACCCCACAATTAAGGGTCTATGGTGATGATGATGTTAATGATGTTACAAATGAATTTTAAATGGAAATAGAAATTGAAACTGAAACTCATATGGATATTGATGACGCTGATGATGAATATGAAGACATTGAAATCGTCAAATATAAAGATGATTATGAAGGTGAACATTAACACAGCTAAATGCTGGTTATAATGATAAATAATATATATATCTATATGTAATATTTATTTTCAATTATCTGCTAACAACAATCATTTTGTGTTTTAGATGGACCCTAATCTATTTCATGAGTTGGAGGAGGCTAAGCTACCTTTGGATGATGAGGATTTGGGATCATCTACCCCCCATCCTACTGGCAGTTCAGGGGGTACGCGGAGGGGGTGCAGTCTTGCGCGACTGATGATTCATGACCCTATTCCCGAGCGACGTCCACTTCTTGGTTTTGATCCATGCACGCGGAGTTATGGTAACCTTTATATTTTAGTTAGCTTTTATTAATTTTTTTATATACTAATTTTTTTATTATTTTTTCTTTTTTCACAATTTTGCACATGTATTTGTTGGATAGGGGAGTGATATCTTGTGCAATTATTTTTCTCATCCATAGATCACATGGGAACAGATTCCTGTGGATGTGCGGCTTGGAATGTTCAATCATTAGCTGGTACATAAATAAATAATATTTATTTAGAAATTTATTTCATTAATAACTTGATATTAAAAATTATTTGTAGGGTTTATGGAATCTCATCGATGATAGCATGTGTGGCGCTATCCACGAGGCATGGGAGGTGTCTATGCGTGAGCGTTTACATCAGTATTTTCACAATTTGAGATGGATAGCCATTAAGAAAGTAGGAGTGAGAGTATTTGATGAGTCATGTAGAGATCACGGACTAGATTACATTTCATCTCATGTTTGGGATGGATTATGTTCACACTGGTTGAGTGGTGGATTTTAGAGGAGATCTTCATTGGGCTGACAGAACTGGGGGAGACAGGAGGTGACACATCGAGCTGGTAGTCATACATCCAGTATGCATAGAGAGCATCTGGTAAGTATCTTTTTTAAATATGTTGTATAAAATTAAATATAAACTGTTTATTTTATATTAATATAGGTATTCAAGTATCCTGATATTATGGAGTACGATGTTTATTGGAGGATATACAGTGATCTATCCACTGGAGAGTTTAGAGGTGATCTCCAGCATCAGATTGTGGTCAGTAATATTTCTTTTTCAGTTAGAAAATTAACAACATATAATATTTTCACTATTTTAATTTCAAATTGAAACTGAACGAGTCATATGAGCCCGCGACCTCTCAGACGCGGTCTGAGAGTCAGGACAAGACGGTTGATTGAACTAGTGTCCACCATTTCAATGAGGCAGCATGGATGCAGGCAACCCATTATGCCTTCGAGAAGGGCTGAGTAGTTGGTATTGGCTCTCATTTAAATCCTGAGACTTATTATGGTACAGCTATGATGTCAGCGTCCAGCTCGAGAGGAGCTCGTGGAGAGGCATCATCTTCTGGATCACAGTATCAGGAGTAGTTTTGAGCTGAAATTTAGATTATAGAGAGTTTGTAGAAGTAGTAGGAAGATATGTGTCAGTAGCATGAGGAGGACATGCGTTGATGGCAGCAACAGCAGCACGAGAAGATGGAGTACATGCGTCGTCTGACTAGTAGTTTAGGGATGGAGTTTCCTCCACAATCTCCTCCAGCTCCTCCAGAAGACTATCCCCCCAGTGATTTTTTTTTTGTTCTGTTAAAAACATTTGAATAGAACATTTTTTGTAATATGAACTATTAACAATTTTTATATTTTATATTGGTGTGAATATTGCATAATTTTTTTTATTATTAATATTTTTTTATTTTTTTATTTATTATTAGTATAATATTTTTTAATGTTTGTTTATTTTACTAATAATAATAATAATAATAATATTTTATGATTTTTTTATATTTTTTTGCAAATATTGAGAATTTTAATATTTTTTTATTATTTTAATAATACTAATATTATTTTTTTCATTAATCATAATTTAATTATTTTTTATATTATTAAGTATTTGAAAATATTGATAATTTTAATATTTTTTTATTTTTTTACTATTTTAATTATATTAATATTATTTTTTCATTAATTATTATTATATTATTATTATTTATTTTATTAAGTATTTGTGACGAGGCCTTTTGCAATGGGGTCCCATCGCAAATAGATTATATATTTTTTTTTTAAACTTATTTTTGACGGGTTACTTTAACGTTGCAAAGACTCATTTATGATGGGCCCGTCGCAACAGGTTTATAACAAAAATGTATTTGCGATGGACCATCGTCCCATCACAAATACTTTTTTGTGATGATACCATCACAACAGGTTCTTGTATGTAACACCCTAAGATTTTATGAGAAATATTTTGTTTTTATGTATTATGTTATACGAAACACCAAAGGAATCTTTCACTACACACAACACTGTCTTGACTTGCGTTACACGCAATCGCGACCTTCCTCGATAGCGTGTGTAGTACGCAATACCAAGTTT
Source organism: Viscum album (assembly GCA_963277665.1). NCBI lineage: Eukaryota > Viridiplantae > Streptophyta > Magnoliopsida > Santalales > Viscaceae > Viscum > Viscum album. The sequence continues at coordinate 320,183,389 of OY728127.1, forward strand.
CACGAAACATCGATATATTATTATAATATTATTATGTACTAGCCGTTATGAATAGTAATAAATAATTTTGAATTTTATAACATTATTATTCATCTTACACATTTTCTAGAATATGGTATGAGAACAAAATAAATGTTTCGGGTAAAATAAGTACTTTTCAAAAAAATGTAGTTTTGCCAGCTGTTGATGGCATACCCACTTTAAATCAAGTTTTTGACATTTTTATAAGTTCAATTTGACAAAATAAAATTCTTTTGTGCAATCAGGATATAAAAATTTACAATGGATAAATTAGTCATATTATTATGATAACTTTTATATTTTGATGAGTAGTAAAAACACGCTATATTTTAATTTAAAAAAACTTTTTTCATCGCAATAATTTATATGGTTAAATTATAATATTTATTGGTTTTAAAGTATAAATAGAATATATTTTTACCATTTAATATAATGAATGTCAATACCATTAATTTTACATTGAATTCATAGGTAAAAACATTTCAATCTTTGGCAATGTTTTAACTTATAAAACCTGTTTTCTTAACAACAGAATTAATTTTAAATTAATTATTGCATATTATATGTTTTGAATTTTGAAAAATGGATTCCATATTTGAATTTAGTGGGTTTAAATTATGTTAATAGGTTACCCTTATTTTTTTATATTATGAATAGTAACTACGGTAATTTTTATTTACTGCAGTTAAAGGTAAATCGGGTAATTAAGGGTAAAAATAAGATTGTAAAATTACACACATGCAAAAATTCTATCGGATGAATAAAAGTCGACCCATATCACCTAAGGGTCGGAATAGATTCATTTCATGGACTTTTGACCCTGAAATGATGTAATTATTATTAAAACTAAAGAAAGTGACAATATGTCACTCTCTTAAATCCTATAAGTGTAATAATTTTAATTTAGTGATAAGCTTCATAAAACTTAGAAAATGAATAATCTCCAGAAAGATAATAACATTATCTACATCATGTGAATTTATTTAGAATTTTTAGGGATTAAATAATCATCATTAATTATGACACAATAGTGATGTTGAAATTATTTTATTGATTTAAATATGAAATAAATGGTTTTAAAAATATTAAAATAAATATTATATGAACTATTTAATGTACTCCACGAATTTTATAGATAAATATTACATGTTATGTATCTATTAAATCTTTTAGTTAAAACATATCTTCTGTGTGGATTTTATTTAAATTCAAATAAACGAATAGTGTCAAAATTGACACTATTGTTATTTTATAAAAATAACATATTATAAAATTGTTTAAAAATCACAAAAATATTTAAAAAAATTATAAATTAAAATTTATATGGTCAAAAATTTCATAAAGTATATAATTATGTACAATTAACAACATATAAGTAATTATTTATAATGATTTAAAATTTAGAATATTATTACCACAAATAAAATTAAATAGATTAAATAAGGATAAATTAAGTTGATAATGTTTAAAATAAATTCCCAACATGTATAAATTTTATTGGATGATGATATTACAACCTTATCCCATCTAATCATCGAATTTGAGTAATTTTGGAAGTATTTAAGTGGGGTTTGAATTTATATTAAATTAATATTTTTGAGGTTTCCAAAGGTTCCCATCTCCTCCCTTATAAAAGGGCACATCCTCCCTCTCCTACTCACACAATTTTGAGCCTTAAATCTCGGCTAACCCCTACCCATTTTCCTTCTCAACTTCCCTAGAAACATACTAGAGGTCCTGGTCTTCTTCAAAGACCAATTTTAGTGCCCTAAGAGGAGGTTTCAAAGAGGCGTGTCGAAGAAGAGGTAATATCTGTTATCGATTCTTCCAAATTTATTTCTTATTATACTTCCTCTTATTTAGTTGTTTCATTATAAAGTAATAAAATCAGTATCACTAACATACTTATATGTTATTATAAATATTAAACAACAATATTTCACCTTATATCCATCCTACGAAAAATGAAATCACCGCGCGTGCGTACGTACGGAATACCGTCTCCACGCCGTGGTGTAATCTGTTTTCCACCACCACCTTACTTGGATGTGTATAATGGTGTAATGAATAACTATCTATGATTATTTTAATTTGATAATGATTATGAAATATTATACATACACTTCAATACAATTCCATGATCATGGGAACGATATCATCGCTCGTGCGTACGTACGGCTTACCATCTCAACGATGTGATGCGACTTGTTCTACATGATCTTCATTGAATAATGATTATATAGATGAATCTAATGAATAAATATTATATATATTACACTAATACCATTCTGTAAATGAGTTATATATAACCTAAAAATAAGAATAAGATTTTATTCGACAAAACATGCATAAGAACATAAAGCAATGAACACCCGAATAACAAGTACCAATGAAATATTACTAATAATAAGATAAGAATATGACCATATAAGATATCATAACAATGAATATGATTTTATAATAATTCAATGACATTATTTAAATCATTATACAGGAGTTTCGTATATGTACGAGGCAAATCGGACCTAAGGTAAGGGAAAATCTCGCAATCTCATTTTTATCCGAGATTGTTTATACTTCAGAATTTACTGGGGGATATTTATCATCCACATCCATGTTTCCTCAATATGTAATATTATTTATTTCCACCTACAATTTTTTAAATCCAATTTTACCCATTGGTGAGTTTTTAGTAAAAGATATAAAAGGAATCTTTTGTCGTTTTTGGTACGAGGTACTTTTTGACTTTTCCGGACAAAGTACGAGAAGAATAATTTTTTTTAACTTATACGTCATGAATGGATTTTTATGATTTCATATAAAATTATTTACATGAATATTAATTTAAAATTTTTTAAGTTTTATTTTTAATTAACTTCTTTTAGTTTAAAATTTTATGACATATTAAGAAAGGAAAAATGTTTTTGAAGTGGAAAGGATATTTTCCTCAAGAATGGAGTTCAAGTGTTTTATCAAAATTATTTTTCATCTAATATAATATAGGGTTATGTTTATATCCCTATTTTTACATTTATTTGATTATGTTATGCTAGAATTATGTCCTTTTATCTTATATGGTTTATGTTATGATGGCATGATGTTTAAGAATCCCATTTTTATTACATGGGTTATGCTATGATATCTGATTTATGATTTTGTGGCACACATAAGAATGGTTTTATTATGAGATTGGTGGGACCTATATCTTCCTCCAATTCATTGGGTAAAGATTTATATCTCATGAGAAAGACATGTCTGGAATGGAAAGTTAATTTGGTTCAGTGATACAGGACTAGAACGAGGAGTGAAATCAGTTCAGTAATGGACTTTTTCCTCTATGATGGTCTTGGAAAAGAGCCTCGACTAATATGAAATTATTTTATATGATTATGTGTGTATTCCACAAAGTTTCATGTTTTAAGTTATGATTATTGGGATTTCATTTCACTACTATGATTTATCCCATGTTATGATATTATGATCTCTTTTGCAGGTTAAGATTTTCAAAATGTTATGTTCTTATGAATATGATATGATTGATATTTCTTTTTTTTCCCTTAATTAGCATTTGAGGTAACCCTTTTGTATGTTTTCTTTTCCCCAGGTCGGGAAGAAGGTTATTAAGTAGGATATGCCAAAAGAGACTCTAGATATGATGAAATAAATGGGAGAAAATATAGATGATTTATGAACCAGTTGTTTAGGTTTCCCCGTTTCTAAAGACACTATACCTATATGGTCCTATCATGGTTTTGTTATATGTTGTAATAAGTATGCTTCAATTATGAAGTAATAACCATGTATGTAAAGTATGATTAGTTATATTTGGTACTAGAGGAAAGCTATAGTCAACCTTTGGAAACTAGGATGTGAAAGCCTTAGTAAGAACTCTAAGGATATTTCTAAACATAGAACACAATATTAGTGTTTTAGAAATGGCCATGAACAACCTATGATAAGACCTAAATTGTGAAATTTTATTCTTGATTATGTGGTTTTCCTATTATGATTAGTGTTTCTCACATTATGCTTCTTGGTTTTAGTCAATGGATGGAACCTAAAGGAACCATGTTAATGCTGAATGCGACGGGCAATGAAATGACTGTCCCCCTGAGAAAACAAACGTTATGGGAGCTAGAATGAAAAATCTTGTAGCCGTGATCACACAACTTTCTCAAGCTATGAATCATGCAGGACTTCCAAATGAGAAAATGAAGGAGCAACATTCTATTGAATCCCTCATGAGGAAGCATCTGCCTTCATTCAGTGGGTATTTTGATCCATTAGTGGATAAACAATGGATCAGTACCACTGAAAAGATATTTCCAGTTCTACAATGTTCTGAACATGATAAAGTTATCTTAGCAGTATATCGTTTGGAAGGTGAAGCTGATCAGTGATGTAATGTTATTAAGAATATGAGGCAAAGGGGTGAAATTGAGTCCATGGAATGGGACGAGTTCAAGAACTTATTTTTCAATAAGTACTTCCCTAGTATTCTTCAAACAAATATAAATAAGGAGTTTCTTGAACTGGAGCAAAAGGATGATGAATCTTTTGGTTCCTACGAAGCAAATTTTACAAGACTTGCAAGGTATGCTTTCGGAATTATTATCCAACCTGAGAGTAAAATCGATCGATTCTTTAGTGGCTTAAAACCAAGTCTTTGAAGGGTGTTATCCATAAGGGACTTCAATAGCTATGAGGAAATTGTTCGATGTGCACTCAAGGTTGGGATGGAGATTGGAGTAACCCATCAATCATATGGGTTTGATAAGAAGAGGAAAATGGAATTCAAAGGAAAATCTAAAGACCACACTGAAAAGAAGATGAGTTTTCCCTTATACTCAAAGTGTGAAAATAAACATGCAGGGAATTGTCTTAAAGGGACAAGTAAATGTTTTAAGGGTGGAAAAGAAGGTCATTGGGCAGTTTAATGTCGAAATAATGGGAAGAAGATGTCTAATGATGCGAACAAAGAAAGGGATACACAGAATTAACCTCCTAAACTTCAATGTTTAAAGTGCAAGGAAATGGGGCATTATGCCAATCAATGCCCTAATCCAATGTTTATTGATGATGATCGACGTCAAAAAACTATTAAGGCCAAAGACAAAGGAAAGTCACATGAAATTTCTATCAATGATGTGGAGTATGATAATGAAGTGGTGAAAGGTAGACTTACCATCCACTCTAGAGTAGGAAATGTTTTATTTGATTCTGGATCCACCCACTATTTTATTTCTAAAGAATTTTCTAAGGGTATCGCCATATTACCTCAGCAGTTAGATATTGAGTTAGTTGTGACAACCCCTAATGGAACAACAGTCGCATCAAAAGTTTTCAATTCTTATCCTATTGAAGTTTGTGGGAAAGTACTTCCTGCAAATCTTGTGATCCTTCCTATAGCGGAATTTGATGTGATTATTGGCATGGATTGGCTTTCTTTATACAGATCTCATATCAATTTACAAAGAAGGGAAATCACATTTAATATTCTCGATCAATCTACTATCATCTATCGATGCAAGGATGAATATAACCTTCAAGTGGAAATATCTTCCATCTTATGGGTCTTGATTCCAATAAATGAAGGTAATTTATCTCAAATGGTTGGACAGAAACTCACGATTAAGAATATTCCCATTGTACAGAAGTTTGATGATGTCTTTCTAGACGAATTGCCAGGTCTTCCACAAAATCGTGAAGTTAAGTTTTCAATAGAACTCATACCGGGTGTTATGCCTATTTCAAAGACACCATAGAGAATGGCCCAAATTTAGTTTCAGGAATTGAAGAAGTAACTCCAAGAAAATATTGATAAAGGATTTATATGCCCTAGTGTGTCACCTTGGGAAGCACCTATTCTCTTTGTTAAGAAGAAAGATGGATCAACGAGACTTTGCATTGATTATCGAAAACTTAACAAGATCACTATCAAGAAAAAATATCTTCTCCCACATATTGATGGCTTATTTGACCAACTACATGGAGCTCAATACTTTTACAAGATTGATCTTCGTTCAGGGTATCATCAATTAAGGGTTAAAAATGAGGATATACCAAAGACTACTTTCCGTACAAGGTATGGACACTATGAATTTATAGTGATCCCATTTGGTCTTACTAATGCCCCTGTTATCTTCATGGATCTAATGAATAGAATCTTTAGAGACTATCTTGATCAGTTTGTGGTAGTCTTTAAAGATGATATTCTTGTCTATTCAAAGAGCAATGAAGAACATGAAGATCGCTTGAGAATTATATTAAAGACCCTAATAAAGGATAAGTTTTATGACAAATTTACCAAGTGTAAATTTTGGATTCAAAAAGTTTTATTTTTGGGTCACATAATCTTAAAAGAGGGGATATATATGGATCCAGAAAAAACAGAGGTTATCAAAAGATGGTCGAGACCAACAATAGTAACTGAGATCAGAAGTTTTCTTAGTCTGGCTGAATATTATCAAAGTTTTGTGAAATATTTTTCAAGGTTATCTAATCCACTCACCAGGTTGACTCGAAAAGGAGTTAAGTTCGTTTGGATGGAGGAGTGTGAAGAGAATTTCAAAGAGTTAAAACGAAGGTTATCCAGTGCACCAGTGCTCACACTGCTGTATTGTGGAGAAAGGTTTGTGATCTACAGTGATGCATCCAAGAAGGGATTGGGGTGTGTTCTCATGCAAAATGATATGGTGATAGCTTATGCCTCACAACAGTTGAAAATCCATGAGAAAAATTACCCAACTCGTGATTTGGAGTTTTCCATGATAATCTTTGAATTAAAAATATGAAGGCATTATCTTTATAGTGAAAGGTGTGATATTTATACTGATCATAAAAGTTTAAAGTATATTTTCACACAAAAGGAGCTGAATGTGTTCCAAAGAAGATGGTTGGAATTGATTAAGGACTATGACTGCTCAATACATTATCACCCTGGGAAAGAAAACAAGGTGTAAGATGCATTAAGTCGATAAGACCATGCTAGCTTATCTATGATGAGGATCAAAAAAGATCCAATATTTATGGATTTACAAAGGATGGATCTTGGGATTATAATGGAAGGGGGAAAATCATATCTTTCTCAAATGAATGTTCAACCATCTATACATGTGAAGATTAAAAAGGCACAAAAATAATATATAGAGTTACAAAAGAAGTTGAGAAATGTTCCTGAATTCAACCTTGATTGTGATGGGATAATAAGGTTCAGGAATCAGGTTTGTGTTCCTCTCATCCCAGAATTAAAGAAGGAGCTGCTGGATAAGGCTCATAGTTCTTAATTATCTATTTATCCTGTAATCACGAAGATGTATAGGGACCTGAAAGAGTAATTCTGGTGGTATGGAATGAAAAAATATATTTCTTAATATGAATCTCGATGCTTGGTTTTTTATCAAGTTAAAGCTGAGAGACAGAAGTCTAATGGGACGTTACAACCATTACCCATACCTGAATGGAAATGGGAAAACATCAATATGGACTTTGTCACCGGACTTCATAAAACATCGAAAGGAAATAATTCTATATGGGTCATAGTTGATCATCTTACGAAGTCAGCGCACTTCATTGCTATTAGAGAATATTTCTCTCTAGATCAGCTTTCCAGGATATATGTAAAGGAAGTGGTAAAATTGCATGGAGTACCCCTTTCCATTATATCTTATCGGGATCCGTTGTTTACCTCGATGTTCTGGTGAAGTCTTCAGTATACTTTAGATACAGAGTTGAGTTTCAGCACTGCTTATCATCCTCAGATAGATGGTCAATCTGACAGAACAATAAAAACTCTAGAAGATATGTTAAGAGATTACTCGATGGATTTCAAAGTTGGTTGGGATCAACACCTACATTTGGTGGAATTTTCTTATAATAATAGCTTTCACTCCAGTATTTAGATGGCTCCTTATGAAGCTCTCTATGGAATAAAATGAAGGACTCCAACTTGCTGTGATGAAGTTGGGTAAATAAAGTTGTTAGGACCTGATCTTGTTGATGAGATGGCAGAAAAGGTCAGATCTATTCAACAACACATAAGAGCAGCTCAGAGTCGACAAAAAAATTATACCGACAACTAAAGAAAAAATCTAGAGTTTGAAGTGGGTGATAAAGTTTTCTTAAGAATATCTCCTTGGAATAGAGTAATGAGATTTGGAAAGAAGGGAAAGCTGGGCCCTAGGTATATTGGTCCATTCGAAATACAGGATTGTGTTGGGAAGTTAGCTTACCGATTGTCACTTCCACCGAATCTCTATCAAGTTCACGATGTGTTCCATGTATCTCTCCTGAGAAAGTACATACCATATCCTTCACATATACTAAGCTCAGAAGTTGTACCACTGGAGCAAGATCTTTCTTATGAAGAACATCCGATAGAGATTCTGGATCGTAGTGAAAAAGTTCTACGTAACAAGACCACTCGCTTGGTGAAAGTTTTATGGAGGAACCACCAATTAGAAGAATATACAAGGGAGATTGAGGATATGATTAGGGAGAGGTATCCTCATCTGTTTGTTATGAAGTGACGAATTTCGAGGGCAAAATTCATTTTAAGGGGGGTATAATGTAACACCTTGAGATTTTTTGAGAAATATTTTGTTTTTATGTATTATTTTATACGCAACACCAAAGAAATCTTTCACTACAAACAACATTGTCTTGGCTTGCGTTACACGCAATCGCGACCTTCCTCAATAGCATGTGTAGTACGCAATACCGAGTTTCACGAAACATCGATATATTGTTATAATATTATTATGGACTAGACATTATGAATAGTATTAACTAAGTTTTGAAATTTATAACATTATTATTCATCTTACACATTTTCTAGAACATGGTATGAGAACAAAATAAATCTTTCAACTAAAATAATTATTTTTCTCCAATGGCCCAAAGGCCTTCATTTTTTATTGATTTTTGATAATCCTCCTTTCAAGGGGTGAGGTGGAACCCTTAAAAGGCCCGTAGGCATAAGTATTACATGGCCCATAGGCCTTAGAGGAATTCATTGCCCGTAGGATTCAAACATTACATACAACCTAGACTAACTACTTGGAACTACTCCTCCCTAGCATCTTCATCGTGAAATTAACTCTCTACCTTTGCATGGCTGTTCGGCAAGGCTTTCCCGTGCATGCACAGGCTTGATCGTGAAATCAGATATCTAACTACTTTGACATGTTTATAAGTTCAATTTGACAAAATAAAATTCTTTTGTGGAATCAGGATATAAAAATTTACTTTGGATATATTTTTCATATTATTTTAATTACTTTCATATTTTGATGAATGGTAAAAACATGCTATATTTTAAATAAAAACAAATTTTTTCATCGCAATAATTTATATGGTTAAATTATAATATTGAATGGTTTTAAAGTATAAATAGAATATATTTTTACCATTTAATATAATTTATTCCATTACCATTAATTTTACATCGAATTCATAGGTAAAAACATTTCAATCTTTGGCAATGTTTTAACTTTTAAAACCCGTTTTCTTAACAACGGGATTAATTTTAAATTAATTACTGCATATTCTATGTTTTGAATTTTGAAAAATGCATTAAATATTTGAATTCAGTGGTTCCAAATTATGTTAATAGGTAACTCTTATTTTTTTATATTAGAATAGTAACTAAGGTAATTATTATTTACTGCAGTTAAAGGTAAATCGATTAATTAAGTGTAAAAATAAGATTGTAAAATTTCCATAACACATGCCAAAATTCTATTGGATGAATAAAAGTCAATCCATATCACCTAAGGGTCAGAATAGATTCATTTTATGGACCTTTGACCATGAAAATGATGTAATTATTATTAAAACAAAAGAAAGTGACAACATCTCACTCTCTTAAATCATATAAGTGTAATAATTTTAATTTAGTGATAAGCTTCATAAAACTTCAAACATGAATAGTCTCCAAAAATATAATAACATTATCTACATAATTTGAATTTATTTATAATTTTTAGGGATTAAATAATCATCATTAATTATGACACAATAGTGATGTTGAAATTATTTTATTGATTGAAATATCAAATAAATGGTTTTAAAAATATTAAAATGAATATTATATGAACTATTTAATGTACTTCAAGAATTTTATAGATAAATATGACATTTTATTAATCTATTAAATCTTTTATTTAGAACATATCTTCTGTGTGGATTTTATTTAAATTCAAATAAATGAATAGTGTCAAAATTGACACTATTGTTATTTTATAAAAAAACATATTATAAAATTGTTTAAAAATCACAAAAAATATTTAAAAAAATTATAAATTAAAATTTATATGGTATAAAATGTCATAAAGTATACAATTATGGACAATTAACAACATATAAGTAATTATTTATAATGATTTAAAATTTATAATATTATTACCACAAATAAAATTAAATAGATTAAATAAGGATAAATCAAGTTGATAGTGTTTAAAATAATTTCCCAACATGTATAAATTTTATTGGTTGATGATATTAAAACCCTATCTCATATAATATTCTAATTTGATTAATTTTGGAATTTTTTAAGTGGGGTTTGAATTTATATTAAATTAATATTTTTGAGGTTTCCAAAGGTGCCCCTCTCCTCCCTTATAAAAGGGAACCTCCTCCCTCTCCTCCTCACACAATTTTGAGCCTTAAAGCTCGGCCAAACCCTACCAATTTTCCTTCTAAACTTCCCTAAAACATACTAGAGGTCATGTTCATCTTCAAATACCAATTTTAGTGCCCTAAGAGGAGGTTTCAAAGAGGCGTGTCGAAGAAGAGGTAATATTTGTTACTGATTATTTCAAATTTATTTCTTTTTCTACTTCCTCCTCTTTAGTTGTTTCATTATAAAGTAATAACATAAGTATAACTCATATAATTATATGTTATTATAAATATTAAACAACCATATTTCACCTTCTATCCATCCTATGAAAAATGAAATCACCGCGCGTGCATATGTACGGAATACCGTCTCCACGCCGTGGTGTAATCTGTTTTCCACCACCACCTTACTTGGATGGGTATAATGGTGTAAAAAATAACTATATATGATTATTGTAAATTGATATTGATTTTGAAATAGTATACATACACTTCAATACAATTACACGATCATGGGAAGAATATCATCGCTCGTGCGTACGTACGGCCTACTGTCTCCACGATGGGATGTGACTCGTTCTACATGATCTTCATTGAATAATGATTATATAAATTAATTGAATGAATAAATATTATATATATTACACTAATACCATTCTATAAATTAGGTATCTATAACCTAAAAAGAAGAATAATAATTTATTCGACAAAACATGCATAAGAACATAAAGCAATGAACACCCGAATAACAAGTAGCAATGAAATATTACTAAAAAAAGATAAGAATATGACCATATATGATATCATAACAATGAATATGATTCTGTAATAATTCAAAGACATTATTTAAATCATTATACAGAAGGTTCGGATACGTACGAAGCAAATCGGACCTAAGGGAAAATCTCGCAATCTCATTTTTATCCGAGATTGTTTATACTTCAGAATTTACTGGGGAATATTTAGCATCCACATACATTTTTACTCAATATGTATATTATTTCTATCCTCATACAATTTTTTATATCCAATTTTACCCATTGGTGAGTTTTTAGTAAAATATATGAAAGGAATCTTTTTTCGTTTTTGGTACGAGGTACTTTTTGACTTTTCTAGCCAAAGTATAAGAAGAATGATTTTTTTTAACTTATACATCATGAATGGATTTTTATGATTTCATAGAACATTATTTCCATGAATCTCTCTTTACAAGTTTTCAAGTTTTATTTTTAATTAACTTCTTTTAGTTTAAAATTGTATTACATATTAAGAAAGGAAAAATGTTTTTGAAGTAGAAAGGATATTTTACTCAAGAATGGAGTTCAAGTGTTTTATCAAAATTATTTTTCATCTAAGATAATATAGGGTTCTTTTTCTTTCCCTATTTTTACATTTATTTGATTATGTTATGGTGGAATTATGTCCTTTTATCTTATATGGTTTATGTTATGATGGTATGATATTTAAGAATCCCATTTTTATTACATGGGTTATGCTATGATATATGATTTATGATTTTGTGGCACACATTAGAATGGTTTCATTATGAAATGGGTGGGACCTATATCTCCCTCCAATGAATTGGGTAAAGATTTATATCTCATGAGATATACATGGATGGAATAGCAAGTTAATCCAGTTCAGTGATACAGGACTGGAACTAGGAGTGAACTCGGTTCAGTAATGGACTTTGTCTTCTATGATGGTCTTGGAAAAGAGACATGACTAATATGAAATGATTTTCTATGATTATGTGTGTATGCCAAAAAGTTTCTTTTTTTAAGTTATGATTATTGGGATTACATTTCACTACTATTATTTATCCCATGTTATGATATTATGATCTCTTTTGGAGGTTAAGATTTTCAAAATGTTATGTTCTTATGAATATGATATGATTGATATTTCTTTTGTTTACCCTTACTGAGCATTTGAGCTCACCCTTTTGTATTTTTTCTTTTCCCCAAGTCAGGAAGAAGGGTATTAAGTAGGATATGCCAAAAGGGACTCTAGATATGATGAAATAAATGGGAGACAATGTAGATGATTTATGAACCAGTTGTTTATGTTTCCCAATTTCTAAATACACTTTACCTATACGGTCCTATCATAGTTTTGTTATATGTTGTAATAAGTATGATTCAATTCTGAAGTAATAACCATGTATGTAAAGTATGGGTCGTTATATGGTATATATAAAGTATTTAATTGGATATCTATTTTTGATGGGACCATTTCCCATAGCAAGTAGTATTTTTTGCAATGGGCTCGTCATAAAAAATACTAGTTGCGACGCTGTTTTCTAAAATGGGCTATTTACGATGGGACCCTGTCACCAAAGATTTTTTGTGATGGGATCCCATCGCAAATAGACTATCGCAAGTAGCTGAAATTATAGTAGTGATCACATGGAACTACTTTCGGGATCTTTCTCCCGACATTATCAGTGTCTCAGGTTCCACTACTGGTGGGTCATTTTCAATAATATCCTCTTGTCTTCCTATCACTAAGCGTCGCCATGGAGACATATCTCTACAATTCCCAACACACATATTAAGACACATAACATAGAATTATCACAAAAAATAAAGGTATGTTCACATAAATCCATAACAAGTCACCCCCTTATCCCGCCACATGGTGAAAATCGATCCACTAACACTACCCTCAACCATCCCTTGTCTAGGTCATGGTTAAAAAAAGGGTAAGCACATTCTCATATTCAAGTTTCTCATTATACATTCATTTTTCACATTTCATATCATTTTACAATTTTGAATTCATATTAGGCACATTTTTTAGTTCAACTTTACACAAGAAAGAAAAACACTTTCATTTATAAAACTCACCCTAAAACTTTCTTTTTCATGTGTGCCTAAAATTATGTATATCACAATAAGTCATGTGTACCTAAAATTGTGTATGTAAAAAAAATATTAGGCCATACTAGGCCTCAAGTCAAATCTTAGAAAAACTCAGAAATAATAATCACATAACACAGCAAGTGCATCACCTAAGGTGAAATAACATCCAATTATAAAAACAAACATCAATAACAGTAATACCACACTTGATATTGGGTTTTACCCCATACATGGGCTAGATACTCCCATGCATGAAATCATGAACAAGTATCGAATCTTCCTAGCCTTAAATCTACCTATCCCAAATAGTAATACAAAATAAAATAAAATAAACATGCATTTCATACCATTTTGCAACATCCCGACCCAGGTTCCACACACCGGTACCCCAATCCAGTTGGTCACATGACCTCAAGTGTGCCTCCCCATACACCAGTTGCTACTAACTAGAAGTTAGGGTCCAATATATCAACATGGGAGACTATACCTTCTTTATCAAAGTACAATGATAAGAGAATTAAATAAATAATAACCAAGTGACAATAACCAAAAACCAGAATAATGCCATAACCATAACAGACCCATAATACATGATGAACCAGAATACGAAAATTATATCCAAAACCAACAGTATATATTTCATTCCATAATATGTGTCAAGCGTCAAAGGAAAAACCAAAATAAATACACTAACAAATCCTGAAGTGGATCCCAACACCATGTTTTATTCCATTATCCATTCTACATCCCAAATCATCCATCCATCTTAGGGATATTGTCCCCATCCTTATCCTTCTTACATGAAGTCTATTTGGGTACTGATCATATATCCTAAGTAGGGTGTGAGTACAACTTATCATTCCCCCACCAATGAAGTCAAAAACAATATCTAGTCAATAATAGTGTATGAAGTTGTAAAAATAATAAAGTACAATGCATAAAGTAAATTGTTATCAAATTTCACTATTCTTTAATTAACCACATAAATCCATGGGTTCATGATGACACTCATACTATCAATACCTTCTTTATCCCATGCCAGTGTCTAAAACTGTGCCCAAGTGATATCACAAATCACAATACCATGGTTATCATTTTTCATTTCATTTTAATTCATATCATGGCCAATTAGAAACATAGTCTAATTCCAATCTCATGGGAATAAAACATTGTGTCAAACACCCCATGGGTATTTAGAGCCCCTTCCCCTATCCCACACCTCAATGTCACATGGATATTTGGAGCCTCAATATCTATCCCACACTCGCTATCATATATGGTTATTTATAGCATCAGTCCCTATCCCACACCTCAACGTCATATATGGGTATTTGGATCCTCAGTTCTTGTCCCACACCTTAACATCACATGGGTATTTGGAGCCTCAGTCCCTATCTCACATTCACTAACACATATGGGTATTTGGTTTATTGGTCCCTATCTTGCACCTCAATATCACTTATATCACAAATATTACATATCATAAATTACAATTTCATATACATAAAGGTCACACATCATTAACTTTATTATCAAACATTCTCATTAAATTATACCTTTTCAATTTATCACAACAATCGTATTTTGTTATTTCAATCACAAGGAATAATATAAAAATTTTATCATTAAATCCTTTTTCAAAATTGAATCCAATAATTTATTGACCCTTAAAGGTTAAGCAAAACATCTCTTAATTACCATTAATCAATCATTTCAACATTCTATTAATCAATAAATTGAACAATCCCACCAATTTACTAATTAAAATGTCCAATTAATTAGATAATGTCATTACCCCATTAATCAATCAATTCCACAATCCATTAATTAATTAAAAAAATTAATTAATTCAATTTATGAAGTAATTACTAAAAGTGTAATATAGATTTCACAATTACATAAACGTAATTGAAATCCACACTTTGGGAATTGAATAATAGACCACCTACCTCAAGATTTTTTATGGACACTCTCTAATAGAAATCCCAAAATTTAAGCGAAATGTTCATTTACACAATGAAAAACAAGATATAGATCCCAAACCTAGTTCTAAAATTGAACAAATTAAGATCTATCAAAACCTAGATCTTGAAACATCACCATTGGAGGAAACATCCCTTAAAAAATTATAGAAATATGTGAGAGAGATAGAGAGAGGGGAAACCAATCGAGATGGGTCCTCTTAGAAAAAGAGGTTCAAATATGTAAAACATATCTTTTATTTTAAATTAATAGAGTTTTTAATCCCTTGAAATACATCCAGAAGCCTCCAAAAACTAGTGAAATGAATTAGGGTTGAGTCAGGGTGTTTGGGGATATTTGACGGGGGTTTGGGAATTTTTTAATTAATTTTTAGGTGTTTATTTTTTAGTGTGCATGGTTTCCTATATAGGGAAAATGGTTTTCCCAAAACATTTTCCTAACCATGAGCCTCCCCTTAGGGGTCTTGTGATTACTACTAAGTGGGTGTCGGGTTTCCCAAACTATGCACCCACCATGAAATCCCCCTCTACATGGGGTTGCACATTTTTCTAGGGAAGGGTGTATAGTTTGTAAAAATCATGGCCCAACCACGCACTACCAAAAACCCCTCTAAAAATATATAGTTTCACTTGAAAACTCACCAAAGTAAAACCCAAACAAGATATACTCAAAACAAGGCAAACGAGTACCTAAAAAAACGAGTATAAGTCAGATTCAGAAACGGTTTGGATATTACACATGTCTGGTGGTCACTATATGATATAGTAAAAGGGATTATATAATTCTACATATGATGTATATGATATATACTATGATGTCCATGTTTATATAGAGATATAATTAAGTTTGGTGGAGATCACACCAGACCCCTTAGTAGCTTGAGTAGCACTGGTTCTTTTCTAGAGGATACTCTTTTCTAATATCTATTAAATATGGATTTTATATTTGTTTTCAATGATACTAGAGACTATAGGGTCACATAGTTAGTCCTTTGGATAAGGATTAAGTTTTGGACAAAGTTTTTTTCCCAAAAAGGAAGATATTATGATAAAACCATAGACAAAATGAGTTTTCGATGGATTCACATATAGTTCTGAAGTTTTTTATAAAGTATATTTTGGATTTTAGTTCAAGTTGGGGAGTATAGTATTTGTGATAAAATATTCATGTGAATTAATTAAATTTATGTGCATGTATCTTCCCACATGGTTTCATCAATTATAACCCATTAAGAATGGATTAAATGGATTGCATTCATTGAATGAATTAAATAAATAATTCTAATATGAATAAATGTATATTGATACACTGAGTATGGTTGACACATTTCATTAAATGAAATGTGTTGGGGATGGATATATAAAGGGATGAGATCCCTTCTGTTGGGTAAAATCAATTGAATGCAGGTATCTCGATTCTCTCTTCCTCCCAAAAAATAGTTTATCACTAGGTGAAGGTTCTAGAACCCCTTCTGTGTTTATGGATCCTCAATAAACATCTTGGTAGAATTTTTCTAGTGTAATCCTCTTGGAGGTAGGAGGATTTCATCTATTACTCTCACGATATTCATCAAGAATACTCTATCAAAGATTAAATGTGGATCATTTTTTCACCTAGGTAATCACATTTATATTGTATCCTGATTTGGTCAAAGATATATCACACAAAATAGGTTTACCTTTTCCACTAAGGATCATATAGTGATATGTGAAAACCCATCAACTCTCTCATTTCAGTACCAGTATGTGTAATGGAAATATCATCCCATTATACTTTAATCATTCATCCTTAACTTTCTAACAAACCAAGAATTGAGATATGTACTTCATAATCTACCTCTTCATATTTCCCACCATAAATTATCCTTGAGATCTCTATATATCTTTGTGATTCTAGGATGGACAGATAATGATGGTCTATTTGAGTCATTTTATAGAACCTTATTTAATTATGGTACTCAAGGGACACATACTTGTTTCACAACCCTTATTATTTGGTCACTACACATATTGGTATTTGCAGTTTTATACTCTCTTTAGTGCCTCCTTGATACTCACATGAATGGATGGTTGATTAGTTATTTGGGAAAGGTAGGATTTTTATCATTTTCTTATGACTTAAGGATCCATCATTTTCAAATCCATGAGTATTTAGTCTTTTTTCAATCTTCATCATGGATAAGCAAGTATGAAATTTCCTACTCAGAGTACCACCAACCCTGTTTTCCTTCCTAGGGTGGTAATGTATTGAAAATTCATAGACTTTGACAAACTCTAACTATCTCTTTTTAATCATACCCAACTTCTTATATATGAATATATACTTTAAGCTCTTGTGATAAATATATATATATATATCACTCTTTTCACCATAGAGATAATTCTTCCAAATCATTAATGAAATGATAATTGTCACCAACTCTATAGAATGTGTTGGGTAATTTTTATCATGGGTCATTAATTGAAATGAGACATAAGATATTACCTTTTTATTCTTCATGATTAAACCTCATAATCCCTTCTTTGAATCACCATTGTATATTACAAACCCTTCCCCACTATAGGGTAGTGTTAGTATAAGTGTGGTGACCAACCACTTCTAAAGTTCCCTAAAAAATTATTCACAATTCTATATCCATAGAAACATCACACCCTTTTGATTTAACATGGTCAATGGATTTTATATCCATGATAAATTCCCTAAAAATATTCAATAGTAACCATCCAATCCAAAAAATATATGAATCTTTGTTACAGTGGTCAATCTAGATCATTTTTCAATAACCTCCTTCTTTAAATGATCTATATATATGACCTCACTTTTGATTACATGAGCCAAGAATGATACTTTCAATAGTCAAAATTCACACTTGATAAATTTGGCATATATTTTCTCCTTTATCAAGGCCTTAAACACAATCCTCAAATGATCTTTATGTTATTCCTTTCTATTGGAATATATGATAATATCATCCATGAAGACTACCACTGAGTAATAAATATAGTCTAAAAGGACACAATTCATTGGATTCATGAAGATAGTAGGGGAATTTATAAGTTTTAATGGAATAAATATAAATTTTTACTATTTATATATCATAAGTAAGGTTATGTTAGGTATATTCCCTTTATACCCTTAATTGATGATATCTCTATCAAAGTTCATTCTTTAGTAAGTATTGATTCCCGATGATTTGATCAAATAAGTCATCAATATGAGGTATATGAAACTTGTTCTTGATCATTTTTTATTAATTTCATGATAATAAATGTAAAGATGCATCGATCCATCCTTCTTTTTGACAAAATGATTTTACACTGCATGGTGAAGCACTAAAGAGTAGAAAATTATGATCTATATTCTCTTAAATTTGATTCTTAAATTCTTCCAATTAAATGGGATCCAATATATAAGGAATATTTTATATTCTAATATATCAAATATTAGTTCATTTGAAAAATTAAAATCATGATCTGGGGGAAGACCATGATGTTCTTTAGAAGATACGATGATATACCCCCATAAAATAGGAATATATCCAATGGTGAGTTTCTTTCCAACCATTTGAGTTATGAGTCCCCTTTTATTGGGTATTAAGATCCATATTATAGATTTTTCATAAAAAGTGTTTTATAATCATCCTTGAATTGATATTTTATAATAGTATTATTTAGGATATTAAATGAGATATTCATATCATGATAATTGATAAGTGATCTATGTATAGAGAGACAATACATGACCAATATCAAATCAAATTATACTGAGGGGAGAATAACTATATTTTTAAGAAATATCTTCCCAAAAATCTTGATCTAAGAAAAATTATATACCTTGGACTCAATCATTGTACCACTATATGTTTTCACCGATAATTCAATATCCTGAGTTTGAGGTGCTAAATAAAAATTTTTAATGAACTTTCAAGATATGAAATAATGAGAAGAGCCATAATAAAATAAGACATTCACATGTCTAAAGGGAAAAATAAGTGTACCTTTCACCACTTCATGACCAACTTCAGATGTAGTGATTTCACTGGCTCTTCTCTGTTCCATATTTTATAGAGTTTGTTGATGTCTATATTCCTCAAGAGCGTTATGATTGGGGAATTGATTTTCATAATGCCTAAATACCTTTTACTTGAAGCACTGAAGTGCAGGTGGAACATTTTTTTGGTAATTATTATATTCTATTGTATTGACCATCTTATTCATACACGTTTTTCACTCAAGAGCTTGATATACAACACTTACACATTTAAATCACCTTCTAAACCCTTTAAAAAAATCTTTGTGGCTTCCTACCACTTTTTATCATATAAGAGGATTCTTTTTCTTCCGTCCATGTGATTGTTCATTTGAGTTTCCATATAAATCCATTTTCCTTTTCTTTTCTCCAAATTAATGGGAGTAATGAGAGTATGAATTTCATTTCCACTTTAAGCACACATCAAAGAATTTATTCATACTTTCTAAAGCATATTATAGATAATACCTTTTCAAGAATTTGTTTTAGGACATTAAAGAATAAATCGATCAATCTATTATAGTCATTAATAAAAATATAGATATACCTTGAGAGTCTTTTAAATTTTCACTCATGGGTGAAAATAGATTCATCTTCCTTTGGTTTCAACTTTATAAATTCTAAATTCATTTCCATATTAAGATTTCAAGGAAAATACTTGATAAAGAATATTCCCTTAAACGCCTCCCATTCCATAGAGTATAATTTTTCCTTTTGTGTTGTATTCTTAATGAGGGTCCATCGTTGATTAGTATCACCCTCAAAATGATACATAGTAAAGTCAAACATTTCATGGTCCAAGCACTGGGCAACAGAAAATATTTTTTCCTATGGAATTGACCCATTGCTCAGAATTTATTGGATTAGAAGACTCACAAAATGAGGGTGGATGTGGTCACATGAAATAATTCAAAGCTAACTAATATTTTTTGTAATATTGACATTGTTTTAATTATTTTTCATTACTTAATATTGTCAGGTGATCATTATAATGAGTTTTTTAAATCTATCTCCCATCTAGTTTTATTTTTCTCATTAAGATAATAACTAAATTATCTATTGCATTATTTATTGATCCAGTTCCTCATATTTCCATCCATTTACTAAAATATAAGAGATTTATGGATGAGAATTTTTAAATAAATAAATGTATTGAATGAAAGATATGAACATAGGAGGAAATAAGTCATAAATTAAATATATACCTAAAATTGTGAATTTTTTAGGTCTATACCTAGGTTATCCATAGAATTTTTCCTAACCTAATTATATATCAAATTTCATAATAATGTATTAAAATAATTCATAATAGTTTTTAAAAAACATGTGAATCAACTAAAGCATATCCCTCAGGAGTGTCAAACTAGTTATACAGTTAGTCTCACTTATTGTTTACTAAGTAAAGATCTATTTAATGCCCAAATAATCTTTTTCATAGATTATAACCCCTAGGTACATATGTTTAAGATACTAATCCACTTGTTTGTATACAAGTTGGGGTGTTATTTCTAGGAATCCACACACCCAATAATATGCCAAAATTTTCAGATTTGTTTATTATATTTATACTTATCCTTAGGGTTTTCACTAATTTTTTCTCACAAAAATCCAAAAAAATAAATAAACTATTATTTTATACCAATTAATAAAACCCAAGATAAATATACATATATTTTACATTATTTTAACAATAAATATCACTAATATACTCCCAATATTGATGACCAAAAGGTTTAGTGTCTTTTTTAATTAATTATATAAACATTTTATTACACATTACGTCAACATTTCTCACAAGCATATCCTCATAAAAAAAATTATTCTACACATAGTCCTACATATAATATCTTAGGGAAGTATAAACAAAATAAGAGGTAGGCTGAAATTCTCGAAAAGGTAAAAAATTATCAAAGATTCATAAAGGTGTTAGATCGTAATCAACTAGGAAATCATGAATAAGGGAGAAATAAATGAACAAAAATGAACATTATATATTATTTCATATGATCATAAAATTACTATCATGGAAGATTAAAACATATACCATAGTTTTGAAATGTGTGAAAATAATCATGGATGTATAAGATTAGAATATTGATTAACATAGAAATTTGGCACAAACATAAGCAAGGAAACCACATTATATTTCAATTTTAACTACCAAAACCATTATAAAATAGCGGAACAAGAATCACCACATATTTCCCATAGTTTATTAGGTTTCACTACTAGTTTCTCTTAGTATATTGAGGATCAAAACTCATTTACCTTAATTATCTCAAGAGATTTAAAGATTTACCCAATTAATTGGAGGGATATATAGGGATAACCCATCATATAATGTTATACCATTCAAATTTTTTCCACATTAAATTAATCACTCATCATATCATAAAAATATTATGGAAAAAAAATGGGTTTTATATATTTTTTATACAGTGTTGTATACCATTTCATTAATATTGGTTCTATTGAAACCCAAAAATAAAATCTTCCAAAAGAAGTATAAAATAATTTAAAGTATAATCATGAGAATTATTCTAGAAGATTTATTTTATTTTGAGGTATATATAAAAATGAAACTGAAATCATAAAAATAAATTTCATAAAACAATTTTATCATTATCGTAAAAGATGAATTTATGAGTCACTTTTTAAAAAATAAATTTCAAGTAGGTGACTAGAAAACAAAAAAAAAATTAAACATCTCTTTAAATTAAATCTCAATAATGTAACCTTAAAAATATGTAAATTTTACATCAAAAATGTAGAGTAGAAGATAAAATATATAAACATTAAATGAAATTTATTTTTAATATTTTACAATATCTTTATTGAAACACACATTGTTAAAAGAGTAATAAAGATTTATTTTGAAAAGACATAAAAATATGTATAAATATCACTATATATAATACATATTTGGGTTTCAAAATAATAAATTAGAACATTTGATAGAAGAATGAATATAGATATATATAGGAGAAGAGAGTTATTATCAATGATGGGAATTATTCTTAACAATGTCAAATTTTTATAAACAAAGGAATTCATCAAAGGAGAGTATTTCAGTGAGGAAATAAAAAATATCCATAGATAAATATAAAAAATATATATAATAGATAAATCATATAATAAATTAATCTTGGAAGATCTTAGTCAAGGGTAAATATGTTATGACCCATTCAAAGAAAATTGGGTCGACAAAACCCTTAACTCATGTCCTAAAATATTTATTGTGTGAATATATTAAATACATTATTTAGAAAAAAATTCATCTATACTTGATTTATTAACATTATTTTATGTTCAATTTTAATAATTTTATTAATACATCATGCTTATTCATAACGTACTAATGTGTTCGTTTCATAATTCCAAGGTTGCTTCGGTTTGTTGAAAATTATGAATATTATTTTAAAATGAGTCCACAAAATTAAAAGTGAAATGTGATGATTTAAATTTAATTATAAAAGTTTAAATGGTAAAAAATAACCATATTTTTACTGGAATGGGGAATATTAATTTAATATAAATGTTATCATTATATGGTTAGTTCATTTAGGCGATTTTTTCAAACATAATGAACTTATTTGGTTTTATTTAACCTTATGACTATTTAACTATTAAATAGTATGAAAAAAATATATAATATACTTAATTATATCATTTTTAACCATAATATATTAATTTTAACCAATGATGAATGTGGTGGTGAAAAATGAAATGCATTTTTCATGGAGTTGGTGAACTAAGCACAATATGAACAACATTTTCTTTTTGAATTAGAATCAGAGAGAAATAAATAATAGATATCCCATTAGTATAATAACATTTTAGTCTATTAATAATATTTATAATATCATAATATCATTAATAGAGTGTAGTTTTTGAGGTATAAGAAGAAAATAATTTAAGAGAGTTGGGTTGGGAACATTACCACTTCCTTTGGATGTCCTCTCTTAGACTACACCTTTAGGCGCCTTGGATTGGTTTTTTGTTGAGATCAAGGATTCTGGAACATGGGGAGATAGTTGAGGAGATATTAGGGTTGAATTTTGACAATATAATTTATATAATTAATGGATAAATTGGGTAGATATGGGTGGTATTTATAAGGGATGAGAGGGGTTTTTTAGAATAAAATATTAAAATAAACTATTAAATCTTCAAATAGTGAATCATCGGGTGACTAAATAGTAATGGGAATGTGATTCTATAGTAAATTAGGAATTAAAATATTCATCTAAATTATAGAATTTTAAATAAAAAAAATTGTTCCTATGTACTAATACAAAATATGGTATTTAAACGATACTTATGCGGTATTTTAATATTCACCTATAAATTCAATATTTTCATAAAAAACCAAAAAATTATACTAGGGTAATTTCAACAAGATGGTTCCAAAAATTAAATTCATGTTATAAAAATAATTTTTAAATATGATAAATTCAATTTTTAATATAAAATTCTTATTTATTTAAAAGTGTCTATTTTTATGACACAGACAAATTTCCCAACCTTAGAAAAATTACTTATGATTGCATAAAATTATATTATCACTTATATACAAATAAATTTTATTTTATAAAATAATTTTATGAAAATAATTTTTATTTCAAATTTTTATATTCATTAAAAAAATTAATGAAAATAGAACATATATGTTTTATCGAAAATACAATTATGCAATCATTGTATCAAAAAAATTATTATATTTAACACATTTATTTCATAAATCCGTCTTGTTTTTAGTTTATAATTTACCCAATTATTGTTTTACTATTTTAATTAAAAATAACATATTTCATCCTTAGTTAATTTTGACCTCTAAGTTCAAAATAAGTAATCAAATTCAACCATATGAAATGTGGTACTCAAGTAAAAACCATTTCATTTATAAAATAATTTACATTATATTAATACATATCCCCTGTATACATAACCCCCCAATACCTATGCATATATCTATGGGTAATATAAGAAAAGGTGGAAATCGTAAATATTGGTTTATCTAGAATATATCTGATAGTTATTTTCATGATCTTTACCTTATCTTATATAATATTTATCTCAAGTCATACTTGTTGAAGTTCGGCTTAGGATTTGTCTAGGGAAAACCCAGATGATGCTACCTTCTTTCCAATATTGGAAAAATTATCTTCATAAGGAAGACTCATTCTGCTTTATGTCATTTATTCTTCTCTCTACATAAATTTCATAATTTATTTACTTCTATTTATACATATTAATTCAATGAAAATGTTATAACATTCATATTTAATAATTTTATCTTATTAATATATCATGGTTTATTTTATCTTGGTGTAGTGTGTGAAGAAATATATTCAATAAAATTTTATTTAAATAAATATAAGTTCTAAAAATTATGGGGTATTACATGGAGGTGTATTAACCTGAGGTCAATATTAGAAAACAATATCACTCCCATGAACTGGTCAAATATATCATCAATTTGAGGAAATGGGTATTTATTATTAATGGTCACATGATTGAGCTTGTAGTAATCAATTAAAATTTGAAAGACTGTATTTTTATTATTTTCAAAGAGAAATGGTATTGTATAAGGTTAAATGCTAGGGTGAATGAAGCCCTTTCCCTCAATATCCTATTGTTGAACCTTTATTTCTTTTAACTCAGTAAGAACCATTTAGTAAAATGGAAAGGGGATGGGTATCAACCCCAAGAGTAGATCAATATAAAATTATACCTACCACTAGGGAGACAATCACAAAAAAAAACATCAGTAAAAACCTCATGAAATCTTCTCACAACCAAAGGAATATAACTATTTGAACTCCCTTCGACTATTTCAAAAACGAAAACCAAAAAAATGGAAGAAAATATATGGAATAGGAGGTCTTGCTCTTCCTAACCTAGGGGCCCAATAATACTGGAATACATGAGTATTCCTATCAAGAGAAAATAAAAATACTTTATGTCTATAGTAATTGATCTAATATTTTTATATAACAATCGAATCTATATGAAAAATGAGTTTTGAAATATCCGGGACAAGAAATAAGAAATCCCAAACAACGTCAATGTCTATAATAACCACTCAATGATCTATACACTTAAAACTTTCTCACTCCTTTTTCCCTAAATATGTGAATAAATCCATTATATACAACACTAGAATAGATCATAACCCCAAGGTATCAATCAAATTTAATGAAATGAATGGATGGGATGCACCTATGTCAAATAAATGTAAGTTTATATAAGAAGTGATAAACATCATACCTATAAAAATTATTAGACTAGAAGTTGAATCCTTTAGAACCATCTCTTCTATATATAAATTATGAAACTTGGGTCCACACTAAGATTTCCTAGTAGTATTAGAGTATCCATTCATCTTAAAATGAGAATGTTATCCCTTAAATGGATCAAACCTCGCCAGAGATCCTCTAGTAAAAGAAGACCCCACCTTACTGCTTAGAAAAGGGTTCCTAGAAAAAAAAAATTAGATATGTTCAAATTGTTACATCAATGGAAATAATTTTAATCATTCTATAAGGACTACTTAGTGTTCCACACTTTTATAAAATGTTATAATACTATATTCTTATTCCCTGAGGGATCCACATGTGCATAATCAGAAGGATGGTGCACACTCCCACTACTACCTGATGAGAATCTTAACACTTCATCTTCTAAATAGAATAGGAACTCTAAATTTGTCCCACAGAAAATGGGAAACCACCCCTACCTATTAACCCGGATATTTCTTGTTCATCCACCACCACCTTATCATCCACCTTTAGATAGGTCATCTGGAAAAGAAGAATAATCCTTTACTTGATTTCAGGCTTCAATCTCATATTAAAACGATGAGATTTTAGGTAGTCATTCACAAGTAGATCATGGGAGAGATGGTCCAACTCAGTAAACAAAGTGGAATATTCTATCATTGAATGATTCCCAAAAATCCAACATCACAGACTCATGAGCCTTATCCCCCTTTAAGGTTTCTAGATGAAACTATTGATTAAACATCTCTTTGAAATTAGTCTAAGTGATATCTTCATGGATTTTATCCAACATAATTTATTCCTCTCACTTTAGGTTGGTCCCTTCCCATATATAGGTGGAGAATATTTCCTTAAGAGCCTTAGGTGTTTTAACGTCCCGACCCAGATTACCCTCGAACCGGTAGCCAGACCAGTCACCATATGACCTCAAGCACGTCTCCCCGTATGCCAGAGGCTATTGACTAGCAGTCATGGTCTATGCATAGTCAATGGGGAGACTATAACCTCATATTCAGAGTGCACAGTGTAAATAGATAATAAACTCAGACAACAACAAAAGAAGATATAAAACTATAATCAACAGAATAATGAAAATGGCCAACACCATTTTATACAATGCATACATGTCATGGTGATACATATCGAAAAGTAGTAAACAAAATAGATTTATTTACATTCCAATAAAGAAATAAAGAAAAGACTCAAAGCCCCAAGGGTGATCTCCATGAGCATCCGGAGCTGTCAATCAGTCCTTTTCTTCTAACTCCCATGTACAAGTAACGGCCACAAGAAAAGGTCCACAGTCCTCTAAACAAGAATTCTACTCGGTACCCCAGTGCCGAAATAAGATTCTGCAAAAGAATCAGACAAGAATATTTATCAAGCATAAATACCTTTCAACACTTTGCCAATTATTCTATATTTAATCATTTATTATCACCAAGGTTCCCATGGTTGCCTGTAACTCAATACAAACTTCAACTCATGCTGGAATTCTAATCATTCTAAACCTTTCTTTATTTAATCAGATTCAACTTGGTTTTGATCCACATCTCTCATTCATTTAATAATTCATTATTTTCATTCATTTGGTGTTTGAATTCTATTTCAAACATCCCAAATCTCATTCGGTATAGATCACCATGTCTAAAACCCCAATTCTCATTCTACTATAGATCACCATATCTAACACCTTACATCTAATCACTTAGATAACTATTGGGGAGGAACATCATGTCTAAGTTCCAACTTCTACATTGGTCTAAAACGTCCTATCTAGCACCCACATTCTAAATCATTTACATCATTTGATAACTATTGGAGAGAAACTTCATGTCCAAGTCCCAAATTCTACATTGGTCTAGAACTCCATGTCTAGAACCCACAGTCTCATTCATTAATTAATTCGCAAATTAATTAAACCAAGCTCATTAATTAATTCCCTAAGAATTATCTGCATTCATTACCTTACTAATCCAACAATTAGTGAAACATATCAAAATCCATTAGTTAACCCCAAATTTAACTAAGTCCACAATTACATTAATTAATTCGTTCTTTAATTAATATATTAACACAAATATAATCCCATAATTAATTCTCCACAATTAATTATCCAATCCAAATCACAACTCATTATAATTAATCTCACATAATTATCTTAATAAAACATCAAGGCACATAATTAATCCATCATTAATTATTTCAACATATCCAATTTTGTATCTCATAATTAATCCCCCAATTAATTATCTATATTATAAACTCAATCACATGATTAATTTACAATTAATTATTCCATTATAAATCTCATGTTTAGATAATTAATTTCCACAATTAATTATCCAAAACATTACTGTAAAAGTACATAATTAATTACCAAATTAAATATCACAATTTCAATTCTTTGGGTTCATAATTAATTCACAAATTAATTATCTTAACTTATCCAATTCAATATCTCATAATTAATTCCCTAATTAATTATCTCAACTTATCCCACTCAATAATCGTAATTACAGCTTAACCCAAGTGTGTCAATATGTAAAGGGAAGAAATAGAAAATCACATAATAGAAAGCTAAACGAACATATCGGTCAAAACATTATGTTCTTTATCTTCAAGGTAGTGCACCTCTGTTATAGGGGTTTTATTAAAAAAATGTGATTTTGTAATCTAAAAAATTATTTAACACATGGCAGTTCGTTCCAGAATTTTAGTTCAAATTATCCAAAAGCAGTAAATCAACAAAAATTTCCTTTATTAAATTAAAGAAAGTTTGAGGACTCTACCTCAAGGAATTTTTTAGGCTAATGCTTTCTAACTCAAACTGAAATGTGTCCACACACACACACTTCCACAATAGTGTGTGTACACTAGGAATTGGTTACATCACCCTACAATGATAATCAGCACCCACAATTAGTGCGGTGAGGACCAACGCACCTCCAATTAATTCACCACAACTCAAATACACCATAAGAATCTAATTTAAAGTGTGAGAAACCAATTATTGGGTTTATAACCTTACTTGAAAATGATGGCGGTGAACCAAATCAAGTCGAACCACCATGCATTCAATGAAAGTTGTCAAAATACAGACCGATGAGTCTCAAGACATTATCTACACCACCAAGAATCAGAAGAAAGGAAGAAAATGAATTAATCCTAGGCCTTACGGTTTCATCCTAACAGAGACCAGGTGAAGGAGAGCTGAAACGGCCGATGCGGAGAATAAAACATGCAGAGAAGGACTTAAATCAACAATACATAAAACTTATGTAAAGGAAACACCATGATCCGGCGCATGGAGAGGATCTCAGAAGAGAGGGTGTTGCACCTCCACCATGGGAGAACAAGGGGAGGGGGTCATGCCTCACCCTACAGTGAACCTCTCCCTCCTTTTCTATCTCTCAATTAAACCCAATTAGAATTATAAGAATTAATATAATAATAAAAATAATAACAACCATATTATTATTATTATTATTATTATTATTATTAAATTTAAATGCTTATTTGATAAACCTCATACCCCTCCCCCCATCACACATCATTTAATTAAATTCTTCTCCAATGAATTTAATTAAATAAAATATCCAACTCATAATTATTTAATTAAATTCTCTCAAAACAATTTATTTAAATAAAAGCCCCATTTTTCATTAAATAATTAGATTCATCCTAACCTTGAATTTAATTAGATAAAACCCTAACTCCACATTTATTCCTCATTTAATTAAATTCCATTCACCTGGATTTAATTAAATAAAACTCTAACTCATTATCATTTAATTAAATTCTCTCAATATTAATTTAATTAAATAAAACCCTATTTCATATCAATTATATAAATTCCTTTTAACCATGAATTTAATTAATTAAAACCCCTATATGAAGACATTTAATTAAATCAATCTCAGCTAGGAATTTAATTAAATAAATTAACCTAAAACTAAAAACTGGGTAAGTTTCACTGTTTGGCTCACATTGTCAAGAAAACCATGCAGAACCTTCTATCTAAGGAACCCAATTCTCATGGTTTGTCTTGCACACAGTTTTTCTAACCATGCACAGACTGTGTGAGAATCTCTA
This sequence comes from Viscum album, assembly GCA_963277665.1. Lineage (NCBI taxonomy): Eukaryota > Viridiplantae > Streptophyta > Magnoliopsida > Santalales > Viscaceae > Viscum > Viscum album. Next base: position 320,213,282 of record OY728127.1, read on the forward strand.
TTTAAGACACTCACCTCGCACAGTTTGTCCCACACAGTTTTCCAAATAGTGCACAGACCGTGCATGCGCTTATGTCACAAATAATTAAGCTGCATAGTTTTATGTAGTAGGCTGCATGGTTTAACAGGTCATGTGCCAACCGTACACTTTGGTATTTCTTAAAAAACTGAATTTTCTTGATCTAACACTCCGGAATTCAAATCATCCATCTGGGAAACTCCTCAAGACTTTACATAAGCCCGATATGACCATGTTTAAATGATCCCAACTCATTAACCTACATCCAAAGGATTGGTTTCAATATTGTCTCATCCAAAAAATAAAAATGTTCAAAAACTTTTTTATTTTAACCCATTTCAAAAACATAGGACTTTATAATTTACACACCTTAAAAACTTGTCATCCCCGAGAAGCCATTGGGAACTACTATAACATCAACCAACCCACCAAGGTCATGAAGTCTTGTTTGAACAGTCACGTCGCGTTTCTAAACATCAAACACACCTTTAACCAAATCACAATCCCAACATATTAAACCTTTTAAACTTGATAAAAAGATCGGAATCTAACCCAAAACATCAAAACAGCACATAACCAAGACCATGAAACTAGATATGTGATTCCTTTATCATCTCCTCAAATCATATTGAAAACCCAAAAACCCACACTCACCCTTAAACCAGCAACATGCCTTTAAAACAATTCCATCACTAACTGCATGTAACCAAAGTCCTTACTCAACTTCTGGTGAAATCTCTAAGTCAAGCCATCAAAAGGCTACTTTAAAACTATTGTTTCCCAATGCGAATAAAAGAATAACCCAAATAACCACGCATCCTACATAAAACCCAATTAATAAACACTTATCAAGTCCAAAAACTTTTTAAAACTTTAGAATAACGTGTGACCGATGCTATCTCAGTGCCTCTAGGACGAGGTTAATATAAGGTACATGTTCATCTCATTCGGAAGAGAAAACTAATATTAAACCTAGTCACCAAAATATAAGTCGAACTATCATCGATCGACACTTCACAAAAAGGCTTGGCTTCTCTATCCAATGCGTCATCAACCAAACCTCGATGCCTGTATCACCCAAGGGATATTTGTTCCTTAATATATTACCACTAAAACTCTTCCAAAAACTTACTCATGCGAAGCTACCCAAATTATGAGTGTCCATGTCATCAAAGAAAATATCAGTCTCTCTCCATCACACTCATTCAGAAACACCTTAAACATAAATGTGACATTACACAAACCAAGATCACTATGTCAACATCTCCCATGAAAGCCGAAACTTAAACCTATCGGCATGTCAAAACACCCAAGTCCCAAAAACTCCTTTCGAGTAGTGGGATGAACTTACCTTAACGCCCAAACACTCTATTCCAGAGATAACCCAAGGATCTATTTAACTGCTAGGCTTTCCTGAAGCATGTCTAACCTACTGAACTAATAATTTCTCAATGCTTATTTCCTTATCAAGAGTCAAGATACAATGACCACCCCTCAAAACAATAGATTCATTCTTTAAACCCAAAATTACTACTAAGTACAACGGAACTTTAATGGTACCAACATCAATAATCTCACAGTGAAAACAAAGCATCTCAAGCTCTAAGGGTACTACCTACCATAGGCTAGTCCCTTACAAAGCATACGTGTCAAACCTATCTCTTGGTTATGAAAAACAGAAATAACTAGGTTCAAAATCCCCCTTTTCATTTTATCCAATTCATTTAATTCATTTCAACCTATAAACATTTGAAAGAATTTTAACAAACCCACAAGTATTATTCCATAACAAGGAACCTGGTTTTCAAACAATGCCCAATGGGAAAAACAAGTAAATTATAACAAACTTCCTCTTTAACAATTAACATTCAAATTCATTTCATTTTAAATAGGAAATTTAGTATCTAAATTACTTTTAATCATAAGGTGACCTTTGAGGGTCCCATTTATTCAAAACATCCAAGTTCTTAAAAAATTAAACCAATAACAGTTTACTTTTAGAAAACCCAACACTTTTACATTTATAACCATTTTTAAACACATTATGGTTATACAAGTCTCGGTCACATGGGTGGCCATATACCAATCAATAAGGCTCCTATACACCTTACCACTATCATTTAGATCCCATTTAGCACATAAAATTTCCGTTTATCATTTTAACTTTAGCATCCACTTTTTCAATCGTTTGATTACATAGGTTACCCTTTTCTAGTTATAAGGAACTCATGCATCTTAAAACTAAAATTTGATCCCATTGTAAATGAAATCAATCAATTTTCTACTCATGCATCCATTTACACATCAAAAAAATATCTAGAATGTCATCATAACTAGTAACACAACATCATGCTATAACATAGAAGCATGGATAAACATCAAAACATGATAATAATAGAGACATCGTGGAATCTAAACACCCAAGAATGTTATATCTATCATTAAAACATGTTATCTAAAGGGGAATGCTAAAGAAAATCAAAACATGGAATTCCACCCAAGGAACACAATCAAAATTAGTGCGAATCCTACTAATGCAACTACATGAAATGTGATATGTATGGCATGTGAATATTTAAGAGCCTAAAATGATTCATGTAATGAAATTTCCATTCTAAATCAAGCAAAGGAAAACTTTCAAAATTCTCAAAATAATTAAGTAGCGGAAAATACACCAATCACTCTGGGTGAAATAATATCAACTGTAACATCAAATAGCTTAAAATTCAATTCCCATCCTAGGAACCTGGTCATTTACCACACATGGGGTGATCAGTCCCAACCATGACTATTAAAATATCGCCGACACTTTTCTAGTCTCCTGTCTATCAACCCAAAACATAAATACAATAGAAAAATAAAGAAAACATGAACCTTTGATACCACTTAGTAACATCCCGACTCAGCTTACCCTCAAACCGGTAGTCGAACCGGTCACCATATGACCTCAAGCACTTCTCATATGCCAAAGGCCTCGAACTAGTAGAAAAGGTCTATGGATAGTCAGTGGGGAGACTATACCCTCATATTCAGAGTGCAAAGTGTAAATAGATAATAAACTTAGATAACAGCAGAAGTAGATATAAAATGATAATCAACTGAATAATGAAAATGGTCAATGCTAGTTTATACAATGTGTGTATGTCATGGTGATACATATCGGAAAACAGTAATCAAAATAGCATGCTTTACATTCAAATAAAGAAATAAAGAAAAGACTCAAATCCCTAAGGGAAATCTCTATGAGCATCCCGAGCTTCGACTCAGTCATTTTCTCCTAACTCCCAAGTACAAGTAACAGCCAAGAGAAAAGTTCCACAGTACTGAAAATAAGAAGTCTACTCAGGTACCCCAATATAATGGCTTCCTGAATAGGGTGATAGATATACATCTTAGTAGGTCGGGACCACTAGTTGTCTAGCTCAATCTAGACAATATAATAAAACAAACGGTGTGTGGATATAAAAAGGCAATAATAGAACTGAATAAATAACTAACAACCCATCCAGGTTCAAAAGGGACACCTGATGGAAATACCTTCTTCGGCCTGTAGTCAGAATAAGAATCTGCACAAGAATCATACAAGAATATTTATCAAGAATAAATACCTTTCAACACTTTACCAATTATTCTCTATTTAATCATTTATTATCTCCAAGGTTCCCATGGTTTGTCGTACCTCAACACTGACTTCGTTTCATGCTGTAATTCTAATCGTTCTCAACCTTTCTTTATTTAATCACATTTATCTTGGGTTTGATCCATATCTCTCATTCATTTCATAATTCATTATTATCATTTATTTGGTGTTTGAATGTTATGTCAAAAACCTCAATTCTCATTCAATGTAGGTCGCCATGTCTAAAACCTCAATTCTCATTCTGGTGTAGAACGCCATGTCTAACACCTTACATCTAAGTTCTTAGATAACTATTGGGGTGGAATGCCATGTCCAACTCCAAACTTTGACATTGGTCTAGAACTCCATTTTTTAACACCCACATTCTCATTAATTTACATCATTTGATAACTATCGGGGAGGAACATCATGTCCAAGTCCCAAATTCTACATTGGTCTAGAAAGCCATGTCTAGCACCCACATTATCATTCATTAATTAATTCACAAATTAATTAATCCAAGCTCAATAATTAATTCCTCAAGAATTATCTGCATTCATTCCCTTACTAATTCAATGATTAGTGAAACATATCAAAAACTATTATTTCACCCTGCATTTAATAAAGTCCACAATTCCATTAATTAATTCATAAATTAATTAATATATTAACACAAATCTCATCAAATAATTAATTCTCCTTAATTAATTATCCAATCCAAATCCCAAATCATCATAATTAATCTCATAATTAATTATCTTAATCAAACATAAAGGAACATAATTAATCCATTGTTAATTATTTCAACATAACCAATTATACATCTCATAATCAATCCCCTGATTAATTATATATATTATAAACTCAAGAACATAATTAATTCAAAATTAATTATTCCATTATAAATATTATCTTTCTATTATTAATTTCCACAATTAATTATCCAAAACATTACTACAAAAGCACATAATTAATTCCCAAACTAAATATCACAATTTCAATTTTCTAGGTTCATAATTAATTCACAAATTAATTATCTTAAATTATCCAATTCACTATCTCATAATTAATTCCATGATTAATTATCTCAAATTATATCGCCCAATGCTCATAATTACCGCTTAACCCAAGTGCATTAATATGTAAAGGGAAGAAATAGAAAATCACATAACAATAAGCTAAATGAACATATCAGTCTAAACATTATGTTTTTTAGCTTGAAGGTAGTGTACCTACATTGGAGGGGTTTTATTAAAAAAACTTTATTTTTTAATCTAACAAATTATTTAAGACAATGTAGTTTATTCCATAATTTCAGTTCAAATTATCCAAAAGTTTCACAAGAGCATGCGTGAACTTAGAGTTGGTGAACCTAGAAATTGGTTAGTCAAATGTTATCTAACTCAAACTGTAACGCACTCGTGCACACAAACTTTCACACGAGCGTGCGTGAACTTGGAATTGGTCAAGTTACCCTATAATGATAATCAGCACCCACAATTACTACGGTGATGACCAACGCACCTCCAATTAATTTACCACAACTAAAATACACCATAAGAATCTAATTTAAAGGGTGATAAACCAATTATTTGGTTTATAACCTTACCCAAAAATGATTTTGGTGAACCAAATCAAGCCGAACCACCACGCATTCAGCGATGTTTGTCTAAATATGGACTAACAGGTCCTGATACCTCATCTTCACCACCTAAAATCGGAAGAAATAATGAAAGTGAATTAACCTCAGGCCTTAGGGTTTTGGCCTAATGGGGACCGGGTGACAGAGAGCCTAAATGGTAGATGTGAAGAACGAAACATGTGGATAAGGACTTACCTCGACGAGATGGACAATTTATGTGAAGGAACCATCGCAATCCGGCATGAGGAGAGGAGCTGGGAAGAGAGGTGGTGTGCCTCCATCATGGGAGAATGAGGGAAGGGGGTCACACCTCACCCTGTTGTGTACCTATCCCTCCTTTTATCTCTATCAATTAAACCCAATTATAATTATAAGAATTAATATAATAATAATAATAATAAACATATTATTATTATTTAATTTAAATTCTTCTTTGATAAACCCCATAACTCCCCCATCACACATCATTTAATAAAATTCTTCTCTAACGAATTTAATTAAATAAAATATTCAACTCATAATTATTTAATTAAATTATCTCAATAAAATTTAATTAAATAAAACCCCAATTTTTTATTAGGTAATTAGATTCATCCTAACCTTGAATTTAATTAGATAAAACCCCAACTCTGCATTTATTTCTCATTTAATTAAATTCAATTCACTATAATTTTATTAAATAAAAATACAACTCATTATCATTTAATTAAATTATATCAACAATAATTTAATTAAATAAAACCCCATTTCACATAAATTAATTAAATTCATATTAACCATGAATTTAATTAATTAAAAATACACATATCATGACATTTAATTAAATATTTCTCAGACAGGAATTTTATTAAATAAATTAACCCAAACCCAAAACTAGGTAATCCACATGGTTTGGATCACATGGTCAAGAAAACCATGCAGAACCTTTTATATAAGGAACCCACTTTGCACGGTCTATCCTGGAATATTTGTCTAACCGTGTGCAGACTGTGTGAGCGTCTCTGTTTAAGACACTCACCTCACAGAGTTTATCCCACACGGTTTTCCTAACCGTGTGAAAACCGTGCGAGTGCCTCTGTCTCCCAGAATTAAGCTACCCAGTTTCCTGTAGCAGGTCGCATAGTTTAACAGGTCATGCACCAACTTTGTTCTCTCTTATTTTCCTTAAAAACATGACTTTTCCTCATCAGATGCTCCTGAATTCCAATCATCCATCTGGGAAAGTCCTTGAGCCTTTACCCAATCCCAATATAAGAATGTTTAAATAATCCCCCCTTGCGATCCTTTATCCCAAGGCTCGGTTTTAAGATCGCCCCATCCAACAAACAAAAAGGTTCAAAAACTTTTGTATTTTAACCCAGTTCAAAAACACGGGACTTTACAGGTGTCTAAAGGAAATGAAATTTAAATTATATATATTCCCTATACTCCTTGAGTTCTTATGGTTCTCATTCACCCTTGAACGTGGGTAGGTTATACTTGGTCAATTACTATATACGATCTACTAATGAAGATTACCCTAGATAACTAACCTTCCCCATATAATAGATAGCCTTGATAAACAATGAGAAAATATGGGGATCCATAGGTGGTTTGTCCGATAGTGATTTCTCCATGGATTCCTCTCTATGATTCATAGGAAACTTTATTGGTGGAATAATCTATAAAACATGAAAAATGAAACCTAAACAATAGATAATTCATTATTGATTCAAACATAAAGAAAATAAAAAATTACACACAAGCACCCATAAATAAGTAGTAAAAACAAGAGGATCCAATTCAAATACTAAAAGGGTGGAAACCTAGAATTTTTTTTAACATTTCTCACTATAAAAGATTTTTATTTTTAGGTTCTAATAGTAATAGTGACACTATGAAGCTATTTAGGAAAGTCACATGACCACTACATGATTTTCTAGGTTGTGCTCCTAAACCATGTTCCCTTGGTTTCATTCCCATTTCTATCCCAAAACTCTATTTTTTCTCAAAAATAACCAACAGGATCACCTCAAACACATAATAATAGTAAATCATCTCAAAATATCCAAGAATTAATCTTAATTCCTGAAATAATTTCCCAACCACCCATGGTAACTCAAGGTTTACCATGAAAAAAATCTATCCATGCACTTCCCATGCACTCCACTCAAGCCTCGACAGTCCTACTTTATCTACTATTTCTAATCCAATAACAAGAGGGCACTTTGATGACATTTTTTCATGAACTGTCCAGGGTTGACCCATCCTATCACCCAAGCTAATCTGTCACAAGGCACAAATCAAGTTCTCTATTTCCACAAATTGGTGAAAACTACTAAGATGTCAAAAGCTAACCAAGTGTGAATGGTTTCACCCTTATAATCCAATAAATAACAATAATAATTCCACCTATAAATCTTACATGATTTAATCATGTATCAAAATTCTATGAACATCAGTAAATATAAAAAAACTAAACACCATATAAACATAGGAAAATGTGGCATAAACAACAATTAAATTACCAACATCACTCTATAAGCTAAAAATAAAATAATAAAATGACATCATATAATAAAATGATAAAGGGATATTCAAGGTTGTCATGAATGATATATAAACAACCTAAATTTATAGCAAACTTGAACCAAGTAGTGTGGAGTTGGTGTCTGCTTTATTACATTGGAATAAGATATAAGTAATCGCATCCTAAAGGACCTAATATTTTATTAGTTTTTTTAAACTAGATACATAAATCAGTCTTGCATTACATTTGAAAAGAAAAATTATGAAATAATTTATTTTTTCAAGAATATCATTATTTCCTCTAGAATATCCTTGCATATAAAACATTGTACACTTCTTGGATCCTTTATAAAGAAAGAAAATAAGGGTGATCTCAAATTCTCAAGTACATCGGAAAATGTTATGAATCAATAAAGAACAATCAATATGAAAAGGTAAATAATTAAACACACATTACATTTAAATAACTTTCCTACATGAATAGATAAGTCATAATCAATATATAAAGGTAAATAACTGAAAACATGTGATGTTTAATCAATAAACTGATAATGAGTTTCATTTATAGATAATATAATTTTGAAAATCTCATGGATAATAATAATTGAATTCTTAATAAAGGGAATGCTTAATTATTGGATGGCATGATCTTAAGAATCATGATACCTATACTATCAATACGTTTCACAATATAGTATAAATACTACAAGTAGAAATGCATTTAATTTTTACAACTTATTTATCTTATGAGACCTACTGATGCATCAAGGGGCTATATTATATTGGGACACACCCATCACTGTAGGTCTAAAGCATTACTCACATTTCAAATAATAAATTTAATTAATGGATCAATATATAATAATAAATATATAAAGGTAAATAACTAAACACACATGCCATTTAAATAACTTTACTTCGTGAATAGATAAGTCATAATCATTACATTAAGATAAATAACTGAAAACACAGGCCATTTAATCAATAAACTAAGAAAGAAATGTATCTAAAGATAATATCATTTTGAAAATATCATGGATAATTATTATTTAATTGTTAATGAACAAAATTATTAATTATTGGATTCTGTGATCGCAATAATCATGATTCCTATACTTTCAAGGCCTTTCACAAAATAGTTTAAATATTATAGGTAGAAACCTATTTAATTTGGCCAACTTATTTGCCTCATGAGACATACCGATGATAGAGGGGATATATTATAATGGTACTCACCCATCATCATAGGTCCAAAAAATTCCTCACATATTGAATGATCTATTTAATTCATGAATCGATATTCTTTACCATCAAATATCTATATTGATTAAAGGATATGTATTTATCAATATTTCCCTAGTTACACAAATAACTTTCAACATAAAAACTATATGTAAAAATGGTATACAGTTTAGGAAATAATCATATACATCATGTAATTATATGGATATTTAAGAGAAATAAAATTTCCATTGAAAATTTATTATAATAAATTGATTGTTTTAATATAAAGTTAACAATCACAAAAGAAAGTGAGATTGTATAATTACTTCTACCACTTGGTAATTTTTGAGTCGAATACCCTTAGATGAAATAATTCAAATTAAAAATTAAAATAATAAGAATTATTAATGAATCATGATATTACATGTCAAAGGGGAAGTATATACACCACAAAAAAAAGTGAATTGGTGCATAATAACAAATAAGTCTCAATGGAATGTAAATTGAGATGAAACCCCCTACCTCACACTTTCTTTTGGGTGAACATGATTTAACCTCCTGTATAGTTATTTTAAACATGTAATTAACTTATTATATAACCATATGAGTATTTATAATATCATATATGATCCTTTTATAACATCTTATCACATGTCCATTAATAATATTTCATTATTTTCATTGTTTTCAGTGTTAATTTCCATGTTTTCTCATGAATGTTTTCTCATGAAAGATTTGGTTCTTGCATATATTATATAGCTTCATCATCTCTAGAATTAAAATCATGAAAAATTTATCATATTTTTATATTAATTATACTTTTAAAACCAATCATGAAATATGGTTATAAAAAATGGACTATGTTACAATCATTAAGGTGATGGGTCGTACGTAAGCTTGAGTAATGTTTCAATTTTTCAATGGTCATTATGGAAAAAAGGTAAATAATATTTTATCTTTAAATAATTATAAAAATATCATATATAAAATATTTTTTCTTTAAATATACTTATATATATCCTCTATGTGGTGTCTTGATGAAAATAGAGTCACATTGCTTCATAAAGGCGATAGTCCACACGTACACAAATGATGTTATCATTTTTCAGTGTAAAAAATAAAATGATATATCATATTTTCAAAATGATAAATATGTCATGAATATAATAATTATTTCATTTATATAACATATATTGTTTAAACTTATCCTTATTGCTTTCCATTTAAAGCATTGGTGAAAGAAAAATCACATCGCTTCGTAAAGCGGTAGTCTGTCGTACACATGAGTGGCGATATCAAATCCCCTACATAATGGAATGTAAAAAAATGTATATATTATATAATGAATACATAGGTATAATTATTTTATAAATACCATATATATAATTTATATCCATCATCATATCCAACCTTGGCATGTGGTAATGGGAAAAAATAATAACATCGGTTCGTGAGGAGGTAGTCCGCTGTACACACAAATAATGATTTAATAACTCATTTGATGGAAGTGGGGATGGTTTTAGGTCATTACCTTAACATAAAAACATATTATTATATATAAGATAATGAAGTTATTATATCATCATAATTTAATTATAATTTAAATAAATTGAAAAGGAAATAAAATAAAAAATGATCATTGGAGAACGTTACCACTTCTTCAGGTATCCTCCTTAGGTTTGCATAAAATCCTTACTAGGTTGGTTTTATGCACAAAATAAGGATTATAGGATGAAAATAGGGAATTTTATAGGTATTTTTTCAGGTTTTGGTCAATATAAATGTCTTGGGAGGTGTGAATAAGTGAGGAGTTCTCTTTTATAATTGGGGAGGAGTGTCATTTTTGTAAATACCCAAAAGTATTCAATAATGGTAGGTCACTATCACCTCATGTGGATCTAAAATTGATAAATAATTCAGGTTAGGGATAATATTTTCTATACACAACTCCAATATAAAAAAACAAATTTTTTAAACATCTCATTCCTTAACCTTTAAGTTTACTCACTAGTGCAGAAAATGTTATTTACGTCAGTTATTTTTTATTTTTCATGTCGGTTTTTAGCCGAAGTTATTAAAGGCGGTGTTATAAATATTGTTTTTTACATCGGTTATTTTAAAAATGATGTAAAAAAGCATAAATCCTAATAGTTTTTCACATCGGCTAATAAATAACCAATGTGAAAAACCCTTCGGAGGCTCGATTTATTACGTTGGTTATTTAATAACTTACATGGTATATAGTTTATTACATCGATTATTAAATAACTAACATGGTATATAGTTTATTACATCAGTTATTACATAACCGATGTAATATATCATTCCTACGAATCTTTTTTCACTTCGATTATACAATAACTGATGTGAAAAACGATATACGACTTCATTTATGTAGTAACCGATGTAATAAACTATTCCTAGGAATTTATTACGTTGGTTATTTTATAACCGAAATAATAACCTGTTTGCGAAGTAGTTTTCACATCGGTTATTGTATAACCGATATGAAAACTGATATATGACGTCGATTATTAAATAACCGACATAAAAACCATTCCCTAGGAATTTATTACATCGGTTATAAAATAATCGACGTAAAAACCAAATTTTTTTTAATAAAATAGTGAAACCATTACTATGCTCTGCCAAAGTAGACCTAAAACAAGAAGAAACCATACCAAAAGTAGACTAAAACCATACTAGAATCCATACTAGAAAAACATCAAAACTGGACCAAAACAAGAATAACTTGATCAAAATTAAACATTCACATATATAACATTCAAAACTTAAAATTTCAACTAAAAAACCTAAATACAACCAAAAAAACTATCAAATACACAATTACAATTACAATATTCAAAATTACATTTTACACTACAAACAAACTAAAATCCAATCAAACCTGTAAAATAATTTGACCATTCCACTTGTAAGTGTTTGACCTCTTGAGAAATATAGGGTTGAGGGTCGTCAAATAGCTACAAATTAAAAGGAAATTATTTAACATGTATAATGAATAAATAAAATGAAATATTATGGAAAAGTTTATACGAAAATATAACTTGGTCAAAGTTCATTATTGTTCTAGTTGTAATTATTTCATACATAAATATTAACATATAATATACACATTTGATGATTATTTGTTGTTCATGAAAATTTTTTTTAAATGAGTGTCAATTCAAAATATCATTTTTATGTAATACATTGAAAATTACAAATTATAAATGGATATTTACCTTTACTTTTACATATTTGATCTTGGAACTCTTTTTCTTTTTGTTTTCTTTTGAAAGTATGATCTTCCCCTGTTAGAAAATAATATTAATGGGATAAATTTAAAATTCATTATAATATAAACAACTATTAAGAAACTAAAACTTACTTTTTCAAAAAAATCTTAAAACTTCCCCACACATCAACATGGATAGAGCATATCCAATAAATTGTTTTCTCCCTTTGATAAAAACACCTAACATCCAATGATCACTGATATAAAAGAAAATTTATGGTTAGTGGTTTTTTATGTTAAAAGATAAAGAACACTTTTCCATATATATGTTTCATACCTCTCACAAAAAGGCATCATCTAACACTACGTGATTATATTTTGTTTAGATCTTTCAGCAATATAAAGTGTCCTTTATTCCTCATCCAATGCATGTGCTTCAGGGGAAATCATATGTCGGTCCATGAATCCATATACATCTGTTCGCTCGTTCTTCTCACACATGTTATAAAGATACCTAATACAAAACAGACATAAGTATACATTTTTAATAAATATAACATAGGGAAAGTTGTTAAGACTTACATGGAAAAAATCTACACCACGTTGATGCCCAACTTATCTCTAGTAACAAGATACATGATATCAGTTTTCAAAATCCCCACATTTATTGAACGTCCACAAACATGATATTCTATTGGAAAAAAATAATGATCCGCCAACAAATTTGAATATCTTGAAAATCTATCAATATTACTAGAATTTGTATCTAATTTCACACTCATTTGTCTTTTTTGTTGTATATATAGTATTTCTTTACCTTTTAAGTATTCCTATAAATAAATAGAAAAATATATTAGTTTTAAAATGTTAAAACAACTTTAATAAAAAAATAAAGCAAAAGATATAACATGCATACCTCTATGGTAATGAGTCTCAGAAGTCTGGATGGCCAAACTAAAAATTAGTTGATACTATGTCCAACTGTCGTCACTTCATCTGTAGGTAATGGTACTTGAGCTAATCTATCTATAATATCTTGCATAGTGACCCTATGATGATCTACCTCTAACTTTTGATGATGAACTGTATCTCCTATAAAATATACCATTTCATATGCAACTATATGATGGTGAGGATCATCAATATACAACTCACAATAAGTAGGAAGTTGTGACAGAGGAGTAGGATAAAAAATGGGGTCTGCAGGCAGAGGTGGATGATAAATAATGGAGTCTGGAGGTGGGGAAGTGGGAGCTACTGGCGGAGATGGAGGATAAATAATGGGTTCTGCAGGGGGAGTTGGGGGAGTGGGAGCTGCATTCTGGAATTGTCTTTGCATGTCTACAAACATAGACTATACTGACGCTCTAATATTTTCATCCATTATTTAATTAATATTATGAACTTCAGCCTCCATGGATTCTTTTTTTTTATAAACACCCTCAATGGAAGAAGTTAAATAATGTGGAAACACTTTTCTTACTGATACACCCATTGGGTATCATCATACATGACTGGGGTGTTTGGGATTTCTCAATGTTGTAGATAAAATATCTTTCCTCCCATTAGCTGTAAATACTCCATGTGTGCTCTTTTCCTCAAGAGAATCCTGTATTAATTAGTTGAACATTTTTTTAATGATTCAAAATATAAAAATAAAATAATTAACTTAAATAAATATCTTACAATCCTATCAGCTACGATTCTCGATTCTTCCAAAATATATTGCCCCCTTTTTCCCATTCGAGATCTCTTTCATTTTTTATGTCTAGATGGAGGGGATAGAGGGGCAACCTCTCTCGATCTTAAAGACTCAACTCTAAGTTTTTGTAATTTTTCTGCCATCATTTGTTCTTCCAATAAACTATACCCTCCCTAAGATAAACAATGAGGGTATACATTTTAGATTAGATCTCCTGATGATATTTCCCTGTATTCTATAAATTAAGAATAATAAATCATTAACAGAACATTAATAAGATCATTTATATAATAAATATTATAAAAAATTACATTTCCCTTAACAAAAATGCTTCTTTTCTTCTATATTCAACAAATTTTTTCCATGTGTCTTCCTCTATGAAAGGATATTTATGACATGGACTATCTTATTTCCTATGACCAAAAATGAAATCAGATGTGAGGGTTGATTTGAAATTCCTCCATCTCCTAGAAGCCATCGATAAACATTTTCTCTTGACTCCTCCAGTGTTAGGAATATAAAATTCCATCTGATAAAGAAGAGTTAAAACATATTATACTATAAACATTTAAAGATTAGTCAAAAAATAGAAAAAGATATACCAAAATTTTCTCCCCTAACTGAGATATAATCACTTTGTCCACACTTCTCCAATCATTATGAAAAATTCTTAATTTTCTTTTACCCTGAGTTGGTACAAAACTCTTAAAATATTTTGCATTTGGACCTCTAGGAATATCATTCTCATCAAACTCAACGAGTATCCTTTGCTCCTAGCTATGGGAAGCTGATAATTTTGGTAAATGTGTGCAGCCACATTTACCAACTCTTGAACTCTTCTTTGTCATTATGGGAGAACATGAGGAAGATTGGGGAACATCAAGAGGATCATGTGAATGTTCCTACCTAGAGGTATGATCATGATGCTCATATCTATAATCATGTGGTTCATCAACTAATTGATCTTTAATTATCCTTCAAATCAAAAAATAAAACATTATTTAACAAATATACAATTTTAAATATTACAGTACTAATGTAAACAAAAAATGAAAAACTGAACTAAGTTACGTAATTGTAAACATGGTAAATATGTTAAATATGTTAAACAATGGTAAATATGGTAAACATGGTAGTGTTATATTCATTCAACAAAATCAATAAATATATAAGTTACATAAAGGTAAAATATGGTAAATGTGGTCAATATAGTAAACATGGTAAAGTAATTGTCATTAAAAAAAACAATAGATATATAAGTTACATAAAGGTAAACATGATAAACTAAACTAAACAAAATTAAAATAAACAAACATTTCTACTTATTTTTTTTAATATTCATTTTAATAAAGAAAAAAATTACAATATCTAACATTTTATGAAATTAATAAATGTAAAAAAAGAAATAAACATGTGTTACCTGAAATATTAGGAATGTATAAATGGATTTTTTTCCCAAATTCCTTCATCGTGATCGTTCTTTATGGTGAAAAACTAGTATGCAACATGCTCATCGTTATTTTTTTCTAATATTTCCATGGAAGTAGGGATCTCACATAAATCAGCATCTTCATAATGTTAATCCTCACCAACATTTTGTTTTTTTCCTGTAAAATAATAGACCACTGCATATATGATTGATCAACAACATAGAAAATATATTTTTTATTTGTTTCCATTATAAAAATATATGTTGTGTCTTCCAATCTATTCATATTAACAACTGTCATTCCAAATTTATCATGTATGACACTATTGTTACCAATAAACCATTTTTAGTTAAAAATAGGAACTTGAATTTTAAAGTAATAAACCTCCCATATTTCTTCAATGAATCCATAATATACGCTTGATGCAAAAAATTGGTTTTTTTTCTTTAGAAATCAAAAAATGCATTGCTTCTGCAAACACCAATACACCACTATTCTAAACTTCACTTCTATTATCCCAATCTTTCGTATGAAATTTATAGCCATTAATTTCATACCCAGATCATGTTATCACATTTAAACTTGGACCACCCACTAAACAGCTTAATGTCTCTGATATATGTGATCTACCAAGAAAGTTCTTTTAAAACCATAGAAAAAATGGTTTATTGTGCTCATTCAAAATCCACATATATTTCTTCTTTGGATGACATTGTTTCAACTCATTAATATTCAATGTGATATATTATTGATCATCAGCTATGTTATTAAAGATGTATAATTATTCCTTCTTCATCTCTTCAGCTGACAACGATTTGACTTTCAATCCACGAATCCCCTTTCCCTCATTATTAACTCGTTCATGGAGAGAGAGAGAGGCAAACCTATGTGCTCTTCCGGATCCAAGTAGCTCATACAAAACTCCACAACCTCCTCAGAAATATAATTTTCAATAATGGAGGATTTAGGTCGATATGGATTCTTAACATACCCCTTAAATATTTTCATATTCCTTTCAAAAGGATACATCCAATGAAGATATACAGGTCCATAAAGCTTTATTTCTTGAACTAGATAAACAATTAAATGCACCATTATATCAAAAAAAATATGGAGGAAAATATATTTCCAATTGAAAAAGTATAGAAATTTCATCCTTTTCCAAAATGTTTAAAGAATTCACATCAATAACCTTATTACGAATTGAATTGAAAAAATAGAACACATTCATTATAGTCTTTCTGACACGGATGGGAAATATTCCATTTAATGAAACAAGTAGAAATTGTTTCATCGTGATGTGAAAATAATGAAATTTTATACCTATCAACTTCAAATCCTTCAAAGAGACAAATTTTTTTACATTTGAATAATAACCCTGAGGCACTTTGATATCATGAATACACTGAAAAATAATAATTTTCTCCATCTTGGATAATTTATAACAAGTTGGGGGAAGAAATGTTTGTCTTCCATTAGGAGTGGGAGCTAACTCCAAATGTATTCCCATTGATAGTAAGTCTAATCTTTCATTCAACCTATCCTTAGTCTTTCCATTAATATAAAACAATATTCCAATAAAATTGTCATAGATATTCTTCTCCATGTGCATGACATCAATTTTATGTTTCACTTAATGATATCTCTAATATGGTATCTCAAAAAATATTGACCTTTTCTTACGAATATGTATATCATTACTAGATTTATGTGTCTTTCCCAATGTCACATCAAGGTTTTGCACCCTTTCAAAATACACATCAGGGGATAAAGGTTTTAGAGCAGTACCAAATTATTGTGATCTATTAAATGCTATTTTTAGTCTTCTATAAGAGTGATCTATAGGCAAAAACTTTTTATGATCCATGTATACTGTTTTCCTCCCGTGATGCAATTGAAAATATGAATTCTGTTGTTCGCAAATTGGAAATTCTTTATTCCCCTTAACATTGTATCCAGAAAAATTTCCATACGTTGGGAAGTCATTTATAGTGAACATAGGCACTGCATGTAGTTGAAAATATTCCATTTTATAAGAATAATACACCCTAACACCATCCTCCCATAAAAGTTTAAAATCATCAATCAATGGTGAAAATAAAACATCAATATCATTTCAGGGTTGCTTTGGACCAAAGATCATTATACTCAACATGACATATTTGCGCTTCATATAAACTTTAGGAGAGAGGTTGTAAATTACCAATAAAATAGGCCATGAACTATGTGTGCTACTGAGGGTTCGATATTGATTCATTCCATCTATACACAACCCAAGTATAATATTTCTAATTTCATTTCCAAATGTAGGATATTGCTCATCAATTTTCTTCCATTGTGGATAATCAGCTGGATGACGTATTTTTCCATCACATATCCTCTCATCATCATGCCATATTAACCATTTTTCATCATGTAAATTAGAAAATAAATGCTTCAAATGATGAATTATAGGAAGATACCAAAATACCTTGATACGTATCTTTGTAATCTCTACATCAGCCTGTGATTTTTCTTTCAACTTATACCGTGATGTCCCACATTTAGGACACTCTGACAGAAATTCATATTCCTTTCTATATATCATACAGGCATTTGGATAGACATGTATTTTCTTATATCATAATCACATTGGGCATAATATTTTATTAGACTTATAATGTGAATCTGGAAGATCGTTGTCTTTTGGAAGAATGTATTTAAATAATTATAGCAGCTCTGTAAAACTTCTGTCACTCAATTTATGTTTCACCTTCAGGTTAATCAATCTTAACATCGCATAAAAAATAATAAAATCCCTAAAACCAAGATACAATGGTTTTTCATCATCACCATATAGACGTGCAACTGTTGGTTCTATATCAATTTTTTTGCTGCAATATCACGAACCATTTCTTCAATTCCATCAGATTTATAGTATTGAAAATCATCATCATTAGTAGATCTAACATTCTGTCCAGTTTCACCATGCCAAATCCAAGGGATGTAACTCGGATTAAAACCATTACAAATCATATGATCTTTGATCTCTCTACTTTTCAACTTCTTCATATTCAAACATTTTAGGCATGGATAGAAAAAAATATCGTTGCTTGGAACATTTCGTTTAGAAAATTCCAAAAATGCATCAATACCTTCCTCATATTCATTACTCATTCAATGTTCCATAATCCAATTTTGACTCATTATTACCGATAACAAATATCAAAATTATACATCTGGTTAAGATAATCCAATTTTATATTTATATGAAAAATATCATAATTTGAATCTAAAACAATTTTGAAATATAAAACAAATATATGAATATTTGAAAAAGATATGCACAGAAATAATTTTAAAAAGAAAAGTAAGATATAACAATTTTATATTTATATGAAAATCATTTTAGGATTACAACTCTCTCTCTCATATGGATCATGATATAACAGTATAAATTCATCTTGGATCCTTTCTTCTTAAGTTACACAAAGAATACATCCTGGTGAAACTAGATGCCAAATTCACCCTTCCGTAAACATGAAATATGAAGTATAAATATTAAAATATATATACATTCACTATTAAAAATTACACCAATACCAATGATTTGAAACCATTGGGAAAGAATATCCCAATGGTTTCACACACCGTTGGCATGATGGTCATTGCAGTATCCCTATACCAATGGTTCTACAGGAACCGTTGGTATAGACTGTTTGAAGTTAATATATGCCAATGGTTTTAATGAAACTGTTGGGATATATATATACCAATGGTTCAAGAACTATTGGTATACATGATGTCCAGTATATAATCTATTTAAATGGTTTCATGGAAACCATTGGGATATATGTATACAAACAGTTCAAGAACCGTTGGTATACACTCTCTAGTATATAATCCATTTCAACGGGGGGTGGGGGATATCTAGGGGATGGGGGATGTCCATGGGGGGTGTCTAGGGGGTAGGAGTTGTCCAAGGGGGTGGGGGTGTTCAGGGGGTTTCCAAGGGGGTGTGGGGGTTTTCCAAGGGGGTGGGGGTGTCCAGGGGGTGGGGGGATGTCCAGGGGTGGGGGTGTCCATGGGGTCGGGGGGCTGTACAGGGGGTGGGGGATGTCCAAGGGGTTGGGGTGTCCAGGGGTGTGGGAGCTGTCCAGGGGGGTGAGGGTGTCCACAGGTGGGGGGATGTCCAGGGGTGGGGGTGTCCAGGGGGCTGGGGGGGATGTCCAGGGGTGTGGGGCTATCCAAGGGGGTGGGGGTGTCCAAGGGGGTGGGGGTGGTGTATAGGGGGTGAGGGGTGTCCACGGGGTAGGGGTGTCCGAGGGGTGGGGGCTGTCAAAGGGGTTGGGGGTTGTCTAGGGGGGTGGGTTGTCCAGGGGGTGGGGGCTGTCCATGGGGTGGGGGTGTCCAGGGGTGGGGGTGGTGTCTAGGGGGTGGGGGTGTCTAGGGGTGGGGGTTGTCTAAGGGGGTGGGGGTTGTCTAAGGGGGTGGGGTGTCCAGGGGGTGCCCAGGGGGTGTGGGGTTTGTCCAAGGGGGTGGGGGTGTCCAAGGGGTGGGGGGATGTCCAGGGGTGGGGGTGTTCAGGGGGTGGTGGTGTCCATGGGGTGTGGGGCTATCCAAGGGGGTGGAGTGTCTAGGGTGTGGGGGATGTCCAAGGGTGGGGGTGTCCAGGGGTTGGGGGATTTCTAGGGGGGTGGGGTTGTCAAGGGGGTGGGGGTGTCCAAGGGTTGTCCAAGGGGGAGGGGGTGGTGTCCAGGTGAGGGGGCTGCTCAAGGGGGTCTGGGGGTGTCCGAGGGTGGGGTGTCCAGGGGTGCGGTTTGTCTAAGGGTTTGGGGGGGTTGTCCAGGGGGTGGGGGTGTCCAGGGGGTGGGAGCTGTCTAGGGGGGTGGGGGTTGTCCATGGGGGTGGGGTGTCAAGGGGTGGGGGCTATCCGGGGGGTAGGGGTGGGGTGTCCACGGGGGTGGGGGCTGTCCACAGGGGTAGGGGGTGTCCTAGGGGGCTGTCTAGGGGGATGGGGGCTGTCCATGGGGGTGGGGTTGTCCAGTGGGTGGGGGGGTCCAGGGGTGGTGGTGTCCAGGGGTGGGGTGGTGTCCAGGGGGTGGGGGGATATCCATGGGGGTTGGGTGTCCAGGAGGGTGGGGGCTATCTAGGGGTGGGGGTTATCCAAGGGGATAGGGTGTGTCCAGGGGTTTGGGGGTATCCAGGAGGTGGGGGAGGGCTGTCTAGAGGTGGGGGTTTGTCCAGAGGTGGGGGTGTCAAGGTTGGTGGGGGTGTCCAAGGGTGGGGGGGCTGTGTCCAACCAAGTTTATTTTTAAATATAATGGTAGAGTAAGTTAGTTTAGATTCAAACACTAAATAAAGAGTTTTATCATATAAAGAAAAATAAAATATTGAATATAAAATGAATTTTAATTTGAATATATTACCAAAATTAATAATTGAATAATGATACAATTATTGATGGTAAAAAATGTATTGAATAACTTCTTTATTTGTAAGGTTATAGGGAAAAACTTTCCCGATAATGATTTCATGGTAGCACACACATGAAAGTACATGCACACACACATGATAAAACACACATGGTAGCAACAAAAATTGTAGAACTTGCATGATATCACTCCCATGGTTTATTTTACCAGAAAAGAACTTAGCATGTTATAAAAGAACACTATGGAACTTACCATGATAGCAAGAAAAATGGTAGAAAAATAATATCTCAAAACATAAATTTAGGGCATCGTGAAAAATAAATAATGAAAATGAGGCATGTGAGGCTTACTTGAGTTTTGTGAGTCAACGTGATAGATCTGGTTATAATAAATATGATAAATGGTGTTGGAAAATGAGGTTAGAGGGCATAACTTCAAAGAATCCTTTCTAGGTTTTCTGTGCGAGAGAGACGAGTCGCTTGTCACCCGATCAAAGAAAATAGAATGACAAAATACGGGGCATGATAAATCATTTTTAATATTTACCAGGTCGGTTATTTAATAACCGATGTGATAAAATATTTTTTTATCTATATCGTGTCTGTTATTTAATAACCGACGTAGAAAAACCTTTATCACATTGGTTATAAAATAACTGACATGATAAATAGTGATTTATCAGGTCAGTTATTTTATAACTAACATGATAAATCACCAAGATTTGATTTCTCATGTCAGTTATTTTATAATCAATGTGATAAAGCACCAAGATTAGATCTTTAATGTTATTTATGAAATAACCGACGTGAAAGATCAAATCTCAGTAATTTTTATGTCAGTTATAAAATAAGTGACGTTATAAATCGATTCTCAGAACTTTACCATGTCGGTTATAAAATAACTGACATAGAAAATAGATTTTTACAGCTTTGCAGATCGTTTATATATAACCGACATAAAAAACAATGATGTGGTAAATTTTTTTTGCACTAGTGACTCCCTTTTTACCACTTTAGTTTCCCCCACGGTAATTAGTTTTTTTAACTTAGGTAATTTATCCTTTAAGACTAAAATAAAATAAGAATTATTAGATATTACAGAACTAATTATTATAAATACGAAATAAAATTTATTATATAAAAATATTATGAGTGAGGGAAATTAATTTTAACACAAGAACATATAATGCGCAAAACCGCATTTTAACCTTAATTTTGGTAATTAATTTTTAAATGTTCTCACTAATCCTTATGATAAAAAAATTAAGTTGACCTAACTAGATAATATAAATTATTCTAATTATAAATATAGAATCCATTTTTTCAAATTAAATTCACATAAGAGGTAAAATTTAATTTAAAATTAATCCTACGGACGCGATGAGAAAACGGGTTTTCGAAGAGAAAATGTTCAAAAGTTTACAAATATTTTATATCAAAATTCAAAATAAAATGATTAAAATGACATAAATTATATTCATTTATATATAATTGAATAAATTTAATTTTAAATAAAATTAAAAATATATCTTATCAATATAAATAATTTAAACGAAAATTTAGCTTTCAATTAAAATTCAGTATTTTTCACTATTCATCAAAAAATTAAAAATTTCAGGAAAATCCCAAAAATTAAGCATAATATAAATTTTATATTTTAATATAAAAATTAAGTTAATTTTATCAAATAAATTTTCTAAAATTGGTATAAATTAATTCTAAATTATGTGCACAAAGAGCGACTAAACCTTCTTTTAGAAGAAGAAAAATACCATTTTTTATAAAACATTTTATTTTCTTTAAAATTATTCTTATTTTATTCATAATAAATAGATGACCAGTGAATTTTTTTTAACATGTGTAAAATAGATTCATTTAAAAATTTTGTTAGTATTATTCATACCCACCAATTTAATGGCTATATTATAACGGTATACCATATTACAATTCAATTAGACTTGGGGTTTTGTGTTCCTAAAGCTATAAAAAAATTAAAGAAATATATTTTGTGGGTTATCTAAGTTCAGTGTTACATGTCACACATGATATCAAATATAGTGTTCTTATTTTAAAATTTTGAGGCGTTACATTAAACCCACATTAAATTAATTGTGTCCTCTTAATTTAAACTTGATTTTGGTAATCAAGGGTTTTATATTTGAAAATTCCTTTATTGAAAACCCATATTCTAAAAAGGGTTAATAAAACATCCACTTAATAATAGATAAATATAAGTAAAAAAGAACATATGGAGTAACACATAACTAGGTTTCCAAGAAGGAAAACATTTTTGGAATGTGAAAATATATAGGAAAACGTAAATAATTATTGATAGTGATAGAGTTCATTGATCATAAGAAAGTGATCAATCAATAAAAAGTTAAGGACCTCAAGATGATAAGTCTATGATGATTTAAAAGACCATCATATCAATATAAATGAATTTATTAGGATAAAATTTTGTTTAAATTTTCACTTCCTAGAGTTTAGGAATTCCTTTAACATCTAGAGTTAGAATTTATTAAAATATACTTACCAGATAGATTTTTATTTTATAGGAATAGTTTTATCTTTTGTTTATGCTTTGATCATTTCCAATTCATCACTTAATCAATTAAATGAACATCCAAAAATTAATTTTATATACCTGAAGCACTAAAATTAACTTTTAATAGATTGTAATATCTATAAAAGAATTGACAAGTCTTTTTATCTTTCTCTAACTATTTTCCAAAACCAATATGGTTAGCATAAATTATCCAATATACATAAATCTCCATATGGTAAAGTAATACATTAATCTCTAAAATCTCATCCCAAGTTCAACTTAAACCATTTCATAAATGGTTAAACTTATGACTCTTCCAAAATATTAAGATCTAAAATTTTAGAAATAAGGTCACTGAATTTTTAAAATGAACTTATCATTCATCCTCAAAAAAAATGAAGTATCTCTTAATCATTACATACTAAACATGTGAATACCTCTATCATGTATTCTCTTAAAACACAGTAATACACTAAATTACCATAAAACCTTATTGAAATCATGCATGTTTCCTTATTTCTTAAGTAAAATATAGATTATTGAATATATTATTTAAACCCAAAAATGTTGTAACCTTTGTCAATGATTGCATAAACTACCTTTTTAAAAAATTATTAATCAGTTCCAAGGTAGTTTGTACTTATCCAATTTACTTTATCCATATTAATCGTCTCATCATGTCACATACATGACTTATTTTAAAGTTAAATTTCATTTAATTTTAATTTATGATTTGTTTTTGGGGTTTTTCAAGCTTTTATGGTGGAATGGGTGAGTTTTCATGAATTGGGCCAAACCATGAGCCCAATTCCAGATTTAAAAATAAATTTTCTTTCTTTTATAACTTTTTCAATTTTTAATATTTTTCACCCATTCAAGTTCCTAAATGGTCTACCCTGATATAGAAACACCACCATTGTAGTTTGGAGCCTTTATAAAACCATAAACAAGTTGTATATGGGTTTTTATTTAAGGGATTGGGTCTGCCCGAAATCCCAATTCCAGTTTTAAAAATAAAATTTGTTTAATTAATAACTTATCCAATATTAAGGATTTTTCAGTGATTCCAAGCCCCAAACATGACCCTTGAACCCCGCCACGCGTCCAATATCCTTCCAACCTCTTTTCAGCTCATTTCCATTGCATTTTAGGTTAAAACTTCTGAAGCACCCGCATTTCGGGCAGATTAATAAAGGTAATTTGTTTCCTTCATAAATCCTTCAATTATCACTCTTTTTCCCCATTCAAATTACTACATGGTCTCATAATCCTTGTTCAAAACTCCCTTAAATGTTTTTATATTTTCAAATTCATCTACTGGTGTATGTGACGCGATTTATACAAGATCCATCAAGTAAGTTGGTCTTCTTCATTCTTATTTCAATTTGCTTAGGGTTACATTCCATGTGTTTAGAGTTTCATACCTTATCCACAAGGTTAATAATGTCCAGAAGTTAGGCTTCAATCCTAGGGTTTTATATCTTGTATTTTGTGTGAAATATTCTAGTTTTAGGTTGGATTTCAATTCCTTGAGGTGTGGCGGTGGTGCGGTTTATGTTTCACACCATGTTTTGAGTGTTTCGACATAAAAGGTAGGTGATTCCATGTATAACCATTTTATGATGAGTTATATTGCTTGGTTTATTAATTTAGTATGTTTAAAATCCGTTTTTTGTGGTGCAAAAATTTTTTTTGTGATGGATTGAGTTAAGTGTTTAATTTTGTAGTTGCATTATTGCTTGGAATTGGGTGCTTTTCATGCGTGGCTCTTGGGGAAATATTTGGGTGTATTTTATAAGATGTGAAATTGATTTATTAGTGTTAAAAGGGGCTGAAAATTATGTTTTGTTAATGCCTTAATGTCATTTTGGCCTTGTAATGGGGTTTTTGAATGGTTTTAATGTGTGAAACCATGTTGTACTTCTTGAACATGATTTGTGAAAACATGTGTTTTTCATGTGTACCTTTTGTGGTATTGTTTGAGGTATTTGTATAAAACTTGGGGGTGGTTTAATAAATGTTTTCAGGGCTTCCAATTTTGATTTATATTGTTATTATCATTGTTTTGGTCTTGAATTAGGTTTTTAAATGGGTTTTGTATGCCAACCATGGTTTCACCTCTTGGGTTGGTTTTATGAAAACTGTAAATGATTTAATGAGTTACACAAAGTGTGAAATGGTTACTTATGTACTGTTTTGGTGATAGTATGTTCCTAAAATGAGTTTTTGAAACATAAAGTGGTCAGTTATGTTGAAAAACATTTTGGTAATGTTTTGTAATTTGTCGAGGTGATTTATGAAATTGGGATGTGGGTGTGAAACGTGTTTTCAGGCTGTTTTGCGTGAGTGTGATGTACAAAATGGACTTTGTTTATGAAAATGATATTATGTAATATGTTAGTGGGCTTATATGTGATGTTTAACATATTGGGAAACATTTTATAAAATTTTTAATAGATTTGTTGAATTGTAAAAGATGTGCAAAATGTGATGTGGGCTATTTTTTGTGTGAGTATGATTTCAAAATTCATTTGAATGAAAAAGTGGATTTTTAGACTTGTGTGGAATACATGTGGGCTGTTTGGAGAACTTGTGATGTGAAAATGAGATTTATCATGTGAAAATTATATTTATTGACTTGTTGAACTTATCTGAGCACAAGGGGAAAACTCAGGTATCTAGGTGGGTGGACGTGTACTAGTATGCTAGTGAATCCGTGGGGTTTGGCCTCAATTTCACTTAGCAAGATTGACGCTTACAACTATAACTAAACTATGATGATGATTATTGGGGACCACTAGGTTATGGGTATGTTCCCTACTAGTGGATCGTGCATGAGAACGGATATTGTGATGGTTACTCTCACTGAGATACGAGGTACCTGGGACCCACAACGAGCTAGTGCCTAGGGGTCATTTCCTATTGCTTGTGCTCATTAGTTACATTGTTCTTACCGTCGGAATATGGTATAGTTGGCTGGAAAATTCATAAGTGTTAACATTATTTTTTAAAATTGTTGATTCTTAATGATAGCCCACTTGAAAACTGTTTTTTTTTTAGTTTCATCTTTTAGAAATTGTAACTAGCATTTTCTGTTTATGAAAACTTGCAAGATTTTTGTCTTTGAATGTTTATCACTTGGAATCTCTTAGTGGTGGTATCCTACTAGGAATTGTATCACACCCTACTTACACCCTTGGGTGTAAGTAGATTTGGTTTTTTTTTTGTTTTAGGTTAGGATACAGTTTTTAGTTCCAGTGGTTCGGGTTTCTAGCTTGTCCTTGGTGGTGAAGTCTTGTGGAGATGGATTGAGGGCGGTGCCCCTTGCCATGGGGGTTCTTGGGCCATTTAATTTTGATTTTGTACCTTTTTTATAGTCTTATTGAGTTGTTTTAAAATATGTAATTCAGTTCTGAATTTTGTAAAATATGGTTTTAGTTGAAAAATCCAGATTCGTTTTATTGAGTTTGTTTGTTGTTTAATGTTTATAAACTTGGGTAAATCGTTCCCAAACATCATTTTATGATACCCGGGCACTTGTCCCAGCCCGTGGGGATTGGGGATGCCCTTCAGGCCTTGTTACGGGCCGGGTCGGGTGCTGGTTTTGATGGCGACCAGATTTGGTTCGTGACACTTCATCCCAACATCATTATATCAATATCAGGAACATATTAAGGGTAATATTTCCCTCAATCATGTGTTTTCTAAGAATTTAAACTCTCCACTAAATAATTTTTCTTAGCCATTGATATCGTTCAACATACACTTTCATATCCTTAATAAAAAAATTATTACAGTACAATCCTTATAAATTTCAAAATTCTTATAACAAGGATATCATTGATAAAATACTCGAATGAAAAAAATTATTAAATCCAAACACAAGTACATTAATCATTCCACTTTTTATGTGGTAATAGAATATGCCTAACCCTGATTAATTAGCTTCTTTTGAGATATATTCCTTTGACACTTGAGATATTTATTTTCATAGTGCCCCATATTTTTACAGTTGAATAATTTTACATTAGAAACTTTTTTCTTTACCTTCCAATCATAAGCACAGGGGATATTATCTACCCAATTTTATAAAACACTAATTCCTTTTTAATAAGGCACTAGGGTGTTTCTTTACACAATTATAACATGTGGGAAAATCTTTTTTCCCATCTTCCCTTTATCTATCTTTTTCCCTACCATGCTCTTCTTCTCTTTCTTACCTTAGAATCCATAATAATTAGATAATAATTCATCTATCTTGTTATAACATGATACTATGTCCTCATATGATGAGAATGTTTGGGAAACTAGTTCCCTTTGAAATATTGTCTTAATCCCATCAAATAAATGATCATTTTTACTCTTTGGATTATTTTAATTTATGTGGTTCTCATTCCATTATCTATGCACCATTTATAGTTGGCATCATATATTTTATTAAATAATATCATTATGAAACATAACGTATACTCCCAAAACTAGTGAAATACGTAACATAAATTGAAAAAATTATGCATAGATAATATCATAATCATAAACATGGTTTCTTTACGGATATATTTATTTTTAAATCCATCATGATGGTATGGAGAGAAAATGTGAATGATCAAAAACATATACCTTGGGATTGTCAAACTAGGTGCATAGTAAGGTCCGTGGTCATGAACTATGTGACAATAAATTCAAGCCCAATGTGCCCTTTTTGGAGTTATTACCCCTAGGTACATCTCTTCCAGAACCATGTCCACTTATATTATTCATATAGTGATGTATTTCTATGTAAAAACCACGTAATCACTTCCTTATAAAAAACATTAGGATTTTCTTCTATACTTATCCTCAAATTCTATCATAGGGTTATTTACCAAATCTATGTTTTTCTTAATATAGTTCCTAAGGATTCTACTAAACTTCCCTTGAAACCAACTATTGAAACCCTAGCTCCAATAATCCAGAGCTATTTTCTTCTTTATTACATTATAATAAGATACAATTAATCACATCCAAAAGGACCGAGTAGTTTAGTAGTCTTGGTAAACTAGATACATACATGAGTCTTGAATTTTATTTGAAAAGATAAATTATAAGATAATTTACTTTTTAAAGAATAATATTATTCCATATAGAATATCCTTGCATATCAAACATAGTACACTTCATGTATTCCTAATAAAGGAAACAAAATAATTATGAGCTCAAATTCTCATAAGAGGTTAAGTACAGTGGAATCTATCATGAATCAATAAAGAATAATAAATATGGAAAGGTAAATAATAT
This sequence comes from Viscum album, assembly GCA_963277665.1. Lineage (NCBI taxonomy): Eukaryota > Viridiplantae > Streptophyta > Magnoliopsida > Santalales > Viscaceae > Viscum > Viscum album. The sequence goes on from OY728127.1 coordinate 320,241,901, forward strand.
AACACACATTCCATTTAAATAACTGGAATACATGAATAGATAAGGAATAATCAATATGGAAAGGTAAATAATTTAAAACACTTTACATTTAATCAATAAGCTAAGAATTAAATGCATCCATAGATAATATCATTGTAAAAATATCATGGATAATAATAACTAAATTATTAATGATGGAAATGATTAATTATTGGATGCCATGATCTGAGGCATCATGATACCTCTACTTTCAAGGCCTTTTATAATACAATTTAAATACTATAGGAATAACCTCTTTTATTTGGACAACTTATTTGTCTCCTGAGACCTACAGATTCATCGGGGGCTATATTATACTGGGCTCTACATATCACTGTAGGACCAGAGCAATCTTCACATATCTAATGATCAATTTAATTAATGAATCAATATAGAATAATCAATATGGAAAGGTAAATAAATTTTCACACATTACATATAAATAACTTTAATGTGTTAATATATAAGGCATAATCAATATGGTAAGGTAAATAACTGAAAACACATGTCATCTAATCAATAAAAAAAGAATGAAATGCATCCAAATATAATATCATTATGAAAATATCATGGATAATCATAAATGTATTATTAATGAAGGAAATAATTAATTATTATATTTCATGATCTCAGTAATCAGTATAACTCCACTATTAATATCTTTCACAAGACTATTTAAATATTGTAGGTATAAACCCTTTAATTTGGCCAACATATTTATCTCATGAGACCTATTGATGCATCAAGGAGATATATTAAATCAGGCCTCACCAATTATTTTTAGTCTAAATAATTTCTCATATATTGAATTATTAATTTAATTCATGACTCAATATTCCTTATCATCAAATATATGTGTTGATTAAAGGATATGGATTTATCAATATTTTCCCAATTAAATAAATTAATTTCAATGTAAACACGGTATGTAAAAATGGTATACATTTTATGAAATAAACTTATCTATCATAAAATAATATGTATATTTAATATAAATTTAATTTACAATGAAAAATTATTACAATAAAGTGATTGTTTCATGAGAAAGTTAACAATCACAAAAGAAAGTGAGAATTTACAATAACTTCTACCACTTAGTAATTTTCGAGTCAAATATTCTTGGATGAAATGATTCAAATTGAAACTTAAAATACCATGAAGTATGAATGAATCATGATATTACATTTCAAAGAGGTAGTATATACACTAGATAATATCTAATTGGTGCATAATAACAAATAAGTCTCAATGGAATGTAAATTGAAACGACATCTCTTACCTCACGCTTTATTTTGGGTAGAAATTATTTAAACTCCTATATAGTGATTTTAAATAAGTTAATAATTTATAATAGAACCATAATTTTATTTATAATATCATATATGATCATTTTATGACATCTTATCAGCTGTTTGTTAATAATATTTCATTATTTTCATTATTTTTGGGTGTTAACTTCCTTGTTTTCTCATGAATGTTTTGTCATGATAGATTTGGTTCCTACAAATATTATATAGTTTCATAATCTCCATAATAATAATCATGAAATAATTATCATATTTTTACATCAATTATACTTTAAAAACAATCATTAAATTTTTTTTATGAAAAATGGACTATGTTATAAACATGGAGATGTTAGGTCGTACATACGCATGAGTAACGTTTCCATTTTTCAATGATCATTATAAAAATGAGGTAAGTAATATTTCATAATTATATAATGATATTAATATCATATATACCATTTTAGTACTTTAAATATACTTATATATATCATCCATCTGGTGTGGTGATGAAAAGAGAGTCGCATCACTTCGTGAAGGCGGTAGTCCAGATGTACACGAACAATGTTATCATTTTGTAGTGTAAAAAATAAAGTGATATATTATATTTTCATAATGATAATTTTTTTATTGATATAATAATTATTTAATTTATATAACATATATTCATTAACATTATCCTCCTCACATTCCATGTAAAGAGTTAGTGAAAGACGGATCACGTTGCTTCATGAGGCGGTAGTCCACTGTACACACGAGCAACGTTATCGTATCCCATAAAGAATAGAAATTAAAAAATATATATTATATATAATGAATAAAAAGTTATAATTATTTTATAAATATCATATATATACTTTATATCCATCATCATATCCAACTGTAAGAGGTGGTAATGGAAAAACGAAATAACATCGGTTCGCGAGGCGGTAGCCTGCCATACTCACGAATGATGATTTTATAACATCTTTGATAGAAGGTGGGATTGTTGAATTTAATTAAATTAACATAAAAACTCAGTATATGTAATATAATGATGTTATTATATAATAATAATTTAATAATTATTGAAGGAGGTGGAGGAAGAAATAAAATAAAAACATTTTTTGAACAATATCACCTCTTCTTAGGGTATCCTGCTTAGGTTTACACCAAATCCTTCATAGGTTGGATTTCTTCCAAAACTAAGGATAATATGATGAGATGATATAATTTTTTAGGTGATTTTGGAATGGGTTTTCTGATCCAAATTTATTGGGATGTGTGAATAAGTGAGGAGAGTGATTTCCTTTTTATAATTGAGGTGGAGTGGAATTTTTGTGAATACCCAAAAGTATTCAATAATGGGAGGTCACTCTCACCTCTTGTGGCTCCAAAATTGATAAATAATTTAGGGGATAGATGATATGTTCTATCCATACCAAAAAAACACATGCTTTAAACATTTCATTCCTTGTCCTTTAAGTTTGCTTCATTTTTTACCACTTTAGTTTCCACCACAGTAATTAGTTTTTTTAACCTAGGTAATTTATCCTTTAAGAATAAAATAAAATGAGAATTATTACATAATTTATACCTATTTATTCTAAATATTAAATCAAATTTATTAAATAAAAATACTATGTGTGTGTAAAATTAATTTTAACACTTGCACATGTAAGGTGAAAACCTCGTTTTAACCTTAATCATGGTAACTAATATTTAACTCTTCTCACTAATCAGTATGGTAAAAAATTAAGTATATCATATAGGATAATGTAAATTATTATTATTCAAAATATGGAATCCATTTTTTATAATTTCAGTTCACCTAAGTGGAATTTTTTTAATTTAAAATTAATCATGTGGATACGATGAAAAAACAAGTTTTCAAAGAGAAAATGTTCGGAAGTTTATAAAAATTTTATATCAAAATTCAAAATGAAAATGATTTAAATGAAATAAATTGGATTAATTTATATATAATTGAACTAATTTTACTTTAAAACCAATGAAAAATATAATTTATCATTATAAATAATTTAAATGAAAAGGCGGTTTTCAATTAAAATTCTATATTTTTCACTATTCATCAAAAAATAAAATATTTTAGAAAATCCAAAAAATTAACCCAAAAATATTTTGGATATTATAATATCAAAAATGAAGTTAATTTTATGAAATAAAATTTTCTAAAAGTGGTAAAAAATCATTTTGAATTAAGTGTGCAAATCTTAACTAAACTGTCTTTTAGAAAATATATAGTTTTTTAGAAAATATTTCATTTTATTTCAAATTATGCTTATTTTATTCCTAATAAATAGAAAACCAATGAATTATTTTTACATTTTTAAACCATATATTTTTCATAATTTATTAATTATTATTCATACCTTCTAATTTAACTTCTAGGTTATAATGGTTTACCATATTATAGTTCATTTCGACTCAAGGTTTCATGTTCTGCAAGCTATCAAAAATTTAAATAAATTAATTTCATGGGTTTTTTAAGTTCAGTGTTTTGTGTCACATTCACTATCTAATATATTTTTATTATTCTAAAATTTTTTGGGCTTAAAAAAATAAACTAACACTAAAGGATCCCTAAAATCCTTTATACAAGCTAACTATCTATGACCCATGGTCACTATGATCGTCATTATATTGATTGAGGATGATGATAATCAAGAGGAACATCTACATTATATGTTCCCTTTTCCTTTTCTTGAATTAGGCTTAACCAATTTTTCATATGAATAAATATGTTGGGTGTAAGGTAAATCATAGTAAGATACAACCAAAAATCTAAATAATATGTTTCATTTTGAAAACAATTAGATCTAATTTGAAAATTTTTATTTATAAATTCCCATTATATTTTTTAAAAAAATAAGTATATATCATTTTTCAATTTCTTTTCTTTCAAAAAACTATGCTAAGTTACAAAAGAAACATGAACAAGGAAACTATAAATTAAATCAAGGAAATATGGCATAACTATTATCATAATACCCAAATTAGAGAAAAAATAATAGATTGTGATCATATCTCAATAAATCATAACATATATAATATGAACACATGGGATTTTTAACAACCTATAGTTTATAAATGATGTTTGTTTCATAAAATAAATTTGTATTATATTAGATTATACAGTATTATATACATACAACTCATAGAGAAACCAATAACAGATTATTACATTAATTGAAATCTTTAAATTATATAGTAATTAAACTAGTTAAAATTCCAAATATTACAAGGGGATAAAAAATAAAATAGAAAAACTATAATGGAAAATTTCGGATCACCCCGATCGGCTAGAATCATCCCTCCCACGAATATAATTATAAAAATAAAACAAAATATTAGTAAACCATTGAAAATTATTAAAATGTATAAATTTGATATGAATTAAGTGGAATAAGTAATGATGAAATTAAGAGATATTTATAGAAGGAAATGTGATCGTTGGAATACTAATGTGATGGTAGTAATTGTAACTCGGTCGTTGGGAATATAAATCTTACCATTGGGATAGAAACCTGGTTGTTGTGATAGTAATTTAGCCTAAAAATAATAAATTCTGATATAAATAATATTTATCATGAGTAATTTAAGTAAATATAAATTTTATAATCCAAAAAAATAAATATCATGATTAAAAACTGAAAGAAAATATAAGTACATTTTTATTAAACTATTTTTAAAGTATTTCATAAAAAAAACATGATTTTTATATTGAAAATTAAAATTATCTATTTTAGAAAATTATTTTAATAAAATGAATATTATTCTTGAAATCAACACATTGAAATTTTCTAAGGGTGATTTTTGTTTTTTATTTTTCGAAAATACTTCAATTTTATGGTGAATTGTAAAAATACAGTTTTCTCCATAACTGTGTATCTTGAATTATGTCATTCCTGATGTAAAAATAATATAATTATATATATAACTCGAGGATCAAGAAAAACTTATTTAATTTCATAAATGATTCAATAAAATTCAATAAACTTAATTTCCAAACCTAAAAATTACTTTCCAAAGTCTAAAATCTAAAGTTTTTCATTAAAATATTATTTTCTCATTTTTTCAAACTTTCCTTTTGATTAAACTACTAAATTAAAATTATAAAGTGATTAAAAGTATTAAATTAATGTTATTTAAGTCAAATATTATTTATATTTAAAAAAACTATTACAAGTTTTACCTTTGATATAGTTCTTTATTTAATTTTTTACTCTAAAAATATCACTCTCCTTAAGTATAAATAACCTCTATCCCTACCCTTAGAAAATCACTCTGCCCACACTTTTAAAAGCCAAATATGTAACATCCCAGATAAATAAGGAATAAGACGATTTTCATATTTATTAATATTTGTGACCTAAATTTTAATTTTACATTAAAGGGGATGTTATGTTCGATAGTGTACCTGATACGCAACAACGGGTTTCTTTGAAATCTTACGTTGCACACTAATAATATAATATTATTATTTTAAATGGTAGTTAACTCCTAGTCATTGTATTGGCAGGAATGAACAAAAATAAATACAATATGATTATACATGTTTGTTAAATGTATTTACATTTATCCAATAAAAGTTATAGGCATAAAATGTGAATGAATCTAATTTTAAGCATAATTTACATTAAAAGGTCGATTTACCACCTTTTAATGGAAAAACCTCTTTAAATATATTTTTGGTCACTTTAATACATTATATTTGACCAAATAAAATCCTTATTTATAATGGGGACATCAAAATTTACTTTGTGTAAATTTTTGGAATTTTTATGATAAAGTTCATTTTTTAATAAATAGTGAAAAATATTGTATTTTAATTCAAAACTGTGTTTTAATCCAATTTATTTATATAGTTATATTATCTATTTAATTGGTTTTAAATTTTAATTAGAATATATTTTTACCATTTAATCCAATGTTGTTCATCTTAATTGATTTCACTTTGAAATTGGACATATACAAGAGTCAATCTTTTGATAGTTATTGTTTCTTAAAAATACCCTATTTATTTTAACAACAGGAATTAATTTTAAAATTAAATAACGCCAATTTTATTTTTTGAATTTGGAAAAATAAACATCATTTTTTAATTTGTAATATCAAATAAATTTTAGGCTTAATTTTTGTTATTTTTCTGATAAACATCAATTTTTGATGAATAGTGAAACCACTTAGTAGTAGTTAAAAAAACTGGCTTTTTCATTGAAATGAAATGTTACCAATTTTGTGAATTTAATTTCAAAAATATGAAATACATTTTTGTTATTATTAATTAAAATGTAGTTCAATAAGATGAAAATAATTTTTGGTGAAAAATAACTTTTGACATTTATTTACCGCGGTTAAAGGTAAATAGGGTAATTCAAGGTAAAAAGAATATTATAATAATTCAAAATTGCCTTAACACTTATCCTAACCTTATTTTATGAGTAATGGACGACCATGGGAATCCTTTGGTCGATTTTGGGACCCCATGGAGCCACTTATGAATGATAATGACACTTTAGATTAATTAATTTAAAGTAAATGCATAAATGAAAAAAACAAAAATATTTTAGTAAATTAATTTTTATATGGTGTTATATAAGTAATATTTTTTACTATAAATATTAATTGGAAATCTAAAAATATTTCCTACATCATGGTATTTTTTATAATTTTTAGACATCTAATAAAATAAATTATTTATGACACAATAATGATGCAGTATTTACCTCATTAATAAATGATTTAAATAAATAAAATTATAATGATTAAAATATTATCCAAAACATGTCCTATTCCTATTTAATTTTTTTATTTATACCATGAGTCATCTTATATTCGACTCTAATGATTTTTGGACCTCTAGAAACCTAATATCGTTATATTATAAAATAATATTTTCACACCTTCCTAAAGAGCCCCTCCTCTCCCTTATAAAAGGAGACCACATATAACCAATTCCTCACTCCAATAAAGCCTTTAGGCTCATCCAACCTCTGTCCAATTAATCTCCATACATAACTCCCTTCCACCTAGAAGCTTTACCTTAGGCATAAGGCACTTCAACAAACCATTTTGGTTCAAACCAAAGGGAGTTACCCAAATTAAAGGTAATGGTTTCTCTTAACTTCTTTTATTTTATTTTACTTCTCCAACCCCTAAACTCTTTTTATTACTTTCATTTATAGAAACACCAGTATCCTAATTATACTAGGATGTTTTTATTATAATTATTCTAACTACACTTACACACACCTCCATCTAATGGGTGAAGAATATAATGTTTCTGTGGATGGAAAACTAACGCCTCACGAAACGATGATTGTTCAATTACTTCCTACTGCCTCTCATGGTAGACATTATGATGGAACTATATTTATATATGATATATATTATGTTTATGTTTTATTTATGCTTATTCATTTTCCATTTATATTATACCCTTATGGTTTCCATTATGGGTAAACGCGATAATTTCATTTGAGGAAGTGCGGACTACCGCCCCCTCAAAGTGATATGACTCGTTAATGCCATATGTGGGACATATAAAGGATGTATTTAATGATATTATATATGATACTATACTTTAATTATAATATACCTATGTATCATTATGCTTTAATTCCATTAAAATAATAAATATAAATGAAAGTAGTGTTCATGTGTACGTACGGCCTACAGTCTCCACGAACGGTACATTTCATTTCTTATCTCCAAAATGTTATGTACTGTTATAAATACATATATATACTGGGTGTATATGATTTATATGATATCTAAATCGTGAATATAATTCTGTATATAATGTACTATTGACCACATCTACAACTTGTAATTATAAGGTGTTCATTTTTTACCCAAGTACTAAATATCGACCAAACGACCATTATTAACTTAAATGATTGAATAATGTTTATAACATGGTAATAAGTGATATAAAAAGGATAATAAACTTGAAAATAAAGTTCTTAAGAAATTATAAATTAACTTTAGTTTATTATTCAACAAGAACAAGGATCAAACGAGTCGTGTCGGACATGAGGTAAGGAGATTTCTTATCTCACTTTTAATTCCGTGAGATTTCCATTGTTCGCCACTTATTTATTGCATGTGGTGTATTATGTACTTCCATTTGATATATATTATCTTGATTATATTTATATTCATGGTATTTTTTTATTCATTTTATGGTTATTAACTCTTGATCAAACGACTTAGTTGATTACAACATGGTAAAGGGTTTCATCTCACTTTTTATTCTTGTGAGATTCATGCTATATTTTCCACTATTTAATTTTGTGTGGTGTATGTAAAGACCATGATTGTACATTTGTGTAATATACTTTCATTTATGAGTATTTACATCTTCATTGTATGATCCTTCTTTCATGTGGCGTATGTTTTGTAAATTACCAAATCGGTAAGGGAACCTTTCACCCTCCTCTTTTTAAAAGACTTCTTTTTGTTATGTCTTTTAATTTACATATTATTATGTTGGGATATGTTATTATATATCCTTATTGATGTAAATTTTATGTACAACTGATGAGATACACTTTTTATCTCATCAACTCATTTTCTAAATTCTAAAGTGACGTCGTTAGGCTTTTCTAATTTTTGCAAGGGAACTTCTTAACCCAATTTCAATTCTTTGGGATAAACTTGTACTTCTTGAATATGTCATCCTATGAATATGTGTGAATTACCTATGATTGTTTTACACTTAATATCCCCTTATATTGGGTGTATTTATATTTTTCACGCATAATTATGTGATTGATTTATCCTTATTTTAAGGATACCTTCTTTATAAGGGATTTCATCTCAATTTACATTTCCATTGAGACTTCATTTTTGTTATGCACCAATTCACTCTTATATGGTGTATATACTATCCTTTTTCATATTATATCATGAATACCTTTATTCTAATGAAATTATAAAGTTCATATTAAATGTTATTCCTCAATTGTTTTTATTTAAGAGTCTCTCATTTTGTTAAAAACTCTTTAACTAAAATGTTGTTTGAAATGTTTTAAATATTTATTATTCTAAATAATTATCTTTAATGTCCATGTTTTAAAAATTGTTTTGAGTATTTATTTATATGGACATTAATGTTTTAAAATTATAATTCCATTAAAATCTTCAAAGTGGTATGGAACACTTTGATTCAAAAATCTTTTTTTAAATGGTTTATGAAAATGGAATGATTATTTCAATATCTTGAAATTACTTCTTGCGATTTCAAATGAAATGTTATTAGTGAAATGTTTATATTTGAAATATTTTATGTGTTATGATGGTACTTGGATATTTGATGAGTGGTTACATGATAAACCATATGATGGGTGGTGTCATGAAAACTAGGACGGGTGGTTACGTTATAACCTCCAATGCATTGGGTATGGAAGTCCTCCGTTTGGCTATTCCATTTAGTGATATGTGTGGAAGTTGATCGTATGGTTATTCCATTTAAGTATGTTTATGTACCAAGTTACCTTTATATGTTATGTGTTCTTTATATGGGTTTTATGGTAATCTTTTGGTTATAAAAGGTTAAGCAATGATCTTTTATTCAGTGAAGAGTATTTACTACTTCATAAAGGTGAAAAGTATTACTTATGTTAAAGTATTCATGGTTTACTTGTTGTTTTGACAATCTAACAGTTTTCCTACTTTGTGTATCCCTTACTGAGATTTTTATGCTCATCCCAAGTTTCTGAAAATTTTTTCATAGGACATAATGTGGAATAGGGTCAAGGATGGGATCAAGGAAAAGTCATGTTGTCTTAAACATGGAACTAGACATGACTCTTTTTTTAAGAGTTTTTATTTTATGAAAAAATGGAAACTGAGTAGAAGTGTCTACTTTGTAATCTTTTGAGATGTAATAGTTATGTCTTAATTCTCTAAAACCCTAAACCTGAAAATATCCTCAATGTTAATTATTCATTTAATTCAATATTATGGAATGTTTTAAGGCCGGGTCCTTATAGTTGGTATCAGAGGTCGGTTTAGACAAATTTAGGGATTATGAATTTTTGTTAGACATATGGTTAGTCCCTATCTATTATTTCAGTTAAATCCTTTTTTTATAACTTTTTCAGATCAAGTAAAGTCAGTTACAAATGGAAAGAGGAGGATCTCAAACAACATTCCTATCTCTTCCTGATGACATGCTTTCAATAATTATTGCAAATTCATGTTCGAATGATTGTGAAACTTTTTCTAGCATACAACTCACTTGAAAGCAGTTGTGTGAGATGTCAAACACCTCCACTATACCTCATTATCATCGTTGATCATGGGTTGTATTTAGAAAAATCCTATTTTCACAATATTCTCATATTTTCAAGAAAGGTAAATATTATCAAGGCATTTTAAAATATTTTACCTTATCACAATATTTTGAAGTGTATTATGATTTTAAAAAAGGTGCTGAAGAAGGAGACCCTTGCACAACCTATTTATATTTGATTTTACAATATATTATCTCAACACATACTTATGGTATTTTAAAAGTATCGTTAATTGAAAGTTTCAACTCAAATTCGGTTCGACTGTTTTGTAGAAATCATGTTTTATCAAATGTTTTGAAATTATATGTCGTACATGATTATATTCCAAAACTGTTTTTCTCTGAACACCCATATGACCCATGTTGAACAAGGTGTATTTGGATGGAGGAATAAAATGATTTTGAAGGATCTCTAAATCATTTTTGCAATGCATGGACCTTCTACCTAAGTGAACAAGATGACGATGAAACCAAATGGACACCATGATAAAGGTATGATGTTCTTCATTTTGGGGATCATTTTATTTTATCATATGGTGGTGAAATAATATGTCAAGAATTAAGATTTTGAGATCATAAGGAATTTGGATGAAAATGACAGGTATAAGAAAACCATTGAGGTTAAAACATGTTAGGGTTATTTTTGAGTTTTATAAAAAGGACAACCCGTAGGATGGGTGACAACCTGTTGCATCCAACAAGGCAGCAGGAATCAAACCCACAACCAAAGGGCGACAAGGGCGCATTTCCTACCACTAGCCTACTTGAAGTCCCTAGTTAGTATGACTTATTATTTTAGTAAAATGATTTTATGTAACAATAATAAGTTGATTTTTGGAACTTATGTTTTATCAAATGGATATACTTAGTATAGAAAAATGATTTAGTGATTAAGTGATAAAGGTTTTTGTGGAAGATGTTCTCTCTTTTGAGGAAACACTATATGCATAAGGAATATAAAATACTATGGGATTTCAATTGTGGAATAATGGTTGAAATTTTAGTTTGGAAGAATATATTTTTTTATTATAGATATATGATTATTTGATTTATTTATGAAAATGATTAACCTATCATGAAGAATATGTGATTAGGTTAATTAATTTTCAATATGAGACTTTATGAGTAACTGATGTTACTTGGAGAAAAGTGTTAAGATGTATCTTGGAATTATATGTAATTAAATCCTTATGAGATTTGGGTTACAATCTCAGTTTGGATTACTTTTGAAGAATTTTAGGGAAAATTGTTTATTGAATGGTCTTTGTTGAACTTTGGGTATTATTAGACAAATTTTGGAGATTAAGAGTAGTTTTTCTTTATGTAAAAGTTTATCCTTTCTGGGATTATCTGATCTTTAACTAAAAATTTTGGTTTTAGTTAATATCTAAAGAAAAAGGAAATATATAGTTTATCTTTTGTGGATTATTTGATTCTCTCGAAGTTGATTATAGAAATTGTAATGTAAACAAGTCATCCTGAATACTCATCGTTAGGAGGAAATATGAGTTTATGTTAGAAATATAGTAAAGGATAAAAGTCTACATGACAAGTAAGTATGTTTCCTTATGTTTTTAGTTAATCTCATAAATAGATTCCTTAATGAAAATTAACTTAAACAAAAACTTTTTCTGTTAACTTTTCCTACTGGGGAATCAAGAACCATTGAACCCATCACATGTTTGTGATTTTCTGGTGGTTAACTTTCTCCTAATCATGTTTTCTATCACTCTCCATCAGAACTTGACCATTTTTTCTCTCTTCCATATCCATGTTTTCATACATGGAATCATAGTATGGGTTATCTCAGGTGACCTTTGTACTTCTCTTCCATTATTTTAAAGTGATAGTTTTATTGACTCTTTTCCGATGTGGGACTTTTAATGAAGTTTCCAAGACCAGTTTTAAAATTGTGAGGATGCAATTCCCAAAAGGGGGGAAGGATGTAACATCCCAGATAAATAAGGAATAAGATGCTTTTCATATTTTTTAATATTTGTGAACTAAATTTTAATTTTGCATTAAAGGGGATGCTATGTTCGATAGTGTACTTGATACGCAACAATAGGTTTCTTTGAAATCTTACGTTGCACACAAATAATATAATATTGTTATTTTAAATGGTAGTTAACTCCTAGTCTTTGTATTGGCAGGAATGAACAAAACTAACTAAAATATGATTATACATGCTTGTTAAATGTGTTTACATTTATCCAATAAAAGTTAGAGGCTTAAAATGTGAATGAATCTAATTTTAAGCATAATTTACATTAAAAGGTCGATTTACCGCCTTTTAATGGAGAAACCTCTTTAAATATAGTTTTGGTAACTTTAATACATTCCATTTGACCAAATAAAATACTTCTTTATAATTGGGACATCAAAATTTAATTTGTGTAAATTTTTGGAATTTTTCCGATAAAGTTCATTTTTTAATGAATAGTGAAAATATTATATTTTAATTCAAAACTGGGTTTTAATATAATTTATTTATATGGTTATATTATCTTTTTAATTGGTTTTAAATTTTAATTATAATATATTTTTACCATTTAATCCAATTTTGGTCCTTGTAATAGATTTCACTTTGAAATTGGACATAAACAAGAGTCAATCTTTTGATAGTTATTGTTTCTTAAAAACACCCTATTTGTTTTAACAACGGGAATAAATTTTAAAATTAAATAATTAAACTTTTATGTTTTTAAATTGGAAAAATAAATATCATTTTTTAATTTGTAATATCAAATAAATTTTAGGCTGAATTATTGGTATTTTTCTGAAAAACATCAATTTTTGATGAATATAGTAAAACCACTTAGTAGTAGTTAAAAAAACTGGATTTTTCATTTAAATGAAATTTTAACAATTATGTTAATGTAATTTAGAAAATATTACATACATGTTTTTTATTAGTAAGTAAAATATGGTTCAATAAGATGAAAATAATTTTTTGTGAATAGTAACTTTTGACTTTTATTTACCACGGTTAAAGGTAAATAGGGTAATTCAAGGTAAAAAGAATATTATAATAATTCAAAATTACCTTAACACTTGTCCTAACCCTATTTTATGATTAATATACTAACATGGGCATCCTTCGGTATATTTTGGGACACCATGTATCCACTTATGAATGATAATGACACTTTAGATTAATTAATTTAAAGTAAAGGAAAAAATGACAAAAACAAAAATATTTTAGTAAATTAATTTTTATATGGTGTTATATATGTAATATTTTTTATGATAAATATTCATTTGAAATCTAAAAATATTTCCTACATCATGGTATTTTTTTATAATTTTTAGACATCGAATAAATTAAATTATTTATGACAAAATAATGATGCAGTATTTACCTCATTAATAAATGATTTAAATAAATAAGATTATAATGATTAAAATATTATCCAAAACCTATCCAATTCTTATTGGATGATTTATTTTGACCATGATTCATCTTATCTTTCACTCTAATGATTTTTTGACCTTTATAAACCTAATATCATTATATTATAAAATAACATTTTCACACCTTCCTAAAGAGCCCCTCCTCTCCCTTATAAAAGGAGACCACATCTAACCAATTCCTCACACCACTCAGGCCTTTAGGCTCGTCCAACCTATGCAAAATTAAGCTCCATACATCCCTCCCTTCCACCTATAAGCCTTACCTTAGGCATAAGGAACTTCAACAAACCATTTTGGTTCAAACCAAAGGGAGTTACCCAAATTAAAGGTAATGGTTTCTCTTAACTTCTTTTCTTTTATTTTACTTCTCCAACCCCTAAACTCTTTTTATTCCATTACTTTATAGAAAAAACAGTATCCTAAATATACTAGTATGTTTTTATGAGAATTATTCTAACTACACTTACACACACCTCCATCTAATGGGTGAAGAACAAAATGTTTCTGTGGATGGAAAACTAACGCCTCACGAAACGATGATTGTTCAATTACTTCCTACTGCCTCTCATGGTGGCCATTATGATGGAAATGTATTTATATATGATATATATTATGTTTATTTTTTCTTTATGCTTATGTATTTTCCATTTATATCATACCCTTATGGTTTCCATTATGGGTAAACGTAATAATTTCATTTGAGGAAGTGCGGACTACCGCCCCCTCAAAGTGATATGACTCTTTAATGCCATATGTGGGACATATAAAAGATGGATTTAATGATATTATATATGATATTATACTGGAATTATAATATAACTATGTACCATTATGTTTTAATTCCATTAAAATAAGAAATAGAAATGAAATTAGCGTTCATGTGTACGTATGGCCTACCGTCTCCATGAACGGTGCATTTCATTTCTTATCTTCAAAATGTTATGTACTGGTATAAATACATATATATACTGGATATATATGATTTATATTATATCTAAATCATGAGTATCATTCTGGAGATAATTTACAATTCACCACAAGGACAACTTGTAATTATAAGGTGTTCATTTTTTTACTCAAGTACCAAATATCGACCAAATGACCATTATTAACTTAAATGATTTCATAATGTTTATAACATGGTAATAAGTGATATAAAAAGGATAATAAACTTGAAAAAAAAAGTTCTTAAGAAATTATAAATTAACTTTAGTTTATTATTCAGGAAGAACAAGGAACAAATGAGTCATGTCGGACACGAGGTAAGGAGATTTCTTATCTCACTTTTAATTCCGTGATATTTCCATTGTTCGCCACTTATTTATTGCATGTGGTGTATTTTGTACTGAAATTTGATATATATTATCATGATTATCTTTATATTCATGGTATTATATGATTCATTTGATGGTTATTAACTTTTGATCAAACGACTGAGTTGATTACAATGAGGTAAAGGGTTTCATCTCACTTTTTATTCTCGTGAGATTCATGCTATATTTTCCACTATTTCCTTTTGTGTGGTGTATGTACTGCCCATGATTGTACTTTTGTGTAATATACTTTCATTTATGAGTATTTACATATTTATTTTATGATCCTTCTTTCATGTGTCATATGTTTTGTAAATTACCAAATCGGTAAGGGAACCTTTCACCCTCCACTTTTTAAAAGAATTATTTTTGTTATGTCTTTTAATTTACATCTTATTATGTTGGGATATGTTATTCTATATCCTTATTTATGTAAATTTTATGTCCAACTGATGAGATACCCTTTTTATCTCATCAAATCATTTTCTAAATTCTAAAGTGACATCATTGGGATTTTCAAATTTTTGAAAGGGAACTTCATAACCCAATTTCAATTCTTTGGGTTAAACTTGTACTTATTGAATATTCCGTCCTATGAATATGTGTGAATGATGTATGATTGTTTTAAACTTAATATCCCATTATATTGGGTGTATTTATATTTTTTACACATAATTATGTGATTGATTTATCCTTAATTTAAGGATACCATCTTTATAAGGTATTTCATCTCAATTTACATTTCCATTGAGACTTCATTGTTGTTATGCACCAATTCACTCTTATATGGTGTATATACTATACTTTGTCATATTATATCATGAATACCTTTATTGTCATGATATTATAAAGTTCATATTAAATGTTATTCCTCAATTATTTATATTCAAGAGTCTCTCATTTTGTTAAAAACTCTTTAACTAAAATATCTTTTTAAATGTTTTAAAGATTTATTATTCTAAATCATTATCTTTAATGTCCATGTTTTAAAAATGGTTTTGAGTATTTATTTATATGGACATTAATGTTTTAAAATTATAATTCAACTAAAATCTTCAAAGTGGTATGGGACACTTTGATTCAAAAATCTCTTTTTAAATAGTTTATGAAAATGGAATGACTATTTCAATATCTTGAAATTACTTCTTGTGATTTAAAATGAAATGTAATTATTGAAATGTTTATATTTGAAATATTTTATGTGTTATGATGGTACTTGGACATTTTACGGGTGGTTACATGATAAACCATATGACGGGTGGTGCCGTGAAAACCAAGACGGGTGGTTACGTTATAACCTCCAATGCATTGGGTATGGAAGTCGGTCGTATGGCTATTCCATTTAGTGATATGTGTGGAAGTCGACTGTATGTTTATTACATTTAAGTATGTTTATGTCCCAAGTTACCTTTATATGTTATGTGTTCTTTATATGGGTTTTAGTGTAATATTTTGGTTAAAAAAGGGTAAGCAGTGATCTTTTATTCAGTGAAGAGTATTTACTACTTCATAAAGGTGAAAAGTATTACTTATGTTAATGTATTCATGGTTTACTTTTTGTTTTGAAAAAATAATAGTTTTCCTTCTTTGTGTATCCCTTACTGGGCTTTTTATAATCATCCCAAGTTTTTGAAATGTTTTTCATAGGAAATAATGTGGAATATGGTCAAGGATGGGATCAAGTAAAAGTCATGTTGTCTTAAACATTGAACTAGACATGACTCTTTTTTTAAGAGTTTTTATTTTATGAAAAAATGGAAACTGTGTAGAAGTGTCTACTTTGTAATCTTTTGAGATGTAATAGGTATGTCTTAATTCTCTAAAACTCTAAACCTGAAAATATCCTCAATGTGAATTATTTGTTTAATTCAATATTATGTAATGTTTTAAGGCTGGGTCCTTACAAAATATCTTCCCAAATAATATCTATTAGTCCTCTTAGAATACCTATAAAAATTCTGAATCCATCCAACTCCTATCATCAAGGTATTCTAGTGTTGAAAAAGGGAAGCAACACCGAGAAGAGGGTATATTTTCATCAAATATTCTTTGTTTTTACTCTTATCATCCTCTCTTTCCCTATCCATTTCAAAACCAAATACTATGGGATTATTTATAAATTATTTAAAAGTTATATTAATGATGTTAACCTACTATAAAAAATTATATTTTTTAAGTTTTTATATTTTAAACTTATTTGTCTCCTCCTTTGGACAACATTCTTGATAATGGTTGGTTAAGAGCTAATGAAGATGATTACAACTTCTTTTATATCACCTCCATTATGGATGGTTATAATAAATTATTTATAATATATAAATTTATAAATATTTAATATTCTATAATTATCATTACTTTTGTATTAATTACCTTGAACAAAATAGCAAAATCTAAGCAAGACATAAAATTTTTTAAGGAAAACATGATATCAAAATGGTTCAGTTTCATCAATGGAAATTATAAAATATAATCCAACGATTATAATTGATAAATAGTGAAAAATGAAAATAATTCACTTCTTTTTAAATGTTTTAATAAACATAATTTTATTATTTAAGAAACACAAAAGAAAATAAATAAAGCGGGAATTAAGGTAAGGGGGTTCTCGAACCCAACTCATTTTTTTAGGTTATACCTCTTTCATGAAATCATAGATATGGATATTCCTATAATTTTCATTAAATATCATTTTACTATTATTCCATTTTCCTTTTTTGGATATACATGTTTCCACCTTGATTTTTAATCCAAATAAAATTATTTTTCAAAAATACTATTCTTTCCAAAACACATTTTGACTCCACTTGATTTATTTTTTATTCCTTCAACATTGATTATATTTAAACCCAATATGTTTTCCCTTATTCATCTGGGAACCCAAAAGTTTATTAATGAAATTATTATTTATTAAATCCTTATGAAACCCATTCCTTTCCACGGTTTATTTCATGTCTATGATTATTATATGTTCTATGTGTCATGTATAATTATGTGAATATTAGGATGTGATGGGTGGGCCGGGAATTATATATCACTCCAACGAATTAGTTAATGTGATGAATCTCATGATATTATGTGTATTATGATTGAACGTGATGAAATATTTGTTCATAATTATGATGTTATGATTTATTCACATGTGTTTTCCATGGACATAATGCTAGTTTTGTTCACAAATACATGTGGAATTTGACCACTATGACATGATGTTTCATTTTTATGCATTTTCCACATTCCATTCCTTTATAAAATGTTTCCCTTATGTTTATTGTGAAAATATTGTTCTAGATATTATGATTATGGTTATGATAACCCATGTTATATGCATTCATTTCCTTTATTCCTCCTCTTACTAGGATTTTATCGCACCCCTTTCATTTATGGATATCCTCAGGTGACTACATGTACTAAGGTGAACATGATATTTTAGAAGGATAAATAAGAATGATTTATATATGTGTTTATTTTTTATTATGTAAAATCATTGTATGATCATAATCCTCCCAAGAAACTAAACCTATGTATCCTAGATTTGAAACACTGCTATGTTATTTATCTTTAAAATGATGTAATAGTCATATATAAAAAAATTTGGTTGCTATAGTTGGTATCATAGCATAGTTTAGTTAATTTGGGAATTAGTATTAGAAATTTTATTGAAAACCATAATTATATTTCTATGTATAGGTAAAAAATCCTATTAGAATCATTTTATTAAAATTATAAACATAGATATCCCATAAGATATTCCTTTAGAGTTGATTTGTGAAAATAAATGTTTATTCATTCTTTGTTAACATTCATTTTATTCAAACCTTTTATATTTTATAAAATGATGGAAAGCATGAAAACACAATCCAAAAACCTATGTGAGGGAAAATGAAATTATTTTTGGAACAATATTCCTAATTCTATGGGAGGTGGAGTTCAAAACTTTATGGAGATACTTACCCCATTGTATCTAGATATGAACAATAACATTAACTAAAAGGAATTTACACCTTCACCCAATAAGGAAAAACTAGATATCAAGTATTTTATGTAGAAATTACAACCGATATTTAATGGTTCTTCCGATCTACTTATCACTGAATAGTGGGTTAACTCAATGGAGATGATATTTTATATGCTCCAGTGTTCTGAGAAGGATAAGGTAACTATGTCCATTTATCATTTTGATAAAGAATACAACAAATGTTGGGAATTTAAAAATAACACCAAGACTAAGGATGAAATAGAATATATGGATTGGGAAAACTTTAAGAAAATATTTTTTAACAAGTATTTCCCTTTAAATATTCAAACAAACATGGAGATATAATTCTTAGAGCTAAAGAAAAAATAAAGTGAATTTATCACATATTACAAAGAAAACTTCACAAGTATTTCAATATATGACTTAGGATTTGTAATCAACAATGATATAAAAATAAATATATTATTTAGTGGATTAAAACCACACCTTTGAAAGGATATATTTATCTGAGACTTTAGGAGTTATGAAGAGCCAGTTTGATGTGATCTCAAAGTAAAGATAAAGTTTGGTGAACGGCCTCAGGATTATGGAGATAAGAAGAGAAGAATTTAGATTCAATCTGGTGGTTCAAATGAAAAAGGAGTAAAGATTATCCAACCACCCATGTGTCAAAAATATGGGAAGTAACATCATTTTAATTTCCTTAAAGGGAAGGGGAAATTCATCATGTGTAGGAGATAAGGCCATCGAGCTCATGAATATAAAATATACATGAAGAAGATAGCCAAAATGATGGAGGAAAAAAAGTAATCTCCTAATGCACCACCAATAGTTCAATTCTTCAATTGTAAGTAGAAATAACACTATGAACGACAATGCACTAAACCATGGGTCCTTGAGGGTAATTAGAATCAGCAACTACCAAATCCAAAGGAGTAAGGGAAAGCTTATATCATCACTATTGCTAAAGTATAGCATGAAAATAAAGTTGTTCAAGGTATAGTTCATATTCACTAAATAATGAAAAAAAGTTTTATTTTATTATATTTCTACACATTCCTTTATATCCTATAAGAATTCTAGAACTTTTGAATTGAATCCCTGATACCTTGAAGTAGAGATATCTGTAAAAACACCTAGTGATGTGATCATTACAACCCAAGTGTTGGACTCTTCTCCTATCAGAGTATGTGGGAATATTCTTCCAGTGAATCTCATAATCCTTCCCTTAGTGTAATTTGGTCCTATAATAGGTATGGATTGGCTCTTATTCTATCAAGAACACATAAACTGTTGGGAAAATGGAATCTCTTTTCATATTCTGAACCATCTCATGCACTTATACAAATGAAAGGAAGATCGTGAATCTCTTTTGGAAAATCCCTCAATAGTGTGGGTGATGATACCCTATTAAGAAGCATAAAATACCCAAATGTTTGAGTCAAAGTAAGGTATCAACCTAGAGGAAATTCCCATTGTTATGAAATACAGTGATGTATTTCCTAAAGAGTTACCTAAACTTCCCCCATATCGTGAGGTAGATTTCTCAATGGATCTTATACTCAGAACCAATCATATCTCAAAATACCCACATAGGTTATCCATAATAAAACTATAATAGTTAAATAAGTATCTAAAAAATCATTTAGACAAAGGTTTCATACTCTATAGTACATCACCTTGGGGTGCACCAGTGCTCTTTATCAAGAAAAAGGATGGATCAATGCAGTTGTGTATAGATTATCAGGAGCTCAACAAGATCACCATAAAGAAAAAGTTTCCCCTACCAAGGATTAATTACTTTTTAAATAAACTATAAGGATATTAGTACTTCTCAAATTTATATCTTCATTCTGGATATCATCGGGTGAAGGTGAATAAGGAAGATATTCAGAAGATAGATTTTGAAACTAGGTATGTCCAGTATGATATTATAGTGATGCCCTTAAAACATATTAATTCCCCTATTATCTTTATGTATTTGATTAATAGAGTCTTTATATATTACCTTAGCAAAATTTGGGTATTATTCATCGATGGTATTATCATTTACTCTAAGATCAAGGAGGAATATGAATAAAATCTAAGTATTATGCCAATAAAATTAAGGAAGGATAAATTTTATGCTAAGTTCATCAAGTGTGAATTTTGGATGTATAAAGTCACATTATTGGTGCAAGTGATCATAAGTGAGAGAATATATATATACCCTTAAAATAAAAAAACAATTGAGTAATGTCCAAGACCCTTAAGTTCCAAGGAAATCTATAGTTTTCTTGGTTTAACAAGGTACTATCGATGTTTTTTGAGAAATTAATCATGATTTTCTATTCCAATAACTAAGTTAAAATAGAAAGGTGTAAATTATATATGGAAAAAATAATTTTAAGAAAGATTTAAAGAGCTCGATAAGAGGTTAATCACTATACATGTACTCAAAATACCAATAAGTGGATAAGGTTTTGTGATATACATTGATACTTTAAAGAAAGGATTGGGTTGTGTACTCATGCAGAATGAAAATGTGTTAGAATATGCCTCATGATAGTTGAATATCCATGATCATAACTACCTAAAACATGATCTTGAGTTATCATTTGTGATCTTTACCTTGAGGATTTAGAGGCATTGTCTCTATGGTGAGAAGTTTGACATATACACCAATCACAAGAATATAAAGTATATATTCACACAAAAGGAACTAAACATGCATCAAAGAAGATTACTAGAGCTAATCATGGACTATGATTTCTCTATTCACTATCATCAAAGAAAGGTAAACAAGGTATCTGATTCTCTTAGTATAAAAGGACCTACTAATATATCCATGATATAGATTGAGAAATACCCTATCTTCATAGATATGAAATGGATGTATCTATAAATCATAATGAAAAGGAAAAAATCTTACCTTTACTAAAATATTTTTGAACCATTTATTCTAGAGAAGATCAAGGTGGAATAAATGAATGATTTAGAGCTTCAAAAAAGGTTAATAGCAGTAAAGGAATAGAAGCTTCATGAGTTCTACATCGATTAGGATGGTTTGATTTGGTTGGTAAATATTTTTTTTATACCTTAATAACCTAAGATAAATAAGGATATATTGGATAATTTTCATAGATCATCTTCATATATCCATCCTAGAAGTACCAAGATGTACCATGATCTTCATGAACACTTCTAGTGGTACATAATGAAGAAGGATATTTTTTATTATATCTCAAGATACTTGGAATGTTAGTAAGTTGAAGTAGAGATACAGAAGTCTAAGGAGATGATACAACTATTTCCTATATCCATATGGAAATGGGATAACATCACCATATACTTTTTCACGGGTCTTTCAAATACATCTAAAGGAAATAATGCAATATGTGTTATGGTAGATCGAGTCATCAAGACTTCCCACTTCATTTCTATTTAGAAAGATTTATCATTTGGAAAACTTTCAAACATATATATAAACAAAGTGGTGAAACTACATGGGTTTCCACTATAAATCATCTCTCATCATGATCCAAGTTTTACTTCTAAATTCTAGAGAATTATTCAACATGATTTGAATACTAAATTGAATTTCAACATGGCCAATAACCCCCAAACCGATGTCCAATCTGAAAGGACCATTTAAAAACTTGAGGACATGTAGAGAGCCTTCTCAATGGAATTTAAAGGTGTATGGGATTAACATCACCCATTAATTGAGTTATCATACAACAACAGCTTCCACTTAATTATTCAAATGGATCCATATGAAGATCTATATAGGAAGTGATGTAGAACTTCTAATTGTTGGGATGAAGTTAGTGAACAGAAGCTACATGGGCATGATCTTGTGTAAGATATAATAGATAAGGTTCCAGGTATCTAATAACATATAAAAGTTTCTCAGATTTGGAAAAATATCTATTCCAAAAACCATCAAAGGGGCTTAGATTTTGAAGTTGGAGACAAATTTTTCCTTTGAATATCATAATGGAAAAGATTCATATAGTTTGGAAAGAAAGGGAATCTTATCCCTAGGTACATTGGCCCCTTTGAGATCCTTGATCATATAGGAGTAGTGGTCTATCAGCTTGCACTTCCACCAAATATGGCATAACTTCATGATGTGTACCATGTATCTCTCTTGAGGAGGTACATAACTGATCCCTCACATGTACTGAATCCAAAGGTGGTACAAATATAGAATGAAATATCTTATGAGAATCATCCAATAAATATCTTGAACTACAGAGACTAATTTCTATGCAACAAGATAACTCACTTTATCAATGTGTTGTTGAAGAACTACAAATATGAAGAGGTGATGTGTGAACTAGAGGAAAAAATGAAATAGAAGTACCCTCATCTATTCTCAATCGATAATACGAGTTGAAATTTAGGGGAAAAAATTTATAAAGGGTGGAAGAATTTAACAACCCAGAGTTTATAAATGATATTTTTTTCTTGAAATAAATGTGTATTATATTATATTATAAGTATTATACAAATACAAAAAATAGAGAAACCAAAAATACATTATTTATTTAATGCTAATTTTTACATTATTCATTAATTAAACCAATTAAAATTCCAAATATTAAAAGGGGATAAAAAATAGAAAATAGAAAAACTAAAATGGGAAAATTAGGATCACCCTGATCGGCTAGAATCATCCCTCCCACAAACAGCGCTATAGAAATGAAACAAAATATTAGTAAACTAATAATGATTATAGAAATGTAGATCCTTGAGAGTAATTGAGATGAATAATTAATGACATAATGAATAGGTATTTTTAGTATTAAATTTGACTATTGGAAAAGTAATGTGACTATTGGAATAGTAACTTGGCTGTTGGGAATAGTATCCTGACTGTTGGGAATAGTAACCCGACTGTTGGAACAATAATCTAACCTAAAAATAATAAATTGTGATATAAGTAATATTTATCAAGATTAATTTAAGTAAATATAAATTTTATAATGAAAAGAAATATCATTATTAAAAAACTTAAACACATATAAGCACATTTTTAATAAACTGTATTTTAAAGTATTTCATAAAAATCATATTTTTTATATGGAGAATTAAAATTACCTATGCTAGAAAATTATTTTGATAAAATGAATATTAATTTTTAAATTTTCATGTATAAATTTTCCAAGGGTTATTTTTTGGTAATTTTTTTAAATACTTCAATTTTCATGTGAATAGTAAAAATACAGTTTTTCTCTGCAATCACTGTATCTTGAATTACATCATTCATGATGTAACAATGAACTAATTATTTTTAAAACATAATGCATCACTAAAACATATATAATTTCATAAATGATTCATTAAAATAAAATAAACTTAATTTCCAAACCTAAAAAGTACTCTCCAAAATTTAAAATATAAAGTATTACATTAAAATATTATTTTCTCATTTTCCACCTATAATTTTGATTAAACTAATTAATTTGAATTATAAACCAATTAAAAGTATTAAAATAATATTATTTAATTAAAATATGGTTTATATTTTTAAAAATTAACTATTACAAGTTATACCTTTTATATATTTTTTATTTAATATTTTGTTCTAAAAATACTTCTCTCATTAAGTATAAATAACCCCTCTCCCTGCCCTTGGAAAATCACTCCTACCACACCTGTAAAACCAAACTCTATATCAATATCATCTATATTAATACTCTTAGAATAACTAGGGACATTATTAATCCATCCTACTCTAATTATCAAGGGATTTTATTGTCGTAAAAGGGAAACAACATCGAGAAGAGGGTATGTTTTCATCAACTCTTCTTTGTGTATCATCATATTTTCATCTCTTTAGCTATTCCTTTAAAAACCAAATATTCTAAGATTAATTATCAAGTATTTAAAAATTATATTAATTGTTTTATTATACTGTAAAAAATTATATTTTTAAAGTATTTATATTTTATACCTCTTTTTCTCCTCCTTTGGATAATGTTCCCAATAATGGTTGGTTAACCACTAATGAGAATGATTCAAACTTATTTTATATAACCACCCTCGTGTATGGTTATAAAAAAATATTTATAATATATCAATTTATAAATATAAGTATTTTAATCTTTTGGAATTTTCATTTCTTATATATTAATTACCTTGATCAAAATAGAGAAATCGAAGAAAAACTAGAAATTTTTAGGGAAAACATGATATCAAAATGGTTTAATTTAATCAACATAAATTAATAAATATAATACAATTATTATAATTGATAAATATTGAAAAAATGACAATAATTTACTTATGGTTCAATGTTTTAATAAACCTAAGTTTATTATTTAGGATACAAAAATGCAACAAAATAAAGTGGGAATTAAGTTAAGGGGATTCTAGAACCCAACTCCTTTACTTTAGGTTACCCCTAATTCATGACTTCTTTAGTATGGATATTCCACTAATTTTCCATAAATTTCATTTCACTATTATTCCCTTTAATTTTCATGGATATACATGTTTCCACCTAGATTTTTAATCCAAATGAAATAATTTTCCAAAAAAAAATTCTTTCCAAAACACATATTTTACTCCTCTTGGTTTATTTCTTCTTTACTTAAGAGTAATGATATTTATACCAAATATGTTTTCCTTTATTCATATAGGAACCCCAAAGTTTATTCATGAAATTATTCTTTATGAAATCTTTATGAAATCCATTCCTTTCCATGGGTTATTTCATGTATATGATTTTTATATGTTCTATGTAGCACGCATGATTACGTGACTATTATGATGTTATGGGTGGTCCTGGAATTATATATATCTCCAATTAATTAGGTAATTTTATGTATCTCATGATATTATGTGTATTATGAATGAAAATAATGCTATTTTTTCACAATTATGATGTTTTGATCTACGCACATATGTTATACATGGACATGATGCTAGCTTTGTTCACAACTATGTGTGGTATTTGAACACTATGACATGATGTTTCATTTTTATACATTTTACACATTCTATTCCTTTATAAAATGTTTCCCTCTTGTTTTTATGATAATACTATGCTTATTATATGATTATGATTATGATTATGATCACCCATTTTCTATTGATTCATGTCCCTTATTCCTCCTCTTACTAGGATTTTAGCACACCCCTTTATTTGATGTATATCCTTTGGTGACTACATGTACTAAGGAGAATGTGAGATTTTATAAGGATAATAATAATGATTTAAATAAATGTTTACGTTTTATTATGTACAATTTTTATATGATCTTAATGTTTCCATGACACTAAACCTTTGGATCATGGATTTATAACAATATTATGTTTTTTATCTTAAAAATGATATAATTTTCATGTAAGAAAAATTTGGGTCTCTATAGGTTCTAAAGTATAAATTTATTTTACCTATGAATCCCTCTTTGATCACTAAGAAGCCTAGATAAATCTAAAAAAATAACCTAGATCCTAGTGGCTCCTTGATTCTCACTAGTATAGACACCTATTCAGTACACAAACCTGGAATATAGTGGAACCCATCTGGGTTACCAAACACATACCCAAGGTTTCTCATTTTAAATGAATTTAATATAATCATAATAACAATTGAAACATTATTTTACACAAAATTGAAACATTCTATATAATAAAAACGTTTATAAATCATGGAAAACTCATTAGCTAAACCATTTTATTTGAAAACTCTCTTTTAATTCAATTTTAAATAAGATACCATTTTATGAAATTTTATCAAACACCTATAAGGTTTAAATTTTATTTTTAAGAATAAATCTAATGAAACCACCATTTAATCTAACATAAACTCAATAACAACAAGGGTAAACACAATTAGTATTCAACTATAACTGCAAATCACAATTTAGCAATAAAAACCAAAGGAAATACAACACTAAATGTATTCCAAATTAAAGACCTATTATATAGAGACACCTACCTCAAAAATTATGAAAACCATTTATCCAAAACTACAAGGAATTAAGTGAATGGATCCCTATAATCCTAAAAACAAGTTAAATCACTAAAAAATCCATTCCTTTGTGTTCATCGGAGTGAGTAACTCAATAGGGGGTGAATTGAGTTAGCAATAAAATTTTTATTAAAAAAAGTCAAAATAAAATCCTTTAATTTAATTAAAAAAAATTCCCAGTTAATCAAAATAGTATTTTAATATAAGTTTGATCTTTAAAAATATTTCTCAAAGGGTGATTAGGGATAAATTAAAAAAATGTTTGAAATTAATTTAACTTTTGAAATAGATTTACTTAATAAAGGGCTTTATATATACACTGGTTAAGATTAACTATCAAATTAAGTTTTGTTTAGAGTTTAAAAAAATGTAGTTTAATCTTTGAAACAATGGAAATAATACACAAGTACACAATGGAATAAACAAGGGGTTCAGTCTCAAGATGATACCTAATCCACTCTACTTTGAAATCCCTCACTGCCAAGAAGATTATTATATTAGATAATTTGATCCACAACCTGGATTGGGTACACAAACAAAAGAACAAGTTATCCAGGCTCAAACCCTCTTACATAGTTATACATGGGAATAATAAAAACACAATCCACATAGGACCTCTTAAAAAATTGTCATAGGTATAAAGATAAAAAAGGGTTTGAGGAAATATTGGGTATTATCCATTTTAAGTGTAAGAGTCAGTGTGCATAAATAAACAGAGAAATATGACACAATGCTCAAAATTA
The DNA here is from genome assembly GCA_963277665.1 of Viscum album. NCBI lineage: Eukaryota > Viridiplantae > Streptophyta > Magnoliopsida > Santalales > Viscaceae > Viscum > Viscum album. The sequence goes on from OY728127.1 coordinate 320,269,918, forward strand.
TATCAAAAATATTGAGATTATGTAAGAAGGTATGTAATATATAGTTTTTCTCCATCTTTAATGATCCAGGTGCTCAAGAATCCTCGGATTTGGCTTCGTAAGGATACCAAAATTATTTTTCTAAAAGTGCTGAAAAATAGAGTATCGTGGAGTATGGTTTTTCTATCTACAATTACTCTAAAAACTTCACCACAAAAAGGTTCTTGATCTTTGATATATTCCACACTTTCAAAATCTAATGTATTGGTATGAGTCCAGTGTATGAGTCTTGTATCCAAATCCTTATGCACGTGAGGGAGTCCTTTGAAACTATATAGCACTACATGATAAAATATCTATTGAATAATAATCATAAAGACTTCATGGATCCCCATACTCAACCTCAAACTTTGTATTCAATGTCTTCATGAAATAGTTTTGGAATAATCATTAAATAAACCAACTCTATTAACTCTTATAAAATTTTCATTGAAATCATTTAATTCAAATGAAGCAGAATAGCAATGGTAACAAGGTTGATGGTGGATTATCTATAATGGCAGCAAAGATCAACGGTAGCACGGTGGCATGGTCCACTGGTAGCACAATTAATTAGTTGTAAAAACCATAGGGTATCACACCTAGTGGTATAAAATTCCTAGATGTAAAATAAAAATAGTGGTGGAAGAATTTAACTAATGGTCGCACTACTCTAGGGGTAGTGGGAGTTGGGAGGTAGTAGAAGTCACGTGGTAGATCATTTATGATAATGGAAAAAAGATGGAGTTTGGATGACACTAGTGCTGGAACACCTCTGATAGTAGCACTATGTTGGTATCATGTTGAAAAAATTGTGTCACTATATTGGTGGCACAGTCTGAAAGTGGTATATCTTAGTTTGGTATAATTCCAGTAGTAGCATAATTGAATAAACATGGGCACATTTGTACTAACAGTATAACTTTTCTATACATAGCCAAATTTACTTTATGAAATTATTCTAACACCCTAAAAATTATAAAATAATGATATTTTATTTCATATAGTATGTTACACAAAATACTGAGTTATATTTCATTACACGCAATGCTAATTATATTTTTCGTTACACGCAGTAATGAGTTGCTTCAAAAGATTGTGTTACATGCAAGGCTGAGTTTTACCAAAAACATTATACTATTAATATTATTATTTAATATGATAGTTCTCACTCTTTTTCTATGTAGGAGACTCAATAGGAGGGTGAATTGAGTTACTATAAAAATTTCTGTTAAAAAGTTTGTTTAAAAGATTTCCCACAATTTAAAATAAAACAGGCCAGTTAATCAAGGTAATAAAATTATAATAGTTTTACTGTTCAAATAGCTTCTTAGAATATTAATTAATTATTAGTAATATCAATATGAGATATTTATAAAACTTTTGAAACTATTCTAATAAGGAAAAATATTTATAACTATTATCCAAGACTAACAATCAAAGTAAAATTTAGTTTTATGAAATATTAGTTAAAATAGAGAATAACTAAATTGAAAGACACATTGGATAAAAAATGGTTCAGTATCAAGAAAAGACCTAATCCAAACCACTTGGTGATCACCTTACACCAAGAAATATATATATGTATATTGATCCTTTGATCTATACTCTAGATTGGGGTTAACAATAGTACACAGGACTGTCCAGGTCACAAGACCTCTTCCACTGTTCTATGTGGTAAAACTAACAACAAGATCACACATAACCTCTTCCATAGTTACATGTGGGTAAAACAAAGCTTATAAGGATGTTTAAGTGAGGATATCTTGTATCCTACAGTTTAATTCAGGTGACAGAGTGTGATTTAATACAAACACACACCCTTCTCGACAAGTAATAAAAACAATAAACACCAGAGAAAAGATAATGAGAAAGGATTAGAAATGCTCTGAGTGTTGTTCTATACAGATCTTGACTTGTAGGATGTAGAAGATGTGATTTTCAAGTCCTCTTTTGGAAATAGATTGTCGTGAGTCTCATGGTCTATTTTCCAGTTCGATGATATGTTCTTTGTAGATCATGTTCTTCTTAGTGTTGCTGCTGCAAGAATTTTTGAGGTTTTGATCCACAATAGTTCATCCACTAAGAATAGATATCTCTTCATTGTGTTCTTCATTGTATGTGTTCTTCTCTATATCACATACATTCAAATTCTCAAACTCTAACTCTATATTTCTTTAGTGCCATGATTTTATTTTTATTTCGGGTGCATGTGTTGGAGCTAATAGAAAGCATGATCTCTACACCTTGTACCTCATACTATCATGTGACATTTCTAAAAAATCATTAATTATGTTACTGTCATTAAATGACTCAAATGTGACCATTAGAAATAACTTTAAAATTAAATTGGAAAAGACAGAAAATTGGTTAAGTATGGAATGGTGTCACAATTTTTCTTGAAGATGTTTCACTGGAACGGTGTCTTCTCATTTTCATTTGAGAGTTGAGACAGTCACGGTGACATAGTTTCATTAAGATCTGGAACCACTAGCACAGATGCAGTGTCAGGATCACAATGTATTAAGTAATAGTTTATAGTCCTTTTTCAAAATTCTGAACAGTGTCTTGCTATGATGTCTTAGAGATGGTATAAAGGAACCAATTTCACTGGCTTTATGAAATCTAGAACTGGTTATGGTGTTAGAGTCACGGTGTTTAGGTTATGGTGTCTGGGTTATAGTTTCAGGGTTACAGTGTCTGGGTAACAGTTTCAGGGTTACGGTGTCTGGGTTACGGTGTTAGGGACTTTTCCAAAATCTAGAACCGGTAGAAGAATTACGGTTTCTCAGACTTTTCCAAATATCTGTAAACTCTCTTAAGAATTAATACTCACAAAATTTATTATACTTAAGCATTATTATGATTAAACATAATAGAACAATATTAAACATAGTGTACAAGATTCAAACATGATTTGTGATATTTTTCATTAGGATCTTGTGAGCGTTTAGACCATGAATTTTAAGCATTAAACCATAAGGAAATATTTGTGATATATTAAACATGATTATCATGATTTGTGAGCATTGAAACATGATTATCATGATTTGTGAGCATTGAAACATGAGGATTCCAACAATCTCCTCCTTTTGATGATCATAAATCATAGCATTTATTAGCCATATATTTTAATAATTAATTTTTCTTAATTCTCCCCCTTTTGGGATTATCAAAAAGAGAATAATAAAAAAATGAATAAAGGAAAGAAAGAAAATAAACAACAATGGTGTATATTGTATTGGATAGAAAGATAAAGTTCATTACAAGCATAATGCAACATATAATAAATCCCTATCAAAAATACATCCTTCACTTCTCTTCAAAGCCATAAGCCTTCTCTTTTCCATTGGTATAGATATCAATAGAAGAATATGTAGACGTGGTATAAGGGATTGATCCAATATTAAGAGAAGTAAAAGGTACACCTTCAAAGATAGAGGGTTCTAGAGTTGGTTTTGTTGAAGATCGGGGCAAGGTTTGTTCAATAATAGTAGGTCTTATCTGACTCAGAGCCTGAGATATAAACATGGTAGGAGGAGAAAAGGTAGTGGAAGAGGAAGGGTTTGAACCAGGCTACAAAAGGGATTCTATAGGAGCCACTATGGTAGTGCTTTGTATATGGAGATAAGGCTTTAACAGCTTAACGAAATTAGTAATTATCTCACCTCCATACTGCATATCCTTCTCAAAGACAACTTTTTTCTCCGAGAACTTTCCCAACAGAGGAGTGAAGTATTTTAGCTTTTGAACTTGAGTCTTGAAGGCTTGACTGATAGGAGGAATTTTCAAATTCTCTATGAGGTACTTGAAGTGATTGGTCAGATTATGCTTAGAATAAATTCTGTTGAAGTATAAGTCTACTTTCTTGGATATTTCTTCTTGAGCATCATTTCAAATATTTGAATGTGTCCCCACCAAATAAAGTACTTGGTCACTATTCTTGATGATAGTAGACAAACCTTCCTTATCAAAACCACTTAACACTGAATGAAGTTCTTATTTAACAACAGTTCTGATCATATCACTATCCATAGGCTGAGATGGCTATCTAGAGGAATTTGAAGCTGTAACGGATGAAGTGAGATACTTAAGTTGTTTTAGAACTTTCTATAAACATCCATTATACTCATTAGTCATCTTGTTAAGTCCAATAACAAACTCATGCATCTCATTGACTATTTGGATGTTTCTCTCATCCACTTTATCATATATTGAAGTCAAATTTGGTTGAATCAGAGATACATCTTTTTGTGGGATCTGATCACCAAAATCCTCAACATGATGAGCTATAGTATATTGTCTAGTTTTCAACACTTTCTACATATCTTCAACCATAGATCTGATATACTTCACCTCATCACTCAACTCTTTATTCTCAATCATAACTTCTTGTATTTCAAGAATCATTTTCAGCTGAATTTACCATATGATTTTCTCTAACATCAAGGTAGCATATCTTTCCCTGAGATTAGTCACTGGGGTAGGTTGTGACTTCATGATCTTTTCAAGTCCAGCTAACAAAGTATTTCTAAAATATTTCAGATCACAGTGACTCAAAAAATCATAAGATTCTTGAGTAGGTTCAGGAAGAGGAACTGAAATGATTTCAGACTCCTTAGAAATGGTTATTTCTATAGCAGAAATTGGTTTCAAATGAAACACAATGGAAATATCTATTCCTTTTACCAAGGAATCTTTGGTATTATCCACATCAAAATAACTAGGAAACCTATACTAGGTATCCACAGAAATTTGGTCAACAGGATTGAGAACTTGAACACTTTATAAAATAGGGTGTTGCTCCCCCTGAACAGGTGCATCTCTTCTAGGACTAAGAGAATCAATATCTTGACCTATTTCCAAATTCTCATCACTATCAGGATCACTCATCCCCTTTTTAACTAGATGAAGGGCCTATTCCATTCATTCTTCAGCAGATAGGGTTATTTCAGGTTCATCTGGTTCTTCTGATTATTCCACAGCAGCAGCCTCTTTCTTAAAAAATGTTCTTCCTCAATAGAATGATCTTTTAAATGTTCCTCAGGAATAGATTGTTCTTCCACACTAGTAGCTAATCCTTTTTCAACAATAATTTTTCTAGCAAGTACTTTTTATGGAATAGGTAGGCCATTTTTTTCCTTGTATAAGATAGTTCCTTCCTTAGGTGAAACTTTCGCATATTCTAATTCTTTACTTGAGTAATCAACTAATTCATTTGGTTAAAAACTAGGGTTTGATTTTTTATTAGGACTTGAAGGATTTTCAATTGGATTGAACTTCTCATACATGCTTTCATTGTCTTCCACCCAAGACTTTTTACAAGGATTCCAGCTAATTTTCATCCTTATGATTTTATCCTTTGAGATAAAAAAACTCATAATCCTTAATTACTTATTCGTTTGGTATTACTACTCCTTTGGAAATAAACATTGCAGAAATTAACATTGAATAGAATAGATAGGTCTATTTTGAGGTTGTCTTGATCATTTCACACATGTGAAGTATAACATACTTACACAGATTGATCTTACACCCATTCTTCATAAGATGTATCAATAATATATCTTGATACTTAAGGGTAGAAAAATCTCCTTTTCTTAGACAAATAAGATTTTGAATAAACTTAAAAACTAACTTGTCTCACCATCAAGATTAGTTGTAGTTTACCTTATCTTCTTATTATTTATAGTTAGACTTCTAAGAGCCTCTTATAGGCTAAAAATATCACTTGTAGTAGGAGGACCTATTTGGTAATCCTAAAAAAATCCTTCATGAGGTATTCCTAGGCATGAATCCCATAGCCTCAAAGAAAAGGTACACCTTTGACCATTCACCCAGCTTCTTACTACAAAGTCATCTTCAGATTGAATGAAAATCATACATACTCATAAAACTAAGAAACAAGCTTTGGATAAATATGTCTTTTCTATTTTGTGAACCAGTCCATCCATCCCTGTTCTTTTATTACTTTCAAAATGAGAAACTTACTAGTCAGCAACCACTTCAGATAGACTTCTTTCTCTGGCACTACTGTTCTATTAGCAAGGATCATATTCAGCAGCCCCTAAGGAATTACTTTCAGAGCCTTTTTTACTTTCTTCAAAGACCGATGCTTCTTAATAGTCGATGAAGATAAAAACATCATTTTGGGCATCCAACTTAGGTTTGAGAAAGATAAAGGGTTAAAAGAGGGATAACAGTTGATAGAGAAGGGTTTTGGTTTTAAGAGAAGAGATCTCGAGTGAAGAGAAGAGTGGAAAATATCAGGGTTTTATCATTTAGGTATTTCAAATGTCACAAACACAAAAATGTGTTATAAAATAAATAAAATAGTATATATAGTGATATGGGAAAGAAAATTAAAAAAAATAGAAATCTAAGTTGTTACGGTGAGACCAGAACATGTCTTCACAGTGTCAGTATTACAATGTGACTCCAAATAGTGCGACCGTATCATTGAGACAACAAGTATGAGACAGTAACCAAGAGACAGTAAATTTGAGACCACAAGTGTGAGATGGTAACTTCAAGATAGTAACTTGTGAAACTGTGAATCATGAAACCATAAACTATTTACTTGAGGCTTATCATTCCTAAATCATGTATGATGTAATTTATTCTTTAATAATTTAATGTCTTAGTGAATATATCAACAACCTGATTTTTTGTTCCAATGAATTTTAAAGTGATGTCATCTTTTTTATAATGATATCTCAAAAATTGATTCCTTACATCAATATGTTTAGTCCTGGAGTGTGAAACAGGATTCTTCGCAATGTTAATACCACTTATATTATCAAAATTTCTAGGTACATGTCTGAATTGATATCCATAATCTAGTAAAGTGTGTTTCATCCACAAAATTTTAGCACAAAAACTACCAGTAACTATATATTCAACTTCGGCAATAGATAATGCAACAGAATTTTGTTTCTTACTACACTATGATACGAGAGACTTTCCTAAAAATTGACATGTTCTAGAGGTGATTTTTCTATCTAACTTACAACCACCAAAATTGGTATCTGAATATCTAGATAAATCAAATGATTTTCCTCTAGGATAAAATAGTCCTAAATTGGTTGTATGTTTGAGGTATTTGAAAATCCTTTTAACGGTATTTAAATGATATTCTTTGGTATTTTCTTGAAAATTTGCACACATGAAAACACTAAACATAATATCAGGACAACTAGTATTTAAGTAAAGTAAATTTCCAATCATTCCCCTATAAGTGGTTTGATCAACAACTTTACCATTTTCATCAAGATCCAACTTACAAGTATTTCTCATTGATGTATCACTACTTTTAGTGTTATCCAAGCCAAAACGTTTTATAAGATATTTTGTATATTTTCTTTTATTTAAAATAATACCTTATTTATTTTGAAATATTTTAAATACAAGAAATAATTTTATTTTACCCATTAAACTCATTTCAAATTAATTTTTCATCATCTTTGAAAAATCAATACATAAATAAATTTTTGAAGATCCAAAAATAATATCATTCACATATATTTGAACAACTAAGATATATTTAGAAATTTGTTTTATAAAAAGAGAAGGATCATCTATACCTTTTGTGAAAAATTTGGACATAATAAAATAAATTAATCTATCATACCAAGATCTTGGATCTTGTTTTAAACCATATAAATCTTTTGTTGATTTAAAAACATTATTTGGAAAGTGATGGTTTGTAAAACTAGGGGTTATTCAACAAAAACATCCTCAACTATATACCTGTTTGACATCTATTTGATATAGTTTGAATTTTAGATGTACTGAATATTCAAGCAAGATTATAATGGCTTCAATTCTAGCTACTGGTGTAAAGGTTTATTCATAGTCAATTCCTCCTTCTTTATTATAACCTTATGCAACCAATTTAGCTTTGTTTCTAACTATGTTACCAGCTTCATATACTTTGTTCCTGAACACCCATTTAGTGCCTATGGTCAAGGTGTATTTTAGTCTATCCACAAGTTTCCAAACTTTATTCCTTTCAAATTTATTTAGTTCCTCTTGCATATCCATCATCCAAAACTCTTCACTAATAGAATAATTGTTGTTTTTAGGTTCAAGTTGTGACAAGAAACTTTGATGTTCAACCTGATTTCTAAGAGAATATCTAGTCTATGTTTCTTTATCTAAATCTCCAACAACAACATCTAAAGGATGGTTCTTAAGAGTTCTAACAACTCTATTAAAAGGACTAGTAATTTCAAGTTCTTCAATAGGTTTGTGTTAATTATGGATTGAATATTTAGAATTTACAAAACTGGATGTTTTAATAGATTCCTTAATAAGATGGTGAGAAGATTTATCATCAATGTACATATTTGACATATCATCCTCAAGATTATTTAAGAAGGTCCTAGGTTCATGTAGATTTGTTTCATAAAATTTGACATGTAAAGATTCTTCCACACATTTGGTTCTTTTGTTAAAGAATCTATAGGCTTTACTAGAGATTGAATATCCTAGAAAAAATTATTCATCACTCTTGGATGAAAACTTGTCAAGATTATCCTTAGTATTAAGAATATAGACTTTGCAACCAAAAACTTTGAAGTAATTAACCATGGGTTTTCTGTTGTTTCACAACTCATAGGGAGTTCTTTTAAAAAATTCTAATTAACACTCTATTAATTATATATTATTTTCGATTGAAAACTTCTTCCCAAAAGTAAATAGATAGGTTATACTCACTAAGAATGGTTCTAGCAATTTCTTATAAAGTTCTATTTCTCCTTTCTGCAACTCAATTTTTTTGAGGTGTCCTAGGGGATGAGAAGTTATGAATATAGCCATTGTGTGAGAAAAATGATTCAAACTCTTGATTTTAAAACTCAAAGACATGGTCAATTCTTAGAGATTTAATTCTAAGTCCACTAATATTTTCTTTAGTCCTAGCATACTTGGTAAAATGAGAGCAGGATTCACTTTTGTGAGCTAAGAATAAGGTCCAAGTATACCTAGAATAGTCATCTACAATAAAATAAACATATTACATACCATTTAAACTAGAAACTATAGATGGTCCAAAAAAATCCATATGAACCAGCTCAAGAGGTTGAGAAGATGAAATTTCATTCTTTGGTTTGAAAGATACTTTGTGTTATTTACACTTTTGACAAGGATTACAGACTTTATCATTTGGAAACTCAAGTTTGGGTAGGTCCTTGACTAAACCTTTCCTAGTAATCTTTCTAAGTGAGTGTATATTGTAGTGTATTAGTCTTCTATGCCAAATCCAAGACTCTTTGTGAAATAAACTTAAGAATGAAACATTTTTAGAAACTAAAGAATCTATATTAACATCACAAACATTTTCATTTCTAAAAGAAGAAAATATTATGTCACTTTTAGATTTAAAAACATTACAGTCATCATTTTTAAATTCAACATGAAATCCATCATCACATAGTTGTGAAATAATAAGTATATTATATTTCAATCCATCAACAAAAAGTACTTTAGAAATTAAAACTTAGTTAGAGTTACCAATCTGGCCTAAGCCAATTATTTTTCCTTTAGCATTGTCACCAAAGGTGACATGCCCACCAAAAATATTTATTAAATTCTTGAAGCATGAGTAATATTCTATCATGTTTCTTGAATATCCACTTTCCAAGTAACATAAGCTTTTATAGGATCTCTTCAAATATCTTTCCTACATAAAAATCAAAGAAAAACAGATTTCGGTACCCAGATTTGTTTGGTTCCAGTAACATTAGTAATCAATGCTTTAGGAACCCACATATTCTTTATGGGTTTCCTATAAGTATTACATTACATTTTTGAAAAATATAATTTATTTTGTCTAAAAAAACTAGTGGTAGTAAAATATTTTCCAAAACTTTAACTAGCAGCATATTTTTTACTTTTATGTAGAAAAAAAAATTTCCAAATTTAGTTACAAAATTTTTTTGGTGAGATTTCTTTTCCCAAGTTGGTATCATATACCATTAGTGTATCTAGGGGAAATTTTTTTACCAAGAATCTGTGTAAGAGTGTTTTTTCCATTGGTAAATTTCTCTAGGTCCTTTATCAATTGCTCATTAGATAAATTTATTTCATTGTTCTCTTTAATTAATTGAACATTTTTTTCTTTCTCTAGAACATGTTCATATTTGAAAATAGTGGTCAAGGCATGCTATTTATTTGGAGATTTTTATTTATTTTTTAATTCATTAAAATTGTATTTTAGCATATTACAATATTCAAATAATTATTCTCTAATCATATTTTCAAAACCACTTTAATGTATAGAATAATAGTAATTTTGTACAAGATACTGAAGGGTTACCTCAGATTTGTTTGTGATAAAACACATATTGGCCTTTTTATCCTTTTCATCATGTGAAGACTTTGAGTCACTTGAACTGTCCTCAAAATCACTCCATGTTGCCTTCATGGCCTTTTTATACTTTCTATCTTTTTTCTTATACCGATTCTTATATTTTTGCTTAATAAAATCATACTTTAAATTTTCTTTTCTCTTATATTCATAACAGACTATTTCATCAGATTTGTTACTTCTTTTCCAATCCTTCTTCCAGTTTCCCTTATGATGATATCTTCCTTTGAAGTTAGGCTTTCTAAAAAAATTATTACTTCTATAAAATTTATTAAATCATCTAGATAATTGATCTATTTCCTCATCACTATCTGGTGATGATTATTCACTACTGGGACTTTCTCCAGGGGCTTGTAATTTCTCCTTTTCCTTTTCTTTATTTTTGGAAGTAGTGGTTTTGAAGGCCACTGACTTTCTCTACAGTTCATCTTCCTCTTCCTTATTGAATTTTAAATCTTCCTCATATATCATCAACTTTCCTATCATCTCTTTTACTGGAAACTTTCTAATATCACAATATTATCTAATTGAGACAGAATTTCCTCTCCATCTATCTAGTGAGCAGCTGAGTATTCTCATAATTTTCTCCTTGGTTGTAACATCTCTTCCCAGAGAGATCATTATGTTCACTATTTCATTAAAATTGAGATACATGTCATAAATAGGCTCATTAGGATTCATTTTAAAGTTATCATATTTAATATTATATGTGTTAAGTCTCATTTCCTTAACACTAGAGGTTCCTTCATGTGAAACAGACAAAGTATCCCAAATTTCATGGGCTGTTTTACGTGCATAAATTCTGTTAAACTCTTCATATCCTAAAGAACAGTATAAGGAATTCATGGATTTATAATTATTATTATAATTATCCTTAGTTGGTTCATCCCAAGTGTGCCTATCAGTATCAGGAATCTTATATTCATCTATAATTGAAGACCAAATTTCAAAACCCATACTTTCTAAGTGCATTTTCATTTTAATTTTCCATTGAGCATAATTTTTTCCATTAAAGAATAGAGGTTTGTTGGTATAATCACCTTCTAATATATTATCCATACTAAAAAATAAAGTGTATAATTTTTAAATAACTAAAAATTTATAACTAACAGAAATTTTGAGATCCTTAAAACATAATAAAAATCATAGTTAAAAGAAAAAAATATTTTAAACAGATTAAAAAACATTGAAAATATGGATTTAAAAAAATCCTCGGATACCAAATGTTTTTTAGAGTAGGATACTCAAGAGGGGGGTTAATTGAGTTCCAATAAAAATTTATGTTAAAAATTTTAGTTAAAATATTTCCCCCAAATTAAAATAAAACAGTCCAGTTAATCAAGGTAATAAAATTATAATAGCTTGACTGTTCAAATAGATTCTTAGAAGATTGATTAATTATTAGTAATATCAATATGAGATATTAATAAAACTTTTAAAACTATTATAATAAGTAAAAATAGTTATAATTACTATCCAAGACTAACTATCAGAGTAAAATTTAGTTTTCTAAAATATTAGTTAAAAAATAGAAGAACTAAATTGAAAGACACAGTGGATAAAACAAGTGGTTCGATCTCAAGACGAGACCTAATCCACTCCACTTGGTGATCACCTACCACCAAGAAATATATATATATATATATATAATTATTTTATCCACACCCTGGTTCAGGGTTAACAAAAGTACAGATGACTGTCCAGGTCACAATACCTCTTCCATTGTTCTACGTGGGGAAACTAACAACCAGGTCACACAAGACCTCTTCCACTATTACACATGGGTAAAACAAAGTTTATAAGGATGTTTGAGTGAGGATATCTTATATCCTCTAGTTTAATACAATATATAAAGTGCTCTTTAATATAGACACACACCCTGATCGACAAGTAAAAAAAATAATACACAACAGAGCAAAGATAATGATAAATGATTAGAAATTATCTCATTGTTGTTCTATGAAACTCTGGACATGTAGGATGTAGGAGATGATATTTTTTATTCCTCTTGTGGAAACGTAGTATTGTGAGTCTCGTGCACTGATTTCTAGTTTGATGAGATGTTCTTTGTAGCTCGTGTTCTTCTTAGTGCGGCTGCTGCAAGAATGTTTGAGGTTTTGATCCACAACAGTTCATCCACTATGAATAGAGAGTTCTTTGTCGTGTTCTTCAGAGTATGTTTTCTGATCTATATCACATATATTCAACTTCTTGAACTCTAACTCTATATTTATCAAGTGCCACACTTTTCATTTTATTTTAGGTGCATGTGTTGGAGCCAACAGGGAGTATGATATCTACACCTCGTACCTCGTAAGTGACATGTCCATAAAAAATCATTAATTATGTCAGTGTCATTAAATGACTCAAATATGATCATTAGAAATAACTTTTAAATTAAATTGGAAAAGATATAAAAATAGTCAAGTATGAAATAGTGTCACAGCTTTTCTTAAAATAGTGTCACTGGAAATAGTGTCTTATTATTTTCCTTTGAGCAGTGAGACAGTCACAGTGAGACAGTCATGGTGACATAGTTGCATTGAGATTTGGAACCGGTAGCACAGATGCAGAGCTAACTGTATTGGAAGAATGATAGGGTATGGAAGCCGCCATCGGGACCAGGCACTGTGCAGCTTTGTATGGGGAAATGCTGGCCAATCAGAAATGCAAGGTGGAGAGCTAGGTGATCAATGACGTAGAAAGATGGGGAGGGGCAGTTCAAGTGGGTTGGGCCTACAGGTCATGTATTGGGCATGGTATGCCTCTGGGCCTTCAGGTAATGTATTGTGGGTTTGTAGGCCCTTGTGCCTTGGGCCTACGGGTCATGTACGGGTTCCCATTAAACCCTTAAAAGGGGGACTGTCCATAATAAAAATAAAAAATAAGGCCTTCGGGCCATTCGGGCAATGTCTTAGGTGACGGTGTCTAGTCCTTTGTCAAAATTCTGAACAGTGTCTTGTTACGATGTATTGGAGATGGTAATAAGGAACTGGTGTCATAGGATTTATGAAATCTGGAACGGTTTATAGTGTCAGAGTCACAGTGTCTGGGTTACGGTGTCTGGGTTACGGTGTCAGGGTTACAGTGTCTGGGTTACGGTGTCTGGGTTACGGTGTATGGGTTATGGTGTCTGGGTTACAGTGTTAGGGAATTTTCCAAAATCTGGAACTGGTAGCAGACTTGTGATTTCTCAAACTTAGCCAAATATCTATAAACTGTCTTAAGAAATAATGTTCACAAAATGGATTAGACTTAAGAATTAGTAAAATGAAATATGATAGAACAAGATTAAACATAGTGTACAAGATTCAAACATGATTTTTGAGATTCTAAATTAGGATTTTGTGAGAGTATAGACCATTAATTGTAAGAATTAAACCATAAGGAAATATTTGTGATATGTTAAACATGATTAGCATGATTTGTGAGCATTGAAACATGATTAGCATGATTTATGAGCATTGAAACATGAGGATTCCAACACTCACCTAGATTTTGGAATTAATGGTATGAATAGGATTAACTAACATATGAAAATATATATTTTACATATATTTATTGGTTATCTATTAATTATAAATAATAATCATAATCATTTAAAATAAAAAGAAATGTTTTTGAAAAAACTATATTTTCCTAAAAGAAAGCAAAGTCGCGCCTGAGGCACATATTTTAAAATTAATTTTTACCAATTTTAAAAAATTTATAGGAAAAAAATAAACTTTATTTTTTAAATTTTAATATTAAAATTATATTAGGGTGAATTTTTTTAATTTTTATGATAAGTTTGATTTTTTATGAATAGTGAAAAATACTAGATTTTAATTTAAAAATGTCTTTCATATAAATAATTAATAATTTTAAATTATATTTTGAATTGGTTTTAATGTCATATTATTTAAATTATACATCTATTAATCCAATTTAGGTCATTGGAATCATTTCATATTGAATTTTAATATAAAAACGTTATAAACTTTTGAAAACAAATCACTTTAAAAACCCACTTTCTCATCCTATCTACAGGATTAATTTTAAATTGAATTTTTCCACTTATGTTAATTAATTTTTGAAAAATTAATTCCATATTTGGAATAATAATAATTTTTAATTTCTAATGAGATAAACTTAATTTTTTACCAAAATTATTATTCAAAACAGTTAAAATTAATTATAGTGATTAAGGAGAAAATGAGTTTACTTAGTTGTTAAAATTAGAATATAAAGTGTAAAAATGACCTAACACTTGTCAAAAACCCATTGGATAGTCATATTTTGACCTTATCCCTTCAAGACTCAAGAATGGATGATTATTGGGGATTTTTTATGTCACACCCCAACCAGACACTATTTTACTATTTTAATTATTTTTGAGTTCTTATTTTCTTCTATTCTCTTCTAGGTGTTTTCCCCTTGAAATGGGAGTTTTTGGACATGAAAATAATATAACATGTTTAAGTTGAATGGTTCTTCCAAATTTTTGGATAATTTTGTGATATCATCTTCAATGTTTGATAGAGCAAGGCATAAGGATAGTGCATGGTTTTCCAAACCATGTGGGTGCTCTAGGATCCCAGTAGAGGGTGCATAGTTGCCGCATGATTTTCCAAACCCTACTACCCAAAACATGCACCGTGTATTTTTTTCAAAAAAAATAAATTAATTAAAATTAAAATTTAAAAACCCCTAATATAATACCCCTTCCCCCCACCCTTTCAACACATGCCCAATCCCTCCCCCTCCAGCATGTGCGCCACTCTTTTCCTAATCTCCTCTACTCCTGTGATTTATCCTAGATTTCTTGGAGATTCATGGTCAATCCTTTGTGGTAAGGTCTATGGCTCTCTAATATTCCCATTTATTAGTGTTTTTCTTTACCTTGTCACCCTATTTCATTTGGTTGAACCCTAGGGTGAGGGTTGTCCTGATTTTTTGTTCTTTCATCCATTGTTAGGGTGTGTGATGGGTCTCTCTGGACTTCTTCGTGCCTGATTCGGTATCCAATGCTAAATTAGAATATTTTTGGTCTATTATGGTTTTCCTGAAACCATTTTAGGTTTATTTCTTCTACCCTCTTTTTTTCCAATTGTAATTGGGGTTTTTTGGTGATTTTTGGTTACCTATAGATTATTTATAATGTCTTGTGGCTCCTTAAAATCTTGCAAACATATACATAGGTATGTGTATATATATCTTTCTTTTACATATTATCTCATAGATAGGGGAATATGTACATTGAATTAAGGGGTGTATATATATAAATAATACTGTATATTCATGCAAGGGTGAAGTGGTCTTCATCAAATGCATCAAGTGCCAATGTGTTTCTGCTTGGTTCTTTCCCTTTTTAGGTAGGTTTCCCTATGCATTGGCATTTAAATTTAAGAATATTTGATTTCCTAATTTTTATACAATGTTTTGATGTTAATTTGGAATGTATAATGTTTTGAGGAATTGTTATTAATGTGATAAATTTATTTTCTCTTTGAATTAAATTGTGTGTGGAATTGTTTTATATGGCCTACACACCAAGTGTTCAATAGAATACCTCATTTGCCTTTATAAGTGGTTTTTGGTTTCTAAATGGTGTTTTGGTTTTCCAAATTTGTTTTAAATATTTCATGAAATTCTAAGTTGTGTGTTTTAAACTCTTTGAAATAGTTTGTCACTCAAAGGATATGTGAGGCATGATTGGAGCTTTCAAAATGGGTTTTCTTGGGAAAATCTCTTTGGGGTGTGTCTCTTTTCTTGCGCATTGTTAAAGGGGAGGTAACTTCCTCAGCATGGGAATTAACTTTTGTATTGATAGTTTAAAGGAAAAAAGGATTATTCTATGGGGTGGTTCAGGGGTGGTGCTGGTATGTATGACTCATGTGGTGGATTTTTCTTATTATATATATATATTTATTTATTGTTTGGATCACCCTGATTTTATACATAACATGGGAACCTAGCATAGAAAGCTGATTATCCGAGAATGTTTGTTGCACTAGTTAGGGATTACGATCTGGATAGTGGCCCTTAGTATGTACTTTTCTCTTATTTAATATTTTTCCCCTTAGTTAGGACATGTAGGATAAGACCGAGTGTTAGAGACGTTGGATTACATAATGCACACTTATAGGATAGCTCAGGTTACAATTTTTTTTATATTTTCCCCTAAGATATCATGTATTCCAATTTTCCCCAACACTTTTTTATCTATAGAGTATAATCTAGGTTCCACATATAGTTTACTTACTTGAGTATTTCTTTCCTATTTCACTCATTATGTTGTTATTACTCTTGCTACCTATTTATGGTGTGTCTCTTTTGTAAAGATAAATTTTTTTTTAAATGTATCATGAAAAAAATTTGAAAATTTTTTTATACTCATTTCCCCTTTACAAAAAAATACCTTCTTCTTACTTTCCTTCCCTTTCGGTAAAATCCCCAAGCCTCTCATTTTTAGAAAGACCAGTTTTAAATAAATAGGGTAATGGACTGTGATTTGTTTTGTAATTGAATTTATAAAAAACTTATGTATATATATTTTTTATTTCAAATTTGTAGTAAATGGATCTTTTGTTTAAAATAATTTCATAGGGAATAGTTTACTTGGGCATGCCTACTGAATTTTAATACTTATAAATATGTTTTTATTCTTTTTTTTATCTCTAGGTGAATGTTCTTCTTAGTTTTGATCACCATGGAGTGATCTTGGGTTTTGGGTTTGGTGAGTGACCTGTGGGGTCACCTGAAGATCTATTTGGTCATCATGTTTGACTTTGTCTTATTTTTAGTTTATGTTTTTTTATTTTTTGTGTTTATTTTATTTTATATTAGGATGCCTATTTTTATTTTGGATGATTTTTTTATTTTAATTTATATTGGGTGAAATCCTTCCCATTGCCTCTTGTTGATTCCCTTGGTGCTTTTTTCCACCCCAAGGCGATCAGGAATGAACCTCAAGGATGTAATAGGCTGGCTCGAGTGACTGATTCAGGGTTGATCTGGGTTGGTTTGTGATAAAATGGTATTATATCATAGGTTTTTTATAGTAACTATCATTCAAATATCCCTTTTTTATTTGGGGTGTCAAGGTAGAAGGATTAGGATTGTCGGAACCTAAGGTGTAGGTATGAGGAGGTGTTTGGACAGCACTTCTAATGTCGAACCTTGGGTAACCATGCGAAGTTGGTTTTTGAGTTTTGATTTCTGATTTTTTTTTCATTATTTTCTCAGATTTTGTTGGTTTGGTTTATGATGTTCAGTTTATTTAGCTTTTTTGGAATTTTTATAGGTTTTTGGTGTTTGGGGAATGAAATGATAGTTTTTCCAATGGTCTCTAGCGATCTCACAAGACCTGAAAATATTTTTGGGCTGAGGGATATGGTGTTGAATGACTCTATGTGGTAGTGTTTAGATTGGCATATAGCCTCTAACCATATGTCCAAGTCACTCATTTTCACAAGTCCCCTTTGTGAGTTTATTTTGGGTATTTCCAAATTTTAATTTTTTTTAAACCTTTTCATAAATTATGAAACCCAAATTTCAAATGGTTATGTTTTGGTCTCAAAAATGAAAAAAATAATTGATTTTCAAAATTTATTTAAAGGAATTTTTGTTAAATGTTTTTTAATTAAATGATATTTGATAAAATGAGGATTTTTTTAAAATGAGCATCATTTTTAATGAAAAATGGGTGGATTTCTTGATGTAATTCAATGTATTTTTGGTAGAATGAAATATATTTCATTGTAGAGTTTGAAAATAGTTTTCAAAATAGTGGTTAGTGAGATTTTTAAAAAAGTTTTGTGGAATTTTTGGGGTGATTTATTTTTTTTTTTTTGTTAATTTTGATGATTTGTTTATGGTGAGTTGTTTTTAGTTGAGTTTTTGTATTATTTTTATTTATAGTACACCCTCACTAAGCTCGAAGGAATCCTGAAGAAGATTTACAGGTGTCTCTTTCACCATTTTCTTTCAGTGTATCAAGTCTTGTCTACATTGTCTAGTTTTTTCATTCTAAACATAGAGCCTAGTATCCCTAAGTGTCAATAATTCATTGAGATGTTCCAAGATTTGAACCCTTCTCACTTATTTTGGTAGTTGGAACTAGAAGAAACTAAAGAATGGTTGAAAACCATCGAGGAGATTTTCATTCATCTCGAGATTCCCAATCCTCTTAAGATCAATTTTATGAACATTATGATTGAAGATCTGAGTTGGAAGTGGTGGAATTTGTTCATTAGGACCAAGACTCAGGAAGACCTATCCTAGTAATTCTTCAAGGCTGAATTCATTTGATAGTACTTTTTTGAGGCTGTTAAGGTGGTGTGGGTTATGGATATGTGTTGAATTTAGAAATGTGATGGATCAGTGTTCTAATTCATCCATCATTTTTTTGGATCTGGTTACCTATATCCCAGATTTGGATGAGGATTATTCTCTAAAAGCCCAAAATTTTGATAATGGGCTTCATCCTCATCTTTATTCGAGGATGGAAAGATTCAGTTTAACCTCATTTGCTAATGTAGTAAGGCAAGTGGTTCAAGATGAAGTTGCGTTAGCATAGATTCTTGAGGAATCCAATACTCCTTAATTCTCTATAAGTGGTGAAGGAAATTATATTAAATAGATGTGAAATATACTTGGAGTTTGTTATATTGGTGTTAGAATTAAGAGGCCTCCATCTCTTTCATCAACTTATTCTAGGCATCAGACTCTGGTTTGTTATTAATGCAGCAAGAAGGGTCACAAGAAGTTGTTATATCCAAAATAACCAAAGACCTATCATACCTCTGTATTGTTGGGTAACTTGCAATGGTTTTTCCAGGGTGTTTCTAGGAAGTGACATGGATCTAAGTCCACCCCTTTAGAAGGCTCCTCGTCTTATTTGTAGGAGTAGGGTTCTGATTTGGGTTTAGTTTATTGTTTCTTTCATTATAAATGTTTTCTATTTTGGTTGTGGTGTTCAGTGATGTCCCATTTTATTTTGGGGTTGGAGAATGAGGTTTTGTTCCCCTTTTGGGGAATTTTATTCTTAATGTAAGTTCCTTTTTGGAAAAAATTTGAGTCTTGTTGTTTTGGGATGGTGGAATTCTTTGTTTTGTGCATCATTTCCCTTGGTTTTTTGTTTTCATTTGGATTCAAGAGTTATTCTAGATTTATAAATCAATGTTTATATAGATTTATAATATGGTTGGGAGGACACCATAAGATGATATTGTGATGAACCTATCTTCTAGTTGTTCTTGATGGTGCACTTTCTTATTTCCACACCACCTGACCCCGATCATAGTAGTCGGTTGGATTGGATAGTGGGTCATGTGAAGGATGCATGTGGAGATCTCGAATAGACCACTATGAGTTTCTTGGATGGTTTTTATGTTATGGGTTATGGTTTTCCTTGTTGGGTTGTGTTTTGAAAAGATTGAGTCTCTTATTTTTAATCCCTTCATTGTTTTTTTTTTGAGAACTTTGGTCTTGTGAGATATCTTCATTGGATGTTTGGATTATTTTGAGAATGGTATGATAGTTTCTTTTGGGATTTCATAGTTCTGGGTTTTGAATGAAAGTGAGTATTGGTTCTTTGGTCTTTGATTTTTTAGGTCTTTCCTTTGTTCATATTTTTTCCTTGCTTTAGTCTTGATCAACCAAGTCTCTTGGGACTTTCTGGGGGGGTTAAAGAGTTATTTGGGGAGAATTTTCACACCCTGGCCTGACAATATTTTATTATTTTAATTATTTTTTAGTTCTTATTTACTTCTAATATATTTTGGGTGTTTCACTTGAAATGGTAGTTTTTGTACATGTAAATAATTATTCATGATTATGGTGCATGGTTTTCTAGACCATGTGGTAACTGTGTGATAGCATCTGCAATTTTTGATAGATCCAACCACAAGGTTGGTGTACAGTTTTCCAAAATATGTAGCCAGCCCATGAAGGGTGCTCCAAGAGCCTAGTAGAGGGTGAAAGGTTAGTGTACGATTTTCCAAAACCGCACAACCCAAATTATTCTCCATGTATTTTTAAAAAAAAATTAAATTAGTTAGAATTTAAATAAAAAACTAATCTAATACCCCTCCCCCCCCCTCCAATGTGTGCACCAACCTTATCCTAAGATCTAGTGATTTATCCCAAATTTCTTGTATATTATTGGTCTATCCTTTGAGGTAAGGTATATGGATCCATAATCCTCCCATATCTTAGGTTTTTTCTTTACACTATCACCTAGTTTCATTCATCTAAACATTGGGGTTAGGGTTAACCTAATTTCTGGTTCTTCATTTTATTTTTAGGGCATGGGATGGTTCTCCCAAGAATTATTCATGCATGTTTCGGTATCTTCATTAAGGTGAAGAATTTTAGTCCATTCTGTCTCACACGTCGTATTTTGAATTTGGTTTCTTTGACCCTCTTTGTTTGGTCCAATTGTAATTGGGGTATTTTAGTGATTTTTTGTTCCATCTATGTTATTTAGAACATCATGTGTCTCCTTGAAAGCTTGAACACATATACATAGGTGTGTGTGTGTGTCTATATATATATATCCTACTTGTACTTTTTCCCTCATGGATATGGGAATATATACATTGTATTAAGGTGTGTATATATATAGGAGTGTATATGCATGTAAGTTTCAAGTGTTCTTCATCAAAGGAATCAAGTGCCAAGGTGTTTCAGCTTGGTTCTCTCCCTTTTGAGGCAGGTTTACTTATTAATTGTCCTTTAAATTTAATAATATTTGATTTATTGGTGTTTATACTATGTTTTAATGTTAATTAGGAATATATAAAGTTTTTAAAAATTATTAGGAGTCTGATAAAGTTGTTTCTTATTTTAATTAAATTGTGTATGGAATTGTTTTATATGTCATACACACCAAGTTTTCAATAAAATTCACCATTGGCATTCATAAGTGGTTTGTGGTTTCTAAATGATGTTTTGGTTTTCCAAATGTGTTTAAAATATTTCATGAAATTCAAATTGGTTAGTTTGGTTCCCTTTGAAATTTATTGTCACTCAAAGGATATGTGAGGCTTGGTTGGTACTTTCAAAATGGGTTTTCTTTAGAAAAATCTCCTTGGGATGTGTCTTTTTTCTTTCTCATTATTAAAGGGGTAGGAATGTCCTTGGAATAATACTTACCTAGTGTATTGATGGTTCAAAGGAAAGGGGACTATTTTGTGGGGTGATTTAGGGGTGGTGTCAGTATGTGTGACTCATGTGGTGGCTTGTTATTATATATATATATATATATATATATATATATATATATTGATTATTAGGATCACCCCCATTTTAGAAATGACATAGGAAACTATAATAGCTATTGGATTATCTAAGAATTATTTTTGCGCTAGTTTAGGATTATTCTCTGGATATTGGCCCTTAGTATGGACTTTTCTCTACTTTGGGATTATTCCCCTAGATTAGGATAGGCAAGGTACGATCAATAATTAGGGTTTTTTTATTACATCAGGCGTGTCGATAGGATGGATCAGGTTAAAGTATGTTTTGGATTTTTTCTGAGATCCTGGGTATTACCATGTTCCCTAATGCTTGTTTATCTATGGTGGATAATCTAGATTCCACATATAGTTTAGTTACTTGAAAATTTATTTCCAATTTACTCTCATTGTGTTATTATTTATTCTACTACTTGTTTATGGTGTGCCTCTTCAGTAAAGATAAATTTTTTATTTTTAAATGTTTCATGAAAAAAAAATTGAAAATTGTTCCATACTCATTTACCCCTTTACAAAACACCATTCTTCTTACTTTAATTATATTTCTCTAAAATGACCAAGACTCCCTTTTTTAGAAAGACCTATTTTAAAGAAAGAGGGAAATAGACCATGATTTATTTTGAAATTGAAGGGATAAAAAACCTATGTTTATTTATATTGTATTTAAAACTTAGAGTAAATGGATCTTTTGTTTAAATGAATCGCATATGGAATAGTTTAATTGGTCATGACTAAAGAGTTTTAATACTCATTCCTATACTTATATTCTTTCTTTTATCTTTAGGTATATATTCTGCTTAGTTTCAATCATTGTGGATTAATGTTTGGTTTTGGGTTTGGTAAGTGACCCATGGAGTCACATGGAGATCTGTTTGGTCATCAGGTTTAACTTTTTTTATTTTTATTTAATCTTTTTTTATTATTTCAATTTATTTTATTTTATATTGGGATTCCTTTATTCTTTTCTATTCTTTGTTTATTTTATTTTATATTGGGAAAAAAATTCCCATTGTCTCTTGTTGATGCCCTTGGTGATTATCGCCACACCTAGGTGATCGGGAACACACCTTAGGGATGTCACAGTCTAGATTAGGTATCAGGTTTTATCTAGGCTGGCTCTTGATAGGTTATATGAAGAAATGTGGGTGTAAATTTCTCTTTTAAAAAAATTACAAGTGTGCCACACACCCCACTTATAAAAGTCCACCCACTCTCCTCTCCACTTCACACCTTCAAAACACTTTGGTTTGGACAAGATCTACCCAAATCACTCCCTAACTTCCCTCCCATTATCCTATAATACTTATCTTGGGTACAAATCCAACTTATAAAATCATCAGTGTAAACCTAATGAGGATACCTAAAGAAGAGGTAATGTTCTTCTAAAAGTGTTTTTATTTTATTTCCTTCTACACCTCCTTAAATTACTATTATAACATGATTATATAGTAACCTCGGTATCTTAAATATACTGAGATGTTTTTATGTTAATTTTTCTACCTAAAACTTCCCACACTTCCATCAAATGGGTTACGAAATCATTGTTCGTGTATACGTTAGACTATCACCACATGAACTGATGTCATTCGTTTTTCCATTACCAACCTTAAAGGTTGGGAATAATGATGGTTTTATAGTTTATAATTAATATATTTGATATTTATGATGTTATTATGCTTTTGAAATTATTATATTATACATACCTTCATGTTTTCCATTTTGTGAGAATACGATAATGTCGTTTGTGTGTACGGAGGACTACCGCCTCGCGAAACGATGTGATTTGTTCACACTTTATATGGAATGTATTAAGGATGGTTTTAATAAAAATGTGTGATATATATGACATAAAAATTATACTAGAATTATAATATATATATATCATTTAATTTTATTTCTTTCAATACGACAAGAAAATTGAAACAGCTTCATGCATACATACGGTTTACCATCTCCATTAACAATATATTTCATTTACTATCGCAAACTTTCATGGATTAAAATAAATACATATATAATGAATATATATGATATTTATATCATTATTTACATTCTAGAGATGATTAAATATTTATAAAATAAAAATAATTATAATAATAAGTCAAAACGTACTAGAAAAACAAGGAAATTATCACCCAAAATGATGAAAATAATGAAAGATGAATTAACAAACGGGTAATAATATGTTATAGAAGAATATTATATGACATCATAAATATTATTATGGTTTATTTTAAGTTAATAACATGTTTAAAACCAATTTCCATGAGCTTAAAGCACATTCAACCAAACAGGAAGCGTGAAGTAAGGGCTTTCATCTCAATTTCATTTAATTGAGGCGTATTGTATTGTTATACACCTAATTTTGTTTTATATAGTATATATAATTATTATTTGAAATGTAATATAAAGAATAATTAATTATTCATGGTATTTTAAATTTCAATTTCAATTATTTCATCTAATGGGATTTGAATCAAGAGGTGCCAAGTGGTAAAAAATTTCATAACTCAAATCATTTTCATTGGGTTATATTACTTCCCCTTTGATGTTAATATTCTATGATTATGTGTATAATAAATTTTTACTATCTATTTTTTTATTTTTAATTATTTTATTTGGATGTATAGTTGATACACATAATCAATTCATTGATTAATTATCACTTCAACATTATGATCGTTTTAAGGATTTATTTTACAATCTCGTTATAATCAATATTGTTTATTCATGAATTTACATTAAAGGAAATAATATAACCATTAGTTAATTAACCCTTTAATTTTATTCTCCTCTAGTTATTCATTATCTTTTTCAATTAATAGTACCATTTTCCACTATTTGTTAATTAAAATTATTGAGAAATATTTTTAATAAAATCTGACTTTATTTCTCTGTTCGATTGGAAATATGTTTTCTTACAAAATCCAATACTATAAAAAAATTCCAAAATGATTTATTTAACCATTTAAAAAAATTATTAAAAGAAATTTTTACCCATTTTTTCCTTTTAAAAAATGTTTTCAAAGGAATCTTCTTGTCACTTTCTGAATAAGGAACTTTTCTAACCGTTTTACTATGAAAAAGAAATGTTCTTTACAGCATGTACGGAATTACCCACTGACATGAATGTTGTATATTTGAATCTTCCATTTCAAGTTTAAAAATATATTTTTAAATAAAATTTTTTTAAAAGTGATTTTCAAAGAAAAGTATTTTCAAAATGTTTTTCAAAATGAAAAGAATATTTTCCTCAATAACATTTTTAAAGATATTTTTATGGTATTTCTATTCTTTAATGACAAAAACCCTTATTTTATATATACTCCACTGGGGATATGTTGTATTTATACCATCCTTATTATTCTTATCAATGTTTTATGATCATTTTTACTAAGGAAAGTATTGAAATTCACTTCCTTGATTCATTTTTTTAGTAAATAACTTTCCCGTGAAATGTTCACTTTACAGTGATCATTGAACATTAAATTTCTCATAAATATCTATATTACTTATCATGGATATGTTTAATTATTAAACCATGTATAATTTCTACATACAGTGTACTATATTAAAATTTATTTAATATCTGTGGAAATATTGATCAATCCATATTCTTTACTCAATATAGATATTTGATAAGGCACATTGTTTAAGAATTAAATCGATTATTCAATATATGAGGAATTATTTGGACTGGTATTACATGGATTGGGGACCATTTAAAGTAACCAATAGATGAATCAGTAGTCTCATGAGATGAAATTAGTTGGAAATAAACCATTCACATTTTTAAACAAGCATGTTCTAAATTGTCTTGTGAAAGTTCTTGACAATAGTATGTTTTCAACCATTTTATGAAAAATCTTGATGGTAAAGGTATCATGTACCAGATAAACATGGAATCAAATAATTAATAAATTTCCTATATTCATAATCTATCTATTATTATACATTATATTTTCACTATGAAAAAATCTATGGATGCATTTCATCTCAGTTTATTGACTAAATGACATCTATTTTTAGTTATTTACCTTACCATATTGATTCTACCTTATATAATCATGATAGTCATGTAATTTAAATGGAATTTGTTTTCAATTATTTACTATTACATATTATTTACACACTTCCTTATCATCTTATTGATTGCATGTTATCTGTTTTCAGTTCTTTACCTTTACATGTTGATTATGCTTATTGATTAATTATTGCTTCCACTATATTTAACCATTATTAAGCATTGAGATGACCCTTATTTTTTTACTTTCCTCTAGATTCTATGAAGAATACTATGTTTGATATGCAAGTATATTCTAGAGGGAATAATGTTATTCTCTAAAAAAATCATGTTGTAATTTTCATATTTATTTGTAATTCAAGACTCATGTATATATCTCATTTACCAAGACTACTAAACTATTTGATCCTTAAAGATGAAATTCCTTGTATCTTATACCAATTCAATGGTAGTAGGTTCCATCTTCATGCTACTAGGGTTGGGGTCATTATAGTTGGTATCAAATAAAGTTTAGTAGCAACCTTGGGAAGTAGATTTAGGAAAACGTATATTAGGGAACATAACCCTATGAGATACTTTGAGGATAGGTATAGAAGAGCATCCTAATGTTTTGGTATGATTGATATTATTTGGATTTTCATGGAATTGCATCCCTGTATGGATACTACAATTTTATGTGGTTTTTTAATGGATATACCTAGTGGTAATAACTCCAAAAAGTATGTGTCAGGCTTGACTCGAGCCTAACTTGGTACATGACAATGGGACTTACTACGCTCTCGATTTGACACTCCTAGGGGATATGCTTAGGAAAATTCATATTCTATTTATAAACCATTATTAAGGATTTTAATAGATGGTGACATTTAATGAACTATGTTAAACCTTACACTAATAAAGGACCTATATTGAAATAAAATGAATGAAGTATTTATTTATTGTGATTCAAGAAATAAATTGTTGAAGTGTTTTACCAATAGTATTTTGGTTACAAGAATCACGAAACATCTAAATATTATATTAAATTTTAGAAGAAATTGTGTATTAATTAATATAAGAGTTATCGATGTCATCATGGGTTAATGAGATTAAGATTGATTATGAGTTTAAATTCTTTAACACCTCTTTTCAGGTTTTATGTGGTAGGAATGTCATAAGATTAAAGATATTTTGGGAAAAAATTCTGGTAATAATATGTTTTAGTGGAAATTTTATTAGAATAATAATGCCTCTAAATTTTATATACATAAGTTTAAAGGTATTGATAATAATTAGGGTTGATATGATCATTAATGAAATTTTAATAATAGTCAAATAATATTATTATACTTTGTAAAAAAATATGTTGAAAACATTAGTAAAAAGGTAATTTAATGATTAACTTTATTTCAAGGATTCCCATCATATTTTTTGGGAAATTTATAGAAATTATATTAATATAGTTTATAAAAAGGACAATCCACATGCAAGGTGACAACCCGTCACATCCAGAAAGGTGGTGGGGCTTGAACCCAAGACTAAAGGATAATAAGTATTTTTCACCTACCACTAGCTTACATGATTTATTAGTTAATATGTTTTTGTTTTTAGTTATTTATTTTGAAAAATAAATATTAATGATGAACCAGTAGTGTTACTTTTTAGGTGTAGAGATTAATTTATTATAACCTATGAAAATGATTTTTTTTTGGAAAATAGTTAGAGACAGACTGAAAGAAATTTCACTCTTTTATGGATCTTACAATCCGTTAAATGAAAATTTTAGTGATTTGGGCATAAAAAATAATTTTTGGATATTCATTTATTAGAGTAAGAGATTAAAGAACAACCAAAGGATTAAATTTTGTTTGTATAAATTTATCAAGTAAGTATATTTTCATATATTCTTAGACAGTAAAATAATTCCACAATATAAGGAAAATGATCTTGAAATAAAAAAATGTTACCCTATTACATTGATATCCAATGAATCAAATTATATTTTAAATCATTGCAAATTTATGGTTTTGATACCCTAAGATTTTTATTGATCAATCACTTTCTTATGATCAATTACCTAAATCACTCTCTACAAATATTTACGGTTTTCCTCCATGTCCATATCATCACTTACCACCAATGTTCTCCTAAGTGGGAACCTAGTTATATGTTATTCCATGTGAAATTTGTAATTATAATTCTCTATTATTAAGATGATGTTTTAACAACACTTCTCAAAATTTGGGATTTCAATAAAGTTATTTATAAATTTCATAACCTTGGTTTCCAAGATCAAGTTTAAATTTTGAGGAAATAATTTATTTATGGCGGGGAGAATGTAACACCACAAAATTCTAAAAGAATAAAATTTTAATCAATAGTGTATGTTACATTAGATATTTATTTAGATTTAATTACAATCAATTATGAAGTTATATTTCATTACACTCAACAATGATATTCTGCAAACCTTGCATTACACGTAAGGTTGAGTTTTATAAAATAACATTAAACTATTAATATTTTTATTTAATATGATAGTTATCACTTAGCTGTTGGAATGGTGGGTACGAATATGATTAACTAACTTATGAAAATATAAATTTTACACACATTTATTTTTTATATATTTATTATAAATAATAATAATAATCATTTAAAATAAAAAGAAATGTTTTCGGACAAACTATATTTTCCTAAAAGACACTTTAATCGTGTTTGGCGCACATAATTTAAAAATAATTTTTAATAATTTAATAAAAATTTTATAAAAATATAAAATTTTATTTTTAAAATAATAATATAAAAATTATCTTAGGGTGAATTTTTGAGATTTTTTTTGAGAAGTTTCATTTTTTGATGAATAGTGAAAATACGGAATTTAAATTTAAAACTACCTTTTCATCTAAATAATTTAGAATTTTAAATTATATTTTGAATTGGTTTTAATATAAAAATAGTTTAATTATAAATATATTAATCCAATTTAGGTCTTTTTAACCATTTTTATATTGAATTTTGATATTAAAACATTATAAACTTTTGAACATTTTCACTTTAAAAAACCACTTTCTCATCCTATCTGCGGGATTAATTTAAAATTGAATTTTTCCAATTATGTGAATTTAATTTGGAAAATGGATTAAATATTTTGGATAAGTATAATTTCTAATTTATAATTATTTAAAATTAATTTCTTACAGAAATTATTAGTGAAAACATTTAAAATTAATTACTGCGATTAAGGAGAAAACAAGTTTATTTAATGGTTAAACTTAGAATATAAGGTGTAAAATGACCCAAAACTTGTCCAAAACCCATTTTATAGTAATATGTAGACCGTAAACCTTATATTATATATATTTTACCATTATTAGGTCCTGGTTTCATGAATAAAACTTGGGTGGAACTCACTCTTTCAAAAAAAAATACAAGTGTGTCACTCACCCCACTTATAAAAGGACACCCATTCTCCTCTCCACTTAACACATTTAAACCAATTTGTTTCAAACAACACCTAACCAAATAACTCCCCATATTACCTCCAGTAATCCTAAAAACATTATATTTTTCATAAATCTAACTTAGGAAGGCATTAGAGAAAGCCTAAGGAAAATTCCCGAAGAAGAAGTAATGGTCTTCTATAAGAATTTTTATTTAATTTCCTTATACACCTCCTTAAATTAATATTATACCAATATTATATAATAACCTCGGTATATTCCATATACTTATATTTTTTATTTTTATTTTATGACCTAAAACTTCTCACACTTCTATCAAATGGATTACGAAATCATCTTTCATGTGTATGTCAAACTACCGCCTCATGAACCGATGTCGTTCATTTTTTCTATTACCTCCTTTCAAGGTTTGGAATAATAATGGATTCATATTATATATATAATATATATGATATTTATTATGTTATTATTCTTTTTTAATTAGTATATTACACATATCTTCATTCATGCGTATGTACGGCCTACCATCTCCATGAAAGGTGTATTTCAATTCCAATCACCAAATTTCATGGATTAATATAAATATATATATATATAATGAATATATATGATATTTAAATCATTTTTTACATTAT
This sequence comes from Viscum album, assembly GCA_963277665.1. Lineage (NCBI taxonomy): Eukaryota > Viridiplantae > Streptophyta > Magnoliopsida > Santalales > Viscaceae > Viscum > Viscum album. Next base: position 320,299,647 of record OY728127.1, read on the forward strand.
TTAGATGATGAAATCATGATCTAAGTAATAGGAGCAAAAAATAACAAGACAAAACATACTCAAAAAACAAGGCTATTAACACCTGAAACGATGAAAATAATGAAATATTATTAGTGAAGGGGTCATAATATGTTATAAAAGGATCATATATGATATAATAAATATTAATATGGTTCTTTTATAAGTTAATAACATGTTTAAAACAACTATATAGGATCTTAAATCACATTTAACTAAAAGAAAGTGTGAGGTAATGGTTTTCATCTCAATTACATTTCATTGAAGCATATTATATTGTTATGCACCTAATTTATTTTATATGGTGTATATACTACCCCTTTTACATGTAATATAATGAATATTTAATTCTTTATGGTATTTTATGTTTCAATTTTAATTATTTCATCTAACGGGATTTGAATTAAGTGTTACCAAGTGGTAAATAATTTCACAACTCAATTAATTTTAATTGGTCTATATTACTTCCTCATTATTGTTAAGATTATATGATTATGTGTATAATGAATTTTGATTATATATTTTTCTATTTTAAATTTGTGTATGTGTATTTATAGTTGATACACATAATATTTTCATTGATTAATTCTCACTTCAACCTTATGGTCATTTTAAGGGTTTATTTCACAATCTCATTCTAATCAAGATTGTTTATTTCTAAATTTCCATTAAATTAAATCATATAAAAAAATTTAATAAAATTTTTAATTTTATTATCCTCAGGTAATTCATTATCTTTTTCATGTAATAGTACCATTTTTCTACTCTTTGGTTCTTAAAATTATTGAGAAAATGTTTTAATAAAATTTGACTTCATTTCTCTCTTCGGTCGAAAATTCATTTTCTTATAAAAACATGTTTTCTAAAAAAATCAAAAATATCTTCTTAAATATTTTCAAAATGATTTATTAAAATACATGTTTACCCATTTTTTATTTTTATAAAAAAATAAAAGTAATCTTCTTATTTCTTTCCGAATAATACACTTTTCTAACCTTTTTGCCATGAAAAAAGAATGTTATTTATAGAATGTATGAAATTACCTTCCAACATTACCATCATTTCTTTTATGATTACTTTCATAGTTTATGAAGATATTTTTCAAGAATTTTTTTTAAAGTTATTTTCAAAGAAATTTTTTTCAAATTTTTTTTCAAAATGAAAAGGATATTTTCCTCAAGAGCGTATTTAAATATCTTTTTATGGTATTTCTATTCATCAATGAAAATAACCCTTATTTTAAATATACTCCACTGAGGATATTTTGTGTTTATATCATCCTTATTCTTACTCTATATGGTTTATTATCATTTTTACTAAGGAAAGTATTGACATTCGCTTCCTTGATTCATTTTTGTAGTCAATAACTTTCCCTTGAAATGTTCACTTTTCTATGATCATTGGATATTAAATTTACCCTAAATATCAATATTACTTATCATGGATATGTTTATTGATTAAACCATATATCATTTCTACATACAGTGTACTAAATTGAAAGTTATTTGATATATTTGGGAATATTGATCAATCTGTATTATTTACTCAATATGAATATTTGATATAGAACATTTTTTATAAATTAAATTGATTTTTATATATATGAGGAATCTTTTGGACTGGTATGACATGGTTTGGGGACCATTTAAAGTAATCCTCTTGATGAATTGGTGTTATCATGTGATGAAATCAGTTGGAAACAAACCCTTCACATTTGCAACTAAGCATGTTCTAAATTGTCTTGTGAAAGGTCTTGACAGTAGTATGTTTTAAATCGTATTATGAAATATCATGATGGTAAAGGTATCATATACCTAGGAAACATGGAATCCAATAATTAAGTATTTCCTATATTTAGAATTTAGTTATTATTATCCATGATATTTTCACTATGGAAAAATATATATATGAACTTTATTCTCAGTTTATTGATTAAATGGAATGTATTTTCAGTTATTTACCATACCATATTGATTTTTCCTTATCTTATCATGATATTATTTTAATTTAAATTGAATTTGTTTTTAATTATTTACTATGCCATATTATTTATGCACTTCCTTCTCATTTTATTAATTGTGTGGTATGTGTGTTCAGTTACTTACCTTACCATATTGATTATTCTCATTGATTAATTATTTATTCTATTGTATTTTACCCTTAATGATAATTTGATCTCACTCTTATTTTGTTTCCTTCACCTAGGAATCCATGAAGAATACTATGTTTTATATGAAGGGATATGCTATAGGGAATAATTTTATTCTTAAAAAAAAGTATGCTATAATTTGTGTATCAATTTTAATTAAAGAACCATGTATGTATCTAGTTTACCAAGAATACTAAACTATTTGATCCTTCAGAATGAAATTCCTTGTATCTTATTCCAAAGTAATGGTAGTATCCACTAGCTTTGAGGTATTGGGGTTGGGGTCACCTCAATGATATACTATCATAAAACATTAAGCTCATTGAAAATATAATAATCATGATTTTTTAGCATTAAAATAATGAGGTACCAAAAATATCCCCCTTTTTAATGATAAAAAATCATGGAATTTTATAAACCATGTATAAAACAAACATTGGTATAAATAGATGAATTTGAAAAGTATCAATCTGCTTAACATTTTACAAACTTAAACATGAAACATGAAAGGTAAATGGCATCCAAATAATTTATTCCCCTTTTGAAATTATCAAAAAGAGAAGGAAATAAATAATAAAGAGATAAAGAGGAACATATATACTTGAATAAAAATATTAAGGCGTAGAATTACATATCAAAAGGGAAAATAAGGAAAATATGGAATACCTATCAAATATTGTGCCTAATATGAATCACTCTTAGATTGTTAGGTGGGATCAACATATCCCTTGACTTTTCTAAAGGTGGGAGGCACTAATATAGAGGTTGAGGGTGTTGAGGTAGTATGAGGAAGCTCTCATATTATCACTAGTTTGAGATGTTTGACTACTTCAAATGGAGACATACTGAATGGTTGATAGGAAGGAGGGAAAGGATTGGAGTATGGAGAAGCTGTGAAGATTGACATGGGAATTTCCTTGGGTGTGACCACTAATATACCTGATACATATAATAAAGGATTCATGAGGTTCAAAAACTCCATGATAATTTTTTCTCCTCTCTACATAGCACAAAATAATTCCTTCTATTCCATAAAAAACTTGAGAAGAGGGTTCATAAGCTTGATTTGGTCTACCTCTTCCTTGAATTCCTTAGTAACAATTGGCATCCTTAAGTTCTCAACTAAAAATATGAATTGAGAATTAAACTCATGCTTTGTATATATCCTAGAAATGTAGTATTTTATAGCCTTAGAGATGGTTTCACTATCACTATGGGATTAATTAAAACGATCTATAACTATTTTATATGTATTCACCATTTTTTCAAATCTAGAGAAGATCCTCCTTATGAGATGTGTAAACATCACCCATAATAGCTTGCAACTCTTCTCTAACTATGGATCTAATTACTTCAACATCAACAGAGGATAGATATGGTGGAGCACTATATATAGATGCAATATTATGTAATATCTCCATCATATCTAATAGAGTATCCAGGATAGCTACAATTTAGGTCCTCATCTTCTCCATAATAGATATCATGGTATCTATCTCACTGTCCAATATCCCATTTTCAATTTTAACTTCTTGGATCTTGAAAATCATTTTGGGATGAATATGAAAAAAAATAACTCAAAAATATTATCGACATTAGCTTCACTAAGATGAGTAACTAGAGGTTCCTGGGATCTCAAGATACCACTAAAATAAGATATAAATATAACTATGAAAATATCCAAGTTAGCTCTGGATATATAATCTAAGGACACTGAGGTAGCATTAGGAAAAGGTGAAGTAGTACTCACTATACATGGAAAAACTAACTCCGTAGGCTCTGATGTAGTAGGTGAATCTGAAGGAAAGGAATGAAGCTCACCAGTATTATCAATCTTCTTTATAATAGATCCCTTAGTATTTTTCCAAACACCAACTAAGACAGTAGGTCCTCCATGCTCTGGTAGACTATTGTGATCATCATCACTTTCATACTCTTTATTTAAATTAGCATAAGATATACCAAGAAATTTTGATCCAGGAGAAGGCTCCCCCTTGGATGATGCCTCATCCCACTCAACATATTTCCTATGATCACCGATAATAGAGGCATCATCATCTATAGGCTAAAATGACACTATTATTTCCATAGAACTAGCATTAATATATCTAGTTGAACCAATAGAAGATGGATGGTGTGGCTAAGTCCTCTCATCATCATCATCTGCATCATGAGCAAGTCCATCACCATTATCATCATCATTATCATTCTCATCATCACCATTTCCATTCTCATTGTCATTTTCATTATCAAAATCATATGAAACTTCAAAATTAAATCTACATTGGGATTCATGTACTCTAAATGGTCTTTATGTACTCTCCATTGGATACTTAGCCAAAAAAATTTGAATCTACTCTCAACTAATCTTAAATCAAATTGAACCAAATCTCTCTAACCAACTTCCATCCTTAAAAATAATTATTTTTCACAAAAAGGAACAATGTTTTAGATAATTTCTTACAATTATTGTTAACAAAACCCAAAAAAAATCAAATGATTTTTTCTAATAATCTCCCCCTTTGGGTTTGTTGACAATTCCAAAACATCCTAACATGATGAAATCCTTCATAATTGAACATATTTTATAAATATAATATATTAAAAACAATAAAATTTTGAATAATATACCTTCAAGTCATGCATTAATAAATCACAAATCATTAATTCTAATCCCTTTTAAGCAATGATTGATGTGAGAAATAAGAATCAAATAAAGAGCTCCCCATGAACACTCACCATGATATTTGAACACCTCAACCTTCAAAATAGCCACTTCTCCCCCTAAAATGAAATTTACACTCTCTCCCCCTTTATTTATAGGAAATAATATCTCCCCCTTTATAAACACATGCATAGATTCACCCAAAAATATGATCATGGATATTTCTCCCCCTTTGTCAATAAACCAAAAATAAATTCTATGAAAGGTTACAAAAGAGGGTTAAAATTAAAAAAAACTATATAATCGAGTAGAAAAACTTTTCACTTATTAGAAATTACCATGGGGTAGTGAGGGTCCCAATTTAATACCATTTAAGAATATAGGTTCAATTGGACTCCACTAGCCAACTGGTTCATTTCAAAGTCTACTTTTTAAAGTGACTTGATCATGATATCCACCACTTGATCTTTAGTAGACACATACTTAAACCTCCCCAACTATTGATCTACCTTATCCTTTATGAAATAATATTTTATTTCAATTCACTTTGTCCTAAAATGATGAATTGTATTTTTTTCTAAGATTTATATCACTCAAGTTTCTACATTTGAGTGGATGTTATGTATTCAACCTCCATCATTATTAGAGAAATGTAACATTATTTCTAATTTTCCTAGAAATGAAAGATATTAAAATATAAAAAACACCACCTAAATTTAACTTCATATCATCCACTAAACCTGCCCAATTAGCATCCATATAACCCAATAACTATTGTTGTCATTTTTTGTAATAAAACAGGCCAAAATCCACAATATGATTGAGATATCAAAGTTTTCTTCTAACAACTTATATATTATTTTATTTAGGATATTTTTGATAGTGGTAATCCGATAATGTGGAAAAAACTATGATTGTTTAGCTATCAAGTATAGTAGGCTCCCAATAAGTTTCATATAATGAGTCACATCAACCTCCTTGTCATCCTCATCCATAGAAAAATTCATCTAGATGGAATCCAGAGTTATCATGGGCTTTGATTCCTCCATTTGAAACCTTTTTATAAATTACTTAGAGTTTCTTTTAGAAATGAAAGTACTGCCCTGTATTTAGATCACCTACAAGCAAAGGAAAGTTGTTAATTCTCTAATTAACAACATTTCAAATTCATGCATCTTGTATTCTGAAAACTGCTTGAATTGTAAAACATCTGAGCCTTCAAAAAAGATATCATCCACATAGATAAGCACTAACATCCACTTCTCTTACTCTTTCTTAGTGTAAATGTTTTTATCAACCCATCCTCTTTGAAATCTAATCCTTTTTAGATATTGATTCATCCATGAACATCGATCCTTTGGTGCTTGTTTTAGGCTATACAAGGTTATTTTAAACCAAAACCCATTATATTCATCTTTATAAATGGGTTGGGTAAATCCCCCTTGTATTCATGATATTTACTAGTTTGGAGTGCCTTGGATAAATCCCCCTTGGATTTGTGATTTTACTATTTTGGAATATCATGGATATACTCCATAGATTTTATTGGACCTACTTTAGTTACTATAGATAGAGATATCCAACTTAATCCAAATTAGTTGTGGTCAATATAGGGTGTCACCTTAAAATTTTAGGATCAACATGGTTTAGTTATTATGATTTTATTTATTTACTATACACATCATCATGAACTTATTGATCAGAATGGATAGGATTATAGACATCATTACTGGTGGGCTACTGAATCGTACTCACAACCTGCTCAGGCCACCAATTGGAACCTAAGTATAATTTATTATTAAATAATAGTAAAAGGGAAAGTGTCTTGTGACTGAATTGATTTGGACTGATAGGATGTATCATGGGAGGTTGAGATTGGGCTAGGACTTGGGACTATTTTTGGAAGAGTTTCCTAGTTTTTTCTTTTCTTTTGTTCTTTTGAGACAGTGATGTATATGACTTTCTTTGGGATGTTTGACAGCCTTTCATGTATACAGTTTATTATTATATATCATGGTTCTATGTTTATTTATCTTCACTTGTCATGATATAAAATTTAGTATTTTATCTTGATATATTTGTTTGTTATTATTCCTATTGTTGTTTACACTATGATATTTAGGTATATTCTCCCCCCCCCATACTATCATAGACTCATGCTACTAGTAAGTAGCCTCTGTCATACCAAGAGGTTTTCCTAAGGTCCTAGTAACCCTTTAGTCATATTATTGTTCATTGTGAACCGGTTCATAACATCACAGTAAAAAATTAGGTGACACCATATTCACCCACCCTCTCTAGTATCTTCATTGATCCTATTAGGCATTTCAAGTGGTATCAGAGAAAAGGTTATCTTCTAAATGGATCTATATTTGAATATATACTAAATTTAATTTGAATTTATGGAGTTAATATTTGATATTTTTGAGGCATAAGTCAAGATAAAGGGACCTTTCTCTATTCTAGTTAGTGTTAAATCAAAAACCTCTTCTAATACTCTAAAAACATGATGAATAAGAAAGATAAGAGAGTGAATAAAATCCCAAATTAGATATAGTAACACCCATTATATTAATTTATTCATGGTTCTAGGTATTTAATAAAACTTGGTGAGAGAGATTCATCATATGAGGGTAGTTTAAAATGGGAAGAATTTAAAGATCTTTCAAATGATAAACCACTCAGTGATTTTTATTCTAAGATTAGGGTGTATCTTTAAATGTTCCACATTGAAGTTATTTTACATATATATAATGACATATATTAAGGGTATACAATATTAGAATTCATTATTATATCAATTGGATAATGCAAAGGAAGATCCATTAGCTAAATAGGTTGGTAAATCCAACACTCTCTCAAGACTAGTTAAAGAAAATGATGAATCTATTAAACCTTACAGTGAAATAATTTATTTGATAAATGAATAATTACAAATGGAATATTTTGAGAAATTTATTATTGAATAATTTTCCCATTCATTTAAGAAGTTTCATATAATTTCCATGAATTTCAAAGAATCCCAACTGGATATAAAATCCAATAGAGTGAAAGAGATAGAGAGTTATTTAATAGAAGAATGCAATATACATGAATAAATGTTTCAAAAAAATAAAGATTCATTGGGAGAATAGTCTGAACTTAATTTTGCATAAGAAGAATACTCCCATTCATAAGTGTCTAAAGATGGATATAAAACTGAAGAATTTAAAACTCACACAACCTAGAACTTCCCAAGGTATTGAATGAAATAATACCACCATTAAAGTTTCATAGAGTATTTTTTCCTTAAAATAAATTCATTTTGGTTATAAATATAGGTTTATAATTTTTGAAGAAGCCTTCACCTCGGGCTCATGGAGGAAGGCCACCCAAAGTCTTAATAAATCTGGATGCACTGAATTTGTTTTGGAAAATATCACTAAAAAAATTATAATATAGACACATTTGGAAGGTTAAAAATGTTGATAAAACTACCACATAATAAAGGGTATATTTTAGGAATTATATAAAGAGATACTCCTCAGTTGGAGCCTAAGAGGATGGGGTTTCATCCAAAAATAGCAAGCACTGAAATCTGGATAGATTGCACCTACAAGTAAAAAAGAAGCAGTTTCTTGGGTATTTTTTGTGTTTTGTGAGATTTTGGAATATGAATATAGATTTCTAGCACAAAATTTTAATATATTTAAATTATATAAGGCTAATATATAGGGTATAAAAGATAAAGTTTAAAGTAAACAGGCTTTTTCAAATCAGAATTCATAAAAAGAGAGAAATTATTCTTGCAATAAAATATTTGAATCACTTAAAAATTATAATTTATAAAATATTGGTGGTTATTTTTATGATAGATGTTGGTACAATACTTATAGGTATTAATAGCATGATGAATACAAGAAAATATGACCACATGCTAAGGAGTAAGTATAGAAGTCTACTTTGGGAAAGAATCCTAAAAGAAAAGCTACTGAGATTGATACTCCCAAGAAGTAAGTAGTGAAGAATAAGAAATATGTAACACTAAATAAAAGAATATTATCATACTATGGTAATATGGGACACACCGTGGACGACTATAAGAAATCCATGGAAATTAAATCTATAAGGAGAAAGCTTAAAACAAAAGGGAAGTTAATCAAAGAAGTGAACAAGAAGATTAGAATGGAGGAGTAAATCACTGATAATGAGATTGAGAGGTTTCCTAAGAAAGGTTACTTGAGAACTAAATTAAATATGTGTTAAAGGTGAAACTTAGTTTTATAGACTCCCAAAAAGTTCATGACTTGGATGGTGGATCAAAAAGAGTTATCAAGAGACAAAGGAAAATCATCAAGTACTCTTAATATCAAAAAGGATTTTCTGAAGAGGGATTCCACACCAAAGAAGAAAAAGGTGCATTTCCTTAATGATATATAAGTCATATGTATTTATTAGGTAGAAAATTTAATAAATTTAGATCAATATAAAAAACATAAAATTTCCTTTATTTCTAAATTAAAGAGATCATTCTAGATAAGGAAGAAGTTCAAAAGGTAAAGGAGTTTATACTTCCCAAAGGTGAAGAAATTTATAAACTTAAAGAGAATGAAAACATAAAGAAGAAAATACACTTTAATGCTTTAAGTAAAAGTGAATCTAGGTTTATAGATAAGTCTCAAACCTAGTGTTATATATAAATAGGTGATGGAAAATTACAACTTATTCCCACACTTTTTTGAGTGTTTTGTGAAGAGGGAATTGAAGGTGATGCAAGAGAAACTAAAACCACCATGGAGAACATTTCAATTGGTATTCATTTTCAATTAGTATCAAGTATTAAATTTTTATCATAACTTCTTAGAGATTATTTATGGAAAAAACTACCATGGTGGTGAAGTATGTAATAAATCCCTTAAGGGGGGACTACTGAAGAAATAAAAGGGTTCTAGTTATATATCGTTTTAAAATTAATATAAAATATGTAAAGCCATGAAATATATTTATTTTTAAGGTATGAATCACACTCTCCCAATTATATTATGATATATACTTACTCTTATCATAAATTAGGGTTGGTTGATAAAAAATGGGGATTAAAATATATTACACATGATCTATTTTGAGGTGTTTGTTAATATGTATGCAAGATCAATTTTTCTTGAAGGCCTAATTATACATCCTCTGGATAGGTAGAAGATAGATTTGGTATCACATGTAGAAAATTTATGTATATATTTGGTGTCTACATTATTAACTCTTGTTTTATACACTACGTTTTTCCTAGTAGAGTTGGAGTGATTAATTTTTGGCTCATTTTGTAAACACCCACATTTTTCCAGACTGTGAAAATCAGTAAAAATTCGAATTTTTTATTTCAAATTATTGTGAGGGGTAAAATCATAATTTTACCTAAGTAGATAAACTCATATAATTTTTATTACCACTTCATTGGTCTTGGAATAGGGTTTTTACCCTATGATAGGAGTTTGGTGGAAATCTGAGTCATTTGAATTTTCATGGAATAATATTTAATATTTAATCAATTAAATAATAATTTATTTCTAAAAATTCATTAAAATATCGATTTTTAATGGATTTTTTTATTTATATTTTTTCTATTTCATTAATTCTGTAATTGTTGTTTTCCCAAGGTGAGGCATAAACTCATATCAGGCACTGAGGCCAAACTCGGGCCCCTTTTTCTTTTTATTTTCTTTTTCTTCTTTTATTTTCCACTTTTATTTTCAATTTTATTCCCTATATTATTGTTCACACACCCATATGGGTTTCTTTAATAATGAATTATATATGATAGTGAGAAATATAAAGAGGTAGAGATGAAGGGAGTTGCCGCTGCAGAGCTCGGGAGGAGCCAGATCGTTGTGCAGTAGCTATAGATCACAGAAACAGGTGAAGCTTTAGTGAATTCTACCCAAGGATATGTAATTTTTATGTTTTTTCTTTAAATCCACATATATTTACCAATTTATAGTTTTGAGGCCCTATTATGACAACTAAGTATCCCTATTGGGTCGATATATATCTTTTGTGGAGAAAATGTGTGTTTTAGGCTAATTGTAGGGGTTCCCATTCAAGGAATCCAAATCACATGGAATGTAGTTCAGAAACACACATCATGTGTTATTCATATTTATATAAGATCACTTTTTTGAAATACATATTTTCTACTAGGTATATATTCCATGCAATGGTACTCATCCATGTAGTTGAGTACATAGCCAGATGAAGTTTTCGGAACTACACATCATGTACTAGGTATACACATCGTGTAGTTGTACTCAGTTATGTAGCTGAGTACATGGATAGTTACCCATGAAAGGTCACTCATCCATGTAGAGTACATGACCAGACCTGTTTGGGTTACATTCCATGTGTAAAGTACATGTTCAGGTGAAAATACATGGCCATACCATATGAGTTACACGGGAAGGTATCACATGTAGGTTAAATGTTGTGTACATGTTTTACAGGACATGTACATAGGATTTACATGACATGTATGGCTGGAGTACACACCAGTAGAGTCTTTTGGAAATACGGCGGGATGGATTTGAACATCCCAGGATGAGAAAAAGTGCTCTTTAGGACTTGGGTAATTTGGGATCACCCAAATACTATGTATCCAAGGGGAAAGGTCTTTGTTTGAGATTATGAGAAACCTATAGGAGTTCCTATGATATGATAAAAAATATGAGATATCCTAGGTTTATTTACAAGGGCTAGTGGGTAGGCATGAGAATCTTGGAGCTGAGTAACGATGGGAGAGATGGTTGTATGTCTATGGGGTGACTAGAAACTCCATCCTGAGGATGGAAGAGAGTCTTAGTGTGTGGAGTGAATGGAATAGGTCCTACCAGACTTGGAATATGTGATGGATAAGAGTTTTTTTGGTCCATGGACTAAGTTATATCCCTTAAGAGATGCAAGAACAAACTCAGGTGAGTGTCTTGGGGGTTGTTCGGGACTTGGAATTAGGATGATAAGGGGGTTTTAGATAGGAATCAGACCCATACTATTAAGTTCAAGGTCAATTATTCACAATGAATTGAGACATTACCTAGGTAGTGTGACTAGGAGTGATATGAGTTGTGGGGTCACCGAGGGGTAATGGGATTGAGATGGTATCAGTGAGGAGAGACTATGATGGGTCTGAAGGACCTAATGGATTCCCTAATAGGATATATGTGACGTTTTTTAGATTAGGGGCTAGGTATAAAGTGACTAAAACCTTAGGATTATCTAGTGAGTTTTCTGACAAGTTACAGGCCTTGTGTGTTGATACTTGTGTGTGTTGTGGGACCTTGGATTATGGGGCTTGGTTTGGTGTGCTTGATTTGACTTCACTTGAGTCTATGTGGATGGTTTAGTTCTATTGATGTGACATCCCCATATGGGCCTTTTTTTATGTGGCCTCCCTAGAGACTATGGGGATGGTTCGGTGTGTATTATGTGACCTCCCTTGAGTGTACGGGGGTGGGTCAATGTTCATGAATTGGAAATTTATGTTATAGGATTGGGTTGTGGATTGACCTGAGGGTTGGGTTGTGTTCTAGGTGGACCTTACCTTAGTATTATTTGTTCAAGGACCACCTGTTATAGGGCTGGGTTGTGGTATAATTTTAGATATGATTGATGGACCCTACCTTGAGTGATTAGATAGTGGGTCAAGATATGGATGTATGACTATACCCTATCCCTTCTGGTAGTGGTTCGAGTTTTGGATGACTCCCTACCCTAATTCCTTGGGTATTAATAGGATATTATGTATGATTTTTATAGAAATGGATGAATGTATTCTGGCATGGTACTAAATTAAGCATGGTCAAACATCATGGTGGCCTAGTTAGCACACAGTGGCATGATAAGCGTGTGTATCTTTTCGAGTGTCATGGAAAACTTGTTAGTGAATGATATCTTAGTGAGATTATTTTTTATATATTTTTGTTTCCACATGAATACACATATATATGATGTCATATATTAGGGGTTCTTGGTGAAGCCCTACTAATTGTTATGCTCACACCATGCATGTGTATCTTAGTGCGCATGCAAACCTTATGTCTACTTTTCATGTTAGATCATGGGATGTGTCATGGATCGATCTAGAGTAGATTAATTAGTATGTGTAGATAGGTTGTGTGAGGCTTGAGGATGGAATTAGGGTATGTGTGTGTGTTGTATTTTTTGTTTATTTTTTATTTAGTATTAACACAATGGTGATTAGTGTATGCTTTGTATGACAATTTTTTTTTATAGCACTATTGTTTGTTGTTTATTTCATGTACTCTGATGTTTATGGATGTGAATGTTTCTTGGTTATTTTTTTTTTGTTTCATGACTCTAATTTAAGGTCATATTCTCCCTCTTGTATGTTTTAGGGCCTATCCTTGAGTCAACAACCTCTAGCATAAGGGGAGGTGCACTTGAGGCCATGTAACAACCTTGTCTCGGGCACTATTTAGTGGCCTGGGTCTGTGGAATAAAAAATTAGTATTATAGGTCTATTTTGTTTTATATTTTACTGAGATAGTAGATAGATTTTTTGGTAATTTTTTGTTACTTATGATGAATATCATACTGGTGTGTTGAGAACACATTTTCAGATATGAATTCCAGACTACCAGGGGATTGGGATTTTTATTCTTGGTTTTAGGTGTTATAGTTGTATGATTTTTCTTTGGGTGATGCACATAGAGTTTTGGATTTATGGTTTAGGAGTTTTGAATCTTTTCCCATTGGATAGAGATTATTTTCATGCATCGTGGTAGGAATATATGATTCACATGGCATATGTGTTCTTTAATATGATTGTTTTCTGATAAGAGGTTTATTTTTTAAAAGTGTCAACAACTTATATAGTTTTTTCCTATATAACTTTTTGGTGGGATTCTACTCTGTTGTATCATGTGTATTTACTTTTGATAGCAGGTCATATGGATCTTATATATGAAGGTTATTCGGTTATGGAATTACAGTCCCTTCATCAAGGGATGTATGGAGACTCATTATGGATTAGAGTGATCATTAATTCCCTGTTAAAGGATCGATGGGGGCATGGAATTCCTGAGGGGTGATCTAAGGGAAGGTATTAGTTGCCTTGAATATGCATGTTTTATTACATAAAGTGTCAACAACAACCTATATAATGGTTTACCATATAGCTTATTAGTGGAAATCTACTTAATCGGGCCAGGTGGTTCTATGGAAACCCTGGGGAGTTGTAGAAAAAGTCATGAGAAATATCTTGGGATTTTGGTATTCAATGAACTCTGAGTGATTCTGGTATCAAGGTTGGTTTTGGAGGGTAGAACCGATTGGGTGACTGACCCAGTAGTTTCTATATGCATTATTGGTGGTACAGTGGGATCATGGGTAGACACTCATGGTTATGGAATGAAACATGTGTGGTAGGTGATCATTTGTTCATCCTTGACATGAGTGAGATGTCTTGGGTTGTGGGGTGATCCTGACATTCAATGGAGAATGATAAGCATATTAGGCATGTGATCCTAGGTTAGATGGGATGTAACTCATGGTAGTGTGAGTCCATGTGTGTGATTGGTTCTTACGATAGTGTGCAATCATTGGTTTTGGTTGAGACTGAGGTAGATTGTTGGATAGAACATATGATAGGGTTCTCAGTAGATCACTTTTCATGAGGAGAGTGAGTGATGGCATGGATTTTTTGGGAAAATTATCTATGTGTGAGGGAAGTTTCATGATGGTTACACATGGTGCCTAGTTGAGTTGAGAATCATGAACAGGTCATTTATAGATTTTTGATAAAGTTTTGGGTTGTGGATAAACTTGAGAAGTGCTATAGTGGAGGTATAGTGGTAAGGCACTCGTGGGTATAGAGGCCTGGAGTTTAGTGAGCTGGGATATGTCACTCAACATCAATATATGACATTATAATTGGATTATTGTACCATGGTACGGTCAACATAAGTGGAGGTCTTGGTTTAAATTTTCTTGGAGGCATGGTGTTGGTACCCATGGGGTTCAACATTTAAGGAGTGGTGTAAAGGAATCCATATAGTGGGGAGTGAATCATTGGTAGCATTGGTGTTTGGTTCTAGTATTTAGGTATGAGTGGGATGGCCATGTCCAGTCATTACATTTAGTAATGGATGGAACATGGTTTATATAGGTTTGGTGTTTGGGTTCGGTAACCAACAATAATGATACTCCTATAGTGGGAGTATTATGTCGGCCATGAGTAAACAATGTTTGTGTTAAAATGGATCATGGATGTAGTGAGACCAGTAGTTTTACAGTTGAGGAGGCACTAGGATACTAGTGTGTGGTAAGATCTGTTGATGTCTAGTTCCTTAATTAATACTAAATTTCAAATTTGAATCTGGTTTTGGGTGGAGTTTGTGCATTGGCATTGGGCTCGAGGATGTTTCAGTTTGATCCGAAAGTGAGTCAGATCAGAGGTGTGTCGATGCTCAGATTGAGATACCAATGAATAAAGTAGGTATTTTATGATCCAACCATGTAATTACATCGTGATTCAAGTTTGAACTTCAGTGTGCACATTGGATGATCATGGGATTTCATTGAGATTTAGAGCATCATGATTGGGTAGGTGATTATGTATCGATAGGAAAAGACGACCGTTTTTTGAGAAAATTCAATTATTGGAGTATCAGTTAATTTTTTTTCATGGATTTGGATGCAGTGAGGTGGAAATAGTATTAGGGAAATTTTTTGAAATGTATTTAGTGGATCGGTATACTGTCGGATGTGTTCTTCGATAAGTGATTCCTATGGTGGAGAGCACCATGATGTAGAATCAAACCTCGTTAATTAAGCCTTATAGTGAGGATATCCATAATATTTGAGACGAATAAGATAAAAACACTGAGGTTTGTTGGGATAGATGGGTATGGTGAGCATCATACCAATGTTGATGTTAATGGTGATAAGGTGTCTTGACTTTTGGTGAATGGTGCATTGGTGTTTGGAGTTGCATAGTGGAAGCGTGTTTAGTGTTCAGAGATGGAGAACAGTATGCTATGGTGAATTGGAGACTATGGTAGGTTGAGAGACATGGTTTGAAAATTACTGAAGATTCTCAGGGATGAGAAGTTTCATGGTGGGGAGTTTTTGATGCCCCACTAATTTTCAGGTTGTTATGTTTTGGAGGAGTTTGAGTTTTTCATCTGGTGAGGGGTTCGTTTGAGGAATCGGGACTCATAATGAGATTCTGAGAGTTTATACACCCTTGGAATGTTTTTTTTTATGGGTTTTAAGGATTTGGTGGTTTCCCAAGTGTTTTAGTTGTCCCTAAGGGATAAAATTCGATAACCTACATCCATTCACTCCATGAACCATGGTTCACATCATGAATGGGGTTGGTTAAGGGGATAACCCCATTTCCTATGCTTTTAATTCTATAAATCAAGGGTTCACTCTATGAAAATGTCAATCTTGGCTTCAATCCCCTATGTCGCAAGTGGTTCACAGTGTAAACCAGGGTTTCATTCCATCAATGATGTCTGGGGTTGTTTTTAAAATAGGGTTAGGATCAAATTTTTAGGGTCATGCCCCTTTTTATTTTAGGGGGTTTAGGCATTGGAAGAGGTTTGTTCTGATTTGACGTTACTCCCCTCTTCCTCCCTTCAAATCCCCATGGAGGTGGATGATTTCAGGTGTGTTCTAGTAGCATTTTACAATGAGTTCTTCCATTTTTTTCTACCATTATTTATTCACATTATAGCTCACTAATTTTGGCTCGATTTTGGCTTGGGTCACTTGATGATTTCCATTGGAATTTGGTGAAAATCATCTTGATCAATGGGGATTTTCTTAGCTTGTGTAGAGGACATCCCAAGATTAAATCAGCATGTCATTGTGCATCATTTTGGTGGAGTAACATCATTGTATGATCTTTCATAGGATTTTTAATTAAATTAAATTATTTAGTGATTAATCAAATATCGTGTGATAGGGATTTTAGGAAGGATGGTGTCAAGGGTGTTCCATGAACCTTTTACGAGTGGTTGGTCATAGTTTCAGTGTGATGAGAATTCCTTGTGAGTTTTTAGGTAATTATTACTATTTAAATAAAATTGAATAATTAATTATAATTACTTATAATTAATTATTAATGATTCTTGGTATGAGATAGATGCTCGAGAGTGTGGATGAGGCTCGATGGGCTTGGGTGAGGCTCAATGGTGCTCAACAAGGAGTTAACTCTATGCTCCATATAGGTGGCCCCTATGATGCAATTTCATATGAATGTTTATTTACAAGAGTACATGCTTGCATAATTTCATGGGTTTAATAATGGGGTAAAATGACTAGTAGAGTCCTTATGCGAGACGATTGTGTGGCTTTGAACCTTCCGGGGTTAGACCAAGTGCTCTTTAGCACTTAGGTAATTTTGGATCGCCTGAAAACTATGTTTTCAAGGGGAAAGAGATTTTTTTTATCTAAAGATAGAAATCTAGGAGGTATTGGGATGTGATATGTAGTGCAGGATATCCTAGGTTGAGTTAATAGGGCTAGTGGATAGGCATGAGAGGCTTGGGTGTAACGTCCCAGATTAGGATGCCACTCAACTGGTGCCCCATCCCTAATTAGCCACATTGTCTCAAGCTCATTTCCCCAAATGACAGAGGTTGCTGACTAACATCGAGGTCCTAGGGTGTGATAGTGGGGAAACTATGCCCTCATTGGTAGAGTGTAATATAGGCGAATAAATAATAATATAATAGTGGAAATAGTAAACAGCATATATCTTAAATAAATAGTGAAAGACTGATAAGATAAATAACCAAGCATCATTCCATACAAAATGTGATGTAGCATGTTATGTTCTAAGAAAATATCTAAAACAGGTACACTGTAGAAATCCACAATAGATGTTCCAAAAGAAAAAATAAACAAAGGAAACTAATAAGCATTGCAAGACTCGGCTTGGTCCCATGCTCTTTGGCTCCTAAATATCATTTCAAGTACCTGTAGAAGGGTGATTTCCCTTATTGACTCCTGTAATAATATAATCTGTTTGGGCCCAAAAGAATGAACCAAATAGAGTGTGAGAAATAAATCACAATAGGCAACCACCTAAGATCTATGCCTATCTGTCAATGAGTGTATGCAACAAGTAGTGTACAAAAAAATCAATATACTGGGAAGTACTCAAAAATAAACAATCCTACAAGTCATGTTTTCCATTTTCATTCATTATGTTCAGTTCAACCATTCAATTACATTGAATTATATAAGTCTCTAGATTTAACCTAATCCCTTCAATTACCCATATATAAAATTCTTAAAAGATGCCTAAAAAGGCTATCTAAACAAATCAAGTGAATACTGAATCCAATCTTGTGTTTTGGCTTGGCAAACACATCATAAGTTATTCCATTTCAAAATTTCAAATCAATATCACACCTGAAGGTGTAGAAAAACCCAACCCACAGTCATAACAATCCTCATCCATAGGTATAACAAATCCCTACCCACAGGCATAACAAATCCTCACCCATAGGCATGAAAAATCCTTGCCTGTAGGAATAACAATCAACAGGTTTGAGCCCGGTATATCAGCATTTCAGCATAAAAGATAACACATGTAAATTACATTATTACATGGTTACATAATAATAACTCACGTGGGAATCATATAGAACAATAAAAAGGGGAATTAAACTATCACAAGGCTTAAACAATTATACTCACATGGGAAGTTCATATCACAAGACTAATATGTAATCTAACAATTATAATTCTTAAGAAAAAATACTCACATGGGCAGTTTATGTGTAATAAGAAAACATGTAAATTAAAAAATCACAAGGCTTCAAAAATTTTCATCTCACATGGGAAACATTCAATTAACCAATTATTTTTTAAACAACCCACAAAAGGGAAACAAAGGCATGCCCATAGGCATCCTAGGTCAAATTTCCAAACAATGGTCCTTTGAGGGAAACGCACCCACAGGGTGGCCCTTAATCAAACCAACAAGATCAACATGCTTAAATTAATTTAATTTGTGACCTAATAATCATTAGGTAACAAAAATGGTCAATTTATATTCAAGGATACACCCTAAACATGGGTGAAAGGCACTATGGAACATATAAACAACTCGATATTGAGAAAAAGGAACAAGACTACCTACCTCGCCATAATACGACTCTCCTCATCAAGCCTTAACCTCCAATTCAATCTAGAATGACGTAGATCTAAAAAATAATGATAAATTCTCAACCTTAAATAACTTTGTTGAGAGAAAAAATCACAAAGAACATCTCAAGAGGAATCGAGATCTTACTAATCGGGTTCAAACACAACTGACAGTGAAGGAATCGAGGTTCATATGGTTAATCAGGAAGGGATTGAAGATCCAGCATTGCTTTTTCATCAACCCAGGATATCCCTTATCCATTTTCACAAAAACTATTCTACTACCTGATTTAATCAATAAAAAAATTACATGTTGTGTACTTGAAAATACACATTGTGTCTGTACAAGTCCTGGAAAAACCATTACATGATCGTGTACTGGGATCATATGGCTTGTAACCCTCCTTACACAGTGTGTACTTAAAAATACATGGTGTGTAAGTTTCTTTTTCCTCTATCTCATTAAGTACAAATTGAAAAGGAAGGATTCATACCTCAAGGAAAGAACTGGGTTCTTACAAACTTCCCCCTTAAATCAATTCATCCCTGAATTTCTCTTACAAGGGTGGTAAAGGAACATTAGAGAATAACTCCCACCATTGTAATCAAATTCCAGTCTCCCTCTCCTAGGTCTCATCCTACACTTGGTCATGATTCCATAGCACCCATACTAAAGGAACATATCGGCTACAGAGAATGTACTACGATCCACAATACGAATGGGATGCTCCTCGAAAGATGCATCTTCCTGTAACTCCACTTCCTCGGGTTGAAAGGTGTGAGACGGGTCCGAAAAGTAATGTCGCAATTGAGAAATGTGGAAGACATTGTGCATATCCCTGTACCTATGAGTTAACTGAAATTGATAGGCAACCGGCCCAACACTCTCTATAATCTCAAATAGACTGATGTATCTCGGTGAAATATTACCTTGCCTCTTGATCCTCTTGTGTCCCAACCTCGATGCGACACATAGGAAAACTCAATCCCTGACCTCGAACTCCAAAGGTTTTCTAAGGTTAATGACATATGATTTCTGATGAGACTGTATAGTATCCATCCGATTCTGAATCAACTAAACCTACTCAGTAATCTCTTAGACATTATAAGGTCCCAACATAGTTGTCTCTCCTACCTCCGGCTAACATAGGTGTGGTCATCATGGCCTACTATAAAAATCCTTATTTGGCGCCATATTAATAGTATCCTGGAGGCTATTGTTGTAGTTGAACTCAACAAGGGGTATGTGTCTCTCCTAAGAACCCCCAAAATTCAGGATGCATGCCTGAAGCATGTCCTCTAACACCTAAATTGTGCGCTCTGACTAGCCATTTGTCTGGCGGTGGTAAGTTGTGCTCAGAAGAACTTGTGTAACCAGTGACATTTATAGTCCTTTCCATAAATGAGAAGTAAACCGGAAACCCCTATTTGAAATGATAGAATATGGAACCACGTGCAATCATACAATCTTACAGATGTAAAAATTTCCAATCTCATCAATACTAAAGGTTTCTTTGATCGGTAGGAAGAGTGTAAACTTTGTGAGTCTGTTAATAACATCACAAACAGCATTGTTACCACAACACATTCACCATTGGAAAACTCTACCAAGAATTCCCATGAGAATTCTAGCGACGCTTCTGGTTTGATTTTCCTTTAACTGGGAAAACCCAAACATAACTGGGGTCATAACAGTATCCTCACAATAAAGAACGGTTGAACCTTGATCAACCTCATCAAAAGCGGTCATGCAATCTTTCCTCAAAAGGCATTGCGGACTTTTACACAACACCCACCTTAAATTATCAAAGTGTTTAAACTGGTCCACTAGAACCAAACACAAAGAACAAGAAGGATAGTGATTCAAACTATCACTTGATGAATTATCTCAGAAATGCCCAGCTTAGAAGGTCAATGTATTGCAATAGAACATAATGCATTCTCCCAAGGAACCATACACCCACAACGATCCCATTCACCGAAGCTCATACCTATCTCTCAATGACGATCCTTTTTCAAGCCATCCCTTGATCAACTAAAAGGTCATGCCACAGTATGAGTAAAAGCATAATTCCATATCCATCATGTTTCTGACACTTTCACCAGGGCGCGCGCATCCGTCTGTGAGGACGCGCTGCTGTTGCCTTGCATTCCCACTTTCCAAAGGCGGGCGGCATTCACTCCTTGTTTAGGGACGTTTTCTCCTTGATCGAAATGGGATGATGGGATGTCGATTCTTCCTTATGTGGATTCCTCCTCAGAACTCATCACCTAGTCCGGGTCTCCCTCATAGATTTAATACGTTGTTCGTGAATCTCATTCCCAATTCCATATCTTCATGGATTCCAGTTAATTACACTACTTCTATCAAGACATTCCATGGGATCTTGACATGATAGTGACCTTTGGTCAGAGTAGATGACAACATCAGGCATGTCGGGGCATCTATGGGTGCGTGTACATTAGGGAACCTGTATTCTTCCTCATAAGAGGGCATCTCAAGGGTGTATAACCAGAGGCATCCCACGTCGAATGTGGGGAATCATATTCCATAGGCATGCATCTGAGGTTTTCCTCAGCTTCTTGTGTTTAATACAGGGTATGCTGCAAGATTAACGTCTAGCAGAGACGGTTACACCAAAGGCATGTCTTCCTAGGTTTTCCTCAGGAATCTCATGTTCATCACGAGGTAGGTCGTGAGTTTAACATCTTGCGGAGATGGTTACACCATAGGCATGTCATCCGAGGTTTTCCTCAGGCATCTCATGTTTATCACAAGGTAGCCCGCGAGTTTAACATCTTGCGGAGATGGTATAAGAGTGATTAGAACGTCCCATGGAGACGGATCAGATCGGTATATCCCAAGGGGGGAATACCTGGAAGATGGATAGATCAGGATGCCCAATGAGGATGGATCCGAGGTGGTGTTCTCCAAGGAGGGGGGATGTCACACCGTAATGGATGATCTGAACACCACTGAGGGTGGATCAGGGGAAGTGCGCCCCAGGATGGGGGACACCATGGATTACCATTGGCTGGGATTGAACCTCTTGGAGGTTTCCTACGTACCTTGTGTAGAGGAAAGGGATCAAAACCCATGTAGTTCATAGGGGTGATGAATCGGGGTGTACACAGAGGAAAACAACCCGGAGACATGTTGGGGATTACGTGTGGATAGCGGCCCAGGTGATGCTAGGAGTAGTGAGGAGGGTGGATGACATGATCCCACCGGGATGTGGTGGCCTGGGTGAGAATCAGGATGGATGATGGATGGATGAACGAAGTGGTGGGGGAATGAAATGGGACTATCGCAAGGGCGACAGTGAAGTTGGTCTTGATCCTAAAAGAGACCTCCTATGTATCCCCGTGGAAGGGAATCAAAGTCCGCATAGTTCAGGATGGTGCTGGTGGACCGACGTGAAGATAGACCTTGGTCCGATGGATGTTGGTCTTGAACCTCGTGAGGTTTCCTACGTACCATGCCTTGACATGGATCAAAGTCCTCTTAGTTCGGGTGGGTGCGTCGGAGGACCGACGTGAATGTGGACCTTGGTCCGATGGGTGTCGTCAACGAACCGACGTGAATGTGGACCTTGGTCCGATGGGTGTCATCAGTGAACCGACGTGAATGTGGACCTTGGTCCGATGGGTGTCGTCAGTGAACCAACGTGAAGGTGGACCTTGGTCTGATGGGGATCATCAGCGAACCGACGTGAAGGTGGACCTTGGTCCGATGGGGATCGTCAGCAAACTGACGTGAAGGTGGACCTTGGTCCAATGGGCATCATTAGCAAACCGACGTGAAGGTGGACCTTGGTCCAATGGTGGTGGGCTTGAACCTCGTGGAGGCTTCCTACATACTATGCCTTAGCACAGAACAAAGACCACGTAGTTCAAATGAGGTGTAGAATACATTTTAACGTCATGCGGGACAGGGGTGAACCGACGTGAATGAGTTCGGAACGACTAGGTGATGGGCTTGAACCTTATGAAGGCTTCCTACGTACCATGCCTTGACATGGATCAAAGACTTCGTAGTTCAGGTGGTGGTTTTCGCCAGTGAACCGACGTGGAGGTGAACCCGTGGGTCCACTGGTGGTGGGCATGAACCTCAGGGAGGCTTCCTACGTACCATACCTTGACATGGATCAAAGTCCTCGTAGTTCGGGTGAAAATGGTGGGTGTCGGCAAACCGACGTGAAGAAAGGACCTTGGTCCAATGGGAGATGGGCTTGAACCTCAGGGAGGCTTCCTACGTACCATGACTTGACATGGATCAAAGTCCTCGTAGTTCGGGTTGGACGCCGGAAGGTCGACGTGAAGGAGGACCAGGGGTCCAGGTGGTGGTGGGCTTGAACCTCGTGGAGGCTCCCTACGTACCATGCCTTAGAATGGATCAAAGACCATGTAGTTCAGGTTAGTCACAACGGCTTACCGTCGAACTGGAATGCAGTTTAACGTCAAGCAGGACGAGGGTGGAACCTGGCGTGAAGAAATGACAGGCGGTGGACTTGAACATCATGGAGGCTTCCTACGTACCATGCCTTGACATGGATCAAAGACCTCGTAGTTCAAATGGATGTGCAGTTTAACGTCATGCTTGACGGGGCATACAGTTTAACGTCGTGCTGGACGAAGGCATACAGTTTAACGTCATGTTGGACGAGGGCATACAGTTTAACGTCATGCTGGACGAGGTATTATCATGGAAAATGCTTACTCTAAGACCATGTGAGTCGTGCTCATTGTGAGAAACAAGAGGCAGTAGAGACCTGACAATCATGTCGTGAAGGGTGCGTTCGTGAGAAACGAAGAGGGGCTTATGCGTTAGGCAGCCCATGGTGCTGGGACTTACTCCAGGATGGAGTCCCAAAGAAAAGGATGACGATGGTTTCAGGCTTGATCCTTGAATAGGCTTCTTATGTATCCCCATGGCAGGGAATCAAAGTCCTTGTAGTTCTCCTGATGACGGCTTACCGCCGATTAGGGGTTTCAATGGCTTACTGCTAGAATGGGTCATAACGGCTTACCGCTAGATAAGGATGTCAGCGGCTTGCCTCTAAATGGGGTTGCAACAGCTTACCACTGGATGAGGATGTCAATGGCTTGCAGCTGGATTGGGTTACAATGGCTTACCACTGGATAAGGATGTCAACGGCTTACCGCTGCATAGGATCACAACGGCTTACCGCTGATTGGGATCACAACGGCTTACCGCTGGATAGGATCACAACGGTTTACCACTGGATAAGGATGTCAACGGCTTACCGCTGCATAGGATAACAACGGCTTACCGCTGAATGGAGTGACAATAGTGGATGGGGCTTATGCAAGGAAGCTGCCCGGGTGCCGCTATAGAGCGGCAATGGTGAATGGGGCTTATGCAAGGATGCTGCCCGGGTGACTTCCTCATGTCTGGACATGAGGGAATCCCAACTCACTGGTGAATTGAGGCCTTCACTTATGCACTGGTGCACAAGAGGGAGAATGCCAAGGGGCTTTGGAATTATGCCATTGTAATCATGGCATTAGGCATCTTATTCTTGGAGCATAAGGCATCTCTTGTTTAGAGCAAGAGGCATCCTATGTTTGGAACATATGGATTACTACAGTTTAAAGTCATGTAGATAGGACTATTAGCATCTCATGCTTGGAGCATAAGTCATCTCTTGTTTGGAGCAAGAGCCATCCTATGTTTGGAACATAGGGATTACTATAGTTTAAATTCATGTAGATAGGACTGTTAGCATCTCATTCTTGGAGCATAAGGAATCTCTCATATAGGGCAAGAGGTGTCCTATCATTTTTTAGACAGGGGTTACTACAGTTTATAGTCATGTAGATAGGACTGTTGGCATCTTATGCTTGGAGCACAAGGCATCTCTTGTTTGGAGCAAGAGGCATCCTATCATTAGTTAGATAGTGAGTACTACAGTTTAAAGTCATATAGATAGGACTTTTAGGTAGAAGGTGCCTAGAAATGGTTGGTGTTGGGACTTACGCAAGGGCGGCCCTTTCTGGTTCAACCTGGCATAGGAGCCAAGTGATTGGGTTTGGAGGAGTTGCCTGAGGAATGGTTCGACTCAAGGTACTTGGGGAATTGATGATGAGGATCTCAACTCACGACACGAGAATGAAACCAAGAGGAATATGTCGACTCAAGGTGTTTCACGGTGTGTGGAGGAGTCACTCAAATCATGGTGTTCCATAGGTGGAAGGTGGGTGCACATAAGGGCGCAATGGAAAATCCCGACATCCCGGCCTGATAAGTTTGCGGTGCTACTCCCCATTTTTCATGGGGGTCTGTGACGGTAGCGAAGGGACCGGCCTGAAGGGCCGGGACCGAAGCCCGGCACTGACCCCGAGTAGGGGTGTGGGGGCGCAGCCCCCGCGGTATGGACCGGTGGGCACGAAGGTAGGATCCTTGCAAAGGATAGGTCTTCGTGAAGTAGCTTTGCAGAGCATGGCCTCGCGGAGTAATGGTCTCTTGTGGAGCAAAGGGGTCTCGCGGAGCAAAGTCTCGCGGAGCAGCATCGTGGAGCATGGGCTCACGGATCATGGGCTCATGGAGTATGGTCTCGCGGAGCAAAGGGATCTCGTGGAGCTTGGTCTTGTGGAGCAGCATCGCGGAGCATTGGCTCGCAGAGCATGGACTCACGGAGCCTCGGCTCGCGGAGCAGCAACGCGAAGGTAGCTGCTCGCGGAGCATGGCCTCACGGAGCTGCAATGCGAAGCTCTGCGGACCGGGAGATCAGCCGCCCAAGGGGTGAAGTCGCAGTGGTCGTCCGTCCGGAGAAGGGGGCGAGCTGGGTATTTATAGACAAGTGGCGCTGGGAAGCGGAGCTCGCGCAGCGCGAAGACGGCGCTTGCTCCACGGCGGATCGCGAACGTCAAAGGGGTTCGCGGAGCATCCCGCCTCCTTTGCTTCGCGGTGGGTTCGCGAACATCAAATTCGTTCGTAGAGCATCCTGCCTCATGTGCTTCGCGGTGGGTCTTCGCGGCGCGTTGCGAACTTCAAACAGGTTCGTGGAGCTTCCCACCTCATTGCTTCGCGGCGACGCTCCGCAATCGCGGAGGGGGCTTCGCGAATGGGATTTGTGAACCAGTTTTCCAGACCAACTTCAAATGTCCATAACTCCTAATCTGTAACTCCGTTCGGGCCCTGCGACCTACCAAATAGAATCTTGTGAAAAGTTATACGATCTTGGATCATTTATGGAAGCATCTGAAAAATTTTGGGGACGCATTTTCTGGGGTCTACACATCCCACTAGAACCATTACCTCTTTTCAAAGCATCACATTTGAGCCCAACTATAAGTCCTAGATAACCTCAAATTCAACAACTCAGAGTTCGAGGAACTCACCAAGGTGTTCCATACTCCCCTTTACAAGTGATGCTTTGGTACTAGGCCAAAATTTCACATAATAACACTGACTGAACCTAGAGCGGCATCCTCTTGGAGTTCACTTCGAAGAAAACAATAGGCATCCTTGAGTCCATCCAAGTTATTCCTACACGAGAACCCAATTATCACTCAGGATTAACCAAGACTCATTTAAAACTACACATCCAATGCACAACATAGAAAGAGATCATAAACCATCCCAACAGCCTTCAACTATAGAGTGATGTAAAACCGACACTCTCTTAGTGCATTCAGGATAATGTCAAGATAGGGGATATGATAGTCTCTTAAGAAAGAGCATGCTAAGATGATTTCAAGGATTACTAAAAAAAAGATAGTCAAACCACTACTATCCGACCTCATGAAAGAAACTCAATTTCTCTTTCCAACATGTCTTCATTCAACCAACCACGATGCCTTTATCCCAAGGAATTTTTTTGATAGATTACTCTTAACCACCAAGGTCCATCCATGATCATTGGTGCCTTATAATGGTTGCACACATAGTCAACTGTAACAATCGTTGTGCTTTCAAGAAAGAATCAACATGAAACAAGACTCCCATGCCTCAAAGTCATTCAAGTAGAACAACCACTTTAAAATGGCCCTTGATTATGATCCTCCTACCTGGAAGAACACATTTAAATAGAAATGATGTGACGCCCCCCACCTAGGAGTGTCTTAAACATCGAGAAGAAGGAACAATAGCTCTCAAATGCACTAGTTTAGAACCAACTTAAATGCACGAGTGTCGTTCCATGAACTATGATCACTTTGTCATATCACTTAGCATGAAAGTAGAAAATTAAACTGACTGGCATGTCAAAACACCTATGTCATAGAAATTCCTCCCAAGCAGTGGGATGAACTTGGTTCCAAAATGTTCAGGTCACTCTACTCTGGAGATAACCAAGAACATACATAGTAGATCAAAGCTCAATGATTTAACCAAACTTGATGTCTCATTTTTAACATTTAACACTTGACGGGTACCGCGTATGTCAACATATAATACTCCAAGTTTACAAGAACAAAAGTACATTTTGGGTACTATTCATAGGTTGTCCACCCTACGCATCCTAGTATTAGATGGATCATGTAAGAACTGTCTCTAAATAACATCATTAACACAACCATTTACATGGATGATGGCATACCAAGGCACGTATCACTTAAAGAAAGAGAGGTTTTCACGACCTCCTAAGTGGCTGACCATGCCTGAGGCGTGTCTAACCTACTGAACCGGGCATTCCCCAATGCCCATTCCCATATCATGGGTCAAGATACAATGATCACCCATCCAAAAAAGGGTGTCATATTTAAAAACAAAACATCCGACCAGGGGTCATGGCACCTAAGCAGCACCAATGTCAGAAACGTCACAGCAGAAAACAAGACAACAGGCTTTAAGGGTGCTACCTACCATGGGATAGCCCCTTACGAAGCATAAGCATCGACTCCTGGAACCAGGTCATGCGAAAAAAGATTTACTAGGCTCAAAATCCCATTTTTAATTAATCCAAAGCTAAAAGAAATAGCCTATGGATGATCGCTCACATCTCTTTTCCAAGGCATAACTCCAAACGGTTAAACTACACTTACACGAGGGTCTCTAGGTATATGAAAAACTCATGGATCAAAAGCACAGATATAAAAACAGGATAATTCAACACCTTCCTTTAAGCACTAACCCCTCTGCCTACCCCATGGGTCAGGCCTGGGTGTCAAACAATGCGAGATACTACCAAAATCCCACTACTAAGGTTAGGTTTGGTCAAGTCAAACACTCACAGGAATCCTACAATAGGGATCCTCGCAAATAGTACACAATATAGAGATCCTACAAGGGACTCCCTAGAATAGAATAAGTCATGAGAGATAACCCATATCTCATCTTAGATCACGGGTCTTAACTAGGTTGGTCTGAACATCCAACCAGTCATTCACACCAAGTTTACTCTCAAGTGACAACTGAAAATGGTAACTGGAGGAAGAACCTCTCCATTTAGATAAAATCACTATAACACCCATTAGGAGTCCTTATAATTCTCCATAGGTTTCACCATCATGATCCATGTGGAAAACTACTCAGAAAGGACTACTCATGGGTCCAAAACTGACATTAGGGGATAAAATAGGAAAATACCCTTAAAGGGTGCTAGAAAGAAGACATGATGTGTAAAAATCACACAAAGCTTGTACCCTCAATCTCTTACATAGGTGTGCACTCCCGCTGGCCTAGGAATGTAAACATCCCCGATACACAGTGGGTCATCCTGACACACGGTGTGTCCCTTTAAACCCTGAAATGGGTGTGTAACTCTGTCTGCCTTGGTCATGTAAATGTCCTAGGTACACAATGTGTCAAGATGAAACATGGCATGTACTCATGTCTTCCCTCTTTACCATATACTTTTACATGTCCAGAGCCACATAGGGTCTACCTAAGTAAAACTACATGGGGTGTACCTAATGCACACGGTGTGTTTTACCCAAAAAAACAACAACCCATGTTGTTTCTCACATGGATGGTTACACGGTCAGATACCACACGACATGTACATAGGGTACACGGCATGTACATGAAAAATTTTCTTTCTTCCCGAATGTAAGAACACATATAATGTGTTCATAGGACCACATGCCATGTTGTCTAGGTTTCTGGATAGTAAGCCTCAAAAACTTCCCTGAAACCCCTATTTTTTCAAAATAAAAAAACGGTGTGCCAAATTCCGATCTGTGGGATCCCATACTCTCCACGAATCAAAGCTTGGAATCCACATTTAGCATATAACAACAGAATCTATATCACGTGGCCAAAACATGATCCACTAAATTATGATCCAAGAGGCCCCATACTCATTAGGGACTAAAGTTTGGCGTCCATCCAATTCAACCATAACACTTACCAATACACCTATCACAACAGTAGGCATATCTATCATGATACCTATCACAACAGTAGTCATATCTATCATGGCACCTATCACAATAGCATGCATATCTAGAATGACATATATCACAATAGCATGTTATCAGTAATGCTCTCTAAATGGCATGGAAAGAATGCATGACATGTTATTTTTAACAAGTTCATATATGATTCATGAGATGGAATTCCCTCATCTCATAAGGTTGCAACAAAATAGAACCATAATAATTTCAATAATAACATCACAAAATAATTTCATCACCCAATGGTGATATCTAACCAATTGTAATAGCTCAAATTCCAAAAATCACAATTCAATTCGAGGTAATTTGGATTTTCCCTATACATGACGTAGCTACTCCCGGGCACAGCTAATTACCAAACTCCATTTCCTTCCTATCCCTTTCTAATGTCACTAAACATTAAGAAAAAGTAGAAAATAAAACTCCTTTGATGCAACTTTGTAACTTCCTAGATCTGGATGCCACTCAACTCGTGCCCCATACCCAGTTGGCCACATGGCCTCAAGCTCATTTCCCCAAACTCTAGAGGATGTTGACTAGAAGTGAGGGCCTAGGGTGTGATAGTAGGGAAACTATTCCCTTATTGGAAGAGTGTAACACAATGGGATAAATAGTAATATAATAGCAAAAGCAGTAAATAGAATGCATCTAAAATAAACTATGGAATAATGATAAGATAAATAACCAAGAATTATTCCATACAAAAGATGATGTAGCATGTTATGTTTTAAGAAAAAATTAAAAACAAGTACACTAAAAAATCCACAATAGATGTTCCAAAATAAAAAATAAACAAAGGAAACTAATAAGAATCATAAGGATCGACTCTATCCCATGCTCTCCACCTATTAAATAGTATCTCAAGTACCTGTAGAAGGGTGATTTCCCTTATCAACTCTTTTAATAATATAATCTATTTGGGCCCAAAAGCATGACCCGGACAGAGTATGTGAAATAAATCCCAGTAGGCAACCAAACAAGATCTATGCCTATCTACCAGTGAGTATATGCAACAAGTAGTGGACAAAAAGAAAAGAATTATATTAGTAAGTACTCAAAAGTAAACAATTCTATAGGTCTTATTTTCCATTTTCATTCATTGTGTTCAGATCCAGTCTAATCCCTTCAATCCCCTGTATATAGAATTCTCAATAGATACCTCAAAAGGATATCTAAAAAAATAAAGTGAAGACTGAATCCAATCTTGTGATTTGGCTTGGAAAATGTGTCATAAGTTATTCCATTTTGAATTCAAATCAACATCTCACCCACAGAAGTAGCAAAACCCTACCCGTAAGCATAACAATCATCACCCACAAGCATAACAAATTCTCACCCGTAGGTATAAAAAATAATCACCCACGAGCATTAAAAATCCTCACCCATAGGCATAACAATCAATAGGGTTGATCCCAGTATATCAGCATTGTAGCATAAAGGATAATGCATGTAAATTACACTATTACATGGTTACATAATAACAACTTGAGTGGGCATCATATAGAACAAGCAACAAGTGAATTAAACTATCACAAGACTTAAAAAATTATACTCACATGGGAAATTTATATCAAAAGCCTAATATTTAATCTAAAAATTACAATTCTTAAACAAAAATACTCTCATGGGCAGTTTATGTGTTACAAGAAAACATGTGAATTAAACTATCACAAGGATTAAGAAATTTTCATCTCATGTGGGAAACATTCAATTAACCAATTATGTTTTAAACAACCCTCAAAAGGGAAACAAAGTCATTCCCATAGGCATCCTAGGCCAAATGGACAAACAATGGTCCTCAGAGGGAAACGCACCCACAGGGTGGCCCTTAATCAAACCAACAAGATCAACATGCTTAAATTAATTTAATTTATGACATAATCATCATTAGGAAACAAAAAGGGTAAATTTCCATTCAAGGCTACACCCTAAACATGGTTGAATGGTACTAAGACACATATAAACAACTTGACATTGAGCGAAAGGAACAATACCACCTACCTTGTCATAGTACGACTCTCCTCGTCCAGCCTTAACCTCCAATTCAAGCTAGAATGACATAGATCTATAAAAACAACGATAAGATATTGACCTTAAATAACATCATTGAGAGAAAAAAACATGATGAACGAATCAAGAGTAATTGATAGCTTACCGATTAGGTTCAAATGCAATCGATGGCAAAGGAATCGGGGTTCGGATGATCAATCAGGGATGGATTAAAGGTCTGGCATTGCATGTTTGTCAATCTGGTAGAGCCCCTATCCGTTTTCACAAAAATGATGTTACTTCCTGATTTAATCAATAAAAAAAGTATAGCACATGTACTTGTAAATACACATTGTGCCCGTACAAGTCCTGGAAAGATCATTAAATGGTCATGTACTGGGATCATACGATGTGTAACCCTCCTTACACAGTGTGTACTTGAAAATACACGGCATGTAAGTTTCTTTTTCCTCTATCTCATTAAGTACAAATTGAAAAGGAAGGATACCTACCTCAAGGAAAGAAACAGGTTCTTACATTAGGGCGGAGTGATTATGGGTGAGATAATTTTACATATCACGGGCAACTAGGAACTCCCTACTAAGGTTGGAGGAGAGTCTTAGTTTGTAAGGTAAGTGTAATAAGTCCTCTGAGACTTGGAATATGTGATTGAGATGGGTTTCCTCCCAGTGATGGGATGAGGGATCTCCCATAAGAGATGAAATACGATACATAAGTGAGGGTATTAGGAGTTGTTTAACACTTGACATTGGGATGATGTGAGGGTTTTAGATAATAATTGGACCTCACCTATCAAGTCCAAGATTGGGTGGTTGTAATGAATTGGGACAGTCCCTAGGTAGCAGGTCCAGGATTGATGAGGGATTTGGAAAGGTTGAATCGGACCTGAGGTATGGGTAGAGATGGATCTACAGGTTGTGGTGACATTAAGGGGTGATGGTATTGAGATGGTATTAGTGAGGAGTGACCATGATGGGTTTGTAAGACCCATTAGGTTCTCTAATGGGAAAGATGTGATATGATCGAGATTAGGGTCTAGGTCTCAAGTGACTAGCATCCTAGGATAAGATGATGAGTTGTATAATGGGTTATGGGCCCTATGTGTTATTGCTTACATGTTTTGTAGGGCCTTTCCCTATGAAATTTGGGTTGGTGTACTTGATGTGACCTCCCCAGAGTTTTTGGGTATGGGTCGGTGTTCTTGATGTTATCTCCCTTGAGTGTGAGTGGATGGGTCAATGTGAATAAACTAGAATATAATGTTAGAGGCTTGGGTCAAGGACCTTCTTGGGGTTTGGGTTGCATTCCAGGTGGACCTTGTCTTAGTAGGATTGGGTTGAGGATCACCCATGCGATAGCTAAATCTTGGTATGATGTGAGACATGAAAGATGGATCCTTCCTTGATTGATCAATCAGTGGGTCAAGTTATGGATGTATGACCATGACCTATCACCTCGGGTAGTAGATCATGGTTTGGATGATGTCCTACCTTGAGTCCTTGGGTACAGGATAGAAATAGGGTATGAGTGAGACAAAATGAGATGGTTGGATTCTGGAATGAAACTAAATTAGGTATTGTTAGACATCGTGGTGTCCTAATTATCACACGGTGACCTGACAGGTGTGTGTATCTCATCGAGTGTCATGGTGGTCTAGTTAGCACATGATGACACAACGATCATGTTAATTTATGTCTTTTTCCTCATTCATACACATTAATATGATGTAATATATTAGCGGTTCTTGGTGAGACCCTATTGATTTTTATGCTCACACCCTACATGGGCATCTCGGTGCACTTGCAGATCTTGTGTCTGCTTTTCAGTTCAGAGCATTGGATGTGAAGTGGATTGGGCTAGAGTATCTCGACGGGTATATGGAGAAAAGGTATGTGAGTCCTGGTGATGAAATTATGGATAGTGTGTGTGTGTGTGTGTGTGTTGTAATTTTGGTTTATTTTTTATTTTTTATTGACACAGTGGGTGATCAGTGTATGTTTTGTATGACAATGTCATTTTTATAGCACTATTGTTTGTTGTATATTCTATGTACTATGATGTTTATGAATGTGGATGTTATTTAATTATTTATTATTGTTGAATGACTCTGATTCGAGGTTATAGTATCCCCATTATA
The DNA here is from genome assembly GCA_963277665.1 of Viscum album. Taxonomy (NCBI): domain Eukaryota; kingdom Viridiplantae; phylum Streptophyta; class Magnoliopsida; order Santalales; family Viscaceae; genus Viscum; species Viscum album. Next base: position 320,333,139 of record OY728127.1, read on the forward strand.
TGTTTTAGGCCCACATTGTTATTCAACAGCCTCTTATGTATAGGGGGCACACTTGAGGCCATGTGGTGACCTTGGCCCAGGAACTGCTGAGTGGTCTGAGGCTGGGGAGTCACAGTCTTCAACTATACATTATCTCTAATGAAATCTACATTAGCCCTCACGAAATCTACATGGCCACGTCTTTTCCAAAATCCTAATAGGATTAAATTTATAGTAGCCTCCATGCACTCTACATTAATAGAGTTCACTCTATGTGGCCAGCAAGTACTATATATTGGGAAGTCTACATCGACCATGCCTTTTCCAATTTCATGAACCCCTTCAGAATGGACTCTATATTTGGATTCATGTACTTTATTTCAGCCTTATATACTCAATGTTAGGTACTTAGCTAAAAACTATCAAATCTACTCTCAACTAGGCTTAAACCATATTGAACCAAAAATCTCACCAATTGACATCCAACCTTCAAAGTAATCAATGTCTGTGACAAAGAACAATGTTTTGGTTAATTCCTCACAACACTTTTCAACAAACACAACCCAAAAACTTTTCAAATGTATTTTTTCTAGCACTAGTGACCTGAAGGGTGTCACGCTATGACAGTTTATAAACCACATTAATCAATTAAATCATCAACAGCGATAGAAAAAAACATTCTATAATCCTTAACTATAACAAGGCATAAATCACAATTTCAAAGCCCAACACCATGAACCCATTTATGTACCTAAACATGAGGGATCCCTTAGACCATGATTAATAACCAAAGTGGGTATCACTAACTTTATATTTTTTCAACTACTCCCAAACCTCACCTTGTCACTATAAAAAATTTCCCCACACCTAGGTGGGATTTTTCTTCAACTCATGTATAAACACTCATGAAAATAAATCAAACATATCAATAAAAATATCACAAACTCATGCAACTCAATGTAAAGGACACTTCAACATTAATCCCATGTAACTCAATGCACACACCAACACTAACATCAAACTTGTGAAACTCAGTTCAAAAATCCACGATAATAACAACTTCCCATTCAACTCAATGCATAAAACAACAATAACATCAAAACATAATAAAATCCGTGATAAAATCATTAATAATGGACCAATACTAAGAACCTATTTAATCACCAATAAAATTTAAACCCCTTTTTAACCACACTTCATGATTCCCCCAATTTCCTATAAATCAGACACGAACTCAAAATTCACTAGTTTTATTTCAACCAAAAAAACTTACACTAAATACCCCATTTTTTAAGAACAAATCACATCAATAATTAAATTTTTTAACACCATAAAATAATTTAATTAAATTGTCACATTCAAGACTTAGAGATTTGGAACACAATAGCATGTGGGAGAATTCACCTACCTTAACTCGATAATGAAGCCAGACCACACTACCAAACCTAAGATCCTCAATCCTTGTAGTATTCTAAAGTACCTAGCAACAAAATCCCATCAATTGAAAGGGTTTCTCCATGACTTAATGAAACCCATTGATCCAAAAACCTATATCTGAAGAGATATGATAATAAAGAAAGAGAGAAACATACCTTTGACCCAATACCCAAACCTTGAGGGAGAAGAGAGATAAGGGGGGAGATCCACCAAAATCACCTCTAAAATCACCGAAGGAATCCTATCTCTCGAGTTAGGGATGGAATGGGGGAGAAATGAGGGTATTGTGGTTTTAAAATTGGATTTTCGGGACATTTAGGACCATGCACCAACTGTGAAACTCCCACTGTATGAGCTCCTAGGCCACACAGATCGACTACATGATCCCAAGTGATAGTTCATTGGTTATAGAGAATCTAATTCCCAAAAAATATTGGACATGTAGAGCTCAAATGCATAATCCTGAGTGTTCATGCATCGACCGTGTACATCCCTATAGATAACCAAATTCACCCCAAACCCTATCAAAAATCTTTTCTTCCACTACAAATACTTTCTTATACTTTCCCAATGCTTTTAATCACTTCCACATACCACAAAACACCTCAAAAAAAATTCTCGATGTTTTAAACCAACTGATCCCTAATCTTTTTCTTTTTCTACAAAACCTAGGCTTTACAAAAATTGCCTACAAAAATAAAATTTTTCAATGCTTCACAACCAGTTGAATGAATTATAATTGGATTGTCATGACAAGATCTCTAAAAAATAAATCATAAATTACACTCTTTAAAATTATCAATAGTTTCAAAAATGTCATGTCATGTTTCAAAAATGTTCACACTTGAGAAACTATTCATCCTCTTTTGATTCATTTTTTAAAAGGGTATTCTTCTACATGAAGCATATATGTATGATAAAAAAATTAGGACAAAGCATGTCTTAGAAAAATATAGTTATTTCACAACCCTTGTCATCTTGTTTCATTTTTATATCATTTTACCACATAGAAAATTACAGTTTCTCATTAAGAACTAACCACATAGAGAGTTTTTTTAATAGGTTTTATTTTAAAAAAAAAAGAAAATGGGGTAGGGTTTCAGGTATTTGAAAAAATGGGTCAAAGGAGGCATGATCCTCATTCATTCTTTTTTCATTAGCTAAGAATCATGAACAAGGTTTATGCTTCTAGCCCCTGAGTAATGAGGCGTCAACCATGTTCACACCACCTATAAAAAAGTTATATAAGAGGCATGAACACGGTTCATGCCTCCAAATAATTTTTTAATTTTATTTTTATTTTTTACAATAGTAGCTAATAGTTAATTTTATTAAGTAATAAATAATATATATAATATATATTTAATAATTATTAACAATATAATTATTGAATTAAAATATAATAATTTATATATAATATAATATACAACCACTTTTTAATTAATTAGAGTGATTAGTATATTTATAAATTTTTATCGATATAATTATTATTAATTTATTTAATAGGTAATATATTTATTAATTATAAATTTTATTATTTATTATTAATTAATATTATATTATTATATTATTAATTAATTAATAATATAATAACTATTATTTATAAATTTTTATTTATAAATATTTGAAAAAAAAATATTGATATAATTATTAGCAATTTATTATTAGGTAATTTATTTATTAATTATCAATTTTATTATTTATTAATAATTAATAACATATTATTATATTATTAATATAATTAATAGTATAATAACTAATTTTTATAAATATTTATTTATAAATCTGTGTGAAATTTTTGTTGATATAATTATTATTAATTTATTAATATGTAATATAATTATTAATTATCAATTTTATTATTTATTATTAATTAATAATATATTATTATACTATTAATATAATTAATAGTATAAAAACTAATATTTATTATTTAATAATATAAATAAAATAGTTTTTATTATAAAATATATTTACTAGTTAATAATTATTTTATTTTTAATATATTATGGTATGTATTATTAATTAATTAGTTATATAATTAATAATATAATTTTTTTTATTAATATTAAAAATAATTATAGAATTAAAAATAATATTATTATTAGTATTTAATATTAAATTTAATATGAGTATTTATTATACATAATGTATATGATGATAATAATAAGTATTAATATAAATAACAAGTAGTAATTATTATTATTACCAATGCAGTTATTAATATTAATGTTTCTTAATCGTTCATAAACATTTTTATTAATTTATAACTATATCAATTTTTGTTTTATGTAACCAAATATAATATATTAGTAGGTTTTTAAATAATGTATAAGTAATGATTTAAAAACATATAACATGTATTATTCCAATCTACATCGATTTCTTGGGTGCTCTTTTTTTCCACAATCAGGTGTATAGATAATGCGTTAATGTCGTGTTTGTCGATGTGTATGCTCTAGTGTACGCACAACCTGTGTAGAATCTCTAGCACCTACCTCCACATCATCTTGTGTGAAAAGTGGTGAATCTACAATCTCCTCGCCCGAACCATGTCCTAACTGTAAGGATAGTGGCTGCTGACTAGAATTCTCCCCAACATATGAAGAAAATGGATGTTTTGTTGTGTATATCTACATATTAGAGGAAAATAATGATTACAACACAGCCTATTCAGTCTATATCACTACAGAAAAATCTAACACACTAACTGACTGTGATGCGTCGAGGCCCTCTGAACATATAACATGTGGTTGTGGGTGTTATTGTGGTTATGGTTGTGGTTGTGCATGTGTCTGTGCCTATTCCTCTAGATGTACATATTATTGTGGATCATATGCAATAGGAAGTGGATGAGCATCAGGCTTATCAGGATGAACATCCTCCTCTTGGGCCACATCTGCATCCATAATAGGCTTATCACCCCTAACACATATATATCAGGCTCATCACCCTCAACATCACATGGCACATCAAAGAAAATCTCACGATAAATCCCATCCATGGAAAGAAGTAGTTTTGTCACTACATTATGAAAATAGGCACGATCAAATGTGCCTCCCTCTATGTGATCAGAGATGTGAATGAGTTATGCGATACAAACATCCTACAAAAACAAATTATGCAGTTAACCAAAGTTAATAAAACAAATGTTCAGTAGTGAAAGGAAGAATTATTACTAAAAGATAATAGCCCCAACTATGTCACGTAAGATATATCAATGAAAAAATGAATTACCAGGTCCCATAATCCAGCTGATCTAATAGATGCATGCATATTTTTCTTTCCCCTCATAATTAGGACTCGTGTCGTTTATCTCACATCTCAATATAGTGTTCATGATATCGCCTTTAGTCAAAGTCTCCCTTCCCAGACATCTTCAGGGAATGAAGTCAAGGTAATTAACTGGGCAATGCAGGAATGTGAAGATAGAATCTGAAATGCCTCATAACTCTATCAACATGATTCCACTCAACAATATGAAAATGAATCATAGGTACAACGCATGAGCTAGCAGCAAGCATCGTCGTACAGTAAGGTGGGAGACTTTGGATGATATGCTCAATATATTCCATTCATGAGACCAAAAATATAAAAAAATGAATAATAAATTAATAAATGAAGTCATATACAATACACAATAATAATTTAATTATATAATTAATAATCATGTATGTCATATGATCAATGATTGTTCGGCATAAGTCTATAAGCGTGGACATTATGTACGGTAGTATTTGATTATCGATGTGCCTAAATTCAATTGTAGATAACATTTATATACCTATACTTTGTTATAGAAATGTATACATTTAATTTTCACATAAGAAGGAATGAAAAACATACCATCATCCATTGGGAACTCCCTTAAAATGTCTATAGGAAATGGTGTGTGGGTATGTGGATCTAAGAAAAGGATACGCTCCCATATCCATATTTGGATAAGAATAACACATTCTATAATTTTCATCTTATCGATGAGACATGTGCAACATAGCGTTATGTAAATATAAGAAAGATATGCAGACCCCCGGCTATACCTCCCTACCTAGTCCAAGTTCTCTTATAATGGTAAATACATCAAGTGGAAAAATGTAATGGAATGATCGATGAACATCGTTCCACTAATAAGTCTCATAATGTATGCATGTGAAAATCTCAGCATGGTGATCTTGTTAGCATCGTCGGCTAAATGGGTGAAGTGCTCATTTATCCATGGCATGCGTAATTGACTCACGACAATTGACTTGTCATTATTCCAGACCTGAATTCCTAATAGACTGCAAACTAAATGAAACCAATCCACATTAACTCAGTTTTTCACAGTCACACCCTCGATGGGGAGACCCAACATAATGGACACATCCTCAAGAGTAATAGTCATTTCTCCCTAGGGAAAATGAAATGTATGTTTCACTGGTCTCCATCTATATACTAGGATAGTAATGATATGATGATAAATGAATGTGAATTCACACATCACTACACTATAGAACCCATCATGATGAAGATAAAGGATGGTGGTAGGATGTGGTGCAACATGATGGAAATGATGAGACCTCTATACACTCGGAGAAGGAACCTAACGTCCCTATATGGCTAGCTGTGAAACATTTTTTTCTTGTAATGTGATCAGTGGAGGGATATTCATCACTATATTTGATATCATCATTACTTTTTATAGTTAATTTAATACAATTTTTAAAATATTTTTTAAAAAACTACAAGAAGAAAAACGAGGTAGACAATTAGCATTCATAATTAAGCATTATGATGAAAATATTGTAAACAAATAGATGTGACTAATGATATTGGATTAGTCTGGAAATTTATTATTTTAATGATCTTAAATCATGTTTAATTTATTTCTAAATATTTCTATGTATATCGACCGTGATGAAAATCTCGCATAGTATAAGAGACTGCATGATATATTCAACCGGCCATGTAATTTTAAAGATGATTTAAAGACAATTAATTTATAGGTTTAACCTCTTATTATTACTTTCCATAGTGTGTTTAATTTCTTAACGGTTAAAATATCACAAAATTCTTTCTGATTAAAATAAAAAATAAAACAATCCATAAATGAAACAATCTAGAAATAAAATCAAGCCACAAATGAAAGAACCCATAAATAAAAAAAGATGGAATATAAAAAAAATTACATAGTTATGATAAAATACATAAACTCGATCAAAAATATTTTTAAGTGGATCCCCTTCCTGACACTTTTGTAATTTTTTACGAGTATGCCCTTCAGTGTGAAAAATGTTGCATCATAGTCCCACTCTCTGTTCTCAAGGACCATCTATCTCATTTTTTATATGAGTAGGCTTTAGTTATCCCTAATGGTGTAACCTGATAATATCATGCACCATAATCAGCTGATCAACAGATAAGGTAAAAGTATGAAATATTACAAAAATCTATCTGATTCAAACCAGAAATGTAACAATCCAAAAATGAAAAAATCCATAAATGAAAAGGCCTAAATATGAAATCTGGTAATATCAGAGACCGCAGTCATTTAATCAGCAGGTAAGGTAATAGTATAAAAATCACAAACAACCATCCAAGGATCATTATAACAACCAACCAAAGTGGTCATGTGATACTTAGGGTCAACATAGGGTTCCCAAGAAAATTTCATCGATGCACACGATGTAACGACATGTGTATAGGGATATTTCCATGTCTGGAAAGAACCAAAATCACATTACCTTCTTTCTAGTAAGACCACTAGCACTTGACTATTGTTTCCTATGAGTGTTCTATGGCACTCTATTACCTTAAAGCATCTCCCTACCCAATTAAAGGTTCGAACATGAAATGATGATACGTTATACAGTATCTTATCAATGTCTCTGGAAATTCTAACCAAAATTCATTTCCTGTTGCGTCCTCATAAAGACCTATTGGGACCATTCCACAAAGTAATTTACACATCAATAAAATGTATTTTGTACTAACCCTATGATCAGTACTTTACAAACACCCTTAAAGACCCTATTTATATAACAATATTAGTGGTTATATGGCCATATTCCCTACAACCATCATATTCTAATGATTATTTCTCCTTTGAAACCAACATCATATAATCATATAAATCTTGATTAACCCTTTGAATTTCTGTAAGTCGCTGATCAAACTTTCCTTGTTAGGGATCTTATATTAAAACCATAAGAGAAAAATATATTTAAAATCATATTAAATTTTTTCTAAAAAAATATAAGTTTAAGAAAACATACCCAGCTTGGTGATCGCCTTCTTTATTACCTCATCTTTGAAATGATTATTCACGTTACTGGAAGTATGTATGATGCAATATTGATGATAAGAATTCAGTTATCTCTATAAAACTTCATAACTGTTAGAAACCTTTATAATCACTTAATGGTGATAAAATATCAGACATACTCCTTGGATTTGTGTAACATGAATGCATATACAGGACAAAAACCAACTCCATGATTCAAAAATTTCATTTTCTACAATGGAAAATAAAAGTTTTAGAGAAGCATGATTACCATCCTGTGTGGAAAAAATAAGTAGAACACTTATATACTTTTCATAAATAAAAGTTTTGTATACTTGAATGAATTATTTGTAATAAGGAAAAGTAGTGATACATGGCCTGAATACCCAAAACATTCTATTGAACTTCACCTTTGTTTGATCAAATTGATGGTCTAAGGAGACATACTCAACGGTGTACGGATAATAAATAACTTGATTGTTGAGAGACAAAAATCTCATTAGTTGCAACAACACTGCATATAATTCATCCCAATCACCATAAACTTTCACAATTGTCTTTTTTTTGCATTCCAAGCTTTGTCGTAGAATATCTTATATTTGAACAATTGTTGTATTTGTTCCTGGACAAGGGACATGAGAATGTCCTAACATGTTTGTATCGTCTCTACAATAACAGTCGATATAAACTCTGCATCAAGTGAAGAGTGATCATGCGACAAGATTGGATATGCACAAGTATGTGGGACTTCCAACTAGTTATCCTCCAGAATGCAAAAAAATCCTATATTTCCTGTATTTGAGATTTACATTCTGGATCGTATTTATCGCACCAAATGAGGTATTTTTTCTTCTTGGACTCATCAACCACAAATGAAAGATGTCACTCAATGTGGTATTGCTTTGGCACATTTTTCAATGCATTTTTACTTTCAAACTTTTGTCCAACATATATGGTGTTATCGACTGATGAAGATGTGTTACCTATAATGCAAGGGAAATCAGTAATTGGTGTAATGACATCCCAATCAAAATGTTGTGCATGCGGTATTCGTTCGACTATGGAAGCCAATAATGTAGGATGATTACCACTAATTGGTTGTTGTCTATCTATCAAAGGAACCTCAGAAGGTTCATTCCTCATATCACTCTCACCTACATTATCTCTTGTTGCATCATTAGATACTTCCTCATGAGATAAAGTCTCATTCATGAAATCAAGAGTACCAATGGGGATGTCCCCTGTAGTTCTTTCCATATGATGATCATCTTCTTCATAATTCGTTTTTTTTATCGGAGTCATATGAGAAGATAATGAATGAGAATTTTGTAAAGGGCCAACTTCAATATATCTCCCATGACATGGTTTTGTATTAGTAAGTCGCACCCCATCAATAACAGAAACAACCACATATAATTCCATTAAACCATTACTGCACTGTTGTCTGAACAATGATGATGCCTCCACCCAATCATCATAATTGAGCAGAGGATACTCAATGTGCCAAGGACGATCATCACATTGAAGATGTTGATATGTAATTGAAGTAATTACTTGACCAGCCATCAATTTTAAGAAACAATGAGTCTTCTTACGAACTTCATCCAATGTCGCACATTCATGAAGATTTTCCACTCTTGCAGGTGGAAAACTAGTTAAAACCCTGATCAGTATAAATTACCTCACCATTACAGTATATTGACGCAGACATGAATACCTAGATATTTTTTTAATGAAACGTTATATACTACATCATCAAATGTTTAACATGTTTTAATTGGTTATGATTAAATAGTTGTGACTTATCTTGGTACTTTTTCTATAGATTTGTTTATCATTATTTAATAAACCAACCAAAACCTAGGGGGCTCCTAAAGCCTGTAGTATCTCACGTTTCAGCAACCACTAGCCTTTTTTCAGTCATGGTGTAAAAATCCAGCATCAAACAACAATACCTCTTGTCAAATGCCTTTTTATTACAACGTTACTCATGTGCAAGTGAGGGGGTCTAGGGATTTGGGATACATAACATTTTTATGCGGAAACGTGAGTCTTTACATACTTAAAGAGAGGGATGACACGCATGTTACCAATAAGGATAATAAAATGCAATTATTAAAAATTATATAATCACATACAAAAAAACATAACATGCAATTTCAATCATACATTGGTTCGTCATCTCAAGATCGATCATCATACAATACCGATAACATGTTTTTTTTTATACTTATTATGTTTTTCATATTGTAAGTTTACCTATACATGCATCTAATAGATTATATATATATATATATTCAGACATTTATGAAGATTTTACACTCTTTTAGGTGTCAAACTGTAGCTAAAACCTTGATCAATATAAATTACCTCACCATTAAAGTATATTGATGCAAACATGACTATCTAGACATAAAATTTAATAAAACATTATATATATTTATACAACATCATTAAATGTTTTAATTAGTTGTAATTTAATATTTTTTATTTGATCTTTAGACTTTTTCTATGGATTGGTTTATCATTATTTGATAAACCAACCAAAACTCAGGGGGGGGACTCCTGAAGCCTCTATTATCTTGAATTTTAGCAACCACCAGTGTACTTTCAGTCATGGTGTAAAAATCCAGCATCAAACAACAACACCTCTTGTCAAATGTACTTTATTACAATGTTACTCATATGCAAGTGAGGGGGTCTAAAAGTTTGGGTTGCATAATTTTTTTACACAGACTCGCGGGTCCTTACATACTTAGAGATGAGGATGACACACAGGTCAACAATGTGGAAAAGAGAATGCAATTATTAGAAATTATGTAACCACGTACAAAAAAGAAACACAACATGCAATTTCAATCATACATTGGCCGCTCATCTGAATATCAGTCATCACACAGTATTCTTAACATGTTTTTTTTGGGATAATTATTTATATTACCCATTTTTAAATACCAATATGTGTGTGTGTGTTTATATTTAATGATGTCTTTTAAATATGCCTAATATTATTTTTCAAATATTATATTCAAATAATATAATATATATTATCTTAGTAATGATATGCATTTTTACAATTAATTTACGATACACATGTTTGCATGTAATGCATTTTTTAAAAATAACTAATTGGAAAACTTTTATTTATATGTGCATCCCATAATATATTGTGAATTTATTAATATTCAATCTACAATATATATATATATATATATATAGATATATATATTCAACTATATTTATTAATATTTTAAAATATTAATATATAATAGTTTCCTAAATAAAAATATTATTATTTTAAACATAACTACTCAAAATATTATTAATAGTGAATTTTGTTAAATTTAACTAACAAAAGTAATATAATATACACTTAAATAACCAATAAAATATTGTAAACTTATGTTACTTTGAATATAATAAATTTATGTAAGTATATATACATTTCTTGAAGTAATTATCCTTTCCAAAATTTAAATAATTATATTTTATACATAATTACTCAAAATAATAATTATTTCTAATTAATATAGTTAAAAAATTAATATTAATAGTAAATTTTTAAATTTTATTCACAAAAATAATAATATTTATATATATCGAATAATATATTGTGTATTTAAATAAATTTAAATATGATAAATGATATAACATATATATAATTATATTCAAATAAAGTTAATAATATTTTCATAAATACGTATTAATAATATATTTTTTATAAAAAAAATTGGTAGATTCGCTTTATTTACCGATGTTTGTCCAATATCATATTTTAAATTCATTTTACTTTAAATATACTATATAATATAATACACACATATAAATACATTCAGATCTAATTATTCACAATTATTTTTAAACAATAATCTTTTTCTAAATATATATTATATTTTATACATAAAATTTAAATTATACACACACCATATTTAAATTTGTTAAACCATATAAATAATAATAATTAATATAGAAATCAAATCATATAAAGAACATTATTTCATACATTTATATAACAATACATTTTAAATAAATAAATCATACAAACAAAATAAATAAATCAATTAGATAATTAAAATTTGTAAATATAAATTTTACATTCTTAAAATCCCGAAATATATGTTGATAAAGTGATTCTCAAAATATAAGATGAAGATAAATAAAATGGTTGGATAACCCCACCATTTACAAGTTTTTTGACCCATTTTTTAAAATACACCTAACGGTATACCGTATTATTATTATTATTAAACAAAATAAAACATATTTAAAAAAAAATTAAAAAAAACTCCCACATAAAGGTTCCAACTTTACCATTTATTACGGTGATATTTAAAATGTATATAAAGCTGATAAATTCCCCCCTCATAATAACACTGCAAAGCTACGTCTTCGTTAAATTAGGCAGCGCCGCCCCCATTTAAAACGTCTTCCATGGAGGGCACCCTTTCTGCTCTCCTCAGCAGCCTCCCGCCGCACCCTGGGCTAACCTCACTTTCCCTTCCCCCGCCGGCGAGTCACCGGAAACTGAACACTCCGCCGGTTTCAGGGCCTTTCCTGCTCAGCATTCTTTGAAGATGGGTTGATGTGAAACCTGTCTGTTTATCGACTGGTTCTTCTGCAAATCCATCCCGGAAGATTAAGCAAAAATGATCAGCTTTACAGACCTGTACCACGTCCTGACGGCGGTGGTGCCGCTCTACGTGGCGATGATCCTGGCCTACGGCTCCGTGAAATGGTGGAAGATCTTCACCCCCGACCAGTGCTCCGGGATCAACCGCTTCGTCGCCCTCTTCGCCGTCCCCCTCCTCTCCTTCCACTTCATCTCCACCAACGACCCCTACGCCATGAACCTCCGCTTCATCGCCGCCGACACGCTCCAGAAGCTGATCATCCTCGCCGCCCTGGCCGTCTGGTGCAGGGCCACCTCCGGCGGCTCCCTCGAATGGGCCATCACACTCTTCTCCCTCTCCACCCTCCCCAACACTCTGGTCATGGGCATCCCCCTCCTCAAGGGAATGTACGGCGCTTCCTGCGGGACGTTAATGGTGCAGATCGTGGTCCTCCAGTGCATCATCTGGTACACCCTCATGCTCTTCCTGTTCGAGTACCGCGGCGCCCGGCTGCTGATCGTCGAGCAGTTCCCCGACACCGCCGCCTCCATCGTCTCCTTCAAGGTCGACTCCGACGTCATCTCCCTGGACGGGAAGGCGCCGCTGGAGACGCAGGCGGAGGTCGGGGACGACGGGAAGCTCCACGTCACCGTCCGGAAGTCCGGGAGCTCCCGGTCGGAGATCCTCTCCCGCCGCTCCCACGGCGGCGTCTCCCCAACCCCCCGGGCCTCCAACCTCACCAACGCCGAGATCTACTCTCTGCAGTCGTCCCGGGATCCCACGCCGAGGGGGTCCAACTTCAACCATGCCGATTTCTTCTCCATGGTGAACGGGAAGAACGCGAGCAACGCCAGCCCGATGCAGCCCACCTTCGGGGGCTTCGGGTTCGATGAGGAGGCCGGGACCGGCGCTTTCGGCACTCACCCCAAGTCCAACGGGTACCCAGCTCCTCCGAGCGCCGGAATATTCTCTCCGGTGTCGGGGAATAAGAAGCCCGGCGGGGGCGGCGACGGCGCCAAGGACCTGCACATGTTCGTCTGGAGCTCCAGCGCTTCGCCGGTATCGGAGGGAGGGATTCATGCTTTAAGAGGAGATTACAGCAATGATCCCAGTGGGACAGCCCTTGGCCACCCAAAAGGTCTGTATCTGTTCTCTCTTCTTCCTTTTCCGATCCTACCTGCGACGTCTTTTTTTGCAGACTACGACGACTACGGGAGAGACGAGTTTCGCCCCGGGAAGACGGAGATCAAGGGGCCGACCCTGTCGAAGCTCGGCTCCAGCTCCACGGCGGAGCTCCACCCCAAGTCCGGGTCTCCGGTGGGATCGAAACCGGCGGTGTTACCGCCGGCGAGCGTCATGACCCGCCTCATACTGATCATGGTCTGGCGGAAGCTTATCCGGAATCCCAACACCTATTCTAGCCTCATCGGCCTCACCTGGTCCCTCGTTTCCTTCAAGTATGGAAACCCAACAGAAATTTGAAAGATCTCTGGGGTTTTTTTTTTCATCATGGGTTCATGTTTATGCAGGTGGAACCTCGTGATGCCGGCGATCATAGCCCGATCGATCTCCATTCTTTCCGATGCGGGTCTCGGGATGGCCATGTTTAGCCTTGGTATGTTGAAGCCTGGATTGTTCTTCGGATTCTCTCTGTTAGTAACGTGGAGATGAACTGCAGGATTGTTCATGGCGCTGCAACCCAGAATCATCGCCTGTGGAAACACGGTGGCGGCATTTGCTATGTGCGTCCGGTTCCTCGTCGGCCCGGCGGTCATGGCCGTCGCCTCCATCCCAGTCGGACTGCGCGGCGTTTTTCTGCACATCGCCGTTGTACAGGTAGGTGCCCCTGCCATCCCCGATTAGAAACAGAGCTCTGTTTTTCGTAACTCGGTTGCTTTCTCCAGGCTGCCCTCCCGCAGGGGATTGTCCCCTTCGTTTTCGCTAAGGAATACAGCGTGCATCCGGACGTCCTCAGCACAGCGTGAGCATTCCTTTCCCTCCCAGACCTCACCGTTCATTTGCAGAGAGAGCTTCGTCGAGCTCGCGATGCTCTGTTTCTGATAATATGAATGGCCCCCGAATCCGTCGGTGGTTTGCAGGGTCATATTCGGGATGCTCATAGCTCTGCCCATCACGCTGGTTTACTACATCCTGCTGGGGCTCTGATGCTGCCAGAGCGAGGGCTCCCGGGGAAGAAGACGATCATCGGCGGGCTTCTGTAAATCTTTCATGTTCGGACGTGGGAGACAGGGAAAAGACCGGGAGAGACTCGCCTGATTTTTTTGCTACTTTTTAATTTGTTTACCTTCTTCCTACGATGTTGACCGGGTCGGGCTTTCATTGTTTTTTACCCGGATCCGGGGAGGTGTTATTATTATTGTTGTTTTGTTATTGGTCTCGAATTTATTTAACCGGCTGTGAAAAAGGTTTTGAATAGTCGGGGAATCTTTCTGCAGAGGGACGTGCCTCTCTAGGTAAAATTCAGTGAGCAGAAAATAACTTTCTATTTATTAAAAAAAAGATTTTTTTTCCAAAAATATATTTTTTTTTTCTTGTTTGGAAAAAATATATTTATTAAAACCCTGTATTTTCGAAATTTTCGGGGACATTATTCCCGAACCGTACCATCAAGCAGCCGGCCGCAGCAGGACTTGCCGGGTACGGGCGGCGTGCCCTGCAGGTGGGGAAAGGGGCATTTATGTCTTTTCGATTGGCCGATGTCCGTCTCATGGGATAACAGTGACAAAAGTGTCATAAAGTGCAGGCCGCGATCCCCTCTGATTAGATAATTTCCAACAAATATAAAATCGTAATAAGCCACGTGGAAGTTGATGATTGGGTAGAAACAGCAGAGACTTGTGGTCCAACAAAAACAGCAATATGACATACTTGACACCCGGTGCTCGGTCGGATGTGCATTTGGCGGGATGCATAAATATTTCAAATAATATAAAAACATAAATGGTGTTATGAAACATTATTAATAGATGTATTAATTATGACAATAATGATAATTCATCAATTTCTAATTAATTTAATTCTTAAATACCAATCTTACATATTTTCAAATCATTGGTATTCTAGCCGTTAAATTAAATATCGTAGGGATTAATCTCAACCGTTGGATCAGATATCAGGCACTGTATAAATATGGTAATATGTTAATGAAATGATATGGACTTTTGGGTCTACATTGTGTTCTCTACTTCTTGTATTTCTTTTATATTTGTATTTCCATTTGTTATCATTATCGTCATACGTAAATTCGACATTTGTTTTTTCAACGATGCGCTTCGCCTACGATCAATCTTACATTTTTGGTTTCGAAATGCTTTATGGTTTCAATCGGCGTTCGATCAAATTTCACAACACGTTATCAGCACGATCGTTTTCTCCGCATTGCGCATCGTGACGTCGGTGTCTCATCGGCATAAGAAAAATATCATAGGAAAAATGTATGTCACATGTTTTTATAAACATTCTTATTTCGACACTCTTTCGAATGCGCATCGACTCCACTCATTCGAGGAGCTACGTCAAAAGTGTAAGAGTTGTGTCCTAGAGCCAACTGGTTTTACTTTGATTACATGGATATTTAATGTATTATTACATACTGCTCATTGTTTTGCATGACTATGATGTAATAATGTCCTAGAGTATTTGTTGCATTGATAAGATCATGACTGTTCCCCCCTATGATGAGAACCTTGAAATGTTATAACAATATTTTTAAATAGAGTTCTGTGGTTGGATGACATGTTATGATGGGACACATATCATGCAGACTGTCAGGTGCGAGTACTCGTAAGCAAATAACACTTCTTCTCATGAAGTTCGCACTTGGTAATCTCCAAGATAAGAGATTATGAGAACAGACCCGCTAGTAGAAATTTCGCATGTTTTGGTGTCATCAGATATTTCTATCTGCGAGCGTGTGTAATGATCCTTAGACTTTAAGATTATCATTAATACGTGTCACGACTTACGTACTTTGATTTACTGACGAAAACCGTCACACAGACAGTTGACAGGAAGTATGGTACGTTGGGTGCGTCACGAGTGACATGTTATTAATGGATAAGTCGAGGAAGGATTTATCCCTTCCATTTATGGAAGTTGATATTTCGGCCCTTTGACTGAAATAGAACCGTCGCGCGAAATTCCTTGACCATAGTGTAACGACGAGTTTATTTCAGGTAGTCAAAGAACGACATATCAAGTATAAAAGTTGATGACACAATCATGAAACCTGTTTGATGAGAGATTGCGACAAAGAGATTATATTACACAGTGAGCGTTCGTATGTGGATGTCGTTGTTGCGACTTTATGTTCTTTCTTTTGGGTGTCTTAACCCGTTGCTAGATAGTACTTTTGGACTTTAGGCAAGCTCATCTAATGACAACAAGAAAGAATTCTAGAGGGTCACACACTAAGTATTTTTGGGGGTCTCGGTTAAATTCTACTTGAATTTAATTAATAAAATAAATATTATTCTCAAGACCGTGGAATAATTTTATTCAAATTACAATGATCGCATAAATTAAATTAAATTTATTTATTTATTTTATTTAGCATTTAATAAATTTTTATTTTCTAGTTTGTAAATAAAATATTTATTTAAGATAATAAATTATTTATTTATTTATTCGGCTGTTCAATAAATGGAAGTCGAGTTCGAGCGGATTAAGATCTATCAGGTAGTAAAATAATTATTTGCAAGACGGTAAATAATTATTTAACTAGTTGACATAAATTAAAATAACGCTGCTATTATTTTATGACGCATAATTTTATTTATAATTCTGTTTTGCGCAAGTTGGCGCACCATAAATAATGACGCGGTATTGTTATTCATTCGACGTTTAATCTTCATTCATTAGGGTGGATGTGAGAAAACACAGAGATGAAGTAGTAAAACAAGAAAACCCATACAGGGAAAACACAGAATAACCAACACAGGACATATATAAATCAGGCTGCTCCGCCGGGAGATGCATGGGGCGCCCCCGATCCTTGAGAAGTTCATGGTTCGGGTGTTGGGGCAGCCGTCAGAATATAGTAATTTAGCCTCGTCGCCAGCTGCGGCGCCCCTGCTGGCGATGTGGAAGGTGCCGTGCTCATCGGTGGAGCAGCATGCGGAGCGACGTCGATGGATGCTTCAGCAAGAAAGGTGTGGTCGTGGGTGGAGGCAAGGATTGCCACCACGAGCAGGAGAGCCATCCACGGTATTGTTATTAAATGCATGTGTTTTCTCTAAGTTTATGAATGTTTTTAATTGTTGCTATGCAATTAAATATTGTAACTGAAATTCCATGTATATGAATAAGCAAGTACGCCTATTGTGTCAGACACCACACCATACGCCTGGTGAATTGAGAATTGTTGAGCCAAACAATATCTCTCTCGAATCCTCTTCTCTCCCCTCTCAAGAATGAGAGACGTTCTTCAAGGCCGAAGAACAAGCGATCAAGAACGACCGACACAAGACACTCGCTTTGCCGCGTTAGTACCTGGAGAACGAGTGGTGTCGATCAGAGGCCATCAGAGCACGTGTGGATCACCGTTAGAGGGATTCTAGTTTGAATCCTTACAAGCGCAACGAGATAATCTGGAAGGGTCATTCCGGACGATCAACATCATCAACAAAGAAAAATACCAAAGATACAAGTATTTTTTTTATGAAATTAATTAAATTAATTATAAACATGATGTGCAAGATCCTCTCTAAGGTTTCAGACCTCTTTCTTCTTTATTTAAATTTTTATTATATTCTGTGGAGGCTGACGTTCATCGTCGTATTGATCCTGGAATAATCATTGATCATGGTAAAAATCAAAGTTGAGTCCCGTCCCAACTGCGCTTCTGCTGCGCCCAAAACCTACAAGTGGTATTAGAGGGGTTACATCATAGTTTATAATTATTTAAATATTTTGTTGATGAATTACTCATTTAATAATTTAGTTGTTTCAATTCAAGTTGATTGTTCTGCAAATCTGAATCTCGAGATCTATTCATCCTCTTTCGTTTCTCGTTCACCTTACATAAATGATATTTTCTTTTAATTTTGATTAAAATAAAATAGATGATCTCATCTGGAGGTGCCAAAGCTTCCTGGCCATACAACACTAGAACACACAACGTGTATTCGGCAGTACACGCCGTGTAGTCAAGATTCAATGCATCAGACCGGTCCTTCAAACCAAGTCGTGTGTTGGAGTCTTTCTAAGTCTTAAATGACTCCGTGTGTTGACCAGGAATAGGTGGCACACGGTTTCCGAATTACACGCCGTGTGGCCCAATGGACACGGTGTGTAGTCCCTTCGGGTTAGGGTTGGACCGTGTACCCCATACACGGCTTGCCCAGCTGGAGACCGTGTAATGAGGAATTACACGGCGTGTGGCCCACTGGACACACTGTGTACTCCGAAGATTTCTGAAGTATACTCACACGCCGTTTCCCCGGGCGTGTACTTCAGATAGACGGTGAAAAATAATACACGCCGTGTAGTTGGAACTACACGTCGTGTACTCATCTAAATTACACAGATTTATTAAAATTTATTATTATATTATACAAACCCTTGAGACGTGTACATCGTGCGGGCATAAAGCTGATGCACGACACGTGATAGGTGTTTTATATATATGTGTTTAATTTAACATCTGTGTAATGTTCATTTCTACTCATTTGGTAGTTATGAATAGAAATTCAACGGGTTGCCTCTAAGGTACAAGTTACGTACAAAGATAATTTTAAATAAATTTATTTCTTTAAAATTATGATGGATGCGAATCTCAAGGAAATTCAGAAAAGGGTTTAAGTTAAAAGGATTGATTAATTAAATATGATAATTATTTGATTCGAACGTGATTTATCTTAAATAAGAACAATTAAAGAATTGATTGCTACTTTTATTTATGCGTAAATATCGTTGCATGTATGGATGATCATGAGCTAGATCAAGACCTTTGTATGTGGATGGTTTCTTTTAATTTATTTATTTGAATTAAATTTGTTGGCCTACGGGCATTCTCCTCATTAATATACAGGGCTTGCGTGCCCAATATTTTTTCATGTAAATCCCCCTTTTACCCCTCACCTACATGTGAGTTAAAAAAGACATATGTAATGGATGGAACTCCCAAGCTAGTGGAGGCAGTTCAAGCTGGAGCCGAGATGAAACCAATCCCAGGAGATACAAAGGTGGACAGGTGGAAGCTGTAAACATGAACCCAAAAGGTTCAAGGTGTTTCTCCCCTAGGTCAGGGTTAGTTTATCAACCGCTAGATAAACTAACCATTAGAGAATCTCATGATCATGCCATTTACTTCGTTTTATTTCTGTCAGTTGCATGGTTTATCATTATGGATGTGTTGTCACAATCACATAATTAATGAATTAAACAAGCATGCAAGATGGAACTAAAATAAACTAGACTTATGCATAAATATTATCAAGACATGGTTAATCACTTAAGTAAGTTCCACTTAATATTAACAAGCGTGTGATAATGATAATAAGCAATTCACGTATAAGAGATAAAAAATCCCTCAAATGCCGAAAATATATATATATATATATTATTAAGGAAACACTTTTATGGAAAAAAGTGAGAAACCCAGAAGGTCCAACAAAATAACCAAACAAACCCAATCAAAGACCGGAAGGAACATGAACTACCACATACACGCAACAACAACAACCGCCATCCCTAAGCTGGACACTCGACGATCCCATGCAAGCATGGTCCCTCCCGATGTTTCCATCCCTCCAAAACAGCCATATCCCAAGTGACCTGCAAAGGAAATGGTGGAGTGCTCCAACCCGATGAGGGGGTCCAACCTGCACTTCCCAAATCAGACCGGGGGCGAGGCCTCATAAGAAAAAGATATGTTACCAAAACACAGCTTTAGCCTATTATTGTTTTCTTCCCTGTAGAGACTCCAATGCATTAACCATACCTCGGCCTTAGGATCTTCTCCAATAACATCTTCCAAACGGTTCTCCATTTTATCCCAATTTCGGATA
Source organism: Viscum album (assembly GCA_963277665.1). Classification (NCBI taxonomy): domain Eukaryota; kingdom Viridiplantae; phylum Streptophyta; class Magnoliopsida; order Santalales; family Viscaceae; genus Viscum; species Viscum album. The sequence goes on from OY728127.1 coordinate 320,353,457, forward strand.
TACTCTTCTTTGCTGATTTTCTTGTCGTTGAATCCTCTCATTAAAATCAAATCTTGCTTGTCAATCCACTTTGCTTGTTCATGGTCGACCTCTACTCTAACAGCTCTTCCCACCATGTCAGCCTCTTCTTGTGGAATATCTACATACAGAAATTCCTCGACCATAACCTCCTCAGAACAAATTATGGGTTCCTTTCTAGTCCTTATATTTCCAGCAGAACATCCCATGTCATTGACATTCCCCATGGTTGTGGCCTGGGGATCCTCTTTCACCGCGTTGGGGAGAGGCACCGATAATTTCTTCCCAGAACGGGTCTCCAAAGGTGGGGGAAGCAAGGAGTAGTCTTTATTCCCTCTCCTCTTTTTGCAACTCACATTGTTCATTTGAGGAACCTCTTTAGTCACCTGATCCAAAGAGATCATGCTGTCTCCCTCCTGGTCGGCCTCACCACCACCAGACTGTCCACCTATCATTTTAGAGAAACCACTACTATTTGGTATGTCACCTTCTGTAAATTGATGGCAAGGGGTTTGTTCATCTTCCCTCAAATGAGCCGCTCCAACCTCTGAAACATCCAGAGTAGCAAACCGGTTTGAGGAGCAAGGGATAGCCACATCCACTCTGAACTTACTCAAACTGGGTGAAGTGTTCTGACCTGGGAACTCAAGCTCACCATAATCCCGATGGTTCTCGAGTCCCCTGCCCATAAAATGGAAAGTATTGGCCCCATCAATGTCCCGACCATGACTAGTAATTGGAGCATCATGGTTCGGTCCATTGGAATTACCATTTTCCCAGTTGATTATACCAGATTCCTCTGGAGGGGTAGCCACCACCACTCCAGCCATGGCCTCCTTCCTCCTGGTCTCATTCACTTCCACCTGCACTCCCAAGTCTGTACACAGGTTGACAGAGCTCTGTTTCTGAACTTCTAGAACAGCAGTTGGAAAAGTATCCTCTACCTCCCGTGAAGATACCCCCTGAACCATCGTGTTAGTGACCCCATATAACCTTGAAGGAGCATGGCCATCCTGAGGAAGGCCTGCAGGTGAAAACTGCTCACTGCCTTGCACAGCTCTAATGGTGTCCGCACCCTCTCTCGAGGGGACCTCCACTGATACAACTGGAACCTCAGAGCTTTGGACACCCCTGGGCCTCCTTCGGCAGCCGTGTCCATCATGCCCCTGTCTGTAACAAAATGAACAAAAAGGGGTCCATGATTCATAGACAATCGACTGTGCATACCTGTATTCTTCTTCCACTACAATCCAGACAAGCTCCGGTGGCAACCTTGAAAGATCCATTTCAACACAAATTCTAGCCGAAAATGGATGGGACATAGAAGCTGTTCTTCGATCGCTACATATAAAACGCCCTATCGAATTACCGATTGACCTCAGCAACCCAATGTTCTAAAATGGCAAAGGTAGTCCAGGAAACTGAATCCAAATTGCCATGTAAGGGGAGTCACGGTTCATATGCGCCTCAAAGGACCAACGAAGTAAGTGAAACGGGAGGCCACAGAAGGGTTTTCTCTTCCTCGACCAGGCTCTACCCAAATCCTCCTCATCAACAAACAATATTAGAAACTAACGCGGACCCAGAATACTAACCAATGCTCGGTGCTTCAAACCCCAATCTGTATTGACCTCTTTGTCGAAAAGTTCCACAAGAGGTCGCCGCCTTGAAAACCTCACGATCAGAGCTGAGGAGAGTAACGCTGAGGCTTCGTGGAATTCCTTCACTGAAACTGGAACAATAGGTTGACCTGAAACGCTACCAGGTACCTTTGGCGAGACTTCGATTTCGGGGAGGAAGAACCCTGCATCTGGCGAGGATCCAAAGCAATCCCTAAAATTTCGTTGCGCATCAGCTGAAACCTGAGTTGGAGGAGAAGTCCCCTCCCCCCCGAAGGAGGAAGGGGTCGTGGCGGTCGCCATCGTCGTAGGGTTACCTGAGCATCTCGCTGCAGTCGCCCTCGCTGCGGTCGCCCCTCACCTCGTGGAGGACCTTCCCTCAAATGAAATATTAAGTCAGAACAAGCCTTCTGTTACTTGATTAAGGGAAAAAATCAATAAAAATATGTGTTTGATTAACCTTTGTTGGGACACTTACTTTTATACAGGAAGCCCTTATGAAAGGTTTCAGGTTGAATTAACCATATTACATCAAGAGGAGTATCCCTTGCTATACTTGGTGTAATATTGGAGGCAAGAGTTGAGGAAATCCAAAGTCATGATTTCAGGATTGTGGAGTCCACTCAACATATCAAAGAGCTGCAAGCTTGCAGTGGGCAAAGACCTACCTACCTAAATACCTTTTAATAGCTTGACCAACCCTTTTTGGGGTTATGCGAAGGGGAATATGGATCCTTGCCACTAGAATGTCATGACAACTGGACATTATGAGTTTAATAGTGAGGACTATTGGGACTTGATAAAATAGTGGGAGACTTAATAAAATTTATTATTTCTTATAAAATGTAATCAAGAAAGTACTAATGATCTGTTCTTTTAATTGTAGAATAAAAATGACAAACTCTTCAACCACACTATCCCTACGATCAATTCTGGATAAAGACAACATTCTCACCGACAGTAACTTCCAAGAATGGTTTAGACGCCTTCGGGTTATACTACACCATGAATGGAAGTCTCACATACTGGAGTCAACATTACCTAATCCGCCTGCCAAAGAGGTGAGTGATTAGGATTTCCTGGTCTATGAGAAACATATGAACGATGCGGTCGACGTTCAATGTTTGATGCTATCATCAATGTCTAGTGAGCTCGTGAAGTCTCATGAAAACATGGATGCTTATAGCATGCTCGAGCACCTCCTTGGTCTTTACCAGGAGAGAACAAGACATGAAAGGTTTGAGATCTCTAAGGCACTCTTTCAGAGTAAGCTTGGAGAAGGTGCCCCAACTGGGCCTCATGTAGTCAAGCTCATTGGCTACATTGAGCGCCTGTAGGTTCTAGGGTTTAAACTCTCCAAAGAACCGAGCACCGATCTCATCCTCACATTACTCCCTCAGAGATTCTCTAACTTTGTTGTCAATTTCAATATGAACAACATTGAGAAGTCTCTATCTGATCTTCCTATCCTCATTCACCAAGTGGACAAAGATATGAAGCGCGAAAAGCCTTATGTACTTATGGTGAATAAGAGGAAAGGGAAGGCGAAGAGCTTTAAGCTCAAATCTTTTTCATGGCCTTCCAAGAAAAGGAAGATCAAAGGGGAGGAAAGGGAACATGAGGCTGTTTGTTTCGCATGTGGAAAGAAGGGCCACTGGAAGAAGAACTGCACCCAGCCTAAGAAGCAAGGGGAAGCTTCAGGTGCGTTTGTTATCGAATGCAATCTACCTGTTTCTACAAATTGGGTATTAGATACAACTTTTTATGCTCACATATGTATCCAAATACAGGAACCAAGTAGATTCAAGAAGATTGATCAAGGGGAGGTAGATCTACAAGAAGCCAACAGAGCCAGACTTGTTGTTGTAGCTGTCGGGGACTACCACCTCACGTTGCCAACTGGGATGATCTTGGTGTTAAAGGGTTGTTATTATGCACCTTCTATTACTAAAAACATTATTTCTCTATCCAAATTAGATACAAATGGATTTTTTTTCAAGTTTGGAAATGAATGTTTCTTCTTTTACAAAGATAAAATTTGTTATGGTAGGGCACATTTATACAACGGACTTTACGTGTTGGATTACACAAACCAAGTAATGACAATCGATAACAAAGATACTTCACATGACTCATACCACACCCAAATTTGGAATCACCGACAAGGTCATGTAAATGATAAACGCTTGACAAAGTTACATAAAGATGGATATTTATATTCTTTTGAACTAAAACCACTTGGCTTATGTCATGCATGTTTATAAGGCAAAATGACCAAATCCCCATTTAGTGGGAAAGGTGAAAGGGATAAAGAACTTCTTGAATTGGTTCATACCGATGTGTGTGGATCATTTCCAGTTGAAGTAAGGGGAGGATACTCATACTTCATAACTTTTATTGATGATTTTAATAGATATGGATATATCTACTTAATGAGGTATAAGTCAGATTCTTTTGATAAGTTCAAAGAATACAAGAATGAAGTTGAGAACCATCTTGGTAAGAAGATTAAGAAACTCTGCTCAGACCGAGGTGGAGAATAACTTAATCAAGACTTCATTGATTACTTACGAGAGTTTGGGATCCAATCCCAACTCACTCCTCCAAAAATGCCCCGGTGGAATGGTGTGAGCGAAAGGAGAAACCGCACCCTGTTGGACATGGTGAGATCAATGATGAGTCATGTGAGTCTTCCATTATCCTTTTGTGGATATGCATTACAAACAACGACACACATACTAAACCAAGTACCAACTAAATCGATAAATGGTATTCCATACGAGTTTTGGAGTAGAAGAAAAGCCATGTTATCGAATTTATATGTGTGGGGTAGCGAAGCATTTGTTAAGGCCTCTTCAGGTAACAAACTCACACCCCGAGGCACAAAGTGTACCTTTATAGGATACCCCAAGGAAACAAGGGGATATTACCTATACAAACCCTTATAAAAAAATGTTATAGTGGCAAGACATGCCATATTCCTTGAGAGGGATCACATCTCCAAAAGAGATAGCGGGAGTGAGATAGACTTCACTGAAGTCGAGGCTCAAGGTACACAAGAGTTGGTACAGGAACAGATTCCATAAAGCTCCATGGAAGAAGAATCTATTCTAGAGACACAAGTACTGTGTAGGAGTACAAGAGAGGTTAGAGAACCGAAATGGTATGGTTTTCTAGTTATCGATGATGATGACTTCTTATTAGTTGATAATAATGATCCTCTAACCTACAAGGAAGCAGTAAGTGGCACATACATTTCCAAGTGGCAAGAAGCCATGAATTATGAAATGGATTCCATGTACCAAAACCAAGTCTGTATTTTGCTAGATCTTCCAGTTGATGTAAAGCCTGTTGGTTTCAAATGGGTATTCAAGAAGAAACTGGACATGGAAGGACAAGTTAGTACCTATAAGGCATGACTGGTTGCAAAAGGTTTTAAACTGTTGGAGTTGGTGGTCTAGAACCAACTACTTTGTAATTTATTCATTAATAAAATCCTTATCACATCTTGATTGTTCTTCTACGTGACAATGCATGTGATAATGTCCTAAGGATAGCTGTTGCATTAAAGGGTCATAGCGGATCCCTACTATGATGAGAACCCAAAAGTGCCATAACACTATTCTTGAATATATGTTCTATGGTCGGATGATATTATTTGAGGGACACAAATAATACAGGTCATTAGGGGTGATGACTCATAAAACTTTGAGGCACCTTCTCATGGTGTGCACCCTTGGTAATATCCAGGAGAATATTATGAGAACGAGACTCGCCAGTAGGAAATCCACATTTCATAGTGTCATTGGATGTTCCTATCTGCAGACATATGTATTGGTCCTTATACTTTAAGATTATTATTAATGAGTATTAAAAATTGCGCACTTAGATGTATTGACAAAAACTGTGACGACACACTGTTCTTAGCGAGGTAGGATACATTGGGTGCGTCACGAGTAATACTGCATTAATAGATAATGCGAGAAAGGATTTTTCCCTTCTGTTCCATAACGGAAGTAGATATCTCAGGCCCTTTGATGGAATTGATATAGCCTAAATAAATCCATGGCCATGGTAAGGTATGAGCGAGTTCAAATCTGGGAAGTCAAAGAAAGAATAACCGAGCAGATGGGTTGATGGCACTAGCATGAAACCCGCTTGATTAGAGATATCAAGACAAAGGGATTATATTACACGGTAAGCGTTTGTAGGAGGTGACACATCATTGCAACGTTAATTTCTTTCTCTATGGGTGCCTTGGCGTGTTGCTAGACGCTAACCTTGGACTTTAGGAAGGCTCCGCCTAATGCCACTGAGAAAGAGGCCTAGAGGGTCACACACTAAGTGTGTCCATGTATCTCAATTAAATATTAATTTAACAAGTTAAATAAATATTATTCCTGACTGTGGTTTAATAATTATTTAAGGATGCCTGATTGCATTTATTTCGACACTAGTTATTCGAGAGAATATATTGTGGGCGAAATAATATATTTGTTAGCGAGTAATGCAGTTACATTTATTTAAGAAATAAATAGACATTACTCAAGGTCTAATAAATGTGGTGGAGAAAAATGGAAAAATAAAAGTACACGCCATGTATATTAAATGTACACGCCGTGTAGTATTATGGAAGACAAGTACACGCTGTGTATTAATTATTAGACGCCGTGTAGTTTTCCAGTCGGGATTTTTGAGGATAAAATATTGTTTATTTAATTAAATTATATTAAATGTAATACGCTGGGAGCATGTCAAGTAATAATGATAGTCAACTATCATTATTATGACATGGGTTATTGTTAAGAATTAAATGAAATGATTAAATAATTTTGGGTAATTAATTCATTTTATTATTATACGTATTATAAATCCCTATTACATTATTATCATGAGATATAGCCATTTTTGTGCACAACGGTTTTTGGAAATACTCTCAAGCCAAGAGAGAATTACCTTTCCACCAAGAATGCTTTCAAGTTACGAGAGCGAGATCCTCCACCGGATCAAGGCGGTCGAAGGTGGACATTGCAAGTGAATGTTCTTCCGCGCTAGCACTCGGGGATCCCTTCGTCGACGTCCAGAGATATGTGGAGCACGTGTGGCTCACCGCTAGAGGAATCCTATACTTGGATTCTACGACGCAACGACGGATCACAGGATCGTGACCGGAGACTCTAACGAAGAAATAATTCCACTGAGGTAATTCTTATGAATTAATTAAATTAATTATAACCAACATATGACGATCCTATCTCAATGGTTATGGGACTCTTCTTTTCTTTTTCATTATTCGTTCTATTCCAAAGATCCGGCGTTTTATATCATGATGGATCTCGGATTGAACGTCGTTTAACGCTAAAATTAAAGTTGGGCTAACCCTCCAACGCACTTCTGTTGCGCCCGGAACCTACAAGTGGTATCAGAGGGGTCATATCATTGATTATAATTATTTAGATTTTCGTTGGTGATTTACGCATTTAATAATTTAGTTATTTCAATTCATGTTTAATCGTTCTGGAAATATGAATGTCGAGATCTGTTTCTCCTCCCTCATTTCTCGTTCACCTCACAGAAACAATTTTTTTCTTTTATTTTTGATTAAAATAAAATAGAAGAACTCATCCGGAGGAGCCAAACGTTTCTGGCCGTACAACACCAGAATACACGGCGTGTATTTGGAAGTACACGTCATGTAGTCTAGGTTCAATGCATTGACCGATCCACCAAATCAGGCCATGTATTGAATTCATTTATGACACCTTGTGTTGACCAGAAACAGGTGGCACATGGTTTCCAGATTACACGCCGTGTGGTCCAATGAACACGACGTGTAGTCCCTTCGGGTTCGGGTTGGACCGTGTACCCCGTACACGGCTTGCCCGACTGGAAACCGTGTAACGCGGAAACTACACGGCGTGTGTCCAAAAGAACACGCCGTGTACTCTGAAAATTTCCAAAGTACATTGACACGCCATGTCCCCAGGTGTGTACTTCAGATGGACGGTGAAGAAAAGTACACGCCGTGTATTCGGAACTACACACCGTGTACTCACCCAAATTACGTAGATTTATTAAAATTTATTATTATATTATACAAACCCTTGAGACGTGTACCATAGTGCAGGCGTAAAGCTGAGGCACAACACATGATAGGTGTTTTATATATATGTGTTTAATTTAACATATGCATAATGAATGGGAATTCACCGGTTTGCCTCCAAGGTACAAGTTATGTACAAGGATAATTTTAAATGAATTTATTTGTTTAAAATTATGATGGATTAGAATATCAAGGAAATTCAGAAAAAGGGTTTAAGATAAAAGGATTGATTAATTAAAGATAATTAATTAATTCAAGCGTGATTTATCTTAAACAAGAACGATTAAAGAATTGAATGCTAGTTTTATTTATGCATAAATATCATTGCATGTGTGAATGATCATGAGCTAGACCAAGACCTTTGTATGTGAATGATTTCTTTTAATTTATTTATTTAAATTAAATTTGTTGGCCTGCGAGCCATCTCCTCATTAATATGTAGGGCCTACGTGCCCAAGGATTCTTTTATGTAAAAACCCCGTTTTACCCCTCAACTATGTGTGAGATAAATGCATATGTAATGGATGGAGATCCCAAGCTAGTGGAGGCGGCTCAAGTTAGGAGCCAAGGTGAAACCAATCCAAGGAGATACAAAGGTGGACAGGTGGAAAGCTGTAAACACGAACCTGAAAGGTTCAAGGTGTTTCTCCCCTAGGTCTTGGGATAGTTTATCAACCGCTAGATAAACTAACCAATATAAAAGCTCATGATCATACCATTTATTTTATTTCTATCATTTTCATGGTTTATTTATTGTGGGTGTGTTGTCACGATCACACAATTAATGAATTAAACGAGCATGCAAGATGAAACTAAAATAAAACCAGCTTATACGTAAATATTATATTAGACATGGTTAATCACTTAAGTAAATCCCACTTAATATTAACAAGAATGTAATCAAAGATAATAAAATGGCAATTTACGTATAAGGATAAAATCCCTCAAAAGAAATGTTAAGTCGGTATAGCCTTCCATAATCTTGGTTAGAATCGAACCATAGTTCAAAGTGCTTGACCAACCCTAGTTGGGGTGCTTTCAATTATCGGGGAATTCTAATTCAAGGTTTTGGGTTGACTTGACTTGGTTCGCATCAAGGGTTAACTGCCACAGCAGGACTTGGTGTGACCAAGAGGCAAAGGTTGAGGAAATCTAAAATAAAAGGATTTCAGGATTGGGGAGTCCACTCAGCGGATCAAGGAGCTGCGAGTTAAATGGAGTTGGAATTTGGAATACCTACCTAAAATCCCTTCAAGTTGCTTGACCAACCCTAGTTGGGGTAATGCGAAGGGAAATATGGATCCTTTCCACTAGAATATTCAGGCAACAGAATATTCCGAAGTTAATGGTGAGGGCTATTGGATTTCGATAAAATAGTGGGAGACTAATAAGTATTAATTTATTTATTTGTCTCAATTTTTGTAATAAAGTACTAAACCTTTTCTCATCTTAATTTGTAGAAACGACAAGAAAATGACTTCAAACATATCATTGTGCACCATACTCGAGAAGGAAAACCTTCTCACCGGCACCAATTTCCAAGAGTGGCAGAGGTGTTTACGCATCGTCCTTCGCCACGAAAGGAAATTGTATGTGCTAGAAGAGCCTATTCCAGTTGCGCCTGGGAAAGAGGCTAGTGATGATGAATTATATCTCTACATGAAACACATGGATGATGCCACAAATGTCCAGTGTTTCATGCTATTGGCCATGTCTAATGAGCTCTTGAAGCAACATGAAAACATGGACGTGTATAGCATGATATCTCACCTTAAAGATCTCTACCAAGAGAAGGCGAGACATGAGAGGTATGAGATCTCCAATGCTTTGTTTACCACGAATCTTGGAGAGTCTACACCAGCTGGACCTCATGTAGTCAAGCTTATTGGCTACATTGAACACCTGGAAATATTAGGGATTAAATTCCCGGATGAGTTGCGTACAGATCTCATCCTATCATCACTGCCCAAGAACTTCTCTAGCTTCATTGTCAACTATAACATGAGCGATAATGAGAAGATTCTGTCGGAGCTTCTGACCTTGATTCGCCAGGTTGACAAGGACATGGGGTGTGACAAACCCGCAGTCCTTATGGTGAACAAGAAAAGGAAGGACAAGGCAAAGGGGCTAAAGACTTATAAACGATCTGAAGCCCCCAAGCACCGTCCCTCCAAGAAGGGGAAGATCTAGAGGCAGGGCAAGGAACGAGAGATGGTTTGTTTTGCATGTGGCAAGCAGAGCCACTAGAATAGGAACTGCACCTAGAAGCGTGGGGATGTTAAAGGTGCATTCATTATCGAGTGAAATCTTTCTATTTCTACACATTGGGTATTAGATACATCTTGTGGGGATCACATCTGTATTCAAATGCATGAACCAATTATATTTAGAAAGATTGCCATAGGAGAGGTGGATCTTTGAGCTGCCAATGGCACAAGGCTGGTTGCATTGGATATTGGTGACTACCACCTCTCATTGCCGACTGGGATGATTTTGTTTTTACATAACTGTTTTTTTGTGCCTAGTGTTACCAAGAACATAATTTCTGTATCTTGTTTGGATATGGATGGATTTGTTTTCAAGTTCGGAAATAAGGGTTGTCTCTTTTATAAGAACAATGTATGTTATGGTATGGAACATTTGAATAATGGTTTGTATGTATTAAATTAAGAAAACCAAGTGTTGGAAATCGATAACAAAACAAACTCACATGACTCATACATCACCCAGTTGTGGCATCACCGCCTTGGTCATGTAAACGAGAAGCGCTTGACAAAGCTCTGTCAAGATGGCTATTTAGAATCTATTGAGCTAAAACCACTTGATAGATGTCACACTTGTTTACAAGGTATAATGACCAAGCCTCCTTTTAGTGGACAGGGTGAAAGGGCCACAGAGCTTCTAGGATTGGTACACACGGATGTATGTGGACCATTTCCAGTAGAAGATAGAGGTGGATATTCTTACTTCATTACTTTTACTGATGATTTGAGTAGATACAGATTTGTCTACTTAATGAGGTATAAGTCAGAAGCCTTAGAGAAATTTAAGGAATTCAAGAATGAAGTAGAGAATCAACTTGGTGAGAAGATAAAGAAGCTTCGATCAGATCGAGGTGGAGAATATCTGAACCAAGAGTTCATCGATCTACTACAGGAGTTTGGGATTCTATCTCAGCCCACTCATCCTTATACACCACAGTGGAACGGTGTTAGTGAAAGGAGGAACCACACCTTGTTGGACATGGTGAGGTCGATGATGAGTCATGCAGATCTTCCATTATCCTTTTGGGGATATGCATTACAAACTGCAGCATACACATTAAACCGAGTACCAACTAAGGTGGAAAATGGAATTATCTCTGAGTTATGGAATGGAAAGAGACCCATTTTGTTGCATAAACATGTATGGGGATGCGAGGCGTTTTTTAAGGACTTATCAGGTAACGAACTAGCACCCCGGGGCACGAAGTGTATCTTTATAGGATATCCTAAGGAAACAAAAGGATATTACCTATATAACCCTCAAGACAAGAAAGTGACTATCGCCAGACAAGTCGTCTTTCTTGAGAGGGAGCACATACTCAAAAAGGATAGTGGGAGCAAGATTGACTTTGACGAAGTTGATGCTCAAGATACACAGGAGTTGGTACAGGAACAAGTTCCACAGGTCCCTGTGGAAGAGGTTCTAGAAACACAAGTACTGCGTAGGAGCTCAAGAGAGGTAAGGGAACCAGAGAGATTTGGTTTCCTAGTCACCGAGGATGGTGAATCATTATTGTTGGACAATGATGAACCTCTCTCCTACAAGGAAGTAATAGAAAGCTAAGAAGCTGCGAGATGGCTAGAAGCTATGAATTCTGAGACGGATTCCATGTATCAGAACCAAGTATGGGTTCTGGTCGATGAGCTAGTTGATGTAAAGCCTGTTGGATGAAAATGAGTATTCAAGAGAAAGCTGGACATGGAAGGTCAAGTTAGCACCTATAAAGCAAGGCTAGTGGCTAAAGGATTCAGACAGCGTCAAGAAATTGACTATGATGAAACCTTCTCGCCGGTTGCCATGTTTAAATCCATAAGAATCATAATTTCCATAACAGCTTACCATGACTACGAGATTTGGAAAATGGATGTCAAAACAACATTCCTTAACAGGAACCTTCAGGAAGATGTCTATATGACACAACTGGAAGGGTTTGTGACACCAGGTGAAGCCAAACGGGTTTGCAAGTTGCAGAAATCCATTTATGGATTGAAGCAAGCATCTAGGTCATGGAATATTCGATTCGATGAATCCATAAAGGAATTTGGTTTTATTAAGAATGAATGTGAGCCATGTGTTTATAAGTGGTTTAATGGGAATGCGGTCATTATCCTAGTAGTATATGTTGATGACATATTGCTTATTGGAAATGACGTACCAGCCTTACAGTCAGTTAAGGACTGGTTGAAAAAGTGTTTCTCCATGAAGGACTTGGGAGAAGTAGCCTACATTCTAGGGATCAAGATCATTCGTGATAGATCCAAGAGGTTGCTTGGACTAATTCAGGGTACATACATTGACCAGATACTAAAGAGATTTAGTATGGAACAATCCAAAAGGGGATTGGTTCCAGTGTCACATGGCCTACATCTTTCTAAGAAAATGTGTCCTCAGACAAAATAAGAGAAAGATAGAATGATCAAGATCCCATACGCTTCGGCTATAGGATCCATCATGTATGCCATGTTATGTACTAGGCTTGATGTTGCCTATGTCCTGATCATGGTAGGCAGATATCAAGTAGATCCAGGAGAACAACATTGGACTGCTGTTAAGGCCATCCTTAAGTATCTGAGAAGAACTAAGGACATGTTCCTGGTGTATGGAGGAGACGAGGAGCTTGTCATCAGAGGGTATGCTGATGCTGGTTTTCAGACAGATCAGAACGATCTGAAGTCGTAATCTAGATATGTTTTCTGTCTCAATGGAGGATCTGTGAGCTGGAAGAGTTCAAAGCAGCCAGTTGTCGCCGATTATACAACGGAGTCCGAATATATAGCAGCTTCTGATGCAGCCAAGGAAACCGTATGGATTCGTAACTTTGTCCAGGATCTTGATGTGGTGCCTAGCAGTAAAGATCCCATTACATTGTATTGTGATAATACTACAACGGTGGCTCTTGCAAAAGAACTAAGGTCACATCAACGGACAAAGCACATACTCCGGAAGTACCACCTCTTGAGGGATTTCTATTAGAGGGGTGAAGTTGCAGTGAGCAGAGTGTCCACGGAAGAGAACGTGGTGGACCCCATGACTAAAGGCCTATTTCAGAAGAAGCATGAATATCATGTGAGAGCTAGTGGGTTAAAGGTTGTTAGCAGTTGGCTCTAGTCCAAGTGGGAGTCTGTTGGAGTTGGTGGTCTAGAACCAACTACTTTTTACTTTATTCATTAATAAAAGCCTTATCACATCTTGATTGTTCTTCTGTGTGACAATGCATGTGATAATGTCCTAAGGACATCTACTGCATTAAAGGGTCATAACGGATCCCTACTATGATGAGAACCCAGAAGTGCCATAACACTATTCTTGAATATATGTTCTATGGATGAATGATATTATTTGAGGGACACAAATAATACAAGTCATTAGGGTTGAGGACTCATAAAACTTTGAGGCACCTTCTCATGGTGTGTACCCTTGGTAATATCCAGGAGGATATTATGAGAACAAGACCCGCCAGTAGGAAATCCACATTTCATAGTGTCATTGGATGTTCCTATCTGCGGACGTGTGTATTGGTCCTTAGACTTTAAGATTATTATTAATGGGTATTACAACTTGCGCACTTAGATGTATTGACGAAAACTGTGACGACACACTATTCGCAGCGAGGTAGGATACGTTGGGTGCGTCACAAGTAATACTGTATTAATAGATAATGTGAGAAAGGATTTGTCCCTTCTGTTCCATAATGGAAGTAGATATCTCAGGCCCTTTTATGGAATTGATATAGCCTAAAAAAAATCCATGGCCATGGTAAGGTATGGGCGAGTTCAATTCCGGGAATTCAAAGAAAGAATAACCGAGCACATGGGTTGATGGCACTAGCATGCAACCCACTTGATTAGAGATATCAAGACAAAGGGATTATATTACATGGTAAGCGTTCGTAGGAGGTGACACGTCATTGTGACGTTAAATTCTTTCTCTATGGGTGCCTTGGCATGTTGCTAGATGCTAACCTTGGACTTTAGGCAGGCTCCGCCTAATGCCACTGAGAAAGAGGCCTAGAGGGTCACACACTAAGTGTGTCCATGTATCTCAGTTAAATATTAATTTAACAAGTTAAATAAATATTATTCCCGACAGTGGTTTAATAATTATTTAAGGATTCCTGATTGCATTTATTTCGACACTAGTTATTCGAGAGAATATATTGTGGGTAAAATAATATATTTGTTAGAGAGTAATGCAGTTACATTTATTTAAGAAATAAATAGACATTACTCAAGGTCTAATAAATGTGGTAGAGAAAAATGGAAAAATAAAAGTACACGCTGTGTATATTAAATGTACACTCCGTGTAGTTTTATGGAAGACAAGTACACGCCGTGTATTAATTATTACACGCCATGTAGTTTTCCAGTCGGGATTTTTGAGGATAAAATATTGTTTATTTAATTAAATTATATTAAATGTAATACGCTGGGCGCATGTCAAGTAATAATGATAGTCAACTATCATTATTATGACATGGGGTATTGTTAAGAATTAAATGAAATGATTAAATAATTTTGGGTAATTAATTCATTTTATTATTCTACGTATTATAAATCCCTATTACATTATTCTCATGAGATCTATCCATTGTTGTGCACAATGGTTTTTGGAAATACTCTCAAGCCAAGAGAGAATTCCCTTTCCACCAAGAATGCTTTCAAGTTACGAGAGCGAGATCCTCCACCAGATCAAGGTGGTCAAAGGCGGACATCGCAAGCGAAGGTTATTCCACGCTAGCACCCAGAGATCCCTTCGGTGACATCCAGAGATACGTGTAGCATGTGTGGATCACCACTAGAGGAATCCTATACTTGGATTCTACGACGCAACGATGGATCAAATGATCGTGACCGGAGACTCTAACGAAGAAATAATTCCACCGAGGTAATTATTATGAATTAATTAAATTAATTATAACCAACATATAATGATCCTATCTCAATGGTTCCAGGACTCTTCTTTTCTTTTTCGTTCTTCGTTCTATTCCGAAGATCCAGCATTTTATATCGTGACAGATCTCAGATTGAACGTCGTTTGACGCTAAAATTAAAGTTGGGATAACCCTCCAACGCGCTTCCGCTGCGCCCAGAACCTACATAAACAGCGTCAAGGAATTGACTACGATGAAACCTTCTCAACAGTTGCAATGCTGAAATCCATCAGAATTCTACTTTCCATTGCGGCTTACCATGATTATGATATTTGTAAAATGGATGTCAAAACAACATTCCTTAATAGGAACCTTTTGGAAGATGTCTACATGACACAACCTGAAGGGTTTGTGACTCCAAAGGATTTCAATAAGGTATGCAAGTTGTATAAATCCATTTATGGATTAAAGTAAGCATCCAGGTCATGGAACATTTGTTTTGATGAAGCCATAAAAGAATTTGGTTTTATAAAGAATGAATGTGAGCCTTGTGTCTACAAATAGTTTAGTGGGAGTGCAGTCATTTTCCTAATAGTATATATTGATGACATATTAATTATTGGAAATGAGATACCAGTCTTACAGTCAGTTAAGGCATGGTTGAATAAATGCTTCTACATGAAAGACTTGGGAAAAGTGGCGTATATTCTTGGGATAAAGATACATCATGATAGATCCAAGAGATTGTTGGGCCTAAGTCAAAGTACATACATTGATAATATACTGAAGAGATTCAGTATGAAACAATCCAAGAGGGGATTGTTGCCAACATCACATGGCATTCATCTTTCCAAGAAAATGTGTCCTCAGACACATGAGGAAAGAAGGATAATGGCAAGGAATCTATACACATCAATGATTGGGTCAGTTATGTATGCCATGCTATGTACTAGGTTGGATGTCGCCTACGCATTGAGTGCGGTAGGTAGATATCAAGCTGACTCAGGTGACCACTATTGGATGGAATTCAAGACTATCATAAAGTATCTGAGGCATACTAAGGATATGTTCCTGGTTTATGGAGTAGATGAAGAACTAGTCATCAGAGGATATGCAGATGCTAGTTTCTAGACAGATCAAGATGACATGAAGTCATAAATGGGATACATCTTCACTTTAAATGGGGGTGCAATGAGCTGGAAGAGCTCAAAACAGAGTGTGGTCGCAGATTCTACAGCAGAGTCTGAGTATATCGCAGCTTATGAGGTAGCTAAAGAAGCAGTTTGAATGCGAAGCTTCATCTAGGAGCTAGATGTGATACCTAGCAGTAAAGATCCCATCACACTGTACTGTGATAATACTGCAATGGTGGCTCTCGCAAAAGAGCCAAGGTCACATCAGAAGATGAAGCACATACTTCAGAAGTATCATCTCTTGAGGGATTTTTCTCAGAGAGGTGAATTTGCAGTGAGCAATATTTCTACAGAAGACAATGTGGAGGACCCCTTGACTAAATCCTTTACTAAGTATAAACATGACCATCATGTGAGGTCTAGCAAACTAAAAGTCATAGGCAGTCGACTCTAGTTCAAGTGGGAGTTTGTAAGAGTTGGTGTCCTAAAACCAACTGGTTTTACTTTGATTACATGGATATTTAATGTATTATTACATATTCCTCATTGTTCTGCATGAATATGATGTAATCATTTCATAGAGTATTTGTTGCATTGATAAGGTCATGAAAATTCCCTGCTATGATGAGAACCTTGAAATTTTATAACAATATTCTTAAATATAGTTCTGTGGTTGGATGACATGCTATGATGGGACACATAACATGAAGACCGTTAGGTGCGAGTACTCATAAGCATATGAGAATTCCTCTCATGAAGTTCACACTTGGTAATCTCCAAGATAGGATATTATGAGAACAGACCCGCTAGTAGGAATTCTGCATGTTTTAGTGTCATCGGATATTTCTATCTACGATCATGTGTAATGATCCTTAGACTTTAAGATTATAATTAATACGTTTCATGACTTACACACTTTGATTTACTGATGAAAACTGTCACACAGACAGTTAGTGGGAAGTAGGGTACTTTGGGTGTGTCACGAGTGACATGTTATTAATGGATAAGTCGAGAAAGGATTTTTTCCTTCCATTTATGGAAGTTGACATCTCAGAACTTTGATTGAAATAGAACCGTCGCATGAAATTCCATGGCCATGGTGTAACGACGAGTTTATTTCAAGTAGTCAAAGAACGACGTATCAAGCATAAAAGTTGATGACACAATCATGAAAACTGCTTGATGAGATATTGCGACAAAGGGATTATATTACACAGTGAGAATTAGTATGTGGATGTTGTCTTTGCGACTTTACGTTCTTTCTCTTGGGTACCTTGACCTGTTTCTAGACAGTACTCTTGGACTTTAGGCAAGCCCGCCTAATTCCAATAATAAATAATCCTAGAGGGTCACACACTAAGTGTTTTTTGAGGTCTCGGTTAAATTTTATTTGAATTTAATTAATAAAATAAATATTATTCTCAAGACCATAAAATAATTTTATTCAAGCCACAATGATCGCATAAATTAAATAAAATTTATTTATTTATTTTATTGAATATTTAATAAATATTTATTTACTAGTTTGTAAATAAAATATTTATTTAAGAGAATAAATCATTTATTTATTTATTCGGGTGTTCAATAAATGGAAGTGGAATTCGAGCGGACCAAGGTTGGTCTAGTAGTAAAATAATTATTTGCAAGATGGTAAATAATTATTTAACTAGTTGGCACAAATTAAAATAATGCTGCTATTATTTTATAACGTGTAATTTTATTTATAATTCCATTTTACGCAAGTTGGAGCACCATAAATAATGACGTGGTATTATTATTAAATGCATGAGTTTTCTCTAAGTTCATGAATGTATTTAATTATTGCCATGAAATTAAATATTGTAACTGAAATTCCATGTATATAAATAGGCAAGTACACCTATTGTGCCAGACACCACACCACATGCCCGGTGAATTGAGAATTGTTGAGCCAAAGAATTTCTCTCTCGAATCCTCTTCTCTCCCCTCTCAAGAACAAGAGATTTTCTTCAAGGCCGAAGAACAAGCGATCAAGAACGACCGACATAAGACACTCACTTTTCCGTGCTAGCACTCAGAGAATGAGCAGTGTCGATCGGAGGCCATCGGAGCACGTGTGGATCACATCTAGAGGGATTCTAGTTTGGATCATTACAAGCGTAATAGGATAATTCGGAAGGGTCATTCTGGACGATCAACATCATAAAAGAAGAAAAATACCAAAGATACAAGTATTTTTTTTATGAAATTAATTAAATTAATTATAAACATGATGTGCAATATCCTCTCTAAGGTTTCAAGCCTCTTTCTTCTTTATCTAAATCTTTTATTATATTCAGTGGATACTGGCGTTCATTATCGTATTGATCCCAGAATAATCATTGGTCATGGTAAAAATAAAAGTTGGGTCCCATCCCAACCACGCTTCCACTATGCCGAGAACCTACAAAAAGGTGAGACTTGTTTTATATTTAAGATATTGTTACATTTATTTTTCACCTCTTGATAAATTTGAAAATAATATATGATTTTTTTAATCTTTTGCTATGGGAAAAATAATGACCTCCTGAAGAACTGTAATGACTCACGATTGAAAAATTTCACTTCATTACTAAGAGAGAATGTGTTTGATTAATAACCGATGTGGTCGATGTCAAGAAAAATATCATTCATCAAATGAATAAAAAACTACACCAACAGAAGTGGTTGAATGATGAACATCGTGTACCCAACGTACGTCGAGCTGAAGTTTCATGAACATCGCGTACCTGTCGTATGTCGAGCCAAAGTTTGTTGGTCATCACGTACCTATCATACGTCGAGTTGAAGTTTGATGAACATCACGTACCCGTCGTATGTTGAGATGAAGTTTAGTGATCATCACATACCTGTCATACGCCAATCCAAAGTTCTCTAATCATTCCATGAACCATGAAATTTCATCTCACTTGTTCGTTTGTTCACCCTGAAGGTGACAAGTTTGATTATGATATATAAATACTCATAATGAAGATGATATTTACTTTGAATATTTATAAATATTTGTTTTATTTCTTTTCTCTTTCTTTTATTTCTTATAAAATGTTTTAGAGAAATTAAATATTATTGATGAACAAGCATAAATATATTATATATATATTAATCCCCTAAAGTGGATGAAATTGATGAAATTACTAAATTGAATATTCATGAAATTGTCTTGAAGACACTATAAAACTCGAACAGATAATTTTATTATGTTCCCAGAAGTGAATGAGAATATTTATTGAAAATGATTTAGTTCATTTCTCGAAGTGAATGCAAATATACCTGGTTTTATTATAAATGAAGTTCGAGGTGAATATGATTTTTTGCGAATGATCATTGTGTTGTATTTGTTTATACCAAATAATAAAAATATAACCACCAAAAGTGGTTTGATGATAATAAATATTTATAGATAACAATGAATTTTATTAATATTTATAAAATAATGCATCCCTGAAGGATGATATGAAAATAATGTCCTTTGACATTATGTTGTTGTTTATATAATTCATAAATTAAATTATTGAATTACATAGTTTTGATAATCTGATATATATTATGAAAATGATTTTACCACCTGAAGTGGTTAAAACAATGATCATCATAATTAATAAAATTTATATTTTATGCAAGATGACCATTATTGATAAATAATAAATTATTATTCATGGATCATGAAATCCGATGAATGAATTCATTCCCTGATGTGAATGTAGTTTTAATTACTATATCTCATTCCTGGAAGTGAATGAAATTATTTATGAAAAAATTGATATAATTTGAGATATCATGAATATTTGAGAGTTGATGAGGTTTGATCAAATGATTTCTCCTTAATTTGATAAAGTGAATGTTGTTTGTGAATTATAATTTTGGATGGTGATAAGGCGTGTGTTGTGAATCCAAAAGATTCTTCCACATTAGTTATCATTACCACATTAACCAGATTCAAAAGACATGGGGGATCCTATCCCAGGTAGATGTATTGTAAAATAATATTTGGGCCCGAAGTTCCAAAATATTTTGTCAAGAAGTTATAAAATTATGAAATAATCCGTTTGATGATGGGACTAACCCACTATGATTATATTATGAATTCATCAACCACCATAAGTGGAAATTATAACGGAAAATATGAGTTTACACAATGAAAGATCTTGGAGATATTATATGCGTCGATCTTGAATCAAAATATTTATAAATATTATTTTGATTAAATGCTTCAAAAGAACTCATATATGCGTTAGTATATTCTCATATAAGTACATTTATCAATAGAGAAAATTAATTAACGACTCCAGAAGGGCGAATATATTACTACCTGGTAGTACAAATTCTTAATGATTTGTTATATCTGAAGTCTCGATGAGATATATGAATGGTATTATTGAAAATGAATATCTTATGGATACATTTGATAAAAGAGGTACATTGATATGTAACAAGCATTCATAAAAGTGATTATAAAGAATTTTTTATGTACAATTGAATTAATAATGGTAAACTAGAAGTTTACCGATCTTGGCACTTCAAATATCTGATAGGATGATTTAGGCCATCCGGGATCAATTATACTGAAAGATATTGATTCATGTATACATGAGTATTGATTTGTTGATAACATAGTAGACATCCATCAGAGGGAGAATGATGAATTTATTTAATGGATGCATGTATACTAAATTATCAATGAATTCATTCTCATTATGTTATTATGAATTCCCCACGTATAATAATTTACCATGAGGTACCCATTTTTGAGGTACATTATTTATACCATTAGTAGCTATTATGGAAATAAATTTCCCATATACTTATGAAGAAGTATATATGGGCGTGCCCACCTACCATGTGATCCATCTATATGAAAGATGTATCCACTAAATGATTACATATGTTATTTACTATTGGTGAGTATACATTGCATGCTATGCATGTTCATTAAAAGAAATACTGAGTATCATATATTATTTGGTCCTATAGAACCATTGAAAAGATGCTCACAACACTTACATGAATGTAAAGTGTTGGAAATCAATAGCCTGATTATACACACATGAAGTGCGGTTGAACTGATTATATAAAATCACTGTTTATCATGAGTAGAAAGAAATAAATATATTTTCCCTTGAAGCGGAAAATGAATATATCGGAAACATTATATCTTTATAGATATTGTCCCTGAAGTGACACTGGTACCAGATAAATTATAATATCTCAATCAAATATTGTTGATGATATATTTTCTATGAATTCTTTTAAAACTCATTGATGACATTGGATTTTGACAGATGTCGAAATCATAATAATTGGCCAAAATTATTAAAGGAACTTATGAAATGTTCAACATATAAAGTTTTGGATTGATTATCCAAACTATCAAGAATATTGAATATCGATGATCTTATTATAAGAAATATTCTTCCTTGTATATTTGGATATTTATATATGAATCCTAGAAGGGTTAGAAATGCCTAAAGTATTTTCAAAATTATGAAAGTTTCACCTAATCTGATAAATTATGGAGTGAACTAAATAATATGTATCTATATTAAGTTAAGGAAGAATGTAAATTGAATTTATCATCTCATGGTTTGTATGAATCATTGTATTCATCATATTATTAAGGTGTTTTGAAAAACATCTAAACTCTTGAAGAGTTTTCTAAAATCAATGAATTATTTGATCATGAAATTACATGGAATGTCCCTGTATTTTGAATTAATCATCCTAAAGATGAAATATTAAATTTTGGAATGGTTTTACCCTTAATGAATAATTAAATCTCTTACTTCCAAGATTGATAGATTTCATACATAAGGGGTTGATGAAGAACATACTTATCCTAGAAAGATTAAATATAAATGCACATTTTATTTATCCCTGAAGGATATACTTGTACACATGCATATGTACCTTAAAAATAACAATAAATCATATTATGATGTAAGTTAATGTTATTCCCTATTCATTTAAATCTAAAGGTTATAAGTTATTATTATTCCAAAATTCAAAACTGAATGTTTTGGTTATGAATTGATCATGGAAATTCTATGAGTTAAATGGTGATCATTATGAATGGGAGATGTAACTATTGTACTCCTTTTTCCCTTAGACAAGTTTTTCCCACTGGGTTTTCTTGAAAAGGTTTTTAATGAGGCAACACTTTGGGGGCTTGATGTTACTATACTCTTTTCCCCTAATCAAGTGTTTTCCCCTGAAGGGTTTTTCCTTAATGAGGTTTTTGAAGAGGCAATCATACATCATAACAGATATCAAAGATAATGTTATAAATTATTATAGATATCTATAATTAATGGAAATTTTTGGTCTTCCCCATGAGTTGTAATTTTCAATGAGACCATTCATTATTACTTTTGGTCTTCCTCTAATATCCTGAAGACATAATTAAATAATAATATTAATTGATGTCCTAAAGACACAATTAAATGATATAATCAGGGGGAGTTGGGAACGTTGTACTCTTTTTCCCTTCATCAGGTTTTTCCCACTAGGTTTTCCTAATAAGGTTTTTAATGAGGCAACATGACATGGAATTCTTTTATTTTGGCTTCACTTATTTTTCCCAGAAGGTTTTTTTAAGTGAAGATTAAATATGGTTCCATGAAATTATGACATCCAAGGGGGAGTGTTATGAAACATTATTAATGGATGTCATAATTATGATAATAATGATGACTCCTCAATTCCCAATTAATTTCCCTCTTAATGACCAACCTTACATATTCTCAAACCATTAGTATTCTAGCTGTTGGATTAAATATTGTAGGGATTAATCTCAACCATTGGATTAGATCTCTTGTACTCTATAAATATGGTGATATGTTAATGGAATGATATGGACTTTTGGCTATACATTGTGTTCTCTACTTATTGTATTTATTTTTTATTTGTAATTCCATTTGTTATTATCATTGTCATATGCAAATTCAATATTTTCTTTCTCAATGATGCACTTCACCTACGATCGATCTCACATTTCCAGTTTTTAAATGCTTCGCGGTTTCAATTGGCGTTCGATCAATTTCACAACAAATGCTTTAATTTTTGAAATTTATAGATTATATCATCATATTTATATATTTATATGATTTTAATATGCACATTATTTTTTAAAAATACATAATGTTAGGGAAACCAATAGGTCAGGTACCCTCTAAGATCCAATATCGTATTTCATCATCTCTATTTACCTCCTGAATAGTCGGGTTAATTTATACCTTGCGATTGTGACACGTGTCCCGATTTCACTACATCCATTAAATTTAATGATCCTAATCCCAGATTATTTTTTTACCACCCTCGAGAATCGAGAGTCCATTATCCCAAAAAATTAGGACCAAATCGAGATGTAGATTTCGACTCACTTGCTTCGGATTTGGGGTCATTCTTTGACAGCCATCGTTCATTCATCATTTCCACAAAAGGTATGACAAATTTAGGGTTTCGGTTGACTTTCAAAACAATGGTGAAATGGAGTTTCTGCTCATTCTACTAAGATCATCATTTGTTATTTCCATAACACAAAGAAATATAGGGTTTAAGGCATCTCAGATCAACGAAAACATACTATTAATCAAATAAAGATGACTTCTTCAGGCATTTACCCTATAAACTATTACTTATGGTCATTTGATGATATTTTCAATAGGTAAATGCTTCAGTTATAGTTTACAACGTATACATTTTCTAGAAATATTTGATATTCATTTTTGTTACTTAACTGCTGATAATAAAGATTGTTATTAAAAATGTGTATCATTAAAAATTAAATAGTACGAGTACTTAAAATTCTGTATAAATAAAAAATAGATTTGTTAATGAAAGTTATCTTTAGAATAAGTAGTTATAGATAGTTCTACTAGTGATACGATTAGAGAATAGTATGAGAACTGAAACTGTGGAAAGTAAATGTCTATAAATATATCAAAGACTGAGAGAAATACAGATAGATTATTTGCTACATGCAAAACTAATAAATGTAGTTTTTTCAAGTGGTTAGAACACTCACATGAATTTGGAAGTTTGGCATGTAGAAAAGATGATGTAATTGTGGTCCAATGTCAGTCACAAATGGAACACCATAGGAATAATCTTGAAAACATGTAATATCAAATTATGGAGATAAATTTTCAAGTTGATGGGATGAAGATGAAGCTGTTAGGAGTTTTTGTAAATTTTTTTGTTCTACTTATACTTATAGAAATCATTTTAATCAAAATCATGTAATTTTTAGAGGTCTTAATGTGTAATGAAAAAAACTATTATTTGATGGAATTTTTCAAATTTTAAACTATAAAGTCTCTGTATTCTTTTTTTTACTTGTAATTTGGTAGAGATGTGTTAACAAGGCTGAAGTCTGGAAGACGACTGATGATAGGGCATGGTTATTTTCTATGAAGTTAGATGTCTAGTATAGTAAAAGGCACTACATAATGAACTAGTGATAGTACATGGTTATTTTCTATGAAGTTAGATTTCTAGTATAGTAAAAGGTACCACATAATGTAAAAACTTGTTTCTTAAGGTTGTTATCCTTATTATCCAACAAAATTTAATGGTGCCGCAAATCCCCGATAAAGGATTTGTATAATCAGAACTTGAAATCTCCCTCAGGGATTCTAGTCTAGTTTCTTCCCTTTGAAGAACCACTATTATTGAATGTGTAATATTATTTCACTGTTTTCAGGTACCCCTCAACCCCTCTTTGCGATCAAGCTTTGGTTGGGTCTGTTAGAGGTGTTTTGGGTGAAAATTTGGAAAATTTTGGTAGTTTTTGGGCTGTGCGCGGTTGGCGCACAATTTACCCAAACCATATGCTCCCAGTGCAAACCGTGCACCCTCAGTACAGTGGAAAATGAATGTTTGGTGCACAATTTCCCAAACTTTTCTCCCACATAGTAGAAACCATGCACCCCATTATAGGGGCGCATCGTTTGAGAAATCGTGTGGCCCCCCTCCCAGAAACCGTGTGTGCAGACTTTTTTAATTCTGAAAATTATTTTTAAAATCCTTAACCCCCCAGTTTAAGTGCCCTACAAGCCCATTCGAACCTAACTTGATTTATTCTTCCTTGGAGGATCCCTATAGGTTATTTTGGCTCCTCCAAACCCCTTCCGAAGCAAATCTAAGCTTGATGAATATCGTTCGATTCCTCTCCAGTAAGAGATCTTCTCTCATTCCTTCTCTCTTGTTCTATATTTCTATCATCTATAGGGTTTTTTAGATCATATTATTGTTAATTAACCTAAAATACTTTGTTTTAGATCTTGAATCTAGGTTTTATTCCTTGATCTCCGTTGCTGGCATTCTTCATTGGAAAATCCCATTGCGGGTGTTGTGTTACACGATCTTTGTGATAAAGGTAGGTGGTTTCGTTGAGATTTTCCATGTTATAAACCCTTGAATTACTTGAATTTATTTTAATGGATTTAAATTGAATTGTGAAAAACCAATTCGATGAGAATTGGGTTTTGAATTGGTTTGGAATGAATTTTGGGGGAAACCCCCAATTCCAATGGAATTGGAAATTGGGTTGTGATTTGAAATTGATGGAATTTGTGGAAATGATTTATGAAATTGATTTTTTTGAAAAATGGATGAATTGTATTTGATAAGAAACTATGATTGGTTTTATCCTGAAATAGGCATGAATTGATTAAAAACCTGCATTTTGGTTTTTAAATTGAAATTGGCATATTGAAATTGGAAATGGGGTGATTTTATTTTAAAGAGTTTGGAAATAATTTTCCCATTGTTGATTGTTTTATTGAACACATGTGATCCTGGGTAGTTATTAAGTTATTTGGGACAAAAATGCTAGGATTTTAATGTCCTAACAATGAATTGACGCTTTACAAATCTAAAAAAAACCAAGTTCAGAAAATCTTATCCCCGGTGGGATATTGATGGGTCCTATTTGGCCTGAGCCTGAGGGATGTGTGTGCACATTTTTGTGATCATAGATATGAGTGTGTGAGGATCTCATAACTAGAAACTATCATACCTTATTTCATATTACTGCGTTTCTTATTGTGATTACTTTGATATATATATGCCAATGTTTGTGAAACTTCTTTACTCATGACTAGTGATTTATATAAGTTGTTTTATATAAAATGTTTACTTAATCCATTATTTGTAATATTTCAGTCATTTGAAATGGAACGCATGTTTTGATTTAAATATGAAAATTTTATTTCCATGCCCATTTTATTTAAAACCAAAATCATGATTTGGTTTATTTATTATGACAACTTATTATATGTAGGTTTCGGGTGAACTGAAAGCACGGGAGGGACATTTCCCAACTTTAAATTTTTCTGTAATCGATGATCAATCCGGGACCAATACGACAATAAATGCTAGTATCCATGAAACCAAATCAAGGATTTAGACAAAGGAATAGAAACCCATAACCAAGAGAGAGAATCAACATATATTGTTTATTATTAATTTAATTAAATAAGAATTACATCCAAGGTCATTCTTTATTCGTTGATGCATCCGACCAAAAATATGGAGTGCACCATCATTGTGTTGTAGAGATCAAGGGTAGATCTTATCTAGCGGTGATACACACGTACTCTAATCATCTCCAGACGCTGCTGAAGGAGTCTTCGAGTGCTAGCACATAGGATCCTTGCGCTTGTAATGTCCGCCTTCAATCACCTTGAGAACTGCTTCTAAAGCGTTCTCCTTGATCCGATGGAGGATGATCTCTCTCATTCTTGAGAGTGTTCTTAGAGAGGGAAGGAATCTATATTCTTGATAGTTTTTCTCCAATTCATTGTACACAACCGAATTCTCATCGCTTGGCTAGTGCTCGGCTAATAAGAGAATAATATAACCAAACATTTAATTCACTAGGGTAATAATAAATAATTTTCACAAATGCCTTAATTATAATATTAATCCTGATGAAACCCCATTTCAAATAACAACAACAATATTTTTATTTCTTAACATGTGATTAACCTGCAAGTTATAATTAAATATTATTTAATAAAATAATATTCAATATTATTATTTCTTATTGAACCCTTAACTCGGTCCGCCAATCCTCCACCATATTTATTAAATCTTGAATAATGAATATTTATTTATTAAATAAATATCACCACATTATTTTCCAATAAATATATAAATATTATATTCACTAAATTGAAAATAAATATTTATTAATTATTCTGACCATAATATATTCTCTCGAATAACTTTTATCGAAAAAAATTCAATCAAACATATATGAATAATCATTAAACCACAACCAAGAATAATATTTATTCAACTTTTTAAATAATAAATAATATATTATTTAACTGAGATACTGGATGCACTTAGAGTTTGACCCTCTAGACCTCTTTCTCAGTGACATTAGGCGGAGCAGCCTAAAGTCCAAGGTTAACGTCTAGAAACATGCCAAGACACCCATAAAGAAAGAAGTTAATTCCGCAACAACATGTCACCTCATATGAATGCTTACCATGTAATATAATCCATTTTTCTTGATATCTCCAATCAAGCAGGTTGCATGCAAATTTCATTAACCCATGTGCTCGATTTCTCATTCTTTGACTTCCTGGAAATTGAAATTTCCTATAGAACACCATGGCCATGGATTTATTTAGGTTATATCATTTCTATAAAAGGGCCTGATATATCAACTTCTGTTTTGGAATAAAAGCAACAAATCCTTTCTCACAATATTCATTAATGTTGTATTACTTGTGACTGATGATGGGCTCTCTGCCCGGGGTGTGGCGCTTGGAGGTTGATGGCGGGCGGTACGATGCAGGTGCGCGGCTTGAGGGATATCTCGCGGATTGTGGCTTTGTAAAGTTGAATTTTTAAATGTAATGTTTGTTTGGCGGGTTGGTTGCGGTGGATTGGTTTTGGTGATGCTCTGTAATGGGTACCGGGAACCCTTAAAACCAGCGTTTTGAAAATATAAAAAAAAATGATTTCCGGCTGTATTACTTGTGACGCACCCAAAATATCCTACCTTGCCATGGACATGTGTTGTCATGATTTTCGTCAATACATCTAAGTTCTCAAGTCATAATAACTATTAATAATAATCTTAAAGTCTAAGGACCAATACAAACGTCCACATATAGGAACATCTAATGACACTTATAAATTTGTATTTTCTACCGGCAAGTCTATTTCTCATAATATCCTTCTGGACATTACTAAGGGTGTACACCATGAGAAGGTGCCTCAAAATCCTATGAGTCTCGAACCCTGATAGCCTGTATCATTTGTGTCCCTTAAAATGATATCATTCGGCTTTAGAACATATATTCAAGAATAGTTTCATGGAACTTCTGGGTTCTCACCATAGCAGAGATCCGCTATGACCTTTTAGTGTGACATCTACTCTTAGGACATTATCACATACAATGCCATGAAGAAGAACAATCATGATGTGATAAGAAATTTATTAATATCCATCCAATTAATACATGTTTATCATAAAGTAAAAATAAGTTGGTTCTAGGGAACCAACTCCAATAGACCCCCACTTGCACTAGAGCCAACTAATAACAACTTTCAATCCTCTAGCTATCATATGATACTCATGCTTCTACTGAGATATGCCTTTAGTCAAGGGGTCCACTGAATTCTCTTTTGTGGATACTCTTCTCACTGCAACTTCACCCTTCTGATGAAAATCCCTTAAGAGGTGATACTTCTGGAGTATGTGCTTTATCTGTTGATGTGTCCTTGGATTTTTTGAAAGATCCACCACTGCAGTATTATCATAATACAATGTGATAGAGTCTTTACTATTAGGCATCACA
The DNA here is from genome assembly GCA_963277665.1 of Viscum album. Taxonomy (NCBI): domain Eukaryota; kingdom Viridiplantae; phylum Streptophyta; class Magnoliopsida; order Santalales; family Viscaceae; genus Viscum; species Viscum album. Next base: position 320,382,298 of record OY728127.1, read on the forward strand.
TTAAGCTCTAGGAAAAAGTTCCAAATCCAAACGGCTTCCTTGGCTAAATCATAACCCTCTATATACTCAGACTCCGCTGTAGAATCAACAAAAACTGGCTGCTTTGAACTCTTCCAACTCACAGCTCCTCTGTTGAGACAGAAAACATATTCGGATTGTGACTTCAGATCATTTTGATATGTCTGAAGACTAGCATCAACATACCCTCTGATGATAAGCTCCTCATCTCCTCCATACACTAGAAACATATCCTTAGTTCTTCTTAGATACTTAAGGATAGTCTTAATAATAGTCCAATGTTGTTCTCCTAGATCCACTTGATATATGCCTATCATGTTCAATGCATAGGCAACATCAAGTCTAGTAAATAACATTTCATACATGATTGAATTTATTGTCGAAGCGTATGAGATCTTACTCATTATATCTTTCTATTATTGTGTCTGGGGACACATTTTCTTAGAAACATAAGCCACGTGACATTGGAACCAATCCCCTCTTGGATTATTCCATACTAAATCTCTTTAGTATATGGTCAATGTATGTACTTTGACTTAGTCCAAGTAGCCTCTTGGATATATCACGAATGATCTTGATCCCTAGAATGTTGGCTGCTTCACCTAAGTTCTTCATAGAGAAACACTTGTTTAACCAATCCTTAACAGATTGTAAGACTGGTATGTCATTTCCAATAAGTAATATGTTGTCAACATACACTACTAGGATAACGACCGAATTCCCATTAAACCTTTGTAAACACACAACTTGCATTCGTTTTTAATGAAACCAAATTATTTTATGGATTCATCAAATTGAATTCTCTATGACCTAGATGCTTGCTTCAATCCATAAATGGATCTCTGCAACTTGAAAATCCTTTTAGAATCACCTGGTGTCACAAAACCTTCTGGTTGTGTCATATAGACATATTCCTGAAGGTTCCCATTAAGGAATATAGTTTTTACATCCATCTACCAAATCTCATAGTCATGGTAAGATGCTATGGAAATTTTGATTCTTATGGATTTAAACATGGAAAATGACAAAAGGGTTTCATCATAGTCAATTCCTTAATGAGTTTTAAAACCTTTATCCACTATCCTTACTTTATAGATATTTACTTTACCTTCCATGTCCAATTTCTTATTGAATAACCATTTACACCCAACGGGCTTTACATCAACTGGCACATCGACCAGAACCCAAACTTGGTTCTGATACATGGAATCTATCTCAGAATTCATAGCTTTTAGCTATATTTAAGATTTTTATCTCTCTATTGCCTCCTTGTATGAGAGATCTTAATCATTGTGCAATAATAATGAGTCACCATCCTCAGTGACTAGAAAACCATATCTTTCTAGTTCCCTTACCTCTCTTACACTTCTACACAGTACTTGTGTTTCAGGAACTACTTCTTCCACAAAGACTTGTGGAACTTGTTCCTGTACCAAATCCTATGTATCTTGGGAATCAAATTCATCAAAGTCAATATTGATCCCACTATCCTTTTTGATGATGTGCTCCCTCTCAAGAGAGAAAACTTGTATGGAGGCAATCACTTTCTTTTATGAGGGGTTGTATAGGTAGTATCCCTTTGTTTCCTTGGGATACCCTATAAAGATACACCTCATGCCCCAGGGTGCTAGTTTGTTTCCTAAGAAAGATTTAAAAAATACCTCACATCCCCATACACGTGTATGTGACAAGACAAGTTTATTTCCACTCCATAAATTGAAGGAAATTATATTTTCCGCCTTAGTTGGTACTCAGTTTAATGTGTATGTCGCAGTTTGTAATGCATATCCCCAAAAGGATAATGGAATATATGTATGACTCATCATCAACCTTACCATGTCCAACAAGGTATAGTTCCTCCTTTCACTAACAAAATTCCACTATGGTGTATAAGGTGGAGTGAGTTGAGATAGAATCCGAAACTCCCACAGAAAGTCAACGAAATCTTGGTTAAGATATTCTCCATCTCGATTCTATAAAATATTCTTTATATTCTTTCCAATATGATTCTCTACTTCATTCTTTAATTCCTTGAATTTATCAAAGGACTCAGACTTATACCCCATCAAGTAAATATATCCATATCTACTCAAGTTATCAGTAAAAGTTATAAAGTAAGAATATACACCTATAGCTTCTACTATAAATGGTCCACACAAAATGTGTACCAATATGAGAAGCTTTGTGGACCTTTCACCCTATCCACCAAATGATGGTTTGGTCATTTTCCCTTACAAATAATCATGATACCTATCAAGTGGTTTTAGCTCAGAAGAGTCTAAATAACCATCTTGACAGAGCTTTGTCAAACGCTTCTCATTTACATGACTGTGATGGTGATTCCACAACTGGGTGTTATATGATTCATGTGAACTTGATTCATTATCAATTTACAACACTTGGTTTTCATAATTTAATACATGAAGACCGTTATTTAAATGCGCCATACCATAACATATGTTTTCCTTATAAAATAAATAACTTTTATTTCTAAACTTGAAAATAAACCCGTCTGTATCCAAACTTGATACATAAATTATGTTTTTGGTAACACAAGGTGTATAATAATAGCCATGTAAAACCAAAATAATTCCCATTGGTAATGTGAGGTGGTAGTCACCAATGGAAAGAACATCCATCCTCACACCATTGGCAGCTTGCAGATCCACCTATCCTATGGAAATTTTCCGAAATCTACTTGGTTCATGTATTTGAATACAGATGTGGTCACCATAAGATATATCTAATTCCCAATGTGTAGAAATGGAAAGATTTCACTCAATAAAAAACGCACCTTTGTCTTCCCCTTGCCTCTGGGTGTAGTTCCTATTCCAGTGACCTGACTTTACACATGAAAAGCATACTACCACCTTTTACTTGAACTTACTTTAGATATTCTTCTTCTTGGTTAGATGGTGCTCGGGGGATTTAGACTATTTATAAGTCTTAGGACCCTTTTACTTGTCCTTCCTCTTCCTATTCACCATAAGGACTATGGGTTTTTCACACCCCATGTCCTTATCCACTTGGAAAATTAAATTAAGAAGTTCCGATAGACTCTTATCATTATTTCTCATATTATAATTCACAATAAAACTAGAGAAGGTCTTGGGAAGTGATGATAGTATGAGATCTGTACACAACTCATCTTAGAATTTAATCCCTAAGATTTCCAAATGCTCAATGTATCCAATAATCTTGACTACATGTGGCCCAACTGGCACAGACTCTCTAAGCTTAGTGGAGAACAAAGCATTGGAGATCTCATACCTCTCTCATCTCACCTTCTCTTGATAGAGATCCCGAAGGTGATACATCATGCTATAAGTATCCATTTCCTCATGTTGATTCAAGAACTCATTGGTCATGGATGATAGCATGAGGCACTGAACATCCATAACATCATTCATATATTTCTCATACATAGAGATATCCTCATTGCTCACCTCATTTCCAAGTGCAATTGGTAAAGGTTCTTCTAGCGCATATAGTTTCCTTTCCTAGAGAAGGATGACCCAAAGATTCCTTTGCCACTCCTAGAAATTATTGCTGGTGAGAAGGTTTTCCTTCTCAAGTATGGATCACAACGGTATGTTTGATGCCATTTTTAATGCCATTTCTAAAAATAATATTAACATAGTTTTAATACTTTATATAATAAAATTAAGAAAAATAAATAAATAAATATTCATTAGTCTCCCACTATTTTATCGAAACCTAATAGCCCTTACCATTGGATTCAGAATATCCTATTTCTTAGACATTATAGCAACACAAATCCATATTTCCCTTTGAAATACCCCAACTTTGGATGGTCAAGAAATTTTAAAGGTTTTAGGTAGGCATTCCAAATGACAATAACATTAACTCACAACTCCTTGATCTCTTGAGTGGACTCCCCAATCCTAAAATCCTTAATTTTGGATTTCCTCAACCTTTGCCTCTCAGTTACACCAAGTACTATTTTGGAAGTAGACCCTTGATGTAAACTAAGTTAAATCAAACCAAAACCTCAAATTAGAATTCCCCGATAATTGAAATCACCCCAACTTTGGATAGTCAAGAAGTTTGAACTATGGTTCAATTCTAACCGAAGTAATAGAAGGCTATACCAACTCAATATTTTATTGAGGGATTTTATCCTTTATGCATAAATTTTCATTTATTATATTTTTACATTGTTGTTAATATTAAGTGAGATAATCTTAAGAGATTAACCATGTTTTAGATAATATTTACACATAAGCCAGTTTATTTTAGTTCCATATTTCATGCTTGTTAATTCATTAATTATGTGATCATGACAAAACATCCATAATGAATAACCATACAACAGACAAAAATAAAATAAAGGGTATGATCATGAGTTTATTCTAATGGTTAGTTTATCTAGCGACTGATAAACTAATCGCTGACCTAGGGGAGAAACACCTTGAACCAATTAGGTTCATGTTTATAACTTTCCACTTGTCTATGTTTGCATCTCCTTGGATTGGTTTCACCTCATATCCTAACATGAACTGTCTCCACTAGCTTGGGAGCTCCATCCATTACATATGATTTTACTCACACGTAGGTGAGGGGTAAAAAGGGGTTTACATAAAAGAAACCATGGTCATGAAATACCTACATATTAATGAGGATAGAAGGCATGCAAGACAACAATTTAATCTAATAATAAATTAAAAAAACCAATCATATACAAAGGTCTAGTCTAGCTCACGATCATCCACATACATGCAACAAATTATGTATTTCATAAAACTAGCATTCAATTATTTATTTGTTCTTATTTAAGATAAATCATGCTCAAATAGATTAATTATTATCTTTAATTAATCAATCCTTTTATCTTAATCCTTTTCTGAATTCCTTGAGATTATCATCCATAATAATTTTAAACAAATAAATTCATTTAAAATTAGCCTTGTACATAAATGTACCTTGGAGGTAACATGGTGAATACCCATACAAACCTACCCAACATGTATTATGCTCGTATATTGTTTTACTCTTGTGAAATATCTAATACACGACTTATCGGATACTTTCATGATGTGTACTTAACAGATGATTACACAAATTACATGACTTTTTGGACACGTGTTATGCTTCAATGCACTTAGAGTAACAACCTGTAATACGAATTATACATGATATGAAGATTTTAAAATTATGCAAATATTAAAGTTTTAATTATGCATAATTTGGTACAGTACACAACATGCAGATCCAATCTACACGGTGTGTACTAACTTCAACATCCATCCAAAGTACACGCCTAGGGACTCGGCGTGTGAGACGTACTTCAAAAATTTTGGAGTACACAACATGTCCAGTGGGCCACACATCGTGTTGACTCCATGTTACATGGTCACCGGTCGACTAAGCCGTGTATGAGATACACAACCCAAACCTAACCCAAAAGGGACTACATGTCATGTCTATTGGGCCACACAGTATGTATTCCGGCTGACCATGCACCAGTCTGTCCTAGTGAACACATGGTGTAATAATTAACTACACCACATGTCTTTAATGCACACGGTTTGAGTAATTACTGAACTACTCCCGATGCATTGAACACAACTACATGACGTCTGACTACACGACTTGTATTGCTGTGTTACCTAGAAAGAACCCTCGACACCTTCAGATGAGATCCTCGATTTAATTTTAATCATAAAATTAATCGTTTCTGTTAGATCTGCGAGAAATGATTGATGAAGAACAAATATTGTAATTCATATTAAAAAGAATGATTAAACTTGAATTGAAAAACTAAATTAATAAAGAATAAATCATCAATTATTTATTTAAATAATTATAAACAATAATATTCCCTGCTTTGATACCACTTGTAGGTTCCAGGTCCAGCAGAAGCGTGGGATTGGCATTGCCCAACTTTAAATTTTTTCATAATCGATGATCAATCTGGGATAAATATGACCATTAATGAAATTATCCAATGAACCGAATCAAGGATTTAGACAAAGGAATAGAAACCCATAACCAAGAGAGAGGATCAATATATATATTTTTATAATTAATTTAATTAAATAAGAATTGTATCCAAGATTATTCTTTCTTTGTTTATGCGTCCAACGAAAAATATGGAGTGTTCCATCATTGCGTTGTAGAGATCATGGGTAGATCTCCTCTAGCGGTGATCCACACGTGCTCCACATATCTCTATATTTCACCGAAGGAGTCTCCGGGTGCTAGCGTGGAAGATCCTTGCACTTGCGATGTCCACCTTCGATCGCCTTGAGAACCGCTTCCAAAGCATTCTCCTTGATCCAGTGGTGGAGGATATCTCTCATTCTTGAGAGTGTTCTTGGAGAGATAAGGACTCTCTAGGATTGATAGTTTTTCTCTAATTCGTTGTGCATAACCAAATTATCTTCGCTTGGCTAGCACTTGACTAATAAGAGAATAATATAACCAGGTATTTAATTCACCAGGGTAATAATAAATAATTTTCACAAGTACCTTAATTATTTTATTAATCCTATAGAAACCCCATGCCAAATAATAACAACATTATTATTATTTCTTGACATGTTCTTAACTTTAAAGTTATAATTAAATATTACTTAATAAAATAATATTCAATATTATTATTTCTCACTGGACCCTTAACTCGGTTTTCCAATCCTCCAACATATTTATTGAACATTGAATAATGACTATTTATTGTTTAAATAAATATCACATTATTCACCAATAAATATATAAATATTCTATCCACTAAATAGAAAATAATATTTATTAATTATTCCACCCATAATATATTCTCTCAAATAACTAGTGTCAAAATAAATACGATCATGAATCCTTGAATAATTATTAAACAAAATCCGTGAATAATATTCATTCAACTTGTTAAATAATAAATAATATATTATTTAACTAAGATACTAGATACACTTAGTGTGTGACCCTCTAGGCCTCTTTCTTAGTGGAATTAGGCGGAGCATCATAAATTCCAATGGTTAATGTTTAGAAACATGCTAAGGCACCCATAGAGTAAGAAGTTAAAGCCAAAATGACATGTCACCTCATACGAATGCTTACCATGTAATACAATCCCTTTGTATCAATATATCAAATCAAGCGGGTTTCATGTAAGTGTCATCAACCCATGTGCTCGATTTCTCATTCTTTGACTTCTCAGAAATTGAACTTGCCTATAGAACACCATGGCCATGGATTTATTTAGGCTATATTATTTCCATCAAAGGGATAGAGATATCAACTTCTCTGATGGAATAGAAGGGAAAATTATTTCTCACATTATTCATTAATTCAGTATTACTCATGACACAACCAACATATCCTACCTCAATGTAAACATATGTCGTCACAGTTTTCGCTAATACATTTAAGTGCGCGAGTCATAATACGCATTAATAATAATCTTAATGTCTAAGGACCAATAGAAACGTTCGCAAATAGGAACATCCAATAACACTTATAAATGTGGATTTACTACCAGTGGGTCTCATTCTCATAATATCTTCTTGGACATTACCAAGGGCGTACACCATGAGAAGGTGTCTCGAAGTCCTATGAGTCTCCGACCATGATAATCTATATCATTTGCGTCCCTTGAAATGATATCATTCAGATATAGAACATATATTCAAGAATAGTTTCATGGCACTTATGAGTTCTCACCATAGCAGGGATCCACTATGACCTTTTAGTGTGATAGCTACTCTTAGGACATTGTCACATATAATTTCATAAAGAATAACAATCATGATGTGATAATGAGTTTGTTAATATCCATCAAATGAATACATATTTATCATAAAGTACAATGAAGTTGGTTCTAGGGAACTAACTCTAACATTATGGAACACTTGGTGAGACTATACTAGGTTTTTGAGCTCACACCCTAACTTTACCTTCAGGTGTTTGTAGATTTTCTTCTTCCAGGTTTGAGTAAGTGGAAAGCACCACTTGGAGGCGGTGGTCATTGTTGATTATTGGGCTTAGAGTGATGTGTCCATTAGGACTTTGGGTTGTTTATATTTTTATTCTGGTACTTTGGTGATGTACTGTTTGAGTTTTTTTATACCTATTTGACTTCTGGAACTATCTCCCTTGGAAGTTTTCTTCGATCATACAGACTTGTTTCTTTATCTTCTGTTGTTTTGTGGGAAAAATGTTACCTCTTTGATCTTTTATGGTTCCAGGTGATAGTAACCAAACTGTAGGGATTAGGAACACCCTTAAAACTATGGAAATATTGGCTCATGTGTTAGGGTACCAGGGTATCTAGGCTGGTTCATGACAAAGTGGTATCAGAGGTGCGGGTTGTGCATATTAGCTTGATGTTAGTATGCAGTTGTGAAATATTTTCGGGACTTAGGAGGTAGTTGTGAGTGAGTGTCTAGCTAGATCTCATAGTAATGATCCGTAAGTTACTAGGGGTGTTTTAGGAAATGAATTGTGAGTATTAGTTCTAGTCTTTCCCCATATTTTGATTTGGATAGGTTGAAATACAAATTTTGTTTTCTTATTTTATGAGATTAATTTCCCTATTTCCCTTGTTGAGTATTGATACGAGAAATCTTCTGATGTCTTTAATGTTGTTTAATGATGTTGTGTAGCATCATGCCTCTGAGAACATGTGTGAATAGGATCTAGAAAGAATATGCTGATGAACCACAATGAGAAAATCCTCTTGTGAACCATAATATTGTTGAGGTTATTGTTGATGTTTCCCAAGTTCTCAGACAAGAACCTACACCCATTTCTATTCAGGCAACAGATGTGGAAACTCCAAGGGATATTTTCCGAAATTATTCTCAGGAGTTCCATAACTAGAAGACTCCTTTGTTCCAAGGCTCAAACAATCCTCAAAAGTCTGGTGATTGGTTGAGGATAATTGAGATTTTGTTTGAGTTCTTGGAGATGCCTGATGAAATCAAGGTGAAATTTTCCACCTTCAAGTTAGAAGGACCTATCAGGATATGGTGGGACACGATGGAGAAGACGAAGAAGATAAATTTATTAGAGTGTAAGGACTTTAAAGTTATTTTCATGAACTAGTTCTATCTATAGTCTATGGTATTGGCTAAGGCTATATAGTTTTTTAAACTTGAGCAGGCTGACAGGACCATGACTGAGTATGCAAATCGCTTAGCCAAGCTTGTGCAGTTTTCACCTAAGATTTTATCTAATGAAAACATGAAGATTTGGAGGTTCAATATGGGTATTCAACCTGATATTCATTTTTAGGTTTTCTTGTTGAATCAATCTTCTTGGGTTGACGTGCTGGATAGAGCATTGATGGTTCATCTTGATCTGGATGGTAATTTAGGGTTGATGTATAAGTCCCTAGCCTTAAAAACATTACATAATATTGAGTTTTAATAAATAATTCACATTGATGATCTTTTTTAGGTTTAGAGTTTTGTAGAAATAGGCCATAACTATTACATAACATCTCAAATATTACAAAGTAGACAAGTCTACACACTATCTATTTTATCATAATCTAAAACATTTTAAAATAAAACATGAATTCTTTTTCTTGATAAAATATTTATACCATTCAGCTTGATTTATTCCTTCCTCTTACCCATCCTTAAAACCTATGAAAAATATTTCAAAAACTAGGGATGATCACAAAAATCTTAGTAAGGGATATAAAATAAGAAAAGGAAACATTAGTCCATAAATATTTATAAACCCATGAAATGATAACAATCCTAAAAAACTTTATAGAAATAAAAAATCATAAAGGTAACTTATGTAATCCATACCATAATTACATTTTAGCTTTCAAAACTATATAGGGAGTAACTATCATGGTTACGTTTAGAATACCCATCATAGTATATTCCCTAAATCTCTTAGGAGAAACCTTACTATTTAACTCAGTCTTGTTACCCAATGCATTGGAGAGCTATCATGGGATCACCCACCCCCAGTTTATCATGGAACCACTCGTATACATAAATAATTCCCAAGAAACATAACATAACAAAAACACATAAACCAAGCATAAATGAAAAATAACATTTCCACATCACAATGATAAGAGATCATTTCAAGATATTGACATAATAAATCATTTATCAAAATATTTTTCAATACCAAAATACATTAAAAGGGTATATGGTGTTTATTTTTATTTTAAAGATATTACATCTTGTATAGGAATATAAATATCAAATAATGGTTGCGGTGGTAGAGAATCCATTGTCACCGCATACATTAAAAAACAATCCATTTTCAAAAACCAATTTAAAGCATTTATAAAAGTGATTTTTTAATCAAAGTGTCCTATACCACTTTGAAAATTTTAAAATAAATTATAGAATTAAAATTTCAAAACATTTATGTCCATATAAATAAATCCATAAAACCATTTTGAAAACATAGACATTAATAAGAAAAATTTAGAAGAATAAATCTTCAAAACATTTAAAATGGTTTTTTTGTTAAAGAGTCCCTTACCACTTGAGAAACAATTGAATAAAAATAATTAAAGAATAACATTAAATAAAAATTTAAATATCATAATAATTTATTAATTAACGATATAACATGTCAACATGGTCATATATACACCTTAAAGGATAATAAAGGTGAACAATATCAAGATATGTCTCAATGAAAGGAGATTGAGACAAATTCCCTTACAAAGATCGTATCATTATATTAAGGATAAATCAATGACATAATTATGTGTGAAAAATATAAATACACCCAATATAAGTGGATATTCATTGTAAAACAATCAGAGGTCATTCACACATATTCTTGGAAAAACGAAACCAATGACATGGATATTTAACTCAATGAATGGAGATTGAGTTATGATTTCCCTTACCTTTATAGTTCACACACACGCACAAAAAACATTATTATTTTTATGCCACTTCGGTGGTGGCGTAGTGGTGAAGTAGAGTGGTATAACAACTCTGTTCTTTGGGAGGTTCAGGTTTCAAATCTTGGGAGTCCGCTTTTGGGGCGAGCCTCTCCCCCGGGATCCACCCGTCTTGCCGGGTCACTCGGTCTCAACTGGGCGGGAAAAATGAGGCGCGACCCAATGTGCTGACAGATTTCTTTGAAAAACCATCGCTGATCGGGCTGTCACCCTCTGGGAAAATCTTCCATATCGACTACCAACAGCTCCTTCCCCGGCTGGGGCTCTACCTCAAGGCAGTGACCTCTTCATGGGGGAGGGGGGTTACCATGTGTGGAGGGTTCGAAAAGGCCACACATGGGAATTCCATTTTTAGAAAAAAAACATTATTGTTTTTATGTACATGGAAAGTAAGAACACAATTAAAATATTATTCATTTAAAATGATAACTATGTCATGAATATCACATATGAATATTAATTCCATCATTATAACCAATCTTGATAGACGGTAATGGAAAACAAACTAAATCGGTTTGTGGAGGTGATAATTCACACGCACGCACAAACGATTAATTCCTTTCCCATTTGATGGAAGTAGAGATGGATTTAGGGGATGATATTAAAATAATAACATCTCAGTGTATTTCAGATAATGTAATTATTATTTCAACTTGGAGTAATAAGATTTAAAGGAAGTGTATGAAGAAATAAAATAGAAACTCTTAAAAAAAACGACACCTCTTCTTCATTTGATCACCTTTGAAGAACACCTCAACACCTCTAAGAAGAGTGTTCTGCCTAAACTAAGGCCTCAAGAATGTGGGGAGAGATTATAGGAAGAGTTTTGGGTAGATAATTTCCAAACCAAAAATATTTGTAAGTGTGAGTATTAGAGAAGAGAGGGTACCTTTTTATAGGAGAGGGGAGGGGCACCTTTGGAAATTATTAAAATATTAAACTAATATAAATTAATTTTTTAATATAAATGCTTCCAAATTAAAATATTTCAAGTATAAGATGAGGATAGTTATAAATACTCTCATCTAATAATTTTTAGACATGTATTGATTTTATTTTAAGCCTTATCTTTTCATTTTACCCTTAATTATTCTCTTTTAATTTTAATTGTGGTAACAACATTTTAATTATTAAGTGGCTATTAATTTTACTTATATGGGGTTAATTTACCATAATTGGAAACTTAATGAACTTGTATGCCTTATCATATTCATTTTATTTTAAAATATTTTTAGTATTTTTAAATAATTTAATAAATTACTATTTTTATAAAACATCAATTATGTCAATTTTTACACTATTCATTTTTTTTGAATTTAAATAAAATATGAACAGAGATATAACTTCAAACCAAACCATTTAATAGTATTATAAAATGTAATATTAACCTATAAAAATCGTGTATGACATAAATTATGTCAAATAATATTTATTTTAATATTTATAAAATCATTTATTTGATTCCTTCATTAATAAAGCAATCACTACGTCACTATTGTGTCATAATTAAATTTAATTATTTAATGTCTAAAAATTATAAATAAAATACCATGATGTAGGAAATTTTTTTATATTTATAATGATTTTTTATAGTCAAAGATACCACTTATATAAACCCATATTAATTTTTTTAGTAAGAAGATATATGTTTATAACATATTTTCCTTAACTTTAAATTAAAAGTTATAAGTGTCATAATCACACCCAATTGGATTATAAAGGCCCAATTTTACCCCCAAGGGTTGTATTGGTCAATAGTATCTCATAAAATAGGATTAAGAAAAGTTTTAAGGTAGTTTTATATTATTATAATATTATTTTCACCCTCATTTACCTGATTTACCCTTTAACTATGGTAAATAAAAATAATTACTAAAGTTACTATTCATATTGTCCAAAAATAAAAGAAACCTATTCAAATAATTTGTACCTTATGATTAAAAATATGAAATCCATTTTTCCAAATTCAAAATAAATAATATTCAGTAATTAATTTAAAATTAATTATGGTTGTCAAAATTTGAAAACAAGTTTTTTAAAAGTAAAAACCATCGAAAGATTGACATGTGTTTATATCAAATTACAATGTAAAATTACCTCCAATGACCAAAATTGTATTAAATTATAAAAAATTAATCCAATTAAACTTTAAAAACAATTAAAAGGACAATCTAACTATATAAAAAAATTAGATGAAAATATAGTTTTGAATTAAAAATGTAGTATTTTTCACTATTCATTAAAAAATGAATTTTAACAGAAAAATACCAAAATTAAACCAAAGTAAATTTTGATGTCCCACATACAAATAAGATTTTTATTTTTTCAAATATAACATATAAAATTTTCAAAAACTATATTTAAAAAGGGTTCTCCATCAAAAGGTGGTAAAAACACCTTTTTTGAAAAATACTTATTTTATTTTTAAAATTGATTTTGTTCTTATATCTTGTCTAGAAAACATATAATATGAATTTTTAAACATCACATTGAGTTTATATTTCATTAATATAATCTAAAAATAGTGATATGTTTTTATAAAAACATTTATTCTCATTTAAATAGGTTTTTCATAGAAACACATCCTTTATATTCAATTGGTTTTTATTTCCATTTATAATAAATTTGGTAAGCAATGAATCATTATATTAACATGTGTAAACCATATTTTCATAATTCAGTTAATATTGTTCATTACCTCCATTCCAACGACTAGGTTATAATGATAACATTTAAATAATAATATTTAGTTGTTAGTTTAAGATCGATGTAGCATATCATGTATGCTATTGAACATAATGTTTCTTTCTTAAAACACGGGATGTTACATCATCCCCCATTTAATAAATTTCATCCTCACAATTTGAATTTGGGGTTAGTAACTGGGGTATGACTTTTCAAAATACCTTTATTGCAAACCCACATCGGAAAAAGGGTTAATAAAACTACCACTTTCAAAGAAAGAAAGAGAAGTAAAAAGGTCACCTCAGATAACACATAATAGGATTCCATGAAGGAAAAAATTGATATAGAAGGAAAAATAAGTGTTAAGTTTTGATTAAGAGTGATATAAAACACGATTAGGAGAAAGTTAACAATCATAAAACAAAAAACTTGTGATGGGTTAAACGGTATTCACAGTAGGAAAAGTAAACAGAAAACATTTTTATTTTAAGATCCTTTTAATAAAGTTGAGTAATTTATTTACGAGCTTGACTAAGAAGATAAAGAAACATAATTACTTTTCAAGTAGAGTTTCATCCTTTAATAAATTTCTATCACAAACTCATCTTTTTCCGAACAATGAGTATTCAAGATGACTTAGTTACACTTGAAGCACTAGAATCAACTTCTAGAGAATCAAATAATCCACATAAGATTAACTATTTATTAATCCTATCTTGAAATATTAACCAAAACCAAAAAGGTTAGGATAAAATCAGACAATTCCCCCAAAATAAAAAAATCCTTGTATAGAGAAAAAATAATTTTAATATCCAAAATTCTTTAGTAATATCCAAAGTTCAACAAATACCATTTGATAAATAATTTTCCTTAAAACTCCTTAAAATAATCAAAAATAAGATTAAAACCCAAAAATTAGAAGGATTTTATAACATACCCTTCCAAGATAAATTTTAACATTTATCTCCAAATAACATCAAACACTCTTAATGTCTCATACCAAAAATTAATTAACCTAATCACATTTTATCTAAGATAGGTTAATCACTTCCATAAATAACCTGAATTTCCATAAGTCCTCTATAAAAGCATAGATCCTTCCAAAATAAAATTCAACCATTAATCCTCAAATATAATCCCATTGTATTCTATTTTCCTTAGGCATATATGATTCCCAAAATAGAGAACATATTCTGAAATAATATTTATCACTCAATCCAAAAATAATTTCCAATACAAAGGATATCCATTTGATAAAACTTAAGTTCCAAAAATCGACTTCATCTTATTCCATAAAATAGTTTAACTAAAAAGAAAAATTCTTACAAACCAGGGACTTCACGTAGGCCAATGGTAGGTGATACACCCTTGTCGCCCTTCGGTTTTGGGTTCGATCCTTGCAGCCATGACAGATGTGATGGGTTGTCACCCATCCTGCACATTTTCTTTTTTCTAAAACAATATAATTATTATAATATTCAAAAAATATTATACAGACCTAAAAAATAACCATAACATGTTTCAAAACTCAAAGGTTATTCGATACCTTGCATTTTGCATCCCAAAAACTAATAATCCATAATTTCCTCAAAGGTGAATGTCTCTAAAAATACTATTAGTCACATTAATATTTCATATAATAAAGCCTCAAAAGGGGTTTCTAAGACATTGAAATTATGACCAACCTTAAAATTATAAATCCATGACGATATCCCTAACTCTTAGGAAAACATCATAATCTCCAAATTTGTCTAAACCATCCTTTGATACCAACTATAAGGCCCCAACCTTAAACATTACATAATATTGAGTTTTAATCAAGAATTCACATTGAGGATCTTTTTAGGTTTAGAGTTTTATAGAATTAGGACATAACTACTACATAACATCTCAAATATTACAAAGTATAAAGGTCTACATGCTATCCATTTTTTCATAATCTAAAACATTTTAAAAGAAAACATGATTTCTTTTTATTGATAAAATATTCATAACATTCATCTTGATTTCTTCCTTCCTCTTAACCATACTTATAACCTATGTAAAACATTTAAAAAACTTGGGATGATCACAAAAATCTTAGTAAGGGATATAAAATAAGGAAAGAAAACATTATTCTATTAATATTTATAAACCCATGAAATCATAACAATCCTGAAAAACTTCATAGAAACCATAAATCATAAAGGTAACTTATGGAATCCATATTATACTTACATTTTATCTTTCATATATACATAGGGAGTAACCTTCATGGTTACATTTAGAATACCCATCATAGTATATTCCCTAAATCTTTTAGGAGAAACCATACTGTTTAATTCCGTCTCGTTACCCAATGCATTGGAGAGCTATCACGGGCTCACCCGACCTCATTTTATCATGGAACCACCCATATATACATAAAAAATTACCAATAACCATAACATAATCATAACACATAAAACAAGAAAAAAGGGAAAATAAAATTTCCACATTAAAATCACAAGAGCTCATTTCAAGATATCGACATAATCAATCATTTATCAAAACCATTTTCAATACCAAAAAACATAAAAAGGGTATATGGTATTTTTTTAAAAAAATTATGGCTTGTAGAGGAATCCAAATATCAAATACGGTTGTGGTGGCAGAGAAGTCATTGTCACTGCATACGTTAAAAAAAATCCATTTTCAAAAACCAATTTAAAGATTTTATAAAAGTGTTTTTTGAATCAAAGTGTCCCATACCACTTTGAAACTTTTAAAAGAAATTATAGAATTAAAATTTTAAAACATTTATATTAATATAAATAAATCTATAAAACCATTTTAAAAAAGTGGACATTAATAAGAAATATTTATAAGAACAAATCTTCAAAACATTTGAAATGATGTTTCAGTTAAAGAGCCCCTTACCACTTGGGAAACAGTTGAATAAAAAGCATTAAATAATAACATTAAACAAAATTTTAAATATCATGATAATGTATTAATTCATGATATAACATGTAAAAAGGTTCATATATACACCTTAAAGGATAATAAAGGTTCACAATATCAAGATATGCCTCAATGAAAGGAGATTGAGACGAAATCCATTACAAAGATCGTATCATTATATTAAATTATAAATCAATGAAATAATTATGTGTGAAAAATATAAATACAACAAATATAAGTGGATATTAACTGTAAAACAATAAAAGGTCATTCACACATATTCTTGAAAAAAAACCAATGACATGGATATTTAACTCAATGAATAGAGATTGAGTTAAAATTTCCCTTACCCTGAGTCCAACTCATCACATAAAATCATTATATTATATAATAATAAAATTAGGTTAATTTATAATTGATTTATAACCCTTTTCTAGTTTATTATTACTTTTATATCATTTATTAACATTTTATAAAAAATTACATAATTATTTAAGTTCATATCAGACGTTTTGTCGATATTCGGTACTTGAGTCGAAAATAAACATGGTTTTGATTTCACTAGTCCATGTGTTCATAAGTACATTATATCTAGAATAATATTCATGAAATAATTATCAATTTTATCCATTAATAATACTTTTTAAATCAGACGATTAATTATGGTTATGAAAAACGAACAACGTTATATTCATGAAGACAATAGACCGTACATACGCATGAGTAATATTTTCATTTTTTATTGATCATTATGGAAATAAGGTAATTATTATTTTATCTTTACATAATGATAATAAAATTATTAACATCATAATAATTATTCAAATATACTTCTATATACCATATAAGTGATGTGGTGAATAAAAACGATTCACATCGCTTCATGGAGGTGATAGTTCACACATATGCATGAACGGCGTTATTGTTTTTATGTGAATGTAAGGTAAGAACATAATTGAAATATTATTATTTTAAAATGATAAATATTTCATGAATATCACATATTAATATTAATTCCATAAATATATTCAATCTTGATAGACAGTAATGGAAAACAAACTAAATCGATTTGTGGAGGTGATAATTCACACGTATGCACGAACGATTTATTCCTTTCCCATTTGATGTAAGTAGAGATGGATTTAGGGGATGATATTAAAATAATAACATATCAGTATATTGATTATATTTTAGTTATTATTTCATCTTGGAAGAAGAATATTTAAAGGAAGTGGAAGGATAAATAAAATAGAAACTCTTAAAAAAATGATACCTCTTCTTCGATTGATCAGATTTGAAGAACAACTTAACAACTATAAGAAGGGTATTATGCCTAAAATAAGGCCTCAATAATGTTAGGAGGGATTCTAGGAAGAGGTTTGGGAAAATATTTTCTGAACCAAAAGTCTTCGTAAGTGTGAGTATTTTTCTCTTTTAATTTTAATTGTGGTAACAACATTTTATTTATTAAGAGGCTATTAATTTTAATTATATGGGGTAAATATCCCATAATTGGAAACTTAATGAAATTTTAGACCTTATCATAGTCACTTAGTGATTTTAAAATATTTTTGGTATTTTTAAATAATTTAATAAATTACTATTTTTATAAAACATCAATTATGTCAATTTTTACAGTATTCATTTTTTAAATTTAAATAAAATATAAACAAACAGATAAATTAAAAAAACCATTTAATAGTATTATAACATGTAATATTCACCTATAAAAATTATGGATGACATAAATTATGTCAAATAATATTTATTTTAATATTTATAATATCATTTATTTTATTTCTTCATTAATAAAGCAATCACTGCATCAACATTGTGTCATAATTAAATTTAATTATTTAATGTCTAAAAATTATAAATAAAATAACATAATGTAGAAAATATTTTTATACTTCTAATAAATATTTATAGTCTAAGATAACACTTATATAAAACCATATTAAAATTGTTTTAGTAAGAAGATATATGTTTATAACATATTTCCCTTTCCTTTAAATTAAAAGTTATAAGTGTCATAATCACACCCAAATGGCTTACAAAGGACAAATTTTAATTGCAAGGGTTTTATTGTTCAGAAATATCTCATCCAATAGGTTTAGGACAAGTGTTAGGGTAGTTTTATATTATTATAATATTATTTTTACCCTTATTTACCTGATTTACCCTTTAACCGTGGTAAATAAAAATAATTTCTAAAATTACTATTCATAATGTCAAAAAATAAAAGGGAACTATTTACATAATTTAGAACTTCTGATTCAAAATATGGAATCCATTTTTTTAAATTCAAAATATAGAATTTTTAGAAATTAATTTAAAATTAATTCCTGTTTTCAAAACGAGAAAACAAGTTTTTTTTAAAAGTAAAAACCATCAAAAGATTAACATGTGTTTATATCAAATTTTAATGTGAAATTACCTCAAATGACCAAAATTGGATTAAATGATAAAAAATTAATCAAACTACACTTTAAAACCAATTAAAAGGACAATATAACTATATAAAAAATTAGATGAAAAGACAATTTTGAATTAAAAGGCAATATTTTTTATTATTCATTAAAAAATGAATTTTATCAAAAAAATACTAAAATTCAACCAAAGTAAATTTTGATATCCAGCTTACAAATAATAAGTTTATTTTGGAAAAAATAACTTATAAAATTTTCAAAATCTATATTTAAAAAGGGTTCACCATCAAAAGGCGGTAAAAATTCCTTTTTTGAAAAATACTTCTTTTATGCTTAAAATTGATTTTGTTCTTATATCTTGTCTAGAAAACATATAATATGAATTTTTAAACATCACATTGAGTTTATATTTCATTAATATAATCCAAAAAACAGTGAAATTATTTTATAAATACAATTATTCTCATTTAAATTAGTTTTCATAAAAACACATCCTTTATATTCAATTGGTTTTTATTTCTATTTATAATAAATTTGGTAAGCAATGTATCATTATATAAACATGTGTAAACAATATTTTCGTAATTCAGTTAATATTGTTCATTCCAATGATTCCAATGGCTAGCTTATAATGGTAACATTTAAATAATAATATTTAGCTGTTCATTTAAGATCGATGTAGCATATCATGTACGCTATTAAACATAGTGTTTATTTATTAAAAATTGGGATGTTACATGATGGGAGTTCCTTTTTCCACCAGTGGTGATTTACATCAAAGTAAAGATAAAGTGTGATGATTCTTGTAGTGGTTCTCAGTAATAAGGTTCTTTTAGACCTCCTATAGTGTCGAGAAGAGGCCCTTTGATTTTCTACTAGTGTGGTAAGCCTGTTCACTCAAAATAGGTTTGCACTGAGGCACACAAGTTATGCGGTTTTGGTGAACACTTAGGTCACTTACAATTTTTTTTTGATGTTTAGTTTTCTCCACTTAGTGGAGAAATAACATCAACACCTAAAATTACTTCAGTATAATCAGATGCTTCATGAACTAAGGGGTTCCAACCACCAACATTTGGAACAAAGCTTCTTAACATAGTGGAAGAATCTCTAGAAGAAGTGGATATGGGTCTAGTGACTGTGAGAGGTACTATCACTATACATTTGTCTTTAATGATTGATATTGTTATATATCATTCATTCATTTCGACTCGTATTGTGAATCTTCCAAATCTTTATATGGAGCTTTTATCTTATGTGATGGATATTACTACACCCCTAGAATGAAGGGAGAGCATGGTCACTGTTGTCCTGCTTGTGTTTTCTCTTTATCAGAGATACATATTACTTGGGATTTTTTTGGTTCTCAACATGAAACCTCTTGAATTCATATTGACGATGGATTGAATTATTTCTAATAAAGTCTGAATTGATAGTTATCTTTGATAGTTTTCCTTTTTTTACGCCTAATGGGGTGTGATATATCTTCCAAGGAGAGTGGGACCTAAGGTTTAGCAGAGCCAGACCTTCTTATCTAGAGTTAGGTAAAGTAATATCAGTTTTTTCTTTTAAACTAGAGTGAGAATGCTTGAGTGATGATCTCCCTCCAGTTGTTGTTGAATTTCCTGATGTTTTTTTGTTTGATTTCTATGTTTTGCCACCATTAAGGGAAGAAGAGTTTTCTATTTATTTATTACTTGGTACACAAACAATATCTATACCTTCTTACCATATGAAACTAGCTGAAATGAAATATTTTAAGACTCAGTTGGATGATATTTTAGATAAAATCTTTATACGTCCGAGTGTGCTTGGGAAGTGGCTATTCTCTTTGTTAAGAAAGATAATGGAACAATTTGACTTTGTGTTGATTAGAAAAAACTCAACTGGGTTACAGTAAATAAAAAGTATCCATTTCTATGGATTGATGATTTGTTTGACTTTTTTAAAGGGGTGAAGCAGTTCTCTAAGATTTATCTTCAACCAAGTCATTACTAGTTGATAATAAAGAAATATAACATTCAAAAAACTACCTTTCAGAGTAGGTATGGCCATTATGAGTACCTTATCATGCCATTTGTTCCAACAAATTCTCTTACAATCTTTATGTATTTGATGAACATGATTTTCCATGAGTATCTTGATGCTTTTGTGGTAGTCTTTATGGATGAAATCCTGGTTTACTCTAAGTCTGAGGATAATCATGTGCATCATTTGATAGAAGTTTTGGAAGTTTTGAGAAATCACCAAGTTTATTCAAGCTTTCAAAATGTAATTTATAGATTTGGGAAGTGAATTTCTTGGGATACGTGGTGTCAAAACATGGTATTTTAGTTGATCATGAAAAGGTGAAATCTATTATGACATGGGAGAAACTGCAAAATGTTTCCAAGATTCCGAGATTCTTAGGTTTAGGTGGATATTATCTTTATTTCATAATGGATTTCTCAAAGTTGGCTTCTTTGGTGACCTCTCTCACTTGGAAGGGAGTAAATTTTGTTTAGGATGATAAATTCCACAGTTCTTTTGTTGAAATAAAACATATTTTGTCTTCTGCACTAATATTGACTCTTCTAGAGGTCGGGAAGGGTTGTGTGTTCTTCTGTGATGCATCAGGTTTGGTTTTAGGTTGTGTTCTTATGTAGGGTGATCACGTTGTTGCCTATGGATCTTGGTAGGTTAGTCCACATGAGAATAATTATCCAACCCATGACCTTGAACTCACAGCTGTGATGCATGCACTTAAGAGTTGGTGACATCTCCTTTTCAGAGAAAGGTTTACCATGTATTATGACTACAAAATCTTGAGTTATATATTCTCTCAAAAATATTTGAATACCCTTTAGAGGTTTTGGGTGTAATACCTGTAATATTTTGATTTCGATATTTCCTATACCCGAAGGAAAGGGAATGTCGTTACAGATGCTTTGAGTAGAAAACTTCTAACCCAAGCCATGGAAGAATCCTTGAAAGAGTAGAACTTGATGGAACTTTTACATAGTTTCATATTGGAGTTCTGGAAACATGGGTCAAGGTTTTCTTGGCCCGTGATCATTTGACCACCACTCTTCTTGATATGGTTCTTTAGGAACAATAGCTTGATGATGAATTCCATGGAATTAGGAACTCTCTTTATGGTGGGGATACCATTGCTGAGTGGTCATTCTCCACAAAGGGTATTCTATGTTTCTAGAATTTGTTTGTTGTTCTATTAGCAGCAAGGAAAGATGTGGTGGGGGATTGCCATAATTTCCATTGATTTGTGCACTTAAGAACCACAAATATGTTCTATGAAATGATACGGTTATTATGGTGTCCAAGTATGAGATGAGACACATCTGATTTTGTTTCTCATTGTTATACTTTCTAGTAGGCCAAGAATGAGCATCCGAGACCTTAGGGTTTGCTTTAGCCACTTCCAGTGCCGAATTGGAAGTGGAATGATATTTCTAGAGACTTTATGGTTGGGTTACCACATACCCAGATAAATAAGAGTATGATATGGGTTGTGATCAATAGGGTGAAAAAATTGGATCACTTTATACCCATTCACGATAAAATTAAATTTGAGAAGATAATAAATATCTATGTGCGAGAGATTATTCATTTTCATGAAATTCCATCTGTTATAGTCTCTGATAGACATCCCTATATTATTTCTCTCTTTTGGAGAGGCCTCCAGTTTGGAATGGGATCTTAGTTTCGTTTCAGTACGACATAAAATTCTCAGATAGATGTCTAAACAGAGAGGGATATATAGGTTCTTAAGGATATTCTTTATGCCTGCATCCTTAACTTTAGTGGAGCTTAAGATGACCATTTTGGGACTATTTGATTTTTCTTATGACAATAGTTACTAGTCCACGATCAGAATGGATCCTTTTGAGCCATTGTATAACCGTCCTTATAAATATCTATTGTGTTGGTTAGAGATCAGTGAAATATCCTTGGTTAGATAGAGCTTAGTCCAAGAGATGATAATAAATATTTAGTTGATTAATCAGAGAATGTAGACAACACATATCTAATATAAATCTTATGATGATCATCACCATAGACTATTGTAATTTTTAGTTAGTGATTAGGTGTTCTTGAAAGTTTCACCTCATTTGGGTCATCGAAGACATGGAAGGAAAGAGAAGCTTCCTCCTCTTTTTGTGGGACCTTATAAGGTTTTTGAGAAGGTGGGGAAAGTGGATTACCATTTATATTTTTTACCACATTTGATGTTGATACATAACATGTTCCATGTATCACAACTACAAAAGTATCTTTTTAATCCATCTCACGTTCTGAGATGGATTGATCTTGAGGCTGAGCTTGATTTATCCATGACTGAGTATCCAACCAGGATAATTGATTCTAAAACCAAGGTACTTCATGGGAGGACGATACCTTTGGTTTGAGTGCTATAGTAGCACGGTTCTGATACTCATGAGACTTGGGAGAGAGAGGCACTAATAAGAGACTAGTGACATCATTTTTTGATAAGGAAGTTCCTTCAAAGGATTTTTGGGGATAGAAAGTTTCTATGGTGGGGAGTTTTTAACATCCTGTTACTGTTCTCAGAGACTCGTTGACACCTATTTTTGATCATGCTTCAGTTGGGTCTTGTTAAGGGTGCTTCACGTGAAAATTTGGAAAATTTTGGAATCTTTTGGGCTATACACGATTGAAACATGGTTTTCCAAAACTATGTGCCCCCAGTGTAAACCTTGCACCCCCTGGACAGTGGGAAATGCACGGTTAGTGCATGACTTCCCAAACTATGTTTCCACCTAGGAGAAACCATGCACCTCATTTTAGGGGTGCACAATTTGGGAAACCATGTGGCCTCCTCTAGGAAACCATGTGTTCAAAATATTTAAATTATGAAAACTATTTTTAAAATCCCAAACCCCCTAGTTTAAGTGTCCTAAAATCCCATTTGACTCTAACTCGATTTATTCTTCCTTAGAGGCTCCATAGAGGTGATTTTTGATCATCAAAATCCCTTTCAAAGCGGATCAAATCTTGATGAACATCATTAGATTCCTCTATAGTAAGAGATATTTTCTCTTTCCTTCTCTCCTCCACAAGGTTTATTAGATAATATTGTCATTGATGGATGAAAATTCTCTTGTTTTGGATCTTAAATTTAGGGTTGATTCCTTGATATCCATTTCCGATGTTCTTCATTGGAAAATCCCATTGTGGGTGTTGTGTTACGTGATCTCCATGATAAAGGTAGGTGGTTCCATTGATATTTTCGATGTTATAAACCCTTGAATTTATTGAATTGATATAAATGGATTTAAATTGAATTGTGAAATCCCAATTCAGTGCGATTTGGGATTATAATTGATTTGGAATGAATTTTGGGAAAACCCCTCAATTCCAATAGAATTGGAAATTGCGGTGTGATTTGAAATTGATGGAATTTTTGAAATTTATTTTTTGAGAAAAATGGATTAAATGGATTTGGTAAGAACCTATACTTAGTTTTATCTTGAAAAAGTCATGAATTGATTAAAAACCCATGTTTTTGTTTTTAAATTGAAATTGGCATATTGAAATTGAAAATGGGATGATTGTATTTTAAACAGTTTTGAAATAATTTTCCCATTTTGATTGTTTGATAGAGAATATATGAGCCTAGTTAGTTAGTAATTTATTTTGGACAAACATATTAGGATGGAAATTACCTAGAAATGGATTGATGCTTTACAAATAAAACAAAAACCAAGTTCAGATAATCTTATCCCCAATGGGACATTGATGGGTCCTATTCAGCATGAGCCTGAGGGATGTGTGTGCACATTTCCATGATCACAAATATGAGTGTGTGAGGATCTCATAACTAGAAACTATTGTACCTTGTGGAAGATAACTATGTTGCTTATTGTGATTACTTTGATATATATATTCCAATGTTAGTAAAACTACTTTACTCATGCTTAGTGATTTATATAAACTATTTTATATAAAATGTTTACTTAATCCATTGTTTGAAATATATCCATCATTTTAAATGAAAATCATGTTTTGATTTAAATATGAAAATTGTACCGCCATGCTTTTTTATTTAAAATTGAAATAATAATTTGGTTTATTTATTATGACATATTATTATGGAAAACTTGGTGAGACCCTACTAGGATTTTGAGCTCACACCCTACCTTTTCCTTCAGGCATTTGTATATTTCCTTTTGATAGGTTTGAGAAAGGGGGAATCACTACTTGGAGGTGGTAGATGTAGTTGATTATTGGGCTTGGAGTGCTGTGTTCGTTGGGACTCGGGTTGTTTATCATGTTCTTCTGGTACTTTGGTGTTGTACTGTATGAGTTTTTTTATACCTATTTGAATTCACATACTATTTCCTTTGGGTGTTTTCTTTGAGAATACCGACTTTTTTCTTTATCTTCTACTGTTTTGTAAAAAAATCACCCCTCTTTGATCTTGTTTGATGTTAGGTGCTAGTTGGAAACCTGTGGGGATTAAGAAATTCCTTTCTACCATGTCCGGATTAGCTCGGGTGTTTGGGTACTAATATTTCTAGGCCAGTTCATGACAACATGTTACTTGACTTTGAAGTTGAAACTTTGGTATAGTAAAAGGCCCCACATGATGTAGAAATTTATTTGTTAGTATTTTTGTCCTTTTTATCTAGAAAATGAAATTATGCTATAAATTCCCTGTAGGGTATTTGAAGTATCGGAAATTGATATCTCCACCCGGGGATTCTAGTGTAACCCCCTCCATTTGAAGAGTCACTGATAGTACATAATACTTTTCTTTAAAGTTGAAACTATGGTATAGTGAAAGGCTCCACATGATGTACATACTTGTTTGTTTTGGTTTTTGTACCTCTAATATAACAACATGAAATTAGGCTAAAAATCCCATGTAGGGGATTTGAAACATCAAAATTAGAAATCTTCATCTGGGGATTCTAGTGCAACCATTTCCCTTTGAAGAAACAATGATATTGCATGGTAATTTTCTATGAAGCTTGAACAATGGTACAATATAAGTCCTGAAATGATGTACTAATTTTTTTAAGGTTGTTATAATTATAATACAACAAAATGTAATGATGTTGAAAATCCCCTGTAGGGGATTTGTAGCTTTAGAAGTGGAAATCTCCACCTGGGGATTCTATTCTAGTAGCCTCCCTTTGAAGAACCAGTGCTAGTGCACAATAATTTTATTTGAAGTTGCAACTATGGTATAGTAAAAGGCACAAAATGATGTAGAAATTTATTTCTTAAGTTTTTTTCTTATAATCCAACAAAATGTAATGATGCTATAAATACACTACATTCAATTTACAGTGGGATAACTGGATATCTCCACCTGGGGATTCTAGTATAGCCACTTCCCTTTGAAGAACCACTATTAGTGCATGGTACTTTTCTTTGAAGTTTCAACCCTAGTAGAGTAAAAGGCCCCAAATTATGTACAATTTATTTTGTTAATGATTTTTTCCTTATAATACAACAAAATTTATTGATGATGCAATTACCCTGTAGGGGATTTGCGACATCAGTACTGGAAATATCCACCCAGGGATTCTAGTGTAACTACTTACCTTTGAAGAAATAGTGATACTGTATGGTACTTTTCTATCAAGATTGAACACTGGTATAATATAAGGCCCAACGTGATGTACCAATTTGTTTGTTAATGTTGTTATAATTATAATACAACAAAATGTAATGATGTTGTAAATCCCCTGAAAAGGATTTGCATCTTCAGAAGTGGAAATCTCCACCCAAGGATTTTAGTATAGCTGCTTTATTTTGATGAACCAGTGTTAGTGCATGGTAATTTTCTTTTAAGTTTCAACTCTAATATAGTAAAATTCCCCACATGATGTAGAAATTTATTTGTTAAGTTTCCCCCTTATAATCCATCAAAATTTAATGATGATTAAAATCCCCTACAGGGAATTTGTAGGATTGGAATATGAAATCTCAACCCGAAGATTCAATTATAGCTACTTACCTTTGAAGAACCAATGATATTGAACAATATTTATCTATACAGTTGGAATTTTTTTATATCCAAAATTTCTTTTATGATGTATGAATTTGGTATTTCTTATATGAAAATGTACATGTGTAAACAAATTCTAGGTGAGGAACATTATATTATCATTCAAACATGATAGCTCTTCAATGCTAATTAAAGGAAATTCACCCCATCCTTATGAAAAACCATAATCCTATATTAAAGGAAAAACCTTTTAGGAATTTGTTTAATATTATTTTTAAGGAAAAGGTCTTCTATTTAGACACTAAGTGGTATGACAATGGTGTGATTCACATCTTGTGATTGTATAATGTCCAAACAAGGAAGTTCAACATTTGAGGATAAGAGGAAAAATTTCTTGAAGAGGATATTCATAGAATATTTGGCAACAATGATGGAATAATCCCAATAAGTGAATTATATACTTACAAACCGAAAAACTCACATATCATACTGAGAAGATTTAGTAAATGTGGAAATATTCTAACTCAGAATACAATTAGGACTTCTATTACACAAGTGGTACAAGGTCAGGATATTATAGACTATAATGACACTACAACATTTTTACGCCTTTATACATGTGTGAACTTATTTTTACCTCATAGTGGTAACTATATTGGATGAGGTTTTATACATTTTGTAAACATTGATCATGGAATCAAACAAATAGCATGGTCATGAGCAATTCATCAAATATATTATGACATCTATACATTCCTCCAAACAAAATTATGGGATTGTATATGGTTAAGTTGTATCATTATTGGTAAGTTTAAAAAATATTTTACTTATCATAACAATTTAAAACTATTTATTCATGTATATATAGTGATCTGATTAAATATGTAGTATTGGTTTTGTGAGGTCATTGAAATCATACAACTAAAGTGTATTAGTTGGAAAGATATGTTTATAAAGTAAAACCTTAATGTGTTGAACTCCACATTGAACACATAGTATGGATATGTCTACCAGGATAGAAGAAGTTTTTCCAAGAAGATAAGAAATTATAGAACATAGTACTAAATAAGGCAATAAAGTTTAAGAGATACATGTGGAAGTAGAAAAGCTCAGCAAGGTTGTACAAAAACTACATATGAAAATACATAAAAAAAAGAAGATTGGTCTATTGAAGAGTTTTTGAAATAAAAAAGAAATGCCTCCAAAAAGAGTGATCATGGATGATGTAACAACAATTTGATTTATAGGGAAACATGGGGCCAGTTCTCCCATTGGATTAGAATCTCAGTCAAATACTCAAGCTGCAAAAACTTCTTCAACTTCTCCATATCATGCAGTGCCATTCCCCTCTTAAAATTAAAATAAAAAAACACACTCAATGATTAAGATTGTGAAGTCCAAGTCATAAAATAAAAAACATCTAGACCCAATATATTGAAGGACCCCGGGACACCCTGAGAGGGGAGGGGTGAATCAGGGTGACAAATTTTTCTTCTTAAAGTTGTGGATCTTGTTCCCATGTTGGTAGGAACTTGTTGAACCTGTATGATGAAAAAGATCAGAAAGCAAACATGCACATGCACAGAGAAGACATAACCCTTTTTACTTGGTTCACCACTAAGGGCTACGTCCAAGGAGCATACGCCGACAAGTTGTCGGTCGTACCAAAAATCACTATGCTTCACTAGCTGTAGATTACAATTGTTTGGGCACAGTCACTCTGTCCCATGCTCACTGCCTTTACAAAGGTTCTGAGATAGCTCACTGCTTCTCTCGGGTCACTCCTGTTGACTCCCCTTGGCTCACTACCGTTGGTGAAGTCACACTCAATTTATAGACGTGAAGGTCTCTTCAATTGATAGTCATGAAGTTCATTGTCTCCTATTCAGTATGAGACTTTGCTTGCATCAGAGTCCTGAGTTAATGCTCTGTTAAAATCCAAATTCCAACCACTGATGAATACCCCCTTTTCGCTTGTCCACAGGGCAAACAACCTTTGGAAGAGGCCTTCGCAAAGTAACCTACTTCGCAAGGCTCCCAATTTTGAAAAGCTCAAACAAGCCTTCGCGGAGCCCCTGCCATTTCGTGAAGCTCAATTGGGAAGCACTCTCGCGATGCTCCTGCCTTCGCAATGCTTGGCTATTGCGAAGCTCCTGCCTCTTCGCGAAGCTCACTGATCCAACGCGGGGCACACGTCTTTCGCGAAGCTAGAATAGCCGCCGCGAAGCTCCTCTTTCGCGAGGCACACTACCTTCGCGAGAGACCTTTGCGAACCGAGAGAAAAGGACTTTCTCTGAAATTCTCTCTACTTATCTTGAGGGGGTCGGCCTCTATTTATAGGCGATTCCACCGACCCTCGACCCTTCCGCGCGAAGTCAACGCCACGTCAGCTCAAATCGCGAAGCTCCGAAGTTCCCGCCAGAATTCTGTCCAAATCGCGAAGCACCACGACAATTTTCCATTCACGGAGCTTGACGTAATCATGAAGAATCACCGTCAACATTCCTTCATGCCTTCGCCACGAAGCTCCCTCGCAAAGCCCTTCTCCGCCGCAATGCGCTTCAGCCTCTGCCGTTCGCGAAGCTTGACGTAATCATGAAGACTCACCACCTCCATTCTTCTGGTCTTCGCGATTTCCAAACCATGAATCCTATCTTCACGAAATTCATGCCTTTGCCATATTAAATCATGATCTTCACGGAAATCCTACTTTCGTGATGCTCACCAAATTCCAAATTTTGGACCCCAAAAATTTGGCAAACACTGGGAAACAGCGCCACCTTCAATACTGTGGTGTGCTTGAACGATATGATCTCTTTGCTGGTACATGATCCGAACTTCCATTGATGATTGACAACAAACACAAACCACACTCCAAATCATGCATAGAAGACCATGGTTCCAACAATCTCCCCCTTTGGGTTTGTTGGCAATCAGAAGAAAAATTCAATAGATCTCCATCTATGTGAAAACCAAAAAATGCAGGAATCAACCCATCCAACACTCTAAGTCTACGTGAGCAATGATTGGTGTAGAAAACAAGAGAGGAGGCTTGAATTGGGTTCCACTATTTTCCTTCTCATTCTTCTCATCACAGAAGTTGCCTGAATTTATTCCTTCTCCTTTATCCCCCATTGACAATAAATCCAAAGACCAGTAATTTTTTTTTCACGTTCAGCTCAAACCATACTCCCCCTGTATAGTATCTCCCCCATAAACCTGCATCATATCCATAAATAGATTAAAACATTTAAAACAAATGGGGAGAGGGGTATTCTGTAACCTCCTTATGCACTGGGAGGTGGTCGAACACCGAGGTTCAACCGATGCTTCTCAAACACACCCGCTGACAGTGGCTTTGTCAGGATATCAACCACTTTCTCATTTGTTCCCACATGATCCAATCTAATCATGCTTTGCTCAACTTTCTCTTTGATAAAGTGATACCTGATTTCAATGTGTTTTGTATGAGAATGCTGAACAGGATTCTTCGTAAGATCAATTGCGCTCTTATTGTCACAGTAAATCACTATTGGTTGCGTCACCTCATCACCAATGTCAGTTAATTGCTGCTTCATCCATAACAGTTGAGTGCATGCCTTTGTGGTGGAGATATACTCAGCTTCAGCAGTACTAAGAGAAGTACTTTATTGTTTCTTGCTCAACCAACCAACACATTTTTTCCCAATATAGAAAGCTCCACCACTAGTGGACTTTCTGTCTACTACATCACCAGCCCAATCAGCATCAGAAAATGCTAATAATTCACTGTCCCTGCCTGCAACAAAAAATAACCCGAAGTTATGTGTACCTTGAATGTACCTCATGATTCTTTTTACTGCTTCCATATGTTCCTCCTTTGGATTACTCTGAAAGCGGGCCACAAGGCATGTTGCAAAGACAATATCTGGCCTTGTCGCTGTCAGGTACAGTAGGCTTCCAATGATCCTCCTGTACATGGTGGGATCAACAGAGTTCCCATCCTCATGCTTTCCAAGTTTAGTTCCAACTGCAATCGGAGTTGACATTGGTTTGGAGACTTGCATATTGAACTTCTTAAGCAACTCTCTTGCATATTTTTTCTGAGAAATGAAAGTGTATTCCTTCTTTTGAATCACTTGCAGCCCCTAGAAATATGTGAGCTCCCCAATCATAGACATTTCAAATTCCGATTTCATGTGGTTGGAAAATTCATCCACTGATTTCTGCCTGCTGCCACCAAATATGATATCATCAACGTAGACAAGAACCATGAATTGATATTTTGGAGAATTCTTCACATAGAGATTGTGATCAACTCCTCCTCTTTTGAATTCCAACTTCTTGAGATATGAGTTCAGCCGTGAGTACCATGCCCGTGGTGCCTGCTTCAAACCATATAGATCTTTCTTCAGTTTACAGACCTTTGTTTCATCAGTACCCAAAACAAATCCCACTGGTTTTTCAATGTAGACTTCTTCTTCGAGTACACCATTCAAGAATGCTGTCTTGACATCCATTTGATATAATTTATATCCTCTTTGGAGTGCCATGGAAAGGAAAAGCCTGATTGACTCCAGTCTAGACACTGGAGCAAAGGTTTCTTCAACATCAATGCCTTCAATCTGGGAGTATCCTTTGCATACCAGTCATGCCTTGTTTCTGATGACACTTCGATGCTCATAAAACTTATTTTTGAAGATCCATTTGGTACCAATCACATTGTGACCTTCGGGTCTCTGGACAAGATCCCATGTCTGATTCTTGTCAATATGATCTAATTCATCATTCATGGATTTCACCCAAGATTTATCTTTTGCAGCTTCTTCGAATGAGGATGTCTCTACAACTGATAGAAATGCAGATTGCGTGGTATTCCTCATACTTCTTGTTTGAGTGGGTGCACTCCTGTCCCCAATTATGTTGGATGGATCAATCTCAGCTCTTCGATTTCTCCTGCGAGGTTCAGTAGTATTCTCTTCAGCCATAGTTTCTTCTTCAGATTCTTCTTCTGAGTCAACATCATGATGTGACTGCTGAGTGTTTTGAACAACTTCCTCTATTTCTGCATTTGTATTTTCTTCACGTTCACATTCTTCCTGACTTTCTATCACATCAGCATATGACGTCCTTGAAGCATTTGTGGTTTTCTCTTCAATTATCTTAACATCACTGCTTTCCACAATCCTTCCCAAATGCTTGTTGAAACATTTGTAGGCTTTGCTGTTCATTGGGTAATCGAGGAAAATTCCTTCATCTTCATTGTCGCCATATTTCCCTTGATTTCCTTCTTTGTTCCTGATGAAGCATTTACTTACAAAGACACGAAAGTATTTTAGATAAGGCTTCCGTACATGCCACAATTAATATGGTGTCTTCGTCTCACCCATATAAAGTCCTGTTCGATTCTGAATATACACTGCAGCTTGAACAGCCTCTTTCCAGTAATGTCATGGAATACGACTCTCAATCAGCATAGTTCGTGCCATGTTGTTCACCTGTGGATTCCTACGTTCAACAACTCCATTTTGTTATGGAGTTCTCACAGCAGCTACCTCATGCTGTATCCCATGCTTCTCCAGATAATTCTCAAATTCAATGGACGTGTATTCTCCTCCATTGTCAGATCGCAACACTTTGATTGTTCATCCAGTATCATTCTCGACGATTCTCCGATATGTTTTCATGCAGTCAAGGACTTGTAGTTTCCTATGAATGACCATCACACATGCCATTCTACTGTAATCATCTATGAAAAGGACAAATTTCTTTTCTCCATGAGTTCCGAAAACATTTATTGGCCCACAAACATCTGTATGAATCAGATCAAGAAGGTGAGACGCTCTTTTCTTCTTTGGCCGATATGAACTACAGACCAGCTTCCCACGAATACAAGCATCACAAGATTTTTCACGCTCACGCTTCAGGTTGGGAATGTCCATGACAATTCTCAATTTTGATATTTTCTCCATGTCTTGTTGATTGATGTGTCCCAGTCTCCGATGCCACAAATTGTTTTCTTCTTCAACAGTCATGTAACATACATTTTCTTCACTATCAACCTGATACAAGTTGCCTTCTATTCTGCATCCCTTCATAAGTGAATTGCCAGTCTTTCCCTTGATAGTGCAACCTTTCTGATTAAACGTGACTATAAGTCTTGAGTCATAGAGTTGACTCACGTTGAGGAGATTATGACGTAGGCCATCTACATAAAGGACTTCAGTCTTCTTTAGTTCTCCATTAGCTAATTCGGTACTTCCACTCCCTTTGATTTTCAGAGCCCCATCATTACCAAATATTACTGTACCATCGACATTCCTTATGATATTCATTAGTAGGCCGACATTACCTGTCATATGAGATGAACAACCGCTATCCAGAATCCAGGTACTGTTGTTCTTTGTAGCTTTGAGGGCCACCTCTGCAAGGTTGGATTTCTCAATCTTTTTCCTTTACTTCCATGAGACATTAGATCAAGTATAAAGAACTGATGGTCTTTCAATTATCTCTTCCGCATACCCAGGTTCTTCATAGTCAAAGTCTTCTTTGAGAGGTGAAAACCTGTTTGAAAGAGCAACACTGTCTTGCTGACGAGACTTGACTTGTCTTGAACTTCGGTATGAGGTGTCCATGTCCCTTCTCTGCCTGCAATTAGCGGCCTTATGACCAAAGTTAGAACAACAAAAACAATATCCATAGAAATTATTTCTTCTATAAGAATTAGGATATGAAATTGTTCTCCTTTGTTGAGATTCTATATCTTCTCCATTCAGATAGCTTCTTGCCTCTTCACAATATGATATGGTATGGCCCAGATAGCCACAAAACTGACACTTCATGAGAGGAAATGTCTTCTCACTTGAATTTCTCCTCATACCTTCTTCCTTGAGAGAATAGTAAGACTGTCTGTCATTTCTAAATGTTTGAGGATAATTTTTAGGTCTCCTTTTAGTTTGGATTGAGGGTTCCTTTTTCGACACTCTAGGCAACGTTTCGACATGTTCAACTTTCATCTTATCTTTCTTTTGGATATTTTCACTTCCAGCAGTTGATGTCTCTGCCTCACATCCAATTCCACTCTTTCCCATGCAAGCAGGTCTTTGATCACTCAAGATTTTTCCAAAACCATCTGAACCACACTTGTCTCTTGCTAGTAATTCTGCATATGAGAATCTTCCAAACTGTATTTTCTTCCTCGATTCTTTTGGAACTGATTTAGTCTCCAGTTTACTCCTTAGAGTAACTACTTCCTCCTCAAGACCATCAGCAGTCTTGGATTTTTCATCCAGTCTGGAGGTGAGGTCATTGATGACCTTTTCATGCTCTTCAATTCTCAGCTTCAGATCTACTACATCATCATTACTTTCAATTATTTTAGACTGTACCTTCACAAATTCTTCCAGTCGTTCAATTTCAGCTTCAAGTTGATCAACGTATTCAGTTGATTCTTCTATAATTGATTTCCACTTATTGCAGCTCTTACATTTAATCTTGAGATTACTAACCGCATCCTTAAGCTGCATCTCAGGATCTACACAAGTTCTCAGTTGTTTTTCTCCTTCAGTATCTTCTAGCTTTTCAATAGTGGCCATCATAGAAGCATGGTTCCCAGTTTTGAATTCTGGTTCTTCTTCATCACAAAATTCATTATCATCTTCTTCCTCTTCACAGACAAAACTCTTCCTTTGCATTTTCTTACCAGATTTGAAGTCTCCCTTTCTGAAGAACCTTCTCTGAGGCTTCTTGAAGTTTTCGTCCTCACTATCTTCATCATTGATCATTTTAAGCACTGAGAGGCAATGTGCCCAACTTTTCCACAACGGAAACACGCGAGAGGTAACTTCCCTTTGAATTTCCCTTTCCCCTTCTGGAACTTCTTTGCAATGAGAGAAAGAATTTATTTTTCTTCGTCATCTTCACCGCTACTATCCTTTGAGATTTTCAGTTTATCCATGGCCTTGAATGCCATTTTCTTTCTCACCCGAGTCGTAGCATCTTCAGGTTTGACTCTCATTTCATATGATACCAAACTACTCAGTAGATCATCTAGAGAAAGTTTGGAAAGATCTCTTTCCTCAAGGGATGACACCTTCGCATTATACAAAGGTGGAAGTCTTCTCAATATTTTCTTTACAATATCAATGTCTTTTATTTATTCGCCTAGACTCCAAATAGCTCCAACCACTTCAGTAATTCGATTGAAGAAAGAGTCTGCATTCTCGTCTGGATGAATCTTCAGATCATCAAACCGATTGTGCAGCAGTTGTAGTTTAACGTCCTTCACTTTGCTATCACCTTCATAAATATTCTCAAGTTTATCCCACATGGATTTTTCAGAGGTTCAATTCATCACCTTTAGGTAGATCTGATCAGAAAGGGCTGCAGTGAGTGCATTCTGTGCTTTAGCATCTGCATCAAAAAGTTTCCTGTCTATTTCAGTCATAGAAAGGCCCGTTGGATTAGTGACTTGTATTCCTTGCACAGTAGAAAAGAGAACTTCCATTCCAAGAGATCTCAGATGAGATCTCATTCTGTTCTTCCAGATCTGGAAATTGCTTCCATCGAAGGGAGGGACTCCCCTGACATTGACCGCGTTTTCCATGACGAAAAAGGTCATATTCAACACCAGCAACCTTTACACTCTGATACCACTTGAAGGACCCCGGGACACCCTGAGAGGGGAGGGGTGAATCAGGGGGACAACTTTTTCTTCTTAAAGTTGTGGATCTTGTTCCCACATTGGTAGGAACCTGTTGAACCTGTATGATGAAAAAGATCAGAAAGCAAACATGAACATGCATAGAGAAGACATAGCCATTTTTACTTGGTTCACCACTAAGGGCTACGTCCAAGGAGCATACACCGAAAAGTTGTCGGTCGTACCAAAAACCACTATACTTCACTAGCTGGAGATTACAATTGTTTGGGCACAGTCACTCTGTCCCAGGCTCACTGCCTTTACAAAGGTTTTGAGATAGCTCACTGCTTCTCTCGGGTCACTCCCGTTGACTCCCCCTAGCTCACTACCGTTGGTGAATTCACACTCAGTTTATAGACGTGAAGGTCTCTTCAATTGATAGTCATGAAGTTCATTGTCTCCTGTTCAACATGATACTTTGCTTGCATCAGAGTCCTGAGTTAATGCTCTGTTAAAATCCAAATTCCAACCACTGATGAATACCCCCTTTTCCCTTGTCCACAGGGCAAACAACCTTTGGAAGAGGCCTTCGCAAAGTACCCTACTTCGCAAGGCTCCCAATTTTGCAAAGCTCAAACAAGCCTTTGCGGAGCCCCTGCCATTTCGCGAAGCTCAATTGCGAAGCACTCTCGTGATGCTCCAGCCTTCGCAATGCTTGCCTATCGCGAAGCTCCTGCCTCTTCGCGAAGCTCACTGAGCGAACGTGGGGCCCACGTCTTTCGCAGAGCTAGAATAGCTGCCGCGAAGCTCCTCTTTCGCGAAGCTCCTCTTTCGCAAAGCACACTGCCTTCGAGAGAGACCTTTGCGAAGCGAGAACAAAGGACTTTATCTGAATTTCTCTCTACTTCTCTTGAGGGGGTCGGCCTCTATTTATAGGAGATTCCACCGACCCTCGACCCTTCCGCGCGAAGTCAGCGCCACGTCAGCTCAAATCGTGAAGCTCCGAAGTTCCCGCCGGAATTCTGTCCAAATCGCGAAGCACCACGACAATTTTTCGTTCGCGGAGCTTGACGTAATCGCGAAGAATCACCGTCAACATTCCTTCACGCCTTCGCCGCGAAGCTCCCTCGCAAAGCCCTTCTCCGCCGCGATTCGCTTCAGCTTCTGCCGTTCGCGAAGCTTGACGTAATCGCGAAGACTCACCGCCTCCATTCTTCTGGTCTTCGCGATTTCCAAACCATGAATCCTATCTTCGCGAAATTCATGCCTTTTCCATATTAAATCATGATCTTCATGGAAATCCTAATTTCGTGATGCTCACCAAATTCCAAATTTTGGACCCCAAAAATTTGGCAAACACTGGGAAACGACGCCACCTTCAATACTGTTGTGTGCTTGAACGGTATGATCTCTTTGCTGGTACACGATCCGAACTTCCATTGATGATTGACAACAAACACAAACCACACTCCAAATCATGCATAGAAGGCCATGGTTCCAACATATATGTCTACAAACCTAGACCAAGAAGGAGATGACATCCACCACATGCAATTGTTCCTATTCAAAGTTCATCTACTTCTGTTACCATTCCTCAATGGCTGATGGAAAAAACAAACTTTACAGCTAATTCCCAATGTACTTTTTCAAAATAATGAAAAAGGAACCTGACTCATAATTTATGATCACATTACTTTCTTAAAGTACCTAAATAGAATATTTATTTCAACTCTATTTACATACATTATGATTTGTACAAGTTATATGTGTGGGATTCAAGTGATATAAATCAATGAGTATCAATGAAGGACATTGTATAACTGATGTATAAGGGGATGGAATCTCGCTATGTGAGTATTACACTACTTATCTTAAATAATTATTATAATCAATTGTCCTATAAATATTTTTATACAAGGTTATTAATGCCTACTATGAGATCATTAAGGAGATGTTCAATGAAGTTTGTGTGGTAAATATTTTTCCACATAAACCAGTCTTCATTACAAGTGATTCTATCATAAGTCTTATTTTTTGACTTTAAATGTAGGTTAATATAAAAAATATTTATCAATTGTACAAATTTTTCATTGTAGATTATAATTAAGGGTCAAAATGAATCATTAAGAAGAAGCATGACCGGCAACCCAATTCTAGAAACTGTGCAATCTACTTGATTATTATTCTTTCCTATCAATATAGAAAACTTACATTGGACATTACTTGTTTTTTATATAGAAGAAAATGTTTTTTCATACTTAAATTCAATGAAACCAAAGTCAGTATTGAGAGGTAGAGATAAATATATAAAATATTCCATTACAGTGGGAAGAATTTATGTTTTTCAAATTCCTATAGGTATAGAACTATATAAGCTCTTTTGGATTGTAATTAAAATATTTAATATTATTTTGAAGAAAGAATATGTAGAGCAGTTGATTGGGAATTTAGAATATAATGTGAAGAAATGTAAAGTATTAATTGATCTATGATTTGAAGAAACTTCACAGAAGTCTCCCACAAGTGTAGACTATGGAATTATTATTTTTTATTTCATCGAAAAAATAATATGTGGTTTGGACATATCAACTTCATTAACACAAACCAATATAGATGATATAAGGGTATCAATGTTGCAATTTTTTTTGGCATAATCAACATTGATTTGGACCGATACTAACTTTACTGCAGGGAGAAGTTTGGATATGTTAACTAACAGATAGAAGGAAAGACAATACCAGTATAGGGTTTTGTAATCAAATTATGAACACGTCTTTAAGTAATACTATTTTTTTTCTAAAGAAATCCATTTACACATTCTGTTTTTAATTTTGATATCACTGCACTAAGTGAATCTCTTAAAAAAAATCAGAGTTGTTTACAAATGAAATTTGACACAAAATGAACAAT
This sequence comes from Viscum album, assembly GCA_963277665.1. Taxonomy (NCBI): domain Eukaryota; kingdom Viridiplantae; phylum Streptophyta; class Magnoliopsida; order Santalales; family Viscaceae; genus Viscum; species Viscum album. The sequence continues at coordinate 320,420,769 of OY728127.1, forward strand.
ATCATTAAACTTGAACTCAATAATTTGATTTTGAAATAACAACCCTTATTTGATAAAGTTTACTTGTCTGAATAAAGGCACTGAACATGTTTCCAGCAGAGACACACCTCCATTATCATAGTTCCATAGTTTTTGGAACTCCTTCCTATAATATATGAACAAATTCAATAGTTAGTGCCCCTATTTTATAAAGGGAAATAATAAAGTGAAACATAAATCATCACCAATATTTGCTGCATCATCTCTATTTTGTTTATGATTCCTGTGATTTTTTCTATCCAAACATCTTTTCACATGATCTCCTCCTCTTCAAGTTGGATTATTTTTAAGGTTAATATATTTCCCAACTATAGATCCATTACTACCCACATTTTCAGCTAGCATAGGGATATTGAAATTATCCATGTGCCTAGAAAATGTTTTGAGGTTTGAAAGACCAACCTCATAGACACCATCTATTTCACATTCCATTATTACTAATTTAATTTCCATTCAAGCTAGTTCTTTGTAACCTTTTTCTTTAAGTAAATTATTATCGACCTATTTATCAACAGGATCATCTTCACCAATGTCAAATTTTCATGAATTATTTTTCCACCTCTTCAGAATGCAATGTTTTTGAATAGATCACACATCAAGCCTCTAATTTTTTTTTAAAATATGGAAACACAATCTTCAAACTAATTCAAATTTTCTACAACAATACTTCACCATTCTATAATTCTTATCATATATAATCTAAAACTTTCTTTTAGACCCCAACATACCAAAAACATATGAGTTTGGGACTTAAATTTCAAGATAATATTTAATAAAACTTTCCCCAACCATTTGATATTCATTATAAAATAGCTCAATTGTTTTTGGAGTGTATCTTTCCATAACTTGTTTAACCAATGGATGGAAAGGGAACACAATTCATGGAAGTTTTCTCTTAATTTTTAAGTTGGAGTTTATTTTTTGATATCTACACTTTTCAATAACTTTCTCAAATTTCATGAAAAAATCACCAATTCTCAATGTATTTTTCATAAATCAATGAGCCCATTTTACCTCAAAGTATATACATCATCCAACCAAGATGATTTACCTTCAAAAAATTTAATTTTAATATCTATCCATCTTGCCTCAAAATCAACCGCATTATAGTACTCAAACATGAATTTCCTCAAATAATAAAGGAAACCTGAACCATCTTTTATCAAGATACCAAGGTGTTTTATGAAATTTTTCATTAGATTCCATTTACGTAGGCTATTATGAGTATCAAGAAGTACCTCATATTTTTCTTTTGAAATAGATGCATCTTGATAAGTAAATAGAGTTAACAGAATATTCATATTGTTCACCACAACAAATTTATGAAATAACCATGAAAAAGAACCGGTTGTTTTATCATAAAATAATGAAACACCAAAAATTATAGTTTCCCTGAAATGATTAAATCCAATAAAAATAGCTAGAGTTTTGAATTCCCTATTTTTACTAAATGTCATATCAAACACAACTACATCTTCAAATTGTTCAAAATCAAGATTCATTTTTTGGTCATACCAAAAAATATTTGTAATCTTATCATTCATTTCAAATTGAATGTCATAGAAAAATGATGGATTGTATTGAAATTATTATTCCAAATACACCAACATGACTACACCATCCCCCATAATCAAATCCATTTGATAATTAGATCAAAGAAAATTCATTTGGTCAACTCTGGTATAACCTAAAAAATCTTGACCACCAGCAATAGTCACCGCTAAAGAGAAGGAATCAAACGACCTAATTCCTACGAAAGAATTAACTTCCAACCCCACAACCTAAATTTCATTTACCTTTCTATGAGATCTCATAAATTGACAAGAATTAGTAGAATTAAATGGATGATAGTGATCATATGTAAATACATTACACAAATATTTCCCAAAGGGAAACATTATAATATAAATACATGCATGGCAACCAGTCCTTGTTTCTGTGCAAACATTTTTCACAAATACATTACGCTTATCATTATTCTTTTTCCCTTCCTTAATATAAGTATAAAGAACCGATGTAATTATTGTTTCATCCCTCTCAATCTTATTTTCATATTATTTATGCAAACTAAAACCAATTATTCTAGAATAACCAAGATAAAATGCATGGGAATTAAAAATATCTTTGAAATTCATTCCTACTTTAGGTTCCCTATTACTGACACACAAAACACTATCAGCCACATCATTACAACATTGACACAATGCAGGTACCTAAAGTTCAACGTTAAATATCCATTCACAAATGTGCCATTATAGATCCAATCAACACATATTAAATATAATGAAAAAAATAAATTATAAGGGATAAAAAAACCCCTTCAATATTTATATTCTCAACTTCATCATTGGAAAAAATCATGGTAGAATCATAACAAATAGAGCTCTATTTTTCATCTTGTAGACCTACGATCCTAGATACTCTAGTCATCCAATGCATTGACTGACTTGCATCGCTCACAGACCTCCATCACATCCATCAGGTTCTCCCCCAGCTTCCACTGTCTTGTTCTTGCCTGATATTCTGGCATGATAAACATTCTAAAGAACCCCTGGGTACGATAGCTATTAATCTAGGATGACTAATATTCTGATGAACCTAACTGGGAAATATTTATTATAATTTTATTTTTATATCTCACTAATTATAACTTATAATTAGTGTAGACAGTTTTAAAAAAACTCAATTCTAGTGAGTCAGCAGATCTGCTTCCATGTTGTGAGGAGGCACATGTCACAATCATAGGGTGTAAATTAACCCACCTATTTAGGTGATAAATAGAGATGATGTCGATCCCTACAATATAGGTACTCAAACTAGACCTGAATTTAAACACCCATTAAAAAATAATAAATCATTTGAATATCTATTTATACTTATTTATTTTATTTTTTAATGTTTGGTAAAACCAGATTAAAACTTAAATATGAATACAATATATTTTTATCATATTAAAAATAAAAATAAAAAAATATTCAGGTTTTAGGTAACCTAACATGAATTGGGTTCGAAAGTACCTAAATCCATTTTTTTGGGTCAGATATAACTATTCTAAAACATATATGTAATTATAATAAATATTGTAAATTCCTATACACACGTCACCCCTATCTCCCCTAATTCCCATATCTTCCTCCTCATCTCCCCCAGAATTGTCTATAACTCTTTGCTTCTGCCTCCTCCATGCCTCCTCCACCATGTATTTGCATCCCCTCATCCTTCTTGCATCCATGTCCTAGCCTCCACCTTCCCATATTCATGTCCTCATCTCCATGTTTCTACATCCATGCTTTCATTTGATCTCACTCCTCTCTTTTCTTTCCATATTTCCAGATTTTATTCTTCCTCCCCTCTTCCCCATGTGCACGTACCATTACCTCTATTCCCTCATCTCTACCTACATGCCTCTAAAACTTCCCTCCCATGTCTCCTATCTTCATGATTATGACAATTTTCCATCTACACCACTCTCCAATCTATCACTTTTGTTTTCCTCGCACCATAACTCACTAATTTTCAATTCCCAATTAACCCTAATTTCCTCTCCTAATGATGATTTACATGAAATATTCCTGAAGTTTAGAATGAATCACCTATGTAATGCCACTACTAAACTGTATGCACTTATTTTTTAGGTATGGTCTGATCTCTTTATTTAGCATTCATATTTTATTCTTTTTAAAATCACCTCTTATGGTTTTTTAGATATGAATTTTACTATTTTTCTCTATGTAATCTTTAAACATTAGGATATTATAAGACTTATCTTTTGAAATATGATGTTTTTGATCTGATCTATTTTATTTCCTATAAAATTTGAATTCTTTGGGCTCAATTGCATTGCTTTATTATTTTTGAATATTTTAATTTTTCAATATTACTATCTTGGAATTTTAGGATCCTGTTTTGAACTTTAGATTTTATATTCTACCATTTTGGTTTTTGAAGTTCTCCCATATGATTGAATTTTTATTTTGGTTCACATCATCAATCATGGTATTATAAATTTATATTTACTCTAATTTAGTCTCTTCCTTGGTTTTAATTCACATAATAATCACTCTAAAGGAGTTTTGTGCCCATTTTGAATTTTGTTGAAGCTATATAGGATGATCGTGTGGGACAAATGACTATGAAGATATGTTATTCTGATTTGGATTGGGAGGACGAGACTGTAATCACCAACAATGACCCAATAACAAGTGAGTCACTTTGTACATTCAATTATTTTATACAGTTCATGTTTAATTGCATGATCATACACCTGTTTTGATGTTCATTCATGAAAATCTAGGAATCTTCATCTTTTGTGTAGATTGTTGTAGCTTGATGAATATTTGTATATTGATGAATCATTTATCATTTTATCTAATTATTGCACCCAATGGTCAAATCATGATGGTGGATCCTTTATAATTCTTTTTGGTAGGGAAATTAGTTAACAAAGAAGTGGAAATATATCAAATGAGACTCAAAAAAAAAAAATATTAAATCCCTCCATGGATTTCCATGAGAAACACCCACCCCACTTATTATAACTTGGTTTATAGATTTTATTAAATTCAATCCCCAAAAATTAATGTGTCTTGGATAAAAATGGTAGACTTTAATAGTGGTATCAATGACCATTATATCACATGTAGTGTAATGACCCAGACTTTTTGAATAATATTAGTTTCCTCAAAATGTGTGTTATATTATTTTGTACTCAACAAAACTATACCCATTTCACAATTAAGTGAGTATAATTGAAATGTGACATTTGGGTTTAGACCGTTATATGATTGTTGGTCAATTATTATTATTGGTCAATATTACCATTGATTAATATGACCGTTGGAAACAATACATTTAATGTTATAATTAGTGTTATAAATAGAAATGATAATGGTTAATTTATAAAGAAAGAAGATTCGATGGACTCATCTAGTAGAGTCGTGCCGTACGAAGCCCAATTATTGGAATTTGGGAGGGAGGTAGTGTCTTTGTGTTTTTATCTTGACCAACCCCAATTTGAGATTCAACATGTTAATCTTGAATGAAATCACCTATGGGAGAAGTTCAAGTTAGTCGAGATAACCACTCGGGTGAGGTTATCCAAGCCACCCCAAGAGTTTATTACCATAGCACACCTAACCCTTAGGTCGTATGTGGGTGTTATAAGGGGTTATGTGTTAATGCCTTAGTCACTTAATTTTTAATCCCTTTGTCTAAATGAAATTTTTATTCCACCATTTCCATTTTAAGAATAGTTTTTCTTAAAAATTGAGATGGAATTTGATAAATTGATTTTTCGGGTAAAAAGTTCATTTTTCAGAAAGATATAAATTATTATATTAAAATAATGTTTTATTAATAATGTTTATTATAATAAAATAGTGTTATAAAAACACTCATTTTTAATGACAAATGATAAAATAATTTCATTTTTTTCAAGTGTTGTAAATTTAACTATGCATTTTCTGCCCGCTATTATTTTTAATAATCAAATATTTTTATAGTTAAAAGTTAATTTTATCATAATTATAGAATTATTATGATACAATAAATTTCATTTTATAATTCATAATATTGATATTAGTTTATGTTTAATTTATGAGAATTTTATAAAATATTTTGTTTTTTGCTGAATAGTAAAAATACAGTTTTGAGTTTTTGTTATGTTTAATGAAATCATAATGATGTAATATGTAATTTAAGATACTGGTCAACTCTTTTGGATTAAAATGTGATATGAGGTGTCCCAAGTGGCCAATACCATGGGAAAATACCATGGGAAAACCCATGGTTTTTCAAATACCACTACCGAGGTGTCCTTAGAAATTAATAAAAAACTCATTCACTTTTGCAATAAATACCCACCCATTACTCCATTAGATTTCATTAAAAATTTATTATAATATAAGGTTTGATATTATTACCACCTAAGGAGTCCTAAAAATGTTTCCTCAATCCCCCAAGGCCTCGATCTTTGATTTTTAGGAGTCACTCTTCAAGGTAAGGGAAATCTTAACTTCTCTTTTCCCTTTCAAGTTTCCTTTTTTATGTGGTATGCATTTCAAATTTCCATATCATGTTGTTATTTACATTATATCCTACCTATTTAATGTATTATAAGTCTTTTATGAGAGGTATAATCTTGTCCCCTCTCTTTTTAATTTTTTCTAAAACCATGTTTTATACCCGTTATGCTGCCGATTTTCTCTCTCAAATTTCTCTAATTTTCTCTAGAAATTATTTTAATTTCTTTATGTGAATACCCAAAACTATTTATTTTCCATGGGTACTCAAAAAAATTTAGAAATAATTTATTTTATTCTATAATTTACATACACGAAACCCTCATTCCCTTTTCATGTGTTATAAATGACATAATGATAATGTTTTTAAGCACTTTGTTAAAATGCCATGATTTTGATACGAAACCTGTTTCTTTTATTATCCATGGGTTATTTATGTGATGTTTGATTATGATCTATGTTGATAAAATTAATTAAGACATATTAAGGGTGTTCCCTAATAGTGCTCCAATGCATTGGTAAATAATTTAATCTCTAGAGATGACAAGTTTTACGATACCTTGGTGAATAACCTTGGTAATTTTTTATGACACCTCAGTGATAAACCATGGGGATATGATTATGAATGACTCAATTAAATGTTTTAGCCACATTTACATGTTATAAATCATGTTATTTTTATTATTATATTCCTATTTTCCATTCCTCATTCCTTTATGTAATTCTTCAAGTTCTTATTGATATTCCTCAAGATCATAAGTAAAATGTTTCACTTGTTTTCCCTTACTGGTCCTTATGATAACCCTATAATTTGATGTATATATATAGGTTATGATATTCAATAAATGTACTTAGGATGAAATTTGAATAAGCCTTTTAAGTGTAATAAAATAATTTTATAATTTTTAACGCATTATGTACCTTATTTCCAAGACACTAAACTTTAAAAGATCCTATATTTGTAAAATGCTATGTAAAGTTATGTATTAAAAAGGTAGGATGTAATAGTTGGTATCAAAGGATGGTTTAGTTATTTTCTTAAATTAGGATTTTAAAACTTTAGGAACAACCCTATAGAAAATTTTAAATATAGGAAAGCTTCATGGTATTTTGGTGAAATATTAATTAAGAGGTTTTTGTAAAAATAAATATCAATATAGATACGAATAAGTGGACGTGGCTCTAGAATAGATGTATCTAGGGGTAAAACCTGAAAACATCACTTTGAGATAGACTCAAACAGGAAGTGGTTCATGACAACAGGCCTTGCTGCACTCTTGGTTTGACAATCCCGAGGGATATAATTGTTTAATCCCAAACTTTTTATGAATAATTATGAATGATTTATAGAAAATTTAATTTTTTAATGAAGAACATGTTTAAGAATGATGTTATATGACATAAAAGTTCCTTTGTAATTATAAGATTATGAAACATGTTTCTCCCTAAGGTTTTCTTCTTTTAGAAAATGGTGGGAAATAGGAGGAACCGTGTAAATGGTGAGCGCAAAAGACCATGTGCTGATGACCCTACGATGGAAGCCGAAATGGAAACCTTCATGAGAATGATGAATCAACTAACTCAAGTTATGGACAATAACTTGAATCAGTATGAGAGACCAGTTTCAACATGAAGGGAAAAAATTTCTGTTGAGTCCTTTATGAATCAATGACCACCAACATTCAGTGGATCTACCGACCCATTGATTATGGAATAGTGGAAAAGCTCTATAAAAAATATCTTTTATGTACTTTGTTGTTCAGAATAAGAGAAATTCACTCTGGATGTATACCATTTATAGGGAAAAGCTGATCAGTGGTGGGTACTGATTAAAAACATGAGACCAATAGGTGATATTTAATCTATGGAGTGGGAAGAGTTCAAGGGAATCTTATTTAATAAGTATTTCCCTTGTTTGATGAGAATGAAAATAGAGAAGGAATTCCCATAAATGAAGCAGAACGAGAATGAATTAGTTTGAAGCTATGAGATGAACTTCACAAGACTTTCCTATTACACCTCTAGATTTTTTATAGATCTTAATGGGAAGTTTTATATACTCTTCAATGAAATAAGACCTCATTTACTAAAGAATTTATCCAACCAAGACTATGATAGCTATGAGGAAATCATATGGAGTGCTATGAAGGTTAAATTGGAGTTTGGTGAGATGCAATGTTATCACAAATTGAATGAGAAGAAAAGATCTCTAGATCTAAAATTTGGGAGTATCTTTGAACAAGGAAGATTAGGAAAGAAAGTGAAACTTTCCACATGCAATAAATGTGGGAAGAAGCATTCAGGGAACTGACTTATCAGGATTGAGAAGTGTTACGAGTGTGGAAGAGATGGAAATATCACTCAGAACTGTTGTAGTGAAGTGAATCCTCAACTTATCAACACAAACGATAAAGGGAAGATGGTTCATGCCCTACCTGAAGTCCAATTATTCAAGTGTGGAAATATCAAGCACTTTTATAATCACTGTCCAAATCCAATGGAAGTGGAGGGTAATAACCATCAGCCTCAACATAGGAAAAGGGAGAAAGGTCGTGCTTTTTATATCATGATAACTGAAGTTGAAGCTCCAAATGATGTGGTGGAAGGTACTCTCATTGTTCTCTCACAAATATAAAATACTTTGTTTGATTCTAGTTCTATGCATTTGTTAATTTCCTCATAGTTTGAAAAGAATATAGAATCAATCCCTAAACCACTATAATTAGAGTTACCAATCAATACTTATAGAGGGACTATCCAAGCATCAAAAGTGTATAGAAACTCTAGTATTTACTTTGGCGAGCATAATCTCATCGCAAATATTGTAGTCATTACCATTTTAGAATTTGACATTATACTAGGGATGTACTGGCTCTCAAAGTATAATTCCAAGATCAACTATAGAATCAAGGAAATATCAGTAGTCTTGAGTGGAAAACCTATAGTTATCTTCAAAGGATAGATATCTCAACCTGAGATTTGTTTAGAAACACCACCTGCAACCTTCTTTATGGAGTTTATCGGTGAAGATGAAGAAGGGGATGTAAGTACATAAATAGAGAATGTCCCCGTAGTTTAGGAATACATTGACATATTTCATAAGGAGTTACCTAGACCTCCCCTAGAAATAGAGGTAGAGTTCTCTATTGAAGTTAGGCCTGGTTCCATGTCGAATATCAAAAACCCTGTATATAATGGAAAATGTGGAGCTGTAGAAATTAAAGAAACAACTCCAACATCTTTTAAATAAGGGGTTTATTCAGCCAAGTGTGTCTCCTTGGGAAGAATCTATTCTCTTTGTGAAGAAGAATGATAGATCAATCTAGTTATTCATTTATTATAGAGAACTTAACGGGATCACAGTGAAGAAAAATACCCTCTTCCAAGAATTGATGATTTATTCAACCAGCTTTGTGGGGCTCAATTATTCTCCAAGATTGATCTTAGATATGGTTATCATCAATTGAGGGTGAAGAAATAAGATAATCCAAAGAATTCCGATCAAGATATGGGTACTTGGAGGTTGTTATTATTCCATTTGGCTTGACTAATAATCCAACTATTTTTATGAATTTGATGAATAGAGTCTTTAATAACTAACTTGATAACTTTATGGTAGTTTTTATTGATGGTATTATGATATATTCAAAAAATAAAAAGGAGCATGAGGATCATTTAAGGGTGATACTAAAAACTCTGAGTAAGGATAGGTTATTTGTAAAGTTCAGAAAGTGTGAGTTTTGGTTATAGTAAGTTGCTTACTTGGAGCACATTGTAACCAATGAAGGAATCTTAGTTGACCATGCAAAGACAAATGTTGTGGAGGAGTGGCTTCAACCTAAAAAAATAACTGATATTCATAGTTTCCTTGGTTTAGTAGGATATTATAGGAGATTTGTGAAAAAAATTTCATGACTTTCTAATACATTAACCAAGTTAACTCGAAAATGGGTGAAGTTCATCTAGAAAAAGGAGTGTGAAGAAAGTTTCCAAGAGATAAATAAGAGATTGGTTACTGCACCTGTGTTAACTCTACCCTATATCAGAGAAGGATTCATTATTTTTAGTGATGTATCCCTGAAAGGGTTTGGGTGCATCCTGATGAAAAATGACAAGGTGATTTATTATGCATCATGAAAGTTGAAGCCTCATGAGAAGAACTATCATACACATGATCTTGAGTTGGATGTGGTTGTTTTTTCTCTGAAGATATGGAGACACTATCTTTATGTGGAGAAATATGATATATACACAGATCAACAAAGTTTAAAATATATTTTCACTCAAAAGTAATTGAACATGAGAAATATGAGATGACCAGAACTTCTTAAAAAATATTATTATTCAATTCAGTATCATCCTATAAGAGAAAACAAATTTGCTGATGCATTAAGTATGAAAGACCTTATTGTGATGGAAATGATGAGGATTCAAAGAGATCCTTTGATCAAAGATCTAGTAAAATTGGACATGGGAATCATAAGGGAAGGGACATCATCAATACTATCCCAAATTATTTCTCAACAATCATTACTATAGAAGATAAAAAAATCTCAAAGGTAATATCTTTTGTTGCATAAGAAGTTAGAGGATGTGAATAATGGGAAGTTTCCTGAGTTCAATATTGATCAAAAAGGTGTACTAGATTTATTTACAAGGATATATGTTCCATATATTCCAGAAATAAAGAGGGAGATGATGGATGAAGGTCATAGATCTATATTCTCTATACATCTTGGAAGCACTAAAATGCCTAAGGAACTTTGTGATCATTATTGGTGGGATAACATGAAAAGGGAGATTACCGACTACACTACACGATGCTTGGTGTATCAACAAGTGAACACAGAACGACAAATTCCTAAAGGGGTATTACAACCACTACCCATACCAGCATAGAAGTGAGACAATATCACTATGGATTTTGTTACTGGTCTCCCAAAAACATTCAAAGGAAATAAAGCGATATGGGTTATAGTGGACCGTCTGACCAAGACAGACCATTTTATCTCTATTCGGGAAGATTTATCTCTTAACAAACTCACCAAGATATATGTGAAGGAAGTGGTAAGGCTACATAGAGTTCCACTTTCTATCATATCACATCATCATCTAAGGTTTACATCAAAATTAGGGAGAAGTATTCAACATGACCTAAGTACTGAATTGAATTTCAGTACGGCCTATCACCTTCAAACTGATGGAAAATATGAAAGAACTATTTAGACACTTGAGGGCATGCTGAGAACATTCTCAATGTAATTTAAAGGTGGATAGGATCAACACCTCCCATTAGTTGAGTTCTCATACAACAACAGCTTCCATTCAAGTATTCAAAGTGCTCCCTATGAAGCTCTATATGGGAAGCAATGTAGAAATCCTACCTATTGGGATAAAGTTGGTGAGAGAAATATTCTTAGGCCTGATATTGTACAAGATTTGATGGAAAATGTTCATTCCATCCAACAACACATAAATACTACTCAGAGTTGATAGAAGAGTTATGTTGAGAACCATCGAAGGGACTTGGAGTTTGATGTTTTTGAAAAATTCTTCCTTATAACTTCACCTTAGAAGAGAGTCATGCGATTTGGGAAGAAAGGTAAGATTATCCCCAGGTACATTGGCCCCTATGAAATCCTTAATCGCATAGGAGTAGTGGCATATCGGCTAGCACTTACACCAAATATAGATCAAGTTCATGATGTTTTACACATATCTCTCTTGAGGAAGTATATACCTGACCCTTCACATGTAATGAATCCTGAGGTGGTACAGCTAAAACATGACCTCTCTTATGAGGAGAAGCCAGTGGAGATATTGGATCGTAGAGACAAGGTGTTATGAAACAAGACTACCCACATTGTTAAAGTGTTGTGGAGGAACCAAAAATATGAAGAAGGAATGTGGGAACTGGAAGAAACAATGAGGTAGAAATACCCTCACATTTTCTCAACCTAGGGAATGAGATGAAAATTTCCAGGATGAAATTTATTAATGGGGGAAGAATGTAACAACCCAAACTTTTTGAATAATATTTTTTTCCTAAAAATGCGTGTTATCTTATTTTGTACTCAAAAAAACTATATCCCTTTAATAATTAAGTGAGTATAATTGAAATGTGACCTTTGGGTTTTGAATGTTATATGACCTTTGGTCAATAATGACCATTGGTCAATTATGACCATTGGTCAATTATGACTGTTGGTCAATATGACCATTGGAAACAATACATTCAAAGTTGTAATTAGTGTTATAAATAGAAATGACAATGGTTTATTTATGCAGAAAGAAGAGTCAATGACCTCATCCAGTAGAGTCGTTCCATATGAAGCCAATTTATCAGAACTTAAGAGGGAGATAGTGTCTTTGGTCTTCACTCTTGACCAAGCCCAAGCTGAGCTTCAACATGTTAATCTTGAACAAAATTGCATACGGGATAAGTTCAAGTTAGTTGAGATAACCACTCAGGTGATGTTATCCGAGATGCCCCAAGAGTCTATCACCATTTCACACCTTACCATTAGGTCGTATGCGGGTGTTATAAGGGGTTATGTGTTAAGGACTTAGTCGCTCAATTTTTAATCCCTTTGTTTAAATAAAATTTTTATTCCATCATTTCTATTTTAAGAATAGTTTTTCTTAAAAATTGAGATGAAATTTGATAAATTGTTTTTTTGGGTAAAAATTTCATTTTTTAGAAAGATATGAATTATTATATTAAACTAAGGTTTTATTAATAATGTTTATTATAATTAAATAGTGTCATAAAAATATCCCTTTTTAATTAAAAATGATAAAATAGTTTTATTTTTTTCAAGTATTAAAAATTTTATAATGCATGCTGCTATGCATTTCTATTTGCTATTATTTTTAAAAATTAAGTATTTTTATAGTTAAAAGTTAATTTCATCATAATTAGAAAATTATTATGATAAAATAAATTTCATTTTTTAATTCAGAATTTCTATATTAGGTTACATTGAATTTATGAGAATTTTATAAAATATTTTGTTTTTGGTGAATAGTAAAAATTCAATAGAGTCATTCCATATGAAGCCCATTTATCAGAAATTGGGTGGGAGGTAGATTATTTTGGATTCACTCTCGACCAAGCCTAATCTGAGCTTCAACATGTTAAGATTGAATGAAATATTCTAACGGGAGAAGTTAAAGTTAGTTGAGATAACCACTCGGGCGATGTTATCCAAGCCGCCTCAAGAGTCTATCACCATCGCACACCTTTCCCTTAGGTCATATGTGGGTGTTATAAGGGGTTATGTGTTAAGAAATTAGTCACTTAATTTTTAATCCATTTGTTTAAATAAAATTTTTATTCCATCATTTCTGTTTTAGGAATATTTTTGTTTAAAAATTGAGATGGAATTAGATAAATTGATTTTTCGGGTAAAAATTTCATTTTTTAGAAAGATATAAATTATTATATTAAACTATGGTTTTATTAATAATTTTTATTATAATTAAATATTATTAAAAAAATGTAAGAACCCGGACCTTCTTTTCAGGTATGTTTTCCTTTTCTGGTCGTTTTTGAGGAAAAGATGTTTTTCTGGAAATTTTCTACGTACACGCCGTGTACTTTCTGAGTACATGCCGTGTACTTGGTTACCACAGGTAACTGTGTGCTGGCCTTGTAGTATCCATGCACAAAACCATGTGGGGGTGACCTGGAGGCCACCTAAAGTGGATTACAGAAAAGGAGAGTACACACTGTGTACTTTTTTTCATTAAACGCATCGGGGTCGCGTCTAATCGCCAGAAACATCTTCTTACAGGTCTTGTTTGGATGAGAGCTCCCGTACTACTGTAGATCTTTGACGAACCCCCGAGCGATCGTCTATCCTCCAAATCTAACACCGTCGGTTGCGTTGGAATTGCATCGGTGAGTTCTCTCTTCTCCTAGAGCTTCATCTTCTGTTTTATCCTCTTTTGTGAGTTATCGTGGGTTGAACGTTTTATATGTTTTCTTAGATCTACGGAGTTCTAAGGCGATTCCAGCCTCAATGTTCGAGTATATTGATATCCTAACATCGAGGTAGGTGGTTTTTGTCTTTCTGTTTAAAGTCTTTGAGTATTATGTGCAAATTTTCCTAATACCCATGAACGGGGTATTGTGCATTCACCGTTTTAGCCCTATCGTTTGTCTGCTATGCTTGTATGCTTGAGTAGATGGTATTTGTTTGTGAATAGGGTGAATTTATATGCTTTGGATGTGTTTCCAATGCATGTTTTTCTTGTTTTGACCTTTGGGTCTAGTTTTCTTATTAGGTTACTATTTACTTTCCCATGCCTAGTATTATAGGATGGTGTGACTGTTGTTATGTTATGCTGTAGAATGCTATCCAAGTAGTTCTCGAGGTTTACCTTGGCCGACATGTGATGATATACTTGCTCGACTTACATAGGGCCATGAGAAACTGGTGTATAGACCATAGGGAGAATGGATGTTGAGGGCTTCTCCAGAGTGTCTTTATAATTTTACGATGCGAGACCACAGGGGGAATTGATGTTGAGTGCTTCCTCAGAGTGTCTGTAATTATGAGACATGGGACATAAGGGGAATTGATGTTGAGTGCTTCCCTAGATAGCCTTTAGTACCGATATGAGATTACAGGGGGAATTGACAGTGGGTGCTTCCTTAGAGAGTCTTTGCTTTAGCTGAACCAGAGGGGTGAGACCATGTGTGATTCCCAGAGGGTCGCTTGTAATTGTTTGGTTGAACCAGAGGGGTTAGGCTGTGAGTACTACCCATAGGTTTACCTATTTGTGTTTATCTATTTTGATTAGTTGTTGCTTGATATTTGAAACTATAAACTGTTTAATGCTAGGTATTTCTTGTTTACTGTTTTCTCTTACTTACTACTTGTCATATTCTCACTGACTATTCAGCACAGATCTTTTGGTGGTTGCCTACTGGGATTTAGTCTCACACCCTGTTTGGGCCATGCTTTTGGGCCCAAATAGATTATATTATTGCATGTATAGATAAGGGAAATCGCCCTTCTACTTCAGATACTTGATTTGCTGTGGAGCTATAGAGCATGGGACCAAGCTATGGCTTGCGATGCTTAGGAGTTTATCTGTTTTATTTTATACTTTGGTTTAGCACTGTTGTATTCCAGCATTTTGACTTGTTTGGATGTTTTCCTAGACATATGTATCATGCATCATTTTATATATGTTCTCCAGTTTATACCTTCAGTTTTCTGCTGTTACTGCTGTATGTCATTATTACTACTTCCGCTATTGTATATCTGTTTACTTCCAATGTGTACTCTGCCAATGAGGGCATAGTTTCCCCACTATCACACCCAAGGCCCTCGCTGCTAGTTGGTAGCCTCTGGAATTTGGGGAAATACGCTTGAGGTCGTGTGACCAACCGGGTACGGGGCGCCTTTGGGTGGCTTCTGGAACCGGGACGTTACATAGTGGTATCAGAGGAATTATTTTCTTCTTGACTTACTGTTTGGAGCCTATAGCCAGGGATAAGATAGAATAGGTACTTGGTAATAAGCTGTTCCTGGGAGTAGTTAACCCGTGTACTGGGAAAATCCAATCTACATCATTTATTGCAATTGTTTTTTTTCTGGTTTTGAAATTTTACAGCAGATTTGCTTTCACCGTTGGGTGATTCACATGTTTTGTGCTGTTAACATTAATGTTATTGAGGTTCTATTTCTATCAAAACCCAATGAGATGAGGGTATTCCATCTCATGCATCATATATGCACTTTCTAGAAATCACATGTCATGCATTCTTCCATGCCATCTAGGGTGCATTAGAAATCGCATGTTGTTGTGATAGATGTTGTGTAGAATATGCATGCTGTTGTGATAGATGACTTGATAAAATACCTGCTATTTGATAGGGTATTGTTTGTGTAAGGTTTTGTTTGAATGAATGCCAAACTTTGGTTCTTGATGTGTTATGGGCCCTCATGGAACATAATTTGGTGGATCATTGCACTGTTATCCTTGTTTGTAACATGTATAAGATGCCAAGATTTGATTCGCGGGGAGTATGGGCCCTCACGGATCAGAATTTGGAACACTCAATGTTTGTTTCAGTGTTTTCTGGGTTCCAGAGTAGTTTCTGAGGCTTACTGTCTAGAAAAACCCAGAATACACGCCGTGTAGTCTTGACTACATGCCATGTGTTCTTATGTTCGGGAAGAAACTGTTTTTCTTAAGTACACACCTTGTACTTTATGTACATGCCATGTAGTCTCTAACAGTGTCATAGGCCATGTGGGCAGAGACACAGGATAGGGAAATTCTTGTGGGAACACGCCGTGTACCGCTTGTGCACACCGTGTGGTGTTGAACCTGTGTCCGCCTGTGTAACTAACAACACAGATGGATAACCCTTAAGCTATACACGCCAAGTCAGGATTGAACACGCCATGTAGTTTGACTTAGGTACCCGGCTGTGTCACTAACAACATAGGTCGATGTTATCATTTCACGTACACACCATTTCCTCCATGAAAACACCGTGTGGTGTGAGCCGTGTGTCAGGTCATGTCACTAACAACACGGGCTAGGTGAAGCTTGTCTAGTACACGCTGTGTCTTCTGTGAACACACCGTGTAGTCTTGTCTTGGAAGAACCATGTGGCTTAACCATGTAAAAGGAATCAGGTAGATAAAGAGGATTTAGGTACACGCTGTGTGTTAAGACAACACGCCGTGTGTATAGGGTGATACACTAACAGTCTTGGTAGAGGTACACGCCCATGTGAATGACTTAAGAGAACACGCCGTGTAGGTTTTATACACGCTGTGTAGTCATGTTTTGTAAAACTTGAATGTTTTCTTCCTCTTGATCCCTTCTTACACTTCTATGTTTCAGTCCCTGTTAATCCTGATCTAAGGTGTGCATTTGAACTTGTAGAGTCATGCCACTGAGACGTCCTCCAATTGTCCGCCAGTTACAGGGCAGTAATCAGATGCTGGATACGGCTGATCAGGGACTTCTTGCAGATCCTCCTGCTGTGCCAGTTTTGGCACCATCAGTTATACCTATTACCGGTGCTGATGCAAAGTTCAGTGAAGGATTCATGAGGATGATATAGACTTTTCATGGAGCACCGCCTCCTGCCCCATCGATGGTATATTTGACGTGATTTTTCCAGCAGCAACATCCTCCCACCTTCTCAGGGGAAGGAGGACCTCAGGCTGCAGAGTCAGGGCTAGAAGCCATGCTGACGATCTTTGAACATCTAGAGACGCCTCCAGAGAGGAGGGTCAATCTCGCTACTTAAATGCTTCGAGATTTCGCCAAGAGATGGTGGGATGTGATCTCACAGGCAGGTCATCAGCAGGTTATGGCTTGGGAGGAGTTCCAACGCATCTTCTATGACTAATTCTATCTGGAGACCTTGAGGGCCAACCGATCTTGGGAGTTTATGAGCCTAGAGGAGGGTACCCTATCAGTTATGGATTATTCCTCTCGTTTCACCGAGCTTCAACATTTCACACCCCTCATAGGAGGATATGAGTTATTCCTAGCAAGGAGGTTCGAGGATGGCCACAGACAGGACATCTGCTCTTAAGTGAATATCTTCAGGTTGACTTCCATCGCTTCCATTATCAACTAGGCACTGATCATAGAGTAGAATCTGAGGGAATATGGGGTTGTGAACTAGAGCATCTCGACATCTAGAGTTAGTGCTTTGCCAGCTGACAGCTGGAAGCGCCACAGGGAAACTACACGAGGAGATCCAAGTAGGCGGGATGCATCTTCTGGTAGCCAGGTGGTGTGCTACCAGTGTGGGAGAAGTGGGCATACAAGGATGAAGTTCCAGATAGACCCGGTGGAGTGCCGATCATGCGGCAAGATGGGCCACCTTCAACGCTTCTGTCAGGTCTTCTCACCAGTAGCTGGTGACAGGGGTTCTTCTATGATTCCGTGTTCGGGTGCAGCATCGCCAGTTTCTCACCAGTCTGAGAACTGGAGTTTTTCCGGCCATTCAGGCCGAGGTGGAGGTCGCGACCATGGTGGTCATTCACCAGCATACCAACGATAGCAGGGTGGATCAGCTCAGAGTGGTCAGGTAGGGTCACTGAGCCACAGAGCTGGCCAGACTTTTGTAGTGGAGTAGACCCATCAGGAGCAGGATCTCGGCCCTTCTACAGTTAGAGGTACTATCCTAGTTGCCTCAGTTTTATCTTCAGCTCTTTTTGATACATGGGCTTCCCATAGCTTTATTTCTGTTGCTGTTTTGGAGATCCTTGGGCTTTGCATCTTTTCTTTTGCCAATGTTTTGACACTAGACACTCCATTGGGGACTAGAACGTCTAGTGTACATCAGTGAAAGGAGTGTCCTCTAGAGGTTGGTGGGTGTCACTTCTTAGGGGATCTCCATTTCCTAGAGATGACAGGCTATGATGTCATTCTTGGAATGGACTGGTTAGTTCCCTTCCAGGAATTCGTTGACTGTTATCATCGTAGGGTGAGTTTTACATCACCAAAGGGTGAATCTTTTCTTCATAAAGGCGAATGGGATGTCCAGGAGAGCAGAGCGGGTCCAAAGCATCATGGGTTAGGAGGAGTTGTAGCCCAGATTACTAGTCTGTATCTAGATGACTAGGGGACTTCACAGTTATACTTTCTTCCAGTGGTGGATCATTTCAGAGATGTCTTTCCAGAGGAATTTTTAGGTTTTCCTCTGGAGAAAGAGGTGGAATTTTCGATTGAGATTGTGCTCGGAGCGGCACCGGTTTCCATTTATCCTTATAGGATCGCTACACCTGAGTTGTAAGAGCTCAAGAAGCAGTTGGAGGAGTTGCAGGAAAAAGGTTTCATTCGACCCAGTACTTCTCCTTGGGGTTCGCCTGTCCTGTTTGCGAAGAAGGCAAATAACACCCTCAGGCTTTGTGTGGATTATTAGAAGTTGAACCAGTTGATGGTCAAGAACCGATATCCTTTACCAAGGATTGATGATCTCTTTGATCAGCTTCGAGGATCCCGGGTGTTCTCGAAGATTGACTTGAGGTCCGGTTATCATCAGTTGCACATTATACCATCTGATATACCTCTCACAGCCTTCCGGAGTAGGTATGTTCTATACGAGTATATGGTTATGCCGTTTGGTCTCATGAATGCGCTTGCAGTTTTCATGGAACTGATGAACCGAGTGGTCAATTCGTACTTGGATTCCTTCATGGTTGTCTTCATGGACAATATCTTGGTGTACTCTCACACTCGACACGACCATGCCATACATCTCTATATCATTATGAGTACACTGAGAGAGCATCAATTATATGATAAGCTCTCAAAATTCCACTTTTGGATGGATCAGATTCACTTCTTGGGTCATGTTATCTTAGAGACATGAGTATCAGTCAACCCAGAGAAAGTGAGAGTAGTAGTTTCTTGGGAGCATCCGAAGAACTTCTTTGAGGTACAGAGTTTTCTAGGGCTGTATGGATACTATAGACACTTCATACATGACTTTTCACGCTTATCAGTACCGCTGACGGGTCTGACTAAGAAGGGTGAAAAGTTCTTGTGGTCAGATTCTAGTGAGTCAGCCTTTCAGGATCTGAAAGGGAGGTTGACTTCAGCACTGATACTAGTATTTATAGAGCCAAGAAAGATCTATACTGTTTATTGTGATGCTTCAGGTATCGGGCTAGGAGCTGTGCTTATTCAGGGAGATGGAGTCGTTGTGTACGGGTCTCAATAATTGAGGCCACATGAGAGGAATTATCCGACGCATGATCTGGAGTTGGCAGCTATTGTTCATACCTTACGCTGTTGGAGACATTATCTTTTGGGTGAGCATTTTGTGGTTTTCACCAACAACAAAAGTCTCAAGTATATCTTCACTCAGTGTGATCTGAATCTGAGGCAGCGAAGGTGGGTCAAGTACCTTCAGTCTTTTGACTTTGAGCTTGCCTATACGCCTAGGAAGGGAAATGCAGTGGCTGATGCGTTGAGTAGGAGGACTCAGATACAAGCAATTCAGGAGGCCATCAGTGAGTGGCAGCTTTTGGCTCTATTCTCTAAGATGCATTTGGAGGTTCTCGATAGACTATGGAAGACGTTTCTTTCTTCTATAGCCGTTACCTCTACTCTTTTTGATCGAGTACGAATGAGGAAACTATCATATTATAAAGGCCTAGTCCTACAGGAAAGTGTGTCAAAAGAGGAACCTATTCCTGGATGGACCATAGGCGAGGATGAGATCTTGAATTTCCAGGGGTGCGTATGGGAACCAGCAGACATACGTGAGGAGCTGATGTGGGACTTTCATTCCTCAGTTTGGGCTGTTCATCCTGGTGTCACCAATATGTATCATGATCTACACCTTCAGTATTGGTGGCTAGGTATGAAGAAATATGTTGTTGGTTTTGTCATGAGGTGTTCCACCTATCAAAAAGTTAAGGTAGAGAATCAATGACCAGTAGGGTTTTTACAGTAGTTATCCATTCCCGAGTGGAAGTGGAACGACGTCACGATGGATTTTGTGACAGGGTTTCCGAGGTCGCCTCGAGGGAATGATACAGTTTGGGTTGTCATTGACAAGCTCACTAAGGTTGCCCACTTCTTGCTGATCAAGGAGACCTTTAGTGTTGATGAGCTAGGACAGTTGTACATCCATGATATTGTACGTTTGCATGGAGTTCCACACTCCATCGTTTCAGATAGGGATGCACATTTTACTTCTCGGGTCTGTCAGGGGCTAAAAAAAGCTTTGGGTACATAGGTGCTTTTGAGTATAACCTACCACCCACAGATAGATGGCCAGTCTGAGCATACGATTCAGGTTCTTGAGGACATGCTCCGAGAATGAATCCTTGATTTTGGAGGTTCTTGGGAGAATCACATACCTCTTGTGGAGTTTTCCTACAACAATAGTTTTCAAGAAACTATTTAGATGGAACCTTATGAGGATTTTTATGGTAGGCCATGCCGATCACCCTTATGTTGGCTGGAGGTAGGAGAGACAACTTTGCTGGGACCTCGCCTTGTTCAGGAGACCATAGTGAATATAGAGTTGATTTGGAAGAGGATTGATACAACATAGTCTTGGCAGAAGTCTTATGATGATCAGTGGAGATGACCTCTGGAGTTCGAGGTCGGGGATCAGGATTTCTTGCATGTCACACTGAGGTTGGGACACCAGAGGATCAGGAGACAGGGTAAGCTTTCACCGAGGTACGTCGGGCCGTTAGAGGTGTTAGAGAGATTTGGGCCGGTTGTCTATCGGTTGCAGTTACCTCAGAGGTACCGGGATATGCACGACGTCTTCCACGTTTCTCAGCTTCGACATTACCTTTCAAACTTGTCTCATGTTTTCCAACCTGTGGAGGTTGAGTTGGAAGTGGACGCATATTTCAAGGAGCATCCTATCCGGATTTTTGATCACAGTAAAAAGGTTCTCCGTGGCCAGTCTGTTCCTCTGGTATGAGTTCTATAGCAGCACGGGCGAGTACAGGACGAGACTTGGGAGAGTGAGGCAGATGTACGAGCACAATGGATAGAGTTGTTTGGGGTTTCACTTCTACACCGCGCTAGGGAAATTCAAGGACAAATTTATTTAAGGGGAAAAGTTTGTAAGAACCCAGGCCTTCTTTTTAGGTATGTTTTCCTTTTCTGGTCATCTTTTAGGAAAAGAGTTTTTTTATGGAAATTTTCTAAGTACACACCGTGTATTTTCTGAGTACATGCCGTGTACTCGGTTACCATAGGTAACCATGTGCTAGTCGTGTAGCGGCCACACACATGGCCATGTGGGGGTGATCTAGAGGCCACCTAAAGCGGAGTATGGAAAAGGTGAGTACACGCTGTGTACTTCAATAGTACACACTATGTAATTTCTTTTTTTCATTAATTGCACCGGGGCCCCGTCTGATCACCAGAAACGTCTCCTTCTAGGTCTTGTTCAGGTGAGAGCTCCCATACGGCTGCAGATATTTGACGAAGCCCCGAGCGATCATCCGTCCTCCAAATCGAACACCGTCAGATGCGTTGGAATCACATCGGTGAGTTATCCCTTCTCCTAGAGCTTCATCTTCTATTTTATCCTCTTTCGTGAGTTATCGTGGGTTGAAAGTTTTATATATTTTCTTAGATCTACGATGTTCTAAGGCGATTCCAGCCTCAAGGTTCGAGTATATTGATCTCCTAACGTCGAGGTAGGTGGTTTGTGGATTTCTGTTGAAAGACTTTGATTATTATGTAAATTTTTTTCCAATACCCATGAACGGGGTATTGCGTGTTTACCCTTTTAGCCCTATTGTTTGTCTGCTATGATTTTATTCTTGAGTATATGGTATTTTTTTGTGAATAGGGTGAATTTCAGTACTTTGGATGTGTTTCCCATGCATGTTTTGCTTGTTTTGACCTTTGGGTCTAGTTTTCCTATTAGGATACTGTTTAATTTCCCATGCTTAGTGTTATAGGATGGTGTGATTGTTGTTCTGTTATACTATAGAATGCTAGCCAATTAGTTCTTGAGGTTTACCTTGGACGACACGCGATTCTATACTTGCTTGACTTACACAGGGCCATGAGAACCTGGTGTATAGACCATATGGAGAATGGATGTTGAGGGCTTCTCTAGAGTGTCTTTATAATTTTATGATGCGAGGTCATAGGGGGAATTAACATTGAGTGCTTACTCAGAGTGTCTGTAATTCCACGACACGGGCCACAGGGGGAATTGATATTGAGTGATTCACTAGATCGTCTTTAGTACTGATACGAGACTACAAGGGGAATTGACAGTGAGTGCTTCCTCAGAGAGTCTATGATTTAGCTGAACCAGAGGGGTGAGACCGTGTGTGCTTCCCAGAGGGTTTCTTGTACTTGTTTGGTTGAATCAGAGGGGTTAGGCTGTGAGTACTAGCCATAGGGTTACCTGTTTGTGTTTATCTATTTTGATTAGCTGTTGCTTGATATTTGAAACTATAGACTGTTTACTACTGGGTATTTCTTGTTTATCGTTTTATCTTACTTACTACCAACCATATGCTCACTGACTGTTAGGCACATATCTTTTGGTGGTTGCCAACTGGGATTTAGTCTCACACCCTGTTTTGTCCATGCTTTTGGCCCCAAACAGATTATATTTTTGCAGGTATAGATAAGGGAAAGCTCCCTTATACTTCAGGTAATTGATTTGCTGTGGAGTTGGAGAGCATAGGACCAAGATATGGATTTTGATGCTGAGGAGTTTATCTGTTTTATTTTGTACTTTGGTTTAGCACGGTTGTATTCCAACATTATGACTTGTTTGGCTGTTTTCCTAGACATATGTATCATACATCATTTTATATATGTTCTCTAGTTTATACCTTCAATTTTCTGCTATTACTGCTGTATGTCATTATTAATTCTTCCACTATTGTATATCTATTTACTTCCACTGTGTACTCTACCAATGAAGGCATAATTTCCCCACTATCACACCCAAGGCCCTCGCTGCTAGTCGGTAGCCTCTGGCGTTTGGGGAAATGAGCTTAAGGCCGTGTGACCAACTGGGTATGGGGCGCCTCTGGGTGTCTTCTGAAATCAGGATGTTACAAAAAACACTCTTTTTTAATTACAAATGATAAAATAATTTTTTTTTCAAGTGTTGAAAATTTTACAATGCATGTTACTATACATTTTCTATCCCCTATAAATTTTTAATAATTAAGTATTCTTTTAGTTAAAAGTTAATTTTATCATAATTAGAGAATTATTATGATAACATAAATTTTATTTTTTAATTCAAAATGTCAATATTAGGTTATGTTGAATTTATGATAATTTTATAAAATATTTTGTTTTTTGGTGAATAGTAAAAACACAGTTTTGCGCTTTCAGTGTGTTTAATGACATCATAATGATGTAATATGTAATTTAAGATGATGGTAGAATTTTTTGGATTAAAATATGATATTAGGTGTCCCAAGTGGCCAATACCATGGAAAAATACCATGGACAAGCCCCTAGTTTTTCAAATACGACTACTGAGGTGTCCACAAAAATTAATAAAATGCTCATTCACTTTTTCTATAAATACCCAACCATTCCTCTATTTTATTTATAATTAATTATCCTTAAATATATGATAGTATTACCTCTTAAGGGTTCCTACCAAGGTTTCCTCAAGCCCCAAAGGTCCCGATCTTTGAGTTTTATGAGTCACTCTTGAAGGTAAGTGAAATCTCAACTTCTCTTTTTTCCCTTTCAAGTTTTTTTATGTAGTATATATTTCAAATTTACATATTATATTATTATGTACATTTTATCATATCCCTTTAATATATTATGACTCTTTTATGAGTGGTATAAACATATCATAACTTTTTTAACATTTTCTAAAACCATGTTTTATACCTGTTATGCTGCCAATTTTACTTCTCAAAATTTTCTCTTTTTCTCAAAATATTATTTTACTTTATTTATGTGAATACCCAAACCACTTTAATTTCTAGGGGTATTTGAAAAAAAATGTAAAAATGATTTATTTTATTTTTTAATTAACACACATGAAATCCTCATTCCCATTCCATGGGTTATAAATGACATAATGATCATGCTTTTAAGCACTTTTTTAAAATTCCATGATTTTGATACAAAACCCATTTATTTTATTCTCCACGGGTTATTTATGAGATTTTTGATTTTAATATATGTGGATCACATTAATTAATAAATATTAATGGTTTTCCCTGATAATTATCCAATTCATTGGGTAAAGAATCTAATCTCTAGAGATGATAAGTTTTCCGATACGTTGGTGAATAACCTTGGTAATTTTTTAAGATACCTCAATGATAAAACTTGGTGATATGCTTATAATTGACTCAATTAAATATTGTAGCCACATTTCCATGTTATAAATCATGTTATTTTTATTATGATATGTCTATTTTTCCATTTCTCACTTCTTTATGTAATTCTTTAAGTTCACATTGATATTCCTCAAGATCACAAGTAAACTATTTCACTTGTTTTCCCTTACCAGGCCTTCTGACCACCCTTTCCTTTGATGCATGTCCCAAGGTTATGAGCTGAAATAAATATAATTAGGATAAACCTTGAATAATCCTTTCAAGTATAATAGAAGAATGTTATAAGTTTTCATGTATTATGTACCATATTTACAAGACACTAAACTTTAACCGATCCTTTGTTTGTAAAATGCTATGTAAAGTTATGTAATAAAAAGGAGGGATGTCATATGTAGCATAAATCATCAAGTTAAAAAAGTAGAAATTTTTCCTGAGATTTTAAGAGTACCATGTTGGTTATAATACACTACAACAAAACATACCTTTAACAGTTCTAAAAATGATCTTTGTCAGTGCTTAAAATCACTGACAACCTAAGCGATATTAAAATCCTCCACCTTTTATCAACACTAGAAAAAGTTATAATAAAGATCCCCTTTATGATTTCTTTAAAAAAACATTGATAAATGACCCTTTTATCAGTGATTTTTGAAAGTGTTGATGAAGGATATCTTTATCATTGATTTTTATTTAGCACTGATAAAAGATATCATTTATCAGCACTAGATATGAAACACTAATAATGGTACCCTTTATTAGTGCATCATATAGCACTAATAAAGGCAATTCCTGCTATTATATATTTGAAACCCTACAAAAACCATTCATTAGCCCTGTAAAATCAAATCCAATCAGAATACATAAAAATGAATAAAAATATACAACAAATACAAAATTTAATAGAAAAAATTTACAACACAAATACAAGAAGAAAACTATATTATATACATTTTAAACATTGGTTTGTACAATTACATGATTAAGTAAAAATTATAATAGACATTAAAAAACATCAATGTTCCTTTGTCTTTGGACCTAATCCCCAGTCAAGATAATAGTTTCAAAACAAACCACCCCATATCGAGGAAAAGAATGCACCTATATAAGAAAAAAATTATTATGTTAGTAACACTATAAATAAATAAATTAAACACAAAGTGTCAATTTTAAACAAAAATGACAGTTTTATATTGAAAATAAGTACTTAGAGTCATATAAACTACATCTTGTGTCAGATTGGTGTGCAGTCAATTTGTACACATAAAAAATAAATTATGGACCATTTTTCAAAATTTTGAAAACAATCCATGTTCATTTTCTCAGTTTTGGATATTTGATGTGTGTTTTAATCTAAAATGGCACATTTCTATTGAAAAAACACACTTTGAGTCATATCGATCACATCAAGTCTCTGATTGATGTGAGGTCAATTCCTACACATGAAAAATGAATTATGGACCATTTTACCAAAGTTTGAAAACAATAAAAGATCATTTTCTCCATTTCGTCTATTTGATGTGTATTTAAAACTAAAATGACACTTTTGTATTCAAAACATGAAATTTGAGTCATATCGACCACATCATGTGTTAGATTGATGTGTGGCTAATTATTATATGTAAAAAATGAATAATTGATTGTCTTCCTAAAGTTTGAAAATAATTTGTGCTCATTCTTTTGGTTTTGGATATTTAATTCATGTTTAAAAAAAAAGACAATTTTATATTGAAAACACATACTTTGAGTAATATCGACCACATCATGCGTCAGATTGGTATACAGTCAAATTGCACACATAAAAAATAAATTATGTACCATTTTCCTAAAGTTTTAAAATAATATGAGCTCATTTTATTAGTTTTGGATATTTGATGTGTGTTTAAGCTAAAATAAAATCTTTCTATTGAAAACATGCACTTTGAGTCATATCGATCACATCATGTCTTGGATTTATTTTTGGTTAATTCCTATAAGTAAAAAATGAATTATGTACATTTTCCTAAAATTTGAAAACAATACAAGCTCATTTTCTTGGTTTTGGCTATTGATGTGAGTATTAAACTAAAATGACACTTTTGTATTGAAAACATGCAATTTGAGTCATATCGATAACAGCATGTGTCAGATTTATTATCAGTCAATTCCTAACCATGAAAAATGAATTATGGATTATTTTTCTAATGTTCGAAAACAATCTGAGCATGTTTTCTCGGGTTTGGCTATTTAATGCGAGTTTTAAACTAAAATGACAGTTTTATATTGAAAACACGGACTTTGAGTCATATCGACCACATCATATGTTAGATTGTTGTGTGGTAAATTAATACATGTAAAAAATAGATTATGGACTATTATAATAAATTTTGAAAACAACCTAAGCTTTTTTTCTCAGTTTTGGTGATGTGACAAGCAATTTAAACTAAAATAAAACATTTCTATTAAAAACATGAACTCTGAGTAATATTGGTAACATTGTGTGTCATATTTATATGAGGTTAATTTGAAAATGTAAAAAATGAATTAAGATCTATTTAACTAAAGTTTGAAAACAAATTAGATTGTTTTCTTGGTTTTGGCTATGTGATGCGTTTTAAACGAAAATGACAGTTTTATATTGAAAAAATGTACTCCAAGTCATATCATTACATCACGTGTCGGATTGCCGTGCATTAAATTCCTACACATGAAAAATTAATTATGGATAGTTTTTCTAATGTTTGAAAACAATCTAAGCTATTTTTCTTAGTTTTGGAGATGTGACACATGTTTTAAACTAAAATGGAATATCTCTATTGAAAACATGCACTTTGAGTCATATCGATCACATCATATCTCAGATTTATGTGAGGTAGATTCATACACATCAAAAGTGAATTATGGACTATTTTACTAATGTTTGAAAAAAATATGTGCTCTTTTTCTTGGTTTTGGTTATTTGACATGTGTTTTAAACTAAAATGGCACTTTTGTATTGAAAACACTCACTTCGAGTCATATGAAACAAGTGATGTGTCATATTGATGTATGGTTAATTCCTTCACCTGAAAAATGAATTATAGACCATTTTACTAAAGTTTGAAAACAATATTATCTCATTTTCTTGGTTTTAGTGATGTGACATGCATTTTTAAACTAAAATGACACATTTCAATTGAAAACATGCACATTGAGTCATATCGATCACATCACGTGTCATATTGATGTGTGGTTGATTCTTAAATGTCATAAATGAATTATGGACCATTTTAATAAATATTGAAAATAATACAAGCTTGTTTACTTGGTTTTGGTATTTGATGCATGTTTTAAACTAAAATGACACTTTTGTATTGAAAACACATAATTCGAGTCATACCGACCACATTGGGTGTCGTATTGACATGTGGTTAATTACTACATGTGAAAAATGAATTATATATTATTTTCCTAAAGTTTAAAAACAATTTGAGATCATTTTATTAGTTTTGGATATACGACACATGTTTTAAACTAAAATGGAACTTCTTTTTTGAAAAAACACATTTCGGGTCATACTAACCACATCAGGTGCCATATTGGTGTGCAGTCAATTTTTACACATGAAAAATGAATTATGGATCATTTTAATAAAGTTTGAAAACAATACTAGCATGTTTTCTTAGTTTTGGAAATGTGAAACTTGTTTTTAACTAAAATAGAACTTTTGTATTGAAAACACGCATTTCGAGTCATATTGACTACATCATGTGTTAGATTGATGTGTGGTCAATTCCTACACATCAAAAATGACTTATGAATTGTTTTAAAAAAGTATAAAAATAATTTAATTTTTTTTCTTGGTTTTGATCATGTGATGTGTGCTTCAAACTAATGTGTACATTTTTCAAAATAATTATAAGATAAAAATGATAAGAAAATTAACTAAAAAAATTAGATAAAATGATTTTAAAATTAACTAAATAAGTAGTAGGAAGTCACCTGTTCATGATGTATGTATACATTCTGACACCATGTATTCTTACAATTCATTTATAAATGAATCAATTTTCTCTATTATACCTCTCCTTGAGAAATAGATAAAAATAATATATAATAACTGTGATACTAATGATTCAAATCCCAAATGTATCTCTAAGGTCATATCCTATACTAGATCACAAACATAGTGGGTAATCACCTAAATTTAATGTTGAAAAATATTTCGACACCATGCACGCTTCCCACTCATCTCTAAAAAAATTTACTTCTTCTATTGAGTATGTAGATTGTTGAAAATATTAGAAGTAATAAGAAAATATATACAAACAAATGATTAAGAAATATTTTTAATGAAATTGTAATTACCTTCCGAAATTACCTTTTCAGGGATTCTAGTCTTTTGATGGTATATGATACCTTTCATAAATTTGTAAACATAATATCCAAAATAATTATCATTATCTTTCTTGAGACACTATATAATCTTTAAAAAAAATAATTAAATTATTTTTAAATATTTTTTAATAGTTAAATATTTCTAAATATACCTTAATATGATTCAATTTGAAGTAATCACGAGGCTTCTTATTTTCAGGAACTGACCCCGTACCGCGATTTAGCCTATATTTAGTGATTAACCTATTGTAAAAAATTTCTTGTTAAAACAAAACCCAAAACATATAATTCAATGTTTATCTATAAAATGTTGATTTCAGTGAATTGAAAATTCACAATACACATCTTGTGTGGTCTCTTTGTTGGAAATCCATGCATTGGATTCAAAAAATAAATATTTGGGGTATCCAAATTGATTGTGATCAATATCCAATGATTCTTAAAAAAAAAAGAAATAAAAAGAATAAAAATATATTTTAAGTGATTTTATTTTAGAGTTTTACCTGTGAACTGTAGTCATAAAAAATAGTCTATCGCCTATTATTTTTTTCAAATGTATTGTTTAGTGCATCTTTTTTCTTATCAATTTATTCATTCCCAAAAAAAATTTCTTTCATAGAAATGATATAGGGATTAATGAATCCAAATCATGATTTACAAAATTTTCCCTTTATGTTGTGGTAATATAAATTCATGTAGAAAATATGAATAGTTATTAACTTTAATGAACATATTAGATCATTTTTTGGATAGATGTATTATGAAAATGTAGCTTATATATGTATTCAAAAGTGAGACTCCCAACCATTCATACTTGAGAATATCATTTATACTCTCAAGACCAACCATGTCTATAATGAAAGTTCCAAATAGTTATTCCTCATATGGATTATATGACATATCTCTAATCTTTGTATATGGTCTCCGCATGAAGTTGTAATGATAATATATACCGCAGTTGAACTAGAAGGGAGAAGGTACTCCCAGAAGGTATTTTTGTTTTCTTGATTGATACAATGGATTGTCTTGATTGGAGCATTATTTTCCGAATCGTTTTATCCATCTAAAGTACCATACCTCACTTCATAACCATTTTCATCAACTCTTACAAGTTTTTCATTTTATTTTTTAACAATATACTGTTGGATCTGAATCTACAGATTATACACAAGAGGGGGGGGGGTGAATTGTGTCTTTTGAAAATTTTCAATAACTCTTTTCTTGAATGAGTTATGTCCTTTATTCTTTATCAGATTTGATCGTGCAATGGAAAAAGTAAAATCAAGAACACAAATATGTATAGTGGTTCGGGGAATAGAAAGCCCCTAGTCCACTCCACCAATGGTCTACTCCACGAGCTTGGTGATTTTTACTATCTGGTCCTCCTTTCCACAGACCGATTCACAACTGAGTACAGGTAGTTGACACCTTTACAATCCAAGGCGAAACAAATCCTTCTAGTTCAAACACGAACCTACACAGCTTAGAACGAGAAGTTGGTTACTCAAGAATAAAAAAATAATTTCATAAAGAAATTTTCAGTTGATCTTCACAATTGCAATAGAATGTAATTGACAACAGATGGATCGACGTCACTAGAAATATTGATCTTCAAGATGAGGCAGTTCTGAGTTGATCCAGTTGTAGTTGAAATAGAGATATAGTTCACAACCTAAGCAGTAGTAGATCCACAGTAGATATTCGATGTATAACAGGTGAATCTTCTATCGAGTTCCTTCTTCTTGAACAAACAGAGCTTTTATGCTCCTTTTGAATCAACAGATTAATCTTGAATAGTTTCAATCTCTGTTTTCCACCTTTTTCAATAATAGATCAATCACATCCACTTGTACCTGGTGTTTCAGAGAGAACATATATAATAAAACATATCTCTTGCATATTTAGATCCATAAAAGTTTCCTTCTAATTCACGATATTCAAAAATTTGAATTTACAGAGAAGTCGTAACTTCCCTTAAGACTCGACATAAAAAGCTCCTTTTAATTCGATCTTAAATCCATTAATAAAATGGCTTTGAATCAGTCAAAGTCGTACTTTAAAAACAACTTTAAATCCGGCTTGAAATCCGCCCAGAAATCAGCTTACTGATCGTTGCACATAAATATCGTCTGTCAAAATTTATGACGCCAAACGTAAGGTTGATGACGTGGCCTCTAAACGTAGGGTTAATAACATAGTCTTCAAACATAAGGTTGAAAACGTAAGGTTGAACACAAACGTAGGGTTGATCATCCATACTTTTTCTTCAACACTCAAACATATGGTAAAAGATCCATACTTTTACTTGATCCATACTTTTCCAAGAACGTATGGTTGTTCAAAAAAGTAAGGTTGATGAACCATACTTTTGAGAAACAAACGTAACATTTAGAATTTACGTACGGTTCTCCATCCATACTTTGCTGATAACCAAAACGTAGGGTTCCTTCCTAACATAAGGTTCTTCTTCCATACTTTGCTGAAAACGTATGGTTGTTTAACCATAATTTTCTCTTATCTCAAAAAGTATACATGCTTTTCATCCTTACACTACGTTTATCCACGTAGGGTATAAACAGTGATTCCAGAACATGCTAAAGAAGATTCTGCGCTATATTCATCTACGTAAGATGTGAACAGTGATTCCAGAATGTGCTAAAACAGATTCCACGCTAAGTAATAAATTCTCGTTATTTGAAGAGTAAAATAAATTAATAAACTTCTACAAAATACTAAATAAAATCATTAGAAAATAACTAAGGGTATCTGTGAGCATCAAAATTATCATAAAGAGATAGAGTATTATTTTCAATAATCTCCCCCTTTAAATAACATTAATACGTATTGTTGAAAACAATACTTCGCTCAACAATCTCCCCCTTTTTGATGATCACAAAACCCATAAAATAATTAAAATTATTTAAACAAAATTAAATTTTAAAATTCGTTATAAAGTTTTAAATAAAAACTTCTCCACCAAAAAGATAATGATAAATCCAAATGTCTCATTTAAATTTCTCCCTCAATAAAATGAAATTTTATCCCTCAATAAAATGAATTCTCCCCCTAAATAAAATGTAGGTTTTGATGTTGTGTTTATCCAAATTCTCCCCCTTTTTGTGATGTCAAAAATAATGAAAAACCATGGATTTTAACACGTTTAATATTGAAATGAACTGTTAGTAAATTCTATTACGAACTGTTTATCAATAATTAAATCTGGAGTACTGGCATATTAAAAATAAAGTCAGTAAATCAAATAAAGAAAGAAACAAATAAAAAATGAAGGAAAATTGTCATTCAAAAACAGTAGTATATACATGACAATGATATACATAGGAATCAAGGTTTGGGTAAGATAGGCAACAGGGTCTATCTCCTCTGGATTGCAGACTTGATTTCTGTAAACTGTTCCCGAAGTCTCTTCATCATCCCATATCCAAGATTGATAATGAGATCTCTGTTTTATTGAGTCATATGAATATCCTCAATTAAATTGACTCTGAAAAACTCATCCATCCTTTCCTCTTTTTCAACAAATACTGTCAGCTTCTCTGATAACAGATCAAACAGAATTCTGATCGATGGCTCACTAGATGTCAGTTGATCCACTAAGAACTTCTGATTGTCCAGAAAAACTGACAAAGGAGTACTGTTACATTGAGGATCTTGTATCCTGTCATTCATATTGCTCAACGCAGCTGTGATAGCCTGAAACCTTCTGATTAAATCAGGTGAAGTACCTGATCCACTAACAACATTATTTACAACTGATGAAAATTGGTTCTCTATAAACAACTTCAGATCTGATAAATCTGACTTCATAACCATTTCAGATTTTAATTTTGTAACAGAAGTCATCATATCCTCTTTAAACATTTCAACTTCTTGCCTTGAAACTGTACACTCCTTCATCTTTTGAAACATCAAATGTTCTAAGTCTAAGGAATTTCTCAGAGAAGCATTCTCAGATTCCAACTGAGATACTTTTCTGTACAGTTCTTCAACTTCTTCTTTCCTTGAATCAGATGCACCCTATGCTTGATTCACAGTATCAGGTTGATGCAGTAGTACCAAAGGAAATGATTCAACATCAGATTTTTATTTTTCTCTATCCTTAGAAGGTTTGTCCACATATTTTTCCTTAGAGTTTTCAAACTCCTCCATAGAAAAATCCTCTTGAAGTACCTCTATTTGAACTTCAGAAGCATGATCATCACATTCATCTGCATCTTTGTCTTCTACTGGAATTTCAAGAACAATATTTTCAGAAGTTTCCTGAGGTCTGACCACTTCTTCACCAGGCACTGCCTCTATCTCTTGTTCCTATTGAAGTGAAACTTCAACATCAGCTACAATCTGTTCCTGATTTTCCCTTTGAGTTTCTTCTTGAGCTCCTTATTTCTCTACTGGAGCCGTTCTCTCAGTAACATCTTCCATGGTTTTATCAACAACAGCTTCCCTTACAAAAGAATAAGAAAATAAATCTTCTGTTGTAGTTTCCAAAGAAGTGGAAGTGACTTCCTCATTTACTGGTCCTTTTCTTCTTGATTGAATTCCCTCATGACTTCTGTCTTCCTCAATATCTGCCACTTCGAAGCGAATCCTTCTTGCTAAATTACTGACTCTGGATTCAGCTTGTCCCTCCTTGGACTTAGCAGGTTGAGCTTGAGCACTCTCTGAGTCTTCCTCAGCTCCTACTGGCAAAATTTTCCCTTTAATTGTGCTCCATAAATATCCAACTTTCCTCAAAGTTCCAACATTAAACGTATTACTGTGATGACAGATAACTCTTGCATCCACTAATCTCACCATGTCTTTCTTAAAAAACAACTTAGAAATAAATCTACCAAAGGGGTAGTAATTCATCCTGGCCTCACTTTGACAGCAGTAACTGAGATACCTTATCATGAATCTTGGAAAGTTTAACTTAATATCACTTAACATAAGAAACATTATATACATATCAGGGTACAAAATCTTCTCCATTTCTACCATCCGTGGAGCTATTCCGGTCTGAATAAATTTTACCAAAATATTCTGATCATGTTCCAAATCTTTAACAAAAATTTTCTTTATTTTCTTGGTACCAAAAAGAAAATACATGATGTCTTCGGATTTATTCATAGAATCTCCTATATTATTCAAGTCAAAATGAAAAAATCCCTCATGAGGGCAGTTGAGAATCTGACTAATATCTACTGAAGAGATTGAGAAATCTCTATCCTATATCTTAGCCATCATACTGTCCTCTGTATCTCCCAGACTAAATTGTACAGATTTGTAGAAGTATCTAAGTTCTACTTCATACAGAAATTCCGTATTTTCACTGTTGAACATCTGTTCAAGATTCTGAAACGACAACGCTTACTTCAACAACAGATTTGTCTAAAATAACCAGTCGATATCGATTACCTTGCTCTGTAAGATTTTTCTTCCCTCAGTGCATTGTCTCTTGGCATTGCTCAGCTCGGCCTCACTGGATCTTTTAGTCCTTACCATTTTCGCAAGAGTCTATTAATGTTTGAAGGTTAGTGTTTTATAAGTTTGAAGGTTAGGGTTTCAGAAGAGGAAGTGTGATTTTCGGATTTCAAAAGGGTTCGATAGAAGTGAAAGGGTTTAGAAGTCGAAAAGGCTCTGACAGCCTTGATTCCTATGTAATCACTAATCATTACATATATTTTAAAAAAAAAAAATTTATATGATGAAAGAAAGAAAATATTAAACAGTATTCAATAAACAAAATAACATTTACATAAATAAATAAAAATAAATAAAAAAAATTATTTAAAATTAAATAAACCTAGCTCCCCCTCAATAAAATCAAACCTTGCAGTGAGAAGTGTTTTAATAAAAATATCTACTAATTGAATTTCAGTATTTATAAATTCTAAAAATATATCCTTTTTAATAACATTATCTCTTAAAAAGTGATGCCTTATATCAATGTGCTCAGTTCTAGAATGACTAATAGTATTTTTTGAAATATTAATTGCACTCGTATTATCACATAAAATAGGTGTATTATTAAAATTCAATCCAAAGTCCATATGAGTGTTTTTCATCCACAACACTTGTGCACAACAACTGCCAGCAGAAACATATTCTGCCTCAGCTGTTGATAGGGAAACTAAATGTTGTTTCTAACTAGACCATGATACTAAATATTTTCCTAAAAAGTGACATGTACCTGATGTACTTTTTCTATCTAATCTACAACTTACAAAGTCAGAATCTGAATATGAAATCAAATTGAAATCATAAGTTTTAGGATAAATAAGAGATTGAAAAACAGTTCCTTTTAAATATCTAAAAATTCTCTTAACAGCAGTTAGATGGGATTCTTTAGGACTTGATTGAAATCTAGAACAAAGACATACTGAATACATTATATCTGGTCTGCTAACACTAAGATATAACAAGCTACCAATCATACCTCTATATAACTTGTTGTAAACTGATTTACCAGTTTCATCCAAATCAAGTTTTATATTAGTACACATAGGAGTTGTAAATGGCTTGCTATTTTCAAGACCAAATTTCTTAAGTAAATCAGTAATGTATTTGCTTTGATTTAAAACATTTCCAAAATCTTTTTGAAATATTTGAAGACCCAAAAAGAAATTTAATTCTCCCATCATACTCATTTCAAATTCTTCTTGCATTAATTTTGAGAATTCATGACAAAGAATTTTATTTGTTGATCCAAAGATTACATCATCAACATAAATTTGAACCAATACAACATTATTTTTCACAGTTTTCTTAAATAGTGTTGGGTCTACCATTCCAACAGTAAAATCATTTTTCAAAAGAAAAGAACTTAATCTTTCATACCAAGCTCTAGGTGCTTGTTTAAGGCCATAAAGAGCTTTAGTAAGTTTAAAAACAGAATCAAGTTTTTGAGAGTTTTCAAAACCAGGAGGTTGCTCAACATAAACTTCCTCCATTAAATAACCATTTAAAAAGGCAGATTTAACATCCATATGAAATAATTTAAAATTCATATAATATGCATAGGCTAAAAGGATTCTAATGGCTTCTAACCTTGCTACAGGTTCAAAAGTCTCATCATAATCTATTCCCTCTTCTTGATTATATCCTTTAGCTACTAATCTTGCTTTATTTCTAGTTATTGTGCCTTGGTCATCCTGTTTATTTCTAAAGAACTATTTGGTTCCAATTACATGATAATTCTTAGGTCTTTCCACTAATTCCCAAACTTCATTTCTTTTAAACTGCTTTAATTCATCTTGCTTTGATATTACCCAACTTTCATCATCTAAAGCTTCTTCTATAGTCTTGGGTTCTTGTTGAGATAGGAAGGCAGAGAATTCCACTAGATTTCCTAAGTTTCTTATAGTTTGAACACCAGTTTCTAAGTTACCTATTAAAGTTTCTAAAGGATGATTCTTTAGGATTCTAGAATTTCTAGGTAATATATTTAAAGGTTTTTCAGTATCATGTTCCTCTGAACTGGACTGAATTTATTTTATATCATTTTCAAAATCATTCTTTAAATTCTCAAGTCTCATGTTATCATTAGTGTCAAGTTCATCCATTTGTTCTGTCCTTTTCTCAAAAGGATCAGATTCATCAAATTTCACATGAACTGATTCTTCAACAATCCTTGAATTCTTATTATAAACTTTATAAGCTTTGGAGGTAGCAGAATATCCTAAGAAAATACCTTCATCAGATTTTGGATCGAACTTACCAAGATTATCCTTGGTATTTAAGATATAAACCTTGCATCCAAAAACTTTAAAGTAATTTACTTTTGGTTTTCTGTTATTCCATAGTTCATAGGGTGTCTTTTTCAAAACAGGTCTAATTAAAACTCTATTAATTATATAACAAGCTGTATTCACAGCTTCTTCCCTGAAATATATAGGTAGTCTATATTCATTTAACATAGTTCTACCCATTTATTGAATTGTTATATTTCTTCTTTCTACAATCCCATTCCGTTGAGGTGTTCTAGGTGCAGAAAAGGTATGTTTAATACCCATATTTGAGCAAAAGGAATTAAATTCCAGATTCTCAAATTCTCCACCATGATCACTTCTCAATGAGATAATATTGAAACCTTTTTCATTTTGAACAGATTTGCAGAACCTTTGAAATAAAGTAAAAGCTTCATTTTTAAATTTCAAAAAGAAAATCCATGTAAATATTGAATAGTCATCAACTAAAACATATACATATAATTTACCAACTAATATTGCTACTCTTGAGGGTCCAAACAAATCCATATGAATAAGTTCTAGAGGTTTATATGTATCAACCTTATTAACAGATTTGAAGGATGATTTGTGTTGCTTGCTAAGTTGGCATGCATCACAAAATCTGTCACTTTCAAATTTGAGACAAGGTAAATCAGAAACTAAATGTTTCTTAGATAAATTATGTAAAACATATACATTGCAATGACCAAGTCTTCTATGCCAGATCCAAGATTCACTTACTTTAGTAGTCAAGAATTTTACTTGTTGTTTACACAAGTAATTTAAATCCAAAGTATAGACATTTTCAGTTCTTGGTGCTTTAAATTTAAACAGTTTATCTTTAGAAACAATACAAAAACTGTTAGTAAAATCAACAATATATCCATCATAACAAAGTTGAGAGATACTTATCAGATTGTGTTTTAGTCCTTGTACACAAAGTACTTTGTTGATTGAGACTGTTTTTGGATCTCCAACAGTTCCAATGCCAATGATTTTTCCTTTGGCATTGTCTCCAAATGTGACAAGTCCTCCTTCCTTTTGAGTGAGTGAAGAAAAATTAAATGAGTTTCCACTCATATGTCTTGAGAAGCCACTGTCCATGTACCATATATCTTTTCTTCTCTGGTGACCTGCTACCTATAAAGACATTCAAACAAGTTGCTTTGGTACCCATATTTTGTTGGGTCCAGGAGTGTTAGCTAGCAATGATTTGGGTATCCAGATTTGCTTTGTTCTTTTAAAATTATCTGAATCATATAAGTCTTTTGAAACATAGGCTTTCTTAATACCACAAATTTGAGGTTGTCTTAAGAAACAGTTTTTAGCAACATGTCCCTTTGCCCCACAAAAATTACAATTAACCTTTTTAGAGCTAGGAACAAAATAATTTTTATATAGCTTTGGTTTTTCTCCTTTACTGCCAATTCCAAATCTCTCCTTTTTAATGACAGCTTTTCCAAGAATTTAATTTAATGAATTTTCTCCTTTTGTAAAAACCAATGCAGTCTATTTGTAAGATTCTACTTCATCCTGTAGTGTTTTTATTCTTGATTCAAAATTAATATAGTTAGTGTTAATCAATTTGTATTTATCAGTTAATTCTTTATGTTGTTTCAGTATTGTGTCTCTTTCATCTGAAACAGATTTATGTTTATTTTTTAGTGACTTATGTTTCTTAAATAGTGAGTCATATCTTTCTTCAAGCATGTTGTAGTAGGCTGCAAGTTTTTCATTTGTGTAGCTTGATTCAGAATGTGATTCAGAGGAGTAATTTGAGTGTACCTCATCAGTTTCTACCATGAAACACATGTTTGCCTTTAGATTGACTTCTTCTTTCTCTGAACTTGATTCAGAAGAGCTACTAGAGTCTTCAGATTCACTCCAAGTAGCTTTCATAGCTTTCTTGTCTTTCTGCTCAAAGTCATTTCTTTTGAAGAATTTATTCTTCTTGGCATCCTTCAATTGTGGGAAATCTGGTCTAATATGTCCCATCTTTTTTCATTCATAACATATTACTTCCTTATTATCTCCATTAAAGGATTTTTTGAAGCCTCTTTTCTTACTGTAGAATTTTCTAAATTTTCTGGCTAGGTTGAGCCAGTTCTTCATCTGAGTTGAATGAGTCAGAGATTTCTGATTTAGCTTTGACTTCTTTTCTCTTCATCTTTATATTCTTTTGTTGTGAAGTTACCTTTAAGGAAGTATCTTCTCTTTTGATAAGCACTTTATGTTCATTAGCTTCATCTTGCATTTCAGCTTCATACATCATCAGTGTACCAATAAGCTCTCTCATAGTTATATATTTTACAGGTGTTGATTGTCTGATTGCAGCAGAGATACCATTCCATCGAGTAGGAAGTACTCTCAGTACTTTTAATGCTTGATCATCCTGCTTGATAGGTTCTCCTAGAGCAGTTATGTTATTGAAAATTTCTGTCAATCTCCCATTTATTTGAGTAATGCTCTCACCTTCAACCATTCTGAAAGTATCAAATTTCAGTTTTACAGTTGCATATCTCATTTGTCTCACATTGTCTGTTCCTTTATATTCCACAACTATTGTTTGCCACATCTCATATACTGTCGGGCATTGAGATACTCTGTTAAATTCATCTGGTCCTAGACCGAAGATAATTGCATTCATAGCCTTCGAGTTCATATCGTACTCTACTTCTATAGCAACACTCCATGTCTCAGGATTTTCAGGAATTTTATAAGGAGTTAGAATCCTTGAATAGACTCTATATATAAGGTTTTTCAGATATATTATCATGCGTGATTTCCAACAACAATAGTTGTCTCCATTAAAATATGGTTCTCTGACCATCGATATCCCTTCTCTTGTATCCGTCATGGTGCTCTGTTATATAATCCTTAAATGCTTCTAGATTTCTAAGGCTCTATCAGAAGCTCCTCCTCTGATACCAATTGTTGGATCTGAATCTACAGATTATACACAGGAGGGGGGTGAATTGTGTCTTTTTCAATTTTTCAATAACTCTTTTCTTGAACGAGTTCTGTCCTTTATTCTTTATCAGATTTGATCGTGTAGTGGAAAAAGTAAAATCAAGAACACAAAGATGTATAGTGGTTCGAGGAACAGAAATCCCCTAGTCCACTCCACCAATGCTCTACTCCACGAGCTTGGTGATTTTTACTATCTGGTCCTCTTTTCCACAGACCGATTCACAACTGAGTACAGGCAGTTGACACCTTTACAATCCAAGGCGAAACAAAGAATTCTAATTCAAAAACGAACCTACACAACTTAGAACGAGAAGCTGGTTACTCAAGAATAAAAAAATAATTTCAGAAATAAATTTCCAGTTGATCCTCACAATTTCAACAAAATGCAATTGACAGCAGATGGATCAACGTCTCTAGAAATATTGATCTTGAAGACGAAGCAGTTATGAGTTGATCCAGTTGTAGTAGATATAGAGATATAGTTCACAACCTCAGCAGTAGTAGATCCATAGTAGATATTCAATGTAGAATAGGTGAATCTTCTATCGAGTTCCTTCTTCTTGAACAAACATGTCACGACCCGTCCTCGGGGCCCATGCCGTGACTACCCCAAGCCCGCCTTCCATAGGCCAGGGGATGGAGACTATCACCAAAGGCGTAAATCCCAATAACTGGGAAGGAATTTCCTTTATAAAAGTAACAAAACACCACAGAGTACAAGAGGAAGTAAAACACCAAGTACAAAAAGGAAGTGCTGAAAAGTAAATGGGCCAGAATACAAACCCAATCGAAAGTACAACTACAACTGAAAGAAAGTACAACAGCTGGAAGAAAGGAAGCAGCTCCTGGGTCGTCCTCCTCAGATCCTACTTGAAGGGTAGGTATAGATAACGCAGCTCCTAGATCGTCCACCACGGATCCTACCTGAAGGGTAGGTACAAATAGCCTCAACAACGCTCTCACCCGTCAACCTTCTCCGAGCGTCACCTCATCATGAAGTCCACCATCGGATACTATCTCGTCATGAGGTCCACCTCCGGGTACCATCCAGTCCTTGAACACTCAGCCCCTGTCTGCGCTGTCCGTCGTCTGCAACCAATACAACGAGGTGCGAGCATAGCCTGTGCAGGGGTGAGTATAACGATACTCAGTAGGGACCCCGAGACCCTCAAGTTCTCACTAAATCCAACAAGTATAACCACAAAGAAGATATCAACAGATAACCTATACTTAGGTACATGCCCATACATATACCCAAGTTATCAAGTAACCCATCTCAATCGTGAGGAAACACAAGGATTATGAAATCAACGGATAACATCTACCCAGGTATATGCCCATACATATACCTAAGTTATCAAGTAACCCATATCAATCATGAGGAAACACAAGGATTATAGACTCATCTCAACCAAGATTTTATTCATGATGTCAAAACCACGACTGCTGGAGAACTCCTCCTCTGTTGAGTACAGAGGGCCTGCCGCTACAACCAAGCACACCGAACTCCTCCTCTGTCGAGTACAGAGGGCCTGCCACTACAACCAAGCGCGCCAGACTCCTCCTCTGTCGAGTACAGAGGGCCTGCCACTACAACCAAGCGTGCCAGACTCCTTGGACTGCTGTAGTACTCCACCTGTCGAGTACTGTGGGCCTGCTGCTACAACCAAGCGCTTCGGACTCCTTGGACTGCTGTAGTACTCCACCTGTTGAGTACTGTGGGCCTACTTCTACAACCAAGCGCTTCCCACCATGGGTCTACTGCTACAACCAAGCGCTCCCCCTCATAGGTTCCAGAGGTACTCCTTCTGTTGAGTACCGCGGGTCTGCCGCTACAACCAAGCGCTCCTCCACCATGGGTCTGCCGCTACAACCAAGCGCCCCCCTCATAGCCTCCAGAGGTACTCCTTCGGTTGAGTACCGCGGGTCTGCCACTACTACCAAGCGCTCCTCCACCGTGGGTCTGCCACTACAACCAAGCACTCCCCACTGGGCTATCCGAAACACACTGAGTCGATAGATCAGCAGTTGTCAAGTCTCAGCCAACTACTAGGTCTCTGCACTCTGCTAGCTCGTCACCAGGAGGGTCCACTCCACGAGCTGCTCGTCGATACTCCAAGTATCACAAGGTTCCATGAAGAAGTATCTCAAAGTACCACCTCGTCATAGGGGTCTCAACACAACAGACGGCGCGTCAATCGGACGCTCGGTCTATGAGTTATTATCCTTTTTGTCCCAGGGGCCCGGTTGGTTTCGTGAGCGAACCAACCCGGCTGTATCTCGACTGTACCCCGAACTCTCATAGAGTATGCTCATAGGGACCGTTTCTCAATTTTATCACCAACGACACTGACGGTTCATCAAACGGACGTCCGGTCTGAAAGTTATCAGCCTTTCCGTTCTAGGGGCCCGGTTGGATTTCGGGTACAATCCAACCCGACCATTATCCAACTGCATCCAAAACTCAGGATAAGTATGCGAAAAGTTCCATCTCATCAAGAGGAATCCAACAAAGTCAACGACACTTCAATTGGATGTTCGGAGCTCGAGAGATAAGCGTTTCCGCTCTGAGGGCCCGGTTGGTTTCGTATCCGAACCAACCCGTCCATACTTAAAGTTCTCCGAAACCTTGAGTGTTATATACCTAAATGACCGTCTCGATCCAAGGATCTCTACGCAACTGACGGTGTGTCGATCGGAGGTCCGTAGCCCAAGTTATGGGCAACAGACCGAAAAAGTCCGGTATTAGGGGGTTCAGGCCCGGTCCGACCCGGCCCGGTACCCCCTGGGTTGGCCCGAAATGGGTCGACCCGACCCAGGTCCGGGTCCGGCCTGCTTGGGCGTGGCGCGGCCCGGCCTGGGTGCGGCCCGACCTGGCGGTCCGGCCGGGCGGCCGCGCAAAGGGGGGGACCGCCCCCTGGACGAAACCGCGGCCCCGCATGGGGGCTGCCCCTTGCCAACAGATGCGGTCGATTACCGCATCCCGCCTCCTCCGATCCCGCGTGGTCGCGGGATTGCTGGCCTACCGCCGTGGCTTCAGCCGCGATAGCTCTTCCCGGCGGCACGCCGGGCGCCGCCGTCTCCTGGCGGCCGACCGGTGCCGGCCGCCACCTCCTGCCGCCGGCGCCATCGTGCCGGCGAGGCGCACCGGCGGTTTGCTCCACGGACCACCGGACGAGCTCCGGTGGTCAGATTTGCCTTCCGTCTTCGCCAACGGCCCTCCCGGGACCGGTTCTTCACTGAGAA
This sequence comes from Viscum album, assembly GCA_963277665.1. Taxonomy (NCBI): domain Eukaryota; kingdom Viridiplantae; phylum Streptophyta; class Magnoliopsida; order Santalales; family Viscaceae; genus Viscum; species Viscum album. Next base: position 320,463,942 of record OY728127.1, read on the forward strand.
GACATTACATTGCCCGTGCGGCCTGCTTCATCATCGCCCGCCGATCCGCACACCAAGAACGAAGGGACGGTTGGTTCGGACTTGTTCGTTGGTCCGCACCCACCGCGTTAGCGGTTCTAAAAGTCTTCTGACAAATATTTAAACATATGTCGTGGGTATAAATCACAAATATTTAACTGAATCAAACCCCTACCTCGTCGAATTCAATGAGCGAGGATTCATCGCCGAAAAGTATGTCGTAGAAGAAGGCGTCACGGAAGGAGCGTAGCAGAAGAGGCGTCGCGGAAGAAGCATCGCAGATGGAGCATCATTGATTTCCGAGTATCCGGCGTTCTTCGTGTTCTTCGCGTTCTTCGCGTTCTTCGCCGAGGAGGAAGGACTTCAAGAGGCTGAGAATTCTCCCTAGCCTCTCAACACCACCAGTCTAATAAAAATAAGAGTTGTCTTATTTTTATTTCTCAAGCCTTTCGTTTTAAAAAAATTGAAACGAATGAAACAGTTAAGTGAATTTAATTGCAACGCTTAAACCGCCACATTAATGAGGAGTTTCTTAAACAGAATAAACGCATGAGTTGACTTCCTTAATAGGGGGTGCAGGTGCGTTACTTAAGAAGAAAAGAAACGGTGGGCTCGTGTTGGTCCCACCTCACAAAATATACTACCAAGGGGTAGGATATTGTGGGTCCCACATCATCCACTTAACATAGGTTAAGCGACTTAAAGGAAAAAAAAATAAAACTGGTTGCACCACTTTTATTTTATTTCTTAACTTAACCCCAAAAAATTAAAAACCACACCCGAGTAAACGCAACTCCGGAAAAGGTGTTTCTAAGCAATTACCCGTGCTGTGATTCCATCTGTGCCCTCAGAATTCGATTCTGAGCACCGGTTCAAAAGTTAGAAAAACCCGCTCGTTCGTTCACTGAACGTACCCGAGAAAAACTTCAGAAAATGATTCCGGGCACACCGGGCCTCGGAATCAGGTGCCTTCAAAAACTGCATTCTTGTAAAATCCAAAAAAAAAAAAATTAAGAAAAAAAAAATTCCATTGAATTTTACGGGTCTTTAAATTACTCCCACCTCAGGGATTTACGTCCCCATAAAGCTATAACACAAACTAGGGAAACAAATGCAGTACTGAGCACGCATCTGAGCCTTCCGCTCCCTTGTGATCACCTGGAGGTTCCCGTACTGCCAGTGAAAAGACACCCGAGGAATCGACCCATCCTCGTAGGACCCGCTCCTATCGTTTCTCGATCCCCACTGGAACCTCCATGAGGGTCACCCCATCGCCCAAGTCTATCTCCTCATGGTCGATTAAAAGAGAAGGGTCGAGCTCGTATCTCCTCAGTTGAGATACCTGGAAGTCGTCATGCACCTGGTGCAACTGAGGTGGGTGGGTCAAGTGGTAAACCACCTCGCCTACCCTGTTGAGGACCTAGAAAGGTCCGTTGAACCTCAGAGATAACTTTTTGCCTCGGCCACATCTCCGTAACTCACGTCAAGGTGAGACCCATAGGGAAACGTGGTCGCCAACCTCGAACTCTAGTGGTCTCCGCCCCCTGTCAGCTTAAGACTTTTTCCGGGTCTGAGCTGTCCTCAACTGCTATTGGATGACTTGGACCTTTCTAGTCCTACAAGAGCTACTGAAATTTCTTCTTTGCCGATAAGAGAAATCCAGTCTCATCCCCTGGATGTACCACGTTCTTCTCCTAATACAGTCAATACCGACATGGATGATACTAACCCATACCAATGATGATGTCTTAAGGCCTCGACGCTACTACCAAGAGATCCAACCTTTACTCTCGCCTCCAAGGGTTGAGTCACACTGTCGGCATCAGTGTGTGGTCACTGGGTCTCCTCCCGTAGGTATCTCAAAGTGAGGGTCAAGTCAACGGTTTTTAAACCGGAACCTCTTAGTAACAACAAAAAGAGAGAACAGGAAGGTAAACACCACAAGAAAGGTGTCTTTTATTACTACAGATCAAAGTAAAAAGATACAAAGCATCTACAAAAAAACATCAACAGAGCTAGAGGCAACATGAACAAAAGTCTCCGGGTCTGGAGCTAGTCTCGCTCCTGTCCATCTGCTCCCGGAGCTCCATGATCATAGGCCTCAGCTGCCTGAAGCTGAGCTCTCCCACGTCCACCTGTTCCCTGCGGTCGGGGTGGACCTCCTGGTGGCGGTGGTGGTAGAGCCTCAAAGCGTCACCCACCACCTGCTGCTCGGCCAGCTCCTCTGCCTCATCCGCTTGCTCCCTGCGGATCGCCATGGTCGACCCTCTGCCTCTTCCTGGGTGGTCCCTCAACCGTCTGCTGGTCATCTGTATGGCGGGTCGGACAGTCACGAGCCATGTGACCAACCCCACCGCAGGAGTAACACAGTCTGCTCATGGTAAGTCGTTGTCCACCCTGGGTGCCTCGCAAAAACGATCCAGTGTCATGCGGTCGACCACCAGTAGGTCTATTCATCTTGGACCCCTACGTCATCTGTCTACTGCCTGCTGTAGAAGACTCCGGTGCATGCCGACTAGTGGTGGGTCTTGCTTCTAGAGACTGCTCAGCAAGGAAACTCTCCACTAAGAGGGCTCGCTCCAACACCCCTGTCTGAGTCGGAATGCTATAAGAAACAACTGAATCTCTGATCTCTCGCCTGAGCCCCTGCTCGAAGTTTTGGGCTCGGAAGAATGGGTCCCGTACTATGTCCGTTGAATAGCGCGAGAGATCGGTAAACCTCGCCGCGTACTGGGCTACTGTCATGCTGCCCTGCCGCAGCTGTAGAAACTCCTGGATGCGCACCGCTCGGAGGGTGGATGGGAAGAACTCTGAGCGAAAAAGGATCTCAAAGTCCGTCCAAAGGAGAGATGCCTCGTCGTGCACCTGGAGCATCAAGCTCCATCCTCTGCCTGCTGCCGCATGCAGGAGGCTCGCTGCAAGGACCACCATAAGGTCAGCTGGTGTCCCTACCAAACGAAAAACTCATACAACTGCCTCCAGCCAATCCTCGGCTACCTGAGGGTCCGTCTCCCCATGGAACCTGGGCGGTCGCTGACGCTGAAACTCATGCAGTGCACTAAGGCGACGTGCACCGTCAGCGGTTGGGGATGGTAGCATCGGTGGCTCGGTGGGTAGAGGTACTGCCGGTGCCTCTGCTGTCAAAGGGCCCTGTACCGAGGCCTCGTCGCTCGGTGGGCTGTCGTCCCGAACAACACTCGGAACCCTTGTTGGCTGCCATCGTGGGGCCATCCTGAAAGAGACAAGTGCGCCATGGTCAAAACAAAATACCTGGTGAGCTGACACAAAGTAATCACAGAGAAAACTTGAAACACACATGCAATCAATGTTTTTGTGCATTAATTCGGAAATCAGAAGTCATGGTCCTGGTGTACGGATACATCAGCCGCCACACCAACACTGGACTCCCTGGACTGATAACCGCACTCAATAATCTCAAAACTATTGCTTCACATAGAAGAAGATTAGAGTCCGGAGTTCTGCGGTAGAACCGAACTCCTCTGATACCAACTTGTCACGACCCGTCATCGGGGCCCGTGCCGTGACTACCCCAATCCCGCCTTCCATAGGCCAGAGGCTGGCGACTAGAACCAAAGGCGTAAATCCCTATAACTGGGAAGACATTGCCTTTATAAAAGTAACAAAACACCACAGAGTACAAGCAGAAGTAAAACACTAAGTACAAAAAGGAAGTGCTAAAAAGTAAATGGGCCAGAATACAAACCCAATCAAAAGTACAACTACAACTAAAAGAAAGTACAATAGCTGGAAGAAAGGAAGAAACTCCTGGTTCGTCCTCCTCAGATCCCACCTGAAGGGTAGGTACAGATATGGTAGCTCCTGGATCGTCCACCACGAATCCTACCTGAAGGGTAGGTGCAGATAGCCTCTACAACGCTCTCGCCCATCAACCTCCTTCAAGCGTCGCCTTTTCGTGAAGTCCACCACTGGATACTGTCTCGTCGTGAGGTCCACCTCCGGGTACCTTCCAGTCCTCGAGCACTCGGCCTCTGTCTGCGTTGTCCATCGTCTGCAACCAACACAACGAGGTGTGGGCATAGCCCGTGCAGGGATGAGTATAACGATACTCAGTAGGGACCCTGAGACCCTCAAGGTCTCACTAAATCCAACAAGGATAACCAAAAAGGAGATCTCAACAGATAACCTCTACTTAGGTACATGCCCATACATATACCCAAGTTATCGAGTCACCCATCTCAATCGTGAGGAAACACAAGGATTATGAAATCAACGAATAACCTCTACCTAGGTATATGCCCATACATATACCTAAGTTATCAAGTAACCCATCTCAATCATGAGGAAAAACAAGGATTATATACTCAGGTCAACCAGGATATTATTCATGATGTCAAAACCACGGCTGCTGGAGAACTCCTCCTCTGTCGAGTACAGAGGGCCTGCCGCTGCAACCAAGCGCGCCGAACTCCTCCTCTGTCGAGTACAGAGGGCCTACCGCTGCAACCAAGCACGCCAAACTCCTCCTCTGTCGAGTACAGAGGGCCTGCCGCTACAACCAAGCGTGATGGACTCCTTGGACTACTGTAGTACTCCACCTGTTGAGTACTGTGGGCCTACTGCTACAACCAAGTGCTTCAGACTCCTTGGACTGCTGTAGTACTCCACCTATCGAGCACTGTGGGACTGCTGCTACAACCAAGCGCTTCACACCATGGGTCTGCCGCTACAACGAAGCGCTCCCCCTCATAGGTTCCAGAGGTACTCCTTCTGTTGAGTACCGCGGGTCTGCCGCTACAACCAAGCGCTCCTCCGCCATGAGTCTGCCGCTACAACCAAGCGCTCCCCCTCATAGCCTCTAGATTTACTCCTTCTATTGAGTACCGCGGGTCTGCCGCTACTACAAAGCGCTCCTCTGCCGTGGGTCTGCCGCTACAACTAAGCGCTCCCCACTAGGCTATCCGAAACACACCGAGTCGATAGATCAACAGTCGTCACGTCTCATCCAACTACTAGGTCTCTACACTCAGCTAGCTCGTCACCAGGAGGGTCCGCTCCATGAGTTACTATTCGATACTCCAAGTATCACAAGGTTCCATGAAGAAGTATGTCGAAGTACCACCTCGTTATAGGGGTCTCAACACAACAGACGACGCGTCAATCGGACGCCCGATCTATGAGTTATTAGCCTTTTTGTCCCAGGGGCCCGGTTGGTTTCGTGTGCGAACCAACCCGGCCGTATCTCGACTGTACCCCAGACTCTCATAGGGTATGCTCATAGGGACTGTTTCTCAACGTGATCACCAACACCGCTGACGGTTCGTCAAACGGACGTCCGGTCTGAAAGTTATCAGCCTTTCCATTCTAGGGGCCCAGTTGGATTTTGAGTATAATCCAACCCGGCCATTATCCAACTACATCCAAAACTCAAGTGAAGGATTCCAAAAGTTCCGTCTCATCAAGAGGAATCCAACAAAGTCGACGGCACGTCAATCGGACGTCCGGAGCTCGAGATATAAGCGTTTTCGCTCCGAGGGCCCGGTTGGTTTCGTATGCGAACCAACCCGGCCATACTCAAAGTTTTCCGAAACCTTGAGTGTTATATAACAAAACCACCAACTCGATCCAAGTATCGATACTCAACTGAAGGTGCATCGATCAGAGTTCCGTAGCCCAAGTTATGGGCAACAGACCGAAAAAGTCCGGTATTAGGGGGTTCAGGCCCGGTCCGACCCGGCCCGGTACCCCCTGGGTCGGCCTGAACGGGGTCGACCCGACCCGGGTCTGGGTCCGGCCTGCTTGGGCGCGGCCCGGCCCGGCTGGCGCAGCGCGGCCCGGCCTGGTGGTCCGGCCGGGCGGCTCGGCCCGACGCGCTGGCGCTGGCCGAGCGACCGCGCAAAGGGGGGGACCGCCCCCCTGGACGAAACTGTGACCTTGCGTGGGGGCTGCCCCTTGCCAACAGATGCGGCCGGTTGCCGCGTCCTGCCTCCTCCGGTCCTGCGCGGTCGCGGGACTGCCGGCCTGCCGCCGCTGCGGCTCTTCCCGGCGGCGCGCCGGGTGCCGCTGTCTCCTGGCGGCCAGCCGGTGCCGGCCGCCGCCTCCTGCCGCCGGCGCCGCCGTGTTGGCGGTTTTCTCCGCGGACCACCGGACAAGCTCTGGTGGTTGGATTTGCCTGCCGTCTTCGCCAACGGCCCTCCCGGGACCGGTTCTTCACTGCGAAGACCTCACATCGCCCGTGCGGCCTGCTTCATCGTCGCCCGCCGATCCGCACACCAAGAACGAAGGGACGGTGGGTTCGGACTTGTTCGTTGGTCCGCACCCACTACGTTAGCGGTTTTAAAAGTCTTCTGACAAATATTTAAACATATGCCGTGGGTATAAATCACAAAGATTTAACTGAATCAAACCCCTACCTCGTCAAATTCGATGAGTGAGGATTCGTCTTGAAAAAGTATGTCGCGGAAGAAGGCGTCGCGGAAGGAGCGTCGTGGAAGAAGCGTCGTGGAAGGAGCATCGTTGATTTCCGAGGATCCGGTGTTCTTCGCGTTCTTCCCATTCTTCGCGTTCTTCACCGAGGATGAAGGACTTCAAGAGCCTGAGAATTCTCCCTAGCCTCTCAACATCACTAGTCTAATAAAAATAAGAGTTGTCTTATTTTTATTTCACAGGCCTTACATTTTAAAAAAATTCAAACGAATGAAATAGTTAAGTGAATTTAATTGCAACGCTTAAACCACCACATTAATGAGGTGTTTTTTAACCAGAATAAACGCATGAGTTGACTTCATCAATAGGGGGTGTGGGTACATTAATTAAGAAGAAAAGAAATGGCGGGCTCGTGTGGGTCCCACCTCAAAAAATATCCTACCAAGGGGTAGTATATTGTGGGTCCCACATCATCCACTTAACATAGGTTAAGCAACTTAAAGAAAAAAAAATAAAACTGGTTGCACCACTTTTATTTTATTTCTTAACTTAACCCCAAAAAATTAAAAACCACACCCGAGCGAACGCAACACCGGAAAAGGTGTTTCTAAGCAATTACCCGTACTGCGATTCCATCGGTGCCCTCGAAATTCGATTCCGGGAACCGGTTCAAAAGTTATAAAAACCCGCTCGTTCGTTCACTGAACGTACTCGAGCTAAACTTCGGAAAATGATTCCGGGCACACTGGGCCTTAGAATCAGGTGCCGTCAGAAACCGCGTTCTTGTAAAATGCAAAATAAAAATTAAGAAAAAAAAAATTCACTTTAATTTTACGGGTCTTTACAAAACAGAGCTTTTATGCTCCTTTTGAATCAGCAGATTAATCGTGAATAGTTGCAATCTCTGTTTTACACCTTTTTCAATAATATATTGATCAAATCCACTTGTACCTGGTGTTTCAGAGAGAACATATATAATAAAACATATCTCCTGCATATTTAGATCTATAAAAGTCACCTTTTGATTCGCGATATTCAAAAATTTAAATTTATAGAGAAGTCGTAACTTTCCTTAAGACTCGGTATAAAAAGATCCTTTTAATTCGATCTTAAATCCATTACTAAAACGACTTTGAATCAGTCAAAGTCATACTTTAAAAACGACTTAAAATCCGACTTTAAATCCGCCCAGAAATCAGCTTACTGATCGTTGCACATAAATATCATCTGTCAAAATTTCCGACGCCAAATGTAAGGTTGATGAAGTGGCCTCCAAATGTAGGGTTAATAACATAGTCTTCAAACGTAAGGTTGACAACGTAAGGTTGAACACAAACGTAGGGTTGATCGTCCATACTTTTTCTTTAACACTCAAACATATGGTAAAAGATCCATACTTTTACTTGATCCATACTTTTCCAAGAACGTATGGTTGTTCACAAAAGTGAGGTTGATGAACCATACTTTTGAGAAACAAGCGTAACGTTTAGAATTTATGTATGGTTCTCCTTCCATACTTTGCTGATAACCAAAACGTAGGGTTCCTTCCTAACGTAAGGTTCTTCTTCCATACTTTTCTAAAAACGTATGGTTATTTAACCATACTTTTCTCTTATCTCAAAAAGTATACATGCTTTTCATCCTTACGCTACGTTTATCCAGGTTGGGTATGAATAGTGATTCCAGAACGTGCTAAAGCAGATTCCGCGCTATATTAATCTACGTAAGATGTGAACAGTGATTCCAGAACGCGCTAAAACAGATTCCACACTAAGTAATAAATTCTCGTTATTTCAAGAGTAAAATAAATTAATAAACTCCTGCAAAATACTAAATAAAATCATTAGAAAATAACTATGGGTATTTGTGATCATCAAAATTATCATAAAGAGACAGAGTATTATTTTCAATAATCTCCCCCTTTAAATAACATTAATACATATTGTTGAAAACAATACTTCGCTCAACATATACCTCATGTATCTTTATAATATTAGACAAACATGCTAAAAACATTCCAATAAAATCATTAAACATTGTAATATCTAGATCATCAAGTGGAATAAGAAAATAAGTGCTTGGCTCTTGAACTACATCAATCCCCACTCTTTTGTGATATTTTGGGAGTTTTTTTGTGTAGTTTTTCTCATAGGATATAATACATAATACCCCTTTCAACATGGAAGTGCATGGGTATTGATAGATAGAAATAAAATACAACTTTACCCTATAGAATTTTAGTAATTTAAAGTTATTGGAAGTTGTTTGATTCATGTTTAGGAGAAATAGTATTAAAAAAACTGATTACCTTGGGTAAGGTATACAGTTAAGGGGAATGATTAGCCTCAAAGCTAGTTGGATCATTTGGTTGTTCATGTGTTGATATTTTTTCCACTACCAGTTCACTTTGATCCTTTCACATATATTGGTATGCCAAACTAGAATGGAAAATAATATCTTGTAAAGAATATATTTGTGCCTTAAATCCTGTTATCATCTTATATGTATCTTCTTATGTTTTTGTCTTCTTAAAATATATTTTAGGAGACACTCCAAAACCTACACCTTTTACGTGACCATATTGTTTTAGCTGCTTCAAAGCTACTGAAAGTAGTTTTTCTTCTTGTACAATTATTGTTGATTATTATTTTGAAACCATATAAAAAACATATGAACATAAATAAATATTTTTATGTAATACTATTATAAATCATAATGAATTACTATTATTCCATACTTACACATGTTTCCAATACTGATTTTGTGTTTTCATTAATTAGTTTACCCTCCTTATTTACATGGTCCTCATACCATAGAACTTAACATGGGATAGAAGTGACTTCATATTTTGATTCATCAATATTCATATAAACAAAGGAACATATGTTGTGTCATATCACATAAAAATTTTATTTTTTATTTAAAATACATACTAATTTCTTCTCTAGTGAAGCGTACCCATACTTTCTTCGTGATAGGGGTAAATTGGTTTTGATGTATGTTATTTATTTCCATCACTACTTTTTTGTTTCATAAATTAATTTTTTTGAATAAAATCTGATAAAATAAATAATTTAAAATAATAAATTATCGACTACAATGTACCTGAAATGATTTCTCATCATGAAGACTATTGAAAGTATTCTATGTTTCCTGCTTTATAATGTGTGTATAAGTAGTTGGTGGATGGGGATTTACTTTACCCTCATCATACCTAAGATGATACTTGGTAAGAGGAGTCTGAAAGACTCTTTGGGATTTCCAACATCCATTAAGACATATTTATCTTGGAAATCATCTAAAATAAATGAACTCTTAAAGGAATAATTAAAATAAATAAAAATTTTATTATATAATTTTTCGGTAAAATAGAGAAATTATATTGTAACATTAGCTTAGTATCTTCCCAAAGGGTTTGATTCGTTATAGGTTGGACATGGATAAATGGATCTATATCAATCAACACATTCATCCTTATTACGACCCAAATATAACTAATGAATATTGACTAGTTGGGGCCAATAGGTTGGCCATGTTTATTCCATCCAACCTAAAATTTTACACCCTTTCTTATTACCTTGACAATTTTAGTCAACACTGTGATGCTTCATCATTATTGTTTTTTTCATCAACATACTATTGATCCCCTAATAATTCTATAGTTTCAGTATCAACTATCTATTCTTCCCAGAGATTGGTAAAATCATCTTGTGGAGAAGACATTATCTACATGATTATCCAAAAATTTAATTTAGAGTATGTTAATACAGTTAAGAACACATAATATTATGCATAAAATCATAGTATATTAAAAAAAAAACTTTAACCAAATCATTGAAATCTCTTTATTTTTTTTAAATGTTGAAGGGATTTGGATTCTCTATTGATAATACAAATCCCATCTTTGTGGTCCCCTCTAATGTACAAGACATTGTCTAAATTAGTACCTCCATGAACTGATTATAATATCCCAATGAAAGGGTCATCCTCGATTGAATTTTCATATGATCCTGTATTTTTTTAGTTTCTAGAAGGAAAATCAACGAATTATTATTTGTGGTATCTGAGACATAAAATACTTACACTACTTATGATTCCATTATGAACAACTCATCCTTTTCCCATTCCACACTGAAATACACCTTCATAAATCCAATTTCATTAATTTTAATTGCACTTCTATTGTCAACCCATTTGAAAAGGAAACTTAACACTTGAAATGTGGTATAATCCAACTCCTATATCTATTTGATAATTATAAAATATGGTATATTCACATAAATTGGATTTATATCCTTGAAACCAGATATGTGCATCAGTTCTGCCACAAGTTTAAATCAATTATTTTTCATCATACCATGATCATCATGTTCTTTTGTATAGAACTTATAACCATTGATTACAAAACCAGTGTGATAAATAACATTTTCATTTGGTCCCCTAGCTATCCACCGAAGTCATTTGGTAAATGAATTCATATTTGAAGATAAATCCTTATAAATATGATCTTAGAACCATACTATAAACTTTTTATTATGTGTATTTGATACCCATCCTTCAGCCATTGATGGACTAAAATCATTAATAATTGATTTATGGGATTAAACATATGGATAAATATCTTCACTATTATGTAAAATGTAAAGGACCGTTTTTCTCCCTATGTAATGGTAATTGTAACAAAATCTCTTCCAAAAATCCCTTCACTCTTAAGGTGTCCGATATGATGAGACTTTGGGAGATTAATTCTCTCAACATATGATAGGTAAATGGTACAGAATTCAACAACTTCTTTAACAATATATTGTTATATAATACAACATTATTTTAAACTTCGATTCGTGATGCACCCTTTGAAAATATTTATATACTATTCAATGGGGTACATCTATCTTTAATAGACATGACCACATAGTTGAACCTCTCTAACCAAGTGAACCATCCGGTGAACTATTATATCAAATAATTATAGTGGTAAGAACATCTCTAATTCACATAATATGACTGAAACCTCCTTATTAATGATTGGAAACTTCACCGGCTCTATAACATTACTGCATATGGATTTAAAAAAGAAGTAAAGTCTAGTTAATGTATACTGCACATTTTTAGGTAGAATGCAATGTAAATCGATGAGTATAAAATCCTACATTAAAACTTGATAGTTGTGTGATTTTATTCCCTGTAAATTTAAATTATTCATTGACACAACATTATTTATATTTGACGAATATAAATTTTACACCATTAAGGAAAATGGAAAAAATGAAAATTTTCTTATCTGGATAAAGAGTAAACTACTGGAGGAAAAAAATTCCACCCTTTACCCTTCATCGGTGCCAACTCTTCCCATATCCCCATGTAAATCATGTCCAGACTAGTCTTTATTTTATCTTTTTTTCCAAGAACATTTAATAATGTGCCAATAACAATTTAAAATATTTTTTTTCTATATGCATGACATCAAGAAAGTGTATGATGTACAAACAATTACAGTATGGTAATTCAAATAAAATTGATCTCTTTTTCTAACACGATTTCATAAGGATTTTCAAAAATGGTTTATTGAAAATAGTGTCAATATATTTTAATTTATCAAATAGTTGATCACCCATTAGTGGAGAGGATATTGTACATTATTTGGTATTCACATCGAATGTTGTCATATAGGATTAGTATTTATATCATCGAGGTAAAACTTTTCAATGTCCTAAAAAAATAGTATGCAAGGAATGTTTCAACTCATCTGAGTGTGTGCATTCTTCACAAACGGGACACCCCAATATTCATTTAATGCTATAACCTAACAAATTTAAATATTCAAGAAAGTCATTTATCATCTTGTATAACAAGGACCTAAATGTGAATTCTTCACTTCTATGCATATCATACATTGTCACACCTGTATCCCACATCAATTTCAGATCTTTGATCAATGGATCCAAATAGACATCAATATCATTACAGAGTTTTTTCCCAGATATAAGCAGAGGAAAGATAATGTATTTGTGTTTCATAAATAACCATGGTGGAAATTTATAATTAACCAACATGACTAGAAATGTACTATGAGTACTAATCTATACACTAAAAGAAATTATTCCATATATAGATAAAAAAATATGGAAGTTTCTCAACTCATTTCCAAATTCAAGATACCCATAATCAATTTTATTTCACCGAGGAGAGTCTAATGGATGACATAGTTTACCAAATTTAATTCTTGTATCTACATACCATGTAAATTGTCTCAGGGTTTCCTAACATCCATATAGTTTTCTAAACTGTGTAATTATAGGAAAGTACCATACAACTTTTGAAGTAATTGATTCATCTTTCTTGTATAGATTTTCACCACACTTAGGGAATTTTATGAGTGATTCATAGTTCTTGTGAAATAATACACGATCATTTGGGAAAACATTTATTTTTTAGAGATCATGCCCATTGAACATAGAATTAATTTAGAATAATATCTTCAATAAGGAAGTTCATTTTCTTCGGGTATCATATCATTAAATAGACCAAGTAGTTCTATAAAGATAGTGTCACTCAATCCACTGCCAGCTTTCAAATTATATAACTTCAACATGGCTGAAAATGTTGTGTATTTAGTACATCCATTATACAATGGAATCTTAGAAAAAATATTTAACTTGTCAAAAAAGTTTTTACAATCACAAATGTCATCTTAAATTTCCATTTTCATTTATTCCATATGATCTCCATCATCATTTACCCCATTATTCATATCAAATGATCTATAAACCACAGTATTATCCCAATCAGTATGCATGTTCAGTTTTCCCCATGTTTAGTCAAAGATTTATATCTATGATCTATTTTTTGATAAATAAAATGTTATTTTAACACTTTTGGACTAATTTTTCTTGAATAAAAACAACATAAACACAAAAAAAATATTTTATATGGGTCGTATGCATGCTCTATTATAAACTCAATGAACTCTTTAATTCCATATTCATACTATTTTGACATACAATTAGCGCACATCCATTTTCAATTCATATCCATCCTATAAGGTTCATAAAATATATATTTTGTAAAAAAAAAATAAATAAACACACACAAGATATTCAAAATAATTGGAGAAATTTATAGATAGTTATAATAAGGGGAACCCAAAATTTGATTATTTCAAATAATTTCATCACGATTTAAAGTAAATGGGTAATTTAATTTAAGAAAAGAATTACTAAACTGGTGGTAAGTTTTATCCTCTAAATTCATCCAAAATTATCACTAGTACCTGGTATGGGATGAATACTTCTCAGAGTAGTTCAATAAACAGAGTTGCATGTCTAGAAGAAATAGGAGATGAGTCTCAAGAAAAAAAGGAAACAATAACTGTTTGGGATATGAAGCTGATAAGAATAAAAGTTTTCTACTTAAATCTAAATGTTACTATGATGTTATTTAGTAAAGAACCATACAAAATTTATTAGTTTATTTCTTAAATATGAAAAAAGTAGCAACAATAGACTGATCCCTACAAGGTGCTCCTTGATTGGCGTGACTGTGAGAAGGATCAGTTGGACAGTCTTACACACACTCATATTGAGACAACCATTATAGTTTCAACATTCAAATCAAAAATTTAATTAATCCATGAAATGGAAAATGAATTTGATTTGAGGACTGAATTTCAAAAGTTCTTAGCTTACCATGAAAAATCAAATTTTATTCCAACTCTTTCGGACTAATTTGTCTTGAATAAAAACAATATAAACATGGATAAAAAAAACCTAGGGTCAATTTAGCACCACCAATTTCTATTAAGTAACCCATTATTTATGATTTTAATTATATAAAGTATATGGGTGATTTTTGGAAGAGTTTTGAGAACTTTAAATGTGTTTTTAGGGGATAAAGGGAAGGTGCACGGGCGGCGCATAGTTTTTCTAAACTATGCGACAAACTAGAAGAAACCATGCGCTTTGAAAATAGTTTGGGTAGTTTGAGGAAGTGGACTCGGCACGGTTGGTGCACATTTATGGATACTGTGTGAGGTGACCATGTGAAGGTCATCCTCAAGGAAATATCTAATGCATGGTTAGTGCATGGTTTATCTAACCGTGTGACTAAACCGTACACATGGTCAAACTTAGATCCTAAAAAAGCGGATCTAACACATTTTTTCATTTAAATGTTTCTTTTTCCCTCCTATTCAGACCTAACTCGGGATTTTACTTACCCAAAGGTCAAGGAAGGTTCTTTCATTGATCCATAGGTGATCCGAAGGCTTCACTTGGTGATTAGAAGCTGATTTCTTGAGGGTATGTGTTCATTCTTCATCGTTCTTGAAGTTTTTCTTAGATATACTTCTCTCCTCTTCATGGTTTGTTAGATTTATTACCTATGTGGGTAGATATAAGGTTTTATATTCCAAATAAGTTTATATTTGGTCTTTTTAGTGATAGGGGAAGTGATCTAAGCCAGGTTTAGGAAGATTTAACCTAGTTTCATTGGAATTTTTCATACCATTTATTATTTTTTCCAAAACTCTCAAGGTAGGTGGATTTACTCTGAAATCCCCTTACTATAATTGACTGGATTGATTTCAAATTGATTTTTTTTGAAATTTATTTTGAATTTTCTGTGCAATGATTATTGAAAACCCTCTTGATTAACAGTTTATGGAAACATGGAAATTGGGTGTTTTTGTAGAAAGTGCTTTAGTTATTGGTTTTAAAATGTCGATTTTAAAATATGGATTTTCTAGAATTTTTGTAAATGGATTAATAAAAAAAATTTCAATAAAAGGGATGATTTTTTTGAAATTAAATGGGTATGGTTGATTTGAATTGTTTTTTGGAAAGTTTTCAATAAAAGAACAGTTTTATTGAAATGGATGAAATGGTTTTTTTGGAATTGTTTTGGAATAATGGTTGTGTGTTTTCATGTGCATACAGGATGGATAAGGGTAAGAAGCCTCTCCCATCATTAGTGGGATGGATAAGTGTTAGGTATGTCCTCCATAAAAATGGTTCACTAGGTGACGACTTAGTGAAAGGATGACTCACCAATCATGAGTATAGGGAGGTCAAAGTTACATGAAAGGTTGTATGTGTGGATATGTAGAATGGAATGGTTAGGAAAAAATAGATATTGATAAATGTATTTAAACCATTGAATTGTTGTTTTCATGAAAAATAGATTTTTCTGGAAAATTGGGTGACATAGAACTTTTTTATATTTTGTTATAAACTCTTTGGGGAATTGTTTCATATATATTATTTTATATAAATGTTTCTATCTTTTCTATCCTAGTTATGTGAGTAGGGAATTAATTGGGGAAAACCTACTGAGTTTTATTACTCACCCCTACTTTGACACTTAGGTGCTTTTCAGATGTCATATACTGAGACATGGGAAAAGGTAAAGTATCACAAGTCTTTAGCACTACTTCATGATACTTGGGATGTTTAGTAATGTTGAATCATGAAGTTTGTGGAGAATATAGTCTTTTGGTCACCTTGGAGTTTTATTAGTCATATTACACTATTTACTTTAATGTTAGTTTGGATTCTATTGTAGTAACCTTTGGTTGGTTTTGATATAAAATAAATGGTTTAGTTGAAACTATTCTTATCATGAATCATATAGTGGTTTGTTTAGTTTGGTTTTATTTGATTAGTTCTTTTATTCTTAAAGGGTAAATCATCCCCCACATGTATTGAAACCCTTCATCATTTATTTCTAGCCTTTGGAGGCTCAGGGATTTCGCTTAAGGAAAAGTATCATCCTCCAACCTTCTCAAGAAAATGAAGAGAAGAAGGGATGTTACAAATGGTATCAGTTTTGTTCGGTCCAAAAGCCTATTTGAGGTAAATGGTATCAGCTTGTTATTTTCCTTATGGAACAAGTAGTCATCGGTTTTCTTGGTTTCAGAGTTAAATTCATTCTTGTCTATTACTTGGGTTGTGATATTATAAAGGAGTAGGAATGTTGGGACTTTAAATGTAGAGCATAAAAAGATGTATCTAAACTTTTTATGCTGAACTTAAAGTTACCATGGAGTTGGGTACATAAGTGTTTTGGAGACACTTAGAGGATTGTAAAATCGCATTGTCATGGGTTTAGCTAATGAGATGATCATGAGATGCATTAAAGGAATGAATTCCCACTAGGAGTGTATAACTCATTTAGAGTAATGATTTATGTTTTTTGGAAAAGTTTTGATTTTGAAAATTATGAAACATTTCTTTTCAAATGAAAGACTTTGAAAAAGCACATGATTTTGGTATTTTTAAAATATTTTGATTTTGAAAATCAAGTTTAAAGTTTTCAAAAACAATTGAATGCGGAAAAAGTTGATTTTGGAAGGAATTTTGTGATAAATGATGTGATAGGATTTGAAATTCTAAGCCTTCAGTTTCTGGAGAGTGAGAGTTATGGTGTTTGTTGTGTGTTTAGAAAATGGAACCCAGTAGGCATCATAGAAACCAGCTAGAAGAAGCTGTGGAGAATGTGGTTGCACTTGAAAAATAGGTGAACCAACAACTAGTTTAAAGTATCATTTAAGAGTTTTAGTATATGGACATAGGGAATTAGAGGGATAATCCAAGACAAGTGGAACATTCCATCCAGTTCTAGAAATAGAATCCACCCGTCTTCTAGGGTGATTCAGAACCAGAAAAGGAAGAGGTGTGGATACACATGATGAATCGTATCTTCGATTTAATCAACACACCAATGGATCAGAAATTCAATCCAGAAACATATTTTCTAGAGGATATTTCACACTAGTTGTGGGATATAGTGGTTCAAGATAAGGTGAATCAAGGCCTTGAATGGGAGGATTTTGAGGAATTTTTCAACAAATAATTCTATCCTCATACACTGAAGATCCAAAGAACAATGGACTTATTCAACATGAAGTAGGAAAATCCCTCTACCATAGAGTATGTAGATAAATTAATGAATTTAGTGTGGTTTTCACCATAGGTTAAGGATAGTGTGGCCTTGAAATCATGAATCTTTGAATTGGGATTAAGGCAGGAGATTCACTCGAAGATTGTTGTGCTCTGTATTATGGATTATACAGATATGGTTAATAGATAGACAATGGATGAAAGATTCATATCAGAAGATATAGGGGGAGGATGTATTCTAAAACCCATGGTAACCAATGGGAACTCTAATGTTGGGAGAAAGTGAAAGAGGGACACTTACTTCCAAGGTGGGAGCATGAATTGGAATCAAATAGCTGGATCTGTAAACCTTCCTCTACAACCAAAGAGTGAAGGGGGATGTTTCCAATGGGGTTCCTCTAACCACATGATGCGAGAGTGTACATCACCACCAAGATCAGGCCACAATTACCCAAGATGAGATATCTTAAGTGCTATTGTGGTAGTGTTCCGAGGTTAGGTGCTCAAGACACTTCTCAGGTGATATAAGCATTGTGTGTTTCGATAGGGCAAGGACAACAGAATCAACCTCATCATTAAAACAAAGATAGCTATAGTGATTCTAGGAATACCATGAATCCTCATCAAGGGTAATATTATTAAGGAAAAAAATATCACATTTTAGTGAAAAAATAATTATATGGAGCTGAGAATGTGATTGTAAATGATCAGGATAGAGAATCTATAGTGATAGGTAATTTTTTTTGAATTATACCCTTATGAAAGTGTTTTTTGATAATGGTGCATCAAATTTCTTAATTTATTATGGTGTTGTTTATTTTATAAGTTTAAAACTTGAGATGATTCCTTATGTGATAAAACTTCAAACTCTTCTAGGTCAAATAAAATGTGGAGCCTTTCTCTGTAGAACATTATATATAACTGTTGATGGATCTAAGATAAAATGGGACTTCTCGGTGTTGGAGATAGATGTATATGATATAATCGTAGGTATGGATTTGGTGACAATGTTCAAGTATCACATTTAATTTTATAGAAGATTAGTTATTTTCACGAAAGAGGGCGACACCAAGAATCTCTTCAGAGGAGAAGGGGTTATAAAGACAGGTGAAACGAGCTTGTTGGCACCAGCAGTGGGAATGATATCTTACTAGTTGAATGTGTTAACTTTGGAATCGATGGAAGAGATCAAGGGTAATAACTTTACAACAGTCATGGATCAATTTACAGATGTTTTTCTCAATAACTTCTCAGGGTTACCACTTATAAGGGAAGTGAAGTTTACGATTGATATCCTTTCGAGGACCTGTCCTATTTCCATTACGTCTTATAGGATGGAACTAATAGAATTAAGGGATATGAAAGTGTAGTTGGAAGAGATGTAAAGAAAGGATTTCATTCGATTGACCACGTCTCTGTGGGAAACACCAGTCTTGTTCGCAAATAAAGCATATGGAACTCTAAGGCTATGCGTTGATTATCATAATCTCAACCAAGTTACGATAAAGAATCGGTATCCACTTCTATGCACTGATGATCAATTTGATCAATTAGGGCAGCTTAATGGTTCTCTAAAATTGAATTGCAATCACGATATCACCAATTATGAGTTCATAAGGAGGATATTCCGAAAATATATTTCAGAAATAGATATATCCATTATGAATATGTGGTAATGCCTTTCGGTTACGAATGCACCATCAATATTTATGGAATTGATGAATCAAATATTTTAGATATATCTAGATTCTTTTGTTGTGGTTTTTGTGGTTGAAATATTGATGTATTCGAGGACAAGGGCTGAGCATGAGCAATACTTAGCGACAATGTTTGGAATCTTGAGAAATCATCGCTTGTAGGCCAAATTATCTAAGTGTGATTTTTGGATATAAGATGTACACTTTTTGGCCATGCAATTTCTAAAAGATGAATTTTAGTGGATCTATAGAAGATAGAAGTTGTTATCTCTTGGAAAACACCGAATAAATTTTTTAGATATGAAGGTTTCTTGGTCTTTCTGGTTATTATCAATGCCTTTTTCATGAATTATCATTACTAGCATCACCTATGACATCTTTGACAAAGAAGAAAGTTCCATTTCAATGGAATGAGTAATGCCGTAAGTATTTAAAAGAGTTTAAAGTTTGTCTTACATCATCACCTATCTTGATTTTTCTGAAATTAGGATAGGATTATGTGGTGTATTGTGATTATTCGTGATCTAGGTTGGTATGAATTCTCATAAAAGGATAACATGTTGTTTCTTATGGATCATGGAAATTAAGGGTTCATGAGAAAAACTACCAACACATGATTTGGAGTTAGCTACAATTGTCCATTACTTTAAGACTTGGCATCATTATCTCTTTGGTGATAAATTTACGGTGTTCACGGATCATAAGAGATTGGAAAATATTTTATCACAATGAGATTTGAATATGAGGAAAAGGAGATGGATATAGTATCTCTAGATGTTCGAATTTGAATTACTGTATACACTGGGTAATGGAAATTTGGTGGCTAATGCATTAATCATAAATTCATATGCTCAGTTGTTAAAAGAATCTTCATATGAGTGGAATTTGATATCATTACTAGCCAATATTCATGTTGAATGTGAAAAAAAAGGTGATATTGTGTTTTTTTCTTTAGTTTTTTTGGTTCCTTATTTGGTAAAGATGGTCAAAGAGACACCAACATCCATTTCTGAATGTGTTTTTTTGAGTTCAAAACTCAATGATGGATAGACCATTGACGAATATAGGATGGATAAAAGTTTAGTATTATTCTATAAGAATCAGATGGTTGTACCTATGGTTTGTAAAAAAAATTCTTCATACTTACCGTTATTCAGGATGGAATAGTCATCTAGGAATACAAAAAATGTATAAGGTGTTAAAAGCATAGTTTTGGTGTATTGGTATGAAACAGAATGTGACTGAGTTTGTTTCAAAGTGTTTAAATTTTCAGTATGTTAAGGAAAAGTATCAATTACCAGTAGGTATGTTGCAGTCCTTACCTATCCCAGTGTGTAAATGGGATCAGATAGCAATGTATTTTGTTACAGGCCTCCCAAGAATGGTTTAGAAACATGATTCCATATGGGTGATAGTGGATCCACTCACAAAGTTGGACCATTTCATTCCTATTCATGAATCTAATACTGTTGAGGATCTATTCAAAATATATATCTAAGAAGTGGTAAAGAGACATGGAATACCAGTTTCAATAGTACCAGATAGAGATCCTAGGTTCACTTCTCATTTATATAAATCCTTATAAAAGTCCCTTGGGACCTAGTTAACTATGAGTATGGCATATCATACTCAGATGGATAGGAAATCCAAAAGGATGATAAAAATGTTGGAAGACATGATACGGGCTTGTGTAATGGATTTTGGTGACTCATGGGGAGAGCATGTGCCATTGGTGGAGTTCTCGTATAATAATAGCTACCAGGCCTCAAAATATTTGGCTTTATTTGAAGCACTGTATGGGAATCCTTTTCATTCTATACTATGTTGGGTGAAAACTAGTGATACTTCCATGGTTGGGCCGATCCTTGTCCAAGAGATAATGGAGAAGATTAAGTTGATCAGGAAGAGGATGGAGATGAAAAAGAGTCATCATAAGTCATATGCAGACCATCATCGATGGCCATTGTCATTTTCCATGAGTGATCATGTGTTCTTAAAGATCCCTCCAAGGCTTGGACATCATTATTTTTGGAATTAGAGAAAGTTATCTCCTCAATATATAGGCCCTTTCGAGATACTAGAACATGTTGGAGAAGCGGGATATCAGTTGGCATTGACACCACAGTTCAATGCGGTGCATAATGTGTTCCATGTATCACAGTTGAAAAAGTATCAACCAGATCCTAACCATGTGATCAGATGTGATCAAGTTGACATATAGCCATATGCTTCGTTGATATATATCCCGGTGAAAATTGTGGATAAGAAAGAGAAAGTCTTGAGTGGAAAAATCATCAGTATAGTATGGGTTTTTTGGAAACATGGTCAAGTTTAGGAAGAGACTTGGGAACGTGATAAGGATATGAAAGAGAAATGGCTATAACTCTTTGAAGACACCGATAGTTTTCTACTTTATTAGGATGGAAAGACCAATGGTGGGGATAATTCAGCACCCCTAGTTTATGGTAAGTAACCCTTTATTTATGATTTTAAGTATATAAAGTATATGGTTAATGTTTTTAAGTGTTTGGATAACTTTAAATGTGTTTTGGGGACTAAAGGGAAGGTGCATGGGTGATACATGGTTTGTCCAAACCATGCGACAGCCTAAGAGAAACCATGCACTTTGAAAATATTTTAGGTAGTTTGAGGAAGTGGATTAGAAATGGTTGGAACATGGTTATGGAGACCATTTGAGGTGAACTTATGAAGGTCGTCCTCAATGTAGTAGCTAACACACTGTTAGCGCATGGTTTGTCTAACCGTGCGACTAAACCGTGCACAAGGTCAAACTTAGATCCTAAAAAAGTGGATATAAAATGTTTTTGCTTTTAAATGTTTTTCAATCCTATTCACCCCTAAATCTATATTATACTTCCCCAAAGGTAAATAAAGGTTTTCCCATCGATCCAAAGGTGATCTGAAGGCTTCACTTTGTGATTGGAAGCCAATTTCTTGCGGTAAGTGTTCGTTCTTGACATTTTTCTAGATCTGCTTCGTCCCTCTTCTCGGTTTATTAGATATACATCTATTGTGGGTAGATATAACGTTTTTTATGCCAAATAATTCTATATTTAGTCTTTTTTGTGACAGGGGAATAAATCTAAGGCGGGTTTGGGAATATTTAACCTTGTTTCATTATCACTTTTTATACCGTTTGTCTTTTTTCGCCAAAACTCTTGAGGTAGGTGGATTTACTCTCGACTACTATTGCTAGAAATGATTGAATTGATTATTTTTTGTGAAATTTATTGTTAATTGGCTGTGTAATTATTTTTGAAAACCCTCTTGAGTGACAGTTTATGGAAACATGGAAATTAGGTGTTTTTATAGAAAGTGCTTTGGTTCTTGGTTTTAAAATGTTGATTTTAAAATATATATTTTCTAGAATTGTGGTAAAATGATTAATCAAATTTTTTTCAATAAGAGGGATTATTTTATTTAAATTAAATGGGGATGATTTATTTGAATTTATTTGTTGGAAGGTTTTCAATAAAATAACGGTTTTATTGAAATGAATGAAATGGTTGTTTGGGAATTTTTTGGTATAATGGTTGTGTGCATTCATGTGCATATAGGATAGATAAGGGTAATTATTTTCCCCATAATTAGTGGCATGGATAAGGGTTAGGGATCTCCCCTTTCATAATGGTTTACTAGGTTACGACTTAGTGGAAGGATAACTCACCCCTCACGAGTATTTGGAAGTCCAGGTTACATGTATGGTTGGATGTGTGGCTTGGTGAAATGGAATGGTTATGCCAAAATAGATATTGAGAAATGGATTTAAATCATTGGTTGGTTGTTTCCATGAAAAATAGATTTTTCTAGAAAATTGGGTGACATGGCCCTTGTTTTATATTTTGTTATAAATAGTTTAGGGAATTGTTTCATAAAAATTGTATTATATAAATGTTGCTAACTTTTCTATCATAGTGGTGTGAGTTGGGACGTCATTGGGAAAAACCTACTGAGTTTTATTACTCACCCCTTATTTGGAACTTTGGTACTTTTACAGATGTAATCTACCGAGACATGGGAAAAGGTGAAGTATCACATGTCTTTAGGACTACTTCATGATACTTGGGTTGTTTGGTGATGTTGGAGCATGGATCTTGTGGATCATGGAGTCTTGTGGTTGTCTTAGAGATTTATTAGTCATATTTCACTATTTACTTTGATGTTATTTTGGCTTACGTTGTAGTAACATTTGGTTGGTTTTGATATAAAATAAATGGTTGAGTTTTCATTCTTTTTATCATGCATCATATAGTAGTTTGTTTGGTTTGGTTTTATTAGATTATTTTTTTATTATTAAAGGGTAAATACTCACCCACATGTATTGAAAACCTTAAACATTTATTTCCAGCCTTTGGGATCTTGGGGATGTTAGTTAAGGTCAAGTAGAATCCTCTAACCTTCTCAAGCCAATGAGGAGGAGGTGCGTTATTATAATAAATATGTGTCTATTGGTATAGGTTCTCAATTTTATATTGGGTGGGACAAAATGGTAGTAATTCTAGGATGGTTTATATAACCTTGAAACGTGAGAATCCAAAATGTGGTAGGATTTGATGTTTGTTCATTTATTCACTTAGTATGTGGTGGGATAGGTGGTGTTTCATTGATAGTCTAAGTAAAGATTTAATGGAGTGGGAAATATCAAGTGACTGTCACCTGTCAGTGGAAAAATTCCACATATGATTAATTTGGAGATCCAAAAAAATTAGTGAGTAATTGAAATCATATGGAACATTTGACCAATAACATTTATCCGTTAAACCTTGATCCTTATTTCCTTTAATTATGACATATTACCAATGATAGGTATCCACTTAAAGCATAAATGTTTCCCCTCTCATTTATTCCCCTTTACCATGTTTTTATATACTTTACATCAAAAATAAAGGGCTTTCAAATCATTATTTCATGTATAATTATAAAATATATTATTAACAGTGTTAATAAAATGGATTTAATACTCAAATGAATCACTTACATACATATGTTAATATAATAATCACTAATAAATATATTGGAAAACAAAAATTATTTATTATTGGATGGAAGAATTCCCTTAGAAATTATTGATCTTTATTTACATTTAATTGTAACCTAGATTTATAAATTTTTGTAAAAATATATTTCCTCAGCACATAAAAGGTCATGTAATCACTTAATTTTTGAAATCGGGTAAAGGAGCTTTGAATTTCAGGAAACCAATGGATGAAACTATTATTGATTAAATAAGTGAAGTTGGATTCCATGTTACTCTCTTTTAGATAAGTCTTTTTTACCACTTGTAATTCCTTTTCTGGATTATACCATATGTTTTCTTCAAATTTAGTATAAATCTCTAGATTTATTCTTTGTATTTAACACACCATATTGATCATATATTTCCATTAAGGCTATACCACTTCTATAAAAATTATTTCAACCAAATACACAGGGAGATGGGTACGTCTTGAATATCTTTAAGTTGAGGAATGTGGTTGGTCATGGTGAACCAACCATTTTCTACCAACTCCCGTCCAAGAATTCTTTTTAGTTATCCTTTGAGTAATAAAACTTGTAATAAATTATTTCAAAATAATCTCATTTTCATACATCATCTTATATTTCTTAACATCCATTTCCAATATGAGAAAAATCATACTAACGCTAGATTCCTATAATGAAACATTGGTGCATCCTTCTCCATGCATACTTCTCTATATAGGAGAAACTCATCTAGTTTTCCACTCTTTATTTTTTGTGTAATTTATGAAACCACTTAGCTGAGATTTATACATTCCCTCTTTTTAATCCATTAAGGTTACCTAAAATGCGATAATCATTAGCGAGTCTTTCTTGATGTGTTTATAATTTTTTTTGTAGTTATTGTAACATTATTTTTGGTTATTACACCATCTTTCATGTTATAATACATTTCCATATTACCATGGTTAAAAAAATAAAACAACTATCAAATAAATCATACCTTATATATTTTTTCACTTGGTAGAGATATTATATAAATTCTTATTACATTTTCTTACTCTTTGTCCTCTAGAGACAAATCTATAGTGAATCTAATGTATTTAAAATAATAGAACTTTATTATCACTCTTAATTAAGAATATTTATCTCCTAATTTTACATGTATCCATACATTATTTACTAAATCAAAATTACTACCTTATCATGCTTCACTTGTTTAGTTAATCATGTGTTGAATATATAATTTCCTCTTCCCAATTGAGGATTTTAAAATACTTTTAAACTCTAATATCATTAACTATTATTCATTTAATTGTGTAACCATATCCTAAATCTTTGAAAAAGAGAAATTTTTAAAATTTTATCCTCTATTAAAATTAAATTTTTAGACATATCATCTAGCTTAGGATATTTCTTCTTGGATTTTTTTGTACATGATGTTTACGTTCTTCAACTAAATCACTTTGATCATTCATTTTTTTCACCCATCTTATGAATGGATATCTTGAAGAATAACTTCTATTAGTTTTAACTTTGATTCTGAAAATAGAATTTTTATATGAATGTATAGTAGACTCTTTAGATGATATTCAATTTACCTATTTTTTAATATAAATATCAGAACTCTCTTTGATTGGTATAAGTGTATACTTTGGATTGATAACAATATGTTGTTTCCACTTATCCAGTGGAATTATCACTTCCTTCCATATTTATGGTGAAATATATTTTTAAATAATGAATATAATCTTCTATAATAGTATTATAATTTAACTTAGTAAGAGAATATTAAATATTCACTATGTTTGGAGATTCCATCTCCTCACAAAAATTATTCCTTTTATTCTTTTTCTTCTTTCCTCTTGACAATAAAATTGTCTCAAGAATTATTTAATGGAATCTAAAAAAATATTGATTTATCACCTATAATTATTGAAGGTAAATCACATACTTCAACCAAAACACAATACCATGAACTGAGCTCAACCTATGCGAGCTATAGTAGGGTAAAATTAGGAACACATAGATCCAAAAACAAAGAACTGACAGAGGAAGATAAACAATTGTAGGGACTTCATTAACAGAGCTCCTAAATATGGAACCATGAGACCACCAAGCTAAGATAACACTTCATTATCACACACCGCTGAACCCAAAAAAGTAAGCAATGAGAGAGGAGGAGAAAAAACTAACATACCATAGATCTGATGCTTGATTAGTTTGAGAGAAGGTTGAGGGGGAGCGACAGTAGCACTGGAATTTCGCTAGATCTTGAACGGTGTGACAAAAATTAGTTTGTTTAGGGTTATTTTTAAAATACTGGGGAGAGTATTATCAGTACTTCCAAAAAAGTGTTGATAAATAGGGCCTTTATCAGCATTAAAATAATAATCACTTATTAAAGACCTCTATATCAATGTTTTTTAGCAGTGATAAAGATATATTTTGTCAGTGCTTATTTAGTGCTGATAAAGATTTATAATTCTAATTATAAATAAATATATTTTTAAATATATTTATAAATATTTACATATAATTATAAATGTATTTATATCATTATATATATTTATATAATTATATATATTAAATAAATAAATATAAATATAAATATAAATACATTAAATATATTAATTATTTAAATATATTTATTATAATTTTATAATTATTTAAAAATATAATTATTTATTTATAATTATATAAATACCTTTTTTAAATTATATTTATTTATAATTATAAATATATAATTTTATAAATATAATAAATATACATTTATAAATAAATATATTTCTAAATATTTATATAATTATTTATTTATAATTATGAATATATTTATATCATTATGTATATATATATACAATAAATAAATATAAATATAAATATAGAAAATATATTCATTATTTAAATATATTAATTATTGTTTTATAATTATAAATATATTTATATCATTTTATATATTTGTATCATTATATATAATTATATAATTATATATATTTATATCGTTATATATATCTATATCATTTTATATATTTATATCATTATATACATATATTTAATAAATATACCAAGAACCACATGAAGCGTGGATTAAAATACATGATCCCAAAATATTATTATTAAAAAGAAATTATAAAAGAAAAGAAACCAGAGGAGATACTGAAAACAGGTTTCCCCAACAACAAAAATAAAAAAAAGTCAATAGTCACCTCCTTTTATGCCTGCTGCCTCTTTCTTCGGAGCCACCCTGACCTCTTGGGTGTCTGCCTCTCTTCCATTGCTTGGGATCCTGTGAGTTGTAATCCTGATCATCCAATCCTGATGATTCATCTTCTTCATCATGAGGTTCAGTACCTCCAGTGGGACTATTTTCAAACCAGATCCATCATGATTTGATGCAATATCCTTTAGATCAGGAATTCTCTTCATATCATAGGATTATGCTTGAACTCAACAAGATTCATAAATATTTCCAAACTCCTCACCAAAAAATTCCTTGCTATTTGATCGGTTTAAAATATCAAGCAAAGAAAACTTACTGGTAATAGAGTTCCGTAGGGCGGTGTTTCCCTCCTTAGTTTCCACAATCCCTTCTAGTGAACCACCATAATCAAGGTGACCCGCTATAACTTCAAGAACAACCTACAATGTATGTGCTATTGGACGATCAACCTAAAAATTAGCATTAGATAGAAAAAGAAAATTCATGTCCTTTCCAGTCATATCTTCCTAATAAAATTCTTGAGGTTCAACATTAAACACCTTCCCCTACCCATGTATTTCTTTAGACATAGCCTATCTCAAAGTGAGGGAGCCATTGGTTTTCTATGAGTAACCAACTGAAATCCCTCTTCATCCACCACTTTTGGATTTTCCTTTCCTTTTTCAATGATTTTTTATTTCCATAAATCAATATCAATTAATCTTAAATAGTTCCCTAATGATAATAATGTTCATATGAGGCCTCATAATCTGGTGCAACATCATCCCTCCTGCATAGATCCTCTTTAAATGAGACAGTGACATGAACTGCCTGCACTTCCCCCTACTCCTTAGCAGAAGCACATATTCCTGGAGGGGGATAAACCATATCTAATTGTATTGCACCATCTTCATACCGTTTCCCAGGAGCCTATGAAGACCCTCCTACATGCAGACCGAAAGTTACAATTCCCCTTTGATCATGCACAACAACATCCTACAGAGACTATAATTCCCTCCTATTGTCCTTCATCGGATGCGCTTTCACTTTGCATTTACTAAAAATAGTAGCTCAAAAATCATGCCTCCATTTAGTTCCCAACAACATTGTAACCCGCATAATATTGATGATGCTTCTCATATTCAACATGTAGATGAAAATCATCACAATTTGTAGAAAGAGTCACCTTATCAAGGAGGGTGGCAGTGAGGTCCACCTCTACCAACATTTGGGTAGAGTGTCCGAACTGCACCTGATCGGTATCCCTGTCCAACCGAATCAGAATACCAATAGGAGTGTAAATATTAGAAAATGATTAAATTCCAAAAAAATAAAAAAAAGTATTAAAAATGAATAGATAATACTAAGTGTAATAATATTAAAAATAAATATATAAAATTTATCGATTAAAAACGTAATATACTAAATATATTATGTTATAAAATGAAATCCTAAAATGAATATTTAGATTTAAATAAATTACATAAATATTAAGTGTATATACTTCTATATAATATTTCTTTAATTACGTAAATATTTGTGATTGTGAAATTAATGAGTGTGTAAATATATATATATATATACAATTTTGATATATGTTAAATTGAACAATGAAATTATATAATATGTATCATTTATTAATGAAATAAATAATAATAATAATGAATAAATTTAAAAAATGAATAACTGTTATGGATTATATGGATAATTTGTTTAAAAAAAAATATATATATTGAAATGGAAATGAATACATATTAATTATATAAATTATAAAATATTAAAAACATTAAATGATAATGAATAAACATGTATAATATATATTGAAAATGGAAAAAATTGCAAACATATTGAACAATGAAAAATTAAAAATGAATAAATTACAAAAATAGTAAGAAAATATTTAAAGTTATTAATTAATAAATAATATTAAAAATGAGTAAACTCGAAAAAATATTAAAAAGTAATAAATAATATATATTGAATAAAAATATAAATAATGATAAAATTTACCAATTAGAAACATAATATATATTAAATATATTATGTTAAAAAACATAATTCTAAAATGAATATTAAAAATTGAATAAAATACAGAAATATTATGTGAGTACGTGTTGTATATAAAAATGAATTAATTATGTATATGAATGTGTGAAATCAATGTAACACTCGTCTGATATATGTTAAATTGAAAAATCAAACGACATTCAATTAAATCTACATTACTCGATAAATTACTCAATATTTTTAATGAATATTAATTTTTAATTATAAAACTTTCTTCACTAAATATATGAATGTATGCATGAATATTTTGTATCATATGAATTATATGAATTATATTTTAGGAAATATTATATATATTGATATATATACATATAAAAATATATATGAATATATTTTTATATTAAATGTATTAATGTATAATTATGTTTAAAAACCATTAAAAATTAATAATAATTTAATATATTTGTAATTATTATATTTTATTCATTTTAAATATTTATATTTAATATATATTGTTTATTAATATTTATAATTAATGCATACATATATTAAATTTATTCATTCTTATTAATAATTGTGTCGTTAATATTTTTTTAATAATTTTTTTTATTTATTCATATTTAATTTTTTTGTTTAATTATTAAAATTTATTCATTTTATATATCTATATTTAATATAAAATATTTATTAATATTTATAATTTATATATATTTATATTAAATTTATTCATTTTTATTAATAATTATTTATTCAATATTTTTTTAAATTTTTTAAATTTACTCATTTTTAATTTTTATTCATTTAATTGTTTCAATTTACTTATTTTATATATCTATATTTAATATATAATATTTTTTTATATTTATAATATATATATATATATTAAATTTATTAATAATTATTTAATTATTTTTTTTTAATTTTTTTTTTAATTTATTCATTTTTAATTTTTATTTGTTTAAATATTTCAATTTTTTAATGGTTTATATAAAAAAATTAGGGTATAGACTAGGTGAGGTAGTATAACTGCTCACATAGGTGGGCTGAGTCATGTAGGACACGGTTGGGTGTACGATGGTGGGCTAAGGCCTGCGGGAAGTAGAGAGTGGGCCAAGACCCAAGTGAGACCGAGGATGGGCCCATATATGTTTCTATAGTGTATATGGGACCACATCCTCACAGCAGGCTTTTGATATTGACATGAAGCGGAATGATATATAAAGAAATGGTCTCCCTTCCTCTATTTCGATCTAGGACTCACTCGCGTGATCAAGACCTTTATGAGCGCTAAAAAAAGTTATGATAAATGGTACCTTTTATCAATGCTTTTTAGCACTGATAATAGGTACCCTTTATCAGCATTGTTTTAGCGCTGATAAAGGCTACCTTTATCAGTGTTTTTTTCTAGCATTGATAAAGGTTGGTGCTATATATTCTGTATTTTATAGTAGTGAGAGTAGCATGGGCAATCGCTAGATGAGATTACAAAAGGTACCAAATAAGATGGAAAATGGGAAATTTTTAGAAAAATGAGGTGCTTGAATGCTCATTGTAAAATTCTAAATATCATTTGGAAAATAATTTTTAATGTTTTTTCATAACTGTAAGAAATATTAGAACATGAAACATATGTATGATTTATTTTATATAAAAATAACTCGAGTAAACAAAAATGTATTTAATGAAAATGATTTAGCTCAATAGGCTAAAGTAGAAAGCATAGTCAGTTGGCTAATATATGTATAAAAATAGTGAAGTGTATGGATATATATTGCAGTGTATGCCTTTGTATTTAACATATTACTGAATAAAAAATGAAAAATATGAGTAAAACATGTATTTTAGTGTATGCCATCCATCCATCCAATGACCCAAAGGCATTCATTTTTTTATTGATTATGATAATCCACCTTTCAAGGGGAGAGGTGTAACCCTTAAAAGGCCCATAGGCGTAAGAATTACATGGCTCGTAGGCCTTAGAGGAATTCATTTCTTGTAGGCTTCAAACATTACATACAACCTAGACTAACTACTTGGAACTGCTCCTCCCCAACACCTTCATCGTGAAATCAGCTCTCCACCTACGCATGACTGTTCGGCTAGACTACCCCATGCATGCACAAGCTTATCTCGATAGAAGGTGCCATACCCTCTCATTATTGCAATCTGTGTAGCTTCTAATGTGGTGAAAGCTCCTTACTCAGTCTCTTATAAAGCTTGTTCTTTGTAGGTTGTCTGGATTGCATCTGCACTTAAGGAGGCCTAAAGGCCTTGAGGTGGTCTGAAGGCCTTACTGGCCTGAAGGAATGGGTGGCCCGAAGGCCTTAAAGGACTCAGAGACCAAATCAATGGCCCGAAGGCCCAAATTGGGGCAAATTTCTGGCTGCTACAGTGCCAAATAGTGCCTGCTATAGTACCCGCTACAGTACTGCACAGTCCCGCTATAGAACCTGCTACAGTACCACTAAAGTACCTGCTACAGTGCTACTACAGTACCCCGGGAGTTGTGCCTCTTCTTGGATTTGATCCTGGGTTTCCTGGATGCACTTAAGAGTCCTCACCAACCAGGATGAGGCTCATGTGTTGTATGTATATATATTGCAGTTCATACATATATACAGTCAGTTTAACATGTTCATATTACATATTGATAATTTTCAGTCATTGTAGTGTATGCATAATGATGAATATTAAATATTGAAGTTTATGCAATGTATGTACTATATGACGTGTATGCATTTACAGTGTGTTTATATTACAATCTATGCATATATTATCTAGTGTTTTCATATGTAATATGTGCATATTTCACTATATGAATATTACATATTGAATATCACAATGTGTGCATATTATAGTGTAATATTAAAGAGAATAACACATTCCAGTGTAGTGAATAATATTACATATTAAAATGTATGTATATATAGTTCCTTTTCAATATGACCATACTATATATATTGTGGATAAGATATCTATGTTGTATAGTAAAAACTATATTTGTTTCATTGAAGGTGTTATTTTATATAAGACACTTGTGGTTAAAAATTCATAACAACAATTTCATAATTTAATTTTAAGTATTTAAATGAGAAATGGATACAAAACATAAGGTCATGAAACACAAAGACCTTTTAAAAATCTATCATCTTTTTATAGAACAATCAATTATTTGAAATAAATACTATTTAGTGATAATTTATGCTACACTATAATGAATAAACATAAACAAAACCAGTAATGTATACTTATTTCTTATTAAATTACATAATATGCAATGGTTATATTTTTCACAAATCTAGTAAATAAAACACTCTATATACTTTTAGAATCCTATTAATGAAAACATGGTACCTACTTTTAATAAATAATTAACACGATAATTCATAAAGAATAAATTAATACAAAATTCATATAGAAACATAATAATGGAACACAATAATAAAAAGTGTGGGTTGTGTTTACCTCCATATTTCTTAATTCATTCCGGAACCATAAATGTGCAGCACAATATCTTTAGAGGTGGATGGGGTCACCAATATATAAGTGAATTTTAATTGATAAATAAGAAAATCAGTATATATTGATGTAAAAGGATAAGGTTTTGGATAAAAACATTCTAATTTGGCTCATATTTATAACACATATAATATGAATGATTACCCGTATATTCTCTATAATCCAAAATATGTGTTTTTGTGTGTGTCATCAACTATTTATAAAAAATGAAATTAAAATAAGTTTAGTGAAATCATTCAAGAGTTATGATCTCAAATATTAATACACATATTGAAAGTAAGATAATAATGAAATGTTTTAATGTTAAAAATAATTGGATATATTTATTCAATATAATAAAACAATAGGAAAATATATGCGACTGTAAATAAAATAGTTTGATTATAATTAACATTCTAATAATGTGTATCTTATTGATTTGGGAATCCATGGATGTGACCATTTGATATTCTATAACTACCTTATGTTATATGGTTGGTAAAAGGTCAAATGGTTGACATTATGTTATACAAATCTAATGTAGTAAAATTTATCCCTAAGAAGACATGAAAAATTATAACAATATATCTATTTCTAAAAAAATATATAGAAAACAATTTCGTTAAAAATAAAATACTTTTAGTTTTATAGAACATTTTACAACTTCATTTAATTATTTCTGTTTATTCTAGTATATTTTGTCATAAAATCTACTCAAGAGGGAAAAGTGGCCAAATTTTGAAGTTAATGATTATCTAAAACAAAAAAATTATAATTAAGAAAATAATTATTTGGTAATAAAATTAATGAAAAAATAATTTTGATGAAAAAGTATAGTGAAACACAATGTGACTTGATCTGTGGGCACCGATCTTAGTATACAACATTGTATACATTTCAACAACAAGTGAAAATTCATTATTTGAATGAAAATATGTTAAAACAGTAGACATTATTTGATAAGGAGTACAACACAATTATGGTATTTAACAATGTTAAAATAAAACATATTATAAAAAATGAAAACTAAAAAATAATTTGAATATTGATTCTAAACATTAAAGTTAACTAAGTATGTATTTAAAAAAAAATAGGCAATGGTATATGATCATAAAATATATATTGGAAAATGGTTAAAAGGTGTAATTGGTCAGTCATGAATATTAAATATATGTATATAGAGTATGCATAAATTGAATAAGAAACTTGAATACTGTAAATATATAATATTCATTTCACAACCTTGACCTTAATTCCAATTCTTATTTTCTTGGAAGTAAATGTCTCTATTAATGCTAAATGGGTAGTATAAAAAATGTCTAGTATAAAAATATACATTGAGGTCATTAAATATATTTTTATTAATGCTAAATTGGCAGTATAATGATTCAAAAACCTTGAATTTAGTTCCAAATCTTATATCACACCCATTTTAATGTATTAAATTTACTTTTTAGTTTCCAATAAAAACATACATTATAGTCAATACAAATATTGTTATCAATATATCTATTAGAACTTATATTATTATTTTTTGTATAAAAAATCCAATAACATATTAGTTATGAACTAATATTACATATTACATATATGTGATTTAGTTTAGAACTAATAGGTAATGTAAAAAACTAATATGTATGCATTAGTACTAACATGTATTGATCACAACAATAGTTTCAAAAACTATATATTGAATCCACATATTTTTACATAATTCACAACAATTTTTTATATTATCCTTTATTAATAATCCATATTAGTTATGAATATTATCTATTACTTATGCATATTTTTTTTCTAACTCTATATCAGTTATTTATATTAGTTGTGTATATTTTTTCAGAATCCATATTGGTTCTACATGTTACCTTATAATATTAGTTTCATAATCCACATATTTTTTTATTTATGTTACAATGTATGCCTATTTATTTAACATATTGTTAAAAAAATCACTAATATATGGATAAAATGTATTGAAATGTACACATATATATTTCAATGTATACATATATACTGCCAGTTTAACATGTGCATATTAAATATTGAATATTTTCACTGATTGCACTATATACGCATATATGATTATTACATATTGAAGTATATTTAGTGTATGAACTATATATAGTCTATGTACTATATGTAGTGTATTCATTTACAGTGTGTGCATATTGAGATGTATGCATATATGATCTAGTGTTTTTGTAAGTAATATATGGATATTTTATTGTACTAATATTACATATTTCATATCACAATGTGTGCATATTATAATGTAATATTGAAGAGTGTAACAAATTGTAGTAAAATTAATAATATTACATATTTCAGTGTAAGTATATATAACTCCACTATAAAATGATAATTATATATATATTATAGAGCATAAATCCATGTTTTATAATGAAAATTATATTTATCTCATTTAAAGTGTTATTTTTTATAACATACTAGTAGTGAAATATACATAACAATTATTTCATAATTTAATTTTAAGTATTTAAATAAGAAATGGAGATAAAACGTAAGGCCATGAAATATAAAGACCTTCTAAAAATCAATCATTTTTTATAGAAACCCATTGATTTTAAATATATACCATTTATTAATATTTTATGCTACACCATAATGAACAAACATAAAAACAATCAGTAATGCACACTTATTTCATATTAAATTATAGAATATGTAATGCTTATATTTTTGAAAAATCTAGTTAATAAAACACTCCATATACATTTTGAAACCCATTACTAAAAACATAGTACCAATATTTAAAAATTAATAAACACGATAATTAATAAATATTAAATGAATACAAATTCATATAGAAACATAATTATGGAACAAAATAATAAAAAGTGTGCATTGAATTTTCCACTATATTTCTTAATTTATTCATGAAACCATAAATGATTTGCGTAATATATTTAGAGGTGGATAATGTCACCAACATCTAAGTGAATTCTAATTGATAAATAAGAAAATAAATACACATTTATGTAAAAGGATAAGGTGGTGGATAAAACATTTTAATTTGGATCATATGTATAAGGCCCTGACCTTAAACATTACATAATCTTGAGATAAGTCATTAATTTGACTTTAATCCACTTTGAGGATCTTTTTAGGTTTAGAGTTTTAGAGAATTAGGCCATAAATCATACATAGAAACATAAATATTATAAGTAGACACTTCTAATAACTATCCATTTTTTATAATACTAAAACTCCTAAAATAAAACAAGATTTTTTTCTTGATAATAAACATATTGACTTCTTCCTTTCTATTACCCATCCTTATACCCTATGGAAAACATTTCAAAACTTGGAATGACCATAAAAATCTTAGTAAAAGATACATAAAGAATGAAAACTAGTAGTCTTGTGAAAACATGTAAACCATGAAAACTTTATCATAAAGTAATACTTTTCACCTTTAAAAAATAGTAAATATACTTTACTCAATATAAGTTCATTGCTTACCCTTTTTGAAACCAAAATATTACTATAAATCCCATATAAAGCCACATATAACTTATAAAGGTAAATCATATTTACATACATTCTTCTATATCTATATATTTGATATATAATATTTATTAACATTATCAGTAATTATTTAATTAATAAAATGCTTAATATTTTTCTCAATTTACTTTTTTTAATTTTTATTTTTTTATTTGTTTATTATATATATATAATATTATTGATAATTTATATATATTATAATCAATTTATTCATTTTATCAATAATTATTTAAATAATATTTTTTTAATATTATTTTAATAAAATCATTTTTATTTTTTATTTATTTAAATATTTCATTTTATTCATGCTTTTATTAGCTCTAAAAAGAAACTAATAAAGAATTCCTTTATGGGTACTAAAAATAAAGTGCTGATATAGTGTGTCCTTTATCAGTGATAACCGTAAAGTGCTGATGAAGGACACCCTTTATCAGTACAAAAAAGAAAGTGCTGATAAAAGTTTCCTTTTATCAGTGTTAAAAAAAATTCACTGATAAATGATGCCTTTTATGAGTGCTATAAAAAAGCACTGATAAAAGGTACTCTTTATTAGTGCTTGTTTTAGCGATAATAAAGGGTATCTTTATCACCCCTTTTTTATAGAGTTGATAGAGACCAATGATTTTAAATCCCTATTTTGTATTAGTGACGGTAATGGAAACTCATTATAGTATTTATTATATCAATTTTGGGCTTTTTGGTGTCATTATACATACCATATATTTATACCATATTAAATTTTTACCCAAAAATTACCTATCTTAGAAAATTATAAAATATTTTCCACTAGATAATTTCTATTTTATGATTTAAAAAATAATATTTATCTTATCAAAAATAATTCTCTAAATTTGGAAATTTATAATTTTATATAAAAAATACCTATTTACTTAAAAATATGGGTTTTTACATTGATAACTATGTCTGGCCATTATAAAAATCACACTTTACTTCATAAAATTATATTATCACTTATATTTAAGTAAATATTTTTTAACAACTATATTATATTAAATAAAATTTATTTAAAAAATTCATAAATTTATGAAAAAGTGTGTCTTGATTATAACTATATATGTCCTAAAAGTATAATTTGTGTTTCATCATATTAAAATATAGTTTTTATCAAACTCATGATTTTATGATTTATAAAATAATAATAAAACAGATGAAATAAATTTATTATTTTTTTTCAAAATAAAAGTATTAAAATTTACACTCTTAGTTTCTAGATAAATAACCCCATATTAGACTAGAGTATGGCTTTAGGGTAAGGTGAATGAAGGTGATAATTTATTTGGGTGGTTCTGTGAAGATTGTTTGTGTTGTGATCTCAATAAGCTTGAACATCTCCCATAAAATAGTTTCACTCATGATTTAGTTATTGAATATCATCTTGGTATTGGTCAAGGGAAAATATCTATGATACCATTTCTCTCATAAGCTCTAATAAATGGGCCTCCTACGGTACGATCCTGCTGGTTGAGGCCATCACATCATCTATCTATGTCAATTAGACGTTATAATAACCCTTAATATATACTAATATTAACGGTTGTTGTACAATGAATATATTATCAATGGTTATGATGCTTAGAAACATTTTAAATATGATAGGATATAACTTATAATGGTCTAAAATAACCAAATTAGTACACATGTTTTCTATAATATCACTACATAAAAAGACATTTATTTATTTGAAAAGGGAATTTCATTTATAAAACTTCGGGTTGTTACAATGGTTCCTTGGTTTACGTAGTGGCTTGTTTTGGGTGTTAAATGCTACGACAAGGTGTTTTTCATTGTTTCATGGTTCCTCCCCATCTTTTTTTCAAATATAGATTTGACTATAGTGATATTTTTTGGATTTATCCAAACTTAAACCCGTTGTAGCATGGTCCTTGTACTACACCATAGTCTTGTGTCTTCCATACTAGGTATAAAACTTGGAGAACCTCTATAAGTCATTTTATTTCCTTTATTTTTATCAAACCCTATTCAATAGGAGAGATATTTTGGGAGAACCTTGAGTATTATTTGGATGGTTATGATCCTTTGATTCAAGATATTTATTTACTATGATATAAGATGAGTTTGTTCCTT
Organism: Viscum album; assembly: GCA_963277665.1. Classification (NCBI taxonomy): domain Eukaryota; kingdom Viridiplantae; phylum Streptophyta; class Magnoliopsida; order Santalales; family Viscaceae; genus Viscum; species Viscum album. The sequence continues at coordinate 320,502,278 of OY728127.1, forward strand.
ATCCTTCTTTATTTTCCCTATTTTCTTCATTCATGAAGGTTTTTTTGTGGTTTGGATTTAGTTTTTATGGGAAAATAACTATAGTTTAGGTTTATTTTATGTTTCTTATTTAATTTTTTAGATCTTCTATCCATGACATTCTTTTTATCCTTGGTTTCATTTTAGATTGTGATTTATTGGTTGAGGTATGGGATTACTAAACTCATCTTCTATATTATGGAATAATAAGATTGCATTTCTTTTTTTGATTTATTCCAAACATGTTAATGAATTCTATTTCCCAATTGATTTATGTGGTTCTTATTAGTTTTTGGGGGATATAGAAGAATATATTGGAAATAATAATTAAATGAAAATGAAATTAAATAAATAATATAAATGAGTTGAGAGGGAAATGAATGGGAAAGAGATTTTCTTATGATTTATGGTTTTTATGATATTTTCTATACATTAGTTACTGCTGGTCAATACTTGATATCATGTATTCTGTATTTTTTATATCATTAAAAATTATAAATACGTTCATAATTAGATAATTAATTAAAGATGATAATAGAAAAGGGGATTTCTTAAATCTAAAAATGTGTAGCTACCATTTTTAATGACTGTTTTTCTTGATACTATGTTTTTTTATTTGGGGTTAACATTTTTGGGTTAAAGCGATGATAAAAAAGTTAGTATTGATTTTCTATGATTTTATTGTCTCATTTTAAGTAATTAACAACCAATTTTCTTCTCTAATAAGAAAATAAGAATGAGTATGAAATATAAAAGTAATGGGTTGAAGGCGTAAGATTGAAACTGAATGAATCTATTTTTCAAATAATAGTGGGTGGTGTATAAAATGTAAAATTAAATGAGGGAAGTACAGGGTAAATTGAAATAAAATAGGATGGAATAAATGTGATATAACATGAATGAATGGATTTAAATAGAGTGTGTATGAATGAATGGAATAATTAATCTAGTGATGTTGGTACACAATTAATATTGTAATGGGAAATAATTTAGATTGAGAAGTTATTTATTATATGATTTATTTATTATAAATTGATTATTATGTTATTTATTATTATTTTCTATGATTTTTTAATGTTTGGAATGTTATGATTATTGGAAAAAATTGTGGAATTCATTGTGGGAAAATGATGTGTAAAATGGGGATGATGTGGGGGAACTTTATGCGCTGTGATGGCTCAAGGTAACTATGACCATATAGGCTAGGACGAATTAATGTGCAATATTTGGGGTAATGGAAGACCCTATAGGGTATTAAAATGATGACATATAGTTAATGGGTTGTTTAGTATATGAGGTTGATGTCCTCTATGTTCCTAATATCTTACAATAATGGATATTTCATGTCGAGGATATGGATATGCAGCTATGGGTAAGGGAAGTACATAGAAGGGGGAGGTAATGATGTTCATTCAATTCATGTTTACATTATTCTATTGAGGTTTGGTTTTAAATAAAAATATATGGTGATGTGGTTGAAAATATGTAGTGATGAAATTGTGGATATGTTGTGATGCAGTTGTTGGTATGTGGTGATGCAGTTTCTAATAATTGGTATGATGATGGAATTATAGCCATTTTTTTGATGTTTTGATTTGTGTATATATGATTTTTGGTTGGTTATAGGCTGAGTGATAGTTTATGATATGTTTTTGATATTGTTTTATTCTCACATTTTTTATCAGTTGGTGAGGGATGTTCCTTCCATATTGCTACAAGTTTGTGTTGGAGAAGATCTTAAACCAAAATGTGGGAGAAGTGGGGAATTTATACCCCTTTTTATTTGTTTAATTATATTTTTTGGGGGGTTGATTATATTTCTCTATTTTTTATAAAATTGTACTCAGTGATTGGATTTGGAAGTGGTTGAGTATGTTGTGGGGATAGAGAAAATTGTGGTAAATTATGTGGAATATAAGGTTTGGATATTATGATTCATGTGGTTATGCTACTTATATATATGATTGTTATCTTTTGTTTGGTTGATATTATTATGTCTCACTATTTTATATTTATTTCAGAGGGATTTTTATTTTTTTATAAGGATGCTTCTATCGAGCACCCCCAAGTTCTCATCAAACTGTAGTTTTATACATATTTTCTAGATAGATCGATTGGGATTGAAGCTATTATTTGGGTAGCTTAGATGTTGTTGGGGGATTAATTAGAGTTTATATTCTGTCTTTCATGTATTTACTTGATGTTTTGTATTTGAAATATTAGAAACATTAGGTTTGTGGGTAATTATTTTTTGGAATATAATTTTTTGTGTGTAGATCGATGGTTGTTTTATTATCCCTAGTATTATATGAGGGTAATGCATCTCTTATACATGGTTAATGACCTCAGTACTGGTGACTAACCTAGGGCTTGTTGGAGGAGGTCCTCAAGGGTTATTATTTTATTCTTTATATTCCTGATTAGCCACTAAATGAGGCTAATATTCATTGTTAATATACATAATATTCATGTTCTTTATTATTCATAAACACCATTTTAGTGCATTTTACACTTTGAACATCATTTCACATTATGATTGTAATACCTTCTTAAAATGCACTATTATGTGGTACATTTTTGAACATCATTTGAAGTACCCAATGATTCATCTAATTTTAAGGAATATAATTATACATATTTTAATTTTATATTCTTTTTAACTGGATATTCACTTCAATATGAACATTTTTCATTTAGGGATCAATGGAGAATTCATGAAAGAATATGGGGATATTTTGTGATGAAAGGAAACAATTCTGGAGAAGTCAGATTGGAAACCTGCCCACTGATGAGACTGTGGGACCTAACTTACAAGCACAATGAATCCAAACTTTCGTGGGATTATAGAAGACATGTATAGGAACAAATAACTCTTCAGGATCCAATGCTAATTCAGCCTCCATTGTGGTCATTTATGCGGCCCAAGTTAGAGATAAAATTCTGGGCCATATTCTGCGACCCAGAAAAATAGTCCACTAATCTACTCATAACTCCGAATCCATAACTCCAAATGGGTCCAAATTTTATAGCCAGGTATGAGAAATCCGGGTATCAATTTTATTCTTCTATGACCCACTCTGATTAGGCCATATATAAGGTCATCCAAGTGCGTCTGTTCGGTGGAAGCAAGCTGGATGCCACCTCGGGTCAAGGGTGGAAAAGTCTCATCTCCCTTAATTTCCACCACCCTAGGCCTACCATACTCAAGTGATATCTTTTGTACTGTTTGAGGCTCGACCCAAGGCTCCCAAAATTCCAATTTAAGGCAGTGGTGGTGGAGGAGTTGATCATCTTTCGTGCTTGGTTTCATTGTAGTGTTATGCTGCCGCTTTGTGTTTGTAATCACATTTCTTTCTCATGTAAGTTGCTTAATTCACCTTAGTTTCTTAATAAAAGTTCTTCCTTTACTATTATTATGTTCTCTTACTTATAATGTTGATACCGTTGGTTCAAGGTGTGAATTTATTGACACCATACCTTGTGATATTTAGCACACAACAGAGGAGTGATCGATTTTTGTTGTTGTTTTTACTCTTTCAATTCCACCCTCGTAAGTCTACTTCCCACTTCCATTGAAAACATGTCATCAATGGAGGGCTAACTATTTTATGGGTTGATACAAGGGAGTATCAAGGGTCTGGATTGGATGTTATTTATCACTCTATTAATGGCTAATCACTTCTTTTAAATGAGATTTTTATTTGATGATTTTAAAACCGATCCATCGTCCTTGTTGAATTTAAGGCCACACGCTTCTAGTGCTAATATGAACCTTTACCTTGAAGTGCTCAAAACTTTGATCCTTCAAGTGTATAGGTGATTATTATTAAAGGGTGTTGGAATTAAACCACTAAGTCATGATGTTGTTTTATCTCCTTAAATGAACCCATCTCAAATATAAGAAATTGAAGTCATTAAAAAGAAATACGTCCAATCCACCCTGAGTGATAACCTAGGATCAACTCAATATTTTAAATTGAATTCACTTAAATCTGTTAGTTATCCTTTAAAACCATATAAAATCAACCCAAGTTGGCCACTTCATATCCAAAAACAGTCCATAGAATGTACGTGTCTATAGGTTTCTTCTTAGGTCTCTAAGGATTCGATAACCCAAGCTAAACTATAAGGACTATTCTACCTTCATCTCTTGGATAAATTTTAGCGAGAATAAAATTTTGGTGCCGTTTCCGGGGACCTAAGTAAGTTATCTTAGACACTATCATCTTTTTTTTCATCCCACTTCTCTTATATCATCCCCAATTTCATTCCTATGGAAAACCGTTTTGAACAAAATCCAAACATGGGGAACCTCTCCATACTTTGATCACTCCATCCCATGTGTGATGTACAATGAACATCCTAATTTCTACATGTGGGATAATCAACAACATACTGAACCACAATGTTTTTATTCGTATGATCCACAATACATTCCAACCTATTATGAGTTCTAATCCCCACAAGGCCAATCAGAACATCCTCCTGTAGAATTCCTACAACTTAATTATCCTCTTGGAATAGACCATATGTCCCAACACCTTGACCATATTGATCCACATCCATTACTTGAAAAATTGTGTCAAAAAATGGAGATAATGAATTTTTAGGTTTCATCATTGAGGTTAGAACTACAAAGCATTAAAAATTGTGAGGAACCTATCCCTACACAAACTGTCCCTTCCATAACTTTATGTGAAGTGTCTAGTTTCCCACAAACCTCTCATGAATTTACTGAAGATAAAACCTTTGGATTTGGGGAAGATGAAGAGGATAAAAGAATTTTTGATGGGTTTTTAAATCAAGATGAAACTGATTTTTTGTATTCACAAGAGGGAAATTTGACATCATGGATTGAGTCTCATGAATATAACTCCATTGATGATTTTTCAATAACACAAATCACTGAACCATTAAGAGAAATTACAAACTTTGAGTCCATAACCATTCCTGAAACTGATCTTTCCAATTTGGTGGTTAAATCTTCTATTCCAAAGGAACCGATTTTGTTGAGAAATTTGGAAAATGAAATTGAGTTGGATTCAAAATATCAACTTGTGTCTAAATGCCCTATCCAAACCGATCTCAAAATTATTGTCCTTCCCTCCCCGCTAAAGAATCAATTTATAAGGTATAATAATGACCTTTCAATTGGAATTCATTCTTCTCTTGAAACCAAAAAAGTTGGAATGATCATTTATGTCTTTGGAAAGACTATAGAGGAAACTAGATCAACCATTTATGATATTCCTTGGATTTTAACACTCATTTTAGAACATAGGTTTGTGCATGAAACAAATTATAAAAATAGAATCAATATCAACCTAGTCGAATTGGTGAAACATGTGGTCCTTAAAATGTTAATAGTTGGTATTGGGTAAGTTGGGGGGGTTCATGTCGGGTTAACGACGTTAAAGAAAGAGTTACATGGGAGGCAACCCATGGTTTTCAAGTTTCCTATCATTTTACTATTTTAATAAAATTTATATTTTAAATATGATTAATTAATCATTTTGATATTTAATAAAAAAATAGACTATTGACCTGTTCTTCTTTTATGAGTATGGATGGGTATAAAAGGGGAGCATCGTATTCATCCGTGTCACGCGGTGTGATCTCTGAGTAATACCTTACCCAGAAATTTAAAAGAAGACAATGTATCATTAGTTTGATTAAAAAAAAACAAAAAAAAAAAAAACTCAGAAAACCATAAAAATGATGATACTTGAAATTAAATAAGTCGTCGTGTTGTTTTTTTGTCTAGTTTGTTCTTATTTTTATGGTTCAGGGACTATTTTGGGTGATACATGTTCAATCAAGGAGGTGCCTACATCCCCTAAGAGATCAAAGGAATAATTTGGAGCAGCAAGAATTTCAACTTCAACCATAAGGTGACTTCATTCCATGATCCTCATTTTCAATTTCCTTTTTGAACTTCCCTTATCTGCCTCTACTCCTTCTAAATTTTCATTTCTTCAAACACTGGGGACATTGTTGTTTTAAGTTGGGGGGGATATGAAATGATAAAAATTTTCTTTTGTGAAAAAAAAAAATGATTTGAAAAAAAAAATGTAAATGGAAGGAAAAATTACTTTAACTTTGAACATGATATTACACATTGAAAACTTTGAAACTGAATATCAAATAATTTATCATGCCCTGATTCTGATTTTAATCCTTGTATAATTTCATGAGCATAGATTTTGGAAAGTGTGGCTGTCCAATGTGATATTTCATCGTTTATATTTTCATCCAAATAAAAAAAAGATCACAATGCATGTCCTTTGGATAGTGGGGAATTAGTTTGAGTTCATGGGGTCATCCAAATAAATATCATAGGTTTGGTGATCATTTTAGTTTATTTTGAGTATTCAAAAAAAAATTGTGCGTAGAGCAATAAAATTACCTAATGCGTGGCTTTCGGCACTTGGGGATCGTGACTCCATAGTTGTCTGGACCAGAGTTAGTAATTTTATCTCTATTCTTGGTAATTTGAATTTGTTTTTGACTGAGTTAACTTGAGATGATGCCCGAGTATGTGGGCTTAACTTGGTTCCCTAAGGTCTTTGCGGCTAGGAGTCATTGGCAAAGTCTCGCTACAGGGGTTGACTATTTTGAGTGGAACTTCAATTACCATGGCAAAATTGTAAAAAAAAAAAAAATCAATACAATAAAAAAATGAATACTCATCTTAATATTGAAATGTGATTCCACCTAGAGCTTCCATCATTTCCCCCTTTAATAAAAATGAACCCCCATGTCTATTGTGATGCAAAACACATCCTCATACTTAATTGATATTGGATGAAATATGGCAAGGAATTTGAACAAAGGAATGGTCTTGGGATTGGGATATGCTTATGAAACTATCTTGTATTAAAATATTTTGATGGGTTTCATGATTGTTTGATATAAGGGTTTCTGGTGATCATTGTGTATTAAAATGTTTTTGGAAAAGGGAATTCGAATTTCATATCGTTGACATATATTTTGCTCGGGACTAGCAAAACTCAAGTTGGGGGGGGGGGTGTGATTAGCCACTAAATGAGGATAATATTAATTTATAATATACATAATATTAATGTTCTTTATTATTCATAAACACCATTTTAGTGAATTTTACACTTTGAACATCATTTCACATTATTATTGTAATACCTTCTTAAAATGCACTATTATGTGGTACATTTTTTAACATCATTTGAAGTAACCAATGATTCATCTAATTTTAAGGAATATAATTATAAATATTTTAATTTTATATTCTTTTTAACTGGATATTCACTTAAATATGAACATTTTTCATTTAGGTATCAATGGATAATTCATGGAAGAAGATGGAGATATTTTGTGATGAAAGGAAACAATTCTGGAGAAGTCATATTGGACACCAGATCACTAATGAGACTATGGGACCCAACATACATGCCCAATGAATCCCAAATTTCGTGTGATGATATAAGACATGTAGAGGAACAAATAACTCTCCATGATCCAATGCTAATTCGGCCTCCATTGTGGTCATATATGCAGCCAAATTTAGAGATAAAATTCTAGGCCAGATTCTGCATCCTGAAAAAACAGTCCACTAATCTACTCATATCTACGAATAAACAGCTCCAAATTTTCCCAAATTGTACATTCAGGTAGGAGACATCCGGGGAGACATTTTATTCTACTATGACCCACTCTGATTCGGCCATCTAGAAGGTCATCCAAGCACGTCTGTTCGTTGGAAGCAAGATGGCAGCCAGCTCGGGTCAAGGGTGGAAATGTCTCATCTCCCTTACTTTCCACCACCCTAGGCCTACCATAATCAAGTGAGATCTTTTTTACTATTGGAGGCTCGAAAAAAGGCTCCAAAAAAACCTATTTAAGGCAGTGGTGGTGGAGGAGTTGATCATCTTTGGTGCTTGGTTTCATTGTAGTGTTATGCTGCTGCTTTGTGTTTGTAATCACATTTCTTTCTCATGTAAGTTGTTAAATTCTCCTTAGTTTCTTAATAAAAGTTCTTCCTTTACTCTTATTATGTTCTCCAACTTATCGAGTTGATACTGTTGGTTCAAGGTGTGAATTTATTCACACCATACCATGTGATATTTATCACACAACGGAGGATTGATCGATTTCTGTTTTTGTTTTTACTTCTTCAATTCCACCCTCGTAAGTCTACTTCCCGCTTCCTTTGAAGACATGTCATAAATGGAGGGATAAATATTTTATGGGTTGATACAAGGGAGTAGAAAGGGGCTGGATTAGATGTTATTTATCACTCCATTAATGGATAATCACTTCTTTTAAATTAGTTTTTTATTTGATGATTTTAAAACCTCTCCATCGTCCTTATTGAATTTAAGGCCACACACTTCTAGTGCTAATACGAACCTTTACCTTGAAGTTCTCAAAACATTGATCCTTCAAGTGTATAGGTGATTAGTATTAAAGGGTGTTGTAATTAAATCAGTAAGTGTTGATGTTGTTTTATCTCCTTAAAGTAACCCATCTCAAATATAAGAAATTAAAGTCATTGAAAAGGAAATACGTCCAATCCATCCCAAGCGATAACCTAGGATCAACTCATTCTTATAAATTTAATTCACTTAAATCTGTTAGTTATCCTTTAAAACCATATAAAATCAACCCAATTTGGCCACTTCATAGCCAAAAATAGTCCATAGAATGTACGTGTCTATAGGTTTCTTCTTAGGTCTATGAGGATTCGATAACCCAAGCTAAACTACAAGAACCATTCTACCTTAATCTCTTGGGTAAATTTGAGCGAGAATCAATGCCCATGAGTGGTTATATCATGTAAGGACATAAAAAAGTGTTTTCAAATTTTTTGGTTGAGATTTTGAGTGCAATTTAGAGTTAGGCATAAGTGATGATTGTATGAGAATGGTATAGAAGTGGTCAAACGCAAGCCTAAAATGTTATGTGAACCAAATAGACTGGTTAAGACATAGATATTTGGGTATAATGTGATTTAATGCAAGGAAATTGGAAATATATTAAATTATTTGGGTGAAGGTGTGACTGTTGTAGGGTAGAGATCAGATGGAGGTTCATACATCATTATCATTAGCTGTGTGGTAATTTACATTACAAGTATTATCTGTTCTCCAACTATCAAAATGTAGTGTTCTAACTATTTATTATTTTTTTCTAAAATGATTTCATAGACTTGGTGGGAAGATTAAAATAATTATTTTTTGAATTAAACACTTTAAATGGATCCATATTAATTCTTTAATGCAATGTTTTCAAATTTTCTACAAAATCATTCATCCTAAATTTGTATTCATTAACATGTTTAAAGTTCATAACAAGTTGTTTTTAATCCTTGATGTTTATAATTGATAGTAAATCATGCCTAAAATATCATAATTTCTCATTTTTGGGAGCCTTTATATAAAAATTTTCCTTAGATATATTTTTTATTAGGATGAAATGTGTTGTTTTAGATTCTTACATAGAATTACTTTAAAATTTTTATAAGTTTTCATGTCATGTGTTGCCTCCCACTGAGGAAACATTATATAATTTTGTTAAGAATTTGTTGCAGGATTATATTTTTTTCATTTAATTATTTAATTCTATGAAAATTAGAAAGATATTTAGTGACAACCCATTTAAAATATAAAAAACATTTCACATGAATAAACCCATCCCTTATTTTAAATCATGGACAATGTATTGTAATGTTAAAATATTTGTGTGTTATATATCAAATCATGAATTTCATTCTATATGTAATTGTTAAAATATATATGACCATGTTTAAGGGTAAGGTTTGGATGGAATATTTCAGAAATCATGTATAATGTTGAAAAAAATATTTGAGTATTTTTCTATAGAAACAACAGTATTTTTTTACCAATCATGTTGTGTGTTGAGATGTTTTTACTTAAATAAGGAACTAAGAGCATGTTAAATTTTATGTAATGTGAAATATTTTTTTACCAATGGTATAATTTAATGGATATTAATTTAGGTATGTAGAGCATGGCGTGTAGTAACATGACAGGTATAATTTGCATTCACAATTTAGAATCTTATTGGGGATATTAAATTGAGAAGTATGATGATTTATCTAAATGTGAGTTAAAGATGTTGAGTGTTGTTTGTGATGTTATATTTGATAATTTATTTCCTTGATGTATTGACATGATTTTTAGAAAATATATCTTTTAACCATAAACTGAAATTCAATCAGATGGATAACATGCAGTGTTTTCTAATTTTTTTTTTATAAATTTTCTATGATTATTTAAAATCAACCTGGAGTGATTGTTTTATGACATTTTTTGCTACTGTGTTTACGTTTTTTTATTGTGATTGTATTTTTGGGCGCACCTTCCACAAAGACCAATAATTTAAATTTGGTAGAAATATGATATTTGGTGATGATTTTCTTACCATACACAGTTAACTATTATGAAATGAATAATGAAAATTTAATTGGTTGTAATATTTTTATTGGATTTTCTATCGTTTTATATGTTTCCCTTTCTATGATTCAAGTGGATTTGGTTTATGGTTATAGAGGTTGGGTTGTGAGTTGGTGTGTGTTGGGTAGTGGGTATGAAGATAGTTACCTTGGAGGGTATGAGGAGTTATTAATTTTATGTGGTAGTGATGGTATGGATTATTTTGTGGGATGATGATGTATTGTGTGGCTGTGGCATTCATTTTAATGGTTTTGATAGGTGGGATATGATATGGTTTAGAAATAATTGTATGGTTGGTTACTCATAGGGGAGATGATTTTTTAGCTATTGTGGTGTTGTTTAGGTGTTGATTCATGTTGTCCGTTGTGGTTGGTTTCCATAGTTGTAATGATGATGTTTTGGTGATGTTAAATAGAGGGTGTGGTGTTGTTATTTATTAGGAGTTGTGATATGGACATGTGGAATTTTGTGTATATGTGATTATTATGAAGAATCATGGATGGGTTGATGTGCTTTCAAACAAAATATTTTTTTCCTCTACAATGATTAATGTGATTTGTGTGGTCTATACTAATCTATTGTTTTTATGGAAATATATACCATTTAAATTATATCAAGATTTTGATCATGGAAATGGGAAAGAAGAATATTGGGATAAAACATTGTTGAAATGTCAATAGTTTGAAGTACCATTGTTCTTTGGTAGATCCTCTAACCCTAATGCTAAGAATTTTTTGGAATAATTTGAAATTTTCTTTGGGTTGTTAAAGACTCCAAATGGACTATGAGTTTCATTGGTAGTTGTATTATTTTACACAGTTTCTCAAAGATGTTGGGATATGAAGCATGGTGTCACAAAAGGGATGTAATTTTGGGGATTTGATAAATTATTGAAGAAATATTTCTTTTACCGAGTGTAAATATATTATTATATAAAATATCTTTAGAATATTTAACAATAGGATGAGAGTGTTCTTGAATTTTTGAACCAGTTACTATATCTGTTCTATGAGTTCTTATATTTCCTGCATAATGAGAGAGATTGGGCACAAAATTTTGAGTCTTCCTTGAGGATGGAGATTTTGTGATCGATGTTCCACTTTAGTTATCATATTGGGATGTAGTGTGTGATCGAGTATACATTATAGAGACATGTTTATCTATTATGGGGGATTCTTGTGGAAGTCCTTCCAAAACTATTGGAGTGACTGAGATGAATGCTTCGAGGTTTGGGACTCGATGTTCATGGAGAAAGAGAGGAACACCATCTTCTAGATATAGATCACATCTTTATCCCCTGGGTTTGAGTAGCTCAAGGTGTCCTATTCTTGGAGAGATGAACCATTTTTGGTGTAATACGATGGGGAATTGTGAGTGTCACTTCTCCAAGGTTCATCATGTTTCTCAGTACTCAATGGATTGATAGGTGTGTGGTTATTTTTGGAAAAATTTACTTCTTTCACTAAAACTTTATAGTGTATTTTGAACTCATTTTAATGTGCGTGTTGATATATATTTAAAAGTTAAAGTGTTTTTTATTTTTTTAAAATTCTTGGGTATATTTGGTTTTATTTTTTTTAAATGAATAGAGTAGTTTTTTCTAATGGGGTATCCATTTTTGAATTGTGGTTGAGGTGAAAGGAGTAGTTGATGGGGATTTGGTTGTGAGAAGTGGTATATAGTGCTACGTATATAATCATATGATAGAAGTATTCTTATTTGAGAGGTATGTCCTATTGTTTAGAGCGTTTTTAGGTGATTTTCCTGTTGGGGGAAATTTGTCTCTACCCTTACTTAGGGTTTTGGTTGTGATTTTTTTAATTTACCCCTTCAATCTATGCCCACTAAGCTGTTCCTAGACTAGAGAAGCTTCTATTTGACCTCATGTGCACCTACCCATATGCCAGAGGCTTACAACTAGTAATAAGGATTTAGGGTGTATCTTTGGGGAGACTATACCCCCATTTCAGAGTTCACTAGAATGGTCATAAACTAAAAATTGTACATAAAAAATAACTAGAGTATATAGAATCAATAAAACACAACATGCTATTATAAATGTAAATGTGGATGCATATAGTCATACAAACTCATGGCGATGTAAGCACACAATAACTGATCTCTCCTAGGATAATCATAAATAAAAACAAATAAAATAAAAGTGAAAGGGTCCACTTAAACCCCCAAGACATACCTTATCCATATAGAAACTTATTCTAAGATATCCAGCTAAACAATCAATCCCAATACTCTTCCCAACTCAAACATTTATAAAGTTAAGATCTAATCATGTACCCAAGTTCCATGGACACCTAAGAAGAGTATGAGTAACACTTAGCAGGGAACCAACAATTCAGTCATAAACATAACCATAAATTAACTATATATCATATGTGATACTATAATAATTAATAAGTAAATAAAATTTGGAAGATTAAATAAATTGAGCATATTTGATCATTGAGTTCAAATATGACACATATGATCAACTATACTTGCTTGAACCAATGATGGAGTGTATCTGAGAATATAAAATCATCTAAAACCTAGGGGAAAATTATCCCCACCAAGGAAAATATATCATCCAGAATCCTAGGGGGGGGGGTATCCACACTTTACTAGGTAAGAATGTCATCTGAAAATTCAGTTGCATATTACCACCCTATCAGGAAAGCATGTCATCTAAAATCTCAGAGAATATCCGCTCCTTGTTCGGGAAACAATGCATTTGAAAAATCATTTGAACATCCCCATACTTACCAGAAATCACATAATATAGAAAATTTGGGATATATCCACACCCTACCAAGAAATAAATTCATCCATAAGCTCAGGAGAATATCTTCCCCATGTTAGGGAAGCAAGTCACATAGTAATAGGAATGAAGGCTAGATCCTAGGAGAACATCCAAGGAATACTATATATCCATATATATATTAGTGGTTAGTGAATCTCACCCTGATAATATTATAAAATGCATCTAAAAGGGTTATTTGTATCACCCATACATTTTAAAAGAACATTATGTTTAATGACGAATACGACACTCAACACCGAGTTTAAACGACCCACAAAATATTATTATTTAAATATGAGCATTATAACCTATCCATTAAATTAGTGGGTATGAATATGATAAACTAATTTATTAAATATATATAAATATCATGTTTAATAAAAACTTTCTGGTAAATTGTTATTTAGTAACCACCCAAATTTTAGTAAAGTCATTTTATACTTCAAAAACATGTTTTCCTCAAAAATGATTTTCATTTTTTTTGTGAGAAAATATTATTATGAATTTTTGGAACTTTTGGAAAATGTATCTAATAAGAATAAATTACTTTTTTTAATCATAATATCCAAATCATCTTTTGGTGATTTTTTTGGTATTTTTATGAAATGTTATATTTTTCAATGATCAGTGAAAAATACTCCTTTTATTGGAAAATGTTTTTAAGTGCATAATGTATTTCCTTTTTAATTAATATAAATTATATTTAATAATAAATAATTTAAATTTAATCTTGATATCATATATCTTACATTAAAAATTTAAATCCATATAATGATGATCAATAGTCATATAGTTAATTTAAGATCAATTTATGCTTGAAAAATTCATTCACTAAAAAAATATTTTTCAACACATTTTATGAGTTTATTATTAAATTAAATTATTAAAATTATATGAATTGGATTTTATAAAATATATTACATATTTTGAATCATATTATTTAATATTAGTTAATAATTTCAACTTAATTTTTTGTTCATATTGAATTGAAAAAACATTAAAAGTTTGTTACCACATTTATGCATAAAACATTTTTATTGAGGGTTAAAATAAAGATACAAGGGTTATAATGAAAAAATACTTGTATAATTTCTATTTTATGGCCGTATTTTGACCATATATCACCTAATTTATTGAATTTTTTCACTTTGGAGCCATATGTCCATGAACATGGCCTTTATAATAATTTATATAAAGGAAAAAATGTCACACTCTTACTTTTAAAAACAACTTATATGTTAAAATATGGATAAAAAGGAGGAATTTTCAGTTATAAATATTCATTTTAAAGAAAAATATGTCTTCTTTATCATGGTAATTTATTTAAAATATTTATTAATGAAATAATTATCATAAAATATTTCACAACATTGACCTAGTAATTATTTAAGTTAAAGGGAAATAAAATAAATGATTTTAAAAATATTTCATGTATTATAATTTGAATAATTTTTTAAGTTACAATTTTTTAGATAATTATATCATTTTATGAAATTTTTAAAGGTATATATTATAATTAAATCCTTATTTTTATGTTTTTAAAGTCAAATTAAACGAATAGTTTCAAAATTAACATCAATGGTATTTTTATAATAAATAATATTTTATTAAATGATTTAAAATTCCTAAAAATATTGTCTTTTGAAAATTAAATAGTATGTGGTTTATAATATCAACCATGGTCCAATTATGTTTCTTTTTTCCAATTATTGTAACTTTCATGACCCCTAAGGAGTAAAAACTTTAATACTGTTGTAATTGTCAAAAAGGGTTAAAGTGGGTTAAAATACAAAAATAAGGGTAAAAACCCAATATAAACAAGTAAATAATTTATTATATGATGTTATTTAAACCAATACTCATAATATATTCTAAATATATCATTTTGGATCCATTCTTCCATGATTAATAATTTATATTAATTTAATACTTCAAGAAATCCTAAAAGTGACCCTCCACTCACTTTTGAAAGAGAACCACCCACACTATTTTTTAACAATTCAAGAGACTTTTTTCAAACCAATACATACCCAAATACATTCCTCAAATACCTCTACATGTTCTATAGGTATTTTTTTGATCATAATACCAACCTATAATAACTCTTGTTGTAAACCTTAAGAGGTTGTTCGAAGAAGATGTATAAATCTTAATCAAGCATTTTTTGCATTATTTCTTCTTACAACCCCTTAAAATATTATTAACAAATTATGATATAATGAAATAAATATATAATATATACTAATATGTTTTTATTCTAATGTCATGCACAATATCCATTTTCTCTTCTATCAAATAGAAAATGAAATTGTTGTACATGTGTACGACATGCATACAACTCGCCAAATGATGTAATTCATTTTCCATCATCTCTTCTTATGGATGTTTATAATGATTTATTTAATATATATATATATATATATATTATATTATATTATATTAATAAATTATTTATAATTATGAAATGTTAATATATCAAGAAATTTCTTACCTTTCCATTCACTAAAAAATGATAACATCTTTGACGCGTTTGTGTGGACTACCACCTCAATGAAGAGATGGGATTCGTTTTCCTCACCACATCAATGGGATTATATATATAATTATATTAAAATTAATAATATATTATTTATCATATAATGATCATACTTTATAGATAAAATAATACATATCTTCTTTCCATAATGATCATTGAAAAATTGGAATGTTACCCATGAGTATGTACGACTTACCACATCAATGATTGTAACGTAGTTCATTTTTCATGTCTATATATTATGGTTGGTTTAAAAAGTATAATTGATGTATAAAAATGATAATTATTTATGGATAATTATTATGGGGATGATGGAACAATGACCTATTTTACCATATTCTGACTACAAAAGTCATTTTGGACATATGAATTGAATACCATCAAAATGTATGGCATGAACTTAATTGATTAAGAAATTAATATAGATAAATATTAAATAAAATTAAACGAAAGAAAAAATTTAGAATTTTATTAAGAAATTAAATAATTAACATAATTCTAATATTTAGTAAGATAAAGAATGTATGTGATGAGTTGGACCAAAGGAAAGGGATTCAATCTAAATTTCCTTCCATTGAGGAATATTTTATTGTTTGACACATAATTTATTTTATATCATGTATATAATAACAATTTAAAATTTTATATCACAAATTATTCAAACATCATGGTATTTTAAGTTTCAATTCAATTTTATTCACCTAAGAGGTTTTAACTTGAATGTTACCAAGTGGTAAGTGTTTCATAAATCAATTTATTTCATTGGGTTATATTACTTATTCATTGTATTTGATATTATGAGATTATGTGGGTCATAAATCTTGATATAATTATGTTATATTTCCCCTAATTTTATTTGTATTTACATTTGATATACATAATCATGTAATTTATTAATTCTCATTTCAATTGTATGGTCCTTGTAAGACATATCATTTCAATTTTTTCTCTATTGAGACTTATTCGATATTATGGAACAATTTATTTTTATGAGGTGTATCTATAAACCCTTTAATATGGTATATCATTAATGTATTTACATTAATGGTATTTAATGTTTCATTTTAAGTTATTTATTTCATGCAATTTTTGATTCAAATGTTAAAAAGTGGTAAGAGTTTATTTCATAATCTCATTATTATTCAGGATTGTTTATGTTTAAGTTTTTACTGAGGGAATTATATGATATTTTTATCTTAAAACCAATATATTATCTTCTCTTATCATATTTTTTATTTTTAATATTTATATGTTTTTGTTTCATTTTTATCTTTTACGTACTCAAATAATAAAAAAATATTTTTAAGAAAAATAGACTTTACTTCCTATTTAGTTGGGAATTTTTCATTCCATATCCATGTTTTCTAAAAATGTTTTCACGAATGTTTTTAATATTCTAAAATTATTTTTTAAATAAATTTAACCCATGTTTTAATTTTAAAAAATAGTTCATTTTCCAAATGAGTCACTTTTTGAATTTTCTTGCAAAAATTTGAAAAGAATATTTGTTTTTACATACTCTACATGAATGGAATTTATCACCATAATGACCACCCAATGATTTGATTATTAGTTTAATGTTTCCATGATTCCTTCGAAATATTTTTTTTTCTGAATATTCTTTAAATTCTCAATTTTAAAATTTGATTTTATAATGAATAAGGTATTTTCTTTAAGGATTATTTTAATGATATTTTATATTATTTCTATTCGTCATTGACAACAACCATTTATTTTATTTTTTACTTATATAGGGATATGTATTAATTATTCCATCCTTATTATTTATTTGGATGGTTTATGATCTGTTTGATTAGTGAAATAGTATCATTTTATATAGTATTTTTTCGAAATGAATATTTAAGATGTTTGGGTATTTAATTTTCATTCTTCCCTTTCATGAATGAATTGGACTTCGTAAGTGATGGGTGGAGCACGATATATCCCCTTGATGCACTGATAAGTTTCAGGAGGCAAACAAGTTTGGGTATTTGGATGAGGCTTTACCTATTATCTAAGATTTATTAGAACTAAGGATTGATGATAAGTTTATGATATCCAGAATTTTACATTCCTTCATCATGAGATTAGTTATTAATGTCCATGTGATTATTTGAATAGTTATGATATCCAAGGATAAGTTTTGAGATCATTTAATTAGTTATATGACATTATTTGATTATCATTTATTTCTTCCCAATTAATATTCATGATCAGGTTATTGATTAAATAGAATGTTTTTTCAGTCATTTACCTAGTCATACTGATTATGCCTTTTTTACTCATGATAGCTTCCATTTTATGCAACCCTTAGTGAGTATTTGATCTCATGCCTTATTTTTTTCCTTTTCATGGATATAAAGAAGGAATACTTGAATATGTTTAAGGACAAATAACATTTAGTTTCACTATGTTGTATTTTTTTTATGTTTTCAAATGTAATGTGATATTCAATTTTGTGTCCAGTTTATCAAGAATAAAAATACATTCATTCCTTTAGGATGTGATCACTTTTATCTAGTTCCAATTTAATCAATTAACCACCATATATGTGCTATTCGGACTGAGATATTTATAGTTATTATTAGAGAAATTTTAGTAGAATCCTTGGGAATTATATTTCATAAAAAATAGATTAGGGAACATAACACTATGATAGAATTTAATTACATTTATCAAATACAATATATTAATGATATAAATGAGGATAGTTTAAAATTTTTAGGTACCATAATGGGTTAGTAAGTCTAAGGTTTATTGTAAGTATTAAAGAATAGTTACCCCTTTTTTGGATTTATGTGATGGGATTTAAACATGATTAGGTATATTTTAGGAGACATTTATTTGAATTCAAACCTTTGGTTTAGTATATGTTTTTGTGAGAAGGTTGTTTTTGAAGTAATTTTTTTTGTAGATATAAGTTTAGATTTATTTATAACCATTAGGGTTAATATTATCATTGATATTAAGGTAATAATTCCAAAATAAATATATTTTATTTTTTTGAAAAAACAAGTCATATAGAAAAAAATTGTGGTTAAAAAGAGGTTTAATAAATAATGTTTTTTTGAAGATTTTAATTATATTTTTTGGAGAATTATTATAATTATATTAATATAGTTTTTGAAAAAGTATAAACCACATTTCTGGTTACAGCCCATCACATCTAGCAAGGCTATGTGGTTTGAACCCACAACCGAAGAGTGATAAGGGTGAAACATCTACGACTTGCCTACGTGATGTACTATTTAATATGGAATTGTTTTTACTTGAATGGTTTTATGGATAAATATTACCTTAATTTTGGAAAAAATATTATAGGAACAGATATTTTTTATTTTGAGGCTATTAATTATATTTCAAGATACATTTTTTTGGGTTGAGGTATATATAACAATTTTGTTTAACATAAATGATTATTTGGGAAGAATGCTATTACATTTTAGAGGTGTAAGATAAAGGGTATGAGAGAACATTTGATGTTAAAACATTATTTAATGTTAAGGTTATTGGTGTTATTTAGGATATAGGGATATTTATATAATGAATGATCTATGTCAAACCTTTTGTTTTATTGTTGAATTTTGGAGACTAATGTATGAAGGTTTATTAATTTTTGGTATTAATTTACATTTCTCAGACTATTTTGGTTTTAATAAAGATCATATTTACAAATTGTTATTATTTTGGGGATTATATTTTCCTTTATAATTTAATTTTAGTGCTTCAAGCATAAAAAAATCATCTTGGATATTAATTTCTTAGAGCAAGAAATTAAGTGAAATTGACTGAAGCACAATGAAAGGATGAAATTTTGATTATGAATAAAAAATATATCAAATAAGTATATTTTATGGTGTTATATATCTTTATAGTAAATTAATACCTCAATTTTATGAATATGATCTTGAAATAAATTTTTACACATTTACCTTTATTTCTAATGAATCAATTTCACCCATAAAAAATTTATGGCCCTATCTTTATTAAAATTTTATAGATCATTAACTTTATTGTAATTAGTGATCTTTATTACTCTCTATAATTATTTGGGCTATAAAATATTCTTACATTTACTTATTTTCAGTTCCCACTAATTTTTTTACAAATTGAAAACCTAGGTATGGGTTATTGTGAATGACCTTTGCACTTCCCTTTCTCTATTATCAAGTTGAAGTTTTATTAACCCTTTTACGATGTGGATTTTCAACAAATTTATTTAAATATAAAACCCTTGATTTTAGAAAAAATTTGAATTGTGAGGATGAAATTTATTAAATGTGGGGAGAAGTTTACACCTGGATTTTTTAAAACCAGAATATAATATTTTATGGAATATATGACATGTAATACCGAACTTAAAAGACTCATGAAAAATTATTATTTAAATATGACCATTATAAACTTACTTTTAAATTAGATGATATGAATATGATCAAATAATTTATGATATATATATAAAGTACATACTCAATATATTTTTATTGAAAAATTCTTAGTAAATAATCAATCAAAATTTTGTATTCATTTTATTTTTCAAAAATAATTTTTCATTAAAAATTATTTTTATAATTTTTGTAAAAAAAAATCATAATTAATTTATGGTAATTTTAGAAAATTTATTTGAAAAGAATAAATTAATTTTTGAAATC
Source organism: Viscum album (assembly GCA_963277665.1). Lineage (NCBI taxonomy): Eukaryota > Viridiplantae > Streptophyta > Magnoliopsida > Santalales > Viscaceae > Viscum > Viscum album. The sequence goes on from OY728127.1 coordinate 320,522,732, forward strand.
ATCATATGAAATTTATATTAGGTTTAATTTTTGATATTTTTCTGAAATTTTTTATTTTTCAATGAATAGAGAATATACTACTTTTTATTTGAAACTATTTTTAAATGCATAATGTTTTTTTAATTATAAATATTTAAAATAATATTTAGTAATGAATTATTTAAATTATATTAATATGTTATATACATAACTATATGATTTTAAACCCACATAATTATGATCACTAGTCATATAGTTAATGTAAGATAATCTTAGGTTAGAAAAAGCATTCCCTCAAAAACTGTTTATCGATGTATTTTGTGGGTTTATAATTAAATTTAATTATGAAACTTATGTGAATTGAATATGATTAAATGGATTAAGAAAATATTATTAAAATTAATACGAGGTAATAAGTTCATCTTAAATTTCAGTCTAAATGAATAGTAAAAATAGTAAAAATATTTTATCACGGTTATGGGTAAAACTGATTTACTAGGGGTTAAAAGAAAGCGATAAAGGTTATAATGTCCTAAAAAATTCTTTAATTTCTATTTTTTGACCATATATCAATATTTTATCATCTAATTTATGGTAATTTCTCATTTTAGAGCCATATGTGTAAGATTATGACCTTTAAAATAATATATGTAAATAAATTGACAAAGTGACACTCTCTAACTTTTAAAAAACTATAACGTGTTCACATAAAGATAAAAATGAGTTATATTCAGTTGTAAATATTCATTTTAAATAAAAATAATTATTCATCTTTTTTTAATTTATTTACTATTTTCAGTGATTAAATAATCACCTTAGATACTTATAAAACACCGACATAATAATTATTTAATTAAAAATAAAATAAAATAAATGATTTTAATAATATTGAATGGAATATAATTTGAATAATTTTTTTTGTTATTTTTTTGAGATAATTATAACATTATATATATGTTTTAAAGGTATATATTCTAATTATATCCTTATTTTGTTTATTTTAAATTCAAATTAAATGAATAGTGTCAAAAACTAAAAATAATGATATTTTATTATAAATAATGTTTTATTAGATGATTAAAAATTACTAAAAATATTAAATCTAGAAAATTAATTGACATAAGGTTTAAAATATCTACTATGTTCCAATTATTAATCATTTATCCTTTTCTAGGAACTTTATTGACCCCTAAAGAAGTAAAAACTTTAATAATGCAGTAATTGTCAAAAGGGTTAAAGTTGTTTTAAACAAAACGATAATGGTAAAGACCTAATATAAACATGTAATTTTTTTATTTTATTTCATTATTTAGTCCCATACTTATTCTTATTCTAAATATATTATTTTGGAGATATTTTTCTATGATAAATAAATGATATTAATTTAATACTTTATGTAATTTCAAAAGTGACCGTCTTCTCACTTATAAAGGGGTAGCTAATATGATTTTTTTTCTTCACACTAAAAGATATTTTTTTCATAAATTCGTTGGATAAATACCTTCCTCACACTGATAACCATGTCTTAAAGTACTTTTTTTGATTGGAAAACAAACCTTGTGAATCTTTTGGTGTAAAGCTTAAGAGGTTCTCCGAAGAAGAGGTATAATTCCTAATCAAGAATTTATGTTTTCATTCTTATTCTACCTATTCAAAATCCAATTCAACCATTATGATATAATTAATTAAATAACTACCATATAATGGTATGTTTTTATTTTAATTTCAAACCCTATATCCATCTCCACTTTCATCAAATGAGAAACAACGTTGTCATTCGTGTGTAGGACGAACTACTGCCTTGGAGACTGTTGTGATTCATTTTCCATCACTTCCGTTTACGGATGGTTGTAATGATGGATTTAATGTATATATATAATATTAAATAAATAATTTTATTTTTAAAAATACAATATATTGATTAATTTCTCACCATTCCATTCACTGAAAAATGATAATTTAATTCATGCCTATATGTGAACTACCACCTCAATGAAGAGATGTGATTCATTCGTCATCACAAAAAACATGGATGATATTTTTAATTATGTAAAAATAAATAATATATTATTTATGAAATAATTATAATTATATAAACAAAAAATAATAATTATCTTCTTTCCATAATGATTTTGGAAAAATGGAAATGTTACTCATGCATACGTACAACATACCATCTCCAAGATTTTAATGTAGTTCATTTTTCATAATCATACATTATGGTTGGTTTAAAAATGATATTTTATGTATAAAAAATATAATTATATCATGATTATTATTCTATATATGATTTAATAATGACCAATTTTAAGATTAATCAAACTATCTAGTCCTTTTGGACATATAAACTGAATACCGTTAAAATGTCTGACGTGAAATTAAGATTTTAAGTAATTAAACATTACATAATATTAAATAAAATACAAGAAATAATAAACTTTAAAATGGTTCTTAAGAATGTAAATAATTAAATTAATGTTATTATTTTGGTAGATAAATAACAAATGTGGCATGTCGGACCTGAGTTAAGGGATTCTATCTCAATTTTCTTCCATTGAGGCATATTTTAATGTTATGAAACCTATTTATTTCATATAGTATGTATAATTCAAATTTTACATGTTATATCACGAATAAATCATACTTAATGGTATATTAAGTTTAAATTGATTTTCTTTCATCCAATGGGATTTGAATTGAATGTCACTAAAGGGTAAGTTTTTCATAAATCAATTTATTTCATTGGTTTAAATTATTTCATTAATTTCTTTGTTATTATGAGATTATGTGAGTAATGAAATTTTATTATTTCTTATATTTAACCTCCATCTTTTTTATGTGGATTTATTATTGATATAAAAATCAATTCATTGACTAATTACCAATTCAATGGTATGATTCTTTTAAGATATTTCATCTCAATTTCCACTCCATTGAAACTTATTTTGCATTATGTACCTATTTATTTTTATAAGGTATATCAAATAACAATTTTATTAAGTATATAATGAATATATTTATTTTATTGGTATTTAATTTTTTATTTGAAGTTATTTAATTCATGGGGGTTATTATTTAAATATTACGAAAGTGGTCAATGTTTATTTCAAAATCCCATCATTATTCAGGATTGTATATGTTTAAGCCTATATTAGGGGAATTATATGATCTTTATATTTTAAACCCAATATATTTTATTTTCCATTAGTTATTTTTAAAAATTTAATATTTTCCTTTAATTTTATAATTTTTTATTCTCAAAAGATTAAAAAAAATATTTTAAGAAAAATATACTTATTTATTATTTAGTTGGTAATTCTACCTTCCACATACAAATTTTTCAAAAATATTTTCATAAATATTTTTAATATTCTCCAATGATTCATTAGAGAAATTTTTTCCATGTTTTATTTATAAAATATGGTTTAAAAGAAATATTAATTTCTTTTTTTGAATGAGGAGCATTTTTAATTTTCATATAAGAATGTGAAACTAATCTTTGTTTTAACGAACTTGGTATGAATGAAATTTCCCACTTTCATGACCAATAAATTATTTGATGATTCCTTTAAAATTTCACAAGATAATTTTCAAATAAAATGTCTTCCCTAATATTCTATAAATTCTTTGTTTTCAAAAAGTTGTTTTCAAAATGAAAAGGTATTTTTCTCAATAATTTTTTAATAATATATTTATGGTATTTCGATTCATAAATAAAAAAACCTTTGTTTTAATTATAATATTATAAGGATATGTTGAAATGATTCTATCCCTATTATTTTTTTGGATAATTTATGATTAGTTTAATCGGGGAAAAGTATAACATTTCATATTCTAGTTTTTCCATACAAATGTTTATTTTTATTTTGTATTGAATTTTTATTCTCCCATTTCATATGATAAATACAATTGGTTTAGTATGTGATAGGAATGAAAAATATATAACCTCAATGAATTGGTAGGTCTCTTGAGACAAACTAGTCTGGGTATTTGACTGAGACATTTCCTGTTATGTATGATGTCTTGGAATAAGTCCTTAATCAAAAGTTTATGATATATGATATTATACATTCCATCATTATAAGATTATTTATTAATTTTTATGTGATTATATGAGTATTTATTATATCCATAGATAAGTTTCAATATCATATTATTAATTATATGACATTACTTTATCATCATTTATTCCTTATGTATTATTCTTCATGATCAATATTTTGACTAAATGGTATATTTTTTAGTTATTTACCATTATAAAATGATTATGTCTTATTTACTCATGAAAAATTTTCTTTATGTAACCCATAGTAAGAATTTGTGCTCAACCCTTATTTGGTTTCCTATCCCCAAGATATGTTAAAGGAATATTTATATAATTTCATGGATGAAAAATATTTACTTTCATTATGTTTTTTTCAATTTAAAAATTTAATGTGAGATTCAAGTATGTATCTAGTTTACTAAGACTACTAAACTATTCAGTCCTTTGGGATGATATCACTTTTCATTAACGACAATTTAATAATGTAACCAATGGATATGGGCTACTAGGTTTGGGATCTTTACATCACTCATATACTCAAACCCATACTAAAAAATAGTGTCTAGCCTCTTAATTGCACAACCAATATATTTCATGGACATAACAGTCTTTCTCCATTGATTTAGGTTCTAATGTGACTCCCATAATCCTCACCACCCATTGCCATGCTATCCCAATTTTGGGAAATCATAACATAGGAGAACCCACCCACCCCCAAGACACATCATAAATGAACACCCCTTATGGATTCCTCTATATTATTATTAACACATGGGTCAAAATCCATCTCATAGAGGGAATAACATTCATCAATGTCATCATAATAGTATCATAACCCCACTGGACACATAGGATAAACCCAACTAGCATCACTCTAGGAAGATATAATGAATCCAATCTCACATTACAAGCCACCCTAGGTTGGTATACTAACCCAAAATATGTATAAATATCCCTTAGAGAATTCCCACATAATTATTAATTACCAATGGAGGATTAATACTCATCCCTACTCTTTCCATAACTAGACCAATGAATCTAAGGCATCCCAATGGTGTATTGAGGCCTATTAGGTTCATAATTTATCAGCCCCTCTCAAATCCCTACTCAAGGGGTCTAAAGGAACCTATCTAGGTTTTCTATATTCATTATGTTTATTTAATTCTCACCCCTTATTGTCTAAGTATCATAAGGAGCATAATTATAATCAAGGCCTCAAAAATTGGCGGACAAGGTATCAAGCTAGTATATAAGGGTCCATCATGGAACTTGGTATATTTTTTATTACATGATTTTCATTAAAAAAACTTATTTAATAAAAAGGTTCAATATCCCACAGTGATAAGATGAAACATTTCAAATTCCATAAATATATAAAATAAATTAATTATAGGGTAATGAATAGGGACCAACCACCTCATTTATGAATCCATTACCCTTTAATTCCTTTATCTAGAAGCTCTTCCTAGTACAATCCATGCCTTCAAATTCTAATTGGCCACTTCTCATCTAAACATGACCATAAATCATTCCAAAACACTTATTAATTAATTATAAAAAATTATAATTAATTATTCAATTCAGTCTAAAAATTTATAATAAATTTACAATTTTATTTAATTAGGAATAAATTTATAATAACTCATTAATCTACCTCATCCATGGTGTATTACCAGTAACATTATTGGAAATATCCCCAACATACAACATCAAATCAACACAATATTAGTTAGTTTAAACCAAAAACCATACAATAATTCATACAGTGACATACCTCTAACCAAATTAAGTATAATGGTGTAGGGTCATAATATATGGAAAACCTCTACCCATAAGATGTAAAAATCTCCAACATGACAGATGATTTACACCAGGATCAAATGAAAATCATCACCAAACCCTAATCCTAAATATCTTTAATCAATTTCTAAGAATGTGAAAGAATAAAGGAGGAGGATGAAAGGAGAAAATGTTAACTGAATTACCTAAGTATTAAATATAATAATTACCTTAAAAATTGGAATATAAAGAGTAAAATGTGGATAAAAAATTGCTCAGGTGCATGTGAGAGATAAGAAATTAATAAAGAGGTGTTTTAAAAATTAAGTGTAATAAATAGTCTTTCCTATATTTTAGAAAACTAGGGTACACAAAAACATTCATCACACCTTATAGAAGACTCCAAGGATCCCCAAAGATGCATAGAAAGATAGACAGTCCCTACCCCTCTCACCATTTAGAACATGTATCACCCAAGACCTACATTATAGGATGACCAAAATGATCACCACGATGGAAATCCCTAGTAATTTCAAATTACGTTTACCCTAATAGCAAAACATGATCCCCATGGCTAATATAGCCACTAAAACACCCAATACCCTTAGATCGTGGTGTGATGGTCTTGCGTTGGAACCAAAAAGTTCATCAAAAATGCCCAGTTGGGGAATTTTTCACTAGAAATTTCAGAAAAATTTTCCTACTAGGAAACAAACCCATCCTAGGAACTATGACCTCTAGAATAGTTGTTTCACCTTCCACTACTAGGTTCACCATGTAATGGTTATCCCTATGTTGTTTCAACTACATTTATATTTCACTACTGGTCCAATCTACTTCACTCTGAAGTCCAATCTAGCCCCAAAAACACTTTACCATCTACTGACCATACCAAATATCTCCTCTTCAAAATATTAAATCATTTTTAACCGTGATCTGAACATCAGTTCTCAATGAACCCATATTTGAAAATAAAAAATTTATATTCCTCTAGAATTTCTGATACTGTATGGGTAAAGGTGTTCATATGTTTGTTCTGTTTGAGTGATATTTATCATAAAATTGTTCAGTTTATCAATTTATAATTTCTTTTGGGGTTTAGTTTTGATTCTCATGGATAAGAATCATTTGAAAGGTCTCTAATGTAATGAACCAAACATTTATGAACAATTATGTTATGTGTTTTGGGTGTTGTGAATTTTAGGATAACGTTTTTGGAATGAACGGTGGAGTTAATGTTGAAATTTTAGTTAGATTTTATTTTTTTTCTATGAAGATATGAATTGTTCCATGGGAGGTTGAGTTAGAGTCAGATAGGATATGGCGTGATTTGTTATATCGTAGGATTGTTTTATGGGATTATCCTTTTATGATAGACTTTCATCATGGACCTAGGTTCTAGGTCATGGATCCCTGAGTGTTAATATTCCATGGATCTAGTAATTAAGGTACCTCTATAGTACATTTATTTGGTCATGCCTTGGTTTCCCACTGGGGTTGATCAAGATAAAATGAAGTTCAATGGTTGAGACATGGCTATCATAATTATGATATAGATAATAGAGTTTCTTGGACCATTAATTCTTCTGTTTGGGGTGTTACCACGGTTCATTGTTTCATACCTCATTCTAGTTTGGTGGTTGGATGATGTGGTATGGATATAGTCATTATGTCATGGTTCCATGCATAGTTTTATTAGATCTTGGTTTGACCATAGGGAGATATATTGGATTTTTCCTAACATAAAATCATAACACTATGGTCTTTATTATTGTTCTAAGGTCCTCTGTCTCCTAGTCATTGTATAAAATTAGGATCTTCTATAGAAATTATTTTATTTCCATTATTTATCTCAAAACCATAGATGATCCAAGGTTAGTTGTTACTTATCCTTAATCATTATCAATATATCCTTTACTTGAGAAGGTTGTGTAGTGGTTCATCCTTGGTTTTGATAGGGAAAATACTATGGTTAAGTTTATTTTAGGGTTTGTCTAATGGTTTTCATATCTAGTGGCTATTATCATTTTTGTACTTTTTTTACACCATGTATTACGAAGAATCAGTTGAGATATGTAAAATCTAAAGTCATCTTCTATCTTTTGGAATAATATTCATGAATTTATTTTTATGATCTCCTACAAACATGTTATTTTAATCTCCATACTTATTAATTTTTGTGGTAATTCTTAGTTTATGGGGAAGATTTAATAACATATTGGGAACAATCTTTAAAGAATAATGAAATTAAATAAATATGATAACCTGGTTGAGAAGTAAGTGGAAGGGGAAAGAGAGTTTCATTTTCTTTATGAATTTCATTATATTTTCTATGTGTTGGTTCTTGTTGTTTTATAATTTTTATTGTATCTTCCTTAGTGTTATTATCATTGAAAAACCTTTCCACCTTTATAATAAGATGTTTACTTAAATTCAATAATAGAAAAAGGGGTTGGTGAGATATGGAATACGTGAAGCCACCATTGTTATTGACTCTTATTCTTGATGCTATGATTTAAATGTCTTGGGGTGAAATTTTTTAGGTAACAATGATGAAGGGAAAATGGGTGTTGATATTCTATGATTTATGTTATATCTTTATAAATAATTAAAAACTACTTTTCTATTATAAGTGAAAATAGGAACAAGGGAAAAATGTGAAATTAAGATGTTAAAAGGGTAAGCTGGAAATTAAATTCTTATGTTATTTGTAAGAACCCATATCTTATTTCAGGTATGTTTTCTTTTTATGGTTTTTTTGATTGAAAGTGGAGTTTCAAGAAATTTTTTAAGTGCACACCATGTACTTTATGGGTACACTCCATGTACTTGGTTATCGTAGGTAGCCATGTGTTGGACGTGGAATGACTGTGCACACGGCCGTGTGTGGTGACCTGGAGGCTGCCTAAAGTGGGGTTTGATAAGGGAAAGTACACACCGTGTACCTCAAAAGTAGACACCAAGTACTTTTTTTTCATTAAACATAGCGAGGTCGTGTCTGACGGACAGAAAAATCTCCTTCTCAACCTAGTTCGTTAGAGAGCGTCTGTACAACCTTGATTCTTCCCTGAGCCCACAATCGAGCATACACCCTCTGATTCGACCGCCGTCGATTTTGTTGGGATCACCACAGTAATCTATTCCTTCTTCTAGAGTGTTGTTTTCTGATTCCTCTTCTTTCAAGATATATCCTCGGTTGAGCCTTTTTAGAATTTTTATAGATCTACGGTGTTCTTGGGTGATTCAAGGCTTGAGTTTCATGTATAGAGATCCTACAACACTGAGGTAGGTGGTTTGTGTCTTTATATAGAATGTCTTTGAGTTATATGTGAAAAATTTCCCAATACCCTTGAACGGGGTATTGCATGGTTACTGTTTTAGCCCTGTTAGTTTCCTGCTATGATTGTATGCTTGAATAGAGGTAAATTGTATGTGAATAGGGTTAATTTCTATGCTTTGGAAGTGTTTGCCCATGCATGTTTTGTTTTTGATCGTTTGGTCCTGCGTAGCCTGTTAGGTTGCCTTGGTTGGTCCCATTCCTCGGGTAATAGGATGGAGTGTTTGTTTATATGACATGCTGTTATGTTGTAGACTGTTATCCAAGAAGTTATTGAGGTTTTATTTGGATGTATTGCGTTTCTATGCTCAGTTGTTTTACATGGGGCTGTGGGAACCTAGTGTAGTGAGACCATAGGGGAAATTGATGTTGAGGGATTTCCCAGAGTGTCTGTTATAGTTATCACGCTGTAAGGCCATTGGGTAGATTGACATTGAGTGCTCCCTCAGATTATTTATAAATACATTACGAGACCACATGAGGAATTGACATTGAGTGCTTCCTCAAAGTGTTTTTAGTTTACCGTTAAAAGACTATAGGGGGAATTCATGGTGAGTGCTTCCTCAGAGAGTGTTTTGTATATATTTCCTTGTATTGTAAACCAGAGGGGTTAGGCTCTGAGAACTACCCAGAGGGTTGCTTCTATTTGTTTTGGTTGATTTAAATGATTAAAATTAATGTTTGGAAATGGAACTGTAGGAATGTTTTCTTTTGAGTACTTCCTTGTTTACTTCTTCCTTTTTCATATTACCTGCCATATATATTCACTGACTGTTAGGCATAGATCTTCAGGTGGTTTCCTACAGGGATTAGTCTCACACCATGTTTGGGTCATGCTTTTGGGCCCAAACAGATTATGTTGTTGTAGGTATAGATAATGGAAAGTACCCTTCTACTTCCAGTACTTGATTGCAGTGGAGCTGGAGAGCATGGGACCATGATGAGGCTTGCGATGCTATTATATATTTTCTGTTTTCTTTTTTTACTTTGGTTTATTACTATTTCCATCATTGTGACTTATTTGGATACTTTCCTAGACATATTTATCATGCATCATTTATATATGTGGTCTCCAGTTGTTTATTACTTCCACTGTTCACTTATTACATGTTTCACTGCTTCCACCATTACTATCTGTTTTACTTCCTCTATGTTACTCTACCAATTAGGTCCTAGTTTCCCCACTACTACGCCCAAGGCCCTCGCTGCTAGTCGGTAGCCTCTAGCATTTGGGGAAATGTTCTTGAGGCCATGTGACCAACCAGGTACGTGGTGCCTCTGGGTGGCATCCAGAACCAGGATGCTACATTAATAGCCTAACAGTGGGTGGAAAGTTAAAAATAAAATAAAATAAGAGAAGAGAAGTGTGAATTGAAATTAATATGGCTAGAATAAGTGAGATAAAAGATGAATGAATGGTTTGAAATGTAATGTGGAAGAAATAATGGGATAATGAATCTAGTGAAGCTGGTAAATGGTAAATGGTGGTTAATGGTAAATATGTTGAATGAGAAGTCATTGCTTATATGGTTTATTTCTTGTGATTTGATTGGGATATTTTTGGAGATGTTTTTTTTGTGAAAAGTGTTGTTTTAATGTTTCGAATTCTATGATTACTAGGTGAAATTATGAAAATTGTCATTGGGAAATGATGTGAAAAATTATAGATGATGTGATGGAACATTAGATTTTGTGATGGATCAAGTTTTGTACAATCATATGGGATGATATATATTAAAGTGCAGTATATGGTGTTCTGGTAGACCCTATAGGGTAATTATGCAAGAGTATATAGTGGGGGTTGTGCATGGTTGGAGAAGGGAATGAGGTTGATGTCCTTCATGTTCACGATACCTTACTATACTGGATGTTTGATATGGGAGATGTTCATGTTACAACCCATGTACCTATGAAATATTTTTTCAGTTTTGAATTAAATATTAAAATTCATTATAAATTTATAATGAAATAATTGATATTTATATAAATTAAGGAATTTATACTGATGAAATAGTAACTTGACCTTAGAAATAATAAATTGACCATTATGAACAACAATTTTGGCCAATATAATTTTAACCTCATCCATGAGATTATAAATAAATTTTTAGTATCTTATAAATGTAATTATGATATATTTATATCATTGAACAAGTAAATAATTTTTCTAAAAATTATAAATTATTTGTTGGTATTTTTGTGACTCGTTAATATTTAATTACAATTTTATAATTAATATAATGATTTATATGAAAATATATTTTCATAAAATAGATTCATAAATTATCATATTATTTTAATGTGGTAATAATATAATTTTATGAGAGCTTGATTAATTTTTCAAGGCGTTATAAAATCAGTTATCTTTTTAAAATTGTTATTTTTCAAATAAATTATTATTTTATTTAAAAATTAAATTTATAGTATTTATAAAATTATTTTCAAAAAATGAGTTCATTTTTTAATTCTAGACATTTAAAAATGGTTAGGGATAATTTTTTTGGTTTTTTCTAAAGTACTTGATTTTTTTTGTTAATAGTGAAATGCGGTAATTTACGGTATATAGACATTATAAGTTAAATACACTATTCCAAACATCATGAATGATGTTAGAACCATAATATCTACCTTAAATTGATTATTTTTATATATTTTATGATAATTCTCTAACTATTCATATTCTTGATCCAAAATAATAAACTAATGAATAAAATAATCAAAAAAACCTCCACTCCTCCACTATCAATACCTCCCTCACCCCATCTTCTCCTCAAACCTCTCAAGATTTGATCATTGTAAATATTATTCCCAATCCTCTTAAAAATCCTATTATCCATGCCTAATACCTATTGGTCTCACCAAAAGACCAAAATCAAAGGCCTTAAGGAGGTTCTCTGGGAGGATAATTCAAGTGGTAAAAATCATCTTTCATTTTTATTTTTTCTTCTTTTAAATTCTTTTTTCTTTTATTATAATCTTTTAAAATACCCTTATAAAAGAGTCATGAATACTTTAGTTTATTATATGTAATGTATTTTTGTCATGTTTATGTAAAATTAATCATCATACTTGTTCTCCTCTACCTTTTATTCTAGAAAAATAAAAACATTTTTCGTGATGTGTCGATTTACCCACATCGTGGATGATGTGTTTTCAATTTCCATTACTTACTTTGTGTCTGTTTATAAAAAAAATTTAAGGTTTAAAATAAATCATTAAGTGTATGATATATTCCATTTTATGTTTTGGAATAAACAGATATACATAATATTAAATCATATAATGAAACTAGTTTCTGATTATCAAAGAATCGCCGAAATGTTCTAAATAAATATCATTAATGTTTTACATAATGATTCATCATCATATATGAAAACAAAATGATTTAGGGTATAATTTAATATTATTGAAAAATATTAATTCCATTTCATTCCACTTCTGAAGTTTCACCACCATTCGACAAGAAAATCCATTATGAACAGACCATGGAAACCTTCTAAAGAACACACCATAAATAATAGAAATAACATAATATTATTAATAAATGGGTGGAATGATGTTTTATAACTATCATATAAGGTGTTATAAAAATAAATATGTTTTTTCAAAATATTAATAATACTCTTTTTTTACCATTATAAAGGATTTTTAAGCATATTTGAAGTAATATGAACTCAAGCTAAGAGAATTCTTAACCCAATTTCAATTCATTGGGTTAACCTTCTACTTCAATGATTTTGTAATTTTGAGATTATTTGTGAAAATTAATTTTATTATATTATGTTTTATTACATGGATTTATAGTGAATATATATTCCTATCATTTGATCAAATCTTTCTTCAATGATATGGTATTTCCAAGTGACTTTTGTTTTAAAATCCTCTTTTAAATTTCTATTTTTTAAAAATTCAAAATGAATGTTTTTTATGAAAGTGTTCATGTTTTATGATTATGTTATGGTTATTTGGAACTGTTTATGATCATTTTTAGTTCCTATATATCCATTCAATGCATAGGTTATTCTTATGTTGGAGGTCATCCATATGGTTACTCTATGTGTAACTGCGATGGTTACACCATGGGGGTTACATTATAAGGTTGCCGTGAGGGTTAAAATCATAAGGTAGTTTTGAGGGTAAAAATATTAATTAATTAATACCCCAAGTTATCTCCATATATTTATTTATGTTTTCTATATTTTATGTAAATATATTGTTTCATAAAGTAAGTACATGATAATTTATGGGTGAGAAGTTTGCATTTGTGAAAATTATTTCATATGTTTATAAGTATCATAGACTAATGATTTATATCCTTATTTTTATATATATTACTAAGATTTTTGTTCTCTTCCCAATTTTTAAAAATGTTTTTTCATAGGGTTTAAGGACTGGTAAAAGAAAAGGATAAGTCAATGTAAAGACCCAGAAAATCCCATGTAATTTTTTTTTTAAATTATATGGAATTGTTCTGAGTCCAGAGTTTCTGACGACGTGTGATTCCGAGGCCTCGAGTGCTCGGAATGTTTTTCCGAAGTTTCTAAGTGAATTCATTGTGTTTCTGAGCGGGTTTTGGTAACTTTTGAACCATTGCTCAGAATCAAATTCTGAGGGCACCGTTGAACTCTCAGCACCGATGATAGCATAGTGAGACCTTCACCTTAGCTGTGTTCAGGCTAGAGCGTTGGTTGAGTTTTCACTTGTGCAGTTGGTTTTTAAAAAAAAAGAAGAAGTAAAATAAAAATAAAATACATGAAAAGTATTTTATTTTTATTCAAATTTATTTGAATTAATGTGGGGCCCAAAACCCCAAATTAATTCAAGTAACTCATCCCTTAATTAATTAAGGGAGGAGCCTTCTTAGTTGGAGAGGAGGATCCGCTGGAGAAAGAACTCATTCCTTCTCCTTTCTCCACCACCTTCCACCTTCTTATTCTACCTTGCTGGTGAAGTGAGAGGCACCACCTTTGGAGGGAAGAACTTCCACCGCCAATGACATATGATCTTCTTTCACAAGAAAGGAGGATAAACTGCCCAGGTAGAAGGCCGCCAATGACGACGCCATCTTCCATTGTCAACGAACGACAAATGTGGTAAGGGTCATTTTTATTGATTTTGATCTTCGTTTATCGTCGTTCTTGAGCTTTGATAATAGTTGTTTGCTATCACCCTAATGCGGAGGGTGCAGTCCGAACAAACACGGACCAAAAACCCTCCGTTGGTTCTCGTTAATTGATGGCGGAGGCGGCACAATGATGCCGTTGGAGGAATGGGCCGCCTCCGATGGGCTGCGGCATTACACGCGACAACCAGCAATGAGCCGGCTGCAGAAGAATCTGGTGGCACTAGGGCCGCCAGGCCGGCTGAGGGTCATGACTCTGTCACTCCGCATGGAGATCCGGGCCGCGACCAGGCGGGCCGTGGCGGTGCCGGAGGGGCGCCGTGCCGTCGCACCGTGCCGGAGGAAGGAGCCGGGGCCACGCAGGCCGTGGCAGTCAGACGAGCTAGGCGCGACGCCATCACACATCACCAGAGAAGAACTGCGGCCAAGGGTCGCAGCGGACGGAGGAGGGCGGCCGGTTGAGCCAGCTGTTGGCGGGCATGCTACAGGCGGGACCCGAATGGTCCTGCGGTTATAGGGTCGGCACCACGCCTCGGTCGTTGCTGAAGACGGTGGTGGGGGGGGGGGGGTGTAACCCACCCCCTTTGATTACTAGGGTGGGCCCCACAAGGTGCCTCCCCAAGCTGGCACCCCCGCTGGCCAAGCGGGCCGTCTGGGCAAGGCCTCCGCACCCCCCCTCTGTGGGCTGGGCCTTGGGCTGGGCCACTGCGCCCCGTCGGGCCTGGCCACCGGGGTGGGCCACGCGGTCCGGGACACTGCGCGGGCCGAGCTGCCATGCTAGGCCTGGCCACCGCACCGGGCCAGGTCACTGCCACTGGGCCGGAGGGGCGCGAAGCCATCGCACCGCGCGGTTAACTGGGCCGCGGCTAGCCGGGTCGCGGTGGTGCCGGAGGGGTGTGGTGCCGTTGCACCACGCACAGAGCCAGGCAGCGGCCAGGCGGGCCACGGTGATGCCGTCGCACCTCACTGGAGGAAAGAGCTGTGACCATGCAGGCCACGAAATTTGGATGGGCTAGGCGGGGCGCCGTCGCGCCGCGCTGTAGAAGAAACGCGGACAAGGATCCCAGAGGACGGAGGAGGGCGGCCGGCCGCCGGCGGGCGTGCTTCAAGTGGGACCCGAAGGGTCTCGCGGTTACCGGGCCGGCACCACAGGCCGACCGTTTCTAAAGACGGGGGGCTGTAACCCACCCTTTGATTGCTAGGGTGGGCCCCGTAGGGTGCCGCCCCTATTTGGCACCCCCTCTGGCCAAGCGGGCTGGATGGGCAGGGCTTCCGCGCCCCCCTCGTAGGCTGGGCCTTGGGCTGGGCCACCATGACCCCTCAGGACAGGCCACCGGCGTGGGCACACAGGCCGGGCTGCTGCGCTGGGCCGGGCCACCGCCGCCGGGCTGGGCCGCCGCCACTGGGCCGGGCCGGGCCGGTCCTGGTGGGCCGAGTCGGACCCTCGGACCGGGTCGGACCCCGGTCCGGATCCGGACCCGGGTCGGGTCGGTCGGGCTGGGCCGGACCAGACCTGGACCCAGTTCTGACCCATTTCACCTTTTTGCCCATATCTTGGGCTACGAATGTCCGATTGATGAACCGTCTACGCCAAAAGGAAGCTTGGAACGAGGCAGTTCCTTTGGCATATCCCACTTTATGTTTGGACGTAGTTGGTGTATGGCCGGGTTGGATTGAACCTAAATCCAAATGGGCCCTCGGAGCGAAAACACCAATAACACACAGACCGGGCATCCGATTGAAGCGCCATCTGTCATGTTGGGTTCCTTATGATGAGGAGGAACTACGAGATACATAAACTCGAGAATTAGTGGTAGTTGATGTATTGACACTTGGCTTGAGGAGAATACCCTCCCAGAATCGAGCGTGCTGTGTGCGGGAACCCTATAGCTAGCTGCGACTGAGATGATTAGATCCTATGTGGACCTACTACTGTACCAGGATCCTTCGTGGGTTTGAAAAAAATGATACTGTACCAGGATCCTCCATGGGTTCGAAAACGACGATACTAGACTGGGATCCTCTGTGGGTTCGACAACGACGATACTGGATCGAGATCCTCTGTGGGTTTGATAGCGATGACTTCTATACCAGGATCCTCCGTGGGTTCGACAGCGCTGATACTGTTCCATGATCCTACATGGGTTCAACAGAGGAGATGATTCAGTGGCTACATCTAATCATCTCTACCCCTCTACTTGAGTTAAATAACTGTGTGAGGTGAGTCTTAACTTTAAGTTGTTATCATTGAGATGATTGAATTTACTTCCTTTGTGCAATGGGTTATGCTTGGGCTCGAGTGTTGGAACCAGACTGTGATTGGTAACTTTGGTATATGTATGGGAATATACCTAAGTAGATATGGTTGATACTTTGTGATTGTATCTTACTACTGTGGTTTATCCTTAGTAGATTCTGGGAGACCTTCGGGCGTCTCGGGGTCCCTTACTGAGTATCGTTATACTCACCCTTGCATGGGATTCACCTGTACCTTGTTGTGTTTTGTGCAGACGACGGTCAGTAGTGATCAAGGATGAGGGAGCCCGACGGGAGGCTGCTCAGAGCTAGAATAGATGCGACTTACCTGAGGGGCGTGTTGTTCGAGATCTGTACCTATCCTTCAGTTAGGATTATCCTAGAGGATGATCTAGTAGATGCTTATCTTTTTACTTGTACTTGTACTTGTTGTTCAGTTGGGTTTGTATACTGGCCCACTTACTTTCAACACACTTTTTTCCTCTATATTAGTACTTTTTTATTTTACTTCTTGTGTTCAGACTATGTGTGTTACAGTTTTAAAGACAATGTATTCCCTTTTTATCAAGGATATGCCTTTGGTGCTAGTCCCCATCCCCTGGCTTATAGAAGGCAGGCTTGGGGTAGTCACAGCACGAGCCCCAAGGACGGGTCATGATAAATTGGTATCAGAGGAGTCAGTTCTACTGTAGAACTTGGACTCTGATTCTTTTAATGGCAATAGTGTTAAGTGTTTTGGGTGTGGTTATCATTTTAGGGAAACCAGTGTTGGTGCGGCGACCGATATATCCATACACTGGGACTCTGACTTCTTATTTCTGACTTAGTGCACTAAAACACTGATTGCGTGTGTGTTTCCTTTGAAAAGTTTTCTTTGTGATTACTTTGTGTCAGCTCACCAGGTATATTGTTTTGACCGTGGCACACCTGTTTCTTTTTAGTATGGCCCCACGTAGTCATCCATCCAGGGTTCCAGGATGTGTATGAGATGGTAGCCCACCAAGCGATGGGGCCTCAGTGCAGGGCCCCATCATAGTGGAGGCACCAGCGGTACCACTACCCTTTGGGCCACCGATACCACCCACTCCAGCAACAGAGAGTGCATGCCTATGAGTGCATTGCATGAGTTCCAGCGCCATAGGCCGCCCAGGTTCAGTGGAGAGACGGACCCACAGGCAGCTGAGGATTGGTTGGAGGCTATTGTGAGAGTTTTTCTTTTGGTAGGGACACCATCCGACCTTATGGTGATCCTTTCCGCGAGTCTCCTGCAGGAAGTAGCAGGAATATGGTGGAACCTGATGATCCAGGTGAATAACGAGGCATCACTTCTCTTGGCAGAGTTCGGGAGTCTCTTCCGATCAGAGTTTTTTCCAGCCACCCTTCGTGCATTGTGGATTCAAGAGCTGCTTCATCTACAGCAGGGCAACTTGACGGTGGCACAGTACTCGGTGAGGTTCACCGACCTCTCGCGCGACTCCACAGATATGGTGTGGGACCCGTTCTTCAGGGCCTGGATGTTTGAGCAGGGGCTCTGGTGTGAGATCAGGGCTTTGATTATCTCCCTTAGCATCCTGACGCATGCATGGGTGCTGGAGCGATCCCTTCTTATGGATAGTTTTATTGCTGATCAGTAACCAGCACCGAGACCCACCAATGGGCGACACGTAGCAGAGTCTTCTGCAGCTGGCGGTAGATATATGTCATAGAGGTCCAAGTAGACCAGGCCATTAGGAGGGCGACCTTAGGATATAGGTTCGGTTGTACGGGGTACATGAGATAGAGCCAACCATACGAGGATCATGTAGTGCTATTCATGCCGCGGGTAGGGTCAGATGGCTCGTGACTGCCCTACCCTCCATGAAAATGAGCAGCAGATAGTAGAGGGACCTCCCAGGAAGAGGCAAAGGTTCGACCATGGTGATCTGCTGAGAGCTTCCAGACGTGGTAGAGGAGCTGGCCGAGCAACAGGTGGTGGACGATGTTTCGAGGTCCTACCACTACCACCACCAGGAGGTCCACCCCGACCACAGGGAGCTGGTGGACAAGGGCCGGCTCAGCTGCAAGCATTCGAAGCCTACGACCACGATGCACCTGTGATGATTCGAGTTACTATCTGTGTCTACTCCACCCTTGCTGCAATACTTATAGACACAGGTGCGAGTCATTATTTTATTTCCACTGCCCTCGTGCGGAGCTCGGAGATTCTGGTGGAGCCGTTGGTTTGATCCTTACGTCTAGATACTTTTACGGGAGATAATTCGATGATTACACACTGGTACCGATAGTGTGAGCTCACTCTAGGAGCCGAGAGCTTCAGCTGGGATCTTCTAGTAGCAGCATTGATTCCTTACGACGTAATCTTGGGTATGGACTGGTTATCCACAGTTCATGCTCAGATTGAATGCATTAGCCGGAACGTGCAGTGTGTCCGCGAGTATGGGATGAGGTTTACCTTCACTGGCGTGAAGGTATCCTTTGCAGCGCAGGATGGAATTACCCAAAGGAGGTGGCAGCCGATCACACATCAGTTGGCTAGCCTCATTCTCGGAGCAGTTGATGGTCGGAGTCTAATTTTTCCTGGTGTGGTGGATCAGTACGTGGATATCTTCCCGGATGATGTTCCAGGACTACCTCCTCACAGAGAGGTAGACTTTTAAATTGACTTGTACCCTGGGATGACACCGATATCCACTCCATCATATCAGATGGCTCCCATAGAGATTTCTGAGCTGCGAGTACAGCTGGAGGACTTGTAGGGTAAGAGATTCATCTAACCCAGTGTTTTACCCTGGGCATCCCCGATTTTGTTCGTCAAGAAGGAAGATGGGAGATTGAGACTATGTGTTGATTATAGGTGCCTAAACCAGGTGACCGTGAAGAAAAAGTACCCAATCCTAAGGATTTATGACCTCTTTGATCAGCTAAAGTGTGTACGTTGGTTCTCAAAGATAGATCTTCGATCGAGCTATCACCAACTCAGAGTACGGGATGAGGATGTGAAGAAGACGACCTTCAGATGCCGGTATGGCCACTACAAGTTCTTGGTTATTCCAATCGGCATAACCAATGCACCAGCTATGTTCATGGGAATCATGAACAGGATCTTCCAGCCATACCTTGATCGCTTTGTGGTTGTCTTCATCGATGAAATTCTGATCTACTCAGCTACCAAGGAGGAGCACACCTACCATTTGTGGGTAGTACTGGACACACTCCGAGAGCACTAGCTTTATGGTAAGCTCTTGAAGTGCCAGTTTTGGATCAAAGAGGTACAGTTTATGGGACATTTCATCTTGGAGGATAGAGTTGCAGTGGATCCAGTGAATATCAAGGCAATACTTTCTTGAGAGCCACCTAGGAGTGTGACAGAGGTATGGAGTTTTCTGGGTCTGGCTGGGTACTATTGGAGATTTGTTCTAGAATTCTTTAGAGCTGCAGCACCACTTTCAGCGTTGAAGAAGAATGGGAAATCCTTCATGTGGTCAGAAAGATGCTAGCGGAGTTTCCAGGAGCTGAGGTAGAGGCTGACTAGTGTGCCCATCTTGAGGCTACTAGAGGAGGGCGTTGGGTATGTAGTCTATTGTGATGCATCAGTGATTGGGCTCAGATGAGCCTTGATGTAGGAGCGAGCAATGATAACTTATGGTTCTCATCATCTAAGACAACATGAGCAGAACTACACCACTCATGACCTAGAATTAGCAGTAGTTGTCTTCGCCTTGAAGATGTGGTAGAAATATCTGATGGGAGAGAATTTTATATTCTAATCGGACCACCAGATTCTCAGGTACATATTCTCATATAAATATATAAACCTGAGACAGTGGCGTTGTCTTGAGTTCCTACAGGAATATGACTTCGAGATAGTCTATACTCCTGGGAAGGGGAACGTTATAGAAGATGCTCTCAGCAGAAGACCAGACATTCAACTACCAGGAGAGGTGACGGAGCAGCTGGCTGCGTTACATATATCCTTTGTGGATCGAGATGGAGCAGCCTTTCTGCAGTCTCTTACAGTCACACCTCCACTTCTTCAGAGATTCAGGGAGGCGCAACATGGGGATGTTTGACTGCGAGGCTCGACATGTATAGATATCCACAGGGCAAGCACCTAATGGATTTTCTGTAGGCGGGGAGCACATCATTCTCTTTAGGGGACATACCATGGTCCCAGTGTCACTTCAGGAGGAAGTGTTGAGGGATTTTCACACGTCACCTCTAGCAGTAAATCCAGGTGTGGCAAAGATATACCAGGACCTCCAACGACAACACTAGTGGCCAGGTATGAAGAAGTCAGTAGTAGAGTTTGTCTCACAATGCCGCACTTGTCAGTAAGTGAAGGCATAGCACCAGGTTCCAGCAGGTTTAGTTCATCCCTTAGAGGTCCCAGAATGGAAGCGGGACAGGATATCCAAGGATTTCGTGATGGGACTTCCACGTACATCCAGAGTTCACGACTATATCTGAGTGATTGTCGACCGACTCACCAAGTCGGCCCACTTCCTACCAACCAGAGAGCAGGGTTCAGTAGAGATCTTGAGACGCCTCTATGTAAATGAAATCATATGACTGCATGGTGTGCCATCAACGATATTCTCCAATCGAGATGTTCGTTTCACTTCCCAGCTATAGAAGGGGTTGTAGGAGGATTTCAGGATGCAACTTTTCTTGAGCACTGCCTTCTATCCTCAGACGGATGGCCAGACTGAGGGGACCATTCAGACTCTCAAGGACATGATCCTTGCATGCTTCCTCGACTTCGGTCATAGCTGAGAGGATCACTTACCCTTGGTAGAGTTTTCTTATTACAACAGCTACCACTCCACCATCGGGATGGAACCTTTCGAGGCACTATACGACCGACCTTACAGAACGCCTTTGTACTAGACTAACCCCGGGGAGTTAGCACTCATTGGACCAGAGGTGGTGCAGGCTATGACAGAGAAGGTGAAGGTCATCCAGGAGCAGATGAAGACTGTAGAGAGCAGGATGAAGTCCTATGATAATAGGAGACAGATACCTCTGGAGTTCGAGGATGGTGACCACGTCTTCCTAAGGGTCTCACCTTGACGAGGTTTTCAGAGATTTGGTCGGTGTAGCAAGTTATCTCAGAGGTTCATCAGACCCTTCCAGGTCCTCAGTAGAGTAAGAGAGGTGTCTTACCGCCTAGCTCTTCTACCTCAGTTGCACCAGATGTACGACGTTTTCCACGTTTCACAGCTGAGGAGATACATGCATGACCCAACTCACATCATAGACTGGAGCGAGCTCAACATCGACGATGGGGCGAATTTCTCAGAAATTCCAGTGGAGATTGAGGATTGACAAGAGAGAGTCCTCCGTGGGCAGTCGATACCTCTTGTGCATGTACGGTGGAAGCACAGGAACCTCTAGGAGAGCACATGAGAGTGGGAGGCTCCGATTCATGCTCAGTACCCCCATTTGTTTCCCTAGATTTGAGTTTTGGATTTCAGGGATGCAAATCCCTAAGGTGGGGAGAATGTAAAGACCCATACAATCCCATGTAATTTTTTTTTAAATTATATGGAATTTTTCCGAGTCCGAAGTTTCTGATGGCGCATGATTCTGAGGCCCGGAGTGTTCAGAATGTTTCTCTGAAATTTCTTAGTGCGTTCAGTGTGTTTTTGAGCGAGTTTTGGTAACTTCTAAACCAGTGCTCGGAATCGAATTCTGAGGGCACCGTTGAACTCGTAGTGCTGATGATTTCTTAGTGAGATCTTCACCTTAGCTGCGTTCAAGCTAGAGCATTGGTTAAGTTTTCACCTGTGCGGTTGTTTAAAAAAAAAGAAGAAGTAAAATAAAAATAAAATACATGAAAAGTATTTTATTTTTATTCAAATTTATTTGAATTAATATGGGGTCTGAAACCCCACATTAATTCAAGTAACTCCTCCCTTAATTAATTAAGGAGGAGCCTTCTTATTTGGGGAGGAGGATCCGCTGGAGAAAGATCTCCTTCCTTCTCCTTAATCAGCCACCTTCCACCTTCTTCTTCCACCTTGTTGGAGAAGTGATAGGCACCCCCTTTGGAGGGAAGAACTTCCAGTGCCGAAGACGTATGATCTTCTTCTGCAAAAAAGGAGGAGAAGCCACCCGAGTAAAATTCCACCAACGACGATGCCACATTCCATCATCAATGAACAACAAATGAGGTAGGGGTCGTTTTGATTGATTTCGATCTTCTTTCTTCATCACTCTTGAGCTTCGATAATAGCCATTTTCTATCACCCTAATGCGGAGGGAGCAGGCCAAACAAACACGGCCCAACAACCCTCC
Organism: Viscum album; assembly: GCA_963277665.1. NCBI lineage: Eukaryota > Viridiplantae > Streptophyta > Magnoliopsida > Santalales > Viscaceae > Viscum > Viscum album. The sequence goes on from OY728127.1 coordinate 320,545,547, forward strand.
ATTGGTTCTCGTTCATTGATGGAGGAGGCGGCGCAACGGTGACGCCGGAGGAACGGGCCACGATGGTACACACGACGACCGGCAACGATCCAGCTGCAGAAGAAGACGGCGGTGCTAGGGCCGCCAGAGGGGCGCGACGCCATTACGCTGTGTTGGGAACCGGGCTGCGGAGGTGCCGGAGGGGTGCGGTGTCATCGCACCGTGCCGGAGGAAGGAGCTGCGACCACGACGGTCAGACGAGCTGGGAACGGCACCATCACACTGTGCTGGATAAGAACCATGGCCAAGGGCCGTGAAGGACGGAGGAGGGTGGCCAGTTGAGCCGGCCGCTGGCGGGCACGCTACAGGCGGGACCATAAGGGTCTCACGGTTTACAGGGCTAGCGCCACCCTCAAGCTGTTGCTGAAGACGGGGGGGGGGGGGGGGGGGTGTAACCCCCCCTTTTATTGCTAGGGCGGGCCCCGCTAGGTGCCGCCCCTAGCTGGCACCCCCGCTGGCCAAGCGGGCCGGCTGGGGAGGGCCTCCGCGCAACCCCCCCTGCGGGCTGGGCCTCAGGCTGGGCCTCGGGCTGGGCCACTGAGCCCCCTCGGGCCGGGCCACCTGTGCGGGCCACGGGGGCCGGTCCACTGTGTGGGCCGAGCCGCCGCGCTGGGCCAGGCCGCCGCGCTGGGCTGGGCCGCCGCCGTTGGGTCGTGCCTCCACCGCTGGGCCAGGCCAGTTCTGGCAGGCCGGGCCGGTTTTGGTGGGCCAGGTTGGACCCGCGGACCGGGTCAGACCCCGGTTTGGATCCGGACCCAGGTTGGGTCGGTCCGGCTGGGCCGGACCAGACCCGGACCGAGTTCTGTCCCATTACACCTTTTTGCTCGTATCTTGGGCTATGGGTGTCCGATTGACGATCTGTCTAAACTAATGGGAAGATTGGAATGAGAAGGTTCTTTTGGAAAATCCCAATCGAGGTTTGGACGTTGTTGGGGTATGGATGGGTTGGATTGAACCTAAATCCAACCTATCCCTCGGAGCAGAAAGGCCAACAACTCATAGACCGGGCATCCGATTGACGCTTCGTCTATCGCGTTGGGTTCCTTATGATGAGATGGAACTACAAGATAAATCAACTAGAGACTTCATGGTAGTTGATGTATCGACACTTGGCTTGAGGAGAGGACCCTCCCTGAATTGAGTGTGCTGTGTGTGGGAACCCTATGGATGGCTGCGACTGAGATGATAAGATCCTACGCGGACCTACTACTGTACCAGGATCCTCTGTGGGTTCGAAAGCAACAATATTAGACCAGGATCCTCTGTGGGTTTGACTGTGATGATACTGGACAGGGATCCTCCGTGGGTTCGACAGCGATGAATTCTGTACTGAGGTCCTCCGTGGTTTCGACATCGCCAATACTGTTCGAGGATTCTACATGGGTTTGAAAGAGGAGATGATTTAGTGGCTATATATAATCATCTCTACCCCTCTACTTGAGTTAAATACCTGTGTGAGATGAGTCTTAACTTTAAGTTGTTATCATGGTGATGATTGACTTTACTTTCTTTGTGGAATGGGTTGTGCTTGGGCTCGAGTGTTGGAGCCGGTCTGTGATTGGTAACTTAGGTATATGTATGAGCATATACCTAATTAGGGATGGTTGATACTTCATGATTGTATCTTACTACTTTTTTTTATCCTTAGTGGATTCTGGGAGACCTTCTAGGGTATCAGGGTCCCTTACTGAGTATAGTTATACTCACCTCTGCACGGGATTCTCCCGCACCTTGTTGTGTTCTGTGTAGACGATAGTCAGCAGTGATCGAGGCTGAGGGAGCCAGACAAGAGGCTGCTTAGAGCTGGACTAGACGCGATGTACCTCAGGGACGTGTTGTTCGAGATCTGTACCTACCCTTCAAGTAGGATTTTCCAAGAGGACGATCTAGGAGCTGCATGTCTTTTTACTTGTACTTGTACTTGTTGTTCAGTTGGGTTTGTATACTGGCCCACTTAATTTCAGCACACTTTTCTTTCTCTATATTAGTACTTGTTGTGTTTACTGCTTATGTTCAGACTGTGTGTGTTACAGGTTTAAAGGAAATACCTTCCCTTTTACCGGGGATACGCCTTTGGTGCAAGTCACCAGCCCCTTGCCTCTGGAAGGCGGGTTTGGGGTAGTCACAACACGGGCCCCGAGGACGGGTCATGACAGTCAAGATGAATGTTTTTGAATACTTTTTTTCAAAATATTACATGTTTTTATTACAAACATTTGTATTATGAAAAAATGGATATAGTTTTAGTTATACCCAATTTGAATGCTTGTGGGTTGATATGTATTAATTATTTCCTATCTTTATAAAACTCTAAACGAAAAGTATCTTTAGGAATTTAATAAGTGTATTATAATGGAATTAACTAGATTATTTAATGTTTAAGGATAGGTCTTTATAGGTAGTATTAGAGCAAGATTTAGATAGCTTTTGGGGTTAAGATGATATTAATAGATTACCATAAATAATTATTACCTTATGTCTATTTTTAAATGATATATAATTTGAATATTTCTATGTTTATTAATCAAATATATTTATGTTTAGAATGTTTTATTGTAGAAGAAATAGGGAAGCTGAAGTTAGAAGGAACTGAGAGGCTGATATCTTTCTGAATACGCAACCTAGAATGGTAGGGATTAGAACCGATCAGTTTTTGGTAGTAATGGATCAACTAAAAAAGAAAATAAATGGCGGTGGAATCTATGAAAGATAACTACCATAACTACTGAAAAGGAACATGATTATAGAAATTTTTTTTATGAGGCAACACCCTCCAACGTTCCGTGGAAATTCTGACCAAGTGGTGGCTGAAGGGTGGATTAAATCCATTGAAAATTTATTCAATTTCATGGGGTGTTTATATAATCAAAATTTTAGTCTTTCCATTAATATTTTTAAAGGAAAATCTAGCCAATGGTGGTTAATGTTCAAGAATAACAAGGATAGCGAGGATATTGATGCCTTGGAATTGGATGAATTTAAAAATATTTTCCCTGAAAAATATTTTCCTATGGTGGTTTGACATAAGATAGAAAAATAATTCCATGAATTTAAACAAAAGGAAAATGATTTATCATCCATATATAAAGAAAAATTTACCTGATTGGAAGGGTATGCTATAAATATTATTCAGGATATTGATAGTGAAATTAATCAATTTTACTCAAGATTAAAGGAAAGGTACCAAAGGGAATAGACCTTCCAAGAACTAAATAGTTATGTTACACTTTTCTAATGTACTTTGAGGGTAGAAATGGAGTTTTCTGATGATCATGTGTACATTGGAAAAAAGTATAAAAAGAGGTTTAGATGGATGTAAATGGGTAAAAATCAATCAATGAAATATGATGGTAAGAAATTCCATTTTCCAGTTTTTGAAAAGTGTGGTTAAAATCACCCTGGGGAAAGCCTTAACAAAACTGTGAGGTGTTTTTGATGTGGTAAGTTTAGAAATATGGCCTGAGATTGTAATGAAAATGAACTTAAGATCAATTCTTATAAGAAAACTATAAAAGGTTTTAAATTTGGCGAGATGGGTAATTATGAAAATACCTTCCAAAAGAAAAATATAAATCATGGAAAACAAATAGATTATAATAAGAAATGTAGTGTGGGATCCTTTGAGATAACATCAACAAATTTTAGTCTATCCAATGAAGTGGAATTAGATACTTTGTTTACTCAAACATTGCGGATGTCTTGTTTGATACGGGGTCCACACATTCCATTAATTCTATGATTTTTTTTGTTAAATTGTAAATCTCACCATAAGAAATGAGACCAAAACTTATGGTTGTAACACTAGAGGAAATATTACAGAAAAAAGGCATCATAATAATCTTCCTACTATTGTTTATAGAAATACATTACCGGAAGAAAGTTTTGTTTTACCTTTAGTAGAGTTTGATGTAATTCTAGGTATGGATTTACTTTCTATTTATCATGATAAGAATGAATGTAGAGATAAAGAAGTTGTTTTTTAGAAAGAGTTTTAGTTTGTACAAAATAATAAACCCATACAATTGATAACATATTAGAAAGATGAAAAAATTAAAAGATGGAAATGAATTTCATCTTTCTCATATTGTGGTAAATAAGTGGACTGTCATGATTAATGATTTTCCAGTGGTAAATGAGCACTTGGATGTTTTTCCTTATGATTTTCCTAGTGTTATACCTGACTAGAAAGTTGAATTTACTTTTTTACTTGGTTCTTGATGCTAAGACAATTTCATAACCCCCATATCGAATGATTCAAGTGGAACTTCTTGAATTGAAAAATCAATTGGGGGTGTTTCTTGATAAAGGCTTCATTCATCATATCACAACACCATTGGGTGCTCCAATTTTGTTTGTTAAAAAGAAATATGGTTCCATGAGGCTTTGAATTGATTATATAGATTTGAATAACATTACGATTAAGAATAAGTATCCTTTACATTCAATGACTTATTTGATCAGCTCTATGGAGTTCAATAGTTTTCCAAGATTGACTTGAGATTCTGGTACCATCAAATGAAGGTGAAGGAGGATGACATCCTGAGAACATCTTTACATACTAGATATGGGCATTATGATTTTGTCTTTATTCCCATTGGTTTGAAAAATTTCCTACTATATTCATGGTTCTTTCGAATATAATATTCTGTGTATATTTGGATAAGTTTTTTGTCAGTTTTATTAATGATATTTCATTATTTTTCAAAAATATATGAGGATCATGATTTTTTTTAAGGATTTTCTTGAAAACACTCAAAGAAAATAAGTTTTACAGAAAATTTTGAAAATGTGATTTTTGGTTTCAACAAATTTATTTTCTTGGCCATATTTTAAATAAGGATGGAATAACAGTTGATTCCTCTAGAATATAAGTGGTTTATGAATGGAAAATACCTACAAATTTTACATAGATTCATAGTTTTCAAGGATTAGGAGGTTTTTGCTGACGATTTGTTAAAAACTTTACATAATTATCTAGCCCATTAACTAAGTTAACATGAAAAGGGGTTAAATTTATTTGGATAGAAGAATGTGATGTTTGTTTTCATGAACTGAAGAACATATTGGTGAATGATCCAGTTTTGGACCTACCTTAAAAAAATGGTGAATTTTTTATCTACAATGATGCTTTATTGAAGGGAATTAGTTGTGCTCTGATGCAGAAAGATCAGATAATTTATTATTCTTCAAGAAAACTGAATCCTAATGAGTTAAACTATCCCAAACACTATTTGGGATTATCAGTTGTGGTTTTTTCTTTGAAACTTTGGAGGCATCATTTATACGGATCCAAATGTGAAATATATACTGAACATAAAATTATGAAGTATATATTCACTCAGAAGGAATTAAACATGTGGAAGATAATATGGTTTGAAATGGAAAAGGATTATGATTTCACGATCAATTACCATCCTAGAAAAGAAAAAAATGTCATAGATGCCTTGAGATAAGGACATAATGCTACATTAACCACGTTACGTTTGGAATGTGACCCATTGATTATTGATTTGTTTAATTTTGGCTTGGAAGATTTTGGTGCATGAAATTACTCAATTTTATTTCAGGTGTGAGTGAAGTCGTCTTTATCAGAGAGAATTAAGAAAGCACATAAGGAAGATAGTGAGTTACAAAAAAAGGTTGAATTAGTGAAAAAGGGAAAGTTTAAAGAATTTAATGTTGATAAATATTGTGTTTTGAGATTTGGAAATAGATATGTGTGACTTTTGATTCCCAACTGATTAAATATTATTGTGTGAAGCTCATAGTTCTCCATTTTATGTTCATTATGGTAGTACTAAGATGTAAAGAGACCATCGAGAGTATTACTGATGGGATGGAGTGTAACACCCCGAGATTTTATGAGATATATTATTTTTAATGTCTTATATTATACAATACACCCAGATTAGCTTGTACTATACCCACCATCGTATTATCTTGCAGTATACACAACACTATTTTTGGCCCATGTTACACACAATTTCAAGTTCGTTTTGTGGAAATTATTCTATGCAACATTAAGTATAGATTTTGTTTAATGTATAAATGAAATAAGTTTTGATTATGTTATACGCAACACAAAATGGAGCTTTCACTACACGTAGCCCTGACTTGGCTTGAATTACACGCAATCAAGACCTTCCTTGATAGTGTGTGTAGTACGCAATACTAAGTTTCACTAAACAGGATATTATAATAATATTATTATGAACTAGCCGTTATGAATAGTAATACCCAATTTTTGAAATTTTATAAAATTTATCTTTCAAAATTTACTTAATTTTTGGATTTGGAATATCAAAATTATCCTAGGGTGAATTTTTGGTATTTTTCTGAAAACTTTTAATTTTTGATGAATAGTGAAAACACTAGGTTACTATTTAAAAACCGACTTTTTATTTAAATAATTATTTATTTTATTTAAATTTATTTTAGGTAAAATTGATACATAATACCTATATAAGTTCAATTTAATTCATCAGAGTCATTTTATAATAATTTTAGATATATAAAAATTTTATTGAACTTTTCACCGTCTTTTACCCACCTCATAGGAGAATTTGAAAATTTACCCAAAACTTAATTTTACCGCTTCTATGAGTGTAATTTCAAAAATCTGAGAGACACGGTTAATATCAAGGAGTAAAATGTGGTTCAATAAGATAAAAATAATTTTTGGTGAATAGTAACTTTTTTACTTTTATTTTCCACGGTTAAAAGTAAATAGGGTAATTAAGGGTAAAAATGATATTATTATTACCCTAAAACATGTCCTAATTCTATTGGATAAGTTTAATTAGACAAAAAACAACCTTAGAAATAAAATATTATCATTTAGGTCCACTTGGATTAGATTAGGACATTTATTATTATTTTATTTAGAGAAGAGTTAAAATAGTTAAAATCAAAGTTTAATACCTAAAACATTCTTAATATAGGGTTATACATAAGATAAATTTGACTATAAATATTAAATAGAAAGATAAAACGATTTCCTACATAATGGTATTTTATTTATAATTTTTATACATTAAATAATTTAATTTATTTATGACCCAATGATGATGCAGTAAGTACCTTATTAATGAAATATTAACATAATTGATGTTATAAATACCCAAATAAATGTAATTTGAGACTTTTTATGAATTAAACTAATTTTAGAGGTTAATATGACATGTTATTATTGATTTAATTAATTTTTTTCGAACTAATCATGCTGTTATGATTTTCAAAAAAATCAATTACCAAATAGTGTCAAAATTGACATAAAATAGTTTTTAAAACAAATATTATATTATTAATTGTTATTATATTCCTAAAAATATAAGGTTTGGAAAAATGAATTAGATAAGGTTATATATGTTAATAATGAACCACTTTTGGTTCTTTTGGCTTGTTATAGTAAGTTTATTAAACAAATAGTGTAAGAAAACAAGAAGACGCGATAAAAGTTAAATTATTTAACTTTGAGTTAAATCTAAATGATAAGGATAAAATAGTAACCTAAACTTGTCTAAAACCTATTGGTTGAGATTATTTCGACCCATACCCACTTTAGCTTCTAAATAAATCAATTTGGAGCTATTATAAACCGAATATGACTTTATTATAAAATAATATTTTATGTTTTTCCTAAGGTGCCCCTCTCCACCCTTATAAAAGGGCACCTCCTCCCTCTTCTCTTTACACAATTTTGAGCGTTCAAGCTTGGAAAAACCCCGAAAATTTACCTTATATACTTCCCTATAAACATTATAGAGGTTCTTGTCTCCTCAAAATACCAACTCTAGTGCCTTAAGTGGAAGCATAAAAGAGGTACGGCGAAGAAGAGGTAATCTCTTATATCGATTCTTTCAAGTTTCTTTCTTCTTCAACTTATTTTTCTTTAGTTGTTTAATTATAAAGTAATAAAATAAGTATCAATAATATACTTATATGTTGTTATAAATATTAAAAAACCCAATTTCACCTTCTATCCATCCTACGGAAAATGAAATCACTGCGCGTGCGTATGTACGGAATACCGTCTCCACGCCGTGGTGTAATCTGTTTTTCTACCACCACCTTACTTGGATGAGTATAATTTTGTAAATAATAACTATATATAGTTATTATAACATCATACAGATTCTTAGATATTATATCATCCACTAAAATTCAATTCAATAATTATGGGAACGATATCATCGCTCGTGCGTACGTACAGATTACTGTCTCCACGACGCGATGAGATTCATTCTCCATGGTAACCATTCAAGAATGATTATAAAGTATATATAATGAATAATAATGAAATATATGACATGATAAAGATACTGTATTTATGTATATATATATATATATATATATAACATCTACTTACTTTCATTCAAGTCAATAAGGAAAGGAAAACAGCGTTCATGCGTACGAACGGCCTGCTGTCTCCATGAACGGTGTATTTCATTTCATTTATCTATCTATTATATATATATATATACTGAATATATATGATATATAAATCATTATTTACATTCTGGAAGTAATAAAATCATGATATAAGAAATAATAATGTCAAGAACAACAAGTCCAAACACGTACGATAAATAAAACGATTTTACCCAAAACACTAATTTAACATGGAATTTACAAAAGAACGGGTAATATAAAGTCATAAGTGAACCATATATGACATAATAAAAATGAATATGATTCTTTTATAAGTCAATGAAATTATTTAAATCATTATACAGGAGTTTCAGATATGTATGAAGCACATCGGACCTAAGGTAAGGGATAATTTCGCAATCTCATTTTTATCCGAGATTGCTTATACGTAAGTATTTAATGGGGTTATATTTTTCATCCATGTCCATAAAATGTTTTTCATAAAGTGTTTAATATTCTTCCATGTATGTTTAAAGTCATTTTTACCCTTCTTTGACTTTTATTTTGTGTTATGGATGGAATCTTTGTTTTGTTTACCATACGTGGAACTTTTTGACTTTTTCGTTAAAAGTACGAGGATAATGTTTTTTTAACTTATATGGCATGAATGGATTTTTACGGTTTCATAACACCTTATTTTCATGAATCATACTCTACAATATTTCATGACTATTTTCAATAAAATCTTTTTCTTTTAAAATTTCATGGCATTTTGTGAAAAGAAAATGATTTTGAATAAGAAAGGATATTTTCCTCAAGAATTTATCTCAAGTGTTTTATAAAAACCATTTTCCATATAAGATGAAATTATTTAATATGTGTATGTTTCAAGTATAATTTCTCTATTATTTACATGGTTTCACTTTTCTTATGATGAAATGATATCCATTTTTTTTATATATGGATTATGTTATGATGGGATGATGTTTATGAAACCCATTTTATTATTTGGGTTATGATGAATGATTTATGTTTTTGTTGTGGAACACGTAAGAATGATTTCATTATGAGATGGGTGGGACCTATATCTACCTCAAATTAATTTGGTAAAGATTTATATCTCATGAGATAGACATGGCTGGAATGGTAAGTTAATCCGGTTGAGTGTTACAGGACTGGAACGAGGAGTGAACTCAATTCAGAAAGGGACTTTGCCCACTAAGATGGTCTTGGCATCAATACCTTGGCTACTATGGGAATCATATCATGTGCTTAATGGTTTTCCACAGTTACATGTTTTATTCCCATGCTATTTTATCATGATTGATGATTCATTATGATCTATGCCTTACGTACTTCCATGTTTTATGTCATTGCCCAAGATTTTGATGTTTAAATATTATGTTCATGTTTTGAAGTTCAAATTTATATGGTTTGTTTTATTTTCTCCATTATTACCATTACTGAGCATTTGAGCTCACCCTTTATATGTTTTCTTTTCCCCAGGATATAAAGAAAGGTTTTAGGTAAGAAAACAAAAGGGTAATATCTTTATGGGAGATGTTGAAGATCTTTCACCATGATTAGAATATTATGTTCCGAGTTTACAAAGACACTAAACTATTACGGTCCTTCTGTGTTGGTTTTTGTTATGTATTAAGTATTCCGAAAAAGTAATGTAATGTCCATGTACGTCAACCTATGGCTCTCTACATGGAATGAAAAGGGATATTTAAAATTTTACCATTAAATATTTGACTTTCCATTAGGTTAAGGTAGAGATACAATTACAAAAGGTGATACTTCATCCATTTGAAGTTCCAGAGTGGAAATGGTAAAATATAAACATGGACTTAGTGGTGGGACTACCAACGACTTCTTGAGGTAACAATGTGATTTGAGTTATTTTTTACTGATTGAATGAATATACACATTTCCTTTCTATTTGAGATACTATGTCATTAGATCATCTATTGTGATTGTACCTAAAAGATATTGGCAGGTTACAATGATTTTCTATTTCCATTATATCAGACCATGATCCTAGGTTCACTTATAACTTTTGGAAATGCCTTCAAAAGTCGTTGGGCCTGTAATTAAATTTCTGTACATAATTTCATTCTCAATATGATGGATATACCGAGCGATCAATTCATAAATTGGAAGGCATGATTCAATCTTGTTCAATGGATTACCATGGAAGTTGGAATCAACATATTTATTTAGTTGAGATTTAATAAAATAAAACTTATCATTCTGATATACAGATGGCATATTTTGAGGCATTATATGGAAAGTGGTGCCAGACTCCAGGTTTTTGGGATGAAGTTGGGGAAACAAAGTTGATGGGACCAAAATTAGTAGAGGACGTGGCTGTGAAAGTGATGATGATCCAGAAACACATGAGGATATCAAAGACCATGCAGAAAAAGTTATACATTTAATAGAAGGCAATAATTTTCTTTTGATGTAGGTGATCATGTTTTCCTTAAAATCTCTCATTGGAAGGTGTTTTATGTTTTGAAAAGAAATGAAAACTAAGTCCATGGTTCATTGGACCATAATAAATTCTAGAGAAATTTATACTAGTTTCCTATTGAGTGGATATTCCTCCATGTTTATCTTAGATACTCAATTTGTTTCATGTTTCGATGTTGATAAAGTATGTGTCAGATCCATCTCATGTTTTGAGCCCAGAAGAAGTTCAGATGGAAGAGAAGCTTTCTTATGAAGAGAAACCTATTCATATTATTGATTGTAGATATCAAGTATTATGAAATAAGGTATTCCACCAAGTTATGGTTTTGTGGCGAATCCACATGGTTGAAGAAGAAATATAGTAATATGAAAATGCTATGAGGGAAAGGTACCCTCACTTCTTTAACAAGTGAATAAAAAAACTGTGAGGATGCAATTTCTAGAAAGTGGAGAGAATGTAACAACCCACATACTTATGAAACATTTTTTTTTCATTCTAGAATTAAATATATAAATTCATTAAAAATTTATAATAAAATAATCTAAATTTATTGAAATTAAGGAATTTACACTGATAGAATAGTAATATGACCTTAGAAATAGTAAAATGACCATTAAGAATAGTAATTTTGGCCAATATAAATGTAACTTCACCTAAGAGAGTATAAATAAAATTTTTGTATCTTATAAAAGTAGTTATGATATATTTATATCATTAAACAAGTAAGCAATTTTTCTAAAAATTATCACTTAATTGTTGGTATTTGTGAGCCATAAATATTTAATCGCAATATTATAATTAATATAATGATTTTGAAGAAAATATATTTTCATAAAAAAAATTCATAAATTATTATTTATCTATCCTAAGGTTATAAGATAATTTTATGATACCTTAATTAAATTTTCACTATGTTATAAAATATGATATAGTTTTAAAATTGTTGTTTTTAGAATAAATTATGATTTTTAAAAAAAATTCAATTTCTCATATTTATAAAATTATTTTTAAAAAATGGAGTTTATTTTTAAATTATAAAAAACAAAAAATGTTAGGGGTTAATTCTCGGTATTTTTCTAACATACATTATTTTTTTGTGAATAGTGAAATATGTTAATTTACAGAATATATACATTATAAGATACATACACCATTCCTAAAATCTTGAATGATGTAAGCACAAAATCTCAAAAATACCTTTATTATTTTAATATATTTTATAATAATGATCATACTATTCATAGTACTGAGCCAAATTAATAAACTGACGAATAAAATAATAAAAAAACCCTCCTCTCCTCTACTATAAATACCACCCTTATCCCCTCTTCTCCTCACACCTCTCAGGATTTGATCATTATCCAAATTCTACCCAATTCTCTTTCAAATTGTCTAAACCACGTCCAATACATTTTGGTCTCACCAAAAGGCCAAAAATAAAGGCCTTAATGGGGTGCTCAAGGGGGATAATTCAAGAGGTAAAAATCTTCTTAAATTATTCTTTTATTTAATTTTCAATTATTTTTCTTTTCTTATACTCTCTTAAACACCCCTTAACCAAGAGGCATGAAAACTATATTATCTTATATATACTAGAATTTTGATGGGTTTATTGAAAATTCATCACCATAATTCTTGTCCTCTCCCTTTAATTATAAAAAAATAAAAACATTACCTGTGTTGTTTTGATTTACTGACATTATGGACGATGTATTTTCAATTTTCATTATCACCTACTTGGATGGTAATAAAACCATTTTAATGATTTAAAAATATTTTAAACTATATTATATAATAAATTTTATGTTATAGAATTAACATATATACATAATTTTAAATTTTATAATGAAACTAGTTTGTGATTATCAAAGAACCACCAAAATGATCTAAATGAATATCATTAATGTTTTATCAAATAATTCATCATCATATCTGAAAAAAAGGATTTATCATATCATTTAATATTCTGAAAACATTTTAATACCATTTCATTCCACTTCTGTAGTTTCTTTTCCATTCAACAAGAAAATCCATTATGAACCAACCATTGAAACCATGTAAAGAATGTACCTAAATCAATGAAAATAAAGAAATATTATTAATAAATGGGCAGAATGATGTTATAAAATGATAATATAAGGTTTTATTAAGATAAATATGTTGTTTAAAATTGTAATAACACTTTTTAACCTTTATATAGGATGTTTAATTACATTTGAATTAAGACGAACTTGAGGTAAGAGAATTCATATGCCAATTTCCATTCATTGGTTTATCCTTCTACTTCAATGATTATTTCAGGCTATGATTATTTGTGAAATGAAATTTTATTATACTTTGTTTTGTTATGCGTATTTATAGTGAATATACATATTCATTTCATTTGATAAATTCTTTCTTCAATGATATGGTATTTTTAAGGGACTTTTCTTTAATAATCCTCTTTTATATTTCTATGTTTACAAAATTAAAAAAGAATGGTTTTATGTAAGTGTTCATGTTTTATGATTATGTTATGGTTCTTGATAATTATTTATGATTAATTATGGGACCTATATCTTCATCCAATGTATTGGGTATGTTTATTTTAGAGGTTAGCCGTATGTTTACTCCAAGTGTAACTGCGATGGTTACACTATAAGGTAGCCACGAGGGTTACATTATATGGAAGCTGTGAGGGTTACAAATCATAAGGTGGCCACAAGGGTTAAAATATTAAGTAATTAATTCCCCAAGTTACCTACATGTTTTTATTTATGTTTTCTATGTTATGGACCCTATGTTAGTTCACAATGGTCTCCAAAATCTCTATGTAAAAGATAATATCCCATGGGTACATAAGAAGTAAGTTTGAATAATGGTATTTCTATACTATACCAATGAAATACCCACCCATTCCTTACTCCAAGATTCATCCTTACTCTGAACCAAATATCAGATACCACTATCATGAACCTTTCTTTCTAGAACCCCTTTTGGGATTGTAGTGAATCTGTGGGTGACCCCTGAATCCGACCCCTAATAACCCATGAGTTAGAAACTAGCATCAAGTGTATAAAAAACATATGGGAGAAAATAACCTCATAAATATTAGGAACAGAATGAGGAAAACACCATTAAACTCTATATAACAAGAAATAAAACCGACCCCACAATTCATGTAATATCATATATAAATAAAATTATCAAATTTAATAACCAAAATAATAAACTCATGTGTAAATGGTTCCTTGAGCTAGTAATGTATAATATAATCACCAAATTCATCATATTAATTTGTAAAAAATGGAATATATAAGGTAATAATGATAATAAAAGTATACCTAGTAGGATCCTCCCAATACAACCTCATGAAAATGTGAAATGGTCATACTATAGCCTCCATTAATAAATAATGAAATCTGAAAACCACTTAAAATTTTTCAACCACCTACCATCCTCACCAAGTCTCAGTCACTAAATTTTCATATAATGTAGTAACATAGTATAAAAAGTAATATAGACATAAAGATACCCCACATTCAATTTCCCAAAAAACTTTTCACCATCACACCCCAATGACATAGAACATAGAAGTACCATCCCTTTCATACCCACACAATCACATATCCACCTTGTAATTACCCCGAAATTTATATAAGTAATTATCTTTCATATTAAACACATGTCATATTTTTTAATATAGTGTAGTATAAAGCACATGGGCCTCATTATAAAAAAATTAAATATATTAATTGGAACATTACATTAATAGAATATAAATATATGAAATTTAAATCACAATAAAATTAAATAAAAGTGTTAAATATGATAAAATAAATGTTTGACATAAATAAAGAATTATTTTATTTTTGGTAAAACATACATGACTTATTTTATTTAAAATAAATTTAACGGTAAAATTAATTTTTTTAAATTAAATTTATTTTCATAAAATGATTTAATAAAACACTATATTATTTTATATAAACTATAATACAATTTTAATAAATCATTATAAATATTTCTAAGGGTGAGACATTTTATCATGTCACAAAAATTAATGTTTTTTAATGAATAAGTATTTATTTTAAAAATAAATTTATAATATTTAGAAAATTATTGAGGTAAAAGTATTTTATTTTTGCAATAGAAAATCAAAAATTTTCTTAATGTGTTTTTTTGGATTAAAAAAACAAATTTTTTTTCTGAATTGTAAAAAAGAAGTTTTTAAAAATACCGTAATATTTATTACCTCATCATGATATAAGAATTATTTAAAAATTGAATAAAACTATTTCTATAAAAAATATTCAATTATGGAGTAAATTAATTCATTTAATCATAATAATTTGAATATATAAACCTATGTTTTACATTTTGGAACTTAAGTTATTTTTTATTATAATAAAAAAATATTTTGGGTCATTTTTCTTTAATTAACTATTCAAAATGTTCCTTTTATTATTTTATTGGATTTAAATTCAAATAATCTTAATTTTTTAATAATAAATCGTTAAATTTAATGGTAATTAGTACTATTCATATTCTTTGTCCTAAATAATAAAAGAACCATTAGTTTATTCTAAAACTCCTCTCTCTTCCCCTTATAAATACAACCCTTCACCAATTCACCTATTATCACACATTATTCTTATTATCATTAATAAAAATTTCAAAAATACCACCCTAATACTCTTAGAAATTTCCAAGAGGGTTTTTCCACCTCAAAATACCTCCCTTAAAAGGCATTTCTCAATTATAAAAGGAGTCATCCCTAGAAGTAAGTTAAGAACTCGTAATCACTCTCTAATTTATGTATCTTTGAATTTTGTTCTTATAAGTCCAATAGATCTATTATAACCATATTAATTGAATTATTTCAGATTCTTCATTATAGTTATATTTTATTATTTTAGTTGAACAACCATTATCTACCTTTATCCCTTCCATTAGAAAATGAAAACATCGCCTGTATTATGGATGGTTCACCCCCTCCATTGAGGATGTATTTCATTTTCCATCACCACCTTACATGGATGGTTTTAAAAATAGAATTAATTAATAACTTTAACATTTTTTCCAATATTAATACTCTATAAGGACAAATTTTTCATTATATTAATGATATTAAAAATACATGATCATATTGATTTTAGAAACCCAAAAGGAGCATACCCAGTTATCTGTTATAATTTTGAATCTATCTTGGACAATATATTGATATTTATAACTATTGTGATACTGGAATGATGAATAAATTGTAACTATATAATTTTTTAGATTATGAAAATATTTTATCAAACCTTTGATCATGTTAAACACACCAAAACAGTTTCTGAGAAATTTTATGAACAACTCCAAGTGGCCAATGAGAGGAAAACATATAAAATAAATGAATGACATATTGAAGAGGCCAAGTAAGAGTTAATTTTTTTATCAATGGATCAATATATTTTTGATCAATAAGTTAGGTGATGATGCTTGGATGATTTTTTTGGATTAATTATATAGAAATGGATTCCATGCTTGATCATCCATTTAACTCCATAAGTTAAAGTAGATGGTGCTATATTCAATGGAAAAAATTTTATGGATATTTAAGTGGAAATGATTGAGAAGGATAGGAAAATATATATTATTTTTTCATGAATAATTTTTGTTTATAATCATTTGAGAAATGCACCTATGAACATTTTAATTAGTAAATTTTGTATTTGATTTCCAAAAAAATGGCCAACCATAACAAGTTGTGGGAGATAGGTCACTCCAAGTTGGATCTAGTTCAAATACACCCAGACATACCTGGAGGAATGATAGAGATAGGTCATAGATTATTCATAGGAAGTCATGAGAGGCTGACTTCATAAGGATATAGAGAACATGAGTCAATGCATAAGAAACATTAATGGTGAGCCTCTCTAGTGTGGGTCAAGATGAGAAGCTATATGGTGACCACCTACACCCCTCAACCTTGTTCTTACCTAGGGTGGAAGTTTGATGGGTTATTAAGTGGACGATAGACATGTAGAACTTCTATGCGGGATTTATTTTTTTGTAGGAACTATTAACCCATTAAAATTACACACATAAAGGGTGAGCCATCTGATTCAACTGATCTCCTCCACCCAATAAATATATTCATGTTTTCTTTTACTTTTTATTCATGTTTTCTTTTACTTTTTTTCAAACCATATCCTGACATGGTATAGAATGTGAACACTAAATTGTTAGATTATTGATCCTGAGTAATCACTTACTTTCATAATAACATATGAACTAAGGTGAAGCGTGGAATGAATTTCCTCATGGTCTATGGTGTTCTTTTAAACTCTGAAAAAGTTATCTCTGATGCTGCTTGTAGTTATTTTGAGAATATTTACATTGAATCCGGGCATGATAACACTCATAAAATGTTCAGAAATATTCCTTCTTCGGTTGAGGCCTCCCCGAATGATATACTCACCACTATACCTATAGAGGTGGAAGTCAGGAAGGCGGTTTTTTTCTGAGTCCTGATAGTGTGGTAGGTCTAGATGGTTTCTCTAATAGATTCTTTATGGATTATTGGGATATTATTCACACAGAATTTTTCCATGTGGTTAGAGATTTCTTTTATCATTCTTATTTCGCTTTTGGTGCCAATTCTAGCTTTATTACTTTGATTCCAAAGAAGGAGAATGATCTTGACATTTGGGATTTTAGGCCCGTGGCAATAGGGAACAATATTCCAATAGTTATCAGCAAAATCCTGGCTAATAGATTTGGAAATATTGCTAAGGGATTTATTTCTACAAATCAATTTGGGTTTGTGCTTGGAAGGAACATTCCAAACTGTTTGTATATGGAATATGAATGTGTTAATGTTATGAGGAAAAAGGTGAAGTATGGGAATATGGCTCTGAAATTTGACATCTCCAAGGATTTTGATACAATGAAATGGAGTTTCATTTTTGCGGTGTTAAAAATGCATGGCTTTTCCACTGGATTCATTAATTTTACTAGATGCATTATTCAAAGTTTGATGTTATCTATTCTTATGAATGGTTCTCCCAAAGGCTTTTTTAAATGTTCCAGGGGAGTTCGACAAGGTGATCCCTTATCTGGCTTCCTTTTTTCTATTGTAGAGGATTATTTTAGTACATGTCTTTTGGATCTTGTGCATGCTGGTCTGTACCAGAAAATGACTGTTGGCAAAGATCTTTTTGTTCCCTCTCATCTTTTTTATGCTGATGATATTCTACTATTTGGTAAGGCCAAAGGATGTACTATTCGATATATTAAGGTGTATTTTGAGCATTATGAAGTTGTTTATGGCCAGGTTATCAGTTGGGATAAATCTTCAGTGTTTTTTGGGGAAGGGGTCATCTTATCAAAGAAAAATAGAGTTTCTCGGAAGTTGAGGGTTAAAAGAGGGTCTCTACCTTTTAACTATATTGGGGTTCCCTTATTATAGGGTACTGTTAAAAGGTTCTATTTGGAAAATATCAATCTCAAAATTCTTAATCAAATAGATACATGGAAAGGTAAATCTACATCTCTGGCAGGGCGGGTCTTCCTGGTTAACTCTGTTATCACCTCTATGCGTGTCTATGTTTTTTTACTTATACAGATGGCCTATAACTCTTCTTAAGGATTTACAAAGGCTAATTCAGAATTTTTTTTGGACTGGTTCAATTAATGAGAGGAAGCTTGTTACAGTTGCTTGGAGTGATTGTATTCAGCCTGTTGACCTGGGTGGTATGGGGATTAAGGACCTTAAACATTTTAATGAATCTCTCATTAAAAAGTTTTCCTGGTCACTCTTGACTTCCATTGATTTGTATTTAGAGTTTCTGTACAACAGATTTGGATCCGAGTTTCTCAATGGGTACTCTCTTTATGTCCCTTCCTCGATATGGTCATCAATTAATTATGCTTATCTCAGCCTTGCACAATCCTCTAAATGGGTTGTTTATCAGAACTCTTGTTTGAACTGCTGGAAGACTATTTGGTTATCATGTGACATTTCTGAGCATATTGAAATTCCATATTCTTTGAAGGATCTTTCAATTGCTGAATTTCATAATAATTTCATGGCTCAGAGGTTGATTTCTGATTCTGTGAAAATGGAGTTGGGACGTTATCATCATTCTGCAGTGGATACTTTAATCTGGTCTCCCAGTCTGACTGGAACTTTCAGCACTAGGGAGGATTATAGATTCATGTGTACTGAGCCTCTAATGGCCCATTCTTGGCTGCTCATGTTTCATGCTGCTTATATCCCACCGGCTCAGTATTTTCTTATGTGGAGGATTTGGAAGTGTAGGTTACATCTGCAACGAATGATAAAACGTGCTGGATTTTCTCTTGTAGCTGTTTGTTTTTGTTGTATTGCTGCTGATGAAACAATTGATCATTTATTTATATCTTGTTGCACTGCCTCTGGTTTATGGGATTATTTGCAGGGTGTTTTTGTATGTCATATGAACTTTCAAGGTTTTGGACAGCTTATGGATTCTATTTATCGAGATGATTGCAGTTATCAGGTGAAACCACTTCTCCTCTTTACTGTCTCAACGGTTGTTTATTTTATCTGGAGAGCCCTAAATGCTATTGTCTTTGACAACAAAATTATTCCGATTTCTGTTGGCATTCGGGAGCTTCATACTTGTGTTCTTGCTTCAGCATGAGATCAAAATGGGGTCATGCAGAATGATGTTTATGATCTGGTTATTTTGCGAACATTGGGGGTTTCTAGCAGGTTTAAGAAGCCAATTGTGATGAAATATATCCGGTGTATTCCCCAGATCCTTCAGTGTCTAAAGTTTAATGTTTATGGAGTGGCTTCAGGTTCACCGAGGCCTTTGGGATGTGGTGGTGTTTTCCGCACTTATCAGAGTTTTGTTAAAGGATATGTTTACCACTTATTAGGAAATGACCTAGCTATGGAGGCATATTTATGGGCTATGATCAAGGCTATTCAGTATGCTTCTTTTTATGGTTGGACGACCTTCTGGATGGAGTCTGATTCAACTTTGGCGGTCTATATTCTTTGAACGCGTTCAAGGAATATCCTATGGAAGATGCTTTCTTCTTGGGATGACTGTCTCAGGCTTGTGGATTAGATTTGTTTGGTTGTCACTCATGTTTACAGGGAGGAAAATCAGGTTTCTGATTCCCTGTCTAAGCGTGAAATTGAGGAGGTTTGCTCTTTATGGTCCTTTGTTACACCAACCTTCTACTGTGGTTTGGTTGATGCTGATGCGCGTGGTGATGTGTACGCACGTCTCTGTTGAACCTATGTGTCTCCTCTTTTTCTGTTTTTAATTTTTTATATATAAGATTTTCTGGGAGTAGGCTTTCCTGCTCCTGAGTCTTCTGATATGAACTAAAAAATGTTCCAACCTTCATTGACCGTGCGATGAATGGTTGATCTTAGGGCTTCATGATAGTCAGACCTTCCATGAGTTAAGAATGATACAACAAGAGTAAATATTCTACCACAAAAAATTAAACATACCATAAGAAGGACATACTTACCATATACTCTAGGAAATATAGATAGAGCTACCAAACAAATAAATTGAACCTACCTTGAATGTGATGACCGACATTCATTAAGAAGACAATATCACAGTGCAATGTGAGTTTTGTTCAATGTATATATTAGATGATGCTCTATTTTTCTAATTTTCATGGAATTATATATCATGAGTAATGAAATGATCATGATTTTCACTAATAATGAGAATGTATGGAGATCAATGAGAATAAACCAAGACTATTATAGAGTTATTCCATGAATTAAGTGGTTTCTCATCAAAGGTGTGAGTGAGATGAACATGCTTGAGTTCATACATTCCTTACACCGAATAATGCATGTCTATATTATATTATTAGGGAAATGTTCATCAATTTTGTAAAAAAAATAAGGATATCTACCATGTATAGGTTAAATGATTCTTGAAGACATTGCATGAAGATATATTTCATCAAACCTCTCTTTCATGAATAATAAATCCATGAAATTAAATTTCATAAAATGTGTAACACCTACATGAAATCATGAAATATTATTTCATATGTTAAATAGATCTACATGATGTTTACAATGCATAAAAGGATTGAATGATGAATTCCACATGTGTTTATGTTACATGAAGAAAATAATGAGTGTAGGGATTTAAAAACCATATGACAAAATAGAATAATTCCCGAGTCCTATGGGTATTAAATTGAAGATAATAATAAGGATATTTTTATGAGTTATAAATGATATTTAAAATTTAATCAGTTTTATATATAAAGAATTAAATACTGATAATTTATTATGGAGTTTCGAAAATAAATTATATAATTAATTAATAATTATATACATGATATTATTGGTGTATATATTTATGAAGGTATGATAAATAATAGGTTTAGAATCCTTCAATTCTTATAATATTATGACCACCCTATATAGTCGAAGAATTGATAGCTCAATAAATTTATTTATCAAGGAGATATAATAAGGTGATTTAAAACCCAAAGTTTTTAAAGGATACACACTTGAGTTTTCATGTAATTTGAGGAGAATACACATGCCAACATATTTAGAGGGAGTTTCGAGAATAGATGATATGTTCAAAGAAGCTAAAAAAAGATCTTAAAGTTATACATAATCATTCCTAATCTAATAATATTATAGAGGAATATCTATCTAGAGAAGAAGGAGTATGTTTTTCAATAGGATAAACAAAGATAAAATGAGTTTGTAACTAGGGTGTATAACCAGTAGCTGAATAAGATCATTGGTGGAGTGTATTTCCAGTCAAGGAAGAAGAGAAATTTAGGGGTTTATAACTAACCTAGGTAGGAGTGTTAATGGCTGGGGTATAGAACCAAGATCAATTGGAGGACTGACTACTGGGGTGTATAAATAGTTTTATCATAATCTATGGTGATTCATGATGATATTTTAGTGGATAATTGATGTTTGGGGTTATAAAAAAATGGAAAGGAGTTGGAATTTTAGTATAACATTGTAAATATTGTGCATCTCTCTCTTGTAAATCATTACTATACATAAATGCAAGGTTGAGAGAAATAATTAGAGGATTAAGAACCTTAATAGTTTAAAGAGTATTAATTAAGGTAATTCATAGAAATATTGGACCATTGATTCAACCCCTATCCCAGTAGTTCCAATATGATATTTGGGACTTAGAATTGGTATTGAAGTGTAGAGTTTCCCTCTAAATATCCATGTTTTTTTCATCCTGATTTTTTAATAGACATAATGAATTGAAAATTTCTAGAAGACTTTGAAATTTCATTGATGGAAAAGAGAAATATGATTATATTGGCACAAGTATGGGTTTTTTCTAGGACCTAGAAAGATCGAAAATGAGGGAGAGACAAAGAAACTAAAGAAAATTATATGTAATGGTAGAGACACCACTAGTTGGAGGTAATAAGAGTTTTAAAATTCTTGATAATTATATTAATTATTATTCTTATAATTAATCATTTTTAATATGTGGTGATGATTTAATACTTAGTGATCTTATTAATAATATTTTTTTTAAATAAAGTGTAAAAATATTTGATAAAATGTATTGTTGGTACAATTAAAAAATTTCTTTTTGACAAATAATAAATAGAATATTAAGTTTAATAAATGGTGAATGCACTAATTAAGATGTTTAGGTTTTTCCTCACTCTCACAGGCCTTGTGGAATCAAGGGATCAATACATTATTCTATTTGAAGAATAATTTCAATGGTATGCTTGTGATAAAGTTGTTATTGAGATCATTTTGGTGGAATAATTCCATCCAATTTGAAAAATTTAATAAAGTTTATATGTATTTAAAACTTCTTAATTATAGATCCATGAAAAAAGGGTAAAATAACATGAAAATTATTTAGAATAGTCATTAAAATTGCATGATTAGAAAATAAATATGATGAAGGAGAATTGAGTAGAAAAATTGAGTTCCGTTGAGGATGAGAATAACTCCCTTACAGGAGGTGTTTTGGGTAAGAGGTGATATTGAATAGTCAAGAGTCATAAAAATCCATATATTCTAAAGTTTCTTGAAGAAAAAATAGATGTTTTCTCACAGTTTTTTATGGAGATTCATGAGTCCAATAAAAACACTTTTAGTGGAAATAATATATTGAGATCACCCTCCAATAAAATATAAATATCCTCTAAAAGAAATGTATCCTATAACCCATAAACTACCTTATTTATCACTATTGTTTTAGGATTAATACAAAATTATAGGATAAAATAAATGGAAAAAATACTTAAAACACCACCAAGTAATCTAGGGTGGATGACAGAAGGATTATGAATAACACATCCCAATTTTTTCACCAAATATCTTACAAGGTTTCCAAGAAAAATCTATTATGTTTGGAAAATATGTTTTTATATAAAAATACTAAGATTTAAATCATTTTGGCACTGTAATAGGTTTTGGAAAAAATCATTAGAATGTTGGACTAATATGCCACCTACTGAAAATCATAAAATGGAATAAGAAAGGTGGATAAAATATATAGAAATGAAAAAAAGTGTTGATGAAAATAAAAATCTAAAAGAATAGAAACATGAGTTTTCCTTGACGAATAAACCAAAAAGAACTGATTATCCAAATACTATAAAAAGTAGAAAGAGTGAAGGAACTGAGACAATCAATATAAACCTGAATTTTGATAGTGACTTGTGTGAAAGGTATAATATTTTTAAACATAAAACCATAAAATGATTGGAATGGCTGATTATATAGTAAGATATATTCAAGAAAAAAAATGAAAGAACCAAAAAACCCTTATATGATCAAATGATTAACGTGGAAAAGAACCATTCACACAAAGGAGAGAAAAAGTTTAGAAGGAAGGAATGGAAAATATTGAGAGGAAAATCTGAATCACAGATTCATGTCTAAAAAACAATAATGTTCCTCCTTATTTCATTATATTTATTATTTATTTGTGATAACATGAAATAAATTAAAGGAGATTTTTTTGAGTGATGTCATCTCTGGAAAACAAATATTATTTGTTCTATTTGAGTAATTATGAAGAATTTACCCTTCGTGGAGTCTACTACCTTTCATTAAATGGATTATTAAGAGTTCATCCCTTGAGGAGGACTAATCCTTAAGATAAGATTTCATAATGTAAATTTGGAAATTCTAGATAGAAACACAAAACCAGATAAAATGGGCCAATTTTTGAAATGAGAAATTTTTGATCACAGTATCACATGTATTGTATTTCCCGGACAAAATTAATATCCACAGTTATAAACTATTGTATTTTAAATCATTTTAGAACAGATAGACCTAGATTTGACCAACAAAAGGTTCTTTTCTAAGGTAACCATGTGGTATTATCATTCTATCAAATATAAAAGGGGAAAAAGAATATGATTTCTTGAAATGTATAAGAAAGATGGGTAGACCCTTAAATAAATATGTTCATTTATTATAAATAATGGGGAGAAAAAAATAATCCATAGGATCACACATATTAAATTATTTGAGTAGTGGTATTTCTAACAAACTCAAAGGGAGAGTTGAAGAGCCCAAATAAGTGTTGTTTTTGTTTTCAATGGATTAACATTTATTTAATAAAACAATGATGTGATGGTGATTAGAGTATTGTTATAGATTCCTGATATAGTATTGTTTGTCATTCATGATAATCAATTGAACTTAATAAGTTGAAGAAGTTGGTGCTCTATTTAATTGAAAATAATTTTATGGATGTTGAAGGGGAAATGATTTAGAATTACATAAAAAAATATATTATTTTTCATGAAGATTTTTTTACGAGAATAATCTTATAAGGTTACCTAGGAACATTTTACTTTTTTATTTTTCTAAATGAATGCCAAGACAATTGGCCAGCCATAGCCCGCTGTAGGAACCAGCTCACTATTAGCAGGAACCAATTAAAACACACCTATCTAGTCAGTGAGGAATAAGTGAGACCAGGAATAACTTGTGAATGGTCAGGTTGGATAGTGCACATGAATAAAAACATGGATTACATGATTTAGAATATAAGAATCATTAGTGGTTAGTGTATCTGTTGTATGTCGACATGGGAGTTTGTAGGGAAAATAACAACACCTCTCAAACTTGTTTAATCCTAGGGTGGATGCAGGATGATTTTTTAAGTGGAGTCTAGATATGTGGAAATTTGATGCAGGATATATTGGAATATGGCTTCTGTTACCTTGTTAAAAGGACACACATAAAAGTTTATCCATCCAATCCAATTAATATATTCCATATGATTAAAATCCACATTTCAGATTCAACCATTGAAAACTCTAGTCTTAAAATGTATTGAATGTTCTTACTACATGGTAAGATGATGAACCATGAGAAAACACCTACTAAATGATGAAAATTTGACCTACCACTATTTTGACTCTTTCACTATAGGGGATCTTCATCAAAATGACACAGATTTATTTCCCCACTTTTGTATTTTAGAAAGATGGGTAGCCTCCATCACTATGGATGGTGATGTTGGATTCTTTATCAAAATGGGATGATGGGATGTTAGTTTCTCCTACCATGGTTTCCTCCTCAGAAAGTGTCACCTAGCCTGAGTCTCCTTCATTGATTTGATTCACGTTCATGAAAATCATTTAATGGGACATCTCTTTGTGGACTCTAGTTAATTTTGTTGCTTGTGTATGGTAAGACAAAATTCTTTCATCCAATTATATGATAATGTTAGGCATGTATGGGAATCTATAGACATTGGGTACATTGGAAACATATATTCTTTCTCATAGGAGTGAATCTTATGGAGGCATCTTAGGCATGGTACCCAAGGCATCCAGTGTCAATCATGAGGTATCTAATGCTGAGGGAATGTGTCTTCCAAGGATTTCACCTCAAGGGGTTGACCAAGATTCCCCATGGCGGTGGATTATGGAGGTTCATTCCTAGGAGGGTGCACCAGAAAGGTTTAATGATGGATGGATTAGGACACCCATGGAGGTAGATCCAAGATGTGTGTCCCGTAAATGGAAGATGTCACACTGTGAAGGTTAATCTATGAGGGTTGATCAGGACACCCCAAGAGGTGTATCAGGGAGGTAAACCCCAAGCAGGTAGGAACTAAGGTCTACTATTTGTGGGGATTGAACCTTAGGGAGGCATCCTACGCACCCTGTTTAGAATATAGGGATCAACACCCATTCAGTTTGATGGATGGTGTGGAGATTACACATGAGAGATACCCTTGGAAAAATGATTTATCCTGGTTGGATTGTGTGGGGATTATGCCTGGAACCTTTCCAGGTTCTGCTAGGAGTAACGAGGATGTGGGTGGGAATTATGCTTTGGATTATACCAAGTGGGTGGAATGATCTTTCTGAGATGTTCTAGATTGGTAAAAATCGAGGTGGATGTGGTTGAAATTTTGGGAGTGGATAGAATGAATGTAATGGATGAAAAAATGACTTTGGACCTTGAAGAGGATTCCTATATATCCCAATTAATTGGGAATCAAATCCCACATAGTTTGATGAGGGGTTTTGGGGATTACGCCTGAAGAAGAGGCCCATCTGGTTACAGATTATACATAAAATATGCCCATGAGAGGGTACCAGATTGGGGCTTATGAGTAGGAGCATCCCAAATGGGTAGAGTATGTATGGTTGTTGGGGATTACATATAGGTGGATTCCCAATCGTAAAGGAGGAGTGGTTTCATGGTTGAAACTTACCTTTAAGCCCATTTGAGTCATGCTTAGTGTGATTAATAAGAAGAAGCAGTAGACCCGATACTCGAGTTATGAAATATGATCCAATGAGAGATGCTGTGGTTCTTACACATGGAATCTTCCCCAATACTACTAGGTGAAATGATGATGAGGATTGAGCTTAAACATGGAAGCAGAATCAGTTCCATCCTCATGTCAAGTTATGAGGGAATCCCATCCACATTTCCGGAGGTAAGATTATAGTTTAACGTAATGTGAAAGGACATAGTGTGTGGGGATTATTCATTGAGATTCCCATCATGTCTTCCTCATGTTAGGTCATGATGGATATGGTGTTCATTGCATGGGGTAAGATTATAGTTCTACATCATGTGAATGGATTAGGTACATAGGTTTTATACATCGAGATACCCATTTGAATAGGGTTTGGGGGATTACACTGGATATGAGGCCCATGTGTTTCTAGGAGAAGCCATGATGTTAATGGGGATGACACAAGGAAGTTTACCTGGTGCCTATATGGAGTAGCCATAATGTCAGTTGGGATTGCACATGAAAGTTTCCCAAGTGGATGTTGGGTGATCTTTTAATGATGTGGAATCATATCCTGACACATAAGGTATCCAATTTTTGTCATAGTAGGCATTATATGTTTTTCATATAGGGTAGGACACAGTTTAATGACATGTAGGGACTATTTAATGCCTTCTCATGATCATGGCACTAGTGAAAAAAATGTTTAATACATCAGAATTTTTCATGTCAGTTCTATATAACCAATGTGCAAAGCTGGAAAATCGATTTATCAAGTCAGTTATTTTATATCCGATGTGATAAATCGACGAGAATAAATTTTTTACATCAGTTATTTTATAACTGATGTAAAAAATACTGAGATTAGATTTATCACATCGGTTATTTTATAATCGACTTGATAGATCGAATATGGATGCTTTATCACGTCGGTTATAAAATAACCGATGTTATAAATCAAATTTCCTTGATTTACACATTGGTTATAAAATAACCGATGTGATAAAGGATTTTTTATGTTAGTTATTAAATAACCGACGTTATAAACATAAAAAAATAGTTTATTGTGTCGTTTATTAAATAATTGATGTGATAAAGATTTTAAATGATTTATCATGCCTCATATTCTATCATTTTGTTTTATTCGATTGGTGAATTGCGACTGATATCTCTCACATGAAAACCTCGAAAGTATTCTCCAAATTCATGCCCACCAACCTCGTTTTTCCAACATCCTTCATCATATTTATTATTACCATATCTATCAGGTCGACTCTCAACACTCAATAATCCTAAAACTCCTTGATTTCAATTTTTTAATTTTCGTGATGCTATAAACTTATGTTTTGAGATGTTATTTTTCTATCTTTGTTCTTGCTATCTTGGTAAGTTTCATAGTGTTCTTTTATACCATGCTAAATAATTTTTTGGTAAAACAAACCATGGAAGTGATATCATGCAATTTTATGATTTTTGTTGCTACCATGTGTGTTCTATCATGTGTGTGTGTGTGTACTTTCATCTATGTGTGTTTGTGGGGTGGGGGGTCTGGGGGGGGGTGTCCGGGTGGGGGGGGGGAGTGAGGGGGCTTTCAAAGGGGGTAGGGGTGTCCAGGGGGTGGGGGTGGTGTCCAGGGGGTGAGGGGGTTGTCCAAGGGGGGTAGGGGGTGTCTAGGGGTGTGAGGGTGTTTGGGGGGGGGGGTTGTCCTGGGGGTTGGGGGTGTCTGGGGGGTTGGGGTGTCTATGGGCATGGGGGGATGTGCTGGGGTGGGGGTGTCTAGGGAGTGGGGGGCTTTCCAAGGGGGTGGGGGTGTCCAAGGGGTGTCTAAGGGGGTGGGGGGGGGGTGGTTGTGTCCAGGGGGTGAGGGGATGTCCAAGGGGGTAGGGGGTGTCCAGAGGGTGGGGGTGGTGTCCAAGGGGGTGAGGGGGCTATACAAGGGGGTATGGGGTGTCCAGGGTGGTTGGGGAGGGGGTGTCCAGGGGGTGAGGGGGCAGTCTAAGGGGGTAGGGGGTGTCCATGGGGTGTGGGGTGTCTATGGGGGTGGGGTGTCCAGGGGGTGTCTAAGGGCGTAGGGTTATGTTCAAGGGGGGATGTCCAAGGGGGTGGGGGTGTCCAGGGCTGTCTAAGGGGGTGGGGGTGGTGTCCAGGGGGGTGAGGGGGTTGTCCAAGGTGGTCAGGGGTGTCCATGGGGGTGGGGTGTAGTTTGGGTGGGGGGATGTCCATAGGGTTGGGGGGGGGGGTCCATGGGGATGGGGGGTGTCCAGGGGGTGGGGATTGTCCAAGGGGGTAGGGGGTTTGACAGCCCCCGAACCCCCTGTACACCCCCAACCCCCTGTTCAGGGACTCTATACCAACGGTTCCTGTAGAATCATTGGTATAGAGCTATTGCAACGACCATCATGCTAATGGTGTGTGAAACCGTTGAGATATTCCAACCCAACAGTTTCAGGGGCTATCCCAATGGTTTTAAATCATAGGGATAAGTGTAATTTTCAGTAGTGAATGTATACATATGTTAATATTTATACTTCATATTTCTTGTTTACGGAAGGGTGAATTTGGTATCTAGTTGCACTAGGATGTATTCTTTGTGTATCTTAAGAATAAAGGATCCAAGATGAATTTATACTATTATATCATGATCCATATGATAGATATGTAATCCTAAAATGATTTTCATATAAATATAAAACTGTTATATCTAACTATATTTTCTTTTTAAATCATTTTCATGCATATATTTTTCAAATGCGCATATATTTTTTATATATTTAAAAATTGTTTTACATTCAAATTATGATATTTTTCATATAAATATAAAATTGGCTTATCTTAACAAGAGGTATAATTTTGATATTTGTTATAGGTAATAATGAGTCAAAGTTGGATTACAGAACATCGAATGAGTAATGAATATGAGAAAGGCGTTGATGCCTTTTTTGTAATTTTCTAAATGAAATGTTCCAAGCAACGACATTTTTTTCTGTCCATTCCTGAAATGTTTGAATATAAAGAAGTTGAAAATTATAGAGATAAAAAATCATCTGATTTTTCATGGTTTTAATCCAAATTACAACCCTTGTATTTGACATGGTGAAACTAGACAGAATGTCAAATCTACCGATGATGATGATTTGCAAGATGGTAACACCGATGGAATTGAAGAAATGATTCATGATATTGTAGCAGAAAAAATTGAGATAGAACCGACAATTTCACGTCTATATGGTGATGTTGAAAAACCATTGTATCTTGGTTATACAGATTTTGCGGTATTGTTGGAAATATAAGATGATTAACCTAAAGGGGGTAACATGGATGGAGTGACAGAAGTTTTACAGAGCTACTACAATTGTTGAAATACCTACAATCCATTTTTTCATTTGTTAAAATCCAGTTTATGGGTGACTGGTAACCAAATAGAAACTGAACCAAAAGACAACATCGGCAGCCGTGGAACCCGCATACCAGATTAAAATTTAAATTTCAAAATTCAAAAATGAATCTCACCCTGCCATCGTGCGCCTCCACCGAAGCAGATCGTCGAGAATACTTCATTAGAAAACCAACGATGTCTCCGCTCAAACAGACCGTCATCCAAATATTAAACAACCAAAACAACCAACAAGTAGATCAAATCCAAACAAGTTTAGAAGTCCAACACACAACAAGCTCACGCAGGTCTGCTCATTAGCACAGATCTGCTCCTCCACCTTCATCACCTTAGACACAAAATCAAGGCAGCAAAAATCCATACTGTTGGCTAGAAACTCATACCAGAATCGACACAGAAACAACGACGACATTGACTCATCACACACCAGAATCAAAAGCATTTTAAGATGGAAAACGAACCAACACCGAATGGAGGAACTCCTGAATCCCTCTGGAAGAAAACCTCATTGAAGACCATAGCTGTAAATCCCATTGCCGCCTTCAAACCCGCACGCAGAGACCAAATCCTCTTAGCACACCCACATCTGACATGAAACGCGACATCAACCCCTAGACTGGGACATCTGGAAGTTGAAATAGAGGAGGCGATCCTTCACGAAACCGGTGATGTCAAATGAATCACCGAGGAGACGATCCTGTATGACACCGCCTGGGGGATTGACACCGTGAACATGCCGATCTGAAGCACCAAGAAGGAACCGAAGACACTCTGTGATGGGGGTGAGGAAGGCGGCACAGGGAAAACCCTAGAATCACAATGCCCCTTATGGGACCATCAAATTGTAGTCTCAATTGTTGAAATACATTCTTCCAGAATACAACGATCTTCTAGATTCACATTATAAGTCCAAGAAAATATTATGCTCGATGGGATTGAGATACAAGAAAATATATGCCTGTACAAATGACTGTATGATATGTAGGAAGGAATATGAATTTCTATCAGAGTGTCCTAAATGTGGGAAATCATGGTATAATTAGAAAGGAAAATCACAGGTTGATGTAGATATAATAGAGATCCCTATGAAGGTATTTTGGTATCTTCCTATAATTCATCATTTGAAACGTTTATTTGCTAATTCACATGATGCAAATGGTTTAGATGGCATGCTGATGAGCGGATATGTGATGAAAAAATACATCATCCAGCTGATCTTCCACAATGGAAGAAAATTGATGAGAAATATCATACATTTGGAAATGAAATTAGAAATATCAGACTTGGGTTATGCATAGATGGAATAAATCCATACCGAACCATCAGTAGCACACATAGTTCTTGTCCTATTTTATTGGTAATTTAAAAACTCTCCCCTAATGTTTGTATGAAGCTCAAATATTTCATGTTGAGCATAATGATCTCTGGTCCGAAGCAACCTAGAAATGATATTGATGTTTTCTTATCAAAATTGATTGATGATTTGAATCTTTAATGGGAGGATGGTATTAGGGTGTATGATTCTTATAAAATGAAATATTTTCAACTTCATGCAGTGCTTACGTTCACTATAAATGACTTCCTAGTGTATGGAAATTTTTCTGGATACAGTGTTAAGGGGCATAAAGCATGTCCAATTTGCTAACAAAAGACTTCATATTGTTAATTTCATCATGGGAGGAAAACTGTATACATGGGTAATCAAAAGTTTCTGACTATAGATCACTCTTATAGAAGAATAAAAAAGGCATTCTGTAATTACCCGGACCTCTATGGTCCATCCCTTTGCAGAAATATGGTGTTCGGGGTGTTCTTGGAGGTCAAGGTGACTCATCCACAACACTTTTCCAAATTTACAGTTATGTGAACAGTGTTTATGAACAGTTTCATGGTGAGATAGAAATGGTGAGATAGAAATGGTGAGTCACAAACAATGTCACAGAAATGGTGAGACAGAAATGGTGAGACAGAGACGGTGAGTCCGAAACGGTGAGATAGAAATAGTGAGACAAAAATGGTGAGATAGAAATGGTGAGTCAGAAACGGTGAGACAATAACTGTGAGACCAAAATGGTGAGTCATAAGTAGTGTCACAGAATTAGTGAGACAAAAACGGTGAGACATAAACTGTGGGATAGAAATGGTGAGTCATAAACGGTGTCACAGAAACGGTGAGACATAAACTATGAGTCAGAAATGGTGAGACAGAAATAGTGAGATAGAAATGGTGAGACAGAAATGGTGAGATAGAAACGGTGAGTCATACACGGTGTCGCAGCTCATGAATAGTGTTTCTAGAACAGTTTCATATTTGATTTTCCAAATTTCCAGATTTTTCTAGTTTCACCAATTTAATGTTTTCTTTGACATAAAATGCATTTATGGCCTTTTTTAAGGGATTTATTGCCTAATCAAATCCCATAACTCTTATATTAATTTTCTTAAGGCCGAGGATGCATTTACTTGGTCAAACCGCGTGGTTTAATACGATCCGATTTTAATGAAAGATCCACTGTATCTTAAATTGTTGCTCCGTTAAATCATCTAAAGGGACAAAATATCGTCCTCTCTTGTTATTTCTCCCTGTTCTCTGGTGCGAGATGCTCGAACCTTTCCTTCTTTCCTATAGGAATCATGATATTAAACTTTTCCTAGTGGATTGGTTTCCCTCGACATTCTTCTTGCTACAAGTGCACCCCCTGTTTTGGTGCAACCATGCAATAGCCATCAATCTACTATATAAGGTATGATTTATCATCATTATTTTGGGTTTAGCTTCTCCTATTTATTATTTCCATATTATTTCATGTGATCTCCATGCCTCTAATGGAGTTTCTTGGGTTTCAGTTGGTGCGGTCGTACCGCGACATCCTTGGGTGGATGCAGTTGTCACGAGAGGAGGTGATCATGATCCGTTGTGTGGATTGTTCTCATATAAATATCCATAAGAACATTTTTAAGGTAGGGGATTCATTTCTTCTCTTTTATTTTTACGTGAAACTGTAGATTTATCATGTTTTAGCCATTGGATCACAATAGAATTGACTTAATAAATATTTGAACCGGATAAATAAATTTATATCAATCATATGGTATTGCCTCTGTTTTTCGCAAGATAGTGTGATATCTATTCTTTCTTTGTTTATCTATTCGTTCTTGATTGTAATTGTTAAAGAATGTAAACCATAATTAATTGGTAATTGTTTGGATAAAAATAAAGAGGCATGTAAATGAATTTGGTTCTTATTTTTGTATTTTTTTATGTTAGTCAAATTGGTGCTGTAAGAATGTTTAATTTATTTGTGATAGCTTAATGTTTAGGTTTCCCGAATATGAAACCTACGAATAATAAATTGGTTAAATCAAGATGTATTAAATAACTGATTTTTTGATAATTCCTTAAAGGGTTCTGAGTTACCCTCTTTCTTGTTCAAGGGCTAAGATCCCAACCGATATGATTGTTGTTTTCCTGCTTCATGTGTTGTGATGTGAGCCCATAAGGCTGTTGTGATATGTAGGGGCATGGAGGCCTACTTGTTTTTATAGCAGTAGACACCTAGAGTGGCAAGATGCATCAGTTTATGCATGTGGGTGCCAGAAAGGACACCAGGGATAATGAAATGGGTTGTATGTGAATGTTAGGTTTTCTTCTGATTCTTCTTGGTTGTTTATCTGCTTTACTTTCCCCACATCTCAAGGCATCTGGTCTTGCTTACCCTTCTTATGAAAGGGGCAAAGAAACGCGGGGTATTCCAGGTGCTTTCCATGTCTAGATTCTCAAGGTAGTATGGGTCTACGCTCTTGCTATTGGCGGAAAAGACTCGACGGTTAGTTCATATACTCGCCATGTTGAGCCCCTTGTGTTTAGAAACATAGATTGTTTTTCTATAAATCCTAGGAATATGGGAAAGTAATGCTGTAAATAAATAATTGAAAAAATGATGCTAACCCATGGGGTTTGGATCTTGCTAGGGTGCAATGCAGAGGTTGTGATTTCAAGGAACAATGTACTTTGGTGTGATGCTAATGAAATTTAATGTGGAATTGTTATTGGTTAATTAATGTTTAAATAATTAATTAACGTAAAGTGAATCTTATAAAACAGATGGGAATGAAGTAATGTATTAAATATCTCTAATTGTTTGTGTGTTTGTCGGTTACCTAGTCTTAGAAGTAGCAGCCCAGAGTTTGAGAGAGGTTAGCTGCAGCTGGGTCTAAGACTAGGTTATTCCCATAGTGTGGTTGTGAGCTATAATATATTCTGCACTTCTTGTGTTTCTATACGCTACTCCACCCTGTCAGTAAGGGCAACTGACACCCCAGGGATTCTGATCCCTGTGGGGCGGGGGGGGGGGGGGGGGTGTATTCCCCAATATTTCGGTGGTAGGATGGATGGCTGACTACCCCCTTTGGACCTACACTCTTATCTTGGTAGTTACTTGTGTTAGAAGGCACAATGGTTAGTTTTTCCTATATATGTGTGTAGAGGGATGTAATGGATTGTGGTTATTCACACACATATATTCTGGATATTGTTTTCTATGGACTACTATAGGTGTAACATGTATAGGCTGTGTTGTCTTGAGGATCCTTACTCGGTGTATGGGATATAATGGATTGAGGTATAATACCCGATGTATGATACACATTATGCGAGATTTAGTGGCTCCCAGAATCTACCTTTTTACTTTTCTTATGTGGACGTGGTGGTTTTTTTTGCACGAGGTGCATGTTGTGGTTCTTTGCCTAGGTGTTTGCGGGGAATCCTTTTTGGAGAGAGATGCTTAGGACGTTTGACGTTGGGGAAAAGCGGAAAAATTATGGGGAAGTTGTAGCAGGGTGCCCTTGATATTCTTTATTGTATTATATACTCTTGTATGCGTTACATGGTGAGAGTAGCCATGGTGAGGATGGGAACATAGTATGCCTGTTTAGGTGACAAGTTAGTTTCATTTATTGTTCACTATGATTTATCATGATTTCTTTACTTTTGCACAAGAGGATTTAGGGAGGATCCTACTGATTTTACTGTTATACTCACCCTATGTATATATAAACTTATTTTTAGGTCACTTGGACCAGGTTGGAGATCAGGCTGGTTACTAATAGCTTGTGGTTGCAAGAGCTGTTCGGGATTATGGTTACTGTAGTTTTACTTTATTTTGGGTACTTGCAGTTTTTTCCCATTCAGTTGTAGTAGTTTTGCATGACATTTCATATGTGTACATGGGATTTCTTTTTTGTTACTGGTTGAGTTGGATTTGGTTGGTGTCTATCTTATATCTCTCTTTCGCATGTGTTCTCTTAGTGGGTAATGCCTCCCATTTGTGTGTTCGCTATACCCTCGGTTCTAGTCGCCAACCCGAAGCCTACTGGAGGTGGGACTCAGGGGTCATTATCTCTCATCTCACATTGCCGGCCCAGGAGGGGTACACTTTGTGGGTAGGGGGTCGTGATAGAGTGGTATCGGAGGTCAGGTTGAGAGATATGATGGAGTTTAGAGTTAGGAACAGGTGAGGTTGCATGGGTTGGTAGGGAAACAATGTCATTCATGTTTAACAATTGATGTAAACACTGGAGACCAGCTGAGACATAGGTGTGTAAGGCCCCCTATGATCTGATGTACGAACCTTTGATTTTACAATGGAGACTAAATAAGGTGATACTAGTTACAGGGTAGAGACCTAGGAACAGATCATGCATCATTCTTCTTTGTGCCTATGTTTGAATGTGTAGACCTTGGGATAGGTTAAACTAAAATGAACAAAAGAAAACAATTAAATAAATAATTAATGATGAGTCTCCCATATTACATGTTTAGGAGCTTTAACTGCTTTTTATTTTACAGGTATGGCTCTAGGTCGATGTCCTTGTCAGGATCATATAGAAGATTTCCAGCAGGCTATGCTAGCAGATCATCACTGGGTAGATGTTGACGATGATGAAACTTGGAGGGGGACACTCTGAGAGTTTCAGCACCAAAGTCTGCAGAAGTACGAGGGCTCCGTTTCAAATGCAGTCATAGAAGACTGTTTGGAGGAGGTCGAGATAGGCTTCAGTTTGATCCGTGCTCGGATGGAGCACATGGTGTCCATGGTTATGATGATGCTGTGTGGAGCAGTGAGGAAATGGTGGTTCTTGTTCCTCGAGGATCGTGAGGAGTTATCGATCTCCTGGGAGGAGTTCCGAGACAATTTTAGAGTCGAGTTTCTTTCTTCGACTGCGATGGCGTCCGGTCGCTAGGAGATTCTTAATATTCAACAAGGGAGATTCAGTGTGTGAGAGTTTAGAATCCATTTTAGGAACCTTTTGCGATATGCTTCAGACCTATTGCGAGATGAGGAGGTAGGGGGAGGCATTTCAAGGAGGCTTCACATCCATAGATCCCGTACTAGGTCACCCCATTTATGATGAAGACATATATTGAGGTGCTGGCAAGGGCAGAGGTCATCGAGAGGACTTTGTCCTGAACCAGATCATCATGAGAGGGAATTCATCATGATTCCTCATGAATTAGAGCTGTGGTATGGGGTTCTCAATTTTCTGGGTAGAAGAGTTTCAGTTCTTCCGGGGGTAGGTCCCAGCCCTCAGCATCTAATTTCTCTGGGGGAAGCATCTCTCAAGACTATGCCAGGGGATCAGCCGCTTGCTTTTCTTACGTTGGTCAAGGTCATTAGCAGAGAGAGTGCCCAAACATTCAGAGCATTCATCATACACTAGGGTTTCCGCTCCAGGTTCCTCCGTTGATGCAGTTCCAGCTGAGGTAGCAGCAGTAGGTTGCACCAGCTTTAGATCAGCAGAGGGTAGATGGGGTAGGCATAGGATAGCCCTGTGACACTCCCTGTCCTTAGAGAGCAGAGTGCAGCCATGGTGGTGGTCGTCATTAGGGTCCAAGAGTTCTTGGAGGAGGTCGTGATCAGCTTCATGCTTTAGCGTTGCCAGCCCCAGGTGATCCAGATGTCATTAGAGGTACCCTTTTTTTGTTTTATACCTTGTTGTATGCCTTGTTTGATTCAGGAGCAACACACTCTTTCATATCACCTACACTTGTCCATTATTTGGGATCTGAGGTAGAGATGCTTCTAGTGCCCTTGGCGTTGACTACGCCAGTTGAAGTTCGAGATGACTTGTTTGAAGTATGTAGAAACTGTGAGATAGTGTTGGGGTAGCACCGCTCTTGGGGAGATTTCCTATGTTTACGAATAAAATCATATGATTTCATATTCAGAATGAATTGGTTGTATTCGGTGCAGGCTATTATAGATTGCTTCAGGAGGCAGGTTGTGTTCTTTGATGCAGATCGAGAGCTGGTTGTGTTTGTTGGCGAGGGAGACCCTCATATGGGTCATAGGCGTGTTCCATCCTTATCATCTCTGATGGATGAGATGATGCTGTGTTCTTCATAGGTTCAGAAGTTGGCATTTCCTAGAGTTGTAGAAGAGTACCCTGATGTCTTTCCCGAAGATGTTGTATCATTACCCCCTTGACGAGAGATTGAGTTTGGGATCGAGCTACAACCAGGAGCATCTCCTATATCTATATCCCCATATAGGATGGCCCCTTATGAGTTGTGAGGGTTATGTATATAGCTTGATGGTCTATTATAGCGCGGTTTTGTTTGACCGAGTGTGTCACCGTGGGGTGCACCAGTTTTTTTTGTGAAGAAGGCTGATGACAGCTTGCGGTTGTGTATCGATTATGGTCTCTTAAAAACAAAGTGACAGTAAAGAATCGCTATCCTCTTCCATGGATAGATGATTCATTCAATCAACTGAAGGGTGAAAGTTGGTTCCCAAAGATCGATTTGCATTCAGGATATCATCAAGTGCGTGTGAAGGATGATGACATCCCAATGACTACTTTTCGTTGTCATCATGGGC
Source organism: Viscum album (assembly GCA_963277665.1). Taxonomy (NCBI): domain Eukaryota; kingdom Viridiplantae; phylum Streptophyta; class Magnoliopsida; order Santalales; family Viscaceae; genus Viscum; species Viscum album. The sequence goes on from OY728127.1 coordinate 320,583,449, forward strand.
ATTATGAGTTTGTCATAATTCCCTCTGGTGTGACGAATGCTTCAGCAGTGTTCATGGGATTGATGAACACTGTGTTCCGTAAGTTCTTAGACAAATTTGTGGTGGTTTTTATCGATGAAATCCTTGTGTACTCCACGTCTGAGGATGAGTATGCAGAGCATATACGCGCCATTTTGGGAGTTCTTCGTCAACATCGGTTGTTTGGGAAGTTATCGAAGTGTGAGTTTTGGGCTCTATAAGTCCGATTATTTGGGTGTGTTGTGTCCCAATAGGGGGTAGCTGTGGATACATCGATGATAGAAGTAGTTGTGTCTTGGGAAGCCCCCAAGATAGTGTCAGAGGTGCGGTGTTTTTTGGGTCTTGCAGGATACTACAAAAGGTTCGTAGCCAATTTCCCATGATTTGCGACTCCTCTAAAATATTTGACCAGGAAGGATTAGGCATTCATATTGACTGATCAGTTTCGGGCAGCTTTCATGTATCTAAAGAAGAAGGTAGTAAGTTCTCCAGTTCTTTTTCTCCCAGTAGAGGGAGTTCAGTTTGATGTTTTTTACGTTGCTTCGCATCTGGGGTTAGGCTATGTTCTGATGCATCAAAGATCAGTTGTTTCTTATGGATCTTGGTCGTTTCATCCTCATGAACATAACTATGCCACCCATGATCTTGAGTTGGAAGCCATGGTGTTTTCTCTAAAGTTTTGGAGACATTACCTCATTGGAGAGCACTTTGTGGTTTTCACTGATCACAAGAGTTTGAGGTATGTTTTCTCCTAGCGTGACTTGAACTTATGATAGCGTCGGTGGATGGAGTTCTTACAGGAATATGAATTCGAAATATCATATAAACCTGGAAAGGGGAATGTTATAGCTGATGCGCTGATTCGAAAGTTACGTAGTGATGTTGTGCGTGAATCCGGTGATTTCTGGAGAGTAATGGAAGAAATGTCAGCATTACATCTTGATATGGGAGAATTTTGGGGTAGAGGTTGTCTTTTCTAGATGACAGTGCACTCATCTCTGTTGCAGTAGGTGGAAGAGTCCCAGTTGGAGGATCTTGAGGTGGAGGTCTAGAGAGACCAAGTTGTTTGTGGTGAGGCCCCTGATGGTTGGAGTAATGATGAACAACACCAAGTGTTGTATCATGGAAGGATTTTTGTTCCATTGGAGATGCATGATATGGTTCTAAGAGAGTTCTATAGTCCACCTTTAGCGGTGCATCCTGGTATGAAAAAGATGTATCGAGCCTTGAGGAGTCAGTTTTGGTGGCCTGGGATAAAGCGTGCAGTTTCAAAGTTTCTATCTAATTGTTTAGTCTGGTATAAGGTCAAGGATGAGCACCGTGTCCCCTGTGGTTTTCTCCTGTCGTTAGATGTTCCTCAGTTGAAGTGGGAGGACATCTCAATGGACTTTGTTACTGGTTTACCTCGAGCTCTAGGAGGACATGATTCTATTTGGGTGGTAGTGGATCGTTTAACAAAATCGGCCCACTTCATAGCGATCAAGGAGTCGAGCTCAGTGGATGTTTTGTTGAGGTAGTATCTGGAGGAGGTGGTCAGACTTCATGGAGTCCCAAGGTTGATCATTTCTGATCGAGATCCTCGCTTTACTTCTAGGGTGTGGAGAGGTCTCTAACATGCTTTTGGTTCTCAGCTATGCCTTAGCACTACTTTTTATCCTAAAATGGATTGTCAGACAGAGTGAACCATCCAGACTCTTGAAGAAATGTTACGCTCTTGTGTTCTTGATTTTGGAGGTTTGTGGATGAGGCGCTTACCCTTGGAGGAGTTCTCTTATAATAACAGTTTTCACTCCACCATCGATATGGAGCCATTTGAAGCCCTGTATGTCCAGTCTTTCCATTCTCCGTAGTGCTCGACTGTGGTTGGAGAGTCAGCAATTCTCAGACCAGAACAACTGCTGAATTCAACAGATATGGTTTAGGAGATTCGTGAGAGGATGAAGATAGCGCAGGATTGTCAGAAATCATATGCCGATCAAAGGAGGAGACCATTGGAGTTTGATTTTGGGGATCACATGTTTCTGAAGGTGACTCCCCATCCTGGGCAGCGAAGGTTTGGTCATGGGAGTAAGCTTTCTCCCCAGTTTGTTGGTCCTTTCAAGGTTTTGGCTCATGTTAGAGCTGTGACATATTAGATAGCTCTTCCCCTGTAGATGAGCCAGATACACGATGTTTTTCATGTGTTATAGCTCCATCATTATCTTCATGATGACTCCCTCATCATTGATTGGGGAGTGATTGATGTTGATGATGATGCGACCTTTGAGGAGCGACCTGTGGAGATCTAAGACCACAAATAGAAGGTGTTGTGCAGGCGTTCTATTCCCTTGGTTCGTGTCTTGTGGAGACACGGTGGCATGAAGGAGAGTACCTGGGAACGTGAGTCATAGGTACGTGCTCAGTACCTAGATTTTTTTGATTTTTAAACTCTTTTTATGTAATGGTGTCCCGTTTGTGGTTATTGACCTTTCGTTTTTAAAAGATGAATTTCTTTTGTTGCTTCTTATGGATTACTCTCTTTTGAGAGGTATCTTGAGGAGTGGTTGTTTGGACCCCTTTTCATTTTCCTTTTGGGTTGGTTTTCGATTCTCGTGTATGAAAATGTTTTGAGAGGCATCTGATGTAATGGACTGGACCTCTCTGGTCCACCCCTTTGTTGAAATATGGTGTTTGAGGTGTTCTGGGAGGTCAAGTTGACTCATCCCCAACACTTTTCCAAATTTCCAGTTCTGTGAACAGTGTTTCCAGTTTTATGAATAGTGTCACAGTGAGTCAAAAACGGTGATATAGAAACGGTGAGTCAGAAACGGTGAGACAAAAATGGTGAGACAGAAACGGTGAGACAGAAAAGGTGAGTCAGAAATGGTGAGACAGAAACGGTGAGATAGAAACAGTGCGTTAGAAATGGTGTCACAGAAATGGTGAGACATAAACAGTGAGATAGAAATAATGACTCAGTAAAGGTGTCAAAGAAATGGTGAGTCAGAAATGGTGAGACATAAATGGTGAGACAAAAACGGTGAGATAGAAACGGTGAGTCAAATAGGGTGTCACAACTCATGAATAGTGTTTCCAGAACTATTTCATTTTTCCTTTACAAAATTTCTAGATTTTTCTAGTTTCACCAATTTAATGTTTTCTTTGACGTAACCACATTTAAGGCCTTGTTTTAAGGGATTTATGGTGGAATCAAATCCGATAACTCCTATATTAATTTTCCTAAGGCCTGAGAAGCTTTTAATTGGTAAAACCACATGGTTTAATGCAATCTTATTTTAATGGAAAATCCACTGTATCTTAAATTGTTGCTCCATTAAATCTTCTAAAGGGACAATATATCTTCCTCCTTTTTTGTTTCTCCTTTTTCTTTGGTGTGAGATTCTTGAACATTTCCTTCCTTCCGGTAGGAATCGTGAGATTAAACTTTTCTCAGTGGATTGGTTTCCCTCGACATTCTTCTTGCTGCAAGTGCTCCCCCTATTTTGGTGCAAACAAGTAGTATCCATTATTCTTAAATATAAGGCATGATTTATCATCATTATTATAGGTTCACCTTCTTCTGTTTATCCTTTCCATATTATGGTATGTGATATCTATGATTCTAATGGAGTTTCTTGGGTTTCAGTTGGTGCGGTTGTGCTGCGACATCCTTGGGTGGATGCAGTTTTCACAGGAGGAGGTGATCATGATCCATTGTGTGGATCATTCTCGTATAAATATCCTTAAGAATATTTTTAATGTAGTGGATTCATTTCTTCTATTTTATTTTTAATGCAACTGTAGTGTTAGCATGTTTTATCCACTGGATCACAATGTAATTGACATAATAAATATTTGAACCAGATAAATAAATTGATATCCATCGTATGGTATTGCCTATTATTTTTTCTAAATAGTGTGATATCTATGCCTGCATTGTTTAGCTATTCGTTTTTGATGGAAATTGGTACATAACGTAAATGAAAATTAATTGTTAATTGTTTGGATAAACATAAAGAGGCATGTAAATGAATCTGGTTCTTATTATTGTATTTTTTTATGTGAGTCAAATTGGTGCAGTAAGAATGTTTAATTTATTTGTGATAGATTACTATTTAGGTTTCCCGAATATGGAACCTACGAATAATAAATCAGTTAATTCAAGATGGATTAAAGAACTTATTGTTTGATAATTACTTGAAGGGTTCTGAGTTACCCTCTTTCTTGTTCAAGGGCCTAGATCCCAACTGATATGATTGTTGTTTTCCTGCTTCTTATGTTGTGATGTGAGCCCGGAAGGCTGTTGTGATATGTGGGGGCATGGAGGTCTACTGGTTTTTGTAGCAGTTGATGACTAGAGTGGAGAGATGCATCAGTTTAAGCATGTGGGTGTTAGGGAGGACACCAGGGATGATGAAATGGGTTGGATGTGAATGTTTGGTTTTCTGCTGATTCTTATTGGTTGTTTATCTGCTTTACTTTCCCTACTACTAAAGGCAGCTGGTCTTTCTTACCCTTCTTCTGAAATGGGAGAAGATGTGTGGGGTATGCCACGTGCTTTCTATTTTTATCTTCTCAATGGAGTATGGGTCTACGCTCTTGCTATTGGAGGTAAAGACTCGACGGGTAGTTCATCTACTCGCTGTATAGATACCCATGTGTTTAGAAGCATAGATTGTTTTTCTCGAATGCCTGGGAATATGGGAAAGTAAAGCTGTAAATAAATAATTGAATAAATCATGTTAATCCAGGGGGTTTAGAGCTTTATGGGGTGCAATGATGAGGTTGTGATTTGAAAGAATAGTGTACTTTGGGTGTGATGCTAATGAAATTTAATGTCTAATTGTTATTGGTTAATTAATGTTTAAATAATTAATTAACATAAAGTGAAAATGATAAAAAAATAATGAAGTAATTTATTAAATCTCTTTAAATGTTTGTGTTCTTACATGATACATAGTATTAGAAGTAGCAGCCCAGAGTCTGAGATACGTTAGCTACAATTGAGTCTAAGACTAGGTTAATCCCATAGCATGGTTGTGATATATCATATATTCTGTACTTTGACTTTCTATACGCTAATCCAACCTGTCAGTAAAGGCAACTGACACCCCATGGATTCTGAGGTTTGGGGGGGGGGGGGTGTTTTCCCCAACATTCCGTTGGGAGGATGGATGACTGACTACCCCCTTTTGGCCCCGCTATCTTCTCTTGGTAGTTAGTTGTGATGGCAGGCACATTGGTTAGTTTTCCCCATATATGTGTGTAGAGGGCTGTAATGTTTTGTGGTTATTCACACACAAATATTCTGGATATAGTTTTTTATGGACTACTATAGGTGTAACATGTATAGGCTATGATGGATTGAGAATCCTTACTCGGTGTATGGGCTGTAATGGCTTGAGGTATAATACTTGATGTATGATACACATTATGCGAGCTGTGGTGGATCCCAAAAACTACCTGGTTACTTTGCTTACATGGATGTGTTGGTTTTGTTGCACGAGGTGTATGCTGTGGTGCTTCACCTAGGTGTCTGCGGCAAGCCTTTTTTGATAGAGATGCTTAGGATGTGCGACGTTGGGGAAAAGAGGAAAAACAGTGGGGAAGTAGTAACAGGGTACCCTTGATATTCTTTATTATATTATATACACTTATATGCATTACTTGGTGAGAGTATCCATGGTGAGGTTGTGAACATAGTATACCTGTTTAGGTGACGAGTTAGTTTCACTTGTTGTTCACTATGCTTTAGCATGCTTTCTTTACTTTTGAATGAGAGGATTTAGGGAGGATCTTACTAATTTTACTATTATACTCACCCTATGTATATATAAAATTCTTTTCAGGTCACTTGGAGTAGGTTGGAGATCAGGCCGGTTACTACTAGCTTGCGGTTGTCGGAGTTGTTCGGGCTTGTGGTTGCGGCAGTTTTACTTTATTTTTGGTACTTGTAGTTCTTCTCAATTTAGTTGTAGTAGTTTTTCATGACATTTCATATGTTTACATGGGATTTCTTTTATCTTACTGGTTGAGTTGGAGTTGGTTGGTGTCTATCTTATCTATCTCTTTCACATGTGTTCTCTTAGTGGGTAATGCCTCCCATTTGTGTGTTCGATATACCCTCTGTGCTAGTCTCCAACTCGGGGCCTACTGGAGGTGGGAATCAGGGGTCATTATCTCCCTTCTCACATTGCCGGCCCAGGAGGGGTACACTTTGTTGGGAGGGGGTCGTGACACATTCAATGGCTCACAAGAATTTGATATTGCTCCCAAACCTCTATCCCCTGATGTGTATTTTGAGAGGGTGAAAAACCTTAATGTGACATTGGGAAAGACACAAAAATATAGTAATGATAGAAATATTTGGAAGAAAATGTCAATATTTTTTGAGCTATCATATTGGAGATATCATGAAGTGAAACATAATATTGATGTAATATAGGTGGAGAAGAATATATGTGATAATTTGATTGGAACATTGTTAGATATTAAAGGAAAGACTAAAGATGGGTTGAATACAAGATTCAACTTACTATCAATAGGAATGAATTTGTATTTAGCTCCCACTCCTAATGGAAGATGAACATTTGTTCCCCCGTATTTTCTTTCATTATCTAATAGGGAGAAAATTATCTTTTGTTAGTGTCTTCATGATATCTAAGAGCCTCAAGGTTATTTTTTAAATGTAATTTTTTTGTATCTTTGAAGGATTTGAAGTATATAGGTATGAAATCTCATGATTGTCACATCATGATGCAATAACTTATACTATTTTCATTGCATGGAATATTTCCCATCTGTGTCATAAAGACTAGAATGAATTTGTGTTATTTTTTCTATTCAATTTGTAATAAGGTGATTGATATGAATGCTTTGAACATTTTGTTAAAGGATGCAATTTCTTTACTTTGAAAATTGTAAATGTATTTTCCTCCATCTTTTTTTGATATAATGGTGCATTTAATGGTTCATATGGTTCGAGAAATAAAGCTTTGTGGACCTGTATATCTTCGTTGGATGTATCCTTTTGAAAGGTATATGAAAATATTGAAGGGGTATGTTTAGAATCCATATAGACATGAATCCTCCATTATTGAAAAGTATATTTTTAATGCCCCGACCCCAATTACCCAGAGTCAGTGCATTATTTTAATACATTGTCATGATTTCAAGGAATCAAGTCTCGAAGAACCGATCAGTTTAGAAGTCTTGGAAAATAGATTACATACATGAATGTTACATTACACTTCATAACAAACAAAATAACATAAATAATCCTTTATGAAGGCCATTATTCCCTTGTCTTAACCCTGCATATCAATCACAATACACTTCTTGGAATCCTAGGAAAAATAAAACATAGAAAGGGGTGAGCTCAGATGCTCAGTAAGAATAATAATACAGCAGAAACTTTCATAAATAAGCGTAAACATTTAAGGAAATTTATAACTAAAACAAAAGCCTTTTAAACATGAACTTCAGCATAATATGGAAAAAATGAAATGAAATAATGCCCTTTTTTATTCACATGGATATTCCACTAATTGAATAATCACATGCAATATCAATAATCACTTTCATAAGGACGAAATGCATAATGCCAGACTATCATAACCACGTAGCCAAGACCTCGTGTCAAGACTACAAATAAGATTTTATCAAGGCCTCATGCCAAGAAACTAGTTTGTCTCATGAGACATACCAATGCATCGAGGAGCTATAGCGGGCTCCACCTATCACTTACTAAGTCCAATGAATTCCTCACATGAAGAGGTTTAATCATAACATAAACATTTTTATTAAAACTAGCATACGAAATGTCAATCCTTTCTCCATAAACCATGAATGGTATATAAATAACACATCCACAGTCAAACATATCACAAAAACATCAATACAATATGGAAGTTTTGTATCAACTTAAAATAATCTTAAAATCCATCAAAGGATGTTGACATAGATGAAATCAAAACTATTTGAGAGAAATATATCTTTTTTTGAAATCATTGAAAAATCACACATTTATAAAGGAAGTAATTTAAAAGAGATTTTTGAATCAAAGTGTCCCATACCACATTGAAACTTTTGAAGAGAAATATCATTTCCATATAAATAAATCCTTAAAATCATTTTGAAATCCTGGACATTAATTAAAAATATTTAGAAAGATAAATCTTTAAAACATTTAAAATTCGGATCTTGATAAAGAGTACCTTTCAAAAATTCTTAAAATATTCATTTTGAAATCATTTAAAAGTCACATAATTATAAAATAAAACATTTACTTTCAAAATATTATTATAATATTGTAAGGTAAGCTTCAAAGGTGTAAAAACGGTGGAGAATAACCGCACCCATCGTATAAGTTAAAAAAAACATTCTTAACTTAATTCTGTCGAAAAGGTTAAAAAGGACCTTGTTTGGAAAACGACAGAAAGATTCTTTGATAAAATTCTTATAAAAAAAGTCAAACAAGGGTATTAATGACTTTAACCCATATTCTGTAAAATAGTAAGAATGTTTTGAAATTAATTTTTAAGAAACATGGATGTGGATGATAAAGAGGTCTCAGTAGATAATTACGTATAAACAACCTCGGATAATGAAGAGATTGTGAAATAAACCATTACCTTGTAATTTTCCTTGGTCGAGGTTTGTTTAACCTCCTGTATAATGGTGAAATAATTGTTATTAAATTATATGAGAATCATATACATTAATATGATATCATATGTGATCTTTAAACATTGCTTTGTAGATAATATCTTAGTATTATCGTTGTTTCGGGTGTTAACTTACTCGTTTTCTTTTATATGTTTTGTTACATAATCTATGTTTGTTATGGATAGTTTGTATCTTATTAATATCCATAATGATATCAAGTCCTTAAATATTATTTTTAATCATCCAAAAAAATTTAGTCTTGAATGGATACGATGGGGAATGAATCTCATCGCGTTCGTGGAGACGGTAATCCGTACTTACGCACGAGCGACAATATCATTCTTTTGATATTAAAATAATATATAATTGGATGGTATATCATATATACAGAATCATTATCATGTTATATTTATTATTTACATGAATTATACATCATTATTATACCCATCTAAATAATAATATATTGAATAACAATTACACCACAATGTGGAGACGGTAGGCCGTACATACACATGTATGGTGACATGTCATTCAAGGGGTGGATAGAATAATGAATTTGTTTTTTATATAATTATAATAATACCAAAATATATATAAGATACTCGATTTATTATTTTATAATGGAAATAACAAGGAATGAAGAAGTTGATGAAGAAAGGAACTTTAAAGAGGGTGGTGAAGACGTTACCTCTTCTTCGGGTTCTTCCTTTTGATTTGATCAAAAGGGCTCCTTAGGTTGGCTTTATGATCAAACTAAGGACTCTAGGATGAAGTGAGGGAAGTTTGGAGGATATTTGGGTAGAGTTTTTCCGAGCCAAATGGCTTTGAAGGCGTGAATTAATGAGAAGGGGGAGTGCCCTTATATAAGAGGGGTGAGTGGCTCTTTAGGAAAAAATTAAAGTATTATTTTATAATAAAATCACATTCAGTTTATAATGGATCCAAAGTGGATTATTCAAATTATAAGGTGGGTATGGGTATAAATCCTTTCAACCAATAGATTTTAGACAGGTTTTGGGTAATTATATTAACCTTATCTTTTAGTTTTAACTCTTAATTAATTAGTTTGACACTTACCATGTCACTTTGTATTTTTACATCATATATTTAATAAAATTACTATATACATCCAAGAGACCCCAAAGTGGTCCATTAATGATACACCAATAATGATATAAGTACTTTGGCCGAACCTTAGATTTTTAGTAATAGAATATAAATTAATAATATAATATTTGATTTAAAAACTCATTTATCTCAATTTTGACACTACTCAATAATTGATTTTTTCTAAAGTCTTAAAAACTTTATTAATTCGAATAAAATTCATTTATAAAATCCTAACATGTAATATTAACCAATAAAATTCGTTCATGTTATAAAAACTTTCAAATTATATTTATTTTAACATTTATAATACTAATTATTTGATTCTTTCATTAATAAGGAAAATACATCATTATTGTGTCATATATATTTTTACCTTTTCAATGTCTAAAAATTATAAATAAAGTACCATTATGTAGGAAATATTTTTATCTTTCTAATGAATATTTATAATAGAAAATATAACATATATAACTATGTTAAAATTGTTTTTCTAAAAGATATAAGTTTATGTCATTTTTGTATTTACTTTAACTTAATTAATATAAAGTGTCCGTATCACCTACAAGTGGCTCCATGGTGTCCCAAAATCGACCAAAATATTCAAATGGTTGGAAATGTATCAACCAATAGGGTTAGGACACATTTTAGGGTAAATTAATATTATTATAATATTATTTTCTTACCCTTTAACCATGGTAAATAAAATATTTACCGAAGTAATTATTCAAAATGTCTAAAAATAAAAGTTACCTATTTTCACAATTTGGACATCCTGATTCCAAATATGGAATCCATTTTTCCAAATTCAAAACACATAAGTGGCAGAAATTAATTTCAAATTAATTCCCGCTGTCAAAACAAAAAGCGTGTTTTTAATATATAATAACTATCAAAAGATTGATGCTTGTTTATGTCCGATTTATTTGTGAAATTATATCCAATGACCAAAATTGTATTAAATGGTAAAAATATATTCTAAATATACTTTAAAACCACTCAAATTCATGATTTATCACTATTAATTATTTTGATTTAAAAAGTTGTTTTTAATTAAAATTTAGTAATTTTCACTATTCATCAAAATATAAAAGTTATCCGAAAAGTACCAAAATTTCACCCTAGGCTAAATTTGATATTCTGAATCCAAAAATGAAGTCAATTTTGAGAGATAAAATTTATAAAATTTCAAAAATTAGGTATTACTATTCATAACGACTAGTTTGATTGGTTGTGGTGTGTATTAGAACTCGAAGTTGTGTACAACCCATGCTACTGTATTATTCAGAGAGAAGGGTACAATGGAAGCTTGGGGTGTTACATTCTTCCCTCCTTCAATAAATTGAATCATTGCAATTTGAAATTACTTTTCAAAAATAAAAGGGTTGAAAATAGAAAATACCTTTGGGAAAACCCACATCGGAAACTTGGTTAATAAAATTTAGTCTTAATAAGCAGAAAAGTGAAATGAAAGTGTCACCACCAAATTATGATCTTGACTAAGAGAAAATTAGTGGAAATTAGAGACATATAATTGGAGGAAAAATGTAAATATTTATAGGGAGTGATTGAGCTCATCAATCACAAACAATTTTAGAATTGTGGACCTCAAAGCCACCAATCTTCGATGATTTAAAATACCATCGGTTCAACAAAACGTATGGTATTAGGATAACAAATTTTTGGTTTTAATATGCCTTACCTAAAGTTTAATAATTTATTTCTTCATAGAATAAGAGATGAAAAAAATGTATACTTTTCAAGTAGAGTTCCATCCTTTAACTAATTTCTACCACAAACTCATCTTTCACTTTATAAGATAATAGAACATAAAAATATATTCTATTTATCCTATTAGTATAGGGTTAAAAAAATGAATTTATAATTCTTCTAGAAGAAACATTAAAAAAAACTACATTATTTAATCTAGGACATCACGTGGGTCAGTGGTTGGTGATACACCCTTGTCGCCCTTCGATTGTGGGTTCAAGTCTCGCGGCCTTGCCAGAAGCGACGTGTTGCCGCCCGACCTTCAGGTTGTCCTTTTTATAGAAATACAAAAATAATCTCAAACTATACTTATCCAAAATACTTCTTTCCAAACTCACAGTCCAAAATTTGTAAGGAAGGTAAACACAATGAAGATATTTTTTCCCACATAATAACATGTGAACACATTCATCATGTATTCTTTTAAAACACTGTACATCCTGAATTACCACAAAAAATTATTAATTACAATCATGCTCCTTTATTCCTTATAGAATACTGGATATACTCCTTCTATCAAAAAATTTTGTAAACTCCAACAATGATGGGAATAGAACAGATTAATCAGTTTCAAGGTAGTCAAGAATATCCAATATAATTTATTCAAATCAACCATCTCTTATTCCAAAATCACTACCTCATTATCAGAACCATATTATGTTTTATATTTCTCTCAACCATATATTTTCCAAAAATTTAACCTGCTATTGAGCCAATTTTCTTGGTTCCACACAATCTCAAGTCCTTAATGAAATAGTACGTCAGTACAATCCTTGTATACTCCATAATTATTATAACTAGTACATTGTTGATACAACACTCAAATGACATAATTCTCTAATAACAACATAAGAACTCTAGTCATTCCTCCTCATCTATGGTAGTATCATAACTTGATTATTATCCAATAGCATCATTTGGGGCATAATCTGATGATTTGGAAATTGGTTCGCATAATGTCCCAACTCCTTGCAGATGAAGAATTGCACATTTGAAATCTTTTTCTTACCCTTGCAGTCATGCGCATGGTGTCCTTTTTCTCCACACTTATAACAAACTTCCATTCCCCTTAGGTAAGTTCTATGGTGTTTCTTCCCATAGTTATCACATATGGGAAAATTCTTCTTTTCCCTCTTCCCTTTATCCATCTTTCTCTCTTCCATCCTTTTCTTCTCTTGATTTCCTTCGAAGCCATATGACTCAGTGAACTCTTTACTTATCTTATCAACACATGATACTATTTATTCATATGATGATAATATGTAGGAGACTATTTCCCTTCTAAATAATGGCTTAATACCATGAAAGATATGATCCTTCTTATTATTTGGATCATACGTATTGTTGGAGTTCACATTCCTTCTAATGGGTGCCATATCTATATAATGCCATAAACTAGGTTAGTTTATGAATCGCAATGATTAATTTCCAAACATGTAAAATACCTAATGTAAATTGAACGATTTATGGATATAATCCATAATCATAAAGATGTTTTCATTGAGGAAGTATATACTCATAAACCCTTCATAATGGTTTGTAATGAAAATGAGAATTATCCTAAGCATATCCCCCAGGAGTGTCGTATCCAAGAGTGCAGCAAGGACCGTTTTCATGCACCAGTTCCCGTTCGAGTCTAGCTTAAAGCGGTGTTTTCGGGTTTTACCCCTAGGTACATCTGTGCCAGAGCCGCCTCTACCTGCTCGTATCTAGACAGGGATGTATTGCTCGAAAAAATCACAAAATCTCTATAATACCATAATTCTAGGAAGTTATTCTATACTAATCCTCAAAGTCTATATTAGGGATATGTGCTCTAATCAGAGTTTATCTAAATCTAGTTTCCAAGGTTTGTACTAAACTTCCTATGATACCAACTGTAACGCCTCAACCCCAGTTACCCAAAGTCGGTGCATTATTTTAATATATTGGCATGATTATAAGGAATCAAGTCCTGAAGAACCGATCAGTTTAGCAGTCTTGGAAAATAGATTACATACATGAATGTTACATTACACTTCATAACATACAAAACAACATAAATAATCCTTTATGAACGCCATTATTCCCTTGTCTTAACCCTGCATATCAATCAAAATACACTTCTTGGAATCCGGGGAAAAATAAAACATAGAAACGGGTGAGCTCAGATGCTCAGTAAGGATAATAATACAACGGAAACTTTCATTAATAAGCGTAAACATTTAAGGCAATGTATAACTAAAACAAAAGCCTTTTAAACTTTAACTTCAGCATAATATGGAAAAAATTAAATGAAATAATTCTATTTACATATTAAATGGATATTCCACTAATTGAATAATCACATGCAATATCAATAAACACTTTCATAATGACGGAATGAATAATGCCAGACTATCATAACCACGTAGCCAAGGCCTCGTTCCAAGACTACAAATAAGATTTTGTCAAGGCCACATGCCAAGACACTAGTTTGTATCATGAGACCTACCGATGCATTGAGGAGCTATAGCGGGCTCCAAATGTCACTTATTATGTCCAATGCATTCCTCATATGAATAGGTTTAATCATAACATAAACATTCGTATTAAAACTAGCATACGAAATGTCAATACTTTCTCCATAAACCATGAATGGTATACAAATAATACATCCACAGTAAAACATATAACAAAAACATCAATACAATATGGAAGTTTTGTATCAACTTCAAAAAAGCTTAAAATCCATCAAAGGATGTTGAAATAGATGAAATCAAAACTATTTGAGAGAAATATCTCTTTTTTTGAAATCATTGAAATGTCACACATTTATAAAGGAAGTAATTTAAAAGTGATTTTTGAATCAAAGTGTCCCATACCACTTTGAAACTTTTGAAGAGAAATATCATGTCCATATAAATAAATCCTTAAAATAATTTTGAAAACATGGAAATTAATTAAAAATATTTAGAAAGATAAATCTGTAAAACATTGAAAATTTGGATCTTGAAAAAGAGTACCTTTCACAAATTATTAAAATATTCATTTTGAAATCATTTAAAAGTCACATAATTATAAACTAATACATTTAATTTTAAAATATTCTTATAATCTTGTAAGGGACGCTTCAAAGGTGTAAAAATGGTGGAGAATAACCGCACCCACCATATAAGTTAAAAAAAACATTCTTACCTTAATTCTGTCGAAAAGGTAAAAAAGGACCTTGTTTGGAAAACGACGAAAAGATTCCTTTATAAAGTTCTTATAAAAAAAGTCAAACAAGGTTATAAATGACTTTAACCCATATTCTGTAAAATAGTAAGAATGTTTTGAAATACATTTTTAAGAAACATGGATGTGGATGATAAAGAGGTCCTAGTAGACAATTACGTATAAACAACCTCGGATAATGAAGAGATTGTGAAATAAAACCTTGCCTTGTACTTTTCCTTGGTTGATGGTTGGTTAAACTCCTGTATAATGGTTAAATAATTGTTATTAAATTATAGAAGAATCATATACATTAATATGATATCATATATGATCTTTTAACATTGCTTTGTTGATAATATCTTAGTATTATCGTTGTATCAGGTGTTAACTTACTCGTTTTCTTTTATATGTTTTGTTACATAAGCCATGTTTGTTATGGATAGGTTGTATATTATTCATATAAATAATGATATCAAGTCCTTAAATATTATTTTTAATCATCCAATAAAATTTAGTCTTGAATTGATATGATGGGGAATGAATCTCATCGCGTTCGTGGAGACGGTAATCTGTACTTATGCACGAGCGATAATATCATTATTTTGATATTAAAATAATATATAATTGGATTTTATATCATATATACAGAATCATTATCATGTTATATTTATTATTTACATGAATTATATATCATTATTATACCCATCTAAATAATAATATATTGAATAACAATTACACCACAACGTGGAGACGGTTGGCCGTACATATGCACGTATGGTGACATGTCATTAAAGGGATGGATAGAATAATGAATTTTTTTGTTCCATAATTATAATAACATCAAAGTATATAGAATATACTGGATTGATTATTTTATAATGGAAATAACAAGTAATGAAGAAGTTGAAGAAGAAAGGAACTTTAAAGAGGGTGGTGAAGACGTTACCTCTTCTCCGGGTTCTTCCTTTTGATTTGTTCAAAAGGGATCGTTAGGTTGGCTTTATGATCAAACTAAGGCCTCTAGGATGAAGTGAGAGAATTTGGGAGGATATTTGGGCAGAGGTTGGCTGAGCCAAATGCCTTTGAAGGTGTGAATTAATGAGAAGGGGGAGTGCCCTTTTATAAGAGGGGTGATGGGCTCTTTAGAAAAAACTTAAAGTATTATTTTATAATAAAATAATATTCAGTTTATAATGGATCCAAATCAGATTATTCAAATTATATGGTGGGGGTGGGTCTAAATAATTGCATCCAATAGATTTTAGACAGGTTTTGGGTCATTATATTAACCTTATCTTTTATTTCTAACTCTTAGTTAATTAGTTTGACACTTACCATGTCACTTTGTATTTTTACATTATATAGTTAATAAACTTACTATATACATCCAAGAGACCCCAAAGTGGTCCATTAATGATACACCAATAATTATATAAGTCCTTTTGCTGAACCTTAGATTTTTATGAATAGAATAGAAATTAATAATATTGTATTTTTTTTAAAAATTCATTTATGTGAATTTTGACACTACTCAATAATTTGATTTTGTTAAAGTCTTAAAAACTTTATTAATTCTAATAAAATTAATTTATGAAATACTAACATGTCATATTAACCAATAAAATTCGTGTATGTCATCAAAACTTTCAAATTATATTTATTTTAACATTTACAATACTAATTATTTGATTCTTTCATTAATAATGAAATTACTACATCATTATTGTGTCATATATATTTTTACTTTTTCAATATCTAAAAATTATAAATAAAATACCATTATGTAGGAAATATTTTTAGATTTATAATTAATATTTATAATCGAAAATATAACATATATAACCCAATGTAAAAATTGGTTTTCTAAAAGATATATGCTTATGTCATTTTTGTATTTACTTTAACTTAATTAATAAAAAGTGTCCCTATCATCTACAAGTAGCTCCATGGGGTCCCAAAAGCGACCCAAATATTCCCATGGTCGGACATGTATAAACCAATAGGGTTAGGACACATTTTAGGGTAAATTAATATTATTATAATATTATTTTTTTACCCTTATTTACCGGATTTACCCTTTAACCATGGTAAATAAAATATTTACCGAAGTAATTATTCAAAATTTCTAAAAATAAAAGTTACCTATTTATAAAATTTGGACATCCAGATTCCAAATATGAAATCCATTTTTCCAAATTCAAAACACAGAAGTGGCATAAATTAATTTTAAATTAATTCCCACTGTCAAAACAAAAAGCGTGTTTTTAAGATATAATAACTATCAAAAGATTGACACTTATGTCCGGTTTAATTGTGAAATTATGTCCAATGAACAAAATTGTATTAATTGGTAAAAATATATTCTAAATATACTTTAAAAACTAATCAAATTCATGGTTTATCACTATTAATTATTTTGATTGGTTGTGGTGTGTATTAGAACTCGAAGTTGCGTAGAACACATACTACTGTATTATTCAGTGAGAAGCGTACCATGGAATCTTGGGGTATTACAATATTTCTAAGGAGGTTGCGATGTTTTTTAAGAGCTACTAGGATACGACAGAGAATGTAGGTTTTCATCTATCTCGCCATGAATGAATTATTAATGAGGGAAGGAGGATTCATGGATTGAAAGTCAAATTGTTGTCAGTTGAACAGATGAAGAAGGTAGAATTATATTTTTGGAATAATATAGCTAATGCTCAACTATATATCACATTTTATATTAATGAATTTAAACAATGCCATCCAAAGAAGAAATAAATGAATATTATGAATGAGCACAACAAAACATTTTGTCCATGGTTTAAAAAGACATTGCTTGGTAGATCAGATGTATCAGAGACATAAAGATGGTTTGTGGGTGGTCCATGTTTAAATGTTATAACATGATCTAGGTATGAAATTAATGGATATATATTTCATACAAAAGTTTAGGACAACATAAGGGAAGTTCAGAATAGTGGTGTATTGGTGTATGCAGAAGTAATGAATTTTCCGAGTTCTAAAGACAAAAACACAATTTCTACATCAAGTTCATATTATGAAGTGATTGATGAAATATGGGAGGTTAATTAATTTAAAATTAAATTTCCTATTTTTAATTGAAAATGGTTTATCAGTAAAAACAGTGTTAGACACGATGAATTTGGAATGCCAGTTGTTAATCTGAATAGATTAGAAGACATTATAGATTCTTTTATAATGAAAACACATGAAAAAAAAATTTTCTTTGTAGTTGATTAATCAGACATGTAGTGGTCTGTTGTTTTACAAGGGAAAAAACAATATGTTGGTGAGGATCCACTTGATGAAGATGATGATTTTTTTGAGATCCCTACTTCCATGGATAGATTTGCAGAAAATAAAGATGAGCATGTTGAAGACATGGTTTGGGCCATAAGGAATGATCATGACGAAGGAATTTGGGAAACAATCCATTTGTACATCCCTAATATTATAGGTAACACATGTTTATTTCTTATTTACATTTATTATTTTAATAAAATGTTAGAAATTTTTCTTTATTTTAATTTTTTAGTTTAGTTTATCAAGTTTACCATTACGTAACTTATATATCTATTGATTTTGTTGAATGAAAATTACTTTACCATGTTTACCATGTTTACCATGTTTACCATGTTTAATATAGTTTACCATAGTATACCTTTACGTAAATTATATATTTATTGATTTTTTTGAATGAAAATTACACTACCATGTTTACCATCTTTACTATTTTTTAACATGCTTACCATATTTACCATGTTTACTATTAGGTAACTTAGTTCATTTTTCCGTTTTTTTTCATACATTAGTGTTGTAATATTTGAATTTGTATATTTGTGAACTAATGTTTCCTTTTTAATTTGAAGGATAATGACAGATCAATCAGTTGATCAAACACATGATTCTAGAGATGATCATCACGATCATACCTCTAGGGAGGAACATTCACATGCTTCTCTTGATGTTCCCCAATCTTCCTCATGTGCAGCCATAATGAAAAATAAGATTTCAAGAGTTGGTAAACATGGCTACACATGTTTACCAAAATTATCACTTGCCCATATCCTGGACCAAAGGATACTCATTGAGTTTGATGAGAATTATATTACTAGTGGTCCAAATGAAAAATATTTTAAGATTTTTTGTATCAAATCCGGGTGAAAGAAAAGTAAGCATTTTGTATGATGATTGGAGAAGTGTGGACAAAGAGATAACATCTTAGTTATGGGAGATGATTTTGGTAAGATATTTTTCTATTGTTTGACTTTTCTTTAATCGTTTCTAGTATAATATGTTTTACCTCTTATTTATCAAATGACATTTGATATTCCTGACAATGGAGGAGTCAGGAGGAAATGTTTATCAATGGCTGCTAGGAGATGGAGGGATTTCAAATCAACCCTCACATCTGATTTCATTTTTGGTCATAGAAATCATGACAATCCATGTCATATATATCCTTTCATAGATGGATACACATGGTGACAATTTGTTTAAAGTAGAAGAAAATATTCATTTTTGGTTAGGGAAATGTAAACTTTTATAATATTTCTTATATAAATGATCTTGTTAATGTTTGGTTAATGATTTATTATTCTTAATTTGCAGCAAACAAGTAAATCTCATTAGGATATCCAATCTTAAAATGTATACCATCATTGTTTATCTCGGGGAGGGTACACATTATTGGATGAACAAATGATGGTGATAAAATAACAAAAATTGAGAGCTAATTCTTCATGATCTAGAGAGGTTTCCCCTCCATCCCCTCTATTAAGACATGAAAAATAGAAGAGAGATCGAATGGGAAAAAAGGGCAATAACTTTCGAAAAAATCGAGAATCGTAGATAAGAGGATTGTAATATATTTATTTTATTTATTTCACTTAATTAAATTAATTATATAATTTGTATCATTATCGAAATATTAAATTAATTAATACATGATTATCTTGAGAAGCATAGCTCACATGGGATATTTACAGCTGCTGGAAGGAAAGATATTTTGTTTGCTGCATTGGGAAAGCCCGAACACCCCAGTCATGTACGAGGATATCTAACGGGTGTATCAGTAAGAAAAGTGTTTCCATGTTCTTCAACTTCTTCCATTGAGGGTGTTTAAAAAGAAGAATCCTTCTAGGCTGAAGTCCATAATATTAATGCAATGATGGAGGAAAATATTAGAGTATCAGTACAGTCTATGTTTGTAGACATAAAAATACAATTTCAGACTGCAACTCCCGCTCTTCCACCTCCCCCTGTAGACCCCATTATTTATCCTCCACCTTCGCTAGAATCTCCCACACCCCCACCTCAGCCCGAAGACCCCATTTTTTATCCTACTCCTCTGGCACATCTTCCTACTTATTGTGAGTTGTATGTTGATCATCCCCACCATCATATAGTTGTATATGGGCTGGTATATTGAATAGGAGGTACGGTTCATCATCAATAGTTAGAGGTAGAGCATCATAGGGTCATTGTAAAGATATTATAGATGATAATCTCAAGTACCATTACCTACATATGAGGTGATGATAGTTGGACATAGTATCAGTCACTTTTTAGTTTGGACATCCAGACTTCTACGACTCATTACCATATATGTATGTATGTTATATCTTTTATTTTATTTTTATAAAAGTTGTTTTAAAATATGAAAACTAATATATTTTTCTTTTTATTTTTACAGGAATAATTCAAAGGTAAAGAAATATTGTATAGACAACAACAGATACAAATGGATATGACATCAGATACAAATTCTAGTAGTCTTGACAGATTGTCAAGATATTCAAATTTGTTGGCAGATCATTATGAGTTTCCAATGGAAGCTCATGTTTATGGACGTGAAATAAATATGGGTATTGTGAAAAATGATATCATGGAGATTGTTACTAGAGATAATTTGGGTATCAACATGGTGTAGTTTTTTTCCATGTAAGTCTTAACATCTTTCCCTCCGTTATATTTATTAAAAATGTATACTTATGTCTGTTTTGTATTTGGTATATTTATAACATGTGTGAGAAGAATGAGCAGACAGTTGTATATGGATTCGTGGACCCACATTTGATTTCCCTTGAAGAACATGCATTGGATAAGGAACAAATAAAACTTTATATTGCTGAAATATTTGAACAGAATATAATCACGCAGTGTTGGATGATGGATTTTTGTGAGAGGTATGAAACCTATATTTGGAAAAGTGTTCATTATCTTTTAACATAAAAAACCACTAACCTTAAATTTTCTTTTATATCAGAGATCATTGGATGTTAGGTGTTTTTTTACAAGGGATAAAATACTTTATTGGATATGCTCTATCCATGATAATGTCTGGGGAAGTTTTAAGAATATGTTGGAAAAGTAAGTTTAAATTTCTTAAAATATGTAGTGACACTAGCTAGTTGGTGGGATTGATGTATGCTATTAGAGCAATTGGAAGTACCACTAGTTGTTTGGAGATACCCACTATCTTGCCACTGGGTTTTGGATGTTTTTTAAAAAAGGAAAAAATAGTCTTTGACCCCCTCACCCCTTCTTCTTTCTTACTTCAATTTTTCTTTCTTTTGGGAAAGTGGAATTCATGTGAGATTACTTCTATTATCCTTAGTATTTTTGTGTGGATCTCATTCACCCCACCTTCATTTCCACTACTCTTTGTATTGTTGTAAATATCTTAGTATGTCTATCACTCCATTAGCTTCCAACCTCCCTTATACATTCCATTTAAATTTATATAACAATGTTTAATGTAAGTACCCTACATTCTTGTATATTTCCTGGTATAATAATTTCAACCATTTAATCTTGAATCAAATCCTGATATATAACAAGTAGTTTCCATCTAACCTAAGTTTGGTTGTATTATTCTTTTCTTAAAAAGTCCCATCGTTTTATTGTATCATTGGCATATGTGATAACACTGAACTTTCAGATGCTTGACCTAAAATTATTATAAATTATTTCAATTCATTTTATAGGTCTTAAAATCTCCCTCAGATTTAGAAAAGTGGGTTGAGTTGGGTAAACCCATGCTGATATTATTAAATAGGTGGGTTATGTATTATACCATGCTATTAGGTGAACTAAAATGGTAGTTTAGGTATTTCATTAATACCATAGTGATTTAATCTAGAAAATGGGATGACTAGGATCAACCTAGTAACCCTTAGTGCTTGTGGCCCTCATAATGTGAATTGAACCTAATGAATGAACTTGGATTGTATTGTTTTATTTTTTATCATTTGAATTTTGGAATAACGAAATGTTTATAATTCTCAGAAATGGTCATTAGTATGGAATGGTTTGGTGGACCACCTTGTATTACTTATGATTTTCATTACTATGGAACACCATGTATGATCCTAGGGTTCTATTAGGGGAGACCTATGAATATATGGGTATGAAGATGCCTTTAGATTCAGTGGGCTCCACTAATATAAAACACCTTGAGAAAGCTAGTGGATGTTATACAAATTCCTTAATACAAATACCATATGGAAGCACCCTCCTTTAGATTCAGGTAATGTATACAATTTTTAAATTTTATATATTAATTTCTTGGATTGTTGAGGTATATCCTTAATGAATGTCATGAGATGAGATCCTTAATTTCGACTTTATTTTTATTTATATGGAATGACTCAGGTATGATCTAGGGATTCCAATTGAGATATTCCTCTGAGTGTGATGATAAAATTTACATAATTGATTCCCCCATTGGTGTTGACCAAAATATGGCATTTGATGACTTGAATTAACCAATTTTTAGAATTGACGTTGAAAAAAGTAATTATGGGTAATATAAAGAGGAAAATGCATATATATATATATACAGTTCATTTAGTTTATATTGACATGGGTTTCTTAGATTGGTACTATTATAATTACTTTATTTTGGTTTAGTTTTGGGATGATATATTTGTTTTAGTTTTTCTAGTTTTCATTAAATTAAATTAGATTTATTTTAATTCATAAAACTGAGTTTTAATTTTTTTAAATTCATGTATAACTTTGTCTTAATTTAAAAATTATAAACTTCTTCTTAAATAAATATCTTTAAAACTAGTTTAAAACATTTTTTCAAAAGAACTATAAAATGAGTTGCAAAAACTATCATATTCCAGGTGTTCAATATAGGATTCTACAATATTGTTTATGTATTTTTTTACTTTTAATTTGTATAAATAATATTTAATTTAAAAAAAAAATATATTTCATTATTATGCATATTATAAAATATATTGCAGAAATTTTAAGGAAGAGATTGTTTTATAATGATCGATGACTACATATCCTAGGGATGCCTCATCCGGTTCCCTTAGTGAGTATAAAAATTGTAATATTTTTATTCTATATTATATTTATTGGCATGTTTATAATTATTATAAAATTTATTGTAGGAAAATTCATCTAAACCATAGTTTACCTCTACTCATTCTACTACAAGGGGTTAGTGGCTTGGAAAATCAAGATGGGGTGATACGAGACCTACATGAAACATAAGTTTCACCCATTCACACCCAAACCTACTGACATACATCCCATAAACCACACCTTATCTTCCTACACTTGATCCTATAGGGTTTCTCTAACCTATGGATATGTCATCATGTTTTTTGGATCTACTTCTCATATACCATTTCTATATACTATGATGTATCTTCAACCCTTTTGTCCTTATCCTACCATGTCTACACCACCACCATTTATTACTATTATACATCCATGATATGAGGATTGTGCTCCTTCATATTCTACTACACAATATGTAGATGACCAAAATAATGCATTGGAATAAGAATAACCTTCACAGGATACTGAACCTAATAATCCCATGGCTTCAAAGCCAAATTATCATCATGGATCCAGTTTATCTTTGTAAGTGTGTAAAATTATATCATGTCATTTCTTTAGTTGTAATGTGTATTAATTTTATTTTTCTTTCATATTATTTTCTGGGATCTTCTAATAAATGATGTGGCAACTCCCATATGTGTGAATCCTGGAATAATCAAACAAAAATAATTTTATATTACCATGAGGATAACTAAATGATAGGTAAAAATGATAGATAATGTTGATGTTTCATTGAAACATTACGCAAGTATATTGATAAAAGTGTAGTTCAACCAGTATCAGGGAGGTATATCAGTAATAAAATTTAGGATACTTCATGGGACGAGATATGGGTAAGAAAATTTGTTAAATTAAAATATATATTATTAATTTAATTATATTATTTAACATGTTTTTCATAGATTAAAGTTAACTATCCCAACAGTCAAGATGCAAAGGTGAAATAATTTATGGAACATGGGGAATTATGGTGATCATATAAACACAAGCTACATATTGGTTGGAAGAGTAGATTTGACACTAAGTTATAGGGTGTAACAATCTTCAATGATCATCCAATTACACAATTAAAATAAATGGTCATTTATCACAAGAGTAATGACTTTAATGTATTATTCAACATTAATGGTTTACATTGAAAATTTAGTTCTTATTAATTGCATTGATTTTTTTTTTCAGAACTCATCATAAAGAAACAAAAAGAACAAGGGTTCTACAAAGTACATGGAGACGTTGGGGCACACAACAATATAGGATCATAAGATACTCTATGTACTTTTTGTGAAAAATATATTTTTACTAGAAAATAACGAAACATAACAAAAGAAAATATTTATTGAACAAAAATAAATATAAGTTAATCGAATAAAATGGAATAGAATCAAAATTTACATATCCAACTAAAAAAATACAATTCCTAATTGAATAATATGCAATAAAACCAAATAGAATCAGTCATAATTGAACCAAAAAAACTGATATAATAAAAATTGAACAAATCTTGTCCAATGAATCCCACCTTTAAATGAACTGAATCAAATCAAACCAAATAGAACAAAATAATATTGAGATGAACTAAATTCATCTCAATCAATTTAAATAGAATAAAACCAAACCAGAGATAAAAATATCTATGATAATTTTCTTTATAGAATAAAACCCACTTAAACAAAGTAGAATAAGATAATATGAACCAAACATAACTAAACTATATCAAACAAATATAACACAAACGAACCTACCACAAGAAAAATTAATCTGACTAAAACTACATTTATATGAATTTAATTAATGTTATATAATATATACTATATCAATTAAAACAGCACTAATTGAAAATTAATTGATTTGAATCACAATGAAATGAATGAAACATAAATGGAGAGAATCATACTGATCAAAAGGCATGAAAACACATTGAATACATATGAACAATATCAATAAAGATAAAAAATATACAAAAGAATTTACTTGAAAACTAAAAACATATATAAACCCATCTAAATTTTGATTGACCTAAATAAGATTGATTCAAATAAATTAAGAATTATTTTAATAGAAGTGAATGAAACTAACACACATATAACCTAAGAAAAGAAAACCAAATAAAAATGAATAATATTGAATTGATATGAAAAAATAACATTAAATAACATACATTGAACCAATATAATTATATTTGATCCATACATAATTCATCCTGATATAAAAGGTTGGAATTATCTTAAAAAATGTTTCTTTAAAAAATCAACTCGAACCAAGTCAAATTAATAAAAAATGAGCAAAAATGATTAAAATAAAATTTAAGATCCAATCCAACCAGATTCAAAAAAACATTAATTAAAACTAATCTAAATATACCTCTACCAAAGTAATAAAAGTTAATTGAAATTTAATTGATTTATTTTGTTTTTTATTAATATAATATTTTCTTGAATTAGTTTATTTTGTGTATCAATTTCATGTTTTTGAATAATGTAGTGCTATAGTAATCAATGTAATTTCTAGCAAGTAAGAATGATCATCAAAGGTTATGTGCCATGAGAAATTTTCTTTTATCTAGTAGGAGGGAAAAAGATGGATGTTTTAAAAATGAGTAAACAAAAGAAATTATCTTATATCTTTTTATTTTTATTTAACATTTTGAAACCTATTATATAATTAAATAACTTATTTATATTTTCGACAGTGTTCCTTAGAGGCCTTCAATGATAAATAAGACTAAAAATTGATGGAAAATGGTCATTTGAGATAGGTACTAGGTGAGGATCACTATGGGATATTATGATTTTTGGAAAAGAAGAACATTATCCCACTAGGTATTAGCCTTCATTAAGAACCACTCAAATCTATGGTAACACTGAGCTATAAAACACTCATGTAGAAGCATCCAAGGCCAGGAGCATGAAAGAGATAAAATAGTGCTCGATATATTCTTAAAAACCATTATTTATTTAATTCCAATAATTTAATCTATGGATTATTTAGTTTTTGATTCATGTATGCCAACTATGGGATATTTATATTATTCACTAAGTGATGAGAATTATTTTCCCAGTGGTGGTCAAGTTGATGACGATCCTAGGGGTGATGATGATGCTGAATATGATGATACTGATGTGGATATCCATGTTGTGAGTGGTGATTATGATGGTAGAGGTGGAGATTATGGAGATATTTATCCCCTCTATTTATAAGTTGAATATATAGAGATAATTGTGTGAATTGTGTTTAATGATTAAAACTAATCGATTATGTTGATTATATGTGTGTATTATGGTATTTTGAATGATTTGAAGACTATTGATATAGTTAAAAGGTGATCAAATTCTAAATCTACCATATATTCGATGCATGGAATGCGTACAATGTTTTTTATTTCATTTACAGGTTGTAGTGTTAATTGTGTGGATTTGTTGTGTGGGATTATAATTATGGTGGGGTGGAAATCCTTTACCAATATTTTCTGTGAACTGTTGGTATACATCTTTACCGAGGGTTTAATCTATACACTGGGTATTAAAAATTCCTCATTGGCTATACTAATGGTTTGAATGAAAACTATTGGTATATCCTTATATGGGTAGATAATGAACCCAAGGTTCACTGAATTGTTGGTATACCCTATAAAAAATGTTATAGGGCCTATACCAATGGTTTAAAATCATTGGTATATGGTACTTTTATAGTATTAGAGCTCAATGAAAGGGGTAATAAGAACCTTCTATGTTCTCCTCACAATATCCCTCTTGGGAATATTGTCAACAATTATGGATGAAAAAGGGATAAGCTACTCCGATTATGAGAAAAAAAGGATTTTCATGTAAAGGCAATCCTACCATTATAATAAGAGACTAGGGAGTATGTTATGGATGAAAGAAGGGAAAGAAATTAAGTAATACCTAGTGGTTTCAAAAACCATTCCATGAGGTAAAAAATTAAGTAAAATGAAAAATCACTCAAGTTGTGGAGAAAGTGTGATTAGAAGAAAGGTTTCATATCAATGTTGAAAATCTATACTCATGTGTTTAATCACAGAGTCATGAAGAAGAAGAAGCCCATGAAACCTACACACAAAAAGATCATTAAGAATGTGAAAAAGAATTCCTGAATATTTGTCTTGATCAATTAGTGTTTTCTAGGAAGATGAAAAATGTATAGAAGAATAAATTATCCATTATTTAAATAGAAATGAAGCCTAATCCAATAAAGGGATTCTTTAAAAAAGTCATATAAAGTGGAATTTTTGTAATTGGTGTCGTGCAAAGTAGTACTGTAAAGATGGTTTATAGAAAATCTAGAATCAAAGTGTTGGTTCTTCAAAACTATCCACAATACTCTATTTGAGGATTATATAGACACCCTCTACCTATAACATTATCTATGGGTTTTTTTTTGCTAAAAGGTAATAGGTGCATAAGTTGAATGGATATACATGGTATAACAAGATTCAGAAATATTAAAATTCACATATGGTATCAAACTGAATAAGTGGTTTTAAGTAACCACTATAATCTATAAATATGATTCTGGAAGTCATGTTTTTAAATAAAGGAATAATAACCAATGAAAACCCTTATCTTAAGCTAAATAACTATTAAAAATATATTTGAATGTTCTAGTGGTTACAAGTCACATTGAATATTCAACAATTGGAATTGAGCATCATTTAAATTTGTGTTTTACCATAAATAGAAGACATATTATTGGGTAGGAAACAATATTTATGTATTTCAAGTTTATCTATTTAATTTTAACAATTTGGTATCAGTTTTTTATTTTTTAGATACCAAGATTCTTCTATAAAATCAATAGCATTCTCAAGAAGTGATATCCTTATTTTAAAGATTAATTCAACATCAATATTCAGTTCAACAATTGGTACTGATAATATGTATTAGTTAAAATGTATATATCTTAAAGGATACTTGGTGACCAAAATTCTAGGATGTTAACCTCATTTAATAAATAAGTCCTCTGAAAAATTGAAGACCATGTATACCAAATGATAACATGAAGTAATGTTTAACATTTAGTTTTATGTAGTATGTCTCACATACATTAAATTATTTTATTATTTTATGAATATTTGGAGTTATTATTATTGATACCACTGAATGATTTATGAAAGAAGTCAATCAATGTTACTTGTAATGAACTAACCCAATTCAACATGTGACATCACCTGAGATAGCCCACCAGAAAGTGGAGATTAATAAAACAAATAAAAATATCACATGAATAATTTAAATGAGATTAAAAAATATGTTAAAATGTGGAAAAAGGTAAAAATATGTGAGATATACAACATCTATCTAAAATTATAAGCTTGAATATAAAGAAAAGAATAGAAAAAAGCCAAGACTCCATGTGACCAACTATCACCACAAAATCTAATATTTAAGAAGGTGAAAACAACACATAACAACTGGAGAACTACATGAATCCCTTTACTTTAATTGAGTCCCATAAAACTCAATCTAAAAATTCTTAAAGGAAAAATAAGGGTGTGAGAACTAAACCTAGTAGTATAACACAAATAATCCATACAACATCTCAAACTACAAAACAATTTTTTATAGTTTTAAAACAAATCTAGTTTTTAGAGAATCTTCAAATGGAAACCATTTTTGCAAAACATCCTTTGGTGACTTTATAATAATTTCATATTCAATTAAACCATAAATATGAAAATTATATAAAATTTAGTATAAAATCTTAGATATAATTATTCATGAAAATAACATAACATAATCCTGCGAGAAATGAAACATGAAACTATAATATCATGTATAAAACCAAGTAAAAGTGGGATATATCCAATGGGAATACATTATTGGACCAAAAAAGGATCACTAACACCATATAACTTGAATCCTACCAATATCAAGTATTTCCACAACCTGTTGATATCACATGAGTAATCACTAGTTGTTCTGCAACCAATAATGTAAAGGCACAGAATTTCCATGTAATTTTTTTAAATATATGGTAATTTTATGAGTCTGTGAAAATTGACGGCATGTGATTCCAAGGCCCGGTGTGCCCAAAATGAATTTCTGAATTTTTTTCAGATACGTTCAGTAAATGTGCGAGCGGGTTTTTGAAACTTTTAAACCGATGCTTGGAATTTAAATCTGAGGGCACTGTTGAACTCGCAATGCCGATATTCGCTTAAGGACACCTTCACCTCAATCACAGTTGGTCGAGAGTGAAAGATAGTTTTTGTGCTTTTCATGAATGAATAAAATAAAATAAAAAAGTCTAACATTTTTATTTTTGAAACTCCCCTGTTGGTGTTAAGAGGTGAGGACCACCAGAACTAAACCTCCCATGTGAGGTTATGGAGGTGGGGACCACATAAACTAAAACCACCAATTTTAATTTTAGGGTGGGGATAACCCGAACCCTCATAATGTGAGAAACCTCTTGAACTCCCTCTTTAATGAGGGAGGTGACCTTTAAGTTTTCCCAAAATTTAATATTCCAAACTAAATGAAATTATGATGCCAATTTAATTTTTTCCAATAATTAAATTGGGGAAACATATCATATTGGAGTCCTTTTCTTTTTGGTGGAATTG
This sequence comes from Viscum album, assembly GCA_963277665.1. Classification (NCBI taxonomy): domain Eukaryota; kingdom Viridiplantae; phylum Streptophyta; class Magnoliopsida; order Santalales; family Viscaceae; genus Viscum; species Viscum album. The sequence goes on from OY728127.1 coordinate 320,613,126, forward strand.
AGGGAAGTATTGGTAAAAGGAAATTGGGAGAGAACCTTGGAGGAATTCTTCTTCTCCAACGAAGAACGCTCCTCCAATGAAGAACGCCGATGCACGACTTCGACTTCTTTCACGGGGCATCCTCCAACATGAGATGTATTCAATCGATGACCTTCCTTCCCTCCCCATTGATGTCAACAAATGAATGTGGTAGGGGTGTGTTTTAAATTGATTAATGTTAATTTTCCTCTCACATTGAATAATTCTCCTTTAGTCACTTGCTACCGCCCTAATGAAGAGGGTATGGTCCAAACAAACATGGACCGACCCCTCTGCAAACCATATGGATCTTTTACGTGTTCTTCGCGATGGTGACGGTGGCCGGTGCCTATGTTTGGCACTGGTGGAACTCGAGAACCACGACTAGAACCACGATCGACTGCGATGAAGGTGAAAAACAGAGGGCGGCCAATCAAGCCGGACGCCGGCGCCGACACAACGTGCGCCGCGCCGCGGCCTCCGCCAACCTGAGGCCTCGCCACCGCATGGACCTCTGCGGCCTCGCTACCCAGTGACCCTCCGTGGCCCCCGCGGCCTCGCCACCTCGTGGCCCCTGCAGCCTTCACCGCCCAACTGCCCTCTGCGGCCCCCAGGGCCTCACCGCCCAGCGACCCTCCATGTCCTCCGCGGCCTTCGCTGCCCTGTGGCCTTGCCACCTCGCGGATCTCCACAGCCCCAGTGGCCTCGCCGCCCCGCGACACTCTGCAGCCCTCGCGGCCTTCGCCAGACCGCAGCCTCGCCACCCCGCAACCCTCTGCGGCCCCCGCGACCCCCGCGACCTTGCCGCTCAATGTACCTCCATGACCCCCGCGACCTCGCTACCCCGCGGTCCTCTGCGGCCCTTGCGGCCTCACGCCGCTCCGTATCCCCTGCGCCACCCAGCGTAGGCCGGGCTGGACTCATCGTGCCGGGTCGACCAAAACCGGGTCAGGTCAGTCTGACCGGGTCGGACCGGACACAGACTGGACTCGGACCAACTACGAGATTTTCGCTCTATCGACCCTAACTTTGGCACCAGGCGTCCGTTTGAAAAACCTTCAACAGCACTTTAAACCTTGGAGTGAGAAGGTCCCTTTGGCTTACCCCACTTAAGATTTGGATAAAGTTGGGATACAGTAGGGTTGGATTGAGCACAAATCCAACCAGGCCCTCGGGACTAAAAGGATAATAACTTATAGAACAGGCATCAAATTGATGCACTGTCTATTTCGTTGAGACGCCTATGATGTGGCGGTCCTTTGGGATACTTCTTCATGGGAATTCATGACAGTTGGAGTATCGACCAGTGCTTTAGGAGTGGACCGTCTCGGAGACATGCAAGCTTAGTGCACGAACCCAGTAGCTGGTTGTGACGTGAAGAATCCATAGTGATCCTGTATGGGTCATCACCAAGAAATTCTGTGTGGGTCAACACCGTGAGATCATTTGTGGGTCATCACCGAGTGATCCTGTGTCGGTCACCACCGAGCGATCCTGTGTGAGTCAGCACCGAGAGATCCTTTGTGGGTCACCACCGAGCGATCCTCTGTGGGTCAGCACCGAGCGATCCTATGTGGGTCACCACTGAGCGATCCTGTGTGGGTTAGCACCTAGAGATCATGTGTGGGTCAACACCAAGTGATCCTGTGTGGGTCAACACCGAGCGATCCTGTGTGGGTTAGCACCGAGCAATCTTGTGTGGGTTAGCACCTAGAGATCCTATGTGGGTCTGATGATGTACTGTTGATGTAATAGGATCCTGTGTGGGTCTGATGATGTTCTGATGAGGTACTAGGATCTTGTGTGGGTCTGACTATGTACTACGATCCTCCGTGGGTCTGAAGATGATTAGGGACCCTTCATGGGTGTGCCTCTTAACAGAGTAAGATGATTCAGTAGTTCATCTAATCATCTCTAATACTGTACCTAATGAATACCTGGTGTGATATGATTCTGTACCTTGTGGTAATTTCCTTCATGGTAATACCTTGGTGGTATTCTTTGGTGTGGCGTACCTATGTGGTACTTAACTTCGTGGTATTCCTTCCTTTGTGGAATAGTTGAGCTTTGGGCTTTGAGTTCGACTCTATGTTTTCCTCATGATTGAGATGGATATACATGATAACTTTGGTATATGTTTGGGAATATACCTAAGTAGTGTGGTCAGTTGATTTCATGCCTTTTGGTTTATCCTTGGTGGATTTTGTCAGACCTTGAGGGTCTCACGGTCCCTACTGAGTATCATTATAATCACACCTACAAGGGCTATGCCCACACCTTGTTGTGTTTGGTGCAGACGATGGACATCGCTGATCATGGATGAGAGTACCAGGGCTATACGGGGCCCATAGGTGGACCATACGGCGTGACGGTACGTAGAGGAGACGGGCAGACATGGAGTGCTGATGAGGCGATCTGTACCTACCCTTCAGGTAGGAACCTTGGAGGACGCCCCAATAGATTCCTTTCTTTTTCTTCAGTTGTATTGTATTTCAGTTATACTTGTACTATTACTATTGGGCTTTTATTTCGGCCCATTTTTAATTTCAGCACTTTTTTTTCTATACAGTTGACTTGTGTTCGTATCTTGTTGTGTTCTTTGTTATGTGTGTTTACAGGTTATAAAGGAAATTCCTTCCCAATTATAGGGAATACGCCTTTCTGTGCTAGTCGCCAGCCGCTATCCTATGAAAGGCGGTCTTGGGGTAGTCATGACACGGGCCTAGGGGGACGAGTCATGACAAATTGGTATCAGAGGTGTCGGTTCTACCGTAGAACATAGTACTCTGATCTTTCTTTTTAAAGGGAATAGTGTTAAGTGTAGTGAGTGTGGTTATCAGTTTAGGGAATCCAGTGTCGGTGCGACGGCTGACGTATCCATACACCAGGACCCTGACTTCTAATTTTTGACTCATTTCATGAAAACACTGATTGAGTTTGTGTTTTCAAGAGTTTTCTTTTTGATCTATTTGAGTCAGTTCACCAGGTATAACTTATTGACCATGGAGCATCTGTTTATTTTTAGGATTCCTCCACATAGTCCTCTATCTAGGGTTTTGGATATAGTACGCACTGATAGCCCACCGAGCGACGAGGCCTCGGTGTAGGGCCCTCTTCCTACAAAGGCACCAACAGTACCATTACTCGTTGGGACACCGATGCCACCATCCCCAACAGTAGAGGGTGCATGCCGCTTGAGCGCGTTGCATGAGTTCCAATGCTAGAGGCCACCCAGGTTCAGGGGAGAGACAGACCCATATGCAGTTGAGGATTGGATGGAGTCCGTGGTGAGAGTCTTTCGACTAATAGGGACTCTAGCCGATCTCAGGGTGATCCTTTCTGCCAGTCTTCTATAGGAAGCATTAGGCAGATGGTGGAGATTGATTCTCCAAGCTCACAACAAGGTGATGCCTCTCTGGGAAGACTTCGAGAGCCTGTTTCGAGCAGAGTTTGTTCCAATGACTCTTCGCGTAGTGTGCATATAAGAGTTTCTTCATCTACAGCTGGGAAACATGACTGTGGCTTAGTACTCAGTGAGGTTCACTGACCTCTCACGCTACTCCACTGATAGGGTGTGGGACCCATTATTCAGGGCCCGAACCTTCGAACAGGGACTCATGCAAGAGATTAAGGTTTTGATGATTTCTCATAGCATCCCGATGCAGGCAGGGGTGTTAGAGCGAGCCCTCTTATTGGAGAGTTTTCTTGCTGAGCAGTCACTAGAAGCGAGACCCACCACCGAACATTACTTAGCAGAGTCTTCTGTAGCTAGAAGAAGATAGATTTCATAGAGGTCCAACAGGACTAGACCTACAGGTGGACGACTGTAGGATTCAGGGTCGGTTGTGCGGGGCACCTAAGGCAGAGCCAGTCAATCCAGGAGCGGTTTGTGTTACGCATGTAGAGGGCAGGGTCACATGGATCCTGACTGTCCGAACCGCCGTACAGATGATCAGTAAATGATCGAAGGACCGCGTAGGCAGGGACAAAGGTTCGACCGAGGAGGTCCGCAAGGAGCAGATAGATGTGGCAGAGGAGCTGGTCGTGCTGCAGGCGGTGGGCGACGATTCGAGATGTTACCACCACCATCACCAGGTGGTCCACTCTGACCACAGGGAGCAGTTGGAAAAGGGCGAGCTCAGCTCCAGGCAGCTGAGGCCTACGACCATGGCGCTCTGGAGATGATATGAGGTACGATCTATGTCTAATCCAACTTAGCTACAACACTTATAGACATATGTTCCAGTCATTCTTTTATTTCCACTACCCTCGTTCAGAGATCAAAGATTCTGATGGAGCCGTTGGCTCGATCCTTACGGCTATAGACTCCTATGGGATTAGATTAGATGATTACACACTGGTTTCGGTAGTGTGAGATTACTCTAGGAGGTGAGATCTTCATCTAGGATCTCCTAGTAGCAGCTTCGAGGCCTTACGACATCATCTTGGGTATGGACGAGTTATCTACAGTTCATGCTCAGATTGACTGTATTAGGTGCAAAGTACAGTTTGTATATATTGATGAGACTAGCTTTACCTTCACCGATGAGAAGGGAGCCTTTACAGCACAGGATGGACTTACCCAAAGGAGAGTCCAGCCGATCACTAATCAGTTGGCTATACTTACCCTCGGAGCAGTTGATGTGGAGAGTTCAAGTTATCCTGTATTGGTGTACCAGTACGTGGATGTCTTCCCTGATGATGTTCTGGGTCTACCTCCTCGCATAGAGGTGGAATTTTACATTGACTTGTACCCCGAGAAGGCACTTATATTTACACCAGCGTATCTGATGGCTCTTGCGGAGCATCCTGAGATGTGGGTACAGCTAGAGGACTTACAGGGGAAAGGGTTCATTCTGCCCAGTGTTTCTCCTTGGGCAGCCCCAATTTTGTTCGCCAAGAAGGCGGATGGGAGCTTGAGACTTTGTGTCGACTATTGGATCCTGAACCAGGTGACCGTGAAGAACATGTACCCACTCCCAAGGATAGAAGACCTCTTTGATTAGCTGAAGGGAGCACTGTGGTCGTCGAATATAGACCTCATATCAGGCTATCACCAGCTCAGATTACGAGATGAGGATGTGCAGAAGATGACTTTCAGATGTCGATAAGACCATTATGAGTTCTTGGTTATTCCATTCGGTGTAACCAATGCTCCAGAAGTGTTCATGGGACTCATGGACAAGATCTTTCAGCCATACCTTGACCACTTTGTAGTAGTTTTCATCAATGACATTCTGATCTAATCGACTACTGAGGAGGATCATGCCTATCATTTGCAGGTAGTATTGGACACACTCTGAGAGTACCAGCTTTATGGTAGCTCTCAAAGTGCTAGTTTTCAATATGAGAGGTTCACTTTCTGGGACACGTCATCTCAGAGGCTGGATTTGTAGTGGATCTAGTGAAGATTGTGGCAGTAGTTTCTTGGGAGACACCCTGGAGTGTGATGAAGATACATAGTTTCCTGGGTTTTTCCGGATAATACCGGAGATTTGTGCCCGATTTCTATAGAGTTGCAGTACCACTATCAGTATTGACGAAGAAGGGGAAACCCTTCATGTGGTCAGAGAGATACCAGGAGAGTTTTTAGGAGCTGAGGTAGAGGCAGACTAGTGCCCCAATATTGATGCTTCTAGAGGAGGGCGTAGGTTACGTACTCTACTGTGATGCATCAGGGACCAGACTCAGATGTGTCCTGATGCAGTAGCGAGCAGTGATCGCAAATGGTTCTTGACAGCAGAGAAAACATGAGTAGAACTAATCTACGCATGACCTGGATTTATTAGTAGTGGTCTTTGCCTTGAATATGTGGTGACATTACTTGATGGGCGAGCATTTTATAGTGTACCCTGATCACAAGAGTCTCAGGTATATCTTCACTCGGAAGGACATGAACCTGAGACAACAAAATTGGATTGAGTTCCTCTAGGACTATGAATTCAAGATATTCTATACTCCTGGGAAGGGGAACGTTGTGGAAAATGCACTCAGCTGGAGATCTGGTATACAACTGCTAGGTAAGGTGACAGAGCAGTTTTCGGTTTGAAGATATCCTTTTTGGATCGGGATGGAGCCGTTTATCTTCCATCTCTTATAGTCACTCCCCCACTTCTTCAGCGAGTCTGGGAGGCGCAGCATGGGGATGCTAACTGCGAGGCTTGACATGCTCAGATATCCACAGGTCAGGCACCTGATGGATTTTCTGAAGGTGGGGAGCACATCATCCTCTTCAGAGGATGTTCCATGGTACCAGTGTCACTTTGGAAGGAAGTGATGAAGGAGTTCTACACATCCCCTCTAACGGTACATCCAAGAGTGGTGAAGATGTACCAGGATCTCCGATGATAGCACTGGTGGCCGGGAATGAAGAAAGCAGTAGCAGAGTTTGTCTCTCGGTGCCTCACTTGTCAGCAAGTGAAGGTAGAACATCAGGAACCAATAGGCATGGTTCATCTTTTATAGGTCCCAGATTGGAAGTGGGACGGGATATACTTGTACATAGTGACCAGAATTCCACGTACATCCAGGGGTCATGACTCAATTTGGGTGATCGTCGACAGACTCACCAAGTCGGCCCACTTCATATCGATCAGAAGGCAGGGTTCAGAAGAGATCTTGGGACACGTCTATGCGCAGGAGACTTTATGGATACATGGATTACCCTTGACCATTGTCTCTAATAATGATTCACATTTTACTTCCCGGCTATGTAAGGGGTTGGAGGAGGCTTTCGAGGCACAGCTTCGCTTGAGCACCGCCTTCCATCCACAGACAGATGGACAGACTAACCAGACCATTCAGACGCTCAAGGACATGCTGCGTGCTTGCATCCTCATCTTCGGTCGCATCTGTGAGGATCACTTGCCTTTAGTGGAGTTTTCATATAACAACGGATGAAACTCCACCGTTGGTATGGCACCTTTTGAGGTAGTGTACCAGCGACCTTGTAGATCACATTTGTGTTGGACTGACCTAGGGGATTCAGCACTAGTGGGACCAGAGATGGTATGAGCTACCACAAATAAAGTGCAAATCATCTAGGAGTGGATGAAGAATACACAGAGCAGGCATAAGTCTTATGCCAACAGGATATGAAGACCTCTGTAGTTTGAGGATGGTGACCACGTCTTTCTACGGGTCTCTCGCTGATGAGGTTTATAGAGATTTGGCCAAGGCGACAAGTTATCTCTGAGGTTCATCAGACCTTTTTAGGTCCTCAGTAGAGTTGGAGAGTTGTCTTACCACATAGATCTTTCCCCTCAGTTTCACCAGGTGCATGACATATTCCATGTATCCTAGCTGAGGAGATACGTGCACGATCCATCCAATGTCATCGACCACGGCGAGCTGGACATCGATGATGGGGTGACGTTTTCGGAGGTTCCAGTTGAGATTGAGGATCGACAGGAGCAGGTCCTTCGTGGGTGGTCGATACCTCTGGTGTTTGTTCGCTGGTAGCACAAGAACCTCCAGGAGAGCACATAAGAGCGGGAGGCTCAAATTCGTGTTCCGTACCCCCACTTTTTTTCCTAGTTTGGTGATGTGGATTTCAGGGATGCAAATCCCTCATATGAGGAGAATGTAAAGACCCGGAATTTCCATGTAATTTTTTTAATATATGGGAATTTTACGAGTCCTAAAAAATTGATGGCGCATGATTCTGAGACCCGATGTGCCCAGAATGAATTTCTGAACACTTTTTTGGGAACGTTCAGTAAACGTGCGAGCGCGTTTTTGTAGCTTTTGAACCGGTGCTCAGAATTGAAATCCTAGGGCACTGTTGAACTCAAATCACCAGTATTCGCTTAAGGAGAACTTCACCTCGATCGCAGTGGGTCAAGAGTGAAATATAGTTTTAGTGATTTTCATGAAAGAATAAAATAAAATAAAAATTCCTAACATTTTTATTTTTGAAACTCCCATGTGGGTGTTAAGAGGTGGGGACCACTAGAACTAAACCTACCATGTGAGGTTATGGAGGTGGAGACCACCGAACCTAAAACCCCCAATTTGAAATTTAGGGTGGGGACGACCCAAACCCTCCTAATGTGAGAAACCTCTTGAACTCCCTATTTAATGAGGGAGGTGACCTTTAGTTTTCCCCAAAATTTATTATGACCACTTTAATGTAATTATGATGCCAATTTAATTTATTTCAATAATTAAATTGGGGAAACATATCATATTGGCATCCTTTTCTTTTTGGTGGAATTGGGGGAAGTGTTGGCAAAGGGAAATTTGGAGAGAACCTTAGAGGAATTCTTCTTCTCCAACGAAGAACACTCCTCCAAAGAAGAACATCGACGCACGACTTTGACTTCTTTCTTAGGGCATCCTCCAACGTGGGACGTCTTCAATCGACGACTGTAATTACCTCCTCATAGATGTAAACAAATGAACGAGGTAGGGGTGTGTTTTAAATTGATCAATGTTAATTTTCCTCTCACATGGAATCATTCCCCTTGAGCTGCTTGCGACTGCCCTAAGGCGGAGGGTACGGGCCAAACAAACATGGCCCAACACCTCCACAAACCTTATGGATATTTTTTGTGTTCTTCGCGATGGTGAAAGAGATCGGTGTCAGCATTTGGCACGGTGGAACTCACGAACCGCGGCCGACACCATGGACGACCATGAAGAAGGCAACAAATGGAGGGCGGCCTATCCAGCCGGCCACCGGAAAAGGCACGACACCCGACTGTGCCACACGGACAACCATGGAAGACAGCTGTCCTGTGACCTCCGCCGCCCCGCGACCTCGCCACCCAGCGGCCGTCTGCGGCCCCCATGACCTCGCCGCCCCGTGGCCATCTGCAGCCCCCATGACCTCGCTGAACCGTGGCCCTTCATGGCCCCCATGTCCTTCGCCTTCCAGTGCCCCTCCGAGGCCCCCGTTGCCTCGCCACCTAGCGGCCCACCGCTCCCCCTGCGGCTTTCGCCATCTCGCGGCCTCGCCGCCTCACGGACCGCCACGGCCCCCATGACCTCACCATCCCACGACCCTCCACGACCCCCTCGGTATTCGCCGCCCCATGGCCTCAATGCCCCGTGGCCCTCTGTGGCCCCCGCGGTCTCGCCGCCCATCGACCATCCGCGGCCTCCGCGGCATCACCGCCCCGCGGCCCTCCGCGGACCCCGCGGACTTGCTGCCCCACGGCCCTCTGCGACCCTCGCAGCCTCGTGCCGCTCCTCATCCCCTGCACCGCCCAGTGCGGGCCGGGCTGGGCCAGACCCAGTGGGCCAGGTCGACTGAAACCGGGTTAGGTCGGCATAGGCCTAGTCGGACCGGACCCGGACCAGCTACGATCTTTTCGCTCTATCAGCCATTACATTGGAACAAGGTGTCTATTTGAAAAACCGTCAATGGCGCTGTAAACCTTGGAGTGAGATGGCCCATTTGGTATACCCCACTTGAGAGTTGGATAAATATGGGATACTGTCGGGTTGGATCAAGCACTTATCCAACCGGGCCCTTGGGACTAAAAGTTTAATAAATTATAGACCAGACATCCGATTGACGCACCGTCTGTTGTATTGAGACCCCTATGAAGTCGCGGTACTTTGGGAAAATTATTTATGGGACTTCGTGACAGTGGGAGTATCGACCAGTTCTTGAGGAGTGGACCCTCCCAGAGACAAGCAAGCTTTGTGCGGGAACCTCGTAGCTGGCTGTGATGTGAATAATGAGTAGAGATCCTATGTGGGTGAGCACCGAGCGATCCCGTGTGGGTCAACGCCAAGCGATCCTGTGAGGGTCAGCACCAAGGTATCCTCTGTGGGTCACCACCGAGCGATCTTGCGTGGGTCAGCATCTACCGATCCTGTGTGGGTTAGCACTGACCGATCCTGTGTGGGTCAGCACCGAGCGATCCTGTGTGGTCAGCACCGAGTGATCCTGTGTGGGTTAGCACCGAGCGATCCTATGTGGGTCTGCACCTAGAGATTTTATGTGGGTCTGATGACGTACTGGTGATATACTAGGATCCTGTGTGGGTCTGACAATGTACTAACAAGGTACTAGGATACTGTGTGCGTCTGACGATGTACTGTGATCCTCCTTGGGTCTGATGATGAATAGGGATCCTTCATGGGTCTTCCTCTTAATAGGGTAAGATGACTCAGTAGTTCATCTAATCATCTCTACTAATTTACCTAAGAAATACCTGGTGTGAGATGAGTTTGTACCTTGTGGTACTTTCCTTTGTGGTAATACCTTGGTGGTATTGTTCTGTGTGGCGTACCTATGTGGTACTTACGTTTTTGGTATTCCTTACATTGTGGAATGGTTGTGCTTTGGGCTTTGAGTTGGAATCTGTGTTTTCCTCATTATTGAAATGGTTATACTTGATAACTTAGGTATATGTATGGGCATATACCTAACTAGGGTTTCCAGTTGATTTCATGCCTTGTGGTTTATCCTTGGTGGATTTTGTCAGACCTTGAGGGTCTCGGGGCCCCTACTGAGTATTGTTATACTCACCCCTGCACGGGCTATGCCTGGACCTTGTTGTGTTTGGTGCAGATGATGGACAACTCTGATTGAGGATGAGGGTATCGGGGCTAGATGGGGCCTAAAGGTGGACCATACGACATGACAGTACGCAGAGGAGACGGGAAGACATGGAGTGTCGAGGAGGCGATCTATACCTACCCTTCAGTTAGGAACCTCGGAGGACGACCCAGTAGCTGCCTTTCTTTTTCTTCAGTTGTATTTTATTTTAGTTGTACTTGTACTATTACTGCTGGGATTATATTCTGACTGCCTTTTTACTTTCAACACTATTTTTTCTATACAGTTGACTTGTGTTCATATATTGTTGTGTGCTTGGTTGCGTGTGTTTACAGGTTATAAAGGCAATGCCTTCCCATTTTTAGAGAATACGCCTTTCGGTGCTAGTCCCCAGCCCCAGGACTTTGGAAGGAAGGCTTGGGGTAGTCACGACCTGGGGCTTGGGGGACGGGTCATGACAAATAAGGATTTCAAATGTCCATACCATATGCAACAAAGGTTACTAAAGTGATGTTCTTTAAAAAAAACCACGATAACATTTTATAATACATTTTCATAGTGATGTATTATGTCACCCATGATTGAAGCCCATTTTATAGTTGAATATATAATTGAGTCATTTCATCCAACACATAAAGCTCTTAAACTATTTTAAAAGAAAGAAACATTTTTAAAAAATCCATTTTTATTCCATGATGTAATCAATCCATAAATTTAATGAACCAAACAAAAGGTTTATACAAGAACATTATGTAATGTATGGTTTATAAAAATTGTATAGATACACCTACCTCGCAAATGGAGGAAAAATAGTTACCATCAAAAATGGATATCATAATCGGGGAGATCTTATCCTCACATGCCTAGTTTGATAATAATATCATCTAATCCCCCATAAAACCATCTTTATATAGTAATAATATCCTAATTGGGTTCCAATGGATCAATTAAAAAATATATTAAGGAGAGATCTTGAGAAAAGAGAGGATATTAGATAAAAAGTGGTACGTACCTTGAATAGATCCACCAAGAATAGAGCGAAAACTACATGGATCCAAGGAGGGAACTATATAGAGCACTACATAGAGGTTAGTTAGAGTTTAAGAGGTATTAGGAGGATATTAGATATAAAAATGGATTTGGGAATCTGGGTAAATTGTAAATTTTAGGTGGTTTAGATTGCGTTACACTATTAGGACACACGATTTAACAAACTATGCACCAACCATGTGTGAACTTTGTTCTTTTTCAAAATAAGGCACTTGGTTACCTAAGAAAGTGTTATGAACCAACCTAGATTACTTGGTAATCTAATACCTGATATAGCCCTGACATAGCCCAAAGGGTATTTTGATCCTTAAGGGTTATATATTAGTACATAACATCAAATAAAAAATCAAAGGGAATAATTTTCCTATAATAAACAACAATCAACAAAGAACAATGGAAGATGAATCGGGACCCAGTTCTTATACAAACAAATCCCTATGGATAAAATTAAAACAAGTAGATAGAAATACCTGAAAATGTGTCATACAAATAAAATGACACCACATCCATCAATGTGAAGTCCCAAAACAACCTTTGCAACCAGTGGAACATAACTCCACTGGTCACCACTATTACTCAAGATTTCCATGAATCAAGTGAAACTACCACCTTCATGTAAAGACATTCATTTTCATGGACCTAGAATAACATAATATATAAAATCCCAAATAATAATGTTGGGTGTGAGAATAAATATACTAGTAATACTTCACCAAATGATTTATAAGAAGTTCCAGAACAACTAAAAGATTCATGCTTCAATTTAAATAATGATAATAAATAGAAAAACTATTTCACATTTTAGTAAAAACACGATTTCAAATAAATTATATGATAGATATATCAAAATAGGCTTAAAGATTTTTTTTAATAAAACTAGAAATGAAATTATAAAGTAGTTCAATACACAGTTGGCATGTAATAATAAAATAAAATGAATAAAATAACCATGATCATAATATCTGACATTAGTTAGTTTTGGGTTCTTTGATCCTTACACTACTATGTAAATCAATATGGATTAAGTGTGTGTAAACATACCTAATGCATAATACATCAATATAAATAAATCAACTCCCAATTTAGAGAAAATCATCATGAAAATTTTTTAGTTATATTTTTCATCATCAATCCATTTCTAGGGAGTTAGATTCTTATAAATACTATCTTATACTTCCAATAACTACTTAGGCTCACATTTTCTACACTAAATAAATCATCATTTAAAAAAATCATCAATTTTAATTCAATTTATCATTCATAGTTGAAATTCCAAATTTCATGTTAAACAATCTATTTTAATTTCCTAAACCAAAACTGTGGTTTTAATCAAAATCATGTCTTTAAAAACCATATTTAATTTAAAACCATTATTCTTGAGAATCAATATTACATAATTCCATGCCATATTTTTTTTAAAAACCACAAATTATTTTCGAAGCCCTTTAAATAGATTTTATTTTAAAAAATTGCATGCATTTCAAATCAATCCTCAAATCATCACAATTAAAAGTTTAGAAAAAATTGAAAATAAATTTCAATTCAAGATATAAATAAAGGATTAAATTATGGGGAAAATAATTATGTAACCACCTATCTTTATGTCCCAAAGTAATGTGATAAATCACCCAAAACATGAAACAACAATGAATATCCAGAGGTTAGAAATCTCAAAGAGGAATCACAAGAATCAGAGTCGATAAAATCAAGGATACGATCTATTAGAAATATAAGGATTCATCAATCTCAAATAAGGATTGATGAGAAGAAATAACTATTCAAAATACATGAGTGATAGAATTTGTAAATCCCATATTTTTTAGGTATGTCCCTCTTTGTGTTTTTTGTTCAACCAATTTTGTTTTGGTTTTCCATATTTTTAAATATTGTTCGTTGAGTCTTGTTCAAAGGCATAGAGTTTTTATTGTGGAAAATGGAATTATTTTTGGGTATGTATGTTTGAATCAATGGATTCCAAGTATAAACATGTTAAATGGAATTACAAGGGTTTTCCATGATTTTGGAAGGCTTTGGGGGTGGTTTAGACTTTTCAACATAATTTTGGAATTAAAATCATCTGAGGGAATTTACACACCATGTATATGTATTAAACGACATGAAACAATCACCTGGAAGTTTTCATGAAAGGAATATAGGCCATGAAATATTTCATGGCACGATATGGTTGCATTCCATGAATCTACATTACAGAACATGTAATGTTTGGGAAGGGTTAAATTCATCCTAGGCGATTTGAATTTTAGTGTAATCATAAATTCTGAATTTCAGATCATGAAATACATTTAGACATAAATTAATTATTAAGATCAATGAATATAATCCATATAATACTATTATTTTTACATTCCTCTTGCATGCAGTCCTCATCTCTCAAGACTGAGTATATTTCTAGAAAATTCTGAAGCACCTTCCTCTATTTCAGACATCCCATTCAAGAAATCGACCCCAAGTGAGTTTTTTTACTTTAGTTTATCTTCTCTTCCATAATTATATAATTTTGTGGTAGAATATCCTGACCATGGTTTGTTTAGGGGTTCATCTTGACCTCATGTGATCTAGATTTTTTTTATCATTTATGCCTTTTTTGGCATTACCTATTGGAAGCATTATCTTGATCATTGGATAAAGGTGGGCGGTCTAAATGAAATCCATTCTTGTTGGATTTTATTATGATTAGTATATGAGATATGTGTAATAGTGTCCTAATTAAATATATGAGGCTAAATAAATTGGGTAATACATGTTAATTTATAATACTTCTTTTTGAATATCCATTAGATCATGGTGGGTCCATAGGCGTGTAGAATGAAACTCGTAGCCACCCAATAGGTGTTCCGACCCAAAAACTTGTTGCAAAATGGTCTATTTGACATTATATCCCAAAAATAAATTTGATAAATTGATTTATTGTTGGTTTAATTTTATGAATTTTCAAAACATGTGTCTTATGTGATTGCTTATAGTAGAATCACCTCGGCTTATTTGGTTTAACTGATATGTTAATGGCCTTAGGGTTAAATGACAAATGAAACAATTTTTATATAATTATTATGATAATTGGGAACCTTAGTTAAAGAACTATACTTGGATAGACATAATTTGATAATTGTGTTTTATGATTATATACCTAGAATGTGTTTTTTTGGACTTGAAATTTCTTGCATAGCTTTTCTTTTTATGTGATTCTAATGTGATGCATATTTGAGGGTTGAATGATTTTGGGCGTTCCGAGTTTTTCGTGATTTAATCCTGATTTATATTGATTATCGAGGGAATGTTTATTGTTTTCTATACTTCTTGAGGGATAGGTTCTTCTGTACTTGATGCCTGAGGGAATATTATATGATTATATGAGATGTTTGAGGAATAGATCCATAGTTAGTGGATTACTAATGGAGAGATATTGGATAGCATTAGGGAAGGGACAATTTTTTATTACATGTAATGAGAGATTCATCCTCAGTACAAGAATCTTCAACTAATTCTTGTGATCCATCCTAATGTAAGAGGATCCAAACATAGATAGAGGTACTTTACATGGCACTGAAGTAGGTTTGGCTGACCCCTGGTGTCAACCTAGAGCTTGGGGGATCAGTGGGTTTATTTCATGTGTATAATTAATTCATTAAATTAATACCCTATATATCAATATATTTAATGAACTACATTTCTTATATTGGATATGTTTAAACATAGAAGCGTTGACCTATTGAGTTGTACTCACACCTTGGATAGGCATCCATTTGGTACTCGGAAAGATTTGATGTATGCTTTATTGGAAAAGTGTAAGGGACCTTGTTGTTTCTTTTTTGTGGGATGGAGGAGTTGGATCTTTGAGATAGGGCTGACATGGGGTTCATGACCAGGGTCTTTGGAGTATTTATTTGAGTCTTGTTAGTGTTATATTTGTATGAATTATGACACTTCATTTAGTTTCATTCATATTGTAATTATATTATTATATTATTCTTTTATTATTTATATTTTTTCAATTAGACCTTTCTCAACTTTTGTTGTCTGATTATTTATTCATATTACTTCCACTATTTATATTACTTTTATATTATTTCCACTTTCATTGAAAATCTTTACCATAGGGTATAGTCTCTCTACTATATTCATAATATGCGCAATGCTAGTTGGAAGAATCTATTATATTTGGAGATAATATTAAGGTCACGTAGCGAACAATCTCTTCCACTTATGGGAGCACCGAGTTAGGGAAATTAAAAAGTGGAATCAAAGGATCAATTTTCTTTTATTTTGATTTATTTTTTGATACAGGTATAAAGAAGACTAGGATGTGTCAAAAATATGAAATGAACTTGTGCATAGGAATATCTAACCCATATATGATTGAAAATATGAGTGCCCAAGGATGGGATTGTTGTTCATGATGTTCACTTGTTGTAGTTTGATGTTATTTCACATTGGGTGATTCATATGTTATGTGATGATATTATTTATTGATATTTCTTCTCATGGCCCAATATAGAGTGAAATTAGTATGAATGCATCATTATTGGAACATAGGGATATATATTGACATTCATTTTTCATGATATAGACATATTTATTACATGTGATATAATTTCCTGTATGAACAGTAAAATGAGATACCTGTTATATTTGGTAAAAAAGGGAGTAAATTTGATTTTATATTATGATAATTAACTTGTTAATCCATTTTTAGAGAGACCATGAATTGAAATTTATCTATTGTTGTCACCGATTGAGGTTGACATTGTTTTTATCCTATTTTCCGAGGAGTGTGTTTGTATTTTAAATAAAATGACTCCTTGTCATCTTCAAATTTAGTGTCAAGAGAGTGGAAATCAGTACACACCTAACATAGATGAAATAAATCTTCATTTAGATCTTAAGAATTATATGGATGTTCATCTGTATGAAAAATTTATGATGGCCATGAAATCCATAAAAAGGGATATTATTTGCACCGTTCCTTAGATGTTTGAGTTGAAGAGAGAGTTTCAGATATAGAATCCACTTATGTTCATTGGGGAGGGAGTCTCCTAGGTAACCAAGTTCTGGATCAAGTCAATCCATATGATCTTCAATCACCCTGAGACACCTATATATAAGAGGTTGAATCTTGGTGCATATAGGTTTCATGGACTATAAAATTGTTGGTGGGAAATTATGAAGCAAGATGGGTAGCAAGAAGATTTATCATATAATGATTTTGATGAAGCATTTTTGATTCAATTCTATCCTAAGTGGTTTAGGAATAAGAAGGATCATGAGTCCATGAACCTGATATGAGAGAGTTTGTCAGTGACAGACTATTCTATACACTTCACAGATCTACATCACTTTTCTCTATCCTTAGTAGCAGATGATATTTCTAGGTCGATTTGTTTTCAGGATGGTTTTTTTTTGAGATTTGGTTATAGGTGACCATTTTTTATTTGATCATACTTAAAAATGTGATGAATTAGGTTCTCATCATAGAAGGGAATATAAGAGTGGCATTGATTTTTATCTAGACAATTTCATTATGGAGATCTAGGAACTATTCTTCTAGTGATAAGAAACATTTCTATGAAAGTTATCACCAGAGAAGTTCTGGGTAGAGTATTCCAGAGAGTGGACTTCAACTTAAGGTTTATTTTTTTGTGTAGTACTTTCAGTGTGGAAGGTAGGGCCACAAGCTCCTGTAATGTCCTCACCCAGAAGTGTAGTTTCATTTATACGACATGCTGAGTCATCTTTAGAAGTTTTTAGGGAACTTTCTATAGCGGGGTAGTAACAGGGGATCAGGATAGGCACATAAGTCCTGAAGGGGCTCAACTACCCCTCAACAGACTGGTAAATGTTGTTCCACTAGCCATTAGGGTTGAGGTAGGGGACATAGAACCCCAGTGCAGGAGAAACTGAACCACTCAGATGGAATAACATAGGGAATTATGACAAGTTCCCATGGATTAGGGGTGATCTAGATGCAAGCTATGTTGTCTGATCTGAATAGTTTGGATGCAGGACCTTCAACCGCAGAGGTATGATTCTTGTAACGTCTACCTTATATTTATTTTTGTTTGATATAGGAGCATCAAATTAAATTCCATCTACTCTTTTTTCAAATGGTTTGGGATTTTTTAGAGATTATAGATTGGTTTATGACCATTCACACACCATTGGGAGTGCGTCTAGAGGGAAAGAAATGATGAAAGAAATGTTCTTTAGAAATTGGATATTACTATTTCTTTTTTTAACTATTCATGATGGAAATGGTAGGATTATATTTTATTATTTTTATGTATTGTATAGTTCTATACCAATCTCACATTGACTATTACCATATGAGTATTACCTTTTTATCTTTATAAGGATGCATCTATTTTATCTAGGGTGAGTGGGATCTTCAGGCTTGTAGAGATTCAAGAGTTGAAATTTTAATCGGTAGATATAGAATCTAAGGGTTTTATATAACCTATTACATCTCCATGGGGTTCTTTAGTTTTTTTCACTAGTAATGTTGATGGGGAATTTCTCTTGTGTTTTTATAATTGAATACTAAACTAGATAACGATCAATAACTAGTACCCACTTCAACAAATTGACGATCTCTATTATTAGTTGAGAGGTCTCAAGATTTTCTACAAGATTGTATTGAGGTCAGGGTACTTCCATTGGAGGTTTAGACCATCAGGAATACCTCAAAAAACTTTTAGGATCAGGTATGGATTATATGAGTTTTCAGTGATGCAATTTGGTTTGAAGAAAACACCAATAGTATTTATGGCCTTGATGAATTTGATCTTTCATCACTTTATAGACCTATTTATGGATGTTTTTTAGATATTTCTTAGTGTACTCCTTGTCTGTAGATGATCATTCCTAACATCATGATATCATCTTGAGTACATTGTGAGACCATCGACTTTATTCCAAGCCATAAAAATGTAGTTTCTATATTGATAGAGTGAACTTCCTGGGTTATTTTATCTCAGAGGATGGAGTGTGAGTGGACCCATTGAATGCTTCAACATTGGTATGTTAGAAGATACCCAAGAATGTGTTTTAGTTCAGGTTTTTCTGGGTCTAGAAGGTTTTTATCGACGATTTATTTAGGAATTATTTTTTCTGGAAGCACCATTTTCTAGGATGAAAAAGAAAGGGGTGATGTTTTTTTTTCATATTATTACAAGGTAGATTTTTAGAAGATTAATATAAGACTAATCTCAACACTAATCCTTAATTTTATCATTCTAGGTATGGAATATAACTTGTACTTTTATTCCATTGGAGTTGGACTTAGAAGAGTTCTAATGGAGGAGGACCGAGTAGTTTCTTAAGCATCCAGATCGCTAAGAACACATGAGAGGAATTATCCTACTCATGATCTAGGGTTAGAAGCGGGTGTACACTCCCAAAGATTCTGGTGAGACTATCATTTGGGAAAGGGCTTTATGGTATATAAGGACCACTGAAGCCTCAAGTATAACTTTTATTAGTGAGGCCTAAACCTTCAATAGATGACGTAGGTTGAGTATTTATATTGTTTTGAATTAGAGTTGCATTACAAACCAGGAAAAGGAAATTTTATTTTAGACACCTAGAGTAAGAATACACTGACAGTGGCATTGCAGGAATCTTTCAATGAGTGGAAACTGATGAAACTATTTATAGATATGCATATCGATGTTTAGAAGTCCTAGGGATGAGTAGAATTTAATTTTAAATTTTTTTATACCTATGATTATTAACCGAATAAATATAGAGTAGTTATCTGATCCAGAAATCTTATTTATGTGAAAGAGTATGGGTTCCTATGGGCATGCACTTGGAGATGATAAGAGACATTCATGATTATAGATTGGAAGTACATCATAGTACAAAATATATGTATTATGATCTCTATATATAGTATTTATGGAAATATATGAAGAAGGAGATAACGAGATTTATGGAAAGATGTTTAACCTATTAGTAGGTGAACGATGAGAAATAGAGGCCTAATGGGGTAATGAAGCATATTACCACTTCATAGTGAATGTGGGTTAATATCACTTTGTATTTTTTGAAAGCATTACATAGGTCACATCACAAGAATGATATTGTATGGGTGATTATGGATTTATTGACAAAGTTATTCCACTTATGGCTTATTAGGGAGACCTTCACTACAGATGATATGGATATTATTTATATGAATGAGATAGTTCGATTTCAGGGTGTTTCTAGGAAGTATAATTTTTGATCAAGATCCTCATTTCAGTTCTCAGTTTTGGAAGGTTCTTCATAATTCTTTGGGATTACATGTTCTTCTGAGTATATCCTAACAACCTTATACAAACAATAAATCTGTGTCATTATTTAGATTCTAGAGGATATGTCCAGAGCTAGTGGTTTGGATTGCGGTGGGACATGGGATAAGTATAGGGAACTTTTAGAGTTTTAATATAATAAACTCTTATAGGAATAAATCCAAATGTCACATTTAGAGTATTTATATTACTGGCCATGATGTTTGCCTCTTTGTTGGTTGGAGGAAGGCGAGTTAGTTATTTTTGGACCTTGTCTCATATTGGAGACATCTAAAGAGGTTTAGTTGATTAGAAGATGACTGGTGACCATGTGGAGATGTAATAAATCTTATGATTACCATCTAAGATGACATATATAGTTTGAGGTTGGTCATCATGTTTTCCCTTAGGTGTCTACTAGGCTGGGGAAAAACCATATTATAAAAAAAAAAGAAATCCAACACCCAAGTTTTTCAAGTTGTTCATGATAGTGGAAATGTTCGTTCCAATTTCATACAAACTATCCATTCCATAGTGCTACTGTTCCATATATGATGTGTTTCATGTGCTACTACTTCAGAGATATTATCTAGACCCTCATCATGTGATATACATCCATGAAGTCAAGATTTTTTCAGATTCATCTTTTGAGGAGTAGCTGATACCAACTGAGGACCATAGTGAGAAATATATCCAAGGTAGAAATATTACTCTGGTTCAAGTGTAGTGGTAGCATGAACTTGTTCAGGAGGATAACTAGTAGAGGGAATATTATATGCGAGCACAATAGAATTTTTTTTCATTAAGACCCTATAGTGATGCTTGGAGAATATCAGGGATAAGCTACTATATGGTCGAGATGTTGTAATATCCCATATTTTTCTAGATATGTACCTATTTGGGTTTTTCATTGAACATATTTTTTTTGAGTTTTCATTTTATTTAGACATTTTTGGTTGAGTCTCGTTCAGATATAAGGGGATTTTATTGGGGAAAATGACCTAATGTTTTGGGATCTATGTTTTTCTAAGTTAATGGAGTCTGGGTATAATCGTTATAAATGGTATTATGAGAGTTTTCCATGAGTTTGGAAGGATCTGGAGGTGGTTCATGATTTTTTGCAAAATTTTGGTCTTAAAAATACCTATAGGGAATTTAAAAACTATGTATACATATTACATGATGTGTAACTATCACCAAGAATATTCCTTAAAAGGAATACTAGTTAAGAAATGGTTCATGGTGTGAACTGTCTACACATCATGAATCTACATTACACAAAATGTAATGTTTGATCAGGCTAAAATGTACCTAAGGTGATTTGAACTTTAGAATACTCATAAATTAAAAATTTTATGCTTTTTAATACATTTACATGACATGTACTTGTTTTTATTAGTGATTATAATCCCTGACGTATGATTATGTTTTCATTCCTCTTGGGAACAACCCTCCTATCTCAAGGCGTAAGTGATTTCAATGGGATTTTGGACCTCCTCACTCCGTTATGGATGTCCTATTCAAGTGATCTATCTATGGAGAGTTGTTTTAATTTTGTTCCCCTTTTATTCCATCATTATTCATTATGTTAGTGGAATCTCTTGATCGTGGTTTGTTTGAGGGTTGATCTTCATCTCATGTGATATAGGTTTATTTTTGAGATATTCTATGCCATTTTTATTTTTAGAGTTAATAGTTGGAAGTGTTTCCTTGATCCTCAGATAAAGGTGGGTGGTCTAAATCAAATACCTTTTTATATGATTATATTATATATAGTATATTAGATATATGTGATCGCACCAATACATCATTTATGTATAAAAATAAATGGGATAATCCATGTTAAATTATAATCCTTATTTTTAGAATTTCCATTGGACTCTGTTTGGTTCATAAGAGTGGAGACTAAAACCTACTGCCACCACACATGTGTTATAACACTAGAACATGTTTCAACCTAGTCAATCTTACTTTAGATACATGTATTGAATTAGATAAATTGATTGATTGTTGTCTTAATTTTATGAATTAGAATAACAATTATATTCTGTTATTTCTTATAGTATAATCACCACATCTAATTTGAGTTAACATATATGGTAATGTATTTTGGGTTAAATGATAAATGAAACATGTTTAATAAAATTTTGATGACAATTTGGAACCCGAATTAATGAAATACAATTAGTTAGATAGATGATAATTTGAAAAATTGAACATTATGTCTTATGATTATATATCTAGCTTGTGTTTTTTTTTTGTACTTGTGATTCCTTTCAAAGTTTTGTGTTTATGTGACACTGATGCATTGAATTCTTGAGGGTGGTATTCTTTGTGTCATGTTGAGTTTTTATGATACAAATCATGATTTATGTTGTAAAATGAGGTCATAGTGCATGTTTTTTGTACAACATGTGGGATAGGAACGTAGGTACTTGATGACTGAGGGTAGATTATATGATTATATTTGATGTTTGAGGACCAGATGAATAGTCACGAGACTTTTGAGGGTGAGATTTTGGATAGCCTGAGGGATGATCAAATTTTTAATGATTTTTTTGAGAGATTCAGTCTCAGTATAAGACTCTGTCACTGGCTTGGGTGATATATCCAGATGTAGGAGGATCCAACCTTAGATGGAGATACATGACATGGCATTGAAGTTGGTTTGGCTAACCCTAGGTGTCAACTTGGAGCTTGGGGGATCAATGGGTTTATTATTTGTGTAGTCTTAATTTATTAAATAAATACCCAATTTACAAATATATTTCAAGCACTATATTTCTTATACTAGATATGTTTAGACACAGTGGTTTCAACCTACTAATTCATACACACATGTTGGATGGGGCACTATTCGATACCCAAACATATTTCAGGGATGCATGTTTAGACAGGGGAAAGGGTCCCCGTTGTTAATTTTTTACTGTCTGGATGTGTTGGATCTTAGAGACAGGATTAAAATGGTGTTCAGGATCTACGTCTTTGGAGTATTAACTTTAGTCTTCCTTGTTATTTATTTTTAGGAATTTTAGTTTGAAGTTTAGTTTCATTTAGGCAGTCATTACATTATTATATTATTCTTTTATTATTTAGTTTTTTTTTGAGTTTTTACTTTCTCATATTTCGTAGTCTAATTATATATTCATATTTTTTTTCTATTTTCATTTTTATATTATTATTTTCCACTTTCATTGATACTCATTATTAGAGGATATAATATCCTCACTATATTCATTAGACCCTAAATTCTAGTGAGCATTCCATGGCGTATGGGGATGCATGCCTGAGGTAACTTAGCCAACTGGCTCATTCACCTGAGGGAGAAATGGGTTGGGGAATTTAAATATTTATTATAGGGAGGTCAATTTCGTCTACCAACAATTAAATTTTATATACCAACAATTAAAGTTGGAATAATCAATGGGGGTTTAAGATTTTATTGTTTTGAAAAATAAAGGACCATGTCATACTCCCCCATGAGTGTAGCACATATGTACTGAAATGGGTTCTACCATGGTGTAATGGAGGAGACCACACCATAGCCACCCTGGTATAACTAGTTCCTAAATCCAAGATTCACAACACTCCGAAATCCTATTTACCCACTACAAGGCTATGTAACAACCAACACCCCACTATATAACTACACAAAAAATAGAAGAGGCATGAAAAAATCAACCCTATCCTCTATTCCACAACCTCCATTCCCATGGGGTATCTATGAATAATATGGAAGAAGTACCCCAAATCGGTCACTCGAGCCTCCACCCCCGTAACTAGATCTTCATGACACAATTGTGGCAAAAAAGGTAGATCCCAAAAAAAATTTATGTTGCAACCTGATAGTCTAGAACACAACCACCCTCTCCGTACCATAACACCTCTCACTAAAAAAACCCCTATATAAAACCTAGATGAATTACAAACAACTCTAAAAAGACTCAAAACCACACCCAAAAAATAAGTGATCAATGTCTAGGAGAATGTAGTACCTAAAAGTGGTAACATGATGTTACAACCTCCCCATCGTTAAATATTTCTATGCCTAGAAAGCCTTACAATTGGATTCCATGTCAAAGAGATGAGGAAACTACTCTCTCATGAGTACCTTATGATCTTATGTCTCATAAGAATTTTAAATATACTTCCATAACATATAAACCAATGTTATAGAATTCTAATGAAGAACCTTTTTCTTAGAATCAATGATCTAAATTGAATTCTCAATCATAGATAAATCAGGTTCAACATCAAGGTCCTCTAAAATGAAAACATGAGATGGTTTTGAAAGACCATTCTGAAGCAATGATACATGAAACACATTACGAATCAATGTCAATTGGGGTGGAAAAGTCAAGTGGTATTACACCTTTCTAATCTTTTCAACAACCTCCAAATGTCTTAATGTATGTTTTTACTATTTTCCTAGCAGTTGGAGAACCAAATGTGGTGAAAATATCAAAACAAAAATTCACCAATACATAACTCCAATGAGCTTGGAAAATAATCAACATAAGTTTCATACTAGCTCTAAGACGTCACATTATCTAACAAATCAAGTAAATATTTTTCATTTTCACTTAGAAGAAGCTTGGAAAAACTAGGGAAGTTTCACCAAAATTTGACCAATACAATGGAGATTTTCTTGGGTGCCTATTAAATTCCATAAATTTCACCATTCAAATGGATGATTGGAAATTTTTTTTATAGAAAAACTCAACAAGCCCAAAGTGGCCATCCTAAGTACCTCCAAAATTGAGAATACAGGAGTGAAGCATGTATTTATGAATTTATATTGGTTGTTCTATCTGTTAATCTATATGAAGATGAAATATCATGATCAGAACAACTTGGGATCCCATCACTTCCTGGAGGCCTTTTAAAAAATGATATGTAAACTAGGGATCACCATCAGAAACTATAATAGATTGAAATCTATACAATATGATGATCGCTTGCACATAAATTATTTCCAATTCATTATCATTTGTTATATCACAGATGGTTATAAGGTGATCTTTTTTGCTTAGTATATTTATCAATAACTATATCACATTCTTCCATTGATGGGTACGTGGAAATCCAACCATTAAATCCTTAGAAATCTATCCCCAAATATAATTCAACATAGGAAGGGGATAAAGAAAACTTGAATATTTATGGTGCTTAGCCTTCACCTATTGATAGGTATAAAAATGATAAACCAATTCAAATATTTCGCATCACAAACCTATCTAGAAAAACCATCATTTTATATCATAGAACATATTAATGGTACTAGGGTATACTACCCACTAAGAATTATGGAAATACCCCATCATATATTTTATCATATATAAAGGTAAAAAATATATGTTCTGAAAGCATAGAATACCCCAAGACGAGAAAAAACTCTCACTGATAGTCTCCCGAGCATAAAGTGAGTCCTTAATTCCAAGAAATTCATCATTGGACTTCATCCACTGAATAATCATCTCAAAAAGAGAGGAGGTTTTCTAAATTCTTTCTAAGAAAATATCAATCTTATCCTCATAAAATAAAAAAATACATAAAGTAAAAGAGTGAAATAAAAGTACACTCTTATGTTGATTCTACATGTATTGGGTTAGAAATTTATTTCTTAAGGACATAATTAAAACATTCCCCATTCTAAGTGTGTAGGAAATACTCAAATCAAAATAATGTTGGTATTCCACCCAATTCCTCTATTAGAGATTCAAATATTATCGAGACAAGATAAAACTCAGAATATTTTGATCATACAAGATGGAAAACCTTTTTCTAAAATGGTAATTCCACCATCTCCTAAGATAAAGAATCAAAATAGTGATTTAGAAATCAGGGGTTGAATATTTATTCTCATGTGGCCTAAGAAATCGAGAACCAAAATCTACCATGAGATCACCCTATATGAGAAAGAAACCCAAACCTGAACCTGATGAATCATTAAAGACCACATATCCCTTCCTAGAATCTCGAGGAGTCAACATTAGAACACAATTTAAAATTCACACCAACTCATCAAAACAATTATGACGCATTGAATCCAAAGAAAACCTCACTCCTTTTCGACCAAGAGAAGTATTCAGAGAATATAAATTTTTGAAATAATTAAAAAACCATTGGTAGTACCTGAAAATCCCATGATTCATATAATCTTGGAAACATTTCACAATTGTTCCAATGCCACAACATCTTTCACTTTCTTAGTATCAATTGAAATACCATGTTCTAAGACCACATTTCCCTTGAAATCCACTTGTTAAATCTATAAATAATTTTTTTATTAATTTAAATAAATTTGGTGATCTATTAAGACATCTATAACAACTCTCCAATGATGAAAATAATCCTCCTAGGTCTTATAGTAGACTAATATCTCATCCAAAAACACCACCATTAACAAATCGGGATACTCATGGATTATCCTATTCATCAGTGGCATAAAAACCATAGGATCATTTTTTTGACCAAAAGGCATAATAAGTAATCATAGTGGACTTACCTACTCCTTAAGGATATATATTTTTGTAGTTATATTATTTGATTCTAAGAGGGTAAAAACTAGATCTAAGGCCAATATTCAAGAATCTATTTTCCAATTTTATATTATCAAACCAATCGCAAATCTGAGGAAACTAATACTTTTTCTTTACCATAACTCGATTGATTTTTTAGTAATCAACACAACGGAATTTTTTTCATCACCTTTCATTATAAAAAATCACAAATTCTACCAAAGGGATACACTCTAATATAAGAATACAATATTAAACAAATCATTTAACTGATTATTTTACTCTTTTAGTTATTTTAGTGACATATGGTAATTAGGAATAGTGATTTGATGAGTATTTGGTTCCAAATTCTTGGAGAAATATACTTGAATAAATAGTGGTAAACTAGAAAATTTAGATGAAATCACTTTATGAAAATCGATGACCATTAGGGGAAGATCACCACTCAGAGATGCTCACTCCAAATAAAAATCGAACACATATACCTCCCTACCCCCCCAAAAAGGAGGCCCATATCTACTCAACCTCTAGTCTCATTCTATTTAGAAAACATGGAGCACCCCTAGAAGGAAGTTAAGGAGACCCAATGAAGATGGAAATTAATTCAATAATTATGGGAAATCATCAAATCCACCATCAAAATGACATCTAGAGGCTTCATATCGAGGAACAAAAAATTCCAAGTGAGACCAAACTTTAACAAAGAGAAGACATAAGAAGGGAATACAAGACCCTTCTATATCTTTGTTTCGAGGGGCATATAAATATCCATAAGAAAATACACAATATCCATCATAATTATTAAAATATTAATAACATGAAATGATATGAATAAATGAGTTACACCAGTATTAGCAGTCACTAATGACGAGACTATAGTGGTGGTACCTCTCACCATCGCTGGACTCATGTCATATTCCTCTAGAGGCTCTTCCAATATGTGATGAAGCTTCATTATAGATGTCTATAGATATAGACCCTTATTTTACGAAGAATAATGTTTCAATATATTACGTTAAGGTATTGATGATCCTATGCCACTATGTAGGGAAGAAAAGTAATGACATAACTTCTGTAGGTGTCTTGAGTGACTGTATGAAATACAAATCATCAGTGACTCAGTATAAATTCAATTTGAACGACCATACTTGAAACTCTAAAATAATGTAAAAGGGACTCTACCAGACACTTAAAAGGGTCTTGATGATTCCTATTTTAATGATCCACTAAGAGACTCATTATGTGTTCTCTTTCCCATAAAGAAACTAACAAAACTTCTACTCAGAGTAAGAGGAAATCCTTTCAACCCTGACTTACCAGCTATGTCAATCTTAGTCGTCAATACTCTATCCATAAAATCATCATTAGAATTGAGTTTTATCATGAAAAAATATGATTAAATATCAAATCATATACCCATATCAAATATCTATTCCTTTATATTCTTACTCGTCACTACCTCCATAGAAAACCAAACAAGTTCAGAAAATTAGTTTTCATACCGAGTCATGGTTCTATTACCTTTTTAAAGGATGAGAAATTTATAATATTTTCTAAAACCATGGATTATTAATAGAAATTTTCTATATAAATTCTTGTGTATCCTTTCCACTCTAAGTCTTCCTATTTTTTTCTATATCCATCAAATCCCACCACCTTCTGCTAGATCTAAAAATCTTGATTTTAGAACACATTAACTTTATAGCTTCTGGTGTTTCAAAGAACTCAAAACATTATTCAATATTTTTGAATCAGTACAATTAATATTAAGTATTATTTGACCCATGGAAATATGGTGGTTTCCTCTAAATAAATTCTTGATGCCATCAAAAGATTCAACCATTCTACGTTCCATAACAGGAGCCTGAATGAGAATAGAAACTCGTTCCTATCCCAGAACCTAGATAACACACACCACTCTGTCAATGAGGTTTTGATCAATTAAAGGTTTCTATTTTTATGGTTATTTGGCATAACCATTATTATTTCTATTAAAATGTATCCCTATGGGATTTTCACTACACAAAATCAACAAGAAACACAAAACAATCAACAAAGATACTCAGATCGCCAAATCAATCAAGATATATAAAGATATAATCTGCATCAGATAGAATTATAAATTAGGGTTCAAACACACTTAGATCAAATCAAGGTAAAATACAAGAATTATTTTAATTTATTACTTAGGGATTATTTTCTTAGAAACCCATAATGACTTAATGCTCTCTTAGATGATATATAGGTAAGATCTTTCTCTTAACAACACCTTGAGTCCTGATAATCCAACCTACAATCTACTGAGACATCCCAAAAATATACCAACATCAAGGAAATATGTACAACCAAAAACCTATGATACCACTTTTTTATGAACCAACCTAGATACCTTAGTATACTAATACATGATCTAGCCTTTACATAGCTAAAATGGTATTCCTGATCCCCAAGAGTTGATGAATAGAACTTGGAATCAAATAAGAAAGTAAAATGAACCATTTTTACAAAGGTAACAAGTATAATAAAATAAAATCAAAAGTTAAATCAATAAAGAGTCAGTATGACAAACACTCCTCAAGGAGAATAGTAGCAAAAGATGATAGAAATTCCGAAAAAAATCATTTAAATAAAATCACACTACATCCAACATGATGAATTCTCACAAAACCCCATGAAACTAGTAGACCACAGCTCCAATGGTCACCACCATCACTCTATATTCCCATGAATCAAGTTCACCATATACCTACATGTAAAAATTTCTCTTTTCTTAGACCTGGAATAACAAAATAAACAAACTCTCAAAGGAAAAGATTGTGTCATGAACCAGCCTGGATACCCTAGTACCCTGATAACCAGGACGGTCCAGATATGGATCGAAGTGAATTCACAATCCTCATGGATTGGATACTAAAACCAAGAATCATACAATATTAAAGTGGGAACATTTTACCCCAAACACAATTGAAGGAAGTGATAAAAGTCAATATACATAACAAAAAACTACATAGGTATAATAGGTACAAGAGGTCAACAAGTAAACAAAACCAATAGGTATAACAATAAAGTACAAGAAAATAGGATGAAAACCCAATTCCCAGTGGACACAATGGCTTAATCCCAAAGATCAACAACTAACACCACCTCCAAGTGGTGCTTTCCCGATGCTCAAACCTAATAGGAGAAAATCTAAAAAATTACAATGCTATAGGTAGGGTGTGAGAAAAGAACTAGTAGGGTAACATTAAGGACTACTTAATATTATGGAACAATTTATTCACCAAATAAATCAGTCAATTTTAAATAAATAGGCCTAGTATTTCAAAATCAAATTTTAAAAAATATGCATAACATTTCAATTGATGGAAATACTTTAATCAAATGGATTAATAAATATTTTATATAAAAATGTTTACATAAATTCACATTGAATTTGTAATTTTTTTGAAAAGTAGTAGCATATATATCAAAGCATTAACAACAAGCAACATTGTCATCTTTAAAGCGGTATAATAGTTTCATGTTATGGGATCATCACACACTTATATAATGAGAAATGAAGATGTGCACACATATCCCTCTTACACTAGCTAGAAAAGAACAACCAACCTCTCACTGGGGATAATATCTACCTATATGGTAATGTTTGAGTTTTAAATCATCAATCCAGTGTAAGGGAAATTCAAACCTAGTGTGTTTGTCCATAATAAAACACTAACTACCTTGGTTTTTATGTTCTCAAACAAAATTTAATAATGGTGAATTTATTCCAAAACCATTTAAAAAAATTTCAATCCATTTTTAATTTCAATATTCCAAATTTCATTATAAAAACTAAAATAGGTTTTCATTCAAATCAAGCCTTTTTCTAGAATAAAACCACCGAGTTTTTATCAAAATAATTCAATCCATTTTTCTCAAATAGTAATTTGAAATAAATTTTTAAAATTAGTTTCACAGTTCAGTTTCATAAATTTTTATTTCGCCATTAAAATCCCATAATTTAGTTTCACAAATCAAATTTCTCAAATTCCATCCAACTTCATAGACACACCCAAATTCATTGGAATTAGATTTTTTACGAATTTAATGAAAAATAAAATAAAAACACACAATTTAAAAAACATTAGGTTTTTAATAGACCAATTAAAAGTAATTTAATTTAGATAAAGTAATAAAATCAAATCAATAAATTTAGAGTTCAGTCAATTTGGAAAAAAATAAACGAAACCACCTACCTTGGGATCATAGGATAATGAATAAAAAATCCTTAAATGGGAAACTATAATGAAGAATGTCATTAAAATTGATCCAAGAATTAAAAATAGATTAAAGATCCAAAATAATGGGGATTATATCCTCCAATGACATGTTGATTTACTAAACCCTAGGGTGGAGAGAGTAGAGTAGGATATAGAGAACATAAAGAGGAAACATACCAGGATAGTAATGAAAAAGGATAACCTTTCTTAAATCATGAATGGAATGGATTTGGAGGAGCCAAAATTGGTCCTTAGGAGCTACAATTACCTAGGAAATCATAATAGGTCGAGTTAGGACCAAGTAGAGGTCTAGTGGTTCTAGAAAATTTTAATCAATTTTTTGATTAATTAAAATATGCGTGCATGGTTTCCTGGGCTGGGCCACATGGTTAGAAAAACTGTCTGCCCTATCCATGTTCCCCTTCTAATATGGTTGCACTGTTTATCGTTAGTGTTCACATGGTTTTTCAAACTATGTGCCAACTACTAAAACATTGACTATCTTGGTATTCAAAGTTTTCACTAGAAGGGCACTCTGTTTGGGAAAACCATGCACAAACTATGCAAATCACAAAAGACCTTCAAAATTTCTGAAATTTCACTTGAGTCATACTTAAATGAAACCCAATAAAACATTGATCAAAATAGGGCTTTATGAGTACCTATAAATAGTAATAGTATGGTACAACCTCTCCACTATAAAATATTTTTGTCCCAAAAAATCCTATTAAGAAGCTTCTGTGTAAATAATATGAGGACACTAATCTCTCATAAGTGCCTAACTCTCCCACATATCATGAGTATAAGAACCATGCTACCAAAGAGCTCAAACCAAAGGTATCATACTCTCAATAAGTGACTTGGTTTCAGAATCAACTATCCTAATTGGGTGATCAGTCATAGATAAATCAGGTTCAACATCCAGATCACTCTAGATCAGAATATGAGATGGATTAAATAGACACTTTCACACCTAACATACCTGGAACACATTGTGTATTGAATTCAACTGTGAAGGAAATGCTAAATGGTTAGTAACATTCACCACCCAGTCCACACCCTCAAAATATCCCATAAAATGAGGATGAAGTTTCCCTTTCCTCCCAAGATGTTGATAACCCAACTAATGTTAAACTTTCAAGAACACATAATCACAAAATGAGAATTCTAATTTTATGTGATTATAATCATTATAAAACTTATACCGACTTTGTTCCATCAATATTATCTAACGAATCAATTGAATATTTTCTATCGTCACTTGAACCAAGATTAGTCTAACCATGAAACATTCACCTATCACTAACCAACACCATAATGAATTATATGTCTGACCATATATGGCCTCAAAAGGATCCATTTAGATTGCAGACTGGTAACTATTTTTATATAAAAACTCAACCATCCCTAGATGGTCATCCAAAGCCCCATAAAAGTCAATGATTCAAGCACGAAACATATCCTCAAGAATCTGCATAGCTCTTTCTATTTTTCAATATCACTACAGATGGTATGACATACTCCAAAAAACCTGAGATCCTATTTTCTCTTAAAAGACTCTACAAAATCCAGAAGTAAATGAAGGATCACTATATGAGACTATTTCATATGGAACTCCTTGAAAATGAATAATATCATTCACATAGATATTTCCCAACTCCTTAACATTTCTTGTATCATGGATGGGTATAAAGTGAGATAATTTAGTCATCTCATCAATCATAACCCGTATCACATTCTTAATTATCTATGTAAGAATTAATCCAACCAAAATTCCATAGAGATATCATCACACTTCCAAGTCGACACTAGAAGTGGAAAAACTAAACCAGAAGGCTTCTAGTGCTCAACCTTGACCTGTTGGAATGTATAACAATGAGATACAAAATATAAAATGCCCCATATCATAACATAACCCCAAATTAATCGCATTTTTTCATATAACAACATCATGGTTTCTGGACACACATCCCACTGGGAATTATAGAAATCCATTATAATAGATTTCCTAACCGATAATGGCACAAAAAAACTGGTTTATATAACATAGAATGCCCTATGCGGAGAACGACCAATCAGATATGGTATCCACACTATAAAGAGAGTATCTAATTATATATAATTGATCATCAAGATGATGTTTTTGATGAATCATCTCTAGAAGATTGGAATCCAACTGAACACTGGTCAAAGAAATATCAGTCCCTGATTCCTAAACTCCAATATGAAACTGTGAAAAAAAAACATCAAGTTCCACTCTTTTTATGATTCTTTTATGACCTGGTTTAGATGTTTTCTACTCAAATAATCTATAATGAAATTCCCTTTCCTAGGGTATAGGGGATGTGAACGTCGAAAGAATTCAGGTATCCCATAAAATTCCTCTGATAGAGATTCAAATATTATTTATAGAAGGTATAACTTAAGAACTTGTGGTCAAAATACATGGTAAAACTTTCTTAAAGAAAGGTAATTCGTCCAAATATTTAGAGAATGCACTAGAGGTACAAGTTCAAGGTCATGGATCATGTAGTTCTACTTGTGTAACCTAAGCTGACGAGATCCATAAGCTATGACATGATCATCCAATGTATGAACCCAACCCAAACTTAAACATGACGCATCACAGAAGAACACATAGACCTGACCAGCCTCTATAAGAGTAAACACCTATATAGTAATCAAACGAATTTTTAGTTCAATAAAATAATTATGACATTTTTTTAATGTCTCATTTTTTCGGTGTATTATTTTTGGATAGTATATGGATTATTTTCAAGACCAGGAAATGAGACAGAGTTAGATATTGAGGTCAGATTTGCCTAAAATAAATGTTTGAAATATATTAAATATATTAAGTAGCTCACGTGTGTAGTTTTCTTGAAAAGGAGGTATAACTTATGAACGGGTTCCCTGATCATAAATATAATGGAATCATTGAGTTAATAATGTAGGTTTTACCCTAGGTGTGACTTAAAATTAATCCGCACAATTCGTTTCTCGAAAAGTCATCATGGGTATAGAAATGAGTAAAATAACTAAATAAATTATTTTATGTCATTTTTTTATGAATATATTGAAAATATTTAAATATATTATTATGAAAGATTCCTAGGGTTAACTTTATAACCCTAGAGACGTTTGAGGACCCTTGGATAGACCATTAGAGAACTCTCTTAGGAGAATGATGATGAGATTATGAATCGATGATCGATGCATATAAAATTCAAAGGATCTCACAAAAAATATGAAATTTAGATTTGTTATTCAATAGATATTGATCCAAATAGAGGTAGGGCATGTGTTTTGATTTTTATTTCTTCCCCATTCTTGATTTTAAGGATGGACATGGACTAATCAATGAATAGATTGATCCACAGTTCGATCATCATGCTGGATGGGAATATTTTCAAGTTTGTAACTGGATAATCCATTTTTGATTTGATTATTTCCATTTTTATTATAATAGAGATGGATTGAGGTCGACACAAATATTGATTAAGGGTCGTTTTTCCTATATGATATTGTGTTTTTCTCCACCCATTCATCATTCATGGTTGGCATTTTTAATTTTTCCCGTGACTCATCAAATCTCGATCAATTTATCATTATGCATCCATTTCTAAGCACAATGATAAAAAATCATAGATATAATATTATAATGAAATGACGGTGGTGTTAAAGTGGAAGCAATGAAAAATTGGACGATGGTGGATACCCTATTTCTTGTTCTACAATGCCTAATGAGGAATAGAGATTTGATCTATTTTTTGAGTAGATTAGAGGGATGGAATGAATTTTTTAGTGATGAAAACATTTAGATGAGGTATATACTTGATTTATGGTGTGATTGGAGCTTAGATCTGAGGTGGCGATGAGGTGGGTGAATGTAGGAGGAAAAACCAGGGTTTCTGGAAAAACCTAATCAACACAGCATGTAATCTAGGATTACATGGAGTGTGGGCCCCCTAAGTGTTGTCTAGGGTTACAGGTAAGGGAAAGGTATCACACGGCGGGTGGGTAGGCCTACACAACATGTGGTCCCTCTCAGGTGAACTCAACATGTACTTTGGAAAGTGCACAGATAGCGGGTGGAGTACACGGGTTGCCTACATGATGTGTACTCCACAACAAAGACATAGGTTGGACCGAGTACATGGGATAATTAATGTATGGGAACTTGTACATAGGTACCGAGGCTAATATCTTTACTAGAACATGGGTTAAATACCAGGGATTCCTACATGGCGTGTAGTACTACACAGACTCCGATTGATGGCATGAGCCATTTACATGGGTAGGACCCTAGGTCAAGGGAAAAGACTTGTGTCCTATAATATAAACTGTGTAATATTTTATACATAGATTGGATATCTTATCCTCTATATCATAGAAAATATTCATTAGGGTTTTCCCCTTATCCTTTCTCCAATGGTTAGTACGATATCATCTACCACTCATAGGAGACTAATCTCTTCAGCATGAATTCTTGGATAGAGTCATTGGAATCCCTCTGAGAGGTCAATAGTGATATCCTCTATTTATCTTCATTCCCTAGGTGGAGTTCATGGTATCAAAGTGACCAAAAATATGTGGGCACTGGTCCTCTACTTAGAGGGTTAATCTAGATTGAGTTATTGGAATCAACCCATGTCCTTGGCAGTGATCCTCCTATTTTTATTGTATTGTATTTAGACTATAAGTGTGTTCTATCTAATGATGAGACTCGGTGAGGAGTACATCTTGGATGGGCATCATCAGTGATATCAAACTCAGGAGTGTGTTCTCCTGGATGAGTTCTTTGTGGAATCTTTGAGCTATAATCCTAAGTCTGGTATACTATGGTTGTGTATTACCTCTAGACTGTGTGTCTTTATTGAGTATATCTGGATATTCATTTTATATGTGATGTAGAAATATAAAAATTTAGAGCTAATAATATTTCCTTTGTTGTATGTTTTTTGGTTTTAAGGTGTCCTACTAGGTATTGTTATACTCACCTCTTCACAAAATTTTCCCACAAATATCATTTCTTATGCAACCAATCGACCTTTTTATAGAGTTTTAGGCGGACCAGGACAAGATGGTGCTTACTAAGACCGGAAAAACTAAGGTGTGTTCCTATAGCTTTCTGAAAGAAGTCCTAGTACTTACTTTGTGGTTTGACTTATGTTATATACTCATGGTGGTGGGATTGTTTTTGGACCCATTTACATTGTTTTAATTCTTATCAAACTCTTGTTTGAGGATTGGATCAATGCATGCATGGTTGTTTAGTTGTTTTTACATTTTATCATTTTATAGGATTGGAGGTGTGTGCATGTGTACATGTACTTAGGATAAGGTCTCCCATGTTAGTGACATGCCTTCTTGGCACTAGTTGGTGACCCTTAGTCTACTGGATATGATATTGGTGAGTCACAACATAGGCCCCTCTGGGGAGGGTCATGACAGAGTGGTATTAGAATGAGTCAGTTCTACTTTAGGACTAAGAGTCTATGAGATTGGTTTGGGGAAATAGTGTAAAGTGTTTTGAGTTTATATTTCAGAAAAGAGACTCCAGTGTTCATGTAGTGACCGACGTATCCAAACACCATGACTCTAATCACCTTATTTTCAAATCATTATATGATAACATTGGTTGTAAGGAAAAAAATAGTACATGAATCAATTTGAATGGGTTGTGGTTTCCATTTCCTTCTTGATTTATCTTTCTAGATATACTCATTGAATGTGGTAAATCTTGTTTATTACTGGATGACTCCATGACAAATACCATCTAGGATTCAATATGATGATCAAAAAGATGATCCCCTCAGTTATGGGGCTTCGATAAAGGGGCCAATTCCCAAGATGTTACCTCCAGTTGTTGCACAATACATACCACCTATATAGAAGCATGTGGTACCTGCAATACTAGTAGATGAGATGTGTAGGATGATCATGGTTAATGAGTTTCAACAAAAGTGACACATATGGTTCTTAGGTGAGCCCAACCCTAAGGTTGATAAGGATGTGATTGAGGTGGTGACCCGAGTTTTTCATCTAGTTAGGACACCAGCAGATCCAACAGTGGTCCTGGAGGCGAGCCTTCTTGACTGCTCAACATGATGATTGTAGGGTTTAGTGACCTAGTCTTACGATTAGGTGATTAGTTTAGGGATAGTTTTCACATGACTTCTCAGATAGGATTTATCACCAGAAACCCTGAGGGATTTTTGTATCCAGAAGCTTCTGCAGCTCCAATAGGGCAGCATGACAGTAGGTGACTATTTATCGAGGTTTACTACCTCCCCAAGTACTCGATAGCTATGGTTTGAGATTATTTCTTTAGGGATTAGACCTTCTAGTGAGTAATATGTAGATACATCATATCCAGTGTTATCCCTCGCTGAATTCCAACCTATGGTAGGGTGATATAATGAGTGTTTGTGATTGAGATTTTTAGGGATGAGTAGTTACAATCAATAGTTGTCAATAGTGGGCATACAGAAGAATAGACCTTGATAGTTGGGATTCGATATCATTCTCAAGGATGTTAATGTTTGAGACGTTTTAGGAGGAGGTCCCAAGACATATGATTTATAGTTAAGGGCACATATGGTGGAGCGAGTTAGTCCAGAGAGAGAAGGTGCTGCTCATGTGACGGCTGATGACATCTTGCATGAGATTGTCCGACCCACCGTATAACCTATAGAGATACTGTGGATTTACCATTGAGGTAGAGAAAATTAAAAGATAAGGTAGTTTTGTAGGGTGGAGGATGTGTAAGAGGATCTAGGAGAGCATGAGGAGGTGTTCAAAGTTTTGACATGTTACCGTCACTGCCCCCCATGTGGTACATGCCAGGGTCAGGGAGCTGGAGGATAAGGGCTGGGATTGCTGACGCGGTCAAAAAATATGAACCAGAGGCTTTGGTAATGATTCATTATAAAATATGTGTCTTTTATACTTTAGATATAGTACTGATAAACAAAGATGTTATTCCTTACATTCTTCCCACATACCTTGTACGAGACTTAGAGAGTCTGATTGAACCTTTAGATTGACCCTTATTCTTAGAGACTCCTACCGGAGAAGACTCAGCAATCACACGCTTATGCCGATAATGTTAATTGACTCTTTGAGGTGAGATTTTATGTTGGAATCTCTTGGTTGTAGAATTGAGTCCTTATGATTTCATCCTTTGTATGGATTGCCCATATACAATTCATGCCTAGATTGACTATTTTAGGAGAAGGGTGCGGTGTGTCCACAATGATGGAACCGTGTTATCCTCTTTAGGTTAAAAGGAAACACATGTATCGTACTATGGGATCATGAATTGGAGGGTATATCTAATTACTCATCAGTTGGATAACCTATCCCATGGTGATATGGATGTTTTGACTTCCCAATTTCATATAGTGGTGGAAGAGTATGAGGATTTCTTCCTTAAATATATTTTAGGTTTAACTCCCCACCAAGAGATATAATTTTACATTGATATACACCATGGGACATAAACGATATTTTCAAATTCATATGGGATGTCTCCCATAGATCTTCACGAGATGATGGTCCAGTTGGAGGACTTGTAGAGGAAGGGATTTGTTAGACCTAGTGTTTCAACCTAGGTAGCCTGAGTTTTTTTTTCCAATAAGGCATAAAGTAGCTTGAGTTTTTGTGTGAACTAATGGTTTTTGGACCTGGTGACCATGAAGAATAAGTATCCACTACCACAGATTGATGACCACTTTGATCAGTTGATAGGGGAATGATGGTTCTCGAAGGTTGACCCTAGGTCAGGCTACCAACAACTATGAGTACAAGATGAGGGAATGTCAAAGATGACATTTAGCTGTAGTTGTGGTATATATGAGTAATTGG
This sequence comes from Viscum album, assembly GCA_963277665.1. NCBI lineage: Eukaryota > Viridiplantae > Streptophyta > Magnoliopsida > Santalales > Viscaceae > Viscum > Viscum album. The sequence continues at coordinate 320,651,647 of OY728127.1, forward strand.
TGATTCCCTTTGGTGTGATGAACACCCCAACAGTGTTCAAGAGAATTATGAACTAGATCTTCCACCCTTACTTAGACTGGTTTTTGGTAGTATTCATTGATGACATCCTTTTTATTGATCATCCGAGGAGGAGCCTGCGAGGCACTTAAGGATAGTTCTGGATATACTCTGAGAGAACTATCTCTATGAAAAGATATTGAAGTTCCAGTTCTAGATATAATTGGTACACTTTCTAGGACATGTTGTCTCAATGGATTGAGAGGATGTAGACCCGGCCAAGTATAAGGCATGTTAGATTTTGATTTACCTAAGAGTGTGATGGAGATGCAGAGATTCCTTGGGATGGTTGGATATTGATGGGGATTATTACCTATTTTTTATAGGATATCAACACCCATGTCATCTTTGAATCAAAAGGGGAATCCTTTCATGTTGATAGAGAGGTTCCGATAGGCTTTTCATCAGTTATGGCAGAGTTTGATGAGCACTCCCATCATGATATTTCTAGAGGAGGGTGTAGAGTATGTATTGTTGTGTAATGAATCGAGAACCAGGATTGATTGAGTTTTTATATAGATTCAAGTGTTGATTTACAATGGTTAAATCCAATTGAGACCACATGAGAATAACTACATGACCCACGATCCTAATCTAGAAGAGGTAATTTTCTCTTTAAAGATGTGGTGACACTACTTGATGGGAAAACAATTTATCACATAATCCAATCATAAGAGTCTCAAGTATATATTTTCTCAGAAGGATCTGAAATTCGGAGAGAGGATATGGATAGAGTTCCTCCATGATTATGAATTCTAAATTAACCATATTTCTAGGAAGGGGAACATGGTAGCAGATGCTCTCTACATGATATCTTGTTCACAGTTGTTGAATGATGAATCAGAGCCATTGAACTTGTTGAAGTCATACTTTATTGAAGGATATGGAGCAACTTACCACTATTTGGTGGTTGTTATCTCTATATTCTTTCAGCGAGTCAGAGAGGCACAACATGGGGATATTGACTATGAGACTGTACATACTCAGATATGCACTAGACATGATCTAATTGGATTATCTAGAGGTGGAGAGTTCAGAGGATACACAATGGTACTAGTAACACTATAGAAGGAGGTTGTAAGAGAGTTCCAAATTTTTCATTTGGTGGTACATCTAGGTGAGGAAAAGATGTACCAGGACCTCCGATGTTAGTTTTGGTGGACATATCTGACAAAGGGATTTGTACAGTTAGTCTCTCGATGCCTTACTTGATAGTAAGTGATGGATGAGAACCATATTCCAGCAGGTTTTTCTCAACCCCTTGATGTGCCATAATGGAAGCGGGATGGTATATCTATGGACTTCAGGAAGGGATTACAACTTACATCCCAAGGACATGATGCAATCAGGGTGATCGTAGACCTACTCAACATATTAGACCACTTCCTATATATATGAGAGGATTTTTTAGTAGAGTGATTGGGATGATTCAAGATACAAGAGATAGTCTGACTCCATGGAGTTCCATAGATGATCATTTTTTGACATAGTGCTCATTTCCCATTCCGTTTGTGTAAGATATTACAGGAGGCGTTTTGGACTAAGTTATGCTTGGGCACATCATTTCACCCCCAAACTGATGGCTAGACTAAGTGGACCATTCAAGTACCAGAGGACATGTAGTGAGCTTTCTTGTTGGATTTTGGACATAGTAGGGAGGATCACCAAACATGGGTGTAGTTTTCATACAAAAACATCTAAAATTACATCATTGGTATGCCACCATTTTAGGCACTGTATGAGCGACCTTTTAGGTCACCAGTTTGCTGGACTGTCCTAAGAGAGTCAGCACTCATGTGCCCAGAGTTGGTGTATGATACAATAGAGAAGGTTTAGATCATCTAGGAGTGGATGAAGACTACATCAAGCCATTATAAGTGTTATAATGATAATCAGTTAAGTGCTTTGGAGTTTGAGGAAGGAGACCATGTGATCCTATAGGTTTGACCTCAACATGGTTTATAAAGATTTGGTCAGTGTAGAAAGATATATCAATGGTTTGTTGGACCTTTATAGATACTATGTCGAGTTGGAGAGGAGGCGTTCCACTTAGCTGTACCTCCATAGTTAGACTGGGTACATGAAGTCTTCCATCTGTCGTAGATGAGGAGGTACATGCACGAATCATCACACATTATTGACTAGGGTGAGATGGACATCAGGGATGGAGCTACCTTTGCTGAGTAACCAATAAAGAACGAGGACCAACAGGAGAGGATCCTCTATGGATGATCGTTTATTTAGTGCATATACAGTTGAAGGACGAGAATCTCCAAGAGAGAACATGGGATCGAGAGGCTCAGATTCGTGCTCAGTACCCACATCTTTTTGAGTATCCCCTATTTTGGATTTTTGGGGACATAAATCCCCAAGGAGAGGAGAATTTACTATCTCAGATTTTCCAAGTATTATTTTTGGATGTTATATAGATTAAATTTTTGATTAGGTGTTGAGATAGAGTGCGATTTCACGGCCCGGTGTTCCCAGAATAAAATTTTCAAATATATTATAAATATTAAATATTAAAAAAGCACAATTTTCATGAAAAAGTGGAATAAATTATATATGGGTTTTGGATAAGAAATCTAAGGGAACTATTGAGTTCAGAATGTTGGTTTTACACTTGGAGAGACTTAACATTAGTTCGCGCAGGTCATTTGTAGAAAAGTCATTGCAGGTGAGGAAATGACTAAAATAATTAGATAAATTATTTTATTTCATTTTTTGGATGAAGTGATTAAAAATAATTAAATATATTGTTATTAAAGATTTATAGGGTTACCTGCATAACCCTAGAAATGTTATAGAACCATTGGAGAGACTATTAAAAAACTCTCTTATGTGAACAACGACCATATCTTGGATTGATGATTTAGGAACAATAGTTTTGAAGGACCTCTCAAATGAATTCAACAAAACATTTTTGTCACTAGAGATTGATCCAAATAATGGAATGGAATGAGTTTTTCTTTTTATTTCTTCCCCATTCTTGATTTATATGATTAATATAGACCAATCAAAAAACAAATTGATTTATTGTTCTATTGCCTTGAAGGATGGGCATATTTTCAGGGTTTTGATGGGAAAATTCCATTTTAATTTGATTATTTATATTTTTGTTCTAATGGCGATAGATCAAGATTGACATGAACATCTATAAAGGTTCATTCCTCCAATATGTTCTTGTTCCTTTCTCCCCCATTCACTATTCATCATGAGATTTCTTCATTTGGCTCGTGGGTTGAAAAATATTGATCAATTGATCATTGTGCATCCATTTTGTGATGAAATGATCCAAAATCATAGACCCAGGATCATCATGACATGAAGATGGTATCAAATTGTAAGAAACGATGAATCAGATGATGGTGGATATCAGATTTCACATTCTTCAGCATTATTTGATGCATAATGAAGAATGATGATACGATCCATTTTCGAGAATATTCAAGGGTCAAAATGAATTGTTCTATGATGAAAAGTTTTGTCTGAGGTATATCCTTTATTTATGGTGTGATTGAAGTTGATATCCGAGGAGGTGGCGGTGTGGGAATACGCAGGAGGAAGAATCAGGGTTTCTGAAAAAACCTGATCAGCATGTCATGTAATATGGGATAACATGTCATGTGGGGACCCATTGAGTGTCATCTAGGGTTACAGGTATGATAATGGTATCACATGGAATATGGATATTCCTATATAGCACGTGGTCCCACTCGAGTGAAGTCAACATGTACTTTAGAAAGTACACAATCATAGGGTGGAGTACATAGATTTCCTACATGTTGTGTACTCCCCTACACACACTACTAGAAAAACAGGTATTTGCGACGGGATCCCGTCGCAAATGGCCTTTTGCGACGGGGGCCCGTCGCAAATCGCCCGTTGCGGAAAATACCGTCGCAACAACAATTATTTGCGACGGGCCCGTCGCTAAAGATATTATTTGCGACGAGGATCCTTCCCATCACAAATATTACTCCGTATATTTGTAAAAAATTTTAAAATAGTAATTGCGACGGGGCCCGTCACAAATACGTGTTGCGACGGGGCCCGTCGTAATTACTATTTTTTTAAAAAAAATAAAAAACTATTATTAAATTATTTTAATGAATATCATAATAATAGTATTTGCGACGGGCATAGTATCTCGTCGCAAATACTATAAAAAAATAAAAAAAATAAATTATTAATAAATTATTTTAATTAATATAATAAGAATCCAATTATAATTCAAAAATAAAAAATAATAAAATATTACTAAATGATTTTAATTAATATAATAATAGAATTGTAATTCACAAATAAAAATAATAAATTATTAATAAATTATTTTAATTAATATAATAATAATAGAATTATAATTCAAAAATATAAAATAATAGAATATTAATAAATGATTTAATTAATATAATAATATTAGAATTATAATTCATAAATAAAAAAATATTAATAAGTTATTTTAATTAATATAAAAATAGTAGAATTATTTTACATTCAAATATTAAAATAATTCAAATATTACAAAAAAAATATAATTAAATTATAATATTATAAAATTTTAATATATATATAAAATTTAATATTATAAAATATAAATAATATTATTATTCATATTAATATTGTTATTTCAAAATATAATATTATTAATATTTTATAATGAGACAGAAACTATGAATAGAAAAAAATTCATATTTTGATTTAACAAACTGTATAACATAAAAACAAACTCTAATCTGAAGGAGGGGGGGAGGGGGGGATCTGCAGATGCTGGTGGAGGAAACTCCATCCTTAAAGCATGAGTGAGTCAGCGCATGTACTCCATCTGCTCCTGGTGCTGCTGCTGCCACCGACTCATCTGCTCCTCGTACAGCTGCTGTTGGCATCGACGCTCCTCCTCATGCTGCTGCTGCTGTTGACGCATTAGCTCCTGCTCTTATTGGAGACTCTCTATCAATGTAGTCTGAGATCGCAACTGATCCTCATACTGTGTAGCAGAAGAAGATGCACGAGCTCCTCTCGAGCTGGACGCCGACATCGCAGCACTGCCATAATAATCTCCGGGAGTCAGTAGAGAGCTAATACCAACTACCCGGCCCCTCTCGAAGGCATACTGGGTGGCCTACATCCATGCCGTCTCATCAAAATGATGGACAATTGTCTGATCTGATGACTCGGCCTGACTCTCAGGCTGGGTCTGTGACGCTGCGGCCTCATATGACTCCTGTAGTTTCAATTTAAAATTAAAATTGTGAATATATTATATGTAGTTAATTTTTAAACTTGAAAAAAAATAATACTGACCACGATGTGATGCGGACGATCACCTCTGAGCTCCCCAGTAGCAGGATCACTATACATCCTCTGATATACGTCGTACTCTGTAATATCGGGGTGCTTGACAGCCTATAAGAATAAAAAATAAACTGTTAATATTTATAGTTATATAAAATATTTATAAATAATGTACGTACCAGATGCTGTCTATGAGTACTAAAAGAACGACTCCCAGCTCGATGAGTCACCTCCTGTATCCCCCGATTCTACCTCCCCACCGATGATCTCCTCTAAAAGGCACCACTCAACCAGTGCGCACATAATCCATCCCATACATGGGATGAAATGTACTCTGGTCGGTGTGCTCTACATGACTCGTCAAAATCTGACACTCCTGATTTCTTCGTGGCAGATTTTCTTAAATTGTGCAAAAACTGACGAAAGCGATCACGCATGGTCACCTCCCATGCCTTGTGGATGGCGTCACGCATGGTATCCTTGATCAGATACCATAAACCCTACAAATAAATCAAAATATCAAGTTAGAAATGAAATAATTTTCAAAATAAAAATTATTTATTTACGTATGTACCAACCAATGGCCGAACATGGCCTACTGCACATCAATGGGAATCTGCTCCCATGTGGTCCACTGCTGAGAGAAATAGTTGCGCAAAATAGCACTGCCCTGTCCGACTTCTATATGCGGAAAACTATAAAAATAATAAACATTTATTATGTGAATAGATTAATGAAATCATAGTCAAATCCACAGATTATTACACAGGTTATCACACCTCCGTGTGCGTAGATCAAACCCAAGACGTGGATGTCGCTCGGGGACGAGGTCAGGAATCATCAATCGTGTAAGACCGCGCCCCCTCCGCGTACTCCCTGGAGCACCTGCAGGCTGAGGGTCATCTGCCAACAACTCATCCGCATCGAAAGTCTGGTCGACATCCGCCAACTCATGAAATGTGTCGTCGTCCATCTGAAACAGAAAATGTTCATGTTGTTAGCAAATAATTGATAATTACTATTATATATATATATATATTATGATTGTATATTGCTACCATGGAATTCTATCAGTGTTCATCTTCATCATCATCTTCATATATGTCAATGTCATCTTCATATTCCTCCTCAACATCATCGATATCCATTCGAGTTCCAGTTGATTCATCTCTTACCATTTCAAATTCATATGTGAAATCATTAACATCATCGTCATCACCGACTCTTAAATGTGGGGTGTTGTCATCGATACTCATGTCTCTTTGTAAAAAAGATTGATTTTGAGTAATCTCTTGAAAAAATTCAATTCTTTGCACATCCATGAAAGCACATTCACTTTGACTAAACTGATTGTCTCAAATTTTGATTTTTATTACACTCCACCAATCAGTCAAGTCTCTTGATGTAGCACAGTACTTTGCGTAATAAACTTGATGTGCCTGTTGAGCCAATAAGAATGGTTCATTTACTGCGAGAACACTTTTTTATTTAATATCGATGATTCCATGAGTCGGATGAACACGCACGCCTCTCTCTGTATCCAACCACCGACATTTGAACATGGTTATGTAATGTTGTCCAAGATAATAGAGTTCAATGATTTCATCAAGTATGCCATAAAAGTCAACTTCATTTTCTCGATGATGAGATCCTCTCAAGCTAACTCCACTATTCATTGTTTTTTTTGATTCCCCATATGCATGTGTGTGAAATCGAAATCCATTCACCACATATGCATTATAAGTTTTAACAAGTTTGGATGGTGGGTTACTCAATATACACAACCGTTTGTCAATTTTATCAGCATGTCGAGACACCTGAAAATTTGTGAAATAATTATCGACATAATAAACTATACATTGAATGAGTTTCTAAAAGATAAAGAATTTATGTTACCAGTTTTTGAAACCACTGAGAGAAAAGACACATATGAAAAGAGAATTGTATATAATATAAAAAATTATATTATTTTAATATTAATAATAAAATATACTAATAATGTAATAATGTTATTATTCCTAATTATTGGTAATTATTCCTAATTATTAGTAATTCTTACTAATTATTGATAATTATTACTAATTATTGGTAATCGTTACGAATCATTACTAATTATTGGTAATTATTTCTAATTACTGGTAATTATTTCTAATTATTGGTAATTATTTCTAATTATTGGTAATTATTCCTAATTATTGGTAATTATTCCTAATTATTGGTAATTATTCCTAATTATTGGTAATTATTGGTAATTATTGATAATTATTGGTAATTATTATTAATTATTGATAATTATTACTAATTATTACTAATTATTACTAATTATTAGTAATTATTACTAATTATTGGTAATTATTACTAATTATTACTAATTATTGGTAATTATTATTAATTATTACTAATCATTGGTAATTATTATTAATTATTACTAATTAGTGGTAATTATTGGTAATTATTACTAATTATTACCAATTATTACTAATTATTAGTAATTATTGGTAATTATTCATATAATTACCAATAATTAGTAATAATTACCAATAATTAGAAACAATAACATTATTAGTATATTTTCTTATTAATATTAAAATAATATAATTTATTATATTATATACAATTCTCCTTTCATCTAGGTGTTTTCTGTCTCCACTTACAAATATTACATGTGGAGACAGAAAACACACAGATGAAAGGAGAATTGTATATAATATAAAAAATTATATTATTTTAATACTAATAATAGAATATACTAATAATGTAATAATGTTATTATTCCTAATTATTGGTAATTATTACTAATTATTGGTAATTATTACTAATTATTGATAATTATTACTAATTATTGGTAATCGTTACGAATCATTACTAATTATTGGTAATTATTCCTGATTATTGGTAATTATTCCAAATTATTGGTAATTATTTCTAATTATTGGTAATTATTCCTAATTATTGGTAATTATTCCTAATTATTGGTAATTATTCCTAATTATTGGTAATTATTGGTAATTATTGATAATTATTGATAATTATTATTAATTATTATTAATTATTGATAATTATTACTAATTATTGGTAATTATTACTAATTATTGGTAATTATTACTAATTATTATTAATTATTAGTAATTATTACTAATTATTGGTAATTATTACTAATTATTACTAATTATTGGTAATTATTATTAATTATTACTAATTATTGGTAATTATTATTAATTATTACTAATTAGTGGTAATTATTGGAAATTATTACTAATTATTACCAATTATTACTACTTATTGGTAATTACTGGTAATTATTGGAAATTATTACTAATTATGGATAATTATCTGTAATTATTACTAATTATGGATAATTATTGGTAATTATTTCTAACTTATGGTAATTATTGGTAATTATTGGTAATTATTACTAATTATTGGTAATTATTACTAATTATTGGTAATTATTACTAATTATTGGTAATTATTACTAATTATTACTAATTATTACTAATTATTGGTAATTATTACTAATTATTACTAATTATTGGTAATTATTACTAATTATTACTAATTATTGGTAATTATTATTAATTATTACTAATTAGTGGTAATTATTGGTAATTATTACTAATTATTACCAATTATTAATAATTATAGATAATTATTGGTAATTATTGGTAATTATTACTAATTATGGATAATTATCGGTAATTATTACTAATTATGGATAATTATCTGTAATTATGGACAATTATTGGTAATTACTACTAATTATGGATAATTATGGGTAATTATTACTAATTATGAATAATTAGTGGTAATTATTACTAATTATTGATAATTATTTGTAATTATTACTAATTATTGGTAATTATTACTAATTATTGCAAATTATTGGTAATTATTATTAATTATTACTAATTATTAGTAATTATTGGTAATTATTACTAATTATTACTAATTATTGGTAATTATTGCTAATTATTACTATTTAGTACTAAATATTGGTAATTATTGGTAATTATTACTAATTATGGGTAATTATTACTAATTATTGCAAATTATTAGTAATTATTACTAATTATTGTTAATTATTAGTAATTATTAGCAATTATTACTAATTATTACAAATTATTGGTAATTATTGGAAATTATTACTAATTATTGGTAATTATTACTAATTATTAGTAATTATTACTAATTATTACTAATTATTGGTAATTATTGGTAATTATTACTAATTATTCCGAATTATTGGTATTTATTACTAATTATTAGCATTTATTCTTAATTATTGGAAATTATTACTAATTATTCCTAATTACCATTAACTATGAACAATGAATACTAATAATTTAAATTTATTAAGTAACAAAACAATGTAAACATAATTAAATTACAACTAATTAAAAATAATTGAAACTAATAAAAAATTTAAAATAAATAATAAATTAAAATAAACATATATACCTTTAAAATTGATCTGAGGTTGATCTCTGAGCGTTGTTGAAAACTTTAATATCAACTCTAAAAAAAAAGTAAACTTAAGAAATGCTGAACTCTAAAAATAGAGTTTTGAGAGAAGGAAAAGATGGAGTTTGAGAATGAATGAAAAAAAACGGATGGGGGGGTATTTATAGGTTAGATTATTTGCGACAGGACTATTTGCGATGGGATACCCCTCGCAAATAGTATTATTTGCGATGGGATACCCCTCGCAAATAGTATTATTTGCGATGGGATACCCCTCGCAAATAGTATTATTTGCGACGGTACCCGTCGCAAATACCTTGGCCCTCATTTATTACGGTCAACGGTTAAATAGTTATTTGCGACGGGTACCGTCGCAAATAATAACCTACCGACATACTATTTGTGACAGGGGTATATTCCCATCGCAAATAGCTATTACCGCCGGTTATTTGCGATGGAGGTATATTCCCGTCGCAAATAGCTATAACCGCCGCCGGTTATTTGCGATGGGCGGTAAACGCCCGTTGCAAATAACTTTTCCGCGATTTGGCGCGCAAAACGCGCCAGTCCTTTTGCGACGGGGAAAGCTAACCCGTCGCAAATTCCTACTTATTTGCGACGGGCAAATTCCCCCGTCACAAATAAGTTTCTAACGGGACTATTTGCGACAGGATTTATCCCCGTCGCAAATAACCCATCGCAAATGACCATTTTTCCCGTAGTGACATACACAAGTTAGACCGAGTGTACGGGCTAAGATGTGTACTTGAACATAGACACGAGTACATATGATATGATGAGTACTAGCACATGGGTATAATACACATGATTCCTACACAGAGTGTACTACTACACAAACTTGACATTATGACACATGCCGTTTACATGGGTAAGACCTGAGGTCATCAGACACAATGTGAGACCCCTAATACACGCCATATAATCTTTTATTCATGGACTGGATCTCTTTTCTACCATATCTTGGACAAGATTATTTAGGGTTCGTTCCCTGTATCTTTTCACTAATGGTTAGAATGGTCTCATGTCCTACCCTTATGAAAACAATCCCTTCAGAAGGAATTCTTGGATAGAGTCATTAGAATCCCCCTAAGAGGCCTAGAGTGAGGTCCTCTATTCATATTCATTCCCTAGGTGGAGTTATTGGTATTTACATGACCAACACTACGTGGGTGCCGATCCACTACTTAATGGGTTAATCCAGATTGAGTTATTGGTATCAACTAATTGACTTGGTAGTGATCCTCATATTTGTATCGTATTATCTTCTAACTTTCAGTGTGTTATTTCTCATGATGAGACCCAAAAATTAGTACCTCTTAGATAGACTTCATCAGAGCTGTCAGACTCAACAGTGTGTTCTACTAGATGATTACTTTGTGGAATCATAAAGTTGGAATCATATGGCTGATATAAAATGGTTGTGGACTACCAATAGACTGTGTTTTTTTTGAGTATATCTGGATATTATTATTATATTTACATTAGACATATACCTATGTAGAGATGAATGTATTTACTTTGTTATATTTTTGTGGTTTCAGGGTGTCCTACTGAGTATTGTTATACTCACCACTGCACAATCTCTGCACTCATGTTTCATGTATTTGTGTAGATGATCAACCTTTTGATAGATTCCTATGAGGACCAGGACCAGACTATGCTTCGTGAGACTAAATTGACCGATGTGTGTTCCAGAAGATTTTTGACAGCAGTACTAGTATTTACTTTTAGGTGGGACTTGAGTTATATAATCTTTGTGATGGGATTGTATTTGGACCTGTTTACTGTCTTTAACTTCATCTCAGATTATGGTTAGGGGATTACATGTATGCAAGCATGGTAGTTCATTTTTTTTTAAATTTTAGTGTTTTATATGCTTGGATATGTGTGGATGTGAACATGTACTTAGTCTAAGGCCTCCGATGTTAGTGATATGCCTTCTCGGTGCTAGTATCCAGACCCTGGCCTATTGAAGGTGGGATTGGAGAGTCATGGAATGGCCCCCTCCGAGAAGAGTCATAACATTTTTCATTCCAATAAATATTTAATCCCTTTCGAGTTAGAGTAGTCATTAGAGAAGTCATCTTTGATAAGTCCTTTACAAACTGGTTATTGTTTCTTGCTAAACCTAATAAGTTTCGAATCTTTAAAAAATTTGTGGTTTTTACCATTTCATAAAATCCCTCAAATTCTCAAGATCAACTGATATACCATGTTCAGACACCATTTTTTCTAAGAACATCAATTATCCAATCCATATTTCACATTTCGAAAGGTTTTAATGAATTCAGGGATTTCTCAACAATTGTAGGATATCTCTCAGATGACGCACATAACCCTCCGCAGAATAATAGTGAAAAAGGGTTTCATCCACAAAGACAAAAAAAGTACCAAGATACTCATGGAAAATCCTATTCATTAAATCTGTAAATACTATAGAAGCATTGGTTAGACCAAATGGAATGACAAGGTGCTCATAATGCTCATACCTATTCTAAATGTCAGTTTTCTTAATGTTATATTATTTTATTCTGAAATGATGATAACCAGATTGAAGATCAATCATTGAGAACCAGTTCACCACTTTCGAATGGTAAAATAGATCATCAATCCATATAAATATATATTTTTTTCTTTATCCTAACTAGATTTAGTTTTTAGTAATCAACCCAAAGGTGAAGTTGACCACCAGCTTTATTAGAAAAGAGAACTGGCACCACCCAAGGTGAAACACTCAGGCATATAAATCCTTTCCCTATAAGATAATCCAACTGAGTCTTCAACTCTTTCATTTTAGCTGGTTCCATGTGGTAAGAAGGAATAGATACTGGTTGAGTACTAGGAAATAAGTCAATAGAAAACTCCACCTCCCTTACTGTTGGAAAACTACAGAAATCATAAGGAAAAACATTGGAAAACTCGATGAAAACTATAGGGATATTATCAGTCAAGCATTTTTATATCAAATTAAAATAAATCAGGGATATTAATTTCCCCATCTCTGGATAATATGGTCCATATATACTCAATGTTGGGTCCCATTCTCCTCAAAATACATAGAATACACCATTAGGTGTAGTGAAAGAGACTCATCAATTATATCAATCAATCCGAAATTTATTAGAAATGAGCCAATCCATCCTGAATATGACATTAATATGTTTCATGTTGAGAACCCGAAGAATACAAGTAATCTTGATATCTAATAATAATAAAATACATGCAAGAATATAAAGAACCTTCTCTCTCTTAATTCCGAGTGCATAGTAATATCAATTAAATACGATAAAAGCTCTATAGTAAGATTAATAAGATTGAAAATATGGGATGAAATAAAAAAATGAGATTCATTTGTATCAAATGATGTAGTCACTAATTATGAAGATATAGTGATGGTACTTATCACTGTCATTGGACCTATATCTAGTTCCTCTGGAGACTCTTCTACTCCGTGAAGAAGCTATGTTCTGGATACTTGTATCTAGGACTGCTTTTCTCGCAAAACATCTGATTTCATTGTATTTTTAGTAGTAATTTACTATCCCATTCCACTAGGTGGAGTGTATTAGACATAGAAGAACTTTTGGAAGTGTCTATAGCCACCACAGGAACCACATATACTGGGTGACTCAGTGAAAAACTATTTCAAATTCTCTATCTTTCCACACTGGTAATAAATCAAAGGTCCTTAGGCCGAAACTGTAGGTGGTCTATTAGAACCCTGCTATTGAGAACCATCACAAGAATCATAACTCAACTTATTTCCTTTAAAGGAACTCAAACCACCACTGGGAGAGAAATTGACTCCTATAAATACTGACATGCGATATAGATCCATTTCAACCATCAATGCTCTATCCAACACATCAGCATAAGAAGACAACTTTAACAAGAAAAAATGAGAACAAATATCAAATCAAAGTACCATCTCAAACCATAATGTATTGATCTTCTCATTTGATACAATTTGATCTGAAAACTATGTAATCTCAACAAAATGATTTTCATACTTAGTCATAGTTCTATCATCCTGCTCATGTTTGGAAAAATCTAGTGCCTTGGGAAACACTATCAAATCTACATAAAACTGGTCAGTTAAAAGATCTTTAAAGTTTTTCCAATGAAATATCATGCTTCTTTTCTATCACCATCATGCACCACCATCTCCCTATAGGTCCCTCTAGGTTGAAGGTGGAACATTTTACCTTGATTTCATCAGGCCTTTCCAAGAAATCAAACAGAATATCAATATCTCACAACCAATCGTTATCCTTTTATGGATCAATTGAGCCTGGGAACACTGAAGGATTTTTACGAAGGAAATCCTAAGAATGAATCCTAAATTAATAAATCCAAGGTTTCACATCTGGATTCTGAATAAGAATGGGTGAAGGTTCTTTTTTGAGATCTTGGATGACATGCACAATAACTTCAACCAGATTATGGCCCATAAGAGGATTTTCTCACTATAGTTCATTAGAATATTCCTCCTAGATATGATTTTCATGTCTTATTAGAGGAACGATTCTAAAAAACATTATTAGACAACATTGAATACACCACATTAATACTAAAACAAGGAAATAATGAGAAATTAATACCATAAGTTAGATAAACAAGATTTGGATTTCAAACTATGAAAATAAATTCCGGGAAATTACTATAACTGATCCTCAAGATGTCTTTCCTGAACCACCCCCAGTGACATAAGGATCATTGCGGTGAGAGATGTTTAGACACTCAATCACAACCACCTTCTAATTCCTAACAAAATAACTCAAATTTCATACTAAATTCAAGGAAAGATGAAATACCTAAACCTCCCTTTGATACCAATTTGTCATTAACCCACATGGATACCCTGGTACCCTAATAACTAGATTGGTCATGAAATGGACTGAAGGGTCTTATTAATCCCCATGGGTTGGTGAATAGCACCAAGCATCATACAATATTAAAGTGGGAACATATTTTCCACAAATAAAATGGAAGCAATAGGTAAAAGTTAGTACACACAATAAAAAACTCCACAAGGAGAAAATGTACCAAAAGTCAATAGGTAAAAAAACTAAAGGAACAATAGAAAAGTACCAAAAAACAAGGTAACAACCGAAGTCCCAGTGGACACAACAACTCAATCCCAAAGGTCAACATCTACCACCTCCTAAAAGTGGTGGATTCCCCTTGATCAAACCAGATAGGAGAAAATATACAAATCCCAAAGGCACTTGTAGTGTGTGAGATAAAATCCTAGCAGGGTCTCACCAAATATTCCATATTATGGTGGAATAATTAATTAAACCAGATAGGAGAAAATATACAAACCAGATAGGAGAAAAGTGGTGCATTCACCTTGATCAACATCTACCACCTCCTAAAAGTGGTGCATTCCCCTTGATCAAACCAGATAGGAGAAAATATACAAATCCCAAAGGCACTTGTAAGGTGTGAGATAAAATCCCAACAGGGTCTCACCAAATATTCCATATTTTGGTGGAATAATTAATTAACCAAATAAATCTTTCAATTTTCCATAAACATGCATAACATTTCAAAAGAACTTTTAAAACAAAACATTCTTTACATTTTAGTCGATGTAAACACTTTAAAAGATGGATTAATACACACTTTTTTTATAAATTTTTATATAAGTTCACATGTATTTTGTAAAATAATTTATAAAAAGTAGTATATATAACAAATAGTTGACAACTAGAAACATGGTCATCTTTTAAGAGGTAGGATAGTTCCAGGTTATGGGATCCTCAAACACTTATATAATGGAAAGTAGCAATGCACACACACTTCCCTCTGACACTATCCAGAGAAGAATAACCAACATCCCACTAGGGATAAGATATGCCTATATGTTTATGTTAGAGTTGTAAAGTGTCAATATGGTGCTAGTTAAATTCCATCCTACCATGATTTTCCCTAATCACACACTAACTACCTAGGATGACATGTGATAAATAAAATTTAAATAATGTGAATTTATTCCAAAACTATTTAAAATACAATTCAGCCCATTTTTTATTTCAATATTCCAAATTTCCATTTTAAAACCAAAATGTGTTTCTAATCAAATCATTCAATTTTCTGGGATTAACCCACCGGGTTTTTATCAAAACTATTTAAGACATTTTTCTCAAATACCAATTTTAAATCAATTTCACAAATCATTTTGAAAATTCATTTTTATAATTTTAATCCCACCATTTAAATTTGACTTTTTAATTTCCCAAATTAAATTTAAAAAATTCATTAAAATTGCACAAACACACCCTAATTCATTACAATTGTGGGGTTTTTTTCCAATTTCATGCCAAATCAGATCCAAATCCCTAATTTATAGAAATATTTTTTTAATAACCCAATTGAATGAAATTTAATTTAGATTAAAAAATTAAATAAATTCAAAACATCTATTGTTAAATATGTAATTCCATAACCCCAGATATCCTAAAGCCAGTGCATTATTATATTTCATTGGCAATATTACATGGGAGAAAATGGCGAAGGACCATACAATTTAACAGTCTTGGAAAATCAAGATTACATAAATGATACCCATAATACATTGGGAGAAAAAAAATAAAACATGCTTCACAATAACTAAAATAAACTACATCCTTGAAATCTTAATCAATGTTATCTTATTCAAAACCTAGGGAGAGAAAAATAATAAAGGTGAGCTCAAATTATCAGTAAGGGTATGTAAAACAGAAGTAAAAATCAATCTATATGGAAAGGTAAACTTCTGAGATCACTTTCCATTTACAAAACTATATAAGGCACAAATAATATGGAAATTATGAAACTAAAACATATGCCATAAATCAATAAACTAAGAATGGAATACTTTCATCGATATGTCGATGAACAATATCATGGATAAATAATAACTAAAATTATATGAGTGAAATAATTTATTTAAGGACATCATATCTCAGGCACATAAAAAGTTATTATCGTTAATACCTTTCACAAGATGGTTTAAACCTAAGGTTTAAAGCCCATTTAACCAAAATATTTGTATCATGAGAACCCGTTGATGCGTTGAGGAGCTATATAAATTCCAGGTTCCACCCATCATTTCCAGTCCAAAGTATTTCTCATATTGAATAACCAAAATAAATAATATTCCTTACCAAATAACCATATTGAATGAGTAATATGGATCTCTCAATAATTTCCGTGAAGGAAATAATATAATATCATCAAAATAATGAGATTCAAGATAACAAATCAGAATTTAGAATATACACCGTAAAAAAGGAACAAGGTCCATAACATTTCAATAAGCCTCAATGAAATGAAATTGAGACGAAATCCCTTACCTTGAGTCCAAATCACCACGTATATTCCTTGTTCTTCCTAAATAATAAACTTAAGTTAATTTATAATTGTTTTTTAACATTTTTCAGGTTTATTATCTCTTTTATATCACTTATTACCATGTTATAACAATTACTTAATCATTTATGTTCAAAACATACATTTTGATGTAGTTCAATACTTGAGTAAAAAAATGAACTTGTTTTGATGTAAATTGTCCATGAGGTCTTAAGTACATTACCTTCAGAATATTATTCATGATTTATATATCACATATATCTAGTATATATGTATTTATAATAGTCTGTAACATTTTTATATAGGAAATGAAATGCACCGTACATGGAGACGGTAGGCCGTACATACACATGAACACTAATTTAATTTCTTTGTCATATTAAAGGAATGAAAAATAAATGATAAATAGGTATGTTATAATTACAGTATAGTATATATGTTATATATGTTACATAGGATCATTATCTTCATCCTTTATACATTCCAGGTATGGCATGAATGAGTCATATCACTTTGATGGGGTGGTAGTCCACACTTTCTCAAATGCAATTATCGTATTTTCACAATATGGAAAGCTTAAAGGTATGTTGTAAATATAAATTACAAAAGAATAGATACAATATAAATATAATATATCTCATATATAAATAGATTTCCATCATAATTTATTCTATGATAGGTGGTAGGAGAAAATTGAATAATCATCATTACGCGAGGCAGTAGATCACCGTTCACAGAAACAACATTTTCGTATCCACTAGATGGGGGTGTGTGTAAGTGTAGTTAAAATAATTCTCATAAAAAAAATCCTAGTATATTTATGATACTATTGTTGTTATTTATTTATATAATAATAAGAGATTATGGAGTGGATATGGAAAATAAAGGAAAAGGAAGTTGAGAGAAGGCATTACCTCTAAATCGGGTAACTTATATTGATTTGAGCCTAAATGATTTATTGAATTTCCTTATGACCAATGTATCGATTTTAGGATGAGGGTAGGGATTTTCAGAGATTATTTTATCATAGTTTTTATGATACAAGGGGATTTAGAGGTTTAATTATGTGGCAAGATGTGGTGGCCTTTTAAAAGAGGGAGGAGGGGAACTTTAGGAAAGTATTGGAATATTATTTTATTATAAAATGATTTTATATTTATAATAGTTAAAAATAGATATATTTCGAGGATAAGATGAAAATGGGTCTAAATAATCTCTACCAATAAGGTTTAAACAAGTTTAGTTCACAAATTAACCTTATCTTTTAGATTTAACCCTTAGTTAAAAACATTAACTCTTACCATGTCTTCTTGTATTTTCAAAATACATGGTTACTATTATTACTATAAAATGTATAGATAACCAAAAGTGGATCATTAATTAAAATTTTAACATTATATATGTCTCTTGGGTGAATAATATATTTTTAGGACTATTATATCATTTAATAAAATTGTATTTGTTTTAAAAACTCATTCATTTCAATTTTGACACTATTTAGTAATTTATTTTTGGTAAAGTCATAACAAAATGATTCCTTATAAAAAAAGAAGTTAAATCAAATATAATATGTAAATATTATCCATATAATTATTTAATGGAATCAAAATGTTCAAATTAAATTTAGTTTAATATTTATAATATCATTTAATTGAATCCTTCATTAATAAGGTAATCACTGCATCATCATTGTGTCATAAATAAATTTTTCTATTTAATATATAATAATTATAAATAAAATAAAATGATGTATGAAATATTTTTATCTTTATAATGAATATTTATAGTCAATGAGATAAATTATTCAACCCTATATTAATGTTTTTTTAGTAAAAGATACATGTTTATGTTATATTTCTCTTTACTTTAAATTAATTCTTATAACACGTCATTATCACACCCAAGCAGTCCCATGGGATCCTAAAATCATACTAATGATTATTATGGTCAACCATATAGCTTAAAATAGTACAATGACAAGTTTTAGGGTAGTTTTATATTATTATAATATTATTTTATTACCCTTATTTACCTGATTTACCCTTTAACCATGGTAAATAAAACTAATTAATGAAGTTACTATTGATAATGTCCAGAAGTAAAAGGTACTGATTTACAAAATTTGGAGCTTCTGATTCCAAATATGGAATACATTTTTCGAAATATGAATCACAGAATTTGTAGTAATTAATTTAAAATCAATTCCCATCGTCAAAACTAGAAATCGAGTTTTTAAGAAGTAAACACTATCAAAAGATTGACATGTGTTTATGTACTATTTAATAGTGAAATTACTTATAATGACCATAATTGGATTAAATGATAAAATATTAATCTAATTACACTTTAAAATAAATTAAAAATAAAATATAATTATATAAATAAATTAGATGAAAAAGCAGTTTTGAATTAAAGTGCAGTACTTTTTACTATTCCTCAAAAAATGAATCTTTTCTAAAAAATACCCAAATTTTACCCTCACCTAATTTTCATATTCCAAATTCAAAAATTTAGTCTATTTAGAAAAATAATGTTTTCAAAATTTCAAAATGTGGTTAATACTATTCAGAACAACTTTTTAAACGGCTAATTTTATAGATTATGGTTTCTTTGAACTCAGGGTCACGTACAACGCAAGCCATTGAATTATTTTAAAAGAAATGTAATGTGGAATATTGGGGTGTTAAATTATTCCATCCTTCAAATCATTTCATCGGCAAAATTTCTAGAATATTGCGACATAAAATGATTCAGGGGGTTCTTTATCACATGTTCTTTAGGTTCCTACATCTCCTCTTCCATTTTATGGTTTTTCCAAAGAACCGTTACCACAGCTGTTGTCAGATTTCTAAATAGTTCTTCTACGATATCAAGAATCTTGATAGTATATTTATAATAAGATAGATCAGGTTCTAGATCTATTTCCTCACAGGTGTGTACATGCATTGGGTCTGGCTTGTATTTCTTTAACAGTGATATATGGAAGATATCATGAACCTTCGAGAGACTTGGAGGCATTTCCAAATGGTTGGCTACAACTCCTATTAATACTAGAATTTAAAAAGGTCTTATTTACCTGGTAGATAATTTACACTTCTTACCAAATTGTATAACACCCTTCCATGGAGATGCCATAAATAAAAAATGATATCCAACTTAAAAGACAAAATCCGTCCTTCGGTTATCAGCAAAGCTCTTTTTCCTACTTTGAGCTGTTTTAATATGGGTTTGGATAATATTCACCTTCTCCATTATTTCTTCAACAAGTTCATGACCTACAAGTTTTCTTTCACTAATATCAACCCAAAAAGTTGGTTTATGATATATCTTTCCATAATATGCTTCATATGGTACCATCTGAATACTTGAATGGAAGATATTATTATAGAAAAATTATACTAGAGGAAAATACAGACCCCATATACCTTGAAAGTCAAGTGGGAAGGATCTCAAATTGTATTCTAAAGTTTGAATAGTGTATTCTGATTGTCCATCAGTTTTAGGGTGGTACACAGTACTCAAACGAAGTTCAATATCCAGGGCCTTCTAAAGACTTTTCTAGAATACTGATGTGAAACGAGGATCACGATTGGCAATAATCAATTGGGGTACACCATTGAGTCTTAAAACTTCATTAATATATAGTCTTTCTAAAAAATTAAGTGGTAAATCTTCTCTCATATCAAGAAAATGTGCCGACTTGGCAAGATGATAAACAATAACCCATATCGCATCATTCCTTCTGGGTGTCTTTGGTAGGCCCATGACAAAGTCTATGATAATATATCATCCCATTTCCATATAGGTATAAGAAAAGGTTTCATGATTCCTCTAGGATGTTGTATTTCAGCCTTCACCTGTTGATAAACCAAACATTTCAACATATAATCAGCAATCTCCCTCTTCATTTTGTCCCACAAAAAATGTTTCTTCAAATCTCTATACATCTTATTTCTATCGGGGTGTATAAAGAAATTGGAGTTATAAGCCTCATATAATAATTCCCTTTTTAGCTCAGGTATAGTGGGGACATGCAGCCTCTTCCCAAATTTCAAAATCCCATCTTAAAATACGAAATCAATCAATCTCCAATCATTCACAAATTTAATTTTCTTTTGAAACTCCTCATCATTAGTCTGAGAACATTTTATCCTTTACATTAAATATGGTTTTGAAACCATTTGAAAATGTATTGTTGTTTCACCCTATATGATAATTACCATATCTATCGTTACTAGATCCATGAACATAGGATCCATTTAAACTCTCATCTTGTTCATAACTCCATGGTCTATTCTGCTCAAGACATCCACAACCATATTTTCCTTCCTTGGGTAGTAGTGTATTGTGCAATAATAATCCCTGAGTAGCTCAAACCATCTCCTTTATCTCATGCTGAGTTATTTTTTTTGAGAAAATATATTTCAAACTCTTGTGATCAAAAAATATCTCACTTTTTTCACCATATAGATAGTGTCTCTGTATCTTCAGAGCAAAGAATACTATAGCTAACTCAAGATCATGATTTGGATAGTTTTTTTCATGGGATTTTAATTTCTTTGATGCATATTCAATAACCCTATCATTCGGTATAAGGACACAAAGGATTCCTTTCCTTGACGTATCACTATAAATAAAAAACCAATCATTCCCTGATGGTGAAGTCAAGATAGGAGAATTGAATAATATTCTCTACAATTTATCAAAAAATTCTTCACAATATTTTTTTTTCAAACGAATTTAACCCATTTACTTGTGAGCTTGGTTAATGGGTTATCCAATCTGGAGAAATTATGGATGAAACACCGATAGTAACCTGCAGAACCAATAAATCTATGTACCTCAGTTACACTTGTCAGTGATGGCCATTCATGATTTTCCTTTGTCTTTGAAGGATCAACATAGATTCTATCCTTGGAGACTATATGGCCAAGGAAAGCAATTTCCTAAATCTAGAATTAACACTTTCTAAATTTACCATATAATTATTCAATCTTGAGAGTCTAAATAATGATTCTCAAGTGATACTCATGGTCTTCAAGGTTTTTAGAATATATTAGAATATCATCATTGAATACCGTAAGAAATCATCAAGATATTTCTTGAATACTATATTTATGAGATCTATAAAAATTGAGGGTGAAATAGTTAATAAAAAAGGAATTACTCTAAATGTGTAATGACTATACCGTATTCATAAATCTATATTCATAATTTCTTCCATATTTACTCATAATTATTGATATCTAGAACGAATATTATTCTTTGAAAAGAATTTAACTCCTTGAAGTTGATCAAATAAATCATTTATATATGGTAGAGGATACTTGTTTTTTATTGTAATCACATTGATTTCCCTATAATCAATACATAGCCTAATGGATCCATATTTCTTCTTGAAAAAGAGAACATGGGCTCTCCATGGAGAAACCCTTAGGTAGATAAATCCCTTTTTACCCAACTCTTCAAGTTGTTTTTTAAGATCTACTAATTTTATAGTGTCCATTCTATATGGAGTTTTTGATATTGACCTTACATTGGGGATTAAATCAATATAAAACTCAACTTCATACTCTAGGGGGTATCCCGGTAAATCTTTAGGAAAAACATAAATGTATTCCTTTACAATAGAAACATCCTCAATTTTAAGATTACCTCTTTTATCCATAGATGTTGTTTTCTCTTCCTCCAAAATAATATCATTCAGTAAAGCTAATGGGTGTGGATCTTAATAAGAATAGGGTAATGATGTTTCTTCTCTATAGATAACGTATTCTATATCTTCCTCACAAATAACAACTTCCTTTTTATTGCAATATATTTCCCATCATTTTTTGAAAGACAATCCATACCAAGGATTATATAGAAATTAACAATTGTTCTGATAAAGAAAATTAGAAATTAGAGGACATTTATATCCGATAATATGAACTGCTCAACACATCTCTGTTGTGATAAGGTTCCCACTAAGAGTTCTGACTGACAATTCCATTACTATGGTGAATTGGAAATATTTATTTTTTTAAAGAAAACCAGAAAGATATAAATGAATGTGATGATCCATAATCAAATAAATCTATAACTTAAATTTGAGTAAATAATTAAATTACCTACCACCACATCATTAGGAATTTCAACCTCAACATTTGTGATCACAAAAGCTTCACCTTCTCTCTTTTGCGGCTTCTATGGTAGATTAACTTGAAGGTTGGGACATTCATTTGTATAGTGTCCCACATATTTACAATCACAGCACTAGAAATAATTGATTAGTTTCTTCCCTTTGAATTAATGTGCCTTGTGTCCCTTA
The DNA here is from genome assembly GCA_963277665.1 of Viscum album. Classification (NCBI taxonomy): domain Eukaryota; kingdom Viridiplantae; phylum Streptophyta; class Magnoliopsida; order Santalales; family Viscaceae; genus Viscum; species Viscum album. The sequence continues at coordinate 320,675,147 of OY728127.1, forward strand.
TCTATGCACTTATAAAAAACTCCCAATCCCTTCAAATATTTCCCAGGGTGATTTTTTCCCACAATTTTCACAAGATACAAATCATTCAAACTTCTTCTTCTTATTTGAAGAATTTCCTTTTCAATGGTTCCTAGATTTCCTCTTATTGTATTGTTTTCCTTTTAAATATATTTATCCTAGAAAATTATTTCTCTATATTGATGGAATATAAAACTATTTTATTATATGATGAAAAATTATGCAAAACGAGTGCCCTTTGGAAATTTGGATTCAGACATTCAAATAAGTGGTCGATCATGCACTCTGTGTTGTTCATATTATCCGTAACAAACCTGGATAACCTTTTAAAGGCAGCTTTATAATATGAAACACTATTTTCTTCCTTTTATTTAAGATATGAAAATTCTACTTCATCTAAATTTATTGATTAGGAGGAAAGTATTTTTCTAGGAATTCCTCCTTAAAAGTTCTCCATTCCATAATTTATATTTCTTATTCATCCTTTTTATTTTGGATCAATGTATACTGATGATTAGCATCACCTATAAGGAAATAGACCACAAAAGTAACATTTTCTATTTCTCTACATCCCAAGGACATAAATATCTTTTCCAGAGACTTAATCCACTGCTCATATACAATTGTATTAGTAGTCCTACTAAATGATGGGGTCTTTTGTGGAATAAATTGATCCAACAATAGATATTCCCTCAATAGAATGGGTTATTCCATTCAGGAAAGGTTACTTGTCATAACCTGATTAAGTTTACCTAATATCACCATAACTTTCTCCATTCCAATACCAGCTATATTGGTTTCCTCTATAGGGAAACCCCTATAATTTCCTTGAGTATTGATACCATTCATACATAGAGGTTCCATTTCTATATAATGACACATATCAGATTATCTCCTCAAATTAGGAGTTTTAATTATTGTAAAACAATCTACATAAATTAAAAATTTATTCATCATAAATCATTAATATTTTTTTTAATTTGGGTTAATTATAGTAAGTGTATCCGCAAAGTCTAACTTAGGGTATGTTCCCTAATCTATGTTCTCTAAATCTGGTTCCAAGGTTGTCGCTAAACTTACTCTAATACCAACTACAATGCACTAACCACAGATAACCTGAAGCTTGTTCATTATTACATTTTATTGGCAATATTACATGGAAGAAAACCTCGAAGGACCATATAGTTTAGCATTCTTGGAAATACAGATTACATACATGATACCCATAATACATTGGGAAAAAAAATAAAACATGCTACACAATGACTGAAATAAACAGAATCCTTGAGAGATTAATAAAAGTTATTTTCTTTATAATTTGGGGAGAAAAACATAATAAGGGTGAGCTCAAATTATCAATAAGGGTATGTACAGAAAAAAGAAATAATCAATCTATATGGAAAGGTGAATATCTGAGAACACTTTCCATTTACAAACATTATAAGGCTCAAATAATATGGAAAGTAAGAAACTGAAACTTATTCCATAAATTAATAAAATGAGAATGAACTACTTCTATAGATATGTCGACACAAAATCTCATGGATAAATAATAACTAAAATTATATGATGGAAATACTTTATTAAGGACATCATGTCTCAGGTAGATGAAAAACTATTACCATCAAGACCTTTCACAGGATGGTTTAAAACAAAGGGTAGAAACCCATTTGGACAACTTATTCATCTCATGAGAACATTTTTATTCATCGAGGATCTATTTAATATTTGGGATCCACCAGTCATTTCCAGTTCAAAGTATTTCTCATATTGAGTAACCAAAATAAATAATATATCTCATCAAATAACCAGATTGAATGAGTTAGATGGATCTATCAATAATTACCATGATGTAAATAATAAAATATCATAAAATAATGATATTCATGATAAAAAATCAAAAGGTATAATATAAACCGTATAAAAGGAACTAGGTTCATTACATTTCAATATACCTTAATGAAATGAAATTGAGATGAAATCCCTTACCTTGAGTCCGAATCATCACGTATGTTCCTTGTTCTTCCTGAATAGTAAACTTAAGTTAATTTAAAATTGTTTTTGAACCTTTTAAAAGTTTATTATTCCTTTTATATCACTTATTACCTTGTTATAATAATAACTTAATTTTTGAGTTTATATCAGATATTTTAATAATGTTTAGTACTTGAGTCAAAAATGAACTTGTTTTGATTTAAATTGTCCATATGGTCTTAAGTCCATTAACTCTAGAATATTATTAATTATTTAAATATAATATATATCCATTATATAGGTATTTATAATAGTCCATAACATTTTGATATAATAAATGAAATGCATCGTTCATGGAGATGGTAGGCCGTACGTATGCATGAACACTACTTTCATTTCTTTGTCATATTAAAGGAATGGAAACTAAAGGATACATAGCTATGTTATAATTATAGCTTAGTATCTATGTTATGTATGTTACTTAAGATCATTAACTCTATCCTTTATATGTTCCATGTTTGGAATGAACAAGTCATATCATTTTGAGGGGGCGGTAGTCTGCACTTCCTCAAATGAAATTACCATATTTTCACATTATGGAAAGCATAAAGGTATGTTTTAAATAAAAATTAAATAATCACACAGAAAATATAAATATAATATATATCATATATAAATACATTTCTATCATAATTTATACCATGAGAGGTGGTAGGGAAAAATTTAACAATCCTCGTTTCCTGAGGCAGTAGATTGTCATACACAGAAACAATATGTTCATTTCCATTATATTGTGGTATCTGAAAGTGTAGTTAGAATAATTCTCATAAAAACATCCTAGTATATTTAGGATACTTTTTTTATACATTAATATAATTATAATAGCATAGGGAGTGGATACGGAAAATAAAGGAAAGGAACTTGAGAGAAGATGTTACCTTTAAATCAGGTAACTTCTTTTGGTTTGAGCCTAAAGGCTTTATTGAATTAACTTATCCCAAGTTAAGTCATATAACATGAATTTAGGGATTTTTTGAGATTATTTGATCATATTTACGATGAGAAAAGGGGATTTAGAGGTGTGAGTAAGTGGGTAGTGGTGGTGGCCTTTTATAAGAGGGAGGAGAGGCACTTTAAGAAATTCTTGAAATACTATTTTATTATAAGATGATTTTGGAATTATAATAGTTTAAATGTGATATATATATATGATAAGATGAAAATGGTCTAAAAAATCTCTACCAATATGTTTTAGACAATTTTAGTTCACAAAATTAACCTCATCTTTTAGCTTTAACCCTTAGTAAAAAACATTAACTCTTACGATGTCTTCTTATATTTTCATAATATATGGTTACTATAGTTACTATAAAATATCAAGAGAATAAAAAGTGGATTATTAATGACATTTATAATATTATGAAAGCTATTTTTCTTAATATTATGTTTTTAGAACTATTATATCATTTAATAAAATAGTATTTTTTTTAAAAACTCAATTATATCAAATTTGACACTATTTAATAATTTATTTTTGTTAAAGTCATAGCCACTTTATTCCTTAAAAAAGGAATTAAATCAAATATAATATGTCAATATCATTCAAAAAATTCGTTTATGACATAAAAATGTTCACATTAAATTTATTTAAATATTTATAATATCATTTATTTGAATCTTTCATTAATAAGGTAATCAATGCATCATCATTTTGTCATAAATAAATTTATTTATTTAATGTCTTAAAATAATAAATAAAATACCATGATATAGGAAATATTTTTATCTTAATAATTACTATTTATATTCATAGTTATAAATTATATAAAACCATATTAAAATTGTTTTAGTAAAAGATACATGTTTATGTTATATTTCTCTTTACTTTAAATTAATTCTTATAACATGTCATTATCACACCCCAGTGGTCCCATGGGGTCCTAAAATAATACTAAGGATGATAATGGTTGGAAATATACCATAAAATATGATTAGAACATATTTTGGGTTGTTTTTTTATTATTATAACTTTATTTTATTACCCTTATTTACACGATTTACCCTTTAACCATAGTGAATAAAAATAATTACTGAAGTGACTTTTCATAATGTTCAAAAAATAAAAGGTATCTATTTTAAAAATTTGGAACATCTCATTCTAAATTTGGAATCTATTTTTCCAAATTCAAAACACAGAAGTTGCAATAATTAACTTAAAATTTATTCCCGTGGTGAAAAATAGAAATCTGGTTTTTAAAATGTTAAAAATATTAAAAGATTGACACGTGTTTATCTACAATTTAAATGTGAAATTACTTAAAATTACCATAATTGGATTAAATGATAAAATATTAATCCAATTAAACTTTAAAACTAATTAAAAATAAAATCAAACCATATAAATAAATTAGATGAAAAAAGTAGTTTTGAATTAAAATGTAGTATTTTTTACTATTCATCAAAACAATGAAACTTTTCAGAAAATTACCAAACTTTTACCCTAAGATAATTCCGATATTTTGAATTATAAAATAAATTATATTTTTATTTTTTCTAAAAAATTTTAAAGTGTGGTTAATATAATTCATAACTGCTTTTTTAAACTGCTAATTTGATATGTCGTGGTGTGCTTGAACTCGGGGTTTCGTACAACACAAGCCCTTAAATTATTTAAAAGAAGAATACCGTGGAAGATTGGGGTGTTACAAAATAAATTTGGGAAAAAATAAATTGAACCAACAACCTTGAGATCATGAGATCATGCATCACAAATACCAACATGGGAAACTGCAATGATGAATGTCAGAATTAGATATCTGAGAATAAAACCTATATTCAAGATCAAAAACAATACGGATTATATACTACAACAATACCGAGATCTATTAAACCCAAGGGAGGAGATAATATATAGAGGGAGAGAGAGAAAGAAAAGTAAAATTACCAGGAAAGGATTGAAAAAAGATCTCCTAGATTATGTTCACATTTGATGGGGTTTAGAGGAGCCAAATCTAATCTTTGGGAGTTCCTCTGACCTTGGAAATCTAGACAGGTCGAGTTAGTTCTGAGCAAAGGTCAAAATAGAGATTTAGGAAATTTTTAATCAATTTAAGATTAATTAAAATCTACAAGCATGGTTTCCTAGTCAATTCTGCATGGTTAGAGAAACTGTGCGCCACTTCTGATGGGTTTGCATAATTTTCCTTGGTGTGTGAAAGGTTTGTCAAACCGTTCAAAAATCGTGAAACCCTCATTGTCTGGGTTTGAACAGTTTGCGCTACCAAGGCACATGGTTTGGGTAAAATTTTTACCCAAAATGAATAACCCAAATGTGATTCTATATTTCCAAAATTTCACTTCAAGAATCCCTAAATGAAACCGAACCAAAGAATGATCAAAACAGGGGTTTAGAAGTACATGAAAATAGTAAAAGGATGTTATAGATAGGGTATAATAAAAAATATCCTAGTAGTATTTCACCAAATGTTCCATAATAAATTCCATAAAAATTATACCATTTATTCCTAAATTTAAATAATGATAATACATGGAAAATTAGTATCAAATTTCAGTAAAAAAGATCTTAAAAATTTAGTAGATGAAAGATATATCAAAATATAATTAAGTCAACATTTTTTCTAAAAACTGAAATGGAATGATAAAGTGGTTCAATAAACACTTTTCATGTAATAATCGAATAAAACTAAGCAAAAAAATATGATCATAAGTTCTATGTTCAGTTAGTTCCTATATTTATTATCCTCACACTACTCATTCATTCGATAGGGCCCAAGTCTATGGACAAGTCCCTGAGCCTCTAACCATCGAGGTAAAATCAATCAACACCCTATTTGGGGAAAATCATATTGAACATAGTTTAGTTAGTGTTTTATTTGTCAAACCAATTTTAGGAAGTATAATTACTATATTCATTATCCTAATAACCAACTTACTACTTATGAACTCATGTTATTCAATAAAACAATCAATATCAGGGAATATCATTCATTTAAAATAAAATCATCATTCAAAGTTCAATTCTCAATTTCATGTTCAACATACCATTTTAATTTCCAAAACCAAAATAATATTTTTCAGATAATTAATGCCTTAAAAAGTCATCTTTCGTTTAAGTTTATTTTTCTCAAGAATAACTATAAAATCATTTGAAGCCATATTTTCTCAATATCATATGAAAATTCGATGCCATTAATTTTTTTTATTTACAAAAATCCCATGAATTTGAAATCAATAATCAAATTATCACAATTAAAGGTTCAAAAAAATTTAAAATACATTTAAATTAATGTAATAAATCATGTTTTCAACTGTAGGGAAAATACGTATGGAGCCACCGACCCTAAGGTCACACGATAATGTGATCAATCACAAAAAACAAGAAATTCCAACAAAGATATGAAGGTGAGGAATAAAAAAGAGTAATCCCTAGAATAAAAATCCATAATAATAAGGATATTATCCATAAAAAAATGTGTATATTAATCACTTTAAAGGAAATAGAGGAGAATGAATAAAAATTCCTAATAAGGGAGAGATAAACAAACTAGAGGTTGATCAATCTCATCCACTGAAACTTCAATCTGAGAGAAAAAGGGTTGAAGGGGGTAAAAAATACAATATTGAGAGCCTCCAAAAGAAAAGGGGTATATTGGGAGTATATAATACCCGATGATTTTATGAAATAAATAATTTTCAAATAAATTTAATTTCATTGATAAGTTGTGTTGCACACAACACCTTGTTTTAACAAAACACAAGATACTATTAAAATATTATTATTTAATATCATAATTATCCCCCAGATATTGGAATGGTAGGTATGAAAAGGATTAGATAAATTCATGGTTTAAACATTTATATAAAATGAACTCTTTGGTTACCCATTTTACTAGAATTGAAAATAAAAGAAACCATTTTAAGATAAAGCAAATGTGTTTTAAAAAACTGTTTTTGGCGTACAAACATGTTCTATCTCAATAAATTAAATAAATAAATTTTGTTAAATTCTTTTAATGAAATTTATATAATATATTTTTAATAAAATGTTTAGAATTCATCTTATATGTTTTCTATACATGCGATAAGAATAAATCCAATTTTAAACTTTAAATAATTGTTTTTCAAAAAAATTGGTTTATTGCATTATGTACGCTTATTTTAGACTTAATTTTCAAAAATTTATTTAAAAGAAATAAACTTAATATTTTAAATCATATTTTAAATATTATATTGGAGTGAATTTTTTATAATTTTCTAAAAGGATAATTTTTTAGCAAATAATGGAAAATACTAGATTTTATAGAAAAAATGTATTTTCATTCAAAGAATTTATGAGAAAATTTTTATTTTAATATGTTTTGAAATAAAAAAAGAGATAAATTATATGTTTATTAATCCAATTTATTCCATTTTTAATGATTTCATATTGATTTTTTATATAATTTTTTGAAATTTTTATTTGAATATTTTCTCTTTGTAAAACAACTTTTCTTCACATCGACTGGTTAAATTTTAAATTAAATTCTTCCACACTTGTGAATGAAAATTTTAAAAATGGATTTAAAATAAAAAATTATTATAATTATATTTTTATTTTAAGGTTAACATAATTTTTGATCGCAATGAATAGTGAAAATAGTAAAAATTAATTATAGTGGTGAAGGTTAAAATGGGTTTATCGGGGGTTAAGAAAAAATGATAAGGGGTAAAATGACGAAGAAACTAGTCCAACAAAAATTTATGACCATATTTAAAATTTATCACCTCTAAGGTTCTATAATGACCAATTTTGTGTTTTTTGGTATATGAAAAGTGAGGGTACATGATTATTTTCAAAACTTTTGTGTGTGTCCTCTCCCCCACATATAAAATGCCACACACTCTCTTATAATATTCACACATTCAAAACCCATTAGTTCAAAAAATAAATGAATAAATATCTTATTTAATTACTTGTAAACTTCCTAGAGGTCTTATTTTTTTTACGAATCCCTTCTAAGATGGATTTTAGTATAAACCTAAAGAGGCTCTCTGAAGAAAATATAGGATTATTAAACTTGTGTTTTTGTGTTCTTTTATCCTCCACCTTTTTAAAATACTATTAAATAATGATAATATAAAAACCTAGTTATAATAAATGTGTTGACATGCTATTATATTAATGGAATTTCTTAAATATTTCTTATATTCCCTCAAATGGGAAATGTTACCATCGATCATTTGTACAATAGACTACCAGCTCGCAAATTGGTGTAATTTTTTTTAGATCACTACTTCTTACGATTGGATATAATGATGTATATAATGATTATATATTATATTTATGATATAATTATACTTCTAGAATTATTATATCACTTATAATGTAATATTTTAGATTTTTTGTGTGTTGTTTCTAAATTTTATATGGATTAATTTCAAGATCAGGCAATAAGACAACTTACATTTATGAGACTCGATGTGTTTGGAATAAATATTTGAAATACATTAAAATATTGAATATCAAACACACATGGTTTTCCTAATAAAATGTAACAACTTCTAAATGGTTTCCTAGACCAAAAATTTGAGGGAACCATTGAGTTCAAAATGATGGTTTTACCCTAGGTGTGACCTCCCTTGGGTCGGCATGGGTTGTCTGTAAAGAAGTTTCCGTAGGTGTAAAATAGACTAAAAAAATTAATAATATTATTTTAATTACATATGTTTATGTAGATACTTAATATTTCTTTAAATACATATTTATGTGAGATTTATAGGGTTATCCACATGACCCTGGAATCTATGGTTGATTGTTGGAGATAATCCTTAGAGAATTGTCTTAAACAAATGGCGATAAAGTTTCGGATCATGGATTGCTCGATTTTCACAACCTAGGATTCAACAGATCCTACCAACATACATGAAACAGTGATCATTATTCATCAATAGTCAAACCAAATCGAGGTTGGGTGTGTGATTTTGATTTGGTTTTCCCCTTTCTTGAATTCCATGAAGAACACAGACCAATCAACAAACAGATTGGCCCACGGATCAATCATTATGTGGGTTGGGCTATTTTGTGGGAATTTTGGGTGATTTATTTGTGGTTTTTGATTTATTCATTTATAATTTTAATGGAAATGAATCATGATCGACATAAACATTGATTGAGCTTCGTTCCCCTTTTCTGGATCTGATATTTTCCCCACTGATTCTCTGTTCTTTGTGATTTTCTTCATTTACCCCCTTAGTTCGACATTTCTTTTATAAATTTATCATTGGAAGTTAGATCCTTGGAAAAAAAATCTGAAATCATAGAGCCATCATCGGTACGACTCGACAGAGGTGCGACAATGGTTGAAAAAATAGATTGAACAATATTTGGTACTGATTTCACCTTCTTATGTATACAATAAAGAACAATGACAATCTTATATTAGAGCAGATAGAAGGATTGAATCTAACTGATTCGGTGATTACATGGAAAAAATGAGCCTAGATATTGAGTTTTATGGTGAACTGATCTCTGGAACAGAGACTGGAGGATCGACCAACACAAGTGGGAGGAAGAAAATGGGTTCTGGAAAAAGCTGATACACACAACGTGTAGTCCTTGACTACATGGCATGTAGTCCCCTTGGAAGAACTTGGTGTGTACTTCTGATTGTACAAGAACACGGGGTGTATTACATGGGTTTCCAACACGATGTGTACTCCCCCACACGACATGGACTAGAAAATATACACAAGAAACCCTATGTATTGGTACGTGGATACGAATACACGGGCTGACGCCGTGTACAAGCACACAACTGAAGTACACAGGTGGACCCTGGATATAGGGAAATGGCATGTAACCCATTAACACATTGTGTACTCTTTTACATGGCACAATTTAATTACCCGTGGTGTTTACATGGGCAGTCCCTAGGGTCAAGGGATGTGGCGTGTACCCTTATTACACACTGTGTACCCATTTTTAGATGGATTGAATCTCTTGTCCTCTGTATATTGCACATGTTTGGTTAGGGTTAGTTCTCTTTATTTCTTACCTAGAGGTTGGTATAAATTATTTTCTACTCCTAGGACTATGATCCCTTCAACAAGAATTCTAAGATAGATTTTCTTGAATCCCTTCCAAGAGGCCTTGAGTGGGATCTTCTATTCATCTTCATGCCCAAATTGGAGTTCTTAGTATCATTGTGAAAAACACTACTCATGCATCAGTTGTAACTCCTTGACCACAGTTACCCAGAGTCGGTGCATTATTACATAACATTGGCATGATACAAGGAATCATGTCCTGAAAGGCCGATTAGTTTAGTAGCCTTGGAAGTACTAGATACATTCATAAGTTTTACATTAAATCACGAAATAAAAACACAAAAAATATTTTCTCCCATTCGAACACACTTATATCATTAGCCTATACCTATAGGTCAACCATTAAATACTTCTACACACCCTGGAAAAAATAAAACATAGAAAGGGGTGATCTCAGATGCTCAGTAAGGATAATAATATAGCAGAAACTTTGGTAAACAAGCATAAACATTTAAAGCAATGTATAAGACTAAAACAAAAGCCTTTTAAACTTAAACTTCATCATAATATGGCAATGATAAAATCAAATAATTCCATTTACTTATTCACAAGGATATTCTACTAGTCGAATAATCACATGCAATTTCAATATCCAATTTGATAATGATAGAATGCATAATGCAAGACCTTATCACCACATAGTCAAGGCCTTGTACCAAGACTACAAATATTATTTTTCTAAGGCCTTGTACCAAGACACTAGTTTGTCTCATGAGACCTACTGATGCATCTAGGAGCTATATTAGGATCCACCTGTCACTTACTAAGTCCAATGAATTCCTCATATGAAAAGGTTTAAACATAACATATACATTCGTATTAAAACTAGCTTATGAAATGTAAATACTTTATGCATAAACCATGAATGGAATAAAAATAACACATCCATAGTCAAACATATCAAAAAACCTTCAATACAATATGGAATATTTGTATCATAATAAATCAAGTTCAAACAAGCTTAAAATCCCTCAAAATGATGTTGACATAGATGAAATCAAAACTTTTTTTAGAGAAATATCTCTTTCTATTTTGAAATCATTTAAAAGTCATATGATTATAAAAGAAAACATTTATATTGAAAATATTCTTAAAATCTTGTAATATAAGCTTCAATGATATTATAACAATGGAAAATTGCCGCACCCGCCGTATAAGTTAAAAAAACATTCTTACCTTAATTTTGTCGAAAAAGGTCATAATGTAGTTTGTTTGGAAAATGATGGAAAGATTCCATTAAAAACATATAAGGTCAAATAATGGTATAAATGAATTTAACCCATTGTATAGTAAATAGTAAAAATGTTTTGAAATACATTTTTAAGAAAACATGGATGCAGATGATAAAGAGGTCTTAGTAGATACTTACATAAAAACAACCTCGGATGATAAAGAGATTGAGAAATTAACCCTTACCTAGTACTTTTCCTTAGTCGATGGTATGTTAAAATCTAGTATAATAGTTAAAAAATAGTTATTAAATTATAAAAGAACCGTATACATAAATATGACAACATATATGATCCTCTTATATTGCTTTGTTAAAAATATTTTAGTAGTATCATCATTTCGGGTGTTAACTAATCCGTTTTCCTTTATATGATCAGTTATGTAAGACATTTTTGTTATGGATAGGATGTATTTTATTCATATACAGAATTATATTAAGTTCTTAAACATTATTTTTAATCATAAAATGAAAATTATTCTTGAATGATTATGATGGGCAATGAATCTCTTCGCGTTCGTGGAGATGATAATTCGTACGTATGAACGAGCGACAATATGATTATATTGATGGATAAATCGTATGTAATTGGATGATATATCATTTATAAAGGATCATTAATATGTTATATTTATTATTTAATCAGTTATATTCATTATTATAACCATCCAAATAATGAAGTTTTTGAATAACAAACTACACCACGACGTGGAGATGGTAAACCGCACATACAAACGTACGATGACTTTGTCATTTGTAGGATGAATAGAATAACAAATATGGTTGTACCATATTTATAATAATATAACAGTATATAGAGGGTTATAAATTTATTATTTTTTTATGTAAGCAACAAAGAAAGAGAAAGTGGAAGAAGAAAAGAACTTGAAAGAGGGGGGGGGGTGAAATTATTACCTCTACTTTAAGTGTTTCCTTTTGAGTTGATCAAAATGGATCCTTAGGTTGGATTTATGATAAAAGTAATGCCTCTAGGTAGAATGGAGGATCGTTGAGAGGATATTTGGTTAGGGTTTGCTTGAGCCAAATGGATTTGGAGATGTGAATTTAAGAGAAGGGGAAGTACCCTTTTATAAGAGAGGTGAGGGCCACTTTAGAAAAAGCATGAAAAATTGTTTTTTAATAAATTAATTTTCAGTTTCTAATGTCTGAAAAATGAATTATTTCGTGAATAAGGTAAGGATGGGTCAAAAAACTCTCAACCAATAGGTTTTAGTCAGGTTTAGGTCATCATATTATCCTTATCTTTTAGATTTATCTCTTAGTTAAATAGTTTGACATTTACCATATCTCTTTGTATTTTTATATTATATGGTTAATAAACATACTATAACAAGCCAAGAGAACCCCAAGGGGTTAATTATTAATATATATAACCTTATATAAGTCCTTTAATCGATCCTTATATTTTTAGGAATATTATTTCAATTAATAATATATTATTTGTTTTAAAAACTCAATTATGTAAATTTTGAAACAATTTAGTATTTTATTTTTTTGAAAGCCATAAAAACTTTATCTCCTCAAATAAAATTTATTTAAACAACCCTAACATGTCATAATAACATAGAAAATTAGTTTAATTCATCAGTAGTCTCAATTTACATTTATTTAGATATTTATAATATCAATTATTTTAATATTTCATTAATAAGGTAATTACTGCATTATCGCTGTGTCATAAATAAATTAAATTATTTAACATCTAAAAATTGTGAATAAAATACCATTATGTAGGAAATATTTTTATCTTTCTATTTAATATTTATAGTCAAATTTATATTGTGTTTAACCCTATATTAAAAATTGTTTAGTGAATTTAACTCTTTTAACTATTCTTTAAATAAAATAATAATAAATGTCCTAATCTAATCCAAGTGGATCAAAGAGGATCATATTTTATTACAAAGGTTTTTTTTGGTAGAATTATACTTATCCAATATAATTAGGACATATGTTAGGGTAATTATGATATCATTTTTACCCTTAATTACCCTATTTACTTTTAACCGTGGTAAATAAAAGTCAAAAGTTACTATTCACCAAAAATTATTTTCATCTTATTAAACCTCATTTTACTTACTGATATTAATCTTATCTCTCGTATTTTTGAAATTCAACTCACAGAAGCGGTAAAATTAAGTTTTATGCAAATTTGGAAATGCTTTTAGGTGGTGGGTAAAAGATGGTAAAAAGTTCGATAAAATTTTTATATATCTAAATTTATAATAAAATGACTCCAATGAATTATATTGAACTTATATAGGTCTTATGTATCTATTGTTTTTCTAAAATAAATTTAAATAAAATAAATAATTACTTAAATAAAATGTTGTTTTTAAACAATAACTCAGTGTTTTTCACTATTCATCAAAAATCGAAAGTTTTTAGAAAAATACCAAAAATTCTCGCTAAGATAATTTCTATATTCCGAATCCAAAAATGAAGTCAATTTTGAATGATAAAATTTATAAAATTTCAAAAAGTGGGTATTATTATTCATAACGGCTAGTTTGATTGGTTGTGGTGTGTTTGAACTCGAAGTTGCGTACAACACAAGTTATTGTATTATTCAAAGGGAAACGTACCGTGGAAGCTTGGGGTGTTACATTATCCCCTACTTAAAATAATTTACTCCCCAAAATTTCTATAATATTACTGCATAAAAATATTCGGGTGGTTCTTCATCATAAGTTCCCCGGGTAGCCACATTGCCTCTTTCATCTTATAGTTTCTCCATAGAACTTTTACCAGACGAGTCTTCTGGTTTCTCCGAACTTGTTCTCTTGTATCATGAATCTTGATAGGATTTTCACAATAATAAAGATATGGTTCCAGTTCAATTTCCTCATAGGTGAGTACATGCGTTGGGTCAAGCATGTATTTTCTCAACAGTGATACATGGAACACATCGTGAACTTTGGAGAGACTTGGCAGCATTTCCAAATGGTTAGCTACCACCCAATTTGTTCTAGAAATTTGAAAGGTCTGATGTACCTGGGATTTAATTTACCCTTCTTACTGAATCATATAACTCCCTTCCTTGGAGATAACTTTAATAAAACATGACCTTCTACCAAAAATTCCAAATCCTTCCTTCAGTTATCGGTATAGATCTTCTGCCTACTTTGATATGCTTTGATGTGAGTTTGGATAACCTTCACATTTTCCATTATTTCCTAAAAAAGTTCTGGGGCTACGATTTTTCATTCACCAACATCATCCCAACAAGCTGGCGTGTGACATCTCTTTCCAAATAATGCCTCATATGGTGCCTGAATACTTGAATAGAAGCTATTGTTATAGGAAAATTCTACAAGAGGTAAATATTGACCCCACATACCTTGAAAGTCAATTGAGAAAGATCTCAACATGTCTTCTAAGATTTCAATAGTTCATTCTTATTGTCCATCGGTTTGAGGGTGGTAGGCAGTGCTCAAACGAAGTTCAGTATCCATGGATTTCTGAAGACTTTTCCAGAATCTTGATGTAATATGGGGATCAAAATTAGAAACAATCAATAGAGGTACACCATGGAGTCCTACAAATTCATTAATATATAGTCATTCTAGACATTCAAGTGATAAATCTTCTCTTATAGCAATAAAATGTACTGACTTGGTAAGACGATCAACAATGACACATATTGCATCATTTCTTCTAGATGTCTTTGGTAGCCCCAAGACAAAGTACATCGTAATGTTATCCCATTTACACTCGGGTATGGTAAGAGGTTGCATAAATATTCTAGGCTGTTGCCTTCTAGCTTTCACTTTTTGACAAACCATACATCGCGACACTAAATCAGAAATCTCCCACTTCATGTTGTCCCACCAAAAATGTTATATCAAATATATATACATATTGGTGCTCCCATGGTGTATAGAGAAATTAGAGCTATGATAATAATCCAACAATTCCCTTTTTAGATCAGGTATGTTAGGAACACAAAGTCACTTCCCAAATTTCAAAATTCCATCTTCATATATGATGTCACTCAATATCCCATCATTCACAGCTTTAATCTTATTTTGAAACTCCTCATCACTAGTATGAGAACTCTTTATCTTTTATAGTAAATATGGATTGGAAACCATTTGAAAACGTATTGATGTTTCACCTTCCATGGTTTTTCCTATATCCATATTTATTAGATCCATGAAAATAGGATCCCTTTCAACTCCCATCTTGTACAAAACTCCATTATCCTTTCTACTCAAAGAATCCGCCACCTTATTTTCCTTCCCCGGGTGGTAGTGTATAGTGCAATCATAATCATTTAGTAGTTAAAACCATCATATTTTCCTCATGTTGAGTTCTTTCTGTGAGAAAATATAGTTCAAACTCTTGTGATCAGTATAAATCTTACATTTTCACCATTGAGATAGTGTCTCCATATTTTCAGAGAAAAGATTACAACTGCTAACTCAAGATCATGAGTGGGATAGTTTTGTTCATGAATTTTTATCTACTATAATGCATAGGCAATAAATCTATCATTCTACATAAGTACACAACCAAGTCCTTTCTTTGATGCATCACTATAAATAAAAAACCCATCATTCTCTGATGGTAGAGTCAAGATAGGAGCATTGACTAATATTCTTTTCAGTTCTTCAAAACATTCTTCACATTGTTTTGTCCAAAAAAATTACCCTCTTTACATGTGAGATGGGTTAATGGGTTAGATAACCAAGAAAAATTCTAGAAAAAACCCTAATAATAACCTACAAAACCAATAAAACTGCATACCTCAGTTATACTCGTCGGTGTTGTCCATTCATGGATTGCCTAGGTATTTGAAGGATCAAAAGAGATTCCATCCTTAGATACTGTATGTCCAAGAAAAGAAATATCCAGAAGCCAAAATTCACACTTGCTAAACTTCCCATATAATTCATTTCTTCTAAGAGTCTTTAGAATAATGCGCAAGTGATTTTCCTGATTTTTGTAACTTTTGGAGTATACCATGATATCATCAATAAATACCACTACAAAGTCATCAAGGTACTCTTTGAAAACTCTATTCATTAGATCCATGAAGACATATGGTGCATTAGTCAATCCAAAAGGCATTACTATAAACTCGTAATGCTCGTACCTCGTTCGAAATGCTGTCTTCAGAATGTATTCCTTCTTCACGCACAAATCATGGTATCTAGATCGAAGGTCAATCTTTGAAAAATATTTATCTCCATGAAGTTGATCAAATAAATCATCTATGCGAGGTAGGGGATACTTGTTCTTTATTGTTATAATATTTATCTCCCTATTGTCAATGCACAACCTCATAGATCCATCTTTCTTCTTAACAAAAAGGACAGGGGCTCCCCTTGGAGAAACACTAGGGCGAGTAAATCCCTTATTACTCAATTCCTCTAGTTTTTTCTTTAGTTCCACTAATTCCACAGTTTCCATTCTATAAGGGGACTTCGATATGGGCCTTGAACCAAGAATTAAATCAATAGAAAACTCAATTTATAATTGTGGAGGATTTCCAGGTAAATCCTATGGAAAAACATCAACATATTCTTGCACAATAGGTACGTCCTCTATTCGAACATACTTTTTCTCAACCATAGTTATTTCATTCTCTTCTTTCCCAATAATTGAATTTAGTAGAGCTACTAGGGGTGGATCTAGATAAGAATTTGGTGGTGACGTTTCTTCTCTAAAGAAAAGGTACTCCTTATCATCATCGAGAATTGTAACCTCATTGTTCGTACAATAAATTTTCGCATCATGGTCTGAAATCCAATCCATACCAAGGATTATATCAAATTAAATCATGGGTATGACGATGAGATCAATAGATAAAGAACATTTATTTTCCCTAATGGGAACTGATTCAAAAAACTTTGTTGCAATGATACATTCCTTAGCAGTTTTTATTGACAACTCCCTGTTAAATCAAATTGGAAATATAAAATTTTCTTAGAAAATTAGGAAGATATGAAACAATTAAATTATCCAAAATCAAATAAAGCATTGTCTAAAGTTAAGGAAACCATAAAATTACCTGCCACCATGTCTTTTAGAGCTTTAACCTCTATAGTAGTGGTCATATAAGCTTTCCCTTGCTCTATTGGCCTTTTTTGGGGTAAGTTCCCTTAGCACATAGGACATTAATTTTTCATAATTTCCCTTTTCTCTACAATTGTAGAATTCAACATTGAAAACCTCTTTCTTCCCCTTACAATCATGAGCTTGGTGACCTTTTTCACCACACTTGTAATAGAATCTCATTCCCTTCAGCCAGGTACTGGGGTGTTTCTTCCCACATTGTACCATATTATCGATATACAAATTTTCACTTCTTCCCCTTATTTCCATTTCTAGAGTGTTCAACAGATCTCTTTTTCTACTGCTTTTCTTTAAAGTTATAAGACTTAGAGAATTCCTTTTATTTCTTGATAGCACATGAGACAATATCTTCATACGATGAGAAGGATTGTGAGACTAATGCTCAATAGGGAAAAGGTTTTAACCTATTAGAGAAAAAAACAACCATACACCTTGGGTTATGTATATAATTTGTTACATTCCTTGCCAACCTTGTAAAGTCAGCCTCATACTTTGCTAGATTCTCATCCTCCTTTTTCCTAGTACTTAGAAATTGTCCTTCCATATCCATTCGATGGTCACGAGGAAAGTATTTTTCTAAGAAAAAATCTTTAAACTCCCTTTATTCCATGTTCGATACTTCTTCATCTTCCTTTTTGTTTTGGATTAATGAAAACCACTGATCCACATCTCCCGTGAGGTGATAAACTGCCATGAAAACTTTTTCCCTTTTTCCTACTCCCCAAAGCATGAAATATTTTCTTTAAGGAATTTATCCATTGCTCAGATAACAATGGATTTATACTCCCATTTAATGTTGGTGGATGTTTCCTCATGAAGCAGTCTACCATTGATCCTCCGCGTTGTGGATCAGGGTGATCCACACAGGTAAGGTTATTATTCATAAATTGTGTGAGTTTTCCCAGTATGGTGATAAGCAGATCAGCACCAGTTGCATCACCAACTCCACTATAATTATCTTGAGTAGGAGGGAAATCCCTAAATGGATTTCATGTGTTGATACGGTTTCCATTCCTTCCACTAGGTTCCATTTCTAAACAATGGCATACAATAGAATAGTTTATGAACTGCAATACATAATTCTAAACTTGTAAAACACTTAACATAAATTGAATAGTTTATGGATATAATCTATAATCTTAAAAATGTTTTCTTTGAGGAAGTTTATACTTATAATTCATTCATAATGGTTTTTGAAGAAAATGTGAATTATCCTAAGCATATCCCTCAGGAGTGTTGTTACAAAGAGTGCAGCAATGCCTGTTGTTGTGCACCAGTTTCCATTCGAGTCTAGATCAAAGCGGTGTTTTCTAGTTTTACCCCAAGGTACATCTGTACCAGATCTGCCTCTATATTCTCATATCTAGACAAGGTTTTATTTCTTAGAAAACTCACACAATATCTACAGTACCAAAATTCTAGGATGTTCTTCTATACTAATCCTCAAAGTATATCTTAGAGTAGTTTTCTCTAATTAGATTTTTTATAAATATAGTTTCAAAGGATTATACAAAACTTCCTCTGATACCAACTATAATGCCCTGACCCTAGTTACCCAGAGTCAGTGTATTATTACATAACATTGGCATGGTACAAGGAATCATGTCTTGAAAGACCGATTAGTTTAGTATCCTTAGAAGTACTAGATATATTCATAAGTTTTATGTTACATCATGAAATAAAAGCATCAACAACATTTTTTCCCCTTTGAACACACTTATATGCTTAGAATATCCCTACAGGTCAACCATTAAATACTTCTTCACATCCTGGAAAAAATAAAACATTTAAAGGGGTGAGCTCAAATGCTTAGTAAGGATAACAATATGGTGTAAACATTCATAAATAAGCATAAACATTTAAGGCAATTTATATGACTTAAAAACAATATTTTTAAATTTAAACTTCATCATAATATGGCAATGATAAAATAAAATAACTCCATTTACTTATTCACTTGGATATTCTAATATTCGAATAATCATATGAAATTTCAATATCTAATTTCATAATGATGAAATTCATAATGCCAGACTTCATAACCACATTGTCAAGGCCTTGTGCCAAGACTACAAATAAGATTTTTCTAAGGCATTGTGCCAAGACACTAGTTAGTCTCATGATACCTACCGATGCATCAAGGAGCTATAGCGGGCTCCACTCGTCACTTACTAAGTCCAATGCATTCATCATATGAAAAGGTTTAAACATAACATAAACATTCATATTAAAACTAGAATATGGAATGTCAATACGTTATCCATAAATCATGAATGGCATAAAAATAACACATCCATAGTCAAACATATCACAAAACCTTTAATACAATATGAAATATTTTTATCATAAAAATCAACTTCAAAAAATCTTAAAATCCATCAAAAGGATGTTGACATAGATGAAATCAAAACATTTTTTTAGAGAAATATCTCTTTCAATTTTGAAATCATTTAAAATTAATATAATTATAAAAGAAAACATTAATTTTTAAAATATTCTTATAAGATTATAAGGGAAGCTTCGACGATTTTATAACGGTGAAAAATAGCCGCACCTGCAGTATATGTTTAAAAAAACATTCTTACCTTAATTTTGTCGAAAAGGTCATAAAGTTCCTTGTTTGGAAAACGACAATAAGATTCCTTTAAAAACATATAAGGTCAAATATGTGTATAAATGAATTTAACCTATTGTCTAGTAAATAGTAAAAATGTTTTGAAATACATTTTTAAGAAAATACGGATGTGGATGATAAAGAGGTCTCAGTGGATACCTGCGTAAAAACAACATCAGACAATAAAGAGATTGTGAAATTTACCATTACCTAGTTCTTTTCCTTAGTCTATGGTATATTAACCTCCTGTATAATATTTAAAACATTGTTATTAAATTATAAAATAACCATATTCAAAATGGAGTCTATTTTGAAAGATAAAATTTATAAAATTTCAAAAAGTGGGTATTATTATTCATAATGGCAAGTTTGATTGGTTATGGTGTGTTTGAACTCAAAGTTTCATAAAACAAAAGTTATTGTATTATTAAAAGGGAAACGTAACATGGAAGTTTGGGGTGTTACATCAATCCTCTACTTAATGGGTTAATCTAGATTAATATTTTGGTATCACCCATGTCTCTAGTAGTGATCCTCATATGTGTATCATATTTTCTTCGAACTATCAATGTATCTTTATCATAGTGAGACTTGGCGAGCGGCACCTCTCAGATGGACATCACCAATTCTATTAGAATGTGGAATGAATTCTCCTGGATGAGTGCTACATAGAATCTCTGGACTGAAATCATTGGGCTAGTATACTATGGTTGCAGCTTACCTCTAAAAAATGTTTATTGGATTGATTATATCTAGATATTCTTGTTATATGTTCTATTGACATATACCTATGTAGAGAAGGACATACATTATTTTGTGGTATTTCTTTATGGTTTTAGGGTTTCTACTGAGTATTGTTGTACTAACCCCTGTATATGATTTTCCTACATGTTTTGTGTATCGTGTTGATGATTGAACTTTCTATGGAGTCCTAGGTGGAATAGGACCAGATGGTGTGTATTGATACTGGATATATCAAGGTGTGTTCCTTAGGCTTTTAGAAAATATTCCTAGTATCTTTTACTTAAAGGTTAGACTCATGTTACAGATTTATTTTTGGTGGGATAGCATTTGGACATTTTTTTCTTCACTTTACTTCATGTCATACTCTGGTTATGGGATATAGTTTTTTGTATGCATTGGTTACTTAGTGGTTTTTACATTATTGTATTTTTTGGGCTTGGAGATGTGTGCGTTCATATAGGTACATAAGAAGCATCTCCCATTTTAGTGATATGTCTACTTAGTGCTAGTCACCTGCCCATGGCCTATTGGAGGTAGGATTATAGAGTTGCGGCATGGTCCTTTCTGGGATGGGTCATGATAGAGTGGTATAAGAGGGGAGTCCATTGTACTTTAGGATCAAAAGTTTGGGAGATTGGTTTGAGGAAATAATGGTAAATGTTTTGAGTTTTACTTTCAGGCTTGAGACTCTAGTATTGGTGCAGAGACTGACATATCCATACACAGGGACACTAATAAACTACTTTGAAGCTCATACATGAGAGCACTAGTTTAATGGAAAAGAATGGTATATGTATCATATAGGAACATTTTGAGGTTTCCATGTCCTTCTTGATTCAACTCTCAAGATATAGTCGTCGACCATGGTACAATTGTTTTGTTACAGGATGCCTCTACAATGTATACTAGATAGGATTTATGAGTTTGATCTCAATGATGACCTACTTAGTGATGAATCTTCGATACAGGGACCAGTTCCCTAGATGTTACCTTTAGGTGGTGCACCATCCATACCACCACCTATTGAGAACAATTCGGTACCCACATTACCGACATATGATGGGTTCTAGCTGAGCGTGTTTCATAAGTTTCATCGGTAGATAAACCTAAGGTTCTGAGGTGAGACTAACCCACAAGTGGTGAAGGACTTACTTGAGGTGGTGACCCAAGATTTTTGTCTAGTCGGGACCCCAGTGGATCAGGTGGTGGCCTTTACAGTGAGCCTTCTTCATGGATCAACATGACGACGATGGAGTTTAGTTACCTAGACTGATGATGAATCAAATTTTTCATAGACAGAGTTCAAGTGACTCTTTATAGAGGAGTTATCATTAGTTATGTTTAAGGATATGTGTATTCAGGATCTTCTTTATCTTGAGTTGGGTAACATGTCAGTATATGATTATTCATCAAGGTTTACCAACCATTCCAATTACTCGATGGATATGGTTTGAGATTAGTAATTCATGGCTCAGACCTTCGAGAGAGTTATATGTAGATACATCCAAGAAAATTTTATACCTCTATTCATTACTACTTATTCTTGGGTACTTAATAATGATTTGGTGGTTGAAGGATTCTTGGCTGAGAAGATACAACCTGGGATGGTGGGTACTAGGAAAGCTAGAGCAGTTACCTCAGCACTAGGGAGACAATGTCATTCTCAGGGACCTTTACATGGGAGAAGTTTAAAGAGGATATCCCAAGATTGAGGATCTAGAGTTCAGGGATCATAGAGTGGGTCCAGTCATCCTAAAGAGAGATGCGATTCTATTCGTTTAATGGTAGAGGACATATCACTTGAGATTTTCTGACCCACCATACTGCTAACTAGAAGTCTGTGGATTGACCACCAAGGGAGAGATAATGACATGAGCATGTAGATCCACAAGACATCAGATGTGGAAACGGATCTTGGAGACCAATAATAGGTGGTCAACATTTTTATTTTTTTATCACCCCCACCATCCCCAGGTGGTCCACGGTAGGCTTAGGGAGTTGGGGAGAATAAGGTTGGGATAACTACATGTAGTTGAGGATTATGACCAAGGGGATCCATGAATAATATGTGGTACAATCTATGTATTTTTTACTTTAGCTGCAGTACTGAGTTACATAGGTACTATTCATTCCTTTCTCACTATATATCATGAAAAATAGCTAGAGATTCTAGTTGAACCATTAACTCAACCCTTACATTTGGAGACTCCTACTAGAGAAGAATCAGAGATCACACAATTGTGCTCGTAGTGTGAACTGACTCTTGGTGGAGAGAGTTTATATTGGAATCTCTTGGTTGCAGCATAAAGGCCTTACAACGTCATTCTTGGTGTGGATTGGTTATCTATAGTTCATTCCCATATTGAATTTTTTAGGTGAAGGGTGTGGTTTGTCTACATTGATGAAACCAAGTTTTTCTTTGTTAGAGAAAATGAATATTTTGCTTCGTAGGATGGACTCATGCGTAGGAGGGTGTAACAGATTTCTCATTAGTTGGATATCCTAACCCTTGGTGTAGTGGATGTCATGAGATTCCAATTTCCTGTATTGATGGTCGAGTATGAGTACATCTTACTTGAAGATGTTCCAAGTTTACCTCCTCACTGAGAGATAGACTTTTGCATTGATCTACACCCCAGGATGACACTAATATCTTCACCATCATATCAGGTGGCCCCCATAGATCTTCTTAAGATGATGTTTTAGTTAGAGGAATTATAGAGGGAGGGATTAATGAGACACAATGTTTCACCCTAGGAAACCCTTATTTTTTTTCCTAAAAAGGAATATGGGAGTTTAATGTTGTGTGTGGACTAAAAACACATGAACCGGCTGACTATGAAGACCAAGTATCCACTACCAAGGATCGATAAGCAATTTTATCAGTTGATAGGGTCATGATGGTTCTCTAAGGTTGAATTCAGGTAAGGATTTCACCAGTTTTAAGTACAGGACAAGGATATACTGAATCCAACATTCTAATGTCTCTATGGTCACTATGTGTACTTGTTGATACCCTTTCGAATGATGAACTCCCTAACAGTATTCATGAGACTCATGAACTAGATCTTTTAGACTTGAAATTGTTCGTGGTAGTCTTCATTGATGATATCATTGTGTACTCAACTTCTGAGGAGGAACATTCAAGAAACTTAAGGATTGTTCTGTATGTACTTTGAGAGCACTTACTTCACGGAAAAACAGCAAAGTGTCAGTTCTGGATTCATGCGGTCCACTTTTTAGGAAACGTTATCTCAGCAGATGGAGTTGTAGTAGATTTGGAAAAGGTTGAGGTAGTGTTGGAATGATACCCACCTAAGAGAGTGACATAGGTGTAGAGAATTATTGGGTTGGTAGGATATTACTGAAGATTAATACCTGATTTATCTAGGATATCAGCACCCATAATATCTTTGACTCAAAAGGTGTAGCCTTTCATGTGGACAAAAAGGTTCCAGTCAGATTTCTAGTTGAGGTAGTGTTTGATATGTTCTCCCATATTGATATTGATGGAGGAAGTTTTTGAGTATATAGTGTTCTGGAATGCATCAGGAACTGGTCTTAGTTGTGTTCTGATATAGAGGAAAGTGGTGATTGCTTATGGCTCAGGCCAGTTGAGGATAAATGAGTAGAACTGTGAAAAGCGTGATCTTGAGCTACCAGCAGTAGTATTCACTTCAAAAATGTGAAGACACTACCCGATGGGCAAGTAGTTTATCATATACTCTGATCAATAGAGTCTCAAGTATATATTTTATCAAAATGATCATAACCTGAGACATAGGTGATGGCTAGAGTTCCTCTAGGACAATAAATTCTAAATTTTCTATACTCTTAGTAATTGGAACATGGTAGAAGATGCTCTCAACTAGAGATCTAGTTCACAGTTGCTGAATGATGCTTCATAGTAGTTATCCTCATTGCGGTTATTCTTTGGGGATGAGAATGGAAAAACTTATCTCTATCTGATTTTTGTCACCCCTCCACTCTTAAAGCGAGTCGTGGAGGTGTATCTTGGGGTACCGACTGTGAGACCCTACTTGCTTAGATATCCATTGAGAATTCTCTTGATGGATTTTCTAAATGTGGGGAGAATGTTTGTTTTTAAAAGGACACATGATGGTACCAGTGGCGTTACAGGGGGAGGTTCTGAGAGATTTTCATATAACCCCTTTGGTGGTATATCTAGGTGTGGAAAAGATGTTCCAGGACCTCTGATTATAGTTTTGGTGGCCAGGGATAAAGAAAGGAGTTGAAGAGTTTGTCTCCTTATTCCTTACTTATCAGAAAGTGAAGGTTGAGCACCATGTTTCAGATGGATTAGCTCAACAACTTGAGGTGCTAAAATGGAAGAGGGATGGGTTATCTATGGTCTTCATGATGGGATTACCATGTACACCTTGGGGAAACAATTCCATCGGGGTGATCATTGACCAGCTCACCAAGTTGGACCACTTCCTAGATATATCATAGCAGAGTTTAGTTGAGAGAGTGAGATGCCTCTACATGCAAGATATAGTTTGAATACATGGAGTTCTGTCAATTATTGTTTTTGATCTTGATGCTCACTTTACATCCCTATTGTTGAAGGGATTACATGGGTCATTTGGGACTCAGTTACAGTTGATCATAGTATTTCACCCACATACTGATGTCCATACAGTTCAAGCCATTCAATTTCTAGAGGACATGACGTAGGCTTTTATGTTTGAATTTGGATGTAGTTGGGAAAATCACCTACCAATAGTGGAGTTTGTGTAAAAAAACACTTACTATTCCACCATAACTATGGCACAATTTAAGGATTTGTTTGGGAAAACCTAGAGGTCACCACTTTTCTGGACTGACCCAAGGGAGTTAGTGCTCATGGGATTGGATTTGGTATGACATACTATAGAGATGGTTCAAAACATCTTGGAGTGAATAAAGATTGCATAAAGTGGTCAAATCTCTTATGCTGATAGGTGACGAAGGCCTTTTGAGATTGATGAAGGATACCATGTGTTCTTATGGGTTTCAACATGATGAGGATTATGTAAATATGGATGGGGATACAAGTTATATATGAGTTTTATCAACCCTTTATAGATAATATGAAGAGTTGGAAAGGTGATATATCACTTATCTCTGCCCCCATAGTTAGACCAGGTACACGACGTATTCCATGTGTTTCAACCGAGGTTGTAATTGAATAACCCATCACACACCATCTATTGGGGCCATCTAGAAAATGAGGAAGGAGAAGATTTTTTTGAATACGAATTGGAGATCAATTATTAGAAGGAGAGGATCATTCAAGGAAGGTCGATTCATTTGGGTATGTCTGGTGGAAACATGAGAATATCTAGGAGAGCACTTGGGAGTGGGAGGCTCAGATTCATGCTCAGTACCCATATCATTTTGAGTAGCCTTTATATTGGATTTCTATGGAAATAAATCCCCAAGTTGGGGATAATGTGATATCTCAAATTTTCCATGTATTATTTATAAATATTATATGGATTAATTTTGAGGCCAAGAGCTGAGACATCGTGTGGTTCTGAGACCCTGTGTGTCTGGAATAAATGTTTGAAATATATTAAAATATTAAATAGAACATGAACATTGTTTTACTTAAAAAGTGGAATAAAATATAAATAGGTGCTCAAATCAGAAATTTTAGAGAACCATTGAGTTTAGAAAGGTGGTTTTACCCCAGGTGCGACCGAATATTGGTTAGCATGGGTCATTTGTAAAAAAGTTGTCATGGGTGTAAAATGGATAAAATAAATTTATAAAATTATTCTGATTCATTATATGGATGAAACAACCTAATCATTCTTTAAATATGACATTATGTGATATTTATAGGGTTAGTTTGATAACCCTATAAGCTCTGTAGGATCAATGGTGAGAACACCTGGAGAATTATCTCGAACAAATGGCGAAAAAGTTGCGGATTGTGGATAAATCAATTGGCGAATCTTCAAATTCAACACTTATTTCCAATAGAAATGACACATCGGTTATTCTTCACCAATGATCAAACCAAATATAGGTAGGTCATGTGTTTTTTATTTTATTTTCCCTATTATTTTATTCCAAAATCAAAACGGACCAGTCAAAGAATAGATTGGCATGTGGAACGATCTTTAAATGGGATGAGTTATTTTTAGGATTTATCGAGTGTTTTCATCGTGGTTGTTGATTTATTTGTTTTTTGTTCTAATAGAAATGAAACAATATTGACATTAACATCGATTGAGGTTCACTCCTCTTTTTAAATTTTTTTCTTTTAACCCCGACTCACTGTTCTTCTTGATGTCTTTCATTTTCCACCATGGTTTGAGGTTTCTTTGAACAATCAGACATTACACATTATATTATTGGTGTAATGATTTGAAATCATAGATCCGAAATTGGTACAACTCTATTGAGGTGAGGCGGTGGTTGTGGAAATGGATCGAATAATGATTGGTGTCGATTTCACCTTCTTCGATGTGGAACAAATAATGGATACGATCTAGTTTTCCAAGTGGACTGAAGGACCTAATATCACAAAATCAGTTATGGTATTGAAAAAAGATTTTGGATCTTGATTTTCAGGGTGAACCGATCTCCAGAATGAAGATCAGAGGATAGACCGGCGTGAGCGTGAGGAAGAAGATGGGTTTTGGTAAAAGATGATACAAATGGACTGTAGTCCTAGACTATAAAACCTGTAGTCCACTTTGATGAAATCTACGTGAACTTAAGATAGTAAACATACATGGGGTGGAGTACAAAGGATACCTACATGACGTGTACAAACCCACATGGCATGGTCTGGACCATATACATAGGCTACCCCTTGTACTGGTACATGGGCATGGATACACGGACTGACACCGTGTACAGGAACTTGGATAGAGTGCACAGTCGAACCCCGTATACAGGGACATGACATGTAACTAATTCACACACTGTGTACTCTTATACGCAACACGTTTTGATGACATGGGCCATTTACATGAGTAATACCAGGGGTCAAGTGACATGGTGTGTATTATTACTACACACTATGTACCCATGTCTATATGGCTTGATTCTATTTTCATCAATATCTTGGAAAAGTTTCATCAGGGTTTGTTGCCTTTATTATTTCTATGAAGGATGGTATGAATTGTTTTCAACTGCTAGGAATACGATTCATTTAGTAATAATTCCTAGATAGAGTTGTTAGGATCCCTCTCAAGACCCCAGAGTGGGATCCTCTATTAATATTCATTCCCTTGGTGGAGTTTTTGGTATCTACGTGACCAACAATACTTTGGAACTAACCCTCTAATTAATGGGTTAATCTAGACTGAGTTGTTGGTATCACCATTGGCCCTAGTTATGATCCGTATTTATGTATCGTATTCACTTCAAACTATCAACACATATTTTTCATGGAAGGACACAACGAGTAGTACCTCTCGGACTGATGTCATCACTACTATCAGATTCCGGAGTATGTACTCACACATTAGTGTTATATGGAATATTTGAGCTGCAATCCTAATTCTAGTATACTATGGTTGTATTTTCCTCTAGACTATGTGTATTGGATTGAATATATCTAGATATTATAGTTATATGTGTTGTAGACATATACCTATGCAGAGATGACAGTACATTCCATTATTGTGTTTCTTTGTGGTTTTGGGGTGTCCTACTAAGTATTATTATATTGACCCCTACAAAGGATTCACTCATAGATGCCATTTCTTGTGTATATTAGTGAACTTTTTATGTAGTCCTAGGTGGACTAGAACCATACAGTTCTTAGTGAGATTGGACAGACCAAGGTGTGTTCCCACGGCTTTCAAACAGCAGTCTGAGTACCTTTTACTTACAGGTTGGAATCGTGCTATATACTTCTTTGTGGTGGTATAGTATTTGACCCTATTTTACATTAATTTACTTTGTTTTGTACTCATGTTGTGGGATATAGTTGTATGCCTGAATTTTTTACTTAGTGGTTTTTACATTTCATCATTTTGTGGGCTCATAGATGTGTGCATGCATACAGGTACATAGGCAATGCCTCCCATGATAGTGATATTCCTACTCAGTGCTAGTCACCAGCCATTGTACTATTAGAGGGAGGATTGGGGAGTCAAGTAACATTCCACACTGGGATGGGTTGTGAGATATAACTTCTTAATTTCCATTTTTTATGGTATAAGTTAACGTTACTTGTGTGTACGGTGGACTGCCTCCTCATGAAGCATTTTGATTCATTTTTTTACTTTGGATTTACATAGAAGGTAATAAGGATTAATTTTATGATTACCTATGATATTTATGAAATATTAATAATTATATAAAATAAATATATCATATAATTTCTCACCATACCATCCCTTAAATAAATGGTAAAATCGTTTGTGTTTACGACGAACTACTGCCTTCTAAAGCAATGTGATTGTTTTTTAACTAAAAAATTTACATAGAAGGTAATAAATGATAATTTGAATGAATATATTGAATTTATAAGAAATAATAAAGACTATATAGAGGTAATATTCTATTTAACTTCCGTTCTTTTGATCCATTGAGAAAATGGAAATAATATTAATGTGAACATATGGCTTACCGTCTCCATAACCGATGTACATAATTTTTTATATATAACATTAATGGGTTAATATAAATAAATATATGATTAATATATATGATATTTATATCATGGGGAACATTTGAAAGATTATAAAACCATGATCAAAGTAAACGGATGGAAAATAACAATCCAAAACATACACGAAAAACGAAGCATTTTATTACCCGAAATGTGATATTAATAAGGAATTATTGATAAAAGTGTAATAACAAGTCATAAGTACATAATATATGGTATTATACATATGATAATGGTTCTATAATATATTAATTATAAAATTATATTTATTAAATATGAGGTTTGAACATGTATGATGGAATTTGAGACTTAAGGTAAGAGATTTTTGTCTCAATTTATCTTCTTTGGGACATACATTATGTTATACGCCTATACAATTTTATGATATGTATATATAGAAAATTTCAAAAGTAATATCATAAATTTAATTGTTATCATGATATTATAAGTTTCATTTAATTTTATTCTTTCATGGGGATTATGATTCAAATTTACCAAAATGGTAAGGGTTTTTTCTTACAATTTCATCTTTTATCAGGTTTGTTTATGATTATGCTTCCAATAATGAAATATTATAATATATATATCAAGAAAATAATGATTTTTATTACTATACAATACATATTTTCCCTTAAATTTCCTCTCTTTATGTACTTAAAATTCCAAAATTATTTTTAAAAGGAAACAGGCTTTATTTATCTCTTCATTTGAAAAACAATTTTTATTCCACATGAAATATTTTCTGAAAACGATTTACAAAATATTTTAGTATTATAAAAAAGTTTTTTTAAATAAAATTTTACCCATGTTTGGATTTTTAATATTTTAGGGGATATTCATGTCCTTTTCCATACAAGGCTCATTTGGATGTTATCAAAAATGTGAAACGAATATTTGTTTTATCTCATATGACATGAACATAATTCCACACCATAATGAACATTATTTAATTTGAATATTCCTTTATATTTTTTCAAGGTTATTTTCAATAAAAACGATTTTTATAATATTTTATGAAATTATAATTTTTAGAAAGGTCATTTTCAAAGAAAGGTTATTTTTCTCAAGAAATGTTCCAAGTGATTTTCAATAAAATAATATTCCATCTAAGATGACATGCTTTGGTGTTAATTAATCAATAAATGGGATATGATCCAATGGTAAAATATTTATTATTTAACTCAATGGTTTATGTTTATGATGAAAATATTTTTTTGAAACCCATTTTTTTAAACATGTTATTCTATGATGAGACGTTTTACGTAACCATTTTTTTTCAGGGTTATAATATAATGAATATTTTATGAAGACCACTTTTTTTTTTCTGGGTTCTATGATGGTGACTATTTTATAATCTTGTGGAACACGTATGTGTGATTTTAATTATGTGAGATGTGGTACCTATATCAACCTCTAATTTATTGGATAAGGATTAATATCTCATGATATAAACACGACTGGAATTGGGAGAAAGGCCAGTTCCTTAAGGGACTTTTTCCACTAAGATAGTATTGTGAGTGAATCTTGACTACTATGATGGTTTGGAGAGTCAAAGCATTCTAATATTATACCCTTGGAGATGAGACTTACATAATATTGAAATGAATTTCCTTACTTATTTTTATTCCAACATTCTATGTTTTATGTCAATGTTATGATCTCATGGATCATGTTCTTTAATTTCATTATGACTAACATCTTATGAACTTCAAATATTTATACCATGACTTAATATTTTGATCTTTTATATACAGTTTATGGTTTTCATATGTTATATTCATGTTCTCACACCCTTATTCTCATGTTATGTTTATATATTTCCCTTTTTTACCTTTATTTAAAATATGATATCACACTTTATTTAGTTTATTTTCCTCTGGTTATGATGATAGATTTTACATGTGATATGTCTAAGAAGGATGATAGTTATGAGGTACTATGTGAGAGATTATATAGAACTCTTATGAACCATGTTTTATGTTTCCAAGTTTCCAAAGGCTCCATACCTTTAAAACCCTCACGCATGTGTTTGTGTAATGTAATGAAAATTTATCAAAAAATATGTAATATCTATGTTTGAGAATACTAGGTTTTTATAGAGTTGAATGTGAGGATGTTGAAATAATAAATGGGTTTTGAGATTTTATAGTCTGAAAAAATACAATATCATGCTATATCTCACCTTGACTTTGGAATAAAAGTGATAAAAGGGTTAGACCATAATGCAATGGGGGAGACCATGTCGCAACCACCATCAGTCCTAATGGCTCATAAATCCATGGAATTGAAACTTTCCAGATCCAATATACCAACTGTAAGGATACAACACAACCCACACACCATGCTACAATTTCCCAAAACACGGAATAGTCATAACAATTGCACCTGAAGCCTCTATTATGCTACTTCTTTTACCACACTACAGCTATGTCGAATATGGAAGGAGCACCACAACTCAGTAACTCAAGCATCTAGACAACAACCGACTATCAATGCTGTAACATCCCAAGTAAGTAATGAATAATAGATATTTTTATCTATGTATATTAATGAATTGGATAGTGTTTTAGAGGCTTAAAATGAAAATAAATCCAATCTTAAGCATGGAATACACTAATATTTTTAAAAGATTGTTTTACTTCCTTTTGATGGCAAACCATTTTAAATCTATCTTATGAAAATTTTATAAGATATGTTTGTCAAAATAAAATTATTCTTTATGATTGGGACATCAAAATTTACTTTGTGTGAATTTTTGGTATTTTTCTGACAATGTTCATTTTTAATGAATAGTGAAAAATACGGCATTTTACATCAAAACTGCTTTTTAATATAATTTATTTATATTATTATATTATCTTTTGAATTGGTTTTAAAGTTAAATTAGAATATATTTTTACCATTTAATCTAATAGTGGTCATTGGAATTAATTTCACTTTGAAATTGGACTTAAACTAGTGTCAATCTTTTGATACTTATTGGTTCATAAAAACACGCTATTTGCTCTGACAGCGGGAATTAATTATTAAATTAATTAATGAAACTTATATGTTTTGAATTTTTTAAAATAGAAAACATTTTTTAATTTAGAATATCAAATATAGCATGGGGTGAAGTTTTGGTATTTTTCTGAAAAACTTCAATTTTTGATGAATAGTGAAACCACTAAGTGGTACTTAAAAAACTGATTTTTCGTTTAAATGAAAATTTACCACCTCTGTGTTTTGAATTTCAAAAATCCGACATACATGGTTTTCATTAATAAGTAAAATGTGGTTCAATGGGATTAAAATAATTTTTTGGCGAATAGTAACTTTTATGTTTTTAATCGCGATTAGAGGTAATTAGTGTAGTTTAAGGTAAAAATAATGTTTTAATAATATGAGATGAGATTGACACATGTCCTACCCTAATTGTATGTGTCATGGCCTACCAAGAAAATCCATGGGTAAACTTTGGGACCCCATGGAGCCACTTTTGTTGGGAAATGACATAAATAACTTTTTATTTAATGTAAAAGTAAAAATGACGGAAACATGAGATGTTTTACTAAAACAATTTTTACATGGGGTTATAAAAGTCATATTTTTGACTATAAATATTAATTAGAAATATAAAAATATTTCCTACATCATGATATTTTTTTTATAATTTTTAGACATTAAATATATTAAATTATTTATGACATCATGATGATGCAGCGATTACCTCATTAATAAGGGATTTAAATAAAATGAAAAGATAATGTAAAATCTATGACCTACACATATCCAAAACCTATTGTATGGGTATATTTCGAACCCTTATCACCTTATCCTCGAATTATGTCAATGTGAGACCTTTTTAATCCGAAACGCATTTTAAAATAAAGTAACATTTCTTTACTTTCCAAGAGTATCCCTCCTCTCCTCTTATAAAATTCCCCCACCTCTACCTCCTTACCCACACTTCCAAAGCCTTTGTCTCGGCCAACCCCTGCCCATTTTGTCTCTCCACTTCCCTCTCTTACTCCTTGAAGCCTCACTTTGGGCAGAAGTCTTCCCAAGGAAGCCTTTGATCTCAAACCAAAGGGAGTTACCCGATTTTAAGGTAATGTCTTCACTTGAGTCCTTTTGTTTTATTTTTCTTCTCCAACCCCCTAAAATCTTTTTATTAATTTCTTTTGTAACAACTACAGTATCTTCAATATACGAGGATGTTGTTATAAGAAGTATTCGAGCTACACTTACACACACCTACATCTAATCGTTAAAGAACATACTGTTTCCGTGGATGGCGAATTTTTGCCTCCCGAAACGATGATTGTTCAACATTCTTTTAACACCTTAAAAGGTGGACATTAAGATAACACTATATTTATATATGATATATAATATGTTTATTGTTTCCTTAAGCTTCTGTATTTTTTATTTTGGGCATAACTTTATGGTTTCCATTATGGGTAAACGCGATATCTTCATTTAAGGAAGTACGGACTACCGCCCCCTCAAAGTGATTTGATTCGTTAATACCATATGTGGGATGTATAAAGGATAGAGTTATGATATTATATATGATATTATACTGGAATTATAATATACCTTTATATCATTATGATTCCATTCTATAAAATATGAAATAGAAATGAAAGTAGCGTTCATGCGTACGTACGACTTACCGTCTCCATGAACGGTGAATTTCATTTCTTACCTCTAAATGTTATATAATATTATAAATGCATGCATGTACTGGATATATATGATATATATGATATCTACATCATGAATACCATTCTGGATATAATTGATACATGAAAAACTTGTAATTATAAAGGGTTTATTTTTGACTCAAGTATCAATGATCGTTAAAACGACCGTTATTAACTTAAATAATTACATAGTGTTCATGACATGGAAATAAGTGATATAAAAGGAATAATGAACTTGAAAAAGGTTCTTAAACAAGTATAAATTAACTCAAGTTTATTATTCAGGAGATTAAAGAACGACCGATTCAAGTCGGACCCGAGGTATGGGACTGCGTCTCAATCTCCTTTCATTGAGGCATATTTTGTTTTATACACAACCTTATTTTATACGGTGTATAAACCCCTTTGACTTTTACGTTTATCCAAAAGGAATCTTTTTTATACGAAGCATTTTACTAAACGACAAAAGGGAATGTTTTAGCCGTACATATGCGGCGACAATGACTTCTCCGCCGCCGTGACCATTATTTGAGATTCGACACCCTCTACAAGCCATACCTTTTTTTTAAAAAGAAAAATAAATACCTTGTTTTACTTTTCTTTTATTTTGGTATTGAAAATGGTTTTAATAATGTTTTTATATCAATGTGTTGTATTGATATCTTGTGATTGAAAGGTGGAAATTTTATGTTTCCTTAATGCATGTTTTATGTGATACGATTATGTTGAGGTTCTTGGGCATTATTATGAAGATGGGTGGTTCCGTGATAAACTAAGGGCGGGTGAGCCCGATATAGCTCTCCAATGCATTGGGTAACATGAAGGAGTGAAACGTTAAGGTTTCTCCGAAGAGATTTTGGTAATATACTATGATGGGTATTCCAAACGTAACCAAGAGGGTTACTCCCTACGTAAGAATGTTGTGAATGACTCAAGTCACCTTTATGTCTTATGATTTCTATGATTTATTCATGATTTGATGAGGTATGTTAAAGTGCTTATGTTTTATGGGTAAAGTATGATTACATTCTTATGTATATATGAACTTATGTTTCCTTTCCATATTTTTATAACCCATACTGAGCTTTTTATGCTCATCCCAAGTTTTTTTGAAATGTTTTTCACAGGTCAAGGGAAAGGTACATGATATGATGATAGTGTCAAGGATGTGTCAAGAATGAATCCATGTTTTATTTTAAATATGTTTCCATTGATGGGAAAAAACAATACTATCTTTATGTAACCACTTTTTTGTATGTGGAATGTAATGCAAGTTTTATGATCTAATTCTATAAAACTCTAAACCTGAAAAGATCCTCAATGTGTAATCTTGTAATAACTCAAGATTAAGTAAGGTTTAAGGATTGGGCCTTATAAATGCCATATCTCTACCCAAAAATATAGAGCCATAAAAAATTAATGGTCCATAACCCTATATTATGCACTACAACCATACTCTACACTGAATCCCCTCTCAATATGAAAAAAATCCTTATATAAAAACCAGAATAAATTTCGGAAACCCCAGAAAGAATCATAACTGAACCAAAAAAACTAGTGATCAATGTAAAGGGGTAGTTATTATATAAAATTTTTAAGGGGTTGTTATAGGAAGATTCACATATTTTTATAAACCAAGCTTAATCCCAAAGGCACCTCTAGACAAACACCCTAAAACACAAACCATTTTTATTAGTGAGTCATATAGTTTGAAAAATTGTGCTCAAACAAGGAAAAATGCCACTAGTTCCTCATAGAGCCATAATGCACAATCAATACCTAGTTAGTACTAATAGTGATGATAAATCATATTCATGGCTTGCTTTCTCCAAATTTCGACGTTTTCAACCCCGTACTCTCAAAAACATCTATAACAAATGAAGGGGTAAAACAAGATCAAACTAAATAATACTTTTGACTCAATGGGTGTCAAAATTCATCCCACCATAAAATCTTTATTCCATAGACTGAAATAAAAATTATGCACTCAAAAAGTAAAAAGAATGATAATTCCCCATCAATGATTCCCACTCCCATGTTTTTTGCCTATCCCTTAACTCTTCAAAAATGCACAAAAAAAGGAGAATTGTTTTATCATACAATACCTTATCTTAGGAATCCATAATATGAAATGGTTGATCAACCATAGTGGTGTCAGGATTAAGATCAACAAATTCAGGTCTGGCAGAAATCAAATTTTCTTAGAAATGTAAAACATGTCATGAAATAAAGTCATGATAGATAGAAAGTAAAACTGATGTTCCACCCTTTTAAGATATTCAATTATCTCAAAAGTTCTGAAAAATATCAATGCCAACTTACCCTTCATTCCTAAGCAATTATGTACTAAGTAAGGTGAAACTCTAAGAAATAACCGATCACCAACATAAAAATAATGTAGGTGATGATGATGGTAAACATAAGATTTATGATGACATTGAGTTATTGTAGATGTCTTATATATTCGTTGAAATTTTTTATTCATCTTATTAACAAGGCTCAGGAAAAATAAAATTGCTCTCACAACATGAACCTAACAATGGGAGATCTAAATGGACACCTATACAATGATTACATGGTCTCCATTATAATTGAAGCATGATAACAATTTTTATGCAAAAATTTAACCAAACTCTTTTAGAATAAAGTCTTTTAGTGACTACTAAAATCTATCACCAAAGGTCTGTAGTGGCCACTAGAGTCCGCCAAACAGTGGATGCTTTAGGCCCATCGGTGTAGCTTATAGCACCCACCAAATGGAGGATGCTATAGATGAGATAGACATGGTTTATCATGACTGCCAAATGGCAGTCGCTATAGGTCACTTCTAGTTGGGCTCTAGTGACCGTTGTTTGGAGGTCACTATAGGGGTCGTTGGATTAATCTATAGTGACCTCTATTTAGTTGTCACTATATCTATTCCCCGCATAACTTAGAGAGACCACCAAATGGAGGGTGCTGTAATTTTTTTTTTAAATTACAGCAATACAATAAAAACCCTTATATTAAAAAAAACCTTTCCAAAATATCTAAACTCATACACACGTAAATCTCTTCATGTCGTCATCTTTCAACCACCACATCTATCATCGAATATAACTGCATGAAAAAATTTAATAAAAAAATTAGTACAAAAAAACATCAAAAAAATAATTGAAATGAAATAAAATATTTTTATCCAATCATAGTAAAATAGATCGAAGGTATTTGATTATGAAAATATATTAATAATTCTAAATAACTTTTTAAAAATTTAAAATCACTAATTATATTGTTATAATCAGAACACCTATCCAATTGATGCGTCCTCTAGTCACACACCTCACCGATAACAATAAATCAGCTATCTAGTGATTTCATTTCCTTATGAGGTCATTCGACTGATTTTGAGCACCCAACACACCTTTTTGAAGCACACCAAACAATTAAAAACCACACAATCAGTCGTACCACAAAAACTGCATGCCTGATTGATGTGTCGTCTCCGCGTACATGTCAAAAATAATAATTAGATTGTTTCCTTGCAATTTTATGTCATTACAAGAACATTTTTTCTACATCTGACTGTTAAACATTCATTTTGGAGTTTTATGGCACCGGAATTGGGTTTTCCGTCACAGTAGTCACATGATACCTACAATTGATGTACCGTCAACCAGACAATTTCACAATTCACTCAACAATTGTTCTCTTCTAGTTTCATGGCACTATGAGGTCATTCAGTGGGTTTTGACCACCCCCCACACCTTTTTGAAGTGCACCAAACACTTAAAAACCACATATTCAGTTGTACCGCACAAACCACACAACCGATTGATGTTACATCTCCTTGTACACATCACAAATAATAATTTGATTGTTGTCCTATGATTTAGTTTCATTCTGATGTAGTTCTATATGAATCTGACCGTTAAAAATTCATTTTGGTGTTCTATGGAAACAAATTTACGTTTTCCATCACCATGGTCACACGACACGTCCGATTAAAGTACTATCAGCCCGACCATTTCACACATCACTCACCGATTTTATTGTCTAATTTAATGGAATTCCATGGGTGTTCGTCTTGTTTTGATGACCCACACACCTTTTTCAAGCATGCCAAAAATTTAAAAAACACATATTCAGACATACCACACACACTGCATGTCCGATTGATGTTTCCTCAACTTGCACACATCTTGAATAATAATTAGATTTTAGTTCTATTATTTCATTTTATTCCAATGTGGTTCTCTATTTATTTGATTGTTAAATGCATTTTGTTGTCTTTTATAACACGAAAAGTGCATTTTCTATCACTCGGTCACACAACACCTTTGGTTGACGTACTGTCTACCCCACCATTTTACAATCCAATCACCGATTATTTTTGTCTTATTTCATGGTATTCCATGGTCGTTCCACTAGTTTTGACCACCTGAAACACATTTTTGAAGCACACAAAACCCTTAAAAACCATATATTCAGTCATACCGCACCCAACACATGTCTGATTGACGTGTTATCTCCTCATACACATTAGGAATAATAATTATATTTTTTTCTACTAATTTCATTTAATTATGATGTTGTTTTATATGCATCTAACCTTTAAACATTTGTTTTGGTGTTTTATGGAACTTGATTTGCGTTTATCATCATTGCGGTCACATGAAACCTCTGATTTATGTACCGTCAGCCCGAACATTTCAAAATTCACTCAAAATCTGTTTTTTCCGATTTCAAGGCATTGTGAGGTTGTTCAACTAGTTTTGATCACCCCACACACCTTTTTCAAGCATGGAGAACACTTAAAAAACACTTATTCAGCTATACCCACACCCCGCACGTCCGATTTACATGTCGTCTCCTCATACACATCACAAATAATAATTAGATTATTGTAATATGATTTAATTTCATTCCTCTGTCCTTTGCTATGAATTTGACTGTTAAACATTCGTTTTGGGGTTTTATGGCATAAGATTTTTGTTTTCCATCACAACAGTCACACGACACCGCTAGTTAAAGTAATGTTAGTCCAAACATTTTTCACATCACTAACTGGTTGTTTTCATCTGATTTCATAGCATTGAGAGGTTGTTGGGCTATTTTTGACCACCCCTTGCACCTTTTGGAAGTGCACAAAACACTTAAAAACCACATATTCAGTCGTAAATCTCACACCGCACGTCCGATTGACGTTCTGTATCCTCTTACATGTCACAAATAAAAATTATATTGCTTTCCTAGGATTTCAAGTCATTACAAGCATGTTTTCTATGCATCTCACTGTTAAATGATCGTTTTGGTGTTTTATGGCACCGGATTGGCGTTTTCCATTACTGCAATCACATAACACCTCTGATTGACATACCATCAGCCCGAACATTTCATAATTCACCCATCGATTGTTTTTGTCTGGTTTTTGGCATTGTGAGGTATATCATCTGGTTTTGACCACCCCACCCAACTTTTTGAAGCCCACAAAACACATAAAAATCACATATTCATCTGTACTACATGCACTGAATGTCCTATTGACATGAAATCTCCTCGTACACATCAGGAATAATAATTAGGATGTTTTTCTTTGATTTCATTTCATTATGAGCACATTTTCTATTCATCTGACTATTAAACTTTCATTTTGTTGTTTCATGGGACTAGATTGGCGTTTTCCGTTACTGCGGTCACATGACACCTCCGATTGATGTACCGTCTACCTGACCATTTCAAATTTCACTCAAAAATAGTTTTGTTTTTATGATTTCATGGTATTGAGAGATCATTCATTTGGTTTTGACCACCCAACGCTCCTTTTTGAAGCACACAAAACACTTTAAAACCACATATTCAGCTGTACCACACACACCGTAGGTCTGATTGACATTCCGTCTCCTATACACGTCATGAATAATAATTATATTGTTTTCCTCTAATTTCATTTCATTCTGATGTTGTTTTATATGCATATTACCAGTAAACCTTTGTTTTGGGGTTTTATGGCACTAGATTTTCATTTTTCGTCACCGCGGTCACATGACCCCTCCAATTGACGTACCATTTGCTCGAACATTTTAAATTTCACTAACCAGTTGTTGTCATCTGATTTCATTTCATTGAGAGGTCATTCAGCTAGTTTTTACCACCCCACACAACTTTTTCAAGTGCACCAAACACTTAAAAACACATATTCAACTGTACCGTGCACACCACATGTTAGATCGATGTGTTGTCTTCTCTTACTTGTCAATAATAACAATTATTTTGTTTTCCTATGATTTCATTTCATTAAGATGTCATTCTCTTTTCATCTGACCATTAAACGTTCGTTTGGGTGTTTTATGGCACCAGATTGGTGTTTTCTGTCACCATGGTCTCACGACACCTCTAATTAAAGTATCATCAGCCCAGAAATTTCATACTTTACTCACCAGTTGTTTTTATTTTATTTAATTGCATTACAAGGTCCTTCAGCTGGTTTTGACCACCCCACACACCTTTTTGAAGCTCTCGAAACTCTTTAAAACAACATATTCAGCCATACCATGCACACCACATGTACGATTGACATGCTGTATCCTAGTAAACATAAAGAATAATAATTATATTGTTTTTATATGATTTCAATTCATTAAGAAAACAGTTTCAATGAATCTGACCATTATACTTTCATTTTAGGGTTTTTGGCACCAGATTAGCGTTTTCCATCCCTGCGGTCACAAGAAACCTCCGATTGACGTACCGTCTGTCCGACCATTTCACAATTCACTCACCGGTTGTTCTTAGCTGATTTAATAGAATTAAGAGGTCATTCAGATGGTTTTTACCACCCACACACCTTTTGTATGTGTGTCAAACACTTAAAAACCACATATTCAGTCGTACCGTGCACAACACATGTCCAATTGACATGTCATCTCCTCATACACTTCATGAATAGAATTTAGAATACTTTCTTATGAAATATCTCTAAATTTTTCCTAAATAAAATTATTCTTAATTTATTCCAGGTAATGAAATTTTTAACTAACAAGAAAAGGATGTGTGTCTATATGAGTGTGCTTCTCATTGAAAGGGGGATGATCAATCTGGAATGGACTGAATAATACTGTAATTTATAAGAGGTACAACCAAGGAATCATCCAACAAATCATCTGTAATGGGATACTCCAAAATTAGAAAATTAAATATAAAATAAAGATAAATCTTAATAAATTGATGTGTTATGTAATATATCATAATTAACAATCAAGTAAACTTTAAAATAATGAATTAAATAAGAAGAATTAAAACAATAAAACATATAGGTGTAAATAGAACTAAAGGTTTGAGAATAGTTATTAATTACTAATTCAGGTATGATATTAAAATGGTAATGAAAATTACCTCATGCATGATGTTCATCCACATCTTGATCACCAATATCACTGTGACATCCACCAACTATATCTGGAGCCTACAATACATATCAATATTATGTATCTTAAACATATCTATAAAAGTCAATATGAGCATTGTTTGTTTAATTTTTTACTAAAGGCACCACATGTGTACCATCAACAGGACGTTGTGTCATCACTTCATCTATACATGTTGACATATGTGATAATCACTCCTCGTACTCTGTATGTATCTGCTAAAACAGCTCATCCATATTGCACTGTATAGCCTTCATGACAGCATTTATCTCAGTCTGTGTGTGCATCCCTGCATCTCTTCATGCACCCATCATCTATTCTCTAACAACTACACGTCATGGGAAACCACTTCCATAAATCAAAGAATAATCATGACCATCATGCCCCCTGACATGTTGAAATATCTCATCTCTACGCATAATTCTACGACGTAGCTCCTCTAGAAACTCTACTAACTGAGCATCAAATTGAGCTTGTAGAATATACATAATGAATTAATGAAAAAATTTGAATAATTTATATGAAATAAAAATAAATTTGTTACTAAATAATTTCCTTATTATAACACCTAAACCAACGGGATCACGCACCCTATGAGTCCTCATCCATA
Source organism: Viscum album (assembly GCA_963277665.1). Classification (NCBI taxonomy): domain Eukaryota; kingdom Viridiplantae; phylum Streptophyta; class Magnoliopsida; order Santalales; family Viscaceae; genus Viscum; species Viscum album. The sequence continues at coordinate 320,717,278 of OY728127.1, forward strand.
TGGACATCTGATCGATCAGATCACCTCATTGGTGTAACTATAATAAAGGGGTTCACCATGTTATACTACAATATTTTTAATATATGAATGAATAGTGAATTCTAAACTTACATCATGTCTGAGTTGTGACACAAGTCAAGTGCCAAGTTTGGAAGGCGTATCTTGCATCGCCCAATTACATGAATGACAGGTAGAATCAATCTAAATTCAATGTATTCAGTTAATCGACTGATGAAAAAATAGTCATTTATAGATTAAAATAATTAAATCTTACCATCATCACCTCACTCGACCAAAACACAACCAAATATGTCCACCGCACATGAAGAACGCCCAGAGGGACTCGCTATAGAATGTCTGGCACTCCCGCATATGGTATCTAATGATCTCTCTTCACCCATCCCTTATAATCCTTCCATAATTGTGGGTATTTGGTGATACACACTTCCCGAAACTCATATGGAAAGGATGTCAAATTTTCCTGTTAAACAAATAGTTAGTAGATGCAATAATAATAAATATAATATCATGAAAATTTAAACATTGAATTTACATATACCTCCCTCCATAATATGTCAATCGTATCCTGGGGGAAAGAAGTCCAATCATGAGTTTTCCGAGGGAATCTATGTGGGTCTTGTATTATACTCCCAAACTGATGAATCAATATAGTTTCACCTTCTCTGACTGGATGAAATGTGTCATCAAATAACACATCCGATCAGGCTCCAGAGTTCTAGGATCTAACCCCTCTACTAGGACCCCTACATCTGTGGGAAGACACACTAGATCCTAATAATCATAAATTCACAATTTAATTACAATATAACTGAATTTTTAATTAAAAATTAGAAAAAATTAGGGGAATATACATAGAAAATTATAATCAATTAATTTAGAAAAATGAAAACATACGTACCGAAAAAATCAAGCGAACCACTCTAACCACCCTGTGACATACATACATTAATAAAAATTATATTTAAATATAGAAATTTCTATACATATATAACTCATAATTTTTTTTACAAACATTTAATGGGGAGATAATTACAATTTTCAGTAATCATGCAAGTCTATCGTATCTCCTTCAGTTGTTTCTCTCGCGCATTGTATATCTTCATATCATACAACTACTATTGTATAGTAAAGTGTTTGATGAGGAAATGCGATAGTGTCAGGTTCCTCTTGGTCAATTAGAAAAACCCCTCTTCTATAAATTTTCACCAAAACATTCCAATCAGAATCAATGCCAACAAAGTAAACATTCTCTACTTGCGATGTCAGTATGAAGGTCTCGTTGCTTACTCGATGAAATTTATATAGCATACTCTTAATGTTTATTCACATAAATTGGAAGTTATCAACTTCTGTTCCACAAACCTGATCGAACCAATCACACCTTAACAATATTTGTTTTAATCCACGACCATAAATAACATTAATTAGATCCCACAAAAATCCATAATAATAACCCGCATAAAAAAAAGAACAACCCAAACCACTATTTTGTGGGGTTCCATTCATGTGAACATCGCTAATACAAAATCAGAATCCGTTAGCATCCAAAGACTTATAGAGATGAGCTATAATAAATGGGTCATCAACAAGTTGGTTGAGTTATTCACTCACAATATGGTTACATAAATAATGTATCTTTTGAATATAGAAATTTTTCATAGTTCAATGAATAAAGGATTGTGAAAATACAACTAAGTTTCACTATAAAGATATTAATTCAATTATCTACACGTACATGGGACTTGAACCATTAATGAAATGTGTTGAAATTTTGTTTATGGATTTGATAGTTAGTTGCATGAGGCATTTCACATTTCAAATCAGCGATATGCGTCTTAAATCACAACACAATAAATGGTAAGTAATAAAATAAATATAGAAACATAAAACACATCAACAATGAATCTTACTGTGTTAATAGAATAACTGGTGGAGTGTTGAACAAAACATATTGATGATCTTGGACCCACTCATCGTTGCGCATATCAAACATTATCCCTTCTCCAATTGGACCCTTGTCATTCTGGGAGGGTTTATCTAACATTGTTTCAACCTCATCAATATATGAAGAACAATAATTAGTACACTCATCCATTAAATATCCCTTGTCAATTGAAGCTTCGGAATGAGCATTGTTGCACACATACCAGTTCAATGTATTTATGTATCACTCTATTGGATACATCCACCCAAATTGCATGGGACCTTCAGAAATGACTTCACCAGTTAAGTGAATAGTCAAGTTAACCATGACATCAAAAAGGATGACCGAAATAGTTTCTGAAGGTCACATAGTGCAAGTAAAATCTTATCATGCTTATTTTTCAAATCAATCATGTGATGATTCCTTGAAAAGAGCTGTATGAAAAAAATTAGAAACTTCAATCAAATGATCAACAAACTTGGTTGGTAAGCATTCATGAATTTCTATAGGAATTAATTGTTGAACCAGAATATGATTATCTTGACTTTTCAACCCCTAAAATGTCATGCTCATCGTATTGACACACTTGAAAATATTAGAGAAATAACCATCTGTAACCTTGAAGGTCTTCAAAATTGATAGAAATGTTTGTTTCTATTTTTTACTCATTTTTTACTATGAAGCAGGCATATATGCCCGATTACCATCAACTAGTTGTACATGTAATGGTTTTCTCAATCCCATTTCTTGAAAATCATGTCGAGAATTGGAATTGTCCTTTGATTTACCCTTGATGACTAAAATGGTGAACAATATATTATGGCATACATTTTTTTCAATGTGCATCACATCCAAATTATGTCTTAAAATAATATATTTCCAATAAGGCAATTTGAAAAAAATACTCCGTTTTTTACAATTATGACTACGTTCCCTATTTACAGCAGGAATAGAAGGCAATGAAAGAGGCAATAAATATTGAAAATCATAAATTGTATGGATATTTTCTTGATCAAGTTGTGCTTGAATTTGAAACCCCGATAGTATTTGTGGTGATGGGTCATACTCTCATTCCCATCGAACGATACAGAGTATTTTCTAAACCGGTGAAATGGAGGAAAAATGAATATGCGACCAAGATATTCCCAATTTCTATAGTACTTAATCCATATAGATTTCTTACTTTTATTTTAAAAAGATAAAGAGAATATATTTTTGTACTCTGACCTGATAAGTTAGAATACGTGGGGAAATAATAAATTTTCCATTACAAAGCGGCATGGAGTCTAAACATTTCATCAGCTACTGATTCAAAAGTCCTTAAACCACTAGCCCAAAATATTTTCATCTCATCAATAAAGGGTTTCATATAAAAATTGATTTTATTACCATGTCCTCTTGGTCCATCAATTAAAGTTGTCCTGGAGTAGTGATCATGATGGGTGACCTTCTAGGAAGTTTCTGAGGGTGTGTGTGAGTGAGGAAAAAACACACTGGAAAGGACATGTGTTGGCCTGTGGGGATAGTCATTAGTCAAATAACCTGTGCGGGCATGTGGGTGGGCCCCAGGGTGGGGACCACATGTCTACGGGGAAAATGGTGGTACCTGGTGGGCCAGCACCCGATGTCCATGTTAAGGTGGTCTGTCTGTGCTATCACAGGGTCTCGATTGTCCCATTTGGTACCAAAGGTGGTACCCAACCTTAAGTGCGGTGCACTGCCTGGGTTAAGATGTAGGGCCCACAATGAAGACATTGTGATCTGGGTGGGGGGGGGGGGTGATTGTAATACCCAAAAATGATAAAGGGTTAAATGAAAAAATTATATGACTTATGTAAACAAGGTGCACCATCCTTTTCAAGAGGCTGTCTGATTAGAACTCCATAGTTAATCATCCTTGGCCTAGAGTAGTGATCAGGATGGGCGACCTTTTGGGAAGTTTCCTAGGGTGTGTGTGAGTGAGGACAAAGCACACTGGAAAGGACATGTGTTGGCCTGTGGAAACAGTCATTAGTTTGGGTGAGCTCGAGGGTAGGGACTTCGTGTTTGTGGGGAAACTGGTGGTACCTAGCTCTCCAGGACCCAACATCCATGTTAAGGCGGGGATTCTGGGCTTTCAGTGGGACCCAGTTGTCATAGAAAGTAACAAAAATGGTTACTTCAAACATACCAATGGGGGAAGGTTGTATGGAACCAACACCACTGGCCATGTACTATGTGTCACACCAACCATGGAACTAAATGGGATAAAACCATCTACTGCCAAACCTAGTCAAATATTTCGATCATACTGGGAAACGAATTGGTGTATTTGATCAAACTATTTCTATTCCAAATAATCTACTTGGTGAGTTAATTTATCAACCTATTTATTTCTATCTGAATGCCTAGTCATCAATTTAGAAATTTTGTCAAACATGAAGAATCTCAACAGTTTCAGTTTCAATGGGAAATAACGCATCTACTTAGTGGAAACTTATTCCCCTTTATTCAAGACCCTGACAAGAAGAATCTCAATAGCTTGATTAATCTCATTGGCCTTCCACCTAGATGTATAGAAAAGAATACAAATATTTAGTTGCACATTCTTTTTTCTGAACAACATACAATTATTGCCCCAGGGTGGGGACCATGTGTCTACGGAGAAACTAGTGGTACCTGGCGGGCCAGGACCCGAAGATCATGTTAAGGCTGGGTGTGTGTGCTATCATACGGGTCCGGTTGTCCCATTTGGTATCAGAGGTGGTACCCAGCCTTAAGTGTGGTGCATTGCCTGGGTTAAGATGTAGGGCCTTCAATGGGGACATTGTTCTCTGGGGGGGGGGGTGATTGTAACACCCAAAAATGATAAAGGGTTAAATGAAAAAATGATATGACTTATGTAAACAAGGTGTAAAATCCTTTTCAAGAGGTTGTCTGATTAGAACTCAATAGTTAAGGGTGCTTGGCCTAGAGTAGTGATCAGGATGGGCGACCTTCTGGGAAGTTTCCAGGGTGTGTGTGAGTGAGGACAAAGCACACTGGAAATGACATGTGTTGGCTTGTGGAAACAGTCATTAGTTAGATGACCCGTTCGGGCACATGGGTGAGCCCGAGGGTAGGGACCACGTGTATGTGGGAAACTGGTGGAACCTGGCTGTCTAGGACCCATCATCCATGTTAAGGCGGGGTGTCTGTGATGTCACTGGGACCCAGTTGTCATAGAAAGTACAAAAAATTGTTGCTTCAAACATACCAATGGGGGAAGGTTTGTATGGAATCAACACCACTGGCCTTGTACTATGTGTCACACCAACCATGGACCTAAATCTGTTAAAACCATATGCTTCTAAACCCAGTCAAATATTTCGATCATCCTAGGAAAAGAATTGGTGTCTTTGATCAAACTCTTTCTATGCCAAATAATTTTCCAGGTGAGTTAATTTATCAACCTATTTATTTCTCTCTGAATACCTACTCACCAATTTAGAAATTTTATCAAACATGAATAATCTCTTCAGTTTCAATTTCAATGGGAAATAACGCATCTACTTAGTGGAAACTTATTTCCCTTTATTCAAGACCTTGATAAGAAGAATCTGAATAGCTTCATTAATCTTAGTTTCCTTCCACCTAGATGTATAGAAAAGAATACAAATATTAAATTGCACATTCTTTTTTCTGAAAAACATACAATTATTTCCCCAGGGTGGGGACCACATGTCTACGGGGCAACTGGTGGTACCTAGAGGGCCAGGAACCGACGTCCATGTTAAGGAGGGGTGTCTGTGCTGTCATAGGGGCCCGATTGTCCCATTTGGTATCAGAGATGGTACCCAGCCTTAAGTGCGGCGCACTGCCTGGGTTAAGATGTAGAGCCCACAACAAAGACGTTGTGCTCTAGGGGGGGTGATTGTAACACCCAATGATCATAAAGGGTTAAATGGAAAAATGATATGACTTATGTCAACAAGGTGCACCATCCTTCTCAGGAGGGCGTCTGATTAGAACTCCATAGTTAAACGTGCTTGGCCTAGAATAGAGACCACGATGGGCGACCTTCTGGGAAGTTTCCCAGGATGTGTGTGAGTGATAACAAAGAACACTAGAAAGGAAATGTGTTGGCTGTGGAAACAATCATTAGTTTGATGACCCGTTCAGGCACGTGGGTGAGCCCGAGGGTTGGGACCACGTGTTTGTGGGCCGACTGTTGGTACCTGGCTGTCCAGGAAGCATTATCCATGTTAAGGCGGGGTGTATGTGCTGTCACTGGGACCCAGTTGTCATATAAAGTACAAAAAATGGTTACTTAAACATACCAATGGGGTAAGGTTGTATGGAACCAATAACACTGGCCATGTACTATGTGTCGCACCAACCATGGACCTAAATGGGTTAAAACCATCAGCTGCCAAACCCAGCCAATTATTTCGATCATCCTAGGAAAATAATCGGTGTCTTTGATCAAACTCTTTATCTGAAAAATAATCTACCAGGTGAGTTAATTTATCAACCTATTTATTTCTCTCTGAGTGCCTAGTCATCAATCTAGAAATTTTATCAGACATGAAGAATCTCTTCAGTTTCAGTTTCAATGGGAAATAATGCATCTACTTAGTGGAAACTTATTTCACTTTATTCAAGACCCTGACACGAAGAATCTAACTAGCTTGATTAATCTCATTGGACTTACTCCTATATGTATAGAAAAGAATACAAATATTTAATTGCACATTCTTTTTTCTGAACAACATACAATTATTGCGGCACACATCAATGGTATCATATGTATTGTCTAGTTAAATCCTAAAAGGGATTAATAAGAGATCATATATAAAAATAAACATTGGAATAGAGGTAAATTCTAACTTGTAAGTGGTAAGGATCATCGAATATAGTCAGGTCACACAATTTAAGAAAACATGAAACAACTATGTTTAGCCACAATCCTTTAAAAAATTATGTGAATTGTTACATGTGTAAGAGTTAAACAATTTGAAACCCATTATTATCCCCTGGGACTCCCCTATACAAACACCGAGACACCCACATAGTTTTATTTTTGATTTAGATGGTTAAAAAACTATGCTCAAACCCTAATAAATTCCACTAGAGCCTCATAATTCTATGCCATACAATTACTTTTCTATTAGTAATAATCATGCACCTAAAAAGTTATGCATTCTTGTTTTCTCATAAATTCCATGTTTTCAACCTCAGACTCTTAGAACCCTCTATAATTAAACAAGGGATAAAGTGTATTTTATCTTAAATTGTGTTAATATCTTGATGTCAGTAATTAGAAGATAAATACACACCCAAAATTATTTACTTAAAATATTTGAAAATTTATTCAAGAGAAATTATTGATTAAGGGAGAGTAGTGATATATACGAATGAATCCTCTATTGAGTTCATACTGACATTGAGGGTTGGGGTGAATTAATGGAAATATGGATTCAAAGACTGTCTATTATTGATGATTTCACAGGGGGAGAAGACTTAAAAAGAAGATTTAATTAGACCGTAAGGTGAACTTAAACGTTTTTATTAGACATATGGCTCTTCACATTTTGATGTCAAAGGGGGATAGAAAATTCATCATGAGATAAATTAGAGCATCATAAATCCATGTACCTTAGTAATAAATCTACAAACCTTAATATCTTGAATGTTTGAAACAGAACTATGTTTGGTGTTGGATTTTTTATCAATTTGTATTATGCATGTTGATGGATATGATGAATATTGATCATGAAACTGATTGATTTGTGAATATTGTGACATTCGTTGAATTGAATATGGTCTAAAGTTTCAATAGAATAATTCTAGTGTGGAGTTATTCTAATATGAAACAAGAGTATATTAAGAAAAATAATTTAATATCTAATGCTTTATGTGATCACATAATAAAGAAATGATTGTAAGATTGTGTAAGTGTGTATGAGACATGTGACCCCAAAAAACTATATGGTCCATGTTACATCATATAAATAAGCATGTTGGGTGACACACTTAATATAAAAGGATTCATGTAAAAAATTATAGCGGGATGAATTAGTATGAAATGGTCATGTGATGAAGTTATGTAGCATTCCTTAATACGATAAAGATATATGTATTAGATAAACATAAAAGAATAATATGTTCACATAAGGTTAATTACATAATGAAATTTCATATGGTGTGTTATATTTTTCCATCACATAAGGTTTGAAAAAATCACAATAAATAAGACAATCACACTACCACATATGTTCATTAAGAAGATGCGATCATTCAAATCATGTAAGAGAAGCGAAACTATCCAAGGTGTTGAGGTCTTAAGATTTTTTATTATTTTGTGTTTGAAAAATCATAAATAAATAATTCAATGGGTTCATGAGAATAGAATTAAGAGTGTTACGATGGAAATGATAGAATGAATTTTGTGAAAAAGAATTTTTTGGAGCAGATTTTAATTAATGGATCATACAATCAGATATGTTTAAATGGGCATGTAGATCACATATTATGAAAGGGATATCATTATGTGGTAATAAAAAACACATTGAGGTAGTTTCACTGGAAATTATTGAAAAACGTTTATGTAGTTTTTTTTTGATGATGTTAGGAAACCGCATAATCCTAATGAGGTCTTCCAAATCACATAAAGAAATAATGAGATTGATTTTCCTAAATACTATGAACAATATGTACACTAGAAAATATGGTTTTTTAGGTTATCGTGATATGATAAGATTTGTGAATTATGTTATGTTGATGTTATGGGAATGTGACTCACAAAAATGTGTATATGCGAAGGATGACATGCGACCCATGTAAAACCAATGATTCATGTCATCATGGGAGTTGAAGGATGTGAGAAGGTTTGGTGAAGAAGGAATACCTGAGGTGGTATAAGGGATGGTAGGACACATTTTTTACGGTAAAGGTTGCTAAAAATTGTTTATAAATTCCCACAGTTAACATCATCTAGTATCTTGATCAATATTAACATTTTATTTGGAGAATTATTTTTCTGGAGATTATGGAGGATGGATTGTGAGTTTATATTACATATGGAATTATGATATCACATAAACCCTTATATGTTATGTGACTGAGTGTATACGAAGGAGTCTTGCAATCACATAATCACTGAGGATATATGTGATGGGGTATCATGCTTAATCTCTTTAAACCCATGATATATGCACTGGGGTCTGGAACTTGGGTTCTTATGACTAAGGTCATACACTCAGGGTATCGGGATATTGGGCACTCGTCCGCAAGTGTCTTGTGTGTGAGATATGTATGAAGGTTTACATGGACAAGTTCTTGTGCTTTGAGTTGTGCAACTAGGGGACATGTGATCGATTTTATGCATCAATGTATATATGAATTTTATTTTCACTAAACTGTGGAAAATATATAAATTGTCACACAAAGGAAGTTATATATGAATGGGAAGCATTTATAATTCATATATAGGGAATATAAAGTATTTAATACATCTATTTAAGTGGAATAAGGATCATAAAAATAATAATTTGAGTGACACATTCGGTTTATGAAGGGAATACAATAAATTTGATAATTTCAGTGAGAATGTTTTTTTCAATATAGAGAAGAAGTGATGCTAATATTTTTTTGTGGAATACATAGTCTTAACACTCTCATTGAGGAGTTAATCTCAATATGAATAGTGGAAGAGAACAATCAAAAATAAGAGTAACAGAGCATAGTTATTATCCACTATGAGCCTCATGATGAATAGATATATAACAACACATTACTTATATGTTTAAGAAACCTACAACTATATAAATTATAGATGAAGCTTCATAGAAGTAGTGCGTAGATGTAAAGAAGAGGAATTACACCTTATGTGAGGAGTGAATAAACCCTAAACATTTTAATGTCGGTGCGCCAGGCACAAAGTTACCATGGAAAAAACATTTTATCAAAATAAATTCTAAAGATTAGTATATTTTTTTAAATAGACACATCACTGGATTGTGTCCTTTGACATGGGCCTTTGTGATGAATCAAGTAAAATATTTTCGTTTTGTATATTCTTTACTTCACTAAAAATATATTGATTATAGTGGCTTTATTATATAGAAATTTAAGTTGAAAAAAGTTCTTACCAATTCAGAAAAAATGTAAAAAAAAGATAAATGGATTAAAGAAAAAGGTTAATTCGACCATCACCCTAATTCAACCCCCCTATAAATGGATATCAAGTTCAAACATAGAATATTATAAAAAATCAATATATATGAAGAAGGGGTATCTCAATACACCTTTGTATCAAGTTTATTTGAAGACAGGAGTCCCTGATGGAGATACCCATGATTTTTTCATGGAATATGGGGATAATCTAGATGACATCATATATATAAAGAGTTTAAAGTACAGAATATATGTTCAATGTATGTATATAATATATTTAATGAGAAAACATGATTCTATAGGACTCTGGAGGAATATATGTCTAGATAGGAAGGTTGATTTTTTGAAAAATGAAAAATAAAAATTAAGAGGACATTGTAGCTAGGTATTATATCCAATTCCCGAAGAGGATCATGTCTGGAGTGTATAACGATTCATGTAAGAGAAAAAAGGTTGGGGTATATAACCAACATAAGAAGAAGTGTTAGTTATCTGGGTGTAGAATTAGGAACAATTAGATGATCGACTACTGGGTGTATGTCTAGTTTCTTCCTTATCCATCACAATTAATGTTAAGATTATAGTTGGGAATCAATGTGTGTGTGTGTGGGTGGGGGGGGGGGGTTATAACAAACATAGAACATTGTGGGATTCTCAGATGTACCTTTGAAATACAGCATGCCAATCTCTTGTAAATTATTACTATACATGATTGTAATGTTTATAGAAATTGTTGATTGGATAGAGAACCATAAGAAGTTAAAGGGTTTAAATTAAGGGAATTTTTAAAAAAAGTGACCCACTGATTCACCCCTTCTCAGTGGTTCCTAATATATCTTTGGGATCCTAAAATCTGATAAAAATGGGCATTAAAAAATGAAATATAAATGAAATTGTTTCTTAATAAATTCTTTAATAAACTTAATTTTGTTTTTTTGGATGTTAAGTTTATGTACCAAGTTATTCGGGACTCGAGCTAAGGGAACTCCTGAATTACCTTTTTTTCCTTTCGGTTACACATTCTCTATCTATATAGAAGAATTTATCTCTCTAATCCCTCATTTAATTCTTCTATATTTTATATATATAGTTACTATGTATATAATTATTTTATTTTCACTTTACTTTCTAAGGTTATATATGGTTTTAAACTCCCCTTTTATTAAAAAACATATTTAAAGGAAACTGTCCAATTCGATCTTCATTTTCTTGTTTCAATATTGTAATGTTTGTTCCCTTCCCGGATTTCAAGATTTTTTTATTGAAAACTATGATATATTATTAATATTTTTAGGGATAATTCCATGTGGTCACCTTCTTCAGAGTTTCTTTACCGAAGCCTTTAAACATTGTCTTGGAGTCTGAATTTTAAATCTACTTCTACACTCATTTATAATGATTTTTCTTTATTTTAACATCATATTTAAGTCCCATGAAAAATTATTTAAATTTTAAAATTTAAAATTATTCAATTAATCATTCTATTGGAAATCACTAAAATATATTATTTGGTTATGTTTTCAGATAAATCATGTAACACATTTCATTTTATGGGTTTTTCTTTTATTTACGTATTATGTATTAATTATTTATGTTTCACTTATATGAATGCACATATTGTGATGTTATTAGTGTTATGAGAATTATAAATCCACATAAAATGCATTGGAAAATGTTTTCATCTCAGGAGATACAATTTATGTCACAAATGTCACAATCCCATCACACTATGTTGTGATTCCTTGACAGTGAGCCTTGAGTTATTCTTATAATGTAATTTTTATGATAGTTTCACATTACTACAATTCCATGATACTTGGAAATATTATTCTTTATGACATGGTTCAATGTTATTTTATATGTTCATCCTCTTTTAAGATATCATGTTATGCCTCTTGACTCATATGTTATTATTCATTATTATGTTTTCTACCTTACTAGGATTTATAACTCACACTTTTCTTTATGGTTATCCTTAGGGTATCATTTATACTATTAAAAGGAAAAATGGAATTGGGAGAATGTTATGACTATATTAATAAATTTTAAATTTTTTATTTCTATATTGATTTAATATGTATCTGTTCTACTAAATACACTAGACCTCTAGATTTATTAGTTTTCTTTTTATGTAATTTTATGTAAAAAATTATATAATAATTTGTGTATGAGACCTAAGCTACTAAAATTGGTATTATATTAAGTTCCAATTATTTTTGTGATAATTTTAGTGAACATTATATGAAACATACCTTGAATAACCTATATTAAAACCTATAAATTCTAAAGTTAAGAGATACCAGAAATTTATGAGTTATTTTTTTAAAACTTTATATTTTACCGTTTATATTATTTTTAATTTTTGTTTTCTCATCACTAAATTTATTATGGTTGTAGTAAATTATTAGAAGTAGAATAAAATTGGAAAAGGTATGATTATTATCTATTCAGGAACTTAAAATTTCTTATATGATTATAGTTTTATGCATTCTTTCATATAATTCAAGTTTCTATGAAATATTCAAACACCACAATACGAAATGGTGGTTGAATTATCTATAACATTACCAAGTTGTGAAATCATTGCCTCTCAAGTATATAAATCTTCCCTAATTAACATTTGTGGGATGAACATTTTATAAAACACCGTTATTCTCCATATAGTGGAATTTGATGTTATACTGGTCATGAATTCACTATAAAAATGGGTAATTAGCCATTTTTTTAAAACATTACTGGTTTTTAATTTAGTCACATTTTCTTATAGCTGTTACTAATTTAGCCATATTAATTAGTCATATTTTAAAATGTGGCTAATATTTAATTTAGAAAAGTTTTCTTATAAATCTTACTAATTTCACTCTTTTTTTGGAAATGTTTTATAATGTGGTTAAATTTTAATTTACCCACATTTTTATTAAAGTATAGATAATTTTGATGTGTTAGTTTTGATGAATTATAAAACATGGCTAACTTACATGAATATAAATATATTAATTTATATGTTAATAATATATATAAACTTATAATTACATATATATTAATTGATATATATATATATATATATAATAAAATATATAAATAATAACAAATATATAAATAAACTAATAGCCATATACATATTAATATATAAGAACTTATATATATATATATATATATATTAATTTATACATAAATTTATAATATTGTATATATTAATTAATAATATATATATATATTAATATATAAATATATATAAATATATATTAATATATAACAATATATATATATATATATATATATTACTTTATATAAAAATATAAAATACCATTTATTTTAACAAATATATATATATATATATGTAACATATAATAACATATATATTAATTTATATATAAATAAATTATAAAATATATATTTACAATAAAAAATATAAATAATAACATAAACTAACATATATATAAATATATAATAACATATAACAACACAAACACACACACATATATGTAGTATATATTATCATATAACAACACAAAGACACACATATATATGTAACATATAATAACATATATGTTAATATATAATAATAGATATATTAATTTATAAATCAATGTACAATATATGTTCATTTAAAAGTTAATATAATGAAATATTAATATATACATGCATATATATATATATATAACATATAATCATATATATATGAATTCTTATATGAATATAAAAAATATATAAAGAAATATATAGTAATTTATATTAACATGTATAAATAATAACATTATTAACACACAAATATATATATATTATTAACAATAACATATATTAACATATATTAACATATATTATATGAAACATATAATAACTAATATGTTAATATATAATAACATTTCTATTAATATATATAAATATATAATCAACTATATAATAATTTATTGTAACATATATATTAATTTATAGGAAAATATATAATAACACATGCGAATTTATATATATAAAAAGATATATATATATATATATATATATTCATGTATCATATTATAACATATTAGAAAACATATAATTAATGGTATTTTAATTTTTACATTAATATATAATATGTTTATTGACTTATATATAAATATACTATAGCATATTTTGAGTATAGAAGTGATGTCTGAAAGAGTGTTAAAGGTTGCGCATCCTTACTCTACGATCGAATGTTTGATCCAACTGGGTATAAAATAAAGTCTTAGAACTCTCATGTGGGGGTAGATTGAATTTTGGTGGTTGGAAAAAGAAGGCATGATTTGGGAGGTAGTGGTGCCTGTGAAATCTATTAATAGTGGGAAATACATTATCCATGTTTATATTGATGACCAACAAGAAAAAAACATATAAATGCAATGTTTCTTATACTTTTGGCCAAATTTATATAAAGAAAATATCAATAGTCAAGGGATGGAAATAACATTCCATATTCTAAATCATCCTATGATTCTATAGAAGTTCAAAGGGGTTGATAATTTCTCTTTTAAAAATCCTCCATAAGTAAGAATATTGTGTTATTATGAGCAATAATATCTATCTCAAATGATTTTTTCAAAAGAGAGGATCACCACTGAATGCATTCCAGTTTTCAGTAAATATTTATATGTATTCCTCTAAGAGTTTCCTAGACTTTCTCATGATCGAGAAATTGATTTTCCAACTTAACTTATGCATATTATTTTATGTATATCCAAGATTCCTTATAAGATGGATCCAATTAAACTGGAAGTACTGCAAAATAAACTGGAATATAATTGAAAAAGGGTTTCATATGCTCAAGTTCTTCACAAGTGGGTTCATTAGTTCTCTTTTTTATGAACAATGAACACACAATTCATCTCTTAAATGGTTATCATGAACATATCAAGATCATGATAAAGAAAAAGTATGCCTACTCAAGATTGATAAATTTTTCAATCAATAGTGTTGGGCCTGAAACTTATCTAAGGTGGGCCTTTAGTTAGGATACCATTTATTAAATGTTTGGGAGGATATTCCCAAGATTGTCTTCTATACATGGTATAAACACTGTGATTTTATAATGATGCCTTTCAGACTCAAAAAATGCTTTAATTTTTTTTGTGGAACTGATGAATAGTGTATTTAATGATCACATCAATAAATTTTTGGTGGTGTTTATAAATGAAATTCTCATATTATAAAAAATAAAGGAGAAAAATGTAGTGAATTTGTGTACTATGATAAAAAATTGGAGAAAGAAGAATTTATATTGAAATTGTTGTAAATGTGAGATTTGGATGGAGAAAGTAACATTCTTGGAGAATGTTATATCAGGAAAAGGGATATTTTTAGACTCTTTTAAGGAATGTCTAATTGATGAATTACATAGATCAAGATATTTATTGGCGATTTGTAGTTTTATCTGATTAGTAGATATAATAAATGATTTTTGAGAAAATTATGTCATGTGTAAAATCCAAAAACAATGATAAAATAAATTATAGATTGAATAGATTGATAAATTTTAAGAGATATTAAACGAGTTTAATAAGAGGAAAATCCTAGAAATTGTACTCAAAATATCAACATGATGGGAATTATTTGTGACCTATAGTGATACATTAAGGAAGGGAGGTAGTGGAGATTTTGAAATCTAATGGTAGTGGGAAATCCATTGGGTGATAGTGGGATGGAATTAGAGCACATGATCAGAAGGGAGGAAACTAAAAATTGAGGCCATACATGAGAGGCCTAAGGGAAAATAAAATGTGGGAAAAAATAAGATGGTTAAATTTTTAAAAAAATTACTTACCCTTGTTTTAAATTTTTTTGGTAATTATTTATCATTGACCAATAGTTATAAATGAAAGTAAGTTGGTTCAATTTACCATCACAATATTTAGCCCTGTTTTTACAAAATACTGGTAAATACATTTTCCATGTTTATAAACACAACCAATGAAAAAAACATGGCTAAATACATTTTTATTGTGTTGGAGATCCTATTATATATCCCAAATCAACTATAGGGATTAGGAAATAACTTTTTATATCTCAAATAATCCTATGATTCCTTATAAGATAAAGGAGTGTGATAATTATTCTTTGGAAAATAAACCTCAAGCATGAATACTATTTTATTATAAGAAATAATATCTAGAAAAAATTATTGAGACAAAAGAAAGGATATCCATTGAATATATTACCATTGTGAGTGAATTTAAAGATTTATTCCATAAATATTTTCCTTGTATTACTTTTGATCAAGAGGTTGAGTTCGCAATTAAATTTATACCTATAGTTCCATGAATATCCAAGAGTCCTAATATAATGGCTCTAATTGAACTAGAGGAACTGAAGAAGAAAATGAAATAGTATCCAAAAAGGTTTTTATATATTATACTACTTTATAATGGGGTGAATTTGATATATTCTTCAACAAGAATGATGGTTCAATGCATCATTGCATTTATTTTCATGAACATAACAAGATATTGATAAATAATAAGTAACCCTACTATAGATTATGACTTGTTTAGTAAATCATATGGGGACAAATAATTCTCTAAGGTGGACCTTTAGTCAGGATATGAATAATTAAAGGATAGGAAGGAGTATATTTCCAACATTATCTTCCATACACTGTATAAACATTGTGAATTTACAATGTATCCTTTTTATACAAAAAATGCTCCAAGAATTTTCATAAACCAGTTGAATGGAGACATTAATGATTATATTGATGAATTTATTGTGGTGTTTATAGATTATATTCTAATATGCTTCATAATAAATGAGTTATATTAGATTAATTTATGTACTATGATAAATAAATAGATAAGAATAATTTATATGGAAAGTATAGTAAATTTGAGTTTTGGATAGAGGAAATGACATTATTTGGGTATGATATCACAAAAAAGTGGATATTTGTGGATTAATTTAAGACCAAAATAATTAAGGAATAAGCTTGAAAAATATCTTTAATGTATATATATATCATATTAGTAGTTATTACCAAGTATATGTGATGAAATTCCCTTAATTTTAAAATCCACTTACCAAGATAAAAAAGATTAAAGTTTGAATTGATTCTTCAATGTGAAGAAAGCTTTAAGGATTTAAATAAGAGACTAATGATTTCAACTATAATCATACTAATCAAATTATGGGAAGTATTTGTGATATACAATGATTATTCATGGAAAGTAATATTTTGTTTCCTCAATAATAATAAAAAAGTGATAGCCTAGGCCTTGAGATAGTTGATGGTTCATGAGCGAAACTATCCAACACATGATCTGGAATTATTTACAAAAATCTAAATATTAATTATTTGAAGGAATTATCCCTTAAGATAGAAGTTTGTAATATATAAAAATCAAGAGAACTCAAAGTATATATTTATTAAAGGAACTCAACATTCCCCAACAAAGATGGTTTGAGTTGATTAGAGACTATGATTTCTAAATCTACTACCATATTAGGAAGAAGAATAATTTGATAAATGATCTATGTAGAAAAGACCCTAAAAAATTATCCATAATGATAATTGTGAAGGATGAAATAATATTAGACATTAAAATAATGGAAATTTTAATCATAAAGGGAAAAAACATCTTAAATTTCTCAAATAATTTCTCAATGATTTATTATAGAGAAAGCTAAGAAAGCTTAAAGGGATGATGTGGAGATAAAAAAAGATAGATGTTGTAAAAAAGGGGAAATTATTAGAGTTCAAAATTGATAAATGAGTCACAATATTTGGTATATAACCTTTTATAACCAAAAAGACTGAGATAAAGAATGAGCTATTTAATTATTCTCATAACTCAACATTCTCTATCCACCCAAGACGAATAGGTATATATAGAGACATCCAAGAGCACTACTATGGGAAAATATGATAAAGGTGATTACTGAATATACATTGAAGTTATTTTTATACCAAAAAGTTAATAAATAAAGGAAAAATTACATTGGGATTATGAAACCGTTACATGTACCTCTATCGAAATGTGAGAACATCCTCATGGATTTTCATTTATCCATTGAATAAATATAATGGAAAAAATTTCATATGGGGATTACTGAGTCGCCTTACCAAAAATACTCCCTCAATCACCATTACATAGGAATTATCACTTGATTAGCTTGAATATATATATATTAGAGAAGTGTGCATGCTATATGGAACACCATTAACAATTTATTTTGATCATGATTTGATGTTCACCTCAAAGTTATGGAAATGTATTCAACATTCCTTTTTTGTAGAGTTAAAATTTAGTATAAATTTTCACCCTTATACTATTATACAATATAAATGGACTATATAAAAACTTTAGGATATTTTTATATCTTACTCTATGAATATAAAATGTGGTTGAGATCAACATTTTCATTTTGTCAATTTCTCATACAATAAAACCTTCCACTCAATCATTATTATGGATCCTTATAAATCTTTCAATTAAAATATATCCATAAAAATTTCAAATGAAGAACTAAAACATTTTGGGAATAATTTGGAGAAAATAAACTATTAAAATCAGATTTTTTTGTTGAAATGGTAACAAAGTTCAAATCCATTAAACAACATGTCATGGAAATAAAAAAATAAGTAAACATGAAATACTGACCACTATTGATGAGACATAGAGTTTTAATTTATAAATAATTCCTTCCTTAGAATATCCCCACACAATAGAGATATGATTTTTAATAAGAATAGAAATATAAGTCCCATATATAATACCTATTTGATATTCTTGATCCTATCAGAGTTATGGCTCATTTACTAGAACTCCATCCAAACATACTTTTAGTGCACATTTTGTTCCATGAAACCCTGTTGAGGAAGTATAAAAATGTTCCCTGACATGTACTAAACCCAAAGGTGGTATTATTGTGGAATGATTTATGTTACGAGGAGAAAACAACAAAGATCATGGATCATAGAGATAATGTTCTATGCAATAAGGTTACTCACCTTGTCAAAGTACTTTGAAAAAACCCCATGTACAAAGAGTAAACATGAGAACTTAAGCAAGCGATGATATAGAAGTCCCCTCATCTATTTTTATTTAGTGTGCGAAATAAAATTTCAATGATGAAATTTATGAAGGTGGGAAGGATGTAATGACATAATCTTTTATATAAGGAATTATCTTGATTAAACATGTGTTAAAATTTATAATATAATATAGTATAAAAAACAAGCACCCCATAATAAAAAAAATCAATATATTAAATTAGAAGATTAAATTTAGAGAATTAAAATATAATAAAGTTAAATCACAAAAAAATAAAATAAAAGTGTTAAATATGATGAAATAATTGTTTGAAATAAAGAAAATATAATTTTATTTTTTGAAAAAAATATATGCCTTATTTTTTAAAAAATGCATTTTTATGATAAGTTTTAAAAATTGAAATAAAATATATTTTCACTAAGTTTTATTAAAAAACAATAGTGTCTTATATATAAATGATAATATAATTTTATGAAATCTTAACTAATTTTTCTTAGGGGTATAAATTTATTTATGTCATGAAAATAATATTTCCCAATAAATAGGGATTTTATTCTTAAATTATTTTATTCATTTATTTTTGATAAAATCATT
Organism: Viscum album; assembly: GCA_963277665.1. Taxonomy (NCBI): domain Eukaryota; kingdom Viridiplantae; phylum Streptophyta; class Magnoliopsida; order Santalales; family Viscaceae; genus Viscum; species Viscum album. Next base: position 320,736,955 of record OY728127.1, read on the forward strand.
GTTTTTTTATCATAAAATAAAAGTTATCTTAGATCAAATTTTTGGGATATTTTTAAAAAATATTATTATTATTGAATAGTAAAAATAAACTTTTTACAAATACAACAACATTTATGAAATCACCAAGATATAAGAATGATTTAGCAATTTATAACACTTTTTTCCAAACTAAATATTTATTTAATGAGTAAAATCATGCATTTAAAAATGACAATTTTATGTCAAAAATATATGATTAATATTTTTAAACTTATTTTATAATTTTTATAATGAAAATTATTTTGTTTATTTTAATTTAATTAAATACTCACAAGATTCAATTTTTTTTTTCTCTTGGATTGAATATCAAATAGCCATATTTTTCAATAATAAAAAATAAATTTAAGGGAATCAATAATATTTATAATCTTTGGCCTAAATAATTGAACAATGAATTTTACACTCTAAAAGAACACATTTGACACCTTTATAAAAACTAACCTTCACCACCTCTACCACACACAGGTTTTACTATTCTTTTTTTTAAATTGGGTTTCCATTTTTTTCTTGATCTCTCTCTCAATTTTCGAGCATTCTGGATTTAAATTTTGATTTTTTGGTTGTTTTTATTCTTTTTTTCATAGTTTAAGTGAATGGACATGGGGTAATTATATGACCTCCTAAGGCTGACTCACATTTCATTTAATTTTGAATTTTAAATTTTTTCACACGGTTTCATCTAATCCATACAGATCCTAGGAGAAACCATGTGAGGCCTTTGGAAGTTTTCAGGTTAAGGGATAATGTCCTATGCACAATTAAGAAAACCATGCGGAATTTGGGCACACGGTTCTACTATTTTGGATAGAACCATGTCACATGGTTGTTGAACAACTTATGAAACTATGCAGCAAGACTATGTGGTTTCCCACTGTGTCCTGTAAGGGGGTGCATGAGTTAAAAACTGTTTTGGAAACCAAGTGTCCTAACTGTGTGCCGTGTCTGGGTGTTTTAAAGTTATGAAATTACTTTCCAACCCTCTTGTATTTTTAACCCCAAATTCCCCCCATATATATCTATTGTTTTATGAAACCTGTGGGATATCCTCCTTTATTACTGAATATTCCTCTCCTCCTCTAAATGTGGGATATAGGGTTTTCTTCAAGGTTTTTTGTGCAATTTCTCAAGGTAATATCCTCCTCTCTTCTTTATCCTCCCCCTTCATCCATTAACTTGATATTTACTCTTCTCCCTTGGTCTTGTGGGTCAAGATTGTGTGTTTTAATTTGTTTTAATTTGTGGTTTTTCATCTTTGGGTTCCTATTGGAGGTTCTTGTTTTTTAAGCCTGTATGAGGTGGTTCCGGTTTGGCGTTGTTGAAGTGAATGCAGTTTGAGGTAGGATTCCGTTTTCACTTGTCATTTAAATTCTAGAATCATTAATTTATTTTGTTTTCACACCATTTTTTTTATAATTAGTGATGTATGATTTTTGAATTTTTTTAACATTATATGTGTTTTTTTTGTTTCAAAGTATATGGAATTATTTTGTTAAGTGTTTCACACAAAGTGTTTTATAAAATGCCCCGTTGGATTTTGTATGTGATTTATGATTTTTAAGGAATGATTTTGGTATTGTATATGTATTTGTATTCTAAAATTATGGTTTGAGTGTTCTTGAATTTATTTCAATGTGGTTTTGAATTTTTAAATGATGTGATGGATTTCCTTGTAAATTGTTAGTTTCATAAAGAGTGTATGAGGCCCATTTGGAACTTCTATAAAATTGATTCACATGAAACCTCTATTTGGATTATATCCTTGCGTTGGTTCTATTGAATGGTATTGGAGGTACTTGGTTTCGGTATCCCTTATGATAAAATGGTTGAAAGGAATTGTATTGTTTCTTAGAGGGGGGGGGGGGTGATGCTTATATGTATGATACATTTATTTGTGGTTGATTGCCTGTTTGGTTTTTTTGGGTAACCCCACTTTAGTATTTACATGGGAACCTATCATTCCTAAATAATTTTTAGTGAATGGTTTCTGCACTATATTAGGATTCCTCTTTGGCTAGTGGCCCTTAGTATGTATTTTCCCCTGGTCTAGGGTAGTCCCCTTGGTTATTCTAGGTAGGTAATGAAATTAGAGTGCGGGTGAGTTGATTTCATCAAGCAAGGTATTCTTATGAGATGAGTAAGATTTATAGAATTTTCTAGATTATTCCATGAGATCCTAGGTTCTCTCATTTACTTCAACACTTATATTCCTGCGATAGATGATTGAGATGCCTTGTTTAGCAGGTTACACACACATGCTTTATTCTATTTCCATTGTTATGTAATCATTTCATATCCCCCCTTTTATGGTGTAATTATTGTTTAAAAGTGACATGTCAGCTAGAATTTTTTTTAGATAATGATTCAAAATTATTTTTAACACTTTCTTTCACCCTTTTTAAGAGAAAACACCATCCTTCCCATCTAAAATGTTAATATATCTTTCCCGAAGAATGATTTAGTTTTAAATAGAATAAAAGAAATGGACAATGTTTTTTTTCAAAGGTAATTTTTTGAAAACCTATATAATATTTTTTTTCAAAATAGGAATTGATTATTCTTTTTTTAAGGGAATACATTGGGTATAGATTTTTTCGAGCATGCCTACTTAGTTTTAAAACTCATGAGTAGAGTTTATTCTTGTTTCTAGATAATGGTGTAGTTTTCAGTTTGGTTTCTATTTACATGGGAAATTTTGGGTTTTCAGATCTTAGTGTGACCCTTGGGGTTACATGGAGGATTAGTGTTCATATGGTTTGGTTTCATATTTTTGTTCATTTTTTTGTATTCTCTATTTATTTAAAGATGATGTTCAATTGTTTTGTTGAATTTTATGGGGTTTATATTTTTATTTTTACAATTTTGTATTATTTATATAGAGATAAATTTTTCATTTGGTTCTCTTTGATTCCCTTGGAACGTGTCACCAGCCAGGGAGGACTGGGAACTCCCCTCAGGCCTTCGCGTGGGTAGGATCGGGTAACCGATTCAGGGTCGACCCGGGTTGGTTTGTGATAAAATGGTGTCTAGGCCTAGGTTCTTAATAGGTACTAGTTTTCATAGCACCATTTTTATTTGGGCTGTGAAGGTATATCGAGTCGGACTATCAGAGATTAGGGTGTAGTTATTGGGGAGTATTTTTCTCACAATTTCTTGATAAAATGTTTAGTTTCTAGGAGAGCCAGGTTTTTTCTGGTTTGTTTGGTTATTTGGGGTTGTTTTGTGTTTGGGAAAATGATATAAGAGTCAGTCTAGTGGTCTCAGTGATCTATCATGGCCTGGAAATCCATGTGGATCTTGGGACTTGATCTTGGAAGACTCTCAATGATAGTGGAATGATTGGAATATGGCTACCAACCATATGTCCTAGTCACCAACTAACATTAATTTTCCCCTTTTTGATATTTTTTTTGACTCTCCATGATTTTGGGTTAATTTTGGGAACATTATTTTGGATTGTGAAGAACATATTCCAAGAATTAATCTTTTTTTTGAAACATGGAGAATGAGTTTTTAGATTAATTTTAAATAAATTATTAGAAAATTGATCTTTAAATATATGAATTTGGTTAAATAGGAATTTTTTTATCAAAAATTGAGTTTCCCTAATAAAAAACTTAGAATTTTTTAAACTGTACGTTTTTTAAATGGAAATAATTTTTAAAAGGGAGATGTTTTTGAAAATTTTTTGAGGGAATTTTTTGAAACGTTTATGAAATTTGAAATGAGAAGGATATTTAGAATTTGAAACCTAGGGTGAATGTTTTTTTTAAGAAAGAAAGATGCATGTTTTGACCTTTGGTATTCTTATGAGTGCTCACATGCATAAATGTGTGTGAGAAAGTTGATGGTTCATGGAATGGGTGGATGGGTTCTAAGATTGTTATAGCAATATATGTGTATGAGGATCCATTGGATACTATTGGTGAGTGTGCAACACCCATGTTTTTTTCTTTTCAAAAGTATTTTTAATAGAAAAAACTGTGGTTTTTTGAATAATAATTTGTTATGTAGAATGTTTTATTGTGATTTTTTAAATGTTAATAAAGTGGTGTTTTGAGATTGATTTATTATTGGTGAATTGGTTTTGATTGAGTTCCTGGTTTTATTTTTGTTTTGTGTGCACCCCCACCCGTGATTTGATGGATATTCGAGGTGAAAATATGGGTGGTATACCATTAGAGGAATCTCTAGTTGATCAAACAAAGGACTTCCTTCTTATGTTTCATAAGTTTAATCCTCATCTCTTTTATAGTAAAGATTATCCTTTGGAATTGGAAGAGTGGATACAGATAATTTAAAGGATCTTCAGTTCTCATGAGTTTATTGAGTCTCTAAAGGATATGTTCACAAACTTTATGTTTAAAGGTCTGAGTTGGAAGTGGTGGAAGTTGGTCATGTGGACCAAGCCTTGAGATTTTATTTCATGGGAATTGTTCAAGGGTTCATTTATTCGGGAGTTTTTCTCTGAGGTGTGGAAGGTCAGGAAGGCATGGATATGTTATGTCTGTAGTAAAATTATTGATCAGTGTTGAAGTTTGTTCTTAATTTTTAGGACCTAATTATTTATATTAATCTATGGTATAAGGATAATTCCATGAAGGCTCATAAATTTTAAAATATTTTTTCCATATAAGAAATTTAAGGTGTCTTTGTATGGTATGAACTCCTTTGGCGATGTGGTGAAGAAGGCTACGTGGTTTGAAGCTATGCTAGAAGGAGTGATTAAGGTGGAAAACCTTCCTCCTATTTCTAGAAGCAGTGAATGGAATTATAGTAAGGAGTAAAGAAATCATCCTAAAGTTGCTGGTGCTAGCTGAAGAATCTAGAGGCCATTATGTAACGACCCAAACTTCTGTTAATGAAAATCCCTCTTGATCTAATTAAATGTCTTAATATGTGAAATGGTTATACAAAATAAGCACTTCTTTGGTTTTAGTATTTTGGATTTGAAAATACCATTAAGAATTGTGGCTGTTGCTATTATAGCCATTGAACAATGATCACATGATTAGTATAAATATGGGCTTTGAAAAATCCAATTTACTCCAACAAAGGAAGTGATGACCTCATCCGGTAGACTTTCCCCATATGAATCCCATTTGTCGGAGCTTGGAAAGGATGTGGCATCATTGGGCTTCTCTCTTGACCAATCTCAAGCCGATCTTGAATACGTTAAGCTTGAGCAGAACCGCCTATGAGAGAAGTGGAAGTTGATACAGATTACCACCTGACCAATGTTATCCGAGCCACTCCAAGAGTTTGTCACCATAGCACACCTTACTCTTTGGTATTATGCGGGTGTTATAAGGGGTTATTTAACAATACCTTATCACTATGGTTATGTACATTATTTATGTATATAATAATTAATATACTTTTATTTTATTATTGTTACCTTGTAAATAGTTTTTAAAGCAGATATAATATTTTTAGTTAATGTTCAACTAAGAAATTTGTTTTGATGAATTAAAGGATTTTTTAATTAAATAATATTGTAACAATATATTATTATTCTTATTAAATTAATTTTTATTAAATATAAATAATCATATAATTTTATGAATGCAATTATAATTTTAATTAAGGTTTGAAAGCCATTTTTTTCAAAACCCATGAATTTTTGATAAATGTCAGTTTTTATTTTAAATGTGAAAATTAACATATTTAGAAAATTATTTAGATGAAATGAATATTATTTCTAGAATCAGAACATCGAAATTTTCAAACGGTGAATTTTTCATAATTTTCTAAGAGAGTCAAATTTTTGTGTAAAAATTAAATACCATTTATATATATAATGTGTTTTATGACATCATAAGGACCCAATAGTGACATAATAAAATACTATAAACTCTATGTTCAGCCAATATATGTTTTAAAATTAAAAAATGTGATTCTTTGTTTGTTTTATTTATTTTACAAAGCTTTAGTGGACCCTTCAAGACTTATTATACATTTTGCCTTTTTAAATTGTTTTCCTTGGGAGTGTGACTAACCTCCACATAAGAAACCCAATTATTTTAAGAATTTAGGAATTTTTCCTTATAAAATATTGTTTTCCACTCCCCTTTGGAAAAAACCACGGGAGGATTTGTGGTATCGATAATTTTAATGTGAGGAGTCCCAAACATAAATAACAAACAATTCTCTCTCCTTTCATATATAAACCCACCCAAGCTCCCACTTCCTCCTCACTAAAAGCCTTTGGAGTTCGTCCAACCTCTTCCATACTCTCTTTATAATCCTTCCAAGGTTCCCCAAGCTCCCAAGAAGCCTCTCTCACGCCTTTTCCAAGCCTTTGGAAGCACACTTCCAACTAAGGGTTTTTCTTCCTTTCTCATTTTTGTCCAATATTCTTTAAATTGTTATGCCCTTTTAATTTAAATTATAAATGTTGTGGTATGGTTCCTCACCTTTCCCATACTGCCCTATTTATGTTTTAATGATTGCATACCCCTTTCCCTCTCATTAAATGCCTCCCATGTACACCCGTTACTATGCAGAAATTTCGAAAGGAATTTCTCTCTCCTCATTTACATTCAAGCAATTCTTTTGTATCATGAATATAAATTCCATTAAATTTGTTGGGACATATATCTAAATGACCCCCTTACTCTCCTTGTCATTTAAATATGATGATACACCTTTTTCTATCTCATCAACCATTTTTATGAGTTCTTATGTCACGTTGTTACGCAACAGAAATTGCATCGCGTTTTTCCAAGCCAAAGTCATTGTATAGTGAATACCATGATCGTTTCTCTATCAAGGGTATTCACCTTTATTCATATTTACTTATTGTTTAAATATTCTCTAGTATGTATTCCATATTATTCTATCATGTAATAAATGATTATGTTGAATGATTCAGTGTTTTATGATCCATGTGACACACATATGCATGAAGTGAAATTTTTAAGAAGGGTGCGCCCTGATAGCACTATAATGCATTGGGTAAAGTATAGTATCATGATACATCATGTTCAATGGGTGTTTAATCATTCTAATTCAAGTGCAACGAGGGTTTACTCATTATTCACGTGCAATGAGGGTTTACTCATGCTCCATGCGCAATGAGCCTTGGATCATGCTAATTCCATGTTAAGTGTTGTTAAAACATTTCAATGTTCTGATTATCAGGATTTATCATGTCTTTTTATTTATGCTTCTTTTGTGCTCTATTGATATGACTGTTGTCTAAAATTTATTGTATTCCTCATGTTATTCCATGATTATTCCCTTACTGGGCTTTATAGCTCACCCTTTTCTTATGCATGTCCTCAGGTTATCCCATGCAATACTAAGTATGGGGGAATGTAGTGGTCATGTAAAGGAATTTTTCAATAAAGATGTTGTATTTCATGTTTTAAGTTGTTATGTAATGATCCTAATCCCCAAATACACTATAACTCTTGATGTTCTATGTTGTATCAATTGAAGTTTATGTAATAAATTATGTTTAATTGTGTAATAAAAAGCAGGGTTGTCATAGTTGGTATTAGAGGATAGGTTTAGTTATTTTTGGGATTAGGATTAGAAAACCCTAGTAAAGCCTTAGAGACAAGACTAAGTATAATAAAAACATCCCTAGGTTTTGGTGAGTTTTGAGTAAGTGGTTTATCAAGAAAATACATCTCTGTCTGGATACGAGCTGGTAAAGGCGGCTCTGACATAGATGTATCCTTGGGGTAAAACCTAAAAGCACCGCTTTGAAATAGACTTGAATGGGAACTGGTGAAAAACAATGGGCCCTGCTGCACTCTTGGTTACGAAACTCCTGGGGGATATGTTTTGGTAAATTTACAAGCTTAGTATGAATCTTTATTAAGGGACTGAAAAATTTCCCTAAGAATATATGTTAGAAAGTAGATCATGGATAACATAGACTGAAGATAATAGATTCATATGTTAAGGAAATAAATGTTATTTATAACTCATTAGTTTTGTCCTTGTATTAACCTTTATGTGTTACCCCTAACTTTCTTTTTATTCCAGTCAATGGCCGGTAATAGGAGGAATCAGTCTAACAACCGATGTGAAGATCAATGTGATGACTGTACTAATGAGATGCACAATCCAATGAGAGCAGGAATTGCGGTCTTTGTCATGCTTCTCTCTCAGCTAACTCAGGATTTGAATAGAAACATGAGTCAAGAGGAACGTTCAACCCCCCTATGAAAGATCAATTCGCTATCGAGAGGTTCATGAGACAAAGGAATCCTACTTTTAATGGATCATATGATCCTTCAATCGTTGAAAAATGGATCAACTCCATTGAAAATATCTTATCCATCCTTCAATGTTATGAAAAAGAGAAGGTTCTCATGGCTGCTTATCATATGGATGGTGAAGCTGATCAATGGTGGACATTGATAAAAAATACGAAGCCTGAGGAGGAGATCGAGGTGTTAGAATGGAAGGATTTCTGGAAGATGTTTTTCGATAAATATTTCCACGCACCCTCCGAATTAAGATGGAAAGGGACATCCTTTCCTTCAAGAAAAAAGACGAAGAATCTGTTGGAGCGTACAAGGAAAACTTCACAAGGCTTGCACAATACACTTCTGGCTTTGTCATTACCCCCAAATGCAAGGTTGACCGCTTCTTTTGTGGGATGAAACCAAGCCTTTGAAAAGCACTAGCGATCCGTGACTTCGATAGCTATGAGGAAATTTTCCGATGTGACCTCATGGCTGAAATGGAGATCAGATAATCCCAGGGGTATCATGGGGATAAGAAGTGTAAGGTAGAGCTCAATTCTGTCATTTTGATAGATAAATCCAATGGTTCTAAGAAGATCTAACACCCCACTTACCAATGGTGTGGAAAGAAGCACCCTGAAAATTGACTGAAGGGGACGAGGAAATGCTTTAGGTGTGTAAGAGAAGGGAACCTGGCTATTAAATGTTAGCAAGAAAGACCCATGGCTATGACAGAGGAGAGGAATGCTCTATTCAAACCTCAATGCGTGGTTCATTGCGACAATTGCAAAGAACTAGGGCATCTTGAAAATCAGTGCCCTAAGATAAGGGTTTTCAGAGGCAACCAACAACCTACATGGTCACAAGGAAGAGCTTTTTTCCATCACTACTGCTGAAGTTAACCCAGATAATGATGTGGTGATAGGTAGGCTAGTTATTTATTCAATAATAGTGAACATACTTTTTGATTCCAGTTCTACACATTCTTTTATATCTCAAATGTTTAGTAGAACAATCCCAACACCACCAGAAATCATAGAAGTGAAGATGCTGGTGAGTACATAAAATGGGGAAATCATTGCATCCCACGAATATAACTCCTCCCCTATCATAATATCTGTATTTAACTTCCCAATGAACCCCGTCATAATCCCTCTAGAGGAGTCTGATGTAATTATTGGCATGGATTGACTTTCCTTATATAGAGCCAACATAAATTTCCATGATAGGGAAATCAATCTCTATGTGGAGAATCGATCCCTGATTCTTTACAAGTGAAAGGAGAAGATGAATCTTGTTTAGCTCCGTCATCTCAAGCATTGATATTACTGCCCAATGAGAACGTGTATCTGGCTCAGATGATTGAGTCTAAGGAGGCAACCATCCTAGAAGACATGCCTATTGTGAGGGAATTTGTTGAAGTGTTTCCCGAGGAATTTCCTGGTCTTCCTCTTAGAAGAGATGTTGAATTCTCAATTGATCTTATATCTGGGGATTTCCTAACATCCAAGACTCTGTATAGAATGGATTTTGTGGTGCTTGAGGATCTGAAGAAACAACTAAAAGAGAATCTAGATAAAGGGTTTATATGCCCAAGTGCTTCACCATAGGGTTCACCCGTCCTCTTCGTTAAGAATAAGGATGGGTCAATTCGCCTTTGTATCGATTATTGTGACCTCAACAAAATCACGATGAATAAGGATGGGTCTTCCTCTTAGAAGAGATGTTGAATTCTCAATTCATAGTAATGCCTTTTAGACTCACTAATTCTCTAAAAATCTTCACGGACTAGATGAATATAGTCTTTAAATATTACCTCGACAAATTTGTGGTAGTCTTTATAGATGATATTCTGATATACTCCAAAACCATGGAGGGTCATGAGGAGCATCTAAGGACTATACTATTGACCTTGCGGAAGGAGAAGCTCTATAGAAAGTACAACAAGTGTGAGTTATGGTTGAAGGAGGTCTCATTCTTGGGCCATATCATCACAAGTAATGGGATATATGTGCATCCCTCCAAAACAGATGCAATTGTGGGATGACTGAGGCCAACATCGGTAACAGATATCTGTAGTTTCTTGGGGTTATCTGGATATTATCGATGATTTGTGAGAAATTTCTCACGATGGTCCAACCCTCTTACCATGATAACTCGGAAGGGAGTAAAGTTTTCTTAGGCTGATGAACGTGAAGAAAGCTTCAAGGAGTTGAAAAGGAGGCTTATCACTGTTCCCATGCTTACTTGATCCTCAAGTGGAGTACTTTTTGTGGTATTCACTGATACTTCGAAGAAGGTCCTGGGATGTGTGTTGATGCAAAATTAAAAAGCCATTTCCTATGCTTCAAGGCAATTTAATGTACATAAATAGAACTATCCAACACATTAACTCGAGTTGGCTATAGTGATCTTCACTTTGAAAATTTGGCGGCATTATCTCTTGGGGGAGAAGGGTGAAATATATACGGACCACAAAAGCCTCAAGTATATATTTACACAGAAAGAGTTGAACATGTTCCAATGAAGAAGGTTAGAGCTGATCGAAGACTATGACTGCTCAATCCATTACCACCTTGGGAAAGGGACCAAGGCGGTGAATTCCCTAGGTAGAAAGGACCCAGTGATTTTATCATTGATGAGAATTGAAAGGGATCCAATATTATAAGATTTGATGAAGATATACATGGGAATCATAAAGAAGGGTACATCATCAATCCTTTCACAAATTATTGCTCAACCGTCACTTTTGTAAAGGTGAAAGGATGCTATAAAAGATGACGTGGGAATTCAGGAACAAGTGGAAACTATCAGAATATTGAAATCCTTGGATTTTAATGTTAATAGAGAAGGAATTGTGATATTTGGGAAAATACTATGTGTTCCATCAAGTCTCTAGCTGAAGAAGGAACTTTTGGATGATGCACATAGTTAAAATTTCTCTATTCACCAAGGAAACAAAAAGATGTATCGAGATCTCCGAGAGCATTATTGGTGGGATAATATGAAGAAATAGATCGCTGAATATACGTTAAAGTGCGTGGTGTTTCAGCAAGTGAAGGCAGAGAGACAAAAGTCTAAGGGGATGATGCAACCATTTCCCATACCAGAATGGAAATGGGAGAACATCACCATGGACATTGTCACCGGACATCCGAAGACATCCAAAGGCAACAATGTAATCTGGGTTGTTGTGGATCGTCTTACAAAGGATGCACACTTCATTGCTATTCGGGAGGATTTCTCATTTGATCAACTAGCATAGATACATATCAGGGAAGTGGTAGGGCTACATAGAGTACCACTATCTATTGTGTCCGATTGATATCCAAGATTCACCTCTATGTTTGGGAAGAGTCTTAAACATGCTCTGAATACTGAACTGAACCTTAGTATGGCCTATCATCCTCAAACTGATGGACAGTCCGAGTGGACTATCCAAACACTTGAGGTCATGTTGAGAGCATGATCAATGTACTTTAAAGGAGGATGGGATCAACATCTCCCTCTGGTTGAGTGATCTTATACCAACAGTTTCCTCTCAAGCATCCAAATGGAACCATATGAAGCCCTTGATGGAAAAAGGTGCAGAACACCGGCATGTTGGGATGAGGTCAGTGAGTGTAGGCTTCTTGGACTAGAAATGGTTGAAGAAATGGTGGAGAAGATTAAAACCATTCAGCAACATATTAAGGCAGCCTAGAGTTGACAGTAGAGTTATGTAGATAACCGTCAATGAGACCTTGAGTTTAATGTTTGAGACATGGTATTTCTACGCATATCTCCATGGCATAAGGTCATGAGGTTTTAAAAGAAAGGGAAGTTAAGTCCATGGTACATCGGCCCCTTCGAGATTCTTGATCGTGTCAGGGTTTTGGCCTATCGACTAGCACTTCCACCTACCATGACCAAAGTACATGATGTCTTTCATTAATCCCTCTTAAGGAAGTATATACTATAACCTTCACATGTACTCTCTTTAGAGGTGGTACAAATTGAGGATGATATTTCTTATAAGGAGCAACTATTTAAGATCTCAGATCGTAGAGAAAAATTTCTATGAAATAAGACAATGCCCCTCGTCAAGGTGTTGTGGAAAAACCACAAGTTTGGAGAAGTGATGTGGGAATCGTAGGAAATGATGAAGCAGAGTTAACCAAATCTTTTTTAGTGTGGAAAATGGAAATTTTTAGGGTGAAATTCTTTAGGGGGGAATATTGTAATGACCTAAACTTTTGTTAATGAAAATCCCATGTGATCTAATTAAATGTCTTAATATGTGAAATGGTTATACAAAATTGTTACTTCTTTTGTTTTATTTTTTTGGATTTTAAAATACCATTAAGAATTGTGACCATTGCTATTGTAGTCGTTTAACAGTGATCACATGATTAATATAAATATGGGCTTTAACAATCCAATTTACTCAGAAAATGGAAGCGATGGCCTCATCCAGTAGACTTGCCCTGTATGAAGCCCATTTTTCAGAGCTCGAGAAAGGAGGTGGTATCATTGGGCTTCACTCTTTACCAAGATCAAGCTGATATAGAACACGTAAATCTTGAGTGGAACTGCCTATGATAGAAGTGGAAGTTGATAGAGATTACCACACGAGCAATATTATCTGAGCCACCCCAAGAGTCTGTCATTATCGCACACCTTAATCTTCGGTCTTTTGCGGGTGTTATAAGGGGTTATGTAACAAGACCTTAGTACTATGGTTATGTACTTTATTTTTGTATATAATAATGAATATACTTTCATTTTATTATTGTTACCTTGTAAATAGTTTTTAAAGCACAAATAATATTTTTAGTTAATGTTCAACTAAGAAATCTATTTTGATTAATTAATGGATTTTTGAATTAAATAATATTTTGATAAAATATTATTATTGTTATTAAATTAATTTTTAATAAATATAAATTATCAAATAATTTTATAAATGAAATTGTAATTTTATTAAGGTTTGAACGCCATTTATTTCAAAACCCATGAATTTTCGATAAATGTCGGTTTTTGTTTTCAAAGAGAAAATTAACATATTTAGATAATTATTTAGATAAAAAGAATATTATTTCTAGAATCAGGACATAAAAATTATCCAATAGAGAATTTTTCATAATTTTCTGAGGCAGTCAAATTTTTGGGTAAAAATTAAATACCGTTTAAATATATAATGTGTTTTATGACATCATAATGTACCAATAATGATGTAATAAAATACTATAAACCTTATGTTCGGCCAATATATGTTTTTAAATTAAAATAATGTGATTTTTGGTTTGTTTTATTTATTTTACAAAGATTTAGTGGACCCTTCCAGACTTATTACACATTTTGTCTTTTTAAATTGTTTTCCTAGGGAGTGTGACTCACCTCCACATAAGGAACCACATTATTTTAAGAATTTAGGACTTTGGACTTATAAAATATTTTTTCCACTCCCCTTTTGAAAAAACCATGGGCCAAAACCATGGGCTAGTTTGTGGTTTGGATTAGTTTAATGTGAGGTGTCCCAAACCCAAATAATAAACAATTCCATCTCCTTTCCTATATAAACCCACCCAATCTCCCACTTTCTCCTCACTCAAATCCTTTCGAGTTCGTCCAACCTCTGACAATATCGCTCTATAATCCTCCCAAGGTTCCCCAATCTACCAAGAAGCCTCTCTCAAGCCTCTCCCAAGCCTTTGGAAGCACACTTCCAGGTAAGTGTTTTGCTTCCTTTTTCATTTTTTTCCAATTTTATTTAAATTGTTATGCCCTTTTAATTTCAATTATAAATTTTGGGTATGGTTTTTCACCTCCCCCATACTTCCCTATTTATTTTTTAATTGTGGGAGAACCCTTTCTCTCTCATTAAATTCCTCCCAAGTACACCCGTTACTGTGCTGAAATTCCGAAAGAAATTTATCTCTCCTCATTTACATTCAAGAACTTCTTTTGTATCATGAATCTAAATTCCCTTAAATTTGTTGGGATATATATATCTAAATGACCACCTTACTTTCCTTATCATATATATATTATGAGACACCCCTTAATCTCTCATCAACCATTTTTATGAGTTCTTATGTCAAGCCGTTACGCTTCCGAAATTGCACCGTGTTTTACAAGACAAACTCATTGTGTAGTGAATACAATTCCCATTACTCTATCATGGGTATTTACCTTTATAAACATTTAATAATTGTTTAAAGAGTCTAAAGTATGTATTCAACATTCTTTTATCATGGAATAATTGATTATGTTGAATGATTCAATGTTTTAGGATCCATGTGGCACCCTTATGCATGATGTGAAATGTTTATGAAGGGTGCACCTGGATAGTGCTCCAATGCATTGGGTAAAGTATAGTATCATGATACGTCATGTGAAATGGGTGTTTACTCTTTATAATTAAAGTACAACTAGGGTTTACTTGTTCTTAATGTGCAATGATGGTTTACTCATGCTCCATGTGAAATGAGCGTTTGCTCATGCTAATTCCATGTTAAGCGTTGTTTCCACCTTTCCATGTTATGATTATCATACTTTATCATGACTTTGTGTTCATGCTTCTATTATGATCTATTGATATGACTATTTTCTAACATTTACTGTATTACTCATGTTATTCCATTATTATTCCCTTACTGGGCTTTATAGCACACCCTTTTCTTATGCATGTCCTCAGGTTATCCCATGCAATATTATGTACGAGTGAATGTAGTGGTCATGTAAAGGAAGTTTTCAATAAAGATGTTGAATTTAATGTTTTAAGTTGTTATGTAATGATCCTAATCCCCAAATACACTAGAACTCTTGATATTATATGTTTTATCAAGTGAAGTTTACGTAATAAATTATGTTTAATTGTGTAATAAATAGCAAGGTTGTGATACATTAGATCTATTGTCATATTTTTCTGGGAATATGACCCTGATGTGTCCTTAGTACAGCATGTCGGGACATAAGAATTCTTTGTGTCCAAAGGCTCCATATATGTATTCCTAGGTCACATGTAATAGCTTTGTCGGGGTGTTTCCAAGAAGAAATGTGGAGTCAGATACACCCCTTAGAAAGACACCCCAACCCATTTTCTGAAGTAAAATTCTTTCTTTGGGTCATTATGAAGGGATTTATTGTTTGTTTATTCCATCCATGATGGTGTTTTTTTAATTTATACTTTTTTGTTGCAATGAAGGGTGTTTTAATGTTTTTGGAAGCTTCTATTTTAATGAATCTGTGACTTTTTGAAAATTTGAATTTTTTTCTCCGTCATGGGTATAGGGGCTTTCTGTTGCACGTCTTGTTCTTGAGACTTCTTGTATAGGGTGCAAGAGGATGAGGTGTGTGTATCTTTTGAATTCATTTTTATTGGAAGTTACATGTTGGGTTGAAGATGGTATTATGGTGTTTTATGTCTATTTTGTTGTTCTAGGGGTTGTGTGTCATTGTTTCTTGAGAATTAGTTTGGTTCTGTTGGGTCATTTTGGGTAAGAGGTATTAGTCCCTTTTGGTGGTGGTTTAGGAATTCATGGATTGAGGGATCATATACTACGAGTGTGTGAACCTTTGTCTTAAATTGATCAATTGGAGATATTCTAGATGTATGGGAGAATAAAACGTAATGGTGGGGAGAATTGTAACACTCTAGTTTTATTTTCAACATTTATTTTGGTTTTTCATTTTGTTCTTGATATCTCTCATGAGTTTCAGTTGTTCCAAATTAAAATTTTGAGTTTTTGGTTGTTTTATTATATTGCGTAGTTTAGATGCATAGTTAATGGATGACCCTACCATCTCTTGTGACCAAGTCTATTTTTAGTTCATTTTGAACATACACAATTTGAGCTTCATGGGTTGCATATTTTTTTATAAAAATAGTGAGGCTCTTAGAAGAATCCATGTGGGTCCTTTGGATGTTTATGTTCAAGGGTGAACGACCTAATCAAAATTAGGAAAATTATGCATAAGCCGTGCACATGGATTTTCCATTTCAGAAAAAACCAGTCCACAAGGTTAGCTTATTTTTTTTTCACCCATTTAGGTTCCTATTGTGTCCTTTATGTGGGTGAAAATTTGGATCATGATTTGGGAAACCGTGTAGCCTAACTATGGATAGTTCCCAGTTGTTTTAAAATTTGGAAATTACCTTTCTACCATATCATATTCTTAACTTCAAACTCACCCCTCCCCTTCACTTAGATCATGTGACCAATGGGGAGCTCCTCCTTTCTTCTTTATGTTTTTTATCCTCATCCAAATGTGGGAGATGGTGTTTTCTTCATGGTTTTGGGTTTATTTCTTGATGAAATCTACTCATCTCTTCTTCCTACCCCCTTATTCCATTTTCTTGGTGGTTCCTCATCTCCCTAGTCTTGTGTTTCTAGGGTTATTGTTTCCATTGTTTTAAGTTGGGCATTTTTTCCTCCGGCTTTTTCTCTTGGATGTTCTTATTTCTTTAATCCTTAGTGAGGTGGTTCTGGTTTGGTGTTATTGAGGCTTGGATGGTTTGAGGAAGGTTTCTCTTTGAACATTTCCTTTAAATTTAAGAATTATTGATTTATTGTTTTTCAAACATTCCTTATATAATAATTAGTGATGAATGATTTTTGGAAATATTTTCTAAATCTAAATGAGCTTATTTTCTTCTTGTTTTGATGTATATTTAATTATTTTGTTTAGTGTTTCACACAAAGTGTTTTAAAAAAAATTAATGGTTGGATTTTGTAAGTGATTTATTATTTTTAAGGCATGGTTTTAGAATTTTTAATGTATTTGGCTTCAAAAAATAGGGCTTGGATTTAATTAAATGTATTTCTAAGTTTTTTTTGGATTTCTACATAATCTGTAATATTTTCTTAGAAATGGGTGGATTCTTAAAGAGATTTTGAGGCATGTTAAGAACTTTTGTAAATTGGGTTTTCATGGAAACCCTATTTGTTGTCTAGATTTTTTCAAGTTAAATGGTATGGGAGGTCCTTGATGTGGGACTCCTTTATGATTAAATGGTTGAAAGTAAAAGGGATTGTTTTTTGGGGTTGTTTGAGGTGATGCTTGTGTGTGTGATACATTTATATATGGTTGATTTATTGTTTGGTTTGTTTGGATCCCACCACTTTAGTATTGACATGGAAACCTATTATAGCTAGAGAATTTTGGGTGAATAGTTGCAACACTGGCTTGGAATTCCAATTTGGCTTGTGTCCCTTAGCATGGACATTTATTTCCTTTGGGATAATGCCCCTCGGTTAAGACAGGTAGGGAAAGAACTGGGTGTGTGGTTGAATTGTTGTCATTAGGCGAGGAGTTACTACATGATGAGTCATATATATATTATGTTCTATATTATTCATTGATCTTATAGGCTCTCTCATGTTATTTGGAACTTTGTTGTTTGTGGAGTATGATTGACATTCCTTGATTGGTTGGTTACACACACATTCTTTATTTCATTTCCCTTATTATGTATTCATTGCATATACTCCCTTGTATGGTGTAATTCAGGGTTAAACGTGGCATGCCAGTTTGAATTTTTTTTGGAAAATTATTTATGAGAATTTTTTTTACACTTTCTTTCTATCCTTTTAAGTGAAGAAACCATCATTGCCCTCTAAAATGTAAAGGTCTCTTTCTTAAAAAAGAATTTGGTTTTAAATGGAAAAGGTAAATGAACAGTGTTTTATTTTAAAGTGGAAACACATGAAAACCTATGTCATATATTATTTATTTAAAACCTAGAATTGATTATTCTCTTGTTTAAAAGAAATTCATTGGTAAGAGATTTGTTCGGGAACACCTACTAAGTTTTAATACTCACACATATTGTTTATTATTTTTTAGGTTTTAGAATATTTTGAAGTTTGGTTTTGATCATAGTGGGTGATTTTGGGTTTTAAGATCTGAGAGTGACCCTTATGGTTAAATGGAGTCTTAGTTCTTATTTGGTTCAATTTGATTTTGTTGTTCAGTTTCATTGGATTCTCTGTTTATATAAATAGGTTGTTTGTTTTTTTGATGATATATATTGGGTCAGTCTATTTATTTTTCATATTTTAGTTTATTGAAATTTGGAAAAATCATTCCCTTGGTTCTTGTTGATTCCCTTAGAGATTTTCACAAGCTCAGGAGGATCAAGAACACCTCTCGGGCCTTATCCTGGGCTATCTTGAGTGACCAGTTTTGGGTCGACACAATTTGGTTCATGAAAACATCGTCGCTCCTCAAACCTTTAGATTCTTAGCCTGAACAAATTTGTCAAAATCACTTATAAAATATTTTGGAAATGTCTTATAGGTTTTGGTCTCATAAAAATACACACTTCAAATTCATACTTTAATTATAAAAGGAGTCAACCTATTAATTAAGGTAAAAATCCTAATCAATCTTTCATTTCCATTGTTAAATATTTTCTTCTTATTCCCACTCTCAATATATTCTAACCTTCCTAATATAAAGACATAAGTATCATTAGTACACTAAAATATTATTATTATAATAGAATGAAAATTATCTACCTAACTTCTATCCATTTAAAAATAAAAACACTTCGTATATCATAGCCGGTTGATCACCTAAATGGATTACATATTTCATCTTTCATAAATTCTTTACCTGTATAGTTTTAATAATATACTTGTGGAATAAATATAATATTTTTGACCTGATTAATATTATAGAATTATGTTGTTTCCATTATTTTAATTAAATTAACAATAAGTGATAATAGTGATTTTAACCACACAAAACGAGGATACTAAGTCATATTTCATAATTTAAATATATTTTAGAAATGATCATGAGACATATAAGTTTTATACCACCCAAATGATAAATACTCTATAAATCAACAATTATGGAGATTATGTAACTATTTGATAACATTTTTGACCATGTTATAATAACCCTTAGTGGTTGATGACGGAAATAAAATGTTTAGTAAATAAATAATTTATGATATTGAATAGACCTTAAGAAATGAAAAATATATGAAAATATTCATAATAAATTATTTAATTAAAATAATTTAATTATTCAAGAGTCTAGGAACATGTACCAAAGTAGTCAGGACCTGAGGTAAGGGAACTCCCTAACCACCCATTTTTCCACAGGGATATACTTTATCTCTCTACCTCAATTTCATTGAATACTATTCTTGTATAATTATTATATATTATTGATATAAGTTTCTCACATATATTACTATTTTATTTACCATTTATTTTATGGGGTTATATATTATTTTTATATTACCTTCCAAATATTTCTTTAAAACAACGTTGTTTAAGGGAACTATACTTTTCATTATTATTTTTCACGTGATAAAATTTTAATTTTTTTCCCAACAAGGACTTAAAAGAAACCATTTTATAGAAAAATATTCAATATTATTACTGATTTTAATAAAGACACATTGTTCTTTTCTTCTCCATAGGTTCTATTACCACGACCCGACCCTACCCGGGCTCGAGCCGCAACTACCCCAAGCCCGTCTCCATAGGCCAGGGGCTGGCGACCAGCGCCGAAGGCACAAAAACCCGGGGAGGACTTTTCCTAAGTACCTATACACACACACGCAACAAACTCAATGCAAAAGTGAAGAGTAAAAAGAATGAAAAGTACCAACTGCTATAAATAAACCACAAGAGTGAATCGACCTCTAAACAGTACAAAGAAATTTCTGAAAGTAAACTGAAAAGAAAAAGGACAAAACATGCTCCCAACCAAAAAAGTGCCACAACCCGGCAACATGTAAACAATGGAAAAACAGCTAAAAGGGTCCCCCACCTGGAACCCGACTCCGACCACCGCACGCGGTCCAAGCTCTTGAACTCCTAAGCTCTACTGATGTCACGGCCAACCTGTCCGTCGTATGCAAGGGCACACCAAGTGCGGGAAAATACCAAGCAGGGGTGAGTATAAAAATACTCAGTAGGATACCCCAAAGGCTCGAGGGAGCAACAAAGGAGGTACTGAAGGGTGAGCAGTAGAGAGAACATGAAAAGTAAAGGAGTACAACCAAGAGTGTAGTAAAGAGTACAGTAGAGAGTCCAGCTCAATCCAACAAGAGAAAGGAAGTAGACTTGTCTAAACAAAAGGAGCTGGAAATGGTGAGAAGATGAACTTCTCGTCGAGTCTTCGCTACCTATAGCAGGAGAGTAGTCTCATCCAACCACGAGAAGCTAGACGCGGAAAGCACGTGGCATACCCCGCGCATCTTCGCCTCTCCTGGAAGGAGAGTGACCAAAACCCAAGAAGTGGGTACCGGAACAAGGTATATACATATATATATGTGTTCTCTTTCAAGAAGCCCAAACAAGATCGTTAGGGGATCTCCATCCCTTAGCTCAGCCCAAGAAAGTGAGTAGCCAACAGTCCCAGAAGTAAACACCATCAATGCCCAGCACCCCACACATCTGCCCAAAACTACAAGTCAAGGGGATCAAATCACCGCACCTTGATAATATCCGTTTTGGGCGGTACTGACTCGCCCGTACAGTTTTAGGTCTCATCACAAGGACGCGTCTTGGTGGGGAAATTGACCCTCGTACATGAGAGTTATGGGGGAAACGTCAAACCACACCTCTTCACTGCCCCGCAGTCGAGAGGTCTCCTCAAAGTTGATAGGAGACCCCCTGCCCAGCCCCACTGGAGGGTGATCCCTGGAATTCGATAGGTTCCCACTGGAGGGAGACCCGACAATAGTCGACGGGTGCCACACTGCCCAGTCCCGTAACAGGGTAATCCACTGGAGGGTGACCCAGCTAAAGTCGACGATGATACCACTACCCAGCCCAGTTGGAGGTAACCCGGCATCAGGGAATACTACCAAGGCCAGCTGGAGGTAAGCCCGGCATCGGGGACCACTGCCCCGCCCATCTGGAGGTAAGCCCGAAATCGGGGACCACTGCCCAGCCAAGCTGGAGGTAAACCCGGCATCAGGGAACACTGCCCAGCCCAGCTAGAGGTAAACCCGGAACTGCTCTGGCCATCCCTATTGGATTGTACTGCTCGGTGAACACTATTGCACTAGCCATCCCTACTGGATGGTAAACCACTGGCCATCCCTTCTGGATGGTATAACTGGAGAGCCCTACTCGAAACAACCTCATCCCTGCTGGTAACAACCTCAGCCCTGCTGGAAACAACCTCAGCCCTACTGGTAACAACCTCAGCCCTGCTGGAAACAACCTCCTGGGTAGAGGATCGGTGCCCGTGTAATGTGTTTCTCACACTGAATCCACAAGAACTATACCATGGAACATGAAGTAAAGGGAGAAACTCCCCACTCTCTCAGGGCGATCATTCTCCAATCTATTGAGTCACTGTCAAAGAGGACCGAGACAACTCACCCCAGAATGTGGGAAAACACCCACGTTGTATGAGCACACGTAGTCACAAACAGTGCCGTAATACAATGAAAGGGGCACAATAATGAAACCCCTTACAGCTGAAGAAAAGAGGAACCAAACCATCTTTACCGGCCAAAACCATCTAGAACAGAATCAGGGGGAAAACACTCAACCCTGCTTGTCAAACAAACGAGCACAGAGCCAGGGGAAAACTCAACCCCGCTGGTCAAAAATCGAGAACAGAGGATCCCTCTATGGAATGAGATGTCAAGAGTACATAAAGAAAAACCCAAAAAGCACATGGGGCCCACATGATGTGTGACCCCAAGTCAACCCTAACCAAGCGCACATACATTATCAGGTACAAACAACCACATGTACCTCCAAGAGTTCCCGTATACTCCCAGAGTACACCACATCTCCAGCCCAATGGCTAATGTGCCCACGACACCCAATGTCAATGCGAAGGTGTAACATAACAACTCAAACTTGCCGCCTAATTGGCCCAGGCATGGCCAACTACATCTCTTCAAGCATTCACTTCACTCTCCAAAGAGTGAACGCGATCACACGCCAAGGGTTCTCTGCAATCACCGCAGCAAGAACCTCCAGCAGTACAACTTTCATACTTCCACATTTAATAAGATCAGGTAAGAGGCTCTGCTCGCCTGAACAGATTACACCGTTGTAATCCTCATGGATAAACACACGAGATAGACTATTTACTCGCCTCAAACGAATATCCGACGGAAAAGTCACCAACACCGCCTTACGCCCGAACGACGTCCTGCGATCCCCTTGGGAAAAAATGTCAAAAAGACAGCTCACTTGAGTGAAACAGATATCCGGAGAAAAAGATGCATCCCGGCACACCGCACAAGAGCGGTGCATTGTGGGACCCGCATCCCGGTCCCGAAACACAACGAACGGATCACACAGTTGCGATCCTATTGAAAAGGTACACAAGTGGGACTATTCACTTGTCCAAAATGAACACCTGGTGATAAAGCTGGAAATCCCCGCTAACTCCCAAAACGGCCCTCACGGGGCCTGCACCAGCGTGCAGAATTAAATCGGGTGGATTGCACCATTGCAATTCCCTCGGAAAAACACCCAAAAACGATTGCTCGTACGCCTCGAACGAACGTCCGATGAGAAAGTTACAAAATGCTGCATGCAACTCAAAAGATGGGCCATGGGGCACATGCCTCAACTTCGGATTCAACGCCCGAAACCACACTGGAAAACTCCGGCTCGACGCCAGGGTCGCAACACCACTAACGACGCTGAAAACGGACGTCGGACGCGACTGCGCCGTCCAAAACAAAACTCCCGGAAGAACGCTCGTCCACTTAACGGTTGTGCCGTGCCCCCGAGCCCCTCGTCTCAGGAATTAAAAATTCCTGAGACCATCTCAAAAAGTTCGTCTTGTCAATACAGTTCCACTGCTGCAGAAAAATGAAAATCGGACACCCGTAATGAAAATTACGGGTGTCTGAACGGGGGGGAATGGATCCCCTTGGGCCGGACCGGCCTAGGCCGACCAGTCTGCCCGGCCTGGGCCTGCCCGACGCTAAGCCACGACCACCACCGACCGACCCTCGTGGGGTCGGTCGTTCTGCTGCATGAAGACCCGTCGAAGGCTGGTCTTGTCTCCCCCACGGGGGTCGCGCGCCGCGACCCCGCGGTCACCACCCCCCGGCGGCTTGCCGCCGCTCCAAGGCCCTCCGCCAGCGCCTCTGGCCTGCTGCCGATGCCCCAGACCACCTCCGCTGAAGGCCCGCCACGCCCGCCGCTCTCTCGGCCACTCAGCCTCAGCCAGCTGCCACCGTAGCGCCCTCCTCCGCCACTTTCCACCACCCTCGGACCGCCAGAACACCCAAAACCGGCCGGAAACACCTCCAAAACCCGCATTCTTCGCCGGTCATTTGCGAGCTTCTCAGAACTCGGAATTTAAATCTGAAAAAAGAATCGGAAAGAGTAGAAAATATACTATGTATTCATGGGATTTTATTGATGATTTGATATAGGTTCGATACAAAAATTAGAGCTCAAAGTAGATATAGAAATAAAAATTGAAACCGCAACGACCCTACCTTGTTGGGCTTCGCCCGACGCTTCACGGAGAGTCCGTCGCTGCGCCGCTGCCTTTGCAGAGGGAAGGAGGAGAGGAGGAGCTTCCTCCTTCGTTAGGATCTCATTTCACCAGGGAAGAAACAAAGAGTGGGGGGTGGGGGGGGGGGGGGGGTGGGGGAGAAGTGTTTAAATACAAAACACTTGAACTCCCGCCTATTGCCCCCGTACCCGAACCCTCAGCAGGGTCAAGGTTAAGCCTCCCCGTGGGTAAAAATATCCTCCCAAGCATAATGGCGGTCTTGGAATATTAATCCGAGTCTCTATTCAAAAGTTATTAAATTCAATGCTCGAGGCCGCCAAATTACAAAAATGCCCCTGGGTCCATTTTTCACAGATGGGCCACGCCAGCGAAAGTTACACCTCTCCTAGGGTAAACTGCACGCTCCGAACTCAACGATGCCCTCGGTTTTTCGATCCGAGCAACCGTTTATGAGATACTTGAGTTAAACCGTTAAATGAATAAATTAATTATTTAATTTATCCGTTCCATGCTCCGATAGCGAGCGTGGGGTCCAAACATCCCGTGATGACATGTTTTATGTCGTTCCTAGGGTAAAAACCCCATTCCGGACCCATATTTACACTTAGGTTTCTCATCCGGATCACTGTTTAGATTTTATCTCATTTATTTGGCGTTCCCAGTGTGAACACGCTGAAAATTTAATTCCGGCCACACCGTGGCTCAGAATCGCACGCTGTCTGAAGGGGATTCTCTGGAATAACATCAAGAAAATTCCAAAGTCTTTTATAGCCAAAAACTGGGTTATTACATCATTCCCTCCTTCAAGATTTTCGTCCCTGAAAAGCAAAAACAGGGAACAACTCAGGGTACTAAGCCCGCACCTGGCTCTCCTGTACCTAGAAGAACTCTTGCACAATTCCGCGTCACTGCACATAGACCAAAAGATTTGATCTATTTACGTGAGGTCTGCCCTTGCCGATGACATGCATAGGAGCACGCACACAAATCCTCAGGTGAGTCACGTGGGAGACGTCGTGCACCCACTGTAGACTTTCGGGTTAGGGCAAGGCGGTAGGGAACCTCACCATCCCTTTGCACAGTATCAAACGGCCTGAAGGCTCTCGGGCGTAGCTCACCTCCCTGGACAAACCTTTACGTCACACCCCGCGTCTGGAATCACCGCCCGTACCTGGAACTAGGCCCGGTGATTCCCTCTTTCAGAGTATCCATATGGTGAAACACCCAAGGATGTCTGGTCACGCAAGGTTCCACAGTAGATGTCCTACAACCAAGGCTCTATTACACACTCGAAAGACGAAGGAGTCGACACCATCGACTAAAGAGAAAGGTCCCACGCCTTTTACCTTACCAACACAGGGTTACACCGACGCCCCGCACCACCCTGGTAACAACTCAAACAAGGAGAAGGGAGAAGATCATTTCACACACATAGTCTACTTATTCTACTGCAGAAAGTAGAAGATCTATGGAGCGTACCTCTTATCACCTCATGCTCCGCAGGATCGTAGACATCCAAAGCTCGTGGCTGTCCGCGGTCCCAACTGACAGCTCCCAGATCCTGACGTGGACTGCCTATTGGTGATGGGAACACCTCGTGATGTTGTCCCCCACTACCAGCTCCTCCTTCTCCTCTGCTAGCACCACCTATCTGGGCGATACTCTGATAATGGCGCTGCCTCCGTCGTGGTGGTGCACTTGCTGCCTGCCCGAAGCTCTCCACATGCCTAGTCGGGCAGTCCCATGCCAGGTGACCTCGCCCATTGAAAGCATATCACCGACTCTCTTCGGGCTCCACTAGTGCCTTATGGCGCCACTGTGGTGTACGACAATGACCCTGAGATCGGTTATCCAAAATCCACCTACGTCGAGGTACTGCTTGCCAACGCCTGATATCTGCAGAAGACGTCTTGGGTCCAACGTTCCGGCTGCCACCACCAACTATAGAACGTGACATGAAGCTCTCTGTCACCAGCGCCTGCTCTAGAACCCTGGCATATTTGGAAATTCCCAAGGGTACTATGACATCACGAATCTCTCGACGAAGACCCTGCTCAAACTTCCGCGCTCAGATGTTGTCGTCATGGACCAAGTCCGGGTAAAAGCATGCACGGTCTGCCAAACTTGCAACGCACTCAGCCACCGTCATCCCACCCTGCCAAAACTGCAGGAGATCCTGAATCCGAATGGAGCACAAGCAGTAGGGGAAAACTCCTCACAGAACAACAACTAAAAGTCGCCCCACGAAAGTGATGACTCGTCAAGAAACTGAGTCACCAGACTCCACCAACACCAAGCTCCTTCGTAGAAAAGGATGGCTGCCAAATCCACCATAAGATCTGCCAGTGTCTGCACAAGCCTGAAAAGGCGAACCACTGTCTCTAGCCATACCTCTTCTACCTGAGGGTCTGGATCAACACTGAAACTCAGCGGTATCTACCACTGGAACTCACGGAGCGTTCTCAACCTGCGCTCAAGCCCCTTCTGCTCTACTAAAGCTATCTGATGCTCACCAGGTGGGGGTGCTTCTACCGTCCCACCTGAAGAAAGGGGCACACATGATGGGTCCTAGATTGTGGCCTCGTACCTCACAGGGTCGTCGTCACGAACCAAAGCTAGTATCCTGGCTGGCTGTCTTCACAGAGAAATCTTAAATATTATCAAGGAGTGTCGCGGTCAGATCAGCATAATGTATATACCAATAACAACAATGGGGAGCTGACTCAAGAAGGATAGTCAAGATTAAATTATATGTGATGCACAAACCAATTTTACCTGCAACAAGAGTCTCAGCATGCTGAGTCGACAAGCGAGTTATCAAGGTCCTGGTGAATGGATACGTCGGCCGCCACACCATCATGGGTCTCCCTGACCTGAGAGACACTCTCAATACATGTTAAAAATGTTTCCCTAAATCCCAACCAATTCCTTTTATTTTAGGGATGTCCGAACAGCGTCCCAAAGAACGAACCACCTCTGATACCACTTTGTCATGACCCGACCCTACCCAGGCTCGAGCCGCAACTACACCAAGCCCGCCTCCATAGGCCAGGGGCTGGCGACCAGTGCAGAAGGCACAACAAATCAGGGACGCCTTTGCCTATGTATCTGTACACACACACGCAGCACACTCAATGCAAAAGTGCAGAGTAAAAAAGAAAGGAAAGTACCAACTGCTATAAAAAAACCACAAGAGTGCATCGACCTCTAAACAGTACAAAGCAAGTGATGAAAGTAAACTGAAAAGAAACGGGAAAAAACACGCACCCAACCAAAAAAGTGCCACAACCCGGCAACAGGTAAACAAAGGAATACAGCTGGAAGGGTCCCCCACCTAGAACCCAACTCCAAAAACCACACGGGGTCCAAGCTCTCGAACTCCTAAGCTCCACTGAAGTCACGACCAACCTGTCCATCGTCTGTAAGGGCACACCAAGTGCGGGAAAAGCCCAAGCAGGGGTCAGTATAAAAATACTCAGTAGGACACCCCGAAGGCTCGAGGGAGAAACAAAGGAGGTACCGAAGGGTGAGCAGTAGAGTGAACATAAGAAGTAAAGGAGTACAACTGAGAGTGCAATAAATAGTACAGTAGAGAGTCCAGCTCAACCCAACAAGAGAAAGGAAGTAGACTCGTCCAAACACAAGGAGATGGAAACGATGAGAAGATGAACTTCTCATCGAGTCATTGCTACCTATAGAAGGAGAGTAGTCACATCCAACCACGAGAATCTAGACACAGAAATCACGTGGCATACCCCGCGCGTCTTCGCCTCTCCTGGAAGGAGAGTAACCAAAATCCAAGAAGTGGGTACCAGAACAAGGTATATACATATATATGTGTGCTCTGTCAAGAAGCCCGAACAATATCATAAGGGGATATCCATCCCGTAGCTCAGCCCAAGAAAGTGAGTATCCAACAGTCCCAAAAGTAAACACCATCGATGCCCAACATCCCACATGTCTACCCCGAACTACAAATCAAGGGGTTCAAATCACCACACCTTGACACTATCCACTTTGGTCGGCACTGACTTGCCCACACGGTTTTAGGTCACATCACAAGGACGTGTCTCAGTGGGAAAATCACCCCTCATACTTGAGAGTTCTGGGGGAAATTTCAAGCCACACCTCGTCACTACCATGCAGTCAAGAGGTCTCCTCAAAGTCGACAGGTGACCCCCTGCCTAGCCCCGCTGGAGGGTGATCCCTGGAATTCGACGGTTTCCTACTGGAGGGAGACCCGACAAGAGTCGACGGGTGCCACACTTCCCAGTCCCGTAATAGGGTAATCCACTGGAGGGAGACCTGTCTAAATTCAGCGATGAGACCACTGCCCAGCCCAGCTGGAGGTAACCCAACATCGGGGACCACTGACCAGCCCAACTGGAGGTAAGCCCGGCATCGGGGACCACTGCCCAGCCCAGCTGGAGGTAAGCCCGACATCGAGGACCACTACTCAGCCTAGCTGGAGGTAAACACGACATCAAGGACCATTGACCATCCCAGTTGGAGGTAAACCCAGAACTACTCTAGAAAACCCTGCTGTATGGTACTTCTCGGTAAACACCGCTGCACTGGACATCCCTACTTGATGGTAACCCACTGGCCATCCCTGCTGGATGGTACAACTGGCGAGCCCTGCTCGAAACAACCTCATCCCTACTGGTAACAACCTCATCCCTACTGGAAACAACCTCATCCCTACTGGTAATACCCTTATCCCTATTGGAAACAACCTCCTGGGTAGAGGATCGGTGCCTGCATAATGTGTTGGTCACACCGAATCCAAAATAACTCTACTATGGAACACAAAGCAATGGGAGAAACTTCCCGACCTCTCAGGGCGATCATGCTCTAATCCGCTAAGTCACTATCGAAGCGGACCGAGACAACTCACCCCAGAAAGTGGGAAAACACCCACGCTGCATGAGCACACGTAGTCGCAAACGGTGCCACACTCCGTTGAAAGGGGAACGATACTGAACCCCCTTATAGCTGAAGAATAGAGGAACCAAACCATCTCTACCAGTCAAAACCATCTAGAACAGAAACAGAGGGAAAACACTCAACCCTGCTGGTCAAACAAACGAGCACAGAGCCAGGGGAAAACTCAACCCCGCTGGTCGACAATCGAGAACAGAGGGTCCCTCTAAGGCGCGAGAGGTCAAGAGTACGTAAAGCAGAACACATCACGCACATGGGGCCCACACGATGTGTGAACCCAAGTCAACCCAACCAAGCACACAAACATTCTCAGGTACAAACAACCACATGTACCTCCAAGCATTCCCGTATACTCCCAGAGTATACCACATCTCTAGTCCAAAGGCTAACGTGCACATGGCACCAAACGTCAATGCGAAGGCGTAACGTAACAACTCCAACTTTCCACCTCATCAGCCCAGGCACATCCAACTACATCTCTTCAAGCATTCACTTAACTCTCTCAAGAGTGAATGCGATCACACGCCAAGGGTTCTCTGCAAACCCCGTAGGAAGAACCTCCACCGGTACACCTTTCATGCTTCCACATTTAATAAGATCAGGTAAGAGGCTCCGCTCGCCTGAACAGATTACCTCATCATAATCCTCGAGGAAAATCACGCGAGATAGACTATTTACTCACCTCAAACGGATATCCTATAGAAAAGTCACCAACACCTCCTTACGCCCGAGCGACGTCCCGTGATCCCGAGCCTCGGCCCTAAAAACAGTCGGGCGCATCGCACCATTGCGATCACCTCAGGAAAACACATAAAAAGGACTGCTCATTTGAGTGCAACAGATATACGGAGAAAAAGATGCATCCCTACACACCACACACGAGCGGTGCTTCGTGGGACCCACATCCCGGTACCGAAACACAACGAACGAATCGCACCGTTGTGATCCTCTCGAAAAATTACACAAGTGGGACTATTCACTTGTCCAAAACGGACACCCGGTGATAAAGCTGGAAATCACCGCCAACTACCAAAACGGCCCTTGCGGGCCTGCACCAGCATGTAGAATTAAATCGGGCGGATTGCACCATTGCAATGCACTCAGAAAAACAACCAAAAACGACTGCCCGTATCCCTCGAACAGACGTCCGATGAAAAAATTACAAAACGCTGCACGCAGCTCAAAAGATGGGTCGTGGGTACCACAACTCAACTCCGGCTTCAACTCCCAAAACCACACAGGAAAGCTCCGGCTCGACGCCAGGGTCACAACGCCACTGATGGCGCTCCAAACGGACATTGGGCGCGTCCGCGCCGTTCAAAACAAAACTCCTAGAAGAACGCTCGTCCACTTAACGGTCGTGCCGTTCCCCCGAGCCCCTCATCTCGAGATTTAAAAATTCCCGAGACCATCTCAAAAAGTTCGTCTTGTCAATACGGTTCCACTGCCGCAGAAAACATGCAAATCGGACACCCGTAATGAAAATTACGGGGTTCCGAGTTGGGGGGGGAATGGATCCCCTTGGGCTGGACCGGCCGGGGCCGGCCGGTACGCCCAGCCTGGGCCGGCCCGCGCCGGGTGGCCCGGTGCTGAGCCGCAGTCCACCGCTGACCGACCCTCATGCGGTCGGTTGTTCCTCCACGTGAAGACCCACCAAAGGCGGGTCTTGTCTCCCCCGCGGGGGTCGCGCGCCGCGACCCCGCGGTCGCCACACCCCGGCGGCTTGCCGCCGCGCCGAGGCCCTCCGCCAGCGCCTCTGGCCTACTGCCGATGCCCCCGGCCCCCTCCAATGAAGCCCCACCGCGCCCCCAGATCACCTGACCGCTCCGCCTCATCCGGCCGCTACTGTAGCGCGCTCCGCTGCCGCCTGCCGCCTCCCTCGGACCGGTGGAACACCAAAAACCGGCCGGAAACACCTCCAAAATTTCGCATTCTTCGCCGGTCATTTGCGAGCTGCTCGGAACTCGGAATTTAAATCCGAAACAAGTGTCAGAAAGAGGATAAAATCTACTACGCATTAATGGGATTCTCTCTATGATTTTACATAGGTTTTATAAAATACTTTGAGCTCAATGTAGATGTGGAAATAAAAATTGAAACCACAACGACCCTACATTGTTGGGATTCGCCCGACGCTTCATGGAGAGTCCGCCGCTGCGCCGCTGCCTTGCCGAAGGGGAGGATGAGAGGAGCTTCCTCCTTCTTCGGGAGCTCCATGCACTAGGGAAACAACAAAGAGGGGGGGGGGTGTTTAAATAAAAAACACTTAAGCTCCCACCTGTTGGCCCCGTACCTGAACCCTCATCATGGTCGTGGTTAAGCCTCCCCTTGGGTAAAAAACTCCTCCCAATCACAACAGAGGTCTCAAAATTTTAATCCGAGTCCCCGTTCAAAAGTTATTAAACTCAACGCCTGAGGCCTCCAGATTACGAAAACACCCCTGGAGACATTTTTCACAGACGGGCCGCGCCCGCGAAAGTTACACCGCTCCTGGGGTAAACGACACACTCCAAACACAACGGTTCCCTTGGTTTTCCGATCCTAGCAACCGTTTAATAGATAATTGAGTTACGCCGTTAAATGAATAAATTAATTATTTAATTTATCCATTCCATACTCCGATAGTGAGCGAGGGGTCCAAACGTCCCGCGCCGACATGTTTTATGTCGTTCCTAGGGTAAACACCCCATTCCGGACCCATCCATACACTCAGATTTTTGATCCGGATCACCGTTTAGAAATTATCTCATTTATGTTTTATTCCCAATGTGAACGCACAGAAAATTTAATTCCAGGCACACCGGGGCTTGGAATCACACGCAGTCTGAAGGCGCTGCTCTGGAATAACATCAAGAAAATTCCAAAGTCTTTTATAGCCAAAAAATAGGTTCTTACATCTATTTTTATTCCTAAAAACATCCATTACTAGGTTAAATTTTATACCTACTTATCCAGTAATTCTTTATAAATTGTGTACATTTGAACTTATATTTTATCAAACATATCTCTTTATTCATGTATAATTGTCAAAAAATATTTAATTTCTTTTTATCTTGGTAATCATTATAATATATCTGTTGGATATGTTTTGATATAAAACCATGCAGCCTATTCTCTTTTCATGGTATTTCCTTATACCTATGCCTTTTGTATGAATTATTTATGTGTTAAAATATACATGTTCTTATTATGACGGTATGGGTGGTCACAAAAATTATAGATCCCCCAATGCATTGGGTAATTTTTTTATCTCATGATATACCCTATTTGGTGCATGGGAAGTAAGCCTATTACACTTTATTGTGTTGTCTTGGTAGTGATCCTTGAATTATGCATATGATGTCACGTTTATTTTTTTCTTAATTATTAAGATGCTATGATCATATGGAATCTTCTTCATTATATAATTTCTAAATTTTATAATATATGATCCTCATATTTTATGATATCTTGTTATGCCTGTTGAATCACATGTTATACCTCAACATGATTTCTCTTCCCTTAGTAGGGTTTATAGACCATCATGTTCTTTTTGTATTTACCTATGTTATCCTTTTATCTAATAAGAGAACAAATTCACATAGGTGATACTTATTCAGATTGAAATAAAATTTAATTAGTTTATTTCTATATTGATGTCTTATGGATTTAATCTTTGAAATGCATAAGAACTCTAGAATTCTGGATTTTCTTTTATGAAGTTTTATGTTAAAAAACACGTAGTGATATGTGAATGAGACTGAAGATACTAAAAAAATAGCATATTACCTGCCAAAACTATATAATACAACCACATATTTCATTCCACAACTACATGGAACATCTTTACCACATAATAACTGACTCATGCCAAATATATTTCACATACCAAATCAGTACTACATTGTGACCGAGATGCACCACGAAAGATATCAACCTCTTCAAATCCTATACTTATATGTTTTGTCTATGTATAAACATCACCAAGTAATCATAATCATATATATTAGACACTTGATATCATATATTATACTATTTCTCATAGAGAGGTCCGACTATGGGGAGAATTCAGGCATCCATATCACCTCTATCGTAGATGTTGGGGGTATACCAGCAAACTAAAAGGTCATACATGATTTACTAAGGACCCTAATATTTGGTGGCAGTGTGTAAGAGAAAAATAAAAATAAAATGAACATATAATATCACAAAATCCAAACCAAAGGGTCAATTACCTACCACATCACAACTATAACCATAACAATCGAAAAAATATTGCTACATCACCCAACAACCACTTCCAAATCTAACTGAAACACATAACAACCCCACAATCTCTTCATAATAAGCATGATACAACCACCCAACTTCCAATTCCATATCTATTGAGTATAATACACTTTATATTTATTAGGAAATATTTTAATTTCTTATACTAGGATTTCATATAACAAATTTAACATTTATATTTTTATTCAGTTAATACATAAAATTTATCCTCCCTTTTAATTAATATTTACTGCCTGTCAGTTATATCATCATAATCCACTCAAATATTTAGTTTTATTTGTTTAAACATCATTATAAATACCTAGAAACAAAACCCTAATAATATACATCATTATCTCTACACCAATAATATAACATATATACAACGTATCCTCCTTCTCAACTATACCAAACCACTCAAAACAAGATATCATCATTTAAACAAATTCATAGTAGAATAATAATAATAATAAAAAAAATAAAAAATTGAATATAACAAAAATCAATTTATTTACAAGATAATATCTCTATTTTACCCATCCACTATCCATAGAATAAATAGTAGAACAAAACAAGTGATAATAATTCAATGAATAAGAAAAATTCACATAATTACATTCAATTCATTACATTAATGTCTTTAAATTATTTATCTAGTTATATATAATTTAATACATCATCAACAAATATATTCACAACATCACGTTTCTTACAAAACAACTAATAAGATATGTCCGTAATGGAAATAAAAATTGAAAAAAATCATGCTTGAACACTCTACTCCCATTAATTTATTCATTCCTAAATAATTCTCTTCACTTGGAAAATATCAATAGTTTTTATAAATAATAATAAAGAAGGATAACAACATAATTTCATAGTAAATAAATATAGTAATGATGAAATCCACTTTCATGATTAAATATTTAAGAAATCATTACATAAAAATTAGATGAGGACAAATATAAGACACCAAAAACTCATAATGAACCACCATAAAACCTATACAAGAAAACCACCATAAAACCCTTGAAAAATAATAATAAAAAACCAAATATTCTTCCATATCATTTTAAATAAAATGGAATAATATAATAACGTAAGAAGGAGATACAGATATAGAGTAGTACCTTCAATCATGAGAGATCGATCATGAAAATACATGGATTTAAATTCAAAAAAGATGAAATAAAGACCTATACCGAGCCAAAATATGACAAGGGTTTTAAAATATTTGAGGAAATTAAGGCTAATTTTTGAATGCATCGGATTTTATATTGAAAATTTGAAGATAAAAAATCACAACCAGATGAGAGGCTCCATAGTGTAATGAGGGTTTACTCTATGAATCATGATGAAATATGAACTTATTTTTCATATTAAAATCTACCAAAAAAATGTTCCAAATCAATATGACCAAGGATTTTCCTAGTAAAAAGGATTTGGCCACATGGTAATGAGTGACCTACAAGACTCACAGTAAAAATATTAGCTTCATTAAATAGAACTTGATAACCCCAAGACATAACTATGATATAAGAAAACAACCATTATTTATCAATCTATGATAGAGAGAAATCAAAATTTTACAACCAAGTCCTTCATGGAATACTAGAACTCTCGACACTAAAATCCTTTAGATCATTATGAACCAAACTACAAATAGTTAAATAGTAGAACACTAAATTCTCATCGATCATGTTCCATGACATAACATTACATAGTTAGCCATTGAACCATTAATCACAATGTAACCTACCAGAAAAAGATAAATTCCCTTAACGAACTAAAAAATCACGGCATAATTCTATGGGTCGTGATGTGATTTCAACATATTGCTAACATTTTAGCCAAAATGTATTTATTCTTCCCACATACTCTTCCAAAAACATCCTCAAGTACCTTAAGTATCATAAAACCAAAAATTAGAGGTTTTGGAGAAATAAAGGACTCTAAAATATTATATTGATAAATAACTAACATAAGTACGTTAAATAAATTTACCCAAGTTTCACTTTTTATTTTAGTAATATGTATTTTATAAATATTTTTAAGTGTTTCACTATGTGATTACATTTAAGAAAAACTCAAAAGTAATATATTTTGATTTTTTTCTTAATAAACTTATTTTCCCGATGTAAAAAATAATAGATGTTACTTCTTTGATGATATTTTATGATATTTTAAACTCAAAAAATATTATTATTCCTATATCGTAATGAATTATATATTCTTTTATCCTATACCTTTTGTTTTAGTGTGTGTAAAGTGAAAAACTAAAATTGTATTTGATGCTTCATTATACATGGATAAAAGAAATTTGATGTGATTTTTTTTATTACTACCAACATTATTATGATTTTTGTAACAACTAGGTCCCAATGATAGCACAAACACCCCTACTTAACATGGCCGTCAGGTCTTGGCATGCCTTGTACCACCAGTTGTTCTAAAGACATGTGGAACCTACACTGGGGACCAACCACATGCCCGAGCGGGTTATCTAATTAATGACATATCATTTAGTCATTTAACCCTTTATCATTCTAGGGTTTTACATTCACCATATGGCCCACCCACGTGCCCGAACAAGTTATATTACTAATGAAAGTCCCCATAAGCAAACACATGTCCTTTCTAGTGTGCTTTGTCCTCACTCACACACACCCTAAGAAACTTACCATACAATCACCCATCCTGATCAATAATCCAGGACAAACACACTTAACTATGGAGTTCTAATCAGGTAGGCTACCAAAAATTAAGGAACACATTGTTGACATGAGTCATATCATTTAGCTATTTACCCCTTTATCATTCCGAGGTTTTAAAATATTAATCACGAAGAATTTCTAAACCTATCATATATATTTTTTATATGTATAAAGTGTTTTTGATTTATTATTCATAAATATAACCTTTTTCAGTATGATGTGATGAGGTAATATGAACCATTTGTAGTTTGGTATCTCATAGGTTTACAAAAATAAGAATGAATTAATTCTCATGAACTTCATGATTTAATTTATAATCTATTTTAATTTATGTGAGCTATATTCTCTTTTAATGATTCTTTATAAAAAGTAGCATTATATTTTTTATTTAATGGGTACTATTCTATCATTAATAGTCATGAAAATAAAATCATTTCCTCTAAAAATTACTCCATTACCATAATAAAATAACTTCTTATAATTTATTAAATTATGATTGAATCCGTTAACAAATATAACTTCCTTTGTTTCTAATTTTTGAGATTTTATCTTAATAATACATTCTCAATTAATTATTAAGGTACTATCATTTCCATTATCATCTTATCCACCACTATGACATTCAATATTAATTAATATATTTACCCGAGTGTCCATATTTAGTGACAATCCACTATCAATAATATTTGGATTATTATTTTTGTTGGTCTTAAAAGAAACTTCTATAATATAAGGCATTTACATAATTTCTTGATCTATTAATAAATTATTTTAATAATATAATTTAGTCAACCTAGTTTCTTTTTTAAACACTTCTAAGTGTGTCTTTAATTATATATTCTTCCACATAAAATGTAATTATAATCATATAATTTTTTATAGAAAATATATCCATATTCAGTAGGTTTACTATATCTCTTAAATCAATACCTTGCTTAATATATATTCATCACAATCCTCTCTGAAATGAAATTCAGTAACATGATTCATCCGATTTTATCCCATCTATACCATAATTGAAATAATGTTATGAGAATATGGACTTTACACTATAGGAAAAGTTGTATCTGAATGAATATTGAATATATTTATATATATATTATACTTAATTTCAAACAAATTAAGTAAACTATTAAATAAAAATTGGAGAAATAAATTTATTTTAAGCTCTTTTATTCACCTTTGGTTTAGATATAGGTAAATAATATTTCTCTATAATCAAAACTTGATCAATTTTTTTTGAGACATCCACTATTAGATATTTTTTTTAATAATTATCTAATAAATAATTTATTTATTATATTTTATACGTTGTAAAATATATAATTATTTTCTAAACAACCTTAAAAGATTCATGTTTAACTAATTCATATTTTCCAACATAATTACTCAAAATTTATAATGTAAAATAAACATCTCTCAGTATTGATAGAGTTTCCAACAACTCATTATTCATTATATAAATATCATTTTAAATATCTATAAATTAATTCAATTTATGGCTTTTAACATTTAAGAGCTATTACATCCTTAATATGTTTAACCTCAAAATTTTTAAATTATATTTCATTTATTAAATTATTTATATTTCAACATTAATCATTTAATATAATTTTTTAGTTTAGTATTTTTTAGGGAACATCACGAATTTAGATTTCAACATATATTTCATAAGGATTTCTTCTTATCATTTTTTATCTTCATTACATATCGATTTCTATTCCTTATTAACTTTTTTTACATTATAGTATTATTATTTTCATTGACTTATATCTATTATATTCACACTCAAATGTAGTTTTTTCCCATATCATCTTTCTTACTCAATATGTTTCTTTTATATTTTAAATATCTCTTTTTTTATTTATAAAACATATTTATCCTTTCATAATTTTAATTTTTAACAAATTTTCAAAAAAGGAATCTCTAGAATCATCATCTTCCACTTTAGAATTATTCTTAGTTGTACATTCTCGTAAGAAGGGTTAAATGGATTTGTATTTAAAAAAAGTAAAGGAAAACGTTGTTCTGTATTTAAATTGACCCTTCAGTTTTATAAAAATTGGTGAGCTAATATAATTATGATTTCCACCTAATTTTTATCAATCTTAGAATCATTTGATGAATCTTATTTTTTCTTGTTAAGTTCCATATTCTTTTTACCCTATAAAATTTATTTTATTTTCTTCGCTGATATTATATTAAAAAATAAAAGAATTTTTCATTTCCTAAATAATCATAATTCTATATAGCTCATCAGCACATGAGCCTCAACATGGTTGGTGAGGACTCGGTAGGTGCATCAAATAGAGTCGAGATCAAATCCGGGTAGAGGGGTATTTCTGGGGTATTGTAGAAGCATTGTAGCAAGCACTATTCAGTACTGTAGAAGCCCAAACTATTCATCCATTTGGGCCTTTGGGTCACTATTTTGGGCCTCAGGTCCTTCAAGGTATTCAGGCCACCCGAGTCCTTCGGTCCAACTAATTCTCAATGACTTCGGGCCACCTTAAGGCCCTAGGGCCACCCCAAGGCCTTCGGGCCACTTGAATTCCGAGGTACTAGTTTGACTACAAGAAACAAGGCTTCAGATGAGGATTCAGTGCAGACACATTCACTACAGAAAAGCTATCCAGATTTGGAGGAATGAGAGGGTATGGTTTCTCCATAGGTACCAGGCTTGTGCATCTTTGCATAGGACAGCTTGCCGACTAGCCATGTGAAGGTGGAGTGATGATATGATGACATATGTTATGGAGGAGCAGTTACAAGATTTCTAGTCTGGGTGATTCCCTCTAAGACCTGTGGGTCATGTAACTGTCTCTAAGCCTTCAGGCCTTATAAGGGTTCGACCTCACCCCTTGAAAGGGGGATTATCCAAAAATAATAAAAAATAAAGGCCTTCGGGCCATTCTGACCTATATAGCTCATCAAGGGAATTTTGTTTGAAAACCATATCTCTTAATAAGGAAACAATAATAACAACTCTTTATAGAATAATCCTTAATAGTTTCTTAAAAATAATGTATTTTTTCAAAATTTCTATAAATCCTATGATGTTTCTCTCAATGAAAATAGTAATTGTAAAAAATTAATCAATGGATTCATCATTTTACTGTATTACATTCCTTAAAATTGATGTTTCGTTCTATTATATTTTAAAATTTATCTTGGATATCCATTGTTAACTTTATTCTAAGGAATTTTTCAGACACATTTTCCGATAAATAGATCAAGATAGAATTTCCTCCTTTCCCATAATTCGAAATATTATTATGATTAGTTTGTTTAATTGGATATAATTTAAAAAATCATGTAAAACCAAACTGGATAAAATTAAAAACTTATAATCTAAGAGATAACAAATATCATTAAAGCTAATTTTCTTTCAATGATAATTATTTCCATAAATTTTATCAATTTAATTATTTTTTACTAAATTTATATTATCTATTCAACTAGAAAATATATAAATTAGAAGACAATAAATATTGATAATTTTAGTTATAGAATAATTGGATCCACATAGAGATAGAACATTGATTGCACTGATACCGATTCAAGTTCCATAAATAAAAACTAAGAGTAAAACCAAGAAGCGGGGTTGAATAATTATTTCACCATTTTCAAATTTATTATACTATATTACTTCTTCACCCATTGGAGGCAATGTATTATGTTGTATTTTTTTTGAAAATGTATTTAACAAGTACAAGTGAAAGCAATCAAAACAATAAATAATATTTTTACAAGAGCTACTTTCTTCTTTAAAAGACTACATCCTTGATACACATGGTATTTTACATCTCAAGGATATAATATATTATACTATAATTTAATAAATATTTTCATTAGTATCCCATTGAATTTTGGTATCCAATAAAAATTAATAGAATCCTTCCAAATTATAAAGACATTCTCCAATGTGAAAAAGGCATATCTTGTTCTTCAAGCTAACACAACATCAAAGATAAAATATTTTTGTTATAGTGATTTTACAATTCCGACAAAAAAATTATTTTAATATCAAATTATTTAAATAAATTACTTATAATCCTTTAAGTATTATTCTCTTGTATATTTTTACTCAATCACTTTTTATAAAATAAAAATTGTTTTTCTCTTAAGAGTTATATTTAAATTTCACAACAACAACATATTTTATTATGAAGAATCCTTTAAATATTAATTGTTTGATATTAAAATAAATTGGATTTAGTCTCTAGTATTACATTGGATTAATTAAATAGTAATATTTGGTCTAAAAATCTCTAAATGAGAAAATTGGAAGTCATGGGTAGACCCAAAGGACACCACAAAATAGGAGGCCCAAGGTCAATTAAGGGAACCGAAAGGTGGATCCCTACAAGAAATATAGTTTAAAAACCTATAAAAGATGTTAAGGGTCAATACCATGATTGGTGAATTCTTATCCACAATAGGTAACTATCATTATGAGGTATAAGGAATCAAAATAAAAAGAATGTTATGGAAAAAAATAAATTATTGTTTTCACTATAGAAGTGATCACAAATAATATGTGGGTAACCATAGCTTGTAAAATCTAATGAATTCTATATGAAATAAAAATAATAATTTAAACTTTGAATAAGAAAACAATTGATAAAAAATCATGAGATGACATACTAGTATATATCATTGAATTCTTCAATGATATTCACAAAAAGAATAGATAGAAACATGTGAAAAACTATATGCAATGAAACAAAATAAATATATATCATATATTTAATAATAATATATTCAAAAATATCTTAACATTTAAATTAATTATATTTTCAGTAATATTCTAAAATGAACTTCAAATTATTTCAGTTTTACTTGAAAATTATCACTAAATAATCCTTTCAATTATCTCATAATAATATCTAAATATATTTCATTTTTTAATTAAAGGAAACATGAAATCCCTACACATTAACAGTTATATATTTTTTATAACAATTTATTCATTATAATAAAAAATCACATAAAATCATATGAAAACATTGTATTCTCTAGTTAACTCATACCCAATTTCAACTTAGCTTAGTTCAATGTCATAGAACATCAATATTATTTATATAAAATGTCAAGGAAACTCTCTCACAAGTTCAAATAACTATTTTTGAACCTTAATTCCATCTTATAATACTATATTTTTGAAAAGTAACATTTAATAACAAATCTATATCCTATAATGGTCTTCAATATCCCTTTAACATAATTTATTGGATGTGGATTTATACATATATATATATATATATTCTAAAATATCTAACTCATGTTTGTGATTATTGACATACATTAATAATAAATTCAATAAATGAAATTTATGGTCACTTTAAATATCCCTTTTTGATAACTTGGGGTAATTTAACACTAATTAAACTTTAAAAACTTTAATAAATATAAAAATTCATTTTATTTAAAGGAATATAGATATCATAATCAATAATATACTATAAATTATTGAAATAATTTATGTAATTTCTAATAAATATCATTAGTAATGTTATTATATAGGTTTGAAAACAGACTCCTATCAAACATAATTAAAATATTTCATGTATAATTAATATTATAAGATACTTGAAATTAATAAGGTATATTATAGATTATGAGATAATATTTTCATAATAATTTTTTTTTGTTTATTTTGAAAAACATTTAATAAGAAATTATGCCTTATATTTGATTTTTGCAGCTTGGTTGTCTAGATAGAGTAAGGATTTTTACTTGAGGCCAAGATCTAACACTAGTACGATTCCATTCAGAAATCAACCTCTATAGTGATGAAATAGGGGATAAGAACTCCCATGATTTAGTTTTATAGGGGCTAAAAATCCCTAACATAAATTTCATAGTATTGTAATACGTATAACAACTATAGTAGAGCTGACTAGATGCACCAATGAAAAATTGTATTATATCATGAACCAATTTTTGGATCTATGTATCATAGGAATTC
This sequence comes from Viscum album, assembly GCA_963277665.1. Classification (NCBI taxonomy): domain Eukaryota; kingdom Viridiplantae; phylum Streptophyta; class Magnoliopsida; order Santalales; family Viscaceae; genus Viscum; species Viscum album. The sequence goes on from OY728127.1 coordinate 320,778,528, forward strand.
AATTTTTTATATAGAATAAAAAATTATATTTTCTATAGTATTTTTCACTTCTATAATTATGATCCTAGAAATAGTGAAACTATTATACCTCTCCATGGACTAATGAACTTTCTAACAACATAATGTTTGTGATTTATTTATTTCATTTCAATTTTTTCTTGATAAATTATTGTTTAATTTCTCTCGTATGTGTTAGATTGTATTTATGGTAGTAATTTCAAATAGTTAAAATCAAAAATCTCAAAAAATTATTTGTTTATTTATTTATCTTTTATAAAATATAAATTTAAAAGAAACAAATTTAATCCATTTTGTGGTTTTTATAATTGATACAAAAAGCATTAATTTATCAAGTAAGTCTAATTTAAAGTAGAGTAAAACTTTTCATTTGTAAAAATTATATCTTTCTTGAAATTTTCCAACTTATGTATATTATTGATACGGAAAAATAATATCAAGTGATATATTATGTAAAATTGTTTATATAAATGTTTATCTACTAGGTTCTAATTTTGTTTGAAGTTAGTATACTTTATGGAAATGTTTTCCAGATCATGATCATCTAATTGTGGTATAATATTTTCCTATTGAAAGTTATGATCAAGAAATGTTCTATTTTCCTTTTTTTATTTAATTTCTAAACTATCACGAGTTGACTATATTTTCTATAAAGAAGATTTAAATCTTTTGAACCAGTGTCTTACCAAGCATTAGGAAATTGATGCATCAAGATATTTATTTTCTATATTCTAAAAATTACTGATTATTTTAACTTAAAATTCATTTATACATGTATATTAAATATGGTTAAATAATGGCTTGTCTATGAAAATTCTTTTAATATTGATTGAATTAACCATTTTCCACTAGAATTATCTTTTTATTAAAATGTCAATTTTTTTTAATATATTTCTCTGATAATATTACCAACAAAAAAAATCACGACGCTTTTTTTTCACAACAGTTATAATATAACTGATATAGAAAGAATATTTGATAATTTTTTATAGTATAACTGATGTGATTAATCATTATCCACAATGGTTTTATTTATTAGTTAAATGATCAAATATGTTGAAATCCTTTTTAAAAATTAATTAGATAGAGGCATGTATAATTTTATTTAAACTCTCTCGAAAAAAACTAATTTCTCTCTTTCAAACCTTCAGAGTTTGATATATCCTTCCTCATCATTGTATTCATCATTTTCACATCCCAATACCTTTATCGTCTCCCTCTATAATTTTTACTATTGTCGCCAACTATAACATCACTACTATGATTCTAATACATCACTATCATCCTCCATTGAATATATGTCTTTTTTAACATTATATTATAATATTTTCATTTTAATTTTTTTTCATAGCTAATATATATTTTATCCTTATATTAGTTTTTTAATTAATTACAATTCTAAACTGAATCGATATGGTTATTTAATTATGAATGTTGTTTTATACGCACAATTATCATTATGTTTATTTATGGAGGTGATTATCTACAGTCTATTTGTGTTAATTCAATAATATATTTCTATCATTCTTATATAAAATTATAATTTTGAAATTATTATAGAATTTAGATTATATAGTCATTAGTACAAGTGAATTTACTTATAATGAACTTGAATGTTGAATACACTAGCAAATTTTCAAGTATAAATTATCATACAATCATTTCCATGTTATCTGTTTTGTGTTATGATAAATTAATTCACTACAATATAAATAAAATACCATGAGAGAGGGATACTTCTAAAAATATGGTGTGTGTTCTTAGAAAGTATGTTTTTTTCATTAAATTACAATCTAAATATAATTTAATAGATGCTTATTTTTTTATAATATGATGACATTTATTGAATAATTATTTTCCCTTAAGGATTATTGTGTGAGTCAATATGTTTTTAGACTAACGTGTTTCTATTTGAGTTATTCTTGTTCATATTAATTTGATAATTAATATTTTTTTTGATGGGAAATTTGAGTGTATCATATAATCTTAAAATAATTTAAATTGATGGCCTATTGTCATAAATAAGAACAGTCCAAGAGTAAACAATGAACAAGAATGTTATACCTATGTATTTTATTTATATCACAAAAAATATTTACATTTATATTTCATTTAAACATGTATATTATGATATTTACTAATATATGATGAAAACAATATATATTTATATAACTGCCAAATTATATAACAAAAATAATGAATAATTTTCTCATATTTGTGGTAAACCTTTCAAAAAAAATGTTATGGTTTTAAATTCTATACCATCCTTTTATTTTATTTTTTCTGAAAGTTTGATAATGAAATAGTTATTAAGTGATACTTTTGTTTATGAGATATTTTTATTTTATTTTATTTTTGAAATATATTGAGTTTATTTTTATTTATTATTATTTTAAAAATTAAATTTGAAATTCAATTTCAATATGTAGTAACTTATATTTAATAAATGAAATTTGTAATAGGTGATAATGTGTCATAGTTATATTAATGAGAGGTGAACAAGTGATGAATGTGAGGAAAGATTTGACACCATTTTCAAAATTATTGAAAATAATGTTTAAAAAATGAAATGTTTTTATATCAATGCTTGAAATGTTTGGATATGAAAAATTTGTAACACAAATAATTCATTAATTATTTAGTTTTTTAGGTCTTAATTATATTTATATTCCTTGGACTTCATTTGTTTAAATTATAATGTATTAAAAATCAATTGATGATTAATATTTCAAAGATTATAAGTTTGATCAAATTTAAGAAATGAATCCTGATAATTAAATAAAGGAAATTGAGAAAGAACTAATGCTAGAGTGCCTATATGGCTTTGTTGAAAGACTATTTTATCTATGTTTTATGAAATTTATAGTTTTATAAATGTTTTTAAGAATGCTTAACTTTAATTTCATAAATGGATAGAGTGATACGTGTTTTAAACCGTTGCTAAAACTTATGAAGGATATACTTATAGAAGAAAATATTATTACAAATTAAAATTTTAAAATAAAGAAAACATTATAACTAATGGGTTTGGGTTACAAGAAGATATGTGCCTACCTGAATGACTATATTCTATATTTAAATTAAAATTAATTCTTTTCAGTGTATCTAAAATACTTTAAATCTTGATATAATTTTAAATGAAAATCATTTTATGATTTATTAGTTACCAAAAATCATGTTAAATAAATTTAGAATATTTTTTATACTTCATCCTTTAAAACATTTATTTGAAAATTTAAATGATGAAAAATTATAAGATGAAATTCAAATGAGTGAATATTTCATTTATAGTTATGTCATCCAAATTATATTATGTAGTGGAAGAAAATTTATCAACAATTTATGACATTCATAATTAACTTTATAAATATAATACATGTATTGTGAAAAGATAAAATGAATCCATATTAGTTACTTAGTAGGAATCTTAGTTTATAGAATGTTTTATTTGTCATTTATAACTTATCTCCTGAAGTTTTTATGAAGAGGAAATAGATTATGTTTAGTTTAATGATTTCTGGAAAATAATAGCCTAGAAATGGTATAGATGTTTTCTTATCACCATTAATTGAGGATTTTAAACATTTATTAGGTGAAGGTATTATAGTGTGTTATTATTATTTTGAAATGGAACATTTTTAATTACACGCAATAATTATGTTCATTATAAATGACACCCTATGAAGCCCATTTATCCGAGTGTCCATGGGAGATAACATCTTTTGGATTTTTCCTTGACCAATCCCAACCTAAGATCTATCAAATTATACATGAGTTAAGCTATTTATGAGAGATATTCAAGCTCATCTGGATCACGACCCCAACTATGTTTGCTGAACCACCCCATGAAAGTCCCACCATTTCACACCTTACACTTAGGTTGTTTTCTTGGGTATTAAATGGATATCTATCGATACCTAAGAAATATGGGTATTTACATTATATTTTACAGAATAATGAATATATATTCCTCATATTATTGTTACATTATAAATGATTATTTTTATTTTGAGACAAAAAGGACAAATTGTGTTTTTGGTTAAAATTAAAATTCAATTAATGAATTTATGAAATGTATGGAATTTTGAAATTAATAAAATTTTAATTAAATATTTTTATTAGATAATTTATATAAAATATAAATGTTTATATAATTTTTATGAATCAAAATTTACTTTTGAATAAGTGTTTGAAAACTGTTATTGTCAAAAACCATGTATTTTTTTTAATAAATGTTGATTTTTTTAAAGTTAGAATGAAAATATTTAGAAAGTTATTTAGATAAAATGAATATTATTTTTGGAATCAGAGCATCGAAATCATCCAACAGAAAATGTTTCATAATTTTTTGAGTCTGTAGAAAATTTGCGTAAAAAATTAAATACCGTATAAATATATATTGTGTTTTATGATAACATAATGACCCAAAAGTGATGTAGTAAATACATTAAAGAATATACATGACAAAATAAATGTTTCCCCTTTAAAATACTATGATTTTATGTTTATTCATTAATATAGCCATTATGAGTCCTCAAAAACCTATAATATATGTTATGGTTTTAAAATAATTAATTAAATATTGTGACTCACCACCACATTATAGAGGGCATAATTTTTATAAGTTCATAACTTGGTCATATAAAAATTAAAAAAACACCCTTTTTGCATAAATCATTGAAATAAAAACATGGGATGGTTTTTGGGGTTGGATATTTTATTAGGTAGATTACAGAACCCCAATAATTATGAAATCCCCGTTATCTGCTAAATAAACCCATCCCAAATCCCATATATCTTCATTAAAACTCCTTGGAGAATATAAATAAAGTTTTATCCACTCTCCAGTTTACTCCAAAAGTAACCCCAATATCCCTAGAAGCCCCTCTCAATCATTTGGTGTCACACCCTCATATAAAGGATCCACACCTTCCTCTCCTTCTTTTAATTAAAGAAACTTCTTTGAAATTAGTTTTTATAATTTCAATTGGTTATATTGTCATTAATTTATTATCATTGTCTTACTATTCAACTGAACTTATTTTAATGATATATAATTTATACTCACCCATTTTGACCTTACCTACGCCATTATTATAATGAAATTTCATAAGGGATTTCTCTATTCTCATTTCCATTCTATCACTTATTTTATGTAATGTATCGTAAATTTAATTTTCTTATGTTGGGATATGTTCTACCATGTTCCTTTACTATCCATTTCATGTATAAATAATAATATCATCCTTTCAATCTCATCAATCCTCCCATAATACTTTATATACACATGTTACCATTATATAATATAGTAAGAATTATATTCTTTATTCAAGATTTTTCATTAAATTATTCCTTTTATTTATAAATTCTAATGTTGCTATAAATTTTTAAATGTTTCGATTAGTCTCCAGTTGATTTTTCTGTGATGATAGACTCATTTATCTCTCATAAACCTATTTTATGATTCTTTAAGTGATGATATTATGTTGAAGAAATTTCACTATGAATCTCTATTAAAATCCAATTGTTTGGGGAATTCCACACCGATTTACTATCAAGGGTGTTAACATTTATATACATATACTTTTTATTTTTTAATTACAAAAATTTATTCCACACTCCCTAATCATAGAAAAATTATTATGATGAATGAAACCTTATTTTTTGATATTTGTGGTATACTTAAGAATGAGAATGAAATGAATATGATGGGTGCACCCAGATAGTGCTCCCATGCCTTGGGTAACATTTAGTATCTTGATACATCATGTTGGGGGGAGGGGGAGTGAATCTAATTCCTTTATGAATCTTTTTCCACCATGATGTCATGGGGAGTTTATTCTTGCCTTTTTTTTATGATGCAATGTTTTACATTATTGCCAACTTTTCCACATAATATTTATGATTATCATGATATATCATGTCTCATTATTCATGTTTATGAAAAAACATAATGATTTTATTAATAAAAAGAATGTGTGACCACATGGTCCCAAAAGGAAAAGAATAGAACAAAGAAAAAAAGAACTCAAGGAGGATGAAAATTGGTGGAGGCCTAGGTCATACCCTCTAACTAAAACTATACTATCTAGAGGAAATGATCCCACTGTAGAAAAATCACCATGTTATCATGGGAAGAAGTAGAGTTGAAAGAGGCAAGGAAATCAGCGAATTGCTATGTTATGTACCTAATTCCCAAATACAGAAGACTTCACGATCTTTTGGGTTTTATTAAGAGTAATTTTATAAAATAAATCATGTGTTAATGTGAAATAAAGAGTAGGTTTGTTATAATCCCCATAAAATTAATTTTTTTCCATAAAAAGTTTTAAGTGGCATAAAGCTTGGATAATTTGGAATGAAAGGACTTTATATTATCAACTATATCATAGGAGAAAAACAATATACATGGGTTATAAAAAGTTTTTTTCTATGGAAAACTCTTATTGAAAATTAATAAATGATTTCAATGGATAACATGAATTTGAAATTTTTTTAATTTTTTTTCAACTAATCTATATTTTGGCAGGGTTAAAAGCAATAATTTCACATTCAGAAAGATGCAATAATCTAGTAATGACAAAAATATATGACTTAAATAACATATAATATTGGAGCTTCCATACTTTATATATTGTGAATTAAAATATGACATTGATTTCTTTATTACTGAGAAGAATATTTTTGATAGTTTTATTGGGACATTGTTAGTTATTAAAGGAAAGAATACCGATGAGATGAATGCAATATTGGACTTACTATTAATGGGAACACATTTGGATGTAGCTCCCACTATTAAATAAAGATAAATTCACCTCACACTACCTATTAATACCATATACAAGAGAGATAAAATTAGTTTTACTAGTTCCTTAATGGCATAAAAGTTCCACAAAGTAATTCTTAAAATAATTTTTTTGTTTGACTACAATATTTTATGTTTTTGAGAATTAAATATCATGATTCTCATGTTGTGATGAAACAATGACTACTGGTCTCATTGCATGAACCAATACCCATATGTGTTAGATAACTATCAGGAAGGTGTATTATTTTTTAAATTCTATTGGTAATAATGTTATGGATCTAAATTCATTGGACAATTTAAAGAACAATACATTATTTATATTTTTCATTTGGAAATGTAATTTCCACCATATTTTTTTAACTCATGGGGAACTTAATGGTTTATTTTGTTCGAAAAATAAATGGTTGTGGTTATTTATATATACATTTTATGTATACTTTTAGATGTTATATGAAGATTTTTAAGGGAAATGTTAAGAATTCACATCATCTAGAAGATACCAATGTGGAGAAGTATATTTCTCTGGACGATTCATAGTTTTTTATAGACTAATGTAAAATTGTGCACATTAGTTTTCCTATATCTAAACATGATTGAGTTAGTTTTTTCGGTAAGGAGATCTGTGAATTGAAAGTAATTTTTTTTTGATATATGAACAAATAAATATGGTATATTTATACATCATGAAGAAAATAGATGATGATCACACATATATTACATTGAATATTTTTTTAAAGAAATGTTATCCCAAAAAGAATGATATAATGATGTTGAATTATCATAGGAATTTTTTTGTCCAAGGTTTAAAGAGGCCATATATGGAAGTTTAAATGCATCAGAAACATTAACTTGGTTAGTGGGGGCCCAAGATAAAGTTTCATTACATGGTATGGGTGTGATATTAATGGGAATACATTTCATACCAAAGATCAAGAAAATAGATGTACAATTTTAAATAGTAGTGTTTTATTGTTCAATGTTGGATATATTTTTCAAGTGAAAAAGAGAAATAAATAATTTTTTTCATTACGTGAATATTATAAAGTTATTATAAATATATTTGATATTTATTACATTAAATTTGGAGTTCCCATGTTTAACTATAAATGGGTTATTGGTAGAAAAAGTTCCAGACAAGATGAATTGAGGATGACATTAATAAATCTGAATATATGAGAATACATAGATGATCCTTTTATCATTGAAACACATGTGAAACAAATTTTATATACTCATGATCTATAAAATGTGTTGTGGTATGTCATTTTTCAATGAAAAAAATATAATTTTGGTGATGAAACAAATCAGTGATGAGGACTATTTATGTGAGATCTATAGTTCCTTGGAAATATTATTAGAAAATATTAAGGACCACATTGTATAAATAGGATTTTACATAGAGAATGATATCGAGGAAGGAATATGGGAAAAAAACTTTAGTAATTTCCTAATATTATAGGTGAAATATATTTATTTTTTTCCTTTTTGATAATATTAGAAAATTCTTTACATACCATTTTTTATATTTTGGCTTAAGACAAATATTTTATAAATTAAGATAATTTTTTTGATTAGTTTAGATTTTTAATGTCATATTTCAATAATTAACCTCTATATATAACTATTGGATTTGTATAATTTTTTTGATACGCTTCATTTTACAATATCTATATGATTTTGTGTTTCAAAAATATTTTTTATATTTTTTTCACATTATTTTATGCTAAAAAATAATATAAATAAAATATTTTTCTAGTTTATATATACATTTACCATCTTCCAATTTTTATTCAAATTTTTATTTAACATTTGGATTTATATAATATTTTATTGTTTTATTTTGACGTCTATTTAATTTAAGTCACATAAAATTTTCACTATTTTCTAGTATTTTTGTTAACATCACACATTAATATGATAAAAAGGTTTATTATATATTTTTTACTTTATTTTAAAATTGAAATTGAAATTTATATATAATAGTTGGATTTTTAGAACCTTTTACATATTTTCAGTTCTCTTCTCTGTATATCATTTATTTTTTGATTAATACTATGAACAATTTTGTTACCATTTTAGTTAAATTCTTAAACAGATATGAATAAAAATTTATTTAGTTTATGTTAGTATTTATTGGTTATTTATTTCAATTTTATTTAATATTATATGTAATAGTTGGTTTTTATATTCTTTTATGATATTTTTAATTTAATTTATAGGTTAATTTTAGATGAAATAATCTCACCCCCTCGAACATCTGGGGATGATCATGCACAAACTCATACTCAGAAGCCTCCTCATTTTTCAATATTGAGGAATTATACTTCCATAGATATAGATAAGGATTCTAGGGTTGTTAAGGATTTTGGAACAAACATATCAATATTATTAGTCTCCCAGAGCCATAAGTAGTGGATATATATTGATTTTGATTCTAATGTTAATCCACAAGATCTAGATTCAAAAAATAGAGGCGTTTTTTACAAAGAAATCTAGGGTGAGAGTTATCTTTTTTAATTCTGATTGGATAATTTAAAAAAAATGAAACTATCTTAGTTATAGGAGATAATTTTGGTAAAATCATTTATTATTATTTTTAAAATCATGAATATTTTTTACTAATACAGATTTTCCCATTTATATAAGATGATATATGATATACCTAACATGAATGAGGACTGTGTATCCCATTCTATGGATGTGTGTGTGAGTATAGGTTGAATACTTAATATAATATCATATCCGTATATTTTTTATACTGATTTTATTATATAAACATTTAAAAAATAATAATTTAATGGATTTATGGAAGGAATGACACAAAAAACATTTATTGATGAACATGACCTCTTCTTTGGGTATCTTCTTTTGATTTTCACAAAAGGACTTTTTTGGTTGGACTTATATCCAAATTAAAGATTATAGTATGAAGGTATGTACTTTTATAGGATATTTTTAAATAGTTTTTCTGAGATAATTTCTTTATGAAGTGTGGAGAAAAGAGAAGAAGATGATCCCTTTTATATGAGAGGGAAGCAGTGCTTTTGAAATTTCTCAAAAGAATTAATTATGATAAATTAAATATCATTTAAAATACCTCAAAATGGAAACTAATCCGAATATAATGTGGGATATGGTTATAATAACTTCAAAAAATATATTTTAGATAGTTTTTAGGTCATATGAAACATTATCTTTTTTATTAATGCTTTGTTAACCTATTTTAATTTTAACTCTGGTAACAACTTTTTCAATATTAAATATTATATATTTTTACTTATAAGGTGTAAATTAAATACTAAATGAAAAATTTAATATATTTTAGACCATTTAACATTATATGTTTCCTTAATTTTTATTTTTACTATTCTTAAATAATTTAATAAAATATTATTTCTATAAAATACCATTAGTGTCAATTTTAACACTATTCATTATATTGACTTTATGAAAATCAATCGAGAAAGATAAATTCAAAAATATTAATTCAATACACTTCTAAAATATAATATTTACATATAATATTCAAGTAAAACATTAATTAATTTAAATTATTATTTTTTATTATTTATAATATCATTTAATTTATTTTTCATTAATTGAATAATTACTATAACATCAAAGTGTCATTTTTTATTAAAATTATTTCACCACTAAAATTTAAAAATAAAATACAAAGATTTAGATAAAACTTTTATATCTTATAATAATATACATAGTCTCACATATCTTCTATAGAATTACAATTTAAAAATATTATACTTATTAATAGTAAGAGTGTGACATTTTTTTCACTCTCTTTGATTTTAATAATATCTGTGTAATTTTAATTTAAAAGAATCCATTAATTTATTAAATTTAAAAAATTTTGTGTTATGGGTAAAAATAAATTTATTAAACAATATTTCGAAAGTTTTAAGTTTGTTTTATAATATTTTTACAGAAAATTACCTGATTTTCCCTTCACTGTGGTAATAAAAATTAGTAAAATTCTAATGCATCTTGGAAACAAATAAAAGGTAAATATTTAATAAATTTCGACCTTCTAATTTCAAATATGGAATTCGTTTTTAAAAATTAAATTTATAGAATATTTAGAAATTAATTAAAAATTAACCCCACTAATGGGATGAAACAATGATGTTTGAAAATGAAACAATGATTTTTGAATGTGAAAATATTCAAAATATTGATATGTTTTTATGTCCAAATTCAATGTAAAATTACTTCAAAAAGAATAAATTTTATTAAATGATAAATAATAACTATAATTATTCTAAAAAAAATCAAAAATATAATTTATAAATATAAATTATTTCGATGTAAAAGATGTTATGAATTAAAACTTATTATTTTTTAACTATTCATCAAAACATGAAACTTATTAGAAAAAAACCAAAAAATGAACCAAATTAAATTTTTATATTTGAATTTCAAATAAGAAGTTTATTTTTTCAAATATAATTTATGAATGTTTCCAAAACTAGATTTAAAACAAGTGTTCCATCAATAGTCGGCAAAACTACCTTTTTAGAGAAATACTTCTTTTATGAGAAAAATTAGATTTGTAATTACATAATTATTAGAAAACAAATAAGATGTATTTTTAAAATTATGTTGAATATTATATATATATACCATTAATATAATCCAATAAGAGTGTTTTTATATAAAACACACTTGTGCATAGTTTTTTCTGAAACATTTTCCATTTATTTTAAATAGGTTTTTACATTCATTTATAATTAATTTTTCAATGAATTATATATAAATGTGTAAAACATAATTTCATAATTAATTTAATCCTTTTCATACCCTCAATTCTGATTGATTTGTTATTATTTTCTTATTTAAATAATTGTTACAATGGAATAATGTTTTGTAGAAACTCAATATTCCATGTCAATGAAGATAAGAGGTATTACATGTAATTCATGCTTAAAATGGATTATCATATAAAACAATACAAAAAATAAATTTAATTTATTTGAATAAAAATTTCATAAAAACTCTGGGTGTTACCTAATAACCTCCTTAAAATGAATTTCACTTTCAAAATTCATCATTCTAATACAGAAAATGAGGATACTTATAGCTCATCGTATCCTCAAGTTACTACTCATATTCTTTAAACTAGTGGTTTATCCACAAAAATTTAAATAGGGGAGTGGTATTGTTTTTAATAACTTCATCTTTATGATTCAAAATTCTATCAGTTTCTCTTTATTAGAAGGATCTTGTTTTAGTGGTATAACCTCTGAGTTTATTACATATGATGGATCAAGTATGTGATTCCTTATAATAGATACATGGAAAACATCATGAACTTGAGATATATTTTTTAAGCTCCAATTGATAAGATACCATCCCAAAACGATCAAGAATATGAAAATTAAGTCATATCTTTGAAATTTGATATTCAATTAAAAAATAAAAGTTTGATTATACGAAAATTACATTGTGGAAAACCCGAAATTTAAAAATGAATTCTAAAACTCCATTTAAAAAATTAAGTTGGGAACATAAATTTTACCCAACGTAACTCATAACTTGGATTCTACATAGGAGAACATAGGTGGTAAGTGAAAACATGGATATATTAGATAATACTAACCGTCAAGTTCTGATGGAGTGTGATAGAGAACATGGTAAGGTAAAAGTAAACAATTATAGAGACATAACCTAAAGTGTCTTGAAAAAGGTTATTTATATCATAAAAAATATGATAATGGAACAATATTTTAATTTCAATACTATTTTCCCAGTATTGAATAATTTTCATGAGAATATTTACTTTATTTAATCACTATCTCACCCTTTGATCTACCTTGATCAAATTACTCTTCATCTATTATTACAATAAATGAAGGTGAATTTTTCATTCAAATAGTACTAACAGATCCAAAGATCTAAAAATATAATTATAGGCCATTACACTTTCCTATATTAGAAAGAAATTGTCAGAAACAGTTATCCAATATGCACAAATAATTATCTTATGAAACATTAATATCTAAAACCTCATAAAAATTTCAATTTGAAAATTTTCATAAATGGTTACCCTTATTGACCTTTGAAAATATTAAAATCTAAGACTTTTGAAACAAGTATACTAAAAATACAAAATCAATTTATCATTCATCCCCCCGAAAAATTAATGTATCTTTAGATTATCACATAATAAAAATGTGAATACCATCATCCTGTACTCTATTTAAATAGGGTAGTGACCTGAATTACCATAAAATCTTATTTAAAACATGCATTCTTTCAAAATCTATCTCTTTCCTCATACCATAAATCCAAAAATTCTATAAACTCAATCCATGATATCAAAGCCACTTTTTCATCAAATCGGTCTCAAGTTCATCAATACTATGCCATTTATTTTATCATAACCAAACATTTCCTTATCTCATTATCCCAACATCAGTTACATGTTAAGGGTTATCCTTCCCTTAATCATGTGTTTTCTAAAAATATCAACTCACCACCTCAATAACTTTTTGTGGTCACTGGTACCATTCCTCTTATACTCTAAAATCCTTAAGAAAAACTCCAGTGGATAAATACAGAGATTTTTCATTATTTAATAATTCAATAAATTTAATTCTAAATATTATTATTCAATCCAAATACATAAATACCTTATTCATTCTACGTCAATTATTGGCACAAAATAGGTCCTTCCTTTTGGATTCAACCCTTGGGTTAGGGCATTGAGTTATATACTTATCATTTCCCCCACATATAATACATTGAACTCATTGATAATTTTTCACCATATGACCTTATTTTCCACACAGGTTACATCATCCCCTGCATTTTAGATATCCCTCTAGGTTATTCTTCCCACTTTCTTGATATATAAGAAGTCAAATATTCTTTCATCTATGTCCACTACCACATGAACCTTTATAAAAGTTTATATTCATATTATTCAACGTTTTAGGAATCTCACTAAAATTAATGTTGTTAATAATATATGGTGATAACTAATTAGTCATAATCACAATAACTTTCTTTTGGGTGATTATCCAATTTGGTTTTTCATAGTCATTGAACTGTCTATCATATTAAATGTTAACAAGGTTCTTTATGGTTCCAACCATTGACTAAAACCAAAATAATATTATAGGAAGCTCTAATAATAGTGGGGAAACCACATAATCTAGTGAAATTACTTAAATAATTTCAATATACAACTTCTTAGGGTTAACTTAGGTTATTAATGATCATTACCAATACTCTGGGATCGTAACCTAGTCATACCCTTACGATTTTTTACTAAGGTATTATAATCATACTTTCCAAAGTTCGACTAAAATGTTTCTCGGATACTTACTATAATGAATGAGGATTAATTTACATGGATATTATATCATTTTTTGCAGAATACAGTTGCACATTCCTACAGAACATATTAGTATAGTGCCTTTGGAAACATGGAATTATAAATAAAATTGTTCATAATACATCTACATCATCAACTACCTATTTATTCATATCCTAAACCCTTTTTAACAGATCATACATAAAAAAATTATTAATATTGTGAGGAAAAGATAATTAAGAAAAGCATGTGCTTAGATGCACAGTACGAGTAAACATGAGAGATATATAACCACAAACATGAGAATAAAGGGAATGAGGAAGTTATCATAAAATTAGGACATCATACCTTGCATATCAAAGTTTATAAACATTAATCATGGATTTAATATTGGTAGTTTATAATACATGAATCATAAGGTAATCAATGAAAATAATCCATGAGATCATAACACAGATATAAGGAATAAAATTTTGGCATACACATAATCTTGTAACTTTTTAAACATGTATAAATAGTAACAGGTTAACTCAATATATTAAGGACAAGAAATCAGGCCCCTTCAAAAGCATATGGACAAGAATCTGGTTCACACATAAAATAGTGGACATGAAAACTTGGTCCACACATAGAATTGTGTACATTAAATCTGGTTGACAAATAAAATGTATACCTAATGATTTATCAATATTTACCAAATTAATTGGAGAGATATATAGGTCCCACCCATCACATAATGAAATTCACAAATATGTTTTCCACAAGAATATATATCAATCATCATATTATAATCGATGGAATGAAATGGGTTTCATAAATATCATTCCCTCATAACATAACCATGTAAAATAAATGAGTTTCATAAATATCATTCAATCATAACAATAAATCAACCATAAGAAGAACATTGAAAATATTCTTGAAAATTATCCCCGGTAAATCAAAATTAACATAAATCAATTTTATCATAGACTTAAAAATAATTCTTCAGGAAAATATCCTTTTTTCATTGAAAATGTTTTATTTTCTTAAAATTCCAGACAATTTTAAATGAAAACATTTTATTTTAAAATAACCATGTAATATTGTAAGGTAATCATCAAGGAAGTAAGGAATTATGAAATCATATATATTTTTTCATTCCAGATAAGTTAAATAACCTTCATTTCATAATTTTTCATGAAAAGTCCCTAAGTAAATCATTTGGAAAATGAAAAATAAGATTTATTTCAAAAAATATATTAAAATATAAAAAATTGTTAAGAATATAACATTCAATATTCATAGAAGAATAGTAAAAACTTTTTGTGAATACTTTTTAGAAAAAATGGAAGTGGAAGATAAATATTCTATAAGGAATATTTAAAACAAAATAATCCCGAATATTGATGAGATTGTGGAATAAATACTTATCAATTTATAATTAGAAGAACCATATGCATACGAAAGAAAGAAAATTATATAGATATGAAAACACCATAATATTTAGAATAATACTATTAAAATATATTCATAGGTGTTATATACACCACACAAAAGAAACATTTAGTGTATAAGGCATGTGTCCCACATAAATAAAAGTGAGATAAAGATCCATTAACTTATGTCTTAACTCATGTCGTACTCATGAAAACCGCATGTATAATAAATAAAAGTTTAATATAAATCTAGTAAAGTAACATATTATTACATCTAATACCATATGTTATTTTATTATGACTTTATATTTCCCTTTTATTAACAATTCCATGTTAATGTTTTGCTTTAGGTAATATGAGATTTGTTTTTCACTTGTGTTTTGATTTGTTACATTCTTGGTCCTCTTACACATATCATGATTTAATTTTATCTAGAATTAAACCATGATATCAATATATATATATATATATATTATATAGGTAAGTAAAATAATCGAAGAAATATAGAATTATAAAATTAAATACACCGTTCATGGAGACAGTAGGCCATCCATACGCATGAATCTTATTTGCATTTTCTTATCATACCAAAAGTAATATAGTAATTGAAATATATGTAAAATAATTATAGTCAAATTATTATGACATATTTATCATATAAGTTCAACAAACCCATCCTTAATACTTTCTAAGTAAAGTGTGAACACATAATATCACATTGAGGAGGTGGTAGTCTACACGTCCACAATGAAAGTTATCGTATTTACATAAAATGGAAATCATGATGGTATGAATTATATAATAATTTCATAAGAATAAATAAATCATAAATATCATAAATATTTTATAAAAAATAAAAATTCAATCATTATTAAAAACCTTGAAAGTTGTAAATTTAAGAATGAACAATATCATTTTGTGAGATGGTAGTTCGTCGTATACAAGAACGATGATTGTGTATCTAATTTTCTAGAAGTGTGTGTGAGTGTAGGTGGAATCCTTAATATAAAAAAATATAATTATACTTTTTATAATTAGGTATTTATATAAACGTGAAATAAAAACAATTTAATGTGTTTTACGGAAGAAATAAAACAAAAACATTTGTTGATGAACACTACCTCTTATTTGGGTATCTTCTTTTGATTTTCACAGAAGGATTTATTTTGTTGGATTTATACCCAAACTAAGAATTATGAGATGAAGTGAATGATGTTTTTTGATGTAATAACCCAGATATTAATTTCAGGTATGGATATTTATTTTGGATTTTTTTTGAAAAAGGAATAATAAGAAAATTTCTATGTACACGCAGTGTACATAGGAGTACACACTGTGAACCCAGTTTACACGTGTATCCATGTACTGGCCATGTAACGACTGGGTACATGGTTGTGTAGGTGACATAGAAGAGCACCTAAAGAGGGGACCGATTGAGGCTAGTACATGGCGTGTACATTAAATGAACACACCATGTACTTTTGTTTTTAATTGATATATTGGAGCGGGGATGCCTGTCATTTATTGATCATAATTCTTCTTCCCTTGTCTCATACAGGAGTGTGATGTAGGACCAAAGATATTTGAGCTCCTCCCATTCCTCCATCCAAGATTAGATTGAGATTCCACTAGGTGCATTAGATTCCCCCAGGTGTGTTCTCTCTCCCCCATATTCCTCTCTTCTTGATTTCTCTTCTCTCATGGGTTATTAAAGGATGAAAAATTTTTACCCTTTTTTTATATCTCTATCATTATAGTCCGATTCAAGGGCCAACGTTTAAAAGTGTTCATCGTACAACATCAAGGTTTGTGGTTTGTTCCTTTCCTTGATTGTCTTTGGATGATATTTTCTAAAAGTTTTGAATACCCATGTTTAGTTTATTACGTGTTATAGAATTTAACCTTGTTTAAGACCTATATAGTGCATTGGATTGAGAAAAGGTTATTTTTTATTCGTAAAGTTTAATACCTTGATTTTGGATTCATTCTCCCATGTTTGATTTTTTACGGCTGTTGGGTCTAGGAAGCATGTAAGGATTTTTTTCCATGCCTACTATTGTTAGAATAGAGTTGCTATTTATTTGAGATGCATATTATTAGCATTGTGAAACCCTGAACAAGGGGAATTTGACTGTGAGAGATTCTCGATGTAGGGTCATTTGCGTATAATTTGTTATTATAATGACCCATAAGTATTGACTGTGCGAGCTGCCGAGTGGTCATATAATAGAGGGGTTAGACTGTAAGAGCTACCCAAAGGGCTGTTATTAAAAGAATGTTGGACCTAAGGGAATTGACTGTGAGAGCTACATAGTGGTCATTATAATTTATTTTTGCTAAGAAAACCAAGGGGTATTGATCATGAGAGCTACCCAGGTGGTTGTTTGTAAATGATTAGTGTTTTGTGGGACCTAATGGGTTAGACTGTGTAAGATTCCCAGAGGGTCATTATTTATTGAATTGATGATATATTGAACTAGAGGGGTTAAACTGGGAGAACATTCCCAGATGGTGGCTTTTGAATCTTTGATGGATGTAACGAGCCTTCTTAGCCAAAGAAAAAGATTAGACTCAGCCATACTTGTTTTTTAGATGGTCTTTTGATACATATTCTTTGCTATTACACAAGGGATACAAAGCTTATTATAGATCTAGATATTTCATTATTCAACCGATTGAATAATTAATGAATGTAAATGAATGTAATAAAAAACTATTGGATTGTTTACTTATGAGTACTTCCTAGTTTATTTATTTATTTCTTCATGTTACTTGATATATATATTCACTGATAGTTTGGAATATATCTTTTAGTGGTTGCCTATTTGGATTCGTCTCACACCTTGTTTGAGTCATGCTTTTGTACCTGAACAGATTATATGTTTGCAGGTATAGATAAGGTCAAGTGTCCTTCTTCAGAAGGTACTTGACTGTTGATTGGAGATGGAGAGCATGAGACCACGTTGAGGCTTGTGATGCTATTTGGGTTTTATGCTTTATGTGCTTTGGTTTCGATATCATATTTTCAGTATTGTGGCTTTTTTGGATGCTCTCCTAGAAATATGTGACATGAATCATTTATATATGCACTCCAGTCGTTTATTTATTATCATTCTTCTACTGTTTCATTTTTTATATGGTATTACTGTTTCCAAAACTATTTATCCTTTGCTATTATGCTGTGTATACTCTGCCAATGAGGGAATAATTTTTCCAATGTCTTACCTTTGCCCTCACTACTAGTCGGCAAGCCTCTGGTGTTTGGGGAAATGCACTTGAGGTTATGTTACCAACTGAGTTAGGGGAAGCTTTGGGCAGCACTCGGAACTGAGACGTTACAATGTGGAATTAAATGAGTTTCAATTCTTCTTTTTCATTCTTTTTGGAGCTTATAGACAGGGATAGTAAGGATTGAGTAGTTAGTAATAAGTTGTTCCTGGGAGTATCTAACCTCTGTACATTGAAAAGACAAGAAATCTCGAATATTTCAATTTTCTAGTTTTTCAATTATTACGGTTGATTTGATTTCATTGTGGGGTGATTCACTTATTTTGTGCTATTATCATTGATATTATTGAGGTTATATTTCTATGTCAACCCGATGAGATGAGGGTATTCCATCTCATTCATAATACATGAACTTGATAGAGATCACATGTCATGCATTCTTGTCATTTCATTTAGGGTGCATTACTGATTTCATGCTGTTGTGATAGATTTTGTTCTATATATGCATGCTATTGTGATAGATAGATTGATTGAATAACTTCTATTTTGATATGGTATTGGAATATGTACAGTTTTATTTGGATGGTCACCAATATTTGGCCACTAAGGTGTTGTGGGCCCTCTTGGATTGGAATTTGGTGGATCATGTTTGAACTTTAATTAAATTTTGTCAAGTTATGAGATGAATAAGTATGAAAAACATTGATTCAAGGAAGTATGGGATATCATGTTTAGAAATTTTCCATGCCTTGGAAAAAATCATTTGTTTTTAAGGGTTCTAGAGAAGTTTTAGAGGCCTACTATCTGGATACCCATAAATGACAGCATGTGATGTTATGAACAAGTGCCATGTGTTCTTCTGTTATGGAAGAACTAAATTTTATTAAGTAAACATCATGTACTAGGAGTACATGTTGTGTAGTGTTGACCATGGGAATGACTGAGTGATCAGAGACACGAGGTTGGGAAACCTTTGGTGGAACATGTTGGGTCTAGATTGTACACGTCGTGTGCAGAGAACCATGCAACCGACCGTTTGACCAATGACACTGGTGGATGACACTTAGGTTTTACATGTTGTGTCTTTCTATTACACACCGTGTGGAGTTGACCGTGTATCCGACCATGTGTCCAAAGACACGAGTTGAAGGAACTGAACTAGTACATGTTGTGTCTAGGTTGAACATTCCATGTAGTGTTACCCAAGAGATAATCATGTAGTTGTAGCCGTGTAGAGGAACCCAGGAATGAGGGAAAATTCAAGTACACACCATGTCACAGGAGGAAAACATCGTGTGTATGGGTGTTAAATGACCAGGTTTGGTAGAGGTACATGCCATGATTAATGCTTAAGGGAACATACCATGTAGTGGTTATACATGCCATGTAACCCCGTTATGTAAAACCTAAATACTCCCTTCTGTTCTTTTCTTACACTTATAAGTTTTTGTCCTTGATAATTTTGAACTAAGGTGTTTGATTTACCTTGCAGAGTCATGCCACCAAGACGTCCTCTGGTTGTATGCCAGGTACATGGCGGCGACCAGACATCGGAAATGACTATCATTGTTCCCATTATGGAACCATCTCTTATACTAAACACAGGTAGTGATGCATAGTTTTGTGAAGGCATTTTTAGGATGTTACAGACCTTCTAGGGAGCACCGTATCAGGCCCCGTCTATGGTAGAGTAGACATGGACGTTCCAGCAGTATCATCCTCCAACATTTTCTTTTGATGGAGGACCGCAGGCTGTAGAGTCATGGTTGGAGGCCATGTATGCTATCTTTGAGCATCTGGAGACACCTCTAACGAGGAGGGTGAATATCACGATGTACATGCTACATAATTCCACAAAGATATAGTGGGATATTATCTCATATGCAGTACATCAATGGGATCTGGCTTCTGAAGAGTTTCAAATGACCTTTTTTTGGTTACTTATACCCTGAGATGTTGAGGACCGATCAAGCCCAAGAGTTCATACATTCAGAGAAGGGAACTCTATTAGGGATGAATTACTCAATTAATTTCATAGAGCTTCAGTGCTGCACACCTATTCTGGGGGGTGACGATTAATCTTTGGCCAGGAGATTTGAGAATGGTCTCATGTATGAAATCCAATCACAGGTTAATTTCTTCAGGATGACTTAAGTGATGGATATATATAATTAGGAACTGATTACTGAGTGTAATCTAAGGGAGTTGGGAGTGTTGGAGTTGGTGGTGTAGAACCAACTACTTTTTACTTTATTCATTAATAAATGCTTTATCACATCTTGATTGTTCTTCTACATGACAACGCATGTGGTAATGTCCTAAGGATAGCTGTTGCATTAAAGGGTCATAGCAGATCCCTGCTATGATGAGAACCCAGAAGTGCCATAACACTGTTCTTGAATATATGTTCTATGACCGGATGATATTATTTGAGGGACACAAATAATACATGTCATTAAGGATGAGGACTCATAAAACTTTGAGACACCTTCTCATGGTGTGCGCCCTTGGTAATATCCAGGAGGATATTATGAGAACGAGATCCGCCAGTAGGAAATCCACATTTCATAGTGTCATTGGATGTTCCTCTCTGTGGACGTGTGTATTGGTCCTTAGACTTTAAGATTATTATTAATGGGTATTACAACTCGCGCACTTAGATGTATTGATGAAAACTATGACGACACACTGTTCGTAGCGAGGTAGGATACGTTGGGTGCGTCATGAGTAATACTGCATTAATAGATAATGTGAGAAAGGATTTTTCCCTTCTATTCCATAACAGAAGTAGATATCTCAGGCCCTTTTATGGAATTGATATAGCCTAAATAAATCCATGGCCATGGTAAGGTATGGGCGAGTTCAATTCCGGGAAGTCAAAGAAAGAATAATCAAGCACATGGGTTGATGCCACTAGCATGAAACTAGCTTGATTAGAGATATCGAGGCAAAGGGATTATATTACACGACAAGAGTTCGTAGGAGGTGACACATCATTGAGGTGTTAACTTCTTTCTCTATGGGTGCCTTGGCGTGTTTCTAGAATCTAACCTTGGACTTTAGCCAGGATCTACCTAATGCCACTGAGAAAGAGGCCTAGAGGTTCACACACTAAGTGTGTCCATGTATCTTAGTTAAATATTAATTTAACAAGTTAAATAAATATTATTCCCGACTGTGCTTTAATAATTATTTAAGGATGTCTGGTCACATTTATTTCGACACTATTTATTCGAGAGAATATATTGTGGGAGAAATAATATATTTATTAGCGAGTAATGCAGTTTCATTTATTTAAGAAATAAATAGCCATTACTCAAGGTCTAATAAATGTGGTGGAGAAAAATAGAAAATAAAAGTACACGCCGTGTATATTAAATATACACTCCGTGTAGTTTTATGGAAAACAAGTACACGTCGTGTATTAATTATTACACGTCGTGTAGTTTTCCAGTCGGGATTTTGAGGATATGATATTGTTTTATTAAGTGATATTAATTATAATTAGCGTGGGCGCGTGTCAATGAATTGATAATTTGACATGGGGTTTCAATAAGAGTTAATGAAATAAATAAAACGCATAACATGTTTATTTATTGTCATAAATATATTAACCTCAGACCCGATTCTAAATATCCTCACAACCCCAACACTTTTCCTGAGCCATTTTTGTGCACAATGGATTTGGAAATACTCTCAAGCCAAGAGATAATTCCATTTCCACCAAGAACGCCCTCAAGTTACGATAGCGAGATCCTCCACCGGATCAAGGTGGTTGAAGGCAGACATTGCAAGGGAAGGTTCTTCCGTGGTAGCACTCGGAGATCCCTTCAGCGATGTCTCAAGATACGTGGAGCATGTATGGATCCCCGCTAGAGGAATCCTATAATTGGGTTCTACAATGCAACAACGGATCACAAGATCGTGACTGGAGACATCGACGAAGAAATAATTCTACCGAGGTAATTCTTATGAATTAATTAAATTAATTATAACCAACATATGACGATCCTATCTCAATGGTGTCGGGACTCTTCTTCTCTTTTTCGTTCTTCGTTCTATTATGAAGATCCAGCATTTTATATCATGACGGATCTCGGATTGAACGTCGTTTAACACTATTATTAAAGTTGGGAAAACCCACCAACGTGCTTCCACTACGCCCAGAACCTACAATTGGTATCAAAGGGAGCATATAGTTGATTATAATTATTTAATTTTTCATTATTGATTTACTTATTTAATAATTTAATTATTTCAATTCATGTTTAATCATTATGGAAATCTGAATCTCGAGATCTGTTCCTCCTCCCCGTTTCTCGTTCACCTCAGAGAAACAAATTTTTTCTTTTAATATTGATTAAAATAAAATAGAGGAACTCATCTGGAGGAGCCAAATGTTTCTGTCCGTATAACACCAGAATACATGGCATGTATTCAGAAGTACATGCCGTGTACTCTAGGTTCAATGCATTGACCGATCCGCCAAATCAGGCCGTGTATTGAAGTCATTTATGAAACCATGTGTTGACCAAAAAAAGGTGGCACATGGTTTCCGGATTACACGCCGTGTGGTCCAATGAACACGGCGTGTAGTCCCTTCGGGTTTGGGATGGACCGTGTACCCCGGACATGGCTTGCACGACTTGAAACCGTGTAACACTGAAACTACACAGCGTGTGTCCAAAAGAACATGATGTGTACTCTGAAAATTTCTGAAGTACAATGACACGCCATGTCCCCAGGCATGTATTTCGGATGGACGGTGAAGAAAAGTATACACCGTGTAGTCGGAACTACACGCTGTGTAATCACCCAAATTATGAAGATTTATTAATATTTATTATTATATTATACAAACCCTTGAGACGTGTACCATAGTTTAGGCGTAAAGCTGAGGCACGACACGTGATCGGTGTTTTATATATATGTGTTTAATTTAACATCTGCGTAATGAATGGGAATTCACCGGGTTTCCTCCAAGGTACAATTTATGTACAAGGATAATTTTAAATGAATTTATTTTTTTAAAATTATGATGGATGATAATCTAAAGGAAAATCAGAAAAAGGGTTTAAGATAAAAGGATTTATTAATTAAAGATAATTAATTAATTTGAGCATGATTTATATTAAACAGGAACGATTAAAGAATTGAATGCTACTTTTATTTATGTGTAAATATCATTGCATGAATGGATGATCATGAGCTAGACCGAGACCTTTGTATGTTAATGGTTTCTTTTAATTTATTTATTTAAATTAAATTTGTTGTCCTGCAAGCCATATCCTCATTAATATGTAGGGCCTATGCGCCCAAGGATTTATTTATGTAAAAACCCCTTTTTACCCCTCACCTGCATGTGAGATAAATTCATATGTACTGGATGGAGCTCCCAAGCTAGTGGAGGCGGCTCAAGTCAAGATCCAAGTTGAAACCAATCCAAAGAGATATAAAGGTGGACAAGTGGAAAGCTGTAAACACAAACCCACAAGGTTCAATGTGTTTTTCCCTTAGGTCTTGGGTTCTTTTATCAACCGCTAGATAAACTAACCAATAGAAAAAGCTCATGATCATACAATTTATTTTATTTCTATCAGTTGCATGGTTTATTTATTGTGGGTGTGTCGTCACGATCACACAATTAATGAATTAAATGAGCATGCAAGATGGAACTAAAATAAAACCCGCTTATACGTAATTATTATCTTAGACATGGTTAATCACATAAGTATATCCCACTTAATATTAGAAAACATGTAATCAAAGATAATAAAATGGAAATTTACGTATAAGGATAAAATCCCTCAAAATAAATATTAAGTCGGTATAGCCTTACATAATCTTGGTTAGAACCGAAACATAGTTCAAAGTTCTTGACCAACCGTAGTTGGGGTGATTTCAATTATCGGGGAATTCTAATTCAAGGTTTTGGGTTGACTTGAATTGGTTCGCATCAAGGGATGACTTCTATAGTAGGGCATGGTGTGACTAAGAGGCAAATGTTGAGGAAATCCAAAATAAAAGGATTTTAGGATTGGGGAGTCCACTCAGCGGATCAAGGAGCTGGGAGTTAATGAAGTTGGCACTTGGAATGCCTACCTAAAACCCTTCATGTTGCTTGACCAACCCCAGTTGGGGTAATGCGAAGGGCAATATGGATCCTTGCCACTAGAATATTCAGGCAACATAATATTCCGAAATCAATGGTGATGGCTATTTAATTTCGATAAAATAGTGGGAGACTGATAAGTATTAATTTATTTATTTGTCTCAGTTTTTTAATAAAGTACCAAACCTTTACTCATAT
The DNA here is from genome assembly GCA_963277665.1 of Viscum album. NCBI lineage: Eukaryota > Viridiplantae > Streptophyta > Magnoliopsida > Santalales > Viscaceae > Viscum > Viscum album. The sequence goes on from OY728127.1 coordinate 320,803,643, forward strand.
TAATTTGTAGAAACTCCAGGATAATGACTTCAAACATATCATTGCGAACCATACTCGAGAAGGGAAACCTTCTCAGCAGCACCAATTTCAAAGAGTGGCAGATGTGTTTACATGTCATCCTTCGCCATGAAAGAAAATTGTATGTGCTGGAAGAGCCTATTCCAGTTGCGCCTGGGAAAGAGGGAAGTGATGAGGAATTATATCTCTATATGAAACACATGGATGATGCCAAATATGTCCAGTGTTTCATGCTATTGGCCATGTCCAATGCGCTATTGAAGCAACATGAAAACATGGATGCGTATAGCATGATGTCTCACCTTAAGGATCTCTACCAAGAGAAGGTGAGACAAGAGAGGTATGAGATATCCAATTATTTGTTTACAACTAAGCTTGGAAAGTCTGCACCAGCTGGTCCTCATGTAGTCAAGCTTATTGGCTACATTGAACACCTGGACCTCTTAGGGATTAAATTCCCGGATAATTTGCGTACAGATCTCATCCTATCATCACTACCCAAGACCTTCTCTAGCTTCATTGTCAACTATAATATGAGCGGCAATGAGAAGAATCTATTGGAGCTTCTGACCTTGATTCTCCAGGTAGATAAGGACATGGGGCGTGACAAACCCGTGGTCCTTATGGTGAACAAGAAAAGGAAGGATAAGGGAAATGGTTCAAAGACTTATAAAAGGTCTGAATCCCCCAAGCACCATCCCTCCAAGAAGGGGAAGATCCAGAGGCAGGGCAAGGAATGGGAGGCATTGTGTTTTTCTTATGGCAAGAAGGGCCACTAGAAGAGAAACTACACCCAAAAGCGTGGGGATGCTAAAGGTGTGTTTGTTATCGATTGCAATCTTTCTATTTCTACACATTGGGTATTAGATACAGCTTGTGGGGCTCACATCTGTATTCAAATGCAGGAACCAAGTATATTTAAAAAGATCTCCAGAGGAGAGGTGGATCTTTGAGATGCCAATAGTGTAAGGCTGGCTGCGTTGGCTATTGGTGACTGTCACCTCTCATTTCCAACATGCATTATTTTGGTTTTACAAAACTATTATTTTGTGCCTAGTATTAACAAGAACATAATTTCTGTATCTTGTTTGGATATGGATGGATTTGTTTTCATTTTTGGAAATAAGGGTTGTCTCTTTTATAAGAACAACATTTGTTATGGTATGGAACATTTAAATAATGGTTTGTATGTATTAAATTTTGAAAACCAAGTGTTGGAAATCGATAATGAATCAAACTCACATGACTCATACATCACCCACTTGTGGCGTCACCCCCTGGGTCATGTAAACGAGAATCGCTTGACAAAGCTCTGTCAAGATGGCTATTTAGACTCTACTGAGCTAAAACCACTTGATAGATGTCACGCTTGTTTAAAGGTAAAATGACCAAGCCGCCTTTTGGTGGACAGGGTGAAAGGGCCATAGAGATTCTAGGATTGGTACACACAGATGTATGTGGATCATTTCTAGTAGAAGCTAGAGGTGGATATTCTTACATCATTACTTTTACTGATGATTTGAGTAGATACAGATTTTTCTACTCAATGAGGTATAAGTCAGAATCCTTAGAGAAATTTAAGGAATTCAAGAATAAATTAGAGAATTAGCTTGGTAAGAAGATAAAAACACTTCGATTGGATTGAGGTGGAGAATATCTGAACCAAGAGTTCATCGATCTTCTACGGGAGTCTGGGATTCTATCTCAGATCACTCCTCCTTATACACCACTGTGGAATGGTGTTAGTGAAAGAAGGAACCACACCTTGTTGGACATGGTGAGGTCGATGATGAGTCATGTGGATCTTCCATTATCCTTTTGGGGATATGCATTACAAACTGCGGCATACACATTAAATCACGTACCAAATAAGGTGGAAAATGGAATTCCCTCCGAGATATGGAATGGAAAGAAACCCATTTTGTCGCACACACATGTATGGGGATGTGAGGCATTTTTTAAGGCCTCCTCAGGCAACAAACTAGCACCCCGAGGCACGAAGTATATCTTTATAGGATATCCCAAGGAAATGAAAGGATATTACCTATATAACCCTCAAGACAAGAAAGTGACTATCACTAGAGAAGCCGTATTTCTTGAGAGGGAGAACATCCTCAAGAAGGATAGTGGGAGAAAGATTGAATTCGACGAACTTGATGATCAAGATACACAAGAGTTGGTACAGGAACAAGTTCCACAGGTCCCCATGGAAGAGGTTCTAGAAACACAAGTACTGCGTAGGAGTTCAAGAGAGGTAAGGGAACCATAGTGATTTGGTTTCCTAGTCACCGAGGATGGTGAATCATTATTGTTGGACAATGATAAACCTCTATCCTATAAGGAAGCAGTAGAAAGCTCAGAAGCTACAAGATGGATAAAAGCTATGAATTCTGAGATGGATTCCATGTATCAGAACCAAGTCTGGGTTCTGGTCGATGAGCCAGTTGATGTAAAGCCTGTTGGATGCAAATGGGTATTCAAGAGAAAGCTAGACATGGAAGGTCAAGTTAGCACCTATAAAGCAAGGCTAGTGGATAAAGGACTTAGACAACATCAAGGAATTGACTATGATGAAACCTTCTCGTCAGTTTCCATGTTTAAATCCATAAGAATCATACTTTCCATACCATCTTACCATGACTACGAGATTTGGCAGATGGATGTCAAAATGACATTCCTTAATGGGAACCTTCAAGAAGATGTCTATATGACGCAACCAGAAGGGTTTATGACACTAGGTGAAGCCAAACTGGTTTGCAAGTTGCAGAAATCCATTTATGGATTAAAGCAAGCATCCAGGTCATGGAACATTCGATTTTATGAAGCCATAAAGGAATTTGGTTTCATTAAGAATGAATGTGAGCCATGTGTTTATAAGCGGTTTAATGGGAATGCAGTCGTTATCCTAGTAGTATATGTTGATGACATATTGCTTATTGGAAACGACGTACCAGCCTTACAGTTAGTTAAGGACAGGTTGAACAAGTGCTTCTCCATGAAAGATTTAGGTGAATCAACCTACATTCTAGGGATAAAGATCATTCGTGATAGATCCAAGAGGCTGCTTGGACTATGTCAGGGTATATACATTGACCAGATACTAAAGAGATTTAGTATGGAACGATCCAATATAGGATTGGTTCCAGTGTCACATGGCTTACATCTTTCTAAGAAAATGTGTCCTCAGACACAACAAGAGAAAGATAGGATGAGCAAGATAACATACGCCTCGTCTATAGGATCCATCATTTATGCCATGTTATATACCAGGCGTGATGTTGCCTATGCACTGAGCATGGTAGGCAGATATCAAGAAGATCCATGGGAACAACATTGGACTTCTGTTAAGACTATCCTTATGTATATGGGAAGAACTAAGGATATCTTCCTGGTGTATGGAGGGGACAAGGAGCTTGTCATCAGAGGGTATGCTGATGCAAGCTTTCAGACAGATCAGAATGATCTGATGTCGCAATCAGGATATGTTTTCTGTCTCAATGGAGGAGCTGTGAGCTGGAAGATTTCAAAGCATCTAGTTGTCGCCGATTCTACAGCGGAGTCCGAATATATAGCGGCTTCTGATGCAGCCAAGGAAGCCGTCTGGATTTGGAAATTTTTCTAGGAGCTTGATGTGGTGCCTAGCAGTAAATATCCCATTACGTTGTATTGTGATAATACTATAGTATTGGATCTTGCAAAAGAACCAAGGTTACATCAACAGACAAAGCACATACTCCGGAAGTATCACCTCTTGAGGGATTTATATCAGATTGGTGAAGTTGAAGTGAGCAGAGTGTCCACGGAAAAGAACGTGGGAGACCCCATGACTAAAGTCCTATCTTAGCAGAAACATGAATATCATGTGAGAGCTAGCGGGTTAAAGGTTGTTAGTAGTTGTCTCTAGTCCAAGTGAGAGTCTATTGGAGTTGGTGGTCTAGAACCAACTAATTTGTACTTTATTCATTAATAAAATCCTTATCACATCTTGATTGTTCTTATGCATGACAATTCAAGTGATAATTTCCTAAGGATAGCTGTTTCATTAAAGGGTCATAGCGGATCCCTACTATCATGTGAACCCAGAAGTTCCATAACACTATTCTTGAATATATGTTCTATGGACGAATGATATTATTTTAGGGACACAAATAATACTGGTCATTATGGGTGAGGACTCATAAAACTTTGAGGCACCTTCTCATGGTGTGCGCCCTTGGTAATATCCATGAGGATATTATGATAACTAGACCCGCCAGTAGGAAATCCACATTTCATAGTGTCATCAGATGTTCCTATCCACGGACGTGTGTATTGGTCCTTAGACTTTAAGATTAATATTAATGGGTATTAAAACTCCCACACTTAGATGTATTGACAAAAACCGTGACGACACACTGTTCGCAGTGATGTAGGATACGTTGGGTGCGTCATGAGTAATACTACATTAATAGATAATGCGAGAAAGGATTTGTACCTTCTGTTCCAAAACAGAAGTAGATATCTTAGGCCCTTTGATGGAATTGATATAGCCTAAATAAATCCATGGCTATGGTAAGGTATGGGCGAGTTCAATTCCGGGAAGTCAAAGAAAGAATAATCAAGCACATGGGTTGATGGCACTAGCATGCAACCCGCTTGATTAGAGATATCGAGATAAAGGGATTATATTACACCGTAAGAGTTCGTAGGAGGTGACACGTCATTGCAGCGTTAACTTCTTTCTCTATGGGTGCCTTGGCATGTTTCTAGATGCTAACCTTGGACTTTACCCAGGCTCCGCCTAATGCCACTAAGAAAGAGGCCTAGAGGGTCACACACTAAGTGTGTCTATGTATCTCAGTTAAATATTAATTTAACAAGTTAAATAAATATTATTCCTGACTGTGGTTTAATAATTATTTAAGGATGCCTGATCGCATTTATTTTGACACTAGTAATTCGAGAGAATATATTGTGGGCGAAATAATATATTTATTAGCGAGTAATGCAGTTGCATTTATTTAAGAAATAAATAGCCTTTACGCAGGGTCTAATAAATGTGGTGGAGAAAAATGGAAAATAAAAGTACACACCGTCTATATTAAATATACACGTCGTGTAGTTTTATGGAAAACAAGTACACACCGTGTATTAATTATTACACGCTATGTAGTTTTCCAGTCGGGATTTTGAGGATATAATATTGTTTTATTAAGTGATATTAATTATAATCAGTGTGGGTGCATGTCAAAGAATTAATAATTTGACATGGGGTTTCAATAAGAGTTAATGAAATAAATAAAATGGGTAACACGTTTATTTATTTTCATAACTCTATTAACCTCAAACCCGATTATAAATATCCTCACAACCCCAACACTTTTACTGAGCCATTTTTGTGAAAAACGGATTTGGAAATACTATCAAGCCAAGATAGAATTTCATTTCCACCAAGAAATACCTCAAGTTACGAGAGAGAGATCCTCCACCAGATTAAGGCGGTCAAAGGCAGACATCGCAAGTGATGGTTCTTCTGCGCTAGCACCCGGAGATCCCTTCGGCGATGTCCAGAGATACGTGGAGCATGTGTGGATCACCCCTAGAGGAATCCTATACTTGGATTCTACAATGCAATAACAGATGACAGGATGGTGAGCGGAGACATCGACGAAGAAAGAATTCTACCAAGGTAATTCTTATGAATTAATTAAATTAATTATAACCAACATATGACGATCCTATCTCAATTGTTCCGAGACTCTTCTTTTATTTTTCGTTCTTCATTCTATTCCGAAGATCCGACATTTTATATCGTGACAGATCTCGGATTGAACGTAATTTAACACTAAAAATAAAGTAGGGAAAACCTTCCAATGTGCTTCCACTGTGCCCGGAACCTACATGGAGGTGTGATCCAAGGTGGTTCAATATTCGGGAAAGGTACCCCTTCGACACATAGCATGAAGCACCGTATGGATCTTTCAGGTGATATTTTTTCAGGCAGCTAGGTGGTATGCTAATAGTGTGGGAAGAGTGTCCATATGAGAGAACTTTTCCTGAAGGACCCAGTTTTGTGCTGGTCATGCGACAGGTTGGGTCACCTTCAGTTTTTTCAGGTGTTCTCACGAGAAGCGGGTGACAAGGGTTCTGTTTTGACTCCATGTTCATGAGAAGGAACACCAGTTTCTCATCAGTCAGGGAACTTGAGTTCGTCAGGACATTGATGTCAAAAAGGTAGTTATGGTTGTAGTATTCAGGATATAGGTTTCCAGCAACCACAATGTGGATCAGCTCAGGGAAATCAGGTAGGGTCATTGGGCCGCAGTACTGGTCAGACTTTTGTAGTGGAGAAAACCCTACAAGAGAAGGATCCCAGACCCTCTACGATTAGAGGTATGATTCTAGTTGCCCCAGTTTTTTCTTCTTCTCTTTTAGATAAAGGGGATTCCCATAGTTTTATTTATGTTGATATTATAGAGAGCCTTGGGATCTGCATCTTTATTTTGAAGGATGTTATAGCTCTAGACTCTCCATTGGGATTTAGGATGGATAATGTAGGTCAGTGCATGGAGTTCCCTCTTGAGGTTGGTGGGTGTCACTTCTTATGGGACATCAATAACTTAAAGATGACAGACATCGACGTCCTTATCAAAATGTACTGGTTGGTCACCTTTTAGGCCTTAGGTGACTACTATCACCATAGGGTGAGTTTGATATCACCAGAGGGTGGGTTTTTTCTACACAATACTGAATGGGATGTCGAGGATAGTAGAGTGATAAGACTAAATTATATATATATATATATATATTCTTCCACTTTTCCATTTATTTTCATTCATATAAGGGATAATTCACGTGGTAGATGTCCAATTTTGTAGGAAACCGTGTTTCACAAGATTACCAGGAAGAAAGGTAGAAAACCTACAAAAATGGACAAGTACTCATCATGATGGAAAAGTTCACATCGTGTACTTGAAATTCACATCCTGCATCTAGCCGTGAATCCAATGTCATGACCAACCACGAAAACTGGATAATTTTTTAGTTCATGTTGTGAGTCCCTCCTAAACGTCATGACACCAGTCAAACCAGACACTGAGAAAGCTGTGAGGATTCAATGAAAAAAGATATCCAGCCATGGGGTAGACATTGTGAACCACCGATACACAATGTGACCATGTTCAAACGTCATTAATCCGTGGTGGATCTGCATTCCACATTGGAGATCATGGTTGAAATAATGTGTATTAAGGTTTCACGATCTGACGATTAAGTACATGTTGTGACCATTTTTGGCTATATAAAGAGAAGCTCGGAAGCACATTGAGGGGGGCTAGGATCATCTCTCTCTGCCTTTTAGACTCCCTTCATAATTACCCTCTCATTTCCTACTTAAAACACTTAAGTTTTTTTAATTTTTATACATTTTCTATCAAGGAGTCATGGATTCATTTTTCTTTAACGCCTTCAATTCTTCCGTTGCTTCATTTCCATTTCGTTTATTTCCGTAAGGTTTTTTTTAATGTTTTCTTGTATGTTCACCACATATTTATTCAATTCCATTATCATAGTTATGATTTCCTTCACCCCTTTTATTTCTTTAGTTACCACCATGAGTAGCTAAACACATCGAGGTAGGGATGAAGGTTCAATGTATATACACTCTTAATTATATCTCTTGTTCCAAACATAGAAAACCCGAATGGATTAGTAATTAGGATATAAACCAACAGTCAAACTCCATTTTGTTGACTATACCATGACCATTAAACAATCAAGAAAATGACCCTATCATAATTGATGTAAACTATGACTATGAAAATTAGCTGAGGGAACTTTATACAATAGAAGCTAAATGTAATGCATCAGGGACTGTAGCTGTCCTCTTGACCATGGAATTACTACATCCTTGGAAGAAATTGAATACTGAACGAAGGTTGACTAGTGGCTACCGCTTTCTTCGCATACTAAGAACTTAGGACCTTGTAAAGACTAGAACTAGAATAACCTTTATCTAGATACTTGGACATGATCCCGACCCATCTTTAATCACCTGAGGTCAAACCCTTAGTTAAACACTGCCCAAGATTTAGTAAAGATAGTAAGGAGTCCTAAAAAGGATTCAAGATTAGATTTATTTCCCCACAAGAACAACACCCTCCTCATGGGATCGACTCGGATTTATACCATACTACGCCCTGGTATTTAGTAATGTTTGGGACACATATAAATTTCTAATTTGACTCACTCCTTGAGGAATTGACCAAGACTTTTAGGTAGCCGATAAAATTTTGGTGCCGTTCCTAGGGAGGCAACACTATTTCTTTTTTATTATGACTCTGGTCTAGATCTAGGATTACCTTTCCCTCACCCCCTTTCCTTTATTTCTAGATTCCCTTACATCTTTTCATTTTCTATTTTTTATTCACCCCGTGTATGTACCAAGGTCCTTTAAATCACTCAATAAATCTTGAAGCACAATCTATTTTGGCCTTTGATCCCGATATCAAAAGGAATATTTCTTTTCTTCGCCGGCTAGCAATGGATGATCAAGTCAACCACCTTGTAGGACCTAACCTGCCAAACCCCAACCATCAAATAATTTTAGGAGAGCACCCAATAATGAACCATGATAAAACTACCATGGACTATATATTTCCATCAATCCATGGCGCAACTCCTAGTATTTTTCATCCCATGTCCAAGCCCACACATTTGAGATAAAACCCGGACTCATTCATATGATCCAGAACATGGGGCAATTTAGCAGTCATTAGAGCGAAGATCCACATGAACACATTGCCAACTTCCTGGAGGTATGTAATACCTTTCCAACCAGAGAGTTTCTTCTGATGAAATAAGACTCAGTGTATTCCCATTCTATTTATGAGATATAACCAAGGACTGGCTTAAGAGTCAAGCTCCCAAGTCAATTATGACTTGGGAAAAAATGGCCATGAAATTTTTGGACAAGTACTTCCCACTTATCTGGACCTGGAAGATTTGGATGAAAATTCAAAATTTCAACCAAATTGATGGAGAGTTTTCTTGGGAAGTGTGGGAATACGTTAAAGAATTATTGTGTTAGTGTCCTCATAATGGAATTGATATGTGGATACAACTCCAAAAATTCTATCAAGGACTCCTGCCAGCGACATAGAATGTTTTCGATGTAGCCGCTGATGGAGGTATCATGTTCAAGATTCCCAAAACCAGAAGAGCCATTCTTGATGAATTATATCAAAATTCCAGTTTGTAGAAGAGTGATTGTGGACCCCCATGGTGTGCAATCAATCAAATATATGAGACCACAAGGCTAGTATCACAAGTGGAAGTGATCACTAAAAAGTTTGAAGCATTTCAGAAACCAGCTACTCAACCCCCTCTGACTCCTATCATGGAATTACAATCATGTGAGATGAATGGTGGCCAACATCTATATCAAGAGTAAAAATATAGATATGAAGAACCAAAACAATATTTTAATTACATCAATTACAATCAAACAAACTATCCATTTTATGTTTAAATGTATTATCAACAGAGGCCAACTCAGCATCAACCCTAGAGAAATCAGGGTTATTTTCAACTGAGTGGAGGACATAACAAATTCCAAGCTCAAGGACCACCATGATACCATGTAACAAACCTTGTAAAAAGACCAAACTATCAATAACAACCATTGCCTCAAAGTGCACAACAATTTTCACCACCTCATCCAAGACCTGAGCAAGAACCTATGAAATTAAATATGGAAAGCCTCCTAGCATCATTTTTGAAAAAGTATGATCCGAGAATGACTTACCATGAGAAAAATATGAAAAAACATGTAGTAGATCTAAGGAACCATGAAGTGAAAATGGGTCAAATCTCAAAAACATTGTTTGAGAGATTACTTTGTATTGTACCTAGTAACACTGAGACATACCCATGAGAGGAAGCTAAGGTAGTATTGATGAGGAGCGAAAAGATTATAGACTTCCAATAACCCAAATAATAAAGGCAGAAATAAGAAGATCCAAGAAAACAACCAGTACCTGATGAAAAAGCTAATGAAGTAAATTACACCTGACATCATGAAGAAGTACCAGCTGAGAAGGAACATATACCTGAGTAGCCGAAGGAACCTGTGTTTGTTACCCCACCTGTACACCATCCACCTATTTCCTATCTAGAGAGAGAAAGAAAACTTAAGTCGTATTCTCAATACAAAAAAGTTCCTAGATACGTTAAAGAAATTACATATCAATATCCCTTTTTCTGAATCTATTGCCCAGATTACCATTTATGAAAAGTTACTAAAAGAACTATTATAAAAAAAAGAAAAATATAATGCCTAGGAGTCATATCCCTAAATGAAAAATGCTTTGCTATTGTATAATAGAAAATTTCACCATGGACGAGGGACCCTGGAAGCTTCTCAATACCTTGTGAGATAGGCACTTGAAAATTTGGTAGAGCACTCTGTGATCTTAGAGAAAGCATTAACCACATGCCAATGAGTATCTTTCATACTATCAGACTCAATGAACTCAATGAAACAAGGGTATATTTACTATTTTTTGATCTCTCAGTCAAGTACCCCCAAGGCATTCAAGAATATGGGCTAGTAAAAGTCAGAAAGTTCATTTTCCTAGCTGATTTCCAGGTATTGGACATAAAAGAAGAAGGCGGCGTGACCATTATACTTGGAAGACCATTCCTCGAAACACTAAAGGCACTAATTGATGTGAACCAAAGACATCTCATATTTAGAGTTGGAGAAGAAGAAGTTGTTTTCAAGCTAATTAGAGTTGTGCGACACTTAGATGACACTATAGACTATCACACCATTTTTCTCACCCAGAATGGAGAAGAATATATGGGCATTGAGGAAGAAAGTGGAGGCTCTCTTACAGAAGAAATAGGAGACCATGACTTCTAGGAAGTGAAATTTACTGAACCACTCACCAGAGATGTTGTGCCACCATTTACCCCATCCATCATCCAGCCTCCTCAATTAGACCTGAAACAATTCCTAGTACTTTAAAGTACTCATTTATAGGGGATCTTCATCCTTTCCCATTATAGTCAACTCTGAACTATCCCAGGATCAAGAATAAAAATTGGTTTATGTCGTCGTATGACACAATAAGTCTATCTCATGGGGAGTGGTAGACATTAAAGGGATTAATCCCACTGAATGCACTCACGAAATCTTACTCTAAAATGATGGAAAAACAAAAAAAAATCTCAGAGGTGTCTCACACCCCCATGAAGGTAGTTGTCTAGAAATAGGTGATGAAAATCATGGATGTAGGAATAAACTTTCCTATTTCAGACATTGAATGGGTGATCCCCCTCCATTCCATTCCCAACAAAAAAATAATTTCAGTAATAAGAACATATGAAAACAAACTTATTTCAACATGCACAATCACTGGATGGAGAGTTTTCATTGAATACTGATGTTTAAACTCAGATGCAAGAAAGGACCATTTCTCCTTACCTTATATGCACAAAATTTTATGAAGGCTAGTGGGGCATGATTTATACTATTTCCTGGATGGATATTCAGGATATAATCAAATTGCAGTCAACCCCGAAGACAGGCCAAAAACCACCTTCACCTGTCCTTTTGGTAGCTTTGCAGACAGACGCAAGTCCTTTGGTATGTTTAATGCTCCATCAACTTTCCAATGATGTATGACATGCATCTTTAATGATATGGCTGAAGAATGTTTCAAAATTTTCAAGGACTATTTCTCAGTTTATGGAGGATCATTCGATGTCTATCTCAGCAATCTAGGACTAGTTCTTCAACGCTGTGAAGGAAATTTCCTGGTCCTAAATTGGGAAAAATTTCACTTCATGGTTCAAGGAAGAATCTTACTCAGCCAAAACATCTCAAAATAAGGAATCCAAGTAGATCCAGCAAAGATCAAAGTTATAAAATATTTACCAAATCCATCCACTTTTAAGGGCATCCGAAGTTTCCTTGGGCATGCAGGATTCTACAGATGCTTCGTAAAATATTTTTCTGAAGTCGCACATCCTTTGACAAACTTATTGGAAAAATATATTACTTTTGAATTCAATCATGAAAGGTGAAAAGCTTTAAATACTTTGAAAAAAAATCTGAGGACATATCCAGTCATCATTGCACCAAACTGGGAAAATGATTTGGATCTTATTTGTGATGGATGTGACCGTGATTTAGGATTTGTTCTGGGACAACGTATAAATAACATCTTCTGCCCAATTTATTATGCAATTATCACCTTAAATGAAGCTCTGACTAACTAAATGACCACGGAGAAAGAGATCCTAGCTATCATGTATTCCTTTGAGAAATTCTGTTCTTACCTTGTTCTACCAAAAGTTATTTTTCATACAGATCATGCAGCCCTTTGGTACGTGATGACCAAGAAAGATGCAATACCAAGGTTGATACGCTGGATTCTTTTGCTACAAGAATTTGATGTAGTAATCAAATATATGAAGGGAATAGAAAATTTGATTGCAGATCACCTCTCTAGACTACCTTTTACCATCATTAAATACAACAAGGATGATATTGAGGAAGATTTTCTTAATGAGACCCTATTTAACATCCAGAACCAACCTTGGCTCTCCGAAATATCCAATTTTCTAGAAACATGATTCCTCCCTCAAGAGTTATCTTATCAACAGTTGAAAAATTTGATTTCATATACCTAACAATACATTTTGGATGAACCTCTACCTTCCACCACAGTAGTAATGTCCTTTTAAGACATTTCATTCTAGAAGAAGAGGCGTAGAATGTAATCGGAATGTGCCACACTTTGACAAAAGTCGAACATCATGGGCCCGAGAGAACAATGGATAAGATCCTACAAAGTTGATTTTACTATCACTCATTACATCAAGACACTAGGTGATTCTGCTGCCACTGTTATAGATTCCAAAAGATAGAGAATATCTGCAAAAGAAATGAAATTCCACCAAACCCCATGCTAGAAGTTTAAGTTTTTGTTGTCTGGGTCATCGACTTTATGGAACTATTCTCCAAGTCACCTAGCAAGAAATACATTATAGTTGTATTGGAATATGTGTTTAAATGGGTCGAAACCAAAGCAACGTCTCATGACACTTCCAATGTGGTAATAAGATTCCTTTGGAAAAATTTGTTTGCACGTTTTGGATTTCCATTACTTATTATGTGTGATCGTGGAACACATTTCTCCAATCAACTGATGAAAAAATGCTTCAATGATATGGGATCCACTACAATACTGGAACCCCTATCACCCAAAAAATGAGTGGTCAAGTCGAACTGTCAAGTAGGGTGGTAAAGAAGATCCTAGAAAAAATAGTCAATACAAGAAAAAAATATTGGAGTTAGAAACTAGACGATGCATTATGGGTGTATAGAAAGACTTATAAAACACCAATCAGCACCACCCCATTTCAACTAGTTTATGGAAACCATGTTTTCTTCCAATGGAGCTATAACAAGAATAATTTTGGGCTATAAAAAACTAAATTTGGAGTTATACCAAGCTAGAGAGAAGAAGTTATTGCAATTAAATGTATTGGAATAATTAATGAATGATTCATACGAGAATGAAAAAATTTATAGGAAAAATCAAAAGAGTGGAACGACCGACCGATTCCAAGAAGCACCTTCACCCCAGAAAATAAGGTTCCTCTATTCAACTAAAGTTTGAAACTTTTCCCAGGAATGTTGAAATCCTGATGGTCAGGTCCTTATGATGTTATCCATGTTTTTTATATGGAGCGATTGAAATTCAATAGGATGGAGAGCCACCATTCAAATTGAATGGTCAATGGTTGATGATTTTTTGTGAACAATACTAGGAGGCTTATTTCCTCAACCTCATGTTAAACTAAACTATGTCTGGATGATGACTTTAAAGTTAGTGCATTATGGGAGAAAACCGATAGTTGTTTTTGAGTTTGGTTTGAGTCTTGGATTTTTCAGTGTTTAATTGCAGTACTTTGTACAAACTTTAATTTAATAAATAAAATGATTACAATTATTCCTTGTTTTTAAAGCTTTCTTTTTTTAGCTATTAAGTTGTTTAAACCTGTGGACGAACATTTGTTCTATAGTGTAGGCTTTTTCTACTAACATGTTTTTTAGGTACATAAAACTTCAATTTTAAGACATCTCAGACACCCCCATGGCATACCACTTCATATCATAGAGCTCTCGATTACCTCTTTATAAATTATGTCATCACTGAAATGTCAATTCAATTACAAAAATTCACTACCACACCACTCCCACCCATTATTACATAGAAAATTGGGACTCTTTCTTCTTTTAAGTGTGTGTGTATGTGGGGGGGGGGGTATTTCTAATATTTTTCTAAGATACAGTTGAATTTTTTAATGTTTTCATTATTCTAGGACACATTTTTCAAATTGATAAGCCTGATAGAAATTTAAAAAATATTATTCCCATGTAAATTAAAGATAAAGTTTAAAAGAAAATGTTAAGAACCATGTTTCATTCCTACTTAGAATTTTAGAATGATTTCTGAGTTTTGAGGTTGAATAAAAATTCAAAATCATTGAAATCATGATTAATTGACTCAATAATTAGGATTTATACACTTTATAATTTCTATTTTTTATTTTATTCTCATTAACTGAGTGGATTATAAGTCTTCAATCTCATTTTGTTTTCTGGGAATATTTCTTGAGAGATACCGGGGATAAGGGAAGCTTCAAGAATTTTCACTGAGATCTTATCAAAGAGTTGACAGACAAGTTTAATTTTAAAATTATTGAGCAAGTCATTAATATCCATTTTACCTGAGACCCACCTGACATCTATACTTTGTTTAGACTACAGTTTCCATGAATGACCTATTAGAAGAAGAGATATTTCAAGCCTATTTCCATTCATACCCTTCTCATTGTACAATGCTTGAAGATTATTTTTGAACAAGTGTGGGGGAGGCATTCAGACAACATGAGATGCTTTCAATTTCAGAGATGTACGATGCACTCACCAGACTACCAACTTGTGATCCAAATTACCTTTTGTGGCATCTCATTCATATTCTATTTCCTTGTAAGATTTTAAAGAAAAGAAAAAAATTGTTATGGGTTGTGTTCTACGAGGGTCAAAAGTCACCATTTTCCAAACGGATGAATCCCTAGAAAGCTCATATGTGGTTAGGTGATGGATGTGACATCTATCTTAGGCATAAATTTCAAAAAATAAAAATGAAAATGGGAAAGGGAGGGAACATAATCATTTCTTTATCTACTTACTTGCGATACATATGGATCCAACCGAATCTAATCGAGTATGGACCTCACATGCCAGATGAAGGAATTTTGTCACAATTATCTTATTTAATATGCATTGTACCTTAGAGATTATCCTCCTTTTGAACATGATTTTCACATTTTACCTAACTACCTACAACCTTAGAGTCATCAAAACCTTGTTTCTAAAAGTCCCCAAGATTATTATTATACTTTTCTTTACACAGTAGAGATAATAGAACCAGTGAAAGCCAATGGGTTGGAACATGGACTTAGGGTATGAGCACAACTTACCTACATTTTACCATGAGTGATGAGAGAAATGAATGGTGAGGTAAATTACAGCTTGGAATATAGCTTAACTAATAGTTGATATATTAAGATTAATAGAATATATTTTTTTTTTGAAAATCTGAACTATAAGGCTTGACAAAGTTACTAGTCAGGATTAAAACTTGAACTTGACTACTTTTCTTCTTAAACATAATTTAATTTCATGGATATAACGTACATTTCATTCTTTAAAAATTGATTCTCCTTTTTGAAATATTTGTTGGAATATATTTCTTGAGGACGAGAAATTATTCAACTGTGTGGGGGATTTGATAAGCCTAAATGTTATATATATATATTTTCTGTCACTTTTTCATTGTTCTTCATTAATATACTAGATAATGAATATAGTAGATGTCCAATTTGGAAGGAAATAATTCTACAAAAGATTCCAAAAAATAAAGGAATAAAAGCTACAATAATGGCCATGTACACATAGTGATGGACAATTTCACTTCATGTACTTGATAATCACAGCTTGCATCAAGAAGTAAAGCCTAAGTTGTGACCAACCACAAAGACAGAAGAATTTGTCAGTTCATGTTGTGAGTCCCTCCTAAACGTCGTGACACCGGTCAAACCAGACACTAAGAAAGCCGTGAGGATTCAATGAAAAAAGATATCTGGCCATGGGGTACACATCATGAAGCACCTTTACACGACGTGACCATGGTCAAATGTCATTAATCCACGGAAGATCCACATGCCATGCTGGAGATCCTCATGAAAATAATGTGAATTAAGGGTTCATGATGTGACGATTAAATACACATCATGACCATTTACTCCTATATAAGGAGAAGCTAGGCTTCACAATGGAGGAGTCTTGGATCATATCTCTCTCCATTTTAGACTCCATTTGTAATTCCCTTATCTTTTTCATCTGAAAACACTTTAGTTACTTGTAATTTATTTACATTTTCAATAAAAGAGCCAGATATTCATTTTTATTCAACTCCTTAAATTCCTGAATTTCTTCATTTCCATTTCTTTCTTTTCAAGTGAGATTTCATTTAATTTTTTCTTTCACTTTTTTCACATATTTATTCAATTCCATTAGAATAGTTATGATTTCCTTCACCCCGTTTATTACTATAATTACCGACACGAGTAGCTAAACGCATCGGGGTAGGGATCAAGGTTCATTGTATCAACACACTTAATTAGATCTCTGGATATAAACATTGAAAACCTAAATGGTTTAGTAATTCAGATATAAAACAACATTCAAACCCCATTTGTGATATTGTACACTGACCATCGGAGAGTCAAGAAAAGGACCCTATCCTAATTGAGTTAAACTATGACTATGACCATTATATTAGGGAAATTTTTGCAATAGTATCTGAATGTATTGAATCTAGGACTATAGCTATCCTACTAAACATGGAATAACTAAACCCTATATAGAATTAGAATACTGGACCAAGGTTGACTAGCGACTACCACTTGCTTCACAGACTAAGCACTTAGGACCTTTCCAAGATTAGAACTAGAATCATAATTATCTAGATACTCAGACTTGATCCCGAAACCTCTTTAATAACTTGAATTCAAACCCAAAATTAGTTAAAAACTTCCCAAACTCTATTAAATCTAGTAAGGATCCTACAAAGGATTCAAGACCAAATTTGTTTTTTCCACAAGAACATCACCCTCCTCATGGGATCGACCCAGAACATCAACCATAATACGCCCCAGAAGTAAGTAAAGTTTGGGAAACATATAAATTCTAATTTTAATCGCACCTTGAGGGATTAAGGAATCCTTTTGGTTGACCGATCAAAGAGCTAGACCAGAGCATCACAGTTTGGGAGTATTTACCACCGAAATTTCTAGTTTATATCTAGATGATAAGGGGACTTTAGAGATGGACTTTCCTGTAGTGGTGGATCATTTCAAGGATATCTTTCCAGATGTCTTTTCAGGTTTACCTATGAAGCGAGAGGTAGATTTATGTATTATGATTGTGCTCGAAGTGGCACCAGTGTCCATTACTACATATAGGATGGCTACACCAGAGTTACAAGAGTTCAGTAAAAATTTAGAGGAGTTGAAGGAAAAGGGTTTCATCTAACCCAATACTTCTCCTTGGGGTTCTCCTTACCTTTTTGTGAACACGATGGATGGTACCCTCAAACTTTGTGTGGATTTTCGGGAGCTAAACCAGTTGATGGTTAATAAACGATATCCTTTTACAAGTATTGATGACCTATTTGATCAGCTTCGAGGAGCCTGGGTGTTCTCAATGATTGACATGGTATCCAGTTATCATAAATTGTGCATTAGACCATCATATAATCCTTTTAATGCCTATTGGAGTAGGTATGGTCTATACGAGCATTTGGTTATGCTGTTCGGTCTTAGGAATGAACTGGTAGTTTTAATGGAACTGATGAACCAAGTGTTTCATAATTACTTGGATTCTTTTTTGGTAGTCTCCATGGATGATATATTGGTGTACTCTCACACTTGAAATGACCATGCCATCCATATTTAGATTGTATTGATTACACTCAGAGAGTATAACTTATATGCTAATATCTCCAAGTTCATCTTTTGGATGGACCATATTCACTTCTTGAGTCATGTTATCTCAAATACAAGTGTATCAGTAGACCTATAGAATGTGACAGAAGTAGTTTCCTATGAGCAGTCGAAGAACATATTTGAGGTACATAGTTTTCTGGGACTAGCTCGTTAACACATGCACTTTATAAAGGAATTTTCATGCTTATTAGTGCCACTTATGAGGCGGACTAAGATTGGGAAAAATTACTCGTGGAAATATTCCTGTGATTCATCCTTTCAGGAGATTAAAGGGAGATTTACTTTAGTACCGATACTGATTTTTTCAGATCCGGTCAAGAGTTACACCGTTTAATGTGATTCTTTTGGTATCAAGTTGGGAGCAGTGCATATGCAGGGGGAAGGAGTCTTTTCATACGGGTCTTGATTGTTGAGGACACATGAGAGGAATTTCCTGATGTATGATATTGAGTTAGATGCAATTGTTCATTATTTATGATTTTGGAGAGATTATCCATTGGGAGAGAATTTTGTGGAATTCAATTACCAAAATACACTCAATTATATATTTACTCAGCATGATATGAATTTTCGACGGTGATGGTGGGATAAGTACCCTCAATATTTTGACATTGAGATTTCCTACACGCTGGGGAAAGGCAACACATTGGTTTATGCGTTGAGCAAGGGGACTCAGATATAGGCTGATCAGGAGGCCAGCAGTGAGTGGAAGATTATGGATATGTTCATTGAGATTCATTTGGAGGAGCAAGATAGATAGAAGCATACATTGATTTCTTCTGTATTTTTTTACCTACACTCTACTAGATTGATTGAAAATGAGGCAGCTATCAGATTCTGAAGTCCTAGTCCTACAGGAGTGTGTTTTAGAAGAGAACACTACTCTTGGGTGGACCATAAGAGATGAAGAAATAATTCATTTTTAGGAATGCGTATGGGTGTTAGTAGAAATACATGAGGAGTTGATGCAAGAATTTCATTCCTTAGTTTCGGCAGTTCATCCTGATGTCACCAAGATGTATCGAGATCTACCCAGCCAGTATTGGTGGCCAGGTATGCAGACGGACATTGCAGGTTTTTTAAGAGATATTCCACATGTCAGTAGGTGAAGGTGAAGCATCTGCGACCAGTAGGTCTTTTAGAGTAGTTACCCATTCTGAGTGGAAGTGCAATGACGTCACTATGGATTTCTTAATGGGTTTATCATGGTCACCTTGATGAATAATGTGGTCTGGGTTGTAGTTGACAGATTCACAAAGGTTGCACATTTCTTTCCAATTTAGGAATCATTTAGTGTTGATGAGATTGGAAGGTTGTAAATATGAGAGATTGTACATTTTCATGGGGTTCCACACTATATAATTTCAGATAGGGATTCCCTGTTTACTTCTTATGTCTGGAAGGCAGTGTAGAGGGATTTGGGTACATAGGTACTCATGGGTACATCTTACCATACCTAGATAGATGGCCAGTCCGAGAGCACAATTCAGGTTTTAGAGGTCACACTTCAAGAATGAATCTTATAATTTGGGGGCTCTTTGGAGACACACACACCCCTCCTGGAGTTTTCCCATAATAATAGATTTCAAGAGATGATTCAGATGGAACCATATGAGAATTTGTATGGTAGGTCATGCCAATCACCCCTATGTTGGTTAGATGTTGGTGAGGAAACTATGTTGGGACCTAATCTTATCTAGGTGACCACTAAGCTGGTGGATTTGATCTAGAAGAAGATGGATACTATGGATTCTCAGTAGAAATGTTATACTAATCGACATAGAAGACTTCTGAAGTTCAAGGTTGGAGATCATATTTTCTTACGTGTCACACTAAAGTTGGGATACAAGAGGATTAGAAGACAGGGGAAGCTTTCACTGAGATACGTCATGCCATTTGAGGTCTTGGAGAGAGTCTGGCTAGTTTCCAATAGGTTGCAGTTACCTCAGAGGTACTGAGATATGCATGACGTCATTCATGTTTCTCAACTACAATGTTACTTTGCAGACCCGTCTAACTTTATTTCCACTCGAAGAGGTTGAGTTGGAGGTGCATGCAGCCTTTGGGGAGAACCCTATTCAGATTGGGTATAATATAAAAAAGTTTCTCTATGGTTGGTCTATTCTTTTGGTATAGGTTCTATGGCAGTATGGTTGAGTACATTATGAGGCATGGGAGAGGGAGGCCAACGTTCGATCACAATGGCCAGAGTTGTTTAATTTTTCTTCTTCACCACCCATGTTAGGGAAATTTATAGATGAATTGCTTTATGGGAAAAGTTTGTAAGAACCAGAATCTTTATTTCAGGTAAAGATCATTATTTTGGGTTTCTTTTGAAGAAAATGGAAGATTTGGAAAATTTCTAAGTACACGCAATGTAGTTAAGAGTACACACCCTTTACCCAGTTTCCGTATGTAGATGTGTGCTGGCCATGTAACAGCCGAGTACATGGCTGTGTAGGTGACCTAGAAGAGTGACTAAAGTGGGGTCCAGATGAGGATAATACATGGCGTGTGTGTTAAATAAACTTTCCATGTAATTTTATTTTTAATTGATATATCAGAGTGGGGCTGCATCTCATTTACAGATCATCCTTCTTCTTCCCGTGTCTTGTACAGGAGAGAAACATATGGCCAAAGATATTTGAGCTCCTCTTATTCCTCTATCTGTGCTCCTATTGAGACGCCTCTAGGTGCGTTGGATTCCTATCAGTGAGTTCTATCTTCATCTAGAGCCATTCTTCCTCATTTTTATTGTCTTTTGGGTTATTCAAGGTTGAACGATTTTTACCCTTTGGTAGATCTACGTCATTCTAGTTCTATTCAAGGGCTGAAGTTCAGGAGTGTTCATCATACAACATCAAGGTAGGTGATTTGTGCCCTTCCACGATTGTATTTGGATGATATATGGTAAAAGTGCCCAATAACTATGTTTAGGGTATTGCATGTTATGGATTTAAACTTTTTTAAGACCTGTTATAGTGTTTTTAATTAAGAAAGGGTTATTTCTTATGTGTAAGGTTTAATACCTTGATTATGGTAACTTTTCACCATGTTTGTTTATTTACAGCCGTTGGGTCTAGGAAGAATGTTAGGCTTGATTTATTTTCCAAGCATAGTGTTATTAGGGTGGAGTTGCTGTTTATTTGAGATGCATGCGATTCACATTGTGGAAGTATGACCAAGAAGAATTTGACTGTGAGATCTTCCCTAGGTAGGGTCATTTTTGTATAATTTTTTATTATGTTAACCTAGAGGTGTTGACTGTGAGAGATCCGAGTGGACATATAATAGAGGGTTAGACCATGAGATCTACCTAGAGGGTCATTATTGAATGAATGTTGCGCCTTAGGGAATTGAATATGAGAGCTTCCAGGTGGTCATTATTATTTATTGTTGCTAAGTAGACAAATGGGTATCGATCGTGAGAGATACCCAGGTGGTTGATTGCAAATGATTAGTTCTTTGTGGGACCAAAGGTTTTAGAATATGTGAGCTTCCCAAAGGGTCATTATTTATTGAATTGATGATATCTTAAACTAGAGGGTCCAGAATGTGATTACTTTCCCTGAGGTTTTCTTTTGAATGTTTGATGAATGTGATAAACTAACCAAGCCAAAGAACAAGATTGGAATCGATCTTACTTTTTTGTTAGATGGTATTTTGAGACTTCTGTTTTTCTATTAGAAATGGGATTCAAATCATAGGATAGATCCCGAGATTTCATTATTCACCGGATTGAACAATTAATGAATGTAAATGAATGTAATTGAAAACTGTAGGGTTGTTTACTTTTGAGTAATTCCTAGTTTATTACTTCATTTCTACACATTACCAGCTATATATATTCACTGATAGTTAGACATAGATAATTTGGTGGTTTCCTAATACGATTCTTCTCACACTCAGTATGGGTCATGCTTTTGGACCCAAATTGATTATATGGTTCCAGGTATATATAATAAAAAGTGCCCTTCTACATCAGGTACTTGATTACTGATCAGAGCTAGAGAGCATGGGACTAAGCTGAGTCTTGAAATGCTATTGGAGTTTACCACTTTCTGAAATTCAGTTTCAGTATTTTATTTCCAGCATGGTGACTTGTTTGGATGCTTTCCTAGGCATATGTGGCATGCATCATTTATATATATTCCCATGTTGTTTATTTAGTATTATTCTTCCTATTTTTAGTTTTGTTATATGGTATTAATGTTTCCGCTGTTTTTTATCCGTTGGTATTATACTTTTTATACTCTTCCAATGTGGGAATAGTTTTTCTAATGTCTTACCTTGGCCCTACTTGCTAGTCGGAAGCCTATAGAGTTTGGGGAAATGTGCATGAGGTTATGTGACCAATCTGGTTCGGGGAACCTTTGGGTGGCACCCAAAACCAGGATGTTGTAAGAGAATATTTGGACATATTTTTACCAAAAAAAAGGTTATGATGTTTGAAGAAAAATGGATAAGTGGTTCCCTCTTATTATAGAGGGAAGGTGCACTTTTTTATTTTTAGAAAAAATTAATTTATAATAAATTAATTCTCAATAGAAATACCTAAAAATGGAAATTAATTCAAATATAAGGTGGTATATAGGGATAATCCCATAAAAAACATATTTTAGATAAGTTTTTGGGTAATTTTAAACCATATCGTGTTGATTAATTCTTAGTCAACCATTTTTAATTTTAACTATGGTAATAAAAATTTTAAAACAAAAAGGTATATAATTTTACTTATAAGGTGTAAAGTGAACCATAAATGGACAATTTATTACAATTTAGACCATATCAGATCCCCTTTCTCGTTATTTAGTGTTTTATGATTTTTATCTAATTTAATAAAATATGATTTTCATAAAATATCAGTTGTGTCAATTTGTACACTATTCATTACATTGACATTAAGGAAATCAATCAAGAAATATAAATTCAACCTAATTCATTTAATACCATCCTAACATGTAATATTTTACTATAAAATTCATTTTGACTCGTAATTAATTTAAATTATATTTATTTTAATATTTATAATAACTTTTAATGGATTGTTTCAATAACTGAATAATTACTGCATCATTATTGTGTAATTAAATATGAAAATTATTTCTTCTCTATAATTTAAAAAGAAAATACAATTGTTTATATAGATTTTTTATATTTCATAACAATATAAATAGTTGGTAATATATTCTATTTAAAGACATTGTAATGCCCTGACCCTAGTTACCTGGATTCGTTGCATTATTACATATAATTAGCATGATCACAAGAGATCAACTCCCGAAAGACCGACTAGTTTAGTAGCCTTGGAAGTAATAGATACATACATAAGTTTTACATTATATCATGAAATAATGAAAAACAACATTTTGTCCCCTTTGAACATACTCATATCCCTTAGCCTATTCTAACTGGCTAATCATGATATACTTATTCACATATTGGGAAAAATAAAACATAGAAAGTGGTGAGCTCAGATGATCAGTATGGATAACAATATAGCATAAACTTTCATAAATAAGCATAAACATATAATGCAATGGATAAGACTAAAACACAAGCCTTTTAAACTTAAATTTCAGAAAAATATGGCAAATATAAATCAAATAATGCCATTTACTTATTCACATGGATATTCTTATAACCTAATAATCGCATTTAATATCAATAGATAATTTCATAATGATGGAATGCATAATTTCTGACATCATAATCACATAGTCAAGGCCTCATTCTAAGACTACAAATAAAGATTTTGTCAAGGCCTTGTGCCAAGACACTAGTTTTCCTCATGATACCTACCGATGCATCAAGGAGCAATAACGGGCTCCAACTATCACTTACTATGTCCAATGAATTCCTCATATGAAAAGGTTTATACATAGTCTAAACATTTGTCTTAAAACTAGCATACGAAATGTAAATATTTTTACCAGAAACCATGAATTGTATAAAAATAATCTGTAAAACTATTTTAGAGAAATATCCCCTTTTTCTTGGAAACATTTAAAAGTATCTCTATTTTTTAAGAATCTATTAAAAATATATTTTTGAATCAAAGTGTCCCATACCACTTTGAAGAAATTATAAATAATTATTATTTTAAAACGTCCATGTCCATATAAATCATTCCTTAAAACCATTTTTAAAACATGTTTCTTAATGAGAAAGATTTAGAAGAATAAATCTTTAAAACATTCAAAATGATATTTTAGTTAGAGTTCCTAACCAAATGAGTGACATTTGAATAAAAATAATTGAGATAATAAAAATATTATAATATCAAGAGAATAAAGGGATTCATGATATACTATTTCAAAGTACAGTATATACACCATATAAAAGTGAATTGGTTCATAATAAGAAAGAAGTATTAATGGAATGTAAATTGATATGAAATCCCTTATAAAGACAATATCCTTATGTTAAAGATAAATCAATGACATAATTATGTGTGAAAAATATAAATGCACTCAATATTATTGGATATTCAGTATAAATCAATCAGAGGACATTCACACATATTCTTGTGACAACAACACCAATGAATTGGATGTTTAACTCAATGAATGGAAATTGAGTTAAGATTACTCTTATCTAGTTAAAATGGATGACTTGATAATTTATCAATGGAGTTATTATGTGTATCAAAAGTATATCCACTCAAATAGGAGTGGAAATTACTACCCAAATAAATAAATAGTGATTTCACACATAATCTTGGAGTAAAATAATCAATGAAGTTTGGGTAAAACCCAATGAGTGGAAATCGAAATTAGAAATTCCCTTACCGATTTGGTAACTTACGAAACATACACCCCATGAATGAAAGATCACACAATGAAGTTTTAAATACCCATAAATTAATGTATATTACACAAATAAGACAATCATGGACAGTACATGCACCACACAAAATGAAATAGTGGCAAATATAGCATGAATCTCACGGGAAAAAAAGTGAGATGAAAACCTCTTACCTTGTACTTTTCCTTAGTTTAGGGTATGTTAAACTCTTGTATAATGGTGAAATAATTGTAATTAAATTATAAATGAACCATATACATAAATATGATATCATATATGATCTTTTAATATTACTTCGTCAATAATATTTCAGTAGTATCATTGTTTCGGGTGTTAACTGATCCGTTTGTTATGGATATGAAGTATTTTATTTGTAACCAGAATGATATTATGTTTTTAAACATTATTGTTTTATCATAAAATGATATTTATTCTTGAATGGTTACGATGGGGAATGAATCTCATCGCGTTTGTGGAGATGGTAATCCGTACGTACGCACGAGCGACAATCCCATTCTATTGATCGTGAAATCGAATGTAATTGGATGGTATATCATATATTCATAATAATTAACTAATTATATTTATTATTTACATCAATTATACTCATTATTATCCCCGTCCAAATAAGTAAGTGTTTAATGACAAACTACACCACGACGTGGAGACGGTAAGCTGTACGTATGCACGTATGGTGACTTTATCATTAATAGGATGGATAGAATAAGGAATATGGTTGTAAAAATTTATAATAACGTCACAGTATGAAGAAGGTACTGGATTTATTATTTTGGTATGGAAACAACAAATAAATAGGTAGTGGAAGAAGAAAAGAACAATGAAAGAGGTGATTAAATAATTACCTGTTCTTCGGGTTTTTCCTTTTGATTTGATCAATATGGCTCCTTTGGTTGGATTTATGATCAAAGTTAGGACTCTAGGTTGAAGTAAGGGTAGTTGGGAGGATATTTGGGTAGGGTTTGGCCGAGTAAAATGGTATTGGAGGTGTGATTTTGAGAGAAGGGCAAGTACCCTTTTATAAGAGAGGGAGGGTCACTTTAGGAAAACCTGGAAATATTATTTTATTATACAATCATATTCGATTTATAATGGGTACAAAAGGATTTATTTTGAGTCTAATGTGGGGTTAGGTCGAAAAAATCTCAACCAATTGGTTTTAGATAGGTTTAGGTCACCATATTAAACTTATCTTTTTAATTTAACTATTGGTATAATAGTTTAACATTTACCATGTATCCTTGTATTTTTATATTATATGGTTAATAAACATACTATAAAATGTTAATAGAACCCCAAATGGATCATTAATGACATATATATTATTATATAAGTCCTTTGGACGAAACTTAGATTTTTAGGACTATTATAATATTTAATAATATAGTATTTTTTTAAAATTAATTTTTTTCAATTTTGACATTATTTAGTACTTGGTTTTTGTGAAAGTCACAAAAATAATATTTCATCGAAAAAAATAAATTAAATCAGCCCTAAAATGTAATATTAACCTTGAAAATTTTTAGAATGCATCAAAAGTGTCAATTTACATTTATTTTAATATTTATAATATCAATCATATTAATCTATCATTAATAAGGTAATTACTGCATCATCATTGTGTCATTAATAAATTTAATTATATAATGTATAAAAATTATAAAGAAAATACAATGATGTAGGAAATAAAATAAAATTTATAATTAATATTTATATTCGAAATTATATTATGTATAAACCAATATTAATAATGTTTTAGTTATTTAAATTTGAATTTAACAGTTTTGACTCTTCTATAAATAAAATAATAATAAATGTCCTAATCTATACCATGTGAAGCCAAAGGATCATATTTTATTCCTAAGGATGATTTTTGTGGAAATAAACTTATCCAATAGATTTAAGATATGTGTTAGTGTAATTATAATATCATTTTTACCTTTAATTACCCAATTTAATTTTAACGATGGTAAATAAAATTCAAAAGTTACTATTCATCAAAAATTATTTTCATCCCATTGACCCAAATTTTACTTACTGATGTCAAATGTTCTCTTTTATTTTTTGAAATTCAATTCATAGAAGTGGTGAAATTATGTTTTATGCAAATTTGCAAATGTTCCTAGAAGATGGGTGAAAGACATTAAAAAATTAAATAAAATTTGAGACATCTAATTTTATTATAAAATGAATCCAATGAATTACAATGAACTAATATAGGTATTATGTTTCTATTTTTACATAAAATAATTTTTTTAAAAATAAATTATTACTTAAATAAAAAGTCGGTTTTGAAACAATAACGTATTTTTTTCACTATTCATAAAAAATTGAATGTTTTCCGAAAAATACCAAAAATTCAACCTAAGATAATTTTGATATTGTGAATCAAAAAATGATTTATATTTAAAAAAATTAAAAAAATAGAGGTTTCATTAATTAATTTAAAATTAAATCCCGTAGTTAAAACCAGAAAGTGGGTTTTGAGAAGTAAAAACTATCAAAAGACTGATATGTGTTTACGTACGGTTTAAAAGTGAAATTAATTCTGAAGACCAACATTGGATTAAATGATAAAATATAATATAATTATACTTAAAAACCATTTAAATGTATAATTTAACAATATAAATTATTTTGATTAAAAAATTTGTTTTCAATTAAAATTTAGTATATTTCATTATTCATCAAAATATTAAAGTTATCACAAAAACACCAAAAATTTATCCAAACTAAATTTTTATGTCCCGCTTCTAAAAAAAAATTTAATTTCATCAAATTGAATATATAAAAGTGTCAAATATTCGATTTTGAAAGGGCTCACCATTAAAAGGCAGAAAAAATACATTTTTTTTGAAAAATATTTTTTTGATCTGAAAATTGACTTTGTCCTTATATTATGTCTAAAAAAACAAAAGATGAATGTTAAAATTATATAGGATATATATAAAATTCAAAATGCAGTTTTTACTATTCATAACCACTTTCTAAATGGTTAGTTTGATAGGTCGTTGTGCGCTTGAACTCGGTGTTGCGTACGTCATACGCTATTTTATTATTCAAAGAGAAGCGTACCGTGGATGCTTGAGGTGTTACCGACACATTAAAAATATTATAATTATTAAATGTTAGAGTGTGACAATTTTTTATCTCTATTTGATTTTAATAATATCCAAGTCATTTTCAAGGACAAGTGTCCATTAAATTATTCAAATTTAAAACATAGATATTAATGGTCAAATTAACATCATCCGATAATATTTATTCAAGTTTTATGGTTGTTTTACAATATTTATAAAATTACTTTGACACTAAATTACAAAATTTACCCATAACGATGGTAATTTTTTTTATTAAAATTACTACTCACATTTTATCAAAATAAAATGGAACTAATTAAAAAATGTGGACCTTATTATAAAAAATATGAAAACCATTTTTATAAAATCAATTAATATAATTTTAAGAAATTAATTTAAAATTAACCCCACAGACGAGACGAAATGATGGGTCTTTAAAGTGAAAGAATTCGAATTATTAATATAGTTTTATATCCATATTCAAGGAAAAATTGATTCCAATCGAATAAATTAGATTAAATGATAAAAAATTTATCTAATTATACTTTAATACTAATAAAAAATATAAGTTAACACTACAAAATATTTTAATGAGAAATCTGTTTTAAAATTAAAATTCAGTATTTTCATTATTCATCAAAACATGAAACTTATAAGAAATATACCAAAAACAGAAAAAAGTGAATTTTTATATCCCAAATTAAATTAAGAAGTTTATTTTCTCAAATATAATTTATATATGTTTCAAAAACATTATTTAAAATAAGTGTTCCATTAAAAGAGGAAAATATGCGTTTTTAGAGAAATACATCCTTTATAAAAAAATTAGACTTGTCCTGTATATTGTCTAGAAAACACATAATATGTATGTTAAAAAATATATTTAATATATTTTGTTTATATATTTCATTAATATAATCCAATAAGAGTGATTTTTTATATGAAACACAATAGTGCATAATTTTTCAGAAAAAACATTTCCTTTTATTTTAAAACTGGTTTTTCATTCAATTATAATTAATTGGTCAATAAATTTTAATGCATGTTTAAAAAAAATTCATTATTAATTTAATCATGTTAATACCCTCAATTGTAATGTCTAGGTTATAATTTTATTGTTTAAATAATTATAATAATTAAATGATGTTTTTTAGAAACAAAGTGTTTCATGTCAAGCAAGCTAAGACTATATTGCGTGTTGTAAAATCATGATGTGGTTTAACTTATAATAGAAGACATCAAGTAAATTTAATTAATTTAAAATATAAAGTTTATAAAAACTAAGGGTGTTACACCCTCAATACTAGTCGGTAACCTATGGAGTATGATGAGGCACACTTGAGGTATAATGGAGATTTAGTTGGGTTATCCATCTTAGTGAGCTAGAGTAATGAAATTACATAATAAATTGTATTTTTCCATTTTTTTTGGGAGATAAGCCCAACTTATCATAAAATAAGTAATTATAGAATTCTAAATTCACATCCAGAATCTAAATTTAAAATTATGATATCTATTAGTGATAAAATACATTGTTACTCTATGAAGACTAATGAAATTCTTAATATATAACCTGGTAATATTCTCAACAGAATGAAATTTTTGATTGTATTTAAAATGGTCCAAATTCTAGATTTAATTCACCACCACCGAAATAGAATGACACTATTGTGGTGATCTTTCTAATCCCATCACAAATCCCATAGGAATTTCTTCCCACATTCATCTCAATATTGGGAAATATTTTAAAGACCCATAAGTATGATTATTTTTTGCATTAACCTATTAAAAAATAAACCCTCAAGACACATATATTGAATTTCCATTTTTTTATACAAGTTTACGAAAAAAACCTTTATTTAATGTTTATCTAATCTTTAAATATGAAAATTAATCATTTACTTAAAATATAATCGTCTATTTATTTTTTCAAGGATATAAATTATTTTTATTATGAGAATGTGTATTCTTTAGTTTCAAGTTGTCAAACAACTTCTCTGATTATCATACATGAATTTAAGGAGTTACAAACATGGTTTGACAATAGATTTTGTCTCAATATACCTTTATTTTTTTAAATTAATGTTATTATCTAGGATTTAGTTTTTGAATATAGTATATAAAAAATAGGAACTAGAGTTATAATTAATTGAAACTAAACTGAGAAATGTATCCCTATATAGAGGGACATTGGGTCAGAATTCCTATTGTCTACGTGTGTTATGCCATGTTATAGAAAGGCAGGGTTTATCAAACTATGGACCGAGGATTACTCATTATAGGATTGGAATTTCATTCATAATTCTAAGACATTACATGAAAAGTTTTTATACCTTATGAATGATATATATTTGGATATTTTTAAATATATTTTACTCCAATTTTTTGGTGTGTAACACAATGTATGGGTTTTGTAAAGAGTTACACATCAATAGGGTTTGAATTTTTTGGTTTATTGGATAGAGTATGATTCCAAATATAAATCACAATAAGGCTTCATGAATTAAGGGAGTAACATAAGATAATATGGTCAAATTAAAACCCCTTCAAAATATGACATATTTGACTCCTTCCAAAGAGTCACTTATCAAGACCACGATCGCCCAAACTAGTAGGTTCATGCAAATGATGGGTACCCAAAGATTATTATTTATAGTTAAATTATGTAATGTGTAGTTTTATTCTATTTTTGGTTTCTGGTTCTTGTTATTTTATTTGGGTTACACTTTATAAGGAAATCCTAACAGTTAGGATACTAGTGGAATAGAGATTGGTTTACCCACATGATAGATTATAAAATAAGATATCCGCTTGACTATCCCAGACTCATATATGATATAATTAAGATTATTCCCTACCTAAATACATAATTGGTGAGAGGAATGCCAAAATAGGCTCATTTATTAGTGAAATATAAGCCTTGTCCCATTAATTGATATAATGAGTTTGAAATGGGTCATTATTTTCATGGGCTCCCATTCAACAAAATTACTTATGAAATGTTGGAAACACGTGATACTAATTTGATAATGTTTTATATTGTAGATAAATAAAATCATTATAATAAAACATATCTTTTAGATAAATCATATAATTATGAGAAGCTAAATGTAATAAATTACTATGAATGGTAACCTAAGAAATGTTCTTATGGAAAATTTATTTGTGTATGATTAGTGGCTTCATGTGTAACCAACTGTGGAATTTTTTAAATAAATGAATATATATTCTTATGATAATAATAAAATGATTCAATTTGGTTTTCATATACATTAATTTAAAATGGCCCAGTTATTTTTTCCCTCATATACACAATATGATTGATTGCGTAAAATGATACTCAATATGATTGAGTATGATAATGAATCGATGAGACTAGTGGTTTCTTTAAATCTTGTTCTGGTTAAGAAATTCATTCTAATTTCATTTATGTAATTATTCCAATAATTTTAATGAGTTCAAGAAACATTTACTTGATAATATTAAAATTTTGAGAATATATGAAATGTGAATATAATGTATAGGTTTTAGTGTTGCATAAAAATTAAAAGTTTTTAAAAGTGAAAATAAGAAGAAGAAAAGTAATATTAGTAGTTAATAAATGATTATTAAAGTATAAAATTAAAGTAATTAAAACCTAGTGTTATTATGATGGAAATAGTAATGATTCAACAAGATTAAACTTTTTAGAATAGTTAAAAGGTGTTTTTGAAACTCTATTGAATGTTTTACTTTGGTATGAATATTATAGAAATATATTCTTCAATTTTCAAGGGAATATAACATTAAATGTATACTTTAAAAGTATTTAAATTGTACTAGAGTTCATAATAAATTAAATGATTCATAAAGCTTAGAGTTTTTATACAATTGATGAAATAACGAGTTTCAACATCATAGAGTTAAATGAAAATGAATAAATCTAGCCTATATGAATCTAAATAAAAGATGAGTATAGATAGATTATTTATATTATATGATAAGAGAGTTTTTATGTTAAGAATGTGTTGATATGAAAAATATGATATGATACATAGAGGTTACGAATTATTTTATTCTATAACATATTTTTAGAATAAGAGGATTATAAAATCATTTTTTATAGAACACAAGGTCTATCCAGATATTTATTAAAATTTGAGGGAATATGTAACCAAAAACCATATGTTGTATATGTTAATGAATAATTTATTATTTTCAGTGAGAAATTATCCAAACCCATAGAATACTATATATGATATGGAAACATCAATTTATTTTTTTAAATTTTTTTTCTAAAAGGAAATAAGTGTTATTTCAAAAAAAAAAGAGTTGGGGTATCTTATCATGATATTTTAAAGATAATATAGTATTTATGAGGATATGTGGACTATGTTTAGACTTAGATATGTTCAAATTTATGAAATAGAATATTATACCAATATAAAATTAAAGTGATATCCACTTAATATCCTTAAGAGTTGTGGATTTATGACTAAATAGAAAATGTAAATAATTACATTCAATTATTTTGAGAAAGTGAATATAAATATTTACAAAAAGAATATACACCTTAAATTCAAAGATAATTTTACATAATATAAAAAAGAGTTTTAGGGTATGGAAATAAATAGAATTTTAGAGACTTATATTTAGTTATTATAACAAAGTGAATATCATGTTATCCAAAAGGAGTATAGAATGTATTGGTGGAACATTATGTAAATTCATAAATTATTTCCAAGAAAACCATGATGAAAATGTTTCTATGGATGATGATGTTAAACTGAGAAATAGTTCTAAGTTGAAAACAAAAGTTGAAATCACAATGTTTGATATAATATAGTTTAGAAGATTGAATATGGTTAAGGAGTTCAAATTTTCCATATGATTCCTAATGCTCCCCATTATTGAAACATTATTTATTCAAAGATAATACTCACTAAATAATTTAGTGGTACAATTTTATTAGATGGTATTATTGACATGTGGTAAGAATTATATATAGACATAATGGTTTAACAAAAAACCCAAACGGTGTACCTAATTTAATGCTAGTCTGGGAGCCTCTCATACATGATTTGATAAATATGTTCTTATGGAGTGTTTTTATAAATATTTTTAAATTTATTAAGAATATAAAATTAATCATATAAAAATAAAATATCGACTTTATCATTTTTTCACATTTTGTGTATGTCATGACCCAACCCACGCTGAGGCCTGATCCACAACAACCCCAATCCCACCTCCATAGGCCAGGGGGTGGAGATAAGTGTTGAAGGCATAAGAAACTTTTGGAGGACTCTGGCTAAGTACATTTACACAAGAAAACAACCAACTTAATGAAAAATTGTAGAGAGAAATGATTAAAAGGTGATAGACTGCTATATATAAACCAAACATGCATGGACTTATAAACAGTATAAGTATGGTAATGCAAACTGAAAGGGAAAGGAAAAAATACATGACCAAATAGAAAAGTTTCCCATCATCATATAAATTGGAAATGTAAAATAGCCAAGATATCCCCACCCCTAGATCCCAAGTTATGACCATCATATGCTGTCTAAGCACCCCGTATCTCTAAGATCCTATGAAATCATGTTCAATATGTCCTTCGTTAGCTTAAGGCACGATACATACGGGAAAATACCATCCAGGGGTGAGTATAAAAATACCCAGTAGGATGCCCTGAAAGTAGAAGGGGGAGCATTAAGAGATACATTAAAGAGGAAAGAAGTAGATAGAACAAGGTATGCTAAAATTTTATAGCTTGAACCCAAACCAAGAGATTGATAAAAATGATATATATAAGGTCGGTCAAAAGAGTCCCAAAAGAGAGATTAAGGGGATCTCCATCTCAAAACCCAACCCAAGAAGAAGAGTCGGCAAAATTTCCATGAATATCAATCAATGATGCCTCGCATTCCACACATATTCCTTGAACACGCAAGTCAAAGGGGTTCAATCAATAAACATTGAAACTATTTCCTTTGGGTGGCACTGACTCGCCGATATTATTTTAGGTCATGTTACAAGGACACGTATCGATGCGGAAAATTTCCCTCTTTGCCATGATTCCAATGGAATGTGAAATCATGTCTTTCCACTAATCTATATATATGGAAGGTGCAAACTCAAAGCAGAGGACCCACACCCTAGTGCATTTGGAGGGTTTCACTCTAATAGTAGTTGTAGAGGACCCACACATTAGTGCGTCAGGGGGGATCCACTCTAATAGAATGCATAGAGGACATGTGACCTATTTAGTAAGGGGGGATCCACTTTAATAGTCGTCTTAGGGGATCCACATTCCAGTGTGTTAGGGGGGTTCCACTATAATAGTCATGGAACTGCTCCTTATTATCACAAGGGGGTTCCAATCTTGGCCATCAAGGAACTAATCCCTACATGAAAGGGGTGTTCCACATGGAAGTAACTATAGAGGACCCATGACCATGCTAACAACGGGTTACACTATGGTATCATCAAGGACCCATTACCTAGTGCGTCAAGAGGGTCCCACTCAGAGATATATGATATCCTTACATGGATACTAATATCGTCGAACACCACCTATGTATGATTAATTCTTGGAAACATAACATCGTAACAAAAAATCCCCATCCGATGTCACCATCAGGGTCTATGTGGAAAAAACATGTAGGATATGCTATTTACTCACCCGAATTGAGAAACCGATGAAATGGATTCTTTTCACAGCAACAAGCCTGAATGGGACCTTGTGGGGACTATGCCTCATTCCAAAATTTTAAATACCCAAACATTCATAAAAATAATTCTTTTAAAAAAGGATCACATTTCCATATACGACATATCAATTGGATGCTTCGATTTGGAGTTACGAATGCTTGAAGCTCCAACCCGAGAATTTAACCACAGATCAGCCATCACTCGCACACTGGATAATCGTGGACCGACCGCCGCAGTTACTCCACCTACCATCACAGTCAAACACCCATCACGTGGCTTCCCCTGGATAGACCACTGTGGTCAGTCCAATTTCCACACCGATCTGTCATCGCGGTCGAACAACTATGATTCCACCTCACAGTCATTGCACCGAAGACAGCTCGAGCGGACGCGACTCTATAGTTGACCACAACTGTGTGCCAACCCGGTCCCCCTAGATCCAACCTGGGTCTATCTCATATGGCCCAACTAGTCTCAACCCACTCGGCCCCGGCCCACCTAAGCCCAACCCACTTGGGCCCGCTCCTTCATGGGCTGCCTGGCCGGATCGTTGGCCGCCGCTGACCATGATCATCGGCCCATGTGGCTCCACCATATATTGCATATAGCTTAGCTGTCAACAATTCTACTAACCATTGTGTAGAAAACTTCCTACTAGCCTCAACATGCGGCACCTCCGCCATCGCCGTCTGGACCCACTGCCTGCCACCTATCATGGCTCTACCACCCACACTAGGTGATGCCTCCACACCGGTGGTCCCTTCCGTGGACCGATGCACCTCATTCGATGCTAAAAACATGAGAAAAATGTGGATCTACAACCCATGGGTCCTGATATTCACATATCCATGAACCGCTTGAAGATTTATTATCATTTTGATGTAGAAAAAAGTAAACTATGAATAACGCGTGAAGAACAGATAAAGGGGATAAATTTAAATTGAATCCAAGCATAGATCAATCAAAATGTTAGTTTGGTCATCAGAGATGATGTTAAAAACAATTAAATCGACAAGGAAATTTTTTTATGATTACAAAACAACGAAAAGAATACATAAGAAGAATCCTACTGTAATTTGGATCCATTCGTTGTCATTAAATACTATCGCCTACGACCATGCGTTCCAACGATGGTTTTCCATTTTCTCACCAATAAAGGAATAACTAGAGATTTCGGTGGTGGGATTATTTTGAGGCAACCCTATCCAAAACCTCGTAATCTCCTATTTGTAATATTGCAATTAGGTCAAGGTTATGCTTATTACGCACCCCCACCAATGGTCATGGGATCCTAACATCCCGTCCCCTCTCACTTTTTGTCACTCTTAGGTAAAAAACCACATTAAGAACTCAATAACAGTCTTGGATTTCCAATCCGAGTCCTTATTCAATATTTATTCATATTTACATCCAAAATTAAATAAAATAATCTAATTATTTTATTTATAGTATGTCCTGAGTGACTTTTTCGACAGGGAATCCATGCCGACAAAATTTATGACTTTCCTAGTGTAAAATCCACATTCTGGACTCAACCGTTCCCTCATATTTCTGATCCAAGTAACTGTTTAAGTGTAAAAAAATTTAATTAGTGTGAGTAG
Organism: Viscum album; assembly: GCA_963277665.1. NCBI lineage: Eukaryota > Viridiplantae > Streptophyta > Magnoliopsida > Santalales > Viscaceae > Viscum > Viscum album. The sequence goes on from OY728127.1 coordinate 320,839,992, forward strand.
GATAAAATATACATAATATTTTTATAAAATTATTTCTAGTAAGACCGATCCATGAAATCACACGCTGTATTCAAGCCTAGCTTTGGAAATATATAGAGAAACATATAAAAGTATTATAAAGAAAAAAATGGTATCTACATCATTCCAGCCTTTAATATTTTCATCCACTAACAGAAAAAAGGGGGGAAAACTTAGGGCAATGAGCCCACATCTGGCTCTCCCATTCCCAATAACTTTTATGCATGTTTCCATACTGCCACAATACGCTAAGCAAAGGGATGGTATGTCCATGTAAGGTCCACTCCTGTCAATCCTCATTCACCACCAAGTGCTCTGCAAAGGTGGATCCATATATAATGTCTTGTATTCCCAAATTGATGACATGCATAGAAAAATGCATTTATCTCTTTAACTGCGACATTTGAAAGAGGTTGTGCTCTTTCTCCAACTGTGGGGGTAGGGAAAGACAATATGCAACCTCAACAACCCTCTGCATGATCTTGAATGACTTGATATTCCTCAGGTATAGATTTCCTCCTTCACATTCTACATTGTGGGAAGAATATCATGAAGAGGTGGTCTCTCTACTAGATATCCAAGGGCCTATGAAAACAATATTTTTAGGATTTATATATGCTCTATGCCATCTTCTTCTATTCATGGATAATCAAAACTTTCTCTGTTTTCACCTAGACCAACTCTGGGACCATGAGGGATGACTCCCCAAACTCCATCCAGTATAGAGTTGACCTACATGGTCTCCCATAAAGGGTCTCAAAATGATCCCTATAGATTGTAGAGTGGTAGCTGTTTCATTAAACAAACTCTACCAAAGACTGGAGATCCTCCCAGCTCCAACCGAAATTCAACACGCAAGCCCTTAACATATCCTCCAACACCTAGATAGTGTGTTTGGTCTGCCCATTAGTTTGGGGGTGAAAGGATGTACTCATCCATAGATGAGTTCCAAATTCCTCTTGCAGGCCTCTCCACAATCGTGATGCAAACCACATTTCATGATCAGAGACAATCAAGTAGGGTAGCCCATGAAGGTGGACAATCTACCTTATGTACAACTACGCCAAAATCTCCACCAAACTCTTCACCCAGAATGAAATAAAGTGAAAATACTTTATGAGTTGGTCTACTATAACCCAGATGACATCATGGCCCCACACTATGCGTGAAAAACCTATTAATAAGTCCATCTATATGTTGTCCCATTTCTAATCCAATATCTTAATAGGCTGAACAAACCGTCAGAACCTGATGATTAACGTTAATTTATTGATAGGTGGGGCATCATGAGACAAACTCAGCTACACTTCATCTTAAGATGGACCACTAAAACTGTAAATAATGATCCCTTTACATCTTCCCCACACCCGTATTTAAAAATAAGAGTGAAGTGTGGAACTCATACGTCACCTCCTCCCTCATCACAACTAGAACTACTGTTTCCCTTAGAAAAGGATCTTATGATTCCATACATTAGAATATCAATCTGGTGTGTCTCCAATGGATATATGATCATGTATAACATCACAGTAGATGTCTCCCAATTGGTAAAATTTCACATGTTCATGTAGAGATGGAGTTTTCACCATTGATTGTAGAAAAAATATACACTCACGCTCCACTAGGGTCAGTTGTAGGGAAGATAAATGCTCTGAAACTTCTTTAACTAGGCATGCCCATGAATTAATTACAATGGAATCATCTAAAATGTTTTCCTTTATGATAGTATAGACTATCTCGATGTCATAGCTTGTTGGAACTCAAACCGACATCGCTACTTTAGATTCAAGTGTCTCTTGTTGAAGATGTACCTAAGGCTCTGGTGGTATGAGTAAACCAAAAAGAGCACTCCAAGAAGTAAGTGCCTCCACATTTTTAGGGAGAATATTTCCACAACTAGGTCTAGACCATGAGTTATATTATTTTTTTGTTGGGGTATCAACTGCCTCGACCAGTATGCGATGACATCCTGCCATTGCATCAACACGCAACCGATCCCTGATCCTGAGGAATCACAATACACTACAAACTAAACACCTTCCTTTGGTAGTCTCAAATATGGACCACTCGTCAGCCTCTTCCTCAACTCCTTGATGGAATTATAACACTACTTAGACCTGGTAAAAAGTCTTCCCTACTGCATCAGAGTATTCAAAGGGGCTATGATCCTCAATAAGTCTACCACAAATCTCTTAAAATACCCTACCAAACCATGAAAGCTTTTCACATTTTACACATTCTCGGGTGGCTCCCAAGAAATAACTTCTTTGATCATTTCTAGATCCACATATAAACCATGTTCATAAATGAGATTCCCTATAAAGTGGACCTCATGTATCCAGAACTGGTGATTCAAGAGATTTATGAAAAACTGGTTCTCTCGAAATAAATCACAAACCATCCTCAAGTGCTCCGTATGCTCCAACTCTACCGTAGTGTATAAGAGTATGTCATAAATGAAGAAAACTAAAAACTGGTCCATGTAAGGATAGAATACATTTTTTATAAATTCCATTTAAATGGAGGGGGAATTTGTCACACCAAAGGGCTTCACTAGGAGCTCTTAGTGCCCATAGTGACATTGAAAAGGAAAGTTCAGAATATCTACCTCAAAGACCAATAACAAGCAGTATACGGACCTGATATCGATCTTGGAGAACCATATCACACCTCAAAACTACTCAAAGAGGTCATAAATCCTTATCAAAGGGTACTTTTTCTTTATCATGGCCTATTTAGAGGGATGATAATCCACAAAAATCCATAATCTTCTGTCTACCTTCTTCATGAACATAAATGGAGATACCCAAGGGATACAATGGATATGATGAATCCTTTCTCATAAAGGTACTACAACTATAACCATAGCTCCTAGATCTTGGTTGGTTCCATCTGACATATCATAGATGATATCAGGGTAGGCCCTGATTTTATGTCAATGAAAATCTCTAACTCCTTCCTCAGAGGTATCCCTAGAACTTCTTTCATTAAGGTGTCTATATAATCCTACACAATTAAAGGAACCAAAATTCCCGAAGAGCCTACTACACCATGTGTTACTATCACTAACTGATGGGTGATAGGTTGAAGTCTCCTACTCACATCACCTGCCTTCCCTGATATGAGGTATCTTTCATTGATAATGGAGAACCTCATCCCAATAGTGTGTAGGCATCTCACTAGTCTACGGTGAAGATCGATTTGGTCTGGAACCATGGAATGCCAATCCCTACCCATGATAATGTCATAGGGATCTATTGTGATGACCATTTGGTCCCACATGAACCTCGATCCTCCAAGTGATAGCCCACACTTCTGGAAGATGAAAGACATAGAATATGCACTCCTTGTAGGAACCTAGTTACAAAGATAATGTGAAAATGCCAATAATGGGAGTTCTAACTCCCATACCCGGAGTAACGAGTTAAAATAATGATTGGAACCTCTGTCTACTAATTCTAAAGCAATATTAGAATAAATATAGTTTTTACCATGAATCATCTCATATGTTGCGAGATTGAGAACATCCATAGTATTCACATGCCCATAACCTCGATTGACAGCTCCCTGATCTTGAAATCGGCTGCCTAGTGGGGGCGTTCAATGAACCTCATAGATTCATCCCCCCAAATGTAGCTCCTCATTCTCCTCTTCCAAATCCTCATCCATGGGGACCATCCAATTACTTCTTGGGGGATCCCTGATCACGATGTTGTCTCTATAGTGGTGGTCTATCTGCTATCTTTCTTGGAGGCTCAACATGTCTAGATGGGTAGTCTCATTCCATGTGACTTCTCCAATCATAAGCATAACACCGACACTCCTCAGGTAGTCCCAATTCTCGGTGCTTTCCCAGTGCTTCTTGACCACTTACTCGAGCCTGATTATGGGGAGGCGTCTTGCATCAAGATCCTATGGACTGTTATCTTACAACTTCCATAGAAATAAAAGCTTTATAGACTCCACTTCTAGTCCAACCTAACTAGTGTCCCTCTAACAGAAATCTTTCTATCACTAGTTCCTTCTCCAGGACCCTAACCTAGCTGGGGATGCACAGAGGTACTATGATTGCACAGATCGCTCTGTGGAGTCCCTGATCAACCTTATGTGGTTGGATATATTTTTCATGGATCTTGTCCAAAGAGTACTGAGTCAGGTCTATTAACCTATATGAGTACTCTATAAATTTAACCATCCTAACTGAAGCTCTAGAAGCTTCGGAATCCAAACCTAGTGTAAGAATATTGGGCAGTACTCCTCACAAAACAACTACCAGAAGTCACCCCATGATACTGTCAACTCCACAAGCATCTGAGTAATGATGATCCAAAAACATCTATCCACTCCATGGAATTGACTAGCTTCCAAAGATGCAATAAGATCAATTAGGTTCTGAAAAATCCTGAAGAGTCAGACCACTGACTCTAACCAATCCTATGCTACTTGAGGATCTGGTTCTCCGTTGAACCATAACGATCTCTAACACTGAAACTAGGGTAGTTTTCTCAGCCTACACACGTCTTCATCACCACTATGCTAGAATGATTGCTTCTCAAGAGGTGGAGGTGCTACTAACTATCCACGCAGAGGAAGGGGATCACATGATGGACCTTGAACTGAGGCCTCGTCACTTATAAGTTTATCTTCCTGAACTAGAGATGGTATCATGTTTGGATATCATCGTAGAGGCATCCTGAAAGTTATTATGGAGTATCCCAGTCAGATGAGCATATATATATATATATATCAACAATAATGTTGATCTGACTCAAGAAGGACAATCAATGACTCAATCCTATATAATGTATGTACCATTGATCTCTGCAACAAATGAGATAGAATTCCAAGTCGATGAGAGGGTAATAAGTGTCTTGGTGAATGGATACATTGGCTGCCCACCCCATCACTGGTCTCCCTAGCTTAAGAGCCACTCTCAAGATACTTTGACACTGTTTCCCTAATCCCAACTAATAATTTATATGGGGAAACATATGAACAACATCCCAAGGAATGGACTTTCTCTAATAGAAATTTTTGATGACCCAACACATGTCAGGGCTTGAGTTGTAACTACCAAAATCCCACCTGTATAGGATAGGGGTGGAAAAAAGCACTGAAGGAACAAAAATATTGTGGAATCCTTTACTTATGTACCTGTACACACATGTACAAACAGCATATTTCAAAAGTTCATACTGAAAAGATTAAATTATGATACATTTTGTATGAAAACAAAACATGCATGGAATTATAAATAGTACAAGTAAGGTATTGTAAATTGAAAGGAAAAGGTGAAAAGTACAAGCCAAACCAGAAAAGAATACCAATGTGAATATAACTGAAAAATTAAAGTAGCTTAGATATCCCTAACCTTGGATCCCAAACTACGACCACTGTATGCATTTCCAGCACCTTGTATCCATAAGATCCACTAAAGACATGATCAACCTATCCATTGTCTGTATAAGGTATGATATGTGCGGGAAAATTCCATTTAGGGTTGAGTATAAAAATACCATGTAGGATACCTCAAAATCTAATGGGGGATCCATAATTGCTACAATGAAGAGGAAAGTCGAAGATAGAACAAGGTATGGTAATAGAGTGCAGTTCGAACCAAAACAAATAGAGTGAGAAACTTGATATATATATACTCAGTCAAAAGATGCCCAAATGAGAGAGTAAATGGATCTCTATCTCATATACCAACCCAAGAAGAAGGGTCTCCAATAGTTCTAGGAGTATCCATCAATCCACATGTCTTCCCTAAACATGCAAGCCAAATGGGTTCAATTACCACACCTTGATACAATCTGATTTAGGCGACACAAACTCTCTTTCGTGATTTTAGGTTCTGTCACAAGGATGCATCTCAGTGGGGAACTAATCCCTCTTTATCGTGAGTCCAAAGGTAAGTCAAACCACATATTTCCAATGATTTGTATATCTGGATTGTGAAAACTCGATGTAGAGGACCCACACCCAAGTATATCAGGGGTGTTCCACTTTAATAGTAGTTATAGAGGATCTTCACCCTTTTGCGTCAGGGGGTTCCCCTAATAGTGGACATAGTGGACCCCTACCCTAGTGAATCATGGAAGTTCCACTCTAATAGTTGTTGTAGAGGACCTGCTCCCTAGTACGTCAGGGGATTCCACTTTTATAGTCGAGGACCTACAACTTGGTATCACAAGGGGTTTCCACTCTAGGTCATTATAGAACTGTGCCATAACTAATAGGGGTTTCTACTCAAAATTAACTATAGAGGACCCCCACCCATTTCGACAAGGGGTTCCCCTCTGATAACAACAAGGACACACACCTTAGTGTGTCAGGGGGGATTCACTTAGAAATCTACGATATCCTTGCCTGGCCAATGCTGTCATTGAATACAATCTGAGTAAGAATCATTCTTGGAATACTTCATGTTGTTACATGAAAGTCATATCAGAGGTTACCATTGCACTCAACATGGATAAACGAGCAGGATAAGATGCTTACTCTCCTAAATCAGGAATCTGATGAAAATGGTGTTTTTCACTGCAACATGCCCGAATGAGACTTCTTGGGGCCCGTACCTCAGTCCCAAATTTTAAATTCCCAAAATGAACTCAAAATGGATTCCTTGAAAATAGGATCATGTTTCCATATATGTGATATCAATTTTATGCTATGATTTGGAGTTATGGTTGTTTGAAGCTGACGCCTGAGAAGATTCCTACAAAGGAGCAGTCACCCGCAGACTGACCAACTATGGAACAATCACCATGGTCAGTCTACGTACCATCATGGTCGACCATTAGCGGTGTTTACACCTATGGAATGGCCACCATTGTTGACTGCCCATGGTCTGACCGCACATTTGTTACACCCACAACAACTCAAGAGGTCGTGGATCTGCGGTTGACCACCGTGACTGACTTTAGATGGGCACTTCCTTGGTCAACCTAGTTCCAAACTGGGTCTATTTCATCCGACCTGCATGGGTCTAGCCCATCTGGTTTTACTAGGGCCGACCCACCTGAGCCCGAACCACCTGGGCCCGCTAGCCCATGGGCCACCTGGTTAGCCCGCCTGGCTAGTCTGCCTGTTCAGACTATTTGCTATTGTTGGCCATGATCATCCGCCTACACAGCTCCCCCACCAACCACACTTCCAACCATTAAATTCCTTTCCTCCTTTTGCTACACCATGAGGAATTATGACCTCTTTCATCTACCATGGCCTCCCACCGCCTATACGAGGGGCCTCCGCCATGCGCTGCCACCGCCATGCCGATGGTCCCTTCCACGAACCACCATGCCTACTCCGATAGAAGAAAATTTAGATGAATGCAGATCTGGAAAACTTTGGCCCTGATCTAAAGAGTTCCATGCCATGATATAAGATTCACTTTCATTCTGACACGCTAATACTAGATGATGAAAAACATATGAAAACTGAATAAAGGGGAGAAAAATAAATGGATCCCTAGAATGGATCTATGGTTGTGTTAGTTTTTCCATCAAGGATGATGTTTAGCATGATGAAATCGAGAGGGAAACAATTTTATAATTCCCGAATAGATAAATTAATCAAAATTAAAAATCCATCATTGATTTGGATACATTCATCATCAATGAATATGCTCGCCTATGATCATATATCTGTCGATGGTTTGTTGTTTTCTCTCCAATGGAGGAATAGAGGGTGCTTTCCATGGTGGGAGGATTATGAGGGAACTTTAACCATATCCCCAAAATAGCTTATTTATCAACTTGTTTATTTATCAACTTGTAATTAGGTCATGGTTAAACTTTATAACTGCACCCGCCAATAGTCGATGGATTCGAACATCTCGTGCCCTCTAACATTAGGCTACACAAAAGTAAAACACCACATTAAAAACTCAACGACAGTAATAGATTTCCAATATGAGTCCTCATTCAAGATTTATTCTTGTTAGTATCCAAAAAAAATAATAAATAATTAAATTTATTTATTTATGGTTATTTCCTTAGTGAATTTTTCAATAGAAGACCCACAATGACCAACGTTATGTCTTTCCTTGGGTAAATACCACATTCCAAACTCAATCGTGCCCTCAAATTTTTGAATCGGGATACCATTTATTTTTTTTCCCATTTCAATCTTTTACGTAGTATAAAATATATTTAATATTTTTATAAAATTAATTGTGAGCACATCGGGCCTCAGAATCTCTGGCCGCTCTACGCCTAGCTCTTGAAATATATAGAGAAATATTTCGAAGACTTAAAAGAAAAAAATTGGGTCTCTACAATGTATATTTTTATATATTAATATTAATTTCATTAAATGTAATGATAATTAACTAAATAAATAATTTAATTCACTTATTCCTGTATGGTGTTTGTCACTGATCATTATAGGTCATTGTGAAATGAAAATTTTAGTATAAGTAGGATCCTTGTATTGAGATATAGAATATTATCCTGAGGCACAAACATTGGTTTAGTCATTGTATTGACCCAAGAGTATACTAGATGTAGTGTCATAGACTATGTTTTTGGTATGGTAGGTGTGACTAGTTCAAATTTAGAGACCCTTTAACTTGAGTTTGGTGATAAACCAAGCATTAGAAAATATATAAATTGATATCTTTATTATGAAATCCCTGGGTATTTACTAATCAAGGCGTTTTTGTGTATATTTATAATACATAAATCAGTTGTATCTCAACCATTTTATGATTTTCCTCCCATATGATGAGTAACACATCAGGGCCTTTGATAGTGATAGAATGGCTATGACAATTTATATCTTTTATAAACATTAAATTAACATTTTCCACATAATGATTCATATAATAAAACCCCAAAATATTTTTAGGCTTAGTGTATTTGGGTAATTAGATAGATATCACTATAACATTGAATAGGGATACAACATCATTAATTAAAACTCCATAACATGCCCATTGAATTCCATTGATCTACTAAAATTTCATAGGCTAACCATGGGATGTACATAAGAAAGGTATATTATATAATACCTAGTATGAGAATAATCAAATAATAACATGAGTAAAGTAATACATGTTATTCAATAAGCATATTTGGGTGATATAAAAGGGTGATAATCATAATGATGAATATCAATGCATGATATAAGACGATAATCTCATGGAAACATAAGAATGTTGAAACAACATAAAACATGAAATCATAAGAATATGTAAATGATGACCCTTGAGACATCATGACACTGTGTTCTTTGGATAACCTCCCATCCACAATACAAGGTATATCATGAAATAAAACCATTACCCAATGCGTTGGAGGAAAATGTAATTTGGGGCCCAACCCTCACATTTTTATTATATACCTAAATTTGTGTTATCGATAGATCACACTAAATAAGGATCTATTTAATCAATTTTAATCGGTTATCAATGATTAATGAAGGATATGTACATATAGTTTAATACCCTTGGGTGGGAATGCAGATGCTTATTCACAAAAAAATGATTGGCATGAAAAATGACGTGATATTTTTGGTTGTATAACTGGTGTATATTGTAGCACCCCAACCCAACTTACTAGGTTATAACTGTAATGCCACATGACCTTATGTGTGTCTCCCCATATGTAAGTGGCTGATGACTAGTGGTGAGGGTCTAAGTTTGAATGTGGGGAGACTTTACCCTTAGTATCTTGTCATGATATAAACAATAAATAAATAATATAATAAAAAATTAGTGTACCATGTAGAAACTGAATAATAGAACAAATTTCATTCCACAAATAAAAAAATGGGATCCCAAGTAGGTAATCAAAACAAGAGGATTTGTGTAGAAGATGTTAAAATTTGTAAAATAAAGCCCGCCAGATTTTGTCCTGATCTACTACCAACACCACACTCCTCTACTCCAATATCATCCATATTCCCCATGCTTTTACCTGGATCACTATACATGAAGTCTTCAGGAGTATAAGGATTCCCATTTGTGTTTTCAGTAATAAAAACTTGTAAGAAAGCTCCAATGTGTCCTTAGAAAATGTGAACTTTCAAAACATGTGTATAAATTGATAACAATAAATTCATAGAACTATATTTCAAAAATACCACCACTTATTGAGTGCTCATGCTCTAACCAAGCTTCCATAGATCCCGAGACATATCTACTTTGACTATATTCCATAAGGACAATAAGGATATATTATAAGTAACCAAAGCAAACAACTTTGCTAGTGCATTTACTGCTCGAAACCTTAGGGAATCATGTGTACATGTGAATCATCTTCCGTAGACCTCAAGTATGAAATGATTCTCAAAAATCACTAGGCATTGAGTGAACCACTTATATATATTCTAGAAATAAAGCATGATATGTGAAAATACATTTGGAACTGAGCACCCTACTCGCAAATCATCAGGTAATTGGGAATCCTCCTACACGGATTCTTGGAATTGAGTGAATCCTCAATATGAAATTCCATCGTATCATCATATCTATGCCCTTTTCTCAGGTCCATCATAACCACCATCATAATCCATGTGCACTCCCAATATAAGTGATAAAGATCACATGATGGTACACATATTCCAAAAACCAACAATGATACCTCCAATGTGAAGGTAACATACAATGTTAGGTAGAGTATATAAGGAAATAACATGAATGTGAGAATAAATGGAAACATACATATATATAATCAACCCGAAACATGGTTTGAAATCCAACAACAATACTCATGGAATTAAAAATCATAAGAATTTCTCAATATACTAGAGCATTCACCTTTTACCCTAATTAGTTTCTTGTTAAACTGGTCGGGAAAATATCCATGGTCCGCTGGAACGCACCCCATGCACCCTTGAGGTTTTCAATCATTCTTACCACGGATTCTCTACCTACATGGTCTCCATCATATCTATCGTTCTTCGACCATAGCTCCTCTTTGGCACCTCTTCCCTCTGCCTCCCGGTAGACCCCTCCTTGTCATCCTCACCAAGGTAGTCAAACTCGGTGAGTTTACTATTCATGATCCATAGCAAACTCATAGACTCATGGTAAAATCCTGTGTAAAAATATATAATCGGTGTAAGCTCACCTGGCTCATAGGGTAGAATCGTACTGTAGACTCACGATTTTGACTACCATGATCCTCACTCCCATATATCAGTGGATCCTTCCCCTGCCTAGGGTTTGGTGCCCGAATTTTCCGCGTGTGTGCCCCAGCCGGCTTCCCCTACTGCCCCCAATGGACCCCAAGTCTTTATCCTTTAGAGATATTCAATGTGGATCGTTGGGAGGCTCAACACAGTTGTGATTCCCAGAGATTGGAATGCCTGTTCCGAAGGATTCGATGGACAATGATTGTGTCTCTCTGGAGTTCCTTGTGTCAGCCTTTAAGGATGCTGAAGTGTGCATATAGTGAACTATCGTGGCATATTTTGGTGCGGAAATCCCTTTGCTAAGTGTCTTCCATCACTTCATTTCTTTGTGGGGGCTTCATGGTCCGCTTCAGATCTCGCCAGTCCACATGAACGCCTTTTGCCTAATCTTTATCACAACCCGTCCTCGGGGCCCGTGCCGTGACTAACCCAAGCCCGCTTTCCATAGGCCAGGGGCTGGCGACTAGCACCAAGGCATAAATCCCAGAAAAAGGGAAGGCATTGCCTTTGAAAAGTAAACAAGCACCACAGAGTAAGAAAGCGGAAAGGTAAACACTAAGTAAAAACTGTAACAAGCTGTGCTGAAAGTAAAAGGGGCCGAAAATACATGCCCAACTGTAAAGTACAACTGAAAGGGAAAAACAACAACTGAAAAGAAAAGCCGCAGCGTCGAGCCGTCCTCTGGAAGTCCCACCTGAAGGGTGGGTACTGATAGCCTCCATAGCTCCTCGGTCCAGCCGTCCGCTCAGAGTGCGTCCCGCCTAGTGGTCCACCTCCAAGTACCGTCCTGCTCCGCACGCCTCCACCACGATCAGCGCTGTCCGTCATCTTCAACCAACACAACGAAGTGTAGGCATAGCCCGTACAAGGGTGAGTATAAGCTACTCAGTAGGGAACCCGAGATCCCCGAAGGTCTCCTTAAATCCACAAAGGATAATCCACAAAGGAATGATACAATCACGAAGTAACAACTGACACTGCTTAGGTATATGCCCATACATATACCTAAGTCATCAATTCCCGTTCGGCTCCAACATCCGAGCCCGAGCACAGCCCAGTCCACATAGGAAAGAAAAAACGTATACCCACACAGGATAGGACAACACAATCCACAAAGGAGAGTAAACATAAATCCACATAGAATAGCTCAACACAATCCACAAAGGAGAGTAAACAGTAAATCCACACAGGATAGCTCAACACAATCCACAAAGGAGAGTAACACAGGATTCAGCTCACACAGGTATACTTTCTCGGATGATGATAAAGATGATCACTGATCCATCTAAGTCGTCGGACCCACAAAGGATCGGGAGGTACTAACCCCCACAAAGACCCACACAGGATCGGGCCCACACAGGACCTGTAGGCGCTGGCTCACACAGAACCGCTGAGCGCTGACCCACACAGGATCATCCCCACACAGGATCGGGCCCACACAGGACCTATAGCACTGATCCAAGCAGGATCGCTGAGTGAAATAGTCATCGCAGTCCACTGAGGATCTCTGCACAGTCATCGCTGTCGAAGTAGCAGTTACAGCCAGCACTAGGGTTCCCGCACACAGCAAGCTCATTCGGGAAGGGCCGCTCCACGAGCCGAGAGGCTGATACATCAACTATCACAAAGTCTGAAGTTTATGTATCCAAAAGTTCCATATCGTCAACAGGAACTCAACGTCGCAGACGGCGCGTCAATCAGACGCCCAGTCTGAGAGTTATTGGATTTTCGTCCCAGGGGCCCCGTTGGTTTTTAAGGGAAAACCAACCCGACCGTACTCCACCTGTGTCCAAACCTCGGGCGAAGTGAGCCAAAAGATCCGTCTCACTTAGAGGAATTCAACGAATTCAACGGCACATCAATCAGATGTCCGTAGCTCAAGATATGAGTGTTTCCGCTCCGAGGGCCCCGTTGGTTTCGTGTACGAACCAACCCGGCCGAACTCAAAGTATTCCGAAACCTTGAGTGCGATATACCAAAAATACCGTCTCGATCCAAGGATAACGTTTCCACTGACGGCGCGTCGTTTGGAGGCCCGTAGCTCAAGTTACGATCATTTGACCAAAAATGGTCCGAAGATGAGGGGTCCGAGCCCGGGACGACCCGGCCCGACCCGGTCCGGTCCGGCCAGGGCATGGCCTGACTGGTAGGACCGGCCTGGCTCGGTTCAGCCGAGCGGCCGAACGGCCGTGCGCCACGGGGCGCTGCCTCGACGGTCTGGAGGTGCCGCGACCCCGCGTGGGCCGCGCTGGAGAACCGCGGACGCGGCTTCTGCCGCGTCCCATCCGGGCGAACCGGACCCGCGCAGCCACGGGTCCGTTGGCCGCCGCCGCCGCGGCTTCAGCCGCGGCGGCCTCGTCCGGCAGCGCGCCGGTGCGCCGCCGCCTCCGGCTGCCGGCGCAGCTGCGCCGGCGACCTGCGCGGCGAGAATCTTCCGCGGGCCACCAGAGTTGCTCCGGTGGTCCGTTTTCCTTCCCGTCTGCGTCGGTGCTCCTCCCATGTTCCATTCTTCACTTCGGAATCAATAAACTTCCCTTGCGTTACGATTTTCCATCTCCCGCCAAATCCGCACAACAACGAAGAACGACAGAGGGTTGTCGGGCTGTGCTCGTTTGGCCCGCACCCTCTGCGTTAGAGATAAACAACGGGAGAAAATAATTCAACACATGACACAACAATTTTAATAAATTAAAATTGTTCATTTTCAACCGGTTCATTAATTTAAGGAAACGTTCACGGGAATAAGGGCATTTCCAAAACAAAAATCCCTACCTCGTCGAGTCGCACGCGTGAGTTCTTCGCGGATTGATTTTTGCGGAAGGAGGGGATCGTCGCGTCGTCACGGAAGGGTGTCGCGTCGACAAACTCTGAGGTTCAAGAACAAAAGATTTAATTAAAAATAATTAAATCATTCTTGAGTTAAAAACCACAAAGGAAATCCGAAACCCTCACCTCAGCGAATGATCGAAGGTTCTTGTTGCGGATTATGGAACGTCGCCGAAGAACGTCGCGGGAGAGGAAACGTCGGTGTCACGGAACACGGTGTCGCGTCATCAATTTCCGCGGGTTCGGCGTTCTTCGTCGGAGTTCGGCGTTCTTCACGTTCTTTGCGTTCTTCGCGTTCTTCGCGTTTTTCGCAAAAGAGGATGAAGGCTCAAGAACTCTGACAAAACCTCTCAATGAGTAATCCTCCAAATGTCGTGTTGGTCTTATTTTATTATTATGCCAACAAACGAAAAAGAGCTAAGTAACTACCCATAAATTCGCAGAATTAATTCAATGAAAGAAACCGCCCATTTAATTCACGAATAAAACCGCCCAATTAAATGGTGCGTTAAGATTTTAAGAAAACGCGTCAGTTGACTTTCATAATGACGGGTTTTCGCGGGTGCGTTACTTAGCGAAAATGAAACGGCAGGGCTCGTACGGGCCCCACCTCACAAATATCCTACCAAGGGGGTAGGATATTTCTTTATAGTATCCTATTCGGATCAACTCAGCTTAAGCCGCTTTTAAGTGGCTTCAAGTGTCTTCCAAGTGGCTTAAGTGAAATAAAATAAAGTTGTCGTAAAATTATTTTATTTCTTAACTTTAAGCCCAAAAATTAAAAACCACAACCCAACAAACGCAACTCCGGAAGAGGCGTTCCTAAGAAAATACCGGCGCTGCGATTTCATTGGTGCCCTCAGAATTCGATTCCGGGCACCAGTTCAAAAGTTAGAAAAACCCGCTCATCCGTTCACTGAATGTACTCGAGCCAAACTTCAGAAAATGATTCTGGGCACACCGGGCCTCGGAATCAGGTGCCGTCAGAAACTGCGTTCTTGTAAAATTCCAAATAAAATTAAGAAAAAAATTTCCTTGAAATTTACGGGTCTTTACATTACCCCCACCTTAGGGCTTTACGTCCCCGTTAAGATACATCATAATTAGGGAAACAACTGTGGGTACTGAGCACGCATCTGAGCCTCCCGCTCCCATGTGCTCTCCTGGAGGTTCCCGTGCTGCCATCTGATGCGAACAAGAGGAATCAATCGCCCACGTAGGACCCACTCCTATCGATCCTCTATCTCCACTGGGACCTCCGCAAAAGTTTCCCCATCATCCACGTCTAGCTCCCCATGGTCGATGATGTGTGTCAGGTCGTGCACGTATCTCCTCAGCTGAGATTCGTGGAAGAAGTCGTGAACCCGGTGCAACTGAGGTGGTTGAGCCAGGCGATAAGCCACCTCGCCAATCCTGCTGAGGACCTGAAAAGGTCCGATGAAGCGTGGAGACAACTTGCCGCCTCGGCCAAATCTCCGTAATCCACGTCGAGGTGAGACACGAAACAAGACGTGGTCGCCATCCTCGAACTCTAGTGGCCTCTGCCTCCTGTCAGTATATGACTTATGCCAGCTCTGAGCTATCCTCATCCGCTCCTGGATGACCTGGACCTTCTCTGTCGTGGCCCGGACTATCTCTGGTCCCACAAGTGCTGACTCCCCAGGGTCTATCCATCACAAAGGAGATCTGCAAGGTCTGCCGTAAAACGCATCATATGGTGCCATCCCGATGGTGGAGTGGTAGCTGTTGTTGTACGCGAACTCCACCAAGGGTAGGTGGTCCTCCCAGCTGCGACCAAAGTCAAGGACACATGCGCGGAGCATGTCCTCGAGAGTCTGAATGGTCCTCTCCATCTGACCATCCATCTGAGGGTGAAAGGCGGTGCTCAGACGTAGCCGCGTCCCGAACGCCTCCTGCAACCCCTTCCAAAGCTGGGAAGTAAAACGAGCGTCCCGATCGGAGACAATAGTCTATGACACACCGTGAAGCCGTACAATCTCCTGAACGTAGAGACGCCCCAAGCTCTCCACTGAGCCCTGCTCTCTGATGGGTAAGAAGTGTGCCGACTTGGTGAGTCGGTCAACAATCACCCAGATGGAGTTGTGACCTCTGGAAATTCGTGGAAGTCCAGTCACGAAGTACATAGATATCCCATCCCACTTCCACTCCAAGACCTCCAAGGGTTGTACCAAGACGGCTGGTACCTGATGCTCTGCCTTCACCTGCTGGAAGGTGAGGCACCGTGAAACGAACTCTGCCATAGCCTTCTTCATACCCGGCCACCAGTGCTATCGGCTGAGGTCCTGGTACATCTTCGCCACTCCAGGATGTACCGCCAAAGGAGAAGTGTGAAACTCTCTCAGCACCTCCTCTCGTAAAGCGACTGGCACCAAGGTACGTCCTCTGAAAAGGACGTCGTGCTCTGCTCCATGGGAGAAACCATCAGGTGCCTCTCCCGAGGATATCTGTGCACGCCGCGTCTCACAGTCAGCATCCTCATGTTGTACCTCTCTGACCCGCTACAGTAGTGGAGGGGTGACTATGAGAGACTGAAGGAAGGCTGCTCCATCTCTATCCACGAAGGATATCTGCAAGGCGGCTAGCTGCTCTGTCGCCTCCTCAAGTAGCTGAATGCCCGTCCTCCTGCTGAGGGAATCAGCTACTACGTTCCCCTTCCCAGGTGTATAGACTATCTCAAAGTCATAGTCCTGGAGGAACTCGAGCCATCACCACTGTCTCAGGTTCAGGTCCTTCTGAGAGAAGATGTACCTAATACTCTGGTGGTCAGAAAAGACTGTAAAGCGCTCGCCCATCAGATAGTGCCGCCATGTCTTCAGAGAGAAGACCAGTGCTGCTAACTCCAGGTCATGGGTAGCGTAGTTATGCTCATGCGGCCTCAACTGACGTGATCCATAGGCAATCACGGCTCGCTCCTGCATCAGGACACACCTGAGTCCGGTCCCTGATGCATCGCAGTAGACTACATATCCAACTCCCTCCTTAGGCAACCTCAAGATAGGTGCGCTGGTCAATCTCTGTCTTAGCTCCTGGAAGCTCTGCTGACATCTGTCTGACCACACGAAGGGTTTCCCCTTCTTCTTCAACACTGATAGTGGCACCGCAACTCTGGCGAAGTCCGACACAAATCTCCGATAGTATCCGGCTATACACAAGAAACTCCGCACCTCCATCACGCTCCTGGGTGGTTCCCAAGCTAGCACTGCTTCGATCATCGCAGGATCCACAACAACTCCTGCCTCAGAAATGACGTGCCCCAAGAAGTGGACCTCACGTAACCAGAACTGGCACATCGAGAGCTTTCCATAAAGCTGGTGCTCTCGGAGTGTGTCCAGTACAACCCGCAAGTGGTAGGCGTGCTCCTCCTCCGTGGTCGAGTACACCAAAATGTCATCGATGAAGACCACGACAAATAGATCAAGGTATGGATGGAAGATCCTGTTCATGAGGCTCATGAACACTTCTGGAGCATTGGTTACGCCTAAAGGCATAACCAAGAACTCATAGTGGCCATACCGACACCTGAAGGTCGTCTTCTGCACGTCCTCGTCTCGAACTCTGAGCTGATGATAGCCTAACCTGAGGTCTATCTTCGAGAACCACCGTGCTCCCTTGAGCTGATCGAAGAGGTCATCAATCCTCGGTAGTGGATACTTGTTCCTCAGTGTCACTTGGTTCAGGCGACAATAGTCGACACACAGTCGCAAGCTCCCGTCTGCCTTCTTGGCAAACAATATTGGGGAAGCCCAGGGTGAAACACTGGGTCGGATGAACCCCTTGCCCTGCAAGTCCTCCAACTGTACCCACAGCTCTCGAAGCTCAGTGAGGGCCATCCGATATGCTGGAGTGGATATCAGGGCTGTCCCGGTGTACATGTCAATATAAAAGTCTACCTCTATGCGAGGAGGTAGCCCTGGAACGTCGTCGGGGAAGACGTCCGCATACTAATCCACCACTGCAGGAAAACTAGGACTTCGAACGTCAACTGCTCCAAGGATGAGGCTAGCCAACTGATGAGTTACGGGCTGCCCTCTCCTCTACGTGAGTCCATCCTGTGCTGCAAAGGCTCCCTTCTCGCTGGTGAAGGTGGTCCTTCTCCCGTCGGTGCACACACATCACACCTTGCGCCTAAAATAGTCAATCTGAGCATGGACTGTAGATAAACAATCCATGCCCAAGATGACGTCATAAGGCCTCGACGCTGCTAAAAGAAGATCCCAGCCGAATCTCTCGCCTCCTAGAGCAAGCTCGCACTTCCGGCACCAGTGCGTAATCATCGAGTCTGCTCCCGTAGGAGTCTCTAGCCATATGGATCGAGCCAATGGCTCTGTCGGAATCTCCGAGCACTGAACAAGGGCAGCGGCTATGAAAGAGTGAATCACTCCTGTGTCTATAAGAACTGCAGAAAGGGTGGAATAGAAACAGATCGTACCTCGAATCATCTCTGGCGCGCCGTGGTCGTAGGCCTCCATTGCCTGGAGCTGTGCCTGTCTCTTCCCGCCAGCTCCCTGTGGTCGGGGTGGACCTCCTAGTGGTGGTGGTGGCAGAGCCTCAAAGCGTTGCCCACCACTTGCTGCTCGGCCAGCTCCTCTGCCTCGTCCGCCTCCTCCCTGCGGACCGCCATGGTTGACCCTCTGCCTCTGCCTAGGTGGCCCATCCACCGTCTGCTGCTCCTTGGTACGGCGGGTCGGGCAGTCACGAGTCATGTGGTCCTGCCCGCCACATGCGTAGCACTACCAACCTCTCGAAAGACTGGCTCCGCACTGTGTGCCCCACACTGCCGAGCCAGTGTCCTGAGGTCGTCTGCTGGAAGGTCTGGTCTGCCTGGAACCCTGATTCATCCGTCGACTACCTGCTGCCGAAGACTCCGCTACCTGCCGCCCTGCGGTAGGTCTCGCTGTGGACTCAGCCAGAAAGCTCTCGATCAGAAGGGATCGCTCTAGCACCCCTGCCTGGGTCGGGATGCTGAGGGAGATCAGCGATGCCCTGATCTCGTGTATCAATCCCTGCTCGAAGGTCCGGGCCCGGAAGAATGGGTGCCATACCATGTCGGTCGAGTAGCGAGAAAGATCGGTGAACCTCGCCGCGTACTGGGTGACCGTCAAGCTGCCCTGCCGCAGCTGAAGAAGCTCCTGGATGTGCACCGCACGGAGGGTGGCCGGGACGAACTCTGAGTAGAAGAGGCTATCGAAGTCCGTCCAGATGAGAGAGGCCTCATCGTTCACCTAGAGCATCAAGATCCACCATTGTACTGCTGCTGCGTGCAGTAGGCTCACCGCGAGGATCTCCATGAGGTCTGCTGGTGTCCTCACTAGCCTGAAAACTCAAACGACTGCCTCCAGCCAGTCCTCGGATACCTGGGGGTCCGTATCCCCACGAAACCTGGGAGGTCGCTGGCGCTGGAACTCGTGCAGAGCTCTGAGGCAACGTGCATCGTTAGTGGTCGGCGCTGGAAGCATTGGGGGCTCGGCGGGTAAAGGTACCGCCAGTGACTCTGTTGTCAACGGGCCCTGTACCGAGGCCTCGTCGCTCGGCTGGCTGCCATCGTGCTCTACTCTCGGAACCCTAACTGGCTGCCGTCGTGGGGCCATCCTGAAAAGGAAACAAGTGCGCCATGGTCAGAACACTATACCTGGTCAGCTGACACAAGTAATCACAAAGAAAACTTGAAACACACACACGCAATCAATGTTTTCGTGCATTAGGTCGTAAATCAGAAGTCAGGGTCCTGGTGTACGAATACGTCGGCCGCCACAACAACAATGGACTCCCTGGACTGATAACCACACCCAATATGCTAAACACTATTGCTTCACATAGAAGAAAGACCAGAGTCTGCGGTAGAATCGACCACCTCTGATACCAATTTGTCATGACCCGTCCTCGGGGCCTGTGCCGTGACTACCCCAAGCCTGCCTTCCATAGGCCAGGGGCTGGCGACTATCACCAAGGCGTAAATCCCAGAAAAAGGGAAGGCATTTCCTTTGAAAAGTAAACAAGCACCACAGAGTAAGAAAGCGGAAAAGTAAACACTAAGTAAAAACTGTAACAAGCTGTGCTGAAAGTAAAAGGGGCCAGAAATACAAGCCCAAATGTAAAGTACAATTGAAAGGGAAAAACAACAACTGAAAAGAAAAGCCGCAGCGTCGAGCCGTCCTCTGGATGTCCCACCTGAAGGGTGGGTACAGATAGCCTCCATAGCTCCTCGGTCCAGCAGTCCACTCCGAGTGCATCCCACCCAGTGGTCCACCTCTAGGTACCGTCCTGCTCCGCACGCCTCCACCACGATCAGTGCTGTCCGTCGTCTGCAACCAACACAACGAAGTGCGGGCATAGCCCGTGCAGGGGTGAGTATAAGCTACTCAGTAGGGACCCCGAGACCCCCGAAGGTCTCCCGAAATCCACAAAGGATAATCCACAAAGGAAAGATACAATAAAGAAGTAACAACCGACACTGCTTAGGTATATGACCATACATATACCTAAGTCATCAATTCCCGTTCGACTCCAACGTCCGAGCCCGAGCACAACCCAGTCCACACAGGAAAGCAAAAACGTATACCCACACAGGATAGGACAACACAATCCACAAAGGAGAGTAAACAGTAATCCACATAGAATAGCTCAACACAATCCACAAAGGAGAGTAAATAGTAAATCCACACAGGATAGCTCAACACAATCCACAAAGGAGAGTAACACCAGATTCAGCTCACACAGGTATACTTCTTCGGATGACGATAAAGATGATCACTGATTCATCTAAGTCGTCGGACCCACAAAGGATCGATAGTTACTAACCCCCGCAAAGACCCACACAGGATCAGGCCCACACAGGACCTGTAGGCACTGGCTCACACATAACCGCTGAGCACTGGCCCACACAGGATCAGAACCACACAGGATCGGGCCCACACAGGACCTGTAGCACTGATCCACGTAGGATCGCTGAGTGCAGTAGTCTTCGCAGTCCACTGAGGATCTCTGCACAGTCGTCTCCGCAGTCCACTGAGGATATCTGCATAGTCGTCGCTGCAATCCACTGAGGATCTCTGCACAGTCGTCTCTGTCGAAGTAGCAGTCGCAGCCAACACTAGGGTTCCCGCACACAGCAAGCTCGTTCGGGAGGGTCCGCTCCACGAGCTGAGAGGCTGATACATCAATTATAACAATGTCCAAAGTTGATGTATCCAAAAGTTCAGTATCGTCAACAGGAACTCAACGTCGCAGAAGGCGCGTCAATCGGACGCCCGGTCTGAGAGTTATTGACCTTTTCGTCCCAGGGGCCCAGTTGGTTTTTAAGGCAAAATCAACATGTCCGTACACCACCTGCATCCAAACCTCAGGTGGAGTAAGCCAAAAGATCCGTCTCACTTAGAGGAATTCAACGAAGTCAACGACACGTCAATCAGACGTCCGTAGCTCAAGATTTGAGCGTTTCAGCTCCGAGGGCCCAGTTGGTTTCATGTACGAACCAACCCCTCCGAACCCAAAGTATTCTGAAACCTTGAGTGAGATATACCGAAACGACCGCCTCGATCCAAGGATCGCGTTTCCGCTGACGACGCGTCGTTTGGAGGCCCGTAGCTCAAGTTACGGGCATTTGACCGAAAATGGGACGAAGACGGGGGGTCCGGGCCCGGGCCGACCCGGTCCGGTCTGGCCAGGGCGTGGCCCGGCCGGTCGGACCAGCCTGGCTCGGTTCGGCTGAGCAGCCGAACGGCCGTGCGCCGCGGGGCGCTGCCCCCGCGGTCTGGAGGTGCCGCGGCCCCGCGTGGGCCGCGCTGGAGAATCGCGAACACGGCTTCTGCCGCGTCCCGTGCGGGCGAACCGGACCCGCGCGGCCACGGCTTCAGCCGCAGCGGCCTCGTCCGGCGGCACGCCGGGGCGCCTCCGCCTCCGGCAGCCGGCGCAGCTGCGCCGGCGACCCGCGCCGCCGGAATCTTCCGTGGGCCAACGGAGTTGCTCCGGTGGTCCGTTTTCCTTCCCGTTTGCGCCGGTGCTCCTCCCGGGTTCCGTTCTTCACCGCGGAATCAACAAACTGCCCTTGCGTCATGATTTTCCATCACCCGCCAAATCCGCACAACAACGAAGAACGAAGGAGGGTTGTCGGGCCGTGTTCTTTTGGCCCGCACCCTCCGCGTTAGAGATAAACAACGGGAGAAAATAATTCAACACATGAAACAACAATTTTAATAAATTAAAATTGTTCATTTGCAACCGGTTATTTAATTTAAGAAAACATTCAAGGGAATAAGGGCATTTCCAAAACAAAAATCCCTACCTCATCGAGTCGCACGCGCGGGTTCTTCGCGGATTGATTATCGCGGAAGGAGGGGATCGTCGCGTCGTCGCAGAAGGGTGTCGCATCGACGAACTCCGAGGTTCAAGAACAAAATATTTATTTAAAAATAATTAAATCATTCTTGAGTTAAAACCAAAAAGGAAATCTGAAACCCTCACCTCAACGGATGATCGAAGGTTCTTGTCGCGGATTAAGGAACGTCGCCGAAGAATGCCGCGGGAGAGGAAACATCAGCATCGCGGCACACGACGTCACGTCGTCGATTTCCACGGGTTCGACGTTCTTCGTCGGAGCCCGACGTTCTTCGCGTTATTCACGTTCTTCGCGTTCTTCGCGTTCTTTGCGAAGGAGGATGAAGGCTCAAGAACTCTGACAAAACCTCTCAACGAGTAATCCTCCAAATGTCGTGTTGGTCTTATATTATTATTATGCCAACAAACCAAAAAAAGGTAAGTAACGACCCATCAATTCGCAGAATTAATTAAATGAAAGAAACCACCCATTTAATTCATGAATAAAACCGCCCAATTAAATGGTGCGTTAAGATTTTAAGAAAACACGTCAGTTGACTTTCATAATGACGGGTTTTCGCGGGTGCGTTACTTAGCGAAAAAGAAACGGCAGGGCTCGTGCGGGCCCCACCTCACAAATATCCTACCAAGGGGGAAGGATATTTCTGGATAGTATCCTATCCGGATCAACTCAACTTAAGCCAATTTTAAGTGGCTTCAAGTGGCTTCCAAGTGGCTTAAGTGAAATAAAATAAAGTTGCCGTAAAATTATTTTATTTCTTAACTATAAGCCCAAAAATTAAAAACCACAACCGAGCAAACACAACTCCAGAAGAGGCGTTTCTAAGCAAATATCGACACTGTGATTTCATCGGTGCCATCAGAATTCTATTCCGGGCACCGGTTCAAAAGTTAGAAAAACCCGCTCGTCCGTTCACTGAACGTACCCGAGCCAAACTTCGGAAAATGATTCCGGGCACACCGGGCCTCAGAATCAGGTGCCGTCAGAAACTGCGTTCTTGTAAAATTCCAAATAAAATTAAGAAAAAAATTTCCTTGAAATTTACCGGTCTTTACAATCTTCTCATCAGATGTTCAATTAATTCACGCGTTGTGTAAGGATCCCTGATATCTTGGTCAGTGGTGCTTCTGCCTCTCTCGCTTTTCCATGTATTTGTAGATAAGTCGACGACTCTACTCTGTACAGAGATGGACCCATACATTTCCCTTCCCGATCGTCTATCTCATAGGGTGCATGGTTCACCCCATGGATCCAAGACATCATATACCCAGTCTTCCCTAGGTACTACCCCCACTACCTGCTTCAAGGGCAGTCTCTTCAGGTCTATTGAAGGAAGCATCACTGCGATAGTTGACCCTCTCCCACGGTCGATCGTGCCCAAGTCTAGTAGCTGGCCTCAACACCCATTTATCCCTTCCATTTGGAGGAGGATCATTGAGAAAAATTCTCTCCTATCAAGGTTCTCCCTGATCCCCCCTCCCCACAGCTAAGCCTCCTCCAACATCTCTTACTGTTTCCCTCCTGTGGTGGTTTGAACTGATTCCTTTCTCCAATCTCCACTCGATCTCCCTCCAACCTATTCTTTCCCTTCCACCCTCCTGCACTCCCGGGTGTTTCAGGAGTCTCTCCTTCAAGAGCTCTTGAATAGCTGCTGTTTCTTACCCTTTGGTAGGATGGCCCTACCCTCGCCCCCTCTCTTCCTGATACTAGTCCCCAGGATCCCCCTGGCTCACCATGTCCTCCCCTCCCCTCCCAAGAGGTTTCATCGGGCATGCCTCCCCTCTTACCCGACTCTCCAGGTCCTAACCTCCCTTTCCAGGATGAACCCCTAGGTGGGCAGTACCCCTTTCTTGCTCCCGCCTCTCCCATAAGTCCATCAGCGGGATCCCAAAACCTTAGCCTTAGTGTCCATGGCCGGGCTTACGGGAGCTCTCCCAGGACTCAAAGCATAACCCCATCCTCTCCCAGGGCCCCTTCCTTCCCGTTACCTCACTGGTTTCCAAGGATGGTGGAATGTACACAAGGTCAAGATCAAAGATTCAAAAGGAGATCTCATACTCCCACCTCAAGAAGGCCTAGAGTTCTGGAACCAAAGCCAAAACGTTATTTTCCCAATGATATCTTTAATCATATGGAATTCTTGGTGGGTAGGTTCCCTGGTTTAGTCGGACTTCCTCACCACCGAAATAAGGAAACACAAAGCCTCGATTGTCTCTATCCTTGGGAATAAGCAAAACTCTGACCAGATAAAGAATTTTTCTAGGAGAATCAAGATGCATGACTCCATGAATGTGGACCACATCCATAAGAACATCTAGATTTTTTGACATAAGAAAAACTATGTTGATCTAGTTCTAGCTGGAGATCAATTCATCACGACGAAGGTGTCGCGCGATAACACCTCTGTTTTTATTTAATTCTTCTATGGAAGCTACGACGCATGGAAAAGGGAAGCACTTTGGAAATAACTTAACTCCTTCGATCCTGAAAACATCCCATGGATCACTGGGGGTGACATCAATGTCATTGATGATCCAAATGAGAAGAAAGGAAGGGATCCATTTAACATGAAGGCTAGCTTGGGCTTCAAGAAGTTCATAGCTGGGAATGGTCTCAGTGATCTAGTATTCTCAGGTGACCGTTTCACGAGGTGCAGTAACCAAAAAGGATCTCATCGCACATGGAGACGCCTAGATCGCTATTTGGAGAATATGAAAGACCTCTCTACTTTCTCTAACACCATGGTTAGTCACCTTGTTTTTGGATTATCAAACCATTATCCTATCCTGGTCTCTTTGTTTGCAGGGAGGCACTTCCAAGATAGATTCCAGTTTTATTAGCAATGGGCCAGCTCCCATGGGTTTCACAATCTGGTGTGAGAAGTCTGGAATGATCATGCTCATAGGAATATGTGGGAGGAAATTCCTAACAAACTTAGAATACTCAAGATGAAACTATAGGTGTGGGATAAAGGGCTCCCCCCATCGATGGTGACATCAAAGTTTCCATGAAAGAGGAGGGGGGTCTTGAGAATAGTATGGAGAATTCTTGGGATGATCATCTTTTTTAGGTCCTATCCAGTTTGAAAGAAATCATATTTGATTTTATTGTCAGACAAGAACTTCTGGCACAATAAAAGTCCAGTATAAAATGGATCAGCAAGGGAGACAAAAACAAGGCTTTCTTCCACATGTGAATGAAAGAGAGAAAGCGTACATTGAAACTAAACATTCTCACAGAAAACAAAACCTACATGGATGATAGTGATACCGTGGGTGGTATGGCTTTACACCTTCATCAGGAACCTCCTTGCTGGAAAAAATCCCCAAATGTTGGATGGGTACCCTTAGTAGAATAGAGAGATCTCTGATGTGATCCCTATCCAACTCTTTCAAAAGGGTAATGAAGGACTCAGATCAATCTAGGATGAAATGGAGATACATGGTGCATTGATGAGCCTAAACCCCGAAAGCACCCCAGGACCGGATGAATTCCCGTGTTCCTTCTTCAGATCCTCGTGGGAAGTGGTGAATGATGATACCATCTCTGGCATCCAGGACTTCTTTGGGGGGGGGGGGTGGCCTGCCTCAGGTTGCATTTTCCACTACTATATTACTACTTCCCAAAACAAATAACCCTTCTTCCCTCTCACACTACTGACCAGTGAATCGTCGCAACTTCCCTTACAAGATTCTGGCCAGCTTAATCAACAACATGCTCTCCCTTCATCTTCCCCAATGGATTTACTTAGAGAAGCCTGGTTTTGTGAAGGGACACTCCATCTAGGGCACCATTGCTCTGTCACAAGAAATGATCCATGATATTAACATCAATGCTCATGGATCTAATTTATCAATAATGTTGGACATGAAAAAAGCTTATGACCGTGTCGAGTGGGGCTTCATTAATAAGGTGTTAGTAGGCATGGGATTCTTCTCATGGAACATTGATCTATTTTTTAGATGCTTTAGCTCTTTATGGTTGGTGATGAATTTCATGGGGAAGACCTACGGTTTCATCAAGGACATTCATGGCCTAAGTCAAGGTGCCCCCATCTCTCCAAGTCTCTTTATCATCGCCCAGGATGTCCTTAGTCGCCTCTTACATAGGAGCATCAACAATGGACTGATCCTACTTTTCTGAAGACATCAGAGGTCTCCCTCTATATCCCAACTTATGTTTTTAGATGATACTTTCATCTTCATGAATGCCAAGAAAAGATCTATCATGGCCTTCAACAAGGTGATGGAAGGGTATTTCCACTGGAGCAGCCATGCCATCAACAAGGATAAAAGTAATTTCTTCATATCCAATAGATTATTTCCTGAGCAGTTCTCCACTGTACAACTAATACTTGACATGTAATGATGGTCCTTCCCCATGGAGTATTTGAGGGATCATATTTTTTTAGGCAAGATCTAGATTAGGGACTTTGATTTCCTGATCAGTTGAATCACGAATCTGATCCTCAACTGGAAGGACAAATATTTATCATTCTGGGGCCGGATCACGTTGGTTAAGAATATCTTTATTTCCACCACTGTTAATGCTAACTCATCCATCAAATTCCCCAAAGAAAATATTAACAGGATTGCGAAGCTCCTGCCAGATTCATATGGGACCCTACCGAGGAAGGGATGCAACACTGGACATCCTAACGCAGGGTGGAATGACTGTTGGGGGAAGGTGGAATTAACATTCGAAATCTCACTGATGCCCCAGTATGCATGCCTGGTAATCAATCATGGGAAGTTCTTTAATAACACACGCTCTGGGGAATCACTATTCATAACTCCCATTTTGGAATTTCAACCCAGCCTGAGGGCCTAGCCTCCCTAATCTAGTCTGTGATCTCCCCTCTAATAAAGGCTATCCAACTCCATGATTGGTGGATCATAGGGAAGGGCGAAAACTCTTTTTGGTATAACAACTAGGTTCAACATCCCCTTGGATTCCCGGGATGCCCTGTTGACTCTATCTCCTTCAGAGAGGCTAGTCGTTACCCTCCTTTTATCAAGGATATCTTGGATAAGGATCAACATGAAATCTTCAATCTCATTGAACTAAATACAGTGTCGGTAATATGTGTCTTTACTCCCTCTATCTAAGCATATTTCATAGCCAAAGATTACCGATTCTCCCAAGTGATTCATGATCCGATAGATCACTTGAATGAGACCCTCTGGCCTCAAGGTATACCAGTGAAGTAAAACTACCTCACATGGAGGATCAGGAACAATGTTGTTCCAATAGATGAAAATTTCCAAGGATGTTTCATCCCTCTGGCCTCGAGATTCCCATACTGCATACAACATAAGGAGGAGTGTGCGGCCCAAATTTTCTTCAAAGGTGAATGGGAAAGTGTTATGTGGGATTAATTTGGCGACTTCACTGCTATTATTGCTCAAAAGATAGATGATGTGGATTTCCTAGAGAGGTGGTTCCATGGTATGGGTGAGAAAGGTATGGAGAGGCTAGCTCGCATGATGGTCTTGCACACAGGCAGCTGGTGTATTTTATAGGTGAGGAATAATTGAAAGAATGATGAAGTCCGTGCCTCGGGAAGATCCATTATTATTAGAACGAGAACCACTTCATTCATATGGTCAGCCTGTACTCCAATTTTCGGGAGGCACCCACCGTTCAAGAACATCATGTTCCATACCCCTGAACCCTCATCGATAACAGTTCTAACATTAGCCACTAGGTCTCCTGGTCCCCCTTCCAAGGGCCTGGATCTCAATACTGACGGATCCTATGTTTTGGGGGTTCTTCTCGGAGGTGGGGTCATCCATGATTATTCTGGATCAGTCTTCCTAGATTCTTCTGGGCGAATGGGTCATGGTTCATCACTTCAAGCAGAATCCAAAGTGATGCTTCATGGACACTGGTTATTCCAGAAGAAGTGGTTGGAGTTGTTAGAGGTGGATACAAATTCAGTGCTTCTTCACAATGTCCAACATGTAATTGTGTCCACTCCATGGTCGATCTACTAAATCAGCTGAATGTGTTGGGGAATGCTTGGAAACAACACCAAAGTTGTGCATTCTTGGCGTGAGGGAAACCATGTTTCCAACCACCTTGAATCTATTACAGTTCATCGGCATGTTCCAATTTTATTAAATAGTTTGTCACCTGAGGGGGTCAATCTGATTAGGGGAGTTGTATTGGGCCTTCAATACTTCAGTCCACCATAGGTCCTTCCCAACCGTAGTTTCTTTGTTTTTTTAGATTCCATTTTCTTTCATAATGATTTTTTTACATCGGAGTAAAAGGGTCTCCAAAGATACACACCAACCCACATGCGGCCACAATAAATAATAGTTATCAAAGTATGCCAACACAACATCTATATCTAGGAAACAATTTTATAAAATATCCCAAAAAGGCAAAAAAATTACAACATAAAATTCATTGATGTTGAATCGCATTGTTTGTTAAGGAATCATTTCTCTAACTACATCTAGATGTTCACCAGCTCAGACTAATCACCAAAGATTCTTTGAGCCGATTCAATTATTTTTATTTCTAATAAAATAAAGTACCACATGAGAAAATTCATTATCTCTCATGGATTATTAAAAATTTTATTTTTAAACTGAAACATTCATTAACTAATTATTTCTCAAAGAATATTCATAAAACCACTCACAATAGTACTTTATCTATTTAGAATAATATGATATATTCACATGATAATTATTTATAATTATTCTTTTATAATTAGTGAGAATTATTGTTTGAATAATTATTTATAATCTTAAAAAATAGTTTAGGAGAGATCAATTCATAATATTCTTAGGAAGGATAACTAGAAATTATTCCCATAAAATAACGCTCCCAACAATGGAGGAGGAAGAGAGAACTTTTCCATGCCTGGAAATTGGAAGAAGGTCTCAAATAACATGAAGGGGACATAAAGATCATGCATAAAGGAATTTATGGATTTCTCAATCTCAAGAGGATAAAAAATGAAGGCTTCAAGGGTTCAACTATTTTTATAAGAATCAACCACATATACATTCACAATATTAAAAACTACAAATTAAATTAACAATTTAAATTTCATTTTAACAAAATTATGATGTATAATGTTTAATTTCATTTGATAATGTTATTTTATATATAAATTACTCGATGGAATTAATACCCATAATTTTTTGTTTTTATAATAACAGAAAAAATTCACAAGATTGTGATAGGGATGAAGTAGACGAAAATGGGGTTTTTGAAATTAATTTTACCAAAAAAGGTGTTGTGTAAGGGTAACATGGTTTATCCTTACATAACATATACATGCTTTAAAAGGGTAATATGTTTTATGCTTACGTAGATCATAAACCCAAATTTAATATTATATATCCCTGGACTACACCTATATAGCCTTTCAAAATTCCACATTACCTTTAGGGAGCACTATCATTACCCTTATGTAATCATTAATCGATGGAAGTAACCCTTATATATCCTATAGAAAAAGGAAGTTACCCTTATATATCCTTTATAAATAGGAAGTTTCCCTTACACAGTTCCATGTTACCTTAGTTCACCTTTCAGAATTTAATAATTACCTTTACAATGTGAAGGGACTACACTTACACCACGCTTCAGTACCCTTACGTACCTGCTAGCTTAACCTTAGGAAAACAAAATTTTCCTTTATTACTCTTTAAAAAAATTAATGGTTAAACTTAAACAGATCATAAAAAACATGTTATACCCTTTTTCGGAGTATATAGATAGCTATTTACCAATACACAATGTATAAAATCCTCATCCTACCCTTACAAAATAGATTTTTACCCTTTCATAGCCCATGTAAATTAGTATTTACCCTTAAAACACTCCAAAAAAAATTACCAACATATAGTTAGATACCATTTTACCTTTTTGTAGTCTATAGGCCATACTTATGGCTAAACAAAAAGTTGAAATTTTTTTATTGTCAACAAAATAGACTTATTAACTGAAACAAAAAGGTGTTTTTAGAACACTTCACAACCGAGGATGTTAAAATACCCCCTCAAATGAATTCTCATACTCTAGAAGTTTCATTAGTGGTATTTCTAAAAAAAATTGTCCACTAATCTAAAGAAATAGAATCCCACTTGAAAGTCTCCTCCTGGATCCATCCATGTCTCCATAGGATCCGAACTAGTGGTATCGTCTTCCCTCAAAGGTCATTCTTGGTCCGGTCTATAATCTGCACCCGAAACTCCTAATATAATGAATTTATATCCCACTCAATTTCCTCATAGTATATATCATGTGTAGGATTATCTATGTACTCACAATGTCCAGAAACATTGAATGAATAGTATACCCCCTGAATTTAAAATACTGTGTATAAGTAACTTTCTTTATGTAGTGCTTGGGTACCCTTGTATACAAGCTAGATTACCCTTACTCACTCATAGTTAACTTTACCCATAATTTTAATATTAAGTATTACCCTTACAAAACCCACACAAAACTAGTTTTCTATTACATAGTGTATAAATATAGGGCTTTAACCTCACACAATGTATATAATCCTCACAGTTCACTTTCGCAACACATGTTTACCATTACCTAACCCATTTAGATAAGAATCTATCCTTATAAAACTCCTAAAAAACACTCAGAATAAGGGAAGATAAATTTTTTACTTTACTTATTTCTTATCCCATATGTAATGGTAAAAAAAGTTTTGGATTTTTAATTTTGAAGAAAACGGACTAATTCCATAATACAAAATTGGTTTTTTAACCACTTTAAAAACCAAGATGTGCTATATAAAAAGGTTCATGGAGGTGTTTAATGGGTGGGTATAGTGTCTAATAATTACTTAGGAATCGTATAGATATCAATGGGATGTGTAAAAACACATTATAACATGAAAAATTGGAAATAAAAAGGCTTTGTACTAAGATAGTACTATAATAAAAAGGAAGAGGAGAGAACACATACCTTAAGAGAATTATTTTAAATATTTTAGAGGATATTCATAATTAATTTTTATCACCTTGGGAGGAAATTATATATGTATAGGGAGATGAAATTCATCTTCAATGAGTTTTGAGTGAATATTATTGGTAATTTGGGAGTGTATTTATTATGAAATAGATGGGAATTATTTTTTAATTTATAAATTTAGGGTTTGGACTCAAATGGTTAATTGATTAAATCCAAAATACTTCCCATGGTTTCTACAAATAAGGTGTGGGTTTCTGTAAATTTTTAGGCAATGAAATAAACTCATAAAAGTAATACCATTGGTTATGTAGAGGTGAGTCATGCCTTTAAAGGATTTATTTTTGAAACCCTAACATAAATTATTAGTTTGGGAGGTTTCCTGAAATGTTTATAAAATTAATTAAATAACTTAAAAACACATTATTTTATTGGTATAATATTTTTTGGTCACAGATTCCTGTAATAGTATTTATTATATCAATTTTGGGGTATTATAATTTCATTATACACACCATATATTTATACCGTATTTGATGTTTACAAAATATTTGGCTATCTCATTGAATTATGGAGAATTCAAAAAATTCTAATTTTTACAAGCTAATTTCAAACATAATGTTTCTTTTTAATAAATAATTTTTTAACTATTGGAATGTACTATTTTTAATAAAAATCCATATTTAATAGAATGTACTAGTTTTTACTACACAAACCACATTCCAATCCTTATAAAATTTACATTGGACTTTATTAAATTATATTATAATTTATATTTAATTAAATATTATTTATTTATAATAATTAATGAAAATAAAATTTATTTAAAGAATTCTCGAATTTTTCATTTTTTAATTGAATGTATATATTTCCCAAAAAATGGATTTTATTTTCTTCGTATCAAAATATAAATTTTATCAAATTAATTATTTAATCATATGCATAAATATATATTAATTAATAGGGAATAAGGGATAAATATTATCATTATTTTATTAAAAATAAAATATATAAATATATACTACTTGTGTTTAAATACATAACCATTTATTACATCAGTGTACGACCAAAGGGTAAGTTGTGCGGTGATGGTATTTTTTGGGGGATGTTTGATGGACATGGTTTTGGTTGTTACATCGATAAGCTTGAAATTATCTTATAAATGGATTCACTCAAGTTTCATTTGTTGACTATTTTCTTGGTCTTAGTCCAGTGAGAAATCTAGTTTTTCCATCTATCTTGTATTCTCTGATAAATTGGTCTCAAATGGAGTACTCCTACAGGAAGAGACCATCACTGTTTATGTCTGTGTAAATTAAACTACATAATAAACCTTAATATATAATAATATTAATTATTATAGTATAATAGCTATATTATTAATAGTTATTATGCTTAATGGTGGTTTATGAATGATAGTGAAATTTTGGTCATATTTTATAATGGTCAAAAATAATAAATGAAATATTATGCAAGAGTTTTATCTCAATAAATTTTTTTATTAAGCCAATTAATCTTTTAAAATGGAATATCATTTTTAAACATCAAGGTTGTTACATTCTACCACCTTTAGAAATTTTATCATGGAAATTTTATTTCGTACAAAAAAACCGATTAAGTTATTTTTGTTTCATCACATCTT
This sequence comes from Viscum album, assembly GCA_963277665.1. NCBI lineage: Eukaryota > Viridiplantae > Streptophyta > Magnoliopsida > Santalales > Viscaceae > Viscum > Viscum album. Next base: position 320,872,925 of record OY728127.1, read on the forward strand.
ATAGTTCGTATGTTGCATCCTCAAACTCCTGGTTCCAGTAGAGTAAATTGACCTAGTTAGTTATTTTTGCAGGGATACTTCTCTATGATATAATATCTTACCTGAATCATTCTCATAGGAATGATCATTCTCTAATTGTATAACCTCTAGATTCAATATATGTGAGGGGTCTAGTATGTAGTTCCTTATGTGGGATACATGGAACAGATCATGTACTTTAGATAGGTCAGGTGGGTATGGAAATATATGGTCCAAATATATGATATGTTAATGTATCTCAATATGGATGATGTGTCAAAGAGTAATGTTTCTCTTCTTCTAAAATCTATTGAATTTCTTCAAGGGTGATATTGGATGAAGCACCTTATCTTTGAACATAAAATACAAGCCTCACCGATGATTGTCTTCAAATATTTTTAGTCAACTTTTTGTGGATTTCATATAACACCGAATGAGTTGAACCATATGTTATATGCTTTCTTATATTAGGTTTCATTAGATTCCACTCCCCAACTTCATCCTATCATGTTGGAGTCTAATACCACTTCCCATATAGAACCTCAAAAGTTTCAATTTTATTTCTAGAATAAATACTATTGTCACATGGAAACTCCACTAGGGTAATGTGATGATCCCAACATCCTTGTAAAACCATTGAACATTATTTTAGGAAACAATATAGAGTTTTATTGGATTTATCAGTTTGACCATATATATGATAGGGATAAGTAGTACTGAAACTCATCTCTATATCTAATGATTACTAAAGGATTAACTACCACAAAACGGGCCAACACCAGTGCCACCCTTTATCAGCGCTAACGAAAAAGCGCTAATAAAGGGGGTACCTTTATCAGCACTAAAAAAAGCACTAATAAATGTACCCCATTATCCGCGTTTTTTTAGCGCTGATAAAGGTACCCCCTTTAACAGCGCTTTTTTAGCGATGTTAAAGGGTACCCCTTTAGCATTTAATTTTTTAGTAGCACTGATAAAGGGGGGCTTTATCAACGCTTTTTTTAAAAGCGCTGATAAAGGGTCTACTTCCAAAAAAAATTCATTAATATATATATATTAATATTTATATATATAGTTATAGTTATATTGATATAAATATAATATATATTTTTTAAATATAATTTAAATATATTTTAGATAAGTATAAATATACAGTTACACTTAATATATAAGATATTTAGTGAAAATGGATTTTATAAAGATTAAATTTTTTTTTTCATTAATAGTTTTCTAATTATTATGGAGTAATAGTCATTTCATAACAATTTAAAGACTAAAAAAATTAAAAAAATAAAAAAAGATCCAAAATATGTTGAAAATGGAACTTAAACTTCAAACGCCCATAACTTTTGATCTGGGTGTCCATTTGAGCTCTACAATATATAAAATCGAAGCCTGTGATGAGCTCTACACCTTTAGGATTGGAGGATCCCCGTTAAAGGTGTTTTAGAGGCCAAAGAAGTCCCAAAAGGCCTCCAAAACTGAGTTTTTATTTGGGATATCCCGATTTTTTAAGATTTTGTGGATTTTCAGCCTCGTTTAAGGGAGTATTATTGGCTTTTTTTGGTGGGGACTGAATTTATTCCAAAGGATTACATTCATATTGATATTATGTCTTTGAAATTTTCTCTTTTTTTATAATGCACTACTATTTATAATCAAATATATTACAATATATACATATTTTTTTATATATTCACACAAAAAATTTAATTATAAATATAAATAATAAAATATATTTACATATAAAATATATTAGCTTTATCTAAATAATAACTAATATCAATTTTATTTAAAATAAAAATATATGAATTTTTATATACCTATATATTAATCTAACTATATATATATATTATCATAACTATATATATATTAATGTAACTATAAATATATATATTAATATCACTATAAATATATATATTAATATAACTATATAAATATATATTAATATAACTATATATATTAATAAAAATATATAGTACTATACGAATAAATATAACTAAATATAAATATAAATACATATAAATAGAGATATCATGAAATGGAAAACAAATCAAAATAGAGGAGTGGTAAGGGCTTAAGCGCGTAGGGGGGAGGTCTCGAGTTCAAAACCTGGTAAAGGAAGGGGCATGCACGCATGGGGGAATATAGGAGCTAGTGCTGATAAATGGGTGGGGGATAACACTGATAAAGGGTGGATGGGGGTGCGTGGGGGCGCTGGAGGTGCGGGAAGGCGCTGATAAAGGGGGGTCAAGTGCTGTAAAAAGCCCCCCCCGAGATTGCCAGATTTTTTTTTACAAATTTTAATTTTTTTATCTTTTATCAGCGCAAAAAAAAAGCGCTGATAAAAGGGGTGTTTTATCAGTGCTAAAAATAAAGCACTGATAAAGGACCCTTTTATCAGCTCTTCATTTTAGCGCTGATAAAAGACGCCTTTTATCATCGCTTTTTTTAGCACTGATAAAAGGGGTATTTATCATCACTTTTTGGAGAGCTGATAAAGGGGACCCCCTCTTTATCTATGCCAGCTTTAATAGCGCTTTTATATCACCGTTAAATGCCATTTTTAGCACTGATAAAATGGTTATTTGTAGTAGTGATTATAAATAACTCTAGTAAGACCCCAGATATCGATTAAATATAGTGGATAGTTTTACCAGATGAATTAATATGACTTATATTATGTATATCCTGGTGATTTGGTCAAGATATAAATCTTCCTTGATAGAAATTAAATTCAAAAACCTATTAAGGTGATTAAATACCACTAAAATGGTGTATCCTAGGGATTCCTATATAAAATCCATAGTTTTTTTAAATTTGCACACTGTTATAAAATATGGTTGTATCATAAACTTATGTTCCTATCATTCATATTTTAATTCTTGGAATACCATGAATTGGGACACAAATTCTAAAATATCTCTCTTCATATTATCCTACAAGATGTTTTTGTATAGATATTTATACAAATTATTTATTCTTGTATGAATGGAGAAGGATGAGATATGTGCCTAATCACAATGTACCCAATTCCGTTATAGTTTTTATGGGACTCCTATCTATGTTACAAAACATATAAATCCATCATTAGAAATGTTATCCTATAGAATATTATCTACCTTTATATATAACCCATCGTATTTTTATTTCTCTTTGATCCTCTCTAGAATGGATGGTTGATAATTTATTTGAGACCGGTAGGATTAAATTCCTCTTATGATTCCCATTTCAATCCATTTCATGTCCATGAATATTGGATCCCTTTAAAAACTCATCATAGATACGGTTGTGTGATCCTCTATACTAATAGAAACTGCCGCTTTATTCACATTCTTGAATGGAATTGTTTTATAGAATCATAATCCATGATCATCTCTAACCACCATCATTGGTGCATGTTGAGATCCTTTTGAGTGAAAATAAACATGATTATTCTATGATTCATATATATCCCACAATTCTCTGCATAGAGATAATGTATCCAAATCATTAAAATGATGATCACTATATCCAATGCTAGATCAAGTGTAGGGGAGTTCATTTGAGTTATATTTAATGTGTGGTAGGTATAGGGTATCACCTTTTTTAATGAGTACACAACCCAATACTTTTTGGGGTGCATCAATATAGATAATACATAATTCTCCACTGGTGGGTATTATGATCACATATTAAGTGATTGGATTCTTATTCGACTCTTTAAATATCACGTCATATTCATCAGTCAATAAAAATTTCACTCCCTTATAAGAATTCTTTATTATTGGGTTTTATAATCATGAGAAGTTTCTAAAAAATCGATGATAGTACATAGAAATATTGGAGGTGGTATCTGAATTTATCTACTAAAATTTCATGTAATGAAAGAATTTTGAGAACCAGAATCAAATAGTATTTTTTATATTGATTAATGAATAACTATCACAACTCATACGAATTAGTTATTAATATCAATGACATTAGATGTGATGACATATCAAATCCATTTCATTCTAGGAATTAGAGGTTTCTTTCATTAGTTATCATTGATAACCATTGTCTTAGTGAAACTAGTTTTAATAGATCCATTATTTAATATTGTGGAAACATATGGTGGGGGTTGACATGATTGTTTATTTATTTTATAACATTTTTGGGTTCTCCTATTAAAAAATTCTTGCTCACTACCCCTCCTTACCACACCTAAAACATTTCCTTACCCCCTTAAAATTTCATGGATTCTTATTTCTATACTTTTGACAACTGGGATGTTGGAATTTCAATCCGCCCTAATATTTTTCCATTGTTATAAAAAAATTAAAATAAATAATCCACTTTCTATCTTCAGACTAATTAAATTCTTGACATTCATAGATATACATCTCGATTTTAAAGTAACATTTTGTGATTTACTCATATCTATAAAATCATCAAATCACTAAATATTTTATGAGATTTTTATTAGTTTAGCTGAATAAGTGGACAACACTACATTAAGGTTCAATGAAAATGTTTAATTCATTAATTCTATCCTTTTGAAGTTTGAATCATACCCCATGAAAGATTTATTCTAGTTATTTACTATGGCCAAGGAACACCCTCTCCCTAATAAGTTTGTGAGTGTAAGGTAAATATATATTAAGAACATTTTCTTGAATTATTTCCACTCATTTTCATTTATTTATTATAAGGGATTTGTGTACTTGATAAATGTCCACTATTGAACAACTTCTCCCTCTTTTCTACAAATAGTATGGACAACCTTATAATGCTTACATAATTAAAGGACAAAAAACTATATTTTATATGTAGTAGATCAATTTTGATACGATTAAGGATTCATGATTTCCATAGAAAGATGGAGGCCTTTTTCACATAATGACCTCAATTTAAAATTTCTCTTTCTTATGGGTATATAGGTTTTCTCCATCATTCAATTTTTTATTCATAACATAAGTTAATTGAGTAATAATTTTCAGGAAATTACCATATCCTCCTCCCATTGGGTTGGGAATATCCTTTTTTCAATCATCAAATTTCCTATCACACTGGTTGTTGAATTTATTCCTCTTATTTCAATCCATTAAATAAATAAAATAAAAATTTGGATGAGAATTTTCAAACTATTAAATACATAAAAAAGAATCTATTAACATTAAAGTTATAACTCATAAATGAAATATATTCCTTATCATATGGATTCATATGTCTCTATTGATGTTATCCAAGGAATATATCATTGGATAAAATTTAATAGGAATATTTTCCCATCATAATCAATCATAAATATCATGTGAATTTACTAAATCATTTCCCCAAAGAGTTTCAAAATAATTGTGCGGTAGGGCTACTTTTTCATGAACTAGGTGTTGATCGATTTGATACCCAACATGACATTTTCTGGGTTATTAAACATAGTTAAAAATATTTTAGATCCACATCAACTTATAGTTTCCAGATATGGATTTTATTTATTGAAAACCATTCACATTAAAATATAACAAAAGTTTGGGATGTTATCCTATTTTTAGTCTTATCTTTTTTGATTTCAAAAAGGGAATGTAATCTTAATCCTTGAAAATGATTAGACATATCTATGATAGAAACTATGTAAAAACATATCTTTTATAAATTTTAATTCATGATTTATTAGATAAATATACCCTAAATACATTCCCAAAATATTGAGAGGCCAGGTGTATTTTGGTAATTAAATGCATATCACTATAACTATCAATATAAATATAATAAAATTAATTAAAACTACATAACATGCCCTTAGAATTCCATTTTATTCCAAAACTACATGTGATAACCAGAGGACATACATAAGAAAATGTTGACATATAAACCCCAATAAGGGAGTATTCAAAGCATATCCTGATGGAAGTAATAGATTTGAGTTAAGAAGCATATTATGGTTACATAAAAGGCTGAGAGTACATAACCTGAAAATAGAATAATGATATAACATGACAACATAAAGGGAATATAAAAATGTGGAAAAAACATAAAAAAAATCATAAGCATAAGTCAAGGAAAAACACTAATATATATTGACATAGTGTTATTAGGATAGCTGATTGTTCACCATACATGGTATCTGATGAGATTAAAACATTACACAATTCATTAGAGGAATATATAATTCTAGGTCCAACCATCACATTCATATTATGTAAAAGAATTTGTGTGCGACATAAATATTTTAAAAAATGGACGTCTATAATATCTAGCGATTTTCAAAATGAAGACTATGTTTGATAGTGTACAAGATACAAAAAATCAATGTTAAATGAATAATGAAATATTTTTATTTAAATGTGACCATTGTTACCTATACATTAAATTGGTAGGCCTAAATATGAATAACATATTTTTGAAATAAATAAAAAGGTCATGTCCAAGATAAATTCATCGATAAATTCTTTGAAAATAATCATACTATATTTAGTAAAGCTATTTTATTTTCCAAAATACGTTTTCTTCAGAAATAAATTTTATTTCTTTTTCAGAGAGTATCATAATTAAATTTTAAAAATTTATGAAAATTTATTTGAAAAAATTATTTTCATTTTATAATACATAATTTCAAAGATATCTTAAGATGTTTATTCTATAATTTTATGATTTTTTTGAATAGTTAAAAATATCAATTTTTATAAAACTATAATTTTCCTTATTTTAAAATGAACCTTTAAGATTGGATTTTTATCTCAAATAAAATTACGTAATATTTAGTTATAATTAATATAATTAATTAAATTTTAGTTATACTTATACCTTATTTTGGAATATGTTCATTTTTTTGGGATTGAAGAAACATTTTTCAAGAAAATTTGTTTTCTTTGCATTTTAGGGATAAATTTTAAATTAAATTCTCTCACTTATATGTTTTGAATTTTGAAGAAATTGATTCCCTATTTATAATTAGGTGGTCCAAAATTCTTAAATAGGTAGATTTTATTTTTTAGTCAATATAAATAGCAACCTTAGTAATTTTTTGTTACCATAGAAAAGTGTAAAATTGGTAATTAATGTCATAAATAAGAAGATAAGGACTAGAATATGAACCTAACACTTAAATTAACTTCATTACGTAAGTTAATTTCATCAATTATCATCCAAGATTATTATATATAGAAATTTATGTCCTTCAATGAGATTATGGCCTTTATAATTTTTTAGTTAAATATAAGTCAAATATTTCACACTCTAATTTTTAATAACGATAATGTTTTTAATTTGGGTTAATAAATTGGATATGTTAGACTATGAATATTATTTTTTAATATAAAATATTTATATTCATTATCATTTTTTTAATTTTTAGTGAAGAAATATATCTTAAATATTTATACAACACTGAGGTAGTAGTTTTTCAATTAATGGAAAAATCTAATATATGATATTAAAAATTTTAAAAGATTAATAATTTGAGGCAATTAATGTTCCAATAATTTTATTTATTACCTGGAAATTTTTGGTATGTAATAAAATAATTTTCTTTAATTATATGTGTCTTATTCATAATATTAATTTTATATTAATGAATAGTTATAAAAATTTACATTATTGATATTTTATAATAATCAATATTTTATTAAATGATATAAAATTCTAAAAAATATTATATTCAAATAAGTGATTATAATATGTTTTATTATATCATCCATGGTAAATTTGTGGGGTGTTTTCTCTTTTATCATAACTATCTTGACCCTCAAAGAGTAAAAATTGTTTTGTAACGATATGTTTATAAATGATTCATGAGTGGTTAAAACAAAAATATACAAATAAAAACATAGAAAAAACTTATCTATTTTTTTGTATGAGATAATTTATCCCCATGAAAATAATGTTTTCAGTATAAATGAGTTTTTATCCATTTAAATATAAATATGAATTTTATTAATGCAATATTATGTGAAATTACAAGAGTCCCCTTCTCCTCTCTAAAATCAAGGCAACAATTATTCTCATTTATTCACACTAAAAAACTTTAACAACCCAAAATTTTATTAATGAAAATTCCTCGTGATCTATTTCAATGTCTTATTGTAAAATGTTTTTATAAAACATACACACTTATTTGGTTTTATGATTTTTGATTTAAAATTACCATTACAAATTTTTAATGTTACTAATATAGCCATTCAACATTGATCAATTGATTAGTATAAATATTGGGCTTTAAAAAATCCATTTTAATCAGACAAAGGAAGCGGTAGCCTCATCCGATAGAATTACTTCGTACTAAGCCCATTTTTCAGAGCTCTAAAATGAGGTTCCATAATTGGGATTCACTCTTTACCAAGCCCTAACTGGGCATCAATACATTAAGCTCGAATGGAACTGCCTACGGGAGAAGTAGACGTTGATAGAGATTACCACCCGAGCAATGTTATCCAAGCCACCCCAAGAGCTTGTCACCATCATACACCTTACTCTTCGGTTGTATGGTGGTGTTATAAGGGGGTTATGTAATAAGACCCCAAAACTAGGATTATGTGTATTATTTCTATATTGAATAATGAATATACATTCATTTTATTATTATCCCTTTGTAAATAGTTTTTAAAACACAAATAGTAGTTTTAGTTAATATTCAATTAAGAAATCTATTTTGATAAATTGATGGATTTTTTATTTAAATTGTATTATAATAAATTATTATTACTATATTAATTTTTATTAAATATAAATTATTTTATAATTTTTATGAATACAATTGTGATTTTTATTAAGGATTGAAAGTTGTTTTTGTCAAAATCCGATGAATTTTCGATAAATATCGGTTTTTATTTTAAATGTAAAAATTTGCATATTTAGAAAATTATTTATATAAAATGAATATTATTTTTGGAATCGGGACATCAAAATTATCCAATGGTGAATTTTTCATAATTTTCTTATACAGTCAAATTTTTGGGTAAAAATTAAATAGTGCTTAATTATATAATGTGTTTATTGACATAATAATGACCCAATAGTGATGTAATAGAATACTATAAGTGTTTTGTTCGTCCAATAAATTTTTTACCATTAATATAATGTGAATTTAGGTTTGTTTTAGTTATTTTAAAAAGATTTACTGGACCCTCCAAGACTTATAAAACATTTTAACTTTTTAAAATGATTTTCTTGAGAGTGTGACTCACCTCCACATAAGAAAGCATAATATTTGAAGAATTTTGGACATTGGATTATAAAATATTTCTTTTCAATCCCCTTTGGAAAAAACCATGGCCAAAAAACATGGGCGGGATTGTAGTTTTGATTAGTTTAATGCGTGATGTCCAAAACCTAAATAATAATGAATTCCCTGCCTTTTCCTATATAAACCCACAAAAGCTCCAACTTTATCTTCACTGAATTCCTTTTTATCTTGAAAAATATATAATCTCCTCTCTCTATAATCCTCCTAAGGATCCGGAGTTCCTAATAAGCCTCTCTCATTCCCCTCTCATGCCTTTGGGCTCACACTTCCAAGTAAGGGATTTTTCCTTTTTTCATTTTGGTCCATGTATCTTTATATTTCTATAACTTTGTTATTTCAATTAAAAATGTTGGGGTATAATTTCGAACCTCCCATATACTTACATCCTTATGTTTGAATGATTATATTACCCTTTATCACTCATTAATTATTCCCAAGTACTCTGTTACCCGGCTTAAATTCCGTAAGGTATTTCTCTCTCCTCATATACATTCAAGAAAGTATTTTGTTTTATGGATCCAAATTCCATTAAATATGTTTGGAAATGTATCTATATGACCTAACATTAAATAAATTTCATGTACATATAATTATACGCCCCTTTATTTCTCATCAACTATTTTTATGAATTCTTATATCACGTTGATATGCTGCAAAATTGCACCACGATTTTCCAAGGCAAACTCATTGTGTAGGGAATACCATGACCATTTCTCTATCAAGTGTATTCAAATTTATGCACATTTACTTACTAATTATAGAGTTTCATGTATGAATTTCACATTTCTTTATCGTGAAATAAATGATTATGTTTTATGAATCCTTGTTATATGATCAATGTGACACACTTATGAATGAAATGAAATGATTAAGAAGGGTGCACCCTGATAGCGCTTCAATGTATTGGGTAGAGATTAGTATCATGACATGTTTAATGAAATGATTTTTTACTCATGATAATTCGTGTGAAATGAGGGTTTACTCATGCTCCATGTTAAATGAGACTTAGATCATGCTAATATCATATTAAATGTTCTTTCTATATTTCCATGTTATGATAATCATGATATATCATGAATTTATGTTCACGTTTCTCTTGTACTCCATTTATATTCCTATCGTGTTACATATACTATATTTTTCATTTTATGCCATGTTTACTCTCTTACCGGGCTTTATATCTCATCCTTTTCTTATGCATGTGCTCAGGTTATCCTATGCAATGCTAAGTACAAAGGAAAGTTGTGGTCATGTAAAAGAAGTTTTCAATAAATATGTTGTGTTTTATGTTCTAAGTTGTTATGTAATATTCCTAATCCCCAAATAATCAAGACCACTTGATCATCTATCTTGTATCATGTGACGATTTTATGTAATAAATTATATTTATGTGTGAAATAAAGAGGAGGGTTATTATAGTTGTTATCGAAGGATAGGTTTAGTTATATTTGGGATTATAAGTAGAAAACCATAGTGAAAGACATAGGGATAAGAATAAGTATAATAAAAACATCCCTAAATTTTGGTGAGTATTGATTAAGTGGTATATCAAGAAAATACATCCCTATGTGGATACAACTAGGTAGAGGCGGCTCTGGCACATATGTATCTTGGGGTAAAACCCGAAAACACCGCTTTAAGCTAGACTCGAATGCGAACTAGTGCATGACAATGAGGATTGCTGCACTATTGGTTATGAAACTCCTTGGGGATTTTCTTTGGTAAATTCACAAGATTAGTATGAACCATTATTTAGGGAATAAAAAATTCCTCTAAGAATATATGATGGGAAGTAGATCATGGATAACATAGATTGAAGCCTATAAATTCATAAGTTAAGTAAATAAAAGTAATTTATTATTCATTAGTTTTTGTCTTTTGATTGGACTTTATGTGTTACCCCTAACATTCAATTTTTTATAGCCAATGGCCAATAATAGGAGGACTCGATCTAACAACCGATGTGGAGATCAAGGTGATGATTGTTCAAATGAGATTCCCAATTCGATGGGAGCAGGAATCACAATCTTTGTCCAAATAAATTATTAGTTATGTCATATTCTTAATAGAAACATGGGTCAAGGGGAACTTTCAACCCCCCCCCCCCACCCGCTAAAGAAATAACAAGTCTCAATCGAGATCTTCATGATACCAAAGCCTCCTACTTTTAATGGATCATATTATCCCTCAATCGATGATCAATGGATCGACTCTATTGAAAAGATATTATCCGTCCTTCAATGTTCAGATTAAGGGATGGTACTTCTGGAAACTTATCATATGAAGGGTAAAGATGATCAATGGTGTAAATTGATAAAAAACATGATGCCTAAAGAGGAGATCTAGGTGTTGGAATGGAAGGATTTCTGGAAATTTTTTTTTGACAGATATATTCCTCACACCCTATAACTTATTATGGAAAGTGACTTCCTTTCCCTCAATCCCAAAAAGATGAATCCATCAGAGAGTATGAGGGAAACTTCACAAGGATTTCATGATACCCCTATGAAATTGTCATTACCCCCCAAATTCAATGTTTACCGCTTCATTGGTGGGACCAATCCATGCCTACGGAAAGCCCTAGTGATTTGGGGCTTTGAGATCTATGAGTAATTGTCCGATGTGCCTTCAATGTCGAAATGAAGATCAGATAATCTCAGGGGTATCATGGGGATATTAAGTATAAATTGGACTTTAATTCTGATTGTTTGATGGATAAATCCAACAGTTCTAAAAATATATAGCACCACACTTTCCAAAGGTGCGGAAAGAAGCACCCCAAAAAATGTCCGAAGGAGATGAGAAAATGATTTAGGTGTGGTAGAAAAGGGAACCTGCTCATTAACTACCGACAAGAAAAACCTACAACTGTGAAAATGGAGAATAATTCTCTGTCGAACGTTAATTCATTGTTAGTTGAATAAACTACAATGAACTAATGAACTTTGCAAATCAGTACCCCAATCCAAGGGTTTTCGGAGGCAACCAACAACCTCCAAGGTAGCAAGGGATAGATTCTGCCATTACTACCACTAAAGTGAACCCTGACAACGAAGTGGTGATAGGTATTCTAGTTATTCATTAAAAAGTAGTGAACTTATTTTTTTATTCTAGTTATATGAATTATTTTACTAAAATAATACACATGCACTATTTTTAATAAACATAAAAATAGTTCAAACATTTATTACAAGAACCTGGGCCTCGGAATCACATGCGGTCTTAGAGCGTTGTATCAAAATAATTCCATTGAATTTTCAAGAATTTAACATGGAAATTCCAGGGCATAAAATTTGACATTTTAAAAAACAACTCAAAATGTATTTTTTTTTCATTTTCCAAAAGAGGTACTTTAAGAATTTTCTGACAAAAATATAGAAGGAATTTTTTTAACTTATACAAAATGAGACGACTCTTTCACCATCATGAAAAATAATCTCTGTTAAAATTCATTTATAATTTAACTAGTTTATCTTCAATGGATTTTTTTGTTTTTATTTTCTTATATTTTTTAAGATATATAATTTAAAATGGAAATTTTATTTTAATATATGAATGTTTTTTTCAAACATGTTTAAGAAGAGTTTTTCAAGGGTTTTATTCATGATATGGTCCTTGTATAATTTTCAACATTTGAAGGCTATTTCCCCATTATAGCCCAAGATATTAAAGGTTGAGACCCGTTATAGCTCAATATAAGAATATATGAGCCCCATTAAAGCTTCAGATATGATGGTCGATCACCATTATATACATCCAATGCATTGAGGAATAATTATGCCATCTGAATAATTATATTGGGTATTATCCATATGGTTATTTCAATTTGTATGGATTCTTGTATGGGCTTTATATGGTTTTTATAAGATGATATACCAAAGAACTGAAATGAAATTTCTATTCTTTCTAATGAATTTTCATTGAAATAATTTTATTTTAAAAGGTAAGAAAATGACCATTTTAAAGAAAAAATGATATTCTATTCATATAAAAGGCATGTTTTTAAGAAAAGGTTTTAAATGCGTTTTTATGTTTTTCAAAGGACAAACAATTTTCTTATTTTTTTGTCCCTTACTGGGATCTTTTTGCTTAATATATATTTTAAAATATTTTTCATAGGGATTTAATAGAGAGTAGGGATAATGATAAGGTCATGATCAATTTTTTGAATATAATTCGTCAAATGAAAAAATGTTTCTTTTTAAAAGTATTGTTTGGTGGGAAAATGGACACTAAGTATATATTTACACTTTGTATATATATGTTATTTTAATGAATGATTTATGACATAATTCTATAAAACTATAATGAAAAATAGATACTCAAATTTAATAGAATGAATTATTGACTTAAAAATCAATATTGTGTAATGTTTAAGGATGAGTCTTTATAGTTGGGTTCATAGGAGGTTTTAGATAACTTCAAATGTTTTAATATTATTTGATCATAAGTTAAAAGTTTGTATAACCATAGAGGTTAGTATGTTGGAGAGAATCATAGTTATTTTGGGAAAACTAAAATATTTTTATATAACATGAATAAGTATATCTTATTGTTTATACTCCACATAAGATGATATATTTTTATTTTATTGAGATGATCACAGTGAAAATTTTGGTTTTAGTAAATGGTTGGATCCAACAAGAACCAACATGACAATGGATTTAAAGGAAAAACCAAAGAGAATCAATACTATATTGAGAAATATTGTGATTATTCTTAAATATATATCCCTATTAATGATTAACAACATGAACCAAGGATAGTTTTTTAATTCATCAAATTTATGGGAAATGAAGCCCCATGGACATTCAGGTGAAAATGAAAAAAAACGTAAATTCATTCAATGACACATATGTCAAGAATGTGTAAATAAGTACCTAGGAAAATGCGTTAATATATTGGGGAGATGTTTTATATATGGTATGGGAGGTCATAAATTAATAACATTTTAAGAAAAAATGAAGTGTTCAGTTTAATTGATGAATGGGAAAGAAGTTCTTCCTAAGGTATCAGTTTAATGTTTTAAATGTAGGAGTATGGTCATTATGAAAATTGTTGTCCTAGAAGTAAGTCTCATGAATGGGATGAGTAAGGCCATATAAATATCTATTTTGAAATACCTAATTCCATTATAGTTGAAGACGAGGAAACCATAAATAGAATATGAAATGTATATATTATTTATTGAATTATATTCTTATATTCTGGAATCTTTGGAAATGAATAAATATTTTTATTTTTTGGAAATTTTTTTTAAAGAATAATATGGAAAATAATGGTTATTTGATTATGAATAACTCTAAATAATTAATGTGTTTAAATTTATGGGTTACTACACAGTGGTATATTTATTGGTGATCGTAATTTAAAATCACTAAAATTATTTTGATGGTGAGGGTACATTTTAATAATTTTATTGAGTTTTGATATATGTTTGAGGTATATGTAACCCTTGAGTTTATAATTTGAAAAATATAATTTTGAAATAATGATATTTCCATTTTAGGGATATAAATTTAGAGATATATATTACCGATAGGGTTTATATGATCTTTGATTTTGAGATAAATTTGGGTTATTACATTCTTGGGTATGAAAAATAGAATTTATGGGATAATATTTGAGGTCCAACCACTTCATTTATGTTGAATATATTTAGGTTATTTTAAGTATTTTTATCACTTTTATGGGAATTTTATAGTTATTTTATTTTATAAAAATATAACCCCAATATTTGGGACACAACCCATCACATTCGACCAGGTTGTGAGGTATAAACCCACAACCTAAGGGTGAAAAGGGTGCATCACTTACCACAGGATGACTTGATGAGTTGGTTAATAATATATATATTTTTATTTATTTAAATTATCTGAGAGATAATGGTTAATTTCATTTTTGGAACATATTTTTTATTGTATTGTTGAACATGGGATTGGAAATTGATTTTATGATTAAGTTAGTAATGTTATTTCTAAAGAAGGTAATTATAATTTTTGGAAGAATTATAGGATTATGGTAAAATTAATTCTCTAGAATTTTATTTAGGTAATAAAGGATTAATTATCTATTGGAATCATATATTATTTTTTGTAGCTTTATGGTGATTTAGGTTATATAATGAATTGACTAACATATCTTGGAGAGAATGTGATTAGGGAAATTGAATTTTTGGGGTGAGACTTTAAGATTAATTGATGCTATATAGAGATAAATATGATATTTATCTTGGAGTAATATGTGATAACATCCTTCTATTTTGTTGGTTTCAATATTTTTGATGATTATATTGAGGAATTTTATGAATATATATTTAAGGAATGATTTATGTCCAAATTTGGGTTAAACTATTATTTTTTTGGATTAATATGGATTTTTTTCCTTTGAAGATTTATTAATTTTGGGTATTATCATACCTTGTGGTGAACATTTTTCAGTTTTGTTAATGCCTAATGATAGAATGAATATATTATTATTCTTTTTTGGACTATTTTATACATAACAAATGATTCTTGTTCTTTAAGAATGAAACAATTCATCTTGAATACTAATAATTTATAGAAAATTATGTGATTTTGGTGTGAATTAATTAAAGGATAAAATTATACTTTTAATGTGATTATATTTATTTATATTCTTATTCAATGATATAAAATAATTTTTGGACTTTTGGAGAAGTATTTTTAAAATAAAAATGTTATATGTTTTGTTTTCTTATCAAGAAATCAATGGCCTTTAAACCCATCATTTTTTACAGTTCTATGATGGTTAAATTTATCATGATAACGTTCTCCATAAATACTAATCTATAATTGGGAGTTAATTTTCTATTATATGTCTTTTTTTCTGTTCCCTCAAAATATTCCTATCTGGAAACCAAGTTTGTGTTATTCCGAATGACCTTTATACTTCCCTTTCTCAATTTTCAAGAGGAATGTTTTTGCACTTTTTTAAAATCTATGTTTTCAATAAAGGTAATTTTATAATACAAAGCCTTTTTACTGAACCCAATTTCAAATTATGTGTTTTAAATTTCATAAATTAGGGTATAATTATATATATCTATATTTTTAAAAGAATGTCCATGTTCGATAACATACTAGATATGCAACACTGTACTTAAATGAACAAAGGACTATTATTATTAAACATGATAGTAATAACCAAGCTATTAAATTAGTGAGTATGAATTGGAATAAATTATTTGTTAAATAAATATAAAGGTATAAATCAATTTTAATTTATTGATATATTCTCATTAAATAATCACTGAGTTTAAATAAAGTAATTTTATTATTCAAAATAAGTTTTCTTCAAAAATAAGTTTTATTGATTTTTTAGAAAGTATTATAATTAATTTCTAGAAATTTAAAAGAAAATTATATGAGAAAATGAATTTCATTTTTTAATTTAGAATACAAAAATTATATGGGGATTATTTTTTGATTATTTCTCTAAAAAAATAATATTTTTTTGAACGATTAAGAATAATGATTTTTATAAATCAATAATTTTTTTAAATTAAAAAGAACATTTGTGATTCCTATTATATATAAAATTAACTAAATTACTGTCTAGATATATATAATCAAATTACTTACATTTTTTCTAGACTTACACCTTATTTTTGTATAGGTAATTTTTTTTTTGTTTTTTAATATGTATTTTTCATGAAAACTTGTTCTCATTTAATTTTGTGTGATTAACTTAAAATTAAATTAAACCACTTCTCTATTATGAATTTTTGAATATGTATTCAATATTTTTAATAAGTATTTTAAAAATTAATAAAGAGTTCCATCTTAGTTTTTGTCAATATGCATAGTAACCATAATAATTTTTGTTACCATAGTAAATCGTAAAACATGTAATTAAAGTTAAAATTAATATAATGAAGACTCTAAAATGACCCTAACACTTAAATTAAAATTTTTATATTAGTTAATTTAGTCCATAATCATCTAATACTAAGTTATATGGATTCTATTATCTATTTGGATGAGATTATGACCTTTACAACATTTTATTGAAAGAAAATCCCAAGATGTCGCACTATTGTATTTAATAACTATAATATTTTTAATACCGGGTTATATAGAGTATTAGTTGGACTATAAATAAGATTTTTAAATTTAAAATACATACCTTCATCAAGATAATTTTTTTAATTTTTTTCAATAAATAATTACTTGAAATGCTGACACAATGCAGATGTAATAATTATTCAATTAATTGAAAAATCCAATAAATGATATGAAAAATATTTTGTGTAATATAATTTTTAATAATTAATGTAATACATGAATTTTAAATATGAAGTTAAAATTTTATTAATTTATTAAAATAGTTGGTTCTAAATATAAGTGTTTTCTTTATATTATTAATGCCTATGTAATTAATAGTTCTAATAATTGACATTAATGATATTTAATAATAAATAATATTTTATTAAGTGATATAAAACTGATAATAATCTTATATTAATAAAAGTGATTATTTTATGGTTTATAATTTTAAACATGTTCCTATTAGGGAGGTTTTTATTTTATACTAACAATTTTGACCCTAAAATTGTAAAAACATTGTTGTTATGGTATGTTTAAAAATGGTTCATTAGGGATTAAAACCTAATGAAAAGGATAATAAGAATATATAAAACATATATAAATTTTATTTTATAAGATTATTTAAACCCATATCATCCAATTTCATAAATTAATGAGTTTGGTTCCATTTTTTTATTTTAATATTAATTTATATAAATTTCATAATTTTATAAATTTCAAGAGTTTTTTCCCACTCTCTAATAGAAGGAGATCACTTATTCTCATTTATTTACACTCAAAAAACTATTTATGTTCCCCAAATACATAAAAAATCCATTTAAATAATACCTCCTCTAATTATAAAGGTATTGGTCTAGGAAGAACACCAACCATAGTGGTGTTAAGGTATTAAGAAAAGGAGGTTTTCCCAAGAAGAAGTATCATTTTTAACAAACCATTTTTATTTTAAAATTTCTTCGATATCCTTCAAATATTCTTCATCCATGATAAAATAATAAAAATAGTATCCTCAATATAATGGGATGTTATTTTTTCAATGTAATATCCTATATTCATTAATAGCATCGATCTAATAGGAATGGAATTCATCATTCATGTGTACGAAGGACTACCTTCTCAAGAATCGATGTAATTGTTTTTTCCACACCACCTTTCAAAAATGGTTATAAAGATGTAATTAATTTATATATACAAATTTATATTATATTAATTATTTATTTTAAATTATTAAAATATATTATATCATCTACTTTATTACCTTTACATTAACTGAAAAATGATAATGTTGTTTGTGCGTACGTGTGTAATACCACCTCTAAGAAGCGATGAGATTCGTTCTTCATTGAGACATATCATGTATAATATATAAAATCATTTTTAAAATATTAATATGATATTTAAGATATTATTATATTTCTATAATGATAAAAAATATACTTACCTTCTTTCCACAATGATCATTGAGAAATGGAAATGTTACTCATTCATATTTACAACCTACCATCTTCATGGTTGTAAGGTAGTTAATTTTTTATAACCATATGGATTGGATTTAAAATTATAATTGATTTCTAAAATTGGATAATAATTTCATATTTTTATTCTTTATATGATGGAATAATGACTACTTTGAACATAGTGTACCTAAAAAATTCATTTAGGACTTATGAACCAAATATTGTCAAATCATTTGACATGAACTTAAATTACTAAGTAATTGTATATAACATGGTAATAAGTGATATAAAAGGAATAATATTCATGAAAATGTTTCTTAATAAAGTAAATAATTAACCTATGTTTATTATTCAGGATGATAAGTATCTTACTTGATGATTCATACATAAGGTAAGATACATTCTTTTTAAAATTGTCTTTTAAAGATTCCATTCATTTTTTTCTTCCATATCTATATTTTTTTAGAATATTTTTGAAAATATTTCTACTATTTTAAATATAATTTTTAAATACATTTTACCAATTTATTACTTTTTAAAGAACATTTAGAATGAAATATTTGTGTCATTTTCTAAACATTGTACTTTTTTTAATTTTTTCAAATATTATTTATGAAATGTTTTATTAACTTAAATGAGATGAGTGGATTTTCCAGCCAACAAGATAAATAATTATTTTAATATTCATTTTAAATTTTTAAGGATATTTTCAATGGAAGGTTTTCCCTTTATATTTGTGTTATTTGTTTTCATATAAGTGATTTAAAAATGGAAATGTTTTTTTTGATATTCGAAAGTGATTTGTATATGGGTTTAAAAAAAATTTGTGAGTATTTTATTCAGGATATGGTACATGGAAATTTCACAAGAAATGATGGGTTAATCCCGATTTTATCTCAATATATTATTGTTTGAAAACTATGATAGGTCCATATATGAAGGTTTGAGCATCATTATAGCTCAATATTTTATGGGTGGAGACCATTATAGCTCTCCAATTCATTAGGTTGAAATTATGTTATCTGAAGGATTTTATTGGAAGCCAAATGTATAGTTATCAAAATTATAAGGGTTATTGTTAGTGTTATGTAAGGTTTCTTTTAGATTTTTCCTAAGCAACCAACATGAATTATCTTTTTTAATTATAAGGTTTAATATAAATTTCCTGATTTAAAAAGACAAGTTAATAGTCATTTTAATGTAAAAGTGATGTCCTTTTGTAGCGCCCCGACCCCAGTTACACAGAGTCGGTGAATTATTACATAACATTGGCATGATCGCAAGAATGATCAAGTCTCGAATGACCAATTAGTTTAGTATCCTTGGAAACACTTGATACATTCATAAAGTTTTACATTAGATAAAAAAACATCTTGTCTTCATATCCCATCATACTATCCCTACAGGTCATTCATAAATTACTTCTTCATAATCCTGGGAAAAATAAAAAAATTGAAAGGGGTGAGCTCAGATGCTCAGTAAGGATAACATTATAGCAGAAGCTTTCATAGATAAGCACAAACACTTAAGGAAATTTATAACTAAAACAAAAGCCTTTTAAACTTGATCTTCAGCATAAAATGGCAACGATAAAATGAAATAATGCCATTTACTTATTCACAAGGATATTCTACTAGTCGAATGATCACATGCAATATCAATAACCACTTTCATAATGATGGAATGCATAATGCCAGTCTATCATAAACACATAGCCAAGGCCTCGCCCCAAGACTACAAATAAGATTTTTCCAAGGCCTTGTGCCAAGACACTAGTTTGTCTCATGAGACCTACCGATGCATTGAGGTGCTATAGCGGGCTCCACCCGTCACTTATTAAGTCCAATGCATTCCTCATATGAATAGGTTTAAACATAACATTAACATTCATATTAAAACTAGAATACGAAATGTCAATACTTTAACCACAAACCATGAATGGTATAAAAATAGCACATCCACAATCAAACATAACTCATTCGATACAATATGGAAGATTTTATTGTATCACATTAACCTCAATCAAGAATAATGAAGGATATTGATATTAAAATAATCATCAAACCATTAAGAGAAATATCCCTCTTTTCTTGAAAACATTTAAAATTCACACTATTTGTTAAGAAGCCATTTAAAAATAGATTTTTGAATCAAAGTGTCCCGTACCACTTTGAAACTTTTAAAAGGAGTTTTAATTTTAAAACTTTAATGTCCATATAAATAAATTCTTAAAACCATTTTTAAAACATGGACATTAATGAGAATGATTTAGATGAATAAGTCTTCAAAACACATAAAAATGTATTTTAGTTAGAGTTTCTAACCAAAAGAGAGACACTTGACTACAAATAATTGAGGTAATCAAAACATTATAATATCATGAGAATAAAGGGATTCGTGATATACTATGTCAAAGTACATTATATACACCACATAAAAGTGATTTTGTGTATAACAACAAAGAAGTCTCAATGGAATTTAAGTTGAGATGAATTCTCTCATAAAGGTCGTATCCTTAGGTTAATGATAAATCAACGACATAGTTATGTGTGAAAAACATAAATACACTAAATATGATTGGATATTCAGTGTAAAACAATCAAAGGATATTCACACATAATCTTGTAAAAACAACACCAATGAATTGGATGTTTAACTCAACAAATGGAGAATGAGTTAAAATTACTCTTATCAAATTCATATCGATGACTTGAGAAATTATCAATGGAGTGATTATGTGTATCAAAAGTATATCAACAGAAAAGTGGAATGGAAATTATGACATAAGAAAATGAATAGTTATTCCACACATAATCTCGGAGTAAAATAATCAATGAAGTTTGCGTAAAGCCGAATAAATGGGAATTGAAATTTCGAATTCCCTTATAGATTAGGTAACATACGAAACATACACCCATGAAAGAAGGATCATACAATGATGATGTAAATACCCATAAATTGAATTATATTAAACAATTAATACAATCATGGGCAGTACACATACACCACATGAAATAATTAAGTGGTGAACAATGGAATTCTCACGAAATTAAGAGTGAGTTAAGAAACCCCTTACCTTGTACTTTTCCATGGTTGGGGGTAGGTTAACCTCCTGTATAATGTTGAAATAATTGTTATTAAATTATTCATGAATCATATACATTAATATGATATCATATATGATCTTTTAACATTGATTTGTTAATAATATCTAAGAATTATCGTCGTTTCAGGTGTTAACTTACTCGTTTTCTTTTATATGTTTTGTTACGTAAGCCATGTTTTTCATGGATAGGTTGTATCTTATTCATATACAGAATGATATCAATTCCATAAAAATTATTTTTAAATCATCAAATGATAATTATACTTGAATGGATACGATAGAGAATGAATCTCATCGCGTTCGTGGAGACGGTAGTCCGTACGTACGCACGAGCGACAATATCATTATTTTGATATTAAAATAATATATAATGGGATGATATATCCTATATAAAGAATAATTATCAAGTTATATTTATTATTTTCATGAGTTAAACATCATTATTATACCCACCCAAATAATAATATATTGAATAACAATTACACCACGACGTGGAGACGGTAAGCCGTACGCACACACGTATGGTGACATGTTATTCAAAGGGTGGATAGAATAGTGAATATGGTTGTACCATATTTATTATAACATCACAGTATATATAAGATACTGGAGTTATTATTTTATAATGGTAATAACAAATAAAGAAAAAGTGGAAGAAGAAAGGAACTTGAAAAGGGGTGGTGAAAACATTACCTCTTCTTCTGGTTCTTCCTTTTGATTTGATCAAAAGGGCTCCTTAGGTTGGCTTTTTGATCAAAATAAGGCCTCTATGTTGTATTGAGGTAAGGTGAGAGAGTATTTGGGCAGGGGTTGGCCGAAACAAAAGGCTTTGAAGGTGTGAAGAAATGAGAATGAGGAGTTCCCTTTTATAAGAGGGGTGAGGGCACCTTCGGAAAAGAGAAAAATATTAATTTATAATAAATTCAAATTCGGTTTCTAATGGCTCCAAAGTTGATTATTCATAGGTTAAGGTGGGTATAGGTCTAAAAAAATTCAACCAATAAAATTTATACAGGTTTGGGTCACTATATTAACCTTATCTTTTAGTTTTAACTCTTAGTTAATTAGTTTGACATTTACCATGTCACTTTGTATTTTTATATTATATAGTTAATAAACTTACTATATACATCCAAGAGACCTCAAATTGGTCCATTAATGATATAAATATCATTATATAAGTCTCTTGGATGAACCTTATATTTTTAGGAATTTAATATCAATTAATAATATAATATTTTCTTTAAAAACTCTTTTATGTCAATTTTGACACTATTCAATAGTTGATTTTTGTGAAACTCATAATAGAATGATTACTTCGAAAAAAGTCAATTAAGTCAATAATAATATGTCATATTATCCTAGAAAATTAGTGTAATTCATTAAAAGTCTTAAATTATATTTATTTGGGTATTTATAATATCAATTATTTTAAATTTTTACTATTATGGTAATTACTGCATCATCATTGTGTCATAAATATATTAAATTATTTAATATCTAAAAATTATAAATAAAATATAAGTATTTATTAAATCTTATTATCCTTCTAATTAATATTTACAATCTAATTTATCTTATTTATAACCCTATATTAAAAATGTTTTAGTAAATGAACTTTGATTTTAACTCTTTTAACTCTTCTTTGAATTAAATAATAATAAATGTCGTAATCTAATCGAAGTGGACCTAAATGATAATATTTTATTCCTAAGGTTGTTTTTGGTCAATATAAACTTGTACAATATAATTAGGAAATGTGTTAGGGTAATATCAATATCATTTTTACCCTTAATTACCCTATTTACATTTAACCGTGGTAAATAAAAGTAAACAGTTACTATTCACAAAAAATTATTTTCATCTCATTGAACCAAATTTTACTTCTTGATATTAACCGTGTGTCTTGGATTTTTGAAATTCCATTCACAGAAGCGGTAAAATTATGTTTTATGAAAAATTTAGTATTTTTAACTACCACTTAGTAGTTTCACTATTCATCAAAAATTGAAGTTTTTCAGAACAATGCCAAAATTTCACCCTAAGCTATAATTGATATTCCGAATTCAAAAATGATGTCTATTTTAAAAAATTCTAAACATATAAGTTGAATTAATTAATTTTATAATTAATTAACGCTGCACAACCAATAGCGTCTTTTTAAGAAACAATATATATCAAAAGATTGACAATTGTTTAGGTCCAATTTCAAAGTGAAATTAATTTTAATGAACACCATTAGATAAAATGGTAAAAATATATTCTAATTATACTTTAAAACCACTCAATAATATAATTTATCAGTATAAATTATTTTGATTTAAAAAGTTTTTTTTTGTTAAAATTTAGTAATTTTCACTATTCATCAAAATATAAGTGTTATCTAAAAAGTTCCAAAATTTTACCCTAGGATAAATTCGATATTCTGAATCCAAAAATGAAGTCCATTTTGAGAGATAGAATTTATAAAATTTCAAAAAGTATGTATTACTATTCATAATGGCTACTTTGATTGGTTGTGGTGTGTTAGAATCTCGAAGTTGCGTACAATGCATGCCATTGCATTATTCGAAGGGAAACGTACCATGGAAGCTTGAGGTGTTACATTCTCCGCTCCTTCAATAAATTGCATCCTCACAATTTTTAAAATTGTTCTTAGGAATATAATGGAAAGTTCCAAATCGGAAAAAGAGTGAATAAAACTATCACTTTAAAAGAAAGAAAGAGAGGTATAAAGGCCAACCAAGATAACCCATACACGGATTCCATGTTGGAAAACATGGATATGGATGATAAACTAAGTTTCAAGTTCTGATGGAGAGGGATAGAAATCATGATCAGGAGAAAGTTAACAATAAGAAAACCACAAACTTGTGTTGGGACAAATGGCCATTAGTCTCCTAGTAGGAAAGTAAACGGCCAACATTTTTTTGTTTTTAGTTACATTACTTAAGGATGAGGAATACATTTATGATATTGACTAAGAATATAAAGATATATACATACATTTTAAGTAGAGTTTCATTCTTTAATAAATTTCCACCACTAACTCATTTTTTTTAAACGATGAGTATTCAAGAAGACTTGGTCACACTGGAAGAGGTAGAATAAACTTCTGTAGAATCACATGATCGATACAGGATGAACTATATATTTACATTGTCTTTAGAGAATAATCAAAACCAAAATGGTTAGCACAAGATCTAATGATCCACCAAAAAGATATTCCTTGAGAGAAATAAACACTAATCTTAATTTCCAAAATTAAACCAACAATACCCCAATGTTAAATAAATACCATTCAATAATCAATTGTCCTTAAAATACTTCAATATAATCAAAAATAATATTGAAAACCAAAACTTATTATGAATGTAGTCTTCCACGTTAAATTGTATCTCCAAATGACATTAATTACTCTTAAAGTCACATACTTAAAAGTAATTAACCTAATCATTTCCATAAATGACCCAAATCATTATAAATCCACAATAAAAACATAGATAAAAATCCACCATTACTCCTCAAATGAAATCCCATACTATTCTATTTTCCTTGGGAATATAGTTTCCACACCAAAGCGAACAACTTCCAAAATAACATTTATCACTTAATCACCAAATAATTTTCCTATACTAAGGGTATTTATTTGATAAGACATAAGATCCCAAATCAAATTATTATGGATCAATAAAATAATTTAACTAAAAATAATAGTCACACTAACCAGGGACTTCATGTAGTCTAGTGGTAGGCGATAAATCCCAATCGCACTTTGGTTGTGGGTTCGATTCCCACAACTTTGTACGACGCGGCGGGTTGTCACACGGGCTACGTGTTGTCCTTTTTCAGAAACTATATTTTATAACATTACCAAAATGTGATAAATCCCTCAAAATAACCATATCATAATTTACCCACAAATGTTATCTCATACCTTGCATTTTCATCCCAAATTATAATAATTTGTAATTGCCTCAAACCCAATGATCATATAAAACCAAATGGTTATTTATAACTATATCCACAAGAGAAAAGATAATTCTTCCATAAATATCATTCCCACATGGAAAACGTTGGGGTTAAAAATACAAGAGAAAATTATTCCAAAGTAAACCCTTCAACAAGGATCACTAATAATTTTTAAACATTTATCAAACCATTTATTTCCACCTAGCTTCTTCTCTGGCCAAGAAAATATCCTATAGAATAGGACATTCACTCGGGTAATGGCCAGGTCCCCTACATTTACGGCAAATGACTGTAAATGGATTCTTGGGACCATTTTTATCTTCTTCCGTAATATTCTTCATTTTTCTTCAGCAATTATTCACTTTATGTCCTCCCTTCCCGCACGTAAATCATGTATTTGTCCCATTGAGACACTTTCTTGGGTGTCTCCTTCCACATTTCCTGCATAATGGAAATTGAGGATTTCATTCTCCATGGTCTCCACTACTGGAGCTCTTATCATTCATCACCTTTATCTTCTTTGTTGAGTCTGGTAATTGGTTAATATATATATTGTTGATCATATTTTGGGAAAATTGATTTGGCATAAAGACGATATCTTTTACGCCTATCAACATTCCATTTTGTTGCTCATTGCCACCACGGTTCCCACCTTGTACATCATTCTCAAAGTCACTATGACTTCCTTGGAATCCAGCCATTGACTAAAACCAGAAAGCATTGTGTGAGTAATAGTAGTCATACAATCATTTAGAGATTAACATGTAACCATATTCTCAATTTGAAACACATTAGGATTAACCAAGGTTATTTACTCTTATCTTATATATATAATACTTTAAATCAGGTTGTAAAGAAAATTAAAATTATCCGAAGCATATCCCTCGGGAGTGTCGTAACCAAGAGTGCAGCAAGACCCATTGTCGTGCACCAGTTCCCATTCGAGTCTAGCTCAAAGCGGTGTTTTCAGGTTTTACCCCTAGGTACATCTGTGCCAGAGCCGCCTCTACCTGCTCGTATCCAGATAGGGATGTATTGCTCGGAAAACTCACAAAATCTCTACAATACCAAAATTCTAGGAAGTTCTTCTATACTAATCCTCAAAGTTCATCTTAGTTCTACGTGCTCTAATCAGAGTTTATCTAAATCCAGCTTCAAAGATTTGTACTAAACTTCCTCTGATACCAACTGTAATTCCCCGACCCTAGTTACCCAGAGTCGGTGCATTATTACATAACATTGGCATGATCACAAGAAAGATCAAGTCTCGAAAGACCGATTAGTTTACTATCCTTGGAAACACTAGATACTTTCATAATGTTTTACATTACATCAAAAAAAAATCTTGTCTTCATATCCCCTCATACTATCCCTACAGGTCATTCATAAATTACTTCTTCATAATCATGGGAAAAATAAAAAAATTTAAATGGGTGAGCTCAGATGCTCAGTAAAGATAACATTATAGTAGAAGCTTTCATAGATAAGCACAAACACTTAAGGCCATTTATAACTAAAAAAAAGCCTTTTAAACTTGATCTTCAGCATAAAATGGTAAAGATAAAATGAAATAATGCCATTTACTTATTCAAATGGATATTCTACTACTCGAATGATCACATGCAATATCAATAACCACTTTCATAATGATGGAATGCATAATGCCAGACTATCATAACCTCATATCCAAGGCCTCGTGCCAAGACTACAAATAAGATTTTTCCAAGGCCTTGTGCCAAGACACTAGTTTGTCTCATGAGACATACCGATGCATCGAGGATCTATAGTGGGATCCACCTGTCACTTATTAAGTCCAATTCATTCCTCATGTGAATAGGGTTAAACATAACATAAACATTCGTATTAAAACTAGCTTATGAAATGTCAATACTTTAACCACAAACCATGAATGGTATAAAAATATCACATCCATAGTCAAACATAACTCATTCGATACAATATGGAAGCTTTTATTGTATCACATTAACCTCAATCCAGAATAATGAAGGATATTGATATTAAAATAATCATCAAACTATTAATAGAAATATCCCTCTTTTCTTGAAAACATTTAAAAGTTACACTATTTGTCAAGAAGCCATTTAAAAATATATTTTTGAATCAAAGTGTCCCATACCACTTTGAAACTTTTAAAAGGAGTTTTAATTTTAAAACTTTAATGTCCATATAAATAAATTCTTAAAACCATTTTTAAAACATGGACATTAATGAGCAAGATTTAGATGAATATGTATTAAAAACACTTAAAAATGTATTTTAGTTAGAGTTTCTAACCAAAAGAGAGACACTTGACTACAAATAATTGAGTTAATCAAAACATTATAATATCATGAGAATAAATGGATTCATGATATACTATGTCAAAGTACATTATATAAACCACATAAAAGTGATTTGGTGTATAACAACAAAGAAGTCTAAATGGAATTTAAGTTGAGATGGAATCTCTCATAAAGGATGTATCCTTAGGTTAAGGATAAATCAAAGACATAGGTATGTGTGAAAAATATAAATACACTAAATATGATTTGATATTCAGTGTAAAAAAATCAAAGGATATTCACACATAATCTTATAAAAACAACACCAATGAATTGGATGCTTAACTCAACAAATGGAGAATGAGTTAAAATTACTCTTATCAAATTCATATCGATGACTTGAAAAATTATCAGTGGAGTGATTATGTGTATCAAAAGTATATCCACAGAAAAGGGGAGTGGAAATTATGACATAAGAAAATGAATAGTTATTCCACACATAATCTCGGAGTAAAATAATAAATGAAGTTTGCGTAAAGTCGAATAAATGGAAATTGAAATTTCGAATTCCCTTATCGATTAGGTAAAATACGAAACATACACCCATGAAATAAGGATCATACAATAATGATGTAAATACCCATAAATTCAAGTATATTACACAATGAATACAATCATGGGCAGTATAAATACACCACATGCAATAATTAAGTGGTGAACAATGGAATTCTCACGAAATTAAAAGTGAGTTAAGAAACCCCTTACCTTGTACTTTTGCTGGGTTGGGGGTTGGTTAACCTCCTGTATAATGTTGAAATAATTATTATTAAATTATTCATGAATCATATACATTAATATGATATCATATATGATCTTTTAACATTGATTTGTTAATAATATCTTAGAATTATCGTCGTTTCAGGTGTTAACTTACTCATTTTCTTTTATATGTTTTGTTACGTAAGCCATGTTTTTCATAGATAGGTTGTATATTATTAATATCCAGAATGATATCAAGTCGTTAAACATTATTTCTAAATCATCAAATGATAATTATACTTGAATGGATATGATAGAGAATGAATCTCATCGCGTTCGTGGAGACGGTAGTCCGTACGTACGCACGTGCAACAATATCATTCTTTTGATATAAAAATAATATATAGTTGGATGGTATATCATATACACAGAATAATTATCATGTTATATTTATTATTTTCATGAGTTAAACAACATTATTATACCCACCCAAATAATAATATATTGAATAACAATTACACCACGACGTGGAGACGGTAATCCGTACGTACGCACGTATGGTGACATGTTATTCAAAGGGTGGATAAAATAGTGAATATGGTTTTAACATATTTATAATAACATCACAGTATATATAAGATACTGTATTTATTTTTTTAGAATGGTAATAACAAATAAATAAGAAGTGTAAGAAGAAAGGAACTTGAAAAGGGGTGGTGAAAACATTACCTCTTTTTCGGGTTCTTCCTTTTCATTTGATCAAAAGGGCTCCTTAGGTTGGCTTTCTGATCAAACTACGGACTCTAGGTTGTAGTGAGGGAAGTTGAGAGAGTATTTGGGAAGGGGTTGGCCGAACCAAAAGGCTTTGAAGGTGTGAAGAAATGAGAAGGAGGAGGGCCCTTTTATAAGAGGGGTGAGGGCACCTTTGGAAAAGCTAAAAATATTAATTTATAATAAATTCATATTAGGTTTCTAATGGCTCCAAAGTTGATTATTAAAAGGTTAAGGTTGGGATAGGTTGAAAACCATTAAACCAATTGAATTTAGACAGGTTTGGGTCACTATATTAACCTTATCTTTTAGTTTTAACTCTTAGTTAATTAGTTTGACATTTACCATGTCACTTTGTATTTTTATATTATATAGTTAATAAACTTAATATATACATCCAAGAGACCCCCCAAGTGGTCCATTAATGATATAAATATTATTATATAAGTCTCTTGGATGGACCTTAGATTTTTAGGAATTTAATATCAATTAATAATATAATATTTTATTCCTAAGGTTGTTATTGGTCGAGATAAACTTATCCAATAGAATAAGGAAATGTGTTAGGGTAATATTAATATCATTTTTACCCTTAATTACCCTATTTGCTTTTAACCGTGGTAAATAAAAGTAAAAAGTTAATATTCACCAAAAATTATTTTCATCTCATTGAACCAAATTTTACTTATTGATATTAACCGCGTCTCTCAGATTTTCAAAATTCTATTTGCTGAAGCGGTAAAATTAAGTTTTATGAAAAATTCAGTATTTTTAACTACCACTTAGTAGTTTCACTATTCATCAAAAATTGATGTTTTTCAGAACAATGGAAAAATTTCACCCTAAGCTATAATTGATATTCCGAATTCAAAAATGATGTCTATTTTACAAAATTATAAACATATAAGTTGCATTAATTAATGTTATAATTAATTCCCGCTGTCACAACAAACATCATGTTTTTAAGAAACAATATATATCAAAAGATTGACAATTGTTTAGGTCCAATTTCAAAGTGAAATTAATTCTAATGAACACCATTGGATAAAATGGTAAAGATATATTCTAATTATAATTTAAAACCACTCAATAATATAATTTATCACTATAAATTATTTTGATTTAAAAAGTTGTTTTTAATTAAAATTTAGTAATTTTCACTATTCATCAAAATATAAGTGTTATCTGAAAAGTTCCAAAATTTCACCCTAGGATAAATTCGATATTCCGAATCAAAAAATGAAGTCCATTTTGAGAGATAGAATTTATAAAATTTCAAAAATTAGGTATTACTATTCAAAACGACTAGTTTGATTGGTTGTGGTGTGTTATAATCTCGAAGTTGCATACAATGCACGCCATTGCATTATTCGAAGGGAAACATACTGTGGAAGCTTGGGGTGTTACACCTTTTCAAATAAAAAGGTACGTTCTCAAAAATTTTTTAATGTATTTTATAGTTTTTTCACTAGAAAAATGATTTCATACTTTTTATTTCCCTTAATATGAATTTTTTATTATCCAATTATTTAAATTATTTCTAATAGGGACTTAATGTTGAGTAGGGACAAGGATGATCTCAAGATAAAATTTGCGAAGTTATGTCATGAATAAAACTTGTTTCTTTAAAAAAATATTTCTGGGAAAATGGATATTGAGTAGGAGTTTATATTATATATATATATATATATATTAATTTAATGTATTATTAAAGACTTAATTTTATAAAACTCTAAACCTAATTATATTATCAAATGTAAGAGAATGAATTCGTTACATGAAACTCAAGATTATTTAATGTTTGAGGATGTGTCCTTATAATGTATTTAATTAATTTTAATAAAATGATTGAGAAGTGTGGTTTACATGAAATAGATTAAAAATTAAAATGATTTATAGTTATATCTATGTGAAAATGCATGAGTGGAAATGACGATGGATATTTAAAAAATGAAAGTTTGGCCTAGAAAAATATTGAGATAATTTCAGTAGCATAATGAGTGTACAAAAATATTCATGGACATGTTTAATGAACTTTAATGGGGGTATATCATTACATGGTAATTATATGTTTATAGAATGGAAGTGTAAAAAAAAATTATGAATTTAATAGTTGTAAATAAAAATGATTGACATTAATAAAGTACTTAAATACAAAGGAAGAAGTAAAAATCACAAACCCTGAGAGAGTGATTATAAATTTTTTAGGAGATAATTAAGGGATTGTAAGTTCTTTTAGAGGGAATTATATATGGTTATTAAATTAATTCTGAATGGGTTGTGTGCAATGTGGATTTGGAGGTTGGGTGGGTATTTATTACAAAAGATAGGGGAATTATTTATTGAAGTTTAAATAGAGGTTTTGGACAACAAGTGAAAAGATAATCAAAACCAAAAACCATACCATGAGTTTCCCATAGATTCTTATAGATAGGGGTGGTTTTAAATTATTTATTAGTCTGTTAAGGGATTTCATTAAAATAATACGATTACTTATATGATAGAGAGTCATGTTCATAAAGAATTTATTTTAAAACCTTAAAATATAATTTTTGTTTTGGAGGGCTCATTAATGGTTTATAAAAATAATAATATAACTTCCAAAAAAATATTTGGAAGGGGAAATATATATATTTTATCACGGATACCCCTTATTGTATTTAATACATGACTTTTTTCAATTAAGGAATCATAATTCATACTTTATATTTACACAATATTAAAGGTTTACCCTTAAATTCAACTATATCAGAAAATTGTGAAATACCATCATTGGATAATTCAAATGTGGTGATTTTATAAATAATATTTACTTTATGAAAAAAATTTACAAAGATTATAATTTTCACATTTAAATAGATATAATTATTTACTTGAAAATATGGTTTATTATGACAGTAACCACATCCAAACCCTTAAAGAAACTACATTGGAATTAAATAATTTTTTTTATCATTTATATTTTAAATAATATTATTTCTTAAAAATATCTCAGAAAAAATAGTGTTTATTTAGTTTTTTTAATTTATAAAAAAGAATGATTTCGGTGAATCTATGTATTTCCCAAAAATAAATTTTTTGTTTCTTCATCTCAAAATCTATTTTTTTTCAAACTCATTATATATATATATAAAAATAATAAGTAATTATGGAAAGGGTATATGTATAATCATATTTTTATTAAAAATATAATATATAAATTCATACTATTGAGGTCTATATGTGTAACCCCTTATTAAACTTGTGTATGCCCTAAGGGTAAGGTGTGAGATGGTGGTATTTCTTTGGATGGTTTGATAGACATGGTTTTGTACTTGATCTTTATATGATTTAAATTCTCTCAGAATTTCCTTTCTTTAGTTTTAGTTGTTAAATCTCGACTTGAGATTGGTATGGTCAATGAAAAGTGAATCCATCTCCCACATAAGCTCCTATAATTTGGATTAATAGGGCAAAATCCTATATTTGAGGCCATTTCTTATATCATATAAGTGAAGTAGGCTATATCATAAACCTTAATATATTATAATATTAATGGTCACTATAGAATTACTATATTATTAATATTAATAATGATTAATTGTATTTTAATCTTGATAGAAATATTATGGCTATATTTTATAACAAACCAATATAAAAAATGAAATATAATTCATATGTTTTTTATAACTATATTTCTTAATAAGAATTTTTTTATTGCAAATGGAATTCCATTTATCATATTTTGGATTATTACTCCTGGGAGTGTGAACGTACGTAGTATATATGATGTGATTATCTATTCAAATTAGGGGAATGTGGCATGATTTCAATAATAGTGAATGAAATGTGATATGTTCATCAGTATAGAGAATCAATACTCAATGAACCAAGAACATATGAGTTGGCAATATGGTATTGATGTAATCCATGTCCCATAGTCATTGTATGTCTTTGAAAATGGGTAACATATGATAATTCATGTAAGGTTGTGAAGAAATTAGTGCAAATAGGTATACATATATGTGCCTTTGACAGACATCAACCCAAATCTCTTTGTAACTTGAATATAATTTATATTTTCCAATAGGAATATATTTTTTCATTTATGGATATGGTACTTTATATTAGTTTTGGACACTAAAAGATCTATAGGGTCACTCATTATGGTTGATAAAATGGGGATTGAGTTTCTATTAGAGAGATGCTGAATTTTTTTTAGAGTTAATCCTAAATAATTTTGGATAGATATCCACATGGTATTAAACAAGATATTATACAAGTTGAATTTTATGATATCATTCCAAAAGTTTTTTTGATGATATTCAAAAGATTTTTGGATATGGTTTCAGAACTTATTATATAAGATGTGATATAAAGTGAAATGAAAAATTAGTCTTTTAGGGTTTAGTAAAATTGGGATATTGAAAGAGATATTCCCTAAAGACATTTATGCCTATGATGGATATTGATATATAATGTACTGTTATAGAGGGATATAATAGATAATGTAACAATATGAATTCAAATGAATATTGTGTTATACAATTAGGACATATCCATTAACAATGCTTCTTCAACTAGAAAATCACAATATATTCTAGGTTATGTCTCATGGAAGTGTCATTACAAGGTATTGTACACACTAAAATACTAAAATTTTGATATAAAAATGATAATCTTTATCATTAAATAAGATATTCCACATGGGCTGTTATCAATAACTATATTGCAAGATAACATACCTGAGGGTAGTTTCATTCATATATTGAATGCATAAATTTACAAAGGGTAATTTACAAATGCATTATAATTCATGAGTAAATACATGTTCACCTAAGAAGCGACCTAGAGGGATTTATAAAACCTACTACCAAGTAATGGTTGGTGTGATTACTCATTTAGTCCTAAATAAAACTCCCTTAATCTAAATATCCCTTCTTTTCCCCATATACGTATTAAGCAACATAATTTTCATGGTGAAAAGGAGGATACAAATTTTATAATGAGTGTTTCTTCCTATGAAATGGTTAAATGGTATAGAGGGGATATAATTTAGCTTCCATTTGATGATATTCATCAATGCAATGTGCAGATGGGGAAATGATATCAATAATGTAAGGTTCACAGTCTTTTTTTCATTTTTTCTAGAATAAAAATGTTTTTATTTATCTTACATAGTGATCTTGGATTAGGTTTCTATTAGCTTCCACTTGTTTAACAAGTGTAGTTCGATTCATTTAAAACCCAACACTATCAAGTTGAATTAATTTATGTATTTTTAATCTCTTATTCTAGAGCATTCCAGCTAAAATAATCACTTATATCAATAACCTTTCCAAAAATATATAAATATTCTAAGTCAAAGTTTTAGATACACTATTTCCACCACTTCTTCTATATGATAATATCCCACCATGATAAAATTTACTCTAAACACTTATGAATAGTATACACCATTAACTTCTTAATAAAGAAATATATCCTTCTACTCGTGAATCATTGAAAAACTATAACATATACAATATCAAGTATATGATAGTTTTTATTATGAAATTTTAACTCCCCTAATCCATATTCCATAAATTGATCACCTTGTATAAGTTAAACATAAAACCTTTTATAACTTCATCACAATATACCATATATCCATTTCCTACGTTCGGGAGAATAATGACTAGTATTGGTGTAATTATTCTGTTTAACTCTTCCAATACATTTTGAAACTTTTTATTCCACTCAAACATTACAACATTACATGTAAAATACTTCATAGGAGATTTAAACTTGGATAAGTTATTAAAAAACCTCTAATAATACCCAACTAGTCAAGAAAATATTCATATATAAATTATATTATTAGTCCATTACCATTACATCACAATG
Organism: Viscum album; assembly: GCA_963277665.1. Lineage (NCBI taxonomy): Eukaryota > Viridiplantae > Streptophyta > Magnoliopsida > Santalales > Viscaceae > Viscum > Viscum album. The sequence goes on from OY728127.1 coordinate 320,908,426, forward strand.
TTCAAATAATTTAGTTATATGGAAATTCCATTATATGAAACTTAATAGTTAAGAAACATAACCTATTAATTATAAAAGACACTTTTAATCTAATTTGTATATAACATAAGTTAATTCCAACTTACAAAAATACATCAAGTATATTAAACACCAATAAAAACACTTGTTGAAGATATCCTCTAAAATACTTCTAAATAAATATATCATCCATAAATAATACACCAATGTGTCTAAATACATCTAGATGATTCAGTTTATATAGTCTATGAATAATGCAAGTCTGTTAGTGACACTGAAAGGAATCACAAAAATATTATAATGACTATAATGAATTTGGAATGCATTATTTAGTATTTTTTTTATTATCATACCATTAATTGAAGAGATCTAGATCTAAAAATCATTTTATAAAATCAATTATGTACTTATAAATTATCAAATAGATCATCTATATAAGGAAGGTGATATTTATTCTTTATCATTACCTAATTTAGTTTCTCGAATTTAATAAATAAATAAAAGCTACCATCAATCTTGTTTTCAATGTTTTTACCCTACATTTGTTTTGAGTTATCAGTAGGAAATGTGTTATTTTAGAGTTAATGCATCAAAGTAGATAATATAATAGATTGAATCATCCAAAAAAGGTTTTTTCTTGTTATATTGATTTAATAGAAGTTCCTGAAATATTTTTTGAGGTTATATTTATGGAAATTTGATAATTAAATCACTTTGCACTTGAATGGGGAAGATAAATGTTATATCAGGGGATGTGTGATGTTAATTAAGGTAAAATTTTACATTTAACGGTATCTTTATATGATTATGAGACATAGTATCTTATGACCTCATATATAGTTTGTAGACAAATAGAAATGAACTCCATAATTTTAATCAATATATGAGGATGATCATAGTTTAAAGTAAAATGGATGATTGTTGTGGTTTAGTGGCTTGTGGTAAATGATCATTGATCTAATTCATACCAGGATACTCATAATTGAAATCATTATATAAATTATCATAGTTTAAATCCATATAAATATTCACATAATGAAATTATCCTGAAACGAACCCTATAATTTTACTCTACCAGAGAAGGTGAAAGTGGGCCTCCACCTGAGATTTATGGTTACTTGGTATTTAATGAAACTACGTAAGATAATGAGTGGTTATTATAGAGTATTATTCCCTCTAATAAGGAGGATATTATGGAATCCTTTTGGAATTATCGAGAAAGATAAATTTAATTTGGATAGATTCATTGTTATTAATTGATGAGAAATAGTCATTGTTTATTAGAGAAGATTGAATGAAGACAATTTTAGAATTGCCTCTTGCAGAGGTTTCCTATATATCCATATTAAGATAATTAAGGACTGTGTATTTTAAATGGGTGAATTTATAGTTTATATCTATTTAATAAATGATGAAACTCATACTTTTGAACCATGGTTTATAGTTTTCGGCTATACAATAAGGGAATAATATATAGTTTAATTCCATATGAGAAGGGAGTAATAATCATTATTAAGAAAAAAGTATTTCATTTATGTTTAATCAAAAATTGGTATTATATAGTAGATATTGTTGATTGATGTTACTTTATCATATGGATTAAATTAATGTATAAATTACCTACACTATTATATTTTATGTCACATGGCCTAGACTACTCAATTATTTTTAAGGTTGTGTTAGATAGTCCATTGTGGGAGACTTATGTAAAAGCCACCCAAACTGTGTATGAATATATAGAATATAGATATAATGTTTTTGGATATAGTTAATGATTAAGGACTATAGAATATTATCCCATATTTTTCTTCAGGACTTAACCCCATTGAGACTCCTCTTATGACAATAATGAGTTATAGTATTCCCCCCTTTAACAGGACATTGGTTAAACACCAAGCATATTTTATCGAAAATTTGTAGAAATAATTACCCTATCTAAATGAAAAATACAAAACACCATGAATAATATAAATTAACTTATAAACCCCAAGACTTGAATAATGTATATAAATTTCATTTCATTCCACTTAAGGTCAATCCAAAAATGGGAATTAATTTTTTTAATCATCTCACGTATTCTACTACCAAGGTATAATAAAAACACCACCTACAAATTATTTTCCATTTGCAGAGCTATGTTCACCCAATACATTAACTTATTTTATCCAGATCCTAAAAATGGTATATATAAAGCTGGGGCGAGTATATAAATATATATAGGAAGTTCTTACAAATAAATTTTTTGATCACATGATTTAAGAGTGATAATGTATACATATATGAAATGAATATAGTAAAGAAATCAATTTTCCATAACCAAGTTCAACCACTGAACCATGTCCATCCCATTACTTATAATATGAACTTTCTACACAAAAACACAATACCATGAAATTAACTCACATAGTCACACCTTTAAAATATAACAAGCCAATGCTAACTTCTTATTTCATTTTCAAAACTCTACACTTTACTACTTAGAGAGACATCACTGTGATTTTTATGTAACTATCAAAAAATCCGATATTTCTATTATCTTCCCATAATTTTCCAGTAGTAGTGAAATCACTATTATATAAACACATAGTTTTACACCCCTACAAACCTCTATAAAGTATATTGTTTTGTTGGGCCATTATCAATCCATTATGATAGTCACTACTTTCTTAGATTCTACCCTTAGGTTCTCTCCAATACTAAACTTAAATCATCACTATTGTACATTGTATATTTTCCAAAACATTCTACATAAACCACATCATCAAAACTAGGTTTCATAAATTAGTTCAAATTCCCATTATCCACTATTTTTTCCACCTAGGATACCTATAACGTCCCTTCTCTTAATTTCAAACTTAAAAATAATTTATTACATAAAATATTCACTTGATACAAGATAAGAGATCTATAGGTATAGTTTCATTGGGGATTAGTAACATTACATAACAACTTAGAACATAAAACACAACATTTTTATTGAAAACATATTTGGCATGACCACAACATTCCTTCAAACTTAGAATTTCATGTGATAACTTGAGGACATGAGTAAGAAAAGGGTGAGATATAAAACCCAGTAAGGAAGTAAAAAAGTCATAACATGAATAATACAATACATGTTATAAAATAGGAATATTTGTTGAGAATAAGATAAACATGAACATAAAGTCATGATATAGCTTGATTATTATAAAATGGAAATATGACAACAATATTTAACATGATATTAACATGAGACTGGGATCATTGGACATGGTGTGTGAGTGAAGCCTAATTTCACTTGAATTATCAAGAGTAAACCCTCATTTCAATTAGAATACCATGATAATAATGTTTACCCAATGCACTGGAGTGCTATCTGGGCACACCCTTCGTAATCATTTCATTTCATGCATAAGTGTGCCACATAGATAATATAACATGGATTCATTAAACCTATTCATTTATTCAACAGTAAGGATTCTAGACTTCATACATGAAACTCCATAATAAATAAGTAAATGTGCGTAATGGTGAATTCCCTTGAGAGAGAAACGGGAGTTGTATTCAGTACACAATGACTTTGTCTTGGAAATTCACGGTGCAATTTTAGCAGCATAACAACGTGAAATAACAATTGAAAAAAATTGTTTTTGAGATATGAAGTGGTGTCTCATCATATGTACATGAATGGGAATGTAAGGTGGTAATATATATATATTTACCAATATATGTAATGGAATTTATATTCATAATACAAAATAATTTATTGAATGTAAATGAGATGAGGGAAATTACTTACTAAATTTTGGCATGGTAACGATTCTACATGGGAGGAATTAATTTTAGATAAAGAGGTCTACAATCATTCAAAAATAAGATTTTATTATGGGGGAGGTGCTAAATCAAACCCCAATATTTTTAAATAAAATAAAAATGGTATAACAACATAATGAAATTTGGACAAAAAAATGAGAAAGGAAGAAATCCATTACTTGGAAGTGTGATCCCAATGGTTTGGGGGAGGTTTGAGAGAGGCTTCATGGGAGATTGGATCACCTTGGGCGGTTTCTAGAGAAAGGTGGGTAGAGTTTGGTCGAGCTCAAACAACTTTTAGTGTAGTGGAAGTGTGAGCTTGGGTGGGTTTATAAAGGAAAATAGAAGGAAATCGTTATTATTTAGGTTTTGGGAACCACATATTAAAATAATCAAAACCACAAACCATTCCATGGGTTTGCCAATGGTTTCTTCCATTGGGGAGTGGAAAAATTTATTTTACAAGGACAATGACCCAATGTATTAAAATACTAGGCTTTCTTATGTGTAGGTGGGTCATACTCTCTGGGAAATCAATTTAAAAAGCTAAAATGTTTTATAAGTCCTGAAGGATCCAATAAGGAACCATAAAACTTACCAAAAAATATAAAGTCACATTATTTAAAATTAAAAACATATAATTGCCAAAAACCCTATTTATTGTATTTTATTACATCAAAATTGGGTCCTTATGATGTCATAAAACACATTATATATTAAAATGGTATTCACTTATTACCCAAAAATTCAACTGTCTCAATTTTTTTTTGAAAAATTCCCCATTGGATAATTTCGACATCCTGATTCCCAAAATAATGTTCATTTTATCTAAATAATTATCTAAACATGTGAATTTTTTAATTTTAAAACAAAAACCATCATTTATCGAAGATTCTTGGGTTTGACAAAAATAGTTTTTAAACCATAATAAAAATTACATTTGTATTCAGTAAAAATATACGATCATATATATTTAATTAAAAGTAATATAGTAATAATATATTATTAAAATATTATTTAATTAAAAAATCCATTAATTCATAAAAATAGATTTCTTAATTGAATTTTAACTAAAAATACTATTTGTTTTTTAAAAACCATTTAAAAAGAAACAATAATAATATTAATGTATATTCCTTATTCTACACAAAAATAGTGCTCGTAAACACAGTGCTAGGGTCTTATTACATAACCCCTTATAACACCCGCATAAGTTGTAACACCCCAGGTAACTAAAGAATATGACATTTTTATATTTATCCATATTTGTGAATAAAATATTAATGTTACTTTAAAGGGGACACTATGCTCGATGGCGTACCCAAACACAACAATGAGTTTTTGGGAATCTTAAGTTGCACTCTAATAATAAAATAATATTATTTTAAGTGGTAGTTAACGCCTAGCTATTGTGATGGAGGAAATGAATAGAACTAACTAAAAAATTATTATATATGTTTGTCAAATATTTTTACGTTTTACAATAAATGTTAGAGGATTAAAAATGAAAATGAATCCAATTTTAAGCGTAAACATTCTAATATTCTTTAAAAGGTCGATTAACCGCCTTTTGATGTCGAACCTCTTTTAAATACACTTTTTGACAATTTTATGTGTTATATTGGACAAAATAAAATTCTTCTTTAGAATCGGGACATCAAAATTTACTTTGTGTAAATTTTTGGTATTTTTCCGAAAAAGTTCAAATTTTAATGAATAGTGAAAAATGTTGTATTTTAATTAAAAACATATTTTAATATAATTTATTTATATGATTAGATTATCTTTTTAATTGGTTTTAAAGTGAAATTAGAATATATTTTTACCATTTATTCCAACAGTGTTCGTTGGAATTAATTTCACTTTGAAATCAGACTTAAACTAGTGTCAATCTTTTGATACATTTTGTTTCATAAAAACACGCTATTTGTTTTGACAGTGGGAATTAATTGTTAAATTAATTTATTCAACTTATATGTTTTGAATTTTGTAAAATAGAAATCATTTTTGAATTCGGAATATCAAATATAGATTAGGGTGAACATTTGGTAATTTTCTGAAAAACTTCAATTTTTGATGAATAGTGAAACCACTAAGTGGTACTTATAAAAACTGATTTTTCCGTTTAAATGAAAATTTTCCATCTTTGTGTTTTGAATTTCAAAAATCCGACATACATGTTTGTCATTAAGATGTAAAATGTGCTTCACTGGGATTAAAATATTTTTTTGTTGAATAGTAACTTATTAAGTTTTTAATCACGATTAGAGGTAATTAGTGTAGTTTAAGGTAAGAATAATGTTTTAATAAAATGAAGTGACCTAGACACATGTCCTACCCTCATTGTATGTGTGATGGCCGACCATGAAAATCCATGGGTCAACTTGGGGACCCCATGGAGCCACATTGGATGGAAAATGACATAAATATCTTTTTATTTAATGTTAAAGTAAAAATGACAACCACATGAGATGTTTTACTAAAAAATTTTTTACATGGGGTTATACAAGTCATATTTTTGACTATAAATAATAAATAGAAAGATAATAATATTTCCTACATCATAGTATTTTTTTTATAATTTTTAGACATTAAATAAATTAAATTATTTATGACATCATGATGATGCAGCGATGACCTCATTGTTTAACGATTTAAATAAAATGGAAAGATAATGTAAAATATAAGACCTAAACATGTCAAAAACCTATTGTATGGGTGGATTTAGAACCCTTATCACCTTATCCTCGAAACACATCAATTTGGGACCATTTAAATCTGAAAATCATTCTAAAATAAAGTAACCTTTCTTTACATTCCAAGAGTGCCCCTCCTCTCCTCTTATAAAAGGCCCTCACCTCTACCTCCTTACCCACACATCCAAAGCCTTTGGATCATCCAAAACCTGCCCATTTTGTCTCTCCACATCCCTCTATAACTCCTTGAAGCCTCAATTTGGGCATAAGTCTTCCCAAGGAATCCTTTGAGCTCAAACCAAAGGGAGTTACCCGATTTTAAGGTAATGTCTTCACTTGTGTCCTTTTGTTTTGTTTTGCTTCTACAACCCTCTAAAATCTTTTTATTAATTTATTTTGTAACAACTAAAGTATCTTCAATATACTATGATGTTTTTTTAAGAAGTATTCTAGCTACACTTACACACATCTTCGTCTAATGGTTAAAGAACATACTGTTTCTGTGGTTGGCGATTTTCTGCCTCACGGAATGATGATTGTTCAATATTCTTTTAACACCTTTAAAGGTGGCCATTATGATGCCACTGTATTTTATATGTGATATATATGGTATTTATGTTTACTATATGCTTCTTTATTTTATATTTAAACCACACCTTTATTCTTTTCATGTTGTGTAAATGCGATAATTTCATATGAGGAAGTGTGGACTACCGCCCCCTCAAGTGATATGACTCGTACATGAAATACATGGAATGTATAAAGAATGAAATTAATGAACATATGTGACCTATATAACATATATATTATACTGTAATTATAATATATATATATATATATCATTTATTTTTAATTCCGTTAATATGAAAAAGAAAAAATGAAAGTAGCGTTCATGCGTACGTACGACCTACCGTCCCCATGAACGGTGCTTTTCGTTTTTTATCTCCAAATGATATGGAATAGTATAAAAAGAATATTTACTGGATATATATAATATTTTAGTCATTAATAATCTTCTGGAAATTATTTACTTATAACTACATGGACAATCATTTTTCAAACAAGTTCATTTTTGACTCATGTACCAAACATCGGCAAAAACGTCTGATATGAACTAACATTATTAGACAATTATTATAACATTAAAATATGTGATATGAACTGAATAATAATATTTAAAGGAGGTACTTAGGAAATTATAAATTGACCAATGTTTATTACTCAGGAATATAAAGAAACGAACAAGACAAGTTGGACTTGAGGTAAGGGATCCTACTCCTCTCTTTCTTTTTAAGTACACTCTATTATGTCATTAATTTTTAAGCTCATCTTTCTTATGATTGGGATGTTCTTTTATATTAATCTTACTGTAATTTTTATGTTCATATGGTGAGAGACCCTATTTTCTCTCATCAATCCATTTTGGATGTTTTGAGTGGCGCCGTTAAGCTGCCGAATTTTCGTAAGAGATCTAATCTCTCTCTTTTTTTAAGTACTCTCCTTTATGTCACTTATTTTAAGCTCCTCTTTGTTATGTTGGGGGATGTTCTTTTATATTACTCTTTTTTTAAACTTTATGTTAATATTATGAGATACCCTATTTGATATCATCAATCTATTTTGGAAATTTTAAGTGGTGCTGTTAGGCTGCCGAGTTTTCGTAAGGGATTTTTCATATCACTTTTATTCCCGTGAGATTTATGCTACATTTGCCACAATTTCCTTTGATTGGTATATGTAATGCCCATTATTTTACTCATTGTGTAATATAATTTAATTTATGAGTATTTACATCAATTTTTTATTGTCCCTCTTTCACGGGGTGTTGTTTCGAAAGATACCCATGTCGGTAAGGGAACCTTTCACCCTCCTCTTTTTAAAAGACTTGTTTTGTTATGTCTTTTAATTCACATACTATTATGTTGGGATATGTTCTTATATAACCTTATTAATTTAAATTTTATGTCCATGTGATGAGATACCATTTTTATCTCTCATCAACTCATTTTATGAATTTTGTAGTGACGCCGTTAGGTTGTCACATTTTTGCAAGGGAACTTCTTAACCCAAATTTGATTCTTTGGGATAAACTTTTACTCCATGAATATGTCGTTCTATGTATATGTGTGAATAAAATCTGATTGTTTTGCACTTAATATCCACTTATATTTGGTGTATTCGTTTGATACACATAATTATGTAATTGATTTATCCTTAAACCAAGGATATCGTCTTTTTATGGGACTTCATATCAATCTCCTTTAATTGAGGCATATTTTGTTTTATACACAACTTTATTTTATACGGTGTATAAACCCCTTTGACTTTTACTTTTATCTAAAAGGAATCTTTTTTTTATATGAAGCGTTTAACAAAACGACAAAAGGGAATGTTTTTGTCGTACGTATGCGGTGACAACAACTTCTCCGCCGCCGTGACCATTATTTGAGTTTCAGCTTCCTCTACAAGCAATGCCTTTTTTTAAAAGAAAAATAAATACCATGTTTTACTTTTATTTTATTTTGGTATTGAAAATGGTTTTCATAACGTTTTTATATCAATGTGTTGTATTGATATCTTGTGGTTGAAAGGTGGAAATGTTATGTTTCCTTTATGCATGTTTTATGTGATACGATTATGTTGAGGTTCTTGGGAATTATTATGAATACGGGTGGTTCCGTGATAAACTAAGGGCATGTGAGCCCGATATAGCTCTCGAATGCATTGGGTAACGTGAACGAGTGAAACGTTAAGGTTTCTCCGATGATATTTAGGGAATATACTATGGTGGGTATTCCAAACGTAACCAAGAGGGTTACTCCCTACATAAGAATGTTATGAATGTCTCAAGATACCTTTATGTCTTATGATTCCTATGATTTATTCATGATTTGATGAGGTATGTTAAAGTGCCTATGTTTTATGGGTAAAGTATGATTTCATTCTTATGTATATATGACCTCATGTTTCCTTTCCATATTTTTTATAACCCTTACTGATCTTTTTATGCTCATCCCAAGTTTTTTAAATGTTTTTCACAGGTCAAGGGAAAGGTACATGATATGATGATAGTGTCAAGGAAGTGTCAAGAAAGAATCCATGTTTTATTTTTAAATATGTTTCCGTTGATGAAAAAAATGAATACTATCTTTTATGTAACCAATTTGTCTAAATGTGGAATGTAATGCAAGTTTTATTATCTAATTCTCTAAAACTCTAAACCTGAAAAGATCCTCAATGTGTAATCTTGTAATAACTCCAGATTAAGTAAGGTTTAAGGCTGGGGCCTTATAGTTTGTATCAAAGGTCGGTTTAGATAACTTTAGAGGTTAGGGTACTCTTTAAGCATAAGTGACATTACCATAATGGTTAGGATTTCAGAAAGAGTCCTAGTTTTAGATAAAGTGAATGAGTAAGTATATCATAGTGTTTATCTTCCTCATTAGTACATGATGGTTTTTTTGATATACTCACACTGACCTTTTTGGTTTTAGTAAATGGCTGGATCTAGCAGGCACCAAAGTAACAGTGGATGTGAAGGAAACTTTGACAGTTTTTTGAGAAAGAAACTGAATGATATGTGAGCTGCAATGAGAACTCTTGTGTTTATCCTCAACCTACTATCTGGAGTCATGATTGACCACCTAAACCATGGTGATTTCTCTAAGGCATCATATATGCGTGTAACAAATCCCTACGGAACTACATGTAATAATTATAAAGGTAAGTGTGTTCAAAAACCTATGTGTCAAAGATGTGGAAAGAAACACCTAGGAAAATGTTTCAAAGGGACAGAAATATGATATAGATGTGGAAATGAAGGTCATAAAGCAAGAACCTACCATGGAAAAAGGAAGCATCCAGTTGACTCGAGGAAAGGAAAAGAAGTTCTTTCTGAGGGATCAATTGAATGTTTTAAATGTGGTGAGCATGGTCATTATGAAAACACATGTCCTATGAAGACGTTTCGTGAATGGGATCACCAAGATCATACAAATATTCATTTACCAATACCTAATTCCATTTTGATTGAGGATGAAGAAACTGACAATGACCAATCAAAGGTATGGATTATTTCATAACTTTAGTTTTCCTATTTTGGAATCATAGGATATGATTCATGATTTTGTTTGTAGGAAAGAAGTATTTCATAATAAGTTTGAAAGGAATGGTTAATGGATCATGAAGAATGTTGAGTGAGTAAGAAGTCAACATATAAGGGCTTCAAGAGTTATGGTGAAATTCTTAAGAGTATTATGTCCCTTTTGATGATGGGGTTACATTAGAAGACTTTTTATAGTATGTGTAACCCTGATGTTTAATATATGAAAATTTTATTGAAGGAACAGTTATCTGTTCTTTTGTGGACATAGTTATAAAGAACCATTTGGGTTTATATGATCCTTACTTTTGAGGTAATTATGGGTTACTATATATTATGATGGAAGTGAAAGGCATGAGATAAAATTAAGGTTAAATTATGTTATGGTTATTTTTGATGATTTTATCTTTTTTTGGGGAATGATTTGAGAATTATATAGTTTTGGAAAAATTACAGCACACAGACCTTGTGACAACCCATCACGCCGGACAAAGCTGCGAGAATCGAACCCACAACAAAAGTGCGACTGGTATTTATCACTTACCACTGGACTACGTGAAGTCCCTGGTTAGTTTGACTAATTTTTTTTAGTTAGATGATTTTAGGAATCAAGAGTAATTTAATTTTGGGTTATCTATGGAAATGATTAACCTATCATGGAGGATATGTGATTAGGTTAATTATTTTTCAATATGAGAATTTAAGAGCAACTGATGTTATTTGGAGATAAAAGTTAATTTGTACCTTAGAAGACTTTCTGATTAAATCCTTCAAATATTTGGGTTTCAATCTTAGTTTGGTTTACTTTGAATAATTTTATGGGCAAATTGTTTATCGAATGGTCCTCGTTGAACTTTGGGTTTTGTTGGACAAATTTTGGAGATTAAGAATAGATTTTATTTTTATAAAGGGTTTTCCTTTTCTGGATTATCTGATCTTGTACTAACCTTTTTGGTTTCGGTTTTGGTTAAAGTCTAAATATATGGGAAGTATATAGTTCTCTTTTGTGGATTAGGTGATTCTCTAGAAGTTTATTATAGTACTCTTAATGTGAAAAAGTCTTCCAAAATACTCGACTTTTGGAGAAAATATGAGTTTGTGTAAGGAATCTACTAAAAGGTGAAAGTCAACATGATAAGTGATTATGTTTCCTTATGAATAAATTCATCAATAAAAAGTAACTTAAAACAAAAATGTTGTCTATTAACTTTTCCTACTGGGGAATCGAATACCGTTTAACCCATCACAAGTTTGTGATTATCTTGTGGTTAACTTTCTTCCAAACATGTTTTCTATCACTATCCATCAGAACATGACCCTATGTTTTCTCCTCCATTTCCATGTTTTCCTACTTGTAATCCTAGTATGGGTTAACTCGGGTGACCTCTATACTTATCATCTTTATTTTAAAGTGATTGTTTTACCGACTCTTGTTCCGATGTGGGACTTTCAAGGATGTTTCCGAGCCCAATTTTTAAATTGCGAGGACTCAATTCCCAAAAGGGGGGAAGGATGTAACACCATAGGTAAATAAAGAATATGACATTTTTATATTTATCCATATTTGTGAATAAAATATTAATTTTACTTTAAAGGGGATGCTATGCTCGATGGCGTACCCAATACGCAACAACAAGTTTCTTGGGAATCTTACGTTACACTCTAATAATAAAATAATATTATTTTAAATGGTAGTTAACGCCTAGCTGTTGTGATGGCGGGAATGAATAGAACTAACTACAAAATGATTATATATGTTTGTCAAATATTTTTACTTTTTACAATAAATGTTAGAGGATTAAAAATGCAAATGAATCCAATTTTAATTGTAAACATTCTAATATTCTTTAAAAGGTCGATTAACTGCCCTTTGATGGAGAACCTATTTTAAACCCACTTTTTGACAATTTTTTGTGTTATATTTGACAAAATAAAATTCTTCTTTAGAATCGGGACATCAAAATTTACTTTGTGTAATTTTTTGGTATTTTTCCGAAAAAGTTCAAATTTTAATGAATAGTGAAAAATGTTGTATTTTAATTCAAAACCTATTTTAATCTAATTTATTTATATGATTAGATTATATTTTGAATTGGTTTTAAAGTGAAATTATAATATATTTTTATCATTTAATCCAATAGTGGTCGTTGGAATTAATTTCACTTTGAAATCTGACTTAAACTAGGGTCAATCTTTTGATACATTGTGTTTCATAAAAACACGCTATTTGTTTTGACATCGGGAATTAATTATTAAATTAATTAATGCAACTTATATGTTTTGAATTTTGTAAAATAGACATCATTTTTGAATTCGGAATATCAAATATAGCTTAGGGTGATCTTTTGGTAATTTTCTGAAAAACTTCAATTTTTAATGAATAGTGAAACCACTAAGTGGTACTTATAAAAACTAATTTTTCCGTTTAAATAAAATTTTTTCATCTTTGTGTTTTGAATTTCAAAAAATCCGACATAAATGGTTGTCATTAAGAAGTAAAATGTGGTTCAATGGGGTTAAAATAATTTTTCGGTGAATAGTAACTTATTAAGTTTTTAATCACGATTAGAGGTAATTAGTGTAGTTTAAGGTAAGAATAATGTTTTAATAAAATGAAATGACCTAGAAACATGTCCTACCCTCATTGGATGTGTCATGGATGACCATGGAAATCCATGGGTCAACTTGGGGACCCCATGGAGTCACTTTGGTTGGAAAATGACATAAATATCTTTTTATTTAATGTTAAAGTAAAAATGACACAAACATGAAATGTTTTACTAAAACAATTTTTACATGGGGTTATACAAGTCATATTTTTGACTATAAATAATAAATGGAAAGAAAAAAATATTTCCTACATCATAGTATTTTTTTATAATTTTTATACATTAAATAAAATAAATTATTTATGACATCATGATGATGGAGCGATGTCCTCATTATTTAACGATTTAAATAAAATGGAAAGATAATGTAAAATCTAAGACCTACACATGTCCAAAACCTATTTGATGGGTGGATTTAGAACCCGTATCAACTTAACCTCGAAACAAATCAATGTGGGACCATTAAAATCCGAAACGCATTCTAAAATAAAGTAACATTTCTTTACTTTCCAAGAGTGCCCCTCCTCTCCTCTTATAAAAGGCACCCACCTCTACCTCCTTACCCACACTTACAAAGCCTTTGGCTCGGCCAAAACCTGCCCATTTTGTCTCTTCACATCCCTCTATAACTCCGTGATGCCTCACTTTGGTCAGAAGTCTTCCCAGGGAAGCCTTAGGGCTCAAACCAAAGGGAGTTACCCGATTTTAAGGTAATGTCTTCACCCGTGTCCTTTTGTTTTATTTTGCTTCTCCAACCCACTAAACTCTTTTTATTCATTTCTTTTGTAACAACTCCAGTATATTAAATATACTAGGATGTTTTTATAATAAGTATTCATGCTACACTTACACACATCTTCTTCTAATGGTTAAAGAACATATTGTTTCTGTGGTTGGCAATTTTCTGCCTCACGAAGCGATGATTGTTCAATATTCTTTTAACACCTTTAAAGGTGGCCATTATGATGTCACTTTATTTTATATATGATATATATGGTATTTATGTTTACTATATGCTTGTATATTTTATATTTAATACATACCTTTATTCTTTTCATGTTGTGTAAATGCGATAATTTCATATGAGGAAGTGTGGACTACCGCCCCCTCAAGTGATGTGACTCGTACAAGCAATACATGGAACGCATAAAGAATTAAATTAATGAAAAAATGTGACCATTATAACATATATATTATACTAGAGTTATAATATATATATATATATATATTATTTATTTTTAATTCTGTTAATATGACAATGAAAAAATGAAAGTAGCGTTCATGCGTACGTACGACCTACCGTCTCCATGAACGTTGCTTTTCGTTTTTTATCTCCAAATGATATGGAATAGTATCAAATGAATATTTATTGGATATATATGATATTTTAATAATTAATAATATTCTGGAAATTATTTACTTATAACTACATGGACAATCATTTTTCAAACAAGTTCATTTTTGACTCATGTACCAAACATCGGCAAAAACATCTTTTATGAACTAACATTATTAAAAAATTATTATAACATTATAATATGTGATATGAACTGAATAATAATCTTTAAAGAAGGTCCTTAGGAAATTATAAATTGACCAAATTTTATTATTCAGGAATATAAAGAAATGAACAAGACAATTTGGACTTGAGGTAAGGGATCCTACTCATCTCTTTCTTTTTAAGTACACTCTATTATGTCATTATTTTTTAAGCCCATATTTCTTATGATTGGGTTGTTATTTTATATTAATCCTACTATAATTTTTATGTTCATATGGTGAGAGACCCTATTTTCTCTCATCAATCTATTTTGGAAGTTTTGAGTGGCGTCGTTAGGCTGCTGAATTTTCGTAAGAGATCTAACCTCTCTCTTTTTTTAAGTACTCTCCTTTATGTCACTTATTTTAAGCTCCTCTTTGTTATGTTGGGGGATGTTATTTTATATTAATCTTTCTGTAAACTTTATGTTAATATTAAGAGAGACCCTATTTGATCTCATCAATCCATTTTTGAAGTTTTAAGTGGTGCCGTTAGGCTGCCGAGTTTTCGCAAGGGATTTTTCATCTCACTTTTATTCCCGTGAGATTTATGCTACATTTGTCACAATTTCATTTGAGTGGTGTATGTACTGCCCATTAGTTTACTCACTATGTAATATACTTTCATTTATGAGTATTTACACCAATGTTGTATTGTCCCTCTTTCACGGGGTGTATGTTTCGAAAGATACCCATGTCAGTAAGGGAACCTTTCACCCTCCTCTTTTTAAAATACTTCTTTTGTTATGTCTTTTAATTCACATACTATTATTTTGGGATATGTTCTTCTATATCCTTATTTATTTAAATTTTATGTCCATGTGATGAGATACCCTTTTTATCTCTCATCAACTCATTTTCTGAATTTTGTAGTGACGCTGTTAGGCTGTCAAATTTTTGCAAGGGAACTTCTTAACCCAAATTTGATTCTTTGGGATAAACTTTTACTCCATGAATATGTCGTTCAATGAATATGTGTGAATAACCTCTTATTTTTTTGAACTTAATATCCACTTATATTTGGTGTATTCGTTTGTCAGACATAATTATGTAATTGATTTATCCTTAAACCAAGGACATCGTCTTTGTATGGGACTTCATCTCAATCTCCTTTCATTGAGGCATATTTTGTTTTATACACAACTTTCTTTTATACGGGGTATAAACCCCTTTAAATTATACTTTTATCCAAAAGGAATCTTTTTTTATACGAAGCATTTAACAAAATGACAAAAGGGAATGTTTTTGTTGAACGTATGCGGCGACAACGACTTCTCCGCCGCCGTGACCATTATTTGAGTTTCGGCTTCCTCTACAAGACATACCTTTTTTTAATAGAAAAATAAATACAATGTTTTACTTTTCTTTTATTTTGGTATTGAAAATGGTTTTAATAACGTTTTTATATCAATGTGTTGTATTGATATCTTGTGGTTGAAAGGTGGAAATGTTATGTTTCCTTTATGCATGTTTTATGTGATACGATTATGTTGAGGTTCTTGGGAATTATTATGAAGACGGGTGGTTCCATGATAAACTAAGGGTGGGTGAGCCCGATATAGCTCTCCAATGCATTGGGTAACGCAAAGGAGTGAAACGTTAAGGTTTCTCCGAAGAGATTTAGGGAATATACCGTGGTGGGTATTCCAAACGTAACCAAGAGGGTTACTCCCTACGTAAGAATGTTATGAATGCCTTAAGTTACCTTTATGTCTTATGATTCCTTGGATTTATTCATGATTTGATGAGGTATGTTAAAGTGCCTATGTTTTATGGGTAAAGTATGATTTCATTCTTATGTATATATGAACTCATGTTTCCTTTCCATATTTTTTATAACCCTTACTGAGCTTCTTATGCTCATCCCAAGTCTTTTTAAATGTTTTTCACAGGTCAAGGGAAAGGTACATGATATGATGATAGTGTCAAGGAAGTTTCAAGAAAGAATCGATGCTTTATTTTTAAATATGTTTCCGTTGATGGAAAAAAACGAATACTATCTTTTATGTAACCACTTTGTTTAAATGTGGAATGTAATGCAAGTTTTATGATCTAATTCTCTAAAACTCTAAACCTAAAAATATCCTCAATGTTTAATCTTGTAATAACTCAAGATTAAGTAAGGTTTAAGGATGGGGCCTTATATAAGTCCTAAGGGTATGGTGTGCGACGATGACCGAATCTTGGGGTGTCTCGGAAAAGATTTCTCAGGTAGTAATCTCTATAAACTTCCACTTCTCCTGTATGCGGTTCCATTTAAGCTTAATGTGTTGATGCTCAGCTTGGGCTTGGTCAAGAGAAAATCCCAATGATGCCACCTCCTTTCAAAGCTCTGACAAATGAGATTTTTGTGGAGAAATTCTACTAGATGAGGACATCAATTCATTTTTCTGAGTATATTTAATTTATTAAAGCCCTATATTTATATTAATCATGAGATAACCATTCAATGTCTATATTATCCACTATAAAAATTCTTAACAATATTTTAAATTAAAAAAACATATAACCAAAGAATTCCATATGTTATATAACCATTTTACATAATAATACATTTAATTGGATCAAGATGAATTTTCATTAATAAATGTTTAAGTCGTTACAATACCACTCATAGAAATGTGTTAAGAAGAATAGTCACACTATATATACTTTCTGAACTCTCACCTATCTCCACAAATATAAGGTAAATTAAATTAAAAAACAGTATTTTTTATTCATACCACACTCACACTAAGGTCTCGTATAACCCATTTCATAGGTAGTTAATGACCAAATAACTAAAATTATTCTTATTAGGTGTACAAAAAAGTTTCAAAATCTCATTTATAGTCAAAATATTTCAAACAATCTATTTCAAAAAAGTCTTATAATACATCAAAATCATCTGTATTCACACCTATATCTATAAAAGTTGTAGTGTATTATCTAGAGATTTAATGGAGACTCAAATTTCCTCAACACTATTATATAAAGCCATACATTGTATAATACATCTAAATACAATAATAGAATAATGAATCAAAAGTCAAAACCCATACTAGATATGGTATGACATCATTCCATTCTAGAAAAAATTCTATAGAATCTAAACTACCCTCATGTACCTACCTTCTAAAAAACTTACCTAACCAAAATGTGTCTACAACCCTTTATTATGTCATTTAACCCCTATGTAACTCAATTATTTATCACCTAGATCCATACCATCTCTAAGGGGAAAATTTATAGAAAGTAGAATGACCCATGGAAAAGATTATAAAATCACTATTCAAGTATCTATATGGATTTCCACTACATTCTAATAATTAAATCTCAAAACATAAATACATATTCAAAGATAAATTTTTATGATATTTACAAATCAATTCATCATGTTACTAAATCATCATAATGAATAAAAAATATTGAAACTCATTTATTTAAATCAAAAATAAATTTAACAAACATCACCATAAAATTCATCACAATAAATAAATCATAAATATCACCATATTTTAATATTTTTAAAACAAATAATTAAATATAAAATAACTCCATTTCTAATACACTATAATTATCAGTAATTTATTGTTATTATCATTAAATATATTATCTCATAAATTTCCATTTTTCATTTCCACCGTTACTAAATCCCATCAATAAACTCCCATATAAAAACATATATTCCTTTCATGTATTCATCTAGAAAAAACTATTATAATAATTTCATATTTATCTTAATTATTATCTATTTAAAATCATAATATTTATCATGGATCATTGTGAATTATTAAACCATCATGATAGAAAATAATCATGGTATTATAGCATAAAATAACTTAAATGAATAAAATATTGAGTCACTAACCTCTAGTCTACAACAATCACCAATCATAAATCACATCAGATTTGTTTATAAATCATCTTTATTTTTTAACATTTCATGGATCTCCCATGAAACACTGATTCTATGTCCCATTTGTTTGATTTAATACTGGTAATGAGAGACAACACACTTAATTGAAAGGTATATTCCTCACAATGTGTCAATTTTCAATTCCCTCCACAAAAAACCAAAAATAATATCTTTAAAACACCTCACCATTGACTGTAATTCGTATCCACACATTAAATACATTATCAAATCCATGAGTCATTTAATTTACTTTAAAAAAACATGACCTTAAACCCTTCTAGTATATCTATCTCAAATCCACAATAAATATAAAAAATCTCCTAAAAAATAACATTATTTATTTTATAAAAAATTATATTTAAAAATTAATTAAAAAAAATAAAAAATAAAAAATTTAATTTTCACAATCTCTTGACAATTATGAAAAAAGAAACCTAACTTATAATATTATAAACAAATCACCTAAGGTTTAGAAAAATTATTTGAACAAAAAAAAACAACAAAAATTTCATTATGAGGCATGTAAAAATACTCTTTCTTATTTATATAAAAATGCCTAAAATTTAACCCACTGTGAAACCTATAATTTATGTTTCTTATACGACTCACCTCTTTAAAGACATTTGATCGTTAAACACACCACAAATGATTTTTTTATCCTGAATGTAACACCAGATGAAGAAAAACCATTCCAACTCAATCCAACACTTCAACATGGACAATTTTTTTTTATAAAAACATACTTAACATTCTAAATTATTTATTTCAACTTGAAATAGGACTCATTAGAACACATGATATATAACCGAAAAGTCCAATGGTCACCACAATTTATTTATATAGGTTTTTATATAATCTAAAAAATTATTATCTGATCTAGAATAAATTTTAGATGTTTATATATATCCTTAAATATATCTATCCAAACTAAATCCACCTCACTAATGTCTAAATGATATATCAATTAAGGACACAGATACCCACTAAAATCCTTACATGGGGTCATAGTGAATTATAATCAATACTTTTTATTATAAAAAAATTATACCAAACGTAAATGATCATCCCTTAAGAGTCTAAAATCTTGGGTACGTTCCCTCTATATATCCTCTAATATGTAAATCTTTTTCTCATTTTAATCGTCAATAGATAGAAAAAATGAAATACTTAGGAACAATTAGATACCAATGTAACATAACAATGTACTCCAAATTTGTGATGTAAAATGTGGATTATGATCAGATATGATCATTCTTGAAACTCCATAAATATTTGAAACCTCAATTACATAAGTACTTATTAGACGTTTCACTTTGATCGATTTTTATTTGATAAAAAATTAGAATACTTTATCAATTGATCCATGATAACCCAAAAAACACCAAATCCTATGATAATTAGGGTCAATAATATAAAAAAATACATCAAAATATCACTCCATTTTCACAAGGGAATCTCCAAGTGTTGAAATAATATAACAATATTTTTTTTGGTTTAACTTTCTTCTTCTAGAAATCAATAACCTATGATATAAAATTACAAAACATTTCTTCATCCCATAATACTAAAACTACATATTCAATGTTAGATACATCAATGTAATATCTGGATTCAGTTTAATAGATAAATTATCCAATTCATGAAAAAATATTTTCCATGACGAACAAGTAACTTCTCTTTAAAAACCAATTTATTTACCTCATCCTAAATC
Source organism: Viscum album (assembly GCA_963277665.1). NCBI lineage: Eukaryota > Viridiplantae > Streptophyta > Magnoliopsida > Santalales > Viscaceae > Viscum > Viscum album. Next base: position 320,928,794 of record OY728127.1, read on the forward strand.
TAATAAGTAAAATTATCACCATTCACTATCCAATCTATCCACACCTCAACATTAGGATCTACCATATGGGACTACTCTTCCTATGTCATAGATTATGGTGTCACTATTTTATGTGACCATAGATTTGATATAATTGGGAAATTATGAAAATATTCTTTATAACAAATTAAAATAGTTATGTGAATTGTTATATATAAAAATATTTTGATGAATATAAACTTTAACCTATCCACTAATAATTGTTTTGGAGTATGACCCACAAAACCAATATTCAATAGTCCATTGGTTGGAGTCTAGCACCATGTTTATATATATATTTAATGTTTATCCATACTATCACATCATAAACCCCCACAAGAACCATCACCCTATACAAAACATAAACAAAACATAAATTTACTTAAAATAAACGATACATGAATCCAAAAATATAATGATACCCCTTAGCCTGTATAATTTTTCATAACTATTAGTCCCTAGGATATGGAGTACTTACTTAGATCATATGCGATATTTTCTCCAAAATTGGTTCTATATTCTATTTCTCATACTACTTTTGATTAACACTAATAACTTACCTCCCATGAAATCCTCACCAGTGACTAATTGTAATTATATCTAAAAAAAATCAGTTGATTTACATACTATAATGACCTACCCCTATCGTACTCTACCAAAGACTATAAAAATTTTGAGTGAACATTTTAAGGCCCACACTAATAGTACACAAGTTGGTTAACAAAAATAATGATATATTATCACACATTTATAGAAGGAATCACCCTTTTTTACATGAGCACTATACACCAACACAAATAATATCATTGAATTTCCTAATGATAATACATGAATAATTTATATTAAATTCATGTACAATCCTATAAAACTATGATATATGTTGCAATAGAAAATGAAAACCAATCGTATATTAGAAACCACTATAATGGTAAAATATAAGTTCTTCAACCAAATAGTATATCATATTTAGAGTAAATAATACTCAAACCTTAACAAAAATATATCGAGGTGGTCTATAAAATAGGATATATAATTTAGGGGAGATATATAAATATACAGATTAGGTTCCCTAGGGATTTATCAAGTTTCCTTTTGAATATAGTATTATAGTTTACCCATGTCTGAAAAACATTGATCATCAATCCCCGAGTTTAACAACAAAAAATATCCATTCCAAGCTTCATAACCAATACCTTATAAATCACAAAAAATTCTAATGAAACCATGTCACATAACTAAACCATATAAATTTTAACTAAAAAAATTTCACTAATTATTTTATATCTAATGTTGTGTGTCAATCCACCTACTGGGAACAAACTATGAATTTACAAATATGTTCATCACCCGCAGGGGCCTTTCAAATATATTCAAATAGCGATCTAACTATAGATACCTTGATATAATATATCATTATTTCCATACACATATAGGGACCACACACATGTTTCTTAATTGATCGATTAACTATCTAATCACATGGATACTCATTATTTTTTGGTTGTATACCCTCTATGACCCCCTACCATAATATGATTTTATTGGGAATTTATCCTCTCTTAATGTCACTCAGGGAATTACAAGATGTCTACCACTTGATAATTTCCCCTCTTTAGCCAACATTATCACTACCAAATATCACATACATTCTATAACTAAAAAAATCACCCACATTATAATTTGAGATATTTTAAAATTATTCCTATCCCCACCATCCACTTAATCAAAAACCCAAAACACAACATATACAAAAGGTCTAAAATAATTTAATTCTTCTAGATAAATAGTACATGATATCCCCTAGTTTCATCACTATCAGATCCTAGAAATTAAATAACAATATTCCACAATTATGAAATATTTCCACTCAGGCGTACCTCAACCAAGGTCCTAAAGTGTAAATAATTTCATAAATAATATTTCTCATATCCTAGGAACAATAGAGTTATAAAACCTAGTCACTATTTAACACATATCAAAAAAACCATTTTCACGAAGTATTTTCATCTACTAGACTCTTCCACAGGTGTAGATCTATATATGCCGAAAAGAGAGGTTTAACAAAGGTTTTATAAGATATTTTAATTCTATCACAACTATCAACTCAGTCTATAATGTACATAATAAATCATAATAAAAAAGTTAGAAATACATTAAATTATTGACCTATGTTGAATATGGAATGAACCCATGCTAAAGTAACATTAAACCTATATAATATACCCCACTATAGTGTACCTCATAACTAAATGTCTCTCTACACTATAAGTTGTATAAAATTGTGCTTTTTTTTCTCATCCCCCATGTTACTCACTACCTCATCACCTACCAATATTTTATTAGTATTAAAAAAACATATAGAATGTAGCACAAGCCTCATATTTATTTTGACCAATCCTTATGATTAAATTTCAAGACCCATGGTAGATACAAGATTTGGGGAGGGGGGTTTGAATCCAAGAGTTGAATTTGTTTTCATGCAATTCAGTAATTAGTTGACTAAAAGTTATATGTCTAGATCAAATCAAAGGATAGTCAATAGACATGAAAAAAATAATCAATCAAATGTAAAAAAACCAACCATGGTAAATTATAACATCAAATTATAATATAAAACCCATGGAATGTAACTAAAATTCCTGGAGTACCATATGAAAGTATAAATACCTCAATAATGGTCATTATTATTAAATAAATTCATTCCTAAGATCCATTCTCTTTTAAACTAAAGGGAAAGGTGGATTTGTAGACTAGTTCAAATTTATCAACAAGATCAAATAAGTAAAACATCTTTGGCTAAAATAGTAATGAAAATCATGTTATGCACCATGAAATTCATTGATAAATTGTCTAAATAGTAGTTCTATCCGTGAGACCCTTTTTGATCTATCCCTAATCAGAAGAATGTTCAAGCATCCTTAACTTCATTAATTTTTTCACAAGTAATAGACTCATCTCTCTAGAGCTGCATTTATCTAAATGATGGGAAATAATATATTCCTCACTAGAATCTCATCGATCATGAATTTAAAAATTACAATAATTACAAGGAAAAAATAAGATCTTTATACATAAACCTCAATTAATTAAATCTATAAAAAATAAAAAAGAAATAAAAATTCGACTGGAAACTCTTATGATTATGAGATGATGTAAATATTCAGAATTATTTAAAGAGATTTAGATATTTATTAACACTAACGTCTTTCATTCCTCAAATATTTTGTTGAATTTTTATATGATTGCATAACAAAATTCAATGGATTTATTTTAATATCTTTAATATTGGTGGTAAAAATATCAAAATTAGATTTCTATCATTATATTGGGAAACCCTATCTTTCGATGAAACTAATAAGCACAACATCACTAAAATTTAGCATTTTATAAAATATTGAATTGAAAGTTATGTATATATGAACGTAACCTAAACCAAATTATCAATTTTTCTCAAAAAATGATGTGTATTGTGTTTCTTTAAAACAAATATCAGAAGATCCATTTAGCTCCAAAATCTCTCCTATTTTTGAAATTAAAAAAAATCCTGAAAACTAAAGTAAATTTATGTTCAAAACAAATTTAAAAACAATAATTCCTATAATATCCTATATATATCTAGTTTCATCTATAATATGAGAAAATAAAATTTCTATATTAAGAAATAGATAGTTATAAGAAAAAAATCTAAACCCGTATTTAATTTAAAACTAAAGAAACTTATCAGACCTTTCCATATTTATCCATATTTTTTGATTCCAAAAATAAAAACACAAGGAAGATTAATAGAGATTTATGAAAAAACCCAAGATATGAAAATTTTAATAAAAAGATAGTCATAATTTATAATTTTTTTTAATTTATACTATTATCCTTATTATTTTAATTGAATACCGCATAGAATTTTATTGAGTACAAATATTATCCTCATAAGTTCAATTTTATATCATCGTGATATATTTTACCCCATTACATTTTTATGTTATCTACTTCTTACTACGTATGATCCTATTATACTGAGGATGGTTCCAAAAATTGAACTAAAAATATTTTATTCAATTCTATATGTGGTTTCAAAAAATAATAATATTTATACACGTGTTAGAAAAACAAGATCACACCCCCTTGTCAATGAGTTAATATAAAAAGAGCATTTGAATAATGAAAAAGGAATAAATTTACCTGAAATGGGTTTAATATGAAATATGTCTCCTAACAAGTGATCTTAAATCTGTTGAAATATTCATACATAGGAGTGTTATTAAAAATGTTTAAGAGAAATATCTTTATAAATTAAATGTAAAATAGAAAATTTCAATCCATAAGCATAGAATTATGGTTTGTAAGAGTAAAAAAAATGGAAAAAGTAAAAATAACAAAAATAAACATTGGAGTATTAGATAATTTAGAATATATAATATATTTTTACAAAATATATCCACATGTGTTATATTTAATGGAATGGGAAAAATTAAACATAAATATACATAAAAATAAAAGTGTGTCTCTCCACATAAGAATTAATTATAAAGTAAATGGTATCTCTCAGAAGTTTATTTTCATAAAATTTATTTTACAAGGGTAACATACATTAGTGTTAGTTTTGGTAGATGTTTTATGTACATCTAGTAATTTTTGTTCAATAAACATCTTGATTTTATGATGTTACTTCGAGAAAATTTGGCATAGTTCTAAAAAAAGAATGCGCTTCCCATTTCATGAGATTTTTTAGTGTCCATTGATAATGAAACAAGTAGTATAACATATTGGAATTTTCTATTGATTATGACAATATTTTTTTAATACATTAAAGTTATCATAATTTAAATATTTAATGAAAATTAATGAAAGGTGATTTTATATTTGATATACTTGAGAATAATATATCCTTTTAGTGTGTGGTCTTGAATGATGTTGTGTCTTATATTTTCGTTTTTGGATCATAAAGGGTGTCATAGTTTTTTAGATAGAGAAATAATAGATTTTATTTCGTAAAGAATCAAATTATGTGTGAATCTATTACTAATATATTTTGGAATGTGCTATATCAATAAAAATTTAATATAAAAAAATCCAAACACATTATATTCAGATTCAATACTATAAATTGAAAATAATTTTTTTTTCATTCTTGACTATGAAACTAAATATTACCCATGAAAGTAATATGTTCTAAATGTTCTATTTTTATCTATTCTATAACCACTAAATTAATTATTTGAATAACTCTTTAATGTAAAATTTGATATGGATGAATAAAGTATGATAAATATTATAGTACCTTTAAGGTTGAAGAAGATCCACTTAACATCCATAGAATTAGATTTATTCATATTTTTTGAATCCTTACACACACGAATTCATATTACATAATATCTAGTCATGTAGTCACTGGGTAGAGTGTACATTTAAATAACACCTCTAATTTGTTTGATCAACCAATTTCTGAGAATCATCATGGCTAATATACTGGAAATATGAAGTAATAAACTGATAGTGGAGATATTGTAAACAAAGTATTTTTTTTATAAATACAATATATACTTATGTTGAGATTAAATAGTTTATTTTGGTCTTTAATTTTTTTTAAACCATGAAAGCAATTAGGAATACCCATCACACTCTTCTCAAATTCAATACGCATAAGTCATGAAAAACTACATGAATTGTTTTTGGGGTTGACTTACACATAATGTCATCAATATAGTTTTTAAAATTATGGTGTCATTAAAAACATTCGGAATAAAAATATTCTGAATAAAAATATGGGATCCTCTATACCTTTAAAAAGTTATTCTGAAATAAAAATATGTAGAATCTATCATAACAGGATCCCATATCTTGTTTAATTCTATAGATTATTATGGTAAGTTTATATACATATTCCAACAAAATTATATCTTAAAAAACATAAGATTTTTTTCTATAAACTAACTAATAAATATATCTTCCATGGAAGGAACTCATTACATATATTTTTAAAAAATAAATATTAACATGAGCTATAAAATATAATAGAATGTTGAAGGGTACAAGAATTGATATTTGGGAATTTTTTTATGTTTAGAAAATGATATATTGTTGATTAGAACTCTTTTTAACTAGTCTTTCTTTTTTCTATGAAATTACATTATTTTAAAACATTTTTTTGGAAAACCCATTGCACTCCTATAATTGGATTATCCTTTGAGAATTTAACCAAGGAAAAAACATTTTTTAATTTCAATTTATTAAGATGTTCTTATATAAAAATAGACCAACTCTCATCACCTAAGGAATCATCTATCTGTTTAGTTAAAATTAATATAGTAATTAAATATTCCCAAATTCATTTTTATAGAACTTCAAGATTTATCCATTTGATTTACATCACCAATGATATAATATATTCGATGATTCCCAAAGATATATAGGTTCCTTATAAAATAGAATTATGTTCTTTTTAATTCGGTAGATTAAATAATGTTAAACATGTTCTTTGTAGTCTAGCTTCTATTATTTTAGGTTCTATAATATTAATTCATTAGGTGTGATTCAACTTTAGTAATAATATATTTAGGGTTTTGAAAATTCAACCTATACGAGTATCATTCATACTTATTGGATTCATATAAATATCAATTTCATCAGAATATATCTTGTAATCTTTCTATAATAGGGTGTGTCCTATTTTTTAAATGTTAAAAGACTTAATAGTGATGGATTGTCCATGAAAATTTCATTCATCAACCCTTTGATCAAATATTTGAAGATATTATTTAGTATTCAAAACAAAAATATTGCATCGAAATACTCCAATGTATGAAAATTTAGGCTTCATTCTATTCAATAATTTGTAAGGGGACTTACCAAAAACTAGGTGAAGGAGATCCCAAATTACTACGAAACATGATATAATCTTAGCTTCAACCCAAAAATAATGGGAAACAAAATATTAAAAAATGAAATGATAATTTTTAATGGTTTATATATCTTTATTAAAACACATCAATCTTTTATGGCGTTCTTAATGTTGAGAATTTGTGAGCAATTCCAATTTCCCAATAAAAAAGTTCCATATATATGAGTTATAAAGTCACACCCATGATCAGTATATATAGTTATTATGGGTGGATTTTTAATATTTTTAAGAAGATAGAAATTTTTTTTATAAAAAATTGATTGCCTATAACTTATGTCCTAGAATACTAATCTGAGTGTCCATCTTGTAATCATCAAAAAAATAAATACACTTTGTGTTTTCCTATGATAATCACAATTTTCTCACGGTAAAAAAAAGTCACTTTTCACTAACTATAATCTATAGAATTCTATAATTCACCTATAGTTCTAAGTATGAACTTGTGTTCCATACTATATTGGAAAGGTTTGAATAATATAGAAGAATTATTTTTAATAAATTGGAGATCATTCAATATTACTCTCATTGAATGTTTATCTATGTTTTAGAAAATAAAAAATCTTCACCACCTATTCCGAATCAAAGATTAATTTTTAATATTAATAAGATAATTAATTTTATAATAAATAATTTCTTCTATGAAAATATTCTACACATTAGTACTCCCATTGAAAAGTATAATGTGAAAATATTACAAACATATGATCGTACATTTATCATTACCAAATATCAATGAGTAAACTTCATCATATAATTGAACCCTTCTAATAAAATTGAAATTACATCCTAAAACATACTTTATACTCCAAATATAATTCTTGTAGAGAAAGAAAACATCACCAATACAAAAAATTTAACCTTGCCTATTGTCTCCAAAAGTGACCCATCCTCCCTTCCCTTTTTATATGTTTCATAAATTGGAATTATCACCAGTCATGTTCCAATAAAAACATTATCTATGTAAAATGTGTTCCAAATACATTTATTCATCCTATATAACCTAAATTAGTCAGATATAATAAATTGGTAACCAAACATTCATTGAATCGTTAATGTATGAAAAATGTTCCATAGAAACCTATATCCTTTCATATCTATGGTGTTTAAAAACAAATATTTCTCTATAAATATAATCCCTATACATAATAAGTGACTAATCCTTCTATAAAAACATATTATTTATCTAATTACCACATTTTTAATATTTAGTACCAACGGTAGTAATTTTTTTTTAAAAAGTGGAAAACAAATTCTAGCCTTTTTATTTAAAATATAATCCAAAAGGTATATGACTAGGTTTTTACTCTATTAATATCGTATAAATGTTTTACCTACTTTAATTAAAATTAGATTGAATATTATTTAGACTAAAAAATTTATATTTATGCTTGAAGAATAAATTCTAAGCATTATTAATTTAAACATGATTCTACTTATCATCTAACTCAAAAATAACCTAATAATTCTAGATGTATGTTTTGAAATTCGATCATCAACTTTATTGAAGTATTACTTGAATTAATAAATATCTTTCAAAATATTTTTTTTTATTCTCTAGGAATGTCACATATCATTGCATATTCTAAAGGTGGAATATCTTCCACATCTTTTTGTGAAATTGTATTGTTGTTGTCAACATAAGTAAAAGAAAATTTATATTAAAGGATATTCCAGAAAATAAATAAGAAGTCACCTTCCCCATAAATCATAGACTATTATAATGATATTTTTCACAAAAAATGGGTAATCATCCATCTAACATAACTCTCTGAATCACCTCAAATATTTGATGTGAGATCCTCACTAACCCTCTAAGGACTAAAAATTATTTCAAAATATTTTCTTACTTATGTCTCTTAATATTAGAAATAAATATTCTTATTCTTCATCATAGAATTTTTTTTTGATAATATATATATTTTGAAACTCATAATAGATGTTATCTAAATATTCATTCCTTTGAAAATTTACTTTTTTGAACTTTTGATAATCACACCACGATTGATTCTTTATGTAATTTTATTCATACATTTTGAAATTTGAGAATGTTCACCTTCACGTACATAAAACTTTGCAACATTAAAAGGAAATTTGGACCTCTTCTTTATAATATCAATGGTCTTTTACATTTTATAACCATAAATTAGGTTACATAAATTTTAAGTAAATGAAACTAAATTTTTATTTTATATATTTTTATTATATATACTCAAATAATTATTATATTGCATGAGAGTACCAATAAGTATATTTAGACTATTTGTTTTTGTATTTTTAGTATCATTTATCATTTCCCTATTAGATACCCATTTATTTGTAAGAATATCAATAACCATCACCCAAATTTATTTATATGTAATTTACTTCTTTTCATATGATTGTAATTTTCTATTATCGATCATAAAATATCAGTTCATTATCACCAATTATTCACTAGGTAAACAATTAAATGATTTATAATAATTATATAACATTTCAATTTATGTATCAAGACCATTAAAAGTTATAAATGAGTGATTTCTTACATTTTCTAAATTTAATTTTCTATCTCACATGATGAAATTAGATTGTAGATATTTCTATTCATCCAGAAAAAAACAATTATTCGAAAACATTGTTACTCTCCAGATATTCCACGTTCTCCTCTTAGGAAAAGAAAATTTTTATTTATTTTGTATTATTAAATTTTTTTATAATTATTTGATAATTATTTACTCTCATATTGATGAGAAACGTTTTTATCATATCATTAAAATAATCATAATATATATTATAATTCATTTATGGTAAAAAAATATTTAGTTTGAAGATGGTTCCAATTTGAATCCTTACCATATGAAAAATATGATATTTACTATATTGAAAATGACCCATGGTTTTGGTGAATATTTCATAAAGTATACATAGTGTTAAATAAAATGTTTCACTTGATACACTAAACCAAAAATGAAGTGCTTCACATTTCATTAGTATTAATATAACAATGGTAATTTATCCTTTGAATTGTTTGGAAAAATTGTGGTAACCTTATTTTAAAAAAAATATATATAAAAAATTAAACTCCCTTTTGAAACAAATACACCATTGAAATTCAATTAATATAGCTGAAAAAGTAAATAAATCATTTTGTGCTTGAAAAATTTCTTTTCTAAAATTGGATTTATATTTGAAATTATTTTATATTAAATTAAATGAAATATATTTTAGAGGTCAAATATATTGTTGATATGAATAAAACAGTAACACTAATTTAATTTTAATTTTATAGGAAATAAGAAGAAGAATAATTAGAATCAGAAAATATTAATTTACTATAAAATTTTGTTTTTTTCATATTTTTTATTTCCATTTAGAAGTTAAATTATTAAATTTGGGAATTTTAATTTGAAAAACTAATCACTTTTTCGATTTAGCATTACAATATTTACATAGGATCAATTTTTTGGGATTTTTCCTAAAAGATTGTTTTTAGTTTCATAGTACAAAAAACTATTTTTTTCTAATATACTGAATTTTATGACATTCATTGAATATAATAATAACCTAAATATATATGAAATGTTTTTTTAGATTATTTTTTCAATAATTAATATTACATATTTAGAAAAATTTTATGGTTAATTTATAAACCAATATTTTACATTTTTAAACATAAGATTTATTTGTTTTCTAAAATAGTTTTATATGTGTTATGAATTTACTAATTTATAAATAAATAATTATCCATTTTTGTAAAATTATAGAATGAAATTGATTTTGTATTTAGATTTATATTTCCTAAATTATGTAATAAAGCCCATTTCATTTTTAGGCATTAAAATTAATTACATTAGTAAAAATTAGTTACCATGTTAAAATCCAAAATAATAATAATATTAAAATCAAAGGTAAAAGACTTAAATAATGTTTACAATAGATCTAAAAAAGGGTTTTTAGGGGATTTATCATCCCAAAATCATCTAATATTAATTTGAATCCACATTTGGAGCTATATTCCTTGAATAGTAGACATATTGTTATAAAAGTTCTATAATTATCACTTATAATAGGCACCTTTCCTCACCTCACTTATCCTAATACCAAAATCCACATGATCGACCAATATCTACCCAAATAAATTCCAAACTCTCCTTGAAAAACAATAATTGTTTTATTCACCTCATTGTACTATCCCTCAAATCCAAAATACAATTTTTAATGTATTTTTCCAAAGAGTATTGTAAAAACTCAAAAATAAATTAATTTCATTAATATTTCATTTAAGTTTTCCTATTTTACATTAAATTACATTATACCATCCTATAATAGTAACATAATCATCTTTATTATAATAAAAATATATTTTATTTATGTAAAAAACCATTATATGCCTCCAACCTTGGAAAAATTCATAACTTCGTTCTTATTCACATGTGGACTACCGCCTCCATAGAGCGATGTACTCCATTTTTCTTGAAAATATTAAATGTATGTTTAAAAGTGATAATTAATTAATAAATATTATTTTTATTACTTTATTAATATCATTAATGATAAATCAATTTCTACATTTCTTTTTTTCAAGGAAAGATGAAATTTTATTACAAATGTATGTGCAGACTACAACCATTCTGGAGTGATGTGTTCCATTTTTAAAAAATGTTGGATATAATGGAATATGAATATGGATTAACACAAGTGGTTTTGAGGGTGAATTTGAATTTTATTTTTTTAACCTAAAAAGAAACATACTTTAATAGAATTAAACAAATCATATTCACAAAACCTCTTATATATTAATACTCTAATCCGACTGGGCCAAGGTTTTCCATGAATAGAATATCGTTATCTTGATGAATCCGATAAAAAATCCTTATATTTAATTGTATTGAATATAATTTTATTCATTTAATGATAGTATTCTCATATTCACAAAATGAAATAATATATTAGCGTATGAAAGTATTATAATTATAATGGTTATGATTAATCGGAGTAATAAAAAATAGTTATCCTATGTCAAAGTGTATAGAATCGTATTTAGAGTATAATTTTATTATCAATGTCATATGGTGTAATTAAATTGAATTGTAATTATATCAATTAGGATAATTGAAATATAAATAGAAAGGTGAATATAAATTAATTCACTTTCTTATACAATAACACCCAAAATTAAATTATCATTGGAAACAAGTAAACAAATGAATAAAATTATATTAACCAAAAGACAATGGTATCCAATAACATATGATAATGTTACATTGATTTATACAATTAATAAATATATCTAACCCAAAACAGGGTAATCCCTCGATATGATAGTTTTTTTGTCTACTTATCCTTATCAGCTCTTGATATGATGATGAGATCTACAAAATGGCCCCATAATCCCTCAAGCATGAAGGTGATAAACTCCTCTAGCTTCCTTGCCTTTGAAGTCCTTGATATTATGGATCATATTATATATTACTATCCTCAAAATACATCTATCGTAATCACTACAATCAGGGTCCAATAAAGTTGCAAAACACTATGACGTTACAAGAAAAAGAAACAAGTAGTTCACAACTTGTAAATTTTAGGTCTCTCGTACAGAACATAAAAATAAACTAAGATCTCACATAGTGTTTTATTTAAAATGTTCTTTGGATATATTCAAATGACCAGGTATTTATAGGAACGTGTCCCTATGGTCATATTTATCTCCTATGGTCATATTTTCTATGAGACTTTATGGAGGGCCAAGACACCTGGAACTTCAATGGTCATATTATAATTCAACGAACGATATCATTTCGCATGACACATTTTATAGTAGAATATATGACACTAGATGACCATTATAGTTTTAATAGTAAAAGTTCCAACAAAATAAAATAGTTTTACTTATTCAAGATTAAAACACGAGTCTATCTGTTGGATGCCATTGTGATAAATTGTCTATATATGAATCCTATTGTAATCAATTTTAGTCAATTCGAATATTCTTGGTTTTAGACTAATTATAATTACCATAATAAAAAAAGTATTATAAAAGAATATTTTCTATAAAAACATTGTAAAAAAATACTTTTTTAATCAAAATTTTTAGATATTGTGTATTTAAGAATAAGTTTGTGATTTCTAAAAAAATGTCTGGAATAGTAAAAAATAAAGTTTTGACTAAAAAATCCCCCTCTTTTTGGAAAGTATGAACCCAAAATCTTTAGAAAGAAAATAACTTAAAGAAAAATTTTATGAACTATCATATTCAGAAATAAACAATTATACTTATCCCCCACTGAGGTTTTAATACTCTCATTAAGATTATTGTGAATACAAATAACTTACACTTTTGATAAGGGGCCCCTAAGGATCGTATTATATTATTTTTAATGTATTCCCCCTTACTAAAGAATTCTTATCCTTTGTGATTATTAGAAACAAATGGGAATAGTCTTTGAGGTTCCTGAAAAGGGTTAGATGCACAATATATATGGAATAATAGAATAATTAATCATCTTAAATTTTAATAATAGAACATTCAACAAAAATAATTGGAAGACATTAAATAAAAATTGATATAAATGAAAAAATGTTTTCACTTCATTTATTGAGGTAAAAATAAAACTATAAGAATTTTTGTGGGAATTTGATCTTTATTTAGAGGAATCCGTGATATAGAAATTGTTTTTAGTTTCTTGAACTCCCCTCTTCCCTCTTCCACTTTGGCCAAAATCCCCACTTAAGAATTGTTTTTCCATTCCAGTTCTTGGATCCTCTCCTCTTGAATCCAAAATCTTTTATTTTGTTCTTTCATTTCTTGGTTTTGATCACAATCTTTTTCTTCCAAATGTTTGATGAGATTTACTAGGTTTTGAATCATTATGATAAAACATCAAAACAATTCTTCAAAGAAAGGATCTCAATGAGAAAACACTTTAAAGTATTTTGAATGTATGATACTTCAATACTAATATTATCAAAGTAAATTTTAAAAGTTTCAAGAAAATTTATTTTTCTGAATACATATCTGGTAATAAAATTTAAGGCAACCTTAGTTTCATATAAATATTTCTTGAAGGATCTAGGTTTTCATTATGAATATCCATTTCTTTATCATCACTTCAAGACTGAATTAGAATATTATTGCAAATTTTTCTATAGGTTTCAGCATTTCAATTATGCACATTAAATTTTAATTCCAAATATATTATCCAATATATCAATGATTTTACTAAATTAAGATCCTTCATTAGTTCTCCATGACCATATATAATTTTGCTTCCATCCTTGGAAAAATTAGAATTTTCTTCATAAAACTCCTTAACGAATGGTAGATGTAATCAATTCCTTAACATGAGATCATAATTAGAGAGTCAAAATCTATTTGATTTCATTTACTTGTTCCTATATATTCTTTCACTAACTTCTATTTATTTGAATATGGATTCTGATATTTGTCAAAAATTTAAATTTTCCTTTGAATTACTTTCTTTATTTTACCATCTTTTTGAATTTTATTATGTTTATCCCTTTTAGATGATGATTTAACAACCTAATCTGATGATATTTTTTTGTATTTATTTATACATTCTCTTCTTAGTATAAATTCATAGGGAAGATCCCTTTCTTGATGAGGCCTCATATGTCTTTAAATAAATCTTTTCTGAATGATTCTCTACAAACATTTCTTTAGAATCTAGTTTTGGTTGGATTTATTTATCTTCTTCTTCATTTTATTCCTCATTATTTTATTCATATTCTTCTTGACCACCTTCTTATTATTCTATTTTTTCCTTCATATTATTCTATTTTTCTAAAGATGATTTCTTCTTCCATAATTTTCTCTATTACTTCACATATTTGAAACTCTATTATAAAATCAGATTTCTCTATAGGTGTTTTTTCTTGATAAATAGTAATTTATTTTACTTTATCTCTGATTGAAGAATCATTGGTATGAAAAAGTAGTTTCTTTTAACACTATACTAACATATGATTTATGTAAAACAATTTTGGATGAGGTAAATTCTATATCCTTCAACAACATTTCAAGAAAATGTCCTTTTTAAAGATTCCTAATCTATTTTTTATCATACTATTTTTTATAGAACTTCCTCACCTTGAATTATAGCTGGTAATGCTTCACCTAGGTCAAAGAAAAAATATATGATCTCCTTATTTTCTTTTAATTTTTCTTTTTCTCTAAGAATTAACTATTTCCTTTGGGTATTTATTATGTTTAATTTCTTTCTTAGATGTAAGAGAATAATCTTTTATTTTCTCCTTCTCATCTTTATTAGTGTTTTTTATGGAGAAGGTTATACTTCTGATAAAGATATCTGAGTGATTTTAAGATACCTTTTTTTATTTAGGATAAAAATAATCTCAGTCTTATAGTTGTATATTCACGGATAATGTAAATCATTTCTCTGACAGGATCTGAGTAGATTGTTATTTTGTAATGTTAGAGACTATTTTCAATCATCTTGTTGATCATAATTATACACATGATAATCAAAGATTTGATATGATTTGACATGATATTCTTTATTGTATAAAGAATGAATATGGAAAGGTTAGTCTTTCCCGTGTTTAATAGATAGTCTAGAAAAAATACATCAGTCCCTTTAAGATTATCTCTATCCCCTCTTATTGGAATAAGAAAACCTTAAAAACAGGTTGATAAAACACTATGATATTAGATCAAATGGGTTACTAGTGTTAAAAATAATGAATTTTCTTCGCTTTCTTTTACAAAGGTTCCCTTAGTCTCTGCAAATTTGTGAGATGGGTAGTATGCATCTCCTTTATCTGATCCTCTATTTAAACTGGAAGCACCTTTTAGAGTAATCTCATAGGTTTTATCATAGATTTTAAGGGAAATCAGGTCATTTCCATATATTCTATAAAACATGAAACATTCATAAAAATTATGAACTATATCCAAATAAGAGAAATCATTATTTGGATCTTACTATTCTATAAAAAGTTATTCCCATCCTTGAAATCATATCATCCTTTTTAATAAAGATTAATAATTTTCAAAAATGAAGATGATACTAAACTTTATCATAAAAAAATAGAATTTTGTAAATCATTAGTTGGTTCCATCGTATTAGGGATTGAAATTGAGGAAGAAGACATGAAGAAAAATAGAGTTAGAGTGTTAAACAGGGAAGTGCATCAGAGAGAAAAAATGAGACTAATAATATAGGACAAGTGGTGGTACATTATTAATAAGGTAATTTCATGTGATAGTTAAGATTACAAGAAGATATAATGGGTGACATTTAATATATTTTATCTAACAATTGAGATTATATTCAATGATAAATTTTCATAAAAAATTAAACTCTTGAGGTTTTATAAAAGACTATATCGTATTCTGTGACTATGATTGCATTTGAATACCAATTTTTATCATTTTGATAGAATATGATTTTAAAAACAAAACAATTTTTTAAAAAATCATTTATAAAAATATCAAACAAGATAAAAAACTTGTTAGAATGTAATAGTATTTCGAAATAAAAGAAATAAAAATACCATTTTAAGTGGAATTAATTGTGTGACAATTTTTATTTATTTATTTTTTAATAGAGTAGATTAGGATAGATAAAAATTGGTCTTGAATACAAAAATTTTCTTTTTAAAATTATAAAATATTTAATATTTGACATTTCTATAATGAAAAAAATAATAAATTGATTTTTTAATTCATTTTTTAATTCTGATTAAAAAAATTCAAATCCATTTTTTTTGTATCTGATCAAAACATCATATTCTATTATCTTTTAGAATCTGATTAGAAATTCAAATCTTATTGTATTTTGAAATCTGAAAAAATTAAAATCTTATTTTATTTTCGAATTATAATTAAATTTTGAATTATAATGGATGTTTGTATCTTATTTCTTTTCAGAATCCTATAAAAAAAATTCAAATCTGAATACTTTTGAGTTTGATAAATCACCAAATCCTAATTTTTGAATCTGATTGTAAAATGAATTTATGTTCGAAATACTTATACATTTTTTTGAAACATTAAAATATTGGGAGACTATTAATTTTATAGAAAGAAATAATATGATCTCTCCCAATGAATAGAAGTATCATAATGTAAGGAGATTGTTTAAACAAGATGTAGATGTGAATTATTACATTACATTGATCATTAATAGATTATATTTAATATATTCAAATCTATTAGATGTTAATGGATTTATAGTGATATCAGAAAATTATTCTTAAATTCAGATAAATTGGGAAATGATATATAATTTTTGTGTGTTATGTCTATGAATGTGATGCTTGATATCTATATATTTCTAACAAGAGTGATGTGAAGGGTTTTTAATAAGGGAAATTAAAATTTTGTTATCAAAATTATTTCCATTTTTGTAAAAAATATTCCATAGTTGGTGAGTGTATGTTGCATCCACAACACATGAGCACAACAACTTCTAGCTTCCACATATTCAGATTCTTGTGTGGAATGTGATTTCGAGTGTTGTTTCTTACAAGACCAAGACAATAATGAATCTTCTAAGAAATCATTTCTTACGTATGTACTTTTTCTCTCTATTCTACAATAACCAAAGTTATCATTCGAAAACCTTTTTGTTGAAAATCATTTCTAGAAGTATTGAAAAGTACTAAATCCACAATTCCCATTTAAAAAACGAAAAATTAATATTAAATATTTTAAATAGGACTCTTTATTATTTTATTAATATATATCACATAAGAATACTAAAAACATTATGTAATGATGAATAGATCTTAAGTATAGTAAACTTATAATCATACCTATAAATGTTGTTTGATTAACTAGTTTCCCAGGTTCATCAAGATCATGTTTATTTGAGGTTCCGATTGGATTACTAATACTTCTAGATATGTTATATCCATCCTTTTTATGAATATCTTTAATATAATTATATAGAGATATATAAGTACCTTATGGGTTTTTATAAATTTGAATACCAATGATTTATTTAAATCACCTGTCAAACTCATTTCAAACTCAAATTTCTTAATATATTCAAAGTAATCAATTAAATATTGTTGATTTGATGCAAATATAATTTAATCAAAATAGATTTGAACAATATTTTTTTATATTTCATTTTGAAAAGAGCTGGATTAGCAGTTCCTATTACATAATTCTTTTTTAACAAAAATCCTATTAGTCTATAATACCAAGATCTAGGGGCTTGGTTAATTTCATATAAATATTTGATTTGTTTATAAAAGTATTAAAGTGGTTTTTTAACTTCAAAACTGGGAGTTTGTTCAACAAAAAATTCTTTGTGAACATATTCGTTATGGAAATCACACTTCACATAAATTTGAAAAAGTGTTAAATTAAAGAATATTTTAATGTTTTATAGAATATGAATAAATTAAATTAAATCGACCATAGTATAAGTTTCTTGACAATCTATTTCCTCTTGTTGATTATAAACTTTAGCCATAATTATTGTTTTTGTCTCTAAGGATTATTCTATTTTCATCACATTTGTTTCTAAAAACCAATTTTACTGCAATTACATATGTTTCTTTTGTATTTTAAAAAAGGTCCAAACTTTATTCCTTTCTAATTCACATAGTTCATCATGTATAGCTTTAATACAATTGTTATCCCCTAAACCATCATGATGACTTTAAAGATCAAATTGAGAACACAAAAAATGTTCTACTTCATTTATCATATAACCTCTAGTACTAACTGGTTTATTTACATCAGTAATGATATTGTAACTAGGATGAATCATAAGAAACAACTAACTTAGGCTTTGTGAAACCTTTTCATCAACATAATGAAGAAAATATTCTTTATTATATACTTCATAACTAATTTATTTAGTATTTTCCTTATTAGAAGAGTTTTCTATCAATGGATGATAATTAGTTTTGGAAAAAACATCAGAACATGTAGGATGGGTTTGTTTAAAAACAAATGGATCAATTTCTTCAAATTTAACTTGTATAGTTCCCTTAACAGCACAATAAGTTTTATTAAATACTCTGTAAGCCTACGAAGTTGTGGAATAACCTAAAAATATCCCTTCATCGCATTTGGGTGAGAATTTATTTAAATTATCATTTTTATTAAAGATGAATACCTTTCATCCAAATACCCTAAAGTATTAATTTTTTTTGTTTTAGGGATTTTCATAACTCATAAGCCATTTTATTTATAAAAGGTAAAATTAAAAGTCAATTTAATGTATATAAATGAGTTCGAACTGCTTTAGACCAAGATTGTTCTGCAATTGAGTACTCAATCAACATGGTTCTTGTTATGTCTTGAAGAATATGATTTCTTATTTCAAAAAAACCATTTAGTTGAGAAGTTTTTGGAGATGAAAAGTTATGTGTAATGCCTTTTTTACTACAAACATGTTCAAAGTAAAAATTTAAAAATTCTCTTCCATGTTCACCACTGATAGTTATCAAGGGAAGGTTTTTCTCATTTTTAACATTAGATACAAAAGATTAAAAAAGACAAAAGGATTCAGAATTCTTTGCTAAAAAATAGACCCATGTGTATCTATTATAATCATTAACTAAAAAAAACATAATAATTTCCGCTAATACTTGCAGTTTTTATAGGACCAAAATGATTTATGTGTAATACCTATAAGGAATTAATAGTTGAAATTTCACCAATAGATTTAATGATTGACTTACATTGCTTTCAATATTGATAAGGGTTATAGACTTTTTTACAAATCAAATCTATGTTTCATTAGATCCTTAATATTTCCTTTCATATCCTATTTATATAACTTTATAAGGTAAGAGTGTCCTAAAATTATATTCCATATCCCAGATTTATCTTCCAGTAAACTAAGACAAGGTATGTATTGGCTCCAAAGGTCTTCTAAGTTAAGTGTGTAAACATTCTGATGCCGATGGGAATAAAGAATGAATTTATCCTTCGAATTGTTGAATACACATTTATCATTACTAAAATTCAAGAGGTAATATTCATAACATAATGGATACATGCTTATAATGTGGTTCTAAAGACCTTTTTCAAATATAAAATTTGAAATTAAATATTTTCCAAGAAAAACAATGTTACCTCTACCAACAATATTCCCTTAAGCATTTTTTCTGAAGGTAACTATTCCAAATTTAGTCTTGATAATCATTTCCAAGAAATATTTTAAACCAATAATATTCTTGGAACAACCACTATCTACGTACCATGTATTATTGTTGTTGGTACTACGTTTGTTTTCCTAAAAACAAAATAATCAGAATTTTGGAACCCAAAATTTCCTGGGTTTGGAAATGTTTGTAAACAAAGTTTTAGGAATACACAATAGTTTTAAAAAATGTTCGTTGATAAAACATAAAAATTAAATTTTAGTTAAATAACAATTTTTATTCTAGTGACATCCACTTTGACATTTTGTGCAAAATGGGGCATTCTCTAGAACAAAAATATTATTACTAAAAATAGGTTTCCTATGAGTATATCCCATTCATGAATTATTGCCATGTGGATGGGGGTTTTAGTACATTATATCAAAACCTTCCTTACCAGTGGTAAATTTTGATAAAATATAATTGAAATTGAAAATTGAAAATTTTAGTTATATAAATAAATTCTTATCCACATTTTTATTAGTTTCATAAGTGAGTTTTGTTTCAAAACCATTTATCTCAGAAATGAATTTTTCAAAATAATTAGAAAGATTACGCTTCTAATAATTATCTATTTTAGGATTTTTATAAATATTATAAATTTCAACAGTTTTCTTATAAAGACATTTTGAAAGGCGTGACACTTATTTTGAAAAATATCCATTCTTGTATTTGATTTTCTAGGTTTCTTACTAACTTTAAAATTTTCATTTTCAATTAATTTAGAAAATATAGATACTTAATCATATGAAGGTAAATTTTTATCTTCTTTTTAGGAGGATTATTCATTAGAAGAAATGTAATTTTTCACATCGGGATAGTTTTTATTTAAAGATATATTTTTTGAAGAATTATAAGTATGTAATTTATCAATAATAAATTGATTTTAAAAAGGTATTCTGGAATAGAGACCAATATTCCTTTCTCCCAAATAATCATTATTTTAATAATAATCAAAAGAATCTCCTCCAATAGCATTCTAAGAGTCATTGTATTTGAATAATTTATTTCCTTTTGAATTTTAATACTGTATTTTATTCTTATAGAAATTTATTTCCATCATCTCTTTTCTTTTTATCTTAGTCCAATAAGGTCAGATATGTATATATCTTTTGTGTGCATAACAAGTGACTTCAAACTAATTTTTTTCATTTCCATCCTTGTTACTTTATTTTGTAAAGATACTAGAAATCCTTTTTTTCTAACTATCTGGTTCATTCATTGAGCATGGTTATCCAACACATTCCTAGACGGTTTAGAATCACATGTATCATATGGAAAAATAATGTTTTTATTTAATGTATCATTAACCTTCTTGGTAGCCTTATATTTTATCAGACGTAAAGTAGAAGTAAAAGAAACTCCACTATTATTTTTTTAAATTTCTTTGTATCTCCTTTTAGCCTACCCTAAGACTCTAAAACAGATTCGAATACATTATCAAGTTTAACATTTTTATGATTCTTATTTTCATCAAATGATGTTCTCTTTGATTCCCATTCATTGGCATGATATAAATAATATTTTCAAAAATAATTTAATCCTCTAATCCTTTTCATGCATAGATTTTATACTATTAAAAGTTTTCATAAACTTTTGTTATACCATAACTTCATGTTCACTATAAGGAAATTCAAAAGCATGATAATCTACTCCTAACATTACTCTTCTTGTCTCAACCACTTTACAAGTTTCCAAATTATTGATTTATGACTTCGTCCAAATATTGTCAGATACTTAGAAAGAGGAAATCTGGATAAATTTGTTTCTTTTCATTGAAAAAAATAAATTATTCCTTACCTTGTAATTTAGTAGATATTATAGGTTTTATTGATTTTTAAATGTTTCAATTTCATCTTCAAGAATTTTATATTCACCAGTCACTAGAACAAAAGTATACACTATTGTATTGATCATAAATGTCTTCATTTTTATCCCCCCTATATTCAAATTCATTACCATCAAATTTTGGCAGTCTATTGGGATTGGTATTTTCTATAAAACCAAAATTTAGTCCTACTATCTTTTAAAATAGATACAAAAAAAAAGTATTTTTCACAATACACGTTAGAGTAAAAAAAATTTATAAAAAAGAATTTTGTAACAATAAACAAGAATAACTAGAAAAGTTAAAATAATATGTAAGTATTTGAGAAGTGAATACCTACTCTGATACAAATGTTTTGATCAAAATGTATATGCATGTGGATAATCACAAGGGGGTGTTAAATTTATCTTTAAAACATTAGTTTTTAACCTTAAAAGATTTTTTCAATAGAATTAAACAAATCATATTCAAAAAACTTCTTATATATTACAACTATAATAAAATTGGACCTAAGCTTACAATTATTAGAATATATTAATAAAGATGATCCATAAATGAAATCTAGAGATTTGATTCTATTGTATATAATAATATTATGTTAATGATGTTATTTTAATATTCACAAAAGGAAACAATATATTAGAGTATGAATGTATTTTAATCATAGTGGTTTTGATTTATTGGAGTAATTAAATATAATGATTCTATCTTAATGTTTATAGAATTTTATTAGGAGTAAAATTGTGTTCTCTATGTAATATAGAGAAAATAAAATGAATCATAATTAAATTTATTATGATAATTGAAATACAAATAAAATGTTAATATAAATTAATTTACATTCTAATAAAATTTCAATAGAAATTAAGGACTTGTTAGAAACAATTAAATAAATAAATATAGTACTTTTTACCCAAAGAGAAGGGTATCCAATAACCTTGTATGAAGGTCCCTTGATTTATACATTCAATTTATTATATCTTACCCACACCAGGGTAAGAGCTCAATATGATGATAGGTTTTGGTATGCTTATCCTGGATAACTCTTCATATGATGACTAGCTCTATCTTTCTATTCCTTCAATACCTCGATCAAGAAGGTGATAAAGTCCCCCCATCTTACTACCCTCAAAATACATCGATTGGATGGATCATATTCTTTCTTCATATCCTCTGAATCCCTTGATCGTAACTATAACAATTACTGTATGATGAAGAAAAATGAGCTCTAAGAAGTTACAAGTAAAAAGAACAATCATTTAATAACTTGTAAACTTTATAGATATCGTATATTTCCATAAAATCAGAAGAGGTCTGGAAAAATGTTTCCTTTTAAATGTTCTTTTGAGCTCTTCCAATGACCTGGTATTCACAGGAATGTACTTAGACAATCATATTTATCTCCAAAGATCATATTTTGGATGAGATTTATGGAGGAGATGGACACAGGACACTTCAATAGTCATATTGTAATCGAAATCAGGACATTATTTATTTATCAAAAATTATATAATAGAATACATGTCATAATTTTATAATTATATTTTCTAGAGTAAAAATTTACAATATGATAAAATAGTTTTCCTTATTCTGGTATAAAATAGGAGTAAATCAAATGGATGTCATTACGATAAACTATATGTATATGAATCTGATTGTTATCGGTTCTAGTCAGTCTGATTATTCTCAGTTTTATAATGATTATGACTTTCGTAATAAAAAATGCATTATAATGGTATATGTGTTATACATACATTTTAAATATACTTTGGGCCTAATTTTTTTTTTGATATTTTGTATTTATGAATGGGTTTGTGATTTCCAAAATAGAAGGAATGAAGAAGTCAAAAATAATCTTTTGACTCAACAATAACTACCCATAATGGATGGTAATAAAATAAATTTTATGGATATATATTATACTAATGTGAAATTTATTTCTTATATATGATAACATATAAATTATGATACTTATACATTAATCAAAGGATATCAGAAAATCACCTGAAATAATCTCATCATGGATTCCATTATCAAAAACCATTCCCATTATTTCTAAAAAATGAAAATGGTGATTCCTAAACATGTTAAAAATAATTATTTAAATATAAAACATAATATTTGAAATTTTAATATCTTATCAATTAAAATATTTTGAGTATTCCATTATAAAATATATGTTAAACTATCGAAATTACTAACCCCCAAAAATGAAAATATAGATTAACTATCTAATTAATTTGTAATGAATGATTATTTTGAAAGGGTACATTTAACGACCCAATGTGTTATCAATGTAAATATTCTTCTTATAATTATTTTATACAATCACATGAAATGACAACACAATGAACTAATCTGTACTATATGACCTTTAAACATAATATTTCCACTTTTGTGATTTGAATTTATAAAATATGACATACATAGTTGCAATCAGTAAGATGTTTGGAGTCCAATAAAACAACCATAATTTTTGGTGAATAGTAATGTACCCTTATTAATATTAACATACCATTATGAATATTAATATTACCCTTTATAATATTAAATCATCCAAAAGAATAGCAATCTTATCCATGAATTTATAAATAAAATTTAGGCATCTTACGAGTGATAATATGACCCAAAAAAAAGTATTGATATTTTTGTAAGTCATAAATAATTATTTACAATTAATTAATTAATTTAAAATAAAATTTATTTCCTAAAATGTGTTCCTAAATTAACAATTTTATGTATTATGGTTTTAAGATAATTTTATAAGACCTCTTGAAATTTTCGAAAACATTATAAAATCAATTATAGTTTTAAAATCTGTATTTTTCAAGTAAATTATAATTTTAATTAAAATTTAAATTTATTATATTTTGAAAATTATTTTTGGAAAATAGTTTTTATATTTATATTATACACTTAAAAAAAATTTAGGGTGAATTTTGGGAATTTTTTTAAAATACTACATATTTTGATGAATAGTGAAATACGATAATCTACTATATATATACATTATATGATAAATGGAATATTCATAAATTCATGGATTATGTAAGGAATCTTAGTTGGATCTAACATGCACATATTACTATTTTTGGTCATGGAATCATCAATATTTCTGGTCTTGACAGAAATTAATAAACCAAGGAATTTAATATAATGAAACCCCTCCTCCACTATAATTACAACCCTCCCTACCTCTTCTCTTCACTCCTGGCAAGACTTGTTCCTTACCTAAATTCTACCCAAACATCTACCCAATATCCTCCCCCGCTTCCAACATCCCTTAGTCTCCTCAAAAGGCCAAAACCTCATCCCTAAAGAGGCTCTCAAAGGATATTAACTCAAGAGGTAAATTCCCCTCTCAGATTATTTTATTTTATTTCACATTCTTTTCTTTTATTTTTTCATTCCTCACCTCCCTTAAACAAAATGGTATGGTAACTCTAGTAAAATAAATTTACATTAATTATATTATTGTTATGTGATTGTTTATCATAATATCTCCCCCTCCTTTTATACAATAAATGAAAATACCGTCCGAGATATGTTGATGTATCACATTCAAGGATGAAAAGTTTTTAATTTGCATTACCATATTTTAGAATTGTCATGAATCCATTTTAATGGTTTAAATAGTTCATAATATATTTATTTTATCTAATGTGTTGTTCTGTAATACTTTTCCACACTCGATGTAAAATAATAATACAAAATAAGTTAATTATGTACAAAATCATCATGTTTATCCAAGCGTTTAACATTAATGATTTATATAATGATTCAATTTAACTCCAAGAAAAAAAAATTAAATTTACAAAAATGTAACCTTTTGGATGTACAATACTAAAATATGTCTCCAATTATGGAAAACCATCTTCATTTTACATGATTATTTGTTAAGGTATACAAGTAAACAGAACCTGAAACAAATGGACCCGAAAAATGAAATTGAACATCATAACCTATAAAAAAAATAATTAATGAACAAAAAAGGGTCATACTAAATAAATTAATGGTAAAATAGGATCTGTAATTATTATTTAATGAACCTAATTTTATTATTTAGTTCATTAATATCATGTGGAGAATACCACCGGACTTAAGGTAAGGGATCCTCTATATTTCACTTGTATTCAATAATGTCTTCTATGTTATGCCTTTTTTTGTAATACCTAATGATGGGGTTGACTTTTCACCTCCCCCATAATTCCCTTTTGATGTATAATTGATGATAACCCCCTTTATCTCTAATTAATATCTATTACATACACCCAAAACAATGCTGATAATCGGTAAGGTATTCCACCCGAAACTTCTATATTCCTTTGGATTTCCCTATCTTTTTTAATCCACATGAAATTTTATTTTCCTTTTTGTGTAAAAATTATACATACATTTTATATGATCCAAAATCAATTTTTGAGATCCATACCTCATTCTCTTTCTGGGATATACATATTTTTAATTCATTCCCACCTCAATACTACTCAATTAGCAAACTTGTTTTAAGGAAACTTCCCGAATTCTTACCCAATTTCAAGTGAACACTATCTTATACAATTGTTTTTATAAAATATTTAACTTTATTATGAAAACCATCTTGTTTACCTTTTGGTTTTATATAAAATATTTTTCCCTTTTTTATTTTAAAGGCTATATAGTATTTTCCTGGAATCCATGCAAAAATGTTATAATGCTAAAATTTCTTAAATAATTTTCTTAAATGTTGTCAATGCTTCATAAAATCACATAAAAAATGCATATATATTTTCTCTTATGAATTTCAATGTATATAGTAGTATCCTTATTTCATAGACACTTTTATGATACACCCGTTTGTTGTGATTTATAAGATGATTGTGATACACAATTCTTTCCATGGTAACCCGAATTTTTATTTAATATTGATTATGTATGATTCTATATGTGACAAAAATATTCATGAAAAGATAATATTGGTGTGCCCAGACAGTGCTCCAATGAATTGGTTAAAGTTGAGTCCCATGAGAATTTATGTGCGACGGTCTAGGAGGTCATCCTAAGCTTGCACTACCATGTGCGATGATCTTGGCAGTCAGCCATGGCTTGTGAAACCATGTGTAACACTCTTGGAGGTTAGCCTTGACTCATACTAATGTAATTTCTTTGGTTTATGCCATAGTATTATGACTCCATGTTTATATTATTCCATGTTTATAGGTTATGATTCCATATATACATGCCATTTTATATCACTATGTCATGACTTTTATCCCATGTGTTAATGCTTTGTTCTTATGGTTATTCCCTTACTGGGCTTGTTAGCTCAAACCATTGTTAATGTGCTCCCTAGGGTACCCTATATAGATTTTTGAGCACAGTGGATGTTATGAGATCAAGTTAAAGATTAAATAAATAAGCTTTTTATTTCCATGGATTATGTTTTTTAACCTAGTCATCAATGAAACTAGACTTCGCGATCCATGGCATGTTATCTGATGCTTAATTTTCCTTAAAATCATGTAATGTTATGTGTAAAATTCTAGTGTTTCTATATTTGGTATTAGAGGATGGTCTAGATATTTTTGGAGATTAGGAATAGAGCACTTTAGTAGGAACCTAAAGGATGAGAATAAGTATAAGAAATCATCCCTAAATTTGGTAAGTATAGAGTATGTGGTTTATCAAGTAAGTGCATCCCTTTCTAGATACAAATAGGTATAGGTGGATCTACCACAATGTTTCTAGGGGTGAAACCCAAAACACTACTTTCAGCTAGACTCGTATTGGAATTGGTGCACGATAATGGTCATTTCTGCACTCTTGGTTAGACACTCCTGGGGGATATGATTTGGTAAATTCATAAGATTGGAACAAAACATTATTAAAGGGATAAAAAAGTCCCATAATAATATATGTTAGGAAATTTATTAAGGATAAACTAGGTTTAAACATAGGTAATTACATATTATTGTATACTTCTTCAATACACATTTATACTTTTATGTTCAATGTTTCCTTTTTATTTTCAATAGATAAGTATTCATGACATCTAATTGTATGTTCTTTTTCTTAGTTAATGGAGGTAAATAGAACAACACATGCCAAAAATCAATGTGATAGGTAATTTTAATATTTCCCTAAAGATATGCCTGATATGATGGGACCGATTACTAAGACCATCATGAAAGTACTTGCTCACCTAGATCAAGTTATGAATAATAACATTAATCATGTGGAACACCCTGATCCTCTAAGGAAAGAGAGAGTTTCGATTGAATTATTCATGAAAAAAGGCCAATCATGTTTAGTGGATCTGTTGATCTCCTCCTCATGGAATAGTGGATTAACTCCATTAAAAAAATATTCTCTATCCTCTAGTGCTCAAAAGAAGAGAATTTTGTACTGGTGGAATTTCGTTTTCATGAGGAAGGACTTTTATGATTTGGTTCACGATTATGTTTACCATTTGATCTAGAGATAAAGAAGGAGATTCTAAATGAATCACATAGCTCGACCTTCTCTATCCTCCAAGGGTGCAAAATGATGTATCAAGATCTCTAAGAGAACTTTTGGTGGGACAATATGAAGAAGGTGATTACTGAGTATACATCAATGTTCTTGGTATTTTAACATATGAAAGCTTAAAGATAGATGTCTAAGTGGATGATTAAACCACTACCCCTACCAACATGGAATTAGGAGAACATTACCATGGAATTTCTCGCTGGACTTCCAAGGACATCCAAAGGAAACAATGCTATATGGATCATTGTGGATTGTCTTATAAAGATAGATCACTTTATTCCAATTTTTTTCGTTTGATCAACATTCATAGATATATATCAAAGTGGTTTTAAGGCTACATGGATTAACACTATCTATGGTATCCGATAATAATATGATATTCACCTCTAGATTTTGGAAAAGTCTCTAACATGCTCCAAACAATGAACTAAACATCAGTATGGCCTTAAATCATCAAAATAATGCTCCATATGAGAAAACTATTCAGACACTAGAAGATATGTTCAGAGCATGTTCTATGGAATTTAAAGGAGGATGAGACCAACATCTTCTACAAGTTGAATTCTCAGACAACAACATTTTCCACTAGAGCATCTAAATGTCACCATACAAATCCCTTTATGGGAAAAGTTTCAGAACACTTGCGTATTGGGATAATGTTGGGGAGTGTAATGTGATAGGACATGAAATGGTTGTAGAAATGTTAGAGAAGCTAAAAACCATTCAATAAAAAATCTAGGTTGCCCGAAGATGACAGAATAGTTATGAAAAAAATCATAGATGAGGCCTTGAGTTCAAAGATGGAGACATGATATTTCTCCACATATCTTCATGGAAGAAGGGCTTGAGATTTGGGAAGAAAGGGATGCTATGTCCCAGGTACATCATACACGTTGATATTATTGATCGTGTCAGGGCTACGAACTATCTACTAGAACATCTACCAACCATGGTCAAAGTACACGATATCTTCCATGTATTCCTCTTAAGGAAGTACATACCTGATCTATCGCATGTAATCTCTCCAGAGGTGGTACAATTGGAGGTTGATCATTCTTATAAGGAGCACCTAGGGAAGATCTTGGATCATAGAGATAAATTCTACATAACAAGAATAATCACCTGGTAAATCTACAGTGGAGAAACCACAAGTACAAATAGGCAACAAGGGAACTAGATGAGGCAATGAAGGAAACGTACTCGCACCTATTTATGGCATAGAACGTAAAATGAAATTTCGAGGGAGAAATTTTAATAAAGGTGGAATATTGTAACAACCCAATTATTAATCAGTGGTAATATTATTTTTATAATTATGTTATATAATCACATGAAAATAAAACAAAATGAACTACAATGTACTATGTGACCTTTAAACATAATATTTTCACTTCTATGATTCATGTTTTGAAAATATGACATACATAGTTATGATCAATAAAATGTTTGGAGTCTGATAAAACAAACATAATTTTGGGTGAATAGTAATGTTGACATAAGAATAGTAACATACCCTTAAATATAGTTATATGACCTTTATGTATTGTAAATCATCCTAAAAAATAGTAACCTTGTCCATGAATTTGTAAATAAAATTTAGGCATCTTAAAAGTGATAAAATGACCATATTAAAAGTATTTGTATTTTTCCAAGTCATAAATAATTAATTAAAATTAATTAATTAATTTAAAATAAAATTTATTTTCCTAAAATATGTTCATAAATTATCAATTTTATGTCTTCTGGTTTTATGATAATTTTATAATACCTTATCTAAATTTTGAAAACATTATAAAATTAGTTACTGTTTTAAAATATGTATTTTTCATATAAATTATGATTTTAATAAAAAATAAATTTATTATATTAAGAATATTAGTTTTTGAGAAGGGAGTTCATTTTTGGATTCTACAAATTGAAAAATGGTTATGGTGAATTTTTCAGAATTTTCTAAAATACTTGATTTTTGGATTAATAATGGAATACAGTAATTTACCGTATACAAACATTATAAAAAATGGGCTATTCCTTGCATCATAGACAATGTAAAAAACCTTATTTCTAATACCCATGAACATATTAATATTTTTTTGTTATTTAATCATCACAATTTATGGTCTTTAGGGAAATTAATAAAATAAGGAATTAAATATTATGAAAACCCTTCTATCATCCGCTATAAAAACAACCACTCCTTACCTCTTTTCTTCATTCCTATAAAGAATTTTTAGTTGAATAAATTATATCCAAATATCATTCCAATAGCCTCCCCACTTCCAATAACCATTACTCTATTAAAATTACCAAAACCTTTTCCTTAAAGAGGCTCTCAAAGGAGATAAACTCATAAGGCAAATTCCAGTCTTCATTTCTTGTATTTTCTTTCAATTTCTTTTCATTTCCTTTTTTCATTCCTCCCACACCTTCAACCAAATAGTATGATAAATAAAGTAACATACATTTAATTTAAATCTATTATGTTAATGGGATAGTTTATCATAATTTCTCCATCCCCCTCTTTATACTATAAATGAAAACACCATCCGAGATGTATCAATTTATCACATTCAAGGTAGACAAGTTTTCAATTTTGATTACCGCATTCTAGATTGGTCATGAAACCACATTGATGGTTAAAAAAGACCATAATACATGTATTTTTTCTTATGTGTTTTTACGTAATCGTTTTTCACACTCAATGTAAAATAATTATACAAAACAAGTTAATTATGAACAAAATCACCTAGTTAATCCAGGCCTTTAACATTAATGTTTTATATAATGATTCTACTCCACTCCAAGTAAAAAAATATAATTTATCACCATGTAACCATATGGATGTTAAATAACAAATTATATCCCCAAATAGTTACAACCATCCTCATTTTACATGATTGTCCCTTCATGAATACAAGTAATGCAAACCTGAAACCAATGAACCCAAACAATGAAATTGAACTCATAACCAATCCAAAAGGTCATGAATGAACTTAAAAAGGTTATATTAAATAAATAAAATTTAAATTAGGTTCTGTAATTATTAATTAATGAACCTAATTTTAAAAATCATCTCATTAATATCAAGTGGAGAATGCCATCGGTCTTAAGGTAAGAGATCCTCTCTATTTAACTTTTATTCAAGAATGTCTTATATGTTATTCTTTTTTTTAATAAATAATGATAGGGTATGTTTTATAACATCACCAATACATCAATAATTATTTATAAGTTATTAGAAACCCGTTTATCTCTCAGTATTCACAATTATGTACACCTGACAACATTCTGATAATCTCTAAGGAATTCCACCAGAACCTCCTATATTTTTTCATGTTGCTCTATATTTCTTTTTATCAAAATGATGTTGTCTTTTTCTTTAATGTAAAACTTATAAATACTGTTTATATTCTCTATAATCATGTTTAATTATTCTTCCTTCATTATCTTTCTGGGATATACATATTTTTATGTGATTGCCTCCTCAATACTTCTCGATAAGCGAAATAGTTTTAAGGGATCTTTCAAACTTTTTATCTGATTTCATGTGCACTGTATCATCTTTTTTACGCCACAAATATCTTTATAAAATCTGTATTTTTTTATGAAAACCTTCTTTTTTTTCTTATGGTTTTATAATAATTTTATTCCCTTTTGAATTTTAAATTCTTTATAGCATTTCCCTTAAAACCACACAAAAATGTTTTAATGAAAAAACTTCTTAAATAATTTTCTTACATGTTGTCACTACTTATGAAAATCACCTAAAATGATACATGAATTTTTTCAATTATTTATATCCATTTAATTTTTTTACCTTCCATCATGGAAACATTTTTGATACCCCCATCTGTAATGCATCATGACATGATTGCGATACCCACTTCTTTCCCCGGGAAACCCTTATGTTTATGTAAGATAGATTATATATGATTATTTTTGTGGAAAAAATATTCATGAAATGTTAATATGGGTGAATCTAGATAGTTATTTAATTCATTGGGTAATGTTTATTCTCTTGAGATGTTACATGTAATGTTCTTGGCGGTTTTCCTTGTCTTATGCTACCATGTGCGACGATCTTAGCAGTTAGCCTTGGCTTGTGGTACAATGTGAAATGGTCATGACGATTAGCCTTGACTTGTGATAAAGTAATGTTTTATGTTGTTTCCATATTATTATGACTCCATGTTTATATGATTCCATGTATATATGTTAGGATTCCATATGTACATGCCTTTTTATATCGTCATGTCATGCCTTCTATCCCATGTTCTAATGTTTTGTTCTAATTGTTATTACCATACTGGGTTATTTAGCTCATCCCTTTGTTCATGTCTTACCCAGGGTACTCTATGAAGTTTTTTGAGCATAATGGAAGTTATGAGCTCAAATTTAATATTAAATAATGATGTTTTTTAGTGCCATGTTTTGTGTTTTATGATCTTGGACTTCAAAGACACTAGACTTCACGATCCTTGGCTTGTACTCTGATGTTTAATTATGATTAAAATAATGTAATGTTATGTGTAAAAGGCTAGGGTATCTATTGTAAAAATGATAATATATATGAATAATTTTTTTATATAGGTGATTAATATGGTTATATTTATTATATAAGATATTAAATTATTTTTACTAAAGTCAAGGGTAAGTAGAGGTTTTCTAGACTCATATTTTTTCCTGTGTATGAGTGATTCCTCTTTAACTATAATTTTAAAAGGACGTTTCATTCTATTCTATAATTATATTATATTTAATTTCATTCATTTTTTCTAGGGAATTAAATTTTAAGTTGA
Organism: Viscum album; assembly: GCA_963277665.1. NCBI lineage: Eukaryota > Viridiplantae > Streptophyta > Magnoliopsida > Santalales > Viscaceae > Viscum > Viscum album. Next base: position 320,961,969 of record OY728127.1, read on the forward strand.
AATTCATATTCTTTGATGGATTCCCCTCTATGTAATAATTGATAATTTTAAGAATAAGTCCCATCCTCTACAAATGTGCTCTTTTACATACATATACATGTTTACTAATTCCACCAATGTTATCCTTTATTATTTTAAATTATAGGTTTGTTACATATGTTGTTATCTTAAAATATATCTTTACCAATTTTCAACTGAATAATTTATCATTATTTTTGCATTGTTGGTTTCAATAATGATTTTGAAATGTTGAATATGTTTTTTAATTTTCTAATCATCTATTTTATATTTCACTACACATTTCATTTTAGAATCCTTTATTTATATTTCAGTTATATATTACTTATATTTCATTATATATAAATTTTTAAAATTCATTTTATTGTAACTTCTAAAAACCAAATTTTGAAATGGTCTTAGAACACCACTTATTAAGATAATATAAAAAATAATTTTCGAAAACATTAATTAAATTTTTTCTTAAATATTACTATTTACCAAAAAATTATAATACTCTATTGTAGTAATTTTTTTGAATCAACATATTATTTCCTTGATTAAATTATTGTATGGGATTTTTGAATTTTTGTTATTAAATGATCAACTTTTGATTCCATGTTATGAAAAACCATTTAGAAATGAAATGAAAACCCTTTTCTTTTCATGTGTTTTCATGATGAGATAATTTTTTGATATATTATAAAAACAATTTGTATGGTTTTTGATGGGTGGGTTCCTGTATTGATATCCATGTAATAGTTTAATTTTTCATTTCTTTTTAGATAATTATTTTTGAACATATATTAATTTTTTTAATAGATAAATTGTGAGACTTGTTGAATTATGATCAAACAATAAAGGGTGAGACTTTATGGATTATGATCATTGAATAAAGGTTTGGACTTCTTGGATATACTCACAATGTGATTATTTCCTATGCTTATGTTTGTGAAATAGTTCTATGATATACTAGGTTTTCATCATATTCCATGTTTATATTTCATATGCTTATTATTATACTCCATGGATCATATTAATTATCACATAATCTTATTCTAGGGTATATGTTTAATCTTTTGAGGTTATATTTTTCTTCTATAAAAGAATATGGACAACTCTTATTGTTCCATGTTATTTTTAATATGATATATCTCCATTGATAATGTTTTCTCATACTTATATAATCTAAACCTTGAAGAAATTTTTATATGTTTTATCTTACTATGAATTTGAGATGACCCCGTTATTATGATTTCATTTCTTAGGATATTAAGTCGAATATAATCTGTGAAATTTATAGATGGTGTTCTTTGGGGGTTTGATTATATAGAAATGTTTATAATTATTGTAAAAATATTGTCTCTTCTAGCTAGTCTTCAATGAAATGAATACATCGGATCTATAGAATGTGTGACTATGTGTTATGTGACATGACTATTGATGTAAAATAATTTAAAAAATATTTATTTATATTAGGTCACCTTAGTATGAATCAATATATTCTTTAATATTTTTTTTGGCATTTATGTAGTTATTTTGGATGATTAGGATGTGAGAACTTTATTCAAAGCCATAGAGATATTTCCAAGTGTATAGTAACATCCTAAAACATTAGTAATGTACATAGTAATGAAATCCTTGAATCAATATAAAAAAGTTGATACGAGCTCTAGAATAAATTCACCATGGGTAAATAACCCTAAAATTATGGTTGGATATTAACAAGATTATCACATGTTGCGAGAAAAAATTGCTTAACTGCACAAATTCATTTACACTCTCTATGGATATTATTTAAAATTCATAAACCCTTTATGAATCATTATGAAGGATATGATCACATTTATATTTCATGGTTAGAGAACATAATAGTAATAAGGTAATAAAAATACATGTTTTCAACATTGAAACTTATAATTTAGGATACATATTTCATTTTTTATTTCTTCCATTTATGTCAATAGTTTTTATTTTAATAAGATTATCAAAATAAATATTTTTATATTTAAATTTCATTTGATATAACTAATTCTTAAATCAACAAGAATCTATATTATTAATGAGTGTGGTGGGAACAAAAATGATTTTATCAATGAGAAACTAAATAGTATGGGAGGAGGAGTGTAAAATTATATAGTCATTCTCACTAATGTCTCCTAAGAAATTAATATTAAAAAACTATGTTGATATCATGAATGAACTTAGGTAAGGAAGACATGAAATATTGCCTTTCATCTGAAGCATTCCACCCTCATTTTATGTATTTCAAAAAACACATATTTCTATGTATTAGATTAATGTGATAGAAATAATATTTGTCATTCTTTAGTTCCCAGAACATGATAATGTTGTTATGTTAATTTAACATTTAGAAGGTGAGGCTAACCAAAGGTGGAATATCATTATGAATACAATGAAATATGTATAAGTAGACCCTATAAAATGGATATTGTTTATGACTGTATTATACACCAATTATTTTCCTTGAACTCTTCATATGAAAATTGATAGATAATTATTGGAAATGAAATAATAGAATCAAGAATTCATTGAAACTTATGAATAAAACCCCATAAGGTACGAAAGGTATGCCTATGGTTTTATCATTTTCAATAAAGGTAAAATATATAAATTCCTTTGTAATTTAATGTAAATTTTTCAAATAATATTAGCTATAAGATACATTGGAATATATGAGGAAATAATTTTATTTTTACTTATCGTAGAGAAGAAAAAAGGGGGATCTTAGTATTTTAGAGAAAAAATGAAAGTGGAGTATTATAAAAGATTGGATGATAAGTCACATCATGGAATCAATTTCGAAATTTCTAAATTTCAAAAATTATTGTGAAATAAAAAAGTAAATTTGAAAAAAGGAACCATAAATTGTTTCAACTGTGGTAAGGTCGGACAACAATTTCCAAATTGTCAATCAAGGGATAAGATACCTTTAAATGCAATAGAGGAAAATATGGTTCTGACCAAATATCTACCCCTAATAAAATGATTCAAATATAAAAGTTTTGGTCATTAGAGGAATCAATTCACAAAATCAGTTTGTATGGAAATAATCAATGTCCAAAAACACATAAACTACGGGAACAAAGAAGCTTTTATGCCATATCTACCCCTGAGGTGGATCATGATAATGAAATGATGAAATGTGTTATTATTGTCAACTAGAAATTTGTAATTACATATTTGATTCTGTTTTTCTCATTTATTATGGTCATGCATGTTTTCTAATAATGTTGATTAACCACCCGAATTATTACATATTAAAATATTTTTGAAAACAAATTGTGGAATGATGATAACATATATGATATATAACTATTATCTTAAATAAATGTTTTGAAACATAATTCATATAGATTTATTTCATCTTAAAATTGTTGAATTTGATATAAAATTGTGTGTAGATTAGATATACTTATAAAAGAACAATTTTGTTGTTGTGATCAGAAAATATCATTATGTATCCTGAATCATCATGTTTTCAAATAACAATGTAATTACGATATTAAATTATATTTATAATAAAAATTTATAATAGGGGTCTAGTTACCTAGACAAGTTGAAATTATATATGAAATTATTAGGTACGAAATAAAAATGGATTAAATGCTTATTTTATAGTAATATATTGATGTGTTTTTAGACAAACTACCTGGTCTTCCAAAAATGCATGTGGTCGAGTTTTTAAATGCACTCATACCTGGATATATGCCTATATCAATGGATCCATACAGAATGAGTAGAAAATAAGACGGCTTGTTCTATGAGTAGAAAATATTTGGAAGCCTTATACATGATGGTGGTTTAAAAATTCTTAATAATCATTGATTTTTAAATGATCAATCTAAAATACATAAAGGGGTTTTTTCACTACAATATTTTCTAAATTAATTATCAACTTCCCATATAATTTAATATTAATGAATCCTAGAAATATGACATGTAGCTACAAAAATGATGTAAATATTATGATGACCAGATTTAGTAAAAATGGGGTAATAAGGACTGAAACCTAGAAATGTGTTCAATAAAAATTATAACAAAATAGGGATCTGTTGGATACTGCACATATTTCATATATCTCTATTCTTTGAGGAACCATGATGATGTATAAAGATTTAAGAAAAAACATCAAGTGGGATAACATGTAGATGGAGACTACTTAATACATATCATAATTCTTGGAATTCCAAAAATGTTAAAGTTTAATATTGTATTTTTAAGGGTATGATTCAACCATTACCTATATCTGTATGGAAATAAGAAAAAATCACAATTGAATTTGTTATAGGACTCCCTAGGATATCTAAAGCCTATAATTTCATTTTTTTATAGTTGGTCGACTTATACATGTAGTGCATTTCATTATCATCAAATAAGATTTTTCACATAACCAAATCACTAATATATAAATAATGAAAATGCAATGGTCTCATGGATTGCCATTTTACATTATATTTGATCGATAGTTGAATTTTAACTTGAGTTTTTGGTGAAGTATTCAACTAAAATTAGAGTAATATCTAAGATTAAACAATGATAATAACCCCCAGACCAATGATCAGTATGAGAGAACCATTCCAACTATTGGGGATATATTGAGATCCTATTTATTGTATTTACAAGGATGTTAGGATCAGTAACTCCCTGTAGTAGAGTTATCATAAAATAATAATTTCCAATCTAGTATTAAGATGGAACCATATTAAGAATTGTATAAGAGTAGATACATTACTCTAACATTATAGTTGGAGAGGGAAATATTTTAAAACCAGACATTTTCTAAGATATAATGGAGAAGGTTAAAATTATCCATTATTAAATGAAAGAGGAAAAAAGAAGAAAAAATACTTATGATGATAATTGTCGATGGTAGCTGGAGTTATATGTTAGTGATAAGTTGTTCCTATAGATATCTCTTTGGAGTCGTATTATGTACTTTGGAATGAACAAGAAGCTTATCCCGATGTATATTGGTTTCATTTAGATCTTTGACCATCTTATCAATTTGTACTCCCTCAAGACCTCTCCCAAGTAAACGATGTGTTCTATGTACCAATTTTGTGAAAGTAAATACCAAACCGTTTATACGTACTAAAATCAGAATCAATGAAACAAGAACACAATTTCTCCCTTGATTAATAAATCATATAAATTTTGTATCCAATATATAATGTCCTATAGAACATTACAACCCATCTATTCGATGATCTATGGTAAAATCATAATTTTGAGTAAGATATGTGAAACTTGAGGATGTATTGATACCAAAATATCCCTAATTGTATTCTTCATAGTATTTAAATTTCAAGGCCAAAATAATTTTTTAGGGGATATATTTTAATGAAACCATATTATAGTGAATATTCCTCATTTTAATAAATATTTTGTTAAATATATTGTTTCAAAAGAAACATCAAACCTCAAAAAGAACCCTAACAGAATTTATATATATATATATATATATATTACTATCATAAATTTGTATTTGAATTAGTGTTTAGAGATAGAGGTAACCAAATTTTGTGAAATATATATTAAGAAAATGATATGTCACTTTAAATACTAATCAACTGATAAAATTTGATTAAAATAACTAGAGAAAACATAACTCCCTTTTATGATTAACTATATATTGTTACCAAAATTTAATTTTTATGTCATTTTAATTTTTATTTAAAGAAAAAGAATATATTTTGGGGGTAAAATATTTTTTGATATGAATAATATATTAAAACTAAATATTTTATAAATTGATTTGAAATCTGAAAAAGAATAATTAATATTTTATAATGTCATGTTCTTATTAGAAAAATGTTTTCATTATATTTTTTTTGTTTATATTTTAACGTGAAATTTTTAAATTTAATTATTTTAGTTTCATTAAATAGAATGTAATTTTTTGATTCAAAACAACAATATCAATTTAGGATGATTTTTTTGGTATTTTTATTGAAGATAAATATTTTTTGGTGGGCAATAAAATTATTTATTTTACTAATTTTGTGAATTTTATGACTTATATATATTATAATAATGACCTAAAAATTTATTAAACTTTCTTCATAAAGATATATTAATTTTAAATTTGGATTATAGATTTAATAAAAAATATTAATCTTAATCTAAAAACCTATTTTTCACATTTCATAACATGTTTTATTTTTGTCTTAAAAAATGGTTTTAATGTGTTATAAATTATCTATACTATAATTTAGTTTTTTCAAGTTTGAAAATTTTATATAATAAAATGAATTTCACATTTTGAATCAGAAGGTCCAAAATATTTAATAAGGTCTATTTTTTGTGCAAGAAAATAAAATAATTAGGTAAATACTAGTTACCATGATAAAATATAAAATCGAAAAATATTTAAAAAAATATAAAAGGCTTGAATAATTATAGAAAAATTTATACAAATTATTGGTTAATGGGTATCATGAAAAAATTCTTCCCCTCTACATTATTTTCTACTTTTTGAACAACATTCCATTAATTGTAAAACTATTTTTAAAAAAATTCACTCCTCTCACATATAAATGGATTCCTTAACTAAATTACTTTTCTTTACACAATAATCCTACGAAAATAATAAATTCTTAAAGAATAACTCCATAAAATACCTATGCATGTCATTTTTTTGGAATCCTCAGAGGACCAACCCTTAAATTCTTAATCAGGTTCCCAGAGGAGTTATTCTACCATGTATGGTAAAAATTTATAAGTCTATGCTTTTCATTTATATTTATTTTAATCATATAATTATAAAAAAAATATTGCAACATCTTCACATAATAAAATTATTATATTTTTATTCTAAAATCTTTATATATTGATGTAACAATCATTGTCTATGTTCCCCCTAGAAAAAACACGAACATCGTTCGTTTGTACATGCGTATTCCCTTCTCCACAAAGTGATGTGTTTAACTTTTTATAAATACATTTCATTGATGATTCAAATGGGATATTTAAAGAATAAATATGAAATTTATAATTTTTTTAATATTTTTAAAATATAAATAAATTTATAACTTCTTTTAATTCTATCCAAGAGAACAAAAAAATCCATGTTTACATATAAACTACCAACTCCATATAGAAAAGTGTTCCGTTTATAATGAACACAATAAATGGTTTGTATTAAAATATGTATGATTAATATATATGAAATAAAGGAGTAATTTTTTTCATGGATATGTATATAATATTATAACAAAAAAATTAATGGTCATTATTAATCAATCTAATGATAATGGTAAATTACATTAAATAACCTCATCGTGGATTCCTTTATTCACAAACGTGCCAATAGTTTCAATAAAATGAAAAAGGAATGCATAAATAATTGAAATAAATTACTTAAATATATTTTATAATATGGGAATGCATAACTTCATATTAATGAATAGGTTTTAATGATTCCATTAGAAAACATATGCAAAATGATTGAAATTAATGACGCCTTATAGTGAAAATAAACATTAGATAACTAATGAATGTAAAATGAATGAATATAATTAAAGACTATAAATGGAAATATATATGAATATCATTATGATATAAGTGGATAATATGTACATGTTTATGATACATGATACTGAATTTGTTTCATGAAGGTTAAGAGTAATGGTACATGGTTTTAATAACTCAACTTGTTTTAATGAGTCATAGTGATTCATGTTTGCCTATTTATCTACAATATTATTTAATTTTTTTGTCCTATTTTAACATTTTTTAATTTTATTGTTAAATGTTGTGTAATTATATATTTACATCAAATATATATTGTTTGATGGATTCCATTATTTATAGAAATTTAAGCTGTTATGAATAATTCCCATCATCATCAAATGTACTCTTCTTTCTTCCATATCCATGTTCTAAATTATTTAGAATTTCCCCAGTTATTAATTTAAATAAAAAAATGTTTCAATTATAATGATATTAAATATTTTTTACCAGTTTTAAAATGAATTATTTCACACTTTTTATAATTTTTTTTTTCAATAATTATTTTTTAAATATTGGAATAGTTTTTCTTTTTTCGATTGGGAGTTTTATCGTACACTCTATATTCCCATTGAAAAAATTGATGTATTTCTCAATGATCTATTAATTGGATTTATTTCCAAATAAATATTAAAATATATATTAATTCCAATTATTTAGAACCAACTTTTGAAATTGACCATTTTTTCGGTTTTTACAAATAATGTTAATATTTTTTTGAAAACATTTTTTTACGAATTAAATTCCATTTTACAATTTAATTAAAAAATATATATCTACATTTGATTAATATTTTTTGAATATTCCTGCAAATTATTTTATGAAATACTCGTTTGTGGTGATTGAATTTTCAGTATCGAATGATCTAGATTTGAGATCTTTTTATGTGATTTCATTTTGTAATGAAAGGAAAACCATACACTTTCTATTGGTTTAATTATATGATGAACGATTGAGAACATATAGAAGAATTATTTATAGGAGATGACATTTTGGGTATAATATATCTATCCAATTCTTTTTAATGGTCTTATATATCTATAAATAATGAATAATGAATATCATTATATTTTTTAATATATAATGTTAGAGTCATTTTAGATTTTGATCACAAAGGAAATGGTAGAACTCATTGGATTATTCTCAGAACATATAGGGTTAGACTGTTTGAATGTGATCGTAATATCAATAGAGATACTTCTTTGATATTATCACAGTGTGATGTTTTCACGTGCTTCTATTTGTGCCATATTTACATGTTATGCTATGTTTCCATGACATACCAATTTTTTATATCATATGAATATAATTATGTTCTAGGGATCATGTTTATTATCTCACAATTGTACTTCATGGTAAATGTTTGTTCATTTGAGATTAGATGTTCTTATGTCTTGATGTTAAAAAAAGTATTGCTATTTTATGTTATATTTAATAAGATATTTATCATATTCTAATGTTTTTCAAATTATGTTGATATAAACCATGATAAAATATTGATTATTGGTCCATTTCTTTGATATTGACCTAAAAAATTTCATATTATTCCATTAACATGGTTATTAATATTTGAATGATCCATGAGATGTCTAGAATGTGGCTTATGCTTGTTTTATTATAGATAGATTTTCATAAGTATTATAGAATAAGTTTTATATATATAGTCCTCAAATACACCAAACCATCAGTTATTGGGGTTGTGAGACCATGTGTTAGATCAATTGATTATTCATGTAAAATAAATGAAATAGTTTTTCTAACTTATATTGGGTATAATCACTCTTCAGCATGTTACTTCAAGGGAAAAAATTAACTGTTATACCAAAAGAAAGAATGTATTATGAGTCTAATTGTATGAGTGAAAAGAAAAAATTGTGGATATGATAGCAAGTTTTTTACCAAAGGTAAAGGAAATAATAACTATATAAGATGGGGTGAATTATTGGAATCATTTGGATTGATATTTTTTATCACCCACTATAGAAATCAGTTGATCAAAATTTAAATATTTTTATCAAATAAAAGTAAACTAGGTAGAAACACATTGATTTAATCACTCAAAAGTTATATAACCTATTTAGGTAATGCATAAAATCTAATTAGAATATAAAAACCTAAGTTAAGTAAAATAATTATTTGATTATTGGATGAAAATTTAAGCACCCATATAGAGGATGTTATTTCCAAATCATTTCATCCACGGGAGAACTTTTATTTTTAACCAAAGTGGTAGATAGAGTACAAGATAATATCCAAGGTAAAAAAATGATCCAAATAACACTATTTATTTTGAAAATGATAGTTGGTAAAAACAAGTTATATGATATGAAATTTTTATTAAAATATCCAAAACATGAAATTCTATCACAGATTGCCTAATTTATCTTTTCTCAATTAGAATAATGTCCATGCATGTAGGACATATCTGAAAAAATGTTTGGAATTTAGAGACTCTAGTCCCCAAAAACTCATCGATAAATATTATTATAAGTAGTATATTCCTAAAAAAATATCACCGATCATGAATTTTATAAGTATAGTAATTAATTAGAAAGAACTAATTTCTTTATTAAGAAAAATCACCAAAAAATGTCTCTTAGAGAGTTTCACTGGACAGAAAATATAATTTAATCTGTTAATGATAATGAGATATTATAAAAATGATAAAATATTAAATAATATAAATATATTCATAAAATATAACATATCTCATTACTCAAATACCCTATTGGATTTATATATAATGAAATCACAAACATCAATGGTCATATTTAAATATCATTGAGTATAGTTGCAATAACATTAATAGTACATTTCCATCTTCTGTTAAGGACAATATATCTTTCAATGATGTTAATCCGAACACGATAAAAATCCTTTAGTAAGTTTGTGAAAATGTATTAATATAATTAGATCAATGAAATATGCACTTCAAAGTAAAATCAATGAAAAAAACTCGAAATAAATTTTGAAGTTAGATAATGAAAAAAGTAAAGTTTAATTTTTTTTTTCAAAACAAGGATAATATGATTCAGTCAAAAATTTGAATCTCATAATACAACTGTAGAATTAATTAAAAATTAATATATGAAATATAGTCATATTATAAAATCAATTCCTCAAGTCACCACAATATAATAATTAAAAAATAAATATATACGTATTTTTTAATATCAACATATTACATACTCATATCACATTCAAATATGTCATAATGAACAAATAAAAAAAAATCACATATTTCAATATTTTCAAAAAAGACATTATAACCTACCCAATATAAATCTCAATAATTTAATTCTATTCCCATATACTATATTATATCATAAATTTTTATTTATCATTCCCATTATCACCAATTCCCAAAAAAAGGATCTATATCAAAATTTATATTCATTTCATATATTCTACTAGATTAATTGTTTCAACAACCCCATCCTAATAATAATTATTACCAATTTAACATAATTATATTTATCTCAGATTATTAAAAATAATTAAAACGTCATTAAATAAGAATATCAAGGAATATTCATATAGGGTTATTTAAATATTTTGAATCTCTAGTCTCATACCTCAAATATATAATGATATTTAGTCATCAATCACTTCCAATTTGTCCATATATCAATTTTGTTTTTCATTGAAATTTTTTGATCAACTAGGACACACCAATTTCAAGCTCCTATTATTAATGTAATAGAGAAAATAATATAAAAAACTCTCAATGGTAAGAAAGATCGCTTAAAATGAGTTAATCCTTTAATTCTTCCATCAAACCCTATCAAAATGTCTATAAAACTCATATTATATAATTTCATTAAAAAAATTTAAATTCACTACCCATTAAAGGAGTCATTCCCTTAATTTTATTAAGTATCCACCATTTATTATATTTAATAACCCATAAAAAAACCTCCATAAAACAAAAATATATCATATTATTTATTTTATAAAAATAACCCCTTTGAAAATGAATTACTTAAATGAATAAATAATTAATATAATTTTCAACAACACCTGACATTAATGTAAAATTACATTAACCATATAAAGTAACGAAAATATCACCCAATAGTATAAATCACATCATAAATCAAATTATATGCTCAAAATTTAATTCAAATACTTGTTAAATTATTATATTATTTATCATGAAAAAAACTAAATATTTTAGAAACTCTCAAACTTTTAATTTTGGGGTCTCGATAGTCCCCCATCATGTGGAATAACTCAATTACTATGGAAGGTAGTTATATGGTTATATTGTGTTTCTCTTCAGTCTAAATAAGATAAAAGGGTTTACAAGGGTAATACAATATAGTAGACCATAATTAATAAGAAAATTTCTAGTTTTAGAGAAATTAAAAAAATTTAGAAATTAAAACAACATCATATTTGTGTTTTCGTAGTCATTACTTCTATAAGTTATGATAATTTCATTCAACATATTATTGTGAAGAATATTTCTAGGTGTTATATAATTTCATGGTTTTATGATGAAGGTATATAATCTCTACCCCCATAGTAGTGAAATACCACATAATAAATTCACAAGGGGGGGTGGGTGGGTGGGTGAATTGATGAATATAAATCTTTTATGATTCATTATTAATAATCCCAGGAAAATAGTTAAGATGATTACAAATAATTTATCTTCCAAATTTTATTTTTAAAAAACTTTATGAAGTTAATCAACTTAGATCATTGATTTCATTTTCATATCAAGAAATCCAAAGATAAAAAATGATGTACAATGTTCTCCATCCAAAATGAATGGATTCATCCATGACATGGAATTATATCATCCTTCTCTATATGACCCACAATGTTAATCTATTAGTTTATAATTAGTTGTGTTAGAAAATATAGATTAAATTTTTTATATTTTATTTCAATGATTTTTTTAAACCAAATTTATTAATTTAAGGGGAATTAATCAATTTTTGGATACATGGAGTGAAATTAAATTTAATGTGAAAAGGTTTTATTTCTGGTCTTTTTATTTTCTCATTTTTGTAATTATTCAAACAAAACCTAAATTAAATAAGTGTTTTTAGAATTTTATGGAATGTTCTAGAATATAATATCATTTCAAAAAATTTCCAAAATAAAAGACATGAATTATATTGATTTATGTTGAAATTAATAAATTACAAAAATTGGAACACATTGAATGAATCAGAATCATATACTCTAATGTAAGATTCATGTTGGAAAAGAGGATAAAAATCTAGTGGTAAAAGGATGAGTTATGGAATATGGTAGAAGAAAATTAGAAAACAAATGGGACAAATAAAAGTTACAATAAAGATGTGTAAAATTACATGTATGTATGATTGGTGAAGTCTATAAGATGAGTTATAAAATAAATATGGAGCTAAAATTTTAAAAATGGGAAGACTAATATATAATAATACACAATACTAATTTTTTATATGTATAAGGATTTATAAATTAGCAAAGTAGAATGTTGAAAAATTTCACAATAATTCTATAATTATCATTAAACCTTCATATCATATGGTAAGTTAATTTAGAACACTACCTAAAACATGTAAGCATCATTTTTTTTACTTTGAAATCAAGAATTTGGAAAATTATGGGGATACTTAAGAGTGCCTAACATTTTATGTAAAATTCACTGAAACAAGTACATAAGAGTTCCTTTATAATAGAAAGTGATACATAAATGTATAGATAATTTCCAAAGAATTTAAATTCAAATTCCTAAGGGTCGTTGATGTGGCCTATTTTGATTATATTTTAACAGATATGTTTTGATGAATTAATTCTATTTTTGAATTGAAAATTATTTTTAAAGGAATAATTCATGAATAATAGTCATCTTGATGTTGAGTCTATTATTGAAGCAAAATATTTTGAAAAATATATTTGTCTTAGTCTACATAATGGTCAATGGATAATTCATATGGATGAGGAAAGGCGATGTGTTGGATGAAGAAGTGTAATATTATGCCCAAAGATATAGTGTTAGGTTAAATAAAAGCTACATTAGGGTATAAAAATATATTTATGACTTGTAGAAGGGTATTATCGTAGTTGGGATGTTATGCATAAGGGTCTTAAAAAGAGTTTGGATCTATGTAAGGTTCACACATGTTATCAAGAACTTTTTTTAGTGAATTCAAACATGTTTCCCTGACATAAAGGAAATATATTCTCATTTTAGATATATAAATAAAATTGATTAGTAGTATACAAAAAGTAATAATGTTTAATTCAATTACATGAGATATAATTTCTTATTGTAAAATAAAAATTTCTTTTACCAAATCCAAAAGTGTAACTTTACTGACGGAAGCTCAATTTGGAAAGCTTCTAGAGATTTCTAGAGAGATATTGAGGATTAACAACATAGTCTTCCTAATAAAAGTACCACATGGGTTTCTTCATATATAATTATTGGAGATATACTATACTCACAATGTATATCACCCAATGTTGATGAACAACACGTTGAGGCGTGCCACATGGATGAAGCTTTTGGTCAACTGGTTTGTTTCTATCTGATTTTATTAATAAGAAGAATGGTTTAAATATATTTTCTCCATTCCCAATTTGAACGACCCACTTTCCCCTTTATATCATTATATAATTCAAACATTGGATTAAAGGAAATATCATCTAGTTATTCTCCATTATTATGACTATTGATCTCAAAATTTGAATCATGGAGGGATAATTTTCAAGGATAGGTCTAAGAGGTGGAGATTTAATAAACATGGAGATCATTAATAAAATTTACCATTTTAATTATTTTTCACTCATAGCAAGTTGTGGTAGGTAATTAGAGAGTTTCAGTAGTTCACTCAATATTTATAATAGTTTTTCACTCTTCCTACCTTATTTAATTTCCCTATTTTTATATTAGTTTACTTAGTAGAGTGTGTTGAGTATGGTTGTATGATTTTATGATTTAAGAAAAATCATTCACACATATGAGATATCCAGGATGGAATGTTTTTTTTGTTTGATTCATAATGAATTATATAGGATTACACCTATAATGAAGAACTTTTTTAGTTTATTTTTTATTATTTTGGAGAGAGAGTTGTTTTAAATGGGTTATTAGTCATGTACTATGCGAGGTTGAGTGTTGATGATTATATTATTTTTAGAAATATAATAGGATATAGAAATATGATCAAACTAGAGCTCTAATTTCTTCTTCTTATAATATTTTACTAATTATTTTTATTGTTCAATTGGTTTCTCTAATTAAATTTAAAACTTATTTCAGTCCTTGTTGTTTATCATTATTTCACTATTTTCATGAATTTTTTACCAGCATTGAATATTTCTAAAAAACTAATTTTTTAAGAGGATAATTCTAATAAAAAATCTAAATTCCTTATAACAACAAAGAGGTTATCCACCACACTATATTTTGGGAGACTATAAATTGATAATTATTAGTTATCATGAAACAAGATTATAAAAAATGTCACTATTGTTGGGGAGGGAAAACTTACTTTTTGTTTATTAATTTTTTCTTTAATTATTGAAAATATCAACATAGATGGAGAAATGACGTTTTTAATATTTATCACTATTATAAATCTCTCATGTTCTGAAATATAGAGAATCATTGTAATATTTTTAGAAATAGACACATGGAAATATCATTAAGTTACTGAACATGAGGGATCTAGAATCTATTGAGTAGACTATGAACTTACTTTAAGTTTCTTACTTTATCCAAGAAGAAAAAATTAACAAGAAAACACATAAAAACCCATTAAATAATATTTTGAAAGGAATATCAGGGAAAAGTGAAATAAATAAAGAAAATAAAGGAAAGGTTAGAGATACATCTGTTTAAGAAATACTTTCTCCTAGTATCATAACTGGAACACCAAGATCCACATAATAAGTGATGTTTTAATGGTTAGATTAATATGAGTCACGAGGAGCTAAAAATATCTAAAAAATCATTGTAGGATCAATTTATTCTCAATTATTATTATTATTATTTAAATTATATTAACATTACTAATGAATATTTCTCTATTATTTTACTAAACCAATTTTAAATAACAAATACTTCACCATGGAAGACACTAAAAATTAGTCGATTTTATTGAGGAGGGGTATAAGGGGATTACCATCTCACTCATACTGTAGGTTTAATCACATGAGAGGTATTCAATCTTTATAAAAGGAAACCATATTAGAGTCATGGAGATTATTAAATCAAAGAAGAAGTTTTTTATATGTTTATTTTATTTTATTTATGTTGAAGTTTATTATTATTTTACCTATGATGAAATTGAAAAGCCATAAAACTATGTTTTCTTCTATAGATCCTTGAGGGAAAATAGTCTGTACCTATAATAAACATTATAACCCTCCTTTTTCTATTGAAAATTCTAACTTGGTGGAAATTTAAGAGAGAGATGATTTTCAGCTCATTTTCAATGGTGGAAAATAGTATGATGATATATTTTTTCTATTTAAAGAATAAATTTTAGATTCTATTGAGATAATTTATATATCATTTCGAAGTGTTGAATTCCCATTAACTTTGTACAAAATGTTTTGATATAATAATGTGTGGATTATCCCTTACATTCTTTTAACCTCCCCACTACATCATAATATCTATAATTGAATAGAAGGGGACAGGGAGGAAGTCAATTAGGGTGCATCCCAAAAATTATACAAGTTTAACATATTGGGAAATAAAAAAAATGGTGGATCATTGGATTTATTTCACACCAACTTGATATTGGTGTTTCCCAAATACTATCCAACTATGGATAATTGAAATACAACACCCCTTTGGGTGTTATACCTAGATTTACTTGTTTAAAATTTTTATTTTATTTTTCATTTGAATTATTATATTAAATTTTTTTAATTTTTTCCGGACGTGATAAAGGTGTAGTTAATTTCACATGAAAAATAACTACATCATAATAAAAAGGAAACACTATGTTGATGTGAATAATTTTAGAGTTAAGGGTGGATATCTTTAGTTTAAGTGGCAATTTTCTAGGTTTCAAATTGTCAACATGATTAGGTGGCAATCAAATACAGGGGGAACTTATTCTGAAGTTTGCTGACTTACCAAAAGTTGAAAAGATCTATCTAAAGAAGAATATATCTATCTAAATAATTGAAATATAGGTTGTTAGGAGTAAATTATTAGACCTACTATATGTGTTTGTCATTGATAGAATGTGAGGCCAATAGACTTTGTAGTTAGTGAGTCAACTACAGATGTTAATATAACAAGAATATATATTGTTGGACTAATTACATGATGTAACCAAGTGAACATGAATAAAAGTGTTCATGAAATAAATTTATCTAACCATATAGATTGATAATGTGACCATAGTCAGTGAAGTGACTTCATAAAAAAAAGTTACTTTGGAAGGTAATATACCACTATAAATTTTGTTTCATGCTTCGAAGACAATATAATATATAAGAGATGGAATTCAAGATAAATAATTCATTATTTATAATTTGGTTTCATTTAACCATTTTCTATTATTATAAATTCAATCACAAAACTAGCTATCTGTCATAAATTTAAAACGAATTGTATTTCATTAAATGAATTATTAAATATTTTTCAAAATGTAGTTTTATTTTAATTTCTATAATTTTAATACTAACCATATTGTTTTCAAATATTGAATTTAGTTTTTTGATGATTAACAACAAAAAATATTTTGAAATTATTTTATTGTACACGATACTCTTTGTTAATATAAATGATCATTATTACTTCTTGGTGTCTATATACTTCAATATTCATTGTTGTTCATAATTTTTTTTGGTTCCCTTTTGAAAATTATTTTTGAACTAAGTGTGGGACTCAATATTTTTTTAGAAATAGCTTTCTACAAAAATTTTAATTTAGCGACCTATATGGACCTTGTTTTTTTCCATGAGTTTTCTGATAGTTTTTTGTGGACAAATTAATTTTGTGATTCACTACATACCCTTAATCATTGAATCATTCTATTATATTCTGAAATATTTACTAAAAAAATATTTTTAAATATTCATGCCAACATAGGATTCAACATTGGGAGTAATTTTGGGTTTTATGGGTAGGATAGAGGGGTGTTTCATTACATTGATATGATCTTCAATGAATACAGAAATCACAAAACATCTTAATATTATTGCAATATTTCATAAAATTAAGGAACTTTAAGATTAAAGATAGGCTTAAATTGTGGAAAATTTCATACCGATAACTGAGGATTTCACTGAGTCTTAAATATTCTTGAGGTGTGTAATAGATGGGTAATATCATCCACTATTTTATGAAAATTCTGTTCAAAAAATAAGAAAGGGAGTTTGATATGTAACACTTTTGTGGAATTTTAACTAGTACATTTGGGAAAAAAATATTTGACCTTAATCCAATATACATATTCCCTTGTGAAACAGAATACATTGGAGATAAAAATCAAATGATATCTATATAAGTCCATTGAAAATTATGTAAATTGGAAAAATGTGATCCCATGATGAATATAAGAGACATTAGTCCCTAGGATTGTGAGTGAATAAAATAAAACTTTAAATCCAATAAGTGGTCGAATATTCATAGATATGAAAAATTAAAATGAAGCACCTAATTTTCCAAAAGTTAATTCCTTTTGGTTTGGGGAATATTGAATATAATTAATGACGATGTCTATTTAATTATTAGGAAATTTTTTTAGTTTTTTAAGGAAGGGAAAAATGGATATTTGGTTTAAAGAAATCTGGGGAGAGTGAAAATTAAATGTTCTGCCTATTAATTTTTTTATTTTATTAAAATATATTATATCTATACTTTTAGAACTATGACTTGGTTTTGGATTGATGCGAGGTAGAAAATGATATTAAAATTGGAGGCATAAAACTTTTAGTGATGGATGAGACTTTGTTTTCATTCATTTATGGTGTATCCAATTATATCTAGATTGGATATAATTTGAAAATTCAATGGATAACTTTTTATAGGAAAATAAATATTCAAAATGATACCTTATAATCTAATTTATAAATTATTTTCTTTTTTTACAAATAAAAAACATGTATTTTTATAAATAATATGTTTAATAATTGTTTTGGATGTGTGGAAACAATTCTACCTTCTAATAAACTTGATAAATTTCCATCTTGAGGGAAAAAATCTTATATTTGGGAGAATTTGATGTGGAAAATTTTTATTATATTTTTACATATCTATATTATTTAATTAATTGTGTATTTTCTATGAAGATGTGTTTTAATGGATAATTATTGATAAATGATCTATTTTATATTAAATCTGTTACTAATTGAATATATTATTGATAATGCAAGTTTTTGGTGTTTGTTTGATTTTTTTTAATTTAATTAATTTTAGAGGTCAATCTTGTTTCATTATTTCTAATTCTATTATTGAATATTTTTATTTGGTTCTGTTTTGGACACTAATATTTTTTTTGAGTTTAGTAACCTTTATAAAGGAATTTATTCTATTCAGCTGGCCCATGTTAAGGTAATATCCAATTTTAATTAATTACTAAAAGGCCCTTCTTGGAAGGAGATAGTTGCAGAAGGGTCAATTATATTTTACTAAAACTTTTTAAGGGCCAATGATTGATTCAAAAGTCTATTTAAAAGTGGATCCAAGGTTATGTAAGGGTTATTATATATTCGTAGTAATGATGTATACTAATATTTTAGATATATAATTGTACCAAAAAATCTCGATGACTTGCATAATGGTGTCACCACGATAGTGGTTCCACCTGTATGGTTCTTCCAAGGAGTTTAAAGAAGTTTAAGGGCCAGTGATTCACTCAAGAATTTTTTTTTGGGAACTTCATCATTCTATTATTGAGTTATGGAAACAATGCATAGTTAACATGTTGAAAGATAATTTAATAGTGGATTTCTTCCCAGGGAAATGAGGAATTCAAAAACATGTGCACAAACATCTTATTTGAAAATAGAAATTCCTTGAAACTGAAGGCCTATGAGGGGGTCCATTGAGGGGAGAAAAAGCCGAGATACCATTGGAGATTATTAGAGAGTTATTATAAGAGTCATAATATTTTTTCCTAACATAAGTCCCACAAGGGTATATCACATATGGTTGTAAGATATTTTATATAATTACTAGAAATATCACATGTAGCTGATGAAGTGAACCTCAATTCATTCCACACAGATGATGATGTTGGTTTACTAGTGTTCCTCATTTTTGTTTCCCAAAAAATGGGGGAGGTGAATCTACTTTTTTTCTATTCCTGAATGCGAGTATCCCATTTCCTATTTATATTATTCTATAACTCAATATATGATTATAAATGAAATGCATGATAGTTGTTGTTAAATTTTTATTCTTCCATGATCTTAAACTTGCTGTCTCGGAGTGATAATTTGAAATTCTTGTTTTGGGTTGCTACGCTTTAAAATACTTGATGACTGTGAATTAAATTTATTAAAACTTATAATCCTCTCTTTTAGTTGGATTTGTTGGTGAAATGTGGGGTTTTTTAAGTGCACTCAATCTTAGGAATGGTTCACTACACTTCCTACCTCATATATCTTTTATATTACTCAATTATTTCATGAGGAAACATTTGTTGAGTTTGGTTTGTGGTTTTATTTTCCTCATAAAATCATTTTAATTTTTAGAAATCCTGGATAGAATGAATATTTTTGGTGATTTGTTTTACCTTTTAGTGGAGAAAAATTTTACTAATGAGATTCTGTATTAAAGTGATATCTATTTAGTAGAGAAAGGTTTTTGAGATGATTCATGAATTATTCATTGAATGGGGTTGAGTGTTGGAAATTTCATTCTTTTTAGATCAGGGATAGGATCTGGAAATATTATAAACCTTGGATTGTTATTGTTTCTTCGTAACTATTTTTTCCATCATCTAGTTCATGTTTCCTTTGTGTCTCTTATTTCAATTTCAACGTCCTTTTAAAGTACTCTTGTCATTAATATTAAAATATTTTCATATATTATTTAATTTTATTCAATATAATTAAAAAAAATATTATTTTGGAAGAATTAGTATGATAAAAATAATTATCCCTAGAGATTGACCCCCAGGTTTTCCATTGTGATATATTTTGGATTATTATAAAAGTTCCATGCTCAGTTCCCATGACTAATTTTGTTTTGAAATATTTTGAGAATATATATGGGTCTATTTTTTAATAGATGAGCATACTTAATGAATTTTTTCCAAGATATTCTTGTAAATATATAATTTTTATTAAATCATAGAAATCAAACCTAGAACATGAGTAATGAAGTAATTCAATAATGGATCCCCAAACATAATAATTTAAAGAAAATATATAGGAGAACCATATGATGTAAATGGAAATCACACTATGAATATATAAAGTGTTCTTATATTATAAAATTACTAATAACC
Source organism: Viscum album (assembly GCA_963277665.1). NCBI lineage: Eukaryota > Viridiplantae > Streptophyta > Magnoliopsida > Santalales > Viscaceae > Viscum > Viscum album. The sequence continues at coordinate 320,982,923 of OY728127.1, forward strand.
ATGATATGCATAATTCCTCCTTTATGACATGATAGAATTAAAATCTCTATGATTTTCAACCTGTGAAGTGGAGATTATTTTCCCACAACAAATACAAATGAGAAGATATAAATACTGATAACAATGTGAGTATTTTAAATCATAATAATTATTTTCTACCATATTATTGAAAACGAGAGGGTAGTGCATTTCATGCATAGTGACCACCCCCATGGCGGTCCAAGCATGATGTTGTTTAAATTAATTTCTCTCTAATTTGATGAGTGGGTGGGGGGGGGGAGATGAACATGATTCATATGGGAGAACATAATAAATAAAATCTAATGTGGAATTTATCCTTCTATATTCATATCAATTTTCGACTAAAACCACAGAAATAGTTACTTTGTGGAGACCATGAATAATATTTTGAGTCTTTTATTTCCCTATTGTATAATATTTAATTATTTTACGTTTTTTCATTGCATTTAAACTATTATCTTGTTTTATAAATTTATTTGTCTATAATTTTTTTTTCTGAATTATCAATTATCCCTTAATTTTTTGTTATTTTTTTATTTTTAAATTTATTAATCAATATCATGTTTAGGATCACAGTGAATTCAATCAGTTTTGATTACTTATGGTTTATTGTGTAGTAAGATCACACCAATATTAGTTAAAAAACACATACTATGTTTTTGGTATGATATTTATATAGAATTATGTTCTATTTCTAGGGTCTTGTATTGGGAATTTGGAAATTTTTTCTGGATAACTTTTTGAAAATAATGAATACTATTTTAAAATATCAAAACTACATCATTAATGTTGTATTATATTAGTCCACACCCATTCAAAACTAATATATTGACTTTTACATATATTTTTACTTGAACACTTTTTTATTCCATAATTTATGTAGATATAATAGAATAATATGATATTCTTCTTCTTATTCTTCTAATTTTCTATCATACATAAAAAATAAATTAATATTGAGATTTTGAGCATAGTTTAATCCTCTAAAAATGACATCCTCTCACACTAATATTACTACATTCTCATTGGATAAATATTGAATAGAGTTTCATGATAAATTTATAAACATTTTAAACAACCCTCTATTGGGAAGGTTTGATAAGGTGCTGAAACATGTTTTTAAATTACTATTAATTTTTACACTAATTCAGTACTAATTTACAAATAAATTTATAGAACATATCATTCTAGGGTGAAGTAAGTGAGGGGTAATACAGAGAAGACCCCAATTATTGAACCTGTTTATGCGGAAAATATAGTGAACCAACCTGACATATCTACTAAAAATTGAGAAAAATCATTCTTATCAAATAGAATTGTTAAGAACATTAAGGGAAAATTGATCAAAAGATAAAACATATTTAATTAATTACATATTATAAACATAATCTTCAAAAAATGAAGAATAACCTGAGGCACTTTTTATTTTTGAAATAAAATAGGTTTAAGTAATTAAAATCCCAAATTTCCTTGACTTTGTGAAGAATAACCATAAAAAATGTACATTAATTATTTCATCATTATTTAAAAATGAAATTAACAAGTTGGAATGTGGAACAAATTAAGCTTATAGATTTTACTTTTTTATTATATGAACTTTGAAGGGGTGATTCAATTTTTCCCACTCCAATCTAATATGGTAATATGATGATTTGAAGAAAGCCTTTTTGAAATTTTTTTCTCCTCCTCAAGAAACATTTCCATTAGGAAAGAAATTTATGGAATTTGAAAAAAAAAACAGTATTAAACTATACATGAGTATTGAGAGGGAATTTTGAGACTATGTTTTATCTCACCCCACCATATGATTAGTGTTAAATTATTGACTCAAAATTTTTATAAATGAATTTTTCTTTTCAATAGGGGTATGAAATATGCATCTATATGGGTGATCTTGTGGATAAATACCTATATTTTTCTTGTAATATCATTTCTAGCATATCCCAAAATTTTTAATAATTTAAAACTATGGGACATATTTGTGTGAATACTTCATATAATGTATCTACTCCCATTTATGAAAATAGAATAAATTTGAGAATACATAGTGTTAATATCCCCATGGTGAGGTTTATGATGATATCTAGTACAAAACCGAACCAAACCTAAAAAAATAGGTTTCCAACCTCATTTCCTATATGGAAGTATCTATTGACCTACGAAATTTAGTGATATTTTGCAACAAATTTAAGAATCTTCTGATTCTTTCAGTTCTATTCTTAGGGACACACCTCTTATAAAATAACTTGAAAATATCTTCCAAATCAAATAAGAATTATATCCATGGCTTAAATAATAAATAAAATTACATATTTGGACACTTTAAATACTAAGCCTGGGTTTTAATTGTTTTAAAAAGTAACCCACATCCTTGAAAGTTATAGGATAAATCCATTGATCAAACTAGAAGGAATTTATATCCTACATAACCCAATTTGAAATTTGAAAACAATATTGATGAAACCGTTAATAAATTACAAATCAAATTTAAAATATTTGTAATAAAAATTAAGAACATGTATACTAATTTTGGTATTATAAGAAATAAAATGAGTGGAGTACTTCTATGATAGACTAAAATAAATGCCAAGATAAAATGAAAGTAAAATATTAGTTCTATGAAATACATTGTGGAAATTTTTTGAACAACCCTCAAGATGTGAATTACAAATATAGATCATTTAAGGAAAGTTCTACACCTTTCCCCACAGATTTAAATTTTATTGAAGAGTGTTTAAAAAAAATGGAGACTTCTAAAATTTAATACCTTATATGTGAATAAAATATTTATAAAAAGGACATGGTTTTGATATATTTCATAGAGAATTAAGGAGAATGATATATTTTAAAAACAACAATATTAATGTTAATGATTCCCAAGATAAACGAAAATCAAAACTGACATACACTTATGGATGTTAATAAACGAATATGGTTGCTAAGAGTGAATTAAATATCGATATTTTAGGGGTCTATATGTAATATCTAGTAAAAATTAATTTATTTATTATCTATGTACTATTTATAAATATGTCAAATGGATGATTTGAATATTATATTATAAGATTACATTGAAGGGAGGATATAATGTCCACCTTGAGAGGGTTGTATCCACTTTGATTTAACTTGATCTTATTGTTAAGTGAAATGATAAAGGAAAATTTATGGGTCCATAAATTTAAGGGTATTTGAATTAGAAGATGTTATGTCTGGCTCCTTAGATTTTATAAATTTGATTCCTCACTTTTTTAACATAAAATTTCTTGTTAGAGAACTCAAACCAATTGGGACTTTGATCCAATTATCCAGCATACCTATATCTAAATCTCTTAGAGTAGTTGTAAATTAGTTTTTATGTGTATGATATATAGTTTTTCAGATGATTTTGGACATGAAACATCAAATATTTGATCAATATGACCACTAAGTCAATAAGATGTATTTTTCTCTCAAATGAGTTACTTATTAATTTTTCTAGTAATAAATCATTAATTGATTCCTTTGAAACAAAACTTCTACCTAATTCTCAACATGATTTTAATGATTGTAAATATTTTTCTTAAAAAGTGGATTTAGTTGTTATAATTTTAATATTTTGGCCCTATGAGAATACTTATTTGTTTGTTTATTTAATAAAAATGTTTATATTCATTCATTTTCTATTTTTGAACCATTTTATTGAATATTTTTGTAAATATTAATTAAAATCCATTTCTAAATTTGTTAAAACTAAAAAAATAAATCTTGAAATTTGGATCATTAATTTTTTTAAAATATTGAATATTATTCATAAAATAATATTTTATATAGCATGTTTAATACTTGTTTTTGTTGAATTTTTTTAGTCCCATGTCCTTTTTTGGAATTTGTTTCGAATATATAAATATGAATTTTTAGTAACAGTTACAAAAGAAATATAAAGATGTCTGGGAGAAGGGAAGGTTCCTGTGATTTTTTTATTTAAGTGCCTTAAGTGATATACTTATGAAAGATACAAGAACATCACTTATTATGAAGGATTATATGAAAGTTATTTTTTAAATAATATTATGTTTATTTATTCATTCATATTCCCAAGATCAGTAACATATCCAGAAAATAGCATTTTTACAACAAGAAAATTTGATCCACTAAATAAAGATCTCTCAAACAGGCTTTGGGAAAATTAAATACAAGAAATTCATATGTTGAATTTTGATTTTTTTTTCAAAATAAAATAAGATATTTCAATATGATAAATAAAATAAATAGGGGAGAATTGAGAAGTTGAGGCCAACATTTTGAGGAATATAGGTAGCATGTAAAATGAGTCTTCAGAAGTTCCAACAATATGGCCACTTATCTTCACCAACTGAATTTTTCAGAAATATTGTTTATTGTATTATTTTAAAATGGATATATATATATTAGATTATATTATTTTCTATATTGAGAGGTTGAAATGTTTTTATTTAAATTAAGTTATGTGGATTGATTATATCAGATCAACATCCATTGATGAACATCCATTCAACGAACATCCATCATATTAAAATTTTCACTACCTAATCCACCATGGACTGATTGGTAGGTAATAAGTTGAGTGTGACTATCCTAATACATCATATATTATCCTTGGTGAAAGAAATTTTCATTGTTCAGGAGTATCTGATACATGAGAGAGATTATCCGATTGTACCTATACACGCACACACACACACACACACACATCTCCCACTCGATACAATGATGAGAAGTAAAAATATGTATACCATAAATGTATTCATAACATCTATCCAACTACCAAAGTATGAAAATATGTATCGTCAGTGAAAATGTGGAAAAAATACAATACCAAGTAAAATTGAAAAGGAGTCCAACTAAATTAAAAGGAGGGGACTGCTGTCAAATTCAACCCTAGTATATACCTTAGTCTATCTAGACAAGAACTATAATCAGCCTACTCCTCATCCTCCCAAGAACCCATCAAAATATAGATCTTCTACACAATACATGACATGTGCTGGAATATATCATTCATGTGTGAGTATAAAAATACCCTATATTACACCCATTAATCACTAAGCGTAAATCATCAATAGTAGTAAGCTCAAAACAGTTATAAAATATAAAATACATGATATAATCATAATAGATAATCGATCTAAAGTGGTCACAAACAATAATTCTATCCATATGATACTAATTGAGGGTTATAGGTAATTATCATTCCAGGTGAATCCAATTTATGAACTATGAAATCATTAGTGTCCCTCATTCAAGTGGTCATGATCGTTAGGAGAGACATAACAAGTACCAATTATATCAATGAATATCTCATAATCCAAGTAAGTGATTACACCCTGGGCCAATAGGGTATACCAAAATAAGTGCAGGATATGTCTTATAGATAGGGGATCAATGCCCAATTCATGATTTTAATTACAATACCATAATCCCCACCTAGGAACAATTGACGATCCCAGCAAGCTTACACATGGGTACGCACTAAACTCCATCTGAAACTAAACCCTTTGACAGGATAAAAATCCTATACAAAGGATGTAACACCAAAGTATAACCTCATGGAAAGGGAAGTGGAATCACACACAATTTATTCTAGTACAAACTAATGAAATTAAGGGTTTAAAACATCATTAGAGGTAGTACACATTGTGTAGTAGGGGTAAAATATAAGAATTGAAAACCTTTGGTCTGTCTAAGTACACAGATCATTCTATGTACTATGGTGATATTCGAGTACACAGATTTGCCCGTATACTCCGTCCATGACATTTTACCCAGTGGTAAACTGAATGTCATTGGGTTCGGTCACAAGGTGGATGACACATGTCACATGGTGTGTGGTCTTTTATTTTCCCCATAATTCTTATAGTCACATCTAGGTCCCCACATGGTGTATATCGTTGTTCTACACAAAGTGTACTGTGGAATTCTATAGATTCTGTAGTTCCCTCTTTTGTTTTGTACATGTTCCACTACAACTACCAATCCATCAGATAAAATTGGATTTGGGATTATCTATCCCTCACTATCACTTATTTTCATAGACCAGGCTTCGATCCATTTAGAAATTTCCACCTCGATTCGTACCATCACTATGCCATTCCACCATCTGGCATTAACTAGGAAACTAGAAATTTTTGGTCAGATCCCTTTACTTATTAAATTTTCATCCATTTTCTCACTTCACTCAAACCACATATTGTGAATTTTACCCTTGGTATTGATACGTTGAGTCGAAGAATGGAAACACAATGATCAAATTTCTAGAATTCATCGAACTGTGGACAAAATAAATTTACTATGATGAATGTGAAAATAAATAGGGGAAAAATACTTAAAACCATAAAGAGAGATGAAACTTTTTTTGGTAAGCCTTGATCAATTTATGTTAGAATGATAAGATAATATAAAATAATTAATCACATAGACTAAAAAAATCTACAACTGATGAAAAAATCAATTCTTATTTGTGAAATTGAATTGAATTCCACTTGGGATAAAGAATTGAGATGAATCCAAAAAAATTTAAATGTCCTAACTTGAGTTCAGATTGGTCCCTTAAGAAGAATAATAATGCATCATGGTCATTGGTGATATCTACAAACTCCATTATTATATATGATACATATGGGTATCGATCCAAAAATTTCATCTATTTTCATCCACTAAGTATCTCCACTGGTTCTTATATAGGTCTCTAGGTTTATGAAGATTACATTAATAGTTACCCATAATTAGGTATTTATATAGGATGAATATAGATTCTTACAATTCAACAATAAATAAATTTAAGAAATTAAGTTTTTTATTTATCCTCCAATGACCATGCTTAACCCAAGTATATAAAGTTCTCTATAGTCTTATTCCACCTCGGTTATAATTGATGCTTTGATTTCAATGAAATCCACATATTTATGATATAATAAACCATTCAGGATTTATTGCACTTTTTTTGGAAAAAAATTCTTAGATGTGTTTTCAATTTGTTTCATTTTTTTAAAATATCTATTATAGGCTCACCAGGACTTGGAACCTCATATGGTTTAAGTTCCTAGATCAAAAAATATTAAACGTTACATTTTAAAGCATTATATAGAAAAAATAAAGAGGTTGAATTATACCCAACATATGTATTTTGATTCTAAAAGGTGGGAAATTATACTAAAAAAGATATGGGTACTGAGCTTGAATTTGGGTCTCCCACTCCTAGATGATCTTTTTAAGACTCTCAGGCCACCAATGGACACACAATAATGGAAATGTACACCCATGAATAATATTCTCTTACCGATCCTCAATATCTATTTGGTACTCTACAATGGTAGCTCCATCCATGATGTACAACATGACCATGTTGATTAAACACTGTGGTTCATGCATGTACCACCTTAGCTATGACAAAAAGAAGGCGTTTTATATACCCATTCTATCAATGGTGGTATATCCATGCAGTAAGACACACTATAGACTCTAAAAATTATATGGAAAGGGCCAATGAACATTGGATACAATATGCTGCCCTGACCAAATCTCTATATTCCTCATCGAGATGAGACATTCTGTAACCCATGATCTCACTGCTTAAAGATCAAAGTCCACTATTATCAGAAAAAATAAGAATGTTTTTGTTGATTTTTAGTCCTCATTCACTATGAGATAATCCACACCTTCCCAATCACAACTCACACCGACTCTTGGTCCATGGGTGCTGACTCATTTGGATAAGTCAAATATAGTTCTGACCTAATGTTCCACCGATAAAATTCTTTTATTGATTGCATAATGATATTTGAATGGTATTTTTTATTTCATTCATATTATAAAATGTTTAGGTGATCCTACCATCTATGGATAAAGTCTAACTTTATTTCCCACATCATGTAATCTAAAACAAGAATGGTCTTTTTAGTATAAGAATGAATCATGGGGTGAAATTATTTGGTTAAACAAAAAAGTCACCCAATGCCTCTTTAAATCCTATCTATAATCATGGTGTGAGGTGAGCATAAAATTTTGAAACTATCATTGATATAACTCTTTAGAGTTTTAGTATCACCAACATGTAATGGAATCCCAATATCTTTAATGGGCTATGCTCTCTGATATATAGGAAGTTGGAAGAGTTGGTTATCCAATCATCAATTAACAAAATGGAATCATGTATTCTATATGTATGTGAAAAAATAAGCATTAACTCCATTGATATACCATCCCACTTCCACTATGTCACCTCAAGGGGTTTATCTAGACCTACAGAAACAAGGTTCTGAACCTTCACTTACCGACAAGTGAGGTATGAAGAGACCAAGTCCACTACCCATGTTTTCATACGTTGACACAAAAACTAATGTTGGAGTTCCTGTTATATGTAGTCAACATTAGGAGTTACCTCTAAAGATGATGTATTAAAATCAATCCCCTCCTCCCACAAAACACTGGTACCATTTTCTATCATTTTAAATGGATGACATGCTCCGTACCTTTTGAAAATACATTAGGAGAACATCTATTGGTTAGTTGAGTTTGTAAGGTCTTAGAGTCCGTATTTCAGTGATGAGGCTACCCAAGAAACTATAGATGTGGGGGGGGGGGGTAAACCTAAACTATAGATGAGAAACACTAACCTTTTCCTCTATGGACAACCAAAACATGGATAACCAATATGAAGGATCAGTCAAAAACTTCGTGGAAGATCTCCCACTAAGATAATTTTATGCCACATTCCCCTTGCCTGTAGTATATATTATCCTGAAGTCTTTTTTTCTTGGGGAACTCTTCCCATCAAATCTATCTCATATTATGAGCCTTTTTGAAGAATATATGATTGATACACTAGTTGTTTGAGTATATTGTAATCCTCTCAACCATATGGTACTGTTACCACATATTTTAGGAGAATAATACCACCACCAACTCAAGAATGTGGTTTATGAAGATTTGATTACACAATATTGACTTTCGAGGACTATAGGTAATAAATACCTACCTCTCCCTGAGAGAAAACCATGTCCAGTCACCTAGGAAGCAATGAACACTACATACTCGACACCCTCCACTGACAATCTCATGATGGTTGTTCTTATCATCCAATGAATTAGGTCTTGAAAATCCTACTAGAACCTATACACATACATTAATGGATTCCAATTTTGGGTGACATCATTGAAAGGTTCCAATATCATGGATAAACTGGGAAAGAATCTATTTTAGAAGCCTAAAAACCAAATGAATATAAGAACCTCCATCATTCCCTTAGGTGGATCCCATTAAAAAAATAACACAGGTCAAATACTAAACAATATGTTGTGATGAAATATCCTAGAAAGTAGAACAACTGACTCTATAATTAAAACGTTGAGAGATTCCCATAAATTTGGTGGCCTCATTGTATGTCCAAGACTATACTTAAGGGTATCATGTGAACATCCTCATATGCTGAACACTAGGATATCATCGATGAAGACTTCAAAAAACCAGTTTATGAAAGGATGAATGATCATTTCATGAGTCCCTTGAACAATATTTTTGTGTTATTTAGACTAAAATGAATGACCAACCACTCATAGTGTTGCTTGCGACATTGGAATCACATCTTTAGTGCATCCTCTTCTTAAACTCACAGTTGGGGATGATCTCAATTTAGTTCAATATTTGAGGAAAATCATGCCCATCTATGAACATAATAACTATTTGGTCTATGGTAGTGGGAAAATATTCTTCATAGTCACCAGATTCTTGAGCTGATAATCTATACACAACCATAAGCTCCTATCTTCCTTCTTCATGAACAATAATAGTGTGGCTGTTTAGGGGGAAATACTTGGCCTCAAATAGACATTCCTCTAAAATAACTCCAACTGCACCCTTAACTATGATATATCCATATGAAACTATAGAATATATATCAAGGCCATCCTAATATGTAATTCAATACATATATATATCGATTAGCGGGGAGGCATTTATAGAATGTCCTTAGGAAAGTGGTCCTCATATTTCAACCCCCAAAATAGAAAACTGGTACACCATAGAAACCATTTCCCCGTCATTCATTCCATCACACTATTGAGAAATCAGATCTAACATCATAATTATGATCCTATCATACTTTATGTCGGTTTCCTTCTCACCAATGAAGAAAAACTCAATCTGTCACTATGGAGACACCACATTCTCCACCTAAAATTTTCAATATGGGAATGAACTATGCATAACCTGTCCATATCTAAGATAACATCATATAGAATAATCGTCTCTATAAAGTTATTCTAAATGAATCCCTCCTCACTAGGATTTATGTCACAATGTTGGAAGAAGTGTCTGATCACTGAGTCTTATCTTATTAGAGTCTCAAAGCACAAGGTTCGAGCTAAGGGATCAATAAGAGTATCCAAGTCTCAAACTAGAGAAGTGGAAGGGAAAGAGTTCTTCACAAATTTATCTATCTATACTATAAATAATTTATAAAAGACATAGATTATACATCAAATCATTCTGGGAGCCTTAGGTCTAAAGACCTCCACTGCATGCAGTTTTCCTCTACCCTGCACTCAATCTCCGTAAGCCTTGTACAGACCACTTGGGGGGGATAAAATAAGTCAAACCTCTTACTATCTTCTGATACCCAACCCACTCATATTATAAATCCTCACCCTTATGGACCTCCATTATCAAACCTATTTCTCTATCAGGGAGGTACCTTAACCATATAACTCTTAGATGTATAGTGGTTTACTCAATCTAGAGTGATATTCCCCCAACCATCACATAATATGCACCATCGATCCCTTAGATGATTATAGACATCATGAAATCCCTGAACTGTAAATATTTTATCTTGGAATCACCTTTTAATTTGTCTGGAATTACCTGATCCATATGAAAACCATCTTCTATAAGATGTCAAGGTTTCATTCCCAATGTGCTCAATACCAGCACTAACTATAGGCATCTTCCCCACAAAGGATCTCTCAGCTACTAATACCCACTCAATAACTCCAACATAGTAGGAATATGAGAGATACCACTGAAGCGCAGTTATCTTGGTGCAATTTCTTCAGGAAGTTCGGTTCTCTGATAAATTGATTTCTCACTATATGTTGGGAGTATCCTGATAGATTAGTAAACCTAAGAAAATTATCATCCATAATTATATAGAATTAATAAAAATTTATAAGCTCTTGGATGAGCACTGCCTGTAATGTTAATGGATAAAACTACATCTAAAGAGATGCTCAATGTATGAATAGATTAGAGAAGTCTCATCATGTGACCAAGTAACTGGAATCTACCATTTCTCAATAGGTCCCAGATGAATTCTCACCATGAGTAAATCCATATGAACATAAGAGGCCACAAATGGAGGAAAACACTAGTTTCTACTTCTACCTAGTCCTAAGCTACCTAGGGGTCTCACTCGCACTGAATACATAGTGGTTTATTCCTCTAAAACATACGCATTTCACTCAGTATGTTTTCATCCTCAAACAATATTTTCAGTGCTAACTACTACTCTATGGGTGGTGGATTATCTAGAAAAGCATACGAAGGTACTATCTCTTGTACATGACCTTGTGTTGAAGCCTCTTCAATCCGTTGATTGTCATCATAATCATGCAGTGGATTCCTTTCTATATTTCTTCTGGAGGAATCCTACAATCAACAATATGTATCACAGTCAGTGAGTATATATGTGGAGTTGAACCATGGACATGGAAATCACAACCCATTTATATGTGAGGCATGTAACAATGTTTTCCATGAAAATAGTATCTAAATGTATAGAGTCCACAAGTAGGTTATTAAAGTTCTGATGAATGGATAAGTCATACTCCACACCAATAGTAGACACCCTCTCCTTAAATTGATCTAAAAGAACATTTACATTGTTTCCCTAAATGTCAAACCATTCCTCATATATAGAGAATCCAAACTCTTGTCCTAAGGTGAGAACACACTCTGTAACCACTGTGTTAAGACCAGACCTCGGGGCCAGTTTGGCAAGCGATAAACTGAGTGTGACTTCCCTATGTCTACATCTAATAGGCTTGGTGTTTCTGAATATAATTGAGTTGGAATATCTCACATATGGGAGGAATTATCCAAATATACTCATACATATAGAGACACATACATCCAAGCCCATACAATGAAGAGTAGTAAAAACTAATGATACTTTAAATTTATGTAAAAAAATATATCCCAATACTAGAGTACAATAATAAGTATTAAAAGAGATAAAGGGGACAATATACGTGCCCTAGAAAATTTGAAAAGGAGTCTAACCTACATAAAATGAGAGGACCATTATCAAATTCAACATCGATATAGGCCCCTGCCTATCTTGCTTAGAACTATACTCCACCTGCTCCCAATCCACATAAGTATCTATCAAAAGGTCAGTCATATTCATAATATAAAACATGTGTAGGTAGCCCCCATTAAAGAGAAAGTATAAAAATACCCAATAGAGCACCCCAAAATCACTAAGCAAAAAGCATCATGTGTAGTCACTTAAAAAGTTCAATACAATAAACAAAAAAATATTTACTCAAAACAAACTATCGATATCAAGTGATATCATCTAAAACATCCATCCAATGAATATTTCTCAAGGCCTATAAAAATTATTTTCTTGTATAATTCACTCCATGATCAACGTTTTCACTGGGGACACTCATCTATGTGGTCATGATCGTTGGCCCCACTCAAGAAGTACTCATTGGATGGATATAGGATGATCTCATCATATAATAAGGTGATCAAACCTTGGTTCATTAGGAGACACCAAAAACCACAAAAGATATTCCTTTTAGATGGGGGATCGATTCCATATTCATGATGGTCACATCGATACCATGAACCCCACCAAGGAATAATAAATAATCCCACCCTCAAGCCATAGTAGGTATAAGGCCCCTGCCTTAAACCTTACTTAATCTTGAGTTATTACAAGATTACACATTGAGGATCTTTTTAGGTTTAGAGTTTTAGAGAATTAGATCATAAAACATGCATTACATTCCACATTTAAACAAAGTGGTTACATAAAAGATAGTATTCATTTTCCCATCAACGGAAACATATTTAAAATAAAACATGGATTATATCCTGACACTTCCTTGACACTATCATCATATCATGTACCTTTCCCTTGACCTGTGAAAAACATTTCAAAAACATGGGATGAGCATAAATAGCTCAGTAAGGGATATAAAAATATGGAAAGGAAATATGAGTACATATATACATAAGAATTAAATCATACTTTACCCATAAAACATAAGGACTTTAACATACCTCATCAAATCATTAATAAATCATAGAAATCATAAGACATAAAGGTAAAATTAGGCATTCATAACATTCTTACGTAGGGAGTAACCCTCTTGGTTATGTTTGGAATAACCATCACCGTATATTCCCTAAATCTCTTTGGAGAAACCTCAATTTTTAACCCCTTCACGTTACCCAATGCATTAGAGATCTATATCGGGCTCAAACGCCCTTAGTTTATCACAGAACCACCCATTTTCATAAACAATGCCCAAGAACCATAACATAATCGTATCACATCAAATATGCATAAAGGAAACATAACATTTCCACATTTCAATAACAAGATATCAATACAACACATTGATTTATTAAACATTATGAAAACCATTTTCAAAACCAAAATAAAAGAAAAGTAAAATAGGGTAATAATTATTTCTCTTGAAAAAAAGGTATGGCTTGTAGAGGAAGCCGAAACTCAAATAATGGTCACGGTGGCAGAGAAGTTGTTGTCGCCGCATACGTATGACAAAAACATTCCCTTTTTTTGTTCAGTAAAACGCTTCGTATAAAAAATATTCCTTTTGGATAAACGTAAAAGTCAAAGGGGTTTATACACCGTATAAAAGAAAGTTGTGTATAAAACAAAATATTCCTCAATGAATGGAGATTGAGATGAAGTCCCATACCTCAGGTCCGACTTGACTCGATCGTACTTTAAAGTCTTGAATAATAAACTTGAGTTAATTTATTCTTGCTTAAGAACGTTTTTCAAGTTCATTATTCCTTTTATATCACTTATTACCATTTCATGAACACTATGTAATTATTTAAGTTAATAATGGTCGTTTTAATGATCATTGGTACTTGAGTCAAAAATATGCTCTTTATAATTACAAGTTTTTCATGTATCCATTATATCCAGAGTTATAATCATGATGTATATATCATATATATCATATATATCCAGTATATATATGCATTTAGAATATTACATAACATTTAGAGGTAATAAATGAAATGCACCGTTCATGGAGACGGTAAACCGTACGTACTCATGAACGCTACTTTCATTTCTATGTCATATTAATGGAATTAAAACTAATTGAGAGATATGTATATTTTAATTCCAGAATTATATTAATCATTTAGATGTAACATAAATCATATATATTCATTATATATATGTACTTATAATAGTACATTACATTTGGGGATAAGAAATGAAATGCACCATTCATGGAGACGTTAAGCCGTGCGTAGAGATGAACACTACTTTAATTTCTACCTCATACTTTAATGGAATTAAAACATAATGATACATAATATTATTATAATTACAGTATGGTATCATATATAATATCATTAAATCAATCTTTTATACATACCACATATGGTATTAACGAATCAAATCACATTGATGGGGCGGCAGTCCGCACTTCCTAAATTGAAAATATCGCGTATACCCATAATGGAAACCCTAAAGGTATGCAATAAATGAAAAATACATAAGCTTAAGGAAAACATAAACATATTATATATAAATATATTGACATATTAATGGCCACCTTTGAAGGTGTTAGAATAATATTGAACAATCATCGTTTTGTGATGCAGAAATTCTCCATCCACAGAAACAGTATGTTCTTTAACCATTAGATGTAGGTGTGTGTAAGTGTAGCTCGAAAGATTCTTATAAAAACATCCTAGTATATTGAAGATACTGGAGTTGGTACATAATAAATGAATAAAAATAGTTTAGGGGGTTGGAGAAGCAAAATAAAACAAAAGAACACAAGAGAAAACACTACCTTTAAAACAAGTAACTCTTTTTGATTTGAGCTCAAAGGCTTCCTTGGGAAGACTTCTGCCCAATGTGTGGATTCAAGGAGTAATATAGGGATGTGGAGAGACAAATTGGATAGGTGTTGGCCGAGGAAAAGGCTTGAGACGTGTGGGTAAGGAGGTAGAGTTGGGGGACTTTTATAAGAGGAGAGGAGGGGAACTCTTGGAAAGGTATAAAAGGTTACTTTATTTTCAAATGAGTTTCGGATTTTAAAGGTCCCAAATTGATGTATTTCTAGGATAAGGTGATAAGGGTTAGAAATATACTCATACAATAGGTCTTTGAAAAGTGTAAGTTATAGTTTTAACATTATCCTTTCATTTTATTTAAATCCTTTATTAACGAGGTAATCGCTGCATCATCATGATGTAATAAATAATTTATTTTATTTAATGTCTAAAAATTATAAAAAAAATCATGATGTAGGAACTCTATTTAGCTTTCCAAATAATATTTATAGTCTAGAATATCATTTATGTAGACAAAATTAAAAATGTTTTACTCAGGTGATACATACTTTGTTATATTTAACTTTCTTTAAAAATAAAAAGATAAAAAGTCACTTTCAGACAAAAGTGATTCCATGTGGTCCCGATGTTTGGCACAAGGCATCCCATGGTCGGCCATGAGACAAACAGTAGCATTAGGACACATTTTGTTGTCATTTTTGATTATTATGATATTATTCTATTTTCCTTAACTACCCGATTACTCATTAATCAAGATAATTATAGATAATTACCGTCATTACTATTCATAATGTCCAAAAACAAAAGAGTCTTAATTACATAATTTGGAACTTATAATTACAAATATTAATCCATTTTACCAAATTCCAAACATATAAATTGAAATAATTAATTTAAAAATAATTCCCGTTGTGAAAACAAATAGCGGGTTTTTTTGAAACAATATCTATGAAAAGTTTGGCACTTGTTTATGCCCAATTTCAAAGTGAAAGTAATCCCAATGACCACCATTGGATTAAATGGTAAAAATATATTCTATTTAAACTTTAAAACCAATTAAAAATATAATCTAACCATATAATTAAATTACATGAAAAAGCAGTTTTGATGTAAAATGCAGTATTTTTCACTATTCATTAAAAAAGAAACATTGTCAGAAAAGTACAAAAAAGATATCCATTGTAAATTTCAATGACACAATCATAAATTATAAGTTTATTTTGACAAATAGAGCTTATAAAATTGTCAAAAGTTTGATTTAAAAAGGGTTTTCCATCAAAAGGCAGTAAAATAATCTTTTAAGAATATTAGTGTATTCCTTGCTTAAGATTGGATTTATTCTCATTTTAAGCCTCTAAAACACTATCTAATTCATTAGTAGACATAGATAAAAATTTCTATTATTCATTACTTACTTGGGATGTTACATCCTTCCCCCCTTTAGAAAATTGTGTCCCTGCAATTTATTTACTTATCGAATAAGTGGGGGTATTTATCCCTCATTTCATTTTCAGATTCCCATGTTGCCTCTTAAATCATGTGGTTTTTACACAAAACCATTACCTGATGAATCACCATATTCCGTAACACTTTCTCCTTGTGGTCAAGAATCTAGACTGGTTGTTCCTCATAAGATAGGTTCTCTTCCAGCTAAACTACCTCTGGACTCAAAACATGAGATGGATCTGGCATATACTTTCTCAACATCGAAACATGAAAAACATTTTGTACCTGAGATAAACTCGGAGGTAAAGATACTCGGTATGCAAATGATCCAACTTTCTCCATAATTTCATATGGTCCAATGAACCTTGGACTTAGATTTCCTTTCTTACCAAATCGCATCACACTTTTCCATGGCGAATCTCTGAGAAAGACATGATCACCTACCTCAAAAGATAGATCCTTCCTTCGGTTATCAGCATAACTCTTCTGCCTGCTCTGAGCTGTTCTCATGTGTTTCTGAATCAACTGAACTTTTTCTGCCATCTCTTCTACCAATTTGGTCCCATCAACTTCCTTTCACCCACTTCATCCCAAAAAGCTAGAGTTCGACACCACTTCCCATATAATGCCTCAAATGGTTCCATCTGTATATTGGAATGAAAACTGTTATTATACGAAAACTCAACCAAAGAAAGATGTTGGTCCCAACTTCCCTGATAATCCATCGAACAAGCACGTAGAATATCCTCCAAATTCTGAATTTTTCGTTTTGACTGCCCATCTGATTGAGGATGAAAAGCTGTACTAAAATTTAATTCAGTACCCAACGACTTCTGAAGGCATTTCCAAAAGTTAGAAGTGAACCTGGGATCACGGTTAGATACAATGGAGAGTGGAACTCCATGTAACCTGACTATCTCTTTAAGATACAAACGGGAAAGTTGATCTATGGAAAAAGCATCCTGTATAGCAAGGAAATGAGCAGATTTAGTCAAGCGATCAACAATAACCCATATTTCATTATTACCTCGAGGTGTCTTAGGCAATCCCACAACAAAGTCCATGGATATATTTTCCCATTTCAACTCTGGCACTGGTAGAGGCTGAAGCATCCCTTTCGGTAACTACCGCTCTGCTTTTACCTATTGACATGTCAAACACTTCACAGTAAAATCAGCAATATCCCTTTTCATTCCATCCCACCAGTAATAGTCCCGCATATCTCTGTACATCTTAGTACTTCCTGGATGAACTGAAAATGGAGAACTATGAGCTTCACATAACAAATCTCTCTTCAACTATGAATCACAAGGTACACACAATCTCTTCCCAAATCTCAAAACACAATCGTTATCAATGTTGAATTCAGGAAACTTACCCTTCTGAACTAGATCTACCTTTTTCTGCAACTCACTATCTTGCTTCTATGCTTGCTTAATTCTGTCTGATAGAGAAGATTTCACTGATACCTGAAACAAAACAGAAGAAAATCTTGCACCAACAACTTCTATGGCAAATTTCATCAAATCCTTAACCAATGTATCACCTTCCAAACGCAACATTGTTAATGAAGCATTAATTTTTTGACTCAATGCATCAGCCACTTTATTTTCTTTTCCCAGATGGGAATGAATTGTACAATCATAATCCTTTCTTAATTCTAGCCATATCCTCTGTCTCATGTTCAATTCTTTCTGAGTGAAAATATACTTTAAACTTTTGTGATCGGTATATATTTCACACTTTACTCCATACAATTGATGGCTCCAAATTTTTCAAGCGAAAACAATAGCAGCTAATTCCAAATCATGTGTAGGGTAATTTACCTCATGAGTTTTCAACTATCGTGAAGCATAAGTAATTACCTGATCATTCTGCATTAGGACGCAACCAAGTCCTTTCAATGAAGAATCACTATAGATAACCAACTCCCCATTCCTGGAAGGTAGTTCCAAAACTGGAGCATTCACCAATCTTATTTTTAGTTCCTGAAAACAATCATCACATTCTTTTGTCTAGACAAACTTAACACCCTTTCGAGTTAGCTTAGTCATTGGACTAGATAACCGTGAAAAATTTCTAACAAACCTTCGGTAATAGCATGCCAAACCAAGGAAGCTACGAATCTCAGTTACATTTGTGGGTCTTGGCCATTCTTCAACAACCTTTGTTTTTGTAGGATCAACAGTTATCCCATCTTTAGAAACAATATGACCAAGGAAAGAAATTTTTTGCAACCAAAACTCACACTTTCTGAATTTCCCATACAATTTCTTTTCTTTTAATGTTTTCAAAATAACCCTTAAATGTCTTTCATTCTCCCCTTTAATTTTAGAAAACACAAAAATATAATCAATAAACACAACCAACATTTATCACCTGATTCAACTGAGTCATCACTGCAGTAAACTGCTCAATTATGATTTCGACCGTCTCTAGTTGCTGATTCAGAAAGTCATTTTACTTTGTATGCCTTCCCTGAATAGATTCTCTGTTTCCATTATGAAAAATAATTCTTAACACAGACATATCTTAGTCGAATCAACATGGTAATCTGTAAATGCTATATCATTTCAATTTGACCATAAAAAAAATATTTTTGGATAATCATTTAATAGAATTATAACTCCTAATGTTATCTAAACCGACCTCTGATACCAACTATAAGGCCCCGACCTTAAACCTTACTTAATATTGAGTTATTACAATATTACACATTGAGGATCTTTTCAGGTTTGTAATTTTAGAGAATTAGATCATAAAACATGCATTACATTCCACATTTAAACAAAGTGGTTACATAAAAGATAATATTCATGTTTACCATCAACGGAAACATATTTAAAATAAAACATGGATTCTTTCTTGACACTACCTTGACAATATCATCAAATCATGTACCATTCCATTGACCTGTGAAAAGCATTTCAAAAACTTGGGATGAGCATAAAAAGGTCAGTAAAAGATATAAAAATATTGAAAGGAAACATGAGTACATATATACATAAGAATGAAATCATACTTTACCCATAAAACATAAGCACTTTAACATACCTCATAAAATCATGAATAAATCAAAGAAATCATAAGACTTAAAGGTAACTTGAGGCATTCATAACATTCTTACGTAGGGAGTAACCCTTTTGGTTATGTTTGGAATACCCATCACAGTATATTCCGTAAATCTCTTCGGAGCAACCTCAACTTTTAACCCCTTCGTGTTACCCAATGCATTGGAGAGCTATATCGGGCTCACCCGCCCTTAGTTTATCACGGAACCACCCGTGTTCATAAACAATTCCCAAGAACCATAACATAATCGTATCATATAAAACGTGCATAAAGGAAACATAACATTTCCACATTTCAATCACAAGATATCAATACAACACATTGATATAATAAAAACATTATGAAAACCATTTCAATACCAAAATAAAATAAAAGTAAAACATGGTATTTATTTTTTCTTTTACAAAAAAGGTATGGCTTGTAGAGCAATCCAAAACTCAAATAATGGTCAGGGCGGCGGAGAAGTCGTTGTCACCGCATACGTACGACAAAAACATTCCCTTTATTCGTTTAGTAAAATGCTTAGTATAAAAAATATTCCTTTTGGATAAACGTAAAAGTCAAAGGGGTTTATACAATGTATAAAAGAAAGTTGTGTATAAAAAAAATATGCCTCAATGAATGGAGATTGAGACGAAGTCCCATACCTCAGGTCAGACTTGACTCGATCGTTCTTTATTGTCCTGAATAATAAATGTGAGTTAATTTCTACTTGCTCAAGAACCTTTTTCAAGTTCATTATTCCTTTTATATCACTTATTACCATGTCATGAACACTGTGTAATTATTTAAGTTAATAACGGTCGTTTTAACAATCATTGTTACTTGAGTAAAACATATGCTCTTTATAATTAAAAGTTGTTCATGTATCCATTATATCCGGAGTTATAATCATGATGTATATATCATATATATCATATATATCCAGTATATATATATTAATTTACAATATTACATAACATTTAGAGTTAAGAAATTAAATTCACCATTCATGGAGACGGTAAGCCGTACATACTCATGAACACTACTTTCATTTCTATGTCAAATTAGTGGAATTAAAACTAAATGAGAGATATGTATATTTTAATTCCAGAATTATATTCATCATTTAGATGTAACATAAATCATATATATCCATTATATATATGTACATATAATAGTACATTACATTTGGGGATAAGAAATGAAATGCACCGTTCATGGAGAAGGTAAGCCGTACGTACGCATGAACGCTACTTTCATTTCTACCTCATACTTTAATGGAATTAAAACATAATGACACAGAATATTATTATAATTACAGTATGTTATAATATATAATATCATTAAATCTATCCTTTATATGTACCACATATGGTATTAACGAATCAAATCACTTTGAGGGGGCAGTAGTCCGCACTTCGTAAAATGAATATATCCTGTATACCCATAATGGAAACCATAAAGGTAAGCAATAAATGAAAAAATACATAAGATTAAGGAAAACATAAACATAATATATATAAATATATTGACATATTAATGGCCACCTTTGAAGGTGTTAGAATAATATTGAACAATCATCGTTTCGTGAGGTAGATATTCGCTATCCACAGAAAAACTATGTTCTTTAACCATTAGATGTAGGTGTGTGTAAGTGTAGCTCAAAAAGATTCATATAAAAACATCATAGTATATTGAATATTCTGGTGTTGTTACAAAATAAATGAATAAAAAGAGTTTAGGGGGTTGGAGAAGAAAAATAAAACAAAAGAACACAAGAGAAAACACTACCTTTAAAACGGGTAACTCTTTTTGATTTGAGCTCAAAGGATTCCTTGGGAAGACTTCTGCCCAAAGTGAGGCTTCAAATAGTAATATAGGGATGCGGAGAGACAAATTGGATAGGGGTTGGCTGATTCAAAGGCTTGAGAGGTGTGGGTAAGGAGGTAGAGGTGGGGGCCTTTTATAAGAGGAGAGGAGGGGCACTCTTGGAAAGGTATAAAAGGTTACTTTATTTTCAAATGAGTTTCGGATTTTAAAGGTCCCACATTGATGTATTTCAAGGATATGTTGATAAAGGTTCGAAATATACTCATACAATATGACTTTGACAAGTTTATGTTATAGTTTTAACATTATCTTTTCATTTTATTTAAATCCTTTATTAATGAGGTAATCGATGCATCATCATGATTTCATAAATAATTTAATTTATTTAATGTCTAAACATTATATAAAAAATATAATTATATAGGAAATCCTTTTAGATTTCCAATGAATATTTATAGTCCAAAATATCATTTATGTAGAAAAAATAAAAAATGTTTTACTCAGGTGATACATACATTGTCATATTTAGCTTTCTTTAAAAATAAAAAGATAAAAAGTCACTTTCACACAAAAGTGATTCCATGGTGTCCCCATGTTTGGCAAAAGGGATCCCATGGTCGGCCACGAGACAAACAGTAGCATTAGGACACATGTTGGTGTCATTTTTTATTATTATGATATTATTTTATTTTCCTTAACTACCCGATTACTCATTAATCAAGATAATTAAAGATAATTACCGTAGTTTCTATTCATAATGTCCAAAAAAAAGAGTCTTAATTACATAATTTGGACCTTCTGATTCCAAATTTGGAATCCATTTTTCCAAATTCCAAACATAAAAATTTCAATAATTAATTTAATAATAATTCCCGTTGGCAAAATAAATAGCGGGTTTTTTTTGAAACAATATCTATGAAAAGATTGGCACTTGTTTATGCCCAATTCCAAAGTGAAATTAATCCCAATGACCACCATTGAATTACATGGTAAAAATATATTCTATTTAAACTTTAAAACCAATTAAAAAGATAATCTAACCATATAATTAAATTAGATGAAAAAGCAGTTTTGATGTAATATGCCGTATTTTTCACTATTCATTTAAAAATGAACATTGTCAGAAAAATACCAAAAAATTATCCATTGTAAATTTCAATGTACCAATCAAAAATAATAAGTTTATTTTGACAAATAGAGCTTATAAAATTATCAAAAGTTTGATTTAAAAAGGGTTTTGCATCAAAAGGCAGTAAAACAATCTTTTAAGAATATTAGTGTATTCCATGCTTAAGATTGGATTTATTCTCATTTTAAGCCTCTAAAACAGTATCTAATTCATTAGTATACATAGATAAAAATATTTATTATTCATTACTTACTTGGGATGTTACATCAGGATGCACAGAACTCTATCTAAAATTGAACTCGTCGATGTGATCACAATCCTCATATAATGATTTAATGCCACACTATACCCTCATAGAATGGTATTAGAGAATCATGATCAAATCATCATATAAGATGATATGAAACCGAAGGGTTCTAAACACCCTCATAGTGAGTACATAGCGTGTAATAATAGTACATGACATGTCCTTCAAACCACTAGTTTTCCAATGTATCACCATCTCAGATGTCATAGAAAACTAGGAATACGCTGAATTTACTCATAGGATACTTTATGAGTTGAATTTAGGGATCATTTTGCCATGTTTTCTATCCACAACCATGTACTTATGTCCATGAACACATAAAACTAGCTATATTAGAGTACACAACTTAACTCATGTACTCTTTCTATGTTCGAGTTCATATTTTATCCCATGTAATATTGATATGTATATATAAACTACTACACCTGGAAAGCCACTGGGTCGATTAACACAATATGTGACATGTGTCACATAGTTTGTGATTTTTTTACAGTGGAAACACTATCACTATAGTTAGGGCCCCACATGGAATATATCCTATGATTACACACTGTGTACCATAGAAGTCTCATGATTCCGTGTTTCGTTCAAATATTTTCTACTTTATCCTCCTCCTATATCAAATATATTTAGTAAAACATAATATGGGGATATTGGACTCTTGTAATAGATGTTCATCTAGAACTGTACTTCGATTCTCTGAGAAATATCCACCTCGAGCAGTATCACCACCGTACCATGCCTCCATCAAAAATCAACCAGGAAAATAGAAATTGATGGTATGATCTTATTAAAATTATGACCAAAATACATCACCAAACCTCTATCATACCCTCGACAAAGAACCATAGACACATTACCAATTGGTTTCACTAAATAACCATCTTGAAATGATTGAATATTGAGTTTTCACCAAACTGTTGGCCAATTAAATTTCCCTAGATGAATATAGAAAGCAAATGGGGGACAAACACATATAGTAAAAAAGAGGTATAATCCAAATCCATGATCAGGATGACCTCAATCAATTTTTAGAATGATCAATGAAAATCCAATTCTTAATCAAATCAACCATAAAAATAAATCAACCACCGATGTACATATCAATTCTCGTTTCTGGAGTTAATCAACATTCAAAATAGGATAAATAAATATTATGACTCTAAAGAAAACATCACACCTTGAGTTTGGATATGTACCCTTAAATGAATGATTATAAATTATATTATTTGGAAATATCCATGAACTCTAGTGGAATATAAGATCCCTATGTCATCAATCCAATCCTCCGATTCATTGTTTTCAACTAACGATCTTCCATGGTTCCTCACTAAGTCAGCAGTGGTATGCGGATAAGCCATATAATTATCCAAAATTTTTAATTTATAGTGAAAGAATAAAATCCAGTGAGATTTAAAAATAAATACATTAAATTAATTAAATTAATTAAACTAATTTATTTATACAATTTATGACCATGATCATCCAAAGCATCCAATGTTCTATAAGGCTATGTCGTACCTAGGGTAAATATTACACTCTAAACAGAATAGTGGACTCTGATTTAAGATTCGATCGTCCTTTTGGGAGATATTAAACTTTTTAAAGAAAACAATGCACGAATTATTATAATATAATTAATATTTTTAAGATATCTATTTCGGGTTCCCGGGGTCTCAAAATCTCAGGTCACCAGAAAATCTTTCTCTAGAAATATTGTTAAAAATAATTGAATGTTTTATATGGAAAAATATTTCCCAACATCCACTAGATGTATATTTATATAGAGATACAAAACTAAAGGTCCACTAGAAACTCATTCTAATGATATAATAGACATAATTTTATAATGTCTTTAGAAAAACATACATCTGATAAACATACAATTGATTGATGACCCTTAAAAAAATTGTTTTAGTTTCCTTGCACAAAATTTTCATAGGATGTCATTTTATGAAATTTTTTAGCTAATGTAGCATAACCAAATATAGTTATATATATGAAGAAAAGTAAAAATGTTATGTTTTTTTGGTCATAAAAATTTTTCTAGAATAATTCACTACAAAAACATGAAAACATATGGAGAAGCTTCTAATGGATACAACTGATGAAATAAATCCCGATGGAGATCTAAGAGCTTTATATAAATCTTTGTGAATCCCTCAAGTAATGAAGATACATTGGTTTTATTCAATATTATATATATATATATATATATATATATATGGATAAGAAGTTTTAAGAAATATAAATATTTTCAGAAGCATAAATATTATTTGATAATGTTCAAGATGTGTTGAGAAAAAATATAGTGAAATTAATTTGAGTAGGATATTTGATTTTGGATTTTTGGTTAGTGAAAATATATATTTGAGTTCCCAACAAAATTTAAAAGGGAACACATACAAAAATGTAATTCCATATAATACACACTATTATTCTTTATTCATACAATAAGATAACACTCTGGTGTTTTTAGGATAGACTGAGATTTCAGTTAAGTCTACTTTAAGGTTAATGTTAATCTATTAGAAAAACTTTTTTCCAATGAAGAAGAAGTTGATTGTGGTCGAATATGTTTCTAATCAGTTGAATTAGAAATCTCATTAGGAGGTACATTCTTCATAATATGGATACCTAAGGGATGAAGTCATCAAAATATGTTACTCTAACTGTAAGGAGGTGTTCTGAAGTCTTGTGAGAAACAATGGATGAAGATTCCTTGGATAAAGATCATCAAATAGACTATATTAGAAGAATTTATCCAATAATGTTTTCATAAAGTGGGGTTTCAAAGAAATTATGAAAAATTATAATTGTATATATCCATTTATTACAAAGACATGAAGGATGTTTGAAGAAAATCAGAATCTTACGTTGGTTATTGAAGATCCTTAATTTTGTAAAATATTAATGGTGAGCCGACTTACTTATGGAGGAAGATAGGTTCTTTATACATCACATCAAAATAGAAGTAGAAAAAAGATTATTTTTGGGTGGTGTGGGGGGGGAGTATAACTATGTTTTGAAGATGAATTTTGGCTTGGGGGTATAACTAGGTATGTCTTTAGAAGATACGATTAGGAGAATTTGGAGGTATAACCAATTATAGAAGAATAGGTGATTGTTGTGGGGTATAACTGATGATGTATGTAGGGAAAAAATGTGGGGGGGGGGGATAGAGGTATATAACCTATTACAACCTATGAGTTTTTAATCATAAATTATTTTAGTAATGGAATGCATGTTCTGGTAGGGGTGGGTGATGAAAAACATGGAAATGAATAAGTATTTTTATTAAACAATATAATTATTATGTACTTATCTCTATATATATTTGTTTCATTTTAAAGGTGAGGTTGAAAATGATATTTCAGTGGATAATATGTCCAAATTTTTTTTAGAGGATAATAATGTTTTCATGATATTAATATGCTTTATTATAAGTTGAATGTGATAAAAAATAATCCCTAATCACAGTGAACAAATAAATCATCTCATTGATCTATAATTGGTAACATAGGGTAGATTCCCTTTGAATGATACAACTATGAGAATAGATTATTTTAATTTTTTGAAAAATAGGGGTGTTTCTATTTTCAATAAAATAAACTATCATAGTTGGAAGAATATGATGTTACCTTATCTTTTATCAATTGGCCTTGTGGTTAGAGATGCAAAAATTTTGGGATTTCCTCCCATTAAAAAAACACTTTTGTAGTATTTGATCACATAAATATGGAATTTTTTTGAAAATATTATAATTCTATGTTCATGGATCTTATAAAAACTTTTTATAAAAATATTTTGGGGTATCCAATGGATAAATTATTTTGGGATAAATTGGGAAGAATTTTTAAATTAAATGAAAATGATAATTAACTAAGTTATAAATCTAGATAAATAAATTTAAATTTGTTAATATGGGTAATGAATGATGTATTGATTATTATTTTATAAGATTTAACAATATTTTTTTTAATATTAGGGGTTTTGGGGAGATTATGGAAGATTCTAATATCATTGAGAAAATTATTAGAAACATTCTTTATTGATTTTATTACAAAATATAAGTATGAAAATATTGAGAATATTTATCTTTGGATAAACATTATATGTTTATTATAGCATATGAAATGAGAGAAGATAATGTTTTTTTATGTATAAGGTAATGAATAAAATTGATTTTGGGGATTTTTTGATGGGGAACCGTTGTGGTAAAGAATATGAAGAAGAATCATGTGGTTTTTATGTTATAAAATAAGTTGGGGACCTTAATTAAAATTTTTACCTTCTTTCTAAGAAAAAAATTAGAAATAATAAATGAAATGGTAAAATATTAATTTAACATTGTAATTATAATAATAAAGTTTATTTTTTTACCAAATTATACAAAAAATATGTAATAATATTCTAATTAAGAAGACGAATATAATAAATCTCATAAATAGAAGTGGTATAAATAAAAGAAAAATTTTATATACAATAAGAATAAATTTTTTTGAGCCAAAGTGTGATGGATGATTCTTACTTTAAATGTGAATTTTAACAACCTACAAAACTCATTAATTTAATTAAAAAAGAAAATGATTCATTATTAAATGATGA
Organism: Viscum album; assembly: GCA_963277665.1. Lineage (NCBI taxonomy): Eukaryota > Viridiplantae > Streptophyta > Magnoliopsida > Santalales > Viscaceae > Viscum > Viscum album. Next base: position 321,010,414 of record OY728127.1, read on the forward strand.
TGATGGTGAAGATATGAAATAAATTGAGTCATTTCTAATTGATAATTTGGAAGAATCAATTGAATAAAATTAATAAATAAAAAAATGATGAATTTGAAGAATGATATTAAGTAAATAAATTTTGAGAATGATGAGATAATAAGAAAACCATATATTAAAAATAGTGTGATTAATGCTCAAAAATTAAATTTTTTGGGATTGATATAAAACTAAATTTTTTAAAGAATTTAAATTGGATATGAAAAACTTAACATGGGTGATACTACAATTTTGAATAATATCCGGAAACAATATAGATGTTAGATGAATTTCCGATGGTGGTACATGTTAAAAAATAATTTTTTGCAGAGAAATAATAATATTTGTTAGAAACACGATCACTTTTTCTTATTAAAAAATAATTTAATAATGATGATAGAATAATTCACCAATGTTATTGAGTTTAAAGGTGAATCATCAAAAGCTGGTGTAATGAAAGGTTCACAAGAATATCAATTGTTCTATTCCCAAAAAATACCAATGTAAATATTCTTATAGAAATATTTATTGTATAAAATTTAGATTTTTTAGAAATATTCATCTACTAAGAATTTGTAGAAATCACCAAGAGAGTATCTCCAATAACAATTCAACCATAGTTTAAAAAAGTATAACAAAAATACATTAATTCAGAACTATTATCTATCAAAATTATTATGGTTCAGAGGTCAATCCAAATGTTATAGTGGTTTTGGACATAAATCATACTCATGTTGGTACAACATATGCTTAGATAGAAATAGGTATGAATCATGGTAGACCTACATTGTTTATCATCAAACTTTTTTCAAGAATGTTTTTTGAACTTTAAGAATGATGAGCATTGAAAGAAATTTGAGCATGGAAAAGTGATCAAGAAATAAAAGATGAGATATAAATAGTGGTTATTTATTTTTCTAGATCAATGATATTTGTATATAAATATAGAGGAAAAATAAAATTAGACAGATGAAAATTAAAAAAACTAAAAGATATGTGAGATAGATTGGGGTGTTATAAAACTTTTATATGATTATATTACTATCCAAAAAAAAATCATAAATCATTTATTACAAACTCAAGGAGAAAATTATTCTACAAAAGCAGAGGATTAGATGATTGCTTCATATGAATATTATATAGGTTGATAATGATTTAGTTGAAAAATTTATGGATGATAATCAGAAGAAAGATATCACATACAATGGAAAATGTAATAATAATATGGAGAAATGTGCACTAAAATAATATACTCAGTCTAGACCTTTCATCTAAGTAAAATTATTGTTCTTCATTATTCTCAATATACTTGTTTATTTTTTTCTAACATGGATATAATTGAAGGAGTATAGGTAAGAAAGATTGATGGATTTTGTTGATGTTATATACAAAAATGGGAAATCCATCACGAATAATTATTAATAACATTAGGTGGAAAAGAGATCTACACATAAGGAGGAGAAAAGATGAAGAAGTTGAAGTATGAACATCACAATTTTACTGAAAATTATTTTAAGAAAGTTAAGGTGTTGGAGAATTGGTGTTTATAAACTTGAACTATTTTGATATGTTTATTAATATGGATTCATGATTTATTCCACCAAATTTACTTAAATTTAACCTAATATAATGATGTTGGAATAATATTGAGGAAATTATTTCACGAAAGAAGTGTTATGAAACCCATTGATCACCATGATTTTACATGATTGTTTTTCAATCTTGACTCACCAATGTATACTTAGAGATTTTATGTTAATAGTTATTTGTTAAGAAACTCTTGCGACATAGTTTTTATGCTATGAAATTGGTTTTCCATTCTGATACGATGGAATGTAATTTGAGATAACCCCTTTGAATTTGATTTTCAATAATGGGAAGAAGTATAGTCGAGGAGAACGGAGATAAAAATATATTTTGATGAGAAAGTCTTTATTACACATATTTATGTCAATGTTTTTTATTTTATGTTTGAGTGTTGATATAAAATGAAAATGGGGAGATTTTTAGGACCAAGTGTGTTTTGTTTCATTTTATATCAATAAATCACATTATTTTTGGAGTAAATGTCAATTATGAAATATGAAGATGTTTTTTAGATGATAAATCAATATAAGAACGTTTCTTAAGGAGTTGGATTAAAAATGTCACTTAAGGATGATATATAAACATCCCTTTTGAGGGATAATAAGAAATTCCTTAACTAAATCTGATGATGTTTTCCTGTTTAGTGAAGTTAATAAAAATCATTAAAATCACATGATACTAGTGATTGTACTCATAATAAGATATATCAACTAGGGAAATATCTACCAAGAAGTCTTTCCAAAATAAGGATTGTTAGAAATTCATATCCTATTTTTTATGAGTTTTTAGAAAAGAAGAAAATATTCAAATATGTTTAATGAAATAAAAAGGGTATAATTAAAATGTAAAAGACAATGTTTTTAGATTGTGAGGTAATATGTAACAAGGTTCTTTGAAATCTATAATAATTTATTCAAGAATATTAAATTATTAATGTTTTCAGATAAATAGATTGTGTGTTCTTTTCTAATGAAAAAATCTCCATTAGAATACATACAAATTTAAATTTTGAGATGTTATAAAGTATTTTGTTAAAGTAATGTAAGTGGATTGATCCAATTAGACTAACATCCATCATAATGAAATCAATTAGATGAACATACATCTGAGGAAAATCTACCATAAAAATATTTATATCAAGCTGTAATAAATGACGGTCCATCATAAAAAACTTAGAAGATCCAAAATACATACTATTTTAAATTCATTAGAAAAACATCCATTAGATAAATGTAAAACGTATGGAAAAGAATTTGGTGAACTTTTTTAGTTTCATTAGATGAAAAATATCGGGAATGTTTTTTTGAGAAATGTTTGGCCCGAGGCATGACGACCCGATTAAGATACAAGGATAAAGAAAAGTAAAGAAGAGAATTTTTTACACTAGATTAAATATTTGATAAGGATTCAATAAGATAACATGATACTAGATAGATTAGTTTCTAATGGATACATCAGATAAAATTATTTTAGTAATATATTTATAATATTAAAATAAATGTTTATAAATCCCATAATGAATTATGATGCTTTTGTGTTCTTCAATGATTTATATCATTATCATATTAATATTATTTGACATATTTCCTTAACACGATATTTAAGGATGCTTTAAGAAATTTAAATCTACCAAGAAACATAAATATTAATTTCAAATATTCTATAAGAGTTGAGAAACAATCAATTGAAATTTAGTTGAGGGGGATTTTTGATTTTAGAATTTGGTCGAGTGAAAAAAATACTTTTGAGTTTTGACCCAAAATTCCTAGAGATAAACCAAAATAAAGGTGAGTTCATATAGTATTAAATTTCATTATTAAAGCATCTAGAAATAAAAAACATCTAATATTTTGTTATATGAAGATATTATAATAGTATTTATTTTAGGATGATGTTGAACAACCATGTGATCTTCCATCAGATGAAGAAGTAGTCGAGAGTGGATGAATGAGATTCTCTTGAGCCAAAGTTATAATAATATCAGATATATCATGCTTCATAGGAAAATTATCCAATGGATGATATTATTATATGATGTTTACAGTATTATATCAAGGTGGAATGAAGTGTTGTGAGTAGAATTAGATAGAGAGTCATCAAATGAAGACTTTTATACAATAGTTACTAGAAGAAGTTATCTAATGATATATTCGTAAATAAATTTTCAAGAGAAACTTTGAAATTTTTTAATTAAGAATATCCATATATTAAAATTACTAGGTAGAATTTTCAAGAGTGACAATTATTTAAGAGGTTTTTTATGATCTTAAAGATTTTACATAGGAAAAGATGATCCATATTCCCTACCGAGGAATTGAGGGAATTTCTATAGTGTATTAAAAAAGAATATAGAAAAAAACAATAGTTGGTGGTATAATTAGTTGCTGAAAAGTGTTTCTGGTTAGGTGGTATACTAGCAACGACCTTAGTGGATAATATTTTTATAATTTTGGGGTATAAAAAACTATAGATGAAGGGTTTAATATTAATTGTAAATTAGGGATGATTGAAAGAAATGTTTTTTAGGGTACAAAATGTTTGTTCCTGTGGCTTTTTTTATCGTTGTAGAAGATAAAAAATAATCCATGTCGGGGGGTGATAACCATCATGGAAATTAGGAGGTTATTTTAAAAAACCTTGTAAATATAATGTTAATCTCTCTCTATCTATTTCATTAATGGAAATTGTGAGTTTAAGATTTATAGATGTGTGGATCATAACTACAAAATTTGTTTTTTCATGAAATATTGCTTATAATGTTAATAAAATTTATTATAATATAAAAATGAACACTTATTCACAAAACCACTAATTGATCCTATAATTTATCTATAGGAACTATAAAAATAATAAATATCCTTGTTTTGGATTATTTAAATAGATGAGTAAGGTACTATTTATTAAATAAAACCTTATTTTCCATGTTAACAAAACCCAAATGATGTAGATCTATTACTTTTTTCAAATAATATCATGTATTCCATTTCAAATAAGAATGCGATTCTTTATATTATTATTGAATAATTTATATCAATAAATTAATAAAATCAACAGGTTGGTGTCCTCAAATAGAAAAATAATGTCAAGGTATTGAACATTGTGGACCTTTTCAAAATTAGTCCATCATTTTTCATGAATAGATAGATGATTATTCCAAAATTATTAGATAATTTCAAAAGATATGTAATATTACTCTCTTAGAGGTAGTGAGGATATAAGTAACAACTGTGATATCTATTAGGGTAACATTTCTAATTTATGATAACCAATGAGCTATTGATATCTAAATAGTTTCCAAAATATTGGTCTCAAAAATTACAAGAATTAATTTGGAGAACTTATCCTGGATTAACATTAAAAATGTGGAGGGTGTGTGTACACTATATGGAACTTAACTAGTAACTAATAAATATAACTCCCCTCCACTATTCATTGAACACATTTTTAATGGACTTACTGTGTATTCCCATTAGTATTTTTAGATGTGTTTCTAGGTAATTATAGGTTCACATTACACCTAATTATCTGTAAAAGACCATATTTACTAATCCTTTTAGTATTTTTACTTACATAATAAATCCATATGGTTTTTCTGTCTTTAGTATCCTTTTAGAGGTGTTTGATGAGTGGTTTTTTTGACTTTTAGAGAATATCCTGATGGGTTTCATGCATGATTACAATGTGTATGAACCTCTATTATGAGTGTTTGTAATATTAATGCTCCATTTTTCAAAAATTTCATTATGAAAATTATAGTTCTCAAATTTTATTAATACCAACTTATAGTGGTTAAAATCATTGTTCTAGAAAAATTAAAGTTCAATGATGGAATCCATGTCATTAACTTGATGTTTGATGTCATTTACTCACAACTGTAATAAAAAACATTTAAGTTGGATTGTTATTTCCCTTAAAATTATGTGTTCTATATGAGGTTTATAAAATATTTTTTCTAGATTGCCTCACCCATGTATTGATTACTACAAAAAGTGTATCACATAGTTATTTATGAGAGTTTTAAAGTGGTATTTATAGAGATGAAACAAAATATTATTTCTCTAACTATTATCCAACAACTTAGATGAGACACACCCTTTGAGTATATGACAAATTAATTATATTTTACTCTTAGGGATGTCTTATTTCAAATATTATAAATACAGTTTCATGTAATTGTTTTTCCATCTAGTATGATAGATTACAAACAATTTAATAAAATATCCACTAAGAATGAGTTTATGGGAATTTTTTCCTCAATAAAATTTACAAGTTACTTGTTAGTGTCTAAATTTATTTTATTTATCGACCATTATACCATCTAATATTTAATTATGATACAAAAAAAACAAATGCTATTAATTTGAATTTTATCAGGTATAATTTCATTTGGAGAAAAAATATTAGATTTGTAATGAGAACTTACTAAACAACTATTTGAGTAGAATACCCATTGACTTATATAAAAAAGTGAAAAACTATCCAACGAATAGGGTAAAATTCAAGATAAATATATTTATTTTATTAATATTTTTTACCATGATTTTCTGATCCTGTGATCTATATGGATGGAAATGAAATGTTCTATTTGTCTTTAAAATTGAACATTACCAAATTAAAAAGGAAAGATCAAAATTATATATAGTAAAACCCCTATGTATGAAATATCTGATTTAACAAAATAATTTTAATATGAATGCTATATTGTGAGATAAAATTGACACAAGATGTTTTCCATGTTTTGAGTGGTGGTACCCACTTCAGACCAAAAGGAAATATTGGAAGGTTCTTGATTAAGGTTTTTTTGTCTACTATTTTCATGAATTATTTTGATATTTTTATAACATATAAAATTATATAGTTTAATGATAATATTTCCTCTATAAATGAGATAGGAAAATATCCCAAGTATACTGAAGAAATTCCAACTATAATTAATGTTGGTAATTTATTTTAATTTTTTTTATGAAACATCCTTTTATGTAGGCTTGGGTTGATCCAACATATCATCACTGATTAGGGATACCAATTTTGAAATAAGAATTTAGAGGCTCTTTAGAGAAAATATTTTCTTTCAATATATAGAAAAAATAAAACCCAATTATTATAAAAAATTTAGTATTAATAAAGGGAACCCAAATCATTCCATAATGAATGGATCATCAACAAGGATTTTTTAAAATGAGAAAAAGTGATCGTACTTTATTCAAAAAGTAATAATTTTATATGTAAATTATGTACCAAATGGTCAAGTCCATTTATTATCACTATTTTTTTCCATTTTTGGTAGTGCGTAGTAAATAACTAGGTAAATATAAATCACATGAATTTAATGAGAATAGATTGAATCATTTAAGAAATTTTTTTAGAGATTATCTAGGGGATGTGCTTCTTATTATACTATATTAGAATTCTATTAGCCTTCTATATTCTATCATATCACTTCATTTCTCTACCAGTCAAGGGCCACGAAACAATATAAATACACAACCACACTTTAGATAAATTTTGAGTTCCTTATTAAAAATAAAATTAACCAATAAATTTAAAACATCATGTATAATAATATAATAAATTGGATAAAAGAAAAACCTTATATTACCTTTTATTATATAAATACATATTAATTATATAGATTACGTGATCCATGTGACACGTAGAAATAATTATGATCAAATTCATTGGAATTTTCACTTTTAATATTTGTGTGAATTTTTATGGAATCAAAATGTGTTCACATCCCATTTTTCATCCCCAAATAGATCCTTGATTAGTGATTCAACATAGTTTATAGACCCATGATTTTTTTCTTAACTATTCTCCTCAAAGATACACTGGGACATGATTATTTTTCCATTTTTATTATCTCAGTATGAATCATAACCATGAATTTTTCACACAAAAAATAAATGATAATATTTTATCAATTGACATATAAAATATATACACAATATATTTTTCTTGCATATAATTAAATTGATTATTTACATAGTCTATGGAAATCACTCATATTTATTCCCTTGATCTAATAATTTTTTTTGTGTATAAAAAAATTAATGGTTTGATTTAATCCTTGGAATATATTTGTTAAAAAAATCTAAACAACTTAAAAAATTCCACTAAAATACTTATATTATTCCATATCTTTAGACACCACTTGAAGAACCAGTAATAATTATTCACCTCATTTGAAACACATATCTTTATCTCAGTTTCAATTTTATTTAGGCATTAAAAACCAAGGGAAAAAATATAACCAATCACATGAACATAATTTTAATTAACCTCACATATCCATATTTATGAAAAATATATCTTGGTGTATAATTAATTCCCTATAAACATATTTTCTCACAAAACTTGTCACCTATATATTTCTTATTAACTAATATAAATAAATCACTCTAAAAAAGTGATATATCATTATAATATTTTTAAAATGTGTGTGAAATCATTATATGAAATAATAATTGTAGGTAATAATAAAAATAAATAATGAATAGTGAACCACATAAACTTACCTATTTTATAGCTTCCATTCTAATAAAAATATCCCCCATAAATGACTCAAAAAAACTATGTACACACATAGTAAATATCTACTAGGTATGATTTAAGATCCCTTATAAAGTGAATTGAAAAAGGTTGAAAAATGTATTGATCTGAGTTAATATGTGGTCAATGTTTCACTAATCTTTATAATGAAAATTGGAGAATTATGAAAAAAATTATTCAATCATTTGATGTGTTGTTAAGATAACATGATAATTATAGACATAATATAACTTATTTCTTTATACAATAACATAATTAGTCTTGAATGTGTTTTTGTTTTGTATTTATAGAAAACAATAGCGTGGATGAGTTGGAAGCTTATTTGACCCTAGTTAGAATAAATATGAATGTGGATTAATTAACTTTGGGGACATCATAGTTAAAATTTTATTATTATTTTATAATGGGTATGAAACATAAGATATGTTTTTATTACACAAATGGTTGCACTATAATTAATGTACATGAAACCATAATGATGTTCCTAAGGAGTTGAGAAGAATCTACTGTGTTCTGATGGGAGGCCAGAAAATTTTGGTACCGGGATATATGATAGAATAAATGGTTCCATATAACAATATAGGAAACCGCTACATAAGGTGATTTAACACTATATTAAGAGGGTATTACAAGATAATTTTTTTTTCAAATTTAATGGGAAGATAGAAAGTCCAAATCCATAGTTTATATAGACACTTATCAATTTTAGTATGCAATTTTTATATCAATTTAAATATTTGAAAAGGGATATATAACATATATTTTGAATTGGGATACTACACCACCACATTCTATAAAGAGGATATTGTTTTTTATTTTTAATAATAATATAATAACTTTTATAATGGGATCAAAATCATTTATATCCAATAATTATAAATGTGATAAAAATAGCGTGTTAGTATAATAAAAACCCTTATGCTGTATGTATTATCTCTCTATATATTTATCATTATTACTTAATTATTTTGAGATACAATCAAAATAACTTACGAATAAAACAAATTTTGATAGTATATATTCTGGTAAACATTTATTGACCCCATCCTAGTGGTGGTCTTCGATCATATTGTTCAATCATTTGGTATTATATCACTCATGAATAATTCATGATATTTTACCCTGGATGTGAGTTTAATTTTATTTAAAATAACTGTTTTGATCAATGGTATCCATGGAAATAATAATTAATATCAATAATAAAGGAGTCCCATTACATGGTATGAAGGGTTCCATCTATGTAAAGAGAGGCTGGTTGTGTATATTAATTCTAAAGTATTTATTATTAAAATATCATTGAGAATGGTGTATATATTCATGATTTTGTGACTAACTATGCATTTTTTTATAAAATATTGTTGAATATGATGGTAGGTTGCACAATATGTTACTCTAATCCCTCTAGGGGAAATATATTACACAATTTATTAGTATAAATACATAAAATTGAATTTAGAGAAAAAATCATGATATAAATAATGGATATAAAAATGTTAGAGTCATGGTTTCAAACATTCCATTCTTAAATTTAGGATATTCTAATGAGATAATATTATTTTAGGGATTCAACTTTTATTCAACCTTATAAAATTATTATCTAGATTCAATGATATTGGGAAATTCATGATGATTATATAGTGGGGAATAAGTTGTTGAGGATTATTCAAGACAAATTATTTACAATCTTTGAAGAATATTTTTAGGTGAAAGGATAATTCTCTAAAGAAGTATAATTTTCTTTGTAAAAATTATAATATATATTATTACAAGGAAAGTGAAATTTTTGAAGAAGATTTTGAGGAGAAAGGAATTAAATCCTTCAAAGTAAAATAAAAATAGTCAAGGGACGCCTCTAGGGTATAGTAAGGGATAATCAAGGAAAAAGAATGTGTTAAAGAAAAAATATATTAGAATACAATATATTAATTAAAATTCATTGTGTTTATTTTTGAAATTATGAAATAAATCATAAACCATTATATGGATAAAAAACACTGGGAAATGATAATAGAAATATTAATAAATTCATTTATGAATAAGAATTAAATTATTTTACTAAGAATGAATGTGTGTTTTTATGGAATATTAATTACATTGATAAAATAATCAAAGAAATATACAATGAGATTGAGATTGTAATGTGAAATTAGATTTTGAGTATTGTTGATATAATTTCACTTGAGGTGATGTTGGTTGAAATTGATGATTCCATGTGGAATAATAACTTTCAGTATCAAAATTATAACATTAAAAGTAATAAAAATTAAAAATATTATTATAAGGTTGTTGATGCTACTAAAAAAATTATATATAACCCTATCTTCATATGTAATATTATATTGGATGGTCATGTAGAAATATAAAAGGGGTAAGAAGTGAAATCAAAGAGATTAAGGTGATTTCATCACTTATGATGGAAAAAATACCCATTGCTACATCATGTGGTGATACTAAGAAAAGGAAACAAGGTATGGAATTTGAATACTAAATAGTCCTTGAATAATGAAAAAGTCATCTTTAAGGAGAATAATTATATTTATGATATAGTTTAAAGGAATTAGTATATATCAAATCAATAGGTAGATCAATGTGAAGATTTTGATAATATATATTTCCAAATGTTTATATTTTCTTTTAAAGGATAATTTTGATGTTTTGGCATTCAAAGGAAAATTGTTTATCTTAGCTTGTATAACATATCACTCCCTCAATTGAAGAGTGGTAAAGAATCATGTGTGAGTAAACCTGATGATGCTATTGCCCCATTAATAAAAAATATGAAATAGTTGGTATAATTGAATAATTTATATATTATCACAAGGAAACCTTTATGGGGTGTGAACAATATAGACACTTTCTAATAAATGACTCATTTTTCAATGTAGTTGAAGAGGAATGAGAAATTTTAAAAAAACCAAGAAAATTAGTTATCATGAAAAGGAATTGGTGGTTTAGGTGGATTAAAATGTATCAACAGGTGTATATCACTAGATATATGATAATATTTTTACATAACACATGATCGATAAGTAGAATCTAAGAGAATGATATCCATTGTTATGATAGAGGGTAAATTAAGTTTTGAAATAGTGAATACCTTCTTTTAAAAATCATGAGATGTTCCAATATTGGTTAGAAGAAACATGAATCTAGTGAAGTTATCTTTATTGATAGGGTGAGGTACTGATGAACGCCTGTCAAAGGGATTGGAAAAAATCATTTAGTTTCCCAAGTGCAGCATATAGGTTATCCAGGGTCATCTCACTTGAGGAGCATTCTTAGTTCATTCACCTACTTAATATAATTCTCTTAAGAAGTAATTATTTTTGTTTTTATGTTTTCTGAAATAAATTGAATTTAATAAAAAAAAACAAAAAATCATATGAAACTAAAATTCAATTTTAAATTACCATGCAATGCTAAACATAATGGAATTATGGAAGGAAGGAAGTTCTCCCGTGACAATTTTCAGGGGGCACCTTCATTGACCAGCTTAAAATATTCCTAGCGAACACAGTCCATCATATGTGTGAACACCTTGTTCTACATCGGTTATGAATGATGAATACACATAATGATTTCCAAGAACACCCTCTATCCAACTCCTCAATCGAGGGAAAATTATTCTAGATTAAGAAGTTAAACTTTAGACATCCACTATGAGGATTACACCCACTATTAATTATATTTATAATTAACTCAAAGATTATTAAATGAAATATCTTCGTTTAAAGAACCTGATTACTCCCTCAAAATATTCCTTAGATTAGTTACTCATTATTATGAGTATTATTGTTCATGATGCTAAGATCAGAATAAGAAAAGTGGGTGTATGAGAGGATATAGAAATAAAAACAATACAAGAATTTATCTAAATTACAGTTGAAAAGTAAAACAAAAATAAAGAAAATAAGTAAATAAAAAATATAGGAGGAATATTTTTTACCGGCCTCCCTCAGTGAAGATATCCTCCTTGGTGCCTTGAATGAATGGGATGGAGAATGAGATGATTTGAGTGGAAGGAGCTCCCCTCTATTTATTGGCATAATTTCTCCCCCAGAGTTGACATGTTGTAGACTCAATAAATGACCTCTTCATGTATTACACCCTTCATTAATGTTTTTTCATTAATATCTTGGCCGTCTCTCCTCAAAATTTCAGCATATGTTCACATCATATGTGGGAATTATGAATTTTTCATTGGATGTTTCTTTTTCTAGATAAAGTTTCCAGGAAGGTTATTTTAAAATTATAACACCAAATGAAAACATTAATGTCTTCAAAATATCCTTCAATTAACTCTAGTATTGACCCTATGTGTCATTGTTCTATTAAAGGTAAAATCATCACAATTTAATATGTGTATCCCGAGATAGACATCAGTTATGGTGGTGGGGTCCACGCTGCCACCTGGAAAAATATTTAACTTCATTTATTTTTAATGGATATAGATGGCAGAATCATCTCCTCATCCAGAAGAAAATGTTGAAGAAATTAAAATCTGTATTCTAACAAAAAATATTCACTCAATTTGGATATATAATTTTTAGAAAATGAAAAAATACCCTTGATGTAAAAATCTGTCCAAACTCGAGAATTATGCGCTTTTCACCATTTTTATCAAAACACATCATAAATCCAAAATTGATTCATATAAGCTCAAATTAATAATTGTTTATGATTAAAACAATTAAAATAAAGAAATTAATGTTGAAAATATTAGATCTATTAATTCCCACAATCTTAAACTGTACTTATCCTCATGCATGAAATCTCCACATGGAATTCAGAGGAAAACAATGTTACAAATATTCAAATTACAAAGTAATAAAATTTGAAAATTTTAAATTTAAAATAAACATTCAAAAACAAAAAACAAAATATCAATTTAATTTCCCAATTTTCCATGAAACAATTAATTCATGTATTTTATTTTCCCCTTTGAAAAAATGGAACTTCTTCTTTCTTTCATTCAAGCTTCTAAATTTCTTATTATTACACATTAAATATAATGATTAACTCACCATTGAATTTTAATATCATTTATCATGAAAAAATTCAAGTAATATTATTCTCAAATCATGAGAACATGCACCTTAACTATAATCTTGAAAAAGAACTACATTCTGCAATTTGTAAAGAAAATAAGCACATAAAAAGACGATGTCTTTTCAATAAAGGTTTAATTGACTCTGAGGCTTAAGGTTGGTAGGATTGGATGTTTTAAAAATTAATACTCAAGGAGGTGGTTTATCTCTTATGTACAATGCATGATATAAAAAAAGTTTAATGAAATTATCCCCTTCAATGTAGCAACACCAACTTCTGCCAAACTCAAAGTAAGGTCATGATCAAGTAAGGATAACGAATGATTTGTGCATTCTATTGATATTTTAATTCTTTTTTAGAAAGTTATGATTTGATAAACCTTCACATCCATAACCTAACCACTTATTAATAGAATATATTCTGTTTAAAAAATGGTGATTTTGGGTTCTCCCAAATCAAAACCCATTTTTCTTTGTTTTGATTGTTTTTTCAATTTAATTTTTTTACTGAAGAGGGGAAGAATAATAGAGTACAATTAATGATTACAAAACCTTTTAAAATTTCTAAAATTGCACCCCCAAACTTCTTTCTTATAGTGTAAATCATCCCTTTCACCACAAATCCCTTCACCCCACACTTTCTTTTTAAAATATTGTGCAAATAGCAGGAGTAGGGTAGGAGTGGATAAAAATGGCTTGTAAAATGGATAATCCTTATAATGTTATTTCATGGTCTCTATGTGATAAATGATGGATTTTTGTAAATTTGGTATTTATGGTTTAAGGATTTTCAAAAGATACCTCAGTCAATTCAAATATGTTTTTTTTATAGTCATAGATTCAACAAGTTCAAATGCATGTTCTGGTCGATGAAATGTCCCAAGATCACTCAAGAAATATGATCAAGAATAAATAGGAAGTACTATGTCTATAAATCATATCTGGAATGAGACATATGATATTATAAAATCACTCAAGTCATGATCAATAGTAACAAATTAATTTACATGAATTTAAGAAATTAAAAGTATCAAAAATGGTAGGAAATTTTCATTTACATTAATCAACTAATTCTCTTAGACTACGAGTCATCATTTCAATATCCATACATAACTTTAAACATTAAATTTTCCATTTTACTCATTCAATCTTAAAAACATTGAAATCAAAGACATGGAATCTGAATATTCCTATGAATATAATGTCTCCTATATAAGTATGGTTACGAATCAATTCGAGTGTGGGTATGAAATTCTTATATTTTAATATAAAATCATGTTTTAGACCAAAAAATGTAAGGAGTTTAACAGAAAATCATAAAATGTGAACTCCCTTTTGAAATAAATCTTTGTTCACCTTCCTCCAATTCTTTGGGTTTCCTTCTAAAATCATGAACCTATAAAAGAAAAAAAATCAATTGATCACAAAGATCAAAACCTTAACGCTCAAAAGGATAAGAGGGATTAGGCCGCATGCTGGAAAAATTCATAATATTGAAATTGAAATTTAAATTCCTATTATTGAAAATTAAAGTACTAAAAATAAAGTAAATCATAATTCTTGGTACGTTCCCCCAAGTGGGCCTTAGAATCTTTTACTAAATCCAGAGGGAAATACCATCTTTTATCCTTAATTTTTCGGTGGATGAAGCTTTTTTTATTTGAACAACCACATGTGGAACTTCCAAGCTTGCAGTTCTTTGTTCTTATTAAAGAGGACTCCATGGAAAGAGTATAATAGATCCTCCCCCTTCTCAATTTGGTATAGCTTTTATGGCAGGGGTAGGATGAAGTTGGGAACCTCCTCTACTTTTTTTCAACGTGTTCAACCATCTTGTCTTAGAGTGATGGTTTCATGGGGGATTCGGCCTCTTGTCTAATTTCCTCTGGCTCAACCACTTGGATCACTTCATTATGGGGCTCCCCCACTATATATTCAATGTCTTGAGGGAGCTCCAGGCATTTCTCAATAAGTGTATCGTTTTACACATCATACTCCTAGGTGTATTATGGGTTTTTTTGAATCTGAAAATTCAATAGAATTAAGAGAGATACTCTAATTAGTTTCAACAAAATTTAATGAATTTTAGATTAAGAATGTATCATCTCCCTGATTTTTTTTGATATTAATTCCCTCTACCTTTTAATGTTCCTCTTGGAGTCGATCTTCACACGATAGAGGTAGGTAGTTAGGCTCCTCCATTATTAATTCAATTTCCACCACTCTGGTGGTTTCTTCCTTCAACGATTCTGGCTCTTCTTCTTTCCAAGACATGGGGAGATCAATTAGTTCCTCAAATTCATTCCAAAATTCATCATGTTCTTATTGATATCCCCCATGTAACTGAGAAAGTAAGTTGTTTTCATCTATCTCTCCAATAAATGGTTGAGTTAGGATGAATGAATATTTAGGTATCTCAACATTTACCTCCTCTAGTTCCTTAATTTCAATGATTAGTGGTAAAATTTCTACCTCAACTACCTTAGGTTCTAACTTCGGCTCAGGGTCAGGTTGCTCTTGGGTAGTATGCACATATTCTGGTAGAATTTCTATTTGAATCTTTAGTCCTTCTATGGACACTTTAACTTCATTCACCTGAGCTCTATTGTATTCTAATGAAGCTTAATCATGTTGTAGTTGCACTTGTGAGTAGTCATTCCGTGGATAGTAATTTAAATTTGGATACATCATGGAATTTTTTTTGGATTTTTTTGTATTGTTTGTATAAAAAAATTAAAATCTATCTACAATTTGAAAATAGAAAAAGATAAGTAAACTACTGATTAGATCCATGTAAACGGTGCCAGTTTTGAAGCAGGCCTGTCGTAGGGAATGGAGAAAACAATTTTATTTTCCTAGTTTATCATAGTGGCTAACCAGGGTTGTCTCACTAGAGGATCTTTCTCAGTTCATTCACCTACTTAATCTAATTCACCTAAGAAGTAATTATTTTTTCTTTTTATGTTTTCTAAAATAATTGGAATTTAATAAAATAAATGAAATGAAAAATCATACGAAACTAACATTCAATTTTAAATTACCGTGCTATGCTATACAAAATAGAATTATGGATGAAATAATGTTCCCCAAGACAATTTTCAGGGAGCACCTTCATCTACCAGCTTCAAATATTCTTAGTGAACACACTCCATCATATGTTTGAACACCATGATCTACCCTAGTTATGAATGATGAATCCACTTAGAAATTTCCAAAACAACCTCTCTCCAACTCCTCAATCAAGGTAAAATGGTTCTAGATATAGAAATTAAACTATAGACAACCACAAATATGATTACACACAATATAAATTATCCTTAGAATTAACTCAAAGAATATTAAAAACATGGTCTTAGGTTCAAGTACCTGATTACTCCCTCAGAATATTATTCAAATTAGTTACTCTTGATCATGATTATTATTGTTCATGATGGTATAATTTAACACCCCAATCTTCGATGGTACGCTTCTCTTTGAATAATATAATAGCCTGTATTTTACGCAACTTCGAGTTCTAACACACCACAACAAATCAAAATAACCGTTATGAAGAGTAATATCCTCTTTTTTAATTTTATAAATTTTATCTTTTAAAATAGAATTCATTTTTGGATCTGAAAAATCGAAATTATCTTAGGGTGAATTTTTGGTATTTTTCCAAAAACATTAAATTTTTGATGAATAGTGAAAAACATTGAGTTATAGTTCGAAACCGAATTTTTATTTAAAAAATTATTTATTTTGTTTTATTTTCTGTAAAAATAGATACTTAATTCCTATATAAGTTGAATTTAATTCATTTGAGTCAATTAATAATAATTTTAGACATATAAAAATTTTATTGAAATTTTCACCGTCTTTTACCCACCTTCTAGGAGAATTTTCAAATTAACATAAAACCTAGTTTTACGGGTTCTGTGAGTGGAATTTCAAAAATCCAAGAGACATGGTTGATTTTAGTAAGAATAATTTGGTTCAATAAAATGAAAATAATTTTTGGGGAATAGTAACTATTTTCTTTTATTTACCACAGTTAAAAGTAAATAGGGTAATTAAGGATAAGAATGATATTATTATTACCCTAAAACATGTCCTAATTCTATTGTGTAATTTTAATTAGACCAAAAAAAACCTTAGGAATAAAATATGATCCTTTAGGTCCACCTGGATTAGATTAAGTCATTTATTATTATTTTATTTAAAGAAGAGTTAAAAGAGTTAAAATCAATGTTTAATAACTAATCCATTTTTAATATAGGGTTATACATAATATAAATTTGATTATAAAAATTAATTATAAATATAAAAATATTTCCTACATAATTATATTTTATTTATAATTTTTATACATAATATAATTTAATTTATTAATGACACAATGATGACGCTGTAATTACCTGAATAATGAAATATAAAAATAATGGATATGATAAATATCCAAATAAATATAATACGAGACTTTTGATGAATTAAACTAATTTTATAGGTTAATATGACATGTTAGTATTTAACATATAATTTTAGTTCTAAGTAATAAAGTTTTTAGGACTTTAACAAAATTCATTTATTAAATAATGACAAAATTGATAAAATTGAGTTTTTAAAACAAATACTATATTTTTAGTTGATATAATATACCTATAAAATCTAAGGACCGGAAAAAGGTCCTCAATAATATTATATATGTTATTAATTAACCAATTGGGGTTCTCTTGGCAGTTTATAGTAAGTTTATTAACTATATAATATAAAAATACAAAGAGACATAGTAAATGTCAAAATATATAACTAAGAGTTAAATCTAAAGGATAAGATCAATATAGTGACCTGAACCTATCTAAAACCTATTAGTTGAGTGGTTTTAGACCCATACCCACCTTAGCCTTTATATAATTCATTTGTTATCCATTATAATCCAAAAACGTTTTTATTATAAAATAATATTTCCACCTTTTCCTAAGATGCCCCTCACCCCTCTAATAAAAGGGGACTCCCCCTTATCTCTAATTCAAACATTAAAATCCATTTGGCTCAGCCAAAACCTACCCAAATACCCTCTCAAATGTCATCCCTTTATCCTAGAGGCGTTATTTTAGTCATAAATCCAACCTAAGGATCTCTTTTGATCAAATCAAAAGGAAGAACCCGAAGAAGAGGTAAATATTTCATCACCACTTTCAAGTTCCTTTTTCATCCACTTCCTCTTTCTGTGTTTTTTCCATTCTAAAATAATAACACAAGTATCTTCTATATACTATGATGTTATTATAAATATGGTAGAGCCATATTAATTATTCTATCCATCTTTTGAATGACATGTCACCATACGTGCGTACGTAAGGCTTACTGTCTCCACGTCATGGTGTAATTGTTATTCAATACATTATTATTTGGATAGGTATAGTAATGATGTGTAATGGATATAAATAATAAATATTACATGATAATTATTCTGTATATATTATATACCATCCAATTATATATTATTTTAATATCAAAATAATGATATTGTCGCTCGTAGGTACGTACAGATTTCCGTCTCCACGAACACGATGAGATTCATTCCCCATCGTATCCATTCAAGAGTAATTTTCATTATATGATTAAAAATATTGTTTAAATACTTTATATCATTTTGAATTTGAATAAGATACCACCTATCCATAAAAAACATTACTTACATAACAAATCATTTAATGGAAAATGAATCAGTTAACACCCAAAACGACGATAATACTAAGATATCATTAACAAAGAAATCTTAGAAGATCATATATGATATCATGTCAATGTATGTGGTTCTTGAATAATTTAAAAAAAATGATTTCACCATTTTGTAGGAGGTTGAACTACCCTCAACCATGAAAAAGAACAAGGAAAGGGTTAATTTCACAATCCCTTTATTATCCGAGGATGGTTTTACGTAAGTATCTACTAGGACATCATTATCATCCACACCCATGTTTCTTAAAAATGTATTTCAAAACATTTTTAATATTTACTAGACTATGGGTTAAAGTCATTTATATCCTTGTTTGACTATTTAAAAAATGGTTGAAAGGAATCTTTTCATCGTTTTCCAAACAAGGTACTTTTGACCATTTCGACAAAATTAAGGTAAGAATGTTTTTTTAACTTATACGGTGTGTGTGGATATTTTTTGCCATTATAACATCGTCAAAGATTCACGTAAAATCTTATATTAATATTTTCAAAATAAAATTTTCCTTTTATTATTTTGCAACATTAAATAATTTAAAAAAAAGAGATACTTCTCTCAAATATTTTTGATTTCATCTATGTCAACATCCTTTGATGGATTTTATTCTTATTTGAAGTCGATTCATTATGATACAAATCATCCGTATTGTATTGATAGTTTTGTGATATGTTTGACTGTGGATGGGTTATTTTTATACCATTCATGGTTTATGGTCAAAGTATTGACATTTTGTATTCTAGTTTTAATATGATTTTTTATGTTATATTTCAACCTTTTCATATGAGGAATGTGTTGGACTTAGTTAGTGACTGTTGGAGCCTGATATAGCTCCTCGATGCATTGGTAGGTCTCATGAGATAACTAGACGTGGAATTGGCCGAGGCCTTTCCCATTTTCATATATGGTTTTGGCTGAGGCCTTAATCATTTTTAGACGTCGTGGCCAAGGCCTTGACAAAATGTTTCAGAATGTATGACATTATAAATTCCCTCATTATGAAAATAATACTGATGGTTGATGTGGTCATTCGATTAGTAGAATACCCTTGATTATGTTTTATTATGTCATTATTCACTCCACTCATATTCCTTTCATAAATGTATTCATGTTTTTTATTTTTAAAGGCTTGTGGTTTCAATTATTCACCAGGCTTAAATTTTTTATTATCTACCACTATTTTTCTTACCCTTTCCGAGTGTTTGAGCTCACCCTTTTCTTATATTTCATTTTCCCACGATAGGAAGAAGTTAGTTATGAGTGACTTGTAGGCACAATATATGAGGCTTTGGTGTTTCTCATAGAATAAATTATTGTTGTATTTATTTTCATGTTTTAAAGTTGAACATATATATGAATCTTGTTTCGAATAATACAAAACTGATCGGTCTTTAGAGACATGATTTCCTTGTGATCATTCCAATGTTATGTAATAATTTACCGACTCTGGGTAACTGGGTTCAAGGCATTACAGTTGGTATCATTGGAAGTTTACCCCTGGTAGAGGCGGCTCTGGCACAGATTTACCATGGGGTAAAACCTAAATGCATTATTTTGAGCTAGACTCAAACGGGAACTGGTGCCCGACAACAGGCCTTGCTACACTCTGGGTTATGATACTTCCGGGGTATATTATTAGGATAGTTCTCTTTTTATTTACAAACCATTATGAATGGTTTATGAGTATACATTTCCTCAATGAAAACAATTTTATGATTATGGATTATATCCATAAACTTTTCAATTTTTGTTAAGTGTTTTACATGTTTGGATTTATGTATTGTGATTCATAAAATAATATAGTTTATTCCATTATTTAGAAATGGTGTGTAGTGGAAGGAATGGAAACTATATCAGTGAATGCAATCCATGTAGGTATTTCCCTCCTACTCAAGATAGATATAATGGAGTTGGTGATGCTATTGGTGCTGATCATCTAATCACCATACTGGGACAACTCACTCAGGTTATGAATAATAACATTACCCGTATGGTGCACCCTGATCCATAAGGTGGAGGATCAATGTTATATAACTTCATGGTGAAACAACCACAAAAATTCAATGGGAGTAAAAATACACTAGTAGGTGAGCAATGCATAAATTTCATAGTGAAAATTTTCCACACCTTGGGGAGTAGCTAAAGGGAAAAATTTTGTCATGGCAGTTTATCACCTCACTGGAGGTGCTGATCGACGGTGGTCATTGATTATAATCACAAAGGAAGATGATGAAGTATAAAATATGGAATGAAGGGAGTTTAAAGAAATTTTCTTAGGAAAATACATTCCTCATTACCATCGAGAGGATATGGAAAGGCAATTTCTAAGTCTGAGGCAAAAGGAGGATGAGAATGTCGCAAAGTATATAGCTAAATTTTCAAGGTTAGCAGGGCATGCTGAAGATTATATATGTAACCCAAGAAGTAATATTGATCATTTATTCGGTGGGTTAAAACCATTTCTCCATCGAGAATTGGTATCACAATCCTCCTCATCGTACGAAGATATTATCTCATGTACTATCAAGACATAAAAGGAATTCTCTAAGTCCTATGACTTTAAATAAAATAAAGAGAGGAAGAGATCTGATAAACACTCTGAGAAAGGAAATAAGGAAACATGTTAGAAGGGAAGAATTGAATTTCCACCCTGTGATAATTGTAGAAGAAAACACCCTAGTTCCTATTTAAAAGGCAATGGTGTTTGCTACAAATGTGGATAGAAAGACCATCTTGCTGGTGATTATAAGGGAATGAAAGATGCTACCAATGTTCAAGGCTTCAATTTTAGGGAGATGGGATGTTATGAAAATGAATGTCCTATGCGTCAGGGAAACATATCTCAAAAAAGGCCAAGGTATCAAGGTCAAGATTATGCGATCACTACTACTGAGGTAGAAGCTCCGAAAGATGTAGTGGCAAGTAATTTAATGGTTTCCTCATGTTTAGAAAATTCATTATTTGATTATGTATCATAAAACTGTTTAATATCTTCCCAGTTTTCATATAAAATTAGATATTTCCGAATTTTATTTAGAAAGGGAGTGGTTAGTACAAACTCTTACGGGCGGTATCATTGCAACAAATTTTTGTGAATCAGTTCCCATTAGAGCTTATAAATGTTCTTTATCTACTGATCTCATCATCATACCCAAGATTGAATTTGACATAATTATCAGTATGGTTTTGATTTTGTACCGTGATGAAAAATTTTATTGTAAGAAGAAGGCGGTTACAATTTTTTATGATGACGATTAAGAACACCTTATCTTTAGAGAAGAAACATCAACAACTTAATTCTTATCTAGATCCACCTGCACTAGATCAACTAATTTAAATTATTGGGGAGGAAGAGAATGAAATAACTGTAGGTGAGGAAAATAATTTTCAAATATAGTATATACCTATTGTGTAACAATATGTGGATGTGTTTCCAGAAGATTTACCTGGAAATCCTCTAGAATGAGAAATTGAGTTTTCTATTGACTTAATTCCTGTTTCAAGGCCCATATAGAAAACCCCTCATAGAAGGCCACATTGGAATTAGTGGAACTAAAGAAACAACTAGAGGAATTGAGTAACAAGGGATTTATTCGCCCTAATATTTCTCCATGGGGTGCCCCTATCCTTTTTGTTAATAAGAAAGATTGATCTATGAGGTTATGCATTGACTACAGGGAGATCAATGCTATAATAATGAAGAAAAAGTATCCCCTACCTCGAATTGATGATTTATTTGACCAAATTCATGGAGCTCAATACTTTTCAAAGATTTACCTTCGATCTGGATATCATCCGTTGTGTGTGAAGAAGGAAGACATTCCGAAGAAAGAATTTCGAACCAGTTACGGGAATTGTGAGTTTATAGTAATGCCTTTTGGATTGACTAATGCACCTTATGTCTTCATGGATCTAATGTATAGGGTTTTCAAGGAATATCATGATGAAATTGTAGTGGTATTTATTGATGATGTTTTGGTATACTCCAAAGTCTACGAAGATCATGAAAATCCCTTTCATATTATTTTAAAGTCTTTTTGAAGACATGAACAATATGGGATGTTTTGAAAATGTGAATTCTGGATTCAGGATATTTATTTTATTGGCCTCATTATCTCTAAAGATGGAATCTCAGTTGATCCCTCTAAGACCAAGGAAATCCAAGAATGGACTACACCAACGAGTATAATTGAGGTACACTGTTTTATTGGTTTAGCAGGTTATTATCAGTGTTTCTTCGGGAATTTTTCCCGATTGGAAAACCCATTAACCAAGATCACATGAAAAGGGGTTAAATTTGTTTGGAAAAAAGAGTGTAAATAATGTTTTGAAGAAATTAAGGGAATGTTAGTCAATGCTCCTATATTGATACTACCAGTGGGAAATGATGGGTTTGTTATTTATAGTTATGTGTCAAAGGAAGGACCCAGTTTTGTCCTTATGCAGAATGATAGAGTCATTGCCTATGCATCACGACAACTTAAAATTAATGAAACAGACTATCTACTCAGGATCTTGAGTTAGCAGCTGTAATTAATGTTTTCTTTGAAGATATAGAGACACTCTCTATATGGTGAAACATGTGAGATTTATACTGATCACAATAGTTTGAAGTGTATTTCCTCAAAAAAATAACTCAACATGAGGCAAAGGATGGGAGAATGTAACACTCCAAGCTTCAACGGTACACTTCTCTTTGAATAATACAATAGTGTGTATTGTACGCAACTTCGAGTTCTAACACACCACAACCAATCAAACTAGTCGTTATGAATAGTAATACCCATTTTTTGAAATTTTATAAATTTTACCTTTAAAAATGGACTTCATTTTTGGATTCAGAATATCGAAATTATCTTAGGGTGAATTTTAGGTATTTTTTAAAAAAACATTCAATTTTTGATGAATAGTGAAAAACACTAAGTTATAGTTTAAAACCGAGTTTTTATTTAAATAATTATATATTTTATTTTATTTTAGGTAAAAATTGATACATAATACCTATATAAGTTCAATTTAATTCATTGGAGTCAGTTTATAAAAATTTTAGATATATAAAAATTTTATCGAACTTTTCACCCTCTTTTACCCACCTCCTAAGAGAATTTGTAAATTAAAATGAAACTTAATTTTACTAATTCTGTAAGTTGAATTTCAAAAATCTGAGAGACACGGTTGATATCATTACAAAAAACGAGGTTTAATAAGATGAAAATAATTTTTGGTGCATAATAACTTTTTACTTTTTTTACCATGGTTAAAAGTAAATAGGGTAATTAAGGGTAAAAATTATATTATTATTACCCTAACACATGTTATAATTATATTGGGTAAGATTAATTCGACCAAAAAAAATCTTAGGAATAAAATTTGATCCTTTTGGTCCACTTGGATTAGATTAAGACATTTATTATTATTTTATTTAAAGAAGAGTTAAATGAGTTAAAATCAAAGAGTTAATAACTAAACCATTTCAAATATAGAGTTATATATAATATGAATTCGATTATAAATATTTATTAGAAATATAATAAGGTTTACTATATAAATATATTCTATTTATAATTTTTAGACTTTAAATAGTTTAATTTATTTATGACACAATAAAGATGCAACAATTAACTTAATAATGAAATATTAAAATAATTGATATTATAAATATCCAAATAATTGAAAAATGATACTTATGATGAATTAAAACAATTTTTTAGGTTAATATGGCATTTAATTATTTAACATATGAATTTATTTCTAAGTAATAATGTTTTTTGGACTTTAACAAAAATCATTTATTAAATAATGTCAAAATTGACATAATTGAGTTTTTAAAACAAATACTATATTATTAGTTGATATAATATTCTTAAAAATATAAGGTTCAGAAAAAGGGCCTTAATAATATTATATATGTCATTAATTAACCTAGTGGGATTTTCTTGTAAGTTTATTTTATGTTTATTAACTATATAATATAAAAATACAATGAGACATAGTAAATGTCAAAATATTTATCTAAGAGTTAAATCTAAAAGATAAGGTTAATATAGTGAACCAAACCTATATAAAACCTATTTTTTGAGTAGTTTTAGACCCATCCACACCTTATCATTTAAATAATTCATTTTGTATCCATTAGAAACTGAAAATGATTTTGTTATAAATACTATTTCCAGCTTTTCCTAAGGTGCCTCTCCCCCCTCTTATAAATGGGAACTCCCCCTTCTCTCTAATTAACACATTAAAAGCCATTTGGCTCGTCCAAACCCTACCCAAATACCCTATCAACTGTCCTACCTTCATCCTAGAGGCCTTCTTTTAGTCAGAAAGCCAACCTAGGAAGCCCTTTTGATCAAATAAAAAGGAAGAACCTGAAGAAGAGGTAAATATTTCATCACCTCTTCCAAGTTCCTTTCTTCTTCCACTTCCTCTTTTTTTTTTGTTTCCATTCTAAAATAATAACTCCCACATATTCTATATACTGTGATTCTATTATAAATATGGTAAAACCATATTCATTATTTTATCCATCCTTTGAATGACATGTCACCATACGTTCGTACGTACGACATACCGTCTCCACGTCGTGGTGTAATTGTAATTCAACACATTATTATTTGGATAGGAATAATAATGATGTGTAATGGATGTAAATAATAAATATAAAATGATAATGATTCCTTATATATTATATACCATCCAATTATATTTTTTTGTAATATCAAAAGAAAAATATTGTTGCTCGTGCGTATGTACTGATTACAGTCTCCACAAATGCGATGAGATTCATTCCACATCGTATCCATTCAAGACTAATTTTCATTAAATGATTAAAAATAATTTATAATGGATTAATATCATTCTGAATATTAATAAGATACATCCTATCCATAAAAAACATTACTTATGTAACAAATCATATAAAGAAAAATAAATTAGTTAACACCTGAAACGAGGATAAAACTATGATATCATTAACAAAGAAATATTCGAAGATCATATATGATATAATATTAATGTATATGGTTCCTATATAATTTAATAAAAATTATTTCACCATTATACAAGAGTTTAACCTACCCTAGACCAAGGAAAAGAACAAGGGTTAATTTCACAATCTATTTATTATCCGAGGTTGTTTTTACTTAAGTATCTACTTCATAATCTTTATCATCCACATCATTATTTCTTAAAAATGTACTTAAAAACATTTTTACTATTTACTAGACTATGGGTTAAAGTAATTTATACCCTTGTTTGACTATTTATGAAATGTTTGAAAGGAATAATTTTGTCATTTTACAAACAAGGTACTCTTGACCTTTTCGAAAAAATTAAGGAAATAATGTTTTTTAACTTATATGATGGGTGTGGCTATTTTCCACCATTATAACATCATTAATGCTTCCCTTAAAAGTTTATAATAATATTTTCAAAATAAATATTTAATTATAAAATTTTGTAACTTTAAACGATTTCAAGAAAAGAAAGAGATTCTTCTCTCAAATAGTTTTGATTTCATTTATGTCAACATCTTTTGATGGATTTTATACTTATTTGAAGTCGATTCATTATAATAAAATCTTCCTTATTCTATTGAAGGTTTTGTGATATGTTTGACTATGGATGTGTTATTTTTATACCATTCATGGTTTTTTGTTAATGTATTGATATTTTGTATGCTAGTTTTAATATGAATTTTTATGTTATATCTCAACATTTTTATATGGGGAATGTATTGTACTTAGTAAGTGACGGGTGGAGCCTGATATAGCTCCTCGATGCATCAGTAGGTATCATGATACAACTATAAATAGAATTGTTTGAGGCCTTTCCCATTTTGATATATGGTTTTGGCCGAGGCCTTAATCATTTTTAGACGCCTTGGCCGAGGCCTTGTCAAAATGTTTCAAAATGTCTGACATTATACATTCCTTCATTATGAAAATAATATTGATGGTTCATGTGGTCATTCGACTAGTATAATACCCATGATTATGTTTTACTATGGAATTATTTACTCATCTCATATTCATATCAAAAAAGTATTTCTGTTTATTTTTGGTAAAGGCATGTGGTTTTAATTATTCACCTTGCTTAATATTTATGTTTTATTCCACTGTATTGCTTACCATTACTGAGTGTTTGAGCTCACCCATTTCTTATGTTTTATTTTCCCTGTATATGAAGAAGTTATTTATGAGTAACTTTCAGGCATAATCTAGGAGGCTTGGATATTTATAATGGAATAAATTAGTGTTGTATTTCTTTTCAAGTTATAAAGTTGAATTTATGTATGAATATTGTTTCCAATGATACTAAACTGATCAGTCTTTCGGGACAAGATTTCCTTGTGATCGTGCCAATTTTATGTAATAATTCACCGACTCTAGGTAACTGGGGTCGAGGCATTACATAAGATGAGAGGAAGAAAAGAGGCTGGATGAGTGGACATAGAAATAAAAACAAGGCACAAATTTATCTAAATTACAATTGGAAAAAAAAAATAATGTACATAAAAATTAAAAAGAATGGGGAAATATTTTTGGCTGTCATCCCTTGGTTGATATTTCTTCCTTTGATCCTTGATGGAATGGGATGGAGAATGGGGTGATTTGAGAGGAAGGAGCTCCCCTTCTTTTATTGGAAGAATTTTCCCCCAGAATGTTGATGCATTGTTGATCTAATAAATGACCTCCTCATTTTTTACACCCTTCATGAATGTTGTTCATAAATATCTTGGCCTTCTATCCCAAACATTTCAGTGTATTTGGAAATCATATGTGGGAGTTATGAATTTTTCATTAGATGTTTGTTTTCTAAATGATGTTTCCAGGAAGATTCCTTCAAAAGTATAACCCCCAATGGAAACATTAATGAATTAAAAACTCTATAAAATTAATTTTATATCCACCCCAATCTATCATTTTTCTATTCCAATTGTAATAATCACAATTTAAGATGTGTAACCCGAGATGGAGATCCGTTATAGTGGTGAGGTCCACACAGTCTGCCCGAAAAAATCATCAACTTCAATGATTTTTTAATGTTTCTAGATCGATGAATCTTCTCCTGGAACAATAGAAAATGATGGAGAAAATAAAATAGGGATTATTAAAAAACTATACAATCAATTAGGACTTATATTTTTCATGAAATGAAAAAAATACCATTGATTTAAAAATCTGTCCTAACTAAAGAATTAAGCGCTTTTCACCATATTTCTCAAAACACATCACAAATAAAAAATTGATTCATTTAATCTCAAACTGATTATTTGGGATGATTAAAAAATTTAAATGCATAAATAATTTGGAAAATATTAGCTCTATCACGTACTATATGTTGATTTTATGATAACTTTATTATAAAGGAAATTAAGTGATTTTTTTATACGAATAACTGTTTCATAAGAATATTTAATCTTTTCTAAATCATATTAAGGTAAAAATGATCATGTGGGAATATATTCAACATTTCCTATGATAAAAATAGATTCAGTATGGGAATTGCGCAAGAAAATAATCCTAACAAATATGAAATTTGGTAATTTTTTACCAATGAACTTGGACATTCTTATCACGTATTAAGCTATGAGATCTTTAGAAATGTGTATTCATGAAATAATCATCATTTATAAAAAATGTTATAAATTATATATGGTGATCATGAATAATATGATGGTAGATATCAATACCCAAATCCCTCTAGAGCTGATAAATTTTGTTATATATGATCTTCTATGTATTAATTCAACAAATAAAGATAGTTATTTCTTTTTCATGATGATTTTAAAATTAATAAATATTTATATTTTTTCAAAATAAATCACATAATATTGAGATATTTATTGTCTCTCAAAGGATTATTTAAAATAAATGTGGTTTTTCTGAAAAAATATTACAGTATGATAATTTTAAAAACAAGAATGGTGATTTTCTTGGAATATGTGGAGAATCATGGAATAAGGTTTGAATATTGTGATCTTAAAACACCATAATAAAATGGATTAGATGATAAAAAAAACTATAAATTTTGTAGGAATGGGAAGAAAAATTTTGGTGGATCTTGAAACCTCTATATACTTTTAGAAACAATATACAACAATGGATGCCAACATATGGAATAAATTCTTACATATACCGATTCCCTGAATGTGCATTGGGAGCATTGGTTTGTAAAAAATCTAAATATAACAATTTTAGAGCTATTTAAAAAATAATGTAACATTAATATCCATGGAAGGTATTTTGTTATATTTGATGACAGTGTCTAAGAGTGTATTTTTCTTTGATATACACACTGTGAAAGGTGTTACCACAATAATGAAAAGAATACATGGAATACCATTGGTTTATATGATGTTATTTTTTTGTAAAATAAAAATTTATTTGAACAATAGTTGTCTATGGATAAGGATATTAAAATTTACTTGGGATAAAGTTCTAAACCAAAAGTAAATAATTTAGTTTCAGTAATAGATTTTCAAAATTCCAAAAAATGTTTGAAACCCTAAAAAATTTGATGACCCAGAGGAATGGGGATATGTATTCCAATGACATAGAAAATATATTTACCAAAAAAATCCTTATAGATAATAGTAAGGGTGTTTAAACATAGATAAATATTCATAATAAAACTCATATTGTATTTTCATTTATAAAAAAACCAAAGAGTGTTGTTGATTCATTATACTATTATTATTGGATTATAGTGACATAAGATGTGATGAATAAGATTTAAGAGAATGATAATTGAGAATTCATTTTATTTCATAAATACAAACATGTTACAGGAATGGTGTGAGTTCTTAGAAATAATTCTGAAGAAAAGGAAAAATTATTAGGGAATAAATATTATCTTTTATGTAAGGGACACAATCATATTGGGTGTTTGGACAGTAATGTTACTAATTATCTAATCATAAGGCTTAAAAATACTATTATTTTCTTATAATATGTTCACAAAGAAATTATGTAGTTTTGTAAATGGATATATATCCATTATTCTAAAATGGGGAACTTGAGTTCGAGCGTTAACATTATTACATTGGGGTATTTATTCTTGATAGAATTGGTTATTAATTATATAATTTATAGAAGGAATATTTTTAGATGTAATAAGTGCATCAATAATGGTATTAAAATGTTCAATTAATTTTATTTAGTATAAAACTTAAAAATGCAATGGTAGATAACAATATTTACCTCATCGGGGATGAAAAACTCACTCATAGAGACTGTGTATGCGAATGAAATTAATGTTATTGAAACAATGAATAATCCTATGAAAAAATTTCTTCAAAAGTGAAAACCATATTTATATTTCAGTGATCTATGAAATTATAATATTTTTGAGTTTTAACTTTATAAAAAAACGAGTTTTATCATTATCTCTAACGAGAATTAATATAATGAGTTGTTAAAGAACATTATAATGAATGAATAAATAGGGGTCATTACTCCTATTGAACTGAGGACCAGGTTGTTAAAAAAATCATGAACATTGAATTTGGAATGAAATATTGTTTTGGTGTATTATATTGATCTTACTTTATTTGGTAGTGTCCTGAACAGACATCAAATTTCCTATTACACATTGTAAAATATTCCAAAAAAACCAATGGAGTAATTTCTTATGATAGTGGAATGGATCTAGAACCACATCAAAGAATCTATTGATTATAGTCTATGGTATAATAAAGACTCCTTGTTTCATAATTATATCTATTTGAATTTTAATTTTTATGTGAATTTGGGGATCATAAATCAATTTACGGAAGTTCATTGTTTATTATTGTAAGATATATTTCTTGGAAATTTAAGAAAAACATTGTAAAATATGAATAATTGAAGATGATTATATTTGAGAATCACATTTAGTGATGAAAATAATGCGTATGAAGTCATAAATTATATACATGACAGAAAAATGTTTCATACATATTGATAAACGAGTGTGGTTGTCAAAGTAATATATAATAATAAAATAATCTACTATCACATTTGATATGAAATAATTTTGATATGATTTATCATATAATCATGGACAAGGTAGCATCTGGTGATGTTTATTGATATATTATTAACCAATAATAAATTCATGGGTATCTTGAAAAATTCACAAATAAATGATTCCTTTTATCACATAAGATTATTTTGGTTTTCATTGTCTCCTTAAATCACTATATGTTTTCTTAATAATGTTCAATATTTAGTTCCTCTATTTCTATTAAAAAAAATTGGAGAGTAAAAATAATATCTTCTTTCAAAGGGTAAAAGACTCTAAATCATTTTTTGGAGAACATATTGGGGGATAAAAGAATTTTTTTCCTTATAAGGGGAGGCATATATAATTGGTTTTAAATCATAGAGAATAGATCTTTTATTGATTCACATGTTGTTAAAAATTCAAATGTGTATGTGGAAGAGCTCATAAGGGGAGGTTGATGAGACGTTTTAAAGTGGATTATGAAAGGTGGAGCTTTGAGTTAATATAAATTGGAAAATATCAAACTTAACATTGATATTTACATTGATAGTTTGATAATTCTAAAAAATTTATCTATATACGAAAGTGTGTTTTCTTGATAACGTCTATATTGGAATCATTTCATTACATTCCTCTTTATATAATCCATTTAGTATTAATTAAGGGTTCTTAATGTTAATTTATTGAAAACATTATCCTCAATGAGTTGGAGTCCAAATATAGTTGAATTGAAGTACAAGGGAATATTTATTTTATTACTTCAGGGTGATCAGGGAATGATGAATTTTATTTCCTTATGACAGGAGTAATTATTATTTTGAAATTTACCATGTTTTATTACATATACATAACACTGTGAAGATGTTCTAGTTGATTTCTGGACATCATGATACACTATTAATGGAGGATTTAATACTTTTATTCCATTCAATGGAAGTTACTAAATGTTTTTTTAATACATTCCATGTATCATCTTCTTAATGGGATGGATCCCAACATAAGGAGACCATGCCATGTAATTATTTAATACCATTGGAATGAGAAGATATAGAAGACCCAACATATTTCTTATAGTTACACCATAATGAAAGTAAGAAATTTTTGGATGTATTATAATATTTTAAAAGGGAATAATTCCATAATATAAAGATTATTTCATCATGCAAATAATTCATCACAATACCATAAATCATGTTGGTTCTATTTAAACCAGAATTATCACATAGGAGATAAAGTTAGAATTTGTAAAAATAAAGACAGGACATCTTATTCGCCATTCAAGTGGTAATTCAAGGTATATTTTGGTTGAGATCAAGGAGAGGAGTAATTATGTAAATGTAGTTCACATTCATAAGTTTATTTAAGTTAATAGAATTACATATTGATCGAATTATTGATTCAAATCATGATTTTTCAACAAATTGAGTTCAATAACATCTTCCTAATCCATTCTTTATTCTTATTTTTAATTAAATTACAAAATGATCAATTAGGTCCCATTAAATCAGTAAAAAATATAATTTAATTTATAATATGATCATTTGGACATTGTAGAAACCATTGTTTCTGTTGAGTTCAATGTCACTTTTCCATAACATTATTTTATTTTAGATTCAACCACATTAACAGATGAATGAATAAAGTGGTAGAGATATTTTTTTAATCACTTGCTCAACACCCTATAAATGTTGGTTTACTCTCATATAGTGATATCACATATTCAAAAAACAATTTAGGAATAATCACACATAAACTAAACTAAGGCTCTTAAATCACATCATTACACACACATAAAAAACACATGTGTATGATGATATAATTTTTTTTATCCATTTAAACACATTTACATGTATGTTATCCCCATAAATGGTATATTTCTCTCCTAAATATAATATATATAGATTTTTTATGTGTCTCTATATTACCCACTTAGACAATAACAATCCAATTAGAATGTGAGAGCTCGAAAAACACTATACCTTATCCTTGAGAATATTGGGGTTATAATGCCATCCAAAATTCCATTTTATAAAACATATAAGTTTGTATCTGTTTAGTGAAAAGATATACTCTGTTATTTGATGGAAGCCTACCCCATTTTGATGAATCATTCATCCATCTTCTCTAAGGTTCCCAAAGGACCAACAAACAACTAAGAGGGGTGGGGTGAATAAGAGGTCACAAAAAATATTTATTAATATATTTTATTTTAATTTAAAAATATAAGACTTATTCAGTCTTGATAAAATATATCTTGTGTCACACATCCTCAGACAGATAATATAGTAAATAGAATCATAATAACACAATGATTTTTACAAGGTTATATTATAAAGAATACCCCTTGCCATGATTTTTTATGTACACAAACAACTAATTACCCACTATAATCAATTTCATTAAACATGGCGAAGAGTGTGATTTACACACCATTATAAGATCAGAGTCACAATGATCTTCTTGTATCCATATTCTCACCAGCTACTAACCATCATCTCACTGTAATTCACTTTCTATATTCCCAATGGAATCTTTTATATCATAGAACCATATTCCAAATATCACACAATGATATCCTTGAATTCCCCTGGACATACAAGTTCTATATTGTCACACCTGATATATGAATATTCTACCATTACGTTTCTCATTAAATGTAGATCAGAAACTCATCACATGATGCTTCCCCATCATAAAAATTATATAATTAAAATCATAATTACCTTCATAAAATTCTAAAAATTCTTCAATAATTCTATAAAAATCTATGACTACTGATTTCTCAACGTCACTAAACTTATATATATACTAAACTTACTATCTTACTCAATGAGATCTTACGGTATTCAGACGTAGCTTATCATATTTACACTTTTATTCTTTTAAACCTTCTATAAATACAAATTTCATTTTATTTTATTCTTCTTAATACATTATAACACAGAAATATGATCTTAAAAAGATGTACATTACATTATTATTTATATTCTTCTTCTCTTATAGTATATTTAATGGGTTCTAATATTTTTCTTTGAGATCTATAATTCTCTTTGATACATATGGATGTCCAATTACCTTCTCTCAATCGAGTAACATATAATTAGGTTAATTTTTTCTCTTATGTTCAATCATTTTAGATCTCACATTCATAGGAATATATCATCGAATGATTTAATTCCTTTTCAAAGTCCTCAAATGGGGTTTTGAGTTCAAGGAGTTCACACTAGTGCAAAGTCAACATTATAGAATACACATTTCTAGTTTCCTTATATTTCCATGAAAAAATTTTCAATTCAAGGAGTATTTAAAAAACACCATTAAATGATTCTCCTTCTAAATCGTAGCCTTAAATTTTATTGGAATATATATAAATTGGGTACAACATTATCTTCTCAAAATATTCCACTAAAATGAACATATCAAATATTCTTCCTATATTAGTTGTAATTGAAAAATATATTGTGTGAAAATAATATTACATTTTTATGATTCTTAAATTATATTTGAATTATCATTTCTCAAGTATTTGGAAATTTATTTGATATTAATATTAGATACTCAGAAAAAATCAACAAAATAAAAATAACAATTATATTGGATATGATAAATTTTATATCTATTTTTGATTATTATTCCTATATATTATTCGTGAATACCCAAAAAAATATATTTCAGTATAAAATAATATATTTATTAGAACTCTATTTTAGTATTAGTCAAAAAAATCTTAGATCATGTATTCTATAGAAATCATAATGTTTTTCCCCAAAGAATAACTAAATAATTCTAAGGAAATTAATTTTTTAATATGGCATGTGCTTCCCCTTCCACGAATGAAGATAACTTCTATTTATTCTCTTGCTTCAATTATACACTAATATAGGCGTTTTTGATTCAAATAACACGAATGTATTGTTCTTACATTTTCCTAAATTATATAATAACTATCATATTAAAAACTAAGAAACCTGATTTTGTATCGACTAGAAAAATCAAATTGTTTCTATGTGTAGATGTCAAATTTTGTGGTATTCAAAGTCTCATGTTTGTAAATACTAATGGTGAATCATTATGTTATTAGTTGGGAAATTCATTTTTATGCAGTATATTTCTAAAAAATTCACTATATGTTAACTCTTTATAGCCAAAAAATGATTTAAAAATAGAACATCAGAGCCTTACATTTGTTAAGTCTTACAACATATTATTTCATCTATTATTTAAAATATAGACTCTAAATCTCCTTTTATTAGTATCCTCTTGTAAATTCATATGGTGGGATCATAGAAATACAGTGAAGTATTATTATTTTGACTTTTTACAATGTTGAAGTCATTCAGCCAAGTATTTTTGAATATTTAACAAACTTGAATGATTTATATTCCATTCCTAAAGACATCAATTCATAGTAAATGCTTATGATCAGTTGGAAAATAAATATATCCAAAACATATAGATTTTTCATGAACTCGAAAAAATATATTTAAATTGTAAGCTTCAAAATGAATTCTATTTACTTTTATGGATTTTCCATCTTATTCAATTAATATCATAGCTTCTCAAAATGATTTTCTGACAAATTAAAATAAATCACAATTCCATAAAAAATTATTTATGAGGTATTTTAGCACATAAAATAATGAAATAGGATTATATCTATGAATAAATATTGATTGACTTGTGTGAATCTTGTTAATTAAATGTTGATTCATCTATTAGTCACTTTAGCCATCACCCTAGAGTGTATAACTACAAAATACATTAACTAATATTATTTCTTCTCTTTGGATGGGTTTTCCAGTTTTAGCTCCCTATTAATATATATATATATGTTTCAAAAATAGATTCCTGAAGGAATATGAAACTTCCACTCAACCTATAATAGATAAGTCTTCTTCACCTTTAACACTTTTCATAGACATGAAGACACACACTTTTACTCATATGTTTCCAATGTGGATTTCCACTTGAATCATTCCAGCTAGTTATTCAAGGGAAGCCATCTCTAATATTTTATTTCCACAATATTTTTTTATAACCTACAATATTCATGTCATGAATGGATAAAAACTCAATGAACCATATCTTCACCCTTTTATAAGGATTTTTTCAATGAAAAACAGTATAAGTGTCCAAAAATTCAAAAAAGAAACCCATGGCCACTTCACTCTCCAAGATAAGATGGTTGGAGATTTCAATGTGGTTTCATTAAGAATATTGAATAAGATTCATTTAATAATTAATGAAACCTTGATTATCAGAGGATAAAAGTTATGGTATATCCACTTTCACGTTGAGAACTTTAAGTGGTGTCCTTATACAAAGTAGTTTAGTTGTTTCATAAGTGGTAAAAACATACTAAACTTCTATGATACTCAAATTAATAGAATTTTATTCTTAGTTTATCATGTAACAAAACTTATTATAAAGAAAAAAAAATCTACTAGATGACTTTAGATCATTGACACTACAATCCCAATCTTCATCATTATACACAAATAGATCAAAATTTATTTTATTATTATAGAATACACCATAATATTCAGTACTTTCATATTCCCTAGAATCCTATACATCATAATGAAATAAGTTTCCTTGATCACTCTTTGGAACCTTTAACACAATGTAATTACATATATAATATTAGGTCTCAAATTCATCAAGGAAATAAAACTTTTAGTTTGTTTTATAAACCACCTCTGATTATCTTTTTTTTCTACATTCATTTTTTGAAATATTTTTTTCCCACAAAAATTAGGTCAATAACCAAATTACAGTCAACTATTTAATACTTCATTATTTATTATAATTCCTATGTTTCTTGAGAAATGAAGAATTTATATCCATATTAAGAAATCTAAAATATACAAGAATTCTTCATATCTCAATGAATCAATATCTCAATCATCGCCAACATCTGTGTGATAAATTTCTTTCAAAAACATTCTTTTTTTATTAATAAAATTTTATCAACATAAATGATGATATTGAGAGATTCCTCATTGATATCATTGATGTAAAGGTCATTTTACACTCTTCATTTTCTAAAATTTAGTGTCTTGAAGCCTGATTAACAATAAAATACCCACTCGTAGAGCTTTTTCAAACCATATAATAGTTTCCAAACCATTGAATAAAACCATTATGTATATCCCAGCTTAAATCATTAGGGCTCCTTAATGTATAGTTCCTATTTAAGTTCTATTTTGAGAATAGATGACTTGAAATCCATTTAGAATATCATTTTTATTCGTTGAGAAATAATTTTAACAAATAATCTTATGGTTTGAGCATAGAAATATAAAAAATCCCTATTTTATGTCAATTCCTTATATATCAGAATAACATTTTGAAACAAGGAATACCTTGTTTCTCATCACTCCCCATCCCAATCAAATTTTTACTAAACACCTACTTTCTTCAAATAACATTCTTTTATATAAATTTAGGAACAAAATATTATTCATTTATTCACATTAATCTAATAAAAATTATTAATCATTTAATTAGTCCATTCTTGATATATTATTTACTTACTCACACTATTCAGTTCAACTCAATATATTCGTGATGTATGAGATACTATCCTTAATGATCTAATTGTTTAAACTAAATTTCAATAACCACCACTGAATTTCTAGACCCCAACAAATATTCACAACCTTGATTCATATATATTTTTTCATTCTTCATCACTTGATAAGATTAAATATAAATATTTTTCTTATTCCTATCATTTGAATTTTAAATGTTTTCAGAAAAATACTCATGTTTTTCAACAAAATATCAATAATTATTATCAGCTAAATATTGTTTTTGGTTTTTATAGCCATAAAATGTTTGTGCAAGCACATTCACACCAATAAAAACCATAATCACCATATATTTCTTATTAAATTAGTGACATACCTTTCAATTTAGTATATATACAAACATTATATCATCAACTCCTCTTTAATAAAAATTTATTATGTTTAAACCCTATACTTTGATGATGCTTGGGATTTAAACACCATAAATGTTTTTATATTTTTTCCATATTATAATTCATCTCGTAAGGATACCTATCTTTAATTATATGATAAAATAATAAATTTTTATTGTAAAATTAAATCATAGTAACTTTCCTCTAAAATAAATGAGATTTAGCATGTCCCTCCAACATTATTTAAAACATACCAATAAAAAATATATTCTTTATAGTAGAAAATCTATTCTATTATGGGATTTAGGGTAGACTAAACTCATGAAGAGTTATATGATTCTATAAAAATGATTATTTTTTTCATCAATATTAAAAAATATTATCAGAATCAAATTTATTTAATGAATAAATATATTAATTTTCAATATTTATCTCCAAATTATGGAATCGCTTCTATGATTTTGATTTGGGACTCATTATCATGAATAATGTGATCTAATTAAAGTCATCAATAAATGATAAAAATAATTTATCATAATCTATATATTTTTTCTGAAATGTTTAGTAAGTATTGAAATGGAAATATTACAAGAGATGAGTTATTTGAATATAAACTCTTTTATATGAGGATTATAATTTCTTCCACTTTTAAATGTATATAATTACCATTTCATTTTTCTATTTAGTAGTTGTAATTTAACTACATTTCTTCCTTGAGTCAAATTATTCATTCTATTTCATCAATCATGGATAATAAATGTATAAAATAACTAGTTATCATACTTCATGATCAAGTTATATGTATGTTTTATTTTTCCATTACTTGAAATTAGTTTCCTTTAGTGCACTATCATTGATTAATAAGATATATATATTTAATTTTTATTACCAAAAACTCTTCCTTCCAAAAGATGAATATATTAAAATCTTCATGTAGTTATAAAGTAGTCAATAGGTTATATTTAAATTTGTAAATTAAAGAGTACATATTATACTCAACTTCTTATTTCAAATTATATCACTCTAAATAATTTTATTTTTAATTACATACCTTTACGAAAGGTATATAATTTATGATCCCTTTCTTGTACAAGTGTGAAAAATTGAGAATGAATTTGAATTTTTTATTAGTGGGTGTTTTGTTTTTAGATCCAGGATTTATAATGGATTTCCATGAATTTCATCATCTTGAAATAGCATTTTAAAAAGGGATCCAGGTAAGAGAGACAACATTTGGGTCCAATAGGACATTGGTGGAAGCAAAAATAGTAGGGATGCTACACAATTATGGTATAAGGCCATTCATCTGGTCCCAAAGGGTTCAAACAATGAATATTCAATGATATATGGAATTACCCCATTCATGGATGATTCATGAAATTTTTATTTCCTCCACTTATTGAAATTATGTTTTTGTTTTTTCAAATTGTGGTGGGGATTGTTCCTCCATTTGTTATGGGTGGAAGGAGTGCACAAATTGGGGGAGAATGGATAACCCATCCACCTATTTTAATCTTCCTTGATTTAGGGTGATTCTTAGGGTTATTGGATATTCAAGGTATGATATTTTCTCCACTTTTCTACCATTTAATTCACCATCATTTAGATAATATTGGTTTTGGTGTTTTTCCTATTTCAATTGAAGCATGGTAGAAATCACCCTAATTGATAGGGATTTCACCTAACTTATTTAGAATTGTACTCAAAATGAGTTTTTCACTACGATTTTGTAGTAGATTGATTTCGATGGGGAATTCCATACCCACTGAGGTATTGTGTCATATCTGGGTCGACCAAGATGAGATTAGTAGATAGGTTTGGTGTTTATAAAAATCTTTGATGACTTTGAAAAGAAGATTCTCCTAAGGCCGCTTCCCTTGTGGTATTTGGAAAGATGCATAGCGAGGCCTTGAAGAGTTTCTAATTGAGTCGATGGATGCCATTACCTTTAAGGGAAGTGTGTTAAAACATGTTAAAATTTAGAGTAATATGACACTTATGAGGTATCCTAGAAGTGAGGAAACTTATGGCACCCCTAAAGATTATCTTATGATAGAATTTTCATGAGATGGTTTTTATAGGTACAGGTAGATATATTAGAAGTTTTCACCTTAAAAACAAAATCGATTATGTGATCCTAAGGGTTTTTGGATAGTTCTGATAGAATTAGAAATTTATCCAACAAATTTTTTTTATTTTTTTCTTACATCTATTTACTTGTAATTGTAATATGAATACCTATGAATACTTCCTTGGACTCAGATTATATTGCAGATGTAATGTGATAGTGGTGTTGAGGATTCCTAGAGGTTCACTCTAAGATCTATATTTTTAGCATCATTTGATACTGGTGGGGAAAGATTGATGAGAATATTTCATCATGGATTCCAAAATGTTCTTCCTATAATATATATGTTTTGGAATATAAAAATATTAAAGAAACCATGATTTGACCTTAGGTAGGTTCTGGATTACCTGGATGCTACATGTCCCTTGGATTCCAATCATATATAGGATCCAACCATTTGGTATTTGGGATTTTGACCACTATTATTATTATAATTATAATGATATGCCTACGCCACATGTTGGATCAGACTATTAAATCCATATAAAATAAATGTATCCGATTTGAATGCAAAGGTTTCCTATTATTTGACCAATTGTCATGATGGAATGGAGATAATTCTAATCAGTTATTTCCTTGGGTTCTGGGGAATTGGCCATGATCCATTCATCATTTTTGGAGTTCAGAGAGATTTCCTAGAAATATGAGATCTAGCTATTGATCCTATCATGATAGAATGTTTTCCCATCTTTTCATGAAATTTTGGGATTTCTATGTAATTTTATAGGATCTGATATATTTATAGTTAGAATAATACCAATATGTGGATAATGAAACCTTCAGACTAGCTTAAGTTGGTATCATTGACTAAGGTTACGAATATGAGGATCGATGATGGATTATTTATATATTTATTTCATGTATAATTTAAAGGTATTACTATAGATTATGTCACATAAATATATGATTACATGTTGGGTTTGTACAAGAAAATGTTGTTGGTTCCCTATTCGGTTTCATGTTAACATGGTTTTCAGGCTCCCATTGAACTTGTGTACTCTAGAATAATCTCACATGGTTACAGGTATATATTGAACTAAGGCATGGTATTTTATGTTAGGGAAAGATCAATTTGAGTATAACTATGATATGGGAGGTGGTATTTGGATTTAGGAGAATTTCCTCCTTTCTAGTTTTTGAATTTTCTTTTATTTAATTTTTATAACTAATCAGCTTAGTGAGAGATCTGTATTCCATATAAAACACTAAAATTAGTCATTAAAAATAATTATTTTTATATAAAGAATTAATTTTATTTCAATTTAAGATCATTTCATGTTTTTAGTTTTAGATAATTAACATATAACTCATACATAACAAAACAATGAAATATAAATCGATCACTTCTGAATGGTATCCATTTTATCAGAATATAAAACATTTAAAAAAAATCGTGACTTTTTTTTCATGGATAATCTCCAAAAATTTCCACATGACTACATGTTTTACCTAAACTATTATTAGATCTTGAGAAAATCGATTAAAAATGAGGGATTCATAAAAAAATATCAGTATGGGATATAAATGAATTAATATCGTTAGTACAGTGAGAATAGAAGAACTCATACAACTATTACCTCGATCTTCAAATAAACAATTTACACAGGAATAACAAACAAAAAATAAAAATTATTAAAACCCATAGAAAGAAATTAAAACTCATTTTGGTTAATTAGAAAATAATATATATATATATATATATATATAACCCCTTCAAAATCCTTTTATCTAGAATAAGAATAATGTCAAAATTATAACATACTCAATAATAATGTATTGGAGATCTATAACTGAGATCACCCTTTATATAAGTTATACCAGTCTCACCTATGGGGAATGGTGATTAACCCATTTTCTAAGGTATATCAGAAAGAACCATTTCTAATGTGATATAATGGGACTCAACTCTTCATATAATCTATATCGAACTCACTAGTTTCTTACTTTCACAGTTCTATTTAAAACAAATAAAATCTTCATTTTTAAAACCTTCTAATGAAATTAAAAGTAGATATAAAATTTTCTTTATAATCAATTTATATCCTTATAAAAAATATTAAAAAATAAATAATATTTACATGGATGAAAGAATTATAAAATTAAACATTGAAACATTTAAAAAGTGGGTTTTTAATCAATGTGTCCCATACCACTTTGAAACATTTGAATCATAATCCACATGAATGAATTGCATTTAAAAAAACATTAAATAATATGAGAATAAATAAATTTATTATATTATATTTCAATGGGGATTTATAAAATCCTTATAAAATGTGGGTTTATTACATAAATTTAATTCTCAAAGAAAGATCCAATTCGTGGAATCAAATGACTTATTCTGTGTAATTTCATCCAAGACTAAGGATTCTCAGATTATTGGGGGAATTTTGGGATATTATTTGCGTAGGGTACAGAAGATCCACAAGGGATGATAAGTGTGGATAATGGGGGTGGGTGAGTGCCTTTTTATATTGGCGGAGTGGAATTCTAGTAATTATTAAAAGGAAAACCCTATTAGGGGTTCTAGATTAAATCATGTGAATAAAATAATGAACCAAATTTGATACAAGTAGGGATATAATTGAAATATTGAAATACAATTAGTTTTGTACATGTGTCCAGGTAAAACATCCCTATAAGATTAATGCTTATCCACTAAGTAAACTCATTTTACCTTAGTCGATGTAATTAATTTAATTTGATTTCACTAATACTTTTCATAAAACACAATCTTTAAATAACTATAAATTATAAATTATTATGATTAATAATATTAAACTAATTTTCCAAATTTACAATGCATAATCACAAAATTTAATTAAAATTAATCCCTCTTATGGAATGGGAAAGCAAGTTTTTAATGTAAACATTTTCAAAATTTGAAAAGTTTTTATATCAAATTTCAATGTGGAAGTGATTATAAGGACCCAAAATAAATTAATGGATATAATATAAACCTATATATGATTTTAAACTTATTAAATATATTATTTAACACTAAATTTTTTAAATGAAAATACTATTTTCAATTATAATCCATTATTTCTCACTATTCCTCAAAACATGATACTTCTAATAAAAATTCCAAAAATTCATTTGAAGTATATTTTGATAATATTATTTAAAAATTGGAGTTTATTTTGTCAGGTATAATTTTTAAAAGTTTTAAATTTTAGTATTAAAAAAAGTTCACCCTTAAAAGGTTATAAAACTGCTTTTTAAAAATATACATGCTTTTATACATAAAATTGTTTTTATTCCAATGTTTATGCGATTAAATTTATTTTTTGAATTTGAAAACAATTTATTTTATATATAACATATAAATTTTAGTATAACCTTTCAATAATAGTATATGAACCCAACCTTAAACATTACATAATCATAAATTATGTCAATAATTCACAATGGGGATCTTTTCTGGTTTTGAGTTTTAGAGAATTACCCCATTAATATTACATAAAAACTTATATATTACATGTAGAGACTACTACTCAGTGTTCATTTTTTATAAAATAAAAACTCCTAAAAACAAACATGTCCAGTTCCATGTTTTAGACAACATGACTTATTTTTGATCCAATCCTTGAACCTATTCATAATCATGTCCAAGGAAAAAATTTAAAAAGAACTTGGGATGAGAATAAAAATATTGTTTAGGGTTATAAAATAATAAAGGAAAACATTATTCCATCAGTAAATAAAAATTAATGAATCTATACTTTTCAATCATAACATACCGTATGAAATCATATGATTTGTGAATAACACACAGAAATCATAAATCACATAGGTACCTTATGGAATCCATATCATAAATACATTGTAGCTATCACAGCTACATAGGGATTTACGTTGGAATACCATTCATAGTATATTCCCTAAATCTCTTTGGAGAAACATTAACGTTTACCTCTGTCACATTACCCAATGAATTGGAGAACTATCTCGGGCT
Organism: Viscum album; assembly: GCA_963277665.1. Lineage (NCBI taxonomy): Eukaryota > Viridiplantae > Streptophyta > Magnoliopsida > Santalales > Viscaceae > Viscum > Viscum album. Next base: position 321,054,337 of record OY728127.1, read on the forward strand.
CCCCCGCAATAGGTTTTCATGGAACCACCCATATACATAAACGATTCCCAATAGCCGTAACATAATCATAACACAAGACGAAAGTAAAGATAACATTTCCAAATTCCAATCACAATATATCATATCAAGATATTGAAATAAACAATTCTTTATGAAACCATTTTCCAAACAATTTAAAACATTTAATAACGGGATTTTTAATCAAAGTGTCCCATACCACTTTAAATATTTTGAAAAAAATTTGAATTTAAAACATTCAAATCCATATAAATAAATCCTTATAACCATTTTTAAAACATTGACATTAATGAGAAAGATTTAGATGAATAAATCTTTACAACATTTAAAACGATATTTTAGTTAAAGAGTTCTAAACCAAATGAGAGTCATTAGGATTCAAATAATAGAGGAATAACATTAATAAAAGATTATAATATCAAGAGAATATGTATATTCATGATATAATATATCAAAGGATAGTATATAAACCATATAAAATTGAATTTTTTTATAACAACAAATAAGTCCCAATGGAATGTAAATTGAGAAAATGTCCCTTGAAAAGATCATATCCTTAGATCAAAGACAAATAAATGACATAATTATGTGTGAAAAATACGAATACACCCAATATAAGTGGATATTAAGTGTAATATAATCTGAGGTCATTCACACATATTCATAGCATGACATAATCAAGTTGTATAAGCTTAACCCAAATAATTGAAATTGGGTTAAGGAGTTCTCTTACAGAAATTCGATAGCCTTACAACGTCTCTTTAAAATTCATAAAATAAGGTGATGATAGAAAAAAAGGGTTTATAATCACCTAGACAATAAATTTACTACAATAAGGATATATAATAACATATCCCACCATAATAAAGAGGAAATAAAAATAAATAACATAAATGAAGTCTTTTAAACAGAGGAGGTTGAATGATTACCACACCGATTTGGTAACATACAAATCATACACCACATGAAAGAAGTATCATACAATTATGATGTAAATACACATAAATTATTGTATATTAAAAAAATAATACAATCATGTGAAGTACATACACCACTCAAAATGAAATAGTGGCCAATATATTATAAATCTCACAGGAATAAAAAGCGAGATGAAAAACTCTTACCACATTGAAATCAATTGAGTCATATGAACAAAAGTTAATAACCACCAATCGAATAATAGAATACCATGAATATAAATAGATTCATGATAATACATATCAAATGGTCATACTCAATACACCGTAATTAATAAATAAGTGGTGAACAATGGAAATATCAGGGAATATAATGTGAGATAAGAAAACACCATACCACGTTGTAATCAATCAGGTCATAAGACCAAAAGTTAATAAAAAAAATTTAACCATATAATACCATTAATATAAAGATAATAATGAAAATATATATCAAATATAAGTACAAAATACACCACATGCAATAAATAAGTGGTGATCAAAGGAAATATCATAGAATTAAAATAGGGAAAAGAAACCCCTTACCTCAAGTCCGACAATCTTCTATATTCCTTGTTATTCTTGAATAATAAACATAAGATAATTTATAATTGATTAAGAAACGTTTTAAATTTATTTTTTATTTTTTATATCACTTATTATCATTCTATAAAAATTAGTTAATTATTTGTGTTCATATCAGACATTTTTTTGATGTTCAGAACTTGAGTAAAAAATAAACTTCTTTTAATTACAAGTTGTCCCGGTGGTAAAAATTCCATTATCTATAGAATTATATTCATTATTTAGATATAATATATATAATATATATCTAGTATATAGATATATATTTATAATAGTACATGACATTAGAAATGCACTCATCATGGAGACAGTAAGTTGTATGTACGCATGAACGCTACTTTAATTTTTATTTCATTTTTAATGGAATTAAAATATAATGATACATATGTATTTTATAATTATAGTATCATATTATATATATGTTAAAAAATTTCATAACTCAATTCTTTATACATTCCATGTCTTTCATAAACGAATCATATCACCATGAGGGGGCGGTAGTCTGCACATCCTCGAATGAAATTATCGTGTTTACACATATTGGAAAACATAAAGGTATGTTTGAAAATAAAAAGCAAAAAAGTGTAGATAAAACCATAAAATATTATATATCATATATAAATAAAGTTCCATCATAATATTTAACATGATAGGTGGTTGGAGATATCTGAACAATCATCATTTTGTGAGGCTATAGTTCGCCGTCCATAGAAACAATATGTTCATATCTATTTGATGGAGGTGTGAGGAAGTGTAGTTCTAATATTTGTCCTAAAAACAACCTAGTATATTTATGAAACTAGTTTTTTTATTATAGAAATTAATAAATGGAGTTTTTGGGGTTGTAGAAGTAAAAATAAAGAATACAACTAAAGAAAAGACATTACCTTTAAATCAGGTAACAACCTTAGGATTGAACCAAAATGATTTCTTGAAGTTCCTTTTGCCTATGGTAAGGCTTTTAATTGGAATAGAGGGATGTAGGGAGATTAATTGATTAGATTTTGGATGATCCAAGTGGGTGAGAAGTGTGAGTAATGGGTTAGAGGAGATTGATTTTTATAAGTGGGGAGGAGGGCTCTTTATGAAAGTTTAAAAATATTGAAAATATAATTTTATTATAATGATAATCGGTTTCTAAATGACCAAAAATCATTAAAGTAGATTATAATATGACTCATGTTCGAAATAAAATCATACAATAATAATTGTACAGGTTTTGGATATTATTTTAATTTTTATAATCTTACTTATCTAAATCAGTCATTAATGAGGAAAACACTACATAATTATTGTGTCATAAATAATTTTATTTATTTGATGTCTAAAAATTATGGAAAATACCATGACGTAGGAAATATTTTTATCTTTCTAATAAATATTTATTTTTTAATAGACAACTTATATAACATTATGTAAAAATTGATTTACTAACAGATATATGTTTATGTCATTTGTGTCTTTACTTTAAATTAATTAATATAAAGTGACATTATCACTTATAAGTGGCTGCATTAGTTCCCAAAATCAACACCAGGATTACCATGATCGGAAATGTATCATAAAATAGGTTTATAACACATGTAAGGGTAAATTTAATATTATTCTAATAATATATTTTACCATTATTTACCCGATTTACCCTTTAACCATGGTAAATAAAATATTTACTGAAATAAATATTCATAATGGTTGAAAGTAAAAGTTACCTATTTAAAAAATATTGACCTCCTGATTCCAAATATGGAATCCATCATTCTAAATTCAAAACACAGAAGTGGCAGAAATTAATTTAAAATTAATTCATGTTTCCACAATAAAAAAAGTGTTTTTAATAAATAATAACTATCAAAAGATTGACACTTGTTTATTTAAAATCTCACTGTGAAATTACTACAATTACCAAAAATGGAAGAAATAGTAAAAAATAATCTAATTACAATTTAAAAAAAATTAAAAATTTGATCTAACCATATAAATAAATTAGATAAAAGGCACTTTTGAATAAAAATACAGTATTTTTCAATATTCATTTAAAAAAATGAACATTAGCAGAAAAATACCAAAATTTAATCCGAAGTCAATTTTGATATGCTAATTCTAAAGAATAAAATTATTTTGTCAAATAAAACATATTAAAGTGAAAAAACAAGATTTAAAAAGGGTTCTCTATCAAATGGCGGTAAAGCGACCTTTAAGAGAATATTAGTGTATTTATACATAAAATCAACTTCTTTCTTATTTTAAGCCTCTAAAATTTAATTGATAAATGTAAAAACATTTATAAAACATGTATAATAATTTTCTAGTTAGTTCTGTTAATTCCTTCCATTACAATGATTAGGGGAAAAATACCATTTAAAATTATAATATTGTTATATTATTTTTCTGTATAACTCAATGTTGTGTGCAACGTAAGATTTAAAAGAAACCCGTTGTTCTGTATCAGGTACACCATCGAATATAGAATCCATTTAAAAATTAAATTAATAATTAATTCAAAAATATTAAAAAATATAAAAATTTCATATTTTTTGTTAACCTAGGATGTTACATCCTTACCCCCTTTTGGGAATTGCATCATCACAATTTTAAAATTAGGCTCGGAAACATTATTGAATTTACTGCATCGAAAAAAGAGTAAATAATACTATCACATTAAAATAAAGGAAGATAAGTACAAAGGTTATCCGAGACAAAAAATACTAGGATTTCATGAAAACATGGATATGGAGGAGAAAAAAACCATCAAGTTCTGACAGAGAGTGATAGAAAACATGAAGAAGATAAAGTTAACCTGCAGAAAATCACAAACTTGTGATGGGTTAAAGAGTCTTTTATTCCCCAGTAAGAAAAGATAATAGAAAACGTTTTTTTAAGTTTCTTTTCATAAATATGTGGAATTTATTTATAATCTTAACTAAAAACATAAGTAAACAAACTTACTTATCATGTAGACATTCATAATTTACTAAATTTCTACCAAAAACTCATATTTTATCCAAATGATGAGTATTTAAACTGACATGGTCACATTAAATGCTCTAGAATCAACTTCTAGAGTATGACATAATCAAAAAAATATGATCTATATATTTCCCCTATCATTGGACATTAACCAATACAAAATGGTTAGTACGAGATCAGATAATCCCCCAAAAGGATAATACTTTATAAAAATAATTACTACTCTTTATCTCCAAAATTCAACAAACAATACCCAATGTTCAAAAAAGAGCATTCAATAAACAATTATCCTTAAAATTATTCAATATTATCTAAACTAATTTTGAAACCCAAAACTCAAAAAGAATTTGATCACATAGTCTCCCATGATAAATTTTAGCATTTATATCCAAATAACATCGACTACTCTTAAAGTCTCATACTAAAGTGTAATTAACATAATCACATATTCTCTATGATAGGGTGGTCATTTCCAAAAATAACCCAAATCATTATATATACACAACAAAAACATAGATTCTTTAAAAATAAAATTTCAACCATTACTCCACAAATAAAATCCCATAGTATTCTATTTCTTTTATTCATATAATGTTCCCCAAAATAGAGAAAATCTCTGAAAATAACCTTTACCACTTATCATCAAATCATTTTCCTATATTAAGGATATCCATTTGATAAAACATTGGTTCCAAAAATCAACTTATTATTTATCCATAAATTTGTTTAAATAAAAAATAATTATAAGTAATACTAACCAGGGACTTCATGTAGACTAGTGGTAGGTGATGCACCCTTGTCGCCATTCGGTTGTGGGTTCGATTCATGCTACCTTGACAGGCGCGACGAGTTTTCATCCAACTTACGAGTTATACCTTTTTATAAAACTCAAAAAAAAAACATAACTTGTTTTAACCTTTATGGTTTTATTATACCTTTAATTTTAATCCCAATACATTAAGACCTCAACATATAAATTCATTAAGCCTTATATATATTGTCTTTTTTTCTTATTTCACCTCCAAATGATAAAATAAAACTATTTATAATAGATATAACAACATACCCTCATCACAGTGTCCATATGGTTTCATCATCATCTTATTCACGTAGGTAGAAGGTCCTTGCATTGAAATAATGATTTAGAGATCCTTCAAAATCATTTTCATCCATCATCCAAATACTCCTTGTACAACTTGGTTCATATGGGTTTTTGGAGAAAAATAGTTTCAGAAAATAATCATGTATGACATATTATTTCAAAACATCTGACAAAACTTGATTTTTATAAAATAGTTCGATTGAATTTGAGTTTAAAAATTCAATTAATGGTCCTTTAATAATACCATAAGTATGTAATAAGAGACTATATTGTAAAAGACAAAATAAATTTGTTATTCAAGGGTATCCTTCTTCAACACCTTTTTCAAAAACATAATATGATTCAAAATCATGAGATAAGGTAAAATATTTTAAAATTACTTGATAATATTTACCTTTCTTTAAAATAAGAGAATATCGTGAAAACAATATTTGATTAAATATAACCCATGATCCATGATGATATCGAGGTATAGTGTAGGTTTTTGATATCTCAAACAACTGCTTTCAAGTGAGTTGTATGCTAGTAGAAGTTTCCCAATCATATGAACATGACTTTACAATAATTATTTCAATCATGTAATCTTAAAAAGATAGGAATCTTGTTAGAGATACTCATCCGACCATTTGTAACCATATTTCATTGATATGAAAATGTTATAAAACAAGGATTTAATAAAAATAATAGACATAGGGACTAAACATGAGTTTAACTAAAACTTCTAATAACTAAAGATGTCTAAACCGACCTTTGATACCAAATATAAGGACCTGACCTTAAACATTACATAATCTTGATTATGTCAAGAATTTACATTGAGGATGTTTTCAGGTTTAGATTTTTAGAGAATTAGGCCATAACTATTACATAACGACTTGAATATTAGATGTAGACACTACTACTCAGTATCCATTTTTCATAAAATAAAAACTCTTAAATTGAAACAAATCTAGTTCCATGTTTAAGACAATATATCTTTTCCTTTATCAAATCCTTGAAGCTATTAATCTTTATTTCATGTGGAAAAAATTTCAAAAAACATGGGATGTGCATAAAAAGCTCAATAAGGGTTATAAAATATTAAAGGAAAACATTAGTCCATCAATAAATAAAAATTAATGAAACCATACTTTTTATTTATAACATACCTTATGAAATCAAATGATTTATGAATAAAACACAAAAATAATAAATCATAAAGGTAAATTATGGCATCTATATGATATTTACATTTTAGCTATCACAGCAACATCGAGAGTTACTTTGGAATACCCATCACAGTATATTCACTAAATCTATTTGGAGAACCATTAACGTTCCCCTTCGTCACATTACCCTATACATTGGACATCTATATCGGGATCACCCGCTCTAGGTTTATCATGGAACCAACCATATATGATAACAATACTCAATAACCATAACATAATCAGAACACATAACACAAGCATAGAGGAAAGATAATATATCCACATTCCAATCACAATATATCATATCAAGATATTGAAATAAACATTACTTTATCAAACCATTTTCAAAACCATTTAAAAAATTTAATAAAGGGATTATTGAATCAAAGTGTCGCATACCACATTGAATATTTTGAATGAAATTTTAATTTCAAAAAATTCAAGTCTATATAAATAAATCCTTAAATCAATTTTTAAAACATGGACATTAATGTGAAAGAATTAGAAAAATAAATCTTTAAAATATTTAATACGTTATTTTAGTTAATGAGTTCCTAACCAAATGAGAGACACTTGAATGGAAATAATTGAGGAATAACATTAATCAAATCTTATAATATAAGGAGAATTAGTAGATTCATGATATAATATGTGAAAGGGCAGTATATACAACATATAAAGGTGAATTTGTGAATAACAAAAAATAAGTCTCAATGGAATATAAATTGAGGCAGAGTCCCTTGAAAAGATCATTTCCATAGATTAAGGACAAATAAATGACATGAAAATCTATGAAAAATAAGAATGCTCCCAATATAAGTGGATATTAAGGGTAATACATTCAGAGGTCATTAACACATATTCATAGCATGACATAATCGAGAAGTATAAGCTTAACCCAAAGAATTGAAATTTGGTTACGGTGTTCTCTTACAGAAATTCGATTGCCTAACAACGTCGCTTTAAAATTCATAAAACAAGTTGATGAGAGAGAAAAGTGTTTGTCAACACATTTAAATAATATTAATAGCAATAATGATACAAAATAACATATCTCGACATAAGAAGGTGGAAATTAAAAAACATAACATAAATGAAGCCATTTAAAAGGAGGAGGTTGAAGGATTCCCTCACCAATTTGGTAACTTCTGAAACATACACCACATGAAATAAGGATCATAAAATGAAGATGTAAACACCCATAAATTAATTTATATTACACAAGGAATACATTCATGGGAAGTACATACACCACACAAATGGAAATATTGGAAAATATAGCATGAATCTCCGGGGAATAAAAAGTGAGATGAAAACCTCTTACCACATTGAAATCAATCGAGTAGTACGAAAAAAAGTTTAAAACCACCAAATAAATCACATAATACCATGAATATAAAGAGAAAAATGATAATATATATCAAATGGCAGTACTCAATACACCACATGCATTAAATAAGTAGTGAACAATGGAAATGTCATGGAATTAAATGTGAGACAAGAAACCCCTTACCACATCATAATCAATCGATTCGTAAGAACAAAAGTTAATATCCACCAAATTAATCACAAAATACCATGAATCTAAAGAGAATTATTATAATTTATATCAAATTTCTATACACAATACACAACATGCTATAACTAAGTGGAAAACAAAGGAATTCTCACAGAATTAAAAGTGAGATAAGAAACCACTTTCCTTAAGTTTGACATATCTAGTATGTTTCTTGTTCTTCTTGAATAATAAACATAAGTTAATTTAAAATTTATTAATAACAATTATAAAGTTTATTATTCATTTATATCACCTATTACCTTGCTATAACAATTAGTTAATTATTTTAGTTCACATCGGAAATTTTTTTGATGTTCGGAACATGAGTCAAAATTGAACTTCTTTCAATTACAAGTTGTCCCTATGGTAAAAATTATATAATATCAAGAATTATATTCAAGATTTATATTCATGAACCTCTTTTAATTTTTTTTCATGAGTTATATATAATATATATCATATAAATCAAGTATATGTATATTTATAATAGTACATGACATTTTAAATGCACCGTTCATGGAGATGGTAAGCCGTACGTATGGCTAAACGCTATATTCATTTCTATTTCATATTTAGTGTAATGAAAACTTAGTGATACATAGGTATATTATAATTCTAGTATCATATGATATATATGTTACAATATTTCATAATTCTATCATTTATACGTTCCTTGTATGTCATGAAAGAATCATATCACCTTGAGGGGGCAGTAGTCTACACTTTCTCAAATGAAATTATTGTGTTTACACATATTGGAAGGCCTAAAGGTATATATGTAAATAAAAAAACATAATAATAGAGAAAAACATACATAATATATATCATATATAAATACATTTCCATCATAGTGGCCACAACGAGAGGTGGTTGGAGATATTTGAACAATCATCGTTTCGTGAGGTAGTACTTCATTGTCCACAGAAACAGTATGTTCGTATCTATTAGATGGGGGGTGTGTGGAAGTTTAGTTTGAATACTTCTCATAAAGAAAACCTTTTATATTGAGGGTGTTGGTATTGTTATAAAATAAATGAATAAATAGTGTTTATGGGGTCATAGAAGTAAAATAAAATAAAATAACTTAAGAGAAGACGTTACCTTAAAATCAGGTAACTCTATTTGGTTTGAACCAAAATGATTTCTTAAAGTACCTTATGCCTAAGGTAAGAAATCTCGATGGAATAGAGGGATGTAGGAAGATTAATTGGGTAGAGTCTTGATGAGCCAAGGGGCTTTATATGTGTGAGTAGTGGGTTAGTGGTGATGGCTTTTTATTAGGGGGAGGAGGGCTCTTAAGGAAATATTGAAAATATTATTTTATTATATAATTATTTTAGTTTTCTAAAAGTCAAAAACTTATTAAATTGAAATATAATATTACTCATGTTGAAAATAAAATCATCCAATAATAATTGGATAAGTTATGGAAATTGTATTAATTTTTTCAATCTTATATATTTAAATAATTCATTAATGAGGTAAACACTACATCATTTTTGTGTCATAAAAACTATTATTTATTTGATATCTAAAAATTATAAAAAAAATTCCATGATGTAGAAAATATTTTTAGCTTTATAATGAATATTTATAGTATAATATATAACTTATATAATTCTATGGAAAAATTGATTTAATAAAAGATATATGTTTATGTCATTTTTGTCTTTACTTTAAATTAATTAGTATAAAGTGCCATTATCTCTCTTAAGTGGCCCCATGGGGTTCCAAAATCGTCCCAAGGATGCCCATGGTTGGTTAGGTATCACAAAATTTTATTAGGACATACGGTATGATAAATTTAATAATATTATAATATTATTCGTTACCCTTATTTCCATGATTTACCCTTTGACCATGGTAAATAAAATATGTAATAAAGTAAATATTCGTAATGTAAAAGTTACCTATTTACCCAATTTTTAAGTCCTGATTCCAAATATAGAATCCATTTTTCCAAAATCAATAGTCATAAGTGGCAGAAATTAATTTAAAATTAATCCCCATTGTTAAAACAGAAATCACATTTTTAAGAAATAATAACAATAAATAGATTGACAATTGTTTAGGTCCAATTTCAATGTGAAATTAATTCCAATGACCAAAATTAGATTAAAATTGTAAAAAAATAATCTAATTACACTTTAAAACCAATTAGAAAAATAATTTAACAATATAAATAAATTAGATTAAAAGGAAGTTTTGAATTAAAATACAGTATTCTTCACTAATCAATTAAAAAATGAACATTATTAGAAAAATAGAAAAATTTCATCCAAATTAAGTATTTATGTATCTATTATAAAGAAGAATATTATTTTGGTAAATATAACATATAAAAGTGGCAAAAAATAGATTTAAAAAGGGTTCACCATCAAAAGGTGGTAAAACAACCTTTTAAAGAATATTAGAGTATTTATGCTTAAATTAGTCTCTTTCTTATTTTAATCCTCTAAAATTTGTTAAATAAATGTAAAAAAATTTAACAAACATGTATTATAATTTTTAGTTAGTTATTTTCATTATTTCCATTACAATGACTAGGTGTTAACTACCATTTCAAATAATAATAATATTATATTATTTATCGGTATAACTGAACATTGTGTGAAACATAAGATTTCAAAGAAACCCATTGTTGTGGATCAGGTACACCATCAAAAACATCACCCCTTTAAAGAAAAATTAATAACTAATTCACAACTATTAATAAATATGAAATTTTCATAATCTTTTTTCATGGGATGTTATAAATAGTGATTAATTTTATTTATTAAGATAAAATTCCATTCTAGTCAAAAAAAGTATTTTCCATATAAAGATACCATTTATATTAAATTGGTATTTATTATCCATTTTTATTAACTGGTAACTAGTTAATTATTTTTATAGTAATGTGTAATATTAAATTTAATTATTTTGCTAATCTCATTCATTACTACAATTCCAACAAAAATATGATAACCATCATAGAAATATTAGTAGTATACTCTTGTTCGGTAAGACTCAGGCTTGTGTTTAATATAAGTCATCAAAGTAGATAGATTTTGTGTGAAACAAATGATAATCATGGTGTTGTGTGTGAGGAAAGCTAAAAAATATATTTCATGTAACACAATCTATTAAATTATTTAAATTAATTTGAATGAATATATTTTATAAAATCTCAGGATGTTATATCATACCATACATAAAATGATTTTCTCCCTCAAAATTCCTCATAGTTATCAAATGATTTAAATTTATTGAATTATATTATTTATAACATCATATTACAAAGGGTTAATAAAAATAGTCTAAAAAGGAAAAAGTGGGAATCATAAAGGTCACCAAAAGTTACACATAAATATGATTCTATATTGGGAAAACATTGGTGGGATATTAAACTATGGATTTGGACTGGAAAATAATTCTCTTGGAATAACTGAGTGTGATAGAGAATATGGTCAAGAGAAATTCAATGAAGAAAAAACCACAATTGAAATTGCAGGGTATAATTTCTTTGATATCATCATAAAGAATGGAAAAAGGATAAAATTTATGTTCAAGATCCTTTTTCATAGAGATGATGGATTAATGAACCATATATAATAAGTACAGAGGGAAATATACTTACATGATGAGAAAATATTCATCCTTCAGTCACTTTCAACCAAGGAATCATCGATTTCTTAAAAAATTTTGTATCGTAGATTAATTGTTTTTTTCCTCAAGCACTAGAATAATCTTCTAACAGTTCACATAATCCAAAAAATAATAACAGGATAAATCTACTATATTTATATATTAACTTAAATCAAAACTATTAGCACATACTAAGAAAATTCAAACATTCACGTGATGAGAAAATAAATTATTATCTTAAGTTCAACAACTATACCCAATGTGAAAACTTAATCATTCCGTAGATATATAACCATAATGATTTTCAATTCAATTGAACTTATACCCACACAATTTGTGGTATTATTTCTAAAATAACATTTAAATATACAATTTAGACATATATAGAAACTTAGTAAATTCCCTCAAATGTATTTATATAATTTAAAACATTTAAGGTGGTGTGAAAAAAAATTGGGATTATAGCCAACTAATAAAACATAATGAAATCCTTGGAGATGTAACCACTTTACAAGATTGACCTACATCAATTATAGAAGTAGAAAATTATTTCTCCATCACTTTTTATTATAGTCCTAATGATTTCAACAATGAGTAAATATATTTTGAAAAAAATTCTATAATTTCCCAACTCATTTCTATTGAAGCATCTTACTGCTGAATTTATCTCTATTATCTTATTGTTGGATTGCTAATGTTTCTTTTCCTTGCTGTCATGAACCTTGTGATGAATCTCACCACACCGATAATACTTTCTAGATCCTGGAATACATCCCCCCAAAGAAATTTTAACACACAAATAATAAGTTTTTTTCTTACTTATAAAATTATTAGCATTATGGTTGACCATTTTCTATAACCCTTACCGTTTCTTACTGTTGTAATCTCATGGAACATATTTCTCATCAAAACATATCTCAATGAAGAACTACATTATCAAATATTTTAAATTATATATAATGAAAAATCTCACCAGAAACATGCTTTCAATCCTAAGTAAAATCTATTAATTTTATTTTCAATGTCTTGAATAATTTTTTTAACATTCCCAGCAAATATTATGATGTTTTCTTCATATATGGACATAGAATTGTGATCATTTTTTTATTAATTCCAATAATTGTTTGTCCATAAAATACTGAAAATATGTTGTAAATATTTATCAATAAATTTATCCTTTAATTATTACTATTACATATAATCAATATCATCTTTATCTCTGGAACACATAACCAAATGCCACGATCAATCAGATTCACCTTCAAAATGATAAATGTAAAGAATTACCTTTTGATGTATCGAACATCCCATGAATTCAAATATTATCTATATTTAATTAATCCATCATTTAGATACCACTAAGTTTGATGATACATTTAATTATGAGGAAGTATTAATCATGAAATGTTGTACTAAATATTTTTTCCTACGACATAGGTTAGGTTTCTATAAGGCATAGATATAACCACCATTAATGTATTTCATGTTTCAAGGGATATATTAGTATATAAATTATTATGTTCTAATTAAAATTATATATGGATGTATATTTTTAAAGATATTTTCCTCTCGATTCCTTCCCACTACATATTCCTGGAATAATTTTTGGAAAAATATTTTGAATGAACATAAATTAGATGAATAAATATGGTAATATGAAAATTCTAAATCTTTTAAACTTAACCATAATGTATTATAATCTCTGGGAATAATATATACACTATAATAACATTTATTGATGTCTAAATATTTCCTTTTTTACCAAATAAATAAACTTGACCTCAATCATTACACAATATTTAGCTTTTAAGTCAAGAATTAATTCTCTATCATTTGATGATATTTTCAGGTTTATAGTTTTACATAATTAGGACATAACTTATACATAAGAAAAACATGAAATATGGAGAGTAATATTACAATTATTGTCAAATTTTCTAATAATATATAACATTAAAAATAATGCATGTATTATTTTCATGTAAAATCTCCATAACTATCAACTTTAATTTTTTCATTTCCCTAACCTATTCTAAAATACTTAGAAAATAAAATAGAGACATGGGATTAGTAAAAATTGATTTATATGGGATAAAAAACATATAAAACCATTATTTAAAGTAACATATAAAATTTTATAAAACTTTTACCCTTTCCATCAAATATTTTCTTCACATGTATAAAACACACACAAAGAAAATCATTAAAACCCATATCAAGAAACTAAAACCCCTTTAGGTGACTTAGGGAATTATATACGTAAAACCAGTTCAAAATACATTTAATTTGAATAACCATTAGGATAAATTCCAAAATTATCATTAACCAATGAAATAGAGATCTTTAATGGAGATCCCCCTTCATAAAAGATATATCTAGCTAACTTATGAGCTATAATGGGGATTACGAATTCATAAAATAAATATCATGATAAACCCTTTATCGTTTTCTATAATTGGGATCCACCCATCATATAAGATATTTAGAGCATAACTATGATCTATAAAGGTCATCAACCCTTATTATAAAATTTATCAATCCCACCCATTTCATTTAATGCTCAACTACCAAATCAGGTAAACACTTTTATCATAAAACCCTTTATAAAACAGTTTTAAACTAATTTGAAAAATACTTTTTGATTAAAGTTAAATTTTATTTTAAGAAATATTTACAATATTAAAATACCCATAAATTAAAGAATTTTTTTCAATTAAGAAACAATATAATATTTAAATTGAATATAGAAATGAAATTACATTCACAACGGTAGAAAAATTCATTGTTGACACTCCATTTTAAACACATAAAAATATTCCTTTTTTAAAACCATTGAATGAAATTATAAATATGCCTAAAATTTATTTTATTAAACTTCAATATCCATATAAATACAAATATAAAATAATATCAGAAATATTTACATAGATTAAATGTTTTTTAAATTAAATCATTAAAAATTTAAAAAAGATGTTTTTTGAATCAAAATGCCGTATACAACATTGAACCATTTGAATGATAAACCCATTGAATTAAAAAAATTTAACAAAACATTAAATAAAATTATAATTTATAAATTTATGATATCATATGTCAAAGGTGATTTGAATAGTCCTCATAAAATAATGTTTTCACATAAAATTAAAATATGCTTCAATGAAATGAGATTGAGATTATATCCCCCACATTGAAACCTACTTGTCACATGTGTCTTTATCTTCCACTGTTTCAAGAAACTCATTTTGGTGTTCACTAAAGGAATTAGTTGGTCTGATTTATTCCAAATTATGGGCTTCTTGTATGAGAGTATGTGTTTCGGGAGACTATTTTTATAGGAATTTTATGATCTATTAGGATTGAGAGGTGTGTAGAATAGGGGAGAGTGAGTTCCATTTTTTAGTGGAGGATGAGTGGAATTCTTGTAAATTCATAAAGGTAAAAACTATTGAGAAGTATCATTTCCATACATTCACTCTAATAATGATCCAAATTATATACATTTGGGTATATGGTCGAAATATTTCTATCAAATTGGTTTTGGATAAGTCTCTATGTCGTTGGCTCGTTATGATTAATGTTTAACCACTAAGTGAACTCATTTTTACCTAAATTGAGGAAATTAATTTTAATTACTTTTACATATAGTTTTTGGAAAAAAAATATGTTTACCAAAATAGAAATTATAAATTATGATTATTACAAATATTTAATCCATGCTTCCAAATTATAATCACATAAGTGGCATAATAATATTTAAATTTAATCCCAGAGATGGATTGAGAATGAAGGTTTTAATGTAAAAAGTTAAAAATTCAAAATTTTTTTATATCTAATTTCAATTATAAATTTATTATAATAACCTAAATTTAATCAAAGTATATAATTGTTTTTAATATTCTTTAAAACCATATAAACATAAAATGCAACACTTTAAATACTGTAGATGAAAAATAAGTTTTCAATGAAAATCTAGTATTTATCTATATTCATGAAAACCTAAAACTTCTCAAAAAATTCCAAAAATTAAACCAAACTAAATTTGATATTCTTATTTAAAAAATAATTTTATGTTTTTATATATTATTTTCAAGATATCAAAATTTATTTTAAATAAATGTTCCATTAAAATGTGGTATACTTCCTTTAAAAAATATACAACTTTTATTATTAAAATTGGATTTATTCTTATATAATCCTATAAAACATATTGGATTAATATAAAAATATTTTTTAAATATATAAAATTTAAATTTCATTAATATGTTTAACATATATTGATTAATTTAATTTATTTTTATAAACACCATTCTGGTCATAAGAATAGTTTTTTCTAAAAACACATCCTTTATATTAAATTAGTCTTTATATTCATTTATAATTAATTGGTGACTAATAAATTAATTTTATAAAAATGTTTAAACTATTATTTCACAGTTTAGTTAATCTCATTCATTCCTTCCTTTCCAACAACATAGTTACAACTACTATATCAATATTGGAAATATATTGTTTTCCAGTAAGACATAGGATTTTGTGAAACATTAGTTATCAATAGAACAAGATTTTGATTTCAACACAATATAAAACACATATTGTGATTAATTAAATATGAACTATAGATTATGTGTAACACAATATATTAAATAATTTAAATTAACTTTAAATAATAAATTTCATAAAATATCAGAATGCAATATCTTACCCTCAGATGACCATTTGAGTTGTTTAATTCATTTCAAATATTTATGAATCTTGTTTACTTAGTATGGATTCTATGATGGATAGTTATTCCATGTGTATGATACTTTGTAATTTTTTTATTGTACACTCTAATATTTGTGGAATAGTCTCCCCATAGTAACTCCCTAAACCTCCACTTCTAATTGATAGCCATTGGTGTACATGATGGATAATCTGATACGAAGTGCATAAGAGTGGAATTTGTGGTCAATGAAAATTCAATCTTACAATGTAAGGTATTTATTAAGATGTTGGAAAAGCCTTAGAGAATTGTTTTTAATGAAAATCATTGAATGATGCACTTGATCAATTCTCGAAGTGGATATAATACTTGATGATTGTTGAGAGGATTCTACGTTCCAGGAATTGAATCAAGGTGATACATTGTTATAGAGAATTGAATGATATATTTGATTAATTCAACAAGAGTATATAATACTTGAATGTTAATGAACTGATCCTAATTTCCAAGACTTTTATCAAGGTGATACATCGTTACAACACATGAAGATGTCCATACAATACTCAATTGCACGAGGAAAGTGTTGAAGATCTATCCATTGATTCTAAATAGATGATGTTTAAGAATTAGATGATTGTTTGAGCTGATCATCAATTTCCAAGATATGTGTTTAAAGAGAACACATCAATCATTAAAACAAGAATTCCATGCATTATTCTTTAATGCATGAGGAATAAAGAAATAATCAATGCATCATACATGATTGGATTAAAGTAATGAATTGAGGATATTTGAGATTCATGATCTATAATGAATGGAATGGATGATGTTTGAAGATGAAGAATGAGAAAGGAAGCATTCATGGGATTAGTATGGAATCGGATAAGTGCATTCCCATGCATGGGATTTGTAGGAAGAAGGTGGCCATATACTCTTGTTCACATGGTTTTAAACCAAGTAGGACTTATTGTAACATCCCAGCTAAATAAAGAATATTACTTTTTCATATTTATTAATATTTGTGAAATAAAATATTAATATTACTTTAAAGGGAACTCTATGCTCGATGCCATACCTAATACGCAACAATGCGTTTATTTGAAATATTACATTGCACTCTAATAATAAAATAATATTATTTTAAATGTTAGTTAACGCCTAGATGTTGTAATGGCCGGAATGAATAGAACTAACTTAAAAATGATTATATATTTTTGTCAATTTTTTTTACTTTTATCCAATAAATGTTAGAGGCTCCAGATGCGAATGAATCCAATTTTAAGCGTAAATATTCAGATATTCTTTAAAAGGTCGATTAACCGCCTTTTGATGCAAACCCTTTTTAAATCCACTTTTTTTAAAATTTTATATGTTATATTGGACCAAACAAAATCCTTCTTTATAATCTGGACATCAAAATTTACTTTTTGTAAATTTTTGTTATTTTTTCGATAAAGATCATTTTTAGTTAAAATGTTGAATTTTTATTCAAAACCTCCTTTTAATCTGATTTATTTATACGGATAGATTATCTTTTTAATTTCGTTTAAAGTATTGTTAGAATATATTTTTACCATTTAATTCAATGGTGGACATTCGAATTAATTTCACTTTAAAATTGGACTTCAACTAGTGTCAATCTTTTGATATATTTTGTTTCATAAAATCACACTATTTGTTTGACAACGGGAATTAATTATTAAATTGATTAGTGAAACTTATATTTTTTGAATTTTGTAAAATAGACAACATTTTTGAATTCGGAATATCAAATATAGCTTTGAGGGAATTTTTGGTATTTTTCTGAAAAACATCAATTTTTGATGAATAGTGAAACCACTAAGTGGTAGTTAAAAAACTGATTTTTCATTTAAATGAAAATTTACCACCTATGTGATTTGAATTTCAAAAATCCGACATACATGGTTGTCATCAGGATGTAAAATGTGGTTAAATGGGATGAAAATAATTTTTGGTGGATAATAGCTTTTAAGTTTTATTAATCGCGATTAAAGGTAATTAGTGTAATTTATGGTAATGATAATGTTATAATAATATGAAATGACCATGACACATGTCCTACCCTTATTGGATGAGTCATGGGCGACCAAGAAAATCAATGGGTCAACTTGGGGACCCCATGGTGCCACTTGGGTAAGAAAATGACATTAATAACTTTTTATTTAAAGTTAAAATAAAAATTTCACAAACATGTATTGTTTTACTGAAAGAATTTTTACATGGGGTTATACAAGTCATATTTTTGACTATAAATATTAATTGGAAAGCTAAATATTTTTTCTACATCATAGTAGTTTTTTTAATTTTTAGACATTAAATAAATTAATTTATTTATGACACCATGATGATGCAGCGATTACCTCATTAATGAACAGTTTAAACAAAATGAAAAGATAATTTAAAATATAAGACATACACTTGTCAAAAACCTATTGAATGTG
The DNA here is from genome assembly GCA_963277665.1 of Viscum album. Taxonomy (NCBI): domain Eukaryota; kingdom Viridiplantae; phylum Streptophyta; class Magnoliopsida; order Santalales; family Viscaceae; genus Viscum; species Viscum album. The sequence goes on from OY728127.1 coordinate 321,073,504, forward strand.
GTGATTTATATCCATTATAACCTTATCTTAGAAATATATAATTTTGGGACCTTTGATATCCGAAAATAATTTTATAATAAAGTATCCTTTCAAGTCTCTCCAAGAGTGCCCCTCATCACTCTTATAAAAGGCCCCAACCTCTACCTCCTTACCCAAATCACTCAAGCCGTTGGCTAGTCGAAATTCTGCCCATATTGTCTCTACACATCCCTCTATTACTCCTAGAATCCTCAATTTGGGCATAAGTCTTTCCAAGTAAGCCTTTGATCTCAAATCCAAAAGTGTTATCCGATTTGAAGGTAATGTCTTCTCTTATGTTCTTTTGTTCTATTTTGCTTCTCTAACCCCCTAAACTCTTTTTATTCCTTTATTTTGTATCAAAAACAGTATCTTAAATATACTAGGATTCTTTTATGAGGATTAATAGAGATACACATATACACACCTCCATCTAATGATTAAAGAACATACTGTTTTTGTGGGCTGCGAATTACTGCCACACGAAACAATGATTGTTCAATCTTCTTTTAACACATCTCATGGTGGACATTGAGATGTCACTGTATTTATATATGATATATAAATTATTTTAATGTGATCCTTAATCTTCTGTATTTTTCATTTATTCCATACCTTTAGGGTTTCAATAATGGGTAAACCCGTTAATTTCATTTTAGGAAGTGCGGACTACCGCACCCTCCAAGTGATTTGAATCGTTAATACCATATGTGGGATGTATAAAGGATGGATTTAATGATGTTATATATTGTATTATACTTTAATTTTAATATACCTATGTATAATTTTTTTTCATTCCATTAATGTATGAAATATAAATGAAAGTAGCGTTCATGCGTACGTATGACTTACTGTCTCCATGAATGGTACATTTCATTTCTTATCTCCAAATGTTATGTACTATTATAAGTACATATATATATTGGATTTTTATGTCAAATATTATATCTAAATTATGTATATCATTCTGGAATTATAATATATATATATCTCATTTACTTTTAATACCATTAATATGACAAAGAAAATGAAAGTAGCGTTCATGCGTACGTACGGCCTACCGTCTCCATGAACGGTGCATTTCATTTTTTTATCTCCAAATGGTATGTAATAGTATAAAATGAATATATACTGGATATATATTTTATTTAAATCATTAATACTATTTTGGAGATGATTTACCTATAACTACATGGAAAATTCCTTTCCAACAAGTTCAATTTTGACTCATTTACTGAACATCGACAAAAATGTCTGGTATGAACTCACATTAATAACCAATTATTATAACATTATAATGTGTGATATGAACAGAATAATAATCTTTAAATGTGGTACTTAAGAAATTATAGTTTGACCAATGTTTATTAGTTAGTAATATAAAGAAACGAACAAGGCAAGTCAGACTTGAGGTAAGGGATCCTATCACTCACTTTCTTTTTACGTACTCTCTTTTATGTCACTTATTTTAAGATCATCTTTCTTATGATGGGGGATGTTATTTTATATTCCCCTTACTATAATTTTTATGTTAATATGATGACATACCCTATTTGATCTCATAAATCCATTTTTGTAAGTTTTAAGTGGCGCCGTTAGGCTGTCGAAATTTCGTAAGGGGTTGTTTTTATCTCACATTGTGTTCCCTTGAGATTCATGATACATTTTCCACTATTTCATTTTGTGGGTTGTATGTACTACACATGATTGTATTATTTTATTAATATAATTTAATTTATGGGTATTGACATCTTTATTGTATGACCCTTCTTTCATGGGGTGTACGTTTCGAAAGTTACCCAAATCGGTAAGGGAACCTTTCACCCTCCTCTTTTTAAAAGACTTATTTTTGTTAGGTCTTTTAATTTACATCTTCTTATGTTGGGATATGTTATTATACATCCTTATTTCTGTAAATTTTATGTCCAAGTGATGAGATACCCTTTTTATCTCTCATCAACTCATTTTATGAATTTTAAAGTGACACCGTTAGACTGTCAAATTTCTGTAAGGGAACGTATTATGCCAATTTCAATTCATTAGGTTAATCCTCTACATCTTCATTATGTCGTGCTATGAATATGTGTGGATTAACTCTGATTTTTTTACACTTTATATCCTATTATATTGAGTGTATTTATATTTTTCAAACATAATTACATAATGGATTTATCCTTAATCTAAGGATACTGACTTTTTATTGGACTTTGTCTCAATCTCCTTTAATTGAGGCATATTTTGTTTTAATAGAAGAATTTATTTTATACGCTGTATAAACCTCTTTGACTTCTACTTTTATTCAAAAGGAATATTTTCTATACAAATCGTTTTACTAAACGACAAAAATTATGTTTCTTTTTAACATACGCGGTGACAACGACCTTTCCTCCGCTGCGAGTATTATTTGATATTTGGCTTCCTCAACAACCCGTAATATTTTTAAAAGTAAATAAATACCATATAATCCTTTATGTATTTTTTTTATTGAAAATGGTTTTGGTAATGTATTTGTTATGTCAATATATTTATGTGATATATTGTGATTGAAATGTGGAAATGTTTTCTTTCCATTATTTATGTTTTATGTATTATGATTTTGTAATTGTACTTGGAAATTTGATGGGTGGTTACGTGATACACAATATGAAGGGTGGTTCCGTGAATACCGGGACGATTGGTTACGTTATAAACTCCAATGTATTGGGTATGGAAGTCAGCCATATTGCTATTCCATGTAGTGATATGTGTGGAAGTCGACCGTATGGTTATTCCATTTAAGTATGTTTATGTCCCATGTTACCTTTATATGTTATGTGTTATTTATATGGGTTTATGGTAATATTTTGGTTACAAAGGCTAAGTATTGATCATTCATTCAGTGAAGAGTATTTACTACTTCATGAAGGTAAAAAGTATTACTTTGATAAATTATTCATAGTTTACTTCTTGTTTGGAAAATCTAACAGTTTTTCTTCATTGTGTATCCTTTAATGGGATTTTTATGCTTATCCAAAGTTTTTGAAATGTTCTCCACAAGACATAAAGATGAATAGCATCAAGTATGGGATAAAGGAATGATATGCTCTCTAAAACATGGAACTAGACATGTTTCTTTTTAAGAGTTTTTATTTAATGGAAACATAGTAGAAGTGTCTACTTTGTAATCTTTTGAGATGTAATAATTATGTCCTAATTCTCTAAAACTCTAAATCTAAACAGATCCTCAACGTGAATTATTCATTTAATTCATGATTATGTAATGTTTAATGGCCAGGTCCTTATAGTTGGTATCAACAGTCGGTTTAGATAACATTAGAGGTTAGAGTGTTGTTTAAGAATAAGTGACAAGTTGTGTATAACCACAATGGTTAGTATATTAGATGGAGTCATTGTTTTTTTGAAAGTTAGAATTATTTTGAGATAACTTGTATAACTATATCTTAGTGTTTATCTTCCTCATTATTATATAATGATTTTACTGATATGCTCACACTGACCTTTTTGGTTTTAGTAAATGGCTGGAACTAGAAGGCACCAAAGTAACAGTGGACGTGAAGTAAACTATGACCGTTTTCTGAGAAAGCAACTGAATGATTTGGGAGCTGCAATGAGAACACTTTTTTTTATCCACAACCACCTATCTGGAGTCATTATTGACCACCTAAACCTTGGTGATTTTTATAAGGCATTATATATGAGAGGAAAAAAATCCATACGGATATTCAGGTAATAATCATAAAGGTAAGTGTGTTAAAAAACCTATGTGTCAAAGATTTGGAAAGAAACACCTAGGAAAATGTTTCAAAGGGACATAAAGATGATATAGATATAGAAATAAAGGTCATAAAGAAGGAACCTTCCATGGAAAAAGTAAACTTCTAGTTGACTTGAGGAAAGGGAAATAAGTTCTTTTTGAGGGATCAATTGAATGTTTTAAATCTGGTGTGCATGGTCATTATGCAAAAACATGTAATATGAAGAAGTTTCAGGAATAGGATACCCAAGGTCGTAAAAATATTCATTTACCAATACCTAATTCCATTCTGATTGAGGATGAAGAAACTGACAATGACCAATAAAAGGTATGGATTATTTCTTAACATATGTCTTCCTATTTTGGAATATTAGGATATGATTCATGATTTTTTTTGGAAAAAAGTATTTCAGAATAAGCTGGAAAGGAATGGTTAATGGATCATGAAGAATGTCGAATGAGTAAGATGTCAACATACAAGGGATTCAAGTTTTATGGTGAAATTCATTAAATTATTAAGTCTCTTTTTATGATGGGGTTACTTTAGAAGAATTTTTATAGTTTGTGTAACCCTGATGTTGGATATAGGAAAATTTTATTCAAGGAATAGTTATCTGTTCTTTTGTGGACATAGTTATAAAGAACCATTTGGGTTTACATGATCCTTAATTTTGAGGTAATTATGGGTTCCTATATGTTATGATGGAAAATAAAAGGCATGAGATAAAATTGAGGTCAAATTATGTTATGTTTATTTTTTATGATTTTATCTCCTTTTGGGGAATGTTTTGAGAATTATATAGTTTTGGAAAAAGGACAACCCGTAGACCGTGTGCAACCCGTCGCGTCGGATATAGCTGTGGGAATCGAACCCACAACCAAAGTGCGACTGGTATTTATCGCCTACCTCTGGACTACATGAAGTCCCTGGTTAGTATGAAAAATTATTTTTAGTTATATAATTTTATGAATAAATAATAAGTTGCTTTTGGGTTATCTAGGAAAATATTGACCTATCATGGTGGATATATTATTAGGTTAATTACTTGTCAATATGAGACTTTAAGAGAAACTTATGTTATTTGGATATAAATGTTAATTTTTACCTTGGAAGACTATGTCATTAAATCCTTCAAATATTTGGGCTTCAATATTAGTTTGGTTTACTTTGAAGAATTTTATGGAAAAATTGTTTATTGAATGTTCTTTGTTGAACTTTGGGTTTTGTTGGACAAATTTTGGAGATCAAGAATAGATTTTCTTTTTATAAAGGATTATCCTTTTGTGGATTATCAGATCTTGTTCTAACAATTTTGGTTTTGGTTAAGGTCTAAAGACATGGGAAATATATAATTCTCTTTTGTTGATTATGAGATTCTCTAGAAGTTTATTATAGCGCTCTTAATGTGAACAAGTCATCCTAAATACGCGTCTTTTGGAGGAAAAATGAGTTTGTGTAAGAAATCTAGTAAGAGATGAAAGTATAAACAACAGGAAAGTATGTTTCCTTGTGATTTAGTTAAGCTCATAAATAAATTCCTCAATGAAATGTAACTTAAAACTAAAATGGTGTCTGTTAAATTTTCCTACGTGGGAATCAAATACCGTTTAACCCATCACAAGTATGTGATTTTCCGGTGGTTAACTTTCTCCAAAACATGTTTCTATCACTCTCCATCAGAACATAACCCTGTTTTTTTCTTCCATATCCATGTTTTCATGGAATCCTAGTACTTGTTGTCTCAGGTGACCTTGGTAATTTTCTTTATTTCTTTTAATGTGATAGTTTAATTTACTCATTTTATGATATGGGGATTTCAATGAACTTTCCAAGCCCAATTTTAAAATTGAGAGGACGCAATTCCCAAAAGGGGGGAAGGATGTAACATCCCAGATAAATAAAGAATATTACTTTTTTATGTTTATTATTATTTGTGAAATAAAATATTAATATTACTTTAAAGGGAACACTATGCTCGATTGCATACCCAATATGCAACAACGAGTTTCTTTGAAATCTTACGTTGCACTGTAATAATAAAATAATATTATTTTAAATGGTAGTTAATGACTAGTGGTTGTAATGGAGAGAATGAACGGAACTAACTTAAAAATGATTATATATTTTTTTCAAATATTTTTACTTTTATCCAATAAATTTTAGAGGCTTGAAATACGAATGAATCCAATTTTAAGCGTAAATATTAGAATATTCTTTAAAAGGTCGATTAACTGCCTTTTGATGGAGAAACCTTTTTAAATCCACATTTTGAAAATTTTTTATGTTATATTGGACTAAATAAAATCCTTCTTTAGAATCTAGACATCAAAATTTACTTTGTGGAAATTTTTTTTATTTCCGATAAAGATCATTTTTAGTGAAAATATTGTATTTTAATTCAAAACCCCTTTTTAATATGATTTATTTATATGGATAGATTATCATTTTAATTGGGTTTAAAGTATAGTTAGAATCTATTTTTAACATTTAATCCAATTTTGGTCATTGGAATTAATTTCACTTTGAAATTGGACTTAAAGTAGTGTCAATCTTTTGATATATTTTGTTTCTTAAAAACACTATATTTGTTTTGACAAGAGGAGTTAATTATTAAATTGATTAATGCAACATATATTTTTTGAATTTTTTAAAATATACATCATTTTTGAATTCTGAATATCAAATATAGCTTAGGGGGAATTTTTGGTATTTTTATGAAAAACATCAATTTTTGATGAATTGTGAAACCACTAAGTGGTAGTTAAAAAATTGATTTTTCATTTAAATGAAATTTTACCACCTCTGTGATTTGAATTTCAAAAATACGACATACATGGTTGTCATTAATATGTAAAATGTGGATCAATGGGATGAAAATAATTTTTGGTGAATAGTAAATTTTAAGTTTTATTAATCGCAATTAAATGTAATTAGTGTAATTTAAGGTAAAGATAATGTTATAATAATATGAAATGACCATGAAACATGTTCCACCCTTATTGGATGAGTCATGGCCGACCAAAAAAATCCATGGGTCAACTTGGGGACCCCATGGAGCCACTTGGGTAAGAAAATGACATTAATAACTTTTTATTTAAAGTTAAAATAAAAATGTCACAGACATGTATTTTTTGACGAAAAAATTTTTTACATGGGGTTATACTAGTCATTTTTTTGACTATATATATTCATTGGAAATAAAAAATTATTTCCTAAATCATAGTATTTTTTTTATAATTTTTATAACTTAAATAAATTTCGTTATTTATGACACCATGATGATGCACCGATTACCCCATTAATGAATGATTTAAATAAAATCTAAAGATAGTGTAAAATATAAGACATACACTTGTAAAAAACCTATTGGTTGTGTGGATTTAGAACCCTTATCACCATAATCCTAGAAATATATAATTTTGGGACCTTTGATATCTGAAAATAATTTTATAACAAACTAACTTTTCAAGACTTTCTAAGAGTTCCCCTCCTCCCTCTTATAAAAGGCCCCCACCTCTACCTCCTTACCCACACCTCTAAAGCCCTTAGATCGACCAAACTATGCTCATATTGTCTCTAAAAATCCCTCTTTTAATCCTAGAAGCCTCACTTTGGGCATAAGTCTTTCCAAGGAAGCCTTTGATCTCAAATCAAAAAGAGTTATCCGATTTTAAGGTAATGTCTTCTCTTATGTTCTTTGGTTCTATTTTGCTTCTCCAACCCACTAAACTCTTTTTATTCCTTTCTTTTGTGACAAAAACAGTATATTAAATATAATATAATTCTGTTATGAGGATTATTATAGCTACACTCATACCCACCTCCATCTAATGGTTAAAGAACATACTTTTTTCTGTGGGTGGTGAATTACTGCCTCACGAAACCATGATTGTTCAATATTTCTTTTGACACCACTAATGGTGGCCATTAATATGTAACTGTTTTTATATATGATATATACATTATGTTTATGTATTCCTTATGCTTCTGTATTTTTCATTTATTCCATACCTTTCTAGTTTCCATAATGGGTAAATGCGATAATTTCATTTTAGGAAGTACCACCCCCTCAAAGTGATTTGAATCGTTAATACCAGATGTGGGATGTATAAAGAATTGATTTAATGATCTTATAAATTATATTATACTTTAATTATAATATAACTACGTACCATTATTTTTTTCATTCCATTAAATTATGAAATAGAAATGAAACTAGCGTTCATGCGTACGTACGACTTACCGTCTCCATGAACAATACATTTCATTTCTTATCTCCAAATGTTATTTACTATTATAGGTACATATATATAATGGATATATATGTCATATAATACATCTAAATGAGGGATATAATTCTGTAATTATAATATATATATATCTCATTTAGTTTAAATTCCATTAATATGACAAAGAAAATTAAAGTACCGTTCATGCGTACGTACGACCTACCATCTCAATGAAAGGTGCATTTCATTTTTTATATCCAAATGATATGGAATAGAATAAAATGAATATATACTGGATATATATGATATTTAAAATCGTTAATACTATTTTGGAAATGATGTACCTATAACTACAAGAAAAATTCTTTTCCAACAGGATCAATTTTGACTCATGTACCGAACATTGGCAAAAACGTCTGATATGAACTCACATTATTAACCAATTATTATAACATTATAATATGTGATATGAACTGAATGATAATAATTAAAGGTGGTCCTTAAGAAATTATAAATTGACCAATGTTTATTATTCAGGAATATAATGAAATGAACAAGGCATGTCAGACTTGAGGTAAGGGATCCTATCACTCTTTTTTTTAAGTAGTATCTTTTATGTCACTTATTTTAAGGTACTATTTATTATGTTAGGGGATGTTCTTTTATATTAATCTTACTATAATTTTTATGTTAATATTATTAGATAACCTATTTTATCTCATCAATCCATTTTTGGATGTTTTAAGTGGCGCCGTTAGGCTGCCGAAATTTCATAAGGGATTTTTTTATCTCACTTTGTGTTCCCGTGAGATTCATGCTAAATTTGCCACTATTTCCATTTGTGTGGTGTATGTACTACCCATTATTGTATTCTTTGAGTAATATAATTTAATTTATGGGTATTTACATCTTCATTGTATGACCCTCCTTTCATGGGGTGTACGTTTCGATAGTTACCCAAATCGGTAAGGGAACCTTTCACCCTCCTCTTTTTAAAAGACTTCTTTTTGTTAGGTATTTTAATTTACATATTCTTATGTTGGGATATGTTCTTATATATACTTATTTCTGTAAATATTATTTCCAAGTGATGAGATAACCTTTTTGTCTCTCATCAACTCATTTTCTGAATTTTAATGTGACACCGTTAGGCTGTCGAGTTTCTGTAAGGGAACTTATTAACCCAATTTAAATTCTTTGGGTTAAACCTATACATATTGATTATGTCGTGCTATGAATATGTGTGTATGACCTATTATTGTTTTACACTTAATATCCTCTTATATTGGGTGCATTTATATTTTTTACACATAATTATGTAATGGATTTATCCTTAATCTAAGGATACTGACTTTGTATGGGACTTAGTCTCAATCTCCTTTCAGTGAGACATATTTTGTTCTAATACAAGACTTTCTTTTATATGATGTATAACCCCCTTTGACTTTTACTTTTATTCAAAAGGAATCTTTTCTATACGAAGCGTTTTACTAAATGACAAATGTATATTTCTTTTTAACGTACACAGTGACAACGACCTCTCCGCTGCCGCGAGTATAATTTGATCTTTGGATTCCTCAAAAAGCCATAATATTTTTAAAAGTAAATAAATACCATATACACTTTTATGTATTTTTGTTTTGAAAATGGTTTTGATAATTGATTTGTTATGTAAATATATTGAAGTGATATATTGTGATTGAAATGAGGAAATGTTTTCTTTCCATTATATTTGTTTTATGTATTATGATTTTGTAATGGTTCATGGAAATTTGATGGGTGGTTACATGATAAACTATATGACGGGTGGTGCCGTGAATACCAGGACGGGTGGTTATGTTATAACCTCTAATGCATTGGGAATCGAAGACGGCCGTATGGCTATTCTATGTAGTGATATGTGTGGAAGTCGACCGTATGATTATTCCACTTAAGTATGTTTTTTTCCCAAGTTACCTTTATATGTTATGTGTTCTTTATAAGGTATTATGGTAATCTTTTGGTTACAAAGGACAAGTAGTGATCTTTTATTCAATGAAGAGTATTTACTACATCAAAAAGGTAAAAATTATTACTTTGATAAAGTATTCATGGTTTACTTGTTATTTTGAAAAAATAACAGTTTTCCTTCTTTGTGTATCCTTTACTGGGCTTTTTATGCTCATCCCAAGTTTTTGAAATGTTCTCCACAGGACATAAAGATGAATATGGTCAAGGATGGGATCAAGGAAAGACATACTATCTAAAACATGGAACTAGACATGTTTCTTTTTAAGAGCTTTTATTTTATGGAAACTTAGTTGAAGTGTCTACTTTGTAATATTTTGAGATGTAATAGTTATGACCTTATTCTCTAAAACTCTAAAACTGAAAAGATCTACTTTGTGAATTATTCATTTAATTCAAGACTATGTAATGTTTTAAGGCCGGGTCCTTACACTTATAAAAAAATATAAGGAAACCCAGAGGGCCAGCCGAAGTCGTTGACCACAGGCACCTGCGGTACTTGATGTTCAACCATGACTGAGGAAAGCTTCGAAGCCAGCCCTACATGAGGTAGGAGTGCGGGATGTGTATAATCCCACAAGAGCATGCATGGTGCTCAACCCATGTAGAAAGGGTGCATAGTGGCTGTTTGGATTGTGCCTAATGAGTAGCGAGTGGGAGTAGAGCACGCCCGTAGGGTGAACATGGTACGGGGTGGTACCATGAGTGTAATGTGGGTAATTTGGAGGAAGGTTATTGTAGTTTTATTGATGAACCCTGAGAGGTACACAATAAATATTGATGTGGGTCAGATTTTAAAAATACAAAATCTATCCAAGATATCCATAAAATTCAGCGTGTAATCACGGCTGTACATCTCATCGCACATTGCAGATATAATTACTGTCGTCCAATATCTTTCACTATATTGTCTTCACCATCCGGCCACTCGACGCGAATCAGTACACCATCGCCACTTCGGGGCCTCCTTGATCGAACAATGACCACCGTTGAAGCTCAAACCTCTATGCATAATTATCATTTGAGAAACACGGTACCACGCATGCGACTATGTTTGAATTCATGTAATGAATGGATAAGATCGTATGTGGCCAAAGAAAATGATGGTTAAAGGCCACATCATGGACCTTGGGCATTCGTGATTGGGGGTTTCATGCTTTCATAAACCCATGTACGTGATGTTCTCACCGGGAAAAAAGGTGCCTCATTGAATGGAATGAAACCAAAATAATTGGAATATCATGACCTATGGATTTAATGTTTTAAATTGAGGATATCTTGGGAATTCATATATTTAAACCCTGGGTATATGGACCCATACCCTCTCTTATAAAAGGAGTGGCACCGAGTTGAAGTATGTTGTGGCCCTCTAGTTATAAGGAGATCATGTTTCTCCAATGAAATAGAGCTAATGTGAAACTCTATGGTATGTGAAGCATAGAGGTACCATGTAGCTTTGGTACACAAAGGAGAATAAGATACCGCTGCCCTTTGAAAAGTGATATGCACACTCAAAGGGTCACGTAAAGATGATGTCCCAAGAACTCATTGAAAAAAGGAGAGACCCACAGAACATGTGGTTCACAAAGAGAAGAACCACAAACCTCTTTGTTCATGAAAGAAGATGTACCCTATATGAGAAGACACCCTAGGAATGCGTGACCAGTTTTAATAAACCCTCATCAAGCATGTAAATGAATTCTTGTGGGTACAAAATTTGTGCATGAACCTTTGTGATACCCTATGTTGGTACTGGATCCATGAATCTCCTTGGTTTTACAAAGTTAAGGAGAGTTCATAAAGGGGTAGTGTACACATACACTGCCCTTATAGAAGAAGAGGAACTATGGGTGTGCATGGTTGTATGAAGAAGATAACTCGTGAGAAGGAGTAAAGCATGCATACATGAACTGCTATTTTTGAATAAGATGAAGGGAATTGTGATGTATATGAGATCACACACATAATTTGAGACACATGAGTGTGTGTACAAGAAGATGTAGAGTATTCATGGTGTGCATGCTGACATGTGCATGCATTGAGATCATCCACATGTAAAGAGAACAAAAGACAGTGTGTGTGGACTTATGATGAAGAAAGGAGGAAGAAATAAAAAATGAAAAAACACATATTGAACCTTAATTAAATAGAACATGTGTGTGTGTGATAAGTACCAAAATGGGAAGAAGAGAAAAGGAAAAGAAGAAGAGTAAGTGTGTGTGCTTAATGAATTTTGACCATTCCAGATTTCACACAAGAAAAGGAGAATATAGAGATTGTACATTCATGCATGAATTGAATGAGTATTGAGATATTACATGCATGAATGCATGAAGTGAATGAGTATTGTGACTAAATCCAGATAGAGTTAAAGAAGATCTTTTACTTGAGTATATAGTGTTTGAGAATTCCAGAAGACACAGAGAGCTAACTTAGTGTAAGATCATTCTTTCCTATCATGATTCTTGAAGTAGTTGTGTGCATCACATGCACACATCTAAGAGAGGACTAGTATTCACCAGAAGAATAAATAATTTTCCGAGCCTTGCGGAATTGAGGACTAATTCGAAAAGTTTTCATAGTTATTGAGAAAGGCCAAGAGATATTACCAAAGGCTTTTGATGATTCTTGAGAAGATACAGGCAAATGTGTGATTCAACAAGCCTTTGTGGGAAGAGTATAAGATCAATATATAGTGAATAAAAGAGAACATAGAGAAGGAAGATACTCGTGTGACTCAAGAGATAGAAGAACTCTGTGAGATTCATGGATAAGAAGAAGTCTTTAGTGGAACTCTGAAGCATGCTAGTGGGACTCTGGTTACACATTGGGAAGCAGTACAAAGAACCTACTGTGAGACTCTGTGATTCACACTGATCTGGTCACTTCAAGAAATTTTGGGGAGAACCTAGTCTGGGAACTATTAAAGAAAACATCAGGTAGAGAAGTTATGAATTTGTATGAATGTTATTATATTACATACTTTTTCGGATTTGGTAGATAGGTAATATAATAATTTTTTTGGATCTAATATTGGGAAGCGAGTTGGTGCATCACAATTACCTATCTTAGAAGGATGTGAGAGTTACCTGGGGATTATAGTTTTTTTCTTTGGATGAATGTTATAGTTATTTGATTTTTATCTCAGGTAATAAATATATTATTTTTAAGAATTATGACTTATTAATTATTTTTTAATCATGAACTATATAGGCAATAAGAATATCACACATAATGGATAGGAAAGTAGGATTCACATGAAATGTGGGAAAGATTGTGTGGGTTTTATCCCTAAAAACTGACGTTTTTCTGTTTAAAGATTCAAAAAAAGCACATATGATAATTTTTTTAATGGATGATGGGAAAGACCTCTTTATTGAATCAGAACGAAACAACCTCTTCAATGGACTGGGAGAAGAGGAAACCCATTACTTGACAAGGGCACAAATGCCAATAAAGCAATGCCCGAAGGATAACAAAAAACTTTGTGGACAAAAAGGAAGCAGAAGAAAAATCAAGTATAAAAAAGAACCTCATCACCCCCTCTGTCAGAAAATGCAAGGTGAGATTCATCGAAGGAGATGCCTCGCCCCCCCCCTCCAAGATTTTGTGTCATGATGAAAAAACAATGTGGTAGAGTACTCTTCCAATCCACACCGAGATGTAGATGGATGACCGGATGATAGGTGCCAGCACAACATTCCCTCTTTTGAGCCACCCACCCGATAGTGCATGCGAAAAAACACAGCACTATCAACCTGATGCAAGACAGAGCCAGACAGAAACACAGTGCAAAAGATCCGACAAAGTGCCCATCCATTCAAATGAACAAATGTCTGATAATATGTTTGTAAGATACATGATGTATTAGTGGTGAACCCAATGTGGGTGGTTATTTTTTGATTTTAGTTAATAAATGTTTCACCAACAACCAATATGATGTTTTTTGATATAGTTTTGGATACCATTATATCTATCTGAACATCCTAACTAAGGTTATCTGATACAAATATTCAAAGTTGATTATGTTATATAGATATATAGATATTGTTAGGTGAGAACATAATTATTTTGGGAACAGTCCTGCATGAGGGTGCTCGGTTAAAATCAATTCACTATTTAGGTGAGGACTTATCACATTGTTTTTAATTTATGAATTACATCAAGACTTGGAGTGAATATTTGGGTCATTGGTTGTCCTATTATATTCAATATATGAGCATGAATAATACCCAATGGTTTTAAATTTATCGGAGAACTGACTTTTGGGATTGGTGGGAGATATATATAACCTTGTCTTTGACTTATAATTTTAGTGAATTGGATCATAGAGTTACGATCATGTGTGATACACTATATTGTTTAGATTATAATGGTAAATGAATTATTGATGGAAAATCAGGGTAAGGGATTTATTAGAGATTTATCCACTAGAGGTTATTTTGAGTATATGGTATAGTCATGGGAAGATATACTTGGTTAGATATTATTTCATGGAGGGTGTTTTTGGTAATATGAAATTGTTATGGTTATGCCTTAGTAACTTGTCACATGAAAGTCAACTTGAGTGCTCATGGTTGGAAATATGAGGCACATGGATTGACATGGTATAAATATTAAATTAAATGGGAATAAGTATTATTTTTATATGATTGTTGACCCTAGATACATTTATATATGTAGGGGTGAGAGAATTGGATTTCAATCATGGTTTGAAACTATCATGAACCAACATGGATACCCACATACACCAATACCCAATCTAGATTAATCTTGGCCTGAATGGAATTGTTTATCCCCATTGGCTAGTCATATGTTGTTAACAATAGAAAATATTAAAATGTAATGGGTTTTCAACCAAATGTATATAAAAAGGATAAAAAATATAATATAAATTACTAAGTGGTTTTTTTACTAACTCTTCACAAGGATAAAGTAAAAAAATAGACTGGTATACATCCGAAGGTATAAAAAACAAAAAATGAAAAATCTCACTGAACAATTCAATGTAAAAATTAAAAAATATCTCCACCAGTCACCTCTATCACTCCAGGTCACATGAATAAATTACACCCACCACATACAAGTGGAACTTTACCTTTACCTAGACCAAGTATAACATAATATATAAATTCCCAAATGAAAAGTTATGTCGTGAGAAAAACATCTTAGTGTGACACCACCAAAAGAATCCATAAGAAGCTCCCTAAAAATAAACCATTTTTACTTTCTATTTAAATAATACAAGGAATAAAAATTCACTTAATATTTTAATAAAAAATAATATTTCCAATTAATATTTGGAAAATTATCAAAAAATGATTAAAGGAATATTTTTTATAAAATAGTTGGAATGGATTAAAAAGTTTTATAAAAAAAGGCATGCACAATCTAGTGAATAAAAAAAACCCTGTTCATATGCACTATGTTATATTAGTTCCATATTTTTATATCCTCTCATTACTCAATCATTAATCATAGGAAATATATGCATGTACACATTACTAAGACATAGGCCAATATGACTAATAAATCATCATCCTATCCTTAACAATCATGGTGAACTAGGTTTATTTAGTTTTATAAACATCAATATGTTTCATTGGAGTAAGTGTCATAGTGTTTTTATCTTAATCATCCATTTACTGCACATGATAAATGTCACTTCAATGAATCAATCAGTAACTCTTGTAAAAAATAATCCACTGAAAATAAATTCATAATTCATAGTTGGAATTCCTAATTTCATGTTTCAACATGCCATTTTTATTTTTTAACACAGACAATTATTTTCATCAAATTCATGACTTTCAAAATCAACATTCATTTAAATCCATTTTTCTCAAAAATAAATCACCAATTCAGTTCAATTCATAATTTATCAAATAAAAACATTTTTTAAAAACATTTTGAAAATATTTTTAACATAAATAATCAAATTAATTTCAAATTAATTGGAAGATCATCACAAGAGAAGGGTTTTTAAATAATTGAAATCAGATTTCCAATCAATAAATAAATTATGTATTTCATTTGTAGGAAAACTATATATGGAACCACATACATTTAATAACAACATCAATCGATCAAACACTTTAAATGTGAACACCAATGGAGCGTCAAAGTCATAGAAGATAAATAAGAAATCCATAGAAATAATTCCCTTCAGATCAAGGATATAATGAATGAAAAAAATGAAGATTCATTAATCTAAATATATATAATAGAAGAAAATATTATTTCAAGAAAATAAGAAGTCTCACTCACTAGAGATATATAAAATGCATCAACTGATTATTCGTTCTCAGAACAATATATATTGGAAAAAGAAAAATGCCTCTTAGGAGCCTTCAAATGAAAAAATTCAAATAATGTTCAAGAGGAAGGATGACAGAATAGAAATGGGTGTTACTGAATTTAAGTGTGTAAAACATATTCCACAATCGATTCCCCAATAGTGATGTACCAAGGAGTGAAACTGACCCAGATCGTGACACATCCACCCCAGAACACACCACAACTCATCCTAATCAACCAGACTCTAGAAAACACTTCATAGGCATTACCTAGACCCCCTTAAATAGGTGAAATTATATGGAATATCCAATACAAGATTCCCCAACACCCCTTAAAATTTATGTTTCACCCAAAACTATCTCCACACCGCTACTCTCCTCTATACCAGAGTCCTAACCATATTATAATAAGCAAGAAAACTGAAGATTTCATAGAATAGTGGTCCATCACACAACCATTATATATTTGGATGTGGAAAAAATACTCCTACCCAAAGTTATAGAGTGAAAATTATTTTCTATGTCGTAGACATAATCACTTCAAAGTGTATCCCCTCACCTCCATGGTGAAACCCTTTTCCACCCCAATGCATCCCCTTAAAAAACTACATAAATTCTTAGAAACTCTAGATAACTATTAAGTACAGCCAAAAAAGGGAATCATAGATGAAAGAATAAATAGTTCCTAAACATGGTAATGATATGTGAAAGAAAAAACTCATGGTTATTGGGAGATCATATGTTTCTATGTGACCAATGCGAGATGTGAATTTGTGGGAAAATATCATATGGATGATTCAATTTCGATGAGACATTTATACATGAGGGAATTTCTTACTGTTTAGAAACATGATACTCCTTTTAATTTTATTATACTAATTAATATTGAGTTTTATTTTATGATAAAGTGTTATAGGAGCATGTAACTTTTTTCATTGAATTAGATTGAGGTAGTTCATGTTATTAAAAAAAGATCCCAATCTTTTTTAAATCAATGATAAACTTTATGTGGTCCTTGTAATGATGGAAGTGGGTGTGATGTTTGTGGGAATAGAAACCTATGGTTTTTTGTGTCGATTAAAGGAATCCCTCTATGATATATAGAATATTGGTATTGGATAGAGTGTGATGATAAAGATGATCCAAAAATTGAACATGCATAGGAACTGAGGGGATGGTGAGAGTGGCTTTGGAGAAGATCCATCATTAATTATTTCTTTCTGGGTGATGTATAATGATCTTAACCTGATATAGTATTGGTTAATAATTTTAGATTCTAATAATTTCTTAGATATGAGGGATCTCAGCCACACCTATCATTATGTTCAGTGATGGATGGTGTTTTTGATGCAAGTGATGTGAATTTGGATTATTTAATCAATAATATTGATACTAATATAGTGGGGAGTATCAGGTCAGTCATAAGTAAAGGAACTTCATATCGAATGGGTCATGGATGCGATGCAATCTATCACTGGATGATTGATGTGACATTGGGTTACCGGTGTATGATAATACTTGATGTGATCTAAATCTTTGATGAATTCCATAATCGAGATTCATATTGGGTGTTTTACAAATTATTTGTATTAAAATCTGGGTCAAGGTGATCTTTATGTGACCAATGGGTGATTCTTGGTGTGAAAAATTATTTGTTACATGTTATAGTTGGTGAAACACCATTTCATGTCATGGTTCTGGAGGTGAACTAACTTCATTTGAGGAATCAGGTGTGAACCTATTTTTTTTTTGTGATGTTAGGGTGGAAACCAATTTCTGAATATGATTCAAGGGTTGAATCATGTAGTGAATATTATTCAAGGTGGTATTTTTGGGGAAAATTTTTAAACATTATGGGATGTTGGTGTCAAGGATAAGAGCATGAGTGGGGCCATGTATGCAGGGATGTTAGTGGAAATACATAGATGGAGGTGGGATTTTTTTGTGAGGATGCATTAGTGGTTGATATAAATAATTAGAATATAGTTATATATGGGTGGTATGAATAGTGTTATTTTTTAGGTTATGAAAGATAACAAGGAAATTTTTTCTATATTATCATGAAAAATAAAGTTGTTTCGTTGGTGGAACACTCAGAGATTGTTGTTCAGTAGGATATTCTGATGGTGGGGATCTTTGTCAATTAGAATTGGAAATTTTAAAAAAAATATTATGTTGGGAATTAACATTAAATAGGTAATGTATTATTGAAAACATTGGGATGTATCGACAAATATGGGAATCATGAAACATAATCTTGAGGTTTTGATGGTTGTAGTGATTTGTGGATCATGTTTTGATAGATAGTGCACATTGGAATTGGAATTTCCCAAAGGGTTGTTGTTTGGTATTGAAGAATTTAAATTGATTGTTTGATGATGAGTTGGTGACCTAGGTAGGTCATATTTATAGGATGGACAATTTTTGTGGCTTCTAAAGTATGAAAATTTTAATGTTTGGGAGATATTAGTATCCTGTGTCTATATGGGTGTGAAAAAATCATATGGAATTTAAATTTTTAGTTAACAGGTGGTTCATTTCGAGAATTAGAAATCCAAATGGATTTTTTATCATTAAAAAAAACAAAATGATATTTAGAATGGGTTCTAAGGATTTGATGGTGAATTAAGGGGTTAGAAGGATATAAGGGGAATGCAATATGGCCTCTCTACTATAGAAATGTAGTAGTATATTGTTCAGAATTTGACCAAGGGGTATACACTGTGAATGATTAGGAACATTAGGATTTCCCCCTTTCTAGGTTCATTCATTATGTGACCATTTTTTTACTATAGGGATGGATGTTTGATGTTGAAAAAAAATTAAAATGGGGGATATCCACATTCTTTTGGGTCAATGTAGAATATAATAGAAGAGATAATGGAAAACCCCTCCCCATATCATATTTCTCTAGATTCGATGAGGTTCTTTTTTGTGTTTTGTATTAATTCCAAGTAAGATCATATCTCTGTTGATTATTTCTATTATTTATAGTTAATTTGGATGATTTTGGTTTTGTATGTTTCATTATTTACACATAATCACGGTTGAAATCCTTCCAATCAATGGGACAGTGACCCGACATGCATAGAAGAGAACTCAATATGAGGTTTTCACAATGTCTCCCAATATTGTATTAAAGGTACAATGCTATGTTTTTATCATGTATGTTTTGTAATTTCAAGTGAAATTGTCCATTTTATTCTCTTTAAAAAAATTTCATTTTTTCATGGAATATATAAAGGTGCATTTCAAAAGTGTACCACACCCCATTCGACGAGGTTTCAAAAATTTCATGGTTCTTAGTGAGATTTTCAAATATTATTATACGTTTGATTAAATCAACTAATTTATTATGATTGATTATAAAAAAATTGTTATAGTCTGTGATAAAATGAAAGAGATTAAGTAATGATCCAGGATTGGGTGGATTTGTAGTGAGCATGGACATTCTTAGTCAGTAGCTACTAGTTTTTTTAAAATACAGGGGAAAACATCATTAGAGGTAGGTGGAATTGGGTACCTACACATATGGTTTATGCCCATATTTTATGTTTCAAGTGATATGTTTGGTCATTCCACATTAGGATTTCAATATTTTTTTTAATTAAATTGTTTTATATTAAATTAAATGTATTTTGGGGAAAAAATTTAGTGTCCTTGATTTACCATGGGAATTTTTGGTTTTCATCGACTGAGGGTGGCCACGAATTTGAGTTTTACACTACACCATCTGATGTATGCAACCTGATGGGTGTAGAACAGATGAAGTGCATTGAAAGTGATATAGATGACCTAGTAGTAAGAATACTTAGAGACCAATAGGGTGAGGTTAGTTAGGACTTGGGATTGATGAACTAGGTTCTGGCATTGTGAGAACCTATTAAATTCCCTCAATCCTTAAAGGATGTGATATTTCTATTGGGTGTTCTCCCTCCAATGTGGTTTGATGACCTTGGTCAGTCGACCCTATTGAGTTTGGATGTTAGGTTATGTGTTTGAAATGACCTAGGATGAATTTTATAGGAGATAATATTAAGTTCATATTCATTGTGGGTTTTTCTTAGGAGTCTAGTGAGGCCTCAATGATTTTATTCATTAGATGAGGTACACCATCCCCATTGAGTGATGAGTGTTTACCTTAGAAAAAAGTTTGGGGTAAGATGTACCTTTGTGGTGTCTTTTCTAGGAGGCTACATAGGGTAAATCAACACATGATCCTATTACAAACTGACATTGTACTGGTGTGAGTGGGTATGGGTTGAGATTGTAGTGAGTGTCAATTTAGATCCTCTATTAATGATGTCAAAATAATGATAAATGAATAATGGTGTTGGGTTTAGGTATTCATCTAATTTTTTATTTATTATTTTACTTATTTATTTTAGATGAAGCTGTAAATACCTTGAAATAATTTCTTGGACCAAACCTATGGGCCAAGAAAATTGTGATGATGATGTTATGGATGCCAATAGATAATTTACTGCATCTGAATTTGTAGATTCATGTGATTCTGTTGCGAAACAGCTGACTGGATGAAAATATCTTGTTTTTTTAGATATGTTTCTTAGGATTCTATAGTTGAGCAACGTAATAATGTCCAAGATTCTAGTATTCAACCTCATGTTTGTATGGGACACCCAAGATTCAATGGATCTATTGGATTCATAGAATATCTACGATTATTCCACTTAATGTTGAAGATCACCACCACCACCCACACCTACACTACCACCAACATAATAATAATAATAATAATAATAATAATAATAATAATAATAATAATAATAATAATAAAATAATAATAAAATAATAATAATAATAATAATAATAATCATCATCATCATCATCATCCTCATCCTCATCCTCACTATAACTTAGAGATGCCTTTGTCAACCATTATATCTGACCTAACGAGTTTAGTGAAATGCATATATCTGATTTGAATTCAAATGATATATATAATCTAGATGGTTGTCATAGTAACATGTATTTTATTATAATTAGTAATTTCTTAGACTATCTATGAATAAGCTATGATCCATTTTTTTATATGAGGAGTTTTGAGGGATTCTAGGGATTCATGGGATCTCACTATTGAGCTATTAATGATGAGATGTGTGTCTATTTGAACATGATATTTATGAATGAATAATTCATACCCAAGGATTAAGTATTTTTAGAGTTCCACAATGTCACAATGTCCTTAATGACACCCAAACATAGGAAAAAACATCTATGGCGGATAGAGGTGACCAACCTAAGGATTTACAATAGTTTATTTATTTAATTATTTCATTATGTTTATCTTCTATTTTAGGGATAGCATATAACATGTATATATCAATTCCTTTATGGTTATGTTTGGAACTGTGTTGGTGGTTCCCTAATGAGGTTTGTACTGACACCCCTATTGGGATAATAATACACTGCGATAATTGGGAAGGCTCTCACATGGTTACATTTATAGGTTGGGATAAGAACTAATATTATTTATTTGAGTTGGAGCTACTCAAGTGGGATAAAAAGACGGATGGTGAGCTCTGTAGGTGGGGGAATGATATATTTTATAGTTTTATTTCCTTTTTAATTATTTTGAATATGTGGTCATCCATGAGAGTGATCTATTTTATGATAGTGTATATCAATTTTAGTTGAATGCTATATTTTTTATATTTTTGATTATTATTTTGAAAATCAGTATACTCTGATCAATTTATATTGTTTCTCCGTGATTCATGAATATTTATTAATTGATTTATCACTCAGATTAATTATTTATAGTCTCACCATGGTACCTATTTAGACCCCCACTAAAAGTTGGAAGCCTCTGCAATATAGGGAGGTGTTCGTGAGATAATGTGAAGAACCTAGCTATGGCACAAATTAATTGATCTATAGGCTTGGATTTTACCTTAGATTCTTCTGTATTCTACTGAAATCCTTTTTCCCTCATATCACCCTTTACATTTGGTGATCACCAAGTATCAAGTAATTTTGGATGATCCTTTGTGGATTCTTTTAATAAAACTTCCCCCACAAGATTATTATCCTTTAAGACTTTCCTTTTTATATTAAAATACTTGATCTTTATTATTACTCAATTATTATAATAAAATTGACAGTTAATCCATATATTAGTGATCCATTTGATCACATATTCCATAGGTTTATCCAAAACATTAAAACTGGTTTTTCACTTGAAATCTTGAATTAAAAAAATTGTTTTTTTGTTATTTTTTCCAAAAAAATCTATGGAGTAAATAACTTTTCCTCTTTTTTTATGGATATTTTTCTTGACATTTACACCATACCATATATAGAATATTTAATATTTATTTTATCTCTTGTAGAAATTTTTGAATATTGGAATTTTACATATGAGGAATAATTATTTTTATTCATTCTATTTTTTTTACCATAAGTCTTCATTTCCATAATTGTAATAAATTTTGAGTCTATATATTTTAATTGTCCATAACTTATCCCCAAAATTCCTGGAAATTTTAATATTATTCTCATTACTCTTTGAACATTCACCAATATTATATTAATTTTTATCATGTATAAAATTATTTAATTTATTTTCATCCTCTATGAACATAATAATACAATTAAAATGTTACTTATTATTATTCAATTTTTCCATTAGTTCATCATTCATCCTTTTCTCATTATTATATATGACATGTAGACACTGATTTTGTTTCATGGTCTATATTCCTATTTCCCTCAGTCTGCTTTATCTTAATTGTATATTTGAGGTAAATTTTCCATTTATTATTATCCTTATATATTATTGATATTTTATTAGAACATTTACTTAATTCCATATTTATTATTAATTATATTTATCTGCCTTCTTCTTCTCTTTAACTAGATAACTCATCTTCATTCACATTTAAAATATATGTTTTTCTCCATGATCAATAGGTGACTAATCATCTTCACATTCACTTTAATCACATTCTTCTTCGCCCATTTTAAAAAATAACCCATATTTTTTAATTTATATAACTTTTTATCATTCCAATTAGAAGGAGACATATTCTTATAGCAGGGAGAAATGTTGAACAATTGATCACAGAAAGTTACTATCAGAACACACACTATTTAAAAAACCTACTAACTTCCTCTCATAAACAAGATATTCAATACATTAATGTAACTGAATATAGGAAGAAGAACCTAACTAAATCTCTATATTTAGTCAAACTAATTATTCACTCACTAAAACAAATTCATGTCAAAGTAAAATAAATATTAAGAAAAATAAGATTTACCTTGTTTACTTTAAATTTAAATATCCATACAAGAACACTTCCATGCATTATTTGATTAAAAAGTTAAAAATAGTACAATATCAACAAAAAATTAACACTAATGATATGACTAATTATTGTTTGAAATAACATGTTCACAATTCATTCTAACCCTCCTTTGTATTTGTTACTAGTAATTCAATTGGTTCTACCACCTTCCAAAAAATTTAGAGCACCCCCTATTGACTTGGGAACCCTTTGATTTCCTATAGAAATCCACATACGATAGCTAACTATAGGTAGATAAGAATAGTTAGTCTTAAAATTCATAAAATGACTCATAATTTCCACCCAATGAAACAAAAAACTCTAAAGAATAAATTTTACACATCTTCATCAGAATTCTAAAAACATTCCACTAATATAACTTCCATTAAAACTCATCTAGAAAATAGACTTCTTGTGTAAACCATTTCTAAGACCTGAATTTTATGAACACACATATCCATGAATTTTTATGTGTCTAGTCTATGTATAAATCCATGTCATATCTTTTATAGATTTTAATTTCATCCAATAAATCAAAATTTGATACTTACTTCACCATTCAGAAGAGTATCTCATTATAAATTTCATTCAATAAATCCTTATAAAACTATAACAGTAAGAAAAAACCAATTCATCAATCCTCATACTAAAAAAATTATATCCATCACATTTCAATCATGATTGGTGAATTAATGTATAATATTTCGGCAGAATTTCCACGACTATAACCATACTGAATATTTATGATTCCTTGTGTCTTCTATAATGTTTCCACCCTATAAATCTCTAGATTAAATGATATTTCAACCCAATGTGTTTTTCTAATGAATAAAAAAACTGATTCCTATAAAAATTGATTTCATTCTAACTATCATAGTAGCACAAACCATATTTTTAAAAGATTTTAATAATTTTCAAAAAAAAAACAATTTTACCATGTTAATACATCCCCTATATACATGTTGGTAAAAATTTCAATTTCAATTGGTGAAAATGATATCACCCATTAAAACCTCAATATATTTCTAACTATAAATACATTAAATGTTAACAAAAATCCTATTAAACTCTTAAAACTATCTAAATCACTCACATGGTGCACATATACATAGACTTTTAATAGATCATTTAATCTGAAGCATAGAGAAACATATTTTGATCCATTTAGTTACAAAATAACACATTTCATATATTTTTGAATATCATTCCTTTAATTTTTGAGGAAATTACTAACAACTCCCACTAAAAATTCATAATCTGGGTTTGTAAATTCCATTTTGTACATTATATTATGTACCATTGATGTAAATAGGACATTCACTATATACATCACCAAATAAAATTTTTTATGCATTCCCCTTGGATAATTTAAAGTGATTTTACAACGGGGATGAGACTAGATTGTATTCAAAAACACTGGATTTTTTGTTATCATTTTGATTCAAACCATTATAAAAAAACAATTATTATTGGGTTCTCATCTATATTAATATAAATTCCTAATATTTTCATATCCTCCCTTTGGAATTTTATATTGAATCTTATTGACAGCTCATCATTCTCCTCCTAAATCTGTAAAAAGTTTATGTCATGAGAGATGTATGAAATTAACATAAAAGGGTAGAATAATGAATATTACATCTATAATTACTATTTATTCATAAAACAGATCGATATAAATCTATATGAATCCTTTAAATGATTTCAATCATTGAATTTATGGTAATATTTTCCAAGTGATTATTTCTATTTAGAATAGTTTCACATCAAATTTTACTCCATTACCTTATTGAGATTATCCATAATATAATATAGTTGATTCATATATAATTCTAGATCAATGTAACCATGAAGAAACATTGTTTTCATATCTATATTCTCTAGATTAAATCTATTTGTAGTAATACTACATAACATAAAAGAAATAATCACTTATTGGTAACTTATTGGTAATTTTCATGTATTAGAGATAATAATGGGTAACTTTTTGGTAATTTTACTAGGCCTTGTGCGATAGAGGAAAAATCTCCATAAAAGAACATGTTTTTTCATGAGAGGTTATTTATTAGTCAAATGTTTTATTTAGGAATGTGGGTGGGTTCCAGGTAGGGTACCTCATTCATTCTAGGTAACTGGTGGTGTTTAGTGGGACTTGACCCAATTATCATGTTAATGTGGGGTTTATATGCCGTAAGTGGGACACTTTTTTACATTGGTTTCAAAGGCGGAACACAGATAGAAGAGTAGTGACACTGCCTATGTTATGATATAGGGTCAATAACAATGACACTATGCCCGAGGGGGGGGGGGTGAATATGACAACTAATAATGTTAAATGTTTAAAATAATAAGTGATATGTGTAATGTTAACAAGGTGCACCATTATTTTCTGGATCCTACCAAACTATAATTCCATAGTTAAGTGTTCTTTCCAAGGAGTGGTGATAATGATGGGTGACCACAAATAGTTTCCAAGGGCGTGTGTGTGTGATGAAAATGAACACTGAAAGAACATGTGTTGGAATGTGGGGATAATGATTAGTATAATTATCTATTTAGTCATGGGGCGGGGAATATTTAGGGGAATCCATGCTTTCTGGTAAACTAGTGGTGCTTAGTGAGCTATGTCCCAACATCCATGTTTTGTAGGGTTTTGAAGTCTACCAGTGAGGCCTAGTTGTTACTATAACTAGGATTCCTTAATGTATTTACCATCGTTCATTTCACTTTTTAATTATGGTGAACATTTAAAAAGATATAATTATCAACACAATTATTAATCCTTATAGAACGTTGATAAATTTCAGGATTTATATATTCTAATTCAGATTAATCTTAATATTTTTATTTTTTCATAGTAGAAAGTTTTTCAGAAGTGTTTGAACAAGCTTTAAATATAATTGAATCAATGTTTCTATAAGTATTAAAGAAGACTAATTCATTATTAATTTTTTATTTATCAACATAGTTTTTAATTATTCTCTTATATTTCATTAAAGTTCTAATTAATTCATCCATACCATATTTTTTCATACATTTAGTATCATCGATTATTGTCCTCTTCAATTTCCATTATCCAGGAATAATGTCTATTTTATTTTTAATGAGTTGATATTATAATGTCTAATTTTATGTAATTATTGAAAACATTTTACTATATTCATAATTAATTGATTCAAATTTGTTATATTTTATTTAGGTGGAAATTGAAAAGAATTATAGTCATCTCTCAACATAAATCTATGATTTTATTAAAGTTTGGTTAATAAAAAATGTGTTACTTCTAAATTTTCCTAATTTAATTTATTATTTCACATGAAGATATAGGGTTACATATGTTTCTATTCATATAATATAATAAAGTATTACAAAATTTATGGTTTACCAATTATTCTTGTTTTTTTCATCTGATAATTGGATAATGTCCACCTATGTAAATTTATAGTTTTCTATCAGCATGATAAAATTGTAGGCTCTATTATTTATGATATATTATTTAATATATTCAAAGTAACAATCATAATCAATAGTATAAAAAATAGTGGGTCTGGTAGGATTTAATTTCTTGAGTATTCCAATTATTACTCCCCTAATTAAATCATTTCCGCTTACCAAGATGATTTTTGGAAGGAAAATGAGTCAAAATTTTGATAAATTAATGGAAATATAATCTTATGTAACATAATCATAAAATTAGGAAAAAGAATCCTTTTATTCAAAAAATTTCCCTCGGGTTTTATAAAAAATAAAATATAGGAGGGTGATGGGAGTGTTTGAATATTTTATCCTATTGAATTATTAAGTTTATCAAATTTTTGAAATAACAACGAAGTTTAATATTGATCATTATTTAATTATTAATGTAATAAAATATTATAGTAACTTGAGGAATTCAGTTATCATATCTGAAATATAATGTTCTATATTTTAAATTACTGATGAAAATTTTTGAACTGAATAAAATTAAAAACAAGATACATAATTTTATTATCAAACCAAATAATTTATTAAAATGATATTATTGAGATAACAATTTTAAGAAAAATGGGAAAGGTATGTCATATAATGAAAACTATCATATTTATGAATTTTATCCTTTCATAAGGAATCTATTATTTTTTTACCAATCATAAGGTTTGTATCTCTATCCAGTAATACCCTATACTATACCTATCTGTAAGAGATCAACCTATATACACCAATATTACTCGAGTTCTATCTTACTACCCATGGGAGTCATCAAACATTTGATCATATTTTCTATCTTAATATTGTTGGAAACCATTTATCTCATAGAATCAAACTTTGAAAAAATAAAATTGAAAAACTGATATGTTTACAAGAATAAATTGAAGTAATAATAGTTCATTATAGAAAAACTAATAAAGAAAAATATGACATAGATCATAAAAAATATAAACAAAAATTAGTTTTAAATATTCAAATAAAACATAAACTTTTTCAAAGCACATTTTGGTGTTTTCATGAAAACTTTTGATTCTAGATATGGTTATTTATTTATATGAAACATTATAATAAGATCTAATGGTTGAATCCCATAAAACATAGGTTCATTTTTAACCACATCAGTATAAGATTCTCCATCTACGGATGAAATCCACATGTTTATAAATCAACTAATGAGTTAAATTAGATATTTTATTGTGCTTGTAAGTATAATGTTAGTAATATGACACTGATGTTTATTTCATTGAATTTTCATAAAATAGTTTATGGTTTATATATTTTAGTTACCAAAATTTCATTCAATATAAGAAAAAAATAAATAGAAATTTCTAGTTAAAATATTATTATATAATGTTTATTGGTATTATCCAAAAAAATTAAGTGATTCATTGAGTCAATAATATCCCCAATAGTCACAACACACCATGGTATAAAAATTATACCATCGTTAATTAAAAATAAATTTTCAAATACAAAATGAAATAGCTTAATCAACTTCAGATTTCATCCACTTAAATTATAGAAATTTGATCATAAATGAAATTCACCTCATTTTTGAATTGGTAAAAAAATGTGGAGGGGTAATAATGTGAAATACTTGTGAAAAGAATGGGTCCATATTAGAAAAATTCATTATATATACACATAAATAGACTTAAATGTGTTGATGATGGAAGTACAAATTTTTTTCATTAAATTACCATAAAAATTAAATCGATATTGAAACTATGAAATATGCTAAGAAACCATGGTGTATTCACCCTTAATTTTTCTTCTCTTAAAATATCAATTACCACTACTTCAACATTTTTTATAGAGAAATGAATACCACTATCTTCATTTATAAACACAATGGATGCTCCATGATGTTGTGATTTTCTCACTTTAAATTCCATTATATAAATAAGAACCATGAATATATCCCAACTCTATTCGATAGTCATTTATTCTAGTGAAAAAAATTGTAATAAAAAACAAAAACTTGGTTCTCTCCCATGTGGAAAACATTGAATTTTGGAAAAACCATGTACATCATTATATCATTTGTATTGAGACCTAAAAAATAGATTTATACAAAAAAAATCTGTGGTTTTGTTTGGTTAACACCAAAACACGTTTTATCACCAAAATATCACACATATTTTAAACACCAATCTTCAACTTCATTTTTTTCATATATTAAAACATCACATTATTCACCTCCAAACACCCTTGACGAAATCTGAAACACTCGAATTCTTATATGATTTATTATTATTTGTGTATTTAAATAAGAAACAAATATCAATCACATATAATTTATTGTAAAATACAAAAATATCTTCCTTAATATTTAAATAGATCCATTTTAATGAAAAATTTCATAACACCTTCTTTGGTCATAACATTAGGTGAGATGAAAAAACAAGTGAAAACCCCAATTGTGTAATGTTATATAAATTATAGTCACGATATAATTTATATTTCATTAATAACTTTTAAACACTAATCATCTATATGACCCACAGGGAAATATTAAATTTGATCATTCTTGACGAGGACTGAAGATAAGTCTATGTAATAAATATTTAATACGACTCTTCTTGGAATTGATTTTTTCTATTTTTTTCTTCAGAAATTAACCAATAAGACTTTTATTTTTCCTATGTTAATGTGTGATAGTTACATAGATAAGTCAATAATATTAATTATTATTCTAAGTTTCCTTTATAATCTCCACATATCTTATTAAACATTATGAAAAATAGACTATTTTTATGTAAAAATTTAGTACAACATGAGTGTTTGACTTCCAAAACTACTTCATAATGGAGAACAAATAAATTTTCTTAATGATCAGGGAATTTAACAGAGCTTCCTACCCCAATAATACAGAAGTATGTTCTCAAAATCTGTTTTTTAAATATCTATAAAATCCAAATTTATCTTCATGTAGATATGCTATTTTATTTTAAAAAAAATCACTTGTCATAATTGTATATTATTTAGGTTAAAATAGTGTAATTTTTTGGTACAAAGAATTAAATTTATTATTTATTATCACTTTTTTTGAAAGGGATCCTACAAAAGATATTTTTCTATATATATCATTATTTACGGAGGCAACCATTCATCTTTTTTAATATTAATGAAAAATCCTTCATTTAGTGTAACTCATTTTTTTTATATACACTATTTATTCACATTAATATAATGCATTAACTCCATTTTTATTCGTATATTTTTTAGGTTTTAGTTTCATGCATGAAATAATACATGAATAAATTGAGTAAAATAATATGGTTGGTATTTATATTTATAATATTTCAATTTTCAGTAAATTTATTTCCCATTTTTTCCAGCATAGGCTTAATTTTTAAATTATCTTTTTCTATCTTGGGAAAGAATCTAAAATCCCTTCTTAGAAAATTATTATGAATGATATTAAGAAACAAAACTCAATGATTTGTTCTATTGAATCTATTATTCATTAGTTAATTTCATAACACCACTAAACACTAACAGATCTTATGAGATCAAAACATTAAAACTAGCGGAATAACATGGTTCATTTAGCACACCAATCTAGGTGTGGGGGTGATGTATTAGTGATGAATTGTTTCCCCAATTATGTTATTATATGAATTAAAACATTATGATTTTTATATAGATATGATCCTATCTTAGAAGATCTTTCTCACCCATATGGATGAAATTTATTGGTCAAGTATTACACATTAATGTTTACAAAAGGTTTTCATTAATGTGTGAGTCTAATAAATTCTAAGATTGGTTTGGTTTCTGAGAACGTTATTATCAATAATATAACTATTATTATTGTATTAGGTTAGTGTAAATCCTTGAATCCAGAAGCGTGATAATTTTTTTCTAAAGTAATGGAAGATAACATCCTTGAGCTTTTATTATAACATAATATGAATGAAATTGTTTATCCTAGTACAACCATATTTTGTAAATTCCCTCCTAACTCTTAGTAAATATATTTTTGGACATTATCAGATTCCTTGGAATCTAGGAGTAGACATTAGTCTATAAATACATCTACTGGTACAGGAATACGAATAAATGTCCAAAAAGTCGATCATCTTTTAACCTCTTCATCACTAACAACTCTAGAAAGGTATCATGCACCCATAAGATGGGCTACCTCCTTCTCTGTATAAATTATCTTGGTTAATCCAACTAGGAAAAAATATTTCTCTGACCTCCATTGAAATTTCATATCCACTGCCATCAATAATATTCTCGAAACCTATCTCTTCAATACAATAGTGTATCATATTCCCTCGATAATATTGAACTCATTATACTTATTCATTTTACCATTTATAATTATATTAATTCATGCATAATATCTCCATAAATATATAAGGAATCCTACATGTTTCTTGGTTTCATGAAAAATCACTAAATAATACATTATTTGACAAAGAATGGAAACTTTAAATATTAAATTTGAAATCCTAGTAAAATACCCCATGAATTTTCTTATTTAAAATCATAAAAAAACATGGATATCACATTGAATCATGGATTTAACTATACCATGATAATATGGAAATAATTTATCAATAAATCATTTTCATATTTATTTTTCCTTTTGATTTTGAGTGAAAAGATTCCAAAACATAGAAAACCATTACATATTATCTAGATCACTTTTACATGAATTCTCAAAGTCATATAACCAAAATTCATATGTCCATAAATTTATTTGAGGGACATATAAAAAAGTATTTTGAAATATATTTCATATGATGAAATATTTTGATCTCCTAAGTACAATGATGATGTATTTTAATTATTCCAATTTCATGAAAAAATTTGTACAATCTGCTCAATAGATTGGGATAGAGTTATACAAATAATGAAGGTGTATGTTGTATAATTACGATCAAACTATATGTTTTATGATGAAGTTGCATGGTCCTTATTAGGTCTTATGATCATGAAATATGGTTAGTAGGAGTCATATAATCCCCATTATATTATACGATAACATCATTTCCAGATTCATGGACCAACACCAATTTTCGGGATGAATTAAAATGACGTAGTGTCATTTAGAAACATTTTAGATCATGTCTAGACTCATCAAAAAAAATTCCCAAAAAACCCAAAACATTTCTCATATATCTTTAATGCAAATAAAAACATAAAAATTTCAGGGGTTCTTCAATATCCACCATTGGATTTATTGTCAACCATTGTGACTAACTCTCCACATCTTCCAAAAACTCATTTTCTTATTCAAGTTAATCCAGAACTCATAATCTGTTGAAATAAAAAAATCGAAGCACCAAAATATTGATTAGGTTATTTTTTAGTATAAATTAATCTATCGGTGATAATAAAAAGTTGGGCAAATTTATAAATTGATCCCCAAAATTATTTCACTAACCAATTAAAACTACATAACATTTTCAGAATAAATATATTTAACTAAAGGGAATTTATATGATAAATAAAGGGATTTTCTAATCAAATGGTTTTACTTCTATAGTCCCTCGTTTTAAATATAATCAACGTCTTAGTGAGAGTTCTTATTAAATATTATTAATGACATGAGAATGGATGAACACCCAATTTCAAACACTGGTACTAAAATCAATACATTGTGATAACCTTGGTGAGAATATCATCCAACAAGTCTCTGTTAGAAAAAATTCTATGTTCATGTCCCTAGATGTCACCATATCATTAAAGAAATGTTATTTGATACGAATAAGTATGGATGTTGAGTGTTGAACATGATTTTAAGGAATGCTTATATAACAATGATTATAAACAAGAGTTCTAAGAGGTTTCTCCACCTCAATCCTCAAATAATTATGATGATCCTCTATGAAAATAATTAATAAAAGGAAACTAATATTAGTAACACATTTATCCTTTATTGTAATTAGTGTTAAGGAATTCAATTTCAAATAGTTCCAACCGACACAACTGTCTACAAAGTCTAAAATTTCTCTTGAGGTGGAAATTTTATCATTAGAATCACCTAATTAATCAGTATCTATAAAATAGAAAGGTTTCAATGTTTTTATTTTTTTTTAATGTAGAAAAACAATTGTGGTTATTTTGGAATATCTATTGAATCTTTTGTAATGTATAATATGTGACTTCTTTTTTTCACTTTAATAATGTTAAATTAGGCTCACAACACAAACAATATCAGCGATAGAATCTATGATATAATTTTTTTCCCAATTAGTCTTGTAAATTATCTATAATTAATAATCAATACTTATTTAGAAAAATTATATTCAACATGAATGGGTTTAGATAATAGATTTTAATCCTCCATCTTATAATTATTTAAAAAATCCATAGAATATTTTTTTTGGAAAAAAAAAATAATGTCGTCTCCTTTATAAACTTATAACCCAAATAATTTCATAGCTCAACCAGTATGGTTATCTCAAATTGTTCTTTAGTTGATTTGAAAAAAAATGATAGGTATTCTCATGATCACTTAGAAAATTATCATCATCATCATACACAAGGACAATAATTGTATCAAACTTAATCTATATGATACACAAGTATCTATCGACATTACCGTTTCATAATCTTATATCTTTCAAATTTTTATCCTTATTCTAGTACCATGTCCATTGGGATTTATTTAATCCACATATAGATTTATTTAATTTATATACACTTGATCAATTATGGTTCAACAAAATACTCTCACGCTGCACAACATTAGCTTTTTCAAGCTATTAATTGAAAAAGATACATTTGACATCCACCAAATTGATTTTATATAGTGTATATAATACCAATATAAAAATCTATTTTGGTGTAAAATATTGAAATAAGAGTAATGGTTTCTTAAAATTATAATCCAACCTGAGAAGAACCTTTGAAAACATAGCTGGACTAGTTTCAAAAAGTTATGTCTTGATCATTGTGCTTATTCATATAAAACCATTTTGATCAAATAAAATTTTTTTATAGTGTTTTGTAACCATATCCCATTTAAAATTCCTTACAATATTAATCTTCTCATTATCAGTAGCTTTAATCCAGTATTTATATTGATATTATTAAGATATTGAATATGGATCAATCTATGAGATTAAAGCTATTTCATTGTCAGTCTATTTTCTTCTTTATTATTTTATTAGATTAAAATCATGTACAATGATATTTATTCTTTCCAAAGGAATATCTATATTTTGGTATATATTTTTTATTTCATAGAAACCTAAACCTCATCACTATTATGATCATACATAACATAAACTACCTCAAGTCAAGATTCTTCTTATACAAGACCTTAAACATTAGAATTATGGTAGATATATTCATCTTCATTACTGTATATTTGTCTATATAGAGAATTACATGCATGTTTATCATCAAAAATTTTTTCATCATAAAATAAAAAACATTTATATAGCCTCTTTTTTTTCAAAATATGTTTCATTTACTAGATGAAATATATCCTAAAATGACACCCTTATCATATTTTTCATCAAACATTTACAGTATTTAGTTACTATTATCTATAATGTAGGGACTCCCAGACAGATTGAAGTAGTCCACAATGGGATTACTTATAAACCACATATCATAGAAGATAATGTTGAAATAATATATCAATAAACACCTATATTACAAATGAATAACTATTAAAATAAAAATCCTCCCAATTTAGTCTTTAGAGGACAGACTTTGTTAGAATTATTCTTCCCATATATACTAGGATCATATTATTTCTATCAATGACTCAATTTTATTAGGGGTTTATATAGAGTAATATAATGGTTCTTTATTCCCCATTTTTATTATAATATTATAATTATCTACCTATGAACTCATTTTCAATTTCAGACCTTAATTTCTTGATACACATCCCCAACTACCTCACAACTATTCTTGTAAGGGTTTTAAATATATCTAATGACTCTGAAGTGTTATTAAATCCATTAATTTGGGATTTATATTATAATAATTACTAAATTTTATAAAATAAATATCACCATGAGTAGAATTATTTCTCATGAGTGCACAAAAATTAGAGTGTGTCATCTTAGAGGTCCGGATGGTCTCATTTTGAACACACTTATACCTTTATTGAGTGATTTTCCCACTACATATTATTGAAAAAACATCCTTAAATTATCATTTATGATGATGAAATTATATCACTGTATCCCCCTCATATATATATATATATTGTCTCCTTCAAATATGACCGAAACTTACGTACTAAAATCTATTCACATATTTTTAAACTGGGTAACATAAAATTTTTTAGTCTCTAATTTGAATGTGATTCACTGTGGTCAAATCACCTGAAGTGAAAATCCTAACATTATTTATTCTTAGGGTAAGATAAGTGATACACCTAAAAATATATTAACATAACTTATCACATAGATGAATCATAATGATTATATTGTGTTTGATGTCATAAAATTATAAAGAATATTTTCATTTTAGTTTTTTGTAATCTATTTCAATAGTTCCAATGCCCGGGATCATTAAATAACATTCATTTAAAAGAGTTACTATTCCACCATTATGTTGATATATGTTTTATAGGATCCTTGTTGCCTCATTTGTGTCATGATAATCAACTATTTTCTAAAAATGGATTTTTCCATTTACATAATCAATGAGAAACATGGGAAATAAGATCCCTATTACCCTTGATTTTTTTCTTCAGCTCAATTTCCTCATACATCAATTTTTTGTTTTACTGGAATCATGGAAAATATTTTTTTTTTACATTGTTGATCAAATAATCTATATATCTCCCATGTGTCTTCAAACATGATTTGAACATGCATCTTATATGGATTTGGAGATGTGTGATCTTTAGGCGGTGGAGGAGTGGGAGAAATATATTGAATCTATATTTTTATTTAAGTAAACATCTAATATGAAAAATCTATGATTAGGTCATCCATTCCCTACAAATTATCTTAAAATTTTGATTCAAAATCAAAAAGTTTAATTTTATAAATGTCCAACATTAAATAAGATTCATAATTAAGACCCAGTTTAAAGACGCACCATTTATGTATCCTCATACATGAAAAGGGTTCTTGTGATTTCACAATGTATTAACTAAAATATCCATCCTACCCTCAATTGTGAAGTTCCCCTATATGACTGATTCCTGAAAGGATTCGTGCATAAAATATTTTAAAAAATTAGTAGTGAATCATAGTATATAAAAAAATTATTTAGAATAAATAAATGTAGTAAACATGTTAAAAATATCTCACCTATATCCATAGACTCTTCCTAAGATATTTCCCCCTTTTCCCATCTGATCCCCCTTCCATTTTTCAAGTTTAACTTGGGGGGGGGGGGGTCAATATAATTATATCCTAAAGGGTTAGATCTTATTTTTTGAAAATTTTCATCAATTATTTGGTATCATTAATGTTTATTCCCTCCACATGATATTGTATGAGGGTATTTGTTATTGAAATGGAGCTCCAGGAGAGATCTCCTCATTGTAATATAAATTATGTTTAAATAATTCATTAATATTTTTATTAATTTAAATTGTTCTAAAATATTATATTTCCCTTTCCAAAAAAGATTATTTTCATCTACTTTCAAAAAAACATTTCAGTGTACATTCATATAGAAACTGACATATGTCACATGGATTTTGATGTTTTATCTTCCCCTAAATGAATTCTGATGTGGGTTGATTGAGGATCCCTCAGTCTCCTTAAAGATGAGGATAAAAACTTCTCCTAACTCCTCCATTATCAGGTATATCATATGTTAACTAATAAAGAGGGGGAAACATATATTAGTATAAAAACATCATTTTATTCAAAATAATAACAAATTCTTCACTAAAATTGTATCCCATAATTGAGATATTATCATTTTCCACACCTATATAATTAAAAATAAAAATATGAACATCTCTTTTAGCCTTCACTATAATTTTTTTTATTTTGAATTTATACCCCTAAGAATTTCATTATCAAACAATTAGTACACAAATATTTAAATCCAACTAATAGAAAATAGTAAATAGAAAATAAAAAATGATCCAATAAAAAGTAAACAAAACAAAAAAAATTTATTTATATTTTTAAAGTAGTTAATTAAAAATCTAACAACATTAATGTGAGATAAATGACATTAATTAATGAAAAACACTCCAATAATGGTACATCACTAGTAAATATTCTTCAAAATTTTACATCAATTTTTTCAACAAAAATAATATTCTTTGAATATATTATTTTATAATTGTTTTTATTTTTATTTAACATTTTTGATTAAAATTGTTTATTTTTCCATGAAATTAAAAAATATATAAGTTATGTAAGTTTAAACATGATAAACTAAAAAAAATATTATAAAAAAATCAATTTAACTTGTTAGTTATAATATTTTTTCTAATAATGAACATAAAACTAATATATAAACAATTTTATGATATTTAAAAAATTAAATAAAAAATTAAAATATGTTACCTTCAATTATAGGAAATTACTGAAGGATTTGTTTCCCTAATTCCATCCTTACAAATTTTCGACATGGAAGGGTATAGTTATAATATTTGATCACCAATATTATATATTAATATTTCGATATTTTTAGTGATCTCATATAAATCGTCATCTTCCCCACGTTTTTCATCACCATCATGTTGTAGGCATGTAACATCTACAAAAATAAAAAACCTCCACATAAATATTCCTCTCAATAATGGAGGCTTTAGGTCTACATGGATTAATAACATAAAACATTGATATGATCGTATTTAATTAACAAGGAAAACTCTAATGTCAATCAACCTGTTCTAATTTTTTTCTCACACAAAAATATCCATTAAATTCTCCAGGACATTATAATAACCCAAATATTTATAGAATGAAACATTTTAATATCTATTAATATTTATGAACAATATATTAATTTTAAGTTAAAGGGGATGCTTTTTTTATAGTGTACTCGATATTTCACAATGGGATCCTCTGAGATCATACATCGCACACAACAGTGAGTTATACCGAAAAATAAAATAAAATAATATTAACTTAAATGGTAGTTAAAACATAGCTGTTGTATTTCTAGGAATAAAAAATAACTATATTATTATTTTACATATTTATAAAATTCTTTTACATTTATCTAATGAATATTATGGGCTTCAAATTAGAATGAATCCAAATTTAAGCATGAAATACTCTAATATTTTTAAAAGGTCATTTTACCGCCTTTTGATGGAAAACATTTTTAAATATAGTTTTTTTCACTTTTAAATGTTATATATGAAAAAAAACTTCTTTTATATAAGGTTAACAACAAATTTACTTTTTATAAATTTTGGGTATTTTTCGGATAAAATTCATATTTTTATGAATAGTGAAAAATACTCCATCTTAATTTAAAACCGACGTTTCAACTTATTTATTTATATAGATTGATTTTTATTTTAATTGTTTTAAAGTGTAATTATATTATATTTTTATCATTTAATCCAATTATGGGTATTAGAAGAAATTAAACATTGAAATTGGACATAAACACAAGTCAATCTTTTGGTAGTTTTTACATCATATAAATATGCTTTTTGGTTTTGATAAAGGGAATTAAATTTAAATTAATTTTTGAAAATTATATGTTTTTAAATTGGAAAAATATATTTCATATTTGTAATTAATATTTCTAATTTTTTTGAATATGATACTTTTATTTTTAGACATTATGAATAGTAAATTTAGTAAATATTTTATTTACCATGGTTAAAGGGTAAATCAAATAAATAATGGTAAAAAAATAATATTATAACAATATTAAATTATCCTAAAACATGTCCAAGACCTATTTTATGAGATATTTCAGACCATACGATCCTTGGGTTGATTTTAGGACCCCATGGAGCCACTTGTGTGTGAATGTGACATTTAATTACTTTAAATTTAATGGTAACGAAAATATAATCTAAACATGTATCTTTTAGTTAAAAAATATTTATATGGGGTTATATAAGCTATCTTTTTTACTATAAATAGTTATTATAAAGATTAAAATATATCCTACATCATGTTATTTTATTAATAATTTTTATACATTAAGTAAATAAATATATATATGACACAATGATGATGTAGTGATTATCGTATTAATGAAATATTTAAATAAATGAGATTATAAATATTAAAATAAATCTATATTGATACATTTTATGCTATCCATGAATTTTAAGGATTATTTTCACTGATTATATTTTAATTTATGGAGTTCTTTTCAAAAGAATCAAGTTTTTATGGGTTTTTTAAAAGTCACGATATGAATAATATAAAAATTGACATAAATGTGTTTTTAAAACAAATACTATTTTATTAAATGATATAATATTCTTAAAAATATAATATTGCACAAAATGA
This sequence comes from Viscum album, assembly GCA_963277665.1. NCBI lineage: Eukaryota > Viridiplantae > Streptophyta > Magnoliopsida > Santalales > Viscaceae > Viscum > Viscum album. Next base: position 321,112,973 of record OY728127.1, read on the forward strand.
TGTAGATAATGTTTTATATGTCATTAATGAACCACATGAGGTTTTATTTCCATATTATGGTAACTACATAGACCATATAGTTTGAAAATATAAAAAGACATTGTAATAGTTAAATTAGTTAACTAGGGTTTAAAGATAGATGATAAGTTTAAATTTGAAACCCAAACCTTCCTAAATCCAATTTGTTGAAATTATTTCGTACAATAATCATCTTATCTTATAATTAAATGAGTTTTGGACCTTTTTAAAATCAAAATTCATGTTATAATAAAATAATGTTCCAAGACATTCCAAAAGTACCCCTCCTCCCACTTATAAAATTCCACCACCTCTAACCCATTACTCACACATCTAAAGCCCCTTGACTCATCCAATCTATGCTAAAATATTCTTATTACATCCATATCTTCCTCTTAGAATCCTTACCTTAGGTAGAATGCAATTCGATAATGTCTGTTGGCTAAAATCAATGGGAATTACCTGTTTTAAGAAGTAGCGTCTTCTCTAAAGTTCCTTTCCAATATTCTACTTTTTCACTGATTATTATATTATTATTATTTTATTAAATAACAAAAAGAGTATAATAAATATTATTTGATGTTTTTATGAAATTTATTATAACTATACTTACACACACCTCCGTCTAATGGATTTAGAACATACTATTTCTATGGATGACGAACTACTATCTTACCACATGATAATTTCATTTGAGGAAGTGCGAACTACCACCCCCTCAAAGAGATATTACTCATTATTAAATACAAGGAAAATATAAAGGATGGTTTTAATATACCTATGTATCATGAAGTGTACATTCCATTAAATAGGAAATAGAAATGAAATTAGAGTTCATACGTACGTACGACTTACCCACTCCATGAATGGTGCATTTCATTTATTATCTCCAAATTTTACGGAATATTATAAATACATATATAATGTATATATATGATATATATATGAATATTATTCTAGATAAAATATACTTTTGATCAGATGGAAAAATTTTAAATATAATAATATAATTTTCGACTCAAGTACCCAATATGGACTTAATGACCATAATTGACTTTAATAATTATGTAATTTTTATACTGTGTAAATAGCTGATATAAAAGGAATGATATACTTGAATAAGGTTTTAATGTGAGCTGAAATTAAATTATGTTTATTATTCAAGAAATTAAAGAATGAATGAGGAATGTCAGACACTAGGTAAGGGAACCTTTCACTATATTATTTTAGTAAAAGTATTCTTTGATGATATGTATTTTAATTTACATTTTCAAATTTTTGGATTTGTTCTTCTTTATCCTTATTTATGTCCTTTTTATGTCCATGTGATGAGGTACCCTTTTTTCTCCCATCGAATCATTTTATGAATTTTTAAACTGACGCTGTTAGGTTACCGAATTTTCGTAAGGGACTTCGTCTCAATATCATTTCATTGAGTCATATTTAAATAATATATAACTCTTTATTTTATATAGTGTATAATAAATCCATTCTACTTTTAATTTCATTCAAAGGGAATCTTTTTTCTTTGAATCATTTTAATAAATGACAAAAAGGAATGTTTTTGATGTATGCTACAACAATTACTATTCCACTACTGTAATCATTATTTGGATTCCTCTGTAAGACTTAATGTTTATAAATGAAAATAAATACCTTATTCTCTTTTTGGGTTTTTTGGTTCTAAAAAAGGTTTTGAAAGTGTACTTACTATTTCAAAATCATTAGTTGATATATTGATATTGAAAATTAAATGTTATTACTGAAATGTTTATATTTTCCATATATTTAGGTGTTATGAATATATAATGGTAGTCACACATTTGATGGGATGTTGTGTGATAAACAAATGATGGATGTTTATGTGATAAACCAAATGATGTGTGATTTCATGATAAACCAAGGACATGTGGTTACGTTATAATCTAAAATGAATTGGGTATGAAAGTCATTCGTATGGATATTTCTTTTAGTGATATGTGTGTAAGTCAGCCATATGGTTATTCCATTTTAGTATGTTTATGTTCCAAGTGACCTTTATATTCTATATTTTATTTTCTCGGGGATTTATGGAAATATTTTGGTTACAAAATTGGTATGCAATGAGCTTATATTCAGTGTAGTGTTTTTTTACTTCTTAATAATGAAAAATATTTCGTTATGATAAAACATTCATGGATTAAATGTTTTTGAAAGACTAATTGTCTTCTTTCCTTATGTATCCCTTATAGATCTCTTTATGATCATCGCAAGTTTTGAAATGTTTTCACAAGACTAAAAGATGATTAGTGTCAAGGATGGGATAAAGGAAAATTCATGTTGTCTAAAACATGGTACTAAACATGTTTCTATTTTTAGAGTTTTAATTTCTTAAAAACATGACAATGGGTAGATGTGTCTACTTGTAATATTAATGTTGTTTTGTATAAGTTATGGACTAATTCTATAAACCTCGAAAGATGAAAAGATACTCAATGTGAATTATTAAGGTAATTCTAGAATTTTTAATTTTTAAGGCTAGGGCCTTACAATTGGTATGAGAGGTCAGTTTATATAATATAAAGGTTTAGGTGTTATTTAATCAGAATTGACATAACCATAATGGTTAGAATATTTGAAAGAGTCATAGAAATTTTAGATAAATTGAATGAGTTTAAGATAACATAAATAATTACATATTAATATGTACCCTCCTAATAAGACATTATATGATGATTTTACTGATATAATCACACTGATCATTTTTGTTTTAGTAAATGGATAGATCCAACAGGAAAAAATATAACAATGGATGTGAAGAAAACTGTGACAACATTATGAATAAGTAACTAAATGAAATTGGATATTCAATGATAAATCCTGTGGTTATTCTCAACTAACTATCTTTACTCAATATTGACCACATGACCCATGATGTTTTTTATAAGTCATCATATATGCGAGAAACTAATCCATATAGATGTTATGGTAATAATTATAAAAAAAAGTGTATTAGAAAACATATGTGTCAAGTATGTGGAAAGAAACACCTCGGAAAATGTTTCAAAGGGATAATAAGATGTTTTAGATGTGTTAATTATAGTCATAAAGCAATAACTGTCCATTGAAAAAGGGAGTGTCTATTTGACTCCATGAAATGGAAAGTATTCTATCTGAGGGATCAATTGAATGTTTTAAATGTGGTGTTCTTGGTAATAATACAAATATATTTCCTACAAAGAATGTTCAAGAGTGGGATCCATAGGACCGTACACATATATGTTTACCAATACCTAATTCCTTTCCAATTGATTATGAGGAAACTAATAGTGACAAATGAATGTTATGGATTACTTCTTACCTGATGTTTTGACATTATTGAATCTTAGTAAATGATTCATATTTTTGTTTATAGGAAATTAGTATAACGGAATAGGATGGAAAATAATGGTTAATGGGTCATAAAGAATTTTGAATGAGTAAAATCTCTACATATAATGTATTAAAGAGTTATGGTAGATTTTAGGATGATGAAATGATTAAAATTATTAAGTCTCTTTTGATGATGATATTTCTTTGGAATAATTTTTATAGGATTTGTTACCCTAAATTTTGATATGGGAAAATTTTATTCAAGAAATAATTATTTTTTCCTGTATAGAAATAATGGATAACCATAAGGGTTCATGTGATCATTTGTTTTTGAGGTGATAAATAGTTATTACATTTTGGGATGAAAAATGAAAGGTATTATGTAACATTTGAGGATAAAATAGGTTATGGTTATTTTTGGAGGGAATTATATTAATTTTGAAAATTTCAGAATAATGATATTGTTTTAGAGTAAGGAAAACATGATGGATGATCGAAAATCTGTTATGTCTGGTAAGTCCATGGGAGTAGATCTCACAACCGAAGGGTGAGAAGGGTGCCTTGCTTACCGCTGGCCCATGTGAAGTACCTAGTTAGTATGACTTATATTTTTTAGTTAACTTTATTTATTGGTCAAGAATATGTTGATTTGGGTTATTATGTTTTATCAAATTGATATCATTAGTATTTGAAAATGAATTGTTGATTAAGTGAAAACGGTTATTTTAGAAGATTTTTGCTCTTTTGGGAACACTATATGCCAAAAGAAAATAGAATAGTTTGGGATTTAAATTGAGGTGTAATGGTGGAATTTTATTTTGGAATAATATGTGTTTTTATTATGGTAATATAGTGATTTGTGTTATTTATGAAAAAGATTCTCCTATCATAGAGAACATGTGAATTGGATAATTACATTCTTGTCTGAGAAATTAATAGTAGCTGATGTTATTTGGAGATAAATGTTATTATTTATCGTGGAAGGTAATGTGATCAAATCCTAATGAATTTTGGGTTTCAAAAATAGTTTAAATTATATTGAATAATTTTAAGGAAAATTGGGTATGGAATAGTGTTTGTTTAACATTGGGTTTTTTGGTAAATTTTTGTAGATTAAGAGTAGTATTTCCTTTCATAAAAGATTATCCTTTTTGGGGATTAGCTGATCTTGTGCAAATAATTTTGTATTTGGTTAATATCTAAAGGTAGGGGAAATATATGGTTCATATTTTTTGGATCATATTATTCTATTGATGTTGATTCTATTGCTTCAGGTGTGACCAATTCATTTTTAATACACACACTTTGGAGAAAATATGAGTTTTTGGTAGAATCATATTAAAGGATGATACTGTACTTGAAAAGTAAGTATGTTTTCAAATGTTCTTAGTCAATCCCATAAATAAATTCTCCATATTTAAGAAAGGGAACTTAATACCAAAAAAACATCAATTTAATTTTCCTACTAGTAAATCAAAGACTGTTTAAACTATCCCAAGTTTGTGGTTTTTTGGTGGTCAACTTTTTTCCTGATCATGTTTTCTATCACTCTCAATCAAAACTTGATGCTTAGTTTTCTCTTTTATATCCATGTTTTCATGGAATAATATTATGTTTTATCTCAATGGACCTTTATAAATATCTTTTCTTCTTTTAATGTTATAGTTTTATCGACTCTTTTTCCGATGTGGGACTTTCAATGACGTTTCCATGACAAATTTTAAAAGTGCAAGGACACAATTTCCAAAATTTGGGATGGATGTGATGACCCAGGTATTTATAGAATAATTAATTTTAATATATATTAATATTTATTAATGATATTGTAATTTTATTTTAAAGGGTACACTCTTTCTAAAAGCGTACACAACACACAACAACGGGCTCCTATGAAATCTTAAATTTCCCACAACATTGAGTTATACTAAAAAATAATATAAAAATAATATTATTTTAAATGGTAGTTAATTAATTTCCATTGTATTTATGGGAATAAAAATAACTAACTATATAATTATTTTACATATTTATGAAATGTTTTTAAATTTATCAAATTAATATTAGAGGCTTCAAATAAGAACGAATATAATTTTAAGCATAAAATACTTTAATATATTCAAAAGGTCATTATAACACCTTTGGATGGATGACCTTTTTTAAATCTATATTTTTCCACTTTTATATATTATATTTAAAAAAGTAAATAACTTTTATATAATATATACATGAAATTTACTTTTTATGAAATTTTTGTATTTTTCTGATAAAATTCATATTTTTATGAATAGTGAAAAATACTGCCATTTAATTCAAAATTGCATTTTCAAATAATTTATTTATATAGATAAATTATTGTATAAATTGGTTTTAATGTGTAATTGTATTATTTTCATATCATTTTATCCAATTATGGTCATTTTATATAATTTTACTTTGAAATTGTTCATAAACACAAGTCAATCTTTCTGTAATTTTTACTTCATAAAACACGCTTTTTGGTTTTGAAAATGGGAAATAATTTTTAATTAATTTTCAAAAAACGTCAATGTTTTGAATTTGGAAAAATGAATTCCATATTTGGCATCAAGAGGTCCAATTTTTTTAAATAGGTGACTTTTATTTTTAAAAATTATGAATTTTAACTTTAGTAATTATTTTGTTTACCATGCTTGAAGGTTAAATCCGGTAAACAAGGGTAAACAAAATATTATAATAATATTAAATTACCCTAAAACAAGTCCAAACCCTATTGGATGAGGTATTTACAACAATCATCATCCTTGGGTCAATATTAAGACCCCATGAAGCCACTTGTGTGTTAAAATGACATTTAATTAATTTTAATTTAAAGTTAAGGATAATATAACATAAAAATGTATCTATTTGTAAAAAAATTTATTTGGGGTTATATAAGATAAATTTTACAGAATATATAGATATTAAAAAGATAAAAATGTTTCCTACATCATTATATTTTATATATAATTTTTATACATCAAATGAATAAATAAATATATATATATATATATATATATGACCCAATGATGATGTAGTAATTAGATTTTTAATAAAAGATTCAAATAAATGAGATTAGAAATATTAAAATAAATTTATTTTGAAACTTTCTATTCCACACAGGAATTTTATGGATGATTATGTATTTTTATATTTTAATTTATGTTGTTCTTTAAAATGAACCAAGTTTTTATGGATTTTTAAAAAGTCATGACAGGAATAGTATAAAAATTGACATAAACAAGTTAAAAAAAACTATTTTATTAAATGATATATGAGTCCAAAAAATCTAGTATTTGGTAAAATTACATAGATAATGTTGTAAATGACATTAATGAACCACTTTAGGATCTATTTCCATTTTATGGTAACAAAATTAACCATATATTGGGAATATACAAGAAGACATGGAAATAGTAAAATTAGTTAACTAGGGGATAACGCTAAATGATATGGTTAAATTTGATACCAAAAATTTTATAAAAACTATTGGTTGATTGGATTTCGAACAATAATAAACTTATCTTCTAATTAAATTAGTTTTAGACCTTTTGAAAATCGAAATTCATTTTATCATAAAATAATCTTTCAATACATTCCTAAAGTACCCCTCCTCCCTCTTATAAAGGCCACCACATCTATCCTCATACTCACATGTCTAAATCCCCTTGCCACATTAAAAATCTACTAAAATAAGCTCCCAACATCCCTATATTACTCCGATAAGCCTTACCTTAGGTAGAAGGAAATTCACGAATTTCTTTTGGATCAAATCAAAGGGAGTTTCCCGTTTTAAGAGGCAGCGTCTTCTCTAATTTTCATTCCAAAATTCTACATCAACACTCCATATTCTATTCTTATTATTTTATTACATAGAACACCAATATATTAAATATACATGGATATTTTTATGAGATGTATTCGAACTGCACTTACACACACCTCTATATAATGGAATTGGAACATACTATTTCTGTGGATAGTGAACTACTACCTCACAAAATGATGATTGTTAAATTATATTTTAACACAAATAATGTTGGAAATTATGATGGAACTATATTTATATGATACATATTGTGATTATATTTTCTTTATTCTTCTTTAATTTTTATTTATAACAAACCTTTATGATTTTCCTGATATGTAAACACGGTAATTTCATTTGAGGAAGCACGAACAACTGCCCCCTCAAAGTGATATGACTCGTTCATTCCATACATAGAACATATGAAGTATGGATTTAATGAAATTATTTAACATATATAAAATATTATATTATATTTTAATAATAATATACCTATGTATCATTATGTTTTCATTCAATTAAATGTGAACTAGAAATGAAAGTAGCATTTATGTGTATGAATGACTTACAGTCTCCATATATAGTGTATTTAATCTCTTATCCCCAAATGTTATGGAAAATTTTAAATACATTTATACTGGACATATATGATATATATATGATAATATTATGAAGCGAATGAACTTTTTACCACATGGACTAATTTTAATTATAACTAGATCATTTTCGACTCAAATACCAAATATCGATAAAAAGACCAATACTAACTTTAATAATTATGTATTTTTTATAATTTAGTAATAAGTTATATAAAAGAAAGAATAAATATGAAAAAGGTTCTGAAGCATGTATAAATTAACTTATGTTTATTATTCTTGAAATTAAAGAACAGACGAGTCAATTCTGACATGAGGTAAGGGAATCTTTCACCATCCTCTTTTATTAATTATTTTATGTTATGTCTTTCAAATTAAATTTAAAAATATTGAGATATGTTTTTAAAAATACTTATTGCTATAAATTTTATTTTCATGTGATGAGGGATCCTTTTTTCTCTCATCAACTCATTTTTTGAATTTTTAATGTGACGCTGTTAGGCTACAGAATTTTTGTAAGGGACTTCATCTTAATCTCCTTTGATAGAGAAATATTTCGATAATATATACCAATTTATTTTATATGGTGTATAATAAAACCCTTTGATGTTTAATTTCATTCAAATGGAATGTTTTTTCTATGAATCATTTTACTAAATTCCAAATAAATGTTTTTAATGTATTCGGATACAATGACCTCTTCACCATCGTAATCCTTATTTGGAATCCTCTATACGGCTTAATTTTTTTAAAAGTAAAAGAAATAATTTATTCCCTTTTTGGGTGATTTGGTATTGAAAATGGTTTTTAATGTGGAATTACTATTTCATTATATTGAAATGATATCTTCTGATTTTAAATTAAATGTTATTACAGAAATGTGCATATTTGAAAAAATTTATGTGTTTTGATTATTTAATGGTACTTTGAAATTTGAAGGGTGGTTACGAATAAAAAAATGATAGGTGGTGACATGATAAACCAAATTATGGGTGGTTCAGTGATAAACCAAAGACGGGTGGTTACATTATAACCTCTAATGCATTTGGTATAGAAGTCGGTCGTATGACTATTCCATTTATTTATATGTGTGGAAGTTGACCGTATGGTTATTCTATTTAAGTATGGTTATGTCCTAAGTAATCTTTATATGACATAAAATATTTTCAATGGGCATTATGGTAATATCATTGTTACAACAGGCTATGAAATGAGCTTATATTCAGTGAAGTTCTTTTTCTACATCTTAAAGTTGAAAATTAATACATTATGATAAAGTTTTCATTTTTTGCATGTTTTTTAATGACTAATAGTTTTCGTTCCTTATGTATCCCTTACTGATCTTTTTTTGGCTCATCCCATGTTTTGAAAAAAATTTCACAGGACATAAAGGAGAATATGGTCAAGGATGGGATAATTGAAAACTCATTCTGTCTAAATAATAGAACTAAGCATGTTTCTTTTTTAGAGATTTTGTTTCATAAAAAAATGGATAGTGGGTAGAAGTGTCTAATTAATATTCAAGTTGTTATGTATGAGTTATGACCTAATTCTATAAAGCCCTAAACATGAAAATATCCTCAATGTGAATTATTATCTAAATTCAAGATTATGTAATGTTTAAGGCTGGGGCCTTACATACATAAACAAAGTGGTATAAATATAAATTTATAGTTTAACATTTCTAGAAATATTCTACTTTCCAAAATTGTCAAAGTCTTCAGATTAATTACATTGTTACAAATTTAATGAAAAAAACACCCCTTAAAGATATTCATTCTGAAAAGGATAGGTAATATTACTTATAGGAATCTAGTTCAGGATGTTGAATCATGACATAGGAATTTTGAGTTTTCATATATGTTGACATCAAATCTTTTAGTGACACCAATGATTGTACATTGGGAGAAAAAAACATAAGCACTTTGATACCACGCTGACAAAAAATATATATTATTTTATCCATTTTTGATAATTTATCACAAGACAATGGTTGGAATGTTCACATTCCATCAAGAGTTCGAGATAACTCTAGATTAATCCCAGAAAAGGTTATGTCCAATCTCACAGTCATCCCATTCTTTGTATTTCCATTAATATCTACGAATTTTACTATCATGAAATAATAAGTATTATTTAACACAAACATTACATCATTGTTATGATTGTTTTAATGATATCATTAATATGGAGCTCAAAAAATATTTACTATTTTTCCAAAAAAAAATATATCATTACCAATTTTTGTTCCTTTTTAATATCAAATAAATGTTTTCTAACTGTCAAAATAGGGATTCACGGAAAAATATTTTAGAGAAATATCAAATTATTATGATACATTGATTACATTTTATCATATTTGATAATAGTAATCCATATATAAAAACCTTTTATAACCCATGTATACTATTTTCCTCCCATATTTCAATTTTTAATGTGAATACTATTGTTTAAAAATTCGTCATTCTTCGTGCCCCTCTACACTATATCCATAAAATTTCCATATTATAGGAATGCATTTATATAGAACAAAATCATTTCATATTGTTTAAAATGTTCCTTTTTATAAGAATCATACACCACAATACCTTCACCCCATAAAAGTTGTAAACCATCATATAATGGTGACAAAAAAAATCATTTTTGGGTTGTTTAGGTCCAGAGAGAAGTAAATTGAATATGACAAATTTTTTATTCCTATAATATTTTGGAAATAAGTTTCAAATTTTAAATAAAAAAGCCATGAACTATGTGTGATACTAAGGATTTTATATGGATTTATTCTATCAATTAATTGTCTACATTCATGATTTCTAACTACATTTAAAAATGAATGAAACTGTTGATCAGTTTTCCTTCATAGTGGGAAATCATAATGATAACATAATTTTCAATCACATATACCCACATCAGCATGCCATATTAACCTTTTTCATAATTTTAGATTAAAAAACATTTTAAACATTTAATTATAGGAATATACAAAAATTTTATGGAAGGAGTCTCAATAACTTATAAATTAACTTGTGATTTGTATTTCAACTTATTACACGACATCCTACATTTTGGACACTCTGATGGACTGTTGTTTTTTGTACTATATAGAACACATTGATTTTGGAAGGCATGAATCTTGATGAACCCATAACACACCTGAAATAATTTTTTTTATTCATAGTGTTAACCTATAAGATCACTATCTTTTGAAAGTATATATTTCAATAGTTATAGAATCTCTATAGAACTGTATTCACTCCATCCAGTTTTCACATTCAAGTTAGTTAATATTTACACCATCAATAAAATCATGAATTCTGTACAAACTAGATATAGTGGTTTTTCTGAATCACCATATAGATTCTCAATTTTATGTTCATTATCAATTTATACTACTTAAATATCTTGAATCATTTCATCAATTTTAAAAAACATATCTTTTTTAAAATAATTACCATCTATAGATCAAAAACTATACCCAGTTTCCCCATTCCAAATAAATGGTCTAGTAGTTGGATTACAACCATGATAAATTACTTGATGTTTGATCTCATTTCCCTCTAAATTCATCATATTTACAATTTTAATCGATTGAAAAAACACATCATTCTCCAGATCATTTTATTTTGAAAAATAAAGAAAATTATGAACAGATTTTTCATGTTCATAACAAGTTTGAAGTTATATAATCAAAATTATTTTCATTAATATTCACATGAAATTTTAAAAATTCAAAATATGTTGTTATATTTTAAAATATAATTTCCAATTTACATTTAAAAATTATAAGAAATATGTACCATAAAATATTTCCAAAAATTAAATAAATAAAATATATTTTATCATAAAGTATATAACATTTAAAATATTAAATTATAATTCTTGAATAAAAATATCACAAACTATAATCTAAAAATATCATTCATCAATTAACAAGTATATATGATTTGAAAATAACTAGAAAAAAATAACAATAATGATTATAAATTGACTTTAGTGAAAATTTTTAATTGTAAACAAAAATAAAAATACATTGGATTCATATAAAATCAAAATAATAGAAAAAAACTATAAATTTTTATAGGAACCCAGGTGATTGAGATGGAGAAACCAATATAAAGATGGTGGAAGTGAAGGTTGATGAATAGTAATAGTGGATGATATAGGTGGATTACAACATAAACATAAAGAGACATAAATGGTAAATTGGGGCTTTTTATATAAATGAAAATAACATGGATGAATGAAAAATAAAAACAATATACATAATCTAAAAATTGATATTGGAACGAATATAATTGAGATTTCTACATGAATATGAAGATGTTGAAAGTTGTGGATGACCAAGGGTGAATGTGGTGGATGAAAACTAAAAGTTAAAATTATATCAATCGAAAATTGAACCTAAAAATACAATTTCCATGAATTCACATAAAATTGAAAAGATAAACGTAAACCAAAAATTAAAATCTGAACTTGGACAAGTGAAACCATGGGGAAAAGTAAAAAATGGTATCTGATAGAGGGTAGTTGTGGATTACTACGGTTTATTCCTAACAAAATTTATTCAAATAAAAAAATTAAAAAAACGAAGATATTCGATTCCATGGATCAAAAAATGAAGCGATTTATGGCCATGTAACAAAGATAGAATGGTTAGATTTTTCCATGTGAGAGAAAATTGAGGGATGTCACATGAAGGAATGAAACCAAAATGAGTACTAAAAACCCATGATAAAATTTGAAAATATTTCCCATACATTTTATTTAATAAAATTTGATTAAATATTATTTATCTAGTTTTTTGTTAAATATATTATGTAATGAAATGGTTTTTAATCGTGGTTATTTAATAGTCAATGTAAAAATATTGATGTTTAATTTTCCATATTATTTATTCAATAACTGAAGTGGAAAATCAATTTTTTCACATCAGTTATTGAATAATAGACATATATAATAAAAATTGTTTATTTACCATGTCAGTTATTGAATAGATAAAAGTGGGAATTCAAATTTTCATGTTGATTATCTATAACTAATGATAAAAACATGCTGGGATAAATAATTTTTTTGGAAGTGTCCCCTATATTCTAGAATTATTTAGTTCCATGGGAAACATGTGTTTTAATATTAAATATATGATTTCTATCGAATTCTGAAAAAATATCAGTAGTAACATCTAAAACTTTTTCTTCCACGAAACAATGTACATTTTTTTAAATAACTAATGGATGTATTAGGGAAATATTGGTATGATTATATAAAGTAATCGATGAACCCGAATTCATAGGATTATTCACAAATAAATTAGATATTGTAGACTTAACCGATGGTTTTTAAAAAAATCGAGTTTTTTTATGCTGATATTTAGATCCCAAACCATTTGATGAAATAAGTTTCCAAATTTTAGATACAATAGGTTGATATGTTAATTGATCTAATATCGAGGTGTTCTCAACGTAATGAGATTTTTTTATCCTTCACTTACTTTAAATTTAAAAAATAAATATTCATTTTTAATGTGAATTTTTATCTTTATAAAAAATTGATTTATTCAGACTAATCTCTTCATCTTGACAAGTTAAACTTTTCTCAATTTCATTTTTATTTTTCACATGATCATCCACTTTCACTTTGTGAATGGTTGATATCATCAATGTGATCATTTTCTAGAATACACAACTCATATTTTCTAAAATGGTATAATTTGAGTTCATATTTATGCATATATAGAATATAAGTCACATCTTCTTATTCTTCTCCTTCATCGCTTGAACTTCCGTTAATTTTCTCAACTCACTTATTCATAATAGAAGACATGAATTTGGAATTACATACCACAAAATTGTTTTTAGAGACACTACACATGGAATAGAAACCATTATCCTTCTTACTCAATATAATTATTTTTCATTATCTTTATATTTTCTTCCTTCCTACATCACAATTCTTATTATACTTTTAAAATCAGCATTTCAATTTCCACAGATGATTTGTTCCCTCTTATTTATCATTTAAAACCACATTATAATTTTTTAAGATAATAAAAAAACGAACTATACCCCATAAACTAAATCATTTTAGCAGGATCATTACTTTTCATGTTTATATATTCATTAAAATAATATCCTTAACTTTGTCATGTATTTCATCACTTTCAATATCAGCATCTATGCTAGTAGAGAAATCGACCTCATATTCCTTATTTTTCATTTTTCTCATGAATTAAAATGATATATACAACTTAGAATTCACCTTAACTATTGATTTTATTCCCATTTCATATATTAATAGAGTTTTTTGAATCCCATATAGGATATAATATTACCGATCTTTAATAGATAAAATATTTCAAAAAAAAACTAGTCTAAAAAGATTCCCATTTATTTTTTGACAATAATAATGACTTGAATATTTTATTAAAAACCACTAATATTAATATATATTTCAATTAATTTAGTAAATTAGTCATAAATAGTTTTATATTCATCCATTTTGAGATCATCAAATTTTCTATTAAAAGACGCCATTTAGCTTCATTAATCTTGATGTCCCTTCATAAAATTTCTCAAGATCTTACCATATTTCATTGGAAATATATAATCCCACATCCGTAGTTTTAGGATTTCCCATTAAATTTTAAAATATATTATTCATATTTGTACCATAAATATCATTTTTTCGGTTTTAATCAAATATTATGGCTCTGTCTTATAGAATGGGTGGAAATCCATCAGTAATAATGTTATTAGCTTTCAAGAATTATGAGAGAATAAAAGGTGACATTATATGCTCCCTATGATGAAAATTTTTACTAGTAAGAAATAAAATTTTTATAATTTTAATGGAATAATGAAATTCCATACCAAACCACATATAAAGTTGGATTTCAATGGGATATATGGCTCTGATATCTCATGAAAATCATCAATTATTTAGTAAACCACTAGGCGATAAGTGAATCTAAAATTCATGTTTTTAAAAATTATATTAATTTAGAAATTAAGCACATGTGATTTTTCCAGACCATAATCCACTACTAAAAGAACATTATCAAAAATTTGAATGTAAAATGAAAATAATGAAACACATATAAATTTTTATAAAGTATGACCTTAATGTGAGAGGATAATCATTTCCTATTTTGGTTTTAGTTTGAAGAAAAATGTTGTCTTAAATATAATTGTGGTTAAAAGAGAGGTTAAATGTGCATCCTTTAATCATTAATGTATATAATAATATATTACTAAGTAATAGAGGATGGAATCCTTATAAAAGTTCAATATCTCAAATGAAAAATAGGATTTCTCAGGTGTTACTAGATTTTGATAACTTGATGCTCATTCTTAGTTGAATCACATTTGTATAAAATCATTGAATGGCTCATCAATAATGTGTAGAAATTATTTTATAAAGACTCAAAAGGGAGATTCAAACAATTGGATTCAAAGTAATTTAATATTTATCTCACATTTTTGTAATATAAAACATATGCATACAATCGTGCACATAGTATATGATCTAATTAATTTTTAGTAGTAGAATTATAGATAAATATAAATGGGGCCATTATATCGAGGACATATATAAAAATTATATTTTTGTGTAAGTTGATAATCATCATGGAATATATCTCTTTGATAAAACTATGTATCTGGTTCTCTCATTAATAATAGACACATTTTCATTCTTCAATTTTACATTTTATATTCACATTAATTCTTGAATATTGTTTTGATATTATTGTTCATGAAATATTTTTTTTATTTGTTTTTAAGAATATTTCGCAATGTATAATAACATTATCAATGAAATATAATTTGGCATATTGAAATATGAGTCCTATGAAAATCGACCCTAATCATTAATATTTAAATATATTCAATCATACAAGAATTTAGGATTTAATCATGGTATTAACAAATTCCAAGATATTTTAAAAATATAATAATTATAAATAATCATGATATTTTATTTCCCTTTTCATCAAAAGTTGATATTCTAGATACATGGAAGACAATTACACAACCTCTGGACAACCTTGAAATGGGTTCTCAATGTCCTACAATAAAAATTCTTAAACATGAACCTTGATCTCAAGGAAACACAATCCAATATTACAATATTCCATGTCATTTAACAATTTGTTAAGATATCCGTTCATTGATGATGAAGACTTATGATGAAAACATATGATTGAACAAAATGTTTTAAGACTAAATAAAATGCATAAAATGAATTCATTTAATAAAAAATTCCATATAGTGGATTCTAATGTTCCATATCAAATTCATATAATGATTTAATATGACTCTTCAAAAGTTTTATGGTCATGTTGTACAGTCAAGACAAGTAATTTGATCCCATTTATAAAAACCTAAAACTTTTATTCTTTAATAAAAGTACTTGTTCCACATATCCTCTTCCATGATTTTGAGTTAGCACATGTTTTTCTAAAGGATTCTGTGTTTTGAGAATCCCCTTGAAGGTTAATAGTGTGTTTCCAACCATGAATGGTGGTTCTAGGATAAAACACTCATGACCATGATACAATCGATCTGTCTACATATTGATATGGTGGTTTTGTTGTGTTAGAGTGGTGGAATAGAAGCCACACCACAATGATGAGGGATGCACCATGTAAATTATAATGGAAGAAGTTACATTGTATCCAATACTATAGAGAGTAAAAAGGAATTACTATGGTGAATTATAAGAAAATTTAGGACCTTATTGATATTAATTATAGAAAATAGGTCCATCATACGGCCTTTGGGAGTTATGGATTTAAATTGGTATTATAAATTTGAATTATGGAATGAATTTTTGAAAATTATGATAGAGAGTTAGTGAGGGTTTACCAAATAAACTTCTCTACATTAAATTCGTAAATATAACCATTTTATAAATTCCAATTTAAATCATTCCAATGGAAGGCTTCATAAATGAATCCACATAGCTATGAATCTCTTTACACCATAGAAATGAAAGACACAACTCCATTAGAAGATGTAGTAACTCCCAATACACCATGGATGTTAAATTTTTTATACTATCCACACTAAAACACTCTATTCTTCCCTGTAGTAGTTCTATGATATAAATACCACACTGAAATTATCATTCATACAATCTAGAGGTCGATTCCAGATTCTCTCCACACCATATATTCCCAATCTTTTCCATTTTTGTATTCTTATTGCGGACCCCTTCATGATGAATGATCATCCAATATCTTTTTTGTTTATGTGAACACACCTCTATGCCATAGTTACCTATTAACACTATGATTAGCACTTGTGTGGTTTTCTAGAACATCAATTGTTCTAAGCAAACTTTATGAATTCCATTGATGGAGATTGAACTTATAAGGACTCGACCATAAAACAATATATAATGTTGAATTAAACAAATAATTCACATTGAGGAAATTTTCTGGTTTATATTTTTAGAAAATTATGCCATAACTATAACATTACATCTTAAAAATTACAATGCAGACAATTCTACACAGTTTCCATTTTTTTTAGAAAATAAAAAATCTTGAAAAAAGAGACATGTCTAGTTCCATGTTATAGACATCATAACTTTTCCTTGATCCCATCCTTGACCCTATTCATCTTTAGGTTCTGTGAAAAACATTTCAAAAACCTGGTATGAGCATAAAAAAATTAGTAAGGGTTATAAAAAATCGAAATAAAATATTAGATCATCAATACATACATAACAAACTCTATTTAACATACCTCATGAAATCATAAGATTTATGACATATATATCAGAATCAAAAATAAGAAAGGTAACGTGTAGCATACATAACATAATTATGTTGTAGCTTTCAAAGCTACGTAGGGAGTTACATTTGTAATACCCATGACAGTATATTCCATAATATCTTAGGAGAAAAATTAATATTTACCTCTGTCATGTTACCCAATGCATTGGAGAACTATATGAGGCTCACCCTCCCTAGGTTTATCACGGAGCCACCCGTATAAGTAAACAATGCCCAAGAACCATAACATATTCATAACAAATAAAACAAAACAAAAAGAAATATAACATTTTAACATTTCAATAAAAAGTTAATATTTAAATATATTGACATAAAAAATCCATTATCAAAACCATTTTCAATACAAAAATACATATATCGTATTTATTTTCCATTTAAAAATAGTACGACTTGTTAGGGAAGCCATAGATAAAATAATACTTATGGTGATGAAAAAGGTCGTCGTCTCAACTTACGTTAAAAAGTAACATTATTTTTTTTCATTTAGTAAAACTCCTCATAGAAAAATATTTCATTCAAAATTAAATGAGATGTCAAATGTTTTTATACACTATATAAAAGAAAGCCATTTATAAAACAAAGTATTCCACCACGAAAGGAGATTGAGACGAAGTCCCTTACCTCGAATCAGACTTGACTCGATGGTTCATTAATCTGATGAATAATAAACTAAAGTTAATTTATAATTGATTAAGAACCTTTTTCTAGTTTATTATTTATTTTATATCAATTATTACATTTCTAAAAAAATTATTTAATTATTTGTGTTCATATCGGACATTTTGTCGATGTCCGAAACATGAGTTAAAAAAGAACGTGTTATAATTATAAATTGTCCATGTGGTCGAAATTCCATTATCTCCAGAATTATGTTCATGAATTACATATCATATATTTCATATATATCTAGTAATATATTTATTTATAATTGTAAATAATATTTGGAGATAATAAATGAAATGCACCGTTAAAGGAGGCGGTAATCCGTACATACGCTTAAATGATACTTTCATTTCTATTTCAGATTTAATTGAATGAAAACATAATGATAAATAGGTGTATTATAATTATAGTATAATATAATATAGAATTTGATTAAATCCATCGATTATACATTCCACATATTGTATGAACAAGTCGTATCACTTTGAGGGGGCTGTAGTCCACAGTTCCTCAAATTAAATTATCGCGTTTACCCATTATGGAAACCATAAAGGTATAAAATAAAAGAAAAATAAAGAAGCATAAGAACAATATAAATATAATATATATCACATATCAGTATATTTCCTTCTTAATTTCCACTATAATAGGTGGTAGTAGAAGATTGAACAATCATCATTTCGGGAGGCAGTAGTTCACCGTCCACAGAAACAATATGTTCCTTACCCATTAGATGGAGGTGTGTGTAAGTATAGTTATAATAAATTTCATAAAAAAAAACCTATTATATTGATGATATATGTGTTGTAATAAATTATAGGAATAAATAGAGTTTAGGGGGTTGGAGAAGTAAAATAAAACAAAACAACTTAAGAGAAGATGTTACCTTTAAATCGTGTATCTCCCATTGGTTTGAACCAAATGGTTTATCTGAATTGCCTTATGCCTCGGGGAAGTCTTCTAGGTGGAGTAGAGGGATGTATGGATCTTAATTGTGTAGATTTTGGACGATCCAAGGGGCTTTATAAGTGTATGTAATGAGTGAGATGTGAGGGCTTTTTATAAGTTAGAAGAGGGGCTCTTCAGGAAAATTTGAACATTTTATATTATTGTATAATGATTTTCGGTTTCTAAATGTCCAAAAATCATTAAAGTAGATGATAATATGACTAATTTATGAAATTAAATCATCGAATAAGAATTTTATAGGTTTGGGATATTTTTTTAATCTTAATAATCTTATTTATTTAAATCATTCATTAATGAGGCAAGCACTCTATAATTATTATGTCATTAATATTTTTATTTATTTTATGTCTAAAAATTATAAAACAAATATCATGATGTAGGAAATATTTTCAGCATTCAAATTAATATTTATAGTCAAATATACAACTTATATTTTTCCATTTAAGAATTTATTTACTCAAAGATATATGTTTAAGTCATTTTTGTCTTTTCATTAAATTAATTAATATAACGTGTCAGTATCACTCCCAAGTGGCTCAATGGGGTCCCAAAATATACCCAATGATTACCATGAGTGGACATGTATCAACAAATAGGATTATGACACATTTTATGGTAATTAAATATTATTATAATATTATTTTTTTCCTAATTTTATCTTTTAACCATGGTATGTAAAATTTTTACTCGACAAAATTTTTAATAATGTATAAAAATAAAACTTACCAATTTGAAAAAATTTTACCTCATGATTCCAAATATGGAATCCATTTTTCCAAATTGAAAACAAATAAGTGGCAGAAATTTATTTAAAATTAATTTCTGCTGTCAAAACAATAAGCGCGTTTTTATGAAATAATAACCATCAAAATATTGAAACTTGTTTACATCCAATTTCCAAGTGAAATTACATCCAATGACCAAAATTGTATTAAAATGTAAAAATATAATATAATTACACTTTAAAACAAATTAAAAATATAATATAGCCTTATAAATAAATTAGATTAAAAGGCAGTGTTGAATTAAAATACAGTATTTTTCACTATTCATTAAAAATGAACATTATCTTAAAAATACCTAAAAATTTACCCAATGTGAATTTTGATGTCCCGATTCTAATGAATAATTTTATTTTATCAAATATAACATATTAATGTGACCAAAACTAAATTTAAATAGGGTTCTCCACTAAAAGGAGGTAAATTGACCTTTTAATGAATATCAGAGTATTTATGCTTAAAATCAGCTTCTTTATTATTTTAAGCCTCTAAAATTAATTGGATAAATGTAAAAACAATTAACAAACATTTATATTCATATTTTAGTTAGTGATGTTCATTCCCACCAATAAAATGGCTTGTTCTTAACGACCATTTAAAATAATATGATATTATTATTTTTCAGTACGACCCAACGTTGTGTGCAATGTAAGATTTCGAAGAGACCCATTGTTGTGATTCGTGTATTCTATAGAACATAGAATCAATTTTAAATTAAAAGTAATATTCAAATCACAAATATTAATAAATATGAAAATTTCATATTGTTTATTTACCTGGGTTGTTACAGACCTTTGGTATGAATTGGTTCAACGTTATTGGTTTTTTATCCATTGTTTTTTTCTAAAACATTATAATGTTGGATTGGAACCGATTCTAGTATTTCATTTTATGTGTGGTATTCTATTGGTGTGAAATTGAGTTTTGGTGATGACCCCCTAGACAAACATTGATGTTGACATGAATAACTTCAGGTTGGAATTTCTTTACCTATTGGAATCATTATTAAAAATGTATCCTTGATATAATTTATGTGTTTGAATAGTTGATAACTATTCTTGACTTTGATCAAATGTGGGTTTGTTTTCTTCATGATACCTATTATGTTATTTGATTCCATGAGTATTATAAAAAACATTGATTCCATGTTTGATTATGATCATATGTTTGGTTGCATTGCTACTATATTCTCAAGATTATATAATATTCTTTAAATGTAATCATTAACATATATGTATGTTACCATGGATTGTATGTTTTTATTAGTACTTGATATAGGTGGACCATATTGTGATTTTTTTGTCAAAGAATGGTAGTGTCCATAATGTCAATAATGAACCTAAGCATAGGGAATGAGCATGATTGTATGGATTCCTAGGCCATGAAAAAGATTGGATAATATGGTATGGGAGCCTAAATCAAGGCAGTGAATATGGAGATTGATGGTCTAGGGGCCCAACTGTATGCTTATTCGAGGTATGATGGTCTAGGGGCTTGACTTGTTACGGTGTAGGGATATGAAAATATGGTGTCCTAATTCTACTCAATGCTTTGAGAAAACTTTGTAATATATTATGATTCTGGTTTCTGATATTTCCACATTGATATTCAATTTTTGTTTTTATGGAATGGACCCTAATCACGTACGATGGGGTTTTTGGGGGGCATTATGAGTGCATAACTGCTCAGTTGTGTAATTTTTGTTTTTATGCTTCTACAAATTTATTATATTCATGGTATAAACATATAAAAATTGAGTAAACTTGTGTAAGGAAGAATTAGTGATGTCGTATTGAGAATTTTACTCAACCACTAGGAATTTTGGAGTTCTTATAGTTTTGATGACTATAGATTAGGACAAGGTAGAGGGCCTATCGTGGAAAGATGTTCAGAGGACCTTGGATCGAGTTGTGGGATAGTATTGACTCTGATAAACCTAAATTTCCTTTTATTTTTTATCTATATTTTCTTTAATCGTGTTGGATTTCCCATTTGGGAGCCCTTTTTAGTACTTTTGTGTAGCAGCATAGTTTTTGGCCCTATCAGACATTGAAATATTCCTATGAATTAATCCAGAGCTAGTCACGAAGAAGGAGGGAAATTCTGAGACCTGGTGTGCCTAGAATTAATTTTATAAAATTATTAAGTATTTTATACTATTAACCTGGTGGGGGTGCGTTTTCTCCTAAACGGTAGGTCAAAACACGAATCTGAGGGCACAATTTTGTCCAGAGCGTGCCGTTTACCCTAGGTTGGGTGTAAACATTGTAGGCGCGGGCATGCTGTGGAAAAAACCACCAGGGGAATTTTCATAAATAAATGGAAAAGTTTATTTATGAGCGTCAGCTTGAATAACTTCTGAATGGTGTCATGGGTCCAAAATTTGAGCTCGCTGTTGTGTTCAGAACGGTGTGTTTACACTAGGGGTGACTTAATCTCCTCTGCGTCGGGAGGTCAGGTCGGGGGAGTTTTTTAATCAATTAAATTAATTAAATAATCAAGGAAATCCAATCAAGCCCCCCTCATCTCCCACCTCCCAAAATCATGAAACCATCCTCCCACCTTCGATCTTCACCGAAAATCCACCAAATCAAGAAAACGATGCGTCGTCAGTCTCGGATCTTCACAACGGACACTCCTGGGTCGTGCAGCAACAACATCAAAGTGTGTGAAGCTTTAGCGGTTCTCCAAAAAGTAGGCGGTTTGATTTTTAAAATCACAGATCCCATTATTGTGTTATTTTATTTTCAAATTTTTGTAATGGTTGTGTAGTTCGGGTGCCGAGCTTTTCGAAACATTCTTCTGTTCTGAATTTGTAGGAACGGGGTGCTCCCGGTGGATCCTAGGAGGTTTTTGGCAGAAAACCCGGTTTTCCAGTGGAGAGGGCGGTAGACCGGGTGGATTATGGCAAATATGCGGTGGCACAGAGGTGGCGCGATGATATCCGGTCACGGCGGGGTATAATTCGGCATCGGTGCTGTGGGTTCTGGCGGCTGCGCGGTGGTTTATGGTGACGTGGGTGGTGGTCCGGCCAGGTTTTTCCAGGGTTATTTAAACCCCTGTAAATCACAAAACGGAAGTCCAATTTGAGAGTAGTTTGCAAAGACACAAATCTTTTGTCGAGAAAGACCTCTTGATATTCTTTACAGAATTTTGTGAGTCGGGTTTTTGGCTCGGGGCCATGAAATGTTGGAAGTAATAATAATATTTTATTATTTTCAAGTTTTATCCGCTATAAGTCCTGCACGGAGTGTCTAAATGACGTGCCATTAGTGGTGTTGAGACCCTGATGGTATGACAGAAATTTCAAGATATTTTGAAGGTGATGGGACATGGAAAAGGGTGTGGGCCCCATGAGGATAGGTTCCAGCGTTTAGACAGAAACATAACATTTCCTCCCGGTGTCCGTTTTGGACGATCGATTAGTCTATCCCGTGTGTTTTTCCTAGGGGATCTCAATAGTGTGATTCGCATGACGAGTTTTGGGATAGTAGTGTGGGCCCCACCTGAGCTGGCTATGGTAAACAGTTCTTTTTTTAGTGCATGTCCGTTTTGGACGATTGAGTAGTCAATATCATGGGTTTTTCTATGGGTATCGCAATGGTGTGATCTTCTTGATGAGTATAGGGATTGTGGTGTGGTCCCCACAGAGGCAGGTAATGGTGAATAGTATCTTGTTCACCGGTTGTCTGTTTCAGGCGAGTAAATAGCCTATCCTACGTGTTTTTTCGTATAGACTGTGATGGTGGCCTCGATATCGGATTAGGAGGTGCACAGTGTGGTGATATTGCGGGTTACTCGGGTTTGCGATGTTTGGACCAGCAGTCGTTGAGGGTAGTCCCTTGGTTCTCTCCTATGAGGGTTCTTGTGGCATCACAACCGTGGTATGGGTTTGTTATCCACTCGATAAGAACTCTAATATGTTAGAGTTGTGGAATCCCTCCGATGGGCCCCGGGTGGGATCCTCTATCTTCTCTACCCTAAATCGGGTTCTTGGTATCCCTGTGACCTCTTATCCATGGTCGGCGATCCCATATATTGCAGGTTAACCCTCATAGAGTTTTTAGCATCTTCGGGAATATGATCCCCTACGCATTGGGTCCTGCTCAGTAGGGTTATGGAATCTTCGAGTATATTATCCCCAACACATAATGTGGTTTATAGTAGGGTCTCATCATCGTTGGTTATACGATCCCCTACTCAGTGCGTGGTTTTGGTAGGGTTGGTGTATCATTGGTTTGATCCCTTACTATGCGCGTTATACCAAATGGCGTTTCGGTATCGTCGTGACCGCCTTAACGGGTGGCGATCCTCTATCTGATTGATGTGATTTTGTGGAGCACCGGATCCAGTTGTGGTGTCCCCCAACAGATCCTGGGATTGATCCTCTATTTGTGAGATCTTCGAATACCACATCAGGTTGAGGTATGCCCAGCTGATCTTGGGAGTGATCCCCTATCTGTGATATTCTCGAATAGTAGATCATGTTATGGTATCCCCTAGTGGATTCTAGGAGTGATCCCCTATCTATGAGATCTTCAAATACCGGTGCGGGTTCTAGAATCCCCTAGCAGACCCTATGAGTGATCCAATATCCAAGGAGTTTGGTGTTTTTTCTATTTTAGAGTGACTTTCTCAGTTATGATATTCGATGAGCGTGTTCTCTCGGGTGAGCATCTGGGATGTTTGTGTGGGACCTGTTGGTGTGTATCTCTCGGATGACTGTCATCTGGATAACAGTGCTTGTGGAGTGTGTTATCCTGGTTGTGAACCTTTTCTTGTAATGAGGTCGGTACCTCTTGTGGCTTGGTGTGTGTATCAATTATATCTGGATGTTCATGGTATATGTGTGGACATTTATCAGTGCATATGCTCCTAGTATATGTATGGGAGTATACTTGAGCTAATGTTCTTGATATATGTATGGGAATATACAAGAGTGGATTTTCAAGGCGTATGTATGGGTATAAACCTTAATTGAGCATACTAGTTGTGTTAGCTGAGGATGGTCTCAAGATGGAGTTTCTCTCCCATCTGGGTTCCCTCTGGCTGGGATGAGCTGATTGTTTCCTTTCAGTTGCTCTCTTTTGTTTTGGGTTTTTTCGCGGTGCCTACTGAGTATCTTTATACTCACCCATGCACGGGATTTTCCCACACATTTTTGGGTCTGGTGAAGACCACATGTCGTTCGAAGGAGACCCAGGAGGACCCGGATTAGGCAGCGCTTAGTGAGCGAGACAGACAGGGGTGTTTCCCGGAGCTGTGTCGAGGAGCTTTCTAGTGGGTGAATTTAGCTGCGTTTCCCTCCTTCTGAGTAGGTTGGACACTTTGTATTTTTATTTTGGTGGGTCTTGTTTTTCCCTTTTGTACTTTTTTTGTACTCTGTTTGTGGGTTTGATGTATGCATGCATTTATTTTCAGTTTTTAAATATTTATGCAATGTTTGATGGAGGTTTATGTGGGTGTTTGTGTACATGGACCTAAGCCTAATGCCTCCCATGTGTGTGATAGCCTAATCAGTGCTAGTCGCTAGCCCCTGGCCTATTGGAGGCAGGATTGGGGAGTCGTGGCTCGAGCCCTATTGGGTTGGGTTGTGACCGAGTGGTATCAGTGGAGGTTCCACCTTTGGGATCTATGAGCATAGTTGGTTTAGTTGTGAGCTTGGTTTGGATTGCATAGTTGATGTGTTATGATGTTTTGTGTTCTGATTTCAGGCCATGGACTCTAGTATTGGTGTGGCAGCCGATGTATATATACATCCGGACTCTAGTAACCTACCTTTCGACTCGGGACATTCATAAACTAGTCGTAGGGAAATAATGGTACATACATCATATAGGACTAGTTTTTGGGTTTTTACTTTTCCTTCTTGAGTCAGCTCTCCAGATGTACTCTTTGACCATGGTGCTCCTTGATTGTATTTCAGGATTCCTCCATGATGATAGACAGTGAGTGTTCCATAGTAGGATTGTGGTGATGATCCTTCCCATGTAGAGGTTGTGGACCAGGGTGCAGGTTCTGAGGCTGGACCTATAGGTGTCTGCGAGTTGAGCTGCCACCTGTCGAGCAGCTGGTTGTGTCAGTAGTGCAGGTCAAGGTTGCGCACAGGCTGAGTGCACTGCATGAGTTCCAGAGGTAGTGACCTCTGAGGTTCCTCAACAATCCATACCGCCAGGCAGCTGATGATTGGCTCGAAGTAGTCACCTGAGTTTTCCTCCAGGTGAGAACACCTTCAGATCAGATGGTGGTTTAAGCGGCGAGCCTTGTACATGGTTCGTTCTAGCGATGATGGAGTTTGGTGACACAGTCTGAAGATGAGGATGCGCTCACGTGGATAGATTTTGAGGGACTCTTCCGAGAAGATTTCTATCCAGTGACACTGATGTCAGTGCGGATCCAGGAGCTTCTGTAGCTTTGATAAGAGGGCATGATTGTGTCGGAGTACTCAGCGAGGATTACAGACCGTTCGCGCTACTCCTTGGACATGGTTCGAGACCCATTATTTAGGGCTCGGACCTTCGAGCAGGGCTTACGTACAATCATCTGGGTAGGTGTGGTTTCTTTGTGCCTACCCACCTATGCTAGAGTATTTGAGTGAGCCCTGGTGGTGGAGAGATTTCTAGTAGAGTAGATTTATCCCTTTAGTGTTTGGCGCGTGGCAGCTGAGACATTGGCAACTGGTAGCCGGCGGCAGGAGAAAAGGTCTGAACGTGATTGGCATTTCATGAGGCGACCCCAGGATGGGGGATCTAAGGCTCAGGGATCATATGGCTCATAGGACAGTTTTGGTAAGCTGCATGAGAGGCGGTGTTACACTTGCAACATTCAGGGACATCTTTCTAGAGATTGTATAACCCGTCGTGCTGCTGAGAGGTAGCCAGTCAATAGGCCACCTTGGCAGCGACAACGTCTTGAGTTTGGAGGTCCGTAGGGCGGCGGACGTGGCGACGGAGCTGATGCAGTATTGAGAGGTGGTAGGCGGTATCAGATGCCACCACCACCACCCCCAGGTGGTCCACACTGAGCTCAGGGGGATGGAGGGTGAGGGTGAGAATAACTGCATTCCATAGAGGCTGTTAACCTAGAGGCTCCACGAATGGATAGAGGTAAGCCTTGTGTCCTTTGTACTTTCTATAGTTGTTTTGATAGCCATTGTTTAGTGGTACTCTTCCCTTTCCTTTTCATTCTTGAGTTTTGTTCAGGGAATTGATATGACCCTGTGTCGATGTTGTTCAGCAGGCTTCGAATGTGTGAAGATGAGAGATCCTTCCCCCCCAAGACACATTTTTGTGACACGATTAAAATCATGTGGGTGAGTTAGTGACGCCTAAAGTGGATAGTGTTAAGGTGTGGTGGATGAATCCCTCTAACATATGTGTTTGAGCAAGGGTGTTTTTTGGTGAACTTGCTAGTGTGGTAGACTCAGTTGAGAGTCCAGTTTCATTCCTTGTTCTTATAGATTTTCAGGTTGAACTGTTCTAAGGTGGGTAGGATGTAGTGACTCTAGTTTTGGCCTTGTCATACTTTCGAATATTACTATGAATAATTACAGATCTTGGTGCGAAGGCGGCATGCGATTCTGAGGCCCAGTGGGCCCAGAATTAATTTTATAAAAATATTAAGTAAATTTTTACCATTCACGTGGCGGGGTCGTTTTCTCTTAAAATGTATCTCAGAACAGGAATCTGAGGGCACGGTTGCGTCTGGAGTGTGCCATTTACCCTAGGTGGGGTGTAAACTTTGCTGGCGTGAGCATGCTGTGGAAAAAGCCACCAGAGGATTTTTTAAAAATAAGTGGAAATGTTTATTTATGAGAGTTGGCTTGAATAAATTTGGAACAGAGTCTCGGATTGAAAATCTGAGCCCGCTGTTGCCATTAGAACGGCATATTTAACCTAGGGGTGACCTAATCTCCTCCGTGTCGGGAGGTCTGGATGAGAGATTTTTTTAATCAATGTAATTAATTAAATAATCAAGTGGAGCCAATCAAGCCCCCTCCCTTCTCCCACCTCCCTTATTCACAAAAACCTCCCACACCTCCATTATTCACCTAATATCTGCCAAATTAAGCAAACAAAGCGTTGTCGGTCTTAGATCTTGCCGGCAGATGCTCCTGGTTCGTGCCGCAGCAGTAGCAGAGCATGCGATGTTTCGGCGGTCCAAAAAAAGGTATGTATTTTGAGGGTAAAAATATTGGATATGGTTTTTGAGTTGTTTTTCTTAAAATTTTCTTAAGGGTTGTGTATTTCAGGTCCAGAGCATTCTGAAACATGTTTCGGATCTGAATTTGGAGCACTGGGGTGCTATCGGGGGCTCCCAGATGTTTTCCGGCAGAAATCCTGGTTTTATAGTAGTGAGGGTGGTGGCCAAGGAGGATTCTGGTGAAGCACCAGCGACACGATGATCTTTAGTGGTAGTAGGGCAGAATCCGGTGGCGGCGCAACTGTTTCTGGCGATGGCGTGGTGGTTTCCAGCGAGGCAAACGGTGGTCCAGCCAGGTTTTTCCGGAGGGTCTTTAAACCCCTATAACTCGTAAACCAGAAATCCGATTTGAGATCCGTTTGCGGTGATGTGAATATTGTGTTGATACGGTCCTCTTGAGATTCTTTAGGGAATATTGTGAGTTGGGTTTTTCTCCCGGGGCCATGAATTGTTGAAAATAATAATAATATTTTATTATTTTTAACTTCGATCCGCCATAACTCTTACACGGAGTTTCCAAATGATGTGTCGTTAGTGGCCTTTAGCCCTTGTTGGTATGGAAGACTTTTCAAGATAGTTTCCAGGTGTTGGGACCAAGAACAGGGTGTGGGCCCCATGAGGCCAGGTTCTGGCTTTTACAGAGAAACCAGACTTTTCCGTCGGGTGTCCATTTTGGATGATCGAGTATTCAATCCCATGTGTGTTTTTGAGGGGATTGTAATGGTGGGATCCTCTTGATGTGTTTTGGGATCGTGGTGTGGCCCCCACCTTGGATGGATATGATAAATAGTAACTTTTTCATTGGGTGTCTGTTTTGGACGATCGAGTAGTCGATCACGTGGGTTTTTTCTGAGGGGATGTCAATGGTGTGATCCTCTTGATGAGTCTCAGGATCGTTGTTTGCGCCCCACATGGGTAGGCTATAGTGAATAGTACCTTGTTCAATGGTTTTCCGTTTCGAGTGAGTAAATAGGCTATCCCACATGTTTTTCTGCATAGACCGTGATGATGGCCTTAGTATCGGCCAAGGAGGTGCGTAGTGTGGCGATGTTGCGGGTTTCTCGGGTTAGCAACGTATGGACCAGTAGTGGTTGAGAGTACTCCCTTGGTTCGCTCCTATGAGGGTTCATATGGCATCACAACCATGGTATGGGTTTGTGATCCCCTCGACAGGATCTCTAATCTGTTTGAGTTGTGGGATCCCTTCGGTGGGCCCTGGGCAGGATCCTCTATCTTGGCTACCCTAAATCATGTTCTTGGTGTAGCTGTGATCGCTAACCCATGGGTGAAGTTCCCCTATCTAGCAGGTTAAGCCTCGTTGGGTTTGTGGCATCTTCGGGAATATGATTCCCTACGCATTGGGCCGTGCTCAGTAAGGTTGTGGAACCATCGGGTATACAATCCCATACTAAGTAGGTGGTTTATGGTAGGGTTGTGACATTATTGGTTATATGATCCCCTACATAGAACGTGGTTTCGGTAGGGGTGGTGCATTATTGGTTCATTCCCCTAATTTTCTAGTTATACCACATGGGGTTTCGGTATCGTCGTGACCCCCTTGATAGGAGACGATCCTCTATCTGAGTGATGTGATTCTGTGGAGCACTAGATCGGGTTGTGGTATCCCCCAGTGGATCCTAGGATTGATCCACTATCTGTGATATTTTCGAATACCAGATCAGGTTGTGGTATCCCTAGTGGATCCTGGGAGTGATCCCCTCTCTGTGATATCTCCGAATACCAGATCGGGTTGTTGTATCCCCCAGAAGATCGTGGGAGTGATCCCCTATCTATGAGATCTTCGAATGCTGATGTGGGTTCTGGCTTCCCCTAGCAGACCCTAGGAGTGATCGCCCATCCATCGAGTTTGGAATTTTTGCTGTTTCAGCGTGACTTTCTTAATGATGATATCCATTGAGCGAGATCTCTCAGGTGAGCATCTGGGATGTTTACATGGGACCCGATGTATTGTATCTCTCGAACGGCTTCCATCTGGATGACAGTGCTTGTGGAGTGTGTTCTCCTGGTTGTGATCCATTTCGGGTGATGAGGTTGGTACCTCTTGTGGCTTTGTGTGTGTATGGAGTATTTATGGATTTTCATGGTATATGTGTGGACATATAATTTTACGGATGCTCCGGGTATATGTATGAGCGTATACTTGAGCGAATGTTCATGATATATATATGGGCGTAGACCTGAGCGAATGTTCAAGGTGTATGTATGGGCATACACCTGAATTGAGCTGACTAGTTGTGTTAGCCGAGGATGGTCTCGGGATGGAGTTTCCCTCTCATTTGGGATCCCTCTGGCTGGGATGAGCTGAAAATTTCATTTCAGTTTCTCTCTTTTGTTTTGGGGTTTTTTGGGGTTCCCACTAGGTTTTTTAAACTCACCGCTGCACGGTTTTTGGATGCACATGTTTGTGTCTTGTACAGACTACATGTCACTCGATAGAGTCCTAAGAAGACCCAGAGCAGATAGAACTTAGTGAACGAGACTGACCAGGGTTTTTACCAGAGCTGTTTTGAGGAGCTTACTAGTGGGTGCATTTGGCAGCATTTACCGCCTTCTGAGCAGGTTGGACGCTTTGTAGTTTTCTTTTGGTGGGTCCTATTTTTCCCTTTTGTACTTTTATTATACTACGGTTGTGGGTTATATGTATGCATGCATTTGTTTTCAGTTGTTATATATCTCTACAATGTTGCATGGATGTGTATGAGGGTGAGTGTGTTTAGGTAACTTAGGCTAATGCCTCCCATGTGTGTGATAGCCTACTTGGCCCTAGTCGCCAGCCCCAGGCCTATTGGAGGCGGGATTGGGGAGTCTCAGCTCGAGCCCTGTTGGGTCATATCATGACATTGTGTGACATGGATTCTATCATTTTAGTTATCAACATTTATATTTATTATTTATTATATTTCTTCTATGTTCAATGATTTGGTATCATGTACAAAAGAGATTAAACGTTTGGGAATAGGGAAGATGAACTATTATACTCCCTTTATATCTTGGTATTGTGGGCCTCTATGTTTCTATAAATTAGGGGAAATTATTATATTTCTATTATTGTTCATTAAATTCACCTTGTTTGATGCACATGATGTTGATATTGTTTGTTCATTTTCTTTATTATTATTTTTTGTATTGATTGATTAGAACTCCTCTGATGACTATATAATATTGTAATATTTTGAAATGTTCAATTATTTTAAATTACATATTATAATATTTATATACAACTAATACAATTTTATTATGTTTTACTTAAATTATAATTAATCATGATTGTATAAAACAATTTCTTTACATAAAAGTTATTTATATTTCAGGTTTTGGTTTTTCACAAAACATTAATCAAGTTTAATTTTGAGTTCCTTGGACAAATAGTTAATTTGGGACACTTAAATATAATTTATATTTAACACCCCAAGCTTCCATGGTACATTTCCCTTTGAATAATGTAATAGCTTACATTGTACGCAACTTAGAGATTCTAACACACCGCGACCAATCAAACTAGCCACTATGAATAGTAATAACCACTTTTTGAAATTTTATAAATTTTATCATTCAAAATGGACTTCATTTTTGTATTCAGAATATCTAAACTAGCTTAGGGTGAATTTTTGGTATTTTTCTGAAAACATTCAATTTTTGATGAATAGTGAAAAACACTGAGTTATAGTTTAAAACCAAATTTTTATTTAAATATTTTTTTATTTTATTTATATTGATTTTATGTCAAAATAGATTCATAATACTTATATATGTTCAATGTAATTCATTGGACTCTGTTTATATTAATTTTAGATATATAAAAATTTTAGTGACCTTTTTAACCGTCTTTTACCCACCTCCTAGGAGAATTTTAAAATTTTAATGAAACATAATTTTACTACTTTTGTGAATTGAATTACAATAATCTGAGAGACCCAGTTGTAATCATTATGTAAAATGTGGTTCAATAAGAAGAAAATAATTTTTGGTGGATAGTAAATTTTTTACTTTTATTTGCCATGAATAAAAGTAAATAGGGTAATTAAGGGTTAAAATGATATTTTTATTACCCTAAGACATGTAATAATTCTATTGGATAAGTGTAATTCTACCAAAAACAATCTTAGAAATAAAATATGATCCTTTAGGTCCAATTTGATTAGATTAGGACATTTATTATTATTTAATTTAAAGAAGAGTTAAAAGTGTTAACATCAAAGTTTAATAACTAATAAAATTTTAATATAGGGTTACACATAAGAGAAATTAGACTATAAATATTAATTATAAAGATAAATTGAATTCATAAATAATGGTATTTTATTTATATTTTTTAAAATTAAATAATATACTTTATTTATGACACAATGGTGATGCAGTAATTACCTAATTAATCAAATATTAAAATAGTTGATATTATAAATATCTAAATAAATGTAATTTGAAACTTTTTATTAATTCCACTAATTTTATAGTATAAAATGACATGGTAGGTCAGTTAGATGAATCTTTTTCTTAGTAATAATGCTGTTATGAATTTAGAAAAAACCAAATACCAAATAGTGTCAAAATTGATATAAAAGAGTTTTTAAAACAAATATTATATTATTAATTGATATTCTATTCCTAAAAATCTATGGTTGGGAAAAAATACTTATATAAGGATATTTAAATTATTAATGAACCACTTGGGGTTCTCTTGGAATTGTATTTTTTGTTTATTAACCACATAATATAAAAATACAAAGAGACATGGTAAATGTCAAAATATTTAACTCAGAGTTATATCTAAAACAAAAGGAAAATATAGTGACCCAAACCTGTCTAAAACCTATTGGTTGAGTTTTTTTGACCCATAAACACATAATACTTTAAATTATCTATTTTTGAGCCATTAGAAACCGAAAATTATTTAATTATAATATAATATTTCTAGCTTTTCCTAACGTGCCCCTCAACCCTCTTATAAAAGGGATCTCCCCCTTCTCTCTAATTCACTCATTCAAATACATTTGGCTCGTCCAATACATAACCATATATCCTCTCAACTATCCTCCCTTCTTCCTAGAGGCCTTCCTTTAGTCATATATCCATCTTAAGGAGCCCTTTTGATAAAATCAAAATGAAGAACCCGAAGAAGAGGTAAATATTTCATCACCTCTTTCAAGTTCCTTTCTTCTTCCTCTTCCTCTTTCTTTGTTGTTTAAATTATAAAATAATAACTCCTGTATCTTATATATAATGTGATGTTATTATAAATATGGTACAACCATATTCAATATTCTATCCATCCTTTGATTGACATGTCACCATACATGTGTACGTACGACTTACCATCTCCACCTCGTGGTGTAATTGTTATTCAATACATTAATATTTGGATGGGTATAATAATAATGTGTAATTGATTTAAATAATAAATATAACATGATAATTATTATTTATAGATGATATAACATCCAATTATATATTATTTTAATATCAAAATAATGATATTGTCGCTCGTGCGTATGTACGGATTACCGTCTCCACGAACGTGATGAGATTCATTCCCCATCGTAATCCATTCTAGACTAATTTCCATTAGATGATTAAAAATAATTTTTAAAGACATAATATCAATCCGAATATGAATAAGACACTTCATATACATGACCAAAAATACTTACGTAACAAAGCATATATAGTAAAATGAATCAGTTAACACCCAGAACGACGATAATTCTAAGATATTATTAACAAAGCAATGTTAAAAGATCATATATGATATCATAATAATTTATATGATTCTGGTATAATTTAATAACAATTATTTGACCATTATACAAGAGGTTAACATACCCTCAACCAACGAAAACTACAAATTAAGGGGTTTCTTATTTCACTTTTAATTCTGTGATATTTCCATTGTTCACCACTTATTTATTAGATGTGGTGTATTGTGTACTACCATTTGATATATATTATCATGATTCTATTTATATTCATGGTATTCTATGATTAATTTGGTGGTTATTAACTTTTGGCCATAAGACTCTATTGATTAGAACGAATTAAGGATTTTTCATCTCACTTTTTATTCCTGTGAGATTCATGCTCTATTGGCCACTATTTATTTTTGTGTGGCATATGTATTGTCCATGATTTTATTCATGGTGTAATATAATTTAATTTATGGGTATTTAAATCTTAATTTTATTATCCTTCTTTCATGGGTTCTATGTATCATAAGTTACCAAATTGGTATGGGTATTTCAAATTTCAATTTCCACTCAGTGGGCTTTACGCAAACTTCATTGATTATTTTACTCCATGATTATAAGTTGAATAACTATTTATTATTTTTGTATTAATTTCCACCCCCCTTTGTGTGGATATATGTTTGATACACATAATCACACCATTGATAATTTTTCATGTCATTGATATAAATTTGATCTTAACTCAACTTCCATTCATTATTTTAAACATCTATGTCATTGGTGTTGTTTTTAAAAGAATATGTGTGAATGTTCTCTGATTGATTTACAACGAATATCTAATCATATTGAGTGTATTTATATTTTTCACACAACATTATGTAATTGATTTATCCTTTACCTATGGATATTGTCTTTATAAGGGATTTTATCTCAATATACATTCCTTTGGGACTTCATTGTTGTTATGATCTAATTCACTATTATATGGTGTATATAATGGACTTTGACATATTATATCATGAAATACTTTACTCTCAAGAAATTATAATTTTTTTATTACCGCAATTATTTTTATTCAATCCTCTCTCTTTTGTTTACAAAGTCTAACTAAAATATCATTTTAAATCTTTTAAAATTTAATTCTTCTAAATATTTCTCATTAATGTCCATGTTTTAATTTTTCTTAAGGATTTAATTATATGGAAAT
This sequence comes from Viscum album, assembly GCA_963277665.1. Classification (NCBI taxonomy): domain Eukaryota; kingdom Viridiplantae; phylum Streptophyta; class Magnoliopsida; order Santalales; family Viscaceae; genus Viscum; species Viscum album. The sequence continues at coordinate 321,148,082 of OY728127.1, forward strand.
TAATGTTTTAAAATTAAAATTCCTTTTAAATGTTTCAAATTGGTGTGGTACACTATGATTCAAATATCTATTTTAAATGGATTCTTGAAAAATGGTGTGACGTTTAAATGATTTCAAGAAAAGGGGGATATTTCTCTCAAATAGTTTTGATGATTATTTTCATCTATTTCAATATCCGTCATTATTATGGATTTAGGATAATCTGTTACAATACAATATTCCATATTATATTGAATGAGTTATGTTGGAGTATGGTTGGGCTATTTTTATACCATTCATGGTTTGTGGAGAAAGTATTGACATTTCGTATGCTAGTTTTAGTACGAATGTTTATGTTATGTTTCAAACTTTTGATATGAGGAATGCATTGGACTTAGTAAGTGATGGGTGGAGCCTGATATAGCTCCTCAATGCATCGGTAGGTTTCATGAGACAAACTAGTGTCTTGGCATAAGGCCTTGATAAAATATTATTTGTAGTCTTGGCACAAGGCCTTGACTATGTGGTTATGAAAGTATAGAATTATGCATTCCATCATTATGAAAGTGGGTATTGATATTGCATGTGATTTTTCAACCAGTAGAACGTCCATGTGAATAAGTAAATTGAATTATTTGATTTTATCTTTTCCATATTATGCTGAAGGTCAAGTTTAAAAGGCCTTTGTTTTACTCTTATACATTGCGTTGAATTTTTATGCTTATTTATAAAAGTTTCCACTATATTTTAATCCTTACTGAGAATCTGAGCTCAATCCTTTCTATGTTTTATTATTCTAGGATGTGAAGATGTATATTATGACTGACCTGTATGGATAGTCTATGGGATCTCAGTGTTGTCTATTGAAATAATGTTGTTGTACTTTTCCGTTTTATGATGTAATGTAAACCATATGAATGTATCTAGTACTTCTAAGTCTAATAAACTAATGTGTCTTTTCGGACTTGATCTTTTGTGATCATGCCAATGATACGTAATAATTCTACGATTCTGGGATTCTGGGGTCGAGGTGTTACATTTGGTATCAGAGGAAGTTTAGTACAAACCTTAGAAACTAGATTTAGGTAAATTCTGATTAGAGCACATATCCCTTAGATAGACCTTGAGGATTAGTATAGAAGAACTTTCTAAAATTTTGTTATTGTAGAGAGTTTGTGAGCTTTACAAGTAATACATCATTGTCTGGATACGAGTAGGTAGAGGCTGCTCAAGGATAGATGTACCTAGGGGTAAAACCTAAAAACACTGCTTTCAGCTAGACTCGAACGGGAACTGGTGCACGACAACGGGCCTTGCTGCAGTCTTGGTTATGACACTCCTAGTTGATATTTTTAGGATATTTTACATTTTACTTAAAAACCTATTTTATTGATTTTAATATAATATGAGAATTAATGAACTTGGTTAATCCTAATGTGTTTGAAATTGAAAATATGGTGTCATGATATTCTCTAAATGATTTTATGAATACTGTTACTCAAACAATGATTTTTGGTTTTAGTCAATGGTTGGATTCCAAGGAATTCAAAGTAACTTTGAGCATGATGTAGAAGGTGGGAATGATGGTGGAAATGAGCAAAAAAATGGAATGTTGATAGGGGTAAAATATATCATGTTCTTTCCAAATCAGTTTTCCAAAAATATGACCAACAACATATATATTAACCAACTCCCGGACTCAAAAAAGAAAAGAAAGGTGATGAATGATAAGAGCTCCAGTAGTGGAGACCATGAAGAAAAGAATCCTCAATTTCCATCATGTAGAAAATGTGGAAGGAGAAACCCAAGAAAGTGTCTCAATGGAACAAAGAAATTCTTTATGTGTGGGAAATAAGGACATAATGTAAATAATTGCCGAGGAAAAATGATGATTATTATGGGAGAAAATAAAAATGGTCCCAAAAATCCATTTACAGTCATTTTTCATAAATGTAGGGGACCTGAACATTACCCGAGTGAATGCCCTATTCTATAGGATATTTTTTTGGTCAAAGAAGAAGCTATGTGGAGATAAATGGTTAGAGAAATGTTTAAAATTATTTGTGCTCCTTGTTGACTGGATTACTTTGGAGTAATTTTCTCTTGTATTTGTAACCTTGATGTTTGTCATGTGAAAATGATATTTGAGGAAGAATTATATTTTTTCTTGTGGATATAGTTATAAATAACCATTTGGTTTTATATGATCATTTAGATTGAGTCGATGACAAGTTATTTTATTTTGGGATGAAAATGAAAGGTATGTGATTACATTTGTGGATAAATTATGTTATGGTTATTTTCAGGAATTTATCTCATTTTGGTAATGTTATTAAATATAGTTTTTTGAAAAAGGACAACACACAGACCGTGTGACAACCCGTCACGTTGGAAAATGCTTTGGGAATTGAACCCACAACTAGAGTGCAATTGGGATTTATCGCCAACCATTGAACTATGTGAAGTCCCTGGTTAGTGTGACTAATTATTATTTTTTAAATAATTTTATTGATCAATAATAAGTTGATTTGGGATCTTATGTATAATCAAATGAATACCCTTAGTATTGCAAAATGATTAGCTAATTAAGTGATAAATGTTATTTTGGAAGATGTTTGTTCTGTTGGGAATACTATACGCCTAATGAAAATAGAATACTAGTGGATTTCATTTGAGTAGTAATAGTGGATTTTTATTTATGATTTTATTGTGGAATTATAGTGATTTGGTTTATTTATTGAAATGATTAACCAATAATATAGAATATGTGATTAGGTTAATTACTTTTATGTATGTGACTTTAAGATTAGTCAAGGTCATTTGGAGATACAATTTAGCGTGGAAGACTACACAACCAAATTCATCGAAGTTTTGGGTTTCAATATTAGTTTGGATTATATTGAAATATTTTAAGGAAAATTTTTGGGGTTATTGTTGGATTAATTTTAAAAATTTAGATTAGTGTTTCTTTCTATAAAAGAATATCCTTTTGGGGGATCATCTGATCTTGTACTAACCGTTTTGGTTTTGATTAATCTCTAAAGATAAGGTAAATATATATTTCATCCTTTTTGGATCATGTGATTCTCTAAAAGTTGATTCTAGCCCTTTCGGTGTGACCAAGTCATCTTGAATACTCATCATTTTAAAAAAATGAGTTAGTGGTAGAAATTTATTAATGAATGAAACTCTACTTAAAAAGTAAGTATATCTCTTTATTTTCATAGTCAATATCATAAATAAATTCCTCATCATTATGAAATGTAACTTAGAACAAAAAAAATGTTTTCCATTAACTTTCCCTACTAGGAAACTAATGACCATTTATCCCATCACAGGTATTTGGTTTTCTTGTTATTATCTTTATCCTGATCATGTTTTCTAACCCTCTCCATCCGAACATGACACTTAGTTTATCTTCCATATCCATGTTTTCATACATGGAATCCTAGTATGGGTTATCTCAAGGGAACTTTCTAATTCTCTTTCTTTGTTTTAAAGTGACAGTTTTATTGGATCTTTTTCCGAAGTGGGAACTTTAATTATGTTCCCAAGCCCAATTTTAAAAATTTTGAGGACACTATTTCCAAAATTGGGGAAGAATGTAACACCCCATTCTTCCACAGTTTATTTCATATTTAATAATGTAATAGGTTACATTGTACACAACTACGAGATTCTAACACATCACAACCAATCAAACTAGCCTTTAGGAATAGTAAGATGCACTTTTTGAAATTTTAAAAATTTTATCTTTCAAAATGGACTTGATTTTTGGATTCGGAATGTATAAATTATCTTAGGGTGAATTTTTGGTATTTTTCTAAAAACTTTCAATTTTTCATGAATAGTTAAAAATAATAAGTTATCGTTTAAAACTGAATTTTTATTTAAAATTATTTTAGGCCAGAATAGATACATAATACCTATATATGTTCAATGTAATTCCTTGGAGTTAGTTTATAATAATTTTAGATATATAAAAGTTTTATTGAACTTTTTAACCGTCCTTTACCCACCTCCTAGGAGCATTTGAAAATTTGAATAAAACATAATTTTACTGCTTCTGTGAATTGAATTTAGAAAATATGAGAGTCATGGTTGCTATTAGTAAGTAAAATTTGGTTCAATAAGATGAATAAATTTTTTGGTAAATAGTATTTTTACTTTTATTTGCCACGGTTAAAAGTAAATAGGGTAATTGAGGGTAACAATGATATTATTATTACCCTAACACATGTAATAATTCTATTTGATAAGTATAATTTAACCAAAATCAACCTTAGGAATAAAATATGATCCTTTAGGTCCACTTATATTAGATTAGGACATTTATTATCATTTAATTCAAAGAAGAGTTAAAAGTGTTAAAATCAAAGTTTAACAACTAATCCATTTTTAATATGTGGTTACACATAAGATAAATTCGACTATAAATATTCATTATAAAGAAAAAACTAATTCCTAAATAATTGTATTTTTTATATTTTTTGAAATTAAATAATTTAATTTATATATGACACAATGATGATGCTATAATTACAAAATTAATGAAATATTAAAATAATTGAAATTATAAATATCCAAATAAATGTAATTTGAGACTTTTAATAAATAACACTAATTTTCTAGGTCAGTATTACATGTTAGGGTTGGTTAGATGAGTTTTTTATATGTAATAATGCTGTTATGAATTTATAAAAAACAAAATACGAAATAGTGTCAACATTGACATAAAAGAGTTTTTAAAACAAATATTATATTATTAATTGATATTATATTCATAAAAATCTATGGTTTGACCAAAATAATTATATAAGTAGATTTGTATCATTAATGAAAAACTTGGGTTTCTCTTGTAATTATATAGTAAGTTTATTAACAATATAATATAAAAATACAAAGAGACATGGTAAATGTAAAACTATTTAACAAAGAGTTAAATCTAAAACATAAGGTTAATATAGAGACCCAACCCTATCTAAAACCTATTGGTTGAGAGGGTTTTGACCCATCCCACATTATTCTTTAAATAATACATTTTTGATCCATTATAAAATGAAAATTATTTTATTATAAAATAATATTTCTATCTTTTCATAAGGTGCCCCTCACCCCTCTTAGAGAAGGGCACTCCGCCATCTCTATAATTCACACCTTCAAATCCATTTGGATCAGACAACTGCTGCCCAAATACCCTCTCAACTATACTCCCTTCATCCTAGAGGCCTTCCTTTAGTCCAAAATCCATCCTATGGAGCCCTTTTGATCAAATCAAAAGGAAGAACCCAAAGAAGAGGTAAATATTTCATCACCTCTTTCAAGTTCCTTTCTTCTTCCACTTCCTCTTTCTTTGTTTTTTAAATTCTAAAATAATAACTCCAGTATCTTCTATATACTGTGATGTTATTATAAATATGGTACAACCATATTCAATATTCTATCCACCCTTTGAATGACATGTCACCATACGTGCGTACGTACAGCTTACCGTCTCCACGTCATGGTGTAATTGTTATTCAATAAATTATTATTTGGATGGGTATAAAAATGACGTGTAATTGATTTAATAATAAATATAACATGATAATGATTATTTATATAAGATATACCATCCAATTATATATTATTTTAATATCAAAATAATGATATTTTCGCTCGTGCGTATGTATGGATTACCATCTCCACGAACGCGATGAGATTCATTCCCAATCGTAATAAATTCAAGAATAATTTCAATTAGATGAATAAAAATAATGTTTTAAGACTTAATGTCATTCTTAATGTTAATAAGATACATCCTATCCATAACAAACTTTACTTACGTAACAAATCATATAAAGTAAAACGAATCAGTTAACACCCAGAACGACGATAATAATAAGATATTATTAACAAAGTAATGTTAAATGATAATATATGATATCATATTAATTTATATTATTCATGTATAATTTAATAAAAATTATTTCACCCTTATACAGGAGGTTAACATACCCTCAACCAAGGAAAACTACAATGTAATGGGATTCTTATTTCAATTTTAATTCTGTGAGATTTCCATTGTTCACCACTTATTTATTCGATGTGGTGTATTGGGTACTATCATTTGATATATATTATCATTATTATATTTATATTAATGGTATTCTGTGATTAATTTGGTGGTTATTAACTTTTGGTCATATGATTCTTTTGATTAGAACGATGTAAGGGTTTTTCATCTCTCTTTTTATTCCCGTGAGATTCATGATATATTGGACACTATTTCCTTTTGTGTAGAGTATGTATTTTCCATGATTGTATTCTTGGTGTAATATAATTAAATTTATGGTTATTTAAATATTCATTGTATGATCCTTCTTTCATGGGGTGTGTGTTTCATAAGTTACCAAATCGATAAGGGAATTTCAAATTTCAATTACCACTCAGTGAGATTTACATTTAGTTCATTGATTATTTTACTCCTAGATTATGTGTGGAATAACTATTTAATATTTATGTAGTAATATCAACTCCCCTATTTTTGGATATACGTTTGATACATAAAATCACTCCATATATAATTTCTCAATTCATTGATACAAACTTTATCGTAACTCAATTTCCATTCATTGAGTTAAACATCCACGTCATTGGAATTTTTTACAAGAATTTTTGTGAATGTCCTAGGATTGATTTACACTGAATATCAAATATTATAGAGTGAATTTATATTTTTCACACATCATTATGTCATAGATTTATCCTTTACCTAAGGATACTGTCTTTACAAGGGATTTCATCTCAATTTACATTCCTTTGAAACTTTTTGTTGTTATGCACCAATTCACTTTTATATGGTTCATATACTATCCTTTGACATAGTATATCATGAAATCCTTTATTCTCAAGATATTATAATGTTTTTATTACCTCAATTATTTGTATTCAAATTTCTCTCATTTTTAAGGAACTCTAACTAAAATATCATTTTAAATGTTTTAAAAATTTATTCTTCTAAATCTTTCTCATTAATGTCCATGTTTTAAAAATGGTTTTAAGGATTTATTTATATGGTGATTAATTTTTTAAAATTAAAATTCCTTTTAAATGTTTCAATGTTTTATGAGACACTTTTATTCAAAAATCTATTTTTAAATGGCTTCCTAAAAAATAGTGTGACTTTTAAATGATTTCCAGAAAATGGGTATATTTCTCTCGAATAGTTTTGATGATAATTTTCATCTATGTAAATATCCTTCATTATTATTGATTGAGGTTAATCAATTACAAAAAAATCTTCCATATTATATTGAATGAGTTATGTTTGACTGTGGATGTGATATTTCTATAACCTTCATTGTTTTTGGATAAATTATTGACATTTCATAAGCTAGTTTTAATACGAATGTTTATGTTATGTTTCAATATTTTCATATAAGGAATGCATCAGACATAGTAATTGACGAATGGAGCCCGCTATAGCTTCTAGATCCATCGGTTGGTCTCATGAGACAAACTAGTGTCCTAGCACAAGGATTTGAACAAATCTTATTTGTAGTCTTGGCCCGAGGCCTTGACTATGTGGTTCTGAAAGTCTGGCATTATGATTTCCATCATTATGAAAGTGGCTATTGATATTGTGTGGGATTATTGGAATAGTAGAATATCCATGTGAATAAGTAAATGGAATTATACGATTTTATCTTTTCCATATTATGGTGAAGTTCATGTTTAAAAGGATTATGTTTTAGTCTTATACATTGTCTTAAATGTTTATGCTTATTTATGAATGTTTCCGCTATACTTTTATCCTTACTGATCATCTAATATCACCCCTTTCTATTTTTTATTTATCTAGGATGAGAATAAGTATATTATTAATGACCTGTAGGGATAGTCTATGGGATCTCAATGTTATATGGGAACAATGTTGTTGTAGTTTTCCATTTTATGAAGGAATGTAAACCTTATGAATGTATCTAGTACTTCCAAGGCAACTAAACTAATCGGTATTTCGAGACTTGATCTTTTTTAATCATGTCAATGATACGTAACAATACACTGAATCTCATCTTCTGGGGTCCGGGAGTTACATTAGAGGTGTATTATATATTCGATATAAAAAATTGTACTATACCACACAAACAACTTTTTTTAACCATGTACATAAATCATTATTCAAGTAGACGATTATGAATCCAGGTAGTAATATTTTCAATTATAGATACTCTATGTATTTTGAAAATATATCAATCTACCATACACAAAATTGAGGGATCAGTGTTTTGATAAATATATGATGATTTTCCACATTGAGTTAGAAGACATACACTACTGAATAGATCTTTTCCATGTTTGAAATTAGTTATGAATTTAGGGCATGTTGTCATCCTCATTTCATCTATTTCTAATAAAAATTTTTATTTAACTTTTTCATGATAACATGTGTAATATATATCCAATAAAGATGATTCTTATTTATTTATAAAGGAAATGAATGTTTCTAAATATTAGTCAGCCTGAACCAAAACTAAAATTTTCTTTTATCAAGGTCCTTTTTGATTTGAAATTTAAAAATGAAACATATTTCCTATTTTTAGAAAATTTCATAGGTTAATTTATTACATGATAAAATTGGATACCTGAGAAAATAGCTTCACTGATGAATCCATTATTTGAATCCCATATGTGAATCAGTAATGTTGATTCCCTTACATAGGTAATTCATCTACTTAAAATTTTATGTTTCATATTTGGATATGTGAAATTCCCTTACACATTGAATTTCTTACATAATTACCATATATGAAATCAATATTTAGTGAATCCTATAAATTTATTCACGCTATTAGTAAATTTTGATATATATAGAAAAATTACTACTTTAGAAACTCATACATTAGTTTTTTCTCCCTAGATTTTTTAGATTCCTATATTAAATTCTGCACTTTTTTTTTAAATATCAATTTAGTACATGTTCATGTCATAAATTATTTATGTTCTAATGAATTTATTAATTATTATTAGTTATATAGAACTAATAAAAAGTTTTTTTTTTATTTTAAAAATTATTTTGTTCAAATCACTATATGTTCTATATTCACACATAGAGTATACAACTTTTAACAAATTTTTTTTTATGTTATGTTCTTTTCATAGATATTATTATTTTTAAATTAATATTATATATTATTATACTATTTAAAACCGAATTGAATTGTTTTCATCATTTTTGTATTATGATTTGAATTTATCTCCACATTTTATGGTTGTTCGAAATGAAATTTTTGAATTTTATATTTTTAAATTGAAACAACCTTTTTCAGGGGCTGTTTTATTGAATTATTATCAATGAAGAATTCTAAAATAATTTATTGGATGATTAAAATATTTGATTACTTATTATTTGTTGATTTAATTAATTTTCAATAGTTGAGAGAATATTGTACAATGATTATATATATATATATCACTCCAATATTTCATTTTTACTATTTTTATTTGTTCAAACAATTTTCTTGATTGTGTTGTCCATATAGATTTATAATTAAAAGAATCGCCGATTAATTTAACAAAGAATCATAAATATACATTTAGGAAATGAATAATGTATTTGAATTAATGATATAAAAACTATTCATACTCTATGAACATTTATGTGACCATGTAGAATATTTTTTCTAATGCTCCATGATATCTCAAGGTATGAGAAAAACTTCCATGACAACTATATCCTTGATGAGATGATCAAATGGATAAACAATTAGGATCTTGCACCTGTTTTTTATTCTCGATATATCTATGTTGTATTTTTTTATTTATTATATAACACTTTGTCCAATATTTCATTTACAATCAAATTTTTTGTTTAATATTTTAAATAAAAATATTATTTATTCTTCACTAATTAGGGTTTTGACTCCCATCTTATAAAGTCAAAGCCTTTCAATTTTTCACTCTAGTAGTCTAGAGTTAGTCTTGTAATCATGTTTTGACTACCAATACAATAAATAATGTGTATTGGTTATCCCTCCCCTAAATATTTATTTTTTTAATTGGTTTAGAATTCCACTGTAAAAGATCATTTATGTGGAAGGAGAGAACATAAATGATTCATGGGGTCCATAGAAGCCACCACTCTTGAATGAAAATGATTATGGCTACTGAAGATCTAGAATGGAGGCATACCTCAATAAGTTATTCATAGAACAATAATCCATGATAGAAAAATCACACACTCTACAATATGTTGACCAAGATACACAAATTATAAATGATGACACACGATATGTTTTAAATTACAAAGTTTTATATATTTTATACTATTACATTAATAGAAGTGTTCTTAGTCACGTGTCTACTTGTATGGAATATCATAATATTTGGGATAAACTACAAATTACTCACCTTGGATATAATTAATTGATGCGAACCATGATTGGAATGATTTGATCTTATAACCAAGATTTCAATATAGTGGAATATGAAATAGAAAATGAAATGTTCTACCAATTTAAAATCATTATAAATATATTGAATTCAATTGAATAAAAATGTGAATATACATTACTTATTAAAAGATTCCAATGAGAACTGATTATAAAATTGAATCTAAATAAAGTTTCCATTTAGGAAATAATTTACTTTAAAGGGTACAATCTTGATGAATTTATTAGATGAATAGTTAAATTTGAACTGGAACTGAAGAATATAGAAGAAGATGGTCAAATGAATAGAAATGGTTAGAATTTAAATCAATAAATGTTTTTCTGCTGAATCTTCTGATTCTAAGAAACATAAAAGTGATAAATAATATATTGTGATCAGTGTATACAAATGCATAAAAATTATTGTTTCAAGAACTTGTTAACAAGAAATACCCAAAATTAAAAAAACCATGGAGATAGTAAAGGTAGTGTAAATTATAATACATCAGATGTTACATGTTTCAATTTCAAGAATAAAGGGTATATCATAATTGACGTTCCAAAACTAATAAATAAGGAGAAATAAAAACTATGGAGAAAAATGCATTGGAAACAATATGGGGTTATATAGAAGAATCAAATTTTTGTGGTAAATATGGAAAGTTATCTTCTTACGTGTGCTTCAAGGATTCGATGGATAATGTTAATGATGATGGATTATTTTATTGATGTTCTAATTCTAATAATGATTATCATAATCTAAATATTTTCCTAATTTAATTTTTATAGATTAAAAAGAATATTTTTCAAGAAGATAATTTATATTATAATATTAATTAAAATAAAAAAAATATTATTTCTTAAAATTTAATACATTTATGGGAGAATGAATAAGTATGAAATACTGAATAAATTTTTCATTATATAGTTTTTATTATTTTATATATTACCATAATTTAATGAAAAATCGTATAATGAAGTTGACATTTTTTTGTTATTTTTTCCAAATTTTATTTGAGGTCATGAAAAATATCATACAAAAATGTATTTAAATAAAAAAAATAAAAATCATGATGGAAATGAATATGATATGAGACTACCTCAAATATATAGAAATAATTTTGTTAAATGTATAAATGAATATACTTCCACTACAAGATATTTTAATTGTGGTATGAATGGTGATCATGAAAACTATTATTCTTCACATAAAAAAATCCCATAAAGAAACATTCAAGCATTTTTGGGTTGATTGTGTTTGTTGAAAAAGAGGATTTCCATGGTGAGTTGTGGAGTTCTTCAGATAATTTTTCAATGTATTTTAAAAATGATTATTGACCATGGAATGAATGATCTGTTTGCAATAAAAAAGGAACATATACAAGGTGGGGCCATTTTCAAGTGTTTTCCAAATGTTTTGGGTATGAAAATAGGTAAATGGAGAAAAATATTTTTTGAAAAGGGAGTTTCATTCTAGTGTTAAGGAGGATTTTAAGGTTTCATTCTTGGCATTTTTAAAGATCATAACATAGAAATATGTTACAAGAATGAATGGTGCACATGTTTTGGAGTGGCACAAAAGTTGAGTTGTATGCCATAGGAATTTGTCAATGGACTAATGTTTTTTTGGGAATGATGCATGTCGTTCACTAATGGTATTTAAAATGTATATAAATATGTGGATACACCCATATTTCTTGGAATATCAACACTTATATAAAATAAGATCGCTGGTCGCTTAAGTGATGAGGGTGCGCAAGTAGAGAGTTTTTTAGATGTTGTGCAGCAAATGATAGTTGTGGGCCAGTAGTGACTTGGGCATAAAGTGGAATGTTTTTTTGCATGTTTTAAGTAGTGCGTGATATGTATTTTCTATGCCTAGTTGACATGAGAACACTATTTTTAAGTAGATCAAATGTCAACGCAAGGTTGTGTGTAGGTGTAACATTTCCAACTACATCTCTGGTAAAGAGGTATTAATCTGTGGATGAATGTTTAACTTAAAAATATCACATATCTATATTATGGGTTATAGAATTAATGAAAATTAAGTGACATGAAAATCCATAAACTTTGAGTGGATCCTTTCCAAGATTAGTGAGAGAAGGAAGCAATAGAAAATGATCTTTTATACTTGTAGTGCGCCAGAGAAAGAGTCACAAGGATTGGCCGTTGGGAATGTAGTGAGAATACAATAAAACATGTAAAGGAAGTGAGATTTGACATATTACTAGTCCATCCCAAACCTTGAAAACAGGAGAGTGCTTTTAGTGGAATTGGTAAATCAGGACATTGTTGTTGTATTCTACTTGGATGTCTCATAGTGAGGGTAAAATGTAAAATCACTCAAACTAGTGCATGATTTAATTTATTTTCATATATTACTACGGGAGAAAGATATAAGTTTGTTTTGATTAATGAAAAAACAAGGTAATAAATGGATTTATTTTCAATCTTTCATATCTCGATTTACCCCTCTCTCAGGGTATTTCACCTTTGTGAACCAAACAGTTATCATTGATTTAAAAAATATTTGGAATATATAAAAACTGGAATACATAAATCATTATTGTCTAGAGTACCCTACAATACATGATTAAATTCATTATGGGTACCTAAAATTTTCATTAATAATCAGATTACACCCAATGTATCTTGGGTAACCAAATTTTCATGTAAATTAATTTTGTAGGAAAAAATCCATGGATGTATCAAGAACAACATATGGTACAAGAAAATTTAATTATATAGATATATGACTAGATACATATAAATTTTTCCCACATACAACACATGTTATAGAGGAGATGTTGTATTTGGAGAAAATTTCAATGAATAAGTAAAAGATTTTGGTAAATTTAGTGTTTCCAATTATACATGTATTTCATATGTTTTATTTGTTTAAGGTTTTAAAAAATTTATTAAGTACATCGTAATTATGTTAATATGGAATGGAAGTCAAATTTCAAAATGATAAGTGTCTAGTTTTTAAATATAATTGTTTATTATTTTATTATAATCACAATTGTTTATATCATTGATTTTTATTAACTATTTTTTTAGGTATTAAATTTTTAAATGCTGTGAAAAATAATAACATTATTTGGTCATACTCAAATTTTTGGTTTTGGAGGAATGAAACATAATTTAGTGATTTTTGATGATTACAGAAGATTTATACAGTATTATTTTCTTTCATATAAAAATGATACATTATCTAGATTTATTACACTTTGTAACATAAGTCAAAATAAAAAAGGTTTTATGAATATTTGAATTTTTTGTGATAAAAGAGGTGATTTTTTAATTTATATTTTGAAAAAAATTGTGGAAATGGTGGATATTTTCATAATTTTCATACTCCATGAACACCACAGAAAAATGGTGTAGTAGAATGAAAAAATAGAAGGATTATTTAAATATATTTAACCATGTTAAGTGAATAAAATTTTCTATGATATTTTTTGTCAAAATATTTATTTGATTACTTTTAAATTTGAATAAATATTCTACATAGAAATTTATTAAATAAAACTCATTTTACATTTTCTAAAAATAAAAAACCGAAATATTATTAGTTTAGTGTTTTTGGTTGTAATGTATTTTTTTAAATTCAACGAAATATTTTGATAAGTTCGATGAAAAAAGCGATGCTGTATTTTTTCTTAGATACTCTAATAATTTTAAAACTTGTAGTGTTTATAATAAAATAACTATGGCCATTGGAAAATCTATTCTTGTTATGATTTAATAAAATTATGTAAAATTAATTCATGACTCTAATTATTTTTGTTAAGAAAAACATCATGATAATGATGAATCAATTGATTGGGAGCATAATCCTTCCCAACCTGATCCTAAATCATGTATGAATAATAAAGATCATATTATAGAAAATTATATTGGTAATTTATATTCTAGTTTTAAAAATTGAAATTATATTTTAATTCCCTGTACCAATTAGGATTCATTTTTTTATTTTATTGCTAATAATTTTAATAATTCTTTAAAAGATGAAATATAGTAGTTTAAATGAAATATGATATAAATAATTTTTTTAGAAAACATGATAATTATTTTGTAGAATTTCATGTCGAGAAGTTGATAATCATGACTAAATGGATCTTTAGATACAAGCTCGATGAATATGGAATGATTTTCAAAAATAGTGCATACTCATTTCCCAAGGATACTTTCACGAAGAAGGTATAGAATTTGGAGATTCATTTGAACCTATTTCCAAGTTAAATGATACTATAGTATTATTATCTTTTTTTTGTTTTCAAAATCATCAATTATTTCAAATAGATATTAAAATTTCATTATTAAATAGTTTTATCACAAATGAACTTTATTTTTCTCAAACCTTAGTTTTGGAAATGAAATATTTCCTCAGAAGTTTTTTAAGTTATCTAATTACTTGTATGTCCTCAAATAAGAACCACATGTTTGGTATGAACCAATTTTTCTATTTTTATTAAAAAATTATTTTATGAAATTTAATGATGATCGTACCCTTTTTGTTAAAATAATTTTAAATGATATTTTAATTGGGATAATATATGTTGATGATTTAGTTATGGGTTATTCTAGTACAATTCATTGAAATTATTTTTCTACAATGATTTCATCTTAGTTTGACATGATCTTAATTGGAGAATTGAAGTTCATTCATGGAGTTCATATTTATCAGAGAAATGATGTAAATTCTACTAATGATTCCATATAAGCTAATTATTTGGTCAGAAAATTTTGTATTGATTAAAATAAATATATGAAAAATCCTATTTTTAATAGTTCCGATTTAGATGTTTATTCATCTAGATAATTTTATGATATTAATATTTATATAGGCATGATAGGTAGATTGTAATATTTAATTACATCTTCGACTGATATCATTTTTAGTGTTTTCTTTTGTGAATTATTTCAAATGTTCTTAAAGAAAGTCACATTAAATTTGTGAAATGAGTAATTAGATATGTTGAAGGAACTATTAATTTTTTTATGCTAAGAATAATTATTTTAATTTAATATTATATTCTTATTTTAATTTTTAAGGCTCTAAAATAGATAACAAAACACATCATGCATCTTCCATTTTATTGGTATTCTAAAAATAAATTATATGTTTCACATACAATTGAATTAGATGGGTATATTTCTACTGCTATTTTTTGTGTTCCAAGTTTATAGAATATGAAATATTAATGTGGTTTTGATATCTCTCATAATAAATTTTATATTTATATTAATAATATGTCCCTAATATCTATTTCTTTGAATACATTATAACACTCTCAAAAAAATCATATTGATGTTATATTTCATTTTATTTGAGATCATGTTAATTTGTTTGATATTTTTTAAGAGTATATCCCTATTAAACATTAACTAACATATATGTTCACAGATCCCTTATAATTTTATCTGACTTAAAATCATAGATTTGATCTTTTCATGTTTAAATATAAATAGTTTAATGTATTCATGTGTATAGGGGGAGTTTGAGTATGATTTTCTAATGAAAAATATTGATTTAAAAGAAAGATACAAAACATGGAATCAAATTTTCATATATTTTTTAATTTCTATACCTATTTTTTCATTATATTATTATTTTAAAACATCTAATACATTCTATATGATGTAAATTATATATTAAACCTTTACTAAAATTAAAATATTATTTTCTATTATATTTCCCATTAATTGTTTTTTCTGAAAATGTTTTTAAAAATTCTACATACTGAATTTAGTTTTATGTTTTAAAAGAGAATGACATTATCATGTATCTTTGATAAAAGATTTTTTAATTTTTTTTGGTTTTCTATTTACAAAAGTGGTAGAATAATTATGGTTATTGAGGATTGGTTTTGTAATTAACTAAAAAGGGGGAGACTATTTCTAGATGAGCTTGTATATTTTTTATCTTGATTAATTACTGATCCTGTAATATTTTTTGAAAATTATTATATTTTTAATTATTTAATTATGTTCAATAACATGTTTTAATATTGGTAAATATAATATATATTCTAATAATGTTTCATTTGATTTATACTTAATCATGATTATATCATAATATTTATATACTTAAAATTTAAACATATTCCACGTTTTGATATTTATAACATGTTCTACAATTCTTATTTTTAGTTCCTATGATTAATATTCCATTTAGGTCCGTTAAATATTATTTATTGGTGTTTTTGTTTTTCCCTAAAAAATTGATTTTAAACCACATAGACTATTTGTTAATCACAAAGCTAATTCGTTATTCATGTTACTAATTTTGAATCAATGTAGCAGTTTTTTATTATTTTAGATAGTCTATGTATTTTGAAAATATATGGAGATACCTTACACAAAAATGAGTGATCAATATTTTTTAAATGTAATAATATTTTATACATTAATTATAATAATTAAACATCTTAATGGATCTATTTCATGTATAAAATTAGTTCTGATAAGGATTCATGTATTATGTTTGTTCTTTTTTCATTTTTTGGAATTTTTTAGTATGTTTTTGTGATTATGTGAATATATATATATATATATATATTATTTTTATTTATTTATTTGTAAATCTAATGAAATTGTCTAAAAATAATTCAGATGGATCCTAAGCTAAATATACCTTTATTAATGTGCTTTTTATGATGAAATTTCATAATTAAATTAATTTTTAGTTTTTAGAATTCGAATTCATGAATTGGTTATGTAAGAAATTAATTTTTTTATGAAATCTCTTACAAAATGATTTTTTTATCTGAATCCATTCATGAATCACCTATATCGATTCCATTATGTGGTTAATTAACCTATGTAGAGTAAAAATCATATGTGAGGAATTTGGATACATGAAATCCCCTAATATAGTGAATCACATATGTAATTCCCATATGAGAAATGAGAAAATAGTGAATCCCTTATATCAATTCAACAATATGGTCATTTTTTTACAGAGAAAATAATTACTATATAATAAAAAGATATGTGATTTTTTCTATATAGCCTTTTGAAATTCCTGTTCAAAATTATGCCATGTTTTTCATTTTATTTTAAATATAATTTTACTGAACATTCATGTCATATATATAATTTTTTATAATGAATTTATAAATTCATATTAATTATATAGAACCCATAAAAACTATTTTTTGTATTTTTAATTTTTTTTTATGAATTTCATAAGTTGTTCTATACTCACACCTACAACATGGACCATGTAAATAAATTTCTTTGGTTATTTTCTAGTTTTTCATCAATTTTATTATTTATAAATTAAAATTTTTTTATATTGAAATCTTTCAAACCTATTTTTTTATTTTTTATTCAATGTTATTTATTTTTGAATTTCTCTATATATTTTCTTCTTATTTCAATCTGAATGGTTTAAATGTCATATATTTAAATTTAAACATGAAACTTTCATTGGTTCTATTATTGACTAATTATCATTGTTATATTTTAATCTAATTGATAAGATGAATAAAAATTTATTTTACTCGTTCATTATTTATTTAATTATTTTCAGAGAGTTGAGAAATTATTGTTAAATGATAATATATATCTATCTCTTAATTTATATTATATTATTTTGAGTATTTGTAATGGGTTTGTAGAGTGTGTAGTTATATAGATTGTATTTTTAGGACTCATGGTTTCCTAGAACAAAAAATCAAACTTATTCAATTTTTAAAAAATGAGGGCATAATAAATAATGTGATAAAAGGGATTCATAGTATGTTAACCTCCAAGTGTTTTTGTACTCTTTTTTTATAATTATTGAATGATCTCTCTAGGAATGAACAAAATTTTCTTCGAAATATACTACCTTGAAAAGATGATCCACATGATAAAACAATAAGGATCTTGTATATGGGCTTTATGCTACATGTATCAATTTGTTCTGGTTTCGTTTAGTATATAACAATTATTCATATCTTACACATACACTCCATTTTATATTTATTATTTTACATAAAAAAGAATTTAATATTCTCTTTTTTGGGTCGTGAATTATAGATTATAATTGTTAGAACTTTTCTTGTTGTGATTACCATATTCTAATGTTAGGATCATAATTGGTTGTGAAACCCCATCCAAAAGCTGGTGTGTCATTGTTTTCCCTATACTAGAAAAGTATTTTGTATTTGGTCTGTGATTACCCTTTGAAAATTTGGTAGTTTACAATGTATCTCTTGACGAGTAGAGATGTATAAGACTAGGCTAGGTCTACATTGGACTGAACTAGTATAAAAATACATTTTTTCTTTATTTTATTCCTCTTCAAATAGACTCATACAATTAAATCGTATAAACAACTTTGATAATTAATCCATTTTGTAAAACATTTATTTTGGATTATTCACCACTACTTTTCCTTTTATCACCATTATTTCCAAGCTAAAATATATTTTATTGATGATATTTCAGATGAATTCAAACATAATGACTTGGAATGTCATTTCACACTCTCTATATAGATATCATATGTTCTAATAGTAGATCATTAATTAAATTACTTGATTTATGCTATCTATTTGGGATAGTTTCATTTTGCGGGGTATATCTATGTTTCCATGATATTATGAAATATATTTATTAAAATTAACTAGTTAGAATGAAAATGTTATTGTGTTAGTGTCTATATGTTTATTTTGTACATAATGAAGAGGTTAAGACTAGGGTTTGTTTTTGAAAAGGTATACCTTGGGGTATGGGTTGACTCCTATAGGAACCTTTTGTTATCCTAGATACTATTTAGGATATACTTATGTTCTTGATTTTCAGTATTGTTATATATATTCTAGATAAAATAAATTTGGTGGGACTGATAACAGATAATTGTGGTTCCCCTGAGCATGTTCCAACACCTACCCCAATAGTGTAGGTAGTGTCCCCATTATAGTCACCAACAACATATGTGGCTAACTACATGAGGGGTTTCCATCTCCAGCATCCTATATGAATTTTGTACACTAGTGGACCAAAATATAATAAAGACTGAATAAACATCATAGATGGAATCATCAACCACATCGAGATGGAAATTGATAGAAATTTGAATATAAGATCATTCATACTAGAGGGAACCATAATGATTCGGTGGGGAGTCATGGGTTATATTTATGATGTTTGGGAATCTCATGGGAGGCCTTCAAGGATCTATTATTTGGGGTGTAATTTCCCAACACACTAAATCCGAGCCGGAAAAAGGTGTTCATAAAGAAGTAGCAGGTCTCCCAATTTGTATCATCCTACACTACTCATTTCACTAAACTTCTCCAATTTTCATTTCTTCTAGATAGTAATGAGGCCCAGAAGTACAGAAAGTTTAAGATGAAAAGTTATACCAAAATTTAAGAGAAGTCCTCGATTTAACATATATACATAGAAATAAATTCTCTTTAAGTCCATTAACATCAATAATATCTAGTTGGAGGGTCAGGAAGTTGGTTTGATTCTACCCTATAGTGCTCAGTTAGGTGGAATTCACAGTCTTGTTGTGATTAAATTTTTTGGTTTCCAAAATAGGAGGACTAGGGATGAGTAACAGGGCACTATAAAGTTGGTGAAGTGGATTTTGGATTCATTGGTTACCTATTCAAATGACCAACACTACTTAAACTAGGGGAATGTAATATATTTTTTCATGTTACTCTAACCAACTTAGAGAACATTTTTATATGGTGAAAGGATGGTCTATATCCAATAGTTTTTCAATAAACATTGTGGTCATTTTTCTATAGGGTTAGAAGAAAAAAACAACTGATTTATGTGACAATATGGGGTTCCTGACAATATACTCAGACATGTCATCCACCTCAGGGACAAAACTATGTAGTGGAGACATGTTATGTGTTCAATGTGGATAACACCCAAGAAGATATTGGATAGGTTCTAAATTATATTCAAGATATTTTTCTTATTTCTTATACTTCATCTACTTCCATGTTTGATATTGACTCCTCCCATTACTTTATATCTTCACAAGTTGTTATTGGACTTTACCTACAATTCAAGTCATCCTATGAGTTAGTATCCCTTGAGACATCATTGGGAATAAGAGTGTATCATCTACATAGATTCTAGGAGTTTCATTTTGACATCTCCACTAATAGGTATCTATGGGAATTCATGATTCTGGAGATGTTGATTTTTTTGGTTCTCAGTATGGAATGGATGAAATGAATAATCTATCAAATTAATTTTTATCAAAAAAGTATTTCATTTGTTTTTTCAATGATAGTGTGGTTAATAATGACCAATGGGTGGTAACTAGGAGTTGGAAGTGTTAGACCAGAATTGAGTTTTCTCAAGATGATCATAACATAGATGGATAGATTGGATCATTTAGTGGAATAAGGGAAAACCACCTAAAATATTCTTCTAGGCGTGGATCTCTATCAGGACGTCTTCCATGATGACTTGAAAAATCATCTTCTAAATCTTCCTATTCAGGGAGTTGAGCAGATCATACCATCCTCACAAAGATATAAATTCTGAGTGAGCTATACGCATACTGGAGTAAATGTTTCATGTTTGAATTCTAGAAATAGTGTATCTAGGGATGATCATATATTCTATATTGAGTTCTCCTTATATAATTGTTACCACAATTTTATTTAGATCGAACATTATAAGGATCTTTACAGGAGGTTGTGTCATTCACTGCTATATTGGATTGAGGCATCTGAGGAAGTGTTTATGATGCATAGTTTAGTATATTAGACCATCATGATTGTTCATATGATTCAAAAGTGGATGATACCCACTTAGAGTAGTAAAAGATCATATTCCAAAAATTGAGGTAGACCATTGGGGTTCACTTTTTTATGATCATATTTTCATGTGAGTGACCCTCAGATAGGATAGTGATGGCATAGGAAGAACAGGAAGGTACACATATGTTTTTTGGACCCATTAAGGGTCATTAATAATGTTAGAATAATGGTTTACCAACAAGATAATCTATATTTATTTCAATGCATGAATGATATATTTTATCTGTTTGATCTCCTCAGGCACGTGGCCAATCATTTTCATATCATTGTTTGGGAGGAAAATAATTTGGATAAAGATGCTTCTTATGTTGGGTGTCTAGTGTGGATTGTATACTAGAGAAAGAAATTCATTCAAGGGAATATAAGTCCACATTTAAATATCCTTTATAGGCATGAATATATTGAGGATTAGACTTGGCAGTAGGTGTGTAATGTTCATGATCAGTATCATGAGATGTTTATGATGAATCCTATGAATTCTTCTCAGGGATGAGAAATCCATAGTGTGGGTGAATGCTAAATCAATGATCATTTTCCTTAATTAAAGGCCTTGTTTATATTTTTATCATTATTTATTTAGTTATTCCATGTTTTGGTAAACTATTTTGGGCTTGGAGAAGATTATAGAAGATTAATAGTGTGTATGCTACCAAAAAAGTCAGTTCCTTACCACAATGTAGATGATCAACCTGCAGAGGATTGTTCTACATTTAGACAACATGGTGGAAACATTATGATTTGGTGGAATAGAATCCAAGACATAGAGCTATATGTTTCACCGTGGTGATTCTTCTGGAACAATTATTACCATGTTTATCACTAAGACAACACCATGGTGTCTTAGAGAACATCTAATGGTGTTTTCCATGCCAGTTACAGATAGTGAGTCTATATGGTTGTCTTTGGAAGTTATAGATATAAATGGGTGTTACATAATTGAATTGGGGAATACATTTTCATAATTATGAGGGTTTATTAATTAGGTATTTTCACTCTAACTATTAACGGATAAATCCTTCCTGAAACCCACTCTCCCACTTGACCCTATAATCATTCTAGTCGAGTAACAGAGAAATTACTCCATGTCCTTGTGCATCTAATTACACAGATGTATACCCCAACACGGTTTCATCCTGTAGTAACCATTTTCTAGGCCAAGGAGTTCAAATTTACAAAACTATACAATCTTAATTACTCTTTTCTTCCCTATGGTTGGTCTATGAAATAATGACCATGCTGTTTCCATTAGTCCAATTCCATTGAGGATGATCTTTGGTAGTCTCCAAACCATAGAAGCTTACCCTATGAAATGGTAGTTTTCTTTCAGTTCACTCTTAATCAATGGATTTTCACCATAATCCATGTTGGTTAATATAAGTACACATGAATTCCATAGTTCAATATTTTTCTATGGTGAATACCTATGTGGAACATTGGTACCGTCATTATTCTAACTAGACATAGAGACTTCTATTTATTGTGATTGATTATGGGTAATAATTGGATATCCCTTTAGGATTTTTCTCATTATTTTTATAGAACATTATTATGTTGTATAATAACCACTTATATAAATTCATATTATGAAAGTAGTGATGTATATGTGTTGGTGAGTTTTGATGAGGATAACCTTGTTGATTATTACAGTTGATTAAAATGACATCAGATAAGATATTCCTTACCTCATGGGGATTCTGTTACACATGTGAACACAATATAGTTTAGTTTATAAAATAATTGATAACCATGCCTGAATTCCATCATATGGTGGTGTGTTTTTCTCCCATTAGTCCTGTAATGATATTTGATTCTATGAGTATTTTTACAGTTTCATATTACCATGATTTTTTTAGATAATGTGTTTTATTTTGATAATACTATATTGTCATGATGATATGATATATCATTATTGTATGTCTTATCCTATATGTGTGTTATAATTCCATGGATTTTTTATAGGTACATGAGATAGGTGAATCATCATATGATGTTTATCACTTGATGGGGGTTTTAACATGACTTTTGTTGAGGATGATGAAGAAAATAATCATAGGGTAGGGGAAAACGGTCTAGATACCTGACCCCTTAAAGTATTGGGATATGATAGTATAGGATCTCCAACCAAGGAAGTGTATTAGGGGCATGATAGTTTAGGGTCCTGACCTAAGGCATACATGAGGTATGATAACCCGACACCCTGTTCAACTAATGATCTATGAAACAATGGTCTATGGGTTTGATTTGAGTTTATTCCTCATAACCAATGAGGTTCATTTTTTGAGATTTATGGATTGTTCTTTCTCACTTGGATATTCCTTGTTATCATTTGGGAATGGAGCAGAGGGAGGTACAACCAGGGGTTTGTGGAGGCTTTGGTAGTACATGACTACTTAGTCTAGGATTTAGTTTCTGTGTACTCACACATATTTATTATATTTATAGAATACACATGTCATAACTGATAATAATTGATTATGTATGCCTTAGAAGTATCCTTATGAGTCTTGTACTAACAACCTACATGGGAATTTGATTGAACATGTAGATTTCATGGTCAGAGTTCTAGAGAATGGAAAGGGCCTAGTAGTGGAGGATTGTATAAAGTATCATCATGCTAGTTTCAAGATCAAATGGATACTCACAGAACAAAAATTACGTTTATTTGTTTTTCTACATTTATTTACTCTATTTGGATTTTCACTTTGGAAGGCCTTTCTAATAAATATGTGACATGGCTTCCATCCATTTAGGATACTATAAACACTCTCAGGATTTATTATTCATTTTTATTGTTTTTTATAATTTTTTATATTTATCGCATGAAGTGATAATGATGTTATAGCCTCCCCAATTATATAATTAATCCTTCACTACATGTCAACTACATGTTGTCTATAGGGAGGCACGTCTAAGGTCACCTGACTCTTAGTCTTATACCAGATGGTTTGGATCGGGGCGTTACACCATTTAAGCTATATGATCTATACATTACCATGTTCTTCCTACATATCTGATTTTCCAAATTCATTAAAATGAATATGATCTATCTAGAAACACTTTATACCATTTACAAACTCATCAAAAACCACTAAGAAATAGTCTAATATTTATAATATAGTATAGAAAAAAGGTCAACAAAAAATAAATCAACATTCCATTGACTAACAACTATCAAATAGACTGGCATTCTATGGATTTAGTGTTTTGGATAATGAACTAATTCCCATTAAAATGTATGCTTTTTAATCACAATGGATCTATTATATATTAGAAAATGGACAAAAATATATCATTCAATGAATTACAAAATATGGAGGATAATCATAGAGTTGAAAACTCTTTATGAAGGTTTTCATAACCATTAATCATCAACATCATATATATGAGTGAACCAACCAAATTATTCCAATAATTATATATTTCTCAATATAAGAATAATGTAATGGATGGAGTGTGTAATGATACCATCAACCTAGAGGAAATTTTTAAATTTAAAGTCTTTTTATTATTAATTTCTTTAAGTATTTATGAAATTTTGTAAATTACTCATTGTATTATAACTATATGAAAAAATATTGTCCGAAAAAATCATCAAATATTTATATAATGACCTGATACCTAAAAACATTAACCATTTGTTCCTTAAGAAAAAATATTTTTCATAATTTAAGGATAAGTAATAATTAATATTTTTGAAATATACAAGGTAGGAAGGACCCCAATTCATAGATTTCCTTACAAAGAGATCTTTCTTATGTACAATTTGTGGGTTGAAATTGAACAAACTTTTGTCTTTGACATTTTTATTATACCAGGGAAAAAAATAACGGATGTTTTAATTATTAATATAAATTATAGTTTGTAATTGTAAAAAAAATTAGAGACTCATGGTTCAATGATATAATAGTAGTCTATAAGAGAAATTCCATGTGAGTTTAACCCTAGACTTGGGGTTGCATATTGGTAAACCATAGAATATGGATAGTACATAAGTTTTATAATGTGATTTCACCAATTTGAATATAAATATTTTATATATTTTTTCTATGTTAATAGATATTCATAGTAAGAGGGTAAGAAATCATAGTTTGACATAACACAATTTTTATAGAAACACAACAGTCATGTGATAAATTCATAAACTTTTCTAACCAAATTAATAATATATAATATATATTAAATCACATAAAAAAGATATTATCTGATATTACTATGAAAAATTATTTAAATAATGAATTTTTATGTTCCAACATGCCCATGAGTACAAAAATTTTACAAATCAACATCAATTCATTGATCTAGGTTCCATCTAATATTTATAAATTTAGTCATGGTAGGAGAAGTGAATTTGGAATCACATGAACTTTTTATCATATTGTGACACTTTCCATGGTTCACATATAGTCCATCTGAGTTTAAACCAAAATGGATTGGGTGTCAAACAATTATTTTGAATACTCACACCTGAACCTTTTTATGGGATTTTTTATTTGTAGTTCACATTGAATAACATATTATATGTGAGCCTTACATCCCATATCTATTCACCCATAAATATCAATTATTTTTAAATATTATTATTATTCATGGACATGGAGGATCTGATGCAACTCTCAAGGTTTCAGGTCAGGAATTTTAAGCCCCTTTATTTGAGGGCCCTATGAGTGACAATGACAGCAAAATGGTGTCCCAAACGGTGGTTGATGGATGTCCCATAATTCTCATGGGTGTTTATATGTTGTGGTGGTGTGCCTTAGGGGGGGACATACCATTTCACAATTCATAGAAGGGTGGTATATACCTTGTAACTAGAAAATCTCTTTGAAAAACATCTTAATGGGGATCTGGAACCAAAGTCAGTGGGAGAGACAATTAGACACACCATAGATGGGTTTAAGCTTCTCGGGAAAAAATCAAGTGATTATTTTTCTTTGTGTGAAATAGAAGATGCATCCCAAGAATATAGGCCTCATAGGATGAGGAGAATTAGTAGTCGTAATAGAGTTCGAAAGGAGAGAAAGTACTATTTATTTTTTACTATCCCAATGGAGACAAGTTCAAGAAGAATATAAAAGAGAAGTTTATGTAAAATGATACTCCCAAGGATGCATGTCATAAGTGGAAACAACGATATTTTCATAGCCAGTCAGTTGAATTGATTTTGTGTTCATAAGAATAAATGACCGGAAAGGTGAAGGCACTCAATGCTACTGAATAATAAGCTTCCAAGATGATGGGGAGGCCACTAAGGATGAATCTCAATGAGGTGCAGTATTCCTGGGTCAGAAAGAGGGACCTTATTATTGATGGGGGTATTAATAATGGGATAATTAGTGTTTAAGTGAACATATAGTCTTGGGAAAAGCTGTTGTTTCGGTTTGAAGATATCTTAATGGATAAACCACACACCCCAATAAGTATCATATCATGGAAATTATTTGTGGAGACTAAATCTTGTAAATATAGAGTATCCTTTAATGGTTTTGTTATCTCATTTGGTGGTTAATATCCTGGTTTATCATTTTTTCCTGAAAAGTTTTTGAATAATAAAAATTTAACTTTTGGTTAGTTTCTATTACAATGAAACAAACATTTTGGTGACCCAAACATTACCTTATTGATTAATTTATATTATTACCCATATATTCCAAGACCAGTATTATATCAAACTAGAATAATATATTGAATTTTTTTAGTATGTGGTTCCTTATTTATAAAAAGTGGTGAGTCTAGAGATTAGATGGTGGAATGGTCAAAAAATGAGAATTAATTGAGATGGGGACCATCATCAAAATAATGAATAAGTATAATCATCATTGATTTTTTTGATGTTATATGATTATGTTCCCTATAGTTTATCTTTCCTAGAATCATGGTATAAGTGGGATACCATGATGGGAGATTTATTCATTTGGGATTTTAGGCTATCCTCTAAATTTAGACTGAACTTTCATTGAATTGTCATTCCACATCTTCTATGAATATATAATTTTATACACATGTTGTTGTGTTGATAACTTATAGCAACAAATCAGATGTTTAAATTCACTCCATTATTTGTGAAAGGATGTTTATAGATTATGTCTTGAAACTTCCATGAATATTTCCAATGTAGGTGATAATTTTTAATGATGTTTTAAGGGTTGGTAAATACAGATATACTAGTAGAATTGAAAAAGTGGGTATGGGAAAAATGGATAGTGATTTGATCAAAATAGATGATACTAAATCTATAATTTGACTACAAAACCCCTTTAATTGGGAATATTTGAATCTTTAATTGTATAACTATTTAATTAAATATAATTCTCTATTTATTTCATCTTTTAAAGAATCCAAAATGTATATCCCCTCTTAGCCTCTCTCAAGAATGCTTTCTTAGCATCAAAGATGTTTGGGAAATAGATGAGTTCTATTTATGTGTTTGTCAGAATACACTATATCAAATTGATTTTTTTTTGAGAAATACCTAATCGAATATCTAATATCATTCATTGGGTATCCATATTTGAGTGACAATAATCCTAGATAATGTGTGAAGGAGATGATCATTGTCTTGTGGGTGGGACTACTAGATTAATAAAAGTTTTATACATTATTTGTGGGATTTTATACCTTTTTATAAATATATTATATCAACTAGAATTCATAATCAATGTGGACCATGAACGAGTCTTATAATGTAAAAGGAACAAAACCATCCATCAAACATCATAATCCTATTATTATAATGACCGAATTGTAAAAAGGTAGATCGAAAAAGTAATACAATTTTCAATTACCTATTTCTATCAAAAAAATGAATATTTTTAATAGGGAAATAAGTTTCTTATTATTACACATGTTTAGATAAAAATACACATATATTCTCATAGCATGGTTGGAGGATTTAGATTCCTAGTATAAAATTATTTTCAATAAAATAATATCATTTTGAATGTTTATAATAAGGTAATAATAGAAGTAAGATAGAAAATTTTAAATACCTTTTCAAATTTATTTTGATTATATTAATGACACATGACATAATATACTCATTGAGATAGAAACAATCATTAAATGAGATTATAAAGTGGGAATTTAAAATATAGAATCTCAAAATAATTTCTAACATGTTACATTTTTAATATAAATGATAGAATAATTCTATTTTTAGATTGTTATATTTCATATTATATTCATAAATAAAAATGAATTACCCTTTTCTGATAATAGTATTTCTCTCCCTCGATCAGGGTATGGGTTCATAATATTAATATATAATTTATATCCATTTGAAAGTGGTTGAGAACATCATTATTGTGATATTGTGAGTGTCATAGAAATGTGAAATCACCTTATATGCCTTAACAATAATTTTTTACATACTATAGATAATATGATTTTATACATTAGCTACACCGTGGGTAATAATAAATCATAACATATTTCTTTTTCACGAACACAAATTATACTAAGAAATTAAAACTATCATGAATAATTTTGTTGATATATAACTAATCAAACAACTGAAGGAATATAATTCCTTGATGATTATTATTTTAATAGTTGAAATATTTCAACTTATTTTAATTTATGAACTAGCCCCTTTAGTTCCTGTAATCAAGAAAACTCCCACATAGAGTGAAAAGGATATAGAATATGATTCAATTATAGGGGATGAAGTGGAATCTACCCATGAACCAAATACAAAAAAATCTGGTAATGAGGTGAAGGGTTTTGTATAATATTCATATAATGATAACCCAAACCCCTTTACAAATGCTGGGTTTTTTGACCGACATTTATTTTCTTTAGAGATAGAATAATTTATATATCATAAACTCTATTAAAAAATTAAGAACCTGATAATTACTTAAGAATAGATATATATAAATCCAGAGGACCTTTAAAGGGAAAAATCAGTGGAAAACTATTTAAGGTAATTGGAAATAATCATCCTGGTGATATAATAAGAATATGAGGATTAGTATAGATTATTGAATCACATTAGTCAAAAAACGTACTATAGAAAAACATTGAAGATAACTAGTTACTATATAGACTAAAATTAATTATTCATTTCTAATAAGAGATAATTATATAAAAGATAAAATTTAATATAGTAACATAAGTTAATATGATACATGGAAGATAAGAATAATAAGACACATGTTTATAAGAAATATGATAATAAATCAAAAAACTATCCAATTGTTTTGATTTTAGAGCATTTGTTGGTGTAATTAATACCTAATAACTTTATATTTTAAAATTTTTTGTTTCTCTTTATGTATATTTTTTCATATTTATCATTAAATATTGGATTTTACTATTTCTTTATCAACTAATAAAATATAAAAACACATTTATTATTCTTTCATATAATTTTATTAATAACCAATTACTATGAAACAATACCTACAAATTATAATTTATCACCAATAAAAATATGTATTCCCAATGTATTAACAATTGATTTCATATAAAAAATCTTTAATCTGATTCAATTCATATATGTAGATTTTTATAGTTTTAGTACATATTTCTTCAATAATTCAAATATCTATATATATAGATATAAAGAGAGTAGTTAATATTCTTCTTGATTCTAAATTTAATCGTTTAATATTTTTTCCTCTTATCCTTTATGATATTACGTAGTTCCATGTGATGTTGATGAAACAAAATGACTATTGACTTGAATTTTTCTCAATATTTCATTTATGAGTTATTATATTGACCAATTTCCATTAAAGTTCCTAATATTATAAAAAACCTTTTTTAGTCTTAACAAATTAGGTAATGTTATATTTTTTTTACAAAATTTATACATAGAACATGATCTAACTAAAATGATAGTGAAGGTACATAGAATGAATGTTAAATAAAAACCATTAATTTGAAACAATAATTCGTTTGATAAGTAATGAGTTCAATCTCGATGAATTAGTAGTTAATTGGTCTTAATAGAATGCGTGATACACAAGGGAATGAAACTATTGATATTTAAATCCATTTGAGCTTTATAAATTTAGAAAAGTAAATTACGAATTGATACAAATGGATCAAATATGAATGGAGTGGTAATAGATGCGGTGGGATGAACATTTCAAACTTATAAATGTAGGGTCTAGGATCATAAAATTTTAAATACAAAGAGTGGTTGATTCCAAACAATGTTTGAGATGTGGGTTCCAATATAATGTTTTCAATAGTGTATGTAATTAAGTATTATCCCTATACTATATATAAATTACAATGAAAATTATTAAAGAAGAATATTATCTACACGTGCACCATAATCATCATTATGAGATCCTTCCAATTTTTTATCTTTTTTGAGTATTCAATGGAGTATCTAATAACATTGTTTTTTTATCTTCATATTTTTTTAATGTTTTTTATGTATATTCTTTATAGGGATCCATCAAATATTCAATTTCATAATCATTTATTTTTCAATAAAATTATTATCTTCTTCATTGTTACTTAATATATTTTCATTAAGAAATACTTAATGTCGTAAAAAACTAAAACTAATTAATAAGGACATATACAAATAGGAAATCTTGATGTTAGTATAAATGTTTTCACATGAAAGATCCTTATAATAATAAATTCTTTTATGTAGAGTTTTAAGGGGAAATAATTATTTTTTTGAATATTTTCCAAAATTTATATATCTAGTGAGATTAATTTATCCTCTTTAATGTTAAAATTTAACCCAAATTATATATAATAATTCTTATTTATGATCAAAAAATTTCAAGGTCATGCTGAATAAATTTATTGATCATTTAATTTAATTTTTCTAAATATTTCCTTTATAAGTTTTGATCATGGAATTGTTTATGCGAAATTTGTGAAAAATGTATTGTGATATTTATGTTGTTGAATCCTAGAAAAATGTGTTAGGTAATTTTATTTTGTGATCATTTATATCATGATCCACCAAAAATGAACATTTATCAAACTCAAAATAAAAAATAAATAATGTATTATTTATATATACAAAAACATTTATGAGAATTAGTTATGTAAATCATGATGTGAATGATAAGATTATTTGCATTATTCTCTTTCGAGACCCATAATGGAAAAATAAAAAGATATTAAAATGCATTAGACATAGGAAAATGGTATAATTAAATCATGACACAAGAAACTGTAAAAATGTTTTTGAGGGTCATAGTTCATATGGTATGATGATCACATACCGATTTTATTTGAGGGGTGAATAACCAAAACATTGGAAATGTAAGGATAAGATTAATTATGAACAAATACGAGATTTTATATCCCTTATAAAGTGGTAACAGGTGTATATAATTAAGTTTTTTTACTTTCTATATATATAAATACACTATATAAGTGTTGAAGGACTAGAGTCTGGTAAGTTATGAATTTTCTTTTTCTTAGCGCTCATTCCATTTAAGATGAACTTACTACCAATATCCATGAATGGTTTATAGACATTCATGTTTTTAAAAAATGAAATATTTTTGAGAATAATAGATTTTAATTATTGAGAAGTAAAACCCAATATCATTTTTTAATAAAATAACATTTGTGTACAAATAGAGTTGAACAAGAACAAAAAATTTCAATAAATTCGTTGGAATCCAAAAAAATAAAAAATATTAGTGGCTATAGAGTGTTACAAAAAATTATCATGGTAGGGTCCAAGAGAAGTATATAAAAAACATGTTCATTCCTAGAGGTTATGGGAAAATAAACATCTATGTGATTGAGTAAGGTGTGACTCAATGGAATTATTGCTAGTTTTGAGTTCGGATATCTACGCATCAATATTTATCTTCTAAATAAAGGGATTAATCCATATATTTTTCTAAATACCCAATAATGAAAAAGGAATTGAACAAATGGAACATGAATGAGAAATATGTTAAGAACAATAGTAAAATTAGAAATAATACGTGGAATACATGAGTGTGATTGATATTGGATATCAATGCTTTATTGTGTACCATGTGATTAAATGAAGAATTCAACATATAATTCCAGATATGTGTATACTAATAATGATTTGAACCTTTTTTAGTAGTGTGAAATGGAAGCCCTTATGCAAAAAGGAAGAAGCATACTCGATGTGAATATGTATATGGTAACTAAATGGTTATAATGTGACATAATATGGGGAAGGAGAATGTAGTTGGTTATAAGATTAGTGGTTTGGAATCGATACATTTTATATTAAAATAAGAATGAATACACACAATGTTTTATATATAGTTTAATTCATATCAAATCTTAGGTGAGACATCACATTAAAGAGAGAAATGTGAAATGCTAGCACATCAAGACACATTCATTCATATGGAATGTAATAATATGTAAACTAATATATGAAAATTCTTACATTTTTAAGGTTTATTAAAAATGTATTCTTTAGAAATCAAGATCATATGATATAATTGGTCATGATTCCATTGGGATTATTTTCATGAGATAGAAATACTCTAATATTTTATTGTTCATGAACACATAAAAAAACTGGATTTCATATCATTTATTTTATAGTCATGTAAAAATAAATAAATTTTCTAGTTATCCATCACGTATAAGCGGAAAATATACCATAAAATTTAAAATTATATTGTATGGGGATTATGTAATATAGTGTATTTCAATACAACTTGGACCAATATCTAATACAAATAATTAAATATAACACTTCTTGCTGAATCTCACATTTGTGTGTGTCTGTGTCGGGGGGTGGGGGGGGGGGTTGTAATTTTATCTATACTTGAGGTGATCAGGTAATAAGAATAATCAGAGCAAACCAGGTACCAAATAACAGATCCATTCATTTTCACTTCAAATTTATATTAATTTTCCCAACACCATTGATGGTCTCAAAACTAATAAAAAATATCCCAAAATAAATGAATAATAGTGAGAATTTTAATTAAATAAATAGGTTATATGTATTATTAAAAAAATATAATTACGAAAACCCATATAAACTTCACATAATGTTTATAAAACTATTTAAGTTATATTTGTGACCATTCAATCTCATGCATTTATCATATAAAAATATCTAGTGCAACGTCAATTCAAAATCAACATAGAACACTACGTTGGTCTGGTGTGTTATGGAATATGGGGACTATTGAGTTGGTGTCCAATTTCTAGTGATTCATGTTGAAAAATAATTATTAATAATTTTATGAAAACAATTTTTATCATATTCCACCATCTTTTCAAGGATTTTAGGGATGGTTATTTTCAATAAAAATAGTTCTATTATAATAATAGTGAGGTAGATGGGAGAGTCATTAGGACATTTTTCAGATATTTAGTATATTTTCTTGAACTCAAACCCAAATATATTCGGGAAATTAACTAATAGAATAGTATAATTTAATCAAAATATATTGATTTTATTTATTATTTCTTATATAATCATGTGTTTTACTATAAATTCCATCATGTGTTAAACATCAATGCATTTTTTGAAAAATTTTGTTGGAGTAATATTAAATTTGGACTTCCAATCGGTCATTAGAGGGTTTTATACCATTAAATAAACTACCCACATGTAATACAGTCAATTTCATTTGGTACTATGTCTGGGAATTTTTTGAAATTAATGAAGTTTCCATGATTTTTTTACATGTACATTCTATGAAAACTCTTGAAAAGTTTTCATCATAAAAGGAAATTAGTAACAAAGTATTATAATATAGTGATACATAATTATTTCAATTTAATGCGAACTATATGAACTAACATGTAATTTATTCAATATTGAAATAATTTTCCATGATTTGAAACATATAAAAATATTTCATTTGAATAATTATTTATAAATATTTTTTATTGGAATTTATATTGTTATAAATATTAATTTATTATTAATAACATATAAATTTAATATATTATATCCTTTTCCTACAGAAAATACCCCTAAAAATATTTAACAATTAGTATTTTCCAATATTTCTTTATTATCCTGATACTATAATGATTCTTGCTTCTATGGGTTAGAATCAATTCAATTCACCTCCTCTAAATATTTTAATGGGAAGGGGAAATTAATCATTTATTCAACACACATGTGACCATCTAATCATAATCTTGGTAAGAAAGAGATGATTTTACCTTAGTTAGTGTATATTCTTAGGCATTATAGAGACTTGTAACATAAGTAACATTTTTTTATGTGTGAAATTTTACATTTAATCAAGTAGATGATTTGATTTTTCATTAATTGTGGCATAGTATCCATTTTTTTGATTGATATGAGTCTCAAATTAATGCATAAAATTAAAGTATATAACATGGAATATCAAGTACAACTCAAGAAAAGAGATACATTCATAATATTCTTCATCATTATTTGTGAAAACCATTGATGTGGGGAATGCATGGAAAATAATTTCCTTTATTGGAGGGAAATACGACAGATAGGACAATCATATTTATTTTAATTCCTTCATTCTTCATTCATCATTAGATTTGAGAATAATCAGCCAAATATTTTTTTTCACTTCAAGGGAATATTTTTTTCAATGTATACATTTTCATTAAGAAATTATGTGTTTATTATAATTTTATCTGATATTGGATGAGCTACCAAGTAACTTTCCTTTTCATACCCATTGATTTCATTTTGAGGTTAATATTGGTTATAAAAATAAATTAATTATCACTTCTCAAATATAAAATAATCATCTCAATATAGAAGGAATTTTTATATACTTCATTTCATTTATATATTAAATAATCCAAAATTCAAACTGCTTAAAGTAATTACCAAGACTTTGAATTTCTTAAACTGGGGAATGAAATTCATATCAATAAAATAATATTTAATAAAAATCTCTAACATTCTATATTTGATAAAATAAAATAAAATTTCATTTCATTTATTACGTCCTTAGTCTAAGAGACTATTTTGGGGTCATTTTAAAGCTTTCATATAGAGTATATGTTGTAAAAAACATACCTAATGAGGCTTTAGCCATTACTACCCCAAGCTCGCCAACATTGGCCATGGCTATTGACAAACATTGAAAGACATAACTCATATGGGATGCCTTTTCCAAATGTACATGCATACAGACACACAGACACCCAAAATTCTCCATGCATAAGTGAAGAGGGATAAAAATAAAAGTTGCAACACATAGAGAATAAACAATGCATGTAGAAATTATAGGGAGTATAAGAATACTATAGTTTAAGCTAAAAATATGAAATGAAAAAAATATACACCCACCCAAAAAGATGTCCCGACCTAAATAAACTGGAAAGGTAACATTCTGAGGTAGAAAGACACCAGATCTCAAAGTCTCGTCCACTATACACGATCTAGTGCACCAGGGTATAACTATACTCCTATGAAACATCTACCAATCTATCCATTGTTTTCCTAAGACATTACTCATGAAGGAAGTTCCCATATAGGGGTGTTTATATACATACCCAATAGGTTACCCCAAAAGCATAAGGGGGAGGTGTAAGAGACACAATAGAAATAGACAGCTCAACCCATTGAACAATAGAATAACAAAATCCAACAATAAGGATCCAAATATATATATTTATATATATATGCTAAAAAAATATGCCCAACCAAGAGAGAAAGGGGATTTCCATCTCATATCCAAGACCATTAAAAGAATCCTCCATATGTTTAAAAGGTCAATAATTGATTCCCTAAATCATGCATGTTTGTCTATAAGAGTTATAGTACATAGGGACCATGCCTCACAACTGTGTTTCACAATATTGAGGGATCAATATCAATGTATAGGACTCAATACATTGTTTGTAAGGTGGATCCAATCAATGTAAAGAGTAATCATGCCCTACCTAATAAGGGGAACCACTCAGTATATTCAATACCAACATCTGATCCAATAGTTGGTACCAGTCAGTAGACAGTGGAATGCACACTAACTCTATAGGGGGTTGGGGGAACCAATCAATGGATAGAGGACATGAACTATAACACCATAGTTCGGTACCACATAGTAGATAGAAGAACCACGACCTAAATCCATAATGGGGAACCACCGAGTAGATAGAGGACCCATGACCTAGATCCATAGGGGGGACCACTCAGTTCATAGAGGAATAACACCCTAATTCAATAGTGTGGTACCATTTTGTAGATGGAGGAATAACACTCAAACATAATAAGGGTACCACTAAGTAGACAGAAGACCCACACACTAATTCGAGTGGGGGTACCACTCTATGATCCTTCATGATCACTACCACGATCATGTGATACCTAAAGAATCTACAAACTCAAAACACCTTATATAATATCTCAAAATCCACCAATAATGCTACAATCACTTACTAAGATGGAAAAAATCATGATATGCTAATTGGGGGCCAAAATATGAGTCCAAGCGAAGGAGATACGAATGGTTGACGTTTCCTCAGGGAGGGGGAGGGGGGTGTACGCGACATGTATGGGGACCCAAAATGTATGTTGTCCAGCTCTACTAGAAGGTTATTTCCCAAATTATACATAGATCACTTCTTATTCATCTTTATATGGTGTGTAAGGGAACTATAATGAAAGCATCAACCACCCAAGGTCCCGCCCGTGCTCCTATCATTTTCCTTATAACAATGGAAATTCCCATGTACAATGATACATGAAGTGTCCTCCCACATGTGGTCCTTCCCATGTTATTTGCTGCAAAACCTATATACCTTGGGAGGGTCACATGGCATGTGACCCAGTCACACAATGTGATATCATTAAATTTTCCAGAACCCTTGCACCACAACTATTGGCGTAATACACGATGTGTGTTCATCCTAGTACACGTGGTGTAGTGGTTTTTTTTCAAAGAAATTACATATCTGAAAAATTATTATATATCCCATAACACCATGTCTAATCATTCCTCCAATCCACCTAAAATCAATGTGGAAGGCTTTATTCATCATTAATAGTAATCTGTTGTCCAGAAAAATTTTCTAATTCACCCACTAGATGTCGTACGTTCTAACATATCTAGTGGTTCCCCCATCTCATCAATGGTATTACAATCCATGGTAGAGTAACCGTTTCTATCAAACGATATTAATCCATTCATTATTCAGCAATCTATTTGATGTATGAGATTCCTCTATTAATTTTGGGGGTCTAATCGCTCGCCTTCCAACCTAGAAATGTTGAATTGTGACACCATGTCCTAGTGAGGATTAACCTGAAGAATACAAATCATAAATAATAATTATGATATATGCACAAATACTATCCCTATATTTATTGTCCAACATATTATAATTCATGAGTTTAGAAACTTATAATAATAATTATTAATTTAATAACAAATTTAAAACTGAAAAAATGGTACATGGAAGGACATTACTTAACGTAGATCAAGAGATAGAATCAATCATGCTAAATAAATTTAATCAATTCAGAATGAATAACAAAAATAAATATTCCTAGCATGACTCAGATCATTTTCTAAGAAGTACATGCTCTCCACCGAATGAGATAATTGTGTGAATTTTCTACACCTTGCATCACCTTGATTCAGAGGATCGTTATTATCAGATCTCGATTTTCTAATGAGAGGTTTTAAAAATCTCCTCTCAATGATTCATATGTTTTTTAACTGACCCTGATGATCCTATACAATTTTAATTATGTAGAGGGAATTATTTTTCAAGGGGTTTGACAAATAAAATAACTTAAATAATTATTCAATACACTGAATTCAACAACCAATAACAACTTCATGAAAATCCCCCTCCCCCCCGCCGACCCACATTAGGTCACACCTATGATAAATATCCATATCCAAACTCATCCATGCTATAATATTTTTTATCAAATGACCCATTATTGTTTTCTCAAATTTTATTTATGAAACCATGAACATGTGTTTCAAACTATATTTAATATTTTTATAAAATTAATTTTTGGCACATCGGGCTTCAAAAATGCATAAAGTCTCATTATTTGGATCTTAAAATATTTTGAGATATATTTAGTAGAGTTAAAAGGGGTGAATGGTATATAAATTATTGAAACTATAAATCTTTTAATCCATGAAGATAACGAATTAATAAAACACATCGGGATACTATGATCTTATATAGCTCTCCCAATCCTAGAAAATATCTTGTATGCTCCCATACTACCACAATACATGAACCAATGGGATGAAAATTCCACACAGGGTCCTCTACAACCATTCCTTGACCTCTACCGGGTGCTCTACAAATGTGGAACCATCCTTGATGTCTATATCTACCAATTAAATAATATTCATGGGGTCCTACACAGATCTCCTCATCTATGAAACAAGGATAATGTTTTTCACCCGTTACAATTAAGGGGGTAGGGAAAGTTGGTAAAAAATGTCACAAAATCTATGCACAATCCTGAATAGCATGATGAACCTTAGGGATAAGATGCCTCAATATTTGATTCTCCACAAATATAGTCGTGGGGAGGCACTCATGAAAACATTATATCTATTCTCAAACTCCAAGGGCATGTGATGTCGATCTGCATAATATTTATGCCCCCTCTGATCTGTACTCAAATGCTACTAGATAAACTGGAGATTATCAATCATGTCCATTACAATATCTGTCCCAACAAGGGATGCCTCACTGATCTTCATCCAATATATGAGTGACTTATAGGGTCTCCAATACTGGTCCATGAAAATTTATATGATGACAGTAAAGTGGTAGCAATTATTTTGTGAAAAAATATACTGAATGAAAGTGATCCTCTTATATATAAATGTAGTCTA
The DNA here is from genome assembly GCA_963277665.1 of Viscum album. Lineage (NCBI taxonomy): Eukaryota > Viridiplantae > Streptophyta > Magnoliopsida > Santalales > Viscaceae > Viscum > Viscum album. Next base: position 321,187,025 of record OY728127.1, read on the forward strand.
CCGCATAATAATTCATTATATTCTACAATATCTATACAAGGATATTTTTCTATACATGTCTCAGGGTATATAAGGATATAATTATCCTTATCTAGGTATCAAATATGTCTTGAAGGCCTCTCCACAACTATTAATTGAACCACCAGTCATGGTCAAAGACAATCATCAAGGTAACCCCAGGAAGGAGAACTATCTCCAACACATACAACATCCCAAATATATCCACCTAACTATGCTCTCTAATAGAGATGAAGTGAAATAATTTCATGAGTTTTTCATCTATCACACTTATGGAACAATGGATTCTCACTATATACGGAATCCACATCACAATGTCCATGGATATGCTATACCATTTCTAGAATGGGATCTCAATAGGCTACAGTATACCTATGGAAACTAGGTGCTCTGCCTTCGCCTATTAACACACGAGACACTGAGAGGTGGACTCAACAATGTCCTTTCTCATGAAATCACACCAAAACTGCTATGAATGGTAACTATACATTTTACTCACACTAGAATTCATTGCTAATGGAGATTAATGAAACTCAAACTTCCACTCCTTCAACATCATGGCTCAGACCACTGACTATCCCAAAAAAATAATTACATGATTCCTTCCTTCAAAAAACCCATCTGATGAATCTGAAAAAGATATTTGGTCACATCATATGCCACAATTAATTTTTACCAACTTTAAGTCTCTAAAAAGATGTTGAAGTGGAGTATTCAACACCATTGACAGTAGAAAAGGTGCACCAAATTTCCTAACTATGGTTTCCTGTAAGGAATCTAACCTCTCAGATGTATCATGCAATAAAAGAGCCTCATAATTTCATTTATAGTCATTTTCCACCACGTTTCCCTTCCTATGGTGTATAGGTTTTCAAAAAGTCATAGAAATATATGAACTCTAACTAGTACCTCTTCCCCAGGTCTAGGTCTATCTATGTGATAAAATACATAATGTTTTGGTTATCATTGTAAAAAATAACTCTTATAGAAGATAGTGTCTCCACATACTTATAAATAAGACTACCACTTTAGTATCCATGGAATGAGTCACATTGTTTTTCTCTTGTGGATTCAACTACCTCAAACAATATGTGATTACTCCATGCCTCTACATCAACATGAAACTGATCCCAACTCCTAAGGAATAAAAAACACTACATAATCCACACCCTCCTCTAGTAGTCCCAAAATAGGAGCACTCATAATCCTTAGTCATAAATACTTAATGGATTTATATAAATTCTTAGTCCAGGTAAAGGGATTCCCTTTGCATGCCTTTTCAGTCAAAGGTGCTACAATCTTGGATAAGTCTTACACAAAACTCTTATAATACTATAAAAATCAATTATAACACCACAACTCTAACATTCTCTTTAGTGGCTCCCAAAAAATAATAGCATTGATATCTATTGGGTTCAAAACTAATCTATGATAAAAATGACATTCCCTATGAAGAGAAACTTACAGATAAAAAATGGGAACTTCAAGGGATTACCAAAAAGCTGGTGCTCCAAAAGGAAATATAGGACCAACCTTAGGTACTCTACTTTCTCCTCCTATGACGCATATTATATGGGTATATTGTCATTGAATACAAAAAAACTATTCCTAGTATGACTAGAAAGTATAATAAATCAAATACAAAAACCCAGTGGGGGAATTAGTCACACCAATGTGTATCACTCATAATGTCCATAACGACATCAGAATGCCTTACTAAAAAATATAAGCCTCGTAAACCATCCCCTGGTGGTTACTATAGATGAGATAAATCATAAAAACCTCATATCACCTTTTAACTAATCAAATATATATTATATCCCTAGCAGAAGTTCCTTTTAGTTATCTTGGCTGGATTTATGGGATGATAGTTCACAAAAATACACATGATCTCGACCACATTATTTATGAACAACACTAGATATGCCGAGGTGGAAGAATGGGTTTGATAAAACCCTTATTTGGGAGGTATTACAACTTTAATAACAACTCCTGAAGCTCAGTAGGTGATATGATATACTACAGAATATAATCGTGTGGTCCTGGGGTAAAAATCAATGTAAAATTCCATATCCTACCTCAGAGTTAGTCTCAAAACATCCTCAAGAAATATTTCCATCAAATCCTCCACAACTGAAGGAATAAAGATTCTTGAAAATCCTTCTACGCCAATGAATACACTCTCAAATATATGGGTGATATAATTCAACATCATGTTCACAAAACCAGATCATCCCACCATAATATCTCTCTCACCTAGAAAGGGGAATCTCATCCCATCAATGTGAAGGTATCAGAATAATAAACCGTGATATTAAATTTTTGTGCTTACCAGGGGAAAAAATTCAATAACCAATATTACATTAATAAGGATTCATTTTGATGACCAACTGGTCACCAAAGAAGCTATCTCAACCAAGGGATAGTTCATACCACCAGATGATTAACGATATAGAGAAGCATTTTCTGTTTTAACCCCAAGAAAAAGATGATGGGGTAATGCCTAAATAGGGAGCTCCAACTCCCACACATGGAGTAAAGTGATAAAATAATGACTTGAACACATGTTTAAAAATACTTAATAATTATTAGAATAAAAACAGACATTACCCTTGATAATCTTGGGTGCCAGAGGGTCATATTCATCCATATCCTACATCTCTCTATGGCCCTACCCCCAAGCTCCATAAGATAGATGTGGGCCACCTGACAGTGGTGGTGGGTAGATATCATGGTATTTTACACCACCCATAGATCCTAATTTTGGATCCCCACATTCTCCTCTGCCAGCTTCACCTCCCTGGGGCACCCTACCCATTCCTAAGAGATATAAGGTCATGACATCGCCTCTACCTTAGTGGTTCATATACTATGAGCCTCCCTCAAATTCATGTATATTTGTAAAATATTACTATATAATACCTTGATCATTAAATGAATAGAACCACCCCTATTTCTGTTCCATGTTTCCCTACATCATACCTCTTCCAACTAATTACATGTTTGAGTTCTGTCATGTGGAGGTCTCCCGCGTTGAGATCCTACTGACTAGTTCCTACTAGCTATGGAAGAGGACTCAGCCCTCCAACTTCCTCAACTAACTATAGCTACATGTAATTTCATTGAAATGAATCTATACATCCCCAGAATTCGATCCAAGGTTTTTCCATTTAATCAAGTACTAAGGTGGTTCCTTCCACTTGTATAAAATGTTGTAAAATCCATCTTTCCATTCTTTCATTTATCTTAATTTTGCTCTTTTTCCCTGTTTTTATCTTTTTTACCTTCAGATACATAGTTCATGGAGAATCCATTCTCTATATTGAAAACAAAATATTTTATATCCACATATTCTATGAATGTTTTGGTGACTAATCCCCTTTATATAATTGGATTATGTCTATCAAAGAAATGGTTAATCTTGCACCTTGGAGTACATATGAAGTCCATGACTTGCATTTATAACTTTTTAAAGTGGGCTTCAGACTTAGAACCATTTTCATCCAATTCCTATCTCATACACTAGAATTTTCTCTCCATATCAAGTCGTTGTTAGTGAGGGAAGTATTTCCCCATTAAAATTTCCATAAAATCAATCGATTTCAGATTTTCAATTTTTATCTTCCTCTATTTTGTTTTAAATTAATGACCACCACTTATATTCATCTTCTAGGAGATGATATACTTCCCTGATAGCCTTATCTCATTCATTAAACCCCAAAGTAACAAATATCTTCTCAAAGGAAGTTATCCATTATTCAGCTAGAAATGGGCTGGAAGTCTCATTGAATAATTGTGGTTGTCATTACATGAAGCGGTCTAAAATTGTTCCTCCACATTTTGGATTGGGATTATATATATGGGTAAGGTTATTATTCATAACAAGAGTACATTTTCTGATTATAGTTATAAGTTTCTATGATCCAGTTGAACATCGTTCTCCAACATCATTTTCTTTTATAGAAGAGAAATCCATACATGGACTGTTTTTCATAATATGATTTACATTAATACCACCCAGTTCCTTTTATAGAAAATGTCATATACTAAATTAGGTTATGAATCATAGTGCATAATTTTGAAATAGAAAAACCCATAATGTTTAAAAAATATCATAATCACATAGATATTTTTTGGGTACATATTAAATTTTAAATCCTTTATAATGATTTGTAATGAAAATGTGAATTATCATAAGAATATCCCCCGAGAGTGTCAAACCAAGTGTCCTGTCAGGGTATTCATTAAATAAATTTAACACTAAGTCATGACTAGAATACTTTGTCCAAGTTGTTTCTCATAGCTACATCTATTCCAAAACCACATCAGCATGTAGTATCCCGACTGAGATGTACTTCCAGGAAGACCCCATAATATCTAAATTTTAAAAAATATATAATTTCCATTTATTCTTATCCAAAAATTCTATCTTATGATTATTTCCCGTAATATATTTTTTCTAAATTAGTTTCCAAGGATTCTACTAATCTTTTTTTATACAAACTGTAGAGACCCATAACCCGGTAGATTGAAGCTGGTTCCGTACAATAATATATTGGCATAGATACAAGACTCAAATCCCAAATGACCATATAGTTTAGTAGTTTTGTATTTCAAATTATATACGTGAACAATAAATTAAAATAAAAAATAGAAAGTCCATTCAAATCACCCATAAACTCTTTGATTATCCCTTCAAGTTATTCATAATATACATCATTGTAATCTGGGGAAAAAGAAAAAATAAGAATGGGGAAATATCAGATTCTTATTATGGGAAATAAATATTAAGGAATATTTTGTAAATAAACATAAAAAATAATTAATGATGAATAACTAAAAACACATTCCATTAAAACATAATCTTGATCAAAAATGGGAGGAATATGACCAGATTTAGTAACTCTATTATAATGCTTATCCATGGATGATATGATAGATTAATAATTATATTGAATGTCAATTACTATATTTATAATGAGGGAAATGCATAATGATTGATATATAAAACATATCATTATGGATTTTGTCCAGAAATATATTATTCTCAAGGCCTCATTCCAATAATATATTATTGTAATGGAATTATACCAGTAGTCTAATAAATCGGTATGGACTTATCCAAAACCATATATAGTTTTTCTCATGATACCTAGATGCAGAAATGAGAAATTGGGGACCCACCCATCACATAATAATTTCAATTCATTCAACATATGAATTGGAATAATAATAAATGGAATATAGATATGAAATGAAAATAAATTTCCCAAATTTGTAAACATAATCATTAAACATTTTGATAAATATGATTAATTATATCATGATAACATATTCACATTCAAAGTAATGATTAGACATTTTATTAAATATTGTATATCGTAATCATAAGTGATAAATATTAATAATGAATAATATTCCACATAGGTGTGGAAAAATATATAAATACTATTATAAAATAATTGTGGAAATTTGAGAAAAATGTCCTTTTTACTTTGTTAAAGAGTAACTATTTTGAAAAATTAATTTTAATTCTTCATAATTAGTTATATAAAACCATAAATGAAAAAAATAAATTTTTAACAATAAAATATTGAAATTAGAAAAATAATTGTGTCTTAAAATATATGATGGATGGTACTTGAAAATGGGTAAGAAATCAGGATGTTCCTTTTAATCGGGCTTCCGTATCGGGAGAAATTGAAAAGGGAACATTAAAAAACATGTATTTCAACACAAAAGAATGATAAAATTATCTAGATTAATGATTTTGGATGATATAAAATTAATATAGAGTATTTATATAAAATAATGAATAATTATGTTGTGTAGATAGTGAGAAATCATAACTCAAATGAAAATGGAGGTTCCGGAATAAACCCATTACACTGTGAAAATAGTCGAACCTTATACCACATTAACTTAATGACAATAAAATAAGAAATTTAATACCATTAATATAAAGATATTAATGATTTGAAACATGAATAGGAATTATATATAAAAAACACACAATAAATAGTGGTGAGTAAAGAATATCTCACAAAAATGAAACTAAGTTGAGAGAACCCATACCTTTTGTCCGATAGCGTTTTTCACATGAACTTAATGTATTGGATAATGAAATTTGATTAAATAATAATTTAATTCAGATATTAATCACCATTTTTTATTTAGTTCATTTATTTCCTTTTGGATGAATTATAATATTGAATTTTATTGTTCGAGAGTGTTCATTTCTTCGGTTTCGTGATTGGTTTACTTGTATACATATATAATAGGTCATGTAAAATGGAAATAGTTTACAAGAAATAAAATTATAAATTAATAATAAATATCCAAAAGATAAAATGTTTATACAATTAATTTTTTTTATTTTGGGATGATATTGTTTCATTAAATTAACCATTAGCGATAATCAATTAGATTATTTTGGCGTTTTTTCGATCATCACGAACTAGTTTTTCCGTATGAATTAATATTATGAATATATATTGGTAAAAGAAATTTAAATAGTTTTTAATTTATATATTATAATATGGATCAACCATAAAAATGGTTTCATGAACATATTCGGATTTGGTAATGGAAATTGAATACTCTATGTCGTTGAATGTGATAATTTTACACATCTGGGATGAAGTTTTTTTAGAGAAAATAGCGTGGGAAGAGAATTGATGATGGATTATTCCATTAACAAAAAAACATATTCAAGTATATAAATGATACTGGATATATCATGTCACTTGGGATAGGTAGGGGATGATAATATAAGGAAAAAACTACTTTAAATGAAATTAAAATAAAAAGAAAGACGTTTTGACCTCATGAACTCCTCTCCTCGAGAACCTCCCTATAGAAACGTGGTTCTGCCTTTTGATGTGACCAGATCATTTTGTACTTGAGGAAGAGACATTGGAATAATTTTCTTTATAATTTGGATAGGCTTCAAGGCTTAGTGGTTTGAGGAGAAGTGGTGGTACATATAGTGGAGGAGAGGATAGTTTTTTGAATATTTTATTCATTTGTTTATTATTTTGGCTCTAGACTATAAATCTTTTCAGAATTATCACCAAATATATTAAAATAATTAATGGGATTTCAATATGGTGGTATTTCATGATCCTTAAAATACCTATGACTAAATAATTCATGAATTTAATATTTATCGTAAATTATCATATTTTACTATTCACTAAAAATTCATGTAATTTAGAAAAATCCAAAAATTCACCCTAATAATTTTTGGATTTCTAGAATTAAAAAATGAATAAAATTTAAAAAAAATATATTTCTAAATATGATAAATTTAATTTTAATTAAAACAATTATTATCATGGAACATATCTTTTTTAAAATTATAACAAATTTAATAACAATTTGAAAAATCAATTGAGGTCTAATAAAATTATCTCTTAGTTATAAGATAATAAATGTTCATTTATAAGTCTTATTTGTGAGAGTAAATATTCTTTTAAATAGTTATATTAATTATAATATTATAATTAAAATTTATCACATAAAAAAAGTAACACATCATTAAAAAAAATTAAAACTATTATTTAATTATATAATGATATAATTGTATCATATTTTAAATTATAAGATGCCTAAATTTTATCCATACTTACATAGGTGGGGAAAATATTCCATTATTCATATTACCATTCATAAGGGTGACATTACTATTCCAAAGGTTCATGTTACAATTCAACATAAAATTAAGTTAATCATTTTAGAATCTAAATAGCATACTGATTTAAACTGTGTTTGTTGTTTTTTGAAATTAAATTTATAGAAGCATGAAAATTATGATTAATTCTAATCCAGTAGGTGTGGGGAGTAGGTGTGTAAAAAGAATTTTCAAATGTTCAATAAGTATTTATATATAATTTCAATATAATAATGTTTCCTATTATCTACATTGGATTAATATATTTATAATTGATCTGTTGAGACTTTAAAAATCAATTTAACATACAATATTTATTTAATAAAAATCATTTTTTAACTAATAAGTAGTATTTTTACTATTCGAAAAGAAATAAAATGTCTCATAAAAATACTAAAAAATCACAATATGTTAATTTTGAAGAAATGATTTATATTTTACAAAACATTATATACATTTTATTATAATTTTTTTTATTTATGTGGAAATATTATAAATAACATCAAAAATTAGTTATTAACATTAATATCATTATGTTAAATGTCTTAGTTATAACAATATTGTTTGAATAATTATTATATAAAAGTTTTTCTTCACAACGACTCAGTGTTGCTTGCATTAAATTCTTTATAAAATTTATTTATTAGTCCTTGGGGTGTTACCTAAATCATATCATTAAAGGATAAGTGAATTTTAGGGTAGGAAAAAATTTATTTTTATTACTAGTGGGTGGAACTATATCAAACATTTTTATGCTTTGGATTTTGAATTGGTGGATTAGATTAAGAACAGTGTTTTTCCAATAATTGGTGATCTATTTCCTGATGTTTTTCATGAAAATTTCCCATGTTTTCCACTTGATAGAGAAGTGGATATTTAGATTTATCAATTACTAGGGATGCATTATATCTCAATTTTATCTTATAATATGACACCAAAAGAACTAACGGAATTTAATGTTATGTTTGAAGAGTTGGAAATCAAAGGGTTCATTCACACTTCTATATCTACATGGAAAACACTAGTTTTTATGAAAATGGGGGATGAAACACTTTACATTTGTATATATTATCATTAGATTAACAAAGCTAATATATTGAATCAATATCCAATTCTAGGAATTGATGATTTATTTTATCATTGGATTTAATTCAAGTGGTTATCTAAAATTGAATTGAGATTGGGAAATCACTAACTATGGGTTCAGAATGAGGATATTCAGAAGACTTTATTTAGGAGATAATATATCCATTAATAATATTTGGATATACATTTTGGTATTATAAATGCAACAACCTTATTTATATAATAGGCAGATCAATTATTTGGAAGATATCAAGATTCTTTTTTGGCGGCGTTTGTGCACGACATATTAGTGTATTAAAAAAAGATTGAGGTTGAGTGACATGAGGAAATAGTGTTTGGTGTGTTATTGTAGCATCATCTATATTCCAAATTATCAATGCATGATTTTTTGATAAAAGAGGTATGTTTTTATGGACATGTTATCTATAAAAAAGTTGCCATAATAGAACAAAAAAATAGAGAAGATATTATAACATCAAAACTAACAAGTAATGTTGTGGATATATGAATTTAATTGGAATGGAAAGGTATCATGGAAACCATATTTGTTCCATATAATGAGTTGATTCACTAATTTCCACTTTTTCAAGAAAAAATGATCCATTAAAATGGAATGAGGAATGTCAAAAGTCTTTTCAATAGTTGATATTTCTCCATACATCAGCCCAGATCATGATATTTTCAAAATTAGGACATGGTTATGTCATGTGTTGTGATGCTTTGGGACCTTGGTTAAGATGCGGTCTTAGGAGAGGATATCATGTTTTTTTCTTAGGTATCATTTAACTTATGATTAGATGAGAAGAAATTACCAACACATGATTTGAAATTATCTGTTTTATTCCATTATTTGAATACATAGCATCATTACATCCTTGATGAGAAATTTAGGGTGTTTAAAGACCATAAGTGTCTGAAACACTTTTTCTCACAAAGAGAGTATAATATGAGATATAGAATGTGTATAGATTATCTTTATATGTTTCTCTATGAATTTTATTGAACACTAGGTACATGGGATTTTGTCGACAACACATTAAGTAGGATTCCATATATTCTATAGGAGAAATTCCAATTAAATCAGTGGTAGAAGATGTTGGTGAGAGATGACTTGAACAACGATTGTTAAGTTAAAGTTACTATTGTGGTTTTATTCTAGGTTTCTTTACTTCCCAATTTTAATGAAAATGTAAAAGAGGTATGGATGTAGAATTCTAAATTTCATGAAATGAGGTAAATATTAGGGAGACCATTGTGGGATGTAATCAAGATAGAAAATTAATCATGTGGATTAGAAATGGGAAAGGCATACCTACGACTTGATAAGAAAACATTATTCATTATAACCACTATTCGACCTATTCTATACATCCTAAAATACCAAATCGTTATAATACATAGAAAAAACACTTTTTAGGGTTGTCTTGAAAATTAGTGTGGCTAAGTTAGTTATGAGATGCCTCACCTATTAGGACTTGAAGAATGTATTTGAGTGACCAATTGGAATGTTTCATTCGTTACTTTTTTATATTTAGAAATGGGAGAATATAGCTATTGATTTTTTCAAATGACAATGAAGGAAGGTTAGAAACATGATTCCATATGGGTTATGGTGGATCAGATCATAATGTTCGACAATTACATCTATATTCATATTTCTAAAATGGTGGATGACTTGTCTTAAATCTATATCTTATAAATAGTAAAGAGTCATTTACTACCACTATTGATTGTATCATACTGAGTGTTGAGGTTTACAAATCATTTTGGGAAATCCTTATAGTAATACCTTTGGACTCGTTTGAATAAGAAAAAATTATATAATCATCAGACTGATGGATAATCTGAATGGGTGATACAATCAATGGAAGAAATTATTAAGGAACCAGTAACAATTTTTTTTGAATCATGGTAAGAGAACATAATGATGGTGGAGTTCTCATATTTCAATAGTAATGGGGAGTTGATATATATGGATCCTTTTAATGAATTATATTTGGTTCTTGTCTATATTTCCCATAGTTTCTGGTATGTAACCATTTATTGATGCTTTTAATGGTTATAAAGTTAAGGATGATGAATGGGAGAGTCGGAGGAACATGGAATAAAGTTTTGAGGAAAAAGGGGAAGTCGCACAGGCGACGCATGGTTTGTCTAAACCATGTGGCCAAACTATGCGTAGTAGGACTTCGAGGTAGTTTCTTCCACATGGTTGGCACACCATTTTTCTAACCATACGGAAAAACCATGCGAGAAGGGTGTCCAAGGAACCACCTAATGCACGGTTAGCGCACAGTTTGTCTAACTTTGTGAGAAAACCATGAATCCACTTAAATGAGATCCTATAATGGTGGATCTCAAGCATTTTTGCCTCTAAGTGGATAATTTTTCCTCCTAAGCAGCCCCAATTCAGGATTTTTCTTCTCCTAATGTCAAAAAGGGTTCTCCCATCGTTCCGGAGGCAATCCGAAGGCTTTTCTTAGCGAATTGAAGCTGGTTTCTTGAGGTATGTGATCGTTTTCCAGCATTCTTGTTTTATTTCTTAGATCTACTTGGATATAATTCTCCTTTTCTCTCGGTTTCTTAGATCTATTCCCATTATGGGTAGATCTATGTGTGTGGATGCCAAATAGGATGACATTTGTTCTTGATCTTGCTAGGAGAAGATATCTAATGTGGGTTTTTGAAGAACCGACCCAGTTTTCTTATGTGTTCTCCGTTTGTTACGGTTTTCGTCAAAACCTTTGAGGTAAGAGGCTTCAATCTCAACTCCTATTGCAAGAATTGATTTTCATATATTCAAATTGGATTACATTAATGGATTTTATTGTGAAAAACATAGAATAAATCTTTTTTAGGGAAGATTTATAGTTTTGATGAGATTGTGAAATCATGGTGAATTGTTTTGCTAAGTGATTTGGCCTGTTGAATTTAAAATGTTGATTTTAAATTATGGATTTTCTAAAATTGATGTTGGTTTGATGAAAGTTGGGTTTTCAATAAAAAGGGTGTTTTATTGAAATGGTTTGAGTCAAAAATGGATTTGATGGAATTAGTTTTCAATAAAAAGGGAGTTTTATTGAAATGGTTTGTCATTTAAATTGTTTTAATTTAAATGGTTTTCAATAAAAAGGTGTTATTTATTGAAATGGTGTTTTGACATGATTTCTGGGAATATGTGGTGTGTGTTCATATTGCATGTATATGGCTTGGTTGAAATATTACCTTGTGCTCGTTGCCAAACGTTTAATGGAACATGGTAACTATATGTATGAGGATTGGTTGAAATATGACCTTATGCTCGGTGCAAAAGGTGTAATGGAACATGGGAAACAATAACATTGTGACGACTTGGTAGATCGATAAGAAACTGCTCATGAGTATGGCACTGTCATAACGTAGCATGCATGGTTGGTTGCATGAGTTGTGGAATGGTTTGGTATGCCAAAAAGGGTTATTGTGAATTGGTTCTAAAGATTGTTTGGTTATATTTCTAGAAAAATAACATGCTGGAAAATTGGTTTCAATTTCTCTTAGAATGCCTTTGGTTATGAATGGTCTTGGAAGCTTTTTTATATTTAGTTATAAACTGCTTTTGAGAAAATGTTTTATATAAAATGTTTTTATATAAATGTGGATAACTCTTCTATCCTAGTGGCGTGAGTAGGGATGTCATTGGGGAAAAACTACTGAGTTTTATACTCACCCATGCTTTAGTACTTTGTTGCTTTTGTAGATATCGTACACTGAAACACATGTAAAGGTAAGGCGTCTCATTGCTAGTGGTTCGTGGTGAGGCTCTGGAGATGTGCTGGTTCTTAAATCATGGTTCTTGATGTAGAGCTGTGGAGTGTGTCTTGGTTTACATTGGGTCTTTTGTTTATTCTTCTGCATAGAACTCTGATTTTGTGTTGGTTGTATTGGTTTGTGGGTAGTAATGTGGAATAGTGTATTTCCCTTTTGGTAATGGATGAGTTGGTTGTTTCGTTGACATGCATCATCTAGTTGTTGTCATTGGATCTTATGGATGGTTGGTTATTCGGTTTATTTCTGTAAAGGGTAAATCCTCCCCACTTGTGTTTGAAACCCTTCGGCATTTATTGCCAGCCTTTGGCGTCTTGGGGATATTCGATTCATCAATGCCATGAAGACCTTTAGTGCATTTGTTCAACCAAAAGGCATGACTACAAAGATATCTGTATTCTTTTGTTGTGGTGTTTTTCCATTATATCTTGGTGTATTAAAAGATAAGGCTTGACCATGAGGCGCACCTGGAAACAGTGTTACAAATCATGAGAGAACATCGTTTGTATGAAAAATTATCAACATGTGATTTTTGGATACAAGAAGTACGTTTCCTTCTCCATGTCATTTCGGAGAAAGGCGTTTCTGTTGATCATGAAAAGATAGAATCCGTTATCTATTAGAAAACACCGAAGAATGTGTTCGAGATACAAGGTTTTCTTGGTCTAGCTGGTTACTACCGATGCTTTGTGTGTGATTTCTCAGGAATAACATCACCAATGGAAGCTCTGACAAAGAAGAATGCTCTATTCCAATGGACATAAGAATGTCAGAAGTCATTCCAGGAACTGGAGGTTTTTCTTAAATCGGTACCCATGTTGATATTTTCTAAATCAGGACAGGGGTATGTGGTGTATTATGATGCTTCAGTATCATGGTTGGGTTGTGTTCTCATTCAAGGAGACCGTGTGATTTCTTATGGTTCAAGGCAGTTTAGGGTGTATGAGAAGAATTACCAACTCAAGATTTGGAGTTAGCTGCAATCGTCCTTGCTTTGAAAACATGGAGACATTATGTCTTTGTTGATAAATTTGTAGTGTTTTTGGATCACAAAATCTTAAAACACATTTTATCACAATGAGATTTGAATCTGAGGAAAAGGAGGTGTATGGAGTATCTCCAAATGATTGAATTTGACTTTATGTACACACTGGGAAAAGGAAACTTAGTGGCAGAGGCATTGAGTATAAATTCGTATGCTTAGTTAGCGAAAGAAGATTTAGATGAATGGCAGTTGATGTTGGACTTAGCCAACATGCATAATGTGATGACCAAGGTGATGTTGCTATTTTCCTTTCAGCTACCCTTGTTCCTGATTTAGTAAAGATGATGAAAGAAGCACAAACATCTGATGCAGAATGTCTAGTTGTAAGTTCAAAACTCAATGGTGGTGAGACCATTTATGGATGAAATCTTGATGGTTGTTCAGTTTTGTGTTTCAGAGATCGGATGGTTATAACTATGGGTTTTCAGGAACAACTCCTTCATGATTACCACCATTCGAAATGGGATGTACATCTGGGTAGATAAAAAATGTATAAGGCGTTGAAGGTGCAGTTTTGGTGGAGCGGCATGAAAAGTAAGGTGGCCGAGTTCGTCTCATGGTGCTTAACTTGTCATAAGGTTAAAGTAGAGAATCAAAGACTAGATGGTATGTTACAATATTTACCAATCCCAGTGTGGAAATGGGATCAGATAGTAATGGATTTTGTTAAAGGACTTCCAAGAATGGTCCGGAAACACGATTCCATTTGTGTGATAGTGGATCATCTAACCAAGTCGACCCATTTCATCCCTATTTGTGAAACCCATATGGTGGAAGAACTTTCAAAAATCTATATCTGAGAAGTGGTAAATGGGGATGGTGTACCCGGGTCTATAGTCTCAGATAGATATCTGAGGTTCACATCTCGTTTCTAGAAATCATTACAGCAATCCCTTGGGACTCAGTTGACGATGAGCACGGTGTATCATCCTCAAATAGATGGGAATCCACACAGATGATACAAATGCTGGAAGATATGTTCTTGTCCTGTGTAATGGATTTTGGTGGCTCATGGTAGGAGCATATACCCTTAGTGGAGTTATCATACAATAATAGTTATCAATCCTCAATACCCATGGCTCCGTTTGAAGCATTGTATAGGTGTCCTTGTTGTTCTCCACTATGCTAGGTGGAAACTGGTGAAAAGTCACTAGTTGGGCCGAGCCTTGTCCAAGAAACAACAAAGAAGATTCAGTTGATTAGAAAGAAGATGGAGACGGCTCAGAGTAATTAGAAATCTTATGCAGATCACGGTTGAAGGCCGTTGTTGTTCATTGTGGGTGATGATATCTTCTTGAGGATCTCTCAAAGGCTTGGAAATCGTCATTTTGGGAAGCAAGGCAGGATATCTCCAAGATAAATTAGCCTGTTTGAGATACTGGAATTGGTTGGAGAGGTGGCATATCGATTGACATTACCACAATGGTTTAGTTCGGTGCATAATGTGTTCCATGTATCTCAGTTGATAAAATATTAGCCTGATCCTGACCATGAGATCTAATGGGATCACATTGACCTAGATACGAATGCTTCATTGATACATATCCCAATACAGATTTTTGATTGGAAAGAGAATGTCTTGCATGGAAAAAGCATCGGTCTAGTCTGGGTTTTATGGCATCATGGTCAGATTTAGGAAGAGACTTGGGAACGTGAAAATGAAATGAAAGAGTAGTGGCCGAAACTCTTTCTGATGGATGAAGGTTTTCTACATTCTGAGGATTGAAAGGCCAATGGTTGGGAGAATTTAGTAACTTGGTTTATGGTATGTAAAACATTCTTGAATCATTTAATGGTTATAATGTTAAGGCTGACGAATGGGGGATTCAGGAGAATTTGGAATGAAGTTTTGAGGCAAAGGGGGAAGTTGCACGGGCGAAGCACGGTTTGTCTAAACCGTGCGTCCAAACTGTGCATAGTATGTCTTAGTGGCAGCAGATTATGCACGGTTGGTTCACATTTTGTCTAACTGTGTAGCCAAAAAGTGCGAGAAGGGTGTTCGAGGTAGTAGCTAACACACGGTTAGCACACAGTTTGTCTATCCGGGTGAGCAAACCGTGCGACCACTTAAAAGAGATCTTATAAATGTGGATCTCACCCGTTTTTGCCTCTAAGTGGCTCATTTTTTTCATAAGTGGCCCTAACTCGGTATTTTTCTTCTTTTAAGGTCAAATAGGGTTCTCCCATCATTTTGGAAGAGATCTGAAGGCTTCTCTTGGCGAACCGAAGCCAGATTCTTGAGGTATGTGATCATTCTTCTGGGTTCTAGTTAGATTTCACAGATCTGCTTAGATCTACTTCTCCTATTCTTTCATTTTCTTAGACATATGCCCGTTATGGGTAGATATATGTTTTTGGAGGCCAAATATGATGATATTTAGTCTTAATCTTGCTAGGAGAAGATATCTAAGGTGGTTATTTGAAGAACCAACCCGATTTTCTTGTGCGTTCTCCATTTGTTAGGGTGTTTGTCAAAACCATTGAGGTAGGAGGCTTCACTCTCGACTCCTCTTTCTAGAATTGATTGGATTAGATTCAAATTGGTTTATTTTAGTGGATTTTATTGTGAAAATCATAGAACAAATCTTCTTTAGTGATGATTTATGGTTTTGATGAGATTGTGAATTCTTGGTGAATATTTATGCAAAGTGATTTGGCTTGTTGAATTTAAAATGTTGACTTTAAATTATAGATTTGCTGAAATTGTATATTGTTTGATGAAATGTGGGTTTTCAATAAAAAGGGTATTTGATTGAAATGATTTGAGATTTTAATGACTTTGATGGAATTGGTTTTCAATAAAAATGGTGTTTTATTGAAATGGCTTGGAATTGAAATGGCTAGGCATTGAAATGGTTTTAAAGGAAATAGTGTTCAATAAAACGGTGTTTTTATTGAAAGGGTGTTTTGGCATGATTGATTAGAATATGTTTTGTGTGTTCATATTACATGTACATGGATTGGTTGAAATAAGACCTTGTACTTGGTGCCAAACATTTAATAGAACATGGTAACTATATGTATGAGGCTTGGTTGAAATATGACCTTGTGCTCAATGCCAATGGTTTAATGGAACATGGGAAACAATTACCTTATGAAGACTTGGTAGATCGATGAGAAACCTCTCATGAGTGTGGAACTATCAAAAAGTAGCATGCATTGTTGGTTTCATGGGTTGTGGAATGGTTCGGTATGCCAAAAAGGGATATTGTGAAATGGTTCTAAAGCTTGTTTGGTTATTTTTATGGAAAAATATCATTCTAGAAAATTTGCTTCAATTGCCCTTGGAATTCCTTTGGTTATGAATGGTTTTGAACACTTGTTTATAATTAGATATAAACTACATTTGAGAAAATGTTTTATATAAAATGATTTTATATAAATGTGGCTAACTCTTCTATCCAAGTGGCGTGAGTTGAGAAGTAATTGGGGAAACCCTACTGAGTTTTATAATCACCCCTACATTGGAACTTTGGTGATTTTGTAGATGTCGTATTTCGAGAAACATGTAAAGGTAAGGCGTCACATTGGCAGTGGTTCGTGATGAGGCTTGGGAGATGTGGTGGTGCTTGGAGCATGGAGCTTGATGTAGAGTTGTGGAGTGTGTCTTGGTTCACTTTGGGTCTTTTGTTTATTCTTCCGCATAGCACTCCGATTTTGTGTTGGTTGTATTAGTTTCTGGGTTGTATTGTGGAATAGTATGTTTCCATTTTGGTAATGGATTATTTAGTTATTTCGTTGACATGCATCATGTAGTTGTTGTTATTGGATGATTTGTATGGTTGGTTATTTGGTTTATTTCTTTAAAGGGTAAATCATACCTAACTTGTGGTATAAACCCTTCGACATTTATTTCCAAGCTTTGGCATCATGAGGATGTCTATTAAGGACTAGTAATGACTTGTTGAGCTCTCAAGCCAATGAGAATTGGTGGGTCATTACATTGTCTTTATCTACGTTTTTGGGAGAATATAGGTGAGACCTTACTGATTAGAAAAATCCTTGTGAAATGGAGAATAGAAATGATTCAGTTGATTTGGAAGAGGATAGATATGTCCTATAGTCATCAAAATAAATTTCAGATCATCTTTGATGGCCATTTTTCTTCCATGTTAGTGATAATGTGTTATTGAGAATATCTCCAAGGCTTGGAAATTATCATACCATGAACTTTATAATTATTTTATTTTCTTATTTCTTGGATTTGGATGTTCTCATTGAGGTTTATCTTGAGAAATGGTTTAAATTTATTGATATGATGATTTTGGTGGGTTTTGGGCCAGTACACAGGCACAAAACGTTTAGTGGTAACTGTGCAGTCAACAAAGGTGACCGTCCAGTTTCTCAATCAATAAAATAAATAAAATTAAATGAAAAAAAGTTTTTTATTTTTAGTAATAATAATAATACTAGAAATATGACTACTTATTTTATTATCATTATGTTATTAGTATTTTTTTGTGTTATTATTATTATTATCATCCTTAACTTATTTTTATTATTATCATTATTATTTTCCTTATTATTATTAATAAAATGTGTATTGATATTATCATAAATATTATTATTCTTAAGATGATTTTAAGGATTATTATTATTATTATTATAAAAAATTTATTTTATTAGGAACCCTAATTTATCCCCCCCCCTTTGGGGGCGTGATCCGATCACCCCCAACTAATGAAGCCACCTTCCCCGCCACCACCCTCCCCCTTGCACCAACCCATTAGGACACTCTCCCAATTAGCTCCCCCACTTCCACCCTAATCCCTCTCATCATTCTTAATCCCTCTAATGACACCCCTACCCTGGTCACACGATTCCTGCAAAACCTCTTGCTCTCATCTAGAATTAGTCTGGTGGCCCCCTTTCTCCAACGTTACACCCTTCTTCTGGAAGTGATCCCCTTCTCCAGTGACCGCTCCTCCCTTGCATGGTAAAAACTACTCCTGGTGAGTTTTTTTCATTTTGGGGGGTTTTCATCATCTTTACCAAACCATAATCTTTTTGGTTCATGTTTGTATATTTTTCTCATTTTTAGGGTGCACAGATCTATCTTTGGGGTGTTCTCTCTTTCCACCAAGAGTTTAATCATGTGCGGATGACATTGAAGAAAATAAATCTATATTTTTACTCTAAAAAACATTCTATAGACACTTGCATATATCTAATTAATATTTAATCACAATTCTTATTCTTTTAGTATATTTTTAGCTCATTTTAGTGTTTTTATGGTGGTAGAATTTACTAAAAAATGGGAGTATGTGGTTTTCTAAGTTTACCTAATCTTTTCACACATGTTTTGTTTTATTAAATGAAAAAATATATTTTGATAATTTTCCAAAAATGACTCACCCCTTTATAACACATTTGGATAAATTATTATAATGTTTTTGTGGTAATAGAATTTATTAAAAATAGCATTTTATGTGAATTTTCAATTATGCATAAGTATGCATACAAAAAATTAGTTTGATTAAATGAAATTTAAATTTTAATAGTTAAAATAGATGAATCAGGATTTGTTATCTATATATCATTTTATTTAGTAGATTTGGATTGGTGGTTTTAAAAAAACATAATTCCGTATTCAAATTTTCATGGTATTTTTTCAGTATGAATTTGGTTTTGTGTGTGTAATTTGATAATATGATAGCTTGGTAGTCTTGTCTAAATGTTTTGGAAGGGCTTCTATGGGTTTTTAAAGGATTATGTATTTTTCTTAAATTATGTGAGTCATTGATTTTAGTTGGAAGAAAATGGTGATTTAGTGGATGTGGTTTTGACTGTTTTCATAGATATTAATGTGTACCATCAGATATTGGCACATCCATGGGTGCACTAGGTGTCCGCATGAATGTTCACTCAAATGGAGATGACACTTTAAATTGTGTTTTTCTTTAATCCATTTTACCATATATGGTTTTTTGATTTTTAAATAAATTTGGTTCTATTGGATGATTTCAAAAAGTGGTTTAAAATGAAATCTCAAATTTTATGACCATTTTGAAATTTTAGAATGTTTGGTGAATTCTTGGGTTAAGTGCACATTTGGAACCTTTTATGTTTAGGATATGTTTTAACTTGAATTTTGGAAATTTATCATGAATGTTTTTGGTTTTGGGAACCCATAGGTAGCATTTGTCATTTTAAGCATAAATGGTTGTTTTAGAATTGTATAAAAGAATGTAGGTTTTTGAACAGTGTAAATGGCTGGTTGGAAATTTCAAAATTTTTTATAAAATGGTTCAGATATTTAAATGATTTGACCGCCCAGTCAGAACTTTCTATGTTGTGATATATATTTCTATATATATATATTTATATATATATATATATATATTTGTATATTTATATTGTGGGTACCCATATCTAGGATTTCCATTTATGGGTCATCGTATAGGAGATGTCATTGGTTGGGGTAGCGAAGTGAGGTGGCGACAAGTAAGGTGAGTCCCATGTGTGAGGGAATCACACATACACTATTTATTATTACCATGGGTTCGTAAGTTTCTTTTAGGGGAAGGAGTGATGGTTTCCGACCAACACCGATTAGATGGGTTGGTACCCCCTAGATCGCAGATAGGCCATAGGGGATGTGCCAATGGATTGGTTAATTTAGGGTAGCCAATGCTTATTGACTTAGGAGATTCACCATACACTGGCAGGTGGTTCTGAACTGAGTACATCCCGGGGAATTATAGTGATGTTTAGGATCACCCATCATTAATTACTATTTCATATTTCTTGTGCGTATTTTTAAGCACTTATTATTTCCTTATACTCTGTTAGCCAATTTTTTTCAGCATAGATTGATATATATTGGTTTAGAATGTGGTTTTAAAGTGAAAAGCATATCATTTTGAAATGAAAATTTGGTGGGTGTTAGTTTTTAAAAGGGGAAATATGATTTAAATATTTGTTAAAAAATGTTAAAACCAATTTTTATAAATGTATTTCAAACTAGAGTTAATGGAATGTCTGTGAGAAAATAAAAACACATGGATTCAGGGGTGACTGCCTACTGAACTTGTTTTTCTCACACCATACTTGTACCACATGGTGTTGGCAGACCTAAGTTGTTTTGAAAGATATTTTACCTATTACGGTTCATGGTCCGAAGGATCATGGTTGTAGATATAAGACCCTATGTGTGGAGGTGACATTGAGGTCACATAAACATCAGGTAGGTATCAGTTTAGTTCTGCTTCTGTTAATTTTAGTTTATGTATTTTTATTCAGTTATATTACTATTTGGACTAGTACATGGTTTTTATTAGTGGTTGTTTATACGAATTTTGAATTTATTTTATTTGAGCACATTTATTTTGGTCTAAAAATATTCCCTATTTGTTTATATTTGATTCCCGACACTAGGTTTCGACCAGTAGGGATCAGGAACACCCCATGTGCCACACTACGAGCCAACAAAGGTGACCAGTTCAGTTTCGACCCATGTTGGTTCATGAAAAAATGATATCAATGTAGGATCTCGTTATTTGGAATGTTTGGCATATGGATACGAGGACTGTCAGGGCTCAGGAGGTTGTTTATAGGTCAATTCCGAATCAACGACACCAAAGAAGAATCCTTATTTACCAGAGGTAGTTTAAGAATTGAGTCTATGTCTGTCCTTGGTTTTTATTGGGATAGAGGGATGACAACTGAGGAAATACAATGTTACATCAATCTTTAACATGGAGTAGTGACCCATGTGGTGTCTGAGTACATGGTTTAAGTACCTCATAATAGTTTTTTTTTAAATTGGGTAATGGTTGAATACCATGTCATTAGGTTAAGTATAACTACACTTTACTCATTTAGAAATATTTGTGCATGTTATGATTCTATTTGGGTTTGGTTGGTGTACATTTTTTTTATGAAAATGAAATGGAGATTTTTAAAAAGGAATATTTTTTCATGATGTATGTGATTGGATTATCAGCTTTGTTGTTTTTTCTAGAGATTTTTTTATCGATTATGTTTCAATTTGATGATGGTTTTCATTTGTATTTTCCTTATGGTTCATAAAATTATACCCAGAAACTTTTACAAGATTTCTAAGGCATCACATCTAGTTTTTAATTATTGTCAAACGTTCCATGTCCTTTACAAAAATTGAGGTCCATTAGAGTTAGTTGAGTGTCTGGAAAAGGTCACGAGTGTCTTCAGGGTATTGGGAACTCATGAAGTTCTTGGATAATTTGGGTTGTATTTAAGTATTTCATTGCTCGATGGATCATACCTAAGGTGGTAAAGATGAATATAATTTAAGAGATCATGCATATTCAACCAGGATAACCAATAGTGATGGTTTATGGAGATCGTTTCATGGGGTGGTTTCATTTTCTCTAAAGATATCATCAGATAATTTCATGAAGACTTTTATCTTCATTGGTGGTATTTGTTAAATGATCAAGAGGAGGGTGCTCTCTTACAAGGACCATTGTTTTCAGATTCTGGTTGAGGAAGTGTTTCTATATGAATTGGTCTCCAAAGTTCAGGTAGTTGAGAATATGGCATCCCATGCTTCTCATGAAGGCTTCCTATCTGGAGAGCAGGGTTTTCTAGAGTAACATGTTTAAGAAAAATATAATTTTTTGGTTTTGGATTTCAATTTATCAGATTATCCTCATGTGTACCACCAGTGTGGGTGGTTCGAGCACTCGAAGCCATCATGTCTTATCCCTATAAAGATTTGTCATCATTGTGGATGGCTTGATCAACTGGATAAGTTTTTCAAAAAGCATATCCTGAAGACGAATTTTGAAAAATAGATGAATTTTCTTGAATATGATGTTAGAGATGATTTAGCCATAGTCCCAGTGAGAGATCAAGAGGTGAAGTTCCCACACAGTAAGGAGTTGTTGAGGGTGCGTGAAAACCTGAGTCCATTTATTTTGTGTTTCATGCTGGGATTTAAATTGTTGAAGTTTATTTGTATTTTTCTCCCTGTGGTTATAAATTAATCTTTTATAATGGTAGTGTGATAAATATATCCAACTAAAATCCATTCAGATGTGCCTGATTAAATGTGGATTTTATAATCATTCATTTTTCTTAATGGGTGTTTTCCCTCGAGTGGGTTGGTTTTGTATTTGGTTTAACTATTCATGTTTGGGGATGTAAGTACCAGTGGAAGAATCAATGTTTGTATTTGTGCTTGAGTGAAATGTTTTGGTAAAGTTCCTACCATGGGTTTTCCCCTAGTGTATGAAGCTTTTTATTAGGTATAGACTTACAAGTATTAGTAGTTGATTTGTTTCTCTAATGCTATAAAAGTTGGTTTGGATCAGTTGCCAACTTCTTCATTTCAACCCCTCCCATAGTGGGCTTCCCGTTTATGTTATGGTGGGGTTGGTTGGGTTTTGATGTTCTTGTGTTAGTTGAGTCTTTGTGGTAGGATATACCCCCATAATGTTCTTTCATTGACCATATATTGTGGCTTAATGTTGATAGGTGTGGTGAGAATTGAGGAATAAATAATCATCCCAAAATTCCATCATTCTTCTAGTTTTGTTCATACACAATCTCAATTTTGATTAACATTCATCTTCATGACTTTCTAGGGGTAGAATGTTTTTGTGGTGAAGAGAATTGCCACACCCCGACCTTTAAATTTTTTTTACTCGGTTATGTCATGTATTGTATTTTCTCGTTGAGGTTTGGTTGGATTGAAGGTTTATTTTTTTTAAGTTTGATGATTTTTATGGGTTTTGGGCCTGTACATGGGCACTGAACGACTAACGATAATTGTGCGGTCATCCTAGGTGACTGGGTGGTTCTGAATTTTTAAAATGAATATTTTTTTTAGATGAAAAAATTTAAGGAATGTTTTTGTAACAACAACGGAAACAATAAAATTAATAATAACACTATTATTATCATTAAGTTGTTATCATTTTTTGTATTATTATTATTATTAATATCATTATGTTATTATTAATATTATCATTACTACTGTTAATATAATTATTATTATTAAAATGTGTATTGATATTTAGAAAAATAGTTTTATTAATATGGTGATGATTATTATTATTACGTTTAATATTATTTTTATAACTATCTTCTTTTTTTGGAACCCTAATTCCACCCCCACCATTGTGCGGCACGATTCGACCCCCAACCTGTACAACCACCTACCTCACCACCTATCTCCACCTTGCATAAACCCATTCAGATATTCCCCCCATCGGTGCCCTCCATTCGGCCACACTCCCTTACTAAGATTGGCATACCTCCGACAACACCCCTTCCATACCCACGTGAGTCCAGCACAATCTCTTCCTCCTAGCCGAAATCTGTCAGGTCCCCCTTTCTCTAGCATGCCCCATGTTCTTCTGGGGGCCATGTAACAACCCAAGGCTTTATAAAAATAAATTGAAATTAAAGAAACATTGTTTTAGGTAGATATTTACAACTAGCCTATAAACAAAACATTTCCACTTATATGTTTTGAAATAAAAAACACAGTCATCTAGTGTTTTGACCAGTAAGTCATTTGAGGTCAGATAGAACAAACTTGATTTGTGATAAATAGTAACATACCCTTATTAATTGTAATATGAATAGTAATATGAACCTTATTAATAGTAAATAATTATAATATTTTATTTTCTTTTGATTATAAGAAAATAAGATATTAATTAATTTTTTAATGTGATATAAAACTAATTATACCTCTAAAATTGTTATTTTTAGAAGTAACTATGATTTTAGGTAAAAAATAAATTAAAATAACATAGAGAATTATTTTCAAAAAATGGATTTCATTTTTGATTTTTACACGATAAAAAATGGTTTTTCTGAATTTTTGGGATTTTTCTAAAATACTTGAATTTTTCGTGAATAGTAAAAATACGGTTTTAAGTTTTCGATAGTTTAATGACATCATAATGATGTAATAA
The DNA here is from genome assembly GCA_963277665.1 of Viscum album. Lineage (NCBI taxonomy): Eukaryota > Viridiplantae > Streptophyta > Magnoliopsida > Santalales > Viscaceae > Viscum > Viscum album. The sequence continues at coordinate 321,211,560 of OY728127.1, forward strand.
TTAAATATAAAATGATTTTACACTTTTTTACAGTATAATATGACATTAGGTGTCCTATGTGGCTAAAACCATGGGCAAATACCATGGGAAAGCTCATTATTTTTTCAAAACCACTAATGACGTGTCCCTTTTAATAAATAAAAAACTACCTCTCATTTACTACAAATACCCACTAAACCCAGTTCGTTTTCATTAATTCCAAACTCTTTAACCTTAACTCTTTGGTAGTATTACCCCGATAGGTTTCCTAACAATGTGTCCTCAAACCCCAAAGGTTCCAACCTTCATTTTTTGGGAGTTACACTACAAGGTATGTGAATTAACCACCCTTTTCATTTCTTAAGATTTCATTTTATGTTTTCTCTTTTATTTTCAATTGTTTTAGGTTGGGATGTGTCATTAAATATTCCCCTTTCTAACCATATTATCTATTATTGATGAGATAACCCCTTTCTCTCATAAAATTATTTTATGAATTTTTATGTGACACTGTTAGGCTGCCGAATATGCGTGAGAGATTTCTCAATTTTTATTCTATTTTCATCTTTATTTTATACTTATTTCTCCATATACCCTCAACCAAATTATATGATAATTAAACTAACTTACATGAATAGGAAGTATATTTTTATAATGTAATATTTCATCATCTTATCTCTTTCCCCTCCTCTTATACTAAAAATGAAAATACCATCCTATATGCTTTAATTTATCACATTCAAGGATGACGGGTTCTCAATTCCTATTAATATCCTCATAACTGGTCATGAATCATTTATAATAGTTGAAACAGATCCTAATATATTTATTATACCTCATGAAATATTCCTTAATCCTTATACACTCATAATATAAAATAATAATACAAAATAATTTCATTGTGAAGAAAACCACCAAGTTAATCCAAACATTTATAATTTAAATTTTACTAATGATTCATCATCTTGGTATATAACCCCAAATAATTTTAGGCTCATTTATATCTCTAAAATATCATTAATAAGATATATTAATAATTATATAGGTTTGAACAGACATTAAACTAACTTCCATTCATTAATATAATTAAACCGATCAAGAAAAGGAAGTATGAAAAACATCCCAAAAAATTGAACCCCCTAAACCCATAAAAAGTTTCATGAATAAAAGAAATAAAGTTATAAAAAATAAATTACATGTATATGAGGTTATGGAATAATTAACTAATGACGATTTATTTTTTATCCAGGTCATTAAAACAAATTAAGAACATACTCAAACATAAGGTAAAGGGTTTCTCTTCACACTTTCATTTCTGTGAGATTTTCATTGTTCGCCACTTATTTTTTGTATGTGGTATATATGTATTACAATTTGTCATATAACAACATTATTCTCTTCATATTCATGGTATTATTTGATTAATTTGGTGATTATTAAATTTTCATCATATAATTCAATTGATTACTACATTGTGAGAGACTTTGTCTAAATTTCCATTTCATTGAGCCCTTCTTTGTATTGTGCACCAAATATTTCTTATGTGGTTTGTCTAATGACCATTTGACATCATTTTTAATTTGAAATTGTAAATATATTATATATCCAAATTATGTTTTCATGTATATGAGTAATTTCTTAAGACGTATACCCTTTTACATATCATGTTTATTTGAATGTTTTTTAACTATTGAAATATTGATGAATCTGTATTCTCTATTATATATAGATATAGAGAAGGAAGATTGTAACTATATTATATATATGTATAAATAATCATTTGTAATTTATGTTTTCAGTGGGTCCAGCTATAGTCCCTTGATGCATCGATAGGTCTCATGAGACAAATCAGTCAGCGAAAAACCCTTCGAGTTTGTTTCCAAAAAATAAGACGGGTTTCTACTGAAAGAACTAAAATATTTTAACTATATATAGTATCTTGTGACAAATTGAATATTTCCAATTAAAAATAATTATATTTATTCATTATTAGTTATAACTATCCATTAGGGTTTCACTATGACTAAATCTATGGATGTAGTTTCATTCTCAGTTTATTAATGGTGTGTGTTTTCATTCATTCACAATGCCATGTTTACTATGCCATGTTTAATATGATTAAAATATTATTGGTTCATGCTTCCGATATTTTTAACCCTTACTGAGAATTTAAGCTCACCCCTTTCATTTTTTTACCTTTAGTAGGTAATTAAGAGGAGATCACTTATTGAGTTTCTGTTGATGTAGTTTTTTCGTTTTTGTTATGTATTGTAATTTGTAACCTTTACCATGTAATATGAGTCACATGTATATATCTGGTGTCTTAAAAACTACTAAAATACATGGTACTTCGTGATTTCATTGCTTATCACCATGCCAGTGTAACATGTAATGCACTGGCTCTAGTCTAGAGCGGTCGGGGCATTACTGTTGGTACCAGAGGATGTATAGTAGCAATATTGGATACAAATTAGAAATTGTAGATTATGGGACTAAAACTTAGGGTAGAATTAAAGGATAAACATACAAGAGCATCTTAGAATTCTGGGATGGAATAGATTATGTGGATCTTTCTAGAAAATAAATCTCTATCTAGATACAAACAGGTAGAGGTGGCTCTGGCACAGATTTACCTAGGAGTGAAAACTCTGACAAGGAGTTTCGGGCATGACCTGTGGTATCCTGGTACATGAAAACGGGCCTTACTCCACTCTTGGTATTGACATTCCTGGGAGACATGCTTAGTATAATTCAGATTTTCTTTACAAGCAATTATGAAGGATCTAAATGTAAAATTTTTCTCAGAGAATCTATGTTTATGAGTTTAGCTATGCATTGAATTTTAGTCTATGTTAGTTTCATTTCAATTTGAGATTCATATCCTAATTTAGTGTATTCCATTATTTAGAAATTACTCTTAATGGAAGAAAGGGAATCAATACTTTTAGACAACTTTATGTATTATGTGTTTTATTAAAATAAATGGTTAGTTACTATGCGAATTATTTATGTTAAACCCTTCTTTTATAACCTTTTAGATCAAGGAATGTAAGTTACAATGGAAGGATGAGGATCTAAAATGATGTTCTTATCCTTTCTTGAGGACTTCCTTGTAAAAATAATTGCAAATTCATGTCCAGACAATTCTGAAACATTTTCAAACATACAACTGACTTGCAAGAAATTTATTGATTTATCAATCACATACACTATACATTGACACCATCATGGATCATGGGTTGTATTTAATCAAATCCTATTTTATTAATATTCTCATATTTTTAAGAAAGGTAACTATTATCAAGGCATTTTCAAATATTTTACCTTATCGAAAGATTTTGAAGTATATTAAGATTTTGAAAAAGGTGCTGAAGAAGGAGACCCTTGCACAACCTATTTATATTTTCTGTTAGAATATAATATTTTATCACATACTTATGGAATTTTAAATGGACCGGTGATTGATATTTTCAATACGATCTCGGTCTGACTATTTTATAAAAATCAAAATTTATCAGATTTTTTTAAATTATATGTCATACATAATTATTTTCCAAAATTATTTTTTGTGAACACCCATATTACCCTTATTGTACATGTGTATCTAGATAAAGAATCAAATGATTTATAATTATATCTAAAACATTATTGCAATGCATATACATTCTATTTATGTGGGAAAGATGATGATTAAACCATATGGACACAATGATCATGGTTCCCTCACCTTTTTAATATCTAAATAAAATTGTGAGGACGCAATTTGTAGAATATGGGGATAATGTAACAGCACAAGGTTTTCTAAATATATATTGAAATTCAAAAAACATTGTTTTATGTAGATATTTATAACTATTATTGAAACATATATTTTCTACTTTTATGTTTTGAATTTCAAAAAAATGGTCACCTAGAGTTGTGACTAGTAAGTCATTTGGAGTCTGATAGAAACAACATGATTTTTAATGAATAGTAACATACCCTTATGAATAGTAATATGACCCTTATAAATATTAAATAATTATAATATTTTATTTTCATAAGGTAATAAGATAATAAGATCTTAATTAGGTTTTCAATGTGATATAAAACTGATTATACCTTTAAAATTGTTAATTTTCAAACTAAATATGATTTTATATAAAAATTAAATTAAATATACAAGAAAATTATTTTCAAAAAATATATTTCATTTTTGAATTCTAAATGATGAAAAATGTTTGTTGTAAATTTTGGGGAATTTTCTAAAATACTTGAATTTTTCGTGAATAGTAAAAATATAGTTTGATGTTTTTGGTAGTTTAATGAAATCAAAACGATATAAAAATTAAATATAAAAGGCAGGTTAACTTTTTTACAGTTAAATATGACATTAGGTGTCCAAATTGTCTAATACCATGGACAAATACCATGGAAAAGCCCTTGGTTTTGAAAAACCCACTAATGAGGTGTCCCTTTTAATTAATAAAAAGCTCCCTCTCATTTACTATTAATACCCTCTCACACCCTTCATTTTCATTCACTCTAAAATTATTATACTCAAATCTCTAGTTTTATTACCTCCATAGGGGTCCTCCCAAGTTTTTCTAAAACCACCAAGGTCCCAATCTTCATGTTTTTGTAGTTACTTTACAAAGTTATATAATATACCACCCTTCTCTTTTCTCTCATCATATTATTTTATGAAAATTTCTGCGACTTCGTTAGGGTGCCGAATTTTCGTGAGAGATTTTTCAATTTTTATTCTACTTTATACTTTCTTTTGTACTTATACCCTCATATATCCTAATCTATAATCTATGATAATTCCATTAAATTAAATGAACTAGAATTATATTATTCTAATTGAATATTTCATCATCATATCTCTTTTCCCCTCCTCTTATACAAAAAATGAAAACATCGTCGGAGATGCGTTAATTTATCACATTCAAGGACCACAAGTTCTCAATTTATATTAATAAATCCAATTCTGGTCATTTAATCTTTTTAATGGTTGAAAAAAATCCTAATATATTTATTTTACATTATTAAATATTTTTTAATCCTTACACACTCATTATATAAAATAATAATAATAATCATGTACATTATGAACAAACCAACCAAGTTAATCCAAACTTTTTTAATTAACATTTAACTAAAGATTCATCACCTTTTTATATAACCCAAAATCATTATAAGGTAATTAATATCACTGAAATATCATTAATAAGATATATTAACAATTCTGGATGATTATCCACACATCAAATCAACTTCCATTCATAATATATGTAAACCAATCAAGAACACCAAGGAAGAAAATGCTTTCAAAACAATAAAATTGAACCTCTTAAAACCATAAAAGGGAAATGAATGAACCTAATAAAGTTATACTAATGAATTTACATGTGTATGAGGTTATAGAATTATTAATTAATTAATCAAAATTTTATTATTCAGGTAATCAAAACAAATAAAGAACACACTCGAGCATAAGGTAAGGGGTTTCTCATCTCATTTTCATTTCTATGAGATTATAATTTTTTGCCACTTATTTATTGTATGTTTTATATATGTACTACCATTTGATATATAATAAAATTATTGTATTAATATTAATGGTATTCTATGATTAATTTTCTTATTATTTACTTTTGATCATAAGATTCAATTGATTACAATACGGTAAGGGAATTTGTCTCAATTTCCATTTCATTAAGGCCTTCTTGGTATTGTGCACCAAATATTTCTTATGTGGTGTATCTAATGCACATTTTAGATAATTTAAAATTTAAAATTGTAAATATATTATATAACCATATATTGTTTTAATGGATATGAGTATTGTCTTAAGCTGTATACCCTTTTACATATAGTGTTTATTGGGAATGTTAATTTAACATTGGAAATATTGATGAATCTATATTCCATAATATATACGGATATTTAGAAAGAAAATTTTTCTTTTATTAAATCTATTTATAAATAATTATCTGGACTTGAAGTGGTGTGTGGGGACCGCTATAGCCCTTCGATGCATTGACAGGTCTAATGAGACAAATCAGTTGGTGACAAACCCTTCGAGTTTGTTTCTAAAAAATCAGACAGGTTTCTAACCAAAGAACTAAACCATTTTAATGGTATATGGAGTCATTTTACAGATAATAGACATAGAATTAATAATCATTCTCTTTATTCATTATCAATTTTTAATATCCATGATGTTTTCACTATGAAAAAATCTATAGATGCAGATTCATTCTCAGTTTATTAAGGGCATGTGTTTTTCATTTATTCACCATGTTATATTGACTTTGCCAAGTTGATTATTATTCATTATTATTGATTCATGATTACTATACTTATAACCCTTACTTGGAATTTGGGATCACACATTTCATTTTGTTGACCTTCATCAGGTTATGAATAGGAGATCACTTATTGAGTTTCTATGGATGTAGCTTTTTAGTTTTTTTATGTATTGTATGTTGTTACCTTTCCCATGTAATATGAGTTACGTGTGTGCATCTAGTTTCTCTTAGACTACTAAATAATCAGCCCTTCGGGATTTCATTTTTTTAACCATGCTAATTTAATGAGTAAAGAACTGGCTCCGGTCTAGAGGGGTCGAGGCATTACAGGCCACCCCTTCTCTGGTGACAACTCCTCCCATATGCGACAGACTCTAATTTGGGTGATGTTTCATCCATTTTTTGGGGGTTTCCTTCATCTTTATGAATCCCTAATCATTGGGGTTCATGTTTGTGAGTTTTTTGTTGTCTTGGGTGTTCAGATCTGTCTTCGGGATGTTCTCACCCTCCTCTATGAGTTTCATCATGTTCTCACACAATTAAGGTAGGTGAAAACATGTTTTCTCTTTTCAAATCATTATTTAGACACTTTCATACATCTAATTAATTTTTCAACTTGATTAAAATGCTTAGAGATCATTTTATTAGTTCGTTATTGTGTTTTTATGGTGTTAGAGTTTTTTAAAAATGGTTCTGATGTGATATTATAACTTTTATTAAGCTTTGTGCACCCGTTGTGATTGACTAAATTCCAAATTTTGTTTTTTTAATTTTTAAAGCATGACTTTATCATTTATAATTCATTTTGTTAGCTTATTATAGTTTTTTTGTAATAAAATTTGTTTAAACATGACAGTGATTTGAATTTTCAATTATACCGATGTATACATACTCCAAATGAGTTTGATTAAATGTCCTCTAGGATTGAATAGTGAAAATGATTTACTCGAGAAATGTTTTCTATAGAGTGTATGATTAAGTTGATTTTTATTGTTGGTTTTGACGAAACTATTTAGCCTTATTCATAATTTGGTGGTATTTTTGTTTTGTGAATTTGGTTTTGTGTGTATAATTTGGTAATGTGATAACATGTAAGTCGTGTCTAAATGTATTATAAGGGATTTCAATGTCTTTTAAATAGTTGCATTCATGTTTCAAATTTTTTGAGTTGTTGAGTTTGGTTTGAATAAAAATTATGATTCATTTTTAGTGGTTTTGAGTGTATTCATAGATACTAAAGTGTTCCATTAGATGTGAACTCAAATGATGATGACATTTTAAAGTGGGGTTTTTATTTAAAGCATGGTCTCTTAAAGGGTTATTTTATTTTTTAATAATGTTAGTTCTCTGGGATGACTTATAATAATGGACAAAAATTAAATCTCCATTTTAATGACCAATTGAACTTAGATTATTTTTGGTGAATGTTTGTATTAGAGGCCCGATTGGATCCTTCAAAAGTTAGGATATGTTTTGCCTTGGATTTTGGAAATGATTTGTAAATGTACTTGGTTTTGGGAACCATTAGGGATCGTTTAAAATTTCATGCATAAAATGTGTTTGTGGCATTGTATAAAATAAATACAGTTTCTAAATAGCTTAAATTCTTAGTTGAAAATTTGAAAGTGTTTTATAAAAAGGGTTTGATATTTATATGATGTGAAGGCCCGGTTGGAACGTTTTATGTTCTTAGATATAAATATATATGAATTAATGTATATATATAGTGGTAACCCCTATCTAAAATTTTACATTATTTGTTATCATATAGGTGATTTCTGTGTTTGGGGTAGGCAAGTGTGATGGTGGTAGGTATAGAGTGTTACATGTGTGGGGGACTCCCACATACTCTGTTTACTATTTATATTAGTTCGTAGGCATCTTTTCAAGGATCGAGTTACAGTTTCTTACCAACCCAGATTAGACAGGTTGGTACCCCATGGATCACAGATATGCTAGGTGGGATGTTCCACTCGATTTGACATTTTTGGTATGTGAGTTTTTATTGGCTAATGGTCTTTAGCATATGCTAGAAGCCAGTTCTGAACTGGGTACATCAAGTGGTCTTACAGGGATGATTAGGATCACTTAGGATTACATTATATTTCTTCTTGATTCTGTATATTTCTATCTACATAGTTTTTTTCTATTCTGTTAGCCAATTTTATTTCACCATAGCCCTATATATGTCTGTTTTAAACGCAGTTTTAATGTGGAAAGATCATTATTTTAAAATGGATTTTTGGAAAGTGTTAGTTTTTAAAAGGGGATTGAATTTGTTTTCTAAGAATAAAAAATGTGAAAACATATTTTGATAAATGTATTTCAAACGATATTTAATAGTGTGTCTTTATTAAAGTAAACACATGGATTTTGAGGTGTCTGTTTACTGAGCATGTATGTATCACACCCTACTTGTACTACTTAGTGTCTGTATACCTAAGTTATTTTACAGGTTCTCTTCCTTATTCAGGATTTTGGTTTGGATGCTCAATGGTGGACCAGTCTGACCATATGGTTAGAGGTGACATTGAGGTCACATGGAGAACATGTTGGTTGTAGTTTTGTTCTATTGGTTCAAATTTTTGTTTCAGTATGTTTCTATATAGTTATATTATTATTTGGGCTAGTTGGGTTTTTTATGATCAATGTTTGTTTATATGTTTGTTCAGTTTATTTTATTTTACTATGGTTCTTGTTTGCTTAAATCATTCAATGTTGGATTATATTTTCTACCCAACACTAGTTTTTAGTACTTGGGGATTGGGAACGCCCCTCGCTCCATACTGCATGATGGCTCAGGAGACCAGTTCAGGGTCAAAATGGGATGGATCGTGACACAAATCGTCCTTTTGGGAATTAAGGTAATTTATCCCCTTAATACAAAGGCGCCTTTGAGATACTTGAATGGGGTGGTGGTGTTTCTTTTCAATATTATTTTCCACCATGATCTATTTCAATACATAATATGTTTCTTGTATATCAATTGAAGATGTATTAACCTGATCTATTTAAGGTGATTTTCTTGGTTCAAATCGACATAGTTCCAAATGAGACATTGGTTCATGTGGCGATATAGATTGTGGTTTGGGAAGTTATTGTTTTTTAGGGGGATAACTTCAATCTAGTGTTGTTCTTATGGATACATTTCCTGACTCAAGATGAAACATGGGTATGAGAGAATGAAATAATCAAATAATGTACCATGTTCCTTTAGGCCAATTGTGGTTTTGAATATTATGGGGATGGAAATTCCAATGGTAGGGAGAATATACCACCCCTTGTTAGATGAAATTTATCGTTTATTTATGTATGTTATGAATATGAAGTAATTTTATTATGTTTCAGGAGCTCTAGAAGATTCTTTTTCAGGTTTTTGTGTCTTTTTCAATAGTTCATGAATCAATTTTTTTTAAATACCTTATAACACCTACTAGGAAATTGAGAAGTAGGAATAGAGTGATTTAGGGTAGTTCATGGATTAGAACTATGTATTGGAAAACTATGTAGATATCTAGGAGAAACTATTTGTTTTTGAATAGAGGGGTTTTGTAAGGTCGACCTAAGGGTTTTGTATCCATTCATTCCAAATATGTGAGGGGTGTTTGGATGCATTATCTAACATATTTTTAACGCACTATTTTTCTAACCGTTAACCATAACAATGCGGTGAAAAAAAATATTGATTTTGTGGATCTAATTTTTATTACCACATTTGTGTAAATTGTTTCTATTATCCAAACCTAAATCGATTTCCTCTCCTTCGAATGGTTGGAGAGACCCTACATCTTGATCTGGGATTAATACATTAATTATTCATTGTGCATTGGTGCCTTAGATTCCATGGAAAGTTATCATATAGTTTTGTTTCCATTAGTTATCATTTTCTTTGATATCTTTAAATCATATAAAAATCTATTTAGGATAGATCCATTAGGTGTGACACGAATCATGTTTAGATATTATGGTTTTGGTTGATGGGAACAAGATCTATGGTGGATTTTGTAATATCTAAGATATTTTTGTTTAATAATTTTCAACATTCTTTGTTTTTGTCTACAATTGAGGGGTAGGTGGATTCACTATCTACACCACTATCTAGGAAATTTAAACTTAATTTTATATTTATCTGATTTCATGTTTTGAATTTGGAAATTATGGGAAAATGTTTTTGTAAGCGCACATTAGTGATGGTTTATGAAATTTTTAAAATTTGTTGCGTAGTGGATGTGAAATTGGATTCATGATTTTAAAATGGTTTTTTGGTTTTTATATAGGAAAAATTATTCATAAAATGTTTTCTATAATAGGATTTATTTATTGAAAAGGTGGAAAAATTGGGTTTCTATTGAATTTGGCATAAATTTTTAGTATGTCTTTATTTCGTTGTCATGAACCTAGATAAAAAGTGTCTACCATTGGGGTATAATGAGGTGACACTAAAGAAGGGTAATCTTTCATTAGGGAACATGATATATGGTTACCTTTTAATGTCTTGGTAGATTGATGAGAGACCTATCTTGAGTATATAAATGTCACCTAGTCATGCATGTGTGGTTCTATGGAATGAAAAGGGTTAAGGAAAATAGACTTGAAATTGGTTTAAAGTATTTTTAGGTTTTTTCTATGTAATATAATTTTCTTATAAATGGGTTTGAATCTTATATAAACTATATAAATTGTTTTATATTTTTTTTATATAAATGATCAAACATGTTATATCATTGTTGTTTGAGTTTGGAAATCATTGTGAAATCATACTGACCTTCATACTCACCCCTACATGGGAACATTGGTGCATTTGACGATGTGATATATTGAAACACTAGTAAAGGAATGGTATAATATTTATTTAGTGACATAAATTTATACCCAGGTAAATACTATATAGTTGTGTCTTGGAGTGAGTTGAGTGATATTAAGTTTATATATTTGATGTCTTTGTGTTTTCATAGTATTCTTATTCTATATTATACTCTAATATGGTTCATTGTTATATTTTGGTTTTGTTAACTATGGGTTATACATTTAATTATCCTAAATTTTTCTTATTCATAATCTATTTGGGATTTGGTTGTGGAATTATTATTTTGGTTGTCTTTATGAAAGTTCAAATCATTACCCAACTATTTATGAAGCCCTTAGCTTTTATTTATAGCCTTTGGATTCTTGGTTATATCACCTATATCCAAGTGGACACCTTACCAATTAGAAATCCAATGAAGAAAGTTGGGTTGTTACAAAAAATCATAAGGAACAAAAGAAAAGAAAATGTGTTTAATAACATTTTCCAATGGCATCCAAAAAAATAAAATGATTAATTAGAAAAATTGGTACCATAATTCATAAATTGGAAATGATTATTTATTAAATACAATAATATAAGGATGAAAAAATCATAACTCCAATTGTAATATATTATTTTATGATAAATAGGGAAAATAGAATAGAAATTAAAAAATCATTATTCATAATCATTTGTAACACTATCCAAAAATGTTATAGGTTAATTTCCAAATTCACTATTGATATGCTAAAAATAAAATTTTCTCAAGAATTATATAGAATGAAATCACAATATTGTATACCTATAAAATATATAACTTTTATCAATGTTGGTGTGGAGTGGTTGAACAATCATTAGATGATGGATGAATGAAATTATAATATTTTAGAAGATCTATTTTTTAATTCTACATCATAAAAAGTGTGAAACAAAAATCAATTTGTAAAGTGGTAAATTAAAATTCAATGATCACTTGAAATATGATATATTATAATTTAAAATTTAATATTATAACAATGGTTTAAAGGGTGAATTTTTAAATTGAGTAAAAATTGCTTATTTTGGAAGGATGGGAATTATTCTTGACATCATAAAATTTTATAAAGAAAAAAGTTTATCAAAAAAGATATATTTTGTAATTCTCTACGATTATGACGTATATTTCTATTAAATATAATATTATGTTATATATTTAAAATTATTGAAAAAACCAAAATTATAAAAAAGATATGATTCATAAATAAAATGAAATTATTAGATATGGCTCATATGGTATAAATTCTAAATAGATGGGATCAATAGGACTACCCAACTTGTGAAACCTGTGTAAATAATAAATTTAATACAAGGGTGATTTCGTTTTCTAATAATAGTTTTGTTTTACAAATATTATTTTTATGATAAAAGTAATTTTTATAACATTTATAACATAAATATTATTATACTATAATAATTTTTTATGTTTTCATATAAAACTTTTCATAACATTAATTTTTGGTATTTTTTTGGAAATAAATATTTTTTATATGAATAGGGATAAATGTAGGTTTTTACAAAAAGTATATGTATATTTGATATTATTATTATTATATAATCAATATTATAAGTTTATAAAACATTTTAATTGATCAAATATTTATTTAGGGTGTACATTTATAATCTTATAGAATAATTTATTCCTAGAAAAAATATGTTTAACATTTTAAAGCATAATAATCTTTTCATCTTATTTGAGAAACTATTTTCAACAATAGGATTATTTAAAAATTATAATAGTTATATTAAATTTTGGATTTCCTTTAGTTATATATAATTTCTATATGTTTATAATACACCAATATATATTACTACTGTCATTGACCCCGAGAAATTTATACTACAACTAAAATTTAAGGGTAACATCCTTTATAAAATAGGGTTTTCTATATTATATAGAGTATTATAAGAACCACGTTTTTAAACATTTTAAATTTTATATGGTTAAATTATTTTCTAAATGAAATTAATCAATTTTAATTTTTTTTCATTAATCGTAATTACCGTTATATAAATATATGTTTCCTTCTAAAAAGCAAAGAAGAGAAAATTGTAATGATGATATATTTTTTAAATTATTCCACCTTGTTTGAGGATGATTATTATATTACAAAAAAATTTCCTCTAAATTAATTTTATATTTTTTTTATCATTTTACCATTGAATAGGGACATAACATTTTTAAAATGTATTAAATAATTACAAAATTACCCTTCTCTTCAACAATGAAAGGAGATCAATCAAATGACTCTTTAATACACTTATAAATTTGAATTTAATTTTTAAAATGATAAATTATTTTAATACTATAATAAAATAATAATTAAACAATCCTATGATATTTATTACTTACCGCAATGTCTCTATATATATGGAGATTTTGAAGAGAAATATCATGTTCTTAATCTGAGTACTTCTTATTCCTTAGTATTTTCTTCCATATTTTTTATAACAATATTTTTATCGCCACCATAATATAATTAAATATGTATCATTAATATATTTTAATGTTTCTTTATAATGTAATAAATCATTATTCACAATTTCTATACACTAAGATAAATAACACCACATTGATCATGTGCATGTGAGGTCTACCTCTTCCACAATGTGATGACCTTCATTATTTAACACATCATTTCATTATGGGAAAAGGAATGTTATTTTTCATTAATATATAAGATATTTTTGGAAAAAATAAAAATAAAATTAAAATTTATCAAAAACCTCAATATCATCCCATTAAATGAAAAATGGAATTGTTAGCCATTTATATTTACGACCTTTCACATCCAGAGATGGGGAATTACATTTCCCATAACCACCATATATGCACGGTTTTAAGAATTAATTCAATGAATGTAATTTATTTTTATGAAATTGTTATTAGTTTTATGATATTATATTAGCATTATATAAAACCTCTCTTTAATCCTTAAATCATTATAATATTCTCTCATTTGGGTTCTTTTTACCAACATCATGAACAATGATACAATTCATATATCACAAATTACAAATAAATTTTATATAAATTTACTATAATATAATAAGGATAATTTATATAACAATTTTAATGATTCTAATGTACGTTATTAATATTTAATATTTTTTTAGATCACACATTGATTTGTATGCATTTAGAATCTTGATCACCACAAATTATTTATCACAAACCATATAAAATTTTCTCACCTAAATATATGGGATAAAAATAAACAATAAGGAAAAAAATACTTATATGTTATATAACAATGGAATTAATAAAACAGAACTATCATGTGAGAAACAATTATATCGTTATGAAACATGTACAAAATAAATAATAAATATATCCCAATATATGAAATTTAACAAAAAATATAAGTAGGTAATTTTTTTCAATATGTGGTAAAAAAATTTATATAAAAGGTAATATATTTTATTTTTTATTATAAATTATTGATTTATATATTTATGGTCATTATAAAGGTGACTCAAGAACCATCATGGATGACTCAAATTATGTAGTGGTTTATTTATCTCAATTTTGAATTCCATGGGACATGTTTGATATTATTCAGTACATATTCATTGATATATTCTTCAAACTACCATATTGACTTAAATAATTATTAATATCATTATGTTTATGATATTTTAATGTCCATTTAATTTTAACGCTCCTATGATACATTGGTTCATATGTTAGCACCATCATTGGCGTTTCTTCGTAACTCATATTCATTTATTGATTCATAACATCTATTTATTCAAAAATATATTTAGATTATATATATATAATAATATATTTTTATATGACAATGTAATTCATCATAAAATTATATAGAATTAAATTGATGGATTTATTCTTTACAACTTTTTAGGATGTTGAGAATAATTTTCAACCTCTGTAAATAATGTTTTTTATTTGATGCCAATATTTTGTCTTCCCACAATAGTTATCATTGATATTTTAAAAAAAGAAAATTTATTTAATAAAATTCTATTTAAATTTCAAGTATTCACTTTAAAAAATGATTTTTGGTTTGAATTTTTACAATATGGGTTTTCAAAAAATGTCTTTTAAAGTGAAAAAAATTAATTCAACCATTTATAATCAAATTTTTTATATTCAATACACATTAAATTTTGAAAACCATTATATATTTTCAAGGATCTATTCTTTTACAATCATTATAATGTTTTTTCTTAATATTTAAGTTCACCTTTTTTAAAATTAATTTTACTCTGATCGGTTACTTCTCATTTTAAAATAATGTTAGCTTGATTTTCAATTTTTTTTTATTTTTATCATCATATGAGAAATTATATATTCAAAGAATCCTTTATGTGTTCACAAATGTGTTTCGAGATTATTTTCACTCTCTATTATTTTTAAATTAATGTAAGGGTCATTTATTAAATGAACATATAATTTATATATTAAAAAGGTTATAATGATTTTTAATGGGATTTTAATTTCTAGTGTATTTAAGAATTAATTTTTCCAAATTCAATTTCTACTAAAATAATGATTCTAAAATAATATTTCTATTTAAATATTTTGTTTCTATTTTTTTATTTTAAAATATATTTTATACGCTCAATATATATTGTTTCAATAAAAATATTTTTTTGGGGTTTTTAAGAATTTAAATTTTTTTTCACTACACATTTTCCGCATTATCTGTAAATTACTCATATACATAGAATTTATTTTTATTGAATCACCAACTAAATTATATAATATAATATACTTTTGTGGTGATTGATATCTGGATATCAAATATTTACATTATTGAGGTATAATTTGTGGACACCATTTTAATGTGTTGTAGAACCCATTATTCTATCCATAATTACATTGTGATGTGAATAATTAAATCAATTCTCAACCCATTATTACTTATATATTTAATTTTTAATATTTCATTACATCAATAAGTATGGATAATGATGGGTGCAGTAATATATGTCCCTATAAAACAATTGTTATGGATTTATATTTGATATAATAATAATGAGTGGAAATGAGTTTATTTCCCAAAAAATTAAAGGATCTACCTGATTTTATATGATCCCAAAATAATACATTGTAATTTTTTGGGTTATTCCCAATATAATGTGTGAACATGATTAAGATTTTTTTTCAAAACATTATGTTTGGAAATTAGTTTATTTTTTCACAACATAAATGGTATACATGTTTTTATTTGTTGGCAATATAAAGAGTTGATATGATTGAATTTGTATATAATAGAATGTGTTGTAAGGCATAGATTTTTTAGCAAAAAAATGTTTGATCATGGTTATATTTTTTGAAAATAAAATTTATAAGATTTCTTCGATTTTTTTCACTAAATGATATATCTCTAGGATTGTGTTTATTCCATTATTACATGATTTTCTATGGTTCTATGAAATTCCATGTTTATATGTCATATGATAATAATAAGACTCAATGGATTAGTTTTATAATCTCACACTATTTTTCATAGATACATGTTTATTAATTTTACATTTCATGTCCTTTAACGAGGACTTATCTAGAAATCTTATTTTCTAATGTTCTTTAATGTAATATATTTTTACCATGTTCATATTAGGTTATATTCTATTGTTATAAACATTGATTACATATTCATTATAATTTTACATTACTAAAATTTTTATTTATCTCATTCTTTCATTTTTATTCCCTAGGTTATAGTTTCAACTCTGACATTTGTGAATTCAGTAAGAGAGTCTAGTGTGACTCAATTATTGATAAATCTTTAAAACTAAAGAAAAATAATTATTTATGTAGAAGAATAAAAAATAATGTAAACCATATATTATTGGGATTATGTTCTTATTTGTGCGACTAAATTTTTGTCTTATGGTAATGATGTAAAAAAGTGATATGTTTTTGTTGGGTCGAGTCAGCTTAAATTAAAAGGAATTTTTATATATAATATTTTAGCACATAGATTTATTTTTTTGGTATGAGGAACATTATTTGGTATAAAATCTAGGGATGATTTATTTTTAGGGATAAAATCTATAATTTATGGGGATTGGGATTGAGGAACATTAGTAAAAAAACTAAGCATAAGTTAATTATATGAAAAATTCACAATGTTTTAGTAAAATAGTGATTTTATTGTCACTTAGAAATCCCATAAAATTATAGATATTGCAAATGGGATGAAGTTATACCATAGATCCACCTATTGGAAATCACAATGAAAATGGATGATAAAGTATCAACTTGATTATCACTTGGAGCATGCATAGTGGGCGTAAGACCACAAACATTCCAAGACACTTTTGAGAGATTTTATTTTTCTAATTATATTATTTATGAACAATATAAATAACTAGGGAACATATTTATTTTATGGTTAGTGAACCTATAGAGAAATATACACTAGAAAACCATTATTGAAACAAATAAATTTATAAGTTAGGATATATATACCATTTACGCGTCATTACTTTTAAATATTTATTATTTTATTTTTATATGGATATAAAATTTTGTATAATTATATTTGATATTCATTATTCTTTTAATTGATTTATAAATGAGAAAAAAAATCAAAAAAATGATATGGACAATAAAATGAATAGATTATAAATAAACCTAATGGAATTGGAGAAGGTATTGAAAATGTTATGGTTATCCATAAAAAAATATCATGATTTTTGATTATTGTCTTGATCCAATAGAAACTCCAAAACACCCCAAAGAATGGAATGATGGAGTTTTGTAGGATATTAAGAGACTATGATGATGAAGGAAGGAATATTAAGATTCCATCATAAAAAATTTCGGATGAAGAACCCATTGGAATGTATCAATAGAAAAATAAAATATTTAATGCGTGGAATAATTTTATACCAATATAACTATTATTGATGAAAAATAATGTGGCTGAACAATACTTTGGAAATTATTAAATCCATGTATAATATAATATCCACACATCAAGGCATTAAATACAATTAGGTTTTGATGTTTTCAAATTGATTCCACCATAAATGTTCT
This sequence comes from Viscum album, assembly GCA_963277665.1. Classification (NCBI taxonomy): domain Eukaryota; kingdom Viridiplantae; phylum Streptophyta; class Magnoliopsida; order Santalales; family Viscaceae; genus Viscum; species Viscum album. Next base: position 321,229,669 of record OY728127.1, read on the forward strand.
CTCAAGGATTATATGTATATGTTAACTCTTAAACAATTGGAACAATGAAAGGAGTATCAAATGACTACATGGAATGTAGAATATGATAATTTGGAAGTGATTATCCCTGCCTCATTTATGGATGACTTAATTAATTATAGTCTAGTGTATTTAAAATGTTTTCTTAAAACATTAAATCACACCCATGATAATTGTTTCATAAATGGATTTTTTATTATATCCCATGTTTTTTATAGAAATTTTCATATTCAATATTTTCTTATATACCATGGATATAAATTTTATAGTATTTTGGAGGTTGAATAGTTCTCTATACATACTGGAAAAATTATTCAATGTATATGTTAAAAAGATTCCATATAATCATATAATATTCCATCAATTCTTGTATATTTTTTATAAATTTTTTGATGAAAATTATATAATGTTTCTATTAATATTGAATAATGATAGACTCTTTTCTGAAACAATTGTAAAATGAATATTGTATCCATATTATTTATAAAATATAATGATAAAAATGTTTTATTTTCTAATATAGAAATGTTATCCTGAATCATGATTCTATTTTTTATATAATTATATAATTTTATTTGTATGTATTAATTATATTTATGAGGTAATAAATTATTATAGGTTGTAAATCTTAAAACCTCAAGATTTTAGAATACATTTTGGTCTAAATTAAAATGTATCATATGCTATATTAAATGGTTAACTAAACCTAAATGGAAACCATGTTGAATTAATAAAATAAATTTGATAAATATGTACAATATATTATATCCCTTAAATTAGCAGTTATCAATATAATTATCATCCTTATGAAGCTCTAAAAAAATTTATTTTAGTACAAGAGTTGTTTATTTGGATCAAAATACTATTATATTCCACATTTGTTTATATGAAAATTTATTTCTATCATATTTTGAAAATTAATTTCATTAAATTAAGTTAATTTTGGAAATCAACATATTAAAATTAGTCTGAAATGATATTTATGATTTTTCTAAATTAATTGATTTTTAGGTGAATAGAGAATATTGTAATTTGTTATAAACCATTTATGAAATTACTAATATATAAATAACAAGTAGATATTTTAGAAAAATAAAATTCATACAATATGTATTTTCAAATAGAAAATATTTATTTTAAAATAAAATATTAATCCATGAAAGACTATGTTAGAATTTTTTGTGGATACCTAACATTTCACACTAATATAATAATGTTTTTCATTTATTTATTTTATTTTATTGATTTTAGAGGGTATATTGGTTTTGTATAGAGGGTAAATTTTAATAAGTTTTTTTTATATAATTGATAACTTCATATATTTAAAGTCAATGACATGGATAAATTATTACTACACACCAATCTTGATAATAAGAACACCATTTCTCTAAAAACAATTATGAATTATGTGAAATAATATTAAAATTAATTTTCAAATCATTTATAACTTCTATATTTTTGATTTTTATATTTGATATCATTATGTTAAAATTAGGTAATATGTTAAATTTTTTGTTTTGGTTATTAAAATTAAAATCTATGGTTAAAAATTTTGTTTCCAGAGTAATGAAAACAATTATAAAAATCGATTTACCAGGTTTAAAATATCATAAAAAACATATGAATCATGCATATATGTCTTTTAATGTTTTATGGATTAGGAAAACCCTCTATAATCAATTTTTTTGATCTTTTTGTACCATTTTACCAATTATTAGTCACATATCGTTATTGAAATATTTTGGGAACATCCAAATTACCATTCTCTTTACTTATGAAAATTCATCACTTCCATTACATAATGGTAAAACAATACCATAAAATTTAATGATGAAAAAATTCAATTTTATCCAACACTAATCTTATCTCCTTTTAATATTTCATTCGTATTAATTAATTTTCCTAATAACCCATTTTTATTTATATTTCAAAGAGAAATCTCATGTTTTCAACCAGAGTATTTCTTACACCTTAACCTTTTATTTAAAATATTCCTCTTAATATCATATTATAGACATCATAATTTAATTAAATCCATATTTTTAACATTTTTATTGTAACAATATTAATTACTAAAACATTATTCCACCATTTTCATCCAATAAAAGTAACAAAACAACAACGATCATGTGCATATACAGAATACATTCTCCATGAAGGGTTGTGGTTCATTTCGCACCACCACCATTCATGGTTGGTAGAAAATATGGTTCTAATAAATGAATACATTTTCTATTTCTTAATTATAAATATTAAATTACAATTTTTCATACACCATTATTTCATCCCTTTTATTGATATATGTATTAAATAATTATGAATACATACAGACTACAACATCCATGAATGATGAATTTAATTTTTATTGACCACCATACATTGATGGTAATAAGAGTAAATTTAATGTAGGTAAATTGTATTAATTAAATTTTTATTATTATATAAATATAATAATAAAATTATACAAAACATGGTCTTTTACATTAAATCCCTATAACGTTCTCTCTTTGGGAGAGTTTTATCAATAAGAATATTTATCTAATCATTATATAATGAATATTAAAGGAATTATTAATATTGGAAATATCAGGAATTTATTATTTTTTAAATGTTATATAATTGTTTTATTCGTATTTAAAATATTTATCAATGTACAAATCACTGATCATTTATATTTCTAAATCATGATAATCATAGTTTGTCTTTTCAGGAATTATTTCCCAGAATTTCACCTAGTGAAATTGGAAAAAATGTATAAATTATTTTTTAATTATATTATTAGCAATGTGAGAATGATGAAAATTGAACTAAAAATTGGGAATTAAAAAAGTCACCATGAAACTTGTAAGAAATACATAACCCAAAACCTCTAACATAAGATGATAAAATAAACAATAACATGTGAAAATATTTCCAAAATATAATTATAAATGAAGCGTATAAAAATTAATATATTTAATGTCATGATATTTTATTTTCCATTTCATTATAACCGTCTTATATTTTTTTTGATTCTTAAATTACCACCAATATAATTGTTTCTTTATAACTCAGATTCCTTTCTTGAGTCATATTAACTTTTTGGTAATTTTTTTTAATTATAGATCTTTTTTATATAATGAAATTATTACATTTATTAACTTTTATTATTTAGGTTATTAAATTTATTTATTTCTTTTTTTCTAAAATATGGATTATGTTCAGAATGATTCCCATCCTCTCTAAAAGATATCACTTTTCATATAGAACAATATTTTCTATTCAAATATATGTTCTCCTATTATTTTGAGTCTCAATGATGTGTTGTCTCATGTGGACTTATTATTTCATTTCTACGTTTATTAAAAAGGGTGTTTGGTTACCATTTTGATGACTAGAATCTCAAGAAAGGTATTTAGAGATATTACTAATATTTTCCTTCCTTTTAGATCAATTATCTTATCTTCCAGACAACATTATATTTTGAAAACTGTTATATCATTAAATTTATTAATTTTTAAGAATAATTATGATGGATTTTTATTTCCAAATTTTTCACTTCACATTTTTAAAAAAGACACATAATTGTGACGATTAGTGTTTCTATTTATGAAATTATTAAAAAAATTAAAACAATTTATGGGTTCCATGATTGTATGATAATTCTACTTTATGAATATTCATTTTCATTATTAAAAGTGGGATTCCAAATGATTTTAACTATATGATTATGGAATTTAAAGGAATATAATTATATATTTATTATTGAATTTTTTTGATATTAAAAATTACTTCTTAATTGTAAAAATAATTATAATTTCAAATGTTTATAAGAAACATTTTTGTAGTGTATCAATTTTATCTAGAATAAGATTAAAAAATTTTCTTTCCCTTATATAATTTTATATATATATAAAAGTTTTCATTTAGGGTTACATTTATTAATCTAATAATATTTATTTTTAAATAAAATATTTTAATGTAATTTTCACTCCTTATAAGATAGGGGTTTCACAACGAGTTTACATATTTATCTCAAAAATCATTATAACCCTGGTTGTTATTATTCATGAATAAATATGTTTATATTATAATAATTCTATTATATATTTCCCATCATTGCATTGGTTATGAATATTTATATAATTAGATAAAAAGTGTGAATATTACAGTATTTTTTCACATCTAATGGGAGGACATATATGGATATATTCACATCATAAATCATGGAAAATATTAAATTTTATAACAACAAAAAGAATATAATTTCATGGATTTGTTTATAAAATAATGTTCATAAATTCATAGTCTTAAAGGGTATACATGATCAATTTTTTTAAAATATATATAGTAAATACGTGACTGGATTTGTTCAAATCAGAATGTTTAAAAAATTCATGGATTTTTTTCAATCATAAAGGTTAAACATGATTCTGTTACCTAAAAACATATATAAGAAACATGAAAGGATTGTTTCCTAATATAATGATTTTATATGATTATGATTGAGAAATAGTTCTACACAATAATGTGATTCAATTAAAATCCCAATATCTATGTCAGATACTAATAATTATACCCCATGAATCATGTTTGTAATCATAAACTCTTGTTACACATTATATGATTTCTCATTTTTGGATCCATTTCCTCCCAACATGATTTATGGGGAAATCAAATTGTACGACATTCATTTTATTAAGGTGTTTATCCTACTCTATAGTATTATTATGTTCTTATGAACTAACCCATGAGGAAATATTATTGAGTTTTTACACTTATAGTGTTCTTTAGATCGCCACTTTATTAATTTTTCATTTCTCATGTTATCAATATGTTTTAAAATTATGATAATTCTATAAAATATAAAGCATGATTAAATTATTGATAAATATTAAAAAGTGTTATAAAATAATTTTCTTATGTAACTAGTAATAAAATAAGTTAAAAATTAAATTTACTAGAATATGTTTTTTATATGAGATATTTGTTTATTTTTTTGAGTAAATGATGTAAAATAAGACTTATCTTGTTTTAGCTCACCTTGTATCAAATCTAGTGTTTGATTATTGGGTATTCATCATCAGACCTTGTGTAACACACACAGATTTTGAAAGAGTAAAATCACCTTTGATACTATATATGATGTGAAAAAACCTGAATAGAATCTAATGTTACACACAGACTCTTTATGATATATCAATTTATAAATAAATTCAATGTCATTTAATAATCGTAACGCAGAAAATAATACATTTAATTGAAAGACGATACTATATTGAGATATTATTGTTAAAAAATGACAATTATAACCTAGGTATTAAATTAGTGATTAAGAACAATTCAAAAAAAATTAGGAAAAATATATAGAATAAATGTGAATAAAATAAATTTAATGTTTATAAATTTTTCAAAAATTAAAAATTAACCATTTCATATAAAAAACATTTTATAATTTTTTTAATAAAAGGCAGTTTAGTTATTATTTGAAGTAATAATTATTAAAAATGTAGAAAATATATTTGAAAATATAGAAATAATATTTGAAGTATAGATTTCAACATTTTCTTTTTGTGAGTTTTTGATAATTTTATTAAAATATTAATATTTTGATCAATAGTTAAAATACATATTGTTACTGTAATATACATATTCATAGGAAATATTTATGAAGTAAAATTATATTTTAAATGTGTTTTAATGTAATAATAGTTCAACTAAATTACCATATAACTAATTAATGTCATTGTAATCAATTTAATATTTAATTTTAATGTAACAACTCTTTAAATAATGAATTTTATTTGGATAAATAGCTTTTTTGATGCACTAGCATGTTTTATTTTTTATTAAATTCTACCACTTCGATGAGTTAAATTTTAAAAAATTTATTCCATATTTGTAATCTTAATAATAAATATTATCTAATATTTTCAGCTTTATTTTTTACCAATGTTAATCATAAATGTGTTAATAATTAGTTACCACAGTTAAAGAAAAAATGTATTTACACGGTGTTAAATTAAAATGGTAAGTGTTAAATATGACTCTAAACATGTTTAGTATGTATTATTATGTCATATTTTGATGTAAAATCTTCAATTATAGAAAATATCTCTTCTTGGTGGATTATGGAATAATAATAATGTGGGTATCACTATGTCTTTTCAAAAAATTCCATGTTTGGCTTCCCCCCATATAAATGGGGACACCCTCATCTCCACATCAAAACTTGAAAACCCATTAGATCAGAAAAGACCATAGAAAAATATATCATATACATACCCTACATCATATAATCCTTAGTTTCATTATCAACCATCCCCATATAGTCATTATTTATAAACCTAAAGAGGTTTTATAAAGAAGTGGTAAATTCATAAATATTTGTATTTGTTATATTTAATATTCCAAAATCCATATAATAATCCTAAAATTTGATAATATAATAAAAAAATAACATCTATATACATAAAATTTTGCATGTCAATGAAATAATATAGTTACATCTCCACTTTCATCAAATGGGAAATGAAAATCTCAATAGTGTGTTCGGCGAACTACCACGTGATGAACCGATTGAAAACATTTTCCTTAACCACCAATAAATTGTGGATAAAATGTTTTATTTAAATTATTTATATTAATTTTATGAAATATTTACACCAATTTAATTATAATATTACATATACCTTCTTACTTTCTGTTTTGTGGGGGGATACGATAAAATTGAACATGTGTAAGGTGGATCACCGCTTACAAAACCAATCTGATTGGTTATTTGATTATGATTTACATGGTAGGTACTAAGGATAAAAAATTAATGAATGTGATATTTATTAACATAAAATGCTTCTAGAAATATAATATCACATATAATTTCTTACCTTCATTCTATTGGAAAAAATAATGTCTCGGGAAAAAGTGTTGATTACAGCCTCTACGTACTGATGTTAATTGATTTTCATTTTATATTTATATTGATGTTAACAATGTTGTGTATGATAAGTATAAATGATATATATGAAATAATAAAAATTTATTAGTGGATAATTAATATTAATTTTCTTCTTTCCCCTCCATAAAAAAGGGAAAAACATTCATGCATATGTGTGTCCTACGATCTCCATAAAAAGAGAAATCCATTTTATATCACAAATATTATGGATTTATATAAATAAATATATATTTTATTTATATAATGTTTTAAATTATATATATGATTTTTAAAATATCAATGAAAAATATAACAAATTGCAGAACCAAAAAATACATAAAACATGAAGCAATTATTACACGAAACAACGATTATAACATAAAATTCATAATAAAATGACTAAAAAATATTATAAGTAAATTATGTATAGTATTAAATATATGAGTTTTGTTTATTAATATATTTATAATATATATAAATATAATATAGGATGTGAATATGTTTAATAAGGGAATCATATATGAGGTAAGCATTTCTCATCTCAGTTCTAGTTCTGTGAGACATATTCCATATTTAACACAGAATTATTTTTTTGGCATATAAAATTCACCATTGAATATTATATATAATTATTTCTTAATATTCATTATATTTAATATTTCATTATATTTTATTTCTTTCATGGGGATTATGATTATAAATTTACTAAATTGTTAATGGTTTATTGTATAATATTCTCATTTATCAAATATTGATTATAATTAAATTTATGTATTTGAAATACTATTATATGTCACTCATGGAACATATAATTTTATTTTCATACATTAATTCATTATTTTATCAAGTAATATTAATTTTTTCCACTCTTTGAAAAAAATGACTAAGAAAATGTTTTACATAATATCCAACATTCTATACTCTTTTCAGAAAAAATTAATATTCATTTCAAAACCATGTTATCTAAAAATGATTTCAATTTTTTAACATTATATAATTGATTTATGAATGTAATTTTTTCCAATGGATTATTTTTCACAAAATATTATTTGAACATAATATTCATGTTTTTTTCAATCATGTACATTTTTTAAATAGAATGTGAAAGGAATGATTTGTTTGATCATATATGAAATGAACAAAATTGACCAATATCATGAAAAATTAATGTATAAAAGATTAATATATAAATTTTAATGTATTTATTTGTAGAATATTATTTTCAAAATGTTATGTAATATTTTAATTTGAAAATTATTTTTGTAAAGGAAAATGGTTATTTTCTATAATAATGTTTTAAAGCATATTTTCATATATTATTTATTCATCTATGAAAAACACTATTATTATACATTTAATCAACAATATATTTGTTGTAATTATTCAATCAATATCATATTTCAGGATGGGTTATGATCAGTTTTACTAGGGTTGTACCCATTTGGAACCATACATATTAGTCATGATGTATTATTATTATATGTAATTTTGATTAATTGTTAACATTATTTATGTTTGTTTTTCAATACGAATTTATTTTTCTAATTGTGTATCGTCAGATTTTTGTTTGGAATTCATTTATCATAGTAATGTAAGGGAGGGTCTTTCTATATCCCCTTGATGCATCGATAGGTCTGATGATATGTAACATCTTGTTACAATTTTCAAATATGATTAATATTGGGGAACATTAGGAGAAATTTTAAATTTTTGAAGGGATATTGGGATGTGCATGTTTGGCGCACCAATTTCACAAATAATGGGCACACATAGTGAAAATGCTGAGACAAAATAGTGGGAATTATCATGGATGGTACACTATTTGAAAACCCATGCTCCCACAATGTAGAAAGTATGTACCACAACATAGGGGTACATGTTTAGGTTGAATAGTTTGAAAAAACATACTTCCCTACACAGCTAACATTTCATGTGGGGTATTTCATTTCTAAAAATTAATTAAGAAGTTATAAGACCCCAATCTGGACCCCTTCCCAACTCTGACTCCTGGAAATATGAGAGCTTGGGTAGTTAGCGGTTAATTTTGGACAAGCATTATTGGATGATAATTCCCGAGAAAAAGGATGATGATCAAAACAAAAAATAAACATAGTTAAGATTGTAATTTTCCTCATGTCAGAGTGTTGGTTTTTTATTTTCCCTTTTGTCGGATTGGGTGTTATCGTGATCAACTATATGAGAGTTTGAGGATGAAATAACTATGAACTATTGTACTACCTAGAGTATGACAATGTTTCTTTTTTTATTACATTAATATATATTCATTTTTTTTGTGAAACTTCATTACTCATGACTAGTGAATTATTTAAACTATTTTGGGTAAATGTTTATTAAAGATGGTTTGTGAAATATTTTTATTTCTTGGAATAAAAACATGAATTTATTTAAATATTTAATTTTTCTACCTTTTATATTTTATTGAAATTGAAATATATCTATGGTTTAGTTATTACGGTATCTTATTATGGAAGACATGGTGATACTATAAAAGGATTTTGAGATCAAACCCTACCTATTCCTTTAGTTTCTTATAGATTTCCTTCATCCTAGTTTTAGAAATGTAATAGAGCCCTTAGGAGGTGGATGTAATATTGTTTTTTATAAATGGAGTATTGGGTCTATTGAGACTTTTTCCTTATATTTTATGATTCTTTTACTTTCAGGAAGCTATATTTAAGCATTTATATACCTGGTTGACTTTTAGTACACTATTGTTTGGGAGTTTTCATTAACCAAACTGACATGTATATATTTCTTCTATGATGTTTTTTAAATTCATTCCATTATTTATCTTGTATGATGATAGGTTATTTTATCAAAACCACGGGGACAAGGAAAAACCATTGGGATATATTGGTGAGGGCTCAGGAATCAGTGTATATGGTATCCAAGCTGGTTTGTGACATAGTCTTATCAAAGGTCTAGGTTGTACCTCTTTCCTTGGTGTCAGTATGAATATATTAAATATATCAGGAACTTAAGAGATAGTTACGAGTACTTTTCTTGCCAAATCTCACCATAATGATCCATATTTCACCATGGATGGTATGAGAAAGGACTATTGAGGATTAGTTATATTATTCTTCCTAAATTAGATTTAGATGGGTATAATTTATATATTTTTTTCCTATTTTATGGGATTACATTCCATTGATCCTCTCACTTAAGAGCTGATTTGAGTAAACATCTAATGTGTTCAATGTTTTTGGATTATGTTCTGAAGAATTATGTCTTATATAAGGCATGGAAATAAGATCCAAAAGGAATCTACAGATGAACCATAACGAGGAAATTCTATAATAGAACAGAATCTGGTTGAGGTTATTTTATTACTGTCCATGATTTGGGATAGGAAATTTCACACAATCCCATATAGGATTCAGTTTTATGACATTATAGGGATGAGTACTGTCCTCAGTATTATGATGTAATTCAAAAAAATACTCTATTGGTCCAAGGAAAAAATTATCTGAAAAATGTTGAGGATTGGTAAAGGAGAATAGAAATTTTATTTTAGATTATTGAGACCTCTAATGAGATCAAGGTGAGATGTGCCAAATTCAATCTAGAAGGATGTTTCAAGAGATGGTGAATCTTTCTGGACATGGAGAATAAAAATGATGGCTTATTGTGGGAATAATTTTATGTAATTTTCATAGACCAGTTCTATTTAGTTTCTCTGGTGTGGTCTAGGGAAATATTTTTTTCAAATTTGAGTATTTAGAAAAGACCATTATATAATATTTGAATTGATTCACTGATCTTTTATAGTTTTCAAGTGCAATTATATCATATCAGTAGATTAATAGTGAAATGTCCACGATGTGTCCTCAATCTGATATTTGTTATTAGGTTTTCTGGATAAATATATCATCAAATGTTGATGTGATGGATAGAGCATTGATGGCCAAGCAAGATGTGGCTAGTAATTCAGGGCTGACGAGAGTTCCTTTATCTCCCAATGGTATTTTTGTGAGTTCCATTAATGGTAGGATAATTCATGATGACTCGCATTGGAGTTCTTGTGTTTTGCGTAATTGTAGACCTCCTATAGTTTATGTTAGAGGGTGTTCGACAAGCTTCACGTGTGGAATGCCTGGGCACTCGGAACATGGTTCACTGAGGAACCCAATATATATAGTTCATTCATACAATTGTGTAACATTATTATATTCTATCATATCAATTCGTCACTATGTAGTGGAATATGATCATAAGCACCAAAAACTATTTTTTCCTTACAATGGGGTTCAAGCCACTAGAATCAGGAATGAAGGTTCATCATAATATAGAAGAGTCTCTATATGAAGAAGATACCGGTCTAGTGACTATGATTGGTACCATCACAATAGCTTCATCTTTAAGACTCTTCCATTTGATATGAGTGAATCAAATTGGTTCATATCAACTCATATTGAGAAAATTTGAATCCTTACATTGAACCATATAATGGATATTAATGCACCCTCTAATACAATGAGATATAAGGGTCTTCATTAACCTACTTATGAAAAATCTATATCAGATATTGATCATACATTGGGGTTTTTTCTTCTCTATATGAATCCTATTGATGTAATATTCAGCATTGAATGGTTTATTTCATATAAGGACTAAATTTATATCTATCTTCGATGATTCTACCTTACAATGCCCGATGGGGTGTGCAATATTTTTAAGGGAGAATGGGACCCCATGTTGATTAGAACTATAAATTCTTTTACAGATATGAGGATTTTACTATCAGAGTTTACTTTTGACAAGGAGATACAATAACTTAGTGGTGATATCCCTTAGTCATTTTCTAGTTTCACATTGTATTTTCTTTTGAATTATCTAGTTTTCCACCGGTAAGGGAAGTTGTGTTTTCTATTGATATAGTGTGTGGTAATCAACCATTATATATTCCTTCTTGATGCATTGATCCAATTGAAATGATAGAGTTTAATAATTTGTGGGAAGATATTTTAGATAAAGTATTAACACACCTAAGTGTGTCACACAAGATGGAGCCTATTATCTTTACCAATAAATTTGGTAGAATACATCATAGTTGAGTTGATTAATATTAAATAAACTGAGTTACGGTGAATAATTAGTATTTGTTTCCTTGGATTAAATATCTTTTTTACTATTTGAAAGGTTTGATGTATTTCATTAAAATTTAACTATGGTTTCATTACTATAATTTGAGAATAAATTCATATGAATATCATAAAACTACTTTCTAGAGTAGTTGTATCCATTATGAATAACTTTTCATACTATTTAGTCTAACTAATTCTCTTTCAGTCATTAAGGATTTAGTAGAAACACTCAACCATGAATATTTTTATATTTTGTGGTGGTATTTTTGGATGAAAAACATGTTCACTATATTTTTGAAGATGATCATGTGCATCATTAAATAGGAGTTATGGTATTATTGAAAATCATTGACTTTATTCAAAGATATAGAAATTTCATGTATGGATTTTGGAAGTTATGTTCATAGTACATGTGGTGTCAGAACGAGGTATCTTAGTTGATCCTTAGAAGGTTAAGGATCTTATGATATGGGAGAAACCATATAGTATTTATATGATATATATATTCTTTGGTTTTGTTGGATATTATTATCATTTCCTAAACACATTATCAAAATTGGGTTTTTAGATGACTACTCAAACATAAAAGGCGGTAATGTTTGTTTGGGATGATAAATGTAAGAGTCATTTTGTTCATATTAATCATATTCTTAATATCGTGCTGGTGTTGACTCTTCCATTGTATGGTAATAGATGTGTGAACTTCTATGAAATATCATATTTTTTGTGCTATTTTATTATTCATGATAATCATGTCATTAATTATGGCTGTCAGCATCTTAGGCCACATGAGGGAAATTATCCAAGCCATGACCTTGAACAAGATTCTTGGATGAATGATTTTATGAGTCATATGATTACATTTTCTAGGAAAGGATTACCCTATTTTTTTATCAATATAATTTTGAGTTATACCCTCTCTCAAAAATATTTATATTTCCCCTAGATCCATGGGAAGAATAGATACAATCTAATGATTTCAACTTCGCCTATACCATGGGGAAATGGAATGCAGTTGTAGATTAATTGTGTATGATAATTCAGACCAAGGGCATGAGAGTATCATGGGAAGGGTGTGACTTGATTGATCATTTTCAATAGTTTCATATTAGAGTCCTTGAATGTTGGAGAAATTGTTTTTCCGGATAACAATGTAATGAACACTGGTCTGGTTGAGATGTTTTCTCATGAACATTAACTTGATGATGAATTAAATAGTATTAGTTAATCTATTATAGGATAAATATTCATTCTAAGAGGTATTTCTTCATTGAGGGTATTCTATTTTTTTTCATAATTGTTATGTTTTTTTGTTATAAATGAGAAAATAAGTGATGTTAAATTTCAATAATTACTAGTGGTCTATGCATCAAAGAATAAAAAATTGTTCTATGATATTTGGAATGATTCTAGTGTCTAGTAATGAAGATGAAAATTTATTATTTTCTCTATTTTTTATACGTGATAATTGGACAAGTTTGAGTATCAAATACCTTCATGATTACTCGATCCACTTCCGATGAAAACTTTGATGTGGTATGAGATTTATTTTTACTTTTTAGTTTATTTCTCATGTTCCTAGAGACATTACGATATTTTATTTTTGGTGATAAATATTCAAAATATTTTTTTGGTATTTTTTTATTAAATTAACTATGAGGTTATATGGGAACCTATTAGATGTATACTGAAATAGGTATCACATTCATATTATCCACCGCACACTGTCATGGTAGAAATGAAAGATAATAGAAAATACAATTCAAATGTAAAAATTCAAAACAAAACCATGCCCCCAAAAAATATCATATTCCAGTAAAAAATTAAAAAACAAAAGAGAAATGATGTACTATAAAACCATAAACTCTGACTGATGATGATAAAACCTTGAAGAACAATATCTTATATGAGCCACATAACCAAATAATACATTTTCATCATCTCCACCGACAACACTGGTGGAAAAATCCCACTAAAAAATAATATGGAAAACAAGAAGGATATGAAATGAATCACTAGGTATTATCATATCCTTATACACGATGAAATAACTAGTATCAAAGAAAACATAATCACATAAGCTAGTCAATGGTCAGCAAGTGTCGACGCCATAAGTTTACATCAAAAAAACAAATGTTGATGTCTTTGAGTATGAAAGACCAAGAACATCCATAACTAAACATTTAAGAACCACATCACCATAAGGAGGAAAAATCGAATAACATGGATAGAAATAAAAAAACATAGAGTACACGGACAATGAAAAACAAACAACCCAGATACCAATGCCATGAACTGTAATTCCTCCATCAATAACCTATGTTGTCTATGACACCATCATACTAGAAAAATATGGGTTCTATAATTATGGTAATGGTGGAAATGGTATAGTTAAATGAATAAGAAAACTCCATCCACAAGACTTCTGATCAATGGTGAGAGGAAAAAAGAATCAAATTGAATTAACCATACTCTCCAAAACCTCAATATTTACCAACACTCTAACCATTATTAGGGTCTACCATGGTGGGAATAACATAAAGTACATATTTTGATAGAAAACAGTGTCCACAAAAAAAGATAGACATGAGAGTGATAGAGGCTATGTGAATAAAATGGTAACCATCACCATATGAGAAATGGTACATTTTTACGAAGTTATATCTTCATCAGTCTTTGAAAGGGACCCTTGTTTTACTTCTTAGTTTTGGATATTCCTTTTGGAGGAACATAGATCATTGGTTTGTTGGCTACAGAATTTTATCTATAGGAAGATTTCCATACAAAGAGGTATATACATATTCTTAAGGATATTCTTTTTGAATCCATCCCTAATTTTGGTATATTTATAGAGGAATATTGGGGGCTAGTTGTGTTTTCATATAATAATAGTTACCAATCAAGAATTAGGATAACTCGTTTAGATGAATTGTATGGAAAACCTAGTAAAATTTCATTATGATAGTCAGTGATTGGTGAATATTCACTAGATAGTGATAGATTTTACCAAAATACAACAAAAAATATTCAGTTGATTCTTCAAAAATATTGACCCTAAAAATCTAGTTTCATGATTTTTCTAAACATCATGGAAGATAGTAGATAATTTACATTGTTGACTAGGGGTTAAATATAGTTTCATATTGTAACACCCGAGACTTTTATGTTATATAAATCATCAAAGGAATCTTTTTCTACACAACACTTGCTTGGCTTGCTTTACACGCAATCGCGACCTTCCTCGATAGCTTGCGTCGTACACAATACCGAGTTTCACTAAACAACAATATGCTATTAAAACTAGCCGTTAAGAATAGTAATAAACACTTTTTGAAATTTTATAAATTTTATTTTTCAAAATGGACTTCATTTTTGGACTCAGAATATCGAAATTAGCCTAGGGTGAAATTTTGGTATTTTTCTGAAAACTTTCAATTTTTGATGAATAGTGAAACCACTAAGTGGTAGGTTAAAAACTGAATTTTGCATAAAACTTAATTTTACCACTTCTGTGATTGGAATTTCGAAAATCCGAGAGACACGGTTAATATCAAGGACTAAAATGTGGTTCAATGAGATGAAAATAATTTTTTGGTGAATAGTAACTTTTTACTTTTTTACCGCGGTTAATAGTAAATAGGGTAACTAAGGGTAAATATGATATTAATATTACCCTAGAACATGTCCTAATTCTATTGGACAAGTGTAATTCGACCAAAAACAAACTTAGGAATAAAATATGACCATTTAGGCCCACTTGGATTAGATTAGGACATTTATTATTAATTTATTTAAAGAAGGGTTAAAATAGTTAAAATCAAAGTTTAATAAGTAAATCATTTTTAATATGGGGTTATACATAAGATAAATTCAATTTTAAATATTCATTAGAAATCTAAAACGATTTCCTACATGATGATATTTTATTTGTAATTTTTAGACATCAAATAATTTAATTTATTTATGACACAAAGATGATGCAGTAATTATCTTATTAATGAAATATTGACATAATTGATAATATAAATACCAAAATAAATGTAATCTAAGACTTTTTATGAATTCCACTAATTTTCTAGGTTACTATGATATATTAGTGATGATTTAATTAACTTGGTTCGAACATATAATTCTGTTATAACTTTCACAAAAATCATATATCAAATAGTGTCAAAATTGACACAAAATAGTTTTTAAATAAAATATTATATTATTAATTGTTATTGTATTCCTAAAAATCTAAGGTTCGGCCAAATGACTTAGATAAGGATATATATTTTAATAATAAACAATTTGGGGTTCGTTTGGCATGTTATAGTAAGTGTATTAACCATATAGTGAAAGAAAACAAAAAGACATGGTAAAAGTTAAATTAATTAACTTAGAGTTAAATCTAATTGATAAGGTTAAAATAATACCCTAAACTTGTCTAAATCCTATTGGTTGATAGGATTTCGACCCTTCCCCACTTTATCTTCGAAATAAGACCCTTTGGAACCATTATAAACCGATTTTGACTTTAATATAAAATAATATTTTGAGATATTCCTAAGGTGCCCCTCTCCTCCCTTATAAAAGGGCACCTCCTCCCCCTCCTCCTCACACCAATTTGAGCACTCAAGCTCGGCCAAACCCTGCCATTTTCTCCTCTCCACTTCCCTAGAATAATCCTAGAGGTCCTGGTCTTCTCCAAAGCCCAATCTTAGTTCCTTAAGTGGAGGATTCAAAGAAGCGTTCCAAAGAAGAGGTAATATCCATTACCGATCTTTTCAACTTCTTCTTATTTAGTTGTTTCATGATAAAGTAATAACATCAGTATTACTTACATACTGATATGTTATTATAAATATGAAACAACCCTAATTCACCTTCTATCCATCCTACGGAAAAATGAAATCACCGCGCGTGCGTACGTACGGAATACCGTCTCCACGCCGTGGTGTAATCTATTTTCCACCATCACCTTACAAGGATGGGTATAATGGTGTAATGAGTAACTATATATGATTATTATGAAGTAATATTGATACTGAAATAATATATATATACTCCAATACAATTCCACGATCATAGGAACTATATCATCACTTGTGTGTACGTACGGAATACCGTCTCCACGATGTGATGCAACTCGTTCTACATGATCTTCATTTCATAATGATTATATAAATGAATTGAATGAATGAATATAGTATATACTACACTAATACCATTCTGGAAATGAATTATCTATAACCTACAGATAAGAATAAGAATTTATTCGACAAAACACGCATAAGAACAAAAAGTTATAAAGACCCGAGTAACAAGTAACAATGAAATATTACTAACAAGAAGCTAATAATATGACCATATATGATATCATATCAATATGTATGATTCTGGAATAAGTAAATAACATTATTTAAACCATTATACAGGAGCTTCGGACACGAACAAAGAAAATCGGACCTAAGGTAAGGGAAATATCACAATCTCATTTTTATCCGAGAATGTTTATACTTTGATATTTACTGGGGTGTATTTTATCATCCACATCCATGTTTCTTCAATATGTAATATTATTTACATCCACCTACAATTGTTTAAATCCAATTTTACCCTTCGGTGAGTTTTTAGTAAAAGATATGAAAGGAATCTTTTGTCGTATTTTTTTATACGAGGTACTTTTTGACTTTTCCGACAAAAGTACGAAGAATGTTTTTTTAACTTATACGGCACGAACGGATTTATACTGTTTTATAAAGCCTTATTTTCATGAAGCTTCCTCTAAAAGATTTCACGACTATTTTCAATAAAATCTCTTTCTTTTAAAATTGCACGATGTTTTGTGAAAAGAAATTGATTTTGAAGAAGAAAGGATATTTTCCTCAAGAATTCAATTCAGGTGTTTTATCAAAATTATTTTACATATAAGATAATAAAGGGTTCTGTTTCTATCCATATTTTTACATTGATTTGACTATGTTGTGATGGAATTATGTTTATGAATTCCTTTATCTTATATGAATGATTTTATGATGTCATGTTGTTTAAGAATCCCATTTTTATTACATGGGTTATGCAATGATGTATGATTTATGATTTTGTGGCACACATAATAAAGGATTCATTAAGAGATCGGTGGGACCTATATCTCCCTCCAATGCATTGGGTAAAGATTTTATATCTCATGAGATAGACATGGCTGGAACGGAAGGTTATTTCGGTTCAGTGATACAGGACTGAAACGAGGAGTGAACTCGGTTCAGAAAGGGACTTTGTCCACTAAGATAGTCTTGGCAATGAGTCATGACTAACAAGAAATGATTTTCCATGATTATGTGTGCATGCCACAAAGTTTCAAGTTTTATGTTATGATTATGGGGATCTCATTTTCACTTCTATGATTTATTCCATGATAAGATATTATGATCTCTTTTGCAGGTTTTGATTTTCAAAAAGATATGATATGATTTTTATTTCCTTTATTTGCCCTTGCTGAGCATTTGAGCTCACCCTTTTATGTTTTCTTCTCCCCAGGTCAGGAAGATGGATATTAAGTAGAATATGCTAAAAGGGACACTAGATATGATGAAATAAATGGGAGACACTGTAGAAGATTTATGAACCAGTTGTTTATGTTTCCCAGTTTCTAAAGACACTATACCTATACGGTCCTTTGTGGTTTTGTCATATGTTGTAATAAGTGTGCTTCAATTTTGAAGTATTAACAATGTATGTAAAGTATGGGTCGTTATAGTTGGTATCAGAGGAAAGGTATAGTCAACCTTTGGAAACTAGGATGTGAAAGCCTTAGTAAGAACCCTAAGGATAAGTCTAAGCATAGAACACAATCTTAGAAATGGCCATGAATAACCTAGGATAAGACCATAAGCATGAAAATTTTATTCTTGAATTATGTGGTTTCCTATTATAATTAGTGTTGCTCACACTATTCTTCTTGGTTTTAGTCAATGGCTGGAACCCGAAGGAACCGTGTTAATGCGGAATGCGATGGGAAATGAAATGATTGTCCCCCTGAGCAACCAAACGATATGGGAGCTGGAATGCAAAATCTTGTAGCCATGCTCACACAACTTTCTCAAGCTATGAATCATGCAGGACTTCCAAACGAGCAAAGGAAGGAGCAACATTCTGTTGAATCCTTCATGAGGCAGCGTCCACCTTCTTTCTGTGGGTCTACTGATCCATTAGTTGCTGAACAATGGATTAGTACTACTGAAAAGATATTTTCAGTTCTTCAATGTTCTGAACATGATAAAGTCATCCTAGCAGTGTATCGTTTGGAAGGAGATGCTGATCAATGGTGGAATCTTATTAAGAATACGAGGCAAAGGGATGAAATTGAGTCTATGGAATGGGACGAGTTCAAGAACTTATTTTTCAATAAGTACTTCCCTCGTATTCTCCGAACAAAGATGGATAAAGAGTTCCTTGAAGTGAAGCAAAGGGATGATGAATCTGTTAGTACCTATGAAGCAAATTTTACAAGACTTGCAAGGTACGCTTCTGGTATTATTATCCAACCTGAGAGTAAGATCGATCGATTCTTTAGTGGCTTAAAACCAAGTCTTCGAAGGGCATTAGCCATAAGGGACTTCAATAGCTACGAGGAAATCATTCGATGTGCTCTCAAAGTCGAGATGGAGATTGGAGTAACCCATCAGTCACATGGGTTTGATAAGAAGAGGAAGATGGAATTCAAAGAAAAATCTAAAGAGCACACGGAAAAGAAGATGAGCTTTTCCTTATGCTCAGAGTGTGGAAAGAAACATGGAGGGAGTTGTCTTAAAGGGACAAGTAAGTGTTTTAAATGTGGAAAGGAAGGTCATCGGGCATTTGAATGCTGTGATAATGGGAAGAAGATGTCTAATGATGCAAACAAAGGAAGGGATACACAGAATGAACCTACTACACTTCAATGTTTCAAGTGCAAGGAGATGGGGCATTATGCCAATCAATGCCCAAATCCAAGGGTTGATGATGATGGTCGACGTCAACAAACTCTTAAAGCTAAAGACAAAGGATAGTCACATGCAATTTCTATCAGCGATGTGGAGTACGATAATGATGTGGTGAAAGGTACACTTACCATCCACTCTAAAGTAGCAAATGTTTTATTTGATTCTGGATCCACCCACTCTTTTATTTCTGAAGACTTTTCTAAGGGTATCACCGTACTACCTCAACAATTAGATGTTGAGTTAGCTGTGACAACACCTAATGGCACATCAATCGCATCAAAAGTTTATAATTCTTCTCCGATCGAAGTTTGTGGGAAAGTGCTTCCTGCAAATCATGTGATCCTTCCTTTAGTGGAATTTGATGTGATTCTTGGCATGGATTGGATTTCTCTACATGGAGCTCATATCAATTGCCAAAGAAGGGAAGTCACATTTCATATTCCAGATCAATCTACGATCGTCTATCAATGCAAGGATGAACATAACCTTCCAGTGGAAATTCCTTCCATCTTATGGGTCATGATTCCACTAAATGAAGGTTATTTATCTCAAATTGTTGGAGAGAAACTTACGATTAAGAATATTCCCATTGTACAGGAGTTTGATGATGTCTTTCCGGAGGAATTACCAGGTCTTCCACCAAATCGTGAAGTTGAGTTTTCAATAGAACTCGTACCGGGTGCTTTGCCTATTTCAAAGACACCTTATAGAATGGCCCCAATTGAGTTGCAGGAATTGAAGAAGCAACTCCAAGAGAATCTTGATAAGGGATTCATACGCCCTAGTGCGTCACCTTGGGGAGCACCTGTTCTATTTGTTAAGAAGAAAGATGGATCAATGAGACTCTGCAATGATTATCGAGAACCTAACAAGATCACTATCAAGAACAAATATCTTATCCCACGCATTGATGACTTATTTGACCAACTACGCGGAGCTCAATACTTTTCCAAGATTGATCTTCGTTCAGGGTATCATCAATTAAGGGTCAAAAGGGAGGATATACCAAAGACGGCTTTCCGTACAAGGTATGGACACTATGAATTTATAGTGATGCCATTTGGTCTTACTAATGCCCCTGCTATCTTCATGGATCTAATGAATAGAGTCTTTAGAGACTATCTTGATCAATTTGTGGTAGTCTTTATAGACGATATTCTTGTCTATTCAAAGAGCAAGGAAGAGCATGAAGATCACTTGAGAATTATATTGAAGACCCTGAGAAAGGAGAAGCTTTATTCCAAATTTACCAAGTGTTAATTTTGGCTTCAAAAAGTTGCATTTTTGGGTCATATAATCTCAAAAGAGGGGATATCTGTGGATCCAACAAAAACAGAGGTTATCGAAAGATGGTCGAGACCAACCATAGTAACTGAGATCCGAAGTTTTCTTGGTTTGGCTGGATATTATCGACGTTTTGTAAAAGATTTTTCACGATTATCTAATCCACTCACCAAGTTGACTCGGAAAGGAGTTAAGTTTGTCTGGACAGAGGAATGTGAAGAGAATTTCAAGGAGTTGAAAAGAAGGTTATCCAGTGCACCCGTGCTCACACTGCCTTGTAGTGGAGAAAGGTTTGTGATCTACAGTGATGCATCCAAGAAGGGATTGGGGTGTGTTCTTATGCAAAATGATATGGTGATAGCTTATGCCTCACGACAGTTGAAAATCCATGAGCAAAATTACCCAACACATGATTTGGAGTTGGCTGCGGTAATCTTTGCATTAAAGATTTGGAGGCATTACCTTTATGGTGAAAGGTGTGATATTTATACTGATCATAAAAGTTTAAAGTATATTTTCACACAAAAGGAGTTAAATATGCATCAAAGAAGATGGTTGGAGCTGATTAAGGATTATGACTGCTCAATCCATTACCACCCTGGGAAAGCAAACAAGGTGGCAGATGCATTAAGTCGACAAGACCATGCTAGTTTATCCATGATGAGGATCACAAAAGATCCAATATTTATGGATTTACAAAGGATGGATCTTGGAATTATAATGGAAGGGGAAAAATCTTATCTTTCTCAAATGAATGTTCAACCATCTATACATGTGAAGATTAAAGAGGCACAGAAAGAAGATGTCGAGTTACAAAAGAAGGTGAGAAATGTTCCTGAATTCAACCTTGATTGTGATGGGATAATAAAGTTCAGGAATCCGGTTTTTGTTCCTTCCATCCCCGAATTAAAGAAGGAGATGCTGGATGAGGCTCATAGTTCTTCATTCTCTATTCATCCTGGAAGCACGAAGATGTATAGGGACCTGAAAGAGTACTTCTGGTGGGATGGCATGAAAAGAGATGTTGCTGAATATGTCTCTCGATGCTTGGTTTGTCAACAAGTTAAAGCTGAGAGACAGAAGTCTAAGGGGATGTTACAACCATTACCCATACCTGAATGGAAATGGGAAAACATCACTATGGACTTTGTCACAGGACTTCCTAAAACATCCAAAGGAAATAATGCTATCTGGGTCATAGTTGATCGTCTCACAAAGTCTGCACACTTCATTCCTATTAGAGAGGATTTCTCTCTAGATCAGCTTGCCAGGATATATGTAAAGGAAGTGGTAAGATTGCATGGAGTACCACTTTCTATTATATCTGATCGGGATCCGAGATTTACCTCGAAGTTCTAGCGAAGTCTTCAGCATACTCTGGATACAAAGTTGAGTTTCAGCACTGTTTATCATCCCCAGACAGACGGTCAGTCTGAGAGAACAATTCAAACCCTAGAAGATATGTTGAGAGCTTGCTCTATGGATTTCAAATGAGGTTAGGATCAACACCTACCTTTGGTGGAATTTTCTTATAATAATAGCTTTCACTCCAGTATTCAGATGGCTCCGTATGAAGCTCTCTATGGAAAGAAATGCAGGACTCCAACTTGCTGGTATGAAGTTGGGGAAAGAAAGCTATTAGGACCTGATCTCGTTGATGAAATGGCAGAAAAGGTCAGATCTATTCAACAACACATAAGAGCAGCTCAGAGTTGATAGAAAAGTTATGCCTACAACCGAAGAAAAGACCTAGAGTTTGAAGTGGGAGATAAAGTGTTCTTACGAATATCTCCCTGGAAGAGGGTTATGAGATTTGGAAAGAAGGGGAAGTTGAGCCCTAGATATATCGGTCCTTTCGAAATACTGGATCGTGTTGGGAAGGTAGCTTATCGATTGGCGCTTCCACCGAATCTCTCTCAAGTTCACGATGTGTTCCATGTATCTCTCCTGAGAAAGTACATACCTGATCCTTCACATGCACTCAGCTCAGAAGTTGTACCACTGGAGCAAGATCTTTCTTATGAAGAACAACCGATAGAGATTCTGGATCGTAGCGAAAAAGTTATACGAAACAAGACCACTCGATTGGTGAAAGTTTTATGGAGGAACCACCAACTTGAATAAGCTACTTGGGAGCTTGAGGATATGATGAGGGAGAAGTATCCTCATCTGTTTGTTACAAAGTGACGAATTTCGAGGGCGAAATTCTTTTTAAGGGGGGTAGAATGTAACACCCGAGACTTTTATGTTATATAAATCATCAAAGGAATCTTTTTCTACACAACACTTGCTTGGCTTGCTTTACACGCAATCGCGACCTTCCTCGATAGCTTGCGTCGTACGCAATACCGAGTTTCACTAAACAACAATATGCTATTAAAACTAGCCGTTAAGAATAGTAATAACCACTTTTTGAAATTTTATAAATTTTATTTTTCAAAATGGACTTCATTTTTGGACTCAGAATATCGAAATTAGCCTAGGGTGAAATTTTGGTATTTTTCTGAAAACTTTCAATTTTTGATGAATAGTGAAACCACTAAGTGGTAGGTTAAAAACTGAATTTTGCATAAAACTTAATTTTACCACTTCTGTGATTGGAATTTTGAAAATCCGAGAGACACGGTTAATATCAAGGACTAAAATGTGGTTCAATGAGATGAAAATAATTTTTTGGTGAATAGTAACTTTTTACTTTTTTACCGCGGTTAATAGTAAATAGGGTAACTAAGGGTAAATATGATATTAATATTACCCTAGAACATGTCCTAATTCTATTGGACAAGTGTAATTCGACCAAAAACAAACTTAGGAATAAAATATGACCATTTAGGCCCACTTGGATTAGATTAGGACATTTATTATTAATTTATTTAAAGAAGGGTTAAAATAGTTAAAATCAATGTTTAATAAGTAAAGCATTTTTAATATGGGGTTATACATAAGATAAATTCAATTTTAAATATTCATTAGAAAGCTAAAAAGATTTCCTACATGATGATATTTTATTTGTAATTTTTAGACATCAAATAATTTAATTTATTTATGACACAAAGATGATGCAGTAATTATCTTATTAATGAAATATTGACATAATTGATAATATAAATACCAAAATAAATGTAATTTAAGACTTTTTATGAATTACACTAATTTTCTAGGTTACTATGATATATTAGTGATGATTTAATTAACTTGGTTCGAACATATAATTCTGTTATAACTTTCACAAAAATCATATATCAAATAGTGTCAAAATTGACACAAAATAGTTTTTAAATAAAATATTATATTATTAATTGTTATTGTATTCCTAAAAATCTAAGGTTCGGCCAAATGACTTAGATAAGGATATATATTTTAATAATAAACAATTTGGGGTTCGTTTGGCATGTTATAGTAAGTGTATTAACCATATAGTGAAAGAAAACAAAAAGACATGGTAAAAGTTAAATTATTTAACTTAGAGTTAAATCTAATTGATAAGGTTAAAATAATACCCTAAACTTGTCTAAATCCTATTGGTTGATAGGATTTCGACCCTTCCCCACTTTATCTTCGAAATAAGACCCTTTGGAACCATTATAAACCGATTTTGACTTTAATATAAAATAATATTTTGAGATATTCCTAAGGTGCCCCTCTCCTCCCTTATAAAAGGGCACCTCCTCCCCCTCCTCCTCACACCAATTTGAGCACTCAAGCTCGGCCAACCCCTGCCATTTTCTCCTCTCCACTTCCCTAGAATAATCCTAGAGGTCCTGTTCTTCTCCAAAGCCCAATCTTAGTTCCTTAAGTGGAGGATTCAAAGAAGCGTTCCAAAGAAGAGGTAATATCCATTACCGATCTTTTCAACTTCTTCTTATTTAGTTGTTTCATGATAAAGTAATAACATCAGTATTACTTACATACTGATATGTTATTATAAATATGAAACAACCCTAATTCACCTTCTATCCATCCTACGGAAAAATGAAATCACCGCGCGTGCGTACGTACAGAATACCGTCTCCACGCCGTGGTGTAATCTATTTTCCACCATCACCTTACAAGGATGGGTATAATGGTGTAATGAGTAACTATATATGATTATTATGAAGTAATATTGATACTGAAATAATATATATATACTCCAATACAATTCCACGATCATAGGAACTATATCATCACTTGTGTGTACGTACGGAATACCGTCTCCACGATGTGATGCGACTCGTTCTACATGATCTTCATTTCATAATGACTATATAAATGAATTGAATGAATGAATATAGTATATACTACACTAATACCATTCTGGAAATTAATTATCTATAACCTAAAGATAAGAATAAGAATTTATTCGACAAAACACGCATAAGAACAAAAAGTTATAAAGACCCGAGTAACAAGTAACAATGAAATATTACTAACAAGAAGCTAATAATATGACCATATATGATATCATATCAATATGTATGATTCTGGAATAAGTAAATAACATTATTTAAACCATTATACAGGAGCTTCAGACACGAACAAAGAAAATCGGACCTAAGGTAAGGGAAATATCACAATCTCATTTTTATCCGAGATTGTTTATACTTTGGTATTTACTGGGGTGTATTTTATCATCCACATCCATGTTTCTTCAATATGTAATATTATTTACATCCACCTACAATTGTTTAAATCCAATTTTACCCTTCGGTGAGTTTTAGTAAAAGATATGAAAGGAATCTTTTGTCGTATTTTTTTATACGAGGTACTTTTTGACTTTTCCGACAAAAGTACGAAGAATGTTTTTTTTAACTTATACGGCACGAACGGATTTATACTGTTTTATAAAGCCTTATTTTCATGAAGCTTCCTCTAAAAGATTTCATGACTATTTTCAATAAAATCTCTTTCTTTTAAAATTGCACGATGTTTTGTAAAAAGAAATTTATTTTGAAGAAGAAAGGATATTTTCCTCAAGAATTCAATTCAAGTGTTTTATCAAAATTATTTTACATATAAGATAATAAAGGGTTCTATTTCTATCCATATTTTTACATTGATTTGACTATGTTGTGATGGAATTATGTTTATGAATTCCTTTATCTTATATGAATGATTTTATGATGTCATGTTGTTTAAGAATCCCATTTTTATTACATGGGTTATGTAATGATGTATGATTTATGATTTTGTGGCACACATAATAAAGGATTCATTAAGAGATGGGTGGGACCTATATCTCCATCCAATGCATTGGGTAAAGATTTTATATCTCATGAGATAGACATGGCTGGAACGGAAGGTTATTTCGGTTCAGTGATACATGACTGAAACGATGAGTGAACTCGGTTCAGAAAGGGACTTTTTCCACTAAGATAGTCTTGGAAATGAGTCATGACTAACAATAAATGATTTTACATGATTATGTGTGCATGCCACAAAGTTTCAAGTTTTATGTTATGATTATGGGGATCTCATTTTCACTTCAATGATTTATTCCATGATAAGATATTATGATCTCTTTTGCAGGTTTTGATTTTCAAAAAGATATGATATGATTTTTATTTCCTTTATTTGCTCTTGCTGAGCATTTGAGCTCACCCTTTTATGTTTTCTTCTCCCCAGGTCAGGAAGATGGATATTAAGTAGAATATGCTAAAATGGACACTAGATATGATGAAATAAATGGGAGACACTGTAGAAGATTTATGAACCAGTTGTTTATGTTTCCCAGTTTCTAAAGACACTATACCTATACGGTCCTTTGTGGTTTTGTCATATGTTGTAATAAGTGTGCTTCAATTTTGAAGTATTAACAATGTATGTAAAGTATGGGTCGTTATACATATTTTATGGGTCAGGGATGGATTGGAAGGCATAGTAATCATTCCCCATAGTTTTTGGGGCCTTTTGTGGTTTTTGAGAAGATGGGGAAAGTTCCATTCAATTTAAATATTCTTCATTAATTTGCATCGATACATAATGTGTTCCATGTATCACAATGGTGAAGGTATATTTACTATCAATATGATGTTCTAATATAGAGTGATTCTGATGTGGATCCTAATTTATTATAGACTAATTATAAAATCAGGATATTTTATTATGAAACAATGATACTTTATGAGAAGATTATACCTTTTTATTTATTTTAATGAAATCAGGGATCAGAAACACATTGGACATGGGAGGTAGAGGCACTAATGAGAGAGTAGTGGCATCATTATTTGATTTGAAAACTTCTTGATAAGATTTATAGGGACAAAGAGTTTCTATAGTGGGGGTGGTTTTAGTGTAATAGTTCCATTTTTTAGGTAATACAAAACCTTTTTTCCATTATTTAGATCTGTATCATTTATGAGTGCTTTAGGTGAAATTTCCCAATTTTGGGCGGCTCTATGGCTATTCAAAGATGGTGTATGGTTCCCCCAATCCATATTCTGACCTAATGAAAACTGTAAAAACCCAAATAGTGGGGGTTTTCAGGGTTTCCTATTAGTTTGAAAAACCATATACACACCTAAGAGAAAATTGTCACCCCATCATATAGGCTCATTATTAGGGTGCACATTTTTAAAAATAGTGTTTCCCTGTCCAACTGACTGTGCGACTACTGTTTTTTATTTAATATTGTTTTAAAATATTTCTGAACAACCACATGGTCCCCTCGATCGACCCTAAATAAAGGTATTATGATTTTCATGGTTTTGGGATCTCTCAAGAACCCATTTGGGCTCATCCCAAATCCTTATATAGTGGTTAGAAGCTTGGAAAACATCATTTGACCCCTCACCATTACGTGATATTCTCTTGTTCATTCTATCTCACACACTCTCTCTTTCCTTCATAAGGTCGGTTAGATAATCATTTATTTTAGGGATACAAACTCTTTATTTTTTGATCTTGAATATCAATTGGATTTCTAGATCGTTTTTTCTATCATTCATCTATGGAAATTTCCACTACGGGTGTTCTAATTAATGATACCATGATATAAGTTTAGTTGTTCAGTGGAAAATTTCCATGTAATAATCCATTGATTTTCATAACATAAATTAAATTTATTTCAATTGAATTTGAAAAACCAAAT
This sequence comes from Viscum album, assembly GCA_963277665.1. Classification (NCBI taxonomy): domain Eukaryota; kingdom Viridiplantae; phylum Streptophyta; class Magnoliopsida; order Santalales; family Viscaceae; genus Viscum; species Viscum album. The sequence goes on from OY728127.1 coordinate 321,258,031, forward strand.
TATATTCAAATTTGTATTTGAATTTATTAGGAATTTGTTTTGGGGGAAACCCCCCAATTATAAGGTAATTGGAAATTTGGTGTGAGATATTAATTTGATAGAACCCATGAAATTGATTTGAGAATTTTATTTTGGAATTTAAATTTTTTTTCGAAACTGTTTATGTTTTTATTATAAATAATTCTTGAAATGAGGATAAATCGTTGATTTTTTTGTTGAAATTAAAATTGTAATATTGAAAATATTAATGGGGATATTTTATTTTAAACTATTTTGAAACAATTTCCCCATTTTTATTGATTTATGGAGAACATGAGAGCATGGGTATATAATGGTTTATTTTTAACAAGCACAATGGGAAGAAAATTCCATATAAACAATCTGACAATGAGTACTCTAATTTAAAATTATTTTGGTTGTAATTTTCCTTTTAGTGGGTGTGGAGGATTGTAATTATCCCATGAGTGGGAGTGGGTATTTCCACTATCACCACTAGGAGAGTGTGTTGATCCTATAAGAAAGACCTATCATACCATATGGATGATTACCAAGTTTCTTGTTGTGATTACATTGATATATATTCCATTGGTTTGGAAAATTCATTACACTTTCCAAGTTTTTGGTATAATATTTTTTTATATAAAATGTTTTATTCATCCGTTGTTGAATAGTTTCCATCGGTTGAAATAAAATGGTTGTATTGATTTAAATATTGAATTTTAATACGATTCATGATTTATTGAAATTGATTGAATGATATTTTTTATTTATTATGGAATTTTATTTTGGAACACCAAGTGAGACCCCATGAGGTTTTTTAGATCACGCCCTAACTTTTAATTCAAGAATTCATATATTTCATTATGCTAGGTTTGAGTAAGGAGAACGTTACATATAGAGGTTATAGTTGTTTTATTGTTATTTTGGACTGTGTTGTGTCTTTTAGAATTTGAGTTGTTCATCCTTTCTATTTCCTTTTTATTATGTTTAGTTTTAGTTCTTATCTACCTATTTTAATTATTGAGGTATCTTATTTGGGTGTTTTGTTTAATAATTCTAACATGTATTTGTTATGTCTACTTTTTTGTGGAATATTATTTATAACTTTGAACTTTTGGAATGCATGATGCTAGTCTCCAACCAATGGGGATTGGGAATGCCATTATTGATATGTTGGTGTCATCTCTTGTTCTAGGGTAATAGAGTATTAATGGTGGTTCATGACATGAGACAATCAAGACTGTTTTTTGGCTGAGGCTTTAACAAATTTTAAAGGATATATTAAGCTTATGCTTTGAGGTTATAATTATGATTTCCAAAATTATTAATTCCCTTAATACAAGAATAGTTATTGATGATCCATGGGATTATTCTATTAGTTATAATATCCATGGTTTTGTCTTAATATAATGTTATTTGTTATTTGGAATTATTGGATAATTGCTTATTCCTTCCATATTACCACTCATGATCAAGTTACTAATTAAATGGTTTGTGTTCTAGTTATTTACCATTATATATTTATATTACATATTCATTAAAGTTATATTCCACTATATACAAACTCTTACTGAGAATTTATACTAACCAATTTCTTATAATTCCATTCCATAGAATCCATGATGATTGTTTTGATTTATATATAGGAATATGATAATGAGACTAATTGTATCTACAAAGAATATATTTTTTGTATGTTATATTATGAAATATAACATGAATTTTAAGTATGTTTATAGTTTTCGAAAACATATAAACAATTCTATCTTTTGGGATGTGAACCATTTCATCTAGTACTAATAAAATATAGAAATGACTGACTCTAGGCTACCAGGGATAAAGTCATTAATGTTTTTATCGTATGATGCTTAGTAATATTCTTGAGAAATATATTTAGTAAAATATAGATTATGGGATATAACCCTATAAATGATTTTTATAAAATGTCTATGTATAGGATAACTTATTCAAACATTGTTAATATATAGATTATGAGGGGTTTATCATTTATAAATAGATACTTTTATAATATAAGTGGAGATGACTCTGGAACAGATATACCTAGGGGTAATACCCCCAAACAAAGGTGTGTTGTTGTTGACTCGAGCATCACTATATATCTAATAATTTCTCTTATTTCGAACTTGGATTTCCTCATTCATGTGAGATTCTTTTATTAAATCACATATTCTATAAAAACATTCATGAATGATTTGAAATTAGTATTATGCTTTGAATTTTTTTCAAAGAAACCATTTTTAAGAATTTGATATTATAAATGAATAAATTATTTAATTTATGAAATGTAGATAATTAGGTTTTGGATAATAAATTATGTTTCCAAAATTTTTAATATCATATATTAAATTTTAATTCTTATAAATTATGCATAGTGGAAGGATTGAAAACCTTATCAATTCATGTATGAAATGAATGGATTTACCTCATAGGAATAACAAAAAATTAGGAGAGAGTTACAACTAGAACAAATCAATTTATATCCATATTGGGATTTATAACTATGGTTGTAGAATATAAACATTCCTATATGGAGAAACATACTAACCCACAATGAGTGATAATAAAATAGGGCAATAGAATGTGTTAGTACCTATATCGATTAATTATAAGTGAAATCCATTTTTAGCTTCAAAATTTATAATATACTCTAAGAAGTTATTTTTTATATTTTATGTAATTAAAGTGAGAAATTTTGTATGTATTTTTATTATATTTTAGGATACATGGATAAATTTTTTAATTTATTAAAAAACTAGGGTTAATGTAGAAAAAATGGAACTGATGGATTTTAAGTTTCACTTATTGGAAATGTATTTTCCACATGAGTAATGTGAATATATAGGGATAAAATTATTTAGTCAATGAAAAAATGGTGAGGAATATGTGTCTAAGTATCAAGAAAATTCTACATGGTTATAATTTCATTTTACAGATAGTGTAAAAAATTCATCAAATAATATTAGTCATTTATTCAATTGGTTAAAGACAATCATTTGAGGGGAACTAATCTCCTAAAAATTCGGATCATACGAGGATATAATATATTATGATCTAAAGATAGATAAAAAATTATCCATGTATTATGGATTTAAATGGAATCAACAAAATAGAGGGAGGAAAAGAAAAAGATATACAAAGGGAAGACGGGATAGATTTATTTTCACAACGTGATAATTATGGAAGGAAAACCCCATGTAATTTCATGAATAGAATATTATATTGATAGAAGTTTAGAGAGAATTTCAAAGTGTATCTTTATTTTTATGGAATGAAATAAGATACCAATTTTCAATGATTAAACTATATGGAAATGATCTACTATGAAAATAAATTTCCCAATCATCGATAGAATATACCATAGAAAAAGATATGAGATCAATGTTATGATTATTAAAATTATGAAGATGAAGTTCAATGATTAAAGTGGAATTGTATATTTATTCCTGATTTATGTTTTAGAATTATATTATCAATTATTTTATCATTAAAAGAATCTTAAATCTTATAAGGATTAGACTACAATGGGCATTCTTTAATGATTTATAGACACATTTTGAATGGTACCATGAAAATTGAATCAATAGAAAATTGATTGTTCTGGAAAACACATGATTAATGGAAAAAATATTTTCTCTATATTGAGATAATAATTATAAAGTAATATTTATTGAATTTTAATGGTGACATTGAAGTTTGATATTTATTTTTTGTTTTATGTTATCATCATCAGAGTTTACTACTTGTTTGGATTTATGGAATATATTGGACAATATGAATGTTTTTTAGAATACAGTTTTTAATTAAGGATTAATGGTGGTAATGTTACTCTCATATTAAGAATAAGACATTAAGATCCACTTTACATTATACAAGGAATATAATAATGAATTATTGAAATTCCATCAAATTGTCAGGACTTTGAATTTGGTTGGAGATATTTATGATGGGTCTTAATGTTAAATATTTATTGAATGAATTTTGTGGATATTTTTCGGTTTTTGGATAACTCAAGATAAATATTTTTGTGTCGTAAAATATTGGATTAAGGAAATGTCATTATATAATGGATTTTATGATTAGATAAATGTTAATTCTCGTTATTTATAAGTAAATAACTCATTTTAAATATTAATTTCATTACATAATGGATGAAGTGGAAATTTGTCAATGAAAATCCAAAGAATGAAATTTTTATTATAAAATAGAAATATATCAATTAGGTATATTTATTAATATTATTAGAAAATAATATAATTCCATAAAATTTGGAAAATAACCCAAAAACAAAAAATCTATAATATTACCATCATCTACAATGAATTAAATGGACTTTTAAATCATCACAAATTTATGGATTTGAGGTCCTTAATATTCCACTGATAATTCACTTTATTTTAATCAATGTTCTCTTTCACTAAATACAATTATTTATAATTTTCTTTTATGTCTATATCTTTGTTTCCCACAAATGTTTTCCAACAAGGAATTCTAGTTATGTGTTTTTGTTGACCATTTTTCATAATTTAATATATTATCAATATAATATTTTAATAATCCATTTTATTATATAATTTTATAAAAGTTTTATTTTCAAATTTCAAGCCCTAAATTTCTGACACGATGATTAAATTATGAGAAAGAAACTTACATGAAGGTGCAGAATGTAATGCTGTAAGATTTTAGATGACAACCAATATATGAATAAGATTATATGAAATTAACAAATATTATAAGGGAATATAAATCCTTTAGAGTTTTTTCTATATTTATATTTAAATTAATTCAATATCTGTGATTTCTTTCAATTTAGATAATCCTTGTATTACACATAACGTGATAATTTATTTATATATTTTTAATTAAACATAAATAGTAAAACCTAAAAGTTAATTTGGTGGTTATGAATAAGGATAAATAAATGGTTAAACATATATGGTTTAAATATTTATAAAATTAATCTAATGGTTATTTTTTTACTTGAAATATAATTAGAGTCATTTGAATGAAAATGAAATGTTCTTTGAAAAATTTCGTTTTTTTAAGGGATGATTAGTCGTAATTTTAACACATAATTAAAATCAATTTTTAATAATTTTAGAAAATTTATTTGTCAAAATATTTTTTCAAATATCGAATATAAATTTCAAAATTATATTTGGGTGAATTAATGAAAATATAATGAAAATGTTAATTTTTTTAGAAAACTAAAAAATACTGAATTTTTTAAAATTAAGTATTTGGTTAAATTATTTAAAATGATAAAATATATTTTAAATTAGCATAAATTTAAAATTAGATCAATTATATAAAATATTAAATAATTTTTTATATTTAAATCAATTTTAGGTTTAGTTGAGATATAACATTTTTTAATCATTTGAATGTTTTTGTTTGCTAATAAGATATTTCAATGTGTCTGTAGGAATTATATTAAGTTAAATAATACCAATTTTGGGAGAGGAACCTGATAAAATTAATTTCATAATTTTATTAATAATAATTAATATTATCTATTATCGTAGACATAATTTTCTTCCGTTATGAATTGTAAAAAAAATTAAAATTAATTACCTTAGTTAAGGTAAAAATGGATTTATGTGGGGTCAAACTAACAAATTTAGGGTTACAAATGACTTAAAACATGTATAATCACAATTATATGGTCATATTTAAAACTTATCACTTACATGGTCCAAAATTACCGATTTAGGGGGATTTTGCCTTGATGAAAACTTGGGTATCTTATTGCCTTTTCAAAAACTCATTTTGTGTCCTCCCTCTATATATAAAAGACCATCACATCTCTTATCCTATTTAGACACAAAAGACCCCTTGGATCATCCAATACATTATGAAAATATATTATTCACTCCACTTTCCACATCCTAGCGGCCTTATTTTTATTATGAATCCCCCTTATAAATTTTTTGGGTATAAACACAATGAGGCTCTCCAAAGAGGAGATACAATTCAAAACCATGCATATTTGTTTTTATTTTTTCACAGAGACCCATTAAATTACCTTAAATTAGGATAATATAATAAAACAGTGATCAAATATTTTCATAGATGTTATTTTGTAAGTGTAATAAAAGAAATACAACTCCACTTTCATCAAATGGGATAATAAACCATCAATCTTGTGAATTAAAGAATACTACCAGATAAAAAAATGTAATTAATTTTCTATCAACACAAATATAGTTTGTATATAATTATTCATTTAATGTATTTATATATTTTAAATTAAAATACTATACTTATAAAATTATCATATCATATATACCTTTTTACTTTCTTTAATGTGGGGGATATGATAATGTCACTCGTGTGTATGGTGGACTACAACCTAAAAAAGTAATGTGTTTAATTTCCCAATATTTCATTACATCATTGGAGTTAGGGTTAATTTTTTTTTGAATATATGTAATATTTTTTTACCTAATCATATTTCTAAAAATATAATATCACATTTAACATCATATCTTACAAAATTTTGGAAAACAAAAACAAAACTTATACGTATATGTGGACTACAACCTCAACATAGTGATGTGACACATTTTTCAATTAATGTTTCATTTCATGTAATAATAATTTGTTTTATTAATACAAATTAAATATAATAAATAATTATTATTATGAAATTTTTTGTAAATATTTATTTTCCATTCATTCCAACCATCGAAAAAAATAGAAACAATGCTTTTTTTCGAATATATGAGGTACCATCTCCGTGGATAGTGTAATAAATTATCTATATATAAATTTGATGGATTAATATAGAAGAATCTATCATGAATATATATTATAATTATTTCATTTTTTATATTACTTATATTATGTATCATCAATCAAATTAAATAGTTTAAAATTATCGAACAAAAACATTCATGTAAGGTGATGTAATTATCTCACAAGATAGTGATTTTAGGATATCATTATTAATACATAGGTCCTAAAAGACTATAATTAAATCCCAAATATTTTGAAATATATTATTAGGGTTATTTAATATATTTTAAATAAATATATATTTATTATATGTGGGGAACATACACCTACAATGGAAATCAAATCTAAGGTAAGGGTTTCTCCTCTCCCTTTAATCCAATGAAATGTTTTCTATTTTAACCGCATAGTTATTTTATTGTTTATATAAATTTATTTTTTATTTCATATATCATTAATTTAATCATATTTATCGTACTTTGTGGTTTTTTTAAATTACTTCACTAATGGGTTGAATGTTACAAATGATACAACATTGGTAATCATTTATTTTACAATATCATCATTTATCTTAATTGTTTACAATTGAAATTCTGGTAAAGAAATATTATAATTTATCACTAAAGAAACTAAATTTTTTTATTCAATTAAGGTTATTAATTATGTGTTCAATTAATACCATATGACACACTTTTGTATATAAAATGATAGAGAAAAATTTATTAATAAAATATAATGCCATTTCTCTCATTGGCCAAATATCAGTTTTCTTCTGAATAAATTTCTTTTAAAAAATGTTATCAGCATTTTTATATTTTTTATAATTAATTAATAAATTTTTTTCCTTATTTTATAATTTTTAATTTTTTCGGATATAATATTCATTTTTATTTTGAAACGAGGCATATTTGGATATTTTCAAAAAAAATTAATGGAAATAATTATCTTAACATGTAAGGAATTAATGTTATTTCTAACCATCATAACCAATAAATGATTTAATTTATCTTATACAATTTTCACTGAATATTTTAAAATAAAAATATATTAAAATTTTTTTGTGAAATTTTATATTAAAATGTATATTTTTAATATGAAAGGTTTTTTACCTTAAAGGATTATTTAAAGGATCTTTTAACATAACATATATTCATTAAAGACAACAAACCAGATTTACCTTATTATAACCTAGGTATATGATGTAATGTTACCGTAATTATCATTTAACTAGGTGGTTTATAATCTATTATATTGGGGATGTACCTGTTTGATAATAGTTTTGTTACTCTAGACGATTTATGATATGCTAATATGGTAAGGTGATTTTCTACATTATGTACGCCAGTTTCTAAATAAAAATGTTTACATGCATTTTGAATTTCCCCATATATATGTGGAATTTATTGGACTTTGTATATCTGGGTTTAGACCAATATATCCCCTCTATTCATTATTATGTCTCATGAGATAAACCTGATTGGGGTTTTGGCCGATACAATACTCATTTATGAAATCAATATTGGCATGATACATTTAATGTATGGTAATAATATCCAAAATTCCATATTACATTTTTATGAGATTATTTTTTGATATTATATATAATTTTTTACTATTGTTTATTATACTCTATTAATTTTAAATCTCATATGATTATTTAAATGCAATTATGTAATCCTTACTTGTTCATGTTATATTATTCTCTATTTCAATATTATTAATAAATTTATTTTTTTATTTATTTTCCATGAAATATTGATTATGAATTTTTTATTCATGATACATTTCTTTTTATTAAAACCTTTAATTCCTTTATATAGTAGTCAAAAACTAATTAAATATTCATTAATTTAGAATGCGATCCTCGTTTATGGTTCTAATAAAATAATAAAACTACTGACTCTAGCATACTGGGGTCATTGTCATTACACCTAGGAGTTCCATTCTAAGGAATTGCATATATTATGTGAAAATATAATTATATATAAAATAAATTGGAAATGAAATAAAATATCTTCATAAGATATGATGAAAAAATATTATAAATCAATTTTTAATGTGGAATAAATATGATTGAATAAAGGAAGTTCATATAATTATAACCATTACAATATCAAGAAAACATTAATAAAAAAAACATGAAAATTAAACTCTATGATTTATTTTTAAATCCATTAAAATCATGATAAAAATAAAATATATGATAGTATATACATCATAGAAAATTAGGAAAGTTGTTTTAAGGAATATTTTTTTAATGAATTTATCCAAGACAAGACAAACCCTTATCAAATTGGTATTAAATAAAATAAAAGAGTATGTAGAAATGGTAATCATATATTAATAAAATAAATTAAATAATTATTAAAAATCATAATATAATCCATTTTGTAGTTATTACAAAAAAAGATATAAAAGTAAATGAATAGAATGAGAAAATTCATTAATGAAGTGAAGTTGAGATATGAATCACTAGTTTTTTTATCTTTGATTCCATTAAAGATCATTGAAATACTATATAAAATACATAACAATATTAATTCATTATTTAAAACATATATTCATATATATTACTAAATATACTGTACAATTATAATTATTTACCATGTTTTTTTTTCAGTTATGGTTATTTGGAACATATAATATTAGGGATTTTTATTGTTTCACACATATATTAACATGTTAATGCAAATTACCATTATTTGATATCAAATTAATAATTAATATATTATCCATTATAATAAATTAAAATTTTCATCATGAGTTATATTTTTATAGTTTCTTTTCCTATGAGTTTTACACATTATTGGAAAAATTTGAGATCAACGACCAAATAGTTTTATTAATTTTTCGAAAAAAATTTATTATATATCAAAAATAAGGTAAATATTAACATGACCTATCCAAATAATATAAATTTAATCGAAATAATTATATATCATTAAATAAATAAATATAATCATTTTTGTATGATAGTGATGAATATAGAAACATGTACTTCAATAAAGGTTATAGTCTGCACATACACACGAATGGGGCTTTAGTATTAAATAAAAAAAAAGAAAATTTTTTTTTGTATCCCCTAAATATAATATTAATTTTATAGATATAATAATAATTCTTTAAATCATTATTTTTATCCATCATTGTAAATTAGTGATAAAAAATATGAAAAGTTATTAATCAAGGCAGATGATCGCACGTAACACGAACATCATTTTTGTTTTTTGAATAATGTGGTAAATGTAGTTAATAATTATTAAATATATATATAAAAGTACATTATACTATTAATTATGATTTTAAAATATTATAATTAGTAAAATTTATTTTTGAGGAGGTTGATAAAACAAATGAGGAATTGATTAGAGCAGAGTAAATACTTTTGTAGAAGATTTTTTTTCTTGGAATCGTTATTGATTTAGAATGATATTGGAAAATGAATTTGGATTTAAAATTCAAGAAAATGGATGAGTATTTCATGTATTTTAAATGGGACATAATATAGGGGATAATTGAAATAATTATTGTATTTTTGAATGTTTGGTGGGAAGATAATATTATATGTGAAGGGAATGAAATTTTTTCAATATAATCTATTAATATAATAATGAATCAATTAACATCATGTAATGTGGAGCCAATGAGGAATATAATTTTTGTGAATATAATTTAGTATTTTTTAATGACTCAACCATAAATTTAAGACATGTTTGCAGCATTTTTATGGGTCATTTACACTTTGATTTAACCCATTTTTATTTTATCTTTGGCCTTGGTAACTAGGTTTTACCTATGTAATTTGTTTTTGTGATTGAAAGTAGAATCTATCCTATTAAATACATTATTCCTTCATATTTAAAATATAAAATCCATTTTACTTTAAAAATTTATAAAATTGACAATTTTCATTATATTAAAAAAATGTATGTCCAATTTAAAACAATTTTGGATAAAAAAATATATCATGTTATAAAATATAAAATATATATTTACATGAGAAAAATAAAATTATAAAAAATATAAGCATAATTATAAAATATATTTCTATCTAGTAATAAATGTTTCATGTATTTATATTTCATTATTAATCCTAAATGTTGTCAAAAAAATTATTTAATTTAAAAAAACTATACTTTGTAATATTCAACTAAAAATAATACTCTTTCAAAAGATATCAAGAATTCATTCAAGGAAATTTTTATCATTTTAAACTAAAAAATATTATTCAGTAATTGAAATCAAAATTATTAAATTTTGGAATTGTACTTTCTATTGAATAAATAAAATATAAGGGAAACTTTTTAATAGTAAAATTTCTTACTTTAGACATTTACTAATCTTATTATTATTCATATAAATTACATGTTGAATGATTTTACATATACGATTTTTTATTATTAATCCTCACATTAGTTTCATCATTAATATGTATTAATTTAATTTATTTTGATTAAAATTAAACAATTTTTTTAATTTTTTTAAATAACCCGATTTCAATTACTGTGGTAATTATATATTATTTAAGTAATTTATTTTATTGAATTAAAGTTTGAACATGTTGATTAAAAATATTAATGTAATTTTATCAGATTCATTTTCTATAAATATAAAAAATTAATTTTAATTTTAACACGCATATGACTTGAATTTTTTTTAGTAAAAATGTACCCTCAATGAATTGAAATGATATATTAGCTTCCATGTAATAAAAATAACACATATTTATTCTATTTTATTATATATATTATATAATTATTTCACTAAAATCATTATATGTATATAATATTAAATAATTCATAGAGCATAATGGTATATTTTTTATTAAAATAAAATTTTATGAATAGAATGATTTCATTATTTATTCTAGTATACTAATTAAATTTATTAAATTAATTAATATTAAAAATATAATTTTTTTCACATATATCACAATAGAGGTACATTTATTTATACCTATATTCTTAATATCTATAATATAACCAAAATATTTACTACATATAATTTTATCTTAAAAATATATATATATATATATGTGAGTTTTAGTTAGTTTCTATGTGTGAAGAGAGATATTTAACATAGTAAATATTTAAACAATAATTGATACTTAATTATGGGGTTTTTATAAAAATGACTTCTCTTTCATAAGTAAAAAAATACAAATTCATGATTGTACCATAAAAAATACACGACTTCTAATATGTATAGATAATAGAAGGAAAATATATGCCAACTATGGTATCTAAAAATTCAATTCCATCATCATGCTTTTTATATCTATAAATATTTCCAATAGTAACTCATAATAAATTTACTGTTGGGATGTAAATTTTCCCATCCTCCTCTTATAGAAGAGAAGAGTTTCACAGATGAACATAAAATGCTCGATATTTTTCCCTTTGAAGAATATCTATTCAAGGTTTATTTTGGATAAATAGATTCCCTATATGAGATTGTTGAATTTAGTATACCATATGACTACCAAATTTCATGAAAATAATACATTGCCTTATTTTCTATTGACCTAATACCCAAAAAATTGGAATTAAGTATGAATACTTGATGATTCAATAAAGTAAAACATTGATGAAATCATGATTATATAGTCATTTTATTTCAATATCCCCACGAATTCACCCCCACTATAATGTTATGGGTAAAAGTCACAACATACCCCTTTGTGGGTGTTCAATGTTCTCTACCTCGTGTACAATCCATGTATATGATTGGATAACCCACATGAAACTATTTTGAATCAATGAGGATCCAAATTGGGTCCTAACACATTAAGATATTGTTTTCATTCTTTTATCACTCATAGAAAAAAATCAACATTTATGTTTTCACTAAATGTTATGACAATAAAAATTAATCAATAGAGTATCTTAAGATAAGGTAAAAAAACTTGGGAATTATGTCCATCCTATTAGAATCAATGGAATACTATTTTCATATATGTCCCATGTTCATATTAGGGATTTAACACTTCATTCATTCATGAACAAACATTTTCCTAACCAGACAACATGTGACATTGAGTTAAGATATACTCCACCCCATAGATTGTGATGATTCATAAAACATTATCATATTCTGTAGTGATTCAAGATAGGAGAAAACATGGAAAAGTAAAAATTACTCCTAGGGATAGAGGGGTTGGGTCCCAAGGCTATATATGATTAGAAATTTCTCATTTATAATGACATGGACATATCCATGTACCACCCATAAAATAAAAAATAAAAAAGGATGTTAAATTATTTAAAAAAAAATATTTTAGAACCACACATAACTAATAAATTAATAAAATTATATTTTCCAAACCCATAGTGAACCATATTTCCATATTTCCACTACTTGACCAATATTCCACACATTTTAGCCAGTACTCTACAGAGATAGTTCCAATCTATTTTAGATTATGTATCCTAATAAAATTTTAAAGTACCTATAAACTATGTGAAATCCAATCAAAATATTTGAATCTGGACCATTATATGTATCATGAAATATAGGTTATAAATTCTAGAAATCATTTTATACCAATAAATATATAATCTATTAATATCTAGAACCTAAATTCCACTATAATAACACATGTTAATTATAATCGAGAATATAGGGTAATCTAAAATTATATTTTATCATCTTCTAATTGGTTCTTCAATACATGTACCTGGAGAAACACACTTCATATGAATCCAATATTTCTACTTAAAAATTTCATGTCAGCCATTGGAAACCCACATCAAATCTTACCAATATAAATGACTATGTTATACACATGTAGTGTCGTGGAAATTATAAATTACCATCCAAGATCCAATAATAAAAGTATCATATCATGTTCAATAATATGGAATCCACATTGAGAAAATTAATTGTAAAAATAAAAACTAGTTAAATACAAAATAATTATTCTGGTAAGAGTATATCCATGCACATATTTCCATGGATCAGTGACACACTATTTCCAATTTTAGAAAACAAAATTATGGATTCCACCCCAAGTGTTAGCATATTAAAACATCATCAAAATCACATGTTAATGTTCCAATGATTGAAAACTAGTTAAGTGATTTGGATAATCCATTTCTCTTCCAAAAAAATGATAATGATTCTATTTATATAATTTATAGAGTTTAAAAATATTATAAAAAAGATAAAAATTTCTTTAAAAAGGAAATGAAATAAATTACACATTATATTACAAAAAATTCAAAAAACACATAAAATTATGGACTTAAATGTACTAAATGGTTTTCGTTAAACAAATAGTCCTTAATGAACCATTTAAAAACAACCTTTAAATAGTTCATCTAGAAAAAGTACTATGTAATATTCCTAAATCATATAAGAATGTTTTATCTAGAAATAATGTTTTAAATCCATATATAATTTGACATAGACCATCCAATGGAATTATTTAATTTGAAAACCTATTCACGATCAAAACATTCCCTTTTACATAAAAACATTATAATAATAATAAATAAAATCACACAAGAACCAATATAAAAAACATGTATTTTCAATATGAAGTAAACTATTAATATGAGCATCTCTTTCAACTTTAAGGAAATATTTTGTAATATTGTTATAAAATTAATAATATTTTTTGATACTAGGGCTGGTGACATGATTCTAATATTACAATAAAATGTATGCATATTTTTTTTAATAGTAAATTGACATTTATTAATTTCCTATTCCTTTAACATCATAATTTCCTGAAAGTTTGATAAATATTTTACCCCCTTTTTAATAATTCATTAACTAATAAATCATTAAAATTTTATAATAATTTTAAATAACTAATGTTAACATGTTATATATTTGATGATGCTTTTATAACCCATGTATTAACAATTTGTTATAGTCTTTATAATTGAATTACATTTCCAGAATATAACATATAACATATACAAAATTGTACATCATATTATATTAAATAATGTAATCATATATTAAATATTTTCAACGTACCGTGGAATAAAAAAATATATTATTTATAATTAATTAAAAATAACTAAAAAATATACACATTTTTATATTTTTCTTTTTTATTCATATAGTTGTTATGATACAAAATTGTATATTATCAATTTTATTCCATCAAATGTACAATTTTAAAAATAATAACATTAAGATTGAAATAAATAAATCCCTTTTGTCTAAAATATTTCTACATTATACACATATCGTTAATGAGTAATAAAATGGTGAGTAAATATGTAATCATGAATTGAAATAATCAATTATAAATTATTATTGTTAACAAAAAATAAAAAGGATTATAATTACTATTTTATAAATTCATTCCATCCATGGAACTTACTCATTTTTATTTCAGTTCCACAATAGTTTCATGTTTATCTATGAAACAAAAGAATAATTAAAATATAAATACAAATCCAAAAATTAAGGACCAACACTCCATAAAAATATATACTATATTAAACCACATTTGTAAAACCATTTTCTAGAAACAATTAGCTTCTTCTGTAAGGAAATATAACCATTTATATTAAAAAAAGTAATCATGGTACTATTTTAAAATGTGTAAAAAATAATAAAACATGAGAAGATAGAATACAAGTGGGATGTATCTTTAATAATTCATAATATCCAAGTACCATCGGCTAAAACCGCAATGTTTAGATGAAAAAAATTAAAAATTCATAAAAATGGATTTTAGGGGTCTACCTCCCATGTATGTATATGTTTTGTATAAATTGGTTATCTCAAACATTTTATAGTCCATATTTCTTATCCTGACTCATCCTATCTAATATCCAACCTTAAAAAGTAACATAACATACCAATCTTATCCAATTCTTAATATTTGGACCCGTTATATTATTTTATTATAGACCAAAGAGGAACCGAACATTATGTCCCCTAAACACATAAGGATGATGATAAATTCCATTGGATTTAAAAATTATTGGGGATTGATTTTATATTACATTAAAAAAACATATAAGATACATATAATTGAAAATTAATATATATGATTAGTGAATTAATATAAGAATATACTATAATACACAACATCTTAATACAAAATTACTAATATTTAATGACCAACAACAATAAAATGAATATTGGACTAAAAGTCAGAAAACTAATGAAAAAGGCCCCACATTACACACCCCCTTGATATAAATAAAATTACCACCAATCATCCCGCTCTAGAATATTCCAAAAAATTATTACACCCAATTGTCACAAAAATCCACTATAATAACCAATATCTTCCAAAACAATGACTACATATACAATAAATTTCATATATATATATATAGTGAGTATACTAAATTAGTATTAAATATGCTATAGGATTCCGACACACAACACATTATCAATAAAATGATAGCTCATTATTTTATATAAAAAAATAATAAAAAAAATATATTTAATCTATGATAACTATGTAAAAAATCAAAACCCAAAATCCACAACTCAATTTAGGAAATCTACTTCAATGGAAAAAACTATGACATGAATCAACCGATAATAAAAAGAACACATCCCCATACATGCATTGGTTTCCAATGAAGATATCCCCAAAAGGACTCAAATTTAGGATCTGAACCCCAATCGTGTAACACAATATAACTGTTCATGGACAGACATTCTTGTTTTTAAAATTCAGTTTTATATCAACGTTTGAAACAAAAATTATTCATTTATAAAACATTAATGTACTCTAAAACATAAAATCTATAGTGTCCCAATTTTAATATGAAATAAATGTATGAATCATGAGGGACTCTTTAATTCAATTTAAACACACAATGACAGACACCATTTCCCAAAAACCCTTCCATACAAGAAATTCATTAAACATGTATGAAAACACATTTTCTCAAAAAATTTACACTTGAAAAATATACAGATGTTATGTTAAATAAGCCATCATAGGATAAAATAGGATTTTAAATAAAAAACACTGCAATTTCTATGTTATTAGAACATACTCTGTTAGAGAGAATCCACCAACCACTAACTTATTAGTTCAGTATAGATAAAGAGAAATATGTTCTTGAAAGAAATAGGGTAACCAAAATGACAAAGTGGCCCTCTTAATTTTAGAGTACCTAGTAGAATAGGTGGAATGGGGTGGAATGGTCATTTTTTGTATGTTCATGGTGTAAATATTAAATTAAATATCCCTTAAAGATCATCTAATATTTCCATTTGAACTTCAATCATCCCATTTAAATCATGGTGGAATCTCAACAAATTTAAAATAGAATTTATGATAAGAACTTGAAAAACAATGACATATGGTGTATTTTATCACACTTTTAAAAAAAAATACAGAGTATAGAATTACATAATATCACTCTTTATTTATAGATCATCCCAAAATACTGATATTTTAAATAATAATAGCCACCCTGAAAATCATTATGATAATAGAGTTATATATGTTTCCCATAAGATGACTCCCAACACACTATGAGTAGGTCCACATCTAGAAAACTCACTATTTTGTATCTATCATTCAAAAATTAACACTAATATCTCAAAAAATCATGTGTTTTCTAATTTCAATATCCATATTTTTAATTTTTTAATTTTAATAAAAAAACAACCCCCAAAATTTAAATCATCTATGTTTCTCCCACCTTGGTGAGATGTAGCAAAAAATATGGATGATCACCCAAGCATATGAAATTTCCCACATGTAAACCTGGATGAAGCTAATGTGAGGACCCTTTAATTATGAAAATAATGTGAAGGTATGTTATACTTCTTATTAAATGAAAACATATATTCATGGATGCAATTTCCATTATATAAATAATATAAATATGACTTAGAAGTATATCGGCTAAGACCCTTACTTTATGTAGTAGTTAATAATGATATATTGGCAATATATAAAATGGAAACTAAATTTTTATTGAAGACATTGAACCTCCAAACTTGACAGAACTAGCCACACCATGACCAAAATCTTGAACATGATTTTGATATACACCATGATGGGCATGGATACAATATGTTGATACCAGTGAGCTAGAGGTCACATGTCCTAACCTCACATACTTCGAATACATCTTGTAACATATATAGTACAAAGAATAACATATATATATATATGATAATTAGGGAAATGAATAAAATTTCTATTAGAATATTTTAATCTTAACTAAATTTTCAATATATATATATGTGTATATTAATATCATAACATATCATCCTAAGGATAGATGATCGATTCCCATTGATCATTAGTTTGATGATGATGTATAAGGACCCGATCATAAACATTACATAATGTGGAGTTAATTAAATAATTATACTTTCTTTCATATTTTTGATCATTTCAAGTATATATTTTTATAGAATTAAGCCATAACTCATACATAACAAACTATAGAAATACAATGTGTCCACATTCAACAGTATCCATTTATTCCATCGAAAAGACTATTTTTAAATGAAATGAGGTCACATTTCATGTTTAATCATCATTACATTTCATCGATCCCATTATTTTCTCTATTATACATTCAATCATGTGAAAAACATTTAAAAAAATATGGGATGAGAACAGAATATTTAGTAAGGGATATCAAATAAGAAATGGAACTGTAAGTCCCGAAATGTTTTAAAATCCTAAAAACATTTTCATAAAATAATACTTTTCACCCCTAAAACATAAATACATCACCTTACATCATGAAACAATAATATTCATATAATATTAATATTAATCATAAAACATAAAGGTAAATTGTGGCATCCATATCATAATTACATTGTAGCTTTCATAGCTACATAGGGGATAAACATAAAGGTTATGATCGGAATACACATCACAGTTTTTCGCTGAATCTATTAGAAGAAAATTTATCATTTAACTCTGTGTCATTACCCAATGTATACGTGTGATATCGCATGCTCACCCTCCATTGGTTTATCATAGAACCACCCAGATATAAGAAAAATAAACAAGAATCAAAACACATAAAACATGAATAAATAAAAAATAACACTTTAACTTAGAAATAACCTTTCATTTTTAAAAATGCGCTCCCTCATAAATTAAAACACATTATTTGAAAATAAAATGGTAAACCAATAAAGGAAGCACCAAAAGAATAAAGTAACCTAATTGTTTTGAATTCGGATTATGATGTATATGTTAAATAAAATATTCCATGATATTCCAATAATAAATCTAATATTAAAACATAATTAAACTGATTATAAATAATACATTTTAATCAAAGTGACTCATACCACTTTAATTATTCTTAAAGGAAATTAAATTTTAAAACATTTGTGTACTCATAAATAATTACTTTAAATCATTTTGAAAACCTAGACACTAATGTAAAATATTTTTGAAGAATAAATCATTAAAACACTTAATAAAATGTTTTAGATAAAGAGACTCATAACATATTGAGAATTTAAATTATAATTCATAGGAATGCAACATGAATAAAGATAAAATATGGGTACATTAATTTAAAGGGGTTTTATATACATTTTATAAAATAATAAAGGTTCATATCCTTAAGAAAAATCTTAGTTAAAGGAGATTGAGACCAAATCCATTTCCTTAAGTCCGAATCCCCACATACAATATTTAAAATAATTAATGATATACATAGGTTAGTTTTTACTTTCGTAAAATTTTATTTAGTTTATTATTAATTTTTTATCACTTATTACCATGTTATAAAACATTTGTAATTAATTAATTACATTTTGAATGTTTTGTCGATATTCGATACTTAAGTCAAAAATTAACAAGTTATGAAGTAAAATATAGATGTGGTCATAAGTCCATAATCTCCAATATAAAATACACGACATAATAATCAATTTTATAAGTCATTTGTATTTTTTGATCAAAAGACTTAATTTATGGTCTGAAAAATGATCAATGTTATAATAAGGGACACAGTAGGCCGTACATACACATGAGTAATATTTTCCATTTTTCATTAACCGTAATGGAAATAATAGAATTATTATTTTAAAATTTAAAATTATAATTTTAATATTAAAATCTTCATAATCATTTAAATATAATTATTTATATCATACTAGTGATGTGGTGAATAAAAACAATTTGCATCGGTTCATGGAGGAGATATTTAACACGTAAGCACAAATGAAAATATTGTTTTTATGTTTATGGAAGGTGAGAACGTAATTGAAATATAAATCTTTTAAAAGGATAAATTTTTAATTAATATAATTTATAGACATTGATTCCATAATTATATCTAGTCTTGATAGATGTCAATGAAAAAATAACTATATCGGTTCGCGAGGTGGTAGTCAGCTATACACAAGAACGAAATGTTCATTTCACATTTTAGGAAATTGGAGATGGATTTCGGTAACAGTATTAACATAAAATATCTCTTAAAATATATTATACTAAATTACTTATTTCATCTTAGAATAATAATATTTAAATGCAGTCGATGAATAAATAAAATAGAAATACATAAAGTAGACGACACCTCTTCTAGAGTTTATCACCTTTGAATAACACCTTAATAACTCTAAGAAGGCTGTTCTAATTAAAATAAGGATCAATAGTGTGGTTTGGAATTATAGGAAGGGTTCTTAGAATATCATGGCCGAAATAAAAGGTTTATGAATATTGAGTATTAGAGAAGAGTGGGTACCTTTTTATTGGAGAGGGGAGTGACACCATTGGAAACTCTTAAATATGAAATTAATATAAATTCATTTTGGGTTCCAAAATCATCCCAAAATAATTTATTTAAAATATAAAATGATAGTGGGTAGAATCTACATAATCAAATTAAAATTATTCAGGTTTGGAGTATTTTTTTCAATCCTTGTCTTTTTAGTATGACACTTATTTTATCTTTTTTAATCTTATCATAATATCATTTTATTTTATTTTTGTGTGTTAATGTAATTACCATACAATATAAAATAAAAAAAAATTTGTCAATTATCTAATATTAGGATATATCCTAACCATTTGTCCAAATTTTAATTTTTTTTGAATTTAATGACATTTCTTAAAGTGTTTTATATTTTAAAATACAAATAGTGTCAATTTTAAAAATATTCATTAGTTGACTTTTTAGAAGTAGTATAACTACATGATAAGATTGAACCAACTCAACTAAAATATCAAAAAATTCTATATATATCCATAAAATTTTTGTATGAATTAAATTATGTCAAATATTTTTTTGACATTTATAATATCATTTATTGGTTTCTTTCATTAAATATGAAATTATCACATCATAGTGGTGGCATAGTTATATTAAGATATTTAATTTATAAACATTAAAAATAAATTTTAATTATTTAGTTAATGTTATTATATTTCCAATTAATATTTATAGTTGAAGAGAAACCCTATATAACTCAATATTAAAATACATTAATTTTATAAAAAGAAAAGTGTAACAAAAATGTCTATTAATTGAATATAATATTACAAATGCATTAAAGACATCCAAGTTGCTCCATGTGGTCTTAAAATCATCCCAAGGATTATCAGTGTCTCGATACACTCATCCAATTAAATTGGGACAAGTTTTAGTGATGTTTTATATTATTATAATATTATTATTACATTTAATTACCATATTTACCTTTAACAGTGGTTATAAAAATAACTTCTAATGTTACTATTCATAATGTCTTAAAAAAGTGACCTATTTAAATAATTTTTACCGTCAGATTCCAAATATGTATTCCAGTTCTTCAAAATAAAAAAAATTATGTTGTATTAATTAATTTAAAATTAATCCCAAATGTCAAAATGAGAAAACTTGTTTTGTAAAATAAAACCCATAAAAAATTGACATGTGTTTATATCTAATTTAAATTTTAAATAACACCCAGTTACTAACATTGGATTAAATATTGAAAAAAACTAATATAATTATACATTAAAACCAATTAAAATATAATTTAAAAATATATAAAAAAATCAACGAAACGGATTTTTGATTTAAAATGTTGTATTTTTCACTATTCATTAAAATATGAATTTTATCAGAAAAATGACAAAAAATTATCCATACTAAATTTTGATGTCTCTCTTACAATTATGAAGTTTATTTTACAAAATATATTATATAAAAGTGTCAAAAAAATATTTAAAACCCATATGATGTATTTTAAATAATATTTTTAATTAATATTTCATTAATATAATATAAAGGAGTGATATTATTGTTTTATAAACCCAATTATTCACATATAAATATTTTTTAATAATAATAAATCATTTTTATTCAATATGTTTTTATTTCTAATTCCATGTTAATTTGGTAAATAATTAATCATTATTTAAACATGTGTCAAACATATTTTTAAAATTCAATTAACACTGTTCATTACATCAATTTTAATGTCTAAGCGATTTTAACCATACTAAATAATTATATTTAGTTATTTTTTTAAGCTCAGTTTGGTGTATAATGTATTATATCGAACATTGTGTTTCCTTCTCAAAACACATGATGTTATATCTCCCCCACCACAATTTTGAAATTTCATCCTCACAATTTGATTTAGGGGTCAGTACCTAAGGTGTGAAACATAAAAATACATTTATTTCATTCCCAAATCAGAAATAGAATAAATAAAACTTTTACTTTAATAGAAAGTCATGAAAATATGAAGGTCACCTGATATAACACATACTAGGAATCAATGTAGGAAAAATGGATATGTATGAAAAAACCACCCATCATGTTCTGATGGAGAGTGATAAAATCTTGATCAAGAGGATGCTACCAATCATAAAACCAAAGAATAGTGATGGGTAAAACAATCATTGATTTCTTATTAAGAAAAGTATCATGAAAACTTTTTTTAATATCATTTTCAATAATTTGGGGAATTAATTTACATCCTTAACTATGAACACAAGAATACAAAATATATTAACAAGTAGAGTTCCATCATTTAATTAATCTCCACCACAAAATCATATTTTTCTCCAAATGATGAGTATTAATGATGAATAAACTTCATTATAATCACATAATCCATAAAATATAAAGTATCCATTAACCAGAGAAAATGGTTGGTGAAGGATCAGATAATACCCCCCCCAAAATTAATACTTTAAAAAGAAAAGGAATATCTTTCATTTCCAAAATTCAACCGTAATACTAAAAGATCAACATAGAACATTCAACAAATAATTGTCTATAAAATTACTCTAAATAATCCAAACTATGATTGAATCCCTAAATTTTTAAGGATTTGGTAACACATTCTTAAAAGATGAATTATAAATTTTATCTCAAAATAACATAAATCACTATTAATATATCATACAAAAAAGTAATTAACCTAATCAAATTTTTCCATGATAGGTTAATCATTTCCATATATAACCTATATCTTAATTTTTCCTCAATAAAATAATACAACCATTATTCTTCAAATGAAATCCCATAGTATTCTATTTTCCTTAATCATATGAAGCTCCCAAAATAGTGAATTTATTCAAAAAAAATATTTTCTAGCTAATATCTAAATCACCTTAAAATAACATTTTTATCTATTTGATAAAATACATTTCTCCAAAATTAACTTATTCATAATCAATAAAAACATTTAGCAAAAATTAATATATTATACTAACCTGGGACTTCATGTAAGCCCGTGGAAGGTAATTCACCCTTATCACCCTTCAGTTGTTGGTTTTATCTCTCTAAACTTGTCGAATACGACCAATTGTAACCCATCCTGTTTTTTTTTATAAAAATATAACATTTTTATAAATTCATCCCACTATGGGATAAAATCCACAACAATAACAATAATATATTTTAAACTTACATTTTTTTTATTATACCTCTCATTTTCATCCCAACTCATAATAACCTCCACATCTTAATTCATGAAGTCATATACATATTGACACATTTTTCTAACCTCTAATTGATTTAAATAAAACTATCCCAATAAGGAATAATATCATACCATTATCATGGTGTCCTCTTATTTTCTCGTTATATTGTTCACGTAGATATAAGGTCCATGCACCACAAAAATGACGTCAAGATTCTTAGAAATCAATTTCTTCCTTTTTGAAAATACACCGTGTAAAACATGGGATGAATGGGTGTTCTTAGAAAAATAAATTTGGAAAATAAATTTGTATGACAAATAATTTGAAAACATCATATAATAATTTCTTTTAAGAAAACATTCATACCGATTTAGAGGTGAAAATTTCAATCAATGGTCCTTTTAAAATACCATAATAATGTGATAATATAGTATATTTTAAAAGAAAATATAAATAGTTCTTGTAAGGGTCTTATATATTAGGTTATTGGTCAAAATCAAAATATGCTTCAAAATCTTTTGATAAGGTAAAATATACAAAAATGTGTTGATAATATTTAACATTTTTGTAAATATGATAATGATGAGAAAATAATATTTGATGAAAAATAAACCATTATATACGATGGTATCGAGGTATAGTGTAGGTGTTCTAGACGTAATATTTAACATTTTTAATAATTATTGCAAGAAAGTCATCATGAAGAGATAATAATGTTGTTTGAGATCCTCCTCCATTTTTTAAACCAAATTTCCTTAATCTAAAATAGTTATAGAACAAGGATTTAACAAAAATAATTGAAATAAAATGTTACCATATGTTTTTGAAAAACATATAATCCGTAATGTTTTCAAAACATTTCCATTGATACCAACTATAAGTCCATAGCCTTAAACATTACATAATCTTGAGTTAATTCAATAATATGACTTTATTGCATATTTGGGATCTTTTCAGGTTTACAATTTTAGATAATTAGGCCATTACTCATACATAACAAAACCATATACATACAACATGACCACTTTCAATAGTATCCATTTCTTCTATAAAATAGAAATTTTTAAAACGAAATGTTGTAGATTTTAATTTTTAATGATAATAACATTTACTTGATCCCATAAATGAATCTATACTCTCTTACATACAGTGGAAATTTTTTTAATAACATGGGATGAGTACAAAAATATTAGTAAGGGATATAAAATAAGAAATTAAACAGTTATTGCATGAAATAGTTTGAAGTCATGATTTTTTTCATAAAATCATACTTTTCAACCATAAAACATAAAATAATTTGCTAACCTCATGATATCATAAACTTCATATAAAATATAATAGAAATAATAAAACATAAAGGTATCTTTGGAATGCAGTTTATCACAGAACCACCTGTATAGATAAATAATTCCCAAAAATCATAACATATAAAACATGTATAAAATAAAAATTAATATTTCCACTTTGAAATCCCATTTCATTTTTACAAATTCATGAAATCATAAATGAAAAAATTTCATTTTAAAATCAAATTATAAACTTATAAAGGAATAATTAAAAAAGAAAAGATATAAAAAATCAAGAAATTCCATTCTTGACGATATGTTAAATAAAACATTAAATTTTGTTGAAATAATAAACACATTTTTAAAACACAATTAAAAAATTTTAAATGATTATTTTTGAATCAAAGTGCCCCATATAACATTGGAACTTTTTAAAAGAACTAAAATTTAAAACCATTCATGTACACATAAGTAAATCCAAAAAATCATTTTAAAAACATTCACATGAATATGAAATATTAAGAAACATTAATCATTAAAACTATTAAAACATTATCTTAGTTAAAGAGTCACATAACACATTGAAAAATAAAATTACAAGAGATATGATTGTATCATGATTATAGATAAGATATGGATATGGGACGAAAAAGGGTTTGTACATAATGTTTACAAAATAATAAAGGTGCATATCATTAAGAAAGGTCTCAATAAATGAAAATTGAGATGAAATTCCTTACCTTGAGTCTAACTCATCACATAAAATCTTTATAATCCTAAATAATAAACAGTGTTTAATTTATAATTTATTTAAAACCATATAAAGTTTATTTTTCCTTTTTTATCACTTATTACAATGTTATATAACTTATATAATTATTTATGTTCAGATTAGAGGTTTTGTCGATATTCAGTACCTGAGTAGTTAATGACCTTGTTATGAAGTAAAATGTCCATGTGGTCATAAGTACATAATCTCTAAAATAAAATTCATGAAATAATAATCACTTTTATAAATAAATTATACTTTTTAAATGAAACCATTCATTTATTGTATGAAAAATGAACAACGTTATTATCATGGAGATGGTGGGCCGTACATACGCATGAGTAACGTTTTCCATTTTTCATTAATAATTATTTAAATAAGGAAATTATTATTTTATAGTTCAACAATGATCATAGTGTTATTAAAATAATGTGAATAATTTAAATATACTTTTATATATCAAACAAGTGATGTGGTGAATGAAAATGTTTCACATCACTTCTTGGAGGTGATAGTTCACACGTACGCACAAACGATGTTATAATTTGTATGTGCAGGGAAGGTATGAACATAATAAAATATCATTATTTTACAATAATAAATATTTCATGAATATTTTATATTAAAATTTATTTCATCATTATAACCTGTCTTGATAGACGGTAATGAAAAACGAACTATATCTTTTTGTGATGTGGTAGTCCAATGTACACACAAATGAAATGTAAATTTCCTATTTGATGAAATTGGAGATGGATTTAGGTGATGATATAAACATAATAACATATAATTACATTTAGTGTGATATATTTATTATTATTTATCTTATAATAATAAGATCTAAATGGAGTGGTAGATGAAGTAAAATAGCAATATTTAAAGAAAAAGATACCACTTATTCAATTGATTACATTTGAAGAACTTCTTAACACCGATAAGAATGATTTTATGCGTAAACCAATGTCTCTAGAATGTGAGTATGGATTATAGGAAGGGGTTTAGGGTGATATTGGGTGAACTGAAAGGTTATTTATGTGTGATTATTAGAGAATAGTGGGTACCTTTTTTTGGAGAGGGGAGGGCCACCATTAAAAAAATCATAATATATTAAATTAATATATATTCATCATCGGTTCTAAATGGTCCCAAAATAATATATTTCTAAGATAATAATATTCTTAATCTAATCTGTATCATAAAATTTAATATATAAATGTTTTGAATATTTTTTTAATACTTATCTTTTTTGGTTAAACTCTTTTTACCCTTTTTAATCTTACCTAGATATCTTGTTATTTATATTTTGTAAGATAATGTAATTACCATAACATATAAAACGACCACAAAATGTGTAATTTAGGAAATCTCTTGACATATCCTAACTAATTTCTTTATTCCTATATTTTTAGTAATTTTATAACAATTGATAATTTATTTTATATTTTAATGAAACAACAATTTCAATTCAGAAACTATTCATAAGTTGACATTAAGAAAATATCAAAAAAGAAGATAAGTTCGAAATAAATAATCTAAATCCTAAATAACATGTCAAATATTTCAACAAAATTCATCTATAGAATAAATTATATTTGATTAGATTATTTTTAATATTTATTATATCATTTATTTGATTTTCTCATTAATTGAGAAATCACGACATCTTCTTTGTGTCATAATTAAATTTTAATATTTAATATATAAAAATTTTAAATACATTACCATGATGTAATTAATATTTTTCTATTTACAGTGACTATTTATTATTGAAGATATCCCCATTATAATTCAATTTTAAAAAACTTTACATTTTATAAAACAAAAGTCTAACATAAATGACTATTAATTTAATATAAGATTATAAATGCATTAAATTTTTCCATGTGGCTCCATTTGGTCCTAAAATTGACTCAGGGATGATCATGGTTAGGATAATCATGTCCAATTAAATTATGACAAGTGTTATGATAGATTTATATTATTATAATACATTTTTACCTTTAATTACTCGACTAAAATTTAAGCGATCTCATAAATATTATTACTAATGTTAATATTCAAAATGTGACTAAAATAAAATTTTACTATTTACATAATTTGAACCTTAAGAATTCAAATAAGGAATCCAATATTCTAAAGTTAAAAAATATATGTTTCGTCAATTAATTTAATATTAATCCTCATTGTCAATACAATAAAATATGGGTTATAAAATTAAAACCCATCAATATATTGACATGTATTTATAAGTAATTTAAATTTGAAATTAATTAAGATAAAAAATTTTATTTAAATAATAAAAAAATTATCTAATTATACATTAATGCAAATGAAAAAAATAAACATACAATATAAATACATTAGATGAAAAGATAGTTTTTAATTAAATTGAATTACATTTCACTATATATTAAGATAATAATTTTACCAAAAAAATACCAAAAATTTATCCAAACTAAATATTTATGTCCGCTTCCAAATAATAAGTTTATTTTGTAAAATATGACATACCATATCAATGTGGCGTACCAAGTAAAACAATGAACATTGTGTTTCCTTTTAAAAACCCAGGATGATACCTGATGAGTTGTAATGAAGAACACATTTCAACTTAATTAATTTTAAATATTTGTTTATAATTTTTATATTAACATAAAATCTCTATTAGATACAATTGAAATTTGTAATCTATTAAATCATACCACATCCATTATATAAAACATTTAAAGTACGCCTAGTGGTAATTTATCTCCAATAGAAATGAATAATGCTTACTTTATGTCAATAAACCTATTCCCAGGAAAAACTTTTTCCCCTATAGGTTCTTATAACTATTTTGATAAAATTCATAGAGATTTTATTTCATTTCCATACAGTTCTAAGAAATAATTTCATTGACACATTATATTTCATTCATCCAATATTAACCTATTGATCTATAAAGAAACAATTTATACAATAAAAAATATATATGTTCATTTTCTCTCATATAAAGTGTCAGTTATTATCTCCATATATCATTACACATATTGGGTTGAAACAATAATAATGAACTATGTGTATCATAAAAAATATCAAACATTAATTAGTTAATTAACTCTATAGGTTTCAAGGTTCCAAATTTTATAACTCCATGTTTATCACATTTAAACACCACAATATTTTTTACCTTATTTTATTGCTCTATATTAATATACTAGAACCCTATATTGATTAAATAGATGAATTAATAATAAATAATTTGTATTTATATATGATTTAATACCTTCCATCATGATTCTTAGGTCGATCATTTTCTAATCAATGATAACGGGGTTTATTCTAATCCACATCATGGATATGATTTCATTTATTTTCAAGAGTATGTCGTTATGAATATTTTTTTACATCCCAGGATGAAAATATAATAATTATTTGTGGTCCCTGATTGACACCATCAATATAATTTGGATAATCTTCTTATATTTCTATTTGAATATGTTCCACAAGAACATTTGATAGTTTTGTTTTTCATACATTTCACCATTTAGGTAATGCTTCTAAATAAATAATGCAACACTTATCACTCGTTATCCAGACCACATGTCAAATTATTTTTTTTCATGTTTCTCTAATAGAGGATTGTCTTAAGAAACCATCATTTATTTTTTCATATGGAAAATTATTAATTCCATAATAAATAATGATTATATATCACTTTCCTTTCCCCGCTATAGGGTAGTGTTTGTAAATGTTCGTTGTCCATCCACTTCTTACAATCAATGAAGCTATCATAATATTTTTATTCTTGTAACCTTTATTTATTTTTGTTTTATTTATTTTTTATTAAGGATAAATGAAATTAATAGAAGTTTCATATATTCAATCTGTTGATGTTGATTTTCATAAAAGAATATTAGAGGTTCTAAATATTGTTGAAAATATGTTTAGAGTGCTGTAAAGTATTATATTAAAGGAATAATAATTGTTTGAAAAAATTATTCACTAAAAATTAATGATTATATCATTGTGTATTAACTTATATTTTCATTTATAAAATATTCCTGGATGATGCTAAGGATATATAACCTTCATTAATATAGTTCACTAATCACCGAGATCAAATTTAACAAATCTAAACATTGTGGTGGAAGTGTCCTTATGTAGAGTGATACAAGATTTTTGAGTTAGTAATATACACATATGGTTAGTAATGGTAGATCCATCGGGCCATTCTGATACCTAAGGTATTTATTCAGGGTATTGGGGGAAATTAATTTCAAAATAACTGACCACTCCCATTCACAAGCTTGATACGGGATTGTATTTGTGGAGTATTCATAAAATTAAAATAATACAAGAATAAAAGTAAATTTATATCACACGAGGATGTATTTTTTGTATTCAATATAACATCATGTGATAGTTTCAGGCCATATATATAATGCCATGTCTCTCTTCAAGATGATTTAGAGACTTCAACAGATCAAGTGATGACCATTGTTGATTGTGAGTATCTTATCAAATAATTTAGAATGTTTTGACAAGAAATTGATTTTGATTTGATTTTTATCCATGCTTCTAAAAAGGACAGTTGAGATTCTAAAAAGATTTAGAATGGTGGATTTTAATAAATGGAAAATTATTCTGAAATAAATTATGTCGATTCTATAAAATTTCTACATAAAATACTAATAACATTACTTAGTGGCTATAATCCAAGATGAGTTTGATGCCAATATAAATGGAACTAGAATATTATATGCATCAGTGTTTTAAAAACTATTGTAATAAATTCAAATAATTTTTAATTGTATTATGGTGATTATATATTTCATATGGGTAAATATACATTTGTATAATCATAATGAGAATAAATTATATTTATAATTCATATTTGTTTTAATATCATCATTAGAATCAGCTACATATACATAATCTTATGTTTCCATAACAAATTATTTTAGTTTCTATGTGGATTAAATATAATCATAAGGTTTAATGGAGTGTGAGGTGTTTATGAAGGTGGACATGTGCATATTTTTTGAAGAAGAGGATAAAGTCTATCGATTTTACGTAATACATCAAGAAAATAAATTAAAACATGATATTATAAGGATTCCCATATAAGAGAAAATATTATATAAATCAGTTGAGAGTTATTTGTGCTACAATTTTAAGATATATGAAAAACTATAGTATTGTTTAATGAAAAATACACATACATGGATTAATGAATGTGAATCTTTTATGGATATAGTAAATAAGGATTAGATAATCCAAATATCATAAAAAAATTGAATGTGATAATTTAGTATGATTTAAAGTAAAATTTCAATTTGGATTAATACAATGTTTAGATTCATAAAAGGATGATATTTTTTTATTTTGATAAGTAATAGAATTTATGGGAACTTACATAAAAGTTATAATAATTATTTTATAGGAAGAGTTTTAATAGTGGGTCACTAGAAAATCTAAACCATATGGATTGTAAATTTTTTTATTATCATTTTATATTACATAGAATGATACTATGAGGATTTATATTCAAGATTATATATGATAACTAGATTATAAAATATAAATAAATGCTACCAAAGGATTAAAAAATACACATGTTGAAGATAAGTGAATGATATTTAATTCATAATAAATAAATTCTATAGTTTTATGAAGTAGAATAAAAATACATGGATATGAGATACTACACTTTATAAATAAAAATATTTTTTATTCTAGATATTTGAGATAACTAGCCAATAGTAATTTGTTGAAGATGTCTGAATTAGATTAGTGATGATTGTTTATACTTCATGAGCAAGAAAAAAAATTAATTTTTATAATTGAGGCTCAAATGACAACTTTTATATGTTGTGGGAGAAGATAATTGTTTTTTAGAAAATTGTGACATGATCCTACATTTTTTTAAAGGAATTGAAATCCTTTTCATGTATTTAGATATAATCATTTCCTATTTCTATGAAACTGGAAGGTGATAGTTGTTGTACAGGTCTATGGTTGTATCCTTGATAGAGATTCATTTGATAATAAGAATGAAGTTGTGTTCCCATGGTGTAATTAAAATTACACACTACCAGGTTGATTGTCATAAATAAAATGAGGTGTTATTATGTATTAATTTCATGTTAATATCAGAATTCATTCCCACTAATGGTGAGATAATGAATGGGATAAAGCCATTTACTAAAAATGAAGTGGTGATAAGAGATAAAATTTAAAATTGGGCTTATGATATACCCTCAATATTGTTCCCCAATTTTATTGTTAGATAAATCCCATATGTAATCATAACATGGGTATCATAGTAAAAAGTTACACATTTGAATGCATCCTTGATTTTTTAAGTTACATCATTCACTATTCAATGTCCTTCAAATGTTCTAGTTTAAAGTTGTAAAATAAATATATTCCTAAACAGAAAATAAATTTTTTAAATAAAAGGGTTGTGATTAAATTAATAATGGAATCATAAATGAAAGATGATTCTTGGTTATTTGGAGGTAATAATGGAGGGAGTATTTTAGTTATTTTTTTAATATAAAACTCATCTTAAAGATGATCATAATGAATAACTATAAATTCACAATAGTACCATGTTTCTTTAAAAAAATTACACGTAAATCATAAAAACAATGAAATTCTAGTAATGGTGGACAAACCATAAAAGGAAAATCCATTCTTTAACATGACTAATAAATCATTTATTAGAAACTATAAATTACCTCCTTAATAAAAAACCAAAAATATAGAAAAAATAAAAACACATTACCTTTTTAAATTTGTAAATAATAAAATTCCATATAAATGTTTTAATCCTACTAGGATGTCTTCTAACAAATGCATGATACCAAATACTTTTTGGTTAAAACCTCAATGACTAGATAAGGAATACCTAAAAGAGATTACAAAAATATCAATACATGAACGACTCTATTAATTTGAAAATTAGGTTAATGTGGATTGATACTTCATTATGTACTCTAAATTTCACGTCTTAACTCATCCTATCTCTATGTAGAATATCAAAACTCACATACCCAAAAAAACTGAGACCATTTTTAACAGCATGACACTATCTAATTTCCTAGAAGTGGCTGATGTGTCACTAATGATTGATCTCATCCCCCAACCAAAAAATTATTATAATAAATACATTGGGAAATTCCAAATCACGGTGCTTTATGTTCAATTACATAGATGAAAACATACACGTTCCATCTCTTGTAAAAAAAATATATGATGTATTTATCCACACAATGTAAGACTATAATATATAGCATATCCATAAAAAATAATTGGTGTGCATTACCAAATAATAATTGAATATTTTGTAAGAAAAAAATATCATAAATAAATGTCTATGTGCCCATATGGTACACATCCATCATACAAATGAAAACCACAACCACTATCCCATCTTATTCAATGTCCAAATCATTAATTAATTATTCTAGAATGTTATTAGTCATAACATCACTTTTTTTATTAAGAGAAATGACTACATGCACACCAATGTTCATATATAGTGGTGAGTATTTTGAGATAGTAAGCAATCTACTAGATGACACCGATACACAGCACACACAGAATATTCTATTATCAAAATATTTTAAATAACAATGTAAACAAGAATAAAACAGTGTATAAAAATAAGAAACCATATATGAAACCCAGACCAAAAAATATTGTTATATTAGATAATATTATCCCTTATAATATAAAATTCCATTACTCACTCAGCAATTCCATGAACACACACACATACATGTATCCCTCTATAATATAGAAAACCTATAATGAAACTAAAGTCACATGTGGAAACCCATTCCTTTAAACTATTCAATAACATGGGAATGTAAAATCCTAATGTGTCAAAGATGGTGTGGAAACCATGTCTAAACCAATAAATCCCATCAATATAATATGAATGTATGCAATCCTATGTAATCAAATGTGACCCATTTTAGAAAAAAACGATGTTTTAATCCATAATGGTACTTTTTAGAATGTAAATTCATATATAAAAACTATTTTTCCAAAATACATTTAAAATAAATAAATTTATTACGTCTTGTATAACCACTCATTATCTAATCCCCTTATTCATAAGTGTAAATTTACTAGTTTTATTTTCATTCTCTAATCATATATTAAACAAAAAATTACATATAAATATGCCCCTTATTTAGAGTTATTAGAATATGTAGAGTGTTTTTAAAGACTCCTAGCTATAATTGTTCTTTCTAGATAAATCTCTGTAGAAGAAGCTGTTTATGGAATATGCAATAAATAAAATGATGTAAATGACATCAAGGTTCACGATACATAATTACCATGGATAGAATGACGTAGAATGATCAAATTATCAAAAGTAAATGTGTAAAATATAAATTTATTATCTGTTAAAAGAAAACCCATGATTTTATTTTTGATCATGATTCTTTATCCCCAATAATAAATAGTATATTATTCTATGTAAAATGACATAGAAAACTCTCCTGAGAGACCTCTTGGTGTAAGGAAAATTCTCTCACCTTTCTCCCCATAGTAAAGAAACCACCACATTAGGAGAATCACCCTCTCCATTTATATATTTTTAATGGAACCCAACTTTTTCAAGACTAAGAGAGACTAATAACATCCCTATTTCCTTATAGTCTTGTTACTTCCCCATAAATACACTCCAAATACACCACAGTCATGTCCACACGCAACGAAATAAATATTTTAGACCCCTTGTTAAATAATTAATACTATTCTTGAAAAAAACATGTTATATGGAATTTTAGTATCCTTATTTTACATTGGATTAATTTCAATGCAACACATGGAATAAAATTTTCTACTCATGATGGTTTTTCAGTGTGGATAACCCCATTACCAAATGACTAGGCCCCACCAACCATGATTGAAGATCCAATCATATTCCCTCCAAAAAAATATGTGAGGACACTTACATGATGACCTTAACATGGTATTTGGATTACCTTCATCTAATGGGTTTACCAATATGTGAAGTTTATTTATCCTTTTATGTAGATAATTAAAATTTTTATAACCCCTATATAAGTTCACGATTACCTTTAAATTTTTGTTCAAAACATAATATTACCATATTGTGAATATATAAATAACATGATGAAGTTGTGATACTCATATAAAATGTACAAAAATGTGATGTTATTCTAAAAACACCAAATGAGGTTATTATCCTATACCACATCATGTACTATGACATGGTGAATCAAAATGAGCATAAACTCTCTATTTTAAACTTCACACCCTTGTGACACTTCCAATATCTCTTCCCAACCAAAAAATAAAATACCAATACAAATAATATAGGCTAATTTGAATAATATTATTTTTAAAGAATATATATTTACCTATATAATTTTTAATCAACATGGTGAATTATTTATATGTAATCAAATTATTTAATTGGATTTTAGATTTACCATTAGTTTGAGGATAATAAGCTCTTTTAAAGAATTGAATACACAATACAAATTTTGAAGACTCGTTTATAATTTTTATGTTAACAATATGTCACAATTATATATAATAAAAAGTGTTACTCTTTTAAATATTACCACATGCATTTCTGATTACAAGTATTGTGGATCAAGTGATATTTCCACTCAAATATCAACGTATTCTTCCAACATACTAATCCAATCCCCCACGACCTAGATAGAAATTTCGACATTTATGTGTCTTTATATGACTAATGATGAAATAAATGGTGATATTCTACCATTTAAATACTAATATAGGTAATGGTTTCATTATCCCAACAAAATCATGACTTTACACATTTACTTTCTAGCATACCAAGAAATATGAAATATACTCTACTATATTCTTCTCTATTATTCCCTAGAGATATATTGGTTACGATATATAAACAAATATCATTATTATTCCATGTTTATTAGTGAAGGATGTGATATGGTTATCATAATAAACCTCCATCTTTAATTCATCTATCAATTCGACAGACATATATATATAGGTTCAAAGTCATAGAAAGCTATCTTTTGTTAAATTAAATTTCATAACATTTTCTAAATTCATCGATAGTTCCATATCATCTATATGTTACATAGTAATGGTTATATAGATGTAAATATGAATAATATTTTATAAAATATATGATTTTAGACCATCAATTATGATTCCAATATCTATAATTTTTAAATCATTCAGTATTGGGTCCCTTTAAATCCACATAACTGATATGGTATCATGATCCTTCCTATATAAGGAACAATCAGAATTTTATACCTTCTTATGAAAAAAATTTAATTACTATAAATATTATATGATTAACTATGTTACTCCCCATTTATGAATTCTTGACTCTTTTAACTAAAATATGAAATTTATTTTCTTTTGACCCATTTATATTTGACACTTTTCATAATAGAGAAAATGATGCTAAATCATTATTGAAAAAAACACCACTCCTGAACCTGATATGGGTCATGTTCATTTTTCCCAGAGTTCTTTAATTTTCATTATTTATAATCAATAATCTGTTGATTTTGAATAATGGAACTACCCTAGTCATTAATGTGAGAATCAAAACATAGATCAATCATTCACTATAGTATAATAGTGAAGGTGCACAGACATTAACCAACCCCATCCAATGATGATTGATGCTATCTCCATATAATTCATATTAAGACAACTATTTCCTTTTCTTTTTTTGATTGTAAATATCTATGAAATTATGTCATGTTTTATGTTTTCAATATGTTTATGGTTAGTAGACATGAAAGAAAATTGAGGTTCCCAATATAGTTGGGAAGGACATTAGAAAATATTCAATACATATTTTAAATTGATATTACTTGTTTGGGAATGAACACTTATGGAAATGATGATTCCAAATTCATAGATTTACCTAGACTATGAAGTATAAAATATTCATAGATGATGTTGTGTGGATTCAAAATCCTTCACATTTGAGGATTTTGGAGTGTCAGAATTGGTTTAAGAAACTTTTAATGAATGATTTGATGGCCTTTACTTGGATTGCGTATAGGAAAGTATATGCTAAATTTATGAATCATTAGTAAAAAATGTATAACTCCTCACAATTTCAACAAATTTAGAATACTGATAGTTATGAAGATAGGAAGCTATCATCTAATATTGGATTTAGACGATGAAATCATAGATGAGGTATAGATTTTTACTAGAGAAGATTAAGAGTAAGTTCATATGAAGGTACATGTGTTGGAGGAATGATTCACCACAAAATATTTCTTTAGATAATTTATTAGGGGTGTTGAGGGATACACATATCAATAAGAGAGAGATCTCCAATTCAAAAATTATATTTCAGATGAAATTTGTGTGGGAAGATTAATCTTTTTCAAATAAAATGAACATATATTGAATTATAAGTAATATGAGAATGTCACTATCTCCTTCATCCAAATATCATGTGGATGATTAATTAAATTTTTTTCATTCTATTTATCTATATGAGATGACTTCACATTTTCAACTGATCGAGTTATTACCCTGTGTGAGTGTTATTAGCTCCAAGAATTCCCTAAAATAAGTTTACATGACATCAATGTTGAGTTTATGTTTATACTGTAAATTATAGGAGAATCATTATAATATTGTTTATTTAAAAATGGTGAATTTTCATAAATATATGATTATCCTAACAAATTTTAGGGGGGTGCTACACTTTTTTCATTATGCTACCGCAATAACATCATTTTGTATCTATGATCCATAATGTGTTCAAATAAGTTTTTCTTCAAAATATTAGATTCAATGTTTTTGAGTTTAGAAATGGAATATACCACATTTCACAAATTTTAAAGTTAATTTAACTTACTATATGATTTTTATTATGAAATATACATCACTGAAAGCATGATGATGTTATATTATAATGTTGAGTCATAGTGTTTTTATGATCCATAGAAGATATATTTTCATAAACATCATGTTGTGTTTCTAAAAGAATTATTTATGACTATGTAACAATAAACCATAGTTTCATGGTTATTTAATTTGTAATTATTATAGAAATATGAAAATTAAAAACAATCAGAAGAATAGTTAAAAATATATTCATTAAGAGTGATTAAATCTTATAATAAATAAATATTATGTTATTATTGTGATTCCTGATAAATAAAAATCATAAATAATATGCCCATGGAGTTCATTACACTATAAAAATTGGAGGATCAAATAATAATAGTATTATTAAATGAATCAAATGCACCCATGGAATTCAAAAATATAAGTTTTTGAAGATGTATTAAATAAAATTAAAATAACTATAATATTTCAATGTATTTTCTAATGAGAAACTATAGTCTTATTTAAAAGTCTTTTTAGGAGAATAATACTAATTTTTGAGTCTTAAAAATGGAAATTGTTTGTAGTAAACATTTATTGAGAACTATTTAATATGAATTCATTATTTTCTGGGTGTTTTGGAATATTTACTTTTAATGGTGAGAATCTAGACACATTGATGTATTTATAAATTAAAATATAAAATATATTGAGAATTATATTCAAATTTTGTTATGAGATTATATATTGGAATTAATAGAAGTAATAGATAATAATAGAGGACTAAATATTGCAACTAGATTACAAAAAATCCACAAGTTGAATAAATAACAATAATTACTTCTAGTTTGTATAAATATACCCTAATTTGAACTAAAAAATAATGTGAAAAAGGGAATATGTGATCAAATAATTTCTCACTACCTATCAAATATTTGTTGAATAAGTAATTTATGAATACTATAATATTCTATAATATATTTTAAAAAATGAACATTGGAGTTGTTTATCATTCATATAGGGGATTGGATTATTATTTCTATAGTTTTGGAAACACTAAATATTGTTTAATATTGTGGATTATGTTCATCCATTTGATCGTATACTGAAAGAAGCCTACATTATTATTGTCTGTCAAGTATAATAATTTCTACTCATATATTTATAGATTTATGTCAATATATGATTTTAAATAGGTTCATTCCAAAGTTTTTATTGGTCAATGTTCATACCACTTCTATAGAATAATTTTATAATAAAATGGATGATGTGTTCCTGTGGGTCAATAATCTCCATACACTGGGCATGAAATCCTCATTATGGAGGTTAAATTCATAAATAAACCATGTTTTTATTTTCTATTTCATTCACATTTATATATTTATTCATTCGAACAAAGTGTGTGAAAAAAAAGAACGAAATCCATTAACATAACAAGTGAAGGTGTGAATAGTGATATATATTAAAATTGGATATAATATTTTCTATCACTAATTTATGCCACCATAATGATGTTGCACATAAACCAATGAGATATTAGGAATTAGGATTAGATTACGATGATAAACTTCCAATTGTTTACCCAATGTTTCTAATGATATAACTATCATTATTCAATGTATTTTTATGTGAATATTTACATAGTTTGTGTAACTCCTTAAAAATATAATACATAGATTAATAGTATATAATGATAATAAATAATGCGAATAAAAGCAATGCAACATTGTCGGGAAATTAATTACTAATTAAATAGAATTCTCCACTATTTTAATGTATTTAAGGATGACTTATATCAATAATTTATATAGAAAAAATTCATGTTAACTATGATTGTAGATTATAAGAAACTATCTTCTCCAAAGGGTTGATAATCCATTTTTCTAGTAACAC
The DNA here is from genome assembly GCA_963277665.1 of Viscum album. Taxonomy (NCBI): domain Eukaryota; kingdom Viridiplantae; phylum Streptophyta; class Magnoliopsida; order Santalales; family Viscaceae; genus Viscum; species Viscum album. The sequence continues at coordinate 321,297,419 of OY728127.1, forward strand.
AATCATGATAATGGAAAGTCGTGAATGATGGAACATATTTATTGTGTTGAAATCATCCACCAAGGATATGGATATTTAATTTAACACTAAGGGGAAAATAATCTTTATGATAAAGGGGAACATGATATTCATTCAAAATTCTCATATTGAAGATCCACATATCTATGGGATGTAAAAAATCTAAATATTATGAAATTGATTCAATTGGTTCTCTAAAAAATATCATATATAACTTGGGAATATAAATATTATCTTGTATTTTTTTTATTTCTTATTTCATGTAAAATAAGTTCACCCCATTGTGTAAGATAATTAAAGGATAATGGAGGAATTCAAAAAATAGGATTCAAAATTATATTATGATATCCAAACAACTGGGAGTTATTGGTGTAATGAATTTGGATCTAACATAATGATGTACTAGATTTGAAAACGAATTGCTCAAAACAATCAAGTTGAATAATTGAGAAATTGTTTTTGAAGTATGGATCCATGCATTAATATAAATAAGTACTATCAATAATTAATAATTGACAATAATAGAAGAATCGATTAAAGAACTTGAATATATACTATTATATGGAATATAAATTAATGAAGAATATTTTTATGAGATATAAAAATTCTTTTTAATAAAATAAATACTATTAGAGTATGTGAAAACAATTCTCAATATAAAATGATTATATTTTGAACTTATATACATGATTTAAGAAATCCCATCATGTGTGAACAAAAATTTCTATAATAAAGGGTAATACCACTTATAATTATATATTGATTTCATATGTTAATATAACTATATATAATATAAATAACAGTGATACATCATACTAAGATCAATATAAAGAAGGTATAAATGGAATGGAACAAACCACATCTCCGATTTTTTTCCAAATAAATGGATTTTTATCCATTATTCAAGATTAATCTCAATTAATATAAAAATACAACATAATAAAAATATAGAGGTTTCAACCAATAAATATTTTATGTTTATAATAATGATTTGAAATTGTAATTCCCAAAAAGGAACCTAGTATGTGATTTGAATTTCACACAAAATATATGAATCATATCTGAATATACAACATTTCAAGATTGGATGTTAAAATTACATGTGTTTTTTTGTATTATAATAGGTTTGGGAGTTGGTTGATGGCCTATAGTTATAATTTTTCATTCATTGGAGAGAAAATGAAGGCTAACATCAAGGTATTGGAAACCGTAATGATGAAATAATATTTATTTAGTTCAACTTAAATTACATAAAATAAGGCCATTTGTGGGAATTAAAATCAATGTGAAAGAACCTGTAGGTAAAATTGTAAAGATAATGTGTCCAGTGGCCTAAAAAGAGATTTTTTTTGGTATTATCAATATTTAATATTATATATAGATTGTATGAAAATAATTATTATAATATGAACATATCTAATTGGTCTAGTGTTTCATCCTTTAGGGAATAAAAAAAGAAATGTGACACATAGACAACCAAAAAATCATAATAAAATAAATAAATCAAATATAAATAGTAGCTAATATTTTGGAAAAAGGGGATACACCATTAATAATTGAATTTATGTTGTGGATATCAAAATTTATGGAAGTGTAATAATTAAAATATTTAAATAATTCCATGAGAAAAATTGAAGGATTGAATTAGGGGTGAATATACATAAGGAACATTGTGGAAGAACAAAGAAGGAAAAGCACACATCAATAATATTATTGATAGTTTAGCCATCTAATTTAGATAAGGAGAGGAAAATAGAAAAGGTATAATAATGTGGATATGAAAAAATAATTTTTCTCATAAATAAAAATAACAAATTCATTGGAGTTGGTAACAAAGGATATCCTGAATCCTCATGAAGAGTTATATGGGTGGTGCAAGATGAATTTCAAGAACATAAGGAATTGTATAATATTAAATTCAACAATAGAATATATTTTATATAGTTTAAATATTTCCACATGATATTTATGTGATTTAGTGGGTAATTAAATAAAAAACTGTCATCAAATTTAAGTAGAATCGTTGAAATAAACAATTTTTCCCAATTTAAAATTTGATCTGAAAAAGTGTTGTATTGTAATAACCCAATTTTTTTACAATATAAGTTTTTCACAAATAATTATGTATTGTATTATATTATATATATTATACATATATGAACCTTAGAGAAAATACTTTATAAATCAATAATGGAAATCATTTCGTAATTCAATGAACAAACTAATAAGAAAAATCATATATTATTAGGGACAAAAATATAAAAAAGAAAACAAATGTAGAAATTTTTTTATCAATCCAAATGGTTGGAATCATTCCTCTTGTGAAAAAAAACTATATAAATTAATCAAAATATTATTAAACCCATAAAAATTATAGAAAATATAAAATTAGGGCATTGAGAGGAATTGTGGTTAATAGTTAATGAATTACTGAAATGTATTTATAGTAGGTAGCATTTTAAAGGAAATAATACCATGATCATTAAGAATAGTAACAAGAACATTTCAACTGTAATTCGGCCCCAAAATAATCAAATTTTATATAAATATAATTTATCATGAGTGATATAATTAAATATAAATATTAAAATTCCATAAAAAATATCATTATCAAAAACTCAAATAAAGTATAAGGACCTTTTTAATAATTTTATAAAATAATAATTTATAAAGAATCATATTTTTTATATTAAAAACTAACATTAAATATTCTATAATATTATTTTAATAAAATGAATGTAATATTTGGAATCACCATGTTGAAATTTTCCAAAGGATAGATTTTGATAATTTTATTTAAATACATTTATTTTCAACAGAATAGTAAAATTACATTGTCCTCTGTCATTTATTTATCATTAATTACATCATTTCGAATGTTATAAAAACTTATTCATTTATAGAAATAGAGGCTCAATATTAGAATATATGATTTCATAAATTATTCATTAAAATATAAAAAACATGTTTTCAAACCCAAATTATCACTTTCTAATGTTTAAGTCAAACGTAATCTAAAAAGAAAGAGTTTTCTCATTTTTTAAAATACAATTTTAATAAACCAGTAAATTTAAAATATTTAAATCTATATAATTATTATATTTTATTTATATATGATTCATGAATTCGTAAATATCAATATGACATGATATTCCATAGATATAGTATTTTATTCAATTTTTTATTTTAAAAAATCCATATCCTCAAGTATAACACCACTCTCTCATCCTATAGAAAACCAATCACCCCACACATTACTCAGCCAATGATTTTCCCAAATTCACTCTCCAATTTTTCTTATAATCCATTTGTATTTGTTGGTGTAATACAACACCAATCATCTAGGTATTTAAGTTCCATATAATAAAATTAATATCGAGAAGAAGTTAGGATTTAATCAACTATTCTTTTTCATTTACCTGTTATCATCATATGTATCTATAACACTTTCAGAAAAACATCTATGATTTTTAATAATAAATATTATCATTATATTAATAATGGTAAACATTATTACAAGATATATATTGATGAATTTATAATTCATAGGTATATTTCTCCACTATTGGACAATGTTCCTAATAATGGTTAGTTGATCGCCAATGAGGATGTTTCCAACATATTTACTATCACCACTATAATGGATTGTTAGAATAAAATATTTATAATATATAATGGTACAAATATTTTTTTTACAAGATTCTATAATTATTTCTAATAAAATATTGATTAAACTAGGAAAATAGTGAAATCTAAGGAAATCATAAAACGTTTAAGGAAAACATCATATCACAATGTAAACCATTTTACCACCCAAATTATAAAATATAAAGAATTATTATTATTGATAAATAGTTTTAAAAATTAAAAAAATTCACCTCTTTATCAGTGATTTAATAAATAAAAAATTACTATTTATGTGGTGGAAAATCACATTAATAAAGTGGGATTTATTATAAATGGATTCTCGAACCCAAGTAATTTTCATTATTTTACCCATATTAATTTTAATTTAATTATATATATTCCCCTAATATTCCGAAATATCCATTCACTAATATACCATTTTATTTTATTTTCTATATATGTTTTTATATTTCAAAAATTATTTTTTAGAAAAATCAATATGTTTTCAAAAATTCATTTCCTTCTAAAAAACACCCTTGAAACACCCTATGTTATTTCTTCTACCATCAAGAATAATGATGTTTGTGCTAGAAATTTTTGAAAAATTTATTTGGGAACCAAAAATTGTATTCAGTAATGTTTTATATATGAAACTAATTTATTTCATTGTGTAATATTATAGAAATTATTATTTGGTATCTGTAGTAAGAATGATTAAGAGATTTAGTAACGCGGTATGTGGGATCCAAATTATATATCTATCTAAAGGATCTCATAATTTTTTATATTACAAGATAATGTGTTCCCTATTAATGAACATGATTCTAATATTTATTATAATACTGATGTTATGATTTTGGAACAAATATTACAAGGGAGACTGATTTCATATTTGTTCACAACTTCGAGTTGTATTTGAAACCTAAGGCCTGCTGGTAGATTTTGATAATTATTCCATATTATATTACATTGTCAAATATATTTACAATAATGATGATTATGATCCAAAACATATGATATGGTGAAGATGAATATAATGAACCGTGTTATAGGGAACCAACATTAAATGTTAGATAATCTTGAGTTTTATCAAGATTTTACACTTATTAACATTGATGATATTTTCAGGTTTATAGTTCTACAGAATTATCCCATAATAATTAAATAACAACTAAAATATTAAAAATTAGACACGTATACTAAGTTTTTTTTTCATAATATAATGGAATTGAAAATAAAAAATGAATTATTTTTATGGATAAGAATATTCCAAACATCCATATTGTATTATTATTTTATCATAGCCATCGTTACACACTATGGAAAACATTTTAAAAACATTATATGGGAAAAAATATTAGTAAATGATATAAAATAAGTAATGAAAATTCTAGTCTATGAATATTTTAAACTCCTGAAACATTTTTCAAAAAATCATACCTTTCAACCATAATAAATAAACTATTTAACCAACTTCATTAAATCATATGATTCCTATGAAACATATATAAATCTTAAATTATAAAGGAAACTTGTGGCATCCATGTTATTCTTACATTATATCTTTCATGGATACATAGGGAGTAACCTCCATGATCAATCTTGGAATACCCATAACAATATTTTCCAAAAAGATCAAAGGAGAAACATAACAAGTTCACTCGGTCTCATTACCCAATGCATTAAAGAGATATATCAGGCTCACTCACCCTAGACATATCATGAAAACACCGATATTCCTAAATAATTCCCATGGACACTAACATAATCATCACACACAACCCACACATAATGGGAAAAATTGAATTTCTAAATTTCAATTTTAATATATTATTTCAGGACGTTGACATAATCAATACATTATCAAAAAAATTCACCACCAAAATACATGAAATGGAAATATTGTATTTATTTTGAATTCAAAAAAATTAAGGCATGTAGAGGAAGAATAGCATCAAATAATTGTCATGATTGCAGAAACGTTGATGTTTCCATACACATTAAAAAATATTCCTTTTAAAATATTGTAAAATGATTCATATTAAAGGAATAATTTTGAAAAAAATTAAATTAAATTAAATATAAAAGGTTTTGATCATAAACATATAAAATAAGTTGGTGCATATAATAAAAATATGCATCAATTAATAGAGATGTAGAAAAAGTCTGTTACCACGTGTCCGACTCATGTCATGAATTCATTATCTTAAAAATTGATAAACATAGATTTACTTATACTTTCTTGACTAATTTTTTTCAATTTTATTATTCACTTTATATCATTTGTTTCCATGTTATAACAATTACAAAATTATTTAATTTCATATCAGATGTTTGTCAATATTTAGTAATTCAGTCAAAAATAAACTTGGTAGTATTTCCAAAGTCCATGTGGCCTAATTTCTATTATATCTAGAATAACATTCCTAAAATGACAATAACTTGTGTATATTAATTATTCCATTAAATCCATTCATTAAATATACGTTTCAAAATATAAAAAATTTCAATCATAGAGACGGTATGCCGTAGATACACATGAGAAACAGTTTCATTTTTCAATGATAAATATGGTAAAAGATAAATATTATGTTATAATTATATAATAATATTATAATTAATTTAAAATTAATCATTTAAATATATATATATATATAATCCAAGTGATTTAGTGATTAAAAATGACTCACATCATTCGGTGAGGTGATAGTTCTCACATTTTCATGAATGAAGTTATCATTTTTAAATGCACAGATGGTTGGAATTTAATTGTTATATTATTCATTTAAAATTTTAAATAATTCATTAATACCACATATTAACATTAATCCAATAATTATAACCATTCTTGAGAGATGGTTATGGAAAATGATTTATACTGGTTCTTGGAGATGATATCTCCCACATATGCATGAAAAATAATTATATTCCCATTTAATTGAAGTGGAGATTATTTTAAGAGATGATATTAACATAATGACATCTATTAATATTTATGATACATGATTTATTATTTCTTTATGGTTGAAAATTATTTTAAAGAAGTGGAAAAAGTTATAAAATAGAAACACATTAATAAATAATTACATTTCCTTCAGATGATCATCATTATTAAACACATAACACCACTATGGGGGTTTTATGCCCAAAATAAGGCTTCAATAATAAGGGTAGGGATTTTAGGAAGGTTTTTTTGAATATCTTGGTTGAACCAATATGTTCTTTTATGTGTGTGAAATAGAGAATAATGGGTTCCATTTTATAAGAGATGGGAGGGGCACTCTTGGAATTATGAAATGTAATAATTTAATATAAATTAATTTTCTATTCCAAATGGGTCTAAATAGATTTAGTTAAAATATAATATGTGTATGGGCTGAAAGGTAATCATCTAATTAAAATTAAACATGTTTTTAATAGTTAAAAATCCTCATCTTTTTGTTTTAACCTTGTTTAACTTTTACTATTTTATCACGTAATTTACACTTTGAGGGTCAAACTATTTTCCAAAGAACTCCAAATGAGTAATTAATGAGCCATTAACGAAATTTTTAGACAAATCTCAAGTTTTGGAAAAATATAATATTTTAAAATATTTTATATCATTAAATTACAAATTTTATATTTTAATATATGAATAATGAAAAATTTGTCAATATTTATTAGTTGGATTTTTGAAAATAAAAAACAATTGATTTCTTAAAGACTACATTAATGGATCTATAAAATGTAAACTTCATCTATAAAATTTATGTATGGAATAAATATTTCAGATTATATTTATTTTAATATTATTAATATAATTTATTCGATGTTACGACCCCCACCCCACAAAGTGAACCCCTCGTGGGCCGGTAATGTGAGAAGGGAGATAATGACCCCCCGAGTTCTGCCTCCAGTAGGCCCTAGGTAGGAGACTAGCACCAAGGGTATAACAAACACACAAATGGAAGGCATTACCCTCTAAGAGAACACATGTGGAATGGAGAGATTAGAGAGACACCAACCAACTCCAACTCAACCAATAAGATAAAAGAAATCCCATGTACACCTAAAAAATATCATGAAAAACTACTACAACTGAATGGAGAAAAACTGCAAGTACACAAAAGAAATACAAACAACAGCAAACACAGTCCCAAATAGATCCTCCAACTGCATGCTAGTAGAAACCAGTCTGATCTCAAACCTGCTCCTAGTGACCTGAAAAGCAGTTTATACATACATAGGGTGAGTATAACAGTACACTCAGTAGGATCCTCCTCGAATCCACTCATGAAAAAGTAAAGAAACCATGCTAAATCACAGTGAACAACAAGTGAAACTAACTCTTCACCTAAATAGGTATATTATGTTCCCCTCCTCACCATGGCCACTCTCATAATGTAACACATAAAAGAGTATATAATATAATAATGAATATCAAGGGTACCCCTCTACTACTTCCCCACTGGTTTGCGGCTTCACCCCAACGTTGCACATCCAAAGTATCTACCTCCACAAAGGCTTGCCTGTAGACACCTTGATGAAGCACCAAAATATACACCTCATGCAACAAAACCACCACGTCTATTTAAGAAATGTAACCAGGTAGTTTCTGGGAGCCACCACAGCTCGCATAACATGTATTATACATCAGGTATTATACCTCAAGCAATTACAGCCCATACACTGAGTAAGGATCCCAATTCCATCACAACCTATACACATTACACCTATAGTAGTCTATAGAAAACTATATCCAGAATATATGTGTGTGAATAAAAACAAGCCATTACATCCCTCTACACACATATATGGGGAAAAATAACCAATGTACCTACCAGCACATGTAACTACCAAGTGAAGAGGGAGGGGACAAAGGGGGTACTCAGCATCCATTCTCCCACAATAATGTAGGAGAAAACACCCCCTAAGGGCACTGAATCCATGAGGTGTTCGTTTCCCTTACTGATAGGGTGGAGTATCATATTGAAACACAAAAAGTTCAAAATATACTATAGCTCCCAACCACACTATAGGAATAACCTAGTCTTAGAATCAACTATAGCTGATGTCTCTCAGACACTAGGCTGATACTTATAAGACTAGGTATCCGATAAGCCCACAACCATTTAAAGAGCTTTAATACATTACTTCATTCCCTTTTTTATCATTTTATTTTTATGTTCATTAATTCTTTAAACATTAATTTACCAATAACAATTCGACATTAAATTTCATTAGCATCACACCCAAAGTACATTGTTCCTTCAAATCACAAACTCAGCATTGCTCCCTAGAAATCTCCAAACCCCATGGGTTAACAGCATTTATTCAATTATTTATTTAATTCATTACTTTCCCATATTCCTAGGAATTCTTGAAAAATAATATATTCTTCTAAACACAAGGGGCTCTACACGGTGAGTAGATGAACAACCCATCGAATCTTTTCCACTTATAGAAAAAGTGTAGACCCATCCTCCCCTGAGAAGCTAAAAATAGAAAGCACGTGGCATACCCTATGCTTCTTTTCCAATTTTGGAAGAAGGGTAAGAAAGACCATTTGCCTTCAGCAGTGGAGAATGTAAAGAAGATAAACAACCCAGAAGAATAAGAAGAAAACCAAAACATTCATATCCAACCCATTTAATCATCCCTTGTGTCCTCTCTGACACCCACATTCATAAACCGATCCATCTCGCCAGTCTAGGTGTTAACTACTACAAAAACCAGTAGGCCTCCATGCCCCCACATATCACAACAACCATTCGGGATCACATCCCAACACAAGAAGTAGGAAAACAAAAATCATATCGGTTGGTCTCTTGCCCCTTGAACAAGCAAGAGGGTAACTCAGAACCCTTCAAGTAATTATCAAACAATTAGTACTTCAATCTATCTTGAATTAACCGATTTATTATTCATAGGTTCCATATTCGGGAAACCAAAACTGTAAGCTATCAAAAATAAATTAAACATTCTTATTGCACCAATTTGACTAACATAAAAAATATACAACAATAAGAACCGGATTCATTTACATTCCACATTATCTTTATCTAAACAATTATCAATTAATTCATGTTTACATTCATTACTAATTTCCATCAAGAATGAACAAATAAACCAAGACATCATGGATATCACACTATCTAGCTAAAAAAAGATGCAATACAATATGGTTGATATCAATTTATTTATCTGGTTCAAAAATTTATTATTTCAATGCCATTGTGATCTGGTGGCTAAAACATTCTAACTATACAGTTTCATGTAAAAATTAAAGATAAGAAATGAATATACTACCTTAAAACAGTTCTTAAGGAACTTTATTCGATAATGATCCTCACAATAGATCACGATCGCCTCCCCCCGTGACAACTGCATCCACCAAAGGATGTCATGGAACTACTGCACCAACTGAATCCCAAGAAAATCTATTAGAATCATAGATATCACATGCCATAATATGTGAAGGATAAACTAGAGAAGGTGAACACAAAAGAACAATGACAAATCATACCTTGTTTTGAAGATTGATGGATACTTCTTAGTTGCACCAAAACAGGGGGTGCACTTGCAGTAAAAAAAATGTCGAGGGAAACCAATCCACCGAGAAATGTTTAATCTCACTATTCTTATAGGAAGGAAAGAAAGTTTTGAGCGTCTCTCACTAGGGAACAAAGATAAAGAACAAGGGAGGAAGATATCTTGTACCATTAGAAAATTTAATAGAGCAGCGGTTTAATATACAATGGATTTTCCATTAAAATATGATCCCATTAAACCACGTTTTTTGACCAACTAAATGAATCCCATGAATTAAAATATTAATATAGGAGTAATGGGATTTGATTTGGCCTTAAATCTCCTGAAACAAGGCCATAAATGCATTTTACATCAAAGAAAACATTAAAATGGAGAAACTGAAAAAATATTGAAATTTGGAAAAAGAAATATGAAATAGTCCTGGAAACACAATTCTTGAGATGTGACACAGTTTTTGACTCACAGTTTCTGACTCATCGTTTCTGTCTCACCATTTCTTTCTCACTATTTCTGTTTCACAGTTTCTGACTCACCATTTCTCTCTCACCGTTTCTGTCACACAGTTTCTATCTCACAATTTCTATCTCACCATTTTTGACTCATTGTTTCTATCTCACCATTTCTGTCTCACTATATCTATCTCACCATTTCTGACTCACCGTTTCTGTCTCACTATTTCTATCTCACTGTTTCTGTCTCATAATTTCTGAGTCAATGTTTCTGTGACAACGTTTTTGTCTCACTGTTTTTGACTCACAATAACACTATTCTCAAAATTCGAAAAACTATTCACAGAACTAGAAACTTGGAAAATTGTTGAGGATGAGTCACCTTGTCCTCCCAGAACACCTCAAACACAATATTTCAGCAATGAGATGGACCAGAGATGTCTGGGCCATTACATTAGATACCTCTCAAAACATTCTAATCCTCGAGAATCCAAAACCAACCCAATGAAATTCATCTTATAGAAACGAAATGTATATAACCACAAAGAGGACACTGTTACATGAAAAGAGTTTAAACATCAATCAACTCTGGGTACTGATCACGTATTTGTGACTCATGTTCCTAGGTACTATCTTCCATGCCACAATGCCAACATAAGACACGAACCAGTGGATGTTAATAGCCGCACAAGACCTTTTCCTTGCGGTCTTAGATCTCCACAAGTCACTACTCAAAGTTTGCATTGTCATCAACACTGATCCATCTCCAATCAATGATGTGAGAGTCATCTTGAGGATAACAATGGAGCTATGATACATGACCAATATTTTGTATCAGGCTCATATTCCAGGGAAGTTATACATAATATGCCACTGCTCCAACATGAGGTAACTACTCAAAAGGCCCAACAAACCAGGGAGAAAGCATACTCCCACAACCAAACCTCCATTTTCCATGACATAGAGTCACCTTTAGAAACACGTGATCCCCAACATCAAACTCTAAGGGTCTCCTCCTTTTATCATCATATGATTTCTGATGATCCTGCGCTGTCTTCATCATCTAATGAATCACCTGAACCATCTCTATTGTATTTTTCACTAGTTCAGATCCGACAATTGCTGACTCTCTGACCCCAATCCAACATAGTGGAGAATGGAGAGGCTAACCATACAGGGCTTCAAATGGATCCGTAACAATGGTGGATCGAAAACTATTTCTGTAAGAGAACTCAACCAAGGGAAAGTGCTTCAACTATGAACCTCCAAAACAAATAACAGAAGAGTGTAAGATGTCTTCAAGAGTCTAGATGGTTTTCTCTGTCTGACCATCCGTTTGAGGATGAAAAGTAGTGCTAAGGAATTGCTGAGAAACAAAAGCATGCTGGAGACCTGTCCACACCCAAGATGTTAAGCAAGGATCTTGATTAGAAATGATTATACAAGGGACTCCATGAAGTCTCACCACCTCTTATAGATACTCCCATGAAAAGACATCCACTGAGCTCGACTCGTTGATTGCTATGATGTGGGACAATTTTGTTAAATGATCCACTACCTCCCAAATAGAATCATGTCTTCTTGTTGCACGAGGTAAACTAGTAAAAAATCTATTGAGATGTCCTCCCAATTCCACTGAGGAATATCTAATGGCTGGAGAAAACAATTGGGGATGCGTTGCTCAGCCTTAACCTTCTGGAAGACTAAACATCGAGACACAAACTCTGCAACTGCACACTTTAGCCCAGACCACTGAAACTGACTCCTCAAGGGTTAGTACATCTTCTTTACACCAGGATCCAACGCTAAAGGGGAACTATGGAACTCCCTGAGAATCGTCTCACGCATCGTCTAAGGAACTAAAATCCTTGCACGATACAACACTAGATGTTGTTCATCTTCAGTCCAACCATCAGGGGCCTCTCCACAAACAACTCGGTCTCTCCAGACCTCTACCACAAGATCCCCAAACTAGGACTCTTCCTACTACTGCAACATAAATGATTACACCGTCATCTAGAAAAAAAACCTCTTACCCAACTACTCCCATATCAAGATGTAATGCTGATAGTTCTTCCATTACTCTCTAGGAATCACCTGATTCTTGTATAGCATCACATTGCATAATTCAAATCAATTAATCATCTACTACATTACACTTTCTAGGTGTATACAATATTTTGATGTCGTATTCCTGTAAGAGGTCCATCCACTGATGCTATCATAAGTTAATGTCATGCTGGGAGAAAACATACCTCAGGCTCTTATGATCGATGAAAACCACATAGCGCTAACCAATGAGGTAATGTCTCCACAAAATTAGTAAAAAGACCACGGCTACCAACTCAAGATCATGAGGGGCATGGTTACATTCATGAGGAAGAAACTGCTGAGACCCATAAGAAACAACTAATCTTTGCTGCATGAGAACATAGCCTGATCCTAGATGTGAAGGATCTAAGAAAACATCAAACTGAACTCCCTCTGTTGGGATATAAAAAACTAGAGCACTTACTAACTTCTCATTTAGATGCTCGAAAGCTTCTTGACACTTACCAGTCCATATGAACGCCTAATATTACCCAGTAAAAGATGTCAGAGGAGTTGAAACTCGAGAGAAATCGGCATTAAACCTCCTGTAGTAGCTTGCGAGACCAAGGAAACATGGAACCTCTAACACTTTATTGGGGGCTTCCAAAGACACAACTGATTCTCTCTTCGATGGATCCACAGCTACCCCCCACTGGGTTAGAAATGTGAGATGGGAGATAATGACCCTGAGTCCCACCTCCAGTAGGCCTCAGTTTGGAAAATAGCACTGAGGGTATAACGAATATACAAATGGGAGGCATGACCCTCTTAGAGAACACATGCAAACAAGAAAGATAATAAAGACACCAAACAACTCCCAAAAAACAGAAATATAAAAGAAATCCCAACTACGCATGTGAAATTTCATGCAAAAATACTACAAATGAAAGGGAAAAAACATCATGTACCAAAAAGAAATTAAAACTACAGCACCCACAAGCCCGAACAGATCCTACAACCAAAATCTAGTAGTAACCTGCCTGATCTCCAACCTGATCCAAGTGACCTGAAAAGTAGTTTATATATACATAGGGTGAGTATAACAGTATACTCAGTTGGATCCTCCCTGAAGACTCTCGTTCAAAAGTAAAGAAAGCATATTTAAGCACATTGAACAACAAGTGAAACTAACTCATCACCTAAATAGGTAAACAATGTTCCCAACCTTTCCGTGGATACTCTCACCAAGTAACGCATAAATGAATATGTTATATAATAAATAATATCAAGGGTACCTTGGTACTACTTCCCGACTAGTTTTCCTCTTTTCCCCAATGTCACACTTCCAAAGCATCTATCTAAAAAAAGGCTTGCCCGTATACACCTGAGCGAAGCACCACAACATGCACCTTGTTTAATAAAACCACCACGTCCATGTAATCAAAGTAAACATGATTTTTCTAGGAGCCACCACAACTCGCATAATGTCTATCATACATTGGGTATTATACCTCAATCCATTACACCCCATACACTAAGTAAGGATCCTCAAGCCATCACATCCTATACACGTTACACCTATAGTAGTCCATACAATACTATATATATAATATATGTGTGTGAATAAGAACAAGCCACCACAACCATCTACACACATATATTGGAAAAAATAACCAATGTGTTTTACATCACAAGTAACTACCAAGAAAAGAGAGTGTGGCCAAAGTGGATAGTTAGCTATCCATCCCCCCCAAGGAGTTTTGGGGAAAACACCACCCCCGGGGCTCAGAATCCCCAGGGTGTCAGTTGAAATTACTGATAGGGTGAATTATTCTATAGAAACACAAAAAGAATGCAATATACTTTATCTCAGAACCACACTATGGTCATAACTTTGTCTTAGACTCAATTTCAACTAACATATCTCAAACTCTGTGCTGCTACTTATATGACTAGGTATCCTATAAGTACACATGCATTTAAAGATCTTTAATACATTACTTCATTACATTTTTATCATTCTCAGTTTACGTTAATTAATTATTGAAACAATAATTAACCAATAAAAATTCCTCATTAAATTTAATTAACATCACACCCAATGTACCATGGTACTTCAAATCATGACCTTAGCATTGTGCCCCAACAATCTCCAAACCCCATAGGTTAACATCATTTATTATATTATTTATTTAAAAAATTACATTCCCATATTACCAAGAATTATAGAAAAAAAAATCTATTCTTCTAAAAACAAGGGGCTCAACATGGCAAGTAGATGAACTACCCATCGAGTCATTTCCACCTATTGCAAGAGCGTAGACACATCCCCCCTTGAGAATCTAACCATGGAATGCATGTGGCATACCCTATGTGTTATCTCCCCTATCAGAAGAAGTGTAATAAAGACTGGATTCCTTGAGCAGTGGAGAAAGTAAATCAGATAAAAAAACAAGAAGAATCACTAGAAAACCAAACATTCACATCCAACCCATTTCATCATCCATGGTGTCCTCCCTAACACACACATTCATAAACTGATGCATCTCTCCACTCTAGGTGTCAACTGTTACAAAATCCAGTTGGCCTCCATGCCCCCACATATCACAACAGCCATCCTGGCTCACATCACAACACAAGAAGTAGGAAAACAATAATCATATCGACTGGGCTCTTGGCCCTTGAACAAGCAGTAGGGTAACTCAGAACCATTCAAAGAATTATCAAACAATCAGTTCATTATTCCATCTAGAATTAACTGATTTATTTTTCATAGGTTCGATATTAGGGAAACCTAAATATTAAGCTATCAAAAATAAATTAAACAAAATTACTAATCCAATTTGACTAACATCAAAAAAATAAAACAATAAGAACCAGATTTATTTACATTCCTCTTTATCTTTATCCAAACAATTATCAATTAATTCTGGTTTACGTTCTTTACCAATTTCCATCAAGAATGAACAACTTAACAAAGAAATCACAGATATCACACTATCTAGGAAAAACAAGAGGCAATAACATACGATTGAAAAAAATTTATTTCTCCGGTACATATATTTTTTATGTCAATTCCATTGTGATCCATTGGCTAAAACATGATAACTATAAAGTTTCACGTAAAAATAAAAGAGAAGCAAAGAATCCCCTACCTTAAAAATGTTCTTAAGGATATTTATATGAGAAAAATCCACACAACGGATCATGATCCCCTCCTCCGGTGACAATTACATCCACCCTAGGATGTCATGACACGACCACACCAACCGAAACCCAAGAAAATCCATTA
Source organism: Viscum album (assembly GCA_963277665.1). NCBI lineage: Eukaryota > Viridiplantae > Streptophyta > Magnoliopsida > Santalales > Viscaceae > Viscum > Viscum album. The sequence goes on from OY728127.1 coordinate 321,313,370, forward strand.
GAAGCATGAAGATCACATGCCATAATATGGAAGGGATAAAGAAGAGAAGGTGACCCCAAAAGAACTATGACAAATCATACATTATATTTAATATTGATGGATACTTCTCAGTTGAACCAAAATAAGTGGTGCACATGAAGCAAGAAGAACATCAAGGGAAACCAATCCCCCGGGAAAATTTTTATCTCTCGATTCCTACAGGAACGAAGGAACGGTTCGGGCATCTCGCACCAGAGAAGAAGTAGAAAGAATAGGGGAGGAAGATCTCTTATCCCTTTATAAGATTTAATGGAGCAATAGTTTAAGATACAATATACTTTCCATTAAATTTGGATCGCTTTAAACCATGTGTTTTGACCAAGTAAATGTGTCCTGGGCCTTCAAAAAATTAATATAGAAGTTATGCGATTTGATTCGGCCATAATTCCCTTTAAACAAGGCCATAAATGAATTTTACTTCAAAGAAAATGTTAAATTAGAGAAACTGAAAAAACATGGTAATTTGGAAAAGGAAAGATGAAACAGTTCTAAAAACACTTTTCATGAGTTGTGACACCATTTCTGACTCACCATTTCTGACTCACTATTTCTACCTCAGCATTTCTGTCTCACCATTTCTTACTCACCATTTCTGTCTCACAATTTTTTTCCCACTGTTTTTGTCTCACCGTTTCGGACTCGCCGTTTCTGTCTCATCATTTATGTCTCACCGTTTTTTTCTCACCGTTCCTGACTCACCTTTTCTCTGACACCATTTCTGTCTCACCATTTCTGTCTCCCCATTTCTATCTCACCATTTGAAACTCACCGTTTCTGTCTCACCGTTTTGGTCTCACCGTTACTGTCTCGCCGTCTCTGACTCCCCATTTCTCTAACACCGTTTTGGTCTCACCGTTTCTGATTCACCATGACAATGTTTATAAAATTGCAAACACAGTTCACAGAACTGTGAATTTGGAAAAGTGTTGGGTATGAGTCACCTTGACTTCCTATAACACCTCAAACACCAGATTTTAGCAAAGGGATGGACTAGAGAGGTCTGAGCCATTACATTCAATTTATATATAAATAAATCTATAACTGCATCAACATTGTGTCATAATTAAATATAATTATTTAATGTATAAAAAATATGAATAAATTATCCTGATGTAGATAGATATATTTTATTTCAAATTACTATTTATCGTTTAATTTTACTTTATATATCACTAAATTAAAAATGATTTACTTCTTAAAAATATGAGTATGAAATTTTTATCATATCTTTAAATAAAATATAATAAATGTCATATTCTGACCCAAGTGGATTTAAAAGGTTAAAATTTTAGCCTAAGGATTATTTTGGTCAAAACCCAATCATGAAGTTAAATTAGGAAAAAATTTATGGAAATTTTATAAAATTATAATATTATTTTATCATGAAATTACCCCACTTAACCATAATCATGGTAAATAAAATACTAACGTTACTGTTCACAATAAATTATGTTTATCCTATTAGATTATAATTTTTATAATTTTTAAAAATATTCTTTTTTCTTTAAAATTAAATTTGTAGAAGTGCCTAAATTAAGGTTACCACTAATATAGTAGATGTGGCAAGAAGGTGGGTGAAAGTGACATTCAAAAAGATCAATAAGTTTTTATATCTAATTTCAAATTAAAATTTACTTCAATGTCAAAAATTTTATTAAATTAAAAAAAAGAAATATTTAATTATTGCATAAGAAAAATTAAAATAATAATCTAACAATAAATGATTTAGATGTAAATGTAGTTTTAAAATGCATTATATTCACCATTCAATATAAAATGAGTATCAAGAGAAAAAGACCAAAAATACAACCAAAATAATTTTTGTTAAACATATTCTAAATAAGATTTTAAATTTGTAACATAAAATAATACAACTAACAAAAATTATATTGAAAAATGGTTTTCAATCTATTGGTGGAAAAAGTACCTTTTAAAAATATTTGCCATTTTTTTTGAAAATTGTAGTAATTCTTATTTTAAGCCCATAAAATTTATTGGAATAAAATAAAATCATTTAATAAACATGTGTGGACAAAATATATTCTGTTCTGTTCATTCCAAACAATACAATGGCTAGGTGATACCTACCACTTAAAAAAATAATATTAATAATATATTATTTTTCAATATAAATTATTTTTCTGTGCAATATGAGAATTCATAGAACAAAATTGTTGTGTGTAATGAATGATTTCAGACATTTCATACCCATTAATGTAAAATGACCATCCAATTAAAATATATTAATATATTTGAAAATTTCTTATTCTTTTAGTACATCAGATTTTACGTCCTTCCCCTCTTTTGGAAATTTTGTCCTCTCGATTTTATTGACCTATCATATTTGTGTGGGTATTTATCTCTCATTACATTTTAAGATTCCAATGTTACCTCTTCAAACATATGGTTTTGATAAAAACATTAACACGATTAATAACCTTATTCCGCAACACTTTCTCTTTGGGGTCAAGAACATGAACTTGGGGTTCCACATTAGAAATATTTTCTTCTAGCTGAACTATTTATGGAATAAAAACACGATATGGATATGGAATATACACTCATAACATTGAAACATGAAAAAAAATTGTGTAGTTTGGATACATTCAAAGGCAAGGACAGTTGGTAGTAAACTGATATAACTTTTTTTAGGATTTAATAGTTTCCAATAAACTGTGGACTCCACTTCCCCTTCTTAACAAAATGCATCAAACATTTCCCTGGATAAAATTTTAGAAAAATATAATCACCTACCTCAATAGAAAGATACTTCTTTTGGTCATCCGCCTAATATTTTTTTCCTGAGTTATTCTAATGTGATGCTGAATGAAATGTTCTTTCTATGTAATTTCTATTACCATCTATGGTCACATAATGTTTTTCCCCAAAATCATCCCAAAAATCCAGAGTTTGAAAATTATTTCTTTATAATGCATCAAATGGTGTCGTATGTATACTAAATGAAAAATAATTTTATAACTAAACTCATAAAAAAATGTTGTTGATCCCAACATCCCTGGTAATCCATTAAACAAGTACATAGAATATCCTCCAAGGTCTGTTTTTTTTCATTTTGACTTCCCATCTAATTGAGGATGAAAAACAATACTGAAATTGTATTCATTACCCAAAAAATTATGAAGGTATTTCAAATATTTAGAGGTGAACTTGGGATCATGATACGATATAATAGAGAGTATAATTCTTTTTAACCTAACTATCCCTTTAATATCAATCCGACTATTTTTTTTCTAAAGATAAAGTGTCTAAAATAGGAATTAAATGTGAATATTTCTTAAATCAATCAATAATCACATAAATCACATTGTTAACTTGAGAATCCTTTGGTAATCCCACTATGAAATCCATGGGAATATTTTCCCATTTACACTCTGAAACTCGAAATGGCTGATGTAACCGATTTGATAATTTTCATTCTTCATTAACCTAATTACTAGTAAAATACTTCATAGTAAACTCAGTAATTTATCTTTTCATTCCTTCCCACATGTAATACTCCATAAATACTGTATATATCTTTTACGTCTAAGATGAAATGAAAATGGATTACAATGAGTTTCACATAAAAACTCCTTCTTTTTCTATGAATCACAAGGCACACCCATCCTTTTACCAAATCTCAAAACATAATCTTTTTCAATGTTAAATTCATGTAAAATTACATTTTCAACCAATTATACATTTTTATGCAATCCATAGTATTCCTTTTGTGCTGGCATAATTCTTTATGATAGAGATAATTACACTATAACATGAAACAAAACGAAATTATTTCTTATACAAACAACTTCCATGATAAATTTTATCAAATCATTAACCGGGTGGTCATGTTATAAACAAAATATGGTTAATGATTCATTACTTTTCTAGATCAAAGTATCAACCAATTTATTGTAATTTCTTGGAAGGTAATAAATTGTGAAATCATATTCCATTATTATTTCAAACCATATTCTTTGTCACACATTCAATTATATTAGAGTGAATATATACTTAAAAATATTATGGACATTATATATTTCATATTTTAATCCATAAAGATGATGGATAGAAATTTTTAAAGGAAAAAAACATTAGAAAATTCTAAATCATATGTTAGGTAATTTAACTCATGGGGTTTTAAATTTCATGAAGCATAAGAAACTACCTAATAATTTTTCTTTAGGACACTACCAAGTCATTTAAATGAATCATCAATATAGAAAAAAAATTCCCCATTTTGGGATGGTAGTTTCGGAACTATAGAATTTACTATTTATGTTTTCAATTGATGAAAACAATCATCAGATTCTATTATCTAGATGAAAAAAACACCTTTTTGAGTTATGTTATTCAGTGGAATAGATAAAAATAAACGTTTTTCAATAAACCTATTGTTATATTGTACAAAATCCAGAAAATAGACATCTCATTTATAGTTTTTGGTATTTTCCATTCTCAAATAAATTTAATTTAATCATGATCAAAATTTGTTCCATCTTTAGAAACAATATGAGTCGGGAATGAAATTCATTGTAACCAAAATCCACTCTTGATGAATTTATCATACATTTTATTTTCATTAATGGTTATGAAAACACACATGAGAGGACATTTATTCTTATATTTATTTTTAGAATATAGTATAATGTAATCAATAAACACAGCCAAAAACAAATCCAAAAACTCATGAAACATTTTATTTATAATATCTTTGCATACAATAGGTTCATCAGATAACCCAAATGGCATTAATATAAATTCATAATTACATATCAATAATAAAATAAGGTCTTTAGAATGTATACTTCCTTTACATTCAACTATTGGTACTACGACCTCTAGTCAACCTTTAAAAAAAGTTGTGGTCCTTGTAGTTGATCTAAAACAAAATCGATATGCGGACAAAAGATACTTGTTCTTAGTAGTGATGTTACGAAAGCCTCTATAACTTATGAAAAGATTAATTGGACCAAATTTTTATTTATAAGAAAAGATAAGAGCACCTGATGGTGATGTGTTAGGATGAATGAAAATTTTATCACATAACTCCTCTAATTGCATCTACAACTCTAGAAGTTCAATTTTAGCTATTAAATATGGGTGGGTTGAAATTGGATTTCAATTAAGAACTATGACAACATGAAATTGAAATTTACACTCATGTATAATACCTAGAAATTTTTATGGGAAAACATCACGATACTCATTTACCACTATCACATAATTTATCTATATAATTCCTTTGTTTTTAACAATGTATGTAATATAAAATTAATTTCCATATTTTAATAGTTTATATTTTTTCTAATATGTTTTCAATGGTATGGGTTTGTTCTTGTACACAAAATGAAGCACTTTTTGGAAAAAACATCTTTAGCTCTACAATTTATCTTTGTATTGTTAACAGAAATCCAATACATACCTTGAATAACATCAAACACTACAAGAGGATGAAAAAATAGGTTTGCATGTAAATTATTTCCACAGAGAAGGACTTAAATATTCCAAAAATTAACGTTTTCCTCAACACTTATTCATGTTTTATGATAATTTATGGATTCAATTCTAATGGTGAACTATTCAATTTTCAAGAAAAATTCCAAGAAATTAACAAAGGTGTAGAACCTGAATCAATGAACACATTGGGATAATCTGAATAAAAAATCAATAGACCTGATAACACTTTATATGATGGACCAATATCTAATGAAGTAGTTACAATTTATTTCACCACACCTTTATGTTTATAGTCTGGCTGCTTCACATCATTAGTGTTCTTTTTTGGACACTCATTTTCAAAATGACTCATCTAATTGCACTTAAAACATTTTGCTAACTATAAATTATATTTTTCCTTACCACAACCATTATGTTTTTAATTGCTGTTACAAGCCTTATATCCCATTTTACGGCATTTGAAGCACTTCACATTATTGATATGTCATCCTCCTATGTGTTTTTTACAACAATTTTCACAAACTATAATCATAATTTATTTTCCATCAGAAATTTTTATAAATTCTCCCCATTCACATTCCACCATGACCCCTTATTCTTTTGGTTTTCAAAGAACACATGAACATTAATAAAATAAATTTCCACCTTCTCCACACATTGAACATGTTTTTTTGTTCTTTTAAACTCACAAGAAGACAAATCACTTCAATACATTGTTCTCTATCATGAGTAATAATTATTGACTTACTATCAAGTTACTAGATGATATTTGGAGTGTACCTTGCCATTCAGGTGAATTACACTTCGTATGCATCAACTAAATCCCCAACATTCCTCAATTCCACGAATAGTTTATCTATCCTAATTCAAATCTCCTTATGAAAATATTAATCATGAAAAATATTTTTGATTTTATCCCACTCAAGAGAATCAATATCTTCACTCTACCAAATATTCTTAACCATCGAATAACACAAATCGTCATCTCCTTGAAAAAGGTAAACTATACGACTATCCTTTTTATTGTGTAATCACCCCTTGACATTGAAAATATTATATGGATCGTTAATCAAACATTCCACAAGAACATGGTCAGATGATACACTGAATGATGGAAAATGATATGTCTTGAAATGCTTCTTATTGACATGTTCCTCTATGTTTCATCTGGTTTATCTTGCGTATGGATACCACCCCCATTTTTATCTTGATTCAAATGTACCATCAAAAAAACAAATAGTTTAGTTCTGATTTATACCATTTCAGCTAACTGACTGGGAAGGTTGTTTTCATCGAGAAGTCATCCCAGCACAACTACCTTCTGTCCTCTATGGAAATCCATTATGAACAGAAATTTATTAGATGAATCATCCTGGCAATATTTAAATTATCTATCATTTCAATTTGAAGATAAAGTAAAATTAATTTAAAGATATTCTATTAACATTGTCCTAACTCCTCACCTTATCTAAAATAACCTCTAATACTAACAATAAGAACCCATCCTTAGACATTGCATAATCATGAATTAAGACAATAATTTACAGTCATTCACATTAAATATTTCTTTGGTTTAGGGTTTTAGAGAATCAAACCATAACAATTATATAAAAACTCAAATATTAAAAAGTATACATGACTACTCACTATCCATTTTTTCTTAATCCAAAATATTTCAAAATAAATCATAAATTCATTTTCTAGATAAATTTAATAATAAAATTCATCCTGTCTTCTGCAATTATATTACTAATCCTTATACCATGTGTAAAAAATTTCGAAAACATGGGATGAGTACAAAAGGATCATTAAGAGATATGAAATAAGGAATGAACCATATATCCATGATAATTTAAATGTCGTGATTTAAAAAAAAACATATAATCTTCACACATAAATCATAAACCCATTAGTATACCTCATGAAATTATAATATTCTTGTAATACTCATATAAATCCTAAATAACAAAGGTATCATGTTTCATCCATGACATTCACACATTGTATCCACCATTTCTAAATAGAGAGTAACCTCCATGGTAACATTTAGAAAACCCATCACAATATATTCCCAAAATATATTTTGATAAACCCAACTAGTTAACTCCATCACATCACCCAATGCATTGGATATATATCTTACCCTCACCTTCCCTAATTTTATCAATTAAACACCAATATTCATAAATAATCCCCACAAACCATAATAGAATGATAACACATAAAACAAATATAAATGAAAAAACATTTTTACTTTGAAATCAGAAGATATAATATCAAGATATTGACACAATTAGTCTATTCTAAAAACCATTTCCAAAACAAAAAGACCTAAAACTGTAATATGGTATTTATTTTTCATTTACAAGCATTAAATCTCATAGAGGAATCCAAATATCAAATAATGGTCATGGGGGAAGAAAAGTCATTATCATCGCATACAATAAAAAAACATTCCATTCGTCATTTAGTAAAATAATTCATATACATAATATTTCATTTAAAAAAAATTGAATGATATTTAATGTCAAAGGGGTTTATTATACACCATATTAAAGAAGGTGGTGTATATTATCAAAATATTCCTCAATGAAATGAGACTTAGATGAAGTCCCTTACCCCGAGTCTCACTCATCTCGTACATTCATTATCATCATGAATAAAAAACATTGGCTAATTTATACTTTCTTTATAACCATTTTTATTTTCATTATTCCCATTATAGTAATTATTTCTTTGTTAAAATAATTACATAATTATTGAAGTTCATATCAGATGTTTTTTTGATATTCGGTAATTGAGTTGAAAATGAACACGGTATGCTGTCAATAGTCCATGGGGTCATAATTCTAACATATATATAATAAAATTCATGAAATAATTAATACATTTTCATATATATTATACCTTTAAAATCATTTATTAAATATGTATATGAAAAATATAGAATATTATAATCATGGAGAAGGTAAGTTGTATGTACGCATTAGTAAAAATTTCATTTTTCCATGATCATGATGGAAATAAGGTAAATATAATTCTATAAATAATGAATGATAAAAAAATAAACAATAACAAGATAAAATTTTAAATATACTTATATATATTATCCAAGTAATGTGGTTATTAATAAAGAATCACAATGCTTCATCAAGGTAATAATTCACATATAAACATGAATTAAACTATTTTTTTTATGTATAGGGAAAGAATGAACATAATTGATATATTATTTTCCTATAATGATAAATATTTCATGAATATCAAATATGCACATTAATTATATCATTATAATTTTTTTTGAGGGATAGTTATGGAAAATAAGTTATATCGGTTCGTGGATGTCATAGTTCCCACTAACACAAAAATGGATAATTAATTTCCCATTTAATGGAAGTGGAAATGAATTTTTGTGATTATATTAAAATAATAACATACCAGTATACTGAGGAACCTAGTTTAATTATTTAATCATTGATTAAGAATATTGGACCGAAGAGGATGAATAAATAAAATTGAAACACCTAAAATAAAAACATTACATTTCCATTGGTTATTCACTGTAATTAAAATATTAACACTTTACGGAGGGTTTCAACCTAAATTAAGGATTCATGAATGTGGGGAGTGATTCATGGAAGGGTTATTAGATTATCTTGGCTGATACAATATGTTTTTAATCTTTATGGAATATATATTAATGGGTTCCCTTTTATAGGAGACATAAGGGGCACTCGTGGAATTATTAAAAGTATAAAATTAATATAAATTCATTTTCTTTTAAAAATTTGTAAAAAATGATTTATTTCAAATATATAATGATTATGGGTCAAAATGTAATCGTCCAATGAAAATTAGACATGTTTCAAAATATTTTTAATGCCTATCCTTTTTTTAAACCCTTTTTAATCTTACCACTATATCAAGTAATTTACACTTAGTGGGGTTAAGTAATTTCCAAATCATACCAAACGAAAAATGAATGAGTCATTAATAATTTTTTTTCATAATCTAGATATTTTTATAAATAATTTAGTTTTTTAAAAATTATATCCTTTAATAATTATTTTATATTTTAAAATTTGAAAAAAATTTAGATTTGATACTATTTTTTCATGAAATTTCAAAAAATAATAACAACATTATAACAAATAAAATAATACATAAAATCATCTATAACATTTCAAATTAGTCCCTAAAATTAGTGTATCATAACAAACATTTAAATTATATCTATTTTAACAATATGAATATCATATATTTGATTCTACTGGTAATAAATATGTTACTACATCATCATTGTATATAAATTAAAATTAATTATTCAACTTCTAAAAATTATAAATAAATTATCATGATGTAGATCATAATCTTATCTTTAAAATTTCTATTTATATTTGAATTTATCTTCTATATAACTTATTATTAAAAATGACTTATTAAAAATGTGAGTTTGACATGTTTAACTTATCTTTAAAAAAATATCATAAATTTTATAATCTTACAAAAGTGGACTGAAAATGTTATTATTTCAACCTATTGTTGATTTTGGTCCAAACCTACTCATACAATGAAATTAGGACATGTGTTTGAGTTTTTTTTAAAATTTTATATTGTTAATTTTACCTTTAATTACTAGACTTACAATTTACCGTGGTAAAAAATAGTAAAGATACTACTAACAAAAAATTAATTTTATCCTATTCGATCAAAATTTACATATTGATTACAATAGTGGAACTCCTTTTATCAAAATTTTATTTACAGAAATGGCTAAATTTGTTTTAACACAAATCTAGAAGATGTGGCGAGAATGTGTGTATAAGAAACGTTCCAAAATTCCAATAAGTTTGTATTTAAAATTTCAATATGAAAAATAAAATAATGATCAACATTGAACTAAATTATAGAAGAACTAATTATTGAAAATTTAAAATAATTTAAAAATATATTCTTTCTATAAATAATTTAGTTTATATAAATTTTTAAAATGATTTATTTTTTAATAACAATTAAAAAATAAATATTATGAGAAAAACACCTAGAATTAAACCAAAGTAAATTTCCATCTTCCTCTTCTATGAAAAATATTAATTTCTCATATAAAACATATAAAACTATAACTAACTATATTTAAAAATCATTGTCCATCAAAAGTTAAGATAACAATCATTTAAAAATATTAGATCTTTTATGCCTAAAATTGGATTTATTCTTATTTTAAGCCCATAAATTTTATTGCAATAAAGTGAAATCATTTAATAAACATGTGTAAATATAATATAGTTCGTTTTGTTCATTCCTTCTTTTAAAATTTCTAGTTCATAACTACCAATTAATATAATAATATTAACAATATATTTTTTATGGTATAACACATTCTTTTATGTAACGTAAGATTTCATAGAAACCCACTATCATGTGTTGGGTATGCTATCATACATAGCATCCACTTTAATTTAAAATAATTACCTAATTCAAAAATATTAATATATTTGAAAATTTATTTTTCAATAATTACATGGGAGGTTACCCATATTCTATTGATTCATGTCCCATAGTCCTCCACTTTCAAGGGTTGTATCTCCCCTATATGTTATGTATATACTGAGGTGAAAAAAATTTCCAAGTATAATTACATATTTTTGAGGGATAATGATAAAAAATTTAAATTCATTTTTATGTTTTATTGCGTATATTTTTTATGATCCTAATATTCCAATGACACTAATGTTTTGTTTCTAGGATTTGTAACACTATTATATACTTTAGCATAAAAATGATGTAATAGTCTTTTATGAAAATGTTGGGTCCCTATATATGTTTTCAAATCATGGGTAATTAATTTTTGGAATTATCATTTGAAAATGTTGGAATAATTCATATAAATAAGATTATGTATATATAAGTATAAAATAAGAATCATTTTATAATAATTCTAAACACAAGAATCCAAAAGATATACCTTCAGAGTAAATTTACTAATTTTTAAAAATTATTTAATCATTCATTGTTGACTTCTGTTTTGTTATAAAAAATTATAACATGGTGGGAATAAAGAGAATCTAGGACAGTAACCGTTGTGGGAGAAAAATACAATGAGTCATCGAACAATATTCCAAATTCCATGGTATATTGAGCATGAAACATTATAGTGATGCTTACCCAACTATCTTAGGCTATGAACAATAACCTAAACCTTGCAGATTTTTTCTTTCACCCATGAAGGAAAAACATGCTGTTGATCCCATTATATAGTAACAAATACCAATTATTAGTGTATCTTTTGATCTACTTATTGAGGAAGAGTATATTAACTAAATGAGGAATCTATTTTTCTAGTATTATGATAATGAGGATGTGACTCATGATATCTATCATTAAAATGGAGAATCTATTCATTGGTGGGAATTGATAAATAATGCTAATTTTATGGTTGAAATACAAGAGATAGAGTGGGAATAAATTATGAAAAATATTTATTATTATGTATATATAGAGAAATATTAAAATAAAGATCGATATATAGTTATTAGAGTTGAGTAAATAGGAATGTGAATCAATCATAGACTATAATGAATCATTCACAAGGCTTTCCAGATATACCTGATGATTTTTTATCCAAAATTATAAAAAATATATAGTCTATTAGGTGGTTTAATATGAGACAATCAAAATGACCAAAATATACAATATTTTTTATGTTAAAACGAAGTATATTGATTTTCCCTAACATTTGATATTGATTTCGGAGAATGGTCTCGTGGTTATGGACATAAGTAGATAATAATGGTGTCTCAAGTTAGAGGATCAAATGAAAATGGAGGACATAGGATCCTTCCACCCACGTGTCAAAATATTTGGATGAAACGTCATGGTAATTGACTAAATTGTATGCAGAAATGATTCAAGTGTGGGAGATAGGGACACCATGATCATGAATGTCAAAGTGAAATATAGACGGTGAAAAAATAATGTTTTAATGGAAGGAAGATCCTAATTCACCACCCAAGGATTTATTATTCAGCTATAGGTGGAATAAAACTATTCAATCCATTTCTATAAACCATGGTCCATTGATGGATACCATGATAGAAACCAAAAAATTCAATGGTGAAAGGGAAATAATATTCCATCCCAAATTCTGAAGTAGTGCGTGAAAATGATGTTGTACAATGTTCACATCCAAATCACTAATGATGATAAAATGTTTTATTTGATTTTCTTCCACATTCTATTATATCTTACAAGTGTGATAGAACTATTGAATGTAATCCCCAATACCTTGATCTTTAGATATCTATGAAAATACCTATTGCTAAGATACATGCAACCATTCTAATATACCCTTCTCCTATTTCTGTAAGTAAAAATATTTTTCATATGAATCAAATAATAATTATGTTGATTGAATTTTATGATATACTATTAATGTATTGGATCCCATTAAACATACCCCACATCAATTATCAGAAATGGGGAATCTATTTTCATATTCCAAACTGTCCCATGATCAAGTAAAAATTCAAGGGAGATCATGACAATATAACTAAAAATCCCACAATGGTGTTGGGGTGGATACCCTATTTTGGAAAATATCTTTCAAAAATGGATGATCCAAAGAGTATTATGTAAATACACTAGATCCTAAGGTATTTTTACAGATATATATTATACATGGAGGTAATCCAATCTCCAAAGACCACAATTGGATGGCTCTTATTAAATCAGAGTAGTTAAATAAAAAAATTATGATCATTTGGAAAAGTATTTATACACCCTAGTGCAACACAATGGGTTCCACTAGAGCTCTCTATAAAGAAAAAGGATGGATAAATGTGGTTGTGTGTCGACTATAGGGAGCTCAATAAGATCACTATAAAGAACAAGTATCCTATACCAACGATTGACAAAAATATTGATCATCTAGAACAAGGTAAGAACCAATCCAACGTGTATCTTCATTTGGAATATCATTAGTTTATGGTGAATAAATATGATATTCAAAAGTTAGGTTTTCAAAAAATGTAAGGGAACTATGAGTTCATAGAGACTCCCTTCCAGTTTAATAATTCTAATATGATCTTTATGGATATTATGAATAGGTTATTTGAAGGATAACTTGATAAATTTATGTAATTATTCATTGATGTTATTATTATTTACTTCAAGTCAAAGGAGGAGCATAAATATACTCTATATACTGTTTTATAAAACATAAGTAAGGGTAAAATGTATGCTATGTTCTATAAGTGTTAATTATGGATATAGAAAGTCAGATTCTGATGGAACATTATCAAAAGTGACCACATTATTGTGGAACCTTCAATGATAATTAGAATTGGGGAATATCCTAAACCAACTAGTGACATGAAAATTTATTATTTCCATGAATTAGTGGGGAACTATCTATTTTTTAAATGAATTTATTTAAATTTTCTAGCTTGATAAATAATTTAACAATGAGAGTAGTACTGTTTGTATAGATCGAAAAAGGCATTAAAAAATTTATAGTTCCGAAGAAGTGTCCATGTGCTATTATTATACACAAACTGTAAACAAGTAAAGAAGGTTTTCTAATATACAATGATAATTTAAAGAAACCAATGGGATTGGTACTCATATAGAATGAGAAATTTACAATCTATTTCAAAAAAAAACAAAGTGTCAATGAGAAAATTTACCTGACACAAGATATAAGTTAGGAATATATGATCTTTTCTTTTCAGTTTTGGGTACACTATATCTACATTAAGAAATATGATATATATATATATCAAAATATTCTATGTAATATATTAAAAAAATGAAACTCAACCATATCCAATAATATTGTTAGACCTAATTGAGGAAAATGTTTTCTCTATTCATGATAATTTGGGAAATTTGAACAAGGAAGATGATTATCATAGAAGAAATGATCCTATATCTATATCATGATGTAGACTGAGAAAGTCCTTGTATTCATTGGTATTGAAAGGATGGATTTATAAATCATAAAAACATAGAATACATCCTACCATAACTCAATGATTTCTTAACTATATATCCACATTAATACGATATATGTATAATGGAATGATATGGATCTTCAAAACATGGTGGAAGACATAAGAAATCAGAACCCTCATGAGTTATAGATTGATGAAGATGGAGTGATTCAGTTTATAGCTTGTATTTATTTACTTCACCACTTGAGATAAATATTTATCTATTGGATATTGATCATATATCATCATTCCCTATGAATACTAAAAGTTCTATAAGGTAATATGATATTCGAGAAAACCTATGGTAGTAAAAATTAATGATGATGAATGATGAATATATCTAGTGATTCTTTTGTGTGAGCATGTTAAAGATATGAATCATATGTCCAAGGGTATGATTCTATAATTTCCTACCCACATAAGTAAATGGGATAAATTCACCATGAAATTTTTCATAAACCTCATGAAGATATCCAATGAAATCAAAATGAATTTTTTTTATAGTGGATCATAACACCAACACATCCCACTTCATTATTCCTCGGGATGATTAAAGTCATAGAAAAAATTCGATGATATATTTAAAAGGAAATGTAGAGCCTTTAGGAGGAACCACTTTTTATTTTCTATAATCACAATCCAAGAATCATTTAAAAATTATAGAGAAGTCTTAAAAAGTCATTAATTACTAAATAAAATTTAGTATTCAAAATCTCTCCAAAATATATGTCCAATCTAAAATGAATAATCAATTGCTCAAAAAAATTATTAGTGCCTTATCAATGAAATTTAATGGAGCATGTGATCGATATCTCTCATTAGATGAGTTCTAAATCGACATTAAATACCACTAGTTTTTTCAAATGGTTCATATAAATATTTTTATGGGAAATTATTTCAAACTCCTAAATGTTGGTATGAATTCGGTTAATAAAAGATATTTGGACGTGGTCTTGTCCAAGAAATGATTAAAAATGTACAAGCAGTTGAAAAAATATAAAAAATGATCAGATTCACCAATATAGTTAAGTTGAAAACTGGTGAAAGAACATGGAGTTTGAAGTGGGAGACCACTTTTTCCATTAAACATCACAATTTAATATTTTCATGCAGTTTGGAGAAAAGTAAAATATTATCCCAAGGTACATTGGCCCCTATGATATCGATAATCACATATGAGAAGTGGCCTTTCATCTTTTACATTCACCAAATACTGATAATGTTCATGATGTTTTTCATGTATCTCTGATGAATAAGTACATACCTAATATCTCAAATGGGTTGAATTATGAGGTGGTACAACAGGAGAAAAACATATAATTTTAGGAGATGTTAGTGTGGATCTTTTAATGTAGAGATAATGTTCTATACAACTATATATATATATCCTTCCCATATTGTTGTTGTGGAACAAAACATATTATGTGGCTATGTGGGAACCATGTGAGATAATGGAATCGGATTAGCCTCATCAATTATGAACGATTCATTCGAGATGAACTTTTGGGGATTGAATTAATAAATCGGAAAAGAATGTGACCCTATAGACATTTTAAGAGACAATAATTTCCTTAATAAATGAATATTTATTTATATTAATAAGTATGGTATGCATTAAGAACATATAGAATTAAAAAAATTAATTCTTTAATGAAAATTGTTACTCTAGTTAATTACTAAACACATTATAATCAAAAAGAATACACGGGGTTAAAAATTTAAAAAATTTAACACTATAATATTAAATCATGGAATAACATCATCCACTAGTTTCATTACTCTCGAGAACAAAACATTATAAAAAATAAAAATACTTTCAAACCAATTTAAAATATAAAAAATTAATATTTAGATCCTTGGGAGGAATTTAGGTGAATAATGAATGAAAGAATGAAGATGTATTTATAAGAGGGAATTTGACCCTTGGAATAGTAAAATGATCATTGTAAATAGTGAAATTACCATTTGAAATAGTAACCTGGCCATTAAAATAGTATTTTAACCTCCAAGTTATCAAATTTTATATTAATACTATTAAACATGTGCAATTTAAGAATATAAAAATGTTATTGTGCCACAAAATAAATTTCAAGATAATAAAGTCAAAAAAATATAAGAACATTTTTAGTAAACTGTATTTCAAGGTATTTCGTACAAATAACATAATTTTTAATTAAAGAATTATAATAAACTATATCGGAAAAATATTTTCATTAAATGAACTTCATTTCAAAATTTTCTTTTCAAAAAATAGCAAGGTTATTTTTTCTATAATTATACTACTTACATTAATTTTTAGATGAATAGTAAGAATACACTTTTTCCAATAATTGTTTTATATTTAACTATATCATTCATGATGTCATTATGACCTAAAAATATATAGAAATTGTTTCTTGTAAAAATAAATTTTAATTTAATAAATGAGTCTTTAAAATATAATGATCTTTTTTTTCAAAACATTAAAATTTCTTTCTAAATTCTTATGTCAGATGTTCTACATTGAAAAATAATTTTATCAGTTAATTACGTACCTTTTTATTGAACTAATGTTATTATTTTATAATGAGGTATATGTAGTTATCAAAACACCAGTAGGCTAGATTAGATGAAAAATTTATCACATCGTCATATGATATAAGGAATCGCATCCAAGAGGGATAATTAGTTTATTATTATTCATAATGTAGATACGAACATTAAATTATTTATTAAAATTGAAAATACAAAACAAAAAATGTATTTTCTTCTAGAACACCATTTTCCTTATATTAAATCATTTAATATCAATCAAAAAAAACTTCCTCGTATATTAATGAAATGAAAACATAATTAAAGAATGAGATTTGATTATATGTAAGGATAAGTATACACCAGTAGCTATTAAAAAATATGGAATAATAAATATGGAAAAGTAAAAAACTAAAACACATTTTATTTAATCAATTACATGATATTAATATGTTAGGAATAATTTATTTTAAAAAAATCCATATAAATAATCATAAGGACATGAAAACATGGGTAGGTATATTTTCTCTAATTGAATATTCAGATGGAATATAAAAAAATGAAATCTTAATGGTGGAATGGATAATGTCAGACATCTAAATCATATTATAGATTCATTTTTCAATTAAATGAAAATACCATTAAGGCCTTACAACAAGTAATCTATATAAATGGGTAAGGCCACAAATATATATTGACTTATGAGACCTATAAAATAATTGAGGGTATATAGGGGCCACACACATCACATACCATGTCCAATGATTACCTCACATGAATGTCATGAAAAATAATCAATATATAAATTTGTATTGAATAATATCGTCGGGAATATTAATAAATTCCCCAATCAATAAACATAGTCATCAAAAATTTGGATTGAAATGGTTATTATTAAAAACATTTACATTCGAAGTTAATCTAAAAAAACCACATGGAGAAATAGTAAGGATGGTAACAATAAAACATACCCTCAAGGGATCATAGATAAAGAAGAGGGTTGATGTCCCTAATGATTATAAATACAAATAAAATAAATTTAAAAACTTATTTTGGAAAAATATAATTTCCAATTAGAAAATAAAATTAAAAAAATCAAAGAAATATATATTCAAAATAATTTTCCTTAAAAAGATTATTAATAATGAAATAAAATATAAATTGGTAATAATAGTATAAATTTCTTTTCATGACGTAGAGAATAAAATAATGTATCCTTTTAGAATTTTGGTAGAACCAAAATGACCATAGTTTATAAAAAAACATTAATATTAACATGATAACCTTTTATTATATGTTAATATCTGTAAAATTTCTTAAATTTAGAATTTTTTAATGGTTAATAACATTTTTGAATTTTTTTTGATGATAAGTATTTTCATCCAATGATTGAAATAAAGACATATTTTCATAAAATTGTTTTCCAACAATTTATGTATCAATGATTAAGTAAAGTGTACACTTTTTTGAAAAATATATTTAATAAAAATAAATAAAGAAATTAGTTTTATTTTAAGATATAAATATCAATTAACCTCACCAATAGATATGTAAAAAAACATTCCTGAATAATGATGAGATAATAAAATAAGACCATACAAATTTTGGTAACTTTGAAATCATAAGGCCCTAAAATAATATAAAATGAAATGAAAAATTACATATATTCTTTATATATAATATAAAAGGGTTAGTATATTCACTAAAAGATAGAAATTAGTGTTGAATATTGAATATGTCTCATGGAAGTAAATGTGAGACTAGAAACCCATACCTTGACTCCATCTAGTCAAACACATATTTTATCATCCATAATAATAAACTAATATTCAACATTTACCTAAATAATGAGTTTTTAATGTTTATTATTCCATTTATTTCACTTATTACCATTTCATATATGATTCCTTTGTCAACATTGTTTACATCATTATTTTTTATTATATTTGACTTATATGTCGAAAATAACCTTAGTTGGTTGAGTATTTTTATAAGAGGGAATTATTTCAACATCTCTGTAATAATAATAATCACATAATTAATATATTTATTCATCAATTAAAATTTTAAGAACTATAATTATTCTTTTTGATAAATCATAAATTATACAAACATACAGATGGTATTTCGTACATACTCATGAGCATATTTAAATTTTTTTATGATAATTATGGAAAAGAGTTCAGTAGTGTTTTATATTTCAATAATGTTCATAATATTATAAATACCCTAATATTTCTATAAATATATGTATACATATAATTCAGGATTATTGGTGAGGATTAGATTGTTACATCACTTTTCTAAGGCAGTAATCCACAAATATATGAACAACATTTTCATCATATAGTGAGGGACATTGTAAGAAATAAAATGATATATTAAGTTTTTAGAATGATAAAAATTTTATGAATATAATAATAATTTTATGTAGGTCACATATATTTATTAAAATTATACTTATTAGGTTCTATGTTAAGAATTAGTGAAAAAAAGAATGACATCACTTTGCGAGGCAATAGTCAGCCGTATAGACGATAAACATTATTGTATTCCCTAAAAAATGGAAATATAAATTATTATATGATATAATATCTCAAAAGGTATAATTATGTTATGAATATATTATTCCTTATTTTTATCCATAATAATTCCCCACTTTGATAGGTGGTGATGGGAAAGGTGTTGTGTTGGTTCATAAGGTGGTATTCTATCATAAACAAGGGAAACATTTTTGTTTACCATTTGAGGGAAGAGGAGATTAACATAGGTCATCGACATAAGAAAAAAATTGAGTATATGATTGATAACGGTGTTATTACATAATCGTAAATGTAAAAAATTTTAACTTGTTGGAATAATAAATAAAACAAATATGCATAGTTAAGTATTTTACCTCATCTCAGATCACCTCTTTAGGATTATACATAATGTTTTGTAAGAATATATTTTTTGAACATAATAAGGAATATAAAATTAGGTTATAGAAGATGATAATTTATTTTTTTAGTTATTGTAAAAACTAAAAAATTTCACAAATTGAATAAGTGATTAAAGGGGGTGGCATTTTATAAGTGAGGTGAGTAGAACACATGTATTTTTTAGAAGAAAATGGCATAACCACTTTTTTCAAATTAAAATTGTCCAAATTGGATTATTATAAAAACATAGATATTATAAGGTATAAATATTTCCATAAAATTGTGTTTGGGAGCTTTTTGGGACATTTAAAGTCCTTATCTTCTTAGTTTATCCCCAAGTAAATCAGTATTTAACATAACTCGGGAATAAAATTTTTACTATTTTTACTATTCAATATGGTAAAAAATTAATATTATCTTGTATAGGAAAATAATTATTTTGATTCATAAACTTTAACAAATTTTTCATAATTTCATTCATAGAAGTGAAAAAATTTATGTTAAAATAAATTCCCTGGACACAATGAGAAAGAGTGTTTTAAAAGTTGAAATTGTGCAAATATTACAATTTTTATAGATACAAATTCAATTTGATAATTATTCCACTGAACAATGTTTGAGTATTATTTTTAAAATATACCTAATTTTACTTAAAAAATATTTATAATGTTAATTAAATTACTAAAGAATGAAAATTTAAATTATATTTTAAATTATAATTCATTAATTTTACAATCAATCATCAAAATTTTTATATTTATATAATTCTCTATAATTCACCAGTAGTTACTTTTGATATTTAGATTATAAAAAATATTTTATTTTTTAAAATATATTTTATACAATTGGAAATAATAAATTTTCTCTAAGGTATGCAATACCCGAAAAATCCACCTTTTTGAAAAATATCCTTTTCAAAAAACATTTTTTTTATTTAAAATGATTCTATTTTTATTTATAATAGGCAGATAACCATTAATGTTTTCTCTACCAGCCTGAACCATATAATTTTCTTAAATTATTTAGCACTATTCATACCTGCCAACATAACATCTATGTTATAATGGTCATGAAACATGATACACTATAATGTGGATCATAATTTCACATTCCAATTATATTAATACCATAGAAACTATAGAACCATAATGAAAACATATATGATTCTAATTGGAAAATCTCATATTATAAAATATATTCCATAAATCAATACTTGTAATAAACTCTAGAAAAGATGACATAAAACATAAAAACCTAACCAATTTCAATGTAAACAACAATATCCCAAAATATTTCATTATTATATCTATATTTAGAATATAATAAGGGTTATCCTCCCACAATAATATGTTCTAAAAGAGTTTTAAGCTGTCACTAAATCTCTTTTCTATGTCAACGACACCATTAAAAATATGAACTCAAATACTTTATGATATTCTAAAACTTAACAATCATTAAAAATTTCATTTTTTATAAAAATAATTACATTGTTAACATACTTATATATCATAAATAAATAATCCAAATACAATCACATTAATCATTCCACTTTTTGAGTGTGGAAATAACATAAACATGACCATTATCTCTTAGAATATTTTGAGGTGTATCACCTTGAAGCTTGGGGAATTAATTTGAGTAGTTCCCCATATCATTAAATTTAAAGACTCGATCATTTTAAATTTTATTCATGCCAATTTTTTTGTGAGAATGGTTGAATTTTCCACCAATCCATTATCAAAATCCTATTCCCTTCAGGAATGTACGATTGTGTTTCTTTTAAAAATTATCCCATTGGAGAGAATCCATCTTTTCATTCGTCCCCGTTTATATATTTTTTATATTCCATACTCATATTAAATTTCTTCCATTATAATCCATAATAAAAAGATAATTATTTCTATATGATTATATAGAATTATACTATTCCTTTGTATGATGAGGATATCTGGCGGACTAGTTCCCATCAAAATATTTCTATAATCACATCGAATAAATGTTTGTTCAAACTCTGTGGATTACATGCATTGATAATGTTTTCATTACTTCTATTAGGATATATATCTAATTAATAAAATATACCATATTAGATCATAACAAAATAAAAAATAATCTATAATCCAAAACGGACAGAAACACATATCAAAAATTGAAAAAAATATGAATTAAAAACTCAAAATTGTAATCATGGTTTATTTTGGGATATTATTATTTTAAAATCCATTATAATTTTATATACTGAAGATGTGATTTATCCTAATAGAATCCCTTGGTATTATCTAACTAGCTATTAATTAAGGCATGTTTTCATGCACTGGGTGAAAATTAGATCAAGAAAAATGTGTCCTTTTCAAGGTATTTACTCTTAAGAATGTATGTTTCAGAACCATGTACAATTATACTATTTAGAAATGTATGTATTGTCTAAGAAAAAACACATAATATCATCCATTAATAAAATATAGATGTTCTTATTAATATATCCTAAAATTATATAATAGGTTTGTTTAAACTAATATATGTTTTCTGAAACCACATACCAATGTTTTTTAATAAACATTCATTGATAACAAATGCATAAAACATGACCCCTATAACCCAGATCCAATGTATAATTCATTACATTAACATTATATTCAAGGAATCATTTCCCAAAAGACTGAATTATTTAATAGTCTTGGTAAAAAAATATATATTAGAAATTAAAAATAAAATTGATTAATTAAATAAAGTGTTATTTTATTTTATAATTATATTATTTCTCTTTATGTGTACCTATATATCATTCACAAAACACTTAATTGTATCCTAGGGAAAATAAAACTTATGATATGGGTGAACATAAATTCTTAGTAAGGGTATGCTTTCAACAAAGGTGATAAACATATAATGAATAAATAATATTTAAATATAAATAATTGAAACACATCAAATTTTATCTATAACTTGATCATAATATGAAGGCTATAAATATTGATAAAATAATTCCATGTAATTAATCATATTTGATTTAAAACATATCCATGGTTATTATAACTAAATGAATAATCACATTGAATATCAATAACTGAATGCATGATGATAGAATGGATAATGAAGTAAATATATAATATATCATCGATGAAATTTTTCCTGAAATATAAATACCATTGAGTAATTTTTCAAAGATAACTATAAAAATTTATATGGCCTTGACCATAATCCAATGTAATTTATCCCATGATACCTACCAATGTATTGAGGGGTTATTATAGGCATCGACCTTTACATACTATGTGAAATGTATTTATCTTATAAAAGGGGTGAATGATATTCAATATAAACAATATTATTGAAAAATAGAATTGAAAATGTTAATATTTAACCCGATCAATTAACAACATCATAAACCATCCAGATTAAAATGGTTAATGGTAATAATATTTTACATCACTATTCAAAATGATCATAACCCATATAATGAAATAATAAGTATTTTTGAAATTCAATATATCCTAATTTGATCATAAGTATAATAGACTATCAATGTTGTTCAAAAATAGAAATACATAGACAATATACATAAAAATAACTCTTTTATAAAATAAAAATATCAATTAGATAATATATATTTAAAAACTAAGTTCACAAAAAAATTAAAAAAAAATTCATTGATAATAACTTGAAAAACAATCATTGAAACATCTATCAGATATGATAGTGAAAATTCAACTCAGGTCATGTATGTGTAAAAAACGATTCATATCACATTTTTGGTAAAAGAAAGATGACCATTATTCTGAAAATGACATGATGATTCTGTTAATTTTATTAAATATACTAAAAAAGAAAAAAAATTATTTAATAAATCATTTTCATAAGAAAAAAAAATATTTTTTATCATTTTTATATATCATGGGTTTTGATGAAAAGGATTTTTGACCAAAGTGAGAAATAAAATTTTATTTATATATATATAATATGGAAATCATATTAATTAAAAATAAGTGGATTGTATGTGGCTATTAATTTAAAAAGATAATGAATAGACATAGGTGATGAAAATAGATTAAGCATAAAAAATATATATCTAATAATATCCCTAAGGGAGAAGTGAATATAAGTAATCCCGAATAATGATGAGATTATGAAATAAACCCTTACCACATTTTTAACTTATGAGTCATAAACTCGATAAAAAATTACATCAAATGAAATTTAAAATATATTAATGAGATAAAATATCAAAGTGGTTTTATATTCACCACAAAAAGGAACCAAAGGTTAATAAGAAAATTTCTCACGAATGAAAAAGTGAGATGAGAAACACTTATCTTGAGCCGGACTTATCACATATGTTCTTTATCATATCGATTAATATAATTATGTTATTTTTTTAAATCGATAAGAACCTTTTTAATGTTTATTATCCATTTATTTAACAAATTACTATTTTATTTGAAATTACATAATGTATAATGGTAACAGTGGGTGTTTCGATGACATTTGACATATATCTCTAAATGAAATTGGTAAGATTACTATTGGTATAATAGGTTAGTATTTTAACAAATAAATAATAATAGTCATTGAATAATTATCATAATTATCATTAAATTTTACATTTAATAACAATTAGTAAATATGGTTTTGATAAATGAGGTACTTTGGGATCATGGGGGTGGTAGGTCATATGTAAACATGAGTGATATTTAAATTTTTCCACGATCATTACAGAACACGGGTTTATAATATTTTATCATTAATTTATGAAAATAAGATCCTAAAAACTATATTATTTCATTAAAAATACTTATATTTATAATTTCGGGTTTTGGTGATGAAAACAGAGTCACATCACTTCATGAATAAGGTAGTACACACATACAAGAAATGATCTTATCATCTTTCAGTGAGGGATTTGGTAAAAATTAAAGGGAAATGTTATAATGATAGAATGATATGAATTTAATTAATAAGGTAATTATTTAATATATATCACATAAATTCAATAATATTTTCTTTATAAACTTCTATTATAAGTGTTATTGAAAAATGAATCACATAAGTTTGTGAGGCGGTAGCCCACTATACAGGTGAGAAACTTCATTATATCCCCTATGGAATAGAATGTTAAAATGTACAAGTGATATAATTTATCGGTAGGTAAAATTATTTCCTATATAACATATATATACTTTATATCCATCATCAAATGCAATTGTGATAGGAGTTGAGCAAAAACATGTCACATCTATTTGTAATGCAGTAGTATGCCATACCAATGAGCATCATTATCAGCGATCATTTTTGGGAAGATGAGGTGGATAGATGTGAGTCAATTAAAAAAATTACATATCTGTAAATTATAGATATATTTGTTTTTGTAAATTCATAATTTTATAATATTTTAAGATGATATAAGAGGAAATAAAATAAAATTGCACGGTTATGGATTTCACCATTCTTATACCACATATTTTTGATTTTACCGAATGTTATCAAAGAATGGATTTATGAAAAAACCACAGATTTTATGAGAAGGCTAAGGTTTTTGGGAATTAATTGGCATTTGTATCTTCCAAATACTTTTTTAAACTTTGAATAAGAGTGGAGGGAGTGTGGCATTTTATATATGAGGTGAGTGACACATTAATAATATTTATAAATGAAAAAATGAGTATGAACAATTTTCACTTGAAACAATGGTGAAAAATAGATTATTATCAAGACATAGACAAGATAAGTTCTAATTATTTTTATAAAATGAGTTATTGAAATTTTTTGGATCATTGTTTATCCTTATATTCATTATTTAACACAATGAATATCATTTTTTACATTAACCATAATAAATACAGTTTTCTATTTTTAATTTTAATATGGTAAAAAATGAATATGCAATTATTAGATAAAAAAATTAAATTAAATTTTTAAATAATGAATCAATTTTCCCACATTTCATTTCAAGATGTGGAAAATTTTAATTTAATATTAATTCATTAGATGCGATGATAAAGCAGATTTTCAATGAGAAAATGATTAAAACTTTTACTTGGTTTTTATAAAGAAATTAAATTTTATAATAATTATAATTATGTAAATTTAATGAATAGTAATATAACTGAAATAATTTTAAATGAAAAAAATTTAAGAAATGATTTATATATTAAATAATTTCAATAAAAATGACGTTTTGAATAATAATTATATATATTTATCTTTTAATAACAAAATTAGACATCAAAAAAATTTAAAAAACTAAATCAAATATAATTTTGACATATAGAATTAAAATAGGACTTTTAATTATTTTTCTGAATGTGGGATAAAATTTATTATAAATTATGTGCTTAAAGTGTGACTAGGCCACTATTTGAGAAAATAATGGTTTTCTAAAAACATTTCATTCTCTACAAAATGATTTTTATTTTATTTATAATCAATATATAACCAATAAATTTATTTCATAAATTTTTAAAACATTTAGTCTCATAATTTAGTTTGTACTATACATACCTTCCAACACAATGACTAGTTTATAATTGTCATGATTAAATAATAATAGAGTATCATGATTCATTAAAACCTTGTGTAGTGTGTGTTTCTTTATATTAATGATATTGAATTTATTTGTAATGAAATTTATCATATTGTATCCGGATCTTATATTGTACTCTAGTAATGGTGTTTTATGCCATGCACACTATCAAATTTGAAGTTAATATTTAAAAAATATTGGGGTGTTATTATTTAAATTTTAAAAACCAATTTATTATATTTATATATGATTAATTAGGTAAAGAATATCAATATAACATGTTTTACATTAAAATTATTATTCTATTCAATATTTTATTATTAATATACCACACTCATTAATTATAAATCACTCCTATCATTCCCCTTGGAAAACAACCAATACCACAACATCCATAGAAACATATCTTTCCCAATCCTCTATATTAAATATATTATAATCCATATGGATTTAATAGAGTAATAAATCCCCAATCATAAATGGTGTGTAGCTATATAGTTGGGAAACAACACTGAGAAGACGATATGTTATTATCAATACTTCTTTATGGTTTCCTTATATATTCATCTCCTTTTACATCCCTTTCAAAACCAAATATTCTAATTTTTTTTGAATGTATGTAAACATTTTATTAATAATTTTAACCTATTATAAAAATTATATTAATTTATTATATACATTTTATTATTCATTTTAGTCACCTTTATACAATGTTCTTGACAAAGTTAGATTTTCCACTAATGAAGTTGTTTACAGCTTTTTTCCTATAATAACCACTATGGATGGTTATACAAAAATATTTATTTTATATAAATGTATAAATATAGGTATTTAACTGTTAATTAAATAATTCAGCAAATTTCAAAATTACATTGATCAAAACTATGATATCTAAAGAGAAGTAGACTTTTTTTATTGAAAATAAAAGAACATAATGTCTTCACTTTAATAAAGAAATTATATAAAACAATAAAATTGTTTTAATTCATAATGTATAATAAAAATTAAAATAATTCCCTTATGAATCATATCATTAATAATAAATTTATTATTATATAGGAGGATGAAAAATGATGATATATAGCTGGATTTAATGTAAGGGGATTCTTGAACAAAACTTCTTTTCATTTGTTTATCGATATTTCTGAGCATTTTCACAATAGATATTACACTATTAATACATCTATATCCCTTCAATATTCTACAATTTTCATCTAGGGGATATACTTATTTTCCATCCTTGAAAAAATGTTTTTTTATAGAAAATATAAATATTATTTAAATGTCATTTTCTTTTCAAAACATATCATGTAACCATATTTATTGTTTATTCTTAACTAAATATTGATATTTTTATACCAAATTTTTTTCCCTCAGTCATTTGGGAAACACCAATGTTTATCCATGAAAATATTCTTTATGAAATCCTTATTAAAGACATTCATTTCATTATGTTATTTTTTGACATTGATTATTATACATTGTATATAGAATGGATGATTATTAGAGATTATGATGTGAGAGGTTAGACCAAAATTACATATCTATATAATATGTTAGGTAATGTAATGTATCTAATGAGATTATGTTCCCTATGCATAAATATGATATGATTTTATTTCAAAAATATTATGTCATGATTTATGATAGAATGTAATATTTGAACATGATTATATCTTTTTATAAAATTACGTGTGTTATTTTTCCACTTTAACGTGAGGATTAATTTTGTGAATATTCCATGATAAATTAATTTATCAAATGCTTGTCTCATGATAATGATGATGATGTGATGCTTATGACATGATGATGTTGATTATGATCCCCCATTTTTAATTGATCCATGACCTTATTCGTCCCCATTCTAAGATTTTAGATCACTCCATTCTGTAATATATGTCCTTATATGACTACATATACTAATGATAAGGCATGGTTTTATAAAAATAAATAATTATTATTTTAATAGATGTAAAAATTTTATTTTATAAAAAGTTGTATGAGCCAAATTTTCCATAGAATCTTAATGTTAAGATCCTATATTTTGTAAAACTATAATACTTTTTACCATAAAATGGTTTTCATAGCTATGTAATAAAAATATGGTTCCATATATGTGAATTATTAATGAATGGTTAAATCTCATTGTAAATCCCTATATAAAGTTTACTATTCAAATTAAGGGGCATGTTGGTCAAAATTATTCCCAAATATATATTTTTTCATTTTAACTACCCATTTAAATAATTAAGGTGTTATTTTTGGAAGAGTATAAATAAAATATGGTATTTTATACCATTTTTAAAACATTTTTTTATTTGTTTCAATATATAAATTTTTTAATGTTTTGTAATCATATAAGGAATAATTCCATAAGTTGTAATGATTATGTTTCTTATCATCTTAACAGTATATTCTTATTTATTTGTTATAGGTAGTGAAGGTAGTTTCCTTTACTTCATTTGGAAATATTCCAAAAGCATAATAATGATTTTCTAATCTCATGTACCAAATATAATGATGATTTTTAGGATCCCAACTGAATTTGACAATATTTTTATAAAGAGATATGAACAATGGTTTCAATGGATGGAATTGAGTTGTAATAATTAAGATGTAATATGTAATAGTACATACAAAATATTATGTTGTAAATCATATATTTTTATGGAATCAATCTTAGAGAATTTGTAAAAAATATTCATCAATTTCTTCCACCATTTGCGTAATGGTAAATGAAATGGTTTGTTGGATGTGTAATGATAGAAGAAGTATATGGAGGAGAACAGAAGGATAAATATTTTCTTATGTTGCATAAGGTTAGTATGACCAATTCCATAAGGTACTCGATGTATATAGTATCAAGATAATAAATGGGAAAATCATGGGGCTACAAGAAAATTAGTTGAAAAAAAGATGTTACTATGTTTTACACATTTCTTCATCACTTATGAAGCCCAACTCGGATAAAGTAAAATAGTGAAAAACATTGAAATTTGAATGGATATATAAATTAGTATTAGTAATTTTTATTGGACAACTACATTGAATTTTTTTTTCCGAATAGTGTTTGGATACAAAAAATAAAAAAACTGGATTTTATAAATAATGTGTTTAGATGTCATCATAATGTTATCAGAATGATGATGAATCAAGTGCACCAAAGAGTGGTTGATGTGAAAAAATAACTGAATTAAATTGAATGGTCTCGAAATTCTATATTGATTGGACAATTTCAATCAAATGTATGGAGTTGATTCTAAGGTAAGATGAATGACATTAAATATATATACCTCATTGATAAAAAAGGATTATACTAAGAGATACCAAATAGTTTGAATCGCCCAATAGGGAAATTTGAATAGTTCATTGGTTAGATAATTACTACAGCGGACACACATCTACCCAATATTTTTTTAAATCTTTTATAATCCCATTACAATAAAAGAAAATATTTTCATTCTGAATGCTTTTTAACTATTTGAGATAAATACTATTTAAGTGTTTCTTTTATAATGGGGTTAAATATGTTTAATGTGACATGATAACATAGATTTTATACTTCAAGAATGTTGTAGAAGTCTTCTGATTAATTCCCCAAATTTACTTGAGAGTGAGATTTGACTTTTTGTATATCACTGAGTGAGAAAATAACATGGATATCATTCCCATGATCATATGAGTTCCCTTATACAATAGGGTTAAATAAAAATTTATACTAATATTATTCTCTAATAAAAAATATATAATAAAATAGAGTTTTATTATAACTAAATCTTCCTTGTTGTAAACATTGGATAAGGGATAATACTAGTTAAATTCATTGGTTAGTGTCATTAATTGTGTGAAACCTAATAGAGAAATTGTCCATGTTATCTGATAGAGGAGTTAGTTACTGATAGTAGATAGTGATGCTATTTGATAGAGATTTTAAATATATTGGGAGGTGTAAATTTTTTATTCAACATAAAATTTCATGCAAAATAATTTTTATCCATAGATAATACATCATAATATATGTATTTTAATTATATAACATTAGGTTCCAACCGAAAATATTATATCTTTATTACATTTATATACATAGATACATAAATCCCTAGTTCTAATGTGACATATTTTATACCCTATAATTTTGATCATAACGTTAACCTTTCTTAGTTACATCTCAATAAAAATGTGTATTTATAAACATGGAAAATGAAACAAAGTAAAGGGTGACATCAAATAATCTGTAGGTGTGAACAAGGTAGATAAAAGTGACCAGTAAAACATAACATGAGAATAACAGTATGAGAACAAGGGAATAAAATTTAATAATAATATCAAGTATAACAAATTTAACACTCTTCATTCATAGAATAATTCTAGGTATTTTATAAATAATTAATTAAAAAGGAAAAAATGAATGGAGAGATTAGATAATAATAATGGAAAATTGCT
The DNA here is from genome assembly GCA_963277665.1 of Viscum album. Lineage (NCBI taxonomy): Eukaryota > Viridiplantae > Streptophyta > Magnoliopsida > Santalales > Viscaceae > Viscum > Viscum album. The sequence continues at coordinate 321,344,254 of OY728127.1, forward strand.
AAATTTTTGCAGAATATAAAAAAGAATTGAAAATAATTTCCTTAGTAAATTATCACTACCAAGACTATCATAGTGGATTTTGTTTACCCTCTATTCCATCATATCCTTAGTCAAGGTTTAGTCACAATACATTCACAAGGTACAATGAACCATACAAAAATGGGTTCACTTCATATTCATGTCGTTATTATCTATTGATATATCAATTGTTCATTAATTATGATACAAACCATGAAATAATTATAATCCATTCATATTTATTATATAATATCTTAAAAATTCCATCATATATAATAATACATAGAAAAGAAATGTAATTTATATAAATTTCATAAATTTATCATAACATAACCTAGGTAAAAATGATTTCATTATATAATCTACATCGTAATAATATACCATTTAGAGAATGAATAATTTTGGTATAAGTTGATCCTATAACATTTAACTCTTATATAACATAAAATTATGTTATCATAGATTAAAAATTAATTTAAAAGAACACATGGAATGTTTATTGAGGAAACAAGTCATTTAAAATTAAAATAAAAAATTAGAAAATCAAAAAAATACCACAAGTAAAATAAAAATAATTTATTTGAAAATAACCAAGGAAACATATAATCAAATAAAAAAATAAATGATAGGTAATGAATGAATGAGAATATATATCCACCTTATTGGTCAGAATATTGTTTCATTCTATATGTCTAGTAAAAATTAAAAATCACCTCCATCAAAAATTTAATATTATTACACATCAAAAAATATATTCTAATTAAAATAATGATAAAAAATTAATTTTTTTTGTAATATTAAAATTATTATTATATCTATTTATAGAAAACATGATTATTGAAAGATAGAAATTTTAATCTCAAGATAATAATGATGTTCATTTTCATTGAAAAGAATTATTTTGATTTCATGAATTTATAAATAGAGAAATATAAAATGATAACATGTAATATCCCAAATTAACGATTAGAGAATAACATTCATCATATTACAAATACATAGGTAAAAAAATTTCATCCTAAAAATTATTAATAAATTATATAGATAAAAAATAAATTTGTAACACAAATCCCTTACCTCACGTTCAATATTCTTTAAAAGAACATCAAACATATATATAATAAGTTTAAATTTATTATTATTATATAGAAAAAAGAATAATTTAAAATAATATCATATATTTTCCACTTATTATATTTTAACAACAATTTATTAACCATTTGTTCTAAAAATAATTTTCCCAGGTATTATCTACTTTGTATTGGATGTATCAGTTCTTTAGCTCCCATAAATCTACATTGATAATGGTTCCATCATGTAATGATAGCTATACCTGATAAAAATTCCACTTATTTTAAATAGTTATTTATTTAGTGACAGAAAAAATGTAAGATATATTAAAATTAATAGTACCATTTGTAGAATGGTTCACCGTAGATGCACATGAACATTGTGTCCATGTTTTAGATGAATCAAAAGAATAGTAAAAAACTAAGTCGCCTATAATTTTTACAAATAAAAGGGAAAATAAAAACCAAAATAAAACACACGTATATGTATATATATATATATATTAAACACAGCACTATATCCATTTGTGAAAAGTATTGATGATACATTAATTACACCACCATGTGGAGATGATAAATTGTACATACACAAAAGAAATGTTTTCCCTTTCAGCGGGATAGAAAAACGTGTATAATGGGTTATAATTAATAATGAACTCAATTCAATATATTTATTAAACTGAATTAAATATATTATATTGGTTATTATTTATTTAGAGGAGGTTAAAGTGGAAATAAAATTGTAAAAACATTGTTAATAGTAATACCTCTTCATTAAGAAATCGATTTTGTATTACACCTTAATATTTGAAAGGATGGTCCGATAAAAATAATGAAAGAAATACTTAGTGTTTAAGGAATATATAAAGTAATTATTTTAGGTATTTTCTGATATATAAGGATTAAAATGTGCATGTAATAGGTTATAAGAGGTTCTAATTTGTATGTGAGGGGAGGGGAACAAATAGAAATAATGAATGTATTAAATAAATTTAGATTAACATTAAAAATTATGTGGCTCTGAATTTATATATTTAGAATATAGTATTATGATAACTACAAATAATATTGTGTAAAAATATTTAGAATCCTGGAAATAATTTTTAATATTTATCCCTTAGTCCCCGCCCCATTATCACTTTTTATAATTATCATAATATCTATGTTTTATATTATTTAAAGGTCAAGAATATTGCTATAAAAGAAAATTAAATAAAAATATATTATTATTGATATCCCAAACCATATCCTATTCATTGGGCATATGATTTTATTTTTATTAATACTAAATCAATTAAAAAAATATTGATGGTTATTAATTATCAATTATGTATTTTAGGGAACTATTCATTTTTGTTATTTTATTATATTATATAGAGTTATAAAAATGGAATATAAAATTTTCTTACATCCATAACATGTTACATTTATCTAAAAAATTAATATAACAAAATAATTTTTCAAAATTTTCAAAATTTTAATATATTTTTATTTAATTTTTTATTAATTGAATAAATATTGTATCAGTTTCAGGTACAAAATTATGGTAATTATTCAATCATTAAATAGTATAAATAAATTACTATGGAAAATAAATTAATTTATATTTAGAAAAATTAGTTAACATAAACTTATCTTTATTTTATACTTATATATAAATTTTAGAGTTTGTAATGCCAAGAAAGTGACATTTTGTAATTATTATTTTTTTAAAATAATATAAATTTCATAATCAAATAAAAATGGGAAAAATATTCCATAAATAAGATATATGAATATATGAGTCTAAAATTAACCTATAAAATTATCAAAGGAATGTGTTATAGTAATTTTACATGTTTTACCTATACCTTATTAAGTTGAATTTATAAAGATTATTATTGATAATGAAAAAAATAAAATTTTCCTATCTGAAAAAAATTATCCTTATAATATAATATATTGAATAAATTTTTCAACATTCAATACATAAAATTTATAGAATTATATTTGATAATAATTTCAAAAAATTTCATGATAATATTTTTCCTAGAAATATATGATTTCTAACCAATAACTGCGTTTATAAAATAAATAAACCATAAAAATAATTACAATTATATTAATTAGATTTATTATTATATTAATGAACGAATATTAATAATAAAACTATTTTAATAAATGAGACATTGAAATTTCCTTAATGGAAAATTTAGATTTCAATAAATATAATTAATTTTGCTTCTTATCAAAAAATGATTCCATATAAAAAAATTATCAAAAATTACAACTAATCTAAAAATGAAATATGATTTGAAAATATATGTTCATGATGATTAACATATTTTATTTAATTTTAATATATTAGTTATTTTATATTCTCAAAATGAATAAATGAAACTAATTATGTGGGAAAATAGATTTTGAAGAATATAATTACATTACTGGAGATTGACTACATATTTATAAATATATTGGATTTATCTAAAACAATATTAGTTTTTTCTCAAATTATTATATTTTTATTCCATGAAATAATTTAATCTTTATGTTATAATTGTATACCATATAATCATTCATTTAGACTCATCGTTTCAGGTATTGCATGTTATCAATGAAGTTAAATTTATTTCAAGTGAAATATAACATAAAATATTGAGATGTTACATTATGCACACCATCAATTGAATTTATCTATATAAATTAGATCAAAATGATACACACAGTGTTATATATATATATATAAATATATATCTTATCTTGTCCTCATTATCCAATGTAGAATTATCAAATTTTATATTCCACAAGTTATATTTAACCAGATGAGTAGTCCTATTCTATAAAACAATATCGATTTTATATATGGTTTTTATAGGGTTCTATTCATCATAATGATCATGTTTTGTTAGAAAAACTCAGACTTCATCACATGTGATGGATCACATCTGGACATCCTCATGAGATATACATGGAACAAAATGTAATCTTCAGAGACGTTTTGTGGATGTTGCGATTGATAATAATTTATCCATACTCAATCAAAAATATTATAGGGGATAATAGTCAGAGTTTTTGGATTTACCTTATTTTCGAATATTAAAAGAATTTTACATTGAGGATTTTGAATGAATGACTTCTAATGAACTTCAAATTCCACAATTCACTATAAATGTCCAACATAATTTTTTTTTTGATTCTACTATTTCTTAATGTGATGTGGAATTGATATAACTTTATCATCTACTTACTATGATAACATATACCTCAATAGATTTATTTCATCAACTATATTTCAAATCATTGGATATAAACACATCTTTATATAGATATATTATTAAAAATCCATTAAAAACTCTTAGTGAATTCTTTTTTATATGAAAAATCATCTTAAGGAAACTGTTGATCCCAACATCCCCTGAAATCAATAAAACATGACCCCCTCATGTCCTATAGTCTTTGAATGGTTTACATATATTTCCCATTTGTATGGGGAAAATAAATAGTACTAAAAAAACTCGAAATATTTATTTTTCTCAAGACTTTTCTAGAATATCAGAGTAATTCTTGGATCTTTATCAGGTAGAGTAGATTGTGGTAACACATGAAACCATACTTATTAATTATGTATATTCAGAAATAGATGATAAAAAAGTAATATTTTCTCTGATAGAAATGGAATTTTATGACAACTAAATGTGAGCATCTATAACCCAAATATCAATACACCCCTTATACATTTATGGGATTTTGAGGAAAAAATTAATCATGAGGTTTTCACATTTGCATTTTGGTAAAGGTAATTATTTTGTTATCCCATTAGATTAATGTCTCTCAATATTATCATACTGTAATACTAAAAATTATGCTAGATCCTCTGAAATATTTCTCTTCATGTTGTCCAACTAGAAATATTCATTTAGATATACATACATCATTGTACATTTAGACTAAATAGGGAATGATGAGTAATGAGATTCATCTGACAAATCCAATTTGAAATTTGGTATGGAATAAAATCATACATAGTTTTCAAACAATATCATTCCCTAAAAATAAAAATTACACTTAGGAAAATTCATCAACATAATTTTCTATTCTAAATCATCATACTAAACAAATTTAATCCTCAAATAAAAAAATTGTTGAAAAATTATTTGAGGAAGTAATGTCTTAGCACCTCCTTGTTTAAATGATCAAAAATGATACTAATTTTTTTAATAATATATTTATGTTATAATAAAAAAATTTATAATACTAAGGAATATAATTAAATTTGGATAAGTGTCATAAGGTACTAGCAACAAACATTACCTACAACTAAAGATAAATCCCCACCAGAGTTGATTCACTACCATAATTGTCCTTTCTCCTAGAATGAATCGTCGTTGAATGTGAGTAATAATTGATGATAAAACACTATAAGAATATTTACCTTTAAGGATGGACTAATTTTAAAAAATTGATCACTGAGATGAGTCACTGTAGAAGATGATTCAACATTATGCTTTGTCACCACTAATATGATTCACCACCAGATTACCTACAGTGAGATGACATACCTCCAACCTGACTCTCTATTGGCTTGACACAATGCTAGACATGGGTCCATGTAAGAATTAACCACCATATCTATTTTGAGACATTTTAATTAAATTCTATAAATAAACATATTATTTATTTTAATTATATGGATTATAATATGATTATTGTTTTCTATTTCAAGAAAACATTGATGACTATGGAAAATCTCTGTATGAGGATATAGTTGATTTTGATTTTTTTCATGAAATAGGCTCTATATCCAATATCACTATATATTTAAAGAATAATCCCTTGTAAGGAAATCATGATATATGTAGATAAATTCAATTAATATAAATAATAGAAGGATCATTCCATTAAAGCATACAAGAATAAGTCATTCTTTCATTTGACTATGGTAAGGTTGATTTTATTGAGCCTTCAGATCCCTTCCTATAGTAAAAGAAATGATAGAAATTATGATTATGTGTTTTATAGAAAATTTTAGAGAAATCAATTGATCTCATCCCAAATCTATATCTTAGGTGACTAATAAATCTGTAAGATATTCAGATGAGAAACACAGTCTATTATACATATTATTACATTCAATTTTTTTCGTTTATCTTTCTTTCTGTTATTGGGTTAATACATTAATCAAACACCCATAGTATCATATGTTATACCTAGATAATATTAAATTTTATATTCAATCTTAATTCCACTATTTAACCATGTTGTTTTAAAAGAGGCCATTCTGCGGATTGTGGTTATTTTCACCCCACTATTATTGTGGAAGTGGTCCACGTGTATACTGGAAAGCTTGTACATTGTTGTGTATATATCCAATCTTGGTTGTGGATCTGATTTTATTTATATAATATTCTGGGAAGAATATTTTCTCCATGTATAGGGGATTATGACTCATCATGAAATTGAAACCCCTTGTTTTATTCTATTGTGTGTTTTTGTTTTCTTTTCTTTCATCATAGAATTAAAACATATTTATCATTAAACTGAAAATAAAAATCAACATTTTGATAGTGAATATTATCTTGAGGTTATATAATTATTTTATTGAGTATATTTATTTCAAAATTTAATTCAACTTTAATATATATTTTTATTGATACATAAACAATCTTTGAGAAATTATTCAAAATATTAAAAATTATATTGATATGTCGTTTTGTATAAATAGTCACATTAAATTTAGTTTTCAGATTTTATTTGGACATTTAAAAAAATTACTTGGAACAAAAATAACCCCCTCTTAAGTTACTCTCTCCGAACAATAATTGGTTTCAAATGGTTTCAAAATATATTTGACATTGATTATAGTAATCTATAAAATAATTATATTTTTTCAGTTTTAAATTTAGTTCATTAAATGGATAGTATAAAGGAATTTTCTTGTACCAATAGATCACCCTTTATTAATTTAAATAATTATTCTTAATGGAAATCATGATGAAATTTCACATTGAAACAATGGGTTTGGAAATATGCACTACTATGATTGATAGATATGGAATATATAATTCATCATTAAATCAATGGGATGATACTACTAAAAATTCTTATAGAAAAATAATTAAATCCAGGAATTTCTTTTTATATGGGTTATGTGATGAATATTTGTACATAACTCTTCTTATAAAACTAAAAATGGTAATTTTGACTCAATATTTATTTCGGATGAAGGACCGATAATTGTGATAGAAACATTATTAATTAATTAAAAAATAAAATATAAAACTCTAACATCGTATTTATTACATGTATCTTCGGTTTAATGAGATAATAAATAATATGATTTTATTAGGGAATAAAATTTCCAAAAGATTTATAATAAAGATAAATTTGAGGATTCCTCATGAGTTATGGAAAGTAACCTCAATCTCATTAAGAGTATATTGTTCTATTAGTAAAAATCATATCAAGGAGTTTATAAGGGAGTAAATGATGTGTGGGTAATAAGTTTAAGTCAATAAATAATAGTAATTTTAACTTAAAATAATGTATTTATCATTTAACTCTACTTATTCAAAATATAAGGAAAAATACCTAGATAAAATATCGAGTGATTAAGAGTAACCGGAAAATAGATATAAAGAAATATACCATATGGCCCGATGGTTTTAAATGTTTTATAAGAAGAATAAATTCTTTAGGAAACATAGACAAAAATAAAAACCGGAAAATAAAGTAAATTGGATGAAAGACTATTATATTTATGGAACCTAAAATGAGAACATATATTTTTAATGTAAGAGGAAAGTGCATGTCAAAAATGACTACCCTAAAATGAAGTAAAAAAATTGAAATATCCAGATAAGGATAGAAAATATTAGAAATAACTGAAAGAAACATTGAGTTCTTTTGAATAAATCTCCATTGGGTTAGACTCAACTCATGAGAAAAAATGGACATGGATAATTTTTGAATCATAGTAATCACATATGGGGTATCAAATATTTATTATGTTTCTCCTATAAATACTAATAACAATTCTAGAGAATAAAATATTGATGAAAATATGTCAAGTGAGTTAATTTTTTAATATTGTAACACTATAGAGTATGATGTTAATGATCATAAATATAAATATAAAATTTCAAAAATGAAGCATGTTTTTTCTGTTAATATTAAAATTTACCTAGTTGTAGAATATGGAAAAAATGATCAACTACTGAAAGAAAATACTGAACTAAAATTTTCTAATGAGAAATTGATAATGGAAATATGTATATTTAAAAATGGTTGAAATAATATCAGTCAAATAATTATAAAACAAATAGCACTTATGTATATCACTGGCTTAGATTATCAACATATACAGAGAAAAATCATGATAAATAGTTTTGTTTCTAAATCTAGTTCTATAAATTATTAAACGAGATTTTATTGAAGTAGAAAAAACAATATTTTTATTTCCAACAATTTATAATATTTTTATAGGGATACCACTATGGAAATAGGGGTTCATAAAGCTTTAGTTTTAGGCATTTTTATTAATATTATGTTTTTTTACCAAAATATATTTTTTATAAATCTATTTTTTTGAACCTTCTTGAAGAGATTCAGGAAAAGTTGATTGAATCTAAATAGTGGTTTTTTAATATATATGAATTTAGATCACCCAAGATTTAAAAACATGAATAAAATTTATAGTTGACATGTCACATTTAGTGATAAATCTAAGGATAAAATTATTGTCGATTTCTAAATCGATAATTCTACCGTAGTTTTAATTTCTAATGTATAGTTTATTGATGGTCTGAAACAAAATCTTATTTTTAAAACCCCGAAATATGATGTTGCATTTTATTTAAACTTTAGAACCAATTATTGTAATGATTTTTATTCTAAAATTTAGTTTGTTTTTACTAATATGAAATCAGATAACATTTAGGACATTAATTTAGATTCTATACTTTAAAAAAATATTTACTGTCCAAGGGAATTTCTTAAATAGTGTTGGATTTGGCATGAAATACATGGCCATTATAATATTTACTCACATAGAAATTGAGCATTAAAAGGTTTCTTTATAGATCAAACAAAATATAAATCCCCAAATGAGAAGTTCTATAAGTATTTTCAAAAATGGAAATAACATGAACTATCATTCCAATCAAAGAAATAAGTTTAAAATTATCAATACCTAATGTTGGATCTCCTGCAATGTCTTGAACTATCTATAATTTCAAGTTTAAATGGTAATCACTATTTTAATATTCGTATAGGTTTTTTAGGTATACTTTGGTGTAATTTTCAATATAAAAAATATAATCTGAAACATATATTAAAATGTATGCTAAATCAGTAGAATACCATTGTAAACATAGGATTGAAATATTATGTAGTTAACATGGTCATCAGTTTTAAATCCAAGGAATCAATAAAATTTCACAAAAATGTTTATAATATATATTTTCTATTTCTAGGACACCCATGTATCGGTGTTGTAAAAATAAGGAATATAACCCTTCTGGATGTTTCTATGAATGTGCTTAAATAATATTACCTTGTAGTTTACATTTAGTAAGAGTCTATGAATACATACTTTTATATTATTAATATAGTTTTGATCAAACCTCTATTAAATAAATACCATATGAACTATGGAATAAAAGAAAGCTTAAGGATAATTAGATTTTATTTTTGGGTGAAAATTATTATTTCTTAAAATAGATTATAATATTGAGAAATTATATTCCTTGATAGATGAAATAATTATCCTTAATTACTCAACCAATAGTAAATATTATAGAGTGTTTAAAAATAGCACTAATACATTAGAAGTGTCTGTACATGCCATATTTTATGAAACAGAAATACAGGAGACTAATACACCTTTATAAAACCCTAAGGATGATTTATCAGACCTATACATAAATTCCAAACATTTTGAAAACACCATGAAATAATCATAAAAACCATCCACTTCTAAGGAACTTTCACAACCCAAACCAAATCTAATAGAAGACCATGTGATGAACATACCTTCTCTTTCAAGAGAGGATAAGTATATTAATTACCATCCTCTAGATTATTTTGATATATATCTTGATATAACTTTACAAACTACAGGTTCTCTTATTAATTGGGTTGAACAAGATGAATCCCTCTCATGACTTGATACAAGAAGGATTCATAATTCAATTAATAGTGAATTATGGGCAATTGATATGAAATATGATCATAGTTAAATTTAGATAAAAATGATGGTAACTTTATGATAAACCTATACAAACCTTTAACATTAGAACTAAATGGGTATTTAGAATTTTTTTGATGAATCTATAATAATAGTAAGAAATAACACAATACGAGTTTCACAAGGTTATAGTCAAAAAGTCGGTATTTTTTATGAGGAATCTCTGCACCTGTATCAATAATTGAAGCCATTCTATTATTTATTTCCTATGTAGGAAATTTTTATATTGGAACAATTTCAAAGGGATATCAAATGACAAATCGTTAATAGATATATATTTGAGGATTTGTTTGTTGAAAATTCACCAATTTTCAAAATCCTTAATTTCAAAAACATGTTTTGAAATTAAAAAAGAAATATATGGTTGAAAACATTCTCATAGATCATTGTATAATGGGAAGAAATCTATTATCATTTATAATTTTTTTAAAAGGTATACATAATCCTTCCCTTTCATAAAAATAATATATAAATATGTTTTACCTATTAAAATCTCAGTAGGTGCTATTATCATTTGATCTTCAAAAAGATTTTTATTGTAATTATTTTTAAAAATTAATAAAAAATGAATTTCAAATAACATAAATGAGTGATCTAAAATGATTTTTTGGTTTTAAAACTTTTAGAAATCAATAATGAATTACCTAAAATAAAAGTAAGTAAATCATTAATATTCTAAAATGTTTTGGCATAGATAGAACTAAAGATAGTGACACTCCCATGAAGACCACCTATATATTAGATCTTGATATAATTGGGATGCTACTGGATAAAACTAGTTACAGATGTATGATTAGAAGTTTTCTCTATATAACATCTAGATGAATGAACATTATGGTTATTGTGTGTATGTGTTCTTGTTTTCATGGAAATCCCAAAGAGTCATTGTTACATTCGGTTAAAAGGATTTCTATATACGTTAATTATACAAACAATTTAGTATTTTTCTACAAGAGAGGACCTGAAGTTGAATTAGTGAGTTCATAATATGATAATTTTGGTGGTCTCTAGTTAGATATAAAAGTCACTTATGGACCATGTCATCTTCTAGTAACGTCTCTATGAAACTAAATTTAGTTTCACAGTATAAATTTATAGCTGAAAAAATTATAGTTTTTAGTTGTTGTGGTAAATTTTTTTTGATGAAACACATATTACAATAATATATATTTCAACTAAAACATGTGTCTTTAAATAAAGAAAACAAAAGTGTGATAAATATCACTAAGGATTGTGTTTCTAACATTATAACAATTTATGTTGTTGTAATAATTCACTTTTTGAGAGATAATTTATAAAAGGGTGATAAAACACATGAATTCATATAATCTAAAGCATAGTTAGATGGTATTTTATCAAATCTACAGTATTATAAGATAATTAACTACATCAAACATAAAGTAGGATTGATAATTTTTTGTTATAATTTTCTTGAGTTCATAAACCATTGGAATTTACTCACCGATGGAGTTTACCCACCATTTCAATTCACCCACTATTGGATTTTAAGAACCATTTTAGATTTCCCAGCATGGATTTTTACCCACAAATAGTGTACACCCACCATTTGAGTTAACCCCACATTGTATTTTACCCACCATTTGAGTTTTCCTATTTAATGGGGTTTATACACCATATGATTTTACCCACTGTTGTTGTTTCCCATGGTTGGAGTTTACTAGCCATTGGAATCAACTCTCCATCTCAAATTTATATTTTTAGGTTAATTTTTATTTTAATTTCATTTTAATTTAAATATATATTTTTTATTTTTTATTTTCAAAACCAAAAATCGTAAAAATTGGGGCATTAGTCTAATTCTGACTCTTTCTCTCTCATCCACCTCTTTCCCCTTGAACATAAATCATAATCATTCTCTCTCAACCCTCTAAAGAGATTTATCCCCACATAAAGCTTTAGCTAAATTGAAATGGTTAATGTTATGTGAGCTAGTATTTTATCTTTTGATTACATGTGTCCTTAAACATGCATATAATAAGAGTTGATCATTCCTATTGATGAGATATAGAACCTGAACTCACGAATAATAAAGTTGATCATGAGAAAAAAATTATAATTTTAGTGTTTTTTGTTTAGAATTTATGTGGATAATTGGTTTTTTCATTTCTATGGATGGTTGTATTAGTTTATTAACAATGATATACCATTCTATCATAGAGTGGTACTCGATTTTTATAATAATTTTGAGTTCATCTTTGAAGAAAATAATGTTTTGATTAGAATATAATATATGGAATGAATATAGTAATTTTTTGTAGAATAGGGATAATATCTTCAAAGTGCATTGTAAAAGATTTTTTTTGATTTTCAAGGATAAATACTTGTTGAAAATGATTCATTTTTGTATGATAATTCCTTAACAGATATTATAGAGGATTAACCTTTAAAAGACCATTCCCAACTGAGTAATATGGTGAGTTATGAGTACTTTTTATGTGTAAAAATAATTTCTTATTCCTGATAAATGCGTATTTTTTGGAAATGAGATATTGGGATGATTACATTCTCTATCGTATGATGAAGAGATAACAAATATACCTTTTTAAGTATTTTATGTTTCCTATTATAGAAATGTTAAAGACTTCATCCACATCGAACCCCCTAATCTATCCTAAGTTCATTTTGGGAATTCATGAGGTCAAGGGATTGGATGGTGAAATTGTGGACTCCGATATGAATTGTGGATGATTTAACCTTTATAATGTTATATTTAAAATAATAAATAAAAATCGGAACCCCTTCCTGGGAAATTGGGTTGATGATGATGACATGTTTTATTATAATTTTAGTCAAATTGACCCCTTCCAAAAAAATAATATTATTGAAATTATATTGGATCTAGATGAAGTAATAGTATACTCATATAAATATCAATAATTAGAGGTTGTTTTTTCACCTGGTGATAATGTGGGGTTCTCAGTTGAGTGGATAAATCACCATTACAATCCTAAAATCCAAGCTGTCACTTATGGTCTTTCTGGACCTCCTATATCAATACCGATTAGAGATATCCTTATTTGTGAATGTGATAATTAGGAAGAGACTGATTTTTTTGGTGATGAAGAGTTCAAGTGTATTTCATAAAATTAATATTCTCTAGAGGGTTTAAATGTTATAGGTAATTTAAGAGATGGTGATGAGAATTGAAATGATGGGAATGATAGAAATCATAATGATGATGGTGAGGATGAAGAAATTAGAAGTGATAAATATAGTTTAAATGGTTAAATAAATTGTGATAAATATAATGTTTATGATAAAGAAAAACAATATAGAAGTTAGGATGGGCCTGATCATGATGGCCCTAATAACCATGATATGATTTAAACACATTCTTCTTCTCTAATTGTATCAATTGCAACCTGGTCTGTGGAGAGACCAAGCATTGTTCAAGATGTGGATATGGCAATTTTTCAATGAGATGATATAGAAGAATTGGTTTATAGGGATTAAAAATATATTTTTATCAGTATATTTGAACCTAGAAATTGTGATCCATATGATGTATCTTGGGAGAGATTAGAATATTCAACATTTAAGGAATGAAAGAGATATCTGAGATTTGTGAGACTTGTTTAGGATGACACCGACTCAAATGATGATGTCAATTCTCTATATGATGGTGGACCTGCAATCCCATTTCAATTATATATGGATCATACGACACTAATGTTTCAGTAGATAGATTTATCTGGGGAGCTTGAAATATTAACATCATATGTACTTATCAATCCATAGCTAACAAATGCTACTTCCGAGAGAGTGGTTTCACCATTATCTATTACTTCTCCTATTGTTCATGTAGATATTGTTTCCATATTTTGTATATATAATTTTTTAAAAGAAATTCATTTTGATTTTGATAGGATTATAATGAGTCAAGAACCTCTAGTTCCAAATATTATTGATGAAGATTCCAGTTTATTGTTTGATATACTGTTATTTTACATTCATCCTAAGATATTTCATTATATTCAAGTGGTTGAGATAGAAAAATGGAGGTTAGATAGTTATTTGTTTCCCTTGAGAACTATGATCGATGCTAAAAATACATATTTTTCTATGATATTGGAAGATGTGTTTTATACTTCCGACACTCTACCATCGGTGCCTCCTACATCCAGTGCTCGACCTCCCATTAATGTTGATTTAATAATATTCGTTGTTAGACTAGATCATTATGCTATTTTAGGAGATGCTCATACCACTACTCAGTAGAGTCTATGGTAGACAACACACAAGTTTGATCATTTTTACTATATGTAAATGGAATATATTAATGATATTATAAATGATAAAGAAACCATCAATAATGAAGCTATGTATTATTCTTCCAGATTTATACCATGAATGGGTTGAACTCTCAGTTAATGTTTTTTTAAAAAAATATCTAGATTTGACATGTTACAAAAGATTTTATGGAACATGTTAATTAGGTTATGCTGATGACCCCTATAATAATTTGTTTTGGGATTAGTGTAACGAAATTTCAAGTTCCCTGGACAAAAGAGGAATTATGATTACATACTTCATAAATCTGATGATGCCTTTCTCTCAAATGTCTGGTACAATAGTTGCATCTTAAGAGGCCATTCTAGTGATTTCACATATATATGCTCCATCAACTGATCCAGATATAATTACACTAGATGTCACATAGGAAACAAATTCTATTTTACTCGATCAATTCCATCCCTTCACAGTGAATCTTAGAGAAAATATCAAACAAATATTTCCAACAATCACTTGAGATGTGTCTATTCCTTCTTTACCTGTACTCCCTCATGCCACTACTTCTGGTCGTTCACTCTAACACTATTCCATCTACCTCTAATAAAGAAAAATTACCGAGTTTTTATATTACCTAGGCTTTGAATTGAATTCTATTATATTTTTTAATAGATACTACTTTGTATTCTCTAAATTTATTTGGGTGATATATTTATTTTTTCATAATGAAATTTGTCTATTAGTTAATCTATTGTATCTTATTTTCACATTTCTATATTCTTAAAATGGTGATAATTATTACAGAATTCTTTATATTTGGGAATGTTTATGTATTTTTTGTTTAAGAAATTTAGAGTAGTAATTTTGATATCATGTTTTTTCTATTTGATATTATTTATGTTATGTTATCAGTGTCTTTAATCAGTCGATGCATTTTTATCATTAATACCATATTTATTTGTCTTATGATTCTGTTCAAACTCTCAAAATAAATTTTAATTTTTTAGGAAGATATAGTTACTTTATATAATATATCTATTAACTCTATACCTTATTCTATATATTTTTTATAAAATTCTATTATTTGTGACCATCATAAATGGGGAGACTATTGGAACCCCTATATTTTAATTCTAAAAAATAATTCTAATCGTGTTTCTAATTATGTTTTGTTTTGTGAATGAAATTCATAATATAAGGATGTATGATGAAATTTAGATAATTTTTTAGAAGACCTACCTTGAGGATTTTCCTTCCACCAGAGTTTTGTCACCACCATTAGTTACCTACTGCTACGAATGAATCACCGCCAAGAATGAGTCACCACTAAATATTAGTCACCATTGAAGATGAAATAACATGAGATGAGTCACCATTTAAGATGACCTACTTTAAAAAGGGTTTCCATTGATATGGGTCACCATTGATGATTAGTCACCACTAAGATGAGTCATTGTTGAGATGAGTCAATTCTAGAGGACTTAACATTAGTTAGCCATCCTCCATTCTAACTCACCATTTTCTTGACTCACCTCTAGACAAGAGTCACCATCAGAATGATCCACAATCATTATTTTGAGACATTTGAATTAAATTCCCCCAACAACCATATTATAGAAGTTAATATTATGGATGATAAAATAATTATTCTGAATTTTTGTGGAAAACAATAATGACTATGTCAGATTGCAGTTTGGGGATATAGAGGATAGTTATTATTATTCTTCAAATATAAATCATATAGTTATATATATTTAAAGTAGACTACTTCATGTGGGAATTCATTGTTTCATTAAGGAAACCATCCTGATGAATAATAGAAGGATAATTTCTTGAGTTATTACTTATAGCACTCATACTTTCATCAGACTATGAAAAATAGGAGTTCAATAAGCATTGAAATCCCTTCTTATAGTCAGAACATAGATATTTATTATGAGGCTATTCTTCATAGCTACTTCTATAGAAACATCTTGATACCCTATCAAATATACATACATCGAGACATAAGCATATGTGAGAACATTAGTCCCAGAAAATATATCTATTCTATATCTTTTTACATTCTATTTCGATTTGATTCTTTTATCTTTTGAACAATACATTGTTCACCATAATTATCAAACACACAGTGTCTCCTGCACTATAACTGAAGATTATAAAATATTATATTCTATCATATTTCATATGATTACCCATGGTGTTATGGTTGTTGTTCTTATGTTAAATGTGGTTATTTTAATTCCATGGTAATTGTGGAAAAGGTCCATGCATGACATGGATAGCATGTAAACTATTTGGTGTATAACTGTCACAGGTTGTGGATATGATTATATTTATATAGTCTACATTGAACTGGGTGAATTCCATGTATATATGGTTGAGTCATGTCTTGAAAATTAACACCATGTTTTATTTCATTGTGTATTTATTTATCTTTCAATGATTTAAACTATAAATGGAAATAAAAAGGAAAAACAAATGTATAATTTGATAGTTAATTATATCTTTTTTCTATATAGGTATTTGTTTGACTAATTTTATTCACAATTTAACGTAATTTCCATATATTTTTTAATCTAATAAATAATAACTCTTTAATAAATAATTCAGAAGATCATAACATATATTTATTTTTCATTTTTATGAAATGGGAACTTTTAGTTAAATAGTTGGATATTATTTAAACTTGTTTCTAACAAAAACTTTTACAACAAACTCAATTCACCCCCCTCTTGAGTTACTCACTCCATCCAACAATAAAATTTTTCACGATATGACACAATTTAATGTTCATTCATTATCAATTATAGATATATTGGATCTTTTGTGATCCCCATTATAGAGAAGCCTGAATTATAATTTCGAATCAGAGAATCTTCCACCTTATCCACCATCCAATTTTGGTAGTGCATTGGAAATCCACAATCATAAATCATCTCCAACCAACATATATGGAGAATATTCATCTTTTTCTGGGAGAATATATTATTTAAAAATTTATTATTAGTATATATATCAAAAACATATTTCTAAATATAATTCCACCATATTTTTTGGAAAAAAACTACGTAGAGAACTCCAAATTTTTTGTTGAGTAGTTTTTTATCATATGTTATCAATTTTAACATAGAATAAGTTATCACAACATTTTTCTACATTGGAAAACATCCCAATATCAGATTTCATGCATCATTACAGATCATAAACCCTTCTCAAAAATTGTGTAGTTTAGGAAAAATTGTATTCAATTACCACATCTTTATTTCCACGATTGTTTACTAAAGTTAAAATATTTAATAGAAAAAATATCCCTTCTAATTAAACTTGATTATTAGAGTATAAATCTAGTTTAAATTTATTATAAATTAAGGACAGTTTTTAGAAAAACAACAAATAAATATGGATCTTAGTTAAAGGGTTTGATCTTGGAAAATGACTAATAGCCTCCAGCATTGTTGGATTAACTGAAATATCCATGATTATGATTATTTGACATGAAAATTTTGAAACATTATATCCAAATTTCATAATTTATAAATTTTTTTAAAACATCTTAGTTCTTATGTGATTCTATAAAATCTTTTTTTGATATTAATTCTCTTCACTTCCATTGTAATATATAAAAAAATTATGTATAAATACTACCAAAAATTGAATCATGATTATCTTTAATGACTATATTCATTAAATCTATTCCAATAGTGGGGGAATTTGTTAGATCAAGTATCATCTATATAAATTTAATTTTCCAATACATTATATAGAAGTTCGTCTTGGGTAAATCATTATTCTAAACCCCCATGGGATGATATATATAATTAATTTAAATCATTTAATAAAATTGAGTTCCTCATAATTGATCAAAAATTAAAGAATACACGGTAGATGATAACTATTCTTGATATTGATATGGTAATGTTTCTGATAAACATTGTAACGATGAGTTTTCCCATATTTCATCTCAAAAAAACCGAATTCATGGACCCCCAAAGTGACTCACAAGCGAATTAGAATATATTAATAATAATTACATAGAGTTTTTTTGTTTAATTACTTTAACATAATTTTTGACATACAATAAGAAGAATATATAATATGTTTATCATCTGGTATATGTCTTTCTTGGAATATAATTTTCCAGATTGAATGGATGATTAGGAAAAAATTATAGAAAAAAATCAACATAATCTCTAAAAATAGGCATATATTTGATGTTTAGTTTATCCAAAACAATTTCAGGTAAAAAAGGATTTTTGAATAAGAATGCAGACAAAATTAATGGGTTTAATTTTGAGAGTAAGATCATATTTATCATCCAACCTATAGAAAATCATAGATTGGTTCAGAGGACATTGGTACTTCACATACTTAGAAATTGATGGGGTATTTATGTAATAAAGGCCAATAAATATCGAATATAATATCAAAATATAATATAAGAAGAATCATAAGATTCATATGAAGTATATTCCAATTAACATTAATCACAGAAGAATCATCTGCTTCAGATGAGATCACTTTATCACTAAAAAATAACAATTCTAATTGAACATATAACCACAGAGGATATGTATTACTTTTCCAACTGAATCATATTTTTATTTAGGAATTCATATAATTAATCATTAATTGAGTACTTAAATATTTTAGAATATATATTATCATTACAACACCACTATTCATATTATGTTTATATAGTGACACATTATTCTCAATCGATGGAACATTATATTTTTCCATGGATTCCAATTTTATTACCAAAACATTATATTTTTATCTAATAATTAAAATTATCTCCAGTGGAATCAAAAATGTTTTCTCATCATAGTACCAGGGTATCTAAATTTTTATCCAAATAAAACTATAACAACTAATACTAAATATATAAAGATATTACATCATAATATATTGACATTAATTACATAACAGTACGATCTGTTCTAGAATCATATATATTCAGTTTTTATAAACATACACATAAATAAAAAGTATATAAGATATTTAAATGAACACATAAACCTTAAAATATCATAAGGTTATGTGAAAAGAGTATTAACATTTTAAAATCCTACCATACATATCGAAGACTACAAAAATGATTCATGGTGTAATGTTTTGTAGTACATAAGGAATTAAAAATAAGAGAATTAAAGAACAAAATCAAAGAGTAAATAGCATTGTAATAATATATATGTTTTTTGTAACACACATAATCATATAAAAATGTTTCCTTAGTGAATGATCAAAGCCAATATCTTAACAACTAGGACCTACTAACAACACGTGAACACTGCATTATCATGGCCATTGGGTCATCTCTCACTAGAAAACACTATTTTCCCTGCAGACATGTGGTCCCTTACTTGGGGCCCACCTATGTAACCAAACAGGTCAGCAGAAAGATGACTATCTAGATAGGGTAACACATTTTATTTTTTATTCACTGTCCTCACACACACCCTGAGTAACGTTCTATCAGTTCACCTATCTTAACCACTTCTCCAGGAAAATAATGATTAATAGTGGTGTTTCAATCATATATTATCCCAATTAGAATTTATAAGCTATCTAAAATGATTCATAATCAATGAAAAACATTTCCGTAGTCAAGGATCATATTCATGAATATAACAACTCCCCCCCCCCCCGAATTAAAATACACCAACCATAACATGTTCATCATTTCTTGGCTCACCCGACTCATCCACCGTCCAAGATAACATTTGACCCCTTACATGGGGCACACCATAGTTCGTAAAAGGGTTATGAAACTAATGAGTATCCCAACAGGATAACACATGTGTAACACCCCATTCTTCCATTGTCCGTTTCCCATTGAATAATGCAATAGCTTGCGTTGTACGCAATGTCGATATTCTAACACATTGCGACCAATCAAACTATCCAATATGAATAGTAATACTCACTTTATGAAATTTTATCAATTTTTCATTCTAAAAGAACTTCATTTTTTGGTTCTGAATATTGAAATTAGCTTAGGTAGAATCTTTGATATTTTTTTTGAAAATATTCAGTTTTTGATGAATAGTCAAAAATACTAAATTTTTGATAAAAACAACTTTTTTAATAAAAATAATTTATAGTGAAAAATTATACTATTGATTGTTTTTATGTATAATTAGATTAAATTTTTACCATTTAATCCAATTTTGGTGATTGGATGTAATTTCACATTTAAACTGAAAATAAGCAACTGTCAATCTTTTGATAGTTATTATTTTTTTAAAACACACTTTTCATTTTGACAATTGGAATTAATTTTAATTTAATTTCTTCCAATTATGTTTTTTGTGTTTAGAAAAATGGAATCCATATTCAGAATTAGGTGGGATAAATTGTTTAAATAGGTAACTTTTATTTTTAGGCATTTTGAATAATTACTTCGGTAAATATTTAATTTACCCTAGTTCAAGGGTAAATCTGGTAAATAAGGGTAAAAAAATTATAATAATATTAAAGTACCGTAACACATGTTATAACCCTATTTTATGATACATGTCTGACAATGGGCATCCATGGGTCGATTTTGGGACCCCATGGAGCCACTTGTAAGTGATAATGTCATTTTATATTAATTAAGATAAAGTAAATACAAAAACGACAAAATCATATATCTTTTAGTAATGAATTTTTTTACATGGGGTTATATATGTTATCCATTAGACTATAAATATTAATTAAAAATATATAAATATTTACTACATAATGGTATTTTATTTATAATTTTAAGACATTGAATAATTAAATTTAATTATGACACAATGATGGTGCAATATTTTCCTTATTAATGATTGAATCAAATAAATGGTATTATAGATGTTAAAATAAATATAATTTGACGTTTTGAATAAACTGATGAATTTTCTAGGCTAATGTGACTTTTTTATGATTGATTAAATGAATTTTTTTGAAGTAATATTGCTGTTATGAATTTAACAAAAAAATAAGAAAATAGTGTCAAAATTGACATAAAAGTGTTTTTAAAACAAATATTATATTATTAATTTATATTTTATTCCTAAAAATCTATTGTTCATCAAATGGTCTTAAAAAATATTATATATATCATTAATGAACCACTTTATGTTATTTTCGATGTTTATGCTATGTTTATTAACCATATAATATAAAAATAAAGGAGACATGGTAAATGTCACACTAATTAACTAAGTGTTAAATTTAAATGATAAGGTTAATATAGTGACCCAAACCTATCTAAAATCCATCAGTTTAGTATTTTTCAAAACATCCCCACCTTTTCCTCGAAATGAATTACTTTTGAGCCACTATAAACAGACAATGATTTTATTATAAAATAATATTTCAATCTTTTCCTAAGGTGCCCCTCACCCCTCTTATAAAAGGGAACATCCAGTTTTCTAAAATTCACACCTTCAAAGCCATTTGTTTCAGCCAAACACTTCCCAAATATCCTCTCAATTGTTCTCCCTTCATCCTAGAGGCCTTAATTCTTTCATAAATCCATCCTATGGATCCATTTTGATCAAATCAAAAGGAAGAACCTGAAGAATATGTAAATATTTAATCATCTCTTTCAAGTTCTTTTCTTCTTCCAATTACACTTTCATTGTTGTTTAAATTCTAAAATAATAAATCCAGTATATTCTATATACTGTTATGTTATTATAAATATTGTACAACCATATTAATTATTCTATCCATCCTTTGAATGACATGTCACTATACGTGCAAACGTAGAACTTACCGTCGCCACGTCGTGGTGTAGTTTGTTATTCAAACACCTCATAATTTGGATGGGTATAATAATGAGTTTAAATGATCAATATAATAAATATAACATGATAATGATTCTGTATATATGATATACCATCCAATTATATATTATTTTCATATTAAAAATGATATTGCCGCTCATATGTACATACGGATTACCGTCTCCATGAACGTGATGAGATTTATTCCCCATCGTATCCATTCAAGACTAATTTACATTTGATGATTAAAAATAAAGTTTATATAATTAATATCATTCTGAATATGAATAAGATACATCCTATCGATAACAAACATTACTTACATAACAAATAATATAAAGGAAAATGAATCAGTTAACACCCGAAAAAACGATAATACTAAAATATTACGAACCAAGCAATATTATAAGATAATATATTATTTAATATTTATGTATATGGTTCTTTTATAAGTTAATAACAATGATTTAACTATTATACAAGTGGTTAACATACCCTCGACCAAGGAAAAGTACAACGTATGGGTTAATTTCACAATCTCTTTATTATCCGAGAT
Organism: Viscum album; assembly: GCA_963277665.1. Taxonomy (NCBI): domain Eukaryota; kingdom Viridiplantae; phylum Streptophyta; class Magnoliopsida; order Santalales; family Viscaceae; genus Viscum; species Viscum album. Next base: position 321,367,132 of record OY728127.1, read on the forward strand.
TGTTTTTACGTAAGTATCTACTGGGACCTCTTTATCATCCACATCCATGTTTCTTAAAAATGTATTTCAAAACATTTTTAATATTTACTAGAATATTTTTTAATGTCATTTATACCCTTCTTTAAATTTTTATAAAATGTTTTGAAAGGAATCTTTCCGTCATTTTCCAAACAAGGAACCTTATGACCTTTTTGACAAAATTAAGGTAAGAATGTATTGTTTGACTTATACGGTGGGTGAAGCTATTATCCGTTGTTATAACAACTTCGAAGCATCCCTAAGATTCTTAAAAGAATATTTACAAAGTTAATGTTTCTTTTTATATGATTTTTATATGATTTCATAAATGAAATAGATATTACTCTAAAAAAGGTACTGATTTCATCAATGTCAAAGTCCTTTGATGGATTTTTAAGCTTATTTGAAGATGATTTATTATGATTCAAAACATCCATATTGTATTGAAGGTTTTGGGATATGTCTTAATATGGATGAGTTATTTTTACACTATTCTTGATTTATGGAAAAAGTATTGAAATTTTCTGTGCTAGTATTAATACGAATGTTTATGTTATGTTTAAACCTTTTCATATGTGGAATGCATTGAACATAGTATGTGATCGGTGGAGCCCGAAATTGCTCTTTGATGCATCGGTAGGTATCATGAGACAAACTAGTGTCTTGGCACAAGGCCTTGACAAAATCTTATTTTTTGTCTTGGCACAATTCCTTGGATATGTGGTTATGAAGTCTGGCATAATGCATTCCATCATTATGAAAGTGGCTATTAATATTGCATGTAATTATTAGACTAGTAGAATATCCATGTGAATAATTAAATGGAATTATTTGATTTTATCTTTTCCATATTTTGCTAACATTAATGTTTAAAAGGATTTTGTTTTAGTCTTATACATTGCATTAAATGATTATGCTTATTTACAAAAGTTTCCGCTCTATTGTTATCCTTATTGAGCATCTAAGCTCACCCCTTTCTAAGTTTTATTTTTCTAAGGATGCAAAAAAGTATTGTATGACTGACCTAAAGGGATATTCTGAGGGGATATGAGTGTGGTCTATTGAAACAATGTTGTTGTAGTTTTTCATTTTATAATGTAATGTAAAACTTATGAATGAATCTAGTATTTCCAAGGCTACTAAACTGATCGGTCTTTCAGGACATGATTTCCTTATACATGCGAATGTTATTTAATAATGCACTAAGTCTAGGTAACTGGGGTCAGGTCCTTATAATTGGTATTAGAGAATGTTTAGTAAAAACATGGAATATATATTTAGATAAACTCGGATTAGAGCACATTACCCTAAGATAGACATTGAGGATTATTATAGAAGAACTTCCTAGAATTTTGGTATTGTAGAAATTTTTGAGTTTTCTAAACAATACATCCATGTCTGGATAAGAGAAAGTAGATGCGGTTCTGGCATAGATGTACCTAGGGGTAAAACCCGAAAACACTACTTTGAGAAAGACTCGAATGGGAACGGGTGCACACCAATGGGCCTTGCTGCACTCTTGCTTACGACACATCCAGGGGATATTCTTAGGATAATTATAATTTTATTTATAAACCATTGTGAATGTTTTAAGAGTATATACATCCAAAAATAAACATTTTTATGATTATGGATTATATCCATAGACTTTCCAGTTTATGTTGAGTGTTTAACAAGTTTGGAATTATGTATTCTGATTCATAAACTAATCTAGTTTATGCCATCGTTTAGAAATGGATCCTAATGGAAGGAATGAAAACCTTATGAACACATGTAATCCATGCAGGGATTTCCCTCCTAATCAAGATAATTATAGTGGAGCTAGTGATGCAACTAGTTCTGATCAACTTATCACTATACTGGGACAATTCACTCAGGTTATTAATAATAAACTCACCCGTATGGAGCACCCAGATCCACAACGTGGAGGATCAATGATAGATCACTTCATGTGTAAAAAACCACAAACATTCAATGGAATTACAGATCGATCAATAGCTGAGCAATGGATAAATTCCTTAAAGAAAATATTCCATTCATTGGGGAGTAGTGAAAGGGAACAAGTTACCTTGCAATTTACTGCCTCACTAGAGATGCTGATCAATCGTGGTCATTGATTCAAATTTCCGAGTCTGAGACAAAAGGAGGAAGAGAATGTCGCAATGTATGAGGCTAACATTATAGGTTATCATGGCATGCGTCAGATTATATACGTAACAAAAGGAGTATGATTTATCGAATATTTTATTGGTTAAAACCATTTATCTGGTGAGCATTAGTCTCACAATCCTTCGTGTCATATGAAGATATTGTCTCTTGTGCTATCAAGACAGAAAAGGAATTCTCTATGTCTTATGAGTTTAAAGAAAAGAAAAATAAAAAGAGATCTATTGAACACTCTAGAAATGGAAATAAAGGGAATACGGGAAAAGATGAATATCCATCATGCTGTAAATATGGGAAGAAACACCATGGTACATGCATGAAGGGATTGGGAGTTTGTTACAACTGTGGTGAAAAAGGCCACCAAGATCATGATTTCAAGGGGAAGAAAGTGGTTGTCAATGTTTAATTCTACAAATGTAGACAAATGGGGCATTATGAAAATAATTTCCTAAGCACCAAGGAAAATTACTTCAGAAAAGGCCAAGGGATCAAGCCCAATTTTATGTTATCACTATTATAGAGGTTGAGGCTTCGAAGGACATGGTGGTAAGTAATTTAATGGTTTCCTCATGTTTATCCAATTATTTATTTGATTCTACTCATCACATTGTTTCATTTCATCCCAGTTTACAAAGAAAAATAGATATTTCCAATTTGATTTAAAAAGGGAGTTTTTAGTCAAAAATCCTAAGGGAAGTATCATTGAAAAAAAATTTGTGAATCAGTTCGCATTAAGGAACATAAATTTTATTTATCTGCTGATCTCATTGCCATAACCATGATTGAAATTGATATAATTATTAGTATGGTTTGGACTTCGGACCGTGAGGAAAAAATTTATTGTAAGAAGAAGGTGGTTACGATTTTTGATGATGATGATAAAGAACACCATATCATTAGAGCTGAAATGTCACCACCTGATTCTTATCTAGATCCACCCCTAGAAGCTCAACTAAATTCAATTATTGGGGAGGAAGGGAATGAAATAACTGTGGGCGAGTAAAATAATGTTCAAATAGAATATATACATATTGGTAAAGAATATGTAGATGTGTTTCTAGAAGATTTACATAGACATCCTATAGAATAAGAAATTGAGTTTTCCATTGATTTAATTGATGGTTTAAGGCCCATATCGAAGACCCCTTATAAAATGGCCACTGTGGAATTAGTGGAAGTAAAGAAAAAATTATAGGAATTGAGTAACAAGGGATTTATTCACCCTATTGTTTCTCCATGGGGAGCCCCTGTCCTTTTTGTTAAGAAGAAAGATGGATCTATGAAGTTGTGCATTGACTAAATAAAGAGAAATGCTATAATAATAAAGAACAAGTATAATTTACCTTGTGTTGATGATTTATTTTACCAACTTCATTGAGCTCAATATTTTCAAAGATTGACCTTTGATTTGGATACCATCAGTTGTGTGTGAATAAGGAAGACATTCTGAAGACAAAATTTTGAACCAGGTACGGGCATTACAAATTTACAGTAATGCCTTTTGGATTTAATAATTCTCCCTCTATCTTCATGGATATATTGAATATGTTTTTTAAGGAATATATTGATAACTTTGTAGTGTTATTTATTGATGATAACATGGAACAATTAAAAATCTACGAACATTGTGAAAATCACTTGCACTATATCTTGAAGACTCTTAGAAGAAATGAAATATACGGGAAGTTTAGAAAGTGTGAATTCTTGCTTCAAGATATTTATTTTCCATTCCATATCATCCCTAAGGGTGGAATATCTATTGATCCTTCAAATACCATGGAAATACAAGAATGGCTAGCACCGATGAGTATAACTGAGGTACACCGTTTTATTGGTTTAACATGTTATTATCGATGTTTAGTCTAGAATCCTGCCCGATTAGAAAACCCATTAACCAAGAATACACGTAAATGTGTTAAATTTGGTAGGGAAAAAGAGTGTGAATAATGTTTTTATGAATTTAAGAGAAGATTAGTCAATGCTCTTATATTGACTCTACCATCGGGGATTTATGGGATTGTTATTTATAGTGATGTATCAATGAAAGGACTTGGTTGTGTCCTTATGGATAATGATAGGGTTATTGCCTATGAATAATGACAGCTAAAAATTCATGAACAAAACTATCCTACTCATGATCTTGAGATAGCATCTATAATCGTTTCTTTGAAGATATGGAGATACTATGTATATGGTTAAAAATGTCTTTTTTATACTGATCACAAGAGTTTGAAGAGTATTTTATCACAAAAAGTACTCAACATGGGGAAAAGGCGATTGCTTGAACTACTCAAGGATTATGATTTCACTACACAATACCACCTGGGGAAGGAAAATAAGATAGAAAATGATTTGAGTAGAGAGGATCTTGGAGTCTTGAAGAATATGAAAGTTTAAGAGGATCCTATATACATGGATCTAATAATGATGGATATGGGAATAACCATGGAAGGTGAAACATCACTACCTTTTCAAATGGTTTCAAAAACTTCTTTCCTAGAAAGTATAAAAACATCTCAGGATGATGATGAGGAGTTTCAAAAGAAGATTAAAGCTGTGAATAACGGGAGATTGAGTGACATCGTATATGAAGATGGAATTTTGAAATTTGGGATGATACATTGTCTTCCCGATATACCTGTTCTAAAAAGGGAATTGTTGGATGATGATCATAGCTCAAATTTCCCTATACACCCTAGGAGCACCAAAATGTATATATAGATTTGAAGGAACATTTTTGTTGGGACAACATGAAGAGGGAGATTTCTGATTTTGTGTCCAGATGTATGGTTTGTCAACAAGTGAAAGATGGAAGGCAACAGCCTGGAGGAGTCATGAAACCTCTTCCCATACATGATTGGAAATGGGATAATATAATAATGGACATTGTCATGGGACTACCGAAGACACTTTAATGGAATAATGAAATATGGGTCGCTGTTTATCATCATACCATGTCAACAAATATTCTTACTATAAGAGATGATTTACCACTTGAATGTTTAGTTAGAGTATATATTAGTGATTTTATAAGACATCATGGAGTACCTCTATCGATTGTTACTGATCGTGATCCCCATTTTACATCAAGATTCAGGAAAATTATTCAGAAATCCCTGGATACTAAACTTCATTTGAGCACTTCCTACAACCCTCAAACAAGTGGACAATCAGAACGAACTATTCAAACCTTATAAGACATGTTTAGAACATTCCCTATTTGAATTTCAAGGTATGTGGGATCAATATTTATCTCTGGTATAATTTTTATATAACAATAGCTTCCATTCAAGTATTCAGATGGAACCATATAAATCATTATATGGAAAGAGATGTCGCAGTCCAACTTGTTGGGATGATGTTGGTGAAAGAAAACTCTTATGCCCATAACTTGTTGAGGAAACGATAGAAAATGTGTAGGTTATCCAAACCAACATCAAAAAAACAAAAAGTAGGTAGAAGATATATGTCAATAACCAAAGGAAGGATTTGGAATTTCACGTAGGAGATCATATTTATTGAAGGTATATTAATGGACGGGAGATATACGATTCGCTAAGAATGGTAAACTAAGTCCCAGATACATCGGGACTTTCGAAATTCTAGAATTAATTGGGGCTTTATCCTACCAGTTGGCAATGCCACCATGTCTCTCCAAAGTTCATGATGTGTTCCACGTATCACTATTGAGAAAATACATGCCAGACCCAACGCATGTACATACCTATGAGAAATTAGAACTGGAATCCAATATATCTTATTGTGAAGAGCATGTCAAGGTTCTTGATAGAAGAGAACATGTTTTGAGAAACCGAAAAACTCATCTGGTAAATGTTCTATGGAGAAACCATAAGATGGAAGAGGCAACGTGGGAACCCATGGAATAGATGACGAAGAACCACCCGAATCATTTTATGCAGTAATATTTTAAAAAATTTTAGAAAAAAATTATTTGAAGGAGGGGAGAATGTAACACCTCAATCTTCCATGGTACGTTTCACTCTGAATAATGAAATATATTGTGTTGTACGCACCCTTGAGATTCTAACACATCGCGACCAATCAAACTAGCCATTATTAATAGTAATACCCACTTTTTGAAATTTTATCAATTTCATATTTCAAAATGGAATTCATTTTTTGGGTTCAGAATATTGAAATTAGCTTAGAGTGATTTTTTGGTATTTTTCTAAAAAACATTCAGTTTTTGATGAATACTGAAAAATACTAATTTTTAATTAAAAACATCATTTTTAATCAAAATAATTTATAGTTATAAAATGTACAATTGATTGGTTTTTAAGTATAATTAGATTATATTTTTACAATATAATACAATTTTGGTTATTATATGTAATTTCACATTTAAACGGGACATAAGCATGCGTCAATCTTTGGATAGTTATTATTTATTCAAAACACACTTTTTGTTTTGACATCGGGAATTAATTTTAAATTAATTTCAAGCACTTTTTTGTTTTGAATTTATAAAAATTGATTTCATATTTAGAAACAGGAGGTCCAAATTGTGTAAATAGGTAACTTTTTTTAGTCATTTTGAATAATTACTTCTGAAATATTTTATTTACCATGGTTAAAGGATAAATCCGGTAAATTAGGGTAAAAAAATAATTTTATAATAATATTAAATCTCCCTAACATGTGCTCTAACCCTATTTTCTGATACTTTTCTGAACATGGGAATCCTTGGTTCGATTTTGGGACCCCATGCAACCACTTATAAGAGATAATGACATTTTATATTAATTATGTTAAAGTAAATAAAAAAATGACATAAGCATATATATTTTAGTAAACAATTTTTACATATGGTTATATATGTTATGTCTTCGAATATAAATATTCATTAGAAATCTAAAATTATTTACAACATAATGGTATTATATTTATATTTTTTAGACATTTATTAATTAAATTTATATATGACACAATGATGATGCAATATTTTCCTTATTAATGAAAGAATCAAAAAATGGTATTATAGATGTTAAAATAAATATTATTTAACGTTTTGATGCCATCCATGAATTTAATAGGTTAATTTGACATGTTAGGATTGATTAAATGATTTTTTTATAAGTAATCATGCAGTTATAAATTAAAAAAAACAAAACATCAAATACTGTCAAAATTGACATAAAAGAGTTTTCAAAACAAATATTATATTATTAATTGATATTCTATTCCTAAAAACCTCAGGTTCAGAAAAAGGTATTAAATAATATTATATATGTCATTAATGAACCATTTGATGTTATCTTGGATATTTATAGTATGTTTATTAACCATATAATATAAAATTACAAGGGGACATGGTTAATGTCAAACTAATTCACTAAGAGTTAAATCTAAATGATAAAGTTAATATAGTGACCCAAACCTATCTAAAACCTATTAGTTTAGTGGTTTTCGACACATCCACACCATATCCTAGAGATGAATCACTTTGGAGCCATTATAAATCGAAAATTATTTTATTATTAAGTACTATTTCAATCATTTCCTAAGGTGCCCCTAACCCCTCTTATAAAAGGGCACTTCCCCTTCTCCAGGATTCACACCCCCAAATAAATTTGGATCAGCCAAAAACTACACAAATATCCTCTAAACTATCCTCACTTCATCTTATAGGCTTCCTTTAGTCAGAAAACAAACACAAGGAGCCATTTTGATCAAATCAAAAGGAAGAACCAGAAGAATAGGTAAATATTTCGTCACATATTTCAAGTTCTTTTCTTCTTCCACTTCCCCTTTCATTGTTGTTTCCATTATAAAATAATAAGTACAGTATCTTATATATACTTTGATGTTAATATAAATGTGTAACAACCATATTCATTATTATATCCATCCTTTGATTGACATGTCACCATACGTGAGTACGTACAGCTTACCATCTCCACATTGTGGTGTAATTTGTTATTCAAACGCTTTATCATTTGGATTTGTATAATAATGAGTATAAATGATTAAAATAATAAATATAACATGATAATGATTCTGTATATATGATATAACAACCAATTATATATTATTTTAATATCAAAATAATGATATTTCCACTCATGCGTACGTACAGATTACCATCACCATGAACGTGATGAGATTCATTCCCCATCGTATCCATTCAAGACTAATTTTCAAATGATGATTAAAAATAATTCTTAAAGGCTGAATATAATTATAAATATGAATAAGATACATCCTACCCAGAACAAACATTACTGATGTAACAATGAATATAAAGTAAAACGAGTCAGTTAACACTCGAAACAACGATAATACTAATATATTGTAAACAAAGAAATATTATAAGATCCAATATGATATCATATTTATTTATGTGGTTCTTTTATAATTTAATAACAATGATTTATCTATTATAATGGAGGTTAAGGTACCATTGACCAAGCAAATATACAAGGTAAGGGTTAATTTCACAATCTTTTTATTATCCAAGATTGTTTTTACGTAAGTTTCTACTTGGACCGCTTTATCATCCACATCCATGTTTCATTAAAATGTATTGCTAAACATTTTTACTATTTACTAAACTATGGGTTAAAGTAATTTATAACCTTGTTTTTCTTTTTATAAAATGGTTTAAATTGAATATTTCTATCATTTTCCAAACAAGGAACCTTAGGACCTTTTCGACAAAATTAAGGTAAGGATGTTTTTTTATCTTATCCAGTGGGTGCGGCTATTTTTCACAGTGTTAACACCTTCAAAGCTTCCCTTACAAGGTTATAAAAATATTTCCAAAGTAAATTTTATCTTTTTATATGAATTTTAAATGATTTCAAAATAGAAAGATATATTTCTCTAAAAATGGTTTTGATTTCATCTATGTCAACATCCTTTGATGGATTATTAAGATTATTTGAAGTTGATTAATTATGATTCAAAACATCCATATTTTATTGAACTTTTTGTGATATGTTTGACTGTGGATGTGTAATTTGTACACCATTCATGGTTTATGGATAAATTATTGACATTTCATATGCTAGTTTTAATACAAATGTTTATGTTATGTTTAAACCTTTTCATATGAGGAATGCAGGGGACATAGTATGGGACGGGTGGAGCCCGCAATAGCTCCTCGATGCATCAGTTTGTCTCATGAGACAAACTAGTGTCTTGGAAGAAGGCCTTGACAAAATATTATTTGTATTCTGGCCACAAGGCCTTGAATATGTGGTTATGAAGTCTGGCATTATGAACTCCATCATTATGAAAGTGGCTATTGATATTGCATTTGAGTATACAACTAGTAGAATATCCATGTGAATAAGTAAATGGAATTATTTAATTTCATCTTTGCCATATTATGATGATGTTCATGTTTAAAATAATTTTTTTATTATTATACATTGCATTAAATTTTTATACTTATTTACGAAAGATTCCGCTCTATTTTTATCCTTACTAAGCATTTGAGATCACCCCTTTCTATGTTTTATTTTTTCCAGGATGTGAAGAAGTATTTTATGACTGACATGTAGGGATAGTATGAGGGGGTATGGGTGTAGTCTATAAATGAAATGTTGTTGTATATTTTCATTTAATAATGTAATTTAAATCTTATTATTGTATCTAGTATTTCCAAGGCAACTAAATTGATCGGTATTTCAGGACATTATTTCCTTGAATCATGAAAATTTTATGTAATAATGCACTGACTCTTGGTAACTGGGGTCGGGGAATTACAACATGTTCTTTTACTGACATTTTTCTCATCCACCCAAACCCTAAGAACATTCCATGATGTAATGTCATAACTTCTACATGAGTATAAGATTTATTATCTATGTATTATTAATCTAGTATGATCCAAAAATTAACGGAACACCTTGTTTAAATGATTCATACCATTCAACCATTTATCCCTTTAGAATTGTGGGGTTTTACCTTCACCCCCAATCACTTATGGAAGAATATCCTCATTTTGGACCAAATATCTAAACACATAAAGTGACACCACAGTTCAGGCTACCTTCCTCTAATAAAAATGTAATACTTGGGATCCAATTATAACATAGACACCCCTACATAACAGGAATGATGGGTCTGTGCTACTAATAAACCACTAGTTTTCATGTAGACACGAGGTCCCCTACCAAGGTCACACCCACATGACTGAATGAGTTATCATACTAATGAATGTTCCTAGAGGCAAAGATATGTTATTTTATGGTGATTGTATTCACTCACAGACATCATTTTTAAATTATAAGGAGGTGCCAATCCTAAACACTACTCCATTTAAGACATGCATTGTAGTGGAGTTCAAATGAGGAATGCTCCCAAAAATAATGATACCCCTTCAAGATATGTGATATGTTATTTAACATTTTAACCCTAAAAATCTATGGTTTTAAAAATATTTTCACTATGGATTGGGATTAATCATCTATAAATTATATTATTAGTCATGTTTCACCGACAATACAATCATAGTGTACAATATCTCTTAATAAACAATATTTAATCCCCATTCATGTCATTATTATCTAACGAGATATCTGTTTTTACCTAACACATTAGAGGGATATATAATTAAATTACTACCTACCAAATAATCATAATAAATTCATAGGTGTACCAATAGAAAATAAAAATTTTATCATATATCATAACATAGTGAAAATAAATGTTTTTCATAAGCATTTCAACAATTCACCATATCTCAACCCATGGATAATTAATAGCTTCAAGAATTATGTCATCATCATTATCATGAAAAATACACAAAATGATTAATGATTTTATAATTTGATCATATACAAATTAAATCATATGTAACATCAAATGTAATCATCATATGTGAATAATGAATTTCTAGTATTAGTTGGAACATTCATTGAGGAAAATCCTTGTTTAACTTTGAAACCACTTATTTAAATTTTATAAATATCCAAAAGACTTATAGAAGCATATTTCATTAATATAAACTTGTTATATTCTATGGAATTACTAAAATAATTAAATTTCAATTATAGTGGTAAATTCCGTTCAAGTCGTACATGTTCATATATCAATTCCTTTTACATTTTTGATAAAAAAAATATAAAGTACCTCATTTCAAAAAAGGAATAAGGATATGTTTTTAAAAAATATTTTAAACGGAATAGAATAGGTAAAAATGACATTTAAAAATAATATTATAATGTTAAAAACATCATTTGATAAATTTTTTGATTATATAGATATGGAAGAGAAATGATTTTTGAACAAAGAGAGAAAAAATTTGGTTTTCCATACAATAATTGTTTTGGTATCATGAGTTATTATAGGGGGAAAATAAAATAAAACAAAATAATATATATAAATAATAAGAAGATAATAAAGTTAATTTTATTAAAGTGATATATTTTATATAATTTCATCACCATAAAATTAATCAGATACAATCTCAGTAAACAATGTCATTCTAACATAAATCTATTACCTCATGGTTAAGAAGATTTGAAATCACTCTATCCTCATGTATAAAAATTATAAAGTTAATATTACTGTATAATATAATAATTTACCTACCAATAATATCCTTTATTATCCACCTATAAAATTTTAAAAAAATTATTTACAATTCAACATTAAAAGCAATTTTTCTAGGTTTTAATTATTTCATTTTTTCAGCTATGTTTTAGTTTTCCAGTTCGAGTCCATGAACATCGATCTGAGTTCAATCCGGAATTTAATATTAAAAATGATATAAATTTCACATATATTAATAAAATATAAATATAGAGTTATCAATAAAATTTAGAGATTGGAAAATGATTTACACCATCCATGTAGACCGTAGGCATTACAAATGCTTGGAAACAGTTTCAACTTTTCAAAAGATTAAACATTATAAATGTAAATAATAAATCACTTTTATAGAATGAAAATAAATTATAATATAATATTTATTTATTAAATCCATAATTAAAATAATATATATAACATATGGATGAAAAATAAATTACAATGCTATGTTGGGTTAGTATGTCATACATACACACAAGCAATGAATTCAATTTTTTAGGATGGGAAGAAGGTTGATAGTGGGTTTTCTATCCTTATAATAACTTTTCAGAAAATTTAATATTTTTATGTATTTATTTAATAATTGATATCATGGATTTAGTGGAGGGATAATAATAAATAACAATGAAAAAAATAAGGTAGGTTTCTTTCCAAATTATTGGGAAAATAATTTACGATTACACCTTCAGACATGAATGGATAATTTTTTAGAAAAAACATAATCAATAGGATTTATTGATGGTCGATGGTAAGGTTTTTTGGATGGTATTTGATGAGATATATGTCTCAAAATGTGATAGTAAGAGAGGAGAGGATGAACCTTTTTATAAATTAGGGAATATCTACTCTTAGAATTACATAATGTCTTAAGTCAAAATAAATTTTTTTATAATAAAGTGTGTAAAAATTGATATATTTCATATATATGGTTAGGATATGTTTAAATTATCATATCAAATATAATTTATACATGATTGAATTATGAATTACCATTTTATCATAGTTTTAACTCCATATTAACCCTTTTTAAAATATCAACAATAATATAGTTTTCAGCTATTTATGTTAAATAATGAAACCATGTTAGGAAAAGTTATCCATTAGTGAAACATGGTATATATTTTCAGTAAAATACCATTCACATTGTAACAGCCCAAAAAATTTAAAGGTACTTTTTTCATAAACACATTCTAATCATTTAGTAGCCTATTTTCATAAAGCACCATGTTTTATTGAAACAACCCTTGGTTATTTAATAGATATTCATAACCTAGCCATTAAACATTAATTTTACACTTTTTCATTTTGAATTTGGAAAAATGGACATTCACAGTTGTGATTATGATGATTTTTAGAGTCTGATAGAATTATCTTAATTTTCTATGAATATTAACCTACCCTTATGAATAGTAAGAAACCCTTAGGAATAGTAACATACCATTTTGAATATTAATATGAATCCTAATAACTGTATATATACTGATGAATGTATAAATAAATTTTTGAACCATAAAAATGAAGATGAATATTTTAATTGTTTATACTTTTCTATTAAATAATAATTTTAACTAAAAATTGAATTTATCATATTTATAAAATTATTTTTTTAAAATGGGGATCATTTTTAGTTTCTACATGTCGAAAAATGGTTTGGGTTAATTTTTGGAATATTTCTGAAATACTGGATTTTTTATGAATACTAAAAATATAAATTAGGATTAATGCTAAATACTTGATTTACTACATCATAGGTGATGCAAGGATGATTTAATCCCACTAGGATCGAACTCACATTCCATTATTACTATTTTGGATCACATTAATCAATACTATTCATAGTCTTGAGAAAAAATATTCAAATACTAATTAAAATAATGTAAAATCCCTTTCCCCCACAACTATATAAACCGCCCCTCATCCCCCTCTTCCTCCCACACCACTCAAGCTTCAATACTTTCCTAAATTATGAAAAATAAACATACCAATACCTCTTCCCATGTCCAAGGACAATTGGACTCACCAAAAGTCCAAAATCAATGGTCTTAATAATTTTCTCAAAGAGGAGTACTCAAGAGGTGAGCCTCTCTTCCTTTTTCTTTTAATTTCTTTTACAAGTTCAAATATTTTTTTCTCTGTTCTCACATCACCTAATCCAAATTCCAGGATAATTCAGGTAGCATAATTCTACTGTTTTTTTATTTTTCTAATGGAATATTTCATTATAATCTCTCATTTTCCCCTCATTTTATGATATAAATGTAAACATCGTCTAAGATGTGTTAATTATCACACTCAAGGAAGACGAGCTTTCAATTTTCATTACAATATTCATGACTGGTCATGAAATCTTTTTAATGGTATAACAAGATCATAAAATATTTTTTTTTATTATTTAATGTTCTGGAATCTCTATACACTCATAATATGGAATAATAACACAAAACAAGTACATTGTGCACAAAACCGCCAAGCTAAATCCCATTGTTTATCATTAACTTATCAAATGACTCATACCCATGGTATATAACAGAAATCATTATAAGATAATTTATATCTATTTAATGCCAATAATAATATATATTAACAATTCTAGAAGTTTAACCACATTTCAAACAAAACTTTCATTTGTGAATACAAGTAAAAAATCGTGAAAACCAAGAAAGAAAATGATTCTGAAACAATAATAGTGAACCTATTAAACCCTATAAAGGGCCATGAATGAACCTAATAATGTTATAATAAATAAGTTACATGTATATTATCTTCTGTAAATATTAATTAATGTAGCTAAATTTTATTATTCTTGTCATTAAAACAAAAGAAGAACACACTCGAGCATAGGGTTAGGGATATTTAACTCAATTTCCATTCATTGAGTAAAAAATCAATGTCATTGGTTCTATATATTCCTATAATATGTGTGAATAACCTATTATTGTTTTATTATGTATATAAACCTCTATTGTGTGGTTTTATGTTTTCTACACATAATTATGTCATTGATTCTTCCTCAATATAATGGTATGTTCTTTGTAAGGCATCCTCTCTCTCAATTTTATTCAAGAATTCCATATATTCTATGTCCTTTATTTTTTATTCCCAATGATTGGGTATGATTTCAATAATCCCCCATAATGACCATATGGAATATAAATAATGGTATAACCATTAACCTCTCATTGATCCCTAATAAGAATACATGTTACCTTGCCAAAATGTTTGTAAGAGGTTTCTCATCTCACATTTAATTCCGTGAGATTTCCAATGTTCAACACATATTAATTTTATGTGGTAAATTTATACTGAAATTTTATATATAATATCATTATTATATTTATATTCACGGTATTCCATGATTCATTTGGCGATTATTGACTTTTGTTCATATGATTTAATTGATTATAATATGGTAAGGGATTGTGTCTCAATTTCCATTTCATTGAGACCTTCTCACTATTTTGCACATAATCATTTTTATGGGGTGTATCTACTTCCAATTTGAGATGAAATTTCATTTGAAATAATAAATATATTATATATCCATATTTTGGTTTCATGGATATGAATAATGTCTTAATCCTTATACCCTTTTAAATTCAGTGTTTATTTTTAATGTTGTTTTATCTATAGAAATATTGATGAATCTGTATCATATAATATATACCGATATTGAGAAGGAAGATTTTAATTGTATTAAATCATTTTATAATGAATTTAGTGGACTTTTAGTGATGGGACAGTCTCATTATATCCACTCAATACATCAAAAAGACTCAGGAGACAAATCAGTGGGGGACAAACCCTTCGAGTTTATTTTCAAAAACCATATGGGTTTCTACCCAAAGAACTAAACTGTTTAAATGGAATTATGTTAATGTGAAAGATACATGATTTCTAAATAATAATAATACTCTTTATTCATTATCAGTTATTACTATCCATGGGGTTTTCACTATGACAAAATCTACGGATGCAGGTTCATTCTCAATTTATTAGTGCCATGCGTTTTTCATTTATTCACTATTCCATATTGAGTATGCCACGATGTTTATGATTTAGTTAATATTGATTCATGATTCTGCTATTTGTAACCCTTACTGAGCATTAAAGCTCACCCCTTTCATTTTTTACCATTAGAAGGTTATGAAGAGGAGATCAATTATTTAGTTTCTCTGGATTCTGTTTTTAGTATTTTTTTTGTATTGTATTTTGTTACCTTTCACAATGTAATTTGACTTATATCTTTGTATCTAGTTTTTTTCAGGACTACTAAACTGATCATTCCTTTAGGGCTTAATTCCTTCTAACAATTCCAATTTTATTGTTAATGCACTGGCTCTGGTTTAGATGGATCGATGTGTTACAATTGGTACCAAAAGAAGTTTAGCAGGAACCTTCGAAACTAGATTAGATACTATAGATTAGGGAATAAATGTCAATTATTTTAATTTTTCACTATTATGGTAATTACTGCATCATCATTGTGTCATAAATATATTAAATTATTTAATGTCTAAAAATTATAAATAAAATATAATTATGTAGGAAATATTATTATCTTTCTAATGAATATTTACAATCAAATTTATCTTATGTAAAACCCTATATTAAAAATGTTTTAGTAAATGAACTTTGATTTTAAATCTTCATTGAATTAAATAATAATAAATGTCCTAATCTAATCCAAGTGGAACTAAATGATAATATTTTATTCCTAATCTTGTTTTTGGTCGAGATACACTTGTCCAATAGAATTAAGAAATGTTTTAGGGTAATATTAATATCATTTTTACCCTTAATTAACCTATTTACTTTTAACCGTGGTAAATAAAAGTAAAAAAGTTACTATTCAACAAAAAATATTTTCATCTCATTGAACCAAATTTTACTTCTTGATATTAACCGTGTCTCTCGGATTTTCGAAATTCCATTCACTGAAGCGGTAAAATTATGTTTTATGAAAAATTCAGTATTTTTAACTACCACATAGTAGTTTCACTATTCATAAAAAATTGAAGTTTTTCAGAACAATGCCAAAATATCACCCAATGCTATAATTGATATTACGAATTCAAAAATGATGTCTATTTTACAAAATTATAAAAATATATGTTGAATTAATTAATTTTATAATTAATTCCCGGTGTCACAACAGATAGCATGTTTTTATGAAACAATATATATCAAAAGATTGACAATTGTTTAGGTCAAATTTCAAAGTGAAATTAATTCTAATGAACACCATTAGATAAAATGGTAAAAATATATTCTAATTATACTTTTAAACCACTAAATAGTATAATTTATCACTATAAATTATTTTTATTTAAAAAGTTGTTTTTAATTAAAATTTAGTAATTTTCACTATTCATCCAAATATAAGTGTTATCTGAAATGTTCCAAAATTTCACCCTAGGATAAATTCGATATTACGAATCCAAAAATGAAGTCCATTTTGAGAGATATAATTTATAAAATTTCAAAAATTAGGTATTACTATTCATAACATCTAGTTTGATTGGTTATGGTGTGTTAGAATCTCGAAGTTGCGTACAATGCACGCTATTGCATTATTCTAAGGGAAACGTACCGTGGAAGCTTGGGGTGTTACACCTTTTCTGATAAAAAGGTACGTTCTAAATTTTTTTTTGATGTCTTTTATAGTTTTTTCACTAGAAAAATGATTTCATACTTTTTATTTCCCTTAATATGATTTTTTATTATCCAATTATTTAAATTGTTTCTAATAGGGACTTAATGTTTAGTAGGGAGAAGGATGATCTCATGATCAAATTTGCGAAGCTATGTCATGAATAAAACTTGTTTCTTTAAAAATAATTTGCTGGGAAAATGGATATTGAGTAGTAGTTTATATTATATATAAATATATTAATTTAATGTATTATTAAATATTTAATTTTATAAAACTCTAAACCTAATTATATTATCAAATGTAAGAGAATGAATTCGTTACATGAAACTCAAGATTATTTAATGTTTGAGGATGTGTCCTTATAATGTATTTCATTAATTTTAATAAAATGATTGAGGAGTGTGGTTTACATGAAATAGATTAAAAATTAAATGATTTATAGTTATATCTTTGTGAAAATCCATGAGTGGAAATGATGATGGATATTTAAAAAAAATGAAAGGTTGGCGTAGAAAAATATTGAGATAATTTCAGTAGCATAATGAGTGTACAAAAATATTCATGGACATGTTTAATGAAATTTAATAGGGGTATATCATTACATGGTAATTATATGTTTAGAGAATGGATGTGTAAAAGAAAATTATGAATTTAATAGTTGTAAATAAAAATGATTGACATTAATAAAGTACTTGAATACAAAGGAAGAAGTAAAAATCACAAACCCTGAGAGAGTGATTATAATTTTTTAAGAGATAAATAAGGGATTGTAAATTCTTTTAGAGGGAATTATATATGGTTATTATAATAATTATGAATAGGCTATGTGTAATGTGGATTTGGAGGTTGGGTGGCTATTTATTACAAAAGATAGGGGAATTATTTATTTACGTTTAAATAGAGTTTTTGTAATACAAGTGATAAGATAATAAAAAACAATAACCATCCCATGGGTTTCCCATAGATTCTTATAGATAGGGGTGGTTTTAAATTATTTAATAGCCTGTTAAGGGATTTCATTAAAATAATACGATTCCTTATATGATAGAGAGTCATGTTCATAAAGAATTTTTTTTAAAACCTTAAAATATAATTTTTGTTTTGGAGGACTCATTAATGGTTTATAAAAATAATAATATTACTTCCAAAAAAATATTTTGAAGGGGAAATATATATATTTTATCACGGATACGCCTTATTGTTTTTAATACATGACTTGTTTCAATTAAGGAATCATAATTCAGACTTTATATTTACACAATATTAAAGGTTTACCCTTAAATTCAACTATATCAGAAAATTATGAAATACCATCATTGGATAATTCAAATGTGGTGAATTTATAAATAATATTTACTTTATGAAAATAATTTTACAAAAATTATAATTTTCACATTTAAATAGAAATAATTATTTACTTTAAAATATGGTTTATTATGACTGTAACCACATCCAAAACCATAAAGAAACTACATTGGAATTAAATAATTTGTTTTTCATTTATATTTTAAATAATTTTATTTCTTAAAAATATCTCATGAAAATAGTGTTTATTTAAATTTTTTAATTTATAAAAAAGAATGATTTCGGTGAATCTATTTATTTCCCAAAAATAAAATTTTTGTTTCATCATCTCAAAATCTATTTTTTTTCAAACTCATTATATATATATATAAATAATAAGTAATTATGAAAAGGGTATATGTATAATCATATTTTTGTTAAAAATATAATATATAAATTCATACTATTGAGGTCTATATGTGTAACCCCTTTTTAAACTTGTGTATGCCCTAAGGGTAAGGTGTGAGATGGTGGTATTTCTTCGGATGGTTTGATAGACATGGTTTTGTAATTGATCTTCATATGATTTAAATTCTATAAGAATTTCCTTTCATTAGTTTTAGTTGTTAAATCTCGACTTGAGATTGGTTATGGTCAATGAAAAGTGAATCTATCTCCCACATAAGCTCCTATAATTTGGATTAATAGGGCAAAATCCTATATTTGAGGCCATCTCTTATATCATATAAGTGAATTAGGATGTATCATAAACCTTAATATATTATAATATTAATGGTCACTATAGAATTACTATATTATTAATATTAATAATGATTAATTGTATTTTAATCTAGATAGAAATATTATGGATATATTTTATAACAAACCAATATACAAAATGAAATATAATTCATATGTTTTTTATAACTATATTCCTTAATAATAATTTTTTTATTACAAATGGAATTCCATTTATCATATTTTGGATTATTACTCCTGGGAGTGTGAACGAAGGTAGTATATATGATGTGATTATCTATTCAAATTAGTGGAATGTGGCATGATTTCAATAATAGTGAATGAAATGTGATATGTTCATCAGTATAGGGAATCTGTACTCAACGAACAAAGAACATATGAGTTGGCAATATGGTATTGACGTACTCCATGTCCCATAGTCATTAGATGTCTTTGAAAATGAGTAACATATGATAATTCATGTAAGGTTGTGATGAAATAAGTGCAAATAGGTATACATATATGTGCCTTTGACAGACATCAAACCAAATCTCTTTGTAACTTGAATATAATTTATATTTTCCAAGAGGAATATCTTTTTTCATTTATGGATATGGTACTTTATATTAGTTTTGGACACTAAAATATCTATAGGGTCACTCATTATGGTTGATAAAATGGGGATTGAGTTTTTATTAGAGAGATGATGAATTTTTTTTAGAGTTAATCCAAAATAATTTTGGATAGATATCCACATGGTATTAAACAAGATATTATACAAGTTTAATTTTATGATATCATTCCAAAAGTGTTTGTGATGATATTCAAAATATTTTTGGATATGGTTTTAGAATTTATTATATAAGATGTGATATAAAGTGAAATGAAAAATTAGTCTTTTAGGGTTTAGTAAAATTGGGATATTGAAAGAGATATTCCCTAAAGACATTTATGCCTATGATGGATATTGATATATAATGTACTGTTATAGAGGGATATAATAGATAATGTAACAATATGAATTCAAATGAATATTGTGTTATACAATTAGGCCATATCCATTAACAATGCTTCTTCAACAAGAAAATCACAATATATTCTAGGTTATGTCTCATGGAAGTGTCATTACAAGGTATTGTACACACTAAAATACTAAAATTTTTATAGAAAAATGATAATCTTTATCATTAAATAAGACTTTTCACGTGGGCTGTTATCAACAACTATATTCCAAGATAAAATACCTGAGGGTAGATTATTTCATATATTGGATGCATAAATTTACAAAGGGTAATTTACAAATGTATTATAATTTACGAGTAAATACATGTTCACCTAAGAAGAGACCTAGAGGGTTTTATAAAACCTACTACCGAGTATTGGTTGGTGTGATTACTCATTTAGTCCTAAATAAAACTCCTTTAATATAAAGATCCATTCTTTTCCCCATATACATATTAAGAAACATAATTTTCATGTTGAAAAAGAGGATACAAATTTTATAATGAGTGATTATTCATATTAAATGGTTAAATGATATAGAGGGGATATAATTTAGCTTCAATTTGATGATATTCATCAATCCAATGTGCAGATGGGGAAATGATATCAATAATGTAAGGTTCGAAGTCATTTTTTTCATTCTTTTCTAGTTTAAAAATGTTTTTATCTATCTTACATAGTGATCTTGGAGTAGGTTTCTATTAACATCCACTTGTTTAACAAGTTCAGTTCGATTCATTTAAAACCCAACACTATCAAGTTGAATTAATTTATGTATTTTTAATATCTTATTCTAGAGAATTCCAGATCAAATAATCACTCATATCAATAACCTTTCCAAAAATATATATATATTCTAAGTCAATGTTTTAGATACACTATTTCCACCACTTCTTCTATATGATAAGATCTCACCATGATAAAATGTACTCTAAACACTTATGAATAGTATACACCATTAACTTCTTAATAAAGAAATATGTCCTTCTACTCGTGAATCATTGAAAACTATAACATATACAATATCAAGTATATGATAGTTTTTATTATGAAATTTTAACTCCCTTGAACCATATTCCATAAATTGATCACCTTGTATAACTAAAACATAGAACCTTTTATAACTTCATCACAATAAACCATATATCCATTTCCTATGTTAGGGAGAATAATGACTAGTATTGGTGTAATTATTCTGTTTAATTCTTCCAATACATTTTGAAACATTTTATTCCACTCAAACATTACAACATTACATGTAAAATACGTCGTAGGAGATTTAAACTTGGATAAGTTATTAAAAACCTCTAATAATATCCAACCAGTCACGAAAATATTCGTATGTAAATTATATTATTAGTCCATTACCATTACATCACAATATTCAAATAATTTAGTTCTACAGAAATTTCATTATATGAAACTTCATAGTTAAGAAACATAACCTATTATGTCTAAAAGACACTTTTAATCTAATTTGTATATAACATAAGTTAATTCCAACTTACTAAAATACATCATGTATATTAAACACCAATAAAAACACTTGTTGAATATATCCTCTAAAATGCTTCTAAATAAATATATCATCCATAAATAATACACTAATGTGTCTAAATACATCTAGATGATTCAGTTTATACAGTCTATGAATACTGCATGTGTGTTAGTGACACTGAAAGGAATCACTAAAATATTATAATGACTATAATGAATTTGGAATGCATTATTTGGTATTTTTTTATTATCATACCATTAATTGAAGTGATCCAGA
Source organism: Viscum album (assembly GCA_963277665.1). Taxonomy (NCBI): domain Eukaryota; kingdom Viridiplantae; phylum Streptophyta; class Magnoliopsida; order Santalales; family Viscaceae; genus Viscum; species Viscum album. The sequence goes on from OY728127.1 coordinate 321,389,328, forward strand.
TTGAAAAATCATTTTAGAAAATCAATTAGATACTTATAAATTATCAAATAGATCATCTATATAAGGAAGGCGATATTTATTCTTTATCATTACCTAATTTAGTTTCTAAAATTTAATAAATAACTAAAAGATACCATCAACCTTGTTTTCAATGTTTTTACCCTACATTTGTTTGGAGTTATCAGTAGGAAATGTGTTATTTTAGTGTTAATGTGTAAAAATAGATAATATAATAGATTGAATCATCCAAAAAATGTTTTTTCTTGTTATATTGATTTAATAGAAGTTCCTGAAATATTTTTTGAGGTTATATTTATGGAAGTTTTCTAATTAAATCACTTTTCACTTGAATGGTGAAGATAAATGATATATCAGGGGATGTGTGATGTTAATGAAGGTAAAATTTTACATTTAACCGTATCTTTATATGATTATGAGACATAGTATCTTATGACCTCATATATAGTTTGTAGAAAAATGGAAAGGAGCTCCATAATTTTAATCAATATATGAGGATGATCATAGTTTAAAGTAAAATGGATGATTGTTGTGGTTTAGTGGCTTGGGGTAAATGATCATTGATTTAATTCATACCGAGATACTCATAATTGAAATCCTTATATAAATTATCATAATTTGAATCCATATAAATATTCACATAATGAAATTATCTTGAAAATAACTCTATAATTTTATTCTACTAGAGAAGGTGAAAGTGGGCCTCCACCCGAGATTTATGGTTACTTTGGTATTTAATGAAACTACGTAAGATAATGAGTGGTTACTATAGAGTATTATTCCCTCTAATAAGGAGGATATTATGGAATCTTTTTGGAAGTATCGAGAAAGATAAATTTAATTTGCAGAGATTCAATGTTATTAATTGATGAGAAATAGTCATTGTTTATTAGAGAAGATTGAATGAAGATGATGTTAGAATTTCCTCTTGCAGAGGTTTCCTATATATCCATATTAAGATAATTAAGGATTTTGTATTTTAAATGGGTGAATTTATAGTTTATATCTATTTAATAAATGTTTAAACTCATACTTTTGAACCATGGTTTATAGTTTTCGGTTATACAATAAGGGAATAATATATAGTTTAATGCCATATGAGAAGCGTGTAATAATCATTATTAAGAAAAAAGTATTTCATTTATGTTTAATAAAAAATTGGTATTATATAGTAGATATTGTTGATTGATGTTACTTTATCATATGGATTAAATTAATGTATAAATTACATACACTATTCTATTTTATGTTACATGACCTAGACTACTCAATTATTTTTAAGGTTGTGTTGGATAGTCCATTGTGGGAGACTTATGTAAAATACACCCAAACTATGTATGAATATATAGAATATAGAAATAATGTTTTTGGATATAGTTAATGATTGAGGACTATAGAATATTATCCCATATTTTTCTTCAGGACTTAACCCCATTGAGACTCCTCTTATGACAATAATGAGTTAGAGTATTCCCCCCTTTAACAGGCCATGGGTTAAACACCAAGCATATTTTATCAAAAATTTGTAGAAATAATTACACTATCTAAATGAAAAATTCAAAACACCATGAATAATATAAATTAATTTATACACCCCAAGACTTGAATAATGTATATAAAGTTCATTTCATTCCACTTAAGGTCAATCCAAAAGTGGGAATTAATTTTTTTAATCATCTCACGTATTCTACTACCAAGGTATAATAAAAACACCACCTACAAATTATTTTCCATTTACAGAGCTATTTTCACCCAATACATTAACTTATTATATCCAGATCATAAAAATGGTATATATAAAGTTGGGGTGAGTATATAAATATATATAGGAGGTTCTTACAAATAAATATTTTGATCACATGATTTAAGAGTGATAATGTATATATATATGAAATGAATATAGTAAAGAAATCAATTTCCATAACCAAGTTCAACCACTGAACCATGTCCATCCCATTACTTATAATACGAACTTTCTACACAAAAACACAATACCATGAAATTAACTCACATAGTCACACCTTTAAAATATAACATTCCATTGTTCACTTCTTATTTCATTTTCAAAACTCTACACTTTACTACCTAGAGAGACATCACTGTGATTTTTATGTAACTATCAAAAAATCGGATATTTCTATTATCTTCACATAATTTTCTAGTAGTAGTGAAATCACTATTATATAATCATATAGTTTTATACCCCTAAAAACCTCTATAATGTAGATTGTTTTGTTGGGCCATTATCAATCCATTATGATAGTAACTACTTTCTTAGATTCTACCCTTAGGTACTCTCCAATACTAAACTTAAATCATCACTATTGTACATTGTATATTTTCCAAAACATTCTACATAAACAACATCATCAAAACTAGGTTTCATAAATTAGTTCAAATTCCCACCATCCACTATTTTTTCCACCTAGGATACCTATAACATCCTTTCTCTTAATTTCAAACTCAAAAAGAATTTATTATATAAAATATCCACTTGATACACGATAATATATCTATAGGTATTGTTTCTTTGGGGATTAGGAACATTACATAAAAACATAGAACATAAAACACAGCATTTTTATTGAAAACATATTTTCCATGACCACAACATTCCTTCATACGTAGAATTTCATATGATAACTTGAGGACATGTGTAAGAAAAGGGGGAGATATAAAACCCAGTAAGGAAGTAAAAAATTCATAACTTGAATAATACAATACATGTTAGAAAATAGGAATATTTGTTGAGCATAAGATAAACATGAACATAAAGTCATGATATTGCTTGATTATTATAAAATGGAAATGTGGAAACAATATTTAACATGATATTAACATGAGACTGGGATCATTGGACATGGGGTGTGAGTGAAGCCTCATTTCACTTGAATTATCAAGATTAAACCCTCATTTCACTTAGCATACCATGATAATAATGTTTACCCAATGCACTGGAGTGCTATCTAGGCACCCCCTTCGTAATCATTTCATTTCATGACAATAATGTTTACCCAAATTTTTGCAAGGGAACTTCTTAACCCAAATTTGATTCTTTGGGATAAACTTTTACTCCTTGAATATTTCGTTCTATGAATATGTGTGAATAACCTCTGATTGTTTTGCACTTAATATCTACTTATATTTGGTGTATTCGTTTGTCACACATAATTATGTAATTGATTTATCCTTAAACCAAGGATATCGTCATTGTATGGGACTTCGTATCAATATCCTTTAATTGAGGCATATATTGTTTTATAAAAAACATTATTTTATACGGTGTATAAACCCCTTTGAATTTTACTTTTATCAAAAAGGAATCTTTTTTTATATGAAGCGTTTAACAAAACGACAAAAGGAAATGTTTTTGTTGTACATATGCGGCGATAACTACTTCTCCGCCGCCGTGACCATTATTTGAGTTTCGGCTTTCTTTATAATCCATACATTTAAAAAAAAATACCATGTTTTACTTTTCTTTTATTTTGGTATTGAAAATGGTTTTCATAACGTTTTTATATCAATGTGTTGTATTGATATCTTGTGGTTGAAAGGTGGAAATGTTATGTTTCCTTTATGCATGTTTTATGTGATACGATTATGTTGAGGTTCTTGGACATTATTATGAATACGGGTGGTTCCGTGATAAACTATGGGAGGGTGAGCCCGATATAGCTCTCCAATGCATTGGGTAACGCGAAGGAGTGAATCGTTAAGGTTTCTCTGAAGAGATTTAGGGAATATACTATGGTGGGTATTCCAAACGTAACCAAGAGGGTTACTCCCTACGTAAGAATGTTATGAATGCCTTAAGATACCTTTATGTCTTATGATTCCTATACTTTATTCATGATTTGATCAGGTATGTTAAAGTGCCTATGTTTTATGGGTAAAGTATGATTTAATTCTTATGTATATATGAACTCATGTTTCCTTTCCATATTTTTTATAACCCTTACTGAGCTTTTTATGCACATCCCAAGTTTTTTTAAATGTTTTTCACAGGTCAAGGGAAAGGTACATGATATGATGATAGTGTCAAGGAAGTGTCAAGAAAGAATCCATGCTTTATTTTTAAATATGTTTCTGTTGATGGAAAAAAATGAATACTATCTTTTATGTAACCACTTTGTCTAAATGCGGAATGTAATGCAAGTCTTATGATCTAATTATCTAAAATTCTAAACCTGAAAAGATCCTCAATGTGTAATCTTGTAATAACTCATGATTAAGTAAGGTTTAAGGCTGGTGCCTTATATTTGGTATCAAAGGTCGGTTTAGATAACTTTAGAGGTTAGGGTACCCTTTAAGCATAAGTGACATTACCATAATGGTTATGATTTCAGAAAGAGTCCTAGTTTTAGATAAAGTGAATGAGTAAGTATATCCTAGTGTTTATCTTCCTCATTAGTACATGATGGTTTTTTTGATAAACTCACACTGACATTTTTTGGTTTTAGTAAATGGATGTATCTTGCAGACACCAAAGTAACAGTGGATGTGAAGGAAACTTTGATAGTTTTTTGAGAAAGCAACTGAATGATATGGGAGCTGCAATGAGAACTCTTGTGTTTCTCCTCAACCAACTATCTGGATTCATGATTGACCACCTAAACCTTGGTGATTTCCTTAAGGCATCATATATGAATGAAACAAATCCCTACGGAACTACATGTAATAATCATAATGGTAAGTGTGTTCCAAAACCTATGTGTCAATGATGTGGAAAGAAACACCTAGGAAAATGTTTAAAAGGGACATAAATATGCTATAGATGTGGAAATAAAGGTCATAAAGCAAGAACCGCCCATGGAAAAAGGAAGCATCCAGTTGACTCGAGGAAAGGGAAAGAAGTTCTTTCTGAGGGATCAATTGAATGTTTTAAATGTGGTGAGCATGGTCATTATGAAAACACATGTCCTATGAAGAAGTTTCGTTAATGGGATCACGGAGATCGTACATATATTCATTTACCAATACCTAATGCCATTCTGATTGAGGATGAAGATACTGACAATAACCAATCAAAGGTATGGATTATTTCATAACTGTTGTTTTCCTATTTTGGAATCTTAGGATATGATTCATGATATTGTTTGTAGGAAATAAGTATTCCATAATAAGTTGGAAATGAATGGTTAATGGATCATGAAGAATGTTGAGTGAGTAAGAAGTCAACATATAAGGGCTTCAAGAGTTATGGTGAAATTCTTAAGAGTATTAAGTCCCTTTTGATGATGGGGTTACATTAAAAGACTTTTTATAGTATGTGTAACCCTGATGTTTAATATATGAAAATTTTATTCAAGGAATAGTTATATTTTCTTTTGTGGACATAGTAATAAAGAACCATTTGGGATTATATGATCCTTACTTTTGAGGTAATTATGGGTTACTATATGTTATGATGGAAGTGAAAGGCATGAGATAAAATTAAGGTTAAATTATGTTATGGTTATTTTTGATGATTTTATCTATTTTTTGGGAATGATTTGAGAATTATATAGTTTTGGAAAAAGGAAAACACACAGACCGTGTGACAACCCGTCTCGTCGGACAAAGCTTTGGGAATCAAACCCACAACCAAAGTGTGACTTGTATTTATCACCTACCACTGGACTACGTGAAGTCCCTGGTTTGTTTGACTATTTTTTTTAGTTAGATGATTTTAGTAACAAAGAGTAAGTTAATTTTGGGTTATCTATGGAAATGATTAACCTATCATGGATGATATGTGATTAGGTTAATTATTTTTCAATATGAGAATTGAAGAGCAACTGATGTTATTTGGAGATAAAAGTTAATTTTTACCTTGGAAGACTTTGTGATTAAATCATTCAAATATTTGGGTTTCAATCTTAGTTTGGTTTACTTGTAATGATTTTATGGACAAATTGTTTATCGAATGGTCCTCGTTGAACTTTGGGTTTTGTTGGACAAATTTTGGAGATTAAGAATAGATTTTCTTTTTATAAAGGGTTATCCTTTTCTGGATTATCTGATCTTGTACTATCCTTTTTGGTTTCAGTTTTGGTTAAAGTCTAAATACATGGGAAGTATATATTTCTCTTTTGTGGGTTAGGTGATTCTCTAGATGTTTATTATAGTACTCTTAATGTGAAAAAGTCTTCCTAAAAACTCGTCTTTTGGAGAAAATATGAGTTTGTGTATGGAATCTAATAAAAGTTGAAAGTCAACATGATAAGTGATTATGTTTCCTTATGAATAAATTCCTCAATAAAAAGTAACTTAAAACAAAAATGTTGTCTACTAACTTTTCCTACTGGGGAATCGAATACCGTTTAACCCATCACAAGTTTTTGATTTTCTTGAGGTTAAATTTCTCCTAAACATGTTTTCTATCACTCTCCATCAGAACATGACCCTATGTTTTCTCCTCCATGTCCATGTTTTCCTACATGGAATCCTAGTACGGGTTAACTCGGGTGACCTCTATACTTATCATTCTTTATTTTAAAGAGATTGTTTTACCGACTCTTGTTCCGATGTGGGACTTTCAAGGATGTTTCTGAGCCCAATTTTAAAATTGCGAGGACGCAATTCCCAAAAGGGGGGAAGGATGTAACACCACAAGTAAATAAAGAATATGACATTTTTATATTTATCCATATTTGTGAATAAAATATTAATGTTACTTTAAAGGGGACACTATGCTCGATGGCGTACCCAATACGCAACAACATGTTTCTTGGGAATCTTACGTTGCACTCTAATAATAAAATAATATTTTTTAAATGGTAGTTAACGCCTAGATATTGTGATGGTGGGAATGAATAGAACTAACTATAAAATGATTATATATGTTTGTCAAATATTTTTACTTTTTACAATAAATTTTAGAGGATTAAAAATGCAAATGAATCCAATGTTAAGCGTAAATATTCTAATATTCTTTAAAAGGTCGATTAACCACCTTTTGATGGAGAAACTTTTTTAAATCCACTTTTTGACAATTTTATGTGATATATTTGACAAAATAAAATTCTTCTTTAGAATCGGGACATCAAAATTTACTTTGTGTAATTTTTTGGTATTTTTCCGAAAAAGTTCAAATTTTAATGAATAGTTAAAAATGTTGTATTTTAATTCAAAACCTCTTTTAATCTAATTTATTTATATGATTATATTATCTTTTGATTTGGTTTTAAAGTTAAATTATAATATATTTTTACCATATAATCCAATAGTGGTCGTTGGAATTAATTTCACTTTGAAATCGGACTTAAACTAGTGTCAGTCTTTTGATACATTTTGTTTCATAAAAACAGGCTATTTGTTTTGACATCGGGAATTGATTATTAAATTAATTAATTCAACTTATATGTTTTTAATTTTGTAAAATAGACATCTTTTTTGAATTCAGAATATCAAATATATCTTAGGGTGAACTTTTGGTAATTTTCTGAAAAACATCAATATTTCATGAATAGTGAAACCACTAAGTGGTACTTATAAAAACTGATTTTTCTGTTTAAATGAAATTTTGCCATCTTTGTGTTTTGAATTTCAAAAATACGACATACATGGTTGTCATTAAGAAGTAAAATGTGGTTCAATGGGATTAAAATAATTTTTCGGTGAATAGTAACTTATTAAGTTTTTAATCACGATTAGAGGTAATTAGTGTAGTTTAAGGTAAGAATAATGTTTTAATAAAATGAAATGAGCTAGACACATGTCCTACCCTAATTTTATGTGTCATGGCCGACCATGAAAATCCATGGGTCAACTTGGGGACCCCATGGAGCCACTTTGGTTGGAAAACGACATAAAAATCTTTTTATTTATTGTTAAAGTAAAAATGACACAAACATGAAATGTTTTACTAAAACAATTTTTATATGGGGTTATACAAGTCAGATTTTTTACTATAAATAATAAATGGAAAGATAAAACGATTTCCTACATCATAGTATTTTTTTATAATTTTTATACATTAAATAATGTTAATTATTTATGACATTATTATGATGCAGCGATGATCTCATTATTTAACGATTTAAATAAAATGGAATGATAATGTATAATATAATATCTACACATGTACAAAACCTATTGTATGGGTGTATTTAGAACCCTTATCACCTTATCATAGAAACAAATCAATTTGGGACCATTAAAAATCGAAACGCATTTCTAAAATAAAGTAACATTTCTTTACTTTCCAAGAGTGCCCCTCCTCTCCTCTTATAAAGGCCCCCACCTCTACCTCCTTACCCACACTTAAAAAGCCTTTGGGTCGGCCATCCCCTGCCCATTTTGTCTCTCCAAATACCTCTATAACTCCTTGAAGCCTCACTTTGGGCAGAAGTCTTCCCAAGGAAGCCTTAGGGCTGAAACCAAAGGGAGTTCCCCGATTTTAAGGTAATGTCTTCACTTGTGTCCTTTTGTGTTATTTTGCTTCTCCAACCACCTAAACTCTTTTTATTCATTTTTTGTGTAAAAACTTCAGTATCATAAATATATTATGATGTTTTTATAATAAGGATTCGAGATACACTTATACACACCTTCGTCTAATGGTTAATGAATATACTGTTTCTGTGGTTGGCGATTTTCTGCCTCACGAAACGATGATTATTCAATATTCTTGTGACACCTTTAAAGGTAGCCAGTATGATGTCACTGTATTTTATATATGATATATATGGTATTTATGTTTTCTATATGATTCTATATTTTTTATTTAAACCATTCCTTAATTCTTTTCATGTTGTGTAAATGCGATAATTTCATATGAGGAATTGTGGACTACCGCCCCCTCAAGTGATGTGAATCGTACATGCAATACATGGAACGTATAAAGAATGAAATTATTGAAGATATGTGACCTATATAACATATATATTATACTATAATTATAATATATATATATCATTTATTTTTAATTACGTTAATATGACAAAGAAAAAACGAAAGTAGCGTTCATGTGTACGTACGGCCTACCGTCTCCATGAACGGTGCTTTTCGTTTTTTATCTTCAAATGATATGGCGTAGTATAAAATGAACATTTACTGGATATATATTATATTTTAATAATTAATACTATTCTGGAAATTATATACTTATAACTACATGGACAATCATTTTTCAAACAAGTTCATTTTTGACTCATGTACCAAACATCGGCAAAAACGTCTTATATGAACTAACATTATTAAACAATTATTATAACATTATAATATGTGATATTAACTGAATAATAATCCTTAAAGGAGGTCCTTAGGAAATTATAAATTGGACAACGTTTATTATTCAGGAATATAAACAAACGAACAAGACAAGTTGGACTTGAGGTAAGGGATCCTACTCCTCTCTTTCTTTTTAAGTACACTCTATTATGTCATTCCTTTTTAAGCGCATCATTCTTATGATTGGGATGTTATTTTATAATAATACTACTATAATTTTTATGTTCATATGGTGAGAGACCCTATTTTTTCTCATCAATCCATTTTGGATTTTTTGAGTGGGGCCGTTAGGCTGCCAATTTTTCGTAAGAGATCTAACTTCTCTCTTTTTTTAAGTACTCTCCTTTATGTCACTTCTTTTAAGCTCCTCTTTGTCATGTTGGGGGGATGTTATTTTATAGTCATATCTCTATAAACTTTATGTTAATATGATGAGATACCCTATTTGATCTCATCAATCCATTTTTGATGTTATAAGTAGTGCCGTTAGCTACCGAGTTTTCGTAATGGATTTTTCATCTCACTTTTATTCCCGTGAGATTTATTCTACATTTGCCACAATTTCCTTTGAGTGGTGTATGTACTGCCCATTATTTTACTCACTGTGTAATATACATTCATTTATGAGTATTTACATCAATTTTGTATTGTCCCTCTTTCACAGGGTGTATGTTTCGAAAGATACCCATGTCGGTAAGGGAACCTTTCACCCTCCTCTTTTTAAAATACTTCTTTTGTTATGTCTTTTAATTCACATACTATTATGTTGGGATATGTTCTTCTATATATTTATTGATTTAAATTTTATGTCCATGTGATGAGATACCCTTTTTATCTCTCATCAACTCATTTTCTGAATTTTGTAGTGACGTTGTTAGGCTGTCAAATTTTTGCAAGGGAACTTCTTATCCCAAATTTGATTCTTTGGGATAAACTTTTACTCATTGAATATGTCGTTCTATGAATATGTGTGAATAATCTCTGATTGTTTTTCACTTAATATCCACTTATATTTGGTGTATTCTTTTGTCACACATAATTATGTAATTGATTTATCCTTAAACTAAGGATATCGTCTTTCTATGGGACTTTGTCTCGATCTCCTTTCATTGAGGCATATTTTGTTTTATACACAACTTTATTTTATACGGTGTATAAACCCCTTTTAATTTTACTTTTATCCAAAAGGAATCTTTTTTTTATACGAAGCGTTTAACAAAAGGACAAAAGGGAATGTTTTTGTCGAACATATGCGGCGACAACGACTTCTCCGCCGCCATGACCATTATTTGATTTTCGGCTTCCTCTACAAGCCATAACTTTTTTTTAATAGAAAAATAAATACCATGTTTTACTTTTATTTTTTTTTTGGTATAGAAAATGGTTTTCATAACATTTTTATATCAAAGTGTTGTATTGATATCTTGTGGTTTAATGGTGGAAATGTTATGTTTCCTTTATGCATGTTTTATGTGATACGATTATGTTGAGGTTCTTGGGAATTATTATAAAGACGGGTGGTTCCGTGATAAACTAAGGGAGGGTGAGCCCGATATAGCTCTCCAATGCATTGGGTAACGTGAAGGAGTGAAACATTAAGGTTTCTCCGAAGAGATATAGGGAATATACTGTGGTGGGTATTCCAAACGTAACCAAGAGGGTTACTCCCTACGTAAGAATGTTATGAATGCCTCAAGTTACCTTTATGTCTTATGATTCCTATGATTTATTCATGATTTTATGAGGTATGTTAAAGTGCCTATGTTTTATGGGTAAAGTATGATTTCATTCTTATGTATATATGAACTCATGTTTCCTTTCCATATTTTTTATTACCCATAGTGAGCATTTTATGCTCATCCCAAGTTTTTTTAAATGTTTTTCACAAGTCAAGGGAAAGGTACATGATATGATGATAGTGTCAAGGAAGTGTTAAGAAAGAATCCATGCTTTATTTTTAAATATGTTTCTGTTGATGGAAAAAAACTAATACTATCTTTTATGTAACCACTTTGTTTAAATGTGGAATGTAATGCAAGTTTTATGATCTAATTATCTAAAACTCTAAACCTCAAAAAGATCCTCAATGTGTAATCTTGTAATAACTCAAGATTAAGTAAGGTTTAAGGATGAGGCCCTATATAAGTCCTAAGGGTAAGGTGTGTGACGATTACAGAATCTTGGGGTGTCTCGGATAAGATTTCTCGATTGGTAATCTCTATAAACTTCCACTTCTCTTGTATGCGGTTCTGTTTAAGCTTAATGTGTTGATGATCAGCTTGGGCTTGGTCAAGAGAAAATCCCAATGACGCCACCTCCTTTCAGAGCTCTGACAAATGAGATTTTTGTAGAGAAATTATACTAGATTAGGCCATCAATTCCTTTTTCTGAGTATATTTAATTTATTAAAGCCCTATATTTATATTAATCATGAGATAACCATTCCATGTCTATATTATCCACGATAAAAATTCAGAACAGTATTTTAAATTAAAAAAACATAAAACCAAAGAATTACATACGTTATATAACCATTTTACATAATAATACATTTAATTGGATCAAGATGAATTTTCATTAATAATTTTTTAATTCATTACAATACCACTCATATAAATGTGTTTAGAAGAATAGTCACACTATATATACTTTATGAACTCTCACATATGTCCACAAATATAAGGTAAATTAAATTAAACAACATTATTTTTTATTCATACCACACTCACACTAAGGTCTCGTATAACCCATTTCATAGGTAGTTAATAACCAAATAACTAAAATTATTTTTATTAAGTGTACAAAAAAGTTTCAAAATCTCATTTATAGTCAAAATATTTCAAAAAATGTATTTCAAAAAAGTCTTATAATACATCAAAATCATCTGTATTCACACCTATATCTATAAAAGTTGTAGCGTATTATCTAGAGATTTATTGGAGACTCAAATTTCCTCAACACTATTATATAAATCCATACATTGTATAATACATCTAAATACAATAATAGAATAATGAATCAAAAGTCAAAACCCATACTAGATATGCTATGACATCATTCCATTCTAGAAAAAATTCTATAGAATCTAAACTAACCTCATGTACCTAACTTCTAAAAAACATACCTATACCAGAATGTGTCTACAACCCTTTATTATGTCGTTTAACCCCCATGTAACTCAGTTATTTATCACCTAGATCCATACCATCTCTAAGGGGAAAATTTATAGAAAGTGGAATGACCCATGGAAAAGATTATAAAATCACTATTCAAGTGTCTATATGGATTTCCACTACATTCTTATAATTAAATCTCAAAACATAAATACATATTCAATGATAAATTTTTATGATATTTACAAATCAATTCATCATGTTACTAAATCATAATAAGGAATAAAAAATATTGAACCCGATTTATTTAAATAAAAAATAACATTAACAAACATCACCATAAAATTCATCACAATAAATAAATCATAAATATCACCATATTTTAATATTTAAAGAATAATAATTAAATAAAAAATAACTCCATTTCTAATACACTATAATTATCAGTAATTTATTATTATTATCATTGAATATATTATCTCATAAATTTCCATTTTTCATTTCCACCATTACTAAATACCATCAATAAAATCCAATATAAAAACATATATTCCTTTCTTGTATTCATCTACAAAAAACTATTATAATAATTTCATATTTATCTTAATTATTATCTATTTAAAATGATAATATTTATCATGGGTCATTTTGAATTATTAAACCATCATGATAGAAAATAATCATGGTATTATAGCATAAAATAACTTAAATGAATAAAATATTGTGTCACTAACCTCTAGTCTACAACAATCACCAATCATAAATCACATCAGATTTGTTTATAAATCATCTTTCTTTTATAACATTTCTTGGATCCCCCATTAAACACTAATTCTATGTCCCATTTGTTTGAGATAATACTGGTAATGAGAGATAACACACTTAATTGAATGGTATATTCCTCACAATGTGTAAATTTTCAATTCCCTCCACAAAAAAACCAAAAATAATATCTTTGAAACACCTCACCATTGATAGTAATTCATATCCACACATTAAATCCATTATCAAATCCATGAGGCATTTAATTAACTTTTAAAAAACATGACCTTAAACCCTTCTAGTATATCTATCTCAAATCCACAATATATATAAAAAATCTCCTAAAAAATAACATTATTTATTTTATAAAAAAGTATATTTAAAAATGAATTACAAAAAACAAATAAATAAATAATTTAATATTCACAATCTCTTGACAATTATGAAAAAAGACACGTAACTTATAATATTATAAAAAAATCACCTAAGGTTTAGAAAAATTATCTGAACAAAAAAAACAATAAAAATTTCATTATGAGGCTTGTAAAAATACTCTTTTTTATTTATATAAAAATGCCCAAAATTTCACCCACTGTGAAACCTATAATTTATTTTTCTTATAATACTCACCTCTTTAAAGACATTTGATCATTAAATACACCACAAATGTTTGTTTATCCTGAAGGTAACACGAGATGAAAAAAAACCGTTCCAACTCAATCCAACACTTCAACATGGACAATTTTTTTTATAAAAACATACATAACATTCTAAATTATTTATTTCAACTTGAAATAGGACTTATAAGAACCCATGATATATAACCAAAAAGTCCAATGGTCACCACCATTTATTTATATAGGTTTTTATATAATCTAAAAATTATTGTCTGATCTAGAATAAATTTTAGATGTTTATATGTATCCTTAAATATATCTATCCAAACTAAATCCACCTCACTAATGTCTAAATGATATATCAATTAAGGACACAGATACCCACTAAAATCCTTACATGGGGTCATAGTGGATTATAATGAATACTATTTATTATAAAAAAATTATACCAAATGTAAGTGATCATCCCTTAAGAGACTAAAATCTTGGTTACGTTCCCTCTATATATCCTCTAATATCTAAATCTTTTTCTCATTTTAATCATCAATAGATAGAAAAAATGAAATACTTAGGAACAATTGGATACCAATGTAACATAACAATGTACTCCAAATTTGTGATGTAAAATGAGGATAATGATCAGATATGATCATTCTTGAAACTCCATAAATATTTTAAACCTCAATTACATATGTACTTTTTAGATGTTTCACTTTGATCGATTTTTATTTGATAAAAAATTAGAATACATTATCAATTGATCCATGATATCCCAAAAAACACAAAATCCTATGATAACGAGGGTTAATAGTATAAAAAAATACATCAAAACATCACCCCATTTTCACAAGGGAATCTCCAAGTGTTGAAATAATATAACAGTATTTTTTTGGTTTAGATTTCTTCTTATAGAAAGCAATAACCTATGATATAAAATTACAAACAATTTCTTCATCCCATAATACTAAAACTTCATATTCAATGTTCGATACATCAAGGTAATATCTGGATTCAGTTTAATAGATAAATTATCTAATTCATGAAAAAATATTTTCCATGAGGAACAAATAACTTTACCTTAAAAACCAATTTATTCACCTCATCCTAAATCTAATAAGTAAAATTATCACCATTCACTATCCAATCTCTCCACACCACAACATTATGATCTACCATATGGGACTACTCTTCCAACGTCATAGATTATGGTGTCACTATTTTATGTGACCTTAGAGTTGATATAATTGGGAAATTATGAAAATATTCTTTATAAAAAATTAAAATAGTTATGTGAATTGTTATATATAATAATATTTTGATGAATATAAACTTTAACCTATCCACTAAGAATTGTTTTGGAGTATGACCCATAAAACAAATATTCAATAGTCCATTGGTTGGAGTCGAGCACCATGTTTATATATATATTGAATGTTTATCCATACTATCACATCATAAACCCCCACAAGAACTATCACCCTATACAAAACATAAAAAAACATAAATTTCCTTAAAATAAATGATACATGAATCCAAAAATATAATGATACCCCTTAGCCTATATACTTTTTCCTAACTATTAGTCCCTAGGATATAGAGTACTTACTTAGATCATATGGGATTTTTTCTCCAAAATTGGTTCTATATTCTATTTCTCATTCTACTTTTGATTAACACTAATAACATACCTCCCATGAAATCCTCACCAGTGACTAATTCTAATTATATCTAAAAAATTACATGATTTCCATACTATAATGACCTACCCCTATCATACTCTACCGAAGACTATAAAATTTTTGAGTGAACATTTTAAGCCCAACACTAATAGTGCCCATGTTGGTTAATAGAAATAATGATATATAATCACACATTTATAGAAGGAATCACCCTTTTTTACATGAGCACTATACACCAACACAAATAATATCATTGAATTTCCTAACGATAATACATGAATAATTTATATTAAATTCATGTACAATCCTATAAAACTATGATATATGTTGCAATAGAAAATGAAAACCAATCGTATATTAGAAACCACTATAATGGTAAAATATAAGTTCTTCAACCAAATAGTATAGCATATTTAGAGTAAATAATACTCAAACCTTAACAAAAATATATCGAGGTGGTCTATAAAATAGGATATATAATTTAGGGGAGATATATAAATATACAGATTAGGTTCCCTAGGGATTTATCAAGTTTCCTTTTGAATATAGTATTATAGTTTACCCATGTCTGAAAAACATTGATCATCAATCCCCGAGTTTAACAACAAAAAATATCCATTCCAAGCTTCATAACCAATACCTTATAAATCACAACAAATTCTAATGAAACCATGTCACATAACTAAACCATAGAAATTTTACCTAAAAAAATTTCACTAATTATTTTATATCTAATGTTGTGTGTCAATCCTCCTACTGGGAACAAACTATGAATTTACAAATATGTTCATCACCCGCAGGGGCCTTTCAAATATATTCAAATAGCGATCTAACTATAGATACCTTGATATAATATATCATTATTTCCATACACATATAGGGACCACACACATGTTTCTTAATTGATCGATTAACTATCTAATCACATGGATACTCATTATTTTTTGGTTGTATACCCTCTATGACCCCCTACCATAATATGATTTTATTGGGAATTTATGCTCTCTTAATGTCACTCAGGGAATTACAAGATGTCTACCACTTGATAATTTCCCCTCTTTAGCCAACATTATCACTACAAAATATCACATACATTCTATAACTAAAAAAATCACCCACATTATAATTTGAGATATTTTAAAATTATTCATATCCCCACCATCCACTTAATCAAAAACCCAAAACACAACATATACAAAGGTCTAAAATAATTTAATTCTTATAGATAAATAGTACATGATATCCCCTAGTTTCATCACTATCAGATCCTAGAAATTAAATAATAATATTCCACAATTATGACATATTTCCACTAAGGCGTACCTCAACCAATGTCCTAAAGTGTAAATAATTTCATAAATAATATTTCTCATATCCTTGGAATAATAGAGTTATAAAACCTAATTAATATTTAACACATATCAAAAAAACCATTTTCATGAAGTATTTTCGTCTATTAGACTCTTCCACAGGTGTAGCTCTATATATGCCGAAAAGAGAGGTTTAACAATGGTTTTATAAGATATTTTATTTCTATCACCACTATCTACTCAGTCTATAATGTACATAATAAATCATAATAAAAAAGGTCGAAATACTTTAAATTATTGACCTATGTTGAATATGGAATGAACCCATGATAAAGTAACATTAAAACTATATAATATACCCCACTATAGTGTACCTCATAACTAAATGTCTCTCTATACTACAAGTTGTATGAAATTGTTCTTTTTTTTCTCATCCCCCATGTTACTCACTACCTTATCACCTAACAATATTTTATTAGTATTAAAAAAACATATAGAATATAGCAGAATACTCATATTTATTTTGACCAATCCTCATGATTAAATTTCAAGACCCATGGTAGATACAAGATTAGGGGAGGGGGGTTTGAATCCAAGAGTTGATTTTTTTTTCATGAAATCCAGTAATTAGTTGACTAAAAGTTATATGTCTATATCAAATCAACGGATAGTCAATAGACATGAAAAAAATAATCACTCAAATGTAAAAAAACCAACCATGGTAAATTATAACATCTAATTAGAATATAAAACCCAGGGAATGTAACTAAAATTCCTGGAGTACCATATGAAAGTATAAATACCTCAATAATGGTCATTATTATTAAATAAATTCATTCCTAAGATCCCTTCTCTTTTAAACTAATGGGAAAGGTGGATTTGTAGACTAGTTCAAATTTATCAACAAGATCAAATAAATAAAACATCTTTGACTAAAATAGTAATGAAAATCATGTGATGCACCATGAAATTCATTGATAAATTGTCTAAATGCTAGTTCTATCCATGAGAACATTTTTGATCTATCCCTAATGAGAAGAATGTTCAAGCATCCTTATCATCATTAATTTTTTCATAAGTAATAGACTCATTTCCCTAGATCCACATTTATCTAAATGATAGGAAATAATATATTCCTCACTAGAATCTCATCGATCATGAATATAAAAATTACAATAATTAAAAGGAAAAAATAAGATCTTTATACAGAATCCTCACTTAATTAAATCTATAAAAAATAAAAAAGAAATAAAATTTCAATTGGAAACTCTTATGATTTTGAGATGATGTAAATATTCAGAATTATTTAAAGAGATTTTGATATTTATTAACACTAACGTCTTTCATTCTGTAATTATTTTGTTGAATTTTTATATGATTTCATTACAAAATTCAATGAATTTATTTTAATATCTTTAATATTGGTGGTAAAAATATCAAAATTAGATTTCTATCATTATATTGGGAAACCCTAGATTTCGATGAAACTAATAAGCACAACATCACTAAAATTTAGCATTTTATAAAATATTGAATCGAAAGTTATGTATATATGAACATAACCTAAACCAAATTATCAATTTGTCTCAAAAAAATGATGTATATTGTGTTTCTTTAAAACAAATATCAGAAGTTCCATTTAGCTCCAAAATCACGCCTATTTTGGAAATTAAAAAAATCCTGAAAACTAAAGTAACGGTATGTTCGAAACAAATTTAAAAACATGAATTCCTATAATATCCTATATATATCTAGTTTCATCTATAATATGTGAAAATAAAATTTCTATATTAAGAAATAGATAGTTATAATAAAAAAGATCTAAACCCATTTTTAATTTAAAAATAAAGAAACTTATCAACCCTTTCCATATTTATCCATATTTTTTTCCAAAAATAATAACACAAGGAAGATTAATAGAGATATATTGAAAAACCCGAGATATGAATATTTTAATAAAAAGATAGTCATAATTTATAATTTTTTTAATTTATACTATTCTCCCTATTATTTTCATTGAATACCTCATATAATTTTATTGAGTACAAATATTCTCCTTATAAGTTCAATTTTATATCATCGTGATATATTTTACTCCATTACATTTTGATTTTATCTACTTCTTACTACGTGTGATCCTATTATACTGAGGATGCTTCCAGAAATTGAAATAAAAATATTTTATTCAATTCTATATGTGGTTTCATAAAATAATAATATTTATACAAGTGTTAGAAAAACAAGATCACACCCCCTTGTCAATGAGTTAATATAAAAAGAGAATTTTAATAATGAAAAAGGAATAAAATTACCTGAAATGTGTTTAATATGAAATATGTCTCATAAAAATGATATTAAATTTGTTGAAATATTCAGACATAGGAGTGTTATTAAAAATGGTTGAGAGAAATATCATTATAAATTGAATGTAAAATAAAAAATTTCAATCCATAAGCACAAAATTATGGTCTGTAAGAGTAAAAAAATGAAAATAGTAAAAATAAAAAAAAATAAACATTAGAGTATTAGATAATTTAGAATATATGATATATTTTTACAAAATATATCCACATGTGTTATATTTAATGGAATGGAAAAAATTAAACATAAATATACATAAAAATAAAAGTGGGTCAATCCACATAAGAATTAAATACAAAGTAAATGGTATCTCTCAGATGTTTATTTTCATAAAATTTATTTTACAAGGGTAACATACATTAGTGTTAGTTTTGGTAGATGTTTTAAGTACATCTAAAAATTTTTGTTCAATAAACATCTTGATTTTATGATGTTACTACGAGAAAAGTTGGAATAGTTCTAAAAAAAGAATGCGCTTCCCATTTCATGAGATTTTTTAGTGTTCATTGATAATGAAACAAGTAGTATATCATATTGGAAATTTCTTATTGATTATGAAAATATTTTTTTAATACATTAAATTTATCATAATTTAAATATTTAAGGAAAATTAACAAAAGGCGATTTTATATTTGATATACTTGAGAATAATATATCCTTTTAGTGTGTGGTCTTGAATGATGTTGTGTCTTATATATTCTTTTTTTGATCATAAATGGTGTCATAGTTTTTTAGATAGAGAAATAATAGCTTTTATTTCATAAAGAATCAAATTATGTGTGAATCTATTACTAATATATTTTAGAATGTTCTACATCAATAAATATTTAATATAGAAAATTCAAACAAATTATATTCAGATTCAACACTATAAATTGAAAATAAATTTTTATTCTTTCTTGACTATGAAACTAAATATTACCCATGAAAGTAATAGGTTCTAAATGTTCTGTTTTTATCTATTCTATAACCACTAAATTCATTATTTTAATAACTCTTTAATGGAAAATTTGATATGGATGAATAAAGTATGATAAATATTATAGTACCTTTAAGGTTGAAGAAGATCCACTTAACATCCATAGAATTGGATTCCTTCATATTTTTTGAATCCTTACAAACACGAATTCGTATTACATAATATCTATTCAAGTAGTCACTAGGTAGAGTGTACATTTAATAACACCTCTAATTTGTTTGATCAACCAATTTCCGAGAATCATCATGGATAATATACTGGAAATATGAAGTAATCTACTAATAGTGTAGATATTGTAAACAAAGTATTTTTTTTATAAATACAATATATACTTATGTTGAGATTAAATAGTTTATTTTGGTCTTTAATGTTTTTTAAACCATGAAAGTAATTAGGAATACCCATCACACTCTTCTCAAATTCAATACGCATAAGTTATGAAAAACTACATGAATGTTTTTTTGGGTTGAGGTACACATAATGTCATCAATATAGTTTTTCAAATTATGGTTTCATTAAAAACATTCAGAATAAAAATATTCTGAATAAAAATATGGGATCCTCTATACCTTTAAAAATTTATTTTGAAATAAAAATATGTAGAATCTGTCATCACAGGATCCCATATCTTGTTTAATTCTATAGATTATTATGGTAAGATTATATACATATTCCAAAAAAGTTATATTTTAAAAAACATAATATTTTTTTATATAAACTAACTAATAAATATATCTTCCATGGAAGGAACTAATTACATCTATTTAAAAAAATTAATTTTAACATGAGCTATAAAAGATAATAGAATGTGGATGGGTACAAGAATCGATATTTGGGAGATTTTTTATGTGTATCAAATGATATATTTTTGATTAGAAATCATTTTAACTAGTCTTTCTTTTTTCTATGAAATAACCTTATTTTAAAACATTTTTTTTGGAAAACCCATTGCACTCCAATAATTGGATTATCCTTTGAGCATTTAACCAAGGAAAAAACCTTTTTTAATTTCAATTGATTAAGATGTTCTTATATAAAAATAAACCAACTCTCATCACCTAAGAAATCATCTATCTTTTTAGTTAAAATTAATATAATAATTAAATATTCCCAAATTCATTTCCATAGAACTTCAAGATTTATCCATTTGATTTACATCACCAATGATATAATATATTCGATGATTCCCAAAGAAATATAGGTTCCTTATAAAATAGAATTCTGTTCTTTTTAATTCGGTAGATTAAATGATGTTAAACATGTTCTTTGTAGTCTAGCTTCTATTATTTTAGGTTCTATAATATTAATTTGTTAGGTGTGATTCAACTTTAGTAATAATATATTTAGGGTTTTGAAAATTCAACCTATATGAGTATCATTCATACTTATTGGATTCATACTAATATTAATTTCATCAAAATATAACTTGTAATATTTCTATAATAGGTTGTGTCCTATTTTTTAAAAGTTGAAAGACTTAATAGTGATGGATTGTCCAAGAAAATTTCATTCATCAACCCTTTGATCAAATATTTGAAGATATTATTTAGTATTAAAAACAAAAGCATTGCATCGAAATACTCCAATGTATGAAAATTTAGGCTTCATTCTATTCAATAATTTGTAAGGGGACTTACCAAAAACCAGGTGAAGGAGATCCCAAATTACTACGAAACATGATATAATCATAGCTTCAACCCAAAACTAATGGGAAACAAAATATTTAAAAAAAAGACCTGATAATTTTTTATGGTTTATATATCTTTATTAAAACACATCATTCTTTTATGGCATTATTAATGTTTAGAATTTGTGAGTAATTCCTATTTCCCAATATAAAAGATCCATATATATGAGTTATAAAGTCACACCCATGATCAGTCAATATAGTTATTATGGGTGGCTTTTTCATAATTTTAATAAGAGAGATTTTTTTAAAAAAAAAATTGATTGCCTATAACTTATGCCCTAGAAAACTGATCTGAGTGTCCATCTTGTAATCATAAAAAAATAAATACACTTTGTGCTTTCCTATGATAATAACAATTTTTTCACGGTAAAAAAATACACTTTTCACTAACTATAATCTATAAAATTCTATAATTCACCTATATTTCTAAGTACGAACTTTTTTTTCCTTACTATATTGGAAAGGTTTGAATAATATAGAAGAATTATTTTTATGAAATTGGAGATCATTCACTAGTACTCTCATTGAATGTTTATCTAAGTTTCAGAAAATAAAAAATCTTAACCACCTATTCGGAATCGAAGATTAATTTTTAATATTAATAAGATAATTAATTTTATAATAAATAGTTTATTCTTAAAAAATATTCTACACATTAGTACTCCCATTTAAAAGTATAATGTGAAAATATTACAAACATATGATCGTACATTTATCATTACCAAATATCAATGAGTAAAATTCATCATATAATTTACCTCTTCTAATAAAATTGAAATTACATCATAAAACATACTTTATACTCCAAATATAATTCTTGTAGAGAATGAAAACATCACCAATACAAAAAATTTAACCTTGCGTATTGTCTCCAAAAGTGACCCATCATCCCTTCCATTTTTATATGTTTCATAAATTGGAATTATCACCAGTCATGTGCCAATAAAAAACATTATCTATGTACAATGTGTTCCAAATAAATTTATTCATCCTATATAACCTAAATTAGTCAGATATATTAAATTGGTAACCAAACGTTCATTGAATCGTTAATGTAAGAAAAATGTTCCATAGAAACCTGTATCCTTTCATCTCTATGGTGTTTGAAAACAAGTATTTCTCTATAAATATAATCCCTATACATACTAAGTGACTAATCCTTCTACAAAAACATATTATTTATCTAATGACCACATTTTTAATATTTAGTACCCAAGGTAGTTATTTTTTTAAAAAGTGGAAAACAAATTCTAGTCTTTTTATTTAAAATATAATCCAAAAGGTATATGACTAGGTTTTTACTCTATTAATATCGTATAAATTTTCTCCCTACTTTAATTAAAATTAGATAGAATAGTATTTAGACTAAAAAATTTATATTTATGTTTGAGGACTAACTTCTAATCATTATTAATTTAAGCAGTATTCTACTTAGCATCTAACTCAAAAATAACCTAATAATTCTATATGTATGTTTTGAAATTTGATCATCAACTTTATTGAAGTATTACTTTAATCAATCAATATCTTTCAATATATTTTTATTTTTATTCTCTAGGAATGTCACATATAATTGAATATTCTTAAGGTGGAATATCTTCCACATCTTTTTGTGAAATTGTATTGTGGTTGTCAACATAAGTAAAAGAAAATTTATATTAAAGGATATTCCTGAAAATAAATAAGAAGTCACCTTCCCCATAAATAATAGACTATAACAATGATATTTTCCACAAAATTGGGTAATCATCCCTCTATCATAACTCACTGAATCACCTCAAATATTTGATGTGAGATCCTCACTAACCCTCCAAGGACTAAAAATTATTTCAAAATATTTTCTTACTTATGTCTCTTAATATTAGAAATAAATATTCTTATTCTTCATCATAGAATAATTTGTTTTGATAATGTATATATTTTGAAACTCATAATAGATATTATCTAAATATTCATTCCTCTGAAAATTTACTTTTTTGAACATTTGATAATCATACCACAATTGATTCTCTATGTAATGTTATTCATACATTTTGAAATTTGAGAATCCTTACCTTCACGTACATAAAAGTTTGTAAAATTAAAAGGTAATTTGGACCTCTTCTTTATAATATCAATGGTCTTTTATATTTTATAACCATAAATTAGGTTACATAAATTTTAAGTAAATGAAACTAAATTTTTATTTTACATATTTTTATTATATATACTCAAATAATTATTATATTGCATGAGAGTACCAATAAGTATATCGAGACTAGTTTTTTTTATATTTTTAGTATCATTTATCATTTTCCTATTAGATACCCATTTATTTGTAAGAATATCAATAACCATCACCCAAATGTTTTTATATGTAATTTACATCTTGTCATATGATTGTAATTTTCTATTATCGATCATAAAATATCAGTTCATTTTCACCAATTATTCACTAAGTAAACAATTAAACGATTTATAATAATTATATAACATTTCAATTTATGTATCAAGACCATTAAAAGTTATAAATGGGTGATTTCTAACATTTTCAAAATTTTATTTTATATCTCACATGATGAAATTAGATTGTAGATATTACTATTCATCCAACAAAAACAATTATTCGAAAACATTGTTACTCTCCAGATATTCCACGTTCTCCTCTTATTAAAAGAAAATTTTTATTTATTTTTTATTATTTAATTTTTTTATAATTATTTGATAATTATTTACTCCCATATTGATAACAAAAGTTTTTATCATTTCATTAAAATAATCATAATATACATTATAAATGATTTATGTTAAAAAAAGACTTAGTTTGAAGATGGTTCTAATTTGAATCCTTAACATATAAAAAATATGATATTTACTATATTGAAAATGACCCATGGTTTTGGTGAATATTTCATAAAGTATACGTAGTGTTAAATAAAATGTTTCACTTGATACACTGAACCAAAAATGAAGCGCTTCACATTTCCTTAGTATTAATATAACAATGGTAATTTATCCTTTGAATTGGTAGGAAAAATTGTGGTAACCTTATTTTAAAAAATATAAATATAAAAAATTAAACTCCCTTTTGAAAAAAATACACCATTGAAATTCAATTAATATAGCTGACAAAGTAAATAAATCACTTTGTGCTTGAAAAACTTCTTCTCTAAAATTGCATTTATATTTGAAATTATTTTATATTAAATTAAATGAAATATATTTTAGAGGTCAAATATATTGTTTATATGAATAAAACACTAACACTAATTTAATTTCAATTTTATAGGAAATAAATATAAGAATAATTAGAATTTGAAAATGTTATTTTACTATAAAATTTTGTTTTTGTCATATTTTTTATTTCCATTTAGAAGTTAAATTATTAAATTTAGGAATTTTAATTTGAAAAAATAATCTCTTTTTTGATTTAGCATTACAATATTTACATAGGATCACTTTTTGGGGATTTTTCCTAAAATATTGTTTTTTAGTTTCATAGTACAAAAAACTATTTTTTTTCTAATATACTAAATTTTATGACATTGATTGAATATAATAATAACCTAGAAACATATGAAATGTTTTTTTGGATTAATTTTTCAATAATTAATATTACATATTTAGAAAAATATTATGGTTAATTTTTAAACCAATATTTGACATTTTTAAACATAAGATTTATTTGTTTTCTAAAATAGTTTTATATGTGTTATGAATTTAATAATTTATAAATAAATAATTATCCGTTTTTTGTAAAATTATAGAATGAAACTGATTTAGTATTTAGATTCATATTTCCTAAATTATGTAATAAAGTCCATTTTATTTTTAGGCATTAAAATTAATTACATCAGTAAAAATTAGTTACCATGTTAAAATCCAAAATAATAATAATATTAAAATAAAAGGTAAAAGACTTAAATAATGTTTACAATAGATCTGAAAAAGGGTTTTTGGGGGATTTATCATCCCAAAATCATCTAATATTAATTTTAATCTACATTTGGAGCTGTATTCCTTGAATAGTAGACATATTGTTATAAAAGTTTTAGAATTATCACAAATAATAGGCGCCTTTCCTCACCTCACTTATCCTAATACCAAAATCCACATGATCGACCAATATCTACCCAAATAAATTCCAAACACTCCTTGAAACATAATAATTGTTTTATTCACCTCATTGTACTACCCCTCAAATCCGAAATACAATTTTTAATGTATTTTTCCAAAGAGTATTGTAAAAACTCAAAAATAAATTAATTTCATTAAAATTTCATTTATGTTTTCCTATTTTACATTAAATTATATTATACCATCCTATAATAGTAACATAATCATCTTTATTATAATTAAAATATATTTTATTTATGTAAAAACCCATTATATGCCTCCACCCTTAGAAAAATTCATAACTTCGTTCTTATTCACATGTGGACTACCCCCTCCATAGAGCGATGTTCTCCATTTTGCTTGAGAATATTAATTGTGTGATTAAATGTGATAATTAATTAATAAATATTATTTTTATAACTTTATTAATATTATGAATGATAAATCAATTTCTACATTTTTTTTCAAGGAAATATGAAATTTTATTACAAATGTATGTGCAGACTACAACCATTCTGGAGTGATGTGTTCCAATTTTCAAAACTGTTAGATAGAATGGAATATGTATATGGATTAACACAAGAGGTTGTTAGGGTGAATTTGAATTTAATTTTTTAACCTAAAAAGAATCATACTTTAATAGAATTAAACAAATCATATTCACAAAACCTCTTATATATTAAAACTCTAATCCGACTGGGCCAAGGTTTTCTATGAATAGAATATAGTTATCATGATGAATCCGATACAAAATCCTTATATTTCATTGTATTGAATATAATTTTATTCATTTAATGATAGTATTCTCGTATTCAAAAAAGGAAATAATATGTTAGCATATGAAAGTATTATAATCATAATGGTTATGATTAATCAGAGTAATACAAAATTGTTATCCTATGTCAAAGTGTATAGAATCGTATTTAGAGTAAAATTTTATTATCAATGTCATATAGTGTAATGAAATTGAATTTTAATTATATCAATTAGGATAATTGAAATATAAATAGAAAGGTGAATAACAATGAATTCACATTCTTATACAATAACACCCAAAATTAAGTTATCATTGGAAACAAGTAAACAAATGAATAAAATTATATTAACCAGAAGATAATGGTATCCAATACCATATGATAATGTTACATTGACTTATACAATTAATAAATATATCTTACCCAAAATAGGGTAATCCCTCGATATGATAATTTTTTGTCTACTTATCCTTATCAGCTCTTGATATGATGATGAGATCTACTAACTGGCCCCATAATCCCTCAATCATGAAGGTGATCAACTCCTCTATCTTCCTTGCCTTCGAATTCCTCGATATGATAGATCATATTATATATTACTATCCTCAAAATCCATCTATCATAATCACTACAACCAGAGTCCAATAAATTGACAAAACACTATGATGTTACAAGAAAAAGAAACAAGTAGTTCACAACTTGTAAATTTTAGGGATCTCGTACAGATCATAAAAATAAACTAAGATCTCACATAGTGTTTTATTTAAAATGTTCTTTGGATATATTCAAATGACCTGGTATTTATAGGAATATGTCCCTATGGTCATATTTAACTCTTATGGTCATATTTTCTATGAGACTTTATGGAGGGCCTAGACACCTGGAACATCAATGGTCATATTATAATTGAATGAATGATATCATTTCGCATGACACATTTTATAGTAGAATACATGACACCATATGATCATTATAGATTTAATAGTAAAAGTTCCAACAAAATAAAATAGTTTTACTTATTCAAGATTAAAACACGAGTCTATCTGTTGGATGCCATTATGATAAATTGTCTATATATGAATCCGATTGTAATCAATTTTAGTCAATTCAATTATTCTTGGTTTCTGACTAATTATAATTACCATAATAAACAAAGTATTATAAAATAATATTTTCTAAAAAAACATTGTAAAAAATACTTTTTTAATCAAAATTTTTAGATATTGTGTATTTAATAATGAGTTTGTGATATCTAAAAAATGTATGGAATAGTAAAAAAGAAAGTTTTGACTAAAAAATCCCCCTCTTTTTGGAAAGTATGAACCCAAAATCTTTAGAAAGAAAATAACATAAAGAAAAAATTTATGAACTATCATATTCAGAAATAAACAATTATACTTATCCCCCACTGAGGTTTTAATACTCTCATTAAAATTATTGTGAATACGAATAACTTCCACTTAACATAAGGGTACCCTAAGGATCGTATTAGATTATTTTTAAAGTATTCCCCCTTACTAAATAATTCTTATCCTTTGTGATTATTAGAAACAAATGGGAATAATCTTTGAGGTACCTAAAAAGGGTTAGATACACAATATATATGAAATAATAGAATACATAATCATCTTAAATTTTAATAATATAATATTCATCAAAAATAATTGGAAGACATTCAATAAAAATTGATATTAATGAAAAAATGTTTTCATTTCATTTATTGAGGTAACAATAACACTATGAGAATTTTTTAGGGAATTTGATCTTTATTTAGAGGCATCAGTGATATAGAAATTGTTTTTAGTTTCTTGATCTCCCCTCTTCCCTCTTCCACCTTGGCCAAAATCTACACTTAAGACTTGTTTTTTCCATTCCAGTTCCTGGATACTTTCTTCTTGAATCCAAAATCTTTTATTTTGTTCTTTCATTTCATGGTTTTGATCAAAAACGTTTTCTTCCAAATTTTTGATGAGATTTACTAGGTTTTGAATCATTATGATTAAACATAAAAAAAATTCTTCAAAGAAAGGATCTCAATGAGAAAACACTTTAAAGTATTTTGAATGTATGATACTTCAATACAAAGATTATCAAAGTCAATTTTGAAAGTTTCAAGAAAATTTATTTTTTTGACTACATATCTGGTAATAAAATTTAAGGCAACCTTAGTTTCATATAAATATTTCTTGAAGGATCTAGGTTTTCATCATGAACATCCATTTCTTTATCGTCACTTCAAGACTAAATCAGAATATTATTGCAACTTTTTTCTATGGGTTTTAGCCTTTTAATTATGCACTTTAAATTTTAATTCCAAATAGATTATCCAATATATCAATTCTTTTCCTAAATTAAGATCCTTCATTAGTTCTCCATGACCATATATACTTTTTCTTCCATCCTTGGAAAAATTAGAATTTTCTTCATAAAAATCCTTAATGAATTGTTGATGTAATCAATTCCTTAACATGAGATCATAATCAGAGAGTCAGACTATATTTTATTTCCTTTAATTTTTCCTATATATTCTTTCACTAACATATATTTATGTGAATATGGATTCTGATATTTGCCAAAAATTTAAATTTTCCTTCGAATTTCTTTCTTTCTTTTACCATCTTTTCGAATTATATTATGTTCATCCCTTTTGGATGACGATTTAACTACCTGATCTGATTAGATTTTTTGTATTTATTTATACATTCTCTTCTTAGTATGAATTCATAGGGAAGATACCTTTCATGATGAGGCCTCATATGTCTTTAAATAAATCTTTTCTGAATTATTATCTATAAACTTTTATTTATAATCTAGTTTAGGTTGGATTTATTTATCTTCTTCTTCTTCTTCTTCATTTTATTCATCATTATTTTATTAATATTCTTCATGACCACCTTCTTATTATTTTATTTCTTCCTTCATATTATTCTATTTTTCTAAAGATGATTTCTTCTTCCATAATATTATCTATTTCTTCACATATTTGAAACTCTATTATAAAATCAAATTTTCCTACAGGTGTTTTTTCTTGATCAATAGTAATTTATTTTACTTTATCTCTAAGTGAAGAACCATTGGTATGAAAAAGTAGTTTCTTTCAACACTATACTAACATATTATTTAGGTAAAAAAAATTTGGATGAGGCCAATTCTATATCCTTCAACAACATTTCAAGAAAATGTGCTTTTTAAAGATTCTTAATCTCTTTTTTATCGTACTCTTTTTTTATAGAACTTCCTCACCTTGAATTCTAGCTGGGAATGCTTCACCTAGGTCAAGGAAAAATATATGATCTCCTTATTTTATTTTAATTTTTCTTTTTCTCTAAGAATTAACTATTTCCTTTGGGTATTTATTATGTTTACTTTCTTTCTTAGATATAAGAGAATAATGTTTTATTTTCCCCTTCTCATCTTTATTAGTATTTTTTATGGAGAAGGTTATACTTCAGATGAAGATATCTGAGTGATTTTAAGATACTTTTTTTATTTAGGATAAAAATAATCTCAGTCTTATAGTTGTATATTCATGGATAATGAAAATCATTTCTCTGACAGGATATGAGTAGATTGTTATTTTGTACTGTTAGAGACTATTTTCAATCATCTTGTTGATCATAATTATACACATGATAATCAAAGATTTGATATGCTTTGACATGATATTCTTCATTGTATAAATAATGAATATGGAAAGGTTGGTTTTTCCTATGTTTAATAGATAGTCTAGAAAGAATACATCACTCACTTTAAGATTATCTCTATCCCCTCTTATTGGAATAAGAAAACCTTAAAAACAGGTTGATAAAACACTATGATCTTAGATCAAATGAGTTACAATTATTAAAAATAATGAATTTTCTTCTCTTCCTTTTACAAAGGTACCTTTAGTCTCTGCAAATTTGTGAGATGGGTAGTACGCTTCTCCTTTATCTGATCCTCTATTTAAACTGGAAGCACCTTTCAGAGTAATCTCATAGGTTTTATCATAGATTTTATGGGAAATCAGGTCATTTCCATATATTATATAAAACATGAAACATTCATAAAAATTATGAACTATATCCAAATAAGAGAAATCATTATTTGGATCTTACTATTCTACAAAAAGTTATTCCCATCCTTGAAATCATATCATCCTTTTTAATAAAGATTAATAATTTTCAAAAATGAAGATGATAACAATCATTATCATAATAAAATACAATTTTGGTAATCATTAGTTGGTTCCATCATATTAGGGACTGAAATTGAGGAATAATACATGAATAAAAATAGAGTTAGAGTTTGAAACATGTAAGTGCATCACATAGAAAAAATGAGACTAATAATATAGGACAAGTGGTGGTACATTATTAATAAGGTAATTTCATGTGATGGTTAAGATTAAAATAACATATAATGGGTGACATTTAATATTTTTTATCTAAAAATTGAGATTATATTCAATGATATATTTTTATAAAAATTTAAACTCTTAAGGTTTTATAAAAGACTATATCGTATTCTGTGACTATGATTGCATTTGAATACCAATTTTTATCATTTTGACAGAATATGATTTTAAAAACAAAACTATTTTTTAAAAAAACCATTTATAAAAATATCTAACAAGATAAAAAACTTGTTATAATGTAATAGTATTTCAAAATAAAAGAAATATAAATACCACTTTAAGTGGAATTAATTGTGTGACAATTTGTTTTTATTTATTTTTTAATAGAGTAGATTACGATAGATAAAAATTGGTCTAGAATACAAAAATTTTCTATTTTAAATTATAAGATATTTAATTTTTGACATTTCTATAATGAAAAAAAATAATAATTTTTTTTTAATTCATTTTTTATTTCTGAAAAAAAAAAATCAAATCCGATTTTTTTTTGTATCTGAACAAAACATAATATTCTATTATCTTTCAGAATCCGATTAGAAATTGAAATCTGATTGTATTATGAAATCTGAAAAAAATAAAATCGTATTTTATTTTCGAATTCTAATAAAATATTGAATTATAATGGATGTTTGTATCTTATTTCTTTTCAGAATCCTATAAAAAAATTCAAATCTGAATACTTTTGAGTTTGATAAATCACCAAATCCAAATTTCTAAATCTGATTGTGAAATAAATTTACGTTCAAAATAATTATACATTTTTTTTGAAAAATTAAAATTTTGGGAGACTATTAATTTTATAGAAAGAAATAATACGATCTCTCCCAACGAAAAGAAGTATCATAATGTATGGAGATTGTTTAAACAAGATGTAGATGTGAATTATTACATGACATCGATCATTAATAGATTCTGTTTAATATATTCAAATCTATTAGATGTTAATGGGTTTATAGTGATATCAGAAAATTATTCTTAAATTCAGATAATTTGTGAAATGAAATATACTTTTTGTGTGTTATGTCTATGAATGTGATGCTTGATATCTATATATTTCTAACCAGAGTGATGTGAAGGGTTTTTAAAAAGGGAAATTATAATATTGTTATCACAATTATTTCCATTTTTGTAAAACATATTCCATAGTTGCTGAGTGTATGTTGCATCCACAACACATGAGCACACCAACTTCTAGATTCCACATATTCAGATTCATGTGTGGAATGTGATTTCCAGTGTTGTTTCTTACAAGACCAAGAATATAATGAATCTTCTAAGAAATCATTTCTTACGTATGTACTTTTTCTCTCTATTCTACAACAACCAAAGTTATCATTCGAAAACCTTGTTGTTGAAAATCATTTCTTGAAGTATTGAAAAGTACTAAATCCATTGTTCCCATTTAAAAAACGAGAAATTAGTATTACATATTTTAAATAGGACTCTTTCGTATTTTATTAATATATATCACATAAGATTACTAAAAACATTATGTCATGATGAATGGATCTTAAGTATAGTAAACTTTTAATCATACCTACAAAAGTTGTTTGATTAACTAGTTTCCCAGGTTCATCATGATCATGATTATTTGAGTTACCGATTGGATTACTAATACTTCTAGATATGTTATATCCATCCTTTTTAAGAAGATATTTAATATAATTATATAGAGATATATAAGTACCTTATGGGTTTTTATAAAATTGAATACCAATTATTTATTTAACTCACCTGTCATACTCATTTAAAACTCAAATTTCTTAATATATTCAAAGTAATAAATTAAATATTGTTGATTTGATCCAAATATAATTTAATCAAAATAGATTTGAACAAAAAAAATTTTATATTTCATTTTGAAAAGAGATGGATTAGCAGTTCCCATTACATAATTCTTTTTTAACAAAAATCCTATTAGTCTATAATACCAAGCTATAGGGGCTTGTTTAATTTCATATAAAGTTTGATATGTTTATAAAAGTATTAAAGTGGTTTTTTAACTTCAAAACTGGGATTTTGTTCAACAATAACTTCTTTGTGAACATATTCGTTATGGAAATCACACTTCACATAAATTTAAAAAAGTGTTAAATTAAAGAATATTTTAATGTTTTATATAATATGAATAAATTAAATTCAATCGACCATATCATAGGTTTCTTTACGATCTATTCCCTCTTGTTGATTATAACCTTTAGCCATAATTATTATTTTTTGTCTCTAAGGATTATTCTATTTTCATCACATTTGTTTCTAAAAACCAATTTTACTGCAATTACATATGTTTCCTTTTGTATTTTAACAAAGGTACAAAATTTATTCCTTTCTAATTCACATAGTTCATAATGTATAGCTTTTATCCAATCGTTATCCCCTAAACCATCATGATGAATTTAAAGATCAAATTGAGAACACAAAAAATGTTCTGCTTCATTTATCATATAACTTCTAGTCCTAACTGGTTTATTTACATCAGTAATAATATTGTAACTAGAATGAATCTTAAGAAACAACTAACTTAGGCTTTGTGAAACCTTTTCATCAACATAATGAAGAAAATATTCTTTATTATATACTTCAGAACTAATTTATTGAGTATTTTCCTTATTAGAAGAGTTTTCTATCAATGGATGATAATTAGTTTTGGAAAAAACGTCAGAACATGTAGAATGGGTTTGTTTAAAAACAAATGGATCAATTTCTTCAAATTTAACATGTATAGTCCCCTTAACAGAACAATAAGTTTTATTAAATACTCTGTATGCCTAGGAAGTTGTGGAATAACCTAAAAATATCCCTTCATCGCATTTGGGTGAGAATGTATGTAAATTATCATTTTTATAGAAGATTAATACCTTTCATCCAAATACCCTAATGTATAAAACTTTTTTGTTTTGGGAATTTTCATAACTCATAAGCCATTTTATTTATAAAAGGTCAAATTAAAAATCAATTTAATGTGTATAAAGGAGTTCAAACTACTTCCGACCAAGATTGTTATGCAATTGAGCACTCAATCAACATGGATCTTGTTATGTCTTGAAGAATATGATTTCTTATTTAAAAAAAACAATTTAGTTGAGGAGTTTTTGGAGATGAAAAGTTATTTGTAATGACTTTTTTACTACAAAAATTTTCAAACTAAAAATTTAAAAATTATCTTCCATGTTCACCACTGATAGTTAGCAAGGAAAGGTTTTTCTCATTTTTAACATTAGATACAAAATATTAAAAAAGACAAAAGGATTAAGAATTCTTTGCTAAAAATAGACCCATGTGTATCTATTATAATCATTAACTAAAAAAACATAATAATTTCCGCTAATAATTGATGTTTTTATAGGACCAAAATGATTTATGTGTACTAACTATAAGGAATTAATAGTGGAAATTTCACCAATGTATTTAATGATTGACTTACATTGCGTTCCATATTGATAAGGGTTATATACTTTTTTACAAATAAAATCTTTGTTTCATTAGATCCTTAATATTTACTTTCTTATCCTATTTATATAAGTTTATAAGGTAAGAGTGTCCTAAAATTATATTCCATATCCATGATTTATCTTCCAGTAATCTAAGACAAGGTATGTAATGGATCCAAAGGTCTTCTAAGTTAAGTGTGTAAACATTCTGATGCCGATGAGAATAAATAATGAATTTATCCTTTGAATTGGGCAATACACATTTATCATTCCTAAAATTCAAGAGGTAATATTCATGAAATTATGGAGACATGCTTATAATGTGGTGCTAAAGACCTTTTTCAAATAAAAAATTTGAAATTAAATATTTTCCAAGAAAAACAATGTTACCTCTACCAACAATATTCCCTTAAGCATTTTATCTAAAGGTAACTATTACAAATTTAGTCTTGATAATCATTTCCAAGAAATATTTTAAACCAATAATATTCTTGGAACAACCACTATCTATGTACCATTTATTATTGTTGTTGGTACTACGTTTGTATTCCTAAAAACAAAATAATCAGACTTTTGGAACCCAAAATTTCCTGGGTTTGGAAATGATTGTAAACAAAGTTTTAGGAATACACAATAGTTTTAAAAAATGTTCTTTTTTAAAACATAAATATTAAATTATAGTTAAATAACACTTTTTATTCTAGTGAAGTCCACTTTTACATTTTGTGCAAAATGGGGCATTCTCTAGAACAATAATATTATTACTAAAAATAGGTTTCCTATGAGTATATCCCATTAATGAATTTTTACCATGTGGATGGGGGTTTTAGTACATTCTATCAAAACCTTCCTTACCAGTGGTAAATTTTGATAAAATCTAATTGAAATTGAAAATTGAAAATTTTAGTTATATAAATAAATTATTATCCACATTTTTATAAGTTTCATAAGTGAGTTTTGTTTCAAAACCATTTTTCTCAGAAATGAATTTTTCAAAATAATTAGAAAGATTACACTTCTAATAATTATCTATTTTAGGATTTTTATAAATAATATAAATTTTAACAGTTTTCTTATAAAGACATTTTGAAAGGTGTGACACTTATTTTGAAAAAACATACATTCATGTATTTGATTTTCTAGGTTTCTTACTAACTTTAAAATTTTCATTTTCAATTAATTTAGAAAATATAGATACTTAATCATATGAAGGTAAATTTGTATCATCTTTTTAGGAGAATTATTCATTAGAAGAAATGTAATTTTTTACATCTGGGTAGTTTTTATTTAAAGATATATCTATTGGAGAATTATAAGTATGTAATTTATCAATAATAAATAGATATTCAAAAGGTATTCTGGAATAGAGACCAATATTCCTTTGTCCCAAATAATCATTATTTTAATAATAATCAAAATAATCTCCTCCAATAGCACTCTAAGAGTCATTGTATTTGAATAATTTATTTTCTTTTGAATTTTAATACTTTATTTTATTCTTATAGAAATTTATTTCCATAATCTCTTTTCTTTTTGTCTTAGTCCAATAAGGTCAGGTATGTCTATCTCTTTTGTGTGCATAACAAGTGACTTCAAACTATTTTTTTTCACTTCCGTCCTTGTTACTTTATTTTGTAATGATACTAGAAATCCTTTTTTTCTAACTATCTGGTTCATTCATTGATCATGGTTATCCAACACATTCCTAGACGGTTTAGAATCACATGTATCATATTGAAAAATAATGTTTTTATTTAATGTATCATCAACCATCTTGGGAGCCATAGATTTTATCAGATGTAAAGTAGAAGTAAAACAAACTCCACTATTATTTTTTTAGATTTCTTTGCATCTCCTTTTATCCTACCCTAAGACTCTAAAATAGATTCGAATACATTATCAAGTTTAACATTTTTAAGATTCTTATTTTCATCAAATGATGTTCTCTTTGATTCCCATTCATTGGCATGATATAAATAATATTTTCAAAAATAATTTCATCCTCTAATCCTTTTCATGCATAGATTTTATACTATTAAAAGTTTTCATAAACTTTTGTTATACCATAACTTCATGTTCACCATAAGGAAATTCAAAAGCATGATAATCTACTCCTAATATTAATCTTCTTGTCTCAACCACTTTACAAGTTTCCAAATTAGTTATTTATGAATTCTTCCAAATATTGTCGGATACTTCAAAAGAGTAAATCTGGATAAATTTGTTTCTTATCATTGAAAAAAATAAATTATTCCTTACCTTGAAATTTAGTAGATATTCTATGTTTTCGTGATTTTTAAATGTTCCAATTTCATCTTTAAGAATTTTATATTCACCAGTCACTAGAACAAAATTATATACTATTGTATTGATCATAAATGTCTTCATTTTTATCCCTCCTTTATTCAAAATCATTACCATCAAATTTTGGCAGTCTATTGGGATTGATATTTTCTATAAAACCAAAATTTAGTCCTACTATCTTTTTAAATAGATACAAAAAAAATATTCTTCACAATACACGTTAGAGTAACAAAAATTTATAAACAAGAATTTTGTAACAATAAACAAGAATAACTATAAAAGTTAAAATAATATGTAAGTATTTGAGAATTGAATACCTACTCTGATACAAATTTTTTGATCAAAATGTTTATGCATGTGGATAAACACAATGGGGTGTTAAATTTATCTTTAAAACATTAGTTTTTAACCTTAAAAGCCTTTTTCAATAGAATTAAACAAATCATATTCACAAAACCTCTAATATATTACAATTGTAATCAAATTAGACATAAGATTACAATGATTAAAATATATTAATAAAGATGATCCATAAATGAAATCTAGATATTTGATTATATTGAATATAATAATATTATGTTAATGATGGTATTTTAATATTCACAAAAGGAAACAATATATTAGAGTATGAAAGTACTGTAATCATAGTGGTTTTGATTAATTGGAGTAATTCAATATAATGATTCTATATTAATGTTTATATAATTTCATTAAGAGTAAAATTGTCTTCTCTATGTAATATAGAGAAAATAAAATGAATCATAATTAAATCTATTATGATAATTTAAATACAAATAAAATGTGAATATAAATTAATTTCCATTCTAATAAAATTATAATAGAAATTAAGGACTTGTTAGAAACAATAAAATAAATGAATATAGTACTTTTTACCAAAAGAGAAGGGTATCCAATAACCTTGTATGAAGGTCCCTTGATTTATACATTCAAGATATTATGTCTTACCCACACCAGGGTAAGAGCTCAATATGATGATAGGTTTTGGTATGCTTATCCTTGATAACTCTTCATATGATGACTAGCTCTATCTTGCTATTACTTCAATACCTCGATCAAGAACGTGATAAGGTCTCCCATCTTCCTAGCATCAAAATCCATCGATTGGATGGATCATATTCTTTCTTCATATCCTCTGAATAACTTGATTGTAACTATAACAATTACTGTCTAATGAAGGAAAATGAGCTCTAAAAAGTCACAAGTAAAAAGAATAATCATTTCACAACTTGTAAACTTTATAGATATCATATATTTCCATAAAATCAGAAAAGGTCTGGAAAAATGCTTCCTTTTAAATATTCTTTTGAGCTCTTCCAATGACCTGGTATTCATAGGCATGTACTCAGACAATCATATTGATCTCCAAAGATCATATTTTGGATGAGATTGATGAAGTACATGGACACATGACACTTCAATAGTCATATTGTAATCGAAATCAGGAAATTATTTATTTATCACAAATTATATAATAGAATACATGTCAAATTTTATAATTATATTTTTTAGAGTAAAAATTTACAAATGATAAATTATTTTTCCTTATTCAGGATTCAAATAGGAGTAAATAAAATGGATGTCATTATGATAAACTATATGTATATGAATCTGATTGTTATCGGTTCTAGTCAGTTATATTATTCTCAGTTTTATAATTATTATGACTGTCATAATAAAAAATGTATTATAATGGTATATGTGTTATACATATATTTTAAATACACTTTGGGCCTAAAAGTTTTTTATATTTTTTATTTATGAATGGGTTTGTGATTTCCAAAATAGAAGGAACGATGAAGTCAAAAATAAACTTTTGACTCAACAATAACTACCCATAATGGATGGTAATAAAATAAATTTTATGGATATATATGATACTAATGTGAAATTTATTTCTTATATATGATAACATAGAAATTATGATACTTATACATTAATCCAAGGATATCGGAAAATCACCTGAAAGAATCTAATCGTGGATTCCATTATCAAAAACCATTCCCATTATTTCTAAATAATGAAAATAGTGATTCCTAAATATGTTAAAAATAATTATTTAAATATAAAACATAATATTTGGAAATTTTAATATCTTATCAATTAATAAATTTTGAGTATTCCATTATAAAATATATATTAAACTATCGAAATTACTAACCCCCAACAATGAAAATATAGATTAACTATCTAATTAATTTGTAATGAATGATTATTTTGAAAGGGTACATTTAACGGCCCAATGTGTTATCAATGTAAATATTTTTCTTATAATTATTTTATACAATCACATGAAATGAAAAAATAATGAACTACTCTGTACTATGTGACCTTTAAACATAATATTGCCACTTTTTTGATTTGAATTTATAAAATATGACATACATAGTTGCAATCAGTAAGATGTTTGGAGTCCAATAAAACAACCATAATTTTTGGTGAATAGTAATGTACCCTTATTAATAGTAACATACCATTATGAATAATAATATTACCCTTTATAATATTAAATCATCTAAAAGAATAGTAATCTTATCGATGAATTTATAAATAAAATTTAGGCATCTTACGAGTGATAATATGACCCAAGAAAAAGTATTGATATTTTTGTAAGTCATAAATAATTATTTAGAATTTATTAATTAATTTAAAATAAAATTTTATTTCCTAAAAGGTGTTCCTAAATTACTAATTTTATGTATTATGGTTTTAAGATAATTTTATAAGACCTCTTGAAATTTTTGAAAACATTATAAAATCAATTATAGTTTTAAAATCTGTATTTTTCAAGTAAATTATAATTTTAATTAAAATTTAAATTTATTATATTTTTAAAATTATTTTTGGAAAATAGTTTTTATATTTATTTTATACACATAAAAAAATTTACTGTGAATTTTGTGAATTTTTTTAAAATACTTCATATTTTGATGAATAGTGAAATACGATAATTTACTATATACATACATTATATGATAAATGGAATATTCCTAAATTCATGGATTATGTATGGAATCATAGTTGGATCTAACATGCACATATTACTATTTTTGGTCATGGAATCATCAATATTTCTGGTCTTGAGGGAAATTAATAAACCAAGGAATTTAATATAATGAACCCCCCCCCCTCCACTATAATTACAACCCTCCGTACCTCTTCTCTTCACTCCTCACAAGACTTGTGCCTTTCCTAAATTCTACCCAAACATCTACCCAATATCCTCCCCCGCTTACAACATCCCTTAGTCTCCTCAAAAGACCAAAACTCCATCCCTAAAGAGGCTCTCAAAGGATATTAACTCAAGAGGTAAATTCCCCTCTCGGATTATTTTATTTTATTTCACATTCTTTTATTTTATTTTTTCATTCCTCACCTCCCTTAAACAAAATGGTATGGTAACTCTAGTAACATAAATTCACATTAATTGTATTGTTGTTATGTGATTTTTTATCATAATATCTCCCCATCCTTTTATACAATAATTGAAAATATCGTCCGAGATATGTCGATGTATCAGATTCAAGGATGACGAGTTTTTAATTTGCATTACCATATTTTACAATGGTCATGAAACCATTTTAATGGTTTAAATAGTTAATAATATATTTATTTTATCTAATTTTTTGTTCTGTAATACTTTTCCACACTCGATGTAAAATAATAATACAAAATAAGTTAATTATGTACAAAATCATCAGGTTTATCCAAGCGTTTAACATTAATGTTTTATATAACGATTCAATTTAACTCCAAGAAAAAAAAAATTTACAAAAATATAACATTTTGGAAGTACAATACTAAAATATGTCTCCAATTATGGACAACCATCTTCATTTTACATGATTATTCGTTAAGGTATACAAGTAAACAGAACATGAAACAAATGGACCCAAAAAATGAAATTTAACATCATAACCTGTAAAAAATCATTAATGAACATAAAAGGGTCATACTAAATATATTAATGGTAAAATAGGTTCTTTAATTATTATTTAATGAACCTAATTTTATTATTCAGTTCATTAATATCATGTGGAGAATACCACCAGACTTAAGGTAAGGGATCCTCTATATTTCAGTTGTATTCAAGAATGTCTTCTACGTTATGACTTTTTTTGTAATACTTAATGATGGGGTTTACTTTTCATCTCCCCCATAATTCCCGTATGATGTATAATTGATGATAACCCCCTTTATCTCTAATTAATATCTATTACATACACCTCAAACAATGCTGATAATCGGTAAGGGATTCCACCCGAAACTTCTATATTCCTTTGGGTTTCCCTATCTTTTTTAATCCACGTGAAATTGTCTTTTCCTTTTTGTGTAAAAATTATACATACTTTTTATATGATCCAAAATCAGTTTTTATGATCCATACCTCATTCTATTTCTGGGATATACATGTTTTTAATTGATTCCCACCTCAATACTACTCAATAAGCAAACTTGTTTTAATCAAACTTCCCGAATTCTTACCCAATTTCAAGTGAACACTATATTCTACAATTGTTTTTATAAAATCTTTAACTTTATTATGAAAACTATCTTGTTTACCTTTTGGTTTTATATAAAATATTTTTCCCTTTTTTATTTTAAAGGCTCTATAGTATTTTCCAGGAAACCACGCAAAAATGTTATAATGCTAAAATTTCTTAAATAATTTTCTTAAATGTTGTCAATGCTTCCTAAAATCACATAAAAATGCATACATATTTTCTCTTATTAATTTCAATGTATATATTAGTGTCTTTCTTTCATAGACACTTTTATGATACACCCATTTGTTGTGCTTTATAAGATGATTGTGATACACAATTCTTTCCATGGTAACCAGAATGTTTATTTAATATTGATTATGTATGATTCTATATGTAACAAAAATATTCATGAAAATATAATATTGGTGTGCCCAGACAGTGCTCCAATGAATTGGTTAAAGTTGAGTCTCATGAGAATTTATGTGCGACAGTCTAGGTTGTCATCCTCAGCTTGTGCTACCATGTGCGATGATATTGGTGGTCAACCATGGCTTGTGCAACCATGTGTAACAGTCTTGGAGGCTAGACTTGACTCATACTAATGTAATTTTTTAGGTTTATGTCGTAGTATTATGACTCCATGTTAATATTATTCCATGTTTATAGGTTATAATTCCGTATGTACATGCCATTTTATATCACTATGTCATGCCTTCTATCCCATGCGTTAATGCTTTGTTCTTATGGTTATTCCCTTACTGGGCTTGTTAGCTCAAACATTTGTTAATGTGCTCCCTAGGGTACCCTATGTAGATTTTTGAGCACAGTGGATGTTATGAGATCAAGTTATAGATTAAATGAATATGATTTTTAGTCCCCTGGATTAAGTTTTTTAACCAATTCATCAAAGAAACTAGACTTCACAATCCATGGAATGTTATATGATGTTTAATTTTTCTAAAAATCATATAACATTATGTGTAAAATTCTAGGGTTTCTATATTTGGTATTAGAGGATGGTCTAGATATTTTTGGAGATTAGGAATAGAGCACTTTAGTAGGAACCTAAAGTATGGGACTAAGTATAAGAAAACATCCCTAAATTTGGTAATTATAGAGTATGTGGTTTATCAAGTAAGTGCATACCTTTCTAGATACAAATAGGTAGAGGTGGATCTACCAGAATATTTCTAGGGGTGAAACCCAAAACACTACTTTTAGCTAGACTCGTATTGGAATTGGTGCATGATAACGGTCAATTCTGCACTCCTAGTTAGACACTCCTGGGGGATATGATTTGGTAATTTCATAGGATTGGAAAAAAAATTATTAAAGGGATAAAAAAGTCCCATAATAATATATGTTAGGAAATTGATTAAGGATAAACTAGGTTTAAACATAGGTAATTACATATTATTGTATACTTCTTAAATACACGTTTATACTTTTATGTTCAATGTTTCCTTTTTATTTTGAATAGATAAGTATTCATGAAATCTAATTGTGTGTTCTTTTTCTTCGTTAATGGAGGTAAATAGAACAACACATGCCAAAAATAAATGTGATAGGTAATTTGAAGATTTCCCTAATGATATTCCTGATATGATGGGACCGATTACTAAAACCACCATGAAAGTACTTGCTCACCTACCTCAAGTTATGATTAATAACATGAATCATGTGGAACACCCTTTTCCTCTAAGGAAAGAGAGAGTTTCGATTGAATTATTCATGAAATAAAGGCCTATCATGTTTAGTGGATATTTTGATCTCCTCCTCACGGATTATGGGATTAGCTCCATTAAAAAAATATTCTCTATCCTCTAGTGCTCAAAAGAAGAGAATGTCATACTGGTGGAATTTCTTTTTCATGAGGAAGGAGTTTTATGATTTTGGTCATGATTATGTTTACCATTCGATCTAGAGATAAAGAAGGAGATTCTAAATGAATCACATAGCTCAACCTTCTCTATCCTCCATTGGTGCACAATGATGTATCAAGATCTCCAAGAGAACTTTTGGTGGGACAATATGAAGAAGGTGATTACTGAGTATACATCAATGTTCCTAGTATTTTAACATATGAAAGATGAAAGATAGATGTCTAAGGGGATGATTAAACCACTACCCCTACCAACATGGAAGTAGGAGAACATTAAATGGAATTTCTCACTGGACTTCCATGGACATCCAAAGGAAACAATTCTATATGGATCATTGTGGATTATCTTATAAAGATAGCTCAATTTATTCCAATTTTTGTCATTTGATCAACATTCATAGATATATATCAAAGAGGTTGTAAGGCTACATGGAGTAACACTATCTATGGTATCCGATAATGATATGATATTCACCTCTAGATTTAGGAAAAGTCTCCAATATGCTCCAAATAATAAACTACACATCAGTACGACCTTTAATCATCAAAATAATGCTCCATATGAGAAAACTATTTAGACACTATAAGATATATTGAGAGCATGTTCTATGTAATTTAAAGGAGGATGAGACCAATATCTTCTACAAGTTTAATTCTCATACAACAATAGTTTCCACTCGAGCATCTGAATGACACCATACAAATCCCATTATGGGAAAAGTTTCAGAACAATTGCGTATTGGGATAATGTTGGGGAGTGTATTGTTATAGGACATGAAATGGTTATAGAAATGGTAGAGAATCTAAAAACCATTCAACAAAAAATCAAGGTTTCCCGAAGATGACAGAAGAGTTATGTAAAAAATCGTAGATGAGGCCTTGAGTTCAAAGTTGGAGACCTGATATTTCTCCACATATCTCCATGGAAGAAGGGCTTGAGATTTGGGAAGAAAGGGAAGCTATGTCCCAGGTATATCATACCCTTCGATATTATTGATCGTGTCAGGGCTACGAACTATCTACTAGAACATCTACCAACCATGATCAAAGTACGCGATATCTTCAATGTATTCCTCTTAAGGAAGTACATACTAGATCTATCACATGTAATCTCTCCAGAGGTGGTACAGTTGGAGGATGATCATTCTTATAAGGAGCACCCAGGGAAGATCTTGGATCATAGAGATAAATTCTACATAACAATAATAATAACCGGGTAA
This sequence comes from Viscum album, assembly GCA_963277665.1. NCBI lineage: Eukaryota > Viridiplantae > Streptophyta > Magnoliopsida > Santalales > Viscaceae > Viscum > Viscum album. The sequence goes on from OY728127.1 coordinate 321,433,661, forward strand.
ATTTACTGTGGAGAAACCACAAGTACAAATAGGAAACAAGGGAAATAGATGAGGCAATGAAGGAAAATTACTCGCACCTAATTATGGCAAAGAATGTAAAATGAAATTTCGAGGGAGAAATTTTAATAAAGGTGAAATATTGTAACAACCCAAAGATTAATCAGTGGTAATATTATTTTTATAATTATGTTATATAATCACTTGAAAACACAAAAAAAAGAACTACAATGTACTATGTGACCTTTAAACATAATATTTTCACTTCTACGATTCGAGTTTTGAAAATATGACATTCACAGTTATGATCAGTAAAATGTTTGGAGTCTAATAAAACAAACATAATTTTGGGTGAATAGTAATGTTGACATAAGAATAGTAACATACCCTAAAAGATAGTTATATGACCTTTATGTATTGTAAATCATCCTAAAAATTAGTAACCTCGTCCATGAATTTGTAAATAAAATTTAGGCATCTTAAAAGTGATAAAATAACCATAGTACAAGTATTGGTATTTTTCCAAGTCATAAAAAATTAATTAATTTAAAATAAAATCTATTTTCCTAAAATATGTTCATAAATTATCAATTTTATGTCTTCTGGTTTTATGATAATTTTATAATACCTTATGTAAATTTGAAAACATTATAAAATTAGTTAGTGTTTAAAAATATGTATTTTTCATGTAAATTATGATTTTAATAAAAAATAAATATATTATATTAAGAATATTAGTTTTGGAAAAGGGAGTTAATTTTTGGATTCTAAAAATTGAAAAATGGTTAGAGTGAATTTTTCAGAATTTTCAAAAATACTTGAATTTTTTATTAACAATGAAATACCGTAATTTACCGTATATAAACATTATAAAAAATGGGTTATTCCTTGCATCATGGACAATGTAAAAAACCTTATTTCTAATACCCATGAACATGTTAATATTTTTCTGTCATTTAATCATTACTATTTGTGGTCATTAGGGAAATTAATAAAATAAGGAATTAAATATTATGAAAACCCTTCTATCATCCGCTATAAATACAACCACTCCTTACCTCTTTTCTTCATTCCTATAAAGAATTTTTAGTTGAATAAATTATATCCAAATATCATTCCAAGAGCCTCCCCACTTCCAATAACCATTACTCTATTAAAATTACTAAAACCATTTCCTTAAAGAGGCTCTCAAAGGAGATAAACTCATAAGGCAAATTCCAGTCTTCGTTTCTTGTATTTTCTTTCAAGTTCTTTTCATTTCCTTTTTTCATTCCTCCCACACCTTCAACCAAATAGTATGATAAATAAACTAACATACATGTAATTTAAATATATTATGTTAATGTGATAGTTTATCATAATTTCTCCATCCCCCTTTTTATACTATAAATGAAAACACCATCCGAGATTTATCGATTTATGTAATCCTTTTTCACACTCAATGTAAAATAATTATACAAAACACGTTAATTATGAACAAAATCACCTAGTTAATCCAGGCCTTTAACATTTATGTTTTATATAATGATTCTACTCCACTCCAAGTAAAAAAATTTAATTTATCACCATGTAACCATATGGATGTTAAATAAAAAATTATATCCCCAAATAGATACAACCATCTTCATTTTACATGACTGTCCCTTCATGTATACAAGTAATCCGAACCTGAAACCAATGTACCCAAACAATGAAATTGAACTCATAACCAATCAAAAAGGTCATGAATGAACTTAAAAAGGTTATAATAAATAAATAAAATTTAAATTAGGTTCTGTAATTATTAATTAATGAACATAATTTTAAAAATCATCTCATTAATATCAAGTGGAGAATGCCATCGGTCTTAAGGTAAGAGATCCTCTCTATTTCACTTTTATTCAAGAATGTCTTATACGTTATTCCTTTTTTAATAAATAATGATAGGTTATGTTTTATAACATCACCAATACATAAATAATTATTTATAAGTGATTAGAAACACCTTCATCTTTCAGTAGTCACAATTATGTACACCTGACATCATTCTGATAATCCCTAAGGAATTCCACGAGAACCTCCTATATTATTTCATGTTTCTCTATATTACTTTTTATCAAAATGATGTTGTATTTTACATTAATTTAAAACTTATAAATACTTTTTATATTCTCCATACTCATGTTTAATTATTCATCCTTCATTATCTTTCTGGGATATACATATTTTTAAGTGATTGCGTCCTCAATACTTCTCAATAAGCGAAATAGTTTTAAGGGATCTTCCCAACTTTTACCTGATTTCATGTGCACTATATCATCTTTTTTACGCCACAACTGTCTTTATAAAATCTGTATTTTTTTTATTAAAACCTTCTATTTTTACTTTAGGTTTTATAATAATTTTATTCCCTTTTAAATTTTAAATTCTTTATAGCATTTCCCTTAAAACCACACGAACATGTTTTAATGAAAAATTTCTTAAATTATTTTCTTACATGTTGTCACTACTTCTGAAAATAACCTAAAATGATACATGGATTTTTTCAATTATTTATATCCATTTAATTTTTTTACCTTCCATCATGGAAACATTTTTGATACCCCCATCTGTAATGCATCATTACATGATTGTGATACCCAATTCTTTCCACGGGCAACCCTTACGTTTATCTAAGATAGAATATATATGATTATTTTTGTGGAAAAAATATTCATGAAATGTTAATATGGGTGCATCTAGATTGTGATTTAATTCATTGGGTAATGTTGAGTCTCTTGAGATGTTACATGTGATGTTCTTGGCGGTTTTCCTTGTCTTATGTTACTATGTTCGACGATCTTAGCAGTTAGCCTTGGCTTGTGGTACAATGTGAAATGGCATGGCGATTAGCCTTGACTTGTGATAAAGTAATGTTTTATGTTGTTTCCATATTATTATGACTCCATGTTTATATTATTCCATGTATATATGTTAGGATTCCATATGTACATGCCTTTTTATATCATCATGTCATGCCTTCTATCCCATGTTCTAATGTTTTGTTCTAATTGTTATTACCATACTGGGTTATTTAGCTCATCCCTTTGTTCATGTCTTCCCCAGGGTACTCTAGGAAGTTGTTTGAGCATAATGGAAGTTAGGATCTCAAATTTAATATTAAATAATGATTTTTTAGTGCAATGTTTTGTGTTTTGTGATCTTGGACTTCAAAGACACTATACTTCACGATCCTTGGCTTGTACTCTGTTGTTTAATTATGATTAAAATAATGTAATGTTATGTGTAAAAGGACAGGATATCTATAGTAAAAATGATAATATAAATGAATAATTTTGTTATATAGGTGATTAATATTGTTATATTTATTATATAAGATATTAAATTAGTTTTACTAAAGTCAAGGGTCAGTAGAGGTTTTCTATACTCATATTTTTTCCTGTGTCTGAGAGATTCCTCTTTGACTATAATTTTACAAGGATGTTTCATTCTATGCTATAATAATATTATATTTAATTTCCTTCATTTTATCTAGGGAATTACATTTTAAGTTGGAATACATATTCTTTGATGGATTCCCCTCTATATAATAATTGATAATTTTAAGAATAAGTCCCATCCTCTACAAATGTCCTCTTTTACATACATATACATGTTTACAAATTCAACCAATGTTATCCTTTATTATTTTTAAATTATAGCTTTGTTAAAAATGTTTTTATCTTGAAATATATCTTTACCAATTTTCAACAGAATGATTTATCATTATTTTTGCGTTGTTGGTTTCATTAATGTTTTTTGAAATGTTTAATATGTTTTTTAATTTTCTAATCATATATTTTATATTTCACTACACATTTCATTTCAGAATCCTTTATTTATATTTCATTTATATATTACTTATATTTCATTATATATAAATTTTAAAAATTCATTTTATTGTAACTTCTGAAAACCAAATTTTGAAATGGGCTCAGAACACCACTTATTAAGATAATATAAAAAATAAATTTCAAAAACATTAATTAATTTTTTTTTTAAATATTACTATTTACCAAAAAATTATATTACTACATTGTATTAATTTTTTTTTGAATCAACATATTATTTCCATGATAAAATTATTGTTTGGGATTATTGAATTTTTTTTATTAACTGATTAAATTTTGATTCCATGTTATGAAAAACCATTTAGAAATGAAATGAAAAACCTTTTCTTCCAATGTGTTTTCATGTTGAGATAATTTTTTGATATATTATAAAAACAATTTGTATGGTTTTTGATGGTTGGGTTCCTGTATTGATATCCATGTAATAGTTTAATTTTTTATTTCTTTTTAGATAATGATTTTTGAACATATATTAATTTTTTTAATAGATAAATTGTGATACTTGTTGAATTATGATCAAACAATAATGGGTGAGACTTTATGGATTATGATCATTGAATAAAGGTTCGGACTTCTTGGATATACTCACAATGTGATTATTTCCTATTCTTATGTTTTTGAAATAGTTCCATGATATACTAGGTTTGCATCATATTCCATGTTTATATTTCATATGCTTATTTTTATACTCTATGGATTATATTAATTATCACAGAATCTTATTCTAGGGTATATGTTTAATGTTTTGAGGTTATATTTTTATTCTATAAAAGAATATGGACAAATCTTATTGTTCCATGATATTTTTAATATGATATATCTCCATTGATAATGTTTTCTCATACTCATATGATCTAAACCTTGAAGAAATTTTTATATGTTTTATCTTACTAAGCATTTCAGATGACCCCGTTATTATGATTTCATTTCTTAGGATATTAAGTTGAATATAATCTGTGAAATTTATAGATGGTGTTCTTTAGGGGTTTGATTATATAGAAATGTTTATAATTATTGTAAAATTATTGTCTTATCTAGCTAGTCTTCAATGACATGAAACCATCAGATCTATAGAATGTGTGACTTTGTATTATGTGACATGAATATTTATTTTAAATAATTTAAAAAATATTTATTATTATTAGGTCACCTTAGTAGGAATTAATATATTCTTTAATATTTGTTGGGCATTTATGTAGTTATTTTGGGTGATTAGGATGTGAGAACTTTATTCAAATCCATAGAGATATGTCCAAGTGTATAGTAACATCCTAAAACATTAGTAATGTATCATAGTAATGAAATCCTTGAATCAATATAAAAAAGTTGATACGAGCTCTAGAATACATTCACCATGGGTAAATAACCCTAAAAATATGGTTGGATATTAACAATATTATCACAAGTTGCGAGAAAAAATGGCTTAACTGCACAACTTCACTTACACTCTCTATGGATATTATTTAAAATTCATAAACCCTTTATGAATCAATATGAAGGATATGATCACATTTTTATTTCATGGTTAGAGAACATAATAGTAATAAGGTAATAAAAATACATTTTTTCAACATTGAAACTTATAAGTTAGGATATATATTTCATTTTTTATTTCTTCCCTTTATGTCAATAGTTTTTATTCTAATAATATTATCAAAATAAATATTTTTATATTTAAATTTCATTTTATATAACTAATTCTTAAATAAAAAAGAATCTATATTATTAATGAGTGCGGTGGGAACAAAAATGATTTTATCAATGAGAAAACGAATAGTATGGGAGGAGGAGTGTAAAATTATATAGTCATTCTCACTAATGTCTCCTATAAAATTAATATTAAAAAACTATGTTGATATCATGAATGCACTTAGGTAAGGAAAACATGAAATCTTGCATTTCATTTGAAGCATTCCGACCTCATTGTATGTATTTCCCAAAACACATATTTCTAAGAATAAGATTAATGTGATAGAAATAATATTTGTCATTATTTAGTTCCATGAATATGATAACATTGTTATGTTAATTTAACATTTAGAAGGTGATGCTAACCAAAGGTGGAATATCATTATGAATACAATGAAATATTTATAAGTAGAACCTAAAGAATGGATATTATTAGAGACTGTATTATACACCAAGTATTTTCCTTGAACTCTTCATATGAAAATTGATAGACAATGATTGGAAATGAAATAATAGAATCAAGAATGCATTAAAACTTATGAATAAAACCCCATAAGGTACGAAATTTATGCCTATGGCTTTATCATTTTCAATAAAGGTAATATATATAAAATCCTTTTTGATTTAATGTAAATTATTCAAATAATATTAGCTAAAAGATACATTGGAATATATGAATAAATAATTTGACTTTTACTAGTCGTAGAGAAGAAAATAGGGGGGTCTTACTATTTTAGAGAAAAAATGAAAGTGGAGTATTATGAATGATTGGATGATAAGTCACATCATGGAATCAATTTCGAAATATCTAAATTTCAAAAATGATTGAGAAATAAAAAAGTAAATTTGATAAAAGGATCCATAAATTTTTTCACCTGTGGTAAGGTCGGACAACAATTTCCAAATTGTCAATCAAGGGACATGATACCATTAAATGCAATGGTGGAAAATATTGTTCTAACCAAATATCTACCCCTAAAAAATGACTCAAATATAAAAATTTTTGCCATTAGAGGAATCTATTCACAAAATAAGTTTGTATGGAAATAATCAATGTCAAAAAACACGTAAACTACGGGAAAAAAGAAGCTTTTATGCCATATCTACTCCTGAGGTGGATCATGATAATGAAATGATGGAATGTGTTCTTATTATCAACTAGAAATTGGTAATTACATATTTGATTCTGTTTTTCTCATTTATCATGGTCATGCATGTTTTCTAATAATGTTGATTAACCACATGAATTATTACATATTATAATATTTTCAAAAACACAATGTCTAATGATGATAACATATATGATATATAACTATTATCTTAAATAAATGTTTTGAAACATAATTCATATAGATTTATTTCATCATAAAATTGTTCAAATTGATATAAAATTGTGTGTACATTAGATTTACTTATAAAAGAACATATTTATTGTTGTGATAAGAAAATATCATTATGTATCCTGAATCATCATGTTTTCAAATAACAATGTAATTACAATATAAAATTAACTTTATAATAAAAATATATAATATGGGTCTAGTTACCTAGACAAGTTGAAATTATATCTGAAATTATTAGGTATGAAATAAATATTGATTAAATGCCTATTTTTTAGGAATATATTGATGTGTTTTTAGACAAACTACCTGGTCTTCCAAAAATGAATGTGGTCATCTTTTTGAATGCACTCATACCTGGATCTATGCCTATATCAATGGATCCATACAGAATTACTTCTATTAAATTATTTTAATTGAAGAATAAAATTCAGTTGAATTTGGGCAAGGGATTGTTTTTCCATGTTATTCACTATTGGGCACACTTGTCATCTTTGCCAAAAAGTAGGATGGAATAATGAATTTTTTCATTAATTTCAAAATTCTTAATAAATTCATCATCCAGAAAAATTATCCTCCAAACTATATCAATAACCTATTTAATTAACTCATAGGAGATCAAGGATTATAAAAAATTTCTCATTGGTAAAAATATCATCAATTAAGTGACAAAATGAAGGATATTTATGATACATCTTTTAATACAATGTGTAGACACATTGAATTTATATGTATTCCATTTTGAATTAGATATTCTCCAACCCTTTTCATGGATCAAATGAATAGAGTCTTTAAAAACTACCTTGACAATTTTTTTTCTCTTCATATATGATATTCTCATATATTCCAAAATATTTTAAGAGTAGGATGTTCATTTTAATACTATGTTAAAGACCTTAATAAAGGAGAATAAATACTCAGAATTAAGAAATTATAAATTATACCTGAATAAAGCACCATTCTTTTGTCATTAATCACAAGAAGGATAATATCTATAGATCATTCAATGATGGAAGTTATTGAAGAACAACATAGTATAACCATGTAATAAATATTAATATTTTTCATAGATTATTTGGCTTCCACTGAAAATTGTTGAGAAATTTCTCATAATTTTCTAATTCTCTAAAAAACTAACTTGGAAGGGAGTGAAGTTCATCTTAATAGAATAATGTATGGAAATATAAAAAGATTTTAAGAAGATATTGGTAACATCACATGTTCTTACATTTCTGTATATTGGAGAGGGGGTTTTCACATACATTGATGCTTCATTGATTTTTTTTGAATGAATCCTCCTGTATAATGGTAATATAATTTCTTATGATTCACTTCAATTAATAAATTATGATAATAATTAATTGAAACATGATTTTGAGATGGATATATTGGAATTTGAAATAAATATTGGGAAAAATTATACTTATGCTAAAAAGAATGATATATATAGTGAGAAAAAAAGGATAAAATATATATTAAAAAAGAATTAGATAAAAATTCCCAAAATGAGATGGTTGGAATTGATTAAATACCATTACCACTGATTACATATCCGCATAAAAATGAAAAATAAGATGGCTTGTTCTATGAGTAGAAAATAATTGGAAGCCTTATACATGATGATGGTTTAAGAATTCTTCATAATCATTGATTTTTAAAGGATGAATCTCAAATACATAAAGGGTTTTTTCACTACCATATTTTCTAAATTAATTATGAACATCCCATATAATTTAATATTAATTAATCCTAGAAATATGAGATGTAGCTACAAAAAGGATGTTAATATTATGATGACCAGATTTAGTAAAAATGGGGTAATAAGGACTAGAACCTAGAAATGTGTTCCATAAAAATTATAACAAAATAGGGATATGTTGGATTCTGCACATATATCATATATCTCTATTATTCAAGGAACCATGATGATGTATAACGATTTAAGAAAAAACATCAAGTGGGATAACATGTAGAGGGAGACTACTGAATACATATCATAATTCTTGGAATTCCAAAAATGTTAAAGTTTAATATTGTATTTTTAAGGGGATGATTCAACCATTACCTCTATCTGTATGGAAATAGGAAAAAATCACAATTGAATTTGTTATAGGACTCCCTAGGATATCTAATGCCTATAATTTCATTTTTTTTTATAGTTGGTCGACTTATACAGGTAGTGCATTTCATTATCATTAAATAAGATTTTTCACATAACCAAATCACTAATATATAAATAATGAAAATGTTATGGTCTCATGGATTACCATTTTACATTATATTTGATCGATAGTTGAATTTTAACTTGAGTTTTTGGGGAAGTATTCAACTAGAATTAGAGTAATATCTAAGCTTAAACAATGCTAATAACCCCCAGACCAATGATTAGTATGAGAGAACCATTCCAACTACTGGGAATATATTGAGATCCTATTTATTGTATTTACAAGGATGCTTGCATCAGTAACTCCCCGTAGTAGAGTTATCATAAAATAATAATTTCCAATCTATTATTAAGATGGAACCATATTAATAATTGTATAAGAATAGATACAATACTCTAACATTATAGTTGGGGAGGGAAAGATTTTAAAACTAAATATTTTCTAAGATATAATGGAGAAGGATAAAATTATTCATTATTAAATGAAAGAGGAAAAAAGAAGAAAAAATACATATGAAGATAATTGTCGATGGTATCTGGAGTTAGATGTTAGTGATAAGTTTTTCCTATAGATATCTCTTTGGAGTCAGATTATATACTTTGGAATGAACAAGAAGCTAATCCCGATGTATATTGGTTCCTTTTATATCCTTGACCATCTTATCAATTTGTACTCCCTCAAGAACTCTCCCAAGTAAACTATGTGTTCTATGTACCAATATTGTGAAAGTAAATAACAAACCGTTTATACGTACTAAACTCAGAATCAATGAATCTAGAACACGATTTCTCCCTTTATTAATAAATCATATAAATTTTATATCCAATATATAATGTCTTATATAACATTACAACCCATCTATTCGATGATCTATGGTAGAATCACAATTTTGAGTAAGATATGTGAAACTTGAGGACGTATGGACACAAAAATATCCCAAATTGTATTCTTCATAGTATTTAAATTTCAAGGTGAAAATTATTTTTTAGGGGATATATTGTAATGAAACCATATTATAGTGAATATTCCGCATTTTAATAAATATTTTTTTAAATATATTGTTTCACAAGAAACATCAATCCTCAAAAAGAACCCTGACACAATATATATATATATATATATTACTATCATAAATTAGTATTTGAATTAGTGTTTACAGATAGAGGTTACCAAATTATATGAAATATATATTAAGAAAATGATATGTCACTTTAAATACTAATCAGCTAATAAAATTTGATTAACATAACTAGAGAAAACATAACTCACTTTTATGATTAACTATTTATTGTTACTAAAATTTAATTTTTATGTCATTTTAATTTTTATTTAAAGAAAAAGAATATATTTTGGTGGTAAAATATTTTTTTGATATGAATAATATTTTAAAACTAATTATTTTATAAATTGTTATGAATTCTGAAAAAGAATAATTAATATTTTATAATGTCATGTTCTTATTAGAAAAATATTTTCATTATATTTTTTTGTTTATATTTTAACGTGAAATTATTAAATTTAATAATTTTAGTTTCATGAAATTGAATGTAATTTTTTGATTCAAAACAACAATATAAATTTAGGATGATTTTTTGGTATTTTTATTGAAGATAAATATTTTTTGGTGGGCAATAAAATTATTTATTTTACTAATGTTGTAAATTTTATGACTTATATATATTATAATAATTACCTAAAAATTTATTAAACTTTCTTCATAAAGATATATTAATTTTAAATTAGGAATATAGATTTAATAAAAATATTAATCTTAATTTAAAAACTTATTTTTCACATTTCATAACATGTTTTATTTTTGTCTTAAAAAATGTTTTTAATGTTTTATAAATTATATATACTATAATTTAGTTTTATTAAATTTGAAAATTTAATATAATAAAATGAATTTCACATTTTGAATCAGGAGGTCCAAAATATTGAATAAGGTCTATTTTTTGTGCAAGAAAATAAAATAATTAGGTAAATACTGGTTACCATGATAAAATATAAAATGGAAGAAGATTTTAAAAAATATTAACGGCTTAAAATAATGATAGAAAAATTTATACAAATTAGTGGTTAATGGGTATCATGAAAAAATTCTTCCCCTCTACATTATTTTCTGCTTTTTGAAGAACATAACCTTAATTGTGAAACTCTTCTTAAAAAAATTCACTCCTCTCACATATAAATGAATTCCTTAACTAAATAACTTTTCTTCAAAAAATAATCCTACTAAAATAATAAATTCTTAAAGAATAACTCTATAAAATACCTATGCATTTCATTATTGTTGAATCCTCAGAGGACCAACCCTTAAATTCTTAATCAGGTTCTCAGAGGAGTTATTCTATCATGTATGGTAAAAATTTATAAGTCTATGATTTTCATTTATATTTATTTTAATAATATAATTATAAAAAAACAATACTTCAACTCCTTCACATAATAAAATTATTATATTTTTATTTTAAAATATTAATATATTGATGTAACAATCATTGTCTACGTTCCCCCTAGAAAGAACACGAACATCGTTCGGCTGTACATGCATATTACCTTCTCCACAAAGTGATGTGTTTAACTTTTTATAAATACATTTCATTAATGATTCAAATGGGATATTTATGGAATAAATTTAAAATTTATAATTTTTTTAATATTTTTAAAATATAAATAAATTTATAACTTCTTTTAATTCTATCAAAGAGAATAAAAAAATCCATATGTACGTTTATACTACCAACTCCATATAGAGAAGTGTTCCGTTTATCATGAACACAATAAATGGTCTGTATTAAAATATGTATGAATAATATATATGAAATAAAGGAGTAATTTATTTCTTGGATATGGATATAATATTATAACAGAAAAATTAATGATCATTATTAATCAATCTAATGATAACGGTAAATTACCCTAAATAACCTCATTGTGGATTCCTTTATTCACAACCGTGCCAATAGTTTCCATAAAATGACAAAGGAATGTATAAATTTTTGAAATAAATTACTTAAATATATTTTATAATTTGTCAATGCATAACTTCGTATTAATGAATAGGTTTTAATGATTCCATTAGAAAACAAATGAAAAACGATTGAAATTATTGACGCCTTATAATGAAAATAAACATTAGATAACTAATGAATGTAAAATGAATGAATATAAATAATAACTATAAATGGAAATATATATGAATATCGCTATGATATAAGTGGATAATATGTACATGTTTATGATACATGATACTGAATTTGTTTCATGAAGGTTAAGAGTAATGGTACGTGGTTTTAACAACTCAACTTGTTTTAATGAGTCATAGTGATTCATGTTTGACTATTTATCTACAATATTATTTAAATTTTTCCCCTATTTTAACATTTTTTAGTATTATTGTTAAATGTTGTGTAATTATATATTTACATCAAATATATATTGTTTGATGGATTCCATTATTTATAGAAATTTAAGCTGTTATGAATAATTCCCATCATCATCAAATGTACACTTCTTTCTTCCATATCCATGTTCTAAATTATTTATAATTTCCCCAGTTATTAATTTAAATAAAAAAATGTTTCAGTTATAAAGATATTAAATATTTTTTACCACTTTTAAAATGGATTATTTCACAATTTTTAGAATTTTTTTTCAATAATTTTTTTTAAATATTGTAATAGTTTTTCTTTTTTCGATTGGGAGTTTTATCATACACTCTATATTCCCATTGAAAAAATTGATGTATTTTTCAATGATCTATTAATTGGAGTTATTTCCAAATAAATATTAAAATATATATTCATTCCAATTATTTAGAACCAAATTTTAAAATTGACACATTATTTCAGTTTTTACAAATAATGTTAATATTTTTTTGAAAACATTTTATTATGAATTAAATTCCATTTTACAATTTAATTAAAAAATATATATATCTACGTTTCAGTAATATTTTATGAATATTCATGCAAATTATTTTATGAAATAATCGTTTGTGGTGATTGAATTTTTAGTATCCAATGTTCTAGTTTTGAGATCATTTTATGTGAGTTCATTTTGTAATGAAAGGAAAACCATATTCTTTCTATTGGTTTAATTATATGATGAACGATTGATAACATATAGAAGAATTAATTATAGGAGATGATATTTTGGGGTATAATATATCTATCCAATTCTTTTAATGGTCTTATATATCTATAAATAATGAATAATGAATATCATTATATTTTTTAATATATAATGTTAGAGTCATTATAGATTTTGATCACAAAGGAAATGGTAGAACTTATTGGATTATTCTCAGAACATTTAGGGTTAGACTGTTTGAATGTGATCGTAATATGAATAGAGATACTTCTTTGATATTATCACAATGTGATGATTTCACGTGCTTCTATTTGTGCCATAGTTACATGTTATGCTATGTTTCCATGACATACCAAATTTTTTATATCATATGAATATGATTATGTTCCAGGGATCATGTTTTTATCTCACAATTGTACCTCATGGTACATGTTTGTTCATTTGATATTAGATGTTCTTATGTCTTGATATTTAAAAAGGCATTGCTATTTAATGTTATATTTAATAAGATATTTATCATATTCTAATGTTTTTCATATTATGTTGATATAAACCATGATAAAATATTGATTATTGTTCCATTTCTTTGATATTGACCTAAAAAATTTCATATTATTCCATTAACATGGTTATTAATATTTGAATGGTCCATGAGTTGTCTAAAATGTGTCTTATGCTGGTTTTATTATAGATAGATTCTCATAAGTATTATAGAACAAGTTTTATATATATAGTCCTCAAATACACCAAACCATCGGTTATTGGGGTTGTGAGACAATGTGTTAGATCAATTGATTATTCATGTAAAATAAATGAAAAAGTTTTTCTACTTATATTGGGTTGAATCACTCTTCAACATGTTACTTCAAGGGAAAAAATTAACTATTATACCAAAAGAAAGAACTTATTATGAGTCTAATTATATGAGTGAAAAAATAGTGGATATGCTAGAAAGTTTTTTTCCAAAGTTAAAGGAAACAATAACTATATAAGATGGGGTGAATTATTGGAATCATTTGGATTGATAATTTTTATCACCCACTATAGAAAACAGTTGATCAAAATTTAAATATTTTGATCAAATCAAAGTAAACTAGGTAAAAACACATTGATTTAATCACTCAGAAGTTATATAACCTATTGAGGTAATGCATAAAATCTAATTCGAATATAAACACCTAAGTTAAGTAAAATAATTATTTGATTATTGGATGAAAATTTAAGCACCCATATAGAGGATGTTATTGCCAAATCATTTCATCCACAAGAGAACTTTTATTTTTAACCAAAGTGGTAGATAGAGTACAAGATAATATCCAAGGTAAAAAAATGATCCAAATAACACTATTTATTTTGAAAATGATAGTTGGTAAAAATAAGTTATATGATATGAAATTTTTATTAAAATATCTAAAACATGAAATTATATCACAGATTGCCTAATTTATCTTTTCTCAATTAGAATAATGTCCATGCTTGTAGGACATATCTGAATTTTTATTTGGAATTTAGAGACTCTAGTCCCCAAAAACTCATCGATCAATATTATTATAAGTAGTATATTCCTCAAAAAAATATCACCGATCATGAATTTTAAAGTATAGTAATTAATTAGAAAGAACTAATTTCTTTATTAAGAAAAATAACCAAAAAATGTCTCTTAGAGAGTTTCACTGGACATAAAATATAATTTAATGTGTTAATGATAATGACATATTATAAAAATTATAAATTATTAGAGAATATTAATATATTCATAAAATTTAACATATTTCATTACTCAAATACCCTATTGGATTTATATATCATGAAATCACAAACATCAATGGTTATATTTAAATATCATTGAGTATAGTTGCAACAACATTAATAGTACATTTCCATCTTCTCTTAAGGACAATTTATCTTTCAATGATGTTAATCCGAACAATGTAAAAATCCATCAGTAAGTTTGTGAAAATCTATTAATATAATTAGATCAATTAAATATGCACTTTGAAGTAAAATCAATGAAAAGAACTCAAAGTAAATTTTAAAGGTGGCTAATGAACAAAGTAAAGTTTAATTTTTTTTTCAAAACAAGGATAATATGATTCATTCAAAAAATTGAATCTCATAATACAACTATTGAATTAATTAAATATTAATATATGAAATATAATCATATTTTAAAATCAATTCCTTAAGTCACCACAACATAATAATTAAAAAATATATATATGTATTTTTTAATATCAATATATTACATACTCATATCACATTCAAATATGTCATAATGAACAAATAAAAAAATCACATATTTCAATATTTTCAAAAAAGACATTATAACCTACCCAATATAAATCTCAATAATTTAATTATATTCCCATCGACTATATTATATCATAAATTTTTATTTATTATTCCCATTGTCACCAATTCCCAAAAAAAGTATCTATATCAAAATTTATATTCATTTCATGTGTTCTGCTAGATTAATTGTTTCAACTACCCCATCCTAATAATAATTATTACCAATTTATCATAATTATATTTATCTCAGATTATTAAAAATCATTAAAACGTCATTAAATAATAATATCAAGGAATATTCATATAGGGTTATTTAAATATTTATAATCTCTAGTCTCATACCTCAAATCTATAATGATATTTAGTCATCAATTACTTCCAATTTATCCATATATCAATTTTTTTTTCATTGACATTTTTTGATCGAGTAGGACACACCAATTTCAAGCTCCTATTTATTAATGTAATAGAGAAAATGAAATAAAAAACTCTCAATGGTAAGAAAGATCGCTTAAAATGAGTTAATCCTTTCATTCTTCCGTCAAACCCTATCAAAATGCCCATAAAACTCCTATTATATAATTTCATTAAAATCATTTAAATTCACTATCCATTAAATGAGTCATTCCATTAATTTTATTAAGTATCCACCATTTAATATATTTAATAACCCATAAAGAACCACCATAAAACTAAAATATATCATATTATTTATTTTATAAAAATAACCCATTTGAAAATGAATTACTTAAATGAATAAATAATTAATATAATTTTCAACAACACCTGACATTAATGTAAAATTAAATTAACCATATAAAGTAATGAAAATATCACCCAACAGTATACATCATATCATAAATCAAATTATATGCTCAAAATTTAATTAAAATAGTTGTTAAATTATTATATTATTTATCATGAAAAAAAACTAAATATTTTAGAAACTCTCAAACTTTTAATTTTTGGGTCTCCATAGTCCCCCATCATGTGGAATAACTCAATTACTATGTAAGGTAGTCATTTGGTTATATTGGGTTTCTCCTCAGTCTAAATAAGATAAAAGGGTTTACAAGGGTAATACAATATAGTAGTCCATAATTAATAAGAAAATTTCTAGTTTTAGAGAAATTAAAAAAAATTAGAAATTAAAACAACCTCATATGTGTGTCTTGGTAGTCATTACTTCTATATGTTATGATAATTTCATTCAACATATTATTGTGAGGAATATTTTTAGGTGTTATATAATTTCATGGTTTTATGATGAAGGTATATAATCTATTCCCCCATAGTAGTGAAATACCACATAATGAATTCACAGGGGGGTGGGTGAATTGATGAATATAAATCTTTTATGATTCATGATTAATAATCCCAAGAAATTAGTTAAGATGATTACAAATAAGTTATCTTCCAAATTTTATTTTTAAAAAACTTTATAAAGTTAATCAACTTAGATCATTGATTTCATTTTCATATCAAGAAATCCAAAGAAAAAAAATGATGTACAATGTTCTCCATCCAAAATGAAGGGATTCATCCATGACATGGAATTATATCATCCTTCCCTATATGATCCACAATGTTAATCAATTAGGTTATAATTAGTTGTGTTAGAAAATATAAATTAAATTTTTTATATTTTATTTCAAGGATTTTGTTAAACCAAATTTATTAATTTAAGGGGAATTAATCAAATTTTGGATACATGGTGTGAAATTAAATATAACGTGAAAAGTTTTGATTTATGGTCTTTTTATTTTTTTATTTTTTTAATTATTCAAACAAAACCTAAATTAAATAAGTGTTTTTAGAATTTTATGGAATGTTCTAGAATATAATGTCATTTCAAAAAATTTCCAAAATAAAAGACAAGAATTATATTGATTTAAGTTGAAATTAATAAATTAAAAAAATTGGAACACATTGAATTAATTAGAATCATATACTCTAAAATAAGATTCATGTTGGAATAGAGGATAAAAATCTAGAGGTAAAAGGATGAGTTATGGAATATGGTAGAAGAAAATTAGAAAACAAATGGGACAAATAAAAGTTACAATAAAGATGTGTAAAATTACTTTTATGTATGATTGGATAAGTCTATAAGATGAGTTATAAAATATATATGGAGCTAAAATATTAAAAATGGGAAGACTCATATATAATAATACACAATAGTAATGTTTTATATGTATATGGATTTATAAATTAGCAAAGTAGAATGTTGAAAAATTTCACAATAATTCTATAATTATCATGAAACCTTCAGATCATATGATAAGTTAATTTAGAACACTACCTAAAACATGTAAGCCTCATTTTTTTACATTGAAATCAATAATTTGGAAAATTATGGGGATACTTAAGAGTCCCTAACATTTTATGTAAAATTCACTGAAACAAGTACATAAGAGTTACTTTATAATAGAAAGTGATAAATAAATGTATAGATAATTTCCAAAGAATTGAAATTAAAATACTTAATGGTCGTTGATGTGGCCTATTTTTATTATATTTTAATAGATATGTTTTGATGAAGTAATTCTGTTTTTGAATTGAAAATTATTTTTAAAGGAATAATTCATGAATAATAGTCATCTTGATGTTGAGTCTATTATTGAAGAAAAATATTTTGAAAAATATATTTGGCTTAGTCTACATAATGGTCAATGGATAATTCATATGGATGAAAAAGGCGATGTGTTGAATGAATAAGTGTAATATTATGCTCAAAGATACAGTGTTAGGTTAAATAAAAGAAACATTAGGGTATAAAAATATATTTATGACTTGTAGAAGTATATTATCGTAGTTGGGATGTTATGCATAAGGGTCTTAAAAATAGTTTGGATCTATTTAAGGTTGACACATGTTATCAAGAACTTTTTTTAGTGAATTCAAACATGTTTCCCTGAAATCAAAGAAATATATTCTCATTTTAGATATATAAATAAAATTGACTAGTGGGATACAAAAAGTTATAATGTTTAATTCAATTACATGAGATAGAATTTCTTATTGTAAAATCAAAATTTCTTTTAACAAATCCAAAAGTTTAACTTTACTGACGGGAGCTCAATTTGGAAAGCTTCTGGAGATTTCTAGAGACATCTTGAGGATTAACAATATATTCTTCCTAATAAAAGCACCACATGGGTTTCTTCATATATAGTTATTGGATATATACTATAGTCACAATGTATATCACCCAATGTTGATGAACAACACGTTGAGGCGTGCCACATGGATGAAGCTTTTGGTCAACTGGTTTGTTTCTATCTGATTTTCTTAATAAGCAGAATGGTTTAAATATATTTTCTCCATTCCCAATTAGAACGACCCACTTTCCCCTTTCTCTCATTATATAATTCAAACATTGGATTAAAGGAAATATATTCTAGTTATTCTCCATTATTATGACTATTTATCTCAAAATTTGAATCGTGGAGGGATAATTTTCAAGGATAGCTCTAAGAGGTCGAGATTTAATAAACATGGAGATCATTCATAAAATTTACCATATTAATTATTTTTCACTCATAGCTGGTTGTGATAGGGAATTGGAGAGTTTCATTAGTTCACTCCATCTTTATAATAGTTTTCCACTCTTCCTACCTTATTTAATTTCCCTATTTTATATTATTTTACTCAAAAGAGTGTGTTGAGTATGGTTGTATGATTTTATGATTTAAGAAAAATCATTCACGCATATGAGATATCCTGGATGGAATGTTTTTTTCGTTTGATTCATAATGAATTTTAGAGGATTACACCTCTAATAAAGAACTTTTTTAGTTTAGTTTTAATTATTTTGGAGAGAGAGTTGTTTTAAATGGGTTATTAGTCATGTACTATGCGAGGTTGAGCGTTGATGATTATATTATTTTTAGAAATATTATAGGATATAGAAATATGATCAAACTAGAGCTCTAATTTCTTCTTCTTTTAATATTTTACTAATTGTTTTTATTGTTCTATTGGTTTCTCTAATTATATTTGAAACTTCTTTCAGTCCTTGTTGTTTATCATTATTTCACTATTTTCATGTATTTTTTACCAGCATTGAATATTTCTAAAAAAATAATTTTTTAAGAGGATAATTCTAATAAAAAAAATACTTTCCTTAGAACACAAAGAGGATATCCACCAAACTATATTTTGGGAGACTATAAATTGATAATTATTAGTTATCATGAAACAAGCTTATAAAAAATGTCGCTATTGTTGGGGAGGGAAAACTTATTTTTGTGTTTATTAATTTTTTCTTTAATTATTAAAAATATCAACATAGATGGAAAAATGAAGTTGTTAATATTTATCACTATTATAAATCTCTCATGTTCTGAAATATGGAGAATCATTGTAATATTTTTAGAAATTGACACATGGAAGTAGTATTAAGTTACTGAACATGAGGGATCTGGAATCTATTGAGTAGACGATGAACATTCTTTAAGTTTCTTACTTTATCCAAGAAGAAAAAATTAACAAGACAACACTTAAAATCCATTAAATAATATTTTGAAAGGAATAGGAGGGAAAAGTGAAATAAATAAAGAAAATAAAAAAAGGATAGAGATACATCTGTTTAAGAAAGACTTTATCCTAGTATCATAACTGGAACACCAAGATCCACATAATAAGTAATGTTTTAATGGTTAGATTAAGATGAGTCAAGAGGAGATAAAAATGTCTAGAAAAACATTTTAGGATCAATTTATTCTAAATAATTATAATTATTATTTAAATTCTATTAACATTACTATTGAATATTTCTCTATTATTTTACTAAACCAATTGTAAATAACAAATACATCACCATGGAAGACACTAAAAATTAGTTGATTTTATTGAGGAGGGGTATAAGGGGATTACCATCTCACTCATACAGTAGGTTTAATCACATGAGAGGTATTAAATCGTTATAAAAGGAAACCATATTCGAGTCATGGAGATTATTAAATCAAAGAAGAAGTTTTTTATATGTTTTTTTTATTTTATTGTTGTTGAAGTTTATTATTATTTTACATATGATGAAATTGAAAAGCCATAAAAACTTAGTTTTCTTCTAGAGATCCTTGAGGGAAAATTTTATGTACCTATAATAAACATTATAACCCTCCTTTTTCTATTGAAAATTCTAACTTGGTGGAAATTTAAGAGGGAGATGATTTTAAACTCATTTACAATGGTGGAAAATAGTATGATGATACATTTTCTCTATTTAAAGAATAAATTTTATATTTTATTGAGATAATTTATATATAATTTCCAAGTGTTGAATTCCCATTAACATTGTACACAATATTTTGATATAATAATGTGTGGATTATCCCTTACATTCTTTTACCCTCCCCACTACATCATAATATCTATAATTTAATAGAAGGGGGCTGGGAGGAAGTCAATTAGTGTGCATCCCAAAAATTATACAAGTTTAACATATTGGGAAATAAAAACAAATGGTGGATCATTGGATATATTCCACACCAACTTGATATTGGTGTTTTCCAAAATACTATCCAACTATGGATAATTGAAATACAACACCCCTTTGGGTGTTATACCTAGATTTACTTGTTTAAAATTTTTATTTTATTTTTCATTTGAATTATTATATTAAATTTTTTTAAGTTTTTTCCGAACGTGATAAAGGTGTAGTGAATTTCACATGAAAATTAACTACATCATAATAAAAAGGACACACTCTTTTGATGTGAATAATTTTAGAGTTAAGGGTGGATATCTTTATTTGAATTGGCAATTTTCTAGGTTTCAAATTGTCGACATGATTAGGAGGCTATCAAATATAGGGGGAACTTATTCTGAAGTCTGCTGACTTACCAAAATTTGAAAAGATCTATCTAAAGAATAATATATCTATCTAAATAATTGAAATATATATTGTTAGGAGTAAACTATTAGACCTACTATATGTGTTTGTCATTGATAGACTATGAGGCCAATAGTCTTTGTAGTTAGTGAGTCAACTACAAATGTTAAAATAATAAGAATATATATTGTTGGACTAATTACATGATGGAATCAAGTGAACATGAATAAAAGTGTTCATGAAATAAATTTATCTGACCATATATATTGATAATGTGACCATAGTCAGTGAAGTGACTTCATAAAAAAAGTTACTTTGGAAGGTAATATACCACTATAAATTTTGTTTCATGCTTCGAAGCCAATATAATATATAAGAGATGGAATTCAAGATAAATAATTCATTATTTATAATTTGCTTTCATTTAACCATTTTCTCTTATTATAAATTCAATCACACAACTTTCTATCTTTCATAAGTTTAAAAATAATTTTATTTCATTACATGAATTATTAAATATTTTTCAAAATGTAGTTTTATTTTAATTTCTATAATTTTAATACTAACCATATTGTTTTAAAATATTGCCTTTGGTTTTTTTGATGATTAACAAAAAAAATATTCTGAAAGTATTTTATTGTACACGATAGTCTTTGTTAATATAAATGATCATTATTACTTCTTGGTGTCTATATATTTCAATATTAATTGTTTTTCATAATTTTTTTAGATCCGTTTTGAAAATTAATTTTGAACTCAGTGTGGGCCTCAATATTTTTTTAGAAATATGTTTCTACAAAAATTTCAATTTAGTGTCCTATATGGACCTTGTTTTTTCCATGAGTTTTCTGATTTTTTTTTTGGAATAAATATTTTTGTGATTCACTACATACCCTTAATCATTGAATCATTCTGTTATATTCTGAAATATTTACTAAAAAACTATTTTTAAATATTCATACCAACATAGGATTCAACATTGGGAGTAATTTTGGGTTTTATGGTTAGGATATAGGGGTGTTTCATTTCATTGATATGATCTTCAATGAATACAGAAATCACAAAACATCTTAATATTATTCCAATATTTCTTAAAAATAAGGAACTTTATGATTAAAGATAGGCTTAAATTGTGGAAAATTTCATACCTATAACTGAGGATTTCATTGAGTCTTAAATATTCTTGAGGTGTGTGATTGATGGGTGATATCATCCACTATTTTATGAAAATTCTGTTCAAAAACTATGGAAGGGAGTTTGATATGTAACACTTCTGTGGAATTTTCTGTAGCACATTTTGGAAAAAAATATTTGACCTTAATCCAATATACATATTCCCTTGTGAAATAGAATACATTGGGGATAAAAATCAAATGATATCTATATAAGTCCATTGAAAATTATATAAATTAGGAAAATTTGATCCCATGATGAATATAAGAGACATTAGTACCTAGTATTGTGAGTGAATAAAATAAAACTTTTAATCCAATAAGTGGTTTGAATATCCATAGATATGAAAAATTAAAATGAAGCACCTAATTTTCCAAAAGTTAATTCCTTTTGGTTTGGGGAATATTGAACATAATTAATGACGATGTCTATTTAATTATTAGGAAAATAATTTAGTTTTTTAAGGAAGGGAAAAATGGATATTTTCTTTATAGAAATCTGGGGAGAGTGAAAATTAAATGTTCTGCCTATTAATTTTTTTATTTTTTTAAAATATATTATATCTATACTTTTAGAAATATGACTTGGTTTTGGATTGATGCGAGGTAGAGAATGATATTAAAATTGGAGGCATAAAACTTTCAGTGATAGATGAGACTTTGTTTTCATTCATTTATGGTGTATCCAATTATATCTAGATTAGATATAATTTGAAAATTCAATGGATAACTTTTTTATAGGAAAATAAATGTTCAAAATGATACCTTATAATCTAATTTATAAATTCTTTTCTTTTTTTACAAACTCAAAACATGGATATTTATAAATAATATTTTTAATAATTGTTTTGGATGTGTGGAAACAATTCTCTCTTCTAATATACTTGATAAATTTCTATCTTGAGGGAAAAAATATTATGTTTGAGAGAATTTGATGTGGAAAATTTTTATTATATTTTTACATATCTATATTATTTAATTAATTGTGTATTTTCTGTGAAGATGTGTTTTAATGGAGAATTCTTGATAAATGATCTATTTGATATTAAAGCTTTTAATAATTGAATATATTATTGATAATGGGAGTTGTTGGTGTTTTATTGATTTTTTTTTTCATTTAATTAATTTTAAAGGTCAATTTTGTTTCATTATTTCTAATTCTATTATTGAATATATTTTTTTGGTTCTGTTTTGGACACTAATATTTTTTTGTGTTTAGTAACCTTTATAAAGGAATTTATTCTATTCAGCTGGCCCATGTTAAGGTAATATCCAATTTTAATTAATTACTAAAAGCCCTTCTTGGAAGGATATAGTTATAGAAGGGTCAATTATATTTTACTCAAACATTTTAAAGTCCAATGATTGATTCAAAAGTCTATTTAATAGTTCATCCAAACTTATGTAAGGGTTATTATATATTCGTAGTTATGATGTATACTAATATTTTAGATATATAATGGTACCAAAAAATCTCGATGACTTTCATAATGGTGTCACCACGAGAGTGGTTCCACCTGTATGGTTCTACCAAGGAGTTTAAAGAAGTTTAAGGGCCAATGATTCTCTCAAGAATTTTTTTGGGGAACTTCATCATTCTATTATTGTGTTATGGAAACAATGCATAGTTAACATGTTGAAAGATAATTTAATAGTGGATTTCTTCCCAGGGAAATGAGGAATTCAAAAACATGTGCACAAAAATCTTATTTGAAAATAGAAATTCCTTGAAACTGAAGGCCTATGAGGGGGTCCATTGAGGGGAGAACAAGATGGGATACCATTGGAGATTATAAGAGAGTTATTATAAGAGTCATAATATTTTTTACTAACATAAGTCCCACAAGGGTATATCACATATGGTTGGAAGATATTTTATATAATAACTTGCAATATAACTTGTAGCTGATGAAGTGAACCTCAATTCATTCCACACAGATGATGATGTTGGTTTGCTAGTGTTCCACATTTTTGTTTCCCAAAAAATGGGGGAGGTGAATCTCCTTTTTATCTATTCCTGAATGCGAGTATCCCATTTCCTATTTATATTATTCTATAACTCAATATATGATTATAAATGAAATGCTTGCTAGTTGTTATTCATTTTTTATTGTTCCATGATCTTAAACTTGCAGTTTCAGAGTGATAATTTGAAATTCTTATTTTGAGTTGCTATGCTTTAAAATAGTTGATGACTATGAATTAAATTTATTACCACTTATAATCCACACTTTTAGTTGTGTATGTTGGCGAAATTTGGGGATTTTTAAGTTCACTCAATCTTAGGAATGGTTCAATAAACTTCCTACCTCATATATCATTTATATTCCTCAACGATTTCATGAGGAAACATTTGTTTAGTTTGGTTTGTGGTTTTATTTTCCTCATAAAATCATTTTAATTTTTATAAATCCTCGATAGAATGAATATTTTTGGTGATTTGTTTTACCTTTTAGTGGAGAAAATTTTTACTAATATGATTCTGGATTAAAGTAATAACTATTTAGTAGAGAAAGTTTTTTGAGATGACTCATGCATTATGCATTGAATGGGGTTGAGTGTTGGAAATTTCATTCTTTTTAAATCAGGAATAGGATCTGGAAATATAATAAATCTTGGATTTTTATTGTTTCTTCATAACTATATTTTTCATCATATAGTTCATGTTTCCGTTGTGTCTCTTATTTCAATTTCGACTTCCATTTAAAGTACTCTTGTCATTAATATTCAAATATTTTCATATATTATTTAATTGTATTCAATATAATTAAAAAAAATATTATTTTGGAAGAATCAGTATGATAAAAATAATTATCCCTATAGATTGAAACCAAGGTTTTCCATTGCGATATATTTTGGATGATTATAAAAGTTCCATGCTCAGTTCCCTTGACTATTTTTTTTTTCAAATTTTTTGAGAATATATATGGGTCTGTTTTTTAATAGAGGAGCATACTTAATGAATTTTTTCCAAGATATTCTTGTAAATATATAATTTTTATTAAATCATAGAAATAAAACCTAGAACATGAGTAATGAAGTAATTCAATAATGGATCCCCAAATATAATAATTTAAAGAAAATATATAGGAGAACCATATCATGTAAATGGAAATCACGCTATGAATATATAAAGTGTTCTTATATTATAAAATTATTAATAACCATGATATGTATAATTCCTCCTTTATGACATGATAGAATTAAAAGCGCTATGATTTTCAAGTTGTGATGTGGAGATTTAGTTTCCCACAACAAATATAAATGATAAGATAGAAATACTGATAAAAATGTGAGTATTTTAAATCCTAATAATTTTTTTCTACCATATTATTGAAAACGAGAGGGTAGTGCATTTCATGCATAGTGACCACCCCCATGGCGGTCCAAGCATGATGCTGTTTAAATTAATTTCTCTCTAATTTGATGAGTGGCTGGGGGGGGAGATGAACATGATTCATATGGGAGAACAGAATAAATAACATCTAATGTGGAATTTATCCTTCTATATTCATATCAATTTTCGACTAAAACCACAGAAATAGATACTTTGTGGAGACCATGAATAATATTTTGAGTCTTTTAGTTCCCTATTGTATAATATTTAATTATTTTACGTTTTTTCATTGCATTTAAACTATTATCTTGTTTTATAAATTTATTTTTCTATAATTTTTTTTCTGAATTATCAATTATCCCTTAATTTTTTGTTATTTTTTTATTTTTAAATTTATTAATAAATATCATGTTTAGGATCACAGTGAATTCAATCAGTTTTGATTACTTATGGTTTATTGTGTAGTAATATCACATCAATATTAGTTAAAAACACATATTATGTTTTTTTATGATATTTATATAGAATTATGTTCTATTTCTAGGGTCTTGTATTGGGAATTAGGAAATTTTTTCTGGATAACTTTTTGAAAATAATGAATAATATGTTAAAATATCAAAACTACATCATTAATGTTGTATTATATTAGTCCACACCCATTCAAAACTAATATATTGACTTTTACATATATTTTTACTTGATCACTTTTTTATTCCATAATTTATGTAGATATAATAGAATAATACGATATTCTTCTTCTTCTTCTTCTAATATTCTAACATACATAATAAATAAATTAATATTGAGATTTTGAGCATAGTTTAATCCTCTAAAAATGAAATCATCTCACACTAATATTACTACATTCTCATTGGATAAATATTGAATAGAGTTTCATGATAAATTTATAAACATTTTAAACAACCCTCTATTGGGAAGGTTTGATAAGGTGCTGAAACAAGTTTTTAAATTACTATTAATTTTTACACTAATTCAGTCCTAATTTACAAATAAATTTATAGAACATATCATTCTAGGGTGAAGTAAGTGAGGGGTAATAAAGAGAAGACCCCAATTATTGAACCTGTTAATGCGAAAAATATAGTGAACCAACCTGACATATCTAGTAAAAATTGAGAAAAATCTTTCTTATCAAATAGAATTGTTAAGAACATTAAGGGAAAATGGATGAAAAGATAAAACATATTTAATTAATTACATATTATAAACATAATCCCCAAAAAATGAGGAATAACCTGAGGCACATTTTATTTTTTAAATAAAATAGGTTTAAGTAATTAAAATCCCAAATTTCCTTGACTTTTTGAGGAATAACAATAAAAAATGTACATTAATTGTTCCATCATTATTTAAAAATGAAATTAACCAGTTTGAATGTGGAACAAATTAAGCTTATAGATTTTCCTATTTTATTATATTAACTTTGAAGAGGTGATTCAATTTTTCCCACTCCAATCTAATATGGTATTATGATGATGTGAAGAAAGCATTTTTGAAATTTTTTTCTCCTCCTCAAGAAACATTTCCGTTAGGAAATATATTTACGGAATTTGAAAAAAAAATGTTAAACTATACTTGAGTATTCAGTGGGAATTTTGAGACTATGTTTTATCTCACCCCACCATATGATTAGTGTAAAATTATTGATTCAAAATTTTTATAAATGAATTTTTCTTTTCAATAGGGGCATGAAATATGCATCTATATGGGTGTTCTTGTGGATAAATACCTATATTTTTATTATAATATCATTTCTAACATATCCCAAAATTTTTAATAATTTAAAACTATGGGACATATTTTTGTGAATAAAATAGAATAAATGTGAGAATACATAGTGCTGATATCCCCATAGTGAGGTTTACGATGCTATCTAGTACAACACCTAACCAAGCAAAAAAAAACAGGTTTCCAACCTCATTTCCTATATGGAAGTATCTATTGACCTATGAAATTTAGTGATATTTTGCAACAAATTTATGAATCTTCTGATTCTTTCAATTCTATTCATAGGGACACCCCTCTTATAAAATAACATGAAAATATCTTCCTAATCAAATAAGAATTATATCCATGGCTTAAATAATAAATAAAATTACATATTTGGACACTTTAAATACTATGCTTTGGTTTTAATTGTTTTAAAAAGTAACCCACATCCTTGAGTAGGATAAATCCATTGATCAAACTAGAAGGAATTTATATCCTACCTAACCCACTTTGAAATTTGAAAAATATATTGATGAAACTGTTAAAAAATTACAAATGAAATTGAAAATATTTGTAATAAAAATTAAGAACATGTATACTAATTTTGGTATTATAAGAAATAAAATGAGTGGAGTACTTCTGTGATAGACTAAATTAAATCCCAAGATCAAATGAAATTAAAATATTAGTTCTATGAAATACATTGTGGAAGTTTTTTGAACAACCCTCAAGATGTGAATTACAAATATAGATCAGTTAAGGAATGTTCTACACCTTTCCCCACAGATTTAAATTTTATTTAAGAGTGTTTAAAAAAATTGAGACTTCTTAAAATTTAATACCTTATATGTGGATAAATTTTTTATAAAAAGGACATGGTTTTGATATATTTCATAGAGAATTAAGGAGAATGATCTATTTTAAAAACAACAATAATAATGTTAATGATTCCCAAGATATACCAAAATCAAAACTGACATACACTTGTGGATGTTAATAAAAAAATATGATTACTAAGAGTGAATTAAATATCAATATTTTAAGGGTCTATATGTAAAATCTAGTAAACATTTATTTATTGATTATCTGTGTACTATTTATAAATATTTCAAATGGATGAGTTGAATATTCTATTATAAGAGTACATTGAAGGGAGGACATAATGTCCACCTTGAGAGGGTTGTATCCACTGTGATTTAACATGATATTATTGTTAAGTTAATTGATTAAGGAAGATTTATGGTCCCATAAATTTAAGGGTATTTGAATTAGAAGATGTTATGTTCGGCTCCTGAGATTTTATAAATTTGATTCCTCACTTTTTTCACATAAATTTGTTGTTAGAGAACTCAAACCAATTGGGACTTTGATCCAATTATCCAGCATACCTATATCTAAATCTCTTAGAGTAGTTGTAAATTTGTTTTTATGTGTATGATATATAGTTTTTCAGATGATTTTGGACCTGACACATCAAATATTTGATCAATAAGGCCACTAAGTCAATAAGATGTATTTTTCTCTCCAATGAGTTACTTATTAATTTTTCAAGTAATAAATCATCAATTGATGCCTTTGAATCAAAAATTCTACCTAATTCTCAACATGACTTTAATGATTGTAAATGTTTTTCTTATAAGGTGGATTTAGTTGTTATAATTTTAATATTTTGGCCCTATGAGAATACTTATTTGTTTGTTTATTTTAATAAAAATGTTTACATTAATTGATTTTCTATTTTTGAACCATTTTATTGAATATTTTTGTAAATATTAATTAAAATCCTTTTCTAAATTTGTGAAAACTAAAAAATTCAATCTTGAAATATGGATCATTAATTTTTTTTAAATATTGAATATTATTCATAAAATAATATTTTATATAGCATGTTTAATACTTGTTTTTATTGAATTTTTTTAGTCCTAAGTCCTTTTTTGGAAATTGTTTTGAATATATAAATATGCATTTTTAGTAACAGTTACATAAGAAATATAAAGATGTCTGGGAGAAGGGAAGGTTCCTGTGATTTTTTTATTTAAGTGGCTTAAGTGATATAATTATGAAAGATACAAGAACATCACTTATTATGAAGGATTATATGAAAGTTCTTTTTTAAATCATATGATGTTTATTTATTCATTCACGTTCCCAACATCAGTAACATATCCAGAAAATAGCATTTTTACAACAAGAAAATTTGATCCACCAAATGATGAACTCTTAAACAGGCTTTGTGAAAATTAAATACATGAAATTTATATGTTGAATTTTGAATTTGTTTTCAAAATAAAATAAGATATTTTAATATGATTAATGAAATAAATAGGGGGGAATTCAGAAGTTGAGGCCAACATTTTGAGGAATATAGGTAGCATGTAAAATGAGTCTTCAGAAGTTCCAACAATATGGCCACCTATCTTCACAAACTGATTTTTTCAAAAATATTGATTATTGTATTCTTTAAAAATGGATATATATATTAGATTATATTATTTTCTATATTGAGAGGTTAAAAAGTTTTGATTTAAATTATGTTATGTGGATCGATTCTATCAGATCAACATCCATCGATGAACATCCATTCAACGAACATCCATCATATAAAAAATTTCACTACCTAATCCACCATGGACTGATTGGTAGGTGATAAGCTGGGTGTGACTATCCTAATACATCATATAATATCTTTGGTGAAAGAAATTTTCATTGTTTAGGAGTATCTGATACATGAGAGAGATTATCCGATTGTACCAATAGACACACACACACACACATCTCCCACTCGATACAATGATGAGATGTAAAAATATGTTTACCATAAATGTATGAATAACATCTATCCAACTACCAAAGTATGAAAATATGTATCATAAGAGAAAATGCGGAAAAAATACAAGTCCAAGTAAAATTGAAATGGAGTCCAACTAAATTAAAAGGTGGGGAATGCTGTCAAATTCAACCCTAGTATATACCTTAGTCTATCTAGACAAGAACTATAATCAGCCTACTCCTCATACTCCCAAGAATCCATCAAAATATAGATCTTCTAAAAATACATGACATGTGTTGGAATATATCATTCATGTGTGAGTATAAAAATACCCTATATTACACCCCTTAACCACTAAGTGTAAATCATCAATAGTAGTAAGCACAAAACAGTTATAAAATAAAAAATACATGATATAATCATAATAGATAATCGATCTAAAGTGGTCACAAACAATACTTCTATCCATATGATACTAATTGAGGGTTATAGGTAATTATCATTCCAGGTGAATCCAATTTATGAACTATGAAATCATTAGTGTCCTTCATTCAAGTGGTCATGATCATTAGGAGAGACATAACAAGTACCAATTATATCAATGAATATCTCATAATCCAAGTAAGTGATTACACCCTGGACCAATAGGGTATACAAAAATAAGTGCAGGATATGTCTTATAGATAGGGGATCAATTCCCAATTCATGTTTTGAATTACAATACCATAATCCCCACCTAGGAACAATTGACAATTCCACCAATCTTACACATGGGTACGCACTAAACTCCATCTGAAACTAAACCCTATGATGGGATAAAAATCATATTAAAAGGATGTAACACCAAAGTATAACCTCATGGAAAGGGACGTGGAATCACACCCAATTTATTCTAGTCCAAACTAATGAAATTAATGGTTTAAAACATCATTAGAGGTAGTACACAGTGTGTAGTAGGGGTAAAAAATAAGAATTGAAAACCTTTGGTCTGTCTAAGTACACAGATCATCCTATGTACGATGGGGATATTCGAGTACACAGATTAGCTCGTATACTACGTCCATGAAATTTTACACAATGGTAAACTGAATGTCATTGGGTTCGGTCACAAGGTGGAAGACACATGTCACATGGTGTGTGATATTTCCTTTTCCCCAGAATCCTTATAGTCACATCTAGGTCCCCACATGGTGTATATCGTTATTTTACACATAGTGTACTGTGGAATTCTATAGATTCTGTAGTTCCCTCATTTTTTTTGTACACGTTACACTACCACTACCAATCCATCAGATAAAATTGGATTTGGGATTATCTATCCCTCACTATCACTTATTTTCAAAGACCAGGCTTCAATCCATTTAGAAATTTCCACCTCGATTCATACCATCACTATGTCAATCCACCATCTGGCATTAACTAGGAAACTGGAAATTGTTGGTCGGATCCCTTTACTTATTAAATTTTCATCCATTTTCTCAGTTCACTCAAACCACCTATTGTGAATTTTAACCTTGGTATTGATACGTTGAGCCGAAGAATGGCCACACAATGATCAAATTTCCAGAATTCATCGAACTGTGGACAAAATAAATTTACTATGATGAATGTGAAAATAAATAGGGGAAAAATAATTAAAACCATAAAGAGAGATGAAACTTTTTTTGGTAAGCCTTGATCAATCTATGATATAATGATAAAATAATATTAAATAATTAATCACATAGACTATAAAAAAATCTACTAGTGATGCAAAAATCCATTCTTATTTGTGAACTTGAATTGAATTCCACTTCGGATAAAGAATTGAGATGAATCCAAAAAAAACTTAAAATGTCCTAACTTGAGTTCAGATTGGTCCCTTAAGAAGAATGATGATGCATCATAGTCATTGGTGATACCCACAAACTCTATTATTATATATGATACATATGGATATCGATCCAAAAATTTCATCTATTTTCATCCACTAAGTATCTCCACTGGTTCATATATAGGTCTCTAGGTTTATGAAGATTACATTAATAGTTACCCATAATTAGGTATTTATATAGGATGAATATAGATTCTTACAATTCAACAATAAATAAATTTAAGAAATTAAGTTTTTTATTTATCCTCCAATGACCATGCTTAACCCATGTATATAAAGTTCTCTATAGTCTTATTGCACCTAGGTTATAATTGATGCTATGACATCAATGTAATACTCATATTTATGATATAATAAACCATTCAGGATTTATTGCACTTGTTTTGGAAAAATATTCTTAGATGTGTTTTCAATTGGTTTCATTTTTTTAAAATATCTATTCTAGGCTCACCAGGACTTGGAAACTCATATGGTCTATGTGCCTAGATAAAAAATATTAAACGTTACATTTTAAAGCATTATATAGAAAAAATAAAGACGTTGAATTATACCCAACATATGGATTTTGATTCTAAAAGGTGAGAAATTATACTAAAAAAGATATGGGTACTAAGCTTGAATTTGGGTCTCCCTATCCTAGATGATCTCTTTAAGACTCTCAGGCCACCAATGGACACACACTAATTGAAATGTACACCCATGAATAATATTCTCCTACCGATCCTCAATCTCTATTTGGTACTCTACAATGGTAGCTCCATCCATGATGTACAACATGACCATGTTGATTAAACACTGTGGTTCATGCATGTACCTCCTTAGATATGAAACAAGGAAGGTGTTTTATATACCCATTCTATCAATGGTGGTAGATCCATGCAGTAAGACGCCCTAAGACTCTACAAATTATATGGAAAGGGCCAACGAACATTGGATACAATATGATGCCCTGACCAAATCTCTATATTCCTCATCGAGATGAGACATTCTGTAACCCATGATCTCACTACTTAAAGATCAAAGGCCATTATTATCAGACAAAATAAGAATGTTTATGTCGATTTGTAGTCCTCATTCACTCTGAGATAATCCACACCTTCCCAATCACAACTCACACCAACTCTTGGTCCATGGGTGCTGACTCACTTGGATAAGTCAAATATAGTTCTGACCTAATGTTCCACCCATAAAAATCTTTTATTTATTCCATAATGATGTTTGAATGGTATTTTTTATTTAATTCATATTATAAAATGTTTAGGTGATCCTACCAACTATGGATAAAGTCTATCTTTATATTCCTCATCATGTAATCTAAAACAAGAATGGACTTTTTAGTATAAGAATGAATCATGGGGTGAAATTATTTGGTTAAACAAAAAAGTCATCCAATGCCTCTTTAAATCATATCTATAATCATGATGTGAGGTGAGCATAAAATTTTGAAACTATCATTGATATAACTCTAGAGAGTCGTAGTATCACCAACATGTAATGGAATCCCAATATCTTTAATGGGCTATGCTCTCTGATATATAGGAAGTTGGATGAGTTGGTTATCCAATCCTCAATTAACAAAATGGAATCATGTATTCTATATGTACGTGAAAAAATAAGCATTAACTACATAGATATACCATCCCACTTCCACTATGTCACCTCAAGGGGTCTATCTAGACCTGTAGAAACATGGTTCTGAACCTTCACTTACCGACAAGTAAGGCATGAAGAGACAAAGTCCACTACCCATGTTTTCGTACGTTTACACCAAAACTGATGTTGGAGTTCCTAGTATATGTAGTCAATATTAGGAGTTACCACTATAGATGATGTATTAAAATCAATCCCCTCCTCCCACAAAATCACTGGTACCATTTTCTATCATTTTAAAAGGATGACATGCTCCATACCTTTTGAAAATACATTAGGAGGACATCTAGTGGTCAGTTGAGTTTTTATGGTCTTAGAGTCCGTATTTCAGTGATGAGGCTACCCAAGAAACTATAGATGTGGGGGGGGGGGGGTAAACCTAAACTATAGATGAGAAACACTATCTTTTTCCTGTATGGACTAGCAAAACATGGAAAACCAATATGAAGGATCAGTCAAAAACATCGTGGAAGATCTCCCACTAAGATAATTTTATGCCACATTCCCCTTGCCTGTAGTATATATTATCCTGAAGTCTTTTTTTTCTTGGGGAACTCTTCTCATCAAATCTATCTCATATTAGGACCCTTCTTGAAGAATATATGATTGATACACTAGTTTTTTGAGTATATTGTAATCCTCTCAACCATATGGTAGTGTTACCACATCCTTCAGGTGAATACTACCACCACCAACTCAAGAATGTGGTTTATGTAGTTTTGATTACACAGTCTTGACTTTCGAGGACTATAGGTAATAACTACCTACCTCTCCCTGAGAAAAAACCATGTCCAGTCACATAGGAAGCAATGAACACTACATAATTGACACCCTCCACTAACAATCTCATGATGGTTGTTCTTATCATCCAATGAATTAGGTCTTGAAAATCCTAATAGAACCTATACACATACATTAATGGCTTCCAATTTTTGGTGACATCATTGAAAGGTTCCAATATCATGGATAAACTGGGAACGAATCAATAGTAGCAGCCTAACAACCAAATGAATATAAGAACCTCTATCATGCCCTTAGGTGGATGCCATTAAAAAAATACCACAGGTCAAATACTAAACAATAAGTAGTGATGAAATATCCTAGAAATTAGAACAAATGACTCTATAATTAAAACGTTGAGAGATTCCCATAAATTTGGTGGCCTCATTGTATGTCCAGGACTATACTTAAGGGTATCATGTGAACATCCTCAGATGATGAACACTAGGATATCATCGTTGAAGACATCAAAAAACCAGTTTATGAAAGGATGAATGATCATTTCATGAGACCCTTGAACAATATTTTTGTGTTATTTAGACTAAAAGGAATGACCAACCACTCATAGTGTTGCTTGCGACATTGTATTGACATCTTTAGTGCATCCTCTTCTTAAACTCACAGTTGGGGATGATCTCAATTTAGTTCAATATTTGAGGACAATCACGCCCATATACAAACATAATAACTATTTGATCTATGGAAGTGTGTAAATATTCTTCATAGTGACCAGATTCTTGAGCTTATAATCTATACACAACCTTAATCTCCCATCTTCCTTCTTCATGAACAATAGTGTGGCTGTCTAGGGGGAAATACTTGGCCTCAAATAGACCTTCCTCTAAAATAACTCCAAATTCACCCTCAACTATGATATATCCATATGAAACTATAGAATATATATCAAGGCCATCCTAATATTTAATTCAATACATATATCTATAGATTATCAGGGAGGCATTTCGAGAATTTCCGTAGGAAAGTGGTCCTCATATTTCAAACCCCAAAATAGAAAACTGGTACACCATAGAAACCATTTCTCCATCATTCATTCCATCACACTATTGAGAAATCAGATCTACCATCATACTTATGATCCTATCATACTTTATGTCGGTTTCCTTCTCACCAATGAAGAAAAAACTCAATCTGTCACTATGGAGACACCACAATCTCCACCTGAAATTTTCAATATGGGAATGAACTATGCATAACCAGTCCATATCTATGATAACATCATATAGAATAATCGTTTCTATAAAGATATTTTAAATGAATCCCTCCTCACTATGATTTATGTCACAATGTCGGAAGAAGTGTTTGATCACTGAGTCTTATCTTATTAGAGTCTCAAAGCACAAGGTTCGAGCTAAGGGATCAATAAGATTATCCAAGTCTCAAACTAGAGAAGTGGAAGGGAAAGAGTTATTCACAAATTTATCTATCTATACTATAAATAATTTATAAAAGACAAAGATTATACATCAAATAATTCTAGGAGCCTCAAGTCAAAAGACCTCCACTGCGTGTAGTTTTCCTCTGCCCTGCACTTGATATCCGTAAGCCTAGTACAGACCACGTGGGGGTGGATATAATAAGTCAAACCTCTTACTATATTCTGATACCCAACCAACTCATATTTTAAATCCTCACCCTTATAGACCTCCATTATCAAACCTATTTCTCTATCAGGGAGGTACCTTAACCATATTACTCTTAGATGTAGAGTGGTTTACTCAATCTAGAGTGATATTCCCCAAACCATCACGTAATTTGCACCATCGATCCCTTAGATGACTATAGACATCATGAAAACCCTGAACTGTAAATATTTTATCTTGGAATCACCTTTTAATTTGTCTAGAATTACCTGATCCATATGAAAACCATATTCTACAAGATGTCAATGTTTCATTCCCAATGTGCTCAATACCAGCACTCACTATAGGCATCTTCCCTACAAAGGATCTCTTAGCTACTAATCCCCACTCGATAACTCCAATATAGTAGGAATATGAGAGATACCACTGAAGCCCAGTTATCTTGGTGCAATTCCTTCAGGAAGTTCGGTTCTCTGATAAATGGATTTCTCACTATATGTTGGGAGTATCCTGATAGATTAGTAACCCTAAGAAAATTATCATCCATAATTATATAGAATTAATAAAAATTTAGAAGCTCTTGGATGAGCACTGCCTGTAATGTTAATGGATAAAACTACATCTAAAGAGATGCTCAATGTATGAATAGATGAAAGATGTCTCATCATGTGACCAAGTAACTAGGCTCTACCCTCTCCCAATAGGTCCCAGATGAATTCTCACCATGAGGAAATCCATATGAACACAAGAGGCTACAAATGGAGGAAAACACTAGTTTCTACTTCTACCTAGTCCTAAGCTACCTAGGGGTCTCACTCGCACTGAATACATAGTGGTTTATTCCTCTAAAACGTATGCATTTCACTCAGCATGATTTCATACCCAAACGATATTTTTAGTGCTAACCACTACTCTATGGGTGGTGGAATAACTAGAAAAGTATACGAAGGTAATATCTCTTGTACATGACCTTGTGCTGAAGCCTCTTCAATCCGTTGATTTTCATCATAATCATGTAGTGGATTCCTTTCTATATTTCTTCTGGAGGAATCCTTCAATCAACAATATGTATCACATTCAATGAGTATATATGTGGAGTTAACCCATGGACATGGAAATTAGAACCCATTTATATGTGAGGCATGTAACAATGTTTTCCATGAAACTAGTATCTAAATGTATAGAGTCCAAAAGTAGGTTATTGATGTTCTGATGAATCGATAAGTCATCCTCCAAACCAATAGTAGACACCCTCTGCTTAAATTGATCTAAAAAAACATTTACATTGTTTCCCTAAATGTCAAACCATTCCTCATATATAGAGAATCTGAACTCTTGTCCTAAGGTGATAACACACTCTGTAACCGCTCTGTTAAGACCAGACCTTGGGGCCAGTTTGCCAAGAAATAAACTAAGTGTGACTTCCCTATGTCTACGTCTAATGGGCTTGGTGTTTCTGAATAGAATTGAGTTGGAATATCTCACATATGGGAGGAATTGTGCAAATATACACATACACACAGAGACACATATATCCAGGACCATACAATAGAGAGTAGTAAAAACTAATGATACTGTAAATTCATGTAAAAAATATATCCCAATACTAGAATACAACAATAAGTATTAAAAGAGATAAAGGGTACAATATATGTGCCCAAGAAAATTTGAAAAGGAGTCTAACCTACATAAAATGAGAGGACCATTATCAAATTCAACATCGATATAGGCCCCTGCCTATCTTGATTAGAACTATACTCCACCTTCTCCCAATCCACATAGGTATCTATCAAATGTTCAGTCATATTCATAATATAAAACATGTGTAGGTAGCCCCCATTAAAGAGAATGTATAAAAATACCCAATACAGAACCCAAAAATCACTAAGCAAAAAGCATCATGTGTAGTCACATAAAATGTTCAATACAATAAATATTATAATATTTACTCAAAACAAACTATCGATATCATGTTATATCATCTAAAACATCCATCCAATGAATATTTCTCAAGGCCTATAAAAATTCTTTTCTAGTATAATTCACTCCATGATCAACATTTTCACTGGGGACAATCATCTATGTGGTCATGATCATTGGCCCCACTCAAGAAGTACTCATTGGATGAATATAGGATGATATCATCATAAAATAAGGGGATCAAACCTAGGTTCATTATGAGACACCAAAAATCACAAAAGATATTCCATCCAGATGGGGGATCGATTCCATATTCATGGTGGTCACATCGATACCATGAACCCCACCAAGGAATAATAAATAATCCCACCCTCAAGCCATAGCAGGTATAAGGCCCCAGCCTTAAACCATACTTAATCTTGAGTTAGTGTAAGATTACACATTGAGGATCTTTTCAGGATTAGTGTTTTAGAGAATTAGATCATAAAACATGCATTACATTCCACATTTAAACAAAGTAGTTACATAAAAGATAGTATTCATTTTTACCATCAACAGAAACATATTTAAATTAAAACATTGATTATTTCATGACACTTCCTCGACACTATCATCATATCATGTACCTTTCCCTTGACCTGTGAAAAACATTTCAAAAACATGGGATGAGCATAAAAAGCTCAGTAAGGGATATAAAAATATGGAAAGGGAACATGAGTACATATATACATAAGAATGAAATCATACTTTACCCATAAAACAGAATCACTTTAACATACCTCATCAAATCATGAATAAATCATAGAAATCATAAGACATATAGGTAACTTTAGGCATTCATAACATTCTTACATAGGGAGTAACCCTCTTGGTTACGTTTGGAATAACCATCATAGTATATTCAAAAAATCTCTATGGATAAACCTCAATGTTTAACCCCTTCGCATTACCCAATGCATTGGAGATCTATATCTAGCTCACCCGCCCTTAGTTTATCACAGAACCACCCGTTTTCATAAAAAATGCCCAAGAACCATAACATAATCGTATCACGTAAAACATGCATAAAGGAAACATAACATTTCCACATTTCAATCACAAGATATCAATACAACACATTGATATAATAAAAACAATATGAAAACCATTTTCAATACCAAAATAAAAGAAAAGTAAAACCGGGTATTTTTTTTTCTTTTTAAAAAATCGTATGGCTTGTAGAGGAAGCCGAAACTCAAATAATGGTCATGGCGGCAGAGAAGTCGTTGTCGCCGTATACGTACGACAAAAACATTCCCTTTTTTCATTTAGTAAAACGCTTCGTATAAAAAATATTACTTTTGGATAAACGTAAAAGTCAATGGGGTTTATACACCGTATAAAATAAAGTTGTGTATAAAACAAAATATGCCTCAATGAATGGAGATTGAGACGAAGTCCCATACCTTAGGTCCAACTTGACTCGATCGTACTTTAATGTCCTGAATAATAAACTTGAGTTAATTTCTACTTGCTTAAGAACCTTTTTCAAGTTCATTATTCCTTTTATATCACTTATTACCATGTCATGAACACTGTGTAATCATTTAAGTTAATAACGGTCGTTTTAACGGTCATTGGTACTTGGGTCAAAAATATGCTCTTTATAATTACAAGATGTTCATGT
The DNA here is from genome assembly GCA_963277665.1 of Viscum album. Classification (NCBI taxonomy): domain Eukaryota; kingdom Viridiplantae; phylum Streptophyta; class Magnoliopsida; order Santalales; family Viscaceae; genus Viscum; species Viscum album. The sequence goes on from OY728127.1 coordinate 321,473,447, forward strand.
ATCCATTATATCCAGAGTTATACTCATGATTTATATATCATATATATCATATATATATCCAGTATATACATGCATTTACAATATTACATAACATTTAGAGGTAATAAATGAAATGCACCGTTCATGGAGACGGTAAGCCGTACGTACGCATGAACGCTACGTTCATTTCTATGTCATATTAATGGAATTAAAACTAAATGAGTGATATGTATATTTTAATTCCCAAATTATATTAATCATTTAGATGTAACATAAATTATATATATCCATTATATATATGTACATATAATAGTACATTACATTTGGGGATAAGAAATGAAATGCACCGTTCATGGAGACGGTAAGCCGTACGTACAGATGAACACTACTTTCATTTCTACCTCATAATTTAATGAAATTAAAACATAATGATACATTATATTATTATAATTACAGTATGGTATCATATATAATATCATTAAATCTATCATTTATATGTACCACATATGGTATTAACGAATCAAATCACTTTGAGGGGGCGGTAGTCCGCACTTCCTAAAATAAAAATATCACGTATACCCATAATGGAAACCATAAAGGTATGAAATAAATGAAAAATATATAAGCTTAAGGAAAACATAAACATATTATATATAAATATAGTGACATCTTAATGGACACCTTTGAAGGTGTTAGAATAATATTGAACAATCATCGTTTCGTGAGGCAGAAATTCGCCAGCGACAGAAACAGTATGTTCTTTAACCATTAGATGTAGGTGTGTGTAAGTGTAGCTTGAAAGATTCATATAAAAACATTCTAGTATATTTAAGATACTGGAGTTGTTAAATAATAAATGAATAAAAATAGTTTAGGGGGTTGGAGAAGCAAAATAAAACAAAAGAACACAAGAGAAAACACTACCTTCAAAACAGGTAACTCTTTTTGATTTGAGCTCAAAGACTTCCTTGGGAAGACTTCTGCCCAAATTTAGGATTAAAGGTGTAATAGAGGGATTTGGAGAGACAAATTGGACATGGGTTGGCCGAGGGAAAGGCTTGAGACGTGTGGGTAAGGAGGTAGAGGTGGGGGCCTTTTATAAGAGGAGAGGAGGGGAACTCTTGGAAAGGTATAAAAGGTTACATTATTTTCAAATGAGTTCAAGATTTTAAAGGTCCCACATTGATGTATTGCGAGGATAAGGTGATAAGGGTTCGAAATATACTCATACAATAGGTCTTTTACAAGTGTAAGTTATAGTTTTAACATTATCTTTTCATTTTATTTAAATCCTTTATTAATGAGGTAATCGCTGCATCATCATGATGTCATAAATAATTAATTTTATTTAATGTCTAAAAATTATAAAAAAACTATCATGATATAGGAAATATATTTACCTTTCCAATGAATATTTATAGTCTAAAATATAATTTAGGTAGACAATATAAAAAATGTTTTACTCAGGTGATACATACTTTGTTATATTTAACTTTCTTTAAAAATAAAATGATAAAAAGTCACTTTCACACAAAAGTGATTCCATGGGGTCCCCAAGTTTGGCACAAGGCATCCCATTGTCGTCCATGATAAAAAAAGTATCATTAGGACACATGTTGGGGTCATTTTTTATTATTATGATATTATTTTATTTTCCTTAACTACCTGATTACTCAATAATCATGATAATTAAAGATAATTACTGTCGTTACTATTCGTAATGTCCAAAAACAAGAGTCTTAATTACATAATTTGGACCTTTTGATTACATATATGGAATCCATTTTACCAAATTCCAAACATATAAATTGAAATAATCAATTTAAGAATAATTCCTGTTGTGAAAACATATAGCGGGTTTTTTTGAAACAATATCTATGAAAAGTTTGGCACTTGTTTATGCCCAATTACAAAGTGAAATTAATCCCAATGACCACCATTGGATTACATGGTAAAAATATATTCTATTTAAAATTTAAAACCATTTAAAAAGTTAATATATCCATATAATTAAATTATATGAAAAAGCAGTTTTGATGTAAAATGCAGTATTTTTTAACATTCATTAAAAAAGGAACATTGTCAGAAAAATACCAAAAAATTATCCATTGTAAATTTCAAGGACCCAATCATAAATAATAAGTTTATTTTGACAAATAGAGCTTATAAAATTGTCAAAAGTTTGATTTAAAAATGGTTTTCCATCAAAAGGCAGTAAAAAAATCTTTTAAGAATATTAGTGTATTCCATGCTTATGATTGGATTTATTCTCATTTTAGGCCTCTAAAACACTATCTAATTCATTAGTAGACATAGATAAAAATATCAATTATTCATTACTTACTTGGGGTGTTACATCCTTCCCCCTTTAGAAAATTTCTTCCCCGCAATTTATTTACTTATCGAATAAGTGGGGGTATTTAGCCCTCATTTATTTTCAGATTCCCATGTTGCCTCTTCAACCATGTGGTTTTTCCACAAAACCATTACCTGATGAATCACCTTATTCCATTACACTTTCTCCCTATGGTCAAGAATCTGGACCGGTTGTTCCTTATATGATAGGTTCTCTTCCAGCTGAACTACCTATGGACTCAAAACATGAGATGGATCTCGAATATACTTTCTCAACATCGAATCATGAAAAAAATTTTGTACCTGATAAAAACATGGAGGTAAAGACACTCGGTATGCAACTGATCCAACTTTATCCACAATTTCATATGGTCAAATGAACTTTGGACTCAGCTTTCCTTTCTTACAAAATCGCATCACACTCCATGGCGAATCTTTGAGAAATACATGATCCCCTACCTCGAAAGATAGATCATTCCTTCGGTTATCCGCATAACTCTTCTGCCCGCTCTGAGCTATTCTCATGTGTTTCTGAATCAACTAAACATTTTCTTCCATCTCTTCTACCAATTCTGGTCCCATCAACTTCCTTTCACCCACATCATCCCAAAAATTTAGAGTTCGACACTGCTTCCCATATAATGTCCCAAATGGTTCCATCTATATACTGGAATGAAAACTGTTGTTATAAGAAAACTCAACCAAAGAAAGATGTTGGTCCCAACTTCCCTGATAATCCATCGAACAATCACATAGCATATCTTCCAAATTCTGAATTGTTCGTTCCGACTGCCCATCTGTTTGAGGATGAAAAGCTGTACTAAAATTTAATTCAGCACCCAACGACTTCTAAAGGCCTTTCCAAAAGTTATAAGTGAACCTGGGATCACGGTCAGATACAATGGAGAGAGGAACTCCATGTAACCTGACTATCTCTTTGAGATACAAACGGGAAATTTGATCTAGGGAAAAAGTATCCCGTATAGCAAGGAAATGAGCAGATTTAGTCAAGCGATCAACAATAACCCAAATTGCATTGTTACCTCGAGGTGTCTTAGGCAATCCCACAACAAAGTCCATGGATATATTTTCCCATTTCCACTCTGGCATTGGTAAAGGCTGAAGTATCCCTTTCAGTAACTGCCACTCTTCTTTTACCTGTTGACATTTCAAACACTTCACAGTAAAATCAGCAATATCCCTTTTCATTCCTTCCCACCAGTAATACTCCTGCATATCTTTATACATCTTAGTACTTCCTGGATGAACTAAAAATAGAGAACTATGAGATTCACATAACAACTATCTCGTCAACTATGAATCACAAGGCACACACAATATCTTCCCAAATCTTAAAACACAATCGTAATCAATGTTGAATTCAGGAAACTTACTCTTTTGAAGCAGATCTACCTTTTTTTGCAACTCACTATCTTGCTTCCGTGCTTGCTTAATTCTGTCTAATAGAGAAGATTTCACTGATACCTGAAACAAAACCGAAGATCATCCTGCACCAACAACTTCTATGCCAAATTTCATCAAATCCTTAACCAAAAGATCACCTTCCAAACACAGCATTGTTAATGAAGCAATACTTTTCGACTAAATGAATCCACCACTTTATTTTCTTTTACTGGATTGTAATGAATTGTACAATCATAATCCTTGATTAATTCTAGCCATCTCCTTTGTATCATGTTCAATTCTTTCTGAGTGAAAATATAATTTAAACTTTTCTGATCGGTATATATTTCACACTTTACTCCATACAAATGATGGCTCTAAATTTTTAAAGCGAAAACAACAGCAGCTAATTCCAAATCATGTGTATGGTAATTTACCTCATGAGTTTTCAACTGTCATGAAGCATAAGCAATTACCTGATCATTCTACAACAGGACTCAACCAATTACTTTCAATGAAGCATCACTGTAGATAATAAACTCCCCATTCCTGGAAGGTAGTGCCAAAACTGGAGCATTCACCAATCTTTTTTTCAGTTCCTGAAAACAATCATCACATTCTTTTGTCCCGATAAACTTAACACCCTTCCGAGTTAGCTTAGTCATTGGACTAGATAACCGTGAAAAATTTCTAACAAACCTTCAGTAATAGCCTGCCAAACCAAGGAAGCTACAAATCTCAGTAACATTTGTGGGTCTTGGCCATTCTTCCACAACCTTTTTTTGTAGGATCAACAGTTATCCCAACTTTAGAAACAATATGACCAAGGAAAGAAATTTTTTTGCAACCAAAACTCACACATTCTGAATTTCCCATACAATTTCTTTTCGTTTATGGTTTTCAAAATAACCCTTATATGTCTTTGATGCTGCTATTTACTTTTATAAAACACAAAAATATCATCAATAAACACAACCACCATTTATCACCTGATTCAACTGAGTCATCACTACAGTAAATTGCTCAATTATGATTTCGACCATCTCTGGTTGCTGATTCGGAAAGTCATTCTACATTGTATTCCTTCCCTTAATAGATTATCTGTTTCCATTATGAAAAATAATTCTTAACACAGACATATCTTAGTCGAATCAACATAGTAATATGTAAATTCTATATCATTTCAATTTGACCATAAAAAAATATTTTTGGATAATCATTTAATAGAATTATAACTCCTAAAGTTATCTAAACTGACCTCTGATACCAACTATAAGGCCCCAACCTTAAACATTACTTAATCTTGAGTTATTACAATATTACACATTGAGGATCTTTTCAGGTTTGGAGTTTTAGAGAATTAGATCATAAAACATGCATTACATTCCACATTTAAACAAAGTGGTTTCATAAAAGATAGTATTCATTTTTTCCCATCAATGGAAACATATTTAAAATAAAACATGGATTCTTTCTTGACACTACCTTGACACTATCATCATATCATGTACCTTTCCCTTGACCTGTGAAAAACATTTCAAAAACATGGGATGAGCATAAAAATCTCAGTAAGGGATATAAAAATATGGAAAGGAAACATGAGTACATATATACATATGAATGAAATCATACTTTACCCATAAAACATAAGAACTTTAGCATACCTCATAAAATCATGAATAAATCATAGAAATCATAAGAGACAAAGGTAACTTGAGGCATTCATAAAATTATTACATAGAGAGTAACCCTCCTGGTTACGTTTGGAATACCCATCACAATATATTCCGTAAATCTCTTCCGAGAAACCTCAAATTTTAACCCCTTCGTGTTACCCAATGCATTGGAGAGCTATATCGGGATCTCCCACCCTTATTTTATCACGGAACCATCCGTTTTCATAAACAATGGCCAAGAACCATAACATAATCATATCACATAAAACATGCATAAAGGAAACATAACATTTCCACATTTCATTCACAAGATATCAATACAACACATCGATATAATAAAAACATTATGAAAACCATTTTCAATAAAAAAATAAAAGAAAAGTAAAACATGGTATTTATTTTTTCTTTTACAAAAACGGTATGGCTTGTAGAGGAAGCCAAAACTCAAATAATGGTCACGGCGGCGGAGAAGTCGTTGTCGCCGCATACATACGACAAAAACATTCCCTTTTTTCATTTATTAAAACGCTTAGTAAAAAAATATTACTTTTGGATAAATGTAAATGTCAAAGGGGTTTATACACTGTATAAAAAAAAGTTGTGTATAAAACAAAATATGCCTCAATGAATGGAGATTGAGACGAAGTCCCATACCTCAGGTCAGACTTGACTCGATCGTTCTTTAATGTCCGGAATAATAAACTTGAGTTAATTTCTACTTGCTCATGAACTTATTTCTAGTTAATTATTCCTTTTATATCACTTATTACCATTTCATGAACACTATGTAATTATTTAAGTTAATAACATTCGTTTTAACGATCATTGGTACTTGAGTCAAAAATATGCTCTTTATAATTACAAGTTGTTCATGTATCCATTATATCAAGAGTTATAATCATTATGTATATATCATATATATCATATATATCCAGTATATATATGCATTTACAATATTACATAACATTTAGTGGTATGAAATTAAATACACCGTTTATGGAGACGGTAAGCCGTACGTACGCATGAACAGTACTTTCATTTCTATGTCATATTAATGGAATTAAAATTAAATGAGAGATATGTATATTTAAATTCCAGAATTATATTCATCATTTAGATGTAACATAAATCATATATATCCATTAAATATATTTACTTATTATAGTACATTACATTTGGGGATAAGAAATGAAATGCACCGTTCATGGAGAAGGTAAGCCGTACGTACGCATGAACACTAATTTCATTTCAACCTCATAATTTAATGGAATTAAAACATAATGATACATAATATTATTATAATTCCAGTATGGTATCATATATAATATCATTAAATCCATCCTTTATACGTACCACATATGGTATTAACGAATCAAATCACTTTGAGGGGGCAGTAGTCCGCACTTCCTAGAATGAAGATATCGCGTATACCCGTAATGGAAACCATAAAGGTATGAAATAAATGAAAAAATACAGAAGCTTAAGAAAAACATAAACATATTATATATAAATATAGTTACCTATTAATGGACACCCTTGAAGGTGTTAGAATAATATTGAACAATCATCGTTTCGTGAGGCAGAAATTTTCCATCCACAGAAACAGTATGTTCATTAACCATTAAATGTAGGTATGTGTAAGTGTAGCTCGAAAGATTATTCTAAAAACATCCTAGTATATTGAATATAATGGAGTTGTTACAAAATAAATTAATAAAAATAGTTTATGGGGTTGGAGAAGCAAAATAAAACAAAAGAACACAAGAGAAAACAGTAGCTTTAAAACGGGTAACTCTTTTTGATTTGAGCTCAAAGGCTTCCTTGGGAAGACTTCTGCCCAAAGTGAGGCTTCAAGGAGTTATATAGGGATGTGGAGAGACAAATTGGACAGGTTATTGCCAATACAAAGGCTTGAGAGGTGTGGGTAAGGAGGTAGAGGTGGGGGCCTTTTATAAGAGGAGAGGAGGGGCACTCTTGGAAAGGTATAAAATGTTACTTTATTTTCAAATGAGTTTCGGATTTTAAAGGTCCCAAATTGATGTATTTCGAGGATAATGTCATAACGGTTCGAAATACACTCATCCAATAGGACTTGAACAAGTTTAAGTGATAGTTTTAACATTATATTTTCATTTTATTTAAATCCTTTATTAATGAGGTAATCACTGCATCATCATGATGTCATAAATAATTTAATTTATTTAATGTATACAAATTATATACAAAATATCATGATGTTGGAAATCCTTTTAGATTTATAATTAATATTTATAGCCCAAAATATCATTTATGTAGACAAAATAAAAAATATTTTACTCAGGTGATACATACTTTGTTATATTTAACTTTCTTTAAAAATAAAAAGATAAAAAGTCACTTTCACACAAAAGTGATTCCATGGGGTCCCCAAGGTTGGAACAAGGTATACCATGGTCGGACATGAGACAACCAGTAGCATTAGGACACATGGTGGTGTCATTTTTTATTATTATGATATTATTTTATGTTCCTTAACTACCCGATTACTCATTAATCAAGATAATTAAAGATAATTACCGTCGTTACTATTCATAATGTCCAAAAACAAAAGAGTCTTAATTACATAATTTGGACCTTATGATTCAAAATATGGAATCCATTTTACCAAATTCAAAACATTAAAATTTAAATAATTAATTAAAAAATAATTCTCGTTGTCAAAACAAATAGCGGGTTTTTTTGAAACAATATCTATGAAAAGTTTGGCATATGTTTATGCCCAATTCCAAAGTGAAATTAATCCCAATGACCAAAATTGGATTAAATGGTAAAAATATATTCTATTTACACTTTAAAACAAAGTAGAAAGAAAATATAACCATATAATTAAATTAGATGAAAAAGCAGTTATGATGTAAAATGCAGTATTTTTCACTATTCATTAAAAAATGAACATTGTCAGAAAAATACCAAAAAATTATCCATTGTAAATTTCAATGTACCAATCATAAATAATAAGTTTATTTTGAAAAATATAGCTTATAAAATTGTCAAAAGTTTTATTTAAAAAGGGTTTTCCATCAAAAGGCAGTAAAACAATCTTTTAAGAATATTAGTGTATTCAATGCTTAAGATTGGATTTATTCTCATTTTAAGCCTCTAAAATACTATCTAATTCTTTATTAGACATAGAAAAAAATATCTATTATTCATTACTTACTTGGGATGTTACATCATGATGCACAAAACTCTATCAAAAATTGAACTTGTCAATGTGATCACAATCCTCATATAATGATTTAATGCCACACTATACCCTCATAGAATGGTATTAGAGAATAATGATCCACTCATAATATATGACGATATGAAATCAAAGGGTTACAAACACCCTTATAGGGAGTACATAGCGTGTACTAGTGGTACATGACATGTCCTTCAAACCACGAGTTTTCCAATGTATCACCATCTCAGATGTCATAGAAAACTAGGAATACACTGAATTTACTCATAGGATACATTATGAGTTGAATTTAGGGATCATTTTCGCATGTTTTCTATCCACGACTGTGTACTTAAGTCCATGAACACATAAAAATAGATATATTAGAGTACACAAATTAACTCATGTACTATAGCTATGTTCGAGCTCATATTGTATCCCATGTAATATGGATATGTATATATAAACTACTACACATGGAAATACACTAGGTCGATTAACACAATATGTTACATGTGTCACACAGTTTGTGATTTTTTTACAGTGGAAACACTATCACTATAGTTAGGGCCCCACATGAAATGTATCCTATGATTACACACTGTGTACCATGGAAGTCTCACGATTCCATGTTTCGTTAAAATATTTTCTACCTTATCTTCCTCCTCTATAAAATATATTTAGTAAACCTTAATATGGAGATATTGGACTATTGTAATAGATGTTCATCTGGAACTGTACTTCGATTCCCTGAGAAATATCCACCTCGAGCAGTATCACCACTATGCCATGCCTCCATCATAAATCAACCCGGAAAATAGAAATTGATGGTATGATCTTATTCAAAATATGATCAAAATACATCATCAAAACTCCATCATACCCTAGAAAAATAACCATAGACACGTTACCAATTGGTTTCACTGAATAACTAGCTTGAAATGATTGAATATTGAGTTTTCACCAAACTTTTGGCCAATTAAATTTTCCTAGATGAAAATAGAAAGAAAATGGGGGACAAACACATGTAGTAAAAAAGAGGTATAATCCAAATCCATGATCAGGATGACCTCAATACATTTTTAGAATGATCAATGAATATCTAATTCATAATCAAATCAACCATAAAAATAAATCAACCACCGATGTACATATCAATTCTCGTTTCTGGAGTTAATCAACATTAAAAATAGGATAAATAAATATTATGACTCTAAAGAAAACATCACACCTTGAGATTTTCGATATGTACCCTTAAATGAATGATTATAAATTATATTATTTGGAAATATCCATGAACTCTAGTGGAATATAAGATCCCTATGTCATCAATCCAATCCACTGATTCATTGTTTTCTACTAACGATCTTCCATGGTTCCTCACTAAGTCAGCACTGGTATGCGGATAAGCCATATAATTATCCAAAATTTGTAATTTATAGTGAAAGAATAAAATCTAGGGAGATTTAAAACTAAATACATTAAATTAATTAAATTAATTAAACTAATTTATTTATACACATATGACCATGATCATCCAAAGCATCCAATGTTCTATAAGGCTATGTCGTACCTAGGGTAAATATCACTCTCTAAACTGAATAGTAAACTCTCATTTAAGATTCGATCATCCTTTTGAGAGATATTAAACTTTTTAAAGAAAACAATCCACGAATTATTATAATATAATTAATATTTTTAAGATATCTATTCCGGGTTCCCGGGGTCTTAAAATCTCAGGTCACCAGAAAATCTTGCTCTAGAAATATTGTTAAAAATATTTGAATATATTATATGGAAAAAAAATTCCCAACATCCACTAGATATATATTTATATAGAGATAAAAAACTGAAGGTCCACTAGAAACTCATTCAAATGATATAATAGACATACTTTTATAATGTCTTTAGAAAAACATACATCTGATAAACATACAATTGATTAATGACCCTTAAATAAATTGTTTTAGTTTCCTTGCACAAAATTTTCATAGAATGTTATTTTATGAAATTTTTTAGTTGTTGTAGCATGACCAAATATAGTTATATATATGAAGAAAAGTAAAAATGTGATGTTTTTTCAGTCATAAAAAATTTTCTAGAATAATTCACTAGAAAAACTTGAAAACATATGGAGAAGCTTCTAATGGATACAACAGATGAAATAAATCCCGATGGAGATTAAAGAGAATTATATGAATCTTTGTGAATCGCTCAAGTAATGAAGATACATTGGTTTTATTCAATATTATATATATATATATATGGATAAGAAGTTTTAAGAAATATTAATATTTTCAGAAGCATAAATATTATTTGATAATGTTCAAGATGTGTTGAGAAAAAATATAGTGAAATAAATTTGAGTAGGATATTTCATTTTCGATTTTTGGTGAGTGAAAATATATATTTGAGTTCCCAACCAAATTTAAAAGGGAACACATAAAAAAAATTTAATTTCATATAATACAAACTATTATTCTTCATTCATACAATAATATAACACTCTGATGTTTTTAGGATAGACTGAGATTTCAGTAAAGTCTACTTTAAGGTTAATGTTAAGCCATTATAAAAACATCCTTCCAATGAAGAAGAAGATGGGAGTGGTCAAATAAGTTTCTAATAAGTTTAATTATAAATCTCATTAGGAGGTCCATTCTTCATAATATGGATACCTAAGGGATGAAGTCATCAAAATATGTTACTCTAACTGTAAGGAGGTGTTCTGAAGTCTTGTGAGAAACAATGGATGAATATTCCTTGGATAAAGATCATCAAATAGACTATATTAGAAGAATTTATCCAATAATGTTTTCATAAAGTGGGGTTTCAAAGAAATTATGAAAAATTATAATTGTATATATCCATTTATTACAAAGACCCGAAAGATGTTTGAAGAAAATCAGAATCTTATGTTGGTTATTGAGGATCCTTAATTTTGTAAAATATTAATGGTGAGCCGACTTACTTATGGAGGAAGATACGTTCTGTATACATCACATTAAAATATAAGTAGAAAAAAGATTATTTTTGGGTGGTGTGGGTGGGGGGGGAGTATAATTGTGTTTTGAAGATGAATTTTGGCTTGGGGGTATAACTAGGTATGTCTTTAGAAGATACGGTTAGGATAATTGGGAGGTATAACCAATTATGGAAGAAGAGATGATTGTTTTGGGTTATAACTGATGATGTATGGATGGAAAAAATGTGGGGAGGGATAGAGGTATATAACATATTACAACCTATGCCTTTTTAATCATAAATTATTTTATTAATGGAATGCATGTTCTGGTAGGGGTGGGTGATGAAAAACATGTAAATGAATAAGTATTTTTATTAAACAATATAATTATTGCGTACTTATCTCACTATAAATATTTGTTTCATATTAAATGTGAGGTTGAAAATGATATTTTAGTGGATAATATGTCCAAATTTTTTAAGAGGATAATAATGTTTTTCATGATATTAAGATGCTTTATTATAAGTTGAAAGTGATAAAAATTAATCCCCACTCACAGTGAACAAATAAATCATCTCATGGATCTATAATTGGTAACATAGGGTAGGTTCCCTTTGAATGATACAACTCCATGAATAGAGAATTTTAATTTTTTAAAAAATAGGGGTGTTTCTATTTTCAATAAAATAAACTATCATAGATGGAAGAATATGATGTTACCTTATCTTTTATCAATTGGCCTTGTGGTTAGAGATGCAACAATTTTGGGATTTCCTCCCATTAAAAAAACACTATGGTAGTATTTCATCACATAAATATGGAATTTGTTTGAAAATATTATAATTCCATGTTCATGGATCTTATAAATACTTTTTATAAAAATATTTTGGGGTATGCAATGGATAAATTATTTTGGGATAAATTGGGAAGAAGTTTTAAATTAAATGAAAATGATAATTAACTATGTTATAAATCTAGGGAAATAAATTTAAATTTGTTGATATGGGTAATGAATGATGCATTGAATACTATTTTATAATATTTAATGATATTTTTTTAATATTAGAGGTTTTGGGGAGATTATAGAAGATTCTAATATCATTGAGAAAAATGATTAGAAACATTCTTTATTGATTTTATTCCAAAATACAAGTATGAAAATATTGAGAATATTTATCTTTGGATAAACATTATATATTTATTATAGCATATGAAATGATAGAAGATAATTTTTTTTCTGTATAAGGTAATGAATGAAATTGATTTTGAGGATTTTTTGATGTGGAATCCTAGTGGTAAAGAATATGAAGAAGAATCATGTGGTTTTTATGTTATATAATAAGCTGTAGACCTTAATTAAAAATTTTACCTTCTTTTTAAGATAAAAATTGGAAATTATAAATGAAATGGTAAAATATTAATTTAAAATTGTAATTATAATAATTAAGTTTATTTTTTAACCAAATTATACTAAAAATATGTAATAAGATTCTAATTAATAAGATGAATATAATAAATCTCACAAATAGAAGTGGAATAAATAAAAGAAAAATTTTATATACAATAAGAATAAATTTTTTTGAGCAAAAGTGTGATGGATGATTCTTCCTTTAAATGTGAATTTTAACAACCTACAAAACCCATTAATTCAGTTAAAAAAGAAAATGATTCATTATTAAATGATGATAATTGTGATGATATGAAAAAAATTGAGTCAATTCTAATTGATAATTTGGAAGAATCAATTGAATAAAATTAATAAATAAAAAAATGATGAATTTGAAGAATGATATTACGTAAATAAATTTTGATAATGATGAGATAATAAGAAAACCATAGATTAAAAATAGTGTGATTAGTGCTCAAAAATTAAATTTTTTGGGATTGGTATAAAACTAAAAAGTTTTAAAGAATTTAAATTGGATATGGAAAACTTAACATGGGTGATACTAGAATTTTTGAATAATATCTGAAAACAATATAGATGTTAGATGAATTTCTGATGGTGGTAAATGTTAAAAAATAATTTTTTTGCATAGAAATAATAATATTTGTTAGAAACACAATCACTTTTTCTTATTAAAAAATAATTTAACAATGATGATAGAAGAATTCACCAATGTTATTGAGTTTAAAGGTGAATCATCAAAATCTGGTGTAATGAAAGGTTCACAAGAAGATCAATTGTTATATTCCCAAAAAATACCAATGTAAATATTCTTATACAAATATTTATTGTATAAAAGTTATATTTTTTAGAAATATTAATCTACTAAGAATTTGTAGAAATCACCAAGAGAGTATCTCCAATAAAAATTCAACCACAGTTTAAAAAAGTATAACAAAAATACATTAATTCAGAACTATTATCTATCTGAATGATCATGGTTAAGAAGTCAATCCAAATGTTATAGTGGTTTTGGACATAATGAATACTCATGTTGGTACAACATATGCTTAGCTGGAAATTTGTATGAATCATGGTAGACCTATATTGTTTATCATTGAACTTTTTTAAAGAATGTTTTTTGAACTTTAAGAATGATGAGCGTTGAAAGAAATTTGAGCATGGAAAAGAGATCAAGAAAAAAAATGAGATATAAATAGTGGTTATTTATTTTTCTAGATCAACAAAATATGTATATAAATATAGAGGAACAATAAAATTAGACAGAAGAAAATTAAAAAAGTGAAAGATATGTGAGATAGATTGGGGTGTTATAAAAATTTTATATGATTATATTACTATCCAAAAAAAATCATGAAAAATTTACTACAAACTCAAGGAGAAAATGATTCTACAAAAGCAGAGGATTAGATGATGGCTTCATATGAATATTCTATAGTTTGATAATGATTTAGTTGAAAAATTTATGGATGCTAATCAGAAGAAAGATATCACATACAATGAAAAATGTAATAATAATATGCAGAAATGTACACTAAAATAATATACTCAGTATAAACCTTTCATCTAAGTGAAATTATTTTTCTTCATTATTATCAATATACTTGTTTATTTGCTCTAACTTAGAGATAATTGAAGGAGTATAGGTAAGAAATATCGATGAATGTTTTTGATGTTATATACAAAAATGGGAAATCCATCACGAATAATTATTAATAACATTAGGTGAAAAAGAGATCTACCCATAAGGAGGAGAAAAGATGAAGAAGTTGAAGTATAAACATCACAATTTTACTGATAATTATTTTAAGAAATTTGAGGTGTTGGAGAAGTGGTTTTTATAAACACGAACTATTTTGATATGTTTATTAAGATGGATTCATGATTTATGCCACCAAATTTACTTAAATATAACCTAATATAATGATGTTGGAATAATATTGAGGAAATTATTTCCTGAAATAAGTGTTATGAAACCCATTGATCACAATGATTTTACTTGATTGTTTTTCCATCTTGACTCACCAATGTATATTTGAGCTTTTAAGTTAACGGTTATTTGTTAAGAAACTCTTGCGACATAGTTTTTATGCTATGAAATTGGTTTGGAATTCTGATACGATGGAATGTAATTTGAGATAACCCCTTTGAATTTGATTTTCAATAATGGGAAGAAGTAAAGTCGAGGAGAAAGGAGATAAAAATATATTTTTATGAGAATGTATTTATTACACATATTTATGTCAATGTTTTTTATTTTATGTTTTAGTGTTGATATAAAATGAAAATGGGGATATTTTTAGGACCAAGTGTGTTTTGTTTCATTTTCTATCAATAAATCACATTATTTTTGGAGTAAATGTCAGTTATGAAATGAGAAAATGTTTTTTAGATGATAAATCAATATAAGAACGTTTCTTAAGGAGTGGGATTAAAAATTTCACTTAAGGATGATATATAAACATCCCTTTTGAGGGATAATAATAAATTCCTTAACTAAATCTGATGATGTTTTCTTGTTTAGTGAAGTTAATAAAAATCATTAAAATCACATGATACTAGTGATTGACCTCATAAGAATATATATCAACTAGGGAAATATCTACCAAGAAGTCCTTCCAAAAGAAGGATTGTTAGAAATTCATATGCTATTTTTTATGAGTTTTTAGAAAAGAAGAAAATATTCAAATATGTTGAATGAAATAAAAAGGGTATAATTAAAATGTAAAAGCCAATGTTTTTAGATTGGGAGGTAATATGTAACAAGGTTCTTTGAAATCTATAATAATTTATTCAAGCATATTAAATTATTAATGTCTTCAGATAAATAGATTGTGTGATGTTTTCTAATGAAAAAATCTCCATTAGAATATATACAAATTTAAATTTTGAGATGTTATAAAGTATTTTGTTAAAGTAATGTAAGTGGATTGAGCCAATTAGACTAACATCCATCATAATGAAATCAATTAGATGAACATCCATCTGAGGAAAATCTACCATAAAAATATTTATATCAAGATGTAATAAATGACGGTCCATACTAAAAAAATAGAAGATCCAAAAGACATACTATTTTAAATTAATTAGAAAAACATTCATTAGATAAATGTAAAATGTATGGAAAAGAATTTGGTGAACCTTGTTAGTTTCATTAGATGAAAAATATCCGGAATGTTTTTTTGAGAAATGTTGGGCCTGAGGCATGACGACCCGATTAAGATACAAGGATAAAGAAAAGTGAAGAAGAGAATTTTTTCCACTAGATTAAATGTTTGATAAGGATTCAATAGGATAACATGATACTAGATAGATTAGTTTCCAATGGATACATCAGATAAAATTATTTTAGTAGTATATTTATAATATTAAAATAAATTTTTATAAATCCCATAATGAATGATGATGCTTTTTTGTTCTTCAATGATTGATATCGTTATGATATTAATATTATTTGATATATTTCCTTGACACGATATTCAAGGATGATTTAGGAAATGTAAATCTATCATGAAACATAAATATTAATTCCAAATATTCTAGAAGAGTTGAGAAACATTCAATTGAAATTTAGTTGATGGAGATTTTTGATTTTAGAATTTGGTTGAGTGAAAAAAATACTTTTGAGTTTTGACCAAAAATTCATAGAGATACACAAAAATAAAGGTGAGTTCATATAGTATTAAATTTCATTATTAAATCATCAAGAAAGAAAAAACTTCTAATATTTTTTGATATGAAGAGATTCTAACCGTATTTATTTTAGGATGACGTTGAACTACCATGTGATCTTCCATCAGATGAAGAACCAGTTGAGAGTGGATGAATGAGATTATTTTGAGTCAAAGTTATAATAATATTAGATATATCATGCTTCATAGGAAAATTATCCAATGGATGATATTATTATACCATGTTTTCCAGCATTATATCATGGTGGAATGAAGTTTTGTGAGTAAAATTATATATAGAGTCACCAAATGAAGACTTTTATACAATAGTTACTAGAAGATGTTATCAAATGATATATTCGTAAATAAATTTTCAAGAGAGACTTTGAAATTTTTTAATTGAGAATATCCATGTATTAAAACGACTAGGTAGGATTTTCAAGAGTGACAATCATTTAAGAAGATTTTTAAGATCATAAAGATTGTACATAGGAAAATATGATCCATATTACCATCCGAGTAATTGAGGGAATTTCTATAGTGTATTAAAAAATAATATAGAAGAAAAAAATAGTAGGGGGTATAATTAGTTGCTGAAAAGTGTTTCTGGTTAGGTGGTATACTAGAAACGACCTTAGTGGATAATATTTTTATAATTTTGGGGTATAAAAAACTATAGATGAAGGGTTTAATATTGATTGTAAATTAGGGATTATTGAAAGAAATGTTTTTTAGGGTATAAAAAGTTTCTTCCTGTGGCTTTTTTTATCGTTGAAGAAGATAAAAAATAATCCATGTCAGGGGGTGATAACCAACATGGAAATTAGGAGGTTATTTTAAAAAACCTTGTAAATATAATTTTAATATCTCCTTATCTATTTCATTAATGGAAATTGTGAGGTTTATATTTATAGATGTGTGGATCATAACTACAAAGTATTTTTTTTCATGAAAGATTGCTAATAATGTTAATAAAAGTTATTATAAAATAAAAATGAACACTTATTCACAAAACCACTAATTGAACTTATAATTTATCTAAAGGACCTATAAGAATAATAAATATCCTTGTTTGGGATTATATAAATAAATGAGCAAGATACTATTTATTAAATAAAACATACTTTTCTATGTTAAAACAACCCAAATGATGTAGATCTATTACTTTTTTCAAATAATATCATGTATTCCATATCAAATAAGAATGCGATTCTTTATATTATTATCGAATAATTTCTATCAATAAACAAATAAAATCAACAGGTTGGTGTCCTCAAATAGAAAAATAATGTCAAGGGATTGAACATAGTGGACCTTTTCAAAATTAGTCCATCATTTTTCATGAATAGATAGATGATTATTCCAAAATTATTAGATAATTTCAAAAGATATGGAATATTACTCTCTTAGAGGTAGTGAGGATATA
Source organism: Viscum album (assembly GCA_963277665.1). Taxonomy (NCBI): domain Eukaryota; kingdom Viridiplantae; phylum Streptophyta; class Magnoliopsida; order Santalales; family Viscaceae; genus Viscum; species Viscum album. Next base: position 321,491,533 of record OY728127.1, read on the forward strand.
AGTAACGACTATGATAGCTATTGGGGTAACATTTCTAATTTATGATAACCAATGAGCTATTGATATCTAAATAGTTTCCTAAATATTGGTCTCAAAAATTACAAGATGTAATTTGGAGAACTTATCTTGGATTAACATTAAAAATGTGGAGGGTGTGTGTACACTATATGAATCTTAACTAGTAACTAATAATGATAACTTCCCTCCACTATTCTTTGAACAAATTTTTAATGGACTTACTGTGTAGTCCCATTAGTATTTTTAGATGGGTTTTCAGGTACTTATAGGTTCACATTATACCTAATGATCTGTAAAAGACCATATTTACTAATCCTTTTAGTATTTTTACTTATATAATAAATCCATATGGTTTTTATGTCTTTAGTATCCTTTTAGAGGTGTTTGATGAGTGGTTTTTTAACTTTTAGAGAATTTCATGATGGGTTTCATGCATGATTACAATGTGTATGAGCCTCTATTATGTGTGTTTGTAATATTAATGCTCCATTTTTCATAAATTTCATTATGAAAATTGTAGTTCTCAAATTTTATTAATACCAACTTATAATGGTTAAAATCATTGTTCTAGAAAAATTACAGTTCAATGATGGAATCCAAGTCATTAAATTGATGTTTGAGGTCATTTACTCACAACTGTAATAAAAACATTTAATTTAGATTGTTATTTCCATTAAAATTATGTGTTCTATATAAGGTTTATAAAATATTTTATCTAGATTGCCTCGCCCATGAATTGATTATTACAAAAAGTGTATCACATAGTTATTTATGAGAGTTTTAATGTGGTATTTATAGAGATGAAACAAAATATTATTTCTCTAACTGTTATCCAACAACTTAGATGAGACACACCCTTTGAGTATATGAAAAATTAATTATATTTTACTCTAGGGGATTCTTTATTTTAAATATTATAAATACAGTCTCATGTAATTGTTTTTCCATCTAGTACGATAGATTACAAAAAATTTAATCAAATATCCACTAAGAATGAGTTTATGGGCATTTTTTTCCTCAATAAAATTTACAAGTTACTTATTAGTGTCAAAATTTATTTTATTTATCGACCATTATACCATCTAATATTTAATGATGATACAAAAAAAAATCTATTAATTTGAATTTTATCAGGTATAATTTCATGTGGAGAAAAAATATTAGAGTTTTAATGAGAACTTACTAAACAACTATTTGAGTAGAATACCCATTGTTTTATATAAAAAAGTGAAAAACTATCCAACAAATAGGGTAAAATTAAGGATAAATATATTTATTTTATTAATATTTTTTACCATGATTTTCTGATCCTGTGATCTATATGGATGGAAATGAAATGTTCTATTTGCCTTAAAAATGAATGTTACCAAATTAAAAAGGAAAGATCAAAATTATATATAGAAAGACCCCTATGTATGAAATATTTGATTTAACAAAATAATTTTAATATGAATGCTATATTGTGAGATAAAATTGACACAAGAAGTTTTCCATGTTTTGAGTGGTGGTACCCACTTCAGACCAAAAGGAAATATTGGAAGGTTCTTGATTCAGGTTTTTTTGGTCTACTATTTTCATGAATTATTTTGATATTTTTATAACATATAAAACTATATAGTTTAATGAGAATATTTCTTATATAAATGAGATAGGAAAATATCCCAAGTATACTGAAGAAATTCCGACTATAATTAATGTTGGTAATTTATTTTAAATTTTTTTATGAAACATCCTTTTATGTAGGCTTGGGTTGATCAAACATATCATCACTGATTAGGGATCCCAATTTTGAAATAAGAATTTAGAGGCTATTTGGAGGAAATATGTAGTTCAACATAAAAATAATGCACCCTATTATAATTAAATAAATTTCCTAGATGATTTAATAAACTGGGAGTTAAAAACGTTCTTGGGAAATATTTTTATCAAAATAAGAAAGATTATAGCTTGATATTAGATGATTCTCTTTGGACTTATTGGATTTAACATAAAATTACAATTTGATTTTCACCCTTTTTTCTAGTTTATTGAATATTTTATTACAAATAATTTATAGTTAGAACATAAATCCTTATGAAATTTAAAAGGATATAATATTAGTATTTTTAATGTTGGAATATAGAGAAAATATTTTCTTTCAAAATATAGAAAAACTAAAACACAATTATTATAAAAAATATAGTATTAATAAAGAGAACCCAAATCATTCCATAATGAATGGATCATCAATAAGGATTTTTAAAAAGGAGAAAAAGTGATCGAACTTGATTCAAAAAGTGATAATTTTATATGTAAATTATGTACCAAATGGTCAAGTCCATTTATTATCACTATTTTTTTCCATTTTTGGCAGTGCGTAGTAAATAACTATGTAAATATAAATCACATGAATTTAATGATAATATATTGAATCTTTTAAGAAATTTTTTTAGAGATTATATAGGGGATGTGCTTATTATTCTAATATATTAGAATTCTATAATGCTTCTATATTCTATCATATAACTTCATTTCTCTACCAGTCAAGGGCCACAAAACATAATAAATACAGAACCACACTTTAGATAAATTTTGAGTTCCTTATTAAAAATAAAATTAACCAATAAATTTAAAACATCATGTATAATAATATAATAAATTGGATAAAAGAAAAACATTATATTACCTTTTATTATATAAACACATATTAATTATATAGATTACGTGAACCATGTGACACCCCGAAATAAGTATGATCAAATTCATTGGAATGTTAACTTTTAATATTTTCCTGAATTCTTCTGGAATCAAAATGTGTTCACATCCCATTTTACATCCCCAAATAGATCCTTTATTAGTGATTCAACATAGTTTATAGACCCATGATTTTTTTCTTAACTATTTTCCTCAAAGATACACTGGGACATTATTATTTTTCCCTTTTTATTATCTCAGTATGAATCATAACCACGAATTTTTCACTCAAAAAATCAATGATAATATTTTATCAATTGACATATAAAATAAAAACACAATATATTTTTATTACATATAATTAAATTGATTATTTACATAGTCTATGGACATCACTCATATTGTTTCCCTTCATCCAATAATTTTTTTTGTGTATAAAAAAATTAATGTTTTGATTTAAACCTTGGAATATATTTGTTAAAAAAAATCTAAACAACTTAAATAATTCCACTAAAATACTTATATTATTCCATATCTTTAGACACCACTTGAAGAACCAATATGAATGATTCACCTAATTTGAAACACATATCATTATCTCAGTTTCAATTTTATTTAGGCATTAAAACCAAGGGAAAAAATATAACCAATCACATGAACATAATTTTAATTAACCTGACATATCCATATTTATGACAAACATATCTTGGGGTATAATTAATTCCCTATAAACTTATTTTCTCCCAAAACTTGTCACATCTATATTTCTTATTAACAAATATAAATAAATCACTCGAAATAAGTGATATATCATTATAATATTTTTAAAATGTGTGTGAAATCATTATATGAAATAATAATTTTAGGTAATAATAAAAATAATTAAAGAATAGTGAACCACATAAACATACCTATTTTATAACATCCATTCTAATAAAAATATCTGCAATAAATGACTCAAAAAAACTATGTACACACATAGTAAATAGCTACTAGGTAAGATTTAAGATCCCTTATGAAGTGAATTTAAAAAGGTTGAAAAATGTATTGATCTGAGTTAATATGTGGTCAATTTTTCACTAATATTTATAATGAGAATTGAAGAATTATGAAAAACATTATTCAATCATTTGATGTGTTGTTAAGATAACATGATCATTATAGACATAATATAACTTATTTCTTTATACAATAACATAATTAGTCTTGAATGTGTTTTTGTTTTGTATTTCCAGAAAACAATATCATGGATGAGTTGGATGCTTATTTGATCCTAGTTAGAATAAATATGAATGTGGATTAATTAACTTTTAGGAAATCATAGTTAAAATTTTATTATTATTATATAATGGGTATGAAACATAAGACATGTTTTTATTACACAAATGGTTGAACAATAATTAATGTACATGAAACCATAATGATGTTCCTAAGGAGTTGAGAAGAATCCACTGTGTTCTAATGGGAGGCCAGAAAATTTTGGTACCGGGATATATGATAGACTAAATGGTTCCATATAACAATATAGGAAACCACTAATAACGGGATTTAACACTATATTAAGAGGGTATTATAAGATAATTTTTTGTTCCAATTTAATGGGAAGATAGAAAGTCCAAATCCATAGTTTATATAGACACTTATCAATTTGAGTATGAAATTTTTAGATAAATTTAAATATTTGAAAAGGGATATATAACATATATTTGGAATTGGGATACTACACTGCCACATTCCATAAAGAGGATATTGTTTTTCATTTTTAATAATAATATAAATTTTTTTATAATTGGATCAAAATCATTTATATCCAATAATTATAAATGTGATAAAAATAGTGTGTTAGTATAATAAAATCCCTTATACTATATGTATTACCTCTCTATATATTTATCATCTTTACTTTATTATTTTGAGATACAATCAAAATAACTTGCGAATAAAACAATGTTTGAGAGTATATGTTTTGGTAACCATTTATTGACCCCATCCTAGTGGTGGTCTTCTATCATCGTGGTCAATCATTTGGTATTATATCACTCATGAATAATTCATGATATTTTACCCTGGAAGTGAGTTTAATATTATTTAAAATAACTTTTTGATCAATGGTATCCATGGAAATAATAAATAATATCAATAATAAAGGAGTCCCATTACATGGTATGAAGGGTTCCATCTACGTAAAGAGAGGCTGGTTGTGTATATTTATTCTAAATGATTTATTATTAAAATATTATTGAGAATAGTGTATATATTCATGATTTTGTGACTACCTATACATTGTTCTATAAAATATTGTTGAATATGACGGTAGGTTGCACAATATGTTACTCTAATCCCTCTAGGGGAAATAAATTACACAATTTATTAGTATAAATACATAAAATTGAATTTATAGAAAACACCATTATACAAATAATGGATATAAAAATGTTAGAGTCATGGTTGCAAACATTCCATTCTTAAATTTAGGATATTCTAATGAGATAATATTATTTTAGGGATTCAATTTTTATTCAACCTTATAAAATTGTTATCTAGATTCAAAGATATTGAGAAATTCATGATTATTATATAGTGGGGAATAAGTTTTTGAGGATTATTCAAGACAAATTATTTACAATATTTGAAGAAGATTTTGAGGTGAGAGGATAATTCTATAAAAAATATAATTTTGTTTGTAAAAATAATAATATATATTATTATAAGGAAAGTGAAATTTTTGAAGAGGATTTTGAGGAGAAAGGAAATAAATCCTTCAAAGTAAAATAAAAATAGTCATGGGAAGCCTCTAGGGTATAGTAAGGGATAATCAAGGAAAATGAATGTGTTAAAGAAAAAATATATTAGAATACAATATCTTAATTCAAATTCATTGTGTTTATTTTAGAAATTCTGAAATAAATCATAAACCTTTATATGGATAAAAAACACTGAGAAATCATAAAGAAAATATTAATAAATTCATTTATGAATAAGAATGAAATTATTTTACTAATAATGAATGTGTGTTTTTATGGAATATTAATTACATTGATAAAATAATCAAAGAAATATGCAATGAGATTGAGATTGTAATGTGAAATTAGATTTTGAGGATTGTTGATATAATGTCACCTCAGGTGATGTTGGTTGAAACTGATGATTCCATGTGGAATAGTCACTTTGAGTATCAAAATTATATCATTAAAAGAAATAAAAATTAATAATATTATTATAAGGTTGGTGATGCTACTATGAAAATTATAGATAACCCTATCTTCATATGTAATATTATATTGGATGGTCATGTAGAAATATAAAAGGGGTAAGAAGTGAAATCAATGAGATTAAGGTGATTTCATCACTTATGATGGATAAAATACCCATTTCTACATCATGTGGTGATACTAAGAAAAGGAAACAAGGTATGGAATTTTAATACTAAATAGTCCTTGAATAATGAAAAAGCCATATTTAAGGAGAATAATTATATTTATGATATTTTTTAAAGGAATTATTATATATCAAATCAATAGGTAGATCAATGTGAATATTTTGATAATATATATTTCCAAATGATTTTATTTTCTTTTAAAGGATAATTTTGATGTTTTGGCATTCCAAGGAATATTTTTTATCGAAGCTAGTATAACATATCACTGCCTCAATTGAAGAGTGGTAAAGAATCATGTGTGAGTAAACCTAAAGATCCTATTGCACTATTAATAAAAAATATTAAATAGTTGGTATAATTGAATAATTTATATATTATCACATGGAAACCATTATGTGGTGTGAACAATATAGACACTTTTCTAATAAATGACTCATTTTTTCAATGTAGTTGAACAGGAATGAGAAATTTTAATCTACCAGGAAAATTAGTTATCATAAAAAGGAATTGGTGGTTTAGGTGGTTTAAAATGTATCAACAGGTGTATATCACTAGATATATGATAATATTTTTACATAACACATGATCGATAACTAGAATTTACTAGAATGATATCCATTATTATGATAGAGGGGAAATTACATTTTGAAATAGTGAATACCTTCTTTTAAAAATCATGAGATGTTCCAAAATTGGTTAGAAGAAACATGAATCTAGTGATGCTATCTTTATTGATTGGGTGAGGTACTGACGAACGCATGTCAAAGGGATTGGAAAAAATCATTTAGTTTCCCAAGTGCAGCATAGGGCTAACCAGGGTCATCTCACTTGAGGAGAATTCTCAGTTCATTCACCTACTTAAACTAAATCTCCTAAGAAGTAATTATTTTTGTTTTTATGTTTTCTGAAATAAATTGAATTTAATAAAATAAAAGAAACAAAAAAATCATATGAAACTAAAATTCAATTTTAAATTACCATGCAATGCTAAACATAATGGAATTATGGAAGGAAATAAGTTCTCTCGTGACAATTTTAAGGGGGCACCTTCATTGACCAGCTTAAAATATTCTTAAAGAACATAGTCCATCGTATGTGTGAACACCTTGTTCTACATCGGTTATGAATGATGAATCCACTTAGTGATCTCCAAGAACACCCTCCATCCAACTCCTCAATCGAGGGAAAATTATTCTAGATTAAGAAGTTAAACATTAGACATCCACTATGAGGATTATACCCACTATTAATTATATTTATAATTAACACAAAGAATATTAAAATAAATATCTTTGTTTAAAGAACCTGATTACTCCCCCAAAATATTCCTTATATTAGTTACTCATTATCATGAGTATTATTGTTCATGATGCTAAGATCAGAATAAGAAAAGTGGGTGTATGAGAGGACATAGAAATAAAAACAATACATGAATTTATCTAAATTACAGTTGAAAAGTAAAAAAAATAAAGAAAATAAATAAATTAAAAATATAGGAGGAATATTTTTTACCAGCCTCTCTCAGTGAAGATATCCTCCTTGGTGCCTTGAATGAATGGGATGGAGAATGATATGATTTATGTGGAAGGATCTCCCCTCCATTTATTGGCATAAATTCTCCCCCCAGAGTTGACACGTTGTAGACCCAATAAATGACCTCTTCATGTATTTCACCCTTCATTAATGTTTTTCATAAATATCTTGGCCGCTTATCCTCAAAATTTTAGCATATTTTCACATCATATGAGGGAATTATGAATTTTTCATTGGATGTTTCTTTTTCCAGATGAAGTTTCCAGGAAGCTTCTTTCAAAATTATAACACCACATGAAAACATTAATGACTTAAAAATAACCTTCAATTAACTGTAGTGCTGACCCTATGTGTCATTGTTCTATTAATGGTAAAATCATCACAATTTAATATGTGTATCCTGAGATAGACATCAGTTACGGTGGTGGGGTCCACGCTGCCACCTGGAAAAATATTCAACTTCATTTATTTTTAATGGATATAAATGGCGGAATCATCTCCTCATCCATAAGAAAATGTTGAAGAAATTAAAATATGGATTCTAACAAAAAAATATTCACTAAATTTGGATATATAACTTTTAGAAAATGAAAAAAATACCCTTGATGTAAAAATCTGTCCAAACTCGAGAATTATGCTCTTTTCACCATTTTTCACAAAACACATAATAAATCCATAATTGATTCATATAAGCTCAAATTCATAATTTTTATGATTAAAACAATTAAAATAAATAAAATAATGTTGAAAATATTAGATCTATCAATTCCCACACACTTAAACTCTACTTGTCCTCATGCATGAAATCTCCACATTAAATTCAGAGGAAAACAATGTTACAAATATTAAAATTACAAAGTAATAAAATTTGACACTTTTAAATTTAAAATAAACATTCAAAAAAAAATTATCAATTTAATTTCCCAATTTTTTATGAAACAATTAATTCATGTATTTTATTTTCCCCTTTGAAAAAATGGAACTTCTTCTTTCTTTCATTCAAGCTTCTCAATTATTTATAATTATGAATTACATATAATGATTAACTCACCATTGAATTTTAATATCATGTATCATGAACAAATTAAAGTAATATTATGCTCATATCATGAGAACATGCACCTTAACTATAATCTTGAAAAAGAACTACTTTCTGCACTTTATAAAGAAAAAAAGCACATCAAAAGACAAGGTCTTTTCAATAAATTTTAATTGACTCTGAGGCTTAAGGTTGCTAGGATTGTATGTTTTAAAAATTAATTCTCAAGGAGGTGGTTTATCTCTTATGTATAATGCATGATATAAAAAAAGATTAATGAAATTATCCCCTTCAATGTAGCAACACGAACTTCTTCCAAACTCAAAGTATGGTCATGATCAAGTAAGGATAAATAATGATTTGTGCATTCTATTGATATTTTAATTCTTTTTAGAATGTTATGATTTGATAAACCATCACATCCATAACCTAACCACTTATGAATCGAAGATATTCTGTCTAAAAATTGGTTATTTTTGGTTCTCCCAAATCATAACCCATTTTTTCTTTGTTTTGACTGTTTTTGCAATTTAATTTGTTTATTGAAGAGGGGAAGAACAATAGAGTACAATTAATGATTAAAAAACCTTTTAAAATTTCTAAAATTTCACCCCCAAACTTCTTTCTTACATTCTAAATCATCCCTTCCACCATGAATCCCTTCACCCCACACATTATCTTTAAAATATTGTGCAAATAGCAAGAGTAGGGTAGGAGTGGATAAAAATGGCTTATAAAATGGCTCATCCTTATAAAGGTATTTCATGGTCTCTATGTGATAAATGAAGGATTTTTGTAAATGTGGTCTTTAAGGTTTAGGGATTTTCAAAAGATATATCAATAATTTCAAATATGTTTTTGTACAATCATAGATTCAACAAGTTCAAATGCATGTTCTGGTTGATGAAATGTTCCAAGATCACTCAAGAAATATGATCAAGAATAAATACGAAGTACTATGTCCAGAAAACATATCTGGAATGAGACATATGATATTAGACAATCACTCAAGTCTTGATCAATAATAACAAATTAATTTACATAAATTTTAGAAATTAAAAGTATCAAAAAATGGTAGGAAATTTTCAATTACATTAATCTACTAATTCTCTTAGACCATGATTCATCATTTCAATATCCATACATAACATTAAACATTAAATTTTCCATTTTCCTCATTCAATCTTACAAACATTGAAATCAAAGACATTGAATCTGAATATTCCTATGAATCTAATGTCTCCTATATAAGTATGGTTACGAATCAATTCGAGTTTGGGTATGAAATTCTTATATTTAAATATAAAATCATGTTTTAGACCACAAAATGTAAGGAGTTTAACAGAAAATCATATAATGTGAACTCCCTTTTGAAATAAAGCTTTAGTCACCTTCCTCCAATGCTTTGGGTTTCCTTGTACAATCATGAACCTATTAAAGAAAAAAATCAATTGAGCACAAAGATGAAAACCCTAAAGCTCAAAAGGATAAGAGGGATTAGGACGCATGCTGGAAAAATTCCTAATATTGAAATTGAAATTTAAAGTCCTAGTATTGAAAATTAATGTACTGAAAATAAAGTAAATCATAATTCTTGGTTAGATCCCCCATGTGGGCCCTAGAATCTTTTACTACCTCCAGATGGAAATACCAACTTTTATCCATAATTTTTTGGTGGATGAAGCTTCTTTTATTTGAACAACCACATGTGGATATTCCTAGCTTGCAGTTATTTGTTCTTATTAAGGAGGACTCCATGGACAGAGTATAATAGATCCTCCCCCTTCTCAACTTGTTATAGATTTTATGGCGGGGGTAGGATGAATTTGGGAACCTCCTCTTCTTTTTTTTAAACTTGTTCAACCATCTTGTCTTAGAGTGCTGGTTTCATGGGGGATTCGGCCTCTTGTCTAATTTCCTCAGGCTCAAAAACTTGGATCACTTAATTATGGGGCTCCCCCAATATATATTCAATGTCTTGAGGGAGCTCCAGGAATTTCTCAATAATTTTATCGTTTTACACATCATACTACTAGGTGTATTATGGGTTTTTTTGAATCTGAAAATTCAACAGAATTAAGAGAGATACTCAAATTAGTTTCAACAAAATTTAATGAATTTTAGTTTAAGAATGTATCATCTCCCTGATTTTGTTCGATATTAATTCCCTCTACATTTCAATTTTCCTCTTGGAGTCGATCTTCACATGATAGAGGTAGGTAGTTAGGCTCCTCCATCATTTATTCAATTTCCACCACTCTGGTGGTTTCTTCCTTCAATGATTTTGGCTCTTCTCCTTTCCAAGACATGGGTAGATCAAGTAGTTCCACATATTCATTCCAAAATTCATCATGTTCTTATTGATCTCCCCCATGTAACTCAGAAAGTAAGTTGTTTTCATCTATATCTCTAATAAATGGTTGAGTGAGGATGAATGAATATTTAGGTATCTCAACATTTACCTCCTCTAGTTCCTTAATTTCAATGATTAGTGGTAAAATTTCTACCTCAACTACCTTTGGTTCTAACTTCGGCTTAGGGTCAGGTTGATCTTGGGTAGTATGCACATATTCTTGTAGAATTTCTATTTGAATCTTTAGTCCTTCTATGGACACTTTAACTTCATTCAGCTGAGCTCTGTTGTATTCTAATAAAGCTTACTCTTGTTGTAGTTGCACTTGTGAGTAGTCATTCCGTGGATAGTAATTTAAATTTGGATACATCATGGAATTTTTTTGGATTTTTTTGTATTGTTTGTATAAAAAAATGAAAATCTATCTACAATTTGAAAATAGAAAAAGATAAGTAAACTACTGATTATATCCATGTAAACGGCACCAGTTTTGACGTAGGACTATCGTAGGGCATGGAGAAAACAATTTTATTTTCCTAGTTTAGCATAGTGGCTAACCAGGGTTGTCTCACTAGAGGATCTTTCTCAGTTCGTTCACCTACATAATCTAATTCACCTAAGAAGTTATTATTTTTTCTTTTTATGTTTTCTAAAATAATTGAAATTTAATAAAATAAATGAAATAAAAAATCACACAAAACTAACATTAAATTATAAATTACCATGCTATGCTATACAAAATATAATTATGAATGAAATAATGTCCCCCCCAAGACAATATTCAGGGAGCACCTTCATCGACCAGCTTCAAATATTATTAGTGAACACACTCCATTATATGTTTGAAGACCTTGATCTACCCTAGTTATGAATGATGAATCCACTTAGCAATTTCCAAAACAACCTCCCTCCAACTCCTCAATCAAGGTAAAATGGTTCTAGATATAGAATTTAAACTTTAAACAACCACAATGATGATTACACACAATATAAATTATCCTTAGAATTAACTCAAAGAATATTAAAAACATGGTCTTGGGTTCAATAACCTGACTACTCCCTCGGAATATTCTTCAGATTAGTTACTCTTGATCATGATTGTTATTGTTCATGATGGTATAATTTAATACCCCAATCTTCGATGGTACGCATCTCTTTGAATAATACAATAGCGTTTATTGTACGCAACTTCGAGTTCTAACACACCAGAACAAATCAAAATAGCCATTATGAATAGTAATATCCTATTTTTGAATTTTATAAATTTTATCTTTTAAAATAGAAATCATTTTTGGATCTGGAATATCGAAATTATCTTAGGGTGAATTTTTGGTATTTTTCCGAAAACATTCAATTTTTGATGAATAGTGAAAAACATTGAGTTATAATTCGAAACCGAATTTTTATTTAAAAAATTATATATTTTATTTTATTTTTGCTAAAAATATATACATAATTCCTATATAAGTTGAATTTAATTCATTTGAGTCAATTAATAATAATTTTAGATATATAAAAATTTTATTGAAATTTTCACCGACTTTTACCCACCTTCTAGGAGAATTTTAAAATTAACATAAAACCTAGTTTTACGGCTTCTGTGAGTGGAATTTTAAAAATCCAAGAGACAGGGTTGATTTTAGTATGAAAAAATTAGTTCAATAAAATGAAAATAATTTTTGGTGAATAGTAATTTTTTTCTTTTATTTACCACGTTTAAAGGTAAATAGGGTAATTGAGGATAAAAATGATATTATTATTACCCTAAAACATGTCCTATTTCTATTGGGTAAGTTTAATTAGACCAAAAAAACCATAGGAATAAAATATGATCCTTTAGGTTCACTTTGATTAGATTAAGACATTTATTATTATTTTATTTAATGAAGAGTTAAAATAGTTAAAATCAAAGTTTAATAACTAATCCATTTTTAATATAGGGTTATACATAATATAAATTTTATTATAAATATTAATTAGAAATATAAAAATATTTCTTACATAATTATATTTTATTTATAATTTTTATACATTAAATAATTTAATTTATTAATGACACAATGATGATGCAGTAATTACCTGAATAATGAAATATAAAAATAATGGATATGTTAAATATCCAAATAAATATAATATTAGACTTTTGATGAATTAAACTAATTTTATAGGTTAATATGACATGTTAGTATTTAACATATGATTTTAGTTCTAAGTAATAAAGTTGTTAGGGCTTTAGAAAAATTCATTTATTAAATAATGACAAAATTGACAAAATTGAGTTTTTAAAACAAATACTATATTATTAGTTGATATAATATACCTAAAAAATCTACGGATCGGAAAAAGGTCCTCAATAATATGATATATGTTATTAATTAACCAATTGGGGTTCTCTTGGCAGTTTATAGTAATTTTATTAACTATATAATATAGAAATACAAAGTGACATAGTAAATGTCAAAATATATAACTAAGAGTTAAATCTAAAAGATAAGGTCAATATAGTGACCCAAACATATCTAAAATCTATTGGTTTAGTGGTTTTAGACCCATCTCCACCTTATACGTTTTATAATTCATTTGTTATCCATTATATTCCAAAAACGTTTTTATTATAAAATAATATTTCCACCTTTTCCTAATATGCCCCTCACCCCTCTAATAAAAGGGGACTCCCCCTTCTCTCTAATTCACACATTAAAAGACATTTGGCTCAGCCAACCCCTACCCAAATACCCTCTCAAATGTCATCCCTTTATCGTAGAGGCATTCTTTTAGTCATAAATTCAACCTAAGGAGCTCTTTTGATCAAATCAAAAGTAAGATCTCGAAAAGTGGTAAATATTTCATCACCACTTTCAAGTTCCTTTCTTCATCCACTTACTCTTTCTATGTTTTTTCCATTCTAAAATAATAACAACAGTATATTTTATATACTATGATGTTATTATAAATATGGTAGAACCATATTAATTATTCTATCAATCATTTTAATGACATGTCACCATACGTGCGTACGTAAGGCTTACTGTCTCCACGTCGTGGTGTAATTGTTATTCAATACATTATTATTTTGATAGGTATAGTAATGATGTGTAATGGATATAAATAATAAATATAACATGATAATGATTCTGTATATATGATATAGCATCCAATTATATATTATTTTAATATCAAAAGAATGATATTGTCGCTCGTAGGTACGTACGGATTTCCGTCTCCACGAACGTGATGAGATTCATTCCCCATCATATCCATTCAAGAGTAATTTTCATTAGATGATTAAAAATATTGTTTAAATACTTTATATCATTCTGAATTTGAATAAGATACCACCTATCCATAAAAAACATTACTTACGTAACAAATCATATAATGGAAAATGAATCAGTTAACACCCAAAACGACGATAATACTAAGATATCATTAACAAAGAAATATTAGAAGATAATATATGATATCATGTTAATGTATATGGTTCTTTAATAATTTAATAAAAATTATTTCACCATTTTGTAAGAGGTTAAACTACCCTCAACCATGAAGAAGAACAATGAAAGGGTTAATTTCACAATCCCTTTATTATCTGAGGATGGTTTTACGTAAGTATCTACTAGGACATCATTATCATCCACACCCATGTTTCTTAAAAATGTATTTCAAATTTTTTTTACTATTTACTAGACTATGGGTTAAGGTCATTTATATCCTTGTTTGACTATTTACGAAATGGTTGAAAGGAATCTTTTCATCGTTTTCCAAACATGTACTTTTGACCCTTTCAACAAAATTAAGGTATGAATGTTTTTTTATCTTATACGGTGTGTGTGGCTATTTACCGCCATTATAACATCATCAAAGATTCCCTTAAAATATTATATGAATATTTTCAAAATAAATGTTTCCTTTTATTATTTTCCAACTTTAAATGATTCCCAAAAAAAGAGGTACTTCTCTCAAATAGTTTTGATTTCATCTATGCCAACATCCATGGATGGATTTTATACTTATTTGAAGTCGATTCATTATGATACAAATCTTCCATATTGTATTGATATTTTTGTGATATGTTTGATTTTGGATGGGTTATTTTTGTACCATTCATGGTTTATAGTCAAAGTATTGACATTTTGTATTCTAGTTTTAATACGAATTTTTATGTTATATTTCATCCTTTTCATATGAGGAATGTGTTGGACTTAGTTAGTGACTGTTGGAGCCTGATATAGCTCCTCGATGCATTGGTAGGTCTCGTGAGACAACTAGACGTGGAATTGGCTGAGGCCTTTCCCATTTTCATATATGGTTTTGTCTGAGGCCTTAATAATTTTTAGACGTCTTGGCCAAGGCCTTGACAAAATGTTTCAGAATTTCTGACATTATAAATTCCCTCATTATGAAAATAATACTGATGGTTCATGTTGTCATTCGATTTGTAGAATACCCATGATTATGTTTTATTATTTCATTATTCACTCCACTCATATTCCTGTCATAAATGTATTTATGTTTATTATTTTTAAAGGCTTGCGGTTTCAATTATTCACCAGGCTTAAATTTTTTATTATCTACCACTATTTTTCTTACCCTTTCCGAGCGTTTGAGCTCACCCCTTTCTTATATTTCATTTTCCCAAGATATGAAGAAGTTAGTTATGAGTGACATGTAGGCACAATCTATGAGGCTTTGGTGTTTCTCACAGAACAAATTATTGTTGTATTTATTTTCATGTTTTAAAGATGAACTTATATATGAATCTTGTTTCGAATAATACTAAACTGATCGGTCTTTAGAGACATGATTTCCTTGTGATCATTCCAATGTTATGTCATAATTTACCGACTCTGGGTAACTGGGGTCCGGGCGTTATAGTTGGTATCATTGGATGATTACCCCTGGTTGAGGCGGCTCTGGCAAAGATTTACCATAGGGTAAAACCTAAAAGCATTGCTTTGAGCTACACTCAAACTGGAACTGGTGCCCGACAATGGGCCTTGCTGCACTCTTAGTTATGACACTGCCGGGGTATATTATTAAGATAGTTCTCTTTTTATTTACAAACCATTATGAAGGTTTTATGAGTATAAATTTATTCAATGAAAACAATTTTATGATTATGGATTATATCCATATACTTTTCAATTTATGTTAAGTGTTATACATGTTTGGATTTATGTATTGTGATTCATAAAAAAATATATTTTATTCTATTGTTTAGAAATGGTGCGTAGAGGAAGGAATGGAAACTGTATCAGTCCATGGAATACACGTAGGTATTTCCCTCCTACTTAGGATAGTTATAGTGGAGTTGGGGATGAAATTGGTGCTGATCATCTAATCACCATACTGGGACAACTCAATCAGGTTATGAATAATAACATTACCCATATGGTGCACCCAGATCCACAATGTGGAGGATCAATGTTAGATCACTTCATGGGGAAACAACCACAAAAATTCAATGGGCGTAAAAATACACTAGTAGGTGAGAAATGGATAAATTCCTTAGAGAAAATATTCCACACCTTGGAGAGTAGCGAAAGGGAAAAATTTTGTCATGGAAGTTTATCACCTCACTGGAGATTCTGATCAATGGTGGTCATTGATTCAAATCCCAAAGGAAAATGATGAAGTATAAAATATGGAATGGAGGGAGTTTAAAGAAATTTTCTTAGGAAAAGACTTTCCTCATGACCATCGAGCGGATATGGAAAGGAAATTTCTGAGTCTGAGGAAAAAGGAGGATGAGAATGTCGCAAAGTATGAAGCTAAATTTTCAAGGATGGCAAGGCATGCTGAAGATTATATATGTAACCCAAGAATTAAGATTGATCATTTCTTTGGTGGGTTAAAACCATTTCTCCATCATGAATTGGTATCACAATCCTCCTCATCATACGAAGATATTATCTCATGTACTATCAAGACATAAAAGGAATTCTCTAAGTCCTATGACTTTAAAGAAAATAAAGAGAGGAAGAGATCTGATAAACATTCTGAGAAAGGAAATAAGGAATCTTGGAAGAAGGGAAGAATTGAATTTCCACCCTGTGATAATTGTAGAAGAAAGCACCCTGGTTCCTATTTAAAAGGCAATGGAGTTTGCTACAAATGTGGATAGAAATGCC
This sequence comes from Viscum album, assembly GCA_963277665.1. Taxonomy (NCBI): domain Eukaryota; kingdom Viridiplantae; phylum Streptophyta; class Magnoliopsida; order Santalales; family Viscaceae; genus Viscum; species Viscum album. The sequence goes on from OY728127.1 coordinate 321,508,659, forward strand.
ATCTTGCTGGTGATTGTAAGGGAATGAAATATGCTACCGATGTTCAAGTATACAATTTGAGGGTGATGGGATGTTATGAAAATTAATGTCCTATGCGTCAGGGAAACTTACCTCTAAAAATGCCAAGGTATCAAGGTCAAGATTCTGTGATTAGTACTACGAAGGTAGAAGCTCCGAAAGATGTAGTGGAAAGTAATTTAATGGTTTCCTCAAGTTTAGAAAATGATTTATTTGATTCTGTATCATCACACTGTTTAATATCTTCCCAGTTTTCAAAGAAAATTAGATATTTCCAATTTTATTTAACAAGGGAGTGGTTAGTACAAACTCTTACGGGCAGTATCATTTCAAAAAAGTTTTCTGAATCAGTTCCCATTAGAGCATATAAATTTTCTTTAACTGCTGATCTCATCGTCATACCCAAGATTAAATTTCATATAATTATCGGTATGGTTTTGATTTTGTACCATGATGAAAAATTTTATTGTAAGAAGAAGGCAGTTACAATTTTTGATGATGATGATAAAAAACACCTTATCTTTAGAGAAGAAACATCAACCACCTAATTCTTATCTAGATCCACCCACACTAGCTCAACTAAATTCCTTTATTTGGGAGGAAGAGAATGAAATAACTATAGGTGAGGAAAATAATTTTCAAATATAGTATGTAACTATTGTGTAACAATATGTGGATGTGTTTCCAGAAGATTTACCTGGACATCCTCTAGAACAAGAAATTGAGTTTTCTATTGACTTAATTCATGTTTCAAGGCCCATATCGAAAACCCCTTATAGAAGGCCACATTGGAATTAGTGGAACTAAAGAAACAACTAGAAGAATTGAGTAAAAAGTGATTTATTCGCCCTAATTTTTCTCCATGGGGTGCCCCTATCCTTGTTGCTAAGAAGAATGATTGATCTATGAGGTTGTGCATTGACTACAGGGAGATCAATGCTATAAAAATGAAGAAAAAGTATCCCCTACCTCACATTGATGTTTTATTTGACCAAATTCATGGAGCTCAATACTTTTAAAAGATTTACCTTCGATCTGGATATCATCCGTTGTGTGTGAAGAAGGAAGACATTCCGAAGAAAGCATTTCGAAATAGTTACGGGAATTATGAGTTTATAGTAATGCCTTTTGGATTGACTAATGCACCCTATGTCTTCATGGATCTAATGTATAGGGTTTTCATGGAATATCATGATGAAATTTTAGTGGTATTTATTGATGATGTTTTGGTATACTCCAAAGGCTACGAAGTTCATGAAAATCTATTTCATATTATTTTAAAGTCTTTTAGAAGACATGAACAATATGGGATGTTTTGCAAGTGTGAATTCTGGCTTCATGATATTTATTTTCTTGGCCTCATTATCTCTAAAGATGGAATCTTAGTTGATCTTTCTATGACCAAGGAAATCCAAGAATTGCCGACACCAACGAGTATAATTGAGGTACACTGTTTTATTGGTTTAGCAGGTTATTATCAGCATTTCGTCGAGAATTTTTCCCGATTGGAAAACCCATTAAACAAGATCACATGAAAAGGGGTTAAATTTGTTTGGAAAAAAGACTGTGAAGAATGTTTTGAAGAACTGATGGGAAGACTAGTCAATGATTATATATTGATACTACCAGTGGGAAATGATGGGTTTGTTATTTATAGTTATGTGTCAAAAAAGTTCCCAGTTTTTCCCTTATGCAGAATGATAGAGTCATTTCCTATGCATCACGACAACTAAAAATTAATGAAACAGACTATCTACTCAGGATCTTGAGTTAGAAGCTGTAATGTTTGCTTTGAAGATATGGAGACACTCTCTATACGGTGAAACATGTGAGATTTATACTAATCACAAGAGTTTGAAGTGTATTTCCTCAAAAAAAGAACTCAACATGAAGAAAAAGAGATGACTTGAACTACTAAAGGATTATGATTGCACTATACACTACCACCTGGGGAAGGCAAATAATGTTGCAGATTCTTTGAGTAGAAAAGATCATCGATTTTTTATCAAGATGAGAGTTGAAAAGGATCCTATATACATGGATCTAGTACAGATGGATAAGGTAATAACCATGGAAGGTGAAACATCAATTATTTTTCAAATGGTTTCCAAACCGTCTTTACTAGAAAGGATAAAGAGTTCTCAGACCATTGATGAAGAGTTTCAAAAGAAGATTAAAGCTGTGAATGATGGGATATTGAGTGACATTGAGTATAAATATGGAGTTTTGATATTTGGGAAGAAAATTTGTGTTCCTGATATACATCATCTAAAAATGGAATTGTTGGATGATTTTCAAAGTTCCAATTTCTCTATACACCCTGGAAGCACTAAGATGTATAGAGATTTGAAGGAACATTTTTTATGGGACAACATGAAGAAGGAGATTACTGATTTTGTGTCAAGATTAATGGTTTTTCAACAAGTGAAAGCTGGAAGGAAAAATCCTGGAATAGTCATGCAACCTATTCCCATACCCGAGTGGAAATGGGATAATATTACGATGGAATTTTTCATGAGGCTACCAAAGACACCAAGAATGAATGATGCAATATGGTTCATTGTTGATTGTCTTACCAAGTGTGCACATTTTATTTCTATAAGAGAAGATTTACCACATGAACGTTTAGCAAGATTGTATATTAGTAATGTTTCAAGACATCATGGAGTACCCCTATCAATAGTTTTTGATCGTGATCCCTGTTTTACATCAATATTCTAGAAACTTATTTAGAAAGCACTGGATACTGAACTTCATTTGAGCACTCCCTACCACCTTCAAACTGATGGACAATTAGAATGGAATATTCAAGCCTTAGAAGACATGTTGAGATCTTTATCACTTGACATTAAAGGTATGTGGGATCAATATTTACCTGGAGAAGAATTTTAATACAATAATAGATTCCATTCAAGTATTCATATGGCACCATATGAATTATTACATGGAAAGAGATATCACCCACCAACCTGTTGGGATGATGTTGGTGAAAGAAAACACGTAGGCCCAGAATTTGTGGAGGAAATGATGGAAAATGTGAAGGTTATCCAAACCCACATTAAAAAAGCACAAAGTTGGAAAAAGAGCAGTGTCGATAACCGAAGGAAGGATTTGGAATTTCAGGAAGGAGATCATGTTTTCTTGAAGGTATCTCGAAGGAAGGGAGTTATACGATTCAGTAAGAAGGGTAAACTATGTCCCAGGTACATCAGACCTTTTGAAATTCTAGAACGAATTGGGGCTGCAGATTACCAGTTGGAAATTCCTCCAAGTCTCTCCAAAGTTCACAATGTGTTCCATGTATCACTGTTGGGAAAATACATTCTTGACCCAATGCATGTACTCACATATGTGGAAATTGAACTGGAACATGATCATTCTTATTGTGAAGAGCCTCTCAAAATTATTGATACCAGAGATCAAGTACTAAGAAACCAAACAACCCATCTGGTAAAATTCTTGTGGAGAAACCATTACATGGAGGGAGAAATGTGGGAACCCGAGGAACATATGATGAAAAACCACCCGAATCTTTTAATGCAGTAATATTATAGAAATTTCAAGGAAGTAATTATTTGAAGGAGGGGAGAATGTAACACTCCAAGCTTCAACGGTACACTTCTCTTTGAATAATACAATACTGTGTATTGTATGCAACTTCGAGTTTTAACACACCACAACCAATCAAACTAGTCGTTATGAATAGTAATACCCATTTTTTGAAATTTTATAAATTTTATCATTAAAAATGGACTTCATTTTTGGATTCAGAATATCAAAAATATCTTAGGGTGAATTTTTGGTATTTTTTAAAAAAACATTCAATTTTTTATGAACAACGAAAAACACTAAGTTATAGTTTAAAACTGAAATTTTATTTAAATAATTATATATTTTATTTTATTTTAGGTAATAATAGATACATAATACTTATATAAATTCAATTTAATTCATTGGAGTCAGTTTATAATAATTTTAGATATATAAAAATTTTATCGAACTTTTCACCCTCTTTTACCCACCTCATAAGAGAATTTTTAAATTAAAATAAAACTTAATTTTACTAATTCTGTAAGTTGAATTTCAAAAATATGAGAGACACGGTTGATATCAAAATGAAAAACGAGGTTCAATAAGATGAAAATAATTTTTGGTGAATAATAACTTTTTACTTTTTTTACCACGGTTAAAATAAATAGGGTAATTAAGGGTAAAAATTATATTATTATTACCCTAACACATGTTATAATTCTATTGGGTAAGATTAATTCGACCAAAAAAATCTTTGGAATAAAATTTGATCCTTTTGGTCCACTTGGATTAGATTAAGACATTTATTATTATTTTATTTAAAAAAGAGTTAAATGAGTTAAAATCAATGTTTAATAACTAAACCATTTCCAATATAGAGTTATATATAATATGAATTCAATTATAAATATTCATTAGAAATATAATAAGGTTTAATATATAATTATATTCTATTTATAATTTTTAGACATTAAATAGTTTAATTTATTTATGACACAATGAAATGCATCAATTAACTTAATAATGAAATATTAAAATAATTGATATTATAAATATCCAAATAAATGTAAAATGAGACTTATGATGAATTAAAATAATTTTTTAGGTTAATATGTAATTTAATTATTTAACATATGAATTTATTGCAAAGTAATAATGTTTTTTGGACTTTAACAAAAATCATTTATTAAATAATGACAGAATTGACATAATTGAGTTTTGAAAACAAATACTATATTATTAGTTGATATAATATTCTTAAAAATATAAGGTTCAGAAAAAGGACCTTAATAATATTTTATATGTCATTAATGAACCTATTGGGGTTTTCTTGTCAGTTTATAGAAAGTTTATTAACTATATAATATAAAAATACAATGAGACATAGTAAATGTCTAAATATTTATCTAAGAGGTAAATCTAAAAGATAATGATAATATTGTGAACCAAACCTATCTAAAACCTATTTTTTGAGTAGTTTTAGACCCATCCACACCTTATCATTTAAATAATTCATTTTGTATCCATTAGAAACCGAAAATGATTTTGTAATAAATACTATTTCCAGCTTTTCGTAAGGTGCCTCTCACCCCTCTTATAAAAGGGAACTCCCCCTTCTTCTTCCACTTCCTCTTTTTTTGTTGTTTCCATTCTAAAATAATAACTCCCATATCTTCTATATACTGTGATGTTATTATAAATATGGTAAAACCATATTCATTATTTTATCCATCCTTTGAATGACATGTCACCATACGTTCGTACGTACGACTTACCGTCTCCACGTCGAGGTGTAAATGTAATTCAACACATTATTATTTGGATAGGAATAATAATGATGTGTAATGGATGTAAATAATAAATATAAAATTATAATGATTCCTTATATAATATATACAATCCAATTATATTTTTTTTCTAATATCAAAAAAAAGATATTGTTTCTCGTGCGTACGTACTGATTACCGTCTCCACAAACGCGATGAGTTTCATTCCACATCATATCCATTCAAGACTAATTTTCATTAAATGATTAAAAATAATTTTTAGTGGCTTAATATCATTCTGAATATGAATAAGATACATACTATCCATAACAAACATTAAATATTTTACAAATCATATAAAGGAAAACAAATTAGTTAACACCCGAAACGATGATAAAACTAAGATATCATTAACAAAGAAATATCAGAAGATCATATATGCTATAATATTAATGTATATGGTTCCTATATAATTTAATAACAACTAATTCACCATTATACAAGAGTTTAACCTACCCTAGACCAAGGAAAATAACAAGGGTTAATTTCACAATCTATTTATTATCCGAGGTTGTTTTTACTTAAGTATCTACTTCATAATCATTATCATCCAGATAATTATTTCTTAAAAATGTACTTAAAAACATTTTTACTATTTACTAGACTATAGGTTAAAGTAATTTATACCCTTGTTTTACTATTTATGAAATGTTTGAAAGGAATAATTTTGTCATTTTCCAAACAAGGTACTCTTGACCTTTTCGAAAAAATTAAGGAAATAATGTTTTTTAACTTATATGATGGATGTAGCTATTTTCCACCGTTAGAACATTATTAATGCTTCCCTTAAAAGTTTATAATAATATTTTCATAATAAATATTTAATTATAAATTTTTTTAACTTTAAACGATTTCTAGAAAAGAAAGAGATTCTTCTCTCAAATAGTTTTGATTTCATCTATGTCAACATCCATTTATGGATTTTATACTTATTTGAAGTCGATTCATTATGATAAAATATTCAATATTGTATTGAAGATTTTGTGATATGTTTGATTGTGGATGTGTTATTTTTATACCATTCATGTTTTGTGGTTAGTGTATTGATATTTGGTATGCTAGTTTTAATATGAATTTTTATGTTATATCTCAATATTTTTATATGGGGAATGTATTGTACATAGTAAGTGAAGGGTGGAGCCTGATATAGCTCCTCGATGCATTGGTAGGTCTCATGAGACAACTATAAATTGAATTGGTTGAGGCCTTTCCCATTTTGATATATGGTTTTGGCCGAGGCCTTAATCATTTTTAGACGCCTTGGCCGAGGCCTTGTCAAAATGTTTCAAAATGTCTGACATTATACATTCCATCATTATGAAAATAATAATGATGGTTCATGTGGTCATTCAACTAGTATAATACCCATGATTAGGATTTACTATGGAATTATTTACTCATCTCATATTCCTATCATAAAAGAATTCCTGTTTATTTTTGGTAAAGGCATGTGGTTTTAATTATTCACATTACTTAATATTTAGGTTATCTTCCATTGTATTGCTTACACTTACTGAGTGTTTGAGCTCAACCATTTGTTATGTTTTATTTCCCCTGTATATGAAGATGTTAGTTATGAGTGACTTTCAGGCATAATCTAGGAGGCTTGGATGTTTATAATTGAATAAATTAGTGTTGTATTTCTTTTCAAGTTGTAAAGTTGAACATATGTATGAATATTGTTTCCAATGATACTAAACTGATCAGCCTTTCGGGAAAAGATTTCCTTTTGATCATGAAAGTTTTATGTAATAATTCACCGACTCTAGGTAAATGGGGTCGGGGCATTACATAAGATGAGATGAAGAAATGAGGGTGGAAGTGTGGACATAGAAATAAAAACAAGGCATGAATTTATCTAAATTACAATTGGAAACTAAAAAAATAATGTACATAATAAATTAAAAAGAATGGGGGAAGATTTTTGGCTGGAATCCCTTGGTTGATATCTCCTCCTTTGATCCTTGATGGAATGGGATAGATAATGGGGTGATTTGAGAGGAGGGTTCTCCCTTTCTTTTATTGGAAGAATTTGTCCCTCGAACGTTGATGCATTGTTGATCTAATAAATGACCTCCTCATTTATTCCACCCTTCATGAATGTTGTTCATAAATATCTTGTCCATTTATCCCAAACATTTCAGTGTATTTGGAAATCATATGTGGGAGTTATGATTTTTTCATTAGATGTTTGTTTTCTAAATGATGTTTCCAGGAAGATTCCTTCAAAAGTATAACACCCAATGGAAACATTAATGAATTCAAAACTCTATAAAATTATTTTCATATCCACCCCTATCTATCATTTTTCTATTCAAATTGGAATAATCACAATTTAAGATGTGTAGCCCAAGATGGACATCTGTTATATTGGTGGGGTCCACACAGTCTGCCCGAAAAAATCATCAACTTCAATGATTTTTTAATGGTTCTAGATCGAGGAATCATCTCCCGGAACAAAAAGAAATGATGGAGAAAATAAAATAGGGATTATTAAAAAACTATTCACTCAATTAGGACTTATATTTTTCATGAAAAGAAAAAAAATACCATTGATTTAAAAATCTGTTCTAACTCAAGAATTAAGTGCATTTCACCATTTTTCTCAAAACACATCATAAATAAAAAATTGATTCATTTAATCTCAAATTGATTATTTGGGACGAATAAAAAATTTAAATGCATAAATAATTTGGAAAATATTAGCTCTATTAGGTACTATCTGTTGATTTTATGATAACTTTATTATAAAGGAAATTAGGTGATTTTTGTATACGAATAAATGTTTCTTAAGAATATTTAATCGTTTCAAAATCATATTAAAGTAAAAATGATCAAATGGGAATATATTCAACATTTCCAATGATAAAAATAGATTCAGTATGGGAATTGCGCAAGAACATAATCCTAACAAATATGAAATATGGTAATTTTTTACTAATGAACTTGGACAATCTTATCAAGTATTAAGCTATGAGATCTTTAGAAATGTTTATTCATGAAATAAACATCATTTATAAAAAATGTTATAAATTATATATGGTGATCATGAATAATATGATGGTAGATATCAATACCCAAATCCCTCTAGAGCTGATAAATTTTGTTATATATGATATTCTATATATTAATTCAACAAATAAAGATAATTATTTCTTTTTCCTGATGATTTTAAAATTAAGAATTATTTATATTTTTTCAAAATAAATCACATAATATTGGGATATTTATTTATATCTCTCAAAGTATTATTTAAAATAAATGTGGTTTTACTGACAAAATAATACAGTATGATAATTCTAAAAACAAGAATGGTGATTTTCATGGAATATGTGGAGAATCATGGAATAAGGTATGAATATTGTGATCTAAAAACACCATAATAAAATGGATTAAATGATAAGAAAAACTATAGTTTTTTAGGAATAGGAAGAAAAATTTTGGTGGATCATGAAACCTCCATACACTTTTAGAAACAATATACAACAATGGATGCCAACATATGGAATAAATTCGTACATATACTGATTCACCAAACGTGCATTGGGAGAATTGGTTTGTAAAAAAGCTAAATATAAAAATTTTAGAGATATTTAAAAAATAATGTATCATTAATATCGATGGAATATATTTTGGTATATTTGATGAGAGTGTCTAAGAGTGTATTTTTCTTTGATATACACACTGTGAAAGGTGTTACCACAATAATGAAAAGAATACATGGAATACCATTGGTTTATATGATGTTATTTTTTTTGTAAAATAAAACTTTATTTGAACAATAATTCTCTATGGACAAGGATATTAACATTTATTTGGGATAAAGTTCTAAACCAAAAGGAAATAATTTAGTTTCAGTAATAGATTTTCAAAATTCAAAAAAATGTTTGAAACCCTAAAAAATTTGATGACCTAGAGGAATGGGGATATTTATTCCAATGACATAGAAAATATATTTACCAAAATAATCCTTATAGATAATAGTAAGGGTGTTTAAACATAGATAAATATTCATAATAAAACTCATATAGTGTTTTCATTTATAAAAAAACCAATGAGTGTTGTTGATTCATTATACTATTATGATTGGAATATAGTGACATAAGATGTGATGAATAAGATTTATGATAATGAAAATTGAGAATTCATTTTATTTAATAAATACAAACATGTTATAGGAATGGTGTGAGTTCTTAGAAATAATTCTGAAGAAAAGGAAAAATTATTATGGAATAAAGATTATCTTGTATGTAAGGGACACAATCACATTGGGTGTTTAGACATTAATGTTACAAATTATCCAATCATAAGGCTTAAAAATACTAGTATTTTCTTATAATATGTTCACAAAGAAATTATGTAGTTTTGTAAATGGATATATGTCCATTATTCTAAAATGGGGAACTTGAGTTCGAGCATTAACATTATCACATTGGGGTATTTATTCTTGATAGTGTTGGATATCAATTATATAATTTATTGAAAGAATATTTTTAGATGTAATAAGTGCTTCAATAATGGTATTAAAATGTTCAAATAATTTTATTTAGTATAAAACTTAAAAATGCAATGGTAGATAACAATATTTACATCATGGGAGATGAAAAACTCACTCATAGAGATTGTGTATGTGAATGAAATTAATGTCATTGAAACAATGAATAATCATATGAAAAAATTACCGCACAAATGAAAACCATATTCAGATTTCATTGATCTATGAAATTATAATATTTTTTAGTTTTAACTTCATAAAAAATGAGTTTTATCATTATCTCTAATGAGAATTAATATAATGAGTTGTTAATGAACCTTAGAATGAATGAATAAATAGGGGTCATTACTCCTATTAAACTGAGGGCCAGGTTGTTCAAAAAATCATGAACATTGAATTTGGAATGAAATATTGTTCTGGTGTATTATATTGATCTTACTTTATTTGGTAGTGTCCTGAACAGACATCGAATTTACTATTACAAATTGTAAATTATTCCAAAAAAAACCAATGGAGTAATTTCTTATGATAGTTGAATCGATCTAGAACCACATCAAAGAATCTCTTGATTATAATCTAAGGTATAATAAAAACTCTTTGTTTCAAAATTATATCTTTTCTAATTTTAATTTATAGGTGAATTTGGGGATCATAAATCAATTTACAGAGGTTCATTGTTTATTATTTTAAGATATATTGCTCGGAGATTTAAGAACAACATTGTAAAATTATGAATAATTGAAGATGATTATATTTGAGAATCACATTTAGTGATGAAAATGATGCGTACGAAGTCATAAATTATATAAATGGCGGAAAAATGTTTCATACATATTGATAAATGAGTGTGGTTGTCAAAGTGATATATAATAATCAAACACTCTACTATCACATTTGATATGAAATAATTTTGATATGATTTATCATATAATCATGGACAAGGTAGCATCTGGTGATTTTTATTGAAATATTATTAACCATTAATAAATTCATGGGTATCTTGAAAAATTCAGATATAAATGAATCCTTTTATCACGTGAGATTATTTTGGTATTCATTGTCTCCTTAAATCACTATATGTTTTCTTAATAATGTTCAATATTTAGTTCCTCTATTTCTATCAAAAAATTTAGAGAGTAAAAATAATATCTTCTTTCAAAGGGTAAAAGACTCTAAATCATTATTTGGAGAACATATTGGGGGATAAAAGAATATTTTTCCTTATAAGGGGAGGCATATATCATTGGTTTTAAATCATAGATAATAGATCTTTTATTGATTCACATGTTGTTAAAAATTCAAATGTGTATGTGGAAGAGCTCATAAGGGGAGGTTGATGAGACATTTTGAAGTGGATTGTGAAAGGTGGAGCTTTAAGTTAATATAACGTGGAAAATATCCAACTTAACATTGATATTTACATTGATAGTTTGAGAATTCTTAAAAATTTATCTATATCTAAAAGTGTGTTTTCCTGATAACGTCTATATTGGAATCATTTCATTACATACCCCTTTATAGAATCCATTTAGTATTAATTAATTGTTCTTAATGTTAATTTATTGAAAACATTATCCTCAATGAGTTTGAGTCCAAATATAGTTGAATTGAAGTACAGAGGAATATTTATTTTAGTACTTGAGGGTGATCATGGAATGATGAATGTTATTTCCTTATGACATGAATAATTATTATTTTGTAATTTACCATGTTTTCTTACATATACATAACACTATGAAGATGTTCTAGTTGATTTATGGACATCATGATACACTATTAATGGAGGATTTAAAACTGTTATTCCATTATATAGAAGTTACTAAATCTTTTTTTAATACATTCCATGTATCATCTTCTTAATGGGATGGATCCCAACATAAGAAGACCATGCCATGTAATTATTTAATACCATTTTAATGAGAAGATATAGAAGACCCAACATATTTTTATAGTTACACTATAATGAAAGTAAGAAATTATTGGATGTATTAAAATATTTTAAAAGGGAAGAATTCCATAATATAAAGAGTATTTCATCATGAAAATCATTCATCACAATACCATAAATCATGTTGGTTCTATTTAAACCAGAATTATCACATAGGAGATAAAGTTAGAATTTGTAAAAATAATCATAAGACATCTTACTCGCCATTCAAGTGGTAATTCAAGGTATATTTTGGTTGATATCAAGGAGAGGATTAATTATGTAAATGTAGTACACATTCATAAGTTTATTTAAGTTAATAAAATTATATATTGATCGAATTATTGATTCAAATAATAATTTTTTATCAAATTGAGTTCAATAACATCTTCCCAATCCATTCTTTATTATTATTTGTAATTAAATTACAAAATGATCAATTAGGTCCCATTAAATCAGTAAAAAATATAATTTACTTTATAATATGATCATTTGGACATTGTAGAAACCATTGTTTCTATTGAGTTCAATGTCACTTTTCCATAACATTATTTAATTTGCGATCCAATCACATTAACAGATGAATGAATAAATTGGTAGAGATATTTTTTTAATCACTTACACAACACCCTATAAATGTTTGTTTACTATCATCTAGTGATATCACATATTCAAAAAACAATTTTGGAATAATCACACATAAACTAAACTCATGCTCATAAATCACATCATTACACACACATAAAAAACACATGTGTATGATGATATAAATTTTTTTATCCATTTAAAAACATTTAAATGTATGTTATCCCCCTAAATAATATATTTCTCCCCTAAATATAATATATATAGATTTTTTTGTGTCTATATTTTACCCACTTAGAAAATAAAAATCCAATTAGAAAGTGAGAGCTTCAAAAAACACTATACCTTATCCTTGAGAATATTGAGGTTATAATGCCATCCAAAATACATTTTATAAAACATATAAGTTGGTATCTGTTTAGTGAAAATATATACTCTGTTATTTTATGGAAGCCTACCCCATTTTTATGAATCATTCATCCATCTTCTCTAAGGTTCCAAAAGGACCAACAGACAACTGAGAGGGGTGCGGTGAATAAGAGGTCACAAAAAACATTTATTAATATATTTTATTTTAATTTAAAAATATAATACTTATTCAGTATTGATAAAATATATCTTTTGTCACACATCCTCAGACAGATAATATAGTAAATAGAATCATAATAACACAATGATTTTTACAAGGTTATATTATAAAGAATACCCCTTTCCATGATTTTTTACGTACACAAACAAAGAATTACCCACTATAATCAAATTCATTAAACTTGGTGAAGAGTGTGATTTACACACCATTATAAGATTAGATTCACATTGATCTTCTCGTATCCATATTCTCACCAGCTACTAACTGTCATCTCACTGTAATTCACTTTCTATATTCCCAATGGACTCTTTTATATCATAGAACCATATTCAAAATATCACACAATGATATACTTGAATTCCCAGGGACATACAAGTTCTATATTGTCTCACATGATTTCTAAATATTCTACCATTACGTTTCTCATTAAATTTAGATCAGAAACTCTTCACATGATGCTTCCCCGTCATAAGAATTATATAATTAAAATCATAATTACATTCATAAAATTCTAAAAATTCTTCAATAATTCTATAAAAATATATGACTACTGATTTCTCAACATCACTAAACTTATATATATACTAAACTGACTATCTTACTCAATGAGATCTTACGGTATTCAGATGTAGCTTATCATATTTACCCTTTTATTCTTCTAAACCTTCTATAAATACAAATTTCATTTCATTTTATTCTTCTTAATACATTATAACACATAAATATGATATTAAAAAGATGTACATTCCATTATTACTTATATTCTTTTTCTCTTCTAGTATATTTAATGGGTTCTAATATTTTTCATTGAGATATTTAATTCTCTTTGATACATATGGATGTCCAATTACCTTATCTCAATCTAGTAACATATAATTAGGTTAATTTTTTCTCTTATGTTCAATAATTTTAGATCTCACATTCATAGGAATCTATCATCGAATGATTTAATTCCTTTTCAAAGTCCTCAAATGGGGTTTTGAGTGAAAGGAGTTCACACTAGTGAAAAGTCAACATTATAGAATACACATTTCTAGTTTCCTTATATTTCCATAAAAAAATTTTCTATTCAAGGAGTATTTAAAAAACAAAATTAAATGATTCACCTTCTAAATCATAGCCTTAAATTTTATTGGAATATATATAAATTGGGTACAACAGTATCTTCTCAAAATATTCCACAAAAATGGACATATCAAATATTATTCCTATATTAGTTGTAGTTGAAAAATATATTGTGTGAAAATCATATTACATTTTTATTATTCCTAAATTATAGTTGAATTATCATTTCTCATGTATTTGGAAAATTCCTTGATATTAATATTAGATACTTAGAAAAAATCAACAAAATAAAAATAACAATTATATTGGATATGATAAATTATATATCTAGTTTTGATGGTTATTCCACTATATTATTATTGAATACCCAAATAAATATATTTCAGTATAAAATAATATATTTAGTAGAACTCTGTTTTAGTATTAGTCAAAAAAATCTTAGATCATGTATTATATAGAAATCATAATGTTTTTCCCTAATGAATAACTAAATAATTCTAAGGAAATTCATTGTTTAATATGGCCTATTCTTCCCCTTCCATGAATGAAGATAACTTCTATTTATTCTATTGCTTCAATTATTCACTAATATAGGCGTTTGTGATTCAAATAACAATAATGTAATGTTCTTACATTTTACTAAATTATATAATCATCATCATAATCAAAACTAAGAAACCTGATTTTGTATCGATTAGAAAAATAAAATTGTTTCTATGTGTATATGTCATATTTTGTGGTATTCAAAGTCTCATGTTTGTAAATATTAATGGTGAATTATTATTTTATTAGTTGGGAAATTCATTTATATGAAGTATATTTCTAAAAAATTCACTATATGTTATCTCTTTATGTCCAACAAATGATTTAAAAACAGAACATCAGAGCCTTACATGTGTTAAGTCTTACAACACAGTATTTCATCTATTATTTAAAATATTGACTCTAAATCTACTTTTATTAGTATCCTCTTGTAAATTCATGTGGTGGGATCATATAAATATTGTGAAGTATTATTATTTCGACTTTTTACAATGTTTAAGTCATTCAACCAAGTCTTTTTGAATATTTAACAAACTTGAAAGAATTATATTCCATTCCTAACGACATCCATTCATAGTAAATTCTTATGATCAGTTGGAAAATACATATATCCAAATCATATAGATTTTTCATGAACTCGAAAAACTATATTTCAATAGTAAGCTTCAAAATGAATTCTAATTACTTTTATGGATTTTCCATCTTCTTCAATTAATATCATAGCTTCTCAAAATGATTTTTTGAAAAATTGAAATAAATCACAATTCCATAGAAAATTATTTATGAGGTATTTTAGCACATAAAATACTCAAATAAGAGTATATCCATGAATAAATATTCATGGTCTGGTGTGACTCTTCTTAATTAAATGTTGATTCATCTATTAGTCACTTTAGCCATCACCCTAGAGTGTATAAATAATAAATACCTTAACTAATATTATTTCTTCTCTTTGGATGGGTTTTCCAGTTTTAGCTCACTATTAATATATCTATAAGTTTCAAAAATAGATTTCTGAAGGAATAAGAAACTTCCACTCAACCTATAATAGATAAGTCTTCTTCACCTTTAACTCTTTTCATAGACATGAAGACACACACTTTTACTCATATGTTGCTAATGTGGATTCCC
Organism: Viscum album; assembly: GCA_963277665.1. Lineage (NCBI taxonomy): Eukaryota > Viridiplantae > Streptophyta > Magnoliopsida > Santalales > Viscaceae > Viscum > Viscum album. The sequence goes on from OY728127.1 coordinate 321,524,369, forward strand.
ACTTGAATCATTCCAGCTAGTTATTCAAGGGAATCCATCTCTAAGATTTTATTTCCACAATATTTTTTCATAACCTACAATATTCATGTCATGAATGGATAAAAACTCAATGAACCATATCATCACCCTTTTATAAGGATTTTTTCAATGCAAAACAGTATAAGTGTCCAAAAATTCAAAAAAGAAACCCATGGTCACTTGACTCTCCATGATAAGATGGATGGAGATTTCAATGTGGTTTCATTAAGAATATTGAATATGATTTTTTTAATAAATAATGAAACCTTGATTATCAGAGGATAAATGTTATGGTATATCCACTTTCACATTGAGAACTTCAAGTGGTGTCCTTATACAAAGTAGTTTAGTTGTTTTATATGTGGTAAAAACATATTAAACTTCTATGAAACTCAAATTAATAGAATTTTATTCTTATTTTATCATGTAACAAAATTTATTATAAAGAAAAAAAACTATACTAGATGACTTTAGATCATTAACACTATAATCCCAATCTTCATCATTATACACAAATAGATCAAAATTTATTTTACTATTATAGAATACACCATAATATTTAGTATGTTCATATTCCCTAGAATCCTCTACATCCAAATGAGTTAAGATTCCTTGATCACTCTTTGTAACCCTTAACACAATGTAATTACATATAGAACGATAGGGCTCAAATTAATCAAGGAAAATAAACTTTTAGTTTGTTTTATAAACTTCCTCTGATTATCTTCCTTTCTACATTCATTTTTTGAAATATTTTTTTCCCACAAAAATTTGTTCAATAACCAAATTACAATCAACAATTTCATACAAATTATTTATTATATTTCATATGTTTCTTTAGAAATAAAGAATTTATATCCATATTAAGAAATCTAAAATATACAATAATTCTTCATATCTCAATGAATCAATATCTCAATCATCACCAACATCTGTGTGATAAATTTCTTTAAAAAACTTTCTTTTTTTATTAATAAAATTTTATCAACATAAATGATGATATTGAGAGATTCGTCGTTGATATCATTGATGTAGAGGTCATTTTACACTCTTCATTTTCTAAAATTTAATGCCTTGAAGCATGATTAACAATAAAATACCCACTCGTAGAGCTTTTTCAAACCATATAATAGTTTCCATACCATTGAATAAAACCATTACGTATATCCCAGCTTAAATCCTTAGAGCTCCTTAATGTATAGTTCCTATTTAAGTTATATTTTGAGAATGGATGACTTGAAAACCATTTAGAATATCATTTTTATTCGTTGAGAAATAATTTTAACAAATAATCTTATGGTTTGAGATTAGAAATATAAAAAATCTCTATTTTATGTCAATTCCTTCTATATAAGAATAACATTTTGAAACAAGGACTACCTTGTTTCTCATCACTCCCCATTCCCAATCAAATTTTTACTAAACACCTACTTTGTCCAAATTACATTCTTTTATATACATTTAGAAACAAAATATTATTCATTTATTCACATTAATCTAATAACAATTTTTAATCATTTAATTAGTCCATTATTGATATATTATTTACTTACTCACATTATTCAGTTCAACTCAATATATTCCTTATGTATGAGATACTATCCTTAATGATATAATAGTTTAAACTAAATTTCAATAACCACCACTGAATTTCTAGACCCCAAAAAACATTCACAACCTTAGTTCATATATATTTTTTCATTCTTCATCACTTGATAAGATTAAATATAAATATTTTTCTTATTCCTATCATTTGAATATTAAATGTTTTCAGAAAAATATTCATGTTTTTCAACAAAATATCAATAATTATTATCAACTAAATATTTTATTTGGTTTTTATATCCATAAAATGGGTGTGCAAACACATTCACACCAATAAATACCATAATCCCCATATATTTCATATTAAATTAGTGACATACCTTTCAATTAATATGTATAAAAACATTATATCATCAAATCCTCTTTAATATAAATTTCTTATGATTAAACCCTATAATTTTATGATGATTGGGATTTAAACACCATAAACATTTTTATATTTTTTCCATATTATAATTAATCTTGTAATGATACCTATATTTAATTATATGATAAAATAATCAATTTTGAATGTAAAATTAAATCCTAGTAACATTCCTCTAAAATAAATGAGATTTACCATGTCCCTCCAACATTATTTAAGACATTCCAATAAAAAATATATTCTTTCTAGTATAAAATCTATTATATTATGGTATATAGGGTAGACTAAACTCATGAATAATTATATGATTCTATAAAAATGATTATTTTTTTCTTCAATATTAAACAATATTATATGAATCAAATTTATTTAATGAATAAATATATTAATTTTCAATATTTATCTCCAAATTATGGAATCTCTTCTATGATTTTGATTTAGTACACATTATCATGAATAATGTTATCTAATTAAAGTCATCAATAAATGACAAAAATTATTTATCATAATCTATATATTTTTTCTGCAATGGTTAGTAAGTATTAAAATGGAAAAATTACAAGAGATGAGTTATTTGAATATACACTCTTTTATATGAGGATTATAATTTCTTCCACTTTTAAATGTATATAATTAACATTTCATTTGTCTATTTAATAGTTTTAATTTAACTACATTTCATCCTTGAGTTAAATTATTCATTCGATTTCATCAAACATGCATAATAAATGTATAAAATAACTACTTATCATACTTCATGATCAAGTAATATGTATGTTTTTATTTTCCATTACTTGAAATTAGTTTCCTTTAGTCCACTATCATTGATTCATAAGATATATATATTCTATTTTTATTACAAAAAACTCTTCCTTCCAAAAGATGAATATATTAAAATCTTCACGTAGTTATAAAGTAGTCAACAGGTAATATTTTAATTGGTAAATAAAAGAGTATATATTATACTCAACTTCTTATTTCAAATTCTATCACTCTAAATAATTTTATTTTTAATGACATACCTTTATGAAAGGTATATAATTTATGATCCCTTTCTTGTACGAGTGTGAAAAATTGAGAATGAATTTAAATTTTTTATTAGGTGGCGTTTTATTTTTAGATCCATGATTTATAATGGATTTACATGAATTTAATTATCTTGAAATAGAATTTTCAAAAGGGATCCAGGTAAGAGAGACAACATTTGGGTCCAATAGGACATTGGTGGAAGAAAAAATAGTTGGGATGCTACAAAATTATGGTATAAGGCCATTCATCTGGGTCCAAAGGGTTCAAACTATTAATATTCAATGATATATGGAATTACCCCATTCATGGGTGATTCAAGAAATTATTATTTCCTCCACTTGTTGAATTGATGTTTTTGTTTTTTCAAATTGTGGTGGGGATTGTTCCCCCATGTGTTATGAGTGGAAGGAGTGCACAAATTGGTGGAGAATGGATAACCCATTCACCTATTTTAATCTTCCTTGATTTAGGGTGATTATTAGGGTTTTTGGATATTCGAGGTATGATATTTTCTCCACTTTTCTACCATTTAATTCACCATCAATTAGATAATATTGGTTTTGGTGTTTTTCCTGTTTCAGTTGAAGTATGGTATAAATAACCCTAATTGATAGGGATTTCACCTAACTTATTTAGAATTGTACTCAAAATGAGATTTTCACATCGTATCTCAAAATTTTAGAGAAGGATTTGTTTTTCAAATTATTTTTGGTGATTTTGGGTAAAATTTGTCATTGTATTTGTGACATAAATGGAAGATTTTTCATGGCCTAGTATCATGTATATTTAAGGAATAAATTGCACATAACTAGTTATATTTCTAGAGATATGATAGTCCTTAGTGATTTGTTTGGTTATTATAACACATTGGTTTAAATTTAATAATTAATTATATTTTTAAGAATTAATTATTTGTGTTATGTGATATGATATATGAGATCTGTTGATAAGAGAAGATTAGCCAATGCTTTGATAAACTTGAAAATAATTGGGTAGATTCCGTCGGACAATAGAAAGTAAATATAAAAGATTCACAAAAGGTAGGTGGTCCTAATACCAACCCTTATGGTTTAGGAAAAGTATTATGTGTTATGTGGTATGTGTGGTCACTCCACAGAGGATGTTAGGAAAATTTATGTTATGTGAATTATTTTAAGATAAATTAAATTCATTTAGATAAAAAATCTATAATTCCCTGATCTACCATGGGTAATGGCTGGTTTTCCTCCACCGTTAGTGGTTGAATCCTTAAGAATGTTATATTTCCATATGGTTAATACACATCTATTGTTGCGCACCTAATTTATATCAATTAATATGTCATAGAAACCCATGTACAAGGATCCCATTAATACATATATATAAATGTTGGTGAAGATCATTGATTAAAAACCTTGGGGCTATTCATTTAATACCTAAGATATTCCACTATGATTTTATAGTAGATTGATTTCAATGGGGAATTCCATACCCACTAAGTTATTGTGTCATATGTGGGTCGACCTAGATGAGATTAGTAGATAAGTTTGGTGTTTATAAAAATCTATGATGACATTGAAAAGAAGATTCTACTAAGGCCGCTTCCCTTGTGGTATTTGGAAAGATGCATAGCGAGGCCTTGAAGAGTTTCTAATTGAGTCGATGGATGTCATTACCTTTGAGGGAAGTGTGTTAAAACATGTTAAAATTTAAATTAATATGACACTTATGAGGTATCCTAGATGTGAGGAAACTTATGGGACCCCTAGAGATTCTCTTATGATAGAATTTCCATAGAAAGGGTTTTTATTGGTACAGGTAGATATATTAGAAGTTTTCACCTTAAAAAATAGATTATGTGATCCTAAGGGTTTTTGATAGTTGTGATAGAATTAGAAATTATCCAACATAATTTTTTTATTTTTTTCTTACATGTATTTACTTATAATTCTAATATTAATACCTACGAATACTTCCTTGGACTCAGATTATATTACTGATGTAATGTGATAGTGGTGTTGAGGATTCCTAGAGGTACACTCTAAGATCTATATTTTTAGCCTCATTTGATACTGGTGGGGAAATATTGATGAGAATATTTCATCATGGATTCCAAAATGTTCATCCTATAATATATATGTTGTCGAATATAAAAATATTAAAGAAACCATGATTTGACCTTAGGTAGGTACTGTATTACCTGGATGCTATATGTCCCTTGGATTCCAATCATATTTAGGATCCAAACATTTGGTATTTGGGATTTTGACCACTATTATTATTATCATTATAATGAGATGCCTATGCCACATGTTGGATCCTACTATTAAATCCATATAAAATAAATGTATCTGATTTGGATGAAAAGGTTTCATATTATTTGACCAATTGGCATGATGGAATGGAGATAATTCTAATCAGTTATTTCCTTGGGTTCTGGGGAATTGGCCAAGATCCATTCATCATTTATGGAGTTCTGAGAGATTCCCTAGACATCTGAGATATAGCTATTGATCCTATCATGATAGAATGTTTTCCCATATTTTCATGAAACTTTGGGATTTCTATGTAATTTTATAGGATCTGATATATTTATAGTTATAATAATACCAATATGTGGATAGTGACACCTTCAGACTAGATTAAGTTGGTATCATAGACTAAGGTTACGAATATGAGGATCGATGATGGATTATTTATATATTTATTTAATGTATAATCTAAATGTATTCCTATAGATTATTTCACATACATATATGATTACATTTTGGGTTTATAAAAGAAAATGTTGTTGGTTCCCTATTGGGTTTCATGTTAACATGGTTTTCAGGCTCCCATTGAACTTGTGTACTCTAACATAATCTCACATGGTTACAGGTATATATTGAACTAGGGCATGGTATTTTATGTTAGAGAAATATCAATTGGAGTATAACTATGATATGGGAGGTGGTATTTTGATTTATGATAATTTCCTCCTTTCTAGTTTTTGAATTTTCTTTTATTTAATTTTTATAACTGATCAGCTTAGCGGGAGATCTTTATTCCAAATAAAACACTAAAATTAATCATTAAAAATATTTATTTTTATGTATAGAATTAATTTTATTACAATTTAGGATCATTTCATGTTTTTAGTTTTAGATAATTAACATATAACTCATACATAACAAAACAATGAAATATAAATCGATCACTTCTGAATGGTATCCATTTTATCAGAATATGAAACATTTAAAAAAATCCTGACTTTTTTTTCATGGATAATCTCCAAAAATTTCAACATGACTACATGTTTTACCTAAACTATTATTAGATCTTGAGAAAATTGATTAAAAATGAGGGATTCATAAAAAATATATCTGTAAGGGATATAAATGAATTAATATCGTTAGTATAGTGAGAATAGGAAAACTCATACCACTATTACCTTGATCTTTAAATAAACAATTTACACAGGAATAACAAACAAAAAATAAAAATTATTAAAACCCATAGAAAGAAATTAAAACTTTTTTAGGTTAACTAGAAAATAATATATATATATATATATAACCCCTTCAAAATCCTTTTATCTAGAATAAGAATAATGTAAAATTATAACATATTCATTAATTAAGTATTAGAGATCTATAACTGAGATCGCCCTTCATATAAGTTATACCAGTCTCACCTATGGGGAATGGTGATTAACCCTTTGCCTAAGCTATATCAGACATAACCATTTCTAATGTGATATAATGGGACTCAACCCTTCATATAATCTATATCGAAATCACCAGTTTCTTACTTTCACCGTTCTATTTAAAACAAATAAAATCTTCATTTTTTAAAACCATCTAATGAAATTAAAATTAGATATAAAATTTTATTTATAATCAATTTATATCCTTATAAAAAATATTAAAAAATAAATAATATTTACATGGGTGAAATAATTATAAAATTAAACACTGAAACATTTAAAAAGTGGGTTTTTAATCAATGTGTCCCATACCACTTTGAAACATTTCAATCATAATCCACATGGATGAATTGCATTTAAAAAAACATTAAATAATATGAGAATAAATAAATTTATTATATGATATTTCAATGGGGATTTATAAAATCCTTATAAAAGGTGGGTTTATTACATAAATGTAATTCTCAACGAAAGATCCAATTCGTGGCATCAAATGACTTATTCTGTTTAATTTCATCCAAGACTAAGGATTCTCAGATTATTGGTGGTATTTTGGGATATTATTTGCGTAGGGTACGGAAGATCCACAAGGGATGATAGGTGTGGAGAATGGGGGTGGGTGAGTGCCTTTTTATATTGGCGGAGTGGAATTCTAGTAATTATTAAAAGGAAAACCCTATTAGGGGTTATAGATTAAATCATGTGAATAAAATAATGAAGAAATTTGATACAAGTAGGGATATAGTTGAAATATGGAAATCCAATTGGTTTTGTACATGTTTCCAGGTAAAATATCCCTACAAGATTAATGCTTATCCACTAAGTAAACTCATTTTACCTTAGTCGATGTAATTAATTTAATTTGATTTCACTAATACTTTTCATAAAACACAATATTTAAATAACTATAAATTATAAATTATTATGATTAACAATATTAAACTAATTTTCCAAATTTAAAATGCATAATCACCAAATTTAATTAAAATTAATCCTTCTTATGGAATGAGAAAAAAAGTTTTTAATGTAAACATTTTCGAAATTTGAAAAGTTTTTATATCAAATTTCAATGTGGAATTGATTATAAGGATCCAAAATAAATTAATGGATATAATATAAACCTATTTATGATTTTAAACTTATTAAATATATTATTTAACACTAATTTTTTTAAATTAAGATTATATTTTCAATTATAATCCATTATTTTTCAGTATTCCTCAAAACATGATACGTTTAATAAAAATTCCAAAAATTCATTTGAAGTATAGTTTGAAAATATTATTTAAAAATTGGTGTTTATTTTGTCAGGTATAATTTATAAAAGTTGCAAATTTTAGTATTAAAAAATGACCTCCCTTAAAAGGCTATAAAACTACATTTTAAAAATATACATGATTTTATACATAAAATTGGATTTATTCCAATGTTTATGCGATTAAATTTATTTTTTGAATTTGAAAACAATTTATTTTGTATATAACATATAAATTTTAGTAATACCTTTCAATAATAGTATATGAACCCAACCTTAAACATTAAATAGTCATAAATTATGTCAAGAATTTATAATGAGGATCTTTTCTGGTTTTGAGTTTTAGAGAATTACCCAATTAATATTACATAAAAACTTATATATTACATGTAGAAAATACTACTCAGTGTTCATTTTTCATATAAAAAAACTCCTAAAAACAAACATGTCCTGTTCCATGTTTTAGAAATCATGAATTTTCCTTGATCCAATCCTTAACCCTATTCATATTCATGTCCAATGGAAAAAATTTAAAAAGAACATGGGATGAGCATAAAAATTTTGTTAAGGGTTATAAAATAATAAAGGAAAATATTATTCCTTCAATAAATACAAATTAATGAATCTATACTTTTCAATCATAACATACCGTATGAAATCATATGATTTATGAATAACACACAGAAATCATAAATCACATAGGTACCTTAGGGATTCCATATAATAAATACATTGTAGTTATCACAGCTACATAGGGAGTTACGTTGGAATACCATTCATAGTATATTCCCTAAATCTCTCAGGAGAAACAATAATGTTTACCTCTGTCACATTACCCAATGAATTGTAGAACTATCTCGGGCTCCCCCGCACTAGGTTTTCATGGAACCACCCGTATACTTAAACGATTCCCAATAGCCGTAACATAATCATAACACAAGCTGAAAGTAAATATAACATTTCCACATTCCAATCAAAATATATCATATCAAGATATTGAAATAAAAAATTCTTTATGAAACCATTTTCCAAAGAATTTAAAATATTTAATAATGGGATTTTTAATCAAAGTGTCCCATACCACTTTATATATTTTGAAAACAATTTAAATTTAAAACATTAAAATCCAAATAAATAAATCCCTAAAAAATTTTTTAAAACATTAACATTAATGAGAATGATTTATAAGAATAAATGTTTAAAACATTTAAAATGATATTTTATTTAAAGAGTTCTTAACCAAATGAGAGTCATTAGGATTCAAATAATAGTGGAATAACATTAATAAAATATTATAATATCAAGAGAATATGTATATTCATGATATAATATATCAAAGGACAGTATATACACCATATAAAATTGAATTGTTTTATAATAACAAATAAGTCCCAATGGAATGTAAATTGAGAAAATGTCCCTTGAAAAGATCATATCCTTAGATCAAAGAAAAATAAATGACATAATTATGTCTGAAAAATAAGAATACACCCAATATAAGTGGATATTAATTTTAATATAATATGAGGCCATTCACACATATTCATAGCATGACATAATCAAGTTGTATAAGCTTAACCTAAATAATTGAAATTGGGTTAAGGAGTTCTGTTACAGAAATTCGATAGCCTTACAACATCTCTATAAAATTCATAAAATAAGGTGATGATAGAAAAAAAGGGTTTATAATCACCTGGACAATAAATTTACTAAAATAAGGATATATAATAACATATCCCAACATAAGAAAGAGGAAATAAAAATAAATAACATAAATGAAGTCTTTTAATCAAAGGAGGGTGAATGATTCCCACACCGATTTGGTAACAGACTAAACATACACCACATGAAAGAAGGATCATACAATTATGATGTAAATACACATAAATTATTGTATATTAAAAAAATAATACAATAATGTGAAATACATACACCACTCAAAATGAAATAGTGGCCATTATGGCATAAATCTCACGGGAATAAAAAAGAGATGACAAACTCTAACCACATTGAAATCAATCGAGTCATATGAACAAAAGTTAATAACCACCAATCGAATAATAGAATACCATGGATATAAATAGATTAATGATAATATATATCAAATGTTCGTGCTCAATACACCATAATCAATAAATAAGTGGTGAACAATGGAAATATCATGGAATTTAAAGTGTGATAAGAAAACTTCATACCACGTTGTAATCAATCAAGTTATAAGACCAAAAGTTAATAAACAATAAATTAATCATATAATAGCATGCATATAAAGATAATAATGATAATAAATATAAAATATAAGTACAAAATACACCACATGCAATAAATAAGTGGTGATCAAAGGAAATCTCACAGAATTAAAATAGGGAAAAGAAACCCCTTACCTCAAGTCCAACGGTCTTCTATATTCCTTATTATTCTTGAATAATAAAAATAAGATAATTTATACTTGATTAAGAAACGTTTTCAATTTAATTTTTCTTTTTATATAACTTATTATCATTCTATAAAAATTAGTTATTTATTTGAGTTCATATCGGACATTTTTTTGATGTTCAGAACATGAGTAAAAAATGAACTTCTTTTAATTACAAGTTGTCCCAGTGGTAAAAATTCCATTATCTATAGAATTATATTCACTATTTAGATATCATATATATAATATATATCTAGTATATAGATATATATTTATAATAGTACATGAAATTATAAATGCACTGATCATGGAGATAGTAAGTTGTATGTACTCACGAATGCTACTTTCATTTCTATTTCATTTTTAATGGACTTATAACATAATGACACATAAGTATTTTATAATTATAGTATCATATTATATATATGTTAAAAAATTTCATAACTCCATCCTTTATACATTCCATGTCTATCATGAACGAATCATATCACCAAGAGGGGGCGGTAGTCCGCACATACTCAAATAAAATTATCGTGTTTACACATATTGGAAAACATAAAGGTATGTTTGCAAATAAAAAGAAAAAAAGTGTAGATAAAACCATAAAATATTATATATCATATATAAATATAGTTCCATCATAATGTTTACCATGATAGGTGGTTGGAGATATTTGAACAATCATCATTTTGTGAGGCTGTAGTTCACCGTCAACAGAAACAATATGTTCATATCTATTTGATGGAGGTGTGTGGAAGTGTAGTTATAATATTTGTTCTAAAAACAACCTAGTATGTTTATGATACTAGTTTCTTTATTAAATAAAGTAATAAATGGAGTTTTTGGGGTTGTAGAAGTAAAATAAAAGCAAATAAATAAAGAGAATACATTATCTTTAAATCGGGTAACAACCTTAGTATTGAACCAAAATGATTTCTTGAAGTGGCTTTTGCCTAAGGTAAGGCTTTCAATTGGAATAGAGGGATGTAGGGAGAATAATTGATCAGATTTTGGATGAGCCAAGTGGGTGAGAAGTGTGAGTAATGGGTTAGAGGATATTGATTTTTATAAGTTGGGAGGAGGGCTCTTTAGGAAAGTTTGAAAATATTGAAAATATAATTTTATTATAATGATAATCGGTTTCTAAATGACCAAAAATCATTAAAGTAGATTATTATATGACTCATGTTCGAAATAAAATCATACAATAATAATTGTACAGGTTTTGGATACTGTTTTAATTTTTATAATCTTACTTATCTAAATCAGTCATTAATGAGGAAAACACTACATAATTATTGTGTCATAAATAATTTTATTTATTTGATGTCTAAACATTATAAAAAATACCATGATGTAGGAAATATTTTTAGCTTTCTAATGAATATTTATTGATTATTTGATAACTTATATAACATTATGTAAAAATTGATTTACTAAAAGATATATGTTTGTGTCATTTGTGTCTTTACTTTAAATTAATTAATATTAAGTGACATTATCACTTATAAGTGGCTTCATGGGGTCCCAAAATCAACACCAGGATTACCATGGTCGTAAATGTATCATAAAATAGGTTTATAACACATGTAAGGGTAAATTTAATATTATTATAATAATATATGTTACCATTATTTACCTGATTTTCCCTTTAACCATGGTAAATAAAATATTTACTAAAATAAATATTCATAATGTTTGAAAGTAAACTTTACCTATTTAAAAAATCTTGACCTCCTGATTCCAAATATGGAATCCATCATTCTAAATTCAAAACACAGAAGTGGCAGAAATTAATTTAAAATTAATTCATGTTGCCATAATAAAAAAATTGTTTTTAAGAAATAATAACTATCAAAAGATTGACAATTGTTTATGAAAACTCTCAATGTGAAATTACTAAAATTACCAAAAATGGATAAAATAGTAAAAAATAATCTAATTAAACTTTAAAAAAATTAAAAATATGATCTATCCATATAAATAAATTAGATAAAAGGCACTTTTGAATAAAAATACAGTATCTTTCAATATTCATTTAAAAAATGAACATTAGCAGAAAAATACCAAACTTTAATCCAAAGTAAATTTTGATGTGCTGATTCTAAAGAATAAAGTTATTTTGTCAAATAAAACATATTAATGTGAAAAAAAAACTATATTTAAAAAGGGTTCTCCATCAAAAGGCGGTAAAGCGACCTTTAAAAGAATAGTAGGGTATTTATGCTTAAAGTCGGCTTGTTTCTTATTTTAAGCCTTGAAAATTTAATTGATAAATGTAAAAACATTTATAAATCATGTATAATAATTTTCTAGTTAGTTCTATTCATTCCTCCATTACAATGATTAGGGGAAAAATACCATTTAAAATTATAATATTGTTATATTATTTTTCTGTATAACTCAATGTTGTGTGCAACGTAAGATTTAAAAGAAACCCGTTGATCTGTATCAGGTACACCATCGAATATAGCATCCATTTTAAAATAAAATTAATAATTAATTCAAAAATATTAATAAATATGAAAATTTCATATTTTTTATTAACCTAGGATGTTACATCCTTACCCCCTTTTGGGAATTGCATCATCACAAATTTAAAATTAGGCTGGAAAACTTTATTGAATTTCCCGCATCGAAAAATGAGTAAATAATACTATCACATTAAAATAAAATAAGATAATTAAAAAGGTTATCCGAGACAAAAAATACTAGGATTTCATGAAAACATGTATATGGAGGAGAAAAAAACCATCAAGTTCTGATAGAGAGTGATAGAAAACATGAAGAAGATAAAGTTAACCACCAGAAAATAAAAAACTTGTGATGGGTTAAAGAGTCTTTTATTCCCCATTAAGAAATGATAATAGACAACGTTTTTTAAGTTTCTTTTCATAAAGATGTGGAATTAATTTATAATCATAACTAAAAACATAAGTAAACAAACTTACTTATCATGTAAACATTCATAATTTTCAAAATTTCTACCAAAAACTCATATTTTCTCCAAATGATGTGAATTAAAACTGACATGGTCACATTAAATGCTCTAGAATAAACTTCTAGAGTATGAAATAATCAACAAAATATGATCTCGATATTTCCCCTATCATTGGACATTAACAAATACAAAATGGTTAGTACGAGATCAGATAATCCCCAAAAGGATAATACATTATAAAAATAATTACTACTCTTTATCTCCAAAATTCAACAAACAATACCCACTATTCAAAAAAGAGCATTCAGTACACAATTGTCCTTAAAATTATTCAATATTATCTAAACTAATTTTGAATCCCAAAACTCAATAGAATATGATCACATAGTCACCCATGATAAATCTTAGCATTTATATCCAAATAACATCGACTACTCTTAAAGTCTCATACTAAAGTGTAAATAACACAATCACATATTCTCTATGATAGGGTGGTCATTTCCATAAATAACTCAGATCATTATATATACACAACAAAAACATAGATTATTTAAAAATAAAATTTCAACCATTACTCCACAAATAATATCCCATAGTATTCTATTTCTTTTATGCATAAAATGTTCCCCAAAATAGAGAACATATTTGAAAATAAACTTTACCACTTAATCATCGAATCATTTTCCTATATTAAGGATATCCATTTGATAAAATATTGGTTCCAAAAATCAAATTATTCTTTATACATAAACTTTTTTAAATAAAAAATAATAATAAGTAATACAAACCAGGGACTTCATGTAGACTAGTGGTAGGTGATGCACCCTTGTCGCCATCGGTTGTGGGTTCGATTCATGCTACCTTGACGGACGCGACGAGTTTTCATCCAACTTACGAGTTATACCTTTTTATAAAACTAAAAAAACCTAACTTGTTTTAACCTTTATGGTTTTATTATAACTTTAATTTTCATCCCAATACATTAAGACCTCAACATATAAATTCATTAAGCCTTATATATATTGTCTTTTTTTTTTCTTATTTCACCTCCAAATGATAAAATAAAACTATTCCTAATAGATATAACAACATACCCTCATCACAATGTCCATATGGTTTCATCATCATCTTATTCACGTAGGTAGAAGGTCCTTGCATCGAAATAAGGATTTAAAGATCCTTCAAAATCATTTTCATCCATTATCCAAATACTCCTTGTACATCTTGGGTCATATGGGTGTTTGGAGAAAAATAGTTTCAGAAAATAATCATTAATGACATATTATTTCAAAAAATATTACAAAACATTATTTTTATAAAATAGTTTGATTGAATTTGAGTTTAAAAATTCAATTAATGGTCCTTTAAAAATACCATAAGTATGTAATAAGAGACAATATTGTAAAAGACTAAATAAATAGGTTGTTCAAGGGTCTCCTTCTTCAACACCTTTTGCAAAAACATAATATGATTCAAAATCATGAGATAAGGTAAAATATTTTAAAATTACTTGATAATATTTACCTTTCTGAAAATAAGGAATATTGTGAAAATAGGATTTGTTTAAATAGAACCCATGATCCATGATGATATCGAGGTATAGTGTAGGTGTTTGATATCTCAAACAACTGCTTTCAAGTGAGTTGTATGCTAGTAGAAGTTTCAAAGTCATATGAACATGACTTTACAATAATTATTTCAATCATGTAATCTTTAAAAGATAGGAATCTTGTTAGAGATCCCCATCCTACCATTTGTAACCATATTTACATTATATGAAAATGTTATAAAACCAGGATTTAATAGAAATAATAGACATAGGGACTAAACATGTGTTTAACTAAAACTCCTAATCCCTAAAGATGTCTAAACCGACCTTTGATACCAAATATAAGGACTTGACCTTAAACATTACATAATCTTGATTTATGTCAAGAATTTACAATGAGGATGTTTTCAAGTTTAGATTTTTAGATAATTAGGCCATAAATATTACATAACAACTTGAATATTATATGTAGACACTACTATTCAGTATCCATTTTTCATAAAATAAAAACTCTTAAAATGAAACAAGTCTAGTTCCATGTTTAAGAAAACATATCTTTTCCTTTACCAAATCCTTGAACCTATTAATCATTATTTCATGTAGAAAAAATTTCAAAAAAATATGGGATGTGCATAAAAAGCTCAGAAACGGTTATAAAATATTAAAGGAAAACATTAGTCCATCAATAAATACAAATCAATGAAACCATAATTTTTATTTATAACATACCTTATGAAATCAAATGATTTATGAATAAAACACAAAAATAATAAATCATAAAGGTAAATTATGGCATCTTTATGATATTTACATTTTAGCTATCACAGCTACATCGAGAGTTACTTTGGAATACCCATCACAGTATATTCCTTAAATCTATTTGGAGAACCATTAACGTTCCCCTTCGTCACATTACCCAATACATTGGACATCTATATCGGGATCAACCACTCTAGGTTTATCATGGAACCAACCATATATGATAACAATAATCAATAACCATAACCTAATCAGAACACATAACACAAGCATAGAGGAAAGATAATATATCGACATTCCAATCACAATATATTATATCAAGATATTGAAATAAATATTGCTTTATCAAACTATTTTCAAACCCATTTAAAACATTTAATAAAGGGATTATTGAATAAAAGTGTCCCATACCACGTTGAATATTTTGAATGAAATTTTAATTTCAAAACATTCAAGTCCATATAAATAAATCCTTAAATCCATTTTTAAAACATGGACATTAATGTGAAAGAATTAGAAAAATAAATCTTTAAAATATTTAATACATTATTTTAGTTAATGAGTTCCTAACCAAATGAGAGACACTTAAACGTAAATAATTGAGGAATAACATTATTAAAATCTTATAATATAAGGAGAATAAGTAGATTCATGATATAATATGTGAAAGGGTAGTATATACAACATATAATGGTGAATTTGTGAATAACAATAAACAAGTTTCAATGGAATATAAATTGAGGCAGAGTCCCTTGAAAAGATCATTTCCTTAGATTAAGGAAAAATCAATGACATGAAAAGCTGTGAAAAATTAGAATACACCCAATATAAGTGGATTTTAAGGGTAATACATTCAGAGTTCATTAACACATATTCATAGCATGACATAATCAAGAAGTATAAGCTTAAACCAAAGAATTGAAATATGGTTACAGAGTTCTCTTACAGAAATTCGATTGCCTAACAACGTCGCTTTAAAATTAATAAAATAAGTTTATGAGAGAGAAAAGTGTTTGTCAACACATTTAAATAATATTTATAGCAATAAGGATACAAAATAACATATCCCGACATAAGAAGGTGGAAATTAAAAGACATAACATAAATGAATCCATTTAAAAGGAGGAGGTTGAAGGATTCCCTCACCAATTTGGTAACATATGAAACATACACCACATAAAATAAGGATCATAAAATGAAGAAGTAAACAACCATAAATTAATTTATATTACACAAGGAATACATTCATGGGAAGTACATACAACACCGAAAAGGAAATATTGGAAAATATAGCATGAATCTCCGGGGAATAAAAAGTGACATGAAAACCTCTTACCACATTGAAATCAATCGAGTAGTACGAAAAAAAGTTTATAACCACCAAATAAATCACATAATACCATGAATATAAACAGAAAAATGATAATATATATCAAATGGTAGTACTCAATACAGCACATGCATTAAATAAGAAGCGAACAATGGAAATCTCATGGAATTAAATGTGAGACAGGAAACCCCTTACCACATCATAATCAATCGAGTTATAAGACCAAAAGTTAATATCCACCAAATTAATCACAAAATACCATGAATATAAATAGAATTATTATAATTTATATCAAATTTCTGTACACAATACACAACATGCTATAACGAAGTGGAAAACAAAGGAATTCTCACAGAATTAAAAGTGAGATAAGAAACCACTTACCTCAAGTCTGACATGTCTTGTATGTTTCTTGTTCTTCCTGAATAATAAAGTTAATTTCAAATTTATTAATAAAAATTATAAAGTTAATTATTCATTTATATCACCTATTAACTTGCTATAAAAATTAGTTAATTATTTGAGTTCACATCGGAAATTTTTTTGATGTTCGGAACATGAGTAAAAAATGAACATCTTTTAATTACAAGTTGTCCTTGTGGTAAAAATTATATAATCTCAAGAATTATATTCATGAGTTATATTCATGAACCTCTTTAATTTTTTTTTCACGAGTTATATATAATATATATAATATAAATCAAATATATTTATATTTATAATAGTACATGACATTTTAAATGCACCGTTAATGGAGATGGTTAGCCGTACGTATGCCTAAACGCTATATTCATTTTTATTTCATATTTAGTGTAATGAAAACTTAATTATACATTGGTATATTATAATTCTCGTATCATATGATATATATGTTACAAAATTTCATAATTCTATCATTTATACGTTCCCTGTATGTCATGAAAGAATCATATCACCTTGAGGGGGCGGTAGTCTACACTTTCTCAAATGAAATTATCGTGTTTACACATATTGGAAGGCCTAAAGGTATATTTGTAAATAAAAAAACATAATAATAGAGAAAAAATACATAATATATATCATATATAAATACATTTCCATCATAATGGCCACAATGAGAGGTGGTTGGAGATATTTGAACAATCATCGTTTCGTGAGGTAGTACTTCATTGTCCACAGAAACAGTATGTTCGTATCTATTAGTTGGGGGTGTGTGGAAGTGTAGTTTGAATACTTCTCAGAAAAAAAAAACCTTTTATATTGAGATTGTTGGTATTGTTATAAAATAAATGAATAAAGAGTGTTTATGGGGTCATAGAAGTAAAATAAAATAAAATAACTTAAGAGAAGATGTTACCTTTAAATTAGGTAACTCTATTTGGTTTGAACCAAAATGATTTCTTAAAGTACCTTATGCCAAAGTTATGAAATATATGTGGAATAGAGGGATGTAGGAAGATTAATTGGGTAGAGTTTTGATGAGCCAAGGGGCTTGATATGTGTGAGTAGTGGGTTAGAGGTGATGGCTTTTTATTAGGGGGAGGATGGCTCTTAAGGAAAGATTGAAAATATTATTTTATTATATAATTATTTTAGTTTTATAAAAGTCAAAAACATATTAAATTGAAATATAAGATTAATCATGTTTAAAATAAAATCATCCAATAATAATTGGATAGGTTCTGGAAATTGTATTAATTTTTTCAATCATATATATTTAAATAATTCATTAATGAGGTAAACACTACATCATTTCTGTGTCATAAAAAATATTATTTATTTGATGTCTAAAAATTATAAAAAAAATTCCATGATGTAGAAAATATTTTTAGCTTTATAATTAATATTTATAGTCCAATATATAACTTATATAATTCTATGGAAAAATTTATTTAATAAAAGATAAATGTTTTTGTCATTTTTGTCTTTACTTTAAATTAATTAATATAAAGTGTCATTATCTCACTTAAGTGGCCCCATGGGGTTCCAAAATAGACCCAAGGATTCCCATGGTTGGTTAGGTATCACAAAATTTTATTAGTACATATGGTATGATAAATTTAATAATATTATAATGTTATTCGTTACCCTTATTTACATGATTAACCCTTTGACCATGGTAAATAAAATATTTAATAAAGTTAATATTCGTAATGTAAAAGTTACCTATTTACCCAATTTTTAAGTCCTGATTCCAATTATAGAATCCATTTTTCCAAAATTAATAGTAATAAGTGGCAGAAATTAATTTAAAATTAATCCCCATTGTTAAAACAGAAAGCACATTTTTTAGAAATAATAACAATAAATAGATTGACAATTGTTTAGGTCCAATTTCAATGAGAAATTAATTCCAATGACCAACATTAGATTAAAATTGTAAAAAAATAATCTAATTACACTTTAAAACCAATTAGAAAAATAATCAATCCATATAAATAAATTAGATTAAAAGGTGGTTTTGAATTAAAATACAGTATTTTTCACTAATCATTTAAAAACTGAACATTATCAAAAAATAGAAACATTTCATCCAAAGTAAGTATTGATGTCCTGATTATAAAGAAGAATATTATTTTGGTAAATATAACATATAAAATTGAAGAAAAGATGTCAAAAGTGTTCACCATCAAAAGGTGGTAAAACAACCTTTTAAAGAATATTATAGTATTTATGCTTAAAATCAGTCCCCTTCTTATTTTAATCCTCTAAAATTTATTAAATAAATGTAAAAAAATTTAACAAACATGTATAATAATTTTTAGTTAGTTATTTTCATTATTTCCAATACAATGACTAGGTGTTAACTACCATTTAAAATAATAATAATACTATATTATTTATCGGTATAACTGAACATTGTGTGAAACATAAGATTTCAAAGAAACCCATTGTTGTGTATCAGGTACAACATCAAAAACATCACCCCCTTTAAATAAAAATTAATAACTAATTCACAAATATTAATAAATATGAAATTTTCATAATTTTTTCCCTAGGATGTTACAAATAGTGATTAATTTTATTTATTAAGATAAAATTCCATTCTAGTCAAAAAAATAATTTTCCATATAAAGATACCATTTATTTTAAATTGGTATTTATTTTCCATTTTTATTAACTGGTAACTAGTGAATTATTCTTATAGTAATGTGTAATATTAAATTTAATTATTTTGTTAATCTCATTCATTACTACAATTCCAACAAAAATATGATAACCATCAAAAATATATTAGTAGTATACTCTTGTTCGGTAAGACTCGGGCTTGTGTTTAACATAAGCCATCAAAGGAGATATATTTTGTGTGAAACAAATGATAGTCATGGTGTTGTGTGTGAGGAAAACTAAACAATATATTTCATGTAACATAATCTATTAAATTATTTAAATTAATTTGAATGAATATATTTTATAAAATCTCAGGATGTTATATCCTACCAAACATAAAATGATTTTCTCCCTCGAAATTCCTCATGGTTATCAAATGATTTAAATTTATTGTATTATATTATTTATAACATCATAGTACAAAGGGTTAATAAAAATCGTCTAAAAAGGATAAAGTGGGAATCATAAACATCACCAAAAGTTACACATAAATATGATTCTATATTGGGAAAACATTGGTGGGATATTAAACTATGGATTTGGACTGGAAAATAATTCTCTTGGAATAACTGATTGTGATAGAGAATATGGTCAATAGGGATTCAATGAAGAAAAATCCACAATCGAAATTGGAGGGTATAATTTTTTTTGATATCATCATAAAGAATGGAAAAAGGATAAAATTTAAGTTCAAGATCCTTTTTCTTAGATATGAATGATTAATGCATTATATATGATAAGTACAGAGGGAAATATACTTACATAATGAGAAAATATTCATCCTTCAGTCACTTTCAACCAAGGAATCATCTATTTCTTAAAAAATTGTGTATCGTAGATTTTTTTTTGCCTCAAGCACTAGAATAATCTTCTAACTGTTCACATAATCTACAAAATAATTACATAATAAATCTACTATATTTATATATTAACTTAAAACAAAACTATTTTCACATACTAAGACAAGTCAAACATTCACGTGATGAGATAATAAATTATTATCTTAAGTTAAACAGTTATACCAAATGTGAAAACTTAATCATTCCGTAGATATATAACCATAATGGTTTGAAAATCAATTGAACTTATGTCCACACAAGTTGTGGTATTATTTCTAAAATAACATTTAAATATATAATTTAGACATATATAGAAAATCAGTAAATTCCCTCAAATGTATTTCAATAATTTAAAACATTTAAAGAGGTGTGAAAAAGAAATTGGGATTATAGCCAACTAATAAAACATAATGATATCCTTGGAGCTGTAACCACTTTACTAGATTTACCTACATCAATTATAGAAGTAGAAAATGATTTCTCCATCCTTTTTTATTATAGTCCTGTTGATTTCAACCATGAGTAAATATATTTTGAAAAAAATTCTTTAATTTCCCAACTCATTTCTATTGAAGAATCTTACTGTTGAATTTATCTCTATTATCTCATTATTGGATTGCTAAGGTTTATTTTCTTTTCTGTCATGAACCTTGTGACGAATCTTACCACACTGATAATACATTCAAGATCCTAGAATACATTCCCCCAAAGAAAATTTATCACACAAATAATAAGTTTTTTTCTTACTTATAAAATTATTAGTATCATGGTTCACCATTTTCTATAACCCTTACCGTTTATTACTATTGTAATCTCATGGAACATATTTCTCATCAAAATATATCTCAAAAAAGAACTACATTATCAAATATTTTAAATTATTTATAATAAAAAATCTCATCACATACATGCTTTCAATCCTATGTAAAATCTATTAATTTTATTTTCAATGTCTTGAATAATTTTTTTCACATTCCCAGCAAATGTTGTGATGTTTTCTTCATATACAGACATAGAATTGTGATCATTTTTTATTAATTCCAATAATTATTTGTCCACAAAATACTGAAAATATGTGGTAAATATTTATCAATAAATTTATCCTTTAATTATTACTATTACATATAATCAATATCATCTTTATCTCTGGAACCATTAACCAAATTCCACGATCAATCAGATTCACCTTCAAAATGATAAATGTAAAGAGTTACCTTTTGATGTATTGAATATCCCAGGAATTCAAATATTATTTAAATTGAATTAATCCATCATTAAGATACCACTGAGTTTGATGATACATTTAATTATGAGGAAGGATTAATCATGAAATGTTGTACTAAATATTTTTTCCTACGACATAGATTAGGTTTCTATATGGCATAGATACAACCACCATTAATTTATTTCATGTTTCAAGGGATCTATTAGTATATAAATTATTATGTTCTAATTAAAATTATATATGGATGTATATTTTTAAAGATATTTTCCTCTCGATTCCTTCCCACTACATCTTCCTGGTATAATTTATGGAAAGATATTCTGAATAAACATAAATTAGATTAATAAATATGGTAATATGAAAATACTAAATCTTTTTAACTTAACCATAATGTATTATAATCTATGGGAATGATATATACACTATAATAACATTTATTGATGTCTAAATCTTTCCATTTTTACCAAATAAATAAACATGACCTCAATCATTACACAATATTTAGTTTTTAAGTCAAGAATTCATTCTCTATCATTTGATTATATTTTCAGGTTTATAGTTTTACATAATTTGGACATAACTCATACATAAGAAAAACATGAAATATGTAGAGTAAAATTACAATTATTGTCAAATTTTCTAATAATATATAACATTCAAAATAATGCATGTATTATTTTCAAGTAAAATCTCCATAAATGTCAACTTGAATTTTTTCATTTCCCTAACCTATTCTAAAATACTGAGAAAATCAATTAGAAACATGGGATTAGTATAAATTGATATATATGGGATAAAAAAATATAAAACCATTATTTAAAGTAACATATAAATTTTTATAAAACTTTTACCCTTTCCATCAAATATTTTATTCACATGTATAAAACACACACAAAGAAAATCATTAAAACCCATATTAAGAAACTAAAACCCCATTAGGTGAAATAGAGAATTATATACATAAAACAAGTTCAATATACATTTAATTTGAATAACCATTAGGTTAAATTCAAAAATTATCATTAACCAATGAATTAGAGATCGTTAATGGAGATCTCCATTCATAAAAGATATATCTAGCTAACTTATGAGCTAAAATGAGGATTACGAATTCATAAAATAAATATCATGATAAACCCTTTCTCATTTGCTATAATTGGGATCCACCCATCATATAAGATATTTCGAGCATAACTATGAGCTATAAAGGGAATCAACCCTTCTTATAAAATTTATTAATCCCACCCATTTCATTTAATGCTCAACTACCAAATCAGGTAAACACATTTATCATAAAACCCTTTATAAAACAATTTTAAACTAATTTGAAAATTACTTTTTGATTAAAGTTAAATTTTACTTTAAGAAATATTTACAATATCAAAATACCCATAAATTAAAGCATTATTTTTCGTTTAAGAAACAATATAATATTTAAATTGAATATTGGAATGAAATTACAGTAACAACGGTAGGAAAATTCATTATTGACACTCCATTTTAAACACATAAAAATATTTATTTTTTAAAACCATTGAATGAAATTATAAATATTCCTAAAATTTATTTTATTAAACTTATATATCAATATAAATAAAAATATAAAATAATATTAGAAATATTTACATAGAGTAAATGGTTTTTAAATTAAATCATAAAAAATTTTAAAATCTATTTTTTGAATCAAATTGTCGCATACAATATTGAACCATTTGAATGAGAAACCCATTGAATTAAAAACATTTAACAAAACATTAAATAAAAATATAATTTATAAATTCATGATATCATATGTCAAAGTTGATTTGAATATTCCTCATAAAATAATGTTTTCATATAAAATTAAAATATGTTTCAATGAAATGAGAATGAGATGATATCCCCCACATTGGAACCTACTTGTCACATGTGTCTTTATCTTCCACTGTTTCAAGAAACTCATTTTGGAGTTCACTAAAATAATTACTTGGTCTGATTTATACCCAATGTTGGCCTTCTTGTATGAGAGTATCTGTTTTGGGATACTATTTTTATAGGACTAGTATGATCCATAAGCCTTGAGAGGTGTGAAGAATAGGGGAGAGTGAGTTCCATTTTTTGTTGGAGGTTGAGTGGCATTCTTGTAAATTCAAAAAGGTAAAAACTATTGAGAGGTATCATTTGCATACTTTCACTCTAATAATGATCCAAATTATATACATTTGGGTATATTATTGAAATATTTCTATCAAATTGGATTTGGATAAGTCTCTATGTCGTTGGCTCGTTATGATTAATGTTTAACCACTAAGTGAACTCATTTTTACCTAAATTGAGGTAATTAATTTTAATTACTTTTACATATATATTTTGGAAAAAAAATTTGTTTACCAAAATAGAAATAATAAATTATGATTATTACAAATATTTAATCCATGCTTCTAAATTCTAATCACATAAGTGCCATAATAATATTTAAATTTAATCCCCTAGATGGATTGAGAATGAAGGTTTTAATGTAAAAAGTTAAAAATTCGAAATGTTTTTAAATCTAACTTCAATTATAAATTTATTATAACAACCTAAATTTAATCAAAGTATATAGATTTTTTTTAATATTCTTTAAATCCATATAAATATAAAATGTAACACTTTAAATATTGTAGATGAAAAATAAGTTTTCAATTAAAATACAATATTTATCTATATTCATTAAAACCTAAAACTTCTCAAAAAATTCCAAAAATTAAACCAAAATAAATTTGATATTCTTATTTAAAAATTAATTTTATGTTTTTATATATTATTTTCAAGATTTCAAAATTATATTTTAAAAAAATGTTTTATTAAAATCTGGTAATACTTCCTTTAAAAAATATACAACTTTTATTATTAAAATTGGATTTATTCTTATATAATCTTATAAAACACATTGGATTAATACAAAAATATTTTTTAAATATATTCATTTAAATTTCATTAATATATTTAACATATATTGATTAATTTGATTTATTTTGATAAAACACCATTCTGGTCATAAGATTGGTTTTTTCTAAAAACACGTCCTTTATATTCAATTAGTCTTTATATTCATGTATAATTAATTGGTGACAAATAAATTAATTTTATAAAAATGTTTAAACTATTATTTGACAATTTAGTTAATCTCATTCATTCCTTCCTTTCCAACAACAGAGTTACAACTATTATAACAATATTGGAAATATATTGTTTTCCAGTAAGATATAGGATTTTGTGAAACATTAGTTATCAATAGAACATGATGTTGATTTCAACAAAATATAAAACTCATATTGTGATTAATTAAAAATGAACTATAGATTATGTGTAACACAATCTATTAAATAATTTAAATTAATTTTAAATAATATATTTCATAAAATATCAGATTGCAATATCATACCCATAGATGACCATTTGAGTTGTTTAATTCATTTCAAATATTTATGAATCTTGTTTACCTGGTATGGAATACATGATGGATAGTTATTCCATGTGTATGATACTTTGTAATTTATTTATTGTACAGTCTAATATTTGTGGAATAGTCTCCCCATAGTAACTCCTTAAACCTCCACTTCTAATTGATATCCATTGGTGTACAGGATGGATAATCTGATACGAAGTGGATAAGAGTGGAATTTGTGGTCAATGAAAATTCAATATGCCAATTTAAGGTATTTATGAAGATGTTGGAAAAGCCTTAGAGAATTGTTTTTAATGAAAATCATTAAATGATTCCCTTGATCTATTCTCGAAGTGGATATAATACTTGATGATTATTGAGAGGATTCTATGTTCCAGGACTTGAATCAAGGTGATACATTGTTACAGAGAATTGAATGATATATTTGATTAATTCTACAAGAGTATATAATACTTGAATGTTAATGAACTGATCCTAATTTCCAAGACTTTTATTAAGGTGATACATCGTTACAACACATGAAGAAGTCTATACAATACTCAATTGCATGAGGAAAGTGTTGAAGATCTATCCACTGATTCTAAATAGATGATGTTTAAGAATTAGATGATTGTTTGAGCTGATCATCAATTTCCAAGATATGTGTTTAAAGATACCACATCACTCCTTACAATAAGAAATCCATGCATTATTCTTTAATTCATGAGGAATAAATAAAAAATCCATGCCTCATACATGATTGGGTTAAAGTAATGAATTGAGGATATTTTAGATTCATGATCTATAAAGAACGGAATGGATGATGTTTGAATATGAATAATGAGAAAGGAAGCATTCATGGGATTAGTATGGAATCTGATAAGTGTATTCCCATGCATGGGATTTGTAGGAAGAAGGTTGCTAAGCACTCTTGTTCACATGGTTTTAAACCAAGTAGGCCTTATTGTAACATCCCAGGTAAATAAAGAATATTACTTTTCCATATTTATTTATACTTGTGAAATAAAATATTAATATTACTTTAAAGGGAACCCTATGCTCGATGACGTACCCAATACGCAACAATGAGTTTATTTGAAATATTACATTGCACTCTAATAATAAAATAATATTATTTTAAATGGTAGTTAATGCTGAGACGTTGTAATGGCGGCAATGAATAGAACTATCTAAAAAATGATTATATATTTTTGTCAAATATTTTTAATTTTATCCAATAAATGTTAGAGGCTTCAGATGCGAATGAATCCAATTTTAAGCGTAAATATTCGAATATTCTTTAAAAGGTTGATTAACCACCTTTTGATTGTAGGCCCTTTGTAAATCCACTTTTTTAAAATTTTATATGTTATATTGGACCAAATAAAATCCTTCTTTAGAATCTAGACATAAAAATTTACTTTTAGTAAATTTTTGTTATTTTTTCCGATAAAGATCATTTTTAGTGAAAATGTTGTATTTTAATTCAAAACCTCCTTTTAATCTGATTTATTTATATGGATAGATTAACATTTTAATTGTTTTTAAATTATAGTTAGAATATTTTTTTACCATTTAATCCAATGGTGGACATTCGAATTAATTTCTATTTGAAATTGGACTTAAACTAGTGTCAATATTTTGATATATTTTGTTTCTTAAAAACACGCTATTTGTTTTGATAATGGGAATTAATTATTAAATTGAATAATGAAACTTATATGTTTTGAATTTTGTAAAATAGACATCATTTTTGAATTAGGAGTATCAAATATATCTTAGAGAGAATTTTTGGTATTTTTCTGAAAAACATCAATTTTTGATGAATAGTGAAACCACTAAGTGGTAGTTAAAAAACTGATTTTTCGTTTAAATGAAATTTTACCACCTACGTGATTTGAATTTCAAAAATATGACATACATGGTTTTCATTAGGATGTAAAATGTGGTTCAATGGGATGAAAATAATTTTTGGTGAATAGTAGCTTTTAGGTTTTATTAATCGCGATTAAAGGTAATTAGTGTAATTTAAGGTAATGATAATGTTATAATAATATTAAATGACCATGACACATGTCCTACCCTTATTGGATGAGTCATGGGAGACCAGGAAAATCCATGGGTCAACTTGGGGACCTCATGGAGCCACTTCGAAAAGAAAATGACATTAATAACTTTTTATTTAAAGTTAAAATAAAAATTTCACAAACATGTATTGTTTTACGAAAACAATTTTTACATGGGGTTTTACAAGTCATATTTTTGACTATAAATATTCATTGGAAAAGTAAATATTTTTTATAAATCATAGTATTTTTTTTTTATTTTTTTACATTAATTAAATTAATTTATTTATGACACCATGATGATGCAGCGATTACCTCATTAATGAACAGTTTAAATAAAATGAAATGATAATTTAAAATCTAATACATACACTTGTCAAAAACCTATTGGATGAGAGGATTTAGAACCCTTATCACCTTATCCTTGAAATATATAATTTTTGGACCTTTGATATCTGAAAATAATTTTATAATAAAGTAACTTTTCAAGTCTCTCCAAGAGTTCCCCTCCTCACTCTTATAAAAGGCCCCAACCTCTACCTCTTTACCCACAACTCTCAAGCCGTTGGCTCGTCCAACTTCTGCCCATATTGTCTCTCCACATCCCTCTATTACTCCTAGAATCCTCACTTTGGGCATTAGTCATTCTATGTAAGCCTTTGATCTCAAATCAAAAAGAGTTATCCGATTTGAAGGTAATGTCTTCTTTTATGTTCTTTTGTTCTATTTTGCTTCTCCAACCCCCAAAACTCTTTTTATTCCAATATTTTGTAACAAAAATAGTATCTTAAATATACTAGGATGATGTTATAAATATTATTAGAGCTAAACTTATACACACCTCCATCTAATGGTTAAAGAACATTCTGTTTCTGTGGGTTGTGAATTACTACCACACGAAATGATGATTGTTCAATATTCTTTTAACACATTGCATGGTGGAAATTAAGATGTCACTGTATTTATATATGATATATAAATTATTTTTATGTAGTCCTAATTCTTCTGTATTTTTCATTTATGATATACCTTTAGGGTTTCAAGAATGGGTGAACACGTTAATTTCATTTTAGGAAGTGCGGACTACCACACCCTCCAAGTGATTTGAATCGTTAATACCATATGTGAGATGTATAAAGGATGGATTTAATGATGTTATATATTATATTATATATTAATTTTAATATAACTATGTATAATTATTTTTTTCATTCCATTAATGTATGAAATATAAATGAATGTAGTGTTCATGCGTACGTACGACTTACTGTCTCCATGAACGGTACATTTCATTTCTTATCTACAAATGTTATGTACTATTATAAGTACATATATATAATGGATATATATGTCACATATTATGTGTAAATTATGTATATCATTCTGGAATTATAATATATATATATCTCATTTAGTTTTAATACCATTAATATGACAAAGAAAATGAAATTAGCGTTCATGCGTACGTACGACCTACCGTCTCCATGAACGGTGCATTTCATTTTTTTTATCTCCAAATGGTATATAATAGTATAAAATGAACATATACTGGATATATATTATATTTAAATCATTAATACTATTTTGGAGATGATGTACCTATAACTACATGGAAAATTCCTTTCCAAGAAGTTCAATTTTGACTCATGTATCGAACATCGACAAAAATTTCTGGTATGAACTCACATTACTAACCAATTATTATAACATTATAATATGTGATATGAACTGAATAAAATTCTTTAAAGGTGTTACTTAAGAAATTACATATTGACGAAAGTTTATTATTTAGGAATATAATTAAACGAACAAGGCAAGTCAGACTTGAGGTAAGGGATCACATCACTCTCTTTCTTTTTAATTACTCTATTTTATGTCACTTATTTTAAGCTCCTCTTTAGTATGATGGGGGATGCTATTTTATATTCCTCTTACTATTATTTTTATGTTAAAATGATGAGATACCCTATTTGATCTCATCAATCCATTTTTGTATGTTTTATGTGGTGCCGTTAGGCTGCCGAAATTTCGTAAGGGATTGTTTTTATCTCACATTGTGTTCCCGAGAGATTCATGCTACATTTGCCACTATTTCCTTTTGTGGGATGTATTTACTGCCCATGACTGTATTATTTTAGTAATATAATTTATTTTATGGGTATTTACATCTTTATTGTATGACCCTTCTTTCATGGGGTGTACGTTTTGAATGTTACCCAAATCGATAAGGGAACCTTTCACCTTCCTCTTTTTAAAAGACTTCTTTTTGTTAAGTCTTTTAATTTACATATTCTTATGTTGGGATATGTTATTATATATCCTTATTTCTGTAAATTTTATGTCCAAGTGATGAGATATCCTTTTTATCTCTCATCAACTGATTTTCTAAATTTTAAAGTGACGTCGTTAGACTGTCAAATTTCTGTAAGAGAACTTATTATGCCAATTTCAATTCATTGGGTTAAAACTCTACTTCTTGATTATGTCATGCTATGAATATGTGTGGATGAACTCTAACTGTTTTGCCCTTAATATCCTATTATATTGAGTGTATTTATATTTGTCAAACATAATTACATAATGGATTTATCCTTAATCTAGGGATACTGAATTTTTATTGGACTTCGTCTCAATCTCCTTTCATTGAGGAATATTTTGTTTTAATAAAAGAATTTATTTTATACTCTGTATAAACCTATTTGAATTCTACTTTTATTCAAACTGAATCTTTTCTATACAAATCGTTTTACTAAACGACAAAAATTATGTTTCTTTATAACGTACGCGGTGAAAACGACCTTTCCTCCGCCACGAGTATTATTTGATCTTTGGCTTCCTCAACATGCAATAATATTTTTAAAAGTAAATAAATACCATATAATCCATTATGTATTTTTTTATTGAAAAAGGTATTGATAATGGATTTGTTATGTAAACATATTTATGTGATATATTGTGATTGAAATGTGGAAATGTTTTCTTTCCATTGTATTTGTTTTATGTATTATGATTTTGTAATGGTATTTGGACATTTGATGGGTGGTTACATGATAAACCATCTGAAGGATGGTTCTGTGAATACCAAGACGAGTCGTTACCTTATAAACTACAATGTATTGGGTATGGAAGTCAGCCATATGGCTATTCCATGTAGTGATATGTGTGGAAGTCGACCGTATGGTTATTCCATTTCAGTATGTTTATGTCCCATGTTACCTTTATATGTTATGTGTTCTTTATATGGGATTATGGTAATCTTTTGGTTCCAAAGGATAAGTATTGATCATTCATTCAGTAAAGAGTATTTACTAATTCATGAAGGTAAAAAGTATTACTTTGATAAAGTATTCATAGTTTACTTGTTGTTTGGAAAAGCTAACAATTTTTCTTCTTTGTGTATCCTTTAATGTGATTTTTATGCTCATCCCATGTTTTTGAAATGTTCTCCAGAGGACTTAAAGATTAATAGCGTCAAGGATGGGATAAAGGAAAGATATGCTCTCTAAAACATGGAACTAGACATGTTTCTTTTTAAGAGTTTTTATTTTATGGAAACATAGCAGAAATTTCTACTTTGTAATCATTTGAGATGTAATAATTATGTCCTAATTCTCTAAAACTCTAAACCTGAACAGATCCTCAATGTAAATTATTCATTTAATTCATGATTATGTAATGTTTAATGGACTGGTCCTTACAGTTGGTATCAAATGTCGGTTTAGATAAAATTAGAGGTTAGAGTGTTGTTTAAGAATAAGTGACCAGTTGTGTATAACCACAATGGGTAGTATATTAGATTGAGTCATTGTTTGTTTGAAAGTAAGAATTAGTTTGAGATAACTTGTATTACTATATCTTAGTGTTTATCATCCTCATTATTATATAATGATTTTACTGATATGCTGACACTGACCTTTTTGGTTTTAGTAAATGGCTGGAACTAGTAGGCAACAAATTAATAGTGGACGTGAAGGAATCTATGACAGTTTTCTGAGTGAGCAACTGAATGATATGGGAGCTACAATTTGAACTCTTGTGTTTATCCACAACTAACTATCTGGAGTCATTATTGACCACCGAAACCTTGGTGATTTTTATAAGGCATCATATATGAGATAAAAAAAATCCCTATGGATGTTCGGGTAATAATCATAAAGGTAAGTGTGTTAAAAACCAATGTTTAAAAGATTTGGAAAGAAACACATAGGAAAATGTTTCAAAGGGACAGAAAGATGATATAGATATATAAATAAAGGTCATAAAGAAGGAACCTTCCATGGAAAAAATAAAACAACCAGTTGACTTGAGGAAAGGGAAAGAAGTTCTTTCTGAGGGATCAATTGAATGTTTTAAATGTCGTGTGCATGGTCATTATGAAAACACATGTAATACGAAGAAGTTTCAGGAATGGGATACCCGTGGTCGTACAAATATTCATTTACCAATACATATTGCCATTCCTATTAAGGATGAAGAAACTGACAATGAACAATAAAAGGTGTGGATTATTTTTTAACATATGTCTTCCTATTTTGGAATATTAGGATATGATTCATGATTTTTTTAGAAAAGAATTATTTCAGAATAATTTGGAAAGGAATGGTGAATGTATCATTAAGAAGTTTGAATGAGTATGATGTCAAAATATAAGGGATTCAAGTGTTATGGAGAAATTCTTAAAATTATTAAGTCTCTTTTGATGATGGGGTTACTTTAGAATACTTTTTATAGTTTGTGTAACCCTGATGTTGGATATATGAAAATTTTATTCAAGGAATATTTATCTGTTCTTTTATGGACATAGTTATAAAGAACCATTTGGGTTTACATGATCCTTACTTTTGAGGTAATTATGGGTTACTTTATGTTATGATGGAAAATGAAAGGCATGAGATAAAATTCAGGTTAAATTATGTTATGGTTATTTTTGATGATTTTATCTCTTTTTGGGGAATGTTTTGAGAATTATATAGTTTTAGAAAAAGGACAACACATAGACCGTGTGACAAGCCGTCGCGTCGGACAAAGTTGTGGGAATCGAACCCACAACCAAAGTGTGACTGCTACTTATTGCCTACCACTGTACTACATGAAGTCCCTGGTTAGTATGAAAAATTATTTTTAGTTATATAATTTTATGAATAAATAATAAGTTGATTTTTTGTTATCTAGGAAAATATTGACCTATCATGGAGGATATATGATTAGGTTAATTACTTGACAATATGAGACTTTAAGAGAAACTTATGTTATTTGGAGATAAATGTTAATTTTTACCTCGGAAGACTATGTCATTAAATCCTTAAAATATTTGGGTTTCAATCTTAGTTTGGTTTACTTTGAAGAATTTTATGGAACAATTGTGTATTGAATGGTCTTTGTTGAACATTGGGATTTGTTGGACAAATTTTGGAGAGCAAGAATAGATTTTCTTTTTATAAAGGATTATCCTTTTGTGGATTATCAGATCATGTTCTAACAATTTTGCTTTTGGTTAAGGTCTAGAGACATGGGAAATATATAATTCTCTTTTGTTGATTATGTGATTCTCTAGAAGTTGATTATAGCGCTCTTAATGTGAACAAGTCATCCTAAATACGCGTCTTTTGTAGGAAAAAATGAGTTTGTGTAAGAAATCTAGTAAGAGATAAAAGTATAAATGACAAGAAATTATATTTCCTTGTGATTTAATTAAGATCATAAATAAATTCCTCAGTGAAATGTAACTTAAAACTTAAATGGTGTCTGTTAACTTTTCCTACGTGGGAATAAAATACCGTTTAACCCCTCACAAACTTGTGATTTTCTGGTGGTTAACTTTATCCTAAACATGTTTATATCACTCTCTCTCAGAACTTAACCCTGTATTTTTTTCTTCCATATCCATTTTTTCATTGAATCCTAGTACATGTTGTCTTAGGTGACCTTGGTAATTTTTTTATTTCTTTTAAAGTGATAGTTTAATTTACTCCTTTTCTGATGTGGGGCTTTCAATGAACTTTCCAAGCCCAATTTTAAAATTGCGAGGATGCAATTCCCAAAGGGGGGGGGGGATGATGTAACATCCCAGATAAATAACGAATATTAATTTTTCATATTTATTATTATTTGTGAAATAAATTATTAATATTACTTTAAAGGGAACGCTATGCTCGATGGCATACCCAATATGCAACAACGAGTTTCTTTGAAATCTTACATGCACTCTAATAATAAAATAATATTATTTTAAATGGTAGTTAATGACTAGTGGTTGTAATGGCAGGAATGAGCGGAACTAACTCCAAAATTATTATATATGTTTTTCAAATATTTTTACTTTTATCCAATAAATTTTAGTGGCTTGAAATATGAATGAATCCAATTTTAAGCGTAAATATTCAAATATTCTTTAAAAGGTTGATTAACTGCCTTTTGATGGAGAACCCTTTTTAAATACACTTTTTGAAAAAAATTTATGTTATATTGGACCAAATAAAATCCTTCTTTAGAATCTGGACATCAAAATTTACTTTGTGGAAATTTTTGTTATTATTTCCGATAAAGATCATTTTTAGTGAAAATGTTGTATTTTAATTCAAACCCATTTTTTAATCTGATTTATTTATATGGATAGATTATATTTTTAATTGGTTTTATAGTATAGTTAGAATATATTTTTTACATTTAATCCAATGTTGGTCATTGGAATTAATTTCACTTTGAAATTGGACTTAAACTAGTGTCAATATTTTGATATATTTTGCTTCTTAAAAGCACTCTATTTGTTTTGACAACAGGAATTAATTATTAAATTGATTAATGCAACATATATGTTCTGAATTTTGTAAAATATACATCATTTTTGAATTCGGAATATCAAATATAGCATAGGGGGAATGTTTGGTATTTTTATGAAAAACATCAATTTTTGATGAATTGTGAAACCACTAAGTGGTAGTTAAAAACTGATTTTTCATTTAAATGAAATTTTACCACCACTGTTATTTGAATTTAAAAAATCCAATATACATGGCTGTAATTAAGATGATAATTTTGGTTCAATGGGAAGAAAATATTTTTTGGTGAATAGTAAATTTTATGTTTTATTAATCGCAATTAAATGTAATTAGTGTAATTTAAGGTAAAGATAATGTTATAATAATATGAAATGACCATGACACATGTCCCACCCTTATTGGATGAGTCATTGCCAACCAAAAAAATCCATGGGTCAACTTGGGGACCTCATGGAGCCACATGGGTAAGAAAATGACATTAATAACTTTTTATTTAAAGTTAAAATAAAAATGTCACAAACATGTATTTTTTTACGAAAACAATTTTTACATGGGGTTATACAAGTCATATTTTTGACTATAAATATTAATTGGAAATAAAAAATTATTTCCTAAATCATAGCAGTTTTTTTATAATTTTTATGAATTAAATAAATTTATTTATTTATGACACCATGATGATGCAGCGATTACCCCATTAATGAATGATTTAAATAAAATGAAATGATAATGTAAAATATAAGACATACACTTGTAAAAAACCTATTTGATGTGTGGATTTTGAACCATTATCACCATAATCCATGAAATATATAATTGTGGGACCTTTGATATCCGAAAATCATTTTATAATAATGTAACTTTTCAAGACTTTCCAAGAGTTCCCCTCCTCCCTCTTATAAAAGGCCCCCACCTCTACCTCCTTACCCACACCTCTAAAGCCCTTAGATCGAACAAAATCTGCTCATATTATCTCTACAAATCTCTCTTTTACTCCTAGAAGACTCACATTGGGCATAAATCTTTCCAGGGATGCCTTTGATCTCAAATCAAAAAGAGTTATCGGATTTGAAGGTAATGTCTTCTCTTATGTTCTTCGGTTCTATTTTTCTTCTCAAACCCACTAAACTCTTTTTATTCCTTTATTTTGTAACAAAACCAGTATCTTAAATATAATATAATTCTGTTATGAGTAGTATTATAGCTACACACATACACACCTCCATCTAATGGTTAAAGAACATACTTTTTCTGTTGGTGGCGAATTACTGCCTCACGAAACGATGATTGTTCAATATTTCATTTGACACCTCTAATGGTGGCCATTAAGATGTCACTGTTTTTATATATGATATATACATTATGTTTATGTATTCCTTATGACTCTTTATTTTTCATTTATTCCATACCATTATAGTTTCCATAATGGGTAAACGCGATAATTTCATTTTAGGAAGTGCGGACTACAACCCCCTCAAAGTGATTTGAATCGTTAATACCAGATGTGGGATGTATAAAGGATGGATTTAATGATGTTATAAAATATATTATACTTTAATTATAATATACCAATGTACCATTATTATTTTCATTCCATTAATGTTTGAAATAGAAATGAAACTAGCGTTCATGCGTACGTACGGCTTACCGTCTCCATGAACAGTACATTTCATTTCTTATCTCCAAAAGTTATTTACTATTACAGGTACATATATATAATGGATATATATGTCATATATTACATCTAAATTATGGATATCATTCTGTAATTATAATATATATATCTCTCATTTAGTTTTAATTCCATTAATATGACAAAGAAAATTAAAGTACCGTTCATGCGTACGTACGACCTACCGTCTCAATGAAAGGTGCATTTCATTTTTTATATACAAATGTTATGGAATAGAATAAAATTAATATATAATGGATATATATGATATCTAAATCATTAATACTATTTTAGAAATGATGTAGCTATAACTACATGAAAAATTATTTTCCAACAAGATCAATTTTAAATCATGTACCGAACATCGACAAAAACGTCTGATATGAACTCACATTATTAACCAATTATTATAACATTATAATATGTGATATGAACTGAATGATAATCTTTAAAGAAGGTCCTTAAGAAATTATGAATTGACCAAAATTTATTATTCAGGAATATAATTAAATGAACAGGGCATGTCGGACATGAGGTAAGGGATCCTATCACTCTCTTTCTTTTTAAGTAGTCTTTTTTATGTCACATATTTTAAGCTCCTATTTATTATGTTGGGGGATTTTCTTTTACATTAATCATACTAGAATATTTATGTTAATATTATTAGATAACCTATTTTATCTCATCAATCCATTTTTGGATGTTTTATGTGGCGCTGTCATGCTGCCGAAATTTCATAAGGGATTTTTTTATCTCACTTTGTGTTCCCGTGAGATTCATGCTAAATTTGCCACTATTTTCATTTGTGTGGTGTATGTACTACCCATTATTGTATTATTTGAGTAATATACTTTAATTTATGGGTATGTACATCTTTATTGTATGACCCTTCTTTCATGGGGTGTACGTTTCGAAAGTTACCCAAATCGGTAAGGGAACCTTTCACCCTCCTCTTTTTAAAAGACTTATTTTTGTTAGGTCTTTTAATTTAAATCTTATTATGTTGGCATATGTTATTATATATCCTTATTGCTGTAAATGTTATTTCCTAGTGATGAGATAACCTTTTTATCTCTCATCAACTCATTTTCTGAATTTTAATGTGACGGCGTTAGGCTGTCGAATTTCTGTAAGGGAACTTATTAACCCAATTACAATTCTTTGGGTTAAACCTCTACATATGGATTATGTCGTGCTATGAATATGTGTGTATGACCTATTATTGTTTTACAATTAATATCCTCTTATATTGGGTGCATTTATACTTTTCACACATAATTATGTAATAGATTTATCCTTAATCTAAGGATACTGACTTTGTATGGGGCTTAGTCTCAATCTCCTTTCAATGAGGCATATTTTGTTCAAATACAAGACTTTCTTTTATATGCTGTATAAACCCCTTTGATTTTACTTTTATTCAAAAGGAATCTTTTCTATACGAAGCATTTTACTAAAGGACAAATGTATATTTCTTTTTAACATACACAGTGACAATGACCTTTCCGCTGCCGTGAGTATTATTTGATCTTTGGATTCCTCAACAAGCCGTAATATTTTTAATAGTAAATAAATACCATATACTCCTTTATGTATTTTGGTTTTGAAAATGGTTTTGATAATTGATTTGTTATGTCAATATATTGAAGTGATATATTGTGATTGAAATGAGGAAATGTTTTCTTTCCATTATCTCTGTTTTTTGTATTATGATTTTGTAATGGTACATGGAAATTTGATGGGTGGTTACATGATAAAACATATGATGGGTGGTGCCGTGAATACCAGGACGGGTGGTTAAGTCATAACCTCCAATGCATTGGGTGTCAAAGTCGGCCGTATGGCTATTCCATGTAGTGATATGTGTGGAAGTCGACCGTATGATTATTCCACTTAAGTATGTTTATGTCCCAAGTTACCTTTATATGTTATGTGTTCTTTATATGGGATTATGGTAATCTTTTAGTTACAAAGGACAATTAGTGATCTTTTATTCAATGAAGTGTATTTACTACATCATAAAGGAAAAAATTATTACTTTGATAAAGTATTCATGGTTTACTTGTTGTTTTGAAAAACTAATAGTTTTCCTTCCTTGTGTATCCTTTACTGGTCTTTTTATGATCATCCCAAGTTTTTGAAATGTTCTCCACAGGACATAAAGATGAATAGGGTCAAGGATGGGATCAAGGAAAGACATACTATCTAAAACATGGAACTAGACATGTTTCTTTTTAAGAGCTTTTATTTTATGGAAACTTAGTAGAAGTGTCTACTTTGTCATCTTTTGAGATGTAATAGTTACGAACTTATTCTCTAAAACTCTAAAACTGAAAGGATCATCTTTGTGAATTATTCATTTAATTCAAGACTATGTAATGTTTTATGTCCGGGTCCTTACACTTATAAAAAATATATAGGGAAACCCAGAGGGTCGGCCGAAGTCGTTGACCAGAGGCACCTGCGGTACATGATGTTCAACCATGACTGGGGAAAGCTTTGAAGCCAGCCCTACATGAGGTAGGAGTTCGGGATGTGTATCCCACAAGAGCATGCATGGTGCTCATCCCATGTATAAAGGGTGCATAATGGCTGTTTGGATTGTGCCTAATGAGTAGAGAGTGGGAGTAGAGCGCGCCCGCAGGGTGAACATGGTACGGGGTGGTACCATGAGTGGAAAGTGAGTAATTTGGAGGATGGTTGTTGTAGTTTTATTGATGAACCCTAAGAGGTACACAATAAATTTTGATGTGGGTCAGATTTTAAAAATACAAAATCCATCCATGCTATCCATAAAATTATGCGTGTAATCACGGTTGTACATCTCATCACACCTTGCAGATATAATTACTGTCGTCCAATATCCTTCACTATATTGTCTTCAACATCCGGCCACTCGACGCGAAACAGTACACCATCGCCACTTCGGGGCCTCCTTGATCGAACAATGACCACCGTTGAAGCTCGAACCTCTACGCATAATTATTGTTTGAGAAACACGCTACCATGCATGCGACTATGTTTGAATTCATGTAATGAATGGATAAGATCGTATATGGCCAAAGAAAATGATGGTTAAAGGCCACATCATGGACCTTGGGCGTTCGTGATTGGGGGTTTCATGCTTTCATAAACCCCTGTACGTGATGTTCTCACCGGGAAAGAAGGTTCCTCATTGAATGGAATGAAACCAAAATAATTGGAATATCAGGACGTATGGTTTTAATGTTTTAAATTGAGGATATCTTGGGAATTCATTTATTTAAACCCTAGGTATATGGACCCATATCCTCTCTTATAAAAGGAGTGGCACTGAGTTGAAGTATGTTGTGGCCCTCTAGTTATAAGGAGATCATGTTTCTACAATGAAATAGAGCTAATGTGAAACTCTATGGTATGCGAAGCATAGAGGTACCATGTAGGTTTGGTACAAAAATGAGAAGAGGATACTACTGCCCTTTGAAAAGTGATATGCACACTCAAAGGGTCATGTAAAGATGATGTCCCGAGAACTGATTGAAAAAAGGAGAGACCCACAGAACATGTTGTTCACGAAGAGAAGAACCACAAACCTCTTTTTTCATGGAAGACGATGTACCCTATATGTGAAGACACCCTAGGAATGTGTGACCAGTTATAATAAACCCACTTCAAGCTTTGTAAATGAATTCTTGTGGGTACAAAATTTGTGCATGCACCTTTGTGATACCCTATGATGGTACTGGATCCATGAACCTCCTTGG
Source organism: Viscum album (assembly GCA_963277665.1). NCBI lineage: Eukaryota > Viridiplantae > Streptophyta > Magnoliopsida > Santalales > Viscaceae > Viscum > Viscum album. The sequence goes on from OY728127.1 coordinate 321,564,122, forward strand.
TTTTACAAAGTTAAGGAGAGTTAATAAAGGGGTAGTGTACACATACACTGCCCTTATAGAAGAAGAGGAACTATGGGTGTGCATGGTTGTGTGAAGAAGAGAACTCGTGAGAAGGAGTAAAACATGCATACATGAACTGCTATTTTTGAATAAAATGAAGGGAATTGTGATTTATATGAAATCACACACATATTTTGAGAAACATGAGTGTGTGTACAAGAAGATGTAGAGTATTCATGGTGTGCATGCTTACACATGCATGCATTGAGAACATCCACATGGAAAGAAGACAAAAGACAGTGTGTGTGGACTTGTGATGAAGAAAGGAGGAAGAAATAAAAAATTAAAAAACACATATTGAACCTTAATTAAATTGAACATGTGTGCGTGTGATAAGAACCAAAATGGGAAGAAGAGAAAAGGAAAAGAAGAAGAGTAAGTGTGTGTGCTTAATGAATTATGCCCTTTTTAGACTTCACACAAGAAAAAGAGAATATCGAGATTGTACATTCATGCATGAATTGAATGAGTATTGAGATCTTACGTGCATGAATGCACGAAGTGAATGCGTATTGTGACTAAAGACAGATAGAGTTAAAGAAGATCTTTTATCTGAGTATATAGTGTTTGAGAATTCCAGAAGACACACATAACTAACTTAGTGTAAGATCATTCTTGCCTATCATGATTCTTGAAGAAGTTGTGTGCATCACATGCACACATCTATGACAGGAGAAGTATTCACCAGAATAATAAAAAAATTTCTGAGCATTGTGGAATTGAGGACTAATTAGAAAAGTGATCATTTTTATTGAGAAAGGCCAAGAGACATTACCAAAGGCTTTTGATGATTCTTGAGGAGATACAGACAAATGTGTGATTAAAGAAGCCTTTTTTGGAAGAGTATAAGATCAATATACAGTGAATCAAATAGAACATAGAGAAGGAAGATACTCGTGTGAATCAAGGGCTAGAATAACTCTGTGAGATTCGTGGATAAGAAGAAGTCTTTAGTGGAACTCTGAAGCATGCTAGTGGGACTTTGGTAACACATTTGGAAGCAGTACAAAGAACATACTGTGAGACTCTGTGATTCACACTGATCTGGTCACTTCAAGAAATTTTGGGGAGAACCTAGTCTATGAACTATTAAAAAACATCAGGGAGAGAAGTTATGAATTTTTATTAATGTTATTATATTACATACTTTTTAGGATTTGGAAGATTGGTAATATAATAATTTTTTGGATCCAATGTTGGGAAGTGAGTTGGTGCATCACAACGACCTATCTTGGAAGGATGTGCGGGTTACCTGGGTATTAGAGTTTTTTTCTTTGCTTGAATGTCATAGTTATTTGATTTTTGTCTCAGGTAATAAATATATTATTTTTCAAAATTATGACTTATTAATTATTTTTTAATCATGAACCATATAGTCAATAAGAATATCACATGTAATGGATAGGAAAGTTGGATTCACATGAAATGTGGGAAAGATTGTGTGGGTTTTATCCCTAAAAATTGACATTTTTCTATTTAAATATTCAAAAAAAGCACATCTGATAATTTTTTAATGGATGAGGGGCAAGAGATCTTTATTGAATCAGAACGAAACAACCTCTTCAATGGACTGGGAGAAGATGAAACCCATTACTTGACAAGGGCACAGATGCCCGTAATGCAATGCCCGAAGGCTAACAAAAAATTAGAGTACAAAAAGGAAGCAGAAGAAAAATCAAGTATCAGAAAGAACCTCATCACCCCCTCTATCAGAAAATGCAAGGTGAGATTCATCGAAGGAGATGCCTCGCCCCCCCTGCCAAGATTTTGTGTAGTGCTGGTAAAACAATGCGGCAGAGTACTCTTCCAATACACACCGAGATGCAGATGGAAGACCGGATGATAGGTTCCAGCACAACATTCCCTCTTTCTAGACGCCCACCCGACAGTGCATGTGAAAAAACACAGCACTATCAACCTGATGCAAGACAATTCCAGACAGAAACACAATGCAAAAGATCCGACAAAGTGCCCATCCATCCAAACGAACAAATGTATGATAATATTTTTGTAAGATACATGATGTATTAGTGGTGAAACCAATGTGGGTGGTTGTTTTTTTATTTTAGTTATTTAATGTTTCACCAATAACCAATATGATGTTTTTTGATATAGTTTTGGATAACATTATATCTATCTGAACATCCTAACTAAGGTTCTCTGATACAAATCTTCTAGGTTGATTTTGTTATATAGATATATTGATATTGTTAGGTGAGAACATAATTATTGTGGGAACAGTCTTGCATGAGGATGCTCGGTTAAAATCAATTCCCTATTTAGGTGAGGACTTATCACATGGTCTTCAATTTATGAATTACATAAAGACTTGGAGTGAATATTTTTGTCATTGGTTGTCCTGTTATATTTAATATATGAGCATGAATAATACCCAATGGTTTTAAATTTATGGGAGAACTAACTATTGGGATTGGTGGGAGATATATATAACCTTGTCTTTGACTTGTAATTTTAGTTAATTGGATCATAGAGTTATGATCATGTGTGATACACTATATTGTTTAGATTATAATGGTAAATGACTTATTGATGGAAAATCAGGGTAAGTGATTTATTATAGATTTATCCACTAGAGGTATTTTGAGTATATGGTATAGTCATGGGAAGATATACATGGTTAGATATTATTTAATGGAGGGTGTTGTTGGTAATATGGAATGGTTATGGTTATGCATTAGTAACTTGTCACATTAAAGTCCACTTGAGTGCTCATGGTTTGAAATATGAGGCACATGGATTGACATGGTATAAAGATTAAATTCCACGGGAATAAGTATTAATTTTCTATAATTGTTGACCCTAGATACATTTATATATGTAGGGGTGAGATAATTGGATTTCAATCTTGGTTTGGAACTATCATAAACCAACATGGATACCCACGTACACCAATACCCAATCCAGAATAATCTTGGCCTGAATGGAATTGTTGATCCCCATGGGCTAGTCATATGTTGTTAACAACAGAAAAGATTAAAATGTAATGGTTTTTCGACCAAATGTATATAAAAAGGATAAAAAATATAATATAAATTACTAAGTGGTTGTTTTTACTAACTCTTCACAAGGATAAGGTACAAAAATAGACCGGTATACATCTGAAGGTATAAAAAAAATGAAAAATCTCACTGAACAATCCAATGTAAAAATTAAAAAGTATCTCCACCAGTCACCACTATCACTCCAGGTCACATGAATAAATTACACCCACCACATACAAGTGGCACTTTACCTTTACCTAGACCAAGTATAACATAATATATAAATTCCCAAATGAAAAGTTATGTCGTGAGAAAAAAATCTTAGTGTGACACCACCAAAAGAATCCATAAGAAGTTCCCTGAAAATAAACCATTTTTTACTTTCTATTTAAATAATACAAGGAATAAAAAATCACTTAATATTTTAATACAAAATAATATTTCCAATAAATATTTGGAAAATTATCCAAATATGATTAATGGAATATTTTTTATAAAATAGTTTGAATGGATTGAAAAGTTTTATAAAAAAATGCATGCACAATCTAGTGAAGAAAAAAAACCTTGTTCATATGCACTATGTTATATTAGTTCCACATTTTTATATCCTCTCATTACTCAATCATTAATCATAGGAAATGTATGCATGTACACATTACTAAGACATAGGCCAATAAGACTAATAAATCATCATCCTATGCTTAACAATCATGGTGAACAAGGTTTATTTAGTTTTATAAACATCAATATGTATCTTTGGAGTAAGAGTCACAGTGTTTTTATCTTAATCATCGATTTACTGCACATGATAAATTCCACTTCAATGAATCAATCAATAACTCTTGTAAAAAATAATCCATTTAAAATAAATTCATAATTAATAGTTGTAATTCTTAATTTCATGTTTCAACATTCCATTTTAATTTTTTAACCCAGACAATTATTTTCATCAAATTCATGACTTTCAAAATCAACATTCATTTAAATCCATTTTTCTCAAAAATAAATCACCAATTCAGTTCAATCCATAATTTATCAAATCACAAAATTTTTTAAAATCCATTTGAAAATATTTTTAACATAAATAATCAAATTAATTTCAAATTAATTGGAAGATCATCACAAGAGAAGGGTTTCTAAATAATTGAAATCATATTTCCAATCAATAAATAAATTATTTATTTCATTTGTAGGAAAAATATATATGGAACCAAATACATTTAATAACAACATCAATCGATTAAACACTTTCAATGTGAACACCAATGGAGGGTCGAAGTTAATGAAGATAAATAAGAAATCCATAGAAATAATTCCCTTCAGATCAAGGATCTAAGGAATGAAAAAAATGAAGATTCATTAATCTAAAAGTATATAATAGAAGAAAATATTATTTCAAGAAAATAAGAAGTCTCACTCACTAGAGATATATAAAATGCATCAACTGATTATTCGTTCTGAGAACAATATATATTAGAAAAGGAAAAATGCCTCTTAGGAGCCTTCAAATGAAAAAATTCAAATAATGTTCAAGAGGAAGGATGACAGAATAGAAATGGGTGTTATTGAATTTAAGTGTGTAAAACATATTCTACAATCAATTCCCCAATAGTGATGTCCAAAGGAGTGAAAAAGACCCATATCATGACACATCCACCCCAGAACACACCACAACCCATCCTAATCCACCAGTCTCTAGAAAAAACATTGTAGGCATTACCTAGACCCCCTTAAATAGGGGAAATTCTATGGAATATCCAATAAAAGATTCCCCAACACCCCTTAAAATTTATATTTCACCCAAAACTATCTCCACACCGCTACTCTCCTCTTTAACAGAGTCCTAACCTTATTATAATAAGCAATAAAACAGATGTTTTCATAGAATAGTGGTCCATCACACAACCATTATATATTTGGATGTGGCAAAAAATAATCCTACCCAAAGTTATAGAGTGAAAATGATTTTCCATGTCGTAGACATACTCACTTCAAAGTGTATCCCCTAACCTCCATGGTGAAACCCTTTTCCACCACAATGCATCCCCTTAAAAAACTACATAAATTATTAGAAACTCTAGAAAACTATTAAGTACAGCCAAAAAGGGAATCAAAGATGAAGGAATAAATAGTTCCTAAACATGGTAATGATATGTGAATGAAAAAACTCATGGTTATTGGGAGATCATATGTTTCTATGTGACCAATGCGAGATGTGACTTTGTGGGAAAAGATCATATGGATGATTCAATTTCGATGAGACATGTATACATGAGGGAATGTCTTACTGTTTAGGAACATGATACTCCTTTTAATTTGATTATACTAATTAATATTGAGTTTTATATTATGATCAAGTGTTATAGGAGCGTGTAACTTTTATCATTGAATTAAATTGAGCTAGTTCGTGTTATTAAAAAAAGATCCCAATCTTTTTTAAATCAATGATAAACTATATGTGGTCCTTATAATGATGGAAGTGGGTGTGATGTTTGTGGGAATAGAAACCTATGGTTTTTTATGTCAATTAAAGACATCCCACTATGATATATAGAATATTGGTATTGGATTGAGTGTGATGATAAAGGTGATCCAAAAATTGAACATGCATAGGAACTGAGGGGATGGTGAGAGTGCCTTTGGAGAAGATCCATCATTAATTATTTCTTTCTGGGTGATGTATAATGATCTTAACCTAATATAGTACTGGTTAATAATTTTAGATTATAATAATTTCTTAGATATGAGGGATCTCAGCCACACCTGTCATTATGTTCAGTGATGGATGGTGTTTTTGATGCAAGTGATGTGAATTTGGATTATTTAATCAATAATAATGATACTAATATAGTGGGGAGTATCATGCCAGTCATAAGTAAAGGATCTTCATATCGAATGGGTCATGGATTCGATGAGATCTATCACTGGATGATTGATGTGACATTGGGTTTCCAGTGTATGATAATACTTGATGTGATCTAATTGTTTGATGAATTCCATAATCGAGATTCATATTGGGTGTTTTTCAAATTATTTGTATTAAAATTTGGGTCATGGTGATCTTTATGTGACCAATGGGTGATTCTTGGTGTGAAAAATGTTTTGTTACATATTTTAGTTAGTGAAACACCATTTTATGTCATGGTTCTGGAGGTAAACTACCTGCATTTGAGGATTCAGGTGTGAACCTATTTTTTCTTGTGATGTTGGGGTGGAAACCAATTTCTGAATATAGTTAAAGGGGTGAATCATGTAGTGAATTATTTTCAAGGTGGTATTTTTGGAGAAAATTTGTAAACATTATGGGATGTTGGTGTCATGGATTAGAGCATGAGTGGGGCCATGTATGCAAGGCTGTTAGTGGAAATAAAGAGATGGAGGTGGGATTTTTTTGTGAGGATGCATCAGTGGGTGATACTAATAATTAGAATATAGTTATATATTGGAGTTATGAATAGTTTTATTTTTTAGGTTTTGAAAGATAACAAGGAGATTTTTTCTATATTATCATGAAAAATATAGTTATTGTGATGGTGGACCACTCAGAGATTGTTGTTCAGTAGGATATTCTGATGGTGGGGATCTTTGTCAATTAGAATTGGCCATTTTAAACAAAATATTACGTTGGGAATCACTATTAAATAGGTAATGTATTATTTAAAACACTGGGGTGTATCGACATATATGGGAATCATGAAACATAATCTTGAGGTTTTGATGGTTGTAGTGATTTGTGGATCATGTTTTGATGGATAGTGCACATTGGAATTGGATTTTTCCAAAGGGTTGTTGTTTGGTATTGAAGAATTTAAATAGATTGTTTGATGATGAGTTGGTGACCTAGGTAGGTCAAATTTGTAGGATGGACAATTTTTGTGGCTTCTAAAGTATGAAATTTTCAATGTTTGGGAGATATTAGTATCCCGTGTCTATATGGGTGTGAAAAAATCATATGGAATTTAAATTTTTAGTTAACAGGTGGTTCATTTCGAGAAATAGAAATCCAAATGGAGTTTTTATCATTAAAAAAACCAAAATGATATTTAGAAATGGGTTCTAAGAATTTTATGGTGGATTAAGGGGTTATAAGGATATAAGGAGAATGAAATATGGCATCTGTACTATAGAAATGTAGTAGTATATTGTTCAGAATGTGACCATGGGGTACACACTGTGAATGATTAGGAACATTAGGATTTCCCCCTTTGTAGGTTCATTCATTATGTGACCATTTTTTACTATAGGGATGGATGTTTGATGTTTAAAAAAATTAAAATGGGGGATATCCACATTATTTTGGGTCAATGTAGCATATACTAGAAAGGATAATGGAAAACCCCTCCCCATATCATATTTCTCTAGATTCTATGAGGTTCTTTTTTGTGTTATGTATTAATTCCAAGTAAGATCATCCCTTTGTTGTTTATTTATATTATTTATAGTTAATTTGGATGATTTTGGTTGTTTATGTTTCATTATTTACACATAATCATGGTTGAAATCCTTCCAATCGATGGGACAGTGACCTGACATGCATAGAAGAGAACTCAATATGAGGTTTTCACAATGTCTCCCAATATTGTATTAAAGGTACAATGCTATGTTTTTATCATTTATGTTTTGTAATTTCATGTGAAATTTTCCATTGTATTCGATTTATAAATTTGTCTCTTTTTCATGGAATATATAAGGGTGCATTTCAAAAGTGTACCACAACCCATTCGACGAGGTTTCAACAATTTCATGGTTCTTAGTGAGTTTTTCAAATATTATTATACTTTAGATTAAATCAACTAATTTATTATGATTGATTATAAAAAAATTGTTATGGTATGTGATAAAATAAATGAGATTAAGTAATTATCCAGGATTGGGTGGATTTGTAGTGAGCATGGACATTCTTAGTGAGTAGCTACTAGTGTTTTTAAAATACAGGGGAAAACATCATTAGAGGTAGGTGGAATTGGGTACCTACACATATGGTTTATGCCCATATTTTATGTGTCATGTGATTTGTTTGGTCATTCCACATTAGGAATTGAATATTTTGTTTTAATTAAATTGGTTTATATTAAATTAAATGTATTTTGGGGAAAAATTTAGTGGCCTTGATTTACCATGGGAATTGTAGGTTTTCATCGACTGAGGGTGGCCACGACGTTGAGTTTTACACTACACCATCTGATTTATGGAACCTGAGGGGTGTAGAACAGATGAAGTGCTTTGAAAGTAATATAGATGACCTAGTAGTAAGAATACTTAGAGACCAATAGGGTGAGGTTAGTTAGGACTTGGGATTGATGAACTAGGTTCTGGCCTTGTGAGATCCTATGAGATTCCCTCAATCCTTAAAGTATGTGATATTTCTATTGGGTGTTCTCCCTCCAATGTTGTTTGATGACCTTGGTCAGTCGACCCTATTGAGTTTGGATGTTAGGTTATGTGTGTGAAATGACCTAGGATGAATTTTATAGGCGATAATATTAAGTTCATATTCCTTGTGGGATTTTCATAGGAGTCTAGTGAGGCCTCGATGAGTTTATTCATTATATGATGTACACCATCCCCTTTGAGTGATGAGTGTTTACCTTAGAAAAAAGTTTGGGGTAAGATGTACCTTATGTGGTGTCTTTTCTAGGAGTCTACATATGGTAAATCAACACGTGATCCTATTACAAAACGACCCTGTACTGGTGTGAGTGGGTATGGATTGATATTATAGTGAGTGTCAATTTAGATCCTCTATTAATGATGTCAAGATAATGATAAATGAATAATGGTGTTGGGTTTAGGTATTCATCTCATTTTTTATTTATTATTTTACTTATTTATTTTAGATGAAGATGTAAATACCTTGAAATACTTTCTTGGACCAAACCTATGGGCCATGAAAATTGTGATGATGATGTTATGGATGCCAATAGTTAATTTACTACATCTAAATTTGTAGATTCATGTGATTCTGTTGCGAAACAGATGACTGGATGAAAATATCTTGTTTTTTATATATGTTTCTTAGGATACTATAGTTGAGCAATGTAATAATGTTCAAGATTCCAGTATTCAACCTCATGTTTGTATGGGACACCCAAGATTCAATGGATCTATTGGATTCATAGAATATCTACGATTATTCCACTTAATGTTGAAGATCACCACCCCCACCCACACCTACACTACCACCAGCATAATAATAATAATAATAATAATAATAATAAAATAATAATAATAATCATAATAATAATAATAATCATCATCATCATCATCCTCATCCTCACTATAACTTAGAGATGCCTATGTAAACCATTATATCTGACCTATCAAGCTTAGTGAAATGCATATATCTGATTTGAATTCAAATGATATATATAATCTAGATGGTTTTCATGGTAACATGTATTTTATTATAATTAGTAATTTCATAGACTATCTATGAATAATCTATGATCCATTCTTTTATATGAGGAGTTTTGAGGGATTCTAGGGATTCATTGGATCTCACTATTGAGCTATTAATGATGAGATGCGTGTCTATTTGAACATGATATTTATGAATGACTAATTCATTCCCAAGGATTAATTATTTTTAGAGTTCCACAATGTCACAATGTCCTTAATGACACCCAAACAAAGGACAAAACATCTATGGCAGATTGAGGTGACCAACCTAATGATTTACAGTAGTTTATTTATTTAATTATTTCATTATGTTTATCTTCTATTTTATGGATAGCATATAACATGTGTATATCAATTCCTTTATGGTTATGTTTGGAACTGTGTTGGTGGTTCCCTAATGAGGATTTTATTGACACCCCTATTGGGATAATAATACACTGTGATAATTGGGAAGGCTCTCACTTGGTTATATTTATAGGTTGGGACAAGAACTAATATTATTTATTCGCATTGGAGCAACTCATGTGGGATCAAAAGATGGATGGTGAGCTCTGTATGTGGGGGAATTCTATATTTTATAGTTTTATTTCCTTTTTAATTATTTTTAAAAGGTGGTAATCCATGAGAGTAAACTATTTTATGATAGTGTATATAAATTTCAGTTGAATGCTATATTTTTTTTATTTTTGATACTTATTATCAAAATCAGTATACACTGATCAATTTATATTGTTTCTCTGTGATTCGTGAATATTTATTAATCGATTTATCACTCAGATTAATTATTTATAGTCTCACCATGGTACCTATTTAGACCCCCACTAGAAGTTGTAAGCCTGTTCAATATAGGGAGGTGTTCATGAGATAATGTGAATAACCTAGCTATGGCACCAATTAATTGAACTATAGGCTTGGATTTTACCTCAGATTCTCCTGTATTCTACTGAAATCCTTTTTTTTCTTTATATTACCCTTTATATTTGGTGATCACCAAGTATCAAGTAATTTTGGATGATCCTTTGTGGATTCTTTTAATAAAACTTCCCCTACAAGATTATTATCCTTTTAGACTTTCATTTTTATATTAAAATACTTGATCATTATTAGTACTCAATTATTATAAGAAAATTGATAGTTAATCCAAATATTAGTGATCCATTTGATCACATAATCCATAAGTTTATCCAAAACATTAAAACTGGGTTTTCACTTGAAATCTTGAATTAAAAAAATTGTTTTTTTGATATTTTTTCCAAAAAAATCTCTGCAGTACATAACTTTTCCTCTTTTTTATGGATATTTATCTTGACTTTTACACCATACCATATATATAATATTTAATATTTATGTTATCTCTTGTAGAAATTTTTGAATATTGGAATTTTACATATGAGGATGAATTATTCTTATTCATTCTGTTTTTTTACCATAAGTCTTCATTTCCATAATTTTAATAAATTTTTAGTCTATATATTTTAATTGTCCATAACTTATCCCCAAAATTCCTGGAAATTTTAATATTATTCTCATTACTCTTTGAACATTCCCCAAAATTATTTTAATTTTTGAAATCACGTATAAAATTATTTAATTTATTTTCATCCTCTATGAACTTAAAAATATAATTAAAATGTTACTTATTATTATTCAATTTTTTCCATTAGTTCATCATTAAACCTTTTCTCATTATTATATATGACATGTAGACACTGATTTTGTTTGATGATCTGTATTCCTTTTTCCCTCAGTCTGCTTTATCTTAATTGTATATTTGAGGTAAATTTTACATTTATTATTCTCCTTATATATTATTGATTTTTTATTAGAACATTTATTTAATTCCATATTTATTATTAATTATATTTATCTGCCTTCTTCTTCTCCTAAACTAGATAACTCATCTTCATTCACATTTACAATATATGTTTTTCCCCATGATAAATAGGTGAAGAATCTTCTTTACATTCACTTTAATCACATTATTCTTCCTAAATTTTAAAAAATAACCCATATTTTTTAATTTATATAACTTATTATCATTCCAATTAGAAGGAGACATATTCTTATAGAGGGGAGAAATGTTGAACAATTGATCACGGAAATTACTATCAGAACAAACACTATTTAAAAAAACCTACTAACTTCCTCTCATAAACAAGATATTCAATACATTAATGTAAAAGAATATAGGAAGAAGAGCCTATATAAATATCTATATTTAGTCAAACTAATCATTCACTCAGTAAAACAAATTCATGTCAAAGTAAAAGAAATGTAAAGAAAAATAGGATTTTCCTTGTTTACTTTAAATTTTAATATTCATACAAGAACACTTCCATGCATTATATGATTCAAAAGTTAAAAATATTACAATATCAACAAAAATTAACACTAATGATATCACTAATTATTGTTTGAAATAACATGTTCAAAATTCATTCTAACCCTCTTTTGTATTTGTTACTAGTAATTCAATTGGTTCTACCACCTTCCAAAAAATTTAGACCACCCCCTATTGACTTGGGAACCCTATGATTTCCTATAGAAATCCACATACAATAGCTAACTATATGTAGATAAGAATAGTTAGTCTTAAAATTCATAAAATGACTCATAATTTCCACCCAAAGAAACAAAAAACTATAAAGAATGAATTTTACAAATCATCATCAGAATACTAAAAACATTCCACTAATATAACTTCCATTAAAACTCATCTAGAAAATTGACTTCTTGTGTAACCCATTTCTAAGACCTGAATTTTATGAACACCCATATCCATGAATTTTTATGTGTCTAGGCTACGTATAAATCCATGTCATATCTTTTGTAGATTTTAATTTCATCTAACAAATCAAAATTTGATACTTACTTCACCATTCAGAAGAGTATCTCATTATAAATTTCATTCAATAAATCCTTATAAAACTATAATATTAAGAAAAAACCAATTCATCAATCCTTATAATAAAAAAATTGTATCCATCACATTTTAATCATGATTGGTGAATTCAGGTATAATATTTCGGCAGAATTTCCATGACTATAACCATACTGAATATTTATGATTCCTTATTTCTTCTATAATGTTTCCACCCTATGAATCTCTAGATTAAATGATATTTCAACCCAATGTGTTTTTCTAATGAATAAAAAAACTGATTCCTATAAAAATTGATTTCATTATAACAATCATAGTAGCACAAACCATATATTTAAAAGATTTTAATAATTTTCATAAAAACAATTTTACCATGTTAATACATCCCCTACATACATGTTGGTAAAAATTTCAATTTCAATTGGTGAAAATGATACCCCCCACTAAAACCTTAATATATTTTTAACTATAAATCTATTAAATGTTAACAAAAATCTTATTAAACTCTTAAAATTATCTAAATCTATCACATAGTGCACATATGCATAGCCTTTTAATAGATAATTTAATCTGAAGCATAGAGAAACATATTTTGATCCATTTAGGTACAAAATAACTCATTTCATATATTTTTTAATATCATTCCTTTAATTTTTGACGAAATGACTAACAACTCCCACTAAAAATTCATAATCTGGGTTTTTATATTCCATGTTGTACATAATATTATATACCATTGATGAAAATAGGACATTCACTATATACATCACCAAATAGAAATTTTTATGCATTCCCCATGGATAATTTAAAGTGATTTCACAACGGGTATGAGAGTAGATTGTATTCAAAAACACCGGATTTTTTATTATCATTTTGATTCAATCCATTATAAAAAAACAATTACTATTGGGTTCTCATCTCTCTTAATATAAATTCCTTATATTTTCATATCCTCCCTATGGAATTATATATTGAATCTTATTGACAGCTCATCATTCTCCTCCTAAATCTGTAAATAGTTTATGTCAATAGAGATGTATGAAATTAACAAACAAGGGTAGAATAATGAATATTACATCTCTAATTACTATTTATTCATAAAACAGATCGATATAAATCTATATGAATCCTTTAAATGATTTCAATCATTGAATTTATGGTAATATTTCGCAAGTGATTATTTCCATTTAGAATAGTTTCACATCAAATTTTACTCCATTACCTTATTGAGATTATCCATGATATAATATAGTTGATTCATATAGGATTCTAGATCAATGTAACCATGAAGAAACATTTTTTTTCAAATCTATCTTCTCTAGATTAAATCTATTTGTAGTAATACTACATAACATAATCTGGATAATGATGTATTTAACTACATGTAAAGAAATATAAGAGCAACCCACTACTTTAAACTCAGATCATTTAACCCCAACCATTCATTTTGATTCTTTATAGAATTGGAGTCACATTTAAAATGGAAGTCCCATTTAATATCATCTGATTTCTTCCCCAGTGAATGATTAATTAGCTCATATGTTTTGTTGGAATGCAAGAAATTAATTTTTTTCTACATAGTTAATATCAATTTTTTTTAATACCTGATATTTAACAGTTTATCTATGATATATGATTTACCTCCGTTCATTATAATAAATAAGTATAAATTCGATCCTCACATTTTCACTATTCTTATAACTATATTATATCTATGTAAATTTTCCTTCAACTCTATGATTTTCGAAACTGCATCTTACAAAAAATAACCTTTTGTGCTTTGACATGAGCCTCTGTAGTCCTAGAATATTCAAGTATATCTTCAATGGAATTTTTTAAAAGTTTTCATCCTACCAAACCTTCCATTATGTTGTGACCTTATGTAAATTCTATTTATATCAACATTGATATTTATTTGATTTCTTTTCTCCAGTTCCTTATGGATGAAGTTATTATCTTTCCAAAAAGATTCTCATTTGGGGAATATTTTTCATATAAGTACATTTACCTATTCATCATACCATAGTCAATATAAAATGTTTTCATAACCATATCCAACTAAAAACCATTTTTTCCATAACTTCATGTTTATCTCAATCCTTTTCATCGACATTTATATAGAAATTATTTAGAAAAATGTGATGTGTGTAAATTCTAGAATTTACCATACCAAATAATCTTGAATATCTTATCCCATTAGTGTGGAAGGTATTGTATTAAATTCTTATAATACATAGTTTATCTGATCTACTAAAATATACATGGAAATTCAAAAATAATGTATCATACTTAATGCCTTATCTACTAACATCCAAATCATTCACTCTGTAACACCATTATGGTCTAGTATGCTAGATATTGTTCTTTTAGTTTTTATTACCTTTATATAATAAATATTATTATACACCTTGATTATTTATCACTGTTATTACTATACCCAAATAATTTAAAATTATTTTTCTCACCCATTCATTCATGGAATTACCTCAAATAAATAGCATGAAAATATTGGATTTTTTGTTTTAATAAATTGTCCCGTAAGTTGAAAAATAATATTAAGTATCATAATTAAATTTATAATCAATTAATAAATTTAAAAGATATTCTGTAGTTATCACTATCATTAATCATTTCTCATTCCTTATAATATTCTGTAGAAACAAAAATTTGTTTTTTGCTTCCTTCCCAACTTTCATTGGATGGACTATCTGATGGTCTTTATCATTCACTACTGCTTTGGATATTTATTGTTATCAATATTTCCATTCCTTTTCTTTTAGAATAATATTATTTCATTATATGTTTATTCTAATATTTTGGACAACTGGTCTGATATGGACTTCCTAGTTATATTAATAAAATTGTTATGTAAAACCTAAAATATTAAAGGGATAAAAGGATAAATGATATGAATCTTATCATCAAGATGAACCATTATTTTTAGGATCCTACCTGATTATAACTCCATAGTTAGGTTTTATATTCATGTATTCGAGATAATAATGGGTAACATAATGGTAAATTTCCTAGGGCTTGTGCGATGGAGGAAAAATCACCATAAAAGAACATGTTTTTTCATGAGAGGATATTTATTAGTCAAATGTTATATTTAGGAATGTGGCTGGGTTCCAGGTAGGGTACCTCATTCTTTCTAGGTAACCGGTGGTGTGTAGTGGGACATGACCCAATTATCATGTTAAGGTGGGGGTTTATATGCAGTGAGTAGGGCTCATTTTTACATTGGTTTCAAAGGCGGAACACAGATAGAAGAGTAGTGACACTGCCTATGTTATGATATAGGGTCAATAACAATGACACTATGCCCAGGGGGTGAATATGACAACTAATAATGTTAAATGTTTAAAATAATAAATGATATGTGTTATATTAATAAGGTGCACCATTATTTTCTTGAGCCTACCAAACTATAAGTCCATAGTTAAGTGTTCTTTCCAAGGAGTGGTGACAATGATGGGTGACCACCAAAAGTTTCCAAGGGTGTGTGTGTGTGATGAAAATGAACACAGAAAGAACATGTGTTGGAATGTGGGGATAATTAATAGTATAATGATCTATTTAGTCATGGGGCGGGGAATATTTAGGGGAATCCATGCTTTCTGCTAAACTAGTGGTGCTTGGTCAGCTAGGTCCCAACATCCTTGTTTTGTAGGGTTTTGAAATAGGCCAGTGAGGCCTAGTTGTTACAATAACTAGGATTCTTTAATGTATTTACCATATTTCATTTCACTTTTTAATTATGGTCAACATTTAAAAAGAAATAATTATCAACACAATTATTAATCCTTATAGAACGTTGATAAATTTCAGGATTTATATATTCTATTTCAGATTAAACATAATATTTTTATTTTTTCATAGTAGAAAGTGTTTTCGAAGTGTTTGAACAAGTTTTAAATGTAATTGAATCAATGTTTCTATAAGTATTAAAGAAGTCTAATTCATTATTTATTTTTTATTTATCAACATATTTTTTAATTAATCTCTTATATTTCATTAATGTTCTAATTAATTCATCCATACCATATTTTTTCATACATTTAGTATCATCGATTATTGTCCTCTTCAATTTCCATTATCCATGAATAATGTATATTTTATTTTTAATGAGTTGATCTTATAATATCTAATTTTATGTAATTATTGAAAACATTTTACTATATTCATAATGAATTGATTCAATTTTGTTATATTTTATTTATGTGAAAATTGAAAAGAATAATAGTCATATCTCACCATAAATCATGATTTTATAAAAGTTTGGTTAATAAAAAATGTGTTACTTCTAAATTTTCATAATTTAATTTATTATTCCACATGAAGATATAGGGTTACATATGTTTATATTCATATAATATAACAAAGTATTAAAAAATTTATGGTTTACCAATTATTCTTGTTTTTTTCATCTGATAATTGGATAATGTCCTCCTATGTAAATTTATAGTTTTGTATCAGCATGATAAAATTATAGGCTCTATTATTTATGATATATTATTTAATATATTCAAAGTAACAATCATAATCAATATTATTAAAATAGCAGGTCTGTTAGGATTTAATTTCTTGAGTATTCCAATTATTACTCCCCTGATTAAATCATTTCTGCTTACCAAGATGATTTTTGGAAGGAAAATGAGTCAAAAGTTTGATAAATTAATGGAAATATAATCTTATATAACATAATCATAAAATTAGGCAAAATAAGCCTTTTATTCAAAAAATTTCCCTCGGGTTTTATAAAAAAATAAAATATAGGAGGGTGATGGGGTGTGTGAATATTTTATCCTATTGAATTATTAAGTTTATCAAATTTTTGAAATAATAATGAAGTTCAATATTGATCATTATTTAATTACTAATGTAATAAATTATTATAGTAACATGAGGAATTCAGTTATCATATCTAAAATATAATGTTCTAAATTTTAAATTATTGATGAAATTTTTTTCATTGAATAAAATTAAAAACAAGACACATAATTTTATTATCAAACCAAATAATTCGTTAAAATGATATTATTGAGATAACAATTTTAAGAAAAACGGGAATGGTATGTCATATAATGAAAACTATCATATCTGTGAATTTTATCCTTTCATAAGGTATCTATTATTTTTTTACCAATCATAAGGTTTGTATCTCTATCCCGCAATACCCTATACTATACCTATCTGTGAGAGATCAACCTATATACACCAGAATTAATCGAGTTCTATCTTACTACCCATGGGAGTCCTCAAACATTTGATCATATTTTCTATCTGAATATTTTTGTAAACCATTTATCTCATAGATTCAAACTTTGAAAAAATAAAATTTAAAAACAGAGATGATTACAAGAATAAATTGAAGTAATAATAGTTCATTATTGAAAAACTAATAAAGAAAAATATGACATAGATCATAAAAAATATAAAAAAATAAGTTTTAAATATTCAAATAAAACATAAACTTTTTGAAAGCACATTTTGGTGTTTTCATTCAAACATTTGATTCTAGATATGGTTATTTATTTATATAAAGCATTATAATAAGATCTAATGGATGAATCCCATAAAACATGGGTTCAGTTATAACCACATCAGTATAAGATTCTCTATCTACGTATGAAATCCAGATGTTTATAAATCAACTAATGAGTTAAATTAGATATTTTATTGTTCTTGTAAGTATAATGTTAGTAATATGACACTGATGTTTATTTCATTGAATTTTCATAAAATAGTTTATGGGTTATATATTTTAGTTACCAGAAGTTCATTTAATATAAGAAAATAAATAAATAGAAACTTCTAGTTAGATTATTATTATATAATGTTTATTGGTTTTCTCCAAAAAAATGAAGTGATTAATTGAGTAAATAATATCCCCAATAGTCATAACACACCATGGTATAAAAATTATACCATCGTTAATTAAAAATAAAGTTTCGAATAAAAAATCCAATAGCTTACTCAACTTCAGATTTTATCCACTTAAATTAGAGAAATTTGATCATAAATGAAATTAACCTCATTTTTGAATTGGTAAACAATTTGGAGGGGTAATAATGTTAAATACTTGTGAAACGAATGGGTACATATTAGAAAAATTGATTATATATACACATAAATAGACTTAAATGTGTTGATGATGGAACTAAATTTTTTTTTCATTAAATTGCCATAAAAATTAAATCGATATTGAAACTATGAAATATGCTAAGAAACCATGGTGTATTCACCGTTAATTTTTCTTCTCTTAAAATATAAATTACCACTACTTCAACATTTTTTATAGAGAAATGAATACCACTATCTTCATTTATAAGCACAATGGATTCTCCATGATGTTGTGATTTTATCACTTTAAATTCCATTATATAAATAAGAACCATGAATATATCCCAACTCTATTCCATAGTCATTTATTCCAGTGGAAAAAAATTGTAATAAAAAACAAAAACTTGGTTCTCTCCCATGTGGAAAACATTGAATTTTTGAAAAACCATGTACATCATTATATCATTTTTATTGAGTCCTAAAAAATAGATTTATCCAAAAACATTCTGTGGTGTTGTTTGGTTAACACCAAAACACGTTTTATCACCAAAATATCACACATATTTTAAACACCAATATTCGACTTCATTTTTCTCGTATATTAAAACATCACATTATTCACCTCTAAACACCCTTGACCAAATCTGAAACACCTGAATTCTTATATGCTTTATTATTATTTGTGTATTTAAATAAGAAACAAATATCAATCACATATAATTTATTGTAAAATAAAAAAATATCTTCCTTAATATTTAAATAGATCCATTTGATTGAAAAATTTCATAACACCTTCTTTGGTCATAACATTAGGTGAGATGAAAAAACAAGTGAAAAACCAAATTGTGTAATGTTATATAAATTATAGTCATGATAGAATTTATATTTCATTAATAAATTTTAAACTCTAATCATCTATATGACCCACATGGAAATATTAAATTTGATCATTCCTGATGAGGACTCAAGATAAGTCTTTGTAATAAATATTTTATACG
Source organism: Viscum album (assembly GCA_963277665.1). Taxonomy (NCBI): domain Eukaryota; kingdom Viridiplantae; phylum Streptophyta; class Magnoliopsida; order Santalales; family Viscaceae; genus Viscum; species Viscum album. The sequence goes on from OY728127.1 coordinate 321,583,525, forward strand.
ACTCTTCTTGGAATTGATTTTTTCAAAAAAAAATTCAGAAATTAACCTATAAGACGTTTATTTTTCCTATGTTAATGTGTGATAGTTACATAGACAAGTCAACAATATTAGTTATTATTCTATGTTTCCTTTGTAATCTCCACATATCCTATTAAACATTATGAAAAGTAGACTATTTTTATGTTAAAATTCAGTACAACATGAGTGTTTGACTTCCACAACTACTTCATAATGGCAAACAAATAAATTTTATTAATGATCAGGGAATTTAATAGAGCTTCCTACCCCAATATTATAGAAGTATGTTCTCAAAATCTGTTTTTTTAAATATCTATAAAATCCAAATTTATCTTCATGTAGATATGCAATTTTTTTTAAAAAAAATCACTCGTCACAATTGTATATTATTTAGGTTAAAATAGTGTAATTTTTGGGTACAAAGAATTAAATTTATTATTTATTTTCAATTTTTCTGAAAGGGATCCTATAAGAGATATTCTTCCATATATATCATTATTTACGGAGGGAACCATGCATCTTTTCTAATATTAATGAGAAATCCTTCATTTAGTGTAACTCATTTTTTGTATATACACTATTTATTCGCATTAATATAATGCATTAACTCCTTTTTTATTCGTATATTTTTTAGGTTTTAGTTTCATGCATGAAATAATACATGAATAAATTGAGTAAAATAATATGGTTGGTATTCATATTTTTAATATTTCAATTTTTAGTAAATTTATTTCGCATTTTTTCAAGCATAGGCTTAATTTTGAGATTATCTTTTTTTATCTTGGGAAAAAAGCTACAATCCCTTCTTATAAAATTAGTATGAATGATATTAAGAAACAAAACTCAATGATTTGTTCCATTGAATCTATTATTCATTAGTTAATTTCATAACACCACTGAACACTAACAGATCTTATGAGATCACAACATTAAAACTAGCGGAAGAACATGGTTCATTTAGCACACCAATATAGGTGTGGGGTGGTGTATTAGTGATGAATTTTGTCTCCAATTTTCTTATTATATGAATTAAAAAATTATGATTTTTACATAGATATGATCCTATCTTAGAAGATCTTTCTCACCCATATGGATGAAATGTATTAGTCAAGTATTACACATTAATGTTTACAAAAGGTTTTCATTAATGTGTGAGTCTAATAAATTATAATCTTGGTTTGGTTTATGAGAACCTTATTATCACTAATATAACTATTGTTATGGGATTAGGTTAGTTTAAATCCTTGAATCCTGAAGCGTGATAATTTTTTTTGCTGAAGTAATGGAAGATAACATCCCTGAGCTTTTATTATAACAGAATATGAATGAAATTGTTTATCCTAGTACCACCAGATTTTGTAAATTCACTCCTAACTCTTAGTAAATATATTTTTTGGACATTATAATATTCCTTGGAATCTAGGAGTAGACATTAGTCTACCAATACATCTTTTGGTACATGAATATGAATAAATGTCCAAAAAGTCGATCATCTTCTAACCTCTTCATAACTAACAAATCTAGAAAGGTATCATGCACCCATAAGATGGGCTACCTCCTTATCTGTATAAATTATCTAGGTTAATCCAACTAGGAAAAAATATGTCTCTGACCTCCATTGAAATTTCAGATTCACTTCCATCAATAATCTTCTCGAAACCTATCTCTTCAATACAATATTGTAAAATATTCTCTCGATAATATTGAACTCATTATACATATTCATTTTACCATTTATAATTATATTAATTCATGCATAATATCTCCCTAAATATATAAGGAAACCACCATGTTTCTTGGTTTCATTTAAAATCACTTAATAATACTTTATTTGACAAAGAATGGAAACTTTAAAAATTAAATTTGAAATCCTAGGAAAATACCCCATGAATTTGCTTATTTAAAAACATAAAAACAAACATGGATATCAAATTGAATCATGGATTTAACTATACCATTAGAATATGGAAATAATTTATCAATAAATCATTTTCATATTTATTTTTCCTTTTGATTTTGTGTCAAAAGATTCCAAAATATAGAAAACCATTACATATTATCTAGATCACATTTACAAGAATTCTCAAAGTCATATAACCCAAATTCATATGTCCATAAATTTATTTGAGGGAAATATAATAAAGTATTTGGAAATATATTTCATATGATGAAATATTTTGATCTCCTATGTACGATGATGATGTCTTTTAATTATTCCATATTCAAGAACAAAAATTTGTACAAACTGCTCAATAGATTGGGATAGAGTTATACAAATAATGAAGTGGTATGTTGTATAATTACGATCAAACTCTATGTTTTACGATGAAGTCGCATGGTCCTTATTAGGTCTTATGATCATGAAATATGGTTAGTAGGAGTCATATAATCCCCATTATGTTATACGATAACATCATTTCCACATTCATGGACCAACACCAATTATCGGGATTAATTAAAATGACGTAGTGTCATTTAGAAACATTTTAGATCATGTCTAGATCATCAAAAAAATTCCCAAAAAACCCAAAACATTTCTCATATATGTTTAATGCAAATAAAAACATAAAAATTTCAGGGGTTCATCAATATCCACAATTGGATTTATTGTCAAACATTGTGAGTAACTCTCCACATCTTCCAAAAACTCGTTTTCTTATTCAAGTTATTCTAGAACACATAATTTGTTGAAATAAAAAAATCAATGCACCAAAATATTGATTAGGTTATTTTTTAAAAGAAATTAATCTCTTGGTGATAATAAAAAGTTGGGAAAATTTATAAATTGATCCGAAAAATTATTTCACTAACCAATTAAAACTTCATCACATTTTTAGAATAAATATATTTAACTAAAGGGAATTTATAGGATAAATAGAGGGATTTTCTAATCAAATGGCTTTACTTCTATAGTCCCTCGTTTGAAATATAATCAATATCTTAGTGAGAGTTTTTATTAAATATTATTAATGACATGAGAATGGATGAACACCCATTTTCAAACACAAGTACTAAAATCAATACATTGTGATAACCTTGGCGAAAATATCATCCAACAAGTCTCTATTAAAAAAAATTCTATGTTCATGTCCCTAGATGTCACCATATCATTAATGAAACGTTATTCGATACGAATATGTTTGGATGTTGAGTGTTGAACATGATTTTAAGGAATGTTTATATAACAATGATTATAAACATGAGTTCTAAGAGGTTTCTCCACCTCAATCCTCAAATAATTATGATGATCCTTTATGAAAATAATTCATAAAAGGAAACTAATATTAGTAAAACATTTATCCTTTATTGTAATTAGTGTTAAGGAATTCAATAACAATAGTTCCAACCAACACAACTGTCTACAAAGTCTATAATTTATCTTGACGTGGAAATTTTATCATTAGAATCACCTAATTAATCAGTATCTATAAAATAGAATGGTTTAAATATTTTAATATTTTTGTAATGTAGACAAAAAATTGTGGTTATTTTGGAATATCTATTGAATCTTTTGTAATGTACAATATGTGACATCTTTTTTTCACTTTAATAACGTTAATTTAGGCTCACAACACAAACAATATCAGCGATAGAATCTATGATATAATATTTGTTCCCAATTAGTCTTGTAAATTCTCTTTAATTAATAATCAATCCTTATTTAGAAAAATTATTTTCAACATTAATGGGTTTAGATAATAGATTTTAATCCTCCATCTTATAATTATTTAAAACATCCATAGAATACTTTTTGCTGGATAAAAAAAATAATGTCGTCTCCTTTATAAACATATAACCCAAATAATTTCATAGCTCATCCAGTATGGTTATCTCAAATTGTTCTTTAGTTGATTTGAAAAAAATGATAGGTATTCTCATGATCACTTAGAAAATTATCATCATCATCATACACAATGACAATAATTGTATCAAACTTAATCTATATGATACACAAGTATCTATCAACATTACCTTTTCTTAATCTTATATCTTTCAAATTGTTATCCTTATTCTAGTACCATGTCCACTGGGATTTATTTAATCCACATATAGATTTATTTAATTTATAAACACTTGATCAATTATTGTTCAACAAAATACTCTCATGCTACAAAACATTAACTTCTTTAAGCTATTAATTGAAAAAGATACATTTGACATCCACCAAATTGATTTTATATATTGTATATACTACCAATAAAAAAATATATTTCGGTGTAAAATATTGAAATAAGAGTAATGGTTTCTTAAAATTATAATCCAACCTGAGAAGAACCTTTGAAAACATATCTGGACAAGTTTCTAAAAACTATGTCTTGATCATTGTGCTTATTCATATAAAACCATTTTGATCAAATACAATTTTTTATAGGGTTTTGTAACCATATCCCATTTAAAATTCATAACAATATTAATCTTCTCATCATTAGTAGATTTAATCCACTCTTTATACTGATATTATTAAGATATTGAATGTGGATCAATATATGAGATTAAAGCCATGTCATTGTGAATCTATTTTCTTCTTTATTATTTCATTATATTAAAATCATGTACAATGATATTTATTCGTTCCAAAGGAATATTTATAATTTGGTATATATTTTTTATTTCATAGAAACCTAAACCTCATCACTATTATGATCATACATAACATAAACTATCTCAAGTCAAGATTCTTCTTATACAAGACCTTAAAAATTAGAATTATGGTAGATATATTCATCTTCATTACTGTATATTTGTCTATATAGATAATTACATGCATGCTTATCATCAATAAGTTTTTCATCATAAAATAAAAATATTTATATAGCATCTTTTTTTTCAAAATATTTTTCATTTACTAGATGAAAGATATCCTAGAATGACACCCTTAACATATTTTTCATCAAACATTTATAGTATTTAGTTACTATTATCTATAATGTAGGGACTCCCAGACAGATTGAAGTAGTCCACAATGGGATTACCTATAAACCACATCTCATAGAAGATAATGTTGAAATAATATATCAATAAACACCTATATTACATATGAATAACTATTAAAATAAAAATCTTCCCAATTTAGTCTTTAAAGGACAGACATTGTTAGAATTATTCTTCCCATATATACTAGGATCATATTATTTCTATCAATGAATCAATTTTATTAGGGGTTTATATATAGTAATATAATGGTTCTTTATTCCCCATTTTTATTATAATATTATAATTATCTACCTATGAACTCATTTTCAATTTCAGACTTTAATTTCTTGATACACATCCCCAACTACCTCACAACTATACTTCTAAGGGTTTTAAATATATCTAATGACTCTGAAGTGTTATTAAATCCATTAATTTGGTGTTTCTAATATAATAATTACTAAATTTTATAAAATAAATATCACCTTGAGTAGAATTATTTCTCATGAGTGCACAAAAATTAGAGTGTATCATCTTAGAGGTCCTGATGGTCTCATTTTGAACACACTTATACCTTTCTTGAGTTATTTTCCCACTACATATTATTGAAAAAACATCATTAAATTATCATTTATGATGATGAAATTATATCACTCTATCCCCATCAAATATATATATATATATATATATATATATATATATTGTCTCCTTCAAATTTGACCCAAAATTACGTACTAAAATCTATTCGCATCTTTTTAAACTAGGAAACATAAATTTTTTTAGTCTCTAATTTGAATGTGATTCACAGTGGTCAAATAACCAGAAGTGAAAATCCTAACATTATTTATTATCATGGTAAGATAAGTGTTCCACCTAAAAATATATTCACTTATCTTATCACATAGATGAATCATAATGATTATATTGTGTTTTATGTCAAAAAAATATATAGAATATTTTGATTTTAGTTTTTTGTAATCTATTTCAATAGTTCCAGTGCCCGAGATCATTAAATAACATTAATTTAAAAGAGTTACTATTCCACAATTGTGTTGATATATGTTTTATAGGATCCTTTTACCTCATTTGTGTCATAATAATCAACTATTTTCAAAAAATCGATTTTTCCTTTTACATAATCAATGAGAAACATAGGCAATAAGAGCCCTATTACCCTTGATTTTTTGCTTCAGCTTAATTTTCCCATTCATCAATTTTTTGTTATACTTGAATCATGGAAAATAATTATTTTTATATTTACATTGTTGATCACATCATCTATATATCTCCAACGTGTCTTCAAACATGATATGAACTTGCATCTTATATGGATTTGGAGATGTGTGATCTTTAGGCGGTGGAGGAGTGGGAGAAATATATTGAATATATATTTTCATTTATGTAAACATCTAATATGAAAAATCTATGATTATGTTATCCATTCTCTCCCAATTATCCTAAACTTTTGATTCAAAATTGAAATGTTTAATTTCATAAATGTCCCCCATTAAAGAAGATTCATAATTAGGACCCACTTTATTTAGAGACGCACCTTTCATGTATCATCATACATGAAAAGGGTGCTTGTGATTTCATAATGTATTAACTAAAATATCCATCCAACCCTAAATTGTGAAGGTCCCCTATATGCCCGATTCTTCAAAGGATTCATGCATAAAATATTTTAAAAAATTATTAGTGAATCATAGTATATAAATAAATGATTTATAATAAATAAGTGTAATAAACATGTTAAAAATACCTCATCTACAACCATCAAATCTTCCTAAGATATTTCCCCCCTTTTCCCATCTGACCCCCTTCCATTTTTCAAGTTTAACTTGGGGGTGGGGAGTCAATATACTTATATCCTAAAGGGTTAGATCTTATTTTTTGAAAATTTTCATCAATTATTTGATATCATTAATGTTTATTCCCTCCACATGATATTGTATGAGGGTATTTGTTTTTTAAATGGAGCTCCATGAGAGATCTCATCATTGTAATATAAATTATGTTTAAATAATTCATTAATATTTTTATTAATTTAAATTCCTCTAAAATATTATATTTCCCTTACCAAAAAAAGATTATTTTCATCTACTTTCAGAAAAAAATTTCAATGTACATTTATATATAAACTGACATATGTCACATGGATTTTGATGTTTTATCTTCCCCCAAATGAATTTTGATATGTGGGTTGATTGAAGATCCCTCAGTCTCCTTAAAGATGAGGATAAAAACTTCTCCTAATTCCTCCATTATCAGGTATATCATATGTTAACTAATAAAGAGGGGGAAAACATATATTTGTATAAAAACATCTTTTTATTTAAAATAATAACAAATGTGTCACTGAAATTGTATCCCATAATTGAGAGATTGTCATTTTTCCACACCTATACAATTAAAAATCAAAATATGAACATCTCCTTTATCCTTCACTATAATTTTTTTTTGAATTTATACCCCTAGGAATGTCATTATCACCATATTAAAATGGTATTATCCGGTCCTGGTTATGGAAAACTAATAATATTGGTAATTTCTTTTATCACATTTACCAACTATAAAACTCTTTTTTCTCTATGTAATTAGATTTCTCCTGAGAAAAAGGATGAGAAGTCTCATTAATAAAAGTATCTGCAATGTCCTCCCAATAGATATGTGTGTGGTCTTCCCCAAAATAATGTGGTCAGTATTATTTTGGATCATACAATATCCAAAAAATCAATGTCATAAAAAATAGTACACATATATGAAAATCCAACTACTATGTAAAAAATTAAATAAAATTGAAAAATTTTCAAAGGAAAAATAATCTAAAAATAATAATTATAATTCATATTTTCTATATTTTAATAAAATTCTAACAATATTAATGATATTTGAAATTATATATATAAATGAAAAAAAATCTATATTTTGTGCGTGAATAACAAACAATTAGTACACAAATATTTATATCCAACTATTAAAAAATAGTAAATAGAAAATAAAAAATGATCCAATAAAAAGTAAACAAAAAAAAATTATTCATATTTTTAAAGTAGTTAATTAATCTTCTAACAACATTAATGTGAGATAAATGACATTAATTAATGAAAAACAATCAAAAAATGGTATATCACTAGTAAATATTCTTCAACATTTTACATGAATTTTTACAACAAAAATAATATTCTTTGAATATATTATTTTATAATTGTTTTTTTTATTTAACATTTTTGAATAAAATTGTTTATTTTTCCATGAAATTAAAAAATATATAAGTTAAGTAAGGTTAAACATGATAAACTAAACAAAAATAAAATATTATAAAAAATCAATTTAACTTATTAGTTATAATAGTTTTCCTAATAAAGAACATAAAACTAATATATAAACAATTTTATTATATTTAGAAAATTAAATAAAAAATTAAAATATGTTACCTTCAATTATAGGAAATTACTGAAGGATTTATTTCCCTTATTCTATCTTTACAATTTTTCCACATGGAACAGCATAGTTATAATATTTGATCACCAATATTATATATTAATATTTCAATATTTTTAGTGATCTCATATAAATCGTCATCTTTGCCATGTTTTTCATCACCATCATGATGTAGGCCTGTAACATCTACAAAAATCCAAAACCTCCACATAAATATTCCTCTCAATAATGGAGTCTTTATGTCTACATGGATTAATAACATAAAACATTGATATCATCATATGTAATTAACAAGAAAAACTCTAATGTCACTCAACATGTTCTAATTTTGTTTCTCACACAAAAAAATCCATTAAATTCTCCAGGACATTATAATAACCCAAATATTTATAGAATGAAACATTTTAATATCTATTAATATTTATGAACAATATATTAATTTTAAGTTAATGGGGATGCTTTTTTTATAGTGTACTCGATATTTCACAATGGGCTCCTCCGAGATCATACATCGCACACAACATTGAGTTATACCGAAAAATAAAATAATATTATTATTAATTTAAACAGTAGTTAAAACATAGACATTGTATTTTTGGGAATAAAAAATAACTATATTATGATTTTACATATTTATAAAATTATTTTACATTTATCTAGTGAATATTAGGTGCTTCAAATTAGAATGAATCCAAATTTAAGCATGAAATTCTCTAATATTTTTAAAAGGTCATTTTACAGCCTTTTGATGGAAAACATTTTTAAATTTAGTTATTTTCACATTTATATGTTATATTTGAAAAAAAAATTCTTTTATATAAGGGTAACATCAAATTTACTTTTTATAAATTTTTGGTATTTTTAGGAAAAAATTCATATTTTTATGAATAGTGAAAAATACTCCATCTTAATTCAAAACTGACGTTTCAGCTTATTTATTTATATAGATTGATTTTTATTTTAATTGTTTTTAATGTGTAATTATATTATATTTTTATCATTTAATCCAATTATGGGTATTGGAAGAAATTAAACATTGAAATTGGACATAAACACATGTCAATCTTTTGGTAGTTTTTACATCATAAAAATATGTCTTTTGGTTTTGATAAAGGGCATTAAATTTAAATTAATTTTTTAAAAATTATATGTTTTTAAATTGAAAAAATATATTCTATATTTGGAATTAATATTTATAAATTTTTTGAATATGATACTTTTATTTTTAGACATTATGTGTAGTAAATTTAGTAAACATTTTATTTACCATGGTTAAAGGGTAAATAAAATAAATAATGGTAAAAAAATAATATTATAAAAATATTAAATTATCCTAACACATTTACAAGACCTATTTTATGAGATATTTCAGACCATACGATGCTTGGGTTGATTTTATGACCCCATGGAGCCACTTGTGTGTGAATGTGACATTTAATTACTTTAAATTTAATGTTAACGAAAATATAACCTAATCATGTATATTTTAGTTAACAAATATTTATATGGGGTTATATAAGCTATCTTTTTGACTATAAATAGTTATTATAAAGATTAAAAAATATCCTATATCATGTTATTTTATTAATAATTTTTATACATCAAGTAAATAAATATATATATGACATAATGATGATGTAGTGATTACCGTATTAATGAAATATTTAAATAAATGAGATTATAAATATTAAAATAAATTTATAATGATAAATTTTATGTAATACATGAATTTTAAGGATTATTTTCACTGATTATATTTTAATTTATGGAGTTATTTTCGAAAGAATCATGTTGTTATGGGTTTTTAAAAAGACATGATATGAATAATATAAAAATTGACATAAATGTGTTTTTAAAACGAATACTATTTTATTAAATGTTATAATAGTCCTAAAAATATAATATTCCACAAAATGACTTATATAATGTTTTCTATGTAATTAATGAACCACATGAGGTTCAATTTCCATATTATGGTAACTATATAGACCATATAGATTGAAAATACAAAAAAACATTGTAATAGTTAAAATAGTTAACTACTGTTTAAAGATAGATGATAAGGTTAAATTTGAAACCCAAATTTCCTAAATCCAATTTGTTGAAATTATTTAGTAAAATAATCATCTGATATTAGAATTAAATGAGTTTTAGACCTTTTGAAAATCAAAATTCATGTTATAAGAAAATAATGTTCCAAGACATTCCAAAAGCACCCCTCCTCCCACTTATAAAATTCCACCACCTCTAACCCATTACTCACACATCTAAAGCCCCTTGACTCATCCAAAATATGCTAAAATATTCTTATTACATCCATATCTTCCTCTTAGAATCCTTACCTTAGGTATAAGGCAATTCAATAATGTCTGTTGGCTCAAATCAAAGGGAATTACCTGTTTTAAGAAGTAGCGTCTTCTGTAAAGTTCCTTTCCAATATTCTACTTTTTCACTGATTATTATATTATTATTATTTTATTAAATAAAAAAAAGAGTAAAATAAATATTCTATGATGTTTTTATGACATGTATTATAACTATACTTACACACACGTCCGTCTAATGGATTTAGAACATACTATTTCTATGGATAAAGAACTAATATCTTACCACATGATAATTTCATTTGAGGAAGTGAGAACTACCACCCCCTCAAAGCGATATTACTCATTCATACATACATGGAACATATAAAGGATGGTTTTAATATACCTATGTATCATGAAGTGTACATTCCATTAAATATGAAATAGAAATGAAATTAGAGTTCATACGTACGTATGGCTTACCATCTCCATGAACGATGCATTTAATTTATTTTCTCCAAATTTTATGGAATATTATAAATAAATATATAATGTATATATATGATATATATATATATGAATATTATTCTAGATAAAATATACTTTTGATCAGATGGAAAAAATTTAAATATAATAAGATAATTTTCGACTCAAGTACCCATTACGGACATAATGACCATAATTGACTTTAATAATTATGTAATTTTTATACTGTGTAAATAAGTGATATAAAAGGAATGATAAACTTGAATAAGGTTTTAATGTGAGATGAAATTATCTTATGTTTATTATTCAAGAAATTAAAGAATGAACGAGGAATGTCGGACACGAGGTAAGGGAACCTTTCACTATATTATTTTAGTAAAATTATTCTTTGATGATATGTATTTTAATTTACATTTTCAAATTTTTGGATATGTTCTTCTATATCCTTATTTATGTCTTTTTTATGTCCATGTGATGAGGGACCCTTTTTTCTTCCATCGACTCATTTGATGAATTTTTAAACTGGTGCTGTTAGGTTGCCAAATTTTCGTAAGGGACTTCGTCTCAATATCATTTCATTGAGTCATATTTCAATAATATATAACTATTTATTTTATATAGTGTATAATAAATCCATTCTAATCTTACTTTCATTCAAAGGGAATCTTTTTTCTTCGAAGCATTTTACTAAATGACAAAAGGAATGTTTTTGATGTTTGCTACAACAATGTCCAGTCCACTACTGTAATCATTATTTGTATTCCTCTATAAGCCTTAATGTTTATAAAAGGAAAGAAATACCATATTCCCTTTTTGGGCGATTTGGTTCTGAAAAAAGTTTTGAAAGTGTACTTACTATTTCAATATCATGAGTTGATATATTGAGATTGCAAATTAAATATTATTACTGAAATGTTTATATTTTCCATATTTTAGGTGTTATGAATATGTATTGGTAGTCACACATTTGATGGGACATTGTGTGATAAACAAATGATATCTATTTATGTGATAAACCAAATGATGTGTGATTTCATGATAAACCAAGGATAGGTGGTTACATTATAATCTAAAATGAATTGGGTATGAAAGTCGTTCGTATGGCTATTTCTTTTAGTGATATGTGTGTAAGTCAACCATATGGTTATTCCTTTTAAGTATGTTTATGTTCCAAGTGACCTTTATATTCTATATTTTTTTTTCTATTGGATTTATGGAAATATTTTGGTTACAAAATTGGTATGCAATGAGCTTATATGCAGTGTAGTGTTTTTTACTTCTTAATGATGAAAAATATTTCGTTATGATAAAGCATTCATGGATTACATGTTTTTGAAAGACTAATTGTCTTCTTTCCTTATGTATCCCTTACAGATATTTTTATGATCATCGCAAGTTTTGAAATGTTTTCACAATACTAAAAGATGATTAGTCTCAAGGATGGGATAAAGGAAAATTCATGCTGTCTAAAACATGGTACTAAACATGTTTCTATTTTTAGAGTTTTCGATTCTTAAAAATAGGATAGTGAGTAGATGTGTCTACTTATAATATTAATGATGTTTTGTATAAGTTATGACCTAATTCTATAAACCTCAAATCTTGAAAAGGTACTCAATGTGAATTATTAAGGTAATTATAGAATTTTTAATGTTTATGGCTAGGGCCTTACAATTGGTATGAGGGGTCAGTTTATATAATTTAAAGGTTTGGGTGTTATTTAATCAGAATTGACATAACCATAATGGTTAGCATATTTAAAAGAGTCAAAGACATTTTAGATAAATTAAATGAGTTTAAGATAACATGAATAATTACATATTAATATTTACCCTCCTAATAAGATATTATATAATGATTTTACAGATATAATCACATTGATCATTTTGGTTTTAGTAAATAGATGGATCCAGTAGGCACAAATGTAACAATGGATGCGAAGAAAACTGTGACAATTTTATGAATAAGTAACTAAATGAAATTGGAGATTCAATGATAACTCTTGTGGTTATTCTCAACCAACTACCTTTACTCAATATTGAGAAAATGAACCTTGATTTTTTTATAAGTCATTATATATGCGACAAACAAATCCATACAGATTTTCTGGTAATAATTATAAAGGTAAGTGTATTAGAAAACCAATGTGTCAATTACGTGGAAATAAACACCTAGGAAAATGTTGCAGAGGGATAATAAGAAGTTTTAGATGTGTTAATTATAGTCATAAAGCAATAACTGGACATTGAAAAAGGGAGTGTCTAGTTGAATCCATGAAATGGAAAGTATTCTATCTGAGGGATCAATTGAATGGTTTAAATGTGGTGTTCTTGGTAATAATACAACTATATTTCCTACGAAGAAGGTTCGAGAGTGGGATCTATATGACCGTACTAATATATGATTACCAATTCCTAATTCCATTCCAATTGATTATGAGGAAACTGACAGTGACCAATGAATGTTATGGATTACTTCTTAGCTGATGTTTTGACATTGTTGAATCTTAGTAAATGATTCATATTTTTGGTTATAGGAAATTAGTACAACAGAATAAGATGGAAAATAATGGTTAATGGGTCATAAAGAATTTTGAATGATTAAAAAGTCTACATATAATGTATTAAAGAGTTATGGTAGATTTTAGGATGATGAAATGATTAAAATTATTAAGTCTCTTTTGATGATGATATTTCTTTGGAATAATTTTTATAGGATTTGTAACCCTAAATTTTGATATGGGAAAATTTTATTCAAGAAATAATTATCATTTCTTGTATAGAAATAATGGATAACCATAAGGGTTCATATGATCTATTGTTTTTGAGGTGATAAATGGTTATTATATTTTGGGATTCAAAATGAAAGGTATTATGTAACCTTTGAGGATAAAATAGGTTATGGTTATTTTTTGAGGGAATTATATTAATTTTGAAAATTTTATAAGAATGATATTGTTTTAGAGTAAGGAAAACATGACGAATGATTGAAAATCTGTTATTTCTGGAAAGGCCATTGGAGTGGATCTCACAACCAAAGGGTGACAAGGGTGTTTTGCTTACCACTAGCCATTGTGAAGTCCCTGGTTAGTATGACTTATATTTTTTATTTAAATTTTTTATTGGTCAAGAATATGTTGATTTGGGTTATTATGTTTTATCAAATTGATATCATTAGTATTTGAAAATGAATTGGTGATTATGTGAAAATGGTTATTTTATAAGATTTTTGCTCTTTTGGGAACACTATATGACTAAAGAAAATAGAATAGTTTGGGATTTAAATTGAGGTGTAATGGTGGAATTTTATTTTGGAATAATCTATGTTTTTATTATGGGAATATAGTGATTTGTGTTATTTATGGAAAACATTCACCTATCATAGAGAACATGTGAATTGGATAATTACATTCTAGTATGAGACATTAATAGTAGCCGATGTTATTTGGAGATAAATGTTCTGATTTATCATGGAAGGTAATGTGATCAAATCCTTATGAATTTTGGGTTTCAAAAATAGTTTAAATTATATTGAATAATTTTATGGAAAATTGGGTATGGAATAGTGTTTGTTTAAGCTTGGGTTTTTTGGTAAATTTTTGGAGATTAAGAGTAGTATTTCCTTTCATAAATGATTATCCTTTTGGGGATTAAATGATCTTGTACAAAGAATTTTGGATTTGGTTAATATCTAAATGTAGGGGAAATATATGGTTCATCTTTTTTGGATCATATTATTCTATTGATGTTGATTCTATTGCTTCAGGTGTGACCAATTCATTTTTAATACACACACATTGGAGAAAATATGAGTTTTTGGTAGAAATATATTAAAGGATGATATTGTACTTGAAAAGTAAGTATGTTTTCCAATGTTCTTAGTCAATCCCATAAATAAATTCTCCAAATTTAAGAAAGGGAACTTAAAACCAAAAAAAACATCAATTTAATTTTTATACTAGTAAATCAAAGACTGTTTAAAATATCCCATGTTTGTGGTTTTTTGGTGGTCAACTTTTTTCCTGATCATGTTTTCTATCACTCTCAATCAAAACTTGATGCTTAGTTTTCTCTTTTATATCCATTTTTTCAGGGACTAATAGTATGTTTTATCTCAGTGGACCTTTATAAATTTCTTTATTTCTTTTAATTTTATAGTTTTATCGACTCTTTTTCCGATGTGGGACTTTCAATGACGTTTCCATGACAAATTTTAAAAGTGCAAGGACACAATTTCCAAAAGCTGGGATGGATGTGCTGACCCATGTATTTATAGAATAATGAATTTTCATATATATTAAAATTTCATTATGATATTTTAATTTTATTTTAAAGGGTACACTCTTTATAAAAGCGTACTCAACACACAACAACGGGCTCCTATAAAATCTTAAATTTCCCACAACATTGAGTTATACTAAAAAATAATTTAAAAATAATATAATTTTAAATGGTAGTTAATTAATTTCCATTGTATTTATGGGAATAAAACTAACTAACTATATAATTATTTTACATATTTATGAAATGTTTTTAAATTTATCAAATTAATATTAGAGGTTTCAAATAAGAACGAATATAATTTTAAGCATAAAATACTTTAATATTTTTAAAAGGTCATTATAACACCTTTAGATGGAGGACCTTTTTTAAATCTATATTTTTCCACATTTATATGTTCTATCTAACAAAATAAATAACTTATATATAATATATACATGAAATTTACTTTTTATGAAATTTTTGTATTTTTCTAATAAAATGCATACTTTTATGAATAGTAAAAAATACTGCCATTTAATTCAAAACTATATTTTCAAATAATTTATTTATATAGATAAATTATTTTATAAATTGGTTTTAATGTGTAATTGTATTATTTTCATATCATTTAATCCAATTTTGGTCATTTTATATAATTTTACTTTGAAATTTTACATAAACACAGGTCAATCTTTCTGTAATTTTTACTTCATAAAACACGCTTTTTGGTTTTGAAGATGGGAAATAATTTTTAATTAATTTTCAAAAAACTTCAGTGTTTTGAATTTAGAAAAATGAATTCCATATTTGGCATCAAGAGGTCCAAATTTTTCAAATAGGTAACTTTTATTTTCAAACATTATGAATTTCAACTTTAGTAAATACTTTGTTTACCATGCTTGAAGGATAAATCTGGTAAACAAGGGTAAACAAAATATTATAATAATATTAAATTACCCTAAAACAAGTCCAAACCCTATTTGATGAGGTATTTCCAACAATGATCATCATTGGGTCAATTTTAGGACCCCATGAATCCACTTGTTTGTTAAAATGACATTTAATTAATTTTAATTTAAAGTTAAGGAAAATATAACATAAAAAAGTATCTATTTGTAAAAAAAACTTATTTGGGGTTATATAAGATAACTTTTACAGAATATATAGATATTAATAAGATAAAAATGTTTCGCAGATCATTATATTTTATTTATAATTTTTATACATCAAATAAATAAATAAATAAATAAATATATATATATATATAAGACACAATGATGATGTAGTAATTAGATTTTTAATAAAAGATTCAAATAAATGAGATTATAAATATTAAAACAAATTTATTTTGAAACTTTTCATTCCATACACGAATTTTATGGATGATTATGTATTTTTATATTTTAATTTATGTGGTTCATTAAAAAGAACCAAGTTCTTATGGATTTTTAAGAAATCATGATATGAATAGTATAAAAATTGACACAAACAAGTTTTAAAAAAAATACTATTTTATTAAATGATATATGAGTCCAAAAAATCTAATATTTGGGAAAATGACATAGATAATGTTGTAAATGACATTAATGAACAACTTTAAGTTCTATTTCCATTTTATAGTAACAAAATTAACCATATATTGGGAATATACAAGAAGACATGGATATAGTAAAATTAGGTAACTAGGGGATAAAGCTAAATGATAAGGTTAAATTTGATACCAAAAATTTTATAAAAACTATTTGTTGATTGGATTTCGAATAATAATAATCATATCTTCTAATTAAATTAGTTTTGGACCTTTTGAAAATCAAAATTCATTTTATCATAAAATAATTATTCAATACATTCCTAAAGTACCCCTCCACCCTCTTATAAAGACCACCACCTCTATCCATATACTCACATGTCTAAATCCCCTTGAAAAATTAAAACTCAACTAAAATAAGCTCCCAACATCCCTATATTACATTGATAAGCCTTACCTTAGGCAGAAGGAAACTCAAGAATTTCTTTTGGATCAAATCAATGGGAGTTTTCCGTTTTAAGAGGCAGCGTCTTCTCTAATTTCCATTCCAAAATTCTACATCAACACTCCATATTCTATTATTATTATTTTATTACATAACAACACCAATATATTAAATATACATGGATATTTTTATGAGATTTATTCGAACTGCACTTACACACACCTCTATATATTGGAATTGGAACATACTATTTCATTAGACAGTGAACTACTACCTCACAAAATGATAATTGTTCAATTATCTTTTACCACAAATAATGTTGGAAATTATGATGGAACTATATTTATATGATACATATTGTGTTTATATTTTCTTTATTCTTCTGTAATTTTTATTTATAACAAACCTTTATGATTTTCCTGATATGTAAACACGATAATTTCATTTGAGGAAGCACGAACTACTGCCCCCTCAAAGTGATATGACTCGTTCATTACATACATAGAACATGTGAAGTATGGATTTAATAAAATTATTTAACATATATAAAATATTATATTATATTTTAATAATAATATACCTATGTATCATTATGTTTTCATTCAATTAAAAGTGAAATAGAAATGAAAGTAGCATTTACGTGTACGAATGACTTACAGTCTCCATGTATAGTGTATTTAATCTCTTATCCCCAAATGTTATGGAATATTTTAAATACATTTATAATGGACATATATGATATATATATGATAATATTCTAGAGCGAATGAACTTTTGACCACATGGACTAATTTTAATTATAACTAGATTATTTTCGACACAAATACCAAATATCGACAAAAAGACCAATATTAACATTAATAATTATGTAATTTTTATAATTTAGTAATAATTTATATAAAAGAATGAATAAACTTGAAAAAGGTTCTGATTCATTTATAAATTAACTTAAGTTTATTATTCTTGAAATTAAATAATAGACGAGTCAATTTATATATGATGTAAGGGAATCTTTCACCATCCTATTTTATTAATTTTTTTATGTTATGTCTTTCAAATTACATTTAAAAATATTGGGATATTTTATTCAAAATACTTATTGCTATAAATTTTATTTTCATGTGATGAGGGATCCTTTTTTCTCTCATCAACTCATTTTTTGAATTTTTAATGTGACGCTGTTAGGATACAGAATTTTCGTAAGGGACATCATCTCAATCTCCGTTGATAGAGAAATATTTCGATAATATATACCAATTTATTTTATATGGTGTATAATAAAACCCTTGGATATTTAATTTCATTCAAATGGAATGTTTTTTCTACGAAGAATTTTACTAAATTCCAAATAAATGTTTTTAATGTATTTGGATACAATGACATCTTCACCACCGTAATCATTATTTGGATTATTCTATACACCTTAATGTTTTTAAAAGGAAAAGAAATAATTTATTCCCTTTTTGGGTGATTTGGTATTGAAAATGGGTTTTAATGTGGAATTACTATTTCATTATATTGAAATGATATCTTCTGATTTTAAATTAAATGTTATTATAGAAATGTGCATATTTGAAAAAAAATTGTGTTTTGATTATTTAATTGTACTTTGAAAATTGAAGGGTGGTTACGGATAAAAAAATTATAGGTGGTGACATGATAAACCAAATTATGGGTGGTTCAGTGATAAACCAAAGACGGGTGGTTACATTATAACCTATAATGCATTTGGTATAGAAGTCGTTCATATGGCTATTCCATTTATTGATATGTGTTGAAGTTGACCGTATGGTTATTCCATTTAAGTATAGTTATGTCCTATGTAATCATTATATGACATAAAATATTTTCAAAGGGCATTATGGTAATATCTTTGTTACAACAGGCTATGAAACGAGCTTATATTCAGTGAAGTTCTTTTACTACATCTTAAAGTTGAAACGTATTACATTATGATAAAGTTTTTATTTTTTCCATGTTTTTTTAATGACTAATAGTTTTCGTTTCTTATGTATCCCTTACTGGTATTTTTTGGCTCATCCCATGTTTTCAAAAAAAATTCACATGACTTAAAGGAGAATATGGTCAAGGATGGGATAATGGAAACCTCATTCTGTCTAAAGAATAGAACTAAGAATGTTTATTTTTTAGAGATTTTCTTTCATAAAAAATGGATAGTGAGTAGAAGTGTCTAATTAATATTTAAGTTGTTATGTATGAGTTATGACCTAATTCTCTAAATCCCTAAACATGAAAAGATCCTCAATGTGAATTATTATCTAAATTCAAGATTATGTAATGTTTAAGGCTAGGGCCTTACATACATAAACTAAGAGTTATAAATATAAATTTATAGTTTAACATTTCTAGAAACATTCTATTTTCCAAAATTGTCAAAGTCTTCAGATTAATCACATTTTTACAAATTTAATGAAAAAAACACCCCTTAAAGATATTCATTCTGAAAAGGATCGGTAATATTACTTATAGGAATCTAGTTCGGGATGTTGAATCATGACATAAGAATTATGAGTTTTCATATATGTTGACATCAAATCATTTAGTGACACCAAAGATTGTACATTGGGAGAAAAAAACTCAAGCACTTTGATACCACACTGACACACAAAAATATTATTTTATCTATTTTTGATAATGTATCACAAGACAATGGTTGGAATGTTCACCTTCCATAAGGAGTTGGAGCTAACTCTAAATTAATCCCAGAAGAGGTTAAGTCCAATCTCACAGTCATCCCATTCTTTGTATTTCCATTAATATCTGCGAATTTTACTATCATGAAATAATATGTATTATTTAACACAAACATTACATAATTGTTATTATTTTTTTAATGATATCATTAATATGGAGATCAAAAAATATTTATTATTTTTCAAAAAAAAATATATCATTACCAATTTTTGTGCCTTTTTAATATCAAATCAATGTATTTTAACTGTCAAAATAGGAATTCACAGAAAAATATTTTAGAGAAATATCAAATTATTATGATACAATGATTACCTTTTATCATATTTGATAAGAGTAATCCATATATAAAAACCTTTAATAACCCATGTATAATATTTTCCTCCAATATTTCAATTTTTAATGTGAATACCATTGTTTACAAATTTGTCATTCTTCGTACCCCTTAACACTATATCCATAAAATTTCCATATTATAGGATTGAATTTATATTGAACAAAATCATTTTATATTGTTTAAAATGTTCCTTTTTATAAGAATCATACACCAAAATACCTTCAGCCCATAAAATTTATAAACCATCATTTAATGGTGACAAAAAAAATATCATTTTTGGGTTATTTTGGTCCAGAGAGAAGTAAATTGAATATGAATTTTTTTTTATTCCTATAATATTTTCGAAATATGTTTCAAATTTTAAATAAAAAAGCCATGAACTATGTGTGATACTAATTATTTTATATGGATTAATTCTATCGATTAATTGTCTACATTCATGATTTGTAACTTCATTTAAAAATGAATGAAACTGTTGATCAGGTTTCCTTCGTTGTGGGAAATCATAATGATAACATAATTTTCAATCACATATACCCACATCAGCATGCCATATTAACCTTTTTAATAATTTTATATTAAAAAAACATTTTAAACATTTAATTATAGGAATATACAAAAATTTCATGGAAGGAATCTCAATAACTTATAAATTAACTTTTGATTTGTATTTCAACTTATTACACGACATCCTACATTTTGGTCACTCTGATGGACCGTTGTTTTTCGTACTATATAGAACACATTGATTTTGGAAGGCATGAATCTTGATGAACCCATAACACACCTGGAATAATATTTTTTTGATTCATAGTGTTAACCTATAAGATCACTGTCTTTAGAAAGTATATATTTCAATAGTTATAGAATCTCTGTAGAACTGTATTCACTCCATCCAGTTTTCACATTCAAGTTAGTTAATATTTACACCATCAATAAAATCATGAATTTTGTACAAACTAGATATAGTTTTTTTTCTGAATCACCATATAGATGCTCAAATTTACGTTCATTATCAATTTCTACTACTTAGATATCTTGAATCATTTCATCAATTTTAAAAAACATATCTTTTTTAAAATAATTACCATCTACAGATCAAAAACTATACCCAGTTTCTCCATTCCAAATAAATGTTCTAGTAGTTGGATTATAACAATGATAAATTACTTGATTTTTGATCTCATTTCCCTCAAAATTCGTTATATTTACAATTTTAATCGATTGAAAACACACATCATTCTCCAGATCATTTTATTTTAAAAAATAAAGAAAATTATGAACGGAATTTTCATGTTCATAACAAATTTGAAGTTATATAATCAAAATTCTTGTCATTAATATTCACATGAAATTTTAAAAATTCAAAATATGTTGTTATATTTGAAAATATAATTTCAAATTTACATTTTCAAATTATAAGAAATAGGTACCATAAAATATTTCCAAAAATTAAATAAATAAAATATATTTTATCATAATGTATATAACATTTAAAATATTAAATTATCCTTCTTGAATAAAAATATCAGAAACTATAATCTAAAAATATCATCCATCAATTAACAAGTATATATGATTTGAAAATAACTAGGAAGAAAATTAAAATAATGATTATAAAGTGACTTTAGTGAAAGATTTTAATTGTAAAAAAATATAAATACATTGGATTCATATAAAATCAAAATAATAGAAAAAAACTATAAATTTTTATAGGAACCCAGGTGATTGAGATAGAGACACCAATATAAAGATGGTGGAAGTGAAGGTTGATGAATGGTAATATTGGATGATATATGTGGATTACAACATAAACATAAAGAGACAATAATGGTAAATTGGGGATTTTTATATAAATGAAAATAACAAGGATGAATGAAAAATAAAAACAATATACATAATCTAAAAATTGATATTGGAACAAATATAATTGAGATTTCTACATGAATATGAAGATGTTGAAAGCAGTGGATGGCCAAGGGTGAATTTGGTGGATGAAATCTAAATGGAAAAATTATATCAATCGAAAATTGACCCTAAAAATACAAATTCTTTGAATTCTCATAAAATTGAAAAGATAAACGTAAAACAAAAATTAAAATCTGAACCTGGACAAGTGAAACCCTGGGGAAAAGTAAAAAATGGTATCTGATAGAGTGTAGTTGTGGATTACTACGGTTTATTCCTAACAAAATTTATTCAAATAAAAAAATTAAAAAAACAAAGACATTCGATTCCATGGATCAAAAAATGAAGCGATTTGTGGCTATGTAACAAAGATAGAATGATTAGATTTTTCCAGTTGAGAGAAAATTGAGGGATGTCACATGAAAGAATGAAACCAAAATGAGTACTACAAACCCATGATAAAATTTGAAAATATTTCCCATACATGTTATTTAGTAAAATTTGACTAAAATATTATTTATCTAGTTTTTTGTTTAATATATTATGTAATGAAATGGGTTTCAATCGTGGTTATTTAATAATCAACGTAAAAATGTTGATGTTTAATTTTCCATATTATTTATTCAATAACTGAAGTGGAAAATCAATTTTTTCAGATAAGTTATTGAATAATAGACATATATAATAAAAATGGTTTATTTACCATGTCAGTTATTGAATAAATAAAAGTGGGAATTCAAATTTTCATGTTGATTATCTATAACTAAGGATAAAAACATGTTGGGATAAATAAATTTTTTGGAAGTGTCCCCTATATTCTAGAATTATTTAGTTCCATGGGAGAGATGTGTTTTAATATTAAACATATGATTTCTATCCAATTCTGAAAATTTATCAGTAGTAACATCTAAAAATTGTTCTTCCACGAAACAATGTAAATTTTTTTAAATAACTAATGGCTGTATTAGGGAAATATTGGTACGATTATATAACGTAATCGATGAACCCGAATTCAAAGGATTATTCACAAATAAATTAGATATTGTAGACTTGACCTATGGTTTTTAAAAAAACCGAGTTTTCTTATGCTAATATTTAGATCCCAAACCATTTGATGAAATAAGTTTCCAAATTTTAGATACAATAGGTCGATATATTAATTGAACAGATACCGAGGTGTTCTCAACGTAAGGAGATTTTTTATCGTTCACTTCCTTTAAATTTAAAAAATAAATATTCATTTTTTAATGTGAATTTTTATCTTTATAAAACATTGATTTATTCTGACTAATCTCTTCATCTCGACAAGTTACATTTTTCTCAATTTCATTTTTATTTTTCACATGATCATCCACTTTCACTTTGGGAATGGTTGATATCATCAATGTGATCATTTTCTAGAATAGACAACTCATATTTTATAAAATGGTATAATTTGAGTTCATATTTGTGCATATATAGAATATAAATCCCATCGTCTTCTTCTTCTCCTTCATCGCTTGAACTTCCGTCAATTTTCTCAACTCACTTATTCATAACACAAGACATGAATTTGGAATTACATACCACAAAATCCTTTTTAGAGACACTACACATGGAATATAAATCATTATCCTTCTTACTCAATATAATTATTTTTCATTATCTTTATATTTTCTTCCTTCCAACATCATAATTCTTATTATACTTTTAAAATCAGCATATCAATTTCCACAGATGATTTGTTCCCTCTTATTTATCATTTGACACCACATTATAATTTTTTTAAGATAATAAAAAATAAACTATACCCCATAAACTAAATCATTTTAGTGGGATCATTACTTTTCATGTTTATATATTCATTAATATAATATCCTTAACTTTGTTATGTATTTCATCTCTTTCAATATCAGAATCTGTGCTAGTAGAGAAATCGACCTCATATTCCTTATTTTTCATTTTTCTCATAAATTTAAATGATATATACAACTTAGAATTCATCTTAACTATTGATTTTATTCCCATTTCATATATTAAGAGATTTTTGTGAATCCCATGCAAGAAATAATATTACTGATCTTTAATAGATAAAATATTTCAAAAAAACTTGTCTAAAAAGTTTCCCATTTATTTTTTGACCATAATAAGGACATGAATATTATATTAAAAACCACTTATATTAATATATATTTAAATTAATATGGTAAATTAGTGATAAATAGTTTTATATTCATCCATTTTTAGATCATCAAATTTTCTATTAAAAGACGCCATTTAGCTTCATTGATCTTGATGTCCCTTCATAAAATTTCTCAAGATTTTACCATATTTCATTGGAATTATTTAATCCCACAGACTTAGTTTTAGGATTTCCCAGAAAATTTTAAAATCTATTAATCATATTTGTTCCATAAATCTCATTTTTTCGATTTTAATCAATTATTATGGCTCTATCTTATATAATGGGTGGAAATCCATCAGTAATAATGTTATTAGCTTTCAAGAATTATGAGAGAATAAAAGGTGACATTATATGCTCTCTACGATGAAAATTTTCACTAGTAAGTAATAAAATATTTATAATTTTAATGGAACAATTACATTCCATACCAAACTACATATAGAGTTGGATTTCAGTGGGATATATGGCTCTGATATCACATGAAATTCAACAATTATTTAGTAAACCACTAGGCGATAAGTGAATCTAAAATTCATGTTTTTAAAAATTATATTAATTTAGAAATTAAACACATGTGATTTGTCCAGACAATAATCCACTACTAAAAGAAATTTATCAAAAATTTGAATGTAAAATGAAAATAATGAAACACACATAAATTTTTATAAAGTATGACCTTAATGTGAGAGGATAATCATTTCCTATTTTGGTTTTGGTTTGAAGAACAATGTTTTCATAAATATAATTGTGGTTAAAAGAGTGGTTAAATGTGCATCCTTTAATCATTAATGTATATAATAACATATTACTAAGTAATAGAGGATGAAATCCTTATAAATGTTCTATATCTCAAATAAAAAATAGGATTTCTCGGGTGTTACTAGATTTTGATAACTTGATGCTCATTTTTAGTTGAATCACATTTGTATAAAATCATTGAATGGCTCATCAATAATGTGAAGAAATTATTTTAGAAAGACTCAAAAAGGGAGATTAAAAGAATTGGATTTAAAGTAATTTAATATTTATCTCACATGTTTATAATATAAAACTTATGCATACAATCGTGCACATAGTATATGATCTAATTTATTTTTAGTAGTAGAATTATAGATCAATATAAATGGGGCCATTATTTCGAGGACATATATAAAAATTATATTTTTGTGTAAGTTGATAATCATCATGGAATATATCTCTTTAATACAACTATGTATCTGGTTCTCTCATTAATTATAGACACATTTTCATTCTTCAATTTTACATTTTATATTCACATTAATTCTTGAATATTGTTTTGATATTATTTTTCATGAAATATTTTTTTTGTTTTTAAGAAAATTTCGCAATGTATAATAACATTATCAATGAAATATAATTTGGCATATAGAAATATGAGTCCTATGAAAATATACCCTAATCATTAATATTTAAATATATTCAATCATACAAGAATTTAGGATTTAATTATAGTATTAACAAATTCCATGATATTTTAAAAATATAATAATTATAAAGAATAATGATATTTTATTTCCCTTTTCATCAAAAGATGATATTCTAGATACATGGAAGATAATTACACAACCTCTGGACAACCTTGACATGGGTTCACAATGTCCTACAATAAAAATTCTTAAACATGAACCCTGATCTCAAGGAAACACAATCAAATATTACAATATTCCATGTTATTTAAGAATTTGTTAAGATATCCGTTCATTGATGATGAAGTATTATGATGAAAATATATGATAGAATGAAATGTTTTAAGACCAAATAAAATTCATAAAATGAATTCATTTAATAAAAAATTCCTTACAGTGGATTCTAATGTTCGATATCAAATTCATATGATGATTTAATATGATTCTTCTAGAGTTTTATGGTCATGTAGTACAGCCAAGACAAGTAATTTGATCCCATTTATAAAAACCTAAAACTTTTATTCTTTAATAAAAGTACTTGTTCCATATATCCTCTTCCATGATTTTGAGTTAGCACATGTTTTTCAAAAGGATTCTGTGTTTTGAGAATCCCCTTGAAGGTTAATAGTGTGTTTCCAACTATGAATGGTTGTTCTAGGATAAAAAACTCATGACCATGATACAATCGATCTTTCTACATATTGATATGGTGGTTTTGTTGTGTTAGAGTGGAGGAATAGAAGCCACACCACAATGATGAGGGATGCACCATGGAAATTATAATGGAAGAAGTTACATGGTATCCAATACTATAGAGAGTAAAAAGGAATTACTATGGTGAATTATTAGATAATTTAGGTCCTTATTGATATTAATTATAGAAAATAGGTCCATCATACGGCCTTTGGGAGTTATGGATTTAAATTGGTATTATAAATTTGAATTATGGAATGAATTTTTAAAAATTATGATAGAGAGTTAGTGAGGGTTTATCAAATAAACTTCTCTACATTAAATTCGTAAATATAACCTTTTTATATATTCCAATTTAAATCATTCCAATGGAAGGCTTCATAAATGACTCCACATAGCTGTGAATCTCTTTACACCATAGAAATGAAAGACACAACTCTATTAGAAGATGTAGTAACTCCCAATACACCATAGATGTTAATTTTTTTATACTATCCACAATAAAACACTCTATTCTTCACTGTAGTGGTTCTATGATATAATTACCACACTGAAATTATCATTCATACACTCTAGAGGTCGATTCCAGATTCTCTCCACACCATTTATTCCCAATCTTTTCCATTTTTGTATTCTTATTGCGGACCCCTTCATGATTAATGATCATCCAATATCTTTGTGGTTTATGTGAACACACCTCTATGCCATTGTTACCTATTAACACTATGATTACCACTTGTGTGGTTTTCTAGAACATCAATTGTTCTAACCAAACTTTAAGAATTCCATTGATGGAGATTGAACTTATAAGGACTCGACCATAAAACAATATATAATGTTGAATTAAACGAATAAATCACATTGAGGAAATTTTCTGGTTTATATTTTTAGAAAATTAGGCTATTACTATAACATTACATCTTAAAAATTAAAATGCAGACAATTTTAAATAGTTTCCATTTTTTTAGAAAATAAAAAATCTTGAAAAAAGAGACATGTCTAGTTCCATGTTTTAGACATAATAACTTTTCCTTGATCCCATCCTTGACCCTATTCATCTTTAAGTCCTCTGAAAAACTTTTCAAAAACATGGTATGAGCATAAAAATATTACTAAGGGTTATAAAAAATTGAAAGAAAATATTAGATCATCAATACATACATAACAAACTCTCTTTAACATACCTCATGAAATCATAAGATTTATGAAATATACATCAGAATCAAAAATAAGAAAGGTAACGTGTAGCATACATAACATACTTATGTTGTATATTTCAAAGCTACGTAGGGAGTTACATTTAGAATACCCATGATAGTATATTCCCTAAATAGCATAGGAGAAACATTAATATTTACCTCTGTCATGTTACCCAATGCATTGGAGAAATATCTGAGGCTCACCCTCTCTAGGTTTATCACAGAGCCACCCGTATAAGTAAACAATGCCCAAGAACCATAACATATTCATAACAAATAAAACAAAACAAAATGAAAGATAACATTTTTACATTTCAATAAAAAGTTAATATTTAAATATATTGACATAAAAAATCCATTATCAAAACCATTTTCAATACAAAAATACATATATGGTATTTATTTTCCATTTACAAATTGTACGACTTGTTAGAGAAGCAGTGGATAAAATAATACTTATGGTGATGAAAAAGGTCGTCATCTCAACTTACGTTAAAAAGTAACATTATTTTTTTTCATTTAGTAAAACTCCAAATAGAAAAATAATGCTTTCAAAATTAAATGAGAAGTAAAATGTTTTTATACACTATATAAATGAAATCCATGTATAAAACAAATTATTCCTCCACGAAAGGAGATTGAGACGAAGTCGCTTACCTTGAATCGGACTAGACTCGATCGTTCATTAATATGCTAAATAATAAAATAAAGTTAATTTATACTTTATTAAGAACCTTTTTCTAGTTTATTATTTCTTTTATATAATTTATTACATTGCTATAAAAATTATATAATTATTTGAGTTCATATCGGACATTTTGTCGATGTCCAAAACATGAGTTAAAAAAGAACGTGTTATAATTATAAATTGTCCATGAGGTCGAAATTACATTATCTCCAGAAATATTTTCATGAATTAAATATCATATATGTCATATATATTTAGTAATATATTTATTTATAATTGTACATAAGATTTGGAGATAAGAAATGAAATGCACTGTCAAAGGAGACGGTAAGCCGTACAAACGCTTAAATGATACTTTCATTTCTATTTCAGATTTAATGGAATGAAAACATAATGATAAATAGGTGTATTATAATTCTAGTATAATATAATATATAATTTTATTAAATCCATCGATTATACATTCCACATATTTTATGAACAAGTCGTATCACTTTGAGGGGGTGGTAGTCCACACTTCCACAAATTAAATTATCGCGTTTACCCATTATGGAAACCATAAAGGTATGTAATAAATGAAAAATAAAGACACATAAGAACAATATAAATATAATATATATCACATATAATTATATTTCCTTCTTAATTTCCACTATAATAGGTGGTAGTAGAAGATTGAACAATCATCATTTCGGGAGGCAGTAGTTCACTGTCCACAGAAACAATATGTTCCTTACCCATTAAATGGATGTGTGTGTAAGTTTAGTTATATTAAATTTCATAAAAACAACCTATTATATTGAGGATATATGTGTTGTTATAAATTATAGGAATAAAAAGAGTTTAGGGGGTTGGAGAAGTAAAATAAAACAAAACAACTTAAGAGAAGATGTTACCTTTAAATCGTGTATCTCCCATTAGTTTGAACCAAATGGTTTATTTGAATTGCCTTATGCCTCGGGGAAGTCTTCTAGGAGGAGTAGAGGGAACTATGGATCTTAATTGGGTAGTGTCTGGATGATCCAAGGGGAATTATAAGTGTAAGTAATGAGTTAGATGTGAGGGCTTTTTATAAGTGAGAAGAGGGGCTCTTTAGGAAAATTTGAACGTTTTATATTATTGTATAATGATTTTCGGTTTCTAAATGTCCAAAACTCATTAAAGTAGACGATAATATGTCTAATTTATGAAATTAAATCATCCAATAAAAATTTTATAGGTTTGGGATATTTTTTTAATCTTAATAATATTATTTATTTAAATCATTCATTAATGAGGGAAGCACTCTATAATTATTGTGTCATTAATATTTTTATTTATTTGAAGTATAAAAATTATAAAAGAAATATCATGATGTAGGAAATATTTTGAGATTTAAATTAATATTTATAGTCAAATATATAACTTATATTATCCCATTTAAGAATTGATTTACTCAAAGATATATGTTTAAGTCATTTTTGTCTTTTCATTAAATTAATTAATATAAAGTGTCATTATCACAACCAAGTGGCTCAATGGGGTCAGAAAATATACCCAATGATTCCCATGGGCGGACATTATCAATAAATAGGATTATGACACATTTTATGGTAATTTAAAATTATTATAATATTATTTTTTCCCTTATTTTATCTTTTAACCGTGGTATGTAAAATTTTTACTCGGCATATTTTTTAATAATGTATAAAAATAAAACATACCAATTTGAAAAATTTTTACCTTATGATTAAAAATATGGAATCCATTTTGCCAAATTCAAAACAAATAAGTGGCAGAAATTTATATAAAATTAATTTCTGTTGTCACAACAATAAGCGTGTTTTTATGAAATAATAACAATCAAAAGATTGACACCTGTTTACATCCAATTTCCAAGTGAAATTACACGCAATGACCAAAATTTTATTAAAATGTAAAATTATAATATAATTACACTTTAAAAAAAATTAAAAAGATAATATAGCCTTATAAATAAATTATATTAAACGGCAATGTTGAATTAAAATACTGTATTTTTCACTATTCATTAAAAATGAACATTATCTTAAAAACTACCTAAAAATTTACCCAATGTAAATTTTGATGTCCCAATTCTAATGAATAATTTTATTTTGTCAAATATAACATATTAATGTGACCAAAACTAGATTTAAGGAGGGTTCTCCACTAAAAGGAGGTAAATCGACCTTTTAATGAATGTTGGAGTATTTATGCTTAAAATTAGATTCTTTATTATTTTAAGCCTCTAAAATTAATTGGATAAATGTAAAAATAATTAACAAAAATTTATATTCACATTTTAGTTAGTGATGTTCATTCCCACCAATACAATGGCTTGGTCTTAACGACCATTTAAAATAATATGATATTATTATTTTTCAGTATGACCCAACGTTTTGTGCAATGTAAGATTTCGAGGAGACCCATTTTTGTGATTCATGTATTCTATAGAACATAGAATCAATTTTAAATTAATATTAATATTTAAATCACAAATATTAATAAATATGAAATTTTCATATTGTTTATTTACCTGGGTTGTTACAGACCTTGGGTATGAATTGGTTCAACATAATTGGTTTTTTATCCATTGTTTTTTTCTAAAACTATATAATGTTGGATTTGAACCGATTCTAGTATTTCATTTTATGTGTGGTTTTCTATTGGTGTGAAATTGAGTTTTGGTGATGACCCCCTAGATAAACATTGATGTTGACATGAATAACATCAGGTTGGAATTTCATTACCTGTTAGGATCATTATTAAAAATCTATCCTTGATATAATTTATGTGTTTGAATAATTGATAACTATTCTTGACTTTGATCAAATGTGGGTTTTTTTCCGCATGATAGCTATTATGTTAGTTAATTCCATGTGTATTTCTAAAAAACATCGATTCCATGTTTGATTATGATCATATGTTTGGTTTCATTGCTACTATATTCTCAAGATTATATAATATTATTTAAATGTAATCATTACCATATATGTATGTTACCATGGATTGGATGTTTTTATTATTACTTGATATAGGTGGACCATATTGTGATTTTTTTGTCATAGAATGGTAGTGGCCATAATTTCAATAATGAACCTAAGCATAGGGAATGAGAATGATTGTATGGATTCCTAAGCCATGAAAAATATTGGATAATATGTTATGGGAGCCTAAATCAAGGCAGTGCATTTGGAGATTGATGGTCTAGGGGCCCAACTATAGGCTTATTCGAGGTATGATGGTCTAGGGGCTTGACTTGTTATGGTGCAGGGATATGAAAATACGGTGGCCTAATTCTACTCAATGCTTTGAGAAAACTAATTAATATATTATGATTCTGGTTGCTGATATTTCCACTTTGATATTCAATTTTTATTTTTATAGAATGAAACCTAATCATGTACGATGGGGTTTTTGGGGGGCATTATGAGTGCATAACTGCTCAGTTGTGTAATTTTTGTTTTTATGCTTCTACACATTTATTATATTCATGGTATAAACATATAAAAATTCAGTAAACTTGTTTAAGGAAGAATTAGTGATGTCGTATTGAGTATTTTACTCAACCACTAGGAATATTGGAGTTCTTATAGTTTTGATGACTATAGATTAAGACAAGGTAGAGGGCCTATCGTGGAAAGATGTTCAGAGGACCTTAGATCTAGTTGTGGGATAGTATTGACTCCGATGAACCTAAATTTCCTTTTATTTTTTATCAATATTTCTTTAATAGTGTTGGATTTCCCTTTTGGGGGACCTTTTTAGAACTTTTGTGTAGCGGCATGGTTTTTGGCCCTATCAGACATTGAAATATTCCAACGAATTAATCCAGAGCTAGTCTTGACGAAGGCGTGAAATTCTGAGACCCGGTGTGCCTGGAATTAATTTTATAAAAATAATAGGTATTTTATACAATTAACCTGGTGGGGTGCATTTTCTCCTAAACGGTAGGTCAAAACACGAATCTGAGGGCACAGTTGTGTCGAGAGCGTGCCGTTTACCCTAGGTTGGGTGTAAAAATTGTAGGCGCGGGCATGCTGTGGAAAAAACCACCAGGGGAATTTTCATAAATAAAGGGAAATGTTTATTTATGAGCATCATCTCGAATAACATCTGAATGGTGTCATGGGTCCAAAATCTGAGCTCGCTGTTGTGTTCAGAACGGTGAGTTTACACTAGGGGTGACATAATCTCCTCTGCGTCGGGAGGTCTGGTCGGGGGAGTTTTTTAATCAATTAAATTAATTAAATAATCAAGGAAATCCAATCAACCCCCCCCTCTTCTCCCAGCTACCATAATCACGAAACCATCCTACCACCTCTGATCTTCACCGACAATCCACCAAATCGAGAAAAC
Source organism: Viscum album (assembly GCA_963277665.1). Taxonomy (NCBI): domain Eukaryota; kingdom Viridiplantae; phylum Streptophyta; class Magnoliopsida; order Santalales; family Viscaceae; genus Viscum; species Viscum album. Next base: position 321,616,415 of record OY728127.1, read on the forward strand.
GATGCGTCGTCAGTCACGGATCTTCAGAACGGACACTCCTGGGTCGTGCAGCAGCAGCAGCGGAGTGTGCTAAGCTTTAGAGGTTCGCCAAAAGGTAGGAAGTTTGAGTTTTAAAATCACAAATCCCATTATTGTGATATTTTTTTCAAATTTTCATAAGGGTTTTGTAGTTCAGGTCCCGAGCTTTTCGAAACAATATTCTGTTCTGAATTTGTAGCAACGGGGTGCTCCCGGTGGTTCCTAGGAGTATTTTGGTGGAAAACCCGGTTTTCCAGTGGAGAGGGCGGTGGACCGGGTGGATTCTGGAAAATATGCGGTGGCACGGAGGTGGCGCGGTGATATCCGGCCATGGCGGGGTAGAATTCGGCATCGGTGCTGCTGTTTCTAGTGGCTGTGCGGTGGTTTATGGCGATGTGGGTGGTGGTCCAGCCAGGTTTTTCCAGGGGTTATTTAAACCTCTGTAAATCACAAAAATGAAGTCCAATTTGAGAGTAGTTTGCAGAGACACAAAGCTTTTGTCCACAAAGACCTCATGAGATTCTTTATAGAATTTTGTGAGCCAGGTTTTTGGCTCGGGACCATGAAATGTTGGAAATAATAATAATATTTTATTATTTTCAAGTTTGATCCACTATAAGTCATGCACGGAGTGTCTAAATGACATGCCGTCAGTGGTGTTGAGACCCTGATGGTACGACAAAAATTTCACAATATTTTGAAGGTGATGGGACATGGACAAGGGTGTGGGCCCCATGAGGCTAGGTTCCAGCATTTAGAGAGAAACCTAACTTTTCCACCTAGTGTCCGTTTTGGACGATCAAGTATTATATCCCATGTGTTTTTCCGAGGGGATCTCAATGGTGTGATCCTCTTGGCGAGTTTTGGAATAGTAGTGTGGGCCCCACCTGAGCTGGCTATGATAAATAGTTCCTTTTTTACTGCTTGTCCGTTTTGGACGATTGAGTTGTCAATATCGTGGGTTTTTCTATGGGGATCACAATGGTGTGACCTTCTTGATGATTTTAGGGATTGTGGTGTCGTCCCCACATAGGCAAGTAATGGTGAATAGTATCTAGTTCACCTGTTGTCTGTTTCAGGCAAGTAAATAGCCTATCCTACCTGTTTTTTCATATAGACTGTGATGGTGGCCTCAGTATCGGATTAAGAGGTGCGAAGTGTGGTGATATTGCGGGTTACTCGGGTTTGCGACGTTTAGACCCGCCGTGGTTGAGGGTAGTCCCGTGGTTCTCTCCTATGAGGGTTCTTGTGGCATCACAACCGTGGTATGGGTTTGTGATCCACTCGATAAGAACTCTAATATGTTAGAGTTGTGGAATACCTCTGATGGGCCCCGGGTGGGATCCTCTAACTTTGCTACAGTAAATCGGGTTCTTGGTATCCATGTGACCTCTTATCCATGGTCGGCGATCCCATATATTGCGGGTTAACCCTCGTAGGGTTTTTAGCATCTTCGGAAATATGATCCCCTACGCATTGGGTCATGCTCAGTAGGGTTGTGTCATCGTTGAGTATACTATCCCCTACTCATCATGTGGTTTATAGTAGGGTTGCGGCATCGTTGGTTATACGATCCCCTACTCAGCGCGTGGTTTTTGTAGGGTTGGTGTATCGTTGGTTCGATCCCCTACTATGCGCATTATACCAGATGGCATTTAGGTATCGTCGTGACCACCTTAATGGGTGGGGATCCTCTATCTGATTGATATGATTTTTTGGAGCACCAGACCCAGTTGTGGTATCCCCCAACGGATCCTGGGAGTGATCCCCTATCTGTGAGATCTTTGAATACCAGATCAGGTTGAGGTATCCCCAGCGGATCTTGGGAGTGATCCCCTATCTGTGATATTCTCGAATACTAGATCATGTTATGGTATCCCCTAGTGGATTCGAGGATTGATCCCCTATCTGTGAGATCTTTGAATACCGGTGTGGGTTCTAGAACCCCCTAGCAGACCCTATGAGTGATCCCATATCCGAGGAGTTTGGTGTTTTTTCTATTTTAGAGTGACTTTCTCAGTTATGATATCCGATGAGCGTGATCTCTCAGGCGATCATCTAGGATGTTTGTGTGGGACCTGTTGGTGTGTATCTCTCGGATGACTATCATCTGGATAACAGTGCTTGTGGAGTGTGTTATACTGGTTGTGAACCTTTTCTTATAATGAGGTCGGTACCTCTTGTGGCTTGGTGTGTGTATCAATTATATCTGGATGTTCATGGTATATGTGTGGACATATATCAGTGCATATGCTCTTAGTATATGTATGGGAGTATAATTGAGCTAATGTTCATGATATATGTATGGGCATATACAAGAGTTTATTTTCAAGGTGTATGTATGCGTAAAAACCTTAATTGAGAAGACTAGTTGTGTTAGTCGAGGATGGTCTCAAGATATAGTTTCTCTCTCTTCTGGGTTCCCTCTGGCTGGGATTAGCTGATTTTTGTCTTTCAGTTGATCTCTTTTGTTTTGGGGTTTTTCGGGGTGCCTACTGAGTATTTTTATACTCACCCATGCACAGGCTTTTCCCACACATGTTTGGGTCTTGTGAAGACCACATGTCGTTCGAAGGAGTCTCAGGAGGACCCGGAGTAGGCAGTGCTTAGTGAGCGAGACTGACTGGGGTGTTTCCCAGAGCTGTTCCAAGGAGCTTTCTAGTGGGTGCATTTGGCTGCATTTCCCTCCTTCTGAGCAGGTTGGATGCTTTGTATTTTTCTTTTGGTGGGTCTTGTTCTTCCCTTTTGTACTTTTTTTGTACTCTGGTTGTGGGTTAGATGTATGCATGCATTTATTTTCAGTATTTATATATCTATGCAATGTTTCATGGAGGTTTATGTGGGTGTGTGTGTACATGGACCTTAGCCCAATGCCTCACATGTGTGTGATAGCCTAATCGGTGCTAGTCGCTAGCCCATGGCCTGTTGGAGGCAGGATTGGGGAGTCGCGACTCGAGCCCCATTGGGTTGGGTCGTGATAGAGTGGTATCAGAGGAGGTTCCACCTTTGGGATCTCTGAGCATAGTTGGTTTAGTTGTGAGCTTGGTTTGGATTGCATAGTGGATGTGTTATGATGTTTGGAGTTCTGCTTTCAGGCCATGGACTCTAGTATTGGTGTGGCAGCCGACGTATATATACATCCGGACTCTAATAACCTACCTTTCGGCTCGGGACATTCATAAACTAGTCGTAGGGAAATAATGGTACATACATCATATAGGACTAGTTTTTGGGTTTTTACTTTTCCTTCTTGAGTCAGATCTCTAGATATACTCTTTGACCATGGTGCGCCTTGATTGTATTTCAGGATTCCTCCATGATGATAGAAAGTGAGTGTTCCACTACAGGATTGTGGTGACGATCCTTCCCATGTAGAGGTTGTGGACCAGGGCGTAGGTTCTGAGGTTGGACCTCTAGGTGTCTGCTAGTTGAGCTGCCACCTGTCGAGTAGCTGGTTGTGTCGGTAGTGCAGGACAAGGTTGCATGCAGGCTAAGTGCACTACATGAGTTTTAGAGGTAGTGGCCTCGGAGGTTCCTTGGCAATCCATACCGTCAGGTAGCTGATGACTGGCTCGAAGTAGTCACTTGAGTTTTCCTCTAGGTGAGGACACCTTCAGATCAGATGGTGGTTTAAGCGGTGATCCTTCTGCATGGTTCGGCCTAGTGATGATGGAGTTTAGTGACACAGTCTGACGATGAGGATATGCTCACATGGATAGATTTTGAGGGACTCTTCCGAGAATATTTCAATCCAGTGAAACTGATGTTAGTGCGGATCCAGGAGCTTCTGTAGCTTCGATTAGAGGGCATGATCGTGTCTGAGCACTCAACGAGGATTACAAACCTTTCGCGCTACTCCCTGGATATGGTTAGGGACCCATTATTTAGGGCTCGGACCACGGAGCAGGGCTTACGTAGAGTCATCTGGGTAGGTGTGGTTTCATTGTGCCTACCCACCTATGCTAGAGTATTTGAGTGAGCCCTAGTGGTGGAGAGCTTTCAAGTAGAGTAGATTCATCCCATTAGTGTTGGGCGCGTGGCAGATGAGACATCGGCAACTGGTAGCCGACGGCAGGAGAAAAGGTCTGAACGTGATTGTTGTTTCATGAGGCGACCCCAAGATGGGGGATCAGAGGCTTAGGGCTCATAGGGCTCATAGGAAAGTTTTGGTAAGCTGCATGAGAGGCCGTGTTACGTTTGCGACATTCAGGGACATCTTTCTAGAGATTGTATAACCCACCGTGCTGCTGATAGGGAGCCAGTCAATAGGCCACCTTAGGAGCGACAACGTCTTGAGATTGGAGTTCCATAGGGCGGAGGACTTGGCGACGGAGCTGATGCAGTATTGAGAGGTGGTAGGTGGTATCAGATGCCACCACCACCACCCCTAGGTGGTCCACACTGAGCTCCGGGGGCTGGAGGGTGAGGGTGAGGATAACTGTATGCCCTAGAGGCTGTTAACATAGAGGATCCATGAATGGATAGAGGTATGCCTTGTGTCCTTTGTACTTTCTACAGTAGTTTTGATAGACATTGTTTAGCTGTACTCTTCCCTTTCCTTTGCATACTTGATTTTTGTTCAGGGAATTGATATGACCATGTGTCGGTGTTTTTCAGCGGGCTTCGAATGTGTGATGATGAGAGATCCTTCCTCCACTAAGACTCATTTTTGTGACGCGATTAATATCATGTGGGCGAGTTAGTGACGCCTAAATTGGATAGTGTTAAGGTGTGGTGGATGAATCCCTCTAACATATGTGGTTGGGGAGGGGTGTTTGTTGGTGAACTTGCTAGTGTGGTAGACTCAGTTGAGAGTCCAGTTTCGTTCCTTGTTCTTAGGGATTTTCGGGATAAAATGTTATAAGGTGGGGAGGATGTAGCGACTCGTGTTTTGGCCTTGTCATACTTGCGAATATTACTATGAATAATTCCAGAACTAGGCGCGAAGGCAGCGTGCGAATCTGAGGCCCGGTGGGCCCAGAATTAATTTAATAAAAATATTAAATATTTTTATACTATTCACGTGGTGGGGGGTGTTTTCTCTTAAAATTTATCTCATAACAGGAATCTGAGGGAACGGTTGTATCTGGAGTGTGCCGTTTACCCTAGGCGGGGTGTAAACTTTGCAGGCGTGATCCTGCTATAGAAAAAGCCACCAGAGTATTTTTTAAAAATAAATGGAAAAGTTTATTTATGAGAGTTGGCTTGAATAAATTCGGAATAGAGTCTCGGATTGAAAATATGAGCCCGAACTTGCAATTAGAACGGCGTGTTTACCCTAGGGGTGACCTAATCTCCTCCGCGTTGGGAGGTCTGGATGGGATATTTTTTTAATCAATGAAATTAATTAAATAATCAAGTGGAGCCAATCAAGCCCCCTCCCTTCTCCCACCACCCTTATGCACGAAAACCTCCCCCACCTCCGTTATTCAACTAAGATCCTCCAAATTAAGCAAACAAAGCATCGTCAGTCTTAGATCTTGCCGGCAGATGCTCCTGGGTCGTGCCGCAGTAGTAGCGGAGCGTGCGATGTTTCGGCGGTCCACTAAAAGGTATGTATTTTGAGGGTTAAAATATTAGATCAGGTTTTTGAGTTTTTTTCTTCAAATTTTCTTAAGGGTTGTGTAGTTCGTGTCCCGAGCATTCTGAAACATGTTTCGGATCTGAATTTGGAGCACTATGGTGCTATCGGGGGCTCCCAGATGTTTTCTGGAAGAAAACATGGTTTTCTAGCAGTGATGGTGGTGGCCAAGGCGGATTCTGGTGAAGCACCAGCGATGCGATGATCTTTAGTGGCAGCAGGGCAGAATCCAGTTGCGGCGCAGCTGTTTCTGGCGATGGCGTGGTGGTTTCCAGTGAGGCAAACGGTAGTCCAGCCAGGTTTTTTCGGAGGGTCTTTAAACCCCTGTAACTCGTAAACCAGAAATCCGATTTGAGAGCCGTTTGCGGTGATTTTAATCTTGTGTTGATACGGTCTTCTTGAGATTCTTTAGGGAATATTGCGAGTTGTTTTTTTCTCCTGGGCCAGGAATTGTTGAAAATAATAATAATATTTTATTATTTTTAACTTCGATCCACCATAACTTTTACACGGAGTTTCCAAATGATGTTTTGTTAGTGGCCTTTAGCCCTTGATGGTATGTAAGACATTTCAAGATAGTTTCCAGCTATTGGGACCAAGAACAAGGTGTGGGCCACACAAGGCCGGGTTCTGGCGTTTACAGAGAAAAAAGAATTTTCCGCCGGGTGTCCATTTTGGACGATCGAGTATTCAACCCCATGTGTTTTTTCAAGGGTATCGCAATGGTGGGATCCTCTTGATGTGTTTCGGGATCGTGGTGTGGGGCCCACCTTGTATGGCTACGATAAATAGTAACTGTTTCATTGGGTGTCCGTTTTAGACGACCGAGTAGTCGATCTCGTGGGTTTTTTCTGAGGGGATGGAAATGGTGAGATCCTCTTGATGAGTCTCAGGATCGTGGTGTGGGCCCCACATGGGCATGCTATATTGAATAGTACCTTATTCACCGGTTGTCTGTTTCAGGTGAGTAAATAGCCTATCCCACATGTTTTTCTACATAGACCGTGATGGTGGCCTCAGTATCGGCCAAGGAGGTGCGCAGTGTGGCGATGTTGCGGGTTTCTTGGGTTAGCAATGTATAAACCAGTAGTGGTTGAGGGTACTCCCTTGGTTCTCTCCTATGAGGGTTCATATGGCATCACAACCGTGGTATGGGTTTGTGATCCCATCGACAGGATCTCTAATCTATTTGAGTTGTGGAATCCCTTCGGTGGGCCCTAGGCGGGATCCTCTAGCTTGGATACCATAAATCATGTTCTTGGTATAGTTGTGATTGCTAACCCTTGGGTGAAGTTCCCCTATCTAGCAGGTAAAGCCTCATAGGGTTTGTTTCATCTTCGGGATTATGATCCCCTACGCATTGGGCCGTGGTCATTAAAGTTGTGGCACCATCGGGTATACGATCCCATACTGAGCATGTGGTTTATGGTAGGGTTGCGACATTATTGGTTATATGTCCCCTACTTAGAACGTGGTTTCAGTAGGGTTGGTGCATCATTGGTTCATTCCCCTACTTTTCTAGTTAAACCATATGGGGTTTCGGTATCATCCTGACCCCCTTGATAGGCGACGATCATCTATCTGAGTGATGTGATTCGGTGGAGCACCAGATCGGGTTGTGGAATCCCCCAGTGGATCCTAGGATTGATCCACTATCTGTGAGATTTTCGAATACTAGATCAGGTTGTGGTATCCATAGTGGATCCTGGGAGTGATCCCCTCTCTGTGATATCTCCGAATACCAGATCGGGTTGTGGTATCCCCCAGAAGATCGTGGGAGTGAGCCCCTATCTATGAAATCTTCGAATGCTGATGTGGGTTCTGGCTTCCCCTAGAGGACCCTAGGAGTGATCCCCCATCCATGGAGTTTGGAATTTTTTCTGTTTCAGTATGACTTTCTCAATAAAGATATCCGATGAGCGAGATCTCTCAGGTGAGCATATGGGATGTTTCTATGGGACCCGATGTATTGTATCTCTCGAACGACTGCCATCTGGATGACAGTGCTTGTGGAGTGTGTTCTCTTGGTTGTGACCCATTTCGGGTGATGAGGTCGGTACCTCTTGTGGCTTGGTGTGTGTATCGAGTATTTATGGATGTTCATGGTATATGTGTGCACATATAATTTTATAGATGCTCCGGGTATATGTATGAGTGTATACTTGAGTGAATGTTCATGATATATATATGGTCGTAGACCTGAGGGAATGTTCAAGTTGTATGTATGGGCATGCTCCTGAATTGAGCTGACTAGTTGTGTTATCCAAGGATGGTCTCGGGATGGAGTTTCTATCTCATTTGGGATCCCTCTGGCTGGGATGAGCTGACAATTGCCTTTCAGATTCTCTCTTTTGTTTTGGGTTTTTTTTTGGGTTCCCACTAGGTTTTTTAAACTCACCGCTGCACAGTTTTTGGGCGCACTTGTTTGTGTCTTGTACAGACTGCATGTCATTCGACGGAGTCCTAGGAAGACCAAGAGCGGGCAGACCTTAGTGAACGAGACTGACCAGGGTTTTTACCAGAGCTATTTTGAGGAGCTTACCAGTGGGTGCATTTGGCAGAATTTACCTCTTTCTAAGTAGGTTGGACGCTTTGTAGTTTTCTTTTGGTGGGTCCTATTTTTCGCTTATGTACTTTTGTTGTACTATGGTTGTGGGTTAGATTTATGCATGCATTTGTTTTCAGTTGTTATGTACCTCTACAATGTTGCATGGATGTGTATGAGGGTGAGTGTGTTTGGGTACCTTAGGTGAATGCCTCCCATGTGTGTGATAGCCAACTTGGCGCTAGTCGCCAGCCCCAGGCCTATTGGAGGCGGGCTTGGGGAGTCTCAGCTCGAGCCCTGTTGGGTTGGATCATGACATTGTGTGACATGCATTCTATCATTTTAGTTGTCTACATTTACATTTATTATTTACTATATCTCTTCTATATTCAATGATTTGGTTTCAGGTACAAAAGAGATTAAACGTTTGGGAATAGGGAAGATAAACTATTATACTGCCTTTATAGCATGGTATGGTGGGCCTCTAAGTTTCTATAAATTAGGGGAAATTATTATTTTTCTATTATTGTTGATTAAATTCACCTTGTTTGATGCACATGATGTTTATATTGTTTGTTCATTTTCTTTATTATTTTTTTTGTATTGATTGATTAGAACTCCTCCGATGACTATATAATATTGTAATATTTTGAAATCTTCAATTATTTTCAATTACATATTATAATATTTATACACAACTAATATAATTTTATTATGTTTTACTTAAATAATAATTAATCTTGATTATATAAAAAAATTTATTTACATAAAAGTTATTTATATTTCATGTTTTGGTTTTTCACAAAACATTATTCAAGTTTAATTTTGAGTTCCTTGGACAAATACTTAATTTGGGACACTTAAATATAATTTAGATGTAACAACCCAATATTCCATGGTACATTTCCCTTTGAATAATATAATAGCTTACATTGTACGCATCTTCGAGATTCTAACACACCGCGACCAATCGAACTAGCCACTATGAATAGTAATACCAACTTTTTGAAATTTTATAAATTTTATCATTCAAAATGGACTTCATCTTTGGATTCACAATATCTAAACTAGCTTAGGGTGAATTTTTGGTATTTTTCTAAAAACATTCAATTTTTGATGAATAGTGAAAAACACTGAGTTATAGATTAAAACCAAATTTTTATATAAATAATTATTTATTTTATTTAAATTGATTTTATGTCAAAATAGATTCATAATACATATATATGTTCAATTTAATTCATTGTACTAAGTTTATATTAATTTTAGATATATAAAAATTTTATTGTCCTTTTTAACCGTCTTTTACCCACCTCCTAGGAGAATGTTCAAATTTTAATAAAACATATTTTTACTACTTTTGTGAATTGAATTACAATAATCCGAGAGACACAGTTGTAATCAGTAAGTAAAATGTCGTTCAATAAGAAAAAATAATTTTTGGTGGCTAGTAAATTTTTTACTTTTATTTGCCATGAATAAAAGTAAATAGGGTAATTAAGGGTAAAAATGATATTATTATTACCCTAACACATGTAATAATTCTATTGGATAAGTGTAATTCTATCAAAAACAACCTTAGAAATAAAATATGATCCTTTAGGTCCAATTCGATTAGATTAGGACATTTATTATTATTTAATTTAAAGAAGAGTTAAAAGTGTTAACATCAAAGACTAATAACTAATAAAATTTTACTATAGGGTTACACAGAAGATAAATTAGACTATATGTATTCATTAGAAAGATAAATAGAATTCCTAAATTATGGTATTTTATTTATATTTTTTAAATTAAATAATTTACTTTATTTATGACACAATGATGATGCAGTAATTACCTAATTAATGAAATATTAAAATAATTGATATTATAAAAATCTAAATAAATGTAATTTGAAACTTTTTATTAATTGAACTAATATTATAGTATAATATGACATGGTAGGTAAGTTAGATTAATCTTTTTATAAGTAATAATGCTATTATGAATTTAGAAAAAACCAATTACCAAATAGTGTCAAAATTGATATAAAAGAGTTTTTGAAACAAATATTATATTATTAATTGATATTCTATTCCTAAAAATCAATGGTTCAGAAAAAATACTTATATAAGGATATTTGAATTATTAATGAACCACTTGGGGTTCTCTTGGAAGTATATTGCTTGTTTATTAACCATATAATATAAAAATACAAAGAGAAATGGTAAATGTCAAACTATTTAACTCAGAGTTATATCTAAAACATAAGGACAATATAGTGACCCAAACCTATCTAAAACCTATTGGTTGAGTGTTTTTGACCCATAAACAAATTATAATTTAAATTATCTATTTTTGAGCCATTAGAAACCGAAAATGATTTTATTATAATATAATATTTCTAGCTCTTCCTAACGTGCCCCTCAACCCTCTTATAAATGGGATCTCCCCCTTCTCTCTAATTCACTCATTCAAATACATTTGGATCATCCAATCAATAACCAGATATCCTCTCAACTATCCTACCTTTTTCCTAGGGGCCTTCCTTTAGTATTATATCCAACTTAAGGAGCCCTTTTGATCAAATCAAAAGGAAGAATCCGAAGAAGAGGTAAATATTTCATCTCCTCTTTCAAGTTCCTTTCTTCTTCCTCTTCCTCTTTCTTTGTTGTTTAAATTATAAAATAATAACTCCTGTATCTTATATATAATGTGATGTTATTATAAATATTGTACAACCATATTCATTGTTCTATCCATCCTTTTAATGACATGTCACCATACATGTGTACGTATGGCTTACCATCTCCACGTCGTGGTGTAATTGTTATTCAATACATTATTATTTGGATGGGTATAATAATGATGAGAAATTGATTTAAATAATAAATATAACATGATAATTATTCTTTATAGATGATATACCATCAAATTATATATTATTTTAATATCAAAATAATGATATTGTCGCTCGTACGTATGTACGGATTACCGTCTCCACGAACGTGATGAGATTCATTACCCATCGTAATCCATTCTAAAGTAATTTCCATTAGATGATTAAAAATAATTTTTAAAGACATAATATCAATCCGAATATGAATAAGATACTTCATATCCATGACCAAAAATACTTACGTAACAAATGATATAAAGTAAAACGAATCAGTTAACACCCAGAACGATGATAATTCTAAGATATTATTAACAAGGCAATGTTAAAAGATCATATATGATATCATAATAATTTATATAAATTTTGTATAATTTAATAACAATTATTTCACCATTATACATGAGGTTAACATAACCTCAACCAAAGAAAACTAAAAATTAAGGGGTTTCTTATTTCACTTTTAATTCTGTGATATTTCCATTGTTCACCACTTATTTATTGGATGTGGTGTATTCTGTACTACCATTTTATATATATTATCATGATTCTATTTATATTCATGGTATTCTGTGATTAATTTTTTGGTTATTAACATTTGGTCATAAGACTCTATTTATTAGAATGAATTAAGGATTTTTCATCTCACTTTTTATTCCTGTGAGATCCATGCTCTATTGGCCACTATTTATTTTTGTGTGGCATATGTATTGTCCATGAATTTATTCATGGTGTAATATAATTTAATTTATGGGTATTTAAATCTTAATTTTATTATCCTTATTTCATGGTTTCTATGTTTCATAAGTTACCAAATTGGTAAGGGTATTTCAAATTTCAATTTCCACTCATTGGGCTTTACGCAAACATCATTGATTATTTTACTACACAATTATATATTGAAAAACTATTTATTATTTTTTTATTAATTTCCACCCCCCTTTCTGTTGATATATGTTTGATACACATAATCACACCATTGATAAATTTTTTTTCATTGATATAAATTTGATCTTAACTCAATTTCCATTCATTATGTTAAACATCCAGGTTATTGGTGTTGTTTTTAAAAGAATATGTGTGAATGTTCTCTGATTGATTTACAATGAATATCTAATCATATTGAGTGTATTTAAATTTTTCACACAAAATTATGTAATTGATTTATCCTTTACCTATGGATATTGTCTTTATAAGGGATTTTATCTCAATTTAAATTCCTTTGAGACTTCATTGGTGTTATGATCCAATTCACTATTATATGGTGTATATACTGGCCTTTGACATATTATATCATGAAATACTTTATTCTCAAGAAATTATAATTTTTTTATTACCGTAATTATTTTTATTCAAGCCTATCTCTTTTGTTTAAGAACTTTAACTAAAATATCATTTTAAATGTTTTGAAATTTTATTCTTCTAAATATTTCTCATTAATGTCCATGTTTTAATTTTTTTTAAGGATTTACTTATATGGAAATTAATGTTTTAAAATTAAAATTCCTTGTAAATGTTTCAAATTGGTGTGGTACACTATGATTCAAATATATATTTTTAAATGGATTCTTGAAAAATAGTGTGACGTTTAAATGATTTCAAAAAAAGGGGAATATTTCTCTAAAATAGTTTTGGTGATTATTTTCATCCATTTCAATATCCTTCATTGTTATGGATTAAGGATAATCTGTTACAATACAATATTCCATATTATATTGAACGAGTTATGTTTGACTATGGTTGGGATATTTTTATACCATTCATGGTTTGTGGAAAAAGTATTGACATTTCGTAAGCTAGTTTTAATACGAATGTGTATGTTATGTTTCAAAACTTTCATCTGAGGAATGCATTGGACTTAGTAAGTGGTGGGTGGATCCTTCTATAGCTCCTCGATGCATCAGTAGGCCTTATGAGACAAACTAGTGTCTTGGCATATGGCCTTGAAAAAATATTATTTGTAGTCTTGGCACAATGCCTTTACTATGTGGTTATGAAAGTATGGAATTATGCATTCCATCATTATGAAAGTGGATATTGATATTGCATGTGATTTTTCAACTAGAAGAATATCCATGTAAATAATTAAAATGAATTATTTGATTTTATCTTTTCCTTATTATGCTGAAGGTCAAGTTTAAAAGGCCTTTGTTTTACTCTTATACATTGCCTTGAATTATTATGCTTATTTATAAATGTTTCCACTATATTTTTATCCTTACTGAGAATCTGAGCTCAATCCTTTCTATGTTTTATTATTCTAGGATGTGATGAAGTATATTATGACTGACCAGTAGGGACAGTCTATGTGATCTCAGTGTTGTCTATTGAGATAATGTTGTTGTACTTTTTCGTTTTATGATGTAATGTAAACCATATGAATGTATCTATTACTTCCAAGGCTAATAAACTAATAAGCCTTTTTAGACGTGATCTTTTGTGATCATGCCAATGATACATAATAATGCACCGACTCTAGGATTCTGGGGTCAAGGTGTTACATTTGGTATCAGAGGAAGTTTAGTACAAACCATAGAAACTAGATTTAGGTAATCTCTGATTAGAGCACATATCCCTTAGATAGAACTTGAGGATTAGTATAGAAGAACTTCCTAAAATATTGGTATTGTAGAGAGTCTATGAGTTTTACAAGTAATACATCATTTTCTGGATACGAGTAAGTAGTGGCAGCTCAGGAACAGATGTACCTAGGGGTAAAACCTGAAAACACTGCTTTGAGCTAGACTCGAACGGGAACTGGTGCATGACAACGGGCCTTGCTGCACTCTTGGTTACGAAACTCCTAGTTGATATTCTTAGGATAATTTACATTTTATTTAAACACCTATTTTATGGATTTTAATATTAGATTAGAATTAATGAACTTGTTTAATCCTAATGTGTTTCAAATTGAAAATATAGTGTCATGATATTCTCTAAATGATTTTATGAATACTGTTACTCACATAATGCTTTTTGGTTTTAGTTAATGGCTGGATTCCAAAGAATTCATAGTAACATTGAGCATGATGTATCAGGTGGGAATGATGGTTGAAATGAGAAAAAAATGGAATGTTGATAGGGGTAAAATATATCATGTTCTTGCAAAATCAGTTTTCCAAAAATATGACCAACAACATATATATTAACCAACTCCCGTACTCAACAAAGAAGAGAAAGGTGATGAATGATAAGAACTCCAGCAGTGGAGACCATGGAGAAAATAATCCTCAATTTCCATCATGTAGAAAATGTGGAAGGAGAAACCCAAGAAAGTGTCTCAATGGAACAAATAAATGCTTTACGTGTGGGAAATAAGGACATAATGTAAATAATTGCCGAGGAAAAATGATGATTACTGTGGAAGAAAATAAAAATGGTCCCAAGAATCCATTTACAGTCATTTGTAAAAAATGTAGGTGACCTGAACATTACCCGAGTGAATTCCCTATTCTATAGGATATTTTCTTGGTCAAAGAAGAAGCTATATGGAGATAAATGGTTAGAGAAATGTTTAAAATTATTTGTGCTCCTTGTTGACTGGATTACTTTGGAGTAATTTTCTCTTGTATTTGTAACCTTGATGTTTGTCATGTGAAAATGATATTTGAGGAAGAATTATATTTTCCCTTGTGGATATATTTATAAATAACCATTTGGTTTTATATGATCATTTAGTTTGAGTCTATGACAAGTTATTTTATTTTTGGATGAAAATGAAAGGTATGAGATTACATTTGTGGATAAATTATGTTATGGTTATTTTGAGGAATTTATCTCATTTTGGTAATATTATTAAATATAAATTTTGAAAAAGGACAGAACACAGACCGTGTGACAACCTGTCGTGTTGGAAAATGCTTTGGGAATCGAACCCACAACTAGAGTGCAATTGAGATTTATTGCCTACCACTGGACTACGTGAAGTCCCTGGTTAGTGTGACTAATTATTATTTTTTAAATAATTTTATTGATAAATAATAAGTTGATTTGGGATCTTATGTATAATCAAATGAATACCCTTAGTATTTCAAAATGATTAGCTAATTAAGTGATAAATGTTATTTTGGAAGAAGTTTGTTCTGTTGGGAATACTATATGCCTAATTAAAATAGAATACTAGCAGATTTCATTTGAGTAGTAATAGTGGATTTTTATCTACATTTTATTGTGGATTTATAGTGATTTTGATTTTTTATTGATATGATTAACCAATAATAGAGAATATGTGATTAGGTTAATTACTTTTATATATGTGACTTTAAGATTAGTCGATGTCATTTGGATATACAATTTAACGTGGAAGACTACACAACCAAATTCATCAAAGTTTTGGGTTTCAATATTAGTTTGGATTATATTGAAATATTTTAAGGAAAATTGTTTATTGAATAGTATTTATTAATCTTTGGGGGTATTGTTGGTTTACATTTAAAAATTTAGATTAGTGATTCTTTCTATAAAAGAATATCCTTTTGGGGGATCCTCTGATCTTGTACTAACCGTTTTGTTTTTGATTAATCTCTAAAGATAAGGTAAATATATATTTCATCCATTTTGGATCATGTGATTCTCTAAAAGTTGATTCTAGCTCTTTCGGTGTGACCAAGTCATCTTGAATACTCATCATTTGAAAAAAATGAGTTAGTGGTAGAAATTTATTAATGAATGAAACTCTACTTAAAAAGAAATTATATCTCTTTATTTTCAAAGTCAATATCATAAATAAATTCCTCATAATTATGAAATGTAACTTAGAACAAAAAAAATGTTGTCCATTAACTTTTCCTACTAGGAAACTAATGACCATTTGTCCCATCACAAGTTTGTGGTTTTCTTGTTGTTATCTTTCTCCTCATCATGTTTTCTATCCCTCTCCATCAGAACATGACACTTAGTTTATCTTCCATATCCATGTTTTCATACATGGAATCCTAGTATGGGTTATCTTGAGGGACCTTTGTAATTCTCTTTCATTGTTTTAAAGTGATAGTTTTATTGGATCTTTTTCCGAAGTGGGAACATCAATTATGTTCCCAAGCCCAATTTTAAAAATTTTGAGGACGCAATTTCCAAAATGGGGGAAGAATGTTACACCCCAATCTTCCACATTTTATTTCACATTTAATAATGTAATAGCTTACATTGTACACAACTACGAGATTCTAACACACCACAACCAACCAAACTAGACTTTAGGAATAGTAAGACCCACTTTTTGAAATATTAAAAATTTTATCTTTCAAAATGGACTTGATTTTTGGATTCGGAATATCTAAATTAGCTTAGGGTGAATTTTTTGTATTTTTCTGAAAACATAAATTTTTTTGATGAATAGTTAAAAACAATGAGTTATAGTTTAAAACTGAATTTTTATTTAAATAATTATTTATTTTATTTATAATTATTTTAGGCCAAAATAGATACATAATACCTATATATGTTCAATGTAATTCCTTAGAGTCAGTTTATAATAAATTTAGATATATAAAAGTTTTATTGAACTTTTTAACCATCTTTTTCCCACCTCCTAGGAGCATTTGAAAATTTGAATAAAACATAATTTTACTTCTTCTGTGAATTGAATTTCAAAAATATGAGACTCATGGTTGATATCAGTAAGTAAAATGTGGTTCAATAAGATGAATACAATTTTTGGTAAATCGTATCTTTTTACTTTTATTTACCACGGTTAAAAGTAAATAGGGTAATTGAGGGTAAAAATGATATTATTATTACACTAACACATTTAATAATTCTATTGGATAAGTGTAATTTGACCAAAATCAACCTTAGGAAAAAAAATATGATCCTTTAGGTCCAATTATATTAGATTAGGACATTTATTATCATTTAATCCAAAGAAGAGTTAAAAGTGTTAAAATAAAAGTTTAAGAACTAATCAATTTTTAATATGTGGTTACACATAAGATAAATTCGACTATAAATATTCATTATAAAGAAAAAAAAAATTTCCTACATAATTTTATTTTTTATATATTTTTAAATTAAATAATTTAATTTATATATGACACAATGATGATGCTATAATTTCCTTATTAATGAAATATTAAAATAATTGAAATTATAAATATCCAAATACATGTAATTTCAGACATTTAATAAATTAAACTAATTTTCTAGGTCAGTATTACATGTTAGGGTTTGTTAGATGAATTTTTTTATAAGTAATAATGTTGTTATGAATTTAGAAAAAACAAAATACCAAATAGTGTCAAAATTGACATAAAAGTGTTTTTAAAACAAATATTATATTATTAATTGATATTCTATTCCTAAAAATCTATTGTTTGACCAAAATAATTATATAATGGGATTTGTATCATTAATGAACAACTTGGGGTTCTCTTGTAATTATATAGTATGTTTATTAACTATATAATATAAAAATACAAAGAGACATGGTAAATGTCAAACTATTTAACTAAGAGTTAAATTTAAAACATAAGGTTAATATAGTTACCCTACCCTATCTAAAACCTATTGGTTGAGAGGTTTTTTAACCATCCCCACAATATATTTTAAATAATACATTTTTGAGCCATTATAAACTGAAAATTATTTTATTATAAAATAATATTTCTATCTTTTCGTAAGGTGCCCCTCACCCCTCTTATAGAAGTGAACTCCACCTTCTCTATAATTAACATCTTCAAATCCATTTGGCTCAGACAACTGCTGCCAAAATACCCTCTCACCTGTACTCCCTTCATCCTAGAGGCCTTACTTTAGTCCAAAATCCATCCTATGGAGCCCTTTTGATCAAATCAAAAGGACGAACCCAAAGAAGAGGTAAATATTTCATCACCTCTTCCATGTTCCTTTCTTCTTCCACTTCCTCTTTCTTTGTTGTTTAAATTATAAAATAATAACTCCAGTATATTCTATATACTGTGATGTTTTTATAAATATGGTACGACCATATTCATTATTCTATCCACCCTTTGAATGACATGTCACCATACGTGCGTACGTACAGCTTACCGTCTCCACGTCATGGTGTAATTGTTATTCAATACATTATTATTTGGATGGGTATAATAATGATGTCTAATTGATCTAATAATATATATAACATGATAATGATTATTTATATATGATATACCATCCAATTATATATTATTTTAATATCAAAATAATGATATTTTGGCTCGTGCGTACGTACGGATTACCGTCTCCATGAACGCGATGAGATTCATTCCCAGTCGTAATAAATTCAATACTAATTTCAATTAGATGATTAAAAATAATGTTTAATAACATAATATAATTATGAATGTTAATAAGATACATCTTATCCATAAAACAAATTACATACGTAACAAATCATATACAGTAAAACGAATCAGTTAACACCTAGAACGATGATAATACTAAGATATTATTAACAAAGTAATGTTAAATGATAAAATATTATATCAATTAATTTATATTATTATTGTATAATTTAATAACAATTATTTCACCATTATACAGGAGTTTAACATACCCTCAACCAAGGAAAGCTACAATGTAAGTGGATTCTTATTTCAATTTTAATTCTGTGAGATTTTCATTGTTCACCACTTATTTATTCGATGTGGTGTATTGTGTACTACCATTTGATATATATTATCATTATTCTATTTATATTAATGGTATTCTGTGACTAATTAGGTGGTTATTAACTTTTGGTCATATGAATATTTTGATTAGAACGATGTACGGGTTTTTCATCTCACTTTTTATTCCCGTGAGATTCATGATATATTGGACACTATTTCCTTTTTTGTAGAGTATGTATTTTCAATGATTGTATTCGTGGTGCAATATAACTAAATTTATGGTTATTTAAATCTTCATTGTATGATCCTTCTTTCATGGTGTGTGTGTTTCATAAGTTACCATATCGGTAAGGGAATTTCAAATTTCAATTACCACTCAATGGGATTTACGTTTAGTTCATTGATTATTTTACTCCTAGATTATGTGTGGAATAACTATTTAATATTTATGTAGTAATATCAACTCCCCTATTTTTGGATATATGTTTGATACACACAATCACTCCATATATAATTTCTCAATTCATTGATACAAACTTTATCATAACTGAATTTCCATTCATTGAGTTAAACATCCAAGTCATTGGATTTTTTACAAGAATTTTTGTGAATGTCCTCTGATTGATTTAGACTGAATATCAAATAATATAGAGTGGATTTATATTTTTCACACATCATTATGTCATAGATTTATCCTTTACCTAAGGATACTGTCTTTATAAGGGATTTCATCTCAATTTACACTCCTTTGAAACTTTTTGTTGTTATGCACCAATTCACTTTTATATGGTTCATATACTATCCTTTGACATAGTATATCACGAAATCCCTTATTCTCAAGATATTATAATGTTTTTATTACCTAAATTATTTGTATTCAAACATCTATCATTTTGTAAGGAACTCTAACTAAAATATCATTATAAATGTTTTAAAAATTTATTCTTCTAAATCTTTCTCATTAATGTCCATGTTTTAAAAATGGTTTTAAAGATTTATTTATATGGAGATTAATTTTTTAAAATTAAAATTCCTTTTAAATTTTTCAAAGTGGTATGAGAAACTTTTATCCAAAAATCTATTTTTAAATGGCTTCCTAAAAAATAGTGTGACTTTTAAATGATTTCCAGAAAATGGGGATATTTCTCTCAAATAGTTTTTATGATTATTTTCATCTATGTCAATATGCTTCATTATTATTGATTGAGGTTAATCAGTTACAATACAATCTTCCATATTATATTGAATGAGTTATGTTTGACTGTGGATGTGCTATTTTTATAACAATCATTGTTTTTTGGATAAATTATTGACATTTCGTAAGCTAGTTTTAATACGAATGGTTATTTAATGATTCAATATTTTTATATAAGGAATGCATCGGACTTAGTAATTGACGAATGGAGCCCTCTATAGCTTCTCGATCCATCGGTTGGTCTCACGAGACAAACTAGTGTCTTAGCACAAGGACTTGAACAAATCTTATTTGTAGTCTTAGCCCGAGGCCTTGACTATGTGGTTCTGAAAGTCTGGCATTATGAATTCCATCATTATGAAAGTGGCTATTGATATTGTGTGGGATTATTCGACTAGTAGAATATCCATGTGAATAAGTAAATGGAATTATACTATTTTATCTTTTCTATATTATGGCGAAGTTCAAGTTTAAAAGGATTTTGTTTTAGTCTTATACATTGTATTAAATGTTTATCCTTATTTATGAATGTTTCCTCTATATTATTATCCTTACTGAGCATCTAAGATCACCCCTTTCTATGTTTTATTTATCTAGGATGAGAAGAAGTATATTATTAATGACCTGTAGGGATAGTCTATGGGATCTTAATGTTGTATATGGGAACAATGTTGTTGTAGTTTTCCATTTTATGATGTAATGTAAACATTATGAATGTATCTAGTACTTCCAAGGAAACTAAACTAATCGGTATTTCAAGACTTGATCTTTTTTTATCATGCCAATGATACGTAATAATGCACTGGCTCACATCTTCTGGGATCCGGGAGTTACATTAGAGGTGTTTTATATATTCGATATAAAAAAATTTACTATACCACACAAATAACTTTTGTTAACCATGTACATAAATCATTATTCATGTAGACGATTATAAATCCAGGTAGTAATCTTTTCAATTATAGATAATCTATGTATTTTTAAAATATATCAATCTACAATACACAAAATTGAGGGATCAGTGTTTTGATAAATATATGATGATTTTCCACATTGAGTTAGAGGACATAAACTACTGAATAGGTCTTTTCCAAGTGTGAAATTAGTTATGAATTTAGTGAATGTTATCATCCTCATTTCATCTATTTCTAATAACTATTTTTATTTAATTTTTTCATGATAACATGTGTAATATATATCCAATAAAGATGATTCTAATTTCTATATAAAGATAATGAATGTTTCTAAATATTAGTCAGCCTGAACCAAAACTAAAATTTTCTTTTATCAAGGTCTTTTTTTATTTGAAATTTAATAATGAAACATATTTCCTATTTTAAGAAAATTTTATAGGTGAATTTATTACATGATAAAATTGGATACCTGAGAAAATAGCTTCACTGATGAATCAATTATTTGAATCCCATATGTGAATCACTAATGTTGATTCCCTTACAAATCTAATTCACCTACTTAATCTTTTATGTTTCATATTTGGATATGTGAAATTCTCTTACACATTGAATTTATTACATAATTACCATATATGAAATAAATATTTAGTTAATCCCATACATTTATTCACGTTATTAGTAAATTTTGTTATGTATAGAAAAATTGCTACTTTAGAAACTCATACATTAGTTTTTTCTCCCTAGATTTTTTTTAATTCCTATATTAAATTCTGCACTTTTTTTAAATATAAATTTAGTACATGTTCATGTCATACATTATTTATGTTATAATGAATTTATTAATTATTATTAGTTATATAGAGCCAATAAAAAGTTTTTTTTATTGTTTTAAAAATTATTTTGTTCAAATCACTAGTTGTCCAATATTCACACATAGAGTATACAACTTGTAACAATTTTTTTTATGTTATGTTCTTTTGATAGATTTTATTATTTCTAAATTAATATTATATATTATTATACTATTTAAAACCTAATTGAATTTTGTTAATCATTTTTGTATTATTATTTGAATTTATCTCCACATTTTATGATTGTTCGAAATGAAATTTTTGAATTTTATATTTTTAAACTGAAACAACCTTTTTCAGGAGCTGTTTTATTGAATTATTATCAATGAAGAATTATAAAATAATTTATTGGATTATTTAAAATTTTAAATACTTATTATTTGTTGATTTAATTAATTTTCAATAGTTGAGAGAATATTGTACAATGATTATATATATATATATATATCACTCCAATAATTCATTTTTACTATTTTTATTTGTTCAAACAATTTTCTTTATTGTGTTTTCCATATAGATTTATAATTAAACGAATCGCCGATTAATTTAACAAACAATCATAAATATACATTTAGGTAATGAATAATGTATTTGAATTAATGATATAAAAACTATTCATACTCTATTAACATTTATGTGACCATGTAGACTATTTTTTCTAATACTCCATGATATCTCAAGGGATGGGAAAAACTGCCATGACAACTATATCTTTGATGACATGATCAAATGGTTATACAATTAGAATCTTGGACCTGTGTTTTATTCTCCATGTATCTATTTAGTATTTTTTTTATTTATTATATAACACTTCTTCCAATATTTCATTTAAAATCAAATTTTTTGTTTAATATTTTAAATAAAAAAATTATTTATTCTTCACTAATTAGGGTTTTAACTCACATAATCTAAAGTCAAAACCTTTCCATTTTTCACTCTAATAGTCTAGAGTTAGGCTTGTAATCATGTTTTGACTACCAATACAATAAATAATGTGTATTGGTTATCCCTACCATAAAAAAGTATTTTTTAATTGGTTTACGATTCCACTGTAAAAGATCATTAATGTGGAAGGAGAGAATAGAAATGATGCATGGGGTCCATAGAAGCCACCACGCTTGAATGAAAATGATTATGGCTACTCAAGATCTAGAATGGAGGCATACCTCAATGAATTATTCATAGAACAGTAAGCCATGATAGAAAAATCACACACTCTACCAGATGTTGACCAAGATACTCAAATTATAAATGATGACATATGATATGTTTTAAATTACAAAGTTTTATATATTTTATACTATTACATTAATAGAAGTGTTCTTAGTCACGTGTCTACTTGTATGGAATATCATAATATTTGGGATAAACTACAAATTACTCACCTTGGATATAATTAATTGATACGAACCATGATTGGAATGATTTGATCTTATATCCAAGATTTCATTATAGTGGAATATGAAATAGAAAATAAAATGGTCAACATATTTAAAAGCATTATAAATATATTGAATTAAATTGAATAAATATTTAGAGATACATTACTTGTCAAAAGAGTACAATGAAAACTGATTATGAAATTGAATCTAAATAAGGATTCCGTTTAGGAAATAATTTACTTCAAAGGGTACATTCTTGATGAATTTATTAGATCAATACTTAAATTTGAACTAGAACTACAGAATATAGATGAAGATGGTCAAATGAATAGAAATGGTTATAATTTAAATCAATAAATGTTTTTCTACTGAATCCTCCGATACTAAAAAACATAAATGTGAAAAATAATATATTATGATCAGTGAATAAAAATGCATAAAAAATGATGGTGTCAAGAACTTGTTAACAAGAAATACCCAAAATTAAAAAAAACATGGAGATAATAAAGGTAGTGTAAATTGTAATACATCAGATGTTACATGTTTCAATTTCATTAATAAAGGGTATATCATAATTGACGTTCCAAAACTAATAAATATCGAGAAATAAAAAATATGGAGAAAAATGCATTGGAAACAATATGGGGTTATATAGAAGAATACAATTTTTGTGGTAAATATGAAAAGTTATCTTCTAACGTGTGCTTCAGGGATTCGATGAATAATGTTAATGATGATGGATTATTTTATTGATGTTCTAATTCTGATAATGATTATCATAATCTAAATATTTTTCTAATTTAATTTTTATAGATTAAAAAGAATATTTTTCAAGAAGATGATTTATATTATAATATTAAATAAAATTTAAAAATATTATTTCTTAAAATATAATACATTTATGGGAGAATGAATAAGTATGAAATACTGAATAAATTTTTCATTATATAGTTTTTATTATTTTATATATTACCATAATTTAATGAAAAATCGAATAATGAAGTTGACATTTTTTTGTAATTTTTTCCAAATTTTATTTGAGGTCATCAAGAATAACATATAAAAATGTATTCAAATAAAAAAAATAAAAATCTTGATGGAAATGAATATGATATGAGACTACCTCAAATATATAGAAATAATATAGTTAAAAGTATAAATGAATATACTTCCACTGCAAGATATTTTAATTGTGGAATGAATGGTCATCATGAAAACTATTATTCTTCACATAAAAAAATCCCATAAAGAAACATTCAAGCATTTTTGGGTTGATTGTGTTTGTTGAAAAAGAGGATTTCCATGGTGAGTTGTGGAGTTCTTCAGATAATTTTTCAATTTATTTTAAAAATGATTATTGACCGTGGAATGAATGACCTGTTTGCAATAAAAAAGGAACATATACAAGGTGGGGCCATTTTCAAGTGTTTTCCAAATGTTTTGGGTCTGAAAATAGGTAAATAGAGAAAAATATTTTTTGAAGAGGGAGTTTCATTCTAGTGTTAAGGAGGATTTTAAGGTTTCATGCTAGACATTTTTCAAAAGATCATAACATAGAAATATGGCACAAGAATGAATGGTGCACATGTTTTGGAGTGGCACAAAAGTTGAGTTGTATGCCATAGGAATTTTTCAATGGACTAATGATTTTTTAGAAATGATGCATGTCGTGTACTAATGGTATTTAAAATTTATATAAATATGTGTATACACCCATATTTCTTGGAATCTCAACACTTATATAAAATCAGATCACTGGTCGCTTAAGTGATGAGGGTGCGCAGGTACAGTGTTTTTTAGATGTTGTGCAGAAAATGATAGTTGTGGGCCAGTAGTGATTTGGGCATAAAGTGGAATGTTTTTTGTATGTTTTAAGTAGTGTGTGATATGGATTTTCTATGCCTAGTTGACATGAGAACACTATTTTTAAGTAGATCAAATGCTAACGCAAGGTTGTGTATAGGTGTAACATTTCCAACTACATCTCTGGTAAAGAGGTATTAATCTGTGGATGAATGTTTAACTTAAAAAGACCACATATCTATATTATGGGTTATCAAATTCATGAAAAATTAAGTGACATAAAAATCCATAAACTATGAGTGGATCCTTTTCAAGGGTAGTGAGAGAAGGAAGCAAAAGACCATGATCCTTTCCACGTGTAGTGCGCCAGAGAAAGAGTCACATGGATTGACCCTTGAGAATATAGTGAGAATACAATAAAACATGTAAAGTAAGTGAGAATGCATATATTACTGGTCCATCCCAAACCTTGAAAATAAGAGAGTGCTTTTAGTGGAATTGGTAAATCATGACATTGTTGTTGTATGCTACTTGGATGTCCCATAGTGAGGGTAAACAAAGTAAATTCACTCAGACTAGTGCATGATTTAATTTATTTTCATATATTAATATGGGAGAAAGATATAAGTTTGTTTTGATTAATGAAAAAAGATAATAAATGGATGTATTTTCAATCTTTCATATCTCGTTATACCCCTCTCTAAGGGTATTTCACCTTTGTGAACCAAACAATAATCTTTGATTTAAAAAATATTTCAGATATATAAAAACTGGAATACATAAATCATTATTATCTAGAGTACCCTAAAATACATGACTAAATTCTTTATGGGTACCTAAAATTTTCATTAATAATCAGACTACACCCAAAGTATCTTGGGTAACCAAATTTTCATGTAATTGATTTTTGTAGGAAAAATTCCATGGATGTATCAAGAACAACATATGGTACAAGGAAATGTAATTATATAGATATATGACTAGATACCCATAAATGTTTCCCACATACAACACATGTTATGGAGGAGATGTTATATTTTGAGAAAATTTCAATCAATAAGTAAAAGATTTTGGTAAATTTAGTGTTTCCAATTATACATATATTTCATATGTTTTATTTGTTTAAGGTTTTATAAAAATTATTAAGTACATCGTAATTATGTTAATATGGAATGGAAGTTAAATTTCAAAATGATAAGTGTCTTGTTTTTAAATATAATTGATTATTATTTTATTATAATCACAATTATTTAAATCATTGTTTTTTATTAACTATTTTTTTACGTATTAAATTTTTAAATGCTGTGAAAAATAATAACATTATTTGGTCATACTAAAATTTTTGGTTTAGGAGGAATGAACCATAATTTAGTGATTTTTGATGATTACAGAATATTTATATGGTATTATTTTCTTTCTTATAAAAATAATAAATTACTTAGATTTATTAGATTATGTAACATAAGTCAAAATAAAAAAGGTTTTATGAATATTTGAGTTTTTTGTGATAAAAGAGGTGATTTTTTAATTTATATTTTGAAAACAATTGTGGAAATTGTGTTTATTTTCATAATTTTCATACTCCATGAACACCACAGAAAAATGGTGTAGTAGAATGAAAAAATAGAAGGATTATTTAAATGTATTTAACCATGTTAAGTGAATAAAATTTTCTATGATATTTTTTTAAAAAATATTTATTTGGTTACTTTTAAATTTGAATAATAATTCTACTTCGAAATTTATTAAATAAATCTCATTTTACATTTTATAAAAATAAAAAACCTAAAGATGATTAGTTTAGTGTTTTTGGTTGTAATGTATTTTTCTAAATTCAACGGAATATTTTGATAAGTTAGATGAAAAAATAGATGCTGTATTTTTTCTTAGATACTCTAATAATTTTAAAACTTATAGTGTTTATAATAAAATATCTATGGTTATTGAAAAATCTATTCTTGTTATGATTAAATAAAATTATGTAAAATTAATTCAAGACTCTAATTATTTTCGTGAAGAAAAATCTCATGATAATGATGAATCAATTGATGTGGAGCACAATCCATCCCAACATGATCCTAAATCATGTATGAATAATAAATATCATATTATAGAAAATTATATTGGTAATTTATATTCTAGTTTTAAAACTAGAAATTATATTTTAAATATCTATACCAATTAGGATTCAATTTTTTTATTCCTAATTATTTAAATAATTCTTTAAAAGATGAAATATAGTAGTTTATATGAAATATGAGATAAATAATTTTTTTAGAAAAAATTATAATTATTTTGTAGAATTTCATGTCGAGAAGTTGATAATCATGACTAAATGGATCTTTATATACAAGCTAGATGAATATGGAATGATTTTTAAAAACAGTGCATACTCATTTCCCAAGGATACTTTCATGATGAAGGTATAGAATTTGGATATTCATTTGAACCTATTTCCATGTTAAATGATATTATAGTATTATAATCTTTTTTTGTTTTCAAAATAATAAATTATTTCAAATAGATATTAAAATTTCATTATTAAATAGTTTTATCACAAATGAACTTTATTTTTCTCAAACCATAGTTTTAGAAATGAAATATTTCTTCAACGGTTTTTTAAGTTATCTAATTACTTGTATGGCCTAATATAAGAACCTCATGTTTGGTATGAATCAATTTTACTATTTTTATTAAATAATAATTTTATGGAATTTAATGATGATCGTACCCTTTTTTTTAAAATAATTTCTAATGATATTTTAATTTGGATAATATATGTTGATGATTTAGTTTTGGTTTATTCTAGTACAATTCATTGAAATTATTTTTCTACTATGACTTCATCTTAGTTTGACATGATCTTAATTGGAGAATTGATGTTCATTCATGGAGTTCATATTTATCAATGAAATGATGTAAATTCTATTAATGAATCTATATATGTTAATTTGTTGGTTAGAAAATTTGGTATTGATTAAAATAAATATATGAAAAATCCTATTTTTAATAGTTCTTATTTTGATGTTTATTCATATAGAGGATTTTATGATATTAATATTTATAGAGGCATGATAAGTAGATTGTAATATTTAATTAAATCTTGGACTGATATCATTTTTAGTGTTTTCTTATGTGAATTATTTCAAATGTTCTTAAAGAAAGTCACATTAAATTTGTGAAATGAGTAATTAGATATGTTGAAGGAACTATTAATTTTTTTATGCTAAGAATAATTATTTTGATTAATATTATATTCTTAGTTTAAATTTTAAGGCTCTAAAATGGATAACAAAACACGTCATGCATCTTCCATTTTATTGGTATTCTAAAAAGAAATTATATGTTTCACGTACAATTGAATTAGATGGGTATATTTCTACTACTATTTGTTGTGTTCCAAGTTTATAGAATAAGAAATATTTATGTGGTTTTGATATCTGTCATAATAAATTTTATATTTATATTAATAATACGTCCCTAATATATCTTTCTTGGAATACATTATAACACTCTCAAAAAATCATATTGATGTTATATTTCATTTTATTTGAGATCATGTTAATTTGGCTGATATTTTTTAAGAGTATATCCCTATTAAACATTAACTAAAATATATGTTTACATATCCCTTATAATTTTATCTGTTTTAAAATCATAGATTTGATCTTTTCATGTTTAAATATAAATAGTTTTATGTATTCATGTGCATATGGGGGGGTTTGAGTATGCTTTTCTAATGAAAAATATTGATTTAAAAGAAAGATACAAAACATGGAATCAAATTTTCATATATTTTTTAATTTCTATACCTATTTTTTCCTTATATTATTATTTTAAAACATCTAATACATTCTATATGATTTAAATTATATATTAAACCTTTAGTAAACTTAAAATATTATTTTCTATTATATTTCTCATTAATTGTTTTTTATGAAAATGTTTTTAATGATTGTACATACTGAATTTAATTTTATGTTTTAAAAGAGAATGACATTGTCATGTATCGTTGATAACATATTTTTTAATTTTTTTTGTTTTCTATTTACAAAAGGGGTAGAATAATTATGGTTATTGAGGATCGGTTTTGTAATTAACTAAAAATGGGGAGACTGTTTCTGGATGAGCTTGTATAATTTTTGTCTTGATTAATTACGGCTCCTGTAATAATTTTTTAAATTTATTATATTTTTAATTATTTAATTATGTTCAATAACATGTTTTAATATTGGTAAATATAATATATATTTAAATAATGTTTCATTTGATTTATACTTAATCATGATTATATCATAATATTTATAAACATAAAATTTAAACATATTCCTTGTTTTGATTTTTATAACATGTTCTACAATTCTTATTTTTAGTTCCTATGATTAATATTACATTTAGGTCCTTTAAATATTATTTATTGGTGTTTTAGGCTTTTCCCTAAAAAATTTATTTTAAACCACATAGCTAATTCGTTATTCATGTTACTAATTTTGAATCCATGTAGTAGTTTTTTATTGTTTTAGATAGTCTATGTATTTTGAAAGTATATCGAGATACCTTACACAAAAATGAGTGATCAATATTTTGTAAATGTAATAATATTTTATACATTAATTATAATAATTAAATATCTTAATGGATCTCTTTCATGTATAAAATTTGTTATGATGATGCCTCATGTATTATGTTTCCTCTTTTTTAATTTTTTAGAATTTTTGAGTATGTTTCTGTGATTACGTGAATATTATATATATATATATATATTAAATTGTTTTTATTTTTATTTATTTTTAAATCTAATGAAATTGTCTAAAAATAATTCAGATGGATCCCAAGCCAAATATACCTTTATTAATGTTCTTTTTACGATGAAATTTCATAATAAAATTAATTTTTAGTTTTTAGAATTCCAATTCATTAATTGATTATGTACGAAATTAATTTTTTAATAAAATATCTTACAAAATGATTTTTTTATCTGAATCTATTCATGAATCATCTATATTGATTCCATTATGTGGTTAATTAACCTATATAGAGTAAAACTCATAAGTGAGGAATTTGGATACATGAAATCCCCTAATATAGTGAATCGCTTATGTAATTCCCATATGAGAAATGAGAACATAGTGAATCCCTTACATCAATTCAACTATATGGTCATTTTTTTTACATAGAAAATAATTACTATATAATAAAAACATATCTGATTTTTTCTATATAGCTTTTTGAAATTCCTGTTCAAAATTATGCCATGTTTTTCATTTTTTTAAAATATCATTTTACTTAACATTCATGTCATATATATATATATATATATATTTATAATGAATTTATAAATTCATATTAATTATATATATCCAATAAAAACTATTTTTTGTATTTTTAAATTTTTTTTATGAATTTCATAGGTTGTTCTATACTCACGCCTGCAACATGGACCATGTACATAAATTTCATTGGTTATTTTCTAGTTTTTCATCAATTTTATTATTTATAAATTAAAATTTTATGATATTGAAATCTTCCGAACCTATTTTTTTTAATTCAATGTTATTTATTTTTGAATTTCTCTATATATTTTCTTCTTATTTCAATCTAAATGGTTTAAATGTCTTATATATAAATTTAAACATGAAATTTTCATTGGTTCTATTATTGACTAATTATCATTGTTATATTTTAATCTAATTGATAATATGAATAAAAATTTATTTTACTCGTTCATTATTTATTTAATTATTTTCAGAGAGTTGATAAATTATTGTTAAATGATAATATATATACCTCTCTCTTAATTTATATTATATTATTTTGAGGATTTTTAATGGGTTTGTAGAGTTTGTAGTTATATAGATTGTATTTTTAGGACTCATGGTTTCCTAGAACAAAAACTCAAACTTATTCAATTTTTAAACAATGAGTGTATAATAAATAATGTGATAAAAGGGGTTCATAGTATGTTAACCTCCAAGTGTTGTTGTAATATTTTTTTATTATTATTGGATGATCTCTCTAGGAATGAACAAAATTTTCTTCGAAATCTACTACCTTGAAAAGATGATCCACATGATAAAACAATAAGGATCTGTTATATTGTCTTTATTCAACATGTATCAATTTCTTCTGGTTTCGTTTAGTATATAACAATTATTCATTTCTTACACACACACTCCATTTTATATTTATTATTTTACATAAAAATCATTTAATATTCCCTTTTTTGGGTCATGAATTATAGATTATAATTGTTAGAACTTTTATTATTTTGATTACCATATTATAATGTTAGGATCATAATTGGTTGTGAAACCCCATCCAAAAGAGGGTGTGTCATTGTTTTCCCTATACTAGAAAAGTATTTTGTATTTGGTCTATGATTTCCCTTTTAAAATTTGGCAGTTTACAATGTATCTCTTGACGTGTAGAGATGTATAAGACTATGTTAGGTCTACATTGGACTGAACTAGTATAAAAATCCATTTTTTCTTTATTTTATTCCTCTTCAAATAGACTCATACAATTAAATCGTATAAACAACGTTGACAATTAATCCATGTTGTAAAAAATTTATTTTGGTCTATTAACCACCACTTGTCCTTCTATCACCATTATTTACAAGCTAAAATTTATTTTATTGATGATATTTCAGGTGAATTCAACCATAATTACTTGGAATGTCATTTCACACTCTATATATAGATACCATATGTGCTAATAGTAGATCATTAATTAAATTACTTGATTTATGCTATCTATTTGGGATAGTTTCATTTTGCGTGATATATCTATGTATCCATGATATTATGAAATATATTTATTTAAATTAACCGGTTAGAATGAAAATGTTGTTGTGTTAGTTTCTATATGTTTATTTTGTATAACATGAAGAGGTTAAGACTAGGGTTTGTTTTTGAAAAGGTATACCTTGGGGTATGGGTGGACTCCTATAGGAACCTTGTGTTATCCTAGATACTATTTAGGATATACTTATGTTCTTGATTTTAAGTATTGTTATATATATTCTAGATAAAATAAATTTGGTGGGACTGATAACAGATAATTGTGGTTCTCCTCAGCATGTTCCAACACCTACCCAAATAGTGTTGTTAGTGTCCCCATTATAGTCACCATGAACATATGTGGCTAACTACATGAGGGGTTTCCATCTCCAGCATCCTATATTAATTTTGTACACTAGTGGACCAAAATATACTATGGACTGAATAAACATCATAGATGGAATCATCAACCACATCGAGATAGAAATTGATAGAAATTTGAATCTAAGATCATTCATACTAGAGGGACCCATAATGATTCGGTGGGGAGTCATGGGTTATATTTATGATGTTTGGGAATCTCATGGGAGGCCTTCATGGATCTATTATTTGGGGTGTAATTTCCCAACACACTAAATCCAGGCCGGAAAAAGGTGTTCATATAGAAGTAGCAGGTCTCCCAATTTGTATCATCCTACACTACTCATTTCACTAAACATCTCCAATTTTCATTACTTCTAGATGGTATTGAGGCCCATAAGTACAGAATGTTTGAGATGAAAAGTTATACAGAATTTTGAGGGAAGTCCTTGATTTAACATATATACATAGAAATAGATTCTCTTCATGTCCATTACATTCAATAAGATCTAGTTGGAGGGTCATGAAGTTGGTTTTATTCTCCCATACAGTGCTCAGTTAGGTGGAATTCACAGTCTTGTGGTGATTAACTTTTTTGGTGTCCAAAATTGGAGGACTAGGGATGAGTAATAAGGAACTATAAAGTTGGTGAAGTGGAGTTTGGCTTCATTGGTTACCTATTCAAATGACCAACACTACTTAAACTAGGGGAATGTAAGATATTTTTTTATGTTACTCTAAACAACTTAGAGAAAGTTTTGATAAGGTGAAAGGATGGTCTATCTCCATTAGTTTTTCAATAAACATTGTCGTCATTTTTTCATCGGGTTAGAAGAAAAAAACAACTGATTTATGTGACAATATGGGGTTCCTGACCATATACTCAGACATGTCATCCACCTCAGGGACAAAACTATGTAGTGGAGACATGTTATGTGTTCAATGTGGATAAAACCCAAGAATATTATGGATATGTTCTAAATTATATTCAAGATATTGTTCTTATTACTTATAATTAATCTACTTCCATGTTTGATATTGACTCCTCCCATTACTTTATATCTGCACAAGTAGTTGTTCGAATTTACCTACAATTCAAGTCATCCTCTGAGTTAGTATCCATTGAGACATCATTGGGAATAAGAGTGTATCATCTACATAGATTCTAGGAGTTTCATTTTGACATCTCCACCAATAGGTATCTATGTGAATTCATGATTCTAGAGATGATGATTTTTTTGGTTCTCAGTATGGAATGGATGAAATGAATTATCTATCACATTAATTTCTATCAAACAATTATTTCATTTGTTTTGTTAGTGATAGTGTGGTTAATAAGGACCAGTGGGTGGTAACTTGGGGTTGGAAGTGTTGGACCGGAATTGAGTTTGCTCAAGATGATCATAACATAGATGGATAGATTGGATCATTTAGTGGAATAAGTGAAAACCACGTAAAATATTCTTCTAGGTGTGGATCTCTATCAGAACGTCTTCCATGATGACTTGACAAATCATCTTCTTAATCTTCCAAATCAGGGAGTTGAGAACATCATACCATCCTCAAAAAGATAGAAATTCTGAGTGAGCTATACGCATACTGGAGTACATGTTTCATGTTTGAATTCTAGAATTTAGTGAATCTAGGGATGATCATATATTCTATATTGAGTTCTCCTTATATAATTGTTACCACAATTTTATTTAGATCGAACATTATAAGGATCTTTACAGTAGGTTGTGACATTCCCTGCTCTGTTGGATTGAGGCATCTGAGGAAGTGTTTATGAGGCATAGTTTAGTATATTAGACCTCTGAGATTGTTCATATGATTCAAAAGTGGATGATAACCACTTAGAGTAGTAAAAGATCATATTCCAAAAATTGAGGTAGACCATTGGGGTTCACTTTTTATGATCATATTTTCATGAGAGTGACCCTCAGATAGGACAGTGATGGCATAGGAAGAACAGGAAGGTACACATATGTTTTTTGGACCCATTCAAGTTCATTAATAATGTTAGAATAATGGTGTACCAACAAGATAATCTATATTTATTTCAATGCATGAATGATATATTTTATCTTTTAGATCTCCTGAGGCACGTGGCCAATCATTTTCATATCATTGTTTTGGAGGACAATAATTTGGATAAAGATGCTTCTTATGTGGGGTGTCTAGTGTGGATTGTAGACAGGAGAAAGAAATTCATTCAAGGGAATATAAGTCCACTTTTACATATCCATTGGAGGCATGAATATATTGAGGATTAGACTTGGCAGTAGGTGTGTAATGTTCATGATCAGTATCATGACATGTTTATGATGAATCCTATGAATTCTTCTCAGGGATGAGAAATCCATAGTGTGGGTGAATGCTAAATCAATGATCATTTTCCTTAATTAAAGGCCTTGTTTATATTTTTATCATTATTTATTTAGTTTTTCCATGTTTGGGTAAACTATTTTGGGCTTGGAGAAGCTTATAGAAGATTAATAGTGTGTATGCTACCAAAAAAGTCAGTTCCTTACCACAGTGTAGATGATCAACCTGTAGAGGAGTGTTCTACATTAAGACAACATGGTGGTAACATTATGATTTGGTGGAATAGAATCCAAGACAAAGAGCTATAGGTTTCACCGTGGTGACTCTTATGGAACAATTATTACCATGTTTATCACTAAGACAACACCATGGTGTCTTAGAGAACATCTAATGGAGTTTTCCATGCCAGTTACAGATAGTGAGTCCTTCTGGTTGTCTTTGGAAGTTATAGATATAAATGGGTGTTACATAATTGAATTGGGGAATACATTTTCATAATTATGAAGGTTTATTAATTATGTATTTTCACTCAAACTATTAATGGATAAATCCTTCCTGAAACCCACTCTCCCACTTCACCCTATAATCATTCTAGTTGCGTAATAGGGAAATTCCTTCATGTCCTTGTGCATCTAATTACACAGATGTATACCCCAACACAGTTTCATCCTGTAGTAACCCTTTTCTAGGACAAGGAGTTCAAATTTACAAAACTATACAATCTTAATTACTCTTTTCTTCCCTATGGTTGGTATATGAAATAATGACCATGCTGTTTCCATTAGTCCAATTCCATTGAGGATGATCTTTGGTAGTCTCCACACCATAGAAGCTTACCACATGAAATGGTATTTTTCTTCAAGCTCACTCTTAATCTAGGGATTTTCACCATAATCCATGTTGGTTAACATAAGTACACATGCATTCCAAAGTTCCATATTTTTCTATCATGAATACCTATGTGGGACATTGGTACCCTCATTATTCTAACTAGACATAGAGACTTCTATTTATTGTGATTGATTAGGGGTAATAATTGGATCTCCCTATAGGATTTCTCTCATTATTTTTAAAGAACCTTATTCTGTTGTATAATAACCACTTATATAAATTCATTTTATGAAAGTAGTGATGTATATGTGTGGGTGAGTTTTGATGAGGATAACCTTGTTGATTATTACAGTTGATTAAAACGACATCAAATTAGATATTCTTTACCTCATGGGGATTCTGTTACACATGTGGGCACAATATAGTTTAATTTATAAAATAATTGATAACCATGCCTGATTTCCATAATATGGTGGTGTGTTTTTGTCTCATTAGTCCTGTAATGATATTTGATTCTATGAGTATTTTTACAGTTTCATATTACCAATATTTTTTTAGATAATGTGTTTTATTTTGATAAAACTATATTATCATGATGATATGATATATCTTTATTGTATGTCTTAACCTATATGTGTGTTATAATTCCATGGATTTTTTATAGGTACATGAGATAGGTGGACCATCATATGCTATTTATCACTTAATGGGGGTTTGAACATGACTTTTGATGAGGATGATGAAGAAAATAATCATAGGGTAGGGGGAAACCGGTCTACATACCTGACCCCTGAAATTATTGGGATATGATAGTATGGGAGCTTCACCCAAGGAAGTGTATTAGGGGCATGATAGTTTAGGGTCCCGACCTAAGGCATACATGAGGTATGATAACCCGACACCCTTTTCTACTAATGATCTATGAAACAATGGTCCATGGGTATGATTGGAGTTGATTCCTCATAACCAATGAGATTCATTTTGTGAGATTTTTGGATTGTTCTTTCTCACTTGGATATTCCTTGTTATCATTTGGGAAAGGATTAGAGGTCGGTACAACCAGGGGTTTGTGGAGGCTTTTGTAGTACATGACTATATACTCTAGGATTTAGTTTCTGTGTACTCACACATATTTATTATATTTATAGAATACACATGTCATAACTAATAATACTTGATTATGTATGCCTTAGAAGTATCCTTATGAGTCTTGTACTAACACCCTATATGGGAATTTGATTGAACATGTAGATTTCATGGTCAGAGTTCTAGAGAATGGAAACGGCCTAGTGGTGAAGGATTGTATAAAGTATCATCAAGCTCGTTTCAAGATCAAATGGATACTCACGGAAGCAAAATTACGTTTATTTGTTTTTCTACATTTATTTACTCTATTTGGATTTTCACTTTGGAAGGCCTTTCTAATAAATATGTGACATGGTTTCCATCTATTTAGGATACTATAAACACTCTGAGGATTTATTATTCATTTTTATTGTTTTTTTATAATTTTTTATATTTATCGCATGGAGTGATACTAAGGTTAGAGTCTCCCCAATTATATAATTAAAGCTTTACTACAAGTTAAATACATGTTGTCTATTGGGAGGAACGTCTAAGCTCCCATGACTCTGATTATTAGACCATATCGTTTGGATCGAGGTGTTACACCATTTAAGCTATATGATCTATACATTACCATGTTCTTCTCACATATCTAATTTTCCAGATTCATTAAAATTAATATGATCTATCTAGAAACACTTTATACCATTTACAAACTCATCAAAAACCACTCTGAAATAGTCCAATATTTATAATATAGTATAGAAAAAAATTCACCAAAAAATAAATCAACATTCCATTGACTAACCACTATCAAATAGACCTGCATTTTATGGATTTAGTGTCTTGGATAATGAACTAATTCCCATTAAAATGTATGATTTTTAATAACAAGGGATCTATTATATATTAGAAAATGGACAAAAATATATCATTTAGTGAATTACACAATATGGAGGATAATCATAGAGTTGTAAAATATTTATGAAGGTTTTCATAACCATTAATGATCATCATCATATATATGAGTGAACCAACCAAATTATTCCAATAATTATATATTTCTCAATATAAGAATAATTTATTGTATGGAGTGTGTACTGATACCATCCACCTAGAGGAAATTTTTAAATTTAAATTCTTTTTATTATTAATTTCCTTAAGTATTTATGAAATTTTGTAAATTACTCATTGTATTATGACTATATGAAAAAATATTGTCCGAAAAAATCATCAAATATTTATATAATGACCTGATACCTAAACACATTAACCATTTGTTATTTAAGAGAAAATATTTTTCATAATTTAAGGATAAGTAATAATTAATATTTTTGAAATATACAAGGTAGGAAGGACCCCAATTCATAGATTTCATTACAAAGAGATCTTTCTTATGTACAATTTGTCGGTTGAAATTGAACAAACTTTTGTCTTTGACATTTTTATTATACCAGGGAAAAAAAATAACGGATGTTTTAATTATTTATATAAATTATATTTTGTAATTGTAAAAACAATTAGAGACTCATGGTTCAATGATATAATAGAAGTTTATAAGAGAAATTCCATGTGAGTTTAAACCTAGGCTTGGGGTTGCATATTGGTAAACCATAGAATATGGATAGTAATTTTAGTAGGAACACATATGTTGTATAATGTGATTTCTACAATTTAAATATAAATATTTTATATATTTTTACTATGTTAGTAGATATTCATAGTAAGAGGGTAAGAAATCATAGTTTGACATAACCCAATTTTTTTAGCAACACAATAGTCATGGGATAAATTCATCAACTTTTCTAACCAAATTAAAAATATATAATATATATTAGATCACATAAAAAGATATTATCTGATATTACTATGTACAATTATTTAAATAATGAATTTTCATGTTCCAACATGCCCATGAGTACAAAAATTTTACAAATCAACTTCAATTCATTGATCTAAGTTCCATGTAATATTTATAAATGTAACCATGGTATGAGAAGTGAATTTGGAATCACATGAAATTTTTATCATATTGTGACACTTTCCATGGTTCACATATAGTCCATCTGATTTTAAACCATAATGGATTGGGTGTCCAACAATTATTTGGAATATTCACACCTTATCCTTTTTATGGGATTTTTTATTTGTAGTTCACATTGAATAACATATTATATGTGAGCCTTGCATCCCATATCTATTCACCCATAAATATCAATTATTTTTAAATATTCCTTTTATTCATGGACATGAAGGATCTGATGAAACTCTCAAGGTTGCAGGTCATGCATTTTAAGCCCCTTTATTTGAGGGCCCTAGGAGTGACATTGACTGCAAAATGGTGTCCCAAATGGTGGTTGATAGATGTCCCATAATTATCATGGGTGTTTCATATGTTGTGGTGGTGTGCCTCGGGGGGGGGGGACATACCATATCACAATTCATAGAAGGGTGGTGTATACCTTGTCACTAGACAATCTCTTTGAAAAACATCTTAATGAGGATCTGGAACCAGAGTCAGTGGGAGAGACAATTAGACACACCATAGATGGGTTGAAGCTTCTCGGGAACAAATCAAGTGATTATTTTTCTTTGTGTGAAATAGAGGATGCATCCCAAGAATATAGGCCTCATAGGATGAGGATAATTAGTAGTCGTAATAGAATTCGAAAGGAGAGAAAGTACTATTTATTTTTTACAATCCCAATGGAGAAATTTTCATGAATAATCTAAAAGAGAAGTTAATGGACAATGATTCTCCCAAGGATGCATGTCATAAGTGGAAACAATGGTATTTTCATAGCCAGTCACTTGAATTGAATTTCTATTCAGAAGAAGAAATGACCGGAAAGGTGAAGGCACTCAATGCTACGGAATAATAAGCTTCCAAGATGATGGGGAGGACACTAAGGATGAATCTCAATGAGGTGAAGTATTCCTGGATCGGAAAGAGGGACCTTATTATTGATGGGGGTATTAATAATGGGATAATTAGTGTTTAAGAGAACATATAGTCTTGGGAAAAGCCAGTGTTTCGGTTTGAAGATATCTTAATGGATAAACCACACACCCTAATAAGTAACATATCATGGAAATTATTTGGGGAGACTAAATATTGTAAATATAGAGTATCCTTTAATGGTTTTGTTACCTCATTTGGTGGTTAATATCCTTGTTTCTCGTTTTTCCTAATAAGTTTTTGAATAATAATAATTTAACCTTTGGTTACTTTCTATTACAATGAAACAAACATTTTGGTGACCCAACCATTACCTTATTGATTAATTTATATTATTACCCATATATTCCAAGCCCAGTATTATATCAAACCAAAATAATATAATGAATTTTTTTAGTAAGTGGTTCCTTATTTATAAAAAGTGGTGAGGCTAGAAATTAGTTGGTGGAATGGTCAGAAAATGAGAATTAATTGAGATAGGGCCCATCATCAAAATAATGAATAAGTATAATCATCATTGATTTTTTTTGATGTTATATGATTATGTTCCTTGTAGTTTATCTTTCCCAGAATCATGCTATAAGTGGGATACCATGATGTGAGATTCATTCATTTGGGATTTTAGGCTATCCTCTAAATTTAGACTGAACTTCCATTGAATTGTCATTCCACATCTTCTATGAATATAGAATTTTATACACATGTTGTTGTGTTGATAACTTATAGCCACGAATTGGATGTTTAAATTCACTCCATTATTTGTGAAAGGATCTTTATATATTATGTCTTGAAACATCCATGAACATTTCCAATGTTGGTGAAAATTTCTAATGAAGGTTTAAGGGTTGGTAAATACAGATAAACTAGTATAATAGAAAAAGTGGGTATGGGAAAAAAGGATAGTGAATTGATCAAAACAGATGATACTAAATCTATAATTTGACTACAAAACCTTTTTAATTGGGAATATTTGAATCTTGAATTGTATAACTATTTAATTAAATATAATTCTTCATTTATTTCATCTTTTAAAGAATCCAAAATTTATATCCCCTCTTAGCCTCTCTCAAGAATGCTTTCTTGGCATCAAAGATGTTTGGGAAATAGATGAGTTCTATTTATGTGTTGGTCAGAATACATTATATCAAATTGATCTTTTTGAGAAATACCTAATCGAATATCTAATATCATTCATTGGGTATCCATATTTGAGTGACAAAAATCCTAGATAATGTGTGAAGGGGATGATCATTGCCTTGTGGGTGGGACTACTAGAGTAGTAAAATTTTTATACATTATTTATGGGATTTTATACCTTTTTATAAATATATTATATCAACTAGAATTCAAAATCAATGTGGACGATGAAAGAGTCTTATAATGTAAAAGGAACACATCCATCCATCAAACATCATAATCCTATTATTTTTATGGCCGAATTGTAAAAAGGTAGATCGAAAAAGTAATAAATTTTCAATTACCTATTTCTATCAAAAAATGATTATTTTAAATAGGGAAATAAGTTTCTTATTATTACACATGTTTAGATCACCAATACACATTAGGTCACACCTACGATAAATATCCATATCCAAACTCAGCCATGCTATCATATTTTTTATCAAAGGACCCATTATTGTTTTCTCAAATTTTATTTATGAAACCATGAACATGTGTTTCAAACTGTATTTAATATTTTTATAAAATTAATTTTTGGCACATCGGGCATCAAAAATGCATACAGTCTCATTATTTGGATCTTAAAATATTTTGAGATATATTTAGTATACTTAGAAAGGGGTGAATGGTCTCTAAATTATTGAAACCATAAATCTTTTAATCCATGAATATAACGAATTAATAAAACACATCGGGATACTATGCTCTTATATAGCTCTCCCAATCCTGGAAAATATCTTGTATGCTCCCATACTACAATAATACATGAACCAATGGGATGAAAATTCCACACAGGGTCCTCTACAACCATTCCATGACCCTTACCGGGTTCTCTACAAATGTGGAACCGTTATTGATGTCTATATCAACCAATCAAATAATATTCCTGGGGTCCTACACAGATCTCCTCATCTATGAAACAAGGATAATGTTTTACACCCCTTACAATTAAGGGGGTAGGGAGAGTTGGTAAAAAATGTCACCGACTATATGCACAATCATGAATAGCATGATGAACCTTAGGGATAAAATGAATCTATATTTTATTCTCCACAAATATAGTCATGGGGAGGCACTCATGAAAACATTATATCTCTTCTCAAACTCTAAGGGGATGTGATGTCGATCTGCATAATATTTATGCCCCCTCTGATCGGTACTCAAATGCTACTAGATAACCTGGACTTTATCAATCCTGTCCATTACCATCTATGTCCCAACAAGGGATGCCTCACTGATCTTCATCCAATATATGAGTGACTTATAGGGTCTCCAATACTGGTCCATGAAAATTTATATGATGATAGTAAAGTGGTAGCAATTATTTTATGAAAAAATATACTAAATGAAAGTGATCCTCTTATATATAAATGTAGTCTACCGCATAATAATTCATCATATTCTACAATATCTATACAAAGATATTTTTCTACACATCTCTCAGGGTATAGAAGGATATACTTATCCATATCTAGGTATCAAATGTGTCCTGAAGGCCTCTCCACAACTATTAATTGAACCACCAATCATGGTCAAAGACAATCATCAAGGTAACCCCAGGAAGGAGAACTATCTCCCACACATACAATGTCCCAAATATATCCTCCTAACTATGCTCTCTAATATAGATGAAGTGAAATAATTTCATGAGTATTTCATCTATCACACATATGGACCAATGGATTCTCACTATCTATGGAATCCACATCACAATGTCTATGGATATGCTATCCCATTTCTAGAATGGGATCTCAATAGGCTACAATATACCTATTGAAACTATGTGCTCTGACTTATCCTATTAACACATGAGACACCGAGAGGTGGACTCAACAATATACTTTCTCATGAAATCA
Source organism: Viscum album (assembly GCA_963277665.1). NCBI lineage: Eukaryota > Viridiplantae > Streptophyta > Magnoliopsida > Santalales > Viscaceae > Viscum > Viscum album. The sequence continues at coordinate 321,658,504 of OY728127.1, forward strand.
CACCAAAACTGCTATGAAAGGTATCTCTAAATCTTACTCACACTAGAATTCATTGCTAATGGAGATTTTTGAAACTCAAACTTCAACTCCTTCAACGTCATGACTCAGACCACCGACTATCCTTATAAAATAATTACATGATTCCCTCCTTCATAAAACCCATCTGATAAATCTCAAAAAGATATTTGGTCACATCATATGTCACAATTAATTTTTACCAACTTGAAGTATCTAAAAAGATGGATAAGTGGAGTATTCAACACCATTGAATGTAGAAAAGGTGCACCAAATTTCCTAACTATGGTTACCTATAAGGAATCTAACCTCTCAGATGGATCATGAAATAAAAGAGCCTCATAATTTCATTTGTAGTCATTTTCCACCACGTTTCCCTTCCTATGGTGTATAGATTTTCTAAAAGTCATAGAAATATATGAACTCTAACTAGTACCTATGCCCCAGGTCTAGGTCTATCTATGTGATAAAATACATAATGTTTTTGTTATCGTTGTAAAAAATAACCCTTATAGAGGATAGTGCCTCCACATTCTTATAAATAAGACTACCACTTTAGTATCCATGGAATGAGTCACATAGTTTTTCTCTTGTGGATTCAACTACCTCAAACCATATGTGATTACTCCATCCCTCTACATCAACATGAAACTGATCCCAACTCATAAGGAATAAAAAACACTACATAATCCACACCCTCCTCTAGTAGTCTCAAAATAGGAGCACTCAGAATCCTTAGTCTTAAATACATAATGGATTTATATAATTTCTTTTTCTAGGTAAAGGGATTCCCATTGCATGCCATTTTAGTAAAAGGTGCTACACTCTTGGATAAGTCTTCCACAAAACTCTTATAATACCATAAAAATCCATTAAAACACCACAACACTAACATTCTCTTTAGTGGCTCCCAAAAAATAATAGCATTGATATCTATTGGGTTCACAACTAATCCATGATAAGAATGACATTCCCTATAAAGTGAAACTTACAGATAAAAAATGGGAACTTCAAGGGATTACCAAAAAGATGGTGCTCCAAAAAGAAATATAGGACCAACCTTAGGTACTCCCCTTTCTCCTCCTATGACGCATATTATATGGGTATGTTGTCATTGAATAAAAAAAACTATTCCTAGTATGACTAGAAAGAATAATAAATCATATACAAAAACCCAGTGGGGGAATTAGTCACACCAAAGTGTATCACTCATAATGTCCATAACGACATCGGAATGCCTTATTCAAAATATAAGCCACGTAAACCATCCCCTGGTGATTACTAGAGATGAGATAAATCATAAAAACCTCATATCACCTTTTAACTAATCAAATATATATTAGATCCACAGAAAGAAGTTACTTTTAATTATCTTGGCTGGATTTATGGGATGATAGTTCACAAAAATACACATGCTCTCGACCACATTATTCATGAACAACACCAGAGATGCCAAGGGGGAACAATGGGTCTGATAAAACACTTATTTGGGAGGTATTACAACTTTAATAACAACTCCATAAGCTCAGTAGGTGATATCATATACTATAGAGTATAATCGTGTGGTCCTGGGGTAAAAATCAATGTAAAATTCGATATCCTACCTTAGAGTTAGTCTCAAAACACCCTCAAGAAATATTTCCATCAAATCTTCCACAACTGAAGGAATCAAGATTCTTGAAAATCCTTCTATGCCAATGAATACACTCTCCAATATATGGGTGATATAATTCAACATCATGTTCACAAAACCAGCTCATCCCACCATAATATCTCTCTCACCCAGAAAGGGGAATCTCATCCCATCAATTTGAAGGTATCAGAATAATATACTATGATATTAAATTTTGGCGCTTACCAGGGAAAAAAATCAATAACCAATATTACATTAATAAGGATTCATTTTTATGACCAACTGGTCCCCAGAGAATCTATCTCAACCAAGAGATAGTTCATACCACCAGACGATTAACGATATAGATAAACATTTTCTGTTTCAACCCCAAGAAAAAGATGATGGGATAATGCCTAAATAGGGAGCTCCAACTCCCATACATGGAGTAAAGTGATAAAATAATGACTTGAACACATGTTAAAAAATACTTAATAATTATTAGAATAAAAACAGACAGTACCTCTGATAGTCTTGGGTGCCAGAGGGTCATATTCATCCATATCCTACATCTCTCTATGGCCCTAACCCCAAGATCCATAAGATAAATGTGGGCCACCTAATAGTGGTGGTGGGTAGATATCATGGTATTTTACACCACCCATTGATCCTAATTTTGGATCCCCACATTCTCCTCTGCCAGCTTCACCTCCCTAGGGCACCCTACCCATTCCTAAGAGATATAAGATCATGACATTCCCTCTACCTTGGGGGTTCATATACTATGAGCCTCCCTCAAATGCATGTATATTTGTAAAATATTACTCTATAATACCTTGATCATTAAATGAATAGAACCACCCCTATTTCGGTTCCATGTTTCCCTACATCATACCTTTTCCATCTAATTACATGTTTGAATTCTATCATGGGGAGGTCTCCCACGTTGAGATCCTACTGACTAGTTCCTACTAGATATGGAAGAGGACTCAGCCCTATAACTTCCTCAACTAACTATAGCAACATGTAATTTCATTGAAATGAATCTATACAGCCCCAGAATTCGATCCACGGTTTTCCCATTTAATCAAGTACCAAGGTGGTTCCTTCAACTTGTATAAAATGTTGTATAATACATCTTTCCATTCTTCCATTTATGTTAATTTTGCTCCTTTTCCCTCTTTTTATCTTTTTTACCTTCTGATACATAGTTCATGGATAATCCTTTCTCTATATTGAAAACAAAATATTTTATATCCTCATATGATAAGAATGTTTTGGTGACTAATCCCCTTTATATAATTGGATTATGTCTATCAAAGAAATGATTATTCATGCACCTTGGAGTACATATGAAGTCCATGACTTGAATTTATAACTTTTTAAAGTGGGATTCAGTATTAGAAACATTTTCATCCAATTCATATCACATACACTAGAATTTTCTCTCCATATCTGGTCGTTGTTAGTGAGGGAAGTATTTATCAATTAAAATTTCCATAAAATCAATTGATTACATATTTTTAATTTTTATCTTCCTCTATTTTGTTTTAAATTAATGACACCACTGATATTCATCTTCTAGGAGATGATATACTTCCCTGATAGCCTTATCTCATTCATTACACCCCAAATTAACAAATATCTTCTCAAAGGAAGTTATCCATTATTCATCTAGAAATGGGCTTGATGTCTCATTGAATAATTGTGGTTGTCGTCACATGAAGCGGTCTAAAATTGTTCCTCCACATTTTGGATTGGGATTATCTATATGGTTAGGGTTATTATTCATAACAAGAGTACATTTTCTGATTATAGTTATAAGTTTCTCTGATCCAGTTGAACATCGTTCTCCAACATCATTTTCTTTTATAGAAGAGAAATCCATACATGGACTATTTTTCATAATACGATTTACAATAATACCACCCAGTTCCTTTTACAGAAAATGTCATATACTAAATTAGTTTATGAATCATAGTGCATAATCTTGAAATAGAAAAACCCATAATTTTAAAAAAATATCATAATCACATAGATATTTTTTGGATATATATTAAATTTTAAATCCTTTATAATGGTTTGTAATGAAAATGTGAATTATCATAAGAATATCCCCTGAGAGTGTGAAACCAAGCGTCCAGTCAGGGTCTTCATTAAATAAATTTAACACTATGTCAGGACTAGAACACTTTGTCCAAGTTGTTTCTCGTAGCTACATCTATGCCGGAACCACATCAGCATGTAGTATCCCGACCGAGATGTACTTCCAGGAAGACCCCATAATCTCTAAATTTAAAAAATTATATAATTTTCATTTATTCTTATCCAAAAATTCTATCTTATGATTATGTACCGTAATATATTTTTTCTAAATATAGTTTCCAAGGATTGTACTAAACTTTTTTTGATACATATTGTAGAGACCCATACCCCGGTAGACTGAAGCTGGTTCCGTACAATACTATATTGGCATAAATACATGACTCAAATCCCAAAGGACCACATAGTTTAGTAGTTTTGTATTTCAAATTATATACATGAACATTAAATTAAAATATAAAATGAAATAAAAAATAGGAAGTCTATTCAAATCACCCATATACTCTTAGATTATCCCATCAAGTCATTCATAATATACATCATTGTAATCTAGGGAAAAAGAAAAAAATAAGGATGGGGAAATATCAGATTCTTATTATGGGAAATAAATATTAAGGAAGATTTCATAAATAAACATAAAAAATAATTAATGACGAAGAACTAAAAACACATTCCATTAAAACATAATCTTGAGAAAAAATGGGAGGAATAAGACCAGATTGAGTAACTCCATTATAATACTTATCCACGGATGATATGATAGATTAATAATTATATTGAATGTCAAATACTATATTCGTAATGAGGGAAATGCATAATGATTGATATATAAAACATATAATTATGGATTTTGTCCAGAAATATATTATTCTCTAGGCCTCATTCCAATAATATATTATTGTAATGGAATTATACCAGTAGTCTAATAAATGAGTATGGACTTATCCAAAACCATATATAGTTTTCCTCATGATACCTAGATGCAGAAATGAGAAATAGGGGACCCACCCATCACATAATAATTTCAATTCATTCAACATGTGAATTGGAATAATCATAAATGGAATATAGATATGAAATGACAATAAATTTCCCCAATTTGTAAACATAATCATTAAACATTTTGAGAAATATGATTAATCATATCAAGATAACATATTAACATTCAAAGTAATGATTAGACATTTTATTAAATATGGTATATCATAATCATAAGTGATAAATATTAATAATGTATAATATTCCACATAGGTGTTTAAAAATATGGAAATACGATTACAAAATAATTGTGGAAATTTGATAAAAAAGCCCTTTTACTATGTTATAGAGTAACTATTCTGAATTTTTTTTTTGTATTTTTCATAATTAGTTATATAAAACCATATATGAAAAAAAATAAATTTTCAACAAAAAAATATTGAAATTAGAAAAATAATTGTGTCTTAAAATATATGATGGATGGTACTTGAAAATGGGTAAGAAATCTAGATGTTCCTTTTAATCGGGCTTCCGTATCTAGAGAAATTGAAAAGGGAACATTAAAAAAACATGTATTTCAACACAAAAGAATGATAAAATTATCTAGATTAATGATTTTGGATGATATAAAATTAATATAGAGTATGTATATAAAAATAATGAATAATTATGCTGTGTAGATAGCGAGAAAGCATAAATCAAATGAAAATGGAGGTTCAGGAATAAACCCATTACACTATGAAAATAGTCGAACCTTATACCACATTAAATTAATGACAACAAAATAAGAAATTTAATACCATTAATATAAAGATATTAATGATTTGAAACATGAATAGGAATTATATATACAAAACACACAATAAATAGTGGCGAGTAAAGAATATCTCACATAAAGGAAACTAAGTTGAGAGAACCCATACCTTTTGTCCGATAGAGTTTTCCACATGAACATAATGTATTGGATAATGAAATTAGATTAAATAATAATTTAATTCAGATATTAAAAACCATTTTTTATTTAGTTCATTTATTTCAATTTGGATGAATTATACGATTGATTTTTATTGTTTGAGAGTGTTCATTTCTTTGGTTTCGTCATTGGTTTACTTATATACATGTATAAAAGATCATGTAAAATGAAAATAGTTTACAAGAAATAAAATTATAAATTAATAATAAATATCCAAAAGATAAAATGTTTATATAATTAATTTTTTTTATTTTGGTATGATATTGTTTCATTAAACTAATCATTAGAGATAATCAATTAGATTATTTTGGCGTTGTTTCGATCATCACGAACTAGTTTTTCCGTATGAATTATTATTATGTACATATATTGGTGAAAGAAATTTAAATAGTTTTTAATTCATATATTATAATGTGGATCAACCATTAAAATGGGTTCATGAACATATTTGGATGTGGTAATGGAAATTGAATACTCTTTGTCGTTGAATGTGATAATTTTACACATCTGGGATGAAGTTTTTTTTAGAAAAAATAGTGTGGGAAGAGAATTGATGACAGATTATTCCATTAAAAAAAATATTCAAGTATATAAATGATAATGGATATATCATGTCACTTTGGATAGGTAGGGGGTGATAATATAAGGAAAAAATTACTTCAAATGAAATTAAAATAAAAAGAAAGACGTTTTGACCTCCTGAATTCCTCTCCTCGAGAACCTCCTTATGGAAATGTGGTTTTGCCTTTTCATGTGACCGGATAATCTTGTACTTGAGGAAGATACATTGGAATAATTTTCTTTAGAATTTGGATAGGCTTCAACGCTTAGTGGTTTGAGGAGAAGTGGTGGTACTTATAGTGGAGGAGAGGATAGTTTTTTGAATATTTTATTCATTCGTTTATTATTTTGGCTCAAGACTATAAATATTTTGAGACTTATCACAAAATATATTAATATAATTAATGGGATTTCAATATTGTGGTCTTTCAAGATCCTTATACAACTTATTACTAAATAATTCATGAATTTAATATTTATCGTAAATTATCATATTTTACTATTCACTAAAAATTCATGTAATTTAGAAAAATCCAAAAATTCACCATAATAATTTTTGGATTTCTAGAATTAAAAAATGAATAAAATTTTTAAAAAAAATATGTTTCTAAATATGATAAAGTTAATTTGATTTAAAATAATTATTATCATGGAACATATCATTGTTAAAATTATAACTGATTTAATAACAATTTGAAAAATCAATTGAGGTCTAATAAAATTATCTCATAGTTATAAGATAATAAATGTTCATTTATAAGTCTTATTTGTGAGAATAAATATTCTTTTAAATCATTATATTAATTATAAAATTATAATTAAAATTTATCACCTAAAAAAAGCAACACATCATAAAAAAAATTAAAACTATTATTTAATTGTATAATGATATAATTTTATCATATTTTAAATTATAAGATGAATAAATTTTATCCATACTTACATAGGTGAGGAAAATATTCCATTATTCAAATTACCATTCATAAGGGTGACATTACTATTCCAAAGGTTCATGTTACAATTCAAGAAAAAATTAAGTTAATCATTTTAGAATCTAAATATCATACTGATTTAAACTGTTTCTGTTGTTTTTTGAAATTAAATTTATAGAAGCATGAAAATGATGATTAATTCTAATCCAGTAGGTCTGGGTAGTAGGTGTGTAAAAATAATTTTCAAATGTTCAATAAGTATTTATATATAATTTCAATATAAAAATGTTTCCAATTATCTACATTGGATTAATATATTTATAATTGATCTCTTGAGACTTTAAAAATCAATTTAACATTCAATAATTATTTAATAAAAAACATTTTTTAACTAATATGTAGTATTTTTACTATTCAAAAAAATTAAAATGTCTCATAAAAATACTAAAAAATCACAATATGTTAATTTTGAAGAAATGATTTATATTTTACAAAACATTATATAAATTTTATTATATATTTTTTATTTATGTGGAAATATTATAAATAAAATCAAAAATTAGTTATTGCTATTAATATCATTATATTAAATATATTAGTTATAACTATACTGTTTGAATAATTATGATATAAAAGTGTTGCTTCACAACAACTCAGTGTTTCATGCATTAAATTATTTATAAAATTTATTTATTAGTCATTGGGGTGTTACCTAAATAATATCATTAAAGGATAAGTGAATTTTAGGGTAGGCGAAAAGATATTTTTATTACTAGTGGGTGGAACTATATCAAACATTTTTAAGATTTGGATTTTGAATTGGTGGATTTGATTAAGAACAGTGTTTTTCCAATAATTGGTGATCTATTTCATGATGTTTTTTCATGAAAAATTCCCATGTTTTCCACTCGAGAGATAAGTGGATATTTAGATTTATCAATTACTAGGGATGCGTAATATCTCAATTTTATCTTATAATATGACACCAAAAGAACTAATGGAATTGAATGTTAAGTTTGAAGAGTTGGAAATCAAAGGGTTCATTCACACTTCTATATCTACATGGAAAACACAAGTTTTTATGAAAATGGGGGATGCAACACTTTACATTTGTATATATTCTCATTAGATTAACCATGTTAATATATTGAATCAATATCCAATTCTAGGCATTGATGATTTGTTTTATCATTGGATAGAATTCAAGTGGTTATCTAAAATTGAATTGAGATTGGGAAATCACTAACTATGGGTTCAGAATGAGGATATTCAGAAGACTTTATTTAGGAGTTGATATATCCATTAATAATATTTGGTTATACATTTTGTTATTATTAATGCAATAACCTTATTTATATAATTAGCGAATCAATTATTTGGAAGATATCAAGATTGTTTTTCGGTGGCGTTTATGCACGACATATTAGTGTATTAAAAAACTATTGAGCTTAAGTGACATGAGGAAATAGTGTTTGGTGTGTTATTTTAGCATAATCTATATTCCAAATGATCAATGCATGATTTTTTGATAAAATAGGTATGTTTTCATGGCCATGTTATCTATAAAAAAGTTTCCACAATAGAAAAAAATAGAGAAGATATTATAACATCAAAACTAACAAGTAATGTTGTGGATATATGAATTTCATTGGAATGTAAAGGTATCATGGAAACCATATTTGTTCCATATAATGAGTAGATTCCCTAATTTCAACTTTTACAAGAAAAAATGATCCATTAAAATGGAATTAGGAATGTCAAAAGTCTTTTCAATAGTTGATATTTCTCCATACATCAGCCCAGATCATGATATTTTCAAAATTAGGACATGGTTATGTCATGTGTTGTGATGATTTGGGACCTTGGTTAATATGTGGTCTTAGGAGAGGATATCATGTTTTTTTCTTAGGTATCATTTATCTTATTATTGGATGTGAAGAAATTCCCAACACATGATTTGAAATTATCTGTTGTATTCCATTATTTGAATACATAGCATCATTACATCCTTGATGAGAAATTTAGGGTGTTTATAGTCCATAAGTGACTGAAACACTTTTTCTCACAAAGAGAGTATAATATGAAATATTGAATGTGGATATATTATCTTTAGATGTTTCTCTACGAATTTTATTAAACACTGGGTACATGAAATTTTGTGGACAACACATTAAGTAGAATTCCATATATTCTATTGGAGAAATTACAATTAAATCAGTGGTATCAGATGTTGGTGAGAGATGACTTGGACAATGATTGTTAAGGAAAAGTTACTGTTGTGGTTTTATTTTAGGTTTCTTTACTTCCCAATTTTAATGAAAATGTAAACAAGGTATAGATGTAGAATTCTAAATTTCATGAAATGAGGTAAATATTAGGGAGACCTTTGTGGGATGTAATCAAGATGGAAAATTAATCATGTGGATTAGAAATGGGAAAGGTATTCCTATGAAATGATAAGAAAAAATTATTCATTATAACCACTATTCGACCTATTCTATACATCCTAAAACACAAAATCTTTATAATACATAGAAAATACACTTTTTGGGATGTCTTGAAAATTAGTGTGGCTAAGTTAGTTATGCGATGCCTCACCTATTAGGACTTCAAGAATGTATTCGCGTGACCAATTGGAAAGTTTCATTCGTTACTTTTTTATATTAATAAATGGGAGAATATAGCTATTGATTTTTTGAAATAACAATGAAGGAAGGTTAAAAACATGATTACATATGGGTGATGGTGGATCAGATCACAATGTTGGACAATTACATCTATATTCATATTTCTAAAATGGTGTATGACTTGTCTTAAATCTATAACTTATAAATGGTAAAGAGTCATTTACTACCACTATTGATTGTATCAGACTGAGTTTTGAGGTTTACATATCATTTTGGGAAATCATTATAGTAATAACTTTGGACTCGTTTGAATAAGAAAAAATTATATAATCATCAGACTGATGGATAATCTGAAAGGGTGATGCAATCAATGGAAGAAATTATTAAGGAACCTGTAACGAATTTTTTTGAATCATTGTAAGAGAACATAATGATGGTGGAGTTCTCATATTTCAATAGTAATGGGGAGTTGATATATATGGACCCTTTTAATGCATTTTATTTGGTTCATGTCTATATTTCCCTTAGTTTCTGGTATGTAACCCTTTATTGATTCTTTTAATGGTTATAAAGTTAAGGGTGATGAATGGGAGAGTTAGGGGAATATGGAATAAAGTTTTGAGGCAAAAGGGGAAGTTGCACGGGCGACGCATGGTTTGTCTAAACCGTGTGGCCAAACTGTGCATAGTAGGTCTTCGAGGCAGTTTCTTCCACACGGTCGGCACACCATTTTTCTAACCGTTGCGGCAAAACCATGCGAGAAGGGTGTCCGAGGCACCACCTAATGCACAATTAGCGCACGGTTTGTCTAACTGTGCCAGAAAACCGTGCAGCCACTTAAATGAGATACTATAATGGTGGATCTCAAGAATTTTTGCCTCCAAGTGGATCATTTTTCCTCCTAAGCGGCCCCAATTCAGGATTTTTCTTCTCCTAATGTCAAAGAGGGTTCACCCATCGTTCTGGAGGCAATACGAAGGCTTTTCTTGGCGAATTGAAGCTGGATTCTTGAGGTATGTGATCATTTTTCAGAATTCTTGTTTGATTTCTTAGATCTACTTGGATATACTTCTCCTTTTCTCTTGGTTTCTTATATCTATGACCATTATGGGTAGATCTATGTGTGTGGACGCCAAATATGATGATATTTGTTCTTGATCTTGCTTGGAGAAGAGATCTAATGTGGGTTTTTGAAGAACCAACTCAGTTTTCTTGTGTGTTCTCCGTTTGTTCGGTTTTTGTCAAAACCTTTGAGGTAAGTGGCTTCAATCTCGACTCCTGTTTCAATAATTGATTGTCATATATTCAAATTGTATTATTTTAATGGATTTTATTGTGAAAAACATAGAATAAATCTTTTTTAGGGAAGATTTATAGTTTTGATGAGATTGTGAAATCTTGGTGAATTGTTTTGCTAAGTGATTTGGATTGTTAAATTTAAAATGTTGATTTTAAATTATTGATTTGCTAAAATTGTTGTTGGTTTGATGAATGTTGGGTTTTCAATAAAAAGGGTGTTTTATTGAAATGTTTTGAGTCAAAAATGACTTTGATGGAATTAGTTTTCAATAAAAAGGGAGTTTTATTGAAATGGTTTGGAATTGAAATGGTTTGGAATTTAAATTGTTTTAATGTAAATGGTTTTCAATAAAAAGGTTTTATTTATTGAAATGGTGTTTTGGTATGATTTATGGGAATATGGGGTGTGTGTTCATATTGCATGTATGTGGCATGGTTGAAATATGACCTTGTGCTCGGTGCCAAACGTTTAATGGAACATGGTAACTATATGTATGAGGATTGGTTTAAATATGAACTTGTGCTTGGTGCCAAAGGTGTAATGGAACATGGGAAACAATAACATTGTGATGACTTGGTAGATCGATAAGAAACTGCTCATGAGTATGGAATTGTCATAACATAGCATGCATGGTTGGTTGCATGAGTTGTGGAATGGTTTGGTATGCCAAAAATGGTTATTGTGAATTGGTTCTAAAGCTTGTTTGGCTATATTTCTAGAAAAATAACTTCCTGGAAAATTGGTTTCAATTTCTCTTAGAATGCCTTTGGTTATGAATGGTCTTGGAAGCTTATTTATATTTAGTTATAAACTGCTTTTGAGAAAATGTTTTATATAAACTATTTTTATATAAATGTGGATAACTCTCCTATCCTAGTGGCGTGAGTAGGGATATCATTGGGGAAAACCTACTGAGTTTAATATTCACCCCTGCATTGGTACTTTTTTGCTTTTATAGATGTCGTACTCTGAAACACATGTAAAGGTAAGGCATCTCATTGCTAGTGGTTCGTGGCGAGGCTATGGAGATGTGGTGGTGCTTAGAGCATGGGTCTTGATGTAGAGATGTGGAGTGTGTCTTGGTTCACTTTGGATCTTTTGTTTATTATTCTGCATAGAACTCTGATTTTGTGTTGGTTGTATTGGTTTATGGGTAGTAATGTGGAATAGTGTGTTTCCCTTTTGGTAATGGATGAGTTGGTTGTTTTGTTGACATGCATCATGTAGTTGTTGTATGTGGATCTTATGGATGGTTGGTTATTCGGTTTATTTCTATAAAGGGTAAATCCTCCCCCACCTATGGTTGAAACCCTTCAGCATTTATTTCCAGCCTTTGGCGTCTTAGGGATATTCAATTCATCAATTCCATGAAGACCTTTAGTGCATTCGTTCAACCAAAAGGCATGACTACAAAGATATCTGTAATCTTTTGTTCTGGTGTTTGTCGATGATATCTTGGTGTATTCAAAGATAAGGCTTGAGCATGAGGTGCACCTGGAAACAATGTTACATATCATGAGAGAACTTCGTTTGTATGCAAAATTATCAACTTGTTATTTTTGGATATAAGAAGTACATTTCCTTCTCCATGTAATTTCGGAGAAAGGCATTTCTGTTGATCTTGAAATGATAAAATCCGTTATCTATTGGAAACCACCGAAGAATGTGTTCGAGATAAATGGTTTTCTTGGTCTAGTTGGTTACTACCGATGCTTTGTGCGTGATTTCTCACAAATAGCATCACCAATGGATGCTCTGACAAATAAGAATGCTCTTTTCCAATGGACATAAGAATATTAGAAGTCTTTCCAGGAACTGGAGGTTTGTCTTAAATCGGTACCCATGTTGATATTTTCTGAATCAGGATAGGGGTATGTGGTGTATTATGATGCTTCTGTATCATGGTTGGGTTGTGTTCTCATTCAAGGAGACCATGTGGTTTCTTATGGTTCAAGGCAGTTGAGGGTTCATGAGAAGAATTTCCAACACAAGATTTGGAGTTTTCTGCAATCGTCCATGCTTTGAAAACATGAATAAATTCTGTCTTTGCTGAGAAATTTGCAGTGTTTTCGAATCACAAAATCTTGAAACACATCTTACCACAGCGAGATTTGAATCTGAGTCAAAGGAGTTGTATGGTGTATCTCCAAATGTTTGAATTTGACTTGATGTACACACTGGGAAAAGGAAACTCAGTGGCAGAGGCATTGAGTATAAATTCGTATGTTCAGTTAGCGAAAAGGAGCTTTAGATGAATGGCAGTTGATTTCGGTCTTAGCCAACATGCATAATGTGATGACCAAGGTTATTTTGCTGTTCTCTTTTCAGCTACCCTTGTTCCTGATTTAGTAAAGATGATGAAAGAAGCACAAACATCGGATGTAGAATTTCTAGTTGTAAGTTCAAAACTCAATGGTGGTGAGACCATTAATGGATGAAATCTTAATGGTGGTTCAGTTTTTTGTTTCAGAGATCGGATGGTTATACCTCTGGGTTTCCAGGAACAACTCCTTCATGATTACCACCATTCGAAATGGGTTGTACATCTGGGTACATAAAAAATGTATAAGTCGTTGAAGGTATAGTTTTGGTGGAGCGGCATGAAAAGGAAGGTGGCCGAGTTTGTCTCACGGTGCTTAACTTGTCAGAAGGTTAAAGCAGAGAATCAGAGACCAGATGGTATGTTACAATCTTTACCTATCCCAGTGTGGAAATGGGATCAGATAGCAATGGATTTTGTTAAAGGTCTTCCAAGAATGGTCCGGAAACATGATTCTATTTGTTCGATAGTGGATCTTCTAACCAAGTCGACCCATTTCATCCCTATTTGCGAAACCCATATGGTGGAAGAACTTTCAAAAATCTATATATGAGAAGTGGTAAAGAGGGATGTTGTACCTGTGTCTATAGTCTCAGATAGAGATCTGAGGTTCACATCTTGTTTCTAGAAATCATTACAGCAAGCCCTTGGGACTCAGTTGATGATGAGCACAGTGTATCATCCTCAAATAGATGAGAATCCAAGAAGATGATACAAATGCTAGAAGATATGTTCTTGGCCTCTGTAATGGATTTTGGTGGCTCATGGTTGGAGCATATAACCTTAGTGGAGTTATCATACAACAATAGTTATCAATCCTCAATACCCATGGCTCCGTTTGAAGCATCGTATGGGTGTCCTTGTCGTTCTCCACTATGTTGGGTGGAAACTGGTGAAAATTCACTAGTTGGGACGAGCCATGTCCAAGAAACAATATAAAAGATTAAATTGATTAGAAAGAATATGGATACGGCTCAGAGTCATCAGAAATATTATGCAGATCACCGTCGAAGGTCGTTGTTGTTCGTTGTGGGAGATGATATCTTCTTGAGGATCTCTCCAAGGCTTGGACATCGTCATTTTGGGAAGCAGTGAAAGTTATCTCGAAGATACATTAACCTGTTTGAGATACTGGAATGGGTTGGCGAGGTGGCATATCGGTTGACATTACTACGATGGTTTAGTTCGGTGCATAATGTGTTCCATGTATCTTAGTTGATAAAATATTAGCCTGATCCTGACCATGCGATCTAATGGGATCACATTGACCTAGATATGGATTATTCATTGATACATATCCCAGTACAGATTTTGGATTGGAAAGAGAATGTCTTGCATGGAAAAAGCATCGGTCTAGTGTGGGTTTTATTTCATCATGGTCAGATTCTGGAAGAGACTTGGGAACGTGAAAATGAAATGAAAGAGCAGTGGCCGAAACTCTTTCTGATGGATGAAGGTTTTCTACATTCCACGGATTGAAAGGCCAATGGTGGGGAGAATTTAGTACCCTGGTTTATGGTATGTAAAACTTTCTTGAATATTTTAATGGTTATAATGTTAAGGTAGACGAATGGGAGATTTAGGAGAATTTGGAATGATGTTTTGAGGCAAAGGGGGAAGTCACACGGGCGAAGCACGGTTTGTCTAAACCGTGCGTCCAAACCGTGCGTAGTATGTCTTGGAGGCAGTAGATTATGCACGGTTGGTGCAAAATTTGTCTAACTGTGTATCCAAACTGTGCGAGAAGGGTCTTCAAGGTAGTAGCTAACACACGTTTTGCACACGGTTTGTCTATGCAGGTGAGAAAACTGTGCGACCACTTAAATGAGATCCTATAAATGTGCATCTCACCCGTTTTTGCCTCTAAGTGGATCATTTTTTTCATAAGTGGCCCTAACTCGGTATTTTGCTTCTCCTAAGGTCAAATAGGGTTCTCCCATCATTTTGGAAGAGATCCGAAGGCTTATCTTGGCAAATCGAAGCCAAATTCTTGAGGTATGTGATCATTCATCTGGGTTCTTGTTAGATTTCACAGATCTACTTAGATCATCTTCTCCTATTCTCTCAGTTTCTTAGATCTATGCCCATTATGGGTAGATTTATGTTTTTGGAGGCCAAATATGATGATATATAGTCTTAATCTTGCTAGGAGAAGATATCTAAGGCGGGTATTTGAATAACCAACTCGGTTTTCTTGTGTGTTCTCCATTTGTTAGGGTTTTTTTGTCAAAACCATTGAGTTAGGAGGCATCACTCTCGACTCCTCTTTCTAGAATTGATTGTCTCAGATTCAAATTGGTTTATTTTAATGGATTTTATTGTAAAAATCATAGAATAAATCTTCTTTAGTGAAGATATATGGTTTTGATGAGATTGTGAGTTCTTGGTGAATTTTTGTGCAAAGTGATTTGGATTGTTGAATTTAAAATGTTGATTTTAAATTATAGATTTGCTGAAATTGTATATTGTTTGATAACATGTGGGTTTTCATTAAAAAGGGTATTTTATTGAAATGATTTGATATTGTAATGACTTTGATGGAATTAGTTTTCAATAAAAAAAAGGTTTTATTAAAATGGCCTGGAATTGAAATGGTTAGGCATTGAAATGGTTTTAAAGGAAATGGTTTTCAATAAAACGGTGTTTTTATTGAAATGGTGGTTCGGAATGATTGATTAGAATATGTGGTGTGTTTTCATATTACATGTACATGGCTTGGCTGAAATAAGACCTTGTACTCGGTGCCAAACATTTAATAGAACATGGTAACTATATGTATAAGGCTTGGTTGAAATATGACCTTGTTCTCAATGCCAATGGTGTAATGGAACTTGGGAAACAATTACCTTTTGATGACTTGGTAGATTGATGAGAAACCTCTCATGAGTATGGAACTATCAAAAAGTAGCATTCATTATTGGTTTCATGGGTTGTGGAATGGTTGGGTATTCCAAAAGGGGATATTGTGAAATGGTTCTAAAGCATGTTTGGTAATTTTTTTGGAAAAATATCTTGCTAGAAAATTTTCTTCAATTGCCTTGGAATTCCTTTGGTTATGAATGGTTTTGAAAACTTGTTTATAATTAGATATAAACTGCTTTTGAGAAAAAATTTTATATAAAATGTTTTTATATAAATGTGGCTAACTCTTCTATCCAAGTGTCATTAGTTGAGAAGTAATTGGGAAACCCTACTGAGTTTTATACTCACCCCTACATTGGAACTTTGGTGATTTTGAAGATGTTGTATTCCGAGAAACTTGTAAAGGTAAGGCATCTCATTGGTAGTGGTTCGTGATGAGGCTTGGGAGATGTGGTGGTGCTTGGAGAATGGAGCTTGATGTAGAGTTGTGGAGTGTGTCTTGGTTCACTTTGGGTCTTTTGTTTATTCTTCCACATAGCACTCCGATTTTTTGTTGGTTGTATTGGTTTCTGGGTTGTATTGTGGAATAGTATGTTTCCATTTTTGTAATGGATGAGTTGGTTGTTTCGTTGACATGCATCATGTAGTTGTTGTTAGTGGATACTTTGAATGGTTGGTTATTTGGTTTATTTTATTAAAGGGTAAATCATCCCTAACTTGTGGTATAAACCCTTCGACATTTATTTCCAAGCATTGGCGTCATGAGGAGGTCTCTTAAGGCCAAATAATGACTCGTTGAGCTCTCAAGCCAATGAGAATTGGTGGGTCATTACATTGTCTTTATCTATGTTTTTGGGAGAATATAGGTGAGACCTTACTAATTGGACAAATCCTTGTGAAATGGAGAATAGAATTGATTCAGTTGATTAGGAAGAGGATGGATAAGTCCTAGAGTCATCAAAATCAATTTCAGATCATCTTAGATAGCCATTTTTCTTCCACGTTAGTTATAATGTGTTCCTGATAATATCTCCAAGGCTTGGAAATTATCACACCATGAACTTTATAATTATTTTATTTTCTTATTTCTTGGATTTGAATGTTCTCATTGAGGTTTATCTTGAGAAATGGTTTAAATTTATTGATATGATGATTTTGGTGGGTTTGGGCCAGTACACAGGCACCAAAAGTTTAGTGGTAACTGTGCAGTCAATATAGGTGACCGTGAGGTTTCTCAATCAATAAAATAAATAAAATTAAATGAATAAAAGTTTGGTATTTTTAGTAATAATAATAATACTTCAAATATGACTACTTATTTTATTATCATTATGTTGTTATTATTTTTTTGTGTTATTATTATTATTATCATCCTTAACTTATTTTTATTATTATCATTATTATTTTCCTTATTATTATTAATAAAATGTGTATTGATATTATCATATATATTATTATTCATAAGATGATTTTAAGGATTATTATTATTATTATTATAAAAAATTTATTTTATTAGGAACCCTAATTTATCCCCCCCTTTGGGGGGCGTGATTCGATCGCCCCAACCAATGAAGCCACATTCCCCACCACCACCCTCCCCCTTGCACCACCCCATTAGGACACCCTCCCAATTAGCTCCCCCACTTCCACCCTAATCCCTCTCGTCATTTGTAATCCATCTGATGACACCCCTACCATGGTCACACGATTCCAGCAAAACCACTTTCTCTCATCTAGAATCAGTCTGGTGGCCCCCTTTCTCCAATGTTACCCCCTTATTCTGGCGGTGATCCCCTTCTCCAGTGACCGCTCCTCCCTTGCATGGTCAAAACTACTCCTGGTGTGTTTTTTTCATTTGGGGGGGGGTTCATCATCTTGACCAAACCATAATTTTTTGGTTCATGTTTGTATATTTTTCTCATTTTTAGGGTGCACCGATCTATCTTTGGGGTGTTCTCTCCTACCACCAAGAGTTTAATCATGTGCGGATGACATTGAAGAAAATAAATCTCTTTTTTTACTCTACAAAACATTCTATAGACACTTGCATATATCTAATTAATATTGAATCACAATTCTTATTCTTTTAGAATATTATTAGCTCATTTTAGTGTTTTTATGGTGGTAGAATTTTCTAAATGATGGGGTTATGTGGTTTTCTAAGTTTACCTAATCTTTGCACACATGTTGTGTTTTATTAAATACAAAAATATATTTTGATAATTTTCCAAAAATGACTCACCCATTTATAACACATTTGGTTAAATTATTATAACGTTTTTGTGGTAATAGAATTTATTAAAAATAGCATTTTATGTGAATTTTAAATTATGCATAAGTATGCATACAAAAAATTAGTTTGATTAAATGACATTTAAATTTTAATAGTTAAAATAGATGAATCAGGATTTGTTATCTATATATCATTTTATTTAGTATATTTGGATTTGGGGTTTAAAAAAAACATAATGCCTTATTCATGTTTTCATTGTATTTTTTCAGTATGAATTTGGTTTTGTGTGTGTAATTTGATAATATGATAGCTTGGTAGTCTTGTCTAAATGTTTTGGAAGGGATTCTGTGGGTTTTTAAAGGATTATGTATTTTTTCAAATTATGTGAGTCATTGACTTTGATTTGAAATAAAATGGTGATTTTGTGGATGTGGTTTTGACAGTTTTCATAGATATTAATGTGTACCATCGGATGTTGGCACTTCCATGGGTGCACTAGGTGCCCGCATGAATGTTCACTCAAATGGAGATGACACTTTAAATTGTGTTTTTCTTTAAACCATTGTACCATATAGGGTTTTTTGATTTTTAAATAAATTTGGTTCTATTGGATGATTTCAAAAAGTGGTTTAATATGAAATCTCAAATTTTATGACCATTTTAGAATTTTAGAATGTTTGGTGAATGCTTGGGATAAGTGCTCATTTGGAAGATTTTATGTTTAGGATATGTTTTACCTTGAATTGTGGAAATATTCCATGAATTTATTTGGTTTTGGGAACCCATAGGTAGTGTTTTTCATTTTAAGTATAAATGGTTGTTTTATAAATGTATAAAAGAATGTAGGTTTTTGAACAGTGTAAATGGCTGGTTGGAAATTTGAAATTTTTTTAAAAAATGGTTCAAATATTTAAATGATGTGACAACCCATTTAGAACTTTCTATGCTGTGATATATATATATATATATATATATATATATATATATATATTTGTATATTTATATTGTGGGTACCCATATCTAGGATTTCCATTTATGGGTCATTGTATAGGTGATTTCATTGGTTGGGGTATCAAAGTGACGTGGCGACAAGTAAGGGGAGTCCCATGTGTGAGGGCATCACACATAACTATTTACTATTACCATGGGTTCATATGTGTCTTTTAGGGGAAGGAGTGATGGTTTCTGACCAACACCAATTAGATGGGTTGGTACCCCCTAGATCGCAGATAGGCCATAGGGGATGTGCCAATGGATTGGTTAATTTGGGGTAGCCAATGCTTATTTACTTAGGAGATTAACCATACACTGGTAGGTGGTTCTGAACTGAGTATATCCCGGGGTATTCTAGGGATGTTTAGGATCACCCATCATTAATTTCTATTTCATATTTCTTGTGTGTATTTTTATGCACTTATTATTTCCTTATACTCTATTAGCCAATTTTTATCAGCATAGATAGATATATGTCGGTTTAGAATGTGGTTTTAAAGTGGAAATCATATCATTATGAAATGAAAATTTGGTGCGTGTTATTTTTTAAGAGGGGAAATATGATTTTAATATGAGTCAAAAAAATGTTAAAACCAATTTTTATAAATGTATTTCAAACTAGAGTTAATAGAATGTCTGTGAGAAAATAAAAACACATGGATTTTGGGGTGACTGCCTACTGAACTTGTTTTTCTCACACCATACATGTACCACTTAGTGTTGGTAGACCTAAGTTGTTTTGATAGATATTTTACCTATTACGGTTCATGGTCCGAAGGCTCATGGTTGTAGCTATAAGACCCTATGTTTGGAGGTGACATTGAGGTCACATAATGTAACATCCCAGGTAATTAAAGAATAAATAATTTTCATATTTATTAATATTAGAGAATTAAATATGAATTTTAATTAAAAGGGGTTGCTATGTTCGATAGCGTACCCGATACGCAACGATGAGTTTCTTTGAAACTTACGTAGCACACTAGTAATAAAATAATATTTTTTTTTAAAATGTTAGTTAACAAGTAGTCGTTGTACTGGCGGGAATGAATAGAAATTACTAAAATATGAATAGATATGTTTTTATATGTTTTTACATTTACCCAATAAAAGATAAAGGCTTAAAATACGGAAAGAGTTCAATTTTAGGCTTTTATACTCTAATTTTCACTAAAGGTTCACTTATCACCTTTTAATGGTGAACCGTCATTGAATATAGTTTTGATCACTCTTATACATTCTTTTGGACCAAATAAAACTCTTATTAAGAATCGGGACATCAAATTTTACTTTGTGTAATTTTTGGTACCTTTCTGATAAAGTTCATTTTTTTATGAATAGTGTAAAATGTTGCATTTTAATTCAAAACCTCTTTTTGATCTAATTTATTTATATGATTAGATTATGTTTTGAATTGGTTTTTAAGTAAAATTAGAAAATATTTTTACCAGTTAATCCAATGGTGGTCATTGGAATCAATTTCACTTTGAAATTGAACTTAAACTGGTGTCAATCTTTTGATACTTATTGTTTCACAAAAACACGCTATTTGTCATGACAGTGGGAATTAATTATTAAATTAATTAATTTGACTTATATGTTTTGAATTTTGTAAAATGGACTTCATTTTTGAATTCGGAATATCAAATATAGCTTAGGGTGAATTTTTGGTAATTTTCTGAAAAACTTCAATTTTTGATGAATAGTGAAACCACTAAGTGGTAATCAAGCAAACTGATTTTTCAGTTAAATGAAAGTTTACCACTAATGTGTATTGAATTTTGAAAATCCGACATACATGGTTGTCATTAAGAAGTAAAATGTGGTTCAATGAGATTATAATAATTTTTTGGTGAATAGTAACTTATTAAGTTCTTAATCGCGATTAGTGGTAATTAGGGTAGTTTAATGTATAAATAATGCTTTAATAATATAAAATGACTTAGACACATGTTCCAACCTCATTGGTTGTGTCATGGCCGACCAAGACAAGTCATGGCCTAACTTGGGGACCCCATGTATCCACTTTTGTTGGGAAATAACATAAATTACTTTTTATTAAATGTTAAAGTGAAAGTGACACAAACATAATATGTTTTGCGAAAACAATTTTTAAGTGGGGTTATACAAGCCCAAATTTTGATTATAAATAGTCATTGGAAAGCTAAAAAGATTTCCTATATCATAGTATTTTTTTTATAATTTTTAGACATTAAATAAATTAAATTATTTACGACATAATAATGATGCAGTGATGACATCATTATTTAACGATTAAAATAAAATGGAAAGATAATGTAAAATCTAAAACCTACACATGGCCAAAACCAATTGGATGAGTGGATTTAGAATCCTTATCACCTTATCCACGAATTCTATCAATGTGGGACCTTTTAAAACCGAAACACATTTTCAAACAAAGTTATATTTCTTTACTTTCCAAAAGTGCCCCTCCTCTCCCCTTATAAAAGGCCCCCACCTCTACCCCATTTCACACACTCTTCAAGCCTTTGGCTCGGCCAACCCCTGCCCATTTGCTCTCTCCACATTCCTCTCCTCATCCTAGAGGATTCCCCTTGGGCAGAATCCTTTCAAAGGAAGCCTTTAGGCTCAAATCAAAAGGAGTTACACTTTTTAAGGTAATTCATCCTCTCATGCTCATTTGTTTTATTTTGCTTCTCCAACCCCCTAAACTCTTTTTATTTACTTCTTTTGTAACAACACCAGTATCTTCAATATACTAGGATGTTGTTATAAGAGTTATTTGAACTACACTCTCACACAACTACATCAAATGGTTAAAGAACATACGTTTTCCGTGGATGGCGAAATTATGCCTCCCGAAACGATGATTGTTCAATACTCATTTAACACCTTCAAAGGTGGCCATTATGATGTCACTATTTTTATATATGATATATAATATGTTTATGTTTTCCTTAATCTTCTGTGTTTTCATTTTGGTCATACCTTTATGGTTTCCATTATGGGTAAACACGATATCTTCATTTTAGGAAGTGCGGACTACCGCCCCCTCAAAGTGATTTGATTCGTTAAATACCATATGTGGGACATATAAAGGATGGAACTATGATATTATATATGATATTATACTGGAATTATAATATACCTTTATATCATTATGATTCCATTCTATAAAATATGAAATAGAAATGAAAGTAGCGTTCATGCGTACGTACGGCTTACCGTCTCCATGAACGGTGCATTTCATTTCTTACCTCTAAATGATTATGTAATATTATAAATGCAAGTATGTACTGGATATATATGACATATATGATATCTACATCATGAATACCATTCTGGATATAATGAACCTTTGACCAAATTAACAACATGTAAGTGTAAGAAGTCTATTTTTGACTTAAGAACCAAATACCGACAAAATGAACATTATTAACTTAACTGATTACATGATGTTCATAACATGGTATAAAAGGAATAATGAACTTGAAAAAGATTCATAAGCAAGTAGAGATTAACTAAAGTTTATTATTCAGGAGTTTAAAGAACGGTCGGGTCAAGTCAGATACGAGGTATGGGAACTTCTTAATCCAATTTCCATTCTTTGGGTTAATCTCCTACTTTCAAATTATGTCATTATATTATTATGTCGTATCTTGTATTTGTACTTTATTTATGTGTACTTATAGTGAATACACATAATGTATCTATTTTATTTTAAAAATTATCTTTGTATGGGACTTCGTCTCAATCTCCTTTCGTTGAGGCATATTTTATTTTATACACAACTTTCTTTTATACGGTGTATAAACCCCTTCGACTTTTACGTTTATTCAAAAGGAATCTTTTTTATACGAAGCGTTTACTAAATGACAAAAGGGAATGTTTTTGTCGTACGTATGCGGCGACAACGACTTCTCCGCCGTCGTAACCGTTATTTGAGTTTCGGCTTCCTCTACAAGCCATACCTTCTTTTTTTTTAAAAGAAAAATAAATACCATGTTTTACTTTGGTATTGAAAATGGTTTTCATAATGTTTTTATTATATCAATGTGTTGTATTGATATCTCGTGATTGAAATGTGGAAATGTTATGTTTCCTTTATGCATGTTTTATGTGATATGATTATGTTATGGTACTTGGGAATTATTATGAAGACGGGTGGTTCCGTGATAAACTAAGGGCGGGTGAGCCCGTTATAGCTCTCCAATGCATTGGGTAACGCGAAGGAGTGAAACGTTAAGGTTTCTCCGAAGAGATTTTAGGGAATATACTGTGATGGGTATTCCAAACGTAACCAAGAGGGTTACTCCCTATGTAAGAATGTTATGAATGCCTCAAGTTACCTTTATGTCTTATGGTTTCTATGATTTATTCATGATTTTATGAGGCATGTTAAAGTGCCTATGTTTTATGGGTAAAGTATGATTTCATTCTTATGTATATATGAACTCATGTTTCCTTTCCATGTTTTTTTTATAACCCATACTGAGTTTTTATGCTCATCCCAAGTTTTTGAAATGTTTTTCACAGGTCAAGGGAAAGGTACATGATAAGATGATAGAGTCAAGGATGTGTCAAGAATTAATCCATGTTTTATTTTAAATGTGTGTTCCATTGATGGGAATGAAGAATACTATCTTTATGTAACCACTTTGTTTATATGTGGAATGTAATGCAAGTCTTATGATCTAATTCTCTAAAACTCTAAACCCGAAAAGATCCTCAACGTGTAATCTTGTAATAACTCAAGATTAAGTAAGGTTTAAGGCTGGGGCCTTATAGTTGGTATCAAAGGTCGGTTTAGACAACTTTAGGAGTTAGAAAAGTGTTAAATTATAATATGATTGAAATGATATAGCATTTACGGATTACCATGTTGCTTCGCCTAAGATATTTCCATGTTCAGAATGGTTTTCCGTAGGGGAAACAAAGCAGCTATGTTGGGACGACATCAGGAGGAAGACAACCTTCCAAATCAGCAACCTGAGATGGTTGGAATCGGAACTGAACAGTTTGTTGCAGTGATGGCACAGTTGACTCAGGCTATAAATGGTGGTGGTATCCATGCACGAGATCAGCCAGATCAACCGCATAGGAACATGTCAATGGTGGAACATTTCATGAGGCAACATCCCCCATCATTCAGAGGATCATCTGACCCTGTGCAAGCTGAAGGGTGGATTAAAGCACTGGAGAAGATTTTTGATGTCATGGGGTGTTCAGACAATCAAAAGGTTAGTCTTTCTATTTATCGTCTGGAGGGTGAAGCAGATCAGTGGTGGTCTATGGTTAAAAATATCAGGGATGCCGATGAGATTGATGCTCTTGACTGGGATGAATTCAAAGGTATGTTTCTTGAGAAGTATTTTCCTAAGGCTGTTCGACTTAGGATGGAAAAGCAATTCTTGGAATTGAGGCAAGAGGAAGACTCAGTGGCTGCCTATGAAGAAAGGTTCACTCGATTGGCAAGGTATGCTCCAAATTTTATTCGGGACCTTGATAGTAAAATCAATCGTTTTTACTCAGGATTAAAGCCAAAGTATCGAAGGGCATTAGCTTCTCGAGAGTTTAAAAGTTATGAAAAGCTTTTTCGATGTGCTGAGAAGGTGGAAATGGAGTTTATCGATGACCAAGTGTTCTATAACAACCAGCAGAAGAAGAGACCGAGGTGGCAAGAGAAAGGTAAGAATTCTTCAAAAAAGTCTGATGGTAAGAAAACTAAGTTTCCAGTTTGTGATAAATGTGGCAAAAGGCATGCTGGGGAATGTCTTCTGAATTCTGGGAAGTGCTACCGATGTGGTAAGATGGGACATAAGGCGCGTGATTGCACTGAAAAGGATCAAGGTGAAGGTAAGAATAAATTTGATTTACAGTTAGTGAAATGTTATAAGTGCAATGAGATGGGTCACTATGCAAACGAGTGTCCGACAAGGAGCTGGAGTGATGGGAAGCAGTTAGACTACAAGCAGAAAGGGGTGGCAAAATCCTTTGCAACTACTTCAGCAGACGTCGGGCCATCTAATGAAGTTGTATCAGGTACTTTGTTTGTTTTTTCAGATTATGCCAGTGTGTTGTTTGATTCGGGGTACCATCAGTTGAATGTAAAAGAAGCAGACGTTCCGAAGACTGCGTTCCGTACTGGATATGGCCATTATGAATTTGTAGTTATGCCTTTTGGGTTAACCAATGCACCTGCCGTATTCATGGACCTTATGAATAAAATTTTCCATGAGTTCTTGGATAAGTTTGTGTTTGTGTTTTGAGGTTTGTGAAGAGGTTATGTGTGCCTTGTGATTCACAGTTGAAGAGAGAGTTGTTATGTGAAGCTCATAGTTCTCCGTTTTCAGTTCATCCGGGCAGTACTAAGATGTATAGAGATCTGCGGGAGTATTACTGGTGGGATGGAATGAAAAGAGATATTGCTGATTTTACTGTGAAGTGTTTGACTTGTCAACAGGTTAAAGCAGATCGGCAGTTACCAAAAGGGATGCTTCAGCCTTTACCAGTGCCAGAGTGGAAATGGGAGAATATATCCATGGACTTTGTTGTTGGATTACCGAAGACATCTCGAGGTAATAATGCAATCTGGGTTATTGTTGATCGCTTGACTAAATCTGCTCATTTTCTTTCTATACGAGATACTTTCTATCTAGATCAAATTTCCCGTTTGTATCTTAAGGAGATAGTCAGGTTACATGGAGTTCCTCTCTCCATTGTATCAGATCGTGATCCCAGGTTTACCTCTAACTTTTGGAAAGGCCTTCAGAAGTCGTTGGGTACTGAATTAAATTTTAGTACAGCTTTTCATCCTCAATCAGATGGGCAGTCAGAACGAACAATTCAGACATTGGAGGATATGCTACGAGCTTGTTCTATGGATTATCAGGGAAGTTGGGACCAACATCTTTCTTTGGTTGAGTTTTCATATAATAATAGTTTCCATTCGAGTATACAGATGGCACCATTTCAGGCATTATATGGGAAGCGGTGTCGAACTCCAGCTTTCTGGGATGAAGTGGGTGAAAGAAAGTTGATGGGACCAGAATTGGTAGAAGAGATGGCAGAAAAAGTTCAGTTGATTCAGAAACACATGAGAATAGCTCAGAGTAGGCAGAAGAGTTATGCAGATAACCAGAGGAAGGATCTATCTTTCGAGGTACACAATGTTTTTCACGTTTCGATGTTGAGAAAGAATATGCCAGATCCATCTCATGTTTTGAGTCCAGAGGTAGTTCAGCTGGAAGAGAACCTATCTTATGAGGAACAACCGGTCCAGATTCTTGACCACAGGGAGCAAGTGTTACGGAATAAGGTGATTCACCAGGTAAAGTTTTTGTGGAAAAACCACATGATTGAAGAGGCAACATGGGAATCTGAAAATGCTATGAGGGATAAATACCCCCACTTATTTTGATAAGTGAATAAAATTGCGAGGACGCAATTCCCAAAAGGGGGGAAGGATGTAACATCCCAGGTAATTAAAGAATAAATAATTTTCATATTTATTAATATTAGAGAATTAAATATGAATTTTAATTAAAAGGGGTTGCTATGTTCGATAGCGTACCCGATACGCAACGATGAGTTTCTTTGAAACTTACGTAGCACACTAGTAATAAAATAATATTTTTTTTTAAAATGTTAGTTAACAAGTAGTCGTTGTACTGGCGGGAATGAATAGAAATTACTAAAATATGAATAGATATGTTTTTATATGTTTTTACATTTACCCAATAAAAGATAAAGGCTTAAAATACGGAAAGAGTTCAATTTTAGGCTTTTATACTCTAATTTTCACTAAAGGTTCACTTATCACCTTTTAATGGTGAACCGTCATTGAATATAGTTTTGATCACTCTTATACATTCTTTTGGACCAAATAAAACTCTTATTAAGAATCGGGACATCAAATTTTACTTTGTGTAATTTTTGGTACCTTTCTGATAAAGTTCATTTTTTTTATGAATAGTGTAAAATGTTGCATTTTAATTCAAAACCTCTTTTTGATCTAATTTATTTATATGATTAGATTATGTTTTGAATTGGTTTTTAAGTAAAATTAGAAAATATTTTTACCAGTTAATCCAATGGTGGTCATTGGAATCAATTTCACTTTGAAATTGAACTTAAACTGGTGTCAATCTTTTGATACTTATTGTTTCACAAAAACACGCTATTTGTCATGACAGTGGGAATTAATTATTAAATTAATTAATTTGACTTATATGTTTTGAATTTTGTAAAATGGACTTCATTTTTGAATTCGGAATATCAAATATAGCTTAGGGTGAATTTTTGGTAATTTTCTGAAAAACTTCAATTTTTGATGAATAGTGAAACCACTAAGTGGTAATCAAGCAAACTGATTTTTCAGTTAAATGAAAGTTTACCACTAATGTGTATTGAATTTTGAAAATCCGACATACATGGTTGTCATTAAGAAGTAAAATGTGGTTCAATGAGATTATAATAATTTTTTGGTGAATAGTAACTTATTAAGTTCTTAATCGCGATTAGTGGTAATTAGGGTAGTTTAATGTATAAATAATGCTTTAATAATATAAAATGACTTAGACACATGTCCCAACCTCATTGGTTGTGTCATGGCCGACCAAGACAAGTCATGGCCTAACTTGGGGACCCCATGTATCCACTTTTGTTGGGAAATAACATAAATTACTTTTTATTAAATGTTAAAGTGAAAGTGACACAAACATAATATGTTTTGCGAAAACAATTTTTAAGTGGGGTTATACAAGCCCAAATTTTGATTATAAATAGTCATTGGAAAGCTAAAAAGATTTCCTATATCATAGTATTTTGTTTATAATTTTTAGACATTAAATAAATTAAATTATTTACGACATAATAATGATGCAGTGATGACATCATTATTTAACGATTAAAATAAAATGGAAAGATAATGTAAAATCTAAAACCTACACATGGCCAAAACCAATTGGATGAGTGGATTTCGAATCCTTATCACCTTATCCACGAATTCTATCAATGTGGGACCTTTTAAAACCGAAACACATTTTCAAACAAAGTTATATTTCTTTACTTTCCAAAAGTGCCCCTCCTCTCCCCTTATAAAAGGCCCCCACCTCTACCCCATTTCACACACTCTTCAAGCCTTTGGCTCGGCCAACCCCTGCCCATTTGCTCTCTCCACATTCCTCTCCTCATCCTAGAGGATTCCCCTTGGGCAGAATCCTTTCAAAGGAAGCCTTTAGGCTCAAATCAAAAGGAGTTACACTTTTTAAGGTAATTCATCCTCTCATGCTCATTTGTTTTATTTTGCTTCTCCAACCCCCTAAACTCTTTTTATTTACTTCTTTTGTAACAACACCAGTATCTTCAATATACTAGGATGTTGTTATAAGAGTTATTTGAACTACACTCTCACACAACTACATCAAATGGTTAAAGAACATACGTTTTCCGTGGATGGCGAAATTATGCCTCCCGAAACGATGATTGTTCAATACTCATTTAACACCTTCAAAGGTGGCCATTATGATGTCACTATTTTTATATATGATATATAATATGTTTATGTTTTCCTTAATCTTCTGTGTTTTCATTTTGGTCATACCTTTATGGTTTCCATTATGGGTAAACACGATATCTTCATTTTAGGAAGTGCGGACTACCGCCCCCTCAAAGTGATTTGATTCGTTAAATACCATATGTGGGACATATAAAGGATGGAACTATGATATTATATATGATATTATACTGGAATTATAATATACCTTTATATCATTATTATTCCATTCTATAAAATATGAAATAGAAATGAAAGTAGCGTTCATGCGTACGTACGGCTTACCGTCTCCATGAACGGTGCATTTCATTTCTTACCTCTAAATGATTATGTAATATTATAAATGCAAGTATGTACTGGATATATATGACATATATGATATCTACATCATGAATACCATTCTGGATATAATGAACCTTTGACCAAATTAACAACATGTAAGTGTAAGAAGTCTATTTTTGACTTAAGAACCAAATACCGACAAAATGAACATTATTAACTTAACTGATTACATGATGTTCATAACATGGTATAAAAGGAATAATGAACTTGAAAAAGATTCATAAGCAAGTAGAGATTAACTCAAGTTTATTATTCAGGAGTTTAAAGAACGGTCGGGTCAAGTCAGATACGAGGTATGGGAACTTCTTAACCCAATTTCCATTCTTTGGGTTAATCTCCTACTTTCAAATTATGTCATTATATTATTATGTCGTATCTTGTATTTGTACTTTATTTATGTGTACTTATAGTGAATACACATAATGTATCTATTTTATTTTAAAAATTATCTTTGTATGGGACTTCGTCTCAATCTCCTTTCGTTGAGGCATATTTTATTTTATACACAACTTTCTTTTATACGGTGTATAAACCCCTTCGACTTTTACGTTTATTCAAAAGGAATCTTTTTTATACGAAGCGTTTACTAAACGACAAAAGGGAATGTTTTTTTCGTACGTATGCGGCGACAACGACTTCTCCGCTGTCGTAACCGTTATTTGAGTTTCGGCTTCCTCTACAAGCCATACCTTCTTTTTTTTAAAAGAAAAATAAATACCATGTTTTACTTTGGTATTGAAAATGGTTTTCATAATGTTTTTATTATATCAATGTGTTGTATTGATATCTCGTGATTGAAATGTGGAAATGTTATGTTTCCTTTATGCATGTTTTATGTGATATGATTATGTTATGGTACTTGGGAATTATTATGAAGACGGGTGGTTCCGTGATAAACTAAGGGCGGGTGAGCCCGTTATAGCTCTCCAATGCATTGGGTAACGCGAAGGAGTGAAACGTTAAGGTTTCTCCGAAGAGATTTTAGGGAATATACTGTGATGGGTATTCCAAACGTAACCAAGAGGGTTACTCCCTATGTAAGAATGTTATGAATGCCTCAAGTTACCTTTATGTCTTATGGTTTCTATGATTTATTCATGATTTTATGAGGCATGTTAAAGTGCCTATGTTTTATGGGTAAAGTATGATTTCATTCTTATGTATATATGAACTCATGTTTCCTTTCCATGTTTTTTTTATAACCCATACTGAGTTTTTATGCTCATCCCAAGTTTTTGAAATGTTTTTCACAGGTCAAGGGAAAGGTACATGATAAGATGATAGAGTCAAGGATGTGTCAAGAATTAATCCATGTTTTATTTTAAATGTGTGTTCCATTGATGGGAATGAAGAATACTATCTTTATGTAACCACTTTGTTTATATGTGGAATGTAATGCAAGTCTTATGATCTAATTCTCTAAAACTCTAAACCCGAAAAGATCCTCAACGTGTAATCTTGTAATAACTCAAGATTAAGTAAGGTTTAAGGCTGGGGCCTTATACATAAAGATCAGGTAGGTAGCGGTTTAGTTCTGCTTGTGTTAATTTCAGTTTATGTATTTTTGTTCAGTTATATTACTATTTGGACTAGTCCAGGTTTCTTATTAGTGGTTGTTTATATGAATTTTGAATTTATTTTATTTCAGCACATTTATTTTCGTCTAAAAATATTCCCTATCTGTTTATATTTGATTCCTGGCCCGAGGTTTCGACTAGTTGGGATCAGGAACACCCGATGGGCCACACTACGAGATGACACAGGTGACCAGTTCTGTTTTGACCCATGTTGGTTCATGAAAAAATGATATCAATGAAGGATCTTGTTATTTGGTATGTCTGGTATATGGATATGAGGACTGGCAGGGCTTAGGAGGTTGTTTATAGGTCGATTCCTGATCATCACTGCCTAAGAAGAATCCTTATTTACCAAAGGTAGTTTAAGAATTGAGTCTATGTCTGTCCTTGGTTTCTATTGGGATAGAGGGATGACAAATGAGGAAATAAAATGTTACATCAATCTTTAACATGGAGTAGTGACCCATGTGGTGTCTGGGTACATGGTTTAAATACCTCATTATAGTTTTTTTAAATTGGGGAATAGATGACTACCATGTCATTAGGTTAAGTATATCTACAATTTACTCATTTAGAAATATTTGTGCAAGTTATGATTCTCTTTGGGTTTGGTTGGTGTACATTTTTTTTGAAAATGAATTGGATATTTTTAAAAAGGAATATTTTTTCATGATGTATGTGATTGGATTGTCAGCTTTGTTGTTTTTTATAGAGATTTTGTTATCAATTATGTTTCAATTTGATGATGGTTTTCATTTGTATTTTCCTTATGGTTCATACAATTATACCTAGAAACTTTTACAAGATTTTTAAGGTGTCACATCTAGTTTTTAATTATTGTCAAATGTTCCATGTCCTTTACAAAAATTGAGGTCCATTAGAGTTAGTTGAGTGTCTGGAAAAGGTCAAGCTTGTCTTCAGGGTATTGGAACCTCATAAAGATCATAGATAATGTGGGTTGTATTTATGTATTTCATTGCTCGATGGATCATACCTGAGGTGGTAATGATGAATAAAATGGAAGAGATCATGTATATTCAACTAGGATAACCGACAGTGATGGTTTATGGAGATCGTTTCATGGGGTCGTTTCATTTTCTCTAAAGATATCATCAGATGATTTCATGTAGACTTTTATCTTCATTGGTGTTCTTTATTCCAAGATCAAGGAGAGTGTCCTCTCTTACAAGGACCATTGTTTTCAGATGCTAGTTGATGAAGTGTTTCTATATGCATTGGTCTCCGATGTTCAGGTAGTTGAGAATATGGAATCCCTTGCTTCTCATGAAGGCTTCCTATCTGGAGAGCAGGGTTTTCTAGAGTAACATGTTTAATAAAAATATACTTTTTTAGTTTTGGATTTCAGTTTATCAGATTATCCTCATGTGTAACACCAGTGTGGGTGGTTCGAGAACTCGAAGCCATCAGGTCTTATCCCTATAAAGATTTGTCATCATTGTGGATGGCTTGATCAACTGGAGAAGTTTTTCAGAATGCATATCCTCAAGAAGAAGTTTGAAAAATAGATGAATTTTCTTGAATATGATGTTTGAGATTATTTAGCCACAGTCCCAGTGAGAGATCACGAGGTGAAGTTCACACACAGTAAGGAGTTGTTGAGGGTGCGTGAAAACCTGAGTCCATTTATTTTGTGTTTCATGCTGGGATTGAAATTTTTGAAGTTTATTTGTATTTTTCTCCCTGTGGTTATAAATTAATCTTTTATAATGGTAGTGTGATAAATATATCCAACTAAAATCCATTCAGATGTGCCTGATTAAATGTGGATTTTGTAATCATTCATTTTTTTTAACGGGTGTTTTCCCTCGAGTGGGTTGGTTTTGTATTTGGTTTAACTATTCATGTTTGGGGATGTAAGTACCAGTGAAAGAATCAATGTTTTTAGTAGTGCTTGAGTGAAATTTTTTGGTAAAGTTCCTACCATGGGTTTTCCCCTAGTGTATGAAGTTTTTTATTGGGTATAGAGTTACATGTTTTATTAGTTGAGTTGTTTCTCTAATGCTATAAAAGTTGGTTTGGATCAGCTGCCAACTTTTTCATTTCAACCCCTCCCTTAGTGGGCTTCCCATTTATGTTCTGGTGGTGTTGGTTGGGTTTTGATGTTCTTGTGTTAGTTGAGTCTTTGTGGTAGGATGTACCCCCATCATGTTCTTCCATTGACCATATATTGTGGCTTAATGTTGATAGGTGTGGTACGAATTGAGGAATAAATAATCATCCCAAAATTCCATCATTCTTCTAGTTTTGTTCATACACAATCTCAATTTTGATTAAAATTCATCTTCATGAATTTCTAGGGGAAGATTTTTTTTGTGGTGAAGAGAACTGCCACACCCCAACCTTTATATTTTTTTACTCGGTTATTTCATGTATTGTATTTTCTCATTGAGGTTAGGATGGATTGACAGTTTATATTTTTTTGAAGTATGATGATTTTTATGGGTTTTGGGCGTGTGCATGGGCACTGCATGACTAACGATATTTGTGCGGTCATCCTAGGTGACTGGGTGGTTCCCAATTTTTAAAATAAATATTCTTTTAGAAGAAAAATTTTCATGAATTTTTTTGTAACAGCAACGAAAACCATAAAAATAACACTATTATTAACATTAAGTCGTTATTATTTTTTGTATTATTATTTTTATTAATATAATAATGTTATTATTAATATTATCATTATTGCGGTCATTATAATTATAATTATTAAAATGTGTATTGATATTTAGAAAAATAGTTTTATTAATATGATGATGATTATTATTATTACGTTTAATATTATTTTTATAACTATCTTCGTTTTTGGAACCCTAATTCCACCCCCACCATTGTGCGACACGATTCGACCCCCAACCTGCACAACCACCTACCTCACCACCTATCTCCACCTTGCATCACCCCATTCAGATATTACCCCCAGCAATTCCCTCCATTCGGCCACACTCCCTTACTACGACTGGCACACCTCCGACAACACCCCTTCCCTACCCACATGAGTCCAGCACAACCTCTTCCTCCTGGCTGAAATCCGTCAGGTGCCCCCTTTCTCTAGCATGCCCCATGTTCTTCCGGGGGACATGTAACACCCCAAGGATTTATAAAAATAAATTGAAATTCATGAAACATTGTTTTAGAGAGATATTTACAACAAGCATATAAACAAAACATTTCCACTTATATGTTTTGAAATAAAAAACAGAGTCATCTAGTGTTTTGACCAGTAAGTCATTTGGGGTCAGATAGAACAAACTTGATTTGTGATAAATAGTAACATACCCTTATGAATTGTAATATGAATTGTTATATGAACCTTATTAATAGTAAATAATTATAATATTTTATTTTCATATGATTATAAGAAAATAAGATATTAATTAATTTTGTAATGTGATATAAAACTAATTATACCTCTAAACTAGTTTTTTTAGAAGTAACTATGATTTTAGGTAAAAATTAAATTAAAATAACATAGAAAATTATTTTAAAAAAATGGATTTCATTTTTGATTTTTACACGATAAAAAATGGTTAGGCTGAATTTTTGGGATTTTTCTAAAATACTTGAATTTTTCGTGAATAGTAAAAATACCGTTTTAAGTTTTCAATAGTTTAATGACATCATAATGATGTAATAATTAAATATAAAAGGATTTTAGACTTTTTTACAGTATAATATGACATTAGGTGTCCTGTGTGGCTAAAACCATGGGCAAATACCATGGGAAATCTCATTATTTTTTTCAAAACCACTAATGACATGTCCCTTTTAATAAATAAAAAACTACCTCTCATTTACTACAAATACCCACTAAACCCTGATCGTTTTCATTAATTCCAAACTCATAAACCTTAACTCTCTGGTAGTATTACCTCTATATGTGTCCTAACAATGTGTCCTCAAACTCCAAAGGTTCCAACCTTCATTTTCTGGGAGTTACACAACAAGGTAAGTGAATCAACCACCCTTTTCATTTCTTAAGATTTCATTTTATGTTTTCACTTTTATTTTCAATTGTTTTATGTTGGGATGTGTCATTACATATTCCCATTTCTAATCATATTATCTATGATTTATGAGAGAACCCCTTTCTCTCATCAAATTATTTTATGAATTTTTAAGTGACACTGTTAGGCTGCGGAATATGCGTGAGAGATTTCTCAATTTTTCTTCTATTTTCATCATTATTTTATACTTATTTCTCCATATACCCTCATCCAAATTATATGATAATTACAGTAACATACATGAATAGGAATTATATTTTTATAATGTAATATTTCATCATCTTATCTCTTTCCCCCTCCTCTTATAATAAAAATGAAAATACCATCCTAGATGCTTTAATTTATCACATTCCAGGATGACGGGTTCTCAATTCCTATTAATATCCTCATAACTAGTCATGAATCCTTTTTAATAGTTGAAAAAGATCCTAATATATTTACTATACCTCCTGAAATATTCTTTAATCCGTACACACTCATAATATAAAATAATTATACAAAACAATTTCATTTTGAGGAAAACCACCAAGTTAATCCAAATGTTTATAATTTAAATTTTAATACTTAGTCATCTTATTGGTATATAACCCAAAATAATTTTAGGCGAATTTATATCTCTAAAATATCATTAATAAGATATAATAAAAATTCTATATGTTTTAACACACATTAAACTAACTTCCATTCATTAATATAATTAAACCGATCAAGAAAATGAAGTAAGAAAAAGCATCCCAAAAAAAGTGAACCTCCTAAACCCATAAAAAGGTCCATGAATGAAAGAAATAAAGTTATAAAAAATAAATTACATGTATAGGAGGTTATGGAATAATTAATTAATGACGATTTATTTTTTATCCAGGTCATTAAAACAAATTAAGAACATACTCGAGCATAAGGTAAATGGTTTCTCTTCTCACATTCATTTTTGTGAGATTTTCATTGGTCGCCACTTATTTTATGTATGTGGTATATATGTATTACCATTTGATATATAACAAAATTATTCTCTTAATATTCATGGAATTCTTTGATTAATTTGGTTATTATTAAATTTTCATCATATAATTCAATTGATTACTACATTGTGAGAGACTTCTTTTAAATTTCCATTTCATCGAGCCCTTCTTCATATAGTGCACCAAATATATCTTATGTGGTGTATCTAATGCCCATTTGACATCATTTTTCATTTGAAATTTTAAATATATTATATATCCAAATTATGGTTTCATGTATATGTGTAATTTCTTAAGCCGTATATCCTTTAACATATCATGTTTATTTGAATTTTTTTTAACTATTGAAATATTGATGAATATGTATTCTCTCTTCTATATAGATATAGTGAAGGAAGATTGTAACTGTATTATATCTAGGTATAAATAATAATTTGGACTTTCTATGTCATGTGGGTCCAGCTATAGTCCCTTGATGCATCGATAGTTCTCACGAGACAAATCAGTTTGTGAAAAAACCTTCAAGTTTGTTTCCAAAAAATAAGACGGGTTTCTACTGAAAGAACTAAACTGTTTTAACTATATATGGTATATTGTGCCAAATAGAAGATTTCTAATTAATAATAATTATATTTACTCATTATTAGTTATTACTATCCATTAGTGTTTCACTATGACTAAATCTCTGGATGTAGTTTCATTCTCAGTTTATTAATGGCGTGTGTTTTCATTCATTCACAATGACATATTGACTATGCCATGTTGAATATGATTCAATTATTATTGGTTCACGCTTCCGATATTTTTAACCCTTACTGAGAATTTAAGCTCACCCCTTTCATTTGTTTACCTTTAGTAGGTAATGAAGAGGATATCTCTTATTGAGTTTCTGTGGATGTAGCTTTTTAGTTTTTGTTATGTATTGTACTTTTTTACAATTACCATGTAATATGAGTCACTTGTATATATCTAGTGTCTTAAAGACTACTAAAATACATGGTCCTTCGAGATTTCATTGCTTATCACCATGCCAGTGTAACATGTAATACACTGGCTCTAGTCTAGAGGGGTCGGGGCATTACTATTGGTACCAGAGGATGTATATTAGCAATATTGGATACTATATTAGAAATTGTAGATTATGGAACTAAAACTTTTGGAATTATTAGAGGATAAACATACAATAGCATCTTAGAATTCTGGGAAGGAATAGATT
This sequence comes from Viscum album, assembly GCA_963277665.1. NCBI lineage: Eukaryota > Viridiplantae > Streptophyta > Magnoliopsida > Santalales > Viscaceae > Viscum > Viscum album. The sequence continues at coordinate 321,695,667 of OY728127.1, forward strand.
ATGTGGATCTTTCTAGAAAATAAATCCTTGTCTGGATACAAACAGGTAGAGGTGGCTCTGACACAGATGTACCTAGGAGTGAAAACTCTAACAAGGAGTTTCAGTCTTGACCTGGGGTATCCTGGTACATTAAAACGGGCTTTGCTGCACTCTTGTTATTGACATTCCTGGGAGACATGCTTAGTATAATTCACATTTTCTTTACATACAATTATGAAGGATCTAAATGTAAAATTTTCCTCAGAGAGTCTATGTTTATGAGTTTAGCTATGCATTTAATTTTAGTCTATGTTAGTTTCATTTAAATTTGATATTCATATCCTAATCTAGTGTATTGCATTATCTAGAAATTAATCTTAATGGAAGAAATGGAATCAATACTTGTAGACAACTTTATGGATTATGTGTTTTATTTAAACATATGATTAGTTTCTATGACAATTATTTATGTTAAATCCTTGTTTTATAACCTTTTAGATCAAGGAATGTCAGTTACAATGGAAGGATGAGGATCTCAAATGATGTTCTTATCCTTTATTGAGGACTTTCTTGTAAAAATAATTGCAAAGTCATGTCCAGAAAATTCTGAAACATTTTCAAACATACAACTCACTTGCAAGAAATTTATTGATATATCAATCACATCCACTATACATTGACACCATCATGGATCATGGGTTGTATTTAATCAAATCTTATTTTATTAATATTCTCATATTTTTAAGAAAGGTTACTATTATCAAGGAATTTTCAAATATTTTACCATATCACAAGATTTTGAAGTATATTATGATTTTGAAAAAGGTGCTGAAGAAGGAGACCCTTGCACAAGCTATTTATATTTTCTTTTAAAATATATTATGTTATCACATACTTATGGAATTTTAAATGGACCGGTGATTGATATTTTCAACACAATCTCGGTCTGACTATTTTATAAAAATCAAATTTTATCAAAAATTTTGAAATTATATGTCATACATAATTATTTTCCAAAATTATTTTTTGTGAACACCCATATGACCCTTGTTGTACATGTTTATCTAGATAAAGAAGAAAATGATTTATAATTATATCTAAAACATTATTGCAAGTCATGGACCTTCTATTTATGTGGGAAAGATGATGATGAAACCATATGGACACCATGATCATGGTTCCCTCACCTTTTTAATATGTAAATAAAATTGTGAGGATGCAATTTGTAGAATATGGGGATAATGTAACAGCACAAGGTTTTCTAAATATATATTGAAATTCAAAAAACTTTGTTTTAAGTAGATATTTATAACTAGCATTGAAACATATATTTTCTACTTCTATGTTATGAATTTCAAAAAATGGTCACCTAGAGTTGTGACTAGTAAGTCATTTGGAGTTTGATAGAAACAACATGATTTTTGATGAATAGTAACATACCCTTATGAATAGTAATATGACCCTTATAAATATTAAATAATTATAATATTTTATTTTCATAAGGTAATAAGATAATAAGATCTTAATTAAGTTTTCAATGTGATATAAAACTGATTATACCTTTAAAATTGTTATTTTTAAAACTAAATATGATTTTATATAAAAATTAAATTAAATATAAAAGAATATTATTTTCAAAAAATAGATTTCATTTTTAAATTCTAAATGATGAAAAATGTTTACTATAAATTTTGGGGAATTTTCTAAAATACTTGAATTTTCCGTGAATAGTAAAAATATAGTTTGATGTTTTTAGTAGTTTAATGAAATAAAAATGATATAACAATTAAATATAAAAGGCAGGTAGACTTTTTTATAGTAACATATGACATTAGGTGACCAAAGTGTCTAAAACCATGGAGAAATACCATGGAAAAGCCCTTGGTTTTGAAAACCCCACTAATGAGGTGTCCCTTTTAATTAATAAAAAGCTCCCTCTCATCTACTATTAATACCCTCTCACACCCTTCCTTTTCATTCACTCCAAAATAATTATACTTGAAGCTCTAGTTGTGTTACCTCTATAAGAGTCCTCCCAAGTTTTTGTAAAACCACCTAGGTCCCAAGCATCATGTTTTTGGAGTTACTTTACCAAGTTAGATAATCTACCACCCTTCTTTTTTCTTAAGCTTTCATATTATGTTTTCTTTTTTATTCTCAATTGTTTTTTGTAGGGATATATTAATCTATACTTAAATTTCTATACATATTATTTATTAGTGATGATATATCCACTTTCTCTCTTTATATTATTTTATGAAAATTTTTGCGACTTCGTTAGGGTGCCGAATTTTCGTGAGAGATTTTTCAATTTTTCTTCTATTTTATACATTCTTTTATACTTATACCCTCATATAACCTAATACATAAGCTATGATAATACCATTAAATTAAATGAACTAGAATTATATTATTCTAATTGAATATTTCATCATTATATCTCTTTTCCCATCCTCTTATACAAAAAATGAATACATCGTCTGAGATGCGTTAATTTATCACATTCAAGGACCAAAAGTTCTCAATTTATATTAATAACTCTAATTATGGACATTTAACCTTTTTAATAGTTGAAACAAATAATAATATATTTATTTTACGTTATTAAATATTTTTTAATCCTTACACACTATTTATATAAAATAATAATAATAATCATGTACATTATGAACAAACTAGCCAAGTTAATCCAATCTTTTTTAATTAACATTTAACTAACGATTCATCAACCTTTTATATAACCCAAAATCATTATAAGATAATTAAAATCTCTGAAATATCATTAATAAGATATATTAATAATTCTGGATGTTTATCCACACATCAAATGAACTTCCATTCATAATATATGTAAACCGATCAAGAACACCATGGAAGAAAATGATTTCAAAACAATAAAATTAAACCTCTTAAACCCATAAAAGGGACATGAATGAACCTAATAAAGTTATACTAAAGAATTTAAATGTGTATAAGGTTATGTAATTATTAATTAATTAATCAAAATTTTATTATTCAGGTAATTAAAACAAATATAGAACACACTGGAGCATAAGGTAAGGGGTTTCTCATCACATTTTTATTTCTGTGAGATTTTAATTGTTTTCCACTTATTTCTTTTATGTTTTATATATGTACTAACATTTTATATATAATAAAATTATTTTATTAATATTAATGGTATTCTATGATTAATTTTATTATTATTGACTTTTGATCAGAAGATTCAATTGATTACAATACGGTAAGGGAATTTGTCTCAATTTCCATTTCATTAAGGCCTTCTTGGTATTGTGCACCAAATATTTCATATGTAGTGTATCAAATGAACATTTTAGATAATTTTAAATTTTAAATTGTAAAAATATTATATATCCATATGTTGGTTTAATGGATATGAGTATTGTCTTAAGCTGTATACCCTTTTACATATAGTGTTTATTGGGAATGTTAATTTAACATTGGAAATATTGTGGAATCTATATTCCCTACTATATACGGATATTTAGAAGGCACATTTTTCTTTTATTAAATCTATTTATAAAAAATGATCTGGACTTGAAGTGGTGTGTGGGGCCCGCTATAGCCCTTCGATGCATCGACAGGTTTAATGAGACAAATCAGTTGGCGACAAACCCTTCGAGTTTGATTTCAAAAAATCAGACAGGTTTCTACCCAAAGAACTAAACCATTTTCATGGATTATGGAATCGTTTTCCAGATACAATACATACAATTAATAATCATTCACTTTATTCATTATCAGTTATTAATATCCATGATGTTTTCACTAGGAAAAAAATCTATAGATGCAGATTCATTATCAGTTTATTAATGGCATGTGTTTTTCATTTATTCACCATGTTATATTGACTACACCAAGTTGATTATTATTCATTATTATTGATTCATGATTCCTATATTTATAACCCTTACTATGAATTTTGGCTCACACATTTCATTTTTTCACCTTCATCAGGTTATGAATAGGAGATCACTTATTGAGTTTCTATGGATGTAGCTTTTTAGTTTTTTTATGTATTGTACATTGTTACCTTTCCCATGTAATATGAGTTACATGTGTGTATCTAGTTTCTTTAAGACTACCATATACTCAACCCTTCGGGATTTCATTTCTTTTAACCATGCTAATTTAATGAGTAAAGAACTGGCTCCGGTCTAGAGGGGTTGGGGCATTTCAGGCCACCCCTTCTCTGGTGACGACTCCTCCCATATGCGACAGAATCTAATTCGGGTGATGTTTCATCCATTTTTGGGTGGTTTCCTTCATCTTTATTAATACCTAATCATTGGGGTTCATGTTTGTGCGTTTTTTTGTGGTCTTGGGTGTTCAGATCAGTCTTCGGGATATTCTCACCCTCCTCTATGAGTTTCATCATGTTGTCACACAATTAAGGTAGGTGAAAACATGTTTTCTCTTTTAAAATCCTTATGTAGACACTTTCATACATCTAATTAATTTTTAAACGTGATTAACATGCTTAGATATTATTTTATTAGTTCATTATTGTGTTTCTATGGTGGTAGAGTTTTTTAAAAATTGATCTGATGTGATATTATAACTTTTATTAAGCTTTGTGCACCCGTTGTGTTTTACTAAATTCCAAATTTTGTTTTGTTAATTTTTAAAGCATGAATTCCTCATTTATAATTCATTTTGTTAGCTTATTATAGTTTTTTTTTGTAATAAAATTTGTTTCAACATGACACTCATTTGAATTTTCAATTATACCGAAGTATGCATACTCTAAATGAGTTTGATTAAATGTCCTCTGGGATTGAATAGTGAAAATGATTTACTCGAGAAATGTTTTCTATAGAGTGTATTATTAAGATGATTTTTAATGTGGGTTTTGACGAAAATATTTATCCTTATTCATAATATGGTGTTATTTTTGTATTGTGAATTTGGTTTTGTGTGTATAATTTTGTAATGTTATAACATGTAAGTCGTTTCAAAATGTATTATAAGGGATTATAATGTTTTTAAATAGTTTCATTCATGTTTCAAATTTTGGGAGTTGTTGAGTTTGGTTTGAAAAAAATTATGATTTAGTGTTAGTGGTTTTGAGTGTATTCATAGATACTAATGTGGTCCATTAAATGTGAACTCAAATGATGATGACATTTTAATGTGGTATTTTTATTTAAAGCATGGTCTCTTAAAGGGTTCTCTGTTTTTTTAATAATGTTTGTTCTCTGGGATGATTTATAATAATGGACAAAAATAAAATCTCAATTTGAATGACCAATTGATCTTAGATTATTTTTGGTGAATGTTTGTATTAGAGGCCCGATTGGATCTTTCTAAGGTTAGGATATGTTTTACCTTGGATTTTGGAAATGATTTGTAAATGTACTTGGTTTTGGGAACCATTAGGGATCATTTAAAATTTCATGCATAAAATGGGTTTGTGGCATTGTATAAAATAAATACGGCTTCTAAATAGCATAAATTCTTAGTTGAAAATTTGAAAGTGTTTTAGAAAAAGGGTTTGATATTTATATGATGTGAAGGCCCGGTTGGAACGTTTTATGTGCTTACATATAAATATATATGAATTAATGTATATATATAGTGGTAACCCCTATCTAAAATATTCCATTATTTTTTATCATATAGGTGATTTCTGTGTTTGGGGTAGGCAAGTGTGATGGTGGTAGGTATAGAGTGTTAAATGTGTGGGGGACTCCCACATACTCTGTTTACTATTTCCATTGGTTTATAGGCATCTTTTCAAGTATCGAGTTATAGTTTCTTACAATCCCAGATTAGATAGGTTGGTACCCCATGGATCACAGATATGCTAGGTGCGATGTTCCACTCGATTTGACATTTTTGGTATGTGAGTTTTTATTGGCTTAGGGTTTTCACCATATTCTAGAAGCCAGTTCTGAACTGGGTACATCAAGTGGTCTTACAGGGATGATTAGGATCACCTAAGATTACATTTTATTTCTTCTTGATTCTGTATATTTTTATGTACATAGTTTTTTTGTATTCTATTAGCCTATTTTATTTCACCATAGCCCTATATATGTCTGTTTTAGATGCAGTTTTAATGTGGAAAGATCATTATTTTAAAATGGATTTTGGGATAGTGTTAGTTTTTAAAAGGGGATTGAATATGTTTTCTAAGAATAAAAAATGTGAAAACATATTTTTATAAATGTATTTCAAACGATATTTAATAGTGTGACTTTATTAAAGTAAACACATGGATTTTGAGGTGACTGCTTACTGAGCATGTATGGATCACACCCTACTTGTACTACTTAGTGTCTCTATACCAGAGTTATTTTATAGGTTCTCATCCTAATTCAGGATTGTGGTTTGGATGCTCAATGATGGACCAGTCTGACCATATGGTTAGAGGTGACATTGAGGACACATGGAGAACATGTTGGTTGTAGTTTTGTTCTATTGGTTCAAATTTTTGTTTCAGTCTGTTTCTATATAGTTGTATTATTATTTGGGATAGTTGGGTTTTTTTATGATCAATGTTTGTTTATTTGTTTGTTCAGTTTATTTTATTTTACAATGGTTCTTGTTTGCTTAAATCATTCAATGTTGGATTATATTTTCTACCCAACGCTAGTTTTTAGCACATGGGGATTGGGAACGCCCCTCACTCCATACTGCATGATGGCTCAGGAGACCAGTTTAGGGTCAAAATGGGATGGTTCGTGACACAAATCGTCCTTTTGGGAATTAATGTAATTTATCCCCTTAATACAAAGGCGCTTTTGAGATACTTGAATGGGGTGGTGGGGTTTCTTTTCAATATCATTTTCCACCATTATTTATTTCAATACATAATATGTTTCTTGTATATCAATTGAAAAAGTATCAACCTGACCTATTTAAGGTGATTTTCTTGGTTCAAATTGACATAGATCCAGATGATACATTGGTTCATTTGGCGATATAGATTGTGGTTTGGGAAGTTATTGTTTTTTTGGGGGATATCTTCAATCTAGTGATGTTCTTATGGAAACATTTCCTGACTCAAGATGAAACATGGGTATGAGAGAATGAAATAATCAAATAATCAACCAAGATCTTTTAGGCCAATTGTGGTTTTGAATATTATGGGGATGGAAATTCCAATGGTAGGGAGAATATACCACCCCTTGTTAGAGGAAATTTATCCTTTATTTATGTATTTTAAGAATATGAAGTAATTTTATTATGTTTCAGGAGGTCTAAAAGATTCTTTTTCAGGTTTTTGTGTCTTCTTCAATGGTTCATGATTCAAATTTGTTTTGTAAACACCTTATAACACCTACTAGGAAATTGAGCAGTAGGAATAGAGTGATTTAGGGTAGTTCATGGATTAGAAATATGTTTTGGAAAACTATGTAGCTATCTAGGACAAACTATTTGTTTTTGAATAGAGGGGTTTTGTAAGGTTGGCCTAAGGTTTTTGTATCCATTCATTCCAAATATGTGAGGGGTGTTTGGATGTATTATCTAACATATTTTTAACTCACTATTTTTCTAACCGTTAACCATAACAATGTGGTGACAAAAAATATTGATTTTGTGGATCTAATTTTTATTACCAAATTTGTGTAAATTGTTTCTCTTATCCAAACCTAAATCAATTTCCTCTCCTTCCAATGGCTGGAGAGACCCTACATCTTGATCTGGGATTAATACATTAATTATTCATAGTGAATTGGTGCCTTAGATTCCATGGAAAGTTATCATTTAGGGTTGTTTCCATTAGTTATCCTCTTCTTCCATATATTTTAATCATATAATAATCTATTTGGGATAGATCCATTAGGTGTGACACGAATCATGTTTAGATATTATGGTTTTGGTTGATGGGAACAAGATCTATGGTGGATTTTGTAATATCTAATATATGTTTGTTTAATAATTTTCATCATTATTTGTTTTTTTCTACAATTGAGTGGTAGGTGGATTCACTCTCTACATCACTATCTAGGAAATTTAAACTTAATTTTATATTTATCTGATTTCATGTTTTGAAATTCGAAATTATGGGAAAATGTTTTTGTAAGCGCACTTTAGTGATGGTTTATGAAATTTTTAAAATTGGTTGTGTAGTGGATGTGAAATTGGATTCAGGATTTTAAAATGGTTTTTTAGTTTTGATATAGGAAAAATTAGTCATAAAATGTTTTTTAAAATAGGATTTATTTATTGAAAATGTGGAAAAAGTGGGTTTCTATTGAATTTGGCATAAATTTTTAGTATGTCTTCATTTCGTTGTCATGACCCCGGATAAAAAGTGGGTACCATTGGGGTATAATGAGGTGACACTATAGAAGGGTAATCATTCATTAGGGAACATGATATATGGTTACCTTTTAATGTCTCGGTAGATTGATGAAAGACCTATCTTCAGTATATAACTGTCACCTAGTCATGCATGTGTGGTTCTATGGAACGAAAAGGGTTAAGGAAAATAGACATGAAATTGGTTTAAAGTATTTTTAGGTTTTTTCTATGTAATATAATTTTCTTATAAATGGTTTTGGATCTTATATAAACTATATAAAATGTTTTATATTTTTTTTATATAAATGATCAAATATGTTATATCATTGTTGTTTGAGTTTGGAAATCATTGCGAAATCATACTGACCTTCATACTCACCCCTACTTGGGAACATTAGCACATTTGAAGATGTGATATATCTAAACACTAGTAAAGGAATGGTATAATATTTATTTAGTGACACAAATTTATACCCTGGTAAATACTATGTAGTTGTGTCTTGGAGTGAGTTGGGTGATATTAAGTTTATATATTTGATGTCTTTGTGTTTTCATAGTATTTTTATTCAATATTATACTCTAATATAGTTTATTGTTATAGTTTGGTTTTGTTAACTATGGGTTATACATTTAATTATCCGAAATGTTTCTTATTCATAATCTATTTGGGATTTGGTTGTGGAATTATTGTTTTGGTTGTCTTTTTGAAAGTTCAAATCATTACCAAACTATTTATGAAGCCCTTAGCTTTTATTTATAGCCTTTGGTGTCTGGGTTATATCACCTATATCCAAGTGGACAACTTACCAATTAGAAATCCAATGAACAGGGTTGGGTTGTTAAAAAAATAATAAGGAAAAAAAGAAAAGAAAATGTGTTTAATAACATTTTCCAATGGTATCCAACAAAATAAAATGATTAATTAGATGAATTGGTACCATAATTCATAAACTGGAAAGGAGTATTTCATAAATACAATAATATTATGATGCAAAAATCATAACTCCAATAGTAATATATTATTTTATGATAAATAGGGAAAATAGAATTGAAATTAAAAAATCATTATTCATAATCATTTGTAACACTATCCAAAAAAGTTACAGGTTAATTTCCAAATTCACTATTGATATGCTAAAAATAAAATTTTCTCAAGAATTATATAGAATGAAATCACAATATTGTATACCTATAAAATATATAACTTTTATCAATGGTGGTGTGGAGTGGATGAACAAACGTAAAATGTTGTATGAATGAAATTATAATATTTTATAATATCTATTTTTTAATTCTACATCATAAAAAGTGTGAAACCAAAATCAATTTGTAAAGTGGTAAATTAAAATTCAATGATCACTTGAAATATGATATATTATAATTTAAAATTTAATATTATAAAAATGGTTTAGAGAGTGAATTTTTAAATGGACTAAAAATCGCTTATTTGGGAAGGATAAGAATTATTCTTGACATCATAAAATTTTATAAAGAAATAAATTTATCAAAAAAGATATATTTTATAATTCTCTACGATTATGACGTATATTTCTAATAAATATAATATTATGTTATATATTTAAAATAATTGAAAAAACCAAAATTATAAAAAAGATATGATGCATAAATAAAATGAAATTATTAAATATGTCCCATGTGGTATAAATTCTAAATAGATGGGATCAATAGGACTACCCAACTTGCGAAACCTTTGTAAATAATAAATTTAATACAAAGGTGATTTCATTTTCTTATAATAGTTTTGTTTTACAACTGTTATTTTTATGATAAAAGTAATTCTTATGACATTTATAACATAAATATTATTATACTATAATAATTTTTTATGTTTTCATATAAAATTTATCATAACATTAATTTTTGGTATTTTTTTGGAAATAAATATTTTTAATATGAATAGTTATTAATGTAGGTTTTTACAAAACATTTCTGTTTATTTGATATTATTATTATATAATCAATATTATAAGTTTATAAAACATTTTAATTGATCAAATATAAATTTAGGGTGTACATTTATAATCTGATAGAATAATTTATTCCTGAAAAATATGTTTAACATTTTAAAACATAAGAAACTTTTCATCTTATTTGAGAAACTATTTTCATCAATAGGTTTATATAAAAATTATAATAGTTATATTAAATTTTGGATTTCCTTTAGATATGTATAATTTCTATATGTTTATAATACACCAATATATATTACTACTGTCATTGACCACAAAAAATTTATACTACAACTAAAATTTAAGGGTCACATCCTTTATAAAATAGGTTTTTCTATATTATGTAGAGTAATATAAGAACCATGTTTTATAAACATTTTAAATTTTATATGGTTAAATTATTTTCTAAATAAAATTAATCTATTTCAATTTTTTTCATTAATATTAATTACCATTATATAAATATATGTTCCCTTCTAAAAAGTAAAGAAGAGAAAATTATAATGATGATATATTTTTTAAATTATTCCACCTTGTTTGAGGACGATTATTATATTACAAAATAAATTTCCTCTAAATTATTTTAATATTTTTTTATCATTTTACCATTGAATAGGGACATAAAATTTTTAAAATGTATTAAATAATTCCAAAATTACCCTTCTCTTTAACAATGAAAGGAGATCAATAAAATGACTCTTTAATACACTTATAAATTTGAATTTCATTTTTAAAATGTTCAATTATTTTAATACTATAATAATATATTAATTAAACAATCCTATGGTATTTATTACTTACCGCAATTTCTCCATATATATAGAGATTTTGAAGAGAAATAGCATGTTCTTAATCTGAGTACTTCTTATTCCTTAGTATTTTCCTCCAAATATTCTTATAATAATATTTCTATCGCCACCATAATATAATTAAGTATGTATCATTAATATATTTTAATGTTTCTTTATAATGTAATAATTCATTTTTCAAAATTTCTATACACTAAGATAAACAACAGTACATTGATCATGTGCATTTGAGGTCTACCTCTTCCACAATGTGATGACCTTCATTATTAAACACATCAATTCATTATGGGAAAAAGGAATGTTATTTTTCATTAATATATAAGATATTTTTTGGAAAAAAAAATTAATATTAAAATTTATCAAAAACCTCCATATCATCCCATTAAATGAAAAATGGAATTGTTAGCCATTTATATGTACCACCTTTCACATCCAGAGATGGGGAATTACATTTCCCATAACCACCCTATATGCACGGTTTTAAGAATTAATTTAATGAATGTAATTTATTTTTATGAAATTGTTATAAGTTTTATAATATTATATTAGCATTATATAAAACCTCTATCAAATCATTAAATCATTATAACATTCTCACATTTGGGTTCTTTTTACCAATATCATGAACAATGATACAATTCATATATCATAAATTACAAATAAATTTTATATAATTTTACTATAATATAATAAGGATAATTTATATAACAATTTTAATCATTCTAATGTACGTTATTAATATTTAATATTTTTTTAGATCACACATTGATTTGTATGCATTTAGAATCTTGATCATCACAAATTATTTATCACAAACCATATAAAATTTTCTCACCTAATTATATGGGATACAAATAAACATTAAGGAAAAAATACTTATATTTTATATAACAATGGAATGAATAAAACAGAACTATCAAGTGAGAAACAACTATATCATTATGAAACATGTACAAAATAAATAAAATATATATCTCAACATATGAAATTTAACAAAAAATATAAGTAGGAAATTTTTTTCATTATGTGGTAAAAAAAATTATATTAAAGGTAATATATTTTATTAATTATTATAAATTATTGATTTATAGATTTATGGTCATTATAATGGTGACTCAATCACCATCATGGATGACTGATATTATGTAGTGGTTTATTTATCTCTATTTTGAATTCCATGGGACATGTTTGCTATTATTCAGTAAATATTCATTGATATATTGTTCAAAATACCCTATTGACATAAATCATAATTAAAATAATTATGTTTATGATATTGTAATGTCCATTTAATTTTAACGCTCTTATGATACATTGGTTCATATGTTAGCACCATCATTGGGGTTTCTTCGAAAATCATATTCATTTATTGATTCATAACATCTCTTTATTCAAAAATATATTTAGATTAAAGTTATATAATAATTTATTTTTATATCACAATGTAATTCATCATAAAATTATTTAGAATTAAATTGATGGATTTATTATTTATAACTTTTTAGGATGTTGAGAATAATTTTCATCCTCTCCAAATAATGTTTTTTATTTGATGCCAATATTTTTTATTCCCACTATGGATATCATTGATATTTTAAAAAAAGAAAATTTATATAATAAAATTCTATTTAAATTTCAATTTTTCACTTTTAAAAATGATTTTTGGTTTGACTTTTTACAATATGGGTTTTCAAAAAATGAGTTTTCAAGTGAAAACAATTAATTCAACCATTAATAATCAAATGTTTTATATTCAATAAACATTAAATTTTGAAAAACATTATATATTTTCTAGGATCGATTCTTCTAGAATCATTATAATGATTTTTCTTAATATTTAACTTCACCGTTTTTAAAATTTCTTTTACATTGATTGGTTACTTCTCATTTTAAAATAATGTTAGCTTGATCTTCAATTTTTTTATTTTTATCAACATATGAGAAATTATATTTTCAAAGAAGCCATTATTTGTTCCCAAATGTGTTTTGAGATTATTTTCACTCTCTATTATTTTTTAATTAATGTAAAGTTCATTTATTAAATGAACGTATAATTTATATTTTAAAAAGGTTATAATGATTTTTAATGGGATATTAATTTCTAGTGTATTTAAGAATTAATTTTTCCAAATTCAATTTCTACTAAAATAATGATTCTCAAAGAATATTTCTATTTAAATATTTTGTTTCTATTTTTTTCATTTTAAAATATATTTTGTACGCTCAATATATTTTGTTTTAATAAAAATATTTTTTAGGGGTTTTCAGGAAATAAAAAATCTTTTTCACTACACATTTTCTTCATTATCAATAAATCACTTATATACATAGAATTTATTTTTATTGAATCACCAACTAAATGATATAATATAATATACTTTTTGTGGTGATTGATATCTAGATGTCAACTATTTACATTATTGAGGTCTAATTTGATGACACCATTTTAATGTGTTGTAGAACCCATTATTCTATCCATAATTACATTGTGATGTGAAGAATTAAATCAATTCTCATCCCATTATTTCTTATATATTTAATTTTTAATATTTCATTACATCAATAAGTATAGATAATGATGGGTGCAGTCATATATGTCCCTATAAAACAATGGTTATGGATTTATATTTGATATAATAACAATGAATGGAAATGAGTTTATTTCCTAAAAAATTAAAGGATCTACCTGATTTTATTTGATCCCAAAATAAAACATTGTAATTTTTTGGGTTATAACCAATATAATGTGTGAACATGATTAATATGTTTTTCAAAACATTATGTTTGGAAATTAGTTTATTTTTTCACAACATAAATTGTATACATGTTTTTATTTGTTCGTAATAAAATGATTTGATATGATTGAATTTGTTTATAATATAATGTGTTGTAAGGCATAGATTTTTTAGCAACATAATGTTTGATCATGGTTATATTTTTTGAAAATAAAATTTATAAGAATTATTTGATTTTTTTTCACTTAATGATATATCTCTAGGATTGTGTTTATTCCATTATTACATGATTTTCTATGGTTATATGAAATTACATGTTTATATGTCATATGATAATAATAAGGCTCAATGGAACAGTTTTATAATCTCACACTATTTTTCAAAGACACATGTATATTAATTTTACATTTTATGTCCTTTAACGAGGACTTATCTAGAAATCTTATTTTATAATGTTCTTTAATGTAATATACATTTACCATGTTCATATTAGGTTATATTCTAATGATATAAACATTGATTACATATTCATTATAAATTTACAGTACTAAAAATTTTATATTATCTAATTCTTTCATTTTTATTCCCGAGGTTATAGTTACAACTCTGACATTTGTGAATTCCGTAAGGGAGTCTAGTGTGACTCAATTATTGATAAATATTTAGAACTATAGAAAAATAATTATTTATTTAGAAAAATAAAAAATAATGTAAACCATATATTATTGGGATTATGTGCTTATTTGTGCGACTAAAGTTTTTTCTTATGGTAATAATGTAAAAAAGTGATATGTTTTTGTAAGGTCAAGTTAGCTTAAATTAAAAAGAATTTTTATATATAATATTTTAGCACAGAGATTTATTTTTTTGGTATGAGAAACTTTAGTTGGTATATAATCTAGGGATGATTTATTTTTAGGGATAAAATCTATAATTTATGGGGATTAGGATTGAGTAACATTAGTAAAAAACCTAAGCATTAGTTAATTATATGAAAAATTCAGAATGTTTTAGTAAAATAATGATTTTATTGTCACCTAGAAATCCCATCAAATTATAGATATTGGAAATGGGATGAAGTTATACCACAGATTCACCTATTGGAAATCACAATGAAAATGGATGATAGAGTATCAACTTGATTATCACTCGGATCATGCCTAGTGGGCGTAAGACCACAAAAATTCCAAGCCACTTTTGAGAGATTTTATTTTTCTAATTATATTATTTATGATCAATATGAATAACTAGGGAACATATTTATTTTATGGTTAGTGAAACTATTGAGAAATATACACTAGAAAACCATTATTGAAACAAATAAATTTAAAAGATAGGATATATATACCATTTATGTGTCATTACTTTTACATATTTATTATTTTATTTTTATATGGATTTAAATTTTTGTATAATTATATTTGATATTCATTATTCTTGTAATTGATTTAGAAATGAGAAAACAAATAAAAAAATGATATGGATAATAAAATGAATAGATTATAAATAAACCTAATGGAATTGGAGAAGGTATTGAAAATGTTGTGGTCATTCATAAAAAAATATCACGATTTTTGATTAATTTCTGGATCTAATATAAACTCCAAAACACCCTAAAGAATGGAATGATGGAGTTTTATAGGATATTAAGACACCATGATGATGAAGGATGGAATATTAAGATTCCATCGTTAAAAATGTCGGACGAAGAACCCATTGGAATGTATCAATAGAAAAATAAAATATTTAATGTGTGGAATGATTTTATAGAAATATAACTATTATTGATGAAAAATAATGTGGCTGACCAATACCGTGGAAATTATTAAATCCATGTATAATATAATATCCACACATCAAGGCATTAAATACAATTAGGTTTTGATGTTTTCAAATTGATTCCACCATAAATTTTCTCTCAAGGATTATATGTATAAGTTTAATCTTAAACAATTGGAACAATGAAAGGAGTATAAAATGACTAAATGGAATGTAGAATATGATAATTTGGATGTGATTATCCCTGCCTCATTTATGGACGACTTAATTAATTATAGTCTAGTGTATTTAAAATGTTTTCTTAAAACATTAAATCACATCCATGATAATTTTTTCATCAATGGATATTTTTTATATCCCATGTTTTTTATAGAAATTTTCATATTCAATATTTTCTTATATACCGTGGATATAAATTTTATAGTATTTTGGAGGTTGAATAGTTCTCTATACATACTAGAAATATTATTCAATGTATATGTTAAGAAGTGTCCATATAATCATATAATATTCCATCAATTATGGGATATTTTTTATAATAATTTTGATGAAAATTATATAATGTTTCTCTTGATATTGAATAATGATAGACTCTTGTCTGAAACAATTGGAAAATGAATATTGTATCCATATTATTTATAAAATATAATGATAAAAATGTTTTATTTTCTAATTTAGAAATGTTATCTTGAATCATGATTCTATTTTTTAAATATTTATCTAATTTTATTTGTATGTATTAATTATATTTATGAGGTAATAAATTATTATAGGTGGTAAATCTTAAAACCTCAAGATTTTAGAATACATTTTGGTCTAAATTAAAATGGTTCATATGCTACATTAAATGGTAAACTAAACAAAAATGGAAACCATGTTGAATTAATAAAATAAATTTTATAAATATGTACAATATATAATATACCTTAAATTAGAAGTTATCAATATAATTATCATCCTTATAGAGCTCTAAAAAAATTTATTTTATTACAAGAGTTGTTTCTTTGGATTAAAACACTATTATATTCCACATTTGTTTTTTATATGAAAATTTATTTCTATCATATTTTGAAAATTAATTTCATTAAAGAAAATTAATTTTTGAAATCAACATATTAAAATTAGTCTGAAATTAAATTTATGATTTTTCTAAATTAATTGATTTTTAAGTGAATAGAGAATAATTTAATTTTTTATAAACGATTTATGAAATTACTAATATATAATTAAGAAGTAGATATTTTAGAAACTAAAATTGAAACAATATGTATTTTCAAATAGAGAATATTTATTTTAAAATAAAATATTAATCCTTGAAAGACTATGTTAGACTTTTTTGTGGATAACTAACATTTCACACTAATATAATAATGGTTTTCATTTATTTATTTTATTTTATTCATTTTATAGGGTATATTGGTTTTTTTATAGAGCATAAATTTTAATATGTTTTATTTTTATATAATTAATAACTTTATATCTTTAAAGTCAATGACATGGATAAATTATTACTACACACTAATCTTGATAATAAGAACACCATTTCTCTAAAAACAATTATGAATTATGTGAAAAAATATTAAAATTAATTTTCTAATGATTTATAACTTCTATAATTTTTATTTTTATATTTGATATCATTACGTTAAAAATAGGTAATATGTTAGATTTTTTGTTTTTGTTATTAAAATTAAAATCTATGGTTAAAAAATTTGTTTCCAGAGTAATGAAAACAAGTATAAAAATCGATTTACCAGGTTTAAAATATCATAAAAAACCTAAGAATCATGAATATATGTCTTTTAATGTTTTATGGATTATAAAAACCCTCTATAATAAATTTTTTTGATCTTTTTGTACCATTTTACCAATTATTAGTCACATACCATTATTGAAATATCTTGGGAACATCCAAATTACCATTCTATTTACTTATGAAAATTCATCACTTCTATTACGTAATGGTAAAACAATACCATACAATTTAATGATGAAAAAATTCAATTTTATCCAACATTAATCTTATCTCCTTTTAATATTTCATTCGTATTAATTAATTTTCCTAAGAACCCCTTTTTATTTATATTTTAAAGAGAAATCTCATGTTTTTAACCAGTGTATTTCTTACACCTTAACCTTTTATTTAAAATATTCCTCTTAATATCATATTAAAGAAATCATAATTTAATTAAATCCATATTTTTAACATTTTTATTGTAACAATATTAATTACTAAAACATTATTCCACCATTTTCATCCCATAAAACTAACAAAACAACAACGATCATGTACATATACAGAATACCTTCTCCATGAAGGGTTGTGGTTCATTTCCCATCACCACCATTCATGCTTGGTATAAAATATGGTTCTAATAAATGAATATATTGTCTATTTCTTAATTATAAATATTAAATTACAATTTTTCATTCACCATTATTTCATCCCTTTCATTGATATATGTATTCATTAATTATGAATACATACAGACTAAAACTTCCATGAATGATGAATTTATTTTTTATTGACCACCATACATTGATGGTAATAAGAGTAAATTTAATGTAGGTAAATTTTATTAATGAAATTTTTATTATATTATAAATATAATAATAACATTATACAAAACATGGTCTTTTACATTAAATCCCTATAACGTTCTCTCTTTTGGGAGAGTTTTATCAATAGGATTATTTATCTAATGATTATATAATGAATATTAAAGGAATTATTAATAATGAAAATATCAGGAATTCATTATTTTTTAATTATTATATAATTTTTTATTGATATTTAAAATATTTATCAATGTACAAATCATTTATCATTTATATTTCTAAATCATGATCATCATAGTTTGTTTTTTCAGGAATTATTTCCCAAAATTTCACCTAATGAAATTGGAAAAAATGTATAAATGAATTTTTAATTTTGTCATTAGTAGTGTGAGATTGATGAAAATTGAACTAAAAATTGGGAATTGAAAAAGTCACCATGAAACTTGTAAGAAATACATAACCCAAAACCTCTAACATAAGATGATAAAATAAACAATAACATGTGAACATATTTCCAAAATATAATTATAAATGAAGTGTATAAAAATTAATATATTTAATGTCATGATATTTTATTTTCCATTTCATTATAACCCTCTTAAATATTTTTTTATTCTTACATTACCACCAGTGTAATGGTTTCTTTATAACTCAGATTCCTTTATTGAGTCTTATTAACTTTTTGGTAAATTTTTTATTAATTATAGATCATTTTTATATAATGAAATTATAACATTTTTTAACCTTTATTATTTAGGTTATTAAATTTATTTATTTCTTTTTTGATAAAATATGGATGATTCTCTAGAATGATTCCCATCCTCTCTAAAAGATATCATTTTTCATATAGAACAATATTTTCTATTCAAATATATGTTCTCCAATTATTTTGAGTCTCAATGATGTGTTGCCTCATGTGGACTTATTATTTCATTTCTACGTTTATTAAAAAGGGTGTTTGGTTACCATTTTGATGACTAGAATCTCATGAAAGGTATTTAGAAATATTACTAATATTTTCCATCCTTTTAGATCAATTATTTTGTCTTCCAGACAACATTAAATTTTTAAAACCGTTATATCATTAAATTTAATATTTTTTAAGATTAATTATCATGGATTTTTATTTCCAAATTTTTCGCTTCACTTTTTTAAAAAAGACACATAATTGTGACGAGTAGTGTTTATATTTATGAAATTATTAAAAAATTAAAAAAAATTTATGGGCTCCTAATTGTATGATAATTCTCCTTTATGAATATTCATTTTCATTATTAAAAATGGGATTCCAAATGATTTTATAACTTTATGATTATGAAATTTAAAGGAATATAATTATATATTTCTTATTGAATTTTTTTGATATCAAAAATTACTTCATAATTATAAAAATAATTTTAATTTCTAATGTTTATAAGAAACAATTTTGTAGTGTATCAATTTTATCTAGAATTAGATTACAAAATATTATTTCCCTTATATAATTATATATATATATAAAAGTTTTCATTTAGGGATACATAATTAAATCTAATAATATTTATTTTTAAACAAAATATTTTAATGTAATTTTCACTCCTTATAAGAAAGGGGTTTCACAATGAGTTTACAAATTTATCTCAAAAATCATTATAACCCTGGTTGTTATTATTCATGAATAAAACTCAATTGTTTATGAAATCAAATTTGTTGTCATTGAATTTTTAGTATCAACTTTATACACTCACGTGTTCAAAAATTGCAATATAATTAAGAAATGTGGGGAAGATCATTTTTCATTCCACGTGTTATTTATGTAGTAAATAATGAAACCCTTTTTACTATAAAGCGTTTTCAATATAAATTGAATAATTTATATTTTATTGAACATATATGTTTATATGATAATAATTATATTATATATTTCCCATCATTGCATTGGTTATGCATTTTTATATAATTAGATAAAAAAGTGGGGATATGCAGGATTTTTTCACATCTAATAGGAGGACATATATGGATATATTCACATCATAAATCATGGAAAATATTAAATTTTATAACAACAAAAATAATATAATTTCATGGATTTTTTTACAAAATAATGTTCATAAATTCAAAGACTTAAAGGGTATACATGATCAGTTTTTTTAAAATATATATAGTAAAGACGTGATTGGATTTGTTTAAATCAGAATGTTTAAAACATTCATGGATTTTTTTCCATCATAAATGTTAAACATGATTCTGTTACCTAAAAACATATATAAGAAACATGAAAGGATTGTTTCCTAATATGATGATTTTATATGATTATGATTGAGAAATAGTTCTACACAATAATGTGATTCAATTAAAATCCCAATATCTATGTCAGATACTAATAATTATACCCCATGAATCATGTTTGTAATCATAAACTCTTGTTACACATTATATGATTTCTCATTTTTGGATCCATTTCCTCCCAACATGATTTATGGGGAAATCAAATTGTACGACATTCATTTTATTAAGGTGTTTATCCTATTCTCTAGTTTTATTATGTTCTTATGAACTAACCCATGAGGAAATATTATTGAGTTTTTACACTTAGAGTGTTCTTTAGATCGCCACTTTATTAATTTTTCATTTCTTATGTTATCAATATGTTTTAAAATTATGATAATTCAATAAGAGATTAAACCATGATTAAATTATCGATAAATATTAAAAAGTGTTATATAATAATTTTATTATGTATCTAGTAATAAAATAAGTTAAAAATTACATTTACTAGAATTTGTTTTTTATATGAGATATTTGTTTATTTTTTTGAGTAAATGATGTAAAATTAGACTTATCTTGTTTTAGATCACCTTGTATCAAATATAGTGTTTGATTATTGGGTATTCATCATCAGACCTTGTGTAACACACATAGATTTTGATAGAGTAAAATCACTTTTGATACTATATATGATGTGAAAAAACCTGAATTGAATCTAATGTTACACACAGAGACTTTATGATATATCAATTTATAAATAAATTCAATGTCATTTAACAATCGTAACGCACAAAATAATATGTTTCATTGAAAGAAGATACTATATTGACATATTATTGTTAAAAAATGACCATTATAACCTAGGTATTAAATTAGTGATTAGGAACAAGACTAAAAAAATATGAAAAATATATAGAATAAATGTGAATAAAATAAATTCAGTGTTTATAAATTTTTCAAAAAATAAAAATTTACCATTTCATAGAAAAACCATTTTTTAATTTTTTTAATAATAGGCAGTTTAGTTATTATTTGAAGTAATAATTATTAAAAATGTAGAAAATATATTTGAAAATAAAGAAATAATATTTGAAGTATACATTTCAACATTTTCTTTTTGTGAGTTTTTGATAATTTTATTAAATTATTAATCTTTTGATTAATAGTTAAAATACAGATTGTTACTGTAATATACATATTCATAGGAAATATTTATGAAGTAAAATTATATTTTAAATGTGTTTTAATCTAATAATAGTTCAACTAAATTAACATATAACTAATTTATGTCATTATAATCAATTTAATATTTAATATTAATGTGACAACTTTTTAAATGATGAATTTTATTTGGATAAATAGCTTTTTTGACGCACTAGCATGTTTTAGTTTTTATTAAATTCAACCACTTCGATGAGTTAAATTTTAAAAAATTTATTCCATATTTTTAATCATAATAATAAATATTATCTAATATTTTCAACTTTATTTTTTACCAATTTTAATTTTAAATGTGTTAATAATTAGTTACCATTGTTAAAGAAAAAAATATATTTACACGGGGTTAAATTAAAATGGTAAGTGTTAAATATGATTGTAAACATGTTTAGTATGTATTATTATGTCATATTTCGATGTAAAATCATCCATTATAGAGAATATCCCTTCTTGGTGGATTATGGAATAATAATAATGTGGGTATCACTATGTATTTTCAAAAAATTCCATGTTTGGATTCCCCCCATATAAATGGCGACACCCTCATCTCCACATCAAAACATGAAAACCCATTAGATAAGAAAAGACATTAGAAAAATATATCATATACATACCCTACATCATATAATCCTTAGTCGCATTATCAACCATCCCCATATAGTCATTATTTATAAACCTATAGAGGTTTTATAAAGAAGGGGTAAATTATTAAATATTGGTATTTGTTATATTTAATATTACCAAATCCATATAATAATCCTAAAATTTGATAATATAATAAAAAAATAACATTTATATACATAATTTTTTTCATGTTAACGAAATAATATAGTTACATTTCCACTTTCATCAAATGGGAAATGAAAATTTCAATAGTGTGTTCGGAGAACTACCACGTGATGAACCGATTGAAAACATTTTCCTTCACCACCAATAAATTGTGGATAAAATGTTTTATTTAAATTATTTATATTAATTTTATGAAATATTTACACGAATTTAATTATAATATTACATATACCTTCTTACTTTCTATTTTGTGGGGGGATACGATAAAATTGAACATGTGTAAGGTGGATAACCGCTTAAAAAACCAATCTAATTGGATATTTGATTATAATTTACATGGTAGGTACTAAGGATTAAAAATGAATGAATTCGATATTTATTAACATAATATACTTCTATAAATATAATATCACATATAATTTCTTACCTTCAATCTATTGGAAAAAATAATGTCGCGCGAGAAAACGTATGGATTACAGCCTCTACGTACTAATGTTAAATGATTTTCATTTTATATTTATATAGATGTTAACAATGATGTGTATGATAAGTATAAATGATATATATGAAATAATAAAAATTTATTAATGGATAATTAATATTTATTTTCTTTTTCCCCCTCCTTAAAAAAGGGAAAACATTTATGCATATGTGTGGCCTACGATCTCCATAAAAATAGAAATCCATTTTATATCACAAATATTATGGATTTATATAAATAAATATATATATTATTTATATAATGTTTTAAATTATATATATGATTTATAAAATATCAATGAAAAATAAAATAAATTGCAGAACCAAAAAATACTTGAAACATGAAGAAATCATCACACGAAACACCGATTATAACAAAAAATTCATAATAAAATGACTACAAAAAATTATAAGTAAATTATGTATAGTATTAAATATATGAGTTTTGTTTATTAATATATTTATAATATATATATATATATATATAATATAGGAGGTGAATATGTTCAATAAGGGAATCATATATGAGGTAAGCATTTCTCATCTCACTCCTAGTTCTGTGAGACATATTCCATATTTAACACATAGTTATTTTTTTGGAATATAAAATTCACCATTGAATATTATATATAATTATTTATTAATATTAATTATATTTAATATTTCATTATATTTTATTTATTTCATGGGGATTATGATTATTAATTTACTAAATTGTTAATGGTATATTGTATAATATTCTCATTTATCAAATATTTATTACAATTAAATTTATGTATTTGAAATACTATTATATGTCACTCATGGAACATATAAATTTTATTTTCATACATTATTTCATTATTTTATCAAGTAATATTTCTTTTTTCCTCTCTTTGAAAAAAATCACTAAGAAAATGTTTTACATAATATCCAACATTCTATACTCTTTTCGGAAAAATTTAATAATCATTTCAAAACCATGTTATCTAAAAATGATTTCAATTTTTTGACATTATATAAATGATTTATGAATATAATTTTTTCCAATGGATTATCTTTCACAAAATATTATTTGAACATAATATTCATGTTTTTTTCAATCATGTACATTTTTTACATATAATGTGAAAGGAATGATTTGTTTGATCATATATGAAATGAACAAAATTTTCCAATATCATGAACAATTAATGTATAAAAGATTAATATATAAATTTTAATGTATTTATTTATAGAATATTATTTTCAAAATGTTATGTAATATTTTAATTTGAAAATTATTTTTGAAATGGAAAATGGTTATTTTCCATAATAATGTTTTAAAGAATATTTTGATATATTATTTATTCATCAATGAAAAATACTATTATTCTACATTTGATCAACAGTATATTTGTTGTAATTATTCAATCTATATAATATTTCAGTATGGGTTATGATTAGTTTTACTAGGGTTGTACCCATTTGGAACCATACATATTAGTCATGATGTATTATTATTATATGTATTTTTGATTAATTTTTGACATTATTTATGTTTGGTTTTCAATACAAATTTATTTTTCTGATTGTGTATCATCATATGTTTGTTTGGAATTAATTTATCATAGTAATGTAAGGGAGGGTCTTTCTATAGCCCCTTGATGCATCGATAGGTCTCATGATATGTAATATCTTGTTACTATTTTCAAATATGATTCATATTGGGGAACTTTATGAGAAATTTTAAATTTTTGTAGGGATATTGGGATATGCATGTTTGGCGCACCAATTTCCCAAACGATGGGCACACATCATGAAAATTCTGAGACAAAATAGTGGAAATTATCATGGATGGTACACTATTTGAAAACCCATTCTCCCACAATGTAGAAAGTATGTACCACAACATAGGGGTACTTGTTTAGGTTGAATAGTTTGAAAAAACATACGTTCCTACCCATCTAACCTTTCATGTGGGGTATTTCATTTCTAAAAATTAATTAAGAAGTTATAAGACCCCAATCTGGACCCCTTCCCAACTCTGACACCTGGAAATATGATTTCCTAGGTTTTGGGAGCTCTCAAGAAACCCTTTTAGATCCTATAAACCCCTTCCAAGATATATTGAATCTTGGAAAAACTATTTTGATCCCTATATGATAAGTGATATTCCCCTTTTAATTCTCTACCAGTCTCTCTTCCCTTTCTATATAGGGTTATTTATATATTCAAGTGTTTGATGGATCTAAACTAATTGGTTTATGATCATTAATTACAATTGGATTTCCAAACATCTATTTAAGCCATTCAACATTGGGAACTCCTACTGTGGTTGTTGAGTTTTTTGATATCAAGATCTATGTTTGTCATTTAAATTGAAATTTTCCATGTTCTATACCATTTTTTTTATTTTGATTAAATTTATTTAAATTTAACTTTGAAATTCCAATTCTATTTGGATAAGGATTTGAATTGAATTCGAATTGATTTTTGGGAAAAACCTCAATTCTATTGGAATTTTAAATTTAGGGAGTGATTTGAATTTGGTGAATATTGTGAAACTTATTAATGAAATTTATTTTTCAGAATAATTTATTTAATTTATTTTTGAAAACCTAATTTTCCTTTTATTTTATAATATGAATGAAATGTTGAAGAATGCATCTTTTGGTGTTGAAATTAAAATTAGAAAATTGAAACTGAAAATGGAGTGATTTTATTTTAAAGTGTTTTGAAGTATTTTTCCCATTATTCATTTATTTATTTAACACATTAGAGCATGGGTAGTTAGCAGTTAATTTTGGACAAGCATTGTTGGATGATAATTCCCCAGAAGAAGGTTGATGATCAAAACAAAAACTAAACATAGTTAAGACTGTAATTTTCCTCATGTCAGAGTGTAAGATTTTTATTTTCCCTGTTGTGGGATTGGGTGTTATCGTGATCAACTATATGAGTGTTTGAGGATGAAATAACTACGAACTATTGTACTAACTAGAGTGTGACAATGTTTCTTTTTGTTATTACATTAACTTATATTCAATTTTTTTTGTGAAACTTCTTTACTCATGAATAGTGAATTATTTAAACTATTTTAGGTAAATTTTTATTAAAGATGGTGTATGAAATGTTTTTATTTCTTGGAATAAAAACATGATATTATATAAATATTAAATTTTTATACCTTTTATATTTTATTGAGATTGAAATCTAGCTATGGTTTAGTTATTATGGTATCTTATTATGGAAGACATAGTGATACTATAAAGAATTTTGAGATCACACCCTACCTATTCCTTTAGTTTCTTGTATATTCATTCATCCTAGTTTTAGAAATGTAATAGAGCCCTTAGGAGGTGGGTGTCATATTGTTTTTTTAAAAATGGTGTATTGTGTCTATTGAGACTTTTTCCTTATATTTTATGATTCTTTTACTTTCATGAAGCTATATTTAAGCATTTATTTACCTGGTTGACTTCTAGTACACTATTGTTTGGGAGTTTTCATTAACCAAACTGACATGTATATATTTCTTCTGTGATGTTTTTTAAATTCATTCCAATATTTATCTTGTATGATGATAGGTTATTTTATCAAAACCTCAGGGACAAAGAAAAAACCATTGGAATATATTGGTGAGGGCTCAAGAATCAGTGTATATGGTATCCAAGTTGGTTTGTGACATAGTCTTATCAAAGGTCTAGGTTGTACCTCTTTCCTTGGAGTCAGTATGAATATATTAAATATATCAGGAACTTAAGAGATAGTTACGAGTACGGTTCTTACCAACTGTCAACATAATGATCCATATTTCACCACGGTTGGTATGAGAAAGGAGTATTGAGGATTAGTTATATCATTCTTCCTAAATTAGATTTAGATGGGTATAATTTATATATTGTTTTCCTATTTTATGGGATTACATTCCATTTATCCTCTCACTTAAGAGATGATTTGAGTAAACATCTAATGTGTTCAATGTTTTTGGATTATGTTAAGTATAATTATGTCTTATAGAAAGCTTGTAAATAAGATCCAAAAGGAATCTACAGATGAACCATAATGAAGAAATTGTATTTTAGAACAAAATCTAGTTGAGGTTATTGTATTACTGTCCATGATTTGGGATTGGAAATTGCACACAATTCCATATAGGATTCAGTTTTATGACATTATAGGGATGAGTATTGTCCTCAGTATTATGATGTAATTCACAAAAATACTCTATTGGTCCAAGGCAAAAATTATCTGAAAAATGTTGAGGATTGGTTAAGGAGAATATAAATTTTCTTTTAGATTATGGAGACCTCTGATGAGATCAAGGTGAGATGTGCCAAATTCAAGCTAGAAGGATGTTTCAAGATATGATGAATCATTCTGGACATGGAGAATAAAAATGATGGCTTATTGTGGGAATAATTTTATGTAATTTTCATAGACCAGTTCTATTTAGATTCTCTGGTGTGGTCTAGGGAAATATTTTTTTTCAAATTTGAGTATTTAGAAAAGACCATTATATAATATTTGAATTGATTCACTAATCTTTTACAGTTTGCAGGTGCAATTATATCATATGAGAAGATGAATAGTGAAGTGTCCAAGATGTTTCTTCAATCTGATATTTGTTATTAGGTTTTCTGGATAAAGATATCATCAAATGTTGATGTGATGGATAGAGCATTGATGGCCAAGCATGATGTGGCTAGTAATTCAGGGCTGAAGAGAGTTCCTTTATCTCCCAATCGTAGTTTTGTGAGTTCCATTAATGGTTGGATAATTCATGATGACTCGCATTGGAGTTCTTGTGTTTTGGGTAATTGTAGACCTCCTATAGTTTATGTAAGAGGGTGTTCGACATGCTTCACGTGTGGAATGCCTGGGCACTCGGAACATGGTTCACTGAGGAACCCAATATATATAGTTCATTCATACAATTGTGGAACTTTATTATATTCTATCAAATCAATTCGTCACTATGTAGTGGAATAGGATCATAAGAACCAAAAACTACTTTTTTCCTTACAATGGGGTTCTAGCCACTAGAATCAGGAATAAAGGTTCATCATATTATAGAAGAGTCTATATATGAAGAAGATACCGGTCTAGTGACTATGATAGGTACCATCACAATAGCTTCATCTTTAACACACTTCCATTTGATATGAGTAAATCAAATTGGTTCATATCAACTCATATTGGGAAAATTTGAATCCTAACATTGAACCATATAATGGATATTAATGCACCCACCAACACAATGAGATATAAGGGTCTTCATTAACTTACTTATGAAAAATCATTATCAGATATTGATCATACATTGGGGTTTTTTCTTCTCTATATGAATCCTATTGATGTAATATTCAGCATTGATTGGTTAATTTCATATAAGGATTGAATTTATATCTATCTTTGATGATTCTACCTTATTATGCCCGATGGGGTTTGCCATATTTTTAATGGATAATGAGACCCCATATTGATTAGAACTATATATTCTTTTACAGATATGAGGATTTTACTATCAGAGTTTTCTTTTGACAAGGAGAAACAATATTTTAGTGGTGATATCCCTTAGTCATTTTCTAGTTTCACATTGTCTTTTCTTTTGAATTATCTAGTTTTCCACTGTTAAGGGAAGTTGTGTTTTCTATTGATTTAGTTTGTGGTAATAAACCGTTATATATTCCTTCTTAATGCATTGATCCAATTGAAATGATAGAGTTTAATAATTTGTGGGAAGATATTTTAGATAATATATTAACACACCTAAGCGTGTCACACTGGATGGAGCCTATTCTCTTTACCAATAAATTTGGTGGAATACATCATAGTTGAGTTGTTAATAAAAAATAAACTGAGTTACGGTGAATAATTAGTATTTTGTTCCATGGATTAAATATCTTTTTGACTATTTGAAATGGGAGATGTATTTCATTAAAATTTAACTATGATTTCATTACTATAATTTGAGAATAAATTCATACGAATATCATAAAACTACTTTCTAGGGTAGTTATATCCATTATGATTAAATTTTCACACTATTTAGTCTAACTAATTCTCTTTCAGTCATTAAGTATTTAGTAGAAATGCTCAACCATGAATATTTTTATATTTTGTGGTGGTATTTTTGGATGAAAAGCATGTTTACTATATGTTTGAAGATGATCATGTGCATCATTAAATAGGAGTTATGGTATTATTGATAAATCATTTACTTTATTCAAAGATATAGAAAGTTCATGTATGGATTTAGGAAGTTTTTTTCTTAGTACAAGTGGTGTCAGAACGGGGTATCTTAGTTGATCCTTAGAAGGTTAAGGATCTTATGATATGGGAGAAACCATATAGTATTTATATGATATATATATTCTTTGGTTTTGTTGGAAATTATTATCATTTCCTAAAGACATTATCAAAATTGGGTTTTTGGATGACTGCTCAAACTTAAAAGGGGGTAATGTTTGTTTGGGATGATAAATGTAAGAGTTATTTTGTTCATATTAATCATATTATTAATATAGTGATGGTTTTGACTCTTTAATTGTATGGTAAGATATGTGTGAACTTCTATGAAATATCATTTTTTTTCTATTTTATTATGCATGATGATCATGTCATTAATTATGGCTCTCGGCATCTTAGGCCACATGAGGGAAATTATCCAAGCCAGGACCATGAAGAAGATTCTTGGATGAATGATCTTATGATTCATATGATAAACATTTTTAAGGAAATTATTACCCTATATTTTATCAATATAATTTTTAGTTATACCCTCGCTCAAAAATATTTATATTTCCCATAGATCCATGGGAAGAATAGATATAATCTAATGCTTTCAACTTCGCTTATACCATGGTGAAAGGGAATGCAGTTGTAGATTAATTGAGTATGATAATTCAGACCAAGGACATGAGAGTGTCATGGGAAGGGTGTAACTTGATGGATCCTTTTCAATATTTTCATATTAGAGACCTTAAATATAGGAGAAATTGTTTTTCGTGATAGCACTCTAATGAACACTGGTCTGGTTGAGATGTTTTTTCATGAACATTAACTTGATGATGAATTTAATAGTATTAGGGAATCTATTATAGGGGAAATATTCATTCTAAGAGGTATTTCTTAATAGAGGGTATTCTATTTTTTCAGAATTGTTATGTTTTTTTGTTATAAATGAGAAAATAAGCGATGTTGAATTTCAATAATTACTAGTGGTCTAGGAATCGAAGAACAAAAAAATTGTTCTACGATATTTGGAATGATTCTAGTGTCTAGTAATGAAGATGGAAATTTATTATTTTCTCTATTTTTTATACGTGATAATTGGAAAAGTTTGAGCATAAAATACCTTCATGATTACTCGATCCACTTCCGATGAAAACTTAGATGTGGTATGAGATTTATTTGTACTTTTTAGTTTATTTCTCATGTTCCCAGAGACATAAGGATATTTTATTTGTGGTGATAAATATTCAAAATATTTTTTTGGTATTTTTTTATTAAATTAACTTTGAGGTTATATGGGAACCTCTTAGATGTATACTGAAATATGAATCACATTCATATTATCCACTGCACACTGTCAGGGTAGAAATGAAAGACACTAGAAAATACAATTCAAAAGTAAAAATTCAAAACAAAACCATGCCCCCCAAAAATATCATATTCCAATAAAAAATTAAAAAACACAAGAGAACTGATGTACTATAAAACCCTAGACTCTGACTGATGATGATAAAACCATGAAGAACAACATCTTATATGAGCCACACAACCAAAAAAAATACATTTTTATCATCTTCAACCACAACACTAATGAAAAAATCCCAGTAAAAAGTATGATGGAAAACAAGAAGGATATGAAATGAATCACTAGGTATTATCATATCCTTATACATGATTAAATAACTAGTTTCAATGAAAACATAATCACATAAGCTAGTCAATAGTCAGCAAGTGTCGACACCATAAGTATACGTTAACAAAACAAATGATGATGTCTTCGAGGATGAAAGACCAAGAACATCGATAACTAAACATTTAAGAACCACAACACCATAAGGGGGGAAAATGGAATAACATGGATAGAAATAAAAAACATAGAGTACACGGACAATGAAAAAAAACAACCCAGGTACCAATGCCGTGAATTGTAATTCCTCCATCACTATCCTATGTTGTCTATGACACCATCGTAATAGAAAAATATGGGATCTAGAATGATGGTAATGGTGGAAAGGGTATAGTTAAAAGAATAAGTAAACTCCATCCACAAGACTTCAAATCAATGGTGAGAGGAAAAAAGAATCAAATTCAGTTAACCATACAATTCAAAACCTCAAAATTAACCAACACTCTAACCATTATTAGGGTCTACCATGGTGGGAATAACATAAAGTGAAACTTTTGATAGAAAACAGTGTCCACAAAGAAATAGAGACATGGGAGTGATAGAGGCTATGTGAATAAAATGGTAACCATCGCCATAAGGGAAATGGTAAATTTTTACGAAGTTATATCTTCAACAGTCTTTGAAAAGGACCCATGTCTTACTTCATAGTTTTGAATATTCCTTTTGAAAGAACAGAGATCATTGGTTTGTTGGCTACAGAATATTATCTCTATGAATATTTCCATACAAAGAGGTATATACATATTCCTAAGGATATTCTTTGTGAATCCATCCCTAATTTTGGTATAGTTATAGAGGAATATTGGGGACTAGTTGTGTTTTCATATAATAATAGTTACCAATCAAGAATTATGATAGCTCCTTTTGATTAATTTTATGGAAAACCTAGGATGATTTCATTATGATAGTCAGTGATTGGTGAATATTCCCTAGATAGAGAAAGATTGTACCAAAATACAACAAACAATATTCAGTTGATTCTTCAAAAATATTGACCCTAAAAATCCAGTTTCATTATTTTTCTAAACATCATCGAAGATAGTATATAATTTACATTATTGTCTAGGGGTTAAATAAGGTTTCATATTTTATGGGTCAGGGATGGATTGGAAGGCATAGTAATCGTTCCCCATTGTTTTTGAGGCCTTTTGTGGTTTTTGAGAAGATGGGGAAAATTCCATACAATTTAAATATTATTCATTAATTTGCATCAATACATAATGTGTTACATGTATCACAATGGTGAAAGTAAATTTACTATCAATATCATGTTCTAATATAGAGTGATTCTGATGTGGAGCCTAATTTATTATTGACTAATCACAAAATCAGGATATTTGATTATGAATCAATGATACTTTATGAGAAGATGGTACCTATTTATTTATTTTAATGGAATCACGGATCGAAAACAAATTGGACATGGGAGGTAGAGGCAGTAATGAGAGAGTAGTGGCATCATATTTTGATTTGAAAGCCTCTTGATAGGATTTATAGGGACAAAGAGTTTCTATAGTGGGGGTGGTTTTAGTGTAATACTTCCATTTTTTAGGTACTACAAAACGTTTTTTCCATTCTTTAGATATGTATAATTTATGAGTGCTTTATGTGAAATTTCTCATTTTTGGGTGGCTCTTTGGCTATTCAAATATGGTGTATGGTTCCACCAAGCCCTATTCCGACCTAATGAAAACTGTAAAAACCCAAATTGTGGGGGGGGTTTAGGGTTTCCTATTAGTTTGAAAAAACATATACACACCTAAGAGAAACTTTTCACCCCATCATATAGGCTCATTGTTAGGGTGCATATTTTTAAAAATAGTGTTTCCCTATCCAATTGACTATGCGACTGCTGTTTTTTATTTAATATTGTTTTAAAATATTCCTGAACAACCACATGGTCTCCTCAATCGAGACTAAATAGGGGTATTATGGTTTTCATGGTTTTGGGATCTCTCAAGAACCCATTTTGTCTCATCCCAAACCCTTCTATGGTTGTTCGAAGCTTGGAAAACATCATTTGACCCCTCACCATTACTTGATCTTATCTTGTTCATTCTATCTCACACACTCTCTCTTTCCTTCATAAGGTCGGTTAGATAATCATTTATTTTAGGGATACAAACTCTTTATTTTTTGATCTTGAATATCGATTGGATTTCTAGATAATTTTTTATATCATTCGTCTATGGAAATTTACTCTAAGGGTGTTCTAATTAATGATAACATGATCTAAGTTTAGTTGTTTAGTAGAGAATTTCCATGTAATAATCCCTTTATTTTCATAATATAAATTAAATTTATTTCAATTGAATTTGAAAAACCAAATTATATTCATATTTGTATATGAATTTATTTGGAATTTGTTTTGGGGGAAATCCCCCAATTACAAGGTAATTTGAAATTTGGGGTGAGATATTAATTTGATAGAACCTGTGAAATTGATTTCTGAATTTTATTTTGGAATTTGTTTAAATTTTTTTTTTCGAAACTGTTTATGTTTTTATTATAAATAATTCTGTAAATGAGGATAAATCATTGATTTTTTTTTGAAATTAATATTGTAATATTGAAAATATTAATGGGGATATTTTATTTTAAACTATTTTGAGACAATTTTCCCATTTTTGATTGATTTATTGAGAACATGAGAGCATGTGTATATAATGGTTTATTTTTCACAAGAACAATAGGAACAAAATTCCATATAAACAATCTGACAATGAGTATTATAATTTAAAATTATTTTCGTTGTAATATTCCCTTTAGTGGGTGTGGAGGATTGTAATTCTCCCATGAGTGGGAGTGGGTATTTCCACTATCACCACTAGGAGAGTGTGTTGATCCTATAAGAAAGACCTATCATACAATAGGGAAGATTACCAAGTTTATTGTTGTGATTACATTGATATATATTCCATTGGTTTGGAAAATTCATTACACTTTCCATGTTTTTGGTATAATATTTTTTTTATATAAAATGATTAATTCATCCGTTGTTGGAATAGTTTCCATTGGTTGAAATGAAAGGGTTGTTTTGATTTAAATATGGAATTTTAATATGATTAATGATTTATTGAATTTGATTGAATGATATTTTTTATTTATTATGGAATTTTATTTTGGAACACCATGTGAGACCCCATGATGTTTTGTAGATCACGCCCTAACTTTTAATTCAATAATTCATAGATTTCATTATGCTAGGTTTGAGTAAGGAGAAAGTTACATATAGAGGTTATAATTGTTTTATTATTATTTTGGATTGTGTTGTGTCTTTTAGGATTTGAGTTGTTCATCCTTTCTATTTCCTTTTTATTATGTTTAGTTTTAGTTCTTATCTATCTATTTTAATTATTGAGGTATCTTATTTGGGTGTTTTTTTTAATAATTCTAACATGTATTTGTTATGTCTAAATTTTTGTGGAATATTATTTATAACTTTTAACTTTTGGAATGCATGATGCTAGTCTCCAAACAATGGGGATTGGGAATGCCATTATTGATATGTTGGTTTCATCTCTTGTTCTAGGGTAATAGAGTATTCAGGGTGGTTCATGACATGAGACAATCAAGACTGTTTTTTTGGCTGATGCTTTAACAAATTTTGAAGGATATATTAGGCTTATGCTTTGAGGTTATAATTATGATTTCCTAAATTATAAATTCCCTTAATACAAGAATAGTTATTGATGATCCATGGGATTATTCTATTAGTTATAATATCCATGGTTTTGTCTTAATATAATGTTATTTGTTATTTGGAATAATTTTATAATTTTTTATTCCTTTCATATTACCACTCATGATCAAGTTACTAATTAAATGGTTGGTGTTCTAGTTATTTACCATTATATATTTATATTAATTATTCATTAAAGTAATATTCCACTATATACAAACTCTTAATGAGAATTTATACTAACAAATTTCTTATAATTCCTTTCCATAGAATCCATGATAATTGTTTTGATTTATATATAGGAATAAGATAATGAGACTAATTGTATCTACAAAGAATATATTTTTTGTATGTTATATTTTGAAATATAACATGAATTTTATGTATGTGTATAGTTTTCCAAAACATATAAACAATTCTATCTTTTGGGATGTGATCCATTTCATCTAGTACTAATAAAATATAAAAATGACTGACTCTAGGCTACCAGGGATAAAGTCATTAATGTTGTTATCGTATGATGCTTAGTAATATTCTTGAGAAATATATTTAGTAAAATATAGATTATGGGATATAACCCTATAAATGATATTTATAAAATGTCTATGTATAGGATAACTTATTCAAACTTTGTTTATATATAGATTATGTGGGGTTTAACATAAATAAATAGATACTTTTATAATATAAGTGGAGAGGAATCTAGAACAGATATACCCAGGGGTAATACCCCCAAACAATGGTGTGTTGTTGTTGACTCGAGCATCACTATGTATCTAATAATTTATCTTATTTGGCACTTGGATTACCTCATTCATGTGAGATTATTTTATTAAATCACATATTCTGTAAAAACATTTATGAATGATTTGAAATTAGTATTATGATTTGAATTTTTTTCAAAGAAACCATTTTTAAGAATTTGATATTATAAATGAATAAATTATTTAATTTATGAAATGTAGATAATTAGGTTTTGGATAATAAATTATGTTTCCAAAATTTTTAATATCATATATAAAATTTTAATTCTTAGAAATTATGCATCGTGGGAGGATTGAAAACCTTATCAATTCAAGTATGAAATGAATGGATTTACCTCATAGGAATAATAAAAAATTAGGAGAGAGTTACAACTAGAACAAATCAAATTATATCAATATTGTGATTTATAACTATGGTTGTAGGATATAAACATTCCTATATGGATAAAGCTACTAACCCACCATGAGTTATAATAATATAGGGCAATAGAATGTGTTAGTACATCTATCGATTAATTATAAGTGAAATCCATTTTTAGCTTAAAAATTTATAATATACTCTAAGAAGTTATTTTTTATATTTTATGTAATGAAAGTGATAAATTTTTTACGTATTTTTATTATATTTTAGTATATATGGATAAATTTTTTTAATTTATTAAAAAAGTAGGGTTAAAGTAGAAAAAAATGGAACTGATGGATTTTAAGATTCACTTATTGGAAAAGTATTTTCAACATGAGTAATGTGAATATATAGGGATAAAATTATTTAGTCAATGAAAAAATGGCGAGGAATATGTGTCTATGTATCAAGAAAATTTTACATGGTTATAATTTTATTTTACAGATAGTGTAAAAAATTCATCAAATAATATTATTCATTTCTTCAATTAGTTAAAGACAATCATTTGAGGGGAACTAGTCTCCTAAAAATTCGGATCATACGAGGATATAATATATTATGATCTAAAGATAGATAAAAAAGAATCCATTTATTATGGATTTAAATGGAATAAATAAAATAGAGGGAGGAAAAGAAAAAGATAGACAAAGGGAAGAAGGGATAGATTTATTTTCACAACGTGATAATTATGGAAGGAAACCCCCATGTAATTTCATGAAGAGAATAAGATATTGATAGAAGTTTAGAGAGAAATTCCAAGTGTATCTTTATTTTTATGGAAGGAAATAAGATACCAATTTTCAATGATTAAACTATATGTAAATGATCTACTATAAAAATAAATTTCCCAATCATCGATAGAATATACCATAGAAGAAGATATGGGATCAATGTTATTATTATTCGAATTATGAAGATGAAGTTCAATGATTAAAGTGGAATTATATATTTATTCCTGATTTATGTTTTAGAATTATATTATCAATTATTTTATCATTAAAAGAATCTTAAATCTTATAAGGATTAGACTGCAATGTGTATTCATTAATGATTTGTAGACACATTTTGAATGGTACCAAGAAAATTGAATCAATAGAAAATTGATTGTTCTGGAAAACACATGATTAATGGAAGAAAATATTCTCTTTATATTGAGATAATAATTATAAAGTAATATTTATTTAATTTTAATGGTGACATTGAAGTTTGATATTTATTTTGTGTTTTATGTAATCATCATCAGAGTTTACTACTTGTTGGGATTTATGGAATATATTGGACAATATGAATTTTTTTTAGAATACAGTTTTTAATTAAGGATTAATGGTGATAATGTTACTCTCATATTAAGAATAAGACATTAAGATCCACTTTACATTATACAAGGAATATAATGTTAAATTATTGAAATTCCATCAAATTGTCAGGACTTTGAATTTGGTTGGAGATATTAATGATGGGTCTTAATGATAAATATTTATTGAATGGATTTTGTGGATATTTTTCGGATTTAGGATAACTCAAGATAAATATTTTAGTGTCGTAAAATATTGGATTAAGGAAATGTCATTATATAATGGATTTTATGATTAGATAAATGTTAATTCTAGTTATTTATAAGTAAATAACTCATTTTAAATATTCATTTCATTACATAATGGATGAAGTTGAAATTTGTCAAATAAAATCCAAAGAATGAAATTTTTATTATAAAATAGAAATATATCAATTAGGTATATTTATTAATATTATTAGACAATAATATAATTCCCCAAAATTCGTAAAATAATCCAAAAACAAAAAATTTATAATATTACCATCATCTACAATGAATTAAATGGACTTTTAAATCATCACAAATTTATGGATTTGAGGTCCTTAATATTCTACTGATAATTCACATTGTTTTAATCAATGTTCTCTTTCACTAAATATAATTATTTATAATTTTCTTTTATGTCTATATCATTGTTTCCCACAAATTTTTTCCAATAAGGAATTCTAGTTACGTCTTTTTGTTGAACATTCTTCATACTTTAATATATTATAAATATAATGTTTTAATAATCCATTTTATTATATTATTTTATAAAAGTTTAATTTTCAAATTCCAAGCCTCTAATTTCTGACATGATGATTAAATTATGAGGAAGAAACATACATGAAGGTGTAGAATGCAATGCCATAAGATTTTAGATGACAACCAATATATAAATAAGAGTATATGAAATTAACAAATATTATAATGGAATATAAATCCTTTAGAGTTTTTTCTATATTTATATTTAAATTAATTCAATATCTGGGATTGTTTCCAATTTAGAAAATCCTGGTATTACACATAACGTGATAATTTATTTATATATTTTTAATTAAACATATACAATAAAATATAAAAGTTAATTTGGTGGTTATGAATAAGGATAAATAAATGGTTAAACATATATGGTTTAAATATTTATAAAATTAATTCAATGGTTATTTTTTAACATGAAATAGAATTAGAGTCATTTGAATGAAAATGAAATGTTCTCTGAAAAATTTCGTTTTTTAAGGGATGATTAGTCGTAATTTTAACACATATTTAAAATCAAGTTTATATAATTTTAGAAAATTTATTTGTCAAAATATTTTTTCAAATATCGAATATAAATTTCAAAATTATCTTTGGGTGAATTTAAGAAAATAAAATGAAAATATTAATTTTTTTAGAAAACTAAAAAATACTGAATTTTTTAAAATTACATATTTGGTTAAATTATTTAAAATGATAAAATATATTTTAAATGAGTATAAATTTAAAATTAGATCAATTATATAAAATATTAAATAATTTTTTATATTTAAATCAAATTTAGGTTTAATTGAGATATAACATTTTTTAATCATTTGAATGTTTTTGTTTGCAAACAATAGATTTGAATGTGTCTGTAGGAATTATATTAAGTTAATTAATACCAATTTAGGGAGAGGAACCTGATAAAATTAATTTCATATTTTTATTAATAATAATTAATATTATCTAATATCATAAACATAATTATCATACATTATGAATTGTAAAAAAAAATTAATTACATTAGTTAAGGTAAAAATGTCTTTATGTGGGATCAAACTAACAAATTTAGGGGTACAAATGACTTAAAACATGTATAATCACAATTATATGGTCATATTTAAAACATATCACTTGCATGGTCCAAAATTACCGATTTAGGGGGATTTTGTCTTGATGAAATCGTGGGTATCTTATTGCCTTTTCAAAAACTCATTTTGTGTCCTCCCTCTATATATAAAAGACCATCACATCTCTTATCTTATCCAGACACAAAAAACCCCTTGGATCATCCAATACATTATGAAAATATATTATTCACTCCACTCCCCACAACCTAGAGTCCTTATTTTTATTATGAATCCCCCTTATGAATTGTTTGGGTATAAACACAATGAGGCTCTCTGAAGAGGAGATACAATTCAAAAACATGCATATTTTTTATTATTTTTTCACAAAGATCAATTAAATTACCTTAAATTAGGATAATATAATAAAACAGTGATCAAATATTTTCATAGATGTTATTTTGTAAGTGTAATAATATAAATATAACTCCACTTTCATCAAATCAGATATTAAACCATCAATCGTGTGAATTAAAGAATACTACCAGATAAAAAAATGTAATTAATTTTCTATCAACACCAATATAGGTTGTATATAATTATGCATTTAACATATTTTTATATTTTAAATTAAAATACTACACTTATAAAATAATCATATCATATATACCTTTTTACTTTCCTAAATGTGGGGGACATGATAATGTCACTCATGTGTATGGTGAACTACAACCTAAAAAAGCAATGTGATTAATTTCCCAATAATTCATTACATCGTAGGAATTAGGGTTAAATATTTTGAATATATGTAATATTTTTTTTACCTAATCATATTTCTAAAAATATAATATCACATTTAACATCTTATCTTACAAAATTTTGGAAAACAAAAACAAAACTTATACGTATATGTGGACTACAACCTCAACATATTGATGTGAAATGTTTTTCAATTAATGTTTCATTTCAAGTAATAATAATATGTTTTATTAATAAAAATTAAATATAATAAATAATTATTATTATGAACTTTTTTGAAAATATTTATTTTCCATTCATTCAAACCATCGAAAAAAATAGAAACATTGTTTTTTTTTCGAATATACGAGGTACCATCTTCTTTGATAGTGTAATAAATTATCTATATATAAATTTGATGGATTAATATAGAAGAATCTATCATGAATATATATTATTATTATTTCATTTTTTACATTACTGATATTATGTATCATCAATCAAATTAAATAGTTTAAAATTATCGAACCAAAACATTCATGTAAGGTGATGTAATTATCTCACAAGATAGGGATTTTAGGAAATCATTATTAAAACACAGGTCCTAAAAGACTATAATTAAATCCTAAATTTTTTGAAATATATTATTAGGGTTATTTAATATATTTTAAATATATATATATTTATTATATGTGGGGAACATACACCTATAATGGAAATCAAATATATGGTAAGGGTTTCTCCTCTCCCTTTTAATCCAATGAAATGTTTTCTATTTTAACCACATAGTTATTTTATTGTTTATATAAATTTATTTTTTATTTCATATATCATTAATTTAATCATATTTATTGTATTTTGTGGTTTTTTAAAATTACTTCATTAATGGGTTGAATGTTACAAATGATACAACATTGGTAATCATTTATTTTACAATATCATCATTTATCTTGATTGTTTACAATTGAAATTCTGGTAAAGAAATATTATAATTTATCACTAAAGAAACTCATTTTTTTATTCAATTAAGGTTATTAATTATGTGTTCAATTAATACCATCTTATACACTTTTGTATATAAAATGATAGAGAAAAATTAATCAATAAAATATAATGTCATTTCTCTCATTGGCCAAATATCAGTTTTCTTCTAAATAAATTTCTTTTAAAAAATGTTATGAGCATTTGTAAATTTTTTAAAAATAATTAATAAATCTTTTTTCCTTATTTTATAATTTTTAATATTTTTTGGATATAATATTCTTTTTTATTTTGAAACGAGACCTATTTGGATATTCTCAAAAAATTTAAAGGAAATCCTTATCTTAACATGTAAGGAATTAATGTTATTTCTAACCATAATAACCAATTAATGATTTAATTTATCTTATAAAATTTTCAATGAATATTTTCAAATAAAAATATTTTTAAATTTTTTTGTGAAGTTTTATATTTAAATGGATATTTTTAAAATTAAAGGGTTTTTTCCTTCAAGGATTATTTAAAGGATCTTTTAACATAACATATATTCATTAAAGACAAAAAACCAGATTTAACTTATTATAACCTAGGTATATGATGTAATGTTATCGTAATTATCATTTAACTAGGTGGTTTATAATCTATTATATTGGGGATGTACCTGTTTGATAACATTTTTGTTACTCTAGACAATTTATGTTATGTTAATATGTTAATGTGATTTTCTATATTATCTACGCCAGTTTCTAAATAAAAATGTTTGCATGCATTTTGAATTTCCCCATATATATGTGGAATTTATTGGATTTTTTATATCTGGGTTTGGACCACTATATACCCTCTATTCATTATTACGTCTCCTGAGACAAACCCGATTGGGGTTTTGGC
This sequence comes from Viscum album, assembly GCA_963277665.1. Classification (NCBI taxonomy): domain Eukaryota; kingdom Viridiplantae; phylum Streptophyta; class Magnoliopsida; order Santalales; family Viscaceae; genus Viscum; species Viscum album. The sequence continues at coordinate 321,736,970 of OY728127.1, forward strand.
CGATACAATACTCATTTATGAAATCAATATTGGCATGATACATTGAATATATGGTTATAATATCCAAAATTATGTATTACATTATTATGAAATTATTTTTTGATATTCTATATAATTTTTTACTTGTTTATTATACTCTATTAATTTTAAATCTCATATGTATATTTAAATTGAATTATGTAATCCTCACTTATTCATGTTATATTATTCTCTATTTCAATATTATTAATAAATTTATTTTTTTATTTATTTTCCATGAAATATTGATTATGAATTTTTTATTCAAGATACATTTCTTTTAATTCATACCCTTAATTCCTTTATATAGTATTCAGAAACTAATTAAATATTATTTAATTTAGAATGAGATCCTCGTTTATGGTTCTAATAAAATAATAAAACTACTGACTTTGGCATACTGGGGTCATTGTCATTACACCTAGGAGTTCCATTCCAAGAAATTTCATATATTATGTGAAAATATAATTATATATAAAATTAATTGGAAATGAAATACAATATCTTCATAAGATATGATGAAAAAATATTTTAAATCCATTTTTAATGCGGAATAAATATGATTGAATAAAAGAAGTTCATATAAGTATAACCATTACAATATCAAGAAAACATTAATAAAAAACACATGAAAATTAAACTCTGTGATTTATTTTTAAATCCATTAAAATCAGGAAAATCATGATAAAAATAAAATATATGATAGTATATACATCATATAAAATTAGGAAAGTTGTTTTAAGGAATATTTTTTTAATGAATTTATCCAAGACAAGACAAACCCTTATCAAATTGGTATTAAATAAAATAAAAGAGTACATAGGAAGGGTAATAATATAATAATAAAATTAATCAAATAATTATTAAAAATCATAATATAATCCATTTTGTAGTGATTAGAAAAAAAGATATAAAAATAATGGAATAGTATGAGAAAAGTAATTAATGAAGTGAAGTTGAGATATGAATCACTAGTTTTTTATCTTTGATTCCAATAAAGATCATTGAAATACTGTATAAAAAACATAACAATATTAATTCATTATTTAAAATATATATTCATATATATTACTAAATATACTGTACAATTATAATTATTTACCATGTTTTTTTTCATCTATTGTTTTTTCGAACATATAATATTAGGGATTTTTATTGTTTCACACATATATTAACATGTTGATGAAAATTACCATTATTTGATATCAAATTAATAATTAATATATTATCCATTATAATAAAATAAAATTTTCATCATGAGTTATATTTTTATAGTTTCTTTTCCTATGAGTTTTACACATTATTGGAAAAACTTGAGATCAACGACCAGATAGTTTTATTAATTTTTCGAAAACAATTTATTATATTTCAAAAATAAGGTAAATATTGACATGACCTATCCAAATAATATAAATTTCGTGAAAATAATTATATATCATTAAATAAATAAATATAATCATTTTTGTATGATAGTGATGAATATAGAAACATATACTTCAATAAAGTTTGTAGTCTGCACATACACACGAATGGTGCTTTATTATTAAATTTTAAAAAAAGAAAAAAAAGATTTTTATCCCCTAAATATAATAATAATTTTATAGATATAATAATAATTCTTTTAATCATTATTTTTATCCATCATTGTAAAGTAGTGATAAAAAATATGAAAATTTATTAATCAAGGCAGATGATCGCACGTAACATGAACATCATTTTTGTTTTTCGAATAATGTGGTAAATATAGTTAATAATTATTAAATATATATAAAAAAGTACATTATACTATTAATTATGATTTAAAAATATTATAATTTGTAAAATTTATTTTTGACGAGGTTGATAAAACAATTGGAGAATTGATTAGAGCAGAGTATATACTTTTGTAGAAGATTTTTTTCTTGTAATCCTCATAGATTTAGAATAATATTGGAAAATGAATTTGGATTGAAAATTCAAGAAAATGGATGATTATTTCATTTATTTTAAATGGGACATAATATAGGGGATAATTGAAATCGTTATTGTATTTTTGAATGTTTGGTGGGAAGATAATATTATATGTGAAGGGAATGGAATTTTTTGAATATAATCTATTAATATAAGAATGAATCAATTAATATAATTGAATGTGGAGCCAATAAAGAATATAATTTTTCTGAATATAATTTAGTATTTCTTAATGACTCAATCGTAAATTTAAGACATGTTTGCAGCATTTTTATGGGTCATTTACACTTTGATTTAACCCATTTTTATTTTATCATTGGCCTTGGTAACTTGGTTTTACCTATGTAATTTGTTTTTATAATTGAAAGTAGAATGTATCCTATTAAATACTTTATTCCTTAATATTTAAAATATAAAATCCATTTTACTTGAAAAATTTATAAAAGTGACAATTTTCATTACATTAAAAAAATGTATATCCAATTTAAAACAATTTTGGATAAAAAAATATATTATGTTATAAAATATAAAATATATGTTTACATGAGAAAAATAAAATTATAAAAATATAACCATAATTATAAAATATATTTCTATCTAGTAATAAATGTTTTATGTATTTATATTTCATTATTAATCCTAAATGTTGTCAAAAAATAATTTAATTTAAAAAAAACTATACTTTGTAATATTCACCTAAAAATAATCCTCTTTCAAAAGATATCAAGAATTCATTCAAGGAAATTTTTTTCATTTTAAACTAAAAAATATTATTCAGTAATTGAAATCAAAATTATAAAATTTTGGAATTGTACTTTCTATTGAATAAATAAAATATGAGGAAAACTTTTTAATAGTAAAATTTCGTACTTTAGACATTTACTAATCTTATTATTATTCATATAAATTTCAAGTTGAATGATTGTACATATATGATTTCTTATTATTAAACCTCGCATTATTTTCATCATTAATATGATTTAATTTAATTTATTTTGATTAAAATTAAACAATGTTTTTATATTTTTTTAAAATAACCCGATTTCAATTACTGTGGTAATTATATATTATTTAAGTACTTTATTTTAATGAATTAATGCTTGAACATGTTGATTAAAAATATTAATGTCATTTTATCATATTCATTTTTTATAAATATAGAAAATTAATTTTAATTGTAACACGCATATGACTTGAAATTTTTTTAGTAAAAATGTGCCCTCTATGAATTGAAATGATATATTAGTTTCCATGTAATAAAAATACGACATCTTTATGCTATTTTAATATATATATTATAGCATTATTTCACTAAAATCATTATCTGTATATAATATTAAATAATTCATAGAGCATAATGATACATTTTTTTATTAAAATAAATTTTTATGAATAGAATGATTTCATTATTTATTCAAGTATACTAATTAAATTTATTAATTTAATTAATATTAAAAATATTTTTTTTCTACACATATATCACAATAGAGGTACATTTATTTATACCTATATTCTTAATATCCATAATATAACCAATATATTTACTACATATAAGTTTATCTTAAATATATATATATATATATGTGAGTTTTAGTTAGTTTCAGTGTGTGAAGAGAGATATTTAACATAGTAAATATTTAAACAATAATTGATACTTAATTTTTGGGTTTTTATAGAAATGAATTCTCTTTCACAAGTAAAAAATCCAAATTAATGATTGTACCATAAAAAATACACGACTTCTAATATTTATAGATAATAGAAGGCAAATATATACCAACTATGGTATCTAAAAATTCAATTCCATCATCATGCTTTTTATATCTATAAATATTTCCAATAGTAGCTCATAATAAATTTAGTGTTGGGATGTAAATTTTCCTATCCTCCTCTTATAGAAGAGAAGAGTTTCAAAGATGAACATAAAATGCTCAATATTTTTCCCTTTGAAGAATATCTATTCAAGGTTTCATTTGGATAAATAGATTACCTCTATGAGATTGTGGAATTTGGAATACCATATGATTAACAAATTTCATGAAAATAATAAATTGCCTTATTTCTTATTGACCTAATACCCAAAAAATAAGAATTATGTATGAATACATGATGAGTCAATAATGTAAAACATTGATGAAATCATGATTATATAGTCATTTTATTTCAATATCCCCACGAATTCACCCCCACTATAATGTTATGGGTAAAAGTCACAACATACCCCTTTGTGGGTGTTCAATGTTCTCTACCTTGTGTACAATCCAAGTATATGATTGGATAACCCACATGAAACTATTTTGAATCAATGAGGATTCAAAATTGGGTCCTAACACATTAGGATATTGTTTTCATTATTTTATCACTCATGGAAAAAAATCAACATTTATGTTTTCACTTAATGTTATGACAATAAAAATTAATCAATAGAGTATCTTAAGACATGGTAAAAAAATTGGGAATTAGGTCCATCCTATTAGATCCATGGAATAGTATTTTCATATAAGTCCCATGTTCATATCAGGGATTTAACACTTCATTCATTCATGAACAATCATTTTCCTAACCAGACAACATGTGACATTGAGTTAAGATATACTCCACCCTATAGATTGTGATGATTCATAAAACTTTATCATATTATGTAGTGATTCCAGATAGGAGAAAACATGGAAAAGTAAATTACTCCTAGGGATAGAGGGGTTGGGTCCCAAGGCTATATATGATTAGAAATTTCTCATTTATAATGACATGGACATGTCCATGTACCACCCATAAAATAAAAAATAAAAAAGGATGTTAAATTTTTTAAAAATAATATTTTAGAACCAAACATAACTAATAAATTAACAGAATTATATTTTCCAAACCCATATTGAACCATATTTCCATATTTCCACTACTTGGCCCATATTCCACACATTTTAGCCAGTACTCTTCAAAGATGGTTCCAATCAATTTTAGATTATGTATCCTAATAAAATTTTAATGTACCTATAAACTATGTGAAATCCAATAAAAATATTTGAATCTGGCACATTATATGTATCATGAAATATAGGTAATAAATTCTAGAAATCATTTTATACCAATAATTATATAATCTATTAATATCTAGAACCTAAATTCCACTATAATAACACATGTTAATTATAACCGAGAATATAGGGTAATCTAAAATTATATTTTATCATATTCTCATTGGTTCTCCAATACATATACCTGGAGAAACACACTTCATATGAATCCAATATTTCTACTTATAAATTTCATGTCAGCCATTGGAAACCCACATGAAATCTTACCAATATAAATGACCATGTAATACACATATATTGTCATGGACATTATAAGTTACCATCCAAGATCCAATAATAAATGAATCATATCATGTTCAATAATATGGAATCCACATTGAGAAAATTATTTGTAAAAATAAAAACCAGTTAAATACAAAATAATTATTCCGGTAAGAGTATATCCATGCACATATTTCCATTGATCAGTGACACACTATTTCCAATTTCAGAAAACAAAATTATGGATTCCACCCCTAGTGTCAGCATATTAAAACATCATCAAAATCACATGTTAATGTTCCAAAGATTAAAAAATACTTAAGTGAGTTGGATAATCCAGTTTCTTTTCCAAAAAAATGATAATGATTCTATTTATAGAATTTATAGTGTTTAATAATATTATAAAAAAGATAAAAATATCTTTAAAAAGGAAATGAAATTATTTAGACATTATATTACAAAAAATTCAAAAAACACATAAAATTATTGACTTAAATGTACTAAATGTTTTTCATTAAACAAATAGTCCTTAATGAACCATTTAAAGATAACCTTTAAATAGTTCATCTAGAAAAAGTACTATGGATTATTCCTAAATCATATAAGAATGTTTTATCTAGAAATAATGTTTTAAATCCATAGATAATTTGATAGAGACTATCCAATGTAATTATTTAATTTGAAAAGCTATTCACGATCAAAACATTCCCTTTTACATAAAAACATTATAATAATAAATAAATAAAATCACACAAGAACTAATATAAAAAACATGTAATTTCCAATATGAAATAATCTATTAATATGAGCATCTCTTTCAACGTTAAGGAAATATTTTGTAATATTGTTATAAAATTAATAATCTTTTTTGATACTAGGGCTAGTGACATGATTCTAATATAACAATAAAATGTATGAAATTTTTTTTAATAGTAAATTGACATTTATTAAATTCCTATTCCTTTAACGTCACAATTTCTGGAAAGTTTGATAAATATTTTACCCCCTTTTTACCAATTCATTAACTAATTAATCTTTAAAATTTTATAATAATTTTAAATAACCAATGTTAACATGTTATAAATTTGATGATGATTTTATAACCCATGTATTAACAATTTGTTATAGTCTTTATAATTGAATTACATTTCCTGAATATAACATATAACATATACAAAATGTTACATCATATTATATTAAATAAAGTTGTCATAGATTAAATATTATCAACGTACCATGGAATAAAAAAATATCTTATTAATAATTAATTAAAATTAACTAATAAATATACACATTTTTATATATTTCTTTTTTATTCATATATTTGTTATGATACAAAATTTTATATTATCAATTTTATTCCATCAAATGTCCAATTTGAAATATAATAACATTAAGATTGAAATAAATAAATCCCTTTTGTATAAAATATTTCTACATTATACACATATCGTTAATGAGTAATAAAATGGTGAGTAAATATGTAATCATGAATTGAAATAATCAATTATAAATTATTATTGTCTTCAAAAAATAAAAAGATTTATAATTACTATTTTATAAATTCATTCCATCCATGGACCTTACTCATTTTTATTTCAGTTCCACAATAGTTTCATGTTTATCTGTGAAACAAAAGAATAATGAAAATATAAATACAAATCCAAAAATTAAGGACCAACACACCATCAAAATATATACTATATTTAACCACATTTGTAATACCATTGTCTAGAAACAATTAGATTCTTCTGTAAGGAAATATAACCATTTATATTAAAAAAGAAATCATGGTACTATTTTAAAATGTGTAAAAAATATTAAAACATGAGAAGATAGAATAAAGTGGGATGTATCTTTAATAAATCATAATATCCAACTACCATCGGCTAAAACCGCAATGTTGAGATGACGGAAAATTAAAAATTCATAAAAACAGATTTTAGGGGTCAACCTCCCATGTATGTGGATGTTTAGTATAAATTGGTTATCTCAATCATTTTATAGTCCATATTTCTTATCCTGACTCATCCTATCTAATTTCAAACCTTAAAAAGAAACATAACATACCAATCTTATACAATTCTTAATATTTGGACCTGTTATATTATTTTATGATAAACCAAAGAGGAACCAAAAATTATGTCCTCTAAACACATAAGGATGATGATAAATTCCATTGGATTTACCAATGATTGGGGATTGATTTTATATTACATTCAAAAAAACATATAAGATACATATAATAGAAAATTAATATATATGTTTAGTGAATTAATATAAGAATATACTATAATACACAACATCTTAATACAAAATTACTAATGTTTAATGACTTACAACAATAAAATGGATATTGGACTAAAAAGTCATAAAACTAATGAAAAGGGCCCCACATTACACAACCACATGATATAAATAAAATCTACCACCAATCATCCCGCTCTAGAATATTCCAAAAAATTATTACACCCAATTGTCACAAAAACCCACTATAATAACCAATATCTTCCAAAACAATGGCTAAATATATAATAAATTTCATATATATATATAGTGAGTATAATAAATTAGTATTAAATCTACTACAGGATTCTCACACAAAACACATTATCAATAAAATGATAGCACTTTATTTTATATAAAAAAATAATAGTAAAAAAATGTTTAATCAATGATAACTATGTAAAAAAATAAAACCAAAAATCCACAACTCAATTTTGGAAATCTACTTCCATGGAAAAAACTATGACATGAATCAACCGATAATAAAAAGAAAACACCCCAAAACATGCATTGGATTCAAATGAAGATCTCCTCAAAAGGACTCAAATTTAGGATCTGAACCCCAATCCTGTAACACTATATAACTGTTCATGGACTGACATTCTTGTTTTTAAAATTCAGTTTTATATCAACGTTTGAAACAAAAATTATTCATTTATAAAACATTAATTTACACTAAAACATAAAATCTATAGTTTCCCAATTTTAATATGAAATAAATGTATGAATCATGAGGGACACTTTAATTCAATTTAAACACACAATGACAAACACCATTTCCCCAAAACCCTTCCATACATGAAATTCATTAAAAAATGTAAGAAAAAACATTATCTCAAAAAAATTACACTTGAAAAATATACACATGTAATGTTAAATAAGCCATCATAGGATAAAATAGGATTTTAAATAAAAAAACACCTCTATTTCTATGTTATTAGAACATACTCTGTTAGAGAGAATCCACCAACCACTAACTAATTAGTTCAGTATAGATAAAGAGAAATATGTTATTGAAAGAAATAGGGTAACCAAAATGACCAAGTGGCCCTCTTAATTTTAGAGTACCTAGTAGAATAGGTGGAATGGGGTGGAATGGTAATTTTTTGTATGTTCATGGTGAAAATATTAAATTAAATATCCCGTAAAGATCATCTAATATTTCCATTTAAACTTCAATCTTCCGATTTAAATCTTGGTGGAAGCTCAACAAATTTAAAATAGAATTTACGATAAGAACTTGAAAAACAATGACATAGGGTTTATTTTATCACACTTTAAAACAAAAATTACAGAGTATAGTATTACATAATATCGCTCTTTATTTATAGATCATCCCAAAATACTGATATTTTCAATAATAATAGCCACCCTGAAAATCATTATAATAATAGAGTTATATATGTTTCCCATAAGATGACTCCGAACACACTATGAGTAGGTCCACATCTAGAAAACTCACTATTTTGTATGTATCATTCAAATATTAACACTAATCTCTCAAAAAATCATGTGTTTTCTAATTTCAATATCCATATTTTAAATTTTTTTAATTTCAATAAAAAAACAACCCCCAAAATTTAAATCATCTATGTTTCTCCCACCTTGGTGAGATGTAGCAAAAAATATGGATGATCACCCAAGCATATGCAATTTCCCACACATAAACCTGGCTGAAGCTAATGTGAGGACCCTTTAATTATGAAAATAATGTGAAGGTATGTTATACTTATTATTAAATGAAAACATATATTCATGGATGCGATTTCCATTATATAAATAAAATAAATATGGATTAGAAGTATATCGGCTAAGACCCTTACTTTATGTAGTAGTTAATAATGATATATTGGCAATATATAAAATTGAAACTAAATTTTTATAGAAGACATTTAACCTCACACACTTGACAGAACTAGCCACACCATGCCAAAAATTTTGAAAATGATTTTGATATACACCATGATGGGCATGGATACAATATGTTGATACGAGTGAGCTAGAGGTCACATGCCCTAACGTCACATACTTCGAATACATCTTGTAACATATATAGTACAAAGAATAACTTTTAGATATATGATAATTAGGGAAATGAATAAAATTTCTATTAGAATATTTTAATCTTAACTAAATTTTCAATACATATATATGTGTATATTAATATCATAACATATCATCCTAAGGATAGATGATCGATTTCCATTGATCATCAGTTTGATGATGATGTATAAGGACCCGATCATAAACATTACATAATGTGGAGTTAATTTAATAATTATACTATCTCTCATAGTTTTGATCATTTCATGTATAGATTTTTATATAATTAGGCCATTACTCATACATAAAAAACTATAGAAATACAATGTTTCCACATTCAACAGTATCCATTTCTTCCATAGAAAATACTATTTTTTAAATGAAATGAGGTCACTTTTCATGTTTAATTATCATTACATTTCATTTATCCCATTATTTTCTCTATTCTCCATTCAATCATGTGAAAAACATTTAAAAAAATATGTCATGAGAATAGAATCTTTATTAAGGGATATCAAATAAGAAATAGAACTGTAAGTCCCTAAATGTTTTTAAATCCTAAAAACATTTTCATAAAATAATACTTTTCACCCCTAAAACATAAATACATCACCTTACATAATGAAACGATAATATTCATATAAAATTCATATAAATCATTAAACATAATGGTAAATTGTGGCATCCATATCATAATTACATTGTACCTTTCACAACTACACAGTGGATAACCTTAAAGGTTATGATCGAAATACACATCACAGTTTTTTTGCTAAATCTATTAGAAAAAAAATTATCATTCAACTCTGTGTCCTTAACCAATGTATACGTGTGATATTGCATGATCACCATCCATTGGTTTATCATAGAACCACCCATATATAAGAAAAATAAACAAGAATCAAAACACATAAAACATGAATAAATGAAAAATAACACTTTAACTTAGAAATCACCTTTCATTTTTAAAAATCTGCTCCCTCATAAATGAAAACACATTATTTCAAAATAAAATTGTAAACCAATAAAGGAAGCACCAAAAGAATAAAGTAACCTAATGGTTTTAAATTCGGATTATGACGTATATGTTAAATAAAATATTCCATGATATTCCAATAATAAATCTAATTTTAAAACACAATTAAACTGATTATAAATAATATATTTTAATCAAAGTGACTCATAGCACATTAATTGTTCTTAAAGGAAATTAAATTTTAAAACATTCATGTACACATAAATAATTACTTTGAATCATTTTTCAAACTGAGACACTAATGGAAAATATTTTTGAAGAATAAATCATTAAAACACTTAAAAAATGTTCTAGATAAAGAGTCTCATAACATATTGAGAATTTAAATTATAATTCATAGGAATGCAACATGAATAAAGATAAAATATGGGTACATAATTTTAAAGGGGTTTTATAAACATTTCATAAAATAATAAAGGTTCATATCCTTAAGAAAAATCTTAGTTAATGGAGATTGAGACCAAATCCATTTCCTTATGTCTGAATCCCCACGTACAATCTTTAAAATAATTAATGATATACATAGGTTAGTTTTTACTTTCATAAAATGTTATTTAGTTTATTATTTATTTTTTATCACTTATTACCATGTTATAAAACATTTGTAATTAATTAATTACATTTTGAATGTTTTGTCGATATTTGATACTTAAGTCAAAAATTAACAAGTTATGAAGTAAAATATAGATGTGGTCATAAGTCCATAATCTCCAATATAACATTTACGACATAATAATCAATTTTATAAGTCATTTTTAATTTTTGAACAAAAGACTTAATTTATGGTGTGAAAAATGATCAATGTTATAATAAGGGACACATTAGGCTGTACATACACATGAGTAATACTTTCCATTTTTCATTTACCATTATGGAAATAATAGAATTATTATTTTCAATTTAAAATTGATAATTATATTATTAAAATTTTTATAATAATTTAAATATAATTATTTATATCATACTAGTGATGTGGTGAATAAAATCAATTTACATCGCTTCATGGATGAGATATTTAACACCTAACCACGAATGAAAATATTGTTTTTATGTTTATGGAAGGTGAGAACATAATTGAAATATAAATCTTTTAAAAGGAAAAATATTTAATTAATATAATTTATAGACATTGATTCCATCATTATATCTAGTCTTGATAAATGTCAATGAAAAAATAACTATATCGGTTCGCGAGGTGGTAGTCCGCCATACACAAGAATGAAATGTTCATTTCACATTTTAGGAAATTGGAGATGGATTTTGGTAAAGGTATTAACATAAAATATCTCTTAAAATATATTATACTAAATTATTTATTTCATATTAGAATAATAATATTTAAAGGCAGTTGAAGAATAAATAAAATAGAAATACATAAAAGAGACGACACCCCTTCTAGAGTTTATCACCTTTGAAGAACACCTTAACACCTCTAAGAAGGGTGTTCTAATTAAAAAAAGGATCAGTAATGTGGTTTGGAATTATAGGAAGGGTTTTTAGGAGATCATGGCCGAAATAAAAGGAATATGAATATTGAGTATTAGAGAAGAGTGGGTACCTTTTTATTGGAGAGGGGAGTGGCCCCATTGGAAACTCTTAAATATTAAATTCATTTAAAATCATTTTGGGTTCCAAAATCATCCCAAAATCATTTATTTAAAATATAAAATGATAGTGGGTAGAATCTACAAAATCAAATTAAAATTATTCAGGTTAGGAGTATTTTTTTAAATCTGTGTCTTTTTAGTATAACACTTATTTTATCTTTTTTAATCTTATCATAATAACATTTTATTTATATTTTGTGTGTTAATGTAATTACTATACCATATAAAATAAACAAAAAATTTGTCAATTATCAAATATTAGGATATATCCTAACAATTTGGCCAAATTTTAAATTTTTTTAATTTATTAACATTTCTTAAACTGTTTTATATTTTAAAATAATAATAGTGTCAATTCTGAAAATATTCATTAGTTGACTTTTTAGAAGTATTATAAATGCATGATAGGATTTAACCAACTCATTTAAAATATCAAAAAATTCTATATATATCCATAAAAGTTTTGTATGAAATAAATTATGTCAAATATTTTTTTAACATTTATAATATCATTTAATGGTTTCTTTCATTAAATATGAAATTATCACATCATATTGGTGGCATACTTATATTAAGATATTTAATTTACTAAAAAATAAAAATAAATTTAAATTATTTATTTAATGTTATTATATTTCCAATTAATATTTATAGTTGAAGAGAATCCCTATATAACTCAATATTAAAATACATTAATTTTATAAAAAGAAAAGTGTAACAAAAATGTCTATTAATAGAATATAGTATTACAAATGCATTAAAGTCATCCAAGTTTCTCCATGTGGTCTTAAAATCATCCCATGGATTATCAGTATCTCGATACACTCATCCAATTAAATTTGGACAAGTTTTAGTGATGTTTTATATTATTATAATATTATTATTACATTTAATTACCATATTTACCTTTAACAGTGGTTATAAAAATAACTTCTAATGTTATTATTCATAATGTCTTTAAAAAGTGACCTATTTAAATAATTTGGACTGTCAAATTCCAAATATGTATTCCAGTTTTTTAAAATAAAAAAAATTATGTTGTATTAATTAATCTAAAAATAATCCCGAATGTCAAAATGAGAAAACTTGTTTTGTAAAATAAAACCCATCAAAAATTGACATGTGTTTATATCTAATTTAAATTTTAAATAACATACAATTACTAACATTGGATTAAATATTGAAAAAAAACTAATATAATTATACATTAAAACCAATTAAAAATATAATTTAAAAATATAAAAAAATCAACGAAAATGATTTTTCATTTAAAATGTTGTATTTTTCACTATTCATTACAATATAAATTTTATCAAAAAAATGCCAAAAATTTATCCATACTAAATTTTGATGTCTCTCTTCCAATTATGAAGTTTATTTTACTAAATATAAAATATATAAAAGTGTAAAAAAATATTTAAAACCCATATGATGTAATTTAAATAATATTTTTAATTAATATTTCATTAATATAATCTAAAAGAGTGATTTTATTATTTTATAAACCCAATTATTCAAATATAAATATTTTTTAATAATAATAAATCATTTATATTCAATATATTTTTAGTTCTAATTCCATGTTAATTTGGTAACTAATTAATCATTATATAAACATGTGTCAAACATATTTTTAAAATTTAATTAACAATGTTTATTACATCAATTTTAATGTCTAAGTGATTATAACCATACTAAATAATAATATTTAGTTATTTGTTGTAGCTCAGTTTGGTGTATAATGTATGATATCGAACATTGTGTTTCCTTCTCAAAACACAGGATGTTATATCGCCCCCACCACAATTTAAAAATTACATCCTCACAATTTCATTTTGGGGTCAGTACATAAGGTGTGAAACATAAAAATTCATTTATTTCATTCCCAAATCAGAAATAGAATAAATAAAACATTTACTTTAATAGAAAGGCATGAAAATATGAAGGTCACCTGATATAACACATACTAGGAATCAATGTAGGAAAAAATGTATATGTATGAAAAACCACCCATCATGTTCTGATGGAGAGTGATAAAAACATGAACAAGAGGATGCTACCAATCATAAAACCAAAGAATAGTGATGGGTAAAATAGTCTTTGATTTCTTATTAAGAAAAGTATGATGAAAACTTATTTTATTATCGTTTTCATTAATTTGGGGAATTAATTTACATCCTTAACTATGAACACAAGAATACAAAATATATTGACAAGTCCAGTTCCATCATTTAATTAATCTCCACCACAAAATCACATTTTTCTCCAAATAATAAGTATTCATGATGAATAAACTTCATTAGAATCACATAATCCATAAAATATAAAGTATCCCTTAACCAGAGAAAATTGGTTGGTGAAAGATCAGATAATACCCCCCCCCCCAAAAAAAATTAATCCTTTATAAAGAAAAGGAATATCTTTCATTTCCAAAATTCAACCGTAATACCAAAAGATCAACATAGACCATTCAAAAAATAATTGTCCTTAAAATTGCTCTAAATAATCCAAACTATGATTGAATCCCTAAATTTTTAAGGATTCGGTAACACATTCTTAAAAGATGAATTATAACTTTTATCTCAAAATAACATCAATCACTATTAATATATCATACAAAAAAGTAATTAACCTAATCAACATTTTCCATGATAGGTTAATCATTTCCATATATAACCTATATCTTAATTATTCCTTAATAAAATAATACAACCATTATTCCTCAAATGAAATCCCATAGTATTCTTTTTTCCTTAAACAAATAAAGCTCCCAAAATAGTGAATGTATTCCAAAAAAATATTTTCTAGCTAATATCTAAATCACCTTACAATAACATTTTTATCTATTTTATAAAATAAATTTCTCCAAAATTAACTTATTTATAATCAGTAAAACCATTTAACAAAAATTAATATGTTATACTAACCTGGGACTTCATGTAAGCCCGTGGAAGGTAATTCACCCTTATCACCCTTCAGTTGTTGGTTTTATCTCTATAAACTTGTCGAATACGACCAATTTTCACCCATCCTATTTTTTAATTTTTATAAAAATATAACATTTTTATACATTAATCCCACTATGGGATAAAATCCACAACAATAACAATAATATATTTTAAACTTGCATTTTTTTATTATACCTCTAATTTTCATCCCAACTCATAATGACCTCCACATCTTAATTCATGAAGTCATATACAGATTGACACATTTTTTTAACCTCAAACTGATTTAATAAAACTATACCAAAAAGGAAGAATATCATACCATTATCATAATGTCCTCCTGTTTTCTCGTCATATTGTTCATGTAGATATATGGTCCATGCACCACAAAAATGACGTCAAGATTCTTAAAAATCACTTTCTTCCATTTAAAAATACACCTTGTAAAACATTTGATGAATTGGATTTCTTAGAAAAATAATTTTGGAAACTAAATTTGTATGACAAATAATTTGAAAACATCATATAATAATTTCTTTTAATAAAACATTCGTACCGATTTTCAGGTGAAAATTTCAATCAATGGTCCTTCTAAAATACCATAATAATGATCTAATATAGTATATTTTAAAAGAAAATATAAATAGTTTTTGTAATGGTCTTCTACATTGGGTTAATGTTCAAAATCAAAATATGCTTCAAAATATTCTGATAAGGTAAAATATCCAAAACTTCCTTGATAATATTTAACATTTTTTTAAATATGATAATGTTGAGAAAATAATATTTGATTAAAAATAAACCATTATATATGATGGTATCGAGGTATAATGTAGGTGTTCTAGATGTAATATTTAACATTTTTAATAATTATTGCAAGCAAGTCATCATGAAGAGATAATAATGTTGTTTGAGGTCCTCCTCCATTTTTTAACCAAATTTCCTTAATCTAAAAAAGTTATAGAACAAGGATTTAACAAAAATAATTGAAATAAAATGTTACCATATGTTTATCAAAAACATATAATCCGTAATGTTTTCAAAACATTTCCATTGATACCAACTATAAGTCCATAGCTTTAAACATTACATAATCTTGAGTTAATTCAATAATATGAATTCATTGCATATTTGGGATCTTTTCAGGTTTACAATTTTAGATAATTAGGCCATTTTTCATACATAACAGAACCATATACATAAAACATGCCCACTTTCATCAGTATCCAATTCTTCTATAAAATAAAAATTTTTAAAATGAAATGTGGTAGATTTTAATTTTTAATGATAATAACATTTACCTGATCCCATACATGAATCTATACTCTCTTAAATACAGTGGAAAAAATTTCAATAATATGGGATGAGCACAAAAATATTAGTAAGGGATATAAAATAAGAAATTAAACAGTTATTGCATGAAATATTTTGAAGTCATGATTTTTTTCACAAAATCATACTTTTCAACCATAAAACATTAAATAATTTGATAACCTCATGATATCATACACTTCATATAATATATAATAGAAATAATAAAACATAAAGGTATCTTTGGAATCCATATCAAACATTCATTCTCTCTTTCACCGTTATAAAGAGAGTAAACCTCAAAGATGTGTTTGAAAAACCCATCACAGTATATTCCTGAAATCAATTAGGAGAAACCTTGTCATTTAATTATATTTCATCTCCCAATTCATTGGATAGCTATCATGTGATCACATGCACCCAGTTTATCACAGAACCACCGTATAGATAAATAATTCCCAAAAATCATAAAATATAAAACATGAATAAAATAAAAATTAATATTTCCACTTTGAAATCCCATTTCATTTTTACAAATTCATGCAATCATAAATGAAACAATTTCATTTGAAAATTAAATTATAAACTTATAAAGGAATAATGAAAAAAGTAAATATATAAAAAATCATGAAATTCCATTCTTAACGATATGTTAAATAAAACATTCAATTTTGTTGAAATAATCAACAAATTTTTAAAACACAATTAAAAAATTTTAAATGATTATTTTGGAATCAAAGTGCCCCATATAACATTGGAACTTTTTAAAGGAACTAAAATTTAAAATCATTCATGTACACATAGGTAAATCCAAAAAATCATTTTAAAAACATTGACATGAATATGAAATATTCAGAAACATTAATCATTAAAACTATTAAAACATTATCTTAGTTAAAGAGTCACATAACACATTGAAAAATAAAATTATAAGAGAAATGATTGTATCATGATTATAGATAAGATATGTATATGGGACGAAAAAGGGTTTGTACATAATGTTTACAAAATAATAAAGGTGCATATAATTAAGAAAGGTCTCAATGAATGAAAATTGAGATGAAATTCCTTACCTTGAGTCTAACTCATCGCATAAAATCTTTATAATCCTAAATAATAAACAGAGGTTAATTTATAATTTATTTAAAATGATATAAAGTTAATTTTTCCTTTTTTATCACTTATTACCATGTTATATAACTTATATAATAATTTATGTTCATATTAGAGGTTTTGTCGATATTCAGTACCTGAGTTGAAAATGACCTTGTTATGATGTAAAATGTCCATGTGGTCATAAGTACATAATCTCTAAAATAAAATTCATGAAATAATAATCACTTTTATAAATAAATTATACTTTTTAAATGAAACCATTCATTTATTGTATGAAAAATGAACAATGTTATAATCTTGGAGATGGTGGGCCGTACATACGCATGAGTAACGTTTTCCATTTTTCATTAATAATTATT
Source organism: Viscum album (assembly GCA_963277665.1). Lineage (NCBI taxonomy): Eukaryota > Viridiplantae > Streptophyta > Magnoliopsida > Santalales > Viscaceae > Viscum > Viscum album. Next base: position 321,754,940 of record OY728127.1, read on the forward strand.
TAATTAAGGAAATTATTATTTTATAGTTCAAGAATGATCATAGTGTTATTAACATCATGTAAATAATTTAAATATACTTATATATATCATAAAAGTGATGTGGTGAATAAAAATGTTTCACATCGCTTCTTGGAGGTGATAGTTCACACGTACGCACAAACGATGTTATAATTTGAATGTGCAGGGAAGGTATGAACATAATAAAATATCATTATTTTAAAATAATAAATATTTCATGAATATTTTATATTATCATTAATTTAATCATTATAACCTGTCTTGATAGATGGTAATGAAAAACGAACTATATCTGTTTGTGATGTGGTAGTCCAATGTACACACAAATGAAATGTAAGTTTCCTATTTGATGAAATTGGAGATGGTTTTAGGTGATGATATAAACATAATAACATATAATTACATTTATTATACAATATTTAATATTATTTTTATTATAATAAAAAGATATAAATGGAGTGGTAGGTGAAATAAAATAGCAATATTTAAAGAAAATGATACCACTTATTCAATTGATTACCTTTGAAGAACTTATTGACACCGATAATAATGATTTTATGCGTAGACCAATGCCTCCAGAATGTGAGTATGGATTATAGGAAGGTGTTTAGGATAATATTGGGTGAACTGAAAGGTTATTTATGTGTGATTATTAGAGAATAGTGGGTACCTTTTTTGGAGAGGGGAGGACCACCATTAAAAAATCATAATATATTAAATTAATATATATTCATCATCGGTTCTAAATGGTCCCAAAATAATATATTTCTAAGATAATAATATTTTTAATCAAATCTGTATCATCAAATTTAATATATAAATGTTTTGAATATTTTTTTAATCCTTATCTCTTTTGGTTAAACTCTTTTTACCCTTTTTAATCTTACCTAGATATCTTGTTATCTATGTTTTGTAAGATAATGCAATTACCATAACATCTAAAACGACCACAAAATGTGTAATTTTGGACATCTCTTGACATATCCTTACTAATTTCTTTATTCCTATATTTTTAGTAATTTTATAACAATTGATAATTTATTTTATATTATAAGGAAACAACAATTTCAATTTAGACACTATTCATAAGTTGACTTTAAAAAATATCAAAAAAAGAAGAAGATATGTTCGAAATAAATAATCTAAATCTTAAATAACATGTCAAATATTTCTACAAAATTCATCTATAGAATAAATTATATATGATTATATTATTTTTAATATTTATTATATCATTTATTTTATTTTCTCATTAATTGAGAAATCACAACATCTTCTTTGTGTCATAATTAAATTTTAATATTTAATATATAAAAATTTTAAATACATTATCATGATTTAATTAATATTTTTATCTTAAAGTTACTATTTATTATAGAAGATATCACCATTATAATTTTATTTTAAAAAACTTTACATTTTATAAAACAAAATTCTAACATAAATGACTATTAATTTAATATAATATTTTAAATGCATTAATGTTATACATGTGTCTCCATGTGGTCCTAAAATTGACTCAGGGATGATCATGGTTAGGATAATCATGTCCAATTAAATTATGACAAGTGTTATGATAGATTTATATTATTATAATATATGTTTACCTTTAACTACTAGACTTAAATTTAAGCGGTCTCATAAAAATTATTACTAATGTTAATATTCAAAATGTGACTAAAATAGAATTTTACTATTTACATAATTTGAACCTTTAGATTTCAAATATGGAATCCAATATTCTATATTTAAAAAATAGAAGTTTCACCAATTAATTTAATATTAATCCTCGTTGTCAATATTATAATATATGGTCTTTAAAATTAAAACCCATCAAAATATTGACATGTGTTTCTAAGTAATTTAAATTTGAAATTAATTAAGAAAAAAAAATTATTTAAATAATAAAAAATTTATCTAATTATACATTAATGAAAATGAAAAAAATAAACATACAATAATTACATTAGATGAAAATATAGTTTTTAATTAAATTGAATTACTTTTCACTATATATTAAGATAATAATTTTACCAGAAAAATACCAAAAATTTATCCAAACTAAATATTTATGTCCCACTTCTAAATAATAAGTTTATTTTGTAAAATATAACATACCACATCAATGTTGTGTAACATGTAAACCAATGAACATTGTGTTTCCTTTTAAAAACCCAGGATGATACCCGATGAGTTGTAATGAAGAACATATTTCAACTTAATTAATTTTAAATATTTGTTTATAATTTTTATATTAACATAAAATCTCCATTTGATACAATTGAAATTGGTATCTATTAAATCATACCAAATCCATTATATAAAACATTTAAAGTACACCGAGTGGTAATTTATCTCCCATAGAAATGAATAATGCTTACTTTAAGTCAGTAAACCTATTCACAGGAAAAACATTTTCCCATATAGGTTCTTATAACTATTTTGATAAAACTCATAGAGATTTTATTTTATTTCCATACAGTTCTAAGAAATAATTTCATTGACACGTTATATTTCAGTCATCCAATATTAACCTATTGATCTATAAAGAAACAATTTATAAAATAAAAAATATATATGTTCATTTTCCCTCATAGAGAGTGTCAGTTATTATCTCCATATATCATTTCACATATTGGGTTGAAACAATAATAATGAACTATGTGCATCATCAAAAATATCAAACATTAATTAGTGAATTAATGTTATAGGTTTCAAGGTTCCAAATTTTATAACTCTATATTTATCACATTTAAACACCACAATATTTTTTATATTATTTTATTTCTCCATATTAATATACTAGACCCCTATATTCATTAAATATATGAATTAATAATAAATAATTTGTATTTATATATGATTTAATACCTTCCATCATAATTCTTAGGTCCATAAGATTCTAATCAATGATAACGGGGTTTATTATAATCCACATCATGGATATGATTTCATGTATTTTCATGAGTATGTAGTTATGAATATATTTTTACATCCCAGGATGAAAATATAATAATTATTTATGGTCCCTGATTTACTCCATCCATATAATTTGGATAATCTTCTTATCTTTCTATTTGAATATGTACCACAAGAACATTTGATAGTTTTTTTTCTCATACATTTCACCATTTAGATAATGCTTCTAAATCAATAATGCAACACTTATCACTCATTATCCAGACCACATGTCAAATTATTTTTTTCATGTTTCTCTAATAGAGGATTGTCTTAAGAAACCATCATTTATTTTTTCATATGGAAAATTATTAATTCCATAATAAATAATGATTATATATCACATTCCTTTCCCCACTATAGGGTAGTGTTTGTAAATGTTCGTTGTCCATCCTCTTCTTACAATCAATGAAGCTATCATAATATTTTTATTCTTGTAACTTTTATTTATTTTTGTTTTATTTATTTTTTATTAAGGATCAAATAAATTAATACAAGATTCATATATTCAATATGTTGATGTTGATGTTCATAGAAGAATAATAGAGGTTCTAAATATTGTTGAAAATATGTTTACAGCGTTGTAACGTATTATATTAAAGGAATAATAATAGTTTGAAAAAATTATTCCCGAAAAATTAATGATTATATCATTGTGTATTCACCTATATTATCATTTATAAAATATTCCTGGATGAAGTTAAGGATATATAACCTTCATTAATATAGTTCACTAATCATCGATATCAAATTTAACAAATCTAAACATTGTGGTGGCAGTGTCCTTATGTAGTGTGATACAAGAGTTTTGAGTTAGTAATATACACATATGGGTAGTAATGGTAGATCCATCAGGCCATTCTGATTCCTAAGGTATTTATTCAGGGTATTGAGGGAAATTAGTTTCAAAATAACAGAACACTCCCATTCACAAGCTTGATACGAGATTGTATTTGTGGAGTATTCATAAAATTAAAATAATACAAGAACAAAAGTAAATTTATATCACACGAGGATGTATTTTTTGTCTTCAATATAACATCATGTGATAGTTTCAGGCCATATATATAATGATATGTCTCCCTTCAAGATGATTTAGAGACTTCAATAGATCAAGTGATGACCATGGTTGATTGTGAGTGTCTTATCAAATATTTTAGAATGTTTTGACAAGAAACTTCTTTTGATTTGATTTTTATCCATGCTTTTAAAAGGGACAGTTGAGATTCTCAAAAGATTTAGAATGGTGTATTTTGATAAATGGAAAATTATTCTAAAATAAATTATGTCGATTCTATAAAATTTCAACATAAAATACTAATAACATTACTTATTGGATATAATCCAAGATGAGTTTGATGCCAATATAAATAGAACTAGAATATTATGTGCATCAGTGTTTTAAAAACTATTGTAATACATTAAAATAATTTTTAATTGTATTATGGTGATTATATATTTCATATGGGTAAATATACATTTGTATAATCATAATGAGAATAAATTATATTTATAATTCATATTTGTTTTAATATCATCATTAGAATCATCTATATATACATAATCTCATGTTTCCAGAATAAATTATTTTAGTTTCTATGTGGATTAAATATAAACATAAGGTTTAATGGAATGTGAGGTGTTTATGAAGGTGGATATTTGCAAATTTTTTGAAGAAGTGGATAAAGTCTATCGATTTTACCTAATACATCAAGAAAATAAATTAAAACATGATATTATAAGGATTCCCATATAAGAGAAAATATTATACAAATCTGTTGAGAGTTATTTGTGCTACAATTTTAAGATATATGAAAAACTATAGTATTGTTTAATGAAAAATACACATACATGGATTAATGAATGTGAATCTTTTATGGATGTAGTAAATAAGGATTAGATAATAAAAATATCATAAAAAAATTGAAAGTGATAATTTAGCATGATTAAAAGTAAAATTTGAATTGGAATAATACAATGTTTAGATTCATAAAAGGGTGATATTTTTTTATTTTGATAAGTAATAGGATTTGTGGGAACTTACATCAAAGTTATAAGAATTATTTTGAAGGAAGAGTTTTAATAGTCGGTCACTAGAAAATCTAAACCATATGGATTATAAATTTTTTTATTATCATTTTATATTACATAGAATGATACTATGAGGATATATATTCAAGATTATATATGATAACTAGATTATAAAATAGAACTAAATGCTACCAAAGGATTAAAAAATACACATGGTGAAGATATGTGAATGAGATCTAATTCATAGGAAATAAATTCTATAGTTTTATGATGTAGAATAAAAATACATGGATATGAGATACTACACTTTCTGAATAAAGATCTTTTTCATTCTAGATATTTGAGAGAACTAGCCAATAGTAATTTGTTGAAGATGTCTGAATTAGATTAGTGACGATTTTTTATACGTCATGGGTGAGAAAAAAATTTAAATTTTTATTATTGAGGCTCAAATGATGACTTCTATATGTTGTGGGAGAAGATAATTGTTTTTTAGAAAATTGTGACATGATCCTACATTTTTTTAAAAGAATTGAAATACTTGTCATGTATTTAGATATAATCACTACCTATTTCTATGAAACTGGTAGGTGATAGTTTTTGTACACTTCCATGGTTGTATCCTTGATAAATAATAGTTTGATAATAAGAATGAAGTTGTGTTCCCATGGTGTAATTAAAATTACACACTACTGGGTTGATTGTCATAAATAAACTAAGGTGTTATTATGTATTAATTTCATGTTAATATCAACATTCATTCCCACTAATCGTGAGATAATGAATGGGATAAAGACATTCATTAAAAATGAAGTTGTGATAAGAGATAAAATTTAAAATTGGGCTTATGATATACCCTCAATATTGTTCCCCAATTTTATTGTTAGATAAATCCCATATGTAATCATAACATGGGTATCATAGTAAAAAGTTACACATTTGAATGCATCCTCGATTTTTTAACTTCCATCATTCACTATTCAATGTCCTTCAAATGTTCTAATTTAAAGTTGTAAAATAAATATATTCCTAAACACAAAATAAATATTATAAATAAAAGGTTTGTGATTAAATTAATAATGGAATCATCAATGAAAGATGATTCTTGGTTATTTGGAGGTAATAATGGAGGGAGTATTTTAGTTAATTTTTTAATATAAAACTCATCTTAAGGTTGATCATAATGAATAACTATACATTCACAATAGTACCATGTTTCTCTAAAAAAATAACAAGTAAATCATAAAAACAATGAACTACTAGTAATGGTGGACATACCATAAAAGGAAAATCCATTCTTTAACTTAACTAATAAATCATTTCTAATAAACTATAAATTCCTTCCTTAATAAAAAAGTAACAATATGGAAAAAATAAAAAACATATTACCTTTTTAAATGTGTAAATAATAAAATACCATATAAATGTTTTAATCCTAATTAGATGTCTTCTACCAAATGCATGATACTGAATAATTTTTGGTTAAAACCTCAATGTCTAGATAAGGAATACCTAAAAGAGATTAAAAAAATATCAATAAATGAACCTCTATATTAATTTGAAAATTAGGTTAATGTGGATTGATACTCCTTTATATACTCTAAATTTCACGTCTTTACTCATCATATCTCTATGTAGAATATCATAACTCACATACCCAAAACAACTGAGACCATTTTTAACAGCATGACCCTATCTAATTTCCTATAAGTGGATGATGTGTCACTAATGATTGATTTCATCCCCCAACCAAGAAATGATTATAATAAATACATTGGGAAATTCCAAATCATGGTGCATTATGTTCAATTACATAGATGAAAACATACATGTTCCATATCTTGGAAAAAAATATATGATGTATTAATCCACACAATATAAGACCATAATATATAGAATATCCATACAAATTAATTGGTGTGCATTACCAAATAATAATTGAATATTTTGTAAGAAAACTATATCCTAAATAAATGTCTATGTTCCCATATGGTACACATCCATCATACAAATGAAAACCACAACCACTATCCCATCTTATTCAATGTCTAAATCATTAATTAATTATTCTAGAATGTTATTTGCCATAACATCACATTTTTTATTACGAGAAATGACTACATGCACACCAATGTTCATATATATTGGTGAGTACATTGAGATAGTAAGCAATCTAATAGATGAAACCGATACACACCACAGACACAATATTCTATTATCAAAATATTTTATATAAAAATGTAAACAAGAATAAAAAAATGTATAAGAATAAGAAACCATATATGAAACCCACACCAAAAAATATTTTTATATTAGATAATATTATCCCTTATAATATAAAATTCCATTACTCACTCAGAATTTCCATGAACACACACACATACATGTATCCCTCTATAATATAGAAAACCTGTAATGAAACTAAAGTCACATGTGGAAACCCATTCCTTTAAACTATTCAATAACATGGGAATGTGACATCCTAATGTGTCAACGATGGTGTGGAAACCATGTCTAAACCAATAAATACCATCAATATAATATGAATGTATGAAATCCTATGTAATCAAATGTGACCCATTTTAGAACAAATTGATGTTTTAATCCATAATAGTACTTTTTAGAATGTAAATTCATATATAAAAACTATTTTTCCAAAATACATTTAAAATAAATAAATTTATTACATCATGTATAAACACTCATTATCTAATCCCCTTATTCATAAGTGTAAATTTACTAGTTTTTTTTCATTCTGTAATCATATATTAAACAAAAAATTACATATAAATATTCCCCTTCTTTAGAGTTATTAGAATAGGTAGAGTGTTTTTAAAGACTCCTAGCTATAATTGTTCATTCTAGATAAATCTCTGTAGAAGAAGTTGTTTATGGAATATATAGTAAAAAAAAATTTGTAAATGACATCAACGTTCAAGATACATAATTACCATGGATAGAATGATGTGGAATGATCAAATTATCAAAGGTAAATGGGTAAAATATTAATTTATTATCTGTTAAATGAAAACCCATGATTTTATTTTTTGATGATGATTCTTTATCCCCAATAATAAATAGTGTATTATTCTATGTAAAATGACATAGAAAACTATCCCGAGAGACCTCTTGGTGTAAGGAAAATTCTCTCACCTTTCTCCCCATAGTAAAGAAACCAGCATGTTAGGAGAATCACCCTCTCTATTTATATATTTTTGATGGAACCCAACTTTTGCAAGACTAAGAGAGACTAATAACATCCCTATTTCCTTATAGTCTTGTTACATCCCCATAAATACACTCCAAATACACCACACTCATGTCCACATGCAACCAAATAAATATTTTAGACCCCTTGTTAAATAATTAATACTATTCTCGAAAAAAACATGTTATATGGAATTTTTGTATCCTTGTTTTACATTAGAATAATTTCAATACAACACATGGAATAAAATTTTCTACTCATGATGGTTTATCAGTGTGGATAACCCCATTACCAAATGACTATCCCCCACCAACCATTATTTAAGATCCTATCATATTCCCTCCCAAACATTATGTGAGGACACTCACATGATGACCTTAACATGATATTTGGATTACCTTCATTTAATGGGTTTACCAATATATGAAGTTTATATATCCTTTTATTTAAATAATTAAAAAATTTATAACCCCTATATAAGTTCATGATTACCTTTAAATTTTTGTTCAAAACATAATATTACCATATTGTGAATATAGAAATAACATGATGAAGTTGTGATCCCCATATAAAATGTACAAAAAATGTCATATTATTCTAAAAACACCAAATGAGGTTAATATCCTATACCACATCATGTACTATGACATGGTGAATCAAAATGAGCATAAACTCTCTATTTTCAACTTCACACCCTTGCAACACTTCCAATATCTCTTCCCAACCAAAAAATAAAATACCAATACAAATAATATAGTCTAATTTGAATAATATTATTTTTAAAGAATATATATTTACCTATATTATTTTTAATCAAGATGGTGAATTATTTATATGTAATCAAATGATTTAATTGGATTTTAGATTTACCATTAGTTTGAGGATAATAGGCTCTTCTAAAGAATTGAATCCACAATACAAATTTTGAAGACTCGTTTATAATTTTTATGTTAACAATATGTCACAATTATATATAATAAAAAGTGTTACTTTTTGAAATCTTACCACATGCATTTCTGATTACAAGGATAGTGGATAAAGTGATATTTACACTCAAATATCAACGTATTCTTGCAATATACTAATTCAATCCCCCATGACCTAGATAGAAATTTCGACATTTATATGTCTTTATTTGACTAATGATGAAATAAATGGTGATATTATACCATTTAAATACTAACATAGGTAATGGTTTCATTATCCCCACCAAATCATGACTATACACATTTACTTTCTAGCATACCGAGAAATATGATATATACTCTACTATATTCTTCTCTATTATTCCATAGAGATATATTGGTTACGATATATATACATATAACATTATTATTCCATGTTGATTAGTGATGGATGAGATATGGTTATCATAATAAACCTCCATCTTTAATTCATCTATCGATTCGACACACATATATATATATAGGTTCAAAGTCATAGAAATCTATCTTTTGTAAAATTAAATTTCATAATATTTTCTAAATTCATCGATAGTTCCATATCATCTATATGTTACATAGTAATGGTTATATAAGTGGAAATATGAATAATATTTTATAAAATATATGATTTCAGACCATCAATTATGATTCCAATGTCTATAATTTTTAAATCATTCAGTATTGGGTCCCTTCAAATCCACATAACTGATATGGTATCATGATCCTTCCTATATAGAGAACAATCAGAATTTTATACCTTCATATGAAAAAATGTAATTACTATAAATATTCTATGATTTACTATATTACTCTCCATTTATGAATGCTTGACTCTTTTAACTAAAATATAAAATTTATGTTTTTGACCCATTTATATTTGACACTTTTCATAATTGAGAAAATAATGCTAAATCATTATTGAAAAAAACACCACTCCTGAACCTGGTCATGGGTCATCTTCATTTTTCTCACAGGTCTTTAATTTTCATTATTTATAATCAATAATCTGTTGATTTTGAATAATGGAACAATCCTAGTCATTAATGGGTGAATCAAAACATAGATTAATCTTTCACTATAGTATAATAGTGAAGGTGCACAGACATTAACCAACCCCATCAAATGATGATTGATGCTATCTCCATATTAATCATATTAAAATAACCATTTCCATTTCTATATTTGTTTGTAAATATCTATGAAATTATGTCATGTGTTATGTTTTCAATATGTTTATGGTTAATAGAAATGAAAGAAAATAGAGGTTTCCAATATAGTTGGTAATGACATTAGAAAATATTCAATACATATTTTAAATTGATATTACTTGTTTGGGAATGAACACTTATGGAAATTATGATTCCAAATTCATAGATTTACCTAGACTATGAAGTATAAAATATTCATGGATGATGTTGTGTTGATTTAAAATCCTTCATATTTGAGGATTTGGAGTGTCAAAATTGAGTTAAGCAAATTTTCTTGAATGCTTCGAAGGCCTTTACTTGGATTGTGTATAAGAAATTATATGCTCATTTTATGATCCATTACTAAAAAATTTAAAACTCCTCAAAATTTCAACAAATTTAGAATACTGATAGTTATGAAGATATGAAGTTATGATCTAATATTGGAGTTATATGATGAAATCATAGATGAGGTATAGATTTTTCCTGGAGAAGATTAAGAGTAAGTTCGTATGAAGGTAAATGTGTTTGAGGAATGATTCACCACAAAGTATTTTTTTAGGTAATTTATCAGGGGTGTTGAGGGATACACATATCAATAAGAGAGAGATCTCCAATTCAAAAATTATATTTCAGATGAAATTTGTGTAGGAAAATTAATATTTTTCAAATAAAATGAACATATATTGAATTATAAGTAATATGAGAATGTCACTATCTCCTTCATACAAATATCATGTAGATGATTAATTAAATTATTTTCGTTCTCTTTGTCTATATGAGATGACTTCATGTTTTCAACTGATCGAGTTATTACCCTGTGTGACTGTGAGTAGCTCCAAGAATTCCCTAAAATAAAGTTACACGACATCAATGTTGAGTTTATGTTTATACTGTAAATTATAGGAGAATAATTATAATATTGTCAATTTGAAAATGGTAAATTTTCTTAAATATATGATTATCCTAACAAATTTTAGGGGGGTGCTACACTTTTTTCATTATGCTATATCAATAACATCATTTTGTTTCTATGATCCATAATGTGTTCAAATATTTTTTCCTTCAAAATATTTGATTCAATGTTTTTGATTTTAGAAATAGAATATACCACATTTCAAAAAAATTAATGTTAATTTAACTTAATATATGATTTTTATTATGAAATATACATCAGTGCAAGCATGATGATAATATATTATAAAGTTGACTCATAGTGTTTTTATGATCCACAGAAGATATAGTTTCATAAACTTCATGTTGTGCTTCTAAAAGAATTATTTATGACTATGTAACAATAAACCATCATTGCATTGTTATTTAATTTGTAATTATTATGGAAAGATGAAAATTAGAAACAATTAGAAGAATAGTTAAAAATATATTCATTAAGAGTAATTAAATCGTATAATAAATAAATATTATGTTATTATTGTGATTCCTGATAAATAAAAATCATAAATAATATGCCCATGGAGTTCATTACACTATAAAAATTGGAGGAACAAATAACAATAGTATTATCGAATGAATTAAATGCACCCATGGAATTAAAAAATATAAGATTTTGAAGATGTATTAAATGAAATTAAAATAACTATAATATTTCAATGTATTTTCTAATGAGAAACTATAGTCCTATTTAAAAGAATTTTTAAAAGAATAATACTGATTGTTAAGTCTTAAAAATGGAAATTGTTTGTAGTAAATATTTATGGAGAACTATTTAATATGAATTCATTATTTTCGGAGTGTTTTGGAATATTTAGTTTTAATGGTGAGAATCTAGAAACATTGATGTATTCAGAAATTAAAATATCAAATATATTGAGAATTATATTCAAATGGTGCTATGAGATTATATATTGGAATTAATAGAAGGAATAAGGAATAATAAAGGACTAAATATTGGAACTAGATTAAAAAAAATTCACAAGTTGAATAAATAAGAAGAATTACTTCCAGTTTGTATAAATATACCCTAATTTGAACTAAAAAATAGTGTGAAAAAGGGAATATGTGATCAAATACTTTCTCATTACCTATCAAATATTGGTTGAATAAGTAATTTCTGAATACTATAATATTCTATAATATATTTAAAAAAAGAACATTAGAGTTGTTTATCTATCATACAGGGTATTGGATTATTATTTCTATAGCTTTGGAAACACTAAATACTGTTTAATATTGTGGATTATGTTCATCCATCTGTTCGTATACTAAAATAAGCCTACATTATTATTGTCTGTCATGTATAATAATTATTACTCATATATTTATAGACTTATGTAAAAATATGATATTAAATAGGTTTCTTCCAAAGGTTTTATTGGTCAATGTTCATACCATTTTTATAGAATAATTTTATAATAAAATGGATGATGTGTTCCTGTGGGTTAATAATCTCCATACACTGGGCCTGAAATCCTCATTATAGAGGTTAAATTCATAAATAAACAATGTTTTTATTTTCTATTTCATTCACATTTATATATTTATTCATTCGAACAAAGTGTGTGGCAAAAAAAGAACGAAATCCATTAACATAAAAAGTGAAGGTCCGAATAGTGATATATATTAAAATTGGATATAATATTTTCTATCACTAATTTATGCCACCATAATGATGTTTCACATAAACCTATGTGATCATAGGAATTATGATTATATTACTATGATAAACTTCCAATTGTTTACCCAATGATTCTAATCATGTAACTATCATTATTCAATGTATTTTTATGTGAATATTTACATAGTTTATGTAACTCGTTAAAAATATAATAGATATATTAATAGTATATAACGATAAAAAATAATGAGAATAAAAGAAATGCAACATTGTCGAGAAATTAATTACTAATTAAATATTATTCTACACTATTTTAATGTATTTAAGGATGACGTATATCAATAATTTATATAGAAAAAATTCATGTTAACTATGATTGTAGATTATAAGAAACTATCTTATCCAAAGGGTTGATAATCCATTTTTCTACTTACACAATCATGATAACGGAAAGTCGTGAATGATGGAACATCTTTCTAGTGTTGAAATCATCCACCAGGGATATGGATATTTGATTTAACACTAAGGGGGAAAATAATATTTATGATAAATGGGAACAAGATATTCATTCAAAATTATCATATTTAAGATCCATATATCTGTGGGATGTAAAAAAATCTAAATATTATGAAATTGATTCAATTGGTTCATTAAACAATATCATATATAACTTGGGAATATAAATATTCTCTTGTATTTTTTATTTCTTATTGCATGTAAGATAAGTTCAACCCATTGTGTAAGATAATTAAAGGATAATGGAGGAATTCAAAAAATAGGATTCAAAATTATATTATGATATCCAAACAACTGGGAGTTTTTGGTGTAATGAATTTGGATCTAACATTATGATGTACTAGATTCGAAAACTAATTTCTCGACACAATCAAGGTGAATGACTGAGAAATTGTTTTTGAAGTATGGATCCATGCATTAATATAAATAAGTACTATCAATAATTAATAATTGACAATAATTGAAGAACCGATTAAAGATCTTGAATATATACTTTTATATGGAATATAAATTAATGAAGAATATTTTTATGAGATAAGAAAATTCTTTTTAATAAAATAAATACTATTAGAGTATGTGAAAACAATTCTCCATATAAAATGATTATATTTTGAATTTATATACATGATTTAAGAAATCCCATCATGTGTGAACAAAAATTTCTATAATAAAGGTTAATACCACTTGTAATTATATATTGGTTTCATCTGTTAATATAACTATATATAATATAAATAACAGTGATACATCATATTAAGATCAATATAAAGAAGGTATAAATGGAATGGAACAATACACATCTCCTATTTTCTTCCAAGTAAATCGATTTTTATCCATTATTCAAGATTAATCTCAATTAATATAAAAATACAACATAATAAAAATATAGAGGTTTCAACCAATAAATATTTTATGGTTATAATAATGATTTGAAATTGTAATTCCCAAAAAGGAACCTAGTATTTGATTTGAATTTCACACAAAATATATGATTCATATCGGAATAGACAACATTTCAAGATTGGATGTTAAAATTACATGGGTTTTTTTGTATTATAATAGGTTTGGGAGTTGGTTTATGGCCTATAGTTATAATTTTTCATAAATTGGAGAGAAAATGAAGGCTAAAATCAACGTATTGGAAACCGTAATGATGAAATAATATTTATTTAGTTCAACTTAAATTACATAAAAGAAGGCCATTTGTGGGTATTAAAATCAATGTGAAAGAACGTGAAGGTAAAATTGTAAAGATAATGTGTCCAGTGGCCTAAAAAGCGAACATTTTTTGGTATTATCAAAAGTTTATATTATATTGAGATTGCATGAAAATAATTCTTATAATATTAACATATCTAATTGGTCTAGTGTGTCATCCTCTAGGTGATAAAAAAGAAATGTGACACATAGACAACCCAAAAATCATAATGAAATAAATAAATCAAATAGAAATAGTAGATAATATTTTGGGAAAATGGGATAAACCATTAGTAATTGAATTTATGTTGTGGATATAAAAATTTATTGAAGTGAAATAAATAAAATATTTAAATAATTCCATGAGAAAAATTGAATGATTTAATTAGGGGTGAACATACATAAGGAACAGTGTGGAAGAAAAAATAAGGCAAACCACACATCAATAATATTATTGATATTTTATCCATCTAATTTAGATAAGGAGAAGAAAATAGAAAAGGTATAATAATGGGGATATGAAAAAATAATTTTTCTCATAAATAAAAATAACAAATTCATTGGAGTTGGTAACAAAGCATATCCCGAATCCTCATGAAGAGTTATATGGGTGGTGCAAGATGAATTTCATGAACATAAGGAATTGTATAAAATTAAATTCAATAATAGAATATATTTTATACAGTGTAAATATTTCCACATGGTATTTATGTGATTTTCTGGGTAATTAAATGAAAAATTGTCATCAAATTTAAGTAGAATCATTGAAATCAACAATTTTCCCCAATTTAAAATTTGATTTGAAAAAGTGTTGTATTGTAATAACCAAATTTTTTTACAATATAAGTTTTTTCCATTATAATTATGTATTGTATTATATTATATATATTATACATATATGAACCTTAGAGAAAATAATCTATAAATCAATAATGGAAATCATTTCTTAATTCAATGAACAAGCCAATAAGAAAAATCATATATTATTAGGGACAAAAATATAAAAAAGATAAACAAATGTAGAAATTTTTTTATCAATCCAAATGGTTGGAATCTTTCCTCCTGTGAAAAAAACTATATAAATTAATCAAAATATTATTAAACCCATAAAAATTATAAAAAATATAAATTTAGGGCATTGAGAGGAATTGTGGTTAATAGTGAATGAATTACTAAAATGTATTTATAGTAGGTAGCATTTTAAATGAAATAATACCATGATCATTAAGAATAGTAACAAGAAATTTTCAACTGTAATTAGACCTCAAAATAATAAAATTTTATATAAATATTATTTATCATGAGTGATATAATTAAATATAAATATTAAAATTCCATAAAAAATATCATTATCAAAAACTCAAATAAAGTATAAGGACCTTTTTAATAATTTTATAAAATAGTAATTTATAAATAATCATATTTTTTATATTAAAAACTAACATTAAATATTCTATAATATTATTTTAATAAAATGAATGTAATATTTGGAATCACCATGTTGAAATTTTCCAAAGGTTTGCTTTTGAGAATTTTATTTAAATACATTCATTTTCTACAGAATTGTAAAATTACATTGTCCTCTGTAATTTATGTATCATTAATTACATCATTCCGGATGTTATAAAACTTATTCATTTATAGAAGTATAGGATCAATATTAGAATATATGATTTCATAAATTATTCATTAAAATATAAAAAACATGTTTTCAAACCCAAATTATCACTTTCTAATGTTTAAGTCAAAAGTAATCTAAAAAGAATGAGTTTTCTCATTTTTTGAAATACAATTTTAATAAACCAGTAAATTTGAAATATTTAAATATCTATAATTATTATATTTCATTTATATATGATTCATGAATTCATAAATATCAATATGACATGATATTCCATAGATATAGTATTTTATTCAATTTTCTATTTTAAAAAATCCATATCCTCAAGTATAACACCACTCTCCCAACCTATAGAAAACCAATCACCCCACACATTACCGAGCCAATGATTTTCCCAAATTCACTCTCCAATTTTTATTATAATCCATTTGTATTTTTTGGTGTAATAAAACACCAATCATCTAGGTATTTATTTTCAATATAATGGAATCAATATCAAGAAGAAGTTTGGATTTCATCAACTATTCTTTTTCATTTACCTGTTATCATCAAATGTATGTCTAACACTTTCAGAAAAACTTCTATGATTTTTAATAATAAATATTATCATTATATTAATAATGGTAAACAACATTAAAAAATATATATTGATGAATTTATAATTCATAGGTATATTTCTCCACCTTTGGACAATGTTCCCGATAATCGTTAGTTGACCGCCAATGACGATGTTTCCAAAATATTTACTATCACCACTATAATGGATAGTTAGAATAAATTATTTATAATATATAAAGGTACAAATATATATTTTTTACCAGATTCTATAATTATTTCTAATAAAATATTGATTAAAGTAGGAAAATAGTGAAATCTAAGGAAATCATAAAACGTTTAAGGAAAACGTGATATCACAATGTAAACCATTTTACCAACCAAATTATAAAATATAAATTATTATTATTATTGATAAATAGTTGTAAAAATTAAAATAATTCACCTCTTTATCAGTGATTTAATAAATAAAAAATTACTATTTATGTGGTGGAAAATCACATTAATGAAGTGGGATTTATTATAAATGGATTCTTGAACCGATGTAATTTTCATTAGTTTACCCATATTAATTATAATTTAATTATAGATATTCCCCTAATATTCCCAAATATCCATTCACTAATATACCATTTTATTTTTTTTCTATATATGTTTTTATATTTCCAAAATTATTTTTTAGAAAAATCAATATGTTTTCAAAAATTCATTTCCTTCTAAAAAACACCCTTGAAACATCCTATGTTATTTCTTCTACCATCAAGAATAATGATGCTTGTGCTAGATATTTTTGAAAATTTTATTTGGGAACCCAAAATTTTATTCAATAATATTTTATATATGAAACTAATTTATTTCATTGTGTTATATTATAGAAATTATTATTTGGTATATGTGGTAAGAATGATTGAGAGATATAGTAATGTGGTATGTGGGATCCAAATTATATATCCATCTAAAGGATCTCGTAATTATTTATATTACAAGATAATGTGTTACTTATTAATGAACATGATGATAATATTTATTAGAATACTAATGTTATGATTTTGGAACAAATATTACAAGGGAGCCTGATCTCATATTTTTTCACAACTACGAGTTGTATTTGAAACCTAAGGCCTGCTGGTAGATTTTAAAAATTATTCCCTATTATATTACATTGTCAAATATATTTCTAATAACGATGATTATGATCCAAACATATGATATGCTGAAGATGAATATAATGATCCATGTTATAGGGAACCAACATTAAATGTTAGATAATCTTGAGTTTTATCAAGATTTTACACTCATTAACATTGATGATATTTTCTGGTATATAGTTTTATAGAATTATCCCATAATAATTAAATAACAACTAAAATATTACAAATTAGACACGCATACTAACTATTATTTTTTTCATAATATAAAGGAATAGAAAATAAAATATGAATTATTTTTATGGATAAGAATATTCCAAACATCCATATTGTATTATTATTTTATCATAGCCATCCTTACACACTATGGAAAAAATTTTATAAACATTATATGGGAACAAAATATTAGTAAATGATATAAAATAAGTAATGAAAATTCTAGTCTATGAATATTTTAAACTCATGAAATCATTTTCACAAAATCATACCTTTCAACCATAATAAATAAACTATTTAACCTACTTCATTAAATCATATGATTCATATGAAACATATAGAAATATTAAATTATAAAGGCAACTTGTGGCATCCATGTTATTCTTACATTATATCTTTCATGGATACAAATGGAGTAACCTCCATGATCAATCTTGGAATACCCATAACACTATTTTCCAAACAGATCAAAGGAGAAACATGACTAGTTAACTCGGTCTCATTACTGAATGCATTAGAGAGCTATATCAGGATCACTCACCCTAGACTTATCATAAAACCACCCATATTCCTAAATAATTCCCATGGAAAGTAACATAATCATCAAACATAACCCAAGCATAATTGGAAAAATTGAATTTCTAAATTTCAAATTTAATATATTATTTCAGGACAATGACATAATCAATACATTATCAAAAAAAATTCACCACCAAAATACATGAAATGGAAATATATTATTTATTTTGCATTCAAAAATATTAAAGCATGTAGAGGAAGAATAGTATCAAATAATTTTCATGATGGCAGAAACGTTGATGTTTCCATACACATTAAAAAAAACTCCTTTTGAAATATTGTAAAATGATTCTTATAAAAGGAAATTTTTTGAAAAACATTAAATTAAATTAAATATCAAAGTTTTTGATCATAAACATATAAAATAATTTTGTGCATATAATAAAAATATGCATCAATTAATAGAGATGTAGAAAAAGTCTGTTTCCACGAGTCTGACTCATGTCATGCATTCATTATCTTAAAAATTGATAAACGTAGATTTTATTATACTTTCTTGACTACTTTTTTCAAGTTTATTATTCACTTTATATAATTTGTTCCCATGTTATAACAATTAAAAAATTATTTAATTTCATATCAGACGTTTTTCAATATTCAGTAATTCAGTCAAAAATAAACATGGTAGTATTTCCAAAGTCCATGTGGCCTAATTTATATTATATCTAGAATAACATTCCTAAAATGAAAATAACCTATGTATAATAATTATTCCATTAAATCCATTCATTAAGTATACATTTGAAAATAAAAAAAAATTCAATCATGGAGATGGTATGCCGTACATACACATGAGAAACAGTTTCATTTTTCAATGATAAATATGGTAAAACCTAAATATTATGTTATAATTATATAATAATATTATAATTAATTTAAAATTAATAATTTAAATATATATATATATAATACAAGTGATTTAGTGATTAAAAATGACTCACATCGTTCGGTGAGGTGATGGTTCTCACATTTTCACGAATGAAGTTATCATTTTTAAATGCACGGATGGTAGGAATTTAACTGTTAAATTATTCATTTAAAATTTTAAATAAGTCATTAATAGCACATATTAACATTAATTCAGTAATTATAACCAATATTGAGAGGTGGTTATGGAAAATGATTTATATTGGTTCTTGGAGGTGATATCTCCCACATATGCATGAAAAAATAATTATTTTCCCATTTAATTGAAGTGCAGATTATTTTAAGAGATGATATTAACATAATGACATATATTAATATTTATGATACATGATTTATTATTTCATCATGGTTGAAAATCATTTGAAAGAAGTGGAAAAAGTTATAAAATATAAACACATTAATAAAACATTACATTTCCTTCGAATGATCATCATTATTAAAAACATAACACCATTATGGGGGTTTTATGCCTAAAATAAGACTTCAATAATAAGGGTAGGGATTTTAGGAAGGTTTTTTAAAATATATTTTTTGAACCAATATGTTCTTTTAAGTGTATTAAATAGAGAATAATGGGTTCCTTTTTATAAGAGAAGGGAGGGGCACTCTTGGAATTATGAAATGTATTAAATTAATATAAATTAATTTTCAATTTCAAATGGGTCTAAATAGATTTAGTTAAAATATAAGATGTGTATGGGTGTAAATGTAATCATCTAATTAAAATTAGACATGTTTTGAATATTTACAAATCCTCATCTTTTTGTTTTAACCCTGTTTAACTTTTACTATTTTATCATGTAATTTACACATTGAGGGTTAAACTATTTTCCAAAGAACTCCAAATGTCTAAATAATGAGTCATTAACGAAATTTTTAGACAAATCTCAACTTTTGGAAAAATATAATATTTTAAAATATTTTATATCATTAAATTATAAATTTTATATTTTAATATATGAATTATGAAAAAAAATTCAATATTTATTACTAGGATTTTTTAAAATAAAAAACAATTGATTCCTTCAAAACTACATTAATGGATCTATAAAATGTCAACTTCATCTATAAAATTTATGTATGGAATAAATATTTCAGATTATATTTATTTTAATATTATTAATATAATTTATTTGATGTCACGACCCCCACACCACAAAGTGTACCCCTCGTGGGCCGGTAATGTGAGAAGGGAGATAATGACCCCCTAAGTCCTACCTCCAGTAGGCCCTAGGTAGGAGACTAGCACCAAGGGTATAACGAACACACAAATGGAAGTCATTACCCTCTAAGATAACACATGTGGAATGGAGAGATAAGAGAGACACCAACCAACTACAACTCAACCAGTAAGATAAAAGAAATACCATGTACACCTAAAAAATGCCATGAAAAACTACTACAACTGAATGGAGAAAAACTACAAGTACATTAAAGAAAGACAAACAACAGTAGACACAATCCCAAATAGATCCTCCAACTGCATGCTATTAGAAACCAGTCTGATCTCAAACCTTCTCCAAGTGACCTGAAAAGAAGTTTATATATACATAGGGTGAGTATAACAGTACACTCAGTAGGATCCTCCTCGAATCCACTCATGCAAAAGTAAAGAAACCATGCTAAAGCACAGTGAACAACAAGTGAAACTAACTCGTCACCTAAATAGGTATATTATGTTCCCCTCCTCACCATGGCCACTCTCACCATGTAACACATAAAAGAGTATATAATATAATAGTGAATATCAAGGGTACCCCTATACTACTTCCCCACTGGTTTGCTGCTTCACCACAAAGTTGCACATCAAATGTATGTACCTCCAAAAAGGCTTGCCTTTAGACACCTTGATGTAGCACCAAAATATACACCTCAAGCAACAAAACCACCACGTCCATGTAAGAAATGTAACCAGGTAGTTTCTGGGAGCCACCATAGCTCGCATAACATGTATTATACATCAGGAATTATACCTCAAGCAATTATAGCCCATACACTGAGTAAGGATCCCCATTCCATCACAACCTATACACATTACACCTATAGTAGTCTATAGAAAACTATATCCAGAATATATGTTTGTGAATAAACACAAGCCATTACATCCCTCTACACACATATATGGGGAAAACTAACCAATGTACCTACCATCACATGTAACTACCAAGTGAAGAGGGAGGGTCCAAAGGGGGTACTCAGCATCCATTCTCCCACCAGAATGTAAGAGAAAACACCCCTTAAGGGAACTGAATCCAGGAGGTGTTAGTTTCCCATACTAAGAGGGTGGAGTAGCATATAGAAACACAAAATGTTCAAAATATACCATAGCTCCCAACCACACTATAGGAATAACCTAGTCTTAGAATAAACTGTAGCTGACGTCTCTCAGACATCATGCAGATACTTCTAAGACTAGGTATCCTATAAGCCCACAACCATTTAAAGAGATTTAATACATTACATCATTCCCTTTTTTATCATTTTATTTTTATGTTCATTAATTCATTAAACACTATTTTACCAATAACAATTCGACATTAAATTTCATTAGCATCACACCCAAAGTCCATTGTTCCTTCAAATCAAAAACTCTGCATTTCTCCCTAGAAATATCCCAACCCCATGGGTTAACATCATTTATTCAATTATTTATTTAAATCATTACTTTCCCATATTCCTAGGAATTCTAGAAAAATAATCTATTATCTAAACACAAGGGGCTCTACACTGTGAGTAGATGAACTACCCGTCGAATCTTTTCCACCTATAGAAAAAGTGTAGACCCATACTCCCTTGATAAGCTAAAAACAGAAAGCGCGTGGCATACCCTATGCATCTTTTCCACTTTCGGAAAAAGGGTAAGCAAGACCATCTGCCTTGATCAGTGGAGAATGTAAAGAAGATAAACAACCCAGAAGAATTAGAATAAAACCAAAACATTCATATCCAACCCATTTAATCATCCCCAGTGTCCTCTCTAACACCCACATTCATAAACTGATGCATATCGCCAGTCTAGGTGTCAACTGCTACAAAAACCAGTAGGCCTCCATGCCCCCACATATCACAACAACCGTCCGGGATCACATCCCAACACAAGAAGTAGGAAACCAACAATCATATCGGTTGGGCTCTTGCCCCTTGAACAAGAAAGAGGGTAACTCATAACCATTCAAGTAATTATCAAACAATTAGTACTTTAATACATCTTGAATTAACCGATTTATTATTCATAGGTTCCATATTCGGGAAACCAAAACTGTAAGCTATCACAAATAAATTAAACATGCTTACTGCACCAATTTGACTAACATAATAAAAATAAAATAATAAGAACTAGATTCATTTACATGCCACATTATCTTTATCCAAACAATTATCAATTAATTCATGTTTCCATTCATTACTAATTTCCATCAAGAATGAACAAATAAACAAAGCAATCATGGATATCACACTATCTATCTAAAACAAGATGCAATACAATACGATTGATATCAATTTATTTATCCGGTTCAAATATTTATTATTTCAATTCCATTGTGATCTGGTGGCTAAAACATTCTAACTATACATTTTCACGTAATAATTAAAGATAGGAAATGAATCTCCTACCTTAAAACAGTTTTTAAGGAACTTTATTCGATAATGATCCTCACAATAGATCACGATCGCCTCCCCCCCGTGACAACTACATCCACCAAAGGATGTCATGGAAATAATGTACCAACCGAAACCCAAAAAACTCTATTAGAATAATAGATATCACATGCCATAATATGGGAAGGATAAACTAGAGAAGTTTAACACAAAAGAACAATGATAAATCATACCATGTTTTGAAGATTGATGGATACTGCTTAGTTGCACCAAAACAAGGGGTGCACTTGCAGTGAAAAGAATGTCGAGGGAAACCAATCCACCGAGAAATGTTTAATATCACTATTCCTATAGGAAGGACGGAATGGATTGAGCGTCTCTCACTAGGGAACAAAGATAAATAACATGGGAGGAAGATATCTTATCCCTTTAGAAAATTTAACAGAGCATCGGTTTAATATACAATGGATTTTCCATTAAAATATGATCCCATTAAACCACGTTGTATGACCACGTAAATGCATCCCAGGACTTAAAATATTAATATAGGAGTAATGGGATTTGATTCGGCCTTAAATCTCTTGAAACAAGGCCATAAATGCGTTTTACATCAAAGAAAACATTAAAATGGCGAAACTGAAAAAATCTTGAAATTTGGAAAAGGAAATATGAAACAGTCTTGGAAACACAATTCATGAGCTGTGGCACAGTTTTTGACTGAATATTTCTGATTCATCTTTTCAGTCTCACCATTTCTGCCTCACCATGTCTGGCTCACCGTTTCAGACTCACCATTTCTTTCTCACTATTTCTGTTTCACAGTTTATGACTCACCATTTCTCTCTCCCTGTTTCTGTCTCACTATTTCTATCTCACCATTTCTATCTCACCATTTTTGACTCACTATTTCTATGAAACTATTTCTGTCTCACCATTTCTGTCTCACTGTATCTATCTCACCGTTTCTGACTCACCGTTTCTGTCTCACCATTTCTGTGTCACTCTTTCTCTCTCATAATTTCTGAGTCAACGTTTCTGTGACAACGTTTCTGTCTCACTGTTTTTGACTCATAATGACACTGTTCTTAAAATTAGAAAAACTGCTCACAGAACTAGAAACTTGGAAAAGTGTTGAGGATGAGTCACCTTGACCTCCCAAAACACCTCAAACATAATATTTCAGCAATGATATGGACCAGAGATGTCTGGGCCATTACATCAGATGCCTCTCAAAACATTTTAATCCTAGATAATCCAAAACCAACCCTATGAAATTCATCTTATACAAAACGAAATGTATATAACCACAAAGAGGACACCATTACATGAAAAGAGTTTAAACATCAATCAACTATGGGTACTAATCACATATTTGTGACTCATGTTCCCAGGTACTATCTTCAATTCCACAATGCCACCATAATACACGAACCAATGGATGTTAATAGCCTCACAAGACATTTTCCTTGAGGTCTTATATCTCCACAGGTCACTCCTCAAAGTTTTCATCATCATAAATATTGATCCCTCTCCAATCAATGATGCAAGAGTCATCATGAAGATAACAATGGAGCTATGACACATGAACAACATTGTGTTTCAGGATCATCTTCTAGGGAAGTTCTACTCAATATGCCACCGCTCCAACATGAGCTAACAACTCGAATGGCCCAAAAAACCAGGGATAAAGTTTACTCCCACAACCAAACATCCATTTTCCACGACATGGAGTCACCTTCAAAAACACGTGATCCCCAACATCAAACTCTAAGGGTCTCCTCATTTTATCATCATATGATTTCTGATGATCCTGTGCTGTCTTCATCCTCTCACGAATCACCTGAACCATCTCTATTGTATTATGCACTAGTTCAGATCTGACAATTGCTGACACTCTGACCCTAGTCCAACAGAGTGGAGAATGGAGAGGCTAGCCATACAGGGCTTCAAATGGATCCACAACAATGGTGGAGTGAAAAGTATTTCAGTAAGAGAACTCAACCAATGGAAAGTGCTTCAACTATGAACCTCTAAAACAAATAACACAAGAGTGTAAGATTTATTCAAGAGTCTAGATGGTTTTCTCTGTCTGACCATCCGTTTAAGGATGAAAATTAGTGCTATGGAATTGCTGAGAACCAAAAGCATGCTGGACACCTGTCCACACCCTAGAAGTTAAGCGAGGATCTTGATTAGAAATGATCATACATGGGACTCCATGATGTCTCACCACCTCTTATAGATAGTCCCACGAAAGAACATCCACTGAGCTTGACTCGTTGATCGCTATGATGAGGGACAATTTTGTTAAATGATCCACTACCTCCCAAATAGAATCATGTCCTCCTGTTGCATGAGGTAAACCAGTAAAAATCTATTGAGATGTCCTCCCACTTCCACTAAAGAATATCTAATGGCTGGAGAAAACAATTTGGGATGCGATGCTCAGCCTTGACCTTCTAGAAGTCTAAACATCGAGACACAAACTCTGCAACTGCACACTTCAGCCTAGGCCACTGAAACTGACTCCTCAAGGGTAAGTACATCTTCGTCACACCAATATCCACAGCTAAAGTGGAACTATGGAACTCCCTGAGAATCATCTCATGCATTGTCTAAGGAACTAAAATCCTTGAAAGATACAACACTTGATGTTGTTCATCTTCAGTACAACCATCAGGGTCCTCTCCACAAACAACTCGGTCTCTCCAGACCTCCAACTCAAGATCCCCCAACTTGGACTCTTCCAACTACTACAACAGAAATGATTTCACTGTCACCTAGAAAAGACAACCTCTGCCCCAACTATCCCATATCAAGATGTAATGCTGATAGTTCTTCCATTACTCTTTAGGAATCACCTGATTCTCGCATAGCATCACTATGGAATGTTCAAATCAATTCATCATCTACTACATTACACTATCTAGGTGTATACAATATTTTTATGTTGTATTCCTATAAGAGCTCCATCCACTGATGATATCGTAAGTTAATGTCATGCAGGGAGAAAACATACCTCAGGCTCTTATTCTCGATGAAAACCACATAGCGCTCACCAATGAGGTAATGTCTCCACAAACTCAGTGAAAACACCATAGCAACCAACTCAAGATCATGAGGGGCATGGATACGTTCATGAGGAAGTAACTGCTGAGACCCATAAGAAACAACTGATCTTTTCTGCATGAGAACATAGCTTGATCCCAGATGTGAAGGATCTAAGAAAACATCAAACTGAACACCCTCTGTTGGAATATAAAAAATTGGAGCACTTAATAACTTCTCATTTAGATACTCGAAATCTTCTTGACACTTACCAGTCCATATGAACGCCTAATATTTCCTTGTAAAAGATGTCAGAGGAGTCGAAACTCGAGAGAAATCGGTATTGAACCTCCTGTAGTAGCTTGCGAGACCAAGGAAGCATGGAACCTCTATCACTTTATTGGGGGATTCCAAAGACAAAACTAATTCTCTCTTCGATGGATCCACAGCTACCCCCCACTGGGACACATCATTCCCTAGGAAAAGGGCTTCTCGAGCCCAAAACTCACACTTTTACAACTTCCCAAACAGCTTATGTTGATGAAGAACTCCGATAACCTCAGGTAGATGCTATGCATGCTCCTCCTAAGACGTGGAGTACACATGGATGTCATTGATGAAAACCACCACAAAAATATATAGGAACTTACAGAAAACAACATTCATCATTCCCATGAACAGAGCTGGAGCATTCGCCAAACAGAATGACATTACGACAGACACATAATGCCCATGATGACAACGAAAAGTAATCTTCGGGATATCCTCACCATTCACATGCCTTTTATGATATCCTAACTGCAAATAGATCTTTGAGAATCAACTTTCACCCTTCGGTTGAACAAATAAATCATCAATCCATAGAAGAGGATAATGATTTCTTACTGTCAGTTTGTTTAAGCGATGATAATCGACAGACAACCACAAGCTGTCGTCAGCCTTCTTCACGAACAAAATTATTGCACACAACGATGACACACTTGGCCGAATAAAACCGCACTGTAATAGACCATCAAGCTATGTACATATCTCTTGCAACTCCGGAGGCCCCATCAAATATGTGGACATAGAGATACAAGACTCTCTTGGATATAGCATGATCCCAATCTCAATCTCTCGTTGAGGGGGTAATGCTACAAAATATTTGGGAAACACCTCAGGGTACTCATCTATGACCCTTGGAAATGCCATCTGATGAAACAATGAAGAATTCATCATCATCTCATCCATAATTGATGATAAGGATGGAACATGCCTATGACCCATCTGAGGGTCTCGCTCACTAATGAACACCACCAGCTCCCTATCTGCATCGAAGAACACAACCTGCCTCCAAAAGCAATCCATGATTTCCTGCACTGAATACAACCATTCTTTGCCAATCATGAAATCATATGGTTGTATTTCTAAAATTTGGAAATCTCCCCAAGAGAAGTGCTACCTCAACACTAGCTCACTGTTTCTACATACTTGAAACAAGTCAGCTTGACCTCCAACTGGCGTAGTCAACACCAAGGCAACTAGAGGCCTCTCTACCTCAAGTCCCAAAGCATGGAAAAGGGTGGGTGATATGAAGGAGTGTGTCGCTCCAGAATCAAACAAGGCACGCACAAAGGTAGAAAATAAGAAAAGGTTACCTCGAACGATGTCTAGCTTTCCTGGTGCTTGCAATGCTAAATCATGAAGCTGAGGACAACCTCATCTATGACCTCTCTGACCCTGATGATGACCACCACCACCGCCACGATCTACTCTCTGAGGATGTGGAGCATCACAGTGATATCCTCTGCCTGCCCTATTTACCCTCTAATTATATAATTCTAGTGCAACCTGCTACTACTGCCTCGGCTGGAAATGCCTCAACGGAGGAACCTGGAGCTTAAAAACTGGTGCAGAATGACTGCTTTGAAATTTCAGGCACTCTCAATACTGATGACCTTGACCACCACAAGAAAATCAAGCACATGATCCCTTGGCATATGCATGAGAGATACTACCCCCAGAGAAATGAGATGCTGAGGGTCGGGACCAACCCCCTGTCAAACAGAAACTCTTCTACCCTGAAAACTAGCAACCCTGGACCACAGCTCTGCTTCGTGAGGATCCATGACAACTCCCCTCTCATGACGATCTAGTTCTAGACAAAGTCCTTTCGATGACCTCTTCCCTTGCCAACACCTCAAGGTATGTCTTCAGTATAAATGGGGCGACCTAGCGCTCGATCTATGGACGCAAATACCCCTCGAAATGCCTCACCATGGCCTCCTCATATGGAAATTGGTCCAAATCATATAGCAAAAGGTTCCTGAAATGGATTCCAAATTCTCACACACTGGAGCTTCCCTGTCGATGGGTAAGAAGCTGCTGGAGACTGGACGCCTTTGAAGTTAAAGAAAAAACTCGACTATATACTTGTCTCAGAACTCCACCCATGAGATTGGTGACTCTTCACGATCCACGAGGAATATGAACCACCACTTACTCGCTTCTCCATACAGCATCGTCACAACAAAGGACACCTTGGGCTCTTTCTGAGCATGAATCACATTGAAAGCTATCTTGACCTCCTACAACTAGTCTTCGGTTATTGCATCTGAAAAAGAGCCCTCGTTCTTCTACAGACTCTAGTGCTGAAACTCTTGGGGTGTCCTCATCAATGTGTCATCATCATCGACCTCTACCCAGATGCGATCTGCTGGCACAACCTGGTGGACATCTTCTATGCGATCCTGACGAGGATGACGACCTGGAACCATACCTGTAAAATAAAAAATAGTTAGAGCTCCTAAACCTATATAATGGCAGTCTCATCCTTAATTACTTATTTAATTGTTTTCTTTTAATCATTTTAGTTTAACATGTCCCATGGTCAACCCATTCAAACACATTCACAAAGAAGAATGATGCACGATACTTTCTTAGGTCTCCACCTTTCCTCTAATATCACCATGTTTAGCAGCCTTTGTAATCATAAAGTTCCGTACATCAGATGATAGGGGTCCCTAAATTCCAATGACTCAGCCAGTCTCTACTGTTTACATCACTTGATAAACATGAATGACATAGTTTCCCTACCCACCCATGCAACCTCACCTGTGCCTAACTCTAAAATCTATCTTATATCTCAACCTGAGGCTCTGATACCACTCTGTCATGACCCACTCCCCACAAAGTGTACCCCTCCTGGGTTGGAAATGTTAGATGGGAGATAATGACCCTGAGTCCCACCTCTAGTAGGCCCCAGTTTTGAAACTAGCACTGAGGGTATAACGAATATACAAATGGGAGGCATGACCCTCTAAGAGAACACATGCGGAAGAGATAGATAAGAAATACACCAAACAACTCCCAATAAAACAGAAATATAAAAGAACTCCCAACTACGCATGTGAAATTTCATGAAAAAATACTACAAATTAAAGGGAAAAACATCATGTACCAAAAAGAAATTAAAACTGCAGCAACCACAAGCCCGAACAGATCCTACAACCGAAAGATAGTAGTAACCTGCCGGATCACCAACCTGATCCAAATGACCTGAAATGTAGTTAATATATACATAGGGTGAGTATAACGGTATACTCAGTTGGATCCTCCCTGAAGCCTCCCGTTCAAAAGTAAAGAATGCATATTTAAGCACATTGAACAACAAGTGAAACTAACTCATCACCTAAATAGGTAAACTATGTTCCCAGCCTCACCGTGGATACTCTCACCATGTAACGCATACAAAAGTATGTAACATAATAAATAATATCAATGGTACCTTGCTACTACTTCCCTACTGGTTTTCCTCTTTTCCCCAATGTCACACTTCGAAAGCATCTATCTACAAAAAGGCTTGACTGTATACACCTGAGCGAAGCACCACAACATGCACCTCGTTTAATAAAACCACCACGTACATGTAATCAAAGTAAACAGGATTCTTCTGGGAGCCACCACAACTCGCATAATCTCTATCATACATTAGGTATTATACCTCAATCCATTACACCCATACACCGAGTAAGGATCCTCAAGCCATCACATCCTATACACGTTACACCTGTAGTAGTCCATAGAATACTATATATATAATATATGTGTGTGAATAACCACAAGCCACCACAACCCTCTACACACATATATTTTGAAAAATAACCAATTTGATTTCCATCTCATGTAACTACCAAGAGAAGAGAGCATGGCCAAAGTGGATAGTTAGTCATCCATCCTCCCCGAGGAGTTTTGGGGAAAACACCACCCCTAGGGCTCAGAATCCCTAGGGTGTCAGTTGAACTTACTGATAGGGTGAATTATTGTATAGAAACACAAAAAGTATGGAATATACTTTGTCTCACAACCACACTATGGGCATAACATTGTCTTAGACTCAATTGCAACTAACATATCTCAGACTCTGGGCTGCTACTTATTTGACTAGTTATCCTATAAGTACACAAGCATTTATAGATCTTTAATAAGTTACTTTATTACCTTTTTATCAATCTTAGTTTACGTTAATTAATTATTGAAACAATAATTACCCAATAACAATTCCACATTAAATTTCATTAACATCACACTTAATGTACCATGTTCCTTCAAATCATGACCTCAGCATTGTGCCCCAGCAATCTCCAAACCCCATGGGTTAACATCATTTATTCTATTATTTATTTACAACATTACATTCCCATATTACCAAGAATTCTAGAAAAAAAATCCATGCTTCTAAACACAAGGGGCTCAACATGGCGAGTAGATGAACTACCCATCGAGTCATTGCCACCTATTGAAAGAATGTAGACACATCCCCCCTTGAGAATCTAACCATGGAAATCATGTGGCATACCCTGTGCGTTATCTCCCCTATAAGAAGAAGGGTATGAATGACTGTCTTCCTTGAGCAGTGGATAAAGTAAATCAGATAAAAAACCAAGAATAATCAGTAGAAAACCAAACATTCACATCCAACCCATTTCATCATCCATGGTGTCATACCTAACATGTACATTCATAAACTGATGCATCTCGCCACTCTAGGTGTCAACTGTTACAAAACCCAGTTGGCCTCCATGTCCCCACATATCACAACAGCCATCCTGGCTCACATCACAACACAACAAGTAGGAAAACAAAAAACATATCGGCTGGGCTCTTGGCCCTTGAACAAGCAGTAGGGTAACTCAGAACCATTCAAGGAATTATCAAACAATCAGTTCATTATTCCATCTAGAAATAACTGATTTATTTTTCATAGGTTCGATATTAGGGAAACCTAAATATTAATCTATCAAAAATAAAATGAACAAAATTACTAAACCAATTTGACTAACATAAAAAAAATACAACAATAAGAACCAGATTTATTTACATGCCTCTTTATCTTTATCTAAACAATTAACAATTAATTCTTGTCTACATTCTTTAAAAATTTCCATCAAGAATGAACAAATTAAAAAATAAATCATAGATATCACACTATCTAGGAAAAACAAGAGGCAATAACATACGATTGATAGAAATTTATTTATCCGGTTCAAATATTTTTTATGTCAATTCCATTGTGATCCATTGGCTAAAACATGATAACTCTAAAGTTTCACGTAAAAATAAAAGAGAAGCAAAGAACCCCCTACCTTAAAATGGATCTTAAGGATCTTTATATGAGAATGATCCACACAACAGATCATGATCCCCTCCTCCGGTGAAAATTACATCCACCCCAGGATGTCATGACACAACCACACCAACCGAAACCCAAGAAAATCCATTAGAAGCATGAAGATCACATGCCATAATATGGAAAGGATAAATAAGAGAAGGTGACCCCAAAAGAACGATGACAAATCATACATTATATTGAATATTGATGGATACTTCTCAGTTGAACCAAAATAAGTGGTGCACTTACAGCAAGAAGAACACCAAGGGAAACCAATCCCCCGGGAAAATTTTAATCTCTCGATTCCTACAGGAACGAAGGAATGGTTTGGGCGTCTCTCACCAGAGAAGAAGTAGAAAGAATAGGGGAGGAAGATCTCTTATTCCTTTATAATATTTAATTGAGCAATAGTTTAAGATAATGTGGACTTTCCATTAAATTTGGATCTCTTTAAACCATGTGGTTTGACCAAGATAATGAGTCATGGGACTTCAAAAAAAATATAGAAGTTATGCGATTTGATTTGGCCATAAATCACATTAAACAAGGCCATAAATGCAATTTACGTCAAAGAAAATGTTAAATTAGAGAAACTGGAAAAACATGGTAATTTGGAAAAGGAAATATGAAACGGTTCTAAAAACAGTTTTCATGAGTTGTGACACCATTTCTGACTCACCATTTCTGAATCACTATTTCTACCTCAGCATTTATGTCTCACCATTTCTAACTCACCATTTCTGTCTCACAATTTTTTCTCACTATTTTTGTCTCACCTTTTCTAACTCGTCGTTTCTATCTCATCATTTTTGTCTCACTGTTTTTTACTCACCGTTCCTGACTCACCTTTTCTGTGACACCATTTCTGTCTCACCATTTCTATCTCACCATTTCTAACTCACCGTTTCTAACTCACTGTTTCTGTCTCACCGTTTCGGTCTCACTATTACTGTCTCACCATTTCTGACTCACCATTTCTCGAACACCGTTTTGGTCTCACCGTTTCTGACTCACCATGACAATGTTTATAAAACTGCAAACACAGTTCACAGAACTGTAAATTTGGAAAAGTGTTGGGTATGAGTCATTTTGACTTCCTAGAACACCTCAAACGCCAGATTTTAGAAAAGGGATAGACCAGAGAGGTCTGAGCCATTACATTAAATTTATATATAAATAAATTTATTACTCTATCAACATTGTGTCATAATTAAATATAATTATATAATTTATAAAAAATATGAATAAATTATCATGATGTCGATAGATATATTTTCTTTCAAATTACTATTTATCGTTTAATTTTACTTTATATAAACCTAAATTAAAAATTATTTACTTCTTAAAAATATGAGTATGATGTTTTTATCATATCTTTAAATAAAATATAATAAATGTCATATTTTGACCCATGTGGATTTAAAAGGTTATAATTTTAGCCTAAGGATTATTTTGGTCAAAACCCAATCATAATGTTAAATTAGGAAAACATTTATGGTAATTTTATAAAATTATAATATTATTTTATCATTCCATTACCCCACTTAACCTTAAACATGGCAATTAAAATAATAACGTTACTGTTCACAATAAATTATGTTTATCCTATTAGATTATAATTTTGATAATTTTTACAAATATTTTTTTTCTTTAAAATTAAATTTGTAAAAGTGCCTAAATAAAGTTTACCACTAATATAGTAGATGTGGCAAGAAGGTGGGTGAAAGTGACGTTCAAAAAGTTCAATAAGTTTTTATATCTAATTTCAAATTAAAATTTACATCAAAAATATTTGTCCTTTTTTCTGAAAATTGGATTAATTCTTATTTTAAGCCTATAAAATTTATTGGAAGAAAATAAAAACATTTAATAAACATGTGTCGAAAAAATATATTCTGTTCTGTTCATTCCAAACAATACAATGGCTAGGTGATACCTACCACTTAAAAAATAATATTAATAATATATTATTTTTCAATATAAATTATTTTTATGTGTAATGTGAGAATTCATAGAACAAAATTGTTGTCTGTCATGCATGGTATCAGACATTTCATACCCATTAAAGTAAAATTACTATCCAATTCAAATATATTAATATATTTGAAAATTTCTTATTCTTTTAGTACATCAGATTTTATGTCCTTCCCCTCTTTTGGAAATTTTTTCCTCTCTATTTTATTGACCTATCTTATTTGTGTGGTTATTTATCTCTGATTACATTTTAAGATTCCAATGTTACCTCTTCAAACATATGGTTTTGAAAAAAAAAATTAACCCAATTAATAACCTTATTCTGCAACACTTTCTCTTTGGGGTCAAGAACATGAACTTGGGGTTCCACATTAGAAATATTTTCTTCTAGCTGAACTACTTATGGACTCAAAAGACGATATGGATATGGAATATACATTCATAACAATGAAACATGAAATAAATTGTGTAGCTTGGATACACTCAATGGAAAAGAGAGTTGGTAGTAAACTGATCTAACTTTTTTTTTGATTTAATAGTTTCCAATAAACTGTGAAATCCACTTCCCCTTCTTACCAAAATGCATCAAACATTTCCCTGGATAAAATCGGAGAAAAATATATTCACCTACCTCAATAAATGTCACGAACCGTCCTCGGGGCCCGTGCCGTGACTACCCCAAGCCCGCCTTCCATAGGCCAGGGGCTGACGACTAGCACCAAAGGCGTAAAATCCCGATAACTGGGAAGGAATTGCCTTTGTAAAAGAAAACAAGCATCACAGAGTACAAGCGGAAGAAGTAAACACTAAGTAAAAACTGAGTACAACAGTAGGTGCGGAAAGTTAAAAGGGGCAGGAAATACAAGCCCAAATGTAAAGTATAACTCGAAAGGGAAAACAGCAACTGAAAAGTAAAGCTGTTACGCCGAGCTGTCCACTGGAAATCCCACCTGAAGGGTGGGTACATATAGCTCCTCTGCTCCTCAGGTCCCACCGTCCGCTCCGAGTATGTCTCTCCCAGTGGTCCACCTCCGGGTACCGCCTCGTCGTCACGTCCACCTCTGGGTACCGTCTCGTCGTGAGGTCCTCCTCCGGGTACCATCTCTTCGTATAGTCCACCTCCAGGTACCGTCCAGTCCTCGAACACTCAGCCTCTATCAGCACTGCCTGTCGTCTGCAACCAACACAACGAGGTGCGGGCATAGCCCGTGCAGGGGTGAGTATAACGATACTCAGTAGGGACCCCGAGACCCTCAAGGTCTCACTAAACCAACAAGGATAACCACAAAGAAGATCTCAACAGATAACCTCTACTTAGGTATATGCCCATACATATACCTAAGTTATCAAGTAAGCCATCTCAATCATGAGGAAACACAAGGATTGTGAAATCAACGGATAACCACTACCCGGGTATATGCCCATACATATACCAAAGTTAGAAAGTGACCCATCTCAATCATGAGGTAAACACAAGGTCAAAAGTCTCAGCTCAAACCAGGATTTTCATTATCGAAACCGTAACTGCTGAAGAGCTCCGTCTCTGGAATGTACAGTGGTCATGTCATGACTCCGAGGTACTCCTCACAAACCTAAGACTGCTGAAGAACTCTACCCATCGAGTACTACGGGCCAGCTGCTACAACCAAGCGCTCCCATGTGCCGCTACAACCAAGCGCACCTCTGTCGTGGGTCTTCCGCTACAACCAAGCGCTCCCATGTGCCGCTACAACCAAGCGCACCTCTGTCGTGGGTCTGCCGCTACAACCAAGCGCTCCCATGTGCCGCTACAACCAAGCGCACCTCTGTAACACACCGAGTCGTTCGATCAGCAGTCGTCGGGTCTCAGCCAGCTACACGGTCTCCGTACTCCGCACGCTCGTCACTGGGAGGGTCCGCTCCCTGAGCTACAGGTCGATACTCCTAGTATCTCAAAGTCCCACGAAGAATTATCTCAAAGGACTGCCACGTCATAGGGGTCTCAACGCAACAGACGGCGAGTCAGTCAGACGCCCGGTCTGTGAGTTATTAGCCTTTTCGTCCCAGGGGCCCGGTTGGTTTCATAAGCGAACCAAACCCGGCCGTATCTCAACTGTACCCTGAACTCTCATAGGGTAAACTCAAAGGGACCATTTCTCAACGCGATCACCAATCCCGCTGACGGTTCGTCAAACGGACGTTCTGTCAGAAAGATATCAGCTTTTCCGTTGCAGGGGCCCGGTTGGATTTCGGTGCGATCCAACCCGGCCACTATCCATCTGCATCCAAAACTCGGACGGAGGATGCCAAAAGTTTCGTATCGTCAACAGGAACTCAACGCAATAGACGGCGCGTCAGTCGGACGCCCGGTCTGAGAGTTATTGGATTTTTCGTTTCAGGGGCCCGGTTGGATTTCGGTGCGATCCAACCCGACCGCACTCCGTCGGCATCCAATCCTCGAGCGGAGTAAGCCGAAAGATCCATCTCACTTAGAGGAATTCAACGAAACAGACGGTGCGTCAAGCGGACGCCTGGTCTGTTATTTATTGGTCTTTCCGTCTCACACCCACCCTGGGAAACATCCCAGGAGGTCACCCATCCTGATCACTACTCTAGGCCAAGCACGCTTAACTACAGTGTTTTAACCACGTAGGCTCCCGAAAAAGAAGGTGCACCTTGAGTATAGTATACCGAAACGACCGTCTCGATCCAAGGATCGTGTTGCCGCTAACAACGAGTCGTTTGGAGGCCCGTAGCCAAAGTTACGGGCATTTGACCAAACCGCTCGGTAACGGGGGTTTCGGGCTTGGGCCGTCCCGGCCCGAGAACCCCCGGATGGCCCAAACCGGGTCGACCCGCCCCGGCACCGCCCGGCCCGGCACCGCCCGGCCCGGCGCGGCGCGGCCCGGCCAGGCACGCCGGTTCGGCGCTAGGCAGCGCGCCGGGCGCGCTGCCAGCTCGGCCGAAGGCCGAGCTTGTTGGAAACGGGGGGTCGCCTGCCCCCCCCCCCCCCCCTTTGTGAAACCGGCCCCCCTCATAATGGGGGGCCAAATAACTGCCCGGGGGAATTAAATTCCCCCGGTTTCCACCAACCCGGCCGCCCCGACCTGGCCGGCCGGCTTCTTGTCAACATGACCGGCAAGGGCCGGTCCTCTTCCGTCTTCCGGCACCGGCGGCCCGGCTGGCCGCCGGTCATCACGATCCGCCGCGGCCCGGAACCGGTCGCGGCCTTCGTCATCCGGAGCAGTGCGACGACACCGTGCCCCTCCGCCGCGGCCCCGCTCCGGCCGCGGCGCGACGGCGTCGCGTTCATGATAATTCTTTCCACGGCGCGACGCGACGGCGCCGCGCAATAATTTCTGTGTGATTCCCGCGTGGTGTGACGGCACCACGCTATGTCGTTTCATCCGCAAGAAACATTCAAGAACAAAGGAGGGGGGTTCAGCCGTGTTTGTGCGGTCCGGTCCCCCTCTCGTTAGACGATAACACTTAAACGTTCATCCTCATGTTTTTCATTCTAGAACCAAGAACGGAAAATAATTAAATAAAGCAACAACAAACCCCTACTTCGCTTTTCGTTATGTGTTGACGAAGTCGCGGAAAGGCGGCGGCGATTCGTCGACATCGGTAAAGATAAGCCGTTGACGACGTCGGCGTTCTTCGTGAATGGCGCTCCCTTCTTTATTCCAGAAGGAGTGGGAAGGAGGCATCCAAGAAGGGATCGACGTTGGAAACTTCACGTTCTTCTTTGGAAAAAGGCATTCTTCGTCGAGAAGACGTTGTTCCATGTTTGGAGATGTCCTTCGTGTTCTTCGTCGAGGGTGGAATTCTCTTCAATCCTTCCATGACTCTATCACAAAGATTTAGCCAACCCCAAACAATAAAACAACACACCTTATTATAGTGTTAGCTTAATGAATTCAAAATAATTCAAATTCATTAAGTTACATCCTTCCTTAATGGGTGGAGTGGCTCCAAAATTAATGAAGGTGGAAGTGAAGAGTCACATTTAATTTGGGGGGGGGGGGTTCAAGGGAGTTAAGGAGTTTAAGGAGTTAGGAATTTGAGGGGTTTTGGCACATTAAGTGCAAGGGAGTTTAAGGGGGGTAGAAGAGAGTTAAGGGGAAGGTGAAGGGTTGGGGCTCGTGTGGGCCCCACCTCACCTTAATCCTTACTTGGTTAGTTAGGAACTTGTGATTCCATCCCAACTTCCACACTTAGGATATAACCACTTAAGAAGATAAATAAAATTTGTAACACAAATTTTATTTTTCTTTACACTTAAACCACAACCTTATTAAACAACTGCTCCCAAGAAAACGCAACTCCAGGAAAGGCATTCCTAAGCAAAAACCGGCGCTACGGTTCCATCGGTGCCCTCAGAATTTGATTCCGGGCACCGGTTCAAAAGTTAGAAATTCCCGCTCGTTCGTTCACTGAACGTACCCGAGCCAAACTTCGGAAATTGATTCTGGGCACACCGGGCCTCGGAATCAGGCGCTGTCAGAAACTGTGTTCTTGTAAAATTCCCAAGAAAATTAAGAAAAAACTTTCCTTGAAATTTCCGGGTCTTTGCAATAGAAATATCCTTCTTTTGGTTATCCGCCTAATATATTTTTTCTGTGAGTTATTCTAATGTGATGCTGAATGAAATGTTCTTTATATGTAATTTCTACTACCATCTATGGTCCCATAATGTTTTCCCCCAAAATCATCCCAAAAATCCAGAGTGTGAAAATTATTTCTATATAATGCCTCAAATGGTGTCGTATGTATACTAAATGAAAAATAATTTTATAACTAAACTCATTCAAAGAATGTTGTTGATCCCAAATTCCCTGTTAATCCATTGAACAAGTACATAGAATATCCTCCAAGGTCTGTTTTTTTCATTTTGACTTCCCATCCAATTGAGGATGGAAAACAATACTGAAATTGTATTCATTACCCAACAAATTATGAAGGTATTTCAAATAGTTAGAGGTGAACGTGGGATCATGATACGATATAATAGAGAGTATAATTCAATTTAACCTAATTATCCCTTTAATATCAACCCGACAATTTATTTTCTAGAGATAAAGTGTCTAAAATAGGAATTAAATGTGAATATTTATTAAATCAATCAATAATCACATAAATCACATTGTTAACTTGAGAAGACTTTGGTAATCCCACTATGAAATCCATGGGAATATTATCCCATTTACACTCTGAAACTGGAAATGGCTGATGTATCCCATTTGATAATTTTCATTCTTCATTAACCTAATTACTAGTAAAATACTTCATAGTAAACTCAGTAATTTCACTTTTCATTCCTTCCCACCTGTAATACCCCATAAATACTATATATATCGTTTACGTCTAAGATGAAATGAAAATAGATTACTATGAGTTTCACATAAAAACTCCTTCTTTTTCTATGAATCACAAGGCACACCCATCCTTTTACCAAATCTCAAAAGATAATCTTTTTCAATGTTAAATTCAGGTAAAATTACATTTTTCAACCAATTATACATTTTTATTCAATCCATAGTATTCCTTTTGTGCTGGCATAATTATATATGATAGAGATAATTACACTATAACATGAATCAAAACGAAATTATTTCTTATACAAACAACATCCATGATAAATTTTATCAATCCATTAACCGGGTGGTCATGTTATAAACACAATATGGTTAATGTTTTATTACTTTTATAAATCAAAGTATCAACCAATTTATTTCAATTTCTTGGAAGGTAATAAATTGTGAAATCATATTCCATGACTATTTCAAACCATATTCTTTGTCATATATTCAATTATTTCAGAGTGAATATATACTTAACAATATTATGGACATTATATATTTCATATTTTAATCCATAAAGATGATGGCTAGAAATTTTTAATGGAAAAAAACATCAGAAAATTCTAAATCATATGTAGGGTAATTTAACTCATGAGGTTTTAAATGTCATGAAGCATAAGAAACTACCTAATAATTTTTCATTAGGACACAACCAAGTCATTTCAATGAATCATCAATAAAGAAAACAAATTCACTATTTTTGGATGGTAGGTTCGGAATTATAGAATTTACTATTTATGTTTTCAATTGATGAAAACAATCATCACATTCTATTATCTATATGAACAAAACACCTTTTGAAGTTATGTTATTCAGTAGAATAGATAACAATAAATGTTTTTCAATAAACTTATTGTTATATCCTACAAAATCCAGAAAATAGATATCTCATTTGTATTTTTTGGTATTTTCCATTCTCAAATAAATTTAATTTAATCATGATCAAAATTTGTTCCATATTTAGAAACAATATGAGTCGGGAATGAAATTTTTTGTAACCAAAATCCACTCTTGATGAATTTATTATACTTTTTATTTTCATTAATGGTTATGAAAACACACTTGAGAAGAAATTTATTCTTGTATATATTTTTAGAATACAGTATAATGTAATCAATAAACACAACCAAAAACAAATCCAAAAACTCATGAAAGATTTTATTTATAAATCTTTGAATACAATAGGTTCATCAGATAACCCAAATGGAATTAATAGAAATTCTTAATTACATATCTATAATAGAATATAGTCTTTAGAATGTATACTTCCTTTACATTCAACTATTGGTACTCCGACCTCTAGTCAACCTTTAAAAAATTTGTGCTCCTTGTAGTTGATCTAAAACAAATTCGATATGCGGAAAAAGATACTTGTTCTTAGTAGTGATGTTATGAAAGCCTCTATAACTTATGAAAATATTAATTGGACCATATTTTTATTTATAAGAAAAGATAAGAGCACCTGATGGTGATGTGTTAGGATGAATGAAAATTTTATCAAATAACTTCTCTAATTACATCTCCAACTCTACAAGTTCAATTTTAGCTATGAAATAAGGGTGGGTTGAAATTGCATTTCAATTAGGAACTATGTCAACATGAAATTCAAATTTACACTCAATTATAATACCTAGAAATTTATATGGAAAAACATCACAATACTCAGTTACCACAATCACATAATTTATCTAAATAAATCCTTTGTTTTTAACAATATATGGAATATAAAATTCATTTCCATATTTTAATAGTTTATATTTTTTCTAATATGTTTTAAATGGTATTGGTTCTTTCTTGTACACAAAATGAATCACTTTTTGGAAAAAACATCTTTAGCTCTACAATTTATCTTTGCATTGTTAACAGA
Source organism: Viscum album (assembly GCA_963277665.1). NCBI lineage: Eukaryota > Viridiplantae > Streptophyta > Magnoliopsida > Santalales > Viscaceae > Viscum > Viscum album. Next base: position 321,796,101 of record OY728127.1, read on the forward strand.
AATCCAATACAAACCTTGAATAACATAAAACACTACAAGAGGATGAAAAAATACGTTTTCATGTAAATTATTTCCATAGAGAAGGACTTGAAGATTCCAAAAATTTATGTTTTCCTCATAACTTCTTCATGTTTTTATGATAATTTATGGATTCAATTCTAATGGTGAACATTTCAATTTTCTAGAAAAATTCCCAGAAATTAACAATGGTGTAGAACCTGAATCAATGAACACATTGGTATAATCTGAATAAAAAATAAATAGACATGATACCACTTAATATGATGGACTAATATTTAATGAAGTAGTTACAATTTATTTCACCACACCTTTATTCTTATAGTCTGGCTGCTTCACATCATTAGTGTTCTTTTTTGGATACTAATTTTCAAAATGACCCATCTCATTGCACTTAAAACATTTTTCTGACTATAAATTATATTTTTCTTTAACACAACCATTATATTTTTAATTGCTATTACGAGCCTTATATCCCATTTTACCGCATTTGAAGCACTTCACATTATTGATATGTCATCATCCTATGTGTTTTTTACAACAATTTTCACAAACTATAATCATAATTTATTTTCCATCAGAAGTTTTTATAAATTCTTCCCATTCACATTACACCATGACCCCTTATTCTTTTGGTTTTCATAGAACACATGAAAATTAAAAAAATAAATTTCCACCTTCTCCACGCATTGAACATGTTTTTTTAGTCTTTTAAACTCATAAGAAGATAAATCACTTCAATATGTTGTTTTCTATCACCAGTAAGAATTATTGACTTACTATCAAGTTACTAGATGATATTTGGAGTGTACCTTGCCATTCGGGTGAATTACACTTCGTATGCATCCACTAAATCCCCAACATTCCTCAATTCCAAGAATAGTTTATCGATCCTAATTGAAATCTCCTTAGTTAAATATGAATCATGAAAAATATTTTTGATTTTATCCCATTCTAGAGAATCAATCTCTTCACTCTACCCGATATTCTTAACCATCGAATAACACAAATCATCATCTCCTTGAAAAAGCTAAACTATACGACTATCCTTTTTATTGTGTAATCACCCCTTGACGTAGAAAATATTTTATGGATCGTTAATCAAACATTCCACAAGAACATGGTCAGATGATACACTGAATGATGGAAAATGATATGTCTTTAAATGCTTCTTATTGACTTGTTTCTCTATGTTTGATCTGGTTTATCTTGCGTATGGATACCACCCCCATTTTTATCTTGATTCAAATGTACCATCACCAAAACAAATAGTTTAGTTCTGATTTATACCATTTCAACTAACTGATTGGGAAGGTTGTTTTCATCGAGAAGTCATCCCAAAACAACTGCCTTCTTTTCTCTATGAAAAACCATTATGAAGAGAAATTTATTAGATGAAGAATCAAGGTAATATTTAAATTATCTATCATTTCAATTTGAAGATAAAGTAAAATTAATTTAAAGATATTATGTTAGCATTTTCCTAACTCCTCACTTTATCAAAAATAACCTCTAATACTAACAATAAGAACCCATCCTTAGACATTGCATAATAATGTGTTAGGACAATAATTTATAGTCATTCACATTAAATATTTTTTTGGTTTAGGGTTTTATAGAATCAAGCGATACCAATTATATAAAAACTCAAATATTAAAAATTATACATGACTACTCACTATCCATTTTTTCTTAATCCAAAACATTTCAAAATAAATCATTAATTCATTTTCTAGATAAAAATAATAATAAAATTCATCCTATCTTCTACAATTATATTACCAATCCTTATACCATGTGTAAAAAATTTCGAAAACATGGGATGAGTACAAAAGGATCATTAAGGGAAATGAAATAAGGAATGAAACCATATATCCATGATAATTTAAATGTCATGATTTTTAAAAAAAAACATATAATCTTCACACATAAATCTTAAACCCATTAGTATACCTCATGAAATTATAATATTCTTATAATACTCATATAAATCCTAAATAACAAAGGTATCATGTTTCATCCATGTCATTCACACATTGTATCCACCATTTCTAAATAGAGAGTAACCTCCATGGTTACATTTAGAAAACCCATCATAATATATTCCCTAAATATATTTCAATAAACCCAACTAGTTAACTCCATCACATCACCCAATGCATTGGAGAGATATCTTACACTCACCTGCCCTAATTTTATCAATTAAGCACCCATATTCATAAATAATCCCCACGAACCATAACAGAATGATAACACATAAAACAAATATAAATGAAAAAAAAAATTATACTTTGAAATCCAAAGATATAATATCAAGATATTGAAAAAATTAGTCTGTTCTAAAAACCATTTCCAAAACAAAAAAAACCTAAAATTGTAATATGGTATTTATTTTTTATTTATCAATATTACATCTCATAGAGGAAGCCAAATATCAAATAATGGTCATGGGGGAAGAAAATTCATTATCATCGTATACAATAAAAAAACATTCCATTCGTCATTTAGTAAAAAAATTCATATAAATAATATTTCATTCAAAAAAAATTGAATGATATTTAATGTAAAAGGGGTTTATTATACACCATATTAAAGAAGGTGGTGTATATTATCAAAATATTACTCAATGAAATGAGACTTAGATGAAGTCCCTTACCACGAGTCTCACTCATCTCGTACATTCATTATCATCATGAATAAATAACATAGGTTAATTTATACTTTCTTTATAACCCTTTTCATTTTCATTATTCCCATTATAGAACTAATTTCTCTGTTAAAATAATTACATAATTATTGAAGTTCATATCAGATGTTTTTTTGATATTCGGTAATTGAGTTGAAAATGAACATGGTATGCTGTCAATAGTCCATCGGGTCAAAATTCCAACACATATATAATAAAATTCATGAAATAATAAATACATTTCCATATATATTATACCTTTAAAATCATTTAATAATATGTATATGAAAAATAGAAAATATAATAATCATAGAGAAGGTATGTTGTATGTACGCATGAGTAAAAATTTCATTTTTCCATAATCATGATGGAAATAAGGTAAATATAATTCTATAAATAATGAATGATAAAAAAAATAAACAATATCATGCAAACATTTTAAATATACTTATATATATTATCCAAGTGATGTGGTTATTAATAATGATTCGCAACGCTTCATCAAGGTAATAATTCACATATAAACACGAATGAAATTATTATTTTTATGTACATGGAAAGAATGAACATAATTGATATATTATTTTCCTATAATGATAAATATTTCATGAATATCAAATATGGACATTAATTCTATCATTATAAAAATTCTTGAGAGATGGTTATGGAAAATAAGTTATATCGGTTCATGGATGTCATAGTTCCCACAAACACAAAAATAGAAAATTCTTTTCCCATTTAATGGAAGTGGAAATGAATTTTTGTGATTATATTAAAATAATAACATACCAGTATACTGAGGAACCTAGTTTAATTATTTAATAATTGATGAAGAATATTGGACCGAAGAGGATGAATAAACAAAATTGAAACACCTAAAATAAAAACATTACATTTCTATTAGCTGATCACCGTAATTAAAACAGTAACACTTTACGGAGGGTTTCAGACTAAAATAAGGATTCATGAATGTGGGGAGTGATTCATGTAAGGTTTATTAGATTATCATGGCTGATACAATATGTTTTTAATCTTTATGGAATATATATCAATGGCGTCCCTTTTATAGGAGACATATGGGGCACTTATAGAATTATTAAAAGTATAAAATTAATATAAATTCATTTTCTTTTAAAAATTGGTAAAAAATGATTTATTTCAAATATATAATGATTATGGGTCAAAATTTAATCGTCTAATGAAAATTTGACATGATTTGAAAAAAATTTAATGCTTATCCTTTTTTTAAACCCTTTTTACTCTTACCACTATATCTTGTAATTTACACTTAGTGGGGTAAAGTAATTTTCAAATCATACCAAACGAAAAATGAATGAGTCATAAATATTTTTTTTTCATAATCTAAATATTTTTATAAATAATTTAGTTTTTAAAAAATTATATCCTTTAATAATTATTTTATATTTTAAAATTTGAAATGGGTTAATTTTGATACTATTTTTTCATAAAATTTCAAAAAATAATAACAACATTATTACAAATAAAATAATACATAAAATCATCTATAACATTTCAAATTAATCCCTAAAATTAGTGTATCATATCAAACATTTAAATTATATCTATTTTAATAATATGAATATCATATATTTGATTCTATTGGTAATACATCTGTTACTACATCATCATTGTATTTAAATTAAAATTAATTATTCAACTTCTAAAAATTATAAATAAATTATCATGATGTAGATAATAATATAATCTTTATAATTTTCTATTTATATTTGAATTTATCTTCTATAAAACTTATTATTAAAAATGACTTATTAAAAATGTGAGTTTGACATGTTTAGCTTATCTTTGAAAAAATATCATAAATTTTATAATCTTACAAAAGTGGCATGAAAATGTTATTATTTCAACCTATTGTTGATTTTGATCCAAACCTACTCATACAATGAAATTAGGTCATGTGTTTGAGTTTTTTTTTAAATATTATAATGTTAGTTTTACCTTTAATTACCAGACTTACTATTTACTGTGGTAAAAAAAATAGTAAACATACTACTAACCAAAAATTAGTTTTATCTATTCGATCAAAATTTACATACTAATTAAAATAGGTGAACTCCTTTTATCAAATGTTTTTTTTACAGAAATGGCTAAATTTGGTTTAACACAAATCTAGAAGATGTGGCGAGAATGTGTGTATAAGAAACAATCCAAAATTCCAATAAGTTTGTATTTAAAATTTCAATATGAAAAATACAATAATGATAAACATTGAACTAAATTATAGAAGCATTATATATTTAAACCTCGGAGATCTCTTGCCGCCTCGGCTACATCTCTGTAAACCTCGTCGAGGTGAGACCTGTATAAGAACGTGGTCTCCATCCTCGAACTCTAAAGGTCTCCCTTTTTAGGTTAGAACTGAAACTCAAAACTCCTGCTGCCACGAGGGTAAGGTTGGACGACCCAAGAATGATCGGCTACACCCTCCCATGCAGGAGTTTATCTTGTGCTGCCCAGGGTTTCCTTTTCGCCGACCAAGGAAAACCCATCCCAACGTTTGCTTAATACCATCAATTTGAGTATGAACAGTGATTGCCAAATACATACTCAAACTAACGTCGTAAGGCCTCGACGCTGGCACCAAGAGGTCCTAACCGAGACTATCACCTCAAGGGTCAGATCACACCGTCGGCGTAAGTGTGACTATTGAGTCTCCTCCCAAATGTATCTCCAAACGTGAGGGTCAAGTCAACGGCTTAACCGGAATCTCTAGGTCTGGGAATAGATTCATGGAAGGAAGGGATGATTCGTTTCGATGCCTGTGGCTACGGCAGCTAGTAGAAGATAAATTCCGCACTTCGAATCATCCTTAGAGATCCTTTTTGGTCGCACTCCATGACCTCAAGCAGCTACCCTCTTTCCCTGCTCTCCAACTCCCTGAGTCTAGCGGGGACTACAAAGGCGGGTGATAGTAACATGTTGAAATGTACACCACCACGAGCTGCTCTCCAAGCTCTGCCTCCATGTCTGCTGCTCTGCAGATTCATCTGTACTTAACATTTCCTCTTCTTGAAACATTTTACATGCACAACTCTCCGAGACTGGTGTCAGTTTCCTGCTTTCCAAACTTCTAACATTCTCTGGCTGTATTCGATCAGCAAAGAATTCTCAACCACAAAGGTTCCTTCTAGCACTCTAGCCTAACTAGAATTGCATAGAGAAAAGGTGCTGGCTCGGAAGCCCTTAAACATACCATGCTCAGAGGTCCGACCTTAATTGCACTGATTGAAACGCTTCCATCGAGTACCTGATATGTTCGGTACGCCTCGATGAATTCTCATCTATCAACACGTCATCCCGCCGAAACTGTAAAAGTTCTAGAAAATTCTCGGCCACCTCCTCAAGCCAGTCCTCATCCGCCTATGAGTCAGGTTCACCTCAGAACATGAGGGTATCTGAAGTTAGAACACATGTAATGCAGTAAACTTACATGTGTCACCTACCGGTACTGCCGGTTGTAACTACTGACCAACAATTAGTGATGTATAGCTAACACACTACCCAAAGGCACTATCTCAGGCATCAGTTCACGTACCGAAGCCTCATCACTATGCAGACCATCCTCATGGTCATTCACTGGAAAACACTAGTGGCCAAGTCCACCATCCACTCTACTGATGTCTCAGCTAGGCGGAAAACTCTAGCAATCGCCTCCAGCCACTGCTCTGCTATTTGGAAATCTGCCTCGCCTCGTAACTTCTGAGGCCTCTACTACTGGAACTCATGCAACGCGCTCCGCCAGCGTGCACAGTTTTCTAGTATAGCCATTGGCATCTGCTGCCCAACAGGTGGTGGTGCTACTGGTACACCACCCGAGGGTGCCAACATAGTAAAAAGGGCCCTGCACTAGAGCCTCGTCGCTCAGTGAGTCGTCATCGAGTACTCTCTCGGAACTCCAACTGACTGTCTGCGTGGAGACATCCTGAACAGATGCAACACGGTCAACGTCTTATACCTGGTGAGCTGACCTGGTTTGAGATGACTTTAAAACTTTTGAAACACACACGCAATCAGTGTTTTTGTGTACAAAGTCGGAAATCAGTAGTCATGGTCCTGGTGTACGGATACGTCGGCCGCCGCACCAACACTGGACTCCCTGAACTGAAGACCACACTCGGTACCCTTAACACTATTGATTCACATAGAAAAAGATCAGAGTCCTGAGTTCTGCGGTAGAACCGAACTCCTCTGATACCAATTTGTCACGACCCGTCCTCGGGGCCCGTGCCGTGACTACCCCAATTCCGCCTTCCATAGGCCAGGGGCTGGCGACTAGCACCAAAGGCGTAAAATCCCGATAACTGGGAAGGCATTGCCTTTATAAAATAAAACAAGCACCACAGAGTACAAGCGGAAGAAGTAAACACTATGTAAAAACTGAGTACAACAGTAAGTGCGGAAAGTAAAAAGGGGCCAGAAATACAGGCCCAACTGTAAAGTACAACTCGAAAGGGAAAACAGAAACTGAAAAGTAAAGCTGCTACGCCGAGCTGTCCACTGGAAATCCCACCTGAAGGGTGGGTACATATAGCTCCTCTGCTCCTCAGGTCCCGCCGTCCACTCCGAGTATGTCTCTCCCAGTGGTCCACCTCTGGGTACCGCCTCGTCGTCATCTCCACCTCTGGGTACCGTCTCGTCGTGAGGTCCTCCTCCGAGTACCATCTCTTCGTATAGTCCACCTCCAGGTACCGTCCAGTCCTCGAACACTCAGCCTCTGTCAGCATTGCCCGTCATTTGAAACCAACACAATGAGGTGCGGGCATAGCCCGTGCAGGGGTGAGTATAACGATACTCAGTAGGGACCCTGAGACCCTCAAGGTCTCACTAAACCAACAAGGATAACCACAAAAAAGATCTCAACAGATAACCTCTACTTATGTATATTCCCATACATATACCTAAGTTATCAAGTAACTCATCTCAATCATGAGGAAACACAAGGATTGTGAAATCAACGGATAACCACTACCCGGGTATATGCCCATACATATACCAAAGTTAGCAAGTGACCCATCTCAATCATGAGGTAAACACAAGGTCAAAAGTCTCAGCTCAAACAAGGATTTTCATTATCGAAACCGTAACTGCTGAAGAGCTCCTTCTCTGGAGTGTACAGTGGTCCTGTCACGACTCCGAGGTATTGCTCACAAACCTAAGACTTCTGAAGAACTCCACCCATCGAGTACTGCGGGCCAGCTGCTACAATTAAGCGCTCCCATGTGCCGCTACAACCAAGCGCACCTCTGTCGTGGGTCTGCCGCTACAACCAAGCGCTCCCATGTGCCGCTATAACCAAACGCACCTCTGTCGTGGGTCTGCCGCTACAACCAAGCACTCCCATGTGCCGCTACAACCAAGCGCACCTCTGTAACACACCGAGTCGTTCGATCACCAGTCGTCGGGTCTCAACCAGCTACATGGTCTTCATACTCCGCACGCTCGTCACTGGGAGGGTCCGATCCACGAGCTACAGGTTGATACTCCAAGTATCTCAAAGTCCCACAAAGAAGTATCTCAAAGGACTGCCACGTCATAGGGGTCTCAACGCAACAGACGGCGCGTCAATCAGACGCCCGGTCTGTGAGTTATTAGCCTTTTCGTCCCAGGGGCCCGGTTGGTTTTGTGAGCGAACCAAACCCGGACGTATCTCAACTGTACCCCGAACTCTCATAGGGTAAACTCATAGGGACCGTTTCTCAACGCGATCACCAACGCCGCTGACGGTTCGTCAAACGGACGTTCTGTCAGAAAGATATCTTCTTTTCCGTTCCAGGGGCTCGGTTGGATTTCGGTGCGATCCAACCCAGCCACTATCCATCTGCATCCAAAACTCAGGTGGAGGATGCCAAAAGTTTCGTATCGTCAACAGGAACTCAACGCAACAGACGGCGCGTCAAGCGGACGCCCGGTCTGAGAGTTATTGGCTTTTTCGTTCTAGGGGCCCGGTTGGATTTCGGTGCGATCAAACCCGACCGCACTCCGTAGGCATCCAAACCTCGAGTGGAGTAAGCCGAAAGATCCATCTCACTTAGAGGAATTCAACGAAACAGACGGTGCGTCAATCGGACGCCTGGTCTGTTATTTATTGGCCTTTCCGTCTCACACCCACCCTGGGAAACTTCCCAAGAGGTCACCCATCCAGATCACTACTCTAGGCCAAGCACGCTTAACTACGGAGTTTTAACCACGTAGGCTCCCGAAAAAGAAGTGGCACCTTGACTATAGTATACCGAAACGACCGTCTCGATCCAAGGATCACGTTGCCGCTGACGACGAGTCGTTTGGAGGCCCGTAGCCCAAGATACGGGCATTTGACCAAACCACTCGGTAACGGGGGTTTCGGGCCCGGGCCGTTCCGGCCCGAGACCCCCCGGATGGCCCGAACCGGGTCGACCCGGCCCGGACGGGGTCGACCCGGCCCGACACAGCCCGGCCCGGCCCGGCGTGGCCCGGCGCGGCGAACCGGCCAGGCGCGCCTGTTCGGCGCTAGGCAGCGCGCTGGGCGCGCTGCCAGCTTGGCCGAAGGCTGAGCCTGCTGGAAACGGGGGGTTGCCTGCCCCCCTTTTTGAAACCGGCCCCCCTCATAATGGGGGGCCAAATAACTGCCCGGGGGAATTAAATTCCCCCAGTTTCCACCAACCCGGCCGGCCCGACCTGGCCGGCCGACTTCTTGTCAACAGGACCGGCAAGGGCCGGTCCTCTTCCGTCTTCCGGCACCGGCGGCCCGGCTGGCCGCCGGTCATCACGATCCGCCGCGGCCCGGAAACGGCCGCGGCCTTCGTCATCCGGCGCAGTGCTACGGCACCGCGCCCCTCTGCCGCGGCCCCGCTCCGGACGCGGCGTCTTCAGTTTCCTTCGACGCGGCGCGACGGCATCACGTTCATGATAATTCTTTCCACGGCGCCGCGCGACGGCGCCGCGCAATAATTTCAGTGTGATTCCCGTGTGGTGCAATGGCACCACGCTATGTCGTTTCATCCGCAAGAAAAATTCAAGAACAAAGGAGGGGGGTTCGGCCGTGTTTGTGCGGTCCGGTCCCCCTCTCGTTAGACAATAACACTTAAACGTTCATCCTCAAGTTTGTCATTCTAGAACCAAGAACGGAAAATAATTAAATAAAGCAACGACAAACCCCTACTTCGCTTTTCGTTATGTGTTGACGAAGTCGCGGAAAGGCGGCGGCGATTCGTCGACATCGGAAAAGAGAAGCCGTTGACGACGTCGGCGTTCTTCGTGAAAGGCGCTCCCTTCTTTATTCCGGAAGGAGTGGGAAGGAGGCATCCAAGAAGGGATCGACGTTGGAAACTTCACGTTCTTCTTTGGAAAATGCATTCTTCGTCGAGAAGACGTTGTTCCATGTTTGGAGATGTCCTTCGTGTTCTTCGTCGAGGGTGGAATTCTCTTCAATCCTTCCATGACTCTATCACAAAGATTTAGCCAACCCCAAACATTAAAACAACACACCTTATTATAGTGTTAGCTTAATGAATTCAAAATAATTCAAATTTATTAAGTTACATCCTTCATTAATGGGTGGAGAGGCTCCAAAATTAATGAAGGTGGAAGTGAAGAGTCACATTTAATTGGGGGGGGGGTGGTTCAAGGGAGTTAAGGAGTTTAAGGAGTTAGGAATTTGAGGGGTTTTGGCACATTAAGTGCAAGGGAGTTTAAGGGGGGTAGAAGAGAGTTAAGGGGAAGGTGAAGGGTTGGGGCTCGTGTGGGCCCCACCTCACCTTAATCCTCACTTGGTTAGTTAGGAACTTGTGATTCCACCCCAACTTCAACACTTAGGATATAACCACTTAAGAAGATAAATAAAATTTGTAACACAAATTTTAGTTTTCGTTACACTTAAACCACAACCTTATTAAACAACTGCTCCCAAGCAAACGCAACTTCAGGAAAGGCATTCCTAAGCAAAAACTGGCGCTACGGTTCCATCGGTGCCCTCAGAATTTGATTCCGGGCATCGGTTCAAAAGTTAGAAATTCCCGCTGGTTCGTTCACTGAACGTACCCGAGCCAAACTTCGGAAATTGATTTTGGGCACACCGGGCCTCGGAATCAGGCGCTGTCAGAAACTTTGTTCTTGTAAAATTCTCAAGAAAATTAAGAAAAAAATTTCCTTGAAATTTTCGGGTCTTTACAATAGAAATATCCTTCTTTTGGTTATCCGCCTAATATATTTGTTCTCTGAGTTATTCTAATGTGATGCTGAATGAAATGTTATTTATATGTAATTTCTACTACCATCTATGGTCCCATAATGTCTTTCCCCAAAATCATCCCAAAAATCCAAAGTTTGAAAATTATTTCTATATAATGCCTCAAATGGTGTCGTATGTATACTAGATGAAAAATAATTTTATAACTAAACTCATTCAAAGAATGTTGTTGATCCCAAATTCCCTGGTAATCCATTGAACAAGTACATAGAATATCCTCCAAGGTCTGTTTTTTCATTTTGACTTCCCATCCAATTGAGGATGGAAAACAATACTGAAATTGTATTCATTACCCAACAAATTATGAAGGTATTTCAAATAGTTAGAGGTGAACTTGGGATCATGATACGATGTAATAGAGAGTATAATTCAATTTAACCTAATTATCCCTTTAATATCAACCCGACAATTTTTTTTCTAGAGATAAAGTGTCTAAAATAGGAATTAAATGTGAATATTTCTTAAATCAATCAATAATCACATAAATCACATTGTTAACTTGAGAAGCCTTTGGTAATCCCACTATGAAATCCATGGGAATATTTTCCCATTTACACTCTGAAACTGGAAATGGCTGATGTATCCCATTTGATAATTTTCATTCTTCATTAACCTAATTACTAGTAAAATACTTCATAGTAAACTCAGTAATTTCACTTTTCATTCCTTCCCACCTGTAATACCCCATAAATACTATATATATTTGTTTACATCTAAGATGAAATGAAAATGGATTACTATGAGTTTCACATAAAAACTCCTTCTTTTTCTATGAATCACAAGGCACACCCATCCTTTTACCAAATCTCAAAACATAATCTTTTTCAATGTTAAATTCAGGTAAAATTACATTTTTCAACCAATTATACATTTTTATTCAATCCATAGTATTCCTTTTGTGCTGGGATAATTATATATGATAGAGAAAATTACACTATAACATGAATCAAAACGAAATTATTTCTTATACAAACAACTTCCATGATAAATTTTATCAAACCATTAATCGGGTGGTCATGTTATAAACACAATATAGTTAATGTTTTATTACTTTTATAGATCAAAGTATCAACCAATTTATTTCAATTTCTTGGAAGGTAATAAATTGTGAAATCATATTCCATGATTATTTCAAACCATATTCTTTCTCACATATTCAATTATTTCAGAGTGAATATATACTTAACAATATTATGGACATTATATATTTCATATTTTAATCCATAAAGATGATGGCTAGAAATTTTTAATGGAAAAAAACATCATCAAATTCTAAATCATATGTAGGGTAATTTAACTCATGAGGTTTTAAATGTCATGAAGTATAAGAAACTACCTAATAATTTTACATTAGGACACAACCAAGTCATTTCAATGAATCATCAATATAGAAAACAAATTCCCCGTTTTTGGATGGTAGGTTCGGAATTATAGAATTTACTATTTATGTTTTCAATTGATGAAAACAATCATCACATTCTATTATCTATATGAACAAAACACCTTTTGAAGTTATGTTATTCAGTGGAATAGATAACAATAAATGTTTTTCAATAAACTTATTGTTATATCCTACAAAATCCAGAAAATAGATATCTCATTTGTATTTTTTGGTATTTTCCATTCTCAAATAAATTTAATTTAATCATGATCAAAATTTGTTCCATATTTAGAAACAATATGAGTCGGGAATGAAATTTTTTGTAACCAAAATCCACTCTTGATGAATTTATTATACATTTTATTTTCATTAATGGTTATGAAAACACAATTGAGAGGAAATTTATTCTTGTATTTATTTTTAGAATACAGTATAATGTAATCAATAAACACAACCAAAAACAAATCCAAAAACTCATGAAACATTTTATTTATAAGATCTTTGAATACAATAGGTTCATCAAATAACCCAAATGGAATTAATAGAAATTCTTAATTACATATATATAATAGAATATAGTCTTTAGAATTTATACTTCCTTTACATTCAACTATTGGTACTCCGACCTCTAGTCAACCTTTAAAAAATTTGTGCTCCTTGTAGTTGATCTAAAACAAAAACGATATGCGGAAAAAGATACTTGTTCTTAGTAGTGATGTTATGAAAGCCTCTATAACTTATGAAAATATTAATTGGACCATATTTTTATTTATAAGAAAAGATAAGAGCACCTGATGGTGATGTGTTAGGATGAATTAAAATTTTATCAAATAACTCCTCTAATTACATCTCCAACTCTACAAGTTCAATTTTAGCTATGCAATAAGGGTGGGTTGAAATTGGATTTCAATTAGGAACTATGTCAACATGAAATTCAAATTTACACTCAATTATAATACCTAGAAATTTATATGGAAAAACATCACAATACTCAGTTACCACAATCACATAATTTATCTAAATAAATCCTTCGTTTTTAACAATATATGTAATATAAAATTAATTTCCATATTTTAATAGTTTATATTTTTTCTAATATGTTTTCAATGGTATGGGTTCTTTCTTGTACACAAAATGAAGCACTTTTTGGAAAAAACATCTTTAGCTCTACAATTTATCTTTGCATTGTTAACAGAAATCCAATACAAACCTTGAATAACATCAAACACTACAAGAGGATGAAAAACTAGGTTTTCATGTAAATTATTTCCATAGAGAAGGACTTGAAGATTCCAAAAATTTATGTTTTCCTCAAAACTTCTTCATGTTTTTATGACAATTTATGGATTCAATTCTAATAGTGAACATTTCAATTTTCTAGAAAAATTCCCAGAAATTAACAAAGGTGTAGAACCTGAATCAATGAACACATTGGTATAATATGAATAAAATATAAATAGACATGATACCACTTAATATGATGGACTAATATTTAATGAAGTAGTTACATTATATTTCACCACACCTTTATTCTTATAGTCTGGCTGCTTCACATCATTAGTGTTCTTTTTTGGATACTAATTTTCAAAATGACCCATCTCATTGCAGTTAAAACATTTTTCTGACTATAAATTATATTTTTCTTTAACACAACCATTATATTTTTAATTGCTATTACGAGCCTTATATCCCATTTTACCGCATTTGAAGCACTTCACATTATTGATATGTCATCGTCCTATGTGTTTTTTACAACAATTTTCACAAACTATAATCATGATTTATTTTCCATCAGAAATTTTTATAAATTCTTCCCATTCACATTACACCATGACCCCTTATTCTTTTGGTTTTCATAGAACACGTGAAAATTAAAAAAATAAATTTCCACCTTCTCCACGCATTGAACATGTTTTTTTAGTCTTTTAAACTCATAAGAAGATAAATCACTTCAATATGTTGTTTTCTATCACCAGTAAGAATTATTGACTTACTATCAAGTTACTAGATGATATTTGGAGTGTACCTTGCCATTCGGGTGAATTACACTTCGTATGCATCCACTAAATCCCCAACATTCCTCAATTCCAAGAATAGTTTATCGATCCTAATTGAAATCTCCTTAGTTAAATATGAATCATGAAAAATATTTTTGATTTTATCCCATTCTAGAGAATCAATCTCTTCACTCTACCCGATATTCTTAACCATCGAATAACACAAATCATCATCTCCTTGAAAATGCTAAACTATACGACTATCCTTTTTATTGTGTAATCACCCCTTGACGTAGAAAATATTTTATGGATCGTTAATCAAACATTCCACAAGAACGTGGTCAGATGATACACTGAATGGTGGAAAATGATATGTCTTTAAATGATTCCTATTGACATGTTTCTCTCTGTTTGATCTGGTTTATCTTGCGTATGAATACCACCCCCATTTTTATCATGATTCAAATGTACCATCACCAAAACAAATAGTTTAGTTCTGATTTATACCATTTCAACTAACTGATTGGGAAGGTTGTTTTCATCGAGAAGTCATCCCAGAACAACTGCCTTCTTTTCTCTATGAAAAACCATTATGAAGAGAAATTTATTAGATGAAGAATCAAGGTAATATTTAAATTATATATCATTTAAATTTGAAGATAAAGTAAAATTAATTTAAAGATATTATGTTAGCATTGTCCTAACTCCTCACTTTATTTAAAATAACCTCTAATACTAACAATAAGAACCCATCCTTATACATTGCATAATAATGAGTTTGGACAATAATTTACAGTCATTCACATTAAATATTTTTTTGGTTTAGGGTTTTATAGAATCAAGCGATACCAATTATATAAAAACTCAAATATTAAAAATTATACATGACTACTCACTATCCATTTTTTCTTAATCCAAAACTTTTCAAAATAAATCATTAATTCATTTTCTAGATAAAAATAATAATAAAATTCATCCTATCTTCTGCAATTATATTACCAATCCTTATACCATGTGTAAAAAATTTCGAAAACATGGGATGAGTACAAAAGGATCATTAAGGGAAATGAAATAAGGAATGAAACCATATATCCATGATAATTTAAATGTCATGATTTTTAAAAAAAACATATAATCTTCACACATAAATCATAAACCCATTAGTATACCTCATGAAATTATAATATTCATATAATACTCATATAAATCCTAAATAACAAAGGTATCATGTTTCATCCACGTCATTCACACATTGTATCCACCATTTCTAAATAGAGAGTAACCTCCATGGTTACATTTAGAAAACCCATCACAATATATTCCCTAAATATATTTCAATAAACCCAACTAGTTAACTCCATCACATCACCCAATGCATTGGAGAGATATCTTACACTCACCTGCCCTAATTTTATCAATTAACCACCCATATTCATAAATAATCCCCACGAACCATAACAGAATGATAACACATAAAACAAATATAAATGAAAAAAAAATTCTACTTTGAAATCAAAAGATATAATATCAAGATATTGACACAATTAGTCTGTTCTAAAAACCATTTCCAAAACAAAACAAAACCTAAAATTGTAATATGGTATTTATTTTTTATTTATCAATATTACATCTCATAGAGGAAGCCAAATATCAAATAATGGTCCTGGGGGAAGAAAATTCATTATCATTGCATACAATAAAAAAACATTCCATTCGTCATTTAGTAAAATAATTCATATAAATAATATTTCATTCAAAAAAAATTGAATGATATTTAATGTAAAAGGGGTTTATTATACACCATATTAAACAAGGTGGTGTATATTATCAAAATATTCCTCAATTAAGTGAGACTTTGATGAAGTCCCTTACCACGAGTCTCACTCATCTCGTACATTCATTATCATCATGAATAAATAACATAGGTTAATTTATACTTTCTTTATAACCCTTTTCATTTTCATTATTCCCATTATAGAACTTATTTCTCTGTTAAAATAATTACATAATTATTGAAGTTCATATTAGATGATTTTTTGATATTCGGTAATTGAGTTGAAAATGAACATGGTATGCTGTCAATAGTCTATCGGGTCAAAATTCCAACACATATATAATAAAATTCATGAAATAATAAATACATTTTCATATATATTATACCTTTAAAATCATTTAATAATATGTATATGAAAAATAGAAAATATAATAATCATAGAGAAGGTATGTTGTATGTACGCATGAGTAAAAATTTCATTTTTCCGTAATCAGGATGGAAATAAGGTAAATATAATTCTATAAATAATGAATGATAAAAAAAATAAACAATATCATGCAAACATATTAAATATACTTATATATATTATCCAAGTGATGTGGTTATTAATAATGATTCGCAACGCTTCATCAAGGTAATAATTCACATATAAACACGAATGAAATTATTATTTTTATGTATATGGAAAGAATGAACATAATTGATATATTATTTTCCTATAATGATAAATATTTCATGAATATCAAATATAGACATTAATTCTATCATTATAAAAATTCTTGAGAGATGGTTATGGAAAATAAGTTATATCGGTTCATGGATGTCATAGTTCCCACAAACACAAAAATAGAAAATTCTTTTCCCATTTAATGGAAGTGGAAATGAATTTTTGTGATTATATTAAAATAATAACATACCAGTATACTGAGGAACCTAGTTTAATTATTTAATAATTGATGAAGAATATTGGACCGAAGAGGATGAATAAATAAAATTGAAACACCTAAAATAAAAACATTACATTTCTATTAGATGATCACCGTAATTAAAACAGTAACACTTTACGGAGGGTTTCGGACTAAAATAAGGATTCATGAATGTGGGGAGTGATTCATGTAAGGTTTATTAGATTATCATGGCTGATACAATATGTTTTTAATCCTTATGGAATATATATCAATGGCTTCCCTTTTATAGGAGACATATGGGGCACTCATAGAATTATTAAAAGTATAAAATTAATATAAATTCATTTTCTTTTAAAAATTGGTAAAAAATGATTTATTTCAAATATATAATGATTATGGGTCAAAATTTAATCGTCTAATGAAAATTTGACATGATTCGAAATTTTTTTAATGCTTATCCTTTTTTTAAACCCTTTTTACTCTTACCACTATATCTTGTAATTTACACTTAGTGGGGTAAAGTAATTTTCAAATCATACCAAACGAAAAATGAATGATTCATCAATATTTTTTTTCATAATCTAAATATTTTTATAAATAATTTAGTTTTTAAAAAATTATATCCTTTAATAATTATTTTATATTTTAAAATTTGAAATGGGTTAATTTTGATACTATTTTTTCATAAAATTTCAAAAAATAATAACAACATTATTACAAATAAAATAATACATAAAATCATCTATAACATTTCAAATTAATCCCTAAAATTAGTGTATCATATCAAACATTTAAATTATATCTATTTTAATAATAAGAATATCATATATTTGATTCTAATGGTAATAAATCTCTTACTACATCATCATTGTATTTAAATTAAAATTAATTATTCAACTTCTAAAAATTATAAATAAATTATCATGATGTAGATAATAATATAATCTTTATAATTTTCTATTTATATTTGAATTTATCTTCTATAAAACTTATTATTAAAAATGACTTATTAAAAATGTGAGTTTGACATGTTTAACTTATCTTTGAAAAAATATCATAAATTTTATAATATTACAAAAGTGGCATGAAAATGTTATTATTTCAACCTATTGTTGATTTTGATCCAAACCTACTCATACAACGAAATTAGGACATGTGTTTGAGTTTTTTTTAAATATTATAATGTTAATTTTACCTTTAATTACCAGACTTACTATTTACCGTGGTAAAAAAAATAGTAAAGATACTACTAACCAAAAATTAGTTTTATCTATTCGATCAAAATTTACATACTAATTACAATAGGGGAACTCCTTTTATCAAATGTTTTTTTTACAGAAATTGCTAAATTTGGTTTAACACAAATCTAGAAGATGTGGCGAGAATGTGTGTATAAGAAACAATCCAAAATTCCAATAAGTTTGTATTTAAAATTTCAATATGAAAAATACAATAATGATAAACATTGAACTAAATTATAGAAGCATTATTTATTTATAATTTAAAATAATTTAAATTTATAATCATTCTATAAATAATTTAGATGATATAAATTTTTTCAAATGCTTTATTTTTTAATAACAATTAAAAAATAAATATTATGAGAAAAACACCTAAAATTCAACCAAAGTAAATTTTCATGTTCCTCTTCTATGAAAAATATTAATTTTTCATATAAAACATATAACAATATCAATAACTATATTTAAAAAGTGTTATCCATCAAAGGTTAGAAAAACAAACTTTTAAAAATATTAGATCTTTTATGCCTAAAATTTTATTTATTATAATTTTAAGCCCATAAATGTTATTGGAATAAAGTGAAATCATTTAATAAACATGTGTAAATATAATATAGTATGTTTTGTTCATTCCTTCCTTTAAAATTTCTAGTTGATAACTACCAATTATAATAATAATGTTAACAATATATTTTTTTATGGTATAACACATTCTTGTATGTAACGTATGATTTCGTAGAAACCCACTATCATGTGTTGGGTATTCTATCATACATAGCATCCCCTTTAATGTAAAATAATTATCTAATTCAAAAATATTAATAGATTTGAAAATTTATTTTTCAATAATTACATGGGAGGTTACCCATATTCTATTGATTCATGTCCCATAGTCGTCCACTTACAAGGGTTTTATCTCCCCTATATGTTATGTATATACTGAGGTGAAAAAAATTACCTAGTAGAATTACATATTTTTTAGGGATAATGATAAAAAATTTAAATTCATTTTTATGTTTTATTGTGTATATTTTTTTTATGATCCTAATATTCCAATGACACTAATGTTTTGTTTCATGGATTTGTAACACTATTATATACTTTAGCATAAAAATGATGTAATAGTATTTTATGAAAATTTTGGGTCCCTATATATGTTGTCAGATCATGGGTAATTAAATTTTGGAATTATCATTTGACATTTTTTGAATAATTCATATCAATAAGATTATGTATATATAAGTATACAATAAGAATCATTTTATAATAATTCTAAACACAGGAATCAAAATGATATACTTTCAGAGTAAATTTACCAGTTTTTAAAAATTATTTAATCATTCATTGTTGACTTCTGTTTTGTTATAAAAAATTATAACATAGTGGGAATAAAGAGAATATAGGACAATAACCATTTTGGGAGAAAAATACAATGAGTCATCGAACAATATTCCAAATTCCATGGTATATTGAGCATGAAACATTATAGTGATGGTATACCCAACTATCTCAGGCTATGAACAATAACCAAAACATTGTAGATTTTTTATTTCACCCATGAAGGAATAACATGTTATTGATCCCATTATATAGTAACAAATATCAATTATTAGTGTATCTTTTGATCTACTTATTGAGGAAGAGTATATTAACTAAATGAGGAATATATTTTTCTAGTATTATGATAATGGGGATGTGACTCCGGATATCTATCATTAAAACGAAGAATCTATTCATTGGTGGGAATTGATAAATAATGCTAATTTTATGGTTGAAATACAAGAGATAGAGTGGGAATAAATTATGAAAAATATTTATTATTATGTATATACAGAGAAATATTCAAATAAATATGGATATATAGTTATTAGAGTTGAGTAAATAGGAATGTGAATCAACCATAGACTACATTGAATCATTCACAAGGATTTCCTGATATACCTGAAGATTTTTTATCCAAAATTATAAAAAATATATAGTCTATTAGGTGGTTTAATATGAGACAATCAAAAGGATCAAAATATAAAACATTTTTTATGTTAAAATGAAGTATATTGATTTTCCCAAACATTAGATATTGATTTCAGAGAATGGTCTCGTGGTTATGGACATAAGTAGATAATAATGGTGTCTCATGTTATAGGATCAAATAAAAATGGAGGACAAAGGACCCTGACACCCACCTGTCAAAATATTTGGATGAAACGACATTTTAATTGACTAAATTGTATGCAGAAATGATTCAAGTGTGGGAGATAGGGACACCATGATCATGAATGTCAAAGTGAAATGTAGATGGTGAAAAAATAATGTTTTAATGGAAGGAAGATCCTAATTCACCACCCATGGATTAATTATTCATCTATAGGTGGAATAAAACTATATAATCCATTTCTATAAACCAGGGTCCATTGATGGATACCATGATAGAAACCAAAAAATTCAATGGTGAAAGGGAAATAATATTCCATCCCAAATTCTGAAGTAGTGCGTGGAAATGATGTTATACAATGTTCACATCCAAATCACTAATGAAGATAAAATGTTTTATTTGATTTTTTTCCACATTCTATTATATCTTACAAGTGTGATAGAACTATTTAATGTAATCCCCAATACCTTGATCTTTAGATATCTATGAAAATACCTATTGGTAAGATACATGCAACCATTCTTTTAGACCCTTCTCCTATTTCTGTAAGTAAAAATATTTTTCCTATGAATCAAATAATAATTATGTTGATTGAATTTAATGATATACTATTAATGTATTGGATCCCATTAAAGATACCCCACATCAATTATCAGAAATGGGAAATCTATTTTCATATTCAAAACTGTCCCATGATCATGTAAAAATTCAAGGGAGATCTTGACAATAGAATTAAAAATCCCTCAATGGTGTTGGGGTGGATACCCTATTTTGGAAAATATGATTCAAAAATGGATGATTCATAGAGTTTTATGGAAATCCACTATATCCTAATGTATTTTTCTAGATATATATTATACATAGAGGCAATCCAATCTCCAAAGAACACAATTGGATGGCTCTTATTGAATCAGAGTAGTTAAATAAAACAATTATGATCATTTGGAAAAGTATTTATACGCCCTAGTGCATCACACTAAGTTCCACTAGAGCTCTCTATAAAGATAAAGGATGGATAAATCTGGTTGTGTCTCGACTATAGGGAGCTCAATAAGATCACTATAAAGAACAAGTATCCAATACCAACAATTGACAAAAAATTTGATCATCTACAATAAGGTAAGTATTAATCCAATGTGTATCTTCATTTGGAATATCATTAGTTTATGGTGAATAAATATGATATTCAAAATATAGGTTTTCAAAAAATATAAGGTAACTATGAGTTCATAGAGACTCCCTTCCAGTTTAATAATTCTAATATTATCTTTATGGATATGATGAATAGGTTATTTAAAGGACAACTTGATAAATTTATGTAATTATTCATCGATGTTATTATAATTTACTTCAAGTCAAAGGAGGAGCATAAATATACTCTATATACTGTTATATAAAACATAAGTAAGGGTAAAATGTATGTTATGTTCTATAAGTTTTAATTAGGGATATATTAAGTCAAATTCTGATGAAACATTATCAAAAGTGACCACATTATTGTGGAACCTTCAATGATAATTGGAATTGGGGAATATCCTAGACCCACAAGTGACATGAAAATTTATTGATTCCATGAATTAGTGGGAAACTATCTATTTTTTTAATGAATTTATTTTAATTTTATAGCCTGATAAATAATTTAACAATGAGAGTAGTACTGTTTGTATAGATCCAAAAATGCATTGAAAAATTTATAGTTCCGAAGAAGTGTCCATGTGCTATTATTATACAAAAACTGTAAACAAGTAGAGAGGGTTCTCTAATATACAATGATAATTTAAAGAAACCCATGGGATTGGTACTCATATAGAATGAGAAATTTACAATCTATTTCTAAAAAACAAAGTATCAATGAGAAAATTTACCTGAGACATGATATAGGTTAGGAATCTATTATCCTTTATTTTCAGTTTTGGGTAAACTATATCTACATTAACAAATATGATATATATATATATATCAAAATATTCTACGTAATCTATTAAAAAAATGAAACTCAACCATATACAATAAGATTGTTAGACCTAATTGAGGAAAATGGTTTCTCTATTCATGATAATTTGGGAAATTTGAACAAGGAAGATGATTATCATACAAGAAGTGATCCTACAATTATATCATGATGTAGACTGAGAAAGTACTTGTATTCATTGGTATTGAAAGGATGGATTTATAAATCATAAAAACATAGAATACATCCTACCATAACTCAATGATTTCTTAACTATATATCCACATTAATACGATATAGGTATAATGGAATGATATTGATCATCAAAACATTGTGGAAGACATAAGAAATCGCAACCCTCATGAGTTATAGATTGATGAAGATGGAGTGATTCAGTTTACATCTTGTATTTATTTACTTCACCACTTGAGATAAATATTTATCTATTGGATAATGATCATATATCATCATTCCCTATGAATACTAAAATTTCAATAAGGTAATATTATATTTGATAAAACATATGGTAGTAAAAATTAATAATGAAGAATGATGAATAAATCTAATGATGCTTTTGTGTGAGCATGTTATTGATATGAAACATATGTCCAAGGGTATGATGCTATAATTTTCTACACACATAAGTAAATGGGATAAATTCACCATGAAATTTTTCATAAACCTCATGAAGACATCCAATGAAATCAAAATGAAATTTTTTATAGTGGATCATAACACAAACACATCCCACTTCATTATTCCTCGGGATGATTTAAATCTTAGGCAAAATTAGATGATATATTTAAAGGAAATGTAGAGGCTTTAGGGGGAACCACTTTTGATTGTCTATAATCACAATCCAAGAATCATTTAAAAATTATAGAGAAGTCTTAAACAGTCGATAATTACTAAATAAAATTTAGTATTCAAAATCTCTCCAAAATATATGTCCAATATAAAATGAATAATCTATTGCTCAAAAAAATTATAAGTTCCTTATCAATGAAATTTAATGGAGCATCTGATCGATATCTCTCATTAGATGATTTCTAAATCAACATTAAATACCACTAGTTTTTCCAAATGGTTCATATAAATCATTTTATGGGAAATGATTTCAAACTCCTAAATGTTGGTATGAATTCGGTTAATAAATGATAATTGGACGTGGTCTTGTCCATGAAATGATTGCAAATGAACAAGCAGTTGAAAAAATATATAAAATGATCAGATTCATCAATATAGTTATGTTGAAAACTGGTGGAAGAACATGGAGTTTGATGTGGGAGACAACTTTTTCCATTAAACATAACAATTTAATATTTTCATGCAGTTTGGTGAAAGGTAAAATATTATCCCATGGTGCATTGGCCCCTATGATATCGATAATCACATATGAGAAGTGGCCTTTCATCTTTTACAGTCACCAAAGACTGATAATTTTCATGATGTTTTTCATGTATCTCTGATGAATAAGTACATACCTAATACCTCACATGGGGTGAATTATGAGGTGGTACAACAGGAGAAAAACATATAATTTTAGGAGAAGTTAGTGCGTATTTTTTAATGTAGAGATAATGTTCTATACAACTATATATATATCCTTCCCATATTTTTGTTGTGGAACAAAAAATATTATGTGGCTATGTGGGAACCATGTGAGATAATGTAATCGGAGTAGCCTCATCAATTATGAAAGATGCATTCGAGATGATCTTTTGGGGATTGAATTAATAAATGGGAAAATAATGTGACCCTATAGACATTTTAAGAGACAATAATTTCCTTAATAAATGAATATTTATTTATATTATATAAGTATGGTATGCATTAAGCCCATATAGAATTAAAAAAATTATTTCATTAATGAAAATTGTTACTCTAGTTAATTACTAACCACATTATAATCAAAAAGAATACATGGGGTTAAAAATTAAAAATAATTAAAACTATAATAGTAAAACATGGAATAACATCATCCACTAGATTCATTACTCTCGAGAACAAAACATTATAAAAAGAAAAAATACTTTAAAACCTATTAAAAATATAAAATATTAATATTTAGATCCTTGGGAGGAATTTAGGTGAATAATTAATTAAAGAATGAAGATGTATTTATAAGAAGGAATTTGACCCTTGGAATAGTAAAATGATCATTGTAAATAGTGAAATTACCATTTGAAATAGTAACCTAGAAATTAAAATAGAATTTTAGCCTCCAAATTATAAAATTTTATATTAAAACTATTAAAAATGTTCAATTTAAAAATATAAAAAAATTATTGTGCCACAAAATAAATTTCAAGATAATGAAGTCAAAAAAATGTAAGAACATTTTTCGTAAACTGTATTTCACGGTATTTCATACAAATAACATAATTTTTAATTAAATAATTATAATAAACTAGATTGGAAAAATATTTTCATTAAATTAACTTCATTTCAAAATTTTCTTTTTAAAAAACAGCAAGGTTATTTTTTCTATAATTATACTACCTACATTAATTTTTAGGTGAATAGTAAGAATAAACATTTTCCAATAATTGTTTTATATTGAACTATATCATTCATGATGTCATTATGACCTAAAAATTTATAGAACTTGTTTCTCGTAAAAAAATTAATTAAATAAATGAATCTTTAAAATATAATGATCTTTTTTTTCAAAACATTAAAATTTCTTTCTAAATTATTATATCAGATGTTTTACATTGAAAAATAGTTTTATCAGTTAATCACATACCTTTTTATTGAACTAATGTAATTATATTATAATGAGGTATATGTAGTAATCAAAACACCAGTACGCTAGATTAGATGAAGAATTTATGAAATCGACATATGATATAATGAATCACATCCTAGAGGGATAATTTGTTTATTAATATTCATAAGGTAGATACGAAAATTAAATTATTTATTAAAATTGAAAATACAAAACAAAAAATGTATTTTCTTCTAGAACACCATTTTCCTTATATTAAATCATTTAATAACAATCAAAAAAAACTTCCTCGTATATTAAATAAATTAAAACATAATTAAAGAATGATATTAGATTATATGTAAGGCCAAGCATACATCAGTAGCTATTAAAAAATATGAAATAATAAATGTGGAAAAGTAAAAAACTAAAACACATTTTATTTAATCAATTACATGATATTAATACGTTAGGAATAATTTATTTTAAAAAAATCCATATAAATAATCATAAGAATATGAAAACATGGGTAAGTATATTTTATCTAATTGAATATTTAGATGGAATATAAAAAAATGAAATCTTAATGATGAAATGGATAATGTCAGACATCTAAATCATATTATAGATTTATTTTTCCATTACATGAAAATACCATTAAGGCCTTATAACAAGTAATCAATATAAATGGGTAAGGCCACAAATATATATTGACTTATGAGACCTATCAAATAATTGAGGGTAAATAGGGGACACACACATCACATACCATGTCCAATGATTAACTCAAATGAATTTCATGAAAAATAATCAATATATAAATTTGTATTGAATAATATCATGGGGAATATTAATAAATTCCCCAATCAATAAACATAGTCATCAAAAATTTGGATTAAAATAGTGATTATTAAAAACATTTACATTCGAAGTTAATCTAGAAAACCACATGGAGAAATATTAAGGATGGTAACAATAAAACATACCCTCAATGGATCATAGAAAAAGAAGTGGGTTGATGTCCCTAATGATTATAAATACAAATAAAAAAAGAGTAAAAACTTATTTTGGAAAAATAAAATTTCCATTTTGAAAAAAAATTTAAAAAAATCAAATAAATACATATTCAAAACAATTTTCATTAAAATTTTATTAATAATGAAATAAAATATAAATTGGTAATAATAGTATAAATTTCTTTTCATGACGTAGAGAATAAAATAATGTATCCATTTAGAATTTTGGTAGAACCAAAATGATCATATATTATAAAAAAACATAAATATTACCATGATAACCTTTTATTATATGTTAATATCTGTAAAATTTCTTAAATTTATAATTTTTTAATGGTTAATAACATTTTTGAATTTTTTTGATGATAAGTATTTTCATCTAATGAGTGAAATAAAGACATATTTTCATAAAATTATTTTCCAACAATTTATGTATCAATGATTAGATAAAGTGTACACTTTTTTGAAAAATATATCTAAAAAAAATAAATAAAGAAATTAGTTTTATTTTAAGATATAAATATCAAATTTACCTCACCAATAGATATGTAAAAAAAAACATTCCTGAATAATAATGAGATAATGAAATAAGACCATACAAATTTGGTAACTTCGAAATCATAAGGCCCTAAAATAATATAAAACGAAAAGAAAAATTAAATAAATTATTTATATATAATATAAAAGGGTTAGTATATTCACTAAAAGATAGAAATTAGTTTTGAATATTGAATATGTCTCCTGGAAGTAAATGTGAGACTAAAAACCCATACCTTGACTGCAACTAGTCAAACGCATTTTTTAACATCCATAATAATAAACTAATATTCAACATTTACCTAAATAATAGGTTTGTGATGTTTATTATTCCATTTATTTCACTTATTACCATTTCATATATGATTTCTTCATCAACATTGTTTACATCATTATTTGTGATTATATTTGACTTATATATCGAAAATAACCTTTGTTGGTTGGGTATTTTTATAAGAGGGAATTATTTGAACATCTCCTTAATAAAAATAATTACATAATTAATATCTTCATTCATCAATTATAATTTTAAGACCTATAATTATTTTTTTTGATAAATCATAAATTGTACGATCATACAGATGGTATTTCGTACATACTCATAAACATATTTAAATTTTTTAATGATAATTATGGAAAAGAGTTCAGTAGTGTTTTATATTTCAATAATGGTCATAATATTATAAATACCCTAATATTTCTAAAAATATATGTATACAAATAATTCATGATTATTGGTGAGGATTAGATTGTTACATCACTTTTCTAAGGCAGTAATTCACAATTATATGAAAAACATTTTCATCATATAGTGAGGGACAATGTAAGAAATAAAATGATATATTAAGTTTTTTGAATGACAAACATTTTATGAATATAATAATAATTTTATGTAGATCACATATGTTTATTAAAATTATACTTATTAGGTTCTATGTTAAGAATTAGTGAAAAAAATAATGACCTCACTTTGCGAGGATATAGTCAGTCGTATACACGATAAACATTATTATATTCCCTAAAAAATGGAAATATAAATTATTATATGATATAATATCTCAAAAGGTATAATTATGTTTTGAATATATTATTACTTATTTTTTTCCATAATAATTCCCCACTTTGATAGGTGGTGATGGAAAAGGTGTTGTGTTGGTTCATAAGGTGGTATTCTATCATAAACACGAGAAACATTTTTGTTTACCATTTGATGGAAGAGGAGATTAACATAGGTCATCGAAATAAGAAAAACAATTGAGTATATGATTGATAATGGTGTTATTACATAATCATAAATGTAAAAAGTTTTATCTTGTTTGAATAATAAATAAAACAAATATGCATAGTTAAGTATTTTACTTCATCTCAGATCACCTCTTTAGGATTATACATAATGTTTTGTACAAATATATATTTGAACAGAATAAGGAATATAAAATTAGGTTATAGAAGATGATAATTTATTTTTGTAGGTTTTGGAAAAACTATAAAATTTCCTGAAGTGAATAAGTGATTAGAGTGGGTGGCATTTTATAAGTGAGGTGAGTAGAACACACGTAATTTTTTAGAAGAAAATAGAATAGCCACTTTTTTCAAATTAAAATTGTCCAAAATGGATTATTATAAAAACATAGATATTATAAGGTATAAATATTTCCATAAAATTGTATTTGGGAGCTTTTGGGACATTTAAAGTCCTTATCTTCTTATTTTGTCCCCCTGTAAATCAGTATTTAACATAACTGGGGAAAATAATTTTTATTATTTTTACTATTCAATATGGTAAAAAAATTAATATTATCTTGTACGGGAAAATAATTATTTTGATTCATAAACATTAACACATTTTTCATAATTTCATTCATAGAAGTGAAAAAATTTATGTTAAAATAAATTCCCTGGACACAATGAGAAAGCGTGTTTTAAAAGTTGAAATTGTCTAAATATTACAATTTTTTTACATAAAAATTCAATTTGATAATTATTCCACTGAACAATGTTGGAGTATTATTTTTAATATATACCTAATTTTAATTAAAAAATATATATAATGTTAATTAAATTACTAAAGAATTAAAATTTAAATTCTATTTTAAATTATAATTCATTAATTTTACAATCAATCATCAAATTTTTTCTATTTATATGATTCTCCATAAATTCACCAGAAGTTACTTTTGATATTTATATTATAAAAAATATTTTATTTTTTAAAATATATTTTATACAATTGGAAATAATAAATTTTATCTATGGTATGGAATACCCGAAAAGTCCACCTTTTTTAAAAATATCCTTTTCAAAAAACATTTTGTTTTTATTTATAATGATTATATTTTTATTTATAATAGGCAGATAACCATTAAATTTTTCTCTACCTGCCTGAACCATATAATTTTCATAAATTATTTAGTAATATTCATACCTGCCAACATAACATCTATGTTATAATGGTCATGAAACACGATACACTATAATGTGGATCATAATTTCACATTGTAGTTATATTAATACCTTAGAAACTATAAAACCATAATGAAAACATATATGATTCTAATTGGAAAATCTCATGTTATAAAATATATTCCATAAATCAATACTTGTAATAAACTCTAGAAAAGATGACATAAACCATAAAAACCTAACCAATTTCAATGTAACCAACAATATCCCAAAATATTTCGTTATTATATCAATATTTAGAACATAATAATGGTTATCCTCCCTCAATAACATGTTTTAAAATATGTTTATGTTGTCACTAAATCACTTTTCTATGTCAACGACACCATTAAAAATATGAACTCAAATAATTTATGATATTTTAAAACATAACAATCATTAAAAATTTCATTTTTTATAAAAATAATTACATTTTTAACATACTTATATATCATACATATTTAATCCAAATAAAATCACATTAATCATTCCACTTTTTGAGTGTGGAAATAATATAAACAAGACCATTATCTCTTAGAATATTTTGAGGTGTATCACCTCGAAGCTTGGGGAATTAATTTGAGAAGTTTCCCATATCATTAAAGTTAAAGACACGATCATTTTAAATTTTATTCATGCCATTTTTTTTGTGATAATGGTTGAATTTTCCACCAATCCATTATCAAAATCCTATTCCCTTCAGGAATGTACGATTGTGTTTCTTTTAAAAATTATCCCATTGGAGAAAACCCTTCTTTTCATTCTTCCCCGTATATATATTTTTTATATTCCAAACTCTTATTAAATTTCTTCCATTATAATCCATAATAAAAAGAGAATTATTTCTATATGATTATATAGAATTATATTATTCCTTTGTATGATGAGGATATCTGGCGGACTAGTTCCCATCAAAATATTTCTATAAACCCATCAAATAAATGTTTATTCAAACTCTGTGGATTGCATGCATTGATAATGTTTTCATTACATCTATTAGGATATATTTCTAATTAATAAAATATACCATATTAGATCATAACACAATAAAAAATAATCTATAATTCAAAACGGACAGAAACACATATGAAAAATTGAAAAAAATATGAATTAAAATCTCAAAATTGTAATCATGGTTTTTTTGGGAAATTATTATTTTAAAATCCATTATTATTGTATATACTAAAAATGTGATTTATCCTAATATAATCCCATTGTATTATAAAACTAGAAATTAATTAAGGCATGTTTTCATGCACTGGGTGAAAATTGGATCAAGAACAATGTGTCCTTTTCAAGGTCTTTACTCTTAAGAACATATGTTTCAGAACCATGTACAATTATACTATCTAGAAATGTATGTCTTGTCTATGAAAAAACACATAATATCATCCCTTAAAAAATATATATGTTCTTATTAATATATCTTAAAATTATATAATAGGTTTTTTTAAACTAATCTATGTTTTCTGAAACCACATACCAATGTTTTCTAATAAAATTCCATTGATAACAATTGCATAAAACATGACCCCTATAACCCAGATCCAATGTATAATTCATTACATTAACATTATATTCACAGAATAATTTCCCAAAAGACTGAATTATTTAGTAGTCTTGGTAAACAAAATATATATTAGAAATTAAAAATACGATTAATTAATTTAATAAAATATTATTATATTTTATAATTATATTATTTCTATTCATGTGTACCTATATATCATTCACAAAACACTTAATTGTATCCTTGGGAAAATAAAACTTATGATAAGGGTGATCTTAAATTCATAGTAAGGGTATGCTTTCAACAAAGGTGATAAACATATAATGAATTAATAATATTGAAATATAAATAATTGAAACACATCAAATTTTATCTATAAATTGTTCATAATATGAAAGCTATAAACATTGATAAAATAATTCCATGTAAATAATCATATTTGATTGAAAACATATCCATGGATATTCTAACTAAATGAATAATCACATTGAATATCAATAACATAATGCATGATGATGAAATGGATAATGAAGTAAATATATAATATATCATCGATGAAATTTTTCCTGAAATATAAATACCATAGAGTAATTTTTCAAAGATAACTATAAAAAATTTATTTGGCCTTGACCATAATCTAATGTAATTTTTCCCATGATACCTACCAATGTATTGAGGGGATATTATAGGCATCGATCTTTAAATACTTTGTGAAATGTATTTATCTTATAAAAGGGGTGAATTATATTCAATATAAACAATATTATAGAAAAATATAATTGAAAATGTTAATATTGAACCCGAACAATTAACAACATGATAAACCATCCAGATTAAAATGGTTAATGGTAATAATATTTTACATCACTAGTCAAAATGATCATAACCCATATAATGAAATAATAAGTATTTTTGAAGTCAAATATACCCTAATTTGATCATAAATATAATAGACTGTTAATGTTGTTGAAAAATATAAATACAATGATAATATACATAAAAATAATTCTTTTATAAAATAAAATTTTCAATTAGATAATAAATATTTAAAAACTAAGTTCACAAAAAAATAAAAAAAAATCTTTGATAATAATTTGGAAAACAATCATAGAAACTTCTATCAGATATGATAGCGAAAATTCAACTCAGGTCATGTATGTGTAAAAAATGATTCCTATCACATTTCTGGTAAAATAAAGATGATCATTATTCTGAAAATGACATGATGATTATATTAATTTTATTAAATATACTAAAAATAAAAATAAAATTATTTATTAAATCATTTTCATAAGGTAAAAAAATAATTTTATATCATTTTTATATATCATGGGTTTTGATGAAAAGTATTTTCGACCAAAGTGAGAAATAAAATTTTATTTATATATATATAATATGGAAATCATGTTAATTAACAATAAGTGGATAATATGCGACTATGAATTTAAAAAGTTAATGAATATACATAGGTGATGAAAATAGAATAAGCATAAAAAATATATATCTAATAATATCCCTAAGAGAGACGTGAATATAAGTAATTCCGAATAATGATGAGATTATGAAATAAACCCTTACCACATTTTTAACTTATGAATCATAAACTCGATAAAAAATTTCATCAAATGAAAATTAAAATATATTAATGAGATAATATATAAAAGTGGTTTTATATTCACCACAAAATGGAAATAAAAGGTTAATAAGAAAATTTCTCACGAATGAAAAAGTGAGATGAGAAAAACTTATCTTGAGCCGGACTTATCACATATGTTCTTTATCATATTGATTAATATAATTATGTTATTTTATTAAATTGATAAGAACCATTTTAATGTTTATTATCCATTTATTTAAAAAATTTATATTTTATTTGAAATTACATAATGTATAATGGTAACAGTGGGTGTTTCGATGACAGTTGACATATATCTCAAAATGAATTTGGTAGGTTTACTATTGGAATAATAGGTTAGTATTTTAACAAACAAATAATAATAGTCATTGAATAATTATCATAATTATCATTAAAATTTACATTTAATAACAATTAGTAAATATGGTTTTGATAAATGAGGTACTTTTGGATAATGGGGGTGGTAGGTCATATGTACACATGAGTGATATTTACATTTTTCCACGATCATTACAGAACACAGGTTTATAATATTTTATCATTAATTTATGAAAATAAGATCCTAAAAACTATATTATTTCTTTAAAAATAATTATATTTATTATTCAGGGTTTTGGTGATGAAAATAGGGTCACATCACATCATGAATAAGGTATTCCACACATACAAGAAATGATCTTATCATCTTTCAGTGATAGATTTGGTAAGAATTAAAGGGAAATGTTATAATGATAGAATGATATGAATTTAATTAATAAGGTAATTTTTTAATATATATCATATAAATTAAATAATATTATCATTATAAACTTCTATTATAAGTGTTATTAAAAAATAAATCACATAAGTTTGTGAGGCGGTATCCCACTGTACAGGTGAGAAACTTCATTATATCCCCTATGGAATAGAATGTTAAAATGTTCAAGTGATATAATTTATCAAGAGGTAAAATTATTTCCTATATAACATTTATATACTTTATATCCATCATCAAATGCAATCGTGATAGGAGTTGAGGGAAAACATGTCACATCTATTTGTAATGCAGTAGTATTCCATACCAATAAGCATCATTATCATCACTCATTTGTGGGAAGAGGAGGTGGATTGATGTGAGTCAATTAAAAAAATTACATATCTGTAAATTATAGATATATTTGTTTTTGTAAATTCATAAATTTATAATATTTTAAGATGATGTAAGAGGAAATAAAATAAAATTGCACAGTTAGGGATTTCACCATTCTTATACCACATATTTTTTATTTTACCTAAAGTTCTCAAAGAATGGATTTATGAATAAACCACAGATTTTATGAGAAGGCTAAGGTTGTTGGGAAGTTATTGGGGTTTGTATCTTCCAAATATTTTTTTAAAATTGTGAATATGAGTGGAGGGAGTGTGGCCTTTTATATATGAGGTGAGTGACACATTAATAATATTTATAAATGAAAAAATGAGTATGAACAATTTTCACATGAAACAATGGTGGAAAATAGAGTATTATCAAGACATAGGCATGATAAGTTCTAATTATTTTTATAAAATGGGTTATTGAAATTTTTTGGATCATTGTTTATCCTTATATTCATTGTTTAACACAAAGTATATTATTTTTTACATTAACCATAATAAATACGGTTTTCTATTTTTAATTTTTAATATGATAAAAAATGAAGATGGAATTATTAAATAAAAAAATATATATTAAATTTTTAAATAATGAATCAATTTTCCCACATTCCATTTCAAGATGTGGAAAATTTTAATTTAATATTAATTCATTAGATGCGATGAGAAAGCTGATTTTCAATGAGAAAATGATCAAAATTTTTACTTGGTTTTTATAAAGAAATTAAATTTTATAATAATTATAATTATGTAAATTTTATGAATAATAATATAATTGAAATAATTTTAATTTAAAAAAATTTAAGAAATCAGTTATATATTAATTAATTTCAATAAAAATGAAGGTCTGAATAATAATTATATATTTTTATCTTTTAATAAAAAAATTAGAACATCAAAAAAATGTAAAAAAACTAAATCAAATATAATTTTGACATATAGAATTAAAATAGGATTTTTTAATTATTTTTCTGAATGTGGTATAATATTTATTATAAATTATGTGGTTAAAGAGTGACTACGCCACTATTTGAGAAAATAATGGTTTTCTTAAAACATTTCTTTCTCTATAAAATGATTTTTATTTTATTTATAATCAATATATAACCATTAAATTTATTTCATAAATTTTTAATACATTTAGTCTCATAATTTAGTTTGTACTATACATACATGCCAACACATTGGCTAGTTTATAATTGTCATGATTAAATAATAATAGAGTATCATGATTCATTAAAACCTAGTGTAGTGTGTGTTTCCATATATTAATGATATAGAATTTATTTATAATGAAATTTATCATATTGTATCCGGATCTTATATTATACTCTAGTAATGGTGTTTTATGCATTGCACACTATCAAATGTGAAGTTAATATTTAGAAAATATTGGGGTGTTATTTTTTAAATTTTAAAAACAAATTTATTATATTGATATATGATTAATTATGTAAAGAATATCAATATAAAATGTTTTACATTAAAATTATTATTCTATTCAATATTTTATTATTAATATACCACACTTATTAATTATAAATCACTCCTATCATTCCCCTTGGAAAACAACCAATTCCAAAACATCCAAAGAAACATATCATTCCCCATCCTCTATATTAAATATATTATAATCCATAAGGATTTAATAGAGTAATAAATCCCCAATCATAAATGGTGTGTAGCTATATAGTTGGGAAACAACATTAAGAAGACGATATGTTATTATCAATACTTCTTTACGGTTTCCTTATATATTCATCTCCTTTTACATCCCTTTCAAAACGAAATATTCTAAATTTTTTTGAATGTATGTAAACAATTTATTAATAATTTTAACCTATTATAAAAAAATATATTAATTTATTATATACATTTTATTATTCATTTTAGTCACCTTTATACAATGTTCTTGACAAAGTTAGATTTTCCACCAATGAAGATGTTTACAGCTTCTTTCCTATAATAACCACTATAGATGGTCATACAAAATTATTTATTATATATAAATGTATATATATAGGTATTTAACTGATAATTAAATAATTCAGCTAATTTCAAAATTACATTGATCAAAACTATGATATCTAAAGAGAAGTAGAAAGTTTTTATTGAAAATAAAATAACATAATGTCTTCACTTTAATAAGGAAATTATATAAAACAATAAAATTGTTTTAATTCATATTCTATAATAAAAATTAAAATAATTCCCCTATGAATCATATCATTAATAATAAATTTATTATTATCTAGGAGGAAGAAAAATGATGATATATAGCTGGATTTAATGTAAGGGGATTCTTGAACAAAACTTCTTTTCATTTGTTTATCGATATTTTTGAGCATTTTCACAATAGATATTACACTATTAATACATCTATATCCATTAAATATTCTACAATTTTCATCTAGGGGATATACTTATTTTCCATCCTTGAAAAAATGTTTTTTATGAAAAATATAAATATTATTTAAATTTCATTTTCTTTTCAAAACATATCATGTAAACATATTTATTGTTTATTCTTAACTAAAGATTGATATTTTTATACCAAATTTTTTCCCTCAGCCATTTGGGAAACACAAATGTTTATCCATGAAAATATTCTTTATGAAATAAATATTAAGGACATTCATTTCATTATGTTATTTTTTGACAATGATTATTATACATTTTATATAGAATGGATGATTATTAGAGATTATGATGTGAGAGGTTAGACCAAAATTACATATCCATATAATATGTTAGGTAATGTAATTTATCTCATGAGATTATGTTCCCTATGCATAAATATGATATGATTTTATTTCGAAATGATTATGTCATGATTTATGATAGAATTTAATATTTAAACATGATTATATCTTTTTATAAAATTACATGTGTTATTTTTACACTTCGACATGAGGATTAATTTTGATGAATATTCCATGATAAATTTATTTATCAAATGCTTCACTCATGATAATGATGATGATGTGATACTTATGACATGATGATGTTGATTATGATCCCCCATTTTTAATTGATCCATGACCTTATTTGTCCCCATTCTAAGATTTTAGATCACTGAATTCTCTAATATATGTCCTTATATGACTACATATACTAATGATAAGGCATGGTTTTATAAAAATAAATAATTATTATTTTAATATATGTACAAATTTTATTTTATAAATAGTTGTATGAGCCAAATTTTCCATAGAATCTTAATGGTCAGATCCTATATTTTGTAAAACTATAATACTTTTTACCATAAAATGGTTTTAATAGCTATGTAATAAAAATATGGTTCCATATATGTGAATTATTAATGAATGGATAATCTCATTTTAAATCCCTATATAAAGTTTCCTATTCAAATTAAGGGGCATGTTGGTCAAAATTATTCCCAAATATTTTTTTTCATTTTAACTACCCATTTAAATAATTAAGGTGTTATTTTTGGAAGAGTATAACTAAAAAATGGTATTTTATACCATTTTTAAAACATTTTTTATTTGTTTCAATATATAAATTTTTTAATGTTTTGTAATCATATAAGGTATAATTCCATAAGTTGTAATGAATATGTTTCTTATCATCTTAACAATATATTCTTATTGATTTGTTATAGGTAGTGAAGGTATTTTCCTTTACTTCATTTTGAAATATTCCAAAATCATAATAATGATTTTCCAATCTCATGTACCAAATATAATGATGATTTTTAGGATCCCAACTGAATTTGACAATATTTTTATTAATAGATATGAACAATGGTTTCAATGGATGGAATTGAGTTGTAATAATTAAGATGTAATATGTAATAGTATATACAAAATATTATGTTGTAAATCATATATTTTTATGGAATCAATCTTATAGAATTTGTAAAAAAGATTCATCAATTTCTTCCACCATTTGCGTAATGGTAAATAAAATGGTTTGATGGATGTGTAATGATAGAAGAAGTATATGGAGGAGAACAGAAGGTTAAATGTTTTCTTATGTTACATAAGGTTAGTATGGACAATTCCATAAGGTACTCGATGTATATAGTCTCAAGATAAAA
The DNA here is from genome assembly GCA_963277665.1 of Viscum album. Classification (NCBI taxonomy): domain Eukaryota; kingdom Viridiplantae; phylum Streptophyta; class Magnoliopsida; order Santalales; family Viscaceae; genus Viscum; species Viscum album. Next base: position 321,833,517 of record OY728127.1, read on the forward strand.
AATGGGACATTCGTGGGGATATCAGAAAATTAGTAGAAACAAAGATGTTATTATGTTTTACGCATTTATTCATCTTTTATGAAGCCCAACTTGGATAAAGTAAAATAGTGAAAAAACATTGAAATTTGAATGGATATATAAATTATTATTAGTAATTGTTATTGGACAACTACATTGAATTTTCTTTTCCGGATAGTGTATGGATACAAAAAATAGAAAAAATGGATTTTATGAATAATGTGTTTAGATGTCATCATAATGTTATCAGAATGATGATGAATCAAGTTCACCAAAGAGTGGTTGATGTGAAAAAATAACTTAATTAAATAGAATGGTCTCCAAATTCTATATTGATTTGAAAATTTCAATCAAATGTATGGAGTTCATTCTAAGGTAAGATGAATGATATTAAATATATATAACACATTGATAAAAAATGATTATACTAAGAGATACCAAATATTTTGAATCACCCAATAGGGAAATATTAATAGTTCATTGGTTAGAGAATTACTGCAGTGGACACACATCTACCCAATATTTTTTTAAAATCTTTTATAATCCCATTACAATGAAAGAAAATATTTTCACTCTGAATTATTTTTATCTATTTGAGATAAATACTATTTAAGTATTTCCTTTATAATGGGGTTAAATATGTTCAATGTGACATGAAAACATAGGTTTTATACTTCAAGAATGTTCTAGAAGTCTTCTGATTAATTCCCCAAATTTACTTTAGAGTGAGATTTAACTTTTTGTATATCACTGAGTGAGAAAATAACATGGATATCATTCCCATGATCATATGAGCGCCCTTATACTATAGGGTTAAATAAAAATTTATACTAATATTATTCTCTAATAAAAAATATATAATAAAATAGAGTTTTATTATAACTAAATGTTCCTTATTGTAAACATTGGAGAAGGTATAATACTAGTTAAATTCATTTGATAGTGTCATTAATTGTGTGAAACCTAATAGAGAAATTGTCCATGTTATATGATAGAGGATTTAGTTATGGATACGAGACAGTGATGGTATTCAACAAAGATTCTAAATATATTGGTAGGTGTAAATTTTTTATTCAACCTAAAATTTCATGAAAAATAATTTTCATCCATAGATTATACATCATAATATATGTGTTTTAATTATATAACATTAGGGTCCAACCGAGAATCTTATAGCTTTAGTATATTTATAAACATAGATTCAGAAACCCCTAGTTCTTATGTGATATATTTTATACCCTATAATTTTTATCATAACGTTAACCTTTCTTAGTTATATCTCAATAAAAATTTCTATTTATAAACATGGAAAATGATAAAAAGTAAAGGGTGTCATCAAATAATCTATAGGTGTGAACAAGGAAGATAAAAGTGACCAGTAAAACATAACATGAGAATAACAGTATGAGAACAAGGGAATAAAATTTAATAATTATATCAAGTATAACAAATAGAATACTCTTCATTCATAGAATAATTCTAGGTATTTTATAAATAATTAATTAAAAAGGAAAAAAATGAATTGAGAGATTAGATAATAACAATGGAATAATGCTAAATTTTTGCAGAATATAAAAAAGAATTAAAAATAATTTCTTTAGTAAATAATCACTACCAAGACTATCATAGTGGATTTTGTTTACCCTTTATTCCATCATATCCTTATTCATGGTTTAGTCACAATACATTCACAAGGTACAAGGAACGTTACTAATATGGGTTCACTCCATATTCATGTCGTTATTATCTATTTATATATCAATCGTTCATTAATTATGAGACAAAACATGAAATAATTATAATCCATTCATATTTATTCTATAATATCTTAAAAACTCCATCATATATAATAAAACTTAGAAAAGAAATGGAATTTATAAGAATTTCATAAATTTATCATAACATAACCTAGGTAAAAATGATTTCATTATATAATCTATATCGTAATAATATTCCATTTAGAGAATGAATAATGTTGGTATATGTTGATCCTATAACATTTAATTCTTATATAACATAAAATTATGTTATCATATATTAAAAATTAATTTAAAAGAACACATGGAATGTTTATTGAGGAAACGAGTCATTTAAAATTAAAATCAAAATCAAAAAATCAAAATAATACCCCAAGTAAAATAAAAATAATTTATTTGAAAATAACCAAGGAAACATATAAATAAATCAAAAAATAAATGATAGGTAATGAATGAATGAGAATATATATCCACCTTATTGGTCAGAATAAAGTTTCATTCTATATGTCTAGTAATAATTAAAAATCACCTCCATCAAAAATTTAATATTATTACATATCAAAAAATATATTCTAAATAAAATAATGAAAAAAAATTAATTTTTTTTGTAATATTAAAATTAATATTATATCCATTTATAGAAAACATGATTGTTGAAAAATAAAAATTTTCATCTCAAGATAATAATGATGTTCATTTTCATTGAAAAGAATTATTTTGATTTCATGAATTTATAAATAGGTAAATATAAAATGATAACATGTAATATCCCAAATTAACGATTAGAGAATTACATTCATCATATTACTAATACATAGGTAAAAAAATTTCATCCTTAAAATTAATAATAATTAATATAGATAAAAAATAAATTTGTAACACAAATCCCTTACCTCACGTTCAATATTCTTTAAAAGAACATCAAACACATATATAATAAGTTTAAATTTATTATTATTATATAAAAAAAAGAATAATTTAAAATCATATCATATATTTTCCACTTATTATATTTTAACAACAAATTATTAACCATTTATTCTAAAAATCCTTTCCCATGTATTATCTACTTTTTATTGGATGTATCAATTCTTTAGCTCCCATAAATCAGCATTGATAATGGTTCCATCATGTAATGATAGCGATACATGGTAAAAATTTCACTTATTTTAAATAGTTATTTATTTAGTGACACAAAAAAATGTAAGATATATAAAAATTAATAGTACCATTTGTAGAATGGTTCACCGTAGATGCACATGAACATTATGTCCATGTATTAGATGAATCAAAAGAATAGTAAAAAACTAAGTCGCCTTTAATTTTTACAAATAAAAGGTAAAATAAAAACCAAAATAAAACAGACGTATATATATATATAAATTAAACACATCGCTATATCCATTTGTGAAAAGCGATGATGATACATTAATTACACCACCATGTGGAGATGATAAATTGTACATACACAAAAGCAATGTTTTCCCTTTTAGTCGGATGAAAAAACGTGTATAATGGGTTATAATTAATAATGAAGTCAATTCAATATATTTATTAAACTGAATTAAATATATTATATTGGTTAATATTTATTCAGAGGAGGTCAAAGTTGAAATAAAATTGTAAAAAGTTTTTTAATAGTAATACCTCTTCATTAAGAAATCGATTTTGGATTATACCTTAATATTTGAAAGGATGGTCCTATAAAAATAATGAAAGAAATAAGTAGTGTTTAAGGAATATATACAGTAATTATTTTAGGTATTTTCTAATATATAAGGATTAAAAGGTGCATGTAATAGGGTATAAGAGGTTCTAATTTGTAAGTGAGGGGAGGGGAACAAATAGAAATACTGAATGTATTAAATAAATTTAGATTAACATTAAAAATTATGTGGCTCTGAATTTATATATTTAGAATATAGTATTATGATAACTACAAATAATATTGTGTAAAAATATTTAGAAATGTGGGAATAATTTTTAATATTTATCCCTTAGTCCCCCCCATTATCACTTTTTATAATTATCAGAATATCTATGTTTTATATTATTTAAAGGACAAGAATATTCCAATAAAAGAAAATTAAATAAAAATATATCATTATTGATATGCCAAACCATATCCCATTCATTGGGCATATGATTTTATTTTTATTAACACTAAATCAATTAAAAAAATATTGATGGTTATAAATTATAAATTATGTATTTTAGGGAACTATTCGTTTTTGTTAATTTATTATATTAAGTAGAGTTATAAAATTGAAATATAAAATTTTCTTACATCCATAACATGTTAAATTTATTTAAAAAATTAATATAACAAAATAAGTTTTCAAAATTATCTTAATTTTAATATATTTTATTTTTTTAATTTTTTAATAATTGAATTAATATTGTATCAGCTTCACGTACAAAATTATGGTAATTATTCAATCATTAAATAGTATAAATAAATTAATATGGAAAATAAATTAATTTATATTTAGAAAAATTAGTTATCATAAACTTATCTTTATTTTATACTTATATATAAATTTTAGAGTTTGTAATGCCAAGAGAGTGACATTTTTTAATTATTATTATTTTTAAATAATATAAATTTTATAATCAAATAAAAATGGGAAAATATTCCATAAATAAGATATATATATATATATGAGTCTAAAATTAACCTATAAAATTCTCAAAGGAATGTTTTATTGTAATTTTACATGTTTTACCAATACCTTATTAAGTTGAATTTACAAAGATTATTATTGATAATGAAAAAAATAAAAATTTCCTATATGAGAAAAATTATCCTTATTATATAATATATTGAATCGATTTTTCAACATTCAATACATAAAATTTATAGAATTAAATTTGAAAATAATTTCAAAAAATTTCATGAAAATATTTTTCCTAGAAATATATGATTTCTAACCAATAACTGCATTTATAAAATAAATAAACCATAAATATATTTACAATTATATTAATTGGATTTATTGTTATATTAAGGAACGAATATTAATAATAAAAATATTTTAATAAATGAGACATTGAAATTTCCTTAATGGAAAATTGAGTTTTCAATAAATATAATCAATTTTTCTTCATATCAAAAAAAGATTCCATATAAAAAATTTATCAAAAATTACAACTAATATGAAAATGAAATATGATTTAAAAATATATGTTCATGATGATTAACATATTTAATTTAATTTTAATATATTAGTTATTTGATATTCTCAAAATGAATAAATGAAACTAATTATGTGGGAAAATAGATTTTGAATAATATAATTACATTACTAGAGATTGACTACATATTTATAAATATATTGGATTTATCTAAAACAATATTAGTTTTTCTCAAATTATTATATTTTTATTCCATGAAATAATTTAATCATTAGGTTATAATTGTATACCATATAATCAATCATTTAGACTCATCGTTTCAGGTATTGCATGTTATCTGTGCAATTAAATTTATTTCAAGTGAAATATAACATAAAATATTGGAATGTTACATTATGCACACCATCAATTGAATTTATCTATATAAATTAGATCAAAATGATACACACAATGTTTTATATATATATCTTATCATGTCCTCATTATCGAATGTAGCATCATCAAATTTTCTATTCCACAAGATATATTTAACCAGATGAGGAGTCCTATTCTATAAAACAATATCTATCTGATATATGGTTTTTATAGGTCTCTATTCATCATAATGATCATTTTTTGTTAGAAAAACTCAGACTTCATCACATCTGATGGATGACATATGGACTTCATCATGAGATATACAAGGAACACAATGTAATCATCAGAGACATTTTGATGATGTTGCGATTGATAATAATTTATCCCGACTCAATCAATAATATTATAGGGGATAATAGTCATAGTTTTTAGATTTACCTTATTTTCGAATATTAAAATATTTTTACATGGAGGATTTTGAAGGAAAGACTTCTAATGAACTTCAAATTCCACAATTCACTATAAATGTCCAACATAACAATTTTTTTGATTCTACGATTTCTTAATGTGATGTGGAATTGATATAACTTTATCATCTATTTACTATGATAACCTATACTCCAATAGATTTATTTTTTCAACTATATTTCAAATCATTGGATATAAACACATCTTTATATAGATATATTATTAATAATCCATTAAAAACCCTGAGTGAATTCTTTTTTATATGAAAAATCATCTTGAGGAAACTGTTGATCCCAGCATCCCCTGAAATCAATAAAACATGACTCCTCCATGTCCTATAGTCTTTGAATGGTTGACATATATTTACCATTTGTATGAGGAAAATAAATAGTAATAAAAAAACTCAAAATGTTGATTTTTCTCAAGACTTTTCTAGAATATAAGAGTAAATCTTGGATCATTATCAGGTAGAGTAGATTGTGGTAACACATGAAACCATACTAATTAATTATGTATATTCAGAAATAGATGATAAAAAAGTAATATTTTCTCTGATAGAAATGGAATTTTATGACAAATAAATGTGACCATCTATAACCCAAATATCAATACACCCTTTATACATTTACGGGATTTTGACAAAAAAAATTAATCGTGAGGTTTTCACATTTCCATTTTGGTAAAGGTAATTATTTTTTTATCCCATTAGATTAATGTCTCTCAATATTATCATACTTCAATACTAAAAATTATGATAGATCCTCTAAAATATTTATCTTCATGTTGTCTAACTAGAAATATTCATTTAGATATAGATACATCATTTTACATTTAGACTAAATAGGGAATGATGAGTAATGAGACTCATCCGACAAATCCAATTTGAAATTTGGTACAGAATAAAATCATACATAGTTTTCAAACAATATCATTCCCTAAAATTAAAAATTACACTTACAAAAATTCATCAACATAATTTTCTATTCTAAATCATCATACTAAAAAAATTTAATCCTCGCATAAAATAATTGTTGAAAAATTATTTAACGAAGTAATGTTTTAGAACCTCCTTGTTTAAATGATCGAAAATCATACTAATTTTTTAATAATATATTTATGTTATAATAAAAAATTTATAATACTAGGAAATATAATTAAATTTGGATAAGTGTCGTAAGTTACTAACAACAAACATTACCTGTAGCTAAAGATAAATCCCCACCAGAGTTGATTCAATACCATAATTTACCTTTCTCCTAGAATGAATCTTCGTTGAATACGAGTAATCATTGATGATAAAACACTATTAGAATATTTACCATTAAGGATGGACTAATTTAAAAAAATTGAACACTGAGATGAGTCACTGATGAAGATTATTCATCATTAATTTGTGTCGCCACTAATATGATTCACCACCAGATGACCTATAGTGAGATGACATACCTCCAACCTGACTCTCTATTGGCTTGACACAATGTGGAACATGGGACCCTGTAAGAATGAACCACCATATCTATTTTGAGACATTTGAATTAAATTCTATAAATGGACATGTTATTTATATTAATTATATGGATTATAATATGATTATTGTTTTCTATTTCTAGAAAACATTGAAGACTATGGAAAATCTCAGTATGAGGATATAGTTGATTTTGATGTTTTTTCATGAAATAGGCTCTATATCCATTATCACTATATATTTAAGGCATAATCCCTTGTAAGGAAATCATGATATCTGTAGATAAATTCAATAAATATAAATAATAGAAGGATCATTCCATGAAAGCATACAAGAATAAGTCATTCTTTCATTTGACTATGGAAAGGTTGATTTTATTGAGCCTTTAGAACCCTTCCTATAGTAAAATAAATGATAGAAATTAGGATTATGTGTTTTATAGAAAATTTTAGAGAAATCAACTGATCTCATCCCAAATCTACATCTTATGAGACTAATAAATCTGTAAGATATTCAGATGATAAACATACTCTATTATACATATTATTACATTCAATTTTTTTTCTTTTATCTTTCTTTCATTTATTGGTATAACACATTAATCAAACACCCAAAGTATCATTTGTTATACCTAGATAATATTAAATTTTATATTCAATCTTAATTCCCCTATTTACCCAAGTTGTTTTGGAAGAGGTCATTCTGTGGATTGTGGTTATTTTTACCCCACTATTATTGTGGAAGTGGTCCACGTGTGTACTGGATAGCTTGTACATTGTTGTGTATATATCCAATCTTGGTTGGGGATTTGATTTTATTTATATAATATTCTGGGAAGAATATTTTCTCCATGTATAGGGGATTATGACTCATCATGAAATTGAAACCCCTTGTTTTATTCTATTGTGTGTTTTTGTTTTGTTTTCTTTTATCATAGAATTAATAGATATTTATCATTAAACTGAAAATAAAAATCAACATTTTGATAGTGAATCTTATCTTGAGGTTATATAATTATTTTATTGAGTATATTTATTTCAAAATTTAATTCAATTTTAATATATATTTTTATTGATACATAAACAATATTTGAGAAATCATTCAAAATATTAAAAATTACATTGATATGTGGTTTTGTTTAAATAGTGACATTAAATTTAGTTTTTGGATTTTATTTGGTCATTTAAAAAAATAACTGGGAACACAAATAACCCCCTCTTAAGTTACTTGCTCTGAACAATAATTGGTTTCAAATGGTTTCAAAATATATTTGACATTTATTATAGTAATATTTAAAATAATTATATTTTTTCAGTTTTAAATTTAGTTCATTAAATGGATAGTATAAAAGAATGTTCTTGTACCAATAGATCACCCTTTATTACTTTAAATAATTATTCTTAATGGAAATCATGATGAAAATTCACATTGAAAGAATGGGTTTGGAAATATGCACTACTATGATTGATAGATATGGAATATATAATTCATCATTAAATCAATGGGATGATACTACTAAAAATTCTTATAGAAATAAATTAAATCCAGGAATTTCTTTTTATATGGGTTATGTGATGAATATTTGTACACAAATCTTCTTATAAAACTAAAAAATGGTAATTTTGATTCAATATTTATTTCGGATGATGGACCGACAATTATGGTAGAAAAATTATTAAAAAATTAAAAAATAAAATATATAACTCTAACATTGTATTTATTACATGTATCTTCAGTTCAATGAGATAATAAATAATATTATTTTATTAGGGAATCGAATTTCAGGAATATTTATAATAAAGAGAAATTTTAGGATTCCTAATGAGTGATAGAAAGTAACCTCAATCTCATTAATAGTATCTTGTTCTATTAGTAAAATTCCCATGAAATAGTTTATAGGGGAGTAAATGATGTGTGAGGAATAATTTTAAGTCAATAAATAATAGTAATTTTAACTTAAAATAATGTATTTTTTATTTAACTCTACTTCTTCATAATATAATGAAAAATACCTAGATAAAATATCAAGTGATTAAGAGTAACCCACAAATAGATATAAAGAAATATACCATATGGCCCGATGGTTTTAAGTATTTTATAAGAAGAATAAATTATTTAGGAAACATAGACAAAAATAAAAATAGTAAAATAAAGTAAATTGGATGAAAGACTATTAGAGTAATGAAACCTAAAATGAGATCATCTATTTTTAATGTAAGAGGAAAGTGCATGTCAAAAATGACTACCCAAAACTGAAGTAAAAAACTGAAACATCCAGAAAAGGATAGAAAATATTAGAAATAATTGAAAGAAACATTGAGTGATTTTGAATAAATCTCCATTGGGTTAGACTCGACTCATGAGAAAAAATGGACATGGATAATTAGTGAATCATAGTGATCACATATGGGGTATCATATATTTTCCATGTTTCTCCTATAAATACTACTATCAATTATAGAGAATAAAATAATGATGAAAATAGTTCAATTGAGTTAACTTTTTAATATTGTAACATTATAGAGTATGATGTTAATGATCTTAAATATAAATATAAAATTTCAAAAATGAATCATGTTTTTTCTGTTAATATTAAAATTTACCTAGTTGTAGAATATGGGAAAAATGATCAACTACTGAAAGCAAATACTGAACTAAAATTTTATAATGAGAAATTGATAATGGAAATATGTATATTTAATGATGGATGAAATAATATCAGTCAAATAATTATAAAACATATTGCACTTATGTATATCACTGGCTTAGATTATCAACATAAACAGAGAAGAATAATGATAAATAGTTTTGTTTCTAAATCTAGTTCTATAAATTATTAAACGAGATTTTATTTAAGTAGAAAAAACAATATTTTTATTTCCAATAATTTAGAATATTTTTATAGGGATCCCATTATGGAAATAGGGGTTCATAAAGCTTTAGTTTTAGGCATTTTTGGTCCTCATATGTTTTTTTCCAAAATATTTTTTTTTAAATCTATTTTTTTTAACCTTCTTGAAGAGATTCAAGAAAAGTTTATTGAATCTAGATAGTGGTTGTTCAATATATATGAATTTAGATCACCCAAGATTTAAAAACATGAATAACATTTACAGTTAACATGTCACATTTAGTGGTAACTCTAAGGATAAAATTTTTGTCTATTTCTAAATCGATAATTCTACCGTAGTTTTAATTTCTAATGTATAGTTTATTGATGGTCTGAAACAAAATCATATTTTTAAAACCACGAAATATGATGTTGCATTTTATGTAAACATTAGAACCAATTATTATAATGTTTTTTATTCTAAAATTTAATTTGTTTTTACTAATTTGAAATAAGATAACATTTTAGACATTAATTTAGATTCTATACTTTAAAAAAATATTTATTGTCCAAGGGAATTTCTTAAATAGTGTTGGATTTGGCATAAAATACATGGCCATTATAATATTTACTCACATAGAAATCAAACTTGAAAAGGTTTCTTTATAGATCAAACAAAAGATGAATTCCTAAATGATAAGGTCTATAACTCTTTTAAAAATGGAAATAACATGAACTGTCATTCCGATCAAAGAAATAAGTTTAAAATTATCCATACCTAATGTTGGATCTCCTGGAATGTCTTGAACTATCTATAATTTCACGTTTAAATGGTAATCACTATTTTAATAATAGTAAAGGATTTTTTGGTATATTTAGGTGTAATTTTCAAGATAAAAAATATAATCTGAAGCATATATTATAATGTATGCTAAATCAGTAGAATAACATTGTAAACATAGGATTTAAATATTATGTAGTCATCATGGTCATCAGTTTTAAATCCAAGGAATCAATAAAATTTCACAAAAATGTTTATAATATATATTTTCTATTTCTAGGACACCCATGTATCGGTGTTGTAAAAATAAGGAATATAACCCTTCTGGATGTTTCTATGAATGTGCTTACATAATAGTACCTTCCAATTTACATTTAGTAAGAGTCTATGAATACATACTTTTATATTATTAATATAGTTTTGATCAAACCTCTGTTAAATAAATACCATATGAACTATGGAATAAAAGAAAGCTTAAGGATAATTAGATTTTATTTTTGGTTGAAAATTATTATTTCTAAACATAGATAATAATATTGAAAAATTATATTCCTTGGGAGATGAAATAATTATCCTTAACTACTCAACCAATAGTAAATATTATAGAGTGTTTAAAAAAAGCACCAATACATTAGAAGTGTTTGTTCATGCCATATTTCATGAAAGAGATATATATGAGACTAATACACCTTTATAAAACCATAAGGATGATTTATCAAACCTATACATAAATTCCAAACATTTTGAAAACACCATGAAATAATCATAAAAATCATCCACTTCTAAGGAACTTTCACAACCCAAACCTAATCCAATAAGAGACCATGTGATGAACATACCTTCTCTTTCAAGAGAGGATAAGTATCTTAATTACCATCCTCTATATTATTTTCATGGATATCTTGATATAACTTTACAAACTACAGGTTCTCTTATTAATTTTGTTGAACAAGATGAATCCCTCTCATGACTTGATACAAGAGGCATTCATAATTCAATTAATAGTGAATTATGGGCAATTGATATGAAATATGAACATAGTTAAATTTAGATAAAAATGATTGGTAACTTTATGATAGACCTATAAACACCATTAACATTGGAACTAAATGGGTATTTTGAATTTTTTTTGATGAATCTATAATAATAGTAAGAAATAACTCAATACGAGTTTCACAAGGTTATAGTCAAGAAGTCGGAATTGATTATGAGGAATCTCTGGACCTGTATCAATAATTAAAGCCATTCTATTATTTATTTCCTATGTAGGAAATTTTTATTTTGAAACAATTTCAAATGGATATCAAATGATAATTCTTTAATAGATATATATTTGAGGATTTTTTTGTTGAAAATTCACCAATTTTCGAAATCCTTAATTTCTAAAACATGTTTTGAAATTAAAAAAGAAATATATGTTTTAAAACATTCTCATAGATCATTGTATAATGGGAAAAAATCTATTATCATTTATAATTTTTTTAAAAGGTATAAATAATCCTACCCTTTCATAAAAATAATATATAAATATGTTTTACCTATTCAAATCTCGGTAGGTGATATTATCATTGGATCTTCAAAAAGATTCTTATTGTAATTATTTTTCAAAATAAAAAAAGGAATTTCAAATAATATAAATTAGTGATCTGAAATGATTTGTTGGTTTTAAAACTTTTAGAAATAAATAATGAATTAACTAAAATAAAAGTAAGTAAATCATTAATCTTCTAAAATGTTTTGGCATAGATAGAACTAAAGATAGTGACACTCTCATGAAGACCACCTATATATTAGATCTTGATATAATTGGGAAGCTACAGGATAAAACTAGTTACAGATGTATGATTAGAAGTTTTCTCTATTTAACATCTAGATGAACGAACTTATGTTTAGTGTGTCTATGTGTTCTTATTTTCATGGAAATCCAAAAGAGTCATTTTTACTTTCGGTTAAAAGGATTTCCATATACGTTAATTATATAAACAATTTAGTATTTTTCTACAAGAGAGGACCTGAAGTTGAATTAGTGAGTTAATAATATGATAATTTTGGTGGTCTCTTGTTAGATATAATAGTCACTTATGGGCCATGCCATCTTCTAGGAATTTCTCTATGAAACTAAATTTAGTTTCACAGTATAAATTTATAGCTGAAAAATTTATAGTTTTTAGTAGTTGTGGTAAATTTTTTTGGATGAAAAACATATTACAATAATATATATTTCAATTAAAACATTTGCCTTTAAATAAAGAATACAAAAGTGTGATAAATATCACAATGGGTCGTGTTTCTAACAATATAACAATTTATATTGTTGTAATACTTCACTTTTTGAGAGATAATTTATAAAAGGGTGATAAAACACATGAATTCATATAATCTAAAGCATAGTTAGATGGTATTTTATCAAATCTATAGTATTATAAGATAATTAACTACATAAAACATAAATTAAGAATGATAATTTTTTTGTTATAATTCTCTTTAGTTAAAAAACCATTGGAATTTACCCACCGATGGTGTTTACCCGCCATTTCAATTCACCCACTATTGGAATTTAGGAACCATTTTAGATTTCCCAGCATGGATTTTTACCCACAATTAGTGTACACCCACCATTTGAGTTAACCCCACATTGTATTTTACCCACCATTTGAGTTTTCCTATTTAATGGGGTTTACACACCATATGATTTTACCCACTGTTGTTGTTTCCCACGGTTGGAGTTTACTAGCCATTGGAATTAACTCTCCATCTCAAATTTATATTTTTAAGTTAATTTTAATTTTTATTTTATTTTAATTTAAATATATATTTTTTATTTTTTATTCTCGAAACCCAAAATTGTAAAAATTGTGGCCTTAGTCTGATTCTGACTCTATCTCTCTCATGCACCTCTTTCCCCTTGAACATCAATCATAATCATTCTCTCTCAACCTTCTAGAGAGATTTATCCCCACATAATTCTTTAGCTAAATTGAAATGGTTAATGTTATGTGAGCTAGTATTTCATCTTTTGATTACATGTGTCCTTAAACATGCATATAATAATAGTTGATCGTTCCTATTGATGAGCTATAGAACCTGAACTCACGAATAATATAGTTGATCATGAGAAAAAAATTATAATTTTCGTGTTTTTTGTTTATAATTTATGTGGATAATAGGTTGTTTCATTTCTATGGATGGTTATATTAGTTTATTAACAATGATATACCATTCTATAATAGAGTGGTACTCCATTTTTATAATAATATTGAGTTCATCTTTGAAGAAAATAATGATTTGATTAGAATATAATATATGGAATGAAGATAGTAATTTTTTGTAGAATGGGGATAATATTATTAAAGTGCATTGTAAAAGATTTTTTTTTGATTGTCAAGGATCAATACTTGTTGAAAATGATTCATTTTTGTATGATAATTCCTTAATAGAGATTATAGAGGATGAACCTTTAGAAGACCATCTCCAACTGAGTAATATGGTGAGTTATGATTACTTTTTATGTGTAAAAATAATTTTTTATTCCTGATAATTGCGTATTTTTTGGAAATGAGATATTGGGATGAATACATTTTTTATCGTATGACGAAGAGAGAAAAAATATACCTTTTTAAGTATTTTATGTTTCCTATTATAGAAATGTGAAAGACTTCATCCACATCGAACCCCCTAATATATCCTAAGTTCATTTTGGGAATTCATCAGGTCAAGGTATTGGATGGTGAAATTGTGGACTCCGATATGAATTGTGGATGATTTAACCTTTATAATGTTATATTTAAAATAATAAATAAAAACCGGAACCCCTTCCTGGGAAATTGGGTTGATGATGTTGACATGTTTTATTATAATTTTATTCAAATTGACCCCCTTCCAAAAAAAGAATATTACTGAAATTATATTGGATCTAGATGAAGTAATAATATAATCATATAAATATCAATAATTAGAGGTTGTTTTTGCACTTGGTGATAATGTGGGGTTCATAGTTGAGTGGATAAATCCCCATGACAATCCTAAAAGCCAAGATGCCACTTATGGTCTTTCTGGCCCTCCTATATCAATGACAATTAGAGATATCCTTATTTGTGAATGTGATAATTAGGAAGAGACTGATTTTTTTGGTGATGAAGTGTTCAAGTGTATTTCATAAAATTAATATTCTCTAGAGGTTTTAAATGTTATAGGTAATTTAAGAGATGGTGATGAGAATTGAAATGATGGGAATGATAGAAATCATAATGATGATGGTGAGGATGAAGAAATTAGAAGTGATAAATATAGTTTAAATGGTTAAATAAATTGTGATAAATATAATGTTTATGATAAAGAAAAACAATATATATGTTAGGATGGCCCTGATCATGATGACCCTAATAACCATGATATGATTTAAACACTTTCTTCTTCTTTAATTGTATCAGTTGCAACCTGGTCTGTGGAGAGACCAAGCATTGTTCAAGATGTGGATATGTCAATTTTTCATTGAGATGAGATGAAAGAATTGGTTTATAGGGATTAAAATATATTTTTATCAGTATATTTGATCCTAGAAATTGTGATCCATATGATGAATCTTCCGAGAGATTAGATTATTCAACATTGAAGGAATGTTAGAGATATCCGAGATTTGTGAGACTTGGTTAGGATGACACCGACTCAAATGATGATGTCAATTCTCTATATGATGGTGGACCTGCAATCCCATTCAATTATAGATGGATCTTACGACACCAATGTTTCAGTAGATAGATTTGTCTGGGGAGCTTGAAATATTAACATCATGTGTACTTATCAATCCATAGCTAACAAATGCTACTTCCGAGAGAGTGGTTTCACCATTTTCTATTTCTTCTCCTTCTGTTCTTGTAGATATTATTTCCATATTTTATATATAGATTTTTTAAAAAGAAATTCTTTTTAATTTTGATAGGATTATAATGAGTCAAGAACCTCTAGTTCCAAATATTATGGATGAAGATTCCAGTTTTTTTGTTTTATATAGTGTTATTTTACATTCATCCTACGATATTTCATTATATTCAAGTGGTTGAGATAGAAAAATGGTGGTTAGATAGTTATTTGTTTCCCTTGAGGACTATGATCGATGCTATAAATACATATTTTTCTAAGATATTGGATGATGTGTTTTATACATCAGACACTCTACCGTCGGTGCCTCCTACATCCAGTGCTCGACCTCCCATTGATGTGGATTTAATAATATTCATTGTTAGAGTGGATCATCATGCTATTTTAGGAGATGCTCATACCACTACTCAGTAGAGTCTATGGTATACAACACACAAGATTGATCATGTTTACTATATGTAAATGGAATATATTAATGATATTATAAATGATAAAGAAACCATCAATAATGAAGTTAAGTATTATTTTTCCCAGATTTATACCATGAATGGGTTGAACTCTCAGTTCATGTTTTTAATAGAAAATATCTAGATTTGACATGTTACAAAAGATTTTATGGAACAAGTTAATTAGGTTATGATGATGACCCCTATCATAATTTTTTTGGGATTAGTGTAAAGAAATTTCAAGTTCCATGGACAGAAGAGGAATTGTGATTGCATACTTCATAAATCTGATGATGCCTTTCTCTCACATGTCTGGTACAATAGTTGCATTTTAAGAGGCCATTATAGTGATTTCACATATATATACTCCATCAACTGATCCAAATATAATTACACTATATGTCACATAGGATACAAATTCTATTTTACTCGATCAATTACATCCCTTCACCGTGAATCTTAGAGAAAATATCCAACAAGTCTTTCCAACAATCACTTGAGATGTGTCTATTCCTTCTTTACTTGTACTCCCTCATACCACTACTTCTGCTCGCTCACTCAAACACTATTCCATCTTCCTCTAATAAAGAAAAATTACCTAGTTTTCTTATTACTTAGGATTGGAATTGAATTCTATTATATTTTTTAATAGATACTACTTTGTATTCTCTAAACTTATTAAGGTAATATAATTATTTTTTTATAATGAAATTTCTATATTAGTTAATCTATTGTATCTTATATACACATTTCTATAATCTAGAAATGGTGATAATTATTATAGAATTTTTTATATTTGGTAATGTTTATGGATTTTATGTTTAAGAAATTTAGAGTATTACTTTTGATATGATGTTTTTTCTTTTTGATATTATTTATGTTATGTTATCTGTGTATTTAATCAGCCGATGCATTTTTATCATTAATACCATATTTATTTGTCTTATGATTCTGTTCAAACTCTCAAATTAAATTTTAAAATTTTAGGAAGATATACTTACTTTATATAATATATCTATTAAATACATACCTTATTCTATATATTTTTTTATAAAATTCTATTCTCTGTGACCATAATAAAGGGGGAGACTATTCGAACCCCTATATTTTAATTCTAAAAAATAATTCTAGTTGTGTTCCTAATTATGTTTTTTTCTGATTGAAATTTATAATATAAGGATGTATGATGAAATTTAGATAATTTTTTAGAAGACCTAGCTTGAGGATTTTCCTTCCACCAGAGTTATATCACCACCATTAGTTACCTACTGCTATGAATGAATCACCACCAAGAATGAGTCACCACTAAATATTAGTCACCATTGAAGATGAAATAACATGAGATGAGTCACCATTTAAGATGACCTACTTTAAAAAGGGTAACCATTGATATGGATCACCATTGATGTTTAGTCACCACTAAGATGAGTCATTGTTGAGATGAGTCAATTCTAGAGGACTTAACATTAGTTAGCCATCATCCATTCTAACTCACCATTTTCATGACTCACCTCTAGACAAGAGTCACCATCAGAATGACCCACCATCATTATTTTGAGACATTTGAATTAAATTCCCCCAACAACCATATTATAGAAGTTAATATTATGGATGATAAAATAATTATTCTGAATTTTTTGTGGAAAACAATAATGTCTATGTCAGATTACAGTTTGGGGATATAGTGGATAGTTATTATTATTCTTCAAATAGAATCTAAATCTTATAGTTATATATTTTGAAAGTAGACTACCTCATGTGGGAATTCATTATATCTTTAAGGAAACCATCCTGATGAATAATAGAAGGATAATTTCTTGAGTTATTACTTGTAGCACTCATAATTTCATCAGACTATGAAAAATAGGAGTTCAATAAGCATTGAAATCCCTTCTTATAGTCAGAACATAGATATTTATTATGAGGATATGCTTCATAGCTACTTCTATAGAAACATCTTGATCCCCTATCAAATATACATACATCGAGACACAAGCATATGTGATAACATTAGTCCCAAAAAATATATCTATTCTATATCTTATTACATTCTATTTCTATTTGATTCTTTTATCTTTTGAATAGTACATTGTTCACCATACTTATCAAACACACAGTGTCTCCTGCACTATAACTGGAGAGTATAAAATATTATATTATATCATATTTCATATGATTACCCATGGTGTTATGGTTGTTGTTCTTATGTTAAATGTAGTTATTTTCATTCCATGGTAATTGTGGAAATGGTCCATGCATGACATGGATAAAGTGTAAAATATTTGCTGTATAACTGTTACCGGTTGTGGATATGATTATATTTATATAATCTACATGGAACTGGGTGAATTCCATGTATAGACGGTTGATTCATGTCTTGAAAATTAACCCCATGTTTTATTTCATTGTGTATTTATTTATCTTTCAATGATTTAAACTATAAATGGAAATAAAAAGGAAAAAGAAATGTATAATTTGATAGTTAATTATATATTTTTTCTATATATGTATTAGGTTGAATAATTTTATTCATAATTTAAAGTAATATTCATATATTTTTTAATCTAATACATAATAACTCTTTAATAAATAATTCAGAAGATCATAACATATATTTATTTTTCATTTTTATGAAATGGGAACTTTTAGTTAAATAGTTGCATATTATTTGAACTTGTTTCTAACAAAAACTTTTACAACAATCTCAATTAACCCCCCTCTTGAGTTACTCACTCCATCCAACAATAAAATTTTTCACAATCTGTCACAATTTAATGTTCATTCATTATTAATTATAGATATATTGGATCTTTTGTAATCCCCATTATAGATAAGCCTGAATTATAATTTCGAATCATAGAATCATCCAACTTAGCCACCATCTCATTTTGGTAGTGCATTGGAAATCCACAATCATAAATCATCTCCAACCAACATATATGGAGAATATTCAACTTTTTCTGGGTGAATATATTATTTAAAAATTTATTATTAGTATATATATCAAAAACATATTTTTAAATATAATTCCACCATAATTTTTGGAAGAAACCTACGTAGAGATTTCCAAATTATTTGTTGAGTAGTTTTTTATCATATGTTATCAATTTTAACATAGAATAAGTTATCACAACATTTTTCTACATGAGAAAACATCCCAATATCAGTTTTCATGCATCAATACAGATCATAAACCCTTATCCAAAATTGTGTAGTTTAGGAAAAATTGTATTCAACAACAACATCTTTATTTCCACGATTTTTTAATAAAGTTAAAATATTTAATAGAAAAAAGATCCCTTCTAATTAAACTTGATTATTAGAGTATAAATCTAGTTTAAATTCATTATAAATTAAGGATAATTTTTAGAAAAACAAAAAATAAATATGGATCTTAGTTAATGGGTTTGATCTTGGAAAATGACTAATAGCCTCCAAGATTGTTGGATTAACTGAAATATCCATGATTATGATTATTTGACATGAAAATTTTGAAACATTATATCCAAATTTCATAATTTATAAAATTTTTTAAAACATCCTAGTTCTTATGTTATTCTATAAAATATTTTTTTTGATATTCATTCTCTTCACTTCCATTGTAATATATAAAAAAATTATGTATAAATACTAACAAAAATTGAATCATGATTATCATTAATGACTATATTAATTAAATCCATTCCAATAGTGGGGTAATTTGTTAGATAAAGTATCATCTATATAAATTTAATGTTCCAATACATTATGTAGAAGTTCATCTTGGGTAAATCATTATTCTAAACCCTCATGGGATGATATATATAATTAATTTAATTCATTTAATAAAATTGAGATCCTCATAATTGATCAAAAATTAAAGAATACAGGGTAGATGATAACTATTCTTGATATTGATATGGTAATTTTTCATATAAACATTGTAAAGATGTGTTTTCCCATATTTCATCTCAAAAAAACTGAATTCATGGACCCCCAGAGTGACTCACAAGGGAATTAAAATATCTTATTAATAATTCCATAGAGTTTTTTGTTTAATTACTATAACATAATATTTGACATACAATAAGAAGAATATATAATAGGTTTATCATCTGGTATATGTTTTTCTTGGAATATCATTTTCCAGATTGAATGGAATATTATGAAAAAATTATAGAAAAAAATCAACATAATCTCTAAAAATAGGCATATAATTGATGTTTAGTTTATCCAAAACAATTTGAGGTAAAAAATGATTTTTGAATAAGAATGCAGACAAAATTAATGGGTTTAATTTTGAGAGTAAGATCATATTTATCATCCAACCTATAAAAAATCATAGAATGGTTCAGAGGACATTGGTACTTCACATACTTAGAAATTGATGGGGTATTTATGTAATAAAGGCCAATACATATCGAATATAATATCAAAATATAATACAAGAAGAATCATAATATTCATAAGTAGTATATTCCAATTAACATTAATCATAGAAGAATCATGTACTTCAGATGATATCACTGTATCACTAAAAAATATCAATTCTAATTGAACATATAACCACGGAGGATATTTATTACTTTTCCAAGTGAATCATATTTTTATTTAGGAATTCATATAATTAATCATTAATTGAGTACTTAAATATTTTAGAATACATATTATCATTACAACACCACTATTAATATTATGTTTATATTGTGACACATTATTCTCAATCCATGGAACATTATATTTATCCATGGATTCCAATTTTATTACCAAAACATTATATTTTTATCCAATAATTAAACTTATCTCCAGTGGAATCAAAAATGTTTTCTCATCATAGTAACAGGGTATCTAAAATTTTTTCCAAATCAAACTATAACAACTAATACTAAATATATATAGATATTACATCATAATATATTGACATTAATTACATAACACTACGATATGTTCTAGAATCATACATATTCAGTTTTTATAAACATACACATAAATAAAAAGTATATAAGATATTTAAATGAACACATAAACCTTAAAATATAATAAGGTTATGTGAAAAGAATATTAACATTTTAAAATCCTACCATACATATCGAAGACTACAAAAATGATTCATGGTGTAACATTTTTTATTACATAAGGAATTAAAAATAAGAGAATTAAAGAACAAAATCAAAGAGTAAATAGCATTGTAATAATATATATGTTTTTTGTAACACACGTAATCATAGAAAAAAGTTTCCCTAGTGAATGATCAAAGCCAATATCTTAACAATTAGGACCTAATAACAACACGTGAACACTACATTATCATGGCCATTGGGTCCTCTCTCACTAGAAACCACTAGTTTCCCTACAGACAGGTGGTCCCTTACTTGGGGCCCACCAATGTAACCAAACAGGTCATGAGAAATATGACTATCTAGATAGGGTAACAAATTTTATTTTTTATTCACTATCCTCACAAACACCCTGAGTAACGTTCTATCAGTTCGCCTATCTTAACCACTACTCTAGGAAAATAATGATTAATAGTGGGGTTTCAATCATATATTATCCCAATAAGAATTGATAAGCTATCTAAAATGATTCATAATCAACGAAAAACATTTCCGTAGTCAAGGATCATATTTAAGAATATAACAACTGCCCCCACCCCTAGTTAAAATACACCAACCATAACATGTTCATCAGTTCTTGGCTCACCCGACTCATCCACCGTCCAAGATAACATTTGACCCCATACATGGGGCACACCATAATTCCTAAAAGTGTTATAAAACTAATTAATAACCTATCAGGATAACTCATGTGTAACACCCCATGCTTTCATGGTACGTTTCCCTTTGAATAAGGAAATAGCTTGCGTTGTACGCAGTGTCGATATTCTAACACATCGCGACCAATCAAACTAGCCAATATGAATAGTAATACCCACTTTATGAAATTTTATCAATTTTATCATTCAAAATGAACTTCATTTTTCGGTTCTGAAAATTGAAATTATCTTAGGTAGAATCTTTGATATTTTTTTTGAAAACATTCAGTTTTTTATGAATAGTCAAAAATACTAAATTTTTAATAAAAACAACTTTTTAAATCAAAATAATTTATAGTAAAATATTATACCATTGATTGGTTTTATGTATAATTAGATTATATTTTTACCATTTAATCCAATTTTGGTAATTGGATGTAATTTCACATTTAAACTGAACATAAGCAACTATCAATCTTTTGATAGTTATTATTTATTAAAAACACACTTTTCATTTTGTCAATTGGAACTAATTTTAATATAATTTCTCCCATTTCTGTGTTTTGTGTTTAGAAAAATGGAATCCATATTTAGAATTAGGATGGATAAATTGTTTAAATAGGTAATGTTTATTTTTAGGCATTTTGAATAATTACTTCGGTAAATATTTAATTTACCATAGTTCAAGGGTAAATCCGGTAAATAAGGGTTAAAATAAAGTTATAATAATATTAAAGTACCCTAACACATGTTATAACTCTATATTGTGATACATTTCTAACAATGGGCATCCATGGGTCGATTTTAAGACCCCATGGAGCCACTTGTAAGTGATAATGGCATTTTATATTAATTAAGATAAAGTAAATACAAAAACGACAAAAGCATATATCTTTTAGTAATGAAATTTTTACATGGGGTTATATATGTCATCGATTAGACTATAAACATTTATTAGAAAGCTATAAATATTTACTACATAATGGTATTTTATTTATAATGTTTAGACATTGAATAATTAAATTTAATTATGACACAATGATGATGCAGTATTTTCCTTATTAAGGATTGAATCAAATAAATGGTATTATAGATGTTAAAATAAATATAATTTAATGTTTTTATTCCATAGATGCATTTTCTAGGCTAATGTGACTTTTTATGATTTATTAAATGATTTTTTTTGAAGTAATATTGCTGTTATGAATTTAACAAAAACAAAATAGAAAATAGTGTCAAAATTGACATAAAAGTGTTTTTTTAAAAAATATTATATTATTAATTTATATTTTATTCCTAAAAATCTATTGTTTATCCAAAGGTCTTAAATAATATTATATATATCATTAATGAACCACTTGAAGTTCTCTTGGATGTTTATACTATGTTTAATAACCATATAATATAAAAATAAAGGAGACATGGTAAATGTCAAACTAATTAACTAAGTGTTAAATCTAAATGATAAGGTTAATATAGTGACCCAAACCTATCTAAAACCCATCAGTTTAGTAGTTTTCAAAACATCCCAACCTTATCCTCGAAATGAATCACTTTGGATCCACTATAAACAGACAATGATTTTATTATAAAATAATATTTCAATCTTTTCCTAAGGTGCCCCTCGCCCCTCTTATAAAATGGAACATCCAGTTTTCTAAAATTCACACCTTCAAAGCCATTTGTTTCAGCAAAAAGCTTCCCAAATATCCTCTCAACTGTTCTCCCTTCATCCTAGAGGCCTTAATTCTTTAGGAAAGCCAACCTATTGATCCATTTTGATCCAATAAAAAGGAAGAACCTGATGAATATGTAAATATTTAGTCATCTCTTTCAAGTTCTTTTCTTCTTCCAATTACACTTTCATTGTTGTTTACATTCAAAAATAATAAATCCATTATATTATATATACGTTTATGTTATTATAAATATTTTACAACCGTATTCATTATTATATCCATCCTTTGAATGACATGTCACTATACGTGAAAACGTAGAACTTACCGTCGCCACGTCGTGGTTTAGTTTTTTATTCAAACAGCTCATAATTTGGATGGATATAATAATGAGTTTAAATAATCAATATAATAAATATAACATGATAATGATTCTGTATATATGATATACCATCCAACTATATATTATTTTAATATCAAAAAAATTATATTGTCGCTCATACGTACATACGGATTACCGTCTCCATGAACGTGATGAGATTCATTCCCCATCGTATCCATTCAAGACAAATTTACATTTGATGGTTACAAATAAAGTTTAAATACATAATATCATTCTGAATATGAATAAGATACATCCTATCCATAACAAACATTACTTACAAAACAAATAAAATAAAGTAAAATGAATCAGTTGACACCCGAAACAACGATAACACTAAAATATTACAAACCAAGCAATATTATAAGATAATATATTATTTAATATCTATGTATAAGGTTCTTTTATAAGTTAATAACAATGATTTTACTATTATACAAGTGGTTAACATACCCTCGACCAAGGAAAAGTACAACGTAAGGGTTAATTTCACAATCTCTTTATTATCCGAGATTGTTTTTACGTAATTATCTACTGTGACCTCTTTATCATCCACATCCATGTTTCTTAAAAATGTATTTCAAAAACATTATTAATATTTGATAGAATATTGGTTAAAGTCATTTATAACCTTTTTTAAATTTTTATAAATTTTTTTGAAAGGAATCTTTCTGTCGTTTTCCAAACAAGGTACCTTATGACCTTTTCGTCAAAATTAAGGTAAGAATATATTGTTTCACTTATACGGTGGGTGAAGCTATTATCTGTCGTTATAAAAACTTCGAAGCTTCCCTTAGATTCTTAAAAGAATATTTACAAAGTTAATGTTTATTTTTATATGAATTTTATATGATTTCATAATTAAAAAAGATATTACTCTAAAAAAGGTATTGATTTCATCAATGTCAAAATCCTTTGTTGGATTTTTAAGCTCATTTGAAGTTGATTTATTATGATACAAAAAATCCATATTGTATTGAAGGTTTTGTGATATGTTTGAATATGGATGTGTTATTTTTACACCATTCATGACTTATGGATAAATTATTGAAATTTTGTGTGCTAGTATTAATACGAATGTTTATGTTATGTTTAAACATTTTCATATGTGGAATGCATTGAACATATTATGTGATCAGTGGAGCCTACTATTGCTCTTTTATGCATCAGTAGGTTTCATGAGACAAACTAGTGTCTTGGCACAAGGCCTTGACAAAATCTTATTTGTTGTCTTGGCACAAGGCCTTGGATATGTGGTTATGAAGTCTGGCATTATGCATTCCATCATTATGAAAGTTTCTATTGATATTGCATGTAATTATTAGACTAGTAGAATATCCATGTGAATAATTAAATGGAATTATTTGATTTTATCTTTTCCATATTATGCTAGCGTTAATGTTTAAAAGGATTTTGTTTTAGTCTTATACATTGCCTTAAATGTTTAAGCTTATTTACGAAAGTTTTCACTATATTGTTATCCTTATCGAGCATCTGAGCTCACCCATTTCTAAGTTTTATTTGTCTAAGGATGCGAAAAAGTATTTTATGACTGACCTGAAGGGATATTCTGAGGGGATATGAGTGTGGTCTATTGAAACAATGTTGTTATAGTTTTTCATTTTATAATGTAATGTAAAACTTATGAATGAATCTTGTATTTCCAAGGCTACTAAACTGATCGGTCTTTTAGGAATTGATTTCCTTGTACATGTGAATGTTATTTAATAATGCACCGAGTCTAGGTAACTGGGATCAGGTCCTTATAGTTGGTATTACAAAATGTTTAGTAAAAAATAAGGATTATATATTTAGATAAACTCAGATTAGAGCACATTACCCAATGATAGACATTGAGGATTAGTATAGAAGAACTTCCTAGAATTTTGGTATTGTAGAGATTTTTGAGTTTTCTAAACAATACATCCATGTCTGGATAAGAGCAAGTAGAGGCGGTTCTGGCATAGATGTACCTAGGGGTAAAACCCAAAAACACTACTTTGAGATAGACTCGAACGTGAACTGGTGCACACCAATGGGCCTTACTGCACTCTTGCTTATGACACCTCCAGGGGATATTCTTAGGATAATTATAATTTTCATTATAAACCATTGTGAAGGATTTATGATTATATACATCCTCAAATAAAACATTTTTATGATTATGGATTATATCCATAAACTGTTCAGTTTGTGCTGAGTGTTTAACAAGTTTGGAATTATGTATTCCGATTCATAAACTAATCTAGTTTATGCCATCTTTTAGAAATGGATCCTAGTGGAAGGAATGAAAACCTTATCAATACACATAATCCATGCAGGGATTTCCCTCCTAATCAAGATAATTATAGTGGAGCTAGTGATGCAACTAGTTCTGATCAACTTATCAACATACTGGGACAACTCACTCAGGTTATGAATAATAAACTCACCCGTATGGAGCAACCTGATTCACAACGTGGAGGATCAATATTAGATAACTTCATGTGGAAAAAACCACAAATATTCAATGGAATTACATATCCATCAACATATGAGCAATGGATAAATTCCTTAAGGAAAATATTCCATTCATTGGGGAGTAGTGAAAGGGAACAAGTTACCTTGCAATTTACTACCTCACTAGAGATGCTGATCAATGGTGGTCAATGTATCAAAACACAAAAGAAGATGATGAAGTATCAAATATGGAATGGAGGGAGTTTAAAGATATTTTATTAGAAAAATAATTTCATCGTGACCATCGAGAAGATATGGAAATCCAATTTCTGAGTCTGAGACAAAAGGAGGATGAGAATGTCGCAAAGTATGAGGCTAACATTATAGGTTATCAAGGCATGTGTCAGATTATATACGTAATAGAAGGAGTATGATTGATGGATTATTTTATGGGTTAAACCCATTTATCTGGTGAGCATTAGTCTCACAATCCTTCGTGTCATATGAAGATATTGTCTCATGTGCTATCAAGACAAAAAAGGAATTCTCTATGTCTTATGACTTTATAGAAAAGAAAAATAAAAAGAGATCTGTTGAACACTCTAGAAATAGAAATAAAGGGAATAAGGGAAAAGTTTAATATCCATCATGCGGTAAATGTGGGAAGAAAGACCACGGAACTTGCATGAAGGGATTGGGAGTTTGTTACAAGTGTGGTGAAAAAGGCCACCAAGATCATGATTCAAGGGGAAGAAAGTGGCTGTCAATGTTGAATTCTACAATTTTAGAGAAAGGGGGTGTTATGAAAATGAATGTCCTACGCACCAAGGAAAATTACCTCAGAAAAGGCCAAGGGAACAAGCCCAATCTTATCCTATCACTACTATAGAGGTTGAGGCTTCGAAGGACATGGTGGTAAGTAATTTAATGGTTTCCTCATGTTTAGCCAATTCATTATTTGATTCTGCTCATCACATTGTTTCATATCATCCCAGTTTACAAAGAAAAATAGATATTTCCAATTTGATTTAAAAAGGGAGTTTTTAGTCAAAAATCCTAAGGGAAGTATAATTGAAAAAATGTTTTGTGAATCAGTTCGCATTAAGGCACATAAATTTTATTTATCTGATAATCTCATCGACATACCCATGATTTAATTTGATATAATTAACAGTATGGTTTGGACTTCGGACCGTGATGCAAAAATTTATGGTAAGATAAGGTGGTTATGATTTTTGATGATGATGAAAAAGAACACCATATCTTTAGAGCTGAAATTTCACCACCAGATTCTTATCTAGATCCACCTCTAGAAGCTCAAATAAAATCAATTATTGGGGAGGAAGGGAATGAAATAACTATGGGTAAGGAAAATAATGTTCAAATAGAATATGTACCTATTGGGAAAGAATAATTAGATGTGTTTCCAGAAGATTTACATTGACATCCTATAGAATAAGAAATTGAGTTTTCCATTAATTTAATTGCTGGGTCAAGGCCCATATCGAAGACCACTTATAGAATGGCCACTGTGGAATTTGTGGAACTAAAGAAACAATTATAGGAATTGAGTAACAAGGGATTTATTCACCCTAGTGTTTCTCCATGGGGAGCCCCTGTCCTTTTTGTTAAGAAGAAATATGGATCTATGAAGTTGTGCATTGACTAAAGAGAGAGAAATGCTATAATACTAAAGAACAAGTATAATTTACCTTGCGTTGATGATTTATTTTACCAACTTCATTGAGCTCAATATTTTTCAAAGATTGACCATTGATTTGGATACCATCAGTTGTGTGTGAATAAGGAAGACATTCTGAAGACAAAATTTTGAACCAGGTACGGGCATTACTAGTTTACAGTAATGCCTTTTGGATTTACAAATGCACCCTCTATCTTCATGGATATACTGAATATGTTTTTTAAGGAATATATTGATAACATTGTAGTGGTATTTATTGATGAAAACATGGTACAATAAAATATATATAAATATTGTGAAAATCACTTGTGCTTTATCTTGAAGACTCTTAGAAGAAATGAATTATACGAGACGTTTAGCAAGTGTGAATTCTTGCTTCAAGATATTTCTTTTCCTTTCCATATCATCCCTAAGCGTGGAATACCTATTGATCCTTCAAATACCATGGAAATAAAATAATGGCTTGCACCGACGAGTATAACTGAGGTACACAGTTTTATTGGTTTAGCAGGTTATTATCGATGTTTAGTCTAGAATCATGCCCGATTGGCAAACCCATTATCCAAGAACACACGTAAACGTGTTAAATTAGTTAGGAAAAAAGAGTTTGAAAAATGTTTTTATGAATTTAAGAGAAGATTAGTCAATGCTCTTATATTGGCTCTACCATCGGGGATTTATGGGATTGTTATTTATAGTGATGCATCAATGAAAGGACTTGGTTGTGTTCTTATGGATAATGATAGGGTTATTGCCTATGCATAATGATAGCTAAAAATTATTGAACAAAACTATCCTACTCATGATCTTTAGTTAGAATCTATAATCATTTATTTTAAGATTTGGAGACACTATGTATATGGTTAAAAATGTGATTTTTATACTGATCACAAGAGTTTGAAGAGTATTTTCTCACAAAAAGTACTCAACATGAGGAAAAGGCAATTTCTTGAACTACTCAAGGATTATGATTTCCCTACAGAATACCACATGGGGAAGTCAAATAAGTTGGTAGATTATTTGAGTAGAGAGGATCATGGAGTTTTGAAGAATATGAGAGTTGAAGAGGATCTTATATACATGGATCTAATAATGATGGATATGGGAATAACCAAGGAAGGTGAAACATGAATGCCTTTTCAAATGGTTTCCAAACATTCTTTACTAGAAAGTATAAAAACATCTCAGGCTAATGATGAGGAGTTTCAAAATAAGATTAAAGCTGTGAATAACGGGAGATTGAGTGACATCGTATATGAAGATGGAATTTTGAAATTTGGGATGATACATTGTCTTCCAGATAAACCTGATCTAAAAACAGAATTGTTGGATGATGATCATAGCTCAAATTTCCATATACACCCTAGGAGCACCAAAATGTATAGAGATTTGAAGGAACATTTTTGTTGGGACAACATGAAGAGGAATATTTCTGATTTTGTTTCCAGATGTATGGTTTTTTAACAAGTGAATGGTGGAAGGCAACAGCCTGGAGGAGTCATGCAACCTCTTCCCATACATGATTGGAAATGGGATAATATTATAATAGACTTTGTCATGGGACTACCAAAGACACCTTGAAGGAATAATGAAATATGGGTTGATGTTTATCATCATACCAAGTCAACCTATATTCTTACTATAAGAGATGATTTACCACTTGAAAGTTTCGTTAGACTATATATTAGTGATGTTATAAGACATCATGGAGTACCTCTATCGATTTTTACTGATTGTGATCCCCATTTTACATCAAGATTCGGGAAAATTATTCAGAAGTACCTGGATACTAAACTTCATTTGAGCACTTCCTACAACCCTCAAACAAGTGGACAATCAGTACGAACTATTGAAACCATATAAGACATGTTGAGAACATTCTCTATTTGAATTTCAAGGTATATGGGATCAATATTTAGCTCTGGTAGAATTTTCCTATAACAATAGCTTCTGTTCAAGTATTCAGATGGAACTATATGAAGCATTATATGGAAAGAGATGTCACACTCCAACATGTTGGGATGATGTTGGTGAAAGAAAACTCTTAGGCCCATAACTTGTTGACGAAATGATAGAAAAGGTGTAGGTTATCCAAACCAACATCAAAACAATACAAAGTAGGCAGAAGAGCTATGTCAATAACCGAAGGAAGGATTTGGAATTTTAGGTAGGATATCATGTTTTCTTGAAGGTATCTCCATGGAAGGGAGTTATACGATTCGGTAAGAATAGTAAACTAAGTCCCAGGTACATCGGGCCTTTCGAAATTCTAGAATTAATTGGGGCTTTATCCTACCGGTTGGCAATGCTGCCATGACTCTCCAAAGTTCATGATGTGTTCCACATATCACTATTGAGAAAATACATTCCAGACCCAACGCATGTACATACCTATGAGAAATTAGAACTGGAATCCAATCTGTCTTATTGTGAAGCGCATGTCAAGGTTCTTGATACAATAGAACATGTTTTGAGAAACCGTAAAACTCGTCTGGTAAATGTTCTATGGAGAAACCATAAGATGGAAGAGGCAACGTGGGAACCCATCGAACGTATGATGAAGAACCACCCGAATCATTTTATGTAGTAATATTTTAAAAATTTTGAGAAAAAAATTATTTGAAGGAGGGGAGAATGTTACACCGCAATCTTCCATGGTATGTTTCACTCTGAATAATGAAATATATTGTGTTGTACGCACCCTTGAGATTCTAAGACATCGCGACCAATCAAACTAGACATTATTAATAGTAATACCAACTTTATGAAATTTTATCAATTTTATATTTCAAAATGGAATTCATTTTTTGGGTTAAGAATATTGAAATTAGCTGAGAGTGATTTTTTGGTATTTTTTCTAAAAAACATTCAGTTTTTGATGAATACTGAAAAATACTAAATTTTAATTAAAAACATCTTTTTTAATCAAAATAATTTATAGTTCTAAATTGTACAATTGCTTGGTTTTTAAGTATAATTAGATTATATTTTTACAATATAATTCAATTTTGGTCTTTATATGTAATTTCACTTTTAAACTGGTCATAAGCATGCGTCAATCTTTGGATAGTTATTATTTCTTCAAAACACACTTTTTGTTTTGGCATCGGGAATTAATTTTAAATTAATTTCATCCACTTTTTTGTTTTGAATTTATAAAAATGGATTTCATATTTAGAATTATGAGGTCCAAATTGTGTAAATAGGTATATTTTTTTAGTGATTTTGAATAATTACTTCTGAAATATTTTATTTACCATGGTTAAAGGATAAATCCTGTAAATTAGGGTAAAAAAATAATTTTATAATAATATTAAATTTCCCTAACATGTGCTCTAACCCTATTTTCTGATACTTGTCTGAACATGGGAATCCTTGGGTCGATTTTGGGACCCCATGCAGCCACTTATAAGAGATAATGACATTTTATATTAATTGTGTTAAAGTAAATAAAAAAATGACATAAGAATATATATTTTAGTAAACAATTTTTACATATGGTTATATATGTTATCTCTTCGAATATAAATATTCATTAGAAATATAAAACGATTTACAACATAATGGTATTATATTTATATTTTTTAGACATTTATTAATTAAATTTATATATGACACAATGATGATGCAATATTTTCCTTATTAATGAAAGAATCAAAAAAATGGTATTATAGATGTTAAAATAAATCTTATTTAACGTTTTGATGCCATCCACGAATTTAATAGGTTAATTTGACATGTTAGGATTGATTAAACGATTTTTTTCTAAGTAATCATGCAGTTAGGAATTAAAAAAAATAGAAAATACTGTAAAAATTTACATAAAAGAGTTTTCAAAACAAATATTATATTATTAATTGATATTCTATTCCTAA
Organism: Viscum album; assembly: GCA_963277665.1. Lineage (NCBI taxonomy): Eukaryota > Viridiplantae > Streptophyta > Magnoliopsida > Santalales > Viscaceae > Viscum > Viscum album. The sequence goes on from OY728127.1 coordinate 321,865,460, forward strand.
AAACCTATGGTTCAGAAAAAGGTCTTAAATAATATTATATATGTCATTAATGAACCATTTGATGTTATCTTGGATATTTATAGTATGTTTATTAACCATATAATATAAAAATACAAAGAGACATGGTTAATGTCAAACTAATTCACTAAGAGTTAAATCTAAATGATAATGTTAATATAGTGACCCAAACCTATCTAAAACCTATCGGTTTAGTGGTTTTCAACACATCCACACCATATACTAGAAATGAATCACTTTGGAGCCATTATAAATCGAAAATGATTTTACTATTAAGTAATATTTCAATCTTTTCCTAAGGTACCCCTCACCCCTCTTATAAAAGGGCACTTCCCCTTCACTCAGATTCACACCTCCAAAGAAATTTGGATCAGCCAAAAACTGCCCAAATATCTTCTAAACTATCCTACCTTCATCCTATAGGCTTAATTTAGTCATAAAACCAACATAAGGATCCCTTTTGATCAGTTGAAAAGGATGAACCAGAAGAAGAGGTAAATATTTCATCACCTATTTCAAGTTCTTTTCTTCTTCCACTACCTCTTTCATTGTTGTTTCCATTATAAAATAATAAGTACAATATTTTATATATACTTTGATGTTCTTATAAATATGTTACAACCATATTCATTATTATATCCATCCTTTGAATGACATTTCACCATACGTGAGTACGTACAACTTACCATCTCCACATTATGGTGTAGTTTGTTATTCAAACACTTTATCATTTTGATTTGTATAATAATGAGTATAAATGATTCAAATAATAAATATAACATGATAATGATTCTGTATATATGATATAACAACCAATTATATATTATTTTAATATCAAAATAATGATATTTCCACTCATGCGTACGTACAGATTACCATCACCATGAACGCGATGAGATTCATTCCCCATCATATCCATTCAAGACTAATTTTCACATGATGATTAAAAATAATGCATAAAGACTGAATATAATTATAAATATGAATAAGATACATCCTATCCAGAATATACATTACTGATATAACAATGAATATAAAGTAAAACGACTCAGTTAACACTCGAAAAAATGATAATACTAATATGTTGTAAACAATGAAATATTAGAAGATCAAATATGATATCATATTTATGTATGTGGTTCTTTTATAATTTAATAACAATGATTTAAATATTATACATGAGGTTAAGGTACCTTTCACCAATGAAATATACAAGGTAAGGGTTAATTTCACAATCTTTTTGTTATCTAAGATTGTTTTTACGTAAGTTTCTATTGGGACCGCTTTATAATCCACATCCATGTTTCATAAAAATGTATTCCTAAACATTTTTACTATTTACTAAACTATGGGTTAAATTAATTTATAACCTTGTTTTACTTTTTATAAGATGGTTTAAATGGAATATTTCCATCATTTTGCAAACAAGGAACCTTAGGACCTTTTCGACAAAATTAAGGTAATAATGTTTTTTTAACTTATACAGTGGGTGCGGCTATTTTTCACAGTTATAACACCTTTTTAGCTTCCCTTACAAGGTTATAAAAATATTTCCATAGTAAATTTTTTCTTTTTATATGAATTTTAAATGATTTCAAAATAGAAAGTTATATTTCTATAAAAATGGTTTTGATTTCATCTATGTCAACATCCTTTGATGGATTATTAAGATTATTTGAAGTTGATTAATTATGATTCAAAACATCTATATTTTATTGAACGTTTTGTGATATGTTTGACTGTGGATGTGTTATTTGTACACCATTCATGGTTTATGGATAAATTATTGACATTTCATATGCTAGTTTTAGTACAAATGTTTATGTTATGTTTAAAACTTTTCATATGAGGAATGCGGTGGACATAGTATGGGATAGGTCGAGCCCGCAATTGCTCCCCGATGCATCGGTATGTCTCATGAGACAAACTAGTGTCTTGGAAAAAGGCCTTGAAAAATCTTATTTGTAGTCTGGGCACAAGGCCTTGAATATGTAGTTATGAAGTCTGGCATTATGAATTCCATCATTATGAAAGTGTCTATTGATATTGAATGTGATTATTCAACTAGTATAATATCCATGTGAATAAGTAAATGGAATTATTTAATTTTATCTTTTCCATATTATGATGATGTTCATGTTTAAAATGATTTTTTTATTATTATACATTGCCTTAAATTTTTATACTTATTTACGAAAGATTCCGCTCTATTGTTATCCTTACTAATCATTTGAGATCACCCCTTTCTATGATTTATTTTTTCCAGGATGTGAAGAAGTATTTTATGACTGACATGTAGGGATAGTATGAGGGGGTATGAGTGTTGTATATAGAAGCAATGTTGTTGTAGTTTTTCATTTAATAATGTAATGTAAATCTTATTAATGTATCTAGTATTTTAAAGGCAACTAAATTGATCGGTCTTTCAGGACATGATTTCCTTGAATCATGAAAATTTTATGTAATAATGCACCGACTCTGGGTAACTGGGCTCAGGGAATTACAACATGTTCTTTTACTAACATTTTTTTCATCCACCCAAACCCTAAGAACATTCCATGATGTATTGTCATAACTACTACTTGAGTATAAGATTTATTATCTATGTATTATTAATCTAGTATGATCAAATAATTAACGGAACACCTTGTTTAAATGATTCATACCATTCAACCATTTATCCCTTTAGCATTGTGGGGTTTTACCTTCACCCCAATCACTTATGGGAGAATATCCTTATTTTGGTCCAAATATCTAAACACAAAAAGTGACACCACAGTTCGGGCTACCTTTGTAACGCCCCGACCCCAGCTACCCAGAGTTGGTGCGTTATTGCGTAACATTGGCATGATCACAAAAGATCAAGTCTCAAAAGACCGATTAGTTTAGTAGCCTTGGAAACACTAGATACATTCATAAATGTTACATTACATCATAAATTAAAAAACTACAATAACAAAGTTTCCATAGTCCACACTCATATCCTCTTCTGACTATCCCTGCAGGTCATTCATAAAATACTTCTTCACATCCTGGAAAATATTAAAACATTGAAAGGGGTGAGCTCAGATGCTCAGTAAGGATAACAATATTGCGGAAGCATTCCTAAATAAACATTAACATTTAAGGCAATGTATAACTATAACAAAAGACTTTTTAAACATTAAATTCAGTATAATATGGAAAAAATAAAATTAAATAATTCCATTTACTTACTCACATGGATATTATACTAGTTGAATAATCACATGCAATATCAATAACCACTTTCATAATGATGGAAAGCATAATGCCAGACTACCATAACCACGTAGCCAAGGCCTCGTGCCAAGACTACAAATAATATTTTGTCATGGCCTCATGACAAGACACTAGTTTGTCTCATGAGACCTACCGATGCATCGAGGAGCTATAGCGGGATCCACCCGTCACTTATTAAGTCTAATGCATTCCTCATATGAACTGGTTTAAACATATCATAAACCATAACCTAATCATATCACATAAAATATGCATAAAGGAAACATAAAATTTCCAAATTTCAATCACAAGATATCAATACAACACATTTATATAATAAAAACACTTTCAAAACCATTTTCAATTCCAAAATAAAAGAAAATTAAAACATGGAATTTATTTTTCATTTTAAAAAAAGTTATGGCTTGTAGAGGAAGCCGAAACCCAAATAATGGCCATGGCGGTGAAGAAGTCGTTGTCGCCGCATATGTACGACAAGAAAAACATTCCTTTTTGTCTTTTAGTAAAACACTTCGTATAAAAAGATTCCTTTTGAATAAACGTAAAAGTCAAAGGGGTTTATACACCGTATAGAAGAAAGTTGTGTATAAAACCAAATATGCCTCAATGAAAGCAGATTGAGACAAAGTCCCTCAAAAAGATAATTTTTTTAAAATAAAATAGATCTATTACGTGTATTCAATTTAATTACACATAAAGAAAGTACAAATATAAGATAGCACATAATAATATCATGACATAATTTGAAAGTATGAGATAAACCCAATGAATGGGAATTGGGTTAAGAAGTTCCTTTACCTTGCGTCCTGTCTTGACTCGACCATTCTTTAACCTGCTGAATAATAAACTAGAGTTAATTTATAGTATCTTAAGAACCTTTTAAAGGTTCTTATTCCTTTAATATCACTTATTACCATGTTATGAACATTATATAATTATTTATGTTAATAACGGTCGTTTTTTCGATCTTTGGTACTTGAGTAAAAAAAATAAACTTCTTATAATTACAAGTTGTTCATGTGGTGATATATCCATTATATCCAGAATTATATTCATGATTTAGATATCATATATATCATATATATCCAGTATATACATTCATTTATAATATTACATAACATTTAGAGGTAAGAAATGAAATGCACCGTTCATGGAGACGGTAAGCCGTACGTACGCATGAACGCTACTTAAATTTCTATTTTGTATTTAATGGAATGAAATCATAATAGTATAAATGTGTATTATAATTCCAGTATAATATAATATATAATATCATTTACTCCTTCCTTTATACATCCCACATATGGCATTAACGATTCAAATCACTTTGAGGGGGCGGTAGTCCGCACTTATTAAAATGAAAATATCGCGTTTACCCATAATGGAAACAATAAAGGTATTCCATAAATGATAAATACATAAGAATAAAGAAAACATAAACATAATATATATATCATATATGAAAATTGTGTCATCAAAATGGCCACCATTAGAGGTGTTAAATGAATATTGAACAATCATGGTTTCGTGAGGCAGTATTTCACCACCCACAGAAACAGTATGTTATTTAACCATTAGACGAAGGTGTGTTTAATTTTAAACCAAATACTTATCATAAAAACATCCTAGTATATTTAGGATACTGATTTTGTTACAAATGAGATGAATAAAAAGAGTTTATGGGGTTGGAAAAGAAAAATAAAACAAAATAACATAAGAGAAGACATTACCTTAAAATCGGGTAACTCTTTTGATTTGATCCAAAGGCTACCTTGGGAATAATTCTGCCCAAATTGAGGCTTCTAGGAGTAAGGGAGGGAAGTTGGGGGAGTATTTGGGCCGAGGTTGGCTGAGACAAAAGTCATTGAAGGTTTGAATAATGTGGTAGAGGTGGGGCCTTTTATAAGAGGAGAGGACGGGCACTCTTGGAAAGTAATGAAATGTTACATTATTATACAATGATTTTCAGATTATAAAGGTCCCAAACATATATAATTCGAGGCTATGGTGATAAGGGTTCTAAATATTCTCATCCAATAGGCTTTGGAAAAGTTCAATTCTTATATTTTACATTATCCTTCCATTTTATTAAAATCGTTAATTAATGAGGTAATCGTTGCTTCATCATGGTGTCATAAATAATTTACTTTATTTAATGTCTAAAAATTATTAAAAAAATATCATGATGTAGGAAATCTTTTTGTATTTCTAATGAATATTTATAGTCAAAAATATGACTTGTATAACCCTATTTAAAAATTGTTTTAGTAAATCAACTTATGTTTGTGACATTTTTATTTTAACTTTAAATAAAAAGTTAATTATGTCATTTTCCTACCAATGTGGCTCCATGGGGTCCCCAAGTTGACCCATGGATTGAATGGGTCGTCCATGACACATCCAATAGGGGTATGACAAGTGTAAAGGTCATTTCATATTTTTATAAGATCATTTTTACCTTAAATTTCACTAATTACCTTTAACCGCGATTAATTAAACTTAAAAGTTACTATTCACCAAAAAATTATTTTAATCCCATTGAACCACATTTTACTTCCTAATGAAAACCATGTATGTCGGATTTTTGAAAATCAAATCATAGAAGTGGTAATATTTTATTTAAATGAAAAATCAGTTATTTAACTACCACTTAGTGGTTTCACTATTAATCAAAAATTGAAGTTTTTCAGAACAATGCCAAAATTTCACCCTATTCTATAATTGATATTCCAAATTCAAAAATTATGTCTATTTTACAAAATTCCAAACATATATGTTTCATTAATTAATTTTATAATTAATTCCCGCTGTCACAACAAATAGCGTGTTTTTAAGAAACAATATATATCAAAAGATTGACAATTGTTTATGTCTAATTTCAAAGTGAAATTAATTATAATGAACACCATTGGATAAAATGGTAAAAATATATTCTAATTATACTTTAAAACCACTAAATAGTATAATTTATCACTATAAATTATTATGATTAAGAAATTTTTTTAAGTATTTTTTCACTATTCATAAAAAACTGGAAGTTCTCAGAAAATTACAAAAAATTCAAAATAGGCTAATATTGATATTAAGAATACAAAAATGAGGTCCATTTTGAAATATAAAATTTCTATAAATTTAAAAAGTGGTTATTACTATTCATAATAGCTACTTTGATTAGTCACGGTGTGTTAGAATTCGAAGTTGCGTACAATGAAAACTATTGCATTATTGAATGAGAAGCGTATCATGGAAGCTCGGGGTGTTACATTCTCCCCTCCTTCAATAAATTGCGTCCTCACAATTCGAAATTTTTCTTTGAAAATAAAAGGTTGAAAATAGAAAATACCTTTTTGGAAAACCCACATCGGAAATAAGGTTAATAAAAATATAACATTAAAATAAAGAAAGAGAAGTACAAAGGTCACCCGAGATAGCCCATACTAGGATTCTATGAAAATATGGATATGGAATAAAAACAAACCATCAAGGTCTGATGGAGAGTTGTAGAACACTGGATTAGGAGAAAGTTAACCATAAGAAAATCGCAAACTTGTGATTGGTTAAACAGTCATTAAATCCCCAGTTGGAAAAGTTAACCGGAAACGTTTTTGTTTTAAGTTACCTTTTATAAATTTGAGGAATTTATTTAGGGGATTTACTAAGAATGTAAGGGAATATACATACTTGTTATGTATACTTTCATTCCTTAATAAATTTTTACCACAAACCCATCTTTCACTGTAAAAGGTAATAGAACTCAAAAATATTCTGTTTATCCTAATTGTATAAGGTTCCAAATATTAACACATACCATTTAGATTAGTAAAACTATTTTGTAATAACGAGGGACTTCCTGTAGGCTAGTGGTAGGTAATAAAGGCATGTCGCACTATGGTTTTGGGTTCGATTCCTGCAGCTTTGTCTGACGCGGCGGGTTATGCCCCACCCTGCAGGTTGTCCTTTTCCTAAAACTATAGTATTATAATATTCCAAAAATAATCATCATAAATTTTATAACCTTAAACAATACTATCCAAATTTCAAATTAATCCATTCCAACCTTTATAGTTATCCAAAATACCTCCATCCAGACTTTCTCTAAAAGGTCTCTAAATTCCAAAATCAATTGTATCATCAGATTCCTCAAACAAGGTAAATATTCTCTTATTGTCACATACAAAAATATGATTACCTTCATCATATTAAAACTTTAATGAAATCATCAAGTACTACAGTACAATCCTTATATATATATCACATTATTCTAATAACCAGAATATAATCCATGAGTCCAAAATCACCAATACATTAATTATTCTCCTTCAACTGTAGTAACAACATAAGATTTTCCTTGATCCCTTGGCCTTTTCTGAGGTATGTTTCCCTGACGCTTAGGACATTCATTTTCATAATGACCCATTTCCCTACAATTGTAGCATTCAACATTGATAGCCTCTTTCTTTCCCTTACAATCATGAGCCTGGTGACCTTTTTCTCCACATTTGTAACAAACTCTCATTCCTTTTAGGCAAGTAACAGGGTGATTCTTTCCACAATTATCACTTAATGGAAAATCCTTCTTTCCCTTTTTCCCTTTATCTATCTCTTGTTCCACCGTTCTCTTCATCTCTTGCTTTACTTTGTTGTCATAAGACTTAGATAATTCCTTTTCTGTCTTGATAGCACAGAAGACTATATCCTCGTATGTTGAGAAAGATTGTGATACTATAGCTCAACGGAGAAATGGTTTTAACCCATCAACGAAATGACCAATATTACTTCTTGGGATACGTATATAATCTGCAGCATGCCTTTCTATCCTTGTAATGTTAGCCTCATACTTTTCAATATTCTCATCCTCCTTCTACCTCAGACTCAGAAATTGCCTTTCCATATCTGCTCGATGGTCATGTGGAATGTATTTTTCTAAGAAAATTTCCTTAAACTCCATCCATTCAATACTTGATACTTCTTCAACTTCCTTTGTGTTTTGAATCAGCAACCACCATTGATCGGCATCTCCAGTGAGGCGGTAGACTGCCGTGACAACCTTCTCCCTTTCGCTACTCCCCAAGGCGTGGAATATTTTCTCTAAGGAGTTTATCCATTTCTCAGATACTAATGGATTTTTACCCCCATTAAATGTTGGCGGTTGTTTCCTCATGAAGCGGTCTAACATTGATCCTCCACATTGCGGCTCAGGGTGCTCTATACGAGTAAGGATATTATTCATAACCTGAGTGAGTTGTCCCAGTATGGTAATAAGTTGATCATCACCAGTTGTATCTCCAGATCCACAATAATTATCTTGTGCAGGAAGGAAATCCCTACACAGAGTGCGTGCATTGATACAGTTTCTATTCCTTCCACTAGGCGCCATTTCTAAACAATGGAATAAACTAGATTCGTTTATGAATCAAAATAAATAATTCAATACTTGTAAAACACTTAACACTAATTGAAATATTTATGGATATAATCCATAATCATAAAAAAAGTTTTCTTTGAGAAGTATATACTCATAACCCTTCATAGTGGTTTATAATGAAAATGAGAATTATCCTAAGCATATCCCTCGGGAGTGTCATAACCAAGAGTGCAGCAAGGCCCGTTGTCGTGCACCAGTTCCCGTTCGAGTCTAGCTCAAAGCGGTGTTTTCGGGTTTTACCCCTAGGTACATCTGTGCTAGAGCCACCTCTATATGCTCGTATCCAGATAGGGATGTACTGCTCAGATAACTCACAAAATCTCTATAATACCAAAATTTTAGGAAGTTCTTATATACTAATACTCAAAGTCTATCTTTGGGATATGTGCTCTATTTAGAGTTTATCTAAATCTAGCTTCCAAGGTTTGTAATAAACTACCTCTGATACCAACTGTAACGCCCCGAACCCAGCTACCTAGAGTCCGTGCGTTGTTGCGTAACATTGCCATGATCACAAAAGATCAAGTCTCGAAAGACCGATTTTTTTAGTAGCCTTGGAAACACTAGATACATTAATAAATGTTACATTACATCATAAAGTGAAAAACTAAAATAACAAAGTCTCCATAGTCCACACTCATATCCTCTTCTGACTATCCCTACAAGTCATTCATAAAATACTTCTTCACATCCTGGAAAATATTAAAACATTAAAAGGGGTGAGCTCAGATGATCATTAAGGATAACAATATTGCGGAAGCTTTCGTAAATGAACTTTAACATTTAAGGCAATGTATAACTAAAACAAAAGCCTTTTTAAACATTAACTTCAGCATAATATGGCAAAAATAAAATTAAATAATACAATTTACTTACTCACAGGGATATTCTACTAGTCGAATAATCACATGCAATATCAATAACCACTTACATAATGATGGAATGCCTAATTCCAGACTATCATAACCACGTAGCCAAGGCCTCGTGCCAAGACTTCAAATAAGATTTTTTCAACGCCTCATGCCAAGACACTAGTTTGTCTCATGAGACCTACCGATGCATCGAGGAGCTATAGCGGGCTCCACCTGTCACTTATTAAGTCCAATGCATTCCTCATATGAATAGGTTTAAACATATCATAAACCATAACATAATCATCTCACATAAAATATGAATAAAGGAAACATAAAATTTCCACATTTCAATCAAAATATATCATTACAACACATTGATATAATAAAAGCACTTTCAAAACCATTTTCAATACCAAAATAAAAGAAAATTAAAACATGGAATTTATTTTTCATTTTAAAAAAAGTTATGGCTTGTAGAGGAACCCGAAACCCAAATAATGGACACGGGGGCGGAGAAGTCGTTGTCTCCGCATACGTATGACAAGAAAAACATTCCTTTTTGTCGTTAAGTAAAACACTTCGTATAAAAATAATCCTTTTGAATAAACGTAAAAGTCAAAGGGTTTTATACACCGTATAAAGGAAAGTTGTGTATAAAACCAAATATGCATCAATGAAAGGAGATTGAGACAAAGTCCCTCACAAAGATCATTTTTTAAAATAAAATAGATCTATTATGTGTATTCACTATAATTACACATAAATAAAGTAGAAATACAAGATAGGACATAATAATATCATGACAGAATTTGAAAGTAGGAGATTAACCCAAAGAATGGAAATTGGATTTAGAAGTTCCTTTACCTTGCGTCCTGTCTTGACTCGACCGTTCTTTAACCTCCTGAATAATAAATTAGAGTTAATTTATAGTTTCATAAGAACCTCTTAAAGTTTCTTATTCCTTTAATATCACTTATTAACAAGTTATGAACATTATATAACTATTTAAGTTAATAACGGTCGTTTTGTCGATCTTTGGTACTTGAGTAACAAAAATAAACTTCTTATAATTACAAGTTGTTCATGTGGTGATATATCCATTAGATACAGAATTATATTCATGATTTAGATATCATATATATCATATATATCCAGTATATACATTCATTTATAATATTACATAACATTTAGAGGTAAGAAATGAAATGCACCGTTCATGGAGACGGTAAGCCGTACGTACGTATGAACGCCACTTACATTTCTATTTCGTATTTAATGGAATGAAATCATAATAGTATAAAGGTGTATTATAATTCTAGTATAATATCATATATAATATCATTTACTCCATCCTTTATACATCCCACATATGGCATTAACGATTCAAATCACTTTGAGGGGGCGGTAGTCTGCACTTCATAAAATGAAAATATCGCGCTTACCCATAATGGAAACAATAAAGGTATGCCATAAATGAGAAATACAGAAGCATAAGGAAAACATAAATATAATATATATATATATATATATTATATATGAAAATAGTGTCATCAAATTGGCCACCATTAGAGGTGTTAAATGAATATTGAACAATCATCGTTTCGTGAGGCAGTATTTCACCACCCACAGAAACATTATGTTCATTAACCATTAGACGAAGGTGTGTGTAAGTGTAAACCAAATCCTTATCATAAAAACATCAATTTATATTGAGGATACTGTTTTTGTTAAAAATTAAATTAATAAAAAGAGTTTAGGGGGGAGGAGAAGAAAAATAAAACAAAATAACATAAGAGAAGACATTACCTTAAAATAGGGTAACTCTTTTGATTTGATCCAAAGGCTTCCTTGGGAAGAATTATGCCCAATGTGAGGCTTCTAGGAGTAAGGTAGGGAACTTGGGGGAGTATTTGGGCAGAGGTTGGCCGAGCCAAAAGGCTTTGATGGTGTGAATAATGTGGTAGAGGTGGGGGCCTTTTATAAGAGGAGAGGAGGGGCACTCTTGGAAAGTAATGAAATGTTACTTTATTATACAATGCTTTTCGGATAATAAAGGTCTCAAACTTATATAATTCGAGGCTATGGTGATAAGGGTTCGAAATATTTTCATCCAATAGGCTTTGGACAAGTGTAATGCTTAGATTATACATTATCCTTCTATTTTATTAAAATCGTTAATTAATGAGGTAACTGTTGCATCATCATGGTGTCATAAATAATTTAATTTATTTAATGTCTAAAAATTATTAAAAAACTATCATGATGTAGGAAATCTTTTTATATTTCTAATTAATATTTATAGTCAAAAATATGACATGTATAACCTTATTTAAAAATTGATTTAGTAAAACAACTTATGTTTGTGACATTTTTATTTTAACTTTAAATAAAAGTTACGTATGACATTTTCCTACCAAAGTGGCTCCATGGGGTCCCCAAGTTGACCCATGGATTGTCTTGGTCGGCCATTGCACATCCAAGAGGGGTACGATAAGTGTAATGGTCATTTCATATTTTTATAATATCATTTTTACCTTAAATTTCACTAATTACCTTTAATCACGATTAATTAAACTTAAAAGTTACTATTCACCAAAAAATTATTTTAATCCCATTGAACCAAATTTTAATTCCTAATGACAACCATGTATGTCGGATTTTTGAAAATAAAATCACAGAAGTGGTAATATTTCATTTAAATGAAAAATCAGTTATTTAACAATCACTTAGTGGTTTTACTATTCATCAAAAATTGAAGTTTTTCAGAACAAAGCCAAAATTTCACCCTAAGATATAATTGATATTTCAAATTCAAAAATGATTTAAATTTTACAAAATTCCAAACATGTAAGTTGCATTAATTAATTTTATAATTAATTCCCGCTGTCACAACAAATAGCGTGTTTTTAAGAAACAATATATATCAAAATATTGACAATTGTTTATGTCTAATTTCAAAGTGAAATTAATTATAATGAACACCATTGGATAAAATGGTAAAAATATATTCTAATTATAATTTAAAACCACTCAATAGTATAATTTATCACTATAAATTATTTTTATTAAAAAAGTTGTTTTATGTATTTTTAACTATTCATAAAAAATTGGATGTGCTCAGAAAATTCCAAAAAATTCAACATAGGCTAATTTTGATATTACGAAAACAAAATTGAGGTCCATTTTGAAATATAAAATTTCTATAAATTTAAAAAGTGGTTATTACTATTCATAATGGCTACTTTGATTAGTCGCGGTGTGTTAGAATTCAAAGTTGCGTACAATGCAAGCTATTGCATTATTGAATGAGAAGCGTATCGTGGAAGCTCGGGGTGTTACAACCTTCTTCCTCTAATAAAAATTTAATAGATGGGATCCAATTATGACATATACACCCCTCCATAACAGGAATGATGGGTCTGTGCTCCTAATAAACCACTAGTTTTCATGTAGACATGAGGTCCCCTACCAAGGTCACACGCACATGACTGAATGAGTCATCATAATAATGAATGTTCCTAGAGGCAAACACATGTTAATTTATGGTGATTGTTTTCACTCACAGACATCATGTTAAAATTATAAGGAGGTGCCAATCCTAAACACTACTCTATTTAAGACATGAATTGTAGTGGAGTTCTAATGAGGATTACTCCCAAAAATAATGATACCCCCTCAAGACATGAGATATGTTATTTAACATTTTAACCATAAAAATCAATGGTTTTAAAAATATTGTCACTATGGATTGGGATTAATCATCTATAAATTATATTATTAGTCATGTTTCACCCACAATAAAGTCATAGTGTTCAATATCTCTTAATAAACAACATTTAATCCCCATTCATGTCTTTATAATCTAACGAGATATCTGTTTTTACCTAACACATTAGAGGGATATATAATTAAATTACTACCTACCAAATAATCATAATAAATTCATATGTGTACCAATAAAAAATAAAAATTTTATCATATATCATAGCACAGTGAAAATAAATGTTTTTCATAAGCATTTCAACAATTCACCATATCTCAACCCATGGATAATTAATATCTTCAAGAATCATGTCATCATCATTATCATGAAAAATACACAAAATGATTAATGATTTTATAATTGGATCATATACAAATTAAATCATATGTAACATCAAATGTATTCATCATATGTGAATAATGAATTTCTAGTATTAGTTGGAACATTCATTGAGGAAAATCCTTGTTTAACATTGAAACCACTTATTTAAATTATATAAATATCCAAAAGACTTATAGAAGCATATTTTATTAATATAAACTTGTTATATTCTATGGAATTACTAAAATAATTAAATTTTACTTATAGTGGTAAATTTCGTTCATGTTGTACATGTTCATATATCAATTCTATTTACATTTTTGACAAAAAAAATATAACGTAACTCATTTCAAAAAAGGAATAAGGATATGTTTTTAAAAAATATTTTAGACCGAATAGAATAGGTAAAAATGACATTAAAACATAATATTATAATGTTAAAAATATCCTTTGATAATTTTTTTGATTATATAGATATGGAAGAGAAATGATTTTTGAACAAAGAGAGAAAAAAATTTGGTTTTCCATACAATAATTTTTTTGGTATCATGAGTTATTATTGGGGGAAAATAAAATAAAATAAAATAAAATCTATAAATAATAAGACGATAATAAAGTTAATTTTATTAAAGTGATATATTTTATATAATTTCATCACCATAAAATTAATCATATACAATCTCGGTAAACAATGTAATTTTAACATAAATCTATTACCTCATGGTTAAAAAGATTTGAAATCACTCTATCCTCATGTATAAAAAATATAAAGTTAATATTATTTTATAATTGAATAATTTACCTACCAATAATATCCTTTATTATCCACCTAAAAAATTTTAAAATAATTATTTACACTTCTACATTAAAAGAAAATTTTCTAGGTTTTAATTATTTCATTTATTCAGATATGTTTTAGTTTTCCAGTTCGAGTCCTTGAACATCGATCTGAGTTCAATCCGGAATTTAATATTAGCAATTATATAAATTTCACATATATTACTCAAATTTAAATATAGAGTTATAAATAAAATTTAGAGATTGGAAAATGATTTAAACCGTCCATGGAGACCGTAGGCATTACAAATGCATGGAAACAGTTTCAACTTTTCAACATATTAAACATTATAAATTTAAATAATAAATCTCTTTTATAGAATTAAAATAAATTATAATATAATATTTATTTATTTAATCCATAATTAAAATAATACATATAATATATGGATGAAAAATTAATTACAATTCTATGTTGGGTTAGTATGTCATACATATACACAAGTAATGTATTCAATTTTTTAGGATGTGAAGAAGGTTGATAGTGGGTTTTCCATCCTTATAATAACTTTTCAGTAAATTTAATATTTTTATGTCTTTATTTAATAATTGATATCAGGGATTTAGTGGAGGGATAATAATAAATAATAATGAAAAAAATAAGGTAAGTGTCTTTCCACATTATTGGGAAAATAATTTAGGATTACACCTTCAGACATGAATGGATAATTTTTTAGAAAAAACATAATCAATAGGATTTGTTGATGGTCTATGGTAAGGTTTTTTGGATGGTATTTGACGAGATATAAGTCTCAAAATGTGATAGTAAGAGAGGAGAGGATGAACCTTTTTATAAATTAGTGAATATCTACTCTTGGAATTACATAATGTCTTAAGTCAAAATAAATTTTTTATAATAAAGTGTGTCAAAATTGGTATATTTCATATATATGGTTAGGATATGTTGAAATTAGCATATAAAATATAATTTATACATGATTAAATTATGAATTACCATTTTTTCATAGTTTTAAATCCAAATTAATCCTTTTTAAAATTTCAACAATAATATAGTCTTCATATTTTTATGTTAAATAATGACACCATGCTAGGAAAAGTTATCCATAAGTGAAACATGGTATATATTTTTAGTAAAATACCATTCACATTGTAACACCCCAAAAAATTTAATGGTACTTTTCTCTTAAACACATTCTAATCATTTGGTAGCCCATTTTCATAAAGCACCATGTATTATTGAAACAAACATTTGTTATTTAATAGATATTCATAACCTAGCCTTTAAACATTAATTTTACAGTTTTTCATTTTGAATTTGGAAAAATGGACATTCACAGTTGTGATCAGGATGATATTTAGAGTCTGATAGAATTATCTTAATTTTCGTTGAATAGTAACCTACCCTTATGAATAGTAATAAACCCTTAGGAATAGTAACTTACCCTTGTGAATATTAATATGAATATTATTAATTGTATCTATACTGATGAATGTATAAATAAATTTTGGCACCATAAAAATGAAGATGAATATTTTAAGTGTTTATATTTTTCTATTAAATAATGATTTTAATTAAAAATTGAATTTATCATATTTATAAAATTACTTTTTTTATAATGGAGATCATTTTTAGATTCTACATGTTGAAAAATGGTTAGGGTTAATTTTTTGAATATTTCTGAAATACTAGATTTTTTTATGAATACTAAAAATATAAATTAGTATTAATGCTAAATACTTGATTTACTACATCAAAGGTGATTCAAGGATGATTTAATCCCACTAGGATCGAACTCACATTGCATTATTACTAGTTGGGATCACATTAATCAAGACTATTCATAGTCTTGAGAAAAAATATTAGAATACTAATTAAAATAATGTAAAATCCCTTTCCCCCACAACTATATAAACTACCCCTCATCCCCCTCTTCCTCGCACACCACTCAAGCTTCAATACATTCCTAAATTGTGAAAAATACACTTCCCAATACCTCTTCCCATGTCCAAGGACAATTGAACTCACCAAAAGGCCAAAATCAATGGTCTTAAAAAGTTTCTCAAAGAGGAGTACTCAAGAGGTGAGCCTCTCTTCCTTTTTCTTTTAATTTCTTTTACAAGTTCAATTATTTTTTTCTCTCTTCTCACATCACCTAATAAAAATTCCATGATAATTATAGTACCATAAGTCTACTGTATTTTTATTTTTCTAATGGAATATTTCATTATAATCTCTCATTTTCCCCTCATTTTATGATATAAATGTAAACATCGTCTAAGATGTGTTAATTATCACACTCAAGGAAGATGAGTTTTCAATTTTCATTAAAATATTCATGACTGGTCATGAAATCTTTTTAATGGTATAACAAGATCATAAATTCTTTGTTTTTTATTATATAATGTTCTGGAATCTCTACACACTCGTAATATGGGATAATAACACAAAACAAGTACATTGTGCACAAAACCGCCAAGCTAAATCCCATTGTTTATCATTAAAATATCAAATGACTCATACCCATGGTATATAACAGAAATCATTATAAGATAATTTATATCTATTTAATGTCAACAATAATATATATTAACAATTCAAGATGTTTAACCACATTTCAAAAAAACTTCCATTCGTGAATAAAAGTAAAAAGTCGTGAAAACCAAGGAAGAAAATGATTCTGAAACAACAAAAGTGAACCTATTAAAACCCTAAAAATGGACATGAATGAACCTAATAATTTCATAATAAATAAGTTACATGTATCTGATCTTCTGTAAATATTAATTAATGTAGCTAAATTTTATTATTCTGGTCATTAAAACAAACGAAGAACACACTCGAGCATAGGGTTAGGGATATTTAACTCAATTTCCATTCATTGAGTAAAACATCAATGTCATTGGTTCTATATATTCCTAGAATATGGGTGAATAACCTATTATTGTTTTATTATTAATATAAACCTTTATTGTGTGGTTTTATGTTTTCCACACATAATTATGTCATTGATTCTTCCTCAATATAATGGTATGTTCTTTGTAAGGCATCCTCTCTCTCAATTTTATTCAAGAATTCCATATATTCTATGTCCTTTATTTTTAATTCCAAATGACTGGGTATTCTTTCAATACTCCCCCATAATGACCATATGACATATAAATAATGGTATACCAATTTACCTCTCATTGATCCCTAATAAGAATACATGTTACCTTGCCAAAATGTTTGTAAGAGGTTTCTTATCTCACATTTAATTCTGTGAGATTTCCAATGTTCAACACATATTAATTTTATGTGGTAAATTTATACTGAAATTTTATATCTAATATCATTATTCTATTTATATTCATGGTATTCCATGATTCATTTGGCGATTATTGTCTTTTGTTCATATGATTCTATTGATTATAGTATGGTAAGGGACTGTGTCTCAATTTCCATTTCATTGAGACCTTCTCACTATTTTGCACATAATAATTTTTATGGGGTGTATCTACTACCCATTTGAGATGAAATTTAATTTGATATAATAAATATATTATATGTACATATTTTTGTTTCATGGATATGAGTAATGTCTTAATCCTTATACCCTTTTAAATTCAGTGTTTATTTTGAATGATGTTTTATCTATAGAAATATTGATGAATTTGTATCATATAATATATACCGATATTGAGAAGGAATATTTTAATTGTATTAATTATTTTTATAATGAATTTAATGGAATTTTAGTGATGGGACAGTCTCATTATATCCACTCGATACATGGAAAAGTCTCAGGAGACAAATCAGTGGGGGACAAACCCTTCGAGTTTATTTTCAAAAACCATATGGTTTTCTACCCAATGAACTAAACTGTTTAAATGGAATTATGTTAATGTGAAAGATACATGATTTATAAATAATAATAAGACTATTTATTCATTATCAATTATTACTATCAATGAGGTTTTCACTATGACAAAATCTATGGATGCAGGTTCATTCTCAATTTATTAGTGCCATGTGTTTTTCATTTATTCACTATTCCATATTGACTATGCCAAGATTTTTATGATTTAGTTAATATTGATTCATGATTCCGCTATTTGTAACCCTTACTGAGCATTAAATCTCACCCCTTTCATTTTTTACCTTATGAAGGTTATGAAGAGGAGATCACTAATTTAGTTTCTCTGGATTCTGTTTTTAGTATTTGTTTTGTATTGTATTTTGTTACCTTTCGCAATGTAATTTGACTTACATCTATGTATCTAGTTTCCTCAAGACTACTATACTGATCATTCCTTTAGGGCTTCATTCCTTCTATCAATTCCAATGTAATTATTAATGCACTAGCTCTGGTTTAGATAGATCGGTGTGTTACAATTGGTACCAAAAGAAGTTTAGTAGGATCCTTGGATAATAGATTAGAAACTATAGATTAGGGAATAAGTCCATAAGGTAGAATTTGAGGACAAACATACAAGAATGTCATGGAATTTTGGTTACGAATATAGTATGTGGATCTTTCTTGAAAATACATCACTTTCTAGATAAAAATAGGTAGAGGTGGCTCTGGCACAAATGTACCGACTGACACAGAGTTTTGGGCTTGACTCAAGGTATCCTGTTACACGACAAAGGGCCTTGCTACACTCTTGGTATTTAAAATCCTAAGGGATATTCTATGGATAATTAAAATATTCTTTACAAGCAATTATGACCGATTTTAATGTAAATTCCCCCCACAGAGAAACCATATTTATGGGATTAGCTATGCATAGTCTTTTAATTTATGCTATGTAATTTTATAGTTGAGATTATAAATTATGATTTGTAAACTAATAAAGTTTATTCAGTTATTTAGATAAGGTACGAAATGGAAAAAAGGGAATAAATACTCGTGGGAAATTTAGAAATTTCCCCACTAGGAAATTCAACATTGTCAATGTTGGAGAAGATCACATCATGACCATATTGGGACAACTTGCTGAGGTGGTGAAAAATAACCATGCTAAAATTACTTTGGATCGTTTCATGTGGTAGAAGCCCCCATATATTAGTGGGACTGCTAATCTAGTGGTAGCAGAGTAGTGGATCAATACCCTTGAAAATATATTCGTGGCATTAAGATGTAATGAAAATGAAAAGGTAGTGCTGGTAGTATATTGTCTCAAGGGTGATGCTGATCAATGGTGGTCCTATATTAGTTATACCATAGAGGAATAAGAAATATAAGATATGAAATAGAGGACTTTTAAGGAAATATTCTTCGAAAAATATTTCCCTCGTGAGAAAAGAACCTAAATGAAGAGGAAATTCCTTAGCTTAAAAAAATGGAAGAATGCAGTGTTGAAAAGTGTGAGGATACCTTCACAAGACAGGAAAGGTAATCCATAGAATACGTAGAAGAATCTAAATACAATATTGATCATTTCTTTGAAAGTCTTAAGCTATGTCTCTGATGGGAACTTTCTTCTCAAACATTTTCTTCTTATGATGAAATTTTATACAGTTCCAACAAAAGAGAGAAGTAATTTGATAGATCAAATTTGTTCTAGGGAAACCAAGATAAGAATTGGTAATCTGATAATCATGGAAAATGTAAAGAGACAAATAATAACAAAGGAACAAAGTAATTACCATTATATGAGAACTATCTAAACAATCATCTTGAGAAATTATTGAACGGAATGAGAGTTTTCTACAAGTGTGGAGAAATGGGTAATTATTCTAATTAATGCAAGGGGAAGAAACAATTCAATGATGTTAAATGATATAATTTTAGATACATGGGACACTATTTAAATGAGTTTCCTACGTGACAAGGAAAATTTCCTCAGAAAATGACAAGACATAATGGGAAAGCTTATGTGATTACAACTGCGGAGGTTGAAGTTTCCAATGACGTGATGGCATGTACATTAATTGTTTCCTAAAACATGGAGAATGAATTATTTGATTCTTTATCATCACATTGACTTATATCTTCCATGTTTTCCATGAAAATTACACAAGTTCAACTTGATTTAATAAAGGAGTTTTCATTCAAAACTCCTAGGGGATGTATCATTACGAAAAAGGCATGCAACCAGTCCCCCTCATGACATAGAAACATTCTTTAGTTGCTAACCTTATCATCATACCAATGATTGACATTGATGTAATTCTCAGAATGAATTGTATATCAAACTATGGTGCGAATATCTATTCCAAGAAGAAGAAAGTTACAACTTTTGAAAATGGTGTATAATCCATTATCTTTATAGAAGAACCCTCACCACCGAATTATTATCTAGAACCACCCCCAATATCTCTACTGAATGAAATGTTTGGAGAAGAAGATAAACCAATATTTGTGGGAGAGGAATGAAATCTTCAAATTGAATATGTTCATATAGTGAAAGAATACATTTATGTATTTCTAGAGGATTTACTTGGACATCCTCCAGAGTAGGAAGTTGATTCCTCTATTGACTTAATTAATGGTGCCAAATATATATCAAAGAATCCTTATATAATTTCCATAGTGGAATTAGTGGAGCTAAATAAACCATCAGAGGAATTGAGTGAAAAAGGATTTATTCAACCTATTTTTTCACCATGGGGAGCCCTAGTCCTCATTATCAAGAATAATGATGGATCCATGAGGATATACATTGATTACAGGGAAATAAATTCTGTTAAAATAATGAATATATATCCTCTACGAATAATTGATGATTTATTTGGTCAACTTCAAGGAGCACAATAATTTTCAAAGATTTAATTTCGATCTGGATATCATTAGTTTTGTCTGAGGAAGAAGGATACTCCAAAGACAACGTTTCGAACCCGGTATGGGAATTACGAGTTTACATTTATTCCTCTTGGACTGATTAATACACTATATGTTTTCATGGATTTAATGAATAGTGTTTTCATGAAATATCTTGATAAATGTTTTTTGGTATATATCAATGATATGCTGGTATACTCCAAAATCTATGAATACCATGAGAATCACTTGAGGATTATTATGAAAACTCTTAGATGAAATAAATTATATGGAAAGTTTAGCAACTGTGAATTCTGGATTCATCAGTTTCATTTCTCTTCCATATTATCTATTTTGAGGGAATATTAGTTGATCCTTAGATGAAAAAGTCAATCCAAGAATGTCCCACGTCAACAAGCATAACCGAGGTATGCAGTTTTGTTGGCGTAGCAGGTTACTATCGGCCTTTCATCAAAAATTTCATCGGACTGGCTAACCCATAAACCAAGCTCACATGTAAAGTGGTTATGTTTGTATGGACCAATTAATGTACAGAATGATTTAATGAATTTCAAAAAAGAATGGTCGATGCTCTTATTTTGACACTTCCTTTTGGAAATGATGGGTTTGAGATATACAATGATGTATAAATGAATGGACTGCGTTGCATCCTTATGCAAAATGAAAAAGTTATTGCTCATGAATAAAGGCTATTGAAGACTCATGAGAAAAATAATCCAACTATGGATCTTGAGTTTTCAGCTGTAATATTTTCTATGAAAATATGGAGACATTGTCTCTATGGTGAAAAATTTATGATATACACAGATCACAAGAGTGTGAAATGAATTTTTACACAAAAAGAACTCAACCTGAGGCAAAGGTTATGGCTCGAGTTACTCAAATATTATAACATTTCAACACACTACCACCCTTGAATTAAAAATAAGGTGGTAGAAGCATTAAGAAGGAATGATCATGCACCCGAGACACAAATGAGGATAGAGAGAGATCAAATAATCATGGATGTACTAAAGATAGATGTGGGGATTGTTAAGGAATGGAAAAAATATTTCCTTTTTCAATTAATTGTTAATCCATATTTACTAGAGATGATAAAAAGATCTCAATATGATGATAATAATCTATAGAAGAAAATTAATGCTCTTTTGGATAGAATATTTGGAGACATTGTGTATGAAGAAGGAGTTTTGATATTTGGGAACATGTTATGCATTCCATCATTACCTGATATAAAAAGGGAACTATTATATGATGCTCATATATAAAATTTCTCTATACAATCGGGTAGCACAAAGATGTACAGAGATCTGAAGGAATATATTTTGTTGGATAATATGAAGTGAGAAATATCTAACTATGTGTGAAGGGGTATAGTTTTTCAACTAGTGAAGGTAGAGAGACCATATCTAAGATGGGTGATAGAACCTATACCTATTATTATGTGGAATTGGGATGAAATTACAATGGATTTAGTCACTAGACTATATAGGTCAACAAGAAGGAATGATGTAATATGGGTAATTGTTGATCATCTCAAAAAATAGGCACATTTACATTATATAAGAGAAGATTTTCCACTTGGGTGAATCAAAATATAGTATATTAATGAAGTTGTAAGTATTCATGGTGCACCTCAATAGATTGTGTCTGATCGAGATCCCCCATTTACATCAAAATTATGAAAAATTCTTTACAATGATTTGGATATTGAGCTACATATGAGTATTGGTTATCACCTCCAAACTGACAGACAGTCTGAAAAGACTATTCAAACTCAAGAGGACATGCTGAGAACATTCTCCCATGACTTTCAAGGTATGTTGGATCAATACTTGCCTTTTTTGGAATTTTTATATAACAATACATTCCATTCTAGTATTCAAATCACACTATATGAAGCATTATATGAAAAGATATGTTGATATACATCTTTTTGGGATGAAGTTAGAGATAGGAAACTTATAGGCTCAGAACATATTGAAGAGACCACAGAAAAGGTAAAGACAATTCAATCCCATATTAAAGCCGCCCAAAGTAGGCAGTAGAGTTATGCTATGAACCGAAGAAAGGATTTGGAATTACAAGTCGGTGGTCATGTATTTCTAAAAGTATCTCCCTAGAAGGGTGTATTAAGGTTTGGTAAGAAAGGGAAACAAATCCCACGGTACATCGGACGATTTGAAATTCTGGAAAGAATCAGAGTTGTAGCTTTCCATTTAGAAATTCCTCCATGTCTCTCCAATGGTCATGATGTGTTCTATATGTCATTGTTAATGTAATACATGCCATAACCAAAGCATTTACTCGCCTATGATGAAATAGAACTGGAACATGATTTTTCATACTATGATGAGGCTATCTGGATTCTTGACATAAGGAAGAAGGTATTGAGAAATCGGACAACTCGTCTAGTCATGGTTCTTTTGAGAAACCACAACATGGAGGAAGAAAAGTGGGAACCTAAGGATGTTATGGAGAAGAATCACCCAAATATTTTTTGGACGGATTATTAAATTAAAAAAATCGAGGAAGAAATTTATGAAGCATGGAATAATTTAAAACCCTTAACATTTTATGGTACGTTTTTCTTAATTACATTCTATTCATTAGGTAGACTGTTTTTATACAGAACTGATTTCCTATGAAACAAACCTTAGATATTTAATATATAGACATAATCTATCTTTTGAACTTAATTTTTCCACTTTTCTGTTTTGGATTTTGAAATAGAGATATTCAGAGTTGCGATCATGATGTCATTTAGTGTCTCATAGAAGTAACATAATTTTCGGTAAATAGTAACCTACACTTGTGAATAGTATACTACCCTTACGAATAGTAACTTACAGTAATTAATAGTAATATGATTTTTAATAATGGTACCCATAACCATGAATGTATAAATAAATTTAGGCATCTTAAAATAGAAGATGAATATTTTATATGCTTATGTTTTTCGATTAAATAATGATTTTAATTAAAAATTAAATTTATCATATTTAGAAAATTATTTTTGAAAAATGGAGTTCATTTTTAGATTCTATGTGTTAAAAAATGGTATGCGTTATTTTTTTTATATTTCTAAAATATAGGAATTTTTTTTAAATAGTAAAAAACAATAAATTACGATAAATGTCAAATACTTGATTTACTGCAACATAGGTGATTCAAGGATGATGTAAGCCCACATGGATAGAAATGACATGCCATTATTACTAATTTGGATCAAATTAATTCAAAACTATTCATAGTATTGAGAAAAAATATTAAAATAATTATAAAAATAATGTAAAATCCATTTCCCCCTCCACTATATAAAC
This sequence comes from Viscum album, assembly GCA_963277665.1. NCBI lineage: Eukaryota > Viridiplantae > Streptophyta > Magnoliopsida > Santalales > Viscaceae > Viscum > Viscum album. The sequence continues at coordinate 321,889,987 of OY728127.1, forward strand.
CATCTCACCCATCTTCCTCACACACCACTCATGCTTCATGCCATTCCTAAATTCATCCAAATACTCCTCCCAAGACTTATCCATACGTCCAAGGCCATCTGCTCTCACCAAAAGGCCAAAATCAAAGGTCTTAAAGAGTTTTGGAATGCGGAGTACTCAAGAGATGAACCTCTCTTCCTTTTTATATCAATTTCTTTTTCATGTTTCGTTATTTTGTTCTCTCTTCTCACCTCACCTCATAAATATGCCATGATAATTCTAGAACCACACATGTACTGGATTCATATTGTTCTAAGAGAATATTTCATTATCATATCTCTTTTTTCACTTATTTTATACAGTAAATGAAAACACCGAATGAGATGTGTTAATTTATTACACTCAAGGAAAACAGGTTGTCAATTATAATTACTATCTTCAAGAATACTCGTGAAACATTATTAATGGTTGAACCATATAATAATATATTTATTTTGTTTTATTTAATGTTCTAGATTATCTACACACTCATAATATGGATTAATAATACAAAACAAGTTCATTGTGCACAAAACCGCCAAGCTAATTCAAGCGTTTATCATTAACATATCAAAATTTTCATCCTCAGGGTAAATAATCAAAATCATCATAAAAAAATTTATATATAATTAATTTCACTAATAATATATATTAACAATTATTGATGTTTAACCACATTTCAAATGAACATCCATTCGCGAATAAAAGTAAATGGATCATGAAAACCAAGGGAGAAAATGATTCCAAACCATACAAATTGAACCTTTAAACCCCATAAAAGGGAAATTAATGAACCTAATAATGATATAATAAATAAATTACATGTATATGAAGTTATATAAATATTAATTAATGAAGATAAGTTTAATTATTCAGGTCATTAAAACAAATGAAGAATACACTCGAGCATAAGGAAAGGGTTATGTTATCTCAATTCCCATTCGTTGGGTCAAACATCAATGAAACGGGTTCTGTATTTTCCTATAATTTGTGTGAATGACCTATGATTGTTTAATTTTTTAGATTCATATTTATTTTTTGGTTTTATGATTTTCACTCATAAATATATCATTGATTTGTCCTCAATCTAATGATACGTTCTTGGTAAGCGATCCTCTCTCTCACGTTTATTCAAGAATTACCCATATGTTGTGTCCCTTTATTTTTAATTCCATGTGATTGGGTATGTTTTATAACATCCCCCATACGTTCCTTATGATATATAAATATTGGGATACCACTTTAACTCTCATTAAGTCTTCATAAGAACACCTGTTACAATGCTGAAATGTTTGTAAGTGGTTTCTCAACTCACTTTTAATTCTGTGAGATTTCGATTGTTCACCACATATTTCTAGTATGTGGTTTATGTGTACTAACATTTGATATATAACATCATTATTATATTTATATTCGTGGTGTTCCATGATTCATTTGGTGATTACTGACTTTTGGTCGTACGATTCAATTGATTATAATAAGGTAAGGGACTTTGTCTCAATTTCCATTTCATTGAGACCTTCTCGGTATTGTGCGCCTAATCATTCTTATGTGTTGTACATATAGCCCATTTGAGATAAAATTTCATTTTAAAATTTAAATATAATATATATCCTTATTATGGTTTCATGTATATGAGTAATATCTTAAGTCATATAACTTTTTACATTTGGTGTTTATTTAGAATGTTGTTTTAACTATGGAAATATTGATGAATCTGTATCCTCTAATCTATAGAGATATTGAGAAGGAATATTGTTCATGTATTAAATATTTTTATAAATAATTATTTGGAAATTATTTGATTGGATGGGCCCTCTATATCCCCTCGATTCATCGATAGGTCACTTGAGACAAATCAGTTGGAAACAAACCCTTCGAGTTTTTTTTCCAAAAATCAGACTGGTTTCCACCCATAGAATGAAAGAATTTTAATGATATTATGGTTTCATGTACCTCATACATTACATCCCAATAATAATTATTATCTATATTCATTATCAGTTATTACTATCCGTGAGGTTTTCACTATGAAAAAATCAATGGATGTATGTTCATTCCCATTTTATTAATGACATTTGTTTGTAATTTATTCACCATGCCATATTGACAATGCCATGTTTTTTACGATTCAGTTAATATTGATTCATTATTCCGCTATTTTTAACCCTTACTGATAATTTTTATCACCACTTTCGTTTGTTTAACTTCAGTAGGTTTTGAAGAGGAGATCACATATTGTGTTTCTGTAGATGTAGCTTTTAGTTTTAGTTTTGTATTGTATTTAGATACCATTCCCAATGTAATTTGAGTTACATCTATGTATGTAGTTTCTTATATACTACTAAACTAGTCAATCTTTTGTACATTCATTCATTCTAACCATGCCATTGTAATTATTAATTCACTGGCTTGGGGATAGAGGGTTCAAGGTGCTACACACTTGGACGGTGATATGATTTTTATCAAATTCAAATGTAAACCATAAAATAAACCTAGTATGTTTTATTTTTCATGAAAATTTCTAAAACACAATAATTAAACAAAAATTTATTACATTTAATATTTTTTTAAATTATGTATTTTATTTTTACATTAATTGAATACATTCTAAATCAGTATTGTTTATGACATTATGGTAATTAATAAATCACTAAAAAATAAAATAAATTTCTATGATAAAAATTAATTTATATTTTATATAAACATTTAGAACCAATATTATCCTCTAATTATATTTTGTGTAAATTTTTTTTATATTAATTTCAAGAGAGTGGCTTTTTGAAAATATTATTTTCTAAAAATAAAATGATTGTCATAATAAATAAAGAACAAAGATTCGAAATGTTTGAGATTTTTATGTGCATGAAAAATTCTCCTCCTTCATGAGTATAAATTCATTTTTTAGTGAATGTTTCATGCCTTATTCTATTGTTCTGACACTATTTTACATGTTTTACCCATACCCAGGTGTAAAATATTTACGAAGGACACTATTCATAATTTCTAAGAATAAAAGGGAATTATTTTTCAAATTAATAACCATGAATCCAAATATAAAATTTATTTTTCATTATTTGAGTCATTTAAATGCCAAAATTCTATAAAAATATATTTTCATATACTACAATGAAATATAGTTTTCAATAAAAATGTTTTATAATGTATACAAGTTATTATACTAAGATCAACCATAAAAAATTCCAATAACCATAATTGGATAATTAATAATATATTTTATGTATGATTACTTTTAACCAATTTAATCAAAATAAAACATTTTAAATTCATTGAATGAGAACATATTTATAAATATAAATTAGTATTTTTTTACTATTCATTGAAAAATAAATCATTTTTTGAAAATTATAAAAAATAAAATCAGTGTTAATTATGAAATTATTATTTAAAAAATTATGTAATATATTTGAAATAAATTTGTTAAAACTATACAAAATTTATTGGATTATGTTTTCATAAAGATAAACCAAAAAAACATTTTTGAGGGAAAAATATATTTTTAAAGAATAAATTTAATATGAAAAAATAGAGTACTTATTTATAGATATATTTGATATATATAAAACCATTACGCATTATCCAAAAAATATCATTATTAATATTCAATATTTTAATTAAATGGATCAGTTATCATCATATACTATATTACGATTCATTTAGACATGGTGTTGTATTTATCACTCGGTATTGATGAAATTAAATTTATTTAAAGAGAAATATATCATAAAATTATGGGGACCAATCAAAAAATATCATAGAATAGTTGTATTATTTTTATGGGAACAATAAATAATATACTATATGATGTTAGAAGGTGGATCCAATGGAGTTATTAGTTGAAGACATCAGACAAAGATTTATTAAGATGAACTTTCCAATAGTTGGGTTGAATGGTTTTTTATCATGGTATAGAATAATTTCATATGAAAATAGTTTTTAATTTACAATATTCAATATAATCATTCAAATTATGATATATAAAGTGTCAAACATGAATTGAATTAATGTATTCTTTTTTTGTTATAGGGAATTTTTGTAGACCAAAGGTAGATGAAAAGAAAAGGATGTGGTCACCTGTACTAGGAGAGAAAATTCTAAATATTGTATTTGTTTAATTAAAAACCAAATGTGCTAATTTTTATTTTTTATATTTTTTTGATAACAATACAACTCTAACATGTTTTAGGGGTTCCTTTTGAAGAGAATATAAAATTTTAAATGACTCACAATGACTTAACAACCACTTATTTTTGGTTCTCATGATAAATATGAAAATTAAATGTTATTAGATGGGGATATACCTATGGAATCCTTTTCATGGAAACTACATATTCATTCAATAGAATATGAATTCATTCATTTGATGGAAATTTTTTTATAGTTTAAAATAATTACATCATGTATTTTCCCTTGGCTGAGTGTAAATTTATTTACATATATTTTTGTTTACAAAAATAGGCAAAAATGATCATTTGATGATTTTTGAAGAAATAAATCTTTTGGAAGACTTGAATGATAAAAATTCCATTCTATTATCATTGAATGAATATGTTTTCATGAATTTAATGGGTCTAAAAAAATATTAGTAAACACAAAAAAAATATGAATAAATCGTAAATGAAATAACAATATAATAGAAACAAGGCACCAAATAATTATAAGAACGTTGAATGGTATCAAAAATTCGAATAATAATACTTTTGAGAGTAAAAAATTATTGTAATTGATATTTTTTCAGCATATATGGATTTAGTGTGTTTTTGGATGTTTCCCACATTTTTAAAAATCATTATAAATTTTCAAAAATGTTGTATTTTAAAATTTATAATTTATATGTTAGATATTATTAATCTACTAATGATTTACATAAACATCATGGTGAATTTTACATGATAAAATATAAAACATTCATGAATAATTTCAAAGATAAAATGAATTTTGAATCAATGTGAATTATTAAAATCCAAGGTGTCAGTCATAATATTATTTACCTTAGAGATTCAAAAGATATGGAAGATGATGAAATGAAATAAGAAACTGTGTCTCTTATATATATAAATTATAGGAGAGGAAGATTGAAATATGGGGGAAACAATAATATAAATGTTTTGAGTGTGGTGTATTGGTAATTTATTTTTTAATTGTTCTGAGAATAAATTTGGATAATATTAAGATAGTATTTTTGAAAAATATCAGTGGTATAAGTAAATAAAATATTCCACGTATGATATAAACTTCACTATATGTATGAAATATTTCAGTAGAAAGAACATAGGAAGAATTTTGAGAAAGAATATTTAATACTACTGTATAGAAAACATTTCATTAGTAGATGAAAATATATAGTTTTTATAAAAATTTATAGAAAATTATATGATAATGAAATATTCCTCAAACAATGATGATGAAAATGGTAAAAAAAACTAACATGTTATATCAATCGATATTAGAACATGTTAAATGTCTTTAGAAAATTAAGAAAAATGAATAGAAAAATAATAAATATAATGAAAGTAGATGTGAAAAATAATAAATAAAGAAAAATCTTCATTGGAATTTATGTAAATACCTTGAGTCGATTAAGAAGAAAAAACTAAATAATGCTGAATTAAGAGTGATAATGGAAGATATTAACAAAAACATTCATATAAGGAATAATAGAATTTTAAAATCCAATAGATATTTATTCATGTTGAAATTACATTATGTATATTAATGATAATTTGATTGAGGATTTTGTGATAATGGGAAATATACCCCATCATGATAACTTAACTCTTTATAATTATTTTGACAAATATGCACCCACAACATGTAAATTTTTATTTTATAATAATAATGGATGTGTTAAGAACCATTTTGAGAAATCGTCATATTAGAAGAGATATAATAAACACATAACAAATATAAATGATATAAAAAATAAAAATTGGGTATCGACCTGCCTGAGGTATAACAACCCAGGTACGTATATTTGGATATTTTTTTATTTTCGAATTTAATAGTCAAATTCATTATAATGGTATAATGAAATATGTGTTATCTATAGAAATTATGGAATTTAAACTAATGGAATAGTAACATCACCTTAGGAATAGTAACATGACAATTAGGAATATTAATATAGAAAATTGAATATTATCCTCACCTAATATATTATTAATAATTTTTCCCATATTATACGTGAAAATGTGATATATTTATATCATCGATAAAATATAATTATGTTAAAAATTATAGTACAAGTGTTGTTATTTTTGCGTCCAATTAATATGTAATTACAATTTTATAATTAATATAACGATTTAAAACAAAATATATTTTCATAAAATAGATTAATAAATAATTAATTTTCCTTTTATGATTAATATAATTTTTTGATACATTAAGTTATTTTCAAGGTGTTTCAAAATCAGTTATATTTTTAAATTCGGTATTTTTTTAATAACTTATGATTTTGTATAAAAAGTAAATTTATCATACTTATAAAATTAATTTCCTAAAATGTTTTTAGTTTTTTTAATTGTACATGTCCATAAAAGGTAATGGTGAATTTTGGGTATTTTAAAAAAATCCTTGAATTTTTGGTTAATAGTGAAATATGGTAATTTTGGCTATAAGGTAAACACCAAAATTATTGAATCCATGTGATCGGAAGATAATGTAAGCTAAAAATCTAAAACCCTAATTCATTATTTTAATATATTTAGTGACAATGATAAACATATTTGTCATTTTCTTCCAAAAATAATAATCCAAGGATTATATTAATTAGAAAACACCCCACTCCAACAATATAGGCACTGCCCCTCACCGCCTCTTCCACTCATTTATTAATTATTTTTATATTGATTAATATCATCCAAATTCAATTACCAAGAGTCTTACGTATGTCCAAGACCTTATTCTATAACCCAAATACCAAAAATAAGTAATTAAGGATGTTCTCAATTTGTAGAATTGAAGTGGTAAAATCCTCATTCATTTTATTTTATTTTATTTTCAATTCAATTTCATTACTTATACTGTCCTCACATTCCATTATCCACGTGTAATGAAAACTCTAGTATCTTATATATAATTCAATTTTATAATTTTCATATAATAATTCATCCTAAAATTTCTTCTTCACTCCCTTTATTCTAAAAATGAGAACATCGTTCGTGTGGTATCGATTTACCGCAATATTGGATAACACACATTAAATTTTCCTTAGTTCCTTCAAGGTTATTCATAAAACCATTATTATTTTAATATTATATTTTATTATACTTTTTATAAGACATTTAATGTTCTAGAACAAAGATATTAACATGATATTGAATAATATTATATAATATCATGATGATCATAGAAACTGCCAAAATAAATTAAATCATTTACTTTATTTTTTTATCTAATGATTCGACATCATATAAAAAAATTGATTCATTATCTGATTTAAAATTATGGAAACATATTAACAACATTTAATTCCACTTGTAGGGTTTTTTTTTAAATTGACACGAATGCCCAGAATGAACCAACTAGAGAAACCATGAAACAAATTCACCTGAAACAATGAAAATAACAAAATATTATTAATAAATAGGTGGAAATGTGTTATAATAATATCATATCAGAAATTATAAATGGAAACATGGTTCTTAACTATATTAATAACACTATTTAAACTGTTATACATAATTTTTTATCACATTTGAAGTAAGACAAGCTGATAAGGGAATTCATAACACAATTTTTATTCTTCTGGTTATAATTATACTTTATTAATTATATGGTCTAAATATTATTTTTGAAATATAATTTTGATTATATTATGATTTATTATTTCTATTTATATATTATACACATATTCCATTCTTTTTACCATTCATCGCTTCAATTATATTATATTTGTATGGGCCTTTTGTTTTAAAACCCTCTTTAAATTTGTTTTCTTTTTTTAAAAAGGAATGATTTATATGATGTAAGTATTCTTATTTTTATAATTTTGTTACAATTTATGGGAATTACATATAATTTCATTTGGACACTATATCTCTCTCCAATTAATTGGATATGATTATTGTGGAGTTCTATCGTATGGTTACTCAATGTGTAACTACGACGGTTATGTCACGGCCCGTCCTCGAGGCCCGTGTTGTGACTACCCCAAGCCCGCCCTCCATAGGCTCGGGGCTGGCGACTAGCACCAACGGTAATTCCTGGATAAGAAAGGGATGGAATTTCCTTTAAAACATTATAACACACAAACTGAATGCAAGTAGTAGAAGAAACTTGTACTAAAATAGAAAACAAAGGTGTACTGAAAGTAAGTGGGCAAGTATGCAAACCCAACTGAACAACAATTACAAGTAAAAAGGGAAAAACAACTCCTCGATTGCCCACCGGGAAATCCTACCTAAAGGGTAGGTACATGTCTCCAACAAATTGTCCCTGAGGTACGTCCTTTCTTTCCCAACTACGAGCAGCCTCCTGTCCGTCACCCTCAGCCTCGATCACTGCTGACCATCATCTTCACAGAACACAACAAGGTGCGGGCAAAGCCCATGTAGGGGTGAGTATATCAATACTCAGTAGGGGACCTCGAGACCACTGAAGGTCTCCCAGAATCTACTAAGGATAAACCACAGTTGTAATATACAATCAAGAAGTATCAACTATCCCTATTTAGGTATATTCCCATACAAATACCTAAGTTACCAATCACAATCCAGCTCCAACACATGATCCCAAGAACAACCCATTACACAAAGGAAGTAATGTCAATCACCTCGATGATAACAACTAAAAGACAAGAATCAGCTCACATAGGTATACAACTCATATAGTGGGGTAGAGATGATTAGTGTAGCCACTGAATCATCTCCTCTGTATAACCCACGTTGTATCCAAAAACAGTATCAGCGCTGTCGAACCCACGAAGGATCCTATTACAGATGTCTTCCCTGTCAATCCCATGAAGGAAACCAGTACAATAGTCATCGTTGTTGAACCCTTTCAGGATCTTGGTTCAGAAGTCATTGCTGTCGAACACATTGATGATCCAGGTACAGTATCATCGCTGTCGAACCCATGGAGGATCCTATCATCTCAGTCGCAGCCAGCCACAGGTTTCTCGCACACAGCAAGCTCAATTCCGGGAGGGTCCACTTCTTGAGTCAAGTGTCAATACATAAACTTCAAATAAGTCTTTATTTGATGTATCTCGTAGTTCTGTCTCATCATAAGGAACCCAACGTGAGAGAGGTGCATCAATCAGACGCATGGTTTGTGAGTTATCGACATTTCCATTCTAGGGGCTTGATTGGTTTTCATGTTCAAACCAACAAGAATGTTCCCCAACTACCTCCAAACCTCAAGTGGGGTATTCCAAAATACCCGTCCTGCTATAAGCCTTCTGTTTCCACAGACAGTTGGTCTTTCGGACATCCGTAGCCCAAAACACGAATGAAATGGTGATTTCGGGTTAATCATGTCCAGATATGTGTCCAACCCGGTCCTATGGAGCATCCCAGGCTGATGGCGGTTTGGGACGACGACGACATGGACTGGTGGAGGCCTGGACTGTAAGGGCGGCCTGGACCTGTGGTGGCCTGACCCTGTGGTGGCCCGACCCTGTGGCGGCCCTGCCCGGTGGCGGCCCAACCCGTAAGGGCTGCCCGGCCCGACTAGCTGTGGGGCCTGGCATGCTGTGTGGCCCAGCGGCAGGCCGTGTGACTTGGCCGGCTAGCCACACTGCATGGCCTAGCTAGCCACGCAGCGGCGGGGGGGGGGGGGGGGGGGGGGCTTCCTCTGAAGAAACCACGGGACCCTTCTGGTCCCTCCGTGGGGAGAGCCGCAGGCAGCCGGCTCAGCCCGCCAACCACCTTCGACTACCACGGGCTTTGGCCGCGGTCCATCTCATGTGCTACGCAACTACACCACACCCCTTCACCGTGTCCCACACTGGCCACGGTTCCGCACCTCCTACGTGGCGTGGCACGATGGGGCCGCGCCTCTTCCGTCTGTCGCGGCCCTCCTGGTCACGGTTCTTTTCCGGCGTGGTGCGATAGCACCCCACCCTTTTGGCTCTGCCGCGGCCCACCTGGCCACGGCTTTTCTGTGCATGGCGCTATGACTCCGCACCCTTCCGGTGGTCCGGTGTCCATTTCCACGCTAGTTTCTCACGCGACCCACCTCCAACGTCAATAAAAAAAATAATATTAAAAAAAGGGGGAGGGTCGGGCCATGTTCATGCGTACAGATCCCTCCTCGTTATGTTGATAACAATCATCTTTAAATTAACCAAGGCTTGAATGATGAAGAACCAGAAATGAATTCAACTCAAACTCCTTCCTCGATTTGGTGAAAATTGACGAAGGCGCGGAAAAGAATTCGATGATGTCGTCATACATTGCACCCATCACACGCCGACGATCCTGAGCTTGAGTGTCGTCGTCATTCTTTGTCGTAGATGGTGTGTTCTTCGTTGGAGTGGATGTCGCTATCCAAGAATCTCTCATGTCCTCTCTCAATGTTCCACCACAAATGAATGTTTCCAACCAACAAAAATAAAATAATAGGTTTTGTCTATTATATTATTATTGGGAAGAATTTCAAAACATTTCGAAAAGATTAATTAATTTAGGAATTAATGAATCGTTAGGTGTGTTGGCACAATTATGGGGAAGTTCAATAGTTTCCCCCATTTATGGGGAGCACAAGGGGTTTAAAGGGGTGTTATAGGAGTTAAAGGGTTCTGGTGGGCCCCACCTAAATACATATTCCCAAGGGAGGTTAGGGGATGGTGGGATCCACCACTAACCTTGACTTGGTGGTTTTAACCACCAATCAAATAAAAAATAATTACACTCATTTTTATATAATTTTATTTAGAAACCCAAAAATTAACTTCCATTCTCATTAGAACACAACTGCGGTTAAGGTCTCCTTAAGCGAATATCGGCGCTTCAAGTTCAACAGTGCCCTTAGATTTCAATTCTGAGCACCAGTTCAAAAGACATAAAATCCTACTCATACGTTTACTAAACTAACCCAAACAAAGCTTCAGAAATTGATTCCGGGCACACCAGGCCTCGAAATCAAGCGTCGTTAGAAACTACTGACTCGTAAAATTCCCATGTTTTTAAAATAAAAATTCCCATGGAATTTCTAGGTTTTTACATTCTCCCCACTATAGGGCTTTACGTACCCGTAAGATACAACCCACACTAAAGATGAAAATGGGGGTACTGAGCATGAATTTGAGCCTCCCGCTCCCATGTGCTCTCATGGAGGATCACATGCTGACAGTGAACACGCACTAGAGGTATCTGTTATCCACACAGGACTCGCTCGCGTTGATCCTCAATCTCTACTGGAACATCCATGAATGTCACTCCATCGTCGATAACCAGCTACCTGTGGTCGATGATGTGGGATGGGTCATGCACGTATCTCCTCAGCTGAGATGGGTGGAAGACGTCATGCACCCGATGCAACTGAGGAGGAAGAGCTAAGAAATAAGCCAGTTCACCTAATCTACTGAGGACCTAGAAAGGTCTGATGAATTATAGAGACAACACTCTACCTCGGTCAAATCTCCGTAGACCTCGTCGAGGTGAGACCCGTAGAAATACGTGGTCGCCCTCCTCGAACTCCAGTGGTCTCCGTCTCCTATCAGCATAAGACTTTTGCCTGCTCGGTGCAGTCCTTATCTGCTCCTAGATGATCTGCACCTTCTCTGTCGTAGCATGCACCATCTATGGTCCCATATGTGCTGACTCCCTTTGTTCAGTCCAGCACAAAGGCGATCTGCATGGTCGTCCATAATGTGCCTCGAAGGGTTCCATCCTAATGGTTGAGTGGTAGTTGTAGTTATGCGCAAACTCTTCCAAGGGTAAATGATCCTTCCAGTTGTGACCGAAGTCGAGGACCCATGCACAGACCATGTTCTTGAGAGTCTGAATGTTCCTCTTAATCAGACCATCCGTCTGAGGATGGAAGGTGGGGCTCAAGCGAAGCTGCGTCCTGAAAGCCTCCTCCAACCCCTTAAAAAGCCAGGATGTTAAATGAACATCTCGAATGGAGACAATCGTTTATGGGGCACCATGAAGCCGTATGATCTCTAGTAGGTATAGGCATCCCAAGATCTCTACTGAGCCCTGCTCCCTGATCGGTTAGAAGTGGGACGACATGGTGAGTCAGTCGACAATCACCCAGATTGTATCATGACTCTTGGAAGTACGAGGAAGACTCATCACAAATTCCATGGATATCCCATCCCACTTCCATCCTGGAACCTCCAAGGGCTAAACCAAGCCTGTTGGAACTTGGTGATCTGCCTTCACTTGACCACAAGTGAGGCATCGTGAGGCAAACTCTTCTACTTCCTACTTCATAACTGGCCACCAGTGCTGATGTCGGAGGTCCTGATACATCTTCGCGACACCTGGATATACCGCTAAAGGAGATGTGTGGAACTCCCTCAACACTTCCTCCTGAAGTGCAACTGGTACCATGGTACGTCCTCTGAATATAATTACATGATCTTCACCTTCAAAAAATCAATCAGGTGCCTACCCTTAGGATATCTGAGTGTGTCCCATCTTATAGTCAATGTCCCCACTTTTTGCCTTCCTAAATCACTGAAGAAGTGGAGGAGTGACTATTCGAGGCTGTAGAAAGGCTACTCCATCACTATCCACAAAGGACATCTGCAGTGCGGACAGCTGCTCTGTCACCTCTCCTATCAGTTGAGTGTGTGATATCCTCCTGAGAGCATCTAATACAACATTTCCCTTCCCAAGAGTATATACTATCTCAATGTGATAGTACTGGAGGAACTCGAGCCATCTTTTCCATCATAGGATCAGGTCCTTCTAGGAGAATAGGTACCTGAGACTCTGGTGTTCAGAGTAGACTATAAAATGCTCGCCCATCAGATAGTGCAGCCACATCTTCAAGTTGAAGAACAATATTTCTAACTCCAGGTCATGGGTAGCGTACTTATGATCGTGTTGTCTTAGGTGACGTGAACCATAAGCTATCACTTCTCGCTCCTGAATCACAACACACCCAAGTTTGGTCCCATATGCATCGCAGTAAACTACATACACAATTCCCTCCTCTGGTAGCCTCAAGATGGGCGCACTAGTCAACCTCTACCTTAGCTCCTGAAAGGTCAGCTAGCATCTCGCTGACCACATGAGGGGTTTCCCTTTCATCATAAAAGTTGGGAGCGGTTCTACAACTCTAGAGAAGTCTAGCACAAATCTCTGATAGTACACATCCATCCCCAAAAAACTCTACACCTCCGTCACTCATCTGGGTGGCTCCCATGCAAGCACTGCCTCAATCTTCACTGGATCCACTGTAGCTCCATCCTCTGAGATGGTGTGTCCCAAGAAGTGAACCTATCGAATCCAAAACTGGAACTTCGAGAGCTTACCAAAAAGCTGGTTCTCTTGGAGTGTGTCCAGTACTACCTGCATATTGTACGTACTGTCCTCCTCAATAGTCGAGTAGATCATTATATCGTCGATGAAGACTACAACAAAGCGATCGAGGTATGGCTGTAAGATCCTGTTCATGAGACTCATGAACACTGCTGGAGCATTGGTTACCCCGAATGGAATAACAAAGAACTCGTAGTGGCCATACTGACACCTGAAGGCCGTCTTCTGCACATCCTCATCTCGAACTCTAAGATGGTGATATCCTGACCTAAGGTCTATCTTCGAGAACCAACGTGCTCCCTTCAGTTGAACAAAGAGCTCATCAATCCTTGGGAGTGGGTACTTGTTCTTCACGGTCACCTAGTTTAGGCAACGATAATCAACACACAACCGCAAGCTACCATCCTCCTTCTTGGTGAACAAAATCTGGGATGCCTAGGGTGAAACACTTGGTCGGAAAAATCCTTTGCAAGTCCTCCAGTTGTACCCGCAGCTCACGAAGCTTGGAGGGAGCCATCCGATATGATGGAGTAGATATCGGTGGCATACCGAGGTACATGTCCATGTAGAAGTCCACCTCTCAACGAGGAGGTAGTCCTGTAACATCATCAGGGAAAACATCCGCGTACTAATCCACCACAAAAGTGAAACTCGGACTCCGCAAATCAACCGCTCTGAGGATGAGACTAGCAAACTGATGTGTGATCGGCTGCCCCCTCCTCTGGGAAAGTCCATCCTGTACTACAAAGGCTCCCTTCTCCCCGGTGAAGGTAAACCTCATCCCATCCTCCCAGACACACCACACGTTCTGCCTAATACTATCAATATGAGCATAAACTGTGGATAACCAGTTCATACACAAGATGACATCGTAAGTCATCGATGCCACTACAAGGAGATCCCAGCCAAAGCTTTCGCCACCAATAATAAGCTCACACTGCTGGCACTAGTGCGTAATCATCGATTCCACTTTAGTAGGAGTCTCTAGTCATAAGGATCGATCCAACGGCTTTGTCATAATCTCCGAGCTTCGAACAAGGGAAGTAACAATAAAAGAATGATGTGCACATGTGTCTATAAGTACTGCAGCAAGGGTGGAGTACACACAGATAGTACCTCAAATCATCTCAGGTGCGCCGTGGTCCTAGGCCTCGACTTCCTGGAGCTGAGCCCACCTCTGTCAGCCATCTCCATGTGGTTGGTGGGTGGACCTCCTTGTGGTGGTGGTGGTAGGGCCTCGAAACATCATCCACCACCTGTTGATTGGCCAGCTCCTCTGCCACGTCCACCTACTCCCGGTGGACCACCACGGTCGAACCTCGGCCTCTTCCTGGGAGGTCCCTCTACTGTTTGGTGCTCATCTACATGGCGGGTTGAGCAGTCACAAGCCATATAAACATGCCCGCATCATGCATAGCACTGCCTGCTCATCATATGGCCAGCTCTATCTCATATTCCCCACACAATTGAACCTATATCTTGAGGTCGCCCACTTGATGGACTGGTCCGCTTGGACCTCTGTGACATCTATCTACTGCAGGTTTTAGAAGACTCCTCTACGAGGGTCCCTGTGGTGGGTCTTGCTACTGGTGTCTCCTCAGCATGAAAACTATCCACGAGAAGGGCTTGCTCCAGCACCCCCACCTACGTCAAGATGCTGAGGGAGATCATCGAAGCCCTGATTTCATGCATGAGTCCCTGCTCGAAGGTCCGGGCCATGAAGAATGGGTCTCGTTCCATATCCGTGGAGTAGTGCAAGAGGTCAGTGAACCATACTGAGTACTGAACTACCGTCATGCTACCCTACTGTAGATGCAGTAACTCCTGTATTCGCACCACACGAAGGGTGGCTGGAACAGACTCTGACCGGAAAAGACTCTCGAAGTCTGTCCAGATTAGTGATGCCTCATCATGCACCTGGAGCATCAGGCTCACCATATTCCTGCTGCTACTTGTAGGAGACTCGCGGAAAGGATCACCATGAGGTTAGCTGGTTTCTCTGCCAATTTGAAAACTCTCACAATAGCCTCAAGTCAATACTTAGCTACCTGTGGGTCCGTCTCTCCCCATAACATGGGTGGCCTCTCATGCTGGAACTTGTGCAACACACTCAGATGGCATGCACTCTCTACTACTAGAGATGGTGGTATCAAAGGCCCAGCGGGTAGTGATACCGCTGGTCCCTCTGTTGTGATGGGGCCCTACACCAAGGCATCGTCGCTCTTTGGGCTACAGTCTTGTACAAAAATAGAAACCCTAGCTTCCTACCTTCGTGGGGTCATCCTAAAAAGAAACAGGTGCACCACTATCATACAATATACCTGGTGAGTAGACACAAATTAATCACGAAGAAAACTTTTAAATGGAAACACACACACAATCCGTGTTTTCGTGCACTGAGTCAGAAATCCGAAGTCAGAGTCCTAGGGTATGGATACGTCGGCAGCCGCACCAACACCAGTTTCACTAAACTGATAACCACACCCAAAACACTAGACACAATTTACATTAAAAGAATTTGCATAGTCCTATGTCCTGTGGTATAAATGACTCCTCTGATACCAATTTGTGATGACCTATACTCAGGGCTCGTGTCGTGACTACCCCAATCCAACCTTCCATAGGCCAGGGGCTGGAGACTAGAACCAAAGGTGAATAACTGATAAGAAAGGGAAGAAATTACCATTAAAACTGTATCACACATAGACTAAATGCATGTATAAGAAGCAACAACTACTAAAATAGAAACGAAAGGTGTTATAAAAGTATGTGGGCCAGTATACAAACCCAACAGAACAACATGTACAAGTAAAAAGAAGAAAACAGCTCTTGGATCGTCCACCGGGGAATCCTTCCTGAAGTGTAGGTGAAGATCTCGAACAACTGGCCCCTGAGGTACGTAACGTCTAGTCCAACTCCGAGCAGCCTCCCATCCATCACCCTTAGCCTCGATCACTGATGATCGTCATCTGCATAGAACACAACAAGGTGCTGGTGAATCCCGTGCAGGGGTGAGTATAACAGTACTTAGTTGGAGACCCCGAGACCCCCAAAGGTCTCCCAGAATCCACTAAGGATAAACCAAAATAGTAATATAAAATCACGATGTATCAACCATCCGTACTTTGGTATATTCCCATACATATACCTATGTTACCAATCATAATCCATCTCCAACAGTCGATCCCATGCACAACCCATTCCACAAAGGAAGTAAAGTCAATAACAACGATGATAACAAATGAAATACAAGACTCAGCTCACATAGGTATACAACTCTTGTAGAGGGGTAGAGATGATTAGTGAAACCACTGAATCATCTCCTCTGTCGATCCCAGGTAGGATCGTGAAACAGTATCAGCGCTATCGAACCCACGAAGGTTCCTGGTACAGATGTATTTGGTGTCGAACCCATGGAGGATCCTCGTATAATAGTCATCACTATCGAACCCATGGAGGATCCCGGTACATAAGCTATAACTGTAGAACCCATGGAAGATCCAGGTACAGTATCATCACTGTCGAACCCATGGAGGATCCTGTCATCTCGGTCACAGCCAGCAATAGGGTTCCCACACACAGCACGCTCGATTCAGTGAGGGTCCGCTCCTCATGCCAATGATTGATACATCAACTACAAAGATGTCTTATGTTGATGTATTTCGTAGTTCCATCTCATCATAAGGAACCCAACGCGACAGACGACACGTCAATCGGACGCTCGGTCTGTGAGTTAATGGCATTTCCATTCCTGGGGCCCGGTTGGTTTTTTGGTTCAAACCAACCCGACTATACCCCAACTGCGTCCAAACCTCAAGCAGGGTATTCCAAAAAAACGTACTTCGATAAGCCTTCCATCTCCATAGACGGTTCATTTTTCAGACACCTGTAGGCCAAAACACAGATGAAATGGTGATTTTGGGTTAAACGGGTCTGGACAGGGGTCCGACCCGGTGCGCAGGTCGGACCTGGTCTAATGACATAGCCCGACCCGATGGCGGTCCGGCCCGATGGCGGCCCAGCCCGCAAGGGCAACCCGACCCGGCTGGCCGTGTGGCCTGGCCTGGCTGGCCGTGTTGCCTGGCCGTGCGGCCTGGCCTGGCTGGCCGCTCGGCCTAGCCTAGCCGGCCGGAGGGCCAGGCGGCTAGCCGGGGGGCCTGGGCGGCGGGCCGCGGCCAACTGCCCACGTGGCCTAGCTGGCCACGCCGCGCGGTCCGGCGAGCCACACTATGTTGGGGGGGGTTGTATCGTGCCCCCCGGCTTCCGAAAAAACCGCGGCACCCTTTGGGTCCCGCCTTGTAGAGCACCGCCGGTGGAAGGCTCAGCCGGCCCCCCTCATTCAACCGTCGCAGCCTTTGGCCGCGTTCCCTCTCTGGTGCGGCAGGACGACTCCCCACCGCTTCACCATGGCCCCCCCTGGCCGCGGGTCCGCACCTCCGGCGCGATGGCGCCGCAGCTCTTCCGTCTACCGCGACCCTCCTAGCTGAGGTTCTTCTCCGGCGCGGTGCGATTGTACCACGCCCTTCTGGATCTGCCGCGGCTTTTCTTTGCGTGGCACGCCGGCGTCGCCCCCATCCTATGGTCCGTCGGCCCATGTGCCATCAGCTTCTCCCGTGTTCCGCCTCAATTTTCAATAAAAAAAATAAGATTAACAAAAGGGGGAGGGTCGTGCCATGTTCGTGCAGGCCGATCCCTCCTCGATACGTTGATAACAATCGACTTCAAATAAACTGAGCTTTGAATGATGACGAATAAAGAAAATAATTCAACTCAAACCCCTACCTTGATTCAATGAAAATTGACGAAGTCATGGAAACAAGATTTAAATATGATGTCGTACGTTGCGCCCATCACACACCACTGATCTCGGTCTCGAGCATCGTCCTCGTTCTTCATCGGAGATGGTGCATTCTTCATTGGAGAGAATTTCATTATCCAAGAATCTCCCAAGTCCTCTCACATAGTTCCACCCCAAATGAAAGATTCCAACCAACAAAAATAAAATAATAGGTTTTGTCTATTCTTTTATAGTTGGAAATAATTTCAAAATATTTCAAAAAGAGTAATTAGTTGAGGCATTAAAGAATCTTTAGGTGTGTCGGCACCATTATGGGGAAGTTCAAGAGTTTCCCCCATTTGTGGGGAGCACAAGGGGTTTAAAGGGGGGTTATAGGAGTTAAAAGGGTTTGGGTGGGCCCCACCTAAATAAATCATCCCAAGGGAGGTTAGGGGATGATGGGCCCCACCACTAACGTCCACTTGGTTGTTTTACCACCAATCAAATAAAAATGAGTTACACTCACTGTTATTTAATTTTATTTAGAAACCCCAAAAATTAACTTCCATTCTTCTTAGAACGCAACTGCGGTGAAGGACTCCTAAAGAGAATACTGGTGCTGTGAGTTCAACAGTGTCCTCAGATTTCAATTCTGAGCACCGGTTCAAAAGATATAAAATCCCGTTCATACGTTTACTGAACGTACCTGAACAAAACAGTAGAAATTGATTCTGGGCACACCAGTCCTTGGAATCAAGCCCCGTCAGAAACTACAGACTCGTAAAATTCCCATGTATTTCAGAAAAAATTTCCATATAATTTCCTGATGTTTAAAGGTTAGACCATAAGGTACCCTCTATGTAACACCCCAAGATTTCATAGTATGTGTTCTATTTAAATTAATTCAATAACTTGCGCGACACGCAACACTGTGTTTGAGTGCCCCACAACTTACCAAAATAGTCGTTCAAAAAGAGTTTATGAAGAGTATTAGTTGATTTTTCAATATTAAATACTATATATAATTTTAACATCGATATTTTGTGTTTCTTAGTCATAATATTAAAGCAGATTCATTTTTTTAGATAAAAGAAGCATTTTTCAAAAAAATGCAATTTTACGACATTTTAATGGTGAACCATTTTTTAAAACCAATATTTGACACTTTTATATATTCAATTTAATGAAATTAAATTATTCTTTAGAAGTGGGATATAAAAATTTATTTTGGATAAATTTTTGGAACTTTTCTGATAACTTTCATATTTTGATAAATAGTGAAAATACTATGTTTTAATTGAAAAATACTTTTTTAATTAAAATAATTTATAGTGTTAAATTATGCATTTTAATGGTTTTAAGTATAATTAGATTATATTTTTATCATTTAATACAATTTAGGTCATTATAAGTAGTTTCACATTTAAATTTGACATAATCACATGTCAATCTTTTGACAGTTTTAACTCTTTTTTTAAAAAAACCCCCATTTTTTGATTTTGACAATGGGAATTAATTTTAAACTCATAAATGAATCTTCTAAGTTTTGAATTTTGTAACATAGACTTTATATTTTAATTCAGAACATCAAATTTAGCTTTGGGAGAATTTTTTGTATTTTTCTGAAAACATTCGTTTTTTTATTAATATTGAAAAACACAACGTTATTATTTAAAACCGACTATTTATTTAAATAATTATTTTTTTTATTTAAATTTTTTAAGTCAAAATTGATATATAATTCATATATAAGTTCAATTTAATTCATTTGATTCACTTTATAAAAAAATTAGACGTATATAATTTAATTGAACTTTTTAACGTTTTTTACCCACCTTTTATAGGCATTTGCAAGTTTTCATAAAACATAATTTGACCTCTTCTATGAGTTGAATTTCAAAAATCCGAGATACAAGGTTAATATTAGTAAGTAAAATGTGGTTCAATAAGATGAATGTATTTTTTGATGAATTGTAACATTTAACATTTAATTACCACGGTTAAAAGTAAATTGTGTAATTAAAGGTAAAAATGATATTAAAATTACCCTAACCCATGTCCTAATTCTATTAGATAATTTTAATTCAACCAAAAACAACTATAGGAATAAAATATGTTCCTTTAGGTCCACATGGATTATATTATTACATTTATTATTATTTTATTTAAATAAGAGTTAAAAGTGTTAAATTCAAAGTGTAATAAATAAAAAAAAATTAATATAGGGTTATACATAAGATAAATTAGACTATAGATATTAATTATAATGATAAATATATTTCCTACATCATTATATTTTATTGATAATTTTTAGATATTAAATAATTAAATTTATTAATAATAGAATGATGATACAGTAATTACATTATTAAAGAAAGAATCAAATAAATGGTATTATAAATTTTAAAATAAATATAATTTCAATGTTTGTATGACATACAAGAAATTTTACATGTGAATATCACATTTTAGGGTTGATTAAATTTATCTTTTTTGATGTAATCAAGTTTTGATGACTTTCACAGAAACCAATACTAAATCGTGTCAATATTGAAATAAATGAGTTTTTTTTAAAATATTATATTATTAAATTATAAAATATTTATAAAAATTTTAGGATCCACCAATTCTCTTAAATAAGATTATTAATTTCATTAATAAACCCCTTTAGGTTCTCTTTGAAGTTTAGAGTATGTTTATTAACCATATAATATAAGAATACACGGAGACACGGTTAATGTAAAACTATTTAACTAACAGTTAAATCTAAAAGATAAGGTTAATATAGTGACATAAACCTGTATAAATCCTATTTTTGAGTGGTTTTTGACACATACACAACTTATCCTAGAAATTAATCTTTTTGGAGCCATTAGGAACCGAAAATGATTTTATTATAAAATCATATTTCAAACTTTTCCTAATGTGACCCCCACCTCTCTTATAAAAGGGAACATCCCCATCTCTCAAAATGACACCTCCAAAGCCCTCTGTCTTGGCCAAACCTAGCCTAAATATCCTCCAAACTTCTCTCACATCATCCTAGAGTCCTTAATTTTATCAGAATGCAAACCTATAGTGCCATTTTGATCAAATCAAATGGAAACACCCGAAGAAGAGGTAATAATTTTACCACCCTCTTTCATGTTATTTTATTCTTACACATCCTCTTTCGCTGTAGTTTAGATACCAAAATAATAAATCTAGTACCTACTACCATTCTATATTAAAATCAATATTTTTAGGTTTCAATTATTTCATTTTTTCAGTTATCTTTCAGTTTTCGAGTTCCTGTCCTTGATCATTTGATCCGAGTTCAATCATGAATTTAATATTAATAATGATATAAATGTAACATATATTACTCAATTATACATATAGATTTATACATAAAATTTATAGACTGTAAAATGATTTACAACTTCCTTGGAGACGGTAGGCATTACAAATGCATGGAATCATTTTCAACTTTTCAATAGATTAAACAATATAAATGTAAATAATAAATCACATTTCTAGAATTCATATAAATTATAAAATAATATTTATTTATTAAATCCATAATTAAAATATTCCTTATAATATTGGGATGAAAATCTAATTACAACGCTATGTTGGGTTAGTATGTCATACATACACAAGAGAAATGTATTCACATTTTTTAGGATGGGAAGAAGGTTGGTGTAACACCACGACCCCTCTAGGCTAGAGCCGGTGCATTACATGTTATATTGGCATGGTTAGAAGGAATGAAAATCCTGACGGAATGACCAGTTTAGTAGAGGTGAAGAAACTAGATACATTGGTTTAACACAAATTACATTGGATAAGATTAGAAGATACAATACATAACAAAAAACAAAAACGGAATCCACAAGCACTAAATAAATGACCTCCTCTTCGTAACCTGTTGAAGCTAAACAATGAAAGGGGTGAGCTCAAACACTCAGTAAGGGTTAAAAATAGCAGAATCATGAGTACAGTAACAAGTGAATCATAGTCAATTTGACATAATAAAAATGGAATAATGAATATATAATCAACTAATACCATTAATAAAATGAGAATGAAACTGCTTCCATAGATTTTATCGTACTGAAAAACTCATAAATAGTAATAAAAACTGATGATGAATAAATAGAATGCTTATTAATTGGATGTCATGTATCTGGAACATGAACCATAATACCATAAAAATGGTTTAGTTAAATGGGTAGAAACCCGTCTGATTTTTGGAAACAAACTCAAAGGGTCTGTCGCCAAACAGTTTTGTCTCATGAGACCCATCGATGCATCAAGGGGATGTGGTGGTCCCACCCACCTCTACATCCAAGAATTATTTATAAATGGATTCAATAAAAGATCAATATGTATTTACATTATCTTTATAGGATAGGGGATACGTATTCATAAACATTTCCACAGTCCAAACAACATTCAAAATAAATACCGTATGTAAAATGGTATACGACTTAGACAATAATAATATCCATGATATGAGAATATGGATATTAAAATGGAATATAATTTCAATTGAAAAGTGATATCAAATGGGCAGTAGGTACACCACATAAGAAATAGTAGGTGCACAATTACTAAGCAAGTCCCAACGAAGTGAAAATTGAGACAAATCTAGTTACCGTGTTGTATTCAATTGAGTCGTATGAAAAAGAGTTAATAACCACCTAAAGATTCACCAAATACAATGAATATAATGAGAACCATGATAAAATATGTCATATGGTAGTACACCTATATCACATATATGAAATAATAGGTGAACAATGGATATCCCACAGAATTGAAAGTGAGATGAGAAAAACCCCTAACAAACATTTCGGCATAGTAATGAGTGTTTTTGAGAGGGATTAGTGAGAGACAAAAGGTTATACCATGATTTATATATCATAAAGGAAGTATGGGGAATATGAGAAAACATACCTTGTCATTAGAAATTAAAAACAGAAACACACAAGATAGGGTGGATTCTTGAATAAAAGTGAGAGAGAGAATCCATTACCTTAAGCTTGAAGGTGTTCTTGACTTGTTATTAAAGACCTGAATAAACAAATTAGGATTATTAATTAATAAGTCCAGAAACTCTTTTATATGTAAATGATTTATTATAATCCTTTTTAGTTCATTATAGGCCTTTCTTACTGTTTATAGTGTTCAATTTCATTGTTCGAGCTCGTTTGCTTACTTGGTTTTAAATGATTGGTTAACATAAATTCATGTTCGGATAAATATATAAGATGGATGTGTTTGTACAGAAATGAGGTTTTACACTATTAGTGAACATCCAGGAGATTACATGGTTATAAATGTAATTTGGGTTACATTGATTGAAGTCGAATTTTAATATATATGACCTTAGTGATAACCATTTTTGTTAATCGGTGGGTTTGATTACTATGAACATGAATTGCTTTATAACATAATACCATGTGTAAAAAAGTATTACAGAACCTAAAAATAGAATATATTACATAATAATCTGTTTCAACCATAACATAAATGGTTTCCTAACCATAATTAAAGATTATAATGGAAATCGATAAATCGTTGTCCTTGAATGTGCTAATTTAGCACATCTCAAACGGTCCTTTCATTTATTTCAAATAAAAGTGGGGAACGGAGAGAAGATTATGGAATATATACCATTAGAATGAAAAAATACCAGTACATGTATGTTACTGGATTTATCATACTATTTTTGTGAAGGGAGTTGATAAAAGAAACAAAATAACTTAAAAGAAAAGATGGGATTTGAAAGAGGAATTTACCTCTTGAGACTTCCTCCTTTGAGAACCTCTTAAGGGGAGAGATTTTGGACTTTTTATGAGACCAAAGCTTTCAGACCATGGGGGAGAAGGTTGGTAAGGTATTTGGATTGAATTTGGAGAATTCACAAGGCTTGAGAGGAGTGAATGGAAGGGGCGGGGGTGAGAGGGGGTGTTTATAGTTGAGGAGAGAGGGGATTTCTTAATATAAAACTCATTAATTTATTACTTCTCCTCAAGACAGGGAATAATGAGTATTACATGACCAAGAACAGTAAATGGGACATGTGAATTCGAGCCAAGTGGGCTTACATCAGCAGAGCATCATCAATGATTCAATTAATCCATTATTTAACA
The DNA here is from genome assembly GCA_963277665.1 of Viscum album. NCBI lineage: Eukaryota > Viridiplantae > Streptophyta > Magnoliopsida > Santalales > Viscaceae > Viscum > Viscum album. The sequence goes on from OY728127.1 coordinate 321,914,385, forward strand.
TTTATTGTAAATTATCAGATTCTACTATTCATAAAAAATTCATGTATTTCAGAAATATCCGAAAAATTCACCCTAATAGTTTTTAAACATGTAGAATCCAAAAATGAATTCCATTTTTCAACAATAATTTTGTAAATATGATTATTTTAATATTTAATTAAAATAATAATTTATTGTCAATTCTAGTTTTAAAACATTAACTCATTCTAAAATATAGGTATATCGTACTTCCAACATGAATATTATATTTATACCACCATAAGGGTGGTTAATATTCATTAGGGTCTATCACTATTCATAAGGGTATGTGACTATTCATTAGGGTAGGTTACTATTCACCAAAAATTATTTTTTTATTAGACTCCAAAAAACATCTTGAACACAACCGTGTATGTAGGATTTTTAAAATTCAAATCACAGAGCTGGTAAATTTATGTTTATTGGCTAAGTTATGACTATCTACTATAAGTATCCATGTTTTGTTCCTTAGGGGCTCAGTGATTCATGAAATATATGCTACCTAATGAATAGAGTGTATTTAAGAGAAACCTACCATAAAATGTTTGTGGTGCTACATTATTCCCTCCTTTGGAAAGTTCGTCCTCGAAATTTTTTATGTATAAAGCCTCCCAAAACGATGTGGGTGATTATTTTTCATAACATCCTCAGGTTCCCAAGTTTCTTCCTCTATATTCTGGTTTCTCCAAAGAACCTTCACTACGCGACTTGTCCGATTTCTCAATACTTGTTCCGTTATGTCCGTAATCCCAATAGGCATTTCACAATATGATAAATCAGGTTCCAGTAAAATTTCTTCATATGTGAGAACATGAATTGGGTATGGCATTTATTTCGTTAACAATGAAACATGGAATACATCATGAAATCCAGAGAGATTTGGCTGCAACGCTAGACAGTAAGCTACAGCTCCAATTATTTCCATAATTTCAAGTAGACCAATGTACATAGGGCTCAGATTCCCTTTCTTACCGAACCTTAGGACACCCTTCCATGGAGATACTTTTATAAAGACATGATCTCCCACCTTGAATTCCAAATTATTTCTTCGATTCTCAGCATAACTCTTCTGCCTACTTTGGGCTGCCTTAATATAGGCTTGAATTTTCCTCACCTTTTCCATGGTCTCTTCAATAATTTCCCAGCCTATAATTTTCCTCTCACCAACATCGTCCCAACAAGTTGGAGTTCGACACCTCTTTCTATATAATTCTTCATACGGAGCCATTTGAATAATAGAATGGAAACTATTGTTGTATGCAAATTCCATCAAAGGTAAGTATTGATCCCACATACCTTGGAAGTCAAGAGAGCAAGACCTCAGAATGTCTTCTAATGTTTGAATAGTCCTTTTAGACTATCTATCGGTTTGGGGGTGATAAGTATTACTCATACAAGGATTAGTATTCAACGATTTTTGGAGACTTTTCTAGAACATTGATGTAAACTATGGATCTGTATCAGATACAATTGATAGAGGTGCACCATAAAGTCTTACAACATCATTAATATACAGTTATTCCAGACGCTCGAGAGGAAAATCCCCTCATATATGAAGGAAATGTGCTGATTTTGTGAAACGATCATCAATTACCCATATTGAATCATCCCTTATAGGTGTCCTTGATAGTCAGGTGATAAAACCCATCGTAATGTTTTCCCACTTCCACATAAGAATTGGTAGAGGTTTCATCACTCCTTTGGGATGTTGTATCTCTGGCTTCACTTGTTGACAAACTAGACACCATGACATGTAGTCAACAATTTCCCGCTTCATATTATCCCACGAGAAATATTCTTTCAGGTCTCTGTACATCTTGGTGATCTCAGAGTGTATAGAGAAATTTGAGATATGGGCATCATCTAATAGTTCAATTTTTATGTCAGGTACTGATGGAATGCATAACCTCTTCCAAAATTTCTGAACCCCTTCTTCATACACGATGTCAGCCAGTCTTCCATCCTTGACAGAATTACTTTTCTTGTGCAGATTCTCATCATCATATTGAGAGCTTTTTATTTTCTCTAATAGTGATAGTTTAGAAATCATTTGAAAGTGAAAACATGTTTCCCCATCCTTAGAAATTCCCATATCCATCGTCACGAGATCCATGAATATAGGATCTCTTTCGATCCTCATTTGAGTCAGAAGGCCATGATCTTTCCTGCTTAATGCATCTGCCACCTTATTCGCCTTTCCTTATTGGTAGTGTATTGAACCATCATAATCTATTAGTAACTCAAGACATCTTCTTTTCCTCATGTTGAGTTCTTTTTGTGTGAAAATTTATTACAAACTCTTGTGGTTCGTATAGATCTCACATCTCTCTCTGTGGAGATAATGCCTCCATATTTTCAGAGTAATGATTATGGCAGCTAACTCAAGGTCATGAGTTGGATAATTTTTCTCACGAGTCATCATCTTTCATGATGCATAAGCAATAACTTTATCGTTTTTCATAAGTATGAAACCCATCCTATTCTTTGATGCTTCGATGTATATCACAAATCCATCACTTTCAGATGGAAGAGTCAAAATTGGAGCATTGACCAGAGTTATTTTCAATTCTTTGAAGCATTCTGTACACTATTTTGTCCACACAAACTTAACTTCATTTCGTGTGAGCTTGGTTAGCGGGTTATCCAATACGGATAAATTCTGAACGAAACGCCGGTAGTTACCTGCTAAGCCAATAAAACTACATACCTCTGTTATGTTTGTTGGTGTGGGCCAATCTTGGATTACCATTGTCTTCACAAGATCAACTAGGATTTCATCCTTCGAGACAATATGGCCAAGAAAAGAAACTGACTGAAGACAGAATTTACACTTGTTAAACTTCCCATATAATTGATTTCTTCTAAGAGTTTCCAGAATAATCCACAAGTGATTATCATGGTCTTCATAGCTTTTTGAGTATACCAGGATATCATTGATGAACACCACAACAAAGTTATCAAGATATTCCTTGAAAAATATATTCATTAAATACATGAAAACAGAGGGTGCATTAGTATGTCCAAATGGCATCACTGTAAACTCGTAATGCCCATACCTGGTTCAAAATTCTATCTTAAGAATATCTTCCTTCCTCACACGCAGTTGATGATATCCGGACCAAAGGTCAATCTTCGAAAAGTATTGGGCTCCATGGAGGTGATCAAATAAATCATCAATCTGAGGTAGAGGATACTTATTCTTTATTGAAATAGCATTGATTTCCTTATAATCAATGCATAGCCTCATGGATACTTCTTTCTACTTGAAAAACAGGACATGGGATCCCCATGGAGAAACACTAGGTTGAATAAATCCCTTTTTCACTCAAATCCTCTAGTTGTTTCTTTGGATCTACCAATTCCACAGTAGCCATTTTATAGGGAGTCTTTGATATATGTCTTGCATATGGAGTTAAATCGGTCGAGAACTCAAGATCCCTCACTGGAGGATGTCCAGGTATATCCTTAGGAAATACATCAATGTACTCTTGCACTATATGCACATATTCAATTTGAATATTTCTTTCCTCGCCCATAGATGTTGGTTTATCTTCCTCGCCGTGTATTGCATTTAGTAGAGATACTGGGTATGGTTCTTGATAAGAGTTAGGTGGTGATGTTTCTACCCAAAATACAAGGGATTCTACACCATTTTAAAAAATTCTAACTTCCTTCTTCTTACAATAAATCCTCGCATCATAATTTGAAAGCCAATCGATGCTGAGAATTATATAAAATTCAGTCATTGGTATGATGACAAGGTTAGAAACTAACCCACGTTTTGGTGAATGGAGGGGAACTAGTCGACATGCCTTTGTTGCATTGATACATCCCCCAAGATTTTTTACTGACAACTCCTTTATTAAATCAAATTGGACATATCTAATTTTCTTAACAAACATAGAATATATAAATGAATGCGATGATACGGAATCAAATAAGGTGTTGGCTATGTTTGAGGAAACAATTAAAGTACCTATCACCACATCATTAGGGACTTTGACCTCGGCAGTTGTAATCGTATAATCTCTCCCTTGAACTCTTGGAATTTTCTGAGTCATGTTTCCTTGGAGTTTAGGACACTCATTTGCATATTGTCACATCTCTCTGCAATTGTAGCATTGATCATCATTGAATTTTTTCCTCCCCTTGCATTCATCGGATCAATGACACTTTTCTCCATATTTATAGCAGACTCCCATGCCTTTCAAGCATTTCCTGTGATGATTCTTTCCACAGTTTTTGCGTAATGGGAAACTATTCATTCCCTTGGTCTTCTTTAGTGCTTCTTTTTTTTCTTTGTTATCTGAGTACCACTTCTTATCTTGGTTTCCTTTGAAAGGATATGATCTAGAAAATTCCCTCTCTATTTTGATGGCACTTGATACAATTCCATCATATGATAAAAATGTTTGAGAAGTTAGTTCCCTCTGAAAACATGGATTAAGACCTTCAAAGAAATGATCAATATTGGATGCCGAGTCATGTACGTAATCTATGGCATACCTGGCGAACCTCGTAAAAGTAGCCTCATACTCTGAAACACTGTCCTCATCCCTTTGTTTCAAGGTAAGGAATTTCCGCTTCATTTCAGTTCGTTCCTCACAAGGGAAATATTTCTCGAAGAATATTTCCTTAAATGTTCTCCACTCTATATCTTATATTTCTCCTTCCTCCATGGTGTTCTGAATCAGGGACCACCATTGGTCAGCATCACCCTTGAGACAATATACTACCATCACCACCTTCTCATTTTCATTGCGTCTTAATACCATGAATATCTTTTCAAGTGAATTGATCCACTGCTCAACTACCACTGGATTAGTAGTCCCAGTGAAAGATGGGGGCTTCTACCGTATGAAATGATCCAACACATGTGTGGAATGGTTATTGCTTAGAACATGAGTAAGTTGTCCCAATATAGTAATTCTCTGATCTACTCCAACATTGACTATATTGACTTGCTCAGTTGGGAGATCCCTACCTTGGCCACGAGTACTGATTCCCCTTCTTCCATTAGATGCCAATTCTAAATAATGGGACAAACTAGATTAGTTTATGAATCTTAAATATAAAATCACTCAATATAGATTTAAATTATATGTATATCTAATCTTTTAAACATGGTTTCATTGAGATAAAATTTACATTAAAATAATTTATAATGGCTTGTAATGAAAATATGAATTATCCTAAGAATAACCCCTGGGAGTGTCGTAACCAAGAGTGCAGAAAGGCCCGTTGTCATGTACCAGTACCTTGTCGAGTCTAGCTCAAAGTGGGGTTTTTGGGTCTTACCCCAAGATAGATCTATGCTAGATCCGCCTCTACTTGCTCATATCCATATAGGGATGTATTGCTTGAAAGATCCACATAATATATTCCTTAAAAAAATACCAGGGCGTTCTTGTATGTTTATCCGCAAATGCTACCTTAGGGCTTTGTTCCCTATTATAAATTTCATTCTACAGTTTCCACATTTCATGCTAAACTTCTTCTAATACCAACTGTAACACCCCAACCCCTCTAGGATGGAGCCGGTGCAATACTTGTGATATTGGAATGGTTAGATGAAATGAAAACCCCGATGGAATGATCAGTTTATTAGTCTTGAAGAAACTAGATACATAGTATTAACGCTGATTTCATTGGATAAGGTTACAAGATACAATACACAATGAAAAACAAAAAAGGAATCCACAAACACTCAATAAATGACCATATCTTCATAACCTGTTGAAGGTAAACAATGAAAGGGGTAATCTCAAATTCTCATTAAGGGTTACAAATAGTGGAATCATGAGTACAATAATAAGTGAATCATATTCAATTTGACATAATCAAAATGGAATAAATAATAAACGAACAACTAATGCCATTAATAAATTGAGAGTCAAACTGCATCAATAGATTTTGTCATAGTGAAGACCTCGTGGATATTAATAATAACTGATAATGAATAAAGAGAATGATTATTAATTGGACGTCATGTATCTGGAACATGAACCATAATACCGTAAAAATGGTTTAGTTCTATGGGTAGAAACCCGTTTGATTTTTTGAAACAAACTCGAAGGGTCTGTCACCAAATTTTTTTGTCTCATGAGACCTATCGATGCATAGAGGGGCTATGGTGGGCCCCAACCACCTCTAAACCCAATAATTATTTATATATATATTCAATAAAATAGAAATATGTATTTACATTATCCGTATAGGATAGATGATACAGATTCATCATCATTTCCACAGTCAAAACAACATTCAAAATAAATGTCGTATGTAAAATGGTATAGGGCTTAGAAAATAATAATATCCATGACATTAGAATATGGATATTTAAATGGGATATAATTTCAATTGAAAAGTGATATCAAATTGGCAGTAGTTACACCACATAAGTAATAGTTGGTGCACAATTACTAAGAAAGTCAAAATGAAGTGAAAATTGAGACAAAGCTCGTTACATTATTGTATTCAATTGAGTCCTATGACAATGAGTTAATAACCACCAAAATATTCACCAAATACAATGAATATAACAAGAACCATGAAAACATATGTCAAATGGTAGTACACCTCTATCGCATATAAGATAGAAGGGGTGAACAATGGAGATCCCACAGAATTGAAAGTGAGATGAGAAAAACCCCTAACAAACATTTCAACATGAAAATAGTGTTCTTGCGAGGGCTTAATGAGAGATAAAAGGTTATCCCATGATTTATATATCAAAATGGTAGTATGGGGGAGATGATAAAACATACGCCATCATTAGAAATTAAACACAAAATCACACAAGATAGGGTGTATTCTTGAATAAAAGTGTGAGAGAGAATCCTTTACCATAGGCTTGAAGGTGTTCTTGACTTGTAATTAAAGACCTGAATAAACAAATTAGGATTATTAATTCATAAGTCTAGAACATATTTTACATGTAAATGATTTATTATAATCCTTTTTATTTCATTATAGGCCTTTCTGATTGTTTATAGGGTTCAATTTCATTGTTCGGCTCGTTTGTTTACTTGGTTTTAAATGATTGGTTCACTTATTTTCAAGTTCGGATAAATATATAAGATGGATGAATTTTTCCAAAAATGAAGTTATAAACTATTAGTGAACATCCATGAGATTACATGGTTTTAAATTTAATTTGGGTTACTTTGATTGTAGTCGAATGTTTACATATATAACCTTTGTGATAACCGTTTTGGTTAATCGGTGGGTTTGATTACAATGAACATGATTTACTTTATAACATAATTCCATGTGTAAAAAAGTATTACAGAACCTAAAAATAGGATATATTACATAATAATCTGGTTCAACCATAACACAAATGGTTTCCTAACAAGAATTAAAAATTATAATAGAAATCGATAATCTATTGTCCTTAAATGTGCTAAATTAGCACATCTCAAACAATGCTTTCATTTCTTTCAAATAATAGTGGGGAATTGAGAGAAGATAATGGAATATATACCATTAGAATGAAATAATTCTAGTGAATGTATGTTACTGGATTTATCATACTCTTTTAGTGAAGGAAGGTGAGAAAAGAAATAAAAGAACTTAAAAGAAAAGAAGGGATTTGAAAGAATAATTTACCTATTGAGACTTCCTCCATTGAGAACCTCTTATAGGGAGAGGTTTTGGACTTTTTATGCGACCAAATCTTGATCGACGTGGGGGAGGAGGTTGGGAAGGTATTTGGACAAAATTTGGAGAAGCCACAAGGCTTGAGAGGAGTGAAGGGAAGGGGGTGAGAGGGGGTTTTTATAGTGGAGGAGAGAGAGGATTTCATAATATAAAACTCATTAATTTATTATTTCTCCTAAAGACAAGGAATAGTGTGTATTCAGTGACCAGGAATAGTAAATGGGTCATGTGAATTCGAACCAAGTGGGCTTACATCAGCAGAGCATCATCGTTGACTCAATTAATCCATTATTTATCATTTGTTGTAAATTATCATATTCTACTATTCATAAAAAATTCAAGTATTTTGGAAAAATCTCAATAATTTACCCTAACTATTTTTCGATGTTTAGAATCCAAAAATGAAGTCCATTTTTCAAAAATAATTTTCTAAAAATTATTATATTCATATTTGATTAAAATAATAATTTATAATCAAAACCAATTTTATATCATTCATTAACTCATTCTAAAATATAGGTATATCGTACTTCCAACATGAATGTTATTTTTATACCACCATATGGGAGGTTAATAATAATTAGGGTATATCACTATAAATAAGGGTATGTTAATATTCATTAGGGTATGTTACTATTCACAAAAAATTATTTTTGTTTAATTAGACTCCGAAAAAACATCTTTAACACAACGGTGTATGAAATATTTTTAAAATTCAAATCACAGAGCTGGTAAATTTTAGTTTAGTGGTTATGTTATGGATATCTCTTATAAGTATCCATGTTTTGTTCCATAGGGGCTCAGTGATAAATGAACTATATTCTACATAATTGATAGAGTGTATTTAAGAGAAACATATAATAAAAAGTTTGCGGTGCTATAGTTGGTAATGGGGTTTCCATCCTTATAATAACTATTCAGTAAATTTAATATATTTATGTCTTTATTTAATAATTGATATCATGGATTTAGTAAAGGGATAATAATAAATAATAATGAAAAGAAATAAGTTAAGTTTCTGTCCAAATTATTGGAAAAATAATGTGGATTACACCTTATGACTTGAATGGATAATTTTTTTCGAAAAAAACCTTATCTATAAGATATTTGTTTTGTTGATGGTAAGGTATTTTAGAAGGGATTTTATGAGATATAATTCTCTAATATGTGAGTAAGAGAGGATAGGATGTACCTTTTTATAAATTAAAAAATATATACTCTTGGAATTATATAAAGTATTATGTCAAAATAAATTCTTTTTTATAATAAATTGTGTAAAAATTGGAATATTTCATATATATGGTGAGTAAATGTAGAAATTACCATATGAAATATTATTTATACATTATTAAATGATGAATTAACCATTGTATCATATTTTTAACCCCATATTAACCATTTTTTAAATTACCAAAATATTATAGTTTTCAACTATTTTATGTTAAATAATTACACCATCTTAAGAAAATTTATCCATAAGTGAAACAAGGTAGAAATTTTCGGTAAAATACCATTCACTTTGTAACACCCCAAAAAAATTTTATGGTACTTTTCTCATAAACACATTCTAATCATTTGGTAGCCTATTTTCATAATGAATCATGTTTCATTGAAACAACGCTTGGATATTTAATAGATATTCATAACCTAGCCTTTAAACATTAATTTTACACTTTTTTGTTTTGAATTTCCAAAAATGAACATTCACAGTTACTATTAGGATGATATTTAGTGTCTGATAGAATTATTTTAATTTTAGTTGAATAGTAACCTACCCTTATGAAATTTAAGATACCCTTATGAATAGTAACTTACCCTTGTGAATATTAATATGAATCTTAATAATTGTATTCATACCGATGAATGTATAAATAAATTTTGGATCCTTAAAAATGAAGACTAATATTTTATGTGTTTATATTTTTCTATTAAATAATGATTTTAATTAAATATTAAGTTTATCGTATCTAGAAAATTATTTTTTAAAAATGGAGATCATTTTTAGATTCTACATGTTGAAATATTGTTTGGGTGAATTTTTGGAATATTTCTGAAATACTTGAATTTTTGGTGAATATTAAAAAAAATTATGATTAATGCTAAATACTTAATTCACTGCATCATAGGTGATGCAAGGATGTTTTAATCCCACTAGGTTTAAACTAACATGCCATAATTAATATTTGGGATCACAATAATCAATACTATTCACAGTCTTGAGAAAAAATATTAAAATACTAATTAAAATAATGTAAAATCCCTTTCCCCCACAGCTATATAAACCACCCCTCATCCCCCTCTTCCTCCCACACCACTCATGCTTTAATCCTTGCCTAAATTATGCCAAATATGCTTCCCAATACCTCTTCCCTTGTTCAAGGCCATATGTACTCTCCAAAATTCAAAAATAAAAGGCCTTAAGGAGTTTCTCAAAGAGGAGTACTCAAGAGGTGAGCCTCTCTTCCCTTTTCTTTTAATTTCCATTACATGTTCCATTATTTTTTTCTCTCTTCTCACATCACCTCATCCATATGACCTGATAAATAAAGTACCATTAATTTACTGGTTTTTTATTTTACTAATGGTATATTTCATTATAATCTCTCATTTCCCCTCCTTTTATGATATAAATGAAAACATCGTCCGAGATGTGTAAATTTATCACACTCAAGGAAGACGTGTTTTCAATTTTCATTACTATATTCATGACTGGTCATGAAACATTTTTAATGGTACAAAAAGATCGTAAAATTTATATTTTGTCTTATTTAATGTTATGGAATCACTACACACTCATAATATGGAATAATAACATAAAACAACTTTATTGTGCACAAAACCGCTAAGCTAAATCCCATTGTTTATCATTAAATTATCAAATGAATCATCCTCATGGTATATACCAAAAATAATTATAAGTTAATTTATATCACTTTAATATCAATAATGATATATATTAACAATTCTAGATGTTTAAACACATTTAAAATGAACTTCTTTTCGTAAATACATATAAACAGATCGTGAAAACCAAGGAAGAAAATGATTCTGAAACAATAAAAGTTAACCTCTTAAAACCCTATAAATAGCCATGAATGAACCAAATAAGGTTATTATAAATAAATTACATGTATATTATATTCTGAAAAATTAATTAATGTAGCTAAATTTTATTATTCCTTTCATTAAAAAAACGAAGAACACACTCGAGCATAGTGTAAGGGATGTATATCTCAATTTCCGTTCATTGAGTTAAACATCAATGTAATTGGTTCTATATATTACTAGAATATGTGTCAATAACCTATTATTTTTTTGTTATGTATATACACCTTTATTGTGTGGTTTTATGTATTTCATACATAATTATGCCATTGATTTTTCTTCAATATAATGGTACGTTCTTGGTAAGGGATCCCCTCTCTCACTTTTATTCAAGAATTCCATCTATGATATGTCCTTTATTTTTAATTCCTAATGATTGGGTATGTTTTCCATCCTCCCTCATACTTACCTTATGATATATAAACAATTGTATACCCCTTTACCTCTCATTGATCATTCATAGGAACACATGTTACCATGCCAAAATGTTTGTAAGGGGTTTCTCATCTCACTTTTATTTCCATGAGATTTCCAATGTTCAACACTTATTTCATTAATGTGGTAAATTTATACTGCCATTTGATATATAATATAATTATTCTATTTATATTTATGATTTTCTATGATTCATTTGGAGATTTTTGACTTTTGTTCATACGATTCAATTAATTTTAACATGGTAAGGGACTGTGTCTCAATTTCCATTTCATTGAGACCTTCTCAGTATTTTGCACCTAATCATTCTTATGGGGTGTATCTACTACCCATTTGAGAGGAATTTTTATATGAAATTATAAATATATTATATATATATATATATTTGGTTTCATGGATATGAGTAATGTATTAATCCATATACCCTTTTACATTCAGTGTTTATTTTGAATGTTGTTTTAACTATTGAAATATTGATGAATTTGTATCATCTAATATATACCAATATTTAAAAGGAGGATTTTACTTGAATTATATATTTTTATAATGAATTAATTGGACTTTTAGTGATGGGAGAGGCCCTCTATAGCACCTCGATGCATCGACAGGTCTCAGGACACAAATTAGTTGGGGACAAACCCTTCAAGTTTATTTTCAAAAAACAGATGTGTTTCTACCCATAGAACTAAACTGTTTCAATGGTATTATGGTAATGTGATAGATACATGATTTATAAACAATAATAAATGTATTTATTCATTATTATTTATTACTATATATGAGATTTTCACTATGACAACATTTATGGATGCAGGTTCATTCTCAATTTATTAGTGGCATGTGTTTTAAATTTATTCACCATTACATATTTAATTTTCCAATAAGATTATGATTTAGTTAATATTGATTCATTCTTCTGCTATTTGTAACCCTAACTGAGCATTAAATCTCAACCCTTTCATTTTTTACCTTCAGAAGGTTATGAAGAGGAGATCACTTATTGAGTTTCTCTGGATGTAGTTTTTAGTTTTTGTTATGTATTTTATTTTTTACCTTTTCCAATGTAATTTGACTTAAATGTATGTATCTAAAATTTTCAAGACTGTTAAGATGACCATTCCTTCAGGGCTTTATTCCTTCTAACAATTCCAATGTAATTATTAATGCACTGGCTCTGGTTTGGAGGGGTCAGTGTGTTGCAGTTGGTATCAAAATGAAGTTTAATAGGAACACCGGGAACTATATTAGAAAATATAGATTAGGGAATAAATCCGTAAGGTAGTATTTTAGGAAAAACATACAATAATGTCATGGAATATTTGTTATGAATATTGTATGTGGATCCTTATAGAAAATGCATCCCTCTCTAGATAAAAATAGGTATATGTTGCTCTAGAATAAATGTACCTACTGATAAGGAGTTTTTGGCTTGACTCAAGGTATCCTGGTATATGGAAAAGGGCCTTTTTGCACTCTTGGTATTCACACTCCTAGGGTATATGCTTTGGATAATTCAAATATTCATTACAAGAAATTATGATGGTTTTTTATGTAAATTTTTCATTAGAGAAACCATGTTTTTGTGATTAGTTATGCATAGTCGTTTAATTTATCATATGTAATTTTATATTTGAGATTATAAATTATGATTCATAACATAATCTAGTGTATTGAAATATTTAGATATGGTACGAAATTGAAGAAAGGGAATAAATACTTGTTGGAAATGTAGGGATTTCCCCATTGATAAAGTCAACATAGTCAATGTCGGAGAAGGTCAAATCAGGGCCATATTTAGAAAACATACTGATGTTGTGACAAATAACCATGCTACACCTTATTGGGATAATTGCATGTGGCATAAGCACCCATATATTAGTGGGACTGCTAATCCCATGGTAGTGGAGCAGTGGATCAAGACCCTTGAAAATATATTCATGGAATTTGGATGAAATGAAAATGAAAAGGTAGTGCTGGCAGTATATTGTATCAAGGGTGATGCTGATCAATGGTGGTCCTACATCCATTATACCATAAAGGAATAAGAAATATAAGATATGTAATGGATGACTTTTAAGGAAATATTTTTCGAAAAATATTTCCCTCGTGAGAAAAGAACATAAATGAAGAGGAAATTCCTTAGCTTAAAAAAAGGGAAGAAGGCAGTGTTGCAGAGTGTAAGGATACCTTCACAAGACAAGATAGGTAATCCATAGAATACATATGAGACTTGGAAGAAAATATTGATCATTTCTTTGAAGGTCTTAAGTCATGTCTTCTAAGGGCACTGTCTTCTCAAACATTTTCTTCTTATGATGAAATTGAATACAACTCCATCAAAAGAGAGAAGTATTTTTCTAGATCAATTTTCTTCAAGGGAAACCAAGATAAGAAGTTATACTCTGATAACCATGGAAAATGTGAAGAGCCAAAGAAGAACAAAAGAATAAAGTAATTACCATTATATGAGAACTATGGAAAGAATCATCTTGGGAAATTCTTGAAAGGAATGGGACTCTGATACAAGTGTGGAGAAAAGAGTCATCAGTCAAATTAATGCAAGGGAATGAAACAATTCAAGGATGTTCAATGCTATAATTTTAGATAGATGTGACACTATTTAAATGAGTGTACTTTGTTCCAAGGAAAATTTCATCAGAAAAGGCCATGAGAGAAAGGGAAATCTTATGTGATTACAACCATGGAGGTTGATGTTCGTAATGATGTAATAAATAGTACATTAATGTATTCCTAAAACATGGACAATGCATTATTTGATTATATATCATCACATTAATTTATATCTTCCTAGTTTTCCATGAAAATTATACATGTTCAATTTTATTGAATAAAGGAGTTTTCAGTCAAAACTCATAGGGGATGTATCATTACAACAAAGTTGTACGATCAGTCCCCCGCATGACACATAAATACGCAATAGTTTCTAACCATATGATCAAACCAATGATTAAATTTTATGTAATTATAAGAATTAATTGGATATAAAATTATGATGCGAATATCTACTGAAAGAATAAGGAAGTTACAACTTTTGAAAATGGTCTATAATCACTTATATTTATAGAAGAACCATCGCCACCTAATTGTTATCTAGACCCACCCTCAATATCTCTACTAAATGCAATACTTGGAGAGGATGATAAACCAATGTCTATGGGAGAGGAATGAACTCTTCAAATTGAATATGTTTATATAGTGAAATAAAAAATTGATATATTTCTAGAGGATTTACTTGGGAATCCTCTAGTGTAGGAAGTTGAGTTCTCTATTGTTTTAATTCCTGGTGAAAGATATATATCAAATAATACTTATAGAATGTCTATATTGGAATTGGTGGGGCTAAAGAAACAATTAGAGGAATTGAGTGGAAAAGGATTAATTCAACCTATTTTTTCTCCATGGGGATCCCCAGTCCTCATTATCAAGAATAATGATAGATCCATGAGGCTATACATTGATTATTGGGAAATAAATGCTATTACAATAATGAATATGTATCTTATACTGATAATTGATGATTTATTTGATCAACTTCAGGAAGCACAATAATTTTCGATGATTGACCTTCGATATGGATGTCATTAGCTATGTGTGAGGAAGAAGGATATTCTTATTATATTGTTTCAAACAAGGTATGGGTATTATGAGTTTATAGTTATACATTTTGGAATTTTCTAATGCACCATAGGTTTTCTTGTATTTAATGAATATAGTTTTCAAGAAATATCTTGATAAAACTTTGTGGTATTTATCGATGATATCCCGGTATACTCCAAAAGCTATGAATACCATGAGAATCACTTTAGGATTATTCTAAAAACACTTAGAAGAAATGAATTATATGAAAGGTTTAGCAACTGTGAATTCTGGATTCAATCAGTTTCATTTCTATTCCATATAATCTATATGGATGGAATATTAGTTGATCCTTCAATTAAAAAGTCAATCCAAGAATGTCCCTTGTCAACAAGAAAAACCGAGGTAAGAAGTTTTGTTGGCATAGCAGTTTACTATCGGCTTTTCATATAAAATTTCACTGGACTAGCTAACACATAAACCAAGATCACACATAAAGGGGTAAAGTTTGTATAGACCAATGAATGTACAAAATTATTTGATGAATTTAAAATAAGAATAGTTGATGCACTAATTTTTAAACTACCATCTAGAAATTATGGGATTGAGATATACAATGATGCATCAATGAATGTACTGGGTTGCATCCTTACGAAAAATTATTAAGATGTTGCTTATGAATCAAGGTAGTTGAAGCCGCATGAGAAAAATTATCCAACTATGGATCTTGAGTTTGAAACTGTAATATTTTCTATGAAAATATGGAGACATTATCTCCATGTTGAATAATGTGAGATATACATGGATCACAAGATTGTGAAATGCATTTTTACACAAAAAGAACTCAACCTGTGGTAAAATAGATGGCTCGAGTTACTCAAAGATTTAGGAATTTTCAACAAACTACCACCCTTGAATGAAAAATAAGGTGGTTGATTCATTAAGAAGGAAATGTCATGCACTCTAGACCCAAATAATGATTGAGAGGGATCCAATATTCATGTATCTACTAAAGATCGATGTGGGAATTGTTAAGGAAGGGAAAACATCTTTCCTCTTTCAAATGATTGTTAAACCACATTTACTAGAGAAGATAAAAAACTCTGAATGTGATTATGAGAATCTGTACGTGAAAATTAATGTTGTTTTGGATGGAATATTGGAAAAAATTGTGTATGAAGAAGGAGTTTTGAAATTTGGGAACAGGTTATGAATTCCATCATTACCTAAGCTAAAAAGGGAACTATTGGATAATGCTCATACTTCTAATTTCTTTATAAACTCAGGTATCACAAAGATGTACATAAATCTAAAGTAATATATTTTGTGGGATAATATGATGCATGAAATTTCTGTATATGTGTGAAGGGGTATAGTTTTTCAATAAATGAAGGCATAGATACCATATCAAAGATGGGTGACGGAACCTATACCTATTAATATGTGTAATTGGGATGACAATACAATGGATTTTTTCACCAGACTATAGAGGACACCAAGAAGGAATGATTCAATATGAGTAATTATTGATCATCTCAAAAAATCAGCACATTTACTTTCTATAAGAGAAGATTTTCCACTTGAGTGAATCAAAAGACTTTATATTAATGAAGTTATAAGAATTCAAGGTTTACCTATATAGATTGTGTCCGATCGAGAACCCAAGTTTACATCAAAATTATGGAAAATTATTTATATGGATTTGGATACTGAGCTTCACATGAGTAATGGTTATCACCACCAAACTAAGAGACAGTCTGAAAAGACTCTTCAAACTATAGTGGACATGATGAGAACATACTCCCATGACTTTCAAGGTATATTGGATCAATACTTGCATTTTGTGGAATTTTAATATAAAATTAATTTCCATTCTAGTATTCAAATGGTATGATATAAAGCATTATATGAAAAGAGATGTCGAACTCCAACTTTTTGGGATGAAGTTAGTGATAGGGAGCTTATAGGCCCAGAACATAATGAAGAGACCACAGAATAGGGAAAGACAATTCAAGCCCATATTAAATAATCCCATAGTAGGAAATAGTATTATGATGTGAACCAAAGAAAGGATTTGTAATTAAAAGTGGTTGGTCAGGTATATTTAAAAGTATCTCCCTAGAAGGGTGTCATAAGGTTTGTTATGAAAGGGAAATTGATCCCAAGTTACATCGGACGATTAGAAATTCTAGAAAGAATTAGAGCTGTAGAAAACCATTTAGAAATTTTTCCAAGTCTCTCCAAACGTCATGATGTGTTCTACATGTCATTGTTAATGTAATACATGCCATACCCAAAGCATGTACTCACCAATGAAGAAATAGAAACGGAAAATGATTTTTCATACTGTGATGAGCCTATCTAGATTCTTGACATAATGGAGAAGGTATTGAGAAATCATACAACTCATCTAGTCAAGGATATTTTGAGAAACCACAACATGGAAGAAGAAAAGTGGGAACCTAAGGATGTTATGAGGAAGAACCACCCACATATTTTTGACGGATTTTTAAATTTAAAAATTTGATGAAGAAATTTACAAAGGAGGGAATAATTTAACACCCATAACATTTTATGGAACGTTTCTCTTAATTACATTCAATTCATTAGGTAGCCTATTTTCATAAAGCACTGATTTTCTTTGAAACGAACCTTGTTTATTTAATATATATACATATGGTAGCCTTTGAAAATAATTTTTCCACTATTGGGTTTTGAACTTTGAAAAAAAGATATTCACAGTTGCGATGAGGATGTTATTTAGAGTCCGACAGAATTAACTTAATTTTCAGTAAATAGTAACCTTCCATTATGAATAGTATCCTAACCTTTCAAATAGTAACATACACATATTAATAGTAATATGAATCTTAATAATGAAATCCATACCCATGAATGTATAAATAAATTTATGCGCCTTAAAAATGAAGATAAATATTTTTAGTGTTTATGTTTTTCCATTAAATAATGAATTTAAATAATAATTAAATTTATCAAATTTAAAAAATTATACTTGATAAATGGAGTTCATTTTTATATTATATGTGTTGAAAAATGGTTTATGGGAATTCTTTGTATATTTCGGAAATACAGAAATTTTTTATAAATAGAAAAAACAATAAATTACAATAAATGCTAAATACTTGATTTACTGCGTCGTAGGTGATGCAAGGATGATGTAAGACCAATTGGTTCGAAATCACATGAATTTATTACTATTTGGGATCCCATGAATCAGGACTACTCATTGTATAGAGAAAAAATATTGAAATAATTATTAAAATAATGTAAAATCCCCCCCCCCCCCACTATATAATCCACCCTCACCCCTCTTCCTCTGACACCCCTCATGCTTCAAGCCTTACCTAAAATATTCCAAATAATCTTCCCAAGACATCTACGCATGTCCAAGCCCATATGGTCTCACTAAAAGGCAAAAATCAAAGGTCTTAATGAGTTTCTAAAAGCAGAGTACTCAGTATACAAACCTCTCTTCCTTTTTCTTTCAATTTCTTTTTCAAGATACGTTGTTTTATTCTCTCTTCTCACCTCACCTAATCAAAATTACATGATAATTATAGAACCACACATGTAATAGATCATCATTTTGGTAAGTTAATATCTCATTATAATCTCTCTTTTTTCCTTTTTTGCATACTATAAATGCAAACACCGTCTACGATGTGTTAATTTATTACACTCAAGGAAAACAGGTTGTCAATTTTCATTACTATCTTCAAGACTAGTCATGAAACATTATTAATGGTTGAACCATATAATAATATATTTATTTTATTGTATTTAATGTTCTATAATATATACACACTCATTATATGGAATAATAATACAAAACAAGTTCATTGTGCACAAAACCACCAATCTAATTCAAGCATTTATCATTAACTTATCCAATTTTTCATCCTCATGGTATATAATCAAAATCATCATAAAATAATTTATATTTAATTAATGTCAATAATAATATATATTAACATATATGGATGTTTAACGAAATTTAAAATGAACTTCCATTCATGAATACAAGTAAACGGATCGTGAAAACCAAGGGAGAAAATGCTTCCAAACCATAAAAATTGAACATCTAAGACCCACAAAATGGAAATTAATGAACCTAATAATGTTATAATAAGTCAATTACATGTATATCAGGGTATATAAATATTTATTAATTAAGATTAATTTTATTATTCAGGTCAGTAAAACAAACAAAGAACACACTCGAGCATAAGGTAAGGGATATGTTATTTCAATTTCCATTCGTTGAGTAAAACATCAATGTCACTGGTTCCGTATTTTCCTAGAATATGTGTGAATGACCTATGATTGTTTTATTCTTTAAATACACTTTTATTATGTGGCTTTATTATTGTCACACATAATTATTTCATTGATTTGTCCTCAATATAATGATACATTCTTGGTAAGGGATCCTCTCTGTCACTTTTATTCAAGAATTCCCCCTATGTTGTGTCCCATTATTTTTAATTCCTTGTGATTGGGTATGATTTATAACCACCCAAAGACTTACCTTATGATATATAAATAGTGGGATACCCCTTTAACTCTCATTAAGCATTCATAAGAACACCTGTTACCATGTTGAAATGTTTGTATGTGGTTTCTCATCTCACTTTTAATTCTGTGAGATTTCGATTTTTCCCCACTTATTTCTTGTATTTGGTATATGTGTACTTCCATTCGATATATATTATCATTATTATTTTTATATTCATATTATTGCATGATTAATTTGGTGATTACTTACTTTTTGTCATACGATTCAATTCATTATAATAAGGTAAGGGACTTTGTCTCAATTTCCATTTCATTGAGAGCTTATCAGTATTGTGAACCTAATCATTCTTTTTTGTTGTATCTACAGTCCATTTGAGATAAAATTTAATTTTAAATTGTAAATAAATTATATATCCTTGTTCGGTTTTCATATATATGAGTAATATCTTAATCCATATAACCTTTTACATTTGGTGTATATTTGGAATGTTGTTTTAACTATGGAAATATTGATGAATCTGTATCCTCTACTCTATAAAGATATTGAGAAGGAAGATTGTAAGTGTATTAAATATTTGTATAAAAATGATTTGGACATGAAATGATTGGATGGGCCCTCTATAGACCCTCGATTCATCGATATGTCTCATGAGACAAATCAGTTTGCGACAAACCCTTCGAGTTTGTTTCCAAAAATCAGATTAGTTTCCACCCACAAAACTAAATCATTTCAATGGTATTATGGTTTCATGTGCCTGATACTTGATTTCCCAATAATAATAATTATCTATATTAATTATCAGTTATTACTATCCATGAGGTTTTCACTATGAAAAAATCTATGGATGCAGGTTCATTCTCACATTATTAATGGCATATGTTTTTAATTTATTCACCAAGCCATATTGATTATGTCATGTTTTTATGATTCAATTAATATTGATTAATTATTCCGCTATTTTTAACCCTTAATGAGAATTATTGATCACCCCTTTTGTTTGTTTACCTTCAGTAGGTTTTGAAGAGGAGATCACTTATTGTGTTTCTATAGATGTAGATTTTAGTTTTAGTTATGTATTATATTTAGTTACCTGTCCCAATGTAATTTGAGTTACATATTTGTATGTAGATTCTTATATACTACTAAACTGGTCGATCCATTGGAATTTCATTCATTCTAACCATGCCATTGTAATTATTAATGCACTGGCTCAAGTTTAGAGGGTTCGAGGTGTTACACACATGGACGATGATATGATTTTTAGGAAATTCAAATTTAAACATTTAAATAAACCTAGAATGTTTCATTTTTCATGAAAATTTGTAAAACACAACAATTAAACAAAATTTTATTACATTTAAATTTTTTTTAAATCATGTATTTTATTTTTATGTTAATTAAATACAATCTATATAAGTATTGATTATGATTTTATGGTAATTATTAAACCACCAAATAATAAAATAAATTTCTATGATAAAAATTAATATATATTTCATACAAACATTCCGAACCAATCTTATTCTCTGGTAATATTTGGTGTAGAAAATGTGGTATATTAATGTCAAGAGAGTGGCTTTTTGAATATATTATTTTCTAAAAATAAAATAATTGTCATAATAAATAAAAACAATGACTCTATATGTTTGAGATTTGAATGTGCACGAAAAAATCCCCTCATCCATGAGTATAAATTCATTTGTTAGTGAACGTTTCATGCCTTATTCTAATGTTCTGACACTAATTTACATGTTTTACAGATACCAATGTGAAAAAATTTACAAATGTTACTATTCATAATTAACAAGATTAAAAGGGAAATATTTTTCAAATTAATAACCATGAATCCAAATATTCAATTTATTTTTCATTATTTAAATCATTTAAAAGCCAAAATTCTATAAAAATCTATTTTCCTATACTAAAATTAAATATAGTTTTCTAAAAAAATGTTTTCTAATGTATACATGTTATTATACTAAAATCTACCATAAAATAAATTCCAATAACCTTAATTGGATAATTAATAATATATTTGATCTATGATTACATTTAACCAATTAAATCAAAATGAAAAATTTGAAATGCATTGAATGAGAAAATATTTATAAATATTTATTAGTATTTGTAACTATTCATTAAAAAAATTGTTTTTGAAAATTATAAAATATAAAATCTTTGTTAATTATGAAATTATTATTTAAAAATTATTCAATATTTTTCAAATAAATTTTTTAAAAGTGTACTAAATTTATTGGGTTATTTTTTCTTAATGGAAAAACAAAAAAAAACATTTTTTATGGAAAAATATATTTTTAGAGAATAAATTTAATTTGAAAAAATGAAGTACTAATTTATAGATATATTTGATATATATATATATAACCATTACACATTATACTAAAAATATATTTATTAATATTCAATATTTTAATTAAATGGCTCGGTTATAATAATATACTATATTACGATTCATTTAGACTTGGGGTTGTGTTTATCACTTGGTATTGACGAAATTAAATTTATTTGAAGAGAAATATATCATAAAATTATGGTGCCCAATCAAAAAATATCATAGAATAGTTGTATTATTTTTCTGGGAATGAGAAATAATAAACTAGATGATGTCCGAAGGTGGATCCCATGGAGTTACCGGTTGAAGTCATCAGATGGAGATTCATTAAGATAAACATTCTGATAGTTGGGTTGAAAGATTTTTACTCTTGGTTTAGAAGAATTTGATTTGAAAATAGTTTTTTATTTACAGTATTCAATATAATCATTCAAATTAGGATATATAATGTTTCAAAGTTGAATTGAATTAATGTATTCACTTTTAGTTATAGTGAATTTTCGTAGGCCAAAGTTAGATGAAAAGGAAAGGTTGTTTTCACCCATACTAGGAGAGAAAATTCTAAATATTTTATTTTTTAATTAAAAACCAATATGTGCATAATTTTTATATTTTATATTATGTTGATTATGATACAACTCTAAAAAGTTTTAGGGGTTCATTTTGAAGAGAATATGAAATTTTAAATGACTCATAATGACTTAACCACCAGTAATTTTTGGTTCTCAAGATAAATAGGAACATTAACTATTATTTGAGGGGGCTATACCTTTTGAATCCTTTTCATGGAAAATAGATATTCATTCAATATAATATGAATTCATTAATTTGACAGAAAAAATAATTATAGATGAAAATAATTACATCATGTATTGTCCCTTGGCTGAGTTGAAATTTATTTACCTATAGTTTTGATTAAAAAAATAGGCAAAAAATAATCATTTGTTGGTTTTTGAAGAAATAAATATTTTGGAACATTTGAATGATAAAAATTACATTCTATTATCATTTAATGAATATGTTTTCATGAATTTAATGGGTCTCAAAATATATTAGGAAAATGAAAAAAAACATGAATAAATCGTAAAAGAAATATCAATATAATAGAAATAAGGCCCCAAATCATTATAAGAACGTTAAATGGTATCATATATTCAAATAATAATACATTTGAGGGTAAAAAATTATTGTAATTGATATTGTTTTATGTATATGATGATTTTGTGAGTTTTTGGATGTTTTCCCAATTTTTTAAAATTATTATAAATTTTCAATAATGTTGGATTTTAAAATTTAAAATTTATATGTTAGATATTATTAATATACTATTGATTTACATAAATATCATGTTTAATTTTTCATGATAAAATATACAACATTCCTAAATAATTTCAAGGATAAAATGAATTTTGAATCAATGAGAATTATTAAAATCCAAGGTGTCAGTCATAATATTATTTCCCTTAGTGATTCAAAAGATATGGAAGATGATGAAATGAAATAAGAAACTATGTCTCTTATATATATAAAATATACGAGAGGAAGATTGAAATATGGGGGAAAATAATTATATAAATGTTTTGAGTGTGGTGTAATGGTAACTTATTTCTTAATTGTTCTGAGCATGAATTTGGATAATATTAATATAGTATTGGAGAAAAATACTAGTGGAATAAGTAAATAAAATATTCCATGTATGATATAAAATTCATTATAGGTATGAAACATTTCATCAAAAAGAACATGAGAAGAATTTTGGGAAAGAATATTTAATACTACTGTGTAGAAAAAATTTCATTAATAGAAGAAATTATATATTTGTTATAAAAATTTATAGAAAATTATATGAGAATTAAATATTCCTCAAATAATGATGATTAAAATGGTAAAAAAACTAACAATGTATATCAATCAATAATAGAACATGTTAAATGTATTTAGAAAAATATGATTAATATAGAGAAAAATAATAAATATAATGAAAGTAGATGTGAAAAATAATAAATAAAAAAACTTCATAGAAATTTAGGTATGTACCTTGAGTCGATTAAGAATAAAAAACTAAATGATGCTGAATTAAGAGTGATAATTGAAGATATTAGAAAAAACATTCATCTAAGGAAGAATAGAATTTTAAAATTCAATAGATATTCATTGAGGTTGAAATTACTTTATGGATATTAATGATAATTTTATTTAGGATTTTGTGTTAATGGGAAATATAACCCATCATGATAACCTAACTCTTTATAATAATTTTGACAAATATGCACCCACAACATGTAAAGTTTTATAATTTAAATAATAAAGTGTTAGAAACCATTTTCAGAAATTATTGTATGAGAAGAGATACAGGAAACACATAACATATATTAATGTTATAAAAAATAAAAATTTGGTATCGACCTGCCTGAGGTATAATAGCCCAGGTTTGTATATTTTTTTATTTTTTTATTTTCGAATTAAGTAGTCAAATTAATTATAATGGTATAATGAAATATGTGCTACTTATAGAAATTATGGAATTTAAACTAATGGAATAGTAACTTCACCTTAAGAATAGTAACATGAAAATTATAAATAATAATATGGAAAAATTAATATTGTCCTCACATAATATATTATTAATAATTTTTTCCATATTATACGTGAAAATGTGATATATTTATATCATCGGTAAAAAATAATTTTGCTATAAATTATAATATAAGTGTTGGTATTTTTTGTGTATTCAATATTTAATCAAAATTTTATAATTAATATAATGATTTAAAATAAAATATATTTTCATATAATATATTAATAAATAAATAATTTTCCTTTTATGATTAATATAAATTTTTGATACATTAAGATATTTTCCAATTGTTTTAAAATCAGTTATATTTTTAAAATTGGTATTTTTTTAATAACGTATGATTTTGTTGAAAAAGTAAATTTATCATACTTATAAAATTAATTTCCTAGAATGAGGTTATTTTTTAATTGTACATATCCAAAAAAGGTAATGGTGAATTTTTGGTATTTTTAAAATATCCATGAAATTTTGTTGAATAGTGAAATATAGTAATTTTGGCTATAAGGAAAATACCAAATTTTTGGAGTCCTGGATGATGGGAATATGATGTACGCCATAAATATAAAACCCTCATTCATTATTTTAATATATTTAGTGATAATGATCAAACTATTCATCATTTAGTTCCAAAAATAATAATCCACAGATTATAATAATTAGAAAACACTCGACTCCAACAATATAGACCCCGCCCCTCACCACCTCTTCCACTCATTTATTAATGATTTTTATATTGATTAATATCAACCAAATTCCATTTCCAAAATCCTTACGAATGTCCGAGACCTTATTCTCTCACCCAATGGTCAAAACAAAGGTAATTAAGGATGTTCTCAATTTGTAGAATTGAAGTGGTAAAATCCTCTTTCATTTTATTTTATTTTACTTTCAATTCAATTTCATTACTTATACTCTCCTCACCTTCCATTATCCTTGTGTAATGAAAAATCTAGTATCTTATACATAATTCGATTTAATAATGTTTATATAATAATTCATCATAAAATTTCTTCTCCACTCCCTTTATTCTAAAAATGAGAACATTGTTCGTGTTGTGTCGATTTACCGCCATATTGGATAATACACTTTAAAGTTTCATTAGTGCCTTCATGGTTATTCATAAAACCATTATTACTTTAATATTTTATTTTATTATACAGGTTATAAGACATTTAATGTTCTATTACCGATATATAAACATGATATTGAATAAAATTATATAATTTCATGATGATCATAAAAAATGCCAAAATAATTTTAATCATTTTATTTATTATTTTATCTAATGATTCAACCTCATATAAATAAATGATACAGGGTGTGATTTAAAATTACAAAAACATATTAACAACATTTAATTCCACTTGTAGTGTTTTTATTCAAATTTACACGAATGTGCATAATGAACCAACTAGAGAAACCATGAAAAATATTCACCTGAAACAATGAAAATAACCAAATATTATTAATAAATAGGTGGAAATGTGTTATAATAATATCATATCAGAAATTATAAATGGAAATATGGTTCTTAACTATATTAATAACACTCTTTAAATAATTATAAAGAATTTATTATCACATTTGAAGTAACATGAAGATGAGGTAAGGGAATTCATAACACAATTTTTATTCCTCTGGTTATAATTCTAATTTATTGATTATATGGTCGAAAGATTATTTTTGAAATGAAAATTTGATTATATTATTATTTATTATATCTTTTTATAGTTTATACACATATTCCATTGTTTTTACCATTTATCACATCAATTATATTATATTTGTATGCGCCTTTGTTTTAAAACCCTCTTTAAATTTGTTTTCTTTTTGTAAAAGAAATGATTTATATGATGTAAGTATTCTTATTTTTATGATTATGTTACGGTTCATGGGAATTACATATGATTGATTTTGGACACTATATCACTCTCCAATTCATTGGGTATGATTATTGTGGAGTTCTATCGTATGGTTAATCAATGTGTAACTACGATGGTTATGTCACAACCCATCCTCGGGGCCCGTGCTGTGACTACCCCAATCCCACCTTCCAAATGCCAGGGGTTGGCGACTAGCACCAACGGAAAATCTTGGATAAGAATGGGAAGGCATTGCCTTTAAATCTGGATCACACACAGACTGAATGCAAGAAATAGAAAAAACATGTACTAAAATAGAAAAGAAAGGTGTGCTGGAAGTAAGTGGGCCAGTATACAAACCCATCTGAACAACAAGTTCAAGTAAAAAAGGGGAAAATAGCTCCTTGATCATCCACCTGTGAATCCTACCTGAAGGGTAAGTACTGATCTCGAACAACTCATCCCTATGGTACGTCATGTCTTGTCCAACTACGAGCAGCCTCCCATCCATCACCCTCAACATCGATAACTACTCACCATCGTCTACACAGAACACAACAAGGTGCGGGCGAAGCCCGTGCAGGGGTGAGTATATCCATACTCAGTGGGGGACCCCGAGACCCCTGACGGTCTCCCAGAATCCACTAAAGATAAACCACAGTTGTAAGATACAATCACGAAGTATCAACCATCCCTATTTACGTATATACCCATACATATACCTATGTTACCAATCACAATCCAGCTCCAACATGCGATCCCAAGCACATCCCCTTCCACAAAGGAAGTAAAGCCAATCACCTCGATGATAACAACTAAAAGACAAGACTTTTCTCACACAGGTATACAACTCATGTAGTAGGGTATGGATGATTAGTGTAGCCACTGAATCATCTTCTCTGTCGAACCCATGTAGTATCCTGAAACAATATCAGTGCTTTCAAACACAAGAAGGATCTTGGTACGAATGTCTTCACTATCAAACTCATGAAGGATCCTGGTATAGTAGTCATCACTTTCGAACCCACGTAGGATCCCGGTATAGAAGTCATTGCTGTCGACCCCATGGAGTATCCAGGTATAGTATCACCACTGTCGAACCCACAGAGGATCATCTCATCCCTGTCGCAGCCAGCCAAGGTGTTCCAGCACATAGCACACTCGATTCTGGTAGGGTCCGGTCCTTGAGCCAAGTGTCGATACATCAACTACAAATAATTCTTGAGTTTATGTATCCCGTAGTTCGGCCTCATCATAAGGAAAAAAATGTGACAGAGGCGCGTCAATCAGATGCCTGGTCTGTGAGTTATTGGCATTTTCGTTCCAGGGGCCCGGTTCGTTTTTAGGTTCAAACCAACCCTACAGTATCCCAACTACATCCAAACCTCATGAGGGGTATTCCAAAAGAACCGTCCTTCTCTAAGCCTTCCGTTGACACATACAGTTCATCGTTCAGATATCCGTAGCCCAAATCAATGATGAAATGGTGATTTCGGGATAAATATGTCTGGACAAGGGTCCCACCCGGTCCACGGGTCTGACCCTGTCTGATGGAGTGTCCCGGCCCGATGGTGGCCCGACCTAGTGGCGGCCCGACCTGCAAGGGCGGCCCGACCCTGGTGCTGCTTGGCCCACAAGGGCAGGCCGACCCTGTGGTGGCCCGGCCCGTCAGGGCGGCCAGGCCCGGACGGCCATGTGGCCTAGCCCGACTAGCCGTGTGGCATGGCCCAGCTGGCTGTGGGGCCCGGCCCGGCTGGCCATGCAGCCCGGCCCTACTGGCCGCATGTTCCGGTGGCTGGCCGTTTGAATTTTCCGGAGAGCCGCGGGGCTTGACTGGTCATGTTGCATGGCCTCACCAACCACGCTGTGGCAAGGGTAGGGTGGGGGGGTGCCTTCTTCCGAAGAAACCGCAGGACCCTTCGGGTCCCGCCGTGTGGAGTGCCGCCAGCCGTCAGCTCAGCGGGCCACCCACCATCACCCGCCACGGCATTTTGCCACGGTCCCTCTCCAGTGCGGCGTGACGGTGCCCCACCCCTTCACCGTGGCCTTCCCTGGCCGCGGTTCTGCACCTCCTGCACGGCACGGTGTGACAGGGCCATGCCTCTTCTGTCTTCTGCATCCCTCCTAGTCGCCGTTCTTCTCCGGCGTGGTGCGATGGAACCACGCACTTCTGGGTCCACTGTGGCCCGCCTGGCCGCGGCTTCTCTTGGCATGGCACGACAGTGCCACGACCTTTCGGTGGTCCAGCGGCCCTTACACCGTCGATTTCTCCCACGATCTTCCTCTGGCGTCAATAAAATAAATAAGATTAACAAAAGGGGGAGGGTCGGGTCGTGTTAGTGCGGACCAAGACCTCCTCCTTACATTGATAACAATCAGATTCAAATAAACTGAGGCTTGAATGATGAATAACAAGAAAATAATTCAACTCAAACCACTACCTCAATTCGGTGAACTTTGACGAAGGCGCGAAAAAGAATTCGAAGATGTCGTTGTACGTTGCACCCATCACATGCTGCCAATCCCAGGATCGAGCGTCGTCATCATTCTTCATCAGAGATGGTGTGTTCTTCATTGGATAGGATTTTGTTCTCCAAGAATCTCTCATGTCCTCTCTCAATGTTCCACCCCAAATGAAAGTTTCAAACCAACCAAAATAAAATAATAGGTGTTGTCTATTATTTTAGGTGTGTTGGAACCATTATGGGGAAGCTCAAGAGTTTCCCCCAATTATGGGGAGCACAAAGGGGATAAAGGGGTGTTACAGGAGTTAAAGTGTTCAGGTTGTCCCCACCTAAATACATCTTCCCAAGGGAGGTTAGGGGGTGGTGGTCCCCACCACTAACCTTGACTTGGTGGTTTTAAAAACCAATCAAATATAAATGAATTACAATCATTTTTATTTAATTTTATTTAGAAACCCCCAAAATTAACTTCCATTCTCGTTAGAACGCAACAGCAGCGAAGGTCTCCTTAATCGAATATCGGCATTGTGAGTTCAACTATGCGGTCAGATTTCAATTCCGAGCACCGGTTCAAAAGTCATAAAAATCCCACTCATACGTTTATTGAACGTACCCAAACAAAACTTCATAAATTGATTCCGATCACACCAGGGCTCGAAATCAAGCGTCGTTAGGAACTGCAGACTCGTAAAATTCCCAAGTATTTAAACAAAATTACCATGGAATTTCTAGGTCTTTATATTCTCCAAACCATAGGTCTTTACGTCCCTGTAAGCTACAACACACACTATGGAAACAAATAGGGGTATTGATCATGCATCTTAGCCTCCCGCTTCCATGTTCTCTCATGGAGGTTCACATGCTACCAGTGAACACACAACAGAGTTATCGACCGTCTATGAAGGACATGCTCCTATCGATCCTCAATTTACACTGGAACCTCCGTTAATGTCACCCCGTCATTGATAACTAGCTCCCCATGGTCGACGATGTGGGACGGGTTGTGCACGTATCTCCTCACCTAAGATACATGGAAGACATCATAAACCTGGTGCAAATGAGGTGGAAGAGCTAAGAGATAAGACACTTCACCTTTTCTACTGAGGACCTGGAAAGGTCTGATTAATCGCAGAGACAACTCTCCCCCTCATCCAAATCTCTATAGACCTCCTCAAGGTCAGACCCGTAGAAAGACGTGGTCTCCATCCTCGAACTCTAGTGGTCTCCGTCTCCTATCTGTATAGGACTTCTGCCTACTCCTTGCAGTCTTCATCCGCTCCTGGATGATCTGCACCTTCTCTATTGTAGCCTGCACCATCACTGGTCCCATAAGTTCTGACTCCCTGAGGCTAGTCCAGCACATAGGTGATCTGTAATGTTAGCCATAATGTGCCTCGAAAGGTGCCATCCCAATGGTGGAGTGGTAACTATTGTTATACACAAACTCTTACAATGGTAAATGAACCTTCCAGTTGTGACAGAAGTCGATGGTGCATGCACAGACCATGTTCTTGAGTGTCTGAATGTCCCTGTTAGTCTGACCATCCATCTGAGGATGGAAGGCGGTGCTCAAGCAAAGCTACATCCCGAAAGACTCCTGTGACCCCTTCCAATGCCGGGAAGAGAAATGAGCATCTCGATCAGATACTATCATCGATGGGACACCATGAAGCCATATGATCTCCTATATATAGAGGCATCCTAAGATCTATACTGAACCCTGCTCCCAGATAGGTAGGATGTGGGCTGACTTGGTGAGTTGGTCGAAAATCAACTAGATAGAGTCATGACTCCTGGATGTACGAGGAAGACCCGTCACAAAGTCCATGGATATCCCATCCAACTTCCACTCTAGAACCTCTAAGGGATGAACCAAGCATGTTGGAACCTAGTGCCATGCCTTCACTTACTGACAAGTGAGGCATCGTGATACAAACTCTACTACTACCTTCTTCATACCTAGCCACCAGTGCTGACGTCGGAGGTCCTGATAAAACATCGCCACACCATGATGTACCACTAAAGGAGATATGTGGAACTCCCTCAACACTTCCTCCTAAAGTGAAACTGGTACCATGGTATGTCTTCTGAAGAGAATGAGGTGCTCCCCACCTTCAAAAAATCCATCAACTTTCGGCCCTAGGGATATCTGAGCACATCCCGTCTTATAGTAAACGTCCCCACATGGTTCCTCCATGACTCACTGAAGATGTGGAGGAGTGACTGTTAGAGAATGTAGAAAGGCTACTCCATCACTATCCACAAAGGATATCTGAAACGCGGCCAGGTGCTCCATCTCTTCTCCTAGAAGTTGAATGTCTAATCTCCTGATGAGAGCATATACTACAACATTTCCCTGCCCAGTAGTATAGAATATCTCAAAGTCATAGTCCTGGAGGAAATCGAGCCATCTATGATGTCTCAGGATCAGGTCCTTCTGTGAGAAGATGTACCTGAGACTGTGGAGGTTAGAGAAGACTATAAAACGCTCACCCATCAGATAGTGCATCCACATTTTCAAGGTGAAGACCAGTTCTACTAAAACCAATTCATGGGTAGCGTAGTTCTTCCCATTTTTCCTTAGATGATGTGAACCATAATTTATCACTACTCGCTCCTGCATCAGGACACAACCAAGTCTAGTCCCAAATGCATCACAGTAAACTACGTACCCTATGCCCTCCTCTGGTAGCCTCAAGATGGGAGCACTAGTCAACCTCTGCCTCAGCTTTTGAAAGCTCTTATGGCATCTGTATGACCACACAAAGGATTTCCCTTTGTTCGTCAAAGCTGAATCGGGTGCTGCAACTCTGGAAAAGTCTAGAACAAATCTCTGA
The DNA here is from genome assembly GCA_963277665.1 of Viscum album. NCBI lineage: Eukaryota > Viridiplantae > Streptophyta > Magnoliopsida > Santalales > Viscaceae > Viscum > Viscum album. The sequence goes on from OY728127.1 coordinate 321,945,834, forward strand.
TAGTACACAGCCAGCCCCAGAAAACTCCGCACCTACGTCACACATCTGGGTGGCACCCAAGCATGAACTGCCTTAGTCTTCCCTAGATCCACTGTACCTCTAGCCTTTGAGATGACGTGTCCCAAGAATTGAACCTCTTGAATCCAAAACTGGATTCATGGCCCAACGGCTGGCCTTGTGACTTGGTCGGCTGGCTGCGGGGGCCGTCTGGCCACGCTGTGTGGCCTAGCCCGCCAAGCTGCGGGGAGAGGGGGACTTCTTGATAAGAAACCATGTAACCCTTCGGGTCCCACGGATGTCCGGCTCATCCGGCCAACCCCCTTCGACCACTGCGGACTTTGGTCGCGGTACATCTTCAGTGTGGCGCAACGACGCTGCACCCCTTCATAGTGGCCTGCCCTGGTCGTGGTTTCGCACATCCTGCGCGGTGCGGCATGATGGGGCCATGCCTCTTCCATCTACCATGTCCCTCCTGGACGCAGTTCTTCTCCGGAATAGTGCGACGGCACCACGCCCTTCTGGCTCCGCCGCGGCCCGCCTGGGCTTGGCTTCCCTTTGCGTGGTGCGACGACGCCACACCCTTCCGGAGGTCCGACAGCCCATAAACCTCCAATTTCGCCTGTGATCCACCTCCGTCGTCAATAAAATAAATAATATTAACAAAAGGGGGAGGTTCGGGCCGTGTTTGTGCTGACCGAGCCCTCCTCCTAACGTCGATGACAATCAGCTTCAAATAAACTGAGTTCTGAATGAAAAAAAACATGAAAAGAAATCAACTCAAACCCCTACCTCGATCGGGGAACATTGAAGAAGGCGCAGGAAAAGAATTCGAAGATTTCATCGTACGTTGCACCCGTCACATGTTGCCGATCCCGAGCTCGAGCGTCGTCCTCATTCTTTATCTGAGATGGTGTTTTCTTCATTGGAGAGGATGTCGCTCTCTATGAATCTCTCATGTCCTATCTCAATGTTCCACCCCAAATGCAAGTTTCCAACCAACAAAAATTAAATAATAGGTTTTGTCAATTATTATATTGTTGGCATGAATTTCAAAAGATTTCAAAAAGATTAATTAATTGATACATTAGTTAATCTTTAGGTGTGTTGGGACCATTATGGGGAAGTTCAAGAGTTTCCCCATTTATGGGGAGCACAAGGGGTTTAAAGGGGGGTTAGAGGAGTTAAAGGGTTCGGGTGGGCCCCATCTAAATACATCTTCCCTAGGGAGGTTATTGAATGGAGGGACCCACCACTAACCTTGACTTGGTGGTTTTAACCACCATTCAAATAAAAATTAATTACACTCATTTTTCTTTAATTTTATTTAGATTCCTAAAAATTTAACTTCCATTCTCGTTAGAAGGCAACTGCTGTGAAGGTCTCCTTAAGTGAATATCGACACTGTGAGTTAAAAAGTTCCCTCAGATTTCAATTCGGTGCACTGGTTCAAAAGAAAAAAAATCACGCTCATACGTTTAATGAATGTACCCAAACAAAACCTCAGAAATTGATTTCGGCCACACCAGGCCTTGAAATCAAGCGTCGTCAGGATCTGCAGACTCATAAAATTCCCATGTATTTAAAAACAAAATTCCCACTGAATTTATAGGTATTTACATTCTTTCCACCATTGGGATTTATGTCCCCATAAGATACAACTCACACTAAGGAAATAAATGGGGGTACCGAGCATGCATCTGAGCCTCCCGCTCCCATGTACTCTCCTAGAGGTTCCCATGCTGCCAGTGAATGCTCAGCAGAGGTATCGACCGTCCACACAGGACCCACTCCTGCTGATCCTCAATATCTAATGGAACCTCCGTGAATGTCTCCACGTCATCGACAACCAGCTCCCTGTGGTTGACCATGTGGGACGGGTCAGGCACGTATATCTTCAACTGAGATACGTGGAAGATGTTGTGCACTCGGTGCAACTAAGGTGGAAGAGCTAAGTGATAAGGCACATTGCCTACTCTACTAAGGACCAGGAAAGTTCCGATGAATCGCAGAGAAAACTTGCCGCCTCGGCCAAATCTCCGTAGACATCGTCGAGGTGAGACCCGTAGAAAGACGTGGTCACCATCCTTGAACTCCAGTGGTATTCGTATCTTATTAGCATAGGACTTCTACCTGCTCTGTGCAGTCTTCATCAGCTCTTGGATGATCTGCACCTTCTCTGTCGTAGCTTGCACCATCTCTGGTCCAATAAGTGCTGACTCCCCTGGGTCATTCCAACACAGAGGTGATCTGTAAGGTCGGCCATAAAGTTCCTCGAAAGGTGACATCCCGATGGTGGAATGGTAGCGATTGTTATATTAAATCTCTTACAAGGGTAAATGATCCTTCCGGCTGTGACTGAAGTCGAGGACGCATGCACGGGCCATGTTCTTGAGAGTCTAAATGTCCCTCTCAGTCTGACCATTAGTCTGAGGATGGAAGGCAGTGCCCAATCGAAGCTGCGTCCCAAAAGCCTCCTGCAACCCCTTCCAGAGCTGGGAAGTGAAATTAGCATCTCGATCAGGGAGGATCATGGATGAGACACCGTGAAGCCATATTATCTCTTGTTTGTAGAGGCATCACAGGATCTCTACTGAACCTTACTCCCTGATCGGTAAGATGTGGGCCGACTTGGTGAGTCGGTCGACAATCACCCAGATAGAGTCATGACTCCTTGATGTATGAGGAAGACCCATCACAAAGTACATGTATATCCCATCCCACATCTAATATGGAACCTCTAAGGGATGAACCAAGGTAGCTGGGACCTGGTGTTTTACCTTCACTTGCTGACTAGTGAGGCATTGTGAGACAAACTTTGCAACTGACTTCTTTAAACCTGGCCACAAGTGCTGACGTCGACGGTCTTGATACATCTTCAACACTCCTGGATGTAACACTAAAGTATATCTGTGGAACTCCCTCAACAGTTCCCTGTGAAGTGAAACTGGTACCATGGTATGTCCTCTGAAGAATATGACATGCACCCCACCTTCAAAAAATCCATCAGTTGCATGCCCCGAGGATATATGAGCACACCCCATCTTACAGTCAACGTCCTCATGTTGTGCCTCCCTGAATCACTGAAAAAGTGGAGGAGTGACTATTAGTGACTATAGAAAGGCCACTCCATCTCTATTTACAAAGGATATCTGCAACACGGCCAGCTTCTCCTTCGCCTCTCCTAGCTATTGAATGTCTGACTCCTGCTGGGAGAATATATTACAACATTTCTCTTCCTAGGAGTATATACTATCTCAAAGTCATAGTCCTGGAGTAACTCGAGCCAGCTTTGTTGTTTCAGGATCAGGTCCTTCTGCGTGAATATATACCTGAGACTCTGGTGGTCAGAGAAGACTATAAAATGCTCGCCCATCAGATAGTGCCACCACATCTTCATGGTGAAGACCACTACTGCTAACTCCAGGTCATGGGTAGTGTAGTTCTACTCGTTTTGTCTTAGATAATGTGAACCATAAGATATCACTGCTCACTTCTGAATCAGGAAACACCCAAGTCTGGTCCCAGATGTATCACAGTAAACTACGTACCAAATGACCTCCTCTGGTAGCATCAAGATCGGCGCACTAGTCAACCTCTACCTCAGCTCTTGAAAGCTCTGCTGGAATCTCTCTAACCAAACGAAGGGTTTCCCTTTCTTTGTCAAAGCTGAAAGCGGTGCTGCAGCTTTGGAGAAGTCTGGAAAAAATCTCTTATAGTACACAGCCAACCCCAGAAAATACTGTACCTCTGTCACACAACTGGGTGGCTCCCAAGCAAGCACTGCCTAAATTTTCATTGGATCCACTGTGACTCTAGCCTCCGAGATGATGTGTCCCTTGAAGTGAACCTCTCGAATAAAAAACTAGCACTTCGAGAGCTTACAAAAAATGGGGTCTCTCAGAGTGTGTCTAGTACTACATGAATATGGTAGGCATGGTCCTCCTCAGTTGTCGACTATATGAGTATGTCGTCTATGAAGACTACGACAAAGCGATCGAGGTAAGGCTGGGAGATCCTGTTCATGGGACTCACGAACACTGCTGGAGCGTTGGTTATGCCGAATGGAATAACATGGAACTCGTAGTGTCCATACCAACACCTGATGGCCGCCTTCTGCACATCATCTTCTCGAACTCTGAGCTGGTGATAACCTGAACTAAGGTCCATCTTTGATAACCAACGCGCTCCCTTTAGTTGATCAAAGAGGTCGTCAATCCTTGGTAGTGGGTACATGTTCTTTAGGGTCACTTGGTTTAGGCGCAGATAATCAACAGATAGCTGAAAGATCCCATCCGCCTTCTTGGTGAAAAAAAAACTAGGATGCCTAGGTTGAAACACTGGGTCAGAGAAATCCTATCCCTTCCAAGTCCTCCAGCTGTACTCGCAGCTCACGAAGCTCGGCGGGAGCCATCCGATATGCTGTAGTAGATATTGGTGTCATCTCGGGGTATATATCAATGTAGAAGTCCACCTCTCTACGAGGAGGTAGTCCTGAAACATCATCACGAAAAACACCCGCATACTAATCCACCACAATCGGAAAACTCGGACTTTGTACATCAGCTGCTCTAAGGATGAGACTAGCCAACTGATGTGTGATCTATTGCCCCCTCCTCTGGGTAAGTTCATCCAGCACTGCAAATGTTCTCTTCTCACCGGTGAATGTAAACCTCATCCCATCCTCGCGGACACACCACACTTTTATGCCTAATACTGTTAATCTGAGCATGAACTGTGGATAACCATTCCATACCCAAGATGACGTTGTATGGCCTCGACGCCACAACGAGGAGATCCTAGCTGAATCTCTCACCTCCTAGAGTAAGATCACACTACAGACACCAGTGCGTAATCATCGATTCTACCCCTGTAGAAGTCTCTAGTCGTAAAGATCAAGCCAACGGCTCCGTCATAATCTCCGAGCTCCGAACAAGGGAATCGGCAATAGAAGAATAACTCGCACCTGTGTCTATAAGTACTATAGAAAGGGCGGAGTAGACATATATATACCTCGAATCATCTCAGTTGCGCTGTGGTCATAGGCCTCGACTACTTGGAGCTGAGCCCGCCTCTGTCTGCCAGCTCCTTGTGGACATGGTGGACCTCCTATTGTTGGTGGTGGTAGGGCCTCGAAACGTCATCCACCACTTGCTGCTTGGCCAGCTCATCTGCCACGTCATCCTGCTCCTGGAGGACCACCACAATCGAACCTATGCCTCTTCCTAGGATGTCCCTCTACTGTCTGCTACTCATCTGCATTGTGGGTTGGGACGTCACAAGCCATCTGACCCTGCATGCTGCATGCATAAAACTAACTTCTCATCATATGGCCAACTCTGTCCCATGTTCCCCACATAACCAAACGTGTATCCTGGGGTCGCCCACCTGATGGCATGGTCCTCTTGGACCTCTACGACATCTTTCTACTATCGGTTGCAGAATACTCTGCTACGTGTCACCCTGTGGTGGGTCTCGCTGCTGGTGTCTCCTCAGCAAGAAAACTCTCCACAAGAAGGGCTTGCTCCAGCACCCCCGCTTACGTCGGGATGCTGAGGGAGAACATCGAAGCACTGATCTCATTCTTGAGTCCCTGCTCAAAGATCCGGGCCCTGAAAAATGGGTATCGTACCATATCCATCGAGGAGTTCAAGAGGTCACAGAACCTTGCTGAGTACTGAGCTACCGTCATGATACCTTGCTGTAGATGCAGTAACTCCTGTATCCACACTGCACGAAGGTTGGCTGGAACAAACTCTGACCGGAAGAGAGTCTTGAAGTCTATCCAGAGTAATGATGCCTCATCATGCACATGGAGCATTAGGCTCCTCCATATTCAAGCTGCTACATATAGGAGACTCGCGACAAGGATCACCATGAGGTCGGCTGGTGTCTCTACAAATCTGAAAACTCTCACAATAGCCTCTAGCCAATCCTTAGCTACATGTGGGTATGTCTCTCCCAAGAACCTGGGTAGCCTCTAGCGCTGGAACTTGGGAAATGCACTCAGATGGTGTGCACTCTCTGCTGCTGGAGCTGGTGGTATCAGAGGACCAGCTGGTAGTGATACTGCCGGTACCTTCGCTGTGATGGGACCCTACACTGAGGCCTCGTCGCTCGGTGGGCTACCATCTTATACGATAATTCGATCCCTAGGTGGTTTCTTTCATGGGGTTATCCTGAAAAGAAACAGGTGTGCCATGGTCAAACAATATACCTAGTGAGCTGACACAAATTAATCATGAAAAAAACTTCTCAAAGAAAACACACACACAATTAGTGTTTTTGTGCACTGTGTTGGAAATCAGAAGTCAGAGTCCTAGTGTATGGATAAATCGGCTTTCGCACCAACACCGGTTTCCCTTATCTGATAACCACACCCAAAACACTTAACAATATTTCCATTAAAAGAATAATCAAAGTCCTATGTTCTGTAGTATAATTGACTCCTCTGATACCAAATTGTCACAACCCATCCTCGGGGCCCGTGCCGTGACTACCACAAACACTCCTTCTATATGCCAGGGGCTGGCGACTAGCACCAAAGGTGAATACCTGACAAGAAAGGGAAGACATTACCATTAAAAATATATCACACACCGATTGAATGCAATTAGTATATGCAACAAGTACTAAAATAGAAATGAAAGGTGTTCTGAAAGTATGTGTGCCAGTATACAAACCCAGCTGAACAACAAGTACAAGTAAAAAGGGGAAAACAGCTCCTGGATCGTCCACTAGTAAATCCTAACTAAAGGGTAGGTACAGATATCGAACAACTCATCCCGGAGGTTTGTACAGTGTAGTACAAATCCGAGCAGCCTCCCATCTATCACCCTCAGCCACGATCCCTGCTGACCGTCGTCTGCACAGAACACAACAAGGTGCGGGTGATGCTCGTGTAGGGGTGAGTATAACAATACTCAGTAGGGGACCTCGATACCCCCCGAAGGTCTCCCAGAATCCACTAAGGAGAAACCAAAGTAGTAAGATTCAATCACGAAGTATAAACCATCCCTACTTAGTTATATGGCCATATATATACTTAATTTTCCAATCACAAACTAGCTCCAACACTCGAGCCCAAGTACAACCCATTTCACAAAGGAAGTAAAATCAATCACCTCGATGATAAAAACTGAAAGAAAGGACTCAGATCATACAGGTATATAAATCATGTAGAGGGGTATAAATGATTAGTGTTGCCACTGAATCATCTCCTCTATCGAACCCATGTAGGATCCTGAAACAGTATCAGCGCTGTCGAACCCGTGGAGGATCCTGGTATAGATGTCTTCGTTGTCGAACCCACAGAGGATCCTGGTACAGTAGTCATCATTTTCGATCCCACGGAAGATCCCGGTAAAGATTTCCTCACTTTCAAACACATGGAGGATCCAAGTACAGTATCACCGCTGTTGAACCCATGGAGTATCCTGTCATCTCGGTCGCAGCCAGCCATAGGGTTCCCGCACACGGCACACTCGATTCCGTGAGGGTCCGATCCTCGAGCCAAGTGTCGATACATAAAATACAATGAAGTCTTGAGTTGATATACAATGTAGTTCTGTCTCATCATAAGGAACCAAACGTGATAGACATAACGTCAATCAGACGCCCGATCTGTGAGTTATTGTCATTTCTGTTCAAAGGGCCCGGTTGGTTTTTAGGTTCAATCCAACAAGACTATACCCCAACTACGTCCAAACCTCAAGAGGGGTATTCCAAAAGAACTGTCCTGCTCTAAGAGTTTCGTTGCCATAGACGGTTCGTCGTTCAGACACTCGTATCCCAAAACACGTATGAAATGGTGATTTTGGGTTAAACGGGTCCGGACAGGGGTCCGAACCGTTCCGCAGGTCTAACCCGGTCCGATGGTGCGACCCGGACCAACGGAGATGTGGCCCAATGGTGCCCCAGCCCGCAAGGGCGGCCCGACCTGGCTGGCCATGTGGCGTGGCCCGACACACCGTGTGTCCGGGCCAGACTGTCCGTGGGGCCTGGCCCGGCTGACTGTGTCGCCTGGACTGGCTGTAGGGCCCGGTTGCTCGCCCTATGGCCTGGACCGCTGGCCGCGGTTGGCTGGCCAGGTGGCCCAAATGGCCATGCCATGTGGCCCGGCAAGCCACACCGTGGGGGGGGGGGGTGTCGTGCCCCCCCCCCAGATTCCTAAAAAACTACGATACCCTTCAGGTCCTGCCTTGTGGAGCACCATCGGCGGCTGGCCCAGCCGACCCCCCTCTTTTGAATGTCGCGGCCTTTGGCCGCGGTCCCTCTCCGGTGCGACGTGACAGCGCCCCACCCCTTCGATGCGGCCCACCCTGGCCGCGATTCCACACCTCTGTCACAGCGGAGACATGCCTCTTTCGTCCACCGCGGCCCTCATGGCCATGGTTAATTTCCTGCGCGATGCGATGGCACCACGCCCTTCGGGCTCCGCAGCGGCCCACCTGGCCGAGGATATTCTTTTCGTGGCACGACGGTGCCGTGGCCTTCCAACGGTTCGGCGGACCTTGCGCCACCATCTTCTCTTGTGATCTGACTCTGTTGTCAATAAAATATATATGATTAACAAAAGGGGAAGGGTCCAGGCTAGGTTTGTGCGGACCAATCCCTCCTCATTACTTTGATAACAATTGGAATCAAATAAACCGAGGTTTGAATGATGAAGAACAAGAAAATAATTCAACTCAAACCCCTACCTCTATTCGATGAACGTTGATGAAGGAATGGAAAAAGAATTCGAAGATGTTGTCATACGTTGTTCCCATCACACGCTGCCGATCCCGGGCTCGAGCGTCACCCTCGTTCTTCGTTGGAGATGGTGCGTTATTTTTTGTAGCGGATGTCGTTCTCCAAGAATATCCCAAGTCATCTCACAAAGTTCCACGCCAAATGAAAGTTTCCAACCAACCAAAATTAAATAATAGTTTATGTCTATTCTTTTATTGTTGGAAATAGTTTCAAATGATTTCAAAAATAGTAATTAATTGAGGAATTAATTAATCTTTATGTGTGTTGGCACCATTATGGGGAAGTTCAAGAGTTTCCCCCATTTATGGGGAGCTTAAGGGGTTTGAAGGGGGGTTAGAGGAGTTAAATGGTTCGGGTGGGCCCCACCTAAATACATCATCCCAAGGGAGGTTTGGGGATGGTGGGACCCACCACTAACCTCTACTTGGTGTTTTTAACCACCAATCAAATAAAAATGAGTTACAGTCATTTTTATTTAATTTTATTTAGAAACCTCAAAAATTATCTTCCATTATTGTTAGAACGCAACTGCAGTGAAGGTCTCCTTAAGCGAATACTGGCACTGCGAGATCAACGGTGCCCTCAGATTTGAATTTCATGCACCGGTTCAAAATATATAAAATCTCGCTCGTACGTTTACTGAACGTACCTAAATAAAACTTCAGAAATTGATTCTCGGAACACTAGGCCTCAGAATCAAGCGTCGTCAGAAACTACAGACCCATAAAATTCCCATGAATTTAAAAAATATTTCCCCCGAAATTTCTGAGTCTTTACAGGTTACACCATAAGGTACCCTCGATGTAAGACCCCAAGATTTCATAGTATGATATCTAATTAAAGTAATTCAATAACTTACGTTACTCACAACACCGTCTTCAAGCACCCACTTCATTACGAATATTAAATACTATATATAATTTTAACATCCATATTTTGTGTTTCTTAGTCATAATATTAAAACAAATTCATTTTTCAAATAAAAGAAGCATTTAAAAAAATGCAATTTTACTACATTTTAATGGTTAACCATTTTTTAAAACCAATATGTTACACTTTTATATATTAAATTTAATAAAATTAAATTCTCCTTTAGAAGTGGGATATAAAAAATTATTTTGGATAAATTTTGGGTACTTTTCTGATATCTTTCATATTTTGATGAATAGTGAAAATACTATGTTTTAATTGAGAACAACTTTTTTAATTAAAATAATTTATAGTGTTAAATTATGAATTTGAATGGTTTTAAGTATAATTAGATTATATTTTTATCATTTAATACAATGTAAGTCATTATAAGTAATTTCACATTTAAATTTGACATAATCACATGTCAGTCTTTTGATAGATTTAATTTTTTTTAAAACCCATTTATTAATTTTGACGATGGGAATTAATTTTAAACACATAAATGAAACATATTTGTTTTGAATTTTGTAACATAGAATTTATTTTTGAATTCATAATATCAAATTTATCTTAGGGAGAATTTTTTCTATTTTTATGAAAACTTTCAATTTTTGATTAATATTGAAAAACACAATGTTATTATTTAAAACCGACTATTTATTTAAATAATTAGTTATTTTATTTAAATTTTTTTAAGTGAAAATAGATATATAAGTCCTATATAAGTTCAATGTAATTCATTGAGTCAGTTTATAAAAAAATTATATGTATAAAATTTAATTGAACTTTTTAACGTTTTTTACACACCTTTTATAGGCATTTGCAAATTTGCAAAAAACATAATTTTACCGCTTCTTTGAGTTGAATTTCAAAAATCAGAGAGACGCGGTTAATATTATTATGTAAAATTTGGTACAATAAGATGAAAGTATTTTTTGTTGAATACTAACTTTTTGACTTTTATTTACCACGGTTAAATGTAAATTGTGTAATTAAAGGTAAAAATGATATTAAAATTACCCTAACCCAAGTCCTGATTCTATTGGATAATTTTAATTCAACCAAAAAAATTATATGAATATAATATGATCCTTTAGGTCAACATGGATTAGATTATGACATTTATTATTATTTTATTTAAAGAAGAGTTAAAAGAGTTAAATTCAAAGTGTAATAACTAAAACATTTTTAATATAGGGTTATAGATAAGATAAATTCGTCTATAGATATTAATTAAAAATATAAAAATATTTCCTATATCATTATATTTTATTGATAATTTTTAGACATTAAATAATTAAATTTATTTATTACACAATGATGATTCGGTAATTACATTATTAATGAAATAATCAAATAAATGGTATTATAAAATTTAAAATAAATATAATTTCAAAGTTTTTATGACATAAATTAATTTTCTTGATGAATATCACATGTTAGTGTTGATTAAATTTATATTTTTCGAAGTAATCTTGTTGTTATGACTTTCACAAAAACCAAATACTCAATTGTGTCAAAATTGAAATAAATGAGTTTTTAAAACAAATATTATATTATTAACTTATAAAATATTACTAAAAATTTAACGATCATCCAAAGGGCATAAATAAGATTGTGTATGTCATTAATTAACCCCTTTAGGTTCTCTTAGATGTTTATAGTATGCTTATTAACCATATAATATAAAAATACACGGAGACACGGTTAAAGTAAAACTATTTAACTAAGAGTTAAATCTATAATATAAGGTTAATATGATGAACTGAACCTATCTAAAACCTATTGTTTGAGTGGTTTTCGACCCATCCATAACTTAACCTAGAAATAAATCATTTTGGAGCCATTAGGAAACGAAAATGATTTTATTATAAAATTATATTTCAAACTTTTCCTTATGTGACCCTCACCTCTCTTATAAAAGGGCACTTCCCCTTCTCTCAAAATGACACCTCCAAATCCGTCTGTCTTGGCCAAACCCTACCCAAATATCCTCCAAACGTCTCTCACATCATACTAGAGTCCTTAATTTTTTCATAATGCAAACCTAAGGTTCCTTTTTGAACAAATCAAATGGAAACAACCGAAGAAGAGGTAATAATTTCACCACCCTCTTACAAGCCTTTTCTTCTTCCACTTCCTATTTAGTTGTTGTCTCCATATACTCATACAATTACATATTAAAATCAATGTTTCTAGGTTTTAATTATTTCATTTTTTCAGTTATGTTTTAGTTTTCCAGTTCCAGTCCTTGAACATTGATCCGAGTTCAATCATGAATTTATTATTAATAATGATATAAATGTCACATATATTACTCATATATACATATAGAGTTATCCATATAATTTATATATTATAAAATTATTTACACCATCCATGGAGATGGTAGGAATCACAAATTCATGGAAACATTTTCAACTTTTCTACAGAGTAAACAATATAAATGTAAATAATAAATCACATTTCTATAATTAAAACAAATTATAAAATAATATTTATATAATAAATCCATAATTAAAATAATACTAATAATATTGTGATGAAAAATTAATTACAACACTATGTTGGGATAGTATGTCATACATACACACGAGCAATGTATTCACTTTTTTTAGGATGGGAAGAAGGTTGGTAATGGGTTTTCCGTGCTAATAATAACTATTAATTTAATTTAATATATTTATGTCTTTATTTAATAATTGATATCATGGATTTATTAGAGGGATAATAATAAATAATAATGGAAAAAATAAGTTAAGTGTATTTCCACATTATTGGAAAAATAATTTAGGATTACACCTTAAGACATGAATTGATAATTTTTTAGAAAAAACATAATCTATAGGATTTTAGGATGGTCGGTGGAATGGTATTTTGGATGGGGTTTTATGAGATATAAGTATCAAATATGTGAGTAATAGATTAGAGGATGAACCTTTATATAACTTAGGGAATATATATTCTAATAATTATATAAAGTATTATGTCAAAATAAATTCTCTTTTATAATAAACTGTGTAGAAATTAGAATATTTCATATATATGGTAAGGATATGTAGAAATTATCATATGAAATATTATTTATACATGATTAAATGATTAATTAAGCATTGTATCATAGTTTTAAACCCTTATTAATGCTTTTGAAAATTCCCACAATATTATAGTTTTCAACTATTTTATGTTAAATAAGGACACCATATTACGAAAAGTTATCCATAGGTGAATCATTGTAGATATTTTCAGTAAAATACCATTCACTTTTTAACACCCCAAAATATTTTATGGTACTTTTCTCTTAAACAAATTCTAATCATTTGGTAGCCTATTTTCATAAAGAACTGTGTATCATTTAAACAACCCTTGTATATTTAATAAGTATTCATAACCTAGACTTTAAACATTAATTTTACACTTTTGTGTTTTGAATTTGGAAAAATGGACATTCATAATTGCGATCAGGATGATATTTAGTGTCTGAAAGAATTATTTTAATTTTCGATGAATAGTAAGATACCCATATGAATAGTAATCAATACTTATTAATAGTTACATGACGTTGTGAATATTAATATGAATCTTAATAATTGTATCCATACCGATGAATGTATAAAAAAATTTAGGCACTTTAAAAATGAAGACGAATATTTTATGTGTTTATATTTTTCTATTAAATAATTATTTTAATTAAATATAAATTTATCATATTTAGAATATTATTTTTTTTAAAATGGAGATCAATTTTAGATTCTACAAATCGAAATATGGTTTGGCTGAATTTTTGGAATATTTCTAAAATACATGGATTTTTTATGAATATTAAAAAAATAAATTATGGTTAATTATAAATACTTGATTCACTCATCATTAATGATTTAAGGATGTTTTAGTCCCACTAGTTTCAAACTCCCATGCCATTATTACTATTTGGGATCACATTAATCAAGCTTATTGATAGTCTTGAGAAAAAATATTAAAATACTCATTAAAATAATGTAAAATCCCTTTCCCCCACAACTATATAAACCACCCCTCATCCCCCTCTTCCTCCCACACCACTCAAGCTTCAAGTATTGCCTAAATTATGCCAAATATGCTTCCCAAAACCACTTACCATGTTCAAGGCCAACTGGACTCACCAAAAGCCCCAAATCAAGGGACTTAAGGAGTTTCTCAAAGAGGAGTACTCAAGAGGTGAGCCTCGCTTCCTTTTTCTTTTAATTTCCAATACAAGTTCCATTATTTTTTATCTCTTCTCATGTCACCTCATCCAAATGACATGATAATTTAAGTATCATAAATTTAATTGTTTTTTATTTTTCTCATGGAATATTTCATTATTATCTCTCATTTTCCCCTCCTTTTATGATATAAATGCAAACATCGTCCGAGACGTGTTAATTTGTCACAATCAACGAAGGCGAGTTTTCAATTTGCATTACAATATTCATAAATGGTCATGAAACCCTTTTAATGGTTTAAAAACATCACAAAATATGTATTTTTTCTTATTTAATGTTCTAGAATCTCTACACACTCATAATATGGCATAATAAAAGAAAACAAGTTCATTGTGCACAAAACCGCCAAGCTAAATCCCATTGATTATCATTAACTTATCAAATGACTCATCCTCATGGTATATACCAAAAATCATTATAATATCATTTATATCACTTTAATGTCAATAATAATATATATTAACAATTCTATATGTTTAACCACATTTCAAATGAACTTGCATTCATGAATACAGGTAAACTGATTGTGAAAACCAAGGAAGTAAATGCTTCTGAAACAATAAAAGTGAACCTTTTAAAACCCTATAAATGGAAATGAATGAACCAAATAAGGTTATAATAAATACATTATATGTATATGATCTCTTGGAAATATTAATTAATGTAGCTAAATTTTATAATTATGGTCATTAAGACAAATGAAGAACGCACTCGAGCATAGTTTAAGGGATGTTTAACTCAATTTCCCATCGTTTAGTTAAACATCAATGTCATCGGTTCTATATATTACTTGAATATGTGTCAATAACCTATTATATTTTTATTATGTATATACACCTTTATTACGTGTTTTTATGTTTTTCTCACATAATTATTTCCGTGATTTTTCATCAATATAATGGTACGTTCTTGGTAAGGGATCCTCTCTCACACTATTATTCATGAATTCCATCTATGCTATGTCCTTTAATTTTAATTCCTAATTATTGGTTATGTTTTCACACCTCCCCCATACTGACCTTATGATATATAAATAATTGGATACCCTTTTACTTCTCATTGATCCCTCATAAGAACACATGTTACCATGCCAAAATGTTTGTAAGGGGTTTCTCATCTCACTTTTAATTTCGTGAGATTTCCAATGTTCAAAACTTATTTATTTTATGATGTAAATGTATAGATCAATTTGATATATAATATCATTATTATATTTATATTCATGGTATTCTAGGATTCATTTGGTGATTATTGACTTTTGTTCATACGATTCAATTGATTATAATATGGTAAGGGGCAGTGTCTCAATTTCCATTTCATTGAGACCTTCTCAGTATTTTTCACCCAATCTTTATTATGGGGTGTATCTACTAC
Organism: Viscum album; assembly: GCA_963277665.1. Classification (NCBI taxonomy): domain Eukaryota; kingdom Viridiplantae; phylum Streptophyta; class Magnoliopsida; order Santalales; family Viscaceae; genus Viscum; species Viscum album. The sequence goes on from OY728127.1 coordinate 321,961,115, forward strand.
CCATTTGAGATGAATTTTTAATTGAAATTATAAATATATTATATGTCCATATTTTGGTTTCATTGATATGAGCAATGTCTTAATCCATATACCCTTTCACATTCAGTGTTTATTTTGAATGTTGTTTTAACTGTAGAAATATTGATGAATACGTATCCTCTAATATATACCGATATTGAAGAGAAAGATTTTACTTGTATTAAATCTTTTTATAATTAATTAATTGGACTTTTAGTGATTGGAGAGGCCCTCTATATCCCCTTGATGCATCGACATGTCTCAGGAGACAAATCAGTTGGGAACAAACCCTTCGAGTTTATTTTCAAAAACCAGATGTGTTCTTACCCATATAACTAAACGGTTTCAATGGTATTATGGTAATGTACTAGATACATGATTTCTAAATAATAAAAATTCTCTTTACTCATTATCGGTTATTACTATCCATGAGGTTTTCACTATGAAAAAATCTATGGACGCATGTTCATTCTCAATTTATTAGTGGCATGTGTTTGTCATTTATTAACCATTCCATATTTACTATGCCAATAAGTTTATGATCTAGTTAATATTTATTCATGATTCTGCTATTTGTAACCCTAACTGAGCATTAAAGCTCACCCCTTTCATTTTTTACCCTCATATGGTTATGAAGAAGAGATCACTTATTGAGTTTCTCTGGATTTAGTATTTAGTATTTGTTATGTATTGTATTTTTTTAACTTTCCCAATGTATTTTGACTTAAATCTATGTATCTCATTTCTTCATGACTACTAATATTATCATTCCTTTAGGGTTTCATTCATTCTAACAATGAAAATGTAATTAGTAATTCACCGGCTCTGGTTTAGAGGGGTTGGTGTGTTACAGTTGGTATCAAAAAAAGTTTAATAGGATCCTTGGAAACTAGATTAGAAATTATATATTAGGTAATAAATCCTTTAGGTACAATTTGAGGAAAAGCATACAATAATTTAAGAGAATTTTGGTTACGAATATAGTATGTCAATCATTCCAGAAAATACATCCATCTCTAGATAAAAATAGGTAGAGGTGGCTCTGTCACAAATGTACCTACTGACATGGAGTTTTAGGCTTGACTCAGGGTATCCTGGTATACGACAAAGGGCCTTGCTGCACTCTTGGTATTGGAACTCTTAGTGGATATTCTTTGGATAATTCAAATATTCTTTACAAGCAATTATGACCGATTTTAATGTAATTTTTTCATCAGAGAACCCATGTTTATGTGATCATCTATTCATAGTCATTTAATTTATGATATGTAATTTTATAGTTGAGATTATTAATTATGATTCATAACCTAATCTATTGTATTCAATTATTTAGATATGGTACAAAATGGAAAAAATGAATAAATAATCATGGGAAATGTAGGGAATTCCCCAATGATAAAGTCAACATAGTCAATGTCGGAGAGGATCACATCATGAACATATTGGGAAAACATACCGAGGTTTTGAAAAATAACCATTCTACACCTTATTTGGATCATTTCATGTGGAATAAGCACCCATCTATTAGTGGGACTGCTAATCCCGTGGTAACGGAGCAGTGGATCAAGACCCTTGAAAATATATTCATGGAATTAAGATGCAATGAAAATGAAAAGGTAGTGCTGGAAGTATATTGTCTCAAGGGTGATGCTGATCAATGGTGGTCCTATATCCATTATACCATAGAGGAATAAGAAATATAATATATGGAATTGAAAAATTTAAAGGAAATTTTATACGAAAAATATTTCCCTCGTGAGCAATGAACATAAATGAAGAGGAAATTCCTTAGCTTAAAAAAAGGGAAGAAGTAAGTGTTGTAGAGTGTGAGGATACCTTCATAAGTCAAGCTAGGAAGTCCATAGAATACTTACAAGACATGGAAGACAAGATTGATCATCTCTTTGAAGGTCTTAAGCCATGTCTTCTAAGAGCACTATCTTCTCAAACATTTTCTTCTTATGATAAAATTGTATACAGTGCCATAAAATGAGAGAAGTAATTTGCTAGATCAAATTTGTTCGAGGGAAACCAAGATAAGAAGTTGTACTCTGATAACCATGGAAAAGTTGTAGAGCCAAAGAATAAAAATAGAAAAAAGTAATTCCCATTATATGAAAACTACAGAATGAATCATCTTGGGAAATTCTTGAAAGGAATGGGACTCTGGTATAAGTGAGGATAAAAGAGTCATCAGTCTAATTAATGCTACAGAAAGAAACAATTCAAGGATGTTCAATGGTACAATTTTATATATATGGGACACTATTTTAATGAGTGTCCTACGTTCAAAGGAAAATTTCCTCAGAAAAGGCCAAGATGGAAAGGGAAAGCATAGGTTATTACATCCACAGAGGTTGATGTTCTTAATGACATGATGGAAGGTACATTAATAGTTTCCAAAAACATGGACAATTCATTATTTGATTCTATATCATAACATTAATTTTATCTTACTAGTTTTCCAAGAAAATTATACATGTTCAATTTTATTTAATAAAGGATTTTTCAGTCAAAACTCCTTGGGGACGTATCATTACAACAAAGGCATGCGATCAGTCCCCCTCATGACACATAAACACGATTTAGTTGCTAACCTTATCATCATACCAAATATTGACTTTGATTTCATTCTCAGAATGAATTGGATATCAAATTATGATGCAAATATCTATTTCAAGAATAAAGAAGTTACAACTTCTGAAAATGGTGTATAATCTGTTATCTTTATAGAAGAACCCTCGCCACCTAATTCTTATCTAGACCCACCCAAAATATCTCTACTGACTTAAATACTTTTAGAGGAAGATAAACCAATATCTATAGGAGAGGAATGAAATCATAAAATTGAATATGTTCATAGAGTGAAATAATACATTGATGTATTTCTAGAGGATTTACTTGGACATCATCTAGAGTATAAAGTTGAGTTCTCTATTGATTTAATTCTTGGTGAAAGATATATATCAAATAATCCTTATAGAATGGCTAGTGGAATTTGTGGAGATAAATAAAAATTTAGAGGAATTGAGTTAAAATGATTTATTCAACCTATTTTTTCCCCATGGGGAGCCACAGTCCACATTATCAAGAATAATAATGGATCCATGAGGCTATACATTGATTATAGGGAAATAAATTCTATTAAAATAACAAATATGTATCCTATAATAATAATTGATGATTTATTTGATCAAATTCTGGGAGCACAATAATTTTAAAATATTGACCTTCGATCTGGATGTCATTAGTTGTGTGTGAGGAAGAAGGATATTCCTAAGACAACGTTTCGAACTAGTTATGGGTATTATGAGTTTACAGTGATACCTTTTGGACTGATTAATGCACCATATGTTTTCATGGATTTAATAAATAATGTTTTCAAGAAATATCTTGATAACATTTTTGTGGTATTTATCGATGATATCCTGGTATACTAAAAATGCTATGAATACCATGAGAATCACTTGAGGATTATTCTGAAAAATCCTAGAAGAAATGAATTATATGGAATGTTTAGAAACTGTGAATACTGGATTCAATTAGTTTCATTTCTTTTCCATATTATCTATATGGATGGAATATTAGTTGATCCATTGATGAAAAATTCAATCCAAGAATGTATTATTTCAACAAGAATAACTGAGGTATGCAGTTTTGTTGGAATAGTAGGTTACTATCGGCTTTTCGTCTAAAATTTCTCCGGACAAGCTAACCCATAAACCATGCTCACACGTAAAGGGGTTAAGTTTGTATGGACCAATGAATGTACAGAATGATTTGATGAATTTAAAATAATAATGCTCAATTCTCTAATTTTGACACTTCTATCTGGAAATGATGGGATTGTGATATACAATGATGCATCAATGAATGTACTAGGTTGCATCCTTATGAAAAATTATTAAGATGTTGCTTATAAATCAAGGCAGTTGAAGCCTCATGAGAAAAATTATCCAACTATGGATATTGAGTTAGCATCTATAATATTATCTATGAAAATATGGAGGCATTACCTCTATGTTGAATAATGTGAGATATATAGGGATCATAAGAGTGTGAAATTCATTTTTACACAAAAAGAACTCAACCTGAGGAAAAATATATGGCTCGAGTTACTCAATGATTGTTATTTTTCAACACGCTACCACCCTTGAAAGAAAAATAAGGTGGTTGATTCATTAAGAAAGAATTATCATGCACTCTGGAACAAAATAATGATTGAGAGAGATCCAATATTCATGGATATACTAATGATTGATGTGGGAATTGTTAAGGAAGGGAAAACAACTTTGCTCTTTCAAGTGATTGGTAAACCATATTTACTAGAGAAGATAAAAAAACTCTGAATATGATGATTAGAATCTGTACAAGAAAATTAATGCTATTTTAGATGGAATATTGGAAAATATTGTGTATGAAGAAGGAGTTTTGAAATTTGGGAACATGTTCTGCATTTTATCATTACCTGAGCTAAGAATGGAACTATTAGATGATGCTCATAGATCAAATTTCATTATAAAATCGATTAGCAAAAAGATGTACAGAAATCTGAAGTAATATATTTTGTGGGATAAAATGACGCAAGAAATTGCTGACTATGTGTGAAGGGGTATAGTTTGTCAACAAATGAAGGCATAGAGACCATATCAAAGATGGGAGCTGGAACCTATACCTATTCTTATATGGAATTGGGATAATATTACGATGGATTTTGTCAGCAGACTATAAAGGATACCAAGAATGAATGATTCAATATGATTAACTATTGATCATCTCAAAATAATCGGCACATTTACTATCTATAAGAGAATATTTTCATCTTGAGTGAATCACAAGACTTTATATTAGAAAAGTTGTATGAATTCATGGTGCACCTCTATCGATTGTGTCCGTTCAAGATCCCTAGTTTACATCAAAATTCTGGAAAGGACTTTACAAGGATTTGGATAGTCAGATTCGTATGAGTAATGGTTATCACCACCATACTGACTGACTTTCCGAAAAGACTCTTCAAACTATAGAGGACATGCTAAGAACATGCTCCCATGACTTTCAAGGTATGTTGGACCAATACTTGACTTTTGTGGAATTTTCATATAACAATACTTCCCATTCTAGTATTTAAATGGTACAATAAAAAGCATTATATGAAAAGAGATTTCGAACTCCAACATTTTGGGAAGAATTTAATGATAGAAAACTTATAGGCCCAGAACATATTGAAGAGACCATAGAAAAGGTAAAGGCAATTCAATCCCATATTTAAGAATCCCAATGAAGGCAGTAGAGTTATGATGTGAAACCAAGAAAGGATTTGGAATTACAAGTGGGTGGTTAGGTATTTCTAAAAGTATATCCACAGAAGGGTGTCTTAAGGTTTTTTAAGAAAGGGAAACTGAGCCCAAGTTACATCGGACCATTTGAATTTCTAGAAATAATCAGAGATGTAGCTTACCATTTAGCAATTCCTCCAAGTCTCTCCAAATGCCATGATGTGTTCTATATTTCATTGTTAATTTAATACATGCCATTCCCAAAGCATGTACTCACCTATGATGAAATAGAACTGGAACATTATTTTTCATACTGTGATGAGTCTATCTAGATTTTTGACACAACGGAGAATGTATTGAGAAATCAGACAACTCTTCTAGTCAAGGATATTTTGAGAAACCACAACATAGAGGAAGAAAATTGGGAACCTGGGGATGTTATGAAGAAGAACCACCCACATATTTTTGGATAGATTTTTAAATTAAAAAATTTGAGGAAGAAATTGAAAAAGGAGGGAATAATTTAACACCCGTTACATTTTATGGCACATTTCTCTTAATTACATTATATTAATTAGGTAGCCCATTTTCATAAATCACTGATTTTCTTTGAAACAAACCATGGTTCTTTAATAGATAGAAATAAGCTATCCTTTGAACTTAATTTTTCCAATTTTGTGTATTGAAGTTTGAAAAATGGATATTCATAGTTGCGATCATGATGTTATTTATTGTCTAATATAATTAACGTAATTTTCAGTAAATAGGAACCTACCCATATAAATAGTTTCCTACCCTTACGAATATTAGCATACACTTATTAATTATAATATGACTCTTAATCATGGTATCCATACCCATGAATGTATAAATAAATTTAGGCACCTTAAAAATGACGTTGAATATTTTAAGTGTTTATGTTTTTCCATTAAATAATGATTTTACTTAAAAATTAAATTTATCAAATTTAGAAAATTATTCTTGAAAATTGGAGTTAATTTTTAGATTCTATGTGTTGAAAAAAGGTTTTGATGAATTTTTTGGATATTTTTGAAATACAGGAATTTTTTATAAATAGTAAAAAACAATAAATTTTGATAAATTCTAAATACCTGATTTACTACATCATAGGTGATGCAATGATGATGTAAGCCCACCGGGTTCGAACTCACATGCCATTATTACTATTTTGGATCACATGAATTAGGATTATTCATAGTCTTGAGAAAGAATATTAAAATAATTATTAAAATAATATAAAATCCCTTTCCCCCTCCACTATATAAACCACCCTCACCTGTCTTCCTCCCACACCACTCATGCTTCACGCCTTGCCTAAATTTTTCCAAATACTCATCCCAATACCACTACGCATGTCCAAGGACATCTGGTCTCACAAAATGGAAAAAATAAAAGGTCTTAAAGAGTTTCTGAAAGCAGAGTATTCCATATATGAACCTCTCATCCTTTTTCATTCAATTTCTTTTTCATGATTTGTTATATTGTTCTCTCTTCTCACCTCACCTAATTAAAATTCCCTGATAATTCTTGAACCACACATGTACTTCATGTTCATTGTGGTAAGGGAATATCTCATTATAATCTCTCTTTATTCCTTTCTTTTATACTATAAATGCAAACACTGTCTATGATGTGTTAATTTATTACACTCAAAGAAAACAGGTTGTCAATTTTCATTACTATCTTCAAGACTAGTCATGAAACATTATTAATGGTTGAAAAATATCATAATATATTTATTTTATTTTATTTAATGTTCTAGAATATATACACACTCATAATATGGAATAATAATACAAAACAAGTTTATTGTGCACAAAACCAGCAAGCTAATTCAAGCATTTATCATTAACTTATCGAATTATTAATCCTCATGGTATATAATCAGAATCATCATAAAATAATTTATTTATAATTAAATTCACTAATAATATATATTAACAATTACATTTATTTAACCCAATTTCAAATGAACTTCCATTCGTGAGTACATGTAAACGGATCGTGAAAACCAAGGGAGAAAATGCTTCCAAACCATAAAAATTGAACCTCTAAAACCCATAAAAGGGAAATTAATGAACCTATTAATGTTATAATAAGTCAATTACATGTATATGAGGTCATATAAATATTAATTAATGAAGATAAATTTTATTATTCAGGTCATTAATACAAATTAAGAACACACTCGAGCATATGGTAAGGGATATGTAATTTCAATTTCCATTCGTTGAGTTAAACATCAATGTCAATGGTTCTGTATTTTCCTAGAAAGTGTGTGAATGAACTATGATTGTTTTATTCTTTAGATACACTGTTATTTTGTGGTTTTATGATTTTGACACCTAATTATGTCATTTATTTGTCATCAATCTAATGATACATTCTTGTTAAGGGATCCTCTCTCTCGCTTTTATTCAAGAATTCCCCCAATGATGTGTCCCTTAATTTTTAATTACATGTGATTTGGTATGTTATATAACCACACCCACACTTAACTTATGATATATAAATAGTGGGATACCCCTTTAACTCTCATTAATCCTTCATAAGTACACCTGCTACAATGCTGAAATGTTTGTAAGTGGTTTCTCATCTCACTTTTAATTCCATGAGATTTCGACTGTTCCACACTTATTTCTTGTATGTGGTATATGTTTAAATCCATTAAATTTATAATATCATTATTATATTTATATTCACAGTATTCCATGATCTATTTATTGATTACTGACTTTTGGTCGTACGATTCAATTGATTATACTAAGGTAAGGGACTTTGTCTCAATTTCGATTTCATTGAGACCTTCTCAGTATTGTGCACCTAATCATTCTTATGTGTTGTATCTACAGTCCATTTGAGATAAAATTTCATTTGAAATTGTAAATAAATTATATATCATTGTTCTGGTTTCATGTATATGAGTAATATCTTATCCATATACCCTTTTACATTTGGTGTTTATTTGGAATGTTGTTTTAACTATGGAAATATTGATGAATCTGTATCCTCTACTCTATAAGGATATTGAGAATGAAGATTGTATGTGTAATAAATATTTTTATAAATAATGATTTGGACATGTAGTGATGGGATGTGCCCTTTATAGCCCCTTGATTCATCGATAGGTCTCTTGAGACAAATCAGTGGTCGACAAACTCTTCGAGTTTGTTTCCAAAAATCAGACTAGTTTCCACCAACAAAACACAATGATTTCAACGATATTATGGTTTAATGTACATGATACAAGATGTCCCAATAATAAGCATTATCTATATTAATTATCAGTTATTACTATCCATGAGGTTTTCACTATGAAAAAATATATGGATGACGGTTCATTCTCATTTTATTAATGGCATATGTTTTTAATTTATTCACCATGCTGTATTGATTATTCCATGTTTTTTACGATTCAATTAATATTAATTCATTCTTCCACTATTTGTAACCCTTACTGTGAATTATTTATCACCCATTTTGTTTGATTAACATCAGTAGGTTTTGAAGAGGATATCACTTATTGTGTTTCTGTAGATGAAGCTTTTAGTTTTAGTTATGTATTGTATTTAGTTACCTTTCCCAATGTAATTTGAGTTACATCTATGTATGCAGTTTCTTATATACTACTAAACTGGTCATTCTGTTGGACTTTCATTCATTATAACCATGCCATTTTAATTATTAATGAATTGGCTCGGGTTTAGAGGGTTCGAGGTGTTACACACTTGGAAGGTGATATAATTTTTAGGAAATTCAAATTTAAACATTAAATTAAACCTAGTATTTATCATTTTTCTTGAAAATTTGTAAAATAAAACAATTCAACAAAATTTTATTACATTTAATATTTTTTTTAAATTATGTATTTTATTTTTGTATTAATTGAATATAATCTATATCAGTGTTGTTTATGATCTTATGGTAATTATTAAATCACTAAATAATAAAATACATTTATATTATAAAAATTAATATATATTTTATATAAACATTCCGAACCAATCTTATCCTCTAGTTATATTTTGTGTAAAAATTTTGGTATATTAATGTCAAGAGAGTGGATTTTTGAATATATTATTTTCTAAAAATAAAATAATAATCATAATAAATAAAGAACAAAGATTCTATATGTTTGAGATTTTTATGTGCATGAAAAAATCTCCTCATCCTTGAGTATAAATTCATTTTTTAGTGAAAGTTTCATGCCTTATTCTAATTTTTTGACACTATTTTACATGTGTTACCCATACCAAGGTGAAAAATATTTACGAAGGATACTATTCCTAATTACCAAAAATAAAAGGGAATTATTTATCAAATAAATAACCATGAATCCAAATATAAAATTTATTTTTCATTATTTAAGTCAATAAAATTCCAAAAAATCTATAAAAATCTATTTTTATATACTACAATGAAATATAGTTTTCCATAAAAATGTTTTATAATTTATACTTGTTATTATACTAAAATAAACCATAAAAAATTCCAATTACCATAATTGGATAATTAATAATATATTTGATATATGATTAAATTTAATCAATTTAATCAAAATGAAACATTTGAAATGCATTGAATGAGAACCTATTTATAAATATAAATTTTTATTTTTTACTTTTCATTGAAAAATATTTTCTTTTGAATACTATAAAAAATAAAATCTGTGTTAATTATGAAATTTTTATTTAAAAAATTATTTTAATATATTCAAAATAAATTGTTTAAAAGTGTACTAAATTTATTGGTTTATTTTTTCATAAAGATAAAACAAAAAACATTTTTGTGGGAAAAATATATTTTTTAAGAATATATTTAATATGAAAAAAATGGAGTACATATTTATAGAGAAATTTGATATATATATATATATAACCATTACACATTATCCTAAAAATATATTTATTAATATTCAATATTTTAATTAAATGGCTCAATTATAATAATTTTATATATAATGATTCATTTAGACACGAGTTTGTATTTATCACTTGGTATTGATGAAATTAATTATATTTGAAGAGAAATATATCATAAAATTATGGGGACCTATAAAAAATATCATAGAATAGTTCTATTATTTTTTTGGGAATGAGAAATAATATTCTAGTTGATGTGAGAAGGTGGATCCCATGGAGTTACTGGTTGAAGACATCAGATGGAGATTCATTAAGATTAACTTTCCGATCGTTGGGTTGAAACGTTTTTTATCTTGATATATAAGAATTTCATTTGAAAATATTTTTTTATTTACAGTATTCAATATAATCGTTCAAATTAAGATATAAAAAGTGTCAAACATGAATTAAATTAATGTATTATCTTTTGGTTATAGTGAATTTTCATAGACCCAAGGTAGATGAAATGGAATGGATGTTTTCACCCATACAAGGAGAGAACATTCTTAATATTGTATTTGTTTAATTAAAATCCAATATGTGTATAATTCTTATATTTTATATTTTATTGATAATTATACAACTCTAATAATTTTTAGGGGTTCATTTTGAATAGAATATGAAATTTTAAATGACTCACAATGACTTAACCACCACTTATTTTTGGTTCACAAGATAAATAAGAGCATTAACTATTATATGAGGGGGATATAACTATTGAATCATTTTCATGTAAAATATCTATTCATTAAATAGAATATGAATTCATTCATTTTATAAGAAAAATCATTATAGTTGAAAATAATTAAATCATGTATTGTCCCTTGGATGAGTGGAAATTTATTTACCTATAGTTTTGTTTACAAGAATAGACAAAAATGACCATTTGATGGTTTTTGAAGGAATAAATACTTTGGAAGATTTGAATGATAAAAATTCGATTCTATTATCATTGAATAAATATGTTTTCATGAATTTAATGGGTCTCAAAATAGATTAGGAAACATGAAAAGAAACATGAATAAATCGTAATGGAAATATCAATATAATAGAAACAAGGTACCAAATATATATAAGAACATTAAATGGTATCATACTTTCAAATGATAATACAATTGAGAGTAAAAAATTTTTGTAATGGATATTGTTTTCAGCATATGAGTATTTAGTGTGTTTTTGGATGTTCCCCCCATTTTTATGAAACATTATAAATTTTCAAGAAAGATGGATTTTAAAATTTATTATTTATATGTTAGATATTATTAATCTATTAATGATTTAAATAAACATCATTTTGAATTTTATATGATAAAATATATAATATTCATAAATAATTTCAAGGATAAACTGATTTTTCAATCAATGAGAATTATGAGAATCCAAGGTTTCAGTCATTATATTATTTCTCTTAGTGATTCAAATGATAAGGAAGATAATGAAATGAAATAATAAACAGTGTCTCTTATCATTATAAATTAAAGGAGAGGAAGAATGAAATATGGGGGGAAACAATAATATAAATGTTTTGAGTGTTCTGTAATGGTAATTTATTTATTAATTGTTCAAAGAATAAAATTGGATAATATTAAAATAGTATTGAAGAAAAATATAAGTGGAATAAGTAAATATAATATTCCATATATGATATAAAATTCACTATAGGTATGAAAAATTGTAGTACAAAGAACATGAGAATAATTTTGAGTAATAATATTAATAATACTATATATAAAACATTTCATTAATAGATTAAAATAAATAGATGTTATAAAAATTTATAGAAACTTATATGAGAATGAAATATTCCTCAAACAATGAAGATGAAAATGGTAAAAAAATAACAAGAAATATCAATCGATATTAGAAAATGTTAAAAGTATTTAAAAGATAAGAATAATGAAGAGAAAAATAATAAATATAATGAAAGTAGATGTGAAAAATAATCAATAAAAATAACATCTTCATAGATATTTATGTATGTACCTTGACTCGATTAAGAACCAGAAAATAAATGATGCTGAATTGAGAGTGATAATGAAAGATATGAGAAAAAACATTAATCTAAGGTAGAATAGAATTTTAAAAGCCAATAGATATTTCGTGAGTTTTAAATTACTTTATGGATATTAATGATAATTTGAATGAGGAATTTGTGTTAATTTGAAATATAAACCATCATGATAACCTAAATATTTATAATAATTTTGACAAATATTCACCCACAGAAAGTAATTTTTTTTATTTTTTTTAATAATAAAGGAAATGTTAGAAACCATTTTGGTAAATCGTCGTATCAGAAGAAATATGGGAAAAACATAACATATATAAATGTTATAACAAAAAAAAATTGGGTATCGACCTGCCTGAGGTATAACAACCCAGGTACATATATTTTGATATTGGTTTATTTTTGAATTAAATATCCAAATTCATTATAATGGTATAATTAAATATGTCGTAATTATAGAAATTATGGAATTTAAACTAATGGAATATAAAATTCACCATAGGAATAATAACATGGAAATTTGGAATATTAATATAGAAAAATGAATATTATCCTCACCTAATATATTATGAATAAATTTTCTATATTATACGTTAAAATGTGATATATTTATGTCATCAATAAAAAATATTTTTTAAAAAAATTATTAGACAATTGTTGGTATTTTTGTGTGTATTAAATATTTAATAAAGAGATTATAAATAATATAATGATTAAACATAAATTATATTTTCATAAAATAGATTAAAAATTAAATAATTTTTCTTTTATGATTAATATAAATTTTTGATACATTAAGGTATTTTCAAGTAGTTTTAAAATCAATTATATTTTTAAAATTTGTATTTTTTTAATAACTTATGATTTTGTTTAAAAAGTAAATTTATCATACTTATAAAATTAATTTCATAAAATGAGTTTATTTTTATAATTTTACATGTCAAAAAATGGTAATGGTGAATTTTTGGTATTTTTAAAAAGTCCTTGAATTTTTGGTGAATAGTGAAATATGGTAATTTTGGCTATAAGGTAAAAACCAAATTTATTGAGTACTAGATGATGTGAAGATTATGTAAGACAAAAATCTAAATCCCTCAATCATTATTTTAATATATTTTGTGATAATGATCAAACTATTCATCATTGAGTTCTGAAAATAATAAACCACAAATTGTAATAATTAGAAAACACCCCACTCCAACAATATAGACATCCCCCTCACCACCTCTTCCACTCATTTATTAATGATTTATATATTGATTAATATCATCCAAATTCTAATACCAAGATTCTTAGGAATTTCCATGACCTTATTCTCTCACCCAAAGGCCAAAACAAAGGTAATTAAGTATGTTCTCAATTTGTAGAATTGAATTGGTAAAATCTTCTTTCATTTTATTTTACTATATTTTCAATTCAATTTCATTACATATAATCTCCTCACCTACCATTTTCCATGTGTAATGGAAACTATAGTATCTTATATATAATTCAATTTTATATGGTTTATATAATAATTCATCATCAAATTTCTTCTCCACTCCCTTTATTCTAAAAATGAGAACATCATTCGTGTGGTGTTGATTTACTGCTATATTGGATATTATAGTTTAATGTTTCATTAGTGACTTCACGGTTATTCATAAAACCATTATTATTTTAATATTATATTTTATTATACATTTTATAAGCAATTTAATTTTCTATAGCCAATATATAAACATGATACTGAATAAAATTATATAATTTCACGAGGATCATAAAAACTGCAAAAATAAATTAAATCGTTTTCTTTAATGTTTCATCTAATTATTCACCCTCATATAAAAAAATGACACATGGTGTGATTTAAAATAATGGAAACATATTAACAAAATTTAATTCCACTTGTAGGGTTTTTATTCAAATTGACACGAATGTCCATAATGAACCAACTAGAGAAACCATGAAACAAATTCACCTGAAACAATGAAAATAAAAAAATATTATTAATAAATAGGTGGAAATGTGTTATAATAATATCATATTAGAAATTATAAATGGAAATATGGTTCTTAACTATATTAAAAACACTATTTAAACCATTATACATCATTTTTTATCACATTTGATGTAAGACGAAGCTGAGGCAAGGGAATTCATAATACAAATTTTATTCTTCTAGTTATAATTCTAATTTATTGATAATATGGTCTAAAGATTATTTTTGAAATAAAATTTTGATTATATTATGATTTATTATTTCTATTTTTAATTTATACACATATTCAGTTTTTTTACCATTTATCACTTCAATTATATTATATTTGTAAGCGCCTTTTGTTTTAAAACCCTCTTTAAATTTGTTTTCTCTTTTTAAAAAGTAATGATTTATATAATGTAAGTATTCTTATTTTTATGATTATGTTACGGTTCATGGGAATTACATATGATTAATTTTCTACACTACATCTCTCTCCAATGCATTGGGTATGATTATTGTGGAGTTCAATCGTATGGTTTCTCATAGTGTAACTACGATGGTTACACCATAAGGTACCCACGATGTAACACCACAAGAATTCATAGTACGTTATCTAATAAAAGTAATTCATCAACTTTCCCTACACACAAAACAGTGTTCGAGAACCCCACACCTTTCCAAAATATTCTTTCAAAAAAGGTTATGAATATTATTAACTACATTTTGAATATTAAATACTCTATATAATTTTAACAACCATATTTTGTGTTTCTTAGTCATAATATAAAAAAAATTCATTTTTTCAGATAAAGGAAACATTTTTCAAAAAAATGCAATTTTACCACATTTTAATGGTGAACCATTTATAAAAAAAATATTTACACTTTTATATATTAAATTTAATAAACATAAATTTTTCTTTAGAAGAGGGATATAAAAATTTAGTTTGGATAAATTTTTGGTACTTTTCTGATAACTTTCATATTTTGACGAATAGTGAAAATACAATGTTTTAATTGAAAAAAACTTTTTTTATTAAAATAATTAATACTATTAAATTATGCATTTTAATGGTTTCTAAGTATAACTAGATTATATTTTTATCATTTAATACAATGTAGGTCATTATAAGTAATTTTACATTTAAAGTTGACATAATTACATGTCAATCTTTTTATATTTAATCTTTTTTTTAAAAACCCTACTTTTTGATTTTGACAATGGGAATTAATTTTAAATTCATAAATTCAACATCTACGTTTTTAATTTGTTAAAATAGACTTATTTTTGAATTCATAATATCAAAATTATCTTAGGGATAATTTTTGGTATTTTTCTTAAAACATTCAATTTTTGAGGAAGAGTAAAAAACACCACATTATTATTTAAAACCGACTATTTATATAATTAATAATTTATTTTACATAAATTTATTTTTAGTCAAAATAGATATATAATACCTATATAAGTTCAATTTAATTCATTGGAGTCACGTTATAATAAAATTAGATGTATAAAATTTAATTGATCTTTTTAACGTTTTTTGCCTACCTTTTATAGGCATTTGAAAATTTTCATAAAACATAATTCTACCTATTATGTGAGTTGAATTTAAAAAATCTAAGAGACATGGTTAATATCATTAAGTAAAATTTGGGTCAATAATATTAAAATAATTTTTTTGAATTGTAACTTTTATCTTTTATTTACCACGGTTAAAAGTAAATTGTGTAATTAAATGTAAAAATGATATTAAAATTTCCCTAACACATGTCCTAATTCTATTGGATAATTTTAATTCAAACAAAAACAACCTTAGGAATAAAATATGATCCTTTAGGTCAAAATGGAATAGATTATGACATTTATTATTATATTATTTAAAGAAGAGTTAAAAGTGTTAAATTTAAAGTGTAATAAGTAAAACATTTTTAATATTGGGTTATTCATATGATAAATTCTTCTATATATATTAATTATAAGTCTAAGAATATATCCTACATCATTCTATTTTATTGATAATTTTTAGACACTAAAAAATTAAATTTATTTATAACACAATGATGATGAAGTAATTACCTTGTTAATGAAAGAATCAAATAAATGCTATTATAAATATTAATATATATATATTTTCGAAGTTTTTATGACATAAACGAATTTTATAGGTGAATATGACATGTTAGGGATGATTCAATTTATCTTGTTTGAATTAATCAAGTTGTTATTACTTTCACAATAACCAAATACTAAATAGTGTCAAAATTGAAATAAATGAGTTTTTAAAACAAATATTATATTATTAAATTATAAAATATTACTAAAAATTTATGGATCATCCATAGGGAATAAATAAGATTATGTATGTCATTAATGAACCCATTTAGGTTATCTTGGAAGTTTAGAATGTATTTTTTAACCATATAATGTAAGAATACAAGGAGACACATTTAAAGTAAACCTATTTAACTAAGAGTTAAATCTAATAGATAAGGTTAATTTGGTGTCCTAAACCTATATGAAACCTATTGTTTGAGTGGTTTTAGACCCATCCAAAACTTATCCTATAAATAAATCATTTTTGGGCCATTATAAACCTAAAAGTATTTTATTATAAAATTATATTTCACGATTTTCCTAATGTGACCCTCACCTCTCTTATAAAAGGGCTCTTCCCCTTCTCTCAAAATCACATATCCAAAGCCAACTGGCTTGGCTCAACCCTACTAAAATATCCTCCAATAATCTCTCACATCAACCTAGTGTCATTAATTTGTTCATAAATCCATCCTAAGGTTCCTTTTTGATCAAATCAAATGGAAACACTTGAAGAAATGTAATAATTTCCCCACCATCTTTCAAGTTCTTTTCTTCTTCCACTTCCTCATTGGTTGTTGTTTCCATACCAAAATAATGACTCTAGTACCTCCAAAATACTATGATTTATAATAAATATGTTACAACCATATTCGTTATTCTGACCATCATATAAATGACAAAGTCACCATATGTTCATAGGTATGGCTTACCGTCACCACGTCATTGTGTAGTTTGTTATTCAAACACTTCATTATTTGGATGGGTATAATAATGAGTATAAATTATTTAAATAATAAATATAACATTTTAATGATTCTTTATATATGATATATCATCCAATTATATACAATTTCACCATCAATGTAAGGATATTGTCGCTCGTGCGTACGTACAGATTACTCTCTCCACGACGCGATTAGATTCATTCCCACATTCACCATTCATCAATGATTAAAAAAATACATATTATCTATAAGAATGTAATATATGAAATAATATTTATATTGGAGATATATATATTTATGTGTGGGTATGTATGTACTTACATATATTTTATTCACTTACTTCTATTAAAAACGATATGAAAACGGAAACAACATTAATTCGTACGTTCGGCCTGCTCTCTCCATAAACAGTGTCTTCCATTTCATATATCTATCTATTATAAATATTTATATTCATAATATATTTTATATACAAATCAATGTTTATATTCTGGGAATATTTAAATCATAGTCTAAATTATACGGTCAATAAAAACAAGTTCAAACAAGTACAATAATGAAAGTGATTATTACCCAAAATTTTAATTTAACATTGAAATCATTATTAAATGGGTTATGTAAAGACATAAATGAATCATGTATGATATAATAAATATGATTATGGTTCTGTTATAATTTTTTAACGTACTACGGTCATTATATAGGAGGTTAAACGTACCCTCGACGAAAGGAAAGTGTAAGGTAAGGGTTAATTTCACAATCTCTTTAACTTATATGGCAGGTGCTGCTATTTTCTTCCATTATAACAACATCAAATCCTACCTTAGATGGTTATACACATATATTCAAGATAAATGTTTTTTTATAATTATTTTACACTTAAATGATTTCAAAATAGGAAGATATATTTCTCTCAAATAGTTTTGATTTCATCTATTTCAACATCCTTTGATAAAATTTACACTTTTTTGAAGTTGATTTTTTATACAAATATTACATATTGTTTTTAACATTTTGTGATATGTTTGACTATGGATGTGTTATTTTCGTACCATTAATGGTTTATGGTTAAAGTATCGACATTTTATATACTAGTTTTAATACGAATATTTATGTTTTGTTTTAACCATTTCATATGGGGAATGTATTGGACTATGTAAGAGATGGGTGGAGCCCGCTATAGCTCCTTGATGAATCAATAGGTCTCATGAGACAATTAGATGCGTAATTGGCTAAGGACTTTCCCAATTTTGATATATGGTTTGGGTTGATGACTTTATCATTTTTAGATGTCTTGGCTGTGGCCTTGGAAAATTTTTTTAGAATGCCCTAATGTATAAATTCCCTTATTATGAAAATATTATTGATTGTTCATGTGGTTTCTAGACTTGTAGAATGCCCATGAATATTTTTTTTATTATTGAATTATTTACTGAACTCATATTCCTACCATAATGTTTTCATGTTTACTATTTTTAAAGGCATGTTTTTTCAATTATTCACCATGCCTAATGTTTATGTTATCTTCTGTTGTATTGCTTACCCTTACTAAGATTTTGAGCTCACCCCTTTCTATGTTTTATTTTTTCCTGGATGAGAATAAGTATATTATGAATCACTTGTGGGGATAGTATAAGGGATATTAATGTGGTCAATGGAGACATTGTCGTTGTTTTTTTCATTTTATGTTGTAACGTTCATGTATGTAATCTGTTTTCCATGACATATAAACTGATCGGTCCATCGGCAAATTATTCCTTGTAATCAAGCCAAAGTATTAAAATAATTCACTTACTCTGGGATTCTAGTGTTTGGGTGTTACAATTGGTATCAAAATAATTTTTGCAATAACCATAGAAATAGATTTAAAAAAAATATTTTTAGAGAACGTTACCCTAAGATAGACATTGAGGATTAGTATATAAGAACTTCCTTGAATGATGGTAATGCAGCGATTTTGTTAATTTTCCTTGCAATACATCCCTGTCTGGATATGAGTAGGTAGAGGAAGCTCTGACACAGATGTACCTAGGAGTGAAAACTCTGACAAAGAGTATCAGGCTTGACTCGAGGTATCCTGGTACATGACAACAAGCCTTTCTTCACTCTTTGTTACGACACTACCAGGGGATATTCTTAGGATAGTTCACATTTTCATTACAAGCCATTATGAAGGATCTAAGATTAAATACCCCCTCAAAGAAAACATTTTCTTATTATAAATTTTATGCATAATATTTTCAATTTATGTTAGGTATTTTACAAGTATGGAATTATGCATTGTGATTCATAATCTAAACTAGTGTATTACATTGTTTATAAATGGTTCCTAGTAGAAGGAATGGGAACCCCAGCAATACGCATAATCCAAAGATTATGAAGAATCATAAAATTCTTGGTATTAAGCCAACATTTTGAATGGAAATAGTCACCCATGTATTCTCATCATATGACGAAATATTATCATGAGTTAATATTATATGTAAATAATTCATTAAGTCCTACGGCTTTGAAGGGAAGAAAGTGATGAAAAGGATGGAAGAGAGAAATATGGATAAAAGAAAGAGGGGAAAGAATGACTTTCCCATATGTGATAACTCTAGAATGAATCCCCTGGGTAAATGTATGAATGGAATGGAGGTTTGTAATATGTTGGGAGATAAAGGACACCAAGTACATGATTTCAAGGGTAAGAAAAATCTTTCAAACTTACAATGCTTCATCTGGAAAGATCTGGGACATTACGTGAATCAATGTCCAAATCATCCGAGTGTACCCCAAATGCAGTTATTGGATAATAATCAAGTTATGATACTACTGAAGATGAAGAGGAATGATAAGAGTTCATATTTTCTGATTGATGTATTGTGACATTTGAGTATTTTATTAATGATGTAAATGTTATAATAATTACAGAGAATATAAGGATTGTACTACAGTACTATTTCATTAAGGACATGAGATTGTTTGGAACCAAGAAAAGTGACTCAATAGAAATTTAATGTTTTTGGAATATATATTGCCGACTGAAAGATAGACCATTATACATTTCTGATACAATGGTAATGAATTTGGAATAAGATATGATTGATCTATATAAATTATATTCGATATTCTTTACTCCCATGAAATTAATTAATGACTTGTATATTCAATCATTGTTGGAGTTTACAACATTTTTGGATATAAGGGGTATATCCTGAATTCAATAAGGAATAATGGAGCATGAATTTAATTAATAAGTTTTTATGGTAATTTACTGTGTTACTATGTTTTAAAATATTACAAGGTGTAGGTATTGACATGTTATTATGTGGAAAAAAAGAATCTTCATTATGTTTACCTTCCTTATAAGTTTTGGACTGTGAGTTTGGAAAAAAGTATTTTGGATAATTATAAAGGCTAGAATGGATTAAATTAAACATTGGATAATATTGTTTATTTTTAAAAAAATTTCTTAATATTATTTTATGGATTTTTATAAAAAGGATAAGTTGGAGGTCAGGTGACAACCTGTCGTGTCCGGTAAGGCTGCGAGACATGAACCCGCAACCGAAGGGCGACAACGGTGCATCACCATCCACTAAATTACATGATGTCCTGGTTTGTATATTGTGGTTTTTTTAAATATTCTGACAAATGAATTATTAATTAATTATTATTGGAACATTATACGATTAAAATAAATAGAATATTTTTGAATTCTATTATCTTTTAGAGTGAAAGGTGAGTTTGGGGTAGGAATTAGTTGAAGGATGAAAATAAACTTGTCAAGTATATATATATATATATTCCTCTTATTCTATGAATAAATTAATTCTTAAACTTTAGGTAAAGGATCTTAAAACCATAAATGTGTTATCCTAATACCTTATGTTTTGTTGAACCGATAATATTTTACATCATCATAGATTGATGGCTTTGAGGCCCCCAATTTTACATTTGTTTGTGATTGATGTCCTTAATCACTCCATATAAATATTTACGTTTTTCCTCCAATTATGTGTCTCTAATTTCCACCAATGTTTTCCTAATCAAGATAATAATTTTTTGGTGACTATAATTTCAATTTCCCGCTTATTAAGATGAAATTTTATTAACCCAATTTCTGATGTGGGTTTTCAAAAAAGGTATATTTCTATTTTAAAACATTTATTTTTGAAGAAAAATATCAAATTTATAGGATTAAATTTATTTATGTAGTGGAGAATGTAACACCCCAAGATTTCATAGTATGTTATCTTATTAAAGTAATTCAGTAGCTTACACTACACGCAACACCGAGTTCGAGCGCACCACAACGTACCAAACTAACCATTCAAAAATTGTTTATGAGTCGTGGTAACTAAATTTTGAATCTTATATACTCTATATAATTTTAACATCCATATTATGTGATTCTTAGTCATAATATAAGAACAAATTCATTTTTTCAGAAAAAAAAAGAAATTTAAAAAAATTTAATTTTACAGCCTTTTAATGGAGAACCCTTTTTTAAAACCAATATTTGAGACTTTTATATATTAAATATAATGAAATTAAATTCTCATATAGAATAGGGAAATTAAAATTTAGTTTGGATAAAATTTTGGTACTTTTATGATAACTTTCACATTTTGAAGAATTTTGAAAAAATCAATGTTTTAATGGAAAACAAATTTTTTAATCGAAAAAATTTATTTTGTAAAATTATGAATTTGAATGGTTTTGACATATAATTATATTATATTTTTATCATTTAATATAATTTAGGCCATTATATGTAATTTCACTTTTAAATTTTCCATAAACACATGTCATTCTTTTGATAGTTTTTACTTTTTTTAAAAAACCCCACTTTTGGTTTTGAAAACGGGAATTAATTTTAAATTCATAAATTAAACATCTATGTTTGAATATGGTAAAATAAACTTCATTTTTGACTTAAAAATATTAAAATTATCTTAGAGTTATTTGTTTTTTATTTTTCTGAAAACATTCAATTTTTGATGAATAGTGAAAAACACTATGTTATTATTTAAATACGACTTTTTATTAAAATAATTATTTATATTATTTAAATTTATATTAAGTAAAAATAGGTATATAATACCTATTTATGTTCAATTTAAATATTTTGAGTCTTTTTATAATAAAATTTGATGTATAATATTTTATTGATTTTTAAACGTTTTTTACACACCTTTTTGGGGAATTTGAAAATTTGTATAAAACATATTTGTACCACTTATGGGAGTTGAATTTCAAAAATTTGAGAGCCTCTATTAATATCAATAAGTAAAATTTGGTTCAATAAGGTAAACATATGTTTGGGTGAATCATAACATTTGACTTATTTTTTCCACGGTTTAAATTAAATAGGGAAATTGAAGGTTAAAATTATATTACAATTACCATAACATATGTAATAATTCTATTAGATAAGTATAATTATACCAAAATACCTTATTAATAAAATATGATAATTTTGGTCCACAAGGATTCTATTAGGACATTTATTATTATTTTATTTAAAGAAGTGTGAAAAGTGTTAAATTCAATGATTGATAAGTAAACCATTTTGAAGATATGGTTATACATTAGAAAAATTAGACAATAGATATTAATTAGAGATCTAAAATGGTTTCCTACATCATGGTATTTTATTTTCAATTTTTAAAAATTAATGAATTAAATTTAGTTATGACACAATGATCATACAATAATTACCTTATTAATGAAACAATCAAATAAATGGTTTTATAAATATTAAAATAAATATAATTTCAATTTTTTTATGACATCCACGAATTTTATAGGTTAATATGAAATTTAAGGATTCATTAAATGTATATTTTCTAAGTAATCAATTTTATATGACTTAAAAAAACAAATACTAAATAGTGTCAAAATTGACAAAAATAAGTTTTTAAAACAAATATTATATTATTAAATTATAAAATATTACTAAAATCTAAGGTTCAGAAAAAAGGCATAAATAATATTATATATGTCATTAATTAACCACATTAGGTTCTCTTGTATGTTTAGAGTATGTTTATTAACCATATAGTGTAAAAATACAATAAGAAACGGTAAAAGATAAACTATTTAACTATGAGTTAAATCTAAACGATAAGGTTAATATGGTGGCCTAATCCTATCTAAAACCTATTGGTTGAGTGGTTTTCGACCCATACACACCTTATCCTAGAAATAAATCATTATAGATCCATTATAAAATGAAATTAATTTTATAATAAATTGATATTTCAAGCTTTTCCTAAAGTGACCCTCACCTCTCTTATAAAAGGGCACTTCCCCATCTCTACAAATCACACATCCACATCCATTTGGATCAGCCAAACCCCACAAAATATCCTCCCAACTTACCTCAAATAAACCCAGAATCCTTACATTTATCAGAAATCCATCCTAAGGAGCCCTTCTAATCAACTCAAAAGGAAACACCAAAAGAAGTGATAATAATTTCACCACCCTCTTTCAAGATATTTTCTTCTTCCACTTCCTCTTTCATTGTAGATTATCTACCAAAATAATAACTCCAGTAAATCCTAAATAATTATATGTTCTTATAAATATTTTACAGCTATATTTTTTATTCTATCCATCCTATAAAAGACCGAGTCACCATACGTGCGTACGTACAGATTATAATCTCCACATCGTGGTGTACTCTATTATTCAAACACTTCATTATTTGGATGGGTATAATAATGAGTATAACAGATGTGAACAATAAATATGACATGTTATTTATTCTGTATATATGACATAACATCCAATTACTTATGATTTCACCATTAAAATAATGATATTGTCGCTCATGCGTACGTACAGATTACCGTCTCCATGACACGATGAGATCCATTCCCACGTTCACTGTTCATTGATGATTATAAAAAATTATTTTTTTGATAAGTAAGAAATATATAATATAATAATGTTACTAGTTATATATATATATATGTGTGTGTGTGTATGTACTTACATATATCTTATTCACTTACTTCCGTTCAATAAGATATGAAAATGGAAACAATGTTTATGCGTACGTATGGCCTACCTTCTCTATAAATGGTGGCTCCCATTTCATATATCTATCCATTATAAATATTTATATTATAAATATATATTTTATATAAATCATGGTTTATATTATGGAAATTTTTAAATCATGATATAAATTATACGATCAAGAATAAGAAGTTAAAAAAAGTACTATAAAGAAAGCGATTATTATCCACAATATTAATTTAACATGGAAATCATTAATAAATGGGTATTATAAAGTCATAAATAAATCATGTATGATATAATAAATATTAATATGGTTCTGTTATAATTTAATAACATACTATGGTCATTATACTAGAGGTTAAATTTACCCTCGACGAAAGGAAAGTGCAAGGTATGGGTTAATTTCACGATCTCTTTGTTATCTGAGGTTGTTTTTACGTAACTGTCTACTGAGACCTCTTTATCATCCACGGCTATGTTTTCATAAAAATGTATTCCAAAACATTTTTACTATTTACATTACAATGGTTTAAAAAAATTTAAACCCTTATTTGACCTTATATGTTTGAAAAATAATCTTTCTATCAATTTCCAAAAATGGTATTTTATGACGTTTTCGACAAAATTAAGGTAAGAATGTATTTTTTTAACTTATATGGAGGGTGTGACTATTTTATGTCGTTATAACATAATCAAAGCTTCCCATAAAATCTTATAAGAATATTTTCAAGATAAATGTTTTCATTTATAATTATGCGACTCTTAAATGATTTCAAAATTGAAAAAAGTTATTTCTCTCAAACGGTTTTGATTTCATCTTTTTCAACATCCTTTTATAAAATTTACACTTGTTTGAAGTTGATTTATTATAAAAATATTCCATATTGTATTTAAAGTTTTGTGATATGTTTCACTATGGATTAGTTATTATTATAACATTCATGGTTTATGGTTAAATTATTTACATTTAGTATGCTAGTTTTAATATAAATGTTTGTGTTGTTTTTCAACGTTTTCATATGTGTAATGTATTGGACTTAGTAAGTGATGGGTGGAGCAAGTTATAACTCCTTGATGAATCATTAGGTCTCGTGAGACAATTAGATATGGAATTGGCAGAGGCCTTTCCCAATTTTGATATGTGGTTTTGGCCGAGGCCTTAATCATTGTTTGGACATCTTGCTCTTGGCCTTGACAAAATGTTTTAGAATGTCCCGCATTATACATTCCTTCATTATGAAAATATTATTTTTGGTTCATGTGGTTATAAAACAAGTATAAATCCAATGAATTATATTTTTATTATGGCATTATTTACTCAGCTCATATTTCTACCGGATAATGTTTATCGTTATTATTTATAAATTCACGTGTTTTCAATTATTCCCAATTCCTAATGTTTATGTTATCTTCCGTTGTATTGCATACCCTTACTGATCATTTGATCTCACCCATTTCTATGTTTTATTTGTCCTAGGATTCGAATAAGTATGTTATGACGGATATCCCGGTAAAGAATAAAGGATATGAATGTGGTCAATGGATACAATGTTGTTGTTATTTTTTTCATTTTATAATGCTAAATTCATGTATGTAATCTATTTCCCAAGACTACTAAACGGGTCGGTCCTTCGGGACTTGATTCCTTGTAATGATGCCAATGTATTAAAATAATTCACTATCTATGGGCTTATGGGGTCAGGGCATTACACTCGACAGTTACATTGTAAGGTAGAAGTGATGATTACATTGTAAGTTAACTATGAGGTTTCAAGTCATATACTATCCAAAAGGGAAAAATATTTATTAATTAATTCCCTAAGTTACCAATATGATATTATTTATGTGTTCTATGTTTTAGTAACATCTCATGTTTTCAAAAAGTATGTATATGATAATTTATGGTGATAAGTATATCTAGTAAAAATGATTTCATATGTTTATAAGTATTCATGTACTATTAGTATATTTTTATTTTTTTCCCATACTAATATTTTTGTGCAAAACCCAGTAATTAAAAATGTTATTCATTATGATTAAGGATTTTTAAGAGAAAATAAGAAGAAAAGATGAATATTTTTATGAATTCATGTGTTATTAAAAACCTTAGTATTATGGATGAAATGAATATTATTTTAGTAGTACCCTCTTTTATCCTTTTATGATATTTTTATTGAACTATGTCAAAATATTATAATACTCTAAACTAAAAATATCATTGGTAATGTAAGGATGTGAATTCTAATTGAATGTAGTAGATTATATAATGTTTATTGATGGAACCTTATAGTTTCTATTAGAGAATGTTCTAGATAACATTAGGGTTCAAGATGATGTTTATATAATACCATAATTTAGTTTGACCCGATGGTTAATTTTAGATGATTTATAATTTTATGATTACTATATCTCATTGTTTAAGATATTTCTGTTTATAATGGTTTTCTATAGAGGAATCTGTTAAGGTAATGTATGAAAAAATGATAGGACGGTATCATTCGGAATTTACATCCTGGAATCGAGGGAATTTGAACAAAAAATTTTACGAAATTAATGGCCCAGTTTATGTATTTTCTATTTTGTGGTGGCATTTTTGAAATATAACAACTAGAGATACCAAAAAGGAACATGACGCTAGTAAAAAAATTTATGAGGCAAAACCCTCCATCTTTTGTGGATCTTCTAAACTAGTGGTGGGTGAAGTGTGGATTAAATCCCATGAAAATATATTTGATTTCATGTGGTGTTTAGATAATCAAAATTTTGGCCACTATATTTATTTTTTTTGAAGGTTATTATTTCCGTAAGTTTTCAATGGTCAAGAATATCAGGGATAGTGATGATATTGATTCCTAAAAATGAGACTAAATTAAAAAATATTTCCTTCAAAATTATTTTCCTATGGTGGTTTAACATAGGATAGAATAGAAATTACATGAATTGATTGAAGAGGAAGTTGACTCAACGGCAGTGTATGAACTAAACATCATTTGATTGGAAATGCATGCTCGAAATATTATTTGAAATATTCATAGTAAAATCAATCATTTTATTTAGGATTGAATCCAATATAAAAAAGGGAATTGGCCTCCCATGAATACAAAAGTTATGAGAGTATTTTCTAATGTTTTGAGATGGTAGAAATTGAGTTTTCTTATAATCATGAATACTTTGAAAAAAAGTAAAATAAAAGGTCTATAAGTAATTAAATGGTCATGAATCAACCAAAATATGAATGTATGAAAGTCAAGTTTCTAGTTTGTGGGATGTATGTAAAAATGATCCCTAGGGAATTACTCAATAAACCCAAGAATTTTTTCTGATGTGGTAGGTTTGGATTTATTGCCTCATATTTCCATGAAATGGATATTAATGATGGTTTGTTTAATTATGATAAAAAATTTAAGGTGATTTAAATGTGGTTACATGGGGAAATATGAAAAAACATACCCAAAGAAAGACTAGAATGATAGAAAGAATCAAAATTCTCAAAAGAATGTTATCGTGAGATCATTTCTAACTATTTCAATAGAAGCTAGACCATCCAATGAAGTGGTATCAACTACATTTTTTGTTGAATCATATTTTTAAAATATATTGATTTATACAAGGTCTATAGAATCCATTACATTGTAATTTTTTCTCATAAATTGGAAATTTCACATTATCAAATGAGACTAGAATTTATGTATAATCTTTATTGGGAAATATTAAAACAAAAAATATTTTATAAAATATTTATTTTTAATAATTTAGATTGAAATTTCCTGCAAACCATATTTTTTTTACATTATTAGAGTTTGATGTTATTATGGGTAAGTATTTACCTTCTATATATCATGATATGATTAATTATAGAGCTAAAATGTTGATTTTCAAAACGAATTTTAATTTTTATACAAAAATAAACCCATACCATTGATAACAAATCAGTAATATTAGAAGCTATTAATAGACGAAAATGAAAGTTATCTTGATATTGTTTTTGAGAACAAGGGAACTACTCAGGTAATGGACTTTCCAATGGTAAAAGGATACCTTGATGTTTATCCTAATGAGTTTCCTAGTGCTCAAAATGATTGATACGTTGAATTTACTATTGAATTATTTCTTGAATGTAGTCTATTTTCAAAACAACTTTTCGAAAAAAGTGGAAATTTTAGAATTGAAAATTCAGTTACATGAGTTTATTGATAAATGCTTCATTTATTCAAGCACTTCACAATGGGTTGCTCTTTTTTTTCATTAATAAGAAAGCTGGTTACATGAAATTTTACATTGATTATATATCTTTAAATAAAATTACTTTTAATAGTAAGTATCAATTTTCTCATTTCGATGACTTGTTTGATCAACCACATAGAGATTTATAATTTTTCAATATTTACACGGGATCTAGGAACCATCAGCTGAATATGAAGGATGACAACTTCCCTAAAATTGATTTTTATACTATATATGGTCGTTATGAGTTTTTCGTTGTGCTCCTTGGTCATAAAAATGTCCCTATTGAATTCATGGATCTCATGAATAGAATATTATCTGAATATTTGGATAATTCTGTTGTTGATTTAATTGATGATATATTGGTATTCCCAAAAATTTATGCGAATCATGAAAAAAATTTAAGAAATTTCATGAAAACTCTCATGGAAGAAATGTTATATGTAAAATTTATTAAATGTGATTTTTTGTTTCAACGTCTTTATTTTCATAGGAACATTATAAATAATGATGGTAAAATAACTGATCTATAAAAAAGGTTGTTGATGAATGTCTGAGATAGAAAATTGTTATATAAAGTCTTATTTTTATGGGATTAGTATAATATTATAGACAGTTTGTTAAAATAATTGCACAACTATTCAACTAACTAACTATGTTACCACATAATAGGGGTTAAATTTGTTTTCACAGAAGTATGTGGGGTTTTTTTTCAAGATCATAATAAGATATTAGTGAATGATCTAGTTTTGGCCCTAACATCCAAAAGGGATACCTTTTCATCAAAGTGTGATACATATTGGAAGGGATGCTGTTTTTTTCTAATGTATAATGATCAGGTAATTTTCATTGCTACAAGACAACTAAAATATCATTATTTAAATTATCCCAGACTTGATTTGGAATTATCAGCTGTGTTTTTCACATTAAAAATTTGTTTCCATAATTTATATGGAGTTAGATGTGAAATATCTACTATCTATAAACTTTTTATGTATATATTCACTCATAATTAATTGAAAATAAGGTAGAGAATATAGCTAGAATAGATAAATTATAATGAATTCACAATCAATGAACTTCCTGGAAAAGAAAATAATGTGGTGGATTCATTGTTCTAAAATAATCATGCTACATTATGGATTTTACATTTTGAACATGACATCTGGATTAATGATTTTATGAATTTTTTCTTGTATTTTTTTGGTCAAAGAGATTCCTCTATATCTATTGGTGTTAGGTCACTTTTCTTTATCACAACGAATTAAGAAAGCACATATGGAAGACTGTGAGTTATATAAAAACATAGAATTATTTTAAAGGGATATGTTACAAGAATTTAACTTTAATAAAGATTTTGTTTTATGATTTGGTTAGAGATTATGTTTAAATTTTGATTCCCAAGAAAATAAAAAATTATTATGTGAATCTCAGAGTTCTCCATTTTCATTTCATACTTAGACTACTAAGACGTACAAAGAACATCAGGACTATTACCAGGGGGATGGAATAAAAGTATATACTATAGATTTTTCAATTATATTTCTGACATGTCAATGCGTAAATTATATCAAAAACTACCTAAGATGTTGCCTCATCCTTTTATAGTGAAAGTTTCAAAATGGAGAAAATATATCCATAGAATTAGTGGTAGGACTACCAATGACGTCTTGAGGTATCAATTTGATTTTGGTAATTTTTGATTGGATGAACAAATATATATATTTACTTCTTATTCATGATATTATTTTTTTGGGTCATCATTATAAATTGTATGCCAATAAATTTTTTGGTTTCATTGAGTTCCTCTATTAATTGTATCTGAGAAAGTTCCTAGGATTAATTTTGTCTTCTCGAATGACCTTTACAAGTAAATGCGAATGGAATTAATTTTCAACATAAAATTTCATCCTCAATATGAATGATAGAAGGGGGAAAACATTAATACTGAAGAAGTCATCCTTTGAGATTTTCTAATGTATTACTAGGGAAGTTTGTATCAAATTATTTCTCCAGTTGAGTTTTATTATAATAACTATTTTCATTCCAATATAAAGATGAAACTTTTCTAGGAATTATATGGAAAGAATCCTATAACTCCATCATTTTGGAATGAAGTAGGGGAAATGAAGTTGATGGGACCAGAATTAGGAAAGGAAGTATATGAGAATTTGATGATGATCCAGAAACACATAAGGAAATCTTAGAGAAGACAAGAAAGTAATGTCTACAATAGGAGGAGAGACCGTTCATTCATGTTCAGTGATCAATTTTTCCATAAAATAACAATTTGTAAATGTTTTAGGAATGTTGTTATGAGAGGAAATATGATTCCATAGTTCATTGGACCATTTTAAATCCTAGAGAATGTAGGACAAGTTTCCTACTAAGTTTATTTTCCACCTAGTTTATCTCAGGAACATAATGTGGTTTATGTTTCGTTGTTATGTTTATATGATCCAAATTCATCTCATGGAAGAGAACCTCTGATATGATGGCAAACATGTTCATGTTTCTTTATCATAGAGAGAAATTATTTTAGAATAAGTAAAGTCACAATGTTAACATTTTCTGGGGAAACCACATTGTTGAAGAAGCAACATGGGAATCTAAATATAGAATGAGGGAAATGATTCCTCACCTGTTTAATAAGTAAATAAAAATTGTGAGGCAGTAATTTTCAGAAGGTAGGGAGAGTATAAAAACCTAGGTACTTATATGAAATTTTTTTACGGTTTGGAATTAAATATTCAAATTAATTATAAATGTATAATGATATAAGTTTCATTTATATATATTATGGAAGTTAAACTGATGGAATAGTAACTTGACCTTAGGAATAGTAAAATGAACATTATGAATAGTATTCCATCCAGTATAGTAGTAATATCACCCGATAAAGTACAATAAAATTCCTCCATATTATAATTGAAAATAATATATAATTTTTCCTATTAATACATAATTTTTTTAAATTATAAATTATGGTTTGTTATTATTTTATATCATAAATGTTTAATTTCAACATTATAATTTATATAATGAATTAAAATAAAATATACATTCAAAAAATAGATTCATAGATAAATATTTTTTGTTGTTATGATTTAAGTTATTTTTAGGAGACTCTAAATATTTTTTCAAAATATTATTATATATATTATTGTTTTAAAAAGGTATTTTTAAATAAATTATGATATTAAATAAAAATTATATTTATATTATTTAGAAAATTATTTTCATAAAATGGATTTTATTTTTGAATTATATAAATCAATAAATGGTTACGGTGGCTTTTTGATATTTTTCTAAAATACCTGAATTTTGGATGTATAGTAAAATACAATAATTTATGATATAAGTTAAATACATGATTAATTGAGTAATATATGTTGTAATGCTAAGTTAGTCACAAATTCTATAACATTAGATAACTATTTTAATATATTTAGTGACATTTATCAAACTATTCCCAATCTAGAGAAAAAATAATAAACTAATAAATATAATATCGAGAAAACACCCCTCCCCTTTAATATAAATTTCCCCCACACCACCACTTCTCATCACACCTCAAAGACTTGTAACTTTTATAATTTCATCAGAATTATATTCCCAATAATCTTCCACAGATATTGAACTTTTTTCTCACCAAAATTCCAAAACTAATGGCCTTCAGGATGTTCTTAAGGAATGGAATTCAAATGGTAAAACCCTCTTTCATTTTTTTTTCAATTTCATTAATTTTATTATACTCACTTCACCCCTCCCCCATATCCATGTGGCATGAATACCCATTATATTATATATATATATATATATTATCATGATGATGAAAAAATTCATCTTTCTTATTTTTTCTCCTCTCGCTTTTAATATAAAAATGAGAAAATCATCCATGTTGTGTCAATTTACGACCATGGTTGGTGATAAATTTTAGAGATCCTATTTCACACAAGTATGAATTTTAATTATAGGAAAGAAGATTATCATATCTAGGTGATGAGATGGATTGTTATTCAAAGCCCCAGTGTGCCAGTAATTAATTTCATAACAATATTAAATATAATTTATATTATGTGCTCACAATTTTCTAGAAAAATGGGATATCTATTAAATAGAGTATCAGAAAAATATGAGACCAACATTGAATCCAAAATGTGAAGTTTACCAGTGAAAAATAAATATTGTTAGTGCATGTTGTATAGATAAAATAGACTATTGTGGGTGCATTATGTGAATTCATTTATTAATTATATATTTAATTAATTAAACACCTAAAAGGTATTTTCCTCAATAAATATGAAACTATAGTGAATCAGAAGTGTTATCCATATAACCCAATGATAATTTAGTGAAGAGATCCACATCATAAATTGCCGATTTTAGATCAGAGGAGTACGAGCCTCTGGATTGAGGAGAATTTGAAATTTTGTAATTGTAACAGATAATCATCTTTCATTATAGAGTGATTTCTTCATTAACAAATGATCCAATATCATTATATGACTCATCATATGTGGATTTAGACCATTATTATTAAATTATTGATCATGATAAATTATTTAACTAAGATCTGTGTTCTTTTTAAAACTTTGCATGTGCCCATGTATAATATTTAATTTATATATTTAATTAGACCATTGTGAAATTATTTATCTCCTCGAATATCCCCAATTTAAATTCATTGGCTAGTAAATATAGGAAAAGATTATTTCATCATTTTTTCTTATTTACCTCTCCAATTATACAATGTGGTCTTCATATCTTGACCATTAGGTTTCAATTCGACTATTTCTGGGTTGGAGAAACATTATTGGACTCATAGATTCATGGAAGATATATATAAGACCAACAGATAGATGTCTAAAGCAAAGAATGAGAATATTTTCAGTATTAGTGTGATTATTAATGTGGATATGGGAACCAAGAAATATTTGAATGTCATAGGAGGAGAAATGGTAGTGTTTGGGTTTCATGCAGGAGGATTGGGTTTTATTTCCAGGCCAACAGATGGTCGAAAATGACGTACATTGATGTATTTGACCAATTTTGGATGAAGTGTAAGCAGAAATAGTTAAAAAAGTTTCATATTTTAATAATAGGGATCATATATCTATTTATGGTAAAGACCTAACTACATGTGTGTACTCTGAAGAATACACGACATGTAGGACCATTGATATAGTGGCTAGGGTTTCTGGAGAGTTAAATATAACAAATCATGTGGAACCTCACATGTTGTGTGACTCGATACTGGTGACCCATCATATACTCATGGAGTACACAAAGACATGCACAAACAGGAACATAACCAAGGTACAGAAACTTGTAAATGACATACAGACATGACCAGGAGTATGGGCAGAACCCCATATGGATGAGGCTTGACTTTTTTTCCCCTTACACATCATGTCAGGATATAGGGTCAGTGATTCATGTACTAGTGGGGACAGAACCTGGTATTGGAGCGGGGCCACACATTGTGTGGGCCCCTTACATGTCGTGTACTATTACTTTTTAAGGAATCATCCACCACTTGTATCTAATTTATTTGGACTGAAATGTTTTCCCATTATTTTCCTATCTTGAGGGTTTTCCACGTAATATGATATGGTGGACTTTAAGGTATACTTTGAGATACGATGGGAGATGTTCCAAGAATGGTGTTTGTTTATGCAACATCTGATGATTGTAGTGATCAGGAAATATCATTTCATATATTATAGTGGAACCCTCAAAGTGGGATTTGGAATGGGGTATATACTAACATTTGGATTGGCACACTCCTAATGGGTAGGGAATTATTTCATTACCATTAGAGTGGAACCCTTATACAATGGCCTCAAATGAATCCTCTATCAATTATCATAGGGGACCCTGCTTATTAGGCAGGGCGTGGATCCTCTACCATTAGAGTGGAACATTCCTACCAGGACATGGAATGCATCCTCTGTTGAATATCATAGTATCACCCCTCTACTTTTATGGGAATGGGTCCTTGACCATTAGAGAAGATCCCTTCTATCAGGACATGGTCTGAGTCATATATCGACTATTATAGTGGCATCCTCTAGATAAGAAGTGAATGGGATCTCAAGCATCTGATTGGAACCCACCTTTTTTATCAGGGAAGCGGTCCTATAACTAGATATTGTGGACCCTTGACTATGGGGTATATTGGAGAGATGTGTCTTACCATGTATGTTTCTACTGAAAAAATGTGAAAGAGGCTTGGTATCATTTATTGTCCTCTTGGAACTATTGGAACTCTTTCCTGGATTGGGTTGTGTGATAAAGATTCCCTTTCTCTCTCATTTGGCATTCATTTGTTGAATATATATATATATATATATATCAATGTTGTTTGATTATGTTATTCTCTTTTTATGGGTTGTGTTATATATTCCCATTGTGTCTCTTACAACCCCCTCCCCCTTAGCTTTTGGTTCATCTTACAGGTATGTATATACTCACCTCTATGTGGGCTTTACCTTCCAGTGACGTTTCTTATATATTTGAAGGAAAATTAAACTGTGACTATAGAGAATCCTGAGCATATTGTTGTGTATAAGACCCCGTATGATGGTCAGTGATGGGAGACATAGAGAGGGGATCTCTTATCACATTACTTTTCCAATTTTTAGGTTTGGACATCATTCAAGTTTGGCATGTATTTTACCCTTTTACTTTTTTGATTACCTTGTAGTACTCATGCACTCCCTGGAGGTTTTACATGTATGAGTTATTCTTTAGAAGATGAATAATTAATTATTATTCCTCAATATTTCTACATGTATATTGTTTGGTGTGTTCACATATATACCATAGGAAAAGGAAACCCATATTATTTATTCCTTTTATTGCTTTTTGTGGGCATGTAGTCCATGGAGGTGAGCTTGTGGTTGTTGCGGCATGTGTTCAATTAGATCAGGTCATGATAGATTTGTACTATAGTAGATCATTCCATGGGTTTATTTTTGGATTTGTATCCATATATTTTTTTTGGGATTTTGGAAATAGTTACAGTGTGTTTCGAGTGTGAATTTCAGGTCTGGGAATCCAGGGTTTGTGTGGAAACCAATATATCCGTTGACCCATACACTAACAACCATCTTTTCGACACTATACTTTAAGACATTGGTTGTTAGGATCATTGGTACATGCATGATATATGAATTAGTATTTAACTATCCATATTTAGTCATCTCAACACACACACGCACATATATACACATGTTCATCTAACTATTGTAATCCTTGATTAAATCTTCAATATGCCTATGTGATGAAAGACATCCAAGTTACTGATTTTAAATCATGATGATATTCTGATGAGTGATGAGGACGTTATTTAGGGGCACTAATGTGAGATTTTTCTTCTATATGGACAAGTATAAAACCCCACACCTGTTGACCAATAGATTGTACTAGAAAAGAAAGATCAGGATGCACACAATCTCAGCACACACTGCGAGTTCTAGTACTATTATATACTGGATATATAGTGATCTGTATTCCCAGAATGTTGAGAATTGACTAGAATAAGTGAAATGAGTTTTTAGGATTTCCCAAACAGTAAATGATTAGGTCGTTGTGCTAGAAGCAAGTATCTTCCATAGAGTAGATGGGCACTAGTGGTGTCTAGTAAGGAAGATTCATTATTATTGTAAACATTCATGAAATAAATTCTAGTAGCTATTTCAAATGGGGTATAATCTCTCATGATTCATCATAGTTTGTATTTAGGAACTTCATGGGTTGAAACAAAGAGAGGTGACAATTAATGAATATTCCAGGGGTTCACAGGCCTTCCACAGTACTTCCTTGACAAGATTTAAGATCACTAATTTCAGGAAAGGAAGTTTGAGGAGGGTATCTATAGATACATCTAAGATAGTGTGGTACCCTTTGTTATTATAAATAATGCTAGTGTGTTGTAGAAGGTTATTATGATTCATAATATTTTTTTAGAGGGATTTCACATAGCTCAAGTTGGTAGTGGAAGTTTTTAGGCCGATTCATCTGAAACAACTAGTTGGTGAGAGTTTTAGGATTTTGGGGTATGGTATCTTCATTGGATCAGACCATAGAATTTTTTCATGTATCTCATTAAATTAATAGTGGAATATTGATGCTCATAGAGGGGATATATTATGTATTTGATGGACGTTGTAACATGTAACATATTTCCCAAACTGATATGCTGAGGAGGGAAGGATGATAACAGATGGACCACCATGTTAGTGGAATAATCATGATTAAAAATATCATAAGAATTAGAAGGGTATACCCCTGGTAAGTAGATATGAAAAATTAAAAGGGGGGTCACTAGGGGGAGGAGCTGTAGGAAGTGGGTGATGTTATGAGGCCCTTACACCACCACCACCTGGTAGATCACATTAGGCCCAGGGAGCATGCAGTCCAAGATGTGGGTAACTATATGATATAGAGTTATATAACCCAGTGGCACATGAGATGATCAGTGATATGATACAAGTTATGTATACTCTTGAATTAGAATTAGTATACACAATTTTATCCCATTCCACAATCTATTTACTCTCGGAGAATATCTGGAGGTCCTAGTTGCAATGTTAGCCTAAAAGATTTTACTTGACCTTCCAAAATGGAAATACTCTTCAATGTATTTTTACTTCTAGTAGTGCAATCCATAACTCAGGAAAGAGAGGTTCTGATGGGATCTTTTTTCACCGTGATGATAAATTATGAAGTCATCTTGGGAATTGATTGTTTTTCATTTGTCTGAAACTATATTGATGGTCAACGTAGATGAGTCAGATGCCTTTACTTTGATCAGATGAGATTATACAATATTGGTGAGAGATATATCATGGTGGAGCATGTAGGTTTTTTAAGAAAAAGGCTGAAACCCATCACTCATTAGTTTTTGAGGGCGTTCATTAGTGTAGTGGGTTCTTCGAGCATCTGGATTCCATAATACATGAAGGATTTTATTGAAGTCTTTCTTGGGGAAGTTTTAGGACTACCTCTGATGTGGGAGACTATGATTTTTATTGACATCCATCCCTTGAATCTTATAATATGTTCATCCGAATATTGGAGAACCCATACTGATCTCTTACAGCTACACTAGTAGTTGGATGACCCTTAAGAGAAGTTTTTTTATCAAACCTAGTATTTCCACTAGGTAGCTCTAATGTTATTTGTGAAAAGGGATTATAAGATCATGTTGATTTTTATGAATTACCTTCTCCTAAGTCAGGAAACTATAAACAAAAAGTACCAAATTCTATATATTAATGACCTCTTTTAACATTTTCCAGGGACATGATTTTTCTTTAAGATCGATATAAGGTTCATATACCACCGATTAAATGTTCTGGAGGTAGATATTATGAAAATAGTATTCTTATATCGCTATGTATATTTTGAGTTCCTAGTGATTCCTTTTGATGTGAAGAATTACCCCACTATGTTTATGGCTTTGTTCAACGAGATTTTATTGCCTTATTTGACTTATTTTATTTTTTTATTGATATCATACTCATATACTCAGTGTATGAGGAGTATCATATAGAGCACATGGGGATTGTCTAAGATTTTATCCAAGATCACCATGTTTATGGAAACATCATGATCTGATATTTAGGGATACATGAGGTTCACTTCCAAAGGAATTCCATTTATGGGCATGGATTAGTGGTGGACCCGGAGAAGATCGATGTAGTGTTTTCTTGCGATCCTCCCAAGAATGTGTTACATGTGAGAGGATTTCAAGTATTGTAGGGGTACACTAGGAGGATTCATGAAGAATTATCTAGGATTAAAGAACCATTGGACACAATGAAATGGATATGGAAAACATTAACCTAGACTACGAAATCCTTGAGAGACTTCAAGGAGTCGACATTGAGGCTGATGAGTGCTCATATTTTGAGACAACTAGAGGAGGGTGCAGAGTATGTAGTGTATTTTGATGCCTTTGGCACTGGTCCCAGAGAGATTTTGAGGGTGAGACAAGAATTTATCTATATGAGTTGAGGTAACTGAGAACACATGAGCACAACTAAGTTACTCATGGGATATAGTTGGAAGTTGTAGTCTTCTCTATGGGGATATTGAGGCACTATCTGTCATGGCCCATCCCTCAGGGCCCGGGCCATAACTACCCCAATCCAACCTTCCATAGGACAAAGGATGGTGACTAGCACCGAAAGGCGTATGGAAGGCGGGCTTTGGGTAGTCACGGAACCGACCTCGAGGGACGGGTTGTGAAAAATTGGTATCAGAGGAGTCGGTTCTACTGTAGAACAGTGGAATATGATATTTTTAATGGAAAGAGTGTTAACTGTATTGAGTATGGTTATCAGTTTAGGGATTCCAGTGTTGGTGCGGCGACCTACTTATCTATACACCTGGACCATGACTTCTGATTTCAGACTTAGTGCACAAAAACATATATTTTGTGTGTGTTTATAAAAAGTTTTTTTGTGATCTCTTTAATAATTCTAACCAGATATAACATATGGACTATGGCACAACTGTTTCCTTTCAAGATTCCACCACAAAGACATCAAGCTAGGGTTTGAGGTATAGTTCGCGCTGATAGCCCACCGAGCAATAAGGCATTAGTACATGGCCCTTTATCAGTAGGAGCACCAAGGGAGGCACTGCAGTACCATTACACATTGAGCCACTGATTCTACAAACCCCAGAAGTAGAGGGTTCAAACCGTTTGAGATAATTTCATGAGTTCCAGCGCGAGAGGCAACTGAGGTTCCGTGGCGAGACAGCCCCACAAGTGGCTGAGGATTGGCTGGAGGACATGGTGAGAGTCATCTGACTGGTAGGGACACTAGATGATCTCATGGTGATCCATAACGCTATTCTTTTATAGAAAAAAACATGCATATGGTGTATCATGATTCTCAAGGTTCACGATGAGGTGACACTTCTCTAGGAAGACTTTGAGAGCCTGTTTCGGGTTGAGTTTGTCATCGGTACCATTCACGCAGTGAAAATATATGAGCTTCTTCATCTGCAGTAGGGAAGCATGAGTTTGGCCAGTACTGTGTGAGGTTCACCGAACACTCATGCTACTCCATTGATATGGTTCAGGACCCATTATTTAGGGCTCGGACCTTCGATCAAGGACTCAGGCGGGAGGTCAGGGCTTTGATGATTTCTCTCAGTATCCCGACATAGGTGGGGGTGTTAGAGAGAGCCCTCTTAGTGGTGAGTTTTCTTACTGATTAGTCACAAGAAGTGAGACCCACCACCGGGTGTCACATACTATAGTCTACTACAGCTGGCATCAGATAGTTGTCACAGAGGTCCAAGAGGACTAGACCTACAGGTGGACAACCACATGACATAGGGTCAGTTGTGTGGGGCATCAGAGGTAGATCCAGTCATGCTAGGAACATGCAGTGTTACACCGGTGGTGGGTAGGGTCACATGGCTTGAGACAACATGACCCGCCATATAGAAGATCAATATATGTTTGAAGGACCACCCAGGAAGAGACAGAGGTTCGACTAGGGAGGTCTACAGGGAGCAGGTGGACGTGGATGAGGAGCTGGCCGTGCAGCTAGCAGTGGGTGATGATTTGAGATGTTACAGCCACCACCACCAGGAGGTCCATCCTGACCAGAGGTAGTAGGTGGATATGGACAAGCTTAAATCTAGGTAGCTGAGGCGTATGACCATGGTGCTCTGGAGATGATACGAGGTATGATCTGTGCCTACTCCCCCTTAGCAGATGTACTTATAGAGACATGTGCCAGCAATTATTTTATTTCCACTACCCTCGTTCGGAGCTCAGATATTCTGGTGGAGTCGTTAGATCGATCCTTATGACTGGAGACTCCTATGGGAGAGGATTCGAAAATTAAACACTGGTGCCGATAGTGTGAGCTTACTCTAAGAGGTGAGAGCTTCAGGTATGATACCATAGTAGCGGCGTCGAGGCCTTACGACGTCATCTTGGGTATGGAATGGTTATCTACATTCCATGCCCATATTGACTATTTTAGGCATAATGTGTGGTGTGTCCATAAGGATGGGACTAGTTTTACCTTCACCAGAGAGAAGGGACCCTTTGCAGCATAGGATGGACTTACCTGGAGGAGACTCCAGCCGATCACTCATCAGTTGGATAGCCCTACCCTCGAAGCGGTTGATGTGGAGTGTACTAGTTATCCTGTAGTGGTGGACCAATATGCTAATGTCTTCTATGATGATGTTCCAGGTCAACCTCCTTATAGAGAGGTGAAATTTTACCTTGACTTGTACCCCAGGACGGAACTGATATCTACAACAGCGTATCAGATGGCTCCTGCAGAGCTTCATGAGCTACGCGTACAACTAGAGGACTTACAGGAGAAGGGGTTCATCGAGCACAATGTTTATCCTTGGGCAGCCTTGATTTTTTTCTCTAAGAAGGCATATGGGAGGTTGGAACTTTGTGTTGACTATGAGCACTTAAATCGGGTGACCGTGAAGAACAAGTACCCACTCCTGAGGATTGATGACCTCTTTGATCAGCTGAAGGGAGGGTGGTATTTCTTGAAGATAGACCTCAGATCAGGCTCTCAACAGCTTAGAGTATGGGAAGAGGATTCATAACACACCATGCTTCCATGATATGATTCTCTTTGAATAATATAGTAGAGTGTGTTGTACGCAACTTTGAAACTCTAACGCACCACAACCAATCAAAGTAGTCGTTATGAATAGTAATACCCAATTTTTGAAATTTTATAAATTATACCACTAAAAATGGAATTCATTATTTGATTTAGAATATCATAATTATCTTAGGGTGAAATTTTTGTACTTTTCAGATAACTTTTATATTTTGATGAATAGTGAAAATTACTAAATTTTAATTAAAAACAACTTTTTTGATCAAAATAATTAATAGTGATAAATTATTTATTTTAGTGGTTTTAAAGTATATATTGAATATATTTTTACAATTTAATACAATTTTGGTCATTGGAAATTATTTCACAATTAAACCGTACATAAGAAAGTGTCATTCTTTTGATAGTTATTATTTCTTAAAAACACGCTTTTTGTTTTGACAGCGGGAATTAATTTTAAATTAATTTATGCTACTTCTGTGTTTTGAATTTAGAAAAATGGATTCCATATTTAGAATCAGGAGGTAAAAATTGTGTAAATAGGTAACTTTTTTTCGACATTTTGAATAGTTATTTCAGTAAATATTTTTTTACCATTGTTAATGGGTAAATCCAGTAAATAAGGGTAAAAAATAATATTATAATAGTAAAAAATTACCCTAAAACATGTCGTAACCCTATTTGTTGATACATATCCGACCATGAGCATCTTTGGATCGATTTTGGGACCCCATGGATCCGCCTTTAAGTGATAATGACACTTTATATTAATTAAGTAAAAGTAAATACAAAAATGACATAAGCATATATATTTTAGAAAAACAATTTTTACATAGAGTTATATATGTTATATTTTCAAATATAAATATTAATTAGATAGATAAAACTATTTCCTAAATAATGGAATTTTATTTATAATTTTGAGAAATTAAATAATTTAATTTATTTATGACACAATGGTGATGCAGTAATTACCTAATTAATGAAATATTAAGATAATTGATATTAAAAATACCAAAATAAATGTAATTTGAAACTTTTTATGTATTAAATTAATTTTATAGGATACTATGACATATTTAGATTGGTTATATGATTTTTTTTCGAAGTAAGGATTCTTTTATGAATTTATCAAAAACAAAATACCCAATAGTGTCAAAATTGACATAAATGAGTTTTTAAAACAAGTATTATATTATTAATCGATATTTTGATCATAAAAAAATAAGGTCCTAGAAAAAGGACTTATTTCATGATAGGGGAATCATTAATGGACCACTTGGGGGTCGCTTGGATTCTTATTGTATTTTTATTTACTATATAATATAAAGATAAAAAGTGACATGGTAAATGTCAATCTAATTTACTAAGAGATGAAACTAAAAAGATAAGGTCGATATAATGATCCAAACCTATCTAAAAGCTATTGGTTGAAAAGATTTCGACCCATACCCACTATAGAATTTGAATAATCTACTTTTGAGCCATTAGAAACCAAATATGAATTTATTATAAATTAATAATTTTTGTTTTTTCTAAAGAGCCCCTCATCCCCCTTATAAAAGGACACAACTTCTAACCAATTATTTACACCTTCAAACCCTTTTGGCTCAGCCAAAACCAGACCAAATACTATTTAAACTTCCCAAAATTCAACCTAGAGGACTTAGTTTGATGATAAATCCAACCTGAGGATCCATTTTGATCAAATTAAAAGGAAGTACCCGAAGAAGAGGTAATGTTTTCACCACCCTCTTTCACGTTCCTTTTTTCTTTAACTTCTTCTTTCTTTTTTATTTCAATTATAAAATAATAACTCCAATATCTCCTATATAATGTGATGTTATTATAAATATGTTACAACCATATTAAGTAATATATCCATCATTTGAATGACATGTCACCATACGTGCGTACATACGGCTTACCGTCTCCATGTCGTGGTGTAATTGTTATTCAAAAACATTATTATTTGGATGTGTATGATAATGATTTTTAATTGATGTAAATAATAAATATAACATGATAATGATTGTTTATATATGATATAACATCCAATTATATATTATTTTAATATCAAAAGAATGATATTGTCACTCATGCGTACGTACGGACTACCGTCTCCACGAACGCGATGAGATTAATTCCCCATCATATCCATGCAATTATAATTCTCATTTAATGATCAAAAATAATGTTTAAGAGTTGATATCATTTTGGATATGAATAATATACAACCAATACATATCAAATATCATATTAATGTATATGATTCTTTTATAATTTAATAAAAATTATTTCACCATTATACAAGACGTTAACCTACCCTCAACAAAGGAAAAGTACAAGGTAAGGGTTTATTTCAAAATCTCTTCATTATCCAAGGTTGTTTATACATAATTATCAACTGGGACCTCTTTATCATCCACATCCATGTTTCTTAAAAATGTATTTAAAAACATTCATAATATTTTATAGACTATGGGTTAAAGTAATTTAAACCCTTGTTGACTTTTATAAGATGTTTATAATGGAATCTTTCCGTCGTTTTCCAAACAAGGTCATTTTCAACCTTCTCTACATAATTAAGGTAAGACTGTATTTTTAACTTATACGTAGGGTGAAACTATTTTCCACCATTATAAAATCGTCGAAGCTTCCCTTAAAATCTTATAATATTATTTTTAAAGTAAATGTTTTCTTTCATAATTATGTGGCATTTAAATGTTTTCAAAAAGAGATATTTCTCTCAAATAGTTTTGGTTTCATATATGTCAACATCATTTGATGGATATTAAGTTTATTTGAAGTTGATTTATTATGATACAAAACTTCCATATTGTATTGAAGGTTTTGTGATATGTTTGAATATGGATGTCTTATTTTTATACCATTAATGGTTTTTGGAGAAAGTATTGACATTTCGTATGTTAGTTTTAATATGAATTTTTATGTTATGTTTAAACATGTTCATATGAGGAACGCATTGGACTTAATAAGTGACTGGTGGAGCCCGCTACATCTTATCGA
This sequence comes from Viscum album, assembly GCA_963277665.1. Lineage (NCBI taxonomy): Eukaryota > Viridiplantae > Streptophyta > Magnoliopsida > Santalales > Viscaceae > Viscum > Viscum album. The sequence goes on from OY728127.1 coordinate 322,005,252, forward strand.
TGCATCGGTAGGTCTCATGAGACAAACTTGTGTCTTGTCACGAGGCCTTGACAAAATATTATTTGTAGTCTTGGCACGAGGCCTTGGCTACGTGGTTATGATAGTCTGGCATTATGCATTCCTTCATTATGAAAGTGGTTATTGATATTTCATTTGTTTATTTGATTAGTAGAATATCCATGCGAATATGTAAATGGAATTATTTCATTTTATTTCTGGAATATTATAATGATGATCAAGTTTAAAAGGGGTTTTTTGTTATACATTGCCTTAAATGTTTATGATTATTTAAGAAAGTTTCCGCAATATTGTTATCCTTACTGGGCATCTGAGCTCACCCCTTTCTATGTTTTATTTTTTCCAGGATGTAGAGATGTATTTTATGAATGACCTGTAGGGATAGTATGAGCGGATATGAGTGTGGTATATGGACACAATATGTTGTTGTAGTTTTTCACTTTATGATGTAATGTGATCTTTATGAATGTATCTAGTGATTCCAAGGCTACTAAACTAATCGGTCTTTAGAGACTTGATCTTTCTTGTGATCATGCAAATGTTAAGTAATAATGCACCGACTCTGGGTAACTGGGATCGGGGCATTACAGTTGGTTTTAGATAAAGATTAGTACAAACCTTGGAATCTAGATTTAGATGAACTCTGATTAGAGTACATAGACCTATAATGGACATTGAGGATTAGTATATAGTAACTTACTAGAATTTTGGTATTGTAGAGATTTTGTGAGTTTTCCGATCAATACATCCCTGTCTGTATACGAGAAGGTAGAGTCGGCTCTAGCACAGATGTATATAGGGGTAAAACCCGAAAACACCGCTTTGAGCTAGATTCGAATGGGAACTGGCGCATGACAACAGGTCTTTCTTCACTCTTGGTTACGACACTCCCAGGAGATATTCTTAGGATAATTCTCATTTTATTTACAAACCATTAGGAAGGGTTTATGATTATATACTTTTTCAAAGAATTTTTTTTATGATAATGGATTATATCCATAAATAGTTCAATTTATGTTCAGTGTTTTACAATTATGGAATTATGTATTTTTCTTCATAAACTGATCCAGTTTATGCCATTTTTTAGAAATGGTGCCTAGTGGAAGTAATGGAAATTGTATAAATGCATGCATCCTATGTAGGGATTTCCCTCCTGCTCAAGATAATTATAGTGGAGCTAGTGATGCGACTGGTGCTGATCAGCTAATCACCATACCGGGACAACTCACTCAGGTTTTGAATAATAACCTTACCCATATGGAGCACCATGATCCGCATCATGGAGGATCAATGTTAGATCGCATCATGAGGCAGCGACTAGAAACATTCAATGGGAGTACAAATCCATTAGTAGCTGAGCAATGGATATGCTCCATAGAGAAAATATTTCAGGATTTGGGGAGTAGGGTAAGAGAAGAAGTTATCATGGTAGTTTATCGCCTCACTAGAGATGCTGATCAATGGTGGTCATTAATACAAAACATGAAGGAATATGATTAAGTATCAAATATTGAATGGAGGGAGTTCAAAGATCTCTTCTTAGAAAAATACTTTCCTCGTGACCATCGAGCAGATATGGAAAGGCAATTTCTGAGTCTGAGGAAAAAAGATGATGAGAATGTCGCAAATTATGAGGATAACATTACAAGGTTAGTGAGGCATGTATCAAATTATATACATAACCCAAGAAGTAATATTGATCAATTCTTTGATGGGTTAAAACTATTTCTCCGTCGATCATTAGTCTCACAATCTTTCTCATTGTACGAAGATATTGTATCATGTCCTATCAAGAGGAAAAGGAATTCACTAAGTATTACGACTTTACGGTAAAGCAAGAGAAGAAGAGATCTGATGAACACTCTAGAAATGAAAATAAAGGAAATAAGGGAAAATTTGATTATCCATCCTACAGTAAATGAGTGGAGAAACACCCCAGTACATACGTGAAGGTAATGTGAGTCTTTTAAAAGTGAGGTGAAAAAGGCCACCAAGCTCATGATTCTAAGGGAAATAGAGTTGATGTCAACAAGGAATGCTATAATTGTAGAGATATGGGACAATATTCAAATGAATTTCCTACGCGTCAGGGTAACATACCTCAGAAAAGGCCAAGGGATTAAGGACAAGCTTATGTTATCACTACTGATGAGGTACAAGCTTTGAAAGACATGGTGGCAGGCAATTTAATGGTTTCTCTCAATTTTATCAAATGCATTATTTGATTCGGGATCATCGAATTGCTTCATATCTTTCTATTTTTAGATGAAAATTAGATATTTCCAATTTGATTTAATAAGGGAGTTGTCAGTTAAAATTCTAAGGGAAGTATCATTGCAACAAAGTTTTGTGAATCAGCCCCCATTATAGCACATAAATGATCTTTATTAGCAGATATCATCATCATACCTATGATTGAGTTTCATATAATCCTTGGTATGGATTGGATTTTGTACCATGATGCGAAGATTTATTGAATGAATAAGGAGGTTACGATTTTGATCTTGATGATAAGGAACACCTTATCTTTAGAGAAGAATCATCACCACCTAATTCTTATCTAGATCCACCTCTTGTAGCTCAACTAAATTCAATTATTTGGGAGGAATAGAATGAAATGACTCTGGGTGAGTAAAGGAATGTTAAAATATAGGATGTACCTATTGTGAAAGAATATGTAGATGTCTTTCTAGAAGATTTACTTGGACATCCTCTAGAATGAGAAGATGAGTTTTCAATTGACTTAATTCTTGGATCACGGGATATATCGAAGACCCCTTATAGAATGGACACTGTGGAGTTAGATGAACTAAATAAACAACTAGGGGAATTTAGTAATAAGGGATTTATTCTCCCTAGTGTTTCTCCTTGGGGATCCCCTGTTCTTTTTGTTAAAAAGAAAGATGGATCTATGAGGCTATGTATCGACTACATGGAGATCAAAGCTATAAATATAAAGAAAAAGTTTCCCCTACCTCGCATGGATGATTTTTTGACCAAATACATGGAGATAAATAGTTTTCAAAGATTGAACTTCGATCTGGATACCATCATTTGTGTGTGAAGAAGGAAGACATTCCGAAGACAGAATTTCGAACCAGGTATGGGCATTACGAGTTTACAGTAATGCCTTTTGGGCTGACTAATGCACCCTATGTTTTCATGGATCTAATGAACAGAGTTTTCAAGGAATATCTTGATGATTTTTTAGTAGTATTTATTGATGATATCTTGGTATACTAAAAAATCTATGAATATCATGAAAATCACTTGCACAATATCTTGAAGACTCATAGAAGACATGAATTATATGTGAAGTTTAGCAAGTTTGAATTCTGGGTTTAGGAGATTTCTTTTCTTGGCCATATTGTCTCTAAGGATGGAATCTCTGCTGATCCTGCTAAGACAAGAGCAATCCATGAATGACCAGCACCATTGAGTATATCCGAGGTATGTAGTTTTATTGGTTTAGTAGGTTATTATCGACGTTTCGTCCATAATTTTGCCCGATTGGATAACCCATTAACAAAGATCACGCATAAAGCGGTAAAATTTGTTTGGACAAAAGAGTGTGAATAATTTTTTGAAGAACTGATGAAATGATTAGTCAATGATTCTATATTGACTCTACCATCGGCGAATGATGGGTTTGTTATTTACAGTGATTCTTTAAAGAAAGGAATTGGTTATGTCCCCATATAGAATGATAGGGTTATTGCCTACGCATCATGAAAGCTGAAAAATTGTGAGCAAGACTATCCTACTCATGATCTTGAGTTAGATGTTGTAATATTTTATTTGAAGATATGGAGATATTATCTCTATGGTGAAAAATGTGAGATATAAATCAATAATAAGAGTTTGAAGTATATTTTCTCATAGAAAGAACTCAACATGAGGAAAAAGAGAAGGCTTGAACTACTCAAGGATTATGATTGTACTATACACTACCACTCGGGGAAGGCAAATAAGGTAGCAGAATCTTTGTGTAGAAAGGATCATGGAGTTTAGAATTTAATGAGAATTGAAAGGGATCATATTTGCATGGATCTAGTGAAGTTCGATATGGGAATTACCAAAGAAGGTCAAACATCGATACTTTTTCAAATGGTTTCCAAACCATCATTAATAGAAATGATATAGAGTTCTCAGACCAATAATGAAGAATTTCAAAAGAAGATTAATGCTGTGAATGATGGGATATTGCGTGACTTTGTGTTTGAAGACGGAATTTTGAAATTTCAGAAGAGACTTTGTGTTCTCGATATTCCTGATCTAAAAAGGGAATTGTTGGAAGATTCTCATAGTTCTAGTTTCTCTATACACCCTGGGAGAAAAAAATTATATAGATTTAAAGGAACATTTTTGGTGGGACAACATGAAGAGGGAGATTTCTGATTTTGTGTCATGATGTATGGTTTGTCAACTAGTGAAGGATAGAAGGCAACATCCTGGAGGAGTCATGCAACCTCTTCCCATAGCTGAGTGGAAATGGGATAATATCATGATGGACTTTGTCATGTGGCTACAAAAGACTCCTAGAAGGAACGATGAAATATGGGTTATTGTTGATCGTCTTACCAAGTCATCACATTTTCTTGCTATAAGAGAAGATCTACCACTGGAACGTATAGAAAGAATATATATTAATGAACTTGTGAGACTTCATGGAGTACCCTTATCGATTTTTTCTGACCGTGATCCCCATTTTACTTCAAGATTCTGGAAGAGTTTTCAAAAGGCCTTGGATACTGAACTTCGTTTGAGAACTACCTACCACCCTCAAACAGATGGAAAATCAGAACAGACTATTGAAACCTTAGATGACATGATGAGATCTTTATCACTTGACTTTTACGGTATGTGGGATCAATATTTACCTCTGGTAGAATTTTCCTATAACAATAGATTTCATTTAAGTATTCATATGGCACCATATGAAGCTTTATACGGAAAGTGATGTCGTACACCAACCTGTTGGGATGACGTTGTTGAAAGAAAACTTGTAGGCCCAGAACTGGTGGAGGAATGGATGGAAAAGGTAATGGTAATCCAAAACCACATCAAAGCTTCTCAAATTAGGTAGAAGAGCTATGCCGATAACCGAAGTAATGATTTGGAATTTCAGGTAGGAGATCATGTTTTCATGAACGTATCTCCAGGAAAGGGAGATATACATTTCAGTAAGAAAGGTAAATTGAGTCCCAGGTACAACAGACCTTTTGAAATTCAAGAACGAATTGGGGCTGTAGCATACTGTTTGGCAATGCCGCCAAATCTCTCCAAAGATCATGATGTGTTCCATGTATCATTGTTGAGAAAATACATGCATGACCCAATTCATGTACTCACCGACGAGGAATTAGAACTGGAACCTAATATATCTTATTGAGAAGACCCCATCAGGATTCTTGATAAAAGAAAACAATTGCTGAGATACTGGACGACTCGTCTTGTAAAAGTTTTATGGAGAAACCATAAGATGGAAGAGGCAACATGGGAACCCGAGGAACTTATGATGAAGAACCACCCGAGTTTTTTCATGTAGTAGTATTCTAGAAATTTTGAGGTTGAAATTATTTGAAGGAGGGGATAGTGTAACACCCCAAGCTTCCACGGTATGATTCTCGTTGAATAATACAATAGCATGTGTTGTACTCATATTCGAAATTCTAACACACCGCGACCAATCAAAGTAGTCATTATGAATAGTAATACCCAATTTTTAAAATTTTATGAAATTTATCTCTCGAAATGGACTTCCTTTTTGGATTCGGAATATCGAAATTATCCTTGGGTGAAATTTTTGTACTTTTCGGATAACTTTTATATTGTGATGAATAGGGAAAATTACAAAATTTTAATTAAAAACAACTTTTTTAATCAAAATAATTAATAGTGATAAATTATGAATTTTAGTGGTTTTAAAGTATATTTCGAATATATTTTTATTATTTAATACAATGTTGGTCATTGGACAAAATTTCCCAATTAAACTGGACATAAGAAAGTGTCAATCTTTTGATAGTTATTATTTCTAAAAAACATGCTTTTTCTTTTTTCAGCGGGAATTAATTTTAAATTAATTTCTGCTACTTCTGTGTTTTGAATTTAGAAAAATGGATTCCATATTTATAATTAGGAGGTCCAAATTTTATAAATAGGTAACGTTTTTTTAGACATTTTTAATATTTACTTCGGTAAATATTTTATTTACCATGTTAAAAGAGTAAATCGGGTAAATAAGGGTAAAAAATAATATTATTATAATAATAAATTACTCTTAAACGTGTTATAAACATATTGGTTGATACATGTCCAACCATGGGCTTCTTTGGGTCGATATTGGGACCCCATAGATCCATTTGTATGTGATAATGACACTTTATATTAATTAAGTTCAAGTAAATACAAAAATGACATAAGCATATATCTTTTAGAAAAACAATTTTTACATAGAGTTATATATGTTATATTTTCAACAATAAATATTAAATAGAATGATAAAAAGATTTAATACATAAATAAATTTTATTTATAATTTTTATACATTATCTAATTTAATTTATTTATGACACAACGGTGATGTAGTAATTACCTAATTAATGAAATATTAAGATAATTGATATTATAAATAACCCAATAAATGTAATTTGAAACATTTTATAAATTAAATAAATTTTATAGGCTAATATGACATATTAATATTTGTTATATGAATTTTTTGCGAAATAATAATGCTGCAATGAATTTATCAAAAACAAAATACTCAATAGTGTCCAAATTGACATAACTGAGTTTTTATAACCAGTATTATATTATTAATTGATATTCTATTCCTAAAAATGTAAGGTTAGGCCAAAAGACTAATATCATGATAGTTGGATCCTTAATGGACCACTTGGGGGTCTCTTGGATGTATATAGAATGTTTATTAACTATATAATATAAAAATACAATGTGACATGGTAAATGCCAATCTAATTAACTTTGAGTTAAAACTAAAATATACGGTTAATATAATGAAAAAAACCTATATAAAATCTATTGGGTGAAAGTATTTAGACCCACACCCACTTTATAATATGAATAATTTACTTTGGAGCCATTAGAAACAAAATATGAATTTATTATAAATTAATACTTTCTATTTTTCTTAAAGAGCCCCTCCCCCCCCCCCCCCCTTATAAAAGGACACAACATCTAACCAATTCATAACATCATCAAATCCTTTTGGCTCGGCCTACACCTACCATAATACTCTCTCTACTTCCCCAAATACAACTTATAGGCCTTATTTTGATCATAAAGACAACCTAAGGAGCCCTTTTGTTCAAATCAAAAGGAAGAACCCGAAGAAGAGGTAATGTTTTCACCACCCTCTTTCAAGTTCCATTCTTTTTCAACTTCTTCATTATTTGTTATTTCCATTATAAAATAATAACTCTAGTATCTACTATATACTGTGATGTTATTATAAATATGGTACAACCATATTACGTATTCTATCCATCCTTTTAATGACATGTCACCATACGTGCGTACGTACGGATTACCGTCTCCATGTCGTGGTGTAATTATTATTCGAAAACATTATTATTTGGATGTGTATGATAATGATATGTAATTGATGTAATTAATAAATAGAACATGATAATTATTCTTTATATATGATATAACATCCAATTATATATTATTTTAATATCAAAAGAATGATATTGTCGCTCGTGCGTACGTACGGACTACTGTCTCCACGAACAAGATGAGATTCATTTCCCATCGTATCCATGAAATTATAATTCTCATTTAATGATTAAAAATAATTTTTAAGGACTGGATATCATTATGGATATGAATAATATACAACCTATCCATAACAAACATGACTTATGTAACAAAATATATAAAAGGAAATGAGTGAGTTAACACCCGAAACGATGATAATACTAAGATATTATAAACAAATAAATGTTAAAAGATCATAGATGATATCATATTAATGTATATGATTCATGTATAATTTAATAAAAATTATTTCACCATTATACAGGAGGTTAACCTACCCTTAACCAAGGAAAAGTACAAGGTAAGGGTTTATTTCACAATCTCATCATTATCAGAGGTTTTTTATACGTAATTATCTAATGGGACCTCTTTATCATCCACATCCTTGTTTCATAAAAATTTATTTCAAAACATTCTTAATATTTTATACACTATGGGAAAAAGTAATTTACACCCTTTTTTTCTTTTTATAAGATGTTTATAAAGGAATATTTCCGTCATTTTCCAAACAAGGTCCTTTTAAACCTTTTCGACAAAATTAAGGTAAGAATGTCTTTTAAACTTATATGGTGGGTGAGGCTATTTTCTGCCGTTATAAAATTTTCGAAGCATCCCTTACAAGCTTATAATAATATTTTTTATGTAAATGTTTTCTTTTATAATTATGTAGCTTTTAAATGATTTCAAAAAGAGATATTTCTCTAAAATAGTTTTGATTTCATCGATGTCAACATCCATTGATGGATTTTATGTTTATTTGAAGTCGATTTATTATGATAAAAAGCTTCCATATTTTATTGAAGGTTTTGTGATAAGTTTGACTGTGGATGTGTTATTTTTATACCATTCATGGTTTATGGAGAAAGTATTGAAATTTCTAATGCTAGTTTTAGTACGAATGATTATGTTATATTTAAACCCGTACATATGAGGAATGCATTGGAATTAATAAGTGACAGGTTGAGACTGTTATATCTCCTCGATGCATCGGTGGGTCTCATGAGACAAACTACTGTCTTGGCATGAGGCCTTGACAAATTATTATTTTTAGTCTAGGAACGAGGGCTTGGATACGTGGTTATGATAGTCTGGCATTATGCATTCCTTCATTATGAAAGTGGGTATTGATATTTCATGTGATTATTCGATTTGTAGAATATCCATGAGAATATGTAAATGGAATTATTTCATTTTATTTCAGCCATATTATGCTGAAGTTCAAGTTTAAAAGGCTTTTGTTGTAGTTATTCATTGACTTAAATGTTTATTCTTATTTATGAAAGTTTCCGCTATATTGTTATCCTTATAGGAAGTCTTAGCTCACCCTTTTCTATGTTTTATTTTTCCCAGTATGTGAAGAAGTATTTTAGGAATCACCTGTAGGGATAGTATGAGGGGATATGAGTGTGGTCTATGGACACAATATGTTGTTGTAGTTTTTCACTTTATCATGTAATGTAAACATTATTAATGTATCTAGTGATTAAAATACAACTAAACTAATCGGTCTTTTGAGACTTGATCTTTCTTGTTTTCATGCCAATGTTATGTAATAATGCATCGACTCTGGGTAACTGGGATCGGGGCATTAGAAGTTTTGCAGAAGATGGATTTCAGATGTGAGTACGACCATAATGAGTTTTTGGTGAGGCTGTTCGGCATGACCAATGCTCCAGCAGTGTTCATGGGACTCATGAACAGGTTCTTCCAGCCATACCTTGATCTCTTTGTAGTAGTCTTCATCGAAGACATTCTGATCTACTTGGTAACTATGGAGGAGCATGAATATCATTTGCAGATAGTTCTGGACACACTCTGAGATCACCAGCTTTAGGGTAATCTCTCTAAGTGATAGTTCTGGATCCGAGAGGTTCACTTTTTGGGACACATAATCTTGGAAGCTAGAGTTATAGTGGATCATGCGAAGATCAAGGTGGTACTTTATTGGGAGCCACCCAAGAGTGTAATGGAGGTACAAAGTTTACTGGGTTTGGCTGGATACTGCTAGAGGTTTGTGCCAAATTTCTCCAGAGTTGTAGCACCTTTATCAAAGTTGACGAAGAAGGGGAAACCATTCGTGTAGTTGGAGAGATTTCAGTGGTGTTTTTAGTAGTTGAGGCAGAGCCAGACAAGCGCCCCCATCTTTAGTCTTCCGGAGGAGGGCGTTGCATACGTCGTTTACTGCGACACATCAAGGAATGGACTCGGATGTGTCCTGATGTAAGAGCGAGCAGTGATCACATATGATTCTCAACAGCTGATACAAAATGGGAAAAACTATGCTACACATGACATGGAGGTTAAATCAGTGGTATTCTATTTGATGATGTGGGGAAATTACATGATCTGTGAATGCTTTATATTCTACTCTGATCACAAGTGTCTCAGGTATATCTTCTCTCATAAGGACCTCAACATGAGACAACAATGTTGGATTGAGTTCCTCTAGGACTATGACTTTGAGATAGTCTATACTCATGGGAAAGGGAATTATTTATAAGATTCTCTCAGCAGGAGATCAGGTATATAGCTTCTAGGTGAAGTAATGGAGTAGCTGGCCACATTGTAGATATCCTTTGTGGAACGAGATGAAGCAGTTTTTCTTCAGTCTCTTACAGTCACTCCCCCACTTCTTCAGCGAGTCAGGGAGGCACAGTGTGGGGAAACTGATTGTGTGGCTCGACGTGTTCAGATATCCTCAGGAAAGTCACCTGATGTATTTTCTGAAGGTGGGAATCACATCATACTCTTCAGAGGATGTACCATGGTACCAGTTCCACTTTAGGAGGAAGTGTTGAGGGTGTTCAACGCATGTCCTCTAGTGGTACATACAAGGGTGAAAAATATGTACCAAGACCTCTGACGATAGAACTGGAGTCCGTAAATGAAGAAATCTGTAGCAGAGTTTGTCTCTCAGTACATCACTTGTTAGCAAGTGAAGTTGGAGTATCAGGTACGATCATGCTTAGTTCTGCCTTTAGAGGTCCCAAAGTGGAAGTGGGATGGGATATCCATGGACTTCATGACCGGACATCCACGTATATCTAGGGGTTATGATTATATCTGTGTGATCATATAATGACTCACCAAGTCGTACCACTTCCTACCAATCAGATTGCAGAGATTAGTAGAGATCTTGGGAAGCCACTATGTGAAAAAGATTGTAAAGCTACATTGAGTACCCTCGATGATTGTCTCTGATCATGATTCATGTTTCACTTCCCAGTTATGGAAGGGGTTCCTGGAGGAATTCGAGACACAAATTCATTTGAGCACTGCCTTTCATCCCCCAACAGATGGCTAGAGTAAGAAGACAATTTAGACACTCAAAGACATGTTGTGTGTTTGCGTCCTCGACATCGGTCATAACTGGGAGGATTAGCTGCACTTGGTCTAATTTTCATACAACAACAACTATCACTGCACCATTTCGATGTCACCATTTGAGGCTTTTTATGGCCGACCATGAAGATTGCCTCTGTGCTAGACTGCCCTTGGGGAGTCAGCCCTCATGGGACCAGATATGGTACAAGCTACCAGAGAGAAGTTTCATATCATCTAGGAACAGATGAAGACATCACAGAGCATGAAGAATTCTTATGCCGATAGGAGGCAGAGACCTTTGAAATTCGAGGATGGGGACCATGTATTTCTATGGGACTCACCTTGATGAGGTTTGTAGATATTTTTCTGGGGTTTCAAGTTATCTCTGAGGTTCATCGGACCCTTTCAGGTCCTCAGAAGAGTTGGAGAAGTGGCCTACCTCTTAGAACTTCTACCTCAGTTACACAGAGCAGTCAGAAGTCTTATGCCGATAGAAGGAAAAGACCTCTAGAGTTTGTGGATGGTGACCACATCATTCTACGGGTCTTACCTTGATGAGGATTTTGGATATTTTTTAGGGGAGAAAAGTTAACTCTGAGGTTCATCAGACCCTTTCAGGTCCTCAGCAGAGTTGGAGAGGTGGCTTTCCTCTTAGCACTTCTACCTCAGTTTCACTGGGTGAACAATGTTTTCTACGTATCCCAACTGAGGAGATACATGCATGACTCATCACATGTCGTCAACCACGGTGATCTAAAAATAAATATTGGGTGACATTTATGGAGGTTATAGTGGAGACTGAGGATCGACTGGAGTGGGTCCTTCATGGGCAGTAGATACCTTTGGTACGCGTGCGTTGGTAGTATCAGAACCTCCAAGATAGAACATGGGAGCGGGAGGATTATATTCATGCTCAGTACCCCCACTTGTTTTCCAAGATTTTGTGATTTATCATTCGAGGATGCAATTCCTTGAGGTGGGGAGAAAGTAAAGACCCAGAAATTTCATGTAATTTTTTTATTAGATGGGAATATTACGAGTCTGCGAAAATTGACAGCATGTGATTCCAAGGCCTGGTGTGCCCGAAATGAGTTTGTGAACTTTTGTTTTGGGTACATTTAGTAAATGTGTGAGCGGGTTTTTGTAACATTTGATCCGGTGCTCAGAATTGAAATATGAGGACACCATTGAACTCATGGAACCGATATTCGCAAAAGGAGACCTTCACCTTGACTGCAGTTGGTCGAGGGTGAAAGTTAGTTTATGTGTTTTTCATGGAAATAAAAATAAAATAAAGAATAAATTTTATTTTATTTTTATTGAAACCTCTCTACATGGGTTATGGAGGTGGGGAGCACCCAAATTTAAAAAACCCCAATTTGAATTCCAGTGGTGGGGACCACCCAAACCCTCTTTAATGGGAGAAAACCTTTCAACTCCCCATTTAATTAATTGAACCAACTAAAATTAATTAAATATGTCAACATTTAATTATCCCAACATAAATTAATGTGTTAAACTTATTTTAATTTTTATTGTAACCTCTTTACCTTTGAGTGGGTTGGGTTGGCAAAGGAAATGGGGAGAACTTGGAATAATTGAGGAGGATCATTCAGTCCAATGAAGAACACATTCCAACAAAGAACACTTCCCATCAAAGAACATCCTCCAACGAAGAACGTGCCATCTTCTCCAATGTCAAACACACCATCTCCAATGTGGGATGTCATCAACGACGATGAAACGATGCCTGTCCTTGTCTCCTCACTAATTTCAACAATCCTTCGAGGTAGGGGTGTGATTTCGACTGATCATCGTTAATTTTCTTTCATGTTTAATCTCCTCCAATGAGTTGATTTCTACCACTCTAACACGTAGGGTACATACCAAATGAACATGGCCAGAACTCTCCACAAATCCTTGTGGTTTATGATGTGTTCTTCATGATGGAGGTGGATGGAGACTGACACTAGTGGGGCTCGAGAATGGAGGCATGCACGATGGCTGGCTGTGACGAAGGGGGCGGTGCGACCTAGCCACTGGAGGAGGTCCGCGGCCTGTCGGCAGCGGCAGCGCAAGGGGGGCGGCTAGTGGTGGCTGGCCGCATGTAAGGGATGGCGGCGTGCATCTGTGCCACCCGACAAGCAAGAGCAGTGGAGGTGTTCCACGATGGTGAAGGGAGCGAGGGAATCCAAGCCAACCACTGGCGGGCTGGGCCGCATCGGCAGGCTGGGCCGAACCCAGCGGGCAGAGTCAGTCCGCCCGGGGCAAACCGGAACTAGACCAACTTAGCCCCATTTTTACACTTTCATCTATATCTTGATTTTCAGGTGTTCGTTTGATGAACTATCTGCCGCACCATAATATATCCATCAAGATTTTCCTTTTGGTGTACCCCACCTGAGTGTTTGATAAGGTTGGGGTACAACCAGGTTGGATCGAACCCGAATGCAACCGGGCCATCCAGATGAAAGAGACAATAACTTACGGACCGAGCATCTGATTGACGCACGATATGTTCTGATGAGACAAATTTTACGTGGAGGTCCTTTGAGATACTTGTTTTTGGGACCTTACGGTAGTTGGATTATTGACTTGTTGCTTGAGGAGAGGACCCTCCCGGAATCAAGCAAGCTTAGTGCTGGAACCCTGTAGGTGGCTGTAACAATAGAAAGGGATCCTATGTGGGTCTATGCTTTGGGATCCTTCGTGGGTCTGTGATTGAGTATCCCACATGGATCCACTCTAGGAATCCATGTGGGACTACTTTAGGATCCTGTGTGGGTCTTTTGTACTAGGATCCTGTGTGGGTCTGCTGTACAATGATCCTATGTGGGTCTACTGTACTTGGATCCTATGTTGGTCTGATGATGTACTAGGATTCTATTTGGGAATGATGAATTAGGATCCTATGTGGGCCTGATGATTTATGGTCTTAAGTGGGTCTTCCTCTTAATAGATTAAGATGATTCAGCAGTTACATCTAATCATTGTGACTACCGTACCTAAGTTATACCTGGTGTGAGATATTTCTTTTCCTTCATGGTGATACCTTTGTAGTATTTTTCTGTGTGGCATACCTATGTGGTACTTTTATTCATAGTGATACCATTGTGGTATTCTTCTATGTGGTGTACCTGTGTGGTACATTCCTTCATAGTGATACCTTGGTGGTATTCTTCTGGGTGGTGAACTTGTGTGGTAAATTCCTTCGTGGTGATACCTCTATGGTATTCTTCTATGTGGATTTACCTTTGCAGTACTTACCATTATGGTATTACCTAGGTGGTATTCATTCTTTTGTGGAATAGTTGAGATTTGAGCTAATGATTTGGGCCTTGTGTTTCCTCATGAATGAGATGGGTATACTTGATAACTTAGGTATATGTATGGGAATATATCTAAGTAGGGTTGACTGTTGGTTTCCTGATTTTTTATTTATCCTTTATGGATTTTTTGAGAACTTTGAGAGTCTCGGGGTCCCTACTGAGTATCATTATACTCACTCATACATAGGCTATGCCCGCACCTTGTTGTGTTCGGTATAGATGATGGAAATTGCTGACTGAGGATGAGAGTACTAGGACTAGAGGTAGCTCGGACGTGGATCTTAGATGTGGTGTAATGCAGAGATGACCATTCCAAAGTTGTACCTACACTTCCGATAGGATCCTTGTCAAGTGTTCAAAGGAGCTGTTTTAGTTTACTGGTACTTTCCATTTTTCTTGTACATTCTAGTTGGGCTTGTATTATGGCCCCTTTTCCTTATTTTACACACAATTTTTAATATTCAGTTTACTTGTTTTCGTATCTTGATATGTTATTGGTCATGTGTGTTTATTGGATATAAAGGCAATGCCTTCCCGTTTTCAGGGAATACGCCATTCAGTGCTAGTCACCAACCCCTGAACTATGGAAGGCGGGATTGGGGTAGTCATGGAACGAGCACCATGGGACGAGATGTGACACTATCTTCCAGGATAGTGGTTTATATTTTACTCAGACCATTAGTGTATTTGATATTGCATTACATGGATTGAGTTAATCCAGATATAGAGGCTTGGTAAGATTTCCTATAGAATAATGACTTTGATATAGCATATACACCCTAGAGGGGAAACATTGAAGAATATTCCATTAGTACGAAGTCCCAGTCTCATCTAGTGGAGGAGGAATCTGACCAGTTAACTTCATTGAAACTAGCCCCGAATGAGATGGGGGTAGATCATTTATTCAGTATATGATGTTAAATCCTATATTCTTATAGTGTTGGTGAGATTCCAAATTAAGATACATATAATATTTTGTTTTATGTGACCATATATCCTCATTAAATTCGTCTAATGGATTTTTTAAGGGAGGGAATCATGTCATCCTTTAGAGATAAGGATGATGGTTCCAACCACGGTGTGGGAGGAGGTAATGTGAGAGTTTCAATAATATCCTTTCTCTATACATTCCAACATGGTAATTATGTATTTTGACCATAAATTATGATTTTTTTTGGCTAACATGAGATAAATAATGGCTATGTTCATCTATCATAGCCTCACCAGTCCGCAGGTGAAGGATAAGCTTCATGATCTGATAGGATTGTTGAATCCCCTTGATATCCCGAAGTGAAAATGGGATGGCATGTACATTGACATCGTGAAAGGGACTTTGTGAACAATGAGAGGCCATATTTTCATTAGGGTGATAGTTTATTGACTCCAAATGTTCGCGTACTTCCTTTCCATTAGGGTATAGATATCAGTGGAGAGTTTTTGGTAGTTGTGTTTGTGGGAAATAAATACCCTTCATGGGGTTCCCTCAATGATTATATGCTACCGTTACACTTGGTTCACATCAGAATTGTGGAAAATCCTATAGGAGGAATTTGGGACCCAGACAAGGTTGAATACATCCTTCAAACCCTAGATATATTCTTAGACCGAGCACAACATCTAGGTTTTGTAGGATATGTTGAGGGATCATGTGTTAGACTTCTTTTGATGAGGAGTGGATCACATTTCATTATTAGAGTTTTCATAAAATTATATCTACTACTATACTGTCAGCATAAAACTACTTGAAGCCCTATGTGGAAGACATTATAGGTCTACCTTATGCTTGACAGAGATCAGTGAGTCATATTTTGGTGGGATACATATGGTGAATGTGATTAGTGAGAAGATGAGGAAAACCTAGAGAATGTATAAATATTATGCAGATAGATTTCATTGGCCATTGTAGTTCAAGTAATGAGACCATTTTTTCCTGAGATTCTACCCACTACGAGGATTGATAAGATTATGTCATGGAGGAAACAAATCATCAAGTTCCATTAGACCATTCAAGATTTTTTATAGGGTTAGAGAGGTTCCCAGTTCCTCGACTTACCCGTATAGTTGAAGTGGGTAACAGAAATCATCCAAATTTCCTAGAAGTGGAGATAGGTTCATGAACCCACACACATTATTGGATTTTTAAGGATGGAAATAGAGGATGTATCCACATTTGTTGATTTCTTGATAGAGATCATGGATCATAATTATTGGGCATTGCATGGAGAGTCAATCCATTTTGTTTATCAGATATGGAAACTTGATAGCATGCAAGAGAGCACTTGGGAGATGTAGTGACAAATATGGGCTCAGTTTCCCATGATTTTATATATTTTTATTCATTTAGAGAATGAAAATATTGAAACGAGGAAAATATAGGGACACATTTTCCCTTATAATACTTTAAAATTTATTATGGATTATTTTCAGATCATGGTGTTGAGAAGACACATGATTCTGAGGCCCGATGTTCCTGAAATTGATTTTTTAAAAAATGTAAAATATTTTCTTATGTGAATAAATTTTTCATGAAAACATTAATAATTTACTAAGGGAGTTTCGATCAAAAATAAAAGACCTCATTTGAATATAGAACACGAGGTTTACCCTCTGCGCAACCTATGGTTGGTCAGTACGGGGTGTTCAGATAAAATAGTTATTGGAACATGAATTCATTGAATTAATAAATTCATTAAAAACATAAAATCAAATTTTATTTTAGAATATGATACTATATATAATATCTATGTCATGAAATATAACCCAAATATCATTGAGCAGAGTGGTCCCAAATCATCATTGGAGATTTGAGATAAGTCCACAATGAGGATCTAAACCGAGGTCAATCGAGACACATCGAGCACAAAAATTGTTTCTCATTCTTTGGAAAGAGTATTATTCATCAAAAAATTATCCAATATCAAGGTTGGAATCATCAGATGTGTATTTAACCCATATTATTAATTTATTGAGAATGGTCAATTCCTTTCCATAGACTTGTGTTGTTTTTTATCCTTTTCATGCACCCATGTATCAGATTTAATTTATTTATTTTATTTACCCTATTGTGACATGGTTAACAGCCATGGATATCTCCAATTTGAATTCCTTGTAGAGGAACTTTTTGACAATGATTAATTTGACATTATTTCATGTGATTTTCCCCCACCCTTCTTCAAATTCTTCATCGCCAAACCTCGGGGTCGTGATTCAACTAATTTAAGGTAAGACCAAACATGGATGGACATATCTACATGTGATGATTTTTTTTTGGGGATGTATTTGGATGATTTTCATGATATGGGTGATATTTACAATGTATCAATGATTAGATAATGATAATCATGTCATATGGGGGACACACAAGTTTTGTATGGGAGTATTGAGTCCTGTGTTCATTCCCATGGATTGTTAAAAATGATGAATGAAGATGGATTTCTCCTATTCTAGGGGAACACTAAGAGAAGAAAATAATGGAAGTGGAATATTTGGATCATAAGGAACATATCTGTATTTATAAGAAAAAACTAACTACATTCCGTGTAGTCTAATGAAAACACATCTTGTAGGACTATTCCTATAAAAGATAAGGTTTTTGTGTGAGTTAAATATCAAATGAAATTTGGGACTCCCTAACACTATGGGACCTAGTGATGAATACACAATATTAACATTTTGAGTTCATGAACACGAGAATGTCTAGGTAAAAAGTAAAGGTATACATACATGACCAAGGCACAAAGACATTGCCAAAAGCACAATAAAGACGCTCTATGGTTTATTCATGTGGTCTAATTCAATTACATTTCATGTACTATTACATGGGAATAATACATTTACTTTTGAGGAAATGACCAGATATTGAAGAGGGGTTATATACAGTGTGGGTCCCCTATCATTTCGTGTAACCTCATTTTATAGGAAACTTCTACCCCTCTTATCACCTTCACCTGGACTTCTATTTTGGATCATCCAAAGCCTGTCCGAAGTGTTCTTTCAT
Organism: Viscum album; assembly: GCA_963277665.1. Lineage (NCBI taxonomy): Eukaryota > Viridiplantae > Streptophyta > Magnoliopsida > Santalales > Viscaceae > Viscum > Viscum album. The sequence continues at coordinate 322,023,705 of OY728127.1, forward strand.
GTAAAATTTTAGGAGGGACTAAATGGTGGATTTTGATACATGTTTTGAGATTTTACAAGTGTCACACTTCTTTAGGCAATGTCCAACGATTGTAATGATCATGAAAGATCATCAGAGACATTAGAGTGGAACCCACCTTCTAGGATGAGGTATGATATGTATATCAATAATTATATTGGAACCCTCCTACGGTGAAATGCATGGGTCCTAGACCATTAGAGATGAACCATCCTGTCAGGATAGGTCATGGGTCCTAAATCAATTATCCGAGTGGCACACTCTTGCTTGGAAGATCATGTTTTTTAAACCATTAGAGTGGCACCCTCCAGCTATGATAGGGTATTGGACATTGAAATTTTGAGTGGAACCATCCTTTCATGATAGGTAATAGGTCCTCTATAAACTATCAAAGTGTAACCCTCCTGCATGGAAGGGCATGGTTCCTCTATCATCAAGGTGGAACCCACTTATTATACCAATGAATGGGTTCTCTGTCATGATATTGTTTCCCCTCAACTGTGAAACATTGTGGAGAGGTGTGGCATGTCATGTATGATTCTACTAGACCGAAACACAATTTTCATGGAATCATTGATGAACCTCTTAGGACAATTAACACTCTTTCCAAGGCATGGATGTGCAATTGGGATCCCCTTTCCCTCAAATTTGGGATGATTTTTTTGGGAATATATATATCTATGTTGTTGGATTTTTTTTACTCTATATGGGTTGATTTATCTTTTCCAATCACATCTCTTTCTACACCCCCTTCAGGTCTTGTGGCATCCTACTAAGTGTTTACATGCTCTCCCTAACTCAGTATTTACCTGCACATGTTGTGTATTATGCAGATAATGAATACGTAAATGAAAATTTAAAAAGATCACAGGGATACCATAGTGAATAAGACAATGTGTGGTTTTTGTTTCATAGAGATATGAATAATTACTCTCTAAGAAAATTACTTTTTAATTTTATTAGGATGGGGGATATTTATGGTTGGACATGTGTGTTTCCTTTTTTATTATTCATATTACACAGTTAGACTCTTGTAATCCATTTTACATTAATTTTCTACTTGGAACTTGTATTCAGTTTCATGATTATGGAGGATATATTATGAGAGTAAATGCTCAAGCCCCATTGGGTAGTGGCATGACTTGTTTTGCAGTGATTTTTGGGGAGCGAGGTGATGTTTTTTTCTTACATTTGGGTAGGTGGGGGTGATTAGTTTGGATGCACTTTATAGGTTGATAGTTGATGGTTTGTTTTGCTGTTATTTTACGGTGGAAAGGTTGAGGATTATTGATCCATGATTTTGGTGCAGCGAGGTGATGGTTTTTCTAGACATGATTATGGGGTGGACAGATGATGGAATGATATGAATGATGAGATGCTCGTAATGTGAGGATTCATTGTTCTAGATTCATGTGTACTGTTGGAATAAGGGGTAAATAATGTTTTAAATGGATTGGTTTGGTTTCGTTAACGGGGTGGAAAGGATTAATGGAAAAATGAATGATCTGTTTTGTGGTTACATGTGGTTTATTCTTAATAATGAAACGAATGGTCTAGAAAAACTAATTTTGTTAAAAATTTCTATGTGGAATGTGGTTTGTGTAGTGTTATAAATATAGAGGTGGCCATGATGGTGGGGATGTTCTTAGTTGGATAGTGTTTTTTTGAACCCATAGGTTGGGATTATGAGTGGATAGAAAAATATACTTATATATTTCTTATAATTTTTATATGCACCCCAACCACATCATGAACTACGTGCTGACACAAATATTTTCACATCAAGGAAATTTTTTCCAACACCCATGTGATGATGATGAGTGATTGTATACCCTCTATTTCACACTTCAATGAGTTTAGATATGAATAGGAAGTGATGATCATAGGTATTTTTGTGCTCTAGGTGATGTCCCCTGTGTCTTTGGGTGATATGTGATATGGTCGTAATATGGGGAGGTGGCCGAGTTTTCTTCATGAAATATGTGAGATGACCATTCTATGGGGAAGATTATAGTGTATTTCATGAGGGTATGATAAGGGAACAAGGTTGATGTGATTCAGTTTCATAATGCCATAATAGTTGGGTTATGGTTGTGGTTGTGATGTGATAGATGAGGTGTTTTTGAGTGTGATGAGATGTGATCATGCTATGGGGTAGTGACCTAGGTGTCCATGAGTATGATTTAATGTGATCATGATTTTGGGATATGTTATATGTTATAAATAATATATGGGAGGGCTAGGACATACGATGATTGGGTGTGAGAGTATAAAATCAATGGGAAAGCGATGTGGGGAACAATTATTGAAATGATTCATATTATGTTAATATACATAGATTTTTTTTATGTTGGTGAGGGTGACTTGGTTAGGATGGGATGAATAGTTTTCATATTTAGGTTTTATTGATTCTGATTCTTGTTCACGAGTGCATTAGTATGCTTTTATCGCATGTCACTACTGAAAATGGGTATATTTTTTTGTTGGGAATTTGCGATGGGACCCCGTCGCAAATGCGTTGTTACAGAAATGGTGGTCACAAATATCATTTTTATGAGAGGCCCTTACAATAAAACTATTTGTGTGAGGTCTATATCTGTTCTCCAATAGTTATCGTGAGGTTTTTAAAAAAACCATATTGCGATGGCCGGTAGAAAATATTATTTTCTATGGGGAAATGGTTTTTCGCAACTAACATAAAAAACAAATAAAAAATATAATGGAATAAAATAATAACAATAATAACAAAATAATATTAGAAAATAAAAAAAAAATCTATTATTAATAATATAAAGAATTATAATAAAATAATAATAATAATAATAATAATGAAATAATATTAATATTAATGCAATAATAATAATATTAGTAAAATCAAACAATATAAAACAATATAAAATAATATTATTTATAATATTACTAATATAATAATAATATTACTAATAATAATATAATATTAATAATATTAATAATATCATTATAATAATATCATTTTTATTAATGAAATAATAATAATATTGTTAATATTAATGGAATAATAATATTATTATTAATATTAATGAAAAAAATAATATTATTAAAATTAATTAAATAATCATATTAATATTAGTAAAATAATAAAATATTATAAATTAATAAAAACCGGAATATTCCAAAAAAAGTAAACAAAAAAAGAAATAATATAATAAAAAAATAAAGAATGTAATAACAAAATAAAAAAAATAAATTATATAAATGGAATATTTTCATCAATATAAAAAACACAATATATTGAAATGTAAATAGTTAATATTTAAAAAATTACATTCAAATGTTTTATTGTAAAAAATCAATAGACCACTAATCGGGAGGGTCTTCTTGGAGAGCTGGAGGAGTTGGTGGAGGGAACTGAATCCCAATACCTTGTGTGAGACATTGCATGTACTCCATCATCTAGTGACCTTGCTACTTTCATCGACACATCTCCTCCTCCTACTGTTGGTGATGTCGTAGGAGCTCTTCCTGCCACAACTATCTCCATTGACACATCAACTCCTTGTCCATATGCATACTGTCATTAAGCTCACCCTAAACATGCAATTACTCCAAACACTATGAAGAAAATGATGATGACATTCCATTATATCATCTCGATCTGGATGCCAACATCACATCTGTAACATAATAACTCCTAGGTGTTAATAGAGAGTTGATACCAACAACTTAGCCTTTCTCGAGGGAATAATTGGTCACCTACATCAATGCTACCTCAAATATCATTGGGAAGTGGTCCGATCATCATTCATGGATTTAATTTTGGCCTATGTCTGAGATTTCCAAGCCTCATATGACTCTTATAATTTCAATTTAAAATTAAAATAGTAAAAATATATTTTTCAGTTAATTTTATAAATCGGAAAGACATTATACTGACCACAATCTCACATTAGCGACCACCTATAATCTCTCCTATGACCGGATCGATGTGCATCCTCCTATAAACATAAAACTCCATAATATTGGGTTGTTAGAATGGCTAAATTAATCCACAATAAAATAATTAAATTTAATGTTATATAAATAAATAAATAAGTGCACACCATATGTTCTCTATGCGTACTAAATTTATAACTACTAGCACAATGTGTCACCTCTAGTCTCCCCTGGTTTTTCTGACCTACCAATAATCTTTTACAAGAACAACCACCCCACTAGTGTGAACATAATACATCCCAAACCAAAGATGAAATGTAATCTCGTCGGTGGGCATGACATGACTCATCAAATTCTCTCACTCTTGCTTTCATCATTACGTTCCATCTCAAATTGAGCAAAGAATGACGGAAATACTCACACAGAACCCCCTCCCATTCCTTACAAATAGTGTCACACATGGTCTAATTAATGGGATACCATGTACACTACAAATAATTTTTAATATCAAGTTATTAATTAAATATATTTTTAAATAAATATAAATTTTTATTTACCCACCAATTATCAAACATACTGGGCTGAACATCAAAAAGAATCTAATCCCATGTGACTTTGATTCCGAAAACTAATTAAGCGACATAACACTCACTAGTCTAATAACTCTATGCGAAAAGTTTTGAAAAAAAATCAAACAATTACTATATAAAAAAATTAATGGAAGCTAACTCAAATACATAGTTAAAAATACCTGTACATGTGTGGATCAAAGCCATGAAGTGCACGTATTTTGGGGACAGGGTCATAAATCATCAATAGTGAAATCCTGAACCCTCTATAAGTAATCCTTGAACCTCTTGTATATGAGGGTTAGGTGGTCCAACATCCTGCTCGTATAAAGTTAGATTAGGCTCCTGTAACAAACGAATTTGATCCTAGTCCATCTAAAACATGAAATATATTTTGATAGCAATCAGTTTAAAATAACTATTGTATATTGATATATATTTTATATGATTATAATAATCATTTAACTGTGTTAGTGATATTTTTCATACCACTCTACATATCTGACGATTTCATTGTCTTTATATTCCATCCCAGCATCATCAATTTCTTTGTGAGTTTCAGTTTCATCATCTGTTATCACATCAAATTCACTTGTAACATCATTAACATCATCATCACCAATGACCAGTAACTATTAGGTGTCATCATTGATATTCATGTCTCATTGTGAAAACGTTGTATTTGGAGTTATCTACTGAAAATTTTTAATTCCATGCACATCAGTTGACCACATTCACTTTGAGTAAAATCACTTTCCTGAGATTTATTTTTTATTATGCTCCACCAGTCACTCAAATCACTAGAAGTAGCATAGTAATTTGAATAATAAATTTGATGTTCCGGATGAGACAATAAAAATGGATCATTTACTATAAGGATACATTTATATTTAATATAAATTATTCCATGGGTCGGATGAAAACAAATCCTCTCTCGGTATCCAACCACAAAAATTTAAACATTTTTATGTAATTTTATCCTAGATTACACGATTTAATAATTTTTATCACAAATTCCGTAAAAGTCAATGTCAGATTTTCTATGATGATATCCACTCAAGAAAACACAACTATTCATTGTTTTACTAACTCCCTATATGCACATGTATCAAATTGAAAATCATTCACTACATATGAATTATACGTTTAAACCATTTTGGATGATGGGTTACTAAATCCACACAATTGATAATAAATTTTATCATCATGTTTAGTTACTTGAAATTTTTCAAAATAATTTTCAATATGACATTTTATAAATTTAGTTTATGTTTTAAACCATTAATAATTTATGTTAACAAATTTTGAAACCAGTAGGAAAAATTATTTAGCAGATGTTCTTTGAGAAAACCTATTGTAATTTGTGGAATCTATTTCTTAATATGATTATCATATAACCTACAAATAAAATAATATTAATTTACTATAAAAATGAGTATAATGTGAAATGATCACTCAATGTAAAAATAGTGTAATTTCATGAAAGTTGAGAAGAACATATGTATGAGCTCTGTGATTTTCATCATTTGAAGGCCTTCGTGCATTAATTTCAAAGTACCCATGTTTGGGATGATTAAAAACTGATAATTGATGGATCATTTCATCATCAAAATTTACCATGTTTCATCCCATGAAATTTAATTTTGAGGGATACATATATTTCAAATAATGTGATAATTAAATTAGAAATATCCTCTTCCAAATAATATTCTAAAACGAAGCCTTCCACAAATGCATGGTTACGTACTATTTTCATCAATTTCAATATGAATCTCTCAGATTGGTACATCCATCAGAATTATACTAGACCTGCACACTTGTATTCATGGGAAAAATGTAATGTCAAATGTTCCATTCTGTCAATGAAAGCAAGTAGGATTATTTTTTTATAGTTTAAATAAAAATTTAAAAAATTATTCTTGTATTAATCTCAATGAATCGTATTCTGATTCCCCCAAAAAATGTCTCATAAAAAATATTATAAGTCTTTTATTGCATCCCAAAAAATATAATTTAACAAAGCTCTTAATCCAATAAGAAAAATACCTTCCATTGTAACATGACAGTCACGACTTTTTAATCTGTTAATATGACTATTTCTAAGAAATATTCCCAAATTGGATGAACCACCATCTAGAAGTCTCAGATATGAAATCTAGTAACAAAATAATAATTTATTTTCCTTAGATAGTTAATATTCTAGTTTTAATTTCATTAACTTCTATGATTTGATATTTTCAAATTTTTCAAGTTCTAGTCACCTGTAAATTTGAGAAAGTTATAATCGTGCCTTTACGTTATATTTGGTCATACCTGGTGTATCCCAAAATGTATGAAATAAATTATAAAAGTATTCTTCTCAATATGCATGACATTTAATATATGATGCAACAACAAATACGACCAATATGAAAAATCCCAAAAAATGATCCATTTTATACAATTATTTTCTCTCCCAATGATATCAATTTTTAATTGGTTTATTTTTGGTCAAAATGTGATGGTATGTAATGTAGGGACAATTGATTTTAACTATGTTCCTGAGATAATTTTTATGGTTCCATCTATTTTAATTTATCCTTTTCAGAAATGATATATTTTCCTCCAAAATGGATGACTGGTTGGAAGAAATCTGTGATGATAGTAAAAAAATACGGTTTTTTTTTGACATTGATGATCATAAATGGTTTTCTATATATCATAAATTATGAAAATGACTATAGACCATATTTTTTAATCCAATATATCGTTCCATAAGTTGGGAGATCACTAATTTCCCACATCAATGCAGCGTTTAGTTTGAAATTTTGTTTCGCAGCAATATCATATATACTAAAACAATTATTTCATAATTAATTTAACTGATCCAAAAATTATTTAAACTAAACATCAATATTCAATTTCAGATGTCCTGGAATTAGTAAGGTCAAAATGATATATGGATCTTTTATAAACATTCACGGAGGTAAATTTAATGAATTTATAATGATAGGCCAACATGAACCCTGACAACCGTAAAAACCAAACAGACCAAAACTGTCAGTAGAAATATTCAATAGCAAGTTTTTTATTTATAAAGGAAAATATCGATGAAAATGGTCAAAATGATTTCATAAATTTGACGTACGAGACTTGGATTCCACATAACTGGTGCCTCAAGCCCAGTGGGCTAGTCGGCCTCAAATGTATCTCCCCAAAAGCCAGAGGCTGCCGACTAGTAGCAAGGGCCTATATTGGGTTCGTGGGGGGACTATGCCCTAATTAGAAGAGTGTAGTATAGTGGAAGGATATAAAAACTAGTATACAATAGAAGAAAATAAATATAAAAAGGAAACAAACTAATGTAATAGATAAATGAGAATAAAAACAACTATTTTTATTAGAGATATGATGATCTGCTATCACATTACTAGAAAATAGGAAAAATTTGATACAAGACAATAAGCATGACAAGTTACAATGATTAAAAAAGAAAACAAATACAACTCCATGCATCCCTATATCCAAATTGGTCATCTGATATTAAACTTCATCATAAATTGCATGCAATAAAGAGTTTGAAGTTTTATGCTTCCTTTTACCAATACATGCAACCGTGTAATCTACTCCAGCTACCAAACGACTTACGAGGATGGTGTGAGATAAATCATAGTGGGCCAACACTAATTATGTCTACATCATTTGGGCCGTATTATGGAATATATCAGTGTTCAGGCATGCATATATAACATAATGAAAGGAGTACAATATAACTAAATACCCATACACCTGCTTTAGACCTCAACTAGTTTTTGAACATATAACCAGTTCATTAATTATGTAATTACCATTTAATGTTAATAGGTCATATGATGTATAGCCAGAACTCATATCTCCTTGTGATAGTGTACGTAGTGAAGGTCCTATGGCGTAACAAGACATCCTGAAAATGGTATCTGTTGAGGGTGTTCATGGGTAATAACCAAGGTAGCATTGATCTCACATAATGCTAACTGAGTAATATATGAGTCTACCAAAGGGTTCAGAGTGTAATCCAAGGAGTATAATTCAAATAATTTCATGATAATTCCCTTATCGACTCAAAGGTGGTAGACCAAGGTAAAACAAGGATTGTCGAATATAGGGCGCTATGAACTTTCACCATGATACCTACTTGTTAATGCTGGATCTATAGAGTGTTTCTAGGTTATCAAATATTAATGTAAAGGACCCTATAGTACTATACAAGGCATCCATGGAATAGATAAGAACTACAGTCTTGGATGGTGTCATCCTATGAAAACCCCATCCTTGATTTGGAATGGGTTTCCCGAGACCCATGGTATTCAACTCTATGAATCCAAAGAGATATGAAATCAGTCCCTTCCTATTTGATATTGTAGTGATGTAATCATTCATTAGGTCTAATCCTAGTCTTCCACTAGTGTGGATAGGCCATCTAACGCTACAACCATTTAATCAAATCTTAACTAACCATAAGTACACACAATTATTGAGGTTCACTCAGAAACCTCCCATCAATATAAAAAGGGGTTCTATGAACATCTAACCTTTATTCAAGGTCACTTGTTAAGTGTAGGTACTCGGGACACCCTAAGAGGGGTGGGGTGAATCAGGGTGTCAAATTTTCTTTTAAACTAATGGATATTTTTCCCACATTGGTAGGAACTAGTTCAACATGTATGATGGATATGATCAGAAATCAAACATTCACATGCAAAGAGATGACACGACGCTTTTTACTTGGTTCACCACTAAGGGATATGTCCAAGGAGCATGCACTAACAGGTTGTCGGTCGTACCTAATTCCATTATTCTTCACTAGTTGAGGATTACAATGGTTCTGGAATAGTAACTCTTTCATAGGCTCACTTCCTTTAAAAATGTTTAGGGACAGCCCACTGCGTCCCTCAGATCACTCCTGTTGACTCCCCCTGGCTCACTGCCTTTGGTGAAGTCCCGGTCAGTTTATAGATGTGATGGTCTCTTCAATAGATTCACATTGAAGTCTTTTCCTTTTATTAGCATGAGACTTAGCTACATCGAAGTCCATAATTGATGAACTTGAACACACTGAATAAATGAACTGGAAAATTAGAATGTGAAAATAGGTTACACAAATGATTTCGCGTAGCACCAACCCTTTGCGGGCATGTTCTCACTTTTGCGGGAAATACATGATTTTCACGTGAAAAAATATTTCACGTAGAACCCCCTTTATGTAAAACATTCACTTTTTCATAGAGCCACCAATTTTACATGATACTTTTTATTTTTTTCACAACATCAACTTTTTCGCACAACCGCAAATTTTAAGCGCAACTTGTACTTTTTTATGCACCTTCATCTTTTTCGCGCAACTCAGATTTTTTTCACACAGCTCAAAGTTTTTCGTGCATCTTGGAGTTTTTTTCACACAACTCTCTTTACGCGAACCTTTTATGGGAATCATCCCTTAGATCTTCTCTAAGTTTTCAACTGTACAGAATGAGGGGGGTCACCTATTATTTATAGCCGTCGCCGACCCCTACATGAAAAACCCATCGTAACAAGAATAACATCTCATTCGGCGCTCAATACATTTCATGCAAGAACAATTTTTTGCTCAAATATTCATGTTTTTCATGCATCCCATGCCTTTACCCTTTTTTGAAGTTCTGATTCCGAAACACCTCTTGTGCGAAAATATCCCACCACTATTTTTCACCCCACGTTGTTTTCCAAAACACCTCTTGCACGAAAAATCTCTCGGACATTATCTGCTTGAACTGTATGATCACTTTATAGGCACACATTCTGAACTTCCACTAAGGATTGACAAAAAACACAAACCATACTCCTATTCATGCATAGAACGACCATGGTTACAATATTACGACAATGTTAAATACTTTTTATACCTGCCATTTCAAATTTGACATTTAAAAATCAATTCTAAGAACTTACATTAGGTGGGTCAAGTGGTGAGCATAAATTTCACATGACATTATGATATTATTATTAACAATAATCCATTTATATTAGGATGGCTCTCCTTTAGAATGTTCAAGAAAGGGCACACTCGAACAATGGCTCAAATGTGCTAGATCAATAAAACCAAAAAAATGGCATAACATTCGACATGGAGAAGATTCAGTTGTGGATGTAACCCCTAACAACTAAGCACATATTTGGAAAGAGCATAACTATACAAATCTAACAAGTATAATCATGACATATAAATTTGAGAAATGAATTTTAATGAAATTGGTGGGCCGCACATGAATATTCCAAAACCAACAATCTTTAGGGATGAGTTATAGGCCACCCACCATAGGGTTGTAAAACCATTCTCTTTTGGTATTTGACCTTGATTTTCCTCATTACTGTGTAGATCTTAGAAAAGGTAAAAAAAACACCCACCTAATGATATCTAGGTCGAGATCAAAAGAGAATAAGAACAACTAAAGTGGACTTGGGTAATTACAGTTCAACATTCAACCTGATGAATGGGAGCTCGATAGGATTCTAGACGTAGGATATCTTTAGATCCGTAGCATTGGATTTCAAAAAGATACAAATTGAGAGGAAAATGGCTCTATCCCACTAGTTTATGAGTTGTGGAAGAATAAGGGAGTAAATAAATCATTAAGGTAATTTTTGACATTTTACCTAGAATTTTTCCTACACACTGTTTGTATACATTGTTTTTCAAACCATGGGATAACCTTACGTGAATTTTTTCCTAAAAATAACACATAATGAACATTTTAGGAAAATCATGAACAAACCATGAGACTTGGAATTTTTTCCTAGAAAGAGGTTTTCCAAGATCCAAATAGACCAAGAGACCCTTATAACATTTTCTAACACATTAGGAAACCTTATTAAGACCAAAGTGAATATTAATACTGAAAATTAAAGGATCCATACGTGAGTCAAAACCCAGGTTCTTACAGTATTCCCCCCTTAAATGATCTCACCCCCAAGATCTCTTTCTAAGAGTAAGGAAACAATATTTGAGAAAATTTACATCCACTGAGAATGTACATCATCTTCATACTCCAAAGTCTCATCTCATACATGGTATTGAAACCATAGCACCCCTACTAGAGGGATATACTTGCCTTGGAATGCCTTCGTGCTTCGGTCAATGATGCGTATTGGGTATTACTCCAATGAAGAATTGGCATCTAACTCTAATTATTTAGGATAAAAGGTATAAGATATGTGGACATGATATTTATGAAGCTGTGAAACCTAGAAGACATCGTTTGTGGAATGAAACCTCTGAGGTTGTAGCAACTGATATGTTACAAGCTCGAATCTTCCTAGAATTTCAAATGGGCAGATATAAAGATGTCATAGAATTCCCTACTTCATATTCCATCTACACCCAATCTTGGGTGATACCTGATGAAAAAAATGTTCACTTAATTCAACTCGAGTGGTTAATGATGGAGATCAACAAAGATTTCTGTCTAAATGGTGCAGTAATCATATACTTCTGTATTAGTTGAATCTATTCAATGGTCTCTTGGATAGGATGAGTACCTAGTAGGGATGTCTCACCTGCTACTTTCTAGAACATGGGAGAATGTAACGACCAACCATATAATACCTCAATAGTATCCATCTAAATCATCTCTTGAAAACTGTTATTATAAGAAAATTCAATGAGAGGAATATCCTTCTCCCAAGAACCACAAAAATCATGGGCTCATGCTTGGAACATATCCTCTAGAACCTATATTGTTTATTCGGATTGTCCATCGGTTTGAGGATGAAAATATATAAGGCTCCAGCCTTAAACATCACTTATTATTGAGTTACTTTATGAATACACATTGAGGATCTTTTCAGGTTTAGAGTTTTAGAGAATTAGATCATTAAACATGCAATACATTCCACATTTAAACAATGTGCTTACATAAAATATAGTAAAAATTTTTCCCATCAACGGAAACATATTTAAAATAAAACATGGATTCCTTATTGACACTCCATTGACACTATCATAGAATCATTTACCTTTCCCTTGACCTGTGAATAACATTTAAAAAATTTGGGAGGAGCATAAAAAGCTCAGTAAGGGATATAAAAATTTGGAAAGGAAACATGAGTAAATGTATACATAAGAATCAATGAAATCATATTTTAATCATAAAATATAAGCACTTTAAAATACCTCATCAAATCACGTATAAAACATAGAAATCATAAGGCATAACGGTAACTTGAGGCATTCATAAAATTCTTATGTAGGGAGTAACCCTCTTAGTTATGTTTGGAATACCCATCACAGTATATTCCCTAAAACTCTTCAAAGAAACCTTAATGTTTAACTCCTTTACGTTACCCAATGCATTGGAGAGCTATATCGGGATCACCCGCCCATATTTTATCACGGAACCACCCGTCTTCATAACAATGCCCAAGAACCATAACATAATCGTATCACATTAGACATACATCAAGGAAACATAACATTTCCACATTTCAATCACAAGATATCAATACAACATATTGATATAATAAAAATATATGAAAACCATTTTCAATACCCAAATAAAAGAAAAGTAAAACATGGTATTTATTTTTCATTTTAAAAAGATGGTATGACTTGTAGAGGAAGCTGAAACTCAAATAATGGTCACGACGGCAGAGAAGTCATTGTCATCGCATACGTATGACAAAAAAAACATTCCTTTTTTCATTTAGTAAAATTATTCGTATAAAAAAGATTCCTTTTGAATAGACATAAAAGTTAACGGGGTTTATAAACCGTATAAAAGAAAGTTGTGTATAAAACAAAATATTCCTCATTGAAAGGAGATTGAGACGAAGTCCCATACCTCAGGTCCGACTTGGCTCCATCGTTCTTTAACGTCCTGAATAATAAACTTGTGTTTATTTCTACTTGCTTAAGAACTTTTTTCTTGTTCATTATTCATTTTATATCACTTATTACCATGTTATGAACACTATGTAATTATTTAAGTTAATAATGGTCGTTTTGTCGATCATTGGTACTTGAGTCCAAAATAAACTCTTTATAATTACAAGTTGTTCATGTGGTAAAATATCCATTATATCCAGAATTATATTAAAGATATAGATATCATATATTTCATATATATCCATTATATAAATGCATTTACAATATTACATAACATTTAGAGGTACGAAATGAAATGCATCGTTCATGGAGACGATAAGCCGTACATACACATGAACGCTAATTCCATTTATATTTCATATTTAATGGAATTATGACATAATGATATATAATATTATTATAATTCCAATATGGTATTATATATAATATCATTAAATCTATCCTTTATACGTACCACATATGGTATTAATGAATCAAATCACATTGAGGAGGCGGTAGACCACACTTCCTAAAATGAAGATATCGTGTTTACCCATAATGGAAACCATAAAGGTATGCCATAAATGAAAAATAAAGAAGCTTAAGTAAAACATAAACATATTATATTTCATATAAAAATATAGTGACATCTTAATGTCCACCTTTGAAGGTGTTATATGAGTGTTGAACAATCATCGTTTCGTGGGGCAGAAATTCGCCATCGACGGAAACAATATGTTATTTAACCATTAGATGCAGGTGTGTGTAAGTTTACCTATAATCCTTCACATAAAAACATCCTAGTATATTTAAGATACTGGTGTTGTTACAAATAAAAGGAATAAAAAGCGTTTTGAGGGTTGGAGAAAAAAAACATAAGAACACAAGAGAAAACACTAACTTTAAAACGGGTAACTCTTTTTGATTTGAGATCAAAGACTTCCTTGGAAAGAGTTCTGCCCAAAGTGAGGCTTCAAGGAGTAAGATAGGTATGTGGAGAGGAAAAATTGGTAGGGGTTGGCCGAGCCAAAGGCTTGAGAGCTGTGGGTATGGTGGTAGACTTGGGGGCCTTTTATAAGAGGAGAGGGGGGAACTCTTGGAACGTTATAAAAGGATACTTTATTATAAAATTACTTTCAGATTTTAAAGGTCCCAAAATTAAATATTTCTAGGATAAGATGATAAGAGTTCTAAATCCACCCATCCAATAGGTTTTTGACATGTTTAAGTCATATATTTTACATTATATTTTCATTTAATTTAAATCGTTAAAGAATGAGGTAATTGGTGCATCATCATGGTGTCATAAATAATTTAATTTATTTAATGTTTAAAAATTATAAAAAAATATCATGATGTAGGAAATCTTTTTAGATTTCCAATGACTATTTATAGTCAGAAATATGACTTGTATAACCCCATGTAAAAATTATTTTATTAAAACAATACATGTTTGTGTCATTTTTACTTTTACTTTAAATAAAAGGCATTAATGTCATTATCTTACCCAAGTGGCTCCATGGGGTCCCAAAAATCGACCCATGGGTTGTATTGGTCGGACATGGCACATCAAATAAGGGTAGGACATGTGTCAAGGTCATTTCATATTATTAAAACATTATTTTTACCTTAAATTAAACTAATTACCTCTAATCGTGATTAACAACTTAAAGTTACTATTCAAAAAAAATTATTTTAATCTCATTGTACCAAATTTTACTTCTTAATTACAACCATGTATGTTGGATTTTTGAAACTCAAAACAAATAGGTGGTAAAATTTCATTTAAACGAAAAATCAGTTTTTTAATTACCACTTAGTGGTTTCACTATTCATCAACAATTGAAGTTTTTCAAAAAAAATACCAACACTTCACCCTAAGCTATATTTGTTATTATGAAATAAAAAATGATGTTTATTTTACAAAATTCAAAACATATAAGTTACATTAATTAATTTAATTATTAATTTCCGCTGCCAGAACAAATAGCGTGTTTTTATGAAATAATATATATCAAAAGATTGACAGTAGTTTAAGTCCAATTTCAAAGTGAAATTAATTCCAACGACCACTATTGGATTAAATGGTAAAAATATATTCTACTTTCAATTTAAAAAGAATTCAAAATAAAATCTAATCATATAAACAAATTAGATTGAAAAGAGGATTTGAATTAGAATATAACATTTTTCACTATTCATTAAAAAATGAACTTTATTGGAAAAATTCAAAAAAATTACACAAAGTAAATTTTGATGTCCCGATTCTAAAGGAGAGTTTTATTTGGTCCAATAGAATGTATAAGACTGACCAAAACTATATTTAATGAGGGTTCACCATCAAAAGGCGATAGTTCAACCTTTTAGTGAATATTAGAGTATATACGCCCAAAATTGAATTCTTTTCTTATTTTAAGCCTTTATCTTTTATTGGATATATGTAAAAAAATTTAAAAAACATATATATTCATACTCTAGTTATTTCTATTAATTCCCGCCAATAAAATGGCTACGTGTTAACTTCCATTTAAAATAATATTATATTGTTACTAGTGTGCAACGTAAGATTTCAAAGAAACACTTTGTTGCGTATCAGGTACGCTATCGAACATAGCAATCCCTTTAAAGTTAAATTAATATTTAATTCGTAAATATTAATAAATATGAAAATGATTTATTCTTTATTTATATGGGATGTTACATCCTTCCCCCCTTTTGGGAATTGCGTCCTCGCAATTTTATTCACTTATCAAAATAAGTGGGGGTATTTATCCCTCATATCATTTTCAGATTCCCGTGTTGCCTCTTCAACCATATAATTTTTCCATAAAACCTTTACCTGGTGAATTGCCTTATTCCACAACACTTTCTCACTACGGTCAAGAATGTGGACTAGTTTTTCTTCATAAGAGAGATTCTCTTCCAACTAAACTACCTCTGGGCTCAAAACATGAGATGGACCTGGCATATACTTTCTCAACATCAAAACACGAAAAACATTGTGTAGCTGAGATAAACTCGGAGGTAAAGCCACTCGGTATGCAACTGATCCAACTCTCTCAAGAATTTCATATGGTCCAAGGAACCTTGGACTCAGCTTTCCTTTCTTACCAAATCGCATCACACTTTTCCATGGTGAAACTTTGAGAAAAACATGATCACCTACCTTGAAAGATAGATCCTTCCTCCAGTTATCTGCATAACTCTTCTTCCTGATCTGTGTTGTTCTCATGTGTTTCTATATCAACTGAACTTTTTCTGCCATCTCTTCTACCAATTCTGGTCCCATCAGCTTCTTTCCACCCACTTCATCCCAGAAATCTGGAGTTCGACACCGCTTCCCATATAATGCCTCAAATGGTTCAATCTGTATACTAGAATGAAAACTGTAATTATAAGAAAACTCAACCAAAGAAAAATGTTGGTCCCAACTTCCCTGATAATCCATCGAACAATCATTTAACATATCCTCCAAAGTCTAAATTGTTTGTTTTGACTGCCCATCTGACTGAGGATGAAAAGCTGTACTAAAATTTAATTCAGCACCCAACGACTTCTGAAGGCCCTTCCAAAAGTTAGAAATAAACCTGGGATCACAATCAGATACAATAGATTGGGGACCTCCATGAAACCTGACTATATCTTTAAGATAAAATCGATAATGTTGATCTAGAGAGAATGTATCTCGAATAAGAAGGAAATGGGCAGATTTAGTCAATCGATCAAGAATAACCCAGATTGCATTATTACCTGGAGATGTCTTCGGTAATCCCACAACAAAGTCCGAGGATATATTTTCCCATTTCCACTCTAGAAATAGTATAGGATGAAGCATCCCTTTCGGTAACTGCAGCTCTGCTTTAACCTGCTGATAATTGAAACACTTCACAGTAAAATCAGCAATATCTCTTTTCATTCCATCCCACCAGTAATACTCCCAAAGATCTCTATACATCATAGTACTTCTAGGATGAACTGAAAATGGAGAACTATGAGCTTCACATAACAACATTCTCTTCAACTATGAATCACTAGGCACACATAATCTCTTCCCAAAACTCAAAACACAATCATTATCAATGTTAAATTTAGGAAACGTACCCCTTTGATCCACCTCTACCTTTTTCTACAACCCACTGTCTTTCTTCTGCACTTTCTAAATTCTGTCTGATAGGGATGATCACACTTATACCTGAAACAAAACAGAAGATCTTCATGCACCAACAAATTCTATGATAAAGTTCATCAAATCAAAAACCAAAGGATCTCATTCCAAATGTAGCATGGTTAATGAAGCATTACTTTTTCGACTCAAAGAATCAGCCACTTTATTTGCTTTTCCCAGATGGTAATGAATTGTACAATCATAATCCTTGATTAATTCCATCCATCTCATCTTTCTCATGTTCAATTCATTCTGGGTGAATATATACTTTAAAATTTTGTGATCAGTATATTTTTCACACTTTACTCCATACAAATGATGCCTCCAAATTTTTAGAGCAAAAACAACAACAGCTAATTCCATGTCATGTGTAGGGTAATATACCTCATGAGTTTTAAACAGACGTGAAGCATATGCAATTACCTGATCATTCGGCATAAGGACACAACCAATTCCCTTCAACGAAGCATCACTGTATATAACAAACTCACCATTCTTGGATGTAAGTGCCAATACTAGAGCATTCACCAATCTTATTTTCAACTCTTGAAAATAATCATCACATTCTTCTTTCCAGATAAACATAACACCCTTCTGAGTTAGCTTAGTCATTGGACTAGATAACAGTGAAAAATTTTCAACAAACCTATTGTAGTATCCTGTCAAACCAAGAAAACTATGGATCTCGGTTACATTTGTGGGTCTTGGCCATTCTTCAACAACTTTTGCTTTAACAGGATCAACAGATATTCAATTTTTTGAAACAATGTGACCAAGGAAAGAAATTTGTTGTAACCAAAACCCACACTTGGTGAATTTTCCATACAGTTTCTTTTATTTTAAGGTTTTCAAGATAACCCTTAAATGACTTTCATTCTCTTCTTTACATTTAGAGAACACCAAAATATCATCAACGAAAACAACCACAAACTTATCCAAGAACTCATGGAAAATTCTATTCATAAGGTACATGAATATAGTAGGTGCGTTGGATAACCCAAAAGGCATAACTACAAATTCATAATGGACATATCTAGTACAAAGCGCAATCTTCGGAACATCTGCTTATTTTACTTTCAATTGATCATACCCCGACCTCACGTCAATCTTCAAAAAATATTGAGCTCCCTAGAGCTGATCAAACAAATCATCGATATGAGGCAAAGGATACTTTTTCTTAACAGTAATGTTATTCAAGGATTTATAATCAATGAAAAGTCTCATTGAACCATCTTTCTTTTTAACAAACAACACATGATCTCCTCATGGTGATGTGCTAGGTTGAATGAAACCTTTATCTAATAACTCTTTCAATTTCTTCTTTAACTCTAAAAGTTCAAATTGAGCCATTCGATAAGGGGGTTTTGAAATTGGCTTAGAATCAGGAACTATGTCAACAGTAAATTCACCTTCTTGATCCTGAATATTACCAGGCAACTCATCAGGAAAAACATCAAGATACTCATTTACCACTGGCACATCATTAATCTGAATAGTTCCATTTATTTTCAACAACATGTGCAATGTAACATTCATTTCCATATTTTAATAGTTTCTCAACTTCCTGATATGTTATCAAAATCAAGGGTTCATTCTGGTACACAAACTGAAAATATTTCTAAAAAGACACCATTTTAGCTCTACAGCCAATCTTAGAATGATAAACAGAAAGCCAATCCATGCCCAAAATAACATCAAACTCTACTAGAGGAAAAACAGTAAGGTTTTCTAGTAGATTCTTTCCACACAGAAGGATAGGAAGGTTCATATAATTCATTTTTGCCTCAACATTTCCCCCAGGTGTTGTTACCACAAGTTCAAGAGTAATTTCTTGACATCGTATTCCCATTTTACTAGAAAACTTTTCAGAGATGAAAGAATGTGTAGACATCGAATCAAGCAACACACTGGCATAATCTGAAAAAACAATCAAAGTACCTGATACAACTTCATTTGATGGCCCGACATCAGCTGAAGTAGCTGCAAAGGATTTTACCACCCCTTTCTGCTTGTAGTCTAACTTCTTACTATCACTAGTGCTCTTTGTTGGACACTCGTTTGCATAGTGACCCATCTCATTGCACTTAAAAAATTTCACTAACTGTAAATCAAATTTGGTCTTACCATCACCTTGATCTTTTTTAGTGCAATCACGAGCCTTATGTCCCATCCTACCACATCAGTAGCTCTTTCCAGAATTCATAAGACATTCCCCAGCATTCCTTTTACCACATTTATCACAAACTGGAAACTTAGTTTTCTTACCATCAGTCTTTCTTGAAGAATTCTTTCCTTTCTCCTGCAACCTCAGTATCTTCTTCTGTTGGTTGATATAGAACACTTGATCATTGGAAAACTCCATTTCCAACTTCTCATCACATCGAAATAGCTTTTCATAACTTTTGACCTCATGAGAAGCCAATGCCCTTCGATATTTTGGTTTTAATCCTAATTAAAAGCGATTGATTTTACTATCAAGTTCTCAGATAAAATTTGGAGCATACCTTGCCAATCAAGTGAACATCTCTTCATAGGCAGCCACTGAGTCTTCCTCTTGCCTCAATTACAAGAATGTTTTCTCATCCTAAGTCGAATAGCCTTAGGAAAATACTTCTATAGAAAAATACCTTTGAATTCATCCCAGTCGAGAGAACTAATTTCATCAGTGTCCATGATATTTTTAACCATCGACACCAATGATCTTCTTCGCCCTCAAAATGGTAAATAGCAAGACTAACCTTTTGATTGTCTTAACATACCATGACATCGAAAATATTCTCCAGCGCTTTAATCCACCCTTCAGCTAGAACATGGTCAGATGATCCTCTGAATGATGGGGGATGTTGCCTCATGAAATGTTCCACCACTGACATGTTCCTCTGCAGTTGATCTGGCTGATCTCATGCATGGATACCACCACCATTTATCACTTGAGTAAACTGTGCCATTACTGCATCAAACTGTTTAGTTCCAATTCCAACCATCTCAAGATACTGATTCGGATGGTTATTTCCTTCTGTATACCTTCCTAGCACTAATCCTTGTTTCCTCTGTAGAAAACCATTCTGAACAAACATGTCTTAGATGAAGCAACATGGTTATTAACAAATGTGATATCATTTCAATTTGACCATAAAAAATATTTTTGGATAATCATTTAATTTAATTCTAACTCCTAAAGTTATCTAAACCGACCATTGATACCAACTATAATCCCCTAGCCTTAAACATCACTTATTCTTGAGTTACTTCATGAATACACATTGAGGATCTTTTCAGGTTTAGAGTTATATATAATTAGATCATTAAACATGAATTACATTCCACATTTAAACAAAGTGGTTACATAAAAGATAGTACACAATTTTCCCATCAACGGAAACATATTTAAAATAAAACATGGATTCTTTCTTGACACTTCGTTGACACTATCATCAAATCATATACCTTTCCCTTGACCTATGAATAACATTTCAAAAACATGGGAGGAGCATAAAAGTCTCAGTAAGGGATATAAATTTTTTGAAAGGAAGCAAGAGTATATGTATACATAAGAATCAATGAAATCATACTTTACTCATATAACATAAGAACATCAATATACCTCAACAAATCATGAATAAAACATTTAAATCATAAGGCATAATGGTATCTTGAGGCATTCATAACATTCTTTTGTATGGAGTAACCCTCTTTGTTACTTTTGGAATACCCATCATAGTATATTCCCTAAATCTCTTCGGAGAAACATTAACGTTTAACTGCTTCGCATCACTCAATTCATTGGAGAGCTATATCAGGCTCACCCACCCTTAGTTTATCACGGAACCACCTGTCTTCATAACAATTCCCAAGAACCATAACATAATCGTATCACATAAAACATAAATAAAGGAAACATAACATTTCCACATTTCAATCACAAGATATCAATACAACACATTGATATAATAAAATCATTATGAAAACAATTTTCAATACCAAAATAAAATAATAGTAAATCATGGTATTTATTTTTCATTTTAAAAAAAGGTATGGATTGTAGAGGAAGCCGAAACTCAAATAATGGTCACGGCGGTGGAGAAGTCGTTGTCGCCACATACGTATGACAAAAAAAACATTCCTATTGTTATTTAGTAAAATGATTTGTATATAAATATTCATTTTTAATATACAAAAAAGTCAACGGGGTTTATACACCATATAAAATAAAGTTCTGTATAAAAGAAAATATTCCTCAATGAAAGGAGATTGAGACGAAGTCCTATACCTCGGGTCTGAATTGACTCGATCGTTCTTTAACATCCTGTATAATAAACTTGTGTTAATTTATACTTGCTTAAGAACATTTTTCATGTTCATTATTCCTTTTTTATCACTTATTACCATGTTATAAACACTATGTAATTATTTATGTTAATAATGGTTGTTTTGTAGATCATTGGTACTTGAGTCCAAAATATACTCTTTATAATTACAAGTTGTTCATGTGGTAAAATATCCATTATATCCAGAGTTATATTCAAGATATAGATATCATATATTTCATATATATCCATTATATACATGCATTTAAAATATTACATAACATTTAGAGGTAAAAATGAAATGCACCGTTCATGGAGACGGTAATCCGTACATACGCATGAACGCTACTTCCATTTCTATTTCATATTAAATGGAATTAAGACATAATTATTCATAATATTATTATAATTACAGTATGGTATCATATATAATATCATTAAATCTATCCTTTATACATAGCACATATGGTATTAATGAATCAAATCACTTTGAGGGGGCAGTAGTCCGCACTTCCGAAAATAAAGATATCACGTTTACCCATAATGGAAACCATAAAGGTATGCCATAAGTGAAAAATAAAGAAGCTTAAGTAAAAAAGAAACATATTATATATCATATATAAATATAGTTACATCTTAATTGCCACCTTTGAAGGTGTTATATGAGTGTTGAACAATCATCATTTCGTGAGGCAGAAATTCTCCATCCACAGAAACAGTATGTTCATTAACAATTAGATGTAGGTGTGTGTATGTTTAGCTCGAATCCTTTACATAACAACATCCTAGTATATTTAATATATTGGTGTTGTTACAAAAGAAATGAATAAAAATAGTTTAGAGGGTTGGACAAACAAAATAAAACATAAGAACACAGGAGAAAACACTACCTTTAAAATGGGTAACTCTTATTGATTTGAGCTCAAAGGCTTCTTTGGGAAGAAGTATTCCAAAGTGAGGTTTCAAGGAGTAATAGAGGGATTTGTAGAGACACAATTGGTAGGGTTTGGATGAGCCAAAGGCTTGAGAGGTGTGGGTAAGGTGGTAGAGGTGGGGGCATTTTATAATAGGAGAGGAGGGAACTCTTGGAATGTTATAAAAGGGTACTTTATTATAAAATTCTTTTCGGATTTAAAAGGTACCAAAATTATATATTTCTAGGATAAGGTGATAAGAGTTCTAAATCCATCCATAAAATAGGTTTTTGACATGTGTAGGTCTTAGATTTTACATTATCGCTTCATTTTATTTTAATCGTTAAATAATGAGGTAATCACTGCATCATCATGGTGTCATAAATAATTTAATTTATATAATGTCTAAAAATTATAAAAAAACTATCATGATGTAGGAAATCATTTTATATTTCCAATGACTATTTATGGTAAAAAATATGACTTGTATAACCCCATGTAAAAATTGTTTTATTAAAACAATACATGTTTGTGTCATTTTTACTTTTACTTTAAATAAAAGGCATTAATGTCATTATCTTACCCAAGTTGCTCCATGGGGTCCCAGAAATTGACCCATGGGTTTTCTTGGTTGGCCATCGCACATCCAATAAGGGTAGGACGTGTTTCAAGGTCATTTCATATTATTAAAACATTATTTTTACCTTAAATTACACTAATTACCTCTAATCACGATTAACGACATAAAGTTACTATTCACCGAAAATTATTTTAATCTTATTGAACCACATTTTACTTCTTAATGACAACCATGTATGTCTGATTTTTTAAATTCAAAACACAGAGGTGGTAGAATTTTATTTAAACACAAAGTCAGTTTTTTAAGTACCACTTAGTGGTTTCATTATTCATCAACAGTTGAAGTTTTTTTAAAAAATACCAAAACTTCACCCAAAGATATATTTGATATTCCTAATTCAAAAATGATGAATATTTTAAAAAATTCATTACATATAAGTTACATTAATTAATTTAATAATTAATTCCCGCTGTCAGAACAAATAGTGTGTTTTTATGAAACAATATATATCTAAAGATTGACACTAGTTTAAGTCTAATTTAAAAGTTAAATTAATTCCAACAACCACTATTGGATTAAATGGTAAAAATATATACTAATTTTACTTTTAAACCAATTCAAAATATAATCTAATCATATAAACAAATTATATTAAAACACGGTTTTGAATTAAAATACAACATTTTTCAGTATTCATTATAAAATGAACATTATCAGAAAAATACCAAAAATTTAAAAAAAGTAAATTTTGATGTCCCAATTCTAAAGAAGAGTTTTATTTGGTCCAATATAATTAATAAGGGTGACCAAAATTACATTTAAAGAGGGTTCTCCATCAAAAGGTGATAGTTCAACCTTTTAGTGAATATTAGAGTATCTATGCCAAAAATTGAATTCTTTTCTTATTTTAAGCCTTCATATTTAATTGGATATATGTAAAAACATTTAAAAACATATATAATAATATTCTAGTTATTTATATTCATTCCTTCCAATACAACAGCTACGTGTTAACTACCATTTAAAATAATATTATTTTATTACTAGTGTGCAACGTAAGATTTCAAAGAAACACTTTGTTGCGTATCGGGTACTCTATCGAAAATAGCAACCCCTTTAATGTACAATTAACAATTAATTTGTAAATATTAATAAATATGAAAATTATTTATTATTTATTTACCTGGGATGTTACAAAATAAATTCTAATAATAAACTATGTTCCCATAGATTTCTGAAAACCCTCCATAACCGTGAACTGAAACGAGAGTTCTGATCTTAAATGATAATTCATGTAACCCTATGTAGTCGTATGATCTCATTGATATACAGTCCTTCCAACTCATCAAATGAGAAAGTATCATGTATAAGAATGATGTGGGATGATTTCATTAGTCGGGCAATGACTACCTAGATAGCATCTCTCCCCTCGGTGACCTAGGCATGCTGGAAATGAAATCTACATAAACCACTTCCCATTTTTATTTCAAGACCAGAAGCAATTGTAACAAACCTATATATATCTCATGCTCCACCATCAACTACTGACAGGGGGAACACCTAGTGATGAAGCCTAAAATTTGATGTTTCCTTCTAGGCCACCAATACTAGGGTCACATATCTTGATACATCTTCACAGTTCCTGGATGAACTACCCACTAAGATGTGTGAGACTCTTTCATCAACACCTATCTAATATATATAAGAACCCTGATATGTCCATGTAGATGTAGGTCATTTTATCTGCCAACAGAACAATTTGGAGTTTGGTTATCTCTTTATATACTCTCAAGGAGAACCAACCCTTCAGGATTTGAAAACTACCTACTCTTCTCCTTCTTAAGGAGGAAAGAGGTAACTGTTAAAGTTGAAAGGTAAGACTAATAATGATTGTCATAGAACACCAAATGAAGTTCATAAAAGAGGTCCATTACATTCTATTCGTCAATGGATACCTATATGTCATGCGTTTGAGTTTTCCAACTCAGTCTATTGGGGACCACATTTCCCATTACAGGCATATATGCAAGCTCAAAATCAATGTATTTTAGTTATTCGACCAATATCCTATATCTGAGGATTCAGTCACACTGAGAAATGATACATTTGAGGCTCTTGTGATCTATGTACACCATAAATCGATCACCCAAAATGTAGTTTATCCAGTAACATTAGGAATGGTAAAATTCTAGTAGCTCGTGGTTGTGTTTCAGGTCATTTATCTCATTAAGAATCAAATTCTATGATTCGTACGCAACTAATTTTTCATCCTACATCAACAATTCTCCTAGGCTAATGTCTGGTGCATCATAGAAAATGATGTAACCTTATCTAGGTTTTGGAAGATTCAAAATTATTACCGAGAAAAGACTAACTTTTAACTCTTGAAAGGATTTCTAGTGTGCTTCTGACCAGAAGAACATAACACCATTTTTTATAATTCTAGTAATAGGTAAAGCAAGATGTGATAATTCAGGTATTAAACACCAATAATGACCATTTTTCTTCAATAATCATAAGATATCAAACACGTTTTTGAGATACTCCTAAAAAACTAGAGCTCTAACCTTTTCATGTTCAACAAAAACTCCATATTCTAAGATAATATGACCCATGAAGTGGACCTTGTTTATCCAGAAGTGGAAATTAGTAATAATCACATAAATACGATGCTCTCTCAGTGTACTCAGAATGATCTCAAGATGTTTTGCATGGTCATTATGAGTGTGAGAATACACTATGACAAGGAAAATGGTTTCATATACATAATTTCATAATAATAATAAATGTAAACAATCCATAGAATAAAATAGTATGGTAAAATTATATCATATCCCTTGAAAAAAATACACCAATGATTATTGTCTTTGATCAATGTAAATTCGATATAATATTATTAAAACTTTCAGGAAGAAAATATCATACCAATTTTTATATCACTTCTCTAAAATATATAAATTTCATATATATTAAGGAAACCATTTAATTTTACAATATCCTTTAAAAATATAAAATTAAACTGAAGATAAATTTTTTTTCACGACAGTGGGAAATTATTTTCAAGATTTATACGTTAAAATAATGATTCCATTGACATTTCTGGAAAAAATCCAAAAGAATCTCATTTTGAAAATGAAAATAATATTTAATTTATTGAATTTTTGAAAAATTAAATCAAGGATAAAAATGTATTAAAAAATTCATATATTAAATATATAAATTTCATGAAAATATTTTTAGAATGCAATAATATTGTAGAAAATGATTTTCAACCGAAGAATGATATACTTTGATTTTTTTTTTTAAAAAAAATCATTTGGTATATTTAGTTCATAATGAGTTAAAAATTGAATGAAAAAAATTATTCTCAATGAATAAAAATATTATAATAAAATAAATTAGTTTCTTGAGAATTATATAAGAAGATTTTATCGTTAGAAACTGAATCGTAAACTATCTCATTAATCCATTAGATTATGACATTAAACATTAAATACTTTGGTAAATTCTGAATCATGAACCCCTTGAAAGAAATGGACATAGATAGATATTTATATCCCATAATTTTTATGATAATATTCATATAATACATTCATGTTTATTATATATAGCACACAAAAGAAACAACTGGTGAATATGTCATATTTCCCCCAAAAATAAAAGAGAGACTAGAAATCCATTATGTCAAGCCTCAAATTTATTCATACATTTTCCAATTTACAATATAATAAATATAGGATAATTTTAAATATATTATATAACCTTAATAATATATATTAATTGATATATTATTTATATATAACCTTTTTCACCAAATTATTAACAATTCTTTATTAAAATCTCTATTTCGGGTAACAATAGCTTTGTTTTTCATATATGTTTTGGTTTGATATTTTCTGTACATGTAATTTGATCATATTGATATATTATAAATAATGTTAACTATGATATAAATATCATATATACTTATTATATATTAATTTAGAGTTATCCATGAATGTTAGATATCAAAAATGAATTACATCATTCATGGAGACGGTAGGTCGTACATATGTTTAAAAGTTGTTACCATTTTCAGGACAAATAGAAAAAATAAAGTTTAAAAAAATATCACCTATATAGAATCATTTTTATTTCATAGATATAAAATATTTTCATTAAATATATCCTTATTAACATACATGAAAAAATAAAAAAATGAATTATATCTCTTTGGGGGGAGGTAGTCCACACCTACGCAAGAGCGACATCATCATTTTCTAACAGATAGGAAGGTAATATGGGATATATTATATTTTAATTATATAATTATAAATATTTCCGAAATATTATATCTAAATATTATGTCCCTAATTATCTATATCCATGATAGGAGGTGATGGAAAACGAATTACATCTGTTCGTTAGGTGGTAGTCCGTCACACACTAGATCAAAAGTTCCATTTCCATTTGATGTAGGAGGACAAGGAAAATGGTATTAGATTAAAATAATAACATATAATTATATGGTAGATAATGGTGTTATTTTATAGAATTTATTAATAAATAGATGAATGTGGTGACAAGAAGTAAAAATAAAGAGTTTAGACCAACTTTGGATCTTTTATTAAGGACAATATGGTTGGTCTTTTGGGAAAACCAATAGATATATAAAATGGATAATAATTTTGGGGAGATATTTGTTAAGGGGTTTTTATTGTAAAATTGCTTATGATTTGAGAATAAGTGATGGTAAAGGGCCTCTTTTTAATAATTTAGGAGGAGTGTCATATTTGTAAATACAGAACACTATTCAATAATGAGAAGTGACTCTCAAGACATATGACCTAAAAATTGATAAATAATGGAGGTAATTGATGTAATGTATTATATAAACATCCACCATGATAAATAAATAGATTCTAAACATGTTCTTTCCTTTGCCTTTATGTGCAATAACTTTTCCATAATTGTTTTCACCACGGTAACGAGTCCCTTTTTCTTTACCTAGGAAATTTATCCTTTAATCCTAAAAATAAAATTCAAATTATTACATAATTTATAACCACAAAAGATAAATATGATATAATATTTTATATATATATATATATCCATTGTGTATTTAAAATTAAATTTAACTAGTGTGTTTGTAACGAACAGAACCTTATATGAACCTTAATCGCAATATTCAATTTTTACTGTTTTTACAATTATTCTTGAGAAAAAATAATTATGAACATATAAGATAATATAAAATTTTATATTTTAAAAGTGGAATCAATTTTATAATATTAACTTTATAGAATTGGAAGAATTTAAATTAAAATAAAACCCACAGATGCGACCAAAAACAGTTTTCCAATGAAAACATTTTCATAACAATAAACAAATTTATATAATAATTGAGTATAATAATGAATATAATGAAATAAAATGGATTAATAATAATATAATATAACTAATTTTACTTTTAAAACCATTTTAAAATAAATTTTAAATTTTAAAATTCTATAAATTAAAAGAAAGTGTTTAATAAAAATCAGTATTTTAAACAATTCATTTAAAATTTTGTCCCTTTAGAAAATTCAATAAACCAAAATCTAAGATAATTTTTAAAAAATTATTTGTAAATTAATTTAAATTTATCAAATAAATTTTCTATTAGCTTATAAATTTTATTTTTTAAAAATTCTAAAAAATTATATGATATCGTTTTCAGAAAAATAATATTTTGATCATAAAAAATATATATATTCATAACCCCTGACTAGAAAAAATTATAAGATAAACGATAAATTTTTTTATTGAATATATAATATTTAAATTTCATTCAAAAAATTCACTAATAATTTATTCTTTAATTTATTCCTCAAAAAAAAATTCGCATGCGTAAAAAACAGTTTTTCATAAAAATATTTACTTTTTTCAAATGAATTTTATTTTAATTTAAAATAAATTTATAAAGAATGAATTTATTTTACAGAAGTGTAAACAATAAATTATTTCTATTTCAGTTAGTCCTATTAACACCCTCGAATCCAATAGATAAACAATAACTCCCTTACTGAATAATAATATTTTAACAGTTTAATGTGGCTTATTTGAACATGGTGTTTCATGAAACACAATATATTAATGAAATTAAATATATTTTAAAAATATATATTTCCTAAAAATGTTGTATTTTATATTTTTCAACATTGGTAAATTATTTTTTCATATACGAGGGTCTTTAAGTGTTGCAAGACGTTAATATATGACTTTAGGAAAAATCACACAATTCCACTAAGGAAGAGTTATAGAGTGTCACACACATAGTATTTCCAATAGTACCAGTTAAATTATATTTGAATTTAATTATTATAATTCATATTATTCTGAAGACTGGGAATTAATATTTATTCAACATTTATTGATCACTAATTATTAGTCATTTTTTATTTGAGTTGATTATTAATTAAAAATATATTTAAAATATCACAAATATAATATTTATTGACATATATAATGAATAATAGTATTTATTAAAGGTTCAGTAAATTCCAATCAAGGTGAAAGATATTATTCATGGGTTCAATAATGGAATTAATATGTTATGTATATAAATTATAATTTGTTTACTGATATTTTTATTATCCCCGAGACATGCACACATCAATGAAATAATAATAATATTATTATTAAATATGATATTTATTAAGGATCAAGATATTATAAAAGGGCCTATGTTAAATTACCAATCATCTAATATTAGATATATTTATATATAATGATTTCATTTCATTGTATGTGTTGGAATCATTTTTTTTGTGCAATTATTTCCTCTGTATAATTTAATATAAGAAGAAAATATTTAGGATTTTCTATCAATATTGAGATATTATGTTCCACAACCTAATCCTTCTCAAGAATGAAAAATCAAGTTTCAATCCTTCATAATGAAGTATTATGTTTTTATAAAATTCAAGTGATCATGATTCCTTGTACCACAAAACTAGTTGTCAGTGAAACATCAACTATGATTCAAGATAATAGAGCACATGTGGATCACTAGTGGAGAGATTACAAATTGGATCTCCTCATTTCGATGATTTTATGATATGTAGGGATGTTCAATATATCCTCAAATACAAGAAAAAATGTAGTCAATAATGAGGTAATTTAACATTAATTAATTAATTATAAAGTTAATGTGAAATATTTCCTCTCATGATATCTATTTTTTTTATAATGATTTATTTAAAATAATTTTATGAATTTTTTTATTTTTCTTATTATCCTGATTTATTCATCATATTCAACAAAAAAACATCACTGGGATTAGACTTGACCAAAATTCTATTTCTCCTGAAACCTTTAATATGACCACTTATGACACCTTCATCAATATTTTTATCTTGGTGCTTTGTTATTTTTTTGGTTTCTACCTCGGTTAGAACATAGTACAATTAAAAGGTCGAGAAAACTGATGCCCATTTTTATGGGAATGTTTGAGATCATAGAGAGGATCAACATAGTATAATACTAGTTAACATTAGCTCAGTATTAATTTCTTTACATTGTATTTTATATTTCATACCTCATGATAAATCATCATAATCATTATCGTATAATTAGTATTGGCAATGATGGGTTGTATTGTAGTGGATTCAAATTCGTTTCTAAGAGGATATTTGTTAGATAGTGTTTGATATGTTGTCATAGTGGTTGGATTTGTTTCTTAATGAGGCCCAATGGTTCATGGTGACACATATAGGTGATGGGATTCCATGTAGTGGGGAGATTGTTACACCCCAAAACAATAAGAGCTATAAATTGCCTTAAATTTTTACGAACCATTGGGAATATTTGGAGATAATAAGTTTTTGAGGAGTGGGAGGGGGATCATTTAAGGAAAAAAGTCCCAATCATAGGATATTAATATTTTAGTAGATTCCACCGAGTACATGGTAGATTATTATTTGGAATCTCGAAGAGTAGGTAGTGGCAATATAGCTCTTGGTGGGTCCCCTTCCCCATGGTAATCACAAAGTAAGTTTATTGTGGGGTATCATGGGCCCAATGATGAGTGGTTTGGTACTCAATGTCTATCTTATTAGTTTTTATAAAAAATTAAATTAAAATTAATTAATTTTTTAATTTGTAAAATATGAAACTCTCCATACTCCCTCAATTAATTCTAGCTATAATCCCCCTCCCCCTCTCTGTTTTTTCATGGATGCATATCTTCTATTTCTGTCCCATCCAATGTTTTTTATAAAATGAAGCCAATTATGGTGAGCATATCATTCTTATTTATTTATTTATTTTATTATTTCACCCTTTCATAATCTCCCAACAAATTTTTTAAATTTATGGGTTTTAATTAGGATCATCAATTAATAGAATTTTAGGTTGAATGAAAGGGTGATGTTAGGATGGAAGGCATGAATTAGGCTGAGATAAGCATTACCAATAATTTCCATATGGTTAATTGGGTTTCATATATGATATTTGATGCAGCTGACCTACTAATAATGTGCATATATATAAACTTAAAAAATAGGTTGATCAGAGGTTTTTTCATTTAGAGGGGTTTATTTCCCCCTCAAAACACATTATAAGTGGATTCCTACTCTGTTTTGGGGTGGGTTTGGGTATGTAGTGGTAAAATGAAAATATATTTATGGGAAATTAATTTAGATGGAGGTTTAAACCCCTCAATATTCACCCTATAGTTAATAGAATGTTTGGATTATCAGATGTTTTAATGGCCCCTAATGATAATACTAATTTTGGGGAGCATGGAAGCACCCATAATTGACTTCCAAACACGATTTTTATGGGAGTTTATCCTATAACCTCTGCAAAATATACCTTGTTTTTTTTATTTTTTTAATTACACCACACCACAACCCTTGGAAAATCTCCATGATACATCATGGCACTTCCCTTAGACAACAAGAAACACCCCCTAGACTAACCCTATGACACCCCAAGGATGCCCTTGACAACACCCACCACCAAAAAACCCCACATTCCCCCCACCCAACACTTTTCTGTGGTGTCACAAAAGAATAAAAGACATCATCTATCCCGAGACTCGACCCGATCCAAGATATGACCTGAAGGCACTTCTCAATACAAGTAGGTCAGGAATCAAAATAATCAAAATGGGAATGATTTAGGCCAAAAAAACCCATGATTAAATAAACAAAATGAACTAGTAGATATCCAATAATAATTGAATGTTAATGAATTCAAAAACTAGTCCAAATAAAAAAATAGCTAAACAAAAAATATCTGAAAAATGAGACCGACCCACGCTACCCTGATCACCATAAGACCTCCTGATCACTACCAACAACAAAAACAATCTTCTCCCACGAAAACGCGAACTAGAGGCCCGAAACTGAGACTTAGACCTACAAAATAGCTCATGTCTTCTGACACCAAATGGTAAAATTAGTGTGTTAGAATGAAATATATTAGTTTGGAATAACCATAGAGAACATGAATTTCCTTTCCCTAAATATTCCACAAACATTAGTTTCAAATAAATTTAGAAAATAATATTTTAAAACTTTTCAATCATGTAAGTAAATGTTTCCATAGAAAGCCCTTTCTAAAAAAACACACAGAACATTCATTTTAAAAAATTGTTTCCCTCTCCACAACGTATTTCAAAACCAAATATTAATAAAAAATCCAAGATAGGTTAATAAAATGGATTTGAAGAGATTTAATGAAACTAAACAAGCATGCGAAACTAGAATGTAAAAAAACAATCATCCATATGAAATAAATATAACCTGTAGATAAAATATCATGTGAATAATCTAAACGTCTAAAAGAAAAAAACTCAATGGAAAATATTTTCTAAATATAAAATTCTTTGAAAATTAAATATACATGAGGTACACCATATAACAATGACTATTACCACATCACATAAGAGAGAACCATGGGAATTCATTATGCGTATCTATCATAAGTGGGACACTAAGAACCATATACAATGGTGATAAAAATACACCAACACAACTACCAACACTATTCTCATGAATGATCCACAGGAGCAGATCTCATTTAATTTACTAGCGGTCCATCAAAAATTATCATGCACAAGCCACTATAGAGGAATCATCCAAATTTATAGTGTCTCTGATCACATCACATGTTTATCTAGTGTTGTAGCATCAAACCTTCTCAATGAATCTGGGACTCATCCACTTCCAAATCACCTAGTGTACTAGTTGTTATTCCCCCACCAAGATACAAAGAATTCCATTTATTCTCCATTTCTAGTTCAAATATCACGTAAATCATCAATTTCAAAAACATATGTCATGAATCATATGAACATAAGGAAATTACCACTTACACAATATACATGCATCTCATGATCAAGGATTATATAGAACCCCCCATTTCTAGTGGCAAAATAATTTTCTAAAACATTAGAAAATGGAAATAAGGAATTCACATCCCTTCCCATTAAACCAATATTTCAAAGAGAACACAAGATGCCAACCACACCATTAGAATTTCTAATAAAAATTCGTTCACAAATCCTCCTTTTAAACTAATTCCAAAGTCATTATGGAAACACTACTCTCGTGTGAAATACTAAAAAAATTCTTTTAAATCATTCTATGAACCCATTCACCCTAGAATGTACCAAAAGGTCTAGGTTTTTGGTAACATATTTGACCCAAATTCATATTTACTCAATATACCATGTTCATTAGGAAACATGTTATACCCCACTTGTTCACTCATAAAACCCATTAGGAAAACATGATAAGGAATAAAGAATGGAACATAAATCATTTACATGGGACAAGACCCTTTTAAATCCTTGTGCACATTGAATCTATTTTTAAAAAACATTCAACATCACTAAAATTTTCCAAAAAAACACATCCAAGGTCCACAATAAGGAATTACAAATGAAATGTGATTCATTTTTTTACGAAAAACAAAAAACACATTATCACCTCAAAATTCGTTAAAAATATTTTCACCCCCTTCATACAAATCAAGGAAGAAATTTATGAATCACAAAAAAAGGCACACAAGTAGCATAATCAGTTTATGTTAAAAACACACGTTCCGACACATGTGAATATTAAATAATTTATACCACACCTCTAATGAAAAACGTCACAATATTTTAATAAAAAATAAAAAAACAAATAAAAAGTTTCATACTATAAAATCCTCCCAATTACACATAAAACACCAAACTTATAACACAACCACATTTCCAAAGATTAACTACGAGAAAATATCCACCAAAAACCCCAATACCACATAAAAAAGAAGATTTGGAATTTTTTAAAACACCTTGTGTACATTCAAATATAGGAATAAATAATGATCCCATTAAGAAACCATTTAGGACCAATTTTCATTTATGTAAAACCAAGATAATTTATACTAATACGTCATATTCTAGAAAATCACATTTATAAACCATTTTTTGAATGATCAAGAATCAAATTGAATTATCCAAAAAAGAAATGGATAGAAAAACATACCTCAATTTTGTATGAATGCAAAAAACCATCAGGGGAATGTAGAATCAATCCCAATAGACAATTTGCACACATTAAAATCCAATAAAACGACCAGAAAATAAACCCTAATCCTACGGGTTTGGCCAAAAAAGAACCTACACCAATGAAAACAAAGAAACAAAGGGTGTATGAAGGGGAGAGGAACTGAATACCCTGAATACCTCAAAACAAAATGGTTGAAACCTTTAAGTTTCTTTTAAGGATTTTTGGGAGTATGGGATAAGGGTTAACTAAAGCCCCTTGGGGCTCCTATGTTTAGAGAGGTGAGGAAAGTCCAAGGCAGAGTTAAAAATTTTGAGGGTCTATGTGGTAATTTCACATTATTAATGATTTCAGAAACATGAATGGTTAGGCCACACACTTTTATAAATAGTGACCCTACGATTCACCCTCTATGAGAAAAAAGGGAACCGCATATAGTTTCAACAACTGTGTGCCAACCATTCCAAACACCAATGTCCAAATCAAGATAATCATGACATGCTTTCTATATGGGATTCTAAATAGTACATAGGACATGAATCATGCCCCAAATAACAGACAACAAACACCTTGTTTCCTTGTAAAATGTTCACAGTTTCCCCTAACTATGTTGTAACCATGAACCACTAACTTCTATACCCACAATCATTACATTTCAATAAAAAACTCACATGAAATTTTTAAAACTCAAAAATTCAAACTCTGACTCAACATGAACATCAAACAAAGGATTCAATATCATGAAAAGAATAAATTGAAAGAATTTGAAAATTATGGGTGTGAAAATTATCTCTACC
This sequence comes from Viscum album, assembly GCA_963277665.1. NCBI lineage: Eukaryota > Viridiplantae > Streptophyta > Magnoliopsida > Santalales > Viscaceae > Viscum > Viscum album. The sequence continues at coordinate 322,059,346 of OY728127.1, forward strand.
ACAAACACTTTCTTTTCCACGAAATTCACCTGGCTAAATGATCAATAAATCATAGTCCCAAATCCAAAATTATACAAACAAAACAAAAAAAACATGGGGTGAAATTTCAAATCACAAATCACACCTGAACAATTCTAGAGGAATCCCTTCAAAAATGAACAATGGAAGAAAATAATATGGTTTTACCTACTATAAAAAACTAAGAAACATGATCAAAATTTAAATCCAACATAGTCACACTGACATTGTAAACTCTCTACATGGCGACCTAGAAATCCGGGAACTCCCAACCGAAACCAGAAACCCTCTATATCTAGATGAGTCTATGGAAAAAAACTCAAACCATGTATAAAATCAAAACCAATAGGCATCATCTCCGCATGATCCAAGAATCTCTCAAATGAACACAACCAGAAACCATAACCCATTCCACAAAAGGTTAATCATTCTCAAGATAGTACATCAAATTAAAGGATCTCTTTTAAGAAGACACCACCACTAGATTGTAATAAATATTCAAAAAAATAAGAATATTACTAAAAGAGGGGATCTCAAAAACTAGTGAAAATTAAAAAAGGAATGATAAACCCCATCGACTTCAACATAAGAGGCAAAAATGGGGCACTTGTTTCCCACACCCCTAGAAATTTATAACTACGTGAAAAGACTCACATTGGGGACTATGGCTAGAGCCCTAATTCCTAAAGAATATTCTTCCTCAAATTTAGGTAATAAAATAATCCATTGATGAATTATTCCACACTAAATTCTTTTTATAAAATTTATCCAAATGACTCAAATGAATAAGTTGATTAAATGTCTTCAGAGGATTACATCATGACAACATTGAAATCCCCAATCGACCATATTGGAAGAACATTAGAAAATGGAACGATGAACGAGGATTTGTGACTAATAAAGCAGAATACTTTAGAATAGGCTCCTCTAGTATACATCTCTCACCTGATAGGTAACCTTTATAATAACAAAGATAAACCTATTCATTAGTCATTATAGATTGACCTTCGAGAACCAATTCAACAATGAATTTAAAATCCACTAACATCACAAACTAAACTTTACCAGACAAGATAACTCCCTCATTGAAATAATCAACATAGGCCTTACATGTATGTTGTATTTTTTAAATACTCAATATAACTCCCAAATTCCTTATACAATCTTTCTTAGGTATAAACCATCATACGAAAGTGGTCTTAAACACTCCCCAGACCATCCCAACATGCAAGGATGATTGGAAAATAATCTTCCATTGATCCAAAGATAGAATACCAAAAAACACCAAAATAGCATGAAATCTCTCAAATTATAGTTTTCCAAACACTCTAAAGACACTCTAAACATCCTCAATCTATTACACATCTTCTAATGGATCTTGATCGCCACAATAGTTACACAACAATCAAGAAGATCCAAAAGTCGAACAAGACCCACTAGAAACCCTAGGGACTTTTCTAGGGGAATATTTTGAAAAAAAACTATCACAAAGTGCGGTTCTGTGTCGAAATGAATCTAAATAAAAAATAACATACGGGGCAAAAACAATGGGTTCACATGAAAAACATCACAAATAGAACTACAATATTTTTTTTTAAAAATCACAATTTCCCATTAAATTTTTCTAACCAGCTTTTTCCAAAGAAACATTCCATGGGATATTTTCTGAAATCATTTTTCCTATAAAAAACCCATTTTTGGAAAACCGATTCAACCAATTTATTTCAAATACTCACCAAGGGAATCGTATTAACAATCAAATATGTTTCCATACTCTTCCTCTTACATCATTTATTCCCGCATGCCAACATGTAATTTCCATGCATACCTGCACATATGTGAACATTCCAAAGGAGGACCAGGGGTTATAGATAGCATTACATTATAAAATAAACTATTCACTAAAAATTTAAATCAATATTTCCTCCACATTCTACAAAATCATTAAAAATTTTGTCTAACTCAAACATCAAATTCTATCTTGGTAACCATGTCCATATTCAAAAATCATTTTACCTTTTTAAAACTTCTTTTCCCTCAAACCATTTCTGCATGGGAAACCATTTCCAAAAAGTAATTTTCCATTAGTGAATCCACTCATAGCAAAAAAACAATTCAGAATGAATTAATCACATCAAACACTCAAGATAATGAACTATTAATCATGAAAAACCTCGTGACATGGTTAGGAGTCAGTTCCCCAATTAAGAATCAATAACAAAGAGGACCTTGAACTGTTCACTCGGACTTCACATGGGTCACTAGCCCATGTGAGATTACAACATGACACTAGTTTTCATCCACTATCATTCCTCATATTCACATCCAAAATACAATGAAAATGACTCAAAAACTACAACTTCCCTTGAAAACTGGACAATTAGGATGAGAATGTGTTCATGATTTCCTTCCCATGCATACCACCTATGTCCCAAGATTCCTAATCTCCAATCTACTAGACGCCTCAAAAAAAGCATGCTCTAATACCACTATGTCATGAACTAAGCTGGGGTATAATCCAACCTGACACTTGTCCCGGTCCAATTAAGGACCAAAGGGTGTTCCCAATCTCCATGGGATGGAAACTATTTCCCAGCCTCAAAATAATCACAATGTGTACAATTCATCCAAAAAAAACAGATCAAATAAAAAACAGAACATATAAATTACCAGTAATAACTAAATATCAATACATAAAAAAAATATTTCAAATACAAAAACCTCTATAGAAATCCAAACTGAATATAAAACTAAGATTGAAACATGCTACCATAGGTTCTATGCATTTACTTTTTTTAAATAGACCAAAAACACTAGCTTCAAGTAAATTAAGAAAAAAATCATTTAAAACATTTCCAGAATGTGATTAACATTTTTCATAGAAATACCATTGTAAAAAACACTCATATATTTCCTTCTCTAAAATAATTTCACATTCCACAACCCATTTCAAAAACAAAACCCAAAAAAATATAAGCCAAATAATAAAAATTGTCTTTGTTAAATTTAAAGAAACAAAAAATTAAGGAATAATTTTAGAGTAAAAGAACCAATGTGTAGTAGAAATAAATATATCATATAGGTAGTATATCATGAGAATTTTCTAAACATATCTAATAAAAAATAGAAGGAAAAAATTTCTCAAAAGAAACTTCTTGACAATGAAATATAAATGAGATTCACTATATACTGATAGCTATCACCATATCACATAAGATTCATTTCACAAGAGATAAGTGTGGTAAATCCATGTTAGTATATAGAACAAGTAGAACACTAAGATATTAATATCTCGGGGATTAAAATCCAACAACTCAACTACCTAGAATGTTCCCGTTTATGATCCAACACAGAGGATCTCCTCAAATGTTCTTAGTGTACAATCGTATTCTCATTAAAAATAAACTAGATAGGATTCATCCAATGTTCTAGTGGTATTTGATAATATCATATGTTTAGTTATTGTTGTAGAATCAATCCTTATAGATGAATCTAGGCTTCATAAACTTCAACATTAGCTAGTGTACTTGTTGTAGTTCACCCACCAAGATACTTGAGATTCCATTTATGACCAATTTCCATTTCAAAAATCTCATAAATGATGACATCCACATACACATGACAACCATCACAAGTACATGAGGAAATAACCACTTTCATAATTCACATTGATCTAATGATTAAATCTCCCAAGGAAAACACTATTTCAATTAACAAAATCAATTTAAAAAAATTAAAATTTAAAATATTGAATTCACATTAATTAAATTGAAATCAACTTTTCAATGAAAAATATATGATTCCAACTAGAAAATTAGAATTTCCAATCCAAATAAATTCTTAATACCCATTTTAAACCAATTAAAGAGTTAATATAAGAACAACACTTTCTTGTTAACAATTCCAAATGGTCATGTACATCATTTTATAGACCCAGACAAACCACATAGTTTCCAACTGACCAATATTTTTTAGAAAACATTTGAACCATCTCTATATTTACTCCAGGAATCATGTTTATTTAGAAACACATTTCACCCAACATGATAACTCAGAAAACCCTTTTGGAAGGCATGATAAAGAAACAACACATGGAACCCTATAATTTCAAAATTCCAACCCCTTTAAAATCCATCAAAACACCAAATCCATTTTTAGAACACATTCCATGTAACTTGGTTATTAAACGACACACATTCAAGGTGAATAACAAGGAATTACAAATGAAATGTGTATGATTTCTTTTAAAACCCCAACATTAAACACATTCACAACTCAAAATCCATTAAATTTTTTCCCCTCTTTCACAAAAACCATTTAACACATTTTTAAAGAATACAAATTTGGGAAAAAAATATAATTATTTTAGAAAACCACTATTCAACACAAGTTCACTGAAAATCATTTTGAAATTCATTTAAAAAGAAATGACACATTCTTTTAATAACCAATACATAAAACAAAATATAATATCTATACAAATCCACCGAATTCCACATACGACACCCAAATTTTAACTCAATCACATATAAAAAGAAAAATCATGGGAAAATTCACATAAATAAAATTTCCACATAAAAATGATCATTTAGAATTTCAAAAAACACCTTGTGTGCATTCCAATATAATAAAAAATAAATAACACATTTGAAAACCATTCTGCAACCATTTTATTTAATAGAAACACCTAGAAAATTCATCCCAATATATTAAAATTATGAAGAAAAATAAATAAACCATTTAGGAATGCTCGAGCATCCAATTGAATGTGATGGAAATGAAATGGATGTAAACACCCACCACAACGCTGTCAAAATGAAACCAATCATTAGGAGTAGGAAGAGTCAAATCCAAGAGTCAATCTGCAGACCATAACATTAAAAAAAAACTACCCACACATCAACCCTAACCCATAGGGTTTAGCCAAAAAATAACTCACAATAAGGAAACTAAGAAACCAAGTGATGAGGAAGAGGAGTGTATGATATCCACAAAAAACCATAAGAACATACCTTATAAACATATAAGGAGAATAAAAAATGGTGGGGGATAATGGGAGGAGGGTCTTCTAGATACCCTAGTGCGCCTAGGTCGTGGAAGGGGATGAAATCCCCAAATAGTATTAAAATGTCAAAGAAAAAATCAATAATTTCATAATTTTAATGATTTGGACAACTCACATGGTTATGCCTTATAGTTTGGTAAACCATTGACAAACTGTGGGATCTCTACTACACAAAAGGGCACCCTGTATGGTTTGACCACATAGTTTCCCAAACCATTTTCCAACCATGCCAAACACCACTACCCAATTATAGATCATCATGACACACATGCCACACGGTTTTCCAAACAGTGCGCAAGCCATGCTCTATGCCCAAAATCCTAAACCTCTACAACATAGTTTCCTGAGTAAAGGCACACAGTTTCCCCTAACAATGACTTAATCTTGAACCATCTAGTTTAAAGCCCCAAACATTAAGTTTTCAATGAAAAAACACAAAAGAAAATCAATGATCAAAAACTAAAAAAGATACTCCAAAAAAACATCTACTGAAGGATCAAAAATCAAGAAAATAATAAATTAAGGGAATTAATAAGGTCACGGTGTGACATGCGGGCATAAAAAACCCAACCCCATCTGTACCCTTTGTCTATAGGCCCCAACACCCCCGCACTGGATTTGAAACCCCCGATCATTTGTTTGTTGTTCACCATCATTCATACATAAAAACCATCTACTAGGATTCAAAACCAGAAACCCATGTAAATTTCCCATCTCGGAACTAATATAGTGAATTGTCATATGATTATTATATACCATAAATTAAATTTATTTAGATTTTGAAATAGTAGAATATATATATATATATAATTGTTTATATATAATAAATTATTTATATATAATATATTGGTGTAAAATTTATAATATATATTTATTTCCAATGTACTGTATATAAGATATAATATATGTGTATATATAATATATAAAAATAGTTATATTGTCCTATAAAAACAAATATTAATACATACATTTATAAATTCATTTATATTTGTGATTGTGTGTGTGTAAATATAAATATGTATTCATAAAATATATATAGATATATTATTATTATAATTATATTATATGTATTATTTTTAGATATAATTATATTTTTGGGATTGTGTAATAGTAATATTATTAATTATTATTACACCTATTTTTCAAATAATAAAAATTATATGTTGGTTTTATAAATACTATTCAATTATATATTTTATTATTTATATCATCTATACATTATATTAAATACTTTTATATTATATAATGTATATATACATAGAAAATTTTATACTTTCCTATAATTATAAATATATAATATAATTAAATGATATATATATATATATATGTATGTATATATATTTACTATATAAATTTTTAATTAATATGGTATAATAAACATATATGAAATAAGTTTATAATATATATCAATTTATATGTAATATAATATATATAATATAATATATATATAATATAAATGTCTTTTTCTACATTATTTATATTTTAATAAATAATATAATAAAAATGTATTTATATATATATATATAATGAAAATGTATTTAACATAAAAAATTTATATCATAAACTATAATATAAATGTATAATATTTACAAAACCATATATAATATTTAAGTATATGAACAACGATATTTACAAATACATTTATATTAGGCATACTAGAATTTATAAACATATAATTTTTTATGTGTATAAGTATTTATTTAATGTCTGTATATAATATATATATATATATATATGTTTATAATGTATTTAAATACATTAATTTAATCTATCTTTCATAATATATATACACACATAGATGGACACACATACACATATATTATAAATTTAGAATTGATATGATATTTATTTTAAAAACTAAGAAAACTGGAGTGGATAAAAATCCCCTCTAATCCAAGGGATTAGATGTGGTTTATGAACCCCTCTAATGTTATAAATTAGTGGGGATTCAAAACACTCTCTAATAAAAGGGATCATCGATGGTTCATAAACCCCCACTACTTCCTTAAATAATCTACTAAACAAACACACACACAGACACACACACACACATATACGCTCTAAAATCAGCAAGTTATATATATATTTACATATATATAGAGTCTCTAAAATTTTACCAAACATGTAGTGCCATTAATTATAAAATTAGTAGATGTTTTGACATAGCCTTATCTAAAATCCTACCAAATATTAAAAAAAATAATGCTAATAAATTTATAGAGGTTCTTGAAACCCCTATAAATTTTATGATTAGTGGGGTTTTTTAATACCCCCATCTAATTTATATTGAAAAAATATTATATGGGGTTGTGAATAATCCCCTAAAAAATCCACTATTAATAATAAATTTTTATTGTCCTAGAAGGTTACAAATCATGATTTCTTCAGTTTTAAATAAATGAATTAACAAGGAAGTGTGGTTTTTATTCTTAATTTGGGATATTATTAGTGTATATGACAGTAATGGATTTCCCCTTTGATAATGGTACTATGTAAATGAAGATGGTAGACAGCATGAGGGGTGTCTCTAATTAGGCTAGACTTAGTGAGCCTTATTAGGTACTCATGATTTAATTAAATAAATGAGTGATTTTAATTAAATGATAGTAAATAAATTGTATTGAATTAACTAAGAAGTGTATTAGCATATAGAGACCAACCTAGTGTGTAATATACACCTAATTTAGGAGATTTTACAACCCTTGATAACCATTATCCTCTAGTTGTGTGACCAAAACTATCTATGTTAATTTCCTTTTCATTTTGAATGTTTTATATATATATATATATATATATTGAACATCTTATGGATAGATTGTGATGTGTATTTGATATATAAATATGTATTAGTGTTATTACAACATAATGTGACTTGGAAGGTTGGGTTGAGTGTATTGAAAGTGAATGGATCTGAAGATAAAGAATTTTTTTGGTATTGATTATTGATGAATTTTAGGTGATGTGTTGGGTGTAATTCCAACTATTGGGAATCATGATTTGATTTTTGTGAAATAAAAAATTGGATAGTGGTTGTGACAAGGATTTCACTGTTATTCCATAATGTTATTTGTATATGGTTATGTGGTCTGGGTTTGGAGTAATGGAAACTCTAGTATGGTTATAGGTTCATATTGGGTGTAATGATAACCAAGGAAATTTCGTTTGAGGAGAGATGATTGTATCGGTGTTATTGAATATTATGGGATATGTTGGAAGAAACCACAATAACACTTGGTTACACTATGAGACATTTTTAGACTCTAGAATTTGATTTTATAAAGTAGGTATGACCGATCCTAGGTGTTACAATGTAACTCATGGAAAAATAGTGATTTATATAGTTACGATTTAATTTTACATGTATAATATAATATTAGTATAAACCTATAATCTGGTTACGTTTAGGGTCAGCATTGGTGTTGGAAACATATTTTGTGCTAACAACATTTTTTGCACTATGGGTGCCTGAGAAAACTTATTGTAGAAATTATATATACGGGAAAGGAGTAGATTCATTTTTTTGAACTAGGCTACTGGGTTAGAGTTGCGAAATATGAACTCTCCATAACTCGAATCTAGTTTTGTGGTTATCTATTTTTTTATTATTTTAGGGTACCTAATTTATATAAATTTCCAATGGGTTATCCATTTTATTATTCTATGAATGGTATGAAACTATGGTATTTTATTTTCTTATATCATGATGATAATTAGATATTCTATTTCATCTAATTGTTATGTAATTTTTTCCATTTAATTTTTGTGGAGGATATTTTTTATTACATATTCTATTTTTATGGTCACATTATCCTAAGGTAATAGTCTCCCTACACAATAATCAAACTATTGTCACTAGTTAATGGCATTATTCATTTAGGGAGGCATGATCGAGTTATGTAACTACCTAGTTTGGTAATGGCAGAGTTAAACCGGGCCAGAGACATTACCCCTAGTGTAAATAAAAATATAGAATCATAAAAAAACTAAAATGGATTATATTATCAATAAATAACCATACAATTATTATAATATTATAATATTGAAAAACCATAAATGATTGAATATATAAATAATTCAAAACAACAAGTAAGAAAAATTTTATAATTTACACTAAGTTTTAATCGATGAAATATTGAAACATAAATCCTAAAAAAATAAAAATATTATCAAGACGTGAGTTATCCAAACCACATGTTTTAACAATAATCATAATAATAAAAGTGTATATTATTATACAAGTTTGATAAATAAATAATATAAAGTTGTAAAAAATAGACAATTATTTAGATTATTTAATCAATTGACCTATGTGCATGAAGCAATGTTATCACTTTCCCTTACTACATAATAAATAGAAGTTTTTAAGTGAATGTAATAAATTAATGAGTATGTTAGATAAACTATCTAATGAGAAATTTATGTTTATTCTAGTACTCTTGGAAAACATCAAAAAAATTATAAAACATATACTTTTGTCTTTTGACAAGTTGGAGTATCAAATACCACTGTCACTGAAACATGCAATAATATAAAATTAAACAACTGAAAACACAATGAATTTTACCATTGGATGGTATAATAATACCCAAAAGATAATGAGGGCTATAATTATTTATCAGTTGATGAATAGTCAATGTATACATATGATGTACAATATAGTTTTTATTATAATATTTTTATCGTATTCCCTAATATTTTGAATAAAAAAGAAAACGATTATTTCATTTGTTGTTATACTACCCAAATAAATATTCTTCTACAAGATAGTCATCTCCATGGTAATTTCTAACCAAAGAAGAATCCATTTTTAGGTTATTTTTTTATTATAATCATCATTTCAATAAAAGACTGTATCAAAGCTATGAAAATTTCCTCCTCAAATTGTCTCTAATAATAAACACATAAAATGGATATGACCCTCATAATTCTCTTCATCAAAAATAATTTGGGGTAGAATCTAAACCTGATGTATTTTTACAAGATACTATTACATATTTTGGAAGTGTATTTATAATCATATCAAACCCATTACCATTTCTGTTGATTTGTTTTAATTATTAAAAAGTTATGATCCAACACATTTAGAATCTAGTGATATCAAGGGTTGATTTTTTTTATACTTGGAATGAAAATTTATTTTTCTAGAGAGATTTTTAGGTCTATAACCATCATAAAAGTGAACTTAATTCCAATGTATTTTTCCTAGGTAATATAAAAACTTATTTATGTATAGAATCTTCTTGAAACCTTTAGTAACAGGTATATACTATCCTTTTATGGTAGTATGGTAAAAACAGTTCTGATGTCATGATATCCATAAAACATACCACTATACTCTATAATATTTCTTTCATGGTTTCAATATATCCATCCATATCTTCATATATTAATCCTAGAAAAAAGTTTCACATTCAATGTATTCATAATGACTAGATGTACATTAGAGATACATTAATATCAATCTTACCACATTACTATTCTCCTTTATAGGATCTTATAATAATCCACTCAAACTCAAATAGAATTAGAAATATCCGTCTAGTTCACACCATAATATATAGGATATAACCAACTCCAGACCAATAAGGTATTTTTCCTTCCATTTTTACATTATCTTCTTTAGTTGATGTACTCTATAATGTCATGAATTTTATGTCACTCACAAGTTTAGTACTAACTTGTTATTTATTAAACACATTTCATCTTTTAAGTACCCTCAAAATCTAACATTCATATGATATCCAAATCTTATTAATCATCATACAATGAATCAATGTTTCATATTTTAAGTCATTCATATCAGAAAAATTAGTCATATAATTATTTCTCCTATAAATCTTGGTGATATCACTTACAATAACCAACATATCATCAAAATGAATCAATAAAATTATTCGATCAGCATTAGATATTTTTGTTTAATATAAAATGACCAAATTAACTTCTTTTATACTGATTTTTCTCCATGAATGAGTTAAATTTTCTATTCTATTTTCTCAACACTTAGTTCATTATGTATTAAATTTTCTTAAGTATTTATTATATATTTTATATTGTTTTTACAATATAATATTATATATGATATATATGAATCTCCTCATTATAGCCGCCATGTTAGAATGTAGTCGCTAAATCAAGTAATTAAACCTCGGAGTTTATACTAGATTCCAATTCATGAAAAACTATAATAGATTAAATTTTTACAAAAGGAGAAAAAATATCTTCAAAATTAATACCTTTCTTCTAATTTTTTTAATACTATCTTGGATTTATATCATCCATGCAATATACAATTTTTACCTCTTATTCTGGACACCCACATTTTCTTGAGTTCATTCTTTTTATGTGTAGAATTTATAAAATAAAATTTATGGTTCTTATGCTAGGATCATAGATCCTATATCCTTTAATTTCTCTATTTTAATTTTTATAATTTCTAATGACAGCATGATATCTATCAGGATCCCCCATTCTGGTGATAATCACATAACCATATAATGAGTATTTATGAAGTGGTTTTCATTCTCTGTTGGATCTATTTTACCAGGATTATGGTGGTATTTTTTCAATAATATTATATAATGGATATATATTATAAAATGGAGACATATTACCCAATGGTGATGTATCATAATTTTCTTGAATATCCCCCCCATATTTCGAACAATTGGTGGTGGTAGGTATTCCAGATTGGATATAATGTCTTCATACTGATACATCTTTAGATTTAATAGTATTAAAAAATAATCAATGATATATTCATTAAAAAATACCACATAACTTATTTTGATGATCCTTATACTGATTGGATCCCAGAGAAAACAACGAAAATCCTCATTGGCCTATCTCAAAAAAAATATTACTTACCATTTTCATCTGACACCACCCTCTCATATTTCATGATTGGTACAAATTACCGATAGAAAAAACTCTTAATTTTTTAGATAATATATATTTACCTATCCAAACCCTTTCTATTATTTTTTATTTTCATGGAACAAATGAATAAATGAGTAAAAACAAAAATATGGTTCTCATGGTCTCTCCATAATAAGTGTTTGGGAGATTTTTTTTGGGGGGAATAAACTTTACTCTCCCATGGATGGTTCTGTTTATACTCCTAGAAAAACTATTGTGATTAGGCATCATTTATACTAATTTTTCAATATTGATGCTAAAAACATTATTATAACTTAAATTCAACCTAATAATCACCTCAATTAACTTCATGTGATTACTACAATCAACTACCTAATTCTATTTTCACAGTCATATACTACATCATGATAACATCAAGAACATATTCTTCATTTTTTAATGAAAAAAAATACATTCTTCTGTAGTTATCATCAATGAAGGTCACAAAAAAATTCATTTTTCATCCACTTAGTGTCATCATGAAGATATTAGTATGTATTAAATCTAAACCATTCATTTTTTATGGATGGAAAATAAATATAAAAATAAACATAGCATTCTTTCCCAGGACATAATTAATTTAGTTATCCAAATTTGTATCTTTAATTCTTTGTATAATTATTTTATTAGAAATTATTTTGAATCCTCTCTCTATTATGTGATTGAGCCTCCTATTCCATTATTTTATAGGAACCTCGTTTCTAGCGACATTGATTTATCCTCCACACATTTTTGAATCCAGGAGGTAGAGATATGTATATTTCATTCCTTTAGAAATTACAATATTAAATTTGTTAATATTTCATTTTGCATCACTAAATGAACCGGTGTATCAATTATATTAATGCATTCTAGTGGATATTAGATTTGGGTGTACATTATAAACATTCCTCACATAATTCAACAATAACCTCCAACTAATATTAGTCTAAAAAAATATTACCAACACTAGTGATTTTGGATACACCATTGTTTTTCATTTTCACATGTCATACACTCTTTGAAGTGTAAGATGAGATTATGTATCATTGATTAGTGACATATTTTAAATAACATAAATTAATCACCCATGTCAAGTCTTGGATTTTGAGGTTTACTTACTTTTAGTAAATAATAATTATATCTTTATTGATTATTATAATTCATTATAATAGGTTTTAACTTTTTTAATCTTTTTTGATTCCTTCATATTGTGAACTCATAGATGGTGTGTTCGAGTTTTCCATAATGGTTTCAATTCATGTCATATCATGATCAAGATTTTTATTTCTTATTTATTTCTTATTTTTATTCAAATGTTTATTTTCCTATTCTTATTCCCTCAAATTTTTACGTCCCTTTTCATTCAATGTAAAGAGTATTTGACTCCAATGTACGTCCCTCGTAAATATTTTTGTATTATTCATTCAGTATTATATAAATCACCATTTCCATGAAGAGCATTCTATTGGGAGAAAAATTGATATATATACTATAAGTGGGTAACATGTATTTGGTAAATATATAAATATCAATAGGTCATATATATCATCATAAAAAATAATTTTCATATAATTACATGGATTAAAAATAACATTGAACATCCTCATGCATCCCAATATGTTTTTTCCATTCTAGTAATTTAGTTTTAAATGATATCATATTATGTTTTATTGGTTTTATGTGGTTAACCTTGTCTGCAATATTTTTAATTTTATCTATTGAGAATAAAAATCATGTTCACTTACAAAAAATTTAGAATATTACCTTCCAATACACCCATAAATTTGAGTAGTGTATTTCCAATCGATTATGACCTTTTATACATTAAATAATGGTGAACTCATATACTTATTGTTACTCGATTGAAAATATCACATATGTTTCAATAATGGAATTTTAATTAGATTAGTGGTATCCATTAAGGGATTGCACAAATTATTAATATAAATAAGAAATTCTTATTTTGGTTTCTAGATATCATAATTAATGGTTGTAAGAATAATCAGATTTTTAATATTTTTATCCACTAATTCACATTGAATCCAAAATATATAACAATATGGATGTGTTTAAAATGGTTCATATAGTGGGAATCAACTCATGGATCATTGAAAATAGACTTATATTAACATAGTTGTGGTTAATATACTATAAACAGTTAAGATTTAATAATGATGTAATGCTAACCTAACACTTCATAATAGTAAGTGAAAAGTCGCCAACAATATAAATATTTTCTATTTATATTTAAAGGGGGATACTGTAGAACCCTAAAGTTTAAATAAACTCTAGTAGAATCTTTTTAACACCCCAAGATTTCATAGTGTGTTATTTCTTCAAAATAATTCAATAACTTGCACTACACGCAACACCGAGTTCAAGCGCACCATCACTTACCAAACAAGCCGTTCAAAAAAGGTTATGAATAGTATTAACTAAATTTTAAACTTTATATAATCCTTATAATTTTAGAATCCATATTATGAGTTTCTTAGACATAATGTAAGAACAAATTCATCTTCAGTATTGTAGTTTTACCAACTTTTAATAGTGAACCCTTTTTAAATAAAATATTTTAAACTTTTTGACTAAATTTGGACATCAAAAAATTTAAAATAAAACATCCCAAGCTTCCACGGTACGCTTTCCTTTGAATAAAACAGTAGCGTGTGTTGTACGCAACTTCGAGTTTTAACACACACCACAACCGATCAAACTAGCCGTTATGAATAGTAATACTTAATTTTTTGAAATTATATATATTTTATATTTCAAAATGGACTTCATTTTTGGATTCGGAATATCAAATTTAGCCTAAGGTGATATTTTGGTACTTTTCGGATAACTTTCATATTTTGATGAATAGTAAAAATTACTAAATTTTAATTAAAAACAACTTTTTTAATCAAAATAATTAATAGTGATAAATTATGAATTTGAGTGGTTTTAAAGTATATTTAGAATATATTTTTACCATTTAATATAATTTTGGTCATTGGACATAATTTTACAATTAAACCGAACATAAACAAGTGTCAATCTTTTGATAGTTATTATCTCTTAAAAACACGCTTTTTGTTTTGACAGCGGAAATTAATTTTAAATTAATTTCTGCCACTTCTGTGTTTTGAATTTAGAAAAATGGATTCCATATTTGGAATCAGGATGTTCAAATTGTGTAAATAGGTAACTTTTATTTTTAGACATTTTGAATAATTACTGCGGTAAATATTTTATTTACCATGGTTAAGGGTAAATCCGGTAAATAAGGGTTAAAAAATAATATTATAATAATACTAAATTACCCTAAAACGTGTCTTAACCCTATTGGTTGATACATGGTCGACCATGGGCATCTTTGGGTCAATTTTGGGACCCCATTGATCCACTTGTAAGTGATAATGACACTTTATTTTAATTAAGTTAAAATGAATACAAAAATGGCATAAGCTTACATATTTTGAAAGAACAATTTTTACATAGGGTTATACATGTTGGATTTTCGATTATAAATATTCATTAGAAATCTAAAACGATTTCCTACATAATGATATTTTATTTATAATTTTTAGACATCAAATAATTTAAATTATTAATGACACATTAATGATGCAATGTTTACCTCATTAATAAATCATTTAAATAAATAAGATTATAATGATTAAAATATTATCTAAAACCTGTCCAATTCTTATTGGTTGATGTTATTTAGAATATGAGTCTTCTTATCTTCGACCTCAATGATTTTTGGACCATTATAAACCTAATATAATTATATTATAAAGTAATACTTTCACTCTTTCCTAAAGAGCCCCTCCTCTCCCTTATAAAAGGAGACCACTTCTACTCATTCTTCACACCTCTCAAGCCACTTGGCTCGTCCAAACTCTACCCAACTAAGCTCCCCACATCCCTCTCCTCCTCTTTGAAGCTTCCCCTTAGGCAGAAAGCATTTCAAGAATTCCTTTGGTACCAACCAAAGTGAGTTACCTAAATTAAAGGTAACATTTTCTCTTAAATTATTTTCAATTATTTTGCTTCTCCAACCCCCAAACTCTTTTTATTTCCTTTCTTTTGTAACAACACCAGTATCCAAAATATACTAGGATGTTGTTATAAGAAGGATTCAAACTACACATTCACACAACTCCATCTAATTGATGATGAACATAATGTTTCTGTGGATGGCAAACTAACGCCTCACGAAACGATGATTGTTCAAATACATCTTACCGCCTCTCATGGTGGCCATTAGGATGGCACTGTAATTAAATATTATATTAGTGATATATATTTTATATATAAGCTTCTGTAATTCCATTTTATTTCATACAATTATTCGTTTCATGTTGTATATACATACAATAATTTCATTTGAGGAAGTGCGGACTACCGCCCCCTTAAAATGATATGACTCGTTCATACCACACATGGAACGTATAAAGGATGGTGTTAATGAACTTAAGTAACATATATAGAATATTATATTTTACTGGAATAGTAATATACCTATGTATCATTTGGATTTGATTCTTTTAAAATAAAAATTAAATGGAAGTAGCATTCGTGCGTACGTACGGACTACCGTCTCCACGAACGTGATGTGATTCATTCTCCATCGTATCCATTCAAGTATAATTATCATTTTATGATTTAAAAATGATGTTTAAGTACTTGATACCATTCTGGATATGAATAATATACATCCCATTAATAACAAATATGGCTCACATAACAAAGAATATAAAGTAAAATGAACCCGTTAACACCTGAAATGACGATAATTCTAAGATATTATTAACAAATAAATGTTAAAAGATCATATATGATATAATATTAAAGTAACTGATTCATGTATTATTCAATAACAATTATTTCACCATTATACAGGAGGTAAACCTACCATCGACCAAGGAAAAAGTACAAAGTAAGGGATTCTCTTATCTCACTTTCAATTCCGTGAGATTTCCATTGTTCGCTACTAAATTATTGAAAGTGGTGTATTGTGTAATTCCATTTGATATATATTATCATGATTCACTTTATATTCATGTTATTCTGTAAATCATTTGGTGGTTATTAACTTTTGGCCATGCGACTCAGTTGATTAACGTGGTAAGGGGTTTCTTGTCTCACTTTTAATTCCGTGAGAATTCCATTGATCACCACTTAATTATTGCATGTGGTGTATGTGTACTACCCATGATTATATTCATTGTGTAATATAATTTATTTTACGGGTATTTACATCATCATGGTATGATCTTTCTTTCATGGGTGTTTTTTTCTTAAGTAACCTAATCAATAACGGAATTTGAGATTTCAATTTCCACTCATTTGGCTTTACGCATATTTCATTGATTATATTACCCCAAGATTATGTGTGGAATCACTATTCATTTGATTATGTCATAATTTCCACTCCCCTTCCTGTGGATATACTTTTGATACACATAATCACTCCATTGAAAATTCTCAAGTCATTGATATGAATTTGATAAGAGTAATTTTAACTCTTTCACCATTTGTTGAGTTAAACATCCAATTCGTTGGTGTTGTTTTTACAGGAATATGTGTGAATATACTTTGATTGTTTTACACTGAATATCCAATCATATTTAGTGTATTTATATTTTTCACACATAATTATGTTGTTGATTTATCCTTAACCTACGGATATGGCCTTTATGAGAGATTTCATCTCAACTTACAATCCATTGAGACTTCTTTGTTGATATACACCAAATCACTTTTATGTGGTGTATATAATGTACTTTGACATAGTATATCATGAATTCCCTTTATTCTCATGATATTACAATGTTTTGATTACCTCAATTATTTTCATTCAAGTGTCTCTCTTTTGGTTAGAATCTCTAACTGAAATACCATTTTTAAATGTTTTAAAGACTTATTCATCTAAATCTTTCTCATTAATGTCCATGTTTTAAAAATGGTTTTAAGGATTTATTTATATGGAAATTAAAGTTTAGAAATTAAAAATACTTTTAAAAGGTTTCAAAGTGGTATGGGACACTTTGATTCAAAAATCTATTTTTAAATGGCTTCTTGACAAATAGTGTGACTTTTAAATGTTTTCAAGAAAAGGGGGATATTTCTCTCAAATAGTTTTGATGATTATTTTCATCTATGTCAACATCCTTCATTATTCATGATTGAGGTTAATGTGACACAATAAAATATTCCATATTGTATCAAATGAGTTATATTTGACTGTGGATGTTCTATTTTTATACCATTCATGATTTGTGGTTAAAGTATTGACATTTCGTATGCTAGTTTTAATACGAATGTTTATTTTATGCTTAAACCTATTAATATGAGGAATGCATTGGACTTAATAAGTGATGGATGGAGCCCGCTATAGCTCCTCGATGGATCGGTAGGTCTCATGAGACAAACTACTGTCTTGGCACAAGGCCTTGGCAAAATCTTATTTGTAGTCTTGGCACGAGGCCTGGGCTATGTGGTTATGATAGTCTGGAATTATGCATTCCATCATTATGAAAGTGGTTATTGATATTGCATGTGATCATTCGACTAGTAGAATATCCATGTGAGTAAGTAAATGGCATTATTTCATTTTATTTATGCCATACCATGTTGAAAGTTCAAGTTTCAAAGGCTTTTGTTTTAGTTATAAATTGCCTTAAGTGTTTATGATTATTTATGAAAGCTTCTGCTATAATGTTATCCTTACTGAGCATCCGAGCTCACCCCTTTCAATGTTTTATTTTTTTTCCCAGGATTATGAAGAAGTAATTTATGAATGACCTGCAGGGATAGTATGAGGGGATATGAAGACAAAATGTTTTTTTTATGATGTAATGTAAAAATTTATGGATGTATCTAGTTATTCCAAGGCTACTAAACTAATCGGTCTTTCGAGACTTGATCTTTCTCATGATCATGGCAATTTTATGTAATAATGCACCGACTCTGGGTAACTAGGGTCGGGGCTTTACAGTTGGTATCAGAGGAAGTTTAGTACAAACCTTGGTAGCTAGATTTAGATAAACTCTGATTAGAGCACGTAGACCTAAGATGAACTTTGAGGATTAGTATAAAATAACTTCCTAGAATTTTGGTATTGTGGAGATTTTGTGAGTTTTCCGAGCAATACATCCCTGTCTGGATACGGGCAGGTAGAGGCGGCTCTGGCACAGATGTACCTAGAGGTAAAACCCGAAAACACCGCTTTGAGCTAGACTCGAACGGGAACTGGTGCACGACAACGGGCCTTGCTGCACTCTTGGTTACGACACTCTCGGGGGATATGCTTAGGATAATTTAAATTTTCTTTACAAACCGATTTAAGTAATATATACATAAGATGAGAGTAAATGACCTTGGTTAATCCTAATATGTTTCAAATTGAGAATATGGTGACATTTTAATCTCTAAATGATTTTACGACTACTATTACTCACACAATGATTTCTGGTTTTAGTCAATGGCTGGATTCCAAGGAAGTCATAGTGACTTTGAGAATGATGTACAAGGTGGGAACGGTGGTGGAAATGAGCAACAAAATGGATTGTTGATAGGCGTAAAAGATATCATCTTTATGCCAAATCAGTTTTCCAAAAATATGAGCAACAACATATATATTAACCAACTCCCAGACTCAACAAGGAAGAGAAAGGTGATAAATGATAAGATCTCTAGCAATGGAGACCATGGAGAAAAGAAACCTCAATTTTCATCATGCAGGAATTGTGGAAAGAGACACCCAGGAAAGTGTCTCAATGGGACAACGAAATGTTTTACGTGCGGGAAGGAAGGACATAAAGTGAACAATTGCCGAAGAAAAATGAAGAGTACTATGGAAGAAGATAAAAATGGTCCCAAGAGTCCATTTACAGTCATTTGCCGTAAATTTTGGGGACCTGGCCATTACCCGAGTGAATGTCCTATTTTATAGGATATTTTCTTGTTCAAAGAAGAAGCTATGCGGAAATAAATGGTTGGAGAAAAATTTAAAAAGTATTAGCACTCCTTGTTGATGGGTTTACTTTGGAATAATTTTCTCTTGTATTTGTAACCCCTCAGTTTGCCATGTGAGAATGATATTTGAGGAATAATTGTCTCTTCTCTTGTGGATATAGGTATAAATAACCATTTGGTTTTATATGATCATTGGGGTTTGAGAAAATGATAAGTTATTATAATTTGGGATGAAAATTCAAAGTATGATATAACATTTGTGGTTAAATTATGTTATTTTGAAAAATTTATCTCATTTTGGTAATATTATAGAATATAGTTTTTGAAAAAGTACAACACGTAGACCGTGTGACAACCCGTCGCGTCAGACAAAGCTGTGGGAATCGAACCCACAACCAAAGCGCGATTGGGATTTATCACCTACCACTGGACTACGTGAAGTCCCTGGTTAGTATGACTATTTTTTTTGTTAAATGATTTTATTGATCAATAATAAGATGATTTGGGTTCTTATGTCTTATCAAATGAATACCCTTGGTATAGGAAAATGATTTGGTGATTAAGTGATAAATGTTATTTTGGAAGATGTTCGTTTTGTTAGGAACACTATATGCCCAAGGAAAATGGAATACAATGAGGTTTCATTTGTAGAGTAATGGTGGATTTTTATCTACATTTTTATTGTTGATTTATAGTGATTTGGGTTATTTATGGAAATGATTAACCTATAACAGAGAATATGTGATGATGTTAATTACTTTTAAGTATGTGACTTTAAGAGTATTTGATGTCATTTGGAGATACAATGTAACATGGGAGACTACATAATCAAATTCTTCTATGTTTTGGGTTTCAATATTAGTTTGGATTATATTAAAGGATTTTAAGGACAATTGGTTATTGAATGGTATCTATTTAACTTTGGGGTATTGTTGGTTTAATTTTAGAAATTAAGATTAGTGCATATTTATCTCAATGAATATCCTTTTGGGGGATCATTAGATCATTCACTAACCATTTTGGTTTTGATTAATCTTCAAAGACAATGTAAATATATGGTTTATCCTGCATGGATCATGTGATTCTATAGAAGTTTATTCTAGCTCTTCCAGTGTGACCAAGTCTTCTTGAATACTCATCGTTTAAAAAAATTGAGTTAGTGGTGGAAATTTATTAAAGAATGAAAATCTACATAAAATTTAAGTATATCTCATAATGTTCTTAGTCAATATCATAAATGAATTCCTCTTCCTTATGTAATGTAACTTTAAAAAAATGTTTTCCTAGATGGTACCTTAAATCATCACTAATTTATGGTTTTGGGATTGTTGGCCTTTTCATAGCCATGTTCTCTACCACTCTCCATCAGATAATTGATGGTTAGATTTCTCCTCCATATCCATATTTTCCTACATGGAACCCTAGTATGTGTTATTTTCGGTAATCTTCATACTTTCCACTCTTTATTTTAAATAGAGGCCTCATTAATTCATTTTTTCGATGTGGGATTTCAACTAAGATATTTTGAAATGTCAAAAATGTGTGATCCCAATACCCTATATTTTGTTGAACCGATGGTACTTCAAATCATCATAGATTGATGAGTTTAAGGACCTCAATTTTATACTTGATTGTGATTGATGACCTCAACCACTACCTATAAATATTTACGTTTTTCCTCCAATTATATGTCTCTAATTGCCACCAATGTTCTCCTAATCGAGATCATAATTTGGTGGTGACCCTTTCATTTCTCTTTTCCTCATATTAAGACTAAATTTTAGTAAACCAATTTCCGATGTGGGTTTTCCCACAAATATATTTTCTATTTTCAACCTTTTATTTTCGAAGAACAATTTCAAATTGCGAGGACGCAATTTATTGAAGGAGGGGAGAATGTAACACCCCAAGATTTCATAGTGTGTTATTTCTTCAAAATAATTCAATAACTTGCACTACACGCAACACCGAGTTCAAGAGTACCATGACTTACCAAACAAGCCGTTCAAAAAAGGTTATGAATAGTATTAACTAAATTTTAAACTTTATATAATCCTTATAATTTTAGAATCCATATTATGAGTTTCTTAGACATAATGTAAGAACAAATTCATCTTCAGTATTGTAGTTTTACCAACTTTTAATAGTGAACCCTTTTTAAATAAAATATTTTAAACTTTTTGACTAAATTTGGACATCAAAAAATTTAAAATAAAACATCCCAAGCTTCCACGGTACGCTTTCCTTTGAATAAAACAGTAGCGTGTGTTGTACGCAACTTCGAGTTTTAACACACACCACAACCGATCAAACTAGCCGTTATGAATAGTAATACATCATTTTTTGAAATTATATATATTTTATATTTCAAAATGGACTTTATTTTTGGATTCGGAATATCAAATTTATCCTAAGGTGAAATTTTGGTACTTTTCAGATAACTTTCATATTTTGATGAATAGTAAAAATTACTAAATTTTAATTAAAAACAACTTTTTTAATAAAAATAATTAATAGTGATAAATTATGAATTTGAGTGGTTTTAAAGTATATTTAGAATATATTTTTACCATTTAATATAATTTTGGTCATTGGACATAATTTTACAATTAAACCGAACATAAACAAGTGTCAATCTTTTGATAGTTATTATCTCTTAAAAACACGCTTTTTGTTTTGACAGCGGGAATTAATTTTAAATTAATTTCTGCCACTTCTGTGTTTTGAATTTAGAAAAATGGATTCCATATTTGGAATCAGGATGTTCAAATTGTGTAAATAGGTAACTTTTATTTTTAGACATTTTGAATAATTACTGCGGTAAATATTTTATTTACCATGGTTAAGGGTAAATCCGGTAAATAAGGGTTAAAAAATAATATTATAATAATACTAAATTACCCTAAAACGTGTCTTAACCCTATTGGTTGATACATGGTCGACCATGGGCATCTTTGGGTCAATTTTGGGACCCCATTGATCCACTTGTAAGTGATAATGACACTTTATTTTAATTAAGTTAAAATGAATACAAAAATGGCATAAGCTTACATCTTTTAAAAGAACAATTTTTACATAGGGTTATGCATGTTGGATTTTCGATTATAAATATTCATTAGAAAGCTAAAAAGATTTCCTACATAATGATATTTTATTTATAATTTTTAGACATCAAATAATGTAAATTATTAATGACACAATAATGATGCAATGTTTACCTCATTAATAAATCATTTAAATAAATAAGATTATAATGATTAAAATATTATCTAAAACCTGTCCAATTCTTATTGGTTGATGTTATTTAGAATATGAGTCATATTAGCTTCTACCTCAATGATTTTGGGACCATTATAAACCGAATATAATTATATTATAAAGTAATACTTTCACTCTTTCCTAAAGAGCCCCTCCTCTCCCTTATAAAAGGAGACCACTTCTACTCATTCCTCACACCTCTCAAGCCACTTGGCTAGTCCAAACTCTGCCCAACTAATCTCCCCACATCCATCTTCTCCTCCTTGAAGCTTCCCCTTAGGCAGAAAGCATTTCAAGAAGTCCTTTGGTTCCAACCAAAGTGAGTTACCTAAATTAAAGGTAACATTTTCTCTTAAATTATTTTCAATTATTTTGCTTCTCCAACCCCCAAACTCTTTATATTTCCTTTATTTTGTAACAACACCAGTATCCACAATATACTAGGATGTTGTTATAAGAAGGATTCAAACTACACATTCACACAACTCCATCTAATGGATGATGAACATATTGTTTCTGTGGATGGCAAACTAACGCCTCACGAAACGATGATTGTTCAAATACACCTTACCGCCTCTCATGGTGGTCATTAGGATGGCACTGTAATTAAATATGATATTAGTGATATATATTTTATATATAAGCTTCTGTAATTCCATTTTATTTCATACAATTATTCGTTTCATGTTGTATATACATACGATAATTTCATTTGAGGAAGTGCGGACTACCGCCCCCTTAAAATGATATGACTCGTTCATACCACACATGGAACGTATAAAGGATGGTGTTAATGAACGTAAGTAACATATATAGAATATTATATTTTACTGGAATAGTAATATACCTATGTATCATTTGGATTCAATTCTTTTAAAATAAAAATTAAATGGAAGTAGCATTCGTGCGTACGTACGGACTACCGTCTCCACGAACGCGATGTGATTCATTCTCCATCGTATCCATTCAAGTATAATTATCATTTGATGATTTAAAAATGATGTTTACGGACTTGATACCATTCTGGATATGAATAATATACATCCCATTAATAACGAATATGGCTAACATAACAAAGAATATAAAGTAAAATGAACCTGTTAACACCTGAAATGACGATAATTCTAAGATATTATTAACAAATCAATGTTAAAAGATCATATATGATATCATATTAAAGTAACTGATTCTTGTAATATTCAATAAAAATTATTTCACCATTATACAGGAGGTAAACCTACCATCGACCAAGGAAAAAGTACAAAGTAAGGGATTCTCTTATCTCACTTTCAATTCCGTGAGATTTCCATTGTTCGCTACAAAATTATTGAATGTGGTGTATTGTGTACTTCCTTTTGATATATATTATCATGATTCACTTTATATTCATGTTATTCTTTAAATCATTTGGTGGTTATTAACTTTTGGCCATGCGACTTAGTTGATTAACGTGGTAAGGGGTTTCTTGTCTCACTTTTAATTCCGTGAGAATTCCATTGATCACCACTTAATTATTGCATGTGGTGTATGTGTACTACCCATGAATGTATTCATTGTGTAATATATTTTATTTTATGGGTATTTACATAATCATGGTATGATCTTTCTTTCATGGGTGTTTGTTTCTTAAGTTACCTAATCAATAAGGGAATTTGAGATTTCAATTTCCACTCATTTGGCTTTACGCATATTTCATTGATTATATTACCCCAAGATTATGTGTGGAATCACTATTCATTTGATTATGTCATAATTTCCACTCCCCTTCCTGTGGATATACTTTTGATACACATAATCACTCCATTGAAAATTCTCAAGTCATTGATATGAATTTGATAATAGTAATTTTAACTCTTTCACCATTTGTTGAGTTAAACATCCAATTCGTTGGTGTTGTTTTTACAGGAATATGTGTGAATATACTTTGATTGTTTTACACTGAATATCCAATCATATTTAGTGTATTTATATTTTTCACACATAATTATGTTGTTCATTTATCCTTAACCTAAGGATATGGCCTTTATGAGAGATTTCATCTCAACTTACAATCCATTGAGACTTCTTTGTTGATATACACCAAATCACTTTTATGTGGTGTATATAATGTACTTTGACATAGTATATCATGAATTCCCTTTATTCTCATGATATTACAATGTTTTGATTACCTCAATTATTTTCATTCAAGTGTCTCTCTTTTGGTTAGAATCTCTAACTGAAATACCATTTTTAAATGTTTTAAAGACTTATTCATCTAAATCTTTCTCATTAATGTCCATGTTTTAAAAATGGTTTTAAGGATTTATTTATATGGACATTAAAGTTTAGAAATTAAAAATCCTTTTAAAAGGTTTCAAAGTGGTATGGGACACTTTGATTCAAAAATCTATTTTTAAATGGCTTCTTGACAAATAGTGTGACTTTTAAATGTTTTCAAGAAAAGGGGGATATTTCTCTCAAATAGTTTTGATGATTATTTTCATCTATGTGAACATCCTTCATTATTCATGATTGAGGTTAATGTGATACAATACAATATTCCATATTGTATCAAATGAGTTATATTTGACTGTGGATGTTCTATTTTTATACCATTCATGGTTTGTGGTTAAAGTATTGACATTTCGTATGCTAGTTTTAATACGAATGTTTATTTTATGCTTAAACCTATTCATATGAGGAATGCATTGGACTTAATAAGTGACGGGTGGAGCCCGCTATAGCTCCTCGATGCATCGGTAGGTCTCATGAGACAAACTAGTGTCTTGGCACAAGGCCTTGGAAAAATCTTATTTGTAGTCTTGGCACGAGGCCTTGGCTATGTGGTTATGATAGTATGGAATTATGCATTCCATCATTATGAAAGTGGTTATTGATATTGCATGTGATCATTCGACTAGTAGAATATCCATGTGAGTAAGTAAATGGCATTATTTCATTTTATTTATGCCATACCATGTTGAAAGTTCATGTTTCAAAGGCTTTTGTTTTAGTTATAAATTGCCTTAAGTGTTTATGATTATTTATGAAAGCTTCTGCTATAATGTTATCCTTACTGAGCATCCGAGCTCACCCCTTTCAATGTTTTATTTTTTTTCCCAGGATTATGAAGAAGTAATTTATGAATGACCTGAAGGGATAGTATGAGGGGATATGAAGACAAAATGTTTTTTTTAGGATGTAATGTAAAAATTTATGGATGTATCTAGTTATTCCAAGGCTACTAAACTAATCGTTCTTTCGAGACTTGATCTTTCTCATGATCATGCCAATGTTATGTAATAATGCACCGACTCTGGGTAACTAGGGTCGGGCCGTTACAATCTTTAAAGGAGTTTTTTTTCAATTTTGATACCATTTGTGCCATTGGAATTTTATTGATGAGAAATTTCATAACCATAATTAAAAAATGTACTCATAACACAATGAATATCCCAAGAATAAAAAATTGTCTAATTTTTCCATCTTTACCATAGTTTTTCAAATAACTCAATTTGTTGTAGTTTAACTCACTCACTTAAAAAATATAGATTAATACAAAATCATAAACAAAAATAATAATTACATTGTTTGATGGTGTACATACACCTAATGGAGGGGTGTTTTATTTATCTCTAAATGAATATTTATAGAATACACATGATACACAATATAATTTTTTTTGGATTAATATTTGATGGGATTTGATCATATTTCAAGTAAAAGAAAAATAAAATTTTCTTTGGTTGTTTATCTACCCGGTGAAATATTCTTACAACATGATACTCGTCTTCAAGGTGGTGTCTAACCAAGGAAGTACACATGTGTTCATTACCAACTAATGAAAATTATCATAATGATAGAGTATTCCTTTAAATATATTAATCAGTTCCTCCAAAAACCAAAAATAAAATTATGGTCCCAAATAAATAGTGTCCCCCATAGGATGTACTCATACCTGACCATAATACAAAACCGAAAAACCAACATGTACTAGTCATAAAGAAAACTAATAATAATAAAAAATGACACTAAAACTGATATAGAATAAGAATAAATTAAAACATTAGTAAAGGGAGTGTATGTTTATTTTAAGAACTACTAAAAAATAGGTCTTAAAGGAAAAAAACATACTATGTTCTCTCTAACCCTACAGAAAAATCCAGTATCTCAAGGACACAAATTCTAAGGAAAATAAAACGATGATTTTTAGTTAAATAAAGACAAGAACCTGAAATATCAATGTTCCCCTTTGTATGATGTTATTAATAAATGAATTTAAGGGGATTTCAATAAACCTTATAACCATGATATGGGAGTTAATTTCACAAAGGTAGAAATTGTTTTTCCCAATAAACAACCACATTTTTAGTCTCATGATTATGATTTAAATAATAATCATACTAATTTAGCAATTGATTTATAATTATTTACACCTCATTTTGATATTAAAAATAATTAATGGGATTAATATAATATACCCAATACATTTCAGCACTATTTATGTGGTAATTATGTTTGTTATGAAACATATAATATTGATGACAATTAATGAAAGTGAAAAATTTGTCCCCCCTTATTATGAAAGATTACACATACACTCATAGACATAGAGGGGATCCATGCATCTAAAGGGGGATTCTATAAACATTTAAATAGATTTTATTCAAATACTAGTAAATAAGTTTCTGAAGCTAGGGATTCAAGGTTAAGGGAACTCAATAAACAAGAACTAATTGTGAATAAAAATGGCTATGTAGAGGAAGTGGTGTCCCAAAAGATATATGAAACATATTTTTACAATGGTGTTTTTTACTAGTGAAAGAATATATTTGACGGAGAAGAAATTTTCATTTACATTTCATTTTTCAATGATTTATGATTGTATCTACATATTTTAAAAAAGGTGGCAGTGATGCCTTTTTCCAATTTTGTTAGATTTTGATCATTTTAATTGATGACGATGAATGGTTGGATAAATGAAATTTTATTAGTGGGATTTTTTGTGGGGGTTTTTTGGGAAGAATGATTATCTTATAATATTTTGCATGTGGTTATGGTCTATTATGGTATAACATGGAGATCAATAGTGTTTCTTATTTTTTGAGAAATATTTTTTTTATTGTTCATTAAATTATTATATGGAATCTATTTCATTGCCTCTAGAGTATCAAAGTAAAATGATGATGCTACGTTAGATTAGATTCTCTAGATTCATTTATTCTATATGATATTTTGTGAATTTTTAATGTTAAAATTTTTAGTTACATGTTGAAGTAATTTCATTTGGTTGTTTCTTAACATATAAATACTTCTATTGTTTTTTAGGTGTGTTTTTACACATTTAGTGTTGGTCAGATTAGATTACTCAAGAGGAGAGGGGTAAATTTAATTTTTATTAAAAATTCTGTTTAAATATGTGTTGTTAAAAAGATTTCCCATTCATGTTAAAAACAACCCAGTTAATCAATGTAATACGATTATAAAGGTTTGAATGTTTAAATATATTCTTAGAAGATTGATTATTTCTCATTAATAATAATAGTTATTAATATTACTTTTGAAACTATTTTACTAAGAAAAATAAATTATAACGTCTTCCCAAAATTAACTATAAAAGTATGTTTAGTGATTTATGAATTATAGAGTAGAATAGTAAAACATAGAAAACTAAAGTAAGCAGCACAACGAATATGAAACAAGTAGTTTAGTCTCATGCCAAGACCCAATCCACTCAACTTGGTGATCCCCTTCCACCAAGCAGTTTATATGAATAAACTTGATCCGCACCCTGGATCGGTGTTAAACAACTGTACACAAGACATTCTAGTTCAGACATGGACCTCTTTCACAGTTCTTCATGGTTACAAACTACCCGACCACACATGTACTTCTTACACACTTATCTGGGGGTATACAGAAGAGTAAATGAGGTTTAGAGTAAGGATATCTTGTATCCTTCAGTTTGATACAAAAGACAGAGTGTTTTATTATACAGAAACACACACATCTCGAATGTGAATAAATAGATACAAAACAGGGAAAAAAGAATGTGACAGGTTTAGAAATGCATTGAGTGTTAGTCTATGTAGCTCTGCACTTCTGAGTTGAAGCATATGTAAAACTCAAGTCCTCGTCTACAAATAGATTGTCATAAGTCAGATAGATATGGCTTGTGTTATTTGTAATTCTTGACAGTATGAATATGTTCTCGAGATTCCAGTATGATTCGTGTGTTATTCAGTTGAATCAAGTTGCATGATCCAATTCTGTAAAATTTATTTTGACCACATGTTCATGCCCACTATTTTTTTATTTTGTTTGTGCTTTTTCTACATGATTTTTTTTGTTTTTAGGATGCATTACTATTTTTATCTTGGAGTGCATGTGTGGGAGCTAACATGTTTCATGTATTCTACACCTCGTACCTCGTACTTTATGATGATATGTCTACAAAGAAACATTAATTATGTCACTTCATTAAAAGTCTTTAAATATGATCGGTAGAGATTAAATTAAAAGATGACAAAATATATTAGGAAATGGTGTCACAATATGTCATGGAAATGGTGTCTCCTTCACAAGTTGTCTGGATTGGTCATGGTTTCTCATAGTCACGGTGTCTCGTGGTCACAGTGTCTCCTGGTCACAGTGTATGGATGTTACAGTGTCTTTTTCATGGTGTCTGATGGTTACAATGTCTTGTTCACGGTGTCTGATGTTCACGGTGTCTAGATTTCATGGTGTCTTGTTCACAGTGTCTAATGGTCATTGTGCGGTGTTCATGGTGTCTAATGGTCACGGTGTCTGGATGTGATAGTTTCTGCTTCTCGTTTCCAGAAAGACATAACAAGTGGAAGACTCACGGTGTCTCAGACTTCTCAAAATAACTGTATTCAGACTTAAACAAATATGATCATAGAATGGATTGGACATAATCATTTTTCAAAGAAGGTATTATAATAGTAAATCAGGGATAATATAGAGTAATTAAACTGAATTTAGAGAAATTATATCTTTAATGTCTCTTCTTAAATCTTGAGAATACTTAAACAATAGTACACATGATTTGATATAATTTACAGGATTTAACCAGGTTTAATTGGATATGTCATCAATATAACATGATTAGTACATGAGGAGTCCAACAATCTCCCCTTTTTTGATAATCATAAATCATGTGGATTTAAAGTGTATATTTGAATCAACTATAGATATAGAGATAAATGTCGGACATATAGAAATTTCTCCCTCTTTTGGGATTATCAAAAAGATGGAATAAGAGAAGTCATGAAAAGGGAATATTTCATTAATGAAAAATAAGATCTAGTACAAACATAATGGATAAAAACATTGGATACATCATTATTATCAAGAAGGAGTATTCACAGTTCTTCTTCAGGATCTTCCTTTTCTTTGACTTTAGCAGCAGTAGAAGAAGAAGAATCCATAGGAGCAGAGGTCGAGGTAGAAGAAAGGAGTGATGTGGATGATAGATAATTTATAGGAAGGTCTTCAAAAATAGAGGGAGCTAGAATATGTGTAGTAGATGACTGAGGTAGTAGTTGATGATGGATCATAGGCCAAATCTGACTCAATTCTTAACATACAGACATGGAAGTAAAGGCTAGGGTAGAGGTGAAGGTAGGCAAGCCAGGTCTTAGAGATGAAGCCACATGAGCAACAATGGTTGTACTCTATACATGAAGGTAAGGCCTAATAAGCATAATGAAATTTGCAATGATCTATCCCCCATACTAGATGGATTTCTCAAAATCAACCTTTTTCTCCATAAACTTGTCCAGCAACCTAGTAAATTCTATGAGATTTTGGACTTGGGTCTTGAAAGCTTGAGTTACAGGAGGAATCTGCAAATTTTCCATAAGATACATGAGGTGATTATTGAAGTTAGTCATGGATAATTTTCTATTGATGTAGAAATCCACTTTCTTGGAAATACCTTTCTGAGAATCATTATAAATTTTTGAATGAATTTGGACGAGGTCAAGAAATCGTTCATTGTTCTTCATAACTGCTTGTAGAGAATCTTTACTGATGCCACTAAGCACTGTCTGTTGTTCTTCTTTGACCAATATTCTGAGTAGATTACTGTCAAAAGAGGGTTTATATGATTGACCATAGGATTTAGAATCATTGACCACGGTGGTGAGATATTTCAATTTATGCATCACTTTTTGAAGACACCCAGTATACTCATTAGTGAGTTTGTTCAGATTAACCACAACCTCTTGCATTTCATTAACAATCTCTTTGTTCCTTTCTTTGACCTTTTCTACTAAGGAATCTAAATGAGATTGAATTTGAGACACAAAATCCTGTGGGATATAAGGAACAAAGGGTTCTATAGGATAAGAATCTTGCTCTGATCTTGAATGCATCTTTTTCTACATTTCATCAATCATACCTCTTAGTGTCTTCACTTCATCACTAAGAAGTCTATTCTCAACTCTTAATTCTGGAATCTCATGAATAATTTTGGGATGGATTTTCCAAATAACTTTCTCCAACAATAATGAGGTATCTTTCTCACTTAGATGTGTCACTAGAGCAGGTTGGGAATTTAGAACTTTTTCAAAACCAGACAAAAGGGTAGAACTAAATTCCTTTAGATCATCCTTACTCACAAAGGATGGTTTTTCTGATGATGGTTCATAAATAGGGACTGATACAATTTCAGGTACCTTTGCAGGGGTGATATTAGCGGCCAATTTCAAATGGAACAAATAGGAAAGGTCAAGGACATTTTTTGAGACTTGTTGAGAGTCATCCACATTATTGAAACTTGGGAACTTATATTGAGTGTCTATAAGACTTGGATATACTATATTTGGTTCTTCAGTAGATTCCAGATTCGGGGTTTGCTCCCAATCAATAGTTGCATCCTTCTAATGACTGAGAGGACTAGGATATTGATCCATTTCAATAAATTCATCTCGTATTTCATCACTCATTTACTACCTAGCTAGCTAAAAAGCCAGCTCCATCCTTTCATCAGTCGAAGGAATGACTTAAGGAATAGATTGTTCCACTGGGAGTTACTCATGGTTAAACTCTTCTATAAAATGTAGATCATCCACTATAGGTTCTTCCATGACATTATTTTCAGTTTCTTTGGAAAAAAATTCTGTATCAACCTCGAGATAATCTTCAAGATTAACAAGTTCTGTAGGAGCAGGGACCTCTTCTTTAAGAACTCCATCAGGAATAGAAGTAATGACGTCCTCAATAGAAATAGTTTCCCTAGGAGGAAATATTACATCTTCATATTCTTTTGAAGAGTACTCAACAACTTCATCTCATTAGAAACTAGGATTAGAAATATCTCATGGTCTTCAGGGATGTTCCACATGATTGAATTTTTCATAAAGTCTATCACGGTCTTCTACCCATGCCTTTTTCCAATGGTTCCAATTTATCTTCATCATCATCAAAGTGAATTTTGAAAGGAAGTATTAAAAATCCTTTATAACTTCTTTATTAGGTCCAACCATACCTTTGGAAAAAAGCATAGCTGAGATAAGCCGAGAGTAAAACAGGAATTTTGACATGGATGTGGCTTTGATCAGTTCACAGATATGGTGAATGATATACTTTCAATGGTAGATCTTATGACCATTTTTCATATGGTGGGTCAGAAACACATTCATATATGTCAAAAAAGAAAAATCACATTTTCTTGGGATTACCAGATTCTGAATAAACTTAAATAAAAGCATTGATTATCCATCCAGTTCAGCAGCAATGGACCTCCTCTTGGTGCCATTTTTAGTCAAGATTTTCAGAGAATCTTCTAAGACAATGAATTCACTAGAGGGTGGAGGTCCTCTCTGATAATCCTCACAAATTCCTTCATGAGGTCTTCTAAGGCATGTGGCACATAACCTCGAATAGAATGAGCATTTCTTCCCATTGATCCTACTTCTCACAACATATCTATCTTCAAACTCAAATGAGAACTAAACATATTGATAAAAAATAAATGGGTGTTTACAAATGGGTCATCAACTTCACATATAAAAGAATACCACTTAGACCACATTATATCATTAATCATAGACCCATGCCCTAGAATCCTTGGTCCTGAAATAATACCAAATCAAGCATTCTTAAGGTGTTAACAAAGGGAGAACATCCAACAGAGAAAAAATGCTCTTAACTGAGCTGTCTTAGTTATTTTATTCTTCTACCTGCTACAATATTTTATTCTAATTAATGATTTATAAAATTTATTTTATTTATATGATTAATTTTATTGCACTAAATAATATCACTTTGTTACCTCCCTCTAAATCCATTCAAAAAACGAAGATATTGTCATGAATTTGTATGGACTACCGCTACCATGATCAACATTATTATTTTTTCACTACCGTTCTTAATGGAAGTTATAAATGAGTTATTTAGTGAAAAAAAGTTAATATATAATTATTAATATTATTATGTTATAGTGATTTCTTTATATCAACTCCTAGTATGTGGAAAATGAATGTGTTTACAATGTAAGTGAAAACCACCACCTCTAAAGAACATAGTATTTTATTTACCTAATAATTAATATCAAAAATAAATTTATAAAAATAGTTAATGAGTTATAATTATACTTATGTAACTATTAATACTCTATAATGGTAATATTGGACATTATATTACTGATATCAACAATAAACTATCATAGTAAACTTAACATCTTTAAGTGAACATATCGAAGAACATTTTTTAATTTCTGTCCATTTTTGGAAAACATATGGAGACATGTATATGTTTTTTCTAATAGAATAATAGAAGAAATAATGGTATAAAACATTGGATAATATTATTCAATTTTCTCTCACTTTTTATCATTCTTAATATAGTGAGAATGTTTCAGTGAAATTTACCAAACCACCTCAAGTAATTAACATTAGTGAAAACTATTTAGTAATTAAATAACCAATGATATAAAATTAGCCTTTTAAAATTAAAGAAAATTATAAAATTTAAATAATGATTTTAATAACAATACTAATATTTTTTATGATTTTAGTGACATGCTTTAAATTAACCCAGAGCAAAAGTAAGGGTTTTTTATATTAATTATGTATCATTGATATCTGATTCATATTCACCACATGTTTATTTTTTCTTGTATATAT
Organism: Viscum album; assembly: GCA_963277665.1. Classification (NCBI taxonomy): domain Eukaryota; kingdom Viridiplantae; phylum Streptophyta; class Magnoliopsida; order Santalales; family Viscaceae; genus Viscum; species Viscum album. The sequence continues at coordinate 322,093,690 of OY728127.1, forward strand.
TGGAAATGAGTTTATTTTTCTCATAATATTCATGAAATATAGGTAATTTAAAAAATCATTCTCATGTTCTACCTTCCTTGGAATTTCAAATCAAAATATTACTATGCTAAAGGGGGTTTTATTAACTAAGACCCCATTTCATTGAGTTGTTACACTATCTCTTGAACTTTATTCTAATGTAATTGGTTGACTTCACCATAATATTATATTTCAGGAAAATTTATTCTTCCCTCTAGGGAAAATGATTTTTTATATATAAATATTTCACCTTGAATATTTTTTTCTTAGAAACTATGTCTTTGTTCAGAATATTTCCCATCCACATTAATGAAGGTTTCTCATCTCAATCTATATTTTTCTATTCCCAACAATGTTATATGTTATATTTGGAGTCATAACTTTTTGTAATATGATTATTACATTATATTTAAATTTTCGTATTTTCAAAATAATGATTTATTTTCCATATTTACAATGTGGGATTTTAGAAAATCTATTTTAAAATATAAAAGGGATCTTCAAAACCACCCTCATTACATTTGAATTATATTCTATATTTATTTTTCTCTCACATCCTCATTTTAATCTCAATTAATTTATATCATTTAAATACCTTAAATATATACATAGTTTTCTTTAACAATCATTATTTGGGTGAATACATTTTATTTGTTCTCACCACAATCACATATTCTATTTAAACTTTATTTAAGGGAACTTTCAAATTTATTATTGGATTTTCACTACCACCTCTAAAAACTATTTTTAAAGAAGAAAATAATTTTAAAACGATCATTATTTTATAAAAAACCTCATTGTTGAATTCTGGTTTAGTGGAAAATAATAACTCCCTTCCATATTTAAAATAAGATATACAAATATCATAAATCCTAACCTAAGAGGTTTGTTTTTATTCAAGATTTTCCAAAAATTATAATTATATGTTATACATTTCAACTCAATATTAAAAAAAATTATTCATTATTCAAATATTAACATATAAAATGATTCAATTCGTTATTCTATTGGGAATCCTTATGATATAGTCTTTATTTATTATTTGAGATGAGATTTTGAAACCAACTTTATTCTCATAGGTTTTATCATGATTATTCTTTATGGATTGTTTTTTCTCTCACGAGGAACACATATACAGGTATAGATTAATATCTTCTTAATGTGATGAGAGGGACCATAAATATATTTCCATTTAATTAATTGGGTAAATATTTATATCTAATGAGATAATATGAAATGGAATAGAGAGTCAATCTATTATAAAATAGGAATATATCCCATATGACCATCTTGATAGCGATCCTTAAATTATTCATATGATGTCATGATTTATTTATATTCCATATATTTAGGATTCAATGAACTTTTTATATCATTACAATATTTGAGATTTTCATACATATACCACACTCTTATTTAATGGTATAAATTTATTCCATTTATATTATATGTTCTGATGTCATGTCTTATAAATAACTCATATTATTCTATGTTATTCTAATAATGAATTTCTCTTCATTTCTTGTTTTCTAATATGGTTGTGATCTAAAATGTTATGAAATATCGATTAGGTTTTCCTTTACGAAGTTTCTGAGCTCACCCCACTGTTATGGTTATATTCACACAGATATTAAGATGTGTACAACATATAATAAGTATAAAAGGTAGTTTAATATAAGTCAATTATATAAAAATGTTCATAAGTATCATAAAATTAGTTTCTTGTGTTATTAATCCTCAAAGACACGAAACCTTATCTACTTGAGATTTTGATATTATTTTTTGATATGTAGTGATTAACATATGAAATGGATGTAAAATAAATACATTTTAGATTGGGTAATTAAATTTATGTATATATCATATGTGATGATATACATATATTATATTTTACAACATAAATAGAATACATAAATATCATATAACATAGTTTAGGATATCATCTAGTGTAATATAAATATATAACACTAAAACATTTATGAGGTACCCCAAACCTGAACTCATGGGCCCTATAATTAAACCAATTTCTTTAAAAAAATTATTTTACATAAATTGGGATGAACTAAAAAAGGTTAAATCATTTTACATGTCATATATGTTTTTATACATTTCAAATAAATATAAATCACACACCATTACCTAATGTTTTAGTATCTTTGGAGAATATACCCATAAGTAACTTATTTTAAAATATATAAAACATATCCAATAAATATTATTATCACACGATAACTTACATGACACAACAAATATAATAATCTCTTTTATAGACTAGAAATTGGGGATATAACAATGTTTGATCTCAGATTCTTGGTTTGTGTAAACATAAGATCATAAATAAAAAATAATAAATTATCACACATTATTGAAAAGTGTATAATAACACAATAAAGGTACAAGGAATAACATTATATAATCATACAAAATAATCAAAATATCATAAAACATGATTCTTGACAATTTTATTTGATCATAAAATAAAAAATGATTAATAATAGTGTAAAATCATGAGTCTATATCCCTGATATACGATGAAATAACCTTGTATAAGAATGAGGCATAAAAGTGTGGAACATATATAAGTAAAGAAAAATTATTTCTTATACCAAGGATCATTGCCAAGACATTCAAAACACAGTGAAGATTGTCCCATATGGGATTGAGTTCACTCCAAATCTTAGAAACGCTGTTGATTGAATCCCCTAGGGGACTAGGTCCACTCCCATAACAAGAAGTGTGAAATCCCATGAGATATAAAACATTATGCACTGAATTAGAGGGGTATATGTTTCCCACCAATAAAATAATGATAAATCATATAGATGTGATCCAAAAGAAATTAAAACCATTCATAATTCACCATACCATAAATAACACATGAAAAAAGGATTCATGAAAACATTAAAAAGAAATAATCATAAGACATCTATAAATGTAAGGTGGACGTTCCATAAAGAATAATAAAATAAAAACTAGATAAAAAATAAGGGATTTTGATAGAGATTTAGAAAAATCTTATAAAACCTTTAAATTTTACATTTAGAATGAAGAATAAATACTCATTATATTTTTAATTTCATTTGAGTAAAAATATTTTAAAAAGGTAAAATAAATTTACCTAAAAAAATTAAACATATAGAAGTAGTTTCTTAAAAAGACCTGATAAAAGAGACAAAAAAACATCTTAGTACAAAAGATTTTAAAAAGATATTACTTTTTCTGAATTAGAAATAAATTAAATTTTAATAAGGAATGATGTATCATGTCAAATTTAAATATAATTATCAAAGAGATTACATTAAAAAAATTTCATGGAATTATTTAAAAAGATTAAAATAAATAATTTATTCATTGAATTTAATAGAATATAGGTTCATAAATTTGGAATGAAATTTGAAAAATAAAAACATCAAAAATATTTCAAAATAACATTCTTAAAACACACTTCGTTAAAAGGGTGAAAAATATTGTTTTTAAAAATGATAAATAGAAATACGAAGATCTTCATAATTAAATAATATATGTATTTTAAATTTGTAATGAATAATATTTGTGGGGAGAGAAAACATGAAAATGGAATAGAAATATCTTAACGAAGAGGATGAAAATTATTTTGAACAATGTTATAATTTTTGTAGATTTTTTTTAATTTAATAATTATAATTTTAAAACTATCATTTTATTAATAGAAACAATATTGTATCAAATAATAAAATATTTGGGAGGAATAAATCAAGATTTTATGAAATAATTACAAGAATAAACATTATAAAAAAGAAAATAAGATTCAGTTTTCAAAATCCTCTATAGCATTGGTAACCTTTGAATCGAACACAATCAAAAGAGACAAATTGACATGGATTTATAAATTCATAAAATTTCCTGAAATTTATGATAAAATTAATCCATATGTTATTATATATACAAGGAAAAAATAAATTAGTGTTGAAAATGAAATGTGTCTTGAATAAATAAAATTGATTTAATAAACCCTTACATACATCATAATTCATTATGTGAGAAACACTTGAAAGGGGATTTATGTGACTGAAATATAATTTATTTATAAAAAATATGATATAAACGAAATTAAATTCATAGTATATAATGTAACCAAAATATGAAAATGGGGAACATTAATAAATATTATAACTCAGTTAAAGGGTATTGAGTTAAGAAACATCCTTAATAATTTAGTAACAATTGAATCAAAAGGATATAAAGGGGGGATTGATGAAAATAATTTAAAATACAAGGAAATAAAATTTAATAATATTATTACTAGAAATAAAATGTGTATAGTACATAATATGAAATACAAATAGGCACATAATGTGATATCATACCACAATGAAGGAAAATTGAGATGAATAACTTAACTCAGATTCCTGGTTGGCCATATATTCACAAACATCATATATAATTAAAATAATTATATTAATATGTTAATTTAGATCGTTTTTAATATTTATTATATTTTCATAAATATAATTATTTCTAAATATCTACACATATATTATCTTGATATTGTTTATTTTCATTGCCACATTCATTTCTCATAAGTTTCATAACAGTGATGTTGGTTCTCATTTATTGAAACATGTTTCATCATTCCGATATTATTATATGTAGTATAATGTGAGTTTCATATTGTTTTGTATAGCTTAGTGATTGTACTTTTGGATTTTTAGGCATGGTTTATAAAGAAAAATCCATATTGGGTTTGATTTATTTATTTATAATGAATAAAAGGTGGCCTCTTTGCAGTGATTTATATGTTAATATTTACAATAAATAAAAACCAAAACAATATTTACAAATTAATATCATATATTATAATCCATTATGTTTATATATCCATCAATAATAAAATAATATATTGCATTATTCGTGTTGGTGGTTAAGCCGAACCAAATAAGAACATGTTATAATTAATAGATTAGTATAATTATGAAGGGGCTGTAATATAAAAATTTGAAAACTAAAAAATATATTGAAATCATTATATTTTTATTATGTACTCAAATTTATGTTCATTTTTTGTAAATTATGGGCATGGTTCATGAGAACGAGATTCATGATGATCATGTTGAATGTAATTTAATCATATCGATGGACCAATTTATATTGATCTTTAATTTTTTCCATCATTATTTAAAAACTATTTCACTGATAAAAATTAATAATTAATATAATATATATTCATCAAATATGATTTATAACAATCCATGTAAAGTGGCGATGAATAATTGAATACACAGTTCACAGAGGCCGTAGTCTGCATGTAATGTAGTTATCCTTTTCCTTCATTGAATGGTAGGTATATGTGTAAAAATGGTTATTAATTCATAATAATAATTTTATTATTAATATATTAATGTAATTAATTTATCATGTTTATTATTTACTTTTTAGGGGTTTAAAGATATATAAATGTATATATGTGGAAAAAGAATGATTATGAGTTTTTACTATACTCCATATAGGAAAACACCATGAAATTTATTAATATGGTATTTTAGTGATTCCAAAACCTATAAAACATATAATTTAGTGTTTGGGAGATATTTTGGTACAATTTTCATGATCTAAAAGTCTTGTGTTGTGAAAAGTTGAGGGGTGATAATGGAAACCTTTTATATGTGAGAGGGGTGACACTTTTGTAAATATTCACAAAATTATATTAAAGGCATGTAAATTTCAATTGAATGTGTCACCAAAATGGGAAAATAATGTATCTGTTATTATTATTGGGATAGAACCACTCATTTAAAAAAATAATGGAGAAGGTTTCAAAACGTTTACCCCTTTTCCTTTTAATTTAAAATTATATTATAATTTACGTTTTTATGGTAACCAAATATTAAAAAATACTAACTAATCTGCATAAATAAAAAATCAATTACCTCTATTACCTAAATTCTAAATTTATAATTTCAAATAGTAAAAATATATAATTATATTAAATTTTTAAAATGCATATAATTAATTCAAAAACTATAATTATATAATTCATAAAAAATATTTTTTAAAAAATATATCTTAGCTTTCAAAATATAAAACATAGGTCTATAATTTAAAATTAATGTTTTTAATGAATAATTTTAATTACTAAATACAAATTTTGTTTATATAACATTTTGATTGATTTTTTTTCATTATTTTTTTCTAATGATGTCATTAAATTCACGATTTTTGTAAAAATAGAATGTTCTAATATTCATATAAAAATCATTCATTCCAGAAAATATCAAAAATTCTTACTAATATAATATTTTCTTTAAGAGTCTAAAAATTAAGATCATCTTATCAAATAAACATTCTAAAATTTATAAATTTAAACTTTATGTAGAAACAATAAATATAATGAGAACCAGTTTTATAGAAAATTTTATTTTAAAATATTTGAAATTATTATTCTTATTTCCTATAAATTAAAAATATTTTTTTTAATCTATTACATATATAAATAATATAATTTATAATAATTTAATGATAAAATATTTTGTATCTAAAATGAATGTGCAGAGGAAAAAATTAAATTTTTTGTAAAATACATTTTCAATGAATTAAATGAATTAATTATTATTATATTCATAGTAATAACATTTGTATGTATTATAATTTAGTTTCTTATATATATTATCAATAAGTTTAATTAAAATTATTTTTTACTATGGGTTACTTAAGAATATACAACATTTATATTAAAATAGTTCTTTTAAATATATTACTTTTATATAAATAATCATGACCACATAAAATTAAAATTAATTATTTAAATTATAAAAATTTAATTATATCATTCCATTAATATTAAAATATTTATATAAATTTTATAAATAAATCATATAATAAATTAATTATAATAATTTGTCACATAAAAAATTAATTCTTATTAATTATAAAATTTTTGCTTCATTGTTCATTATTAATGAAATATATTATTTTGAATTTTTTAAAAATGTGAGACAACATCATTTTATATATTAGATATATAGAAATACAATGACCATATCTCCAAAGAATATATTTTCAATAACAATATTTCCAATGACTATATTTATAATGGTCATATTTCATTTTTATATACAAACTTGTAAAAATCATTCATTCCATTATCACATCGTAAGTGAAACATCTTATAATATATTAAGGATTTAAAATAATTATTTATCCATTCATTATTTTTTCCTCATTTTATGTGTAGTTATTTTGATAATGATTTCCAAGGATGAATATTATTTAAGGGATCGCCTAGTTTTACTGATATTATATAATTCGATTTATTTTCCCCATTTAATTTATAAAATTATAATGGATGTAATAAACCATGGAATTTAATATATTGTTTCATGTAATTTAATTTAAATTTATTATCAAAATAAAATGTATTATAGTTCATTTTAATACAGTTTAATGTGTGAAGAAAATATTAAACATAGTATTTATTGGAAGAAAAAATCAAACTAAATATCATGGTGTTATTCTCTCCCACTCATAAATAAATTTCATCTTTATAATGTTAATCATCACATACTAATGAAAATATCTATGTGTATCAAAAAGATATATATGACTCAAGATAAAATTTATAATGATATATTTACCATATTATCATAGGTAAAATTAGAAAACATACATTTTCCATTATAAAAGTTTTTTACTAAATGTTTATTTTATCTCCAATCACTTGAAAAAAATTCCCCTCATGATGGGGTATTAAAAACCATATAAAAAAGTAAATAAAATTATCTTGAGAGATCATTTCCAACCATTAGTTTATATTGGATCATTGGTTTATGTTAAATTTAATTTTTTATTTCACTTTTTGTATAATTAATAACGATTCTGGTGTGGATATAACCTATGAATTTGAAATATCACATTAAAATCATCTAAATGAAGAATAACAAGAATTGAACAGTACACATTATCACAAAATATAGCTTTGTTTAAAATAACCATAAAACAGAATGTTTTATCTGATAACTCAATATAAGATCATTATTATGGGGATTTTATGAGAATATAAAAATTCCTAGATACACTGGAGTTTCTAGAAATGTAATCCAATAAGATATCCAAAAATTTAGTATGAAGGATAAGTATACCTTATCTATCACAATAAATTTCAATTGTATTCAATAGAATGGTTCTAACTTATTCCATTTTCTTATATTTTGTTGATTTATATTGTTCTTATCAATACAAATGTTAGGGAATCAATTTTCATAATTCCTAAACACCTTGAATTTGAAGATTTGAAGTATTGTAACAATGTTATCTTAAACAATGTCATCAATATTTGTATTGTATGATATCCTTATCTATATTAAAAATCATTATATTGATATCCAATCCTTAAAAACATGATACATTTCCCAGTTCCATACATGGAATATCAAGGGTTTTTCGTCTCAAATTTCTAACAAAACAGAAATTGAATCTTCTTTCTACCACAGTCTTTATCAGGAGAACATTAGTCCATCTAGATAATGAACGTGTATATTGTCCATAGAGATTATTTACCTTAATGAATATGAAACATTAAAGGATGTTTACATAGAATAAAAATCTTTTATAAGACATTTTGATTCTTCCTGGAGAAATAATAATAAATAATACTAACATATTTTATCTATTTTGAGAAAAAAAATTAATTTAATGGGAAATGAAATTTATTTGGAAAATAAATAAAAACATGTGGATGAATATTCTTAAATATATTTGAATTGATTTGAAGTAAAATAAATTAATAATAAGGGATTAAAAGAAATTACTTTTCTAGTATTGAAATGAAAGTAAATACTAATTAGAAATGAAGTCACAAGTTACTTTAAAATGTCATGTAAGAGGGGATAAAAAATTAATTCTCAAGGAATTATTTTAAAAGATAAATGTCAATAATGGTGAAATATAAATAAACAATGATTATGTTTATAAATTTTGAGGGGATCATAAAATATACAAATGTGAATAATATTTAAAAATATCATTATTAAAACCCACATCATTAAATGACTGATAAGTATTACTTTTTAAAATAGTGAAATATAACTATAGAGTTCATAAAAATAATTATATTTTTGTGTTTTTGTATAATTAAAGAGAACATTGGCTAGAAGAAGCAATATAAACATGGAAGAGAATGTGATTATTGGAGAAGATGGTAATTATAATTAACAATTCACCCATTGGGGGAAAAGAAAATCACCATAGAAGAATTATGGAATTAAAAAATCATTTCACATAGATATAAAGATAATATATCATATAAAAAAAATAGTTTATAAGAACCCAATCATATAATTGAGATGTTAAAGACTAAACATAACAACAACAAAAGAGATATGAATTAATAATATCCCTACCAATTGGGAAAACTCTTAATCTAAACACATTGAATGATTAAAATAGAGTTGAATTTATAAATAAATATAATTTTACGAATGCTATTACAAAAGGAATCCATAGGATAGTATATTCACCAAATGAAATGAATGAAGTGGTGAAAATAGATTATTTATCAAATGATGAATGCTGAGATGAGAAAACCTTATATGCATTATAATTCATGAACTAAGAAACTTTTAAAAATGGGATTATGTTTTAGATATGAAAATAACAATAAAAGAGGAAATACAATATAATACGATCATATAGAAGAAGGTACCCAAACTATTGGTAAATTATGGTAGCCCACAAACATGACCATCTCAAATATTACATGCATTAAATTAAATATCTTATTATAATACATTTTCGTGATTTTTTAGGTTTAAAGTTTAAAATAATTAGAACAATCATTTAGGAAGTAAGACTATGTATTTTTTATCTATCATGAAATATTAACAATATATAAGAAACTGATTAATCACTAAAAAACTAACCAGGTTAACCTAACATATCACAAAATATGGATTTCACTAAGACCAAAGGCATATTCTTGATCACCATGGGATAGTGAAAAGCACATAAGTATCAACATACAATACCATGGTAATGATTTTACCCTAACAACACCATAGAACATGTCTCATGTATAAAAATATAGAGATAAACAACATGATTATATCATTAAAGAATAATTGTATAACCATGATGCATATCAAAACAAATCATGATGTCAAATCCCGAAAAAAAAAAAATACAATACCAAAACTAATTCTCCATGTGAGAATCCATCACTTCCATCAACAACCACTGAAAGAATAACATAAACCAAGATAATTCAATAAAATAAATGACACCCTTACCTTTACCTATATCTTAAAAATACATATTTTCATATACACCAAGGCATATATATTGTGTGAGGAAAACACCTAGTATGATACCACCATGAATCGGTATAATGTGTGTCATAATGAAACTGTAAGTTCAATGTTTAAAAGAAAAAAATGTTTCATAAATGAATTTCATTTTAAAAAATCCGTCTTAAAATATCCTTTTATTTCCCTTAAAAATATCCTATTTAAATAAACCAACAACAAGACAAAAACTCATTAGTGTTAAAAAGAGGGAAATAATCGAATCCACCCATGAAAATTTCAAAGCATAATATAGTGTTCAGTCAGACATGAAACAATACCATCATGTATAAATCCAAGAATAATATAGTCACTGGACTATGTGAATATGTACTAGGACATGTAAAATAAATCTAATCTTAAATAACTTGAATATTAATGATATCATGTCCGACCACATTATATCAACAACACAACCATAACCACTAGTTTTTTCTTATTTCCATAACTTGAGACACTAATGGTTCCCAAGTTATATGTTTTCACAAAACATTCATGTAAAAAATGATCACAATTTAATAAGATATTTCCAAAATAAAAGCATCACCACTCCTACGGTAGAAAAAAATTTTATTTTAAAAATAAAATTAGATTCATTTCATTAAAAATAAAAGTGCATAAAATTAATTTTAAATAAAACCCCTTTAAACCCCACATTATATGGAACATATGATGAAATTATAAAAAACTACTATGTCCTATCAAATAAATAATTTCGATAAACAAAACCAATTTAATTTGAAATAAATTAAAGAATATAATGGGATTGAACCATTTTATTGGGAAATCTACCTTACCTAGGGGGGAACATGAAATCCATCAAAACAGGGATTATAAATAAAGATATCATGTTCTCACAAGCATAAGTATACATAAATATCTTCAATTACTCCTAAAACCCTATATATTTATCAATCACTACCATTATGAGGTTATGCCATTGATTGATAAGAGATATAAAGGATATTTCTGAAAAATGTGAGGCATTTGGTGGAAATATGAACATAACTTGTAGTGATCCACTAAGACCAATGGATAATCACCAAATAACCAAAGGGAGAACCATATAAAATGAAAATAAATATATGAGTTGATATAATTAGATATTATGAGTATATAAGATGTTAAAATGAGCAAGGTTATAAGGATAATTTTCTTTTTTATGAAATTAATATGAGTTTCAGGGTTATGATGCACATTTATACTAACCATGAATTAACCATTAGGTTGCTACCATCTATTGAGAACCAGAGAACATGATTGTATGGTAAAAAATTAATGGTTAGATAATCCCTAAAAAATATTTACAAATCCCACTATACTGAAACACAACCATCATCAATGTTTTAGTAGGCTCTCATGTGGTTCGAAAAACCATGCCCAAACAATGAAAAATGACACTACAACCAATATAGCCATAACAAATAGTTACTGCATGGTTACTAATAACCAGGTGTAGACCATGTAATTAAATTATTTCTATAAAAACTATAAAATATTGTCCCATGATTCCCAAAATCTATTCTAACATCAAGAGAGATAAACTAGATGCAAAATAAAACAAAATAGTGACTCGAAGGTGTCACAATTCTCCCCACCATTCGAATTTTAATAACCATAATGTTCTATGGTTTCCGGAAAACAATGTGACAAAGATAATAATACAACATAAATGATACACTATCTATGTTATAATGGTTATCCGGTCTATACATCCATAGTACATTGACCACGGGATTTTTTTACTAGAAAAAATTTTATCTTAGGGATTCATAATCTGAACTCGATGTGGAACTACTGAGGTGTCTAGATCAAAATTAATATCCTCCCATTCTATCACATAGGGTGAATTTAATTGATAATTTCTTAGATGAGAAACACGAAATATTTCATGGATTTATGTTAAGAGAGATTTTATGACAACAAATAATTCATTACACTATGTAGTTCAACTATATTGTAAGGTCCAATAAACCAGGGTTCTAATATATTATATGTTCCCAAACAAGGATGCACCAAACAATGTGAAATATTTTAAAAAACCTAAAATCCTACTAAAAACCCTAAATATTGACGATGATGATCCATATAGGATTTATTGTGACTCTTATCAATTACTAACCTTTTCTGGGTCAAACTATCATTATACAACTTCTCTTCAAAAGGACTCAGTATAACCAAAGACTATTATCCTATGTTTTTCCAACATAATAGAGATATTTGTGGACTACCATAGAATGATTAAAATGATCATTTTTATTTAAATGATAATAATTATTATAATAGTAAATCTCAAACAATTGTATTTTATTTTCCCATGAACAAACAAAATTAATCATACATTCCAGAAGAATATCCTCAATAATATGAACTACTCACTCAGTATTACCATCCATATAAGGGTTATATGAAATGCTTAACTTTATATGGGTAACCATCACCACTTTAAATCGATTTAAATATTAAGATGTAAACCATTGATCACTATAATAATCCACTATATAATGAACTCTATCAATATCCATGATCCCACAGAAATACATGTTCTCGTGATCTTTATCATTTATCATAACTCTAATAGGAAGGAAAAGATATGATTTCATGAGCTGATGAATTTTTTTTCAAATAACATATTTAACACTAGGATTATGTAGTAAACTAATAAGGAATACTGTGGAAAAATCATCCCACTTATAAACCAAAATGAATAAATGTTTCAACAATAAAATTGTTCACTGGTTCCCTATCATATCCATCTAGTAGATAAGAAATCGTGATATGAGGTTTTCAATTGACCACCTTGTCCTTACCAGCAAATATCAACCTATCACATCATGATACATAGTAGTAGTGTAACACCCTGCCCCTACCTCATTGGCTTGATGAGGCACTGAGGGCTACTTGGCCTTAAGGGATGTTCCCAAGTTGCTAAAGGCTGGAAATAAATGCTGTGGGATTCAAGATCAATTTGGGGAATGATTTTCCCTTAAGACAAAACCAACCAAACCATCCACTAACATCCTCTATATAATGCATGTCAAATAAATTTCCAAACCATGCATTCCCAAAAGACAAATAATTTATTCCACAAAAAAACTCAAAATCAATACAACGTGACATGTCCACAAAACATCATAGTACACTATAGAAACTAAACAACCAGACACCACCATCCATGTCACCACCACAACTCCACACCATGCTCCAAGCTCCATGCTCCACCATGGGATCACTAAGCTCCACTAAAGGAGGGAGATGCCTTACCTTTTCCCACGTGACAGTACACAACATCTACAAAGACACCAACGTGCCAAAGTAGGGGATGAGTACTAAAACTCAGTAGGATTCCCCAAATGACTTCCCTACACATGTCACTATGATAAAACTATTAGCACATTTATATAAACAGCTTATATAAATGAAACCACAAGTTTAGCCATTTTCATAAGCCAAACATGACCTTACCAAGCCATCAAACCCAACACAATCAACCAAGGGAAATCCAATCAATCAAGCAACTACAATTCCATAATTTACACATTATCACAACAATTCCATCTTTTCAAGAAATGGACAAAAAAAACCATACAACCAAACGGTGGAGCTTCCGTCCAACACGTTCACTCATTCACACCAACTGGAACTTCCCGTCCACTTACTATTGATGGTGGCCCTTCAGTCCACTATCCATCCCCTTTTTATAGTGGTACTTCTCTCAACTTCCACACAATATTCAAAACAAGCCAAATCCAAGCATATAACCCACAATGGTCACAACCACATGCAATCAACCAATTCCATTGCATATCAATCCATTTAAATAAATCACCAATTTATTGAAAATTGTTTCCCATGCCAAAATACATTTCAATAAAACATCCCTTTTATTGAAAACGATTCCCATCAATCATTTTCACAAATAAACCATATTATCCCATTTTAAAATCTCCATTTTAAAATCCACAAGAATAGCATTTCCCTATGAATCTCCCTTTTCCCCAAAAATCCCCAAACATCACCCAAGATATTTCTAACCAATTTTTCACATCAAAACAAAATTAATTTCAAGAACAAACAAATAATAGTAAACAAAACCATTAGATAAAACCAAGTGGAGTCGAGATAGAATCCACATACCTTTAGGTTTCTCGAGAAATCGACTCACGAACAACCACGCCTCAAATCCGACGAACACACCACTGGAACCTCTCTAGATCCCATTCCCTAACATTCAATAGCATTCAAATCATCATCCAAGAAAAACCACAACCCTATACCTACAAACAAAAATTGTTGATCTAGAGAACCAAGAAACAGGGAAGAGCAAATCTTCAGGAAAACACAAAGAAACCATGAGAGAAGACTTAATCGGGAGAAATCACCTACAAAACACAAAGAACCCTATTAAAAATGCTTACAAAATTAGTGGAAAAGCTCCTCCACCCCCTGAGATACCAAAGAACCTGAGTGAGCCATGAGTGGCAGGAATTTTGGATGGAAATACGTTAAGCCTGAGGGAGCCCGAAACATATAACCCAATTTTTAATTGGCCGCACGGTTAGCCCGCACGTTTTAGCAAACTGTACGCTAACTGTGAGCACGCTACTACCTTGAAAGAAAGGGTCTACAGGGTGTCCATGCACAGTTAGGAAAATAGTGCATAGGTCGTGCAAATCATACTATCTCCCTTGCACAGTTTCTTGGAGAATCCGCATGGTTTCCACTAACCGTGCTCAAACTGTGAACCCCTTTAAAAGCCTCAAAAATCATCCAAAACCCTTCAAAACTCTCCCAAACTCTTCTAAACTCATCCCATGAACATTAAATACATAAAAATGAATACACTAAGGCCACATAAATCAAAATGGGGGTACTACATTCTCCCCACCATTGGAATTTCCGTCCTGGGGAAGTAGTGAACCCGCCCATTGATTAAAGAGCTCGGGGCACGACTCCACCATTTCTTTCTCCCTCTCCCAAGAATCCTATTGATTCAGACCAGGTTTCCAGAAAACCTGAACTAAACCGATTATTTTACCACGTATGACATTATCTTGCCTATCCACAACCCGCACTGGCACGTGCACCAATGAAGCATCTGGTTCTAGCTCAACATGATCCCATCGGATCACATGGTCACGATCCCGCGGATACGTTTTCAACTGTGAGACATTAATCAAATTGTGCACCACACTGAACCTAGGTGGAGAATCCAAACAATATGCCTCCTCACCAACCTACTCAATAATATCAAATGGTCTAATATACCTCAGATATAACAATCCATGCTTCCCAGATCAACGATGTCACAACCTAGGAGAGATCCTCAAGAACACTTGATCACTCACTGTGAACAACAATGGACGTCGACGATGATTCGCATATGATTTCAGATGACTTTGCGCCATCTCCATTATCTTTCTGATCAACTTGTTCTTTTCCATAGTCTCCTAGACAAGGATCGATCCAACCATCGAGGAATCACCCGTTTCCACCCAACATAGTGGAGAGCGACACGACCGCCCATACAACGCTTCAAACAGATCCATATGTATGGATTCCTAAAAACAGTTATTGTAAGTGAACTCAACCAATGACAAGTGCTCCTCCCACGAACCACCAAAATCCATGACACCAGCCCACGACATATCCTCCAGAGTTTGTATCGTCATCTCGTATTGACCATCTGTCTGAGGGTGATACACCGTAATCATAGTCAACTGCATACCAAGGGATTGCTGCAAGTATTTCCAGAAACAAGATGTAAATCTCGGATCTCTATCAAATATGATCGAAACTAGAACACCATGCATCTTTTCCACCTCTCAGATATAGAGTTTGGACAGATCCTCCAATATATAATATTCACGAATCAGAATGAAATGGGTCAACTTCGTTTGCCGATACACTGTAACCCAGATGGCATCGTGCTTTCTAACCGTTCTTGGGAGACCTGTGAAAAAATCCATCGCTATCTTCTCCCACTTACAAATAGGGATTGGTAAAGACTACAACATTCCTACTGGCCTCTGATGCTCTGCCTTGACCTGCTGAAAAGTCAGGCATCTCGAAACAAACTCAGCCACACTTATTTTCATACCAGCCCACCAGAACTCTGCCTTCAAATATTTATACATTTTTTGAATTCCATGATGAACAGGCCGCCTAGAATGATGATATGCACTGAGAAGATCCTCCTTACAAGAAACTGGTACAACCATACAATTCTGAAAACACAAAACTGAATCTCCATTCAGTTTCCAACCCTCAATGGTCTCCCCACCATTGAGTCTCAACCTCATGGTCACACACTCAGAATCAGATATATGTGACTCTATAACTAGGCCAACCAAGTCAGGAATCAACAAAACAAGGAATAAGACCACTCTATCGCACGGGTCCCCACATTCCAAACGCATATCATCTATAACCAACATCAACTGCCACTGGTCTGATGCCTGTTTCACCACCTGAGCATATGATTTTCTGCTTAACGCATCTACAACAGAATTTCCCTTACCCGGTGTGTAAATCAAGTCAAAATCAAACATCTGGAGATATTCCATCCATATCCTTTGCTTCAAGCTCAAATCCCTTTGTGAGAAAATGTCCATCAAGCTCTTATGATCTTTATATACCGTTAATTTATCACCGAATAGATAATGATGCCACACTTTCAAAGCATGGACCAATGAATCCAACTCCATATCATGAGTTGGGTAGTACTTCTCATGCACCCTCCATTGTCGTGAGCCATACGAAACCACATGATTCCCTTTCATGAGAACGCACCCCAACCCTGATCCCGATGCATCACAAAACACTACGTACCCCTGTCCTGGTTCTGGAAAAACCTAGATTGGTGCTGATGAAAGGCGATCCTTTAGATCATCGAATCATTGCTGACACTTCTCATTCCACTACAATGGAACATTCTTCCTTGTCAAAGCTGTCATTGGTGAAGCCAAACGTGAAAAAGCACGACCAAAATACTGATATTACCCAGCTAGACCCAGAAAACTCTATATCTCAAACAAATTCTTTGGAGGTTGCCACAAGATAACAACCTCTATCTTTTTCTGATCCACTGAGACATCCATTTCATAAATCACATGGCCATGAAAATGAACATCCCGTATCGAAAATCCACACGTTGAAAATTTGGCATACAACCAATGATCCCTCAATATCTCCAGAACTGTCGCAAAGTGCTACCCATGCTCAACCCTTGTCTTTTAATACACCAAAATATCGTCTACAAACACCACCAAAAATGAATCCAGATGTCTATGAAATATCTGATTCATCAATTCCATAAACACCACTGGCGCATTCATTAGACCAAAGGGAATAACCACATATTCATAATGCCCATATCTACTTCTGAAAGATGTTTTAGGAATATTGTCCTTCCTCACCCACAATTGATGATATCCTGACCTTAGGTCGATCTTGGAGAACCACGGGGATCCCCTCAACTGGTCAAACAAATTATAAATTTGTTGAAGTGGATATCTATTCTTTATCATAACATGGTTAAGTCTAGGATAATCAACACATAGCCTCAAAGTTCCATCCACCTTTTTCACAAACAACACCGGTGCTACCCACAGAGATGTGCTAGGCCAGATAAATGATTTGTTTTCTAAGTCTTCTAACATGACTTTTAATTCCTGCAATTCAGTTGGTTCCATCTGATAAGAAGGAAGTGAGTTTGGACTAGTCCCTAGAAGGAGATCAATCGTATAGTCCACTTATCATATGAGTGGTAACCCAGAGAATTATTCTGGGAAAATATCCATGAACTGATCCACCACTGCCGAAAGAACCATCTGCTCAACACTCTCTACCAATTACAACGACAATACCACCAACTGATATGATAATGTACCCACTGCTGGTGCCAAAAAACCTGTTGAACCCTTCCTTTCATGCTTATCTCTTCTAAAGAGATGTCTAACGCCATCGTGTGTCGTAAAAGCCACTGTTCGCTCTTCGTAGTCGATGTGGGCCTTAAACGCCACCAGTCAATCCACTCCCAGGATTACATCATACCCATCCATCTCAAGCACTGAGAAATTCTAGGTTATTTAAACCTCACCCACAATGATAAAACATAATCTACACAAGAAGGCTTGACAATCTCTTTGACCCAGAGGAGTTTGAAGTTTCAAACCCGAGGGCATCATATCTACCCTTAAACCCAAAAAATCAACCACACATGCATCAATAAAATAGTTTGAATCCCCCGTATCAAACAACACTTAAATCAATGTAGAATTTAAAAAATTAGTACCTTGCACCGTGGATGTTCTCGATTGATCATCCACCACAACCTGCTCAGCTCCGAACACATGTTTGCTTGCCACACTCTACTCTTTATTTCTCTACTGAGGCGTTGTGGTATTCTGAGAATCAACATGACCCACATTAGTCTACTGACGAGGGGTGTGCTGCTGTCCCAATCCCATCGAATCATATGACATCTGCGATCCATGAGGAGTGTCACACACACCCATCCTTGGAGCATTCCAACAATAACACTGCATATGCCCCATCTTCTTACTATTATGACATTATTAAGGTTGTTCCACACAATACCGCTTGATGTGGCTCGTAGAACCACAATAAAAACATCATGGCTTGCTCTGTGGATTCTGAGGAAGATTTACCGATCCTACCGTCAGATTATATGCCATATTCCCAACCTGGGAATAAGTGTCCCTCTTTCGCTTGAACCCAGCATTAGAGTTACCACTATTCCCCATGGGTACCACCATGTTTCCCCTGCCCGGAGCTCCCAACAGATCCCGCTGAGCCACTGAGGCTCTATTCACCATCTCTGTGTAATCATCTATACACAACACCGCTATCTTTGAACGGATTTCTTGCCTTAACCCGGCTTCAAATATCCTTGCCTTCAACGACGTGCTACCTTCCACCTCGGGTGAAAACCACACTATGTTCATAAACATAGCTGCATACTCCGTCACAGACATAAGCTCTTCCTTAAACCTGAATAAATTAGTCGTACACTTAATTCTAAATGTATGGGGGTATAATTGTTTGTCAAACAATTCCTCAAAGCCTTCCCACATCATACCATGGTCTGTCCCCACATGGACTACCAACTCCCACCACTGAAGGGAAGGATCTTCCAACATATACGTGGCCAACTTCAATTTTATCTCTACAGGTGTTCCCAAGAACATGAAGATCATGTTCATTATATTCAACCATGCTTCTGCCCTCTATGGATCTAAATCACTCCTAAAGATGGGTGGATTATTCTTTTGAAACTGAACCACATGATCCACATTCCTTGGTTCATCCTCTTTATTCCCACTTTCCACAGCTTGGAAGGCTTTCACTATTCATTTCACCAGCTGGTGGTTCACCTGAGGCTCAGGTGCTACCAAATTCTCAGTTGCCTCCTCTGGTTGGTCTCTACGACACCTACCCGGTGCCATTTCTATAAACAGAAAACAAACAACCATGGGACTCACTTCCGTAAACATCACGAAATCCCATTTCAAATCACATTCCACAACACTATTAGAACAAGGATTTCCACAAGTTCACCTTTCCCATGTTTCACCATTTTGAAAATCATACCATTTTTAAAATACCAAATTTATTCACATTACAATTTCACACAAAAATCATTTCTCAATTCATCCCATAGATCATTATACCTTAATTAAATATGAATCCTAGTGGGAAGTCATTTCTACCATGGATTCCATGCTCATCTCATTGGCTACACCCATGACAATGAGATATCCAATGCCTATAAGTGTCTTCAAAAAACTGATGTACCCAACTCCCTGGTAACTTGAATTGCATCATAAGAGGGATAGCTACGTCCTCGTATGCTATACATTCCAAGTTAGGACATTCCTACACCTTGCTACCATCCCGAATCAAGGAATGCACCACAAAGAATGTCATCACCAAATCATAGAATCAACTATAAATGACCTAACTAACTGATACCACTTGTGACACCCCGCCCCTACATCATTGGCTTGTGGAGGTGGTGAGGGAAACAAGGCCTAAAGAGACGTTCCCAAGACCCCAAAGGCTGGAAATAAATTCTGAGGGCTTCAAGATCAAGTTGGGGAACAATTTTTCCTTAAGACAAATCCAACCAAACCATCCAATAACATCCACTATATGATTCATGTCAAATAAATTGCGAAACCATGCATTCCCAAAAGGCAACAATGTTGTTCCACAACACAAATCAATATCAATACAACTTGATATGTCCACAAAACATCAGAGTACACTACGGAAACTAAACAACCAAACACTACTAGCCATGACACCACCACAGCTCTACACCAAGCTCCAAGCTCCAAGCTCCACCAAGGGATAACTACGCACCACTAAAGGAGGGAGATGCCTTACATTTTCCCACATCATGTTACACAACATCTGCAAAGACCCCAACATGCCAATGCTGGTGGTGAGTACTAAAACTCAGTAGGATTTCCCCAAATGACTTTCCAAGACATGCCAATAGGATAAAACCGTTATCATATTTATATATATGAAACCACATGTTTAACGATTTTCATAAGCCAAACATGCCATTACCAAGACATTACACCCAACCCAAGAAACCAAGGGGAAGCCAACCAAGCACACCACAACCATTCCAAAATTTACACATTAGCACAACAATTCCCTCTTTCAAAGTAATGCACAAGAAAAAAACATACAACAAAGCAGTGGAGCTTCCGTCCAACCCATTCACCCAATCACACCAAGAGGCACTTCTCGTCCACTAACCTTTGATGGTGGCCCTTCCGTCCACTATCCATCCCCTTTTTATAGTGGTACTTCATCCCACTTCCACAAAACATTCAAAACAAGAAAAATACAAGCATATAACCCACCAAGGTCACAACCACATGTAATCAACCAATTCCATTACATATCAATCCATTTCAATAAATCACCCATTTATTGAAAATAATTTTCCATGCCAAACGACATTTCAATAAAACAACCCTTTTATTGAAAACCATTACCATCAATCATTTTCACAAATCAACCATAGCATACCATTTTAAATTCTCCATTTTAAAATCAACAAGAATATCATTTCACTAGGAAACCCCCTTTTCCCAAAAATTCCCAAAAATCACCCAAGGGATTTCTAACCAATTTTTCACATCAAAACACAATTAATTTCAAGCACAAAAAATTAATTATAACCAAAACCATTATCTCCAACCATGTGGAGTCGAGAGATAAGCCCCCAACCTTTAGGTTTCCTGAGAAATTGACCCACGAACAACCACGCCTCAAATCTGGTGAAGGCACCACCAAAACCTCTCTAGAGCCCCTTCCTTAACATTCACAAGCCTTCAAATCATCATCAAAGTCAGGAAAAACCCTATATCTACACAAAAAAAGTGTAGATATAGAAAATCATGAAATGGGGAAGATATGGAAAACAAAAAGAAACCATGACAGAAGACTTACATGGGAGAAATCACCTTCATGACACTAAGAACCCTCTTCAAAATGCTTCCAAAATGAGTGGGAAAGATCCTCCACCCCATGAGAAACCGAAGAACCCGAGTGAGACATGTGTGGGACGATGTTTGGAGTGAAATTGGTTATTCCTGCGGGATCCCAGAACTTATAACACTATTTTTAAGTGGCCAAACATTTTGGAAAACTGTGTGCTAACTGTGCGCACGCTACTGCCACGAGAGCAAGGGTCCGCACAGTTTCCTGGCACAGTTTGGAAATCTATGCGTAGGCTGTGCAAAGCCTACTATCTCCCTTGCACGGTTTCCAAGAGAATTTGTATGGTTTCCACTAACCATGCTCAAACCGTTCACCCCTTTAAAAGCCTCCAAACTCATCCAAAAACATTCCAAACTTTCCCTTCCTCTTCCCAACTCATCCCATGCACTTTAAACACATAAAAATGCATAAAAAAGGCCACATACCTCAATCCGGGGGTACTACAAGTAGTCATAGATTTTATAATCTAACTATATCTATGTACACTTTATATTAACTCCCACCTTTGAGTTATCAAACTTACCAATATGTAATAGGAATGCAAGACTCGATTAAAAGACCAAGACAGGGAACCTTAGTTCTCCCAACCATATAGGTTTCAACGAATGTGCCAACAATTAGTGAATATCAATTATTTATGATTAATATGACCATAAAATGAATAATTAACTTTGATATAAACTAAACACACATTTGTATCATCTTCTCATACCTATAAGCTCATATCATTGAATATACTCATCGCAGACAACTAATCCACAGATTCACTAGATGATCGAGTAGGAAATTTTATACTAATTTCATCATCAACCACATTACATTTTTTATATGTGTATTAAATATCAAAATAAAATGTCTGTGGATATTTACCCTAGTAAATCTATCATATAGTTAAGTATCTCGTGGTTAAAATATACTCCATGATTTTCAAATTTGAATAAATAATAATCCATTCAATGAAGTGATAATGGTCCTCAGTATTGTGAGGATGAATCACCGAAACCAAAGTGAGATCATGAGTAGGATAATTATTTTCATGGGGGTACAATTAATGAGGGCCACATTACACTACCTATTTCACTAGCGTCAAAACAAATCATAATATTGTACCTGATGCATTATATAAGAAATCATATCCCAAACCTTGTTTCCAAAGAGTCATAATTATATCCAATGTAAATATGACCTTTATTTCACCAAGTGTTCTTTGGAACATGTAATTAAATTTCAAACATAACATCCTTTTGGTTCAACTATATCATAGGAGATGTGAACATAGAGAATTCCTGAAAAAATGACTAGAATAACATGCCAAACCCAATAATCTACAAAACACCAAAACATTCATTATATACTCCAATGGTATCAATGCTTGTATATGTTCAGTGTTCAATGTGATTACCCTATAAGATATTACATGGCCAAGAAACATAAATTATTTGATCCAAAGATGAAATTTATAAATATTATTAAAGAAACAATGTTCTTTTAGAGTTCTGAAAACTAGATTAAGATAATATCTAGGTTCTACCATGTAAATGGAATAAACAAAAATATCATCCTTAAAAAGAATCCAAGAACTAATACATATTTTTATCCATCAATTCAATAAACACCATTAGATAATTAGTATGTCAAAATATCATGTATGAATACTCATAATTCCCATTCATGTAAAAAATGATACTATATGAATATACTCTTCTCAGACTCTTATATGATGGTACCACAAACAAAGATAAATATAAGGAAACAATCATTCTCCACTAAATTTATCAAATAGAT
Source organism: Viscum album (assembly GCA_963277665.1). Taxonomy (NCBI): domain Eukaryota; kingdom Viridiplantae; phylum Streptophyta; class Magnoliopsida; order Santalales; family Viscaceae; genus Viscum; species Viscum album. The sequence goes on from OY728127.1 coordinate 322,117,353, forward strand.
CACCAGTCCTAGAAATAATATACTTTTTCTTGATACTCATTTGAATAGGCCTTCAGTAATTAACACAAATCTATAGGTTTCCATCCACCTTCTTTATGAAGATAACTGATGAATACAAAGGTAAAATTATTTAATGAATAAATCCTCAAACTACCAAATCATCATGAAAAATATTGATCTCTTTCAACATGGTGGGTTTGATAAAATAATATGGAATGGATATAGGTATCATCAATGTTATCATGCAAATGAGAAAATCAACCTCCCTATCGGGTGGAAACCAAAAAAACATCATTAAGAAAACCAGAAGGTACTCATGAACTACTATAAGAAATATACCACTTTATGGAAATTAAATAATTCCATGAAAAACTATTATAATTGGAATGATATTATTCTTGTCTTAGGAATAACATTCCCCACTCTCCCAGATCTCGGATACCACTCACCCAAAAAGAGGGTAGTGAACCCGTCTGAAGTTGAAAACTAAAAAAATGATAACAATCAAGTTGGGATATTTTAATAACCATTCATTCCATTAAAATTATTGGATAAAAGATATTAATATCAAGAAAAATTGAAATTATAAAGGGAATAATTGTCGAAAATCACAATTAGGCACTCTGAACATTTTAAACCTTATTCGTCCATTTCTAATAAGGTAGTGGAAATATATATCATAAATAACATAATATCTGAGTGTATAAAAAACACATTAATCAACTGTGATGATAAAAAATAATGTCATGAAGAGATAACATAACAATCCATTACTATAGAGGATGGAATAGACACTATAAGTCTCAAATTAGATAGCCATTATTCAGTTTCCCTTTGTATAGAGTCCACTATATTGATACATATAACCTTAACTTTTCACTGAATTTTATTTACCGCTTGAGTACCACCATTTTTGTGAATTATATACACCCCATTTCACTACATATAACTAATTTTGGGGTCCCTTATTAAGGGTGAATTTAGATCTAATACCCAAGGATACTTTTCAGAAAACAATTTATGATAATCTAACTCTCTAAAATGATTGAAAATTTTGGTAGCTCCCTGAAAACTAGGATTAGTATGGGCAGGTCTCCCACACTAGTAGAATGAAACTCAGCGCTAACCTGGTGATTTCCCCAAATCTAGTCCTAATAAAAACTAATCACCCATACTACACATTATTTCTTTCCAGAAGATATGATTTGGACACCTCATAATACAATTAAGATTTCCTTAAGACTCATTTTTCAGCTATGTCACCTCAACTATGTCCTAATTTTAAATTAAGATGAAAAAGGTATGTGGAAACATGAGAATAATCTTCGATCAAATATTATGGTTCAAAACCATGTCATAATACCTACCATTGAGGTAGTAATTAGTTATAGGATTTTTATATTAATGAAAAAACTCTGAAAAATGGGTAGTATACATTATCAGAATGTTTCTTCTTGATCCAAGGTATTAAGCCTCTAATCCTTTACCATAATTTTTTTTCGTTTATGATTGTTTTTTAAAGGTCATCATGAATGAAGTTCAAGTGAGTTCCTCATTTAATTCATATTGCATGATGTAATCCAACCATTTCCTTCAATTTTATTCTATAATATATATGGGAAATCATACCTTAGACTCCTTTGTATTTTTAATAAAGTGAAAAATACTATCCATTATTTCAATCTATTTCATTAATTCTTAGTTTCTTTTGTAACTATTGAATATTGGTAGATTTTTTTGGTAAGAACCAAATCATGATCCACTACCCATTACCAATTTCCACTACTCACTTGATCCTGGTATTAAATATTCAAAATTACTATTTCCACCTAAGAATGGTCAACTAGAGGGTTTTCTTGTGGGAAATTCCCTTAAGGGACTTACCTATAATTATATGACATCATTCCAAGAGGAATTATTTGTTAAAAAAAATAGATAAAACCAAATTATCTTAGGAATACATGTTTGAATAAAAAACATCAAGAATCCATATTCAAACCCATAAGTGATGACAATTTATAGAAACAACAGATTTTGTGAGTTGGAGATGAAGGCATTAATAACCAAGTAGGGGACATGGATGATTTTATCTAAATATTTTCGAAATTAGGATTATCTTAAAAACATCAAAATTAAGCTAAAAAATTGATGAATATTACTAGAAAATCAATGGTAACTCATTGTATGATATGAATGTTATCTGGATAAGAACCAATCCATAGTCACCAACCAGGTAGCAATATTCATACTTCACTATACTAATAAACATTGAAATACAAATATCCTCAAATACAATTTTTAATGAACCAAACCAGTTCAACCTAAAACATTACCCACGTAGTCCATCCACAAGGCTTGAAGTGTATTACCAATTTTCATGTGTCGGATGAAAACAACATGGTAATTAATGCTGAAAATGGGTGGAATTATTTCACCCAAAAACACGTAGTAGAACATGACTCATTTATATCAATTCATAGATTAAATATTAGATTATATCAATGACAAATACATTCATAATGATGAGACATATCATATCATGAATAGGGGGTAAATCCAGAAAATAATCTAAATCCAAAACAAAAACCAATTCTATATGTGACTATCTATCACCATCAAACACAACCACAAAAAAAGAAACATCATCCAAGGGATTTTTTCAAGATACATGACACCATTCCCATTTTACGCATCTAGAAAAACAAATTTTTCATATTCTGCAAGGCATATGAAGGGTTAATGAAATTTCATGGTAGAATACTAGCATAAATATATAAAATTTCTATTACAATGAAATCAGTATTTTTATATTTTAAACAAAACATGTATCATAATTGTATTTAATTTTAAATTTGATCACTTAAAACATTCATCAGTTTTCATTAAAACATGTTATATTCTAATGAAAAAAGAACTTGAAAAAAATGCATGAAAGATAAACAAAGGGAAGTACTAAAAATAATCCATGGAAATTTAAATGCATAATAATGAGATAAAATAAACATGAATCAATACCATTATTTATAAAACCAATAAAAAATTAGGCTCTAAACTATAGGAATAAGTACCACGTCAAACGAATGAAAAATAATATGACATAATGTGAATCCTAAAAATATACGGGCTTTTCAAAATCAATCGATATCGTAACCATTTCCCCTTATTTTTTCACACTCACTATGGTTTTCATATATTTATAACCCAACACACCTTGGGTAACCTAGTGAAATATTTTTTTCAAACACTAATGTAAAAAATTATAAAAATATTTTAATAGTTTTTCGAACGAAAAACATCAATACTCATATACATTATAACCATTTTAGAGTAAACCCCATCATTGTGGAATTTTGTTCAACACCATAAGTTCACAACATATTTTAATAAAACCCTATTTAATAACTACTTTACATGCTAACCTAGTTGAAGTTTCATAAAAAACCTACCCTTTGATATCAAATCAATAATTTCAATAAAATATCCAAAATGAATTTACCTATGATAATGTAAATCATGGGATATATCAATTGTATAAAGACAATTACCTTGCTAACAAACAAAACTTATATCCCTTTACAAATGATTATTGGGAATTAAGAGAATAGTTTCTAACATGAATATATCAAAAGAAACATCATCAGTACCCCATAAAAATCACTAGATTAATCCTTAACTTATATTATGAGGTATAACAAAAGAAAAAGAAGATTGATCGTGAATAATTCTGATAAATTAGGTGGAAATTCGAACATATCTCATAGAGAAAAACAAAGAGAAATGGAGAATCACCAAATAATCAAAGGTAGAACCTTCTAGAGAATCATGGAATGATTAGGTCTAGCTAATGAGATATTAGGATGATATTAGAGGTAAAAATGTGAAATTGTATCCAATTAATTTTATATATTTATGAAATTTGTATCTTTCCCATGGTTAGGCTGCATGTTTATAAAAACATTGAACTTAACATGTGGAGGATAATTTACCTTAAAAACTGAAGTATATGGTTGCTTGAAAATAATTACATGGTTATAAAACCAATTTTCAAGATTTGTAATGGCCTATAGACTCAAACCAAAAAATCTAAATGGTTTTTTGGGGATATTTCATTGTTATAAAAACCATTATAAAACAATTAATATATCTATTAGAACCAAAATAGATATTTTTTACAATTACTATATGGTTACTACTAACCATTCACAGACTGTTCACTAGAAACATTTTTTCTAAACACTCAATAATCTTGACCCCGACTCTAGAAAGCATTTAGAACCTCACGAGAGATAAATTAGAAAAAAATGAAACATACATGTGAATTAGAGGGTGTCACATAGTCTGTTAAAATTCCTCATCATCACTCATCAATTATATACAAAAATAATATTATAAAAACATAATACATATTAATATTTCTTATAACTAGAAGAAATGAAAATATAAGAAATAGTTTAACATAGATTATCAGTAAGGGTAAAAAGAAGAGATAATAATAATATACCATAAGTGATAATAAGATGTGTATATGGGTATAATAAAGATATATAGGTATGTTATGTCCTATAATGAATATAACATAAATCATTGCATAAGGAATTTACTAACGTAAGAACATATCATGTAATTACTTAATATAAAAGTGGAATAATAATAATAACTTGGATTAGATGCACAAAATAAAAATCCTAAATCGTTGGAGCATAAAATTATGAAATAACATATGAAATAGAAATAAAAATGAAATATAATATATCCTAAAATTAATATCAACCTAGAAATGTAACTCAATCCAAATGAAAAGAAAATTTGTGAGAAAACTCATTACGCAAATACATTTGTGAAAAAAATAATTATATTGGCACATTATAATGTGGGAAAAATCATTATCCCCACACCATCATGAACAAAATCATTATTTACACACCTTACTATATAATGAGATATCAAAATTAACCAATTCATTTGATGGAGACATTGGACCCCACCTATCATCGTTTATACATATGTGTGCCATATAAAATCAATCACCATCTAAAGAATTCATATATTCAAAGTGTGATATACCTTGATTTATACATTTTTTATGTTTTTTGAGTTATGATTCTTTTGGTGAATTATTGAGAATATTTTAGGGTTTTTAGAGGGTGTTATAAGACATTAATGGGGATTATGGATTGAAAATACTTAGGGAAAAGTGTATGATTTTACCAATGTAACTGCGTAGCATGGTTGAGAGGGGTAATAATTGGAACATAGTTGGTGGAAGGTCAGAGATTACTGTGGAAAAACATCTAGAATACTATATATCTTGATGTATAATAAAAAATATTGTCGCCACATGGTTTACCACACAATATTATAGAACCATGAATGTTCCCTAAAGAGGCAGCAAATCCTCACACTATTGGAACATTGTTTATAAAACCACACGTTAGAACCCTGCATGTTGTATTAATTAATATGAAAATTAGGATTTTAACCTAAACATTTCCAAACCGCCAATTCAACCAGATTGAAATAAGGATCTCAAACCTAGGGACCCTTGTTTATATTCATAGGGAATTACATCACTCTGAAGTACAAATACATTGGATATAAGGATGATAGATCTAGGGATTTCAAGATTTTGAAGGAAAACTGGTTAATTGTTATTTTTTCTTGACCGTTCCAATATTCATTTAGATCAATTCATTACATTGGATATTATTTGGAATCATTGGTGTGTGGGGTTGATTTTGGTGGTGACCCTTGGGTTTTGGATTTAATATTCTTAGTTTAAGAAGTTTCGTACCATATTTCGATAATAATATATAACTGTGTGGTATGGTTTGGCTTATCCTTGTGTGTCCCAGGAGACCTCTCTTAACGTTACATGCTTGTTAATATCTGTGTGGACCATGATATATCTCTTGATATGATATTTTTGTGAGATTATAAAGTATAACATTTTCACTATTACGACATGTGTGTGTGTGTGTGTTCATGGCCCATAGACTCCGACAACCTGGTTCCAAAGGGAAAGGTGGATCCTTTATGGCTTGGTTAGTTCATTAATTTGGGAGGCATGGATGACATGAAACATGATAATTATTGTGATTCCTTAAAAGAAAGATTGTAGTACATGATGAACTTATTATATAAGTTGAGATAGTTGGGGGGTATAAAGGTTATAACAACCTGACCTGAACCACCAGGTTTTATCTAGAATCACACATGACTTTAAGAGATCCTCCCTATTTTCTAAAAGATTATAATTAACAGTGTGGGTCTCAAGTGGAACCATGGGGAGACAACAACCTCCATCAGAGTGCATAAAAGAAATAAATGATATAATAACATACATATAAATGAAGGGGGTGGAATTTGGGCGATGCATAGGGAATGCATGTGTAGTGCATGAATTCTTTTATACATAAAATAAAATACATAATATGGAATTATATATAATAGTAAAAATAAAATAATATTTAATGTATTTGGATGGGTTAATTCCCATCCAAAAACCAACATTATATTTTCTAATATAATATTTGCATTGAGTTTATATCGACAATATGATTTTTAATTATTATTTTTTTATGAAGGTAGTGAGAATTTGGTTGTGCAACTAAAATAAAAATTCAACCCTTATTTTTAATCATTGTTTCATCTATGTCTAGAATTAAATAACATTAATGAATATCTTATATGGGTTATTGACATGATTGTCAAAAAGTGTGTGTAGCCATAGGTGTTCCTTGACTTTAGAACTTTATTTATATAGTTTATTGGCTCAATTTTTTGGCATGAGTATGTATCCAGTGAAACATATGTTAGATGGTTTACTTCATGAGGTGTATATGTAGCCTTTTACTTGTTATTTTATTACTTGAGTATGTATTTGATGAATATGATTATAGTACTTCATTTTTGATATGATATTGTCTTGTCATTTTCATTATCTATCATATATTCTATATTACAATCTTATGTAGTTGACTGTAAATGTTATTCCTACTTGGTCGATATGTGTGCTGTGACACATGTATTGGTTGAAATTTGATGACATGTGAGATATGACACAAGATTGATGACATGTGACATTTAACACATTTTCAAGACTATCCCCCATGATGTATGTGCTCAGCTTATGTCATATTGTACTTGGACTATTCTAGTTAGTTGTATCTGTCACAGGAGTTTGGATATCTACATTGGAGGGATGTTATAATACATTTTTTGGAATTTGAGATATGACAAAAGTTTTGGATATCCACTTAATAAAGATTTTATAAGGCCATAGTGGTCGTCATGTGCATGGACTATCATCACAAGTTTAATTTGTCACAATTTTAAGGAAATCCACTAGAGGTGGATGTTTTAGGATGGTTTGTAGTGATTCCATCCCACATTATTCTGAATTGGGTATTATTCTCCTAGGATGGTTTCAAGGTAAGTAGATCCAGTCCCTGAGGACTTGACAAGTGTTTAGTACTTGTGTGACACGTTTGTTTTTTTATATGTACCCTATTTATGTCCATGACATGTACTTATAGATTTTAGGCAATAATGTTCAGGGAAGTTTGTGGTGTACTAATGAGTCTTGTGCCCACTCCCTACTCAGACAATTTGGTTCACTTTTAGACTTCATGACTAAGGACCTGATGAAGGGAAAGTGCCCTATCATTGAATATTGAGGAGTTAGTACTAGGGGATGTGGATGTGGATGGATGGAGTATGAGAATGACATCATCTACTGATTTTATTCATTGTCTTTATCGCATAACCTAGATCCATTTTTAATTTGGTTATTGTATCATCTATGTCATATTTATGTTTCTTTAAGTATTTTTATAAGTTATTATATGTGTAATTTAGTTCTTCAATGCACTATGATAGAGGATATAGTTTCTTTATGGTTACACATGAGACTCTAAATGCTAGTTAATAGGCTCTGGAGTATAGGGAGGTGCATATGAGGTCATGTTGAACTTTATCTCAGAACTGGTGGTTTGGGTCCTATATTTACAGTCACAAAAAATTTGTTGGAGGCGAAATGATCTAAAATACCCTAAAAACACATTAAATTATTTTAACAGCTTAAATATATATACTCCATAACTGTTCAACTGGAAAACATATAATAAATAGTTCCTAGATAATCATCCTAAGAAGCTACAAATGACTATAATATATATCACATTACATTACTCAGGGTCTAATCCCATTTATCTTATTCATACACATTAGTCATAGTCATGTATATATAATATGACATAGCATTCTCAACATAAATAATTAAATGAAAGTAATAAAACATCTAAGTGGAACATCACATTTATTATAACTAAAACTCAATTAATTAAACATAAAAATTATAAGAAAATAGGTTCAAGACATGTGAATATATGTCCCTACTCATGATTCTTGAAATCACCAAAATCCCAATAAATGTAAATGAAAAATAATAATCAATATCAACATGAAACTATAGGACTACAATTAATAATATCAATAACACATTCCTCAGTAACTCAACGGTCCATTACACCTAAGTTGGATAAGAGCATGTGAAACTGCCTTACCCAAGTCCCAATTGACTTATCTCTTTTCTATCATGTCGTAAATCATACCCCATGAAAAAAATACATGATACCATTTTGTAACTCCCCAACCCGAATAACATGGTCTGGGTTAGAGTGTCACATGACCTCATGAAAGCCTCCTCATATGAATGTAGTTTCCAACTAGTAAGAAAATCCTAAATCAAAACATGGATGGATCCCTTGAATAATGTCCCCACACACATAGAGGTGCACATGATGTTTTTTAGTATAAACTATTAAGACACCACCTATGGGACTTTTACATATCTGAATCATTTACATAAGGGTGTTCACAATGATATAAAATTAAATACAATGTAATAAATCCCATGTCAGGTTATCGTGAAATATGTTTTATACCATGAAACCTAAACCTGCCTACTCAGCTCCATTCCAATGGAGAAGTTATGTCCGGTTGTCTATAATATCATAACATTGAACAAGGACAATATATGACTTGAAATATGTTAAAAGTCCATTATGGTATGGTTATGACCTAAGGCCTTTGTAATTTTGTAAAATTATATTTTTGAGCATCCTGAAAACCACACATAACTTCTACTAAATCATGGAGCTAAGTAGGTAGGGATGGTAATTGTGGTAACTAGTTTACATAACAATGACCATACATGTGATTTTTTACAGGGTTATTTACTTTCCTATCAAATAAAAAAAATTATAATTCATGTATGTTGAAGACCGATAGGTGGTGTTATACTAGCTTATATGCACACACATCATGATAGCCTCTATGTGTATGTAGGCATAATGTCCATGGATCTAGTCAACGGTATGGTCCTTGTTTTGTGTAGATGGGGTAGATATATTGGGATGAAGAGTGGAGTTATGATGTAATTTAGGTTTCTTACTATATTGACTGTTTTTTTCTTCCATCATTTTTTCTTTCGTATTTAAGATACTATTAGTTGGTTGGTTGGATTCTTGTATGATATATCGACGAAACCTAGTTTTGTGCCATTTTATTCCATTTAATTGATCTATTATTTAATTATCAATTCCTTTTGTACTTGTACTGGTCAAATATTTGTTTTGATGGATTAATATCCCCATGTTCTGATTTAGGATCCCTCTACTAGAGAGGCTCACATTATTTTAGGTGAAACTCCAACCCAAAAATATTTATTTAGGATGGGGTGTTTAAAAATTATAGTAGATCATTTTCATGGGATATTATTTAATAGTTGATAGAAAATGGGTAAGACAATTGAGATTGTGGTAAGGGAGTTATTCATGTTCCTAACCAAGTTATATGTAATGGACCTCTATGTTACATATTAATGTGTGATTTCTATTATTTATTGTGGTATTATAGTTTCATATTTATCTTGAGTATTGTTGTACAATTAAAATTTATATTATTTTGTTGATTTATAACATCATGATCTTTCACAAAGGTTCATATGACATGAACCTATTTTCTCATATTTATTAGGGGTTTAATTAATCAAATGAAATCAATAATCCAATTTATGTTCCACTAATATGTATTATTAGATACAATTTTGTATTTGATTTACCAAGATATTTCTTATTATAAGTACATGGTCGTGACTACTTTTTATGCATAAGAGACATGGGATTAGACTTGGATAAAAGTAATGGGCTTATGAATTTTATTCGTAGGTTGACTATTATGATGAGTCTCCATGTATTAATTCGTATATGTGTTCCTATTGATCACTAAGGAAGTGTTTTTATTTATTCTGTTAAAGGTGTTTACATGTATTTATTTTGGGATATTTGATAATTTCACTACAATGATTTCTTAAGGGACAGTAAAATCTTTACCTAATCCATAGGATCTGTCCTAGAGTTCCAAAAAACCTCAATTGTTTCTCCCTGTATGCTAGAGTCTACTGACTAGCCACAAGGGTCTCTAGTGGAAACATGGGGAGACTATAACATCCATCAAAGTACATCGAAGATATAAATTTAAAATACAATAAATAATCAATGTATTTGAGGAAACTGAAAGATGGCATACATGTTACAATAAAAAGACTAATCTTGGATCCTAGGTATAGAGTAATGATAATAAATAAAATTAATAAGTGATATAAAACTCAAAATATATTAAAAAATTTCCACATTCTCCCACTCTAACTTTTAAATTATCTTGAGTAAGGCCCTACCCTTTCATTTGGTCCTTGGGCATGAAGTCTACAAGTGCACCGATATTCCCATGTATGGCTTTAGTATAAGTCTTAGTAGGACACCACCAATGAATATTAACATTTTTGAATAAAATATTGAAGTGCATTACATTGAAAAAAACATGGTAAAAATATAAAAACAATATATAAAAAAGTAAAATACACATACCAGGTCCATGGGGACCTACTCTACTGGCTTCCACACCATGTGAGGTGATAAAAAACCGCATCAACACATTTCCAAATTAAATAATCATTAACCAGCATTACACATCCTCCTTAAGTGGATAACCCCAAGAATGTGGCATATTCTGTTGGTTGGGATAGTACAAGAACATGCACACCACTATGGTCTTATCAACCCCATATTAACTGGATAGACAAACCATTTTTCTAGTATCACATGGAAACAAAAGTCTATAACATCCCTCTTATGTAGATATCAATCTTTATGTGACACGACCTGATGGCTAGAATTGTCCATGTACATGTCAAATCAATCTTAGAACATCCCTCTAAGAGGATAGTATCAAAAATGTTCCGATTATCTCATGCCATCAATCATGTGTCATATATCATATTTCATCCAATATCAACCAATACATGAGTTCCATCTCAGATATTGACCAAATAATCCATTCCTATATGCCAAACTACATCAGATAATAATACAACATATATGATACATATTGAAAATGATAGGTCAATATCATGCTAATCAATAAATATCATAATCATCATCATCACAATACATATGAAATATATTCAATCATAAGTCAAATGATAAACACAAAAAAACACACCTCATGTGGTTAAGAATCAAACTTTGGTCTCACCGACTACCCACACAATCCAAATAATCAAGCCAACAACCAGTATAAAACATGATCTAATGTCAAGGAAATCCTAAGGATATAAAAACATGAAAAAAATAATTTAAATAAACCATATAAGACATGATAAAAATTAAGTACTTCCCATGTTATGTGTAATGATTGTTAAGAGTAAGGGATGATGTATGTGTTTAGTCACACCACTAAATTATCAGTGCCTTCGAGAAGAAAAATTATGTTTCAAAATATGCTCTTTGAGACAAACCCAATGATGGCAACACCATGTCAATCCGATCAATATCACATGAGATATTAAAGATAGAATATTTTAATAAATAATAATAATAATTAAATAGAGAGGGACAATCGAGAGGGAGTGGGGCATGAGAATGGGGTGTAAACTATCATGTTGGCTATTGGCTGTACAACCCCCACTCAAAAATACATAATATTTTATACTATTTTACTTTTTCTATTCAATTAAATTTTATGTAATTTATTTTATGATTAAAAGAATTCATATGCTACCCCATATTCTCTATGTAGTGCCTATATTCACCCCTGCATTTCTTTATTCCTTTGTCATTAATCAATGTCACCAACAAATAAAAATATATTTAAATTCATAATTATATATATATATATACACCAATAGACACTAAAACACACACTAATATATTATACTCATATATATACAAGTTATATATATACACATCCATATGTACAGACATACACCCAAAATTATATATATATATATACGCCATATTTATACACACAAGACACACACACACCAATATTGTTAATCAAATAAACATAATAATAATAATAACCAAACAATATTTTGTTATGTTTATTAAATTTTAATTGACATTAACACCATAAAAATGTCAATAAAAACATCCATTAAATCCCAAAAATAGATTTATATGTCTTTTATTAATCACAATAAAACATTCATTTAGAACAAAAAATTATATTACCATTATAAATTTACCAACTCTTTATTTCCAATGTAATAGAATGATTAACTATATAAGTATATATCCATCTCTTTCATCAAAAAAAGTAATAATAATAACAATAATAATATAATAATTATTATTATTTATCGCTTTCCAAAAAAAATATTTAAATAACAATTATTATTAACCTTATGTGTGAAGTTACCAAACAGTCGTGTTGACCACATGTTATGTAATGCCTAGTTTAAACCTCACATTTTAGATTTGATTTCGATCTATTATTTCTCATACGATACACCATTCAAAATATATTTAATTTTATTCAGAAAAAATTATAATAAAAAATTATATATTAGTTACCCTTTTATGAGATTTGTCTTATGTACACTAAAAAACATGTTTTTTCATGCGTGGATAGTCCTTAGTCAGATTATCCCTTGGTACATGTGGGTGGATACCATATTGGGGACCACATGATTGTGTGGAAAATGGTGGTGTGTGGTGGGACAAGACCCAATGACCATGCTAAGGCGGTGTGTATGTGCTATTAGTGATGCCTAGTAGTGACATTGGTATTAGATGAGGTATCCAGTCGAAAATGAAGTGAAACTACATTTGTTGAGGTAAAATTTCCACAATGAAGATGTTTTATTATAATTTGGTGGGGGTAAATATAGAACCCCAAATAGTTAAAGGGTTAAATGTTTAAATGTTACTAACCAGGCCAACATGAATTACCTTTCATTTTAGGATCCAACTTCATTAGAACCCCACAATTAAGAATAATTTTTGTAGAGTAGCGATCAGATTGGGTGATGTCCATGTAATTTTCTTAGGGTTTGTGTATGATAAGAAAAATAACAATAAAATTAACAAGTGTTTGAGTATTGGTATAGTCATTAGTTATTTGATCAGATCGATAATGAGGATGGGCCCCAAGTATGAGACCACATGTCTATGGGGGCAACTGGTTGTTCCAGGGGGGCTACGATATGATGGCCATGTTATGAAATGGTGTCAGTGCGGTCAATGGGCCCTAGTTATTATTTGAACAACATTGTAAATGGATCGACATATTCTTATGGATACACTAGTGGTCATGGTAGTACAATCACTTCAGGATAGTGTTTTTTTAGTAATTCGGAATAGTGGAGGAGCCCAATGTATTGGCAGGATTATAGTATATTTTCCCCAATATATTTAGTCAAATAATCCCCTGTAATTTTAGGGAACTGGAGTTCCTAAGGATAATTAATAGTCGATTTGTATCATCGAAGGTATTTTCGATCTAGTCAGGACTTATAGTGAGCAGTGAGTAAAATTGTCAGCATTTATGCTTTAGGGACCCACTAGGATATGATATACTGTGATGATCCTGGATTTAAGGAATGGGGTTTTTACTTTGGATACCTTCTATGATCTATTTTTTCAAGAATCACATTCTTGATTTTATAATTTTGAATAAATCCCAGGAGTTCATGGATAACTAGTAGAAAAAGATGATGATAACATAGTATTCTGCTAGTTTTACAGTGTTAATACATTTTGGATATCTTTTGTATTGGAATGAGTTGTATAAATTCCAAAAGAATTAAATTGGATTAGGTCCATAGTTGTGGAAGAGTGAAAAAATTCAACCTAAACACATACTAAAGAATCATTCTCAAGGACCTTAAAATTGGGAATGGTTTAGAGGATGATAATGAAATATTTCTTCTTCCATTGATTAGTGGGCTGGTAAGTGGGTTCCTAAGTGGAGATATGGGTGCCATGTCCATAAAAAAATAGAAAGGATGATGTGATATTCTAGGGTGGTAATAGACATAAAAAATAGATTAAGGATTATTCAACTCTCACAATGGGAGGAGGTCTTCAACAATACAATAACTATGGATATTTTGGACACTACCAAAAAATAATCCTATGTAAGAAGTTTCACCATGGTGGTAAAAAGGGACATGCCTGTTATTTTTTCTTGGGATCATTCTAATAAATTTTAAGTAGAAATGTTGAGCAGCCATATGATCTAAGGTTTTGACCATGAGAAACTTATGTAGATAATTAAGAAACTATAGGTTGGTTGGTTCATGGATCAAGAATGGGGTCTCGACTGTAGTTTTAGAATCTATAGGGTTTGGTGAATTAGGTGAACATGTGATCATAGGGACAATGTTTTGGATATGATATAGAAATATTCTATGAAGTTAAGAATATTCTAGTTAATATTTGATACATGGATTTTAAAATTTTATGTTCATTTTAATTACTTCTAGTATCTGGACATTCGTATTTTAAATATGATCTTCCCATTGTTTCATATGTTATGAAGTAGTTGTTGAGTTAGGATTCTTTGTAAAATTTTCCATAAATTTTTATATCCTCATAGTTCTCTCAAAATGGGATATAATGTACTCAATGATTTCTCAAATTCTATTTGTTGGTTTTTTTCTTCAAACATCATTGTTGTTTTTTGATTTTATAGATTACTAGTTTTAATGTGATTTTATTGTGTATTGGTTGACTCATTTCAAAGAGCATATCAATTATTATTGGAGACAAGTACCCTTTACCTCCCTTAATGTAGAGAATAACATCCAAATGGGGGTATAGGATCTTAGAGTAGGTATAGGAGGACCATAGATCAATCAACTAAACATAATTATGGATTAGGTTGTAGGTATGGTTCTTGTAATAGATCAGGTACTAGCTCTAAAAAACATCCTTCCAATGGTGGAACTTTATCAAAATTTATGTTTAGTAACTTTCATAGTCCTACTAACCTATAGTGTAATCTAGTTTGAATAAAATATCATGATAGATTGGGAACCAACATGTTTTCCATCCATATCGAATAACAGAAACTAATATGATGTTTTTTATAGTGTAGCTTAAAGATATTCAGGAAAATGGGTTTATTTGACAGGGAACTTTTCCTAGCGATGATCCAATTCATTTTTTCACGAAGACAGATGATAGCATAATACTATTCATGCATTACAAAAATTATATTAGGGTAACTATGAAGAATTTGTATCGATATCCTTAGGTTGATGATTTTTTTGATCATTTTAAGGGAGCCTAGTGGTTCATTGCTGATCTACAATTGGGTTTTCACCATCATTAGGTCAAAGAAGAGGATATACTAAAGAAAATGTTTATGAGTTGATATGTTCTATACCAATACTTTTTGATGTTGTTGGGGTTAAGGAATTTTCCAAAAAGTATTTTCGACCTCATGAACAAAATTTTTCACCCATACTTGTATTCTTTCATCGCGGTGTTTGTTAAAAATATCTTTGTATATTATTATACTGCATAATTACAAGGTAATATTTTGGATATCATCTGAGTAAACATTGAGTGAATTAGATTTAAGACAATATTTACACAGATTCACTTTTGGATCCATGTGTTATTCTTTCTTGGGAATGTTCTTTGTGAGATAAGTATTTCTATTGATTAAAAAAGGTTGAGGTGATTACATCACGGGTATGTCCTACCAATATATTTGAGATTCTAAGTTTACATGAATTGGATATGTACTATAGGTGATTCAACATTGAATTCTCCCACTGGGTAGTACCAATGTCTTTAATTGTCAATAATGTGGTAAATTTATAGTTGACTAAACTATATGAAGAGGCCTTCCTAGAGATGGAATAATGGTTGACATCGTCACTAATTTTGATTCTATAAGAACCTGAGATTGGTTATACTATACTATAATGTAATTGGAGTTGGTATAGTGTCTACCTTGATGTAGAATGACTGGGAATTTTCTTATGGGTCTTTTGAGATATGAAACTTTGAGTAAAACTACCCAACTCAAGACATTAGGTGAGATGTTTTGGTCCATAGCATGAAATATTATCATCATTACATCTGTAGTGAGATATTTATTATCTATAAAAAGAACAATAGAGTATGATATATATTTTTCCAGTGAACAATAATATAAAAGAGATGTTTGGTTTAATGTCTAAAGATTTTTTATTTTGAGATGGAATATTCCTAGTGAAAATGAAATTTTATTATAGATTCTCTTAATGGGAAACCATTGGAGTTGGGATCTCGAACATCAGAAGAAGAGTGAAGGTTGAAGAGTCCTCTCAGGAAATGGAATGTTGATATATAAGAGTATTATTATGTGTATTCTTGTGAAACCTTGGCAATCGCATAAACACCTGTGGATCAAGTGAGGGACACTAAATAGACTTATTCATATTTTCTTCTGATGTGGGTGATACTAAAAACATTTGACATTGTTTATGGATTATACACATATGAGAATAATTATCTTAATTTCCTCGTTCGAGTGGCAGTTTTTACTTATATGAGATAGGAATTTATGTGGGAATCATAGACCTTAAAATGGGTAGTGCATCTAAGACCGACTAAGACGCATAACAAGATTTTACATAATTGACTATGTACAAACATTAAAAATAATATACATGGGTTCATCATTTTTTACCTCACTATCTAAGGGACAAAAATCATCCTCAAAGACCTATTTTTTAAATTTTGATACTTCTAATACCTTTTTGGAAGGGTTATGGTGTTTAAATTGTATTATTTACAAGGTTGTCTTCGATCCCAAGATAATGGGATGTAGTGTAGGTATTTCTTAATCATCTTCTTAATATTTCAAATCTATTTTTTTTACAAGAAGTTAGACCCATGTATGATTTGTGTATGTTGTTCACTCTATAGATATTGTGGTTTCATGGAGTGCATATGGGTTTCATGTCATATATAGATGCCAATTTTATTTCATGGGTTTTGAAAGGAGTTATGAATGTAACGGGGTCACAATTAGATGTGAGTATGATATATCACGTTTATAGATATATTGTTTTTTCAAACGAGATCAAGATTTTGGAGGATATGACTTGGGAATGTGTTCTAGACTTCGGTGTGGCATGAGATGATCATATTACTTTGGAATAATTTTCATATAACAAATGATTTCATCCTTCAATTCTTATGGATTCATTTTAATCATTTTATATTCAAACCCATCCTTCTCCATTATGTTGGAAAAATGCTAATTATTAAGCATTTATTGGGATTAGATTAGCATAGGAAAACACGGAAAGGTTGTAGTTAATTAGGAAGTGGTTGACTAACACCCCAAGTAGGCAATATTATTTTATAGGCCAATGATCGTGACATATAGATTTTACCATGGAGGATGAGTTTTCTATTGAGAATCACCTCGATTTATGAACCTATGATGGTAGGGGAAAGGAAAACTAGAATCATGTTTTATAGAACCTTTTTGAGATAGTGGAACGAATTAGGATGGTTGATTAGTGGTTTGATATTCCCCCAAAATATCAAGGAATGCATGGTGTGTTATATTTGTCTTGGATTAGAAAGTGATATCAGGATCCTTTACATGTGATTGGTAGAGAAGATACTGAGTTGGAGGAAAAAGATTTATTTGAGGAATAATCATTGTGGATTATTTGTCTAACTAAATTGGTACTTCAAGGGAATATGGTGCCTCTCTTATATGTTTTATGGTAGCACTGAAATATTCAATATGAAATTTGGGAGTGGGAAAAAGAAGTGTGGGATAAATGGCCTAATTATTTAAACCGCGACCAATAATGAAACTTCTTAGGGATGAGAAGCCTGTATAAGGAGATATTATAATAGCCTCATACACTACATATGTATTATGTCCTATTTTCATCATTTATTTATGGATTTTATGTTATTAATTGATTAGTATAATTCCTATTTTTATTGTAGGTTGTCTTTGAGGGTTTTAAAACCTATTAATGAGGAGCATAGTTTGACCATGATAATATGAAATAGTACAGATTTTGATAGGTAACCATGTGACCTATTAGAGAGGGGCAGTTTGTGGTGCAATGTTGGTGCATGGTTAGAACTAAAACTAAAATATATCCTAGGTATCCATGTAACAACAAATAGAAATAAAATCATGGTTATTTATAATTCATTTAAAATAAACTGGCTAAACTATGTGAATTCCCTAAGGAGTTAGTGATCCAGATACTTTTGTCACATGGTTTGGTAAATCGTGCAACCAAAAAATGCACATCGGATTAAAAAATTCATAAATAAGAATTTTAAACCAAACACATTATGAAACACATCATTTTTTAGCCAAACATAGGGCTCTCTATCATAGTGATTATAGTGGATATTCCATGAGAATTAATTCCCTATAATGATGGAATTTCACTTGATCAATAGATATTAAGTCTAGGAATTTCAAGATTGTTGAGGAAAATGAATATGGAAATAAATTTTTTTGATCATTCGTATATTTTTCTAGACATCTTTGTAATGTTATTTCTTAATAGGTATTATTGGTGTTTGATCTTGATTTAGGTGAAAAAACTATACCATTATGCATTAATTAAATTAATATATGGATTTACATACCATTTCATTAAAATTATATAAAATTTATGGCATGCTTATGTGTGTGTGAATACCATGGCACCTCCCTTGAAATGACATGATTACGCCTATGTGTGTGTCCCATGATACCTTTCTTGATATTATATTCATATACATGTATACAAATCATGATTTCCATTTTTTGGATTGTGTATGTATATATTTTTTCATGACCCATAAACATAAACTATAAGGTATCAAAGTGATAGTTTAACCCTTTACAGATTAGTAAATCCCACATAGGGTGATCACGAATGAAATTAATATTTTTGATTATGGTGGGGTTTTCAATGATAATCGACATGGCATGATGATCTTTTATCCTGGCCTAAGATGCTTCGAAAGTCATGATGGACTTATAGAAAAATTTAGTCATGAGAGCCTTCTGACCTATTCCAAGACTTATGTTGGCCTTTTGGTATGTTCAGAGAGTCATGAAAACCAAAAATAAATTTCCCTCTAGCATGAAGCCAATGAAAATAGGAACAAGGTTTTTAGTAGCCTATTTGGGAAATGATAACCCAATATGTGACTGGTTACTTGTCTATTTACTTTTCAATCTTTTTAGTCATACTTATATGAATATTTTACTTTTGTTAAGGATTCATTGGTAGTGTCCTACTGGTTATACTCACACCTCACATGGGTTCTTAGTGTTCCTAAAAACATTATGGCTAGGGATCCATTCTAGGGTAAGGACGTTGTATCTAGTGATATAATATGAAAAATGGGTAATATTAGTGAAATTATGATATACTTAAAGTTTCTTATTATGACATCCCTTTTTATATCTCCTTATTTTTTTATTAAATAATTGACACATAGTTGGTTGGTTTGTTATATTTCTTATTTGGAATATTAATAAAACATGGTTTTACGTCATATTTTTCCATTATATGGATAAATTATTTATTTATATCTTCATTGTGTATTTGTGTTGGTTGTATATTTATACAGAGGTTGTAGTCTTCCATCAATTAGAATTATTACCTCACAACTATTCATAAGCCACTTTCATATGGGGAGGCATTCATGAGGTCAGGTTACACATCATCCTAGACCTAATGATTCAGGATGGGGTGTTACACATAATAAAATCATAAAGATCCAATTAAAATAGAATGAGTAAACAATTTATTCAATAATTTTCTAACTAAACAACCTTAGGTATTGATAAATGAACATATTTTATTTAAACATAATAAATAAATGGTATATGGTTGAGTAAACAATTACCTCAATAAATCAATGTTTGAAAACTATTTGAACATGATAAAATCAATGGAAGGAAATATATAATGATCATAGATGAAATACATTGGATGAAAAATCCTAAACATTCAATGACTTGGAATGAAAAAATTTATTACGTATTTTTAAATGTTTAATCACCCAAATTAGTATAAGAGAATTTAGATTGTGATTCATGAAAGAAAATTTTTAAGGAAATAAATATTTTTTAAATAAAGAGTAAAATGAAAGAGAAACTATAAAATAGTTTTTATAATTTTATTTAATTGCATTACTTAAATATGTTATGGGTCACTATTAATATATTTTTTATGAAGAAATATTGATAAATCTTTTGAAAATACATATCATTGAAAAGAAACCTTAATAATGAATCCTTGAAAATGGATAAAGGTTATTTGAAGGAAATATGGAGTCTAAAATAAAACAAATGATCATTAAAGTAAAATCATTTAAAATAAATTTATTTAAATCAATATCAAAGGATAGACAATAAATATTTTATAAAAATTGGACAATAGACATATGAAGGTCACACGAAATAACACACAATTGGATTTACAAATGATAAGAAGAATATTTTGAGGATGTAAAATATGGAAAATTAGGGGGTCAATTTTAAAGTGGATTATAATTATTCTCAATAATGATATATTTTATATAAGGAAATTTTATCAAGGTAAAATATTTGAATTAAAATAACATTTTCTACTAGAGAGGGTGAAAAATTACCATGATTTAAAATTCAATGATGGAAGAATCTAATTAATTACCTAATAATATCAAGAATAATAATTATAACCTAATTAATGTAGTTATTATAAGTGAGACCCTTACAACCTTTTTCCCTTTTAATAGAAATTCATTCAAATAAATATCATCACAAAAATCTTAAAACCAAATTAATTACTTGAATATGGTAAAATAAATCCAATAGGAACTAGTCACACTATATCAACAATATCACTGTGCATAATATGAAATATTTCCCATGAAAATAAATTTTAGATAATGTACCCCTTAAAATAGTTATTGACATCCACTAATGTCCTTAAATATTATATTTAAAAAAATAACTATCTTAATAAATTATTTAAGAACACAATTAATTTTTATTATCTTTGATGAAATTTATTTTTAATTAATCTCTACATGTGTATTTGTTAAGTATTATATATTATCAATAATTTGTGTGAGTAATCATGGTTGTTTTGAACTAGTTTCATAAAAATTATGTTGTTATTCATTAATGTCCCAATGTTCATTACTACAAGATCATACAAGTTAATTGAATTCATTAATTATAATTACTTATCATTTTCGTATTCCATTATATGGTATTTTTTATGATACTTATAGATAAAACTGACGATGAGACTATTTTGGTGATTTTATATGAACAAACATTGATATCCAAATTAACGAGTATAATATTTGGGTTACAATTCAAAAAATAATAAAAGAATTATTTACTTATTTATATCATAAATTATCATTTATTTAGTTCCCATATTAATATGTGATTTATATTGCATCATTATTCTAGTATGTGGTTTGAAGTACCGAAACATGAGCATAACATAATTAATGGATGATTATGAAGTGATTTAGTTGTAATATCAATATTCCATAGGCATAAAAATATATTTTTTGGTTTTATTAAAGTGATAAATCTTAATTTAAGTGAATTATATGAAGAGGTAATGGATATGAAACTATTACATAGTATGAATAGAAAAGTTTTCCACTTAGTATGCTAATTTTAGATGGTTGATTTTTACAATGATCAATTATTGCACATATTATTAGTAGATTGTCTACTTTTTATTACTATAATCCTAATAATTTCAAAAAATCATATTTATCCATTAAATCAATTCTTCTTACGATCCATTAATGTGGGTGATGAAAAACAAAATATATCATTCCATCAAGGTTTTAGTCCCTACAAACAAAATGATGATTGTTTCATTTTATATAATATGGGAGAAAAATTTAATATATTACATTATTTCATAATCTAAAACATGTTATAAATATCATTATTATTTACTAAATTCCACATTGGGAAAGACAATGAACGATAGTGAGATAAAATAAATCATGATGCTTCTTGGAGGTGGTAGTCAGCACTTACTGATGAATTCCATTTTTACATTTCGTAAGAGTAAAGGGATAAGGTGATTAAGGATTCTAAACATTTCATAATAAAATTAAATATGAAAATAATACTGATTTAGTTTTTATAATAATTAGAAAATCATATGTAAGAACCCAATTTTTCACTCTGGTATCTAACCTTTAAATATTAGTCTAAATCATTACATTGGACCTAATATTGATGCATAATGGGTTATTAGTTGTTTTAGGGGTATTTGGGGCTTGTTTGGATCTCATAACAAATCTTTATGGTAAGACTGGCCAAGTCGCAGAATTGGTGCACAGTTGGTGCACAGTTTTCTTACCCATGAGGATGGTGTTTTTTCAGACAGAGCTACCCTTCACGGTAGGTGCACGATCATGTCGACTAACCATGAAAGTGACCCTTCTTCCCAGGTAACCGTTCATGGTATGCGCACGGTTTCACAAACCAAGAAGAAAAATTATAGAGACCCCAAGCTTGACGTACATGGACATTACATTACTTATGCGGAATACATAATACATAACTGAAACCAACACTCAAGGACCATAATAGTTTAGAGTCTTTGGAAACTCGGTACATAATCTTATAATCATGGTGAAAGATCTTCAAGATCACCCATAAAGATCTTCTACTATTGATTTCTTACCTAAAACTTGTCTTTATATCTTGGGGAAAAGAAAACATAAAAAGGGTGAGCTCAAATTATTAGTAATGGTAATCATGGAGAAAATAAAACAAACCATATACATTTGAACTTAAAAACATTAACATAATATTTAAACATCAAAATATCAAGAAATGACATGAAACATGGTAGTACATAGGGAATAGATCATAATGGAACATCAATCATGATAAAATATCATGGGAATAAATCCTGTAATTGTGGAAAACCATTAATCACATGATATGATTTCCATAGTAGCCAAGGCCTTGCTTCCAAGACCATCTTAGTGTACAAAGTCCCTTACTGAACTGAGTTTACTTTCCATTCCAGCACTATATTACTGAATCAGATTACTTGTGGTTCCATCCACGTCTATCTCATGAGATATAAATCTTTACCCAATGCATTGGAGGGAGATATAGGTCCCACCCATCTCATATTGAAATCAATCTTACTTGTGCCACAACATAAACATAAATCATTCATCATAACCCAAAGAATAAAATGGGTTTCATAAACATCATCCCATCATAAAATAATCCATATAAAACAAATGGATATCATTTCATCATAATAAAAGTGATACCAAGTAAATCAATGAGACATTATACTTAAAAATAATCATACTAAATAATGTCATCTTAGAGGGATAATAGTTTTGACAGAACACTTGAAATGAATTCTTGAGGAAAATATAATTTCTTCTTCAAAAAAAGTTTCTTTTCATAATATTCCATGAAATTTAAAAAGAAACGGAATTGGTAGAAAATATTTATGAAATATTTTATAGTATGCTTAATAAAAATAATGCATTATAAAACCGTAAAAATCTGTTCACGCCGTATAACTTAAAAATAACATTCTTCTCATACTTTTATCGGAAAAGTCAAAACGGTCCTCGTGTGGTAAAAAAAGTAATATTCCTTTCATGATAGTTGTTAAATTTAAAAAATGGGTAAAAAGGACTTTAAAAATACATGAAAACATTTTTAGAAAACATGGGCATGGATGATAACAATAACCCCAAATACTTACGAATAAAAATCTCAGATAAAAACAATATTGGAAATGTTATCCCTTACAAAGATATATTTGTAAATAAAATAGATCACTTATGTGTATTCACTATATGGTCACATAATGAAAATATAAATACATGATAAGATATACAAATTCATTTCTCACATAATCAAAGAATGACATAAACAAGAAAGAGAAGATCAACCCAAAGTACGGAAATTGGTTTAAGAAGTTCCCTTACCTCTTGTCCGACTTGACTCGATCGTTCTTTAATCTCCTGAATAATAAACCAAAGTTAATTTATACTATCTTAAAATCCTTTTTCATGTTTTTTATTCCTTTTATATCACTTATTACCATGTTATAAATATTATGTTACCATTTAAGTTAATAACATTCGTTTTGTTGAGATTTGGTACTTGAGTCAAAAATGGACTTCTTATAATTACATTTTGTTCATGTGGTCAAAGGATCATTATATAAAGAATGATATTAATGACTTATATATCATATATATAATATATATCCATCATATACATGTATTTATAATAGTACATAACATATGGAGGTAAGAAATGAAATACACCGTTCATGGAGACGGTAAAACGTACATACGCATGAATGCTACTTTCATTTCTATTTCCTATTTTAATGTAATTAAAACATAATGATACATAGGTATATTATAATTCCAGTATAATATCATATATAATTCCATTAACTCCATCCTTTATACATCCAACATAATGCATTAACAAATCACATCACTTTGAGGGGGCAGTAGTCCGCACTTCCTCAAATGAGATTATCGTATTTACCCACTATGAAAACCATAAACTCTTGATATAATTGGGAAGTAAAGAAGAATAAGGAAATAATAAACAAATTATATATCATATATAAATATAGTTCCATAATAATGTCCACCATGAGAGGCGGTAGGATAAAATCGAACAATCATCGTTTCGTGAGGCGTTAGTTTGTCATCCATAGAAACAATATGTTCTTCATCCCTTAGATGGAGGTTTGTGTAAGTGTATTTCAAATACTTCTCATAAAAACATCCTAGTATATTCAGGATACTGGTGATTTTACAAAATAAAGTATTAAAAAAGAGTTTAGGGTTGGAGATGTAGAATAAAATAAAACAGTTTAATAGAAATTGTTACCTTTAATTTGGGTAACTTCCTTTTGATTGAACCAAAAGGACATCTTGAAGTGCCTTCATCCTATGGTAAGGCATCTAGGGGGAGGATATAGATTGAGGTAGCTTAATTGGGCAGAGTTTGGACGATCAAAATGGTTTTAGAGGTGTGAGTAATTGGATAAAAATGGTCTCCTTTTATAAGGGGGAGAAGGGGATCTTTTGGAAGGTGTGAAAATATTATTTTGTTATAAAGTTATCTTCGGTTTCAAAAGGTCCAAAAATTAATAACGATGAATATATAAGAAGTAATTGTCGAAATAAAATCATACAATCATAATTGGGCATGTTTTGGATAATATTTTAATCATTATAATATTATTTATTTAAATCATTTATTAATGTGGTAAATACTGCATCCTTATTGTGTAATAAATAATTTAATTTATTTTATGTCTAAAAATTATAAAAAAATACCAACATGTAGGAAATATTTTTATCTTTCCAATTAATATTTATAGTCGAAAATTTAATTTATATAACACCTTACAAAAATTAATTACTAAAATATTTTTGTTAAGGTCAATTTTATCTTTACATTAAATTAATTAATCCAAATTGTCATTATCACTAGAAGTGGTTAAATGGGGTCCCAAAATAGACACAATTATGCCCATGGTCTTCCACTACTCATCCCATATGGTTAGGACAACTTTTAAGGTAAGATTGAATTATTATAATATTCTTTTAACCTTGAATTACCCTATTTACCTTTAACCGCAGTAAATAAAAGTCAAAAGTTACTATTCTGCAAAAAAAAATTTCATCTCATTGAACCACATTTTACATCTTGATAACAACCATGTATGTTGGATTTTTTAAATTCAATTCACAGAAGTGTAAATTTTTCATTTAAAAGAAAGAGTCAATTTTTTAACTACCACTAAGTGGTTTCACTATTCATCAAAAATTGATGTTTTTAAGAAAAATACCAAAAATTCAGCCTAAGATATATCTAATATTCCAAATTCAAAAATTATGTCTATTATGAAAAATTCAAAAAATAGAATTGGAATTAATTAATTTAAAAATAAAATCCCGTTATCAAAATAAATAACGTGTTTTTAAGAAATAATAACTATCAAAAGATCGACACTTGTTTATGTCCAATTTCAAAGTAAAATTAATTCCAATGACCAACATTGGTTAAAATTGTAAAAATATATTCTAATTACACTTTAAAACCGATTAAAAATATAATCTAACCATATAAAGTATTGCGAAAAAAAACGTTGTTTTTAATTAAAATATAGCATGTTTTTACTATTCATTAAAATATGAATGTTTTTAGAATAACATGAAAAAGTTATTGAAATGAAATTTTTTTATCCTTATCCCAAAGAAGAATTTTATTTTTTCAAATTTAACTTATAAACATGTCAAAAACTATATTTAATGTGGGCGCGCCATCAAAAGGCGACAAAACTATATTTCTTGAAAAATACTTATTTTACCCAAAACATTTATATTGTTCTCATACCATGTTCTAGAAAATGTGTAAGATGAATAATAATTTAATAAAATTCAAAATGTAGTTAATAATATTCATAATTTCTAGTCCATAATAATGTTATAACAATATATCGTTGTTTAGTGAAACACATTATTGCGTACTACACACGCTATCAAAGAAGGTCACAATTGCGTGTAATGAAAGCCAAGCCTGGGATGCGTGTAGTGAAACACCATGTGGTGTTGTGTATAACATAATTCAAAACTTATTTCATTTATAAATTAATCAAAATATTTACTTAATGTTGCGTAGAATAATTTCTACAAAACGAACTTGAAATTGTGTGTAACATGAGCCATGAATAGTGTTGCATATACTACAAGCTAATACGTTGTTGCATATAGCAGAAGATAATTTTGGTGTAGTGTACGACACAGGAAATCAATGAAATTAAAAAGAATAATTCTCATGAAATCTCTGGTTGTTACATTTTACCCCCTTAAAATGAATTTCTCCCTCGAATTTCCTCGGGGTTATAAATGGTTTATTACTTGAATGTTTCTTTCATAGAAACCCACATCGTAAAAATGAATACTAAAACTTAATTTTAAAAATGGAAGTTTGAATCATAACAGTCACCCAAAGTAACACATCACTGGGTTTCCACATAGGACAGCATAGGAGAAAATATGGATATGGAAGAGAAATCTAACCATCATGTTCTGATGGAGAGTTGTAGAGAACATGGCTATGAAAAATCTGTCAATCACAAAGCGATAAATTTTTTATGAATTAAGGTACCATCTAATTAATCGTATATGAGGATATTAGGACAACATTTTTGGTTTTCAAGATCATTTCCCTATAGTTGAAGAATAATTAAAAGAAATACTTACTTGATTTTGGTACAATCTCACTGTTGTTTGTGCCTTGAACAATTTCCATATCATCTCTTATGGAAATGAAGCAGAATTTGTCTTCCGTGAAGTGTTAGCATATCATGTAGTAGAATGATGGGTCATTCCATCTGTCTCTAACAAAAGGTTAAGAAATGATATCAAATATACATAAGTCCATCTATGGTGAGTTTAATCATATATGATTCAAAAAATGGACTTATACTTAATCTATCATACCACATAATATAATAAAACTAGTTTCTAATAACCAAGGACTTCCTGTTGGCCAGTGGTAGGTGATAAAGGCCTATCACACTTCGGTTGTGGGTTCGATTCCCAAAGCCTTGTCCGACGCGAATGGTTTTCTCCCATCTTACAAGTTTTCCTTTTTCTAAAAATAAATTATGATAACATTCTATAAATAATATCTAAAAAAGTTTCAGCCTTAAACAATACTAACTTATGTCCAATATAATCCTTTCCAATCATTAGGCTTTTCCAAAATACATCTGTCCAATCTCATAGTATAAAGAAAACAATTACTAGAAATGTGATTAACCAAGCATGTGAATACCATCATTTATCCCCTATATATCATAAGTAATTTCTTGTTGATCGCATTCCAAACATGTTAATACCTTAATCTTGTATTATCTTGCAACATGAATTACCATAGAACCATAGTGAAAACATGAATGGTGTCAAAAGGAAACTCTTTCCACATACCAAAATCCCCAAAATTTCAATATTCTCAAACCATCATATCAATTTGTCCTTATATCAGTCCTGAGCTCATTAATATTATTTTCTACTTATCCCTTCATTATGCACATATCATCTACTTTCCAAAAATATCTGAATAACCTTTCATGGTTACCGGTACCATTCAACATATACTTTCAAATACATTAGAAAAAACAATAGCGTAACAATCCATAGATTTGTCTTTATTCCATATTACCATTACCTATAGAACATAACTCTTGATAAACATAAATCATTCCACTACCTTCTTAAACCATTGACTGAGCATGAACAGTTATTTCATCTCAAATATCATTTGTAGTCTCTTCATCATAATCAACATAAATACTCCCCATACGACCATGCTGATTCTCTTCATGAGACTTTCCTTTAGGGCATTCGTTTGCATAATTCAAGTACATTCCACATTTAAAACATTTAATCGGTGTTGATGTCGTAGAAATATCATTATCCTTGTCCATGGTGTTAACTGAACCTTTTCCTTTACACTTACTGGCACTGTGTCCTTCTTTTCCACACCCAAAGCATCTTCTAGTTCCTTTGAAACATTCTCCTTGATGCCTCTTCCCACATGATTTACATGAGGGAAAATTAACTCTCTTTCCTCTATAATCATCATGAAACTCCATCTTTATCTTATTTGCCGAGTCAGGAATCTTACCAAATTTGGTATTATTGATCATATTATGAGATTGATGATTACTCATAATAACGATGTTTGGACATCCAAATCCCATTTCATTTGTTTTCTCATGAAGAATATGATTCCATTGTCCATCATATTCTCCATTAACATGAATCCTCCTATTTATTTCCATTTCTTAAAACCCAAAAAGAATAGTGTGAGAGGTAAAAATCAAAATTAAGGGGGAGTACCTTCAATATCTAACATCATAGGTTTAATTCTAATATCGTTACTGTAATTCTAGGACTATAACCTATACTTATAATTTACCTTAGAGATATCCCTATACATACCTTAGAAATATCTCTAGGGATTTCACTAAAGTATTCACATCCTAGTTTTCAAAGGTTGACTAAACCATTCCTATTATACCAACTGTAGATACCCCAAGCTTGAAATACATGGACATTACATTACTTTTACGAAATACTTAATACATAACCAAAACAAACACTCAAATACATTAATAGTATAGTGTCTTTGGAAACTCGGATAATAATCTTCTAATCATGGTGAAAGATCTTCAAGATCTCCCACAAAGATCTTCCACTTTTGTTTTCTTACCTAAAACCTTTCTTTATGTCCAGGGGAAAAGAAAACATAAAAATGGTGAGCTCAAATTCTCAGTAAGGGTAAGCATGGTGAAAATAAAAAAACATATACATTTGAACTTAAAAACATGAACATAATATTTAAACATCAAAATCTCGAGCAATGACATGAAACATGGAAGTACGTAGGGAATAGATCATAATGAAACATCAATAATGATAAAATAGCATGGGAATAAAACATTTAATTATGGAAAACAATTAATCACAAGATATGATTTCCATAGTAGCGAAGGCATTTATGCCAAGACCATCTTAGTGGAAAAAGTCCCTTACTGAACTGGGTTTACAAGCTGTTCTAGCCCTGTATTACTGAACCAGATTTACTTGTCATTCCAGCCATGTATATCTCATGAGATAGAAATCATTACCCAATTTATTGGAGGGAGATATAGGTCCCACCCATCTCATAATGAAATCATTCTTACTTGTGCCACAACATAAACATAAATCATCCATCATAACTCAAAGAATAAAATGGGTTTCATAAAAATCATCAAATCATAACATAATCCATATAAAACAAATGGATATCATTTCATCATAATAAAAGTGATACCATTTAAATCATAGAGACATTATACCCGAAACATAATCATACTAAATAATGTCTTGTTAAATGGAAAATATTTTTGACAAAACACTTGAAACGAATTCTTGAGGAAAATATCCTTTCTTTTTCAAAAAAAAATTATTTTCACAAAATGGAATGTAATTTTAAAAGAAAATAATTTTTTTTTGAAAATACTTATTAAATATTGTATAATAAGATTAATGAAAATAATGCATTATGAAACCGTAAAAATTTGTTCACGCCGTATATGTTAAAATAACATTCTTCTCGTACTTTTCTCGGAAAAGTCAAAAATATCCTCATGTTGTTAAAAAAAGTAATATTTCTTTCGCAAAACGTTTTAAATTTCAAAAATCAGTAAAAAGGTCTTTAAAAATACATTAATTTTTTGTATAGAACATGGGAATGGATGATAACAATAACCCCAAATACTTACGAATCAACAATCTCAGATAAAAACGAGATTGAAAAAGTTATCCCTTAATAAGATCTTTTTTTAAATAAAATAGATCACTTATGTGTATTAACTATAAGGCCAAATAAAGAAAGTATAAATACATGATAATATATAAAAATTCATTTCTCACATAATCAATGAACGAAATAAACAAGAATGTGAATATCATCCCAAAGAACGGAAATTGGGTTAAGAAGTTCCCTTACCTCGTGTCTGACTTGACTCAATCCTTCTTTAATCTCCTGAATAATAAACCAAAGTAAATTACTACTTTCTTAAGAACCATTTTAAAGTTTTTTATTATTATTGTATCACTTATTACCATGTTATAAACATTATGTAACCATTTAAGTTAATAACGTTCATTTTGTCGATATTTGGTACTTGAGTAAAAAATTGACTTCTTATAATTAGATGTTGTTCATGTGGTCAAAGGTTCATTATATCCAAAATTATATTAATCATTTATATATCACATATATCATATATATCCAGAATATAAATGTATTTATAATAGTACATAACATATGGAGGTAAGAAATGAAATGCACCGTTCATGGAGACGATAAGCTGTATGCACGCATGAATGATAATTTCATTTCTATTTCTTATTTTAATGGATTTAAAATATAATTATACATAGGTAAAGTATAATTCCAGTATAATATCATATATAATATCATTAACTCCATCCTTTATACATCCCACATAAGGCATTAACTAATCACATCACTTTGAGGGGGTGGTAGTCCACACTTCCTCAAATGAGATTATCGTATTTACCAAATATGGAAACCATAAAGTCTTGATATAATTGTGAAGTAAATAAGCTTAAGTAAATCATAAACATAATATATATCATATATGAATACAGTTCCATCATAATGGCCACCATGAGAGGTGGTAGGAGAAAATCGAACAATCATCGTATCGTGAGGCGTTAGTTTTCCATCCACAAAAACATTATGTTCTTTATCCATTAGATGGGGGCTGTGTGTAAGTGTAGTTAGATTACTTATCATAAAAAAATCCTAGTATATTTAGGATACTATTTATTTTACAAATTAAAGGATTAAAAAGAGTTTAGTGGTTGGAGAAGTATAATAAAAGAAAACAGTTTAAGAGAAACTATTACCTTTAATTTGGGTAACTTCCTTTGGTTTGAACCAAAAAGACTTCTTGAAGTGCATTCATCCTAAGGTAATACTTATAGGGGTAGGATAGGGATGTAGTGAGATTCACTGGGCCAACTTTGGGCAAGACAAATGGATTGAGAGGTGTGAGGAATTGGATACAAATTGTCTCTATTTATAAGGGGGAGGAGGGGCTCTTTTGGAAAGTGTGAAAATATTATTTTATTATAAACTTATCTTCAGTTTTAAAAGGTCCAAAAATCATTAAAGATGAAGATAAGATGACTCATGGTCGAAATAAAATCATACAATTATAATTGGACGTGTTTTGGATAATATTTTAATCATTATAATCTTATTTATTTAAATCATTTATTAATGAGGTAAATACTGCATCTTTATTGTGTCATGAATAATTTAATTTATTTGCTATTTCAAATTTATAAAACAATACCCTCTTGTAGTAAATATCTTTATATTTACAATGAATATTTATAGTCGAAAATATAATTTATATAACTCCATATAAAAAGTAATTACTAAAATATTTTTGTTAATGTCAATTTTGTCTTTACATAAATTTAATTAATCCAAATTGTCATTGTCACTACCAAGTGGCTCAATGGGGTCCAAAATTCTACCCAAGGATGCCCATGGTCTTCCACTACTCATCCAATAAGGTTAGGACAAGTGTTAAGGTAATTTTAAATTATTATAATATTCTATTAACCATGAATTACCCTATTTACCTTTAACAGCAATAAATAAAAGTCAAAAGTTACTATTCACCAAAATTTATTTTCATCTTATTGAGACTCATTTTAATTCTTGATAACAACCATGTATGTCGGATTTTTGAAATTCAATTCATAGAAGTGGTAAAATTTCATTTAAATGAAAGAGTCCGTTTTTTAACGAGCACAATGTGGTTTCACTATTCATAAAGAATTGATGTTTTTTATAAAAATACCAAAAATTCGGCCTAATCTATATATGATATTCAGAATTCAAAAATGATGTCTATTTTTTCATATTAAAAACAAAGAAGTGGAATTAATAAATTTTAAAATTAATTCTCGTTATCAAAACAAATAGCGTGTTTTTAAGAAACAAAAACTATCTAAAGATCGACACTTGTTTATGTCCAACATCAAAGTAAAATTAATTCCAATTACCAAAATTCGATTAAATGGAAAAAAATATATTTTAATTACAATTTAACACCAATTAAAAATATAATCTTACCATATAAATTATTGTGATGAAAAAAGATGTCTTTAATTAAAATATAGCGTGTTTTTACTATTCATTAAAATAAGAAAATTATCAGAATAATATGAAAAATTTATCCAAATTAAATTTTTATATACTAATCCCAAATAAGATTTTTATTTTGTCAAATTGAACTTATAAACATGTAAATAAATAGATTTAAAGTTGGTGCTCCATCAAAAGGCAGCAAAACCACATTTTTTGAAAAATACTTATTTTACCCAAAAAATTATTTTGTTCAAATACCATGTTCTAGAAAATGTGTAAGATGAATAATAATGTTATAAAATTCAAATTTTAGTTAATACTATTCATAACGGCTAGTCCCTAATAATGTTATAATAATATATTGTTGTTTAGTGAAACCCGATATTGCGTACTACAGACGCTATCGAGGAAGGTCGCAATTGCATGTAATGAAAGCCCAGCCAGGGATGCATGTAGTGAAAGCTCCCTTTATTGTTGTGTATAACATAATTAAAAACTTATTTCATTTATTCATTAAAAAATATCTACACTTAATGTTGCATTGAATACTTTCTACAAAATGAACATGAAATTGTGTGTAACATGAGCCAAGAATAGTGTTGCGTATACTACAAAATAATACGGTGTTGCGTATAGGAGAAGATACTTTTTCTGTAGTGTACAACACAGGACATCAAATAAATTAAAAAGAATAATTCTCATAAAATCTCAGGTTGTTACAAAACCCCTGGAAAAGCCATTTTTAGGGTAATTTGACAATTTTTTCCGTAATGATCTAATTATAACCCCTCTTCCTCCGTAATATTTTTTCATTGTATATACCTAAATTTGTCTCTCTTTGGTTCCCATTGATTATCTAAAGTAGAAATCAAGATATCTCCTTCACATGGTATCTGATTGAGCTTTCGTTCGTCATGTTGGACGTGCAACAGTATGTAATAGAGTCCTCTTCAAACTTTCTCCTTCCCTTTTTCTCTCGAGCGAGTTGTCTTGTTATGCAAAATTTTCTCCTTTTCATAGATCTACTCATGTTCAAGGAAAATCAAGGGCCAATATAGGAGCAGTATATTCATTCAATCCTAAGGTGTGTGTTTTATAACTCATCCATTAAGCTCGTTGATTTTTGAATTGTCATGTATGGACAACTGATTTCATTGGGTTCTATTTATAGAATTTATATTACATTATTATAATATTTAGAAATATATGGATATGATCTTTCCATAAATGTGATTAATTGGTTATGGTTATTCCCACAACTCCATTCATCCCATGTCAGATGTTTTTCCATAATTTTGGTTTTAGTGTTTTGACACGTTTGAGCCACTTTTTCGGTTTTCCTTGTCATGAACATCCTAGGGGTAAGCATTTATATATTAAATGTAATTTTTATGTTAGTAATTGAATAATATAATCTTCCATGAAATCTCACAAATTTACCCGCCTAAGGTAAGTACTTCAATTTGACAATGAAATGTGAAATATGAATTGGAAAGTATACTACTTATATGAATTGGATTTAAAATTTAATGAATGGTTGGTTTCATATTCGTATCACCCCTTACAATAATAATGGATTGTATTGGAATTGTCCTTGAATATGGAATGTGCTTTAATTGGATAAAATGGATGGTTTCAGGCTACTTAGTCTTGTATAACTAATAAAAGGAAAATACTTTATTAAATGGTTTCATGCTATGTGAACTTATCAAATTATTGAAAGGAAAAGCATGAAAAAAAAATATTAAATGAATTTATAGTTTTGCTTGATTGGCCTGACTCGAGCTCATCTTGAATTCTGATAAGTGAATTCCATGAGAACTCAGGAACCCCTTTCCGATTGAAGGATATGTATTGCATAGGTTGAGACCCACCTAGATACCAATCCTCATGTATTATTTGGATGGCCGGTATGCCAATGTAAAATACCTTAAATGTCATTACATGATTCCATTGATGCACTATTGGATCCAACATTGAAAATTAAGTTCCATGACTAAATCTTAACGGGACCAGTCATTTCTTAGCCCTGTTTTACCTTAGATGAAATCTTGGAACTCAATAGTTGACTCATTGTGGAATGTGTTGGACTACGCTCCTTGTATTACACACTTACACCATTCCAGGCTATAGTTATTACTAATTTGGTGACCCTTGAGGTCTATATTTCCTTGGTTATTACCTTGGGACTTGAATATTAAACATCATTACAGGTTTCCTTGTTACAACATAGAACCATTACAATTGCTAACATGTGACATAATTATAAATTGGTAATAATATAACAATGAATTCGTTACATGTTCATACACTAGAAGAAGATAAATTAGATACTTGGGTATTTAGTTACATTATACTACTTTAGTTTATATATGTTTTATTTCACACTATTACATATCCCTAATACATGATAGATGTTATAAACACCAATGGTGGTGGCCCACTGAGATTTATCTCAGACCATCAGCAGGCATTGTTTGGTACTCATGGTAGATTAAATGGTTGTAGTTGTTGACAATGGGAATAATATGCCTTCAAACACTTGATTTCTTTCTATTTAGTATGGAGCGTGATAGAAGAAGACTGTGTCATTACTCGGGATGTTTGGGATAGTCATAGATTACCATTATATTTTTGTGGAACATGTTAAGACTACTATATTATATCCATGTTTTTCATTTTTCAAGTGAGATGACATATCCTCATCAGTTTTCAGTTGAGTAATGTTATTCCAATTTTTTCATTTAATGTTACAATTGTACATATTTTACATTGTGTCTTCTATTTACTTACATATCTTCCTCTATTTACCGATGTTTACATTAATCGATCTCACTACACTTTTGTAATGAGGGAATATTCTCCCCACAGACACACCCTAGTCCCTTGTCGGTAGTCAGTACCCTTTAGAGTTCTGGGAGATGTGCTTGAGTCCATGTGTCCCATGAGACCTAGGGCACCTGTAAAGTGGAATCGGGGTCTGTGACATCACAAAGTGGTATAAATGGTTGGTTTACATTCATGATTTACATATTGGAGAGAATATATTAGAGATTAAAAATTATTGGGACATGGTAATAAGCCGATCTTGGGCATCACGAACCCATGATTAGTGTAAAAGATAGGTTACCTGAAAATGAGTGCTTTTATGCTTCTACCTATTAGAGTTGATATTATTTCACCAGTGGGTGATGAATCTGCTATGTAGTGTTGTTGATTATTACTCTGTCTGAGGATTTCCTTTCATCCTTATCCCTATGACATGATTTCAGGGGTAATTTTTACATGTATCATTATGGGAACCTAATATTATCATTACTTACATATTGCCATATCATATAGGTTCATTCCACTATTTTTAATTGATTCTATGAATATGATTATTTAGTGATGTCGTGATAGTTTTCTTATGCTTGTATGACTCTGGTTGTGGTTCTGTGATTTCATAACTCAATTAATGATGGGTATGGGCCCTCATGGGTTTGGATGAGTAATTAAAAAACTCTAGCCATAATGCATGAAATAAATCAGTGTTTTTTTGAGTGATTGTTTTATGGGCACCAATTCTCCTAAATTGGATATCCATTATAATGTAAATCATGACATATAAAAAGATTTGGTTTCCAATCCTTATCTCGCCTTTTCAGGTTTATGAAAGGTAAAGGTGTGAATATTGTAATTAAATGTAAAATGAAATGAAATTTTTTCTTGAGAACTTAATAGTACCTGGCCATATAAGCAAGTCTTTTGGGTAGCATACCTTGGGTAGTGAGTTTTAAAATGACATGAATCCTTTAGTTATGCTATATTTTTTTAATCTTGATCTGAGTCTTGTGCATGGAATTTACAGATACATTCCACCACAACGTCCTCATATCGTATTCTATGAAGGTGGTGATGACTATTCCCTAGATATGGTGGGCCCTGACCCTCTAATATTAACTCCTAGATTACCCCTTAAGAAACCACCTATTGTACCTGATGTGGTAACTGATTCCTATGTTTGTGAAAGATTATTATGTCTAATGCATTAAATGCATGATGGTGAATTTCATGAACCAACGATGGAATATTTGACTCATGAGTTTGAAAATCAAAATCCTACTATATTCTAATGGGATGGAAGACCAATTTCTAATAATTGTTTTCATTGGGCCATGATATCTATCTTTTAGAATCTAGATATGCCTCTAGAGAGTATGGTGTGATATGATAATTAAATTATATGGGACTCAGTCATTATTTTATAATATGTGATTACCCATGCCGGTCTTCATCAGGGCATCTTATGGGTTGATTTCTGGACTTCCTTATATGATTATTTCATTCCCCATATGCTGGGAGGTGATAGAGCCATGGAGTTCATGAATCATGAGCAAGGTTTTATTCCAGTTATTGAATATTCATCATGTTTCCCTGATTCTCACACATTACACCACTTCTAACTGGTGACGAGCTTTCATGTGATACACATTTTTAGGATGGAAACCAGTATGCCATCAATTAGCTGGTGAATTTCATTCCAAAACCAACTCTTTCTAGGATATTCAATATGGATCTTATCCCTAAGCACAACCTGGGGGATGGTAATATTATCGGGTATAGAGGACCAGGGCCATGAAATTATAGTAGTTCTACCTAAAGTAGGAAGTTTTCTCTTGATGTTTCTCATCAGGGATGTGATAACTTGAGTGCCCATTTAAATAGCTCTATAGTGTGTCATCAGTGTAGAATATGGGGTTGTTAGACGCCTTAGTGTGATATAAACCCATTAGAGTACCAGGCTTGCAGCTATATTGAGAATCTCGAGCAGTTCTATGGAACCTTTCCACTAGCCTTAAGTGGAAAATTATCTACACCACCTACAACATCCGGAGCAGGTTCTTTCACTCCATGTCTTACGGGGTGTTGGAATAGCACTATTAGGTTGGGACTATGAAGAGATCGTGGCCATGGTAGACAAACCCCTAACCACCACCAGCACCGCTAGAGAAGTTATGTTTGTAGTAGTCCAACTGTTTAACATGGTCGTGGATTAGGTCAGTTGCATTCACTATAGCTGATACCCAAGGATCATCTAGTGGGACCATCTACAGTACGAGGTACTATTCTTGTGGAATCTACTATAGTATTTTATTTTTTCGATAGAAGTGCATTGAATAATTTTTTCTCAGTATCAATAGTAAAAAAGTCTCAGTAAATATATTTAGTATCACTATGGTGTAATGACACTAGATACACAGTTAGGGGTACTAATAGAGGTCATACGCCTGTGTAGGTTCTTTCTCCTAGAGGTAGGAAGTAACAATTTATTATAGAAGGTCACTCTTCTTGTG
Organism: Viscum album; assembly: GCA_963277665.1. NCBI lineage: Eukaryota > Viridiplantae > Streptophyta > Magnoliopsida > Santalales > Viscaceae > Viscum > Viscum album. The sequence goes on from OY728127.1 coordinate 322,155,809, forward strand.
ATTGTAGGATTGATTTCATTTTTTGAATGTACCGGTTGGTTCACTATAATGATTCATAATATTGTTATCACTGCATGGTATCATTTACATCACTAGAGGGACACAATTAACTACATTAGGGTGAGTGGGATGTCCATGATGGTAGAAAAGAACCAAAGAATCATTGGCTATGTGGAGTGACTTTCCAAATTTAAAATATCTTCATAGAGGATTACTGTTTCTGTCTCGTTGATTCCCCACCAGTAGTGGATCATTTCAGGGATGTCATTACCAATGATTTTATTGGATTAACTCCTGAGAGAGAGAGGTATAGTTTACAATTAATATTATTCCATGAGCTACTCCAGAGTCCATTTCTCCATACAGGATGGAACCTACAGATCATCAGGAGTTCAAGCGGTAGTTAGAGGCTGTAGAGGCCAAAGGCTCTATATGGCCCAGTACATCCTCTTGGGGTAAACCTGTGATTTTCACTGAGAATTAAGATGAAACCATACATCTTTGTGTGGGTAACATGTGGTTGAACTAGCATATGGTCAAGAACTGATATCCACTTACACAAATAGATGATATCTTCGAACTTCTCTAAAGATAAAGGACTTCTCCAAGATCGACCTGAGATTAGGTTATCATCAAGTGAATGTTAGACCATGAAACATACCTTGTAAAAATTTCTATAGAAGGTATGGAATGTATGAGTACCATTTTATTCTGTTAGGTGTTACGAACATTCCCTCCATTTTCAAATCTGTGATTAATAGGGTGTTCCACACCTATTTAGACTCTTTTGTTGAGGTCTTTGTGGGTGAAATCTATGTGTATTATAATATTCATAGCAATATTGAAAAATATATTGAATTAATTATGAGTATACTGAGAGATCATCATCTTTATGCTAATCTTGCTAAGTGCCAATTTTTGATTGATAAGGTTCACTTCTTAGGCCACATTATCTCATAATCTGACATATCTAATTTTCCAGAAAAGGTTAGTTCCATAGTTTTCTATGATCAACCCAAGAACATATTTGATATATGGAATTTCTTGGGGATGGATAGATATTATAGGCATTTTATACAGCACTTTTCCCACCTCAATTCACCTCTTATTGGTTTTAAAAGGGGGGTTTTAAGGTCATATGGTATGAATAATGTGAGAGAGCCCTTTAAGAGCGTAATGGGTTGCTCATATCAGCTTCTATTTTGACTCTTATAGAGAGAGATATAACTTATAAAAACTTTTGTGATGCATCAAGCATCAACCTAGGAGCAGTTATGATGTAGGGGACATATTCATTGGGTATAGATCTTGGAATTCGTGACCTAATGGGAGAAATTTCCCAACACACAACCTTAAAGTAGCAGTACTTGTCCATGCCTTATGTTTTTGGAGACATTATCATCTAGGTGGGAGCTTTGTAGTGCATACAGAATAGTAGAGGCTCAGATATATCTTTTCAAAATCTGAAATGAACATAAGAAAGTAGAGATGGGTAGAATATCTACAATCCATTGATGTTTAGATTTCCAATACGCTTGGTAAGGGTAATGTAGTTGCAGATGTGTTGAGTCAAAAACTCAAAAAAAATCCATATGGGAAGCTAGTGGTGAAGGGATGTTAATGACCCACTTTTCCAAGATGCATCGAGAATTTCATGACAACTATGAGTAATCTTATCTATCATTCTTGGTAATTAAATATTCCCTCTTTGAGAAGGTGATTAGTAGATAATTATCAAATCCTGAATTATTGTTTCATCATGATAGTATATTAGGAGACAACCTGCTTCTTGATTGGTCTGTGGATAGAGATGACATCCTATATCAGCGTGGTTGTATCTGTGTTCCTCTAGATACGAAAGAGGAGTTGATGAAAGTGTCCCACAATTCACTACTAGAAGTTCATCAGGGAATATAGATGATGTTTCGAGATATATGATGCCAGTATAGGTGGCCTGAAATGAAATGTGATATAGAAGGCTTTATCACTAGGTGTTCCACAAGTCAATAGGTGAAGATGAATCACTAGATACATTCCATCTTGTTACAACCACTTCCAGTCCTAGAATGGAAATGGGAATACATGGCTATAGATTTCATTGTAATCTTACCAAGGTCTCCAAGGGGTAGTGAGGCTAAATGGATTGTCATTTATCAACTAACAAAATCATCCCACATCATTCCTATTCAAGAGACTTTCTTAGTTGATGAGCTGGGAAGACTGTATGACCTTGAGATCATACAACTACATAGTGTTCCTCATACAATCATTCCACATCAGGATTTTCATTTCAATTCATGGTTCTATTAGGGTGTTGAAAATACTATAGGGAATCAGGTGCTTCTAATCACATCTTATCACCCTAGAAGAATGGAAAATCTGAACATGTCGTATAGTTTCTGGAGGATATTCATAGTGAATGTGTCTCGATTTCATCGTTTCATTGGAGAAGCATATCCCTCTTGTTGAGTTTGTATATTATAATAGCTTTCAAGTGACAATTAAAATTTCACTCACCACTATTCTTACTTGAGGTAGGTGGGGAAACTCTACAAGGTCTTTGTGTCGTTAAATATAATTCATCAAAAAATCAAGTGTTTAGAAAGCATATGAATATTACATAGTCCATATAGAAATATAATGATGATCCCTGTTGATGAACTCTATAGTTTGTGATCATGGATTGTTTTTTCCATCATGTATTTCCCATGATAGGTTATATATGGTCACAAAAGCATGGAATGTGGTCTCATCATTACGTAGGGCTGTTTGAGATCCTAGAAAGAGTTGAGAGAATAGTATATCAGTTGATACTACCTCATAGGTATCATGCCATGTATGAATCCATCCATGATTAAAATATTCCAAATTATCATGTTGGTCCATATCATAAATTTTTCCTCAAGGATTTTGAGTTAGTTGTTGATGATTCCTTTGAGAATTATTTAGTACGCTTCATCGACCAAAGCCTGAGTGATATCTGAAACTAATCTATCACTATTTTACTGGTGCTATGGTAGTAGGACCACATGAATAACGAGGCATGGAAGAGAGAGGTGGACATACATGCACAGTGGATAGAATTGTTCCCACATAGGGTTTCTATAACCATGGAATGAGAACTCAGGGATATGTTATTTTAAGGGGGGAAGATTGTTTGAACCTAGTTTTCACCCCGATTTGAATACTTTAAATTTCAGTATAAATCTTTAATTTGGACCTAATATCAGTTAATAAGAAGTTATAAGAGGTTACATGGATGTCCATTTATAATTATTATCTCAGAACACATCTGTTTAGGAAACTGGTCTTGTCGCACTATTAAGACCTGGTTGACACACAATATTCTTAACCGTCCAGATGGTGTTTTAGTGATAGATCCACCTCACACAGTTGGCGCACAACTGTACGGACCAACCATGAATGTGTCCTTTATTCCATGGTAATTGTGCACAGTTTTCATATAGATTTTCAAAATGTGCGGAAAAACTGTTCACAATTAATTTCTATAGGTAATTTCAAAAACATTTCCCTTAATGATCTAACTAGAACCCATCTTCCACCCAAATCTATTTTTTTTAGGATTAACCAGATTTGATCTTTTTTTGTGACCCTTAAAGATATAAGGTAAGAATAAATATATATCCTTCATGGTAGTATAGATTGAGATTTTATTCATCATGTTGGATGCACAATCGTATGTATTCGAGTCCTCTTGAGCCATTGTCCTTCCCTTTTTATCTCAACCAATTTATCGGGGTATGATAGTTTTTATCCATTTCATAGATATAATCAGATCAGATTCAATTGATGGGCCAATACCATCATAGGATTGTCATACATGCTTATGGTGGATGGTTTAAAACTTATCCCCCAAGTTTGTAGATTTTGGAATTGTCGTGTGGGGTCCATTGATTTCATCTGGTGTCATTTTAGGAAATTATATTCCTTGATTATAATTATTAGAATTGTATAGGTATGATCATTACATATATGTGATTAATTTTTATTGGTTACAACCAAAACTCCATTCATCCCATGTAGGATGTTATTCCATGATTGTTGTTTTATTATTTTAAGACATTTGAGCCACTGTTCTGTTGTGCCTTGTCATGACATTCTTAGGGGAAAGAATTTATATATTAAATTTATTATTTATATTATGTATTTCGTAATGGAATGTCCCATGTATGTTCACCACTAGTCCCACCAAAGGTAAGGGCTTAAATTTGTAAATGAATTGTTAAATATGAGTGGAAGGTATACTTTGTAGATGAATTTTCCTTAAAATGCAATAAATGGTACGTTTCATATCTATATCACACCAGGCCTCAAAAATTGACGGTAGAAGAACGAACCATGAATCTGGAATGTGATTTAAATGGATTAAATGGATGGTTTCATGCTACATGGCCTTGTCACAAAAATGAAAGGAAATGCATGAACTATATGACTTGATTAAAAGGTTGCATGTAAATTGACCTTATCACACCAATGAAAGGAAATTCTTGAACAAAATGAATATATCATACGACTTCATAATTAAATTGGAATGGCCGGACATGAGCTATCATTGGATTCTGATCAGAGAATTCCATGATCACTTGGGAACCCCATTCCGATTCAAGGATACAACTTACATTGGTTGAGACCCACCTAGATCCTTATCCTTGTCTACTGATTAGATTTCCGGTATGACACTTTATGATCCCTTACATATCAATACATGGTGCCCAGGATTCACTACTTGGATACAAAACTGACAAGTAGGTTCAATGGTTAAATCTCATTGGGAATATTCATTACATATCTCCATATTACGTCGGATGAACTCCTATGACTTGTTTTACAAGTCATTGTATAATTCATGGGACTATGATCCTTGGATTACACTCTTACATCATGACAGGTTAATGTTATTACTAATTTGTAATATCAAGATGTCTAGGTCTCCTTGGTTATTACATTGGGACCTCACTATTAAGCATCATTACATGTTTCCATATTACAACTCGGAACCTTTGAAATTGCTAACATGTGACATATTTGTAAATTTTTTATAAACAAACAAAAAATAGTTTACATGTTTAGTCATCAGCTAAGGGATAAAACAGGTACATGGATATTTAGTTATATTGTACTAATATACTTTATATATGCATGATTGCACACTGTTACATTTCCATTACACATGCCAGATGTTATAGTCACCTTAGGTGGTGGCACTAAGATTTATGTCACACCCTCTCAGGGTTTCATTTGGTAGCTGAGGCTAATTACATGGATGAAGGTTTTGACAAAGGTAAGAATACGGCTTCAAACACATGATTGTTTTCTCTTTTGTATGGATCTTGTGATTAGATGATCAATAAAGAGATGGATATGCTTCATATAGTTGTTGATTTCCATTATATTTTTGTGGAACATGATATGTTCATTATCTTGTATGACTGTTTTCATGCTTTAACGAGGCATGACATATCTTCTTCAGTTGTCTGTTGTTGAATGCTATTGTAGTTGTTTCAGTTATTGTTACTGGTGTCCCTATTATCCAGAGTGCCTTCTGTTTACTAATATTGCTTTCTCTGATTACCAATGTTTATATTCATCATATACGCTACAATTTGTTAATGAGGGCATAATCTCCCCACAAACACACCCTTGGCACTCGCTTCTAGTCCGAAACCTCTAGAGTTCAAGGATATGAACTTGAGGCCATGTGGCCCAACTAGATCAAGGCACATGTTAAGTATAATCTGGGTGTTGTACATCAAATTACTTTTGGAAAAGCAAGATATTAAATAAAATAAATAAGTATTCACATTGACAATATGAATTTTATATTGGAAAACTCTTTATAAATGGAGGGACTAGAAAAAATTCACCCCACAATATGAAAAATGAAATAAAAGAGGATTCTAGATAAAGTAAATATTTTATGTTTTTATAGTAATCTAAAATTCTTTCATGGTCGTGAAGGGGTTGTGAGTTTCTACTTTGATAAATGTTGGGAATGGAATTTCTGTAATTATTTCATCATAACATAATGATAGGACATGTTTCACAAGTCAATAACACTCCAACATGGAAAATAATTAAGTGGATATATGTTTTAGTTGATCCAGTCCACAAACTCTCAACAGTAAACATTTTTATCAGGTTAAGACGTTCATTTTTTTCATAACCTAATTTTCCAGTTGGATTTTTCTATAGAAACTAGTTTTTACCAAACTATTTCATTGTTTATTCCAAAAAATGGTACTTATTATACAATAAGAACCTTATAATATAAAATATGAAATTTTTTTTTCTTCAATTTCTAATATTTAAAAAAAAAATTATCTTAAATCAACTAATGTATAATGTATTAAAAAATGCAGAATAACGTAACTTACGTTCAAAAATTTTAAAAATAGCTTTTTAAATTAAAATCAATTTATTTAAAATTTTAATATCCACTATAAAATATATATTTTTTCTATAAAATTATTTCAAATGTTTTTATGTCATACTAATATATTAATAATGTCACAAAAATCCGGACATTTTTAAAAATAGTATTTTTCACTATTCACCTAAAAACAACATTTTCAGAAAAATATAATGAAATCCTACAGAGTTAATTATAAAATTAAAAATTCAAAAAAATTATTCAATTTATTTAATAATTAATCTAATGTTTATAAATTTATTTTATATATTTAAATAAAAATATAAAGAGAAATGTTTTTATTGAAAATTTAACTTTTTGAACAATAAATGTTTAGGATATTATTCCATAAAAATTCAACATTTAAATAGTATAATATTAAATATTATTTTAGTTTTCATTTAAAGTTGGATGATTTCATTTATTAATACTTTTTATAGTTATATTAGAAGGAATAATATTTTTAATCATATTAATTATTTATCCTGCAAATGTAAGAATATTTAATTGATTTTTAACTTTTTAATTAATTGGGTTTCAGTCTTATCATAATTGTTTTACTAATTTTAAAATAATATATCATGAATAACTTAAGTTCGGCGTGTCTTATAGAGAATGATAATATTTAATTATGTAAAATATATTTTGAAATATCTTGTAGTTATATAAATCCCATGAAATAAAATTTAATAATAATAATAATAGACTCCAAAAAGGGAATTAAGTACACCATATATAAAGAATAACAATTTTTCAATATAGAAACATTACTTAATAATGGGAAATAGATATGAAATTCATTATTTAGATTCCTTTATGATCATAAATGATCTATCATCCTATATAATAAGCATAAGAATCATAATAACAAAATTTGACAACCTCATTAATATCAATTATAATTTTTGTAAACATCCTTTATAATCATTCCCTACACATTCATTAGTTAATTATAGTTTATTTTCATCATAAAATGATAATAATATTGTTCATTTTATATCTGTTTCTTAAAAATTATGATTGATAATATTTATTGATAAAATTTTCATCATACCCATATTGTTAATGATAATTTAACAATAGTTTCGACATTTTTATTGAAATTGAAATTTCAATCCATTTTAGTTTACTTATTGTTCTTAAAGAATAAAACAATAAAATGGTTATTTTAGAAATTTTTTATGATTAAAAGGTGGTATCTTAATTATGAGTTAAATATTAATATTAAAATTACCAATAAAAAAATTAACCATTATTTACTTATTAATATCATATATTACTGGTAATTAAGTTTCTCTAACCATCCATGATAAAAAATTTATTGCATTTATCATGTGGATGGTTTCTCACAGTCAAACAAGAACATTCTATAATTAATAAAAGAGTATTATTCGGTGGTGATTGTGATATAATAATTACAAAATTATAAAATTCAATGAAATAATTTTTTAATGATTTATACTTCCCTATTTTGATTTTGTTGAAAATATGGGCATAGTTTCACAGACGAAAATTCATGATGATGTTCTTTTTGGTAATTTACCAATATGAATAGAATAATTTATAAATAACCTTATTTTTATTTTCAAAAAAAATTAAAACTATATTGGTTAAATATATAATTCCTTAATAACATATATATTTATCAAATATATTTAAAAAAATACATATAAGTTCATACTGAATAAGATGTTCATGGAGCCAATAGTCTGTATGTAACCCAATCGATTTTTCTCATTTTTCCAATAGTTGGGAGGTAGTTAGAATGGTTTCTAAAAAAATGATAATATAAAACTATACTTTTTATAAAAATTTAATTATTTTGGAATGGGTTTAATATATTTGTAGGATGTAAAAGAAGAAATAAATTAATTGAAATTAAATTGAGTGATTTGTAGTTATAAATTTACTCCTAAGGAAAACTCCTTAATCCTTTTTAGAATGATCATTTGGTGAGAACAGTACCTTTAGAACCTACGACATAGATTTTCGATTAATTTGGTAGGGTTGAAAAGATTTTTTTGTGGGGATAAGAGGTTTTTTGAAAGGATCATTTTATAAGTGAGAGAGGTGGAACTTTTGTAAATATTCAGAAATTTATAATAAAGGAATATCACTTTTAAAAGAAAATTTCTCTAAAATTGGAAAATAATAAAAAGATGATATATAAAAATTGAGAAACATCTCATCTACACAAATAATGGATAATTTTTCATATAATTTAGGTATTTCCCAATTAATTTATCTTTTTACCATAATTTTTATTTAGTAAGGTAACTACTTTTTAATCTCGATAAATTTTCTTAATTACTATAAAAAATTATTTAATTAAATAATTTTGAATTATGATTTAAAATATGAAATCCATTTTATAATATTAAAATTTAGAATTTGATAAAAATTAATTCTAAAATAATAAATTTATAACAAATAAATTATTATAGAGACAAATATTAGTTGGTTTCCAAAATTTCAAATATAGGTTTAAAATATAAGGTTAATTTTTAATTATATAAGATTAATTATTAAAAAAAATTCATTATTTTTAGTTTATTATTATATCATAATCATGTCATAAATTCTATGGTATTTGTCAAATTTTTATTTTTATACCATTCACAAAATAGTAAATCTTTCTAGAAACATATAATAAATTTATCCAACTCTAAATTTTTTTATTCCAAAATTTGATTAGTTTTTTTATAACTAAAATTATTAAATATACAAATTTAACATTTAAATGGATTCATAAAATACATTGAAAAACAATTTTATAAGAAAATTATATTGAAAATATTAATTACTCTTATTATTTTTTCCTATAGATTATTAATCAATTAGTGTTAATATTTATTTCATATAAAAAATATACTTAATAATAAAGTAAATATAATATTTGTTGTTTCAGAATTGCATTTTTCAAAAAAATAAAATATATTGTAGAATTATCATCTTAAACATAAAATGAATCTATTATTATTTATTTCATAATAAAAACCATTGGTTGAAGGATAATTTATTTTATTATATATATTATAAATAATTTTAATTAAAGTCATTATTAATTAATGATTAATTAGAAATATTAAAAAAATTAAAGAAAAACATTTTTTTTAAATAATACCTTTTATTAATAATCATAACCAAATAGCATTAATATTTATTATTTTAATTTTAATTTTTATAATTTTTCAATCCATTAATATAAAAATAATTCATTGAACTTTATAACTGCATCATATATTACTTTAATAAAAGGAATATGTAATGTAAAATTAATAATTGATAATATATTATTTCATTGATTATTATTTATGAAATATATTATTTTCAATTAATTGTTAATAGTACACAACTTTATCATATTATTAGAGCTAATATGTTACACATTTTTTATATGTATTTTAATTATTTAAGACCTCCAAATATATAAACATAAACTTATTTGAAACATTTTTGGATTTCAGTTTTGTTTTGGGATAAAAAGTGAAAAGTGCTTAATTCTGTAAATTTAATATATTTTAATCACAAGTTTATTATGGTCATAACTTTTAAAATTTTAATCCAATTTTAGACATTATTAGTTGCATGATTCTCTATTTTAATTTCTCCAAGTGTTTCTTAATGACCAAGTGATGATTTGATCAAAATGAGGCCCCAAAAAATCAAACTGGAAAATAGTTCGGGCGGATAGTGTGGACCCCACCTATGTAACAAAAACATAAATTATAAAAAACACCTCCAATTGAGGTGAGTCAAATTTGTTTAAATATTACACATATATCAATTTTTAATATCATTTTTATGGAGATTTGAACTCAACAATGGGTTCATTGTACATTATACATTGAAGGAATAATTAAAGAATCCCTAACAAGAAAAAGTCAATCTCTATTTTAATTCCCCAAATCTATCTGCTAGTGGCCAGTTATAAAGAAATTTGGATGGTGAACCCATTAGATATTATGATTCAATCTTAATGATGAATCTTTTCCTCAATTCAACCATTTTATGGGGGTTTCACGTGCAATCATTTTAACTAATGAATTTGTTATTGAAATTAAACAATTTAAGACCCATTTTGACTCCTACGTCAGTAATTGTCCATTAGGATTCCCAAGGCCCCATCCATCGATATAAATAAGAGTCCAATGGTGGATTCAAATGAATATTTACCAGAGAGTGAGTCTCGAGCATCATTCATACTTTATATTTTCTTTATTATTTTATTTTTTTATTTTATATTTCATTTCCATTGTGACATATTCAAAAATATTATATTTAAGTGTTTCATTTACTACATTCATCCTAATATATCTTCCATGTCTGATTATCATTTTCTCTTACATATTTTCATTGTGATATTTATTCACATTTCAATGGAAAGTGTCTATTCCAAGGATTTTTCATGGGGAAGGTTGCAAGGTGTTCTTTGTTATTGCACATCAATTGAAAATGTTTTAAATCTATTTTTGATGGATGAGGGAGTATATCATGGGTGTGAAGGTCATTCATGATTGTACGATTTCAAAACCCATTCTTGTTTTTTATTCATCATTAATCTATCAACTATAATAGTCAAACCCGTCATATGGTGGAGTTTGGTTTTCTATGAGGGTTTAAATGGCATACAGTGGAGCCATGTATTTTAGAAATAACATTATGGGTTAAGGCTTTATCCTATTTGACAATTATTTAAGGCATGGTTTGGTGTTATTATAGAAATTTAAAATCACACAGTCAATAAATAATAGAAAATTAATTCACTAATTAAATTTTCAACAAGTGAATTATCAAATTGAATTTAAAAAACAAATAAATAATAAATTTAGCTAATATATCCAACCCTAGGAAAAAGGCATTTCTTCGATAATTTCATTCTGTATTAATCTGTATTTTAATATTTATTATTTCATCCATTATTTTAATTTGATGATTTCCCAAAACCTCAATACCATAATTTTCATAAATAATAATAACAAAATATATATTAGGTGAATTATAATTAGTGATTGAAAAAAATATGATGATACTCAAGTGAGACTACCCTCATAGCCTCTATGCCTCATTAGTAAAGTAAATTTTCTTTTTTCCACTCCCAAATTTTTGAATGGCTAAAGATTGGTGCCACTTCCGGGGAGAAAAACTATTATTTCCATCACTTTTATGAAATTCCAATTCTTTTTTGAAAAAAATTAATTTTTTCCTTTTCTATAAAAACAATAAATATTTTTTGCATTTTTTTTTTCAAATGAGTATTTTTTTTCAAATCATGGAACATTTGCCCAGAGCTACAAGAACTAAATTTTAACTCACCCTTTTCTAGGGTGGATAAAGTTTATATTATTTCTATATAGGTGTGGTTATTTTTGAAGTAAAATAATGGGGATAAATAATTCAGTGAATTTATATCTGGAATGAGGGATGCCATAAACAAAAAAGTTTCAAGTAAGATTCAAGAGATAACATAGTTCTCCCATTACTTTACAGAATTTTATCAATTAAGGAATGTCCAAGAAATATCACTCCTATTCACCGATGATTTTTCTGAGGAGATACATGATATAGAGGACCCTAAATACGATTCTCCATCTATTATTCCTTAACAATAAGAGAATATTTCCACAAAAGAAGAGATTAAAGATGAACTCACTCAGGGAGATTATAAATTCTTGAATTAAAACTCATTTTATTTTATTGAAACTAATTTTAGAATCACACCTAGTAGTTTTGGATTTTCATATTTGAACAACTTTTATGACATGATAGTGGAATATTATGAATAAGAATATGTACTTATTGAGGAACATTTAGATATCCCTTAACATATTGAATATTATATAGAGGTAGTATAAGAAGAAGAATATAATGTTTTAAAATCTGCAACGAAGGAGGTTGTGGTTACATACTTCATCCTACCCCTACATGAAAGATATACCACATTGTGATGGGGGAAGATCCGTTGAAATACACACGGGGAATTATCCTAAAAAATAAAAATTAATTTGAAGATGGGGAAATCCATATGTGGTGGTTGATGTCAAAGAAACTCCACCCACAATCCGATTTCGGAGAAAACATGGTACTAGCATTCAAGAGGTAGTAAAAAATCTGTGTCCAATTGTGGGATCATACCATGATTGATTATATACACTCTTTATATTGCATTAATTTTCAATCATAGTAATTTAGATTTCAATTTCATTTTTAGGATTATTCTTGTATGCATCTGACCCACTCTTATAGTTTTGATCACTAAGGACACGATCCATGTGTTGAATTGAGTAATTTCAGTGTTTAGTTTAATGATGGAACAAGTAATTAACAAATAGCCACAGTGGTAAGAGTAATAATCCTCATTTCAAAAGGGTGTTCACTTTAATTTTTTATCTTTTAAACTCCATACATTAATTCTCACATCATTATATGTGCTTTAGATTGAAATTGCATGACCAAGATAGAATTCATGATTTACTTAACCTATCCAAGAGACATGAGTTTCATAGTAATTCTATGATTCCATGATTTACATTTCAGTTTTTAGGAAATTCAATGAGTAAAATTTTGAATTGGATTATTAAATTGAAGCATAGATATTAAAATGAGGACTCAAGATTTGAAGGAATTGGCTTATTCATGTAAATAAAAATTCACTACATTTTTCCCACACTGAATTTTTGTAATTCATAGAAATTTATTTATTATTATTATCCATGGAATGAGTGATTGTCCCATTTAATATTTCTCATTCTTGAGAGGACTTTTGTAAAAAGTACTTCCTATTATATGTTAATCATTTTATTGAGTGTTCTTTGGACATTTCAAATTATAGAACATGAATTGGGACTTGGAAAAGATACAGATATGAAAAAAATCTTGTAAAATGATAGAGTAATGTTTTAAAAACCAACTTATACTTAAAATACCACCTTTACATCAATTATTCTTTATCCCATAGAGACCATGAATGACCTTTGTAGGGATGATACATGTTTCATCCCTTTTTTTATATTCTTACCATACTCTTGGTATTTTCATGATATTTTAATGTTTATGTGTATAGGTAAAGGGAGTCATGGTGTAAGTGAATATTTAAATTCTAAGTAATATGTTTTGGGGTGATAATTTTGGAAATCAGAAAGGTCATTTGATTTATTCTCTATACTCTATTTTTCCCACCTGAAGAAAAATTATAAATTGTAATACCTAAAAAATGGGTTTTGATTTGGGAAAAATATAAATATCTGTTACTATACTGATGATATTTTTTATATTTTGTTAGGTGATGTCTTTGAGGTCTCTTTCAAGAAAAGCTTCAGAAAAAAAATTTGGAAAAAAATTATTTGGATTTTTTTGAGAGGTTGTGCAAATAATTTATTATGATTTACATTGATCATGAACATGCATCATGTTTGGGGATGTGAGAGTAGATAATATTAATGGGATAACATATTCAAACATTTTTTAATGTAATCCATTATAATTACGAGACAAACCTTCCCTTTAAGACTTAATTTTTATAGCATAAAAAACTACAAACCTTTAGCCTTAGAGTCATTTTATCTTTTATTGAATGTCATCATGAATTTAAATGCCTTTTACTTTACAAGGTAGAGGAAGTGGTTTATTTACAAGAATTTGGTTAAGGATAATGTTATCATGATATCTCACGAAATCCACATGATTTTTATTTTGAAATCAGGGAGAAAATACTCAAGTGAGCTAAATCCTGACATTTCATGTTTAATAATAATAAATTGAAATTATTGAATGAATGAAATGAGATGTTCCATCATCTTTCAATGGAGAAAATTAAAATACTTGTATTTATTGTTTATTTGAAATATGAGAAATTAAATTAGTATTTTATGTTTATCTTTGATATTTTTTATTTGAAATTGATTTGTTTTATTACTTTGTAATTTCAATATTGGTAACATTGGTATATTTTAAATTCAATTTTGAGATCGTATTCTTAAGGAAAAGCATATTTTATGTGTGCTAAAATTGATAGAGATAATATTTAACTCATTTTTATAGATAGATAAATTATTTAATCCCCCTAAATTTATCAATACGTGCTCATTTACAAAAAATTTTGATTTATGGGTGGTTTTGTGATATATTGATAAATTTACTAAATTCTAGAAATATAACAGATTTTAATTAGAAGGGTATTTTGGTTATCACATTTAAAATAATAAGAGTTTTTTTATTAATTTGTTTGTTCATTTTCTTGATCATTTTCAATAGGACCAAGAGATGATTAAAAAATTAGGCTTGATAAATCAATCGAATTAGACAATTGTTCATGTGGACGTCAAGGAAACCACCTCTATAATGGAAGAATAAATTGTCCTAAACACATCCATTTGATGTGATTGTAAATGGATTTGATATATTACACATAGATGAACTTCTATAATGAATTTTACGGATTTTTTCACTCACTAATGGGATAAATGGTTGTTATACCACGATGGAAGAATTCTGGAATTCTCGGGCAGAAAATTTCAATCTTAGTATTTATTACATAAATCCTTTTTTTGGTGGCCAATGTTACTGTAATTTTTTGATATATTAATGATATATTATGGAATAAATTTAATGATGAAAAATTTCCCAAATTTGATAATTTTATGGGGTTTCCTTGAGAAAACATTTTAAACACATATTCAGAAACAGAAAATTCAACCATTGAAGAGTCATTATGACTCATTTGACATTAGTGGCCCACCATGACACCTAAAGGGCACTTCCATGACTATAAATAAGAGGAAAATGGTGGATGAAATGTAATATAGATAATATTTGGAGACATGGACTATAAATATTTCTTTCCTATATATGATTATCTTTCTATCATCTATATTCATTCATGATATCTATTCAATTATCAATGGCATGCGAGTAACATAATGTGTGGACCTAGGGGAGGGGGTTCATGGTGCTTCTTCTTATTGTGCTTCAATTCCAAACAATTTAAATCTATTTATGGTGGATGAAGTAGTATTTCACGGGTGTGATGGTCATCCATGAATAAACTCTTTCCCAATCCATTCCATTTCGTTTATGTATTATCCATCCCTCAATATGCTTATTCAAACCCTTTATAATGTGGATTTGGAGATTCCATATGGATTGAAATGACATATTGTAGAGCTAATTCTTTTAGGGATATCATTATCGGTTGAGGTGTTGTCCTATTATATTATTGGATGAAGAGTTGTTTGGGGTGATGAAGGCATTCCAAAATCAAACAACCAATAATTAAAATAAAATTAATTTATTAATGAGGATCCAAAATATTAATTATAAAATTATATTTAAATAGTAAATATATAATAAATGAACCCGTAAGATCCAACCCTTGGACCAAGACCATTCTTGTCTTATTTCATTATTTATTAATCTGTATTTAGATTTTAATTTTCACATACAGTAGTTTAATCTCATGATTTAATCAAAAACAAAAACCAATCATTTTCATAAATAATAAAACAAAAACAACTAGATTATGTGAATTATAGTTAGTGATTAAACTAACTACGATGCTCCTCAAGTGAGACGACCCTAGTCGGCCTCTATACAATATTAGGATGATAAAGAAAATTCATTCCCTAAGACACACATGAATCACATAACTAATAGATATATGAATATCAATTGACTTAATATCTAATGACCATATTCCAATGATCGTATTTCTAATGCCCATATTTAAAATGGATATATTTTCTTCCTATATATAAAATTACTTAAATCATTCATTGAATTATCACTTCTCATTCCATATTTATAATTTTTCACAATTATTTCCCACTTATAATAATCGCGATTCTCATGTGGAGAAATAATCTAGTTTATATTCCTGTTTTAGTGATATTATGTGTTTCTATTTATTTACCCCTTTAAAATAATACAATTTTAGTCATTATAATCTATAATGATAAGTCATATATGTTTTAATGTGCTTTGGGTTAAATTTATTATCTCAACAAAGTATATCATGCTTAATTTTATTTCAGTGTTTTTTGTGAAGCCTGAAATTTAATGAAGTATTATCTTCAATGAAGATTTGTAAAAAAATCATTAATTTAGATTCTCTTCCGTATAAATAAATTTCATCCCTAAAATTTTAATTAGAAAAAACTAAAAAAATGGGTTTTTAAAATATATTATTGAATCAAGATATAATTTTTAATGAGATAAAAACCTTACTATTATGGTAAAATTATGAAACAAACCTTTTCCCACATAATAGGATTATATTAACAATATTTAGTTTCCCTATAATCTTATTAGATAAATACCCGAAATGATTGGAAATTAAAACCCATATAATATAATTGAAATTTCATTTCAATAGATTTTATAGTCATTCATGGATTGACAAAGGATCATATATTATTTTGAATGTAAAAAATTTGATTTCTCCATTTTAGTAATTAATAATGATTCTTATGTGTAGTAGCCAATCCATTTTAAAAATCATATAAAAATCATTTAAAGGATGAATCATTAGACCTGCATGAATCCCATTACTAGAAACATATAATTTATATACAATAATAATAAAACTAGATGTTTTATCTAGTAATTCTACATCAAATAATTGTGGTGGTGATTTGATGATATTATAAGCCTTAAAAGATAATATTGTGTGTCTAGAAATAGAATCCAATATGACATTTAAAAAGTCAGATTAGATGATAAGAATACCTTAATTTTCACAATCCACATTAGTAGTAGTCAGTTTAATCGATTTATGGTATTCCCTTAGTATAGAGGCTTTCATGATCTATAGACACATATTAGGTATCCTATTAGTATTATACCCAATCAACTTTAATTTTATGAATTAATGTTATGGTAGAGTATTATAATAAACCATCTCACACTTCATTGAATAGTCGGGCCTCTATCATGATTTGACTATCATTAGATTCATGTGCAACCCTTCCACACTTCAAAAATCATTTGATTCCTTTCATGAAATCTCATGGGTGCTTCCTCCCAAAATTTTCATACATAATAAATTGATTATCCTTTTATGAATGGTCCTTATCACCATAAATTCCATAAAACCTATTTTTCTTTTAAATTTTTTTAAAAAATTCAACTATTTAATGTTTTTAATAATAATTCCCAATATTAGGTTCTGTATAATCCAAATATTTTTTATACAACCTCCTATATAATTTGTTTTATTATTTTAACAATCAATATATTTTACATCACACCCATTGTTAACATTGTTCTTCCAAGATCAACCATTACATTAAATAAAAAAATGGTTAGGTATTATATTATTTAAATTAATAACCATATAAAAGGTTTCTTTGATCATAGAAGCAGTAACTCAAAATTTTTGTGTATAACCTATCTAAATATTTCATTTAGAGTCCAAAAAAACTATTAGTAGATTATATTTTCTGTATATTTGATGAAGTGAATATTAATAAAAAGAATTATTAAATATTTTTAATTATTCTATATGAATTTAATGTAACAATGTAAAAGAGTATCTGGAACATTAAAATGGTTATTGTAGTTACCTTCCATGATGAAAATCTAGAAATGATATGATGATATTTTTAAATAATTTTTTTATGATAATGTTAAATGATGTGACACATAATATATTAGAAATCAATATTGTGTTCTAGTATAAAAACAAGATTTTATATTATCACTACTAGAAATATGACTATTTTTTATGGGTCATTTGAAATGGAAAAATAAAACATTGGAAATATTCCCCGAACTCATACGATTTTCATGGAATAAGTGTTCCATTTCGTATAGTCATTGTTTATGACAGAAGAAAATATTCCATCGAAAATTGTTTTGGTGGGGATCCCAATGACCCGACTCAAAACACATTTGGGAAGAGCATTTGCAATAAACTATTAATTTTTGTGTAAATTCCTCTCATCTCTCAAGTATTTATTATAGAATTAAATTTCTATAAAAAACACTGCTGACTGACTAACTATTTGAGAAAGAATTAATTCAGTTTCAATTAGTATGTCACAAATTAAAAATTCATTTAACCTACACAGTCCTTCTTCTTACTCCCCTCTTATTCCTCCACTCCTACACTGCAACCAAATATCCTCCCCTCTTCTATGATTTGATGACACGCCGATGATCCACTCCACCATGATACATAGTCACACCACATCACTACTGTACCTATATTCCATACCACTCCGTTGGCCCCTCCCCCACAGAACCGTGACGTAGTGGCACCCCACTTTTATCTTTTAGGTATTTACTGTAATTCAATTTTCCTTTAATTTTTTTTTGTTTATTTTAGTTCAATATTATGAATACTGGTTTGGTCAAAACAAACGTTTATCAAGTAAACCATATTTATATTTATTTGATATCTAGGGTTAATCTAAATTTATTAATTTCTATTTGGGTGTCAATTTCTCTTAAAAGAGTTTATTGCTATTGATTTTAAGTTTTATATATATATATATATGGGTGTGAATTTTATTATAAATAATGTGTTGCAAAATTGATCACCAAGATAGGTGATCCTGTTTTGGATTTTGGAATCCATGGATAAATGGGGCTGTGTAATAATTTAACACCCAAAATAATACACCAAAATTATTTTATAATGCTTATAATGCTGGTATTCCCAAATAGATTTAAATTTTTGTGAAAATTATTATATATTTATGTTAATTCATCTTCAAGCATATAAATTAATTTTATAATGTTGGTATCAATATATTTCAGTGTTCATTAATTTTTCATGATTTTATTTCATTTATTAAAATATTATTTATAATATCTTTATGATAAAAAACGTTAAAAAAGTGGTTTAATGGAAAAAAAATAATTTAAAATATGAATTATTTATTAAAAACATAGTTAATAAAAATTAAACAATTTTTTAATACTATTTCAAAAATATTACTAATAAAAAATGAATTATATTTATTTGTCAAAAATAATATTTTAAAAATGTAGTATTAATTAAACAAATAGAACAAATCAATATATAATTTAAAATATTTAATTTTTATTGTGTAATTATTATTAATGAATTTTATAAATAAGTGTTAATTATAAAATAATAATAATAATTTGCAAAAAAATAAAAAAATATAACAACTATTATAAATTCAAAATAATTAATATAATTGAAGAATTAAGGAAAATAAAAAGTATTACTAATTTGAATAAATGTTATAAAAACACCCAATGTGCATAGATATTATAATGTGCCTAGGTTCAAAACATATAATTCATTATAAATATCAATTGAAAATAAAAATTATTTATAAAATATTAACTCACAATTATTCATTAATGATGTATTTAAATTATTAATTCAAGATTATCACAATTATTTTGAATCAAAAATAACTACATGTAAACTTAATTATAATATATATATATAAATACTTATATATTTATATTTATATTATATACATATATGATTAAAAAAGAGTTGGAATTTATATTTTTTGTATTTATATTAATTATGAAATTGTGATATATATATTTAATATTAAAAAATAGTAATAATTTAAATAATTAATAATAATAGTTAAATAATTTATAATAATTAATAATTAATCTCGTCGAAATTATTAACAAATGTTAAATATCAGTGCTGGTTAAAAATTATTATTAATAATTTCAAAATTTTAGGAAATTATGAAAATATTTAAAAATTTATTAAAAAGAAATTATGAAATACAAGTAGTTGTTAAATATTATAAATATTTATTAAAAAATAACATATTATTAATAAATAATTAGTATTAATTAAAAAATAAATTTATAAACAAATAAAAAATTTTAAAAAATATTTATAATAAATACTCAATTTTCAATAAAAACATACCAAAAAATATAAAAAATAATAACTATTAAAAATTCACAATAAGTTATGTGCATTTTATTCTATTTAAAATAATTTCCTTTAATATTTTTTATAATATTGTTAATATACATATATATATATGTAATAATATTAATAAATGATTAAAAATGATACCCACACGTGCGATGTTACCAATCATTAGATGATCATAATTGTTATCTCACGCCTAGGGTATTCCCAGCATCATTGACCTAACGGTGGTCTCATATTTTGGATATGATAGACCATTACATAGATACATCAGTTTTCCAAAAGAAATTATGATAAAAATACAAAATGAAATTAAAATCGTGCATGATGTTAACAATGTCTCAATGAAAAAAAAATTATCTGTCACATCTGTCCTAAACACCACATCGCTAAACCAACAGTGGTATCCAATTTTTTATAAGATAAATAGTTTGGGAGATACATTATATTTTTATCAAAAATTTTAATAAAAATATTAAATTAATTTCTGTCATGAGCGATGTTACCCAACATCTGATAAAAAAATGTAATGTCGCATCTAGGGTAAGCCTCAAATTGTAGACCCAGTGGTTGTATCCATTTTTAATATGGTACATGGTTTTGAAGATAAATTAAATTTTAATACGAAATTATAATAAAAATATTAAATGAATTACCGTCATGTGAAAAGTAACTAAACACATGATGCTCACAAATGTTATGTCGCTCATATGGTAAACCACACTTCCCAAACCTAGAATTTGTGTATGAATTCTAATACGAGACACCTTTAGAGTCATAATATATTTTTTAGAAAACAATATAATGTCTTATATGCTATATTTAGTATTTTTATTCTATCTATCTTGAGCCACTATGAACCCAGTAATCCAGTGCTAGCACAACACTTCACTCTGGTCATATTTCATAGAATATTTCAAGGTGTTAAAAGAAAAAAATAATTGTAAACTCGAAATAATGACCATTAATAATTATTCATATTTTTTTAGAGAAATATGGACCCCGAATGTAGACACTAGTTTCTATTGTGTTACTATGATAGGATAAATCATCGAAAAAATCAAAACAGTTATGGTATAAATCATGTCTATAATGAAGGTGTGAAAAAATTTATATAATTTTATTTGTACAATTCTAATTTTTTTGTAAAATTAATTTAATTTTAATGTTATAAAAGGGATATTAGAATATTCTATATGTTTAAAAATGTTGGACTTCGTACTTTATGTTTTGGTTTTCAAAAAGATTATACTTTTTGGTATTAATGTGGTTAAAATAATTTACTATAAAAGAAAATTTCTCCGATTCTAGATCTATCATTTCATAATATGTTACGTGAGGCCACTGAAATTTCATTTCTTAAAACAACAAATCATAATGATATTCCAATACATGAATTATAATGTTCTCATATTTACAATTTCATGAAATCAAATGAGGAGACCATATATCTGGGAGGACATATGAAAAAACATGAAGTTCTTACAAAATTTATGGCTTTTAAATCATATTTTGGAATGTCTAATTGTTGTTGTGATCAAATTATATCATTGGTTAAATAATTGTTTCCTGATATTAATACATTACCTATATGTTTCAATTAATGTATAAGGTTGGATCATAATTTGTGTCCTAGTTATCATAAAATTAATGCACATTCAATTGATTTCATTAAATATTACAGTGATAATGAATCCTTTGTTAATTTTACAACATGTGAAGGATCTATATATAAATTGGAACAACAAGGAAATTACAGAGTTCCTATTAAATAGTGGCGGTTTTTTCCAATTACTCCTTGTTTACAACATTTATGTATATCTCACAACACAGCTTGATTGATGGAATGGAATGAATAAAATATTTTTGTCAGTTAAAGATTAAACCATCCATGTAATGGTGATTCATGGAAATACATTAATTAGAGACTTCATTATTTTGCTTCAAAGCCTTGAAACATACGACTATGCCTTTATTCTGGTGGTTTTTGTCCATTTGGTGCGTACGGTAGTCAATATTATTTTGGGCCTGTTTTCATCAGTCCTTACAACGAATCTCCATATATGTTAGTGAAAGATATATATATATATATATATATATATATATATATATATGGAACTAATAATTCTAGGACATCCAAAAATAAATATTGATATTTATTGGAAGCCACTAATTGATGATTTAAATTCATTTGGGAAGAAAATTGTGACTATGTTTGATATAGTTTCATATCATAATTTTATAATGAAGGTTGTATTATTATGGATGAGAAGTGAATTTCAATTGTATGTTATGATATCTAGATAGAGCACACATGGTTTAAATTATTTTCCATACTAGATCGATAGAAATAGAGGATTTAATCCCAGTAATGGGATAACATTTAGATATTTTCAATGTCATCAAATATTGCATCCATCAGATCACCCTTTTGGAATGAATAAAATGAATATTACAAAATTTATAATTGAATGAGATGAACCTCCAATAGTGCACTCAGGTAGTCACGTATAATCTATTATCTATGCATAACCTCATGTTAATTTTAGATCTACCATAAATACCCAAAAGATAAATGGTTTTGGGAGAGATCATAATTGGATATTGAGTAATATTTTTTCGGAACATATATATTGGTATGATATATTGGTTCATCACATGTTTCATGGAATGAATATTGAGATATTTTTTTGATAACATATTTTAATCCATGTTGGACACACATGGTAAGAACAAATATATTGTAATGGCATGGATATAACTCTCACAGATTTATAGACATCATGAACTCCAATTATTTGAAGATGAAATATCACACAAATTAATGAATCAAAAAGTAAATTATTCACTTAATAAAGAATCCCATTTGTTATTATATCATAGGGTTATATATTTGAGGTTACCATATTGCTATGCTTTTTATTTTCCATGTTGCATCAGAAAAAGTAATAATACTGAGTTAAAAATTTAGGAATATAATTTAAAAATTAAAATATTACTATATGTTGGTCTTAGATGGCGGTTAAATTTTTCAATTAGGATATGTTGATAGAAAATGTCATATTTTTCATAGATATTTGTGAGGAAACATCATAATATGATGCACTCAGTTTATTTTTAAAAGGTTTGTTTTAATTTTATGTATATTAAATAAAATATTCCAATCGGGTTTCATTGATTCGATGGAACATATATTATTTTATTTTTCATATGAAGCTAAATGGTTAGTGCCTATACAATTACAGTGGATGTACCAATTTGAGATATGTGTGAAATATTGATGAAAAAAGTTTGTAACAAAGTATTAGTTGAAGGGATGATTGTAGTAGAATACTTACAGGAAGAAATTTAAAAAAAATTATCATATTATTTTTAATTAGTATTTTCATTAAAACATAATTACATTGGTCACAATGAAGAAATTTTTTAAAATTTCACATACCATTGTTTGTGAGTTTTTAATCATCTTTTTCATGGTTTTAGTGGTTATTGTGGACGATGGATTACAAATGAAGAACAGTACAAAGATCATACATATGTTTTGTTGAATTATCAATAAATTACATGATTTTTATATAATTTAAAACTCTTTATTATAGTTTATAATGTTTATAAAACATATCTTTATTTACAGTATATTTTTTAGACTATGTGATAACCATATAGAAATAAATTTATTCAAATTTCATGTACTTCTTTGGAAGAAGGTAATCAATTTTTTTATTATTATTTTCAATGATTGGTAATTTATGTTTCTTTTTTTGTAATAATAAATAAACTTTTCAATGATTTCTATTATTAATGAAATATATTATTTAAAAGAAACAAAATATGAAAACAAAATTGAAATTCAATTTTGTGTTCTCAGAAAGCCACCATAAAATTTGGAATAATATTATAATTGGTATGTGGTTAATGGATTTCGATTCAATGCACACATATGTAGTGACTCAATGAAATTAATGATTAGTTGTGTTTTTTTTTTGAAAGAATGACATCACATAGAAAATGGAGTTTAATTTTATGGTATGATAAATGAAATAATTGAGTTTGGTTGT
The DNA here is from genome assembly GCA_963277665.1 of Viscum album. NCBI lineage: Eukaryota > Viridiplantae > Streptophyta > Magnoliopsida > Santalales > Viscaceae > Viscum > Viscum album. The sequence goes on from OY728127.1 coordinate 322,180,179, forward strand.
ATAGGAAAAAATACTGTTATAATGTTCAAATGTCATTGGTTTGCTACTGATCGAGGGTTGTGAGTTCACCCATGAAATGGAGTCTTTGGCATTAAATATAATTGTCTTATTGAATCAAATGATATATTTATGTTGGAACATCATGATAATAAGATTAATTATTCAAATTACTGTGATGTTTTAATAGATTTATAGGACTGATGGAGTGTGATAAAAATAAAATCATGTGATAATGATATTTTTTTGGAAATTAAGATGGTTATTTATTAAATATTTCTTACAGGTGATAATATTTTTTTATATGGATAGAGTTGATCCTAGCGATCTATTTCATTCATTCATTAATGTTGGGCTTCATAATGACGATCCTGATTTAGCTGATCCTGAGGGTGGTGTGCCTATTATTAGGGTGGAAACCTTGATCAATTGACGATTCTCGATCTTATTCCAGAGAGATGGACATCTGTTAATTTTGATCCTTGTTTCTGGTGGTATGTTTAATATTTTAAGGAATTTGTTTTATATTGAATTTTGTGTATCATTTTTGTTAATAATTTTATAATTATTGGTTTTTATTTGCACCATTTTTCTGATTTAACTAGTTAGATCGTCGGTGTGGTTCTATGAAATTATTTTTCTGTGCCACGGTTGTCATGGGACCTGGATCCTATAGCCGTGCATCACCATATTTTCGACCACTGAATTGTATGTTATTAAATAATATATAGTTTTCAAAATTCATTCAATTTCCAATATATTTATTTTATTTTATTGAATAATTTATTTTATATTATTCCTAACATTCTAATAGGTCATACTTGAGTGGCATGTTATATTTTTATATGTGAGAGATTTTGTCAGAGCCTATATAGCCTAAGAAAACTAGCTATGGATAAAGCTTATGCTACTGGTTTTGACTAGTCTTGCATCTCTCATCAAACAAAATAAATTTTACCTCATGTATGGAGTGGATTCTCCTACTTCTGAATAAGAGATACTTTTGGGAGGGTTCATCTTCTAGATTTCAATTTTGGTGGAGGTAAGTGGTTACAAATAGGGAACGAATTCATAAATTTTGAATACATCAATGATATATGGTAACTGATATTGTTTATTAATGTATATATATACATTAAAAATAACATGTTTTTTATATTATTCATGCCACTATTGGCCCATCCATTATAGAGTTTTAAATTTATATGAATGTGTATAATGATCACTATATAGAAGTAGTTGTAAGAGACTGACAATTCCATATTGTGATTAGTAATTTTTTAAAAAAAAATCATGGATATGAGTTTTATTTTCAGTTTAATTTGTCATTATATTTAAAGGAAACATATAAGGATGTGACATATCATTCACAAGAGAGTTATGCTGAGGTAGAACATGATTCCACTAGGGATTGTAGTTTCAATGAGTGGGACTAGATAAAGGTGGCTTTGAAGGGTGTCAAGAATGGTCAGGTGATTGGTATTAGTTTTCTACTAACACGTTTTAGTTATTACGGTGCCTTTAGAATGACAATAGTGAGAACGAAGGGAGCTCTGGAAGAGTCATCTTTGATGAAATTGTTCACTACACATTAAACTATCACATTAACTTTTATAGATTTAGTTTACAGAAATGTACATTTCAGATATCCAATGAACGACATATCAAGCATATAGTTTTGTGGTATGGATTTCCCACACGCATGATGAGATTTTCTGGTAAAAATATTATATTAAACAATGTTCATTCAAATTCAATTTTTATCATTCTGACATATATCATTACTCTATGGGTTTCGTGACTTGTTTTTGGACAGTAATGTTGGAATTTATGTAATCTCACCTAATTCTATTGAGGAAGAGGAATATAGGGTCACAATAAAAGTGTTTCTATTTATCTGAGTAAGATGTTACTTATATTTAACAGATGAATAAATTTTATTATATAGATTGAGATGTAATATTTATTTCAGATTTTTTAATCGATCAAAAATTTATATAATTTTTCATTCATGAGATAATTTTTTAATTAAATGAACATATAATATTTATTTAAATCTTATTTTTTCATTGTAAAAAATAAATAAATATCTATAAATAAATAATTTACTTAATTATTTGAATGATAAAATATTTATTTATTCACTATGTAGTGAATAAAACATTTATTTAATTTTTGAATAAAAAATATTTATTTATTTGAGAATTCAATTGTTGTCAAGGAGGAAAAGAAACCATATATTTTGGATGGTATATATTTTTATACCTAATTGTAAAATAACATTTATCATTTCAGGGGTTAGATCACTAAATTAAATAAAATAATTAAATTATTATATTATAGAGAATGATGTTCCATTTGGGTTAAATATATTATTAAGGAACATTGTGAAATAAATTAAATATCAATCCCTAAAACCATTTCTATAAATGGACTACTATATCATTCTAGATGAGTTTTATAATTATACACAATATTTCTCTCAACATCTTGTTTCCACTATATTCCAATAAGTAAAGAGAAGAACAATAGTTTTTCATTCATGTTTGAAGGAACATTATGTGATCAAGGTGAATAATCTAAGATGATCAATCTATAACATTAACAACCTATTTTTCAGCGGTGTTATTCAGAGATAGATGGACCGCATGGGAATCAATGCTAGAGGGGATCTACTATTGATCCTCTTAATGAAACATCAACACGATGATCAGGTTCGAATGATTTACCCCATTAATGCAGAAAGATATCCTCTATATTGTAGTCTTTATTATTTTTATCTTAGTTATATATGAACATGAAAAGATCCTATCACGTAGTTCAGGTGAAAACATTTGTCAATATTATTTGGAAGACATTTCAATGGTGATGATGTTTATGTTCATTATATTGGGGATTATCCATTGAATCCAAAAAAATTCGAGGTACTCATAATCCTAATAGAACATATGTTATGTCTGGAACCATCATGTTATAAAAGATTGTTCACATTCAATTTCTATTTATGTATTTATTTCTCATCAACTTATAAATTTAAATGTTATATTTATTTCAAGAAATTTATTCTTATAAGCTGATTGAAAATATCAATTCTTCCCATCTTAATTTATTCTTTATATAACCTGGAGTTGATTAATATTTAAAAATAATATTTTAATTACCCACCTATAGGTACTAAAGATTCTGTATGGATATTACAAGAGTACATGATGTGTATCCCGAAGGTACACATTGTGTATCACAATAATTTGAATACGTACAAAACATGGTTTCCATAGGTTTTTATAAAATAATGAATTGATGACATATAAAATACACTCCACATGTTGACCAAAATAGATTGTCATACAATATGTCAGATTAAAAACCCTATAACTGAGTTACACACCATTTAGTCTATGTTTTTTCACAATGGAAAATGCATGGTCAAATATGCATTAGGTATTAACTATGCAATTTGTAAGGACAGATAATCCAATAAAAAAGAGGTTATAGGGTATGTACTAAGTGCACATGTTGTGGACACCAAAAATGTACATGTATAAATACACACCCAGTCCCCAAACATGTTTTATTGAAAAACAATGAGTAAGATGCATAGAGTATTTTTTGATTCTTACATCGTGTAACAAACCTGTTTACACAAAAAATTTGAAATCAATATATTAATTCAGAATACTCATCATTAGATGTTCAATTAGTAATTTATTGACTCATACAATCCATATTATAGGTATTATATGTTATTAAATGGTTAATATATATATATATATATAATTTTAAACTACATGGTGCGTATACTCTTAATACGTAGACTAAACCATGTCCATTAAATGTAGTACATGATATATTAATTAACAAGTGTTCTATGTTCAATTAATTTATACATACATTAAATGAAATTAAATGAAATAATATTTATTCTATATGACTCATGTGTTGAGTATATATGATCTCAATACATGCTGTGTAGTTTGAATAATAACTCATTGAAATGCTTTAACATAAAATCAATGTTTAATTTTTTAATAAATTATTTTAAAATGTTATTTAATTAAATTTTATTAAAATCATATATGATGGTTATCTACATGATATATTGTATTTAGGTTATGATAAAATTAATTAACTCATTTGTCGGATAATTAATCTGATTATTTTATGTGTGTTTTATCAAAATAAATTAATTTAAAAATGTATACTAGACAGTTATTTAAAATTAGTATTAATTGAAAAAATATATTACTAATAGTTTAGATTGAATTATGTAATAGTATGGTTTATTTTAATTTAATTATTTCAAAGGTATTTTTAATTATTATTTTTAAATTAAATTGATAGCATCCAATTCATCCCTCACATCATTTTGTGTTCATGCATATGTTTCCACGGTGTCTTTAATGTAAGACCTCTATATGGTTCCCTTAACATATGTGTGAAGTAGATGAATTGTAATAATGGATCTCCCACGTGCATGTAGTTAGTTCAATATAGAGATAAGGTCAAACTTAACCTATGTGAAAGACAATAAAAAGGTGTAACGCTACTACTCTAACCTAGATCAGTGTAAGTAGTTTCCCTTAAGGGTAAATGATTCATTTATTATCTACTCAAAAAACAACTGGTTAAGTATTTTTGTCATTACATGTTATATTTATTTTATTAATATATGATGAATGAATTATTTAATGGATTCCAGACCTTGATCTCATAAATAAATGGATTAATATATGAAGATAAACTTAAAATAAATTGATTATGTGGAATTTTTTTTTGAAAATGTCGAGGGTCAATCCCTATTTAGTGAAATTAAAAAAGAGAAATACAATTTTAAAAACTATGAAAAAGTGGTGGAAACCCTTTATTAGAGTAATGTTAGGAATTCCACAGACAAACATGAACCTAGGGAATTAATGGTCCCAAAGATCAAAAAGGAATAAAAAATAATGATAAACATAGAAAAGTGCCTTCGTCCACCTTGAACGAATACATAGTAGTGAAATAAATCATAGAAGCTATGTCCCTCTTCCAAGAAGTTGTTCTCTACTGAATACAAAACATGGTATACCACTAATCCCATCCACATGAACATGATAAAGGAGGAAGAGATGATAGGTGTCAGCACACAAATCTCTCTTTTGAGCAACCCACCTGACATTGCTTTTGCGGAACTCACTACATTATCAAACTGATGCAATAAATAAACAAATTCAAAACACCATGTAAAGTAAATTAAGAAACTCATCCATCCAAAATGTGGATAGATAGATGAATGATGGGTGTCAGTACACCCATACCACTTTCAAGGTTGTCTGACCAATGATACAAACATAAAGATGCATCACAATCCAAATGAAATCCAACAAAACCAGTGCATATTAAGGTATATAAAATAGCCTCAATCCAATGGAACCACAAACTATATATAACCACTAGATCAAGACTAAACCCAATATAGACTATCAACATCAGCGTCCGCTGCATATTATAGGACCACCCACATCAAAGTCTAACACCATAACCCACCACCGATCAGAAGGCCACCAGTGATCTAAATCGAAATCCATATTACACTTGAATTATAATGTTCAAACATCAATATTTTTATAAAATAAAATTTAAATATCGAACCCATCTCAAAAATCGTCAACCACCATACACCAACATCAACAACCAAAGTAAGCCAATCCAACACTAGGGAAATGAACACCATCCCCCAATGAGGATTACAAATACTAACTTCTCAATTAACAACCACCACCCATACTACTATAAAAATTTAAAATGGTTGATCAAAAAACGTAGATCTTATATATATAATTGATCATGGGATGTGAATTTCTTGGAATGATGAACACGACTCACATAAATAAATTATAGAAGAGAAGGGTGCGAAAATATATTCTGAGAAGCATCGATAACACACCAGTCACTAGATATCTAGGATATGTATGCATGTTTACTCAAAAATACCCTTCAATAAAGCAATATTAGTGTAGTGATTCCAAAATAATGATAAAACCACCTCGGAGAGGGATATTCTATACTAGGGGATTGTGGATCCATGATTCCGAAAACATTTGTAGGGGTTACACTCAAATCCCAAGTGGAGATAAAAAATATATTAGAGTTTTCCACATTTTCCCCAAATAGTAAATGAATTTGAATCACCCTATTAATGATCTCAATAGTTTCTTAGTCTAGCGGGACTTGATAAAACGCTATTTCCCACAGATAGTGAGGGGTAAAACTAGCAGATATTATTTGTCTAACACCCAATATATAGAAAATATTTTAAATATAGATGGATAATAACATCAGAAAAAATTAATTAATTTTAATTACATGTAAATAGATAATTTATGGATGTTTAGACAAAAAATCCCCCATGTTAATAATAATGAATTACACTTCCATTTTTAAGCTAATTTGAACTGAAATCTAACTTGTCAGTTCTATCCTTTATTAGGAGTGGCATTAATTATTTGAAAATATAAAAAAAGATAGTGTGATGACTTAATTAAACATAAATGGAATTTTAAATCTTTTTTCAATTTAATAAAATTTTAGAGGAATGTATTAAGGAAAAATAAGTTAGCATTTTATTATTGGATATTCAACTGGTCACATCATGGTTTGAGGTATCTTCTATTTTTTCATTATTGGGATGGTTGTTTTTTTGGTTTGGGATATATATTTAGTTCATAAGGATTGAGAAGTGTGTTTTAAATTATCTATGGAAATATTCATATACTATTCCATGGCATAAGTCATTTTTAGGAATGATATTAGTTGTCTACCATTAGAAGGATCAACATGCCTAACACATGGTGTGGTCTCGAGAAATGGGTGTGGGATGTCTCACATATTCCACAACTAGTTATTCCTCCCTCATACTATTGTGTAAGGACTGGTGTTTCCCAAACAATGATCATTTATTCACCACTCTATGGTTAGTCAGTGTGTCAGGTCCTTGGGTCTTCTATGATTAAGGCCACCATAGGCTTGGTGAATAAAAACCACGTAATTGTGTTTTTCATTTTAGAATTTTGAAATGTATGATTCAGTTGCTCTGACTTATTTAAAGGGTTACACACATTAATAGGGGATACTTTTTCTTAATTAGGGTTATTTTTTATTTCCATTTGAATTTGGTTTCTCTATCCAAATCACCATATATATTTTTCACTTTTAGAGGTTTTTGTTTTATCATATTTATTGAAAATGTTATGGCTTTCTTTTTCTTCTTTGATCATTAAATTAAGACTATGTAATTATTCCTTGATTTATTTGGTTGGAATTATTACTATATATTCCTCATAATTTTATGTGGTTGTTCATTCACTTCATTAATCTAGAGAAACCATGGATTATAGATTAATGATTTGGGTTTATTGGTTAATAATTCATCCTTGGATCTAAAACCCATTATTCTCTTTGGTAGTGGATCCCATGTAATCATTGAATGATTTCAAGTGTTTTGACACATGTAGTTTCATATAATGCCTATTATATATGACCCTTTCTTTCTTGATAATTTGAAATGGATTTTTTATATTTTTCAGTGGAATAATTTATGGTTAATTTAAATAAACAATTTTTGGATATTTATATGAAATTTAACATCCCCTTTGTTTTTTAGGAAAAATTGATTTCAAAGACTGTTGTACTTTGAATAAAATTTATTCAAAATCATTTTTCATTTTTCATTAAATGTGATTTTAATGAAGTTTATTTTTAATTGAATGGAATCCATGTGTGGGAAGTGAATATTGATTCCTCTGAAATGGTTTTCCTCAGTATAGGCAGAGGACATGATAACTTGTAGTACATTGAAGGCTGTTGGAATTGGGGAATTCATGCTAGGAATGGTTTTATTTAATAAGTAATGATATATAATTACAACTCTAAAAAACTATGGATTTCATGATACTATCATTTCTATCACTTATCAGGGGTTTTCTTCCATCCCTTTTCATTTTTTGTCATAGGGAATTGTGTTGGAAACTAGTCATGACTATTCACTGAAATTCTGTGAGGATCCCAGCTAACCTAAAACAATTTTATCAGAGGGCCCAATTTTGAAATTACTGTTATTCTTTAAATGGTTTATCATGCTTTAGATATTTCAAATGTATGAAAAGAATTATTAATCATTAAATTCATTAAAAGTAAATTTTATTTTTAACTATGCTTCGAAAATATGTTTCTTTTGAAATGATTGTGAAACTATTTAAAATGGTGTATTTTATAGTTTTTGTATAATTTTTGAGAGAGTTATTTCTGGCCTTTTGTTTTCTCAATGATCATAATTGGTTCATCTTAAAAATAATTCCAATATAATACTTGGGGATATTTTTCTAGGCTTGTTTCCCATACCAAGAACATACCATTGGGTTTGTGTAGATCTTGTTTTATCTAATGTTGGTATAGGTATTATGATTTATAGAAGTTGACGGTATCTAGGATTTTAGAGTGTGGGAGTTCATAGGTGACATGGTTCACATGAACATGGGTTTTATTTAATTTCAACTACTTGGTAATACTTTTTTTAGATAGGTATACATTTTTCCATGTAAATATACTGTTTTCCATTGTTTTCTCTTTAATGGCGTGTTGAACTTTGTAAATATTTTCCATCATTTATTATCATGGTTTTATTTATATAGGAAAAATAATTTAAAAATTTTCTTCTTAATTCAAAGGAAAATTTCACCATCCCAAAGGGATTTGGAATGACCTTAGGGCCTTCACACGAGTTGACACGGGGGGGGGGGGGGTCTGATTGAGGTATAACATGAGTTGGGCAGGGACACCACTCAATATAATATGGGGTTGTATTCCTATATTTGGAAATACTAATCAAATAAGAACCATATTGTAATTTCCATGGACCCTTTCTATATTATTAAAAGTAATATATTGATCATTTCCACTAGAATGTCCAAGTGATGGGATAATCAATGTTCAATGTTGAGGGATGTTGATACTGGATAAAAGAGTGAGTTAATTACTGATAGAATAATGTTTATTATTCTACCCATCAAAATAAAATATTTTACTAATAATCATATCTCATATTAATGTAAAGATTTAAAATTTCACCAACCACATTGTCCTTATATTCAATTTTATTTAAATATTATCATATTAATAAAAGTAACATCCAGGAAGGATTCATATGCTTAACAGTTTTTACTTTTCAAGAATAATTGTATTATATTATATAATCCTTAAACCATAATCATCCTTCTTAAGAGGTGTGTGATATTATGTTCACTGTCTATTAAGAACACCTAAATGATGTAATATATCTTCAATGATTAATGTTTTCTCTATGTAATGTGATATCAGGAAGTTTCTAGAGAACATGGATGCACATAACATACTCTAAAGTATCCATAATCATTATTAGGAGAGATCCAGATATTAATGGTATGATATCAACTTGGTTCTTTTTATAATGGTAGAAAAGGTTTACCATTTGGGACTCATATAGTCAATTTTTTTGGGAACATATACCACTTAACATTTCTATCGTTTAAAATTCATTCTAAATTTTGTATTTATATGATCATTTAATAATTGTATCACTTTATTTCTAGTTTTTTTTAAAACATTAATATGAAAAACATTGATACGTATCACATGGATATCCACACTCTTCTTTAGTAAGTTAATAAGGATATGAATCACGCAATGAAATATGTTATTTTGGTGAATAAAAGGGAAGGATCATAAAAATATCATTTTCTAAATCTAGATATAAATATTCTTCCCAATTCCTATAAAATAAGTGTATGATCAAGGGGAAAACATGGGAACCTGACACTATCAGTTTTCCATGAAGAATGAAGGGCCACTAGAAGGAATAAATAACTCAAACTACGAAGAAAGGGGAACATTAATTTCATTTGTTATCATGTGAAATTTGTCTATTTTTATATGTTTGGTAGTAAATACAACATTTTGTGGTCACATGTGAATTTAATTATTTGAACCAAATAGATTCCATAAGTTTTGACTTGGTGAGGTGGATCAATGAGTGGCCCACATAGCAAGACTTGGTGTTCTGGCTATTAGAGACTACCACCTCACATTGTTGATTAAAATGATTTTAGTTTTGAATGATAGTAATTATTTAAAACACATTCCCAAAAACCTTAATTCTATGTCCATACATGATACATATTGTTTTTTATCAATTTTGGTAATAATATTTACATACAATACAAAGAAGGAATTTCTTATGGAAGGTAATATTTAAGTAACTACCTTTATGTTTTGCCCAAAATGAACCAATTAATTGAAATAAACTATTAAAATAGTATACATGACTCACATGACAATGAACTATGGAATCATCATATAGGTTATTTAAATGAAATTCGTTTGAATAGATTACTCAAATATGGATATTTGGATTTTTCTTGTCATAGTAAGTAACTCAAGAGGGGGGTGAATTGAGTATTGAATAAAATTTCCATAAATATTGATTTAAATAATATACCAAAATTAAATTAAAAAACATCATTGCTGACCAAAATAAATTGATCATTATATGTTTTAGTATTTCAAATTTTTCTTAGAAGATCAATTTGTTCTCAGGTAAATAATATTAAACATTACTTTTTCACTGGAATCAATTTACATGACCATAATATTATAAAAAACTAAATAAGTTTAAATATAAAATTATAAAAAAATTTAATGATTAATATAATTTTTAGTTTTAATGGATTGATTCAAAATAAAAAAATATATATAATGTGGAATATTGAACAAAAGAGGTTCATTATAAAGATGATAAATAGTCTGATCCACATGGTGATACCCTTAAACCAAGTAGTTTATATAAATATATTTTTTGATCCATGACCTATATCCGGTTTTACAATAGTATGCAACTATGCATACCATATAGAGCCTCTTCCACTATTATCCCTAGGAGAAAAAATTACAACAAGTCACACAGGAGCTCTAACATAATTTATATGGGATAAAAGATAAGATAAAGTCATAGAAGTATATTTATGTATCTTCTAATTTGATGTAGGAGAAAATTTGTGTTAAATAAACATTGTATAAAAAATTTCGCATAATTTGATGTACAATAATCAAACTAAGAAATTAAAAGTATGAAGGGATAGATATGCTCGAGTTTCTATGTTGTGTAGCCTGTGACTGTTCATTTTGATTTTTAGTGTATCTTGAGTTGGGTACCCAGGAAGAATTTAGTAGAATTGAGTGTTTCAGACACTTCTTTACTTGACATATATGGAGTGAAGATATATTGATTTCTCTTTGGATTCCTCATTTTACTATATCCGAATGTAGTAGGTATGTGCATGAAATTTGGTTTAGCTCTGTATATAAATAACTAGTCAGGTATTACCTATAATAATTTGTGTTGAACATTTGTATATCAATATTCCACATGAGGGGGGTCTGGTTATTATTAGCATCAACATGAATGGGTACCCACGAGGGCATCATGATATTCTACATCCTCATACTCTGGTATAACACATCCTTGAATGAATTTTGTCTAGGCATTAAGTAACTAATTAAATTAACACTTGGTATTAAAATAAATCAATTATCAATTTTAAATATTCAATTTATAAATATATGTTATGAAATAGTGATATTGAGTCAAGAATGGTGACACATTTTTGGAGGTGTCTTATTCTAATAGTGTCTCATTATAGTTGTTATTCATTTTGGTGGTATGTCAATTTGGTGGTGTGAAATTTGGTTCTTAGAAAACATTTCTACAACAGACATGACTCAACTAACGGGTATTCATCCTTTGGGTGGTGACTCCTTTGATGGTAGTTCAAGCTGGTGGTGTCTCATAATTTTTCAAAATTCAATTATGATTTTATTTTATACTTATAATGAGAAATTTCATTAATTTTTCAACTTCTCATGCTTGGAGTGTTTTGTTCCAACACTGACTAGTATGCGATTATGTCATGGTAAGGATGGCAGTGAGACATCCATGTTGGTGTATCATCCTCAAGAGTGTTTAAACATCAATAGTGTATCATACATAGGAAAATTTTCATCAACTATATCTAATTATAATATGGTTATAGAGAACATAAAAAATACTAATATTATAATAACCCGGATTTAATGATAATTAAAACCTCGTGGAAAACAATATCACCCTTTTGATGATAAAAATGATATAATAAAAGTTAAAGAATTCATGGCATCAAATATAAGATTGAAAAATTGCATCAAAAAGAAATTATAACAATGTTAGTATATATGAGTGTGGTATAAATGAAATCTAATAAATATTATTATTTTATGATAACTATAATAGGAAGAAATGAATCAGAAATAAATTCAATTATTTTCACTTTATTCCCCTGTTTGGATTAACAAAAATTTAAAATTTAATCAAAATTGAGACATTAAATGTACGAAGAAATAAAAATATATAGAAGAAAAAATAATTAAGAAATAGAATAAATAGAAATCCAAATATTGAAATCATAATGTTATTAAATTTTTTACCATTAATGTAAAATGTCAAAAAGAAATGTGTTGTCATGACTGGGAAAAAGGGACTAGAGGATCATTTCTTTTTTCCTTATCTTTCCCATGATCAAAGACATTCGGTGTAGTAGGGTTTGTAGGAAAAATAATTAATGTAGTTGGAATACTAGATGGGATTCTAGCTATATATTGAAGAGTTAGAGACTGTATAATGACAAAAATCTTGAGTTGTCTCATAGATTATGCAGCAGGAATAAGAATGGGGTGTAATTTTGATGTAAGATGTACATTTGGATCCCTGGTAACTCCTAGTCTAAAAAATCTTATGGGATAATATTAATTTCTTAATGAGCTACAAAAGTTGTCCGATGTACATGTAGAAATAGTTTCATAAGTCTTATGAAATCAAATATTATCTTACCACATCAGTCTTTGGCACTGAATAAATCTCCTTTATCTTCCATAAACAGTTTCAACTTTAGAGTCATCTTCTTCAATTGTCAACAGTTGGCATATGAAAATTCTAAGCAAAAAACATGAATTGGTATCCAAGGAATGTTTGGTATAAAATTATGATAGATAATATTATATTGATTTTATAATTGTCTCTCTATCAAAATTTATATCCTTGTAGTAATTCCCTATCAACATGTGATAATGAGTATTGCATTACTAAAATGTCCTCTATATTTTCAAAGGTATTACATGTTTACCACAGGAAGTTTCACTTGAAGCAGAAAAAATTTAATCTCTAACAATTGTTCATAGAATGTCAATATCAATAAGGGATGCATTTGAAATAGGTGTTTTTGAGGATTCATCTTCAAGGATTTTAATAATTCCTCCAAAGAAACTGTAAAAGATGACATCAAATCTATAAGAAAATATTTTATTGATTCTAACTCACCCCTTATCCTCTTATTCCCAGTCTCAATATGTTGGATGTGATGCATAATATTTAGTTTAATAGGGTGGATCACCAATTCTAATTGAGACAATGCATCATTATCAGTTATATTTGTAAGGACTAGTGACTGATCCTACAACAACTTGTCAAAATATAATGACATATCTTATGTAAAATCATCAATGAAACTTGTTGTGACTAAATCAACTATGACAATACGGTCTAGAAGAGAAAGTTCCATTTCCCTAATAGAAGAATGTTCTTATACAAGGCCAAAACCATTATATTGATGAACCATTGATCCCTTATGGTATCTCTTTTAATGATGTCTGTTTCCACCATTTTTTGATGGAATCAAACCTTCATTCTAGATGATAACATATTCTTATATCATAGGATCAATCGAAATGTTAGAAACCATAACCACAAAGGATTCAACAACATTCTATACAACTATATTAGGTACCCCAACGAGGATTTCAACATGTCTCTAAGAATCTATACTCAGTATAGAATCATCAGACACATCATCAACATGCTATTTTTTATATGATCATCATCTTTCTCAACAAAAAAAGAATATCTAATTCAACATCAAAATTAATATCAACAAATGTCACATAAGAAGAAGCAACATCAATTAATTATACCTCATCATTATTTTATTTCATATTGGAAACAATCTCATTATTTATTTTTTAATCTATAAACATTTCAACAACAACTATCACCAACATCTAATTAGCCATAACATATTCAGAAATGGTCTTATCTAGTGAAATAAACTCAACAATTGGAAATTTCTTCCCCTCAACAGATGAATCATTTCATAAAAAAATATGTTCTACCTATACTTGAAAGATAGGATATATGTAGATACACCATGAGAAGCAAGTATATGTGACAATATTTCTATATTTCTTCATTTAATTCCACAAACTAAACCATCGCTGTCAGAATAATCATCATTATAATCATTATCATCACCATTATTAACATTACCATCATCTCCATTTTCCCTACCATTACCATTATCAACATATTATTCCTCCTCCTCCTCCTCATCACCGAAATTTTACTACTTTTAATCTAACCTTCTCAAAAAACATAATTTTCTTATTCACCACATTTTACTAATATTTTTTATTTTTTGAAGTCTCCTATGAAGACATGAGTTCCATATATTACATGTGGTGATTTTATGGATATATTGGGGTCACTCCCCTCATCATCTGAATGAATTTTCGACGCTTCTTATTTTGAGGAGGCAACTTCTTCTTAATACTCATCTGAATACTCAATAACCTCATCAGGTTATTGTCTAGGGTTAACAAGATCCACTAATTTAAATGAATTATCCAGAGGTTAAATCCACATAAAACTTATCATAATTTCGCACCTGCTACTTATTCCAGGGGTTCCTGGTCATTCTCATTCATGAACAAATTTCATTAGAAATATATAAAACACTATATTCTATGATAGAATATTCATCATCTAAAAATAACATATTTTCTTTTAACAAATTTGAAATGAAAATTTGGTAAATATGGTAATTAGATCATTAATAAGGCATGATAATTACAGAAAGGTGAACCTTAATGGTATCTACATAAATTAATCTAATATCATCTTTTCCTAAGATATATTAAGTATAAATCCTGGCACCTTATGGTGGAAAATTAAACTTTTGTGTAATAACATGTGTTCAATAAAATTAATGAGTAGCCTAACTTCCCCATTCAACATAGAAGTTACTGTTTTACTGGTTGTTTCATCACAAGGCACTTATAATAATGCATATTTATAAACAAAAATATCAACAAATTCAGTAATTATTCCTTAATAATCATAAAAAATACCCTCATAAGAAACTATTAATAATTTTCCTACTTATTCGAAGAAAATAAAAATTTATTTCCCTTGATTCTTGATCATAACCTTGTTTTGTCATCATCACAATTGAAGACTACAAACTAATAAAACTGATGAACTATCCTAGGATAAAAAGTTATATCATTTTAAAAGAACCAAACTAACCATACATGGATATGTATTACTTCTAGTACTAAATAATTATTTGATACCATCCATCCAAATTTTACATCCATCTTAGTTAATACATAAAATTTTAAAGCTCTTGATGAATATGTTAAATAGAAGAAGAACCACTCGACTCTCATATTTATTTCATCGGAGGAAACAATTTAGATAGCGAATACTTAGTAGGACACTTTATTATTTCCTTATGGATTAGTCTACTAGACATGATCAAAGATTACGAAAAAGTATTGCGGTTTAATGTTCATTACAAATTATGTTTTACTAGGTTTGAGAGAGAATAGAAGGCCACAAGAAGTACTGTGGGTAAGAACTAAAAGAATCTTATTCATAACATTTCTCATTTAAAAATTTGAGTAATAAATATAAAAATAATACTTGAAAATAAAATTTTGAAGGTGATAAAATATTCGTATTATTTTATAGAAGTAAAGTAAACCATTTGAAAATAAACATTATGGTTCAGAAAACAAAGAATAAATGAAAATTCACAATCATATGAACAGATTTATTCTGTGATGAACTAGTGGTGATACATTTCACATTACTGTGAAGATCAAACCGATGAGTTAACTATAATGGTTAAATAAATACAATGTGGATACGACTACAATATTGAACAAAACTACAATGGTGAGACAACTAAAACGGGGAGGAAAATAAAATGGCGAGTCATACCAAACAGTTTGTCATAACCAATGGTGTGTCATACCAAGCACTGTATCATACCCAAATAATCAGATAATTAATGTTATTTACCAATAAATTCAATATTTATATCATCCTTTTGAAAATGATCTCTCAAAAAGTGACTTCTTACATCGATATGTTTTTTTCTAGAATGTGAAACATTATTACTAGAAATTCGTGTAGAAATTTTATATTCAAAATTTATGGTGAAATGATGGAATTGATATCCATATTCTAGTCATTTATGTTTCATATACAAAATTTGTTGACATCAACTATTAGTAGCTACGTATTCATCTTCACCAGAAGACAATTCAATTGAATTTCTTTTCATAATAAAACATCAAAATAGAAGAATTTCAAAAACAAATGACATGTTATAGAGGTGGTTTTTTTCTATATAACTTATATCCACAAAAATCATAATTATAATAAATAAGTAAATTACATTTTTATCTATAAGGGTAAAATAATCATAAATTGGTAGTATATTTCAAGTATTTGAAAATTACATTGAAAAAAACCAATTGTGGCTCCTTTGGATTATCATAAAAGTGAGAAAACACACACAAAATAAAAATTATCTTAGGTTAGAAATTATTCTATAAGATAAGGCTTTTCACCATTCCTCTGTAACTAGTTTTCTAGCTTCATCAAGATCAAATTTAAAGGTGGTACTCATAGAAGTATCACTACTTTTAGTGCTTTCCTAGTTGAATCATTTTAAAATATCTTATATATTAATATTTTTAATTAAAATAATTCCTTCTTTATATTGAATGATTTTAATTCCAAGAAAGTATATAAGTTAACCGATCAAAATCATTGCAAAATCATTTTGAATCATTTTAGAAAAACCAATACAATGTTAATTTCTCAAAGATCCAAAAACAATATCATCAACATATCATTTAATGACTAAAACACGTTTTGAAATTAGTCTTATATAAAGATCACAATTAGCTATAACTTTTGAAAAACCTTTTGAAATATGAAAATTTTTGGGCCTATAATACAAATCCCTTAGATTCGGTTTCAAACCATATATAGAAAAAGATAAATTGAATACTTGATTTGAAAAATATGTATTTTGAAAACCTAGGGGTTCTTCAATAGAAAAATAATCAACTACAAAACCATTAATGAATTTACTTTTGACATCAATATGAAAAATATTGAAATCAATATGATTTGAATAGTATTGAAGGATTCTAAGGGATTCATGTCTGGAAACTGGTGAAAAGGTCTCCTCATTTTTGATACCTTCATCAACATTATAATGTTGTGAAAAATTATATCATTTTTTCTGAAAATTGATCTTTAATTATCTAACTTGTTTCTTAAAAACCATTTAGTGTCTATAATAAAGGTGTTATTTGGTCTATCTACAACATCCCATAATGTGTTTCATTCAAAAAAAAATTGCATGCATTACCATCACAATAAGTCATCACTAATTGATTAATTAATGTTTTTTGTTCAAGATGAGAAAAGAATGCTTGATAATAAACCTTATTTATAAGTGAATACCTATTATATGTACTTATATCTAGATATTGTACCACAACGTATAAGGGGTGGTAATTAATAGTTATAACAAATATTGAAAACAAATACATGGTCACTTTATAATTTTCTATAGGTTCAGGTTCAGGAAGTTATTGAAATGCTTCAAAATTAGAGTATTTTTATAATTGTTTAAAAAACAAAATATAATTGTTTTGAATTTTTTTCAAATAAGATAAATCATCCTGATGGTTTTCTAGGAATATTTTGGGCTCATTCAGATTGGTTTCATCAAATTTTACATGGAACAGTTCTTCCAACATTTATTAATTTCATTAAAAAACCTATAATATTTATTAGAAATTGAATAACCCCAGAAAATTACTTCATCATTTTTAGAGTCTAATTTTCGAATATTATCCTTAGTGTTAAGAATATATATAGTAGATCCAAAAAATATAACGTAAATATCCTTAGTCATCCTATTATTCCAACGTTTGTATGTGTCGTATTCAAGACTGATTTAATTAAAAGTCTATTTATATTGTAGTAGACTGTATTCATAGACTCTTCCCAAAAATAAACTGGTAGGTTATTCTCATTTTTCATGATTCAGGATATCTCTTGTATTGTTATATTCCTTCTCTCAACAACTCCCTTATACTGGTGTTTCCTAAGAGAGCAAACATTATGTGTGTATCCATTTTATGGGAAAAAAGATTCAAAATCATGACTTTCAAACTCATAGAAATAGCCAATTTTTATCTTCTTAATCCTAATTTCACATAGGTTTTTTAAGACCGGTCATAATTAGTGAAAAATGAAAAAAAATTACATTTGTTATCTAAAAATAATAACCTATTATACCTTGAAATGTAATATACTAAGATACTATAGAAATTAAAATAGAATTACTATTATTGATTTGGCCAAGGTAGATTATTTTCCTTTTAACATTATCACAAAAGGTTAAATGACCATGATCAACTTTAATATGGATCCTAAAATAGTAATTATCTTTTCTAATTTGACATAAACATCCTCTGTCAAATTATAATTGAATCTTAAAATATTCTTTATATATTTTTCCAACAGAACAGGTTATATGCATGGAATTACATTGCTACATAGATATTATTGTATCCAATATTTTTTCAATAAATTTATGCATGAAATTTATACAAGAAATTACATAGGTATTAAAAGCATCATTAATTTAAATACACCACCCATAGTGTTGACCTCACTATAATAGTTTTATATTGAAGGAATTTTTCTCTCAATGATAATATTTTTATAGAATTAATAGATTACAATAGTCTGAAGTTCATCTTCTCTTAGCTTGCATTGAATTTTTGGATGTAATAATTGATTGAATTCATATACTACCATAACTTTTAAATTTCTTTAACTCCATGTAAATAGTATTTTGTGGAAAATAAATTTATAAAATAGATATTTCGTGGAGTTATACATGAGTCTAGAGACTCATAAAGAGTGATGTAACAGTCAGTAGTAATGAAAATTAATATGATATTATTTTTTGGGAGTTATATGTCCTTGTTATATGAGAGTGTAGAAATATTTGAAGCATCATATTCAAGAGTCTCATCTAGGAGTTTTTGAGGTTAATGTGTGGAATGACTGAGATATTTATGGTAATACTCTTGAGGTATTGTATGATGGTAGTCAACATCAAGTGATGTATAATGTAAATATTTTCAAACCATCAGATACAAATGATATATAACTACATTAGTTCCATATTTCAACCCCTTGAAATACATCCTAGTGTAGATAAGATGTATCAAGTTATAAGAGGTCAGTTTTTGTGGTCTAGTGTGATGTTTTCAGTTACAGATTCTTTCTTTTGGTGTTTAGTCTACCATAAGTTAATGATTATGTATCATGTTCCTTATGGCTTGTTTTAGACACCTTTAATTCCCTATAATATTTGGAAGGACACCTCAATAGACATAATAAAAAATTTACCCAAATCATAGGGTTAATTTGGTCCAATATGGGTGATTTTTTATATGCTTAAATAAGTCAAATCAATTTATAATGACTAGATGAGATAAGGATTTTAGTGGGGGTTATTAAGGACTTCCTAAGA
Organism: Viscum album; assembly: GCA_963277665.1. Lineage (NCBI taxonomy): Eukaryota > Viridiplantae > Streptophyta > Magnoliopsida > Santalales > Viscaceae > Viscum > Viscum album. The sequence goes on from OY728127.1 coordinate 322,199,969, forward strand.
TAAGGTACTGTGGATTCATAAGGATTATATGAAAATAATGTTTGATCATGATCCCATGTTTAGCTATTGGGACTAGAGATATCATCATCATACACTAACACCCAATTATTCTACACTAACCCTTTTCTTCTACAGTTGGATGGATATAAATAATGGATCTTCTATTCTTTAGATGATGTGTTATACAATTTCATTATGGATGTTAGAGGTCTATGGGTAAGGAAACTAACCTTGGAAGAGTTGAATTATAAAAATATTTATCCCTATAGAATTAGTATTTACCCATTTGAATAAATATATGAAAACAATTTCCCATATCCATTTGGATGAACTGAGGATGAAGAGTAAGCTATTCTTGGAATGAGATTTTTATAGAGTATGAAAGAGATGGTACTTGTGACAAAATAGAGAATAAATGTGTCACAAGACAGTCAAATGTACTATGATAATAATAGATGGTTGCCTCTAGAGTTTAATTTTAGATATTATGTGTCCTTGTAGGTTTTGACCCCACAAAAGGTATTGTAGGTTTAGTTGTGTGAGTAATATTTCACCTCATTTCATTATACATATTAGGTGGCTGATTCGTGTTTCTGTGGTGGTGTATTGGATATCCCTGCCCCCATAGATGATTGAGATTTGTGACATATTTCATGTATTAAAGAGTCATCAACATCTCGATATTGATTTTTACATCAATGATTTATAAATGATATAGGTTGAATACGGTTAATCCTTAGACGCTTGACCTTTTGAGATTTAGGACTGTCCCGATAAGCCGTAGTGCGAGAATCCCATTCCATTGGATCATATCATGTGGAGGTTCTATGGATTTGAGGAGACAACGTGGGATAAAAAATAATAGATACGCACTAAGTATCCCATGTTATATGATGGATAACCTTATTTATTAATATTCATTATTTTCCCTTTCAATTTATATAGAGTTATTGACCTTATCATATTATGCGATATTCTTTCTCTTCCATGATTTAATTATCTTATATGTGCATTATCTTATGTGGGAGGTATCTCCCTTAGGATTGTCTTTTGAGTATCATTATTGATGTTTCATTGTTTTGTACCTTGTTCCTCTGTTGTGTGGGAATGTTCTTATTATAAGAAGATAATAGAGATTTATCTCATGGGGTGGTTGTTCAGAATCCTCTCTCTTATTATTTTGGGTGTGTTTATAATTTTTAAGGATGATAATTATTTGAGAGGTATTTGATCTAAGGTCATAGATTTTTAATACCTGTCACGTTTTCATAAAACATAGAAGTGTGAATAGATTTTTTTTAATATTATTAAGTTGTAATATTATTCTTGAGTTTAGTTGGATAACATTTCTATCTAACTTATTCATACATTCTATTAGAATTTTCTTATCATCATTTTATTTGTTATGAAGTCAGACCTTCCTTCATTTGGTTGATCATTAGTGTGGCCAATCTTTTGGTCATGCATTCAATCTATGGTCATGTCATTTATCCATCATGTAGTAAACATATTTTTCCATTGGTTGATCCATGGTTCATTGGTTGATTCTTTTCATCATCCAATGTATCCTTCTATTTCTTTGTGCATTCAATCCATGCAACATGAATGATCAAAATAATTGGTGGTTATTTATTGAATTCAATCCATGAAGTCAATTTATAGATTAGTCATGCACGACCAATCTATCTCTTTATACAAAAAAAATATAGTTTTTTTTGGAAATTCCTAAAATAAACTAAATTACCATTTCATGTAAAATATGAAATTATTAAGGGAAAATTCATATTCAAAACCCAAAACAATTTAGATAATTTATTTCTTAAATTAAAAGATAAATGGAGATTAAAATAATTCATTTCATATAAATATAATCTAATCTTAATTATTGTAGATTAAAGGAAATTTTTTACTGTAATTTAGGTTATATTTGAGATATATTTAATTTTATGTTTTCATTCCTTAAAACAATATATAATTTTCATCTATTATTGATGTATATTGTTTCACCAGGTTTAGGTAATTGAAAATTCTATTATCAAGTTCTTTATGCCTTCTATGATCAAATCGATGATCTTTATATGAGTTACCAGATCTTTCCATACATTATCCTATATCCATTTTAAATGTAGAAAAATAATGAATTATTCTCATAAGGTAGGGCAACTATTTATTCTATTTTGTTTGTGTGGTAGTGTGATAATATCATGTTCAGTTTCATTTATTTGAGAGATTTATATTTACCATAATTAGATAATTATACTGAAATAATTTATTAAATACTATATTTTAATAATATGTAAATATTTAAATGAAGAAAATGAATTAATTATATCACATGATAATACTTAATTTACGTGTGGAAGATAAATATCTTGATTAAAAATGATATTTTAAATCTAGGATACTTTATATAAAAATATTTTATTACTATTATTGTAAAAAAAATCAATGATGAAAATTGAGATAGATCTCATGATTCATTTAAATTTTTAATATTTATTATAATATTTGAATTTTATATGGTAGATAAAAAGAATAATCAAATACAAAATTAATATTATTAATTAAAAAAATGGAATCTAAAAGGATAATGATATTATTTCATCATATAGTTCTGTTTGATAGATTTTTTATAACAATTATTTTATAATTATATGTATTAGATAAATAAAAGGAGACATATCACATGTTGAAGATAATTAACATTTTGTGATATAAATACTAACTAAATCATTGTGATGTTATGATCCATTGAGAATTTTTATTCCTAAAAATACCTCACGTTATTTATCAGATAGTATAATATATAATTAGTTGTATTTTTTTCTTTATTTGAATGGTTTAATTTCTTGAAAATTTTAAAATATTTTAAATCTATAAAATGGATGATATGTTAGAACAAAGAAGATTAAATATTAATTACCATTCTTAATTTGAATTTTTGATTTATAAAATAATGTTTAAAATGTGATTATGCTTCTTTATAGCTATTGTTATATACATACAACAAGGTTCTTGATACATAAATCATATTCCTAACAAACCAATTAATTACATATGGGATTAAAAATGTGTTTTTAATAAATATCATTATTTGGAGATAATTAAGCGCTTCGTTATTATGGAGGGTGGACACCTTATTTATTGGACTTAGTTTCCTTTTTTCATTTTCTGGGGAGTATATATTCCATATGTATGTTTTTATAGGTTTATTATATCCTTGTTTTTTTGATAATTTAATAAAATTATATGGTTGAGAATGTTTGATGATCAATGGGAAGGAGTCCTAAGATGTAGTGATGGAAAATTTTAGTGATAGTGGCATGTGTTATGATATGTGAAATGGTGAGGGAATAAAAGTGGGATATGAGGATGATTTTAGATTGGAAATTTCTCATTGAAATACACAATAACATTCTTGATTCTTGTTTGATGTCCAGATAGACATAGGTTATAAAAATGATTTGTTTCAAACTACTTATAGTTGTTTGATCTGATGAATGGATAGTAAATCTTTACTATAGAAGCATAAGACAATGTTTTAGAGAGACAATATAATTTATGAATGAATAATTAATTAATTAATTAATGTGGATGATTCATGGGGATTATAAATAATGATGACATACTTGAGAATAAGTAAGGAGATAATGTATTGAAGGAATATGGCTTAGAGTATTATAGAATTAATCATAGAAATGAAAATTTAATAATGTATATTAATGGAAGATTAATTAATTACCCAATTAATTTTATTATAGAATTCTGGTTAAGATCTATTACATGATAGTATTTATTAGGTATATTGTGCTATAATACATGAATATTATTCTATGTCTTTTCATTTTACTTTAATGTTATTATAAACTATATATTATATATATTCCAATTTCATATTCTTCACCACCCATGTTGGTTGGGAAAAAGACACTCATATGTATTGAGTAGTGTTCTACTCAATATTAATGACAGAGATAGAATATATGGATGAATTTTACATCTCCATTACTATCCCTACCGTTTTATAATTATATTGGAATATATATAGCTATAATGGCTTGTGTATTGGGTACATATGATTATATGACGTGATGGATATCTATTTTACTAAAAATTTATGTTGAAGCAATAAAAACATTGGGGTACAAAACATGCCGATATATATTGGTTCTAGTTATATCTTCCCATGGGTTTCTGTGCATGGGTTGGGATGACTTAACGTATAATGAATTTACACAGTTCGTGGTGTATTCCATGAATATAAATAATTACAACTGGTGATGACGATGATGGTGAGTTATACGGATAAATTGGATATATAATGGATTTAATAATTATTAATGGTATGTTGGATGACTTATAGTGATTATTGAACACAATGTATGACATTGAGGTGTGAGAGTGACAAACCAGTAGTAAAGTAGAAGCAAGTTACATTTATTTATTATATGCTTTTGATAAATAATTCCATAATTTAATGTTTTACTTTGTGATTTTTCCATGGTGAGTATGGTAAAGATTGTATTACCTACTTCAGTTATAAGATAGATTTATTTGTTATTTATTGGTATATATTTTACTTGTTTCACATTTTACACGAGATATTTCATGGAGGATCCTACTAATTATACATGTTATAGTCACCCAATGTATATATCAATAATTTTTTAAATCCACAAGAGTTGATTGGGGATATAGATTGGTTTTATTTGTTTACAGGAGTTTTCTAAGAGATTATTAAGCAACATGAAAATTTCAAAGGATTTAATTTTCATAGTTGAAATTTTCTTTCATTTCTTTCATTTCATATATGACATCACATATATTGGGATTACATCTATATTCATGAATGGTTTTGTTTGATTGATTATCATATTTTATTTTATTATTTCAAATATATATGAGGTTAATTACTCTTACTTATATGATTCATATACCCTTAGTGCTTATATATAACTCTTGGCCTATTGATGGTGACCTTTAGGGGTCTAAATCTTAATTTTATTCATTACTAGCTGGGGTAGGGTACAATTAGAGGGATGAGGTCCTAAAAATAATTTTCTTCAAAAAATTGAAAATATTATATAGGCGGTGAGTCTTACACAATCCACCTCTCATCCACATACATAAGGGATATGTTTTGAGATATTTAGGTAATTTCCTATTCAATTTAACTTTATGAAAAAAAATTATGTTTACCAAAATACCTCATTTTTTATTATTGATGAAATTTTTTATTAGAGAAAAAAATTCTTTTTTAACTAATTTTTTAAGTCTAATTTAAAATTTAAGAAAATTTTAGTAATATTAATTTCCAAAATTTGATAAAAATTCATTATAAAGTATTAAATATATATTGCATAAAACTGTTTGAGAAAAAAATCTCACTTAGGTTCCCGAATGTCGACAACTTGTTCTTAATAATAAATTAATATTTATTAATTTATACTTTTACTAATTTGTTACATCTTTTATTAGGAAAATTTTTTCATAATATTTCAACACATTCTTATATCATAATAATTTTTTAAATTTAATGGTATTCATGAAAAAAATATTTTTTACTATTCAACTATATAAAAATTCTTGATAATTACAAAAAATTCATCATAATATAATATTTTATTTAAAATTTCAAAAATGATGCTCATTTTTTTCAAATAGAAATTATACAAGATCTAAATTCATCATTTAAATGGAACAATTCACTATAATGATAACTATTTTTTAGGAAAATATCATTTTCAAAAATTCTTTGTTCTTATTTATGTATCCTAAAAATTACTAATTAAATTAGTTTTATTTTATTATTCATATCAATAAAATATTTTATAATTATTTAAATATATTATCTTTAGTTTCATAAAATATAATTATATAGGCCATAAAAATATTTTTTTATAAAAATACATTTTAGAAATAATATGAATGTACTCCTATTACATATATAGTAATAACAATTGAATGAACGTTAATTTATTTTGATGTCTATGTTATCAATAAATTTCGTTAAAATCATCCATTAGTAGACATTTATTGAAATTGAACAATGCTTTAAAAAAATAGTTCATCAAAAAATATTAATTTTATATTAAATATTATTCTCTAAATTCCCTTAAAATTAATTTTTTAAATTCTTACATTATAATTATATAATTCCATTTTAATAAAAATCATTCTATGAATTTTAAAAATATGGAATATCACACTTTCATAATAATAATTCCAAACAATATTTTAAATTTGTTATTATATTTTTCATTCAATTTTTATTTATGAAATTAATTATTTTGAAATTATTACTAATGGTACAAAAATACAGAACAACCAATAGATACATGTATATCTAATGAACATATATCCAATGACCATATTTCTGACTACAAAACCTTCAATGACCAAATTTACAATAACTTGATTTTGTTACAATATATTGATTTACAAAAACCATTCATTATATTAATACTTCTTAAGTCACAATTCTCATTACATTTTATGGATTTTAAAAAATATCATCCCCATTAATGATTATCTTTATCATTTTTGGTTTAGTTATACTATTGGTGGTTCAATAGGGGGAATATGATTGAATGGATCTCATAGATTTAATGAAAATATTAATTTCAATTTGTTTCCCCTTTTAATTTAAGCACTTTTAAGGAATTTACTAATCCATGGTATCAAAAACATTTCCCATGGAATAATGATTATCTTTATCAAGGTGCATGTAATAACATTAATTAATTATACCCAAAATATTACATATGATAAAACAAGTTCCAGTGCATACATCTTTGAAATATTCCTAAAATAGGAGAAATAATTATGTGAAAACATGTTTTGATAGATATGAGATATAAAAAAGTAACATTTCTTAATAATGAGTAATAAAATTGTTTCACACAAAATAGTATATAAAAATGATTTCTTATATTGAGGATCATTTCCATGAGATTCATCACATGGGACACTAAGTCCAACAAGTGATTGGCATCGATCCCATTATCAATATAATTTCGGAAATAGTTTCATATGGGATTAGGTTTAATCCAATTCTCAAAAACATGTAATATAATGAGATATAAAGAACTTCCCATCATATTGGAGGGATATACAAGGCCATCCCATCACATTATGATTAATAATTCATATTTGTTCCTTTATATTTTGAAAACATTCAAAATTTACCATATAATTATTAACACATGAAAAAGAAAAATGTTTCATGAAAATATCCATTAGACATAATCAAATTTTATATAGATAATAAGGGGTTTGGTTTACATAGATAATATTAACATTAAATAAGTGGAATATGATGACATGCACTTATTTCATTACGTAGTATTGAATTTTGTTAAGAAACCAATTCCTTTCACATGAAGGATATTTTCAAGTTTTTAGAATTAGGGAATTTGATATAATACAGTCATAACATAACACATTAAAATAGAGGGGACACCATAAAAATAGTATTTATTTCGTCCAAAATAAAAAAAATCAAATAAAACACAGTTTCTTTGAAAATTATTCAAACATTTAACATGTATTCCTTATTTTTATTAAAAATACTTATAACATCTGATAATATTTTAAAAAACATGGTGTGAGATAAAAAAACTCAGTACGGGATATAAAAATAAGGAAAGTGCACATTAGTCCATGAATACATTTAGCACAAGAAATCATTTAACAAAAACATTTTCAACCAATATATATTTAATTTGTGAAAAATTATATTCCTAAATACCAAAATGAACATAAATAGAACCATAAAGCTATATTGGGGAATTACATACATAATCTTGCAACCCTCTCTGCTACCTTATAATTTATAACCCTCACGACTACCTTGTAATTTTGTTAACCATTGTAGTTTCACGAGTTACTATACAGAAGACCTCCCACATAAAAATACTCAATTAATTGGAGGGAGATAAAGGTCCAACCATTCATCAAATTTAATTCCCATGAACCAGAAAATAATCATACAACTTGAAAGAAATTCATAAAAACATTCCTTCTGAATTTAGTGAAACATAATTTTAATAGATGATTTAAAAAAAACCCTTACAAATATCATATAATTCAAGTGAGATTTAATAGAGTGGATGGAATATGTATTTACAATATAAATACTCATAATTAAACCTAAATAAACAGAACCTTCCACACACAAAAATTTAATACCACATAAATAACGAATTAGAAGGTAAACCAAAGAATGGAAATCAGGTTAATAATTCCCTTACCTCAGGTTTATCTTAATAAAAATTCATTTAAAACACCTTTATAATGATTAAAAAAGTGTTATTAATATCTTAATGGAACGTATTCAAGTTTTTAAAACCTTATATAATCCTTTAATAACATCGTTTCACCCTTTAATTTTTAGTATTTTCTTCCTTTCATTGTTTTGATTGCATTCATTACATGATTTCGATGATCGGTTCATGATAGATAATCTTCTCGATTGGAAGTGAAACATCAGAATTGCAGCTGAAATGTATTTAAATATTTCCAAAACCATAAATTATTCCATTTATCATTTTTAATTCTAACATGATGAGGATTCATAAGTTAAATCATTATTGATTTCGTTTACATCATTTTGTCTATTCTTTGATCGTAATGAACACATTTTGTTTTATAAATTAATAACAACTGTAAAAAATTATTCCAGAACCATAAATAAGATATAATACATAAATTATAATCTGGTTCATCCATAATATTGGTTTCATGGCTAGTATTGAAGGAAGAATAAGAATTTCAATTCGTATCATCCAAGATGTCGGTAAATCAACACATCAAAGACGGTGATTGAATTTCATGAATAAGTGGGTGAGGAGAAGATGTATAATGGAGATTATTCTATAACCATGATGAAATCCAGAATTTTTATGATTCTAGATAAATCATGCCTCTTGGATAAGATGAATTATTAAAAAAATAATAATATAAAAGAAAATGAAAATAAAAAATGAAAACAGAAGATGATGATTACCTCTTGATCTCTTCTCCTTGAGATCATTCATAAGACCTTTTGTTTTGAACTTTTGGTGAGACCAGAATCTCTAAGACATGGGTAAGAGCCTTGGGTGGAGTATTGGGAACAAAATTGGTATGTATCAAGTCTTGAGATGTGTGGTAGTATGAGGGGTAATAGGGTGGTATTTATAGTGGAGGAGAAGTGGTATTTTACATTATTTTAAGTACTATTATAATATTTTTTTTCAGTACTGTGAATAATCTTTACTCATGTATCCCCTAATATTAATAATGGAATGTGAGTTCGAACCATGTTGTATTACATCACTTATGATGACATAAATTGTGTATTGAACTGATAATTTTAATATACAGTATTTTATAGTATTTCACGATTGATCAAAAACTCAAGAATTGTAGAAAAATCCCAAAAATTCACCCTAAACATTTTCGATGTCTAGAATTAAAAAATGAACTCCATTTTTGGAAAAAAAAATTATAAATATTATGAGATTAATTTTTAAATAAAATCATAATATATTCAAAAATAAAAATACTAAATTTATATCTCTTTTCTTACATCTTGAAAAATTAATCAAGTTGAGATTATTTTATTTCCTTAAGAAAATAAAATAATAATACAATTTAATATTCATTACAGTCATATAACTATTAATATTACTATTCATAAGGGTATGTTTTTATTCAAAAAAATGGTGTTCCTATCAAACTCCATATAACATACTAATCACATTTGTACATAACCATTTTTTGAAATTCAAAACATATAAGTGACCGAATTATGTTTAACAGATATTTATTAATATCTACGTAAAACAATTTTTTAGGCATTTCAATTGATTTTTAAAACCATGGGGTGTTACATTTTCTCCACCTTCTGGAAATTTTACCCTCACAATTTTATTTACATATTAAACAAGTGAGGGTACATTTCCCTCAAAGCATTTTCAAACCCCCATGTGGATTTTTAAAAAATGTGGATTGTCCAAAAAATGATTACCTTGGATATTTCCTTATTCTAAAATAATTAATCCCTTCTATCAAGAATCGAAAGTGGTTTCTCATCAAAAAAATTGTTCTCTTCCAGCTAAACTGCTTCTAGGCTCAAAACATGAGTTGAATCTAGAACTTAATTTATCAATATGGGATCAAGAAAAACATTGTGTAACTAATAAAAATGCATATAAATAGTTACTAGGTAGGTGACTATTCCAATATTATAAAGAATTTCATATGGTCCAATGTACGGTGGACTTATCTCTCCTTTGTTACAAAAACACATAACAATTTTCCATGGAGTGATTCTAAGAAAAACATGATCACCTACCTCAAAAGAAACGTATTTCCACCTGTTGTCTGCATTACTTTTATTTTCTACTCAGAGTTGTCCTCATGTGTTGCTAAAATATCTTCACCTTCTCAGCCCTTACATCTAGTAATTATAGACCCACCAAGTTCCTTTCCAACTTCATCCCAAAAATATAGAGTTCGACACTACTTCCCATTCAATGCCTTAAAAGGTGACATCAATATACTAGAAAGAATATTTTTATTATAAGAAAACTCAAGTAAAGAATGAGGTTATGCCCAAAATCCATAGTAGTCCATTGAAAAAGATTGATTCATATCCTCCAAAGTGTAAATCGTTCAATTTGGCTGCCCAACTAATTAAGGATGAAAATTCGTAATGAAATTTAATTCTGTTCCCTATGACTTATGAAGGCCCATCCAAAAAGATAGATGTGAACCTGGGATCTTGGTAAGATATAATTGAAAGAGGAAATCCATGTAACTTGACATTCTCTTTGATGTACAGTCGAGAAATCTGATCTAAAGACTTTGTATCTCGATGATAAATAAAATGTGCACTTTTTCAGTAAATAGACAACAGCCCAAATCACATTGTTACCTCATGAAATCATATGTAGTCCAACAATAAAGTCAACTTATTCATTCTCCCATTTCCACATTGGAAATAGAAAATGATGAAGAACCCCCTTCGGTAAATTCCAATCTTCTTTAACCTGTTGACATGTCAAACATTTCATGATAAAATCAGCAATATCTCTTTTCATTCCATCCCACCAATAATACTCCTGAATGTATCTGTACATCATAGTACTGCCAAGTTGAACTGATAATGGATAACTATGAACTTCCTATAAAAAATCATTCTTCAACTGGGAATTCACAAGGTATAGATAACTTCTTTCCAAATCATAAAACACATTTTTTTCAAGGTTATATTATATGAACTTACCCATTTTAACAAATTATACCATTTTTAATAGCTCACAGTCTTCCTTGTGCACATTCTTAATTCTGTCTGATAATGATGTCTGCACTAAAACATGAATCAAAATAGAGGTATTTCCTACACCAACAACTTATAATCCAAAATCCATAAAATCATTAATCAAGGGATAATGTTCCAAACGTAACATGGTTAACGATTCATGATGTTTTCAGCTCAAGGTATCCACCACATTGTTTTATTTTCTCAGATTTTAATTGATCGTGCAATCATAATCCTTTATTACTTCAATCCGTCTTCTCTACCTCATGTATAATTCCTTCAATGTGAATATATACTTCAGACATTTATAGTCAGTATATATTTGACATTTTTCTCCATATAAATGATGCCTCCAAATTTTCAAAACTGAAACCATAGCTTCCAATTCCAAAATCATCTGTGGGATTATTTAACTCATGAGGTTTTAGATGTCTTGAAGAATAAGTAATCACATGATAATTATACATAAGAACACAACAAATTCCCTTCAATGATTCATCATTGTAGATGAAGAACATTACATTTCGAGAAGGCATGGACAAAACCGGTGCATTCACCATTCTATTCTTTATTTCCTGAAAAAAACATCATTGTATTCTATCCAAATAAATTTAACCCCTTTTGAGTTAACTTAGTTACTGCGCTAGATAACCATGAAATATTTTTAACAAAAAATTAGTAATAACATTCTAATGTAATAAAAATACAAATCTCATTAGAATTTGTGGTTCTTGGCCATTCGTCAACCACTTTTTTTTTGCAAGATCATCTTTATTCCATTCTTATTTACAATGATCGCATGAAAAGAAATCGGTTTCAACCAAAAATTACACTTTTTGAATTTTCCATATTGTTTCTTTTCCTTTATGGATTTTAAAAACAACCCTTGTATATTTTTCATGCTCCTATTTATTGTTAGAAATTACCATAATTTCATCAATAAACACAACTATAAACTTAATGATGAACTCTTTAAATATTTCATTTTTATGTTTTATGTATATAGTAAGTGTATTGGTTATCCCAAACAACATAATAACAAATTCATAATTCCCATATCTAGAATGAAAAAATGTTTTCAGGATTTTGTCCTCCTTCACCTTCATCTCTTGGTATTTGGATCTCAAGTCAATCATGGAAAAGTACCGAGCTCTCTAGAGAAGATCAAAAAATTCATTGATGTTAGCCAATTGATAATTTTTTTAATTCATAGATCAATAATCAATTCTATGTCTCAAGGAGAAATCATTATTTTTAACAAACAATATAAGATCACCCCATGGTGAAGTGATAGGATGAATAAAACATTTATTAAGAAACTCCATCAACTGATTTTTCAGTTCAATAAGTTCTTTTTGAGCCACTTGATATGGTGGTCCTGAAATTTGATTAGCATTCAGAACTATGTCAGTTGTGTATTCGACTTCCTAATTACGCATTACACTAAGTAACTCATCATGAAAAATATCAAGGTATTCATTTACGATAAGCACATCCTTAATCAAAACAATTCCATTGTTTTCCAAAACATCAGAAAGGTAAAATTCATTTCCATCATTCAAATATTTCACAGATTCTAGATATGTTATGAATTTTATGGATTCATTCCTATATAAAAATAGAACCACTTCCTGAAAAAGAACTTCATTAGCTCTATAGTCAATATTGTCTTGATAAATAGAAAGACAATCCATTCCTAGAATGATAAAAATATCTAAAAAGGTAAAAACCAAATGGTTTTCAGGAAATGTATTTCCATAGACCACAATAGAAATATTCTTATAATTCCACTTTGCTATAATATTTCCCCCGGGTGTTTTAATAATATGTTACAATCTCATTTATTGAGGTGACATTTCCAATTTACGAAAAACTTTCATAGAAATAACAGAATGTGTAGTCCCCATATCAAAAAAAACATTAATAAAATCAAATTAAACTAACAAGTTACCTGATACAACTTCATTGGATGACCTGGAATCTTCTTAGGTAGTTGAAAAGGATCTCAATACACCTTTATGTTTATAGTTTTTCTTCATTTAATCATTCAGATCTCTCTTCGGGAAGCCATTTTCATAAGGAACCATCTCACCAATTTAAAAAAATTATAGTTTTTCTATCAAGATTAGTCACAGGATCATTTTCAATAGAATATATGTCCATATGTCTGAAATTTCCACATCAAAAACACATCCTATATTTAGAAATGCATTCCCTATGATGATTCATTCCAAACTTTTCACAAACTGGAATCTAGATTTTTATACCGTCAAATTTCTTTAATTGATTCTTACACATCGCTTCCCATATGGTCTTCTTCTTATCCCTATTGTCAAAATTCATGTGATCATCATGAAATTCCATCTCTACCCTCTCAACACAATGGACATGTTTTTCATAACTGTTGAATTCATGGGAGGCCAACCCCCTTAGATACCATGACATCAATCCTGAGTAAAAGTAGTTTATTTTTTATCAATATACAGAGTAAGATTTAGAGAATACCTAACCAATTGGGTGAAGTCTTATTCTAACACATCCATTGAATCTTCCTCATTTTTTCTTCAACTCATGGAATTGATTCTCCATCTGACATTGTACTACTATAGGAAAATATTTTTGACGGAAAATACCCATTAAATTCATCCCAATAAAAGGAATTAATATCCTCTATATCCTTGATATTCATTACCTCTAACAACTAATGATCAAATTCATAATCAAAATGATAAATGGAAAGACCTAACATTTGATAATCTGAACATCACATAACCTGAAATAACTTTTCAAGGGATTTAATCCATCCTCTAGTTGGTATTGGGTCAAAGGATCCATTGAATGATGGTGGATGTTGTCTCATTAAATGGTCTACTATTTTCATTTTTCGTTGTTGTACATCTTTTTGTTCTCTTGGATGGATTCCACCACCATTTATTGCCTGAATTCGCTATGTAATTAGTGTAACAAACATCTTAGTTCCAATCCCTACCATTCACAGTAGTATATTCAAAATGTTATCATTCTGTCAGTTCCATTCCTCTTCACCTTCCATGTTTCTTCAGTGGAAAACTATTCTAAACAGACATATCCTAGTAGAAGGAACATGGTAATCATTAAATTCTATAACATTTCAAATTAATCCTAGAGTAAAAATCACTTATAGTATTCGATTAACATCATCTTTACTCCTAATGTTATCTAAACCATCCTCTAATACCAACTATAAGGACCCGTCCTTATTACATTACATAATCATGAATTTAGTTCATAAATCATTTCATTTCACAATGAAAATACCTTCAGGATTAGATATTTATAGAATTTTAAATAATAAATTCATAATATTAGACATTAAAATAGAGTGGATACTAGAAAAATAGTTTTCATTTCATCCAAAATATAAAACATTTCAAATAATAAATGATTTCTTAGAAAAATCATAAAACATTTATCTTGGATACAATATTTTTATTACACATCCTTATAACATGTGAAAATCATTATAAAAAATAGGATGATCACAAAAATCTACGTAAGGGATATAAAAATATAGAAAAAACACATTAGTCCATGAATACTTGTAACACATGAAATCATTTTCTAAAAAAACAAACTTGTCACCCAAATATACATAATTGTGTATTATATGAGTCCCAAAAATCATATTGAACATAAATAGAACCATAAATGTATCCTGGTAAAATAAATACATAATCTTGTAAACCTCTCTATTAACATATATTTTTTTACCCATCATAGCTATCTTACAATTGGTGTAACCATAATAATTCCACTTGGAGTAACCATACGACCAACCTCTATCATACACAAACCCAATGGATTGGATGGAGATATAGGTCTATCCATTTATAATAAAAATATCCTAAGAACCATAACATAATAATCAAACATGAAAATTGCATAAAAACATTGCTTTTGAATTTTGTAAAATAGAATTTCAAAAGCAAAATTTAAAAGAAAATCCCTTTTCAAATATCTCATAATTCAAGTGAGATGAAATAGATTTGTTGAAATATGTATATAAACTCCAAATACACATAATTAAACATTATAAAAACAAATCACACCACACAAACAATTTTAATACCACATAAAGAATGACTTCGACGGTTAACCCAAAGAATGGAAATCGTGTTATGGATTCCCTTACCTTGGGTGTTTCTTACATAAAACTCGTCTAAAACTCTTATATAATGGATAAAAGAGTGTTATTAATATCTAATAGAAACATATTTATGTTTATAACTCATTTTATGATTATATAATATCCACATTTCAGCCTGTAATTATTTTTATTTAGTTTCGTTAATTGTTTTGGGTGCGTTCTTTACATGATTTCCATGATCATTTCATGATGGTTATTCATGTTGATTAGAAGAAAAGATTCAGAATTTGAATTGAATGGTATTTAAATATTTCAAGAACCATAAATTATACAATTTACCACTTTTAATTATTACATGAGGATGATTCACAAGTTAAAATATAATTGATATTCATTTTGGTCATTTTGTTGATTCTTCGATCATAATGAACTAATTTTCTTTTATAAATAAATAACATGGGTAAAATATGATTATAGAACCTTATATAAGATATAACACATAAATTATAATCCATTTCAACCTTAAAAATGGTTTCATGACTAGTTTTTAAAGAGGTAAAAGAAATTGAAACCACACTGTCCACAATGTCGGTAAATCGACACATCACAGACGAAGTTTTAATTTTGTAATAAGTGGGAGAGGAGAAGAAGTATAATGGAAATTCATAAATAAACATGATGATGTCCAGAATATGTAAGATAATGGATCATTTATCCCTCTTGGATAAGTGGAGGTGAGTACTGAAAAATGATAGAACAATATATAGCGACCCTGTCCATTTACATATAACATTACAATATTTTAAGCATAATTTTACATTAGAGTTCAAGAAAAGGATCATGAAGACTAGTTTCTTGGAATGATTGGAACATAAAACTGAAAACACAAAGAAAGAAACAAATATTTATTTAATCTTAATAAATAGATCATAACATCCTTTTTTTCCCTTACATTATCCTAGGGTACCTTGGGGATCACATGAACAAATGGATGATCTAAAAGACTTGTAATTGAATAAACGTATGAATAATGCTTTAACAGATGGGTTAGAAGGCATAACATGATGAAATAAAATGAAATGTATCTTATGTAATCATAAAATATATACATGTAATCATATAAAGATGGAGTTATATTAATGTGAAAGAAACTTCAAACATGGCTTTATTATGAGTCAAATCTAAATAGAAAGATCTTTTCCCACAGTAGGACAAGCTAAGGCTAACCACCAAGAACATTTCACATAACATATCAGAAGACTTAACATTATCCAATTCATTGAAGTACTTTATGGGTTCATGCATACTAACATGTTCATGAACATGATTTCCACATAAATAATCTTATATAATCAATCATACCAAAATGTAATGGAACCCATGGAGAGAAATGGGTATCACATTCATGACATATAGAATAATGAATGGGTTTTCATAAAAGTTTCCATGAGAGATAGGAATTACAGAATACAAAGAAATTAATTAGGTAAAATTAGAATATATAATGGTAAGTGTTGTAAAATATAAGTTACAATATGATATAAAATTATTTAGGAAATTCATAGCATTGAAACATTTTAGTGTGGTTTTAAGGAAAACAATAAAGAGGATTTAAAATCGAAAAGGTCATAATATTTTATTCAAAAATAAAAGTTAAACATTAAGTCTTTAATAATAAAATTAATGATATTATAACAACCAATTTGGATTTAAAAAAAGGATATAGTGAACTTGAAATCAGATAAGGATTCGGGAAGTTCCTTTAAAATGTGTATTCTTATTGGGAAATATCAATGATAGAATTAGATAAAAGTATGTATATCCCCAAAATAGAATGATTTATGGATATTGAACCATGATTTTGGAAAACATAAAAATAATTTTTGAGTTTTACAAAAAAATTAAACTCAATTTCATTTGTGTAAAAAGAAGATAGAGCAACCTGAATGAATAAAGATGATTCGGGTGTAATTCCTTATGGATTATCAATATGGTATCAGGTGTACATAAGAGTCATTAATGAGATTTAATGATATTTATAATGTTTTATACATCATGAGTAATTTATGGGGGAGGTGGGTAATTATATCTTGTCATTATCGATTACTCAGAAAATGTCATAGCATAGAGGACATTTTTGAATAAAATTGAAATAGGAGAATCCTTTACATTAAATCAGATGGTTTTCTCCAATTATTCTTAATAACGTGGATAAAAAAATAATTTTTATTAATTAATAATTCCATAACCTGTTATATATTTAATTTATTTATTATAATGTTTTTATGTTCATTCAAGACCTTTTTGATTGGTTATATGGTTGAATTTCAATGTTTGGGTTTGTTTGCTTCCTTGGTTTTAATGATTGGTTCCTGTTTGGATAAACATGTATGATAGAGATATTCATCCCGAATTGAATTTATATTTTATTACTGAACATATTTTATGTTACATGGCTGAATGTTTAATTTTTTTACTTATAATTAGGTCAAATAATTATATAAACAATAATTCTTGACACTTGAATTAATTTTCTTGATTTTTCTCACAAGTAACTCTTTTCGTATTATTATTTTACATCATGAGTTCATAGTGATTTCAAAACATTTAATACGATAAAATAAACATATAATATTATATTTCAAAAATAAAAATGGTTTCATGACCATAATTTATGATAGTAATAGAAATTTATAACATGTCATCCTTGATTGTGCATAATTAGCTCATCAGAAATTGTTTTTTCATTTATTTGAAATAAATGGTGGGGAAAGGAGAGATGATAATGAATAATCCCATTAGCATAATATATTTCTAGAACCTTTATGTTACTGATGTTATCATACAATTTCGGTGATGGTAGGTGTTGAATGAAAAAAAAATTAACTTGAAAGGAAATAAAAGAATTAGAAAAAGGAATTTACCTCTAGAGTTTATCGCTACAAAGAACCTATTAAGGGCAGAGGTTTTTAACGCCCCGACCCCAGAAGCCCAGAGTAGGAGAATTATTTTATTAAATTTTCATCATTATAAGGAATCAAGTCCTGAAAGACCTATCAGTTTAGCAGTCTTGGAAACTAGATTACATACATGAACGTTACATTACACATTAGAAAATAAAACACAACATAAATGATCTGTTGAGAATTCCATTAATCCCCTTTCATAACCCTCATAATCAATCATAATACACTTCTTGGAATACTCGGAAAACAAAACATATGTAAAGTTTGAGATCAGATTCTCAGTAAGTATAACAATATAATGAAAACATTCATTAACAAGCATAAAAATTTATGGCAATGTATAAAACTAAAACAAATGCCTTTTAAACATAAAATTCATAATAATTCAGCCAAGATAAATCAAATAATTCCATTTACTTATTCGCATGGTTATTCTACTAGTCAAATAATCACATGAATTATTTCTAGCTAATTCCATAATAATGGAATGCATAATGTCATAATTCATAAAAACATACTCAAGGCCTTGTGCCAAGACTAAAAATATGATTAAGTCAAAGCCTTGTGCCGCGACCCTAGTTTGTCTCACCAGACCTAATAATGCATTGATGATCTATAGTGGGCTCCACCTATCACTTAATAAGTCTAATGCATTCATCATATGAAATGGTTTATTCATAACATAAACATTCATATTAAAACAAGCATACGAAATGTCAATACATTATACATAACACCATTCATGGAATAAAAATAACACACCCGTAGTAAAACATATCACAAATCCTACAATATAATACAGAATATTTGTATCATAATAAATCATTCTCAATCATGAATAATATCCCATAAAGGATGTGAAATGCCTGGATCGTTTGTGATCACTGAGAGGGGAGGGGTGAATCAGTGATAACTTTTTCTTTTTAAGAATTGTTCCCTTTGAATTATCAATTCATCCTCTGCAGCTGGTTAAGGCCTAGATCTACTCTTTTAGTGGTGCAGTGATAATGAAAGCATAGAACACAGAGATTTACAAGGTTCGGTACAAAGACCTACTCCTTGCTGTGTTGGTTACACCCCCCAACACGGATTCTTCACTATGCCAAAAGAGGTTTACACAATAATTTGTTATACCCCCCAATTACATGTTGGTTAAACCCCCCAACTCCACAGCATCATCTTCATCATGGCTCCACTTCACTTCTTCAAAGGTGTTGTTCAAAACATCAAGTAGCTTCAACAGTCTTCAAAATATCTCGTTGGTCTTGCTCACCAAAAAACCAATCACTTAGAATGATAAGTTCTTTTGCATTCACACACTTAAGTGTGTACTCCTCCTCTCAAGTTTGGTCTTCTTCACTTGTGAACACACAAGGCTAAGCCTCGGTTCATCCTCCTTGCACACACGCGCCCAAGTGTGGTATATGCTTCACCCAAACTCAAACACCAAAAGAGGCGCGCAAGGGTTGCGGCCTCACTTCTTCAATAGCCGCGCAAGGTGTGCAGATGGCCTCTGTCGCGCAGGGCATGACACCCGTGGGCACGCAGGGTGTAACCAAGCGAGGGGCGCGCAAGTACAGTGCCCGAGATCTTCTTCCTGTCGTGCAAGAGGTAGCGCGCAGGGGACTTCTTCGGGGCCTCGAGTGGCTCCGAGATTCTCAGTCGCGCAAGAGGCTGCGCAGAGGTACTTCACGTAGCTCGGATGGCTTCGTGGGACTCTCGAGTTCTCAAAGGATCAGCAGCATTTCCAAGGGCGCTGGACTTCTCATTTTATAGGAGAGGAGTGTGAATAGAGTCCGCGGGATCCAAAACTTGAACCCCCGAGATCTGCGGCATTTTGAAAACTTCAAACGCGTTAAATATCTTCCGCGTATCTCGTTCTTCTTCTCTGTTTTAATGCGGGTTTTCCATTTTTCGGTTTCCTTCACGTGCATGCGTTTTCGAATGTATGCATGTCTCTGTTTAGGCCCATTCATGCAAAGCACGAACATCCGATGCCTCGGCAACTTTGTTTTCCTTGGCCTCGACCGAATTCATCATCTCATTGCATGCATGAATATTTTAATGCATGAATATGTTCATTATGGACAGACGATCACAATGGTGGCTTTAGCTTGATCGGAGGTGGCCGGGAGCTCGACTTCAGTGCTCGGAGGGCCACTGGTTCAGGCGGCGTCGTGGGAGGTGCCTCGGCCGAGCTCGAGGAATGAGACGCCTCGGAGCCGTCGGATGCGGCGTTGAAAAGATCATCAAAGGCTGGATTAGAACGCGGTGCGCGGCGGATGAATGAGCAGCTGTGATCTAGCGCACGATTGATCGTGCGGCCAGGATGCGCTCCCAGTGAAATTTTCGTGTCCCACATCGAATCACCGAGCGGATTTTCCGCGGTTTATCAACCAGCCGCTCCCAGAGACGGCCAGTTGAAGTTCTCCCTCCACGGCGTCGCCCCGCACCGTGTTCTCTTATCGGGCGCGCTCTTGCGCCCACCCCTGCCACTCGGGCGTGCCACTGGCGCCCACTATGCACACACGGGCGCGCTATGCGCCCACCATGCGCTCCTCCGGGCGTTCCCCTGGCGCCTACGCTGTGTCCTGCGGGTACGCCCCTGCCTCAGGGTTTCTGCCTTGGCCTTGAGGGTTCCCCATGGGCGTGGTGACCGTGAGTCCCACAAGAGACTTGGGTGATGACCCTCGGCTGGCCTCTTTGGTGCCCCATATTTTTTCTAATGGGAAATCTTAGGACTTTGTATAAAACAAAGTAACCAAGTTTCCAATGCCAAATGCCACTTCAACCTCTAAGCCATTTCTTCATCTATATCTCTTCTCCTCCTCTCTTTTCTTCTCTTCTTCTTTATTAGAATTCCTCCAATTCTTCTTCATCATGTATTCAATGCCAAATGCCACTTCAACCTCTAATCCATTTCTTCTTCTATATCTCTTCTCCTCCTCTATTTTCTTCTCTTCTTCTTTATTAGAATTCCTCCAATTCTTCTTCATCATGTATTCAATATTTAAGAATGGAATTCCCGAAGGGTCTTCCTTCAACCGATGCTCCTGAATCAAATAATTCATCAACATTCTTCAATGATCCAATCAGAGATCAAGTTGGATCATCTTCAATTCATCATGCACTAAGAGATAGTGATTGGTCTTCATTAATGCACATCATCCACTCAGTGATTATGGATGGATCATCTTCATCTCATCATGCATTGTTATGACAATGCATGGTCTTCAAACATTGTTGTGACATTGTATCCAGTTGATACAAGTTCTTGGAACTTTAAGAACACCTCAACAATCGTCTGATTTAATGATGCATCTCCAACCATTAGTCTTCAAGCTCTACGTCATCAGTTGACACATAGTGACATGTTATTGACAACAAATGCAATCACTTGGGCACAACAATCTCCCCCTTTGTATTTGGTTGTCAATACTCCGAAGCACATCTTGAAGAATGTCACAATGTGTATGTGCTGATTATTTCTCCCCCTTATTGGCCAACAAATGCAAAGGGATGAATAGGAAGTCATTCCCAAAATGCATAACTGCTTGACTCAGCAACTAATGCTCCCCCTCAAGGGATGCACTCATCTCCTTCAATTCCCTTCATGTCAGTACGAAAACATATAAATTTAGGGAATAAGGAGGTACCTTTCTCTTCCTCAAGTGAGAGGAGAAGGCTGAACATGAAGTTTCAGCCTTAGTTCAACAAATCTTTCTGTAGGCATAGCTTTGGTGAAAATATCTGCCACCTGATCTTGAGTAGAAATGTATTCGAGATTGATGTCCCCACCGGCGACCCTTTCTTTGATGAAATGATATGTTATATCAATATTCTTGGATCTGGAGTGTTGTATAGGACTCTTAGACAAGCCAATTGCACATTGATTATCACATAAGATCCTCAATGGTTTTTCAGCTTTAATTCTCAAATCTGCTAGCTGCACCTGCATCCAAATCATTTGTGTACATGCATGTGTAGCTGCCACATACTCTTCTTCGGTTGTGCTCAATGTTACAGAATTTTGTACTTGCTATACCAACTAACACATCCTTATCCCAGAAAGAAGGCTCCACCAGATGTGGATCTTCTATCAGTGCAATCACCAGCCCAATCAGCATCAGTTAATCCCAACAACTTTATGTTTGTATTGTGTTTGTATAAAAGTCCATAGTCGAGGGTTCCTTTCACATATCTCAAGATTCTTTTAGCTGCTGATAAGTGAGATTATTTTGGGTCACATTGAAATCTTGCACACAAAGTCACTGCATATGTTATATCAGGCCTTGAGGCCGTGAGATAAAGGAGACTGCCAATAATTCTCCTGAACTCTTTCTGATCAACATTGTTGCCTTCTTCATCCATGCATTGTTTGGTTCCAACAGAAATGGGTGTTGAGACTTCCTTTGCATTCTCCATTCCGAACCTTTTCACTAATTCCCTTGCATACTTTTCATGTGAATGAAATATAGAGTTTTTACTTTGTTCCACCTGAAATCCTAGAAAATATGTCATTTGACCAAGCATGGACATTTCAAAGGTTCTCTTCATCTGCTCACCGAATTCTTCACATAGTCCTTCCTTGTCACCAGCAAAAATAATATCATCCACATAGATAATGACTATGAGAGTACCAGTGGTCATTTCTCTGACATAGAGATTACTTTCAACTGTTCCTTTGACAAACTTCATGCTCTTAAGACAACCATCCAACTTGGAGTACCAGGCTCTGGGAGCCTGCTTTAACCCATACAATGCTTTCTTCAATCTGCATACCATGCTACCATCTTTGTCTAGCACAAATCCCTCTGGTTGTTCTATATACACTTCTTCTTCAAGATCTCCATTTAGGAATGCAGATTTCACATCCATCTGATAAACCTTGTACTGATTGTGTGCTGCAACTGCTAAGAACATTCTGATAGTCTCCAGTCTTGCAACTGGTGCAAACATTTCTTCAATGTCGATTCCTTCCATTTGTGAATACCCTTTGCATACAAGTCTGGCCTTATTTCTTGAAACTTCCCCTTTCTCATTGAGTTTGTTTCTGAAAACCCACTTTGTCCCAATTACATTTTTATTTTTGGGCCTTAGCACAAGATCCCAAGTGGAGTTCTTTTCTATTTGATTGAGTTCCTCATGCATAGCTTGTATCCATTCCTCATGTTCAACTGCTTCAGCCACTGTGTGAGGTTCCACTTGAGAAACCAATGCGGTGTGATCTTCCAATCTCAATCTTCTCCTAGTTTTTACTGAGGACTGTGGGTTACCAAGGACATTTTCTGTGTCGACATGTTTCTTCAATTTATTGTATCTCCTTCTTCCATCTTCATTACCTTTCTCTTCATCACTGGTGTGTTCAGAGTTGATCTCACCATCAGTTGGTGTTGGCTTAGTTAATTCTTCATTCTTTTGTTCCAAGGTTGAGTCATTCATTGAGTCATCATTATCCACATTGTATGGTTTGGTGTTGTTTTCAATTATTCTGACATCACTACAGTCAATCATTTTGTTCAACCTCTTATTCCAGCATCTGTAGCCTTTTCCATCAGGTAGGTAGCCCATGAAGATTCCTTCTTCTTCTTTTTCCTCAAACTTTCCCAGATTAATGTTTTTAATCTTGATGATGCACGGACTGCCAAAGACTCTGAAGTACTTAACAGTTGGTTTTCTGTTAAACCACATTTCATAGGCTGTCATTTGTGTTTTTGGTCTTAGGAGACATCTATTTTGTATGTGTATAGTTGTGCATACTGCTTCTCTCCAGAAAAACTTAGAGATATTGTGCTCAACCAACATAGTCCTCCCCATTTCAACTATGCTTGGATTATTCCTTTCAGCCACTCCATTTTGTTGTGGAGTATATGGTGTACTGTATTGATTCTTGATTCCATGCTTGACCAAATAGCTTTCAAAATTATCACAAGTGTATTCTTTTCCATTATCTGATCTCACTTTCTTGATACAGATTCCATGTTCTTTCTCAGCCTGCCTCCTGAAGTTTTTCAACATCATGATTGCTTCTGACTTGTGTTTCATGAACATGACGTTGGTCATCCGAGTGTAATCATCAATGAAGGTTATAAAATAGAGATCTCCTCTTGTAGACTTTTCTCTCATCGGTCTACATATGTCTGTGTGAATGAGTTCAAGAGGCCCAGTAGACATGATATCTACTCCTTTGTGTGAACTATGGTTCAGTTTTCCCTTCTGACATGTGTCACAAATTTAATCTCTTTCTCTCTATAATTTTGGTAGATCTCGTACAATATTGTACTTCAGAATTTTACTCATACTTCTTTGACCTAGATGGCCAAGTCTTCTGTGCCAAAGATTGTTTTCATCTTTAGAACTAAGATAACAAGAATTGATGGACTCACCAATTTGAAATAGGTTTCCAGTGGTTCTTTTTCCTTGAGTGATGATTTTTCCATCCTTTGAGCTCTTGATGATGCATGAATCCTTCTGGAACAACACCTCATGTCCATCATCACATAATTGGATTACACTCAGTAGGTTGTGCTTCAATCCTTCAACAAACAACACATAATTGGATTTTAGATTTGTTGTTGCAATCATAGCCTTTCCAACTCCCTTGATTTTCAGAGAACGATCATTTCCAAACACCACGGTTCCTCCCTCATGACTTTCAATGTTGCTTAGAATTTTTGTATCACCAATCATGTGGGATGAGCATCCACTATCAAGAATCCATGACTTGGTTTTACTGCTAGATTTTAGAGCCACTTCAGCAAAGCATGTGATTTCATCATTGGTTTCTTGAATGCCTTTCCCTTTCATGTCTTTGACTTTTTGTTTAGTAAGAGTTTTCATACATTTATCAGCTCTATGACCTTGTTGGTCACATCTTCCACAAGCTTCACTCAGGCAGTCAAATGTGTTCTGAATTGGAGGTTTTGATGCTTTCTGCAAAACACTCTGGGTTTCAGGATGTCTCTCCCTTGACTCATGCTTCATGCTTGGAAAAGACATGTTATACCAGCATGCATAGGCCTTATGTCCAAACACACCACAACACCAGCAGTAGCCTCTGAACCTTGACCTTCTTTGTTGATAAGAGTCATGTTTTAATTTTCTGTCCAAGATTTGAGTAGTCCTTCCTGAGGATTTCCTTTCTTCCATTGAAGATGATTTTACACAGGTTTGTTCATGCCATGTTTGTCTCAATTTTATCTTTGAACCTGCATTGTTAGAAATAACAGATGTATTTAGATATTTACTTAGTGGTAAATTGACCTGCCTCTGAGCACCAGCATAAGATAATTCTGCCTTGACCTCAACAGCCTTGTTGAAGTCTTCTCTCATCTTTGTAAAGATATTTTGTGCTTCAATCCACTTGGAATGTGTCACTGATTGCTCTTCTTCTTTGAGGTGAAGTTTCTCCTCAATATCTTTTGCAATCTTGTCCAGCTCAGCTACCTTTAGTTTGTGTCTCTTGATTTCATCAATGTACATTGTCTCTTTCTTCATACATTCTTCCAACTCCTCAGTCATCCTTTTGGTTTCCTTTTGTAACAATCTCTTCTCTTTCTTGAGTTCAGTGTTCTGTTCAAGGTAAGCCACTAGTTCATCTTTCAATATGTGTTCGAGCTCTGTTCGTCCACTTTCATCATCTTCACTGCTGCAGGTGTCAAGCCCTTTTTCCACATGAGCCATAAAATTCGTTTCTTCTTCTGATTGACTGGCTGAAGTGAAGTCTGATTCTTCCTCTTTGCTTACATATCTTCTTCTTTCACCAGGAACAATCCTTTTCTTTCTTGCACCAGATCTGTTTCCTTCTCTTGGGTATCTACTCCATTTCTTCTTTTGTGACTTATCATCTTCAATATCTAGAGCAGTAGATCTTTTCTTAGGACAACTAACAGCAAAGTGTCCGATGTTATTGCAATTGAAACATCTCGATGGTGATTTCCCTTTTCCCCTGAATTTAGTTTTTCCAAACCTTTTAGAAAAAAGAGAAATAATCGTGTTGAGATCTTCATCCTTTTCTTCATTGTCAGAATCACTTGATTCTAGGACTTCGTCATCTTTTATATTGAGTTGTCTCATGGCCTAAAAAGCCATCTCATCCTTGATCTTCTTCTTGAATACTGGGATCGTCCTCATTTCATATGCAATGAGAATGTTGTGTAGTTCATCAAGAGAGAGATCATCTCTGTCTTCTAATGCTGAGACTTTGGGGTCAAACCTGTCAGGAAAATTTCTCATTAGTTTTTTAACAATAGTGGAGTCCTCCAACTTTTCTCCAAAGCCCTGAATGTTACTGAAAATTTCATTGACTCTTGTGAAATAATCATCAATATTTTCTTCTTCTCCCATCTTGACATCTTCAAACTTGCTTCTCCAAATTTTTAATTTGGCTTCCTTGACTTTCATGTTGCCTTCATAACTACTTTCCAATTTGTCCCAAATTTCTTTAGCATTCTTGAGTCCCATGACTTTTGTGTATACCTTTTCGGAGAGTGACATAAGAATGGAATTTTGAGCTTTACCGTCAACTTCCATATTTCTTTTCTCATCCAGTGTCATAGCAGCTTCCTTAGCAAGAGGAGGGAATCCAAATAAGGCTGCATCTCTAACATCAAGGCCGAGAGATAGAAGGTAGGGCAACATCTGATTTTTCCAGCTGTGATAATTCTTTCCATCGAATGTAGGGACACCCCTACTATTAATAGAATTTAGATTGTCCATTTTCTCAGATGTAGATCCTAACAGAGGTAACCCCCTCTGATACCACTTGAAATGCCTGGATCGGTTGTGATCACTGAGAGGGGAGGGGTGAATCAGTGATAACTTTTTCTTTTTAAGAATTGTTCCATTTGAATTATCAATTCAACCTCTGTAGCTGGTTAAGGCCTAGATCTACTCTTTTAGTGGTGCAGTGATAATGAAAGCACAGAACACATAGATTTACATGGTTCGGTACAAAGACCTACTCCTTGTCGTGTTGGTTACACCCCCCAACACGGATTCTTCACTATTCCAAAAGATGTTTACACAGTAATTGGTTATACCCCCCAATTACAAGTTGGTTAAACCCCCCAACTCCACAGCATAAGCTTCATCATGGCTCCACTTCACTTCTTAAAAGGTGTTGTTCAAAACTTCAAGTAGCTTCAACAGTCTTCAAAAGATCTCGTTGGTCTTGCTCACCAAAAAACCAATCACTTAGAATGATCAGTTCTTTTGCATTCACACACTTAAGTGTGTACTCCTCTTCTCAAGGTTGGTCTTCTTCACTTGTGCAAACACAAGGCTAAGCCTCGGGTCTTCCTCCTTGCACACACGCGCCCAAGTGTGGTATATGCTTCACCCAAACTCAAACACCAAAAGAGGCATGCAAGGGGTGTGGCCTCACTTCTTCAATAGCCGTGCAAGGTGTGCTGATGGCCTCTGTCGCGCAGGGCGTGACACCCGTGGGCATGCAGGGTGTAACCAAGCGAGGGGCGCACAAGTACACTGCCCGAGCTCTTCTTCCTGTCGCGCAATAGGTTGCACGCAGGGGACTTCTTCGGGGCCTCGAGTGGCTCCGGGATTCTCAGCCGTGCAAGAGGTTGCGCAGAGGTACTTCGTGTAGCTCAGATGGCTTCGTGGGACTCTCGAGTTCTCAAAGGATCAGCAGCATTTCCAAGGGCGTTGGACTTCTCATTTTATAGGAGAGGAGTGTGAATAGAGTCCGCGGGATGCAAAACTCAAACCCCCGAGATCTGCATCATTTTGAAAACTTCAAACACGTTAAATATCTTCCGCGTATCTCGTTCTTCTTCTCTGTTTTAATGTGGGTTTTCCATTTTTCGGTTTCCTTCACGTGCATGCATTTTCGACCGCATGAATGTCCTTGTTTATGCCCATTCATGCAAAGCACGGACATCCGATGCCTCGGCAACTTCGTTTTCCTCGGCCTCGACCGAATTCATCATCTCATTGCATGCATGCATATTTTAATGCATGAATATGTTCGTTATGGCCAGAAGATCACAATTGTGGATTTAGCTTGATCGGAGGTGGTCGGGAGCTCGACATCAGTGCTCGGAGGGCCACTGGTTCAGGCGGCGTCACGGGAGGTGCCTCGGCCGAGCTCGAGGAAAGAGATGCCTCGGAGCCGTCGGATGCGGCGTTGAAAAGATCATCAACGACTGGATTAGAACGCGGCGCGCGGCGGATGAGATGAGTGGCTGCGATCCAGCGCGCGATCGATCGTGCGGCCAAGATGCGCTCCCGGTGAAATTTGCGCGTCCCACATCGAATCGCCGAGCAGATTTTCCGCGGTTTATCAACCAGCCGCTCCCAGAGACGGCCTGTTGAACTTCTCCCTCCACGGTGCCGCCCCGCACCGTGTTCTCTTAGCGGGTGCGCTCTTGCGCCCACCCCTACCACTCGGGCGCGCCACTGGCGCCCACTATGCACACACGGGTGCGCTATGCGCCCACCATGCGCTCCTCCGGGCGTGCCCCTGGCGCCTACGCTGCGTCCTGCGGGTACGCCCCTGCCTCAGGGTTGCTGCCTTGGCCTTGAGGGTTCCCCATGGGCGTGGTGACCGTGAGTCCCACAAGAGCCTTGGGTGATGACCCTCGGCTGTCCTCCTTGGTGGCCCATATTTTTTCTAAGGGGAAATCTTAGGACTTTGTATAAAACAAAGTAACCAAGTTTCCAAAGCCAAATGCCACTTCAACCTCTAATCCATTTCTTCTTCTATATCTCTTCTCCTCCTCTCTTTTCTTCTCTTCTTCTTTATTATAATTCCTCCAATTCTTCTTCATCATGTATTCAATGCCAAATGCCACTTCAACCTCTAAGCCATTTCTTCTTCTATATCTCTTCTCCTCCTCTCTTTTCTTCTCTTCTTCTTTATTATAATTCCTCCAATTCTTCTTCATCATGTATTCAATATTTAAGAATGGAATTCCCGAAGGGTCTTCCTTCAACCGATGATCCTGAATCAAATAATTCATCAACATTCTTCAATGATCCAATCAGAGATCAAGTTGGATCATCTTCAATTCACCATGCACTAAGAGATAGTGCATGGTCTTCATTAATGCACATCATCCACTCAGTGATTGTGGATGGATCATATTCATCTCCTCATGAATTTTTATGACAATGCATGGTCTTCAAACATTGTTGTGACATTGTATCCAGTTGATACAAGTTCTTGGAACTATAAGAACAGCTCAACAATCGTCTGATTTAATGATGCATCTCCAACCATTAGTCTTCAAGCTCTACGTCATCAGTTGACACATAGTGACACGTTATTGACAACAAATGCAATCACTTGGACACAACAGGATGTTGACATAGTTGAAAATGATCAGTAAAACTCTTTGAGAGAAAAATCACATTTCATGAAATCATTTCAAAGTCACATAATTTATAAAGGAAGTTAGTTAAAATATAGTTTTTAATCAAATTGTTCCATTAAAATCACTTTGATATTAAGTTCTTAAAAAATTAATTTTTATCATAAAATGAAAAATATTCTTGAATGATTAGGATGGGGAATAAATCTCATCGCGTTTGTGGAGACAGTAATCCGTACGTACGCGTGAGAAACAATATCATTATATTGATGGTGAAATCATATGTAATTGGATGGTATATCATATATAAAGAATCATTAACATGTTTAATTTATTATTTACATCAGTTATACTCATTATTATACACATTCAAAGAATGAAGTGTTTGAATAACAAACTACACCAAGACAGGGAGACAGTAAGTCGTACGTATGCACATATGGAAAATTTGTCATTTATAGGATGGATAGAATAATAAATACTGTTGTACCATATTTATAATAATATCACATTATGTATAAGGTTCAATATTTATTATTTTGTTATGGAAACAACAATGAAGGAGGAAGTGGATGAAGAAAAGAACCTGAAAGAGGGTGGTGAAATTATTACATCTACTTAGGGTGTTTCCTTTTGAGTTGATCAAATGGGCTCCTTAGGTTGGATTTATGATCAATGTAAGGACTTTAGGTTTAATTTGGGAGAAATTTGGAGGATATTTGGGCATGTTTTGGCCGAGCTAAATGGATTGGGAGGTGTGATTTTGAGAGAAGGGGAAGGGTCCTTTTATTAGAGAGGTGAGGGTCACTTTAGGAAAAGATTAAAATAATAATTTATTATAAAATCATATTCGGTTTATAATGGCTCAAAATGAATTTAATATTATCCTTAGGTGTTTATGGGTCTTAATAATTTCAAACAATGTGTTTTATACATGTTTAGGTTACTATTTCAACCTTATCATTTAGATAGTTAATAGTATAACTTTTATCGTGTCTTCTTATATTCTTACACTATATGGACAATAAACATACTATAAACTTCCAAGAGAACCACAAGTGGTTCATTAATGACATATATAATATTATTTAAGAACTTTGGCAAATGATTAGATTTTTAGGACTATTATATCAACCAATAATATTGTATTTGTTTTAAAAATTAATTTATGTAAATTTGGACACTATTTGGTATTTTGTTTTTGTGAAAGTCATAACAATATTATCACTTCGAAAAAATATTATCGAATCATCCATAACATGTCATATTAACCTATAAAATTCTTTTAATTCATCCAATGTCTCAAATTACATTTATTTGGATATGTATAATATAAATTAATTTAATATTTCATTAATAAGGTAATTACTGCATCATCATTGTGTCATAAATAAATTCAATTATTTAATGTCTAAAAAGTATAAAAAAATAACATTATTTAGGATATCTAGACATATTCTTAATGAATATTTATAGTCGAATATATATTTTGTGTAACCCTATATTAAAAATGGTTTAGTTATTAAACTTTGAATTTAACAATTTTAACTCTTCTTTAAATAAAATAAAAATAAATGTCCTCATCTAATCCATGTATACCAAAGATGGTCATATATTATTAATAA
Organism: Viscum album; assembly: GCA_963277665.1. Taxonomy (NCBI): domain Eukaryota; kingdom Viridiplantae; phylum Streptophyta; class Magnoliopsida; order Santalales; family Viscaceae; genus Viscum; species Viscum album. The sequence goes on from OY728127.1 coordinate 322,231,324, forward strand.
GGTTTTTATTTGTTGAATTAAACTTATCCAATAGAATTAGGACATGTTTTAGGGTAACTATAAAGTAATTTTTACCCTTAATTACCTTATTTACTTTTAACCATGGTAAATAAAAGTCAAAAGTAACTATTCGCCATAAATTATATTCATCTTATTGAACCACATTTTAATTACTAATTTCAATCGTGTCTCTAGGATTTTTGAAATTCAACTCACAGAAGCGGTAAAATTATGCTTTACGCAAATTTGTAAATGCTCCTAATAGGTAAGTAAAAAATGTTTAAATGATCATTAAAAATTGATAGATCTAATCTTATTATAAAATGAATCCAATTAATTACATTGAACTTACATAGATATTATATATCTATTTTAAATTAAAATAAATTAAAATAAAATTAATATTTATTTAAATAAAAAGTTGGTTTTCAATAATGATGTAGTGTTTTTTACTCGTAATAAAAAATTGAATGTTTTCATAAAAATAACAAAATTTAACCCTTTTCTAATTTTAATATTCTGAATTCAAAAATGAAGTCTATTTTACCAAATTAAAAACATATAAGTTAAAATTATTAATTTAAAATTAATTTCCATTGTCAAAACCAAAAATGTGGGTTTTTTAAAAGTAAAAACTATCAAAAGATTGACATTTGTTTATGTCAAATTTATATGTGAAATTGCTTATAATGACTTATATTGTATTGAATGATAAAAATATAATCTAATTATATTTACAAACCATTCAAATGTATAATTGAACACTATAATTTCTTTTATTAAAAAAGTTGTATTCAATTAAAATTTAGTAATTTTCACTATTCACCCAAATATGAATGTTATCAGAAAAACACCAAAAATTTATCGATAGTAATATTTAATGTCCATATTCTATTGAATTTAAATATTTTGTCAAATTTAATATGTAAAAGTATCAAATATTGGATTCAAAAAGGGATCTCTATTACAAGGAGGTAAAATTGTACGTTTTGAAAAATACATCCATTATCTGAAAAAATGAATTTTTTATTTTATTATGTCTAAAAAACACATAATTTGGATGTTGAAATTTATATGGAATAAATAAAATTCAAAATACAGATAGTAATATTAATAACCTCTATTGAACAGCTAGTTTTTCAAGTCATGGTGCGCTCGAACTTGGTGATGCGCTTAGCGAAATTTATTGAATTATTTTGAAGAAATAACGTACTATGAAATATTGGGGTGTTACATTATCCCCTGCCTCATTAAATTGTTTCCTCCCAATTTGAAATTGTTTTTCGAAAATAAAATGTTTAAAATAGTAAAATACTAGTTTGGAAAACCGACATTGGAAATTGGATTAATAAAAATTAGTCTTAATAAGAGGAAAAGGGATTTGAAAAAGTCACCACCAAATTATTATCCCGATTAAGAGAACATTGGATGCAATTAAAGACACATAAAATGAGGAAAATGTAAAAAGTTATAGGTTGTTATTGAGGTCATAAATAAAAAACAAGTGTAAAATTCAGGGCCTAATGATATAAATCTATGATGATTTAAAATATCATTGGTTCAAAAAAAACATAGGTTATTAGGATAAATAATTTCTGTTTAAAATATCCCTTCCCTAATGTTTAAGAATTAATTTATTCATATAATAATAGGGAAAAAATATACTTGAAAAGTAGAGTTTTATCCTTCAACTAATTCCGACCACAAACACATCTTTCACTCCAAAAGACAATCAAATTAATAAAATATTCTATTTATTCTGATCATATAGGGTTCTAAAAATAATGAACTTATAATTCATTTTTTAGAATAAAAAACTGCATTATACAAACCAGGAAGTCATGTATTTCAGTGGTAGGGATTATATAATCATGCTTGAACAGATAGATGATCATAAGTCTATTTTAAATATAAAATGTGATTTTCCATATTTAATTAATTAGTAAAGAGTTTTATATGGAGATAACCAATCCATATCCCAATAGATGTTAATTTTATTTAAAGGTATAATAATAAGACCCACACAAAACACATTCCCACAAACGTTATAATCAAATACTATAATCATACAACAATAATATGTGTCTGATAATTTAGTACCAATTAATTATAGTGGTGGTTTGATGATATTTGTAAACATCACGCATACAATATAGTGCATATAAAAATAATAAAAAAAGACATCCAAAAATTCATAGTAAAGGATAAGTTTCATTTAATTTTCATCATTACATTTAATGGTTATTATGGATAATTTCATTTCATATTGACTTGGTTGTGGAGGTTTTGGGGTCTTGGTCTCCCTGATATCTTGAATTTGGGAATAGACTTCATAATTCCAAAATTACATGAAATTGAAGAATTGATGTGCAGATGGAGTATTCATAGAAATTATCACATCCTCCATTTCATTGTATGACTACTTTATCCATCTATAATAATTATTATCTTGATGTACAACCCATCAACACCTAAAAAATTTTCCAGTTCCGTTCATTATATACACTGTGAGATTTATTCATAATTTTTAACACAAAAAAATTTAATCATGTTTTTTCTATGGTCTTTATCAGATTATGTTCCATGAAACTCAATTTCTATGTTATTTGTAATTTTTGGAAATTCCACTATGTATAAATTATTATTCATAATTCATCATGGTTGGTTAGGAATAACATCAATATTTTTTATAGTATCTCCCATATCATTTGGCATCTCATTGGTATAATCACCTTATTTTCCATCATAACCATTGTTCACATGGTTCCTCCGACCACCAAACATTACTATAAAAACAATATATTTGTGTTAGGAGTAACATTATGTTAATAGATATGTAAGAAAAATAACAACATAGAAGTGGTAACTCACAATTTATGTGAAAAACCTATCCTATGAATCTCAATGTTAGGTTATCCATGATAATATTTCAATCAGGTTATATAACTAATATATATATATATATTACATCATAATCATATATTTAAATCCATTATATTTGTGCATAATGTGCATCAAAATCACTAATGAATATAACCATGAGTGTAAAACATATTGCACAGTTAGTCTCATTTATTTTTCACTGATTAAAGACCATGCTAACACTCAAATATTTTTTTCTTATATTTTGCACTATACTTTGGGTTTTCACTAATTTTATCTTTTCCTAAAACATAAAAATAACCAAACTCAACATCCAAAATATCTAAACTCTACTCAAATACAAACTGACATTCCTCAAAACTGAAATCTGAGGTTTGGTGGTAAAATCCCATTATTTAATCACTAAAATTTTTACAAAATCTGATGGAAAATAAAAAACATAAATCATTTCACATATTATCTTTGTATTAAAAAATTTCATCTCACGATAAATCCTTCCCTTAAACTGAATGTTTTAGTCGAACTTTTATATAAGATACATAAACTAGTCATTTTATAACATTTTTATCATCCCCCAATATACAAAATTTATAAACTAGTTATATTATAAAAAATACTCTTGTTAATAACCTAGGGAATCCGAGCATAATAAAGTGTGAAATCAGATTCTTAATAATGATAAACTCAATATTATTCTATATGAATTCATAAATGAGCAGTATATGGGATTAATTCCCTAAAAACATAATCAATGTGCATGTAATAACATTAATTAATTATACCCAAAATATTATATATGATAAAACATGTTCCAACGCATACGTCTTTGAAATATTCATAAAATAGGAGAAATAATTATGTGAAAACATGTTTTGATAGATATGAGATATAAAAAAATAACATTTCCCAATAATGAGTAATAAAATTGTTTTACACAAAATAGTATATATAAATGATTTCTTATATTGAGGATCATTTCCATGAGATTCATCACATGGGACACTAAGTCCCACAAGGGATTGGCATCAATCCCATTATCAAAAAATTGAGGAAATAGTTTCATATGGGATTAAGTTTAATCCAATTCACAAAAACATGTAATATAATGAAGTATAAATAATTTCCCATCATATTGGAGGGATATGCAAGGCCATCACATCACATTATGATTAATAATTCATATTTGTTCCTTTAGATTTTGAAAACATTAAAAATTCACTATATAATTAGTAAGACATGAAAAAGAAACATGTTTCATGAAAACATACATTAAACATAATCAATTTTTATATATAGAATAAGGGGTTTGGTTTACATAGATAATATTCACATTAAATAATGGGAATATGGGGACATGCACTTATTTCATTACATAGTATTTAATTTTGTTAAGAAACCAATTCCTTCCACATTAAGGATATTTTCAAGTTTGTAGCATTAGAGAATTTGATATAATACAGTCATAACATAAAAAATTAAAATAGACGGGACACCATAAAAATAGTATTTATTTCTTCCAAAATATAAAAAAAAATCAAATAAAACATGGTTTCTTTGATAATTATTCAAACATTTAACATGGATTCCTTATTTTTCTTAAAAATACTTATAACATGTGATAATAATTTAAAAAACATGGGATGAGATAAAAAAACTCAAAATGGGATATAAAAATAAAGAAAGAGCACAATAGTCCAGGAATACATTTAGCGCATGATATCATTTAACAAAAACATTTTCAACCCATATATAATTAATTTGTGAAAAATTATATTCCTAAAAATCAAAATGAACATTAATAGAACCATAATGTTATATTATGGAATTACATACATAATCTTGCAACCCTCTCAGCTACCTTATAATTTATAACCCTCACGACTACCTTGTAATTTGTGTAACCATTGTAGTTTCACATGGAGTTACTATACAGAAGACCTCCCACATAAAAATAATAAGTTGATTAGAGGGAGATATAGGTCCCACCATTCATAAAATTTAATTCCCATGAACCAGAACATAATCATACAAATTGAAAGAAATTCATAAAAACATTCCTTTTGAATTTAGAGAAACTGAATTTTAATAGATGATTTTAAAAAACCCTTACAAATATCATATAATTCATGTACGATTTTATATAGTGGATGGAATATGTATATACACTATAAATATGCATAATTAAACCTAAATAAACAGAACCTTCCACAAAAAAAGTTTTAATACCACATAAATAACGAAGTAGACGGTAAACCAAAGAATGGAAATCGGGTTAAGAATTCCCTTACATCGGGTTTATCTTAATAAAAAGTCATTTAAACCACCTTTATAATGATTAAAAAAGTGTTATTAATATCTTAATGTAATGTATTCATGTTTTTAAAACCTTATATAATCATTTCATAACATCATTTCACACTTTAATTATTAGTATTTTCTTCCTTCCATTGTTTTGATTGCATTCATTACATGATTTCGATGATTGGTTCATGATAGATAATCTTGTAGATTTGAAGTGAAACATCAGAATTGGAATTGAAAGGTATTTAAATATTTCCAAAACCATACATTATTCCTTGTATCATTTTTAATTCTAACATGATGGGGACTCATAAGTTAAATCAGTATTGATTTTGTTTACGTCATTTTTTCGATTTTTTGATCGTAATGAACAATTTTTGTTTTATAAATTAATAACAAGTGTAAACAATTATTCTAGAACCATAAACAAGATATATTATATAAATTATAATCTGGTTCAACCATAATATTTTTTTCAGGGATAGTATTGAATGAAGAATAATAATTTGAAATCATATCATCCAAGATGTCGGTAAATCAACACATCAAAGACGATGCATGAATTTCATGAATAAGTGGGAGAGGAGAAGTTGTATAATGTAGAGTCTTCTATAACTGTGATGAAATCCAGAATTTTTAATATTCTAGATAAATCATTCCTCTTTGATAGGAAGATTTATTAAAAAATAATAATAGAAAAGAAAATGAAAGGAAAAGATGAAAATAAAAGATGATGATTACCTCATGACCTCTTCCCCTTGAGATCATTCGTAAGGCCTTTTGTTTTGGAATTTTGGTGATACCTGAATCTCTAAGGAATGTGTATGAACCTTGGGGGAGTATTGGTAATAAAATAGGCATGTATCAAGTCTTGAGATGTGTGGGAGGTTGAGGGGTAAGAGGGTGGTATTTATAGTGGAGGAGAAGAGGTATTTTACATTATTTTAATTACTATTATAATAATTTTTTCAGGACTGTGACTAATCTTTACTCATGTAACCCCTAATAGTAATAATGGAATGTGAGTTCGAACCATGTTGTATTACATCACTTATGATGTCATAAATTGTGTATTGAACTGATAATTTTAATATACAGTATTTTATAGTATTTCACGATTGATCAAAAACTCAAGAATTTTAGAAAAATCACAAAAATTCACCCTAACCATTTTCGATGTCTATAATTCAAAAATGAACTCCATTTTTTGAAAAATAATTTATAAATATTATGAGATTAATTTTTAAATAAAATCATAATATATTCAAAAATAAAAATACTAAATTTATATGTCTTTTTTTACATCTTGAAAAATTAATCAAGTTGATATTATTTTATTTCCTTAAGAAAATAAAATAATAATACAATTTAATATTCATTACAGTCATATAACTATTAATATTACTATTCATAAGGGTATGTTTTTATTCAAAAAAAATGGTGTTCCTATCAAACTCCATATAACATACTAATCACATTTGTACATAACCATTTTTTGAAATTCAAAACATATAAGTAACTGAATTATGTTTAACAGATAGTTATTAATATCTACATAAAACAATTTTTCAGGCATTTAAATTGATTTTTAAAACCATGGGGTGTTACATTTTCTCCACCTTCTGGAAATTTTACCCGCACAATTTTATTTACATATTAAACAAGTGAGGGTACATTTCCCTCAAAGCATTTTAAAACCCCCATGTTGATTTTTAAAAAATGTGGATTCTCCACAAAACGATTACCTTGGGTATTTCCTTATTCTAAAATAGTACATCCCTTCTATCAAGAATCGAAAGTGGTTTATCATCAAAAAAATTGTTCTCTTCCAGCTGAACTACTTCTAGGCTCAAAACATGAGTTGAATCAAGAACTTAATTTATCAATATCGGATCAAGAAAAACATTGTGTAACTGATAAAAATTCATAGAAATAGTTACTAGGTAGGTGACTATTCCAATATTATAAAGAATTTCATATGGTCTAATGTACTGTGGACTTATCTGTCCTTTGTTACGAAAACACATAACAATTTTCCATGGAGTGATTCTAAGTAAAACATGATCACCTACCTCAAAAGAAAAGTATTTCCACCTGTTGTCTGCATTACTTTTATTTTCTACTCAGAGTTTTCCTCATGTGTTGCTAAAACATCTTCACTTTCTCAGCCCTTACGTCTAGTAATTATAGACCCACCAAGTTCCTTTCCAACTTCATTCCAAAAATATAGAGTTCGACACCACTTCCCATTCAATGCCTTAAAAGGTGACATCAATATACTAGAAAGAATATTTTTATTATAAGAAAACTCAAGTAAAGAATGAGGTTATGCCCAAAATCCCTAGTAGTCCATTGAACAATCTTGATTCGTATCCTCCAAAGTCTAAATCGTTCAATTTGGCTGCCCAACTAATTAAGGATGAAAATTCTTAATGAAATTTAATTCTGTTCCCTATGACTTATGAAGGCCCATCCAAAAAGATAGATGTGAACCTAGGATCCTGGTCAGATATAATTGAAAGAGGAAATCCATGTAACTTGACATCCTCTTTGATGTACAGTTGAGAAATCTGATCTAAAGACTTTCTATCTCGATGAGAAATAAAATGTGCATTTTTTCAGTAAATAGACAACAGCCCAAATCACATTGTTACCTCATGAAATCATATGTAGTCCAACAATAAAGTCAACTTATTCATTCTCCCATTTCCACATTGGAAATGGAAAATGATGAAGAACCCCCTTCGGTAAATTCCAATCTTCTTTAACATGTTGACATGTCAAACATTTCATGCTAAAATCTGCAATATCTCTTTTCATTCCATCCCACCAATAATACTCTTGAATGTATCTGTACATCATAGTACTGCCAAGTTGAACTGATAATGGAGAACTATAAACTTCGAACAAAAATCATTCTTTAAATGGGAATTCACAAGGTACAAATAAGTTTTTTCCAAATCATAAAACACATTTTCATCAAGGTTATATTCTATCAACTTACCCATTTTAACAAATTATACCATTTTCAATATCTCACAATCTTCCTTGATCACTTTCATAATTCTGTCTAATAATGATGACTACACTAAAACATGATTCAAAACAGATGTATTTCTTGCACCAACAACTTATAATCCAAAATCCATCAAATCATTAATCAAGGGATAATTTTCCAAACGTAACATGGTTAACGATGCATGATGTTTTCGGCTCAAGGTATCCACCACTTAGTTTTATTTTCTCAGACTATAATTGATCGTGCATTCATAATCCTTTATTAGTTCAATCCATCTTCTCTACCTCATGTATAATTCCTTCAAATTGAATATATACTTCAGACTTTTATAGTCATAATATATTTGACATTTTTCTCTATATAAATGATGCCTCCAAATTTTCAAAACTAAAACCATAGTTTCAAATTCCAAAATCATGTGTCGGATTATTTAACTCATGGGGTTTTAGTTTTATTGAAGCATATGTAATCATATAATAATTATACATCAGAACACAACAAAGTCCCTTTAATGATTCATCATTAATGATGAAAAACATTACATTTCGAGAAGGCATGGCCAAAACTGGTGCATTCACCATTCTATTCTTTAGTTCCTGAAAAAACATCATTGTATTCTATCCAAATAAATTTAACCCCTTTTGGGTTGACTTGGTTAGTGCACTAGATAACGATGAAATGTTTTTAACAAAAAATTAGAAATAACATTCTAATCCAATAAAAATACAAATCTCATTATCATTTGTGGGTGTTGTCTATTCGTCAACCACTTTTTGTTTTCCAAGATCCACTTTATTACATCCTTATTTACAATGATTGCATGAAAAGAAATCTGTTTCAACCAAAAATTACACTTTCTGAATTTTCCATATTGTTTCTTTTCCTTTATGGTTTTTAAAACAACCCTTGGATATTTTTCATGCTCCTATTTATTGTTAGAAATTACCATAATGTCATCAATAAACACAACTATAAACGTAACACTGAAATCTTGAAATATTACATTTTTATGTTTCACGTATATAATAGGTGTATTGGTTATCCCAAACATCATAACATCAAATTCATAATTCCCATATCTAGAATCAAAAAATGTTTTCGGGATTTCATCCTCCTTCACCTTCATCTCATGGTATTTGGATATCAGGTCAATCTTGGAAAAGTACCGAGCACTCTAGAGATGATCAAAAAATTCATTGATGTTAGCCAAAAGATACTTGTTTTTAATAGTGATGTTATTCACAGATCAGTAATCAATTCTATGTCTCAAGGAGACATCATTATTTTTAACAAACAATATAAGAACACCCCATGGTGAAGTGGTAGGATGAATAAAACATTTATTAAGAAACTCCATTAACTGATTTTTCAATTCAATAAGTTCTATTTGAGCCACTTGATCTGGTGGTCCAGAAATTGGATTATCATTAGGATCAATGTCAGTTGTGCATTAGAATTTTTAATTAGGCATGACACTATGTAACTCATCATGAAAAAAAATCAAGGTATTCATTTACGACAAGAACATCCTTAATCAAAACAATTCCATTGTTTTCCACAACATCAGAAAGGTAAAATTCATTTCCATCATTCAACTATTTCATAGATTCTAGATATGTAATGAATTTTATGGGTTCGTTCCTGTATAAAAATAGAACCACTTCCTGAAAAACAACTTCATTAGCTCTATAGTCAATCTTGTCTTGATAAATAGAAAGCCAATCCATTCCTAGAATGATAACAATCTCTAAAAAGGTAAAAACTAAACGGTTTTCAGGTAATGTATTTCCATATTCCATAATAGAATTATTCTTATAATTCCACTTTGCTATAATATTTCCCCCAGGTGTTTTAAGAATATGTTACAATCTCATTTATTAACATGACATTTTAAATTTACAAAAAACTTTCTTAGAAATAACAGAATGTGTAGTCCCCATATCAAACAAAACATTAATTAAATCCAAGTAAACTAACAAGTTACCCGATACAACTTCATTGGATGACCAGAAATCTTCTTAGGTAGTTGAAAAGGATCTCAATACACCTTTATGTTTATAGTTTGTCTTAATTACATCATTCAGATCACTCTTCAAGAAGCCATTTTCAAAAGGAACCATCTCACCAATTTAAAAAAAATTATAGTTTTTCTATCAAGATTAGTCATAGGATCATTTTCAATAGAATATATGTCCATATGTCTGAAATTTCCACATCAAAATCACTTCCTAGATTTAGAAATGCATTCCCTACGATGATTCTTTCCAAAATTTTCACAAACTGGAATCTAGATTTTTGTACAGTCAGCTTTATTTAATTGATTCTTACACATCGCTTACCATATGGACCTCTTCTTCTCTTTATTGTAGAAATTCTTGCGATCATCAAAAAATTCCATCTCTACCCTCTCAACACTTTGGACATTTTTTTCATAACTTTTGAATTCATGGGAGGCCAACCCCCTTAGATACCATGACATCAATCCTGAGTAAAAGTAGTTGATTTTTTATCAATATCTAGAAGAAGATTTAGAGCATACCTCACCAATTGGGTGAAGTTTTATTCTGACACAGCTATTGAATCATCCTCCTTTTTTCTTCAACTCAAGTAATTTCTTCTCCATCTGATGTTGTACCACCAAAGGAAAATATTTTTGAAGGAAAATACCTTTTAAATTCATCCCACTCTAAGGAATCAATATCCTCTATATCCTTGATATTCTTTACCTATAATAACCAATGATCAGATTCACAATCAAAATGATAAATGGAAAGACCAGAAATTTGATAATCGGAACATCACATAACATCAAATATCTTTTCAAGGGATTTAATCCATCCTACAGCTGGTACTAGGTCAGAGGATCCATTGAATGATGGTGGGTGTTGTCTCATAAAATGGTCCACTATTATCATGTTCCATTATTGTACATATTTTTGTTCTCTTGGATGGATTCCACAACCATTTATTTCATGAATTAGCGATGTAATTAGTGTAACAAACATCTTGGTTCCAATCCCTACCATTCACAGTAGTATATTCAAAATTTTATCATTCTGTCAGTTTCTTTCCTCTTCACCTTCCCTGTTTCTTCAGCGGAAAACTATTCTAAACAAACATATCCTAGTAAAAACAACATGGTAATCATTATATTATGTAACATTTCAAATTAATCACAGAGTAAAAATCATTTATATTATTCTATTAACATCATCTTAACCCCCAATGTTATCTAAACCATCTACTAATACCAACTATAAGGACCCGTCCTTATTACATTACATAATCTTGAATTTAGTTCCGAAATCAGTTCATTTCACAATGAAAATATTTTCAGGATTAGATATTTATAGAATTTTAAATAATAAATTCATAATATTATACATTAAAATTTAGTGGATACAGTAAAAATAGTATTCATTTCAAAAAAAATATAAAAAAATTCTTATAATAAATGATTTCTTATAAAATTCATAAAACATTTATCTTGGATACAGTATTTTTGTTACACATCCTTATAACATGTGAAAATAATTATAAAAAAATAGGATAAGCACAAAAATCTACATAAGGGATATAAAAATATAGGAAAAACATATTAGTCCATGAATACTTGTAACACATGAAATCATTTTCTAAAAAAACACACTTTTCACCCAAATATACTTACATTATGAATCCCAGAAATCATAGTGAACATAAATAGAACCATAAATTTATCCTGGTGAAATAAATACATAATCTTGTAACCCTCTCACTTAACATATATTTTTTAACCATCATAGCTATCTTACAATTTCTGTAACCATCATAGTTACACTTGGAGTAACCATACAACCAACCTCTAACATACACAAACCCAATGGATTGGACGGAGATATAGGTCCAAACCATTATAATAAAAATATCCCAAGAACCATAACATAATAATCAAACATGAAAATTTGCATAAAAATATTTATTTTGAATTTTGTAAAACAGAATTTCAAAAGAGGAATTTAGAAGAAAATCCCTTTTCAAATATCTCATAATTCAAGTGAGACTAAATAGATTGGTTGGAATATGTATATAAACTCTAAATACACATAATTAAACATAATAAAAACAAAACACATCACTCAAACAATTTTAATACCACATAAAGAATGAATTAGACTGTTAACCCAAAGAATGGAAATCATGTTAAGGATTCCCTTACCTTGGGTTTTTCTTACCTAAAACTCATTTAAAACTCTTATATAATGGATAAAAGAGTGTTATTAATATCTTATAGAATCATATTTATGTTTATAACACATTTAATGATTATATAATATCAACATTTCATCCTGTAATTATTTTTATTTTGTTTCTTCCATTGTTTTGGGTGCGTTCTTTACATGATTTCCCTGATCATTTCATGATGGTTATTCATGTTGATTAGAAGAAAAACTTCATAATTTGAATTGAATGGTATTTAAATATTTCAATAACCATAAATTATACAATTTACAATTTTTAATTCTTACATGAGGATGATTGACAAGTTAAAACATAATTGATATTCATTTTGGTCATTCTGTTGATTCTTCTATCGTAATGAACTAATTTTGTTTTATAAATAAATAACAAGGGTAAAATATTATTAAATAACTATATATAATATAGAACACATAAATTATAATCCATTTCAACCAAAAAAATGGTTTCATGACTAGTATTCAAAGAGGTAAAAGAAATTGAAACCACACTGTCCACAACGTCGGTAAATCGACACATCACAGATGGTGTTTTAATTTTTTAATAAGTGGGAGAGGGGAAGAAGTATAATGGAAATTCCTAAATAAACATGATTATGTATAGAATATGTACGATACCGGATCATTTATCCCTCTTGGATAAGTGGAGGTGAGTAATGAAAAATGATAAAAAAGTATATAGTGACCCTGTCCATTTACATATAACATTACAATATTTTAAGTTTAATTTTACATTAGAGTACAAGCCAATGATCATGAAGACTAGTTTCTAGGAATAATTGGTACCTAAAACTGAAATCATGAATAAAAAACACTTCTTTATTTAATCATAATAAATAGTTCATAACATCCTTTTAGCCCTTACATCATCCTTGGGTACCTTGGGGATCACATGAAAAAATGGATAATCTAAAAGACTTTTAATGGAATAAAGTATGAATAATGCTTTAACAAGTGCGTTATAAGGAATAACATGATGACATAAAAAGAAATTTATCTTATGTAATCATAAAATATATACATGGAATCATATAATGATAGAGTTATAGTAATGTGAAAGATACTTCATACATGGATTTATTATGAGTCAAAGCAAAATGCCAAGATCTTTTCCCATAGTAGGACGAGCTAAGGCTAACCACCAAGACCGTTTCACATAACATGTCATGAGACATAACATTATCCAATTAATTGAAGAACTTTATGGGTTCATGCATATTAAAATGTTCATGAACATGCTTTCCACATGAATAATCTTACATAATCAATCATACCTAAATGTAATGGACCCATGGAGAGAAATGGGTATCACATTCTTGATATATAGAATAATGAATGGGTTTTCATAAAAGTTTCCATGAGAGATAGGAATTACAGAATACATAGAAATTAAAAAGGTAAAATTTGAATATATCATGGTAAGTGATGTAAAATATAAGTTACAATATGTTAGAATATTATTTAGGAAATTCGTAGCATTGAAACATTTTAGTGTGGTTTTAAAGAAAACACTAAAGAGGATTTAAAATCGATAAGGGCATAATATTTTATTCGAAAATAAACGTTAAACATGAAGTCTTTAATAACAAAAGGAATGATATTATAACAACCTATTTGGATTAAAAAAAGGATATAGTGAACTTGAAATCAGATAAGGATTCGGGAAGTTCCTTTAAAATGTGTTTGCTTATTAGGAAATATCAAGGAGGGAATCAGATAAAAGCATGTATATCCCCAAAATAGAATGAGTTATGCATATTTAAACATTATTATGGAAAAAATAAACAGAATTTATAAATTTTACATTAAAATTAAACTCAACTTCATTTGGGTAAAGGAAGATAGAGCAACCTGAATGAATAAGGATGATTCGGGTTAAATTCTTTATGGATTATCAGTATGGTGTCAAGTGTACATAAGAGGGATTAATGAGAGCTAAAGATATTTATAATGTTTTATACATCATTATTAATGTATTGGGAGGTGGGTAATTATATCCCGTCATTATGGATTACTCATAAAATGTCATAGCATAGAAGAAATTTTTGAATAAAATTAAAATGGGAGGATCCCTTACCTTAATTCATATGGTTTTCTCCAATTATTATTAATGACCTGAATATAAAAATATGTTTTATTAATTAATAATTCCATAAACTATTATATATATAATTTATTTATTATAATTCTTTTATGTTCATTCAAGACCTTTTTGATTGGTTATAAGGTTGAATTTCAATGTTCGGGTTTGTTTGATTCATTATTGTTAATGATCGGTTCATGTTTGGATAAATATGTATGATGGATCTATTCATCCCGAATTGAATATATATTTTATTACTGAACATAATGTATGTTACATGGCTGAATGTTTAATTTGGTTACTTATAGTTAGGTCAAATATTTATATAAACATTAATGATTGACACTTGAATTAATTTTCTTGATTTTTCTCAGAAGTAACATCTTTCATATTATTATTTTACATCATGAGTTCATTGTGATTACAGAATATTTACTAAGATAAAATAAACATATAATATTATAGTTAAACCATACAAATGGTTTCATGACCAGAATTTATGATAGTAATAGAAATTGATATCCTGTCATCCTTGATTGTGCATAATTAACTCATCAGAAATGGTGTTTTCTTTTATTTGAAATAAATGGTGGGGAAAGGAGAGATGATAATGAATAATCCCATTATCATAATATATTTTAATAACCTGTATGTTACTGATGTTATCATACCATTTGGGCTATGGTAGGTGCTGAATGAAAAAAAATTAACATGAATGGAAATAAAAGAATTGGAAAAAGGAATTTACCTCTTGAGTTTATCTCTACAAAGAACCTATTAAGAGCAAAGGTTTGTAACGCCCCGACCCCAGAAGCCCAAAGTTGGAGAATTATATTAATAAATTTTCAAGAATACAAGGAATCATGTCCCGAAATACCAGTCAGTTTAGATGTCTCGGAAACTAGATTACATACAAGAACGTTACATTACACATTAGAAAATAAAACACAACATAAACGAACCATTGAGAATTCCATTAATCCCCTTTCAAAACCCTCCATATCAATCATAATACACCTCTTGGAATCCTAAGAAAACAAAACAGATGTAAAGGGTGAGATCAGATGCTAAGTAAGGATAACAATATAATGGAAATTTTCATTAATAAGCATAAAAATTTAAGGCAATGTATAAAACTAAAACAAATGCCTTTTAAACATAAAATTACTCATAATTCGGCCATGATAAATCAAATAATTCCATTTACTTATTCACATAGTTATTCTACTAGTCAAATAATCACATGCATTATTTATAGATAATTCCATAATAATGGAATGCATAATGTCATAATTCATAACAACATACTCATGGCCTTATGCCAAGACTAAAAATAAGATTAAGTCAAAGTCTTGTGCCATTACACTGGTTTGTCTCACGAGTCCTACTGATGCATCGAGGATCTATAGCAGTCTCCACCCTTAACTTACTAATTATAATGGATTCATCATATGAAATGGTTTAAGCATAACATAAACATTCATATTAAAACAAGCATACGAAATGTTAATACATTATACATAAAACCATTCATGGAATAAAAATAACTCGCCCCCAGTAAAACATATAAAAAATACTACAATACAATATGGAATATTTTTATCATAATAAATCATCCCCGATCATGAATAATATACCATAAAAGATGTTGACATTGATGAAAATGTTCAGTAAAAATCTTTTAGAGAAATAACACTTTTCATGAAACCATTTAAAAGTCACATAATTTATAAATACAGTTATTTAAAATATAGTTTTGAATCAAATTGTTCCATTCAAAACTCTAAAAAATTATTTATTATCATAAAATGAAACTTATTCTTGAATGATTATGATGGGGAGTGAATCTCATCGCATTTGTGGAGACAGTAATCTGTACGTACGCATGAGCAATAGTATCATTATATTGATGGTGAAATAAAATTTAATTGGATGGTATATCATATATAAAGAATCATTAACATGTTTAATTTATTATTTACATCATTTATACTCATTATTATACACATTAAAAGAATGAATTGTTTGAATAACAAACTACATCAAGACGTGGAGATTGTAAGTCGTACGTATGCACATATGGAGAATTTATCATTTATAGGATGGATAGAATAATAAATATTGTTGTACCATATTTATAATAATATCACAGTATGTATAAGGATATATATTTATTATTTTGGTATGGAAACAACAATGAAAGAGAAAGTGGATGAATAAAAGAACCTAAATGAGGGTGGTGAAATTTTTACATCTACTTCAGGTGTTTCCTTTTGAGTTGATCAAAATGGCTCTTTGGTTGGATTTCTGATCAATGTAAGGACATTAGGTTTCTTTGAGAGATGTTTGGAGGATATTTGGGCATGCTTTGTCCGAGCTAAGTGGATTTGGAGTTGTTATTTTGAGAGAAGGGGAAGGGGCCATTTATTAGAGAGGTGAGGGTCACATTAGGAAAAGATTAAAATAATAATTTATTATAAAATCATATTCGGTTTATAATGTCTCAAAAAGAATTTAATATTATCCTTAGGGGTTTATTGGTCATAATAATTTCAAAAAATGTGTTTTATACATGTTTAGGTTACTATTTCAACCTTATCTTTTAGATAGTTAAATAGTTTAACTTTTACCGTGTCTTCTTATATTCTTACACTATATGGATAATAAACATACTATAAACTTCCAAGAGAACCTCAAGTGGTTCATTAATGACATATATAATATTATTTAAGTACTTTGGCCAGTGATTAGATTTTTAGGAATATTATATCAACCAATAATATAGTATTTGTTTTAAAAATTAATTTATTTAAATTTGAACACTATTTGTTATTTTGTTTTTGTGAAAGTCATAACAATATTATCACTTCGAAAAAAAATTATCTAATCATCCATAACGTGTCATATTAACCTAGAAAATTCTTTTAATTCATCCAATGTCTCAAATTAAATTTATTTGGATATGTATAATATCAATTAATTTTATATTTCATTAATAAGGTAATTACTGCATCATCATTGTGTCATAAATAAATTCAATTATTTAATGTCTAAAAATTATAAAAAATAATATTATTTAGGACATTTATTAATTTTTATAATGAATATTTATAGTCGAATATATATTTTGTGTAACCCTATATTAAAAATGGTATTGTTATTAAACATTGAATTTAACAATTTTAACTCTTATTTAAATAAAATAAAAATAAATGTCCTTATCAAATCCATATAGACCAAATATGGTCATATATTATTAATAATGTTTTCATTTATTTAATTAAACTTATCCAATAGAATTAGGACATGTGTTAGGGTAATTATAAAATCATTTTTACCCTTAATTACCTTATATACTTTTAACCATGGCAAATAAAAGTCAAAAGTAACTATTCACCAAAAATTATATTCATCTTATTGAACCAAATTTTAATTACAGATTTCAATCGTGTCTCTAGGATTTTTTAAATTCAACTCACAGAAGCGGTAAAATTATGCTTTACACAAATTAGTAAATGCTCATAAATGGTAAGTAAAAAACGTTAAAATGTTCATTAAAAATTTATAGATCTAATTTTATTATAAAATTAATCCAATAAATTACAATGAACTTACATATATATTATATATATCGTTTAAATTAAAATAAATTAAAATAAAAGAAATATTTATTTAAATAAAAATTCAATTTTAAATAATGATGTAGTGTTTTTCACTATTAATCAAAAAGTGAATGTTTTCATAAAAATAACAAAAATTAACCCTATAATAATTTTGATATTATGAATTAAAAAATGAAGTCTATTTTACCAAATTAATAACATATAAGTTTCATTTATTAATTTAAAATTAATTACCGTTGTCAAAACCAAAAAAGTGGGTTTTTAAAAAGTAACAACTATCAATATATTGACATGTGTTTATGTCAAATTTAAATGTGAAATTACTTATAATGACCTAAATTGTATTTAATGATAAAAATATAATCTAATTATATTTCCATACCTTTCAAAGTTATAATTTAACACTATAATTTTTTTTATTAAAAAAGATGTATTCAATTAAAAATTAGTAATTTTCACTATTCTCCCAAATATGAAAGTTATCCGAAAAACACCAAAAATTTATCGAAACTAAATTTTTATGTCCCGATTATAATGAATTTGTATATTTTGTCAAATTTAATCTGTAAAAGTGTCAATTATTGGATTCAAAAATGGATCTCTATTAAAAGGAGGTAAAATTGCATTTTTGTTTTTGAAAAATACTTCCTTTATCTGAAAAAATGAATTTGTTATTTTATTATGTCTAAAAAACACAAAATATGGATTTTGAAATTTATACGGAATATATAAAATGCAAAATGTAGATAATAATATTAATAACTGCTTTTGAACAGCTTGTTTGGTAAGTCATGGTGCGCTCGGACTTGGTGTTGCACTTAGCGAATGTTATTGAATTATTTTGAAGAAATAACATACTATGAATTCTTGGGGTGTTACATTATCTCGTACTTCATTAAATTGTGTCCTCCCAATTTGAAATTGTTCTTTGAAAATAAAATGTTAAAAATTGAAAAATACTATTTTGGAAAACCCACATTGGAAATTGGATTATTAAAATTTAGTCTTAATAAGAGGAAAAAGGGGTATGAAAAAGTCACCACCAAATTATTATCTCGATTAAGAGAACATTGGGGGAAATTAAAGACACATAATTGTAGGAAAATTTAAAATTTTATAGGGAGTTATTGAGGTCATCAATAAAAAACAAGTTTAAATTTGAGGTCCTCAAAGATATCAATCTATGATGATTTAAAATATCGTCGGTTCAAAAAAACATAAGTTATTAGGATAAATAATTTTTGTTTAAAAGATCCCTTCCCTAAAGTTTAAGAATTAATTTATTCATATAATAATAGGGAAAAAATATACTTGACAAGTATAGTTTCTTCTTTCAACTAATTCCTACCACAAACACATCTTTCACTCCAAAAGATAATCGAATTAATAAAATATTCTATTTATTCTGATCATATAGGGTTCCAAAAATAATGAATTTATAATTCATTTTTTAGAATAAAAGACTACATTATACAAACTAGGAAGTCATGTATTCTAGTGGTATTTTATCAACCTTTGTCGCCCTTCGGTTTTGGGTTCAAGTATCATGGCCTTGACGGACGCAATGGGTTGTCACCCGACCCCCGGGTTGTCCTTTTTAGGACAATCCAAAAATAATATCAAGAAATGATTTAACTATAAAAATAGTATCCAATGTAAAACTTAATTAACTTCAACCTTTATACTTATCCAAAATACATCTTTCCAAACTCACAATCCAAAATTTATAAGGAAGGTAAACACAATGAAGATCCTTTTTCCACCTAATAACATAGGAATACATTCATCATGTATTCTTTTAAAACACTGTAACACCCTGAATTACCATAAAACCATATTTATTATATTCATGCTCCTTTTTTCCTTATAGAAAAATAGATATACACCTTCTATCCAAATATGATGGAAACTCCAACAATGATGGATTATACAAATCATTAATCAGTTTCAAGGTAGTCATGAATATCCAATATACTTTATCCAAATCAATCATATATTATTCCAAAATCACTACATCGGCATCTGAACCATATTATGGTTTATCGTTCTCTCATCCACATATTTTCCAAAAACAATTAACTTGCTATTGGGTCACTTTTCTTGGTTCCACACAATCTCATGTCCTTAATGAAATAGTACAATTGTACAATCCTTATATACTTTATAGTTCATATATCATGTAAATCGTTGATACAATAATGAAATGACACAATACTTTAAAAACATTAGAACTCTAATAATTCCTCTTCATCTTTGGAAATATCATTACATGATTATTATCCAATATCATCATTTCTGTTATACTCTGATGACTTAGACATTGATTTTCATAGTATCCCAGCTCCTTATAGATGATTCATTTTACATTTGAAACCTTTTTCTTACCCTTGCAATCACATTCATGGTGTCTTTTTTCTCTACACTTATAACAAACTCCCATTACCTTTATGAATTTATCAAGATGATTATTTCCACAATTATCACATATGTAGAAATCCTTTTTTCACCTCTTCCCATTATCCACCTTTCTATCTTCCATCTTTTTCTTCTCTTGCTTGCCTTCAAAGCCATATGACTCATATAATTCTTTACTTATTTTATTAACACTTGATACTTTTTCTTCATAAGATGAGAATACATGGGTGACTTTTTCACATTTAAATGGTGTCTTAATACCATGAATGATATGATCCTTCTTAATATTTTCATCATGCGTATTGTTGGAATTCACATTCCTTCTACTAGGCGCCATTTGTAAATAATGGCATACACTAGGTTAGTTTATGAATCATAGTGCATAATTCCAAACATGTAAAATACCTAAAGTAAATTTAAATGATTATGAACATAATATATAATCTTAAAATGATTTCATTGATAATTTATTTACTTCTAAATCCCTCATAATGGCTTGGAATGAAAATGTGAATTATCCTAAGCATATTCTCTGGGAGTGTCATAACCATGAATGCAGCAAGGTCTGTTATTGTGTACGAGGAGACCCCAAGTCAAGCCCCAAACTCCGTTTCAGAGTTTTCACTCCTACGTACATCTGTGCCAAAGCCTCCACTAGTAGCACATATCCAGAGAGGGATGTATTTCTTCAAAAATACATAAAATCCCTACTTTAACAAAATTCTAGGATGTTCTTCTATACTAATCGTCAAGTTCTATCTTAGTGTAATTTTCTCTAATCAGAGATTATCTAAATCTATTTCCAAGGTTGTTTCTAAGCTTTCTATGATACCAATAGTAATTCCTTGACCCCAAAAGCCTTGAGTTAGTTCATTATTTTAATACATTGACATGATTACAAGGAATCATGTCCCGAAAGACTGATCGGTTTAGAAGTCTTGGAAAATAGATTACATACATGAACTTTACATTACACATTAGAAAATAAAACTCAACATAAATTATCCTTTTTGAATTCCATTAATCCCCTATCTTAACCCTGAATACCAATATTAATACGCATCTTGGAATCCTTAGAAAATAAAACATAAAAATGGGGTGAGCTCAGATGCTTAGTAAGGATAACAATATAACAGAAACATTCATAAATAAGCATAAACATTTAAGGCAATTTATAAATCAAAAACAAAATCCTTTTAAAATTAAACTTCATCATAATATGGAAAAGATTAATCAAATAATTTCATTTACATATTCACATGGCTATTAAAGTAGAAGAATAATCACATGCAATATCCATAGCCAATTTCATAATGAAGAAATGAAAAATACTAGACTTCATAACCACATAGTCAAGGCCATGTTCCAAGAATAAAAATAAGATTTATTCAGAGCCTTATTCCAAGAGACTAGTTTGTCTCATGAGACCTACCAATGCATCGAGGAGTTATAGCAGGATCCACCTGTCACATACTAAGTCCAATGCATTCGTCATAATAATTAGTTTAAACATAACATAAACATTCATATTAAAACTAGAATATGAAATATCAATACATTACCCATACACCATTAATGATATAAAAATAACAAATCAATAGTAAAACATATCACAAAACCTTCAATAAAATATGGAAGATTTGTATCATAATAAATCAACCTCGATCAAGAATAGTATCTCGTAAAGGATGTTCACATAGTGGAAAATGATCAGAAAAACTCTTTGAAAGAAATAACCATTTTTCATGAAATCATTTAAATGTCACATAAATTATAATGGAAGTAATTTAATATATTTTTTTGAATCAACGTGTCGCATACCACTTCAAAAAATTTGAAAGTAATTAACATTTTAAAACATTATTATCCATATAAATAAATCCTTAAAACCATTTTGAAAACATGGTCATTAATGATAATGGATTAGAAAAATAAATCTTTAAAACATTTAAAATGATGTTTTAGTAAAAAATTTCCCTAAAACGAATCGCTATGAAAACACTTTTTTGAAACATGGACATGGATAATAAATATGTCCCAGTAGATATTTAAGTAAAAACAACCTCGGATAATAATGAGATTTTAAATTAACACTTACCTTGTAATTTTACTAGGTTTAGAGTACATTAACCACATGTCTAATAGTTAAATCACTATTATTAAATTATAAAAGTATCATATACATTAATATGATATCATATATGATATTCTAATATTGCTTTGTTAATAATATTTTAGTAGTATCAACCTTTCGAGTGTTAAAAAAATTGTTTTCATTTATATGATGGGTTTTTTAAGCCATGTTTGTAAGGGATAGGATGTATTTGATTCATATTCAGAATGATTTTAAGTTCTTAAACATTATTTTTATTCCTAAAATGAAAATTATTCTTGGATGATTAAAATGGGGAATGAATCTCATCGCGTTCGTGGAGACGGTAATCCGTACGTACGCACGAGAAACAATATAATTATATTCATGGTGAAATCATATGTAATTGGATTCTACATAATATATTAAGAATCATTGAAATTTTATGTTTATTATTTACATAAGTTATACTCATTATCATATCCATCCAAATAATGAAGTGTTTGAATAACAAACTACACCATGACGTGGAGACTGTAAGCCGTACGTACGCACATGTGGTGAATTTTTCATTTATTGGATGCATAGAATAATGAATATGGTTGTACCATATTTATAATAACATCATAGTATGTATAAGGTACTGGATTTATTATTTTGGTATGGAAATAACAATGAAAGAGAAAGTGGAAAAACAAAATAACTTGAAAGAGGGTGGTGAAATTATTACCTCTTCTTCGGGTGTTTCCTTTTGAGTTGATCAAAAGGGATACTTAGGTAGGATTTATGATCAATGTAAGGACTATAAGATGATTTGAGGAAAGTATGGAGTATATTTGGGTAGGGTATGGGCGAGGCAAATGGATTCATAGGTTTGATTTTGAGAGAAGGGTATGTTCCCTTTTATAAGATGTGTGAGGGTCACTTTAGGAAAAGATTAAAATATTAATTTATTATACAATCATATTTGGTTTATAATGGATCCAAATGTATTTATTTAGATCCTTAGGTGGTTTTGGGTCTAAATCCTCTCAACCAATATGTTTTAGGCAATTTTATGTTACCCTTATAACCTAATATTTTAGATTTTACTATTAGTTAAATATTTTTACTTTTATCGTGTCTTCTAGTATTCTTACACTATATGATTAATAAATTTAATCTAAACTATCAAGAGAACCGGAAGTTGATAAATAATGAAATATATAATCTTATTTAATCCCTTTGGCCAAATCATATATTTTTAGTATTATTATATCAACCATTAATTTAATATATGTTTTAAAAATTAATTTATGTCAATTTGGACACTATTTGGTATTTTGTTTTTGTGAAACTCATAAAAACATTATCACATTGACAAAAATTTATATAATCTACCCAAACATGACATATTAACCTATAAAATTAGTGTAATTCATCAGAAGTATCAATTTACATTTATTTGGATATTTATAATATCAATTATTTTAATATTTTATTAATAAGGTAATTACTGCATCATCATTGTGTCATAAATAAATTAAATTATATAAAGTATAAAAATTATAAATAAAATACCATTATGTAGAAAATATTTTTATCTTTCTAATGAATATTTATTTTCTAATTTATATTGCATGTATCCTTATATTAAAAATTCTTTATTTATTAAACATCGAATTTAACACATTTAAGACTTCTTTAAATAAAATTAAAATAAATGTCCAAATATAATCCCAGTGGAACAAATATGGTATTATTTTATTACTAAGGTTGTTTTTGGATGAATTATAACTATCCAATAGAATTAGGATATGTGTTAAGGTATTTATAATACCATTTTACCCTTAATTACTCAATTTACTTTTAACAGTGGTAAATAAAAGTCAACAGTTACTATTCACCAAAAATTATTTTCATCTTATTGAACCACAATATACTTACTGTTGTCAACCATATCTCTCAAATTTTTGATATTGAACTCACAGAACAGCTAAAATAATATTTTATGCAGATTTACAAATGCCCATTGAAGGTAGGTAAAAAACATTAAAAAGTTCAATAAAATATTATATATATAATTTTATAAAAAAACGAAACCAATGAATTAAATTAAAAATATTTATGTATTATATATATTATTTTACTTAAAATATATTTATATAAAATAAATAATTATTTAAATAAAATGTCGATTTTAAATAATAACGCAGTGTTTTTCACTATTAATCAAAAATTGAATGTTTTCAGAAAAATACCAAAAAATCACCCGTAGATAATTTGGTATTCAGAATTCAAAAATGATGTCTATTTTACCAAATTCAAAACATATAAGTTTCATTTATTTATTTAAAATTAATTCTCGTCGTCAAAACCTAAAAAGTGGGTTTTTAATAAGTAACAACTATCAAAAGATTGACATGTGTTTATGTCAAATTTAAATGTGAAATTACATATAATGACAAAAATTATATTGAATGATAAAAATATAATCTAATTATACTTCCAAACCATTCAACTTTATAATTGAACACTATAAATTATTTTGATTAAAAAAGCTATTTTCAATTAAAATTTAGTATTTTTCACTGTTCACCAAAAATTGAATGCTTTCAGAAAAACACAAAAAATTAATCAAAAATAAATTTTTATGACCTTATTCTAAAGAAGAAGTTTATTTTATAAAATTAAATAAATAAAAGTTTCAAATATTGGATTTAATAATAGTTCTTTATTAAAAGGTGGTAAAATTATATTTTCTAAAAAATACATCCTTAATCTGAAAAAATGAATTTGTTAATATATTATGTCTAAGAAACACATAATATGGATGTTGAAATTTATATGGAATATATAAAATTCAAAATGCAGATATTTTATTCATAACCGCTTTTGAACAACTATTTTGGTAAGTCGTGGTGTTCTCGAACTCTGTGTTGTGTGTAGCGCAAGTTATTTAATTATTTTGAAGAAATAACGTATTATGAAATCTTGGGGTGTAATTTTTTTTATATTTGGAAGAGACTAGGGGATGTTTTATGTGGGGAAAGATATTGGGGAGAGATTTTAGAGAATATTGGCAAGTCACAAGGCTTGAGAGGAGTGAAGAGAAGAGGTAAGGAGGGGTGGTATTTATAGTAGAGGAGATGAGATTTTTCTTAATATTATAATAATTAATTTATTATTTCATAACATGAAATGATTTAGTGAGTATTAAATGAACAATTATAGTAATAAATGCATGTGAGTTCGATCCAATTGGGCTTACATAGGCATATCACCCTCAAAGACTCAATAAATCCATTATTTACCATTAATGTTAAACCATCTTATTTTACTATTCCTAAAAACATCATGTATTATAAAAAAATCCAAAAAATTCACCCTAAACATTTTTTGACGAATATAATCCAAAAATTAAATCCAATTTTCAAAAATAATTCTCTATTATGATGAATTTTATTTTTAATTTAAATAACAAATTACTCACAAAATAAAATTTTTAAAACATATATTTTCTTATTCAAAGATATAGTTTTATCATACTTCCACATGATTCTTATTTATATACTATCATAGGCAAGGTTATTATTCATTAGGGTATGTCACTATTCATAAGGGTGACATTACTATTCATAAGGGTATGTTACTATTCATAAAATATTAATTTGGTCGCATTATACTCCAAATAACTTACCAATCGCAACCTTGAATGTCAGATATTTGGAGTTCAAATAACAAAATTGTCAAAATTATGTTTAAAGGTCACCTAGAACTTAGTAGTTCATAATGTTGTGATTTCATGTGATTGTATGGCATAACGGTAAAGAGGAAGATTACTTTGAAAAACATTTGGTCTTTAAATTCTTCCCCCCTTATGAAATTTCACCATCAAAATTTCGTTTCACAT
Source organism: Viscum album (assembly GCA_963277665.1). Lineage (NCBI taxonomy): Eukaryota > Viridiplantae > Streptophyta > Magnoliopsida > Santalales > Viscaceae > Viscum > Viscum album. The sequence continues at coordinate 322,257,870 of OY728127.1, forward strand.
TTTAGGCCATGAACCAATGTGGGTAATTTTCATTAATTGTATTATCCTATTCCCATGTTGCATCTTTTTACTTATGTTTCATCCATAGTACATTAACTAGGTGAGTATTCTTGTTACATAGTTCTTTACCTCTACAATCCATGATCTTCACTGACAGAACCTTGTAAGAAAAATCATCCTCCAATTGTACCTCTTCTGAAGAGAGTACATGTGAAGGATCAGGTATGTATTTCATTAAGAGGGATGCATGAAAGAAATCATATACTTTGTACATGGTAGGTGGAATTATAGTTGATAGTCCATAGCTCCGACTCGATCAAGGATCTCGAAGGGGCCAACATACCTGGGACATAGCATTCTATTCTTCCCAAATCTCATGACCCTCTTCAACAAAGATATACAGAGAATTACCAAGTCTCCAAATTTGATCTCAAGGTCTCATCGACTATTATCTACCTTACACTTCTATCAACTTTTGGTTGCCTTGATATGCTGCTGAATGATTTTGACCTTCTCCAGCATTTCCTCAACCATTTCAGGTCTTAGTGACCTACACTCACTGATTCCATCCCAGCACACTTGTGTTTTGAACCTTTTCCCGTAAAGAGATTCATATAGTTCCATTCAGATTCTGTAGTGGAAACTGACGTTTTAAGAGAATTCCAACATTAAAAGATGTTGTTCCCATCATCCTTGTCCATAGATCATGATCTCAACATACCTTCTACTTTCTGAATAGTTTTCTCATATTGTCCATTAGATTGAGAATTATAGGCCATACTGAAGTTATATTCAGCGCTTACAGCATGTTGAAGTCTTCTCTAGAACATCGAGGTAAATCTTTGATCACGAATGTATATAATAAATACATGTACTCCATGAAACCTTACCACTTATTTCGGGTAAATCCATGCAACTTAATCGAATGATAAGTCCTCTTGAACTGTGATATAGTGAGCAGTCTTCATTAGATGATCTGTAATGACCCATATAGCATTGTTTCCTCTGGATGTCCTTAGAAGTCAAATGATAATGTCCATGGTAATTTTATCCCACTTAAATGTTGGTATGGTTAGTGGTTGCATCACCACCTATGAATTTTTCCTCTCATCCTTCACTTTTTGACATACAAGGCACTTTGATATATATTCAGCAATATCCCTTTTCATATTTTCACACCAAAGGCTTTCTGATGGATCTAGATAAATTGTTCTTCTTCATAGGTGAATAGAGAAGGTCGATCTATGTGCATCATTCAAAAGATCCCTTTTCATCACTGGATTGGATGGTACATATAATCGTGACCCAAATCTTTCAAATCATTTCTCATCAATAATGAAATCCATGTATTTCTCATTTTTAACATCTTCAACCCATTTATGAACATCCACATATATCATTTGGCATCCATTATTTTCTCCATGAGGGGTGGTTGAGAAATAATTTCCGAAAGGATTGGTGATTTTTCTCTATTAAAGATTCACAAGTCCATCCTCTCTAAATCTAAGAAGATTAAATCCTTTTGAATTCTCATAATGGAAAATGGTGGAGGATCATTATTTACTTAGAGTATCCACCACCTTATTTTTTTTACCAAGAAGGTAGTGGAATGAGTAGTCATAATCCATGATGGATGGGCCAGTAAGGGGATCTGTTTCGCTTTCTCTCTCCCCTGCCGCCGCCCTCCTCCCCACCTCCCCCTCCAGCTGGATCTTCTTCCCTCGAAATTCTGCTCGGCACATTAGTGGTGTTTCTTCTTATAGTGGCATGAGATCATCTTCATCCTCGGTGATCCGCATTTCACTTGACCTTCTTCTCGGTCTAAACTCAGATATGGCTAGGGTTTTCCAAGGTGGCACGATATTGGGCTAGAGTGCGGGTCTCAGATGCGGTGGTTTGGGGGTGTTGTCGCATTCCATGTCATCTACGAGCGTTTTGTGAAATCTAGTCCTCTAGTGCGGCTCTGAAGGCGGCGGCGAGATATGGTTCAATGGTCCCCAACGGGGCTCCTTTTAGTAAGATCTGATATTTTAGAGGCATTTTTTTGGTTTGGTTTGTGGTTTTCAACTCTAATCATGTTTCTAGTTATCAAAGTGTTGTTTTCATGGATGCACGAGGTGTCAATGTCGTTTGGGGCTACATCAAGCTAGCTCGGAGTAATTTCAGTCCTGATGGAAGGTATGCCTTGAAATTTATGGTTGTTCTTTGTTGCTTGGAGCCACATCCTGTGGTGGATCTCCCCAATTTCATCGTTTTTTCAGTTTTCACCTTTGATGATGGATTTGGTACTTGTTCTCATTCTAGATGGTGATCTTCAGTTTTGGATTCGGCAATGATTATGGGGATTGGTTTTTGTTCATCATATTTTGTTAGGTTTTTCTTCCTTAATGTTTTCAGTGGAGCTGTTTGCATCTCTGGTTGTTGGTTTTGTTCATCCTTGAGTTTGATGGATACTATTTGTGGCATGATTTTCTATCAGATGGCGATGGTGTGGATGTTGGTGTTCAGTGGTGTTGTGGCGGTGGGCATCAATGATAAGGACGTCGTCTGTGTGGATAGACCGACCATGTCATTGAGAATGAAGATGGCAATGGGTAGTGATGCGACCATATGACGTGGTTAGGCCTCTATATAATGGACGGTGGATTTTTGGATCACACTGGGTACGTGTGTTGTGGTTCGTGGCTTGAGATTGATATGGGTGGTTAGTTTGAATTTTTAATTTTTAATTTCTAATTTTGAAGTTTGATGTTGGAATGTTAAATTTGAAGGTGGAATGTTGTTGGGTGATGGTTTTGAATATTTTAATGATTACTGGTAACCCATAAACCGGATTTTAGAAAATAAAAAAAAAAACAGATTGTCGGAGTAGTCATAATCATTGATGAGATATATCCATCTCTGCAGTTTCATATTAACCTCTTTTTGTGTGAATATATATTTGAGAGTCATTGGTCAGTATATATCTCACAATTTTCCCCATGGAGATAATGAATCCATATAATTAATGTAAAGATCACTGCTGCTAACTACAGATCATGCATATGCTAGTTTTGCTCGTCGAGTTTCATCTTCCTTGAGAAATAAGCTGTCACTTTATTATTTTTCATTAGCACATAGCCTAAGCATATTCTTTGAATAATAACTATACACCAAAAAGAGTTCTCCACTTGTTGATAATGTGAGTTCTGGCACAGTGATATGCCTCTTTTTCAAATCCTTGAAATAGTATTCACATTATTGAGTCCAAACAAACATTACTCCCTTTCATGTCTGTTTGATCATTGGTTTTCACAATTTAAAAAACTTTTCAAAAATAATCGATAATAATTATCTAGCCTCAGAATGATATGGATCTTTGTTATTGATGTTATCTTGGGACACTCATAAATTTCCTTTTTCTTGGGAGGTTCCATAGATATCCCTTTTTTGGTGATTACATGCCCCAATAATTATACTTCCTCCTTTCATAACCCACAACTACTATAATTTCCATATAGATTCTCCTTTGGAAAATAATTTAACACAATATTCAAATTATCCTCATGTCCATACATTCACTTGGAGTATATTAGAATATCATCGATAAAGACTACCAAAAATTTATCGAGGTAATCTCTAAAGAATAATCAATATATCCATGACAATTTCTGGAGCATTAGTGAGTCCGAAGGGTATCACTATGAACTCATAGTGTCCATACCACATTCAAAAGGTAGTCTTGGGAATATATTCTATCCTCGCCATTAATTGGTGATATCCTGACTGAAGGTCTAGCTTAGAGGAATAGATAGACCCACAAATATGATCAAACAAGGAATTTATCCATGGAAGGGGATACCTTTTCATTATTGTGATTTTATTAACATCATGATAATCAACGCAAAGTATAATTGATTTATCCTTCTTCTAAATAAGAGTATAGCCACACCCTAAGGTGAATCACTAGGGCATATGAAACCCTTATCCAGATTCTCATATAATTTCTTCTTCAGCTTGTCTAGTTATTTGGTGGCCATTCTGCAAGTTTTATTTCGATATAGGTAGAGATCCAAGAATATGTTTAGTTGAAAACACAAACTCTCAGTGAGTAGGATGTTCAAGAATCTCTTTAGAGAATACATCAGTGTAATCCCTTGCGATGGGCATGTCTTCCACAATGATTCTATCCATCGTCCCACTCATTTGAGCTAGACATTCTTGTTCATAATGAATTAATATCCAAACATGAGACAATGATTCAAAAGTAGATTCATCTTCCTCCTTACCCTTGTAAAGAATTAGAGGATGCTTCAGAATGTGAAGAGTGATGTCCCTTTCTCAAGATTTGATGTTGGCTTTGTATAAAGATGGTCAATCCATGACCATGATAGCGTTGAACTCCACTAAAAAAGTATGAAATGATTTTCCCATATGTTTATTCCACAAACATTAACTAGGGATGAGTTATAAACCATGGATGCAGTATTTTCCCAATTCATTGTTCTCATAGATAACATGTCCTGAAAATTTTGAGGTGGTGTTTGAATAGTTATACTAAACTTCTATGATATGAAAGAATTATTAGAAACATAATCAAATGGTATGTTTACTATTCTTTAATGAATAACTAGGATACCTATCACCACATCATTGTTCGGATCCACCATAGTAGTAGTGATAGGATTAGCCCTTCCGTGTTTCCTTGTATATTGTTGTTGATTTACTCTGGTTACCCTCAACATTGGGAAATTGTTCTCATAATACCCAGGCTCCTTGTAGTTGTAATACTTCACCACTAGCTAAGTTTTGATCATAACCTTCATTTATTTTCCACATTAGTGGGAGTTTTATATCCCCTCGGTAGTTCATGGAAAGATGACCCAAATTTCAACATTTGAAGAGATTCCTGGTTCCCATTAGATAGTTACATGGATACATTTTCCCACAACTATTACAAGTGGAATATTCTAGATTCTTTCCATCATGTGATATATTTGTTGATCCACCCATGTTGTTCAACATTTTCTCCTTCCTATCATCCCATAAGAAAAATGAGGGTCTCCAATATCTATTTCTTACTTGAGGTAAAAATGGAAAATCTCTTCCTAACTGTTGAAGTCTCAGATTACCAACTCATTCGATTGACAAAGCTTTAGACCACTTAAGAAGTGATCCACCGTGATTTCGGTGTTCATGAGAAACACAAAGGCGTAAATTTCAAGATATGTATTGTTTTCTAAATACGCCCTGACAAACTCATCTTCCTTATTCTTGAGTCTGAGGAACTCTCTTCCCATCTTGAGATTGAGGGTTCTAGGAACCTATTTACTGAAAAACATCCTCTTGAATTCCTCCAATTCCATGGAAAAAATTTCCTCTTGGTACTTTGTATTCTTTATCAATTTCCACCACTGATCATCTTCCCCATCGAAATGATAGACCTCCTATACAACTTTCACTTATTTAGAGCACTGGAGGATTTAGAATATCTTATCAATGGAGTGAATCCCCCATTCCGTGAGGAGGGGATCAGATGATCCACTAAACAGATGTGGAATTTGGAAGATGATGGATTCTATGGAAACATTCTTTTTAATTGAAGGAGTATGGTGTTCCACATGACCCAAGTTATTATTCATAACATGAGCATTCTGAGCAAGTACTTTCATGATGTTTTGAGAACCTGTTCTAATCATATTGGGCACATCATTAGGGAAATCGTCAAAATTGCATATCACAATGGTTTTTAGAATGTTTTCTTCTATTTTCCGACATTAACTATGAAAAAGAACATATAATTAGGGGGATTTAATACTTATCTTTTGAGCATAAAATGGAATATTTGAACATAAAAGGATAAACCTATAATGGAGATGTATAATCTAACTTGTGATTAATTAGGGTCAGATCTTGGTTAACCTTGATCTATTTCATAAATAATACTCTTATGGGATTATTTTTCCCTTAAAATGGTTTTTAGTATTCTCTTGAATGTACAAAAGCATATCCCATGGGAGTGTCAAACCAAGAGTGCATAAATTCCTGTTGTTGTGTACTAGGATACCCTAGGTCAGGCATGAAACTCCTTGTTGGAGTTTTCACTGCTAGGTACATCTGTTCCAGAGCCAACACTAGCAGTTGGTATCTAGATAGGGATTTATTTTCTTGATAAGAACCTACTTTATACTTACCAAAACATAGGATGGTTTTCCTATACTTCTTCAAATCCATAAGGATTTTTCTAAAGTGATCTATTCTGAATCTCAAAAAATAACTAGACTATCTGTTGATACCAACTATAGATACCTTAGTCCTTTACATATAACATTACATGATTTTATGCATAATTATACATTATAGTAAAATTCAAGGATCATGATGTCTAGAGTCTTGTAATAATAGGTACATAAATCTAAAAACATAGAACCAAAAATACAATTCGTTATTTAATCATCATAAAGAGCTCCAAACTTCCTTTGATCCCTTATATATGCATAAGGTACCCTAGGGATCACATGAATAATGGGATGAGATAAAATCCTAGTAGGGAACAAACATATGAATAAATCTTTAGGACATGGGTTAGAAGGAATAACAAGATAACATAAAAATGAATTTAACATATGGAATAATAACATATAAATATGGAATTATATAAACATGGAGTCATAGTAATGTTGCAGAAACATAAAACATGAGTTTAGTATGAGTCAAGGATAATCATAAAGATCGTTTCCCAAAGCAGCACAAGCCATGTCTAACCGCCAAGACCATCTCACATAACTTCTAATTATAAATTAATTCACCAAATGCATTGGAGCTCTATCTGGGCGCACCCATATTAACATATTCATGAATAATCATTCCAAAAAAATAATAATAAATAATCAATCATACATAATCATAATAGAACCCATAGAGAGAAATGGGTATCAAATTCATTACATAAAGAATAATGAATGTGTGTTTCATAAAAGTGTCCATGAGAGAATGGAATAAAATAATAAATGGAAATTAAAAAGTTAAAATAGTTATATAGAATTATAATTTATGTAAAATAGAAGGGAAAACTTTTTGGAAGAGTATTTAGGAAATTCATAGAATTAAAACATTTTAGTATGGTTTTAAGGAAAACAGTAAAGAGAATTTAAAATAAAAATGGGGATAATATTTTATAGAAACCCAGAATTGATACATATCATTTTTCATAATAAAAACAAATATTTTATAATAACGACTATGAATTTAAAAAAGGATAGAGTTCACTTGAGATCAGGATAGGATTCGGGATGTTCCCTTAAGAAAAGTTTGCTTATCGAGAAATATTGAGGAGGGAATCACTTAAGATCATATGTATCCACAAAAGATAATTAGGGTTGGGTATAGAAACTTGTGTTTTGAGCACATTAAAATCATATAGAAGTTGTAAATTAAAATAAAATACAACTTCATTTGGGTAAAATTAATATATAGTGACCCGAAGGAATAAAGGCGGTTCGGGTAGAATTCTTTATGGATTATCGGCATGGTATCAGGTGTACATAAGAGGGAATAATGAGAGAGATATGGATTTCTCATATTTGAAAAATTATGAGGAAAATATGTGGGCGGTGTTTAATAATACCCCATCATTAGGGATTACTCAGAAAATTCCATACCATAGAGTACATTCTTGAATAAAAGTTAAATAGAGAGGATCCCATACCTTAAATCTGTTGGTGTTCTCCACTTGTTATTAATTACCTAAATAAAAAAATTATGATTATTAATTACTAATTGAATAAATTATTGTATATTTAATTGATTTAGTATAAACTTTTTATGTTCATTCTAGACCTTTTAATTTGTTAGATGGTTCAATTTATATGTTTGGGTCCATTTACTTCGTTGGTTTTAATGATCAGTTCTGGTTCAGATAAACCTATAAGATAAAGGTGTTTGTCCCGAATTGAATTAATATTTTATTATCGAACCTAAATAAGTTTTCATGATTTCAAATTAAATTTGGTTACTTAGAGTGATGTCAAATTATTATATAATACAATTATGATAAACACTAGAATTAATTTTAGCAATTTTCCTCACAAATAACTTGTTTTGTATTATTTTTTTACATCATGAGTTCATAAGGATTACAGACCACTAAATAAGATAAAATAAACATATAATAGTCTAGATCAACCATGAAAATTGGTTAATGGCCATAATTTTAGATTGCAATAGAAATCGATAACATGTCATCCTTGATTGTGCTAAATTAACACATCTCAAACGGTGTTTTCATTTCATTATATTAAAAGGAGGGTAATGGGTATATGATAATTAATTATACAATTAGAATAATATAATTATAGTACATTTTTATTACTAGAGTTATCATACCATTTGGGTGAAGGGAGGTGGTGAAAGAAACGCAAAAAAAATGAACCTGAAATGAAATAAAATAATTGGAAAGTGGAATTTACAACTTGAGTTTATCTCTATTGAGAACCTATTAAGAATGGAGGTTTTGGTATTTTAAAGAGACTAGGGGATTTTGGATGTGGGGTGGAGATTGGAGACTGATTTGGGAAGAATATTGTCAAGGAACAAGGATTCTGAGGAATTAAGAGAAGAGGTAAGTGGGTGGTATTTATATTGGAGGTGATGAGGGTTTTCTTAATTTAATAATCATTAATTTATTATTTCATCACAAGAAAAGAAACTGAAAATATTCCATGACTAGGAATAGTAAAAAATTATGTGAGTTAGAACCAATTGGGTTTATATTAGTAGGTCATCATCAACGACTCTATAAATCCATTATTTAGAATTTATCGTAAATTATCATATTTTACAATTAATAAAAATTCAAATACTTTAGAGAAACTGAAAAAATTAACCCTAACCATTTTTCGACGCTTAAAATAAAAAAATGACATCCATTTTTCATAACTAATTTTATAAATATGATTAATTTAATTTTTAATTAAAATCACCTTTTACAAGAAAAATAACCATTTTAAAACATTTATTTTCTTCTTCCAAGATATAGGTATGTCATACTCCCACTAGATTCTTCTTTATATACTATCATAGGCAAGTTTACTATTCATTTGGGTAGTTTCCAATTATTTAAGGTAAAATTACTATTTATAAGGGTATTTTACTATTCAATAATAATTATGTGGGTCATATTAGACTCCAAATAACTTACTTATCACAAAGGAGAATGTCAGATTTTCAAAATTCTAATAACAGATATGACAACATTATGTGTAAAATTAATATAACATATAGTAGTTCATAATGTTGTGATTTCATGTGATTATATGGAATATTCATTAGGAAATTGAAAAATGATTTGTCTTTACAAATAATATTTAATGAAAAGAATGAAAATAACAGAGAATGATTAACTCTTGATCTCTTCTCATTGAGATAATTTTTAAGGCATTTGGTTATGCCTTTTGGGGATACCAACACCTCTAAGACGTGGGTTAGAGACATGGTAGGAGTATTAAGAAGAACTTAGGCAATGCTCAGGGCTTTCGAGGAGTGGGGGATGAGGGGAATGAGGGTGGTATTTGTAGTGGAGGAGAGGAGGTATTTTACATTATTTAAATCATTATTATAATATTTTTTCTCAAGACTATGAATAGTAACAAACCATATGACCTGAAATAGTAATAATGAAATTTGAGTTCTAACTAAGTGGGCTTACAAAAATTATGATGTCATAAATAGTGTATTTAACTGATAATTTGAATATACCATATTTTACCATATTTCAATATTCATAAAATTCTAAAAAAATAAAAAAAATTCCAAAAAATTCACCATAAAAAAGATTTGATTTCTAAAATTAGAAAATGAAATCCATTTTTTAAAATAATATTTTATATATTATTAATTTAATTATGAAATAAAATCACAATTTATTCTAAAATGAAAATTTTAAATTAATAACATACTTTTAACAGCATGAAAAATTAATGAAGTTCACATTATCATAAAGCCTTATGAAAATAAAATAATAAAAAAAATACTATTCATTATGGTCATATAACTATTAATAAGTGTATGTTACTATTCACCAAAAAAGTAGTTCGTCCTATCAGACTCCAAATAACTCAATGATCAAAATTGTAGATGATCTTTTTTTAAAATTCAAAACATAGAAGAGGAAAAATTATGTATAACATCCAGTTATAAATATATACATAAAAAAAGTTTCAAGCATTTGCATTTATTTTTAAAAGCTTGGGGTGTTAGAAGGAAACAATAAGGATAACAAAATAGCTCAAATATAGTATTGTAAGTTGTTTGAAATTTACTAAGAAAAATAATAATAAATATTATTTATGTTTTTATATATATATTAAAAAAACAATAAAAAGTGGAATATAAATTTATTTTTAAGGGAATAAAAACCTAGAGCGGATTTTTAATGAAAATAATTGGTAAATTATGTGAGAAAATATATTATTATAGAATTTGATGAAAAGATATTCATTTCACACAATTTTAAATAAAGTAAATTTTATTCATAAATGATGTCACATTTCAATTTTAAAAATAATTTTCAAGGATATGAAAAGGAAAAAAATAAAGACATGTTTCAAAAGGGAAATCTCAAAAATGGTGCCCTGTAAAGAAGAAACGACATATATAAAAAATTGGAGTAAAAGATAAAAGATACAAATGTGAATGAGGTTTCAAAATATCTTTATTAAAACCCAAATAATTGAAATAGGAATATAGCCTCATTTTGAAATGTTTTAAAGAGAAATTTGAATATCGAAAAAATTATAAATATTTGAATTTAAAAATTACAAAAGATAAAAATGTTGGATAGAAATTATTTAAACATAGAATAGAAAGGACTTACCAATGTAGATGAGAATTATTTTTAATAATGTTATTTTTTATGAGGAAAAAATTACGAATGGAAGATGTTGAAGTTTTAAACATTCATTTTATTTATTGATTATGAGAATTACCACAAACCAAAATCATAGTGTGTATGAAAGAAGGTATGTAGTAATTATATTCAATTAGAAACCTTACAACCCAAAATGTATATTTGACTTAACGAAGTCAATTATGGATCTGGAAACCTTTGAATCAAACCCCCTTAAAAGGGAGAAATTGAGATATATTTATCAATATATTTAATTTCATGAATTTTATGACAAAAGGTATCTATAAGGATTTATATACAGCAGAACAATATGTGGTGAATATAGAATATGTCCCAATGGATTAAAGTTGACACAAAGAACCCTTATAGATATCATAATTCATGAAGTAAGAAACATTTCAAAAGGGGATTATGTTATAGAAATTTAAATCCATAAAAAATATGAAATTAAACATAATAAAGTAATATGGATGATGTAGCCAACTTGTAACAATGGAGATCCATTAAAAAAATTACAACTCAAATAAAGGATATTGAGTTATGGAACACCCTTAGGAATTTAGTAATGATGGAATCCAATGGATGTCAAATATGTATTATTGAAAAGGATTGTAAGTACCTTAATATTAAAATTAATAATAATAAGATATTCCAAATAGAGAAGCAATTACACCCTAATAATTAATAATAGGTGTATAATAGGAATCATGCCTTGATGTATGAAAATTTTGATAAAACACTTACCTTGGATTCCTTATAGGCTAGAAACATTCTAAAATATTATATATTAAACATAAGAATATTAATACATTAATTTATAACACTATTAATATCTCTAATAATTATATAAACATTATTCATTATCATTCCCAATAAATATTAAAATTAGTTAATTTTTATTTTCATCATCATATGTTAAAAAAATATATTGTTTTGTACCTGTGACATAATAGTGATGCATGTTTTTTTTATTTACAAAAACATCATAACTTCAATATTATTAAATGCAAAATAATAATAGTTCAAAATGTTTTATAATGTTAAAATTTCATTCCATTGTTGTTTTTGGTACGTTCTACTAGAAAAGACCTAAGAAAGTATTGTTTTAGAAATATTTAATGTATTGAAGATGGTTTATTAATAATGATATAAATATAAGATTTACCATTCGAAAAAAAAAATATTTACATACAATTAACATATATTAGTTGTTATTATGTTTATATAACCATCCATGATAAAAAATTTATAGCATCAGTCGTGTAGGTTGTTAAAAAAAATCAATGCGAGAACCTAACATAAATAATTATTAAGTATGATTATGATGTTACTATAATAATAATCATTAAATAAATTAGAAAATACATTTGAATCCATTTTTCTAATTATTTATTCACCCAATGTTTATTTGATGGATACTACGTGTATATTTCATGAGAACAAGATACATTATGAGTTTGTTTCAGGTAATTTATCTATATCAAAAAAATTCTATTAAATGATTAATATATTTTGTTTCATACTTTTAAAACACTATTTATGATATATATTAACAACCAATATCATATATATTCATCAGATATGTTTTATAATCATCCATGAAGGGTGGTTTTGGGAAAACAATACGTTGTTCATCAAAATGGTAGTTGACACGTATAATGAGAAACGTTTACATTTTTAATGGATAAAAGGAAGATAAAAAATTATTATTCAATAAAAATAATATATTTCAGTACTTATTAGAGTAATGTGATAATTTTATCTGTGGTATAATATATTTTTATGGGGTAGAATAAGAAAGGAATAAAAATGGAAAAAGAGTCCTAATGAGTTATTACCATAATCATCAGGAGAACTCCTTGAGCCTGCATAGAATGATATTTTGGTGGGAATAGAATGACATGAAATTAGTAGAGAGAGAGAGAGTTGGGATTAATATGTTGATATAAATTTATTGTGTCATGATGATAGTACATGTAGAAAAGTTTCTTTTATTAGCAAGAGAGGTGGCAATTTTTAAAATATTCATATATATACATTAATGGTATGCCATTTTAATCCATGATACTCAACAAGTAATGAATAGTGAAGAGGGTATTATTATTGGTTGATCAACCACTCATACAGACAAATAATATATAATATTTTTGATATTTTATACCCTTTATCCTTAATCTAATTTTGTACTATAATTTTCTTTTACTACAATAACTCAATTTTGATCCTTGATAAATTACATTTTTGACTAAAAATAAAATTATAATGATTATGTAATTTATAAATGATTATTTAAAATATGAAACTATTTTTTATTATTAATCTTCTTAAATTTTATAAATTTTAATTCTAATCTAAAAAAGTCATAGAACCTAAAATATAATTTTTTTAAAAAATTTACTTTGGATCTAAAATGCCTATAATAGGTTATTAATTTAAAATTATTATTTTGAAATTTATAATTTCTATTATTAAAAACATATTTATTATGAAAAATGTTTCATAAATTTGTATGAAAATTATTATTTCCCAATGACATCATAAAATTTACAGTGTATTTAAAAATATTATTTGGTATTATTCAACAAAATATCAATCTTTATAGAATTTTTTAAAAAATTAATTATTATGAAATACTATATTTATGAGTTTAAAATTTATTTTCAATATATGAAATTAAAATTCTAAATTTAAGTAATTTTAATTTAAAATTGAAACAAAAAACATAATCGAAAACTCTCTTTTTAAGAATCCATCTTTCTTCCAATATTGACTCCTATTTTTCTTGTTTACTATAAATTACTAATTAATTTAATATAAATATGTTATAAATATCAAAAATATATTTTTAATGATTTAACCATATTTTTTATAGTGTATTAAAATAAAAATACCAAGCATATAAAATTTACATTTTCAATAAAATACATTTTTGAGGATAAAATAAATATTTTTTAACTTTAATTGTATTTAATATTGGATTACTATTAAATTATTTTCTTATTTATAGTTTCGATAAATTTGATTTGTAAAATTATTTAATTGGTAATTATTAAAAAATAAAATAAATTTAAATTAAAACAGTTCTTTTTAAAATTTAATCTATATATTAAATAATCTCTATAGAATACCAAAAAAAATATAATTATTTAAATTATAATAAATTAATTTTATCAATAAATTGATATTAAAATATTCATTTTAATTTTTTAATTATTTCATTTAATAATTAAATAAAAATAATATGTAATCAAAAATAATATTTTAATTAATTAACATATTTTTGTTTTGTTGTACATTAATTATAAAATATTATATTTTAAATTTTTTACTAACAATTGAAAAATTTAGTAAACATATTAGATACTAGTCTTTCCATCGACCATATCACAAATGGCCATATTTTTATTGTCAATATTTCCAAAGACCATATTTAGAAGAGTATTATTTTTCCAATATATTGTGTTTCTAAAAACATTCATTCTATTATCACTTCTAAAGTCACACTTCTCATTGCATATTAAGAATGTTTTATAATGATTTCTAATTTCATGATTTTATTTTTAATTTTTTCTTTTGTGCTACTACTAGGGGTTCTCAATGGTGAATATGAACCAAGGGATCTCATAGTCTTAATGTTATTATTTATTTCTACTTATTAACCCATTTTAATTTATGTACTTATAATGGATGTAGTCAACCATGGTATATAGTACATTGTTTTATATAATCTCATGGTAATGTATTATATCAAGAATATTTATCTTCATTCATTGTAGTTTAGTTTTTCATGTGATGAATTATATGAAACCTACTATTTTTTTAAAGGAAATTCATACAAAACATTGCAGTGTTACACTTTTTCTATGTCATAGTGTATGAGATAATGATATCAAACGAGTTATGATATTTTTTATTAATGATATATGATTAACATAGGAAGAGGATTTAAAATCATTAATTTTTATATCTGTTCAATGTCAGTGATCATTATGATACATATTATATGATAAAGAGACTTGAAGTATCAAATCAACCAAAGGTAATAGGTGTTGTAACTGAAGGATTTACTATAATATTTTTTAATGTTTGTGTATATCCTATGAAAGGATCATGAGTGTATCGGGACCAATATTAGGAGGATAAGTAATACTAGTACAATTATCATTAAATTCCTTCCCTTCAAGAATTATCTACTATTTTTTATTACATTTCCTAATAAGATACTAGCATATCATGGCTATACGGAGGGCCATTCCCAGGTATTGTGTGATTTTTCTACTTGATCCTTCGAAACCCTTATGTTGTATCAATGATTTACCAAAATTATATATTCATTAAATAATGTTTAAATTTAGCGAATAATGTATGGAATATTATATATCATATTATATGATATATATTTTCTATTAAAATTATATATCATAATCGATATCATTAAATACAATATAGTTTGTGAACTATGGATTTTATGATGATATTTTATGTCATAATTTGTGATAGGTTTCTATTGAAAAATTTGTTATATCCGTAATGTATGATCTAGACTAAATACTTTGGTTTTGATATATTCTAACCAATGTCATGTGAAATCATTGTGGATGATATAAAAGTTATACGTTGTAATAAAAATATTGTTTCATCATGAAAATAGATGTGATATCATGTGAAATGAATACTAAAGACCATTGGGTTATATATAAATAGGACACTCAGAAATGAAGATCAATGTAATACTGGGCATTGGATAATGTTACTCAAATAACAACCAAGAACATTATTTCACCTTAATAAACAATTTTTTACATAAAATTGCACCTAATTAAACACAAATCATTAAAAATTGTATCGTATTTGGGAAATGGGTATAGAGAATACCATATTTTACATCGGACACAAAATCATTATTGAAAACATTGTAAATATTGTTCTAAAATTCCATGTCTATTTTAACTGTATGAGATATACTAGGGAAACCATAAGAAATAGGAGAACTAAAAATGAATGTATGGGAATAAACATGGAACAATGAGATAAATGTTTGACAACAGATATATCAATGAGGTATAAATAGAGTAGGAATTAATAAAATGAACAATGAAACATTATATAGAATGATAATGATAAAGAAAACATGGGAAATATGGAAACAAACTTAAAACATGTAATCATAAACACATGTCAATGATAAAACCACCAATACCTCATAGTAGAAAATTTCTTATAAAGGAATCAGGTTCACTACCATACGAAAAGTGAAAATATTATGATACTAAAAATTACCCAATGTATTGGAGCGCTATCTGGGTGCACTAATCAAATTCACTTCGTTCTCAGAATTTAGTGTTCCACATAGATCATACCATAACGATTAATTCATTATAATAACTTCATCCACAATAAGAAAGTATAGAACACCCATATGTATGTCCCCAATAAAAAATTATATATTCATAATGATGAATACTCCTGATATGAAATTAGTATGTTTTTCAAGACATAAGTGTTTTGGCATGGAAAAAGGAGGAAAAATTTCTATAGCATAACGACATCTCTTAAAGATTCATACAAATGGTTTTATGATAGATAAAGGGGTACCTCATCACATATAAATTAAATTTTCCATAATTGGTACAAGGTAAAACATGTCCCAACATTATAAATAAGATTTTTCTAGGCATAAGATAATGAAAATGAATGAATATATAATATAATCCTAACTATATTTTGGCATGGTAATAGGTGAAAATAAATAATCATGAGAGGATCAAGGATAGTGTATGGGATATATCATAATTTATACATTAAATTTAAATTAATGTGGGTATGGAATAAAATATCCCAGAATAACTAAATGGACTTCAAGAGACATATCCTAATAGAAATGCTTGAATGTAAATGAGAAGAGAGAAACCCCTTACAAAATCTCAGAATAGTAGTTGATGTACATAAAGGATCATATAAGGATTAAGGAGAGTTAACAGAACCTTTAATTATTTATACATAAAATGGAACTTAAAATGAATTTTTAAAAACCTATTCCATCACACGAAAAATGAAATTTAGAGACATAACAAAAATAATCTTTTGATAAAAAGAGGAGACTGGGAGACCCCTTATAAAATTATAGCACAATAACAACATAGATAAAGATAATGATGATATATTATAAATGATATATCATTAAAACAAAATTAATTTCATAATAAGGTAATGATAATAAAAAAATTAAATTTAACACATAGAGATTGAGGAGAGTAATTTCATAGAATGTGTTTTTAATTGAAAAAGGGAGAGGATGGTCCTGAACATGAGTGTGTGAGTCAAAATGCATGTGAGGTGATACTTGAGAGATTTGGGGTTACATTAAGGAATATATAGTGTCTATGATAATGTATTTACATACTAAAATGAATTTTATTGAATGAAAATGATAGATTCGGTGGTTTTATATAGGAAATGATGGTAACTTCATTATTATTTAGGTTTTTGGAACTACAAAATAAAATAAACAAAATTAATACATTACCATGCGTTTTCCCATGTTTTCATCAAAATGGGAGTGGTTTCAATTATTTTATTAGTCTAATTTCCTAAATTAAAAAAAATAATTCCCTTGCTTTTGTATTGGGGTGTCACACTCCTAAAAAAATTTAAAACAATAAAATAAATTATATGTTTTGGAGGATTCAGAATAGATTTATAAGATAATTGAAATAATACATAAATGAAATAATATAAAATTTACCACATAAATTTGGTAATGGATACCATTTATAATTTTTATTAAATCACTTTTGAGTCGTTATGGTGTCATAATACACAAAGTATACTTATGCGATATTTATTTTTTCCAAGAAAATAGGGCTACCTCATAAAATTTTGAAAACCACACCTTTGGATAATTTTGACATTATTATTCAAAAAAATAATACTGATTTTATATTAATAAATTTCCAATTTTTATTTTATACTTTGAAAATAAAAAATATATTTATTATGAAATGGTTGTTTTTTGACCATGGATGTTTTCAAACCCTTATAAAAATTAAATTTGAAAACATAAAATTTATATGCTCATTTATTTTCAATAAACATTATTTAATAATTAAATTTTATTAAAATATTATTTATTTCAATAATACATTAATTATGAAAATTAAAAGTCTCAATTGAAATCTAATATTAAAAAAATTGTTTTTTATCATATCAAAATATAATATTTATCAAACTAATTTAATAAAAATTTATAATGTAAAAAATAATGAGGAAATAAAATAATAATGAAAATGAAAAGTAAATATAAATATTCATTATATTATGGTTAGATTTTTTACAATCCTTGTTAAATTATTTTCACAGTTAATTAAATTATTCTCCTTTCACCATGCTAGTGAATAGTCACAACAGTTACTCATCATCTCGTTAAAAAATATAGTTTACTTTATTCCCTAATATTAACAATATTAAAAATGTGGAATCAAATTTATTATGAAAAATTCATATAATTGTAATAATTTAATTTAAAATGAAATATGAAATCATGATGTAAAGAGTAATATGAAAAATATTTTTGTTAACGAAAAGTTGATTTCACATAAACAATAAAAATATTATTATTATTAATATGATTTTAAATTAAAAAATATATACAATATAAACATTTAATTTATATTATTTATCAATATAAGTTGGTTTATGTAATAAATATTGAGACACATTATGTATTTTAGAAGTGTTCAGAAAAAATGCGTTTTAATTCTAAAAATAATCTTGAACTAAAAATTAAATATAAAGATGATTAAAAATTACATTATTATTTTAAATATTTATATATCTTACATATGATAATTTAAAAATAAAAAAATAATAAATATAATTTTAAATTAATTATTTAGTAAAAAAATGAAAATTTCACATAATATGGCATCTTTTAATATTCATTAAAAACGCATATTTTGGAAAAGTATTTAAAAAATCACCTTATGTTAATTTTGATATTCAGATTTCATAATTGTATTTTTCTTAAGGAATTTTTTTTAAATGTTCAACGAAATAATTATAATATTTTTTTATAAAAATAAAACCTAGGTCTAAAATAAACATATTTTGAATAATAAAAAGGTATTACCAAAAAATGATTAATTATTCACAAAAATAATATAAATAAATTTTGGAAATATATATATATATATTTCATAACTTATTTAATAATACAAATATGCTAATATTCAATGGAATTTTTGAAAAAGTAATATTTAAATAATCATTTTTATGGTTTTGTGTTGTGTATCACATAGGATATCGAACAATGTTTTTTATTTTGAAAACAAGAGGAATTAAATTCATCCCAATTTAAAAAATTAAATACTCTCAATTTAATATTAAAATCATTATGACATTTTTTTACACATTTAAATATATTTATTGCGTACCCACATAATAAAATGGGTTAGTAAATCATCCTCTTGAAAAGAGAGAATGTGAATTAAAATGGTTATCATAAAAATAGGATTCCATATAGAAGAACAATAGTGGGAAGTGAAAACGTAGATCTAGAAGAGAAAGATAGAACAAAAGAAATAATTTGTTGGGATAGATATCCTAGTAAAGATAAGGTCGATGACTATAAAAAATAAATCTATGATGGAAAAAATGACCATTAATTTATCAGAATATGAAATCATTCTTGATTGAATATTATTTCTCCAGAGTGAAGGAATTACATTATCTGCAAAACTAAGAACAAAAGGAAATATTATTTAAGAATAATTAAATTCCACTATAATATCATAATTTTCAGTAATTGATGAGAACTCAAGATGATTTCTATACCTAAAGCACTAGAATAAACTTATAACATATCACATGATACTCAATAGTATAAAAATATATCCCTCCTATCATTATTAAATCTAAAATAGATAGCATAAATTTAGATAATACCCTAACACATTAGTCCCAATAATTCAATTAAAAATCCAAAGAATTATCATATATCATTACATAAATAAATTACCATATATAACACTAATAACCTCAATATTAAATAGTGTTTTAACCTCAAAGGATTTTTCATACCATTCCTATTAAACCTCAAAACAAGTTAGAGCATTCATATTAGATCTTTATAATGAGTATATATTACTCAAACTGAATAAAAAATATCCCAATATGTGGTTATTCACATAAAAATAAGAATATGTGTTGCTTTAAAATGTTTATAAAAATATCATACAAAACATCCATAAAAAAAATCCATTGAAGTGGTATTAGTTCTTTTAAATATAAGTTTATCCTTAAAAATACCGTCCAATAAATCTTTGGGTTTGTACTATATTCAATAACCAATTAAGGCTTATTAATCCCTCAATCAACTGATTTACAAAAAAAACTAATTTTCACTCAATTATTTTTATACTTTATTAATACAATTAAAAATAAAATCCATGTCCATATAAAAAAACTATTGAAAAATACTTATGTGTTCCCTGATTCATATATCCATAATATCATTAATATACTAATTTTAAATCATAAAAATAAAATAACCATCCACAAACACATTAATGTTTACCCTAAAACAATTTAAATAATATAGGTCCATCCTTAGTCCCAAACATAAGTGATAGATACTCATTCTTGTAGTGCAATAATATCCATACTATAGAATACTCTTTTTTATACTTGTACATTCATAGAATCTATGGGTGATTCATTGTATATATGTTTATTTTCTTCTCTCACTAATTTATATTGGATTTATAAGAGTAAAAAAATCCCATAACAAGGATAAAAAAAATATTTAATGTCCAATAATTTCTGTATATATTTTTTAAACTGTATAGAAATATTTCGAAACCACACACTTTGACGGAACGTGATTCCGAGGCTCAGTGAGCCCATAATGGAGTTTTGATGATTTTTAGGTTCAGTTAAGTAAATGTGAGAGAGTGATTTTATAAATACATAAATGGTGCTTGGATCGAAAATCTAGTGGCACCGTTGAACATAGAGCACCAGGATTTCCCTAAAAAGGACATACCTTCAACTGAAAAGGGCCGGACAGAAATGTTTATTTTTGGAAATTTTATAAAATAATTAAATAACATAAAAAAGTTATTTTATTTTTATTTCACACCGTTAAGCGGTGAGCGATAGAGTTATGGTGCATTGACAAGGCATGTTAAGGGAAGATCCAAAATATATCATAAATGGAACGTAATAGATACACTGTTTCATAAATGAAATAGTATAATGACGTGACGTTGTAGTGTAAAAGAAACGTTGTTATGTGCTTTCCGTTTAATCAGTACAATGCATTGGTGAATTGGGAATTAAGCTATAGAATTTCCTCTGATGAACCTATGATGAAATTCCTCTCTAGCGACGGATGATGAATGCCAATGGAAGGTCAACAACTTCGACAAAACTCGAAAAACATAGCAAGGAGGTAATAAACCCCATCGACTTCTTGAACCATTCTGGGCAGACCACTTCAATGTCAAAACTCTTTGAGGTATATTTTTGATTTGATATATTTTTTCACCATTCATCATTTAAAATGATGAAAGAGGATCAACCCACGAATAGGTAGATACAAAGATCATCCATTCATGATCAAGGAGGGTATTATAGGAATTTTCTATTCGAGATTAAATTTTTGTGGAAAAAACATCACTCCCATGGCTCCCCTAGTTTAAATTTATGGCACACAGGTCACGAGCTGACACGAACAAGGCCTGAAAACCCTCCACCTTGTGTGTTTATGGTGGAAAAATTTTTGAAATGCTGGAAAGGTAATTTCAAGGCCATCGCAGCGAAGATGGAATCCCCTAGAGGCCATAGGAACATGTAGAGGGAAGAACAGACAACCAGTGTGGACCCAGTTGTTCACAGAATGCCCCTTGGCATGCATGAGAAGACCAATGCAGCCGGATTGGTCCTCTGACTGGGACAGCGACTTGCGGCGGGTAGATATGGCCACCCGACTGCATCAGCACATCGTGGACGCATTAAAGTAGAATGTACCACGAGATGAAGACGCAGTCAACCAAACGAAGTTGAGAGACGACCCCGTGGATGACCCATGGGGCGTGGGGAGCTAGAGGAAGCCGCCTTCTATATCCCAGTTGGGTGGAGTACTAGTCCACCCTACAGGATGGACCCACTCCACTGGGCCGGACCTGCCCCAAAGGCTGATCGTACCCCATCATACAGGACCCTCCCCAACGGGTTGGGCTGGGATCGGGTCTAGTAAGTGAACCCAGTTCAGGTCGGTCTGACTGTGTCAGACCGAACCTGAGCCCCACAGACCATTTTTTTGGAAAACGACCTTAACATACAAACCCGATATTCGAAAGACGAGCCATTTATAGAATTGGGGCCCTCACGATGAGGCTGATCTTTTCGAATACACTATGGAGGATTTCATGGAAGTTTAAAATCGACAAATGGCATGGGGAGCAGTTCTCCCTGGATCAAGTTTCCAATGTCTGGAATCCCTATGGCTGGCTGAGACCTAGAGACAGCTAACGAGTGACCCTATATGGATAGGATACTAGATCATAGTGAGAAGTGGATTCAATGGGACTCGGCTAGCCCATGGTAGGGAGTGGCTTTTGTTTGAACCGACAAACCCATGTTAATCGATAGCAGGAGTACCTCTGCATGGCCATAGTGGGAGGTGTCTTTTGTGTAACCATGCATTCCCATGGCATGGAGTGGCTTCTATGTGACCCATCATACCCACAGTATCCAATTGGGATGAGTACCACAACAGTCTTAGGAAAGTGGGAAGCAGCTTCTGGGTGACTCAGCAAGCCTAATGTACTCATTGAGGAGGAGTTCTCTAGCAGCCGAGGAGTTCGATGATATGACTATTGGGTCTACTTTCCTACTCTAGATTGTACATGGTGTAAGCTATCTAGCTTCGTGATCTTGGTTGGTGATCATAATATTTGGTTTTGTTGTGGATTGATTTGTTGTATTTCCTTTATTGTTTTGGGGTCCCTACTGAGTATTTTGTTACTCATCTCTACACGAGATTTTCACATATATGCTCTGTTTAGTGAAGATGACTACTGCCTTGATGGAGGACTTGGTGGCCTAGGACTCGGTGGTGCCCAGTTTGACCAGACATACGGGATGTACTTAAACGTCTTCTAGTAGCTACTTTGTACCAACCCATTTGACTTTCAGTTGAACTTGTACATAGTGGTTTTTTATAGTGCATTGCTCGTTTACCTTTCCATATTTGGGATGTGTTTGTGTGTGTGTGTGTAAATGTACTCAAAAAAATGACTCCCATTTGTAGGTTTACGCCTTCGGTGCTTGTCGCCAACCCCTAGCCTTTGGGACGCAGTCTTGGGATATGTTAGGGTGTAGGCCACAAGGGAAGGGTCATGAAAAAGTGGTATCAATGGTGGCCAGTTCTACCTCAAAGACCAAGTGTCTATTTTTCTGTTTTTGGGTAAACGTTTAGAATGTTTCGAGTTCAACATGAAGATTTTGGGAGTGAAGTGTTAGTGTAGCGACCAACTTATGCATACACTAGGACATTGCATTCTTTTTTTCATCCCTACACATTAAATCGCTGTTTACATTAGTGTTTCCATATGATCTTCTTGAATAAGATACATCTACCCATGTATAAAATTATGAATGAGGTAGACCTTGAAATGTTCCAACATACCTCCTTTTAGACAGCTAGTTAGGCTAACAATATGTGATTATGAGGACATCCCTCTTAGTGATGAGGCATCAGTTTTGGTACCAATGCTAGATATGGGACTTCTGGGTGGTGCGTTGGAGTTTCCACCACCTCATGGTTAGTAGTTAATACTTGTGATACCAGAAGAGGATGTACACGGGATCATCACCTTGCATGAGTTCCAGAGATAGAGACCTCCTAGGTTCCGGGTAGAGAAAGATCCTCAGGTCGTTGAGAACTAGATGGAGGTGGGGACATGGTTATTCCACTTAGTGAGGGCACTACTTGAATAGATGGAAAATATTAGTTGTGAGGCCTCTTCAGGGTTTCACAGGGAGATGATGGAGTCTGATGATTCATTCTCATGATGAGGTGACCATCTTTTGGGAATACTATGATCGGATTTTCCAGGAAGAGTTTTTTCCCACGACCTTGCGATAAGTGTGCATGCATGATCTTCCTCCCCTGTAGTAAGAAATCATGTGAGAATCTGAGTACTCTGTGGGGTTTACAAACCTCTCTCACTACTCCACAGTCATGGTACGAGACCCTTTCTTTAGGACACGGAACTTTGATTTGGGACTCAGATGGGAGATCAGCGAATCTATGGTGTCTTTCAGCATCCCCACTCAGGGTGGAGTGTTAGAGAATTACTTTATTGTAGAGATATTCCTAGCTGAACAATCACTAATATCTGGATACACCAACAGACCTCAAGCAGAATATTTTTCAGCAGTGAGTAGTAAATTTTAGACAAGGGGGCCCCAGCAGGCCAGGTCAATTAGGGGGAGACCCCATGACTTGAAGTTGGAATTGTGGGCCTCCCAAAGCGGATGGAGTCAGAAGACGACCAGGTTATGCTTTACCTGTGGTGGGTAGGGACATATGTCTTATGACTTCCTAACCTACCATACAAACAATCATCTTCGTCGTGGTTCTTCTAAGGTACAGGTAGAGGTTTGAATGAGGAGGACCACGAGGTGGTAGACGTGGAAAGGGTGAATGTTGTGTGGCATGGGTTGATCATGATTCTATGTACTACCTCCACCACCCCCATGTGGTCCACCACATGCTCAGGGGGGCAACAGACATGGGAGAGTCCAGTTTCTAGTGATAGAGTCCTACAACCACGACAACATAGAGATTATTAAGGGTACCACCTGTGTCTTCTCCACCTTAGCTATTATTCTTATAGACGTAGGTGATATTCACTCTTCCCTTGACACATACCTCATTTGTGGCTCAATGATTTTGGGGGAGCCATTGGATTGATCCTTACAATTTGATATTTCTACAGGAGGCATTTGATAATTTCACAGTTGTTCCGGCATCATGAGCTTTCTCTAGGAAGAAAGAGAATTGGATGGGATCTCTTAGTAGTAGTGTCATAGACTTACAACATAATCATGGGTATGGAATAGTTATCCACAGTCCATGCTCAGATCGACTATTTTATGTTAATATAGTGGTATGTATGTGAGGATGGGACCAGGTTTTCCTTCACCAGTGAGAAGGGAAACATCGCATCATAAGTTGGACTTTCTCAGAGGAGGGTGTAGTCGATCTCTCACCAGTTGGATAGCCTCACTCTCATTTGCTGGACTAGAGGAGTCTTATCTTTCCTATAGTGGTGGAAGAGTATGATGATGCCTTTCCTAAGGATGTTCTAGGACTACCTCCTTGCAAGGAGGTGGACATATGCAATGACTTGTACCCCCTAGAGGGAACTAATATCCACACTGGAATATTAGATGGATGCATAAGTGCATTATGAATTGACAGTAAAGTTAGAGGACTTTATAGAGAAGGGGTTTGTCAGGCCATGTGTTTCACTATGGGCAGCCCCAGTGTTGTTTTCCTAGAATGAAGAAGGGATCTTGAGACTATGCATGGAATTTTAGTGCATGATCTAGCTGACTATGAGGAACAAGTATCCATAGTCGAGGATTGATGTCCTCTTCGATCAGATGAATGGAGTGAGGTGGTTAACGAAGATCGGCCTCAGATAAAACAATCATCCACTTCAGGTATGTGATGAGGACGTACCAAAGACAGCCTTCAGATTTCGATATGAAGACTATGAGTTCTTAGTGATTCCCTTCAGTGTGACTAATTCCCCAACAATGTTCATTGGACTCATGTACCTGATCTTACAGCCTTACCATGATCATTTCATGGTATAAATAATTGATGACAACTTGGTGTACACTACCTTAGAGTAGAAGCATGATACACACATAAGGATAGTCCTGGATTCACTCTGAGGGAACCAGATTTACGGTAAGCTCTCAAAGATCTATTTTTGAATTCGAGAGGTCCAGCTTTTTGGACACGTCATTTTGGGGGACAGATTTGGAGGGTATTTGATGAAGATACATGTAGTAATTTCTTGTTATCCACCTAGGAGCATGAATAATGTGTGTATTTTCTTATGTTGGGATGGATACTACCTCAGGTTTGGGACCGATGTTTGTAGAGTAGAATCACCTTTATCATCCTTGAAACATAAGAGATATGCCTTCTTGTGGATGGAGAATTTCCATTAGATATTCCGAGAGATGTGGAAGAGATTGATGAGTGCCCCAATATTGATACAACCCAATGATGGTGTTGGGCTTGTAGTTTTCTATGTTGCCTCTAGGACCTGATTAGGTTGTGTCCTGATATCGGAGTGAGTTATGAAATCCTGTGTCTCACAATAGTTGAGGCATCATGATACTAACTAACCAAACCTTTTCTTGAAGTTAGCATCAGTGGTCTTCACCTTGAAGATGTAGCACCAGTAATTTATGATTCAACAGTTTACCATCTACTCTGACCATAAGATTCTCAGGCATATCTTCTCACATAAGGAGCTAAACTTGAGGCAACATTTATAGATGGAGTTCCCCCACCACTATGACTTTTAAATAGTATATACTCCTGGGAAGGGGAACATGGTGGCAGAAGTTCTCAGTAGGAGGTATGATTTAAAGCTGCTGAGTCAGGAGACAGAGAAGCTAGTCAAGATGTAGATATCCTTCATGGATTATGATGGAGAAACATTCCTTCATTTAATTAATATCACTACTGCACTCTTATAGGGAGTTAGGGAGGTCCAGATTGTGGATGCTGATTGCATGGGTGGATGTGCTCAGTTATCCTCAAGACAAGCTCCTTATTAATTTTTTATAGGTGGGGAGAACATCATCCTTTTTAGATGATGCTCTAGTGTACCAGTAATGTTGTAGGAGGAAGTGTTGAGGGAGTTTCATGCATCCCCTTTGGCAGTACATCCTGGGGTGTCAAAGTGGTACTAAGACCTTCGACTTCAATACAGGATTCCAGGGATGAACAAAGTGGTGGTAGAGTGCATTTCATGATGTCTCATTTGTCAACATGTGAAGGCTGGGGATCAGGTCCCGACGGGCTTGGCACAACAACTTATGGTACCATAATGTAAGTGATATGATATCTCCACATACATCATGATGGGGGTACCATGCACATCCAAGGGTCATAAGTATATCTAGGTAGTAATTTACCAACTCACCAAGTCGGATCACTACCTACGCATCCAAGAGTAGGGATCAGTAGAGATATAGGGGAGCCACTATATCCATGAGATAGTGCAGCTTCACGGGGTGCCATCGAAGATCGTCTCATAATGTGATGCACAATTTACATCCTGTTTGTGGAAGGGATTACATGAGTCATTTGGGAATCAGTTTCACTTCAGCACAACTATTCATCACCAGACAGATAGTCAAGTGGAGAAGACCATACAGCCCTTCGAGGACATGGTTCATGCTTTTGACCATGATTTTGGTCATAGTTGAGAGGAACACCTACCACTAGTGGAGTTTCTATACAACAATCACTATCAATACATAATTGGAATGGAACTATTTGGGACCTTGTATGAGGGGCCTTGAAGATCACCTTTATGCTAGGAAAACCTAAGAGAGTCAACAGTCATGGGTCCAGAGTTGACACATGCTACCACTGAGAAGGTGAATATCATCTAGGAGCCGATGAGGACATCACAGATCAGTAATAAATCTTATGATGAAAGGATACAGAGACCCTTGGGGTATGTGGAGGGTGAAAATGGTTTTCTTTGGGTCTCACCCCGACTGGGATTACAGAGATTTGGCTAAGGCGGAAAGTTATCTCGGAGGTTTATCCGACCATTTCAGATTATTAGCAAATTTGGCGAGGTTGAGTACCACAAAGATCTCCCCCCATAGATGCACTTGGTGAATGATGTTTTTCGTGTTCCATAGGTGAGGAGGTACATTCATGATCAATCACACATCATCGAATGGGGTGAGGTAGACATTAATGATGGGGTGGAATTTGTGATGTTCTTAGTGGTGATAGAGGCTATATAAGAGCAGGTACATCATTGAAGACCGATTTCTCTATTTCACGTTCAAAGGAAGCATAGGAATCTTCCAGATAGTACATTGTAGTGGGAGGCTCTAATTCGTGCATAATACCCCCATTTGTTTAATTAGACATTTTTCGGATTTCTGGGACGTAAAGACCTAAGGCGGGGAAAAATGTAATGTCCTAGAATTTCCTAATATTATTTTTTCAAATTGTATGGAATTATTTAAATAACACACACTTTGAAGGAAATTAATTTTGAGGATTGGTGAGCCCAGAATAGAATTTTGTACATTTTTTAATTTCACATAAGTAAACATGCTAGCAGGTTTTTTCTAATTTTGAACTGGTGCTTGGATCAAAAATCCAAGGGCACTATTGATCCCAAAGCACATTGATTCTCTTAGAAAGGACATTTCTTCGACCGAAAAGGGTCATACAAAAAATTTAATTTTCGGACATTATGAAAAATAATAAAATGACATAAAATAGTTATTTTATTTATCTTTCTCACCATTGAGTGGTTGATGACAACTTTGAGATGCATCGACTAGACACTTTAAAGAAAGCTCTTTAATGGCTCATCAATGTAATGTAACAGATAAAATGTTTCATAAATGAAACATAGTAACGACATGATTTCGTATCATTAGAGAAACACTACTATTTTCATTCCTTTTAATTAGGCCAAAACGTTGGAGAGTTGGGAATTAAACCATAAAATTTTATATGATGAACCAATGGAAAATTTCATCTCTAATGAAGAATGATAAATTTCAATAGAATGTTAACAACCTTGTTGCTCCTCGAAGAATAGTGTTGGAAAGCAATGAACACTTTCGACTTCTTGAACCTTTGTGGGAAGACTGCTTCAATATCGAACTTCATAAAGGTAGGGGTTTGTTTTGATTTATATATCCCCATTCTTCATCTTAAACAACGAACGCGGATCAGCCCATGAACAGGTTGATCCAAGAATCATTAATTAATGTGGGAGGTTGGTGTTTTTGGGATTTTCTATCGAAGATTTAATTTTTTTTAATAGAACATCCTTCCCAAGCCTCCCTAGTTTTAAACATCTAACGCGGAGGGTGTGGGCCGACATGAAGAAGGCCTAACTCCCTCTTCCATTTGCATCCTTGGTGGATGATTTTTGAAATGGCGGAAAGGAATGTTTGAGGCCACCATAGGGAAGATGGAATCCCCATGAGGCTGAAGGCACAAGAGAAGTGACAAATTGACCATTAATGCAGCATCAGTGGTCTGTGGAATGCCCTGCTGACATGTTATCACTGACAGTGAATTGGAGAAGATGATTGCGGCCGACATGGGCCTCAGCGTGGTGGGGAGAGCCACCAGTAGGGACGGTAGCTCGAGGTGGGTTAAAGCATCCTCCCGGTAGCGTTGGCGCACTGCAGACGTGACACTACACCGCATCCTACATGGAAAGCAACAGTCAACTGACTATGTCTAGGAGATGTCCCTATGAACAAATTGTGGGGTATGGGGATCTGGACGTGGCCACTTGTCACATCCTTGGTAGTAGGAGAACTGGTCCAACTATGGAATATTGGGTAGCCTAGCAGTCTGGACCTGCAACATTGGGATAGAACTTCCCCAACGAGCTGGACCCACCCCAGCGGGTCGGACCCTCCCATATTGGCCAGACCCGCCCCAGCGGGTCAGACCCGTGTCCCAACGGACCAGACCCTGGCCGGGACATGTTCGGGTCTGGTTATTGGACCCAGGTCGGGTCGTTGGACCTCAATATGGGTTGTGTAGGGTCATTGGACCCTAGGATGGGTCGGGTCAGTCCAACCAGACAGAACGATCCTGAACCCAACCAGCTACATTTTAGAAGAATGCCCATATTTTGAGAACGGGGCCTCCGATTGACAGGATGTTTGTGGCGTTGGAACCCTCATGATGAGGAGGATAATTAAGAATAATCTATAGATCATTTAATGGATGTTAAAATTTGAATAATCGCTTGGGGATCGATTCTCTCGAGATCAAGCATGCTTCGTGAAAAAACCATGTGGGTGGCTGAGACCTAGAGACTGCAGACAAGTGACCGATGTGGATCAGATACTATGGCCTAGTGGGTAGCAGCTTCGATGTGACCCAGTAGGACAACAGTGGGGTGAAACTTCTGTGTGACTCAGTAAACCAATGATACTTGATAGGCAGAGTACCTTCGTATTAACATAGTGGGAAGTGACTTCTATGTGACCCAAAATGCCCACATTTGGGAGGTACTTCTGTGTGACCCAACAAACCCATAGAACTAATTAGTGATGAGATCCACAGAATCATTATGATAGTGGGAAGTGGCTACTATGAGACCCAGAAAGCCCACTGTACTCACTAATGAGGACTTCCCCAGCAGTCGAGGTGTTCGACGATGTGACTAATGGTTCTACTTTCCTACTCCAGAATATATCTGTTGTGGGCTATCTTTCTTCATGATCATGCGTGGTGAACATGATTTGTATTTCATTTTTGGAATGTTTTTTATGTTTTCCTTGGTTTTTTTGGGGTCCCTAGTGATGATTTTTTTCTCACCCCTACATGGACTTCTCCCACACATGTTGTGTCTAGTGACGATGACAACCACCTTCATAGAGGATGTTGTGGCCCATGACCCAATGGTGCCTAGTGAGACCAGGCAGACGGGACGTAATTCTACAGCTTCTAGTAATTACTCTGTACCAACCCATTAGGTGGGGTTTTCTACAGATGCATATCTATAGTTTGTTTTGTACTTTCCTTTTTTTATATTAGTCTTTTGTTGAGTTTTTATTCTTTCCCATTTTACTTTCAGTTGTACTTGAACTCAGTGGTGTTTATAGTACAATTCTTGTTTACATATCTATATTTGGGATGTGGTCTTCTGTGTGTGCATAATGGGACACACTTAAATGACCCCCACTTGCTGGATTACACCTTCGGTGCTAGTCACCAAACCTTGATCTTTTGGAGGCAAGCTTGGGGTATGTCATGCAATGGGCCCTAGGGGACAGGTCGTGACACAAAATTACACTAAATGTCGACTAGTGAAATTTTCAAGAAGAATATTCCCATTAATATCAACATGTTATATATTTTAGTTTGTTTTTATATTTTTTACTCATTTCATGTGGTGAATCGATATTATTAGAAAATTATAACATTGATAGTAGGTCATGAATTGAAATACAATAGGAGAAACACTACTTTAGAATGAAGTTTACATGTAAATAAGCCATCATGATCTGTATCATCATTAGAATTTCGCTTTTTCCTTTTTCCTAGAGATGGGTGAAGCTCCTCAAGCTTCTCATACCTTCAAATAGAAACATGTCATTGATAATTCCTAGCATATCCACATTTATAAAAAAAAGTTATATAAGAAGCCTCGGAATTTTTTTATATCCTTACATCATATTATCCAGTTTTCCATGGTAATTATATACATAATTACCATATTATCACACTTAAAACATCTCATAGTCCATTTATGACATTTCCATTAGTGCCACATTGCACAGTATCGCCAAATAAAATTTGGGTTCTCTTACCTTTATCACTTTTATCAGATGAAATTCATAGAGATTTCATATTTGTATTTATTGACTTCTCTAGAAATTAAACAAATTTATAGTTGTTA
The DNA here is from genome assembly GCA_963277665.1 of Viscum album. Classification (NCBI taxonomy): domain Eukaryota; kingdom Viridiplantae; phylum Streptophyta; class Magnoliopsida; order Santalales; family Viscaceae; genus Viscum; species Viscum album. Next base: position 322,289,484 of record OY728127.1, read on the forward strand.
ACTATGATTTTTGATATATGGTTTGGAATAATAATAATATGTTCTACTTGATCTCCCATCTGATTGGGTATCTCGTCTAAGAAATCATTACAATATCCATCACATTGTGTTTTTACTTAGTTTCTCATATTCCCGACCATCGTCTAGAATATAGGGAAAAATTATATATTAGTAGTTTTAAACACATTAACCTGAGTCCAATGACATTAATGTGATAATGTATAAATGAAATATATTTCCTTATGTTCCGAATTTATAGGATTCAATCTATGTTATCCATGATCTATTTTCTGACATTGAGATTTTCGACAAAATTATTATTATTCCCTTAATAATGGTTCATAGTGAGATTTTGAATTTACCAAATCATAACCCCCAGGAGTGTCAAACTAGGTGCACATTATATCATCTGGTCATGTACCATGTTACATTGAGTCAGTCCTGAGACACCGTGTCCGAGTTGTTACACATAAGTATATTTGTTCCAAATCCCCATACAGTTTTCATGACCATATATGGATTTACATTATTTATAAACCACATAATCTACACAAACAAAAATTTAGGGATTATTTATTATACATAATTTTATCCCTTAGTATTTCAATATAGTTTAGTAATACTAATCCCAAAAATAAATTAACTTTTGTTCTGATACCAACTTTAACAACCATACTATATATTTCTACTTAATAAATGATTTATTAATAAAAATTACACTTAATACAATGTAATATATAGATATGTATAGTTTATTTTTGAACTAGTTACATAGAATAACTTCACGAACATGGGATACACAATCATTATTGAAAACTTCCTTAACATGTTTCTAAAACTCCATGGATTTTAAATTGCATGGGATATCCTGTGGAAAAACATACGAAAAAGGTGAGATATAATGCCAAGTATGGGAATAAACATGACATAATGAGATAAATGTTTGATAAGATGAATATAAATGTAATATAAAATGTGTAGGAATCTTTGACCTAAACAATAAGTAATGATATAATATGATAATCATAATGTAAACCTACGAAATGTAGAGACAGTATAAAACAGTTCATCATAATCATAGGTCAAGGGTCAACCCATCATGACATGCTATTTGAAAATGTACCATAATGTAATTAGGTTCAATCAAAATCCCATTGTTATATATCACGATACTAAACATTACCCAATGAAATAAACTACTATATGAGTACACACATCATATTCATTTCATTCTCAGGATTAAGTGTTCCACATATATCATAAAACATGGATTCATTAATAATCATAATTTATTACACAATAAAAGAGTGTGGAATAAATATCTTTATATCCCCAATATAAAATTATATGTGTATAAAATTGAACTCCATTGATAGGAAATTGGTAAGGTATTCATTATGCAATTGATTGGAATGAAAAATTATGGTGAAATTTCAGTATCATTACAACATCTCATTAACATTAATAAATATGAAATTATTAAATGGTATGGGGACTATAATAACATATAAATAAAATGGGATGTAATAGGGACATAGAAAAAGATGTCCCAACAATTGAAATTTGAAATTGAAGGAATGTGTTAATAGTGATACTTGATTAATGGAAATAATCAAAAGTATATTTTGGCATGGTAATGAGTGAACCGAAAGGATCATGGTAGGATCCATGATTATGAATGGGATATATCATAATTGTGTAACTAAAATGACTGTGAGTCGGATATGTAATAACATTTCACAACATAAGAAAATGGAATGCATAACACATATCATAATATAAGTGTTTGAATGGAAATGAGAAGATATAAATCCATTAAAAAAAATTAGCACGGTAAAAGATGTGTAAAAAGATCATGAAAGGATTATTGAGACTGAAAGGAAACTGTAATTATTTTTACATTAAATGTAATGTAATGGGAATATGCAAGGACATATCCTAAAATAATAATAAATAAATTTAGTGGCAAAAAAATAATATTTCTTGATAAAAAATGATGAGTGGAAGACACCTTAAAAATTGTCGTCATAGCAATGTATTTGATTAAGGTAAAAATGATAAAGGATATAAGGTATATCATTAAAACTCAATTAATTTAATATTAGTAGAATTATTTTTAATTAATTTAAATATAAATAATTAAAATTAGGATAAATAATTTCAAATAATGTGCATAAATTGAAATGGGGACAGGAAGGTCGCTTACTTGAGTGTGTGACTCCAAATGCTTGGGAGGGGATTCTTGAGAGCATGGGGGTGCCATGGGAGGACTCTGTTAATTTTATTGAAAAGTTTGGATGTGTTAAAATGTGTTTTATTGAATGTAAATGGGATATTGGGTGGGTTTATAAAGGAAATGGGGGGGGGATTTTTTTTATTATGTAGGTTTTGGACACTACATAAAAGAATAACCAAATCCACAATCCTTGCTATTTTTGTACACATTTTTTCTATCAAATGAGAGTTTTATCCATCATTTTATGAGTCCATGGTCTAATATTAGTAAAAAATTCCTCTTTTATTAGGTGGAGAGTCATACCCCTAATTAAATACATTAATATATTAAAATATCGTATATTTTATGGAGGATTCATAATGGCTTCATAAAATAAATTAAATATTCATAAAATGAAAATAATTTAATAGGAAAACATATAATTAGTCGTTTATACGATTTATAGTATTTATTTTCTCACTTTTTTGTCATTATTATGTCGTTATACACAAAGTATATTTATTCGGTATTTAATTTTTACACAAAAAAATTGATTATCATAAAAAATTGTGAAAAAAATCACCGTTGAATATTTTCAATGTAATTATTCCAAAAATAATATTATTTTTATTGAAATAATTCCCAAAAAAATACATATTTTATCTTTTAAAAATAAATTTGAAATTTATTAAAAAATGAAGGGTTTTCTGACCAAAATTATTTTCAAACCCTTATTGAAACAACATTTGACATCATTAAATTAATACAGTCATTAAAATTTAATAAAAATTATTTAATAATAATAATTTGTTGAAATACTATTTATCTAATAACAAATTAATTAATATTTATATACAACTCAATTAAAATTTAATATAAAAAAATATACTTTGTGTTTTATTGTTTCAACATATAATTTTTTATAAAATAGATTGCTAAATAATTTTTAATGTAAAAACAATAATGAGTAAATATAATCATGATTTAAATAAAAATTAAATACAAATATTAATAATATTATGTTTAGTTTTTTATAGTCTTCCATAAATTATTTTTACCCTTTATTAAATTGGATTAATTTAACCTTGGTAATAAATATTGGCAACGATTATTATTCATATTGTTGAAAATTTTAGTTATCCTTTTACCAAATATTAATATTATTATAAATTTGAAATCCATTATATCATAGTAAATTCCTATGATTGTAATAATTTATCTTAAAATAGAACATGGAATCATGATGGAAAGATGTTTACTAAAAAATACATTTATTAAGGAAAAAATGATTTCACATTAACTCAAAAAGTTGTATTATTTTTCATATGAATATAACATAAAAAATATGGATATATAGTCTAAAATTTTAATTTATATTATTTCTCATTAGATGTTATACTATTTAATTAAAATGGAGATACATTGTGAATTTTAAAATAGTTTTAAAAAAAATTGTGTCTTTAACCCTAAAAACATATTTTAATATTCGGTAAAAATTGATTAAAAAGTACTTAATTGTTTTAAATATAGCTACTCCATTTATGATTACCCATAGTACATTAAATATACCATTATCTATAATCCAAACCTATATTCCTCTTCATCTCAACCATTGATTAATCATATCTAGTTTTTATCATATGAGTTTATTCTCATATATCGACTCCTATCCTTCTATATGAATATGGAAGAATTTGAATCTGTTATAACTTTTTTACTTGAAAAACATTATTGCAATATTTTTAGTGTCTGAACCTCTTATGGTAATCATTATAAAACTAATATATTCTTAAGGGAGCTCTTCTATTTTGGTTCTATCTTTGTTGAATCAAATGTATTTTTTCATTAACATGTTTTCATAGAATGGATTTTCCTTCACCTAGGCAGGGGAGTTCATGTCTCATGGAAAATGGTTTTGGATATCGTATCATTGGTCGTTGGATATCATTGACATTATGGATCTCTAGACTACTAAAATTTAGTGTAGGATCCTATGGAAAACATTCTCATTTAATAACCCTATATTAGTCAAATGTATATTGGAATCTATTGGGAAATTACATTATGTTGATTCAAACATGTTGAGGATGAAACAAAATATAATTTCTTCTATTTTGGTTGAGTGGAATTTCTCCATACCATTACCAAAATATTTTCCTCTATTATGATAATCCATGATATAATTTTGGCTAAATATGATATATTTCATTAGATTGGGTTTTTGTCTATAATACCACCTATAAGGTAATTCGACCACTTAATGTTATAGAAAATGAACTAGGAATGTAGAGGAGAGGCACTAACCTATCCCTCATATAGATAGATCATCCTATCATTATTTATATCACCTATAAACCTTATGGTTTTGGTTTAACCATTTTCCCAGTTGATCTCTCCACATCAAGTGGCTACCAAGGACCCCTATCTCTAGAAAATTGTTAATGGTTGGACTCTTCAGGCCAAACCCATTGCATTGATTTCTTAGTTGATAGTGAACAATACTCTGCCTAGCCAGATGAAATTATTCAAAGGATTCCTCTTCCCGTTGAATATAATGAAGATATTTATATTTATTTAGATGGTTCTATAGTTAGTTTAGATGAATAAAATAAGTAAATCAATCTTACTTACTTTTTCATACCTGTAGTTGGATATTCTAAGGATTCTATTGTTAGTGGTGAGGATTACTCTGGTAATTCCCTTTCCCTAGATCCCCTTTCTAACCTCACATGATATTCCTTCTCTAGTTATTCTTAAGATTGAATATTTTTTCTCCCAATTGGATTGATATATCTATTTAGAAGGAAAATTCCTTCTATATGTCCCATATATGAAATAAATTCCCCCTCATAGGGTTCTTGAACACCAAGTCTAATGGTAACCATATATTCTTCTAAATTGAGAGTTGATATGTAGTTGTCCTGCCTTTATGATCATTCAACCATATCTTATATGGATCCCACATCTATGTATTAATGGTTTATTTATTTCAATATAACCATAGATGCACTGTTTCCTTATAATAGTATGATATCTTATATTATGATGTTATGAAACACCACATGTAATTCATAGTTGTTATTGAACTAAAACACAAGTAATATACTACAAATTTATATGCGATGAAACTTATAGTGACCCATAATTTGCATACATAGATATTTCATCATAATATATTAATATTCATTAAATAATCGAAAAATACATTCTATAATGATTTAATTATAGAGCATTTCGAATTATAGTTACACAAACAACTAGTTTATAAGTGAGCTAAAAAATCGCGGACTAAGTTCTTCATAACTAGAACACATATAAGACTAATAATACATAATATATTTATTCATAAACTAGGTAAGGAAACATAAAAAGGGTGAGCACAAATTCTTAGAAATGGTAAACATTAGAGATATTTACATAATAATAGCATATCAGTATGTGAATATGAAAACAACATATGTACGAAAACATACAATGTATCTCACATATCATAAAAATGATTCATGGAATAAATCAAGGGACAAAATAAGTCATGAATTATAATGAACAAATGAGAACAATACATTAGAGAGTAATATTTATATAATACATAGATTTATGACATACACATAAGCAAAAAAATCATTTCCATTTTACTCAAACTCATTTGAGAATGTATCAGAGTGGAATTGGTTCACTCTGTAATCCATCATTGAAGTTAAGGATCACATTCATGAATATAAAGGCGAAAAAATTCCCTTACTAAATTAGGTTCACTTCCAATTCCTTCCCTATTTATCTCATGATATATCAATATTTACATAATGCATTGGAATGACATGTGGGTCCCACCGAATGAAAAAATGAAATTCATACATATGTGTTGTTATGAATATAAATCATTCATCATATGAGATCCCAAGAATTTATATAGGCTTTATAACATATTTATCATATCAAAATCAATGAGAATAAATGGGTTTTGTAAATATTTAATCATTTCATCACCTACAGAAAGGAAAATAGTTTTGTAAAAAAATTCACCATGAACATAAAACATACGAAGAAAAGAATAAATACGGTATTATTGGATCATTCCAAAAATAATGATTAAGTAAAATATATTTAGGTCATATTAGATGAAATATTTCCTGGAACATTTCACGAGGAAAATATCATTTTTATTTTGAAACCAATTACATAAATTCTATTATTTTTGAAATATTTAAAAAAATCTCTAAAAATTATCATTGGAAAATTTTTATGTAATATTTAAAATAATTATTGGTCATGATAATTTGAAATACCATTCAGGATGTCCACATTAAAATAATGATTCCTTTCACATTTTTAGTAATGAATCAAGAGATCATTATTTAAAAAAGTACAAGAATATTCCTTTTAAAGCATTCTTTATTTTAAACATGTGTAATAATGAATTTAAAAATTATGTGTATAACAGATAAAAAAATCATGAATTTTTTTAGAAAACATGGAAATGGATTAAAAAGGGTTTTTGACCGAAGTGAGGAATAAAGTAAATTTTTTATAAAAAATTACTTCAAACTATTGAGTGCATTATGAGTTCAAAATGAATGGAAAACCTGTATTTTATTGAAATAAACATACTATAAAAATATTAACGTGTTTCATTAGAGTTATATCATAAGACCTCATCATTGTAAGTATAATCATAATCAACCCCAATAAACAATGAGATTGTTACATAAAACCCTTACCACTTTGGTAAATTTTAAATACTAATAAAAATTAAAGAATAACATAAAATGAAAATTTATATATCAAAATAATAATTTAATTCAATATATAACATTTAAATATGTCTATATTTACATATCATAGTGAATATTGGTGCATAAAAAACAATTGTCCTAGAAGAAGTCAAATTTAGACTAATTGTCCTTACCTTTAGACTCTACATCCTTCATAAAAATTAGAACCTCCAGAATAATAAATTTAATTTTGTATTAAATATATTATATAACCATAATCATATTTAAAATACCATATATTATTTATATATGGCGTATAATTAACAGTTTATTAACAATTAATTTTTAAAAGAATGCTTTGGGTAAAAACGGTTTCATTTTTCATGAATGTTTTGGTTTTGTATCCTTTTCCATTTTTATATGAACATTATTAAATAATATCCATTAGTTTAACCAAGATATAAATATAAAATATATTCATTATATATTTATTTATATTGATCTATTAATAATAGAGATATAAAATGAATTTCACCATTCAAGGCGACAAAATGTCATGCGTACGCATGAATGTAGTTTCCATTTTCTTGATGGATGAAATAAATTAAAGGTAAATAATATATTACCTTTTAATAATGATATTTATATCATATATATCACATATGTTCGTTAAATGTATTCATATTATGTTCTATGTAAATTGTATGTTAATTAAAAAACACATTTCTTCGTGAGGCGGTAGTCCACCGTACGTATGGAAAACATTATCGTATTCCCAATAAATGTAAATTAGAGAGATATATGAGATATTATAATTAAATATGTATAATAATTTTATAAATATCCTATATAAATATGTTAATTCCATAATTATGTCAATCAATTATAGGCGGTGATGGAAAATGATTTACATCAGTTCACGAGGCTGTAGACCATTTTACACATGATAAATAGTTTTTCCCATTTGATGGATAGGGATATGGATATTGGTTATTATATTAAAATAATAAAATTTAAGTATATGTTATATAATATTATTATTATATCTTTATATATTGTGAATATTATAATGTGTTTGATGTAGAAATAAAACCACAACTCATGTTTCTGAATTTTTCCACTACATTTGATAACCTCCTTAAGATTATACCTAATGACTTTTTAAGCGGGTTTAATAAAAAACTAGGGCCTATAGGATATGGGTATTAAATCAAGGTTAGGTCATCTATAGAGATTGGATGAATCAAATGTTTTTGGTAGTGTAATGAGTAGGGCAGATGAGGCATCCTTTTATAAATTGACAAAGAATAATTTTCACACAAGTTTTTCACATGACATAATGATAAAAAAAAATATATTTGTTAAAAAATAATGACATAAGGTCGAAATATGTCCATAAAATTGTTGAATAATTTTTTAAAATTTTATACTATTATTCTTGATAAAAATTAATTGGTCAATATAATATTATATTTAACATGATAGTTAAAAATATAGATTTATATTTAAATATTCAATTAATAGAAATGGAAAATTTATATTTAATGTTAACCACACATAAATGATGAAAAAGACATTTTTAAATGAGAAAATGTACATAATTGCAGAAATTTTTAATTCCCAAATTCAAAATGAAATTGATACTAATAAACTAAAATGGAATAATAAATATATAATGGAACTGATATTAGATTTAATATGTTTTTATATAACAATGAAATTTGTAACTTCTTTAATGAAATGGAAGATTTTAATAAAATTTAGTATTTTTTACTATTCGTCACAAAATTAATGCTTTTATTATTTTTTCAAAACATCACCCAAAAATAATTTTTAAATCTTGATTTAAAAAAGGATATTTATTTTTTCCAAACAAATTCAATATTTATTAAAAAATAATTTTTTTATTTTTAACAAAATGGAAAAAATAAATTTTTTGATAAAAGTTTATTTTGGAAGAATATAAAGACATTAATAAAATAAGTACATATTTATATGTATATCAACCCTATAAAAAAAATTATAATTATTTTCAAAAAAAATTATTTCTATTTATATCACCAAAATTAATGGCTAGGTTATAACATTTATGTCTGAAAAATAATAGTAATAATATATCTTGTTGTTTTGATTCGTTGTCGCGATTTACCCAAGCCATCAAATAAATTAAATTTATTCAATGAAAAAATTATATAATATCAGGGTGTTACAAAATTAAACATAAGAAGTTACATGAATGTTAGTATTATAAACAACCATGTCTAGATATTTTTGGAAAAAAAACTTTTTTAGTTAAATTTATATCATCTTATCCTAAATATATGATATTATAAGTGATTTTTTATTCCACTTCCATGTATTTATACATGATCTAATCAAAATCTGATAAACTAGATAGAATCACTAGTGATATAAAAACTCCTAAAACTCAAGAACATGAACTAAGATTCTATGTGTGGATTATAAAATTATAATAAACCCATTAGAGAATAGAAGAACTATAAAATATTTATGAATTGAAATTAAGGGATTAAAATAATTTCACATCGGTAATAAAAGACTTGAACTGGGATACATAGATGATTAGTTAACCTTCTATAATAACATGTTTGTAAATCAGTGGACTTGGTGTCGTATGTATTGATGTTTAGTTTACTTATGAGGAGTCTTTATCTTTCCATTTACTTTAGAAACTCACACAAATTGTTCTTTACATGATCATTAGAATTTATTAATCAGGTTTTATAATAATGAAAATAGTTCCCTACACTTCTCTATCTCAAAAAAAGGTCTCATGATAGTGAGTTCATTCAGCTAGGAAATAATCTTGGGAAAGAAACATGTATGTTCACTCAATGGTGGCCCTCAAAAATAAACATAGGCAATAATAAGTGGATATTCTAGAATGGATAGGTATACATAGGAGAAAAAATGATTATATGTTAAATTTTCCAAAGGAGAATAACTAGCATGATACAGTGTTACATGTGTGTTATGTGTCCCTTTACAATAAATAAAATATAAGGATTGGGAGATTATTAAAGGAGGAAAAATGGCTTGAGGAAGACCAAGATAACTATGTTTCATAGAGGGAAGTTAGAGCATTGTGTATTTTCCTAAATATATCATTGTGAAATGTTTTTTTGAATAATTAAATATGATTAGAAAATGGATATAACATAATTTATATTATGGTTCTATGTCTTCATGATATTTATCGATTATCTAATTTGTTATCTTGCTCAAAAATTAGTATGGGGAGTAGATTTATTTTAGATAAAAAAAGTTATTTATTTTATTAATAGTGTCATATGATCCATAGTTGATTAATATAAATTTAAGATGAAATTCATTAATTTTGAGGAAGATAAAAAAATTACTTAGTTAGGAACACAAATCTAATAGTTCTCTAAGCCCCGATGGTTTCCCAAGTTTATTCTATATTATTGCATGGGATGTTATAAAATTTTAGGTAGTTATAATTATCCAAGATTTAATTAAATTTGGTTTTATTCCTATAGTAATTTGAAATACTATTTTAGTCTGGATTCTAAAGGTGACACAACATAACCCCTTAAAGGTTTATTGTCCTAAAAATATGTTTAACTCATCATACATGATATGAAGTAGATTATTAATTTATAGAACATCGTAGCTTTATCAAGGGTTAGAATATTCTATGATCTATTGGATTCGATTATATATGTTTGAGGATATTGATCAAAAAATGTTTGAGACCAATATCATGGTTAAAAATGACAATGAAAAAACAAATAATTAAATGAAGTGAAATCTAATATTAATGGTAATGAGGAGATGAGGTTTCACATAGTAGGTTTTTGATTATCTCTTAAATATCAATTCCAAAATATGGTACTCATTTTCCCTCATTATAATGATTTTTAGGTTCTTAATGTTTTCATTTTCACTTTGCCACAGTGACCCTATAGCCTCTAGGCTTTTCTTCCATACCAAGACATACAATGTAGAAACCACTACAATGTCAAGTGTAAGGGAGAAGTATAAAATTTCAATCAAAGTTTGATATATTGGGAATAAAAAATATAATTTTATTGGATGATATGATTTTATTTCACAACTGATGGTCCCAAACAATCATGAACATCCATGGTATTCTCAAAACATACGTAAAGTGGAGTGGGAAAGAAATTATGACAATGAAGAGTAATATTTTCATATCTAAAATGTGTTTTTCATAATATACCGTTAATATTTGTAGGAGGATTGGATTAAGTAAAGGAATTGTTTTGATGAGATACCTAGTGGATTCATTGTGTTTAGGGAATGTAATAATCCATCACATTGATGGTCTAGTATTTATAATCATCATGTGTATCATGGAATAGAAAAAATAAGCTTCTATATTTTAGATAATGGATTACTCTGATTTAAAATGTACCTTTCTCTATACCTTTGAATGTGTTGTAAATTATCTAAGCTCCCAAGGACATAATTTGGGATATCAGAAACTCACTTAATGTTTCCTTATGGTAATCCCATCGAAAAGGTTGATTTCCTTGGGTGACATAATCTCTCTTAGAAAACATCGTGACGAAGGTTGAATCAATACAAAAATTCTCAATTAATTCGTAGTTAACTTGAAAGAAAATCTTCCCTAGGTTGAACTAGAGAGAATGTATCTATGTTTGAGCTAAAAAATGTTTATTTTTCATATGTGGAAGGGGATGGAAGGATTTGGAAATCCACTTTTTAGAGATTCCTCCAAATGATATATCAATTTATTCAAGATCAATTAGGATAAATAATTTTTTATGATGATTTATTTTTTTGGGAGAAACACTGGTCACTCTAACAAATATTAGTCACAAGGCCCCCTATCCTATAGAGAATTGTTTTGAAGAAATGGTACACTAAATGGTTTATAACATAGTCTCTTCAAAATAAAATAAATTATTATTCTCTACCACCAGACATGATAATGTTGTGGAATCCAATGATTTTATCCCATTAAGTATGATCATGCTTAACATTGATTCTCTCTAAAAGCTCAATCATGTCCCATCATGCTTGAACTATGGGATAATCACTTTTAAAACACATTCATAACTTCCAAACATAGTTTTTTTTCAGAAATTAGGAATTTGGAAACACCCACTGATTATATGACCCAATTTAATATAATAAACCTTCATTCCAAAAGTTTATAGAATATAAATTCAAAAATGTTTACAGTCAGCCACTTTCTTTTGGAAGTGGAGTGGAATTTCATCGCATAGAAATTCCTATGAAACTATATAGTCATTCATATAAATCCTATAAACATTGTGTAGTTTATATTGAACAGTTTCATGAATGTAGAGTTCATTCCTCTTGTAGACCATTCATTTTTTACTTTCCTCATTTCTATTTGTTAGATTAAATGGTAGTTTTATAATGAGACCAAACATCTAGGTTATTGATGGGAAAATGGAATCCAAAAAAAGTAAGACTTTTGTTGGATAGATATGTAGAACACATAATTTCTATAGAATTTTTTGATGGATTTGTTCTCCATTTTCTTCCACCTAGAATATAATATTTAGATAATTGTTGATTGTTGTTTCCAAAGTCACTAGGTGTCATGGGAGGGGCTGAGTATAATAATAATGTTTAATACAAAAGGATATTAACAAATAGTATCATTTGTGGAGGTGATATTATACATGATGTACATTCCATAATCATCTAAGAATTTAATATATTTTTATAGTAAGCATAAAATTATTTTATTAGAATCACATGAAATATTGAGAGGTCTTATTTATTATATAAATAATAATATTAGACAATTTAAAGTAAAAAATATGATACTTTATTATTTATAAATTTAGAAAGCTACATTATTGTACTCAATGGACCATTTATAATTACATTAGGAACCTTAAAATCCTTATTGATGCTGATTTGGATATCTACTACCCATGGTGTGTGGGTAACATAGATGGAGATATATTGAAATCTAAAATATGTTTGACTAATACTCCTGAAATTTTATCCAACACATGTTTCCATCATACAAATTGGTATAAAATCACCCATAAAGATGATATTGGGATTCACAATATTATATTTACATGAATAACTAACTTTTTATATTAATAAGTATTTTTTAGATTTTTTTAGGGTCATTATTTAATATTTTGTTTTTTATATATTAATTAATTATAAATTTTTTAGAATTAATTATAAAATTTTTATGAAATATTAAATAATTTAATATAACATGACATTAATTTTTCATTATTAATATCCTTTAAAATCAGTTTTCATGATTTATAATTTCGATATAAGGTGTTTATATAGAAACAATAAGTGAAATTTATAGACTATATAAATTACCAAATATTGAAAAATATAAATGAATTTATATTTAAAATTATGAATTATTAATAATGTTGAATTTGAAGTATTCATATAAAGGTATTATTTGATGAATTTTTTTATCAAATCAATAGGATTTTCAATAATTTATATGTTCATGGATTAAATAATAATAAATGTGTGAAATTATAAATGTTCAAATAATATATATGAATAAATAAAATATATAATGTTTATATTTATGATAAAATATATAAATGTAAAATGCAATATAAGTTTAAATGTGAAGGAGTTCATATTGGTATTAAAAATTAAGTATTTATATTTATTCAATTATGAAATTTCTATAATGCATTGTTACATTATAATATTTTTATAATTTATTTTTTTTATGATTTTTTAGAAATATTTATCTCATTTTTAAGTATTTTAATATTTTATTTGTTTATATTATCTACTATTTCAATTGTGAATATAATTTTTATATTTTCAATAAGAATATTTTTTAGTTTAATGTGTTATTTTGGTTCTATAAATTATCATGTATTCATATAAGTAGTGACATTCTATTCATTATAATTGATTTAATTCTTTAATACATTGACTATGGTTTATATTGGTATATGTGATTGAATTTAATTGCGATTATATTTTATAAAAATTAGGTGATCAAATTGTGATGGAATTGAGGTCTGTCTTGGGTAATGTAGCCTTGGATACACTAATTCTTGGTATGATTTCTCATTTCTCATGAGACTTATGCCATATCTAGAAATATGGAGGATTTCTATCTATCACTCCAAACAAAATCGTGTGGCTGTTATTTATTTAATTGGATTCTAAGAATTTATTAAAAAGGGTTTCAGGGACCATATTCATAAAATGATTTTGGATACATATGATTATAGCTGGACATTATTTATGGTTAGTAACACAATCTATGATTTTGGTGAAAAATCCCACATCCATATGGTTTGAACATATTAATTTGGTGGAAGGAATATGATTAAAAATTACATAATTATAATCTTTCATACATGTTAAAAGAATGTAAGAGATAATATGGTGAGGTTAAATCCCCTTTAAAAACATAAAATGTAGAAAACTCATTCCAAAGAAAATGCATGTCCAAACATCCATCATCAAACTGCATAGTTTATTGAAAATTCAAGGTTCCCATGGATTATCTTATTTCAAAATATATTGTCCTGATATTATATCCCCATTTGGTAATTTGTAGGGATCAAGTGTATTATATATTTTTTCTGTTCAAACCATTCATTTTTGAGATTTTCAACTAAAGAATAAAATCAGAAAATAGTTTGCTTTACATGGTCGATGAACGGTTACAACTAACCAAGAAAAAATATTTTCAAAACCTATTGTTTAGTATTAGAGGTTTTTTAGTAGTTGGGGTGTGGTTTTTCTAGTAGTAAACTATACCCTGATAATTTCCATGTGAACCCATTTCCACCTTCACTGTTGGTGCATAATTTGGAAAACCATGTTGTCACAACATTCAGTATGCAGATATTTTGAAACATTAATTCATGTGGTTGTTTATAGTCTATCATTTATTTGGTTCTTCTAACATTGGTAATATATGGGACACTTAGTGGGATCCTATTGATATTTTTATGATCACACACTGGACACACATATTGGTGTCTACAAAACTTATATTTTCGGGCGTAGGAAAAGAAAAGGAATCCCCTCGAGGAAGTGGGTATTTATGAACAAAAAATGCTGGTTTATGGAGGGGAAATAGTGGGTCGATTCCCCTATTCCACATGTTTATTTGTTGAAATTAATTTTATTTATTTTTTGTTATGAATTTGTATACCGGTCATGTATCACTTATTTGGATTCTATCCTATCTCCCTTTTCATTTTAGAAATTATGATGTACCTTTTATATTTAATTATAATAGTAAGATTTTATGTTTTATTAATTGATTCGTTTACTATGGATGATCACTATGTGAACATACTTTTATTATTATGAATTTGGGTACATGTTCCACAAATTCAGGGCTATTTCATATTGATTTCCCAGTCAAACTCAAGATATTTAATTATTATTTGGGAGAAACCATTCCCAAAGGTGTATTCTTTGATGCCCAAGAAGTATTTTTCATCCCATGGGAATTAGGAATTCCCTTTAGGACATATGGATGAACAATTCATGTTTTCTAGTAAGGAGAAACCAAGAATGGTTCATGTAAAAATAGAATTAAAGGCTTGTGTTAAGTTGTTTTTTGTGGAATTAAGGTAAACTAGGGATCATAATTTTGGGGCTCAAGTTAGGGTTGTAAAGAAGTGTCTATCTAGTACATTTACTAAACAACCATGTTTTTATAGGAGATATTGTGAAAGAGTATTTGATTTTTGATTTGGTTTCACCCTTATTTTTGGGGAAGGGTGCGTTGGTTGTAGAACAAGCACATAGGCCATGATAGATGGGAATTTTTTGGGTTTTATATTTCAATCGTTTATGATTTATCATGTTATTTAATTTCTTTTAAGTATTTTATTGATTATTTATCATTTATCTTATGTTTTTCTTTAATTTATAGTTTTTATATAGTATCATGCCTCCTCAAAGACCCTAATTGAACCCCATGGAGGATGTTTTGAATAGTTAACCATTAGAAAACCCCCATATTTACCATAATCTAATAGAACTTATTGTGAGGATGCTCTATTACATAGATTAAAGAACATGATATTGTTCATACCAGGCCTAGGATGTAGGCCAATGACTCAGTTTTGAAAAGGATCGAGCTCATGAATTAATTTATTATAATCTTATATCCTTATGAGGTAGTAATTCCTATTATTAAGTGTAATAATGGTTAGAGAATATTGAAATGACCTTAAATATTCTCAAGAATCCTAATGAAGTTAATGTGAAATATTATTAATTAATTATTGATGTCACCTACATGATTTGTTGGGAATCAATATTATAAGAAAAACTAATTGAGATCCAAAAATATAAGGGCTTCAAAGTTATGATCTCTATGTAGTTTTACATAGACACTTTTGATCATAAGAAATATTAGGATATTCTTGTTCTTATTCCATTTAACGGAACCATCATGGAATATGGGAATCATTTTTCATAACTCATTTTTTATTTAGAGTTAGTGTCTCATAATGAATGGGGATCATTTGATTGTAATGGCTATTTAGAAATATATTAGGTCTCAAGTATTACTCTAGAATAATAAATACTATATATAATAAGTAGACCAATATTTGATGATAGATAATGATCAACATAAGATTTACACTGTGTTTGAAACCCTCACTACACTTGATGTAAGTGAGGTAACTTTCATAGAATGAATGATTATGTAGGATGATCCTAATAGGGGAAATATAGGTTTCCATTGGCCTTATTAACATCCTTTTACGTTTTCCCTTATGGGAAACTAGTATCCTATCCATCATTATTGTTTATGGTAGGTCACATGGTTCAATATTTCCCAAATCATCCAAAGGATTTCTATTTATGTGTCTATATGTGGAACACTTTGAGTTTTTCAAAATTAATCTTGCAATGAAAAGTTTTGTGAGTTCCATGTCTCCTAGGAGATCTAGGTGTAGTAATATTATATAAAATTAACCTGGTATCCTTTTCATGATCAATAAGGTATGGGTGGGTCTTCATCCCAGTAAATTCAGTTGAAAAACTTTCCCCATATTTTTTGTAGGCCTCGTACTCAGGTAGACAGTATACAACATCATTTAGTATAGGATTCAGCCATTGAATTTGAAGCTAGACTTTCTAAAGTGATAGTAAACCTGATTATTGGAACATCCATGGTATTTTTATTTTTGATGACACTATTTCTCACTCATTTATTTCATCTCATACTGGGGAATCTGTAAAACATTCTTTTGAGATTATTCCTTATATTATAGAGATATCAAAACTAATATGGAAGAATAAATTTTGGGACTTTCTATGTCCCTCGTTTTTTATCTTGATATTTTTAGTGGAATTATCTTGTTATGTTCCTATCCATGAGATATTCCATTTGGATACCATTTTAGTGATATATTAAATAATAACCTATAAGGACCATATTGACCGCTACTATCAAAGGGTGTCAATCCCAACCCCAAATGAGAATGATAACCTATTTCTAGGGAAATGAGATCCTCAATATGTTTTGGTAAGACCTCTATTTTCCTTGTTTTCATGGATTATGTTATAATCATTATTTTTAGAGGTTTATAGAGGTAATTCCAAGAGCATGTTACCTCCCATGGTCTGATACTTTCTTAAGGTTTTTTCAGATGACTAATTATTGTTCTGACTAGAATATGAGGTGTATTTTTTAATATAACTTTTTATCAAGGTGTAATCGATATCCTTTACATCCTATCACATAGACCAGAAAGAGGTAATGGAATTAAAATTCATTTTAGATTATTTAGAGTTCAATGGGATTATCCACACAAGTGTGTCTCCATGTTCTGCATAAAATATTTTTACTAAGAAGTTATAATATTGTCATAGGTGGTGTATTGATTATTGGAAACTAATATTGGTTACCATAAATAATAAATACCCCTCTCCCCATATTTATGGTACATTAAATTAATTATATGGTAAATAATGATTTTATAAGATCTAACTACGGTCATGCTATCACTATCTTAGTGTGAAGGAAACCAATATTGTGATGATGATATTATAGAGTAGGAATGAACAATATATTTTCCTTATGATGTTGTATTTAGTGAATATCACTCCTATGGTATTTATTTGAAAAATGGACCAGATATTTCACTAGTATCTCAATTCTTTAGTAATAGTATTTGTTAATGATGTTGTAGTTTACTCTTAAACCAACAAGGGGTATGGAAAATATCTTAGGATTTTATATTTTATCCTTTATGATCACATATCTATTATAAACAACCAAAATGATTCTTATATATAGGATTCATTAATTTATCTAGTCACATGGTGTCTAAACAAGGAAATTGTGTTGACATTGAGAAGATTAAAGTCATTTTGTCCTGTGCGGAACCCCAAATTTCCTTCAATATACATTATGAATTAGGAATAATATGTTATTATAGAAAAATCATTTTTTACATGTCTAAGTTGTTTTTAGTCTTGAAGAAAAACAATTGAACATATCTTAAGGGATATGATGTTGTTTGGGGATGTAACCTCAATAATGGTGATATTATTGTATATTATTGATCTTGGAATAATATAATCTCATGAGAGGAGTTATCCAAAAAAATAAATTTAACTATAGACAGTTCTACACATACGTAAATGTTGGGTAATTACTGCTTTAGGGAGTAATTTATCGTCTATTAACAAGAAAAATCTTGATTTATGTTTAATATCAGATGGATCTAAACCTTTGGTTGAGGTGATGGGTGGAGTGGCCTTAGGAAATTTTATTTTTATCTCACAAATATTATAGGAATGTTTAATATTGTTATCAATTATTAGATAAGGGCATTTCCATTTTAATATCTCATGGAATACAGTTTAGAGTAGAATCTTATGAGTGTTTTTGTATGATTTCATCTAGAGTTAATATATGATAACATGGATACCAATGTGGAAAATTTTAAACAAATATCTTCTCTCCATTAAATAATTCTTCCAGATCAATTAAATATATATGAATGAAAATATATTTAAGGAACTATTTTTGGTGGGGATACTACCGATGTGAGGTCTTTATCGCTAGAAGGCAGTCATTATTTATGGAAAAGATGTGTGTTCTCTTTATCTACAAGGAAGGAATAACTATATTACCACATTTAGTATTAGTGGGATATTAATCCTTGTGTATCCAAGATGTATATTGATTTGAAACATCATTTCTAGGGGCTTAGTAAAAGATGAGATATAGAATATTTTCTGTCTCAGTTCTACATCTACCATTAAATTAGTATTTGATTCCAATTACCCTCTGGTTTTCATCATCCCCTTTATATTCCTAAATTGATGTGGTATAATTTTTCCATGTGTTTTATTGTTGTATTACCACTTTCCCATTTGGTAATGAATTATATTTGTAAAATAATTGTTTAACTGAAAAAATATCTCATTTCATATTGATCAAGGAATGTTCAAATAGGGGGACATTGGAATGTTATATGTGTAAGAGGTATTGAAAAAATATTGCCTTCCTTCAAATATTATCTCTAATAATGAGTCCTATTTTACATTTTTATTCAATAAAGGCCTCCATGAGTCTTTGAGATCATAGGTTAACCAAAGTAGGTCTTACCCTCCCCATATGGGTGGGAAGGCCTTGTGAGATAATTAAATTTTGATGTTTATTCTTTGAGCTTGTATCCTACACATCATAAGTTCATGGTATAACCATCTAAGATGAATCTTGTTTTCCTACAATAATATTTAATAATATTCTATAAAAATGGACCCATTTAAATCTAATTATAGTTGGCTATGTCATTCCATTTTATATGGACTGGGGTAGGCGGGTCCCCTCTAATGGGATTAAGCCTTGTCCAAGATATGGCTGAATGATCTATATTTTTTGGTAGTATTTAGTGATATGAAAATATGTATAAAAATATTTTTCCAACAAATTTCATCATTACATGGTGTTCTTAGTAGGTGAACATGTATTTTTGAAGGAATTACCTACATTGGGACGTTGGTGACTATAGGATCATGTGGATATTTATGCAATGTTTATAGGCCCTCTCATGATTCATCAGTGAGTTAGGAAGGTTTCGTACAACCTTTATTTTCTACCTCAGTTGATGAAGATTCATAACATATATTAAATCCCAAAAATAAAGAGGTATAAACAAGATCCTTCCAATTTTTTAAACATGGACGAACATGGGTTGGTGCTGGATGTCTCAATTAGAAATAAAATAATTCAAATTGTGGAATCCCATTTCAAAATTATATGTTGTAATTAAATTAGACTTGTTTTCGTATTTTTCCACCTCTGGTTAGTCTCATATCATACTTGGGTGTAGTAATCCAACATAATGGAGAGATGGAATCATTTATTTCTAGATCGACCATCTAGTTGGATTTCTAGAGGGCTCAAATAGATATGGTAGACATAATTGCCACAACTAAAAAATAATATTTTGGTAAGAATAATTTATTATATTTTTTTGTTACTTTTTATATTTGGTCCTCACCACATGATATAATTAAAATTGGGAAACATTGGGTATCCCATAGTTGGTGCACAGTTAGGAAAAAACATGTGATAAACCATGAAGAAATATAGTTTAGAATTAGTTGTTATTTTCATAGTTGGGGTATAGATTGAAAAAATTGTGTAGCCTACCCATGTAAATGACTTGGTGAAACTAGTTCCACCAGTATTGTTTCCACATGGTTTTGGATATCATATAGTTTTCCACGGTTTTAAAAAGTGGGAAATTACTATCATTACTTGGATAGAACTAATGATCCTAAACCCTATTTTCTCCCCTCTAAACCCCTGTATACCCCTACTGATATAATACCTCATCTCCCTCCCAATATGGGGAAATGTTTTGAAATTTCAGAATGTATTACTCATAGAAACTCCATCTAAGGGCCTCCTCTCATCTCTATTGGTTTCTCTTTTCCCCATTTCATTATTTTTCTTCTAAGCCATAGTTATAGAGACATAAAAATAATGTTTATTGATTTAATAATTGAGAGTTTCAATGTTTAGGGATTCTTATTTTTGTCTAAGGATTGTATCCTCTCTTATTGAGGGGATTTAACTTGTGTCTTACAATTTCAGTTTTAAAGGATATTGCTTCCATATCCTCCAATTTGTTTTCTAAACCCTTAATGTCTTGATTTTAAAATAATATCACTAAAATTATATTATGGGGGTTATAAAATCATTTCAAAAAAGATTTTAAGAATAAAAACATGTTAATTATCATCATTATGTTTCAATAATAAAAATCACATCAAATCTATTTGTATGTGTATTTTATGATTCCTATAAACTATTTGATGAATATTTGGTATTTTTTTTATTTTTTTATTGTGTAAACATCATGGGAACTCCTAGGTACTAGGGAAAGAAAATATTAAATAGGGAAATGGTCCATACACACTTGTTATTTGTGACAATATGACTAATAAATTAATAGCATCTAAATATATACTTTTGGTGATAATATTATATCAGTTAAACTAAAAGTAAAGTGATTTTATTCATTAAGTGATCATAAAAATGGTGACTATAGAGTGAACTCTTATGTTTTTTTAAATATATATTTAAATCCTTGTTTATTTATTTGTTTTTGTCAAAATAATTTTATAATGTTGCATATTTTTATTTCATTTGAATGTATACGAATTAATATCATGTGGGTAATTACAGACTAATTTTTTCGGTTTATGATAGAGTTTTAATATGGGAGACTTATTGGTATCCAATTAGGACCGTTATAATCATACACAACATACACCTATGGGTGTATGAATTCCATGTTTTGTGTGATGTTGGAATGGGAAAGACATGATTGGATGTGGTGAGTATTTATTATTATCTTCTCTTGGGTTTTTAATGTGACATGGTGGGATGATTTCCTGAGGTTCCATGTATTTGGATAGTAATTAATATTATTTATTTTTGGTTCTTTAGGTGTATACCAATCATGTATTAACTATTTTTATCATATCTCACCGTCATCTGTATATTTGTACAAATGATGTACCTTGAATATTTTAGTGTAATAGTTTATAATTATATTTTATTTATTTATAATTTTAATATGGTTTTACATTTGTTTAGATTTATTTATTGATATGTTTTTTGGTACATGACCCACCGATTTGTTGTGAGGTCGTGTTGGGTTCTTAGTTGGGCCCTTATGACATCTTAATTATTTGGTTGAAACCAATTTTAAAGGAATATTACAGGATGAAAAAACCCTAGTTTCTATCCTATAGTGATCAAGAATCCCTAGAGGGTCATTTTTTAAGGATTTAGGTCTATGAGTAAGGTTCATTCTGGATTTTTTCATGACAGAGGTGTCCCTAACTGTTCTATGGCCTATTTTTGGTTTTTGGTATTTGTTCTACTTACATGGGATCCCTATAAGTTAAGATAACATATTAATTATTTTGATTTCATCCATTCAATATATATGGAATAGATTTTTCTTCTTGACCATCTAAGAGGCATATATGATATTATTATATTGAAGACCTACCTAAATAGAAATATTGTTTTATAAACACTGAATTAGACTCCTTAATGAAATATTGATCTTATCCCACTAATTAATATGATTAGTTTAAAAGGTTTCATCACTTAAATGGGATCACATTGAATAAAAACCATTTTTAAAAGATTATTAACATGATCGTCATCTGGTAAACACTTCACTCATAGATAACAAACATCATCATCATTGATCATTACTTTGAGATCAATCATATATAAAATAAATCATTAATGAATGTATGTTTCAAATACATGACATGATACATATGAATTTTTCATATGTAACAAATTTAAATGTTTTATATAACTCATTTTCTAGTAATATTGGGATGAAGTTGTTTAATCATTGTAGGTAAATTCTTATGAGAATCATATAATGAGTGTTTAAATTTTCCATAGTGTCTAACCCAAGAGACACGCTGGGGGTCAGAGTGTTTTACAACAACTATTTTCCATTTACTCAATAATATATTTATTGGTTCTTTTTCATGAATTTGAAACAAATATTGTTCAACTTGTTGATCAGTTAATTTCTCACACAATCTCATTGATTTTTAAGAGTAAATGCAGAAATAAAAAACACATAGCACAATGAGGTTTTAGTTGGTTCACCTTCAATGATCTCCATTCAAGGATAATACCCTTTAATTTTATAGGTGTTCCATAAATACACTATATAATCAATTTTTTTATTAAAACAATATTTTGGTGGATTAACTCCTCAATAAGTCTCATTTACAGTAGAACGGTCTAGGAAATTTCTTACTTCCTCCCTAGGGTCACTCCCTTATCCTCCCCACACTACTATAGAATATATCAATTTATAGACATATATGTTTCTTCCTTATTTATCAAAATGATTGTCTCACCAATATCTAAATGTATATATGATGTAAATACACTACTAGAAAAATGAACCATACACATGGTTTTCAGAACCGTAGGCAACCGAGGTGTCGGTATAGCTCCACAGCCTATACCCAGGTTTTGGAAAACCATGGGTATATCTTTTTCCACTGTGTCATATGTTTATAACCAATATCCACTATGTGGTATCCTTATACCCATGGTTTTAAATTGTTGGTACAAATGTTAGAAAAAATAGAGCAGAAGATTCAAACCAACGACCTTCTCTCCAATAATGAAGTGTTTTATGAAAAAAGGTATATCAATTATCTATATATATATATATATTTAGCAAATATATTAATCTAACCATCGTATTAGAAAAACTTTCGTTGGCGCGTCTCAAACCTGTGACCTTGCAATATAATTTCTAGCTCCTTACCAGTCATGGAATTGCCTCTGTAATAATATATTGTATACATTTAGTAATATATATTAATGAAAATCGTTGAAATTAGAAAAAAATAAAGAAGACAGATTTGATACTGTGTCGTTCGATAATAGCATGGAAGACTCACCAACAAAAATATCTAATTTTTGGTTATTTAATTATATATCTATCTAAATATATTAATCCTAACTTTGGGTATATGAGGGAAAACAATCGGTATAGGGTTTTCCTTGCCTACTTTTTTCCCTCATTCTCGTGGGAAACC
This sequence comes from Viscum album, assembly GCA_963277665.1. NCBI lineage: Eukaryota > Viridiplantae > Streptophyta > Magnoliopsida > Santalales > Viscaceae > Viscum > Viscum album. The sequence continues at coordinate 322,313,532 of OY728127.1, forward strand.
TATAAACACATTTCTGAATCACCGTGGGAATATGGTTCTTTATCCCAGACCAATACTAATGGTTTTCATAGAGAACTAAGGGTATAAGTTTTTAACTGATACCTATTCCATTGAAACTAAGTTATACATTGAATAAAAACATAATTAGTGCAATGACATGTTGTGGACAAAATGTTGAAACTAAGGTGAAATACTGATCATTTGACCATAAATGATCGAGTGATATAATATAATGAGAATCATGTTTGAAGTTCATCCCACAAATAAATGTTAGTCAAAAATATAATGGTGAACTTAATGTGATTCCATTAGTCTTGATAGAGATTGACGTTATATACTATTTCTTTTGATAAGTAATTGAGGTGTTTGTAATTTTTTATTATTTATCCAATAAAAAAATTCTAATTCCCCAGAAATATTCCTACATATGTCATGATGAATGTTATGGACACAAAACCCTAAAAAACATTATCACCTTCCCAATGTCTCCAATTCTTGGTGATGAATGATCTAATAATGGATTACGATATCAATGACTCCATTTCCCCCAGAAGATTCCTCGGAAATACACTATTAGATGAAGCCCCACTGAACATCCCACTAGTGGAATATCATGAAGAGGGTTATGGAACCCATCACTACATTACATTGCATCAATTTCCCTATCTTGGTGTATTGAAAACGAGCCTCTATTATCTTAGAGTTGTAGGGGAAGTGTGACTTATATCCAGAATGATACCCAAGTGCTTCCTAGGTTTGATCTTATTAGCTAAAACTACACTATGTGTTGTGAAACCCTAACTCTATGGGAATACAGCGATAAAGGTTCCCAATAGATCCTAACCCCATCCACATAGACTAGTTAATTCAAGAGGAGATCTCTTCAAAGCTCAAAAACTATATAAAGTAAAGAACATTTCAATATTAATATTCTCATAAAAATTAATGTAAATATATACAAAAGTATGCTACGGAGAATAATTACATCAAACCTCATATATTTTATGCCTTCTAGAAAATCCTGACAGGGATATAATACACCTATCAGTATATTTTGCTGGCCATTGGGGGAAGGAATATACTCATATTCAAACAAACATCAAAGGATGGTTTAATAATATATCACCCAATATGTAGTAGTGGGATAATATTCCCACTTTTATATAGGAAGATCACTAATATCACTCAAAAATTAATGAAGACCATGGCTGGGATTAAATATCAATTCCTAAAGTATCTCATTGGAATATCCAAAAATTAACTTAGTGGTAGGATCATATCCATTCCTTTTCTATATCAATTCACAAAAATATCCTAAAAATAAATCAATGGTTTGATTATAAATCTTCCCATGCTATAATGTTTTTCTAATATATCATGATTGTTGGTTAGAGATAAGATGATATCCATGTCCACACCAGATAATATCAAAACCATGTACTAACATGGATATATGATTATAATTACATTCATTCCAAGGTATATAGATCCCATTTAAATATCAAAGTGGCACCAATTGGGGGTTAGGATTATAATTTTTTCTCACTTATGATGACCATTAAAAAATAAAAAAAGTGACTAATAACTATATGTGGGATCATATCCCCATACTTTATAACACTTGTAAAGAACACTTATATATTCTTACATCCAAATAAATGAGATTTTGTCTTATTTAAATGATATGAATCAGGTTTCTTGGAGGATTACTTTGCACCATGGTTGTTTCCCAACCAAATTTTATCCCATCATGAATGAGGTTCAAACCCAATTCATCTGGCTATGGAGATCCAAAATGACTCTCCAAAAGAATCATATAACATGGGGAATGCTCATATTTGTACCACAATCATAGAAACATAATGTCAAACCATAGAGGACCTAGTAATAATTCAACCTAAATTTTCCCTCCCCATAATTGTATATAATTAACTTCTTTTGAAATGAATAAAATATTTTATCTCCCATAAAGCCTCAAAATATCTCTAAACTCTTCTAATAAAAGAGTAAATCTATAATATGTGTCATATTCAATCAGATTCATCTTCACTTCCCACAAAAAATATAAAATTGATAATATATCACCACATGTACATCTATTTTTTGACCAAGATATAGTAGAGCTATGATATCCCATATTCTTATTATTTTTTCCACTTATTATAATGTCATATAATCCCATGAAAGAAAATTATTTGACTTTGTAAATATGATCTTAAAGATAAATTAAATAAAAACTACTCAATCCAATTGAATTAAAATATTAAATGAATCCCATATTTCTAGCTCCCTTATACATCAACATTACTTTATGTAACTATATATTTATATATATATTCGATGTTTTTTAGTTGTATTTATAAAATTTCTCTATTTATTGTTCCAACCTTCACCCTCCATTTTCTATATCATGTGAGTAAATTTAAATTTAAATCCCATGAAATTAATTACCTTCAACATCATTGACATAAAATTAATTCTTATATCATCTTCAATTATATATCTACAAATGAACTTCATCTAGTCTGATGAATTTCATTATAGAACCCACAAATAGTTAAAGGCATTCCAAATCCCAAGATATAATCGTAGCCTTTAGTTTTTCAAACTTCATGATATGTTTTCTACTTGAAATTCCAATATTTAGATTCATGTCATATAGGAAATGACATGGTATTCAAATTACCATGGCCTAACACTTATCTTTGAAAAACGTCCTTCATAATTAATTTTTCTATGTTTTAATGCCAATTTTCTATTATAAACATGATAAATCTATTCTCAAAACTATTCCCTAATTATGTGGAGCTTCTATATGAAGTAGGTTTGACAAGATATAAAATATTCAACCCATTATTTGATGATTTTTATATTCATAAAAGTTAATATTGCATGTGTTTTCATTATTCTTATATGAGTATTAATATTACTTATGTGGCATCTGTTTCAATTTACCCCATTTTACAGAATGATTTTTCTTCAGAAGAAATCCTTTTTTATAATTTTAAGTGAATTAAATAACCAATTAAGTTAATTTTTCAATCAATATAATCACAAAAATTCCTCAGAAAATAGATTCATTACATTTAATGTTCTTTAATACTTTCAGGATACTCACAAATTAAAATTTTAGAAAATCCTATCAACCATAGTGTATCCAACATGGTCATGTAAAACAGAAATGCCTCAAAAACTAAATTAAATCTAAAACACCTATATATTTTATATATTTTCCATTTTTGGTTCCACTATGGAATAGATATTGTCTCCATGGAATTTAATGTTATTCCTCCAAATTTTTATCCATTTATCATGAAAATATTCCTTCTAATATTGAAATATTCATAATAATAAAATATTGTTGAATAAGAAAATTAAACGTCATGAAACGTCCATTTAAGTTAAATTTAACTTTTTATATCAATATTGATCTTTTTATTACATTTCATTTATATATTGAGATATCTAAGTGACTCTTTGAATCCCTATACTAGGGATTTCATGTTCACCACTTCCCCATATCTTCAATGCACATCCAAAAAACTATATTCCCCCATATTTATATATATATAAATTATTTTTCAATAACCACAAACATGTATAATGACTTATTTTGTTCAAATTAATTACCTCACTATGACTTTAAAAAATCCACCATTTCATGATTTTCAAAACAAAAATATCTCAAAATCTCTCGGGAACACACCACCATCACAACCATATATCACAATTAACATTTTCCCCTAACATCATCAACAAAAAAACATTCATAACCATTCATCATATATATCAATCAATAATTGTAAAAAAATCCAATCAAAAATGTTTTGGTGGATATTATGTCCCCAGTTTAATTTTGTTGAATATAATTCCACAAAATACATGAACTGTAAAGAGATGGAGATAATATCTCCCCCATTATCTTTTAATATAAGACCCAGAACAAATATTTTTTATGGTCTTTTTTCTACCCCATTTTAAATAAAATTAAAATTGATTATATCCACCTTATACTTCATTATTTTTACCAATTATGTTAATATTCTTCATAAAATATATTTTCTAATGATATCAGTATCTCAACATTACTCCAAGAATATTTATATTTAAAGAAATTACTCCCCCTTAATATCAACTTTAATAAAACTCAATATTATTTTACAAAATTAATATAAAATCTATATCTGTTGTGATAGAAATCCCCATTATGATAACCCACACCTTATTAACATTAATCCACCTTCATTCAGTAATTAATAATTGGGATGTATTAACCACTTTTTTATTATTATAAAAAAATTGATATTCTTTTATCAATCCTTCAATGTAACTTCTTAATGAACCCAAATTCATTTTAGATCCATCCTTCTTAAGGAACTACATTATTTCAATTTCCTACATAGAAATGGGTCATTAATAAATTTGATAAGCCTTCTGAGTCAAAAATATGTGTACAATTAAATATTACATTTGATAAATATAATGTGATCTATGTCCCTCTTTTACTTCCTTAATGTAATGAAACACGAACAATTAAATTCCTTCAAAATATCACCTCCTTTGATATTGATCACACATACATAATACCATTATAAAATAAGTAATAAATAAATAACTATTTGAATAATAGATTATGTTGATCAAATTTACACCACTTTTTTTAGGATTATCTTAAAATACTATTTGATATCCATGATCTTTCTTCCTTTAAATGGATTATCCATTCTCAGTTGAGGATGATCATAATTTTAATGATCGTTACGAACTCCCCATTAATTTCTTCAACTATTGAAACCAAATATTTGGAAAAACATTATCATTAGTGTACCACTTGATGGTCATAATAATTTCTTCTCATTAACTTTTTATCCTACAAAAAATCCTAATTAAACCACATAATTATCTTATAAAAATTTAAAAATTTATTTCTCCAATAATATAGTTACTCCCACATCAATCAAATTTCCATATTCATCATGGTATTCCATCACTTTTTAATGTAATGATACCATTTTATAATCTAATATAGGGTTTTGAGACCTATTTAACTACAAATCATCCATTGTAACACCTTTAATTCATCATCATCGCATGAATAACTGGATTCAACCTAGATTTTTTAGAGTTGATTGCTGATATCACATTTTGATCATGTGTTTATATACACAGTTTGATGAAAAAAATATCATTGACATCACATGAATTTCTATTTAGATAATATATTATTTAAAATTTAAATATCCTGGTCTATAACACATTAATTCTATTATTACGACTTGTATTTTTTATCTAGAAAGGTTCTCCATTCCATATATCTGATGCAACATATTATATTATATTATTAATTCACACCTATAGTGTATACTTCCAATAACACATGTGTTAGTTTTATATACTCTATCTGCAATCAGTCAATATCGATGGATTCACACACTTATTATGCATCATTTTCATTTCAATGCACTCAATACTTGGATAATATCTCCCCTTTAATCTTGAACCACTAATGTAACAATTATAATTAATAAAGTACGGGGAGAGTGTTGTTCCACCAACAACATCAAGTATAGAAGTTTTGATGGCCATTATGAGCTTACCCTTTAATTTTTATTTATATAAAAGTTTTATATGTTATATTTCTCCTGATAAAAACAACTTTCATAACATTTATTTGAATATTTTACCATAAATTATCTTTCTTATATGGCTATGTATTCATCTCCCTTGTGGAATTTATCCCATTATTATTAGTTTCATCATTCAAAGTATCATATATGTAATCTTTTCCATGAATATTTCTCTTGGAATGGATGATTCCATTGGTATTACATTATTTCATTACAGTTTTATGGATGAAACCACTTATGTATGAATTTTTTATTTAATTAATGGAAAAAACACTACTTTAGATTTATTCACACGTGGGAGGTATGTTAATAATTTATTAATTTATTTTTGTTATTCTATATTATCTTTATTATTTATCCTCTATATTTTTTTTCATTTCATGATGGATACTATGAATAATTTATATTTTTTTAACCAAATTATACTCCTCCACAATACCATTTTATAATGATACAATTCCATAAATTTATGTTTTTCTAGAACACATTTTTATTTCTTTAATTCACATTTCCATGATTTCAAGGGATCAATGAAACCCATCTTGGTACATCTATTAATTTTTTTGTTGCATTACCTTTCTATATTACCATCATTATCAGAAATATAACAACTCAAAAAAACAATGGCTCTTATATATTTTACATTGTTGAGTTGTGGTTAAAACAAATATTATCTCATTATTGATATTTCAACCAGGCATATATACTGTCAGAGTGTGTACCAATCATCTAAAAAAGTAGTGGTATAATTATAATTTTCATTGAGAATAATTTACTCTGGTTATAAATATTTTTTTATATTTTATCTAAGTAAAATATTTGAATTTCCATGAATTATAGTTATTAAATCTATCACAATGGGACTATTCACCTTCTTTTTCCACTTCATGGATATTTGTTTTGATTCAATCCCTTTGATCTTCCTAATTTTTTCAATCCACATAAAATCATTGGTCTCTATTAATGGTCATTATTCTCTTTCAAAATTATTATTATCTTTAACTTCTGATTTAAGGATGATCATTGTTTCATTCATATAATTTTCTTTGAATGTTTTATTTTTGAACTCGGGAATTTTTTCTCCCATAATAACCCTTTGAATCATCATTTTCTAAAATTATATTGGAATTTATTTGTCTATATAAATCAATACTTTACATAATATTTTATGTTCTAATGAATAATATATTATAAAAATATAATCAATTGTGTGCATGATTTATAATTGATCAATGGTGTCATGAAATGATTTCATCTCTCATTGAAAACTAAATGATAAAAAAACGTATTGATAATAATATGTAGTTATAAAATATTCCGTAGAATAAAACCCTCATTCGTACTATATGGGGGAATCAATATATTATTATTTCCTTGTTTATTTCTCCTTAATTTTTGTTTCTTATAAATAAATAAAATTAGGGAAAATAAATTTAAGAATAAAATCATTCTTATTATTAGATTTATTCCTCTCATTTTTATTTTTATTAGCTTTAGATATAAGGTAATATTTATCAATTGGTTAACATAAATTATTTATTATTGAAACCGAAGTCACATATTCTTAGCCAATTACAATTTTATATAATTATTATAAATTCATGAATATATATTTACAAGTATTGTAGTGAGATATATCCTTTAATATATTCTATTATAAATAATTATTTATATCCTTCATGGAAAAATCATAGATATCCAAATTTTATTTTTCAATATAAAATAAATTCAACAATTGATTTTAAAAAAAATTAAAATTAACAAGATATCATGAGTGATTTTTGAAAGTACCACTAGGTATGACCTAATCACCTTCATCCATATAGAAAAATATATATATCAATGATATAATAATTCATTATACAAGACATATGCAATATAATATTCAAATTTTTACAAGATTAATATGTCAGATTTAATCTATAGAAGATCATATTGAATTTATATTACTTTTCTTAATATGAATGACACCATGGGGGTGGATATAGGTGTTTATGAACTTTTAACATGATCATCACATTATTGGATATTATTCCCATTAATGTAATATATTTTGTTCAACATAATAATTAATTAATTTATAAAAAATAACATTGAATCTTCTAAATGAAGCTGAAACTTTAAAATAGACATTACACATTGGTTTTAATTATTTCACCAGATCTAGGATACCAATGCACCAAAAATCCACAATAAAATCGCAGTTTCAGTGGATATAGTGTTTATGTTAGGTCACTCATCCCTAAGGCTGGATATATTTAAAACCAATTTACATTATAACTAAAAATATATGTATGGTTTAATGAATTAATGACTATTAACTAAGACTTAATAATATTAATTTTCATCTTAGTTATATTTTATGATAATGGATGTTTTTTACAATGGGTTGTTATGAACAAAATGAGATAATGAATCTAATACATGTCATTTATGATTCATCAGTTTCTATAATGTACTAGAATTGAATAAAAGGATTAATGAATTTTTATCCCTAATAAAGTGTTTACTCGTATGATTTTTAAAATACAAGGGATTTCATAAAACCATATATCAATGGAATACATAAAAGAATTAAATATTTTATATTCTACTCAATGAAAATTTAATACCATATAATACATGGATACAATAGTTTATTTGTTAGATATTCCCAATCAAATAAAATAAGAGTAATTTATTAATAAAAATATGCTAATGTATCAAAGAAAGATATTTTGATGATTATATTTTGTCTAGGAGACTAGTGTCTATATATTTCTAAAATAAATAAGTTTAAGGATTACAAAGTAATGATTAAATCTGTTGACTCTATTAGAATATATTTTTTAATATGAGGTACATACCCTATTGATTTTAGTTTAAATTTTTAATTAAAACCTAATGTAAATACCCTTTTAGGGAAGAGGTGTATTAGTGGTGTCCTGGGATTTTTCATAGCTCGGAACATGCCTATTGGGGGAAAATAGAAAGGCTGCATGATTAGTAGTAACTGTGCACCCAAAGCTGCATTGTTTGATGAAACCATGTGGAGTTGGATAGTGTGTTGGAATACCCTTTAGGGTTTGAAAAACCATGCGGATGGAGGATTATTCCTATGAAGGTCACCAATAATTTTTTGTAGGGAGAAATTGCAAATTTTGGAAAAAGTTATTCAACTCATGTATAGTGACTATGTGAGGTGGTCCTCCGTGATGGAGTGGGTTCATTGGTTGGAAAGGTTTGAAAACCACATGGACAAACTATGAGACCTATAAATTATTTTGGAAAGGACCAAATTTACATTACCTAATTTTTACACCTAATATACATTCTTATTCATCTTCACAAGATAGTATCACCATAGGATTTCTCTTTTAATGCTTCTGGGTAGGATTTGATCACTCTCCATAATCTGATCCAAGAACTAAGTGTTGTTTGTCTCATTGGATCCATGTCAGTGAGTACTCAATTTCTTTTTTCCATTATTCATTATTCTTGGTATTATATGAACTTTTCATGTTTTTGATAATTTTATATATTTTATGTTCATTCATATGTTCTTCATTTTTCTCCCAATCTATGATGAATCATGAGATGATACCCGGTGAGAACTCTACTATTGACCTACGGTAGGGTGTATACACATTTACCCTTAGGTTTTGGTCACTATTATTCTAGTTTATATTATGATTCTTCCTAGACATTTTGATAAAACCACAAAACATAATTAATTTGATGAATTAAATGAAATGAAACCTATTAGGGATGTCATTTTGTTCTTTTGAGGTGAGTTGTAATCCATTTCCCCAGCCAGGGGCACCCGCATGTAGTTTCATTTCAATAGTCTATGTATATTATTTGTTAAATCACACATGGTTTTAGTTTTCCTACTTTCCATGTTAAATGATTCCTTTTAATAAATTAATTTAACTAAAATGATTCAATATGTGATTTATTTCCTCATTTTCCCAATATTGACATGATCATACTTGCTTTAATTGATTAAATTGATTTGGTGGAAATGTTATATGAGTTGCTAAACTCGTTGGTTGCATTTTAATTTTGAATTTCTATTTGAATAGATATAATCATGGGACTTGAATTTCATGAACGGTTATTTAGAAAATGTTCAAGTGAGTAGGTAAACTCATCGTATGAAATGTGACATGAATGTTAATTAATAAATGTTTAAATATGATGCCATGTGAGTATTATTCCATGGGTCATAGAAATGGTAATGTATGCCTTAGACTTATACGCCCCTTGGATTCTGATTCCATGGGAAATCATGGGTCATACTACCCCTTGGATCTAGTTTTGTGGGATCATAGTGGACATAGTCTGATGACATTATCCTTAGAACCCAATCCAAGCCTAACTGGGTGTCCATCAAGATTCTCATGGGACACTATGGTGATTCATCTATCCACAATACCCTTGATGTTTCCCCGAGGGGTCTGAAAATTGATTATATGGCACGACCATGGTATATGTGACTTTATTGATTATACAACTCAATTGTGGTTGAGTTAAAACATTTGGTTAAATGGGATGGTCATTATTATTTTACACATGTTATAAAAAAAGGATGTGGTTTAAATTATATGTATGGATGTATATAGAGGATGTTTTGGTTTTTTGGTAGTATATTTTTCTACATAGTTATAGGATCATAACAAATTTTTTGCAAGGATCAGGGTATGGATATAAAATATCACTTGTTTTGAAGCATATAATCCATGGTAACATTATGTTTATGACTATTTAAGTATGACATACATAATAAACTCTACTTTAGCTTGTTATATTTCATAGTCAGGATTGATATAGAACATTGGGTGGTTACCTACATGGATTGTATATCACACCCTATTCGGGCTGTCGTTGGGTGTCATGACAGACTAATTAGGCATATATATGGATTGAAGAAAGCGACCTTAGTTTTCTTATTGACTATGTTCTATTCTTTATGGAAGGGGAGCATGATACTGAGATGAGGCTCATGATTCTATTGTGAGATATCATATTTTTATACATTGGGTATATTGATGAATTTATTATATTGTACTACTATCTACCAATTTTTGTTGCACTATAGAGACATGGGATGTATCCACGTCATTAGTATATGAGAATAATTCAATATTTGTATATATATTCCTTTCATATTTATTTAACTTTTTTAAGGTTGTCACATCTGCTTCTGAAATTGATTATTATTGTTATTCATGTATGTAACACTTTCGGAAGGAGAGAATTGTCTCCCCAGGGAAACACGATCGAACCACACTTACAGTTGTAATCATCTAGGATTTGGGAGATATGCTTGAGGCCATGTGGATAACTAGGCTCAAAGAACTATTTAGATGCATTTAGGTTCAGGATGTTACAAAGTGGTATCATTTTTTCATATATATTATTGGGAAACAATAATCAAAGATGTGATAGAATTTTAATTTGGTATTAATATTTGATTGAGCGTAGCTATCTCACATACAAGAAAGTGAAAACATTTCCTTGAATGAAATTGTTTTTCATCAGGATTCTATATATTATTTTTGATTTGATTCCACTAGTGGGTGATATACTGGAATTGTGATGTTATTATTGGAATGATCTTGTGTTATATTTTGAAACTACCTGACTAAATGAGGTATTAAATCTCATGAATCATTTTGGTAACATTCCAGAAAAAAAAATTCCATGCATTATCACCGGCTATATAGGGTTCATTAATTGATTTCATGATGTTTTTATAGGTTTATTGATAGATATAGCTTTGTTGTGATAGAAATATATGTTTCATATTGAGAAATAATGGTTTGTTCTTATAGTTCTTTTCAATACCTATGAAGTGTTTTTGTGATTGGGCTATAATATACACCCCAAGAATCCAATTGTGGAACATTGAGTCCTTGACCATGAGTCGCATGGACAGGAATATGTTACAGTTTTGATTAGGTGGACACTATATTTTGGATCATAGGGAGTATGAGACCTTATGTATTAAAAGTATACATAATTTTTTTTCAAACATTTAAAATGACATGTGATGATAATATGAAATTAAAATTAAAATTAGTGAACATGAACTAGACTTGACTATTGAGTGGGAAAAAGGAAGTGTCCCTGATGAATTTTATAACTATTTTTATTATTGTCTAGGTATTAAGAACATGTTATGTGGTAAGACCGAGATATACAATGGTTTTAACATATCCAATGATTTGGAGCTATGTAAATTGATATATAAATCTTTTAAGGCATTCATTTGTAATTTTAGTGGAGTTACACTATCATGACATCTCGCCATACGTCACGATGGTGGTGACGATCAAAATCTTGAGGTGGTGGGACATGGGCTTCTAGTGGATACTTTTATATTGGTGGCTACAACACGAATCATTTTACATTACATACGTGTTGGTCATCGTTCCATAAGGATGTTTGCTTCATAGTGAGACTTCTAAGGGAGCACTGTATGCTACCTTGTCTATGGATGTACTTAATTATGTGTTCAAGTAGTAGCATCCCACTATGTTTTGGGGGGATGGTGGCCCATAAGATTCTGATACATGGATTGAGACTACTGTATGGATATTTCAGCTAATGGAACCACATCTTGAGAGGATAGTAAATCTATATAAATATATTATTTTAGGAGAGGCGTATTTATTATTAAATGTTCTGAAGTCGGCTGACAGGATGGAAGATATGGTTGATGATGATTTAGATACCGGACTTTATGATTTATTTTACCCGAAGAAAATAAGGGATGAGCAGGCTAGTGAGTTCATGCATATTTGTGAGGGCACCATAAAGGTTATGGAGTACTCTACACACTTTACAGATCTAATGTATTTTCTACAAATATACCTTTTTGAAGGGTTATTGGGGGATAGATTCTTCAAGGAATGGCTTAGACATTCCATTCAGTCTCATGCCAATGTGTTTATGTTGAAATGTAGTACTAATGTTTTGAATCATACACAAATAATAGGGTAGGACATGTGCAATTTTGGGGTCATAGAGAAGGTCACTTCACTCTCTCAAACCATTGGTTCAACATCACCCATCAGGAAGTGTTGTTTTGAGGCTTCATGTGAGATGAGTACTAGCTATGCTACTATTGTTGGAAGTGTAGTTTTATATCATCTATGTGGAAGGTATGGACAAAAGAGATATTAGTTCAAACCCAACCGAGTTGATTAATTAGATTTCAATAGGATGGTCTTTGTCAACTGATTCTATAGGACCATCGCTTCAGTAGTGTATTGTAGGGTGTCATCTCTGTCACTAGATTCTAGAGCTAGTTTTATTTCTCGGCATTAGGCAGGGATATAGAAAAATTCATGTTGATCCATAAAAGGTGGTGATGGTCATGGTCATGTTATTGTGACAATGGTTACAAAATAAACATCATAGTGGGCCTACTGTATGTAGTGACGTTGTTTCATAAGGCGTGGATAAGGATAGATATATTCTGAAAATCATACACCAATAGAACTAGGATCCTTACCATTTAAAGTATAGGTATGATATTAATAGCCTCAACTCTTTTATATTATCATTTTTATATAGTTTTATAATGTAGTTTCATATATATACATTTGGTGGAAGGAATTGGGGTTTTTATTCTGTTTCATAAGGGATTTATGATGCTTGAAACTCCATTAGGGATTCGAACATAGGATGCCTATCAGGGTTGGGAGTTCCCCCTACTGGTTGGTGGGTGTCACTTTATATGGAATTTTTTATCCATTGAGATTAATGGGATTGACATCTTACATAAAAAGTATTATCTTGTAGATTCTTGGGAATATGTTGATTGCTATTGCTATAGGGTGACATTCACATCACTAGAGGGAACAAACTATAGAGAAAATGGTGAATGAGATGTTCAAGAATACAAAAGTGGACTATATCATCATATGATGGGAACGATGATAGCCCAAATTGGGAGTTTGTATCTACATGATTACAGATCTCATCAGGAGGAATTCCATCCAATGGTTTATCATTTCAAGGAAATTTTACTAGAAATGTTTTCTATTCTATCTCATGAGAGAGTGGTATATTTATCCATTAATCAATTACCAAGAGCTTCGCTGGTATCGATTCATCCTTATAGGATGACTATGATGTAGTTTCCAGAGCTTAAGAGGCAACTGAAAGATATTGAGGCAAAATAAATTTTTTTGACCCAGTACTTATCCATGGGATTATCTAGTCATTTTTTTAAAATAGGAAAATTTAAAAATTAGGCTATGTTTGGCTTATAAAAAATTGAACAATTTGACAGTTAATAATTATTATCTCTTTCCATAGATAGAAGACCAGTTTGATTATCATATAAGAGCTCTTCTTGAAAATTGATTTTAGATCTGGATACCCTATGGTGTGTGAATCCTATAGATTGATTTATACCATTTGGTCTCCCAAATGTAAAATTAGTTTTAATGGTGATAATTAGTTGGGTGCTCCATTCATTCAACAATTCAATTTTTTTTTGTTTTTAGGGATGATATATATATCTATTTTCACAATCAACATGACCATGCCAAATAATTTGAGATCATTTTGTATACACTGATAGAGAGTTATTTATATGATATTATCTCAAAGTACCACTTCTATTAGACAAAATTCACTTCTTATGCTATATTATCTCAATTACCGAAGTATTAGTAGATCCAGAGAAGTTGAGAGCTATAATTTCATTAGACCAACATAATACCTTCATTCACATATATAGTTTCAATGGGACAGTTGGTTATTAGGGTCATTTGATACTCTAATTTATATGATTATAAGCATAATTTATTGGATTAACTAATAAGGGTGTGATGTTTGTATGGTCACATACATATGAGAAGGGTTTAAGGATCTAAAATGGAGATTGTATTCATTACCTATCTGGATTCTTCCAGAGCATGGATGAAGCTACATTGTGTATTGTGATGCATCAGGTTTCGGTTTTGGAGAAGTGTGGATGCAATGGGATAGATTCATGGCATACAGGTCATGGTATTTGAGACCACACAAGATGAACTTCCCAATGCATGATCCCAAGGTAGCTATATTTGATCATGTTTTTCAATATTAGATATATAATTTAATGGGAGTGAATTTTTTGGTTTATAAGAACCAAAAACGACTCATGTACATATTTACATGGTGAGATATGAATATGATGGAGGGAATGTGGTTTTAGTACCTATAATATTTTTAATTCAAGCATGCCTTCATGCATAAAAAATTCATTGTAGTGGTCATTTCACTAAGCATGGGAACTCATATAAAATAATTTCATCATGCTAGTAGTGAGTAGAAGATAATGGATTTTTTATATGAGATTCACATAGAGGTGAAGAGTAGTCATGAAAGGAATTTTTTTTCACGTTTAACTATGACCTCTATCGTACTGAATAGGGTGACGATTAGAAAAATTTCAAAATTTGAAGGCCTAGTCCAGAAGGATAGTGTGGTTGGTTAGGACCCACCTTCTAGTTGGACTATTGGTGAGGATTAGATTCTATGTATACATGGTCATCTTTGGGTTCAAGTGTAAGTACATGAGGAGATGATGTGGTAGTTTCATGATATTTTTTTGAAGTGTATCTTGGAGTTTACATGATGTACCATGACATGCATCATCAGTACGAGATTCCATGTAAGAAATGTGGGGTAGTTGGTTTTGTTACTAGGTGTTCCACCAGTCAGAAGGTGAAGGTGGAAGATCAGAGACCTGAAAAACCATTACATAATTTTCATATTCCAATGTGGAAATGGTATGATGTCACGATGGATTTCATGACCAATTTTCCAATGTTTCCTCATGGCAGTGATGTGGTGTCGGTTTTGGTTGAAAAGAACATAGAGGTTCCCCATTTCCATCAATCTAAGGAAACCATCAGTGTTTTTTATCTAGGAAGTTTTTACATTCGTGAGACAGTATAGCACCATGTGGGACCTCTCACTATAATTTCATATACATATTATGGGATTATGTCTCGTTTCTGGAATATTTTATAAAGGGAACTAGATAAACACAGGATTCTGGGCAGAACATACCACCCTCAAACTAATGGCTAGTCATAGTATTTGATACATGGTGTTAGGGGAATGCTATAAATATGTGTACATGATTTTGAAGGATATTGAGAGACTAACATACCCCTTTCATATTTTCACTACAATAATTGATATTAGGCGAATATTCTGATGGATCCATATGTGAATTTATATGATAGGTCATGTCGATCACCACTATATTGGTTAAAGGTGGGTGGGGAATATTTTAATAGTGCCATGTCTCATGCAAGATACTAATAATAACGTCCATTTAATTAAGTTGTTGATGAATTATGCACAATTTCGAGAGAAATCATAAGTCGATTCCAACAGATGTCCACTGGAGTTCATGGTTGGAGATTAGGAATTTTTATGTGTTTCACCGAATCCTGGACATGAGTGGATTAGGAGAAAAAGTAGGATTTCACTATGATATGTTATAGTGTTCGAGATGCTGGAGAGTGTAAGGTGGGTATTGTATTTGTTTTAGTAATTTCAGTGGTACCGAGCCATGAACGATGTCTTCTCCATACCTCAACTACGTCAATATCATTTAGACTTGTCTCATTCTTTTGTGCCTGAAGTTTTTGAGTTACAAAAAGATACATAGTTTTAGGATAATCATATAAATATCATTGATAGGGGAATAAAAGTTCACTAATGCTGATAAATTCCTCTAATAAGGGTGCTATGGTAGAAAGACCATTTACCGGACATGACCTGTGAGTGTGAGGCCGACGTACGTGCTCAATGGCCCGATTTTTCCTCAGATGAATATTGAAAACCCTTAAGAGTGAAATTCAAGAACTAATTTATTTAATGGGGGATAATTATAAGAACAATGGTTTTAATATGATGTAAAGATTCTTTTATTTTTGGTTTTAATGCTTACTTTTGACCTAATTTGAATACCCTTTGAGGTCACTGGTGTATTATGGGTGTCTAGGGCTTGTTCTGATCCCTAAAAGTGACTAATGTAGAAAATAACCAATGAAATATTGTTAGTAATAACCATGTGACCCAATATTCATGGATTGATAAAACCATGTGGACATGGATAGTAGGTTTGAGGATTCGAAACTTTTTGAAAAAATTTGCAGATAGAGGTGCATGCCCATGTGGGGAGCATCCATTTTTTTGTAGATCCAAATTTCATGGGCTGAGCACAGTTAATCAAACCATGTGCAATGAACATGTGAGGGTACCCTTTTTACAATTATGGGTTCATGGTTTATTCATGGTTTGGCCAACTGTGTGGCCCATAATTGTTTTGTTAAATGAAAAAATTCTTATTACATGATGTTTAATAGTAAATTATTTTCTCCTTACCTCTTCATTGGATAACAGCACCATAGGAGAGGTTCATTGAATATTTTTTTCCAGTCATTGATCCATATCCTCCATCCAATCTCAGAAACGTGCATTGTTTGTCTCATTGGATCGATGTCGGTAAGTAAAAAATTATTTTTGTTTCATTCATAATTATTTATATTATAAGCAACAATATGTTTATGCAAGATAATTTGTTCTATTTATATATTTTTCAACTATTCTACTTTTTTCACCTGATCAGAGTCGAATCAGGATCTAATACTTGATGATAACTCTACTACAGACCTACGGTTAGTGGTTTATACATTTATATTGAGTATTTGTGCTTCATTAAGCCAGTTTCCATTACGTCTCCTACCAGAAAATACTGTGAGACCCAAAAATTTAATTGAATAGTTAAATGAAACTAAATAAAACCTGTAATGGATTTCGTTTAGTTCCATTCAGGTGAATTGGAGGTTTTCTCCTACCAAGGCCACCCATGGGGTGTTCCAGGTGAATTGCATATGTCAATGCTTTGTTAAACCACCCATGGGGTGAGTGATTGTTCTTTCTTAGTTATAAAAAAGCTGTTAATAAATAATGTAAACTGAATTTATTGGTTATAATATTTATTGAATCATTTACCATGTGTTGAAATGTTATTCATTTATTGAATTTAATAAATGTATTAGATAGAAAGGTTTTATGAATGGGTAAACTCATTGGTTGCATTTTAATGTGAATTGTTATATTAGTAGGTATTCTCACATGACATGAATTGGTTGAATGATTATTTTGACTTTTTAGAAGTGAGTGGGGAAGCTCATGATATGAAATGAATCTTGAATTTGAATCAAGAAATGTTTATATATGACATAATGATTTTTCTATTCCATGGGTCAATGAAATGGTAGTAATTCATACAACCTCTATGCTCCATGGATTATGATTTTGTGGGTTTCCTTTTGTGTTTCTACCCCTTGGATCTAATTTGGATGGGATTGAAGTGGAAATAGTCTATTGACATGATCCTTGGACCCAAAAATCATGCATAGCCTAGTTTATATCATGATGATCCTTTTACATGATGATGATTCCTTATTCCACTATTCCAAGATTCCACCCTGAGTGGTCTGCCACTAGATTATATGACATGAACATGATAAATATGACCTGATTGATTATATGGATCGACTATGGTTTGGTTGAAACTTATTTTTCTACTGCATGTCCAGGATTGTGATACATTGGTTATACAATAAGGCCTTGGTTGACATGATATGTATAGATATACAACAATGTCATGTTATTTTTGTTTGTGGATTACATGTTATATAAGATGGAACCATATTTTTATGGTATTGTTGTATAGATATTTGATATAACATGTTTTGTATCCTATAAACCATGAAAAAATTACTTTTCATACAAATTACCTATGATATATATATATTGAACTTTGATTTATCTCATTATATGTAATGGTAATCATTGTTATGGACCATTGGGTGGTCACATATTGGGATTTTATTTCAAACCATGTACAGGATGTCTTTAGGTACCCTGAAAGACTATTTTTTATCTAGTACAAATCAGGCCAAGAACCAATTTATCGATCTTGACATTCTATTATGCTTTGGATAAGGGGAGCATGGGATCAGGCTGAGGGTCGTGATGCATTCGGGATATAGAAAATTTTGGTATATTTATTTTTTTGATGAATTTATTATATTTTATAGCTTTCTACATGTATTGTATTTTTTATAAAGACATCAAATGTGTCATCATCAACATTATATGAGTTTACTTCAATCATTGAATATATATTCCTATGTTGTTTATTTATATTTTTTCTATTTGTTATATTTAATTTTGATATTGATCATTATTTTTATTTCATTGTGTTTCAAATTGGTAATACGGAAATTTTCTCCCAATGGAAACACATTTGGCCAACGCTTATATTTGCAAGCCTTTTTCATTTGAGGTGATGCGCTTTAGGCCATGTTTCCATCCAAGATCGAAGAATTTTTAGGAGGAATTTGACTTTGAGATGTTACAAATTCAATGTAAATGTCACTTAATATACTAAAAGACTTTATTTTATATCGTTAAATTGAAATATAAAAATTTAAATTTAGTTTCTATAACAATGTGAGTGAAACTCTATACCAAATGTGCTCAACATGTATTGGTAAAGAAATAATGTTAAGTTTTACTTATTGTTACTAAAACGATCTCAAGGGATTTTTTATGTAAATTTTTCCATGAATAATGGTTATGATTAACCTTGAAAGAGTTATATGTTGCTAATTAATTTTATTACCATCATAACATGCGATGTTGTGAAGAATCATAGTTTGATTACTATTTTAAAAGAGTTAAACATTAGGATTATGATTTCACTAAGTATTACTCAAACTATATTTCTTCATGGATTTTAATATTTAAAAAGTTTAGTGGGAGTATTTTATCACATGGTCACATAGATTTGTGTAAGTAATTACAATGTGACATATTGAGTCTATCAAAACCATAAAATTATAGGAAACATATGTTTTATTTGAGAATCTATCATATTCATTATGATTGGGCTGACACTTATGTATGGTTTTGTTAGAATTATGAAAAAAATCCAACAATATTAAATTTATTTTTTTTATACATAATGCAGACTTTACTTTATCATTTCTTCAAATTTCAAACATATATTACATAAATTGTAATGATATTGAACCTATCATAATATAAAATTTGTGTTATCCATAAAAAATATTTATCATTAAGTATTAATTTTTTTGAGTAAATGTTAAGGTTAATTTGAGTAGGATTTTGTATATAGATACAAAAATATGTTCATAGGGTTCAGAATTAGTTTTATTTACCAGATTAATCCCATGTATATAACAAGGATTTTCATACTCAATATCTTTGCTTTAATAGGGGTAAATGTTTCATATTAGGATTTTCATATACACTAGATTTGAAAGAAACAAAGCTTTAAAACACTTCTAAATTGATTCCATTATTAAGATATCATCGAGGCCTGGCTAATCAAGGGTGGTTGGGTATGTTTTTTTATCATGTCTTCATTTAAGGCTTTACCATGATGGTATTTTTCCTCCAATATTATGAGTATATAATTTATTCCATCTATTGAGATAGAATAAAGTAGTATATGACTATAATTAAATAATATATTTTATGTTATTGTTTATTAGATGAGGGGAATGTGATGTGTTGATCCATATAGGTGAATGACATGTTCTATATTATTCGATCAGGTTTGTATATACATAGATAATTAAAAACATATAAGTAACTATATGAGTTTTAAATACTCTATGTCCTATGGTTACACAATGCCTTATACAAATGGATTACATGTAAATACATTATTGTATATTATACAACAAGCTTTTATAGATATAGAGACACAGGTTCTTAATGAAGAACATTCTAAGACCATTTATATCTTTAGTAGATTTAATGCTTTTCCATGAGCCACAAATTTTTTATGTTTATGAATTTTGGAATGTATATTTTTTTCAATGCAAAAAAAAAGCCTTTGGAGTCAAATTTGTTTGTTTACATAATGAATTGTATGTTTTAAAAAAACATATAGAGATACTCTAAAAAACGTCTGAGTGTATAAAATATGAGTTTTGGATGGATATTCACAAAGTATTGTATATGACGTGATTCAAAATGAATTTTATTATATAATTACAAAAGTTTATTAGAAATATAGAAAATATGATTCAGATATGGTTTCAAAAAAATTTATATCTGATACAACAAAAGTTGAAAAGTCACTAAGTCAACAAGGATTTAGCAAAAGTCTGATATTTATAAATATATGACTTAAAGAGTTTATAAATGTGATGTATTTAGGGATATAACATATATGATATATATATATATATATTTCCTAGTGCATGACCTAAGGAGAAAAATTATTTTCATATGCCCTAGTTGGGGATATCCTATGGTGTGGTATCAAGATATCAACACAATTCATTTAGGTATTCCTTAGTATATGAAATATATATATCATAATGATTATGAATTAGTTAATCATATCAAAGATTGACGTGGTTAATGGAATGTTAAAAATTTATATTCAGATCAGTTCAATATTTTCAGTCAATAATAAACAATTCATATCGAGAATCATATGTTAGTGGCATATCAGTCGTATGTTACATGTGTTATAACTGAAGGCCTTATTAGAAAGCTATTAAAATTTGAGTAAATTGTGTGAAAGTGTATAAAATATTTTTATACCTAAATAAAAATTTCTCTATTTTAATGGTTGTGTGATCCTTGAGAAGTCCCCCTATTAATTATTTACCTCCCTCAAAGTTATCTTCCTCCCCCAAAATTTACCTCAATAAATACTACCATGTTTTGGTAATAAGATAGTTCCATCCCTTTGAATGGATAATTAAGATAGACTATGGATATACCATGGAGGAATGATCCATATGTTTAATTCTAAGGGATATTTATTGAACAAGTGTTTAAAGGTAGTTTTTGAAGCTTCCATCCATGAATGGTACATATTTCTTATTTTCTTCATACAAGATTGCAATTTTACATAGTATGGTGATCAGACATTATGGTTAATTTTGTTTTTCACTACTTTTAACAAATTTTATCCAATATATAGATACTATACACTATTATATCATCCCTTACCATCCATTTCTACGTATAATATATATATAATCGATTTCAAACCAAATTTAATTAAGAAGAATTCAGTCGAGTAATATATTACAACTTGATGGTTTTGAAATAATAAATGGGCATGGTATCATTTTGAATTTGTAATGGTAAATTTTTTTATTAAATAAATCTTATAAAAAATTTAATTTAATAAACTTATCAATGATGAAATGAATTTAAATATACTTTGGGTAGTTAAATGAAATTTAAATTGTTAAATAGCATATATGTTAAAATATGTTTTTCCACTTCAACATCCATTTTGTATTATAGGATTCAATATTTAATTTAAAATATTTTGGATGAGATTATAGGTTTTTTGGTGTATTTCATGGTTCAGGAGGTAGTTCATATGTATGGGTTTGCAAAAAATAGGTTCCACCTATAACATTTTAATGCATATGGAATTGGGTACATAGTGGGGGCTCACTGGGTACCTAAGGGGATTAATAGGGGAGGGAGAACATGATAGTTACATTAGATACATTATGTATCCATAAAAATTACATAGTTGTTTAATGTTGTATTTTTTTATTGTGGAAAATGTTTAATATTCATAGAATCATTTTATACATTTTCCCTTTCCCCTCGATCCCATTATTTCTAGCATAGTTAAGATCTATCCCTATGGATCCTATTATCCAAATCTTATCACTTTTCATTCAATTGGATTTAATGATGAACCAATTACATTTACTCATGATAAATTATAGTAAAATCGCCATACTCTTCATTTTATTCCTTCTTCTACTTATAATTATTTGTTTCACAAGATTTAATTTGTGATTTTGATACGATATTTCACTAAGTTGTAGTAAAATATATAATTGAATTGTGGGTTTTTATTAATTTTTAAAGGTGGTATTAATGGGTTTTTTCTTATGTTCATAATTGTTCTAGTATATGGTGAATAAAATTCTCTTCATTCTATGTATTTTATAATTTTATGATTTAATTGGAGTTTTATTAGAATGTTTTGATTGGGGATTTTTGTTGTTTGTGATATTGGGTGTATTTTAGTTAATTTATATCTAGGTTTTTAATATTAATTAAATAATTTTTCTCAAGGTTTTTAGTTTAATAAAGAAAATTTTTATAAATTTTTATGTAATTAATTTTAGGGGCTTCTCAATGATCATTTGGGGTGGATAAAAATTAATAAAATATTATGGTATAGGGTCACAACTTTTGAATTATTATTTTTGGATATTCATGGAATATGTGTCTCATGGTTTTCGTAAACATAAAGTCAAAAGTTAAATTTTATATTTATATTTATAAAAAATGGGGTTCCAATTATATTTTCATATAGAAATATAAATTTCTCTAAAAAAAGGTTTGTAATAAAAATTTTGTTGGGTAAATATGGACTTGTTTTTATTTTAAACCATTTTTCAAACCTTATAGAATTAATCATATATTTTTATATTAATATAAAATTTCCCAACATAATTTATATTATGGGTTAAATTGGATTATTATATTGGTTATTACAATATCATTTATTTTTTTCGGGGTTTAATACATGAACCTTAGATGTATAATTTTACATGATTTACATGGTTTATGTGATGAGCACACATTCTTGTCATATGAACAATGTAAACATGGTGAATTGTTTTTCGTTCCAATATATAATGAATCCTATAAATTTAAGGGTCAAATAGTGTGAACGTAGTATTTCATGCATACCCTTTTCACTAATATTTACATTATGATACTAATTGAGACCATTTATTTCCATTCTATTTTAATAATTCCATAATCATATGATCCGAACAGAACCTTAGATAAGAGTTTCAATAGTTGTGAGTTGATAACAGGGTTATGTTGGTGGAATTAAATGGTGGATCACACATTTGTGTTTACATTTCCATAAAAAAATTAAATGACTCTAAATTTTTTCAAATTACTTTTTTCACTTATATGATGTATAATATTCATTTTTATAGATTTAGGTCTTAAACCCTTATCTTGATTTTAAAAACTTTTGTTATTTTGGAAATATAAAATTTTTTATTTTTAAAAAATATATATTTTGGGATATGGTTTAAAATTTATTTTATAGAGGAATTATTTATAAATATTCGTGATTTGAAATTTCTTTCAATGCATAATTTTCCTTAATTGGAGAAATTTTAATGTTTAAAACATAATTCCTAAATTTTATGTGTTACCCAATCAAAATAAAATATTTTTTAAAATGAGGTTTATATACTGCAAACTTTTTCATTTTTAAAACAATCATTCTTTAAGCAAATGTATTTCCTGAAAACTATTTCCTTGTTTAAATATTAATTATAACGTAACAAGTATTTCTTTTTGCACCCAATAAAATATATCAATATATATTATGTTTTCCACTAAAAAATAATAAATAATACTCAATGTATAACCTGAAGCTCATGTTTCTAGGTTTTAAAGGGTCCCCTAGTTTCTATTTCCACTTTATCTAATAATTATGAAATCTTTCTGTTATGGTACCCTATATAGTTTTTCATACAATGAGTATTCAATTATTTGGAATTTTTTATACATTTTATTATTACTATGATTTGGTTTCCATCAATTTACTTATATTATATTTCGTAATTATGTTAGTTTTGAATCATTTTAGACTTCTATAATGATGTATGTTAGTATTACAACATTTCTATTTTATTAGTTATCGGTGCACAATAATTTTTATAATTAATTTTTTTATGAATACATAATACATGATAGTGGATAAACATGGTCATAAGGTTATGTAGAAGTATCAATATATTCCATCTATATATACATTTAATATGTTCCATCAACCATTTCCAAACATTAATAATGTGGAATTAGGGTTTCAATATTACTTTGTAAACCCCTTCCCATATTTCTCAGGACATGCTTTGGCCATGATGTGGTATACCTACCCCACTAGTCTGTTCATGTGTTCTAAATTCCTTTAGTATATGTATAACTCGTATGGGTGACACCATTTCCCAAACCAATTTATCTCAGATGGCAAGCCAAGGATCAAAGTAGGTATGATAAGTATGGACCTTCCAAATAGAGGAAGTTAATTGGTATATATTTTAATATTTCCATCTCAAGTTTTTTACATCAATTTCAATAATATTTTTTCTATCATCTTGTTAATATATATTTATGTATGATTATACATGTTCACATGTGAAATGTATTATTTGTTACTAATTTGAGGCACATTTTTAGTTCCCAACTATGTATATATATGATCACACCCTATATAGACACATAAGTGGAAATAAAACCAACTATTAAACAATTAATGTATGATAGTAACATAATTAACAATTGGATGTAGAATTGGAAATATGGGAGACAGTTCTGGTTTGTGTGTTCAAAATCTATGAGACATTATAGTATAATACCAATGATAACTATGGTTTTCTCAACATATCACATATTCCATCTAGTTTTTTTAATCCTGTTAAATCTTAATTTTTTACTCTTGTATGTTTCATATTGATTTTTATTTTGTTATGACTATATACAAATATTATTGGATATTATCTTTATATTTTTTTATGTTATTTACATTTATTATGATTATTTATTTTAGGAAACACTTAAATTATAGACGAGTTATTCTATTCTTTTGAGATGACTATACAATAATTATTCTATCCTATTATGAGAAAAATTATTCCCAAATGTTAATATCAGACCCATAGTGATAGTTACCAACCACATAGGCATAGATAATTCTACTTGGATAATAATTTTTTTGCTTTATATATGGATCAGGGATTCAGGACATCAGCATTACAATGTTTTATCAGTGTGACGTTTTATTATTAATATTTCTATTCTTCTTAGCCAAGTTTTATGACTATCCGGACATGATAACTAATACATAAATATACATGATCAACCTCGTTATGGTGGAATCTCAAGTTACTGAGGGATATTTTGGAAGCAAGAAATCTCCATAGGTTTGATTTGGGTTCTCATTAGGATATCTTCAGTATGGTTTTTTGAAACAATATATGATATTGTGGATTCATTGTTAGCCAGTGTATTTATGGAATCATGTGTCATCCATTTTAGTGAATCATAAGGACATATTCATCTTAGATATATTATAATAAGGATATGTCAATATTATTAATTAATTAAATAATATCTTATAATTTAGTGAAATATTTAATGTATACCTTATTATGTATTGCATAATTAACTAAAGCAACATAGATATCAACTAAAGTTGTGATTAATGACCATCTTCACAAAGAAAAAAATTAATTATATAACTGTTATATCACTTGTATTTTGTACATGTAATATAATTTCTGTTATTTTTACCTACTTTCCATGCCATCTATTTAATGTTATACCTCATTCTTTGATAAATTATTCTTAAAACTCATGACATCACAATTTTTTTCATATTTTTTTTACATATAAATTCAATATTGATAAAATAAATAACAATTCTCAATATGATGGTTTCGTTCATAGTGGAAGCGCACAGGTGGGTGTACCCAACTTTAATTTTAGCAATGTCAATGATCAATCCAAGATCTATCATGATAATAAGACGCCAGATCTTCGTAATAGAATGAAGAACGAAAAAAAGAGGGAGTCCTGAAACCATAAGGATTGGATCATCATATGTTGTCTATGATTAATTTAATTAATTTACAAGAATTAACTTGTTGAAATTTTTTCTTCGTTGATGTCTCTGGTAATGATCTGATGAGATTCATCGTTGCGTCACAGAAGCCATGCGTAGACTTCTTCTAGCTGTTATCCACACATGCACCACGTATCTCTGGACATTGACAAATGAATATCTAGGTGGTACAATGGTGAATCCTTTTCTTGAATTGTTCACCTTATATCACCTTGATCATATGGAGGATGATCTCTCTCGGTCTTAAGAGTGTTCTTTGAGGAAATAGTTCTTTCGGCCTTGAACGAATTATCCAGAATTGTTGTGCACTACGATTCTCTATGGAAAAGTGTTGGGGTTGAGAGGATATTTTTTATCTGGTTTGAGGTTATAGAGTTATGACAATAAATAAAACCAATACCTATTTTATTTATTTAATTAACTTTTATGGAAAACCACCATATCGAATGATTAATTCCTTGACGTGCGCTGATTGAACCATGATTCACTATGTCATTTTCACCATTACACCATTTTATTAAACTAAATTTGTATTGTAAATTACAAAAATAATAAAAAAATTAATTCCATGTTTGAATAATTTATTTTGTTATTATTGATATTAAAAAGTCCAATGTTAATTGTCTTGAAAATTTCAACGAAGGTGAAGGTTATTTGGAGGCCCATGATGATGTCCAAGAAAAATGGGACAATCTGTGCAGGATCCAAGCACACCATTGGGTTAATCCGCACACTGCTACAAGACCAAGGGTCCAATTGGGCTGAAATTTTGTGGGATGGTCCAAAACCCATTGGGATAAATTTCATATGAATAAATCCAGAACACATTTAGTCATCTGATGTACTTTCCGACCATATCTGTCAAGCACCCCAAATCTACACGGATTCAAAAGATGTGTGTTGTGATCTGTCCATATCTCGGGCTATAGGGG
This sequence comes from Viscum album, assembly GCA_963277665.1. Classification (NCBI taxonomy): domain Eukaryota; kingdom Viridiplantae; phylum Streptophyta; class Magnoliopsida; order Santalales; family Viscaceae; genus Viscum; species Viscum album. The sequence goes on from OY728127.1 coordinate 322,340,843, forward strand.
TCCAAATTGCGCCACAAATTCGGGGGATACAGAAACAAGTTGGGGATACAATATTTTTATTTTATCCAAATCGAGATAATGTTGTCTAGAGGTCGAAACACCTATGAAAAGTAGTTTTAATAATTCAGTGTGCTCAAAAACACCTTCAAATTTTCTTATAAAATAGAACCTTGGGCTCCTCATTTGCACGTTAGACCAGGAGGAAAACCTCTAGTATTTTGGAGACCCAAAGGATTTCTCTTCTCATACATGACGTTCTTTAGGCCACTATCATAATAGGGTGATCATCATTGAAGAAGGAGTTCAACCCGAGTCTTCTCCCCCTCTCAATGGCTAGCTAAACAGTGGACGATCATTTCAAGGGAGCTACACATACTTTTGTGGTAGTTACGGAACATGATACTCTATTGTTTTTGTGTAATTTCTTGCATGGATTATTTCACTTTTGTTTTATCTATTCATGCTTCTCTTCTGAGTTCATTTCTTGGGTTTAATTTTGTGAACCACTTTTCATTTCAACACAGATTGGGTTGAAATTACAATTGGGAAACATGAGTTATTCTGATTGGGTAACACAAGGATCCTCTTTCTCTCACAGATACGAAAGATATTAGTATTCTTTGGTAGCCTTTAATCTTTTCTTGATGTACAAACCTTGAAAACATGATTGTTGTGTCAAGGCTTGGTACTTTATGCAACGTTTAGATCAGCAAGAGGGGAATCAAGATCATGAAAACCCTCAACCAAAGAATTAAACAAAACCATTTGAAACTTTCAGAACAATTAACTATCCAATATGTGTAGTAAACTTGAATCGAAATTCTTATATCATAATTATTAATCCTCCAACATATTCTATAAACTATGAAACTCTTTAAGTTAAGTTATTTTCTTCAAACTATTTTTAAAATCACCGCCCCTCTTTTAGTAATCTTTATTAAAAATACACACTATAATCCGCTAAAGCTCCTTGAGAGCCGACCTAGGGTCTGCCATAAACTATAAATCATCCTTCAAAACATAATCAATTTTATGTGTCATGACAACGCGATCAAATTTTGGTAGTGTTGTCGGGGAGCACTTTAATTTTTAGTGACTGTTTTTGAAAAAAAAAATTGTAAATTTTGTGGATATTTTTCTATTTTATAACTCTACCTATCTTTTTGTAATATGATTTATTTTCTTTGTAGGTTTGGTGAATGATTCATTCTAATCTAGTTGAATTATCTCCTTTCTAACCCGAACCGGAGAGGATCTTACATCAGTGACCTCGAGACGCACAAGAGAACCCATCAAAGGAGGACATGAAAAACATTGACACTCTTCTTGATCCTTCCTCCTCTTCTTCTAGAACCAATATAAAAACTGATGTAAACTAGCAAAATATGGCTGAAAAAAACTGAACATTAACTGAACTAACCTCGCTTGATGTTGATATCCAACCCACCTATATTCAATTACATGGTGATGCACCCAATTTTGAACTAAAATCATGCTTAATTCATCTATTACCATGATTCCATGGACTTCCTGGAGAGCATCCACAAAAGAACATAAAATAATTTCGTACTGTTTTTTCAACATAAAAACAAGCAATTGTGGATGAGGAATAGGTTAAGCTTAGATCATTCCCATTTTCATTAGAATACACTGTGAAAGATTGGTTATATTATGTTAATTCTCTAATAAGAGGTTGGGCGGACATGAAACACTTTTTTTGTGAAAAATATTTCCTAGCCTCTCGAACTGCAACAGTAAGGAAAGAAATTTGTGGGATAAGAAAATCTCATGGGGAAACATTACATTAATATTAGGAACATTTTAAAAGGTTATTTTCATGTTTCCCACACCACCAAATAAGTGATCAACTTTTAATTCCATAGTTTTATGAAGGTTTAATCACTATTGATCGAAATATGATCGATGCTGCTTCAGGTGGTGCGCTAGTGGATAAGACCCCAATTGCTGCAAGAACCATGATTGGGAACACGGCTCAAAACACACAAAATTTTGGTTTAAGGACCACTTCACCAATTCGAGGTGTCCATGAGGTGGTATGTACTGATTTCTAGAAGAAGGTGGACACTATTTTCGAAGAGGTAATTACCCTACATCGACAACATGCTCTTTCCCAAGGGAAATCTCAATCTCTTCCTCCCATCCATTGTAGTATATGTTCTTCTAACACCCACTACTCTGACCAATTTTCTCAATTGAGGGAAACATCTGAGAGTTGTGAGGAAATATTTTCAGGCCGCCCCTATAACCAAATTTTTAGGCAAGAACCCTATTATCCATCCAACCCTGGGTGGAAGGATAATAAAGCCTATAGACAAGGGGGTATTCAATCCAAACTCAACAACAATGAAACCAACCAGGGAAGAGTAGTCATCCACCACCACCCTGAAATCCTCAACCACCCCAAAGGGCATTCCAACAAACCCCTCGCAAACTCGAGCCTAGTGTAGAAGATATGATGAAACAAATGGTTTCCAACAGTATTCAATTCCATCAATCCACTCAAGCAGCCATACAAGACCTCAAAACCCAATCAGGCCAACTAGCTAACTTAGTGTGTGAAATTCAAAGTCATGGGCCAGGTAAAATTCCCTATCAACTAGTAGTTAACCCTAGGGAGAAAAGAAATGTTAGTGCCATCACCCTTAAGAGTGGAAAACAACTAGAAAGTAAGATTAATCCTCCATTAGAGTAATCCCCTCTTGAGGAAACTTCCATCCCAACCATTAAAAATGTTCCAAAAGTTGATGAACCTTGTCTTGAGAGAAGCCCTTCCAAATGAAAGAGTGTGTTCATTGATGAGTCACCTAGCCCATCCTTTCCTCTTCCATTTCGTCAAAGGTCAACCCAACTAAGAAAAAAAAAGGAAACTGATCTTGATAAGGAAATATTGGATATTTTCAAGAAAGTGTAGGTTAACATCACATTGATTGATGCTGTGAAGCAAATTCCATGGCACGCCAAGTTTCTAAAGGAGATGTGTACACACCGAAGGAGACTCCGTGGAGATGAGAAGGTGAGATTGGGAATTATTGTTTCAGAATTTATAGATCCATCACTCCCCACCAAGTTCAATGATCCTGGAACATTCTCAATTCCATGCACCATATGGGAGTATTCTTTTTCTAATTCTATGATTGATTTATGTGCCTTTATAAATGTGATGCCTCACTCAATTTACTATAAATTTCAGGTTGGGGAACTAAATCCCACTGGAATTATTGTCCAACTATCTAACAGGAGTACTGCATACCCCTCTGGTGTGTTAGAGGATGTTCTTTTGAGGGTCCAAATTTTATTTTTTCCTGCTAACATTTATGTGCTTAAAATGGAGGATGATAGGATGAATGGACATTCCCCAATTATATTGGGGAGAACCTTCATGAAAACCTCCAAAACCATAATTAATGTCCATAATTGTACATCATCTATTGAAATTGGTGGTGGCATAGTCCATTTCAACATCCTTGATGCCATGAAGAACCCCTCAGAAGAACATTCATCTCTCTCATTTAATTCAATTGATGTGCTCCCTGCCTCTGAAAAAACAAGTTTTCTTTCCCCTGATCCCCTTTCTTAGTTTTCTTAATTGATATAAATTCTATTAAATGATTCATACATTGATTTTTGTATTTTTCTAGAAAAGATTCATGCATGTTCTTTGGTAGATGATTTTTCGAACATTGATGATCCACTGACAATCGATGATACTGATAAGCTTGTAAAATCTCATTCCTCACCTGGGGTTGATACCATTGAGCAGTTAGATGAGATTAGTGACCTCTCACACCACTCCCATCAATCCAAAATACACCTGAATTGAAACTAAAACATATGCCTCAAGATTTAAAATATCCATATCTTGAGAATGGGAACAAGTAACCCGTCATCATTGCTAGTTTACTCCCTCCTGAGCATGATTTGAAACTACTTGAACTTTTGAGGGAGTATAAATAAACTTTGGGGTGGAAATTATTTGACATTCCTGGTATTAGCCCATCAATTTTTACACATCATATTTTGTTAAATGATGAGGTTAAACCAGTCAGGCAGCCACAACATCGACTGAACCCAAACCTCCTTGAAGTTGTGACAAATGAGGTAACCAAATTATTGGCTACTGGAATCATTCACCCCATATCTGACAGCCATTGGGTCAGTCCCGTTCATGTAGTTCCTATGAAGAATGGACATACAGTAATTAAATATGAAAACAATGAATTGGTTCCAACTCGTGTGCAGAATAGTTGGCATGTCTGTATAGACTATCGCCGACTAAACCAACACACAAGGAAGGACAATTTACCTTTTCCATTCATTGAATAAATGCTAGAGAGGCTTGTAGGTAAGTCCCACTAATGCTTCCTTGATGGGTATTCTGGATACTTTCAGATCCATATTGCCCCTGAGGATCAAGGAAGGACAACCTTCACTTGCCCCTTTGGCAGATTTTCCTATAGAAGGAATCCATTTAGTTTGTTCAATGCTCTAGGTAATTTCCAATGATACATAGTTAGAATTTTTTCTAATTTCCTAGAAAATTTCATGGAAGTAATCATGGATGATTTCACTATTTATGGATCTTCTTTTGATGAATGTCTGAGTAGTCTTGGTTCATTCCTACATCAATTTATTGAAAAAATATTGTATTAAATTATGAGAAATGATATTTTATGGTGGGAAAAGGTATAGTTTTGGGGCATGTCATTTCCGGGGATGGTATCCAAGTAGATAAATCAAAAGTTGACATCATTTATTACATTCCATTCCCCAAAAATATATAGTATGTACCATCTTTTGTAGGTCATGCTGGATTTTACCATCGTTTAATTCATGAGTTTAGTAAAATTGCACTCCCCCTCTCCCGATAACACCAAAAAGAAAAAGAATTCATTTTTGATAAATAATGTGAGGAAGCTTTTAATAAGTTAAAATGGAGTCTCACCTCACCCCCATTAATCCAACAACTTCAGTGGGATTTACCATTTAATCTCAGGTCTGACGCGTCTAAATATACAGTTGGGGCAGTTTTGTCAGGAAAGGTCGACTGAGCCCCACATGTCATAGCCTATGCCTCAGGTACTTTGGACCGTTCCAAAGAAAACTACACCACAACTAAAAAATAATAACTTTCCATTATGTTTTATTTAGACAAATTCAAGTCATATCTTTTGGGGTCCAATGTCATTGTGTTCTCAGACCATGCAGCCCTCTGGTACCTCCTTAAGAAACCGGAAGCCAAACTATGTCTCATTCGATGGATGCTCCTCCTTTAAAAATTCAATGTTGAAATTAGAGATAAATAAGGAGAATAGAATGTTGTGGTTGACCATATCAGTAGGATTCAACCATCCTCATACATTGACTCATACCCCTGTATTCCCATAAATGAAATGTTTCATGACGATCAATTGTATCGAGAGTGAGATGTTATTCCTTGGCATACAAAAATTGTAAATTATTTGGTAGCATATTGCATTCCAACTCATTTCAATAGAAACCAAGTCATTCGTCTAAAACATGAATCTCGTTGGTATATTTGGGATGACCCCTACCATTGGCGCACCTGTAGTGATCAAGTCCTTAGGCGTTTTGTTCCCAATAGAGAGTTTCAGTCCATCCATAGATTCTGCCCCCTCTTTCTTGTGGGGGCCACTTTGGTCCCCAACGGACTACCCGCAAGGTCTTTGATTTTGGCCTTTTATGGACAAAATTATTTCAGGATTCCAATGATTTTTGAAAATCTTCTCCTCGCTCTCAAAGAATGGAGAATGTATCTAAAAGAAATGAAATTCCACAACAACCATTGCTCTTTCATGAAATTTTTGATGTTTGGGGCATTGAATTTATGGGTCCATTTCCCAATTCCTTTGAAAACATGTACATTCTTCTGGCAGTTGATTATGTTTCAAAATGGGTAGAGGTATGAGATACAAAGATTGATGATTCTAAGGTAGTTGTAGAATTTTTGAGAACCCAAATCTTCTATTGGTTTGGCTGACATAGGTTCATCATTAGTGACCAGGGATCTCATTTCTACTACCGAACAATGCAATCACTTTTGCATCAGTATGTGGTCGGTAATAGAGTGTCTACTGCACATCATCCACAGACCAACGGTCAGGATGACATGTCAAATAGAGAGGTAAAACAAATTCTTGAAACAACGGTTCAACCCATAGAAAAGATTGGATTCTTCAACTTGATGACTCATTATGGGCCTACCATACTACTTTCAATACTCCAATTGGAATGTCACCATATCATCTTGTGTTTGGAAAGAGTTGTCACCTCCCTATTGAGATTGAGCACTGGGCCTACTGGGCCATCAAACAATGCAATTATAATCATTCTGGTTCAGGTTCTAAAAGGAAGTTAGAGATTCAGGAGTTGGAGGAAATGAGAAGAGATGCATATGAAAACAATAGAATTTATAAGGAGGAAACCAAGGCTTCACATGACCGTCTTATACTTCATCGTCAGTTCCACATTGGGAAGAAGGTCCTCCTTTATGATTCAAGGCTGAAGTTTCATCTATGTAAGCTTTATTCCGGCTAGTTTGTCCCATACACTATTATTAATGTATCTCTATTTGGTGTAGTTCAGGTTCAAAATAATGAAACCAAGCAAACCTTCCCTATCAATGGGCAGCAGCTGAAGCACTTCCACGAAGCACTTTTGGAGTTCCCAATGGAGGAACTCCGTGTTCAAGAAGCAACACACCAGGGAAACACACTAGGTTATATCATTCCTTCTCACCCTCTCAATTATTATAGTGAGGAAACTGCACATTCTAGGTGTGGGGGTGGATACAATCCTAGGTTAGTTTTGAATTTTCATCGTTTTCTCTTTTTTTCTCTTTTTTGCCTTCTTTATTGTATTTTCACTTTTCCCCATCAACAATCTCAAAGTTCCATGATTTGGTGACCATAAAGGGGAGAAATTAAAAATACCATAACGAAGGAAAAAAAGAATATTTGTTTGAATTTAACATTAGGAAGTTACTTTTAGTGAATTGGTATTCTCTCAAGGATATAAATGGTTGTATCACTCTGAAACATTTGAGATGATTGATGCCCCTTGTGTGAGTAGTTTTGAGAAAACTTTGTCACTAATATCTCCATAAATTTTTTTGCACCAAACCACGAAGTATGAATATTTATTACTTAATATATTCTTAACATATGTTCAGTTAATATTTTTTATCTTTAAATTAAATTTTCATACGTTTGTTCTGTATCTGATCTATTTCATTACTGTACCAGATTTACCTATGCGTGTGTAACTAATGTCCGACTTTTGTACCCCCTCAAAAAAAATTGTGTCTTGGGCAGGTCAAAAACCACTACTCCTCGACCTTTGATCTTGTTATAACTATTTTAATTAGTGTCCTGAGGAGATCAAAAAAGGGTTGGGAGATGAGTGTGAGATTTTTTCCAAATGCAACTTCAAAAAAAATAATAAATGAGGGGAGTGATTAAATGTGAAAAATATGGGGATATCTAGGTCAAGAGCTTATAGTTTGACTTCTGGGAATTCATAATTGAGTGGGTCTTGAAATATTATTGCAAAGGATGTAGGATGTGTTTGGTGAAAAATCATTTAAAGCTGAATAATGTATAAATAGCTAATATTTATTTGATGGAAAGTTGAAAGAATAGCATGGAATGTTTTTCCCACACACGCATGGAGAGTTAGTGGAATGGTTTAATTTTTAATTCCTTACTCATGTTAGTGTCATGAATCTCTTTGAATTTTATTATGATATGATTTATGAGACATTTTTTTTCATTTTCACTAGAAGGAAATCATTTGTGTGTTTCATGCATTGATCATATTACTTTAGTGAACTAAAAATTCCTCAAATGTTAAATCTTCATAATGTTGGGAATATTTCTGTATGCATAATTTTATTTGGATATGTGACTTTTCCCATTAGTGCAAATGTTTAGGTGTGGGGGTGTGATCGTACCGCGATTCACTGTGTCATTTTCACCCATACACCATTATATTAAACTAAATTTGTATTGTAAATTCCAAAAATAATAAAAAATTGAATTCCATGTCTGAATAATTTATTGTGTTATTTGTGATATTAAAAAGGCCAATGTTACTTGTCTTGAAAATTTCAATGAAGGTGAAGGTGATTTGGAGGGACCATGATGATGTCCAAGAAAAATGGCCCAAACTGTGCAGGATCCAAGCATGCCAGTGGGTTAATCAGCACACTTATACTAGACCGTGAATCCAATTGGGCTGAAATTGTGTGGTCTGCTCCAAAACTCATTGGGATACATTTCATATGATGATACCCAAGACACATTCAGCCATATGATGGCATGTTTGACCTGCTCTGTCCAGCACACCAAACCTACACGAATTCAAAAGTGGTGTTTTGTGATCTATCCATATCTCGGGATATAGGTGACCCAATTGTGCCAAACAATCAGTGGTTACAACAAAAGGTGGGGCTACAACATTTTTATTTTCTACAAATTGAGATAATGCTGTTTGGAGGTCGAAACACTTGTGAAATGTGGTTTTAAAAATTCTGTGTGCTCAAAAACACCTTCCCATTTTTCTATAAAATGGAACCTTGGGATCCTCATCTGTATGTTCGACCAGGAGGCAAAGCTCTGGATTTTAGAGGTCCAAAAGAGTTCTCTCCTCATACTTGAAGTTCTGGAGGCCCCTATCATCATAGTGGGATCATCAATGAAGACGGAGTTCCACCAGATCCTTCTCCACCTCTCGATGGAGAGCTAAATAGTGGACGATCATTTTAAGGGAGCTACACATACATGTGAGGGAGTTCCGACACATGATACTCTAATAATTATGTGAAATTTGTTTGTGTATTATTTCACTTATGTTTTATCTAATCATACTTCTCTTCTGAGTTCATTTCTTGGGTTTTATTTAGTGAACCACTTTTCATTACAACACCGATTGGGTTGAAATTTCAAGTGGTTTACATGAGTTGTTCCAATTGGGAAACACAAGGATCCTCTTTCTGTCACACATAAAAAGATATTAGTATTCTTTGGCAGCCTTTAATCTTTTCATGATGTCCAAAAATTGACAACACGATTGTTGTGTCAATGGTTCGTACTTTGTGCAACATTTAGAGAGGCAAAAGGGGAATCAATATCTTGACAACCCTCAACCATAGAATTAAACAAAACCATTTGAATCTTTCAGAACAATGAACTATCTCAGATGTGTAGTGAAATTAAAGTGATCTTCTTATCTCATATCTCTCTTGTGTCACCTTCTCTTGGTAATGATCCTTATTTTGAGATATCATGGTATACGTGTCAATGGTTTCATGTTACTTCCAGAGCTCATTAGACATGGCCAATACCATGAAACATTGGAAATCTATGGCATCATCCATATGTTTTGCATAGAGAGATATTCCCTCATCAGGAGCCTCATTTCCAGGTGCAATTGGAATAGGCTCTTCGAACATATATAATTTCATTTCATGGAAAAGGATGACGCGTTAATGCCTTTGTCACTCTTGGAAATTGGTGCCGATGAGATGGTTTTCCTTTTTGAATATGTTTCGCAATGATATGTTTGAAGTAATTTTTCTTTCCATTTCAACAAATTATTATGAGCAATGGTTTATTACTTTATTAAAATGATGAGACAAATAAATAAGTTAATACTTATTAATCTCCCACTATTTTATCAAAATCCAATAGCCCTCACCATAGACTTTGAAATATTCTGTTTCCAGAATATTCTAGTGGAAAGGATCTATATTTCACTTCGAATTACCCCAAATAGGGTTGGTCAAGCCACTTGAAGGGTTTTAGGTAGGCATTCCAATTGCCAACGAAATTAACTCGCAGCTCCTTGATCCTCTGAGTGGACATTCCAATCCTAAAATCCTTTTAATTTGGATTTCCTCAACCATTTCCTCTTTGTGACGCCAATTCCGGTTGTGGATGTCAACCCTTGAGGTGAACCAGGTTAATTCAACCCAAATCCTTGAATTAGAATTCCCAAATAATTTGAAGCACCCCAACTAGTGTTAGTCAAGCACTTTGAACTATGGTTCAATTCTAAGAAAAATTATCAAAGGCTATACCGACTTAATATTTCTTTAATGGATTTTATACATGAATTTCCAATTTATTTTCATTTATTACATTCTTGTTAATATTAATTGGGATATAAATAAGTGATTAACCATGTCTAAAATAATATTTTATGCATAAGGAAGTATTATTTTAGTTCCATCTTGAATTCTTTCTTAATTCATTAATTGTGTGATCGTAACAACACACCCACAATAAATAAACCATGAAATTGACAGAAATGAAATAAATGGTATGATCATGAGATTATTCTATTGGTTAGTTTAACTTTTACTTGATAAACTAACCCAAGACCTAGGGGAAAAACACCTTGAACCATTTGGGTTCGTGTTTACAGTTTTCCACCTGTGCACCTTTGTATCTCCATGGATTGGTTTCACCTTGTCTCTTGGCATGATCTGCCTCCACTATCATGGGAGCTCTATCCATTACAAATGCATTTATCTCACACGCTAGTGAGGAGTAAAAGGGGTTTTTACATAAATGAATTCTTGGGTGATCAGGATCTACATATTAATGTAGAGAAGGCTTGAAGGCCAAAAAAATTTAATTTAAATTAATTAATTATAATAAATCATTCACATACAAAGGTCTTGGTCTAGATCATGATCATCCATGCATGAAATGATATTACACATTAATAAAACTAGCATTCAATTATTTAATCGTTCTTGTTTAAGATAAATCATGGTAGAATCAATTAATTATCTTTAATTAATCAGTTCTTTTATCTTAAACCCTTTTTTTGAATTTCATTGAGATTCTCATCCATCATAATTTTAAACAAATAAATTTATTTAGAATTATCTTTTTACGTAACTTGTACCTTGGAGGAAACCCTATGAATTCTCATTCAATACGAAGTTGTTAAATTAAACAAACATATATAAACCACCAATAACGTTTTGTGCCTCAGCTTTACGCATGCACTACGGTACATGTCACATGTATTTGTATAATATAATAATAAATTTTAATAAATCTCCGTAATTGGGATGAGTGCACGGTGTGTAGTTCGGACTACACGACGTGTATTTATGTTCATCATCCATCTGAATTACATGCTTGGGGACATCGCGTGTAGATGTACATCGGAAATTTTCAATGTACAAGGTGTGTTCAATTGGACACATGTCGCGTAGTATCCGTGTTACACAGTTTCCAGCTGCGCAAGCCATGTACGTGGTACACGGTCCAACCCTAACCTAAAGTGTCTTCACACCATGTTTAGTTGGACCACATGGCATGTAATCTAGAAACCATGTTCCACCTATTCCTGGTCAACACACGGTGTCATAAATTACTTAGATAGGATCAAATACATGGCCTGATTTGGCATATCATTCAATGCATTGATCATAGACTACAAGATGTGTACTTCCAAATACACGCTGTGTATTCTGGTATTGTATGGCCAGGAGTGTTTGGCACCTCTAGATGAGTTCCCCTATTTTATTTTAATCAAAATTAAAAGAGAAATTTATTTCTGTATGGTGAATGAGAAACAAGAGGAGAGGAACATATCTCGAGATTCATATTTTAAGGAATGATTAACATGAATTGAAACAACTAAATTATTAAATGTGTAAATAACCAAAGAAAAAATAATTAATTATAATCACCGATATGACCCTTTTGATACAACTTGTAGGTTCTAGGCGCAGAAAAAGCGCATTAGGGGGTGTACCCTACATTAATTTCAGCATTAACAACGATCAATCCATGATCTGTCATGATAATAAAATGTAGGATATTCGGAATAGAATGAAGAACGAAAAAAGTTGGAGTCCCAGAACCATAAAGACAGGATCATCATATGTTGGATATAATTAATTTAATTAATTAACAATAATTACCGTGATGGAATTCTTTCATCGTTGATGTCTCCGGTCACGATCATATGTGATTCTTCATTGTGTCGCAGAAGCCATGTGTAGACTTCCTCTAGCGGTGATCCACACATGCACCACATATCTCTAGACGTTGCCAATGGAATATCCGAGTGCTTTCATGGAGAAGCCTTTTATTGTGTTGTCCACCATAGATCACCTTGATCCGATAGAGTAGGATCTCTCTCTATCATGAGAGTATTCTTAGGGGAAGGAGTTCATTCGGCCTTGAGATAATTATACAGAATTATTGGGCACAACGATTCTCTCTGGAAATGTGTTGGGGTTGTGAGGATATTTATAAACAGGTTTGAGGTTATATAGTTTTGATAATAAATAATCGTGTTACTTGTTTTATTTATTTCATTAACTCTTATTAAAAACCCCAATGTCGAATGATTAATTCCTTAATATGTTCCCACACTAATTATAATAAATATCATCTAATAAAATGATATTATTTCCTCCAAATTCCGACCAGAAAAAATACAATGTGTGTAATCATTAATACACAGTGTGTAAATTCAATGTACCTGTCATATTTATCTTTTTTTTATTTTTCTTTATTTCCTCCACCACATTTATTAGAACTTGAGTAATGGATATTTATTTATTAAATAAATGTAACTGCATTACTCACTAATAAATACAAATATTATTTCTCCCACAATATATTCTCTCGAATAACTAGTGTCGAAATAAATGAAATCAAGTATCCTTATATACTTATTAAACTATAGTCAAGAATAATCTTTATTTAACTTTTTAAATTAATATTTAACTGAAATACATGGACACACTTAGTTTGTGACCCTCTATGCATCTTTCTTAATGGAATTAGGCGGAGCCTGCCTAATGTCTAAGGTTAGAGTATAGCAACAAACAAAGGCACCCATAGATAAAGAACTTATCCCCACAATGATGTGTCTCCTCATATGAACTCTAACATGGTAATATAAACATTTTTTCATGATAACTCGAATCAAGCGGGTTGCTTTCTAGTGCCATCGAACCTTGTGCTCGATTATTCTTTCTTTGACTTTTCAAAATTGAACTCCCCTATTCCTTACCAAGGCCATTGATTTATTTAGACTATATTAATTCCATCAAAAGGCCTGAGATATCTACTTCTGTTATGGATCTGAAGGTACAAATCCATTCTCACAGTATCTATTAATGCAGTATTACTCGTGACGGACCCAACGTATCCTACCTTGTTGGGAACAGTGTATCGTCATAGTTTTCATCAATACATCTAAGTGCTTGAGTTTCAATACCCATTATTAATGATCTCAATGTCCAAGGACCAATACAGATGTCTTTATATAGGAACGTCCAATGACACTATGAAATTTGTATTTCCTACTAGCGGGTCTTGTTCTCATATTATCCTCTTACATATTACCAAGTATGCACACCATGAGAAGGTTCCTCAATGTTTTATGAGTCCTCACCCCAAATGGCATGTATTATTTGTGTCCCTAAAATAACATCATCCAGCCATAGAACATATATTGAAGAACAATGTTATGGCACTTTCGGGTTATCATCATAGTAGGGATCCGCTATGACCTTTTAATGCAATAGCTATCCTTGAGACATTATCACATGCATTGGCACGCAAAAGAACAATAAAGGTGTGATAAGGTGTTTATTTAATGAAAAAAGTACAAAGTTGTTGGTTCAAGGCCACCAACTCCAACCCAGTATTCCCTATTCCCTGTTCATTTCTTAATATACAATCTATACATGCATAAGGTTTCATCAACAAAAATACTATATATGGTTTCAAATATATTTCGTATGTTAAATCCTATTTTGAATTTTATAACATATACTAATCTATGATTATTATCGGTAATGTATTGATATCATCGTTTAGAAATATTTGTTCCTAAGATGCTAGATATTGAATAATGTTATTCTATTCTTATGTACTAGTAGTTAATAAAAGGGTTCTAAAATTTTAAAAAGTTATATTTAAAAAAAAAGTATGCATAAAAATATACAGTGTTATAAAAATTTAATTTTTAATTATAAATAATTTTATACCTGGCTGTTATTTGAATATATATATATATATATATATATATATATTTTATAAAGTGATGTTTGAGTAATAATTTTTCTCCAAATTGTTTTCTTAAATGGGATATCATTATAAAATCATATTTTCAAAATAATCATACCCAACAGTTTTAAAATGAAAATTTATTTTCAATGAAACTAATTGAGATTAATGTGTTCTTGACAAAATTAAAATTCCGTGGTCAGACAGTTATAGAAGACCTCATGTCTCTCTTATGGTTAAGATATGTATAGAAAAAGGTGCAGTTATGTGTTCAATATTTTGAGTAATTAAGTTGTGTTTAACTATCTTTTGGGTATTACTATCTTCTAATATTTTATAAATATAATGATCTTGGGATTCACACATTTAAAAAAAATAGATTCCTTAGTATATGTAATAATGTCATGATTCCGGAATTGGTTATTTAGAGACAAATATGATTTTTGGATGAGAATTTGAGTTAGTGGCATTGACGGTTATATTATTTTTGAGGATGTTTGTTTCATTCGTATGATTAATTATGGAATTCACAATAGTTTTTAGGTTTAGATACTATTTATGGATTTAAAACCATTACACTATTTGGGGATGTGATGAGAAGTAGGGTCATTTTTTCCAAATGTGTGGTGGATGCCTTTTATTATTCCAGAATTAATTGTTGTGGATTGAGGTTCATGTGAGGGAGTGGATTATGTGGGAGAATCATCATAGAGTTTTCTAGGATGATAATTCACTTTTTGGGTTTTTTGTAATGACCGTATACATAGTGAATTTATTTTCAATTAATATTTAAAAATTTATTGAGTTTTTTTATAGTTATTGTACATGATTGTTTAAATTTTTTATTGCATTTTGGGATTCTTTTTATTTATTGAATTTTCATTAAATTGTTATTCATGATTATATAGTGCCAAGATGTTTTCTAGAATAGTTCAAGGGATTGATAATGGTTTTATGGTTTGATTATACATGAAGGGGGTTCCACCTACAACATATTTCTATTAATGGAACCATGTACCACGTAGGAAAAAAAAGGAGTGCAGGACCAGGGGTGTCACGAGATACATTGTAGGACAAGGGGTGTTTTATTAATGTTTAAAATGTTATATTTTATTAAAAATCATTATATCCCTTTTTTATTTTCCCTTGAACCAATTTGTTCTATCCTAGTAGATATCACTACCTACGGATCCTCTTTTCCCTTAATTCCATGTTGTATTTTCTCATGATTCAAGGATGAATCAAGTGGATTTAATAATACCATATCGAAGGTAAAAAATTCTTATTAGTATTCAATCCACATTATATTATTTCCTCAATTTTTATCATGATTTTGATAGATTTTTTGATTTGATATTTCACCATGTCATGGTGAAATATCATATTTCATTTACCCTTAATATTATTTTAATAAATGATGTTTTAAATGAGGATTTACATTAAATTTTTAATTGTTTTGGTAGAAGGAAATTAAATTAAACTTTATTTTTTGGGTTTTCATAATTTTTATTTTTAAATGGATATTTTTATGATTCTTGTGTTGGGTATTTTTATTTATTCAATTTTTGGTGAATTTTAGATTTTCTATACCTACATTTTTGATATGGTTTCTATCTTTTTTATAATAATGGTTGTCTTACTGGGATTAAAAGATTATGGATTCTTTTAAAATATATTTTAATTGATTCTTGAGTATTTATTTGGATGTAAGAACTTTAAAAAATATTAATCTTGGTGTCTAAACATTTTGATTGATATTTTCTCTTATGGATAGAATATTAATTAAAGTATTTTCTAAAATAATAAATTCAATAATGATCATTAAATTTTATAATTTTAAATGAATATTTTTTCGAGGATATTTCATATGGAAATGTAAATTCCTTCGAAATGTGGTTTTATAATAAATCATATATTCAGTAAACTTATTCATATCTTTCCTTACAAAACGTTTTATCATAACTTATGGAAGTAAAAATTATATTTTTTTAAAATTTCATTTGTGCATGAAAAGTTTTTCGCACCATGAACCTAATTCTTACATTGATTGTTACATATATATTATAGTTTTTTATGTTGAACATAAAATATTGATATGTATTATTGCCCACATTATACTTTTAATCCATTATAGACACTCATCCTAGTTTATGTGTAGAAACTAAACATGATTTCATAGTATTTTTAAAAAATTTATTGAATCCATTAAATTTAAGGTCCAAATACTGTGACCCCTAATCTTTTATAGACCCACTTTTATTTTATATTAACATTATGATTATATGTGAGATAATATAATTTAATGATAACATAATTGATTTATATTCCTATGATCTATAATTAAGACTTGTAAAGTGTTTCATTGGTGGTGAGGCGACACTATGGTTAGTTCGGTGGAATAATATGATGGCTCATATACATGTTTGTGATTGTAACTTGAGGATATTTTCTAAATTAAACGTAATAGTTTTAAATTCTTACATGTATTCATTATATGTTGTTAAAATTTGTTTTTATATGATTTGAGTTTTAAACCCATATATTGATTTTACAAAAAAATCTCTGCTAAATTTTTTTATTTATTTATAATAAAGAGTAGTTTCTAAGAGAATTATTAAAATATATTATAAATGGTAGTAGTTTTAAAATTATATATTTTTGGGAATTATTTTAAATCATAATTATCCTTAAGTGGTGAAATTTTCCTATGTGAGACTTTTTTATGAAATGATATGTGCAGCTCTCTCAAAAGAAATTTTACCATTAAATGGTTTTTATATAATAAAAGATTATTTATTTTTAGAATATCCCTAATTTAAATTATGTTACTCTCTCAACACTTTTTTAGTTTAATAATTACATGTATTACTATATGATAATATTTTCTGTTCCCTATACAATCCATGAAATTATAAATCTTTTTCCAGTAATTAATAATAGATGATACCCATGTATAACATGTACCACAAATGAATTTGATTTAAATTATTTTAGATGTTATATTTGAACTTCACCTAATAATTACGATGGATTTTTACCAGTGTTCCATAAATTATGAGTTATACCATTAATTTCGACTAGTTTTTCAATATACCAATACTCTTCGGTGTTATTATTATTTAATTCACAGAAATTGACATTTATTATATACTTTATTTTTGTGAATAATGTATATTATTATACTGTTACAATAGAAAATATTTGTATTGGTGATTATCAATTTTTAATGTTTATGGAGAAAAATAATTGTTAAATTTTTTTAGAGAATGGATACTATATGAAAGGTGATAAGTATTATAATAGGGTTATGAACATATTTATGTTTATGTGTATTCCCACAATATAAATTTTTTAAGAAGGTCCACAATTAATTAATGTACAAGAATAAAGTGGGAATTTTTTTGAACCTGGACTGTTTATTCCACTCCCTTATTTCCATAAATGGGATTATCCCCTAACTATGTATACCCTTTCCTTATCCCCTAGGGACAACCATGTTCCATGTATACATTTGGTCAATGTTTTATTAAGAGGGTGGTAAATTTTCCCTACTCTCTCTGTCTCAAATCTTGAGGCAAAGTACGAAGAATGTATATGTAAAAATTAGTAGATGTGTTAAAATATACATATAATTATCCCTTTTAATTTTATGAAACTATAATTGTTCAATACTAATATTTTATATTCTCACAACCTAATTGGACACTCATGTGGACCTGAATCCTTATTTACTAAATTTTAGGTATAAAAAAATATAGTTATGTATTGGATGATAAATTGGATAGGTAGAAGATGGTGTGGATTTGTATGTTCAAACATTATGAGCTAGGGGAGTAGGTTTCCATGGATGACATGGGATTTTTCAACATATAACATATTCCATATTTTTATACTGGGTTAATTCAGTATTAAATTATCGTTCAATATTTTTTAATGACAATTTATTTTACATCCCAAATGTATACAAATTATTGTTCCTTTTATCAATATATTTGGTTTTCTAGCTTTATGAAATGGTTTGTGATTATTGTTATCTATTTTAGGAAATACACATCTTATAAAATATCCATGTGGGTATTTATTTTTCAACTAGTCATGACATATTCGATCATCTATGTGTGTAAATCATTCCATAATGATAAATATAGACCTATAATGATAGTCTCTAACCACATGGGTCCATTGAACGTTACACTCCCTAACCTATTAGGACAACACCCGAGTTGGTTGTAATGTGAGAGTGCAATCCAAATCCCACCTCCATTTAGCTAGGGGTGGTTAATAGCTCCAAGTAGGAGCATATCCTAATATGGGAGGTCATAGATTATAAAAACTTAAAACATACAGAACTTACACCCACATGATAAACTAAATAATAACAGTAAAAAAATATTATCAAAAAAATAGTGTATAATGTGTGAAATGGATAACAAACAAAATTATATCCCTCATAGTAAATATAAAGGAAATAGAACAAGAAAAGATCTGTAAAATAGAATGAATAGATAGTATCTTCCATCCTTATTGTAATTCTATATTAATAATTATCCACAATGATCACTACCACCATCACAAAACACAATTCCCCATAATATATTCTTAATAATCTTTAGGCATCAGCACTGAGAAAACCATGAAAAGAATGTTTCTACTTAACACATACTTGAACCTATGGATCATCTGCACAGACACGTCACATGTGCGAACAAGGCCCATTCATGGGTGAGTATTAACACACATAGTAGCACTCTTTGAAATGGATAAAGAATCATAAATTAATGGGTATGATCAACTCAAAATCTGAGAGGTAACTGAAAGTTAAAAAGTATAGAAACTAAAAAACAATTTTTACAAAGAGAAATCACTACTAATGAAAAAAAGATGAATTTAATGGATTGATAATCCAGATATGCTAAATAATTCGATGTGTGAGGGAAATAGAGAAGTCATGGTGATATCAGCTCAAATCCTTGTATGTCATTACATACGTGTAAAAATGGGATCTTTGAACACTATTGAGTCTATACAACATAATGTTGAAATACATTTTTATAAAACATTCCAAAGGCAACCCCTAATGTCATAAGAAATTAAAAATATGAAAAAATTATATATAAAATTGACTACAATCAATCAAGATACCACCAATCTTCATGGGGGGTCACTCATCTTTAAATCATCGTTGAAATATGAGGGAATAAAAAACCCTCTTGTCCCTAAAAATTATCCCACTAATCATGTATCCAATTTATTTATTTGAAAAAACCCATATAACCTTAAAATAATCATAAAATGATGTTTTTGCCTTACTAAAAGACACATCATCCAGGTTTTTATATCTCATAGATTGATTATCACACACCCTAGGTTGGATACCAGACCCTAAATATATGTTGAGATAGAGGATCCCACGATTTTTATATATTTGGGTACACCTGAACATATCTATAAATCTTCCTACTGATAAAGGGTCTCCTACCAGGGAATAGATAGGGGTACCTAAACATAACTCTAGGATGAGATAGAGGATCCAAACCATGTGTATAATAGGGGGATACCATACTCTATTTAAAGGCTAAGATATAAGATCCCATACAACTATTATATGGGGGTATACCATACCATATTTGAAAATTGACTCAAATATAGAGGATTCCACACCAGGGTATACATGGGGATAACATACCCCACATGCCATATGGGATATCATTGATTGTCACATCCAACACTTTTTTTTCCACCCTATGGATCAAAAAATAAAATCTACCTATCCCTCATTGTCAATATCCTCCAATGAATAACGGTATCGCCTATTGTGATTTTTATAGGGAAATACTCTTAATAATCTATTTAATTTCTAAAAATAAGGATATGTTTAAAAAATGCATTTCATTATATTATTGATTGAAGATATTACATGACGGGAAATCATGCCCATTCCATGAGTCAATATAGGTACTACATATAATTTATAAATATTTCTTCTCAACCTCTAAGTCATGATACTATTAATGTGTTAAAAAATATATTGGTTTAAAGTTATAATTGAAACCATAATATATTATAATAATTATTATATTATTTCTATTATTAATATAGTATATTCATATCTATAGGATGGTAGGGTAAAATTGATGTAGGGCTATTTTCTCTAATAACCCCCTCTCGATTAATAAATTTTCTTATATATTTTTTTGATTTATATGTTTGACCGGATGGATAAGGGGGAAATAAATCACTAGAATCTGCATTCCTTTTCTCTGGATTGGAGTGGAAGTGCACAGGATTTCGCCACACGACTATGGGAAGCCACCCAATGGCTGACTAGCCAATGATTGCCTTCAGTGGACTCTCATGATATCAGACATTCCACTGATCAAAAAAATTCTACATATATTTTCAAATTCAACATGACACACCACACAACTATTTGTTAGTACATATATTGACTCAATCAACCATGAATAGAATCACATCATCGACTATTCACTATTATTAACACATTATGTGAGAAAATGTGTGAAAAGGGGTAGATGAAAATTATTTGTTAGCACCACGTGTCGATCCCACAATTGTTCATCAACAACTATAAATAACACGATATTCACAATTAAAATGATACACTAACAATATAAAATGAAAATATTTAATAATTATTTAGTAATCAATTTAACCTCATATTCCATTTAAAATTATAGAATGTAATTGAAATTGAATCCCAAAACGTTTAAAAATATCAATTGATCAAAGAATAAAAATAAATTTTTTTACCATAACACATAGTAATTTATGTGTTTACATCTATTCTATTGGTAATTTTGCTGAGTTTTACGGTTTCTCCATTTTATCCTCCTTATTAAATTTTCAAGGATTCCTTAATAGTGGGTCATCTAAAATCTCAAGATTATGTGGCTTATCCTAAAAATATTTGAATGATGATTAAAAATATTGGGAATATTAATTAAAATAAAAAAAGAATGATTTAATTAAATATTTAATATATTATTTTAACTCTTTCTATAATTGTAAAATATCATTGGACCCAATTACAATAGAAATTACATCATTCCAAGGAAAAAAATACTCATTCTGGATTTAACCATAGTAATATTATTCTATATGATTCTCTATTGAATATATGTAATGTTTTTATCAAAAATTCAAGGTCATTTTATAAAATATTAAATTTTAATAATTAATTAAATTTTCCTAACATATCTATGTACTCATAATTACACAACCACTCAAACCATGGGTAAAAACCAAACCCTTAATTCAATTAGAACATAATATAATTCATCTATGGTCATCTTCTATGGAAAATTTACTATTTCAAATCGAAAGAGTTTTTTGGGTTAAAAAATACTATACTGAGCAACATATTTACCATGGAAAAAATATAAATAACTATAGAACACTCCTAGGAAAGTTGTTTATATTATTGTGGTAAATACCAAGTGTTTAAGTCATATATTTTACTTAGAATATCCTACTTGATGATGAAATAAAATATTTTGGGGTTTTCAATCACATGAATGATTCTTGTGTATATAATGGGTTTGTGAGAGTGTTGTGTTTTTTATGATATTGTATGTAGATGGGATATTATGAATTATAAATTATATCCTAACTTTACATTATATAAAACTATGGTTAGGAAAATTATTCTTGATAAAATTAAAGGATGATGTATCCTACATGGTCCGTATGAAGTTCTATAGAGATGGATCCCAAAGGTTTCTTGGATTGACTCAAAACATATATATTTCTAAAGTGATAAAGTTTTTTATAATATAGAACACCAATATTTGGAATTAATTTTTTTATATCCTAAATCGTAGAATTGTTACTCCTTCATCTAGGGGTGTATAAAGGATGAATTGGATTCTTTGTGCATCTACCACAGGATTTATTATTATATTTATAATCTATTTTCTGACCATGTTGTTGTGGTCTAGAACATGCACTATCTTATCTATATGTAAATCATAAAATATTGTAATAAACTATTACATGGTGGATCTTGGATGAAATTATTTCATTATGTGACAATAAAAGTGTAATCAGACATTTAAATAATCAAGTGAAATACTCATGGTCGAAGTATATTATTATCAAGTACCACATCTTCAAATTATGAATATCCAATATGGATATCATTTGGAATAGATGGATAAAGGATATATAACACCATATATAAAGGTAGATAATTTCCATGTGTTAGTATATTTTGGTATCCATGGATATCGTGGGATGGAGGAACCCAATGATTTATCCACTATGATCTACACTTATGATAGTACCATAAGTGAGTAAACCACATCTCAATGGGGGGGGTAAATTAGTGATAGAATAAAAATAGACCCTCTAAAAATTGATTTCCCATTGTGTATTAATGAATATTGATCATGATGATAATGATAATATGACAATATATAGAGAAATAATGAACACTTCACAAGGTAGAATACAAGGATCACAAATAATCGTTATCAAATGGGTAATACCTTGTGAAAAATGGTAATAATAAAATTATTTAAATTAAAATTTTATTAACAATAATAATATGTAATGGAGTAGAGAGTAAACATTGAAATCATGTGAAAATAAAAATGATATAGACTAATAATTCATTTGTTCATAAATTAGCTTTACCTTATGTTCCTTTTGAATATATATTGCATTTGAACTCATATTCCTCTCCTCAAAACATAGAAAATCCATTTTTGGGTTTCTATCTAGAATGAAATGTTGTATAACTCAATTTTCATTACAATTTATCACATATAAATTATTTCTCCAACTAAAACCTTATAATTATTGAGAATACATGAGTTTTGGTTTGATTGATTCAATCATATCGTAATGTGATGTTCCATAAGATAATATAACTAAAGCCAATGATCATTGAACACCGTTGTGTTATGGAATAGTTTAAAACATTATAAACTCCCTATATTCATATAAACTATTAAATTATTGAATGATTTTTGTTTTTTTGTGACAACATTTATGACATCAAAATTTAATTTATTTCGTTAAATCTAGTGAAGTATTATATTTTAATGACTTGGCCATTCATGTATAAATTTTTATATTGTTCTGTGAGAAAATTAATAATAGTATAAGTTCATTTGGATTCAAAAAATGTGAAACACTAATAACTTACAACCTCTATGACATGATGTATGAACATCCCATAACATAACTTGAAAATTTTTGACAAAAAATTATTTTTCATTCATCTAGCCTATCCTTCACCTCAATTATTTCACATCACAACCAACCCTATTATTTCATGGAGCTACATATTGGAGTGATACACTTCATCAAAGAAACTTCCATCATGTCAAAAAATTATCCTTCATGGCTTGAGGATATTTAACTCTATATAATTTCATTAATTGGAGTCTCTAATCAACTCCAAAAATAGTGTAACTAATCTATGAAAATGTTATTATTAATAAAAATGTAAAAATAATTCCCAAACTCAAGTATAAATTAACTCAAGAAATAGGACATAATATGCCTCTGATGTGAAGGTAATCTACACACCACACCCTAATATAGAATAGTGTTTGTGGGTGTAACCTTACACTTATTAATTTCATTTTGACAATGTATAGTCGGTAATATCCATGATCTAACAGTAAAGGGCATCCCTAGATCATTAATAACAATTTAATCACCTTGAGACACTAAATATTCCCTTTGAGATTTCTTTTATGTAATTAAATCAATGAAATAAATATCACATATTCATATTTCGATACCAACACATCTTGTATCTCCATTATCATCACCTACAAAAAGTAACCAGTGCATCTCCCCATTTATAAGAATAAATCCTCTTCTATTCTCCCTCTTTTTAAATAAATACAAAGTAATTAATGTGGTAAAATATCGTAGAAAACAATCAGTAATTTTGAGAGGGAATGAATTTCCAATAACACTTACAAGTGCTAGAATACATGCTTTGTTGGAGGATTTATCAAGACATTCATGAATCACTCCTTGTTTAAAAAATAATCCAATGAAATATAATCACACTACACATAATCCTTTATGAGGTGTTACATTATATAACCATTCTTCAAAATTGAAAGTTTCATTTGATTCATTGATAGGACGATCTCATTGTATTTATAACATACAATCGTCAATGGTTATGATAAAATAATCCTCATCACATTGAGAAGTAACATTATGAATAATCCAAGTGGATTTTTGAAGATGGAATTGTTGTGAATTTGTTAATGCAAGGAAAATTTGATGAGTTTTTAAATGGTACAATTATTGAGATGGTTTTTATTTCTTAAAAACATGTTCCATTGCTGATTTCAGTTTGGAACATTGTTTACAACAATTTATATTATTCAGAAAAAGAGTTATTTTATAAGGATTTTTTGGGGATTGGTTGTGTTTTATTCTCATGTTGATTGGTTATGCTTAATATAGAAGATGAAAACCATTTCTAAAGGTTATTATTTAGAAAAATTAACAAAACCTCACAAGCATCCAAAAGTGAGAAACATAAATCTATGGGTATCCAAGCATAATATTGTCAGGACCCATCCTCGGGGCCCATGTCGTGACTACCCCAAGCCCTCCTTCCATAGGCTAGGGGCTAGCGACTAGCACCAAAGGTGTAAATACCTATTCATGGAAGGCATTTCCTTTATAGAAGTAAACAAACACAACATAGTACACAACTGACGTAATCACAGAGTAATACAATATACGAAAGTAAGTGCTGAATAGAAAGGGGCCAGAAATACAAGCCCAACAGTAAGTACAGTACCACTGAAAGTCTAGTACAACAGTAGTAAAGTAAAACAGTAACCAATGAGTTGTCCTTCGGTAATCCCACCTGAAGGGTGGGTAACTATGGTCTCCTCAGCACCTCGGGTTCTTCCGTTCGCTCCGTGTATGTCCCGCCGAGTGGTCCACCTCCGGGTACCATCATGCTCTCCAAGTCTCTACCACGATCAATGTAGTCCATCATCTGCATCCAACACAATGTAGTGCGGGAATAGCCCGTTTAGGGGTGAGTATAACAATACTAAGTAGGGACCCCGAGACCCCCTAAGGTCTCCCAAAATCCACAATGGATAATACTCTAAGAAAATATACAATCAAGAAGTATCAACCAACTATACTTAGGTATATGCCCATACCTATACCTAAGTCATAAATTCTAGTTCAGCTCCAATTCTCGAGCCTAAGAACAACCCAATCCACACAGAAAAGCAGTCAATCACATCGATGGTAATGATTGAAAGACAAGACTCATCTCACACAGGTATACATCTTTCATGTAACGATAGAGATAATCAGATGTAGTCACTGATTCATCTAAGCTATCAGACCCATGTAGGATACTAGACCAGCTAAGTTGTCGAACCCACGTAGGATACAAGACCAGCTACTCTGTCGGACCCACGTAGGATACTAGAACATAAGTCAAACTTTGGACCCAAATAGGATACAAGAACTATAGTCATCATCATCGAACCCACGAAGGATTCCACTATGGTAGTCGTCGTCACCCAACCCATGGAGGATTCCAGTATGGTAGTCATCATCGTCGAACCCAAGGAGGATTCCAGTATGGTAGACGTCGTAGTCGCAACCAGCTCTAGCATTCCCGCACACAACACACTCAATTCCGGGAGGGTCCTCTCCTCATGAAAAGGGGTTGTCACATCAACTATCACGAATTCTAGAGTTGATGTACCCTGAAGTTCTGTCTCGTCAAAAGGAACCCAATGCACCAGACGACACGCAAATTGGAAGCCCTGTTTGAGAGATATTGGATTTTCTATTCCAGGGGCCTGGTTGGAAATACGCTTGTTCCAAAAACCCATCCATTTCCCAAAGATGTCCAAAAATCACTTAGAGTAGAAAAACAGGACCGTTTCATTGTGAGGGTCTTAATGTTGTAAACAGCGCGTCGATCGGATGCGCGATCATTAAGTTATTCACGATTAAGTGAAAAAAGGGCCCGACCCGTTAATCCCAGTAGGCTACTAGGTCGGCCCGACCTGATTCGGCGCGTCTGACCCGACAGAGGGTCCGACATACCCAGTGAAGTGAGTATCCCGACTGGGTGGGGTGTGGCCTGGCCCGGTGGGGTGCGGCTCGGCCCGAGGGGGCGCGGCCCGGCTGGCCGCGGCTCGGCCCGGCTTACTAAGCGGCTCAGCCCGGGTGGCCGAGCGTTGCGGGGGTGGGGGGGAGGGGGGGAGGTCTCCCAAACTGGCAGCGCCTAGCGGCGCCGCCCTCCTGTCCGGCTTTCCGAAGCTAGCGGGTCTTCCAGGAACAAGGGGACCGCAAGGACGGGCCGCAGTTCCTTCATCGCGACCCCCTCCTAACACCACGGGTCGTCCCAGCCCGGTCGGCCACCTATCGGTGGTGCGTCTGCTGAGCGGCCCGCAGAACATGGGCTGCGGTCTTCCGCAGCACGACGCCATGGGGTGCTGCAGTTCCACCAGCCTTCCCGGCTCGGCTGGCTGGTTCTTCTTCAGTCGAGTGGCCCACGGTTGCGGGCCGCGGTTTTTCTACAAGCTTCCAGTGCACGGCCGCTGCCTTTGTTCATCACCGCCTCTTCCTACGCACCTGCATCGTGAATAAAAAATAGGAAAACATAGGAGGGTCGTCTGTCCGTGTTCGTTCGGCCCGTGCCCTCCATGTTAGGCGGTATCAATTGGCCGAAGTTATCCCAAATAATTCAACACAAATGAGATAATTTATTCACATACAAATTATACGAAACCCCTTCCTCGAAATAAGGTTCTAGGTAGTCGGGCGTCGCGGAAGATGGCATCAACTCGTTGATGTTGAGGAAGATGGAGCTAAGGATGGAGCGCTGTCGGCATTCCTTGTAGGTGTCTCCTTCTCCTTTGGCTTGGCTGAAGATTAAAGGAGATGATCATCGTTCTTCGGCTATTCTTCGTTGGAAGGATGGTGTTCTTTGTTGAAGAGAGGAACTCCTTCTTTTAATTCTCAAGAGATCTCCCAAAATCCTCTCAACACAACGAGTGCCAAAATAAAATAATATCTATGGATATTATTTTATTCACACATGAATTTTTAAAATTCTAACACATTCATTAATTAATTGGAGGATTCAATTCATTAATTAAAAGTGTTGGAAAAAAAATAATGGGAGAGGGGGGGGGGTGACGAGATCACATAATTAATGGGAGAGTTTTCAAATTAATCAAGGGGGTTTAAGGGAGTTAAGGGGAGTTATGGGGAGATGAATGGTTTAGGGAATGTGTGGGGCCCCCCACATTAAATCCTCTCATGGGAGGTTATGTCGGTGTGGGCCCCACCTCTAACTCCCCTTGGGAGGAAATAACATACATCCATAAATAAAATTGTGTACTAGAAATTTTATTTATTTTATTCTAAATCCTTAAATATTAACTCTCAACCCGAATAAAATGCAACTATAGTAAAGGTCCCCTTAAATTAATATCGGTGTTACGAGTTCATCGGTGTCCTTGGATTTCAATTATGAGCACCGGTTCAAAAGATAAAAAAACATGCACGTACGTTTACTAAACTTACCCGAACAAAACTTCAGAAATTGATTCCAAGCACACCGGGCCTCGTAATCAAGTGCCGTTAGAAACCGCAGACTCGTAAAATTCCAAAGTATTTAAGAAAAAAATTTCATTGAAATTTTCGGGTCTTTAAATTACTCCCACCTCAGGGATTTACATCCCTATAAAGCTACAACACACATTAGGGAAACAAATGGGGGTACTGTACACGCATCTGAGCCTCCCGCTCCCACGTGCTCTCCAGGAGGTTCCCGTGCTGCCAGTGAATTCGCACCAGAGGAATCAATCATCCACGTAGTACCCGCTTCTATCAATCCTCGATCACCATTGGGACCTCCGTATATGTCGCCCCTTCATCGATTTCCAACTCTCCAGGATAGATGATGTGTTATGGGTCATGCACGTATCTCCTCAGCTGAGATACATGGAAGATGTCTTGCACCCGGTGCAACTGAGGTCGAAGGGCCAGGCGGTAATCCACCTCTCCTACTCTGCTGAGGACCTAGAATAGTCTGATGAAACGCGGAGATAACTTGTCTCCCCGGCCAAATCTTCATAGACCCCGTCGAGGTGAGACCCATAGGAAGACGTGGTCTCCATCCTCAAACTCTAGGGGTCTCCGTCTCCTATCAACATAGGCATTCCTTCTGCTCTATGCAGTCTTCATTAGCTCCTGGATGATCTGCACCTTCTCTGTCATAGCCTGAACAAACTCTTGTCCTAAATTTACTGACTCCCCTGGGTCAGTATAGCACATAGGTGATCTGCATGGTCGGTCATACAGTGCCTCGTAAGGTTCCATCCCGATGGTGGAGTGGTAGCTATTGTTGTACGCAAACTTCACCAAGGGTAGGTGATCCTCCCATCTGCGACCAAAGTCATGGACACATGCATGGAGCATGTCTTCAAGAGTTTGAATGACCCTCTCAGTTTGGCCATATGTCTTAGGATTGAAGGCGGTTCTCAAGCGAACCTGTGTCCCGAAAGCCTCCTATAACCCCTTCCAAAGGTGGGAAGTGAAACGATCATCTCGATCGGAGATGATAGTCGATAGCACACCAAGAAGTCGTATGATCTCCTAAACATAGAGGCGTCCCATGATCTCTACTGATCCCTGCTGTCTGATCGGTAAGAAGTGGGATGACTTGGTGAATCGGTCAACAATCACCCAGATAGAGTCGTGTCCTCTGGATGTACATGGAAGCCCCATCACGAAACCATTGACATCCCGTCCCACTTCCACTTCAGGGCCTCAAAGGGCTGAACCAATCTCGCAGAAACCTAGTGCTCCACCTTCACTTGCTGACAAGTGAGGCATCGTGAAAGGAACTCTGCTACAGCCTTCTTCATACCTGGCCACCAGTACTGTCGTCATAGGTCCTGGTATATCTTCGCCACTCCTAGATGTACCTCTATAGGGAAAGTGTGAAACTCCCTCATCACCTTCTCCTGCAGTGCAACTGGTACCATAGTACGTCCCTTGAAGAGGATGATGCGCTCCCCTCCTTCAGAAAACCAATCAGGTGCCTGCCCTATGGATATCTAAGCAAGTATCATCTCACAGTCAATGTCCCCATGTTGTGCCTCTCTAACTCGCTGAAGGAGTGGAGGAGTGACTGTGAGTGACTGAAGAATGGCTGCTCCATCTCTATCCACAAAGGATATCGGAAATTCAGCTAGCTGCTCTGTCGCCTCTCCTAGTAGCTGAATGACTGATCTCCTGGTGAGATCATCAGGTACAACATTCCCCTTACCATGAGTATAGACTATCTCAAAGTCATAGTCCTAGAGGTACTCATGCAATCGTCCCTGTCCCAGGTTCAGGTCCTTCTGTGAGAAGATGTACCTGAGACTATGGTGGTCAAAGTAGACTGTAAGGTGCTCGACCATCACATCTTCCAAGTGAGGACCACTGCTGCTAACTCCAGGTCATGGGTAGTGTAGTTCAACTAGTGCTACCTCAAATATCACGAACCATTAGTGATCACCTCTCACTCTTGCATTATGACACATCCGAGTTCGATCCCTGATGCGTCGCACAACAATTTGTACCCAATGCCATCCTCTGGTAGACTCAATATGGGTGCACTGTTCAACCTCTGCCTCAGCTCCTGAAAGCTCTACTAACATCTACCTGACCACACGAAGGGTTTCCCATTCTACATCAAGGCTAAAAGCAGTGCTGAAACTCTGGAGAAGTCTGGCACAAATCTCTGATAGTACCCAGTGAGACCCAGGAAACACTGCACCTCTGTCACACTCCTGGGTGGCTCCCAAGTAAGTACTTCCTCGATCTTCGCTGGATCCACTGCAACTCCAGCATCCGAGATGACGTGTCCCAAGAAGTGAACCTCTTTTATCCTGAACTGGTACTTAGAGAGCTTACCATAAAGCTGGTGCTCTCATAGTGTATCCAGTACAACCCGCAAGTGGTAGGCATGATCATCCTTAGTGGTTGAGTAAATCAATATATCACCGATGAGGACTACGACAAAATGATTGAGGTAAGGCTGGAAGATCCTGTTCATGAGACTCATGAACACTATTGTTGCATTGGTTATGCCAAAAGGAATATCCAAGAACTCGTACTGGCCATACTGACACCTGAAGAACGTCTTCTGCACATCCTCGTCTTGAACTCTGAGCTAATGATAGCCTGACCAGAGGTCTATATTCGGGAACCATCGTGCTCCCTTGAGATGATCAAAGAGTTCATCAATCTTCAAGAGTGGGTAATTGTTCTTCACAGTCACCTAATTCAGGTGATGGTAGTCGACACATAGTCGCATGCTTCCATCCTCCTTCTTGGCGAACAAAATTAGAGAAGCCCAGGGAGAAACACTATGTTGGATAAATCCCAACCATTCTAAGTCATACAGCTGTACCCGCATCTCACGAAGCTCAGAGGGAGCCATCTAATATGCTGGAGTAGATATCGGTGTTTTCCCGGGGTACTGGTCTATGTAGAAGTCTATCTCTCTATGAGGAGGTACTAATGGAATGTCGTCAGGAAAAATGCCTGAATACTGATCCACCACAACAGGAAAACTCAGACACCGCACATCAACTGCTCCGAGGATGACACTAGCAAACTGTTATGTGATCGACTACCCTCTCCTCTGCGTAAGTCCATCCTGCACTGCAAAGGCTCCCTTCTCGCCGATGAAGGTGAACCTAGTCCAATTAGTGTGGACACACCACCCCTTGTTCCTAATACAGTTGATCTGAGCATGGATTGCAGATAACCAGTCCATACCCAATATGAAATCGTAAGGCCTTGACGTCGCTGCAAGAAGATCCCAACGGAAGCTCTCACCTCCTAGAGTAAGCTCACACTGCCGGCACCAGTACGTAATCGTCAAGTCTGCTCCCGTATGAGTCTCTAGGAGTAAGGATCGATCCAAAGGCTCTGTCGGAATCTCCAAGTTCTGATAAAGGGCAGCAGAAATAAAATAATGACTTGAACCTATGTCTATAAGCACTGCAGCTAGGGTGGAGTAAACACAGATAGTACCTCGAATCATCTCAGGTGTTCCACGGTCATAGGACTTGATTGCCTGGAGCTGAGCTTGCTTCTATCCGCATGCTCCTTGTGGTCGGGGTGGACCTCCTAGTGGTGGTGGTGGTAGACTCTCGAAACATCGTCCACCACCCACTGCTCAGCCCGCTCCTCTGCCTCATTCGCCTGCTACCGAAAGACCACCACGGTCGAACCTCTGCCTCTACATGGGAGGTCCCTACATTGTCTTCTACTCATCTACACGGCGGGTTAGGAAGTCCTAATCCATGTGACCCTACCCACAGCAAGAATAGCACTGTCTGCTCCTCATATAGTTGGCTCTGTTCCGTGTTCCCTCTACAACTGAACCTTTATCCTGTGGTAGCTCGCTTGATGGCCTGGTCCGCTTAGACCTCTCTGTCAACTGTCTAATGCCGGATGTAGAAGACTCCGCTACATGTCTCCCTGCGGTGGGTTTCGCTGCCGTTGTCGGCTCAACGAGAATTCTCTCCACAAGAAGGGCTCACTCCATCACTCCTGCCTGCATCGGAATGTTGAGGGAGATCATTGAAGCCATGATCTAATGTCTGAGTACTGGCTCAATGGTTCGGGCCCTGAAGAATGGGTCTTGTACCATGTCTATAGAGTAGTGCGAGAGGTCGGTAAACCTCGCTGAGTACTGAGCTACTGTCATACGGCCCTGCCGCAGATGAAGTAACTCCTGAATCCACACCGCACGAAGGGTGGGTGGAATAAACTCCGAGCGGAAGAGACTCTTGAAGTCTATCCAAAGTAGAGATGTCTCATCATGCACCTGGAGAAACAGGCTCCCCCATCTACCTGCTCCAGCATGCAGGATACTCGTGGCAAGGATCACCATAAGGTCGGTTGGTGTCTCTACCAATCTGAAGACTCTAAAAATAGCCTCCAGCCATTCCTCAGCTACCTGAGGGTCCGTCTCTCCACAGAACTTGGGTGGCCTCTATCATTGGAACTCATGAAACACACTCAGGCGGCGTGTAGTCTCTTCAGCTGGGGCTAGTGGTATCAGTGTCCCAGCGGGTAGTGGTAACGCTGGTGCCTCCGCTGTGATGGGGCCCTGCACTGAGGCCTCATCACTCGGTGGGATGCCATCTCGTACATGACTCAGAACCCTAGTTGGCTGCCTTCGTGGGGCCATCCTGAAAATAAACAGGTGTTCCACGGTCAAAACAGTCTACTTGGTGAGCTTATACAAAGTAATCACAAAGATAACTTTTGAAACACACATGCAATCAGTGTTTTTGTTCACTGAGTTGGAAATCAGAGGTCAGGGACCCGATGTATGGATACGTCGGCCGCCGCACCAACACTAGACTCACTGGACTGAAAACCACACCCAACACTCATAACAATATTGATCCATAGAAAGAATCATCAGAGACCTGATTTCTACAGTAAACTGACTCCTTTGATAGTAATCTGTCATGACCCATCCTCAGGGCCCGTTCCGTGACTATCACAAGCCCGCATTCCATAGGTCAGGGGCTGGCGACTAGCACCAAAGGAATAAATCCCTATACTGGGAAGGCATTTCCTTTATAGAAGTAAACAAAAAAAACAGAGTACACAACTAAAGTAATCACAGAGTAAAACTGTATACAAAAGTAAGTGCTGAAAAGAAAGGGGCCGGAAATACAAGACCAACAGTAAGTACAGTACAACTGAAAGTCTCGTACAACAACAGTAAAGTAAAGTAGCAACCATTGAGTCATCCTCCGGGAATCCCACCAGAAGGGTGGGTACAGATGGTCTCCTTAGCACCTCAGGATCATCTGTCTGGTAGGTGTACATCCCGCCGAGTGGTCCACCTCTGGGTGTCGTCCATCTTTACAAGTCACTACCACGATTAGTGATGTCTGTCGTGTGCATCCAACACAACGTAGAGCGGGCATAGCCCGTGCAGTGGTGAGAATAACGATACTCAGTAGGGACCCCGATACACCCGATGGTCTCCCGGAATCAATGAAGGATAAACTACAATGAAAATATATAATCACAAAGTATCAACCAAATATACTTAGGTATATGTCCATACATATACCTAACTCATTAATTCCAGTTCGGCTCCAACTCTCGAGCATAAGCACAACCCAGTCCACAAAGTAAATAAGTCAACCACACTGATGGTACTGATTGAAAGTCAAGACTCAGCTCACACAGGTTTACATCTTTCATGTAACGATAGAGAGGATCAGATGTAGTCACTAATTCATCTAAGTTGTCAGACCCACGTAGGATACTAGACCAGTTAAGCTGTCGGACCCACGTAGGATACTAGACCAGATACTATGTCGGACCAACATAGGATACTAGAACAAAAGTCAAACTGTCGAACCCACGTAGGATACAAGAATAGTAGTCATCGCCGTCGAACCCAAGGGGGATTCCAGTACATTAGTCATCATCGCCGAACCCATGGAGGATTCCAGTATAGTAGTCATCCTCACCGAACCCACGGAGGATCCTGTATGGTAGACGTCGCAGTTGCAGCCAGCTCAAGGGTTCCCGCACATAGCACGCTCAATTCCTAGAGGGTCTGCTCCTCGAGCAAAGAGGTCGTCACATCAACTATCATGAAGGCTTGAGTTGATGTATCCTGAAGTTCCATCTTGTCAAAAGGAACCCAACGCTATAGACAGCGCGTCAATTGGACGCCCGGTCTGAGAGATATTGGCTTTTCTGGTCCAGGGGCCCGGTTGGGAATACACTCGTCCCAAAACCCGGCCGTTTTCCAAAGTTTTACAAAACTCACTTACAGTATCGCAAAAGGACCGCTTCATTGTGAGGGTCCCAATTATGCAGATGGCGCGTCGATCAGACGCACGATATTAAAGTTATTTATGTTTATGTCAAAATGGGATCGGCACGTTAAGCTCGGGAGGTTAGCGGGTCAGACCAACCTGGTGAAGCATGCAGCCCGGACCGGTAGGGTGTGGACTGGCCAGAGGGGGTGTGGCCTAGCATGAACGAGTGCGGCCCTGCCCGGTGGGGCGTAGCCCAGATGGACGTGGCGCATCCCGGCGCGGCGCAGCGAGGCTAGCTGCGGCTCAGCCCTGCTGGCCAAGCGTTACGGGGGGGGGGGGGGTAGTCTCCCGAACCGGAGTCACCAAGAAGCACCTCCCTCCTGTCTGTAAAGCCGCATTAGGCCGACAATCCTAGTGTGAGAGGCCCGTAGGGGCAGGCCGTGGTTCCTTCAGCGCAGCCCCCTCCTAGCACCACAGGTCTTCGTAGCCCGGCCGGCCGTCGAGCGGCCCGTGGAATGCGGGCTGTATTCTTCAGAAGCATGGACCCATGGGGTGCCGCGGTTTCACTAGCCCGGCCGACTTCGGTCGGCCGGTTCTTCTTCGGCCGATCATCCCATGGTTGCGGGCCACAGTTCTTCCACACGCGGTTGCCGCCTTCATTTGTTGCTGCCTCTTCTAACGTGCTTCCATCGCGAATAAAAAATTGGAAAACATCCGAGGGTCATCGATTCGTGTTCGTTCAGCCCGTGCCCTCCGCGTTATGCAGTATCAATTGGCCAAATTTATTCCAAAGAATTCAACACAAACAATATAATTTCTTCACTTAAAAATTATTCAAAACCCCTAACTCAAAATAAGGTTCACAGTAGTTGGGCATCGTGAAATACGGTGTCGCGGGGAGACGGCGTCAACTCGTTGACGTCGGGGAAGAAGAAGACGAGGATGGCGCGTCGTCGGCATCCCTTGTGGGTGGATCCTTCTCCTTTTGCTAGGTTGAAGATCAAAGGAGATGATCATCGTTCTTCGGTATTTCTTAATTGGAAGGACGGTGTTCTTCGTTGATGAGATGAACTCCTTCTTCTATTTCTCAAGAGCTCTCCCAAAATCCTCTCAACACAACGAGTGCCAAAATAAAATAACAGCATAGGATATTATTTTATTTACACATGAATTTTTAAAATTCAAACACTTTAATTAATTAATTTTAGAATTCGATTCATTAATTAAAATTGTTGGAAAAATTAATGGGAGAGGGGGAGGTGAAGAGATCACATAATTAATGGGAGAGTTGTCAAATTAACCAAGGGGAGTTTAAGGGAGTTATGCGGAGTTATGCGGAGATGAAAGGTTCAGGGAACGTGGGGGTCCCACCACACTAAATCCTCTCATGAGAGGTTATCTGGATTTGGGCACCACCTCTAACTCCACTTTGGAGGAAATAGCTAACATCCATAAAGAAAATTGTGTACTTCAAATTTTATTTATTTTATTATAAATCCCTCAATATTAACTCTCAACTCGCATAAAATGCAACTACGGTAAAGGTCCCCTTCAGTGAATACAGGCGCTGCGAGTTCATCAGTGTCCTCGGATTTCAATTCCGAGCACTGGTTAAAAATATAGAAAAACCCGCACGTACGTTTACTGAACGTACCTGAACAAAACTTCAGAAATTGATTTCGGGCACACCGGGCCTCAGAATCAAGTGCCGTTAGAAATAGCAGACTCGTAAAATTCCAAAGTATTTAAGAAAAAAATTTCCTTCAAATTTTGAGGTATTTATAAATACCCTATGTGGGACCAGTTGAGTGGTGGATGAATTGATGATGGGGAACCTACATGAAGCACAATAGTGAAACAGCTCCACTATGTGTGGTGGTACAGTAGTGAAGGAGGGCACATGAGCTCGCCCATAGAACTAGTACGGGGTGTTATTGAAGAAGGGGAATGTTAATTTTGGAAACGAGGATTCAATGCTTTGTATTATACATTATTGGAAAATTTTGGTCTGTTTCGATGCTGGATTTACAATGATGAACACAAACTGCTTGATCGACCATTCATTTTATCCGAGCCATTGATATGTTTATCTTCCTTAAAAAATCTGAATGAAAAAGGATTGTCTGATCTATTCGATCTGTCATCTAGGCCGTCTGATCCATCCAACAACGTCATCTTCACTAGAATGCTTCGATCATGAATTTTGTACAATGGAAGAAAAAAATTCAATGTGGACCAATGGTCCATCCAAGATCGAACTGAGGTTCTTTAGTGACTCAATGATGTGATTTTTTCTGAATATGGTTAGTCGGATATTCATAATGATTCTTGAATGTTCTATGATGATGTATTAAGACTATAAATACTGTATGCTAGGATCATTTTCTAAATGTATCTTATCACAGTTATAAGATAAATTATTGATAGATAAATGTAGATCTTTGAACGTATGTTTTGCGAATGTTTTCAGTATACTACTGTTTGGGTGGAGAAGACTAGAACCCACAAAGTTTGAAATGTGTTTTTCACACTTAAATAGCTCATGATGAACGTTTTCAATGAAGAAAATGGGATAGAGTGATTTTTTTTCACTAGAATTCATGAATGTATAGAGGAACCACATACAGTGTATACTTACATTGAAACTGGTGAAGATGAACTTTCATGCATAATAACCATTCTTATATAAAATGCAAGAAGATAATTTTACAGTGGTATTTTTTTAGTTGTATGCAATGTGTCTATATTCATTTGGGTTTTCACATAAAAAGTGAGAATTCATTTTTTTCATAAATGTTGTGAACACTGAGAGTGAATAATTTTTGTATGAAGAGTAACACATTATTGTGAGAAACATATTAAAAGTACACATATTTTTCATGATATGTAAGAGAAATCAATATACAATTCACAATGAATGAATTGTTGGGCATGGTGTACCTACATGTGGATTTCATGTAGGTTGTGAAGATGTTCAATGTATGTTCACATAAGGCCACACACAATAAATTTAGAAATAATCAAAGAGTTTTGAAATGAATTAAAGATGTAATGTGCATATAAATGATTTCATGCATTCATTAATTATGATGACAATGCAATGTATTTTATACATTCGTGAAGGTAGAATAGAAGTGTACATGAAAAAAATATTACATTATTTGAGTGCAGTTCTTTGATATTGAAGATGAGGATAGTTATTCAATGTTTTTTTCAGATTATTTTTGTGTTAATTTATTCAGTGGTTAGTGGGGATGTATGTTTAGAAGAAGAAAATACTTTTTCATGAGAAATGTTGAATGGATACATGTTATATCTTACAAGGGATCAGTTTTATGTGAGGAAGGAAAATAGTTAATCTGAATATTTTACATATTGGAATTGAAGAAGAATAAGGCCAAAAAAAAGTTTTTTATATGTCAATGAAATTTTGAGACCTATTCATGTGTAGTATTCATTGAAAAACTCAAGGGATTCCATAATAAATAACAAGTTCTTTTGTGATATAGCTTAACAGGTGGGAGTTGGTATAAAGAACATTGTTGGGATGCTAGTCAAAAGATCCTTTGAGGAGATAGTCCACAATAGTGAGTTGATATTATACATTATAGAAGTTTATCAATCTGGAATATCAAAATATTGTTTTTATTTATAATCACATTTCATAATAATATTTTAAATTATATTTTCTCCGATTGTCAATAACATAGGTAGGGCGTAGTCACCAACATCGGTGGAGAGCCTTGTAAAAATCTATGTGTGCGTTTTGGGTTTTTTATGTAGTTGTCATATTGGAGAAGTGGGACACTAAAATTGAGGGATCAAGACCTTAACTGATCACATAATTTGATTTGAAAAAAATAAAATATAAAATTACATCATGTATTCACACCCCTCCCCTCTCAGTTATATAATATAAGAAGGAAACTTCCAGTGGTATTAGAGCATAATGATCCCTATATTATAATCCAATCATTACTGACGATATATTGATGAAGATTTTGAATTCAATCAAAAATAAAGTAATTAATTTCTTCAATGGAAAGAACTATTATCTATGAAATAATGAAATACTCCCAAATCTACATTCCCATTGCATTTAATATAGTGACGTTGTGATAGTAGGTTTTATACTCTAAAGAGTAGTTACTCATATGAAACTGCTGATAGGTGAAATATTGAAATATATGGGAACTATATAAGTGCAATTTTTTCTTCCATATCTAATAAAATGTTCACTAAAATGATGGGAATAAAAAATTAAAAGGATATAAGGGATACACATTAAATTGTATGAAGGGATCATGAAGATCAAAGAAGCCAAAATTCAAATCTTGAGAGCTGTGATTGAAGATATTTTAATGGATGATAATGATAAATTAGATGACTAATATACTAGGGTGAATGAGAGTTTCAATCATATCAGTTGTTTTGGAGATACATTATAAGAATCATCTATTGGTAATGAATTGAGGTATTATTTTCCTGGTATATTTTATTAAAGGATTTCTTCCTTGGAAGATGTTGGAAACTAATCTCTTGATAAATTTTATAATTCACTTATCAATTATGAGATAAGAAACTCTAATATGTTTAAAAATAAATATAATGAGTAAATGAAATTCAATGTAATGAAAGGTCTTAATATTGAGGAAAAATTAGGATAAACCATTCTCATATTCTAAGAAGGATGAGGTTGGTGATACAGATTATAAAAGAGGAAAGGATTTTAATTAAAAAATATCAAAATAGGAAAGAAAAAATTTAAACGTTTTCTTCCTTTAATTTGTTTAGTAGATGTGAAATAAGACATGTTTAAATTGATTTTCTGAAGAATGATTTTGATTATTCAAAGAGTGAGGATTTTGGAGAAGTCTATATTAAAATAAGATCAAAAAAATAAATAAATTGAGACATTGGAAAGAATTAAATATTCTAAAGGAATTTCAAAAAAAAATCTGATGAGTAGGATAGTAGTGGAAGACTCTTTAGAATGGATACAATTGAAATATTAAGGTTAAAATAAATATAATAAATCCATCAATGAACCAGTTAATAAGAAAGTAGATTCCTCAACGAGTGATGAGAAAAAAGAAGAGAGCTTTCAGGAGCACATTCTATGATATGAAACTGTAGCATGTCTTGATCAAAACACTCTACTCCTAAAAAGAATAAATATACTGGATAAAAAAGTGAATACAAGGAGGGGAATTTTCTACTTGAATTGATAAAATATTCCAAGGAGATAATTGTATAACAATAATAAATTTTGAAAGATCGTAATGAAAAAATTGCTAAAAAAGATGAAGAAATGGGTGAGACAAGGGTCTGGTGTCTTAAATGAGAAAACACCCTGAAAAATATTCTTCATGGTTTTGATAAAAAATTGATATTCAAGATGAATCATTCAAAGGTTCCATAAAGACCAGTGAAAAGAAGAATGTATAGGTCATTTCTTATTTTATTAGTGATACTAAATCGATTTCATCTAATGATACAGTTTATGACCTAAAAACAAGAAGAA
This sequence comes from Viscum album, assembly GCA_963277665.1. NCBI lineage: Eukaryota > Viridiplantae > Streptophyta > Magnoliopsida > Santalales > Viscaceae > Viscum > Viscum album. The sequence goes on from OY728127.1 coordinate 322,380,307, forward strand.
TATGGACTGATGTCAATAAAAAGGTAATAGATCAGATTGAAAATGCATATTCACCAAGATTGAGGAAAAATAATGATATAAGTGTACCTTGTAAGAAAAGAGAATATCACCAAAAAAATAGTGTTATGAAAGAAGTTTAAGAGGTTTTTTCGGGTGGTACAATAAACATGGTAACAAAGCCTATAGCTAACAGAATAATATTTCACCCCCTCAGAATTTGAATTTATCAAGGGGATGATATTTTGATATGATATGAAGCTTCTCTCTAAGAATAAAAAAATTCATGTATGTAAAAGTTTGATACATTTTACTCAATAGGTATGTCTACATAGAATAATCTTGATTGTATAAAGGAACTTTTCATAAGATTTAACCTACAATGTCATTGTGCAAAATCATTCATGAAAACTCTTAGAATATAATTACTACAAGATGTAGATGAAAATAGAGATCAAATAAAAAAAATGCATCTAGTCAATTTATTCAACACATAGAAGAAAAAGGGAAGAAAAATGATCGTAAAATCAATGAGATACAAAAAAAACAAAATTATCAATTAAATCTTATCTTCCCAGGTATAGAAGAAAAGAAAGGCTCAGTTTGATTGGAAACTCACTATTTGAATATTATTTTGGAGAAACCAAGAGGTCCATATATATTTTGTAACGCCCCGACCCCAGTTCCCCAGAGTCGGTGCATTATTGCATAACATTGGCATGATCACAAAAGATCATGTATCGAAAGACTGATTAGTTTAGTAGCCTTGGAAACACTAGATATATTAATAAGTCTTACATTACATCATAAAAATGAAAACTACAACAACATAGAATCCATAGTACACACTCATATCCCCACATACTATCCCTACAGGTCATTCATAAATTAATTTTTCAAATCCTGGGAAAAATGAAACATTGAAAGCGGTGAGCTCAGATGCTTAGTAGGGATAACAATATAGCAGAAACTTTCATAAATAAACATAAATATTTATGGAAATGTATAACTAAAACAAAAGCCTTTTAAACTTTAACTTCAGAATAATATGGAAAATAAAAAATGAAATAATTCCATTTACTTATTCACATGGGTATTCTACTAGTCTAATAATCACATGCAATATCAATAACAGCTTTTATAATGACGGAATGCATAATGCCATACTATCATAACCACGTAGAGACGGCCTCATGCCAAGAGTACAAATAATATTTTTTCAAGGCCTCGTGCCAGGACACTAGTTTGTCACATTAGACCTACCGATGCATCGAGGAGCTATAGCGGGCTCCACCCGTCACTTATTAAGTCCAACACATTCCTCATATAAATAGGTTTAAACAATACATAAGCATTCGTATTAAAACTAGAATACGAAATGTCAATAATTTATCCATAATCTATGAATGGTATAAAAATAACACATCCACAGTCAATAATATCACAAAACATTAAATACAATATGGAAGTTTTGTATCATAATAAATCAACTTCAAATGAACTTAAAATCCATCAAAAGATGATGACATAGATGAAAATCAAAACTATTAGAGAGAAATATCTCTTTTTATGAAGTCTTTTAAATGTCACATAATTATATTGAAAACCTTTATTGTGAAAATATTATTATAAGCTTTTAAGGGAAGATTCAAGGGTGTAAAAGGGCAGAAAATAACCGCATCCTCCGTATAAGTTAAGAAAAGACATTTTTACCTCAATTCTGTCGAAAAGGTTAAAAAGGACCTTGTTTGGAAAACGAGAGAAAGATTCCTTTATAAACTTCTTATAAAAAGTCAAACAAGGGTATAAATGACTTTAACCCATATTCTGTAAAATTGTTTTAATTTTTTTTAATACATTCTTAAGAAACATGGATGTGGATGATAAAGATGTCCTAGTAGATAATTACGTATAAACATCCTCAGATAATGAAGAGATTGTGAAATAAACCCTTACCTTGTACTTTTCCTTAGTTGAGGGTTGGTTAACATCCTATATAATGGTGAAATAATTGTTATTAAATTATACAAGAATCATATAAATTAATACGATATCATATATGATCTTTTAATGTTGCTTTGATGATAATATCTTAGTATTATCATTGTTTCAGGTGTTAACTTACTAATTTTATTTTATATGTTTTGTTATATAAGCCACGTTTGTTATTGATAGTTTGTATCTTATTCATATCCATAATGATATCAAGTCCTTAAATATTATTTTTAATCATCCAATAAAATTTAGTCTTGAATGGATGCAATGGGGAATGAATCTAATCGCGTTTGTGGAGATGGTAATCCATACGTATGCACGAGAGACAATATCATTATTTTGATATTAAAATAATATTTAATTGGATGGTATATAATATATAAAGAGTCATTATCATGTTATATTTATTATTTACATGAATTATACATCATTATTATACTCATCTAAATAATAATATATTGAATAAAAATTACACCACAACGTGGAGACGGTAGGCCATACGTACGCACGTATGGTGACATATCATTCAAGGGATAGAAAAAATAATGAATTTGTTTGTTCCATAATTATAATAACATCATAGTATTTAGAAGATACTGGATTTATTATTTTATAAAGGAAATAACAGGGAATGAAGAAGTAGAAGAAGAAAGGAACTTTAAAGAGGGTGGTGAAGACATTACATCTTCTTCGGGTTCATCATTTTGATTTGATCAAAAGGGCTCCATAAGATGGCTTTCTGATAAAAATAAGGCCTACAGGTTGAAGTGTGGGAAGTTTAGAGAGTATATGGGCAGGGTTTGGCTAAACCAAAAGGCTTTTAATGTGTGAATTAGTGAGAAGGAAGAGTACCCTTTTTTAAGAGGGGTGAGGGGCACCTTTGGAAAAACATAATGTAATATTTTATAATAAAAGCATATTCAGTTTATAATGGATAAAAAGTGGATTATTTAAATTTTAAGGAGGAGATAGGTCGAAAACCATTCAACCAATAGATTTTAGATAGGTTTTGGTCATTATATTAACCTTATCTTTTAGTTTAAACTCTTAGTTAATTACATTGACATTTACCATGTCACTTTCTATTTTTATATTATATTGTTAATAAACATACCATATACATCAAATAGACCCCCAATTGGTCCATTAATGATTCACATATCATTATATAAGTCTCTTGGATGAACCTTAGATTTTTATGAATGGAATATCAATTAATAATATAATATTTGTTTTAAAAACTCTTTTATGTCAATTATGAAACTATTCAATTATTAATTTTTGTTAAATTCTTAACAACATTATTAATTCAAAAAAAAATTCATTTAAGAAATCTTATCATTTGATATTAACCAAAAAAATTCTTGGATTTCATAAAAAATTTCAAATTATATTTATTTGAACATTTATAATTCCAATTATTTGATTCTTTCATTAATAAGGAAAATACTGCATCAATATTGTGTCATAAATAAATTTTATTATTAATTGACTAAAACTAATAAATAAAATAAAATTATTTATTAAATCTTTGTATATTTCTAATGAATATTTATAGTCTAAAATCTGACATATATAACCATATGTAAAAATTGTTTTTCTAAATGATATAAGTTTTTTTCATTTTTGTATTTACTTTAACTTAATTAATATAGTGTCCCTATCACCTACAAGTGGCTCCATGGGGTCCCAAAATCGACCCAAAGATGACCATGGTCGGAAATGTATCCAACAATAAGGTTAGGACACGTTTTAGGGTAATTTATTATTATTATAATATTATATTTTTACCCTTATTTATCGGATTTACGCTTTAACCATGGTAAATAAAATAATTACCGAAGTAATTATTTAAAATGTCAAAAAATAAAAGTTACTTATTTATAAAATTTGGACATCCTGATTCCAAATATGGAATTAATTTTTCCAAATTCAAAACACTAAAGTGGTAGAAATTAATTTAAAATTAATTCCCGCTCTCAGAAAAAAAGTGTGTTTTTAAGATATAATAACTATCAAAATATTGACACTTTTTTATATCAGGTTTAATTGTGAAATTATGTCCAATGACCAAAATTGTATTAAATGGTAAAAATATATTCTAAATATAATTTAATCCCACTCAAATTCATTATTTATCACTATTAATTATTTTGACTAAAAAAGTTGTTTTTAATTAAAATTTAGTACTTTTCACTATTCATCCGAATATAAAATTTATCTGAAAAGTACCAAAATTTCACCCTAGGCTAAATTCGATATTCTGAATCCAAAACTGAAGTCCACTTTGAGAGATAAAATTTATAAAATTTCAAAAAGTATGTATTAATATTCATAACGGCTAGTTTGATTGGTTGTGGTGTGTGTTAGAACTCGAAGTTGCGTTCAACACACGCTAATGTATTATTCAAAGAGAAGAGTACCGTGGAAGCTTGGGGTGTTACATTATCCCCTCCTTAATATAATTTCGTCATTGAAATTTCTTATAATATTACTACATAAAAAGACTCGGGTGATTCTTCCTCATAAGTTCCTCGGGTTCCCACGTTTCCTCTTCCATCTTATGGTTTCTCCATAGAACTTTTACCAGATGAGTCGTCTGGTTTCTCAGCACTTGTTCTCTTGTAACAAGAATCCTGATGGTCTCTTCGCAATAAGACAGATCAGTTTCTAGTTCTAATTCCTCATAGATGAGTACATGCATTGGGTCAGGCATGTATTTTCTCAAAAGTGATATGTGGAACACATCGTGAACTTTGGAGAGACTTGGAGTCATTTCCAAATGGTAAGCTACATCCCCAATTAGTTCTAGAATTTCAAAGGGTGCGATGTACCTGGGACTCAATTTACCCATCCTACAGAAACGTATAACTCCCTTCCATGGAGATACCTTCAAGAAAACATGATCTCCTACCTGAAATTCCAAATCATTCCTTCAGTTATCAGTAAAGCTCTTCTGCCTACTTTGAGCTGCTTTGATGTGGTTTTGGTTTAACTTCACCTTTTCCATCGTTTCCTCCAGCAGTTCTGGGCCTACAAGTTTTCTTTCACCAACTTCATCCCAACAGGTTGGTGTGCGACATCTCTTTCCGTATAACGCTTCATATGGTGCTATTTGAATACTTTAATGGAAGCTATTGTTATAGGAAAATTCTACCAGAGGTAAATATTGATCCCACATACCCTGAAAGTCATGTGAGCATGATATCAACATGTCTTCTAAGGTATGAATAGTTTGTTCTGATTGTCCATATGTTTGAGGGTGGTAAGCAGTGATCAAATGATGTTTAGTATCCAAGTCCTTCTGAAGAATGTTCCATAATTTTTATGTAAAATGGGGATCACGATCTGAGACAATCGATAGGGGTACTCTATGAAGTCTCAAAACTTCAATAATATATTGTCTTGCTATACGTTCAAGTGGTAAATCCTCCCTTATAGAAAGTAAATGTGCTGACTTAGTAGGATGATCAACAATGACCCATATTGCAGCGTTCCTTCTAAGAGTCTTTGGTAGTCCAATGACAAATTCCATCATGATATTATCCCATTTCCACTCAGGTATGGGAAGAGGTTGCATGACTCCTCCAGGTTGTTGCCTTCCAGCTTTCACTTGTTGAAAAACCATACATCTTGACAAAAAATCCACAATCTCCCTCTTCATGTTGTCCCACCAAAAATTTTCCTTCAAATCTTTATACATTTTGGTGCTCCCAAGGTGTATAGAGAAATTTGAACTATGAGAATCATCCAAAAATTCTTTTTTTAGATCAGGTATATCGGGAACAAAAAGTCTCTTCCCAAACATCAAAATTCCATCTTCATACACAATTCCACTCAATTTCCCATCATTCACAACTTTATTCTTCCTTTGTAACTCTTCATCACCAGTCTGAGAACTCTTTATCCTTTCTAGTTAATATGGTTTGGAAACCATTTGAAAAATCATTGATGTTTCACCTTCCATGGTGATTCCCATATCCATATTTACTAGATCCATGTATATAAGATCCTTTTCAACTTTCATATTGTTCAAAACTCCATGATCCTTTCTACTCAAAGTGTATGCCACCTTATTTTCCTTCCCTGGGTGGTAGTGTATCGTGCAATCATAATCCTTGAGTAGTTCAAGCCATCGTCTTTGCCTCATGTTGAGTTCTTTTTGTGAGAAAATATTCTTCAAACTCTTGTGATCGGTATATATCTCACATTTTTCACTATAGAGATAATGTCTCTATATCTTCAAGGCAACGATTACATCAGCTAACTCAAGATCATGAGTACAATAGTTTTTCTCATGAATATCTAGCTGTCGTGATGCATAGGAAATAACCCTATCATTCTACATAATGAAACAACCAAGTCCGTTCTTCGATGCATCACTATAAATAACGAACCCATCATTCCCCGATGGTAGAGTCAATATAGGAGCATTGATTAATATTCTATTCAGATCTTCAAAACATTCTTCACACTCTTTTGACCAAACAAATTTAACCCCTTTACATGTGAGCTTTGTTAGTGGGTTAGCCAACAAAGAAAAATTCTGGATGAAACATCGATAATGACCTGCCAAACCAATAAAACTGCGTACCTCAGTTATACTCGTCGGTGATGTCCATTCATGGATTTCCTTGGTCTTAGAAGGATCAACGGAAATTCCATCCTTAGAGACAATATGTCCAAGAAAAGAAATCTCTTGAAGCAAGAATTCACACTTGCTAAACATCCCATATAATTCATGTCCTCTAAGAGACTTCAGGATAATGCGCATGTGATTTTCATGATCTTCATAGCTTTTGGAGTATACCAAGATATCATCAATAAATACCACCACAAAATCATCATGATATTCCTTGAAAAAATATATTCATTAGATCCATGAATAAAAAGGGTGCATTGGTCAATCCAAAAGACATTACTGTAAACTCATAATGTCTGTACCTGGTTCGAAATGCTGTCTTCGGAATGTCTTCCTTCATCACACATAAATGATGGTATCCAGATAAAATGTAAATCTTTGAAAAGTATTGAGCTCCATGCAGTTGGTCAAATAAATCATCAATGCGAGTTAAGGGATTCTTGTTCTTTATTGTTATAGCATTGATCTCCCTATAGTCAATGCACAACCTCATAGATCCATATTTCTTCTTAACAAAAAGGACATGGGCTCCCCAAAGAGAAACACTAAGAAAAATAAATACCTTATTACTCAATTATTATAGTTGTTTCTTTACTTCAAATAATTCCACAGTGGACATTCTATAAGGGGTCTTCGATATAGGCCTTGATCCAGGAATTAAATCAATGGAAAACTCAACTTCTCATTCTAGAGGATGTCCAGGAAAATCTTCCGAAAACACATCTACATATTCTTTCACAATAGGTACATCCTCTATTTGAACATTCCTTTCCTCACCCACAGTTATTTCATTATCTTGCTCTCTGATAATTGAACATAGTTGAGATACTTGGGGTGGATCAAGATAAGAATTAGGTGGTGACGATTCTGCTCTAAAGATAAGGTGTTCCTTAACATCATCATAAAAAATTGTAATCGCCTTCTTCCTACAACAAATCTTCAAATCATTGTCTGAAATCCAATCCATTCTGAGGATTATATCAAACTCAATCATAGGTATGACAATGAGATCAGTGGATAAAGAACATTTATGTGCTCTAATGGGGACTGATTCACATAACTTTGATGCAATGATACTTCCCTTAAGGGTTTTTACTGACACCTCTCTTGTTAAATCAAATTGGAAATATCTAATTTTCTTAGAAAACTATGAAGATATGAAACAATTCGATGATCCAGAATCATATAATGCATTTTCTAAACTTGAGGAAACCATTAAATTACCTGCCACCACCTCTTTTTGAGCTTCTACCTCAGCAGTAGCGATAACATAAGCTTGGCCTTGATCCCTTGGCCTTTTATGAGGAAAGTTCCCCTGATGCGTAGGAAATTAATTTGCATAATGTCCCGTCTCTATACAATTATAGAATTCCACATTGACAGGAACTCTCTTTCCATTGCAATCATGAGCTTGGTGGCCTTTTTCAACACACCTGTAACAGACTCCCATTCCTTTTATGAAAGTACCAGGGTGTTTCTTCCCACACTTACTATAGGATGGATTTTCAACTTTTCCCTTATTCCCTGTATTTCCATTTCCACATTGATCAGCAGATCTATTCTTCTCCTGATTTGCTTTAAATTCATAAGACATAGAGAATTCCTTTTCCATCATGATAGCACACGAGACAATATCATCGTATGATGAGAAGGATTACGAGACTAATGCTCAATGGAGAGATGGTTTTAACCCATAAAAGAAATGATCAATATACTCCTTGGGTTACGTATATAATCAGTAGCATGCCTCTCTAACCTTGTAAATTGAGCCTCATACTTTGCGACATTCTCATCCCCTTTCTGCCTCAGACTCAGAAATTCCCTTTCTAAATATTCTCGATGGTCTCGATGAAAGTATTTTTCTATGAACAGCTCTTTGAAATTCCTCCATTCTATATCTGTTACATCATTATCTTCCTTCATGTTTTTTATCAATGACCACCATTGATCAGAATCTCCAGTGAGGTGATAAAATTCCATGAAAACTTTTTCCCTTTCTCTACTCCCCAAGGCATGGAATATTTTCTCTATGGAATTTAGCCATTGCTTAGATACAATGGGATTTGTACTCCCATTTAATGTTGGTGGTTTTTTCCTCATGAAGAGATCTAACATTGATCCTCCACGCTGCAGATCAGGGTGCTCCATATTGGTATGGTTATTATTCATAACCTGAGTGAGTCATCCCAGTATGGTGATTAGTTATTCAGCACATGTTGCATCACTAGCTCCACTATAATTATCTTGAGAAAGAGGGAAATCCCTACATGGACTGCATGCATTGATACGGTTTCCATTCCATCCACAAGGCGCAATTTATAAACAATCTCATAAACTAGATTAGTTTATGAATCAAAATACATAATTCCATACTAGTAAAACACATAACATAAATTGAACAGTTTATGGATATAATCCATAATAATAAAAATGTTTTCGTTGAGGAAATATATACTGACAAACCCTTCATAATGGTTTTTATAGAAAATGAGAATAATCCTAAGCATATCCCCCGGGAGTGTCGTAACCAAGAGTGCAGCAAGGCCCATTGTCGTGCACCAGTTCCAATTCGAGTCTCGCTCAATGCAGTGTTTTTGGGTTTTACCCCTAGGTACATCTGTTCCAGAGTGGCCTCTACCTTCTCGTATCCAGACAGGGATGTATTGCTCGGAACACTCAAAAAATCTCTACAATACCAAAATTCTAGGAAGTTCTTCTATACTAATCCTCAAAGTCCAACTTAGCTCTATGTGCTCTAATCAGAGTTTATCTAAATCTAGCTTCCATGGTTTGTGCCTAACTTCCTTTGATACCAACTGTAACGCCCTGACCCCAGTTACCCAGAGTCGGTGCATTATTACATAACATTGGCATGATCACAAAAGATCAAGTCTCAAAAGACTGATTAGTTTAGTAGCCTTGGAACACTATATATTTTCATAAGTCTTACATTACATCATAAAAATGAAAACTACAACAATGACACAATCATTTGTATATTCATTGAACTAAAAAGGAAATTTATATAATCATTTTCTATAATGATAAATATGACATGAATATCACATATTTGAATTAATTCTATAATATATAATAATTCTTTATCGATGGTCATGGAAAACAAATTATATCGGTTCATGGATGTGATAGTTCGTACACACGCACGATTGATTGAGTATTTACCCATTTAATGGAATTGGAGATGAATTTAATAGATGATATTAGAATAATAAAATACCATTATATTAGGTATATTTTAATTATTATTTCATCATGTATGAAGAATATTTTAAGTATGGGGAAGAATAACTAAAATAGAAAGACTTAAAAAAACATTACATTTCCTTCGGATGAGAACATTTTTTAACACATTAACACCTTTAAAGAATGTGTACTACCTGAAATTAGGTTTTAAGAAAGATTAGATGTAATCTATGAATATTTTCAGGTAGATCATTGGTGATAAAATTTCTTCAATTATAATTAGTATAAATGAATGGCCTCCCTTTAATAGGGGAGGTGAGGGGCACTATTAAAATTATTAAAAGTATTAAATTACAATAAATTTATTTTCTATTAAAAATGTATTAAAATAGATTTAGATTGAATATAAGATTATTATGGATCATAATATAATTATCCAATGTAAATTAGACAAGTATTGAATATTTTTTAATCACTATATTTTTATTTTATCCCCTTTTAACTCTTACCATTTTATCATGTAATTTACACGTTGAGTGCTATAATAATTATGAAATCATTCCAAACGACTAATTGATGAGTCATTAATGACATATTTGGACATATCTCAACTTTTTTGCAGAATCATACATTATTATAAATTTTTTATCACTGAATTATTTATTATATATTTTAAGATATGAATTATGTCAATCTTGAAACTATTTATTACCTGACTATTTAGAAAAACCATAAAAACATGAATCATTCGAAAAATAAAAATTAACATGTCATATTAATCCTTAAAATTAGTTTATGGCCTATAATATTTCACATTACATTAATCTTAATATTATTAGTATCATTTATTTTATTCTTCCTTTAATAAATCTATTACTACATCATCATTATGTCACAATTATATTAAACTATTTAATTTATAAAAATTGTAAATAAATTATCATGATGTAGATAAACATTTTATACTTAAAATTACTATATAAAGTCAAATTTATCTTCTATATTACATTATAATAAAAATTCATTAATTAATCAAAACATGAGTATGACATTTTTGACTTATATTTATATAAAATATAGTAAATGTCCATTTCATACCCAAGTGGCTGTAAAAGGTTTTATTTTAATAGTATAGTTTATTTGGTTCAAAACCCACACAATCAATGAAATTAGGACACATGTTATAGTAATTTTCTAATATTATAATATTGTAATATTATTTTCACCTTTAATTACCCAACTTATCGTTAATCGTGGTAAATAAAACACTAAAGTTATTATTCACCAAATATGAATTTTATCCTATTAGATCACAATTTTCATACATATTAAAATATTGTATGTATGTCATTAAAAAATAAAATATAAAAATTTGAATCAATTTGGGTTAATACTAATCTCACATAATTGGCGAGAAGGTGGGTAAAAGAGACGTTAAAAATTTCTAAAAAGGTTTTATATCTAATTTTAACACAAACAATACTCCAATTACCAAGATTATATTAAAATATAAAAACATTATATAATTATACATATAAATAAAATTAAAAGAATAATTTTAAAATAAATTAATTAGATGAAAAAAAAGTTTTAAAACGAAGTATTTTCATTAATCATTAAAAAATTATTGTTATAAAAAATGGACCAAAAATTCAACCAAAGTAAATTTTCATCATCGAATTCTAAATAAGAATTTTAATTTTTCATATATAAAATATAAAAATATTAAAAATTATATTTAAAAAGGTTTCACCATCAAAAGATTGAAAAAAACCTCTAAATATATTATAACTACTATGCCTATAATTAGATTAATTCATATTTTAAGACCATAAATTTATTTAAATAAAGTAAAAACATTAAAATAAAATTTGTAAACATAATTTTCATAATTATATTCATTACCTCTTATAAAATATTTGGGAAAAATCTACCATATATATTAATAATATTAATAATATATTATATTCATAATAACTCACTCTTGTGTGCTAGAAAATATTTCTGAGAAACCCTTTGTTTTGTGTTGGGTACGCATTGATTCATGACATCTCCTTTAAAGTAAAATTACTATATAATTCATAAATATTAATATTTATGAAAATATATTATTCTATATGTTACTAGGATGTTACAAGCATCCCCCCTTTTTAAATTGTGTCCTTGCAATTTTATGCACTTATCAAACAAGTGGGGATGTCTTTCTGTCATAGAATTTTAAAATTCCCATGTTTCCTCTTTAAACATTTGGGGTTTCTGTAAAATCATAACCTGATGAATCACATCATTCTAGAAAAATTTCTCTCTACGGTCATTAACATGAACTTGTTGTTCGACATAAGAATGAATCTCTTCCCAATGAACTAATTATAGAATTAACACATGGGATGGATATAACATATACATTTATACCACTGATGAATGAAAAGCATTTTGTTATTGGGATAAACTTAGAGGAAAATCAATTCAGTAGGAATTGATCCACCATTCTCCATGATTTAGTAGGATGAAATGAATCATTGACTCCGTGTCCCTATCTTACTAAATTGCATCAGACTTTTCAAAGGAGAAGCATTGAGAAAAATATAATCACCTACCTCAAGAGAGATATCCTCCCTCTTGTTTTCCACATAACCTTTCTACCCTCTCGAAGTTGTTTCCATGTATCATGGAATAAACTGAAATTTATATTACATTTACTCTACCAAATATGGTACCATCTTCTTCTTTTCCACTAAATCATCTAGGAATCAGATAGTTCTTTACATATAATGCCTCAAATGGTTCCATCTATATATTGGAATGAATAATATTTCTATTAGAAAAAATATACCAAATAATGACATTGATACCTACTTCATTTGTAATCCATTGATCAAGAACATAGAATATCCTCCATATTTGGAATTGTTCATTCTTACTACCCATTTTATTGAGGATGAAATGATATATTGAAATTTTATTCAGTACCTAATGAATTTTGAAAGCCAATAAAAAATCTATAGGGGAACCTTGGATCATGATCTCATATAATGGAGAGTGTAACTCCATATAAACTGGATATCATTTTAATATAAAACTGAGAATGTTTTTCTAGAGATATTGTGTCTCAAATTGGATTAAAATGAAAATATTTAGTCAATCGATCAATAATAACCCAAATCATATTGCTACCTCAAGAATTATTATGTAATTCCACTACCAAATCCATGGTAATATTTTCCCATATCCAATCTAGCACTGGAAATGGATGGAGCATCAACTTTGGAAACTATCATTCTATATTAAATTACTGATAAGTCAAACACTTCATAATAATGTCAGCAATATATATTTTCATTCAACCGGACTATTAATACTTCCCAATGTCTCCATATATCTTACTACTATTAGGATTGACTAAAAATTGAGAACTATGAGCATCACATGGAAACTATTTCATCGGATGTTAATCAGAAGATAAAAATAAACTATTTCCACATATCAAAACACAATTTTATCAAATTTTTTATTCTGGAAACATACCCTTTGTACAAATTCATCCTTTTTTTGAAATTTATTATCTTCATTTTATTCTTGTTAATTTTGACTAATAGGTATTATTGGATTGAAACCTAAAACAAAATAGAGGAATATTATCCACCAATAAAATCAAATCCAAATTTTATCAAATCATTAACCAAATGGTCATGTTAAAAATTTAGCAAGCTTAATGTTGCATTACTTTTTCAACATAGAGAATTGACCCCATTATTTGATTTTCCATAATGTTAATAAATCTTTCAATCACAATCCTTGATTATTTTCAACCATTTCTCTATCTCATGTTCAATTAATTATGAGTGAATATATACTTCAAACATTTTTGGTCATTATATATTTCACATTTTACTCTAGATAGATGATGCATCCAAATTTTTATATAAAAACAGCATTTTTAAATTCAAAATCATTTGTAGGGTAATTTAACTCATGAGATTTCAACTAACACGAGGGATACACAATTACCCGATCATTATGTATTTGGATACAACTAAGACCTTTCATAGAAGCACCATTTTAGATATAAAATTAACCATTTATAAAAGGTAGGGATAGAATTTGATCATTTACTAATATTCTGTTCGATTATTTAAAGCAATCATCGCATTATTTTTTCTAGATGAACCTAAAACCTTTTCGAGTTAACCCAATAAAACTATGAATCTCGATTATATGTGTGGTTCATGGCCATTCATCAAAAAAAAATCATTTTATCATGATCAATATTTAATCAATTTTTAGAAACAACGTGAACAAGGAATCAATTTTATTGAAACCAGAATTCACTCATTCTGAATTTTCCCCTCCGTTTTTTTCTTTTATTGTTTTCAAATCAACACTTACATTACATTCTTGCTAATCTATATTTATTAAATATAACAATATGTCATAAATAAGCATTAAAAACATTTCCAAGAAGTCATTAAATATTCTATTCATAAGATCTGTGAATATATCAGGTGCATTAGTTACCCCAAATAACATATCTAAAAAACATTAATGGCCATATGTTGAATGAAATACAATCTTCAGAATGTATTCTTTGTTTACTTTCAATAGATGATAACCCTACATCAAGCCAATCTTTGAAAAATATTTTTCTCCCAGGAGAAATTCAAAAAAATCATTGATATGAGGAAAAGGATACTTTTTCTTAATATTTTTGTTATTAAAGGATCTCTAATCGATGAAAATTCTCATTGAACCATATTTAATTTTGACAAACAAGATAGGGGAACCCACGGTGAGGTGGTAGGTTAGAAAAAACCATTATCAAATAACATATACAATTTATTCCGCTAATCTAAAAGTTTAATTTCATCCATTAGATAAGGGGGTCATCAATTTTTCTAAGAATTAGGAACTAAGTAAATAGTAAATTGAGCATCAGATCTGTTATGATAATGACAAAACTCATCAGGAAAACATCTAGATACTCATTTATCACTGGAAAATCATTCAAATGATCAATTTCATTGATTTAAACCATATGTGGAAAATGATATTCAATTAAAAAATTTAATAGTTTCACATATTCTTGATAAGTTAACTAATTTAAGGGTTTTTCCTATAAACAAACTAAAACTATTTTTTAAAAGAAAATTCATTAGATCTACAATCAATCATAGCATGGTAAATAATCACGATGCAAGTTCCCCAATATGAGAGAATGGACATAAAACTACCATACCCTTACTTCTTCATATTGAAGGAGAGATATTGACATCTGAGTCCCTCATTTAATAGGCAATTGAGTAGAGAATAGAACCAAGGGTATAGAATCTCATATGAAATTAAACGCATTCCCCTTTTTTAGAACCATATCAAGAGATACGACGGTAAGTCCCAAACGAAACCAAAAGATTAAAGTAAAAGTAAATCCAAAAAATTCATTCCCACATGCATGTCCAAAATAAAGTGATTAAAAGTAAAATAAAATTCCAAGGAATAAACCAACATAAGGGAAAATAAGCAGCAAAAACTAATGATTCCCAAGCTAGTAAGGTCTTGCATGGTCATAAGGGTCCTCCTGGAAACCTAAAAGTAGTCTTATATATGTAGGGTTAGTATATAGGTATACTCATTAGGGAAAACCAAAAGCTCACGTGACCAAGTGATAAGGTACTCTAATGCCTCGTGAGAAGTAGAGGTAACCAAACCACCTATAAAGGAAACTCTCCACCTAGCCTCAACAAAGAAGACTCCCCAAATAACACATGGTAGGTAGAGTAATAGTAAGATCAAATTTATATTTTGGTACCCCACACTACTTTCTCTATAGTTATTTATGACATCATATGTGTCAGAACTTTCCCATAGGTTCCACTTTAGTCACCCTACTTCCCCATCAAAAATCTTGTGGGACACCATCACGCTTCCCGCCTGTAGAGACTTGGGCCACTACCACATATAACTACACCCGCAAACACCTGGGAAACAACAACCACACGTAACCACACCTACATACACCTAGGCCATAAGAACCACCTCAACACCTGAAGACACTTGGGCCTCATCCCATAGACACTTGGGAAACAACCTTCCCGCCAACACATGGTCCAATCACAAAAACACGCCCTTCTGAAAGTTTCCAAGGTCATATTAAACCATAGGCCACCACAACCTACCTAAGGAATCCTGGGATACCTAGGAGAGGGAGTATAATTGATCTAGTAATCAACTACTCATAAGAATTTTGTGAAAAACACTCTCCCCCGTGAAATGGGGGTG
Organism: Viscum album; assembly: GCA_963277665.1. NCBI lineage: Eukaryota > Viridiplantae > Streptophyta > Magnoliopsida > Santalales > Viscaceae > Viscum > Viscum album. Next base: position 322,396,418 of record OY728127.1, read on the forward strand.
TTCTCCATGAAGTGATCAATAAGGGTGGGTGAGTATAATAAACAATAGAACTAAAAATTATACATATAGTTAATCAATCACTAATCCCAACCTAAGGGGTTTGAGACAGAAAACTAGCATGTTCCCAGCCTCTCTCACTGTTATCCCTACATGCACAAATACGCCATAACCCCAAGAAAAACACAGTCCATACATGGAAAACAATTCACCCAGAGTACCCGTTCTCCTTTTCATGTTCAATTAATTCATTTTAAACATTACTCCACTTTCAGAAAAAAAAAATGGATAACCACAAGACAAAATAATTATTGAATGAAAAATTTCCAAGCATGTTTTTAAGCATTGAAACCTGGTTTTCATGTAAAGTCACAATAACAAAATGGATTGGTGAAATCCCTCGAAGTACTAGAAACAAACCAAGCCCCAAAATACCGGCTGCACATGACCTTAGATTCCAAACCAAACAAGCTCCCATTGGGAGATTTCATTACCATCCATGTCACCCCACAAGGAACCAACAAGGTAACAACACATATAATCATAATAGAGCATGGATGTTTTCAAATTTATCCAACACAGTTCATTAAGCTACTTCCTTCAATTTGATTAACTTGGGTGATCAAACAAGGGATTTTATTTATCGGGCATCCATTTAATCAACAAACCATACATGACTAACCAATTTCCATGTTACAACCATGAAATCACAATATTTTCTAGAAAAATAGAGCTTTATTAGTGTGCCATAATGGACCACCAAGGGACACGATTTTTAGTGGACGTAATCCCATACAATTCACAACATAAATAGGATGGTAATACCCATCAAACAACATCAACATTCCCACACCTTTATTCTTTAACAATATGTTTATTATCTTCATTACAATTTGTTTTAATCTAAATCTAGTGGTAAACATTAAAATATCATCCTCGCATGATGCACAGTCAACAGATACGAAGGATGATCCCCTACTTGGATGATAAACGATGGAAGTTTTCTCTTTGTGCTAAGAACGAGAGATGAACAACTTGTAGAAGAAATACTCTAATGACTCCAATGCAGAGTGAGAAGGGCTCCTTCACAATCACATGATTCATCTCAGAAGTAATTCTACAAGTTCACTAATAGAAACCGAAAGGAAATAACTAAGGATCTCGTGTTAAGAAGTGTCTAGATCCAAAAATTAGGGATATGATTTCTATGTATTTAAAAGTCATATCATGGCTCGACCACATAGCTTGGTGTTTTCACATTTTTGTATTAATTGAGATTTAATAATTATCCTCGATGACATGGGAGATAATGGTTGTGGGTTAATATATTTCCATTAAATGAAGAAAAGAGCGTAATAGGTGGAAACCGTAAAACTCGACAACAAGTGTGACACCATGTAAATATAAAATAAAATTTTATATGTTTTGTTAACTAATTGGTCGCTTGAATCAAGTGGGATTAAAACATAATTTATGGGACTCAAATGGTTTTGGAATGGTTGTAAAAATACTTTTATGTGAAAAGATACATTATGAGAGTAAAAATGAAAATTCCAAGAAAAACTGGGAATGGCTCACCATTAGGTGAGTCATTGTTACCCTATAACTATCGCCCTAGAACTATTTACCTAACAATGTAACCCTTACACAGTGGCCTGGGATCCGTCGCCCTAGCACCGATGGAAATTTTTGCTAACGATGACCCATCAGTGCCACTAATTCCCATCAGTACCACTGAAGCTGATCGGTGCCACCGATGCCCATTGGTGCCACTAATGTCGATTAATGCCACATATTCCCATCAATGCCACCAAGGAAGATTAGTGCCATCGATGACTATCAGTGCCACCTACATTGATCGGTTCCACTGACACTGATCGGTTCCACTAGTGCTCATTGGTGCCATCAATTCTCATCGGTGCCATCGATGCCCATCAGTACGACCAACGTTGATCAGTGCCACTATTCGTTCAACCAGAAATTTGGAAAACTATTTAATGAGTCACCATTGGTGCACAAGATACCCCAAACTCCAGAATATGACTAGTCAATGGACAAGGAAGTTTTGGTCCATTACATCAAATACCTCACAAACTATTCTCGTCATCTAAAATTCAAGAATAATTCTGAATAAAAGAGATGGGTTTGAACAACCACCTCATAAGATACCTCTCGGGAAAAAAATCATCCTAGTGTTGTTTGAATGTAGGAAAAAACCCCGATATCAAGGAACACATCTCCATTATCTATCTACTAGAAAACAACTAATACACCACTTCTCTTCTCCCCCATGTAACCTCAAAAAAATATAATGGTAACCCCATCTAAACATATAGATTATGGGGCCCATTCCATCATGTCATGATACAGTCCGTTTTGGGCGGCACAGACTCACCCGCATAGGTTTAATCGCATCCACCATAATGTTTCCTAATTAGGGATCAGGTCCTCCCCTCCCCATTGTGAGTACATTCAACACACATTTAGAGAATAAGGAAAATAGTCCATCTTATAGTTGAAAAGGTGAAGCATTACATCTTATCCAAGTACAAAACAAACACACAACAAATTCAAAACTCACAACAACATTGGGTTTTGGGAACGTATCTATGCCTTTTCTTCCCATGTATTATCATCAAGGCCAATATTCTTCCATAACATAGGAATGAAGAGAATGGTCCATCCACGAAGTACCTTATACAGATGGTCCTTGATCCTCAACGGTCGCTCCACATGTCACGACCCATCCTTGGGGCCCATGCCGTGACTACCCCAAGCCCGCCTTCCATAGGCCAGGGGATGGCGACTAGCACCAAGGCATAAATCCCGGTAAAAAGGGAAGGCATTGCCTTTGTAATGTAAACAAGCACCACAGAGTAAGCAAGCGGAAAAAGTAAACACTAAGTAAAAACAGAGTACAACTGTAAGTGTGGAAATTAAGTGGGCCAGTATACAAACCCAAACTGAATGTAATGTACAACTCGAAAGGGAAAACAGCAACTGAAAAGTAAAAGCCGCTACGCCAAGCTGTCCACTGGGAATCCCACCAGAAGGGTGGGTACAGATAGCTCCACTGCTCCTCGGGTCCCGCTGTCCGCACCGAGTACGTCTCGCCCAGTGGTCCACCTCTAGGTATCGTCCTGCTCTGCATGCCTCAACCCCGATCAATGTTGTCCGTCTTCTGCAACCAACACAATGTAGTGCGGGCATATCCCGTGCAGGAGTGAGTATAAGCTACTCAGTAGGGACCCCAAGACCCCCGAAGGTCTCCCAAAATCCACAAAGGATAAACCACAAAGGAAAGATACAATCACGAAGTAACAACCGACACTGCTTAGGTATATGCCCATATATATACCTAAGTCATCAATTCCAATACGCTCCAACCTCCGAGCCCAAGTACAACCCAGCCCACACAGGAAAGTATACGTATTCCACACAGGAAAGAAAAACGTAATCCACACAGGATAGCACAACACAATCCACATAGGAAAGCAATCAGGATTCAGCTCACATAGGTATACTTCTTCGAATGATGATATAGATGATCACTGATCCATCTAAGTTGTCGGACCCACAATGGATCGATAGGTACTAACCCCTGCAATGACCCACAAAGGATCGATAGGTAACTAACCCCCGCAAAGACCCACACAGGATCGGGCCCACATAGGACCTGTAGGCGCTGGCCCACACAGGACCGCTGAGCGCTAACCGACACAGGATCGGACCCACACAGGATCGGTAGCACTGACCCACAAAGGATCGCTGAGTGCTGTAGTCGTCGCCGTCGAATCCACTGAGGATCTCTGCACAGTCGTCGTCGCAGTCACAGTAGCAGTCGCAGCCAGCTCTAGGGTTCCCGCACACAGCAAGCTCGTTCGGGAGGGTCCGTTCCACGAGCCGAGAGGCTGATACATCAACTGACACATAGCCCAGAGTTGATGTATACAAAAGTTCCGTATCGCCAACAGGAACTCAACGTTGCAGACAGCACGTCAATCGGACGCCCGGTCTGAGAGTTATTGGCTTTTTCGTCCCAGGGGCCTGGTTGGTTTTTAAGGCAAAAACAACCCTACCGTATTCCACCTGCGTCCAGACCTCGGTCGGAGTATGCCAAAAGATCCGTATCACTTAGTGGAATTCAACGAAGTCGACGACACGTCAATCGTACTTCCGAAGCTCAAGATATGAGCGTTTCCGCTCCGAGGGCCCGGTTGGTTTCGTGTACGAACCAACCCGGCTGAACTCAAAGTAATCTGAAACCTTGAGTTCGATATACCTAATCGACCATCTCTTTCCAAGGATCGTGTCGCCACTGACGGCGCGTCGATCAGAGGTCTGTAGCCCGGGTTATGGGTAATTGAACCCAAGTGGTCCGAAAACGGGGGTTTCTGACGCCGGCGGCCCGGTCCGGCCACCGGTCACCTTGCTCCATCGTGGCCCAGAACCGAACACAGTATTTTTGTGTGTCTCCGACGCGGAACGATGGCGTCATGTCTTTGGATTAATATGCGGCGCGGAGCGATGGCGTCACGTCCATGGTCTTCTTTCCACGGCGCGGCGCGACGGCGCCGCACATTTTCTTTTTGCTTGATTCTGCGTGGTGCGACGACCCCACGCCTTCCAGTACCAAACCACAAAGGAATCAATCATGAAATAAGGAGGAGGTTCTTCCATGTTTGTGTGGTCCGGCCCCCTCGTGTTATTTGATAAAAATTGGTTTTAATCCACGAAGATCGTCAAGTTGGTATTCACGAACAAAATAAATAAATAAAACCCCTACCTCAGTTTCAAGAACGGTGCACGTCAACGATCCGCAGAAGACGAGAATCACGGAGGTCGGGCATCACGGAAAACGAACTTCGATTCCATTGTCGTCGAGGTGTGTCCGAAGAGGAAATGTCGCGGAAGAGATGACGCAGAAGAAGAAAGTCGTGGAAGGAGACGTCGCGTCACGGGTCGGTGTCGCAGAAGACGGTCTCCGAGGGCTCGGCGCTCCACGTCGGAGATTGTTCGTTCTTCGCATTCTTCGTCAAAGGGAATGAAGAACTCAAGGCTTCCTTAGCTTTTTTCTCCAAAAGCTCTCAAACAACTAAACACCAACCAAAATAAAATAAGTTCTAAAATTATTTTATTAACACAAAAAAGCTTTTGAAATTCAAGAGTTTGAATTTCAAAAACTTACATTTAAGTCACCACATTAAAACCATAAGTTTAATAAACTTATGTTATCAAAATTTAAGTGGGAGTTGAGGGGGATTTAGAGGATATGAAGGGGGTGGGGTTCATGTGGGCCCCACCACCCTCTTAACCTCCCAGGGGAGGTTGGTTGGTTACCCAACTTCCATCAAGAACTAAGCACTTTGTGTAAAAAAATTATAAAAATTATAGAATAATTATAAAATAAACTTCCACAATTTTTATCACCAACTCTTGTGAAAACGCAACTCCGAAACAGGTGTTCCTAGGTAATTACCAGCGTTGCGGTTCCATTGGTGCCCTCAGATTTCGATTCCGAGCACCGGTTAAAAAGTTATAAATTCTCGCTCGTTCGTTCACTGAATGTACCCGAGCTAAACTTCGGATAGAAATTCCGGGCACACCGGGCCTCAGAATCTGGTACTGTCTGAAACTGCGTTCTTGTAAAATTCCAAAAAAAAATTAAGAAAAAATATCCCTTGATTTTTACAGGTCTTTACATTACTCCCACCTCAGGGCTTTACGTCCCCGTAAAGATACATCGAAAACTAGGGAAACAAATGTAGGTACTGAGCACGCGTCTGAGCCTCCTGCTCCCAAGTGCTCTCCTGGAGGTTCCCTTGCTGCCATCTGATGCGCACTAGAGGAATCGACCATCCATGTAGGACCCACTCCTGTCGATCCTCGATCTCCACTGGGACCTCCGCAAAAGTCACCCCATCATCAATGTCAAGCTCCCCATGGTCAATAATGTGTGTCGGGTCGTGCACGTATCTCCTCAGCTGAGATACGTGGAAGACGTTGTGCACCCGGTGAAACTGAGGTGGTAGAGCCAGACGATAAGCCACCTCGCCAATCCTGCTGAGGACCTGGAATGGTCCGTTGAAGTGTGGAGACAACTTGCCACCTCGGTCAAATCTCCTTAATCCACGACGAGGTGAGACACTCAAGAAGACGTGGTCGCCATCCTCAAACTCTAGTGGCCTCCGCCTCCTGTCATCATATGACTTCTACTGGCTCTGAGCTGTCCTCATCCGCTCCTGGATGACCTGGACCTTCTCTGTTGTGGCCTGGACCATCTCCGGTCCCACAAGTGCTAACTCACCAGGGTCTGTCCAGCACAAAGGAGATCTACATGGTCGGTCAAACAACACCTCATATGGTGTCATCCCGATGGTGGAGTGGTAGCTGTTGTTGTACGCGAACTCCACCAAGGGTAGGTGGTCCTCCAAGCTGCGACCAAAGTCGAGGATGCATGCGCGGAGCATGTACTCGAGAGTTTGATTGATCCTCTCCATCTGACCATCCATCTGAGGGTGAAAGGATGTGCTCAGATGTAGCTGCGTTAGGAACACCTCCTGCAATCCCTTCCATAGCCGGGAAGTAAAGCGAGCATCTTGGTCGGAGACAATAGAAGATGGCACACCGTGAAGCCGTACAATCTCCTGAACATAAATTCATCCCAATATCTCCATTTAGCCCTACTCTCTGATGGGTAAGAAGCGAGTCGACTTGGTGATTTGGTCGACAATCACCCAAATAGAGTCGTGGCCTCTGGAAGTGCGTGGAAGTCTAGTCACGAAGTCCATAGTTATCTCGTCCCACTTCCACTCCGGGACCTCCAAGGGCTGTACCAAGCCTGCTGGTACCTGGTGCTCAGCCTTCACCTGCTGGCAGGTGAGGCATCGAGAAACGAACTCTGCCACAGCCTTCTTCATGCACGGCCATCAGTGATGTCGTCTGAGGTCCTGGTACATCTTCGCCACTCAAGGATGTACCGCCAAAGGAGAAGTGTGAAACTCCCTTAGCACCTTCTCCCGTAAAGCAACTGGTACCAAGATACGTCCTCTAAAAAGGATGTCGTGCTCTGCTCTAAAGGAGAAACCATCATGTGCCAATCCTGAGGATATCTGTGCACGCCGCGTCTCACAGTCAGCGTCCCCTCGTTGTGCCTCTCTGACCCGCTGCAGTAGTGTAGTATTGACTGTGAGAGACTGAAGGAAGGCTGCTCCATCTCTATCCACAAAGGATATCTGCAAAGCGGCTAGATGCTATGTCTCCTCCTTAAGTAGCTGAATGCCGGTCCTCTTGCTGAGAGCATCGGCTACCACATTCCCCTTCCCATGAGTATAGACTATCTCAAAGTCATAGTCCTAGAGAAAATCGAACCATCGCCACTGTCTCAGGTTCAGTTCCTTTTGCAAGAAGATGTACCTGAGACTCTGGTGGTTATAAAAGACTGTAAAGTTCTCGCCCATCAAATAGTGTCACCATGTCTTCAGAGCGAAGACCACTGCTGCTAACTCCAGGTCATGGGTAGCGTAGTTCTTCTCATGCGGCCTCAACTGACGTGATCCATTGGCGATCACTGCCCGCTCCTGCATCAGGACACATCCGAGTCATGTCCCTGATGCATCGTAGTAGACTACGTACCCTACTCCCTCCTCAGACAACCTCATGATAGGTGTGCTGGTCAATCTCTGTCTCAGCTCCTGGAAGCTCTGCTGACATCTCTCTGACCACATAAAGGGTTTCCCCTTCTTCTTCAAAGCTGATAGTGGTGCCTCAACTCTGGAGAAGTCTGGAAAAAATCTCCGATAGTATCCAGCTAGTCCCAAGAAACTCTGCACCTCTGTCACGCTCCTGGGTGGATCCCAAGCTAACACTGCCTCGATCTTCGTAGGATCCACTGCAACTCCCACCTCAGAGATGACGTGTCCCAAGAAGTGGACCTCACGTATCCAGAACTGGCACTTTGAGAGCTTACCATGAAGCTGGTGCTCTCGGAGTGTGTTTAGTACAACGCGTAAGTGGTAGGCGTGCTCCTCCTCAGTCGTCGAGTAAATCAAAATGTTGTCGATGAGGACCATGAAAAATCGATCGATGTATGGCTAGAAGATCCTGTTCATGAGGGCCATGAACACTGCTGTAGCATTGGTTACGCCGAATGGCATAACCAAGAACTCATAGTGGCCATACCAACATCTGAAGGATGTCTTCTGCATGTCCTCATCTCGAAATCTGAGCTGATGATAGCCTGACCTGAGGTCTATCTTCGAGAACCACCGTGCTCCTTTGAGCTGATAAAATAGGTCATCAATCCTCGGTAGCGGATACTTGTTCCTCACTATCACCTGGATCAGGCGACGATAGTCAACACAAAGTCGTAAGCTCCCGTCCTCCTTCTTGGCGAACAATATCGAGGAAGCCCAGGGTGAAACACTGGGTCGGATAAACCCCTTGCCCTGCAAGTCCTCCAACTGTACCCGTAGCTCTCGAAGCTCAGTGGGGGACATCCGATATGCTGGAGTCGATATCGGGGTTATCCCAGGGTACAGTTCAATATAAAATTCTACCTCTCTGCGATGAGGTAACCCTGGAACATCGTCGGGAAAAACGTCTGCAAACTGATCCACCACTGCAGGAAAACCAGGACTCTGCACGTCAACTGCTCCTAGGATGAGGCTAGCCAAATGATGAGTGATGGGTTGTCCTCTCCTCTGCGAGAGTCCATCCTGTGCTTCAAAGGCTCCTTTCTCACCGGTGAAGGTGAACCTGCTCCCATTGGTGCGTACACATCGTACCTTGGGCCTAATACAGTCAATATGTGCATGGAATGTAGACAACCAATCCATGCCCAAGATGACGTCGTAAGGTCTCGTCGCTGCTACAAGAAGATCCCAGCCGAAGCTCTCGCCTCCTAGAGTAATCTCACACTGCCGGCACCAGTGAGTAATCATCGAGTTTTCTCCTGTAGGAGTCTCTAGCCGTATGGATCGAGCCAACGACTCTGTCGGAATCTCCGAGATCCGAACAAGGGAAGCGGCTATGAAGTAGTGACTCGCTCATGTGTCTATAAGAACTGCATAAAGGGTGGAATATACAAAGATAGTACCTCGAATCATCTCAGGCGCATCGTGGTCATAGGCCTCTGCTGCCTGGAGCTGTGCCTGTCTCTGCCCACCAGCCCCCTGTGGTCGGGGTGGACCTCCTGGTGGTGGTGGTGGTAGAGCCTCAAAGCGTCACCCACCACCTGCTGCTCAGCTGGCTCCTCTTCCTCGTCCGCCTCCTCCCTGCGGACCGCCATGGTCGACCCTCTGCCTCTGCCTCGATGGTCCCTCAACCGACTGCTGCTCCTCGGCACGTAGGTTCGGGCAGTCACGAGCCATGTGGCCCTGCCCGCCGCACGAGTAGCACTGCCTGCCTCTCGAAAGACTGCCTCCGTGCTATGTGCCCCGCACTGCTAAGCCAGTGTCCTGAGGTCATCTGCCTGAGGGTCTGGTCTGCTTGGACCCATGTGTCATCCGTCGACTGCCTGCTGCAGAAGACTCTGCTACGTGCCACCCCGCAGTGGGTCTCAGCGCTAGTGTAGACTCAGCAAGAAGGCTCTCGATCAAAAGGGCCCACTCCAGTACTCCTGTCTGAGTCAGAATGCTTAGAGAGATCAGTGATTCCCGGATCTCGTGTCTCAATCCCTACTCAATGTTCTGGGCCCAGAAGAATGGGTCCCGTACCATGTCTGTAGAGTAGCGTGAGAGATCGGTAAATCTCGCCGAGTACTGGGCGACCATCATGCTACCATGTCGCAGCTGAAGAAGCTCCCAGATGCGCACCGCACGAAGGGTGGTTGGGATGAACTTCGAGCGGAAGAGGCTCTCAAAGTCCATCCAGAGAATAGATGCATCATCGTGCACCTAGAGCATCAAGCTCCACCATCGGCCCGCTTCCGCGTGTTGTGGGCTCGCTGCGAGGATCACCATGAGGTCTGCTGGTGTCCTCACTAACCGAAAAACTCTCACCACTGCCTCCAGCTAGTCCTCGGTTTCCTGGGGGTCCGTCTCCCTGCGGAACCTGGGCGGTCGTTGGTGCTGGAACTCATGCAGTGCACTGATGAGACGTGCATCATCAGCGGCTGGTGCTGGAAGCATCGGTGGATCGGCGGGTAGAGCTACCGCCGGTGCCACTGCTGGCAAAAGGCCCTACACCGAGGCCTCATCGCTCGGTGGGCTGTCGTCACACTCGACTCTCGGAACCCTAGCTGGCTGCCATCGTGGGGCCATCCTAAAAAGGAAATAGGTGCACCACGGTCAGAACAATATACCTGGTGAGCTGATACAAAGTAATCACAAAGAAAACTTGAAACACACATGCAATCAATGTTTTTGTACATTAAGTTGGAAATCAGAAGTCAAGGTCCTGGTGTACGGATACGTCAGCCGCCGCACCAACACAGGACTCCCTGGACTGATAACCACACTTGATACGCTAAACATTATTGCTTCATATAGAAAAAGATCAGAGTTCACGGTAGAACCAAACTCCTCTGATACCAATTTGTCACGACCCGTCCTCAGGGCTCGTGCCGTGACTACCCCAAGCCCGCCTTCCATAGGCTAGGGGCTGGTGACTAGCACCAAGGCGTAAATCCCGGTAAAAAGGGAAGGCATTGCCTTTGTAAAGTAAACAAGCACCACAGAGTAAGCAAGCAGAAAAAGTAAACACTAAGTAAAAACAGAGTACAATTGTAAGTGCGGAAAGTAAGTGGGACAGTATACAAACCCAAACTAAAAGTAAAGTACAACTCGAAAGGGAAAACAACAACTAAAAATTAGAAGCCGCTATGCCGAGCTATCCACTGGAAATCCCACCTGAAGGGTGGGTACAGATAGCTCCACTGCTCCTCGGGTCCCGTCGTCCGCTCCGAGTACATCCCGCCCAGTGGTCCACCTCCAGGTATCGTCCTGCTCTGCAAGCCTGAACCACGATCAACGTTTTCTATCTTCTGCAACCAACACAACGTAGTGCGGGCATAGCCCGTGCATGGGGGAGTATAAGCTACTCAGTAGGGACCCCGAGACCCCCAAAGGTCTCCCAAAATCCACAAAGGATAAACCACAAAGGAAAGATACAATCACGATGTAACAACCGACACTGCTTATGTATATGCCCATACATATACCTAAGTCATCAATTCCAATACACTCCAACCTCCGATCCCAAGTACAACCCAATACACACAAGAAAGTATATGTACTCCACACTGGAAAGTAAAACGTAATCCACACAGGATAACACAACACAATCCACATAGGAAAGCAATCAGGATTCAGCTCACACAGGTATACTTCTTCGAATGACGATAGATATGATCACTGATCCATCTAAGTCGTCGGACCCACAAAGGATCGATAGATACTAACCCCCGTAATGACCCACAAATGATCTGACCCACAAAGGATCGATAGGTAACTAACCCCCGCAAAGACCCACACAGGATCGGACCCACACAGGACCTGTAGGCACTGGCCCACACAAGACCGCTGAGCGTTGACCCACACAGTATCGGACCCACACATGATCGGTAGCACTGACCCACAAAGGATCACTGATTGTTGTAGTCGTCGCCGTCGAATCCACTGAGGATCTCTGCACAGTCGTCGTCGCAGTCACAGTAGCAGTCGCAGCCAGCTCTAGGGTTCCCGCACACAGCAAGCTCATTCGGAAGGGTCCACTCCACGAGCCGAGAGGCTGATACATCAAATGACACATAGTCCAGATTTGATGTATCCAAAAGTTCCGTATCGCCAACAGGAACTCAACGTCGCAGACGGCGCATCAATCGGACGCCCGGTCTGAGAGTTATTGGCTTTTTCGTCCCAGGGGCCCGGTTGGTTTTTAAAGAAAAACCAACCCAACCGTACTCCACCTATGTCCAAACCTCGGGTGGAGTTTGCCAAAAGATCTGCCTCACATAGAGGAATTAAACAAAGTCTATGGCACGTCAATCGGACGTCCAAAGCTCAAGATATGAGTGTTTCCGCTCCAAGGGCCCGGTTGGTTTCATGTACGAACCAACCCGGACGAACTAAAAGTAATCTGGAACCTTTAGTGCGATATAGCGAAACGACCGTCTCGTTCCAGGGACCGTTTCTTCGCTGACAGCGCGTCGATCAGAGGTCTGTAGCCCGAGTTATGGGCAATTGAACCCAAGTGGTCCGAAAACGGGGGTTTCGGGCCCAGACCGACCCGGCCCGAGACCCCCCGGTCGGCCCAAACAGGGTCATCCCGCCCCGGTCCAGGTCGGCCCGGCCAGGCGCGGCCCGGCCCGACTGGGCACAGTGCACCCAATGCGCTTCTAGCTCGGCCGAAGGCCGAGCCGTTGGCCAGGGGGGCGCCTGCCCCCCTTCTGTAACCGCGACCCCCCATTTATGGGGGCCATTTGAAGTCCGGACGGGGGAATTAATTCCCCCGGCTCCTCCCTGTCCGGCCGGCCTGACCTGGCCGGCCGGTTCCTGCTCAATGGGACCAGCGATGGTCGGTCCCCTTCCAGCTCCGATGCCAGCGGCCCGGTCTGGCCACCGGTCACCTTGCTCCGCTGCGACCCTTGTCGTCCGGCACGGCGCGGCGACGCCGCGCCCCTCCGCCGTGGCCCCGGAACCGGCCGCGGTATTTTTGGGTGTCTCCGATGCGGCGTGATGGCGTTGTTTCCTTGGATTAATTCGCGGCACGGCGCGACGACATCGTGTCCTTGGTCTTCATTCCACGGCGCGGCGCGACGGCGCCACGCATTTTCCTTTCGCTTGATTCCGCGTGGTGCGACGGCACCATGCCTTCCCGTACCAAACCAAAAAGGAAACAATCATGAAATAAGGAGGAGGGTCAGCCATGTTTTTGTGGTCTGGCCCCCTCGCGTTATTCGATAACAATTGGTTTTAATCCACGATGATCGTGAAGTTGGTATTCACGAACAAAATAAATAAATAAAACCCCTACCTCGGTTTCAAGAACGGTGCACGTCAACGAGCCGTGGAAGACGAGCATCGCGGAGGTCGGGCGTAGCGGAAAACGAACGTCGATTCCATTGTCATCGAGGTGCGTCCGAAGAGGAAACATCGCGGAAGAGACGACACGGAAGAAGAACGTCATGGAAGGAGACGTTGCGTTGCGGGTCGGTGTCGTGGAAGACGGTCTCCGAGGGCTCGGCGCTCCACGTCGGAGATCGTTCGATCTTCGCGTTCTTCATCAAAGGGAATGAAGAACTCAAGGCTTCCTTAGATTTTTTCTCCAAAAGCTCTCAAACAACTAAACACCAACCCAAATAAAATATGTTCTAAATTTATTTTATTAACACAACAAAGCTTTTGAAATTCAAGAGTTTGAATTTCAAAAACATACATTTAACTCACCACATTAAAACCATAAGTTTAATAATCTTATGTTATCAACATTTAAGTGGGAATTGAGGGGGTTTTAGAGGATATGAAGGGGTGGGGTTTGTGTGGGCCCCACCACCCTCATAACCTCCCAAGGGCTGTTGGGTGGTTACCCAACTTCCATCAAGAACTAAACACTTTGAGTAAAAAAATAATAAAATTTGTAGAATAATTATAAAATAAACTTCCACAATTTTTATCATCAACTCTCGTGAAAAAGAAACTTCGGAACTGGTGTTCCTAAGAAATTACTAGCGATGCGGTTCCATCGGTGCCCTCGTAATTCGATTCCAGGCACCGGTTCAAAAGTTAGAAATTCCGGCTCGTTCGTTCACTGAACGTACCCAAGCTAAACTTCGGATAGAAATTCCGGGAACACCGGGCCTCGGAATCAGCTTCCGTCTGAAACTGCGTTCTTGTAAAATTCCAAAGAAAATTAAGAAAAAATTTCCCTTGAATTTTACGGGTCTTCACACCACAAACGTCACATCGTCCAAAATATCCAGCTATACCAAATCGAGGATGTGGGAGTCATCCTGTAAATAAAGATGGACTAAGATACAAGGAAGAGGCTATAGACCCTCTCTAGTAGTAGTGGTAGCGCTAGAAAATATGCCACCTCTTTGACTTGTCTCGATACCTTGAATGGTCTGATGAACCTAAGAGAGAGTATAGTCCCTTTGTCGGTCCTCTACTTCCCTTGCTGAGGGGATACCTTTAAGAACATGTGGTACCCAACCTCAAACTCTAAGATTCACCTCCTATGATCATAGTACAACTTATACCTATCCTAAGCTGCCTTCATCCTGCCTCATGCTAGCTAAAACTTCTCTTCCATGCCCTGCACTACCTCCGGGCCAAGAACACCTACCCCCAACCCTTGTCCAGCACATAGGTGAACAAAAAAGTCTCCCATAAACGGATTCAAATAGTTCCATTACAATGGTATAATGGTTGATATTATTGTAGGAAAACTCTATCAAAGGAAAATTTCATACCCACGATCCTCCGAAGTCCATGACAGAAGCTCACATCAGGTCATCCATGGTTTGGAAAGTCCTTTCTGTATGCCTATTCGTCTGAGGGTGGAAAGCAGTGCGGAGGAATAGCTGGGTGCCAAAAGAACGTTGTAATCCCCTCTAGACTCATGATGTAAAGAATTTATTCTAATACTAAATGATAGTTATAACAACTCTATTCATCCTCACAACTTCACCCATGTACTACTATGCCAAGGCATCTACTGCGTTCGACACCTTTATCGCTAAGAAGTGAGAAAATTTTGTGAACTGATCCACCACTACCCAGATGGTATCCCAACCTCCCACTCCTATGGGTAGTCAAATGAAAAAATCCACTGAGAGGTAATCCCAGTTCCACTCAGGAACGTGTAAGGGCTGCAATAGAAATCCCCAAACATAGTGGTGAACCTTCAAATGATGACACAAAATTCACTTTTACACAATGTCTACAACTTCCCGCTACACCTTAGGCCTCCAAAACTTACCCCTCAATCCCCAGTACATCTTGGGAATTCTTAGATGCACTTCCATGGGTGATTTATGGAACTTACTAATAACTCTCTCACACATTTCCATCAAAAAAAACAACATTCCATGAAACAACATCCAATTCTGACCATCTTTTGACCGTCCTTCCAGAGAATCACCCTAGAAAACATGATCATGCATCACTTAATCCTATATTTATCCCCTATGAGACTCCTCCACTTTTAATACCATGGGAGAAAACACTATCATCTGAAATAGACCACCTCTTCCATCATTCACCATTTCATCCACATGTAAGGTATTCAACTCCTCCATCGCCTTCCAAGAATCTTCTATCTCGTGAACCACCTCGTTCAATGAAATTATGATCAATGAATCAGCCACCATGTTCTCACTACCTATGGAATAAGATATCTCGATGTCTTAGAATTGACAAAACTCTATCCACCTCCACTGCCACAAGTTCATTTCTCGCTGCGAGAAGACATACCCAATGCTCTTTTGATCAGCGAAGACCATCAAGCTTCCCCTGATGAGCTAGTACTTCCACAACTTTAGTGAGAACACCAATGCTAGAGGCTTCAAGTTGTTGGTGGAATAGTTATGTTAGTGAAGATGAAACTTTCTATACCCATAAATGATCACTCCCTACTGCTATAATGGAACACACCCCAACCCTATACCAGAAGCATCACAGACCACTTCAAATGTTAACCCTTCCTCTGGAAACCTCAGCACTAGGGCACTGACCTGCTTCCCCTTTAGATAATTGAAAGCTACATTGCACTTTTCACTACATAAGAAGGTCTGGCCTTTCCATTATAATGTCATCAACGTTGTGTCAACTCAAGAGAATTCACTGAAAACCCTTTGGTAGTAACCTGTCAAACCAAGTGAACTATGATCTTCTGCGAAATTCTTGGATACTACCTAAGAAATAACCACATCGACCATGGATGGGTCCACTTATATTCTCTATGGGGACACCATGTGTATACGGATGTTGACCTCTCATGTCCAGAACAAGCACTTGGACAACTTCTCGTAGAGCTGGTGGTGTCGGAGGACCTTCAAGACAATCTTGAGGTTCTCAGTGTGATCCTCCTCAGATCTAAAGTAGATCAGGATGCCATCAATGTACATGAATATAAACTGCTTCAGATATTCATGGAAGAAGGATTTAAAGAGACCAATAAACATGGTTGTTATGATCGTAATGCCAAAAAACATTACCACAAACTAAAAGTTCCCAAATGTGCACCTCAATGTAGTCTTCGATATGTAACCATCTTTCATCATCAACTAGTAATATCCATATTGCAGGTTGATCATAGAGAACTGTCCTGCCCCATTAAGCTAGTCAAAAAGGTCATTGATCCTCACTATGGGGTAATGGTTTTTGACAGTTACCTGATTCATCCAATGGTAGTCTATCCATAACCTTAGACCACCATATTCCTTCATTGAAAACAAGATCGGAGAATGCCCTGGTGATGCACTCGGTTGGATAAAACACCTATTCATTGAGTAATCAACCTGAATCCACAACTCCCAAAAATCAGAAGGATACATCCGATAGGGATACCTTGAAATCGTATAAGTACTAGGTAGAAAGTCTATATCGAAATCAACATCCCATTGATGGGCTACGGTCACAACCTATTTGGGGAAGACATCCATGAACTAAATGAAAATCCCCTGAACTCCCACCATCTATGGGTCTTCCTACTCCACTGACATCACAAATAATAAATAAAGGAGTGGCTCCACTCGTTTTTCTCCCTTCTGGAAACCCCTACTGACAATGAAATCTACAAACTAGCCACCCATATATGAGAAAATGACCCTTCTCTAGAAGAATATGATAACAACATGCATAGAAAATAGCTAGTCAATGCCCAGGATGAAATCATATTGTTGTTTTTGTAGCAGAATGAGGCTCCCATGGGACTGATGTGGTCCCAACATCAGTCTAAATCCTTGAAAAACTTGGAATGACTCACCGTTGTCATGAAACTATCACCCTGGCACCGTCTCCCTAAAAGTGATGCTGATTGGTGCTACACATGAACCATCAGTCGCACCGATAACTATCAATGCCACCAGCACCCTTCAATGCCACCGAGGGTCCATTGGTGCCACTAAGACCTGTGGATTCCACCGAGGGACCATATCTACCATCGATTCCAATCGGTTCAACCACATCTCATTGTTGCAACTGGTGCCCATCCATGCCCCTGATGAAATCGGTGCCACTGATGCCCCTTTGTGTCACCGATGTCGATCGGTGCCACCGAAGCCCATTGGTTCCACTGAAACTGATTGGTGCCACCGATGAGTCATCTGTAGCACCAATCTGCAATAGTTTCAGGCCAACTGTGCCAGGTCTATGGTTCTAGGTCAACGGGGACTCACCTAATGGTGATTTATTCCCAGTTTTTCTAGGAATTTTTAGTTTCACTCCCATAATGTATCTTTTGACATAAAAGTGATTTTACATCCCTTACAAAGAATTTTATGTCCCATAAAATATGTTTTAAACCCCCAAGATTTGGGCGGCCCTTGAGTTACCAAAATTTATTGCCATTTATTTTTCCCCTTGGTGTCACACCCCTTGTCGTGTTTTACATTTTCTCTCTATTACACATTTTAATCCATTTAATGTAAATATTTTAACCCACAACCAATTTCATCACCAACTCTGTGATGAGTAATGTTATCTAAATTAACAAAAATGTGTGAAACCTCCAAACCGCCAGGTCGAACCATGATTTGACTTTTATGTACATCGAAATTATCTCTCAGATTTAATAATCTAGCCTATTATTAAACTGAGATCATATATTCTTTCCTTTTGGTTTCTCATAGTGATCCTAGAGACTTCCTTCTGAGAGGAATCATGTGCCTTTGCTGGATCCCATCCCACTACTCCTTACAGTCCACAGGTTTTTTCCTCAGCAAGTCGTGAATCCCCAATTAATGGTGCGAGGATAAAACATAGATCGTTGATCATCAATGTATGGGATCTTCATTCAATTTTCTTTAATTTGCATCAAGAGGGGTGTGTTTGATAATGTTTCCAACTGTTCGGATATAAATTAAACCAATAACAAAGATAATAAACATATTGTTAATGAATAAAGCGGTGGGAATTTTGATTGTGTTTGATATGTTTTACCTTCCTCTTTATGTTGTGAATTGTATAGGATTATGTCCACTAAGAATTGTGACTATTGGTGGTCCTTTTTGCGCAATAATAAAGATCTGTATTTATGAAAAATATTGTGATTGAATGGCTATAAAATTTTAATTGGTTAATCACATAATCATTGATGATTAGATGGATTCTCGATGAATAAATTCCCCTGTATGATTACCCTAGTTAAAAAAATTAAGGAAGAAACATAATGAATGGTTTTGGCTAAATTTTAAAACATTTGTTCTCTATTTTGGTGATATGTATGGATACCTTGTTGATGCCTTTTAGGGTGACGTGGAGGGGAATGTAATATCCCATTGGGAGCTTATTGGATTATTAATCTAAGGTCGTGTGGAGCCAGAATGTTCTAGATTGGTTTGGTTCTAGTATATTGAGGGATCTCATCAATCACTTTTGTTGTAGTGACTTTACAATAGAACCAGGCGTGAATGATTAAGATTTGTTTTGGATATTTTTTCTTTAGTAATTCATTTTTCTTATGGTTATGTTTGTTAGTTTCCTAGTAGTGGTGGAATGTTTCAAATAGGAACACTGGAACATGAAAATGAGAATGAGTACAATGGAAGAATAGTTTCCCAATAATGGATTGTGTTCTGGTTTTGGTTATGGTGTATTTGTGCATGTAAGGATAGCAAGGAGAGTGGTAGTGTACGAGATGGTTTTATGTCTCAAAACCCATAGGTTGGGATGAGTAATTTATTATCTATATGTATAATATATATTTATTTTACTTCTTATACAAACCACACTCATTTGTGCACTTCGTGCCAGAAACCCCTATTACATGGGGGAGGGTGTTTTCCACAACATTCTTATGTGTTTCTGGTTACTAGTTCATCTATTCACTCTCTCTGAGGTAGGATAAGATTTTTTGGTATGGCTATGATAACCCAAGGTTCAGTATGGCCCCAGAAACTTCAGGAACGGTGTGTTGTGGTGGTTGGACCAGGTGTGTGCAGGAAGGAAATTTCCCAAGTGTTATTAGGGAGAGACCCAAGTGTCTTTGATCGTGGAGGTGGATGTTGTGGCCTAGGTTTTTTGGGTGTAGTTACCTAGGGTTGTTGTAGCCCCGGTGTGTGCGAGCATGGTTATGTGTGGTAGTGGCCCCGGTATCTGCTGGCGGGATGCGTGGTGGTGGCCGACAACAATGTTGTTGGGGCAGTAGTGGGACTGAAGTGGAACCTGTGTTAGAGGTATGATGCGTAGGATTCCCTAACGAACTAGTTTTAAAGCCGTGCGGGTTACCCAAATATCGATCTGTTATTTCCATTACTCTACATGCCTTTCATTATTCGGGGAGTGTTCTTTGGGGAGGAAGGGTGGATAGGTTCCTTTTTGGGCATTAGTTACCTCTACTTATCACGGGGCATTAGAGTGCCTCATCACTTGTTCAGAATACCTTTTGGTTCTCTATCCTGAGTATACCTGTATACTCACCCTACATATATATAACTACTTTCAGGTTTCTAGGAGGACCTTGAGGACCTTACAGAGCTTAATAGAATGGGAGTCGTGAGTAAGTATTTCTATTTTCCCTTTCTTTGGTACATTTCTTTGGAGAGTCATGAAATTCGTATCACTTTATTTTGGAAATGTATTTGGGAATGGATTGTTGGGTTATAATTTTAATTTCATCTTTTAGAGTTGTTTGAGACTTACCCAGAATAACTTCAAACTCTACTAGAGGAAAAACAATAAGGATGGATGGTAAGTTATTTAAACATACATGGAAAATATGATTCTTATAATTTCTATATTCCATAAAAATTCCCATAGGTGTTTTTACCATATGTTCTGGATTTATTTCTTGAGTTGGAATTTCTAATTTACCAGAAAATTTCTCAAAAATGAATGAATGTGTAGAACCCAAATAAAAAATCACATTGGAGTAATCTGAATAAACAAACAATGTGCCTCATACTACTTCATTTGATGGCCTAATATATGATGAATTAGTTACAAATGATTTATCCACACATTTCTTCTTATTGTCTAACTGTTTCACATCATTTGAGTTCTTCATAAGACACTTGTTTGCAAAATTACTCATCTCATTACAACTAAAAAACTCTACTGCCTATAAATCCTATTTTTCATATAACTTACATTATCTTTTTCATTACAATTGTGAGCCTTATGTTTCATTTGTTCACTATAGAATCACTTACTAGAATTCAGAATGTATTCTATAATGATTCTAATCACAATGATCACAAAATATTAACATAAAATTATTTCCATCATAATTTTTTGATGTATTACTATATTTATACTTCCTCCTCGACCTCTTATTATACTGGTTGTCAAAAAACTGATTATCTTCATAAAAATCCATTTCCACCACCTCTGCACACTGAAAAATATTTTGATAAATTTATAAATCATGTTTATCCAACCCCCTTATATACTTCAACATTAATCCTATCTAAAAATGATAAATTTTAGTGTAAAGATCTTAGATGTAATTTGGATTGTAAAATTCCATTCATGTGAATTTTTTTCATATGCAGCCACTGAATTATCACCTTTTCTAAATTACATGAATTGTATTTCCATCATATATCAAACTGCATTAGGAAATATTCCTCATGAATTTTTTTTTTTGAATTTGTCCCACTCATGAGCATCAATCAACCAACATTACCTAACATTATTAATCAATTACCACCACTGATTGACTTCACCTTCAAAATGGTAAACATAAAGACTATCCTTTTGATTTTATAAACACCCCATGACCTCAAAACTATTTTCTTGGGATTTAATCAACCCTTAATTTGGAACTGGGACAGATGATCCTCTGAATGATAAAGTATATTGCCTCAAGAAATGCTCTAGTATAGATATGTTACTATATAGATTATCTAGATAATCTCATCCATGGATACCACTTCCATTTATAGCCTTATTCAACTTCTCCATAACATAAAAAATTGTTCAGTTCTGATTTGGACAATCTTAGGTTTCAGATTTCAATGGTTGTTTTCCTAAGGATGTCATCCCAATATAACTACCATATTTTCATCTATAGAAAATAGTTTTAAATAATAATTTCAGAGATGTGTCAACATATTAATCTTAAAATGATATATAATGTCAATTTTACCATAAATTAAAGGTCATTTATGGATATTCTTTTAATAATACATGAACTACTACAATTATCTAAATTTACCTTTGATACAAACTGTCACGAACAGAATCTGTTCACCACCAATACTGGCACCAATCCCAGCCCGTGACAAGGCCCAAAGGGCACTCCATATCCCCACGGCCTAGCACAAGTGCCCGGGTATCATTTATCTTGGTTTGGAAATGGTTTACCCAAATATGTATACATAAAACATCAAAATATTTGATAAAATGAATTTGAAAAATTCATACCAAAAAATATTATACAAAAATCCAGAACTGAATACATTAATTCAAATGAAATAAAAAAGGTCCAAAGACACAATGAAATAGAAACAAAATATCCCCATGGATTCCACATGACAAGGGGTCATCACCCCCAAGCCGTCTCCACAACTCCGCCCCAAGGATTGGGACTAAAACACTGAACTGCAACCACCCTTAACCTTTCCTTTACCTGAGTCAAACATGACCAAGTATACATAAACCAAAGGGGTTTAAGTAGGGTGTGTACCTAATCCCAATAGGATACCACCCAATGATTCCAAGGATCATTCAATACAATGTGAAATGGAAAGTAGTTTTAATATGCAAAGAAAATCAGTGATAAAATCCAAGAAATGCAACTTTCAATTGGAAACATTTTTCAAGCTAAAGTTTTCAGAATGTTCACACATTTAAATATAAATTTTATATACTGTAATTTACATCCAAAAATACCCCAATACATGTGAAAATACCACAAACACAATGATCAACAAAATCAGGAACACCCCTAGGTAATAGATAGTCTTGGGCCCCATGTACCGCATACCGCATGGTAACGTAACCATAGTAAAATCTGTTCTCTTGCACGAGCCACTAGTAGGTAACATACCCATAACCTAGTGGTCCCCAATAATCATCCACATAGTTTATTTAGAGTTTTCTTAATTCAAATTCTAGGTGAAATAGGGACAAAACCCATTAGGTCCAATATTCGTTCTAGTACACATCTGCCACACCTAGGTACCCGGGCTTCCCCTTTGTGCTCAAACAATTTCAAAATGATAAATATATCCATTTTCATATAAAACACCACTAGTGGTCACATACAATCATTATAGTAGCTACACAAATTTTATACCATTTAAAATACACAATAAAACACTTTGAGTTTCAATAAAACAACTTCTCCAAATCATTCCTTGTCTTCCACCCAAAACTCTTTGAAAACCCAACATGAACACCATATTCATACTCATATTTATAAAAACAGAATCCAACACACCATAAAGTTTCTTTAAACCCATTACATGAGTTATAAAACAATCCCAATAAGCATTGCATGGAATACCAATGTAAAACACCACTTTCAACACCAAATCGGCTCTCAAAAATCATTTTCTTAATAAATGTCACCCAAAACCAATTTCGTAGCAACGAAAAAAGAATAATTACATTTAAATTATTATTTTCAGACCTATTACAGTTCAAAAGTTCAACTAAATAATTAAAAGGCTTCCCTTAATAAACTAATAAAATATTTGTATGAAACAAACACATATTTCACATGAAATTGTCCCTTAAAATTAACTTGCATTACCAACACCACTAAAACCTATTTTTGCAGCACAAAATCAATGGGTTAAACATGAAAATATAATAATCACAATATCTATGTCAAAGGGATTTCATACAATGTGTAATCACCTACCAAATTAGTAGAAACCCTGAATCAATGTGCGAAAATCAAGTCGCACCACCACCGCACAAAAAAGGACATAGAACAAACATAAAACCAGAAAATTGGACCAATAAAACCCAATTTTAAACCGTAGGTTCGAAACACTAACCACTTTCCATATTTTACTTCAAGGAAAACGGATGAAACCCCAATAAAATTGAATTAAACCCTATGAAATTTGAAAGAGGAATGGAAGAGACTCACCAAATTGAGGGATCTTGAAGAATCGCCACAAATACATCGGTAGCTGAATTTTTAAGATAGTAGAAATTTAAAGGGAGGTTATAAGAAGGATGATTAGGTAATTTAGTAACTATAATGGAGGAATAAGAGTTATAATTTAGAGAGTTATTATGGAAAGAACTTACCTCCTCAAATCTGGATGATTTTAGAAACACTAATATTTTCATCACACAATAGCGATGATGAAGAGATCCAAAGAGGGGGGAGAGAGTTTGGGCATGCGATTGGGTTAAATGATCTTGGGTGAGACATAGAATCACAAAAGAAACATTAAAATTAAATAAGTTATTAATTAAACAAAATTTTATTTTTAAAAATAGAATTGGGCTTCTGGGTAGGCCCAATCCCTTAAATAGAAACCCATATATACCTTGGATATGGACTTCTAAAGGCTCTCAATTGAAATTTTGGTGTTAAAATGTATGGGGAGGCCATTTATGAATTTTAATGGAAGAAAAATATTGAAAAATGATAAAGTTATAAAAGAAACAAAATTTATTTTTTAATCTGGAATTAGGCTCACGGTTTGGCCCAATTCATGAAAACTCACCCATTCATCTATAAAAGTTTGGGAAACACCCAAAACAAAGAATTAATGGAAAATAAAATAAAAATACCTTTAAAATATTTCATTTATGTGACAATTCTCCCCACCATGAAAACTTTCCATCCTAGAAAGTCAACCTAAAATTTGATCAAAAACAGGAACATATATTATTCATCAACTGATGACTTCCACTCCCATGTCTCATGTGTATCATTACCATGTTTCCAATGAACCCGGACCAACGGAATGGAAATCCCTTGAAGAAACTTCTCTTAGGAGTCCACTATTTGCACAGGCTGCTCAATAACAGACAAATCAGGCTCTATCTCTACTTCTTCCTAACTCAGTACATGGGACTGATCCGAGTTGTATTTAATTAACTGGGAGACAAGGAAGACATCATAGATAGATGTCAACTGAGATGGTAAAGCCAGCCTATATGCCACCTTTCTAATATGTGTGGTGATCTCAAAGGTCCCTACATACCGCAACATAGCTTCCCTTGATTCCCCAATCTGCGATGGCCCAGACGATGGGCCACTTTCATGAATACCCTGTCACCCACAGAAAACTCTATGTCACGATGCCTTTGGTCAACATATGATTTATGGAGACTCTGAGATATCAATAAACACTACCTAATCAACTTGACCTTCTTAGATGTTTCTTGCACCAGACTCGGCCCCAATAGTGATGTCTCACCCACCTCAGTCCAACACAGGGGGGACCGACAAGGCTGACCATAGAGTGCCTCAAAAAGAGCCATTCGAATAAAGGATTGGTAACGGCTATTATAAGAAAACTCAACAAGCCCCAAATGGTTTTCCCAAGAATCTCCAATGTTCAGGACACATGCCCAAAACATATCCTCCAAAATCTGATTCGCCCACTCTGTCTAACCATCTGTCTGAGGGTGGAATGTCGTGGTAATCTTAATCTGATACCCCAAGGCCTTCTAAAGGCCTTCCCAAAATCGAGATGTCAAGAAAGGTTATCTATATGAGGGAACTGTTGACGGTACGCCATGGTGTCTCACCACTTCCTGAAGATACAAATGTCCCAACTCTTCCACTTTAGTTGTATCTTTTATCAGAATGAAGTGGGCTGATTTGGTCAGATGATCAATCACCAACCAAATGGTATTATTACCTTGAAGTGTACGAGGTAAGCCAACAATGAAGTCCATGGAGAACTCATCCCACATCCATGTAGGAATTGGTAGTGGTTGGATCAAATCGAATGGCCTTCGGTGCTCTTCTTTCACCTGCTGGCATGTATAGCATCTCAACACAAAGTCCGCTATGTCCCGTATCATACCAGGACACCAAAACTACTGATAGACATCATAATACATCGTAGTGGCACCCTGATCGAAAACCCACCGAGACTGGTGGCTATCCTGCATCACCACATTCTGGAGAGATAATGGCACTACTGAACGGCCCGTGAAGAACAAGATGCCTTCAGAAGACAATTTCCAATCAGAGGATGTATCCCCACCATGAAGAAACAGCTTCAACCGCTTAAAAATATCATCACTGGGCTGTTCCCAATGAATCAACTCCAACAGAGGAGTCAACTGGACACTCACCAAGAATGCCCTTCCACTATGTGCCCTAGTCTCCACATGCATCTAAGAAAAGACCACCATCAATGTCCACTCATCACTGGACTTCCTCAAAGAATACACTAGAACTCTTCTACTCAAAGCGTCATCCAACACATTACCATTTCATGGGGTATAGATAATGTCAAAGTCGAACCCTTGCAAGTACTCGATCCAGCGATGCTTCCTCAAGATGAGGTCATTCTACTAGAAGATATAGGGTATGCTTTTGTGATCAGTGTAGACCACAAAATTCTTCCCAAATAAGTAGTGACAACATGTCTTCAATTCATACATCCCCGCTGCCAACTCCATGTTGTGGTTGGGGTAATTCTTTATATTTGGTCGGAGTTGGCGAGAGAAATATGCCACCACGTCATCATCCTTCATAAGCACGCACCCAAGACCCATACATGAAGTGTCACAATAGACCACAGACCCCTTCTCGACCTCAGGAAAAATTATCATGGGTGTGGTAGTCAATCGACTCTTCAGATCCTCGAATGATGCTTGGCATTCGGGACCCCATACAAACTTTATCCCTTTCAGGGTGAGGGTAATCATCGGTGAATCAACCTAAGAGAAATCCTGAAATAATTGCCTGCAATAACTAGCTAGGCCATAGATACTCCTGATCTCGAACACATTCTTCAGCTGGTCCCATGACATAACCGCACTAATCTTCTCAGGTTCCACTAAAACCCCCTTCTCAGATATCACATGCTCTAGAAATATCACTTCCCTAATTCAAAAAGTTCACTTTGACAACTTTTCATAGAGATGGTGACCCGTAATGTACCCAAAAAGATCCTTAAGTGATGTTCATGTTCCTTCTTAGAGCCAGAGTATACCATAATGTCATCCAAAAACACCATAATGAAGGAATCTAGATACTAGTTAAACACCATGTTCATCAGTGCCATAAATACCACTGGAGCATTGGTCAATCTGAAGGGAAAGAAAAATACTAAAAGTGGTTGTACCTACTTTGGAAGGCTGTCTTAGGGATATCTGACTCCTTCACCCTAAGCTAGTGATAACCCGAACAAAAGTCTATTTTTGAGTACCAATTTCCCCCTTCAATTGATCGAAAAAATCATCTATTATAGGAAAAGGTTATTTGTTCTTAATTGTTTCCTTATTCAGATTTTGGTAGTCAATGCACAACCAGAGGGATCTGTTAGCCTTTTTCGCGAACAACACATTAGAAGCCTATAGAGAGACTCTTGGGTGAATGAATCCTTTAGATTCTATGTCATCCAGATGTATCTTTAATTCCCTCAGCTCGGTTGGGACCATTCGATAAGAGGGAAGAGATATCGGCTATGTTCCCGAGGCCAGATCAATCAAAAACTCCAAATCCTGCTCTGGGGGAAAACCTGAGAAATCATCCGGGAATACCTCTAGAAACTCATTTACTACATGAGGTAGTGTACCTCCAGGGGAAATACCATCATCCTCTGGCATGAGAGATGATAACATGAAGTTAATACTCCCCAACTCTGGGAGTGGAGGTCCTGCGCAAGATGACTGAGGATCCCATTCTCCCCAAAAAACCTGACGACTACCATGAGGTGCTGTGAAACTCACTCAACGCCTATATCCATTGATGTGTTCTTGGAAGTGTACTAGCCAATCCATGCAAATTATGAGATCAAAATGATCCATGTCAAAGACCAAGAGGTCCCACTCCCTCTTGACCCTTGACACGAAGAGCACACACGATGGGCACCTGAGACCATACTACTGCTACATTCACAAAAGCATCACCAACTCCATCGGAAAAGACAAATACTCAGTTGATAAATTAAGCATGTCCACAGAAAGGGATGAAATGAATGAAACCTAGGCACATGTATCAAAAAGGGAAGTATCTATAGAAGATGTGATCAGAACAGTACCTCTAACTATCGATGGCCCCGCCTCTGATCCTACTGGTGCCTGATCCACTGCATGGAAATGTCCAGTATCTGCTTGAGGATGACCACTAGTCTTTGGATTTTCCCTAAACTGGATTTGCCTAGAAGATGACCCAGCCCTACCACCACAGTTTCCAATTCAAGATCCCCTAGTCCTAGACAGCTCAAACTTTGTTGGAACACCTCTTGAAGACACTGACCCTGCCCCACTTGGAAGTGGACGTGCACACCACAGAAATGATGCAAATTACCAATACCTCCACACTGGTAACTGGGGTTCGGAGTAAGTGTACATTCTGGTCGTATTTGCCCAGGCTTCCCACACTGGTGGCACATGAACGATCTCAAATCAAAAGCAGCATACAAAAACTACCTAGAAGAGTTCCATGAACTATCACCTCCTTTCATCACATGATCCTCCTGCGTCCTTTTCATCTCTGAGGAGCTACCACTTTTCACTGCAGATACTGAACCAAAGAAACCAGCCATGCATTTACTATTAATCTCCACCATGCACGCCCGATCCACGTCCTCAGCATAGGTCCTCATCTTAAACAAGAACACCTCAGAGTATATATCGGGTTTCAATCCTTTTCCAACCTCTTGGTCTTCGGTTTCTCATTAGAGACACTTTTTGGAGAATATCAAACCAACTCAGTGAAATGGTTCGCATTGTCCATCATAGATAAATTCCCCTGAAAAACTTCCATGAACTTTCTAGATCTGGCATAAGCCAACACCTCAGGGGCAGTACTGTTCATAGAATACACCGTTGAAATCTCCACAACACATCTGCTTATTATCGCTTGCCTGAAGCACTAACTCCCACCACTTATGGCTGGGAACCTCCAACATAAAGGAGTCCCACTTCACCCTGAGCTCCTTGGGTGTTTCCAGGAACTCAAACATATGCTCGACCTTCTCGATCCATTCCTCTGCTTCATGGGGTTCTGAGCTGCCTCGGAAAGTAGGAGGCTTGTTTTACAGAAACTCCTGAGCTTTATCTTTTCTAGGACCTGTCTCTTCTACCCTAGTAGGAGTAAGAGCAGGATTTGGTCCTTGTCTTAGAGCTTGGACAGCCTGGACCACAACCTCAACTATCCTATGATCTAATAGTGTGGGAGAACTCTCTCCAACTTCATCTCGTGGGCGCGTGGGAGCATTCTGGGGAGGCATGTTGCTATAAAATGCAACAGTCACAAAACAATATTAAATACCACAATTATGAAATTTTTTTATCAAATACATCATGTATAAATAAACTAAACACATTCCAGTAAGAAAAGAAACCACTACTCCACCACCACCAGATGTCCACGTGTGGTATGAAACCCACATGTCTCACCTGGATGTAAAGTCAAACCGTAAATTCCAACATCCCCTGTTGACGTAGGGTCTTCCCCGACAGGTGTGGGTCAGGCACCCTACTCACAACCAAATCCCAAAGCCCCGATATTCCTAGCTCATGTCTATCCCAAATCATCCCAAAATGGAAATATAACCCAAAACATTAACCTTCTCTGATACCATTTTTTCACGAACCAAATCTGGTCACCACCAATACTGGGACCAAACCCAGCCCGTGAGAAGGCCCAAAGGGCACTCCCTATCCCCACGGGCTGGTACAAGTTCCCTTATATCATTTATCTTGTTTTTGGAATGGTTTACCCAAATATGTACACATAAAACATCAAAATATTTGATAAAATGAATATGAAAAATTCATACCAACAAGGTTTATACAAAAATCTAGAACTGAATAAATAAGTTCATATGCAATAAAAAAGATCCAAATACACAATGAAACACCAAAAAAACAGCCCCATGGAATCTACAGGACAAGGGGTCATCACCCACAAGCCGTCTCCACAACTCCGCCCCAAGGATGGGCACTAACATCCTGAACCACCATCACCCTTAGCCTTTCCTTTACCTGAGTCAAACATAACCATGTATTCTTACACCCAAGGGTATTAATTAGGGTGTGAGCCTAATCCCAATAGTATACCACCCAATTATTCCAAATATCATGCAATAAAATTTGAAAATCAAGCAGTTTTAATATGCAAAGAAAAGCAGTGATAAAATCCAAGAAGTACAACTTTCAATTGAAAACAATTTTCAAGCTAAAATTTTCAGAGTGTTCACACATTTAAATATATATGTTAGCTTATGTAAAGAACTTCCAAAAACACCCCAATAAAATGGAATATACCATAAACACAATGAGTAACAAAATCAGGAACACCCCTAGGCACTAGATAGTCTCGGGGCCCATGTACCTCATACCTCGGTGTAATGTAACCATAGTAAAATCCATTCTCTTGAACGAGAAACCAGTAGGGAACATACCCATATCCTAGTTTTCCCTAATAATAATCCACATATTTTAGTTATAGTTGTCTTTATCCAAATTCTATGTGAAATAGGGACAAAATTCATCTGGTCCACTAGCCGAACTAGTACACATCCGCCCCACCTAGGTACCCGGGCTTCCCGCTTTGTGCTCAAACAATATCAGAATGATACATATATCCATTTTCATATAAAACACCACTACTGGTCACACACAATCATTAAATTTTCTACACACATTTTATACCATTTAAAAGACACAACAAAACACTTTGAGTTTCAATAAAACAACTTCTCTAAATCTTTCCTTATTTTTCACCCTAAACCCATTGAAAACCCAACTTGAACACCATATTCAAATTCATATTTATCAAACCAGAATCCAAAAAACCCTAAAAAAAATTTAGACTCGTTCCATGATTTATAGATTAATCCCAATAAGCATCTCATGGAATACCCATGTAAAACACCCATCTCAACACCAAATCGGTACTCAAAACCCATTTTCTTAACAAACGTCACCCAAAACCAATTTCGCAGCAACGAACAAAGAATAATAATATTTAAAACATTATTTTCAGACGAAATAAAATTCAATAATTTCAACGATATAATTAAAAGGAATCCCTTAATCAACCAATAAAATATCTATATGAAAAAAACACAAATTTTACATGAAATTGACCCTTAAAATACACTTGCATTAAAAACACCATTAAAACAAAATTTTCATCCCCAAATCAATGGGTTAAGCATGAAAATATAGTAAACACAGTAGCTCTGTCAAAATTATTGCATAAAAAGTAGAATCACCTACCAAATTAGTTGAAACCTTGAATCAACATGTGAAAATCAAGTCGCACCACCACCTCACGAAGAGGGACTTAGAACAAACCTAAAACCAAAAAATTGGACCAATAAAACCCAAGGGTAAACCATCGATTTGAAACTCTAACCATTGTTAATTTGATACTTCAAGGAAAAGGGATGAAACCCCAATCAAATATAATTAAACGCTAAGAAATTTGAAAGAGGAATGGATGAGACTCACCTACTTGAGGGATATTAAAGAATATCCCCATATACACCAGTATCTGAATTTTAAAACTGTAAATATTTCAATTGAGGTTCGAAGAAGGATTAGGAGGTAATTTAGGAACTGGAATAAAGGATAAAGAGTTAGAATTGAGAGAGTTATGATGGAAAGAACTTACCTCCTCAAATTTGGGAGATTTTAGAAACCCTACTATATTTTTCACTCCATCACGATAAAGAAGATCTCCAAATAGGGGGGAGAGAGGTTTTCTGCGTGGCTGGGTTCAATGGTCTTGGTTGAGACTTGGAATCACTGAAAAAACATTAAAAATAAATATGTTATTAATTAAACAAATTTTATTTTTAAAACTAGAATTGGGCTTCCGTGCAGGCCCAATACCTTAAATAAAAACACATATACACCATGGTATGTATTTTTAAAGGCTCCAAATATCATTGGTGGTGTTAAACTGTCAGGGGAGGACATTTAAAAATTTTAATTGATGAAAAATGTTAAAAAATGAAAATATTATAAAAGAAACAATATTTATATTTAAATCTAGAATTGGGCTCATGGTTTGGCCCAAATCATGAAAACTCACTCATTCCCTTATAAAAGCTTGGGAAAACCCCAAAACAAAGAAAGAATTGAAAATAAATGAAAACTACCATTAAAATATTTCATGTATGTGAAAATTCTCCCCACCATGAAAACTTTCGGTCTCGGAAAGTCAACCTGATGTCTGACCAGAAAACAGCAACAAATACTCTTCCTCAACCCATGGCTTCCACTCACATGTCTCATGAGTATCATTACCATGTTTCCAAAGATCCACTACCAGAGTAATGGACTTCCCTTGAAGCACCTTCTCTTGGGAGTCCACTATTTACACCGACCTCTCAATAACAGACAAATAAGCCTCTAATTTTAGTTCTTCCCAACATTGCACATGGGATGGATCCAAGTTGTATTTCTTTAACTGGGAGACATGGAAGACATCATGGATGGACGTCAACTAAAAAGGTTAATCCAACCTATATGCCACCTTTCCAATATGCTCGGTGATCTCAAGGTCCCGACATACAGCGATAATAGCTTCCCTTACTTCCCAAATCGGTGATGGCCCAGACGAGGGGCCACTTTCAAGAATACCATGTCACCAACAAAAAACTCTATGTCACGACGCCTTTGGTCAGAGAATTATTCATGGTGACTATGAGCTGTCAATAAATGTTGCATGATCAACTTTTCCTTCTCAGATATCTCATGTACCAGACTTGGCCCAATTAGTGAAGTCTCACCCACCCCAGTCCAACATAGGGGGGCCAACAAGGAAGAACATAGAGCGCCTCAAAAGTAGCCATTCGAATGAAGGATTGGTAACTATTATTATAAGAAAACTCAACCAGCCCCAAATGGATATCCCAAAAACCTTCAAAGTCCATTAGACATGCATGAAACATGTCCTCCAAAATCTGATTTACCGGCTCTGTCTGACCATCCGTCTGAGGGTGTTATGCTGTGCTCATCTTAATCTGATACCCCAAGGCCTTTTGAAGGCTTTCCAAAAATCGAGAAGTGAAGCATGGGTCTCTATCTGAGGCAAGTGCTGATGGTACACCATTGAGTCTCACCACTTCCAAAAGATACAAATGGCCCAGCTCATCCACTTTAGTTGTATCTTTTATCAGAATGATGTGGGCTGATTTTGTCAGACGATCAATCACCACCCAAATAGAATTCTTACCCCAAGGTGTACGATGTAAGAAAAAAATGAAGTCCTTGGAGACCTCATCCCACATATAGGTAGGAAGGGGCAGCAGTTGGAGCAAACCAGAGGGCCTTTGGTTCTCTTCTTTCACCTGCTGGCATGTGTTGCATCTTGACACAATGTACGCTATGTCTCGTCTCATACCTGGCCACCAAAACATTCAACAAACATCATAATACATCTTAGTGTACCCCGGATGGACAGCCCACTGATAATGGTGGCTATCCTACATCACTACATTCTGCAGAGATAATGGCACTAATGAATGGCCCTTGAAGCACAAGATGCCCTCTGGAGACGATGACCAATCAGAGGATGTCTCCCCACCATGAAGAAACTACTTCAACCACTGAAAAAGCTCATCAATGGGTTGTTCCCGCTGAATCAACTCCAAATGATAAGGAGTCAACTGGATGCTCACCAAGAATACCCCTCCACTGTGTTCCCAAGTCTCCACATGCATTTGAGAAAAGAGCCCCATCAAAGTCCACTAATCACTAGACTTTCTCAAAACCTGCAATGGAACTCTTCTACTCAAATCATCGGCCACCACATTACCCTTTCCGGGGGTATAGACAATGTCAAAGTTGAACCCGTTCAAGTACTCGATCCAGCGACGCAGCCTCAAGTTGAGGTCCTTCTCCGAGAAGATATAGTCTATGCCTTTGTGATCAGAGTAGACCAAAAACTTCTCCCCAAAGAGGTAGTGACACCAAGTATTCAAATCATGCATCACCGCTGCCAACTCCAAGTCATGGGTAGGGTAATTATTTTCTTGTGGTCAGAGTTGGCGAGTGCCATATGCCACCACATGATCATACTTAATAAGAACTCACCCAAAACCCATACCTGAAGCGTCATAATAGACCACATACCCCTTTCTGGCCTCTAGAAAAATAAGCACGGTGTGGTAGTCAACCGCCTCTTCATCTCCTCGAACGATGCCTAACATTCTGGACCCCACACAAACATCACCCAGTTTTGGGTGAGCGTAGTCATCGTTGAAGCATGCTGAGAGAAATCCCAGACAAATCGTCTGTAATAACCAACCAGGCCAAGGAAACTCCTGATCTCAAACACATTCTTTGGATCCTCCTATGAAATTACCAAATTAATCTTCTTAGGATCCACTGAAATGCCCTGCTCATAGATCACATGCCCCAGAAACTCACTTCCCAAATCCAAAAAGTGAACTTTGGAAACACTGCATAGAGGAAGTGATCCCATAATGTACCAAAAATGATCCTCAAGTGATGTTTGTGTTCCTCCTTAGATCCAAAGTATACTAGAATGTCATCCAAAAACACCACAACGAAGGAATCAATATACTGGTGAAACACCCTATTCATGAGTGCCATAGAGACTACTGGAGCATTGGTCAATCCAATGGGCATGACCAAATAATCAAAGTGGTCGTACCTGCTTTGGAAGGCTGTCTTAGGGATATCTGACTCCTTCACCCTAATTTGGTGACAACACAAATGAAAGTCTATTTTTGAGAACCACTTTTCCCCCTTCAATTGATCGAACAAATCATCTATTCAATGAAAAGCTTATTTTTTCTTAATTGTTGCCTTATTTAGCTTTTGGTAGTCAATTCAAACCAGAGGGATCTGTTAGCCTCTTCGCGAACAACACGGGAGCGGCCCAAGAGAGACTCTCGAGTGAATGAATCATTTGGATTATATGTCATCCAACTGTATTGTTAGTTCTTTATACTTGGTAGGGGACATTCAATAAGAGGAAAGAGATGTAAGTTGTGTTCCCGATGCCAGATCAATCGAAAACTCCACATCCCTCTCCGAGGGAAAACCTGAGAAATCATCTGGGAATTCTTCCATAATATCTTTCAATACATGAGGTAGTGTACCTCCATGTGAAATACCATCATCCTCTAGCATGATAGATGATAACTGGAATTTAAGACTTCCCAACTCTGGGAGTGGAAGTCCTACGTGACCAGACCGAGGATCCCATTCTCCCCGAAAAACCTGACAACTCCCATCAGGTGCTGTGAAACTCACTCACCTCCTCTAGCAATAAATGTGTGCATGGAATTTTACTAGACAATACAAGACATGTATGACATAAAAAAGATCAATGTCTAAGGCCATGAGGTCCCACTCCATCTAAACCCCTGACAGGGTAGGCGCACACGATGGGCACCTGAGACCCTGCTCCTTATTCTTTCCCAATGGCGTCACCAACTCCATTGCAAAATAAAACAAATCGTTGATAAAATCAGCATGTCCACACAATGGGAATAAATGAATGAAACAGAGGAGACTGTATCAAAAAAGAGAACTAGCCATAGAAGATTCGATCATAACAGTACCTCGAACTGTCGATGGTCAAGCCTCTGATCCTACTGGTGCCTGATCCACAGCATGAATATGTCTTGTATCTGCCTGAGGATGACTACTAGTCTGTGGTTATGCCCTAAACTAGATCTGCCCAGAAGATGACCCAACCCTACCTCCATGGCTGCCAAATCGAGATCCCCCAGTCCTTAATGGCTCAGACTGTGCTGGCACTCCTCTTGAAGCCACTGACCCAGCCCCACTCGGAAGTGGACGTGCCACACCACAGAAATGCTGCAAATTCCCCCTTACCTCCGCACTAGTAACAAGGATTTGGAGAAATTGGAAATGTTGTTGGGATGTGCTCGGGCTTCCCACACTGGTGGCACATGACCGATCTCGCATCAGAAGCCGCATTCGAAAAATCCCTAGAAGAGTGCCCTGAACTTCCACCTCCTTTCATCACATGATCCTACTGCTTCCTTTTCTTATTTGAGGGGCTGCCACTTCCCACAACTGATACTAAACCATAGAAACCAGCACTGCCTTTTCTATCAGTCTCCACCATGAACGCCCGATCAAAGAACTCAACATAGGTCCTCAGCTTAAACAAGAACACCTGGGAGTATATCTCTGGTCGCAAGCCTTTCTCAATCCTCTGGGTCTTTGCCTACTCATTTGAGATAATTTCTGGATCATATGGAACCAACTCAGCGAAAAAGTTAGTGTAATCCATCACAGATAGTTTCCCCTGAACAAGTTCCATGAACTATCTTGACCTAGCATAAACCAACACCTCAGGGAAGTACTGTTCATTGAGGACAGCCTTGAAATATCCCTAGCACATCTGCTCATTCTTCCCAGCTTGAAGCACTGACTCCCACCACATACGGCTGGGACCCTCCAACAGAAAGGAGGCACACTCCACCCTTAGATCCTCAGGTATTTCTAGGAAATCAAAAAAAAACTTGATCTTCTTGAGCCATTCCTATGCTTCCTAGGGTTCAAATATGCCTCGGAAAGTAGGAGGATTGGTTTTCAGAAACTCCTGAGCTTTATCTTCTCCAGGAAATGTCTCTTATTCCCTAGCAAGAATAATAGATGGATTTGGTCCGTGTCCTAGAGCATGGATAGTCTGGACCACAACCTCGACTAGCCTTTGATCAGTCGGTGTGGGAGAACTCTCCCCAGCTTCCTCCCGTGGGCGCGTGGGTGCTTTCCGGGGAGGCATGTTTCTACAAAATAAAACAGTCATAAAACAATAATCAATACCATAATTCTGAAAAATTTTAATCAAATAAATCATTTATAAATAATCTAAACACAATCTAGTTATAAAAATACAACTACTCCACCTCCGCCCAATGTCCCCATGGGGTCTGCAGCCCATACGTCTCACCGGGATGTGAAGTCAATCCGTAAATTCCAATGTCTGCTGGTGACTCAAGGTCTTCCACAAGAGGTGCGAGCAAGGAAAACTACAAACAACCAAAACCCCGATCCCCAATAGTCCTAGCTCCTGTCAATACCAACTCATCCCAAAATATAAATATAACCCAAAAACATTTATCTCCTCTAATACAATTTTGTCACGAACCGAATCTGGTCACCACCAATACCGGCACCAAACCCAGCCCGTGACAAGTCCTGATGGGAGCTCCCTATCCCCACGGTCTGGCACAAGTTCCCAGGTAACATTTATCTTGGTTTGGGAAGGGTTTACCTGAATATGTATTCATAAAACATCAAAATATTTGATAAAAAGAATCTGAAAAATTCATACCAACAGGGTTTATACAAAAATCCATAACTGAATACATAAGTTAAAATGCAATAAAAAAGTCCAAACACACAATGAAATATAAAAAAAAATTCCATGGACTGCAGATGGCAAGGGGTCGTCACCCCCAAGCCGTCTCCACAACTCCGCCCAAAGGATGGGGACTAACACCCTGAACCGCCATCACCCATAGCTTTTCCTTTACCTGAGTCAAACATAACAAAGTATACATACACCCAATGGGTGTAATTAGGGTGTGAGCCTAATCCCAATAAAATACCACCC
Organism: Viscum album; assembly: GCA_963277665.1. Classification (NCBI taxonomy): domain Eukaryota; kingdom Viridiplantae; phylum Streptophyta; class Magnoliopsida; order Santalales; family Viscaceae; genus Viscum; species Viscum album. The sequence goes on from OY728127.1 coordinate 322,433,261, forward strand.
AATGATTCCAAATATCATGCAATACAATGTGAAAAACCAAGCAGTTTTAGTACGCAAAGAAAAGCAGTGATAAAATCCATGAAATGGAACATTCAATTGAAAACACTTTTCAAGATAAAATTTTCAGAATGTTCACAAATATAAATAGACGTGTTATCTACTGTAAATTAATTCAAAAAACACCCCAATACATGGGAAATACCAAAAATACAATGAGCAACAAAATCAGGAACACCTCTAGGCACTAGATAGTCTCGGGCCCCAAGTACCTCATACCTCGGGGTAAAGTAACAGTTGTAAAATCCATTCTCATGAACGAGCCACTAGTAGTTAACATACCTATAACATAGTGGTCCCCAATAATCATCCATATAGTTTAGTTATAGTTGCCATTATCCAAAATCTAGGTGAAACAGGGACAAAACCCATCCGGTCCACTTGTTGTACTAGTACACATCCGCCCCATCTAGATACCCGGGTTTTCCCCTTTGGGCTAATACAATTTCAGAATGATACATATATCCATTTTCAAATAAAACACCTCTAATAGACACATACAATCATTACTGTAGCTACACACTTTTTTTACAATTTAAAAGACACAACAAAACCCTTTGAGTTTCAATAAAATAACTTCTCCAAATCTTTCCATGTTTTGCACCCAAAACACTTTGAAAACCCCACTTGAACACCATATTCATAGTCATATTTATCAAAATAGAATCCAAAACACCCTAAATATTTATTTAAACTCATTTAATGAGTTATAAAACAATCCCGATAAGAATCAAATGGAATCCCTATGTAAAACACCCAATTCAACACCAAATCGGTACTCAAACCCCATTTCCTTAACAAACGTCACCCAAAACCAATTTCGCAGAAACGACCAAAGAATAATAACATTTAAAACATTATTTTCTGACCTAATACAATTCAAAAGTTCATGTAAATAATTAAAATTCATCCCTTAATCAACCAATAAAAGATTTATATGAAAAAAATAAAAATTTCACATCAAATTGTCCCTTAAAATTCACTTTCATTACAAACACCACTAAAACCAATTTTTTCCACACCAAATCATTGGGTTAAACATGAAAATATAATAAACACTGTATCTATGTCACATGGACTTCATACAAAGTGGAATCACCTACCAAATTAATAGAAACCTTGAATCAACGTGCAAAAATCAAGTTGCACCACCACCACACCAAGAGGGACATAGAAGAAACCTAAAACCACAAAATTGGACCAATAAAACCAATGGATAGACCATAGGTTAGAAATCCTAACCACTGGTCATTTATTACTTCAAGGAAAATGGAATAAACCCCATTCAAATAGAATTAAACCCTAAGCAATCTGAAAGAGGAATGTAAGAGAATCACCTACTTGAGGGATCTTAAATAATCATCCCAAATACACCAGCATATGAATTTTAAAATAGTAAAAAAATATTGGGAGGTTATAAGAAGGATGGGGAGGTAATTTAGAAACTGTAATGGAAGAAAAAGAGTTATAATTGAGAGAGTTATGGTGGAATGAACTTACCTCTTCAAATATGACCTATTTTAGAAACCCTAATATGTTCTGCACTCAATCGCGATGAAGAAGAGATCCAATGAGGGGGGAGAAAGGTTGGGAGCGTGGTTGGGTTCAATGGGCTTGGTTGAGAAACAGATTCACCAAAAAATCAATAAAATTAAATATGTTTTTAATGAAATGAATTTTATTTTTACAACTGGAATTGGGCTTCTGGGTAGGCCGAATCACTTAAATAAAAACCCATATACACCATGGTTATGGATTTATAAAGGCTACAAATTGTGATGGTGGTGTTAACATATCAGGGGAGGCCATTTAGGAATTTCAATGGATGAAAAATTTTGATTAAGGAAAATGTTATAAAAGAATCAAAATTTATTTTGAAATCTAGTAGTTGGCTCATGGTTTGGACCAATTCATGAAAACTCACCCATTCCTCTATAAAATCTTGGGAATCCCCCAAAAAAAGCATGAATGGAAAATAAAGGGAAAATACCTTTAAAATATTTCATGTATGTGACAAACAATATAGGACCCTAGCAATAAATGTTACATAATAATGATTTATTAATGGAATTTATATTCAATCACATTGAATATATTTTTTGGTTTAGAGTTTTAGATAATTAGGTCAAAACAATTACTTAACAACCAAAATATTTCTAAGTAGACATGTCAAATTTTTATCCCCTTTACATAAATCGAAATCATTTTAAAATAAAAGATGAATTATATTTCTTGATAAAAATATTCACAACATTCATCTTGTTTTTTTCATTTATCTTAACCATCCTTATACCCTATGCACAACATTTCAAAAACATGTGATGAGAACAAAATCACTTTAATGGATATAAAATAAGAAATGAAACCATTAGTCCATAAATATTTTATACTCATGAAAACATTTTTGAGAAATCATTTTTTCACCCACAAATCATAGACATCATAGCTTACCTAATAATATCATACGGTTCTTATTAAACTCACAGAAATCATAAATCATAAAGGAATCTTGTGGAATCCATGTAATTATTACTTTTTATCATTCACAGCTACATAGGGAGTAACCTCCATAGTTACGTTTGGAATACCCATCACAGTATACTATCTATGTATCTTAGGGGTAACCCAATAGGTTAACTTCATGAAGTTACAAAATGAATTAAGGAGATATCTCAGTCTTACTCACTCTCCTTTTACCTTTAAACCACCTGTATACATAAACAATTCCCAAGAACCTAAACATAGTAATGATACATAAAACAATAATATAGGAAAAATGAAACGTACACATTGAAATAACATAATATAATTTAAATATATTGAAATAAGAATTCAATTTTTAATCCATTTTCAATTCTAAAATACATGAAATAGGAATACGGTTTGTATTTTTCTTTTAAAAAACTTATGAATTGTATAGGTTTCAATATAAGAAATAATGGTCATTGGGGTGGAAAAGGTATAGTCTTCATATATGTTTAAAAAAACATTGCTTTTCTATTTAGTAAAATGATTTTTATCAGAAGATTCCTCTTAAGAACATTTGAATAATGTTAAAATTCAAATTGGTTTATTAGACACCATATAAAATAAGGTGGTTTATATTATCAAAATATGCCTCAAATAATGGAGATTGAGATAAAAAAACTTACCTCAAATCCATATTATCTCATACGTTCTTTATTTTATGAAATAATAAACATTTTCTAATTTATACTTTATTGGGAACCCATTCGATATCTATTATTCCATTTATATCAATTTTTACCATGTTATTATAGTTACATAATTATTGAAGATTATATCGGATGTTTAGTCGATCTTCAATACATGAGGTTGAATTGAACTTGGTGTGACGACAATAGACCATGTGGTCATAATTCCAATCACTATAGAATAAAATTAATTGAACAATATTAATTTTTTTATATCAATTAAACTTTATTTTCATTTATTAAATATGTATATTAAAAATGAACAGCATTACAATCATGGTGATAGTAAGACGTATGTACCCGTGAGTAACTATTTCATTTAAAATGATAATTACGAGAAGAATATAAATATTGTTTATTTATAGAAAAAAATTAATATAAAAAATACCATATTAATTATTTAAATAAACTTATATATTTAATCCAAGTGAAGTGGGGATTATAAATTATTTTTATCACTTCACTGAGGTTATAGTTCACACATACGCACCAACAACGTCATATTTTTTATGTGCATGGGATGTAAGAACGTAATTGATATATTATTCAATAATATTGATAAATATGTCATGAATATCTCCTAAAAACATTAATTCAATCATTAAAACCTATCGTGAGAGATCGTTATGGGAAACAAATTATATCTTTTCAAGGAAGTTATAGTTCACATGCACGCACGAATGATTAAAACTTTTCTGATTTATTAGAAGAGAAGATGATTTTTGGTGGTGTTATTAACATAATTTAATATCAATATAGTGTGGATAATTGAGCTATTAATTCATAATGGATTGAGAATATTTCAATTTAGTGGAAGAATAATGAAAATAAAAAAACTTAAATAAAAACATATCATTTCATTCGTATGATCATATTTCTTAACCGCTTAATAAATAGAAGGAGGGTGTTATATCTAAAATAAGGAATTGATAATGCGTATAGAAATTATAATGAGGTATTATGAATGATCTTGGGAAAACCAAATGGTTTTTAAATTGTATGTAATAAATACGATTGGGTGCCGTCTTATAAGAGAGGGGAGGGGCACTCTAAGAATTATTAAAAGAAAAAAATTAATATAAATCAATTTTCTCTTCCAAATGGGTAAAAATTTATTTATTTTGAATATATTATGCTAATAAGCCTAAATATAATTAACTAATTAAAATTATATAAGTTTTTAATATTTTTAAACCCATATCATTTTGTTTTAACCCCTTTAACTTTTACCATTTTATCATGTAATTTACATTTTGAGTGTTAAAATAATTACAAAATCATTACAAAAGACCAATTAATGTTTCATTATTTATATTTTTAAACTTATACAAACATATTGGCCGAATAATAATTTTTTTAAATTTTATATCCATTCATTACAAATTATATATTATATGATATGGATTATGTTAATTTTGGCATTATTTATTACATTACTTTTTAAAATATAATAAAAACATGATTACTTTAAAAAATCTACACTAACATGCCAAATAAATATATAAAATTTATTTTATGACATAAAATATTACAAATATTCTTTAGTTTAATATTATTATTATCATTTACGTGATTCTTTTTTAAATAAATCTGTTGTTGCATCATTGTTGTGTGAGAATAAAATTTAATTATTTAATTTATAAAATTTATAAATAAATTATCATGATGTATATAAAAATTTTATCATTTAAAATAATATTTTTACTTGAATTTATCTTTTACAAAAACCTGTATTAAAAATGTTATACTTATTTAAAATATAAATATTACAATTTTAACTTATCTTTAAAAAAAATTAATTAATATAATATTCATACAAAAGTGCCTTAAAAAAGATATAATTTCATAAAAAAGTTTCTTTTTTTCAACCCCCACTCAAAAAATTAAATTAGGATAAGTTTAAGGGTAATTTTTAAATATTACAATATCATTTTTACCGTTAATTACATGACTTTCTTTAAACCATGGTATATAAAATGCTAAAGATATAATTCACCAAAAATTATGTTTATCACATTAGATCATAATTTTCATAGTAATTAAAACATATTATGTGTTTTTATGAAAACATAAATCGTGGATGTGGATAAATTAGGTTTAACAGTAATCTTGTAGATGTGGCGAGAAGGTGGGTAAAATAGATATTCAAACAATCCATTAAATTTTTATAAATAATTTGAATATACAAATTACTCTAATGACATTCATTGAATAAAATTATCAAAATATTAGTTAATTATAATATAAAACCAAATAAAAATATAATATAACTATGTATAATTTAGATTAAAAAGTAGTTTACAGTGCAATATTTTAATGATTCATTATAAAAGGAATATTATTCGAAAAAGAAAGAAACTAAACAAAAATAAATTATAAAAATATAATTTTAAATAAGAATTTTAATTTTCAATATAAAAATTATAAATAAATCAAAAAATATTATTATGGAGGGTTCTCCATCAGAAGGCGGTAAAAATATATTTTAAATATATTAGCGCATTTATGCCTAAAATTGGATTTATTATTATTTTATCCCCATGAAATTTATTTGAAGAAAGGAAAACATTTAATATACATGTATAAACATTATATAGTTATTTATATTCATTCATTCTAACACAATGGATAGGTGATAACTACATGTTACAATAACAGTATAAATAATATAATATTTTTTGGTATAACTCAGTCTTGTGTGCAACATAAGATTTGAAAGAAACCGATTATAGCTTTTCCGGTATTCTATTAGACATAACATCCCATTTAATGTAAAATTACTATCTATTTCCGAAATATCAGTAGATATGAAAATTTTTTATGATACAACCCATGATTTTAAAAATAAATTTATTATTTAATGCATAAAACACTGAGTCTTTAGAAAACATAACTTTCTTATAACCTAGCCAGTAAACTTAATTTTACCACCCCTATAATTTGAATTTGAAAAATATGACTTACACTGTTGCAATCATTATGTTATTTAGATTCTTATAGGAACAAATTAATTTTTTTCGAATAGTTACGTACCCTTATGAATAATAACTTGACCCTTATGAAGAGTAAAATGACCCTTGTAAGAAAAAATATACCCTTATGAATAGTAAATTTAATAGTAATGTACCTTTATTAATAGTAACCTGGCCCTTATGAATTCTAATGCAAACATATGAATAGTAACCTCACCAATGTTAATAAAAAAAATTAGGCACCTTATAAATGAGAGAGTGTATATTAAAATTGACAAATAAAGTGTTGGTATTTTTAGGAAAAATAAATAATTAATTAAAGTTATATATATATAGAATAATTTAAAAGATAATTAATTGTCATAAAATGTATTCAAAAATCAATATTTGGTTTTCCTATGATTATAAGATATTTTTTTGAGACCTTAGTTATTTTTTTGATGTTCCATAAAATCCATTATAATATTAAAATTGTTATTTTTCGTGTAAATAAGGATTGTAATTAAAAACTAAATTTATCATATTTATAAATTTATTTTCTTAAAATGGAGTTCATTTTTGGATTCTAAAAATAAAAAAAAGGATTAGATGAATTTTTGTTATTTTTAAGAAATAGTTTGATTTATATTGAATAGTAAATAATAGAGTTTATTATAAAATATGGAATTTTTGTGACATCATGATGAAATTATTATGATATAAAAAATTATTTAAACAATTTAATAAGTAAATAATTATATTAAATGTGTAATATTGTACAGAATTAATTTATAACATGAAACGTATATTTTTCATGATATATATAAAAATAGTTTTCAATGTCGACACAATGCCACCGTAGCACTAACAAAGTCAAAATTGGTAAGTTTTATAATAAATGAGTGATAAAAATTATTTTCATTACTTATATATTAATTATTATGTATTATTTATCTCTTTTATTTTTAATTTTAAATATTATTTTTATATAAAATGGGTATTATCCATATGTATCTGAAATGGATGTGTTGGGCAAGAAAAGGTAAAATAAAAAATTTAGGAAGATGTCTTTTTATGTATAAAAGTGAATATACATAATGAATAAATTCACAATTTTAATTTTATCCTAGTTAATTTATATTTATGATTTTTTTATTTTTAAATACGAAATTATTATCATTAATGATTATTCAATGCCGATGCAGAACATGGGAAAGAATAAGAAAATTAAACAAAACATTTTTAATTAAAAATACGAGAATCATTAAATGAACCATATTTTGGATATTTTATTTATATAATCGGTTTTAGACTGTTATCATGTTTATATTCGAATTTGGGACATTTTGGACCCACATGAATCAATTTAAGTCCTTTATATTATTTTATTTCAAAAGAAATTAAAGATGTAAAATTACTATTTTTAATTTTAAAAATATTATTATATGATATTTCCCATATATTTTTTTCAAACAAAAATAGTCTTTGGATATATAATAAAATTACCTTTTCATGGTATTTTATTTCAAATTTTTAGACAAAAAATATACACCATAATGTATTCCACAAAGATGAGGCAATGTAAAATTAATTAACGAATAAATAAACTAAATGTTATTCAAAATAATAAAATAAAATAAAATTTATTTCTAGTCTATTTCATGGATTCCATAGATGGATATGCCATTTCTATGATATAAGATAAAATTTTATTCGCTATTTAAAATTTTATATACGGGTTTAAAAATGTGAATAGTTTTATTTGAAAAAATTGTTTTTCATGTATAAAATAATTTATTAAATTATCTAAAAATTAAAAAATTATTGAAAAATCCAAAAAATAAATTTATTAATTCAAAAATTTGACCCCCTTTATTTTTAAGCCTTTTGAGTCTTGAAACCTATAATATATTTATTATATTTTTATAATTTTAAGGATTCCTAAGTTACCCATCAGCTAACTTATAAAAGGAGTCTCCTTCCTTCAAAAATTTCATGACCATAAGCCTTCTTATTTAGCAAAACTCTACAAAAGTAGACCCTTCTCACCCATTCAAACATTATCGTGCTTCTAGTCTCACAAATGTACCACTTCCAAGATCCATAAGGTGATTTCAAAAGATAAATATTCACGTGGTAATATTTACTCTTCTTCTCTTTTAAATTCTTTATCACTTATACCTTATCGTGGACAATAATCCAATTATTCATGAAAACTAAAGTACCATATATTTAGTTTGGTTTTTTTATAATATTGGAATATTCAAGAATTATCTCTTCTTTTCCCTCCATTTATAATATAAATGAGAACATCGTCTGAGATGTGTAGATTATCACATTCAAGGAAGACATGTTTTCAATTTGCATTACTATCTTCAAGACAGGTCCTAAAACCTTTATAATGGTTTAACCAGATCATAATATGTTTATTTTATCAATTTTAAAGTTTTTTTAATCCTTACACACTAATAATATTAAATAATAATACAAAACAAGTTCATTATGCACAAAACTACCATGTTAATCCAAGCATTTATCATTGACTTTTATCTAATGAGTCATCCTCATGGAATATAAACAGGATCATTATAAGACAAATAATATCTATTTAATGTCACTAATAATATATATTAACAAATCTAAATTTTTAACCACATTTCAAACAAACTTCCATTCATGAATACATGTAAACTGATCATGAAAACCAAAGAATAAAAAACTTACAAAACAATAAAATTGAACCACTTAAACCCATCAAAATTCCATGAATGCAGGTAATATGGTTAAAATAATTCAATTAAATGTAGAGTAAATCATGGAGTTATTTTATAATGAACCCAAATCTTGTTATTTAGGTCGTTAAAATTATGTGAAGAACACCATCAAACTGAAGGTAAAGGTCTCTTCATCTCACATCCATGTTTCTGAGATATTCTGTATTCCCCACTACTACTTGTGTGTGGTGTATCTCTACCACCCATTGATTTTTAATATGATGAATATAATTATTTTCATGATATTAAAATTATGATTTGATGATTATTAATATGGGAGAATACTATTTAATTGGTTAAAAAGTTGTAAGTATTTTCTACCCGGACCTCTATTTTGATTCTGGTTGCTCTGATTCTCCACTCACATCAATGAAATTATTATTTATTAATATTTACTCCTAATAAATTTTTTGTGAATTTATTATATATGTTTACCAATCATAATCCTTCTTTATTTTATAGGTATTTATATGTTTTGAAATAATATTTCAAAAAATTATTATGAATTTTAATCCTGAATCAAGGAACATCTTGAATTCATATATATTTTGAAGTTCACATTATAATCTATTTTAAGCCATTTTATCTTCCTAAAATCACATATTTTAACATGCGAAATCTATTTTTGTTCATTTCTGGTAATATGAATGAAAACATGCCTTTTCTCATTAAAATCACATTAATGAATTGCTTTAAATGCACTAAATTGTTTTATTTGTAATGTTTCATTAAAAACACCTTTTTTACATGAATTCACTTCTGTTGGACATAATTTATGCCTAAAATATTATTTCAATTTCCTTCCCTATTATTTTTTGGGATATAAAATTTTAAAACAATATATGTGACCAAATAAAATGATTTTCTAAAAGAGATCTTCTTTCTAATTAAAATGGATTTTCTCACCTCACATTTGTAGGTTCCATGTGCAACAGAAGGGCAGTTTGGACGAAAACCAATTTATTTTTTAGCATGATCAATGATTATTCTAGTATCAATACGATGATGAACTCAAGTCTCCACAAAATAGATTCAAATATTTAGATAAAGAAGGAAGAGGCCTGAAACATTTAGAGAGGAATTTTTACATCATGCTTATAATTAATTTAATTATTTTCATAATAAAAAGAATACATGGGTCCTTTGTATATTTTTCATTGATGATGTTGATCATTTGGAATGACCCTTAGGTATTATCTAATTTCACTTGAGATGATCCAAACTAGAATCCCTCTAGTGGTGATCCACATGTTCTCTGATGGCCTCCGATCAATACCACTGTTCTTCAAGTGCCGGCATTGCAAAGAGAGTGTATTTTGTTAAAAATTATTGATCACATTTTCATTAGCCTTGAATAACATCTCTTGTTATTGAGAAGGGTTGGAAAAGTATTTGAAATATAAATTGTTTAGTTCAATAATTCTCAATTCTCTAAGCATGTGTGGTGTTTTATATGTCACAGTAGATGTTCTTGTCTATTTATATGCATGGTACTTCTGTTACAATATTTAATTTCATAACATCAATTAATTACATTCATGAACATAGAGAAAAACCATTCTCATAATAAAAATCCCTTTCCATTATTTATAGTATGTCAACTTGTGCAAAACAGAATTATGAATAAAATTCCATGTCACAGAATAATAGCAGGGTCATTATTATTTTATCTTGTACCAAAAAAATTTATCTACTATCTTGGAAATAATTATTTTACTTCTAGACCAGCCTTGGTCTGACTGATCTCCATTTCCATTTATTGAAAACTAAACTAAATAAATAAATAATTTATTCCCTTATATAAATATTTTATTTACAAACCAGTAAATTAATATTTATTAAATTTTCAATAAAATAAAAAAAATATGTTTTATTTAATTTATGTGATCATCATAACATCAATAAAATTATTACACGGTCTTGAAAATAATATTTATTTCATTAATTATTTTCAAATATAATTTAACTGAGACCACGAGAAACACATAGTGTGTGACCCTCTAGTATTCTTTCTCTTTGGATTTAGGAGGGCTTCCCTAAAGTCAAATATTACTATCTAGCAACGAGTCAAGGCACCATAGATAAATAATGTAATGTCCTAACGACAATATTCACATACGAATGGTCACTGTGTAATATAATCCCTTTGTATCAATATCTCTTCAAGAAGGTTTCATGATAATGTCATCAACCTTTATGTTTAATACGTCATTTATTGACTACATGAAATAAACATGTCGTAACACCATAGACATAGAATTTTTTGTGATGGTTCTATCTAAATCAAAGGGATGAGATATCAACTTCCATAAATGGAAGGGAAAAATCCTTCCTCGACTAGCCCATTAAAATCACGTCACCTGTGACACACCCAATGAACCATACATCCCTCCAACAGTCTGTGTGACTTTTATCGTCAATAAATCAATGTTCATGAATTGTGACATTTATTAATGATAATCATAATGTATAAGGATCATTACACATGTTTTTAGATGGAAATATCCAATGACACCAAAACATGAGGAATTCCAATGTGATGGTCTGCTCTCATAATCTCATGTCTTGGTGATTACCAAGTGAGAACTTTATGAGAGGTAGTCTCATCTACTAACGAGTACTCATACCTGCCATAATACATGCTATGTGTCTCTTCATAGTATGTCATCCAAACATAGAACAATATGTAAGAATATTTTTTATAGCATTTCATGTTTTTCATCATAGCGGGGAACTGCCTTGACCTATTCATTGAAAAAAATACACTAGTAAATTATTACATCATAGTCAGGAAAAACAATGTAGAATATGTAATAAGATGTTTAAAATTTAAATACATTTAATATCCATGTAATCAATGTACAACCAGTTGATTCTAGGACACCTAATATTACAAAAACTACTTGGACAAGAGGTAATAACCTATGTCATTCAGTCCCCTAGGACTCACATGGGGGTCTAGTTTCTATTGAATCATGTCTTTAGTCAAGGGGTCTCCCATTTTTTATTCCATGGAAATGTTTCTCCCTATAACATCACCTCTCTGAGAAAAATCCCTAAAGAGATGATACTTCTAATATATGTTCTTCATCTACTAATATGACCTTGGCTCTTGTGCGAGATCCAGTGATACAAAATTATCACAACACAGTGTTATTGGATCTTTAATACTATGTATCACATCTAACTCTTGTATGAAGCTTCATATCCCAAATGATTCCTTAGATCCCTTAGCTGCTATGATTTACTAAGACTATACTGTAGAATATTCGACCACACTCTTCTTTGAGCTCTTCATGCTCATTGAACCTCCATTAAAAGTGAACATGTATCCCATTTGTGACTTAATTTCATCTTGATCAGTCTAGAGACTAGAATCTGCATATCCTCTAATGATTAGTTCCTCAGCTCCTCCATAAACCATGAACATATCATTATTACGACTCATATACTTTATGATAGTCTTGACTACCATCCAATGGAAGTCACCTAGGCCATCTTGATATCTTCCTACCCCACTCAATGTGTAGGTGACATCCAGCGTAGTACCTAGCATGACATATATGACCGACCCAAAGGCTGATGCGTATGGTTTCCTTGCCATTATATTAATTTTCTAATGTGTATGTGGACACATTTTCATGGAAAGATGAATGCCATGTGATGATGGAAACAACCCCCACTTGGATTTTTCCATACAAATCTCTTCATTATCTTATCAATGTATGTACTTTGAATTTGGCCTAAAAATATCTAGGATCCATCACGATGCATCTTGGTGGAAAAAATATACGCTTCCTTTCCCAAGTCCTTCAACTAGAATCACTGAATCAATGATGCCTAAATAGACTATATGATTGGTTTCTCATTTCCAATAAGTAATATTTCATCAACATATACTATTATAAAAACAACAACACTCCCAATAAACCATTTGTAGACACAAGTCTCACATTCATTCTTGATAAAACAAAATTTCATTATGGATTCATCAAAACAAATGGTCCATGACCTCGATGCTTTCATAAACCCATAAATGGATTTCTAAAACTTGAATACCTTATTGGAATCATTTTTCATCATAAAACCTTCAGGTTGGGTCATGTAGAAATATTCCAAAAGGTTCTTGTTAAGGAAGGCTGTTTTGACATCCATTTTCTTAATCTCATAGTCATGGTAAGCGGAAATGGCCAATATAATTATAATAGATTTCAACATTTCAACTGATGAAAAGGTTTCATCGTAGTCGATTCATTGACATTTTTTTAACCGTTTTTTGCAACCGTACATGCCTTATAGGTGCTGATTAGTCCTTCCATGTCCAGTTTCATCTGGAATACACATTGACATCCATCATGCTTTACATCAACTGGAGGATCTATCAAAATCCATACATGGTTTTGGTACATGGAATCCATTTTAGATTTCATGGATTCTTTCCACTTGGCTGCATCTATGCCACTTACTGCTTCCTTATAGATTTGAGGATCATTATTATCGACTAATAATGTGTAACCATCCTCGGTAACGAGAAACCCATATCATTTCAGTTCTCTAAACTCTCTTGTACACATACGCATCTCTTATGTCTCTAGAATAGTTCTTTTCTCCACGAGTTGTAGTAGAATCTATTCCTATACAAACTCTTGTGTACCATGATCCCCAACTTCATTGAATTCTATCTCACTTGCACTATCTCTATTGGAGATGTGATCACTCTCAAGGAATATGGCGTGTCATTCCACTATAACCTTTTTATTTTGAGTGGTTTTATAGGTAATATCCCCTTATTTCCTTGGGTTATCCTACCAAGGTGCACTTTTTTGCATGGGGTGAAAAACTTTTACTTGAAAATCATTAAAAAAACTCATCTCTTTCCCTCACATGTAAATTTGATAACATGGCTTTCTTTCCACTCCAGAAAAAGTATGGAATACCATTTATTGATTTCATTGGTAATTTTTTTAGTAAGTGCACCACTGGTTATATCACATATCCCCAAAAGGATTATTGAGGACTCGCATGACTCATCATTGATCTTACCATGTTCAACAGGGTGCAGTTCCTCCTTTTGTGCACACCATTCCACTAGGGCATGTATAGAGGTGTGAGTTGGGATAGGATCCCAAAATCTCGTATGTAATCAATGATATCTTGATTAAGATATCTCCACGTCAATCTAAGAATGGTTTCTTAATATTTATACCATGTTGGTTCTCATCTTAATTATTTTATTCATTGAACTTATCAAAAGAATCTGACTTATACCTCATTAAGTATATATATCTATATGTACTAAAATCAGCATTAGAAGTTATGATTAATGATTAACCTCCCCTTTCTTCAACTGGAAATGTTCCACACACATCGGTATGAACCAATTCAATATGTTCTATAGCCCTTTCCCATTTCCAACTAAATGGGGATTTGGTCATTTTGCCTTGTTAACATGCATGACATACTCCAAGTGGTTTTTTCCAAAGAATGTAAATATTCATCTACAAGTGTCTTTGTTAGGCGCTTCTCGTTTACATGACCTTCCCAGTGATGCCAGTGTTGGTTGTGGTATGAGTCATGTGAAGTATCTTTGTTATCGATTTCCATTACATGGTTTGTGTATTCCAACACGTGAAGACCTTTGTACAAATTTTCCCTACCAAAACAAATGATATCTTTGTAAAATAAGAATAATTCATTTCAAAAATTGCAAAAAAACCATTTGTATCTAATATTAATATAAAAATATTGTTTTTAGTAATACAATAAACATAATAACAACCCTTTTACACCAGGATCATCCCAGTTGACAACGTGAGGTGGTAGTCACTAACAGCCACCGTAGCATGTTTGACTTCGTTGGCTACACACAGATCTACCTCCCCTCGGTCAATCATCCTGAATATACATGATTCCAGTATTTGGGTAGCTATGTTTGCATCTCAAGATATATTGATACCCAATTTGTATAAATCGATAGATTTCATTTGATTAAAAATTTCACCTGAAGCTTCCCCTTGCATCTTAGGCTGGGAGGAGTTCTTCTTCCAGTGGCCTTTCTTACCGCATGCGAAACAAACAGCCTCCTACTCCATTGCCTTCCATTTGATCTTCCTTTTCATGGAAGGCCATTAAGAAGATTTGGGATTAAATCTCTTTACCTTACCTTTCTTATTATTCACCATAAGGACATAAGGGTTTTCACACATCATATCATTTTCCACTTGGTAAATGAGGATAATAATATTAGATAGAGACTTCTAAATTTTGTTCATGTTAAAATTAACAACAATGTTAGAGAGGATCTGAGGGAGTGAATTGATAATGAGATCAGTGCCCAGTTCATCAGAGAGTTTAAACACTAGAACCTCAAGGAGCTCAAGTAGCCAATGAGCTTGACTACATGGGGCCCAGCTGGGGTACCTTCTCCAGGATTACTCTAAAAGAGTTCCTTAGAGATCTCAAATATATCATGTACTTCTCTATCATGGTAAAGACCATAGAGGTGCTCAAACATGCTATAAGAATCCATGTTTTCATGAGACTTCATGAGATCACTATACATTGATGATATCCTCAAACATTGAACGTTGATCGCACCATTCATATGTTTCTCATAGACCAGAAAATCCTCATCACTCGCCTCTTTGGCATGCATATCTGACAATGCTGACTCCAACACGTAAGACTTCCGTTCATGGCATAGGATAACCTGAAGGTGTCTAAATAATTCCTTGAAGTTACTTCTAGTGAGGATGTTGTCTTTATTCAGAATTGATTGTAGGGATAGTGTGGTTGATGAGATTTTCATTTTTATTCTAAAATTAAAAGATCAAATCATTACTACATTATTGATTACATTTTATAAGAAATTATAATTTTTTATTAAGTCTCCAACTATTTTATCAAGTCAGAACGGACCTCACCATTGACCTCCGAATGTCCAGTTTCCGTGATATTCTAGTGTAATGGATCCATATTCCACTTATCATAACCCCAATAAGGATCAGTCAAGAAATTAGAAGGTATTTAGGTAGGAAGGTCTTTTCCAAGTACAGGCTTCAAGCTTTTTGATTTTTTTAGTGGACTCCCCAATCCTGAAATCAAATTTTGGATATCCTAAACTCTTTGTTTCAATATTATAGAAAGTCTAGAAAAGTCTACTCATCTAGATATAATATGGTTATGTTAACCCAAAACCTCTCATAAGGGATTCCTATGTAATAGTACGTTTCCCAATAAGGGTTTTTCAAACACATAATTTTATTGAGTTTTTCCATTAATCAAGCAACGGAAGACTTCGCCTAGCTTAATATTTTATATGAGGTATTTTTAACTCTTACACATGAATTTATTATTATCATTATACCATGATTCTTAATATTTTGTGGGACGTACTTGTGTTATTAACCAGGTCTTGATAATATTTACGCTTAAGCATGGACTATTTTAGTTCCATCATCAATGGTTTTGTAATTCATTAATTACGTGATCATGACAACACATCCATAATGATAAACCATGAAACTGATTGAAATAAAATTAAGGGAATAATCATGATATTTTCAAATGGTTAGTTTTTCTAGCAGTTGATAAACAAACCCAGGCCTAGGGGAGAAACATATTGAACCTTTTGGGATCGTGTTAACAGATTTTCACCTATCCACATTTGTATCTCATGGGATTGGTTTCATCTCGACTCCAGCTTGAATGACCTATACTATCTTGTGATTTACATTCATTACATATGCCTCTTTTATACTGACATGATGGTGGAGGGTAAAAAAGGGTTTTACCAAAAAGAAACATTGGGAAGGAATTCCCAATATATTAATTAGAAGAAGGATCACATGAAACTAATTAGATTTAGAAAAATAAATTAAAATAAACCATCCACATAAAAAATTTGTGGTCTAGCTCATGATCATCCAATCATGCAACAATATTTATTCATAAATAAAATTACCATTAAATTATTTAATCATTCTTTTTTAAGAAAAATCATGATCGAATCAATTAATTGTCATCATTAATTAATCTATCCATACATCTTAAAACCTTATTTGAATTTCCTTGAGATTATAATCCCTCATAACTCTAAACAAAAATAATAATTTAAAATTATATTTGTACGTAACATCTACCATGGATGAAACTCAGATAATTATTATTCATAACTACCCAATGAGTGGAAATGAAAATTACAATGATGGTAAATTATACACACATATATAAAATAGCTCCCCAAGTGTTGTGCCTCATCTTTATGGTTGTACAATGATACACGTCTCAAGGGTTTGTATAATATAATAATAAATTCTATTAAATCTGTGTGATTGGGTGAGTACACAGAATATAGTTCCAACTACATGGTGTGTAATATTTTTCACCATCCATCTGAAGTACATGCATTGTGAAACAGCTAGTGAGTGTACATTGTAAATCATTGGATTACATGGAGTGTAATTCTGAATAAACATCATGTGTTCTTGTGTTGTATGAGCAGTAACCTTTAGAACCTCTAGAGGAGATCATCTAATTTATTTTAATCAAAATTAAATGAAAATATTATTTATGTAAGGTGAAAGAGAAACGAAAGAGGAGGAACCAGTCTCAAGATTCAGATTTTCAGAACGATTAAATTGAATTGAAGAAACTAAACTATTAAATGTGTAAATCATCAACAGAATATTTAAATAATTATAAACTATGATTTAACTACTCTAATACCACTGGTATTTTCCAGGCGCAGCGGAAGCGAGGTGGGACCGACACCGAAATTTAGTTTTACCATGATAAATGATTATTCAAGGATCAATACGTTGATGAACATCGGTCTCCATAAAATCAAGATTTTGATAAATAGAGAAGAGTCACAAAACCTTTAGGTAGGATCTTTCACATCATGCTTATAATTAATTGAATGAATTTCATAAAAAAAATAAAACCTATATCTTCTGTATTTTTTTCACTGATGATATTGATCATTCAGAATGACCCTTCTGTATTATCTTACCGCACTTGAGAGGATCCAAACTATAATTGCTCTAGAGGTGACCCACACGTTCTCCAATGGCTTCTGATCGATACCACTCATTCTCTTGGTGCTAGCGCAGCAAACTGACTATCTTGTGTCGATTGTTCTTGATTTCTGGTTCTTTGGACTTAAAGAACGTCTCTCATTATTAAGAGGGGTTGTAAGAGGATTAGAGAGAGAAATTTTGTAGATCGACAATTATCAATTTACTAAGTGTGTGGGGTGTTTTTTTTATGGAACAATAGACATACATGTCTATTTGTTTGTATTAAACTTCATTTAAAATATTTAATCGCATAAAATCTATTAAAAACATTCATGAAATTAGAGAAAACCCATAATCATAATAATAATAATGCGTCATTATTTATTGTGCACCAACTTCCGAATAATAGAATTATGAATAAAATTCCATGACATAAAATAATAGCCGCTTAATTATTATTTTAACTTGTTCCAACTAATAATTATTTACCATCGTGTAAATAAATATCGGACTACTAGACCGGACATGGTCCGATTGAACTCCACTTCAATTTTTTAAACACCCAAATAAATAAATAAATAATTTATTCTTGTAAATAAATATTATATTTACAAACCAGTAAATAAATATTTATTAAATATTCAATAAAATAAATAAATATATTTTATTAAATTTATGTGATCATATTATCATGAATAAAATTATTCCAGAGTCTTGAGAATAATATCTATTTCATTAATTAAATTAAAATATAATTTAACTGAGACAACTGAAAGCACTTAGTGTGTGACACTCTAGGATTCTTTCTCATTGACATTAGGGGGCATTCCTAAAGTCCATGAGTACTGTCTAGCTATGGGTAATGGAACCCAAGAGAAAAAATGTAATGTCATAAGAATGATATCCACATATGAATGCTCACTATAAAATATAATACCTTTCTCTCAATATCTAATAAAATAGGATTCATGATAGGGTAATCAACCATTATTCTTGATACGTTGTTCTTTGACTACCTGAAATAAACTGGTCATTACACCGTGACCATGGAATTTTGTGCAACGGTTCAATATCATTAAAAAGGATGAGATATCATCTTCAATGAATGGAAGGGACAAATCATTCCTCGACTTATCCATTAAAATCTTGTCACTCGTGACGCACCTAATGTACCCTACTTCCAACCAACTATTTGTGTGATTATTTTTGTTAGTATATCAAAGTGCGAGAGTCATGACACGTTTTAATGATAATATTAACATATATGGATTGTTACATGAATTTCAAAATAGAAATATATGATGACACCAAAACATGCAGAATTCCTATAGGCGGGTCTGTTCTCATAATCATCTGTCTAGGAGATTTACCAATTGAGAAAATTATGAGAGGAAGTCACATATAATTACAAGTACTCGCACCGAACGGTCCGCATTATATGTGTCTCTTCCTATTCTGTCATCCAACAATAAAAGTATATTTTAGTATATTGATATAGAATTTAATGGTTCTCATCATAGCGGGGAACATACATGACCCTATCAATACAAAAATACTCTAGGGCATTATTACATCATAAAAATGAAGAACAATGAACAATATGAAATAAGATATTTAATATATAAATACATTAAAAATCCTTGTAGTCAATGTTCAACCAGTTGGTTCTAGGATACCAACACTTACAACATTAACTTGTTTGAGATATATGCCTTGTTTACCACTTATTTCTTGCATGTGGTTTATGTACTGACCCTTGGTATATCATATCAAGAGTCTCCTTATTTTTATTATATTCTAAGGTATTAGGAATTGAATGTTTCAAGGTGGTATGAGACACATAGGAATGATTAAGGATTATTTCCTCAAAAAAAATTTATTGTCATATTTAAATGTATCTTTATTTATGTCAACATCCTTTGATGAATCTGGTACTTCATAGTGGTTTATCACCAATGGTATCATCTACAATATGTTGTCGAATGGTTTTTGATTAGATTTAATGTAGATGTTCTATTTTTATACCATTCACAATATTAATCTGAATTGTTAGTGTTTAGATTTAATAATTGGGGAATGTTATTTACATTTCATATATTAGTTTCAATATGAATGTATAGGTTTTTTATGTTCACCCATTTCATATGAGGAATGAATTGGAATTATTATGTAATTGGTGGTGCCTTCTATAAACCCTCAATGCATCAGTAGGTCTCAGGACAAAAATAGATATGGACTTGGCCGAGGCCTTTCCCATTTTTAGATATGGTTTTGGACGAGGCTTAACCATTATTATATGTCATGGGCAAGGCATTGATGGTATGTTTTTGATTATCTGAAATATACATTTTTATAATTATTAAACTCATAATTAAAAGTTCATGTGCTTATTCTATGACCAGAATACCCATGTTTATGCTTTAATATAGAATTATTTATTCAACTCATATTCCATTCACAATGTGTTCGAGTTTATTTTTAGTGGTATATTTTTTTAGTTATTCTCCACTCCTAAGGATTATGTTTATGATATCTTCCACATTTCTTCATACCCTTAATGGGAATTTGAGGTGACCCCTTTCATATGTTTTATCCTTCCAGGTTATGTTGATGATTATACTATAATTAAATTACAGTGTTAATCTATGAGATTATAGGATTTTTTGTTGATGTTATTATGTTGTTGAGGTTATTATGTTGTTTATAGTAAACAAAACCTAAGATAGAATTTGGAAATAAGAATACAAGGACATCCTAGATTTTTTTTATGGAATAGATTATGTGTTTTATCATGAAAATACATCCATGTCTTGATATGAACAAGTAGAGGTGCCTTTGGAACAAATATATCTTGGGGTAAACCCCAAAACACCGCTTTGAGATGGACTCGAACGGGAAATGGTGCCATACAACGAGATTTACCACACTCTTGGTTTGACACACCCCGGTGCTAAGATTTTGTGAATTAAAAATATTATTAAAAACCATTCTGAAGGATTTATTCCCCAAATGTAACTAAAGTATGTGGTTCTAGGATTTTCGATGCATAAATTTATGTGATGCGTTATACCATGTTTACAGATATAGAGAGAGTTCATAATTTCATGTGCTAATAAATTATATGTAATTGATTAGAAATGAATCCAATTAGAAGGAATGAGAACTTCACCATTCAGCATGATGAAAATAGAATGAAGGATTATATCTCGAATTGTATTAAGCCATCGTATCAAAGGAATATAGTCTCCCAAGTATCCTATTTTAATGAATAAATAGTATGATGTGATAACATGTTTGTAGATAATTTTATGAGTCATATGGATTTAAAGGGATGAAAAAGTAGAAGAGGATGGTAGAGAAAAACATGGATAAAGGGAACAATGGAAAGAAAGGTTTTCCCACATAATATAACTGTGGAAAAAGTAAAAATAGTAAATGATTGAAGGGAAAGGGAGTTTGTTATAAGTGTGGAGAAAAAGGACACCATGTTCATGATTGAAATTTTAAGAAAAAGGTTTATAATGTACCATGCTATAACTACAAGGAGGTGGGACACTATGTGAATCAATTTCCCAAGAATTAAGGGAATATACTCCAAATGATGTTACTAGATAAAGATAAAGTAATGATACAACCATAGATGATGTGGAATAATAAATATTTATCATCAAGAAAAATGTATTTTGAATATTTAATAAGTAATGCACTGGTTATAATAATTATTGAATATATGAGTAATGTACTAAAATAATTTTTCATTAAGTATTTGAGGTCGTATGATTAATGGTACAAAGGAAAATTAACTCTGTTGGAGGTAAAATGTTTTGAATATATATGGTTGAGGTATAGGCAAACCTTATGTTCATAATACTGAGATATGAATTTAATAATATAGTGGTGATTTATATGTATAACTTAAATTTGATACTACTAATTACCATTGGAATTATTCTAAATTATTGGATCTTAACCTTTTGTAATGTTAAATTATTTATGAAATGGATTCAATTGATCATTTTATAAAGTTTTATAGGTTAATGGAACCATATGAGGCAACTTATGCTATGGTATGAAATATTTGTATTTAACGGAACAATCAAAGGATAATATCATGTTTATGAAATATAAACATATATTTATAAATATATATAGGAAAAAATCCCTCAACTCTACGAAAATAGTATTAAATGTTGTTTGGTTATCGTAATCTTTGATGACGTTAATGATATTTTTCATAACTACATTTTATGGTTTTTTGTAATATACTTTCATCTAAACATATTTTCTATAACTAGAAATTCACAGTTTGGTTTTTCTTCTATGCCAAGGATTTCAATTCCAATCAATGTAACTCCATTCGAAAATAAAAATTATTCAATCATTCAATTTGTTATTTATTTTTATTATTATAATTCATTGACCACCGCTTTTACGTTAAACTTTTCAAGAGGATATTCTATTAACCCTGTTATTGATATGTGGTTTTCACAATGAAATTTTCAAGTAACAGCCATGAAAATTCAAAGTGAAAAATTGAATTTCATGGAAGAAATTTTTGTAAGGAGGGGATAATGTAAGACACCAAAAATATCTAAATAATTTTAATATTTAATTCATGAATCCATAAGTCTTTACAAAAAACCACTTTGATATAACCTTTCTACTAAAAATTATTTTACCAACACTATGATTTTAATTTTGGGAATATAACATACACTGTTGCGATCAGTATATTTTTTAGAGTCTGATATGACCAACATAATTTTTGTGAATAGTAACGTACATTAATGAATAGTAACCTGACCCTTATGGATATTCATGGAGCATTATGGATAGTAATTTTACCCTTATGAATAGTAATTTACCCTTGTAAATAGTACTTGAATAGTAATGTACACTTTGGAATAGTAACCAATCCCTTAGGAATAGCAATATACCTTTATGAATAGTATCTTCAAGAATGTAATTAAAAATAAATTTTAGGCACCATATAAATGAGAGTTAATATTTTTAAAATTAATAATTAAGTGGTGGTATTTTTATAAGAAATAAATAATGAATTACAATTTTAAAATTAATAGATTAATTTAATTGATAATTCATTTTTTAAATATATATTCATGAATAAATATTTTTTTCTTATGAATTTAAGATAAATTTATTAGACCAATGTATATTTTTAATGTGTCATAAAATCAATTATAATATTAAAATTGGTATTTATTATGTAAAAGATGGTTTTAATTAAAAAATAAATTTCTCCTATTAATAAACTACTTTTATTTAAATGTAGATCTTTTTTATATTCTACAAGACTAAAAAATGGTTGGGACGAATTTTTAGGATTTTTATGAAGTAGTTTTATTATTATGTACTAGTAACAAATACCAGTTTTCATAAAATACTACATTTTAGTGACATTATCATGAATGTATTATGTTATAAAAATTTATTTAAAATATTTAATAACTAAATAATTATTTTATAAGTGAAATATTGTAAATAAATAATTTAAAACATGAAATGTATATTTTTTCATGATAGGTATAAAAATAATTGTCAATGTCGACGTAGTTCCTGTGCAGCACTAACATAGTTAAAATTTTTAATTTTTATGATAAATGGGTGCTAAAAATTATTTTCACTGATTAAATATTAATTTTATGAATTATTTGTATCTTTTATTTTTTATTTCTAATTTTAGTGTTGTATAACATTAGTATTATCCAAATGTCTATGAAATGCTTGTGCAGGGAAAGAAAAGACAAAATAAAAAATTTAAGAAGATGTATTGTAACGTATAATAGTGAATATACATATTGTATAAATTTATAGTTTTAATTTTAAACTAATTAATTTACAATTATGATAGTATTTTAATTTTAATTTTTATATAAAAAATAATTAACATTAATTCTTATGCAACACCGATGCAGTGCTTGTTCCACCACATGAAAAATTAATAAACAATTTTTAATTAAAAAAATTAGAATTATTAAATATACCATATTTGGGATAAAACATTTTTTAAAACCATTTATAGACTATTTTCGTGTTTTTAATAAAATTTGGGACATTTTGGACCCACATGAATCACTTTAAATCATTTATAATATTTTATTTTAATAGGAAATATGGTTGTCACATTATTGTTTTTGATTTTAATAATTTTGTTATATGATATTTTCTAAAGATTTTATTCGATCATGAATATTCCTGGGAAAGATAATAAAATTAAATTTTTCGTGGAATTTAATTTTTAATTTTTTGTCAAAAAATAAAATCATAATGGATTCCATAAAGATGATGTTGTATTAATTTAATTAATGAATAAAATAAACAAATGATATTAAAAATAATAAAATAAAAATAATTTTACATCATTAGGATTATTCACAGATTTCCTAATTAATAAAACATTTATATTATATAATATAATATTTTATTTTATTTTAAAATTTGTTTTGATCTTTTTAAATTCACACATATGAATTGTTTTTATCTCGACAAAATTGGTTTTCATGAATAAAATATATTATTAAATTATTTAAAAACCCCAAAATTATTTAAGAAGTCCAAAAATTATAATATTGCTTCTCCGATATGATTCACCTATAGTTTAGGCCTTTTTGGATTCTTACAACCTATAATATATTTATTATATTATAATAATATTTGGGAATCCTAAGTTACCCTTCACCTCACATATAAAAGGAGGTTCCTTCCATCAAAAATTTCCTAACCATAATCCTTTTTGTTTTGATATCTTTGATCAAATTCCATCCTATTCAACCATTGACATATTCTAGTGCTTATGGTCTCACAAAAAGACCACTTCGAAGACCCTTAAGGTAGTTTCAAATGAGAAATATTCAAGATGTAAGATTTCTTCTTCTTCTATTTTAAATTCGTTCTCACTAATACCTCATCCCTGCATATTGTCCAATTAATCATGAAATATCCATTATCTTTTATGTACTATAATTTTGTTACAATAGTGGAATGTTCCATCATCATCTATTATATACCCTCCTTTTATACTATAAATGAGAACACCATTCGAGATGTGTTAATTATAACATTGAAGGAAGACATCTTTTCAATTTTCATTACTATCATCAAGACTGGACATGAAATATTTATAATGGTTGAATCATATAGTAATATATTTATTTTATCTTATATAATTTTTTGTAATCTTTATGCACTAATAATATAAAATAATAATACAAAACATATTCATTATGCCCAAAACAGCCAAGTTATTCCAAGAATTTAACATTAACATTTATCCACTGAGTCATCCTAATAGAATATAAAAAAGAACATTATAAGATAATTTACATATATTTAATTCCACTAATAATATAAATTAACAATTATGGTTGTTTAACCACATCTATATGATCTTCCATTCATGAATACCTGTAAACCGATCATGAAAACCAATGAAGAAAATGCTTACAAAACATTTAAATTAAATCTATTAAACCCATCAAAAAGGCCATGAATGAAACAAATATGGTTAAAATAAATCAATTAAATTTAGATAACTTTCTTAAATTATTAATTAATGAACCTAAATTTGATTATTAATGTCATTAGTGAAGAACACCAATGGACATAAGTAAGTGTTTCTTCATCTCACTTCCAGTTTTTGTGAGATATTTCATATTCACCATCACTACTTATGTGTGGTGTATGTTTTCATCCCATTGACTTTTAATAAAATGAGTATATTTATTTTCATTATTTTAAATATATGATTTTATTATTATTAATTTGGATCATAAAATTTAATTGGATACAATGTTGTAAGTATTTTCTACCTAAACCTCTATTTTCATTTGGGTTGCTCTTTTTCTCAACTCACATAAATGAAATTATTATTTATTATTATGTACTCCTAATAAATTCTGTGTTAATGTTATATATATTTGTACCATTCAGAGTTCTTCTTTATTTTATGGGGATTTACATGTTTTAAAATAATATTTCAAAAAATTCTCCCAAATTGGGAGCCTGATTCAAGGAATATCAAGAATTCATATATATTTGTACAATCACTATATATAATATTTTAACACATATTTATCTTCATAAAAACAAAAAATTTAATGTTAAATATCTATTTTGGTTCATTTCTAGTTTTATGAAAGAAAACATTCCTTGTATTTTTAAAATACCTTTATTGAATTTCTTAAACCTCACTAAACTGTTTTAATGCTAATGCTTCTTTAAAAACTCTCTTTACATGATTTCACATCTGTGGGAAATAACTTATGCATCATATATAATTTCAATTTCCATACATTTTTTTCTAGGATAAAAATTTTTAAACCATATATATGACAAATTTAAATGATTTTCCTAAAGATATCTTCTTTCCAAAGTAAAAGTGATTTTTTCTCACCTCACTTCAGCTTTTATGAGATATATGCCTTGTTTATCCCTTATTTATTGTGTTTTGTGTATGTACTAACCATTGGAATATCATATCAAGACTCTAATAATTCTAATTATATTATAAGGTATTATGATTTTAATGTTTCAAGGTGTTATGGGTCATTTTGGTATGTTTATGTATTATTTCCTCAAGAATTTTATGACGGTCTCATTTAAAAGGATCATTATTTATGTCAACATCCTTTTATGAATCTTTTATTTCATAGAGTATTATCACATATGATATCATCTAAAATATGTTGACGAAGTTTTTCTGATTAGTTTTAATGTTGAATTTCTATTTTGATACCAATCAAAATATTATTTCGAATTATTAGTGTTTTTGTTTAATGGTTGGGGAAAGTTATTTAAATTTCATATGTTAGACTCAATATGCATGTATATGTTTTTTATGTTCACCCCTTTCATATAAAAAATCAATTGGACTTATTATGTGATTGATGGGTCCCACTGTAGCCTCTTGATGTATTGGTAGGTCTCATCAGAAAAATAGATATGAACTTGGCTGAGGAATTTCCCATTTTAAGATATGGTTTTTTTCGAGTCCTTAATCATTCTTATATGTCTTAGCTGAGGCCTTGATGGTATGTTTTAGATTGTCTATAATATTCATTTACATTATTATGAGACTAGTAATTGATTGGTTATGAGGTCATTTGACTAGTATAATACAAATGATTATGCTTTAATATGGAATTATTTATTCATCTCTTATTCATGTCATAATGTGTTCTTGTTCATTTGTTAAGGCATGTGTTTTTAGTTATTCCCCATACCTAATGTTTATATTTGGGATATCTTCCATTGTATTTCTTACCCTTACTAGGCATTTGAACATACCCCATTGTTTTGGTTTATCCTTCCATGTTATGATGATGATTATACTATGAATGAATTGCAGGGTTAATCGATGAGATAATGGGATTTTCTGTAGAAGTTACTATGGTTATTTAGTTCTGATTCCTAATTTTGAACTCTTGTTTGTATCTTATTTTCAAAATTCCTAAACTAATCCGTTCTTCTAGATTACTCTTACTTGCATCAAGGACAATGTAATAATATAAGGCACCAAATCTGATATTTTTGGGGTCAGATTGTTAGAGTTGGTATCGAAGAATGTTTAGTAGAAAACTTGGAAACTAGATATAGGAAATGTGGATTAGTAAACAAAATCATAACATTGAATTTGGGGATAAGAGTACATGGTCATCCTAGAATTTTTGTAAGTAATTGATTATGTTGTTTATCAAGAAAATAAATCCCTTTTTGGAAACAAACAGGTAGAGGTGGTTCTAGCACAAATGCGTCTAGGATTTAAACTAAAAAACACCGCTTTAAGATAGAGTCAAAGATGAACTAGTACATAAAATTTCCACTTACTATATTATTTTTTCAACAATCCCATGGGATAATCTTTTGTAGATTCATATGCTTATTAAAAACTAGTATGAAGGAGTTATGACCCCTCATTAACCAAAGTATATGGTTCAAAGATTTATAATGCATAAATTTATGTTATGTGTTATACCATGTTTAGAGATATAGAGAGACTTCATTACATTATGTGATAATATATTTTATGGAATTGATTAGAAATATGAACATGATGCAAAGAGTAAGAAGAACCATATCTCTAATTGTATTAAGCCATCGTTATAATGGAATATAGTCTCCCAAGTATCCACATAATATAAAAAAATAGTAATATGTGTTAACCAGGTATGTAATGAACTTAATTAGTCCTATGGATATAAAGGGAAGAAAATGGAGAAGAGGATAGTGGAGAAAAACATCCATTATGGGAATAATGGAATGATGGGTTTTCCAACATGTGATATCTGTGGAAAGTAT
Source organism: Viscum album (assembly GCA_963277665.1). Lineage (NCBI taxonomy): Eukaryota > Viridiplantae > Streptophyta > Magnoliopsida > Santalales > Viscaceae > Viscum > Viscum album. The sequence continues at coordinate 322,461,595 of OY728127.1, forward strand.
CACAGTGGTAAATGATTAAAGGGAATGGGACTTTCTTATATGTGTGGAGAAGAAAGACACCAAGTTCATTATTACAAGGTTATGAAGAAGGTTTCCAATGTACAGTGCTATATCAACAAGGAGATGTGACACTACGTGAATCAAGGTCCCAAGCATCAAGAGAATATACCCCAAATGATGTTACTGGATAATGATCTTGTTATGATACTACCACAATTGAATTGTAATGATTAATATTCGTATATTAGAAACATATATTTTGATTATTTTTCTGAAATGAACTGGTTATAATATTTATGGAACTTATGAGTATTGTATAGAATTACTTTTAATTTAGGTATTTGAGGTCGTATGATTAATCATACTAAGGAAAATTGACTTAGTAGTTGGTCAATGTTTTGGAAAATATATGGCTGATGGATAGAAAACCCTTATGTTTATAATACTAAGTTGTTAATTTCAGAATAGATAGGTTATATATACATAGATAGAGTAAATTGGATAGTGATAACTACCATAGTAATGATTCTAAAGAATTGTGTCCTAATATTGTGGAATGTTAAACCAATTATGAAATGATTTAAATTAATCATTGTATGAGGTCATAGTTGTTAATGACACCACATGATCTAGGTTTTTCTAAGAGATAATATATAGGTAGTTCAAAGAACAATAAAAGGATAAGATCATATTTAAGAAATATAAACGTATATTTATACACTTATAGAGTGGAATAATGCCTCAACTCTACGAAGCGAGTCGTAAATGTTGTTCTGTTATCATAATCTTTGATAATGTTAATGAAATTTTTCATAACTATTGTTTATGGTTTTATAGTAATCTATTTTCATCTAAAAAAATTTTCTATCTCTAGAAATTCACAGTTTGGTTTTTTTTCTATACCCAGGTTTTCAATTGCAATCAAAGTCACTGTATTTGAAAGGATTATCTATTCATTCATTCATTCATTTATTTGTTTATTATTATTATTATTATCTTTTGACCACCTATTTTCCCTTAATCTATTGATGGATGATATTATCTTAACCCTATTTCTGATATTGGATTTTTTGTAAGGAAATTTTCAAGTAACAACCAATAACATTCACTATGAAATATCAAATTTTGAGGAATAAATTTTTGTAAGGAGGGAATAATGTAACACATCAAGATTTTTAAAATGAATTTAATACTGAATGCATGAAACCCTAAGTATCTACAAAACAAAACTTTGTTATAACCAAGCCAGAAAACATAATTTTACCACCCATATGATTTGAATTTCGAAAATATGACATATATGTTTGTGATCAGTAAGTTATTTAGAGTCTGATATGGCATACTTATTTTTTGGTGAATAGTAATGTACCATTTTCAATAGTAACTTAACCCATATAAATAGTAACTCGGCCCCTGTGAATTGTAATATACCCTTATGAATAGTAAATTGAATTGTAATGTACACTTATGAATTGTTTGTTGAATAGTAATGTACCCTTATGAATAGTAAATTGAATTGTAATGTACACTTATGAATTCTATGTTGAATAGTAATGTACCCTTATGAATAGTAACCTAGCCCATATTAATAGAAAAGTAACCTTACGAATAGAAATTTCACTAATGAATGTAAAAAAAATTAAGCACCTTATAAATGATACTAATTTTTTTTAAAACAAATATTTATTTTTTGGTTTTTTATGAGTAATAAATAAGGAATTAAAATTTTATAATTAATAAATTAATTTAAAAGACAATACATATTAATAAAATTTATTCATGAATCAATATTTAGTATTCCTATAATTATAAGATAATTTTACGAGATCCTTGTTAATTCTTATAAGTGTCATAAAAAAAGATATAATATTAAAATTGGTATTTTTCAAGTAAACGATGAATTTTATTAATAATTAATGTACTAATTTTAATAAATTTATTTTTGTAAAATAGTTCATATTTTTGGATTCTACATGTCATAAAATAGTTTTGGTTAATTTTCACTATTTATATGAAATAGATTAATTTTAATTAAATAGAAAAAAATACAATTTTTATAAAATACGGCATTTTCCTAACACCATCATGAAATTATTAGGATATAAATATTAATTTAAAATATTTAAAAAATAAATAATTATGTTACAAGTGAAATATTGTATAGAATTAATTTAAAACAGGAAAAGTATAATTTTTTCATGATATGTATAAAAATCACTGTCAATGTCAACATAGTGCCTGCGCAACACAAACAAAGTCAAAATAATTAATTTATATAATAATTGAGTGCTAAAATTAATTTTTTGACTTTTTTATTAATTATTTTGAATTATTTATCTCTTTTATTTTTGATTCTGAATTATATTTGTATATAACATGAGAGTGTCCAAATATTTGTGCAATGCTTGTGGAGGGAATAAAAGAAAAAATAATAGAATTAAGAAGATGACTTGTTATGTATAAGAATGATTATACAGAATGAATAAATATATAATTACAATATGAACATAATTAATTTCTCTTTATGATATTATTTTATTTTAAATTTTTATATTTTAATTAATTAACTCTAATGCTTATGAAACGCCGATGCAGCACTTGTGCACGCATAATAAAAATTAATAAAATGTTTTTAATTAAAATTATGACTATGATTAAATGAACCATATTTTGGATAAAACAACTTATATAATTATGTGTAGAATATAATCAAGATTTTATTTGAATTAGGAACATTTTGGACCCATATGAATCATGTAAAAACCATTATAATATTTTATTTCAAAAGAAAATCATGTTGTCAAATTATAGTTTTTCATGTTAAAAATATTGTTATATGAAATTTTCTAGAGGTTTTATTTGAAATGGAATAGTCTTTTTAAATCTAATAAAAAAATATCTTTCATGGAATTTTATTTTTAAATTTTTTACTTCATTTATATACCTTAATAGCTTCCCTAAAGATGATGCAATATTAGTTTAATTGATGATTAAATAACATAAATGATATTAAAAATAATAAAATAAATATGATTTTATATTTTTAACCAAATTTACAGATTCCCTAGATGAATTAGTAATCAATATTATATAATATAGAATATTATTCTATTTTAAGCTTATTTTTTATGTGTTTAAGGTCATAGATATTAATAGTTTTTATATTGAAAAAAAAATTCCTGAATAAAATATTTTATTAAATTATTTGAACCAAAATTGTTGAATGAGTAAAAAAAAATTATAACATTACTTCTAAAATTTGAACCCCATTTTTTTATCCCTTTTAGGAGTCTTAAAACATATAATATATTTATAATATTTTAATAATTTCTGTGATTCCTATGTTACCCTTCACCTCCATTATAAAAGGAGGTTCCTAACATCAGAAATTTCATAACCTCAATCTTTATAATTATGCCATACTATACTAAATTCCATCCTCCTAATACATTGACACATTGTAGTGTTTATAGTGTCACAAAAAGAAAACTTACAAGATCCTTAAGGTGGTTTCAAAAGTGAAATATTCAAGAGCTAAGATTATTATTCTTCTCTTTTAAATTCATTCTCACATATACCTTATCCCTTACAATTATCAAATTATTCATTAAGAATCAAGTACCCTATATGTTATTTAATGTCATTTTTATAATGGAATATTTTATCATCATATATTATTTTTCCTTCTTTTATACTATAAATAAGAACATTGTCTGAGATGTGTTAACTATCACGTTCAAGGAAGATGGGTTCTCAATTTTCATTACTGTTTTCAAGACAGGGCATGGAATATTTATAATTGTTGTACCAGATCAGAATATTTTTATTTTATATTTTATAATGTTCTATAATCCTAACACAGTAATAATATAAAATAATAACACAAAGAATGGTTGTTCTGCCGAAAACCACTATGTTAATCCAAGTGTTTATCATTGACATTTACCTAATGAGTAATCCACGTAGAATATAACCAAGATCATTATATAATCATTTATATATATGTAATTTCACTAATAATATTCTTTTAAATTCTGGATGTTTAATCACATCTCAAATGAATTTCCATTCATGAATATAAGTAAACTGATCAAGAATACCAAAGAAGTAAATTCTTCAATAACATTAAAAACGAACCTCATAAACCCATCCAAAAGGCCATGAATGAAATTAATATGGTAAAAATAAATCAATTAAATGTATATTAGGTTTTTGAATTATTAATTAATGAACATAAATTTGGTTATTTAGGTTATTAAGTTAACATGATTAACACCAATAGGCATTAGGTAAGGGTATCATAATCTCACTTCCATTTTTTAGAGATATTCTGTAGTTAACAATATTACTTGTGAATGGTGTATATATTCATCACATTGATTTTTAATAGAATTAATATATTTATATTCATGATATTATATGTATCATTTTCTGATTATTAATTTGGAGCATAGAATTTAATTGGTTACAATGATGTAATTATTTTCTACCCGAACCTATATTTTCATTTGGGTTGCTCTTATTCTCTACTCACCTCAATGAAATTTTTATTTATTCTTATTTACACCTCATAAATTCCTTTTTAATGTTTTATATATGGTTACCAATAAGAATAATTCTTTATTTTATGTGGAGTTACATATTTTCAAACTATATTCCCCAAATTTCCTTAGAATTGCAAGCTCTAATCAACGAATTTCTTGAATTCATGTATATTTTTATGATAACTTTATAATATGTTTTAAGCCGTATTTATATTCATAAAATAAAATATTTTAACAGGAAAAATATATTTTTGTTCATTGATTTTTTTATTAAATAAAACATTCATTTTCAATCTGAAATATTTTTAATGAATTTCTTAAACTGCACAAAAATGTTTTAATTCAAAAGATTCTTTTAAAAACACTTTTTAAATGATTTCACTTTAGTGGGCCATAATTTATGCCTCAAATAAAATTTAAATGGCCTTAAAATTTCATTTATGTAATATAAATGTTTAAAACCTTATATATGACAAATGAAAATGATTTTCTAATAAATCTCTTTTTTTTCAAAGTGAAAATGATTTTTCTCACATAACTTTAACTTTTATGAGATATATCACGTGTTCACCACTTATATCATTCATGTGTTGTCTGTAATAACCTTTAGTATATCCTATCAAGAGTATCCTTATTATCATTATATTATAAGTAATTATGATTTGAATGTTTCAAGGTGTTATGGGACACTTTGGAATGCTTAAGGATTATTTTCTCTTGATTTTTTTCATGGTCTCGTTAAAAAGTATCATTTTTTATTTCCACTTCCTTTCATAAATATTGTAATTCATTGAGTTTTATCACCTATTATATCATCTAAAATATATGGTTTATGGGTTTCTAGTTATTTTGATTTTATATTTTATATTTCGATACCATTCCCCATATTACTCCGAATGGTTAGTGTTTATGTTTAATGATTGGGGAATGTTATTTACATTTCATATGTCTACTTAAATATGAATGTATATATTAATTATGTTCACCCCTTTCATATAAGAAATTCATTGGACATATTATATGATGGTTAGGTCCTACTATAGCCCCTCGATGCATTAGTAGGTTCCATACGACAAATAGATAGGGACTTAGATGAGGCCTTTCCCATTTCTAGATGTTGTTTGGGTTGACGGCTTAATAATTTTTATATTTTTGGCCCTCGGCCTTGATAATATGTTTTTTATTTTCTATCATATCCATTTCCTTCATTTTGAAACTATTAATATTATGTTCATGAGGTTATTAAACTATTAAAATGCACAAGTTTATGTTTTAATATGGCTTTATTTATTCTGCTCTTATTCTTTCAATACTGTGTTCAACATAATTTTTGAAGGATTTTTTTCGTTATTCACTATGCCTAATGTCTATGTTTATAATATATTCCACTTTATCGCATAACCTTTCTGAGAATTTTTTTTCACCCATTTATTATGTTTTATACCTTCAAGTTACGATGATGATTATACTATGACTTAATTCCAGTGTTAATCTAAGATATTATAGGATTTTATATTGAATTTAATATGTTGTTTTTAGTTGCGAGTTGTAATTTTTAACTCTTGTATGTATCATGTTTCTAAAACAACTCACCGATCGGTCCTTTGGGATGCATCATCCTTGTATTTATGCCAATTCTATAAAATAAGGCACATACATTGAGCTTCATGGGTTAGGGAGTTACATATTATTCTATAAGCACATATTATGTTACAATATAAATCATTTCTTATCACACACCCAAATAGGTTGTCCAGACCGAGGACATCAACCTTTATTGGTGTGCAGAGACTCATAGGAATGATCAAAAGAATTATTTATAAGATTCTCACATTTCATTTGTGTCCTTTTTATTCAAGGGAAACATTAAAAAATTCATGGTACAAGTAAGTATAAATGAATTTCAGTAATTTAATCAATTAATTAATTTACATTTAATTGGTACCCTTTTTATAATTTAATACAAACACACCTAAGGCCTATTTTAGTAAGATATTAAAATTGACTAACAATGGTAAACAATAGGACACACACAATGGTGTGATACAATTTGAGGTCATAAACCATCAACTACATAAAGGGGTATCAATATCATAATTTATGTGGTCTAGGCATTTAATTTCAGTTAATTTAATAATTTAGATGTGTCACATGTAATGTATTTCATGTGACACAATGAAAAAAAATTAAAAAACATGAATTTAATGGAAATGAAACTAGATCAGCAAACGTATACCAATGAAAATTCACTTATCCATTCTCATTAATTGATTTGAGTTGTAATGAGGGAAATAATAAAAATTGATAGCTTCATGTAAATAGGGCATATGATCTCTCATATTTATTATTCTAAAAGTAAGATGAGAAATTTATAAAACAGGGAACATGAGTTGTATATTCTACTGTAGGATGCAAACACATCCAATAGGGCATGAATCAGACCAAGAATGAAGTTGAAACACTCTAAATGAGAGAATTATGATGAGGGTGAATATGAAGGACCTACTGGTTAAAATTAATAAGAAAAGGGAAAAATCCACTCTTATGAGGAGAGGTAAAAAATGGTATTTTTTACCCATTAAAGCGGAATATGGTTAGTCCAACCATATACTGACCTTGTGGCCTAATCATTCTAAGATAAATACAACCCCTAATTCTTACTTATGATTAAGAAAAGTATTTTCCAAAAATTCCCTAGACACCATCTCAATACCACACCTAACACGGGCTGGCACATGTTCAAGAAAACTACATTAAATCCTTGTGGTCTACACCTCCAATATATTACTTGTCTCTTAAATTGTTGCCCTACCATGAGATAATGTTTTTAAAAACCATGAGACTCACTTTAAACCCAAAATAGTTTCCTTTGGAACTCCTACATGGTTGAAAAAAACTATGTGCTTTATCAGAACATGTTTCACAGTTGAGCTACATAGTTAGTAATAACCATGAGTAAACCATGCACCCATCAATGTCTCTCCCAGAATTGATATCTCGATGCCCAATGCTCCCAAAACTCATAAAAGATTTATAAAAACATATGAGGCCTTAAAACTAATATAAAACAACACCTTTAAGGGATCCAACTCTTGGAATTCAATTCCATGTCTCAATTTAAAATATATCACATCCACAAAATTAAAATTCAAATCCTTTCAGTGTTTTCAATGAGGAATAAAACATGGGATATTAAAATAATTTCATATAATAACATTTATTTGGAAACAAATGAATACATGACATCAGAAAAAATATTTTAACTACCTGTTCTATGAATATAATTGTATAAAGAATCCCTTTTTTGTTGTTCACACCTCATTCCTATAAATATAGTAGACATGGACACATATTAGAATTGGGTCACTCCGACTTCCATTTCATATTAAATCATGAGTCATATAAATTTACCTAATTAATTTGATGGATCTATATTTCTAGAAACACCCACCACATAATGATAATAATAATAATATGTTCATACATACATGTTCCACATGATGAAAAGAAACCATATTCAAAGCATAAATATTTTAAAGCTTTTGACAATAAAATGGGATACATAATCTCACCTCAAAGAATAAATGAAAGAAATATCATAATGATTAACAAGATAATAAGGAAATAGCTAATTTAGGATGATCATATTTAAATAATGGATCAAATTTTTTTAAAACGGAGTTAAAATTTAGAAACAATCTAGTGAAGGATTGGAAAAATATTAATAAAAACAAACAACATAGGAGATGATTTATAAAATGGTTAAATGACCTTTTAAAGGAGGAATGAGATTTTTATTGTTATTTATAATTGATATGAACTAGAAGTTTTTTTCATAAAATAGTTATGTTTTGAAAGAACTATTCTTTTTTGAGGAAATTCATAGGGGTATTACATGAAATGAAATAAGAAATTTAAAAAATCACTTAAATATAGTTTATTTAAAGAATAGAATTTAAAACGGAATTTAAGTCAAGTATTATCCCAAAAAATAAGGGGATATTAAAATAGGTATATATTTAACATATACTTATAAATAATATGAATTAAATACATTATAATAGATATATCATGATGACGAAAAAATAAAGATATCATATAACCCAAATGTAGCATGGATTGTTTAGAAGATCATTTTTTATGTTTTAAACTAACATTGTTGAAATTCCACATCATTAAAAAGGATAATAAAATTTAATTTTTAAAACCGTATAAGATAAATGTTTATATATGAGGAGATAAAACAGTTTTAGGTTTCAAAATATAAAGTAAAACTATGGAATTATTATAAAAAAATGGAAAATGAGGGGAAACCATTTTTAAAGAGGATGAAAAACATTATAAAAATTATATTGTTATTGCGTAAACAATTCTTCAATGTAAAATATTTAATTTAAAAACTAATTTTATCCATAAAAGAGATAAATTACCATGAAAGACCATTATAGGGTGTATTTATCCAATCATGAAAATCAAATGTTCATGACAAAGCGTAACAACTCACGGAAAGGGAATTTGGGTTAAAAACCCTTAAAATGTAATAATATTTTTAATTTAAAATACATGGACATTATAACTTATGATGATTATTTATATACCATATATTTGAATAATTTTATGATAATAATAAATTTATTTCCAATACATACTCTATATTAATATCTTATAATGGCCTAAAAATTTATGACCATTACTTTGAAAAACAGTTGGTGATGGAGGTGTTTGGGGGATGTTTGGGGAGTTTTATTGGATAATGTTGACTAAATAATGGTGAATAATTTGGAACTAATAGTTTCACACCCATACTGAATCATTTTGAAAGAATGCTAACTCACCAATGTTGACTCTTTTTGACCAAATGGTGACACACCAATAGTGGCTCATTTGGATCTAAAATATTATCATAAGAAATTAATATTGACACAAAAACATTGAATCATTTTCAACTAATGGTGACCGACCAATGGTGACACATGTTGAACTAACAATGACTCACCAATGGTGACTTATTTTAAACTAACGATGACTCACCAACAATGACTCATTTTCAAATAATGGCGACTCACCAAAATTGACATATTTTGAATGCATGGTGGCTCACCAATGGTGACTAATTTCTAACTAATTGTGACTCCCTTACAGTGATACACGAATATTGTTTCTGTTTTTTTTTAATTATAAATTTTCCATTTTTTCTGTTTCTTTGATGGAAAAGGATTTAATGCCTTAATAAATGATATTTAATGCATTTTCCAAGGTGATTAATAAAATATTCAATATATATATATATATATATTATGCCTCCTAAATGTTTAAAATATATGGATTTAATGATATCTATCATTAATATCCAATCATAATAGTTTCTAATCCACTACATTATAGTGTAATCAATGAAAAGAGAATATATTTTCATCTTCTTTTAGTCCAGCTTTCTATTTATTTAGAAGGTTACAAAACTATTCTTTTTTGGGAGTCATAAATCCTTATTTCAGTAGTTGGTTCATGTTCCATTAAGCAGGTTCCCTATTTTACACAAACCCCCTATTTTTTGTGATGCTAGTTTGTTTTAAGATCATTTCATCACAGTTAGGAAATAATTTATTTTTCACTAAATGTAGCTTGAGGGGTGGCATTATTTTTTTTATCCTTGTAAAATGGTTTCATGTAGTTTAAAAAACATAATTAACCATTTTAAATAAAATTTAATGGGGAAGGGGAATGCAACTCTTGATATTATATTTTTTTTATTGATTTTATGTAGTTTATTGTTTGGGCTAAAAACCCCCTAAAAATATGTCCAATGGGTTTCCTTTATGGTGCTTCTATGTTGTGAATTAAGAATTGATTATTATGAAAATCATTGGAAACCCTTGAAGTTTAATTTTTTAATTATGTAAAGGTGATTAGTGAACTAAATGTCTCAAGATCTTATATATTGTGTGATAACCCCCTTAAATAAATTAGTGAATCTAAATTAGCGACCATACATGGTAAATATAAAAATTTATTCTTCTATGGTATGTGTTGTGATGCATTAAATGGGTATCTATTTTTGACATATGTGGAGGAAGTGGACAAGATGTTGTTATAAACGGGGGTTATGATGGTTGTTTTGTTGTGGTGGTGCTGTGAGGCTACAATGGATGTTGTTTTTTGGTGTGCTATGTGCTCACTTGCACACAGCTAGGGAAGCATCACAGGAGGTCACCCATCCTAATCACTATTCAATACCAATCCTATTTAATGGTTGAGTTATAATTAGGGAGGATCTAGAAAAAAATTTACAAAATTTTGACAAGTTAGTAACATTTATCCTTTTAATCAATTATAATTAAGAGGTGTTACATAATAATAAACATAACCACATAAAATAACTGACATAATAAACAAAAACTAAATAATTAATAGACATCATATGATTCTATATGGTCTATTGAAATTTACATAAAGGTAAATTAATTCTTAATAATTTATCTAATAAACTAAATTTTACTAGTACAGAAGTTATTCACATTCACAGAGAGAATACTAAATAAGATAATCATTTATTATATCAATTTTAATCACTTGAGACAGATTTCTTATTATATGACATGTATTTTTAGAATTTTGTATCTATAAATCTTCTAATAATTTGTGACATGATTCTATAATATTTTAGGATATTGAATGATCCCTTCCATGTTTTTCTCTAATGTGTATTTTAATAAAAAATTAAAAAACATTTATGGGTTTTTCATATAGAATTCTTTTCATTGAGGCACCCTTGTCTTATGCACCTAATTTTGTTTATATGGTGTATTCATTTTCAATTTTATTCATTAAAACATTAAATATACATAATTAATTATATTAGAAGAGTAATTTCATGATATCTTCCAATCAAGTGTATTTTTTAAAATATTACATGATCATTAAACATTTTGTTGACTCATATAATTTCTGCTCGACTCATATATCCACTTATTGATAATGATCTTTTAATCCCTCTTTTTCATACCAATTATTTATACCTAAGGTATGTAATGTTTTTATATAGAGAAGTTATATATTTTCATAGATATAATTGTCTTTGATGAATTAAATTCTATAATAAAATATTATTATTTGACAAAATAATTCCCATATATTCCAACATATCTTCTCATCCATACATATAATCTTATTCATACTAATGTTATCCTCTATTTTTGGAAATGATAATATGGATTATTTTTTTATGATCCCCATAAATTTATTTGACTATTTTACAAAGAAAATAATAATACATTGATTAAGAGGTGGATTTTTTAATATGGTTATATATAATTATTTAATTTTGTCCCATCCTTTCAAATTCAAAAATTTTATCTTCTAGACCACAATTTGACAATAATTCATTAATGTTTTTTTGATTAATCAATTATTTTATTTTATTTTGAAATGTAATGTATTGATACAAATCAAATTTTTTCATTCCAACCTTTTTGAAAATGAATTTTCAAAATGAACTTGTGTCCTTTTCTCTCTTATATATTATTCAAAAACAATAAATTAATCTTTTTTTGAATCATTTTCACAAGAAAGTATTTCCCATAATTTTGAATCTTATAACCCATTATTAATTTCTTATAACATCAATTATTGTTAAATTATTATATTATTTATATTTAAAATTTGTTTCACAGAAAAATATTCTTTTTCATCATGTTTATGAAATTAAAATTATAGAAATATTCAAAATGTGTTCTTCATTGAATGGTTTATTAATTAACTTTTTTTTAAAAAATGACAAATATTAAATCCCTATATGAGAAATAATCCATCACTTTATTTGTGTTGCCTAATCATCTTTACTGTATTATTGTAATTACTTTTTCAATACTTTTATACTTTCAATCCCTTATTTTTATTACTTTTATTTAATTATGCTCAACTATATTCCATAAAATCGATTAATTGGAAAAAAAATATGGAATTAAATCTATTCCTTTTATCGACATGGTTTAAATATCATATTCTATATTATATTTAAATAATGGTTGTTAAAAATAAATTTATTGAATATATTTAAATACCTTGTTATTTTCCATCTGTATATCATGTCACGATTTTTGATGGAATCATGAATGTTTTTCTCACATGATTCCATCTAAAAAAGAAATGAAACCCATTTTCTTTCCATGGGGTTCATTATTATATAATAATGATTAACATTATTTGGAAAAATATTTATTAATTAAGATGAGTGAGGACACATATCACCCTCAAATTAATTTGATTAAGTTGATATCTCATGAGATATTCATGAATAATTGTAATGAGTTTTTTCACATAGATATGGGCCTAATGAGTATGCTCATTTTTTAGGCATGGACATAATGGATTTGTTCACATAAAAATTGGAATGAGTTCAATCAAAATGGTTTCCTATTATATTATTGTTCTATATTTTATTACAGCATCATTATTCTATATTTCCATGATATTCTATAGTTTTATTCCTATTATTATGTTATGGTACTATCTTATGACTAAAAACATTTGGAATATGTTTTCACACTCTTTTGATTCAGGTATAATATTATTTTAAAAAATATTCGATGACTCAATAATTTTGATGTATGCTTTTTTGGGTGTGATATTATTATTCCTTTTGATTATACATATTTTCATATCTTATGACCAGTTATGATCGATGAAAAATATTATTTATTTTTTCACCTTACCGAGCTTCTGAGGTCACCCATTTCATTTATGTCCATTTATATAGATTATGAATAAAAGTAATATGGCTGATGTTCTAAAAGAGTACCTTTTATGAACAATTTATGTGATATGAAGAAGACTATTCAAGGATGAATCAGTTACTTTTATTGTGGGAGAATTATCCACTGGTTGAATAATTCATCACTTTTGTTAGTAAATGTTTTGGGATTATTATCAAAATTATAAACCAAAAAGATGAAGGAAATATATTGTAATTAAATATTTTATTTAAGTCATCAAATTGAGATGACCATGATTGTGGGGTGTCATAAAAACCAACTATTAACTATAGTATATTAAATTAAATAACATAATATTCCAAAAAATTCATAGAATAACAAATAAAAAAAATTCTCAAAAAAAAAATAAAAACCAAAATTATAATCTAATTGAAAAAACTCTAATGGTATAAAACACATGTCATGAGATAATAATGTCAATATTGATCACCAACCCATCCCTGGAAAACCATATAGATAATAAATTAATGACATGGGTATCTATATTACTATATTGATAATGATGCTCTATAAAATATTTATTGAAATAGTTAATGAAGTATACAAAATCCTAAATGAAAAAAAAATTATGAAATTAATTAATCACTAACAACATGACAATTACCCCCAAACACACCATGGATCACTCGAAAAATCTATAAACTTGTGTAGTTATATAATAAACAAAATATTTTATACTTCAGGTACATCATATATACATAAAAAATTATCTAGTAAACCACAATCCCTAATGGAATGAATCATAGTGTTGTTATCCATTTAATTGAAGAATATAATCAAACCAAAATTCCAAATCATAGTCATGTAACATATGAAATACTAAAAAATATACCTTTAAAATTGATAGAATAGACCTTTATCTATTCTAAAAATGTGTTTATAATCATAAGGCATTTAAAGGTAGGAAACTTTTCTCACAGTTATAAATACAACTAAAAGGACCCCATTAGTAGTTCTAAAAATAGATTTTAAAAAGTGCCTTCCAAATTGATTTTTAGCACTACTAAAGGAAGAACATTTGAAGGGGGGAAATTATGTTTTTTTGTAAGTTAGTGAATATAAACCATTAACCAGCATGTCCCTGACACCGTTAATATAAATACCCCATAATTTATCAACACATTTCACCCTACTACCCATTTGATTAGTGCCTTATGAATTTGAAGGCTCATGTGCTCCGGCCTGGATTCCAACCATACACTTCACCTTTGAAGATGGAATATATTTTCTAATTAAACATGTTTTATTGTTATATTTTTAATAATATTATATATATATATATATATATTTATATATATTTTTTATTCATATATTTAATTATTTATTTTTAAATACATGTATACAATATAACTGTGTGTGTGATATGTATATAATTATATTTTTTTAAATATATTATATATTATAATCATAAACAAAATATAGAATAGAATATAAATATATACCTATTAATTAATATAAAATTTTATATATGTATATATAAACACTGAAAATATATTTTTATGTTGTAAAAAAATAATAGATATTATTTTAAAAATATATTTTTGAATTATTATTGTATAAAATATATTTTAATATGCATATTTATATATATATGTTGATACATGTATTTATATGTGTGATTTAATTTATATATTTATAAGGAAAAATGCCTATATTTTAATAAAAATAAAATTATGTTGTCCAAAATGATAAAATTTAAAATCCATAATATCAGTTTGAATTTAATCCCCTTGAATAAATTATTCTCCTCCATGAAAAGAAATAATACACCTTTAATGTGGCTGATAATCCATTGAATATTAAAACTTTATGGTACCCCATCAAAAAACCAATTTTTGGAGGCATTTGGCTTATTTTTTCCTTGATAATTTTGACAGAGGTTTATCTATGTCATTTTGGGGGTATAGATCATCATAGGCCTCTATTTGATATCTTGTGGAGCCTAAATCACTAAAAAATATTTAACTTTTTCCAACATGGACATATCTATAGGTAAATGTGAATTTTCTATTGGTAAAATGTTTTACCAATACATATTTCCCTGTCACTAAACTGTCGGTAAAAACTCGATCGCTAAATGTATTTGCGACAGATAAAATAGTTTCGTTATAATTATAATAATACCAACAGATATTATATATGTTTGTTAAAGTGTTTAACAACATATTCTTATGACAATTTTTTCTGTTGGTAATAATATTATTAACATAAAATATATATTTATAAATTACATTTAAATAGAAATTATAATTTTTTATACTTATTAATTTATCATATATAATTCATCTATTTACATTATTAAACCAAAGATGATTGACATAATGTTAAAACATAGAAATAACATGATTATATTAATAAGGAAATATAATACAAAATGATGATTAAAAAATAAATAATCCCCCCATGCCACCCCCGAGGATCACCCGGGATACACCACACACCCCAAGTACAAGAAAACCATTCATTTCCCGCAAACCTAGGTCCAACATCAGCGACCCATCCATTCTGTAAGACCAGTGAGCTAGCTTCAGATATACCACAACCTTCAGCACACATTCACTAGTGATTGATCCATGCCTCAAGACCAGAGATCCAGGTCTAACAGCAATGAGAACAGAATTGAGCCAGCTCCAACACCAGTGGGAAGCCTCAAGTTGATGCTACGTCACACCTTTCAGTTCCAATATCTACATCAAAAACAACCAAAAATCATACATACAAATCAGTGAAAATTATTTCCATGAATTTAAAACAAAAAAGAATAAGATAAATGAACCCAACTCATACCTCCAAAACATTAATAAATAAAACAAAAGTTACAATGAATACACAAGGTGTAAAGAGGTTACACCAACATGAAACTGAAAATTTTTATAAAAAGACACAAAGTGGTGAAAGAAAATGGACCAGATAATCTCCAAAGAAATTCAACCTATAGTATATATAGATCCATTCTTTGACAGTCCATCCATAATCCATCCTGTCACTGCAAAACCAGATCGACATATCAGTAGACGAAATACTAGAAGAAATGGTTTCCATTAAGAAGAAATATGCAGTGTAGTCCAGAACTCTTAAAATGTTGATGATGGTAGAAGTATACACCATGAAATGAACGAGAAATGAATCAGTTTATCCTCAATAAAATAATCCTTCTACATTTAACGATCTAGAATATGAAGGTTAGTATAAATATGATGGAACTTGCAAACAATTGTCCATCAGATAATGAAAGCTCATGATCTAGGGACATCATGATTCAATTATCCCAAGTAGAGCAAGATATCATACATGTTTTCAGCCTATCAGAAAACTAAATCATGATGAAATAGAAATGGCATATCTTGATAGTCACAAAAATATTGTACTATCATACCATCTTCAAACAACATCATCATACACAAAATCAGGTAACTTTTCATTGAAGGTGGTGCAATTCCATTCCCATTGATATCACTAGTATATGAAGTAGACAAATCAAACATGATGAAAATATAAACAAGACCTAGAATGAACGAAAATACGGTTTGGAAGCTCAATCCAACCACCAAAACATAGAATAAAAACAATATTTGGAGCCCTCCACTGCTCACAAACACCAAAAATCCCAGAACACATCTTGAAAAAAAATCACTTTTAAAACTAATGAAGCACATAGCAGCATCAGTTGAAGTTCCATGATCTAAAATTGAGCATAAATACCAAAAAAACAATCAAACATTATATACTTGTGATTTCTATTTAAAAACAAGTGTTTAAATGAAGATAAATTGCATCAAACAGTTGAAACATTAGCATCTCAATAGTACTGCGATCTTAGAATTGTTTCCCCATTAAAACAAATTCGAACCTGCTTCAAATATCTTAGAAAATCCATATATAGACATCAAAAAATAAGATAAGATGATTCATTTCCATTGAATTTCATTGTATTTAAACATAGGATTTCATTTAAGTTCTTCCACAGTTTTAGAAATCATTCGTTCTCTGGTTTGATGAAAAAATACTACCGTGACTTCACCATCATTTTATTTTTTTAGATCCAGTGCATGTTTTTCAATGAAATAAGAAACCAAACAAGTGGAACCTCATAAAAACTAAAATTAAAACACAAAACTTACATTTTTCCCATAATTTAATGGGATAAGGATTTAAAATTCCCATCTCTTGAAAGCCTTAAATGATCCCCTTAATGTTCATCACATCTAGAGGGGTGAAGGTGATAGCCCAAACTTCAAGAATTCTCTTTAAACACCTGGTGTGTTGGGTAAAAAGGTTTATCATCCATGAACCTTTGAAGAGTGGGATGAAAGCTACAAAATATCATAATTATTGTACGGTTAATATTTCTGATGAAGTGGTAATATTGGAATAAATAAAGATTCTACAACTCTAATGTAAACAAGGTCCAGATGGTTTTATATGATCTTTTAATGTCGAAGAATAGGAGACAATAAAAATATATCTGATTAAATCAATGCTATAATTATTTAGTGGTGGTCATATACCTATAGCTACAAAAGTAAAATCTCTTTTATTTTCTCCCAATAATACCCAGCTATTACTTTTTAGAGTTTATCATTATAATATTATATATAACATCTCATATAAAATCATTATTAAACTGAATAATAATAAGATTGTTAATCTTCATCACCCTATTATCTCAGAGGAACAATATGTTATTCTTAAATGTATTAGTATTCATGGGATGGTAGTTTTATAAGAGATATTGATAGAAAAATATGTTTTTCTTTAATGTCTAAGTCAAACAAAATAGGCATTACTAAATCAAGGTTTTCAATTATTGGTACTATGGTGACTAAACCATGGTACCCTGGATGCCATGTAATTTTTTTCTAAGAATCTATGATAGCTTTTAACTATGTACTATGAAACCACAACTATAAAAAGGATATACCACATTAGGTAATAGCATCTGGAAAGATGTATATTTATGCATTTAACATGACTCACATTCTAAATAATATAAGCATCCGTGCATGAAGATCATATTGGCTAACTCATCCTAAATAAAAAAGGTATAGACCCATGTAAATAAATTTCCTTTTTTTCACTACATTCTAACCTTGAGGATGAATATTATCAATGGGATTTAATAATTTTATCTTTAAAGTACTTGGGCCATTCATATGAACTCAAAAATCGATAATAACATGAAGAGTGTAGGATTATTCAAATAAAAAATCTAGATGATCCTACTATAAACTATGTTGTCATCTTAAAAATGTGTACCCTTTTATAGTTTTTAAATGCTCATTCATTAGAGCATCAACATCTCATTCATAATGTTTCACGAGGAATGGTTTGAAAAACATAAGGGGATTCAATTAATAAAGTCAATAGACATTTATACCTAAAAATTCAGTGTTTTTAAGATGGTAATCCACATATCACATAGCTTTAATAAACATAAAAGGAAACATAATAACTAACTAATCAATGGAGTAAATCTAAAAAATAAATTGGATATGGAGGAGGGATGTAGAAGAATGAAAAAGGAGAAAATTTAGAGCGATACATGTATATAATGTTATAAAATTTATAAGTATAGATATTCAATAACAATTAAGATATATATATGTAATAATAAAAAGTAGAAAAGTTTTTCAATTGTTCATTAGAGCAACAACTCTCGAATTAGGGCCATTAGAGAAAATCTTTACCCATGATTATTTAATGAATAAACCCACTCTATTTTGGGATTCCATCAATTGCTTCAATTATATTTTTTCTTATTGTTAAATCATGAATAGTTTCACAACATTCCTTTGTTGACACTTCTACTAATTTGTATGTATGAATACATGTTGTGTTGCATAGAAAATGTGGGAAACAGGGCTATATTTGTAAAACATAATTATAACAGAAAAGTGAAAAAAGGGATCAAATCAACAGAAAACGTACTGCTTATATTTGTCAAAAAACATTGGAATATTGATATGAATTAGAGAAACATGCAGTGTAAATATAGACCTAGTCAATTTTGCAATGTTCATTAAAATATAGATGAAATTATCCCATCTGATCACAGAATCTAGTCAATGAAAATGAATTGATTAATTCCATAGAACAAAGAAAACATTATATAAGCTCATCCAATATTTTTATTTTATGTTTTCATTTCATTCATATATTATAAGTCAACAAATAGTAGATCCCATACCATCAATCCCTGAAGAAGGAAATGATAGCAACATAGATGCCAATTCATAGAAAGTTGGTGCACCACTCGATTTCTAACCAAAAATAAGTGGGATTTTCCCTCTTTCATTACTGAGTGGGCACCATCTGAACCACTCATATTGTGCTTTCCCTTCACATTATAGAGTTCATAGCATGGATGTCTCATTGTTGGGTCCTTTGCTGCTGGTGGTGGAATCTTAAAAAGGATGGTGCACATACCTACAAAATATGATTCCTCTAGAAAACAACATTTTTTATATGAACCACATTCTTCTCTCTTTTTCCATTGAGTTATGATTCGTTCACCTTGATGAGGCCAACTAACCAAGAGAAAAACATAGTGGTGAAGGAAGAAGAACATTCTCTTTAAAATTTGGATGTGGGTAGAGGTCTCCTCACCAGAATAGTATGAGTGGTGGGACGGCCTTGTGATGAACTCCGAGGGCAAGTCGATGCTGTTGGAGAGGTTTGATTCTTTGGGACGTCAATTTTGTTACCTATATTAGACCCTCATACCCTCTCCTGTCACTCTTCACCCCTATAGCGGCCTGGAGTTGGTGAGAGAGATAATTGATGGCGATCCGAGCCAGCCAGCCATCCTTACTGCTGTTGCCGCCTTCCCTCGAAGCAGTGTTACTCGAGACCCCCGCCATTGTAGCTGTGCGGGCAGAAGAGGATAATATATTTACATGAAAGATAGGGAGAGTTGGGTTTCGGGCTTCACATGACCGACTGTGCTTCCAGGGCAGAGAGAAGAAGTGACTGCAACTATTGAATGATGCGACAAAACATAATATAAGATCATCACAATTGGAATGTCTATCCACTTGGAATTTCTATCCACATTCACATCTGAGGTTTTATTCCCACTTTCTACAGTTAATTTATGTCACTGGTGAAAAAACTATCCTTCTTTGAACCCAAAATATTAAGGTGTGTGCCTATGTAATTTTGAATTAATAAAGTGAACTTGTGATGAATATTTCAACACAATTTCAACGGATTTGCACCCAAAATAAATTATGATATGAATACCAATAAAATTTTTATTTAACATATGTGTTGAAAAGAATAAAAATCTTTCAGTTGTTAATTAAGAGGATAAAATATAAACAATTAACTAACCTAACATTGAATACAATGTTTTCCCAAGTACCAGCAATGGAAGATAATCACAGACCTAATTTTGAGGCAGAACTGTAAAAAAATGACCAATGTAAACAATTATATCATAAAATCCAGTAAGTAGGAATAAAACATGGATTGAAAAGGGATGGTAAGGGAGGCCTAGAAAAGAATGAAATTCAATCAGTCAATACCATGTACAGCCCCTTGAAACACTTCCTTCAGAATATTTAGTAAGTTGATATGGAGGAACCACACAAAAAATGATAAGTAACAAACAAAATGGATGATAATTATATGCCTACTGGTGAAAAAAATAGAGAGAATAAACAAAATTCTTTGCCTAGAAATTCCAAAAATGTAACAATGGATAGTATTCTTGCCTAAAATAATGATCATTACTCCTATTAAAAAACAAAGTACATACTAAATAGGAACTGTAATCTACAAACTAAGATAGAGACAAATGTTATAGAAGATCTATCTGTCACAAAAAAGAAGCTTAGCGATCAAACCCAGCACCAACTAGCAACCAGCAAGCTACACCAGTGCTGAAATCCATGTGGATATTTTTTCTGTGGAAACCCTCCAAATCAGTGAGAAGTAGACAACCTTCAAACTGGGGGGAATCAGTGGGTGCTGCAATGCGAGGTAAGTGATGACCGTGGGGGATGGATAGGGATTCCAGGAGGGATATGGTCGAGCTGGGGCGTCGGGGACAGAGGGGTCGCGCGAGGATACATGGCTAAAATGATTTGGACAACGATGGTCGAGTGGGGATGACGGGTTGGAACACCTTGAATGGAAGGTCTAGTGAGGGGTTTCACATGAGGATGTCATTCGGGAACAGAGAGGGGGTTCACGCGATGATGTTGGTGGGGGACGCTGACCAGGAATAGGGAGGGGGTTTTGTGAATATTTAAATAAGGAACACATACTGGTAACTGGGAGGCATTCCCGCTACGTGAGGATGTTTTCAAGGAATTCCGGTGAGGAACGTTGGTGAGGAAAGGGGGGTAGGGTTGGAGAAGGGGGAGGTAGGGTTCAATAAGGGGGTCGCGGGGATGTCTGCCGCCATCGGGGGGTGGGGGGTCGTTGGGTTATTAAATTCTATGATTTATTCCTAATTTATGTATAATTTATATAAAAAATTATCTTGCATAAAAACTATGTTTTCATATATATATATATATTATCTTATAATTTTATGGGTATTTTTTTAAATTATGGATATTTTAATTAATAGTATATTTTAATTATCAAAATGATACTTTTTTAATATGTAATTTATCTATCTATATATTCAATTTTTTGGTAAAATATTTTATATTATCGAATAATTTATTAAAACAGATATTAATAATATAAAATGACTTGTTGGTAATAGTAATAAATAACAATAACTTTATTTATCAATAAATCAATTGTTGGTATTATTATGATAATCCAACAAATTTAAATGTTGGTAAATGATTTTTTGGTGTTGAACTACTAATATAAACTTGTATATCTGTTGGTAAATAAAATTTTTTGATCCTATAGTTAATATTAACAAAAATTAATATCTGTTGGAATTAATCATTTTACCAAAAGATATATTATTTGTTAGTAATTTTCTATTGGTAAAGGCCACTTTTTTGGTAGTGAATAGATTGCTGGACTGAATGGTCATTTGAGGTTCGAGTTAAAATTTCAACTTATTTTAGATCTTATATTAATTTTTTGATTTTTTGTTATCATAAAATTTATATTAAATAAATATTACTTAGTAATAATAAAAAAATTATTAATTAAAAATATTTATCTAGTTATTTTATAACCAATTTTCATGAAATATCATACATACTACGTGTAAATTCCTATTATACTTATCTAAAACATATTTTAAAAAATATAAATTATATTTATATCAATATAAATATATTCATTAATTACCATATTATTTTTAATGAAATATTATTTTTTTTGGAATATACCATTATCATCCGTACTAAAAAATGTTGATAAAGTGGGTTAATTACCCGTGCATCTAAAAGAGCTCTGATTAAACCCCACTTTATCAGCACTTTTTTAAAGGTGCTGATAAAATAAATCTTTTATCTGTGCTTTTTAAAAACACAAAAAAAAGGGTGGGCCATTTTCTTTTCTTATAAAAAAACTAATGATAAGCATCCCCCATTAACATTTATATTTTTTATAATTGACAAAAGGGGTCTTTAATAGTGCTTTTAGATAGCATTGTTAAATCCCATGAGTGGGATAGACTTAGTTTAGTAGTAGTGATATTACTACCACATAGCCACATAACCCTGTCACTATCACATATCCACCAAATTTCATATTCCACATCATGTTTCCATATAATTAATAGTATGACACCATAGCCTATATATATCATATCCATAGTCCATCACAACCAAAAACTCATTCTGAAGAGAAATCAGGGATGTCAGTGTAGTATTTCATCAATGTAACATCCATCCCAGATGTTGGAGAAAAACAAGGAAGATAAAACCACATAAGATATTTAGTAGTGTTACAGAAATCAGGTGATAGTGTATAAAAAAGAAATATATTTAATTTTCATGATCGTCCTATGGGTCAACCATGTCCTACGACACCTCCACAGCCACATCCTTTATCATACTACTACCACCTCAGGGTAACATTCACTAACACATCTAACTCTAGCACAACCATCCTCACACAACTAAACAAGACCCAAACTTATACATCCCTAACAACATTTCATTAAAAATTAAAAATTTCTCATTTAATAACCACACCTTATTAATTATGGTATTTTACATCCACTATAATTTTATTTAACAACTTACATTTTGACATTTATAGATTCATTTAACACATATCAATTATCCACCACATCAAAAATTAATCTAGAAACGTCATATATTATAATGAAATTAACCAATATAGAGCCACATTATCCTCTCCACACCAATATAACAACCAAAAATCAATCATCCCCACTTATACAATATAAATAACACACAAGGCCACCATCACTGTGAAAACATCAATTCCAATAACATTATAATACTTTTACAACCACAAAATACCGAAACAATATCACATCATTAAACATTCCATTTTAAAATATAAGTTTTATTTTGTACATTAATCTAAACTCATGTAAAATACAATATAATTAATGATATATTGGCATGGGATAACAGTTTCTGATTCTTTTTTAGGGTTCTTACATCGTGCTGCGACATGATGATTTTCTTCCCTACATTACAACTTTCCAATGGTAGTCAAAATCCATTCCTTCTTTAGGGAATTTTTATCCTGGATCTAAAATGGGTGGTGGGATTCCTGTTTCTCCATATGGTCATTCCTCATCGGGACTCGTCATCAACTCCTGGTCTCCCTCGTAATTTTGAGTCATTTTTTGTGAATACCTTTCCCAGTGTGACATCATTGTGGATACCTATTGCTTACCATGCTTCTATCTGGACATGCCATGGGGTACTGATAGGGAAAAACCCCTTGGTCGGATTATATGGTATCATCATCCATTTTGGGGAATCTATGGATTTGTGGACATTGGGGAACCTATATTCTACCTCATATGAGGTCAACTCAAGGTCATAGAACCCGAGGCATCTCACGTGAGTCACATGGCATCTTAGTCCAGAGGCAGGTCTATGAGGTTTTCCTCAGCTTCCCATGATTAAAACAGGTTACACCACAATTTTAATGTCTTGCAGTGATGGTTACCCCAAATCCCTAGTGTATGGGTTTTCACCAAACATCCCACGTTCAAAATATGGTAGGCCGCAAGTTTAACGTCTTGTGGAGACTCATTAGAACGCTGATGAGAGTGGATCATATGGTAATACCCTTTGGAGGAAGAACTAGTGAGTTTTAATAGTTGGGTGGTTCAAAACTCCAATTGAGGATGGATCAGAGGATTATTGGTTTCCAACAAAGGGTACACAAAGGATTACAATTGGCTAGGATTGAACCTCTAGGAGGCTTCCTACATACCCTGTATTAAAGGGAGGGATCAAAACCTATGTAGTTCATCTGGGAGAGGCATGAAATTGGTGTTTAACCGAAGGAAAACGATGCAAAGATATGGTGTGTCTTACGTATAGTTTACCTCCCTCAGAAATGGGGTGATCCCACCAAGATGTTGCGGCCCGGGTAGGAATTAGCATGGATGATGGATGATTTTAATCCATGGATGAGACGAATGAGGTGGAACTGACATGAATTTGATGTTGGTCTTGGGATTGAACCCGAGGGATTCTTCCTACATATCCCACTGGGTGGGAATCGATGCCCACGTAGTTTGGTGGGGAGATGTGATAACTAATGAGGCGGCATGTGAGAATCTACGCATAGATGGGACCCGAATGAAAATAGATACCTCGGGATACGGTATGACCTTCCTACAAGACAAATTCTCTAGGGAGAGACCAGGACGAGACATGAGTTAGGGGATTTCACCTCACGGAGGCTTCCTACATATCCCCGTGGAAGGGGATCAAAGTCCACATAGTTCTGGATGGGGCATAGAATCAAGGTGCACACAAAGGGAAACGACCCGAAGGCATGCTGGGGATTACACATGGATAGAGGACCATTCCAAAAGAGACACTTGTGGTTGGGTGTTTATGGATTTTTTTTGGAGTAGGCATGGTTACCTTTCCTAGATATTATCTTATATCACTATGGGACATACCAACGATGTGCGTCCCAAAAAGTGGTATGTCAATGTTTACCCATTTTTGGCGTTGAAGCACAGAAATATTTCCTACATACCATCTATTGGTGATAGGGATCAAAAATAGTTTAGTTTGTGTGAATATAGTTTAATTTCATTTGGGAAAGAGGTGGAATACTATTTAACGTCATGTGGGATGGGGGAGATCCAACGTGAATTGGACATTACCAATGGGTGATGGGCTTCAAACTCATGGAGGATTCCTACATATATTTCTTGGAAAGGGAAACGATCAATGTCCACATAGTTCGGTTTGATGGTGGTTGAGGCTTACACACTAAACTGGCACAAAAAGGATGACATGGTCACTCGTTACTCTAATCTCTGGGGAGTCATTCTCATTGTGAGAATAATGAGGCAACAATAGACCGAAAGATCAAGGAACAAATGTGCGTCCACAAAGGCATGTGAATAGGGATAAACATGGAAGCTTCCCTTGGTGATTTTATGGAAAGGCAATAGTGGATGACTCATAGGCATGAGAGCTGCTCGGGTGCCACTACATTGTGGAAATGGTGAATGGGGGTTTCCCAAGAGTGCTTCCTTGGTGCCATTAAGGAGAGGCAATGGTAAATGCGGCTTATGCATGGGAGCATCCCGGGTGCTTCTAATTAGTGTTAACGGTGAATGGGGATTAAGAATAAAAGCGTACCATATTTCTTCCTCAGGTCTGGACATGTGGAAATCCCAACTCATTGGTGGGTTGGGGCATATAATTGAGACCTACAGCAATGCACTGGTGCACATGTGGGACAATTCCATGAGAATAGGAATTATTCTGAACAATGGGAGAGGAAAATTATGAATTGCATTCCAATCATTTGGAAAAAAATGGGGGAGGAATGACGATGGTAGATAACTACATAGCATATTCGAATCTAATAATCCACATCACATTTTCCTAGGATGGAAATGAACAAATGAGGGACAACTACAGACTGTATTCAAAACACAGGGCCAAACACAAACTGTTATCTGATGTCTTCTAGGGAGTCAGACCAGAACAGTAGGTTAGAGGAAATGACATGGGACCAAGCCATTAGGGGGTCCCTTTAGACATGAAAGAGGTTGAAGATCCAAATAAAGGACACACATAGTGTGAGGTCGAGTGATGGAATATTTGAACAGATTCCAACACTCATGTATTTATGCCACTATAATCATGGAAAGATGTATCTTATGCTTGTCACATAAGATATCTCTTATTTAAAACATTAGGAATCCTATTATTGAATGATAGGGAATTCTAAAGTTTAAAGTCATTCAGTGAAGACTATTGGAATCTTATGCTTGGCACATAAGGCATCTCTTGTTTCGATCAAGAGGCATCATATGTTTGTCATATAGGTTGTACTAATTTTTAAAGTCATATAGATAGGACTATTGTCATCTTATGCTCAGCACATAAGGCATATGTTTTTAGAGCAAGTGGAAACATTTTCATTTTATATAGGGTGTTATATATTTTTGAGGCATATAGACAAGACTATTGGATTCTTCTGCTTGGCACATAAGGCATCTCATGATTGGAGAAAGAGGCATCCTATGTTTTTCATATTTGGTGTAATATACTTTAAAGTTATACATATTGGACTATTGGAATATAATGTTTGGTGAATAAGGCATGTCTTGTTTGGAGAAAAAGGCATCCTATGTTGTTTATATAGGGTGTAATGTAGTTTAATTTCATATTGATAGGAATATTATGGTAATGTACCTGACCTCTCAGGTCTATTCATTTGAGAAAACTTAGTGTTTGAGGTGTTCTGGTGGTCGAGGTGACTTATCTCCAACACTTTTCCATTTTTTTCAATTCTGCAAAATGTTCCATCAGTGAGACCGATGTGAATAGTTAAATCTATATGACCGATGTGAATAGTTCTATCTGTGAGACCGATGTGAACAGTTCTGTCGGTGAGACCGATTTGAACAGTTCCATCAGTGAGACCGATGCGAATCGTTAAATTGGTGAGACTGATGTGAATCGTTTAATCAGTGAGACTGAGGTGAAGTGTTCCATCAGTGAGATCAATGTGAATAGTTCTATCAGTGAGACCAATGTGAACAGTCCCATTGGTGAGACCGATGTGAACTGTACCATCGGATCGGTGTGTCCTCTTGTGAACCGTACCATCAGATCGGTGTGTCTAGGATCGTGATTCTAAAATTGGTGAGTCATTCTAGGATCATTTTTTTCAAGATTTTTGAGTCCAGGATCGTTGATTCATTTTTGAATAGTGTTTCCAGGATCGGTTAGGCCAGGACCGGTGATTCATTTTGTGAACAGTGTTTCCAAGATTAGTGAGACCAAGATCGTTGAGTCATTCTATGAATAGTTTTTCCAGGATTGGTGAGTCCAGGATCGATGAGTCATTTTGTGAATAGTGTTACCAGGATCGGTGAGTGTATAGTGTTTCCAAAATCCTGTATATTGTTTCTAGGATCGATAGGTGTACAATGATTCCAAGATGGTGAAAAGTTTTTCTAGCTTATTACAGTTTCGACCCATTGATGCTTTCTTTGATGTAAAATGAATTCAAGGACTTGTTTTTAGGGATTTAATGACAAATAAAATCTCATATAGATAGGACTATTGTCGTCTTATTCTCGGCGCATAAGGAATATGTTTTTAGAGCAAGTGGAAACTTTTTCTTTTTATATAGGGTGTGTTATAGTTTTAAGTCATATAGACAAGACTATTGGATTCTTATGCTTGGTGGATAAGGTATCCCTTGTTTGGAGAAATATGCATCCTATGTTTTTCATATTTGGTGTAATATAGTTTAGAGTTATACATATTGGGATATTGGAATCTAATGTTTGGCGAATAAGGCATATCTTGTTTGGATAAAAAGGAATCCTATGTTGTTTATATAGGGTGTAGTATATTTTATTTTCAAATTGATATGAATATTTTTGTAATGTCCATGACCTATCTGGTATATTCATTTGAGAAAATCAACTGTTTGAGGTGTTATGGTGGTCGAGGTGACTTATCACCAACACTTTTCCATTTTCTTCCAATTCTAAAAAATGTTCCATCGGTGAGACCAATGTAAAAAGTTCCATCTGTATGACCGATGTGAACAGTTCCATCTATGAGACTGATGTGAACAGTTATATTGGTGATAACGATTTGAACAGTTCCATATGTGAGACCGATGTGAATCGTTAAATCGGTTAGACCGATGTGAATCGTCAAATCAGTGAGACTGAGGTGAAGTGTTCTATAGGTGAGAGTGATGTGAATAGTTCCATCAGTGAGACCAATGTGAACAGTTCCATTAGTGAGACCAATGTGAACTATACCTGCGGATCGGTGTGTCCTTTTGTGAACCGTACCATCAGATCAGTTTGCCCTGGATCGCTGAGTCTAGAATCGGTGAGTCATTCTAGGAATTGTTTTTCCAAGATTGGTGAGTCCTGGATCGTTGAGTAATTTTTTGAATTGTGTTTCCAGGATCGGTGAGGCCAAGATCGGTGAGTCATTTTGTGAACAGTGTTTCCAGGATCAGTGAGACCAAGATCGGCGAGTCATTCTATGAGCAGTTTTTCCAGGATTGGTGAGTCCAGGATCGGTGAGTCATTTAGTGAACAGTGTTACTAGGATTGGTGAGTGTATAGTGTTTCCAGAATCATGTATAGTGTTTCCAGGATCGATAGTTGTATAATTATTCCAATATCGTGAACAATGTTTCTAGCTTATTACAGTTTCGACCCTTTGACATTTTTATTGATGTAAAATGCATTCAAGGACTTATTTTTTGGGATTTAATGACAAATAAAATCTCACAACTCCTATATTAATTTTCATATGTCTTGGTATTGCTTTACTTGGTCAAACCATGTGGTTTAATGTGATCTAATTTTAATGGAAAATCTAGTGTATCTTAAACTATTACTCTATTAAATCTTCTAAAGTGATGATATATCTTCGTCCCTTGTACTACCTTCTTGTTCCCTGGTGCGAGATGCTCAAACCTTTCCTTCTACCATTAGGAGTGATGTGATCGAACCTTAATCCTCATATAGTTTCCCTTGATGTTTCTTACTACTGCATGCCCACCCCCTATTTTGGTGGAAGCAGCAAGTGACAATCCTTCATCGATATAAGGTATGTCTAGTCATTGTTCGTTTGGGTTCATCTCTTTCTAGTTCTCTTTCCCTATTGTGGTATGTTATCTCCAGACTTATAATGTAGTTTTATTGGGTTTCAGTTGCTACAGTCATACTATGGCATCCTCTGGTGGATACAGTTGTCATAGGAGGAGGCAATCATGATCCTTTTCTTGGATCGTTCTTGTATAAAGAACGACATTAACCGTTTGAGGTAGGGGATTTTTTGCTTCTCTTTTCTTTTATGTGCAACTGTAGAGTTTTCTTGTTTTATCCCACTAGATCAAAATGGAATTGACAAAATAAATATTTTAACCAGATTAATAAATTGATATCGATCGTATGTTATTTCCTCTTAATTTTTTAGATAGTGAGATTTCTATTCTTTCTTTTCTTAGCTTTTCATTCATGATGGAAATTGGTAGGGAACATAAATCCATAATTAATTGATAATTGTTTGGATCTAGATAAAGAGGCATTTGAATGAATTCGATGGTTGTTGTTGTAATTTATTTTTAATCAAATTGGTGCAGTAACAATGTTTAATTATTTATGATATCTTACTAGTTAGTCTTCCGGAATTTAGAACCTAAGAATAATAAATCGGTTAATCCAAGATGGATTAATGAACTTGTTGTTTGATAAAAGATAATTTTTTGTAGGGTTCTGAGTTACTGTCTTTCTTGTTTAAGGGCCATGAGTCCAATTGATATGATGTTTTTTCCTATTATTTGTGTTGTGATGTGAGATGGGATGGCTATTGTTATATGTGGGGGCATGGAGGCCTACTAGTTGTGCCATCAGTTGATGGATTGAGTGGCAAGATGCATTGATTTAAGCATGTGGGTGTCGGGGAGAACATCATAGATGATGGAACGGGTTGGATGTGAATAAATAGATTCCTGCCAATTCTTATTGGTATTTTATCTTCTTTACATTCCCCACTTCTCATGGCATATGGTATTTCGTACCCTTGTTCCAAAAGGGGAAAAGACACGCATGGTATTCCACTTGATTTCGTTGTTTAGCTTCTCAATGGGGGATGGGTCTATGCTATTGATATAGGCAGAAAAGACTCGACGGGTAGTTCATCTACTCACCCTGTTGAGCCTCCTCATGTTTAGTAGCATAAAATGTTATTCTAGAATTCCTGGTAATATGTGAAAGTAATATTGTAAATAAATAATATATTAAATGAAGTTAACCCATGGGGTGGGAGATTGTTGGGACGTAATGCTGAGGATTGTGGACTTTGGTGTTATGATAAAGAAATTTAATTTGGAATTTTTAATGGTTAATTAATGTTTAAAGAATTAATTATCATAAAGTGAAACTGATATAAAGGGATTGAATTAATTCATTAAATCTATTTAAATGGTTGTGTGCTTATAGGATACCTAGTCTTAGAAGTGGAATCCAGGAGTCCAAGAGATCTTAGATATAGTTGATTTTATGACTATGTTATGCCCATAGTGTGGTTGTGTGCTATAGTATATTCTTTAGTTTTTCTGTTTCTATACGCTACTCCGCCCTGTCAGTTAGGGAAACAGACAACCCGAGGATTCTGAGCACTGGGGAGGTGTTTTCCCCAATATTCTGATGGGAGGATAGATGACTGATTACACCCTTTATCCAAACTCCCTTCTCAGGTTAGTTACTTGTGATGGTAGGCACATCAGTTAGTTTTCCCCATATATGTGTGTAGTGGACTGTAATGGCATGTGTTTTTTCACACACATATAATCTAGATATAGTATCTTATAGACTACTATTGGTGTAACTTGTTTAGGATGTGACTGCTTGAGGATTCTTACTTGGTGTGTAGGCTGTAATGGTTTGAGGTATACTTACCGATGTAAGATACACATTATGTGAGTTGTGGTGTCTCCAGAAAACTACCTGGTTACATTCTTGTCTCAACATAGTGGTTTGTTTGCCTATAGTGCATGTTTTGTTACTTCACCTAGGTGTCTATGAGAAAGCCTTTTTGGAGAGAGATGCTTAGGACGCGTGACATTGTGGAAAAGTGGAAATAAATGGGGATGTAGTAGTGGGGTACCCTTGATATATTTTTTATACACTATTGTATTCATTACTTTGTGAGAGTAGCCATGGTGGGGCTCGGAACATAGTATGCATTTTATGTGATGAGTTAGTTTCACTTGTTGTTCACAATGCTTTAGTATGCTTTATTTACTGTTGCATGAGGGGCTTCATGGAGGATCCAAATAAGAATACTTTTATACACACCCTATGATTATATAAACTATTTTTTAGGTCACATGGAGTAGGTTGAAGATCAGGTTGGTTTCTACCAGCTTGTGGTTTTAGGAGCTGTTTGGGCTTCATGGTTGTTGTTGTTTTTACTTTTTTTGGGTACATTCAATTTTTTCCTTTTAGTTGTAGTAGTTTTTCAAGACATTACATATGGTTAATTGGGAATTTTTGTATATTTCAGTCGATGCTGGAGTTGGTGGGTGTTTATCTTATCTGTCTCTTCCGCATGTGTTTTCTTAGAGGGTAATGCCTCCCATCTATGTGTTTACTACACCATTGGTGCAAGTCACTAGCCCATGACCTACTGGAGGTGGGACACTAGGGTCATTATCTCATTTCTCACATTCTCGGAATAGGAGGGGTACACATCTTCGGGAGGGGGTCCTAACAGAGTGGTATCAGAGCTCAGGTTGAATGATATGATAGAGTTTTGTGTTAGGAACAAGTGAGGTTGGTTGGGTTGGTTGGGAAACAATTTTAGTCATGTTTAGCACGTGATGTAAACACTGGAGACCATCTGAGACATAAGAATTTAGGGCTCCCTATTATCTGATGTACGGACTATTAAGTTTACAATGGATACTAAATATGGTGATACTAGTTGCATGGTGGAGACCTAGGAAAGGATCTTGAATCATTAATCAATGTGCTTGTGTTTGAATGGGTAGACCTTGGGATCGGGTAACCTAAAATGAATAAATATAAACAATTAATTAATTAATGTTGAGACTTCTATATTCTAGTTTTATGAGCCCTAAATATTTTTTATTTTATAGGTATGGCTCCAGGTTGACGTCCTCATCAGGATTTCATAGAAGATGTCTATCAAGATGTGACATCAGATCGTCGTAGGGTAGAGGTGGAAAACGATGAAAGATGGAGGAGGAAACTCAAGGTGTATCAATTCCTATGTTTTCCGAAGAAAAATGGCTCTATTTCAGATTCATTCATAGATGTCTCATTGGAGGAGGGTGAGATATGCTTCATTTTGATATGTGCTTGGAAGGAGTACTTGGTGTCCTTGGTTGTGACGGTGTTGTTTGGAGCAGCAAGGTAGTGGTGGTTCATGTTCCTCAAGGATCATGAGGAGTTATTGATCTTATGGGAGGAGTTCCGAGACAAGTTTAGGTTTTAATTTCATTCATTGACCATGAAGGCATCCAGTTTCTAGGAGCTTCATACCCTTCGACAGGGGAGCTCTAGTGTGCAGGAGTTTGAAATCTATTTCAGGATCATTATACGATATGCTTCGGACCTATTGCTAGATGAGGAGGCCAGAGTGAGGCATTTCAAGGAGGCATTACGTCCAGAGATCTAGCGCTAGGTCACCAAATTTATTCTGAAAACATATCTTGGGGTGCCGGCGAGGGCAGAGGTCTTCTAGAGGAAAATCACCAGAACTGGATCATCACGAGAGGGGAGTCATCAGGATTCCTCACGAAGCAGAGCTATGGTCTGGGGTTCCCGGTTTTCAGGGTAGAAGAGTTTATGTTCATCCAAGGGTAGGTCCCTGCCCTCCGCATCACTTTTCTCCAGTGTCAGCGGATCTCATGCCTTTTCCATGGGTTCAAACATTTTTTTTCTTATGGTGGTTGAGGTCATCCACAGCGAGGGTTCCAGACCTTTTAGAGCAATCATCATGCACTTGGTGCTCCGCTTCAGGATCCTCTTTTGAGGCAGTTCTAGCTAAGGTAGAAACAGCAGGTTAAACCAGATTTAGATAAATAGAGGGGAGATGCGGAAAGCATAGGATAGCTCAATGACACGCCCCATCCTCAGAGAGTAGATTGCGGCAGTGGAAGTGGTCTTCATCAGGGTCAGAGAGTCTGTAGAGGAGGTTATGGTCAGCTTCATGCTTTAGCATTGCAAATGCCAAGAGATCCAGACATCGTTCGAGGTACCCTTTTCTTGTTTTCAACCATGGTGTATTCCTTATTTGATTTAGGAGAAATAGACTCCTTCATATCACCTATAATTCTTCATGTTTTATGACTTGTGGTTGAGAGGCTTCTAGTTCCCTTGGATTTGAATATTCCAGTTGGAGGTCAAGCTGACTAGTTTGAAGTATGTAGAGACTGTGAGCTAGTGTTGGAGAAGCACCACTATTGGGTATATTTCCTATGTTAATGAATACTACCATATGATTTCATCCTTGACATTTATTGGTTGTATTTGGTGCAGGGTACCATCGATTTATTTAGAATTAAGGTTGTGTTCTTCGATTAGGATGGAGAGCCAATGGTGTTTGTTAGAGAGTGAGACAGTCAGATGGTATAGAGGTCTGTTCTGTCCTTATCATCCATGATGGATGAGATGATGTTGATTTCATTAGATGTTCAACAATTGTAATTTTCGAGGTTCGTAGAAGAGTACCCTGATTTTTTTCCAGAAGAGGTTGTTGCATTACCCCCATGAAGAGAGATCGTGTTTGGGGTCAAGCTACAACCAGGATCATCTCCTATCTCTATGTCTCCATATAGGATGGAACCTTATATGTTACGAAAGTTATGTATACATCTTGATGGTCTGTTACAGTTCGGTTTTGTTTGGCTAAGTGTGTCACCATGGGGTGCAACAGTTTTGTTCATGAAGAAGGCTGATAGAAGTTTGCGGTTCTGGGTCCATTATCGACGCATAAATAAGGTGACAGTGAATAATCACTATCCTCTTCCATGTATTGATGATTTGTTAAATCAACTAAAGGGTGAAAGATGGTTCTCAAAGATTGACATGTTTCCAGGATGTCATCATATGCATGTGAAGGATGAGGATATCTCGATGACTGCTTTCTGTTGTTGTCATGGGTATTATGAGTTTTTTGTAATACCGTTTGGCAAGAAAAATGCTCTAGTAGTGTTCATGGGATTGATAAACACTGTGTTTCGTGAGTTCATAGACATGTTCATGGTGGTTTTCAATGAATATATCCTTGTGTAATCCATGTCTGAGGAGGAGCATGCAGATCATCTACACGCCATTTTGGGAGCTCTTCATCAATATTAGCTATTTGGGATGTTGTCAAAGTGTGAGTTTTTGCATTGAGAAGTCCATTTTGTGGGGCATGTTGTGTCCCGGCAGGGAGTAGTTGTGGATCCATGAAAGATATAAGAAGTTGTGTCTTAGAAATACCCCAAAATAGAGTCATAGGTGCGATGTTTCCTTGGTCTCACTGGATACTACAGGAGGTTCATAGACTATTTCTCTCAAATTGTGACTCCTCTAATAGTTTTTTCAAGGAAGGATTAGGAATTCATATGGAATGATCAGTGTCAAATAGCTTTCTACTATCTAGAGGATAAGTTAGTAAGTGATCCTTTTCTATGTCATCTAGAAGAGGGAGTTCACTTTGATTTTTTCTGCATTGCTTCGCATCTGGGGATAATATGTGTTATGATGCAGTAGAGTTCAGTTGTTTCTTATGGGTCTCAGCAGTTACATCCCCATGAATGTAACTATACCACCCATGATCTTGAGTTGGAAACTATGGTGTTTTCTATGATGTTTTGGAGACATTACCTCATTAGAGAGTGCTTTTTGGTTTTCACCGATCATAAGAGTTTGAGGTATGTTTTCTCCTAGCGTGACCTGAATTTATGATAGCATCGATGGATGGAGTTATTACCTGAATATGATTTTCAAATATCATATACACCATGAAAGGGCAATGTTGTAGTTGATGCACTGAGTCGGAAGTCACATAGTTATGCTGTGCGTGAATCTGGTGACTGCTGGAGAGTAATGGAAGAACTGTCAGCATTATATCTTGATATGGGAGAAGCTAGGGTTAGTTCATGTTTTTTTCAGATGACGGTGCAGTCATCTCTGGTGTAGAAGGTGGAAGAGCCCTGACTAGGGGATCTAGAGGCGGAGGTCTGGGGAGACCGAGTTGTTTGTGGCGAGGACCCTGAGGTTTGGTCTGAGAATGAACAACACTGAGTGTTGTATCATTAATGGATATTGGTTCCTTTGATGATGCACGATATGGTTCTGACGCATTCCAGTCATAAGGCATGACAAAATAATATTTTAATTACCAATGTATAGTATAGTAGTTGATCCTAGGTAGTCTCTTGAAGAGGAGTGCACAAAAAACAAGATTTTCACTTTTTAAAGGTTTTATGAAAACAATTGGCTGTAATTAATTTTGAATGTTGTGTGAGAAATAAGACGCTTGATTTGATTGGTTTTAAAAAATGAGAAAGGGAGTAATCAATGTGGGTTTGGCTAGACCCAGTTATTTTCTATCATGGTTTCCAAATTTGTCCCCCTTTTCATTATTTATCATGTTAGAGATAGAGATTTTTCAACCGAGTCCTCTCTCCCCCTTGTCCAAATTGTAATGATGAGAATATTATTTATCCAAAACATTAGATTGGTCTATCCTTCATAAAATGTGTGTAGGATTGTAGATGGTTTTATCAATTAAATATAAAAATCCCTAACAAGGAATTTTTTTCCTTAATAAACCAATATTCCACATGCAATTATACACACGTGCTGCCAACCATCGAGCACTCACCACCCTACCCTAATCTGTTCACCATATACAGATTACAGTTGGGTGGAGGGAGATGTTATAATCGAACAAAGCAATATAAATTTACAGAAATAAAAACCCACACAACTGCATTTGGATTCCAAACTGATTTTATAACTAAAACAAGATTATGAAAGAAGAGGGGATCTTATTTAATTAAATTATAAGAACTCAAGCAGGCACATCGGTACATCCTTCCCCTTCCCGATCACTCAATGGTACTACCCGTTCATGGATGGCGAAGTCGAGATGATGCAGGAGAGGGGAGAAATTACAATAAAATAAATAAATAAATCTAAATAAGGCGGCCATCCAATTCATCCCTTGCTAGCCTATTAGAGGAATTGTTGATGGAATTGAATTCTTTGAGAGGGAGGAGCTCCCCTCCATTTATATTTATAATCTATCCCCCATATGTTGAAGTTCTATAACCCTATTAAATGACATCATCACCTGTTTCACCCTTCTTTAATGTTGTTCGTAATTATCTTGGGCGTTTTACCTAAAAATATCAGTGAATTTTGAAATTTATTCCGAGTGTTATGCCTGTTTTTCACTAACCATTTATTTGTTCAAGTTAGATTCCCCAAATCACAGACCTCTTGATTAGGATGCCTTAATGACCCCTTAATCAAACAATTCACGCATCCTCTACTACATTAAAGGTTTTCCAAAATATCATGTGCATCCACCCACCGACTTTTATAGAAATAGGTCCTACCATGAATGATGTATGGACCCCACACTAAAACTAGGCAAATCTGTATATAGATTTCTTGGTCCAACTTGTGAGCCTCTTTTGAGCTTCCATATTGTCATTCAGATTTTGGTCCAAAAGGATGAAAAGAAGATATTGATGTGTAGAATATGGAAAATAATGAATTATTCAATTTATACTACTATATGAAATTTTATTTCCAAAATAAAGAAATAATTTAAAATAGTTAAAAATCCGAAGTGGGTCATTTTTTACGGTTCAACTCATAATAACTCCAATATCATAAAAATGGTGCAATTCATCTTTAATTAAAACTTTTGTGGGTTTAAAAACATTAAATTCAATTTAATTTTGATTGAAAATATTTTCTATCTCAATTCCCCCACACATAAACCATGCTCGTCCTCAGGCATGAAATATCTACATTGAAAATATGAGGGCACAAATTTCACCAATATTAAAATTTCAAACCAATAAAATCCAACAATTATCAATGTCCAATGTAATATTCATGTTCCATAAAAAATAATATCAATTTAGTTTCCAGTTTTTCAATGAAACAATCAATTCATGCATTTTACATTTAACCTTTTAAAATGATGTAGATTCTCTTTTCATTCATTCATGATTCTCAATTTATTATTATTAAATAAGAAAAATCATGATCTACATCGTTGTTGAATTATTTATGTCCTCAATCATGATACAATTAAAGTGGAGTTATACTCATATCACGAGAACATACTCTTTTTCCATAATCTTGTAAAGGAACCACTTTCTCCACTTTATAAAGAAAAAAATCACATAAAATCATGAGGAATTGAGATAATGTTTCAAATGACTCAGAGCCTTAAGGTTTGCCGAATTTGATACTTAAAAATTTAAGGCTCAAGAATAAGGCTAATAACTTACGTATAATGCATGATTAATCATGTGAAAACACAGGATGGAACACACTCAAATCCCCGAGATAATGTGAATCACAACACCATACACTTTTAATGACATGGGAATTGAGTCAATAAATGATTACAAAGAATGATATTGTCCAATTTATCCCCCTTTTGTTAAATAAAGCTCTAAAAAGGAACATCTATATTACTTTATTTCTTTTTTTGAATTTTATTTGAAAATCTCTAGAAAATAACATCTTTTTTTTCTCTCTATTTTTTAAGGAGAACTAGATGAAGTGGAAGAAGAAGAATGAAATGACGACTCATGCCCAATTTACCAATAATACACTGCCCAAAATGATGACACACATCTCACACCACACAAAAATGATACCCATCCCAATTAATGAACATGAAAGGACCTTCCCCCTCAATCAATCTTAAAATATCCATGAAAAAAAACACTAAATGAATGGGTAGGTAAGAAAAAATCAGTTTGGAATGTGGATTAAACCTATAAGGATATTCTTGGTATCTATGGGATAACGAAGGATTAATGTAAAGGTGGGTCTCAGGTAAATATGTGGCTAGCCAAAGTAGTTCCTCAATCATTTTAAATGTCTTTTTTCACTATCATAACTTTTAAAAGTTTCAATACTAGTTCTGGCAGGTGGCATGTCCCAAGATCACTCAAGAAATATGCTCAAGATAAAATAGGAAATATTTGGTGTATAAATCCTCTTGGGAATACAGATATGATATTGGACAGTCACTCATGGCATGGTTGATAAAAACAAATTAATAGAACTGATTTTTTTAAATTCAAAGCCTGAAGAATGATAAGGAAATTTCATTTACATGAATCTATTAATTCCCTCAATTCATGAGTCATTATTTCAATATCCATGCTTCACATAAATAATCATATTCATCATTTTACTCATTCAATTTCATTAATTATGAAATCTAGATAATGGAATCACTGGTTTCCTTAGAAAATTATGTCTCCTAGATATATCATGTAAAACCTAATTCAAGTGTTTAAAAAAATTTAAGGAGTTTCAGAGTTAAACATTAAAAGTGACTCCCTTTTAAAATGAATATTGTTTTTTTCTTTTTGGGGGTTCCCTACATTGGCTTGAAATTTTTCATCCATGTGGCCTTAATGGACCTGAAATATATGAATAAATATAGTTTATAGTGGATGCCTCTTCAATAATGTTGGTATATGACCAAGAGGATGGGTGGACAATGAAAAAAACACAGGTTGCCTCCTTGAAGCACTTTTGTTTAATGTCATTAGCTCAACTAAAAAACATAACAAATTTTGAAAAATCCTATACAACAAGATTCCCTCCCCCACACATAGTTGATGCAGTTTCATAAATGAATTTAAATGAATTTTGTTTATGCAAGTTTCAAAAATATGGATTTACTACATTTAATCATGTGTAATTGAAAGATTCAACCCGGTAGGTCTTTATTTGTAATCTGGGTGAAGGAGTGTGATCTATTCCACTGGTTCTTGAGGTATGGTCCCTTGGAAATTCTTCAACCTCTTCCCATTTATAGTTAATAGGTTTCCTTATTCTTCCTTTTTAATATGCACAACACCAAAGGGGTATACATGAATAATAGTAAAGGGGCCTTCCCATATGGATCAAAGCTTACTTGTAATAAGCTCATGTCTGGATTTGTAGAGTAGCACTTGATCTCTAGGGTTGAAGGTTCTTGTTCAAATCCTCTTTATATGGGCCATCATTGTTATCTCTTTATAGATCATTAAATTTTAAGAAGATTCCCTAGTGATTTCCTCTACCTCATGCAACTGCAATCTCATTTATTTCCCAACTTTCTCTAGGTCCAGATTCATCTCTTTGACTGCCTAGTAGGATCTTTTATCCAACTCCAAAGGTAGGTGGAAACTCTTTACATAGATCAATCTATAGGGACTCATACCTATGGGTGTCGTGTAGGATGTTCTTTATGCCCATAATGTATGATCCAAGTTATTCATCCAGTCCTTCATGTAGGGTTTAACATTATTTTCCATAATTGATTTGATTTCTCTATTAGAGTCATCTACTTGGTGATTTGTTTGGGGATGGTATGGGGTTGATGTTCTATGATATACCCCATATGTCTTTAGAAATTATTCTATCTTCCTGTTGTAGAAATTAGTTCCCTGTTCACTGATGATTTCTCATGGAATTCCAAACCTACAGAAAATGTAAGCCCAAAAAATTCACAAACAACTTTGGCATCGTCATTTCTAGTTTCCTTTGCTTCCACCCATTTTGAAACATAGTCTACAGCCAAAAGAATATATGTATTTCCAATTGAAATTAGAAAAAGTCCCATGAAATCTATACCCCATACATTAAAAATTTCACAAAAAGCAGTAGTTTTTTGATGAATTTCACATCATTTGGATATGTTACGAAAAAGTTGGATTTTTTCACATCTTTTACAAAATTCATATGAATCCTTGAAAAATGTTGGCCAATAGAATCTAGATTTTAAAACATTTCGTGCAGTTCTCTAAGGTCTAAAGTGGCCTCCAGAAGATAATTTACGACAAAATTCAATCAAAGATTCAATTTCATATCTTACTAAGCATCTTATTATGATTTGATCATTACATATTTTCCATAGAAATGGGTCTTCTAGAATGTAAAATATTGATACAGATTTTATCATATTTTCTTAATGATATCATAAATTAGCGGGTACCTGAGATATAACCAAATAGTTGACAATGTTGGCATACCATGGTACTTCACCATTGATGATGAAGAGTTATTCTCAATTAATCTCATCATTAAGTGGGTTCTTCTTTGGGATTTCTGCTTCAGTAGGGTGTTTTAGTCAACTCAGATGATCAGCCACATGATTTCCAGTCCCCTTATTATCATTGATTTAAAAATTAAACTCTTGTAAGAGTAGCATCCATCTCACAAAATGTGGATAACACCACCAATCATTTGACGAATTAAAGAAAAAGTTGATAACGACACTAATAATACAACCACCCAACATGGATTATCCTTTTGTATTATTGTTGGTGTTATCAAATTCTTCTTTATTTCATCAAATGATTCTGTTAATTTACAATCAAAATAAAATTAAGGATCCTTTAGATGTAATCTCGAGAGTGGGACCTCATAATCACACGCCATCTTCACGCCTAGCTCTAGAATTATTCATAGGAATATTCCAAAGTCTGACATGGAAAAAACCCAATTCTCTACAAAGATCCTCATTTTACCTCTAGAGTGTGGAGATGTCTCTAGCATGCTTTTGGTTCTCTATAATGCCTGAGCACTGCTTTTTATCCTTAGACGTTCGGTCAGATAGAGCAGACCGTCCAGCTCTGGAATCACACGCCATCTTCACGCATAGCTCTAGAATTATTCATAGGAATATTCAAAAGTCTGACATGAAAAAAACCCAATTCACTACAAAATACTCATTTTACCTCTAGAGTGTGGAGAGGTCTCCAGCATGCTTTTGGTTCTCTATAATGCCTGAGCACTGCTTTTCATCCTTAGACGATCGTTCAGATAGAGCGGACCATCCAGACTCTTGAATATATGTTATGATTTTGGGTCCTAGAATTTGGTGGTTCATGGATGTGGCACTATCCCTTGGTGGAATTCACATACAACAATATTATTCAATCCACCATTAGTATGTCACCGTCTGAATCCTTGTATGGATGACCTTTTCATTCTCTATTGTGCTGGACTGTGGTTAAAGAGTAAGTAATTCCCAGACCAGAACTAGTGTAGAATACATCAGAGATGGTTCAGGTGATTCGTGAGAAGATGAAGATAGAACAGGATCGTCAAAAATCACATTCTGATCAAAGGAGGATACCCATAGAGTTTGACTTTGGGGATCACATGTTACTGAAGGTGACTCCCCATAATGGGCAGTGAAGGTTTGGTCGTAGGAGTAATATTTTTCCTCAGTTTGTTGGGCCTTTATATGTTTTGGCTCATGTTGGAGTTGTGGCGTATCGAGTAGAACTTCCCCCATAGATGATCCGGATATATGTTGTTTTCCATCTTTCAAAGAACTGTTGTTATCATCATGATGACTCTCAAGTCATTGATTGGGGAGATATTGATGTTGATGATGATGTGACCTTTGAGAGACCTATGGAGATCCAAGACAAAAAAGAGAAAGTTTTGCGTGGGCATTTTAGCCCCTTGGTTTGTGTATTGTGGCGACACGGTGGTATAGATGAGTGTAACAGGGAACATGAGTCACAAATACATGCTCAGTAACCAGAGTTGATTAATGTTGAACTCTTTTCATGTAATGATGTCCCCTTTATGGTTATAAACCTTTTTTGTTTATGATATGGATTTATTTGGATTCTTCTTGGGGCTTTCTCTCTTTTGTGAGGTATCTCTATGAGTGGTTGATCAAACTTATTTCCTGTTCCCTTTTTGGATGGTTTTAATTTTCGGGGATGATAATGCTTTGAGAGGTATCTAATTTAATGGACCTAAACTCTCCAACCGATTCCTCTTCGAAAATCTAGTGTTTGAGGTAATCTGGTCGTCAAAGTAACTTATCCCCAACACTTTTCAATTTTTCCCAATTATGAAAATAGTTCCATTGGTGAGACTGAGGAGAAGAGTTCCATCGGTGAGACTGATGTGAAGAGTTCAATTGGTGAGAACGATGTGAACAGTTCCATCGGTGACACTGATGTGAACAGTAAAATTAGTGAGACCGATGTGAAGAGTTCCATCAGTGATACTGATATGAAGAGTTCCATTGTTGAGAAATATGGGAAGAGTTCCATCGTTGAGACCGATGTGAACAGTTCCATCGGTGAGACCTTTGTGAAAAGTACCATCGTATCAGTGTGTCCTTCTGTGAAAATTACCATCGGATCGGTGTGTCCTTTTGGGAACAGTACCATCGGATCGGTGTGTCCAGGATGAGTAAGTCCAGGATTGATGATTCATTTTGGGAACAATTTTTCTAGGATCAGTGAGTCCAGGATCGTTGAGTCATTTCGTGAACAGTGTTTCTAGGATCGGTGAGGCCAGGATCAGTGATTCATTCTATGAAAAGTGTTTCCCGGATCGGTTAGCCCAAGATCAGTGAGTCATTCTGTGAATGGTGTTTCCAGGATCGGTGAGTCCAGGATCGGTGAGTCATTTTGCGAACAATGTTACCAATATCGGTGAGTGTCAAGTGCTTCCAGAATCGTATATAGTGTTTCTAGGATCAGTAGGTGTATAGTTTTTCCAACTTCCTATAGTTTCGACCCTATGACTTTTTCTTTGATGTAAAATGCATTCAAGGAGTTGTTATTAGGAATTTGTGGACAAATATAATCTCATAACTCATAGATTAATTTTACTAAGTCCAGGGATTTCTTTACTCAGTCATACTGGGTGGTGTAAGGCCATCCGATTTTAATGGAAAATCCAGTATATCTAAAACTATTACTATGTTAAATCTTCTAAAGGTATGAGATATCTTCCACCCTTTTTCAACTATTTTGTTACCTGGTTTGAGATTCTTGAACCATTCCTTCATCCTATATGATGGGTGTGATCGAACTTTAATCCTTAGATCTTTTCCCCTTGAGGTTTCTTACTATTGCTTGCGCACCCCATGTTTGGGTGCGAGTAGCAAGTATCGATCCTTCATCGATATAAGGTATGTTTTATCAACATTCTTCTGGGTTCATCTCCGTCTGTTTCTCCTTTCACTATTATTTAATGTGATCTTCAAACATCTAATAGTGTTTTCTTGGGTTTCAGTTGGTGTGGTCGTACCGCGACATCCTAGGGTTGATATAGTTGTCACGAGAGTAGGCGATCATGATCCTTTTAATTGATTATTCTCATATAAATAATGACATCAACTGTTTGTGGTAGGGGATTCATTGATTGTCATTTATTTTATGTGAAATTGTAGAGTAAGCATGTTTAATCCCACTGGATCATAATGGAATTGACATAATAAAAATTTTAACCAGATAAATAAATTGATATCAATCGTATGTTATTGCCTATTCATTTTATAGATAGTGTGATATCTATGCTTTCATTGTTTATGTTTTTGTTATAGATGGAAATTTGTAGTGAACATAAAGCTGAAATTAATTGATAATTGATTGGCTAATGAGAAAGAGGCATGTAAACGAATTCAATGGTTGTTATTGTAATTTGATGTTAATGAAATTGGTGCAGTAAGCATGTTTAATTATATGTGATAACATACTAGAAAGGTTTCATGAATTTGGTACCTATGAATATTAAATAGGTTAATCCAATATGGATTAATGAATTGGTTGTTTTATAATATATAATACCTTGTAGGGTTCTGAGATACCCTCTTGCTTGTTTAAGGGCCAAGAGCCTAATTGATATGATGTTTGTTTTCCACCTACATGTGTTGTGATGTGATCTTGGATGGATATTGTGATATGTGGGGGCTTAGAGGCCTATTGGTTGTGGCAGCAGTTGACGCCTAGAGTGGCGAGATGCATTGGTTTATGCATGTGGGTGTTAGGGAGGACACCATGTATGATGGAATGGGTTGGATGTGAATGTTTGGATGCTTCAATTTTCTTATTAGTTGTTTATCTACTTTAAATTCCTCACTTCTCATGGAAGATGGTCTTGCTTTCCCTTCTTATGAATGGGCTGAAGACGTGCGGGGTATGGCACATGCTTTACATGTTTAGCTTCTCAAGGGAGGATGGGTCTATGCTATTGTTGTAGCCGATAAAGAGTCGACGAGTAGTTCATCTACTCATCATGTTGATCCCCCTTGTGTTTAGTAGCATAGAATATTTTTATATAATTCCTAGGAATATGGGAATGTAATGTTGTAAATATATAATTGAATAAATGATATTTACCCATAGAGTGGGAGATTGTTAGGATGCAATGCTAAGGACAATGGTCTTTGTGTGTGATGCTAATGA
Organism: Viscum album; assembly: GCA_963277665.1. Classification (NCBI taxonomy): domain Eukaryota; kingdom Viridiplantae; phylum Streptophyta; class Magnoliopsida; order Santalales; family Viscaceae; genus Viscum; species Viscum album. The sequence continues at coordinate 322,506,503 of OY728127.1, forward strand.
AATTTAATGTGTAATTGTTAATGGTTAATTAATTATTAAATAATTAATCAAAGTAAAGTGGAAATGAAAAAAAGGAATGAAGTAATACATTAATGATCATTAAATGGTTTTGTGTGTTTAGGATACCTAGTCTTTGAAGTGGCATCCAGGAGTCTAAGAGACGTTATGTAATGACCCAATGTTTTTCAATGGAAATACCCTTCTCATAATTATGTCATCAAATCACATGAAAACAAAACATAATGAACTACTATGTGCTAAGTGACCTTTAAACATATGTTTGACACTTCTGTGTTTGGAATTTCAAAAATCCGGCGTACACGGTTGTAATCAGTATGTTATTTGGAGTCCGATTAGGAAAACATAATTTTTGGGGAATAGTAACCTAACCTAATGAATTTTAACATACCCATATGAATAGTGATATACCCTAAGGATTATTAACATCACCTATTGTAGTATAAAAATAATATTCATGTTGTAAGTACGATATACCTATATTTTTTAATAAGTTAATGAATGTTTTAAAACTATTTTTGATAATAATGTATTATTTTAATTAAATATTAAAATAATCGTATATAGAAAATTATTTTTGAAAAAATGGACATCATTTTTTGATTCTAAACATTGAAAAATTGTTAGGGTGAATTTTTGGGATTTTTCGGAAATACATGAATTTTTTTTAATATTAATATTTGATAATTTACAATAAATGCTAAATAAGGGATTTATTGAGTCATTGATGATTTTTTTCTGATTTAATCCCACTTGGTTCAGGATTTCATGATAAAATTACTATTATTGGTCATTGAGTATTTAATATTCCTTATCTTGTGAAAAAATAATAAATTAATGATTATAATATTATGAAATTCTTCTTCTCCTCCACTATAAACCCCCCTTCCCTCCCTCATCTCTTCACTCCTCTCAATCCTTGTGCTTTGCCATTATACTAAAGAAATCTCTCCCAAAGATCCTCCCCCACATCCAAAAGCTCCTAGCCTCTCCAAAATACCAAGACCTCTCCCCTTAAGAGTTTCTCAAAGGAGAACATCTCTAGAGGTAAAATTCCCCTTCCCAATTTCTTCTTTTCTTTTATGTTCTTTTTTTATTTATTTCCTCACCTCCCTTCACCATAATAGTATGATAAATTCAGTAAAATACATGTATTGGAATGTTTTAATGCTAATGTTATATTTCATTATCTTCTACCCTTTCCCCGGCCTTCTGATTGAAAGAAATGAAAGCACCGTTTGAGATGTGCAAATTTAGCACATTCAAGGACAATGACTATCAATTTCAATTATTATCATTAATTATTATCATGAAACCATTTGTCTTATTGTTAAACCAGGTTATTATATATGTAATATATCCTATTTTTTGTTCTGTGATCCTTTTGAACAAATTGTTTTAATTTATAAAGAAAAACATGTTCTTTGTAATCAAATCCACCGATTAACAAAAATGGTTATCATTACGGTTATATATATAATAATACAACTTCACTCAATGTAACCTAATTAAAATTAAAACCATGTATCCAACTTGATGTTCACTAAAGAATATAAATTCAATTTTGTAAAACCTCTTTCTTATTAAATATAATCCAATCTTGAATATAAGTGAACCAATCTTTTAAAGCCATGTAAACAAACGGGCCCGAACAATGAAATTGAACATTATAACTAATCAAAAAGTCATTGAATGAACTAAACTGGGTTATAATAAATAAATTACATATAGAAGAGTTTTATTAAATATTAATTAATAAGACTAAATTTGTTTATTCCGGACTTTAATAACAAGTGGAGAACACCAACAGATTTAAGGTAAGGGATCCTCTCCATTTCTTTATTAATCAACATTGTCCGCTATGCTATGCTTTTTATGTGTAATCCCAAATTATGGGGTATGTTTTCAAACCTCCCAAATACCACCCTAATGTATTTAATGTGACGAGAAACCCCTAATCTCTCTTATAAATCTCTCTTAGTTAAACTCGATACTATACCGATAAACCGTAATGAATTCTACCCGAACATCCTTTATTCTTTTGGGTTCTTCAATCTTTCTTTTTACCAAAATGAAGATTTATTTTTTTATGTAAAACATAACATTCTGTTTATATTCTCCAAACTCTTTTTCCAATATCCATATCTCATTATCTTTTGGGTATATACATGCTTTTAAGTGAATCCCTCCTCGATACTTCCCAATAATCACACTCGTTTTTATGGAACATCCCGAATTCTTACTCGATTTCAAGTGCTCACTATCTTCTATTTTAAGACACCATTTTCTATAAAATCATTATTTTTATTATGAAAACCTTCTTGGTTCACTTCTGGGTTTATATAAAATCTTGTTCAATTTTGTATTTTAAAATCACTATAGTATTTTACATGAAACCGCATTAAATGTGTTATTGCTAAAATCTGCCAAATACTATTATTTCATGTTTTAATTCCTTTTGACATCATTTACTATGATATATGCCTATTGAATGTACATGTATACTTCCTTTCTTTCATGGACACATTCATGATACACCCATCAGTTATGATTTAGGTCATGAGTATGGTACCTAATTATTTCCATAGGCACCCTTATGTTTATGTATTGTTGATTATGAATGATTGTATATGTTGTAAGAATATTTATGTGGAAATAATATTCATGAAAATGTTGAGATGTTTGCATGGATATAGAGCTCCAATGAATTGGGTAAGGCTAAGTCTCATGAAATGTTATGTGAAACGGGATTGGCGGTTAGCCTTGACCCATACTAATGAATTGTTTTATGATTTTTCCACATTTATATGATTCCATGTTTATATGATCCCATTATTATATGATATTATTTCATAGCTTCCAAGTTTTGGATATCAATCTTTCATGCCTCTTAAATCATGTTCTTAATATGTATCTTTATATTCATTCCCTTACTGGGCTTTTCACCTGATCCTTTTGTTCATGTGTTCCCCAGGGTACCCTATGTAGTTGTAAGGGCTCAAAGGAAGTTAGGAGCTCATTAAAGAGATTAATTAATGATGTCTTTTTTGACCCATGTTTTAGGTTTTACGTACCTAGTCTTCCAAGACACTAGACTTAAAAATCCTTGGCTTGTACTCTGATTAGTAATTTTGCATAAAATCAAGAAATGTTATATGTAAAAGGCCCGAGTTTCAATGGTTGGTATCAGAGCATGGTTTAGTTATTTTTGGAGATTATAAATAGAGAACCTTTGTGAGAACCTCAAGGATGAGACTATGTATAAGAAAACATTTCATAAATTTGGTGAGTATTGAGTAAGTGGTTTATCAAGAAAATACATCCCTACCTGGATATCAGTATCTAGAGGCGGCTCTGGCATAGATGTGTCTAGGGGTAAAACCCAAAAACACTGCTTCAATCTAGACCCAAATGGGAACTAGTGCATGAAAACGGGCCTTGATACACTATTAGATACGACACTCCCATGGGATTTACTTTGGTAGATTCACAAGCATAGTACAAACCGTTATTAAGAGACAAAAAATCCTATATGAATATAAGTTAAGAAATAGATCAAGGATATCTTGGATATAAACATAATGAATCACAAGACAGGATATACTTATTCCTTATAATTTTATACTTTTATGTTCAAATTTTCATTTTTTACTCAATATCTATGTATTCAAGACCACTAATTATACGTTCTATTTCTTAGTTATTGGCAGGAATTAAGAATAACATGTTCCAACAACCATGTAATAGGCAATGTGATGATTTCCCAAATGATATGCCTGATGTGACGAAAGTGGGTGCTAAAAAAATCATGGTAGTTTTTTGCGAATCTGGATCAAGATAGAAATAATAACCTGAATTAGGTGTAACATCCTCCTCCTCCATGGAAAGAGAAAGTTTTTGTTGAATCCTTCATGCAGAAAAGGCCTCCCATGTTTAGCGGATAATCTGATCCCCTCCTTGCAGAAAAATGGATTAAGTCCATTGAAAAGATGTTCTCTGTCCTCCAGTACTCAGAAGAAGATAAATTTGTACTGGAATTCTATTGTTTTGATGGGGAAGCTGATAAATGGTGGAAACTGATCAATAATACAATGTCCCAAGAAGAAATTGATTCCATTGATTGGGAGGAATTAAAGAAGATTTCTTTCAACAAATATCTTCCTCGACCCCTCTGTCTCAAGATGGAAAGAGAGTTCCTTTAACAGAAGAAGAAGGAAGATGAGTCCATCAGGTTGTATGAAGCGAACTTTACAAGGCTTTCAAGGTATTCCTATGGCTTTTTCTTGAACATTGAAAGAAAGTTGGATCACTTATTTATTGGAATAAAGCCGAGTCTACAAAAAGAGTTAGTTGTTCGAGACTCCGATAGTTATGGGGAGATTTTCTGTTGTGCCCTCAAGGTTGAAATTGAGATTGGAGACTCTTAGTGGTCTCATGGGCCCAGTGAAAAGAAGTGAAAATTAGAGAACAGCATGGGTGGTTCATCAAACAAATATCATGATGGAAAGAATCCTCACATTCCCCTATGAAAAAATTATGGGATGAAACATCTTGGAGACTTCCTCAAGGGAACCAAGAATTTCTTAAAATGCGAAAAGATTGGTCATCTTGATAAGAACATCTAAAGGGATATGAAAAATACCTATAATGATGATTAAGAAAGGAAGGTTCAGATCAACACTTAGCCTACAGTAGAGTGTTACAACTGCAAGGAGCTTGGGCATTATGAGAACAATTTCCCTAAGACGAGGGTTATAGGAGGAAATCAACAACAACTTCCAAGGCAACAAGGAAGGTCTTATGATATCTCTACTTCTGAGGTGGAGCCAGAAAATGATATGGTCACAGGTATGCTTGTTATTCATTCAAGAATAGAAAAATTACTATTTTACTCTGGTTCTACGCATTCATTCTTATCTTTCATGTTTAGTAGAACTATTCAAACACCACCTCAAAATTTGGAGGAAAAGTTATATGTGAGAATAGCAAATTGGGAAATTATTATATCCATGGTTTATAACTCCTCACCGGTTAGTGTTTTTGGATTGTACCTCCCAGTAAATGTTTTCAAACTTCCTTTAGTGGAGTTTTCCATAATCTTTTTCTTGGATTGGCTATCTCTGAAAAATGCCAACAACAATTGTTGGGAAAGGGAGATCACTTTTAACATCCCAAATCATCCTCTGATTCTTAAAAGTGTAAGGAGGAATATGATCTACTTTATAATCTTTATCTCAAGTTTGGATACTGCTTCCTTGTGAGAAAGCATATCTAGCTCTAATGATAGGGACAAAGGATAGAATCATGCTTGAAGACATACCCATCATGAGGTATTACACTGATTTATTCCCAGAACAGTTGGCTGGTCTTCCTCCTGACTGAGATGTTGATTTCCCAATTGAACTTATCCCCGGATCTCTGCCAATCTCAAAGACCCCTTATAGAATGGAAACCCTAGAATAGGAAGAGCTGAAGAAGCAGTTACAGAAGAATATGGAGAAGGGTTTCATATGCCTGAGTGCTTCATTGTGGGTGTGCCAGTCCTCTTCTTCAAGAATATGGATGGATCAATGCACCTCGGCATTGATTATCGTGAGCTCAATAAAATCATGATAAAGAACAAGTATACGCTTACAAGGATATATGACTTGTTCGATCAGCTTCGTGGGGCCTTTTATTTCTCTAAGGTGGACCTTCGATCGGGATATCACCAAATGAAGTTGTGGAAGAAATATATTCCCAAGAATACATTTCGAATGAGGCATGGACACTATATGTTCATAGTGATGCCCTTCGGACTCACTAATGATCTAGAAATTTTCAGGGATTTAATGAATAGATTCCTTAGAGATTATATTGACAAATTAGCAGTGGTCTTTATTGATGATATTATAATATACACCAAGAGAAAGGAGGAACATGAGAAGCATATGAAAACTATGTTAAATACATTGCAAAGGGAGAAGTTTTATTCAAATTACAGTAAATGTGGGTTCTGGATGGAGCAAGTATCGCTCTTGGGGAATGTTATCACTAGTAGAGTGATATCTATGGACCCTTCCAAGTTGAAGGAAATTGAATAGTGGTTAAGGACTACTTTTTTGAAGGAGATCCACAACGTTTTGGGTCTAGCTGGGTATTATCGATGATTCATGAAGAACTTTTCCCGATTGTAAAACCCTATCACTAAGTTGACATAGAAGGGAGTAATGTTTGTCTGGACACCGGAATGTGAAGATTGTTTCAAGTAGTTGAAATAGAGGATTATCACTATGCCAGTACTCACACTCCCTTCAAGTGGAGAACTCATTGTGGGGTATAGTGATGCTTCTATATAAGGATAAGGTTGTGGGATAATGATAAATGATAAAGTGATAGCCTATTCCTCAAGGCAGCAGAAAATAAATGAGCAAAACTATCCTACACATGATCTAGAGTTGGCAGCTGTGATCTTTGGGTTGAAAATATGGACGCATTATCTCTATGGGAAAAATGTGAGATATATACAATCCACAAAAGTCTCAAATATATATTCACATATAAATAGCTTAATATTCTCCATCAATGGTGGATAGAGCTCATCAAGGATTATGACTGCTCAATCCACTATCCTCCCAGTAAGGACAACAAGGTGGAATATGCTCTAAGTAGAAAGGATCTGGAATATTTATAAATGATTATAATTGAAAAGGATCCAATATTCGTATATTTGAAAAGGATGTACATGAGAATAATTAAGGGAGGAAAATCATAAATCCTTTCTCAAATGATTGTTCAACCATCCCTCTTGGAGAAAATAAAGGACACTCGAAGAAAAGATTTGGAAATTTAGAAAAAGGTGGAAGCTATCAGAAACGGTAAATCCTCTGATTTCCAAAATTGATGAAGAAGGAGCTGAATGATTTGGACCATGATTATGTGTACCATCTGATACAGAGATAATGAAGGAGCTATTGGGTGACGTGTATAGCTGAACCTTCTCTATCCACTAATGAAGCAAAAAGATGTAATGAGATCTCCGAGAAATCTTTTGGTGGGAAAATATGAAAATGGAGATTGCTGAATATACGTCAAAGTGCTTGGTATCTCAGCAAGTGATGGTTGAGAGACAATGGTCTAAGGGGATGACGCAACCACTACCCACACCCACATGAATGTGGGAGAACATTACCATGGACATTGTCACAGGACTTCTAAAGACATCTAGAGCAAACAATGCTATATGGGTCATTGTGAATCATCTTATGAAGACAACTCACTTTATCACGGTTCGAGAGGACTTCTCATTGAATCATAATGCATAGATTTACATCAAATAAGTTGTAAGGCTGCATGGAGTACCTCAATCTATTGTATCTAATCGTGATCCTAGATTCACCTCGATGTTCTGGAAAAGTCTCCAGCATGCTCTGAGCACTGGACTGAACATTATTACGACCTATCATCCTCAAACTGATGTCCAATCTGAGTGAACTATTCAGACACTGGAAGACATGTTGAGAGCATGTTCTATGGAATTCAAAAGAGGATGAGACTAACATATTCCACTGGTTAAATTCTCCTACAAAAATAGTTTCCACCCGAGCATCCGAATGGCACCATATGAATCCCTTTATGGGACAATCTGTAGAACACTGGTGTGTTGGGATGAAGTTAGTGAGCATAAGCTACTAGGACCTGAAATGGTCAAAGAAATGGTCGAAGAAATGGAAGAGAAGGTGAAAACCATTCAGCACCATATCAAGGAATCCCAAGGTCGAGAGAAGAGTTATGCAGATAACCAACGAAGAGACCTTGAGTTCATAGTTGGAGACATGGTATTTCTATACATATCCCCATGGAAGAAGTTCTTGAGTTTTGGGAAGAAAGATATGTTAAGTCCCAGGTACATTGGCCCCTTCGTGAACCATGATCGAGTCAGAGCTGGGGCATTTCGACTGGAACATCAACCTACCATGTCGAAAGTACATGATGTCTTTCATGTATCCCTCTTATGAAATTACATATCATAACCTTCGCATGTACTCTCTTCAGATGTGGTAGAGTTAGAGGATGATCTCTCTTACGAGGAGAATCCAGTGATGATCATGGATCGTAGAGACAAAGTTCTATGCAACAAGACCACTCATCTGGTAAAGGTACTATGGAGAAACCATAATTATGAAGAGGCAACATAGGAAATGGAGGATTCAATGAAGGAAAAGTACCCACACCCACTTTTGGCATAGAATGTAAAACAAAATTTCGAGGGTGAACATTCATAAGGGGGAAGAATGTAACGACCCAATGTTTTTCAATGGAAATTCCCTTCCTATAAGAATGTCATAAAATCACATGAAAATACAACATAATGAACTAATAAGTGGAAAGTGACCTTTAATAAAAAGTTTGAAACTTCTGTGTTTTGAATTTCGAAAATCTAATATAAACGGTTGTAATCAGTATGTTATATGGAGTCTGATAAGGAAAACTTAATTTTTGGTGAATAATAACCTTCCCTAAGGAATAGTGTCATACCCATATGAATAGTGATATACCCTAATGAATTGTAGCATCACCTATGATAGTATAAAAATAATATTCATGTTGGAAGTGTGATATACCTATATTTTAGAATAAGTTAATTAATGTTTTAAAACTGGTTTTGATAATAAATTATTATTTTAATTAAATATTAAAATATTAATATTTAGAAAATTATTTTTGAAAAATGACTTCATTTTTGGATTATACACATCGAAAAATGGTTAGGGTGAATTTTGGGATTTTTCTGAAACAATTGAATTTTTGATGAATAGTAAAATAGGATAATTTACAATAAATGCTAAATATGGTATTTATTGAGTAATTGAGGATGTTCTGATGATATAAGACCACTTGGTTTGGGATCCCATGATAAAATTACTATTCATGGTTATGGAATACTTTCTATTCCTTTTATTGTGAGGAAATAATAAATTAATGATTATAATATTATGAAATCACTCATCTCCTCCACTATAAATCCCCCCTTCACTCCCTTTTCTCTTCACTCATATCAAGCCTTGTGCCTTGCCGTTATTCTGCCCAAATATCTCCCTAAGATCCTCCCAACTTCCAAAATCTCCTAGTATCTTCCAAATACAAATACCTCTCTCGTTAAGAGGTTCTCAAAGGAGAAAGTCTCAAGAAGTAAATTTCATCTTCCCAATTTCTTCTTTTTCATTAAGTTCTTTTCTTTTTATTTCTTTCCTCACCTTCCTTCACCACAATAGTATGATAAATCCAGTAACATACATGTACTTGAAATTTTTCATTCTAATGGAATATTTCATTATCTTCTCTCCATTTCCCACCCTTTTGTTTGAATGAAATGAAAGCACCGTTTGAGATGTGCCAATTTAGCACATTCAAGGACAAAAGTTTATCAATTTATATTATTATCTGTAATTATGGTCATGAAACAATTTGTCTTATAGTTGAAACAGATTATTATATATGTATTATATCTTATTTTTGGTTCTGTAATCCTTTTGTACAAATGGTATTTTTTATAAAGCAAAACACGTTCTTTGTAATCAAATCCACCGATTAACATAAACAGTTATCACTAAGGTTATATATATGATAATTAGACTTAACTCTATGAAAACTATTTAAAATTAAAACCAGGTAATATTTTATATGTGAAATAAAGAATATAACTTCAATTATAGACGACAATATTCATCTAACATATAATCCAATCAAGAATATAAGTGAACTGATCTTTTAAATCCAAATAAACAAACGAGGTCGAACAATGAAATTAATTCTTACAACTAATAAAAAAGGATTTGAATTAACTAAAAAGGGTTATAATAAATAAATTTCATATATAAGAGGTTTTGGAATTATTAATTAATAAGATTAAATTTGTTTATTAAAGTCATTAATAACAAGTAGAGAACACCAACGGATTTAAGGTAAGGGATCCTCCCCATTTCATTCTTAATCAGGATTTTCCTTTGTGCTATGATTTTTATGTGAAATCCCAAATGATGGGGTATGTTTTCAAACCTCCCCCATACTTACATAATGTTTTAAAAGTGATTATAAATCCCTTATCTCTCTCATCAATCGATATTAGTTTCACTAGATACCATGCTGATAAACCAAATAAATTCTACTCGAACATCCTTTATTCATTAAAGTTGCTCTAACTTTCTTTTTACCAAAATGTAGTCGTCTTTTATTTTTATTTAAAACTTATAAATTCTGTTAATTTTTTCCACACTCATGTTCCATGATCCATCTCTCATTATCTTTCAGGGATATACATGATTTTAAGTGAATTCCTCCTTGATAATTCCCAATAAGCACACTCGTTTTAAGGGAACTTACCGAATTCTTACTCATTGTCAAGTTCACTCTATCTTCTATTTTAAGACACCATTGTCTTTATAAAATTATTATTTTTATTATTAAAACCTTCTTGGTTCACTTCTGGTTTTATATAAAAGAATTTTCCCTTTTCAATTTTAACATCTCTATAGTATTTTCCTTAAAACGACACAAAATGTTTTAATGCTAAAATTTACAAAATACATTACTTACAAGTTGTCACTCCTTTTGACATCATGTACAATGATATATTAATATTTAATGTCCCTGTATAATTCCTTCATTTCATGGACAATTTCTTGACACAGCCATTGGTTGTGATTTATGTCATGATTCTGGTACCCAATTATTTCCATGTGTATCCTTATGTTTATGTATGGTTGATTATGTATGATTGTATATGTGGTAAGAATATTAATGTGGCAAGAATATTCATGAAAATATTGAGATGTTTGCACTGATATAGATCTCTAATGAATTGGGTAAGGTTAAGTCTTAGGAGATGTGATGTGAAATGGGATTGGTCGTTAGCCTTGACCCGTACTGAAATGGGAAACGGGATTGGCGGTTTTCCTTGACCCGTACTAAAGATTTGTTTTATGATTCTGTCACATTTATATGATTCCATGTTTATATTATCCCATTATTGTATGATATTATTTCATATCTTACATGTTTTGGATATCAATATGTCACGTCTCCTAAGTCATGTGCTTAAGTTGTATCCTTATGTTCATTCCCTTACTGTGCTTTTCAGCTCATCCCTTTGTTCATGTGTACCTCATGGTACCCTATGCAGATGTAAGGGCTCAATGGAAGTTAGGAGCTCTTTATGGAGATTAAATAAAGAAGTTTTTTTTTTATCCCCAAGTTTTATGTTTTATGTTCTTAGTCTTCCAAAACACTAGACTTAACAACCCTTGTCTTTTACTATGATGATTAATTATTCTTAAAATAATTAAATGTTTTATGTAAAAGGCTCGAGTCACTATATGTTACATGAAGTTGAGTCTAAGACTAGGTTACGACCAATGTGTGGTTTTGAGCTATAGTATATTCTGTACTTTTTCTGTTTCTTTATGCTACTCCACCCTATGAGTTTGGGAAACTGACACCCTGAAGATTTTGAGCGTTGGGGAGGTTTTTTCCCCAACATTCTGGTGGGAGAATGGATGGCTGACTACCCCCTACAACCCCTCTATCTTCTCTAGGTAGTTACTTGTGTTGGTAGGAACATCAGTTAGTTTTCCCCATATATATGTGTAGAGGGTTGTAATGACATGTGGTTATTCACACACACATATTCAAGATATAGTATCAAATGGACTACTATATGTGTAACATGTATAGGCTGTGACAGCTTGACGATTCTTACTCGGTGTGTGGTATGTAATTGAATGAGGTATAATGCATAACATATGATACACATTATGTGAGATGTGGTGGATCCCAGAAACTACCTAGTTACTTTCTTGTGTGGACATGGTGTTTTGGTTGCACGAGGTGCATATTGTGGTGCTTCACCCAGATATCTGCGGGCAACCCTTTTTAGAGAGAGATGCTTAGGACATGTGATGATGTGAAAAGAAGAAAACCAGTGGGAAAGTTGTAGCGGGGTACCCTTAATATTATTTATTATATTATATACTCTTCTATGCATTACATGATGAGAGTATCCATGGTGAGTTTGGGAATATAGTATGCCTTTTTATGTGATGAGTTAGTTTTACTTATTGGTCACAGTGCTTTAGCATGCTTTCTTTACAGTTGCATGAGAGGCTTCAGGGGGGATCATACTGAGTATACTATTTTACAAATCCTATGTTTATATAAACGTTTTTTCATGTCACTTGGAGTAGGTTAGAGATAATGTTGGTTTCTACTAGCTTGGGGTAGCAATAGATATTTGGGCTTTGTGGTTGCTATTGTTTTTACTTTCTTTTGGCTACTTGTTGTTTTCCCCTATTAAATGTAAAAGTTTTTCATGACATAATATATGTGTACTTGGGATTGCCTTTATATTTCAGTCCGAGTTGGAGTTGTTTGGTGTCTATATTATCTCTCTCTTGTGCATTTGTCCTATTAGAGGGTAATGCCTCCCATATGTGTGTTTAGTATAACTATTGTGCTAGTCACCAACCTAAGGCCTACTAGAGGTTGGACTCAGGGGTCATTATCTCCCTTCTCACATTTCCTGCCAAGGAGGGGTACACATTGTGGGGAGGTGGTCGTGATAGTTGACAAATTATTCTAGGGGCACAAGGCTTCACTTTTTTTATGCAAGATGCATCCGAGGATTTTCATATAGGATGTACTACAGTTATAGTAATGTAGATATGACTATTGGAATATAATGATTGGAAAATAAGGAATACATTTTTTTGAGAAAGAGTCATCATATGATTGTCACATAGGGTGTACTTCAGTTTATAGTCATGTAGAGTAAACTTTTATGCATAAAGACCCTAAAAATGGTTGTTTCTGGGACATACGCAAGAGAATCCCATTCTAGTTCAACCTCGTATAAGAGTTATGTTATTTGTTTGGAGGGTTTCCTTGAGGAATGGTTTTAATCATGGTACTCAAGGAATTTAATATGATAATCTCATCTCACAACATGCGAATAGTACCAAGAAGAATATGTCGACATAATCTATTTTGTGGATTGTGGACGAGTATCTCGAATCATTGTATCCCATTGGTGGAAGTTGGATGTGCATAAGAGCGCAATGTAAAATCTAAACAACATGGACTGAAAATATGGTGTTGCGATGGGGCTCATGAAGAATGGAGCTTCATGGAACATAGGTTCTTACCGAGAATGGGGCTTCGGGGAGCTTATGGTCTCATGGAGCAGCTTTGCGATGGAAAGGATCTCACGATGCATAGACTCTCTTTAGAATATATTTAATTATTATAATTGTGATCTACATAGGTGAAATGCTTTGTATATCCCTAATAAACTTGAATGGGTATACCTCTTTCACCAAGGGCAGAGGCCTTCACGGTGATCATGAGCACTATGAAATTCGAGATTTTCTACCGAACGGGCAGTGTAACCATCTTTATGAAGGTGGGTGATCCAGCTATTTATAAGAGATTGAGGTCAAAATAGCTGTCTATTGAGAAAAAAATTGTGCTGTGAAGAAATAATTTTGTCGCAATGTAAATCACAATCTGATACTGGAGGCAGTTCTATCATGTTTCTTGGAGTCGCGAAGTCTACCGTCATGACCATTGCGGTGCTCATAGAGGATTTGGTCAAGTTCCTCGAACTCGCAGGGTCTTCCATCACGACCTTAACTATTCTTGAATAGGCTTATTTCATGTTCCGTGGACTCAAAAACACTTCTGTCCTGGCCTTCACGGTACTCGCAGAGTCTCCAATAATGTTCTTATGCTCCTTGATTATAGAGGGAGCTCCTAGAATCAGCTCTGCAAATCTGTTTTCCATCCCAACATCAAATGTCCATACTCCTAATATGTAACTCCATTTGGCCACTATGACTAGTCAATTCAAATATTGAAAAATGGTATACACTCTTGGATCATTTATGGAAACATTAGAAATATCTTATGGGAACATTTTTTGGTGCTAAAAATAACACATTTTCATTTTCATTTCTCGCATTCCACTTATGTATTTAAATTTTTTACCAAAATTGATTCATGAATTAACATATAACTACTATAATATTCATAGAATAATGATACATATATAATAATAATATAAATAAATAAAAAATACCATGTTAATGAAAAAGGAAAACAAAAAAATAATGAATGATACACAAAAACCAATTTCAATTAAGTATATTAAATTTTATTTATTAGATTAATTTCATATAATCCTGAAATAAAAAAGAAATTATAACATTCACATCAACAAAAATTTTTAAAATATAAAATTTCAAAATCCCCTACCTCAAATGATGTTTCAACAAAAACCATATAACTATCATAATTGAAAAGAACATAAATATAAACTGAGAATTAAAATTGGTTATGATTGATTAATGTTAAATTTGGGTGATAGATTTATTCTTGATTATAAATTTAAATTAATTGATTATATTTATTTAACACTAAAAAAGTATACATACTATAACACATACCCCTCTATTAATTCCATGATAAACAATAAAAAACACAATTAATATCCCCTTTAACATCTTTAGAGAATGGTAGAATTCAAGAGACATGAATAAAATTCATGTTAAAGGGAGATACCTACACCTTGGACTACATGTAACTTATCAAAAAAAATTCAAGTATAAAACTAAACCATGAGAAAATCACATAAAAATAATATTTATCCAGATTATTCCTTAGGTTTGGAGAATGGTGAAGGAAGTAAAAAAATAAATCATGAGGCATGTATACTATATAATTAAATATCAATAGAATCAATTCTTGTATGTCATAAGCCATCGTTGAGAAACATAGTTCAACCATTTTTATCATGATAATTTCTCCTTTAATTCAATATTAAATTAAAAATATAATAAAATAATACCACAATATAATTAATTCCCTCAAATAACGATTATCTATCATCCTGAAATCAAGACACAATCATTTATCTTATCCTCAAAATAAAAACTATAGTAAAATTTAGACCACCATAGTTGAACTAGAAAATATAGATTTACATAGTAAAATCAATTTCGGGACCTCCACATCCCAAAGTAATCATGTATGATGCAATCTACCAATGAAATCTGTAATGATCTTCTGGATCATTACCACATGAAAATAAAAATTAACCTGACCCAATCATCATAGTGTAACATGAAACCTCATGCCAAAAATCTACTGACTACCACACAACACAATAGAACAAAAACACTACACTTATATATCCAAAAAACATGCAAAAACTAAATTCATCCTAGTTTGATTTGTTCGCTTAGCTAAAACATTCAAAACAGTTAACTTGTCAACTACTACTCACATCCAAACTCTCTTTAATAAAATTTTAACACCTAAATATGAAAAACTAACAAATCACGAGGAGTTGTAGCCTTTATATTAAATATTATTAAAATTATTCTCATCCTCAAAGATCATAATAAAACCCCAAAGATAACAAAGAAACATAAAAAAACAAATTATATATGAGATACCTCTTAAAAAATAATCTTTTCATCCAAAAATATTAATGTATCATAAAAATTATGAACTAGTTTTTAATCATTTAATAAAAATAAATAGATTTTTATTGAAAAAAAATGATCAAAATAGCTCTTCATATTGAGTGTGAATTTTGGAATCACATGCCTAAATATACTCTACAAAGACGCCATTACCCCCAAAATGAATTATGTAAGGACCTGGATTTCACTCTGTTATGGATCCATTAAAATTTGGAATATTTCATTTTTTTGGACTTAATATGGATGCCTAGTGAGTTCATGATGGTTTTGGGAGTGTTTAGGTCATTTTCAATGCCTAGATCCCCAACCAGTTTGAAAAACAAACTGGCCATATAGTCTCTTCTAATCGTGTGGTGATAGACATTAGGTTGATACAAGGCACACAGTTTTCCATAACCATTCCCTAGGGGCCACACAACCATGTGAAAATTTTAGAAATAATTGTAATGGTGTTTTTCATTGGGGGTGAATTATTTCTATTACCATGTAACCTAACTATGAAAAATTACCCTTTCTATAGAAGATATATAATAGTTTGGGAAACCATGTTTCAAAATTGTGTGATGCCTACTTTTTGGGTGATTTTACAAAAATTATGTAATGTTATGGTCAAAACAATCTGCTCTTTGCTATATATATCAAGTGGATTGCCCTACCTTTTTTATCTTTTATATCCTAAAACCTCTCTATTATATATTTTTATCCCATTCATAAATATAAAGTTTAATTGTAGCACCATTCATTTCATTGGATTCGCACATGTAATATGTTAATTCATTTTTATTCCTTTGTTCTTATTCATCCAATCGATGATGATATTTAGATATAGGCTCATATGAACCATTATTAGGGTGTCAGTACATTCTTTGGATATATTCCAATACATGCCTAACTAGAGGTGGTACTAGAGGAGGAGATTCAAACACGTATAAGGTAGGTGTTTTATAACTCATACCTCAAGATTCATCATTTTATAAATTGTAGTGTGTGCACCCCAATTTCATCGATCTAGTAATATTTAAAAAAAATTCTACATATTTTTAGTAGAATAATAACCTACGACTCTCTTTAAATATGCTATCTTTAATTGGAGATTTTAAACAAAATTAAGTCCAACTATTGTAGGGTGATTTTCTATATTTGGGATTTCAATGGTTTGACATGTTCGTCCACACCACTATTCTGGTTTGTTTTGGATTGTATCATATAATGGTAATCATATATTAACTAAATGACAACTAAAAATGATAGTACATTATCCCTTCAGTGTGTTGGTTTCACTTGACTTGCCAAAGGTACGTGCTTCATCTTGACCAGTCAACCATAACTGGAATTGAAAACTACACAATGTATATTACTATGCATTATTGAATTTTTAAATGTTAATTGGAATGTATAATATAGATATAAATTGTCATAGATTTTATAAATTAATTTCAACTGGTATCCCATCATTGTTCTTCCAAGTAATGTATATGAAATGTAAAGTAGATAACTAATAAATGAAATATGAAAGGACATAATTGGTTGTATACCCTTTTTTATTATCAATCAAATGAATGAAAATTTAATAAACCCCTTGAATTATTTAAACGAAAGGATGGTTATAGAGAAATAATTAATTAAATGAATAAAATATAAGGTTCCTTGTATATTAAATATTAAATTATTATTTTAATGGTCTAACTTGATTTATCATTTTGATTCCTGAAAGAATCCCTTTAGAACTCATGGACACAATTCTAATTCAAAGATTCTTGTTACCAATGGTGAGACCCTCCTTACAAACCAATCCATGTATATTAGTTGATGTCTGGTATGACACCATAGGATCCATAAATGACCATTTATATATTTTTATTTCTTGGATAAACTCATTGTATCTATCATGTTGTCTATGGACATGAGGTGCCATGGATACACCCTTGGGACAAGTCATTTATTTTCTAAATTTACCTTGGTTGAAATCCTTGGAGTTGGTTAAAAATTACATTATTATGGAATTCACTAGATGATTCCCCTTGGATTATACTCTTACCAATTTATCCAGGCTATATTTTACTATTGAGTTGGCTCAAACCTTCAGTTCATGAATTCAATGGTTATTTCTTTGGATCCCTTTTATTATTTATATCATTACGTGATGTCTTGTTATATATTGGATCATTAAATATTATTATCAAGAGGAGGTTTCAATTTTAGTTTGAAATCATGTAAACTATAGATTAATATAAAATGGTTCATATATAATTAATTCAATACTTATAATTTCAGACACCAACTGAGGCTAAAGCAGATACTTGGGTATTTATTTTACTGTACTTCTTTAATTTTAAATATACATGATTTTACACTATTTCTGATAATATAACATGTACTAAATTTTATACATTCCATTTCTGTTGGAAAACTAATATTTATTTTACAACCTATATAGAACACCATTAGAACCTAGGAAGAATATATCTATATAGGTATTGACAAAGGAAAGCGTACCACATCAAAAAAAATATTTATTTCTTTCATAGGTTGTAACTTGTAGCAGATGGCCGATCTACAGCTTGGGATGCAAGGGATAGTTTTCTAGATTCATTTTTGTTAATTTTGGTATAAAAAGTTTTGTTTTATAACTTTTACCCACATTTTACAATTTTATAGTGACATGATATGTTTCATCCTTAGCTATTGAGAATTATTGTCAGTTATACCTTTTACTTATTATTTTGTCTGATTCTATTGTTCCATATGTTTATAGTAATTATGATATTTAATACTTAAGTTATTTATCTACCATGATAAACTATGGTAAAGAGGTCTTAATATCACCTTTGACACTGCCTAGTCCCTCACTTCCAGTTGGTAGCCTTAGGTGTTTAGGGAGATGTGTATGAGGCCATGTTACCCATTGGGCTCGTGGAACCTCTATGTGGAACCCATGTCTGAGAAAACCATAATTTTTGTTAGAGTGGATCCAATAATTATTAAATATTTGGATACATTATATTGGAGTTTATGAATTATTAAAACATTTTTATAATTCGTTCTTGGGGGTAGCTAACCTATGTTTAGGGTAAATATCATTTTTAGAATAATTATTTTTGTTCTGATTTTATCTATCAGAGTTGATATCATTTCACCATTGGGTGGAACACATTTTGTTTTGTTGTTGTTGTTATTATTGTTATGATTGAGCTATTCATTTCATACTTCTATTGATAAAATGATGACAATTATCATTGTTACATGAATTATCCTACGCACATGTCAAGCACATTTTATTTCCATATAGGGGTAATTCACTGCCTAAATTTTACTATTTTTATTATCATTATCTAGTATGATTTTTTACATATTTTTATTCTGATAATATTTGGTTGTGATTATTTTATTTCCTATTTAAATTCATGAGGTGTATAGGTCATCATGGTTTGGAGTGAGTGGTTTTCATATTCAAGTAATCAAATATCACCCATTACATTTTGAGTCCGAATGTAGACATAGATTATTTGAATTTAAATGGGTGTTGATCTCATTGATAATGATTATGGGTCCTAATTCACTAGAACTAAAAATTAAATTTAAATTACGTGATTATATATGTTAATAAAAAATTAATATCAAAATGTACAAAATAACTTATGAAATAATTGGATTCTAGTATATAATGGGGCATGGTATGGTAGACCATTAAACTACAAGAACCCATGTAATTTAAATTTGTATACATACAAATACCATGAATTATAATTTTGTAATTGGGGAAGAATACCATGGGTAGTGATCCCTTTCTTCCAACAGTCTAGTTTTAGGTATTCATATCTCGGAATTAACACTCATATTCGTGATAGTTTCTTACTTCTAATGCAGTCCATGAACGGTGCTCGATGAACTACCCTTAAATTTGTGGATCTAACCTCTATGTTGGACAAGAAATATATTCCTACTTTCTCTGGGGATGGAGGATCAAATGATGATGAGTCATTACTTTAGGGAACTATGTCTATGTTTCATAATCTGTATTTTCCCCTATAGGGGAGGGTCAAACATTTTTCTTTGATTCTATGTGATTCGCCCATGTGGTGGTGGAATGTGATTACCCTAGCTTGTCACCATTAGGTCATGGTTTGAGGTGACTTCCAGACAAATTTATATGATTAGTTCTTTCCTCAAAGGCGGATAGATGACAGAGCAATAGAATTTGTGCAACTCAATCAAGGATATATGTTAGTTATCAAGTATGCGCATGTGTATTCCATCCATACTAATGTTAATGACTTTATATTACCAAACTTCTGTGTGATAGTTAAATAAATCATATAATTAAGAACAACATGATGGAAGAAGATAATACCTAGAATAGAGGACCAGTGTCGAGGCATGCCAATAGTTATTGTGTTAATATTAATCTATCCCTCGAGGTTTCTCATCAGGGAAATGGTTTCTAGAGTACCCACATTGTTTTCTCTACTGTACACCATCAGTATGGATGATAGGGTAATTTTAATCCTCCATGTGATAGAGACCTTATGGAGTGCCAGTATTGTGGTCGTTTGGGGAACTCTTCAAATATTAATTTAGACCCTTCCATCTTATTATTGTGGAAGACCATATACATGAGCTGCACCTTCAGGGTTATGTTCATTTACGTTGCATCTGGTGGGGAGTTTGAGTAGAACTGATAGGACTACACTAGGAGGAGGTCATGGATGTCGTAGCCAGAAATCATATTAACAGTAGCTTCAATATATAAGAAATGATCAGGGTAGTCCAGTAATTTCACAGGGATGGAGATCAGGCACTACTATAGAAACGGGTAAGTGAAGTGATACCATTTTATTAGTGCTAAAAAAAGCACTGATAAAAGGGGGCCTTTATCAGAACTATTCTTAGCACTGATAAAGGCCCCCGTTTATCAGTTGTTTTAGTGCTGTTAAAGGGGACCCCTTTATCAGCACATCTTTTAGTAGCACTGATAAAGGGGGGATTTATCATCTCTTTTTCCTAGCGCTGATAAATTATATGTTTCAAAAAAAGTCATGAAAAATAATATATTGTTATATAAGTATATTTATTTTGATATAAATATAATATATATGTTTTAAATATGTTTTAAATAAGTATAAATAGGCTAATACATTTAATATATAAGAAGTTCAGTTAAAATGGCTCTAAAATGTTTTAAAAAATATAATTAATTAATTAATTGTTAATTATCATCAATTAAAAATCATTTAATAACAATTTGAAGACACAAAAAATCAAAAAAAAATATTAAAAGATCTAAAATAAGTTAAAAATGTAACTCAAACTTCAAATTACCATAAATTTTCATCCAAGTGTCCATTTGAGTTCTACATGATATCAAATTGAAGCATGCGACGACCTCTATGCTCTAATGATTTATGTAAAGCTTCAGTCGCATTTTTTAGGCCAAAAAAGGATTAGAATGCCTCTGAAACTGATTTTCTAGTCAGGATACCCCGATTTTCTAACATTCAAACAAGTTTAACTTCTGATCTGGATGTATGTTAGGACTGTACCACATATCATATCAAATATTATTTCATTTTATTCAATTTGACTGGTTTTGGAGTTGAAACAGGCTTCTACATTAGATGTTATGGTCATTTTAACATTCTATGTCTTTTCAAATACACACAGATATGTATTTATTCACAAATATCTGTGTGTGGGTGTGTTTCTGTGTGTGTGTTGTATATATGTATGTATGTATGTATTTATTTATTTATAAACACATATAAAAAACATATTTTATGAATGTATTTAAAAATAATCTTATAAATATATATTATTATAAAAATAAATATATGGATAAAAATTTATAACTAAAAATATATATATAAATAAATATAAATATAAATTAATATATGAATAAATATATATATACTAACATATGAATAAATATATATGTATTAATATAACTAAATATATTTATATTAATATGAATCTATATTATTATACGAATAAATATAAACATTTATATATATAAATAAATTTAAATAAATATTAATATATAAATAAATATATATGTATTATTATAACTAAATATATTTATATTATTATTAATCTATATTAATATACGCATAAATATAACTATATATATGTAAATAAATAGATATATCATTAAACAGAAAAAAATGAAATGGCTTAGTGGAAAAGGTGCAAGCGCCCAAGGGGGAGGTTGTGGGTTCGTGTTCTTGTGGAAGCATGGATGTGGGGGGGGGGGATGTGTTGGACGTGCGGCCAAGGGAAGCGCATAAGTGTGGTCCACCTAGCGATGATAAATGGGGTCAAATGTTGTTAAATGATTCCCCCAATTTATATTTTTTATTTATTTATTTATTTATTTTTTTGACTTTTATATGTGATTTTTTTAGTGCTGATAAAAGGGACCCCCCCATTATCTTCACCTCGATTAACAACGGCTTTTTAGCACTATTAATGAATTTTTCTAGAACTGATAAAAGACATATTTGTATTAGTGAGGTTAGTTGCATGATTTACATCTGATACCTAATGATCTGAGTACATAACAATCAAAAATATAAGGAACTATTCTAGTAGCATCCATTATAGTATATTCTTTATCTGATACGTTTTCAACACAATCCTTCATATATTTATCTATTGTGGAATTTCATGGGATAAAAATATAGTATTAATGTGTTGTAATGACCCTAGATACACAATTAGGCGTACAATCAGAGAGAATATGCCTGTGTAGGCACTTTACCCTTGATGTATGTACATTCCCTTTTCTTTCGGGACCTCTTTTTTCTCATGATTATAGGATTATATGTCATTATTAGGATGGATTTAATGTTTCAATATAACACCTTTGTAGACTACAATAGCTGTACTGTGTCATTTACATCACCATAGGGAAGTGATAATCTACAAATTTGGGTGAGCAGGATATTCAGACTAGTTGAGATAGACCAGGACATCAAGGGAACTGTGGAGTTACCACCCCAATTTTGAATCTCTTTATCAAGGATCAGTTTCTACATATGGATGAATTCCCTACACCAGTTGATCCTTTTAGGGACATCTATCCCGATGATTTTTCTGGATTACCTCATGAGATAATGGTATAATTTATGTTTGAGATTGTTCAAGGAGCATCTACAGTGTCCATTACCCCATATAGGATTACAAATACTGTGATCTAGAAGCTCAAATAGATTTTAGAGGATATAAATACCAATAATTGTATACGTCCTTTCACTTACTCTGGTGGGTTTCATTTATTTTTTCTAATAAGGAGGATGTGCCCCCCTGTTTTTGTGTGAATAATAGATAGTTGAACAAGACTATGGCCATGAAATGACATCATAAGACTCAAATATATGATCTCTTTGAATTTATCTTAGGAGATGGGGTGTTTTCTAGGACCAACTAGAGACCTGGAAATCATCATGTAGGAGTCAATCCATCAGACATACCTCTCCCTTCTTTTATTTAGTAGCAATTTTCTATATGATTACCACATTATTCTCTTTAGTCATTCAAATTTGACCACTATATTCATTATAGTTTTTAATAGGTTATTCCACCCCTATTTGGATTATTTATTTAAGGTCGTAGTGAATGATATTTTGGTGTATTCTAAAACAAATAGTGACCAATGTAAACATTTTCTGATTGTTATAATTACACTAATAGAGAATCATATTTACTCAATGCATGATAAGTTCCAATTTTGGATAGAAATTATTAACTTCTTGGTTTATACAGTCTCAAAATCAGGATTAACTATTAACCCTAGGATGGTGACTACTATAGTTTCTCTGGAGAAGCAGAAGAATTTTTTTGATATAGGATGTTTCTTAGGGATGGTTGGATGTTATAGTTGTTTCATACATGACATATTACACCATTATAAACCTATTAATCGTCTTTCAAAGAATGGTGTTATTTTATTATGGTGAGTAGAGTGCAAAAAATACTTCCATGTGATAAAAGAGATGCATGTATCAACACCTATTTGTAATTTTCTTGATCATGGGAAAGTATATATAGTGTTTTGTGATTCATATGGAATTGGATTGGGGGAATTTATAAAGGAATAAGATAATGTTGTTTCATAGAGATTTCTGAAATTGATGCCTCATGAGAGAAACACCAAGGCATAGGACCTCGTGGTATAAGAAGTTTTCCATGTATTATATTTTTATGGACACTATCTAATGGGTGAGATATATTTGGTGTATGCAGACCATAAGAGCCTCAAATATATATTTATGCAATTTGATTTGAATCTCAGGTAGAAATTATGGACTTAATATCATCTATCCTTTTATTTTGAGAATTCCAATACACTCGGAAAAGGAAATGCAATAACATATTTACCGAGTTTGAAAACTCTAGCACATGTCGTATGGAACGCCAGTGTAGAGTAAAAATTAATGGCACTATTTTTTTAACCGCATCTGTAGTTTCATGATAGTAAAGATAAATTTTATCTATCGACATTTATAATTACCTCTTTCCTCTATGAGAAGGTTAAGAGTGTCTCGTTTTCATATATTTAGGGGTCAGTTCATCTTCAAAGTAAGCTATAACCCACGTCTAGATTGTCATGTTGAATGAGATGACTTCCTATATATACATGGTTGTAACTGGGTTTCTACAGATATGATTGATGAACTAATGCACAAGTCCCATGATTTTGAGTGGAAATTTCATCTAGGAATCTCTACGATGTACAAATTCATGATAGACAAATAGTGGTTTCCTGGGATGAGACATATGCTATTAGTCATTATAATTAGTTTTTCCAGCAGTCGGTTGGTGAAGGGGGTGAACCATAGATCTGTTGTATTTTTTCAAATACATGTAGTCCTAGAATGTAAACGAGAATATGTTTTCATTGAAATTTTATTCATCTTTATATGGCCTCCAAAAGGTATGGATGTTATAAGAGTATTTATTGAATAAATGATGATAGTATCTCATTTACTTCCTATTGATGAGTCTTTTTCAGTTGATGAGATTGGATGATTTTTTTATCTGATATCATATAACTACAAGGGGTACCTGATACCATCATTTCAAATAGGGATTCTAACAACACATAATGATTATGGTGGGGGTTACATACTTTTATGGTTACACAGCATATTCAATGCACATCCTTTCACTGTTATATCAATGGAAAGGTAGAACAAACGATGCATGTTCTAGAGGAAATTTTCCAGGAATGCATCTCAGATAAAAGAAGATCATTGGAGAATATTTTTCCTCTTTTCTAGATATCCTATAATAATATCTTCCCATTAACAACTCAGATCGATCAATTTGAGGCCTTGTATGATAGAAAATGTAATTCACCCTAGTGTTAGGGAGATTTATAATATGAAGTCATACTAGGTCCCCACATCTTAATGGAGAACTTAGAGAATGTTTAGTTGATCATGAATTATATTTTTAGTTCTCAGAATAAATAGAAATCTTATTTTGATCACCATTGATTATCTATGAAGGTTATGGATGGGGATCATGTTTTCCATAGGATATCACACATGATTGGGCATAGATGGATACTGAGGCATGTGATGTTGGAACATCATTGTGTATGTCAATTTGATATTGTAGAGAAAATGGGTCGATATCCTATCAGTGTTTACTACATCCAACGTATCATTCAATGCTATAATTCTTCAATGTTTCATAGCGTCAACTTTACCATGAAGACCCATGTAATATTATTAATCCCAAGGAAGTTGAGTTAGATATTTATGCTACATTTGTGGTGTATCCCATATGTATCATCGACCAGAGCACCAAGAATCATTTATACTGGTCTATCCCACTAGTATAGGTGCTATTCCAGCACTGCCATGTATAAGATGTGACATGGGAGTGGGATGCCGACATATGGGACCAGGGGCAAGAGTTGTGCTCAGATAGTGTTTCATTGACCATAGAAGGTGAAATTAGGGACAAGTTCCATTATGGGTGGAAGACTGTAAGAATATATTTTTTAACTCATGTATAGATCTTTGTGAACTTATATATTTTGGACCAAATATGGATTCCATGTGAGAGTATTAAGGTTTCAAGGGTGTGCATGTCTTGTTTGATGCTTGTAACCATGAAATGTTTGAAAAATAAACTAGTTGCATTGTGAGTAGTAATTTTTCAAGCATGGCCACATAGTCTCTCCTAACCCTGAAATGATGGACAGTGGGGTGATACATGGCTCACAATTCTCCATAATCATGTTCTAGTGGTCACATGGATGTGAAAACACTAGAATCATTTTTATAGAGGTGTTTAGCATGGTTGGAACATGGATTCATTAACAGTGTAGCATACCTATGATAAATTCCCCTTCGTACAACATATGGAACACAGTTGGAGGAAGTTTTGTATAAAATTTTGGTCTAACTGTGTGATGCCTATTTTTTGTGATATTATGAAAATTACAATATTTTCATTTTTTAAACAATCCACTCTATTATATTTCTCTTTATCAGATAACCCTCCCAATTTTCTCCATTTTTAAGCCTTAAATACATCTATTATAGAATTTGATCCAATTTATTTGTCTATCATATGATTTACGAAATATTAATCCTATTGGATTTCTGGGAGTAAGATATTGATTCCTTTTTTTCCATTAACCATTATTCTTCCTATCAGTGTCGCTATATAGATGTAGCATCATATGTCTTATTTTCATGGTGTTGGTACATTCTTTAGATAACCTTTGATCCATGCCAAACTATCGGCTGGTATTGGTCAAGAAGAGTCATATGAGTATGAGTTAGGTGGTCTATAACCCATCCATAAATATTTATCACTTTATAAGTTTTCGTGTCTCTGTGCAAATTTCATTGGGATCGTCCTGTTTAATTAATTTTTATTTCTATTAGTTAGTAGAACCATATTCATGGACTATCATTAAATAGGATATATATAATTGGTTTTCTTAACTCAATTATGACCACCTCATGTAGGGTGATTATACAAATTTGGGCTTTTAGTGGTTTGACATGTTTTTCAACGCCACATTTTGGGTGTTCTTTTGGTTTACCCTACTAATGACAAGCATATCTTAATTAAATGAATATTAAATTAGTTTTAATTTTTAAAATTAATATGTTAGTATCAGTTGAGACTCATATGGTATGTTCTTCAACTTGATTAATCACTCTAATATGAAATTGGAATGTATACTATGTATATGACTTGGCCTAATTTAATGCTTAAATAGTAATTGTCTAGTATAGTATTCATATAACTTGGACAAGATTATATTAAATGAATTTAAAATGATTTCCCATGTTTACCCATCCATTTCATGGATATGAAATATAAATGAGATAACCATGTAATAAAATATGAAATTTCATAAATGGATTTATTCCCTTTTTCCTTATCAAACAAATGAAACGAAAAGATATGAGACACTTGACTTATTAAATATTAATGACAGATACATGGAATTAATTAATGAAATGAATCATAAATAATTTTACTTGTATGTGGACCTTGAAATTATTATAGGAGTGGTCAGTCACATATTTTCTTTTGGATTTTTAAGGGAATTACTTTAGCACTCTTGGAAAATATTCTGATTCATGGATTCAGATTTCCTTGGGTCAAACCCACCATGGAACTGGATCCTCATCAATAAGTGGATACATGGTGTGCCATCATATGATCCCTTAATTATAATTCATATATTTTTATTCCATGGATAAACTCTTTAGATACAATGGGACATCTATAAACTTGAGGTGCCTTGGAAACACCCATGGTCCTAGTAACTACTTTTTACCATTTTATCATATATGAAATCTTTGGAATCGATTTAAAATTAATTAATTGTTCAATTCCTTGGATATTGATCCTTATATTACAACCACACCCCTTTAGCCAAGCTAGGGGTTACTACTATGTCAGATCGACCCCTGAGGTCATGGATTCCATTGTTTTTAACTTGATACCCATTTATTATTAATATCATTATAGGATTCCTTGTTATATCTTGGATCGTTCATTATTATTTTTATGATTTGATTTCAGTGAAATGTTATAAATCATGTGAACTGCTTGTTAACATAAACTCGAACATAAATAATTAGTTAAAATATTGCATGTTCATACACTATATGTTTTTAGAGACAGTACTTGGGAATTTTTGTTATTGTTCTGCTTTAAATTTATTTATGCATGCTTGTACACTATTTCAGTTTACCTTTCATAGAATACATGTTATAGAAGATATTGGTCATGGACTATAGAGTATTATCTCACACCCTCTCTCAGCCACCATTTTTTACCTAGGAAGACTACATATAGGAAGGTATTGTCAAATAGATGTATACCACTTTAGACACATTATTTCTTTCTTCCCTATGATGGATCTGTTAGCAGATAACTGAACACGATCTCTGGATATTAGGGATTATTTTTTAATTTTTTTTAATTTTGTATATAATTTGGTTCCTGATACCTTGAATCCTTGTTTTCTAGTTTTATAGTGACATGACATGTATCATTGTCATCTTTTGAGTTTTATTATAAATTATTCTTGTTTCTTTTTATTATGTCTCCTCCTATTATTACATCTATTTATACATCATCCTATATTTACCCATTATATTATTTATCTTTTATGTTACACTATGGTAATGGGGGAATAATCATCCCATGGAAACACCATAGGCCCTAACCTCTATTCTAAAGCCAATAAAATTTTGGTATATATGCTTGAGACGATTTTCCCCATCAGGTTTAGGGAACGTATGAATAGAATCTAGGTCTGAGATGTCATATAAAAACAAAAACAATTACATGCTTGAGAAACTCACTCTCCGAATGACCCTAAATATGAATAGACCACACAATGAATGGATCATATTTCATAACAAACAACTTTCAAAAATCAGTTAGACATGAGTAATTAGGACGATACCATCAAATTTTCAATAATAAGAAAATATAATAAATCAAAAACCCCTATAATGGAATATCTAAACTAACTAGATGATGATTGATATGATCAAATCATTAAGAAGGTCTAAAAAACAACGAGAAATATTAATACAACTATACAACATTAGATGCTTCAGATAAAGATAACCCTTCATAAAAATATATCTCCAACATTGATATCTATAGGCATATCATATGATTAGTATAATAGTTTTTTGAGGGTTTAGTAAATTTAATCTACTGAATAATGAAATTCACCTTCCTTAAAATTTTAAGCACCAAACATTTTCCATGAATTGATAAATCTATAAACAAGATCCAAAATAATGTATATATAAAATATTATATAAGAAAATACTTAGTTAAATCCATACTATTAGATGAGTAATGAATATTATAAACGGAACGCTCAACCAATGGTATGCGATTCACCAATATAAATCCAACTAATATACACTTTCTTGAAATATTTCATCAAATGATTATATCATCTTCTTAATATGACCATTTTTTAGGATGAAAATTATATTTAAGTTACTACTAAGAGGGGAAATGTAAATACATGCACTTATACAAAAGAGAGGTCAAATGAGGATTACAATCAGAATTGATCATCTCCAAAACCCCATGAAGTCACAATATCATTTCCATATAAACCCTCAAAAAATTATCTTATATGATTTAATCACTAATAACCATAAAATTAGTGTGATTCATCAATCTATCCATAAATATCATGAAAAAATAACATCATATCAATAATCAATGAACAATAGTAATGAAATATATTAAAATATCCCGACACATTAACCAAGGGATATCCAATGGATTCACCAATCCCATAAATAGATGTTTAAAATCCTTTAGATATCATTATGAAAAACAAAGCCAATAAATTGTTGACTGACTTATTTGTTCCAGGCCACTAGAACTGATTCCATAATACATGATATTCCATTGATATTCTAGGTTGCATTACTAGTGGTGGGCAATAATTCGTATGCTAAATCAACTCGTGTATCACTAATGGAACAACTATATTTACAAAAAACACCCTATTCTATTCATTCTATGATCATCCCACAAGAGTACCTCCAAAAATAACCTAATATCACCACAGTTATACCTCAGTATCTTCCAAATAAGAATAAAATAGTATCGATAATAGGTAATAATTCAATATAATTTGATTTAGGAAATTTATTTAATGTAATTTCTTTATATTGAGAGTAAAATTTGTTTTCTCATCCATCATCAAGAGAAAATTTGTTGAATCAGAAAATACATCTCCATGAAACATATTATTAAGCACATCATCTATTCCATTCCCTTTCATCAGGTTGTATGATTTATCATAATAAAAATACTATTATGACTTCATCCAAATCCACTGATATATATTCAAATATTTGTGCGAATAAATATAACTAAGGAATTTTTGAATTTTTGAGACCATAATGTTCTTATAGATGTGAAAATATCAAACAAAATATAGAGAAAAAACCATATCCACAAACTCAATATCATGGGTGTCATAGTTATCCACATAGAGATAATATTTCCAAGACCCATATGAGATCACTTATCTTTATTACATTAGAAAAACCCCAATATAAAGTAAGATGAATAATGGAATACCTCAAAAGCGACCCTCAACATTTTAAATACAAGGACCTGCGTACTGATTGGTTTCTATTTCAGGTACTCAAACCCAACTTGATTATTTTTGTTTCAAAATAAGGCATAATATTTCCCAGTAAATGATATTAAAGGCGAAATTATTTTAGATATATTGGATAAGAAAATTATTTAGTTGTTTTAGGATCAATGAAAATATGAAGTTGAATGAAATGTTTGGGTGAAATCTGAGGGACGATATCATAATTATATAAATGATTTAACACAAGAAATAGTTAAAAAATCACATACATAGGTAATTACAATATACACATATATAATTTTCATATGGATATTCTTCCATATAACTGGAATTAATAAAGTGATGGAGATATTCCTTAGACCATAATATCATTGTGTATAATTTATGTATATTTTATTCTATGATATTAATGGCTCTAGGAGATATCTTATTCCTTATTATGAAATATCATGATGTGTAGTATTGGATATTCAACATTACCCATTTTTCATATCATATTATATTATAGTTGAGCAATACAACAATTTGGTTTTATCATTCATGAGTTATTATACATTTTCTATCATCAATATTTCAATTTCATAAGATGTAATGAATCAGATATTCAATTATTAATTCATTTTTTGAATGTATGAATGATTAAATTTTCACTCATACATTTAGTAATCAATGATTAAATTAATTATTAACTATGGAGTGTCCAAAGGGTCCTATAAAAAACCAAATTTTTTGAGATGGGTGTGATCATTTCACCAAATATTAATGAATCTCTATTCCATAAAAACTCTCCTCATTATTTATATATTCTGTAGTGACATACAATAATACCATGGGTATAACAGTGATCCTTCCCATATGATGGGTGATTCCTTAATCCTATAGATACACACCCTAGGGAAGGAATTTTTATTGATTACGTTTAGTGATCTTCCTTAAACATGTTGATGAAGATATTAACAAAGGAGTCTATGATAAATGGTGTGTAATGTTATTAATTTTATATTGTATGTTTTTATGTTTCTTATATGGATGATATTGGAAATCTAGGTTTATTTTTTTACATCATTGATTGTGTTTCAATCGAACTGTAGAAATCCATCATTTCTACTAGATGTTTACCATATTCTTGGATTCTTCAAATTATGTTTAAAATTAAGAATAATTTAATATAATTTATGATTCATATTTTGAATTGTAAAAAAGACTTATAGTTAATATTTTCACTAAATATATGTTATATGATATAAAAAGATGTTTAGGGTTTGCAACATATGTTATAGAATATCATAAGCAATGGGATAATTGTAACTAATTATCATTTTGATTTTATATTGTATGACCTAGGGAATTCAAAATGTACGATGATGTTTTATTGAATAATTCATGTGATATAAAAACATATTATCATATAATTTTTATGATATTAGTGAAACTGTAAAAATTGAATCCATGGTACTGATGGGTAAATACTTCATAGGCCACTTAAAAATAATTAGTGGATTGTATGGAGATTTGATAATATATAGGCCTTTGGATATAATAACCTACATTGAGTCTTTGAAATAGGAAATAATTTCCATCACATATGACATAATCCTATTGATCACAAGTTGTATGTTATGACCTCCATGGCAAAAAAAAATTCATATACAAGACCCTGAATGTTGACTTATTCATACCAGAGGCATATCATAAGACATGTACACTTAATTATTTTTATGCATGTTGCCTAGGTGTATAGTGTTAATACTACATTATCTATATATTTCAGGCTATGATTGATTTAAAGTATGAAAATTTTCTTGTACGTGTCCTACGTCAGTTACCAATTTTATTTTATATTTTTTAGCACTTTAATTCTCATAACATATATCATTTAATAAGATACTACCTTAAAAACTATACAATTATGATTTTTATAAAATAGAAACTCATAATTGTATAAAAAAATTTATAAAATTTTTATAGATAATTATAAAATGTACATTAGAATATTTATAAATATATAAATGTCTTTATAAATTAATTAATTATAAAATTTTTAGAATTAAATAATTAAATTTTTATGAAAAAATTATTAAAAAAATATGCATAATATAAAGATTTAATATTCAAATACATTTTTCTAATTATTTTGAATGAATTAAAATTTTGATATTAAATATTTATATACAAATTATAAGGTCAATTTATAATGTGGGAAAAAATTTCAATATGAAGAATAAATACGATTTTTTATTAAATTGATGATTTTTTATTAATTATATTATTTTATTTGTTCAAATTAAAGTCCTATTTGGAGAAATTATTTCAACAATTTTAAAAGTGTTGTTTATAGTTGATTTAATCAATGATTAGATAGGATTAAAAATGTTCTATATTAATTATATAAATTGTATATATAATAATATTGTTGTATAAAAATGTTTATATTTCATATATTTTCATAAGTATAAATTAAATTCCATATATTTATTAATATTAAGTAGTTAATTTTGAAAAAATAAATATAATAATTTAATACTTATTTAATTACGCGGTGACCATAATGCTTTAAAAAACTGTATTGTGTTTTAATGCCTTATTTTTTAATTTTTCCTTAATTTAATTTATCCACAAAAAATATATTTATAATTTTTATATACATAATTTTTATATATTATTTAGTTTAATTTAAAATTTATTTTATTAATTATCATACATATATCAAAATATATATATTAATGGTGTGATAATTGATTTAGTAATATTGTAATTTGACATTTACATGTAATTGGTTTGAAATTTTAATCCAGTAGTTAATTATGATATATAAATTTATATATTAGGTGTTTTAATTATGATATAATTTCAGTATACCTAGATTAATTTATCATTGTATATAGTAAAATTGTCTTAGATTACTCAATGGTTGGATACAATTATATTTTCTAGAAAATAAGGGGTTTTCTATCAATCAATCCACAATTTTTTGTTGAATAAATAAATTACTTGACTCATGTAAAAAAGGTGCCCCTTTCCATTGGTTAACCTACAGGATTAGAACTCCATAGTTAATAATGCTTTGCCTGGAGTAGTGATCAGGAAAGATGGCCTTCTGGAATGTTTCCCAGTGTGTGTGTGTGTGAGGAAAATGCACACTAGAAAGAACTTGTTTTGTTCAATGGTTAAAAACATTAGTCTAATTGACTGTTTGGGAAAGTGTATGTGTCCGATGGAGGAAAAACGTGTTGGTGCGGAAACTGGTTGTACCAATTAGGACATGACCCAATGAACATGTAAAGGTAGGGTATCTGTGTTGTTATTAGGGCCTAGTTTTTTACATTTATATCATAGCGTGAAACCATAATTAAGTGTGGTTTCATTTATAGTGATGTCATTTATGTTTCAAAACAAGGGAATTATGCTCTAAGGTGATGGGGGTGTATGTATCACCCTAAAATGATTAATAGTTATATAAATTAATGATATTCCTCAAGTCAATAAGGTGCACCAATATTTTCACAAGGATACATGATTATAACTCCATATTTAAGAATGATTGTCCTAGAGTATTGATCATGATGGGTTAACATCTATGAAGTTTCTAAGGGTGTGTGCAAGTAAGGAAAAAGAATGGATGAATGAACATGTGTTGGTCTATGGGTAAATACCTTAGTATGATGACCCATTCAGGCACATAGGTGGTACCTAGGGAGGGGACCACATGTATGTAGGGGAACTAGTGGTATGTGGTGGTTAGGTACATAATGGCCATATAAAGGCAGGGTTTCTCTATTATAAACAGTGACTAGTTTTTACGTAGTTCATTAAAAAACTACTTATGGGAGGGGGTGTGGTGAATCAATAGTACCTTTAAATTTTATTTTGTAATTACATCCTTTTAATAAAACCACTACAACTGATTAATTTCATGATCCACTCATTAATAACTCTCTACGTCTCATAGGAAAAATATAAAGATAAGAAAAAATATATATTTTTTCATGGTTCGGTCTCGATGTGAGATAATATTTTTTTCCAAAATTGAGATGTGCTTGTCTCAGGGACATTTCTCTCTCAATATATTATAGTGATGAAAAGATCCACACAATTCACCAACAATGTTTTAGACATGTATCATCATATTCATATAAATTTTTTTTATATTGAATCCATCAGTTATTAAAATATATCATAACTTTTAGTGAAGTGGAATTCATTCATGGAATTGTGGGATTCCCCAAAAAATTGAATTATCTTCTACAAATAATATTTCAAATTCTTTAATGGTAGTAGATTATTATCAAGAACATCAATTTCAATCAATATATTTCATTATGGTCTTAATTTTTATTAGAGAAGTCTTGAATATGAAAATTTTATACCTATTATAACATTTCTAAGATCATATTAATAGAATTAGGATACCTAATGTGACAATTTCGAGCATGGATAAACCTATCATGAAAGATGTTTCATGATGATATTCATCACAAGAACAAGATTTCCCCCAATTTTAATTTGAAATAGTGTTTCTATATGGGGTAGATCAATATATATGAAAATTATTTCTCTTTTTAATATCTAATAATATTTTTATGGAACAATATAAGATACCAAGATTCATGCCATTTCATATATGAATATTTGGTCTACCAAGACATTTATTATTTAAAAACCTTACATAGGTTTCCATTACATTATGAAAAAAATCATGCCGTCTTTGAATAAATTCCTAGACATGATTTCCATCATAGGATGTGATGAAAAACTCATGTGAATGGGAAAATATCATTGATTTCATGAACTCATGACTTTAGAGAATACATGAATAAATAAGACAATCCATTAATTCTGAAGCATCATTTAATTTTCCCATTATTTAGGATTTCATAAATTAAATACAATGTAGTATTGTTGATCATTTAAATCAAACCAATGTATTAAACTAGTATTTATCAATGGATAAGTTCCATGTTCAAGCTTATACAAATTTTTAGGGTAACTATTATGTTCTGGGTCTCAAAGATTCTATGATGTATGTATAGATGTTATGATAATCTCATCCATTATTAAAACATAAATGATATATTTACATTATCATAGAATCCCAAACGGTATTTATGTCATGATCACTATGTATCAATAGTCGGAAAACCATTTAAAGTTGAACCCTCAAGAGGGGAAACAATAATAATCACTTTACTTTGATAAAAAGATGCATTTTTATGAGATTATTTGATGAATGTTATTTACATAACATTTTTAACAAATGAACATTAATCACATAACCTCATCCATCATTGATCTTGCGCCTTCTAAGAAAATAATATATATACTTCACCATTATTTCTACTATTTTAGTCAGTACTATGGTCAAAACATAAATACACTCTGCCCACACCCTTCATAGGACACACCACACCAATGTGAAGTTCACCTAGAACCATTGTATACCCATAGCATGCACCATGAAAACCCCTATAAGTGATCCCTATTAGAGCTACATAACCTAACTACCTACCACTAACATGGCTATTTGGGACAACCCTCTCACACATGGTGGGGGCACAGGTCCCCATGTACTGTAGAGGGGGTACATGGTCAGAAATTGGTTGGACCATTTTATATATATTAGGATAATGAGTTTCTATTAATTTAAATAGTAAAAATATTTGGAATATTAAAATAACCAATTTGTACCATAAATTGAATTCATGGAAAGTCCCCTTATTGCTTTCTTCAAAACATTCCTTCATGAAATTAAATATTTTCAGGGAATTGAAATTTTTAACTGTTGTGATCAATTTTCTATCTCAAAATGAAATAAAAACATGACATTGAAATTTATGAATAATTCAATTATCATCAATCATTACATTGCCACATTTTCTTGATCATCTCCACTAGTGTTCTTCATGACCCGGCCTTACAGTCATAGGTTGAGAAGTACTATAATATAATCAATATATCTCATGGCGCTTCAAGGTGGTGTAAAACCACAAGTATATAAAAATAATATAGACCACCAGTCTTCATCCTCACAATTTTTTAGTATCATACGTCATATTATATGTATGTGAATAAAAAAACTATGAGAAATAGATTACAAATTTTGATAGTGAAGTTAACAAATAAAATTAATCATTTGAGAGATATATGTGAGATTAAATATAGGAATGTAATATATCAATTATGTTTATGACCATTGATATTATATATCCATCGCGATTCTATAGCTAATGGCCCCTTATTTGGGAAAATGAGTAATTAAGGAGAAAAATATAAGTAATATTTTGTTAAAATATTACCATTGTAACATAGAAATTCAATTAGCAACTATAAAAATAAGTACCTGTATTATGAAATTTATATATGAAATGGGATGAATTGAAATAATGAATTATAATTCCTCTTTTTCAGTTTCATTTATATGAGAGTAAAAATGACGTATAATGAATGAGATTTTTGTAAGACCACTTCCATGATAATAAATAACAGGTATGTATCAAGGGAAATATTTTTTGGGATAATTTCAAAAACACAAATATCATTACGGCAACCATTCATGATATGTCACCACCCAAATCTATAACCATTTCATATTTTACCATTAGGTCTTTTATAGTGTTATTGAGTGGGTTTTATGGAATATTTTGAGATTATATAAATAAGTGTTAATGTAAAGACCTGAAATTTCCTTGTAATTTTTTTTTAAATAAATGGGAATTTTACGAGTCCGTGAAAATTCACGGCCCGTGATTCCGAGGCTCAGAGTGCCTGGAATGAATTTCTAAACTTTTTTTCTAGTACGTTCAGTAAACATTCAAGCATGTTTTTCTAACATTTGAACTGATGCATGGAATTGAAGTCTGACCACACTGTTGAACTCACAGTACTGGTATTCACTTATGAAGACCTTCACCTCGACCATAGTTGGTCTAGAGTGAATGATAGAATTTTGGTTTTTTGTGAACGAATAAAATAAAAATAAAATTGTGTGAAATTTTATTTTTATTTTGAAACCACCAATGTGGATTTTTTATAGGTTGGCACCAACTAAACTAAAACCTCCCAAGGGAGGTTATGGAGGTTGGGACCACCATGCCTAAACCTCCCATGAGAGGTTATGGTGGTGGGGACCACCCAAGGCTTGAAACCTCTGGAACACCCTATTAAGTGGGGAGAAATCTCTTGAGATTCCCCACATAATTATGCTAAATCTCCATTTTAATTAATTAATTTGACACATCAATTGATTAATTTAACCAATTAGAAATTATTCCAACATAATCTATTAAGTTGGTTATTCCTCATTTTGGTGGAATTGGGAGAAACTCTTGGCAAAAGGGGATATCTTGTAGAATTGGGATAAAATCTCTCCAATGAATAACGTTGTCTTTAACTCTGACCTCTTCCATGGGAAATTAATAGATGAGGAACATCTTCAATGTCAATGAACCGATGATTGAGGAAACACCGACATCACCAATGTCCATCTTTTCCCAACGGCATCATCTCCTTCCCCGCAGACAATCTTCAACGAATCAAACGAATGAGTCAGGGAGGGTGTTTGAATTATTTCTTTCACCAATTCTTGATAATCTTGTGATTAAAGTATTATAGCTTCTTGCTACCACTCTAATGCAGAGAGTGCAGGCCAAACAAACATGACCTGTACTCTCTGAATTTATTGGGATAAATCTTGTGTTCTTCACGATGGAGGAGGACAACTATCAACGACGATGAAGGTGACAAAGGTGACGAAGGCAACAACACAGCCATGTGGCCTCCGCCACCTACAGCCTCCATACCCCACAACACTCCTCCGCCTACGGCCTTCGTTTCCCACGTCTCTCCGCCACCCATGGCCTCGCACCCTCGCACCCCCCCCCCCAGCCGAGCCACCCCAGGGATGAGCCACCCCGCGCCCTCATGCCCTTGTTCCCTTCACGGAAACGTGCATCCCTTGTGTCCCCAAGGCCTTCAGGCCACCGCCCCGTGGCCTCCACAGCCTCACACCGCCCGAGCGGCCCTCGGCGGCCCCTCGCGGCCTCTGCGACCCCCGCGAACCCTCAAGGCCCTCATGGGCCGGGCAGGACCCATCGAGCCGACCCGAACCCAGTGGGTCGGGCAGGGTCGACCCCGACTAGGTCGGCCTAGGCCGGCTCAGGGTGGGTGAGTCTGACCGGGTCAGACTAGACCTGGACCCACTACTACCCATTTACGCTCTTTTGGATATAACATTGGCACCAGATGTCTGATTGATGAACCACCAGTGGTGATAAAAATCTTGGAGAGAGACTGTCCCGTTGAGTATACCCCACATGAGATTTGGATAAAGTAGGAATATGTTCGGGTTGGATCGAGCACGAATCAAACTGGACCCTCGAGAATAAAAGGCTACTTACGTATAGACCCGACATCCGATTGATGCACCGTATGTTGCATTGATACCCCCATGACATGGTGGTCATTTGATATACTTATTCATGGGACTTCATGGATGTTGGAGTATAAAATAGTGGCATGTGGAGCGGTCCCTCCTCGAGATGAGAAAGCCTAGTGCGGGAACCCAGTAGTTGGGTGTGAGGAAAATACTGACTAGCGATCATGTGTGGATCATCTCTTAGAGATCTTGTGTGGGTCAGATCCTAGATATCCTATGTGGGTCAGCTCCTACAGATCCTTAGTGGGTAAGCATGTATCAATCCTGTGTGGTTCAGCTCCTAGCGATCCTGTGTGGGTCAGAACCTAGAGATCCTCTGTGGGTCAGCTCTTAGCAATCCTATGTGGGTCAGCTCCTAGAGATCTAGTGTTGGTCAGCTCCAAGAGATCATGTGTGGTTCAGCTCCAATCGATCCTATGTGGGTCATCTCTTAGAGATCCTGTGTGCGTCAGCTCTTAGTGATCCTCTGTAGGTCAGCTCCTTGTGATCCTGTGTGGGTCAGCTCCTAGCGATCCTATGTGGGTTAGCTCCTAACGATCCTATGTGGGTCATCTCCTAGAGATCCTTTGTGGGTTAGCAACAGAGCCTCTTAATGGATTAAGATGATTTAGTAGATATTACTATTCATCTCTACTACCTCACATAAGTTATACCTGGAATGATCTGAGTTCGTACTTGTGTGGTACTTTCCTTCATGGTAATACCTTGGTGGTATTCTTCTATGTATAGTAACTCTGTGGAACTTGGATTTGGGGTTTTCCAACCATTAGGGAACTGTTGAGCTTTGGGATTTTGGGTTGGACCATATGATTCCTCATGATTGAGATGGGTCTACATGATAACATAGGTATATGTATGGGCATATAACTAAGTAGGGTTGACAGTTGACTTCATTCTTTGAGATTTATCCTTTGTGGATTTTGTGAGACCTTGAGGGTCTCGAGGTCCCTACTGAGTATCATTATACTCACCCTTGCACAGGCAATTCCCACACCATTTTGTGTATTGTGTAGAGGAAAGAAAACATTGATTGAGGCTGAGGATACCAAGACTGGAAGATGCCCAGTGGTGGATCATACAATGTGATGGTATATAGAGGAGACGAACGAACATGGAGTGATGAGGAGGAGAACTTTACCTACCCTTCAGGTAGGATCCTTGGCGGGTGTTCATAGGAGTGGTTCCAACATACTTCTACATTAAGTTTTTGAACTTTCCTGTTGGGCTTGTATTCTATCCCCTTATACTTACAGTACTCACATTATTGTATAGTTTAATTGATGTTTGTATCATGTTGTGTGCTTGGTTGTGTGTGTTTATAGGTTATAAAGGCAATGCCTTCCCAATTATAGGGAATATTCCTTTTGATGCACGTCGCTAGCCCCTGGCCTATGGAAGGTGGGCTTAGAGTAGTCACGGAATGAGCCCTAGGGGATGGGTCGTGACAAATTGGTATCAGAGGAGTCGGTTAAATCATATAACATAGGACTCTGATATTTCTTTTTAACGTCAATAGTATTAAGTGTAATGAGTATGTTTATCCATTTCAAGAATCCGATGTTGTTGCGGCAGTTGATGTATATATACAAGAGGACCCTGACATCTAATTTCTGACTCAGTGCAAGAAAACACTGATTGCGTCTATGTTTTGAAGAGTTTTCTTGGGGAAATCATTGATTCAGCTCAACAATTATAACTTATTGACCATGGAGCACCTGTTTATTTTCAGGATGCCTCCCCATAGATATCCAGCTAGGGTTCCGACTGTAGTACGCACTGATATCCCACAGAGCGATGAGGCCTAGGTGTCGGGCCCTCTTCTAGTAGAGGCACCAGTAGAGGCACTAATCATACCATTACCAAATGGGCCACCAATACCACCAGCGCCCACAGCTCAGGGTACTCTCCACTTGAGTGTGATGCATGTGTTCCAGTGCAAGAGTCCACCTATGTCTAGGGGAGAGACGAACCCACAGGTGGTTGTGGATTGACCGGAGGTTGTGGTGAGCGTCTTTCAACTGGTAGGGACTCCAGTCGATCTCATGATGATCCATAGCACCAATCTTCTACAGGAAGCACCATGCAGATGGTGGAGAATGATGCTCCAGGTTCATGAAGAGGCGACTCTTCTCGGGGCAGACTTCGAGGGATTGTTTTGAGCCGAGTTTGTGCCAATGAATCATCGTGAAACACACATTCAAGAGGTACTTCATATACAATAAGGTTTCCTGACCATGGATCAGTACTCAGCGAGGTTCCCTAACCTCTCATGATACTCCACAAATATGGTGCGAGACCCATTATTCAGGGCCCAGACTTTCGAGCAGGGACTCGGGCGGGAGATCAGGGCTTCGATGATCTCACTCAGTATCCCGACGTAGGCAGGGGTCATAGAGCGAGCCCTCTTAGTGGAGAGTCTCCCAGCTGAGCAGCCGCTAGTAGTGAGACCCACCACCAGTAGTAATGTAGCAGAGTCTTATATAGCATGCAGTAGACATATGTCACAGAGGTCCAAGGGGACCACACCTACAGGTTGACAACTGCATGATTTAGGGTCTGTTGGGCAGGGTACCCGAGACAGATTTAGTCATGCCAAGAGCGGGCAGGGTTACGCATGCAGCGGGCAGGGTCACATGGCTCGTGACTGTCTGAACCGTCATATGGATGATCATAATATTGTCGAAGTACTTCCCAAGAAGAGAAATAGGTTCGGTCGAGGCAGTCTGTAGGCTGCAGGTAGACGTGGAAAAGGAGATGGTCATGTAGTAGGCGGTGGGCGACGATTCGAGATGTTACCACCAACACCACCAAGAGGTCCACCCCGACCGTAGGGAGTTGGTCGGCAGGGGTGAGCTCACCTCACGGAAGTTGAGGCCTATGATCATTGTGCTATAGAGATGATACGAGGTATGATATGTGTCTACTTTACCTTAGCCGTAGTACTCATAAGCACAGGTTCCTATCATTCTTTTATTTCCACTAACCCCATTTGGAGCTCATAGATTTTTACGGAGCTTTTGGCTCGATTTTTAAGGATAGAGACTTATAGGGGAGCATATTTGATGATTAAGCACTATATTCCGGTAGTGTGAGATTACTCTAGGAGGTGAGAGATTTGG
Organism: Viscum album; assembly: GCA_963277665.1. Classification (NCBI taxonomy): domain Eukaryota; kingdom Viridiplantae; phylum Streptophyta; class Magnoliopsida; order Santalales; family Viscaceae; genus Viscum; species Viscum album. Next base: position 322,548,218 of record OY728127.1, read on the forward strand.
CTGGGATATCCTAGTAGCAGCATCGAGGCCTTACGATGTCATCTTGGGTATGGACTGGTTATCTACTGTCTCTTCTACGATTGACTATATTAGGAGAAAATTGCATCGTGTCTGCATGAATTGGACCTGTTTTAACTTCACCGGCAATAAGGGAGCCTTTTCAGCACAAGATGGACTTACTCGGAGGAGAGTGATGTCGATCACTGAATAGTTGGCTAGCTTTACCCTCGGACCAGTTGATGTGAAGTTTCTGATCTATCATGTCATGGTGGACCAGTACGTGGATGTCTTCCCTGATGATGTTTCGTGTCTACCTCCTTGTAGAGAGGGGTATTTGTAAATTGACATGTACCCTGGGATGGAGCTGATATCTTCACCAACATATCGTATGGCTCCTGCGAAGCTTTGCGAGCTGCGGGTACAGCTAGAAGACTTGGAGAGGAAGTTATTCATCTGGACCAGTTTTTCCACCTGGGCAGCCCCGATTTTGTTTGCCAAGAAGGCGGATGGGAGCTAGGGACTTTGTGTCGACTACCAGCACCTGAACCAGGTGACCATGATGAACTAGCACCAACTCCAGAGGATTGACGACCTCTTTGATCAGTTGAAGGGAGAATGGTGGTTCTCGAAGATAGTCCTCAGATCAGGCTATCACCAGCTCAGAGTATGATACGAGGATGTGTAAAAGACGTTTTTCATATGTCGGTATGGACATTACGACTTTCTATTTATGTCATTAGGTGTAACCAATGCTCTAGAAATGTTCATGGGACTCATGAACATGATCTTTCACCGATACCTTGATTGATTTTTAGCAGTCTTCATCGATGAAATTCTGATCTACTCGACTACTAATGAGGATCATGCCTATCATTTGCAGGTAGTACTGGACACACTCGGAGAGCACCAGCTTAATGGTAAGCTCTTGAAGTGCCAGTTTTGGATCCGAGAGGTTCATTTTCTGGGACACGTCATCTCGGAGGTAAGAGTTGTAGTGGATCCTGTGAAGATCGAGGTGGTAATTACTTGGGAGCCACCCAGGATTGTAACGGTGGTATGGAGTTTCCTGGGTTTTGCTGGATACTACCAGAGCTTTGTGCAATATTTCTACAGATTTCCAGCACCTCTATTAGCATTGATGAAGAAGGGGATACCCTTTGTGTGGTCAGAGGGATACCAGCACAGTTTCTAGGATCTGAGGCAAAGGCTGACTAGTGCCCCCATATTGAGGCTTCTAGAGGAGGTCATAGAGTATTTAGTTTACCGCAACACATCAAGGACTGGACTTGGATGTGTTAAGATGTTGGAGCGAGCAGTGATCACCTATGGTTCTTGACTGCTGAGATAACATGAGAAAAACTACATTACCCATGACTTGGAGTTAGAGGTAGTGTTCATCTCCTTGAAGATGTGGAAGAAATATCTAATGGGTGAACGTTTTACAGTCTACTTGGATCACAAGAGTCGTAGGTATATATTCTCTTAGAAAGGCCTAATCCTGAGGCAACAAATTTCTCTTGAGTTCCTCCAGGGATATTAATTCGATATAGTCTATACTTCTAGTAAGCGGAACTTTGTAGCATATTCACTCAGCAGGAGGACTGGTATACAGCTTCTAGATGAGGGAACAGAGTAGCTGGCCACATTACAGATATCCATTGTGGATCGGGATGGATCACCATTTTTGATCTCTTACTGTCACTCCCCCACTTCTTCAGTGATCTAGGGAGGCACAACATGGGTACACTGACTGCGAGGCCCGACGTGATCAGATATTCACAGGGTAGCCACCTGATGGATTTTCTGGAGGTGGGGAGTACTTCATCCTCTTTAGAGGACGTACCGTGTTACCCTTGTCACTTCAGGAGTAAGTGTTGAGGGAGTTCCACACATCTCCAATAGAGGTACATCCTAGAGTGGCAAAGGTGTACCAGGATCCGCAACGACATCACTTGTGGCCAAGAATGAAGAAAGCAGTTACAGAGTTTGTCTATCGGGGCCTCACTTGTCAGAAAGTGAAGGTGGAGCATCAGGTACTAGCCGGCTTGGTTCAGCCTTTGGAGGACCCCGAGTGGAAGTGGAATTGTATATCCATGGACTTCGTGACAGGACATCCACCTACATCTATGGGACACGACTCGATTTTGTTTATCATCGACCGACTCACCATGTTGGCACACTTGCTACTGATCAGAGAGTAGGGTTCAGTAGAGAGCTTTGGACGCCTCTATGTGAAGGTGTTTGTGCTTCTACATGGAGTACCCTCGATGATTGTCTCTGATCGTGATTCATGTTTTACTTATCGTATATAGAAGGGGTTGCAGGAGGCTTTCAGGACGCAACATAGTTTGAACACTACCTTCCATCCTCAGATGGGTGGCCATACTGAGCGGACCATTCAGACCCCCGAGGACATGCTACATGCTTTCATCCTCGACTCCGAACGTAGATGGGAGGATCACTTGCCTTTGGTGCAGTTTTCATACAACAATAGCTATCACTCCACCATTGGGATGACACCTTTTGAGGCATTGTATGAGAGACCCTGCAGATCACCTTTGTGTTGGACTACTTCAGGGGAGTCAGAACTAGTTGGACCATAGATGGTACGAGATACCACAGAGAAGGTGTAGATCATCTAAGAGCAGATGAAGACTGCACAAAGCAGGAAAAATTTGTATGACAATAGGAGATGGAGACCTATAGAGTTCGAGGATGGAGAACACATCTTTCTACCGGTCTCACCTCGACAATGTTTGCAATGATTTGGATGAGGTAGAAAGTTATCCCCAAAGTTCATCGGACCATTCCAGGTCCTCAGCAGAGTTGGCGAGGTGGCTTACTGTTTAGCTCTTCCCCCTTAGTTGCACTGGTTGCACGACATCTTCTATTTATTACAGCTGAGGAGATAAGTGCACGACCCATCTCACATAATCGACCACGGTGAGATAGACGTTGATGATGGGGAGACTTTTACAGAGGTTCCATTAGAGATTGAGGATCGATAAAAGCAGGTCCTTTGTGGACGATCGATAACTCTGGTGTGTGCTCGCTGGCAGCATGAGAACCTCTAGGATAAGACATGGGAGTGGGAGGAACATATGTGTTCTCAGTACCCCCACTTGTTCCCTTAGTTTGAGTTGTGTATTATGGGGATGTAATGCCCTCAGGTTTGTAGAATGTAAAGACCTAGAATTTCCTTGTAATTTTTCTAAATAAAAGTGAATTGGACGAGTTTGTGAAAATTGACGGCATGTGATTCCAAGGCCCGGAGTGCCCAGAATGAATTTCTTAACTTTTGTTCAGGTACGTTCAGTAAAAGTGCGAGTGGGTTTTATAATTTTGAACCGGTGCTCAGAATTGAAATTCAATGTCACCATTGAACTCGCAGCGCTAGTATTCGCTTATGGAGACCTTCACCACGACCGTAGTTGGTCGAGAGTGAAAGATAGAATTTGGGTTTTCCATGAAAGAATAAAATAAAAATAAAATTGTGTAACATTTTATTTTTATTCTGAAACCACCCATATATATTTTTCACAGGTGGGGACCACCTAAACTAAAACCTCCCATGACAGGTTATGGAGGTGAGGACCACCAAGCCTGAACCTCCCATGAGAGGTTATGATGGTAGGGACCACCCGAGGCTTGAAACCTCCTGAACTCCCTATTAAGTACGCAGAAACCTCTTGAGCTCCCCAACTTAATTATACCAACTCTCCACTTTGATTAATTATGCCAGCCCATCAATTAAATAAATTAATCAATTTGAAATTATGCCAATATAATCTATTAGGCTGTTTATTCCTCATTTTGGTAGAATTGGGAAAACTCATGGAAAAAGTGAGGAACTTGGAGAATTGGGAGAAAAGATCTCCAATGAAGAACACCAATGATGAATGTCATCTTCATCTCTAACTAGTTCCATGAGACATTCATTGACGATGAACATCTTCAACATCAATGAACAGACGATCAAGGAAACACCGATGTCACCAACGTCCATCTTTTCCTAATGACACCTTCTCCTTCCATGCGGACAATCTTCAATGAATTAAACGAATGAGGTAGTGATGGTGTTTCAATTATTTCCTTTACCCATTCATAATATTCTTGTGATTCAAGTATAATAGCCAGTTTAAACCACTCTAATGTGGAGAGTGTGGGACAAAAAAACATGGCACGTCCTATCCGAAATTCTTGGGACAATTCTTCTGTTCTTCACGATGGAGGAGGATTACTATCAACCGTGGTAAAGACGACAAAGGTAACGAACGCAAGGGCGCCACCCTGCGGCCACCGCCACCTGCGGATTCGTCGCACCACTACGGCCGAGCCACCCTGCGGCCTCAAGCCATCCGCGGATGAGCCACCCCACGGCCGAGCCGCCCCACGACCGATCTACCCAGTGGCCAAGTCGTCCCGTGACCTTCTGTCCTCTGTGGCAACACACCGCCCTCGTGGCCCCACGGCATCCGAAACCCCTGCGGCCCCTCACAACCCTCGTGGGCCGGCCCGCTCGGCCGGGCAGGACCCAGCGGGCTGGGCCGGACCCAACGAGCCGAGCTGGACCCAATGGGTCAGGCCGGGTTAGACCGGTGTGGACCGGACTAGGACCCACTACGATCCATTTAGGCTCTTTTGGCCATAACGTTGGCACCAGGTGTCCGATTGACGAACTGCCAGCAGCAATGGAAATCTTGGAGCGAGACAGTCCCTTTGAGTATACCCCACTGGTGATTTGGATAATGTTGGGACATATCTTATCTTTTATGGATGATTTCTCAATCATCCATCCATGTGAGGGTTAAAAATTCACACCGCTAAAATATTTTATTTAATAAAATAAATTTAATTTCTTTTATATGTTGTGTTACAAGAAACATATTTTTTAAACACAACATTAAAATATAATTAAAAAAATTATTTAATATGATAGTTTTATCAAAGATATTATAATGTTGGGTATCAAATGGATTAAGTAAATTTTAAAACATTATGCACTTATATATATAATTAATTATTTAGTTAAAAATTAATTAATAAAATAAAAACCAATTAAATTGAAAGGAAACTATTTTCTGAAATTTTTTTAGGCAGACAAAATAATTTTGTATCAATAAATTAAATAAATATATTAGGGCGATTTATTTTAATTAAATTAATATATTAAATATTCCACCAAATTTTTTATTATTCATCATATGTTGTTTTTATGAATTAGATTAGATTAAATCAAATTTTATTCTTAAGAACAGTATTGTTACAAAAATAATTATCACATTTTGTGTACATATTTTAATTTTTTAAATTAATATAATTTATTTAAAGAATTGAAATTATTTTTTGAAATCATAATTTTAAAATTATCTAGGATATAATTTTTTGGAATTTTCTAAAATGGAAATTTTTTCATTAAATATTGAAAATGATTTGTTTGGTAAGAATTGTCTTTTCATTTAATGAATTTTAAAAATTTAATATTAATTTATGGTATATTTATAAGTAAAATTATCTAAATTATATATTCATTAATCCAATTTTGGTAATTATTTTCAGTTTAATTTGGATATTACCTATTCAGACATTATATAATTTTAAAAAGTTTACCTTCGGAAAACCAATTTTTTATCACTTATGTTGAATTGATCTTAAATTATATTCTACCACTTATGTGTTTTAAATTATATAAAAAAGGTTAATTGTTTGGATTATTATTAATTTGTATAAAATAATATTTTAAAATTATTTCATTTTCATACATTCTATGAAATAAAATAAAAATTAATTACCCTGATTAATTTTGATTGAGAAAATATTTTCCACATTTTTTGTATAAATTTAAATTTTTTTAATCATATCAAATAATAAATTTGAGCTTATATGAATACATTTTGGATTTATGATTTCTTTTGAGAAAAATGTTGAAAACGCATAATTCTTGATTTTAGACATATTTTTTCGTCAAGGTTATTTTGGTATTTTCTTGAAAAATATATTTCCAAATTTTGTGATTAAACTTTTTTTAGAATAATTATTTTATTTCATTCATTTTTGTCTTCTGGACCTAGGGATGAATCGATTTTTATGAGGCCGTAAAAAATCAATGAATGTGAAGAATTTACGAGCAGACAACATGGACCCAAACACTGTAACTGAAACCCATCTCGGCCTACACACATCAAACTGAGGTGTTTCTACCTGTTATAGCACGAAGACAGATATATAATTCTCTAAAATAAATATGGTGGATGTTTGAAGTTATTAAGGCGGCCATTGAATGCCATACTTTTGGAGGAACTTTCTTGGAAACTTCTTCCAAAAACCGAAACCTACAATGAAAAATTCGTAACTAATATATCTGGTGTCCAAATGAGATAATATTGTTATGGTGAATGTAAAATACATTTAGGAAAATCCTTTATGAAGGGTTCCATGCGATAGTCAGCCAATTAATGGGTCAAAAACGTGCCAACTTTTGAAGGACATAAATCTGCCTATAAAAGGAGAGGATCTCCAACCTCTCAATTCATTCCAATTTGTCCCAAAACCATTCAGGGCACCCAAGAGAGGAGGAAAAGGTCCATTTAGATTTGTATTCTTTCTTTATTTTCTTTTTATTTTTTTTAATTTCCATTGTAATGCATTTATCTTTTTTATATTAAAGTGTTTCCCTTTATTCATCCACCCATTTTCTCTTCCAATCTCAATCTTATTTCTCTCATCCATCTTTCCATCGTGATCTCTATGCACTTCTTCATGGAAATTGAATAACTCCTGGAATGGACACGGGGGAGGAATCATGGTGTTCTTTATTATTGGGCTTCAATTTAAAATTCTTTAAATTTATTTGTAGTGGATTGATGAGTATTGAACGGGTGCAGCGGTTATCCACCACGATACTATTTCAAAATCAATTACATTCCATTGATTAATTATTTTTCACTCCCATATCTTAGGAAGACCCATCATACAGTGAAGTTGGAGATTCTATGAGGGATGAAACAGCATATGGTGGAGCTAGGTCTTTTTGGGATAGCATTCTCGGTTGTGGTGTTATCCTTGTTGACTATTGGAGGAGGTGTGGTTTGGTTTTCAGGACGCATGAAAAAATCACACTCAAAAAAATAAAGGGAAAGAAATTCATTAATGAGGTTTCACTAAAAGAATTATCAAATAAAATTTATAAAATCTAAATAAATAACGAATGTACTAATTTTATCAAACCCTAGGACCAAGACCTCTCTTCCCTAATTTCATTCTGTCAGCATCTGCAACTAGATTTAGAATTGATGTTTTCATTTCATTAATTTAATTTCACTGTTTTCCAAAACCCCTAAAACCATCATTTTTAGTAAATTATAAAAAAAACCAAAATAATTAGAATACATGAACTAGATTCATTGATTGAACCAACTACAAACGCTCCTCAAGTGAGGCGACCCTGGTTAGAAACTGTGCTACATTAGGAATATAAATTAGCTTTTTCCACACCCTAGGACAGGCATGCATCAAAACTTGCACCGTTCCTGGGGATCTAATTAGTTATTTCAATCAAATTTTCAAAATTCACATTTTTTAAAAAATTTTATTTTTTTCATTAGAAAAAGTCTAAAAAAATTCTTTTCCCATGATGTATTCAAACCCAAATTTTTATGCATGGAATGATTACTCGCAGAAGAAATATCAAGAACCAGAAATTGATTATCGCGATCTAAATGACCTGGTTTAAAGGATTATTAATACTATGGATGATTTGGGGAGGAAAATTGAATGGGAATTTGACATTGTTCATGCATGGATGGAGCAAACTGACCCTGAGCTAGAGAAAGAACCTGAGATAGTGGTGGAAGAAATTTCACCACTCATCATTGAAGAACCAGAGGAGGTAAATGTAGAGGTACCCGAAGACTCATTCATCCTCACTCAACCAATTCTATCTGAGATAGATGAAAGAGAAGTTGAATTCCTTACTGAGTTACATGATGGAGATCCATAAGAATTGGATGAATTATGGGATTAATGTGAGGAACTGCTTGATCTCCCCCAACCTTGAAAAGAGGAAGAGCCAACATTGCTGAAAAAAGACACCACCCAATTTGTGGAATTTGAATTTATGATGGAGGAGCCTGACTTCCTACCTACATCCAATGATAATCAACTCCAATAATAACTTTAAACTGAAGAAGTGATTTAACCAGAACCAACTCAGGGAGATGATCCTTCCATGAACTCTACTTTTTCTGATTTCATTCAATCCGATTTGAGCATCACGTCTTATAATATTGAATTTTAATATTTGTTCAATCCATACATTGACATAAAATAACATTAAAAAGAATATGCACATGTTGAGGAACACTTGATGCTCCCTATAGACATTGAAGATTCATTAGAGGGAGTACAAGAAGAGAAGAAGAAGGTTTCACAAGTAGAAACCAAGGAAGAGGATGATCGATTCTTCATCCAACCCCCTTCATGCAAGTTTTACTACATTGTGAATGAGGAGGATATGGTGTACTACATCCAGGGATATTCCTTCAAGAACAAGGATGAAGAAAAAGATGGGAAAATCCAAATGTGGTGGTTCAAATCAAAAAAATTTCATCAACCCTTTGATTTTGGATAACAAATGGTACTACCCTCTGGGGGCAGTAAAAATTCATGGCCCACTTGGTGGATCATACCAAGATTTATCTTTAGTATATTTTTAGGAAATAAGATGGAAATTTATTTTCTTAGATGTAGTCTATCATGCATCCCACTCCCTATTTTCTCTTTTTGAGCATAAATGATATGATCATTGTTCTTAATTGGTTTCTTTTCTTTTATAGGTTCATAATGGTGGAAGGCAGCCCTAGATAGTGAAGGGGAAGGGATATCTTTCATTGAAAAATGGAGTTCAATTTTAGTGATTTATCTTTTAATCTCTCCACATTTTGGTCTAAAACATGTTTTAAGCTTTAAAGATAAAATTGTATTCCCACACTAGAATTAATTTTTTTCTCAACTTATATAGGAGACATGAGTTTCTTAGCAACCTAGTGATGTAATGTTTCAGATTTCAATGTATATATGATTAAATGATTGTAATGTAGAATTTAATTTTTTAAATATGAATCATATATATTGAAATGGTGACTCATGCTTTGAAGTAATTAACTAATTCATGTAAATGAAATTTCCAAACCATCTTTTATGCTTTGCATTTCATAAGTTCATGTGAATTGATTTGCTGTTATTAGTCATGTCATGATTGATATTCAAATGTTATAATCCCACTCCCGAGAGTATTTCTAGACCAAATATTTCCCATTTTATCGTGAGCATGTTTCATTAGTGATCTTGGGACATGCCACCTACCAAGACTTTTATTGACACTTTTCAAAGATTTGACTATACAAAAGCTCATATAAAATGATTGAGGCACTACATTATCTAGCTACATATTTACCTGAGACCCCCGATACATTTATACTTTGTTAGAAAATAAAATACATGAATTTCATAATAGGTTTAAGACACATTACATGAAGATTTTTCCTTAACTTCCCACTCTTTTAGTATTTTTGCATGGATTATTCCATTTTGATTGTGGGGGAAGGGCCTTTCGTGTGCGTTCATTGGGATGTGTATCATATTTTTGGTGGTGTGATGTGTGATTTATCATTTTGGGAAATGTATTATTATAAAATTGGGCCTGAGTAATCATTTCATTACGTTTCATTCATTTCATCTGGTTCACCTTAAAAAAAGAAGAAAATAAAGATGTTCCTTTCTAGAGCTTTATAAAAATTAAAAAAAAAGAGAGATAAATTAAGTTGTGCCTTTCAAGAGAATATTTAAAAAGAGGGAGAACATGGATGATATCATTATTTGTAATCATTTGTTGACTCATGTCCCATATCATTAAAATGGGGGTTATGTTGTGTTTCACATTATCAATAAAATTTGAGTGAGGTTCATCTTGTTTTTTCACTTGATTAATCAGGAATTATAATTAAGATTCAAACCTCGTACTTCTGGCCTTAACTTATTTCAATCATTTTCCCACCAACCATAAGCCACCGATTCATTTTATCCTTAATTGCAGGTCCTCCTGATTTTAATTGTGTTTTGTCTTTAAAAATTGGAGAAATTAGTTCCATTATAAGCCTATAGATAAGGAGCATGTTCTCATGATATGAGAATAACTATACTTGAATTGTATAATGTGATATGAGAGAAAAAATTCAAAGGTGAGGTATATCATGATGTGGCATGCACAATAATAATGAATTTATGAGCTTGAATGAAATAAAAAAGATGTTCCATTTTTTCAAAGGGGAAAATTAAAATACATGATTTAATTGTTTCTTTGAAAAATCGGAAATTAAATTGATATTTTATGTGGATTTCTTTTAATGTTTGATTTTACATTGAAAATTATTAAATTTATTAGTTTGGAATTTGAATAATGGTAACATTGGTGTCCTTTAAATTCCATGTTGAGATATTATCCTTGAGGACAAGCATAGTTTAACTGTTAGGGAATTGATAGAAATAATATTTTCCACAATTTTTTATGCATTTAAATTGTTTGAATCTTCCAAAATAATCAATTTGATCTTATATTAATGAATTTTAGATTTATGATTTGTGTTGAGAAAAATGGTGAAAACACCAAATTCTGGATTTTATACAGATTTTTGCGTCAAGTGTATTTTGGACATTTCTTGAACAATATAATTCCAAAATTCCTGATTAAAATTTATTTAGAATTCCTATTCTATTTCCTTAATTTTTCTCTTCTAGACCACGAGATTAATTGATCTTCATGAGGCCGTAAAAATTCAATAATTTGAAGAATTTTCCAGGTAGACAGTGTGGACCCCACCACTGTAACAGAATCCCAACTCGTCCTACACACATCCAAATGAGGTGTTTCAACCTGGTATAGCATGAGGACAGATATCTTCAGCACTACAATAAATTTTTGTGAGGTTTGAAGTCATTAAGTTAGCCATTGAATGACATACTTTTGGAGGAACCTTCCTGGATTCTTCTTCCAGAAACAGAAACCTACAATGAAAAATTCATAACTAATATATCAGGTATCCAAATGAGCCGATATTTTTATGGTGAATGGAAAATCCTTTAAGGAACAATCTTTATGAATGGGACCACACGTTAGTTGGCCAATTAATGTGTCAAAAACAAGAAAACTTATAAAGGATATAAATCTTCCTATAAAAGGAGAGGATCTCCTACATCTCAATTCATTCCAATCCTTCTGAAAACCATTCAGGGAACCAAGGAGAGGAGGAAAATGGACATTTATATTTTTATTATTTCTTTATTTTCATTTTATTTTAGTTTTTATTTCCATTGTAATGCATTTATCCTTTTTATATTAAAGTGTTTTCCATTCTTCTTCCACCCATTTTTTCTTCCAATCTCAATCTTATTTTCTATATTCCATCTTTCCATCGTGATCTCTATGAACTTATTCATGGAAAGTGACAAACTAGAGGCTTAGAAATGGTGGAGGACTCACGGTGTTCATCATTATTTCAATTCAATTTAAAATGTTTTAGATTTATTTGTGGTTGATTAGGAGTATTGAATGGGTTCAGCGGCCGTCCACCATGACACTATTTCAAAATACTTTCCTTTCCATTGATTCATTCTTTTTCCCTCCATTATCTTAGGAAAAATTTTCATACATTGGATTTGGGGTTTCTATAAGGGATGAAATGGCATATGATGGAGCCAGGCCTTTTTGGGATAGCATTCTTGGTTGACGTGTTATCCTGGTTGACTATTGGAGGAGGTGTGGTTTGGTGTGTCGTACACATGCCAAAATCATGCAATCAAAAAATCACAGAAAAGTAATTTATTAATGAATTTTCATTAAATGAATTATCAAATTAAATAAAAAAATTTAAATAATGAATGAACTTGTCTTATCCAACCCTAAGACCAAGACCTTTATTCCCTAATTTCATTCTTTCCACATCTGCATCTACATTTAGATTTAATGTTTTCATTTCATTATTTTAATTTCACTATTTTCCAAAAACCCTAAAACCATAATTTTTCATAAAATATAAAAACAAACAAAAATAATTAAATAGGTTAACTAGAATCAATGATTGAACCAACTAAAAATGATCCTCAAGTGAGACGACCCTGGTCAGCAACTGTACTGCATTAGGAATATAAATTTTAGTTTTCCATGCCCTATGACAGGCATGTGTCAAAACTGGCGCCGTTTCTGGGGAGCTATGTAGTTATTTCAATCACCTTTTCAAAATTCACATTTTTGAAATTATTTTATTTTTTTCATTAAGAAAAATAAAAAAATTTCTTTTCTGTGATGTATTCAAACTCAAATTTTTATGCATGGAAAGATTACTCGTAAGAGCAATATCAAGAACCAAAAATTGATTATTGAGATCTAAATGACCAGGTTGATTGGATTAGTAATACTCTGAATGATTTGGGGAGGAAAATGGAATGGGAATTTGACTATTTTTGTGCGTGGATGGAGAAACCTCACCCTCAGCTAGAGAAAGAACCTGAGATAGTGGTGGAAAAATTTCACCACTCATCATTGATGAACCAGAGAAGGTTAATGTAGAGGTACCTGAAGACTCATTCATCCTCACTCCACCAATTCTACCAGAGATAGATGAAAAATAAGTTGACTTACTTGCTGAGCGACATGTTGGAGATCAACAAGAATTGGATGAATTCTGGAATGAATGGGCGGAACATCTTGATCTCCCCATTCCTTGCAAAGAAGAAGAGCCAACACTACTAAAAGAAGACACCACCCAATTGGTGGAATTTTATGTCAAGATGGAGGAGCCAGACTACCTACCTCCATTTAGTGATAATCAACTCCGAGAGTCACTTTCAACTGAAGAAGTGATTGAACTAGAACCAACTGAGGGAGATGATCCTTCCATGAACCCTAAATTTTCCGATTTCATTCAATCCAATTTGAGAATCAGTGCTTATAATTTTGAATTTATAGATTTGTTCAAACCTGAGATTGCCATAAAAGAAGTTTAAAAAGAATATGCACCTATTGAGGAACACTTGATTCTCTATAAATACATTGAAGATTCATTATAGGGAATATGAGAAGAGAAGAAGAAGGTTTCCCAAGTAGAAACCAAGGATGAGGATGATACATACTTCATCCAACCCCCGCCATGAAAGTTGTACAACATTGCGAATGGGGAGGATATGGGTTACTGCATTCATGGATCTTCCTTCAAGAACAACGATGAAGAAAAATATTTTAAAACCCATATGTTGTGGTTCAAATCAAAGAAGATTCATCCACCCTCTGATTTTGGATAACAAAAATAATTGAGGGCCCACTTGGGGGATCATACCAAGATTTATCTTTACTTGATTTTTATGAAATTGGATGTCAATTTATTATCATAGATGTATTCTAGAATGCATCTCACTCCCTATTATCTTTTTTTGAGCATAAATGATATGATCCTTGTGCTAAATTAAGATGTTTTTTATAGGTTCATAATGGTGGAAGGTATCCCCAGACAGTAAATGGGAAGGGCTATGTTTCATGGAAAAAGGGAGTTCAATTTTAGTGATTTATCTTTTAATCTCTCCACATTTTAGTCCAAAACATGTTTTTAGATTTAATGGTAAAATTGCATGCCCACACTTGAATTCATGTTTTACTCAACTTATCTAGGAGACATGAGTTTCTTAGGAACCCAGTGATGTCATGTTTTAGATTTCAATGTCTATAAGATTGAATGATTGAAATGTAGAATTGAATTTTTTAAATATGAATCATAGATATTGAAATGATGGCTCCTGATTTCCAAGAATTAACTGATTCATGTAAATGAAATTTCCCTACAATATTTTATTCGTTGAATTTCAGAAGTTCATGTTAATTGATTTGTTATTATTATTCATTTCATGACTAATAGTCCAATGTTATATTCCCATTCCCGAGTGGATTTCTAGACCAAATATTTCTTATTTTATCTTAAGCATATTTCATTAGTGATCGTGGGACATGAAACCTACCAGAACTTGTATTGATACATGCCAAAGCTATGACTATACAAACACACATATAAAATGACTGGGGAACTGCATTGGCGAGCTACATATTTACATGATACCCACCCTTACATTTATACTTTTTTATCCAATAAAAGACATGAATTTCCTAATAGGTTTAAGACACATTAAATGCCAATTTTCCGTACCTTCCCACTCTTTTAGAATTTTTGCATGGATTATTCAAGTTTGAGTTTGGGTGAAGGGCCTTTCGTGTGTGTTCAATGGGATGTGTGTCATATTTTGGGTGGTGTGAACTGTGCATTTTCATTTTGGGCAATGTATTTTTAGAAAATTGTGAATGAGTCATCATTTCATTATTTTTCATTCATTTTATCCGGTTCTCCTTAAAAAATGAAAATAAAATTTGACTTTCTAGAGCATTACAAAAAAATTAAAAAAAAAGAGATAAATTAAGCTGTGCCTTTCTGGAGCTTATTTAAAAAGAGGGAGAACATGGATGATATCATTCTTTTTAATCATTCATTGACTCATGTTCCATATCATTAAAAGGGGGTGATGTTGTGTTTTACATTATCAATGAAATTTGAGTAAGGTTTATCCGATGCTTTCACTTGATTAATCATGCATTGTAATTAAGATTCAAACCTCCTACATCTGGATTTAAATTATTTCAATCATTTACCCACCAACCATAATCCATAGAGTCATTTTAACCTTTATTACAAGTCCTCATGATTTTATGTGCCTTTTGTCTTTATAAAGTGGAGAAATTAGTTCCTTTAAAGCCTATGGATAAGGAGCATCTTCTCATGATATGAGCATAACTCTACTTGAATTTTATCATGTGAGACGAGAGGTAAAATTAAAAGGTGAGGTAAATCATGATGTGCATGCTAAATAATAATGAATTGATAAGCTTGAATGAATGGAAGAAGAAGTTCCATTTTTTTCAAAGGGGAAAACTAAAATACATGATTTTATTGTTTCTTTAAAAAATGTTAAATTAAATTAATATTTTATGTGGATATTTTCTAATGTTTTATTTGAAATTGAAAATTATTAAATTTTATTACTTTGAAATTTGAATATTGATAACATTGGTGTCTTTTGGATTCCATGTTGAGATTTTATTCTTGAGGACAAGCATAGTTTAAGTGTGGGGGAGGTGATAGAGCTAATATTTCCCAAATTTTTTTATGCATTTAAATTTTCTAAATCATCCCATCTAATAAATTTGAGCTTATATGAATCAATTATGGATTTATGATGTGTTTTGAGAAAAATGGTGAAAAACACCTAATTATGGATTTTAGAAAGATTTTTTTGCGTCTAGAGTATTTTGGTCATTTCAGGAAAAATATAATTCCAAATTTTGTGTTTCAAATTTCATTATAATTAATATTTTATTTCCTTAACATATCTCTTCTAGACTAGGGGATGAATAAATCTTCATGAGGCCGTAAAAAATCAATGAGTTGAAGAATTTTCTGGGCGGACAATGTCAAACCCACCACAGTAACGTAACCCCAACTCAGCCTGCACACATTCAAATGAGGTTTTTCCAATTGATATTTCAGGAGTATAGATATTTCCAGCTCTAAAATAAATTTTTGGGAGGTTTGAAGTCATTAAGGTGTCCATTGTATGACATACTTTTGGAGGAACCTTCCTGAAAGCTTCGTCCGGAAACAAAAACCTACAATGAAAATTTCATAAAAAATATATTTGGTGTCCAAATGAGTTGAGAGTTTTATGGTGAATGGACAAAACATTAAGGAACAACCTTTATGAAGGTGTCCACACATTAGTCATCCAATTAATGGGTCAAAAATGTGACAACTTATGGAGGACATAAATCTTCCTATAAAAGTAGAGGATCTCCTACCTCTCAATTCATTCCTATCCATCCCAAAACCATTCGAGGCACCAAAGAGAGGAGGATAAGGGCCATTTATATTTTTCTTAACTCTTTATTTTCTTTTTATTTTAATTTTTATTTCCATTGTAATGCATTTATCCTTTTTATATTAAAGTATTACCCTTTCTTCCCCACCCATTTTCTCTTCCAATCTCAATCTAATTTTCTCTCTTCCATCATTCCATCGTGATATCTATGAACTTCTTCATGGAAAGTGACTAACTCGAGGCTTGGACCCATGGGAGGACTCATGGTGTTATTTATTATTGTGCTTCAATTTAAAATGTTTTAATTTTATTAGTCATGGATTAAGGAGTATTAAATGGGTGCGGCGGTCGCCCACCACGACACTATTTCAAAATCCATTCCTTTCCTTGATTCATTCTTTTTCCCTATCTTCTATTAGAAAAACCCCTTCATATGTTGTATTTGGGGTTTCTATATGGGATAAAATGACATACGATAGAGCCAGGTCTTTTTGGGGTAGCATTATCGGTTGAGGTGTTATTCTAGATGACTATTGGATGAGGTGTGTTTGGTGTTCCATATGCATGATAAAATCTTACACTCAAAAAATAAAGGGAAATTAATTCATTAATGAGGTTTCACTAAATGAATTATCAAATCAAATTTCAAAAAATAATAATGAATGAACCTTTTTTTATCGAACCCTAATACCAAGACCTTTCTTCCCTAATTTTATTCTGTCAGCATCTGCATCTATATTTATATTTAAAGTTGTCATTTCATTATTTTAATTTCCCTATTTTCCAAAACCCCTAAAACAATCATTTTTAGTAAATTATAAAAACAAACAAAAAGAATTAGAATTGGTGAAGTACAATCATTCATTGATCCGACTATAAACCCTCCTCAAGTGAGACAACCATTGTCAGCAACTGTGCTACATTAGAAATGTAAATTTGCTCTTGCCACACCCTATGACAGATGTGCGTCAAAACTGGCATCCTTTACAGGGATCTAAGTAGTTATTTTAATCACTATTTCCAAATTCAAATTTTTTAATAAATTTAATTTTTCTTCCTTAATAAAAATATTAAAAAAATACTTTTTCCATGATGTCTTCAAACTAAAACTTTTACACATGGAATGATTACTCGGAGGAGAAATATCAAGAAACAGAAATTGATTATCACGATACAAATGACTGGGTTAAAAGGAATAGTAATACTCTAGATGATTTGGGGAGTAAAATGGAATGGGCATTTGACTATGTTCGTGCATGGATGGAGCAACCTGACACAGAGCTGGAGCAAGAACATGAGATAGTGGCCTCATAATTGAAGTGCCATGGGAGGTAAATGTAGAGGTACCTGAAGACTCATTCATCCTCACTCAACCAATTCTACAAGAGATAGATGAAAATGAAGTTGACTTCCATGATGATATACATTTTGGAGATCCACAAGAATTGGATGAATTCTCAAATTAATGTGAGGAACTACTTGTTCTCCCTAATCCTTGAAAAGAAGAAGAGCCAGCACCACTAAAAGAAGACAACACCCAATTGGGGGAATTTGATGTCAAGATGGAGGAGACCGACTTCATAACTCCACATAGTAATAGTCAACTCTAAGATTCACTTTCAACTGAAGAAGCGATTGAACCAAAACCAACTTATGGAGGCGATCCTTCCATGAACTCTACCTTTTCCGATTTCATTCAATTTGATTTGAGCATCACTCCTTATAATTTTGAATTTTCAGATTTTGTCAATCCTTACAATTCCATAAAATAAGATTAAATAGAATATGATCTTGTTGAGGAACACTTGATGCTCCCTAAATAAATTTAAGATTCATTAGAGGGAGTACAAGAATAGAAGAAGAAGGTTACATAAGTAGCATCCAAGGAAGAGGATGATCCATACTTCTTCCAACCCCCACCATACAAGTTGTACAACACTGATAATGGGGAGGATGTAGTGTAATTAATCCATGTATCTTCCTTAAATAACAAGGATGAAGTAAAATATGGGAAAATACACTTTTGGTGGTTCAAATCAATGATGTTTCATCCACCCTCTGATTTTGGATAACAACTGGTACTTCCCTCTGGATGCAGAAAAAATTCAGGGCCCACTTGGGGGATTCTACCAAGATTTATCTTTATATGAATTTTTGGAAATTATATGTCATTTTATTTTCTTAGATGTAGTCTAGCATTCATCCCCATCCATATTTACTTTTTTAGCACAAATGATATGATCCTTGCGCATAATTGAGTTGTTTTCTTTTATAGGTTCATAATGGTGGATCGCGACCCTAGGCAGTGAAGGGGAAGGGCTAAGTTTCATGAAAAAAGGGACTTAAATTTTAGTAGTTTATCTTTTAATCTCTCCATATTTTATTCCAAAACATGTTTTGAGCTTTAAAGATAAAATTGCATTCCCACACTTGAATTCATGTTTTACTCGACTTATCTTGGAGACATGAGTTTCTTAGGAACCCAGTGATTTCATGTTTTAGATTTCAATGTTTATATTTTTAAATGATTGAAATGTAGTATTGAATTTTTTAAATATGAAGAATAGATATTGATATGTTGACACATGATTTAAAGGAATTAACTAATTCATGTAAATGAAATTTCCCTACCATCTTTTACGCTTTGATTTTCAGAAGTTCATGTGAATTGATTTTTTATTGTTAGTCATGTCATGATTGACTGTCCAATGTTATATTCCCATTCTCGAGAGTACTTCCAGACCTAATATTTCCTATTTTATCTTGAGCATATTTCTTAAGTGATCTTAGGACATGCCACCTACCAGAACTTGTATTTAAACTTGCAAATCTATGACTATACAAACTTTCATACAAAATGATTGAGGTGTTACATTGGCTAGCTACATATTTACCTAAGACCCACCCTTACATTTATAATTTTTTATCCCATAGAATATATGAATTTCCTAATAGGATTTGGACACATTAAATGCCAATTTTTCCTTACCTTCCCACTCTTTTAGTATTTTTTCATGGATTATTCATGTTTGAGTGTGGGGGAAGGGCATTTTGTGTGCGTTCAATGGGATGTGTATCATATTTTGGGTGGTCCGAGGTGTGTGTTATCATTTTGGGAAATGTATTATTAGAAAATTAGGCATGAGTCGTCATTTCATTATGTTTCTTTCATTTCATCCAGTTCTCCTTAAAAAAAGAAGAAAATAAAGATGTGCCCTTCTAGAGATTTACAAAAAAAATCAAAAAAAAGAGAGATAAATTATGTTGTGCCATTATGAAACTTATTTAAAAAGAGGGGGAACATGGATGATATAATTCTTTGGAATCATTTATTGACTCATGTCCCATATCATTTAAAGCGGGGTGATTTTGTGTTTCACATTATCAATGAAATTTGAGTGTGGTTCATCCGGTGTTTTCACTTGATTAATCATGCCTTATAATTAAGAGTCAATCCTCCTACTTATGGACTTAAATTATTTCAATCATTTACCCACCAACCCTAAGCCACAGAGTCATTTTAACCTTTATTGAAAGTCCTCGTGATTTTATGTGAGTTTTTTCTTTAAAAAGTGGAGAAAGTAGTTCCTTTACAAGCCTATGGACAAGGAGCATGTTCTCATGATTTGAGAATAACTCTAATTCAATTGTATCATGAGAGATGAAAGGTAAAATTAAAAGGTGGGGTAAATCATGATGTGGCATGCTTAATAATAATGAATTGATAATCTTGAATAAAAGAAAGAAGATGTTCCATTTTTTTCAAAGTGGAAAAGTAAAATACATGATTTAATTATTTCTTTGAAAAATGGGAAATTAAATTGATATCTTATGTTGATTTTTTAATGTTTGATTTTACAATAAAAATAATTAAATTTTATTACTTTGGAATTTGAATATTGGTAATAATGGGGTCCTTTGAATTCCATGTTGAGATTTTATTCTTGAGGACATGCATAGTTTAAGGGTGGGGGAACTGATAGAGCTCATATTTTCCACATTTTTTGTATGAATTTAAATTTTTTTAATCATCCCAAAAAATCAATTAGAGATTATATGAATCAATTTTGGATTTATGATGTGTTTTGAGAAAAATGGTGAAAAATGCATAATTCTTGATTTTAGACAGATTTTTGTGTCAATTTTATTTTGGTTATTTCTTGAATAATAAAATTCCAAATTTTGTGATTAAAATTTATTTAGAATTAATATTTTATTTCCTTAATTTTTCTATTCTGTAATAGGGGGTGGATCGATCTTCATGAGGCCGTAAAAATCAATGATTTGAAGAAATTTCCGGGCAGACAGTGTGGTCCCCACCACTTTAACTGAACCCCAACTCGGCCTACACACGTCCAAATGAGTTTTTATTACCTGGGATAGCACGAGGACAGATATCACTGGATCTACAATAAATTTGGGGGAGGTTTGAAGTCATTAATGAGGCCATTGAAATACATACTTTTGGAGGAACCTTCTTGGAAGTTTCTTCTAGAAATAGAATCCTACAATGAAAAATTCATAACTAATATATCTGGTGTCAAAATGTGCTGAAATTTTGATGGTGAATGGAAAAGACATTAGGGAACAACTTTTATGGAGGGCGCATTATTCATCCAATTATTGTTTCAAAAACACGACAACTTATGGAGGATAGAAATATGCCTATAAAAGGAGTGGATCTCCTACCTCTCAATTCATTCCAATCCTTCCCAAAACCATTCGGGGCACTAAGGAGTGGAGGAAAAGGGCCATTTAGATTTTTCTTCATTCTTTATTTTCTTTTTATTTTAGTTTTCATTACCATTTTAATTCATTTATCTTTTTTATATTAATGTGTTTCTCTTTCTTCTTCTGCCCATTTTTTTCTTCCAATATCAATCTTATTTTCTCTCTTCTATCTTTCCATCATGATTTTCATGCACTTCATCATGGAAAGGGACTAACTCGATACTTGGAACTAGGGGAGGACTCATGGTTTTATTCATTATTTCACTTCAATTTAAATTTTTTTAAATTTATTTGTGATGGATTGAGGAGTATTGTACGGGTGCGGCGGTCGTCCATCACGACACTATTTAAAAAATATTTTCTTTTCCATTCATTCAATATTTCCCCCTCCCTTCTCTTAGGTAAACACTTCATATAGTGGAGTTGGGGTTTCTATAAGGGGTGAAACAACATATGGTGGATCCATATATTTTTGAGATAGCATTCTCAGTTGAGGTGTTATCCTAGTTGACTATTGGAGGAGGTGTGGTTTGGTGTACCAGACACATGCTAAAATAAAACACTCAAAAAATCAAGGGAAATTAATTCATTAATGAGGTTTCACTAAATGAATAATCAAATCAAATTAAAATAATAATAATGAATGAACCTGTTTTATGCAACCCTAGGACCAAGACCTTTCTTCCCTAATTTCATACTGTTAGCATATGCATCTACATTTAGATTTAATGTTTTCATTTCATTATTTTAATTTCACTATTTTACAAAACCCCTAAAACCATAATTTTTAGTAAATTATATAAACAAAAAAAATAATTAGAATATGTGAACTAAAATCTGTGATTGAACCAACTACAGACGCTCCTCAAGTGATACGACTACGGTCAGAAAATGTGCTACATTTGGAATATAAATGTGCTTTTTCCATGCCCTACGATAGGTTTTCATCAAAACTGGCACCATTTACAGGGAGTTATGTAGTTATTTCAATAAATTTTTAAGAATTCACATTTTTTAAAATATTTTATTTTTTTAACTAAGAAAAATCTAAAAAAAAATTCTTTTTCCATTATGTATTCAAACTCAAATTTTTTTGTATGGAAATATTACATTCAGGATCAAAATCAAGAACCAAAAATTGATTATCACGATCTAAATGACAGGGTTGAAAGGATTAGTAATACTATGGATGATTTTGGGAGTAAAATGGAATGGGAATTTGACTATGTTTGTGCAAGGATGGAGCAACATGACCCTGAGATGGAGAAAAGCCTGAGATAGTGGTGGAAGAAACTTCACTACTCATCATTGAAGAACTAGAGGAGGTAAATATAGAGGTACCTGAAGACTCATTCATCTTCACTCAATCAAGTCTACCTAACATAGATGAAAACGTAGTTGACTTCCTTGCTGAGCTACATGTTGGAGATCAACAAGAATTGGATGAATTATGGAATGAATGTGAGGAACTGCTTGATCACCCCAAGCCTTACAAATAAGAAGAGCCAGCACTTCTGAAAGGAGACACTACCCAATTGTTGGAATTAGAAGTCAAGATGGAGGAACCCAACCGTCTACCATTATCCAGTGATAATCAACTCCAAGAGGCACTTTCAACTGAAGAAGTGATTGAACCAGAACCAAATCAGGGAGATGATTCTTCCATGAACTGTACCATTATTTTGATATCATTCAATCCTATTTGAGCATCAGTCTATATAATTTTGAATTTTCAAATTTGGTCAATACTTACATTGACTTAAAAGAAGATAAAAAAGAATATTCACCTGTTGAGGAACAATTGATGCACCCTAAAGACATTAAAGATTCATTAAAAGGAGTACAAGAAGACACAAAGAAGGTTTCACAAGTAACAACCAAGGAAGAGAATGATCCATACTTCATACAACCCCCTCCATGAATGTTGTACTACATCGGGAATGGGGAGGATATGGTGTACTGCATCCATTGGTCATACTTCAAGAACAAAGATGATTCAAAAGATGGGAAAATCCACATGTGGTGGTTCATATCAAAGATGTTTCATCCACCCTCTGATTTTGGATAAAAAATGGTACTACCCTCTGGAGGCACTAAAAATTTAGGGCCCACTTGGGGGATCATACGATGATTTATCATTACTTTATTTTTAGGAAATTAGAAGTCAATTTATTTTCTTAGACGTAGTCTAGCAGGCATCCACATCCCTATTTTCTTTTTTTGAGCATAAATGATATGATCATTGTGCTTAATTGAGTTGTTTCCTTTTATTGGTTCATCATGGTGGAAGGCATCCCTAGAATGTGAAGGGGAATGGATAAGTCTCCTAGAAAAAGGGATTTCAATTTTAGTGATTTATCTTTTAATATCTCCACATTTTGGTCCAAAACATGTTTTGAGCTTTAATGATAAAATTTCATGCCCACACTTGAATTCATGTTTTACTCAAATTTTCTAAGAGACATTAGTTTCTTAGGAAACCAATGATGTCATGTTTTATATTTCAATGTTTATATGATTAAATTATTGAAATATAGAATTGAAATTTTAAAATATTAAGCATAGATATTGAAATGATGACTCATGATTTTAAGGAATTAACTGATTCATGTAAATGAAATTTCCCAACCATATTTTATGATTTTAATTTCATATGTTCATGTGAATTGATTTGTTATTATTAGTCTTGTCATGATTGATTTTCCAATTTTATATTCCCATTACCTAGAGGATTTCTACAACAAATATTTCCTATTTTATCTTGAGCATATTTTTTAAGTGATCTTGGGACATGCCACCTACCAGAACTTGTATTGAAACTTTTCAAAGAAACGACTGTAGAAAAACACATATAAAATGATTGTCGAACTAAATTGGCTAGCTACATATTTACCTAAGACCCACCCTTACATTTATACTTCGTTAGCCCATAGAATCCACGAATTTCCTAATAGGTTTAAGACACATTACATGCAGATTTTTCCTTACCTTCCCACTCATTTATTATTTTTTCATGGATTATTCAAGTTTGAGTGTTTGGGAAGGGCCTGTCATGTGCATTCATTGGGATGTGTATCAAATTTTTGGGGGTTTGAGGTGTGCGTTCTCATTTTGGGAAATTTATTATTAGAAAATCGGGCATGAGTCATTAATTCATTATGTTTCTATCATTTCATCTGGTTCTCCTTAAAAAAAGAAAATAAAGATGTTCATTTCTTGTGCATTACAAATAAAATTCAAAAAAATGAGAGATAAATTAAGTTGTGCCTTTCTGGAGATTATTTAAAAAGTGGGAGAACTTGGATGATATCATTATTTTTAATCATTTATTGACTCATGTCCCATATCATTAAAAGGAGGGAAGTTTTGTTTCACATTATCAATGAAATTTGAGTGAGGTTCATACTATGTTTTCAATTGATTAATCATGCATTGTAATTTACAGTCAAACCTCCTACTTCTGGCATTAAATTATTTTAATCATTTACTGACCAACCCTAAGCCATAGAGTCATTAGAACCTTTATTGCAAGTCCTCATGATTTTATGTGTGTTTTGTCTTTACAATGTGGAGAAAGTATTTCCTTTAACAGCATATGGATAAGGATCATGTTCTCATGATATGAGCACAAATCTACATGAATTGAATCATGAGATATGATAGGTAAAATTCCAAGGTGAGGTAAATCACGATGTGGCATGCTTAATAATAATGAATTGATAAGCTTGAAAGAAAGAAATAAGAAGTTCCATTTTTTCAATGATGGAAAAGGAAAATACATGATTTAATTATTTCTTTGAAAAATGGGAAATTAAATTGGTATTTTATGTGTATTTTATTAAAGTTTTATTTTACATTGAAAATTATTAAATTTTACTACATTGGAATTTGAATATTGGTAACATTGGTGTCCTTTGAATCCCATGTTGAGATTTTATGCTTGAGGAAAAGCATAGTTTATATATGGTGGAATTGATAGAGATAATATTTTCCACATTTTTTGTATGTATTTAAATTTTTTTAATCATCCCAAATAATCAATTGGAGCTTATATGAATCAATTTTGTATTTAGGAAGTGTATTGTGCAAAATGGTGAAAACGCCTAATTGAGGATTTTAGACATAATTTTGTGTCAGGGGTATTTTGGTAATTTCCTGAAAAATATAATTCCAAATTTAGTTATTAAAATTTATTTAGAATTATTATTTTATTTCCTTCATTTTTATCTTAGGGATCAGTGGATGAATCAATCTTCCTGAGGCCATAAAAAATCAATGAGTTGACGAATTTTCCAGGCGGACAGCGTGGACCCCACCACTGTAACGGAACCCCAACTCGACCTACACACATCCAAATTAGGTGTTTAAAACTGGGATAGCACTAGGATAGATAGATACGGATATAAAAAAATTGGGGAGGTTTGAAATCATTAAAGTGGGCATTGAATGACATACTTTTGGAAGAACATTCCTCGATGCTTCAACCAGAAACAGAAACCTACAGTGAAAAATTAATAACTAATATATCTGGTGTCCAAATGAGAAGATAGTTTTATGGAGAAAGGAAAATACATTGAGGAACAACTTTTATAAAGGGTTCATTCCATTAGTCAGTCAATTATTAGGTAAAAAATGTGACAACTTGTGGAGAACAAAAGTGTGCCTATAAAAGGAGAGGATCTCCTACCTCTCAATTCATTTCAATCCTTCCCAAAACCATTCGAGTCACCCAGTAGAGGAGAACAAGGGCCATTTAGATTTTTCATCTTTCTTTATTTTCTTCTAATTTTAGTTTTCATTTATATTGTAATGAATTTATCTTTTTTATATTAAAATGTCTCCATTTCTTCTTCCACCCATTTTCTCTTCGAATCTCAATATTATTTTCCCTATTCCATCATTCCATCGTGATCTCTATGCCCTTTTTCATGGCAAGTGACTAACTCTAGGATTTATCCTGGTGGAAGACTCACATTTTCTCCATTATTTAACTTCAATTTAAAATGTTTTAAATTTATTTGGGGTGTATTGAGAAGTATTGCACGGGTGTGGCAATCGTCCACCACGACACTATTTCAAAATCCATTACTTTACGTTGATTCATTCTATTTATCTACATTATCATAGGAAAACCCTTTATATGGTGGATTTGGGGTTTCTAAAAGGGATTAAATGGAATACGGTGGAGCTAGGTCTTTTTGGGATAGTAATCTCGGTTGATGTGTCATCCTAGTTGACTATTGGAGTAGTTGCCGTTTGGTGTGCGGGACGCATGCTAAAATCACACACTCAATAAATCAAGGGAAATTAATTCATTAATAAGGATTCACTAAAATAATTATTAAATCAAATTTAATAAATAAATAATTAAATAATGAATGAACTTGTTTTATCCAACCCTAGGACAGAGACCATGCATCCCTAATTTCATCCTATCAACATCTACATCTACATTTACATTTAATGTTTTCATTTCATTATTTTCATTTCAATATTTTCCAAAAACCCTAAAACCATCATTTTTAGTAAATTATAAAAAAATAATTATAATAGGTGAACTAGAATCAGTGATTGAATGGACTAAAAATGATCCTTAAGTGAGACGACCCTGGTAAGCAACTATGCTGCATTAGGAATATAAATTTGAT
Organism: Viscum album; assembly: GCA_963277665.1. Taxonomy (NCBI): domain Eukaryota; kingdom Viridiplantae; phylum Streptophyta; class Magnoliopsida; order Santalales; family Viscaceae; genus Viscum; species Viscum album. Next base: position 322,574,563 of record OY728127.1, read on the forward strand.
TTTTTCCACGCCCTATGATAGGCGTGCATCAAAACTGGTATTGTTTCCATGGGATGAGTATTTATTTCAATCACTTTTTAAAAATACACATTTTTTAAAAAATTGTATTTTTTTCATTAAAAAACATCTATAAAAATTCTATTTCAATGATGTATTCAAACTAAAATTTTTATGCATGGAAGTATTACTCGTATGAGAAATATCAAGAACCAGAAATTTATTATCATGATATAAATGACTAGTTTTAAAGGATTAGTAATAATCTGGATGACTTGGGGAGGAAAACAGAATGGTCATTTGACAATGTTTGTGCATGGAAGGAGCAACCTAACCCTGAGCTGGAGTAAGAACCTGAGATGTTAGTGGAAGAAATTTCACCACTAATCATTGAAGAACCAGATGAGTTTAATGTAGAGGTATCTGAATACTCATTCATCATCTCTCAACCAATTCTACACGAGATAGATGAAAAAAATTGACTTCCTTGATGAGCTACATGTTGGAGATCAACAATAATTTTATGAATTCTGGGATGAATGTGAGGAAATTCTTGATCTCCCCAAGCCTTGAAAAGAAGAAGAGTCGTCACCACTGAAAAAAGACACCACCCAAATAGTGGAATTTGAAGTCAATATGTTGGAGCCAGACTACGTACCTCCATCTAGTGATAATCAACTCCAAGAGGCACTTTCAACTGAAGAAGTGTTTAAACCAGAACCAACTCATGGAGATGATCCTTCCATGAACTGTACCTTTTATGATTTCATTCAATCCAATTTGAGCATCAATCCTTATAATTTTGAATTTTCAGTTTTATTCAATCCTTACATTTCATTAAAAAATATTAATAAGAATATGCACTTGTTGAGGAACACTTGAGCCTCCCTAAAGACATTGAAGATTCAATAGAGGGAGTACAAGAAGAGGATAAGAAAGTAACACAAGTAGGAACAAAGGAAGAAGATGATCCATATTTCATCCAAACCCCAACATGAATGTTCTACTACATTTCGAATGGGGAGGATATAGTGTACTGCATCCATGGATCTTCCTTCAAAAACAAGGATGAAGAAAACGATTGGAAAATCCACATGTGGTGGTTCAAATCAAAAAAGTACGATGCACCCTCTATTTTTGGATAACAACTAGTGCTACCCTCTGGATGCAGTAAAAATTCAATTCCCACTTGAGGGATCATACCAAGATTTATCATTACTATATTATTAGGAAATTAGATTTCAATTAATATTATTAGATGTGTTATATCATTCATCCCCCTCCTTATTTTCTTTTTTTATCATAAATGATTTGATAATTGTGCTTAATTGAGTTGTTTTCTTTTATAGGTTCATAATGGTGGAAGCCAGCTTCAGAAAGTGAAGGGGAAGGGATATGTTTCTTGAAAAAGGTAGTATAATTTTAGTTATTTATCTTTTAATCTGTCCAAATTTTGGTACAAAACATGTTTTGAGAATTAAAGATAAAATTGCATGCCCACACATGAATTCATGTTTTACTTGACATATCTTGGAGACAAGAGTTTCTTAAGAACCCAATGATGTCATGTTTTAGATTTCAATATTTATATTATTAAATTATTGAAATGTAGAATTTAATTTTTTAAATATGAAGCATAGATATCGAAATGATGACTCGTGATTTGAAGTAATTAACTGATTCATGTAAATGAAATATCCATACCATCTTTTATGCTTTCAATTTCAGAAGTTCATGTGAATTTATTTGTTATTATTATTCATTCCATGATTGATTTTCCAATGTTATATTCCCATTCCCAAGAATATTTCTATACCAAATATTTCTTATTTTATATTGAGCATATTTCATGAGTGATCTTGGGACACGCCACCTACCAGAACATGTTTTGAAACGTGTCAAAGCTATGATTATAGAAAAAAAACATTTAAAATGAATGAGTCACTACATTGGCTAGCTACATATTTACCTGATACAAACCACTAAATTTATCCTTCGTTAGCCTATAGAATCCATAAATTTCCTAATATTTTTAAGAAACATTAAATGCCAATTTTTTTACCTTCCAACTCAATTAGTATTTTTTCATGGATTATTCATGTTTGTGTTTGGAGGAAGGGCCTTTCATGTGCGTTCATTAGGATGTGTATCATATTTTTGGTGGTGTGGGGTGTGCGTTATCATTTTGAGAAATTTATTATTGGAAAATTGGGCATGAGTCATCATTTCATTATGTTTCTATCATTTCATCTGATTCTCCTTAAAAAAAAGGAGAAAATAATGTTGTGCCTTTCTATAGATTTACAAAAAAAAATAAAAAAAGAGAGATAAATTATGTTATCCCTTTCTAAAGCTTATTTAAAAAGAGCTATAACTTGGATGATATCCTTCTTTGTAATAATTTATTAACTCATGTCACATATCATTAAAAGAGGGGTGATGTTGTGTTTCACATTATCAATGATATTAGAGTGATTTCATCCTACATTTTCACTAGATTAATCATGCATTGTACTTAAGAGTCAAACCTCCTACTTCTGGACAAAAATTATTTCAATCATTTACCCACCAACCCTATTCCATATATTCATTTGATTTTTTATTGCAAGTCCTCATGATTTTATTTTCATTTTGTCTTTACAAAGTGGAGAAAGTAGTTCATTTACAAGCCTATGGATAAGGAGCATTTTGTCGTGATATGAGCATAACTCTACATGAATTGTATCATGAGAGATGATAGGTAAAATTCAAAGGTGAGGTAAATCATGATGTGGCATGCTTAATAATAATGAATTGATAAGCTTGAAAGAATGAAAGAGGAAGTTACATCTTTTCAATGGGGAAACTTAAAATACATAATTTAATTGTTTTTTCTGAAAAATGGGAAATTAAATTGATATTTTATGTGGATTTTTTTAGTGTTTGATTTTACATTGAAAATTATTAAATTTTATTACTTTGTAATTTGAATATTAGTAACATTGGTGTCCTTTGAATTCAATGATGGGATTTTATGCTAGGGGACAAACATAGTTTAAGTGTGGGGGAATTGATAGAGCTAATATTATCCACATTTTTTGTATGAATTTAAATTTTTTTAATAATCCCAAATAATAAATTTGACCTTATATGAATAAATTTTGGATTTATGATGAGTTTTGAGAAAAATGGTGTAAAACACCTAATTATGGATTTTAGACAGATTTTTACGTCAAGGGTATTTTGGTCATTTCATGAAAAAAATAATTCCAAATTTTGTGACTAAATTTTTTTTATTATAATTATTTTATTTCTTTAATTTTTGTCTTCTAGACCAGTAGATTAGTCGATCTTAATAAGGCCATAAAAATATATGAATTTGAAGAATTTTATGGGCAGAGAGTATTGACCCCACCACTTTAATGGATCCTCAACTAGGCTTACACACATCCAAATACGGTGTTTCCACCTGGGATAGCATGAGGACAGATATATACGGATCTACAATCAATTTGGGGGAGGTTTGAAGTCATTAATGTGTCCATTGAATGACATAACTTTGGGGAACCTTCTTAGAAGCTTCGTTTTGAAACAGAAACCTATAATGAAAAATTCATAACTAATATATCCTATGTCCAAATGAGCTAAGAGATTGATGGTGAAAGAAAAATAAATTACGTAAAAACTTTTATGAAGGGGTCCACACGTTAGTCAGCCAATTAATGGTTCCAAAACGTGACAACTTCTAGAGGACAAAAATCTTCCTATAAAAGGAGAGGATCTCCTACCTCTCAATTCATTCCAATCCTTCCCAAAACCATTCGGGGAACCAAGGAGAGGAGGACAAGGGCCATTTATATTTTTCTCATTTCTTTATTTTATTTTTATTTTAGTTATCATTTCCATTGTAATGCATTTATCATTTTTATATTAAAGTGTTTCCCTTTCTTCTTCCACCCATTTTATCCTCCAATCTCAATCTCATTTTCTCTCTTCCATATTTCCATCATGATTTCTATTCACTTCTTCATGGAAAGTGACTAACTCGAGTCATGGACCTGGGGGAGGAATCATGGTGTTCTTAATTATTGCGCTTCGATTTAAAATGTTTTAAATTTATTTTTGGGGGATTGAGGAGTATTTCACAGGTGTGGTGGTCATCCACCATGAAACTATTTCAAAATCCATTCCGTTCTGTTGATTCATTCTTTTTTCCTTCCCTTATCTTAGGAAAACCCATCATATGGTGGATTTGGGGTTTTTATCAGGGATGAAATGGCATACGGTGGATCCAAGCCTTATTGGGATAACATTCTCAGTTGATGTGGTATCCTAGTTGACTATTGGAGGAGACATGGTTTGGTGTGTCGGACGCATGCTAAAATTACACACTCAAAAAAATTAATGGAAAGTAATTCATTAATGAAGTTTCACTAAATGAATTATCAAATAAAATTTAAAAAAAATGAATAAATAATGAATGAAACTGTTTTATCCATCCCTAAGAACACGACCTTTCTTCCCTAATTTTATTTTGTCTGCATCTGCATCTACATTTAGATTTAAAGTTTTAATTTCATTATTTTAATTTGACTATTTACCAAAACCCCTAAAACCATCATTTTTAGTAAATTATAAAAAAAGAATAAGAATAGGTGAACTAGAATCAGTGATTGAACGGACTACAAACACTCCTCATGTGAGACGACCCTGGTCAGCAACTCTGGTGCATAGGAATATAAATTTTCTTTTACCACGCCCTATGACTAGCGTGTGTCAAATGTTAAAATGAGGTTTTTCACGTTACACACTGTTGTGTTAACATTAATTTTACACATACATATAATCAATAATTAAAATTTTATTTTTTATATTTTTTATAAAATTTCCATGTTATCTAAAAATTTTCATTTTAATTTTTTCATAAAGGAAAATCTACATACATAAATAAAAATATTCAAGTTATCAAGGTGAAATCAAAAATGGTAAAATTCAGTAATCATAATGGTGTTGAAATTAAACTATTAATTTTTTTTATTTTATTGTGATGGAGTTCTGAATAGACCTAATAATATTTAAAGTAATTTATTTATCAAATTATTTTCCCTTAGGGTGAGATTGACTTCCCATTATTGAATAGTTTTTTGTATATAAGAAAATACCACTCCTCCTCAGTAATGAAAGGTCACTTACTCCACACACTTCTTTATGCATATTAAATGATTTAGATAGACAAATAACTGAACAAATACACCAAATAAATTATTATACAAGTTATAGTTATTTCATTAAACCCAAAATTCTAAGACTAGGGTCTTAATGAGGGATCCATAAGAGGTTTTTTGAAGGGAAGGTAATAGTGTTCAATAAAATATTTCTTTTTTACTTATTCTCTTACAACCTTAATTAATGTACTAATAATGTTCATATTATGACACATCTATATAATATATTATTATATATTTCTATTTTTATGGAGTAACATATATCCATCTCCTCTTCCAATATATGGTTACTGAAACCGATGATCATATGTAGGAAGGACTACCAACTCATGAACTAGTATAATTCATTTTCCATCACCACATATCATGGTAATATGTAATGAATTATTTAAAATATTTATATGATATTTATCACATAATTATAATTCTGTAATAAATTTTCACATATAACTTCTTAACTTCCATTCCATGGGAATTTGATAATGTCACTTGTATTGATGACAAAGTTTCACCTCACGAAGCGATGCGATATGTTTTTCATATATGATTTACATGGAAGATAAGAATTCTAAATTTAATTAATATATATGATATATATAAATAATAATGACACTATAAATTAGATATATTTTTTAACTTCATTTCAAATCAATCCATTGATAAAATTGAAACATTGTTCTTATATACATATGACATACTGTCTCTATAAACAATTATTTTTATTTCATATATGAAACTTTTATGGATTACTAAAAGTACATAAATATTGAATATATATTATTTTTATGTTATGATTTTTTATGGAAACATGATGAATGTGAAAGTACAAAAAATACCAAATCTAAACATAGATGAAAAACAATGATGTTATTACCCGAAACATGATTTTAATAAAGAAATATTAATAAAATGGAAATAAAATGCCAAGATTAAATATTATAGGATATTATATGTATAACTATAGTTCTCGAATTGATGTATAATGAAACTACATATTTTAGACATTATATTTTAACATGTTTGATGTAATTAAAGACTTAAGGTAAGGGATTGTCATCCCAAATTTCCTTCTTTGGAACAAAAGTTATTATATACACATATTTTATTCTATGAGGTGTATATTTTTCCCCTTTGATTGGTTAGATAATTAATATATTTTCAATCATGATATATAATGTTTTTTTTCATGTTTTGTTTTCATGGTTCTTACGATTATAATTTTACAAAAGTTCTCACAGTTATATTTGATAATCTCATTGTATATCGTGATTGTTTACGATAAATTTTAAAATGATGATATATTATATTATTCCACTAAAAATTAATTTTTTTCTTAAACAATTTGTTTTACATATGACACATTTGTACTTCCTTTTTAAACTATTAACGGATTAAAGAGATAAAAAAATGTGAAAAAATAATATATATTTATCTCTTTCGACAAAAAACCGTTTTCTTCCACATATATGTGTTCTAAAAATGCATTGAAGATATTTTTTAGTAACATAAAATTTCATAAAAAATGAATATTTTTTCAATTATTAATTATTTAAAAAATAGTTTTAAGAGGAATCTTATAGTCCTTTTTATAAAGAGGCACTTTAGAATTTTTTTTCGAAATTGTGAATGGAATTTTTGTTTTAACATTTAAATCATGAAAATAACTTCATGATATTATGAACACCAATTTTTTTAAATATTATTGTATAATAATAATAAAAATTTAAAATAAATGTATTTTCACTCTATTTTGTTGTAGTTTTTGTTTCCAAAAGTTTATTTTCAATGTTAAAATGTTATTATCATCCATAAATTTTACAAGTGATGTTTAAAAAAGATTTTTCATCTAGGATATCATTATTGGATGATATATATTATTTAATTTCTATATAACCTTATTTTAACATTTTTATTGTTTATTTCAATGGATTATGATTGTGATTGGAAGTTGTTTATGAATCATGTTTGTTTTCCATGAGTTGTACTTTGATAAAATGTTATGAAACCCATTATCATTCAATGGGAAATCATATGATGTATATTTTATGAACTTTTTAAAACCATATATATAATACGATATGGGTGGACCTATATCTTCTTAAAATTCATTGGGGGATGATAGATAACTCGTGATATAATTATGTAATGTGTAAACTTGATTACATATTCTCAATATTTTGTGCATACGCACTTTCATGTACATATGGTTATGTATTGGTCTGATTTGATGATATTAAGATAATATATGGACCTATTATCCTGACCATATGAGATAAACCTCCATATGAGAGTTGGAAGTGGGGACAACCACACCTTAACCTCGAATGAGAGGTTATGGTGGTGGGGACCACCTGAACCATAACCTCTCATGAGAGGTTATGGTGGTGGGGACCACCTGGGTTATTAATCCTCCTTTAAACCTCCCATTAATTGGGAGAAACCTCTCAATTACCTATTAAATGGGGGGGATCCTCTTGGTATCCTCCCAATAATTATAACCAACACACCTCTTAAATTGTGCCAGCGAAATTTAACTAGCTTTATCCTTTTAAATTTAAATAACCACGTCGTTAGAATTTAGGAAGGATCCTAATAAATGAACCGTTATAAATTCCAACGATCAGTACCTACCTACCTACCTCTCTTATATATAGGAAGCTTGGGAGGAGGTTTTGGGATGGCTTCACAAAGCAACGAAGTGCTGGTAATGTGACGTGACACCCAACACTTGGAGGATTACACATCCTCCATGAATAACACATTCTTCCAACAAAGAACGCCGACGAGGAGAGGCTTCGACTTCCTTCCTCGGAACCTACTCCGGCGTAGGAAATCTTCGACTACAAAAATCCAGTGCACAAACCGAAGATCAAGGAAAAAACCGAGGACACCGATGCCCGTCTTTTCCCAACGATCCACCTTCTTCCCCACACCAACATCAACAAACATCGAACAAAGGTTGGGGTTTTATTTTCATGTTAATTTCTTCCTTGATTTTATTTTGTGGATTGGAAAAGAATCATTATGGGGGCTATAGAATTTGAAGTTCATTGTTCTCTTATTTTGATGGAATGATTGCTATCATCCTAAAGGCGGAGGGTGCGGACAAACTAACATGGTCCGACTCCCTCGGCCAATCTATTTGTGATATTCATCGACATGGTGACACGGCGACAAAGGAAACAGGGAACGAACGTGCTACCCACATACTCCGCAACCCATTCCGCCCTCACGGTGCTTTGAATGGACTGGCTCCCGGCCGCCGCTGGCCTCCCGTGCGCCCTTGGCCACCCGGCCACCAGCCGGCCTCCCAGCATCCGGCCATCGCCGACCTCCTATGGGCCCGATGGCCTCCTGGATTCCAGCCATCTCCGGCCACCGATGCGCCCTCCGACCTCCTGGATCCCGGTCGTTACCGGCCTCCTGTGCGCCAGCCGGTCTCCCGGCCGCCCGGCCGCCCGACGGCCTCCCAGGCCGAGCCACTTGCGCCATGCCCCTCGCGGAATTGGCCGAACCGGGCTCAACCATCTGGTCCAAGCCCCCAAGCCATGCCCCACGTGCTCCTGGACAAGCCATCCTTCTGCACCCCCTCCCCCCCGCGGCACCTTCGGGCCGAACCGCCCTTACACCGATGTGTGGCCGGTCCACACCCTCACTCTACTCGCAGCCTTCGCGGCCTACTGAGCTGGGCCAGACCCAACATGTCTAGCTTGGTTGACCCAGACTGGGTCAATCTGGGTCGGTCCGACCGGGTCGGACCGAACCCTGGCCCACTTCGATATATTTATGCTTCTTTGTCAATATCATTGGCAATGAACATCCGTTTGATGAACCGTCAGCAGTGCTGGAAATCGTGGAGCATGACAATCCCATTGAGTATACCCCACTAGAGTTTGGGGTATATTTGAGATATGGTCGGGTTGGATCATGCACAAATCCAAACGGCCCCCCGGGACTAAAAGGCTAATAACTCTCATTCCAGGCGTCCGATTGATGTGTCTTTTGTTGTGTTCAGACCCCTATGACGAGTTGGACCATTAGGATATTCCATCATTGGAATTTGTGGATGTTGATGTATTAACACTTGGCTTGATGGGTGGAACCTCCCGGAATCAACCGTGCTTGTGTAGAAACCCTGTGGAGGGTGGCTCTGTGACTACTATTCTTGGATCCTTTGTGTGTTCGACAGTTCTGACTACTGTTCCTGGATCCTGTGTGGGTTCGACAGTTTTGACTACTCTTCTTGGATCCTATGTGGGTTCGACAGCTCTGACTACTATTCCTAGATCCTGTGTGGGTTCAATAGTTCTAACTACTATTCCTGGATCATGTGTGGTTTCGACAGTTCTGAATACTGTTCCGGGATCCTGTGTGGGTTCGATAGGTCTGACTACTATTCTTGGATCTAGTGTGGGTTCGACAGTTATGACTACTGTTCTTAGATCCTATGTGGGTTCAATAGTTCTAACTACTTTTCCTCGATCTTTTGTAGGTTCGACAGCTCTAACTACTATTCCAGGATCCTGTGTTGGTTCGACAGTTCTAACTAATGTTCCTAGATCCTGTGTGGGTTCGACAGTTCTGACTACTATTCTTGGATCCTGTGTGGGTTCGATAGCTCTGACTACTGTTCCAGGATCCTACGTAGTTTTGACAGCTCGGATTTCTATTCCAGGATCCTACGTGGGTTCAACAGCTTTGATTACTGTTCTAGGATCATACATGGGTTTGACAGAGTAGATTATTCAGTGGCGACTTCTAATCATCTCTATCTCTCTACATATGTTTTGTACCCGTGTTACATAATCCTTGACTCTGTGTTGTTATCAGTGGGTTATATTTCTTCCTTTGTGGAATGGGGTGTGTTTGTGATCAAAATTTGGAGCCAGATTATATTTGATTACTTTGGTATATGTATGGGAATATACCTAAGTAGGGTTGGATGATACGTTGTGATTGTACGATTACCTTGTGGTTTATCCATGTTGGATTTTATGATACCTCGAGGGTCTCGAGGTCCCTAATGAGTATCATTATACTCACCCCAGCACGGCTATGCCCGCACCACGTTGTGTTGGACGCACACGAAGAACAATGCTGACTGAGGCTGTGAGTACCCGGACAGGATTGTACCCATAGGTGGACCTTACGACGAATCGGTACAGAGAGGTGACTGACAGATGTGGAGTGCTGAGGAGGCTATCTGTACCTACCCTTCAGGTTGGAATCCCCGAGGATGACCCAAAACCTATTTTTATTTTCTTTCAGTTGTACATGTATTTCTAGTTTCCTTTTACCTTACAGTTGGGCTTGTATTTCCGACTCCTTTACTTTTCAGTACTCTTTTGTTATACAGTTTTACTTAGTGTTTCGTATCCAGCTATGTACTCTATTGTGTTTTTTTACTGTTTATAAATGAAATGACATCCCAGTTTTAGGAAATTAAGCTTTTGGTGCTAGTCGCAAACCCCTGGCCTATGGATAGCAGGCTTGGGGTATTCACCGCACGGGCCCCAGGGGATGGGTCGTGACAAATGTTATCAATGAATAGTTAAAACTGGTTTTTATTACATATTGAACCTTTAATGAATTTTTAATAAATTAAAATTTATATAATGTGGTTTTAATGTTTATGTTTTTATGTTATATATTTTTTAATCATTTTTTTCATTTGGATCTATTTTATAATTAATATTTATATTAAAACCTGCTAAACTTATGAAATGTTTCTCTTTGGAAAACCACTTTTTCATCAACTCCAAGGGAGTAATCTTAAATTACATTATGCCACTTGTTTTTTTAAATTAGACATAATAAATTAATTATTTCGAATTATAATAATTAATAAATTAATAAGGTAAAATAAATTTTAGTTCATAATGATTAATGATTAAAACTAACATTAATTACCACTATTAATGTTAAAGCATGATATTGGGCATTACATTTCCTTATTCTAAAATTAATTTCCCACACTGATAGGATTTATATTTAGAAAATTAGATATAATAGTCAAAATTATTGGGTATAAATTTTTGAATAAGGATAATTTTAGTTTTTTAAAAGAAAATATTTCCAATGTAAATAAAAAGATACATGCTACTATAGTGAAAATAAAAATGTTAATATTATGTAGACATAAAGGCTAATACATAACTTGTTTAAAATATGTTTCTATGAGTTGGAGGTTTTAAATATCACATAATATATTAAATAAAATATTTATAAATTTAACAGGAACTTTGTATGATAGTGACTTCCCAATATTGAATACTCTTAGGTATTTTCAAAAATACCACTCTCCTTAAATATAAAAGAAAACATCCTCCAATCGCTTATTCATATATATTAAGTTCTTTGTCTTTAAAAAACCAATCAAATGTTTCCATACATCATTATTAATTTTATTTATATGATGTATAAACCAAAAGGTAAATCATAGGGTCCTTAATCATAGATTCGTTGGAGGGTGTTCATAGAGAAGGTAATTGTCTTCAGTAAGCTCGTTCATTTTTTATTTCTTCTCTTACTAACTATATTCGTGTTCTAATAGTTACAATATGATAATAGACATATATAAAATATTATTATATGTTATTATATATATGTAAGAATCTATATTCTACTCCTCTTCCATTAAATGTGAAAGAAAACCTTCGACTGTGTTTATGGTGGACTACCACCTCGCGAATTGATGTAATCTAGTTTCCATCACCCAATATCACAACAAGAAAAATGATGTATTCAACATAATTATATAATATTTATGACATAATTATACTTATATAGTTATAATATCTTATAGTCCTTACTTTTCATTCCAGGGGTGTATGATAATGTGGCATGTATGTACAAGGAACTACCGCATCACGAAGTGATGCAATTCATATTTCACTTCTGCTCTACATTTAATTTTATAAGGATAAATTTAATGAATATATGTTTTATATGTGAAAAAATAATGAATTTATTAATTTTAAATATTATTTTCTTTCCATCATTCTGTCTAATGAGAAAATGGAAACAACATTCATGTGTACGTAAGACCAACCATCTCCATGAATAGTGTATTTCATTTTCTGTCTCTGACATAGATGGATTACTCCAAATAAATATAAAATGAATACATATTTATATCAGTGTTAATATCTTGGATATTATGGAACCATTATCGACAAAAAAGTTATTAAAATACCATGTCATAACATACAAGAAAACAAAGAAGTTATTACCCAAAACATGGAATTATAAATAAAAGGGTAATAAAAGGTTATTAGTAAATAATATATATCTGATCAAATATAAATATGGTTCTGGAATATAAATATAATATAAATATATTTACAATACATGAAGTTTTAATATGTAGTATGTATATCGTGACTTAAAATATGGGATTTTTATCTTAAGTACCTTTCTTTGGGATAAAAGTTTTGTTATGAACCTATCTTATTTTATGCGGTGTATATACTATATAATTTATATTTTATATCTTGAATTTATTTATTCTAATGATATAAATATTTTTATCTCATGTTATTATCCAATGGGGCGTATAATTTAAATTTTACAAAATATGTAATGATTGTATCTTACTATCTCATTATGTTTTGGAATTGTTTATGATTTAGTTTCTGATGATGATATAGTATGTTATAAATATAATTACACATATTTTTTTTCTTATTATATCATTAAATATGAAAAATAAATGTTTTACATTACTTTTCAACTCTTAAAGGATTATAGATAAAAAATAATGTTTTAATGAAAAATAATATTTATTTCTCTCATCAATGAAAAATACTTTTTCTTCCAAATCCATGTTTTCGAAAAATAACACTAACAACTATTTTTCCTATATAAATTGTTTTAATAATGTAATATTTAACCATATAAGAATTTTTACAATTAAATTTACAAGAAACCATTTTATGTTTTCCAAACCATGATGTTTTAATTTTTTTCTGTAAATGTGCATGAAATATTTGTTTAAACATTTACTACATGAGTGAAATTTCATACCGTCAGGACCACCCAATGTTTGAAATCTCACTTTATAAATTTCAATTGTTATATTAAAATAAATATATTTTAAATTTTTTTTAAACATTATGTTTTTAAAACATTATTTTTATTGTGAAAATTTATTTTTCTCGTCAATTATTCCAAGTGTGATTATAAAATAATTTTTCATCTAAGATGAAATCCAACGATGAAACTTATGATTTACTAGGGATATTATCTAATTATACCATTATTATTCTTTCTTATAATGAATTTTTTTATGATGAATTTTTTTTGTAAAGATAATCCATTTTCATTGGGATATACTATGATGAAATTTTTAAGAAACCCATTTCCATTCAACTCATATTGATTCTATGACTATTTTATGATCATGTACCTAAAAATAAATGGATTAGGTGAAGGGTGTGAAATGTATCACCTGATAATGAATAAGGTAATGATGTAATACTCATGAGTTAATAATGTAATGTGTGAACATGATTTTATGTTCACAATGTCCTGAGTCGACCTAAATTCATGTAAATAAGGTTATGCATGGGAGTACTTTCATGTACACAAGGTTATACATGGACTTATTTTCAAATTTTAATCTCATGTTCTCATATCCGTACGTGGATGTTATTCTTATGTTATCATTTATGTCTCATTTATTTGTCCTTATGTATAATTAAAGATCACAAATTATTATTTTTCCATCCCATGGTTTGGAAAAAAGGTTTTATATTCCATTAGTCTAATAATGGATTTTTTTTGAAGAACACAGTGGGAGAAGTTTTAGTTCCATTTCGAACGAGCTGTTTACATTTACAAATTTACAAAGTCACTATTAATATGTGATTCTATAATGTACGATTTTATTATATAATAGATATTAATATATTAATATGTAATAAATGTGTGTGAGGGAGTTGGTCAATATAGAGAAGGTGTAGAAAGAGTTTTATAATTACAAAATATGGAGAGGATTGATCCTAAATTCAACCATGACCTTTCTAGAATAATAAGGTTTAGGAATTGGGTATGTGTCCCATTAATACCAGATGTGAAGTAGGAAATATTGGATGTGGCGCATTTTTTATCATTCTCTATTCATATTTGATGTGTAAATATGTATAGAAATATAAATGATTGATTAAGGTTGGACCACATCACGGGAGATATTGTAGATTATCTATCTTGGTGATGGTTTTTTCAGAATTTTAAGGTTGGGTGATGGATTTATAGGAAGTAACTAACACAATTACCCATACCATAATGGAAATGAAAAAACATCACAATGTATTTTGTGTTTTGTATCCCCAAAAAATCAAAAGGACATAATGATATTTTGTTTGAGTGTACCTGCATACAATGTAAGGAAACATCATTGATATCAGATAATATTTATCTCCTGATTAAATTAAAAGAATATACATTAAATAGGTTGTACATTTCAATGAAGTACCACAATCTATATTTTATAATTTGGGTCCTAGGTTTACCAAAATGTTATTGAAAAGTATTTAGTGGGACTTGGATACATAATTGAAAATTTATACTACCTATCATCCCTTGAATGATGATCCATTTGATTGTTCCATTCAAACACCAGAATATATATTTGTATCATCCTACATGGATGTCAAACTTGGGTGATATTAACACCATCTTTTAGTGTAATTTTCATACAACAACAGATTTCAACAATAATTCATGATGGATCCTTATGAAAACCACTATTAATCATGTGTAGAACTGTAACATGATGTAATGGAGTTAGTGAATGTATTTTATTTGGATGCCATCAATGTCAGGAAATGGTAAAGAAGTTTATAGTTCTTCAACATCACATAATATTATATCAGAGGTGAAAAAAAGTTAATCTAACACTCGTTGATGATGTGCAATGGTTGATGTTTACGAGAAGGAATTTACAGAAATTTTACCACGATAGAAGGTTATGTTACTTGGATGGAAGGGAAATATGATCCCTATAAAATATGGTGGCTTCAAAATTATTCATTTCATTGGTATGATATCCTATATCTTTGTGTTTCCACTGAATCACTCACAAGATCACAATGTATTTAATGTATCTCACCTAAGTATATACAAAACAGATTCATCACCTCAATGAAAAAAATAGAATATACCATTTTATCATGATATTGCCTACAAGGAACAACCTATAGAAACATTGAATTACAGAAATAATGCTTTTCCAAACATTAAAACTAATCAGGATATTGTTCTCTTGAGGAATCCAAAATTCAACGAAGATAGATTTGATCCTGAAGATTTAACTAAACAAAGATATAATCATTTTTTTGAGTGATATAATATTGATATATAATTATTTTTAAGGGGTGTATAATATAAGATCGTCATATTTTAATATATATTTATTATGAAATATTTTTTTTGATATTGTAAAATACACACAACCCAAAATATAATTGAACCATAATATAGTATAGATTTATAACCAGTAGTTATATTGATAGTTATTAATTGAAGGAAATAAATTATTTTTTTTAAAAAAAAATAAATTCACTAATTTTCAATTGATTGGAAACTGAAATAAAATTCATTTAAATGTAAATGAGTTTTTTCTCCAAAATTGACATTATGAGGGAAAAATAGTTATTTCATAATTAAATAAATCAATCACAATATGCGAGTTATTTTTATAATATATATATATATATATATATTATAAATTCAACAAAAAATATAACGTTAATTTAGTGTTTTGTATCATTACATAAGAAAAAATATATTTTTATTCATAAAAATGATTTTTACTAAAATATATTTCATGACATGTTTTCTGAAAATATTGTAAAATTAATTTATATTATTTATATGTATTAAATTTGATAAAATTTATGCTACATTTGGATTCATGAGATTCAATTTTGGTTAATAGGTCCCTGTTATTTTAACAAATTGTGAATAGTAACCATGGAAAAAAATTTCAACTTAGTAAAGGGTAAATAAGGTAAATATTAATTAAAAATATGTTATTAGTCAAATAACTTTTGAAAAAAAATTAGAAGGAATGATGGATAGAGTATGAGACTATGAATTAAAATTTGGAGATGGAGAAACATTGATAACTTGTCTTCATCTTTGATTTTATCTTTGGATTTGTTTCAAAAAAACTATGAATTTTACATTAAAGATGATTTCTCTTCATCACAGGGTCATATAAAAGTACTAGACTCTAATGATCCTTATATTTTAAGGATTAAGGTTGTTTGATTCATGGAGGCACTATCAGGTTTTATATATCCAATCAAGGATGATTCATCCAGATCCTCCAACGTAAACAAACTTTAGAATGGTGGGATTTTTGTTGTGTTTGATCTAGAGGTTTTACAATTAAGGATCAATCTAGGCATGATTTTTATCTTGGGTCATATTTTTTATTCAATTAGAAAATGTACGTGGTTTTAAATGATAATCAGTAAAGTGTTTTTCAATTTTTTGGAATATGTGACTAGAGGATAATCCCTATTAGGATAATAATTTTTCAAATCATTTTTAGTCCATGGAAGTAACAAATTCATCATGGGGTATTGGAAATCTGAAAATTAATCCTAGATTCCATATGATATCAGAATTTGATTTTATTTTGAATCATTTCAATATAAATAAATACAATGTGAAAATTTGGGATAGGCTGTGTGGCTTGAATTGGGTGTAATTTCATCTCATGATCCTCAATGACTTTTCATGTTGCCTTAGTACATACATTATGATTTATCAGAGAACGATATAAGAGGAACAAGGGTTATTTTCATGAATTCAAGTTATTTTTAACTTGTAAATAAAGCAAGGTGATGGAATTAATATTCATGATAATAAAAATATTATTTATTCCATTGTTGAATGTGAAAAATATCATTTTCGTTGTTATATTCTCGGGGTCATGGGACACTTAGTTTCTAATTGTGGTGTTCTTCAACAGATGGTGAATGAAGTCCCAAAATCCATGGACTAGAAGGAGGTTAATAGAAATTAATATAATAAATACATGATTCAGGGGAAAAATTGTTTCCCTATAAAACATATCAGCCCCTCTACTATAATGGCTAATTTGGATATTGGGAAGACTTATCTAAAGATGAGGAGAAAGATAATAGTTTAACTACCATTCCATGCTCCCAAACTAAGGATGGTCATGGGTTAATCACTATTAGAGTGTCTAAAATTAGATATGACTATGATATAAATGTTGAAAAGTCAAATGATAAATATGTTTTGGTTTTAAATATTTATAAATAGATGTAGGATAACTCTCCAATTTTTAAACTCTCAAAGGATATCAATGATCTAGTAATATCTATTCGAGATAGAGTGGCCCCCAATGAATCTATTAGGTATCCTAGGAATGTCTCATATGATGATACCATTAATATAGAAGTTCATTCTTCTCATAATTTATCTGTTAGGAATTGATATTTACATAAATCTAAATATTTTGACAATGTGGTAGCTCACATGGATTCAGATGACCTTTCTAGTCTACAAGGGCATCATACTCATGGAAACACTACTGCCTCATTAATATATAATTCTACTAAGGATTATATTGTTACAATAGGAATCCTTTTCCATGACGGTCTGTTAACCCAGATTCTCGCCCTATTACTATGGTTACTCTTAATTCTATTAAGGAAGTAGATTCATTGGCTTATAATGTATTAGCTTGCCCAATTTTGGATGATTTAAATCATTATGGAACTATAACTAAGGATGATGTCACTATTCTCAATGGTATTATGAATTTTTAGGAAGATCATGTTGGTAATGATAGGAATGTTAGATATTGTAATGGTCTACATACTACTTCTGATATTATTGATCTTTTGAAAAGAAAAACTTCTCCCAAAAAGTTGGATGGTAGAACACCAAAACTACGAAAAAATAAGGTATGCGAAGAAAAAGAAAGGTGTTCCAACACTATTATTAGATTTATATGTAGATTATATCCTTTAATTGAGAAGTATTATCCAATCATGATACAATAATGTCCCTTTTTCATTTATCCATAAACACTAGACATTGATTATAGGATTGTTTGAATGAAAACAAAACATTTCCTCTATCATTTTAAACATGGGTAATGCGGGTTTTCATTTTATTGACACTAATAAGGGCTTGATTGATTTGAATATCATTTTTATTTTTTCACACTTTTCTTGGACTAATACATCCCATGTTTTTTCTAGTGATAAACATGTTACATATACTTTCAATTATATTGGTATAGAACATTCCTGATTGTTCATATATGATCAAAATTGGTATCAGGATCATATGAATCTCTTGGTGGAAATTGGATCACTTTAATCTTCTATAATTATCCTCGGGATCATTCTTGTAGATTTCAACTCAATATTTAATCTAGATGAAAAATTGGGTTCTTTATCTAACCTCATCTCCTCCAACTAATTCAAAAAATTCATTGATAATAATGGGTTTCTTGAAGTTAATATTGTTGATGAAAAATACACTAGGTATAAGAGACATCAGAATAGCTTCGTTGAATGAATGATTAGAAATGATTTTATAATTGAATAATATCTACGTAATTGGGACTCTATAAGATTAATAAAACTTTAAATACATAGTTATAACCATAATTAAATTTTGGTTGATCTTGTGGGTAAGGATTCCAAACTTCCTTTTAACTTCATGTCCAACTAGGCTACGATTAATCACCATGATTGTAGGAAAACATCCAAAAATTCATATTTCTTTATGGATTGATGAAATTATGCCTTTTCATGAGTTTTGAAACATAAATTACTCAAAAATAATCTAAAAGTATATGGGAATCATTGCTTTAGTTTTCTTGATACTGAAATTTCCACTCTGTAGGATTCAATTTAGTAGGTTCAAGTGAACAAAATATTTTAGGATTTATCTGATGGATTTATGGATGATGCTGGGATAACCTCCATGATTAAAAATCTTATTAATCTAAAATATTATTTACAAATAGATGCATTTAAGGATAATTGGAAAATTGATGGTGATATAAATTCCAAATTTTTTAATTACCTTCATAAAATATGTACTATCTTTGGGCCTAAATCCCTGATTAAAAATGGGGATCAATGCATTCTCAATTGGAAGGACCTATCATAGCATGTTTTTTATTACATAAACGATATATTTAATGGTTATTTATCTTTAACTGATCCTATAGATAATATTATAACAAGTATTTTTAATCAAGAAGAAAATTTTAGGCTAATCTCTACTCCTTGGGAATTTTTTATTTAGGAGCTCATCTTTATCCTAAACCCTAAAAATTCCCCTTGTCCTAATGGGTTTGGTTACTTCATAAACAACTCATTTTGGGTTATTATTCAATGTGATGTTTTTAGGAGTTTTTCTCATATTTAAATGGTGGTTCTCCTTCTCATGTATTGAGTGCTCAGTTTTATGACCTTATTAATAGAGTAGAGAACAAAAATGAGAATTTTCTTCATATTCTAGTTTCATAGATGAGAAAAATCAGTAATATTAATTTCAAAACTATTTATAGAAGGGTTTTGTAATATCTCGTATTTTTCCGTTTATTATTTTTAATTATTATATGGAATATTTACTACACCATACTTTTCGACGATGTTTGTTTCTGAGGCCTGGTATGCCTAGAATAGTTGTGTCAAATTTTTTTATGTTAAGTGAGTTGGCGGGTGTGCATGGTTGTTGCAGTTACCAAATAGATATCCGGATTAAAAATTCTAGGGTACCGTTGCATCTCTTAAAATGACTTTATCTAATAACAGGACTAACCATGACCGGCATAGGTCAGGAGAAAAAGTCAATTTTCGGTCATTTTTAGAAAATTAAAATAATGAAAATTTTATTTTATTTTATTTGGAAAAATATGCTACAACACAACAATAGAGAAGCTATTTGAAAAATTAATTACATTCCATAAAAACACAAAAATCGTAATGGTGACTCATTAATGTCGCAACATGGTGGAATGCTGAAATGTGTTCCCTATTTTTAATGGGCTAATCGAATGTTGTTCGTTAGAATAAAAATGGGACAAATTCTGTGAGCTTTATTGATTCCTCTACATGATGAAATTCTTCAATCAAAATTATGAATCATTGTTATAATCGAGTTGGAGGATATCGATGACTATGTCAATGAATTTCCGTTGTCATTGATCAATCCATTCTTGAGGTAGGGGTTGTTATTTCAATTCTTCTTTTACCCATTATAGAATCAAATGTCGAACATGGATCAACCTAGAAATAGGTTGATCCATGGAACATGCATTCATGCTGGAGGGTTTTTATTGGATTGATTTTGGGGATTAATTCATGATGTTAAAATCTATGTTTCGATTTGCTCGGTTTAAATCCTTATAACAGGAGAGAATCAATGTCGTGACGAAATAGGGTGGAGGGGTGTTCCTCTTTTGTTTATTGATTTTATTCCTCCTCTTAACCCCAATTTCTTCATGTTCATCACAGGTTTAAGAACATTTTATTGTTTCAAATCCTTTTTTCAACTCAACAATCCCAAATTGGGGACTCGACATCGTGACGACTCAACGAAGGTGTGACAGTGATAGCGGCCGATGAATCGAACAGGTTCGAGAGAAATCATTCTTTGACTATTCTTACCGTGGATGATCGAAACAAGTTTTTGGGGCACATTAAATGCTGGAAAAGTCCCAAAAAATCATTTCCATGGTAGGGAGACCTTGGATATGGAGTTTCATTGTGATTGGATGGCTGGATCGAAGACTGGTGGAGTACCCGAGGTGCGACGGAACAGATTCATGATTATGTAAATTTCTAAAACACATATTTTGTATCACGATGAACACACCGTTAGGTATTGGCGATGGAGGGAAGGGTTTTCTCGATGCACGTGATGAAGGACATGGCATGCCTCATAGGAGACACAACATGTGGACCCCACCCAGTGGTTCTGGTAGTCCCGGGCGACATGAAGCGTAGACACGATGTGTGACCAAAGTCACATGTTTTGTGGGTCCTTATATGGGGATCGATGTGTATTTCTTATGATACTGGGACATGTGGTAGAATACATGCCATTTACTCCACCACATGGCCATTGGATGCTAGTAATGCGGGTCAACACGTGTTCCTATTACACGGGTTAGCGTAGATGGGTTGAGGTTGTGTACATGCACATGGCCATCATACACATAGTAGACCCCGTATACATTGACCCAACATGTGATTCTTTCTACACACCGTGTAGTTGAATTTTACATGAAAAGACTTACGAAAAGGGCCATTATACATGGGCAGTACCCAGGGTCAGAAGGCATGACGTGTGACACTTCTACACGCCATGTAAATCTCAGTACATGGATTTTTCTTCTTGTCCACAATTTCTTGGATAGGTTCAGTTTGGTCCAGTGCCTCTTTTTCTCATTCATTTGAAGGTCAGGTGTCGTTTTCCATCCACATGAGTATTATACATTCAGTAGGACATTCCATGATATAGTCATGTATTCCTCCAAGGGGCGTGAAGTGAGATACTCTATCCATTCTGGACTCAAGTTTGAGCTAGGTATAGATGTGACTATTCCCACATAACACTGATCCTCTAATTAACAGATGAATCTGGATGAGCTGTGGTATCCGCCCAGGCCCTGGCAGCAATCCTCATTTGTGTATCGTGATCATTTCCCACTCAAGAGTGTGTTCCCTGAGAATGAGTTCATTATCTCTCGTTAACATTCCCAATGAATAGTACTCCTCAGACGAACATCATCTGGACTATCAGAGTCGTGGAGTGAGTTCTCCCAGACGAGTGATTCATGGAACCTTCGAACTAAATCCCTGGAATAGTTATGTGGTTGTGTGACATATCTATAGACTTCGGTTCTATGTTTTTAGTATATCTAGATTATTTTTCTCTTGGTATATGTTCAGTAGACATATATTGTGTAGTGGTGATTGTACATTTGTTTCATGTATTACGTTGTTGTTTTTGGGGTCCTCTGGTGAGTATTGATATACTCACTTTGGAACGGGCTTTACCCGCATGTATCATGTCTTGTGCAGATGAGAGGATTTTTGACGGAGTCCATGGAAGACCAGGACCAAAACATGATTTCTGAGTTCCCTATAGAATGAGGTGTTCCTACAACCACATGCAGCAGTCCCAGTACCTCTTTGTGGTTATAGGATGGAATTTTTAGTTGAATACTCGTGTTTTTCATGGGCTTGTATTCCAGCCCATTTTTACATCCTATAATTTAATTCTATTGTATGCTATTGGTTGGCTTTAGTATTATGCATGAATTTTTATCCTTATGGGTTTTTAAATTTCAGAATTTGTTTACATGGAGTTGTGTGTGTGTTTATAGGTACATAAGAAATTCCTCCAGTGTTAGTAATATGCATACTCAGTGCTAGTCACTTGCCCCTAGCCTATTGGTGGCTGGTTTGGGGAGTCATGGCATGTGGCCCACTAAGACGGGTCATTACATTGTGGTATCAGAGAAAGATGGTTCTACCTAGGACCTAGAATCTATAACTATGGTTTGGGGTAATAGTGTTATTTTTTTCGAGCTCCGCTTTCAAGCCCGAGACTCCAGTGTTGGTGTAGGCGGTCGACATATCCGTACACCAAGACTCTAATAACCTTCTATTCAACTCGGTACATGAAAAGACTAGTTGCGGGGAGGTAAAGGAATGGTACGTGCATCATATATGTGTGGGTTGAATTTTCAATGTCATTTGGTTCAGCTATCTAGATATACTAATTTCCCATGGTACATATTGTTTTCTTACTGGATGCCTCCATGATGCATACTCGCTAGGATTCAGAAGCTCAATCACAAGGATGACCCCCTCAGTGATGTGGATTCGATAAAAGGACCAGTTCCCTAGGTGTCACCTTAAGGAGGTGCACCTGCTATCCCACCACCAGAGGAGAAGCTCATGGTACCCACAGTACCGACTGATGAGAGGCACATGCAGAGAACGATGCATGAGTTCTTGAGATAGAGACCCCTCAGGATCCAAGGTGAGCCCGACCCTCAGGTGGGTGAGGAATGGATTGAGGCAGTGACCAGAGATTTCTATCTAGTGAAGACACCAATGGACTAGATGGTGATCCGAAGAGTGAGCCTTCTTGAGGGTTCAATGGGACAATGGTGGAGTCTTACCACTCAGACCCACGTCGAGGAGACTCTTTCCAAGATGGAGTTTGAGCGACTATTTTGGGAGGAGTTCACTCTAGTTACGATGTGGGAAGTACATATTCAGGTGCTTATTCATCTCCAGTAGGGATGTTTGACAGTTGTTGACTACTCATCGAGGTTCACCAACCATTCCAAGTACACGATGAATATGGTCAGGGATTGTTACATCAGAGCAATGACATTCGAGCGATGTGTACAGCAGGACATCTGATCTTGTGTCGTGCCTCTATGAATTTTGAATTATGATGGAGTGCTCGAGAGGGCCTTAGTGATAGAGAGCTTATTAGTAGAGCAGAGGTAGCTAACAACAGTCGGCAGAAGGCATATAGGTTCGGAGACCTATGCTGTAAGGAGTTGGCGTCAGGAACTGGGATCATGATATGGGATATGTCATAGGAGTAATCAGGATAAGTGATCATTAGTTCAAGTCTCTCAGGTTGGATCCGGTCATCCTAGGGTGAGGCGATCCTACCAGTGTGATGGTAGGGGATATCTCTCTGAAGACTGTCTGACCCGTAATGCTACTGAAAGGGAGGGGGTGGATGGACCACAGAGGTAGAGCTAGAGAGTGGAGTAGACAGACCTGTCGGGCGAGAAACATGGAGGAGGAGCAGGGAGAGCTGCAAGTGGTTGCATTCACATCGATCTACTTCCACCACCACCCCCATGATGTCCAAACCAGGATCAGGGAGATGGGGGATAGGGGCTGGGATAGTAACATGCAGTTGAGGCATACGACCCAGGGACTCTAGTGATGATCTGAGGTATTATCAGTGTCTTCTCTACCTTATCTTCGATACCTATAGACATAGGTGTAGTCATTCCTTCCTCGCCACATGTCTTGTGCGAAATCTTGAGAGTATGGTATAGTTGTTGAATCGACCCTTATGCATGGAGACACATATGGGAGGAGACTTGATAATCACACACCTTTGCAGGATATGTGACAATACCCTTGGAGGTGAGAGTTTCGGTTGGAACCTGAAGGTGGTAGTGTAGAGGCCTTACGATGTCATTCTCAGTATGGATTGGTTATCTTCGGTCCATTACCTGATTGACTATTTTAGGTGAAGAGTCTGGTGTGTCTATAGTGATGGGACAAGGTTTTCCTTTTTTGGTGAAATGGAGACCCATGTAGTATTAAAGAGGATCATACATTGGAGGGTGTAGCCAATCACTCATGATTTTGTTACCCTTACCCTTGGTGTAGTAGATTTGTGATCTTACAGTTCCCTATAGTAGTTGCAGAGTACGAGGAAATCATTTCCAAGGATGTTCCAGGACTCCCTTCTCATAGAAATATCAACTTTTTCATTACCTTACACCTCCGTACGAAAATAATTTCTTCACCAGCATATTGGATGGCTCCTACAGTGTTCCGGGGGATGAGGGGAAATTAAAGGATTTGCAGAGCAACGATTTCATAAGACCAAGTATTTCACCCTGGGCGGCCCCCGTCTTGTTTTCCATGAAGGGAGATGGAAGTTTGAGGTTGTGTGTGGATTAACGGTGATAGAATAATGTATCTATGATGAACAAGTATCCACTTCCAATGATCGATGACCTCTTTCATCCACTAAGAGGAGAACATTGGTTTTTGAAGGTTTATCTTCTGTTTGGTTACCACCAGTTATGAGTACGAGATGAGGACATACCGAAGACAACATTTATATGCCACTACGGTCACTATGGGTATGTGGTGATGTCTTTTGACGTGACGAAAGCCCACGTTGTTCATGGTACTATGGAACCGACTCTTCCAACCATACAAGGATCGATTCGTAGTAGTCTTTATTGACTACATACATGTGTACATGGAATCTGAGGAGGATCATGTGAGACACTTGTGGATGGTTCTACAGATACTATGAGAGAACCAGATTTTATTGAATATATCAATGAGCCATTTATGGATTCAAGAGGTCCACTTTCTAGTACAATTCATCTTACCAGATGGAGTAGATGTGGACCCCACCAAGGTGGAGATAATGATAGCATGGGAGCCACCTCAGAGCATGAGAGTGGTATGGAGCTTCCATGGGTTGGAAGGATATTACAGGAGATTCACTCTTGATTTCTCCCGGACATCAGCACTGATGAAAATCATGTCCAAGAAGGGGAAACCCTTTATGTGGATGGAGAAGTTCCAGCAGGCTTTCGAGTAGTTGAAACAGTGTTTGACCAGCGCCTCGATCTTGAGATTGCTGGAGGAGGGGTATGAGTACATAGTTTTCTTCAAAGTATTGGGTACAGGGCGTGGTTTTGTACTTATTTAGGGATAAGCGGTGATTGTTTATGATTCGCTCTAGCTAAGACCACACTAGTAGAACTATGCAACACCTGATCTTGATTTGGTGGAGTTAGTCTTTATATTGAAGATGTGGAGACACTACCTAATGGGTGAGTGGTTTATCATCTACTCTGTCCATAATACTATAAAATACATTTTATCACAAAATGTCCCCAATTTAAGATAGAGGTGTTGGCTAGAGTTCCTCCAAGACTACGATTTTTAGGTCATCTATACTCCATGGAAGTGGAACGTTGTGGAAGATGATCTCAGAAGAAGATTGAGTTCTCATCTGCTGAAGTGGTGATAGATCAGTTGACATTGTTACTATTATCCTTTATGGAGAGGTAGGATGAAGCTTACATTCAGTAGATGGTTTTCACCCATCCACTCTTAGAGTGATTTAGGGAGGCACAACTTGGAGATGTCAACTGCAAGAATTTATGTTCTCATTTATCCACTGAGCATGCTCATGATGGATATTTGTAAGGTGGGGAGAACAATGTTTTTTAGAGGAAGAACTAATGTACCAGTGGTGTTGTGGGAGGAGGTCATGAGGGAGTTTCATACACCCACATAGTTTTACACCCTATAATGGTGGTGTTGTTCTAGGATCTCCGACGAAAGATTGGGTGGTCATGCATGATGAAGGCAGTAGCAGAGTTCATTTCTCGGTGCCTTTTGTGCTAGCAGGTGAAGGATGTCCACCAGGTTCTAACATGGATAGCTCACCCACTGGACGTGATAGAGTGGAAGTGGGATGGAATATTAATTGACTTCATGACCAGCTTACCATGAAACCTGAAGGGTACTGATTCTATCTTGGTGATCATCGACTAGCTCAGAAAGTCTACCCCCTTCCTAGCTATCAAGGAGCAGAGTTCCGTAGAGATCCTGGGACGCATCTACATGTAGGAGATAGTTAGGCTTCATGGCGTTCCTTCAACAATTGTCTTGGATTGACATGCCTGCTTCACATCCCGATTGTGGAAGGGATTATATGAGGCTTTTGGGACTCAACTATGCCTAAGCACAGAGTTCCATCCCTAGAAAGATGGTCAGATGGAGTGGGACATTCAGGTTTTGGAGGATATATTTCTATCCAGTATCACGGACTTGGGTCATATTTTAGAGGACCACATACCACAGGTCGTGTCACGACCCGTCCTCAGGGCCCGTGCCGTGACTACCCCAAGCCCGCCTTCCATAGGCCAGGGGATGGCGACTAGCACCAAGGCGTAAATCCCGGTAAAAAGGGAAGGCATTGCCTTTGTAATGTAAACAAGCACAACAGAGTAAGCAAGCGGAAAAGTAAACACTAAGTAAAAACAAAGTACAACTGAAGTGCGGAAAAGTAAATGGGCCAGTATACAAACCCAACTGAAAGTAAAGTACAAATCCAAAGGGAAAACAACAACTGTAAAGTAAAAGCCGCTACACCGAGCTGTCCATTGGAAATCCCACCTGAAGGGTGGGTACAGATAGCTCCAATACTCCTCGGGTCCCGCCGTCCGCTCCGAGCACGTCCCACCCAATGGTCCACCTCCAGGTACCGTCCTGCTCTGCAAGCCTCAGCCACGATCAACGTTGTCCGTCGTCTGCAACCAACACAACGTAGTGCGGGCATAGCCCGTGCAGGGGTGAGTATAACGATACTCAGTAGGGACCCCGAGACCCTCAAGGTCTCACTAAAACCAACAAGGATAACCACAATAAGATCTCAACAGATAACCTCTACTTAGATATATGCCCATACATATAACTAAGTTATCAAGTAACCCCTCTCAATCATGAGGCAAACACAAGGTCAAAAGTCTCAACTCAAACCAGGATTTTCATCATCGAAATCGTAACTGCTGAAGAGATCCATCTCTGGAGTGTACAGTGGTACTGTCACAACTCCGAGGTACTGCTCACTAACTTAAGACTGCTATACTACTCCACCTATTGAGTATTGCGGGCCAGCCGCTACCGCCAAGCACTCCCATGTGCAGCTACAACCAAGCGCACCACTGTCGTGGGTCTGACGCTACAACCAAGCGCTCCCATGTGCCGATACAACCAAGCGCACCTCTGTCGTGGGTTTGCCGCTACAACCAAGCGCTCTCATGTGCCGCTACAACCAAGCGCACCTCTGTCGTGGGTCTGCCGCTACAACCAAGCGCTCCCATGTGCCGCTACAACCAAGCGCACCTCTGTCGTGGGTCTGCCGCTACTACCAAGCTATCTCATGTGCCGCTACAACCAAGCGCACCTCTGTCGTGGGTCTGCCGCTACGACCAAGCGCTCCCATGTGCCACTAAAACCAAGAGCACCTATGTCGTGGGTCTTCCGCTACAACCAAGCGCACCTCTGTAACACACCGAGTCGTTCGATCAGCAGTCATCGGGTCTCAGTCAGCTACACGGTCTCTGTGCTCCGCCCGCTCGTCTCCAGGAGGGTCCGCTCCACGAGCTACTGGTCGATACTCCAAGTATCACAAATTCACGCAAAGAAGTATCTCAAAGGACCACCTCATCATAGGGGTCTCAACGCAACAGACGGCGCGTCAATCGGACGCCCGGTCTGTGAGTTATTAGCATTTTCGTCCCAGGGGCCCGGTTGGTTTCGTGTGCGAACCAACCCGGCCGTACCCAAACTGTACCCCTGAACTCTAATGGGGTATACTCAGAAGGACCGTTTCTCAACGAGATCACCAACGCCGCTGACGGTTCGTCAAACGGACATTCTGTCTGAAAGGTATCAGCTTTTCCGTTCCAGGGGCCCGGTTGGATTTCGGTGCGATCCAACCCGGACACTATCCAACTGCATCCAAAACTCAGGCGGAGGATGCCAAAAGTTCCGTCTCATCAAGAGGAATTCAACAAAGCTGACGGTATGCCAATCGGACGTCTGTAGCTCAAGATATGAGCGTTTCCGCTCCGAGGGCCCGGTTGGTTTCGTGTACGAACAAACCCGGCCGAACCCAAAGTATTCCGAAACCTTGAGTGCGATATACCGAAACGACCGTCTCGATCCAAGGGTCGCGTTTCCGCATATGGCTCGTCAAACGGAGGCTTGTAGCTCATGTTATGGGCATTTTATCGAAAGAGGTCCGAAAAACGGGGGGGTCCGGGTCCAGGCCGACCCGGCCCGGCCCGGATCGGCTCGGCCGCGCGGCCGAGCGGCCGACACGGGGGGAACCGCCGCCCCGTGTGACACCCATGCGGCACCCGCGGGGTGTCAGCCAGACAGCTGGACGCGCCGCGTGACAACCCCGCGGCACCCGCGGGGTGCCGCCCTGGACAGCTGCGGGGCGCCGCGTGACAACCCCGTGGCACCCGCGGGGTGTCGCCCTGGACACCCGCGGGGCGCCGCGTGACAACCCCACGGCACCCGCGGGGTGTCGCCCTGGACACCCGCCGGGTGTCGCCCTGGACACCCGCGGGGTGTCGCCCTGGACACCCGCGGGGCGCCGCCTGACAACCCCGCGGTACCCACGGGGTGTCGCCCTGGACACCCGCCGGGTGTCGCGTGACAACCCCGCGGCACCCGCGGGGTGTCGCCCTGGACACCCAGGCGCGCCGGACCCGCGCGGCCGCGGGTCCACGGGCACCGCCGCCTCCAACCGCCGACGCCGCCGCGCCGGCGACCCGCGCCGCCGCCGGAGTCGCTCTGGTGGCCCGTTTTCCTTCCTGTCTGCGTCGTTGCTCCTCCCGGGACTCGTCCTTCACTGCGGAACATCAAACATCCGTTGCGGAACGTTCCGTCGTCGCCCTTCAAATCCGCACAAAACGAAGAACGGCGGAGGGTTTTCGGGCCGTGTTCGTTTTGCCCGCACCCTCCGCGTTAGAGATAATCAACGGGAGAACAATAGAATGTTCAACACATGAACCAACAATTTTTAATAAAATAAAATTGGTTCTTTGATTCCGGTTCTTTAATTTTTAAAGAATGTTCACGGGAATATAAGGAGGGGTATTTCCAAAATATAAAATCCCTACCTCGCTGAACGTCGCGCGTGAGCGTTCTTCTCGGAAATTGCTCATCGCGGAAGGTGGAGATCGTCGCGTCGTCGCGGAAGGGCGTCGCGTCGTCGCGGAACACGACGTTGAGTCGGCGAACTCAACGCACCATGAAACAGCAGATTTAATTTAATTAATTAAATCTGTGTTTTGTTTAAGAACCACGAAGGAGATAAAAAGGAAGGTTTGAGACTCTTACCTCAAGCAGCCGATCGAAGATCTGTCGCGGAGGAAGAGACGTTGCAGAAGAACGTTGTCGGCATCGCGGATCACGGCGTCACGTCGTCGATTTCCGGGTTCGGCGTTCTTCGCGTTCTTCGCGTTCTTCACGTTCTTCGCGAAGGAGGCTGAAGGTTCAAGGATCCTTTCTCAACGAGTAATCCTCCAAAAGAAAAAGGTTGGTCTTATTTTATTATTGTTCCAACACACGAAAAAGGGTATGTAACGACCCATCAATTCGTTGAATTAATTCAATGTAAGAAACAGCTCATTTAATTTACGAAATAAACCGCCCAATTAAGTGGTCTGTTAAGAATTTAGAAAACGCATCAGTTGACTTTCATAATGACGGGTTTTCACGGGTGCGTTACTTAGCGGAAAGAAACGGCGGGGCTCATGCGGGCCCCACCTCACAAATATCCTACAAAGGGTGTAGGATATTTCTGGACAGCATCCTATCCGATTCAACTCAGTTCAACCCGCCTTTAAGTGGCTTCAAGTGGCTTCCAAGTGGCTTAAGTGAAATAAAATAAAGTTGTCGGAAAATTATTTTATTTCTTAACTTTAAGCCGGAAAATTAAAAACCACACCCGAGCAAACGCAACTCCGGAAGAGGCGTTTCTAAGCGAATATCGGTGCTGCGATTTCATCGGTTCCCTCAGAATTCGATTCTGGGCACCGGTTCAAAAGTTAGAAAAACTCGCTCATCCGTTCACTGAACGTACCCGAGCCAAACTTCGGAATATGATTCCGGGCACACCAGGCCTCAGAATCAAGTGCCGTCAAAAACTGTGCTCTTGTAAAATTCCAAAGAAAAATAAGAAAAAAAATTTCCTTGAAATTTACAGGTCTTTACATTACTCCCACCACAGGGCTTTACGTCCCCGTAAAGCTTCAACACAAACTAGGGATACAAAGGTGGTACTGAGCACGCATCTGAGACTTCTGCTCCCATGTGCTCACCTGGACCTTCACTATCGTGTCTCGGACCACCTCTGGTCCCACTAGAGCTGCTATGATTTCTTACTTGCCGATAAGAGAAATCTGGTCTCATCCCCTGGATGAACCACGTTCTTTGCCTAATACTGTCAAACCCGACATGGATGATACTAACCCATACCAAGGATGACGTCGTAAGGCCTCGACGCTACTACAAAGAGATCCAACCGTAACTCTCGCCTCCAAGGGTTGAGTCATACTATCGGCATCAGTGTGTGGTAACTAGGTCTCCTCCTGTAGATACTTCTCAAGTGAGGGTCAAATCAACGGTCTAAACCAGAACCTCTTAGTAACAACACAAGAGAGGGCAGGGAAGTAAATGCCACAAGAAAAGGTGTCTTTTATTACTATATCTCAAGTACAAAGACACAAAGCATCTACAAACATACATCAACAAAACTAGAAGCAACATGAACAAAAGTCTCCAGGTCTGGAGCTAGTCCCGCTCCTGTCCATCTGCTGCCGGAGCCCCATGATCGTAGGCCTCAACTGCCTAAAGATGAGCTCTCCCATGTCCTCCTGTCCCCTGTGGTCGGGGTGGACCGCATGGTGGTGGTGTTGGAAACACCCCAAAGCGCCATCCACCTCCTGCTGCACGACCAACTCCCCTGTCATGGCCGCCTGCTCCTTGCGGCCCACCCTGATCGAACCTCTGCCTCTGCCTGGGGGGTCCTTCGTTCGTCTGCTGGTCATCCATATGGCGGGTCGGACAGTCACGAGCCATGTGACCAACCCCGCCGCAGGAGTAACACTGCCCTCTCATGGCAAGTCATTGCCCACCCCGAGTGCCTCGCAAAAACGATCCAGAGTCATTCTGTCGACCACCTGTAGGTCCATTCCTCTTTGACCCCTGCGTCATCCGTCTACTGCCCGCTGCAGAAGACTCTGCCGCATGTCGGTAAGTGGTGGGTCCTGCTGCTGGAGACTGCTCAGCAAGGAAACTCTCCACTAAGAGGGCTCGCTCCAACACCCCTGCCTGAGTCAGAATGTTGAGGGAGATCATCGAAGACCTGATCTCATGCCTCAGTCCCTGCTCGAAGGTCCGGGCCCAGAAGAACGGGTCCCGTACCATATCTGTGGAGTAGCGCGAGAGATCAGTAAATCTCGCCGAGTACTGGGCCACTGACATGCTGCCCTGTCGCAGCTGTAGTAGCTCCTGGATGCGCACCGCTCGGAGGGCGGCTGGGACGAACTCGGAGCGGAAGATTCTCTCAAAGTCCGTCCAGAGGAGAGACGCCTCTTCGTGCACCTGGAGCATCAAGCTCCACCATCTGCCTGCTGCCGCGTGCAGGAGACTCACTGCGAGGATCACCATGAGGTCTGCTGGTGTCCTCACTAATCTGAAAACCCGAACAACTGCCTCCAGCCAGTCCTCGGCGGCCTGAGGGTCTGTCTCCCCGTGGAACCTGGGTGGTCACTAGCGCTGGAACTCATGTAGTGCACTAAGACGACGTGCATCGTCAGCGGCTGGGGCTGGTAGCATCGGTGCCTTGGCGGGTATAGGTACCACCGGTGCCTCAGCTGTCAAAGGGCCCTATACCGAGTCCTCGACGCTCGGTGGGCTCTCGCCACGCACATCGCTCGGAATCCTAGCTGGATGTCGTCGTGGGGCCATCCTGAAAAGGAAACAAGTGCGCCACGGTCAGGACAATATACCTGGTGAGCTGACACAAGTAATCACAAAGAAAACTTGAAACACACATGCAATCAATGTTTTCGTGAATTATGTCGGAAATCAGAAGTCAGCGTCCTGGTGTACGGATACGTCGGCCGCCGCACCAACACTAGACTCCCTGGACTGATAACCACACCCAATACGCAAAACACTATTGCTTCACATAGAAGAAAGATCAGAGTCTGTGGTAGAACCGACTGCCACTGATACCAATTTGTCACGACCCGTACTCGGGGCCCATGCCGTGACTACCCCAAGCCCGCCTTCCATAGGCCAGGGGCTGGCGACTAGCACCAAGGCGTAAATCCCGGTAAAAAGGGAAGGCATTTCCTTTGTAAAGTAAACAAGTACCACAGAGTAAGCGAGCTGAAAAATAAACACTAAGTAAAAACAGAGTATAACTGAAGTGCGGAAAAGTAAATGGACCAGTATACAAACCCAACTGAAAGTACAGTACAACTCGAAAGGGAAAACAGCAACTGTAAAGTAAAAGCCGCTACACCGAGCTGTCCACTGGAAATCCCACCTGAAGGGTGGGTACAGATAGCTACAATGCTCCTCGGGTCCCGCCGTCCGCTCCGAGCACGTCCCGCCAAGTGGTCCACCTCCAGGTACCATCCTACTCTGCAAGCCTCAGCCACGATCAACGTTGTCTCTCGTCTGCAACCAACACAACGTAGTGCGGGCTTAACCCGTGCAGGGGTGAGTATAACGATACTCAGTAGGGACCCCGAGACCCTCAATGTCTCACTAAAACCAACAAGGATAACCACAAGAAGATCTCAACAGATAACCACTACTTAGATATATTCCCATACATATACCTAAGTTATCAAGTTACCCATCTCAATCATGAGGCAAACACAAGGTCAAAAGTCTCAACTCAAACCAAGATTTTCATCATCGAAACTGTAACTGTTGAAGAGCTCCGTCTTTGGAGTGTATAGTGGTCCTGTCACAACTCCGAGGTACTGCTCGCTAACTTAAGACTGCTGTAGTACTCCACCTATCGAGTATTGTGGGCCACCCGCTACCACCAAGCGCTCCCATGTGCCGCTACAACCAAGAACACCTCTGTCGTGGGTCTGCCGCTACAACCAAGCGCTCCCATGTGCTGCTACAACCAAGCGCACCTCTGTCGTGGGTCTGCCGCTACAACCAAGCCCTCCCATGTGATGCTACAACCATGCGCACCTCTGTCGTGGGTCTTCCGCTACAACCAAGCGCTCCCATGTGCCGCTACAACCAAGCGCACCTCTGTCGTGGGTCTGCCGCTACAACCAAGCGCTCCCATGTGTCGCTACAACCAAGAGCACCTCTGTCGTGGGTCTGCCGCTACAACCAAGTGCTCCCATGTGCCGCTAAAACCAAGCGCACCTCTGTCGTGGGTCTGCTGCTACAACCAAGCGCACCTCTGTAACACACCGAGTCGTTCGATCAGCAGTCATCGGGTCTCAGTCAGCTACATGGTCTCCGTGCTCCGCCCGCTCGTCTCCGGGAGGGTCCGCTCCACGAGCTACTGGTCGATACTCCAAGTACCACAAAGTCCCGCAAGTAAGTATCTCAAAGGACCACCTCGTCATAGGGGTCTCGACAAAACAAACGGCGCGTCAATCGGACGCCCGGTCTGTGAGTTATTAGCCTTTTCGTCCCAGGGGCCCGGTTGGTTTCGTGTGCGAACCAACCCGGCCGTACCCAAACTGTACCCCGAACTCTCATGGGGTATACTCAGAAGGACCGTTTCTCAATGAGATCACCAACGCCGCTGACGGTTCGTCAAACGGACGTTCTGTCTGAAAGGTATCAGCTTTTCCGTTCCAGGGGCCCGGTTGGATTTCGGTGCGATCCAACCCGGCCACTATCCAACTGCATCCAAAACTCAGGCGGAGGATGCCCAAAGTTCCTTCTCATCAAGAGGAATTCAAAAAAGCTGACGGCACGCGAATCGGACGTCCGTAGCTCAAGATAGGAGCGTTTCCGCTCTGAGGGCCCGGTTGGTTTTGTGTACGAACCAACCCGGCCGAACCCAAAGTATTCTGAAACTTTGAGTGCGATATACCGAAACGACTGTCTCGATCCAAGGGTCGCGTTGCTGCAGATGGCTCGTCAAACGTAGGCCCGTAGCTCAAGTTACGGGCATTTGACCGAAAGCGGTCTGAAAAACGGGGGGGTCCGGGTCCGGGCCGACCCGGCCCGACCCCCCCTGGTCGGCCCGAACCGGGTCGACCCGACCCGGGTCCGACCCGGTTGGCCCGGCCCGGATCGGCTCAGCCGTGCGGCCGAGCGGCAGACACGGGGGGAACCGCCGCCCCATGTGACACCCCTACGGCACCCGCGGGGTGTCGGCCAGACAGTCGGACGCACCGCGTGACAACCCCGCGGCACCCGCGGGGTGCCGCCCTGGACACCCGCGGGGCGCCGCGTGACAACCCCGCAGCACCCGCGGGGTGTCGCCCTGGACACCCGCGGGGCTCCACGTGACAACCCCGCGGCACCCGCGGGGTGTCGCCCTTGGCACCCGCGGGGTGTCGCCCTTGGCACCCGCGGGGTGTCGCCCTTGACACCCGCGGGGTGTCGCGTGACAACCCCGTGGCACCCGCGGGGTGTCGCCCTGGACACCCGCGGGGTGCCACGGGACAACCCCGCGGCACCCGCGGGGTGTCGCCCTGGACACCCACGAGGTGTCGCGTGACAACCCCGCGGCACCCGCGGGGTGTCACCCTGGACACCCAGGCGCGCCGGACCCGCGCGGCCGCGGGTCCACGGGCGCCGCCGCCTCTAGCCGCCGACGCCGCCGCGCCGGAAACCTGCGCCGCCGCCGGCTTCCGCGTGCCGCCGGAGTCGCTCTGGTGGCCCGTTTTCCTTCCCGTCTGCGCCGTTGCTCCTCCCGGGACTCGTCCTTCACTGCGGAACATCAAACATTTGTTGCGGCACGTTCCATCGTCGCCCGTCAAATCCGCACAAAACGAAGAACAGCGGAGGGTCGTCGGGCCGTGTTCGTTTGGCCCACACCCTCCGCGTTAGAGATAATCAACGGGAGAAAAATAGGATATTCAACACATGAACCAACAATTTTTAATAAAATAAAATTGGTTCTTTGATTCCGGTTCTTTAATTTTTAAAGAATGTTCACGGGAATATAAGGAGGGGTATTTCCAAAATATAAAATCCCTACCTCGCTGGACGTCGCGCGTGAGCGTTCTTCGCGGAAATTGCTCGTCGCGGAAGGTGGAGATCGTCGCGTCATCGCGGAAGGGCGTCGCGTCGTCGTGGAACACGGCGTTGAGTCGGCGAACTCAACGCACCATGAAACAGCAGATTTAATTTAATTAATTAAATCCGTGTTTTGTTTAAGAACCACGAAAGAGATAAAAAGGAAGGTCTGAGACTCTTACCTCAAGCAGCCGATCGAAGATCCGTCGCGAAGGAAGAGACGTCGCAGAAAAATGTTTTCGGCGTCGCGGATCACAGCGTCGCGTCGTCGATTTCCGGGTTCGGCGTTCTTCGCGTTCTTCGCGTTCTTCGCATTCTTCGCGAAGGAGGCTGAAGGTTCAAGGATCCTTTCTCAATGAGTAATCTTCCAAAAGAAAGAGGTTGGTCTTATTTTATTATTATGCCAACACACGAAAAAGGGTAAGTAACGACCCATCAATTCGTTGAATTAATTCAACGTAAGAAACAGCTCATTTAATTTACGAAATAAACCGCCCAATTAAATGGTCTGTTAAGAATTTAGAAAACGCGTCAGTTGACTTTCATAATGACGGGTTTTCGTGGGTGCGTTACTTAGCGGAAAGAAATGGCGGGGCTCGTGCGGGCCCCACCTCACAAATATCCTACAATGGGGGTAAGATATTTCTGGATAGCATCCTATCCGGTTCAATTCAGTTCAAGCTGCCTTTAAGTAGATTCAAGTGGCTTCCAAGTGTCTTAAGTGAAATAAAATAAAGTTGTCAAAAAATTATTTTATTTCTTAACTTTAAGCCCGAAAATTAAAAACCACACCCGAGAAAACGCAACTCCGGAAGAGGCGTTTCTAAGCGAATACCGGCGCTGCGATTTCATCGGTGCCCTCAGAATTCGATTCCGGGCACCGGTTCAAATGTTAGAAAAACTCGCTCGTCCGTTCACTGAACGTACCCGAGCCAAACTTCGGAAAATGATTCCGGGCACACCATGCCTCGGAATCAGGTGCTGTCAGAAACTGCGCTCTTGTAAAATTCCAAAGAAAAATAAGAAAAAAAAATTCCCTTGAAATTTACGGGTCTTTACAGGTCAAGCTTGCATACAATAATTACGACCAATCCACCATTGGTATGGCACCGTTCTAGGATGTATATGGGAAACCCTATTGGTCAACACTGTGCTGGACCGACCCTATAGAGTATGCACTCATGGGTGCAGTGTTTGTGTGGGATACCACCGAGAAGGTTTAGATCATCCCAGAGTGGATGAAGATTGCACAGAGACAACATAAGTCTTATGCTAATTGCTGATGGAGACCTCAAGAGTTCGAGGAGGGAGACCACATTTTCCTTCAGGTCTCACCTCAACTAGGTTTACAATGATTTGGCTGGGTTGGACAGCTATCTCCAAAGTTCATCAGACCATCAACGACATGACATGAAGTTGGAGAGGTGGAATACATCTTATCTCTTCCACCGCATATGCATCGGGTACATGATTTCTTCCACGTGTCACAGATGAGGAGGTATATGCATGACCAATCTCACATCATCGACTGGGGTGAGCGCGACATCGAGGATGGAGTGACCTTCACTGAGTACCCAGAAGAGATTGGGTATAGGAAGGAGAGGATATGTCATGGGAAACTAATTCCCTTAGTGTGTGTCCAGTGGAAGAACGAGAAACTTCAGGATAACACATGAGTGTAGGTGGCTACAATTCGTACGCATTACCCTCATATTTTTTAGTAGCATTGTTTTGTATTTTCGAGGACACAAATACCTATTGTGGGGAGAATGTAATTTCTATGAACTTTTCATGTATAATTTTTACATATTATATGGAATTATTTCCAGACCAGAATTTTCAATGACATGAAATTCTGAGGCCTGGTGAGCCAGGAATAGTGGATTGAACTTTGTTTTAGGTTAAGTGATTTGGCGCATTTCCGCGGTTACCACATATTCCAAAAGGGTTCCTAGAATAAAAATATGAGGGCACTATTGCATCCAGAATGATGACTATACCTAATAGTGTGCCTATCCTCGACTGGCGTAGGTTGAGGGAAAATACTAATTTCAAGACGTTTTTAGTTAAATAAAATAAATAAAATTAAAATAATGATAAGTCTATTTTATTTTATTTGGAAATATTCGCTACAGTGCAACGATGGGGAAATCGTTTAAATAATTAACGCCACACCAAAATAACTCAGAAAAAAAATGCTGACTCATAAATGTCGCAACGTGATGGAATGATTAAACACATTTTCCTCCTTTTGATGGGTTAATCAAATGTAGGTCATTGGAAGAAAATCAAGAGAACTTCTTGGAGATTTGGAGAGTCCTCTCAAGGAATAACTTCATCGATCGAATGTGTGAATCATTGCCCCAATGGTGTTGGAGGATATCGATGATGATGGAAGAAAATTTCCTTTGTCATTAATGAATCCATTATCGAGGTAGGTGTTTTTATTTCGATTATTCCTTTACATGTTCTTGTATTAAACATCAAACACAGATCAAACCAGAAATAGGTTGATCAATGGATTTTGTGTTCATGTGAGAAGGTTTTTATTGGGTTGATATTGGGGATTAATCCATGATGTAAAAATCTATGTTTTTATTCTCTCTATTTAAATCCCTCTAACGGGAGTGAATCGAAACCATGATGAATAACAACATAGGTGAGTTCCTCTTTTGTTTATTGATTTTCTTCCTCCTCTTAACCCTGTGTTCATCACGTTTTTTGTGGGATATGGACATTAGATCAATGCACATTCATTTCCCAACACAATGATCCAAAATTAGCGACCTGACTTCATGACAACTTAATGGAGAGGTGAAGGCGATGGCGGTAGATGAATTGACCTGGTTCGGGAGAAATTGTTCTTCGAACATTCTTCATGTAGATGATCGAAACGAGTTTTAAATGACGATTGAACTCCTAAAACCTCACGAAAAATTGATGGAATGGCAGTGAAATCTTGGATCTGAAGTTTCGTTGCTATCAGATGGTTGGATCGAAGACCAGAGTATTACTCGAGGTGCGACAGAGCAGGTTCATGATTCAGGAAATTTCCGAAACACACAAAATGTTTCCCGATGAACACACAATGTGGTACCGACAGTGGCAACTAGTGTTTTTGCATTACACGCAATGAATAACACAACTTCCCTCTGGGGAGACTCAACATGTGGACCCCACCCAGTAGTGGATGGAGTCCCAAGCGACAGGATGTGTAGAAATAGTGTGTCACCCCTGCCACATAGTGTGTGGGTCCTTACATGGGGCTCGTTGTGTATCTCAGAAGATGAACAGACATAAGTTGGAGTACATGCCATGTACTCAACCACACAGCTATACAGGGCTTGTAATGCGGGTCACCCCATTTTCTGATTACATGGGTTGGCGTATATTGGTTGAGGTCCTGTAAGGGAACATGGCTAGAATTCACAAAGCGGACCCTAGATACATTGACACGACATCAGATTATTTCTACATTCTCTGTAGTTACATTTTACATGAAAAGCCTTACGACATGGTCCGTTGTGCACTGGAAATACCTGGGGTCAGAAGACGCAACGTGTGACACTTCTACACGCCATGTACATTTCCATACATGGCTTGATCTTCATGTCCACCATTTCTTGGACATGTTCAATTTAGGTTAGTGCCCCTTTTTCTAATTCCTCTGAAGGCCAGGTATCATTTTCCATCTAAAGGAGTATTATCCCTTCAACATGAATTTTTGTGATAGAGTTAAGTATCCCTCTAAGAGGCCCAGACCAAGATCCTCTATCCATTCATGACCCTAGGTAGTATCATGTATCGATGTGACTATTCCCACATGATGTCAATCCTCTAATTACCAGGTGAATCTAGATGAGTCATGGTATCTTCTAAGGCCCGATCAGTGATCCTCATATATGTATCGTGATCTTTTCCTACTCAGAACTGTGTTCATCTAGAATGAGTTAATCTATCTTTTGTGACCATTCAGAATGAATAGTACTTCTCTGACGAACATCATCAGGACCATAAGTCTCATGGAGTGAGTTCTCTTAGATGAGTGCTTTGTGGAACATTTGAACTGAATCCCTAGATGCAATATGCAGTGCTGTGACATTTCTCTAGACTGCGGGTCTGTGTTTGGAGTATATATAGATTGGGTTTCTCTTATGATTTGTTTGGAAGACATATATAGTGTCGTGCTGACTGTACCTTTTATTCATGTATTACCTTTTGGTTTTCAGGGTCCTCTACTCAGTATTGTTATGCTTACCCCTGCACAGAATTTTCTCCCACTTGTCATGTCTTGTGCAGACGAGCGGAATGTTGACGGAGTCCAAAAAAGACAGGCCCAGACCAAACTTTCTGAGTTCCCTACTGGATGAGGTGTTCATACGAACACGACCAGTAGTCCCACTACTTATTTGTGCTTAAAAGTTGGAGTTTGTAGTTGTAAAATCTTTTTTTTGTGATATTGTATTCTAGACCTGTTCAAGTTTTTGTACCTTACATCCATTGTATTCTGTTGGTTGGGTTTAGTTGTATGGATGCATTTTGTTCCTTAGTTGTTTTTACATTTTATCCTTTTTGTACATGGAGATGTGTGAGTGTGTATAGGTACATTGGAAATTCATGCCATGTTAGTAATATGCATACTTGGTTATAGTCACCAGCCCCTGGCCTATTGGAGGTGGGATTGGGATGTCGTGATGCGGGCCCCACTAGGAAGGGTCGCGACAGATAGATTCAATTTCATGCCAAATGGTCTCAACAAATTGATTCGACTAAATTAAGGGAAGATCCATTTGATATTTTCTCATCAGTACTTTATAATATATTAATATTCATAGTAAATCCACCAAGGGTGGAAATATTCCACATATCCATAGTGTGATAAAATATTTTGGTATGATGGATTAGATATTTATCTTCAAGGTTCTTTCTATGTTTGGTTTTGGAACTGTTTTATTTACCTTTGTAATGATCATTTCAAATTCTAAAGAAATATATTTCCTTATTAATGGATCTCATGTGGGATATTTTGATTTCTCTAGATATTTTAGGTATGTTGTTCCTTGATCTGCAATTATTTCTTCTATTACTGAGGATTTTCATAGTATGATCCTTTAAATAATGGACAGAAATGGGAAAATAAAATCTATTTGTATTGGTTTGGGAGTCACTGCTCCTACACATTGGTTTTATGCTAATGATTATATACTATACAAACAATGGTATAATAGAAATATCAAAAACATCATTATAGATATGATTCACTATGAGAAGTTCTCTGGATTGGATATTACCAATGAAAAATCTTTTGTATACATTGTAAGGAAAATATCTACCACTATACAAATTGACATTATCCAGAAGCTACATATTCAAAAAAGAGTTCATCCATTTATCATCCTAGGGGTTTCTATGTTTTTGGGAAGACTAAGGGATTAAATTTTTATGGAATTATTTGAAGAATTATATGATAACATTATTATTGGAAGGTTAAATCTTTATGTAGGTTTGTTCATGTTTTCATGGTGATGTTTGTTATCATTTTTAAGATTTCTTACACTTTTATTGTGTATAAATGGGGTGTTTATCTTATAATTAGTAATAATTTTTCAATTAATAACTTTTTTAAGTGGATTCATTTGGGAGAGGAATTTAGCTAGGGATTATTTGAATTCTTGTTGCATTCCATGTGATTAAAGGAAATTTGGTAATAAGAATCTTGGATACTTCAATGACTCTTTACTAACTTATTTATATAGGGACATATCAATAGTAACTCAGAGTATATTTTCTTTTTTAGGATATATTCATGTATATACTCGTGAATAGTAATTTTAACCACTTTAGCTCCTTAGTGTGGACTTACTTCAATTCTATTTTTTCATCAATTGATTCATAATTTAGGATGTATGTTTCCAAAGAATCATCTATTAAATTTTAGAAAGAAAAATATATGGGGTCCCTATAATTTATTCAATCATGGATGAGGAGTTACATCTATATATGGATTTCCCAATCCAATACAAAATTATTATCATGAAGAATCCCCTTAATCACATTAATAACCCATTTGATCATTGTTGTTTCTCCTCTAGGGATGATTTTTTGGCATTAGAGCGTGTTTTTAATGGTGTTATTTCATCTAGGATGTACTATAGTCACTTTAGCAATATAAAAATGGACCATCAGTGGTATTTTAAATTCAAATGAAAATTTATTAGGCCTTTCTAATCAATTTTGGTATGGTGAATAGTGCATAGGATTCTTCAAACTGATAGTTATCTACAATCCTGTGGAATCTATTTTTTAACATCATGTGTTATTTTACATCAACATATGGAAGATTTAAATAATTTTATTTTTCAGAGTTTTGTAAATGCCTCATAAATGTGGAAAGATGTATCAGTTATTTTTAAGTTAACATGCCTCAGGTTATCCCTATTCACGACATCCACAACGGCTGGTGTGACTTGGGACCCTCTCCTCTCCCTATCGACCTATTTTAGTTTGTTATGTGGGAACTCATTTTCTTTATTTCTAATTCTCATAATAAATTAATCCATTATAACTTATATTTAATGTATTGTTCTTCTTTTTCAATTATTATTAATTCTTTGTAGGAATTAAATACAATAACATTGGATTATTGATCTAATTAAATTCATTGATTTTATTTCATCAATCATATTGGTGTCAAAGGTAACAGTAATCCTCCATATGGTATGATTGAGTCCTTATATAAGGATCCTTTTTCTTAGTGGATAAAAATCATCTCTGATGTATATTCATGAGGTAACCCGAGATACTCTGTCAATAGTGCCTTTTTCATAGTTCATTAGGGAGATATCCTTGGTTGTCATCATGGTTCTGGTGGTACTGTTTCTTCAATTGAAATATAAATTCTTTGTTTCCCCACTATGTTAGAGAAAGCCAAATAGTGTTCAAAGAATAATATTTGGTTGCAGTGTGACTCTACCATTATTTTTTATACTATCTGTACTGGATCTTCTTATTTATCTTGTAATCTTACTAATCAGTGGACCAAATGTTTGGATTATTTCTCATTCATGGATCATATTGTAAAACATATCTAAATGGAGGATAATTTAATGGAATATGGACTTGAAAATAAAGACATAAATGGTATTTGTTTTGTGTGGCCTGATTGGGTTCATGATGACATCTTTCCTCTAATTTAGGGGGATTAATGTAAATCTCCCATTTTGGTATTTATGTAATTTTATCTTTATTTTTAATAATGGATTATTTCTCTTCTAGGAAATATCAAATTTTTTATTAAGTAGTAAGGTCACTATTTTCCTTATAAAATAAAATTTTATGAATGAAATTAGACCGTAATCACCTTTTTATTTTCATTTTATTATTTAATAGGCCCCCGTCCTTGGAAATAACCTATATAATATTTAATGAATTTATAAGTACACAATATCACACCCCTAATATTAATTATATATTATGTGGTCACATTGGTTCAAAAAAAGTGGTGAATGAATATATATTATTATTGTTGGAATAGTAAATTTTTTTCATAGTGGTAACTTATTTATAATTTTTAGGTATTATATAAATAACATAAATACTTACATAATGATGACACTTGATTTACAAAATTAAATGAAAATAAAAATAAATTATTTTAAAAATATATACAGTTATAAAATTTGTGTGAGGTATGATGATTCATAATTTTTAAGTTAAATAAAACCTATTATGGAAATGTGAATGGTTTATATTATTATTAGAACTTTTTTCTGATTCATTTGAAGTAAAATTAAATGAATTGTGTGTAAAAATAGAATGAATGATATTTTAGGAAAATAAAATGTTTGTAAACCATTTAAATATAATAAAAATATTTAAACATGGAAATGTGGATAATATACGGTTAAAAATTTAATTCCATTTCCATTTATGATATATTT
The DNA here is from genome assembly GCA_963277665.1 of Viscum album. Lineage (NCBI taxonomy): Eukaryota > Viridiplantae > Streptophyta > Magnoliopsida > Santalales > Viscaceae > Viscum > Viscum album. Next base: position 322,618,342 of record OY728127.1, read on the forward strand.
TTTACCTTATATGTGAATGTGTAACCCCATAAGAGTGAAAATATTGTTTCCACATTTATGATTAAAATCAGTTCACTAAAGGTTAAACAAAATGATAATAATTAAAATAACAATAAAATAACAATATTTTTAATTTTTTATGAAATTTAAGCCATATCATATCTTATCTTCCTGTATACTTCCATTTCGTATCATTTTAAATGATAATGAATATTATATATATTAATTTTTTTATAATTCCATGTATGTCCTTTCACTCCCTTATAAATAGAGAATCCTTTTTATTATATTTTCCACACATTGAAAAATTAATATAAAAAACTCCCTTCAAATTTCCCTAATAAATATTATTATCTATGTTATATAGGTTCTATAATCCCCAAAAGGGAAACCCTAGGATCCATTATAATGAATCTAATGATTGTCTATGGAAGATGAAATAATCATCTTACCCAAACTCAATAAATTATTTATTATTTTAACTCCTCTAAATTTATTGTATTTAAAATAAAATTATTACAAAAATATCATGTATATAATATTTCTTCAAATTATTATTTACCAGTTATTATCTACCTTATTTTCTATCGAATGAAAAAATATGTGTCGCTCATGGGTATGTATGGCTTACTGTCTCAATGTAAGAATGCAATAAAATATTGAATCAATATATTATTTTTATTGTAATTATGATGAAATTAATGTTTACATTAGATATTTAAGAAATAATTATATTTATATAATTAAAATTTATTATCTACCTTCTAACAGTCAATCCTATTGTAAAATGATAATGTCACATGGTCTTATGTGTATAAAACCACCTCCACGAAGAGATACGATCCATTTTTCATTTATTTTTTATAAGGTTTTAAATAATGATATGTTTAATGAATATATATGATTTAATTATAATATTAATCATGAATTAATATTATCCATTATTTTTCCCATATATTGAAAGGCTAAAACAATGGTCATTCTTATCTAAGACCAACTTTCTTCATGAATGATGTAAATCATTTTTCTATCAATATATTTTATGGCTTAATGTAAATACGTATACAATGAATATATATTACAATTATTTCATCACTAAAATTAGCGATGATAGAGCCATGATAAAAATTTAAAGGATATAAACTAATGAAATAAACTATACATGGAAAATAAAGTTTATATTATCCATAGTAGTGATTTTAAGAAGGAAATGTTTATAAGTATGTGATAAAATATTATATGTGAATTATATATAGTATTATAAATATGATTATTGTTCTATAATAAGTATATAATTAATCCATGCTTATTATATAATATGTTTATACACATATTACGAATTTCAAAATTTAGGTAAGTCTTTATTTCATAGTCTAAGAATTATTTGGGATTGTTAATGATTAAATGATAATTGGAGGAATTATTTTATATTTCTATAAAAAAACCAATATATATTATGAATATATGATTATTTATATAAATGAATTTTTTCCCTCACAGTTTCCTCTCTTTAATCACTCAAGATAACAAAATAAAGCTTTTGTGAAAAAATAACTTTATTATTTAACTCGGTTGAGAATTTTTCTCTTACTTGTACATTTTTTACTTAATATTTTTAAAATGGTGTTTTCAATATTTTATAATTTTTTATTAAATATATATGTAACCATGATTTTATTTTATTAATTATTATAAAAATTATTCTTCTTTTAATTTTCTAAATGGTGAACGTTTGGACCTTTTGAAAAAAGTGTGAAAGAATTTTTTAAAAAAATTATACAACGTGGCCAAAATTTCCTAACATTATAACCACTCACATCATTGACAATTCCTCTAAAATTTTAAAATTTATTTTAAAAATAAATTTTATCCTTAATATTTTAGATTTTTTTTTTTTGAAAAATGTTTTCAATGTGAATAATTGTATTTTCATTATTAATGTATTTAGTGATATTTTGAATATATTATCATCTATAAAAAATATTTTTTAATATATTATGATTTAATAAGGTTATAATATTATGATACCGTACAAAATATTTCTCTATATTGATTATAATCAATTTTAATGGGAAAGGTATATTTTTCTATATGATATTTATTCCATTACATGCATTTGTTGATTAAGTTTTATTTTGTATTCATAAGATGAACCCATTAGTTGGATTAAGTGATATGCTTGCACCCGAATTACACCACAAATCAATTAAATTGTAGATATCATGAGAAGAAATATAATTTTTTCTTTGTTGAGGCCTTATCCATTTATGTAGCTGTCTATGTTTAAGTTCATTGTGGTAATTTTAGATGTATTATCTCAAGGTATTAGTGATAAGTATTATATGTATAACATTATGAATTCCATCATTGTGAAATTATTTATTGATGTTCTTATGTTTATTTTATTAGTTTTTATATACATTGATATATTTCAAATTTATGTGATTATTTATATGAAACAATTTCATCATTATATATTCCTTCCATACTATTCAATCATTATTTGGATATTGTTATATGGATTCCCTTAATGAGCATCTGATTTCAATCCTTTATTATGTTTCAATTTCCTATGTCTCTAGGAAATTTATTATTATTTATATTGATCTATAATTTAGATGTAAAAAATAAGATCCCAAAGAAAATACTATGTCGTATTTTATGTTTTTAAATGTATTTTGGTATTCATGTATATACATATATTACCATCATTAGTAAAATATTTGGTCTTTTTTGATGACATTTATTGTATTTCATTCCAATATAATAATGAAACTACTAACTCTATGATACAAGGATTATGTTATTTACAAAGGAAATCCTCTATCATCCCTTTGGCTATAGAAGAAAAGAAACTCACATGAAAATCATACACAAGGGTGGGTATATAAATAATCAGTAGGACACACTTAAAACCAATGTGGGAAGGAATATGAATAATTATTCAGATAAAATGACAATAAGGGATATTAAATCCAACAAAAATTGGCACATAGAGTTTAAAAAAATAATAGAGAGAGAGTAAAATCATTATCATCACAACAAGATTAAGATGATGAGTCTGCCCAAAGTTTCATTAATTCTAGTAGTTGAAGATGTTCCAAACAAGTTCCATTATGGGGGATCTAAAAATAATGTATGGAATGAAATAATAGAGGTTTTCTTGTTACACTTAATGATTTTTAAACATTACTTTTTTTAAATGACCCAAATGATTTTGATAACATTCAACATAAGAATCCCTAAACATTAGTGATATTGTCATATATTTATATAAAATATAAATATACATCCTGATCATTAAAAATAATAATTTTCTTTAGAATTAATATATACATGTAACCAATTTTTGTAATATATATAAAAATAAAATAAGCGTCATTTTTAATATGAATGAAACTATGTTGGAAATGATAAAATGAATGAAAGAATTATTTTATTCATAGAAATGTATTGTTCTAAAATGTTCATTTTTTGAAATAATAATTCATATTTTAAAAACATATTATCAATGATGATAAAACATATTTCGTACGAATAACTGGTTAATGATAATTTAGTTTTAAAATTAAAGAAAATATGAATAAGGATGGAAAATATTCTAATAGAAATGTTTTCTTATATAACATAGTTTTTCATTTTTTATCATCATTTTATTTAAAACTTAAATTTATAATGTTTAGAGTCTTATTTTTTGAAAATTAGTTACTTTTTTGGTTTTATCATGAAAATATTATCTTCATATGGTTTTTTTTATTTTTCTAAATGGATGGTTTTTAGGTGAATAGCGTAAATACCGTTTTTACAAATAACATGACTTTTATAACTCTATTCGTATATTAATATGAAATTTAAAATAATTAAACAATTTATACTGAAAAACTATGTATTTTTAATATTAAATAATAATTTAAAAAAATTAATATAAAAACCATTTTTTGAAATTTTAGAATATAGGTTAATTTTTTTAAAAAAATGTTTTAATATAATATAAATTTGTTTGATAACAGTTTTTCAATTTTATAATTTTAATCTCATTAAAATGATATAAAAAATTGAATTTATAGGTATAAATTATGTAATATGGGCCATTTTATTTTTTGGAATAATTGATAAGTTAAAATAGGTAAAAAAATTGCAATATAAAATAAAAAAATGTTAAAAAGTGAACATTTTGACATTAATAATTTGAATATATTCTTTAAACGTGTTTAAGAATTGTTGGATGATTCTTATATTTTAATGAAACCAACTATATTTTCATAGATCCAGTGATTACATTATCAAATTGGCATAAGATACATAAGATCGTATCCAAAAGTGCTGAATAGTTTAATAGTATTAGTAAGAAATATATATTAATATGTTTAACAATAAATTTCAAAATAGAAATTTCAATGTTGTGACCCTAAATATTTTTATTCCTCAAAATCATTCAAATAAATCAACAAAATATATTAGAGAAATGGAAAAATTATTGGTGAGACCAAATTCTGAGTAATGGTATCATAAAAAACAATATACCATGACTATAGAAGGAATAATCCATAAAGAAAAGAAAATTACTAAAACCACATTCTATTTAATCAAATAAATTTCGCATGAAAAATAATATGGTTGGATTAAATGATGATAAAATTTGACCATATAATTTATCAAACAGTCATAAATCAAATTGATGGATAATATAAATAAAAATATTTCATGTATAATAATAACTACATTCAAAATTAAAGAAATGGTTAATATTAGATTTTATGATCTCAGACATCATGATATCTATACACCCAATACATTTTTTAAGATAGTTTCAATCTATTTTTAAAGGACCATTTAATTTAATTTTACATATTGGTCTCATGAAAAAATATTGTTTCTTAATGGGGCTATATAATTCTGTGACCCACCCATCACTGCATGCATAAGTAATTCCTTATATATCAAAGGACTTATTTATATAATCAATAATATTCCTATTCAAAAGAATAAGCACATTGATTTATGAGAACAAATTTTTGAATATTTACCTAATCATTCATGTATAGTTTAGAAGAAATACCATATGTAAATTTGGTAAATGATTTAAGAAATAATCAAATAAATTATACAAAGAATATATATATTTATGGTAAATGTAATTTCCACTGATAATAAGTATGTCAATTATTTAAGATATTTTTAATGACGATAAAATTAATTAGAAAAGTGAATTAAAATAATTTCAATGATAAATCTAACATAAATCCTCTAAGAGATAATATATATTGTGTCATTAAAACATATCCCCAATGGATTATAAGTAAAATATATGGTTGTTTTCATTGAGGAATAAAGAATAAAACAAAAATTCCATTACAAATTTATCATGGAAGATACCATTTTCACTTTATAAATAACATTAAAAAATTATAAATTTAAAGAAATTAGGAAAAACTATATTAATTTAAATTTTTTTTAAACTTGTAATTGATTATTAAGAATAATAATTGGTCATAATTGTGGGAATTTTACATTTAAACTTACTACATTAATAATATATTCTTCTAAATTTTATTAAAAAAGAGGTAAAAAGTGCATTTTTGTAGAATTAATAGAGATTACATTCAAAATTGTTTTGTAAAAATATAATAATTAGTCAAAATATCATCCAAAATCAGAGTAAAATGGTAAACCCATTTTTGAATAAATTTTTAATATTATTTTTAAGAAACATTGATTCTGATGAAAACATATTTTTGAACAAATAGAGAAATTAAGTAATATTTAATTTTAAAAAATTTCAATAATTTTAAGATGTAAAGAGATGAAAATGGTAATACTAACAAAAACATTCTTGAAAAAACAAAGTAGAATCATATTAAATAGTTTTATTGTAAAATTAACAAATAATTTCCATCAATTGAAATTCAACCATAAAAATCTGTATTAAAATGAGATTGAAGCATAAACCCTCAACACTTTGGATACATTTGAATTAGGATTCCAGCGAAAAAAATAATATAAAAGTAAGAATTAAATACAATAAAAATAAATATATAGATGACATAAAATAAAAGTGGGTCATAATATAAACCTCACGAAAATAAATAGGTTCATAATTTCAAATATGTCTTAATATAGTGGAAGTTGAGATAAAATTTCTTAACAGACCATACCATTGAAGTAAGAATTAATAAATTAATTTATTAGGTGTATAAAATTTAAATCACGATAAAAAACATAAATAAAAAATTAATTTATCAAATTTCATTACACACATATTCTCAGAATATCAAATATAATAGAGATGTAATAAAACCGAATAAAAAGAAATTTAGTTATGAAACAGTTTACCACCTAGAGACATTCAAGTCAAATAACCCTAGATGAAATAATTTTAATTTTGACTTATAATTACATGATATATGATGTATAAATTATATTTATTTTTAATTTTTATTATATATAATAAATGAAATAAATTATCTGTATACCATCAAAACATGCCTCAATAAATGAAAACTAGGATAATGTCACAACAAAAAATCATACCATCGACGTGCATATTAATAAGTGATTATATTACGGGTATAAAATTTAAATACACATAAAAATTGAAAATAAGACATAAATGAATAAAAATACAGTACACAAATAATTGTATATTATCAAATACAATGAAAATGTAATATAACCCAATAAAAAAAAGTTGAGTTATGAAACTCCATACCAATTTTTAATTTTTAGGTTAAATAACCATTGGTGAAATTATTAATATTTTATCGTAAAAAACAATTAAATATTGAGGATTAATTATATAATAAGTAAAAGGGGTTTCATATACCATACATAAAATAAATTAGGTTTACAAAATTAAAATATTCCTCATTGAAGGGAATTTGAAATAAAGATCCTTACCTGATATTTCAATTTGGATGAATGTAGATTAAAAACATGTATAATTATTTAAAATATATTATTAATTCATAAAATAACATTATTCATATTTATAATATAATATATAATCTTATTACAATAACATATCACAAATTCAATAATAATTTATCTTTATTACCATTGTATTGGGTGTTAACTACTTTGTTTTCACATTCAGTTTTGTCGTGAAAGTTTTGTTTATTTGGAATAAGTTATAAATATATAATAAATTTCATTTATTATTTTTATAAATATCATATTTATTCATTGGATAAATATTTATAACCAATATTTTATATTGGTAATTTGAAATTAATCGCATCACTTTCATTGAGATTGTAGGTTGTACGTATGGACGATCAACTATATCATTCCCATATTTGATGAAATGGTTATGAAGTTTATAATGCTTGAATTTAAAAAATCTATTATCATTAATATTATGAATATAAATTCATTCTACTATAATTCTAACTCTCCATGTGAGTTAGTGATGAAAAACCATTTATATTGGCTCCCAAAGTGGTAGTTCACCGTATATGTGGGTGATGAATTTGTTTTCCATTTGATTGATAAAGAGATGGATAAATTTTATTAAATAAAAATAATAACATATATGTATGTGGGATATTAATGTTTTATTATATTTTAATTATTAATCAACAATTTCAGAGTAAAAATATATATAAAAATGATGGATCTTATAGAAGAAAATTACATTATCTTGATGAATCCCATTTGGATAAATTATTAACCACCCTTGGGTTGGAATTTTGGAAAGAATAAAAGATCTAAAATGTGGATAAATATGTTATTGAAATATTCTGTTATGGTTTTTTAGGATAACGGGTTTATAAGTGTGACTAACTAAAAGGAAAGTGTGCCCATTGATAATTGAGAAGGGGTGTCATTTTTTGAAAATTCCAAAATACATTCCATAATGTGAAGTCACTATCACCACATGTTCCACCATAATTGATAAATAACGTAATTGAAATAATTAAATTTTTTTAAATACATCAAACCCCTAAAATTAAAAAAAAATTAAACATGAAAATCACTTATCCATTTTGTTTTCTTAATTTTACAATTTTAGTTTTTACTAAGGTTATTAGTTTGTTTATATAATTAAGTAATTTGTCTTTCAAGACTGAAAAATATATAAAACATATTAAATAGTTGGAATCACAGATTTTAAATAATAAATCAAATTTATCAGATAAAAACATATTTTTTTGGAAAATTAATTTTTACACAGGTGCATGTAACACGTGAACCATCATTTTACCCAGGATAAAAAAACATTTAATATCATTACTAACCTGTAAGAAAAAATAAATTTCAAAATATTATAAAATATTTTTTATTCTATTTCCATATATTTGGTACAATTTACCTAAATTACATTTATATAAATGGAATAATTTTATTTAAAATTAACCCCATAAGGGAAAAGAAAATGTTGTTTTCCTAAGAATGTTTTATAATTAAGAAAAAGAATAATGAAAGTAAAGAATAAATTGATTATAATAACCTAAATTATATTAATATAAACATAAATGAAGTGATTTTATTAATCACTGAAAAAATTATCTTTTCAAATTCCATAAATGAAATTGAAATTTTCAATTAAAATCGTTATTTTTCACTATTTATAAAAAAATAATATTTTAAGATAAAATATCAAAAAATAAATACCAAATAATTATGAAATGAGGATTAAAACTATGAATTTAATTTTCAAAAATCAATTCTCTAAATTTTTTTAAAATATATTTAAAATATCTGAGCTAAATGTGAAAAATCATTGTTTTAGAAAAATACAACATTAAGCATGAAAATGTATTTATTCATACCAGATGCTTAAAAAATCATAAATGAATGACATTGATTTGTTTATAATTATAATATTTATTTATTTCAATAAAATAATTAATCAATATTAATTTATTTAATTTACTATGAAAAAAACACATTAGGAAAATAAAGAAGGGTTTTTAGAAAAAAAAATTATTTTTTATTTCAAATGATTTATATATTTATTTAAAGCCATTTATATAAAATTAATTTATTTAATATATTTTTAAACCATATAATTTTTATACTTTAGTTAGTCCTAATCATGACCACTAAATGAATGTGTATATTATAATATTCATATTTTGATAATATATTTCATGAGTTGTTTATGCTTGGTGTTTCTTGTTTTATACACTATCAAACATAATGATCTTCTTTTAAAATACTGGGGTTTTATATTATTTACACCTTAAATAAATTTAACCCCTACAATATGAACATTCTGTCAGAAATCATATGGTTTTTATTTCAAAATGCCTTTATAAAAAACCAAAACAAAAAGTGGTAAAAATTTTATATTTATTGAGTGAAAGAGTTATATGATGGTTTTATTGAATAAAATTTAGCCAGGTTTCCAACTATGAGAACAAAGTTGTGAAGTGATAATATGCATAAGTATAAAATCCATAAATTGTTATAGTTTGAAATAGATCATTGATCACAACAACAAAAATGGTCATGAGAAATTTAATGATCATAAAACCATAACATGTGATTATTTAAATAATATTTATTCATCATATATGAATATAATATGATAAATATTTGTATCAACATAATTTTTCTAGATTTGTTAAACTTATTTACAATCACTAATTAGAACAAAAGAAAATATACATACTTGATATCTTTCAATTTCATAGGAAACATTTAATCTCGTTGTTTTGATTTGATCAATTACCACTTCATCTCTTATACTATGAAATGAAGATCCAATATGAATTATTTTTACCTAAATTAATAAAATTAACATTTAATGGATCGCAAGATCTATAATGGTTTATAATTCACTCCTTCTACCACTAAATATTAAAAATAATCAATATGGTTAGAAAATGTTATCCAATATAATACATTAATCTCTAAAACATAAATATCAAAACATTAAACTAAATATAATTAATTAAAAAAATATTCATGAGTCAAATAATTTAAGTGAAAACAATATCGTACTAATCTGTACATCATGTAGGCAAGTTATATAGACCACACTCATATCACCCTTCAATAGTTGGTTTAATCCCCGCATTCTTTCAAGATGTCAAGGGATGTCACCCGACATGTGGGTAGTCCTTTTTTTAAAACAACATTAATATAAAACACATAATATATCATAAAATATAATTGTAATCATAATGAAAAAATTTAATCATTAAATCACTTTTTAGACACTATAGTTTTCTATAAATCATATTTTTTCTATAAAATAAAATAATTTCAACAGTCTAATATTTCCTTAACATTATTGTTCATATTTACAGTATTGTATTTCAATACCTTTAAAATTATGTAGAGAGTATTATTACAAAAATAATACTTTATATTGAACTTATTGTTTACATATACCTCAACCCAATAAAATATCTCCCAATACATAAATCCTAAAAAAAGTGTGTATAAGACTCTGAACATATAATCAAACACAAACTCCTAAAACCAAGATTATATCCATAAATATTTATTTAATATTAGACTGAGAAAATAGTTTTCCAAAATTAGCAAAATCCTTAGATATTTCCTGTTTTTTACAAACAAAATTCCATAGATAAAAAAATACTCCTATAACATAATTATTGTATCCAAATACATAAATAATTCATCAATATTACTTCATAATTGGTCTTTCAATTGTCTAGGAGTATTTCTTTTAATGTTCAATTAACATAAATAATGACAAGGTTCCCCACAATTAAGAAAACAAACAATGATTGAACCCTTAAGATGAAATTTATTTATCTCTATTAAACTCATCACATTTACCTAAAAATTCATCTCCATATTCACTTATTTAAAAAACAATAAAATTATTCCCATTACTTCGAGAAATTCTCTTCATTGTCTCTTTTCTGATTTTTGACAAGGAGGAAATTAATACATCTTCTATCCATGGTCTCCACCTACCAATCTCTTGATAAACTACATTCATCTATTTTTTAGTGAACCCTTGAGTTGTTTATGTTATTTTTTTCAATCATATATCTGAAAAAAATAATGAATAATAAAAATATCTTTCACTCGGGTCATTATTCATTTTGTTGACTCGTTATCATCATATTTCCTATAATATTCAATGATAATAAGCTTAATTGAGACTCTATATGTTTAATAAAACCAAACCAGATAGTGTGAGAAACAATATAAATTATGGAGAACCATGTAATAATTTATATGATGTCCAAACTATGACACCATAAATAATATAAGATGCCTTATTTTTAACATAGGTTATTCATTGTCATCATCTATTGAAATCATTCTTATTGGTTTAGAAATTAAATTAAAAATTCCAAAGAATATATCTCAGGGGTATTAAACTAGGTGTGCAGTAAGTCTCGCTTTCTTGTACTAGGTGCTGATCAATTCAAATTCCAAAAATTCCATTGAATATTTTTTATCCCTAGGTATAAATATTCTAAATCCACATCCACAAGTAATATCCATACATGGATTTACTGATTGAAAACCATATAATCTCAACAACAATAATTCTTTTGGAAGTTATTCTATACTTACATATATCCTCAATGTAATTAATTGTGATATTTACCCAAATATAAGTTATCTTAAATCTAGTTCCCAAGGATTATACTTAACATTATGTAATACAAACTATAAATACCAAAAGTGAAATAGCCTAGAGCTAGTGGTTACTTTTTTACATTGACATAGGATACAAGAGATCACATCTAAAACAAATGAATAATTTAGTAGTCTTAGTAAAAGATATACATACTTGTGTTAAAAATTAATATTTAAAACATAAAATACAATATAGTGGAAGTAACTATTTTGAATCCTTGAAATCATTTAAATAATTCTTATTAATATCCAATGGAATGGAAAAAAATAATGATGAGTTCAAATGGTTAATAAGTTTAATGAAAAACAAAAGCATTCATATAACAATGAGTCATAATCAATATAGCATGGTAAATAACATAAAAAACATTCCATTTAATGAATAAAAATACCATTAAGAAAAATATGACTTGAATAAATGATCATACAATAAATCTATATAAATAATCACATTATCATAAAGCTAATGATTAGATAACATGAATGAATATATCTCATAGAAAATAATAAATAAATTCCCAATGAACTAAATTCATAACATTGGGCATCATGATCTTCTACATCATGATATCTATACTATCAAGACCATTAATAATGATAGATTTAATGTATGGGTAAATACACATTTAATTCTAGCTTACTTGTTTTTCTCATGAGACCAATGAATGAATTTAGTGGATATATAATTCTAATCCTCACCCCTCAATATATGTCCAAATAATTATTTTTATATTGAATGATATATTTAATTGATTTACAATATACCTTTTCATCAAATATCAACATATTGTAATGAATACAATTTAACTAATATTTCAACTACCAATAAAATAAATTTTAGAGGTAAACATATATGTAAAAATGGTAAATGGTTTAGCTAATAGTTTTGTCCATAATGAAAAAAATATTGATATATAAGGTAAATGTAATGTATAATGATCAAAATAATGTGATTGGTTCATGAAAATGTTAACGACTACAAAATCAATGAAGAAAGTGAATTTCAACACATACATTGGTCAATGTGATCATAAAATATCCATCGATAGAATTAGAAAGGAACCATTAAAATATATCCCCATTATAGTATACGTAAAATAATGTGTTGTCATTTAAGAATAAAAATACCCAAAAATGATTATCAAAGAATTATTAAGGAAAATTCCCCTTCTAATTCTAAAAGTAATTTTTTTAATAAAAAAATTTTATATTATTTTGGAAATAGTTATTTTTTAAAATTACCTACTAAAAATTTCTTGTATGTTTCAATACAATTAGTGTCAATGATAGTTGGGATGATTGATTCATAACGAGTATGTTAACAAAATGATTCCCTTTAAATATTTTCTAAGAAATGTAAAAATGTGCCATTTTGAGAAATAAAGTGAATATTTCTATTAATGAATTTTTTTAAATTAACACAATGGAAAAAATAACATTAAAATATCAAAGGAAAATATTTAAAAAATTATTTAATTTTTTTATAAAACATGTATTTGGAAAAATACCGATTTACAACTAAAGTGGGAAATAATGTCATGTTTTCATAAAAACATTTTCTCAATCATTTAATAAACCAAAGAGGTTAAAGATGAACAATAACATGAAACATTCACCAATAACTATAATAGAATAAAATTAAAGGGGTTTAGTATTAAATGATCAAATAATTTTCTTCAGTGGAAATTTAGGAATAAAAAATCCTGATTAAAATGATATTGAAGCATAAACCCGTAAAATTTTTGCAACTTTTTAATCATAGAAACCATGTAATAAATAGATTAAAATGGAAATTATATATAATTAATATATTTATATTCATGATAAAACATATAAATGTGGTATTAGGAGCTCCTCATAAAAATAAATAGGTTCATAATACCATGTATGTCTCATTAGAGATGAAATTGAGATGAAAACACTTATAAATATAATACCATTAATGTGAGAATTAATAGAAATATTTCTTCTATGTATCAAATAAAAATATACAAATTACAAAAAATGCAACATAAAAATATAAAAATTAATTACACATATAATCTTATAATATCAATGATAATGAATAAGTTCTATATCTTAATAAAATGAAATTGGGTTGTGACACACTTTATAACTTAGTAACATTCATGTATAATCAAAATGGATAAAATAATTTTAATTTAAAATTATAATACCATGATGTATGAATGATTAATGATATTAAACATAATTCTAATTTATATACAATATATGAAATAAATTAGGTTTATAACATCACAACAAGCCTCAATTAAAGGAAATTATGATGAAGTCCATTACAAAGATAATACATTTGATGTGAGGATTAATAAATGAATACATTTTGAGTATAGAATATATATATATATAATTCAAAAATAAAAAAATAATCAAAATTCCATACACACAGAATTTTATTTTATCACATATAATTAAGAATTAATATAAAAAAATAAAAAGTAGTTGAGTTATGAAATTGCATACAACATGGTAACATTAAATTCAAATCAAATTTGAAGAAATAATTAATATTTAAACAAAAAATACATTTAAATATGAATTATTCATAATATAGTATTTAAAATGGGTAGTATATATACAATATAAAATAAAGTAGTTTTTTATATTAAAATATGCCTCAATGAAGGGAAACATAGTTGAATATCCTTACCTCTTATTTTTAATTAGTTGAATGATAATCAACATCAAATATAATGGTTTTAAAAAAATATTTTTTTATTAAAGAACCAAATTTATATTTATAAGAATGTACATTATCTTGTTGTAAAATATTTTCCCCCATTTATTTTTTATTACCAATGTTTTTGATGTCAACTGCTTGTATTTCTCAGGCATTATTTCTCATGGAATTTCTAGTTCATTAGTCCTTGGAAATAGAAAAATCATCTTAAAACTATCTTAATATTATATATATAATATTGATTTATTTTTAATTTATTTAGAACCATTAATTAATTTTGGGAATTATAAATGAGTCACATCGCTTCATGGATATGACAAACTATAGGTATGCACAAGTGGAAATATAATTCAATTAGAGAGTGAGAGGGTAAGGAAGTGGATGATGTATTGAATTTATAGAAAATATATAATGTCATATTTATCACATATATTCATAATTTTCATCTTTATGACTATCCATGTGAGTTTATGATTGAAAACAATTACATCCGTTCACGGGGTGAAAATCCACCGCACACACGAGCGACGACTTTTTTATAATTTGGTGGAGAAGTAGATAGATACATATTATACCATAAACATAATAAAAGATCCTTATATGATAGATAATGGTAGTAATATTCTGAAATTTTTAATACATTATTGATGGTGGAAGAAGAATATGTAAAAAAGAATGATTTTAGTGAAGATATTTAACTTTTCATAGAAAAAATCCTTTAAATTTATTTTGAAAGACAATAGGTTTTCTATTTTGAAAAAAAAATGGAGCACTAGATTCCCAATATGAAATTTGGAGATATTTTTTAGGTATGGTAAAGATAGATTTCATAAGATGTGGGAAGAGGTGACAGAAGGGTGTTCCCTTTTTTAATTAATAAAGTGTTGCATTTTTTAAATTTACAAAACTATTAAATAATGGGATGTTACTATCGCCCCATTGTCATAAAAATATGATGAATAATTTACTGGGGGGAATTTAATATCAAGAATAACTTCCCACACAAAAATTGGACATGTCTTAAAATATTATACCCTTATCCTCAAAATTAATGTCATTTTACAATTTTAGTTTTCATAATGATATTACATTTTATATTTACCTCGGTAATTTATCTGTTAGAGAAAATAATAAATTAGAGTTATTAGAAATTTTTTAACAACAAATTATAAAAACTAAAATCCAGTTTTTTTGATAAAAATAATTTTTTTAGGGAAGATTAATTTCAACAAAGATGCATGTAACGAGAAAACCCCCATTTAAATTTTAATCAATTTGAATAAATTTTGTTGTATTAACTAATAATTATGAAAAAATAAATTTATATTATTATATAATATTATATTTTTTGGTTCAAAATTTGGAATGTATTTTTTTTAAAATTCAATTAATACAATTGAAGGATATTTCTTTAAAATTAATCACCCATTATGAGATAAATATGAGGGTTTTCAAAGAAACATATTTTAAAACACAATTGGTTTTTATATAAAAATAATTCATTAAAT
This sequence comes from Viscum album, assembly GCA_963277665.1. Taxonomy (NCBI): domain Eukaryota; kingdom Viridiplantae; phylum Streptophyta; class Magnoliopsida; order Santalales; family Viscaceae; genus Viscum; species Viscum album. The sequence continues at coordinate 322,634,125 of OY728127.1, forward strand.
TGATTATAACAAATAAAATAAGATTAATAATAATATAAATGGAAAAATTATACTTTTTATTCAATTGTAAAACAAAATGTAACTTAGTCAATTATTTAAATTAAATGGTTGTTTTAAATAAAAACAATATTTTTCACTATTAACCAAAAACATTATAATTTACGAAAATTAGAAAAAAATTAATTTAATATTATTGGGAAATAGTTATTTCAAAAATGAAGATAAATTTTTAATTTTTTTTAATAAATTGTTAATAAAATATATAAAAAAGTGAAAATCATGATGAACCCATATTATATAATAATTTTTTGAGGTTAAAATAAGGTATATTCTTCCCTCAAGTCTAGAAAAATAATAAATAAAATAATAATGTTTTTAATTAATATAAAATATATTAATTTAATTAAAAGTATTCACCAATATAGATTAATTTAATTTATCATGATAACAAAACAGCACACACATAATAATGGGTTATTAGAAAAAAAACATTTCTTTCACGTTCCAATGTTTCATATTTTAATTTCTAATCAATTGATAACCAATTTTTTTTATTTTATACCGACGTAAACCATATAATTTTAATAATTTAGTTATTCCTATTCATATACACCAATACAATAGAAATTTTATAATGGTCATATTTAAATAATATATTTCATGTGTCATTTATGCTCGGTCCTATGCATCGTATACAGTAGTGAACACAATCAACATGTTTTTAAAAATATATGGGTTATATATATAGAAATATTTTATTAACATATAAATTATTTATCAATTTTTTGTGGAACTATCCTTTAGGCTGACTTCCCATAATTAAAAACATTAAGTTATTTACAGAAATTTCATCCTTAAACACTTACTATTGGGGTACTCATCCCCTTGATTCCCTCCAACTTCATAACAAAATTTTCATTAATAAATTCTATACAAACAAATCTCAACACTCCAATGAACCATCAAGAATTTATTTTATTTTCGAAATTCCTCTCCTCAAAGGATTAACGTAGCTAAGAAAGAAAATATTTCATGTAGTGACGTATAAATATCTAACCACTTCTTTCTCAATTATTTTTTTATGTTAAATTGTTCATAAACTCATTTATAGTAAACCAGATTAAAATGATAAAATAAATATACAGAATAGTGGAATGTAATTATAATTATAATAAAATCATTATCCTCTTTTCCCATTTATATTAAGAAAAACCAAACTTCCATTCGATCATTATGTATATTATGACCTCCATGACGTCATGTGTTTGTTTTTTCTTTACCAAAAATAATGAAAGTCTTAATATGGACTTTAATATATATGTATGATTATTATTATATATTTTATAGTCTTAAATGATAAACCATTTTCCCCTTTTCCACATTATATGGAAAATGAAATCATCATCCATGCATGTTGCAGATTACCTCCTCCATTGAACGACTTATTTACATTTTTTAATTTCACCACCTGATTACATGGATGTTAATGCGAATTTTGTATGTATAAAATTAATAATTATAATATTGTTGATGTTTTATAAAGAAAAATCGGACATCAAATTCATAATATGAGAATTAAGAAACCATAATAATTTCAACCATTCAAAATAGAATTGTATGAAAAAAATTAAATTCTTCATGATAATAAATAATTTATTATATGTTAATTTATTATTTTAATTCATTAAAATTAAGAAATATGTTAATAATAATTTATATATATGAATAATACTCCTTTATTTTATGTATATTAAAATAAAAAAACCACATAATCTTCCATTAATCATGAAATTTTCATGTTTGGTCGGTTTAATGACATAATAAATAATGATTGAAATTTATATAATAGATGAAAATGGAAACATAATTACATGTATAATATGAAAGATATATTTAGAAAATATTTTTATTTTTTCAAGTAAATTTATATTAATATTTAACACATAAATTAGTAATACACCACTTGTTTATTAATAATCACTAAAACATGCTTGTCATCGATTTCAACCTCAGGTATCATAACAAAAAAATAATGAAATGGTATTATATCTTCATAAAATATCATAGAACATATATCAAAGTATTTTACATTATATAAAGATTATTTAAATTTTGAATATAATAGATACCAATACCACATTGTTGATATTATTTCAATGTGATAAAGACTACATACCACCGATGTGGAAGATATCTAAAAAATAACCTACATATAAGCATATGAAGATTAATAATGAGAATTATAAATGTTTATAGTTTTGATTAATGTTCTTTTTTATATATTCAACGAACACAATTTAATAATTCTAGATGTTTTGTTCATGTGTAGAATGAATCATAACAGATGTCAGGGTTTTATCTCAAATTAATTATTTGATAAATGTTTTATATTATGTACATAAATTAATTTATTTGGTACATATAAATCCTATTTGGGATATAATCTCAGGAATTATATTTTAATGTTGTTATTTTAAAAAAAAATTACACGTACTCTATTTGAAGGATTTGTATTAAAATGTCACTCAAGCCACAAGGGTTTTTTTTCTGAAACATTAATTCCTTGAGACATGTTAATGATATAAAAATTATTTTCCTTGTATGTTTTATTTTCTACCACAGATATATTTATATCATACCCATTTTATTTAATAGATATTATAATAAAAATTAAATTTTTTATTGAACTATCTATTAATTTAGTTTCTTCCTAATAGTATGCATTTTTAAAATCTCAACATTAATTTACTGAGAAAATATCATTTTCATTCCCTTATTTCATTTATGTTGGGAATATTTAAATATTTATATATTTCATGTCTTATTCAATCATTTTTTCTAAGGATATATTTTCCTACCACATAAACCTTTTAACAAATATTTTTTACTTATTGGGATATGTTTGCTGTTGTATATTTTGATAACTCAAATCTCATTTCATTGAGTTATAAAGTCTATCATTAAACTTTGTACATAAAATATTATGAGATAACACAATAATATTTTGTTATATATTAATTTTTAGTCATAATTTGATAAAAAAAATTAATACAAAAAACCATTTATTACGTTTTTTACAATGTGGGTTTTCAGGAAATTTAATTTCAGTGTATTAAAAACATTATTTTAATAATAAAATATTTTTTTATTGGATTAAAATTTCATACAGAAAAATTATTGACATTTTAAAGGACCCATTATTGGTGATTATTTTTAAAATATAAATATTTCAAAATGTTTCATTTCACCATTTAGAAAATTAATTTTTGATGTGACATGTATGTCTATATTTTACATCAATCGTAAAAATGCTTTCAAAATTCAATGTTAAGATTTTCATGACCCGTCCCCCAGTGCCCGTGTCATAACTACCCCAAACCAACCTTCTATTGGCCAGGGGCTGGCGACTAGCACCAAAGGCGCAAATCCATAAACTGGGAAGGCATTGCCTTTATAACTGTAATCGAACACATCAGAGTACACATCTGGAAGAAAAACAGTAAGTAAAAACTGTATAGAAAAATTGTGCTGGAAAGTAATAGGGGTCAGAAATACAAGCCCAACTGTAAAGTACAAGTACAACTGAAAAATGGACAAACAAAAAAAGGTAAAGAGCATCTCCCGGATCGTCCTCTAGGGTTCCTAACTGAAGGGTAGGTACAGATGTCCACCTCAACACTCCACGTTCGTCGGACTCCTCTGTGTACTGACTCGTCATAAGGTCCACTTGCGGGTATCATCCAGTCCTGGCACTCTCGGTCTCCATTATCGTTGTACTTCATCTACATCCAACACAATGAGGTGTGGGAATAGCCCGTGTAGGAGTGAGTATAATGATACTCAGTAGGGGCCCCGAGAAACTCAAGGTCTCACAAAATCCAACAAGGATAAACAAAAAGTATGAAATCAATGTATAACCATTACTTATGTATATGCCCATACACATACCTAAGTTATCCAGTAACCCATCTCAATCATGAGGAAAACACAAAAGACAATGAAACAGCTCAAACCGGGATTTTTATTCATGATGTCGAACCCACGGCTGTTGGAGAACTTCTCCTCTGTTGAGTACAGTGGGCCTACCACTACAACCAAGTGCTTCCCACAATCCTTATACTGCTGAGTTCCTCCACCTATCGAGTACTATGGGACGGTCGTGCTCACACATAGGCTCTCCCCACCATGGGTCTCCCACTACAACCAAGCCCTCCCTCTCATAGCCTATAGAGGTACTCCTTCTGTCAAGTACCACGGGTCTGCCACTACAACCAAGCAGTCCCATGACATGGGTCTGCTTCTACAACCAAGCACTCCCCGCCAGTCCATCTGAAACACTCTGAGTCGATCGATCAGTAGTTTTCAAGTCTCAGCATGCTACTAGGTCTCTCCAATTTGCATGCTCATCACCTAGAGGGTCCACTCCACGACATATAGGTTGATATTTAAAGTGTCACGAATTGTAATGTAGAAGTATCACAATGGACCGCCACGTCATATGGGTCTCAATGAAACAGACGACGCGTCAATCAGAGTCCCGATATTTGAGTTATTAGCCTTTTAGTCTTAGGGCCCGGTTGGATTCGTGTACGAACCAACCCGACTGTATCTCAATTATACCCCAAACTCCAGTGAGGTATAATTAAAGGGACCATATCTCATCAAGATTACTAGCACCACTGAAGGCTCATCAAATGGACGTATGGTGCCACAAATATGACCAAAGTATGCAGTGGGTCATTAGTGAGCTCGGTTCCAGTCTGACCCGGTCGGACTGACATGGCTCCAACTCATTCTGGGTGGACCTGGCCTAGGTCGACCAGATCAAACTCATTGGGTCTAACCCGTCCTGTTGAGCGGGTCTGCTCATTATGTTCGACCCAGTACGCTGGGCTGGGCCCAGCCGACTGTGAGGGCGATTCGGCCCGGATGCCACCACGCAGGCGGCTCGGCCCGAAGGCCTGCGCTGGTTCGGCTAGTGCTGCGAGGGATACGGCTTGGGAGTTCAGTGGTTGGGAGGCTAGAAGGAAACTCGTACAGGGCGTGGTCATGCCAACTGGATTCCGGGCAGGTCACAGGTGCACCGGGCAGGGCGCTGGGCAGCGCGCTATGGCAGCGCGTTGTAGCGTGGCAGCATGCCAGGGGCACTGGGCAGGCAACAGCAGGGGGCCGTGGGGACACCGGGCAGGGCGCCGGGGCACCGAGCAGTGCACCGGGGTTGTGTGTAGGGGTGCATGTAGTGCGCTGGGGTGCCGGGAAGGCTGTAGTAGGGGGCCGCACAGGCACCAGGCGGGGTTTCGGGGCACCGGGCAGGGCACTGGTGGATGAGGGTAGCGCACGGGATGCGTGGGTAGGTGGGGCATGACGCGGCGGTGCGGGGGTAGGTGGTGCGGGGGCTTTGGGCAGGGCGCCGACGGGGCCACGAGGGTGGCGTGATCCATGGAGGCCGCAGGTAGCACGTCCTTTGCTCTCCTTCTTTGTCGATGTCTCCTCATTTCCATGTCATTGTGGAGTCATCACAAAAAGATCAATGAAGGGGTCGAGCCTTGCTGGTTTGGCCCACACCCTCTGCATTTAGGGTGGTAGAAATAAGTTCCCATGAACAGAACACAACACCCCACTCGCAAAAGGTAGACATCAATGTTCTTCATTTAAGGAAGGAATAACATGGTACATTAAATGAAACAACCCCTACCTTTTGATTATTCTCTCAATGCTCGTCGTTTGTTGATGGAGTTGCGAAATGTAGTCGGAAGAGACCATCATTCATTGCATCTACTGCACGTCCTCAAATATGAGCGGAATTGGTTCGTGTACGACATTGCGGAGGGTTGAACAGTAGGCAGATGGGGAAGAAGTCGAAGAAGAAAGAGAGTCGTCGGCGTTCTTCACTTTTTTTCGCATTATTTGCGTTCTTCGCGTTCGTCATCGGGAGTGTTTCTCCCTAGCTTTCATCTCAAAGCCTCCACCAAAAAGAAGATTATTCCAATAAAAATAATAGGAGGGTTTGTCTATTATTACATTGGCACGTAATTCAAATTTGATGAATTAAATGAGTGGGCTCCACCTAATTAAATTCACGGGAGGTTTCACATTTAATTAGGTGGATGGCAATTGGATCTCCGTCATTAAAGAGGGAGAGGTTGGGGTTTTTATCCTCAATCATCAATAGTGGTGGTGGTCCCCACCCATATCATTTAATAGAGTGGTTATGGGTATTGGGTGGTCCCCACATTGTAACCTCCGTGATAGTCGCCCCATCGTTGATGTCCATCTCCCCGTAGTCGACGATGTGAGAAAGGTCATGCGAGTACCTCCTCAGCTAAGATACATGGAAGACGTTATGTACTCAGTGAAACTGAGGTGGAAGAACTAGGTGGTAAGCCACCTCACTTACTCTGCTGAGGACCTAGAAGGTTCTGATGAATCATGAGGATAACTTTCCGAATCGACCAAATCTCTGTAGACCTCATCGTGGTGAGACCCGTATGAAGACGTGGTCACCATCCTCAAACTCTAGAGGTCTCCGTCTCCTGTCATCATACGACTTATGTATGATATGTTTAGTCTTCATCCGCTCCTAGATGATCTGTACTTTCCCTAAGGTAGCCCGTACCATCTATGGTCCCACTAGTGCTGACTCCGCAGGGTCTGTACAACACAGGGGTGATCTGAATGGTCGCCCGTACAATGCCTCGAAAGGTTCCCTCCCTATGGTGAAGTGATAACAATTGTTGTAGGAAAACTCCACCAATTGTATGTGATCCTCCCAGTTGTGACCAAAGTAGAGGAATCATGCATAGAGCATGTCCTCTTGAGTCTGAATGGTCCTCTCAGTTTAGCCACCTATCTGAGGATGGAAGGTGGTGGTCAGGCGTAGCTGCGTCCTGAAAGCCTCCTACAACCCCTTCCATAGCCGAGAAGTAAACTGTGCATCACGGTCGGAGACTATAAAAGTATGTACTCCATGAAAACACATAATATCATGTATATAGAGGTGTCCCATGATCTCTACTGAGCCTTGCTCTGTGATCGGTAGGAAGTGGGCCGACATGGTGAGTCAGTCGACGATCACCCAAATCGAATCATGACTCCTGGGAGTACAAGGATGACCCATCACAAAGTCCATGTATATCGCATCCCACTTCTACTCTAGGACCTCTAAAGGATGAAACAACCCTGTTGGTTCCTGGTTCTCTGCCTTCACTTGCTGAAAAGTGAGGCATCGTGACACTAACATAGCTACTGCGTTCATTATACCTGGCCACAAGTACTGTCATCGAAGGTCCTAGTACATCTTCGCCACTCATGGATGTAATTCTAATGGGGACATTTGGATCTCCCTCATCACTTCCGCATGAAGTGCTATTGGTACCATGGTACGTCTTCTAAAGAGGATGACATGCTCCCCACCTTCAGAAAATCCATCAGATCTCCTGCTAAGAGAATCCACAACAATGATCCCCTTTACAAGAGTATAGAATATTTCAAAGTCATAGTCCTAGAGGAACTCAAGACATTACCGTTGTCTAAGGTTTAGGTCCTTCTAAGAGAAGATATACCTGAGACTCTTATGATCCGAGTACATGGTTAAACATTTTCCCATCAAATAGTTCCTTAAAAATCTTCAAAGTGAAAACCACTAATGCTAACTACAGGTCATGGGTAGTTTTTTTCTCCTCATGATGTCTCAGCTATCGAGAACCATACGTGATCACAGCTCCCTCCTTCATCAAGACACACCTGAGTCTGGTCCCTGATGCATCGCAGTAAACTATGTATCCTACGCCCTCCTCTAGAATCCTCAAGATGGGGGAACTATTCAGCCTCTACCTCAGATCCTAAAAGATCTGCTAGAATCTCTCCAACCACACGAAGGGTTGCCCCTTCTTCGTCAAGGCTGATAGTGGTTTTGCAACTCTGTAGAATTTTGGAACATATCTCTGGTAGTATCTAACCAAACACAGAAAACTATGTACTTCCCTCACACTCCTAGATGGATCCCAAGGAAGTACCCCCTCAATATTCGCTAGATCCAATGCAACTCCAGCCTCCGGGATGACATGTCACAAGAAGTGAAACTCTCAAATCCAAAAACTGGAACATCGAGAGCTTACCATAATGATGGTTCTCTCGGAGTGTATCCAGTACTACCTGCAAATGGTAGGAATGATCCTCCTCAGTAGTCAAGTAAATCAGAATGTCGTCGATGAAGACTACGACAATGTGATCGAGGTAAGGCTAGAAGATACTGTTCATGTGAGTCATGAACATGGATGGAGTGTTGGTTATGCCGAATGGCATAACCAAGAACTCATAGTGGTCGTAACGACACATGAAGGTCGTCTTATGCACATCCTCATATCAAAATCTAAGCTGGTGATATCCTAATCTATGGTCTATCTTTGAGAAACACCGAGATCCCTTTGGCTAATTAAAGAGGTCGTCAATACTCAGGAGTAGGTACTTGTACTCACGGTCACCTGATTCATGCAACAGTAGTGGACACAGAGCCTCAATCCCCCATCCTCCTTCTTGGAGAACAGAATTGGTGCTGCCTAGGGAGAAACACTGGGCCAGATGAATCCCTTCCCCTATAAGTCCTCCAGCTGTACACGTAGCTCATGATGCTCAGCGGGAGCCATCCGATATACTGGAGTAGATATCATTGTCGTCCCGAAGTACATGTCAATGTAGAATTCCACCACTCTATGTGGAGTTTGTCCTAGAACATCATCAGGGAAAACATCCGCATACTGGTCCACCACTATAGGATAAGTTAGACTCTAGAAATCTACTACTCTTAGGGTTAGGCAAGCCAACTGGCGAGTGATCGGCTGCACCCTCCTCCGAGTAAGTCCATCCTATGCTGCAAAGGTTCCCTTATCGCCGGTGAAGGTAAAAATGGTCCCATCCGTGTGGACACACCACACTTTTTACCTAATACAGTCAATCTGAGCATGGACTGTAGATAACCAGTCCATACCCAAGATGAAATTGTAAGGCCTCAACGCCGCTACTAGGAGATCTCAGCCGATGCTCTCTCCTCCTAGAGTAATCTCGTACTACTAGTACCAGTTCGTAATCATCGAATCAGCTCCCTTAGGATTCTATATCCATAAGGATCAAACTAATGGATCCTTCGGAATCTTCGAGATCCGAACGAGGGATGTGGAAATGAATGAGTGACTGACACCCGTGTCTATAAGAACTGCAGCTAAGGTGGAATAGACACAAATCGTACCTCGAATCATCTTTGGAGCATCGTGACCATAGGCCTCAACTGCCTGAATCTATGCTCTCCCCTATCCACCCACTCCGTGCAGTCGGGGTGGACCTCCTGGTTGTGGTGGTGGCAGCACCTCAAAACGTTGTCCACCGCCAGCTAGACGTCTAACTCCTCTGCCACGTCCACCTCCTCTCTGCGGACTGCCTCGATCAACCCTTTCCCTCTACCTGGGAGGTCCCTCAAATGTCTGTTGATCATCTGAATGGCGGGTCAGACAGTCACGAGCCATGTGACCCTACCCACCGCATGAGTAACATTTCCAGCTCCTGGAAGGTCGGTCTCCACCTCGGGTGACTCGCACTTCTGACCCTGAGTCATGTGGTCGACCCCCTATAGGTCTGGTCCTCTTGGACCTCTAGGTCATCTGTCTACTTCCTACTGTAGAGGAATCCACTGCATGTCGGATAGTGGTGGGTCTCACTGTTGGAGACTACTCAGTAAGGAAACTCTTTACTAGGAGTGATCTCTCCCACACCCTTGTCTGCGTCGGGATGCTAAGTGAGATCATCAGAGCTCTGATCACTTGCCTGATTCCCTACATGAAGGTCCATGCCCTAAAGAACGGGTCTCACACCATATCTGTGGAGTACCAGAAGAGATCGGTGAACCTCGCTGAGTACTACACCACCATCATGCTACCCTACTATAGATGAAGTAGCTCTTGTATCCGTACCACTCGAAGGGTGGCTGGTACAAACCTCGCCCGGAACAGGCTCTCATAGTCTGCCTATAGAAGAGTCTCCATGACCTGCACCTGGAGTATCATGCTCTACTATCTTCCTACTGCTTCATGAAGGAGACTGGCAGCAAGGATCACCATGTAGTCTGTTGGTGTCCCTATTAGGCTAAAAACTCTCACCACAGCCTCCAACCAATCCTCAGCTGCATGTGGGTCCGTCTCTCCCCAGAACCGGTGTGGCCTCTAGCGCTGGAACTAATGCAACACGCTCAAGTGGCATGCATCGTCTACTGCTGGGGTAGGTCGCATCGATGTCCCAATAGGATGTCGTACCGCGGGTGCCTCTACTATTAAAGGGCCCTGCACCGTGCCCTCATCGTTCGGTGGGCTGTCAGAGCATACGACTATCGGGGCTCTTGCTGGTCGTCCATGGGGAGGAATCTTGAAAGAAATAGATGTGACATGGTCAAAAGAATATACCTTGTGAGATGACCTGGTTGAGATGAATTAAAGAAAAACTATTGAAAACACACATGCAATCAGTGTTTTCATGCACTGAGTCAGAAATCAGACGCAGGGTCCTGGTGTCTGGATACGTCGGCCGCCCGCACCAACACTGGACTCCCTGAACCGAAAACCACACATTTTACCCTTAACACTAATGCTTCACAGAAAAGATAAAAAATCAGAGTCCTAGGTTCTACGGTAGAACTGACTCCTCTGATACCAATTTTTCAAGACCCATCCCTCGGGGCCCATGTCGTAACTACCCCAAACCCGCCTTCCATAGGCCGGGGGCTGTCAACTAGAACCAAAGGCGTAAATCCCTAATCTGTGTAGGAATTTCCTTTATAACTGTAAACAAACACATTAGAGTACACAACTGGAAGCAAAACACTAAGTAAAAACTGTATACAAAAAGTGTGTTGGAAAGTAAAAGTGGCTGGAAATACAAAACCAACTATAATGTACAAGTACAATTGAAAAAGGGACAAACAACAGAAAAGGTAAAGAGTAGCTCTTGGATCGTCCTCCTAGGTTCCTACCTGAAGGGTATGTATAGATTTCCCCCTCAACACTCCATGGCTGTCAGACTCCTCTGTATACCAACTCTTCCTAAGGTACACATCCAGGTACCATCCAGTCCTGGCACTCTCGGCCTCCATCAGCTCTGTCCATCGTCTACATCCAACACAATGAGGTGTGGGCATAGCCCGTGCATGGGTGAGTATAACGTTACTTAGTAGGGACCCCGAGACCCTCATGGTCTCAAAAAATCCAACAAGGATAAACAAAAAAGTATGAAATCAACAGATAACCATTACTTAGGTATATGCCCATACATGTACCTATGTTAACTAGTAACCCATTTCAATCTTGAAGAAAACCCAAAAGTCAATGACAGGGCTTAAACTAGGATTTTTATTCAAGATTCCAAAACCATGGCTATTGGAGAACTCATATTCTGTCGAGTACATTGGGACTTCTGCTACAACCAAGCACTTCCCATTATCCTTGGATAGGTGAGGTACTCCACCTATTGAGTACTGTGGGTCTGCCGCCCTCACACAGGGGTGCTCCCTACCATGGGTATGTCGCAACAACCATGCGCTCCCCCTCATAGCCTACAGAGGTACTCCTTCGATCGAGTACCATGTGTCTGCCACTGCAACCAAGCTCACCTATGATGTGTGTCTACTTCTACAACCAAGGGCTCCCCACTGGGCCATCTGAAACACTCAGAGTCGATCTATCAGTAGTCATCATGTTTTAGCCAGCTACTATGTCTCTACAATCTTCTCGCTCATCACCAAGAGGGTCCGCTCCACGAGCTACAAGTTGATACTGCAAGTGTCATGAAGTCTCACGTAGAAGTATCGAAAAAGTCCACCAAGTCATAGGGGTCTCAACGCAATAGACGGCACGTCAATCGGACAAACGGTCTGTGAGTTATTAGGCTTTTAGTTCTGGGGGCCCAGTTGGATTCGTGTATGAACCAACCCGACCGTTTCTCAACTATACCCCAAGCTCTAGTGGGGTATAATCAAAGAGACTGTCTGTCATAAAGATGACCAGTGCCTCTGACGGGTCGACAAACAGACGTCCAGTGCCACAGATATGGCCAAAGTAAGCAATGGGTCATTAGTGAGCCTTATTCCGGTCTGACCCCTGTCAGACCGACTTGGTCCAACCCTGTCTAGGCATACCTATCCAGGGTTGACCTGGTTAGACTCACTGGATTTCACCCAGCCCGTTGGGCAGGTCAGCCGGTTATGTTTGTCCTAGTTTTCTAGGCCCAGCCCAATGGACAGCGAGGGAGGTTTTGCCCGGATGTCGCCACACAGGCGGCTCGGCTCGAAGGATAGGGCCGGTTCAGCCATCACTGCGAGGGAACCAGCTCGGGAGGTCAGTGGAAGAGAGGCCAGCAGGCATGTCGTGTAGGGTGAAGGATGGCCGGCTGGATGTCGGGTTGGTCGCGGGTGCACCGGGCAGTGCACCGGGGCGCCGGGCAGCATGATGGGGTGCGGGTAGCGCACCAGGGGTGCCGGGCAGGCCACGATAGGGGGCCGGGGGGACGCCGACTAGCGTGTTGGGTAGGGCACCGCGGTGCATGGGCAGTCAGCACGGGGGCGCCAGGCCAGGATTTGGCAATGCCGTGAGGTCGGCGTGATTTGCGGAGGCTGCCGGTTGTGCGGCCTTTGTTATCCATCTTCGTCACCATCGCCTAATTTCCATGTCGTCATAGAGTCATCACAAAATATCAACGGAGGGTTCATGCCATGATGGTTTGGTCCACACCCTCTGCATTTAGTGTGGTAGCAATAGGTTCTCATGAACGGAACATAACACCCCACCAACAAAAGTTAAACATCAACGTTATTCATTTAAGGAAGGAAGAACATTGTACTTTAACGGAAACAACCCCTGCCTTTTGATTCGTCACTCAATGCTCGTCGTATGTTGACGGAGTCCTAAAAGGTAGTTGGAGGAGATCTTCATTCATTGCGTCCACCACACATCCTCAATTATGAGCTGTGTTGGTTCGGTGACGACGTTGCGGGGGGTTGATCAGTAGGTGGCTTGGGAAGAAGTCGAAGAAGAAAGAGCGTCAGCGGTGTTCTTCGCGTTCTTCTTGTTCTTTGTTGGGAGATTTTCTCCCTAAAAATCCTCTCAAAGCCTCCACCAAAAATAAGATTATTCCAATTAATATAATAGGAGGGGTTTTCTATTATTACGTTGGCATGAAATTCAAATTTGATGAATTAAATGAGTGGGCTCCACCTAATTAAATTCGTGAGAGGGGTCACATTTAATTATGTGGATGGCAAGAGTCTCTCCCTCATTAAAGAGGGAGAGGTGGGAGATTTTATCCTCCACCATAAATAGTGGTCGGGTGGTCCCTACCACTATCATTTAATAGAGGGGTTATCGGTCTTGGGTGGTCCCCATGTCGTAACCTCTCACGAGAGTTTATGATTGGGTGAGCCATGCCACCATAACCTCACATGGGAGGTTGGGGTGTGTCGCTCCCACCATCAACTCCCAATTGGAGGTTCCAACTACCCGCACTCACATGGCGGCTGAGGAAATAAAATAAAGTGTTAAACTTTATTTTATTATTTTTTTAAGAATACCCAAAAAATAACTTTACCCTCGACTCACTGTCGTTGAAGTGAAAGTATTCATAATCGAATAACAGTGTTGTGAGTTCAACGGTGCCCTCATATTTCAGTTCTGAGCACCGTCTCAAAAGTTATAAAAACCCGCTCATACGTTTACTGAACGTACCAGAACAAAACATCATAAATTGATTCCGAGCACACCGGGCATCAGAATCAAGTGCCGTAAATTTTCACAGACTCATAAAAATTCCATTTATTAAAAAAAATTCAATGGAATTTATGGGTTTTTAAAAAAAAAATCACCTCCATTTATCTTGTCATTTTCAAAAGTATTTTCACTCTTCGGATTTATCATAGGTGAATTAAGCTCTAATATATATATATATATATATATTATTTAGTGAATTAAATTTACAGTATCAAATAATTTGACTATTGATCCCTTCTTATGTGATACCATTAAAATAATAATTTAACAAGAATGGTTTTTCCTATATGAAATTTTATATAAATTTTATTTCATAAAATTGGGATACATTCTTTTAAAATAATACAATTTATTTCACTATATGGATTATGATCATGATATTTAATAATTTAATTAATCATATTCTCATTACTCTATAAAGCGAAGTCATCTCATTTTACAAACATTATATTACTGTGTGTTTCCATAGAATGAATGTTTATTTATTAGGTGGGGATTAATTTAAATCCATGATGATTATTTAATAATATAATGGTTGATAATGTAAATTCAATATTTTCATATTGATATGCATATTTTGAGTCATCTAGGTGTTCCGTTGGTAATGGTATCAAATTAATATTTTTACTCTTATGGTGAATTCACTAGTCTTAATAAACTGATTTTCGAAAAAAAAATTATATATATCCTGAAAGAATCAAATGGTATCATGAGGAAAAATAACATGGATTTTTGAGTACATCACTTCCCATAATAGCATAATGTCGGGGAATAATTCCTTATATTCATTATTTTGATTTTTTTTATTTTTTATTCACCTAATATGGGATCAATAATTAATGTTACACATGTTTTCATTTATTTCAAATGATATAGAAAACTCTCGGTTTTTATTGATTATGTCACTATTCAAACTATTTATTCCTTCAGTGGTAATTATTCCCCAATTTCCACAATTGTATATTTTTCTTTACTTTGTGTTTGAAAACACTGAATCTTATGTCTCCATTTCCATAGTTTATAAAGAAATGTATTATACATGATATGTTTGACAATGTATCTTGTTTGGAGTATTTTTAGAGACATATAATACAAATTATGGATTAATTTTTCATTATTTAGTTGGAAAATCAAATAAAATGTTAATTAATTGAAAAAACCCTTTTTATTTAATAGTTATTAAATTTTATAATTATCTAAATATCTAATCCTATGTGATATTAGTAATCCATATAATTAAATAATTTTTAAACTCACAAAACCATTGTATTTTCATGTCCAAGAATATATAGTTTTAAATTAACGTAGTATGTAATGTATGTTTTTATGGATCCAAATTTTAGAGATTGGTTCCCTGGAATTAGAATTGATATCATAGTAGGGCTTAGATAACTTTTGGGATTATGACAGATGAAGAAGAAAATTTATGGTTGATATGTAATTGTTGTTTATTATTTCAGAGGTATAGTTAACACTTTTGAATAATAAATAAACTCACATAAATATAATAATGAATATTTATTGGAATGAATATGTATATTAAATTATATTAATGACATTGAAAAGTGATTTTAGGAAATATTTACATTTTTGGGGATTACTACTATAGAATACATGATTGAGGCATGTATAAATATTATGTTAATTATACACATGGATTTTAGATAATGATGGTTTTATTGATTTTGAGAAAATCAGGTAAGATATTATTTATAGCTTTTGAATTGATTATTTAATTAATAAAAAAGTGATCTGATATATTCATTGTAATATTTATATCATTTTTTAGGATTATGATATATATTGACAAGTTTTTGATATTATCAACTAGTGTTTGATGATAATAGACCTTTTTTGACGGAATACCTTATTTGAATAATGTTTAATGTATTGGTTTTTTAGATGGTTTTGGGAAAGGTATAATTTGGATATTGTATGATCATTGTGCATACATACTTAGTATATGAATATATGAATAATTAATAATTTTTGGTAAATATAAATAACATAAACAAGAATCATAGAGTAAAGTAGATGTTTCTCTATTAGTTATATTTGAAATTATATATATGTTTTCAAAACCGTCAGCAATATTCATCAGTGATTAGTGATTAAAATTGTAATGATACAATTTATTTTGGGTGGGAGGACAATGTAGAACCCTGAGATTCTAAAAAATTACCATCTTTAAATGATTCAAATTTCCTCGATAGCTTTCACTACACACAACACCTATCATAAATATAAATGTGATATATTTAGATAAAAATATTAAAAAATTAACTAATAAATCCCATGTATTGAATTAGTGGGAATTAATTGGATTATATTTTTTATGATGTATTTATAGAAAAAAATAAAAGGATACTTTTAATATGATTGAAATTCAATTAGTATTTCTAAAATTACTAATACTATAATTTTATACGTAAAAATTTATAATTGTAAATATTTTTTTATGAGATGCAATGTTATATTTAAAAAAACATATTATTAGTGATGATAAGATTATTATATATGAATAATTAGTTAATAATAATATATTTAGTAAATGATAGGAAATAGGAATGAGAATGGGGAATATTCTAAAAATCATATTTTCCTATAAAATTAATTTTTCATTATATAAAATTATATAATTTAGGTTAAATTTTTTAGATTTAGATGTTAATTTTAAAATTTTAAATTAATTTTTGGAATTTATCATAGAATTATTATTATAATATGAATTTTTTGTATGTTTAGAAACTGATTTATTTTTAGGTGAAGATTAAAAAATACATTTTTGAAAATATCTCAAATTTTATAACTTTTTAGAAAATATGTATGAATTGAAAATTTATGAAATATTTTCTTTGAAAAATATTTTATGTTACATTTTTTTTAATAATAAAGGTTTTAATTTCAAAACCCATATTGACATTTTATAATTTATTTTATAATTTTAAAAAAATTATTTCCATAATTTTTACAGTTATTATTTGAAAATTATTTTTTATGAATTTTAAAAAATTATCTATATTATATGGATTTATATTTTATAATTATTAGGTAAAAATTACATAATAAGGAAAGAAATTCAGCATAAATGATATGTTACCTTCAAAAAAATAACTTACCACCGTTAAAGATGGAATTTTAAAAGTGAGTATTCAAATGGTAATAATTTAATTAAATGTTTAAAACATGTGTGGGAATGAATTATTTAGGCCTATATGGACCTTATATATTACACTATCCATTATATATTATATTCGGAACCATTTTTATTAATACAGACTTCAAAATAATGATAAGTTTTTCATTTTTACAAATATGTGACCCTTTTCATTTATAAAAAGGGTACTCCATTCATCACATCCCATCACAAAAATATAAAATAATATACGATAAAAAAACCAAAACATTGTTAAACATTCATATCCACCTTCAAGGGGTTTTTGTATTCTCAAAATACTATCCCTATAAGGATTACCATTTTTCACAAAGGATAAAATTATAGAATTTTAGAATACAATTCATACAACTTATTTCTCATTTCTATTACATTATGTTCACATTTTCCTCAAAAAAATCAGTTAAACAATATTAAATAAGATATTATTTTTATCATTAATATAATTTATGTTATTATAATTATTGTAAAATCATTTACCACCTTTTCATTTTCTATTAACAAATACCAAATCATCATTCATGTGTCATGTGGAATACTGGTTGCATAATGCAACATGTTCCATTTCCTTCACTTGATCAAAAGGATAATAATAATAGGGTTTTGAAAATATATTAATTATGTTTATGTAATATTTTATATTTTAATTTATAATCCATATTAATTAATTTTTCCATTCTATGGAAAATAGAGTCACCAAACATAAGTATGTGTAGATTACCACATCATATACATAATTAATTTCAATTCTTGTACTCATCACAACATACATGAATATTAATCAGAATATGTATAATGAATAAATATTGTTAATTTGAAACTATTAATGTTATAGAAATAAAAAAATGGATCACCTATTTACAATACCATTAAAAAAAGCATTGTAAATTTAACATTCCAAAAGAGAGTTTTGAGAAATAAAAAGGATTTCTACACACGATGAAATAAAATTTTTATAGGGAATATATTTTTTATAATTATTTTAAAGAAATATATATCATAATAATAAAAATAAAATAAAATCACTATTCTTATGTTATAATTATATTACAACAAAAAAGAAAATAATTATTCATTAATCATGGTTTATTATAATCTGGGTCAGTTTAACCACCAACTTGAACAATATTATGAATTTGTATCACGGATGACTATGCGAAATTAATTAATAATGTAGTACGATATAAATATCCATATAAATTTTGGTTTTGGTAGGGTTTTATAAATATAATTCAGTGATAATAAAATAACCATTCGTTCCTTATGAATCACCAAAACAAGTTCATTGCCCATTTCAACCTCATGGATCTGAACCAAAAATAATATGAAATGAGATGATATGATTATAAACTATCTTTATTAGTATATTAATGTTACTTATATGATCTAATAATAATGTAATGTTGGGTTACAATAGATACAAACATATCATTGATGAAACTACTTCAAAGTGATAAAGACTACATATAAGATGTTTAACTAGAACTAATGTTTATTTATTTACTAATTATGTATTAATATTATTGATGATTATTGAAAGATAATGTAGTTTTATAATTTATTTAGATTAATTATTTTTCTATATTGAAAAATATGAATTTTTTCATCCACTTGTCCCTTAAGGGAAGGTAGGAAATGACTTGTTGACTCTTTTGGTTAATTCATTAGACTTATTCAGGTGATTGGTGTGCCAAAAAATTATGTATCCCCTCAATTATTTGATAGCTATCATGAGATAATAAATCATGGGGTGTAGTTTATTTCTCCTCCCATATCAGTATAATGTCTTTGTATAAGGTCTTGAAATCATTTTTTGATGTCCAACATTAGGAATTAGACAAAATTGAGATGAATAATTACTATTTACCCTATTTTCATTTATTATCATGGATAAGTCCTGATTTCAGTTTATTATTATTATGGAATTATTCATATTATTTATTCCTATTATGATATGTTTACCAAATTTATTCAATTATTTATTTATAAATACTTGTTTCTTTATTGAGTGTTTTATCTCCCCATTTATTATGTTTATATTTCAATTGGTTGTGAAGAAATTTATTCCATTTGATATTTATAAAAAGTTATAATTTATGTAATGCTTATGTGATATGTTGAATAATTATTTTTGTTGAATGTATTTTATACTTAGTAAAAAATAATATTAAGTTTCCATTAGTTTATAATGAAATTGACTTTATTAGTTTATGATTTTTTCTAACACACTAATGATCAAGACCTAAAAGGTTTTTTAGATGGTTTATAATTTCATATTAATTTTATTTAAGGTATATATTGGAAATATTTATCCAATAATATTTATTTACTATTAAATATTGTATGTAATGTGTGTGTGGGAGGGGGGTCCTATATTATCGAAATAAAAAAGAGGGGTACCCACACCATAACATAGACATTCTACCAGTTTGGTTACCTACCCTGATATCTCTATTGGGATAATAGTCAAGTCTCCACATCACCCAACCATGATAGAATATATGAACCAATAATGCCACCTTGCACCATATATTTTAAATAAAAACGATGGTCAAGAACACATTTTTTGAATAGTTATAACAAGGAAGGGCTTATCATGGGTTTATTCCAGTAATGAAGATGGATATATGAGAGGAAATAACTCTAAAAAATTTACATGATGTGTCTCTTGGTGTGCACTAGGCATATAAAACATATCCTTTCATGTATTATCCCTAATTTCCAACATGGAATAAAAAAATTTATATACTTAACATGTCAATTGAGGCACATAGAATGTGGGAGCACATGGGGTCCTAGAAATATACATCATATACATGGATTAGCTGGCCATGTAGTGTAACATGGCTTGGGGTTGGGGACAAGGTCATGTGATATTTAACTTGGATGGAAACATAATAAAACAAAAAAAGTATACTACTCATATTTTGTTCATTCAAATTAAATTATTTTTTAGTATTTACAAAGAAAGTTATCATTTATGAAAATAATTTTTCAGATTACTGTATCTTCCACAATCTTCAATCATTAAAAAAATCTAATTTGTTGAATAGGTTTGATAGACACATCGAGGGTCAGATTCTAACCATCGTTCACCTGAATGACGTGATTCCATATCCCACTCAAACCTATATCGCACCTCTCATTCCCAACTGAGGATCAATTATCTAATATTTTAGCATTAATCCAATAATTATGTACAAATATTTGAAAAATTATCACATGAATTATTAGTCACACAAACATACATGAATCTAGGGTCGATCCCATCTCGAACTGGAACAATAGTTTAATCATTATCTAACCAAAGGCTATTAATGAAATAAGAAAAAAGGATAAAATAAAAAATAAATTAAGTCAGATAGTTAACAACCATTTAAAAACGAACCATATATCATGATCCTGGAAAACAAAAGTTGAAGTTGTGTATTTAGTGCAACAAATAATCCGGCCCAAATAGAAAACTAGCTATCAAATTATGGGGGTCATGACAATAATAAGGTAGAATTAGAATCTATTATAGATGAATAATATATTTTTTAATCTCAATTATCAAGGAATGAATAAAAAACACAACATGTTCTACATCATCATTGAATCAATTATTCATGAAAAATTAAAACTACAATGATGTTTTTAGAGAACACTGATAGTTCCTCCACATTTGAAAAATTCTTGAGAATCAGTTTGACAATACTTCGATCCCAACATTCATTTCCAATGATTATGTAAATATGATCACTCCCTATACATTGATAGTCTATTTTTTATGTTTCTAAATCTATGGGTTTTCCCTAATATATATTAAATATGTTTTGGACTAATTGAAAATATTAATTAATGAATTAAACATTTTTTTTATTTGTTCATTTAATCTAATTAAAATTTTGATTCATCATAAAACATAATAATTAAAAAAAATTACTATGGAAAAACCCATTTCCTTAGTATAATAGAATAGTATATTCCTCAGATGAGACGTTGATCAATGATAATTATATGAATTCTAAAACATTTTTTCTAAATGGTTAAATTTTTTTTTAATATATAAATTTCATTGTCATAAAATTGACATATTGTTGCACCATCTTTAATGAAAACTGTAAAAGTAAACATAGAAATATAAATTGATCCAATGATTAAAAAATGAGTCAGGATATTATACATGAAAAGATATATTTTCCAATGACAAAAGTCCCAAAAAAATGAGGATATTACATGGGCCACATATAGTTATCATTATAAAATGACAACTTCTAGAGGTTCTCATGCAACCAAATATTTCAAACTAGTAGGATGGATCAATCCAACTATGGGGGATAATGCTATGTCAAAAGAGAATTCACCACCAAGTGTAGAATCAAGAATTACTTAATGATCATGGGGAATATCTTTCTATAATGAATAATCCTATTCAAATATAAATGTTGTGAGACTCTACATAACACAATGAATCCAAAATGAAACTCCAAGTGCCTAATACATTAGTTTGCATATGATTTCTACTTAATGATAGTGGTACTCTACTATACATGGATCCCTTAATCAATATCTATTATTTCATTCACTAGAATCAACCCCATAACCAATGAATTATATGTTTTATTACAATATAAAAGTTAACTACATGGTCTAATGTATAAATGATCAAATATTGTCGTACTGGTAGTCGATCAGTAACTCTTATTGTAAGCAAGACCCACCAATGTTATGTGACCCTACCCACTCTACCAAATTACTACATGCAGGCTTCCAATATATCCTATAAAACATGGATGGTTTTTTCGGTCTGATTATCTATTTGGGGTTGGAACTCCACGATCATCTATTAATGGGTATCAATTAACTTATTGAATCCCCTCCACAACCATGATATGAACCACGATTCATTGTGAGAGACAATCATAAAGGGTACCCTATAATTGTAGATTATTTCCGAAATATACAAGAAAACCAAACTCTCTATTAAAATGTACTCCTAGATATAATTTAAATGAGATGACTTGATAAGTAGATCAATTATCAGAAAAATATATTAATACAATTTCTTTATAACAATGAAAAACCCATAAAAAGCCATTGATATTCAATCCAAATTTAATTCTATGATCTTAAAATGATTACCCAAACCCACTATAACCGAACGCTCTCTCATAAATTGATCACAAGTGAGGCATCGAGAAATAATAATTGTAATAGTGTATCTCATTCCTTCCCAAAAGGACTAACATTGAGGTTCTTCTTAAATATTAATCAATCTAGGATGTACCATAATGTGGTAATTCTGAAAAACAGTCAATACATTCTTTTGTAACATGAATTAAAATAAATAGTACCCATAGAAAAAAATTATGTGATCATTGCCTTCAAAAAATACACAAGGTAAATATCTAGAAGGTTTAATGGTCAAATATAACTATAAAATCAATATACCATAATTTATCCTCTCTTATATACTAGAGAATAATGTATTCTCTACCATCAAATGAAGATATACTGCTCATCTCTCATATTTTCCGGTCAGATTGAATAAGGTTAACTACAATGACACATCCTCCAAAAAGATTTTTTTTTTAATAATTGCATCTTCTACTATATTTACCTTCCCTAGAGTACGTATTATCTCAAATTCGTTACCCTATGAAAATTACAACCAAATTCTATATCTAAGGATGAGGTATATTACAGAAAAGATATTACTAAGATTATGGTGGTTCGAGTAGACTGTAAAATACTTACCCAAAAGTTAATGACACTATATTACAAAATAGAATGACACTATTTCCATATATGATTCATGAATACTATAGTTACACTCTTGGGGTATCAGACATCATGACCAATAAATGACCACCTTTCACCTCTACACCAACATGGACCCGAGCCCAACTGATATGGTATCACATCACACCACATTATAATCATCCTCATCCAGAAGTTTTGAATATGTTGATTGGTTAACTATTGTATCAACTACATGATGGTTCTTTTACACTTATGCTTCAAGGAGAACGAAAGCCCTTTTCATTTCAATGTAGTCATTGATGAAATAGTTGTGGATAATTTTGTCACAATCCAATGTTAGTACCTGCCAAAAATAAGAAGACTCCACACCCATAGTATGATCATAAGAGGGCATGAATCTTATATTGACTGTATCATTTCATGGTACAAAGATACACTATTATTAGAAAATAAATTTCAATAAACATGAATATATCTAATCCTGAACAGACACATTGAGATCTTTTAGAATAACTAGTTCTCTTATGGGTTCTCTTGGATCATCATGAAATGCATTGCATTCTCCTCTTTAGACATATAATAAATTAAAATGTAATTAATAAAAAATACATACAAAGATCCATGAAATGAAAAGAGATATTTCTTGTACATCTCATAACGATAGAGGGGGCATTTATCACACTAACATGCAACTATAGGAACTCATAATGGCTACAGTAAAATCAGAATGACATATTTAGAATATCATCCACATAAACCAATAACTAGTGGAATCAAAATATAAGTTTAATATTGGAGAACCATCTCATGAATAGTATTTTTTATAATAGAACTTTAATCCTTGGAAAATGGTGTTTTCTATAGTACTTCACTTAGTTGAGATGATGATAATCAATTTATACCTTCATGATCACATATTCCATCTTAAGGAAAAAATCTAGTTCCATCTAGGGAGACATACTGGGCTTGAAAAGAGCATTCACATTACCAGCATCTAATTCCCCCCTCATCTCATAGAGTTTAGGATCATCGATCCAAAATGACGCATAATACATTAGAGTTGTACGAGGGTGAAATTCAATTCCAAATTCCATATCTCAACAATTAGGTAATCCCCATACATATATAGGAAGTAATCCATATATTCATTATATATTGTGGGAATCCATGTGTATGAATTTCTAATATATTAACGGATAAACTCACCAAGTGATGGAAGATCGATTGTTGATTCTTACTTACATGCCTCACTTGTTCTCCACTAAGTCCTTCTTAATATTTTTAGATAACATATTTTCATATTACAATAGACATTTAAATCTTCTATGATGACAGTATATCAAGGAATGTTCTTCTAATAACCATTATAATTCAGGAAATATGTAATATGGATTTTTTTCAATGACCAAGAGGCTAAATATGAATCTAACTCCACCGAGCGTCAACAATAACTATTGGAAGATTTTTCTTATTGTAGAATTTGTCCCTAAAACAACCTATAGCTTGAAAAAAAGTGAAACGTTTCTAAATGATTCTTGATATATTGAACATGGGATAATAAGAAAAAATAATTACCTTTTCCTATGTCTTTAAGTGATAGTGTTAAAGTAAATAAGATATGGATCATAACACTAATAATATCATGAATTATTATATAATATTACTCTATAACCAAAAAATGACAAAACTATCTTTCAACTTCTCTTTGTGCTTGGAATTGGGCACCTGGGGGTGTTTCCAAAAGTTGGTCATAATGTATTCCTCCCCTTGAATATGCTCCTTAATCGGATACACCATCCCATATCTCCACATAGCTACCTCAAGGTCCACCCTAACCACCCTTGATAAAAACGTGATTGTGATTCTTCTTATACCGTGGAGGTTTTTCCTATTTATATCCAATGTCTACATCATTATAGGTTAGATAGTTCAGATCTATTTGAACCTGCCTATCATAATGATAACATCATCTATATCTTAGTTGACTAGTTCTCTTGTGAAATCCCGGCATGGATGACCAATGAGACTGGGAATTATTAGGTGAAGACACATGCCCCCAAGAATATTATGTATTAGACCTTTCTAAAATAACAGATTACTATACTCCATGCCATACACTACCATATATATCAACCAGATTCTCTTATATTGGGAAGATCTCTTTTCCAAAATCTACCACTATTATCCTGGAATATGTTTGAATTCATAGGATACCATACAATCTTAGTTTTTCAAATCCATTTCCTACTCAAATATTCATTCTCATAACTATCCATCTCTCACCATGCTGATATAATATAAAATGATGTCAATTGACAATGATTCATAAACTACAATAGAGAAATCACCCTACATCATCATTATAATCTCATGAATCCACATAGATCACAACCCTGAAAGAAAATAATTACCATAAAAAAATGTTGAAACTAAGTTACAGATAGACTGAGATCAATATGTGAATGCTTGATCAGACTCAACCATTGTGCTTCTACTCTATGATGAATTATTTTCATGAGGACAACCATATGATTAAATGGGGTCCACACTAAGTGGAATACTTAAGGCACCTACTAAAGATAATCCACTTTATCCAAAGGGTATGGAATTCACTGAATCCTGAGTGGTCTCTTCAACTGAAAGATGTGTAGTGAACTCTAACTGAACATATCATCATCAAGTCTTGTTGGATCAATCTGTTTCTTAGTATTTAGACTAACAGCAACATGAACAGCTGGAAGTGATTCTATACTCTACTCATTGGGTTGATGAAATGATCTCTACTCTTATAAATGGAACACCTCATGAATGGGTCCCTCTATATTGACTGCCTCACATGATTGGTCATCATAGTGAATCATTATTAAAATCCTAGATGGCTATAATCAAAGAGTCTTATTAAAAAATAACAAGATTCATCATTGTTGAATTAGAATATATAAAAGTTAGCTAAATGACATGAATGTAAATGTCTCTTTCCAGTTTGATAAATATACCACTGGATTCCCAAAAACAGGTTCCCCAATATGATGAGTCAATAAGTTTTTGGTTAGAATCTTGATGTATGGATAAGTAAGTTCCCACACCATAATTGGGATCCTAATCTTGATATCCAAAATCGGAATACCTTAAAACCATTTCCCAATGTCTCCAATAAAATCTAAATGATACATATAACTTTGAAAACCAACCATAGAAGACACATTCTTTGATACCAATTTTTCAAGACCCGATCCTATGAGCCCCACCTGGTAAGAAAATAAGTCAACGGTGACAGCCTCATACAACATCTAATTGGTAATGGGATGTAAACTAACACCATGTTGTTATATCACCCATATGGGTTCCCTTAGGCTAAATCTATTATATACATAAACATCTCCGAGTACATAAAAACTATGATGGATAAATCAAAATATGAAATCCTAATAGAAAAAAATACATTTATTAACCTCTTGAATAACCACTTTGAAAAAATATATATCCAATTTATGAAGGTAAAATACATTCCAAACTGAGAATAAATATTTTTCCATCCTAACAACAAATGGGGATGTAGAGTCTGACTCATGATCACCATAACTGACCACTAACTCTGACCGCCAACACCTATTCTAAGCTCCACCAATACTGATCCCACAAAAGTTATAATATATCAAAATGATGGTGGTTTAAGACCTAAAACATGCATGAAGATCCCATTTAGGTGTTATTATATACATATCAATAAGGATTACTAGAAAACTAAATATGGAATTTAATGAAATAAAGAGTCATGTCATCCCAAAAATAATAATGATGAAACCTATAAATGATAAATTTATCATGTTAATAGCAAGAAGAGACAGTGGAAGATCGTGATCTTCATAGCTAGCTAAAGATGATGATTCTATCTATAACTCTAAGAGTAATTTTGGTACCAAATCCAATAGTCCCCCAAAATCCTACGACGATTAGACTCAACTGGAGTCATGGATTGATGAATAAATGACATTACCAAGTGGTGTTATCCCCAATAGGGTGGATGAACCATGCCTCATATTTTATAAAAAATTAATTAGTACAAGTTGATTTATATATTAACTATTTAATTATGTTTTTTATGGGTTATGTGTAGAATTTTGACTCAGGATCCACATAACCTATACCCCGAGCCACTGGGTCACAAGGCCTCATGCGTGCCTCCCCATATGCAAGAGGCTACAGACAAGTATTGAGTGTATAAAGGCTTTATGGTGTGGATAATATACCCTATTATTATAGTGTTATAGTAGATACATCAATTAATATACGACATCATAAATATATTTAGCTAAAAATATAATAATGTTTAGTTGCGTAAATAACTAATCAAATGAAAACAATATTGAAATAAACATAGGGAGTTTCAAATATAAGAATGTATGGAATGCTTACAAAAATAATGTTATCAAGGGATATTAATATACACAAATTTCAATAAGTAAAATAGCATCACAACTAGAATATTGGGTGAAATATCAGCCATCTACTCCTATGTTTCATCTATAAGAAAAACATATCAACAACTTGTTGAAGGCCCCTTACCCATATCCATACATGTAGACATATACTATTCTTGGATACCCAAGGAATCCCAAGTAGTGTGTGAGATAAATATAGTAGTAGGAAAACAAATAAAATTTATAGACGTAATCCGAACAATTATCATAATTACAATATGTCCAGGTAACATAAAAATATAAAATGATGAATAAATAAATAAAAGCTGACTCAGGTACCTAAGGGAAACCGGGAGGCTTTACCAGCTTCAACGCCTGACTAGAATAAGGTTCGGATGTGTAACCATATATATATATATGTATATGTATTAATAATATACTGATATATATAGTATAGATATATATATTGCGTCCAGCTATATGGGCCATGTTCATGTGGACACTAGTGGCCATATACTTGGAATACTAGTTGCGGGCTGGACCAGGTTGTATCTTAGACATCCATAACCAAAATAATGAGTTTACAAACTCTGTAATAGGTTATATTCTCTACATCTCATGATTAGACATAAACTTCATGATCATCACTTGATATGTTGATTGTGAAATCATGTCAAACTCTAAACATTGGATGTGGTGTGTCATTCCCACCATCCAAAATGTGTTTGTGGTATGAGACGTTATGATCGGAAAATTTTGTAAAGGACCATGATACCTTCATGATCAACATAACCCTTACCATCATAAAAATACCTATATGGAGGTAAAAACTCTTCTATTATATAATACATGAGGGAGTACTTATCACATGTCTCAATATCCATGTTCATTTACATATAAGGCATTTCAATTCTCAATTATTATTTGATATATTCTAACCAAAAGGTATGGTCTTCCCACAGTATATGTGTCATGTCAATAGACCCAATTAATTAACTTGAGGAATGAAAATCATCATGATGACTTTATTCAATTCAATTTATTTCATTTAAATCATTTTAATTAATTTATTGAAGGGAAAGCACATGTATGATCCATTCCCTATAATCAATTCACTAAATTCATTTATCAATGAAAACTTAAACTATGATGACAAAAATTCATTTTAAAGCGGGTTCCATGGTCAGTAAACTAATTGTATACATTATCACTTCCAATTATATGTTGTACAAGAACATAATAGGTTCTTTTTATTCCATTAAACAATTATATATTAAGCAAAATTCAAAATTATGTCTAGTTTTAATGCCTTAAAGGAATTCTCAGAACTTTTATAATTAATCATTTAGGGGAAATTCAACATGGAAGACCAAAGGGGTGTCCATAAATGAGATCAATCACTGATAATACACTAAACAAGGATCAAAAGACATGTATCAAGTTATAAGGATATATTTGATATAATGAATTCAATTAAAAGGAGACACTCAAGAAGAGCTAACATGTGGTTGAATGGAATAGAAACAAATCATCAAAAATCATGGGGTATAATGAAGAATTCACCTACCTAAAGGTCTTAGTTTACTCCAAGATAAATATTGGTTATAGATTCATAAATGATTAGAGGAAAATGATGAAACACTATAACAACATGAAAATAATGAAATTTTCTTATACCCAAATAGCACAATAGATCTGGGAATAAAATTAAATCAAAGTTAGGAGACAAGAAAAAAATTTCTAGATAAATCTGATTCTTCTGATGGATCATCATTTGTAGTCTATATGTGTGAGTTCCCTAAAATCCAAGGTTGAGAGAGATTCAAAAAATCAGGTTGGGGAAAAATTGTGGCATGCTCGAATGGGATATGGTAAAATAGAAATTATTTTTATGTTTAAGTGAGGTGAAAAAATACATTTTACCCTAAAAAAGAATGGTGGATAGATTGGGAAAACCATGCACAAATCATTTCACATTCACTACTTCAATGGGAACCCCACACGGTTTGGTTCACATTTGCATAACTACCTGTAATCATTGAAAACATATACGATCAAGAAACCATGAATCAATCTGTGTGCATACACATAGAGACACACTATTTTAAAAAAGCAGTATAAATCATAATGTACTTCTATTTCACCCCGCTTTGTTAGGAGAAACCCAATGGGTTGAGAGACATAGTTTCCCCTAACCCTGTGGCCACGTAATTTTTCCCATTTGTTGGAAATCCATGCTCCAAATGAGACCCTGATTCACTAGTTAATTTTCATAGGATATAATACACCATTAACAAGATTAAAACAAGGGATTAAATTGAAAATAAAATGAGTCATACCATAGAGAAAATATGGGTTGTATTAACCTCCCCTTCAGAAAGAAACTCATCCCTAAGTTGGTCTTCTAATTGTAAATGGTTATCTTCCTTAATGACTTTGGATCATTGTACATGTATATCAGCTTCCCATCCAATGTCCAATCATGTAATCAGTCATTCTTCCATAAAACTCATTCCAAATAACGTTCCTTCTTCGGGGGGTCTTCAGGTGCATATCGAAAAAACGAACAAGGTAATCTTCAAAGGAATAATCCATATCCATCAAAAACACATTAGGCTGAACAAAATGTGATTGGTTTGGACTGTATTGGAATAATTGTGATACTTAAAACACATAAAAAATAGACTAATATCTGTGAGGAAGTTACAGCTGATAATCCACTAGTTATATCCATTTCACAAGCTCGATGGTTCTAATGAACATTAATGAGAGATTACCCTACATACGAATACATTTATGGGATAACTTGGGGGAAATTCCAATAAAATTCATTATCCAACAACAAACTCAAGAGGCCATCATCTTATGTTAGTATACAACAACTATCTATACTGAGCGTTCATCATGTGATTTTGGGTCAGTGAGACCTTCTTGATAGAATCCTATATTAGACATGGTCTAAGAATATTTTCCCCCTACCACTATCCAACACATAGGTGAACTAAAAGACCAACCATAGAAGGGTTCATAAGTATCCATAATAACTATATCATGTAAATTTTTATAATTAGGTAACTCAATAAACAGAATGTGTTTCACCCAAGAACCCCAAAATTCATGGACACATGCAATGATCATGTCGCCTAAAAAAGAATCATACACATTGTATGACCATAAAAATGTGGGTGATTGTTAATTCTCAGAAACACATATGTACCTAGATCCTTCTCCAACCCCTTCATGAACCATGACATAAAATGATTGTCTATGTTAGAAATGATATAACAATGAGATTCATGGAGAAGTACAATCTCCCTGATGTAAAACCATCATAGGTCATCAACGAAGAAGGTCTCTCACATCAGTAGGAAGTGTGTGGACTTTTTCAAATGATCAATAAAAACCCACAATGTATCATTGCAAAAGGTGATATATGTAAACTAGTCATAAAATACATTAAAACAATGCCCCATTTCCAACCAAGAATGGACAATGACTATAATTTCATTCCAGTCACTGATGTTATACCTTTAGCTTCTAATAGGAGGAAGACGAAGTGGTGAAGTTGAAAATATCAAATTTCATACTAGGCCAACAATAATGGCATCGTAGATCTCGATAATTGTTTTCAAAATGAGGTGAATTTCCCATGTTGAGGTGTGAAGTTACAAATTCATCTCTTCAATGGTGTCTTATGGGACCCATACTCACCCATGAAACTGATTAATTTTTCGGTGAAGATTAAAATATACATTTTTGAAAATATCTCAAATTTTATAACCTTTTTAGAGAATATGTATGAATTGAAAATTTATGAAATATTTTCTTTGAAAAATATTTTATGTTTCATTTTATTTTTAATAATACAAGTTTTATTTTAAAACCCCATATTGACATTTTATAATTTGTTTTATAATTTTTAAAAAATTATTTCCATAATTTTTACAGTTATTATTTTAAATTTATTTTTTATGAATTTTAAAAAATTCTCCATATTATATGGATTTAGATTTTATAATTATTAGGTAAAAATTACATATGAAGGAAAAAAATTCAGCATAAAGGATATGTTACCTTCAGAAAAAATAACTTACCACCGTTAAAGATGGAATTGTAAAAGTGAGTATTCAAATGGTAATAATTTAATTAAATGTTTAAAACATATGTGGGAATGAATTATTTAGTCCTAGATGGACCTTATATATTACACTATCCATTATATATTATATTCGGAACCATTTTTATTAATAGAGACTTTAAAATAATGATAAGTTTTTTGTTCTTACAAAAATGTGACCCTTTTCATTTATAAAAAGGGTACTCCATTCATCACGTCCCATCAAAAAAATATAAAATAATATATGATAAAAAAACCAAAACATTATTAAACATTCATATCCACCTTCAAGAGGTTTTTGTATTCTCAAAATACTATCCCTACAAGGATTACCATTTTTCACACAGGATAAAATTATATAATTTTGGAATACAATTTATACAACTTATTTCTCATTTCTATTACATTAAGATCACATTTTCTTCAAAAAATTAGTTAAACAATATTAAATAAGATAATATTTTTATCATTAATATAATTTATGTTATTATAATTATTGTAAAATCATTTACCACCTTTTCATTTTCTATTAACAAATACCAAATCATCATTCATGTGTCATGTGGAATACTGGTTGCATAATGAAACATGTTCCATTTCCTTCACTTGAACAAAAGGATAGTAATAATAGGGTTTTGAAAATATATTAATTATGTTTATGTAATATTTTTTATTTTAATTTATAATCCATATTAATTCATTTTTCCATTCTATGGAAAATTGAGTCACCAAACATAAGTATGTGTAGATTACCACATCATATACATAATTAATTTAAATTCTTGTACTCATCACAACATACATGAATATTAAACATAATATTTTTGATGAATAAATATTGTTAATTTGAAACTATTAATTTTATATAAATAAAAAAATGGATCACCTATTTACAATACCATTAAAAAAAGCATTGTAAAATTAACATTCCAAAAGAGAGTTTTGAGAAATAAAAATAATTTCTCCACACGATGAAATAAAATTTTTATAGGGCATATATTTTTTATAATTATTTTAAAGAATTATATATCATAATAATAAAAATAAAATAAAATCACTATTCTTATGTTATAATTATATTACAACAAAAAAACAAAATAATTATTCATTAATCATGGTTTATTCTAATCTGGGTCAGTTTAACCACCAACTTGAACAATATTATGAATTTGTATCACGGATGACTATGAGAAATTAATTAATAATGTAATATGATATAAATATCCATATAAAATTTGGTTTTGGTAGGGTTTTATAAATATAATTCATTGATAATAAAATGACCATTCGTTCATTAATAATCACCAAAACATGCTCATTGCCCATTTCAACCTCATGGATCTGAACCAAAAATAATATGAAATGAGATTATATGATTATAAACTATCATTATGAGTATATTAATGTTACATATATGATCTAATAATAATGTAATGTCGGGTTACAATAGATACAAACATATCATTGATGAAACTACTTCAAAGTGATAAAGACTACATATAGGATGTTTAACTAGAACTAATGTTTATTTATTTACTAATGATGTATTAATATTATTGATGATTATCGAAAGATAATGTAGATTTACAATTTATTTAGATTTATTATTTTTATATATTGATAAATATGAATTTTTTCATCCACTTGTCCCTTAAGGGAAGGTAGGAAACGACTTGTTGACTCTTTTGGTTAATTCATTAGACTTATTCAGGTGATTGGTGTGCCAAAAAATTATGTATCCCCTCAATTATTTGATAGGTATAATGAGACAATAAATCATGGGGTGTAGTTTATTTCACCACCCATATCAGTATAATGTATTTTTATAAGTTCTTGAAAACATTTTTTGATGTCCAACATTATGAATTAGACAAAAATGAGATGAATAATTACTATTTACCCTATTTTCATTTATTATCATGGATAAGTCATGATTTCAGTTTATTATTATTATGGAATTATTCATATTATTTATTCCTATAATGATATGTTTACCATATTTATGCAATTATTTATTTATAAATACTCGCTTCTTTATTGAGTGTTTTAGCTCCCCATTTATTATGTTTATATTTCAATTGGTTGTGAAGAAATTTATTCCATATGATATTTATAAAAAGTTATAATTTATGTAATGCTTATGGGATATGTTGAATAATTATTTTTTTGAATGTATTTTATACTTAGTGAAAAATAATATTATGTTTCCATTAGTTTATAAGGACATTGAGTTTATTAATTTAGGATTTTTTCTAACACTCTAATGATCTATACCTAAAAGGTTTTTTAGATGGTTTATAATTTCATATTAATTTTATTTAAGGTATCTATTGGAAATATTTATCCAATAATATTTATTTACTATTAAATATTGTATGTAATGTATGTATTTCAGTATTTTGATCATGGACAGCGGGTCAGGGGAATCATATTGATAACTTAAAATGGTATATGACCCATGTCTCATCTATACTCGATGATGAGGGGGTTCCAATCCACTGATAAATGATTTATGACTTGAGGTGTGCATTGGTGTGTGTGTGGGGGAGGGGGGGTCCTATATTATCGAAATAAAAAAGAGGGGTACCCACACCCTAACAAAGACATTCTACCAGTTTGATTACCTACCTTGATATCTTTATTGGGATAACAGTCAAGTCTCTACATCACCCAACCATGCTAGAATATATGAACCATTCCTACCACCTTGAACCTTATATTTTAAGTAAAAACGATGGTCAAGAACAACTTTTTGAATAGTTATAACAAGGAAGGGATTATCATGGGTTTAATTCAAGTAATTAAGATGGATATATGAGAGTAAATAACTCTAAAAAATTTATATTTTGTGTCTCTTGGTGTGCACTAGGCATATAAAAAATATCCTTTCATGTATTTTCCCTACTTTCCAACATGAAATAAAACAATTTATATACTTAACATGTCAATTTAGGCACATAGAATGTGGGAGCACATGGGGTCCTAGAAATATACAACATATACATGGATTAGCTGGCCATGTAGTGTAACATGGCTTGGGGTTGGGGACAAGGTCATGTGATATTTAACATGGATGGAAACATAATCAGACAGAAAAAATATACTACTCATATTTTGTTCATTCAAATTATATTATTTTTTTATTATTTACAAAGAAAGTTATCATTTATGAAAATAATTTTCCAGTTTACTAGATCTTCGACAATCTTCAAACATTAAAAAAATCTAATTTGATGAATAGGGTTGATAGACACATCGAGGGTCAGATTCTAACCATCGTTCACCTGAATGACGTGATTCCATTTCCCACTCAAACCTCCATCGCACCTCTCATTCCCAACCAAGGATCAATTATCTAATATTTTAGCATTAATCCAATAATGATATACAAATATTTGAAAAATTATCACATGAATTATTAGTCACACAAACATACACGAATCTAGGGTCGATCCCATCTCGAACTGGAACAATATTTTAATCATTATCCAACCAAAGGCTATTAATGAAATAAGAAAAAAGGATAAAATAAAAAATAAATTAAGTCAGATAGTTAATGACCATTTAAAAACAAATCATATATCATGAACCTGGAAAACAAAAGTTGACGTTTTGTATTTAGTGCAACAAATAATCAGGTCCAAATATAAAACTAGCTATCAAATTATGGGGGTTATGACAATAATAAGGTAGAATTAGAATCTATTATAGATGAATAATATATTTTTTAATCTCAATTATCAAGGAATGAATAAAAACACAACATGTTCTACATCATCATTGAATCAATTATTCATGATAAATTAAAACTACAATGATGTTTTTAGAGAACACTGATAGTTCCTCCACATTTGTAAAATTCTAGAGAATCAGTTTGACAAAACTTCAATCCCAACATTTATTTCCAATGATTATATAAATATGATCACTCCCTATACATTGATAGCCTATTTTTATTATGTTTCTAAATCTATGGGTTTTCCCTAATATATATTAAATATGTTTTGGACTAATTGAAAATATTAATTAATGAATTAAATATATATTTTTATTTGTTCGTTTAATCTAATTAAAATTTTGATTCATCGTAAAACATAATAATTAAAAAAAATGACTACGGAAAAACCCATTTACTTAGTATAATAGAATTTTAGATTCCTCAGATGAGACGCTGATCAATGATGATTATATGAATTCTAAAATAGGTTTTTTAAATGGATTAAAATATTTATTTTTTTTAATATATAAATTTCATTGTCATAAAATTGATATAATGTTGCACAATCTTTAATAAAAACTGTAAAAGTAAACATAGAAATATAAATCTATCCAATGATTAAAAAATGAGTCAGGATATTATACATGAAATCATAGATTTCCCCATGATAAAAAGTCCCAAAAAATGAGGATATTACATGGGCCACATATAGTTATCATTATAAAATGACAACTTCTAGAGGTTCTCATGCAACCAAATATTTCAAAATAGTAGGATGGATCAATATTGTAGGATCCCCTATTATAAATCCTTGATCATCACCTATTACCCTAAATAGGGGGATCAATCCTCTACATATTACATGCCCTATTCAATAAAATGTGACGATTTATGCATGTATCACCTTAGTCACAACATGTGGAATATTCAATGGACTCAATCCAACTATGGGGGATAATGCTATGTCAAAAGAGAATTCACCACCATGTGTAGAATCAAGAATGACTTAATGATCATGGGGAATATCTTTCTATAATGAATAATCCTATACAAATATAAATGTTGTGAGACTCTACATAACACAATGACTCCAAAATGAAACTCCAAGTGCCTAAGACATTAGTCTGCATATGACTTCTACTTAATGATAGTGGTACTCTTCTATACATGGATCCCCTAATCAATATCTATTATTTCATTCACTAGAATCGACCCCATAACCAATGAATTATATGTTTTATTACAATATAAAAGTGAACTACATGGTATAATGTATAAATGATCAAATATTGTCGTACTGGTAGTCGATCAGTAACTCTAATTGTAAGCAAGACCCACCAAAGTTATGTGATCCTACCCACTCTACCAAATTACTACATGTCAGATTCCAATATATCCTATAAAACATGGATGGTTTTTTCGGTTTGATTATCTGTTTGGGGTTGGAACTCCATGATCATCTCTTAATGGTTATCAATTAACTTATTGAATCCCCTCCACAACCATGACATGAACCATGATTCATTGTGAGAGACAATCATAAAGGGTACCCTATAATTGTAGATTATTTCCGAAATATACAAGCAAACCAAACTCTCTATCAAGCTGTACTCCTAGATATAATTTAAATGAGATTAGTTGATAAGTAGATCAATTATCAGAAAAATATATTATAATAATTTCTTTCTAACAATGAAAAACCCATAAAAATCCATTGATATTCAATCAAAATTTCATTCTAGGATCTTAAAATGTTTACCCAAACCCACTATAACCAAACGTTCTCTCGTCAATTGATGACAAGTGAGGCATCGAGAAATAATCATTGTAATAGTGTATCTCATTCCTTCCCAAAAGGACTACCATTGAGGTTCTTCTTAAATATTAATCAAACTTGGATGTACCGTAATGTGGTAATTCTGAAAAACACTCAATACATGATTTTGTAACATGAATTAAAATAAATAGTACCCATATAAAAAAATTATGTGATCATTGCCTTAAAAAAATACACAATGTAAATATCTAGAAGGTTTAATGGTCAAATATAACTATAAAATCAATATACCATAATTTATCCTCTCTTATATGCTAGAGAAGAATGTATTCTCTACTATCAAATGAAGATATACTGCTCATCTCACATATTTTCGGGTCAGATTTAATGAGGTTAACTACAATGAAACATCCTCCAAAAAGATTTATTTTTTTTAATAATTGCATCTTCTACTAGATTTACCTTCTCTAGAGTATGTAATATCTCAAATTCGCTACCCAATGAAAATTACAACCAAATTCTATATCTAAGGATGGGGTATATTACAGAAAAGATATAACTAAGACTATGGTGGTTCGAGTAGACTGTAAAATACTTACCCAAAATTTAATGCCACTATATTCCAAAATAGAATGACACTATTTCCATATATGATTGATGAATACTATAGTTCCACTCTTGGGGTATCAGACATCACGACCAATAAATGACCACCTTTCACCTCTACACCAACATGGACCCGAGCCCAACTCATATGGTATCACATCACACCACATTATAATCATCCACATCCAGTAGTTTTGAATATGTTAATTGGTTAAATATTGTATCAACTACATGATGGTTCTTTTACACTTTTGCTTCAAGGAGAACGAAAGCCCTTTTCATTTCAATGTAGTCATTGATGACATAGTTGTGGATAATTTTGTCACAATCCAATGTTAGTACCTACCAAATATAAGAAGACTCCACACCCATAATATGATCATAAGAGGGCATGAATCTTATATTGACTATATCATTTCATGGTGTAAAGATAAACTATTATTAGAAAATAAATTTCAATAAAAATGAATATATCTAATCTAGAACTGACACATTGAGATCTTTTAGAATAACTAGTTCTCTTATGGGATCTCTTGGATCATCATGAAATGCATTGCATTCTCCACTTTAGACATAAAATAAATTAAAATGCAATTAATAAAAAATACATACAAAGATCCATGAAATGAAAAGAGATATGTCTTATACATCTCATAATGATAGAGGGGGAATTTATCACACTAACATGAAACTATAGGAACTCATAATGGATACAGTAAAATCAGAATGACATATTTAGAATATCATCCACATAAACCAATAACTAGTGGAATCAAAATATAAGGTAAATATTGGAGAACCATCTCATGAATTGTATTTTTTATAATAGCACTTTAATCCTTGGAAAATGCTGTTTTCTAATGTACTTCAATTAGTTGAGATGATGATAATAAATGTATACCTTCATGATCACATATTCCATCTTAAGGAAAAAATCTAGTTCCATCTAGGGAGACATACTGGGCTTGAAAAGATCATTCACATTACCAGCATCTAATTCCCCCCCACCCCCCTCATCTCATATAGTTTAGGATCATCGAACCAAAATGACGAATAATACATTAGATTTGTACGAGGGTGAAATTCAATTCCAAATTCTATATCTCAACAATTAGGTAATCCCCATACATATATGGGAAGTTATCCATATATTCATTATATATTGTGGGAATCCATGTGTACGAATTTCCCATATATTAAGGGATAAACTCACCAAGTGATGGCAGATCGATTGTTGATTCTTACATACATGCCTCACTTGTATCTCCACTAAGTCCTTCTTAATATTTTTAGATAACATCTTTTCATATTACCATAGACATTTAAATCTTCATTGATGACAGTATATCTAGGAATGTTCTTCTAATAACCATTATATACTAGGAAATATGTAATATGTATTTTTTTTCAATGATCAAGAGGTTAAATATGAATCTACCTCCACCGAGCGTCGACAATCACTATTGTAAGAGTTTTGTTATTATAGAATTTGTCCCTAAAACACCCTATAGCTAGAAAAAAAGTGAAAAGTTTCTAAATGATTCTCGATCTCTTGAACAAGGGATACTAAGAAAAAATAATTACTTTTTCCTATGTCTTTAAGTGAGAGTGTTAAAGTAAATAAGATATAGATCATAACTCTAATAATATCATGCATTATTATATAATATTACTCTATAGCCAAAAAATGACAAAACTATCTTTCAACTTCACTTTGTGCTTGGAATTGGGCACCTGGGGGTGTTTCCAAAAGTTGGTCATAATGTATTCCTCCCCTTGAATATGTTCTTTAATCGGATACACCATCCCATATCTCCACAAAGATACCATAGGGTCCACCCTAACCACCCTTGATAAAAACATGATTGTGATTCTTCTTATACCGTGGAGGTTTTTCCTATTTATATCCAATGTCAACATCATTATAGGTTAGATAGTTCAGATCTATTTGAACCTACCTATCATAAGGATAACATCATCTATATCTTAGTTGACTAGTTCTCTTGTGAAATCCCAGCATGGATGACCATTGAGACAGGGAATTATTATGTGAAGACAGATGCCCCCAAGAATATTATGTATTAGACCTTTCTAAAATAACAGATTACTATACTCCATGCCATACACTACCATATATATCTACCGGATTCACCTATATTGGGATGGTCTCTTTTACAAAATCTCCCACTATTATCCTGGAATATGTTTGAATTCATAGGATACCATAAAATCTCAATTTTTCATATCCAGTTCCTACTCAAATATTCATTCTCATAAGTATCCATCTCTCACCATGTCGATATAATATAAAATGATGTCGATAGACAATTATTCATAAACTACAATAGACAAATCACCCTACATAATCATTATAATCTCATGAATCCACATAGATCACAACCCTGAAAGAAAATAATTACCATAAAAAATGTTGAAACTAAGTGACAGATAGACTGAGATCATAATGTGAATGCTTAATCAGACTCAACCATTGTGCTTCTACTCTATGATGAATTATTTTCATGAGGACAACCATATGATTAACTGGGGTCCAAACTAAGGGTAATACTTAAGGCACCTACTAAAGATAATCCACTTTATCCAAAGGGTATGGAATTCACTGAATCCTGAGTGGTCTCTTCAACTGAAAGATGTGTAGTGAACTCTAACTGAACATATCATCATCAAGTCTTGTTGGATCAATCAGTTTCTTAGTATTTAGTCTAACAACAACATGAACAGATGGAGGTGATTCTATACTCCACTCATTTGGTGGATGAAATGATCTCTACTCTTATAAATGGAACACCTCGTGAATGGGTCCCTCTATATTGACCGCCTCACATGATTGGTCATCATAGTAAATCATTATTAAAATCCTAGATGGATATAATCACAGAGTCTTGTTGAGAAATAACAAGATTCATCATGGTTGAATTAGAATATATAAAAGTTGTCTAAATGACATGAATGTAAATGTCTCTTTCCAGTTTGATAAATAAAAATTTGGATTCCCAAAAATAGGTTCCTCAATATGATGAGTCAATAAGTTTGTGGTTAGAGTCCTGATGTATGGATAAATAAGTTCCCACACCATAATTGGGATCCTAATCTTGATATCCAAAATCAAAATACCTTAAAACCATTTCCCAATGTTTCCAATCAAATCTAAATGATACATATAACTTCGAAAACCAACCATAGAAGACACATTATTTGATACCAATTTTTCAAGACCCGATCCTACGAGCCCCACCTGGTTAGAAAATAAGTCAACGATGACAGCCTCATACAACATCTAATCGGTAATGGGATGTAAACTAACACCATGTTGTTATATCACCCATATGGGTTCCCTTAGGCTAAATCTATTATATACATAAACATCTCCGAGTACCTAAAAACTATGATGGATAAATCAAAATATGAAATCCTATGAGAAAAAAATACATTTATTAACCTCTTGAATAACCACTTTGAAAAAATATATATCCAATTTATGAAAGTAAAATACATTCCAAACTGAGAATAAATATTTTTCCATCCTAACAACAAATGGGGATGTAGAGTCTGACTCATGATCACCATAACTGACCACTAACTCTGACCGTCAACCCCTATTCTACGCTCCACCAATACTGAGCCCACAAAGGTTATAATATATCTAAATGTTGGTGGTTTAAGACCTAAAACATGCATGAAGATCCCATTTAGGTGTTATTATATACATACCAATAAGGATTCCTAGAAAACTAAATATGGAATTTAATGAAATAAAGAGTCATGTCATCCCAAAAATAATAATGATGAAACCTATAAATTATAAATTTATCATGTTAATAGAATGAAGAGAGAGTGGAAGATCATGATCTTCATAGCTAGCTAAAGATGATGATTCTATCTATAACTCTTCGAGTTATTTCAGTACCAAATCCAATAGTCCCTCAAAATCCTACGACGATTAGATTCAACTGGAGTCATGGATTGGTGAATGAATGACATTACCA
This sequence comes from Viscum album, assembly GCA_963277665.1. NCBI lineage: Eukaryota > Viridiplantae > Streptophyta > Magnoliopsida > Santalales > Viscaceae > Viscum > Viscum album. The sequence goes on from OY728127.1 coordinate 322,675,490, forward strand.
AGTGGTGTTATCCCCAATAGGGTGGATGAACCATGCCTCATATTTTATAAAAAATTAATTAGTTCAAGTTGATTTATATATTAACTATTTAATTATGTGTTTTATGGGGTATGTGTAACATTTTGACTCAGGATCCACATAACCTATACCCCGAGCCACTGGGTCACAAGGCCTCATGCGTGCCTCCCCATATGCTAGAGGCTGCTGACAAGTAGTGATTGTATAAAGGCTTTATGGTGTGGATAATATACACTATTATTATATTGTTATAGTAGATACATCAATTAATATACGAAATCATAAATATATTTAGCTAAAAAATATAATAATGTTTAGTTGCGTAAATAACTAATCAAATGAAAAAAAATATTGAAATAAACAGAGGGAGTGTCAAATATAAGGATGTATGGAATGCTTACAAAAATAATGTTATCAAGGGATATTAATATACACAAATTTCAATAAGTAAAATAGCATCACAAATAGAATATTGGGTGAAATATCATCCATCTACTCCTATGTTTCATCTATAAGAAAAACATATCAACAACTTGTTGAAGGCCTCTTACCCATATCCACACATTTAGACATATACTATTCTTGGATACCCAATGAATCCCAAGTAGTTTGTGAGATAAATATAGTAGTAGGAAAACAAATAAAATGTATAGATGTAATCCAAACAATTCTCATAATTATAATATGTCCATGTAACATGAAAATATGAAATGATGAATAAATAAATAATAGCTAACTCAGGTACCTAAGGGAAACTGGGAGGCTTTACTAGCTTCCACGCCTGACTAGAATAAGGTTATGATGTGTAACCATATATATATATATATATGTATATATATTAATAATATACTGATATATATAGTATAGATATATATATTGCGTCCAGCTATATGGGCCATGTTCATGTGGACACTAGTGGCCATATACTTGGAATACTAGTTGCAGGCTGGACCAGGTTGTATCTTAGATATCCATAACCAGAATAATGAGTCTACAGACTCTGTAATAGGGTATATTCTCTACATCTCGTGATTAGACATACACTTCATGATCATCACTTGATATGTTGATTGTGAAATCATGTCAAAACTCTAAACATTGGATGTGGTGTGTCATTCCCACCATCCAAAATGTGTTTTTGGTGTGAGACGTTATGATCGAAAACTTTTGTAAAGGACCATAATACCTTCATGATCAACATAACCCTTACCATCATAAAAATACCTATATTAAGGTAAAAACTCTTCTATTATATAATACATGAGGGAGTACTTCTCTATGTCTCAACATCCATGTTCATTTACATATAAGGCATTTCAATTCTCAATTATTATTTGATATATTCTATCCAAAAGGTATGGTCTTCCCACAGTATATGTGTCATGTCAATAGACCCAAATAATTAACTTGAGGAATGAAATTCATCATGAAGACTTTATTCAATTCAATTCAATTCATTTAAATCATTTTAATTAATTTCTTGAAGGGAAATTACATGTATGATCCATTCCCTATAATCAATTCACTAAATTCATTTATCAATGAAAACTTAAACTATAATGATAAAAATTCATTTTAAAGCGGGTTCCATGGTCAGTAAACTAATTGTATACATTATCACTTCAAATTATATGTTTTACAAGCACATAATAGGTGCTTTTTCTTCCATTAAACAATTATATATTAAGGGAAATTAAAAATTATTTCTAGTTTTAATGCCTTAAAGGAATTCTAGGAACTTTAATAATTAATCATTTAGGGAAAATTCAACATGGAAGACCAAAGGGGTGTACATAAATGAGATCAATAACCAATAATACACTAAATAAGGATCAAAAGACATGTATCAAGTTATAAGGATATATTTGATATAATGAATTCAATTAAAAGGAGACACTCAAGAAAATCCAACATGTGGTTGAATGGAATAGAAACAAAGCATCAGAAATCATGGGGTATAATGAAGAATTCACCTACCTAAAGGTCTTAGATTACTCCAAGATAAATATTGGTTATAGATTCAGAATTTATTAGATGAAAATGATGAAACACTATAACAACATAAAAATAAATAAATGGTCTTATACCCAAATAGCACAATAGATCTGGGAATAAAATTAAATCAGTGTTAGGAGACAAGAAAAAAATTTCTAGATAGATCTGATTCTTCCGATGGATCATCATTTGTAGTCTATATATGTGAGTTCCCTAAAATCCAAGGATGAGAGAGATTAAAAAAAGCAGGTTGGGGAAGAAGTGTTGCATGCTGGAATGGGATATGGTAAAATAGAAATTATTTTTATGTTTTAGTGAGGTGAAAAAATACATTTTACCCTAATAAAGAATGGTGGATAGTTTGGGAAAACCATGCACAAAAAATTTCACATTCACTACTTTAACGGGAACCCCACACGGTTTGGTTCACATTTGACTAACTACCTATAATCATTGAAAACATATACGATCAAGAAACCATGAATCTATCTGTGTGCATACACATAGAGACACACTATTTTAAAAAAGCAGTATAAATCATAATGTACTTCTATTTCACCCCGCTTGGTTAGGAGAAACCCAATGGGTTGAGAGGCACAGTTTCCCCTAACCCTGTGGCCAAGTAATTTTTCCCATTTGTTGGAAATCCAGGCTCCAAATGAGACCTTGATTCTCTAGTTAATTTTCATAGCATGTAGTACACCATTAACAAGATTAAAACAAGGGCTTAATTTGAAAATAAAATGATTCATACCATAGTGAAAATATGGGTTCTATTAACCTCCCCTTCAGAAAGAAACTCATACCTAAGTTGGTCTTCTAAGGGTAAATGGTTATCTTCCTTAATGAGTTTGGACCATTGTACATGTATATCAGCTTCCCATCCAATGTCTCATTATGTAATCAGTCATTCTTCCATAAAACTAATTCCCAATAAAGTTCCTTCTTCGGAGGGTCTTAAGGTGCATATCAAAAAAACAAACAAGGTACTCTTCAAAGGAATAATCCACATCCATCAAAAACACATTAGGCTGAACAAAATGTGATTGGTTTGGACTGTATTGGAATAATTTTGATACTTAAAATACATAAAACATAGACTTATATCTATGAGGAAGTTACAAATTATAATCCTCTAGTCGTATCCATTTCACAACCTCGATGGTTCTAATGAACATTAATGAGAGATTACCCTACATACGAATACATTTATGGGATAACTTGGGGGAAAATTCCAATAAAATTAATTCTCCAACAACAAACTCAAGAGTCCATCATATTATGTTAGTATACAACAACTATCTATACTGAGCGTTCATCATCTGATTTTTGTTCAGTGAGACCTTCTTGATAGAATCCTATATTAGACATGGTCTAAGAATATTTTCCCCCTTCCACTATCCAACACATAGGTGAACTAAAATACCAACCATAGAAGGCTTCATAAGTATCCATAATAACTATAGCATGGAAATTTTTATAATAAGGTAACTCAATAAACGGAATGTGTTTCACCCAAGAACCCCAAATTTCATGGACACATGCAATGATCATGTCTCCTAAAAAAGAATCATACACATTGTATGACCATAAGAATGTGGGTGATTGTTAATTCTCAGAAACACATATGTACCTAAATCCTCCTTCAACCCCTTCATGAACCATGTCATTAAATGAGTGTCTATGTTAGAAATGATGTAACAATGAGATTCATGGAGAAGTACAATCTCCCTGATGTAAAACCATCATAGCTCATCAACGAAGAAGGTCTCTCGCATCAGTAGGAAGTGTGTGGACTTTTTCAAATGATCAATAAAAACCCACAATGTATCATTCTTTAAGGTGATATATGTAAACTAGTCATAAAATACATTAAAAAAATTCCCCATTTCCAACCAAGAATGGACAATGACTATAATCTTCATTCCAGTCACTGATGTTACACCTTTAGCTTCTAATAGGAGTAATACGAAGTGGTGAAGTTGAAAATATAAAATTTCATACTAGGCCAACAATAATGGCATCGTAGATCTCGATAATTTTTTTTACAATGAGGTGAATTTCCCATGTTGAGGTGTGAAGTTACAAATTCATCTCTTCAATGGTGTCTTATGGGACCCATACTCACCCATGAAACAATAGTTTATCATCCCCATACATGATGAAACTTTATTATGTATCATTATATGAAATTATTTCCATTAGAAAAAGTACTTCAGGATCATATAACTTCATCATTCTTACTCGTTATAGAAGTTTTTATGTAACTGCTAAGGTAGTGAGGATAATCTAACCATGGTCTTCCTAAACCTCAATGTTCATCATTAAAAACAGGGTCATGATATTTCATTCCCTAATGGCCTCCTAAAATTCGTGCACATGATTCTTCCAAATCATATAATCAACCATTTCAATGCCTTCTAAGAATGTAGGTGGGCTTAGAATCGAACAACTATAGGTAGTCATCCCACCTATGCTACCTGAGATTCAGATCATGCTATATAATGATGTACTTGTGGATTTTGTGATCTATGAACACAAAAAAATGATATCCAAGTAGATACATTCCCTGACAACATAGATCTCTAACTACAATATCTCACATGAGGTCATGCATCAAATAATTCTGCTCATGAGGACTTAACTGAGAAGAAAAATACCGAAAAAAATATCTCATACTCTAACCGAAAAGATCCATCCCTGGCCCATGATGCCTCAAAACAAACATTATAACTTTTTTCAAAGCATTGGTAGAATCAATATTGGTGTTGGAGTCAATCTTCCCTTTATCAAATGAAAGTCTACATCACAAACATCTAACCATAAAAATTTCCCACCATTGATTTTCATCCATTTATGTGGTTCTGAATGACATGATAAATCATTGATGGTGTTTTTTAATAGTTGGATAGCCCTATTATACTCTAAATTTCAATTAAATTATTGTATTTCTACCAGGAAACAACTGCTCTCACTTTACATTGGCCCACTGAAACTCCTAACACTAAGATTATATGACCTAATAAATGGTCTTTGTCAATCCAAAATTTCCATTAACTAAACATGGAATAGATATGATTATTTCTAAGTGTATTCTTCAAGAACTCCAGATGGTAGTCATGGACTTATATTGAACCTGAATAAAATAAGATATCTCTAACAAAACTACCATGAATTATTATAGATATGGGGGTAAACCTGATTCATTTGAGCCATAAAAACAACATGTGCATTTTTTAGACCAAAAAACATGACCCGGTACTTGTATTGAACATAACTTCTCCGGAAAGTACTTCATGTGAGGTCTATTTTCCAAAAACCAACCTGATCATAGCTGAACATTTAATCTATCTTGGATAAGACTATTGTTCTTAATATGAGATCAAAGAGGTCACTTTTTTCAGGAAGTGGATACTGATTATTTATCATGAGTTTGTTAAATCGATGTTAATCTAAGTATATAATAAGGATATATACAATCTTCTTATTAAAAAGTACTAGTGATCCTCAAGGATAAGTATTGGGGTGTATGAAAACAATAGATTCTGGATCTTCAAATTTATACTTGAGCCTTAGAATATCCATAGGTTCCATCATATACACATGAATGGTCACTACTGCTACTCCTAGTACAAGGTCAATGGTAAAATCTACCTCTCATACTAGAGGTAAACTATGGAACTATTGAAGAAATATGTCTCAGAAACACACCACTAAAGGAGTAAAAAATAGAGGGTTATAAAACCTGATTGTCTAAGAAGATACTAATGATCTGTGATGTAACATTTCCCAACCTCAACTACTCAGGAACAACTCTAGTCATACGAACATCCCATTCAATATTATTCCGGTTCCTAACACCCTATGGTTATGTAAACATCTCCCTCTAATGATATCTGTCAATATGGTATCGATAAGGATCTAAATAGTATATCCCAATGATTACGTCAATTCTGGTCATGTCGAGGATGAAAATATTTCACGAAAAAAGGAAACTTCTTATCTCAAGGGGACGATCATCAGAATAATGAATTTCATCTGATCAGATACCTAAAAGGGTTTCTATCATCATAGCAGCACAATAGTGTTTAATCTTGTGTCCTAGAATATATTATTTCCCAAGATATAAATGAGTTACACCCACTAGTTTCTAATAACGAAGACACTAAATTGGAGGTAATTAAATAATAACTTGTAGAGTAGAAGGCCTAGTGCTCTTCTCCACTAGAACATGATGTAAAAAATGTAAATTTCATGTATTGTGGCTCTAATTCAATGTGTGACTTCCCTGAGAAATCCTACTCTACAGGCGCAGAGAATCCTAAGTCTGACAACATGTTCCTTGACCTCATCCTCGACCTAAGTGGTTGGTGGTTTCCAACTACCTTATTATCATGATCCTACTAGCCCATATCCTGACCATGGGGTCAATGTAGATCCCTAATCTATTGGAACTGAATTAAATGTCCTTTTGAAACCCTGAATATTGAAAATCATTCTATTGAGTCTATATTCTATAGAATCTCATAAGAACTAATGCTTCATGTGTCCTATATTCAAGCATTGGTGGCATATCAGAAATCTATCAATGTTGAGATCTTGACTTATACAACCTATAGGGGTATTCATCTTAATAAAATTGACCAACAACCAGATTTCGTATACCATCCGATCATCGAATCTCTTGGCGGTTATAATATCATCACCCTCTAGAGTTGGAAGGATCTGCTATAGCTCTATGAAACAAAAAATAGTTTTCCATAACAGCCATACATTCATATAGAAGGATAATTAATTCCTTAAATCTAACATCCCTCACTGTATGTGGAAATAAATTATTATGGAGGATCATATAGAATTCTTCATATACTGTATTGCTACGTTGACATGCGTAGGTTATAATATCCCACCAGTGTTAGCTGAATCACACGACATATAGACAACCAGTTTTACTATACTCACTAGTGGAATATATGGGTGTTTGAATATAGATAGGATAGTTTTGAGAATATACTCATTAACGTGAGGTACTCCATCCCCCAAGAAAGTGGGAGGATGCTATTTTTTGAAATCCAGAGTCCACTCTACCATGATACTAGTCGGATTTAAAACACCTTTAATATTCTTCAACATCTGTAGAAATACCTTTATGGAACTAGGTGTGAGTGTATATATCTAGAATATGGTGGGGTACGATAGGTGGAACTGCAAGAGGTATCAATATTGTCTCTATGACCGATACCTCTATTGTATGGTCATCACCGATATTAGGAAATAAAATTGGTTTATTTTTTGTGGCATGATACAAAAAATCAATACACAAAGCTCAAAAGGTATTTATCAAATTTTGATGATTTCAGATATAATAATAGGAAAAGTGTATGTCCTTTTTATATAAATTATCATGCCTCTTCAAGTGCTCCAAAATCCATGAATAAATATTAAAAATGCCATAACATGCAATAATAATGCAAGAGATACCCCACTACCAACTATTAATGCTACATTCGAGTCCATGTATCTCTATTAGATATAAACATGAATTCTATTTTCAGTTTACAAGTCAAATTAATTAAAGATTTTTGATTCATAAAATATTCACATAACATTAAAATGGTCGAATTAAAAGGATTACCATTTCCAATCCAGAAGGTCCCATAACCTTAGGAATCGAAATATGGCATCCATAATAAAAACACTATAACACATTCCAATCCATGTGACTAATGTTCCATGTTTTGGAATGATATAACATTTTTTTTTAAAGGTTGGGGCTAAAGCCTCATTTATTATTAAAGAAAGGCAATGACCACTTTAACTGTGTAGAGGGAGACCCATGACATAGCCCAAAGGCCCAGTGGGCATTTAGCCCATTACATGGCCCGTAGGCCCATTTTATAATGTCTATCAGAATATATTAATGAAAAAATATTATGTTAAGTTAGGATATTTATTATCAAATATGTTTTCAAATCCTATCATAATTATTCAGAAAAAAATCAGTACATGTTTAAGGCACTAACAATATTCCATAGGAAAATGAACACTAAAAAATAGACCCGACCTGGAAAGATACCTGACACATTTGTCCTATTGTGACTATAATAACGCATGTGATGAAAAAACCTCATTTCAATGGGCCAAGGTAAATTAAAAACCACTTTAATTATAACAATAATAATAATACCATAAATCATGTGTCTCACCCAATAGAGAATCTATATCAACTATTAATGTAAAAATCAATAATTACTATTATCCATGCTAGGTATTTTGGGATTCCCTTATATGAGTTTGCTACGTCCAAGAATATGGTCAATTCCAAATTTGATTAAATTCTAGTCACCTTTATAATTATCAAATAGTAACATAAATTAAAAAATTAACCCAGATACAAGTTTATAACATCTCAAAATGTGATCCACTTAACTTATGCCCCATGCTGGTGGGTCACTAATCCTAAAGTGCACTTCCCCTTATGCTAGAGGTTTGCGACAAGATGTGAGGGTGTAAAGGTGGTATAATGGGGAGAAAATAACTTCTTATTAGAGGAGCACAATTGATAAAAAAAATAAAACAAAAGAAGATATAATAGAGAGAATAAATAACAGAACAATTGTTAATAATATAAAAATCCACAGAGGCAGTGTCCAACACATGGAAGCATGGGATGATTATTTGCATAAGGATAATAGAAGAAAAATATAAATTACTATAATAATAGAATATTATATTCCACTAGAATATCGAGTGATATGATATGTCCTATACACTTATTATTCATATATGAGAAAAACAATACAATAAACTATTGTTGGGACCTTTCCATTATTCGTACTTAGATTCATATTATCTTCTTAGGTAGGAATGTAATCCAGAGTTGGGTGGGATATAACAATCTCATTATGCCACCACCAATGGAGTCTATAATTAATCCATGTAGTTATTTTAACAGAAAAACATGCAAGTAATAAAATAAATATAAAAAAAATCTGAATAAATAGATAACCACCCGGTCATGTTTCGAAGGGCCAACCAACAACATTAACTACCTCGGCTCACATCCAATATAAGTGTATGAGGTGTAAATATGGGAACACACACACATAGATATATATATGTATTGTATTTATATATATATAGTATTGTTTTATATTGAATCCACCTATATGGAGAAAGGGAGTGTAGATGTTAGTGCCCATATACCTTCAACAAAAGATGCTGGCTAGACCAGGGAGTAACTCAGACACCCATAACCAGTCTAACAAGAATATATGGTGGTGAAAAATTGTACATGACCAATATATCAAAATAAGGGAGATACATCATTCTCATCACACGATATGGAAGGTGGTCCATCATGTAAACACTCTAAACAAGGGGTGTGGTCCATCATGCCCACCATCCAAATGTTTTTAGTGGTGTGAGATGTCTTGCTCAACACCTGATGTATGGGAACATCATAAATCATTATCAATAGACCCCACACAATCATACCACATCCTATATTGAGTCATAATCATTTATATAATATTATTCATGAAGAAATTTGACTCATGTGTCTCAATAATCATGTTCAATTCCATAAACTGAATTTCAATTCTCAACAAGTATTTGATAAAGCATAACCTATAGGAATGCTCTTACAACTCATTACAAGAAATGTAATATGATCCATTTAATTTATTATAGGACATAAACCCATCATGAAGAAGTCATTAAATTAAATCAATTTAATTTACTTCATTTTAATTTATCAATGGAAGGGAAGCTATCATATATGATACATTCCCTATAATCCATTCACATAATTAATTTAGAAAAGTTTATTAGGTTCAAAATTTTGTTTGAAGGGGGTTTCATGTTTCTTAAAGAAATTTAATACATGGGAATGTCTATTTATTGATTTTTTATGTTCTTATAATGTTCCTTGGATTCAATTAAAAAGTATATATTGAGGGTAATTTAGCATTTTTCCTACAATGAAAGCTAAAATGCATTTGAGGAACAATAACAATTAACCATATAGAAGAAATTCAACTTGAAATATCCTAGGGTTATCGATAAATGAGGTCAAATATCTTTATTCAACTAAACTAGGATCAATATGCATGTATCAAGGTGTAAGGATCAATTTGATACGATGAACTCAATAAAATTATATTTTAAGAAGAAGATAACACATGAAAAAAACATAATTGCTTCAAATCATTAAAAGTCATGAGGAAAATGATGAGACCACAAACCTAAAGGCCCTAGGGAACTCCTCATTAAATGTAGGCCTTATATTCATATTAGGATCGATACAAATGATGACATTATCTAATAACCTGAAAATAGTTAAAAAGGGATGGAATCTAAATAGGATGATTGATATGGGAGTAATCGCTGACTAATGGTGTGATAATAGAATATATTACTGATATGGATCTAATAGTTATAGTGGTTAATGATTTGGAGTCTAGATGTGTGAATTACCTCAAATCCTATGTTGAGGGAAATTCGAGCTCAATGGGAGGGTGTATAAGTAACATAACAGAATGGAAAATGTTAATTTTATATATGGTTTAATGATGATAAAAAAAGATATTTAACCCTAAAGAACATTGGTTCAGAGTTTTGATTCCTAGTTTGAAAATGATAATTGTTAACTATGCCCCATTCACTAATTCAAAGGGAAGCCCGCACAATTAAGCACCCATTTTGTCTAACTGTGCACAAATAGTGAAAACCAAAATATCAATAAACTCTATAGCACCACACAGTTGTGCATATAGATTCTCAAAAAATTAAGACAAACAATGTGTCTCCTTCTAAACATATATTTCACCTATCATGGTTAGGATAAAAAATACGAGATAGGTGGCACACATTATCCTAACCAAGAGTCTCAATAATATTTTCCATTTCCTAGAACATAGGGCTCCAAATGAGCCCAAAAAACTTATGGGACCTTCCTCAGGCCATAATAAACATTTCCCTTTATTAACCCCATGTTTTATTTTAAAAAATAAACTAGAAACACCTTCATGAAAAGACAATTAATTTCAAAAGCAATTCCAATTATACCTAAACAAAAAATGTGGGACCTATGCTCTACATACACTCGTTTTAATGATGGTTTTAAAACCCAATATCACTATATGAATCACACTCTAGTTATAAATTTACCCAAACTTATAGGAAGAAGTGAATTTCTCATTCCACATAATTTTGTATCATTGATATTGAAATACTATTCCCCCTTGTCTACTATGTTTATTTATTTACTAAGGACTACTCATAGAAAAAATTCCATGTCCCAATGATAAAGATATGAGTGGAAGAAAATTTGATGAAAAGTTATAAAATTATATATTGGGGTTAATTAAGTTTACTCCCAAGATACTATCTGGTCATGTCCAACTACTAAACATAGAATGAGAAAATCCATACACGTAAGATTTCACCAGAGGCCCATGGTGTGTTGGACCACCTGAGGTCCCAGGAAAATACACCCTTTATGCTACCTAGTTGTCGATGTTGGGTCACAGAGAATAATGTAATTACACATGGTTATGTGATATTTAATTCTTCTAGAAACCCTGACTACCACAAAAGAGGACATCTTCTAGAATAAAATTTTTATTGTCAAGGTTATTTTCATTAATTTATATTCATCATAATTTTTTTAGTGATGACTAGATTATCTTTAATCTCCCATACGATAAGTAGTAAACACATTGAACTTGTCAGAGACCCTCACTAGTTTCTGGATTCTAGTTGTCCATTGCTAGAGGACCATGAATTTTTCACCAACTAGATCCTCCACCACAACTTTCCTCTCTACCCAAGGGTCCATGACCCAATATTCCATCCAAGATATATAAAAAATCTCACTACATTCACTAATAATAACCCCATAATTGATCACTTAAAACAACATGAATCGTGATCATGATGTAATCCAAACTGATAGTGGAATCATCTTCCAATCTAAGGATGAAAAAGAACCAATAGTTAATAATGGGAAAATGGAACAAGAAACAATGTGAGATCATTAATGGAAATTTCATTCCTGACCATTGGCCATAGACTTGATAATCAAAAGAAGAAGATAATTTTTCAGCACAATGTATACCCAAGTCCAAAAAATAGAATTTATTTAATGGTGTCATGCTACCAAAGAGGGATAATCAAAATCAAAATAAGATAAATAATAAAGGAATGTAATCTCAGGTAATTATAAATTACTATGAAACAAATAAAAATCCATACATCATATTTGAATCGATAATTGAAAAATAATGAATCTTTGACAATACCATTAGCTATAATCTTGTATTTTTTCATTTATGACGAGTCCTGTAGAATCTATTAAATAATATTTGAATCCTCACATTCATCATTAAATATATTAGCAACTAGAAAACTCACTCTACGTTTGTAATACCATAGGTTTTTTTTAGAAAAAGCTAATTTTTTCAAAATTGTGAATAAATATGTCATTAATTAGGTATCAAAATTAAATAAATTAATTAAAATTTTAAATTGATGTATTTCATAAACACATTATTGATTTGGCATCTTCCCAAAACCCAATTAATATTAAATTAATATTATTCCAAGTGTAATCCGCGCATATTAAATCCAATGGTAGTATATTATTTTTCATAAGAGGGTTTGATCAATGAATATTTCATTAATTATAATACAATTAAATTGGGTTGTGTCATTTATTTATTATATCAAATTTGAGGACATGAAACACTCACAATGATACTGTAACATCAATAAAAATCCTAGAAAAATATATGGAAATATCCATGGGGTAAAGATATGAGTATTAGATTAATTACACTAAAAACCCAATATTGTATGGAATTCTACATGGATATATTTTCAGTAAAAAATAACCAATATAAAAATAAGACATATAGAATCACAAATCCTACTCTTGTGAACACTATATGATGCAAAGACATTATACATCCTAATAAATAACTCCATAATATAAATATATACAAATTACATATAGAAGATATATGTTATTATAAAAGTATAAAATGTAAGATCATCATTAGAATCTACTATGAAAATATAGAAGAGGCTTATTAAATATAAATCAGTAAAAAAACTGACTCATCAACTAGACTAGATCAACTAACACCAATACTCACCATGAATCACACATCAAATATATATTCATATGAATTCATAGACTAAATATATAAATATTTAATGAAGGTAGAACACATCAACCTTCCTACTAAAATAGTAAACCCAAACCCCAATGACATGTTCCATATTGTTCCCATCGCTAAAATATCAGCATACCCACTTACCATGTTTCCACATCAATGAAATATATTGCATACCACTACCACAAAACCACGTAAAAATAAAATATCCACCATATTACATAATCATAATTACCTAAATTCATTGAGAAATCTCAAGAAATAAAAACCTATGTTACAAAACTTATGGCCCTTATGGCCTATCCATTGTATAGATGAAAGTGTGGTGAATAAGAAGTAGTCATCCATTCATGTCACATTGAAACTAGATGTTGTGGGAAAAAACCCAAAAAAACAGTCATATGGTCATCTATCATGTTCCCATAATCTATTGTTGGTGTGTAATAATAATTAATAGCTATAATGAATATATATTACGCAATAACCCATGAAACAGGTAAATACTCTACTAAAAACCTATAAAAAATAAGTATCACCAAATGACTACCAACTCACATCAAGATTTACTGATACCACTAATGATAACATTACAAAATCTATAAAACCATAAAAAACATAAAAAATCACACTATATTCCATTATTGTTGGATATATAAAAATCACATACCACATAAAAATAATTATGCCTCTTTCTATTTCATTACAAAAAAAATGTTTTTTAACCACCCCCTTTGTATCATTTATGGTTTCATTTATCCCATATAATCTAACCACTACTTTGTTCATTATTTCCAAAAACATTTCATATTCCAAGGATACTAAAGTACACCTAACCACATTATCATATCCTGGTAATAAAACTTTCACACAACCCATATTTCGAGCTCTCCCACATCAAATATAAAATACAAGGCCTCCACCACTACCACATAATTAATTTAAACAAATTTAAAGTACTGTAGTGGATACATAATTCCAAAAAAACCAAAATATTGTTAAAATAATCATTTCAAAAATATAAATCATTTATTATCCTTTATGATTTATCAACATAAACAATACAATAACAAATGATAACTGGGAATGAAATTATATATTTCATATAGTTATTATTATTTTCTATTCCAACTTGTAATTTTTTTAAATATCAATCATGAATTAACCAAACAGCAAGGAAATATTTATCAAATCAGGACCCAGTTTTTATCATTAATTAATATTTTTTTCTTTATGTAAAGAATACATTATCTTAAATTTGATGAACTATTAAGGTTTATAGTCTTATAATAATTCAAAATGGATAAATAATTATAAGTCCGTACATTATAAGAAGAAACATCTACCAAACATCCATTTTCCATGAAATAATACTACTTGAAGTTATACATTATTTCTTTTCATGGAAAGACATCACAACATTCATCATGGTTTCATATTTTGTCATACACATCCTTAAACCACATGAAAAATATTTTTAAAAATTGTGATGAATATAGAAGGATTAGTTTTAGACATTAGAAGAACTAAATAATCCATTTATCCGTAAACAATTATAAACAAAATAAGTCTTTTTCTCAATGATATAATTCTCACCCTTAATAAAATCATATACTTATTTTGAAATGAATAAGGATTCCATTAAAAATAACAAGAATAAAAAACCATTTAGATAATATTGTAAATAATTTACTAACCACACATATTTTTTATTGTACAACTCAAGGTCTCCATATGATTTGAAACTGACACGTCTACCTTAAGATCTAACCCTCATGTCTACCTTATAATGTAACCATCGTAGCGACACATGGAATAACCATTACGGTAAACTCCCTAAATACCAAATGAATTATAGGGATATAATAGAACCGACCATATAGGGTTTATAATAGAATAATAGATTATAAAATAATGGAAATTAACCATAACATAGTTATAAAATTAGAAATTTTGTTCTATAAAGACATACTTTATTAAAAATCTATTTTCTTGAAAGAAATTTACACACTCAGAAAAGTAAAGTATATTTTTGTAATTAACCACATAATATTGAAAATAGTGATAAATAAAATTAATGTTTCATGGAATCTTAAAAATCCTCTCATGTTGTATATTTTAAAAAACATTCTTTTGGTTTTTCTAAAAATATACATTAAACAGTATTTAAAATAAAGCCCCTTACCTTATGTCAGAAAGAATTATGAACATGTAATATATGTTTAAGAAAATCTAATATGATTAATTAGTTACCTAATTAATAACCAATTCCACATATATTTTATTTAATATAAATTTATGAATTTCTTCTATAACCATTTCGATGAGTTATATACATCAATTTCGCTGTTCTGGGAGCATTCGATGTTTTTGTTGGTTAACTGGTGTAAATTTATGTGTGTTCTATTCAAATGGAAATAGTTATTTAGAAGTGAAAATATGATTCGTTACTACACATAAAAAAGTATAAATTGTCCTAAATATCATTTTTTATACTTATACAAGAATGATACATTTGTTATAACTTTAATGATAATTCATTTGTTTATTATGGCAGTTTCCCCGACCATCAAAAACTAGTTTTGTTTTGTTAAATATTATGGGCATATATATTAATAAAATATTTTTATACCATATATAATATATATTTTTATTTCATTTTAAATATTTTTATTTTTATTTAAAAATTCCATGAATGTGTAAATGTAAAAAGAATACCCATTTTCCACATTAGCGGAGAATCGAAAAACCAAGGACAATGATTTAATTCATAAGAATAAAATGAGATGATAAGATATTTGATGATGAATATAAAATTTTATAAATAGAAATAGAATATATATATTACAATATTTATCTGTCAACATGTTATAGGGGTTGAGGATGAGGTAGAAGTGAGAAAAATTTTAAAAGAGAAAGAAGGAGGATTTTACCTCTTGAATGTCTTCCCCTTTAGAACATCCATAAGTAACCTGAAAGTGTACTTTTTGTAATACTATATGTTCTAAAATGTGACTAGGGATGAGTAAAAGAGAATTTTATTGAGGATGGTTGAACTATAATTTTAATGGTGATGTAATTAATTATGGAAATAGTGTCGACATATAATTGAGGTGAGGGTCATTTTAGGAATTTCCTAAAATACTAAAATATAAGAAAGAAATTTTAGGTCTAATGACTCCTAAAATTCCAATACAAAGGAGGGTATATAATATTTTTCCAAATAATTTCCCATTTGGCCTTATTAAATATGTCCATAGTTTTTGACCAATTTAATAAGATATTATATTCATGAAATATCATTATTTTAAAATTTTAGAAAATTTATTACTATGAGTTAAAAACACAAAAAAAAAGATAAAAGAATTTTTTATTATATCATATACATGTCATTATTATCAAAATAATTCTGGAATCAGCTTAATTTTTTGAAATTGAATTTATTTTTATTTTTTCTAATAACATTTATTTGATTTTTCAATTAATTTAACAAATACACCATCACCATCATGGGAGATTTAAGGTAATTATTTATTCACTAAAAATAAAAATAAATTACCATGAAGAAGATAAATATATTATCTCTCAAATTACTATTTATGGTTGAAAATATGTTTTGTGAAACCACATATTAAAAATTTATACTAATTGAAAACCATAGTTCGAACAAATTGACATTCTGTTAAATAAAATGCTATATGGGGATTAAAGTCATCCATGTGGATCCAAAGGGTACCAAATTAGAACCAAGGATCATTATTATCGACTAAAACTACTAAAATAATATTTATCCAATTTTGGGGTCATTTATTGGTTCTTATTATAAAAATTACATTCATTTTTTATCATTTTTCATCTGCACGTACAAGCAATATGTGAGTGTCACGAAAAAATTAAAGGAAATTATTTCATAAAAAGAATAAAATTAAATTACTATAATAAATATAAATTTATAAGGTTTAATATAATATTATAGATCAATTTATTATTTATATTTTCTCATATAAATGTCTACAAAACTTATTTAATTTTTTCATTTTACTTTTATTTCCATGCAAAAGAATTTCATTAGAATTTTGATGAGATTCTATATATACAACCCTAATATTAGAAGACTTGGTAAAAATACTAATTTATACATAATAATGAATAAAAATATCATGAATATACTTTTTAGGACTCAATTATTATCTGTAAGTAACCAAATTTTACTTTTCCAAAATTGAACATGCACTCTGTTGATATGGAAAATGATTTTTATACTTATCATGAAATAAAATATATTTTACATATTCAGAATTATTTTTGAACAATATTTCTATAATAGTATCATAATTATTTCATTACATAAGTTTAATAAATTTATCTCTGAATTATATCTAGACAATATCACAAAAAATATATTATATTTTACAAAAAAATATTTTTTTACTATTCATTGAAAATATTATTTTTTCCAAAAAGTATAAAAAATCATACTAAAATATTTTTGACAAGAAGATTTCAAAAAAAAAATTTCTAAAATTAAAATTACATAATTTCACATCTAATATTTTAAATATAACAACATAATAAATTAGTTTAATTGGAAATATTTATTTTAAGAATTACTCAACATAATTAATTTGACGATTTAATTTGAAAATAAAAATAAAAATTGAAAAATAATATTTAATTACGACCTGGGTTGTTACATTATCCACTAATTTTAAAATTTTATCCTTTCAATTTATTTATATATCAAATAAATGGTTATATATTTCATTAATATAATTTTAACATTCCCATGTCTTACCTTCAACCATATGTTTTCTATACAAAACCTTATCCTAGTGAATTACCTTGTACATAAAGACTTTCTTTCTCTAACCCTGAATCTAAAAAATAATATTCCCCATAGGTTATCTTACAAGAGAACTACCTGAGGGCTCAAAAGATGAGATGAATCTAGCACATACTTTCTTAACATCCAATCATGAAAATCATTGTTTCTCTAGGATAAACATAGAGAAAAGAATACTTATTTGAAAACAAGTCAACATTTTCCATGAATTGATAAAGTCTAATGAAAAGTGGACATTTCTTTCCAATCATACTAAAATTCAAAACACTTTTCCTTTGAGATATTTTAATAAATACATATTCACCAACCTCAAAATAAAAATCATTCCTACTATTATTTTCATATCTCTAATACCTTCTATATTTTACCCTCATATGTTCTTGAATAATTTTCACCTTTGAATCCACATTCTCTAATATTTATGGTTTGACTAGAATCCATTCACCAAATTCATCCAAAAATTATAGAGGTTGATACTTCATTTCATATAATTACATAAAAAGATACATCTGAATAATTGATTAAAAACAATTATTATATGAATACTCAACTAAAGAAACATGTTGATCCCAAATTTCCTAGAAATACAGTAAACAAGAACATATGATGTCTTCCATGGTCTAAATTGTTTGTTCAGAATATCAATGAGGCTAAGGAAGAAATTTTTTGTTTAAATTAAATTTAGATCCAAATGACTTATGAATGTATTTCCAAAATTTATAAGTGATCCTAGGATCACATTCAAATACAATGGATATGCAAGCTCTATATATCCTGAAAATATATTTGAGGAATAGTCAATAAATTTTATCTTAATACATAGTATCTCAAAGAGGATGGAAATGTGTGTATATAGATAGTTGTTTAACAGTACCTAAAATTATATTGTTACCTCATTATTTCATTGGTAGACTCAGCCTAAAATATATTGATATATTTTTTCATTTCATCTCTAGAACTAGAAAAGACTCACACACCCCCTTTGGAAATTTTCTTTCTTTATTATCCTATTTAATAGTAAAAAAATTCATAGCGATGTCAGCTATATCTCTTGTCTTTCAATCCAACTAGTAATAATTCTAAAGGTATTGTACATCATTGAACTTCCAGGATGATTATAAAAAAGGAGAGATATGAGCTTCATATAACATTTCATTCTTCATTTGAGAATAAAGAGGCACAACTAATCTCATTACAAACCTCAATACATAAACTTTAACAACATTAAATTCTGATATCATACCCTTAATCATCAGTGATTTAATTTTTCTATAACTCACAATAATATTTATAATCATGCTTAATTATTTTTAATAGATATGATAATACTAACATCTATAACAAAGTAGAGGAATTTCCTATATACACAATATCCAGGACAAAATTTATCAAATCGTTAATCAGTGGCTCATGTTCTACATTTGACATGTCTAATGATTCATGGTGTTTTTGACTCAAGGCATCTTCCACGTTTTTCTCTTTTATGTGGATGGTAATTTACCATGAAATAATAATCCTTTATCTGTTCTAGCCATATTCTCTACATCATCATCAATTACTTTTGAGTAAATATATAGTTTTAATTTTTTTTATCAATATATATTTCACAAATGGATTCAAATAAATTATGTCTCTTCATTTTAAAATAAAATTCAACAATAGCTATCAAAAAATCTTAGGTAGGATAATTTAACTCATTTGGTATTTGTTTCATTGAATCATAAGATATAACCTGACCATTATCCATCAGAATGCAACCACTTCCCTTCATTCAATCATAACTATAGAAAAAATCACTATTTCAGAAGGCAAAATAAAGTTCTAGAGTTTATACAAATATTAATTTTAATTTCTGAAAGAAATAATCACAAGATTTTGTTCAGATAAATTTAACTACTTTTTGAGTTAACTATGATAGCTGGCTAGGTTACTGTGCAATGTTTTCAAAAACACTGCATGTAATTTCCTTCTAATATAATATAACATTGAATCATAGTAACATATGTCGGTTTATTACATTCAACAATATCTTTTTTGGTATTACTAACTATTATTCCATAATTATTGAAAATGTTACCAATGAATGAAATCTATTCTAACAAAAAATCATAGTTTATATATTTTCAAAATAACATATTATACATTAAAGTTTTTATTGAAATCCTTTGATATTTCAAACGATCCTTATAACTTTTGGAATAATAAAAAATCATCAACAAAAACAACCACAACATTATCCTAATATTCATGGAATAGCTTATTTTTAAGGTCCATAAATATTATTTCATAATTATTAAACAAAAGGGAATTACATGAAAATCATAATTCAAATATGTAGTAGAAAATAATGTTTTTAGAATGTCATCTCCCCTCACCTTTAGGTAATGTAACCAATATCTCATGTCAATCTTGGATAAATACTATTCTCTCAATAGCCAATCAAACAAGACCTCGATTTGAAAAAAATGATTCTTATTCTAAAGAGTAATGTTATTCAAATATATATAATAAATTAAAAAACTCATGGAACCATGTTTCTCTTTAAAAAAAATATGTTCACCCCATGTTCATATTCTTGGACAACAGAATCATTTTTTAGTAACTCATGCATGTTATTTTTCAATTACAAAAGTTTTACTTGAGCGATTTGATTATGGGGTTTTGAAATTTGATTAGAATAAAGAACTATGTCAAAAGTAATTTAACTTCTTAATCAGGTATAACATCATGAAAATCATCATTAGACCCCATAAGTTTTCATTTACCACTAAAATCATCATTAATATGAAAATATTCCTTGTTTTCAACAACATGTGCAATATAACCTTCATTTTCATCTTTTAACAATTTCTCAACATCGTGATATTTTATCAACATTATGGATTCATTCTTGTATAAAAACCTATTCTCTTTTTGAAAAAAATCGTTAGTTTTAAATTTTTTATTAGCATGGTAAATACAAATCCAATACGTACCTAAAATAACATCAAAATGTAGTAGGTAAAATCAAAAAAAATCTGGTATTTCCATTCTATATTCATCAGTAGAAATATTCTTATAATTCCATTTACCATAATATTCTGCCTTTTTTATTATAAATTCAGGATTAATTTTTTCCGTTAAATTTTTTAATTTACCTGAACATTTCCCAGAAATAATTGAATGTGCAGACCACATATAAAAAAACTACTATAATATGAGTAAATAATAAATGTAAAGGATACGACTTCATTGGATGGCCCAACATCTCTTGATGTAGTCTCAGAGGATTTCACTACAACTTTCCTCTTATAGTTTGTATGCAACCTATCATTTAGATCATTCTCTCTGTATTTTTGTAAATAATTACAGATATCACAATGTAACACCCCAGAATAATAAATGATGAAATTATTAAATGATATGACTCAAGTAAACAAGGTGCACCTTTTTTTTCAAGAGTATACAAGATTAGAACTCCTTAGTGAACTGTTTTTGGCCTAGTGTAGTGGTCAGGATGGGTGACCATCTGGGATGTTTTTTTTATGATGTGTGTGAGTGAGGAAAAATCACACTTTAATTGAAAAGTGTTGTCCAATAGGGACATTAATTAGTAAGATGAACCGTTTGGGTACGTGGGCGGGCCTATGGTTGTGGACCACATGTCTTCCGGCCAACTGGTTGTACCTGGTGGGCTAGGACCCGACTTCCATGTTAATGGAGGGTGTCTGTACTTTCGTCGGGACCCGATTTTTATATTTTCTAGCAGAGGTCGATCCTAGCCTTAATTGCGGTGGACATACAAGGTCGAGATTTACGGCGCACAATGAGGGCGTTGTTCTCTGGGGGGTGGGGTGTAACACATAAAAATGATTAATGGTTAAATATTTAAATGACCTGACACATGTCAACAACGTGCACATTATTTTCCTGGAGATTTCCTGATTTGGAATCCATAGTTAAACATTCCTGGCATGGAGTAGTGATCTGGATGGGTTACCTTCTGAGTTTTTTTCTAAGGTGTGAGTGAGTGAGGAAAAATCAAACTGGAAAGGACATGTGTTGGCCCATGTGTACTTTCATTAGTCAGATTACATGTTTGGGAACATGGGTGGCCCCCAGGGTGGGGACCACATATCGGTAGGGAAACTGGTGGTTACCTGGTGGGCCAGGACCCGATGACAATGTTATGGTGGTGTGTCTGTGCTATCACCGAGACATGATTGTTATACACAATGTAGAAAACACTATATTTCTGTTACCAGAATTTAAATTTCCAACAAAAAGAATATTTTAATTACAACAATGGTCCATATTTCCTAATGTACTAATATGAAATCACATCCCATAATTTTTAAGGCATTTCTCTCGGTACTGTTTACTACACCTTCCAACAAAATGAAACTATATTTTATTACCGTCATCTTTTGTTGATTTAATTTTATCCACTTCCTTCCCTCTATAAATTTTCTTATACATTTTAGGAAAAATATATATGATCATTAGAAAACTCAATTTCAACACTGTAATAATTTCAAACAAGTTTCCCATAACTTTTGAATTCCCAAGAATGAAACTACCTTTGATATCCTTGCTTTAATCCTGATTAAAAATTATTATTTTTACTACCAAGTTCTTTAATAGAATATGGATCTTACCCTTTCAATCATGTGAAGTTTCCATTTCAAAATTTTTACAGAATCTTCATCCTTATGATAGTTATCTAGGAATTGATTTTCCATATTGTGTCAAATATCCTTTGGAAAATATTTTTGAAGGAAAATATTTTTAAATTCCTCTCAGTAAAAGGTATTAATCTCTTCTCTTTCCCTGATATTATTGACCATTGAACAGAACTAGTTATTTTAATCATTAAAAAAATAAATATAAAGACTGAACTTTTGATTATCTAAACATCCCAGGTCATAGAATAGCTTCTAATGTGATTTAATCCACCCTTCATCCACCACTAGGTCAAAATATCCCCTAAAAGTAGGAATTTGTTTCCAAATAAAATTTCCCACTCTCATCACGTTTATTTGTGGTGGATTGGGTTGTTCTATTGCATGGATGTCACCTCAATTTATAACATGTTTCATCTAATCCAGTACTATCAAATACTACTCGTTTTGAATTAACACCATTATAAGACGTGAATTATTTAATATATCATCCTCCTGTTGCCTTCCTAAATCATATTCCTTTTTTATTTCATGAAAAATGATTATATAGGGAGACAATTTTGGTGAAGCAACATGGTAATCTTAAAAATATAAATCATTTGAACTAAACCACAAAGTAGAATTCATTTATTGTTTATATTAAGATCATCCTACAACCAAAAATTATCTATACCATACTCCCATACAAAATCTCTATGTTGTTGATAACATTCCATGACTACTATAATAATTTTTAACCCTAACGGATAGTATTCCATGTAACCGTCACTACTTCATTATGATGTATTTGTCATAGTTACACATGGAATAATCATTACGATAAACATCTATCATACCCAATGCATTAGTGGTATATCATGGATCCACCCAATTTGGATTATAATGGACCTATCCTTCATCATAAAAAATCCCATTTAAGTGTAACATAATAATTAAACATGAATGTTTTCAAAAAAAATATTTTAAATAATCCTTTATATTGGATTAAAGATGTACACTCACAAGGTAAAGTATTTTTTTTCAATAGTAACAATGTAATATTATTATATAATATTGGAAAAATTATGGAATCATAAAATAATAAAAAGGTACTCTTTCCACATATGTAAAAAACCATTCTTTTGATTTTTTGGAAGGTAACATTAAAGAGGTTTTAAATGAAATCCACTTACCTTATGCATGAATTCATTCTACATGAGTAATGAAAATCATGGATAATCAAATTTGAGTCATTAAATACTTAATTTAAAACTTATGTCACATATATTTAACTTATTATAATTTTATTTTGTTCTTTTATTTCCATTTTTATGCGTTATAATGATCAATTTTTTCATTCTTGGAGCATTCATTTCATGGTTGGTTAACTTCTCTATATTTATAGATTTACATTTAAAATTCTCATATTACTATAAAAGTGAAATTATATTGTATTAACAAACCTCTATATATAGAAATGGTCCCATATATCATATTTCTTTTTAATATGAGGTTGATTCATTTTATAAAACATTAATTATAATTGTTCGGTTTACTATAGTGGGTTTTCATTCTATCACAAACTAGTTTAGTTTCATTCATTATTATACAAATATATATTAAATAAATAATTTGATACCATATATAATATAAATTCTTGGGTAATTTTTCATAATTATAAGTTAATTGAAACAATCTAGGAATGAGGTAGATGAAAAGGAAAACTCATCTTCCATGATGGTTGTGAATCAACATACCATGGATAATGATATCATTTTTAATAATAAAATGAGTATATAATATATTTTATGATGGATATACCATTATCAAAATTAAATTCTATTATATATATGATACTGTATTTATCATGATTCTTTCGATATGGGGTGGTCATAAGGAATAAGATAGAAAGAATTTAAAAGATATAGAAGGAGGGTTTCACATCTTGAATATTATCTCCTTGAGAACCGCATGAAGTCACTTGGAATTAGAATTTTTATGAGAATATAAATAATAAAATTTGTATAGGGTTGATAAAAAGAAAAATTAGTTTATTATTGTTAATGTATAAGGGTAAACATAATGAAATTAAGTGAAGGAAGGAGTTCCCTTTTATAATTTAGATGAGGGGTACTTTAAGAATTTCAAAAAATATTAAAATATGATAAGGCCATCTTAGTCGTAAAAAATTCCAGAAGGCCTATAAAGATAATTGGATTACATTTTTGAGAAAATGTTTTCCCATTTTTTTGTGTAAAATATTTTTCTATTTTATGAATAATTTACTGAAATATTAAATTCATTTAATACCATTGTTGTAAAATATTACATTATTAATTACTATGAAAACAAAACATCTTAAAAATTAAAAATTGTACCTAAATATTTTAAAATATGTTGGAAATTTGATATTTTTCTATAAAATTCATGTATCATATTAATTTTCTCAAATTATTTATATTATTATATTTTTAATATCATTTATTTTTCCCCAGTAATTTAATAATTAATATATCATCATTATAGAAGCCATTAATGTTATTATTTCTTCCCTATAACTGAAACATAAATTACTATGAAGAAAAAAATATTTCAGATTTCTAATAACTATTAATGGTTAAAACTATATTCTAGAAAATCATATATTAAAAATTTATACTAATTAAAAACAATAGTCTGAATAACATGCGTATTTTTTGAAAAAAATATTATAAAAGGATTAAAGTTATCCATGTTGATCCAAAAGGTCCCAAATTAAATACAAGGATGATAACTATTGAAACTAACTCATATATAAATATTTTTACAGATTTTTGTTTCATTTAATTTCACTTATATTATTAATTAAATTCATTTTACTAATTTTTATTATGATTGTACAAGAACCGTGTCAGTGGAGAAAAAAATTTAAAGGTAATAATTTCATACTAGAAAATTGAAAATAAATTACTATAATAAAAATAAACTAACTATGTTCAATATAATAATATAGATTCATTCATTATGCATAATTACTCATATCCTTGTCGACAGATCCTCTTTATGTTTTTAATTTTAAATTTCTTTCCATGAACGTGTATTTCACAAGTATATGTATAAGATTCATGTTATATAACACTAAAGTTAGAAAATGTCAGTAAAAATTAATTATATATACCAAATAAGTCAAAAACTCCCTATAATACCAGTTATCATTCAATTATTATCAATAAAGAATGAAATTTTACTTTTCCAACACTGTGTAGACACTCATCGACAGTGAAAATATCTTTTATACTTATCATGAAATAAATTACAATTAATATTTTATAATTTTTTTGTAAAATATTTCTTTTCTAATAGAATAATTTTTTAAATACATAAGATTAATAATATTTATGTTGTAATTTTTTCTTTGTGATATCTAAAAAGATACCATATTCTATAAAAATGTATATTTTTACAATTATAAAAATAATTTTTTATGGAAAATTAAAATTTTATAATTTAAAATCTATTCTTTTAAAAATATCAATTTATGAAATTAGTTTAAAAAAATATTTATTTTATGATTTACATAACAAAATTAATATTTCAATTTAACAAATTAATACCATTATATGTGAAAAAACTATTCTATCAGTACCTTGGTTATTTCATGTAGAATAATTACTCTCATATAACAATAAAAAATATAAATAAATAATAACATCAATACAACAAATTGAAATAAGTAAATCATATTGGGTACAAATTTACATAAATTTCATTTATGTTTACGTAAATATCTTCACTTGGTTAATTAATAAATTCATCGAATAAAAAATATACATTTAACAGTAATATAGTAATTAAAAAAGTTAAAATGTTTGAATCCCCAAATAGAAATGGAGTTTTAATAATCACTACAAAATAGGGAAGATTATGATAAAAAGATAAATCCTAATTGACTTATTGATATGGTTCTACCATTTAATGAGAATTTAATATCATAACATTGAAATGTTTCCATATTCCCCAACTTTTTCCTACATGGTGGTATTTCTAGGATGGATTCATTTGTGGATACGTTTTATGGATGAAATAAACACTATGTTGCGAAATAAAATAATTTAGAGATAATTTAAACCATCGGTATACCTTTGGATATGGTAGTGTTTATTAGAATTTAGATGATATGTATAATGTTGTAAAATGATCAATATATTATTGTATCAGCTCATTTATTATCAGAATATGTGGGTAAATTATTTAGTTAGGGAAAATAATTTTGAATTTCACATCTTAGGGTACATTAGATTGTCTAAGATAATGGTTTATTAATTTTATGGGATCACATAAAAAAGGCTATGAGGATTTAAATGTGACCTTGGTTGAAATGATTTTTTAATAGGTTAAAAAACTATTTAAAATATTGAACATAAGGGGTCATATGATATAATATTTTAGGATAAATATTTTATATTCTTATAATGGGTTACTTTCCTTTTTTGGATTCAATCACCATTCACATGGACAGCTGTGGTATTAGCCAATGGATGAATATAGTATAACAAAGTAAAAAACTAATGTGTTAAAAACATGAATGTTTATTCATGTAAACAACCCAAAGGTATTGGGGAAGGTGTGTGAAATCACATATCTATTATTATCCAGATAACTTTGTTTATTAATGATAACTCTAATCATATCAAATTACCAAAATAATAAAGAAGAAAATACTAACAAATTGAGTACATAATTCATTGAAAAACACAATCCTTTAGATGATAATGTAATCCTATAGTGGATGATATAATAGATCAATAATATAGATTATTTTTATTTTTCTCTCAAGAATGAATGAAGATGGTTGTCTATCACGACCCTTCCTAGCAGTTAATGTTATGTGACTCCTTAAGATAGCCTCCAATAGGACATGGCAGGTGACTAGTACTAAGTAGTCATATCACTAGAATGGGAGGTATTGACCAGATACCAATACGTATGCACAAATCTACATGCACAAAACATGTTGAAATGTAAAAACCCACTATGTAAACACTGCACGAATACCATTATATCCCACAACTAGTGTACATTTTAATGTAATGTAAAGTACATGGAAAGAATATAGGCCCACAAAAAATGGTCTATAACCAATGTATAACCATTAAGAAAAAGGTAGAGGGATAACTGTTTGTATCCACATGATCACAACTCGGTCTGTGTAGTCCCATAAATATCCTTATAGCCCTAGCCTACTTAATACTCCTTCAAAAGGTCGATTGTCTACACAAGACACAACATATGTGGGAAAAGTTTGTGCATGGGGGAGTATAACCATACTCAGTAGGACACCCTAAAACAAAAAAATAATATAATAATGGAAGGATATATTTATCTCTAAATTGGTATATGCATACAACACATATAACAGGAATTTCTAGATGCAATCTATCAAGACACAGAGTCTAGAGGTAATTTACAACCACAACATACCAACCCAAAAAATTAATCTCAAGGATTCAACGAAGCAAACATATGTAGGAACAAACTCTTGTGTATGATATCATTGATGATGTCTGTCAATGATTTATTATTTGTTGAGTCTCACCATGAAAGTGATATGCTAAAAATAGCTAAAGAGAGATATGATACAACATATGAGGATAATTTCTAGGACAATGGGGTGATACTGAAAACTCAATCTGAATTAACAATCCAAGATAAATATTAGTGCATGTATTGTGTCTCTTATTTTTATTCCAGTAACTCCACCTAGGGAACAAAGAATGAATAGAGGGCCCTTTTATGGATCTATTGGGGGATTCCAAAAACTATATTCAGGAAGTCCTACTTATGTGATTATAATCCTATGATTTTGAAATGATTCATTCCTAAAATAAGGGAAATAATAAAGGTAACAAAGCCTAATGAAAATTTCCCATGATATGGAGGACATGATAATCAAGCCATATATAAAGGGGTACACAATGTCTAGTAGGTTAACGCACCATTTCCCTTGACCCAAGGTACTTCCCATGTACACTGGCCCATTTCATTCCAAACTATGTTGTTTAAAAGATGGGTATACAACATGTAAATGGAGTCACACACCATGTATATCCATCCTGGGTCCCCATATGTGCTTTGTCCATGTGCCATTATATGGTTTCATGTCGTGTAACTATTCATATGTACTATTATATGGAGTAATCTTCGTAACTAGTTCATCCCATGCCTTGTGGGGGAGTACACAATAAGTATGCAACCTATGTACAACACCCCATGTCCATGTAGTTTCCATGTACATATTTAGTTACATGGATACGGTCACATGTCGTGTGAAGGGGTGACACATTCTTTGATCCTTGACCTTTTCCCAAAACCCTAGCTTCCAAAAGTGGTCCCCACATAATGTGTAATCCCAAATTACACGTAGTGTGGTTCATGATATTCAAGAATATCTAGAGATTATCATGTGCACCTCCTTCACATCTAGACATTGTTTCATTGATTGATCTACCAAAAAATGGAGATAGAATCTTTTTGAGTCATCCAATTTCCAAAAAAAATGCATTTCCTTTTAATATCAAGTCACAAATCTAATTAAAATGGATGTTCTTCATTCCCCCAAAGAATTTCAAAGAATACAAATTTATTGAGCCCCCATATATTGAATAATTCCATGCCTATCATTGAACTTACATCAAGATGTTCTAATTAAAGATCTATAATATTTGATCATTTCACCAACAGTTAGTTATGTAAATATTGATTTGCTGGGATGTGTTGAGTCACAGGAAATACGATGAACACCCTGAAAAAATGAATAACTACAGGATAAAAAAACAAATATAAGGATGAACATAGATAAACTTTCTTGTTGATCATGATCAATAACAAATATAATAGATTTTGAATGAATAAAATGATCACAATATCAATCATCCATTAAAACTCCACAAATATAAACAAGGTCAAAAAAACAATTGAACCATTGATCAAACTGTTCATTGATTGGTATGTGTTCATAATGATGTTCATGAACTAAAAGATAAGAATAAAAATAATTCCTCATTCTGATAATTTCTATCACTAACTGATGATGATATGTTGTTTTCTAATCTTTATTGGTGACATCTATCTAGAATGGAATTCGTCGATATTATATCCAATTTTATATAGTCACATGTTAAGAAGATTCTATAGATTTTTCTTTTATGGGCCTCTAGAAGATTCCAAGGATGTGGGCCTATCTATATATCTCTCCCAAATGGTGTATTTAAAATAAAAGTGTCATTGAGTTGATGAAACAAAAATAAAATAATTTTTATCAACTATATTTATTCAATTAAAAAATTTGAGATGAATTTTTACAACCGACCAACATTGGCCACTATTAGGTTAGGCCCTATCACTGTTTTAAATGATTGGAACCCATGGATTTCAGAACAAGAAAACCATTCATATGTTATCCCATATCTTTAGAAAAACAATATGCACATGCTACTCAATATTTTCATATATTTTAATTAATTATTCGGGGCACACCAGGCTTCAGAACCACATTTCTTCTTAATGACTGGTCTCGAAATCAATCTATATAATATCAAAAAAAAAATAGAAAATTAAGGTCATTAAATTCTCCCCACCTAGTGGCTTTACATCCCCAAAAATACAAAAAAAAGGAAACCATAAATGTTGTTGTTACTAAGCAAAGACCTAAGCCTCAAACTCAAATTTTCTCTCATGGTGATTTCCATGCTTCCATCAAACACAAACTTATGTAATTGATCTACCACGAATGTTCCTCTATTACTGATCCTCGATCTCTACCTGGTATTCAACAAATTTTTCTCCATCCTTGATGTCCAACCCACCCTAGTCAATAAATGTGATGGTTCATGAATGTAGATCCCCAACTGTGATAGGATAATGATGTTATGTACCCAGTCTAACTATAGAGGTAAAGCTAATAAGTTCTCCACCTCACCAACTCTATGGTGTATCTAAAAAGGGACAATGAACCTTATAAATACTTCCCCCCAACCAAATCACTATAATCCACAATGAGGTGAATCCAAAACAAACAAATAGTCATCAAGATCAAACTTCAGAGGCCTAAATCAGCTATTTGCATATGAAATATGATGGATGTATGTAGTCCTAGTCTTCTCCATTATGGTCTACATGTTTTCTATATTATCCCACACCAGCTCCGGGCGCACAAGTGTTGACTCTCCTGGGTTGCTATAACATAGTGGAATCTTGAAGGGTCTCCCGTACAAATCCTTGAATGGTTCCATTACAATGGTGGATTGGTTTCTATTATTGTATATAAACACCACTAGTGGTAGGATATTCTTCCAACTACAACCAAAGTCCAACATTCATGCCCCAAAATGTATCCTAGAACCTAAATTGTACGCTATATCTGGCTATCTATTTGTTTGTGAAACGCCATGCACAAGCATATTTGGGTCACAAATGCATCTGGTAATACTTTTCGTAATCTGGATGTAAAATAATCATCAATATTTAAAATAATCGTCGATGTAACTTCATGTAGTATAATGATCTGTTGCACGTAGGGACATGCCAATCTCTCTACCGATCACTTTTCTCAGATAACTAGGAAGTGGGATGACATGGCGAGTTAGTCCAAAATCACCCATATGGAATTTTGTCCCATGGATTTTTGTGGTAAACCCATTATGAAGTCCATAGATATTCCATCCCACTTACTTTCTTGTACCTCAAGTGGTTGAGAAAATCCCTCTTGAACATGGGGATCAGTATTCACATGGTGACAAGAATGACATCAATAAATATAGTCTACTGCTGACTTCTTCATCCTTGACCTCCAAAACTAACATCAAAGGTACTAGTATATATTTTACACAGTAGGATGTACCTCCGATGGGGACATATGAAACACCCTGAAAATCTCCTCCCACAATGTCATTGGGCTTACTTTACATCCTCTAAAAAACAAAGTTCTTACCACCTTTTCAACATACATTGGAAGAAATCACCCGGAATATATGTTCATATAGGGTCTCATAGTTAGTATCCCAAAGTCATGACACCCTAACTCACTATAATAGATTAGGGGTATCATCCATCAACTGAAGGTAAACTGCTCCATCACCATCTAGAAAGGATAAATGCAATGACGCCACTAGTTCCAAATCATTATTTAGAAACTATGTTCAAGATTTCCGATTGAGAGCATATTAACCATTTTTCCATTCCCCATAGTATAGACATTCTAAATGTAATTGTATGGGAGGATCTCTAGGAACTTCTTATTTCCCAAGATCAGGTAATTCTAAGAGAAGATATATTTGAGAGCTCTTTGATCAGAGTAGATGATAAATTTCTCACCCATTAGGCAATGTCTCCATATCTTCAATGTGAAAACTACCACTCTTAAC
Source organism: Viscum album (assembly GCA_963277665.1). Classification (NCBI taxonomy): domain Eukaryota; kingdom Viridiplantae; phylum Streptophyta; class Magnoliopsida; order Santalales; family Viscaceae; genus Viscum; species Viscum album. The sequence goes on from OY728127.1 coordinate 322,707,564, forward strand.
TCAAGATCACGGGTCACATAGTTCTACTCATGTGGTATCAACTAGTTTGATCCATATACAATCACTTCTTACCACTAAATCCGGACACAACCAAGCCTGGTTCTGTATGCATAACAGAACACTATGAACGCGACAACCTCCTTTGGTAATCACATGATCCAATCGCTAAGAGAACATTTCATTAACTACTAAAAATACAAAATGCACTTCTTTGTCAACACAAAATGATTCCCATTTCCAATAAATTATGTCATTGGTGATGATATCCAAGAGAAATATGTTTCGAATTTACAATAATATCATGCTAGCCCATGTAAGCTTCAAACTCCCCTCACGCACCTAGGTAGCTCCCATGAAAACACTGCCTCATCATTGGCCTGGTCTACTACCACTCCATATGATGAGATATCATGTCCCATAATGTGGACCTCTTAAATTCAGAACTGTAACTTTAATATTTTCCCATAGAAATGGTGCTCTTGGAGTACATCCATATTTATCCTTATGTTTCTCACGTCTTCCTCCATTGATTTCGAGTGTACAAGGATTTCTTTGAAGAACAAAACCACGAACCGGTCTATGTAATGATGAATTATCCGGTTCATGAGTCCCATAAACAGTAATATAGATTTATAATATGTTGGTGTAGATATCAGTGTTGTATTGGGGTGTAAATAAATGTATAATTCTATCTCCCGATGGGAAGGTAATCCAAGAACATCTATTGGAAAGACACACTGACACTCCGACTATACTACAGGAATCTGTAAACTCATATCTTTTTCTGCACCAAGTTCCATGCTAGCCAAATAATGAATAATTGACTACTCCCTCATTTTCATGAGTCCATCCTGTACTATTTGGGTTTCCCATTAACAAATAGAGGTAAAACTTGTTCCATCACTATGGATGTAGTGAACACATAACCTAAAATAATCAATCTGGTCAAGGAATCTAGATTACCAATACAAACCAATAATGACTTCGTAAGGCATCAACAATTCCTACAAGAGGTTACAAATGAAACTCGCACCTCCATTGGTTAGGATAAACTATAAACATAGGTGTGTGATTAGTGACTCTTCTACAGTATGCGACTCCATGATTAAGGGTTGAGTCAACAGTTCAAAAGGAATCTCTAGATATTAAAAAATTATATGTGGAGAGAAAGGAATGACTTAAACTTATGTATACAATTACTATGGATAAAGTATAAAATTCACAGATCATAAGTCAAATAATTCATGGATACCCTATAATATATGTCTCGACCATATAAAGTTGTAATCTCCCATATCCTCCAGCTACCTGAGCATAGAATAGGCCAATTGGGGGTTGGGTTGGTCGTATGTCGAAACATCAACCACCTGATTTTTCTTTTCCAGCTACTATGATATATATTACACCTAGAATATATGCCATATCCTATCATCATATCTACCTCAATGGTCTATCCAATGTCTCATGTTAGTAGTACATTAGGTTGGACAATCTCATGTGAGATGTCCCTTATTGTAACATGAATAGAACCACCTCTCAATAGGCATACTCGAACCACCATGTTAGTACTAAACTAATGTTTCTCTACCCCGAGACATTCTCCACAAACATAACCCACTTCATGTTCATTGGGACTGAAATCATCTCCCTACAGCCAATGTCTCTGCTCCTTCTCATCCACTACTGACTATCACAGTCTATATATTCTCATCCAAGAAGCTTTCAACCACCAAATCTCACTAAAGGACCACAATATTTGTAGTAATATATATAGGTATAACGATGGCTCAAATGTCAATACATGGACATCACCCAAAGGTCATACCCATGATGATGTACTCTCAAAACATATCCATTGAGTACTAGGAATGGTAAGTGGACCTCAATAAATAATCATCTACTGTCATGTTTCCCTATTAGAGATGAATAAGCTCTTGTATATGCATATCTCCCGGTGTTACAAGTGGGAACTCCTATATAATGAGGAGTTTGAACAATTTCCATTAAATAGTATCATCATCATGAGTATTGATCTCAAAACCCCACAATTATCTCATCGATCTATGTAGAAGGATCACTCCCAAGACCACCATATGATATTCTAGTGTCCTAACTAGATTGAAAAAATCGGTCACCTCCTCATGCTAGTACTCAGCTTCCGGTTGGTTGGGATCACCTTGCGACCTAAGGGATCTCTATCCCTGAAACTCATGATGTTTTCTTAGCCTCTACTCCTCATCTTTTGGTACTGCGGAGACCACATACTACTCAACAGTTGGTGGTTTGGACAGTGCACTAGTAGGTGGTGGAATCTAGTGAACTGGTTCATGTATAAAAGCTTTTTCACTGAGGGGGTCATCCTAATGATCAACCTAATGAATCGAAGCTGTTATGCATCTCAAAGGCTTCTTGAAAAAAAAACAAGAAGTACCATGTTCAAGGAGTATATCTAAAGAGCTAACTCAAGATTTACATGGAATCTACCACCCATTCCTATACGATGCATGTACCATTTTTCCAAACAATCAGTGTTTTCATGTATCGAGTTATAAAGTAGGTTATCAGAGTACTGGTGATTTGTGACATTGACCACTACATGAACAATGGATCCCATATCCGAAATAATTCTCAAAATACTTAAATTAATTTCCTCAAACCATCCTCATAGACTCTAAATCCTAAATTAGAACCAAACACCTCAAATACCACTCTGATATGACCTGTCCCATTGGGGAACATGCCAAAAAACCCCAAACCCACCTCCAATACGATAAAGGCTAGTGAATATTACCGAGTAGTAAAATCACATAAATGGGAGGAATTTCTTATGTACCTAGACACATGCCCAAATATCCAAGCCCCCAAAACACCGAAATGTAAAAAACCACTAAGTAAAAAATGCCCGCATTCCACTATATCAAACAACCAGAGTATGATAGATTGTAACAATAATTAATAGGACTAGAATACATGCCATTTTAAATGAATATATAACCATAAGTCCAACAATTATTAATAATGTTCTAGGACTTCTTTTGTAGCTATAGGAACACACCTCGTTGTGTCTAGTCTCACAAAGCACCATCTAGTCCTGGTCCATATAGGACCCCATAAAAACCTAGATACTCTGTACAAGACACAACATATGTGGAAAAATCCCATTCATGGGTCTGCATAAAAACACTTAGTTGGACACCCTAAAACCAAGAAAGTAATATAATAAGGGAAAAATATAGTCATATCTACACAAGAATACATATATAATACACATATGAAAAGATTATCCAGATATACTAAATAAAGGAAACAATATAGAGGTATGTGAAAACCATTGAATTCGAACCCTAGGAATTTAGATAAATAATTCCATGATTATGTATTCTAGGAGAATACACTTCTGAGTCAAATAGCCCTGATGAATGTCGTATGATAGGTACTGCTCATCAGGTCTTGCCAATATAGAGATATAATAAAAGATATGAACAGAGATACGATACAACAGATGCAGATCATAAACAGGGACACAAGGTGATACCAACAACTCAGTCAAGATTTACCCGACATGTAGTGGATCGATTCCCACATAGTGTTGTTTAGGATGATATCAATAACTACACCTAAGGATTCATCAATTAACAGAGGATCGTGTTCTTAGGCCCCTCAGGGGATTCTAGAAACTCTATCAAGGTAGTCCAGCTCTGGGATCATATTATTATAAGTATGAATTGATTTTTACGAAATGTATCACCCCATGATTTCATAGTACATTATCTCTTTAAATAAATTCAATAGTTTGTGTTACACACATCACCGAGTTCGAACACACCATAGCTTACCAAACTAACCATTAAAAAAGACCTTATGAATAATATTAACTGCATTTGGAGTTTTACATTCTCTATATAATTTTATCATCCATATTTTTTGTTTCATAGACATAATATAAGAACAAATTCAAATTTTCAGATAAAATATGTATTTTGTAAAAAATGCCATCTTACCACCTTTTAATGGAAACCCCAATTTAAATCCAATATTGGAATCTTTTATATTTTCAATTTGAAAAAATAAACTTTTTCTTTAGAAGCAAGAAATAGAAATTTAGTTTGGATAAATTTATGGTGTTTTTCTGATAACTTTCAGATTTTGATGAATAATGAAAGATACTAAATTTTAATTGATAACAAATTTTTTAATCAAAATAATTTATGGTGTTAAAATATACATTTAAATGGTTTTGAAGTAAAATAATATTATATATTTTTCATTTATTAAAATATTTTTCATTGGATGTAATTTCACATTTAAATGGGTCATAAACACATATCAATCTTTTGATAGTTTTTACATCTCAAAAACCAACTTTCTAGTTTTGAAAACAGGAATTAATTTTAAATTAATTAATGTAACTCTTAATTTTTTATTATTTTAATATATACATAATTTTTAAAATCTTAATATCAAAATTATCTTTGGGTGAATTTTTTGTATTAATCTGAATACATTCAACTTTTCAAATGAATAGTGAAAAGCACCACGTTGTGGATATAAACCGAAATTTTAATTTAAAGAATTATTTTTAAATAAATTTTTTTATTAAAGTCAAAATAGATACATTTTACATATATTAGAACAATTTAATAAATTAGATACATTTTATAATACTACTATACCTATAAAATTTTATTGAGCTTTTTAACGTCCTTGACCCACCTTCTAGGGACATTTGCAAATTTTCATAAAACAAAATTTTACCACCTTTGTGAATTGAATTTAATAAATTATAGAAACCCCATTGACAACCATAACTAAATTTAGTTTCAATAAGATGAAAATAACTTTGGTTGAATAGTAACTTTTGAATATTATTTTCTATGGTTAAAAGTAAATAGGGTTATTAAAGGTAAAAATGATATTATAATTACCCTAACACGTGTCCTAATTCAATTGGATAAGTGTTTTTGGACCAAAATAATCCTTAAAAAAATATCATCCACTTTGATCAACATGGATTAGATTAGGACATTTATTATTATTATTTTTAATTAAGAGTTACAAGTGTTAAATTCAAATATTAATAATTAATCCATTTTTAATAAAGGTTTTTAAAAAAGATAAATTTGAAAATAATTAATAATAACAAACATAAAATGATTTCCAACATAATGGTATTTTATTTATAATAATTTGATATTATATAATAAAATTTATTTATGACACAATGATGATAAAATAATTACCTTATTAATGAATGATTAAAATAATTGATATTATAAATGTAAAAATAAATGTAATTGAGACTTCTGATGCATTGAAAAAAATTTATAGGATAATAAAAAATTTTATGGTTGATTTAATATATTTTTTTTAATCCATGTTTTTTGATTTTCACAAAAATAAAATACTAAATAGTGTTAAAATAGACATAAATGAGTTTTTAAAACAAATACTTTATTATTAAATGATATAATACTACTAAAATATATAAGAATCATACAAAGGACTTATATAATGATATATATGTAATTAATGAACCACATGATGTTTTCATGGAATTTTATAGTATGTTTATTAACCTTTTAGTATAAAAATACAAAAAGATATTATAAAAGATAAACTATTAAACTAACTGTTAGATCTAAAAGATAAGGATAATAGGGTGACCTAACCATGTCTACGACCTATTTCCATAGAGGATATCCACCCATCCAAAAATTATCCTAGAAATAAAGAAATTTGGAGGCATTAAAACCGTTAATTAGAGTATATTAAAATAATATTTCAATCTTTCCCTAAAGTGACCCTCACCTCTCTTATAAAAAGGTACACCCCCTATCTTAATTTCACACCAAAAAAGACATTTTTCATGACAAACACCATCCCAAATAACCTAAAAAATACTCTAAAATAATCCTATAAGCCTTAAATTGATCTGAAAGCCAACATATTGTTCCCTTTAGATCAAATCAAAAAAATCCCCCGAAGAAGAGGAAATAATTTCATCACCTCATTCAAAGTTCATTTCATCTTCCACTATTTTTTTCTTTGTTGTTTCCATACAAAAATAATAGCACCAGTACCATATAAATAACTTAATGTAATTATAAATATGTTACAACCATATTCATTATTCTATCCATCCTATGAATGGGAAAGTCACCATAAGAGCGTAAGTACAACATATTGTCTCCACGTTGTGTTGTAGTTTGTTATTCAACACATCATTATTTGGATGTATATAACAATGAGTTTAAAAGATGTATAAATAAATTTAAGTTATATATTATATTACATCCAATTACATATGATTTCACCATCAATATAATGTTATTGTCGCTCGTGTGTGCAAACAGATTACCATCTCCAGGAACGCAATGAGATTCATTCCCCATCATAACCATTCAAAAATAATTATCATTTTATTAATAAAAATAATGTTTAAGAACATAATATAATTATATACATGAATCATATGGATCCTATCCATAACAAACATGTCTCACATAACAAAAATTATAAAAGGAAAATGAATCATTTAACACCCGAAACTATGATAGTACTGAAATATTATTAACAAAGAATAATTTGAAGATAATATATGATATTGTATTTATGTATTTGGTTATTTTATAATTTAATAAAAATTATTTATCTATTATACAAGAGGTTAACGTACCCTTGACTAAGAAAAATTACAAGGTAAGGGTCAATTATACAATCTCTTTATTATCTAAGGCTATTTTTACATAAGCATCTACTAGAAATTATTTTTCATCTTCATCCATGTTTTATAAAAATGTATTTCAAAATATTTTTACTATTTCATAGAATATTGATTAATGACATTTATACCCTTGTTTTAATTTTTATTAAATTTTTATAATAGTTTCTTTTTGTCGTTTTCCAAATAAGGTACTTTATGACCTTTTCGAAAAATGAACGTAAGAATGTTTTCTAACTTATACGGTAGGTGCAGCTATTTTTCGATGTTATAACACCTTCAACGATTCTCTTACAATATTATTAAAAAAATTCAAAATAATTGTTTTCTTTTATAATTATGTGGATTTTAACTGATTTTTACATAGAATGTGATATTTCTCTCAAATAGTTTACATTTCATCTATGTCAACATCCTTTGAGAGATTTTACACTTGTTTGAAGTTGATTTATTATGATATAATCTTATATATTATATTAAATGTTTTCTCATATGATTGAATGTGGATGTGTTACTTTTATATAATTCATGGTTTATGGTTAATGTACCAACATTTCGTATGCTAGTTTTAAAACAAATGTTTATGTTATGTTTCAACCTTTTAATATTTGGAATGCATTTGACATAGTATGTGACCAGTGGAGCCCAATATATCTCCTCAATACATTGTTAGGTCAAATGAGACAAACTAGTGTCTTTGTAAAAGGCCTTGAAATAATCTTATTTGTTGTCATGGAAGTATGTCTTGACTATGTGGTTATGATGTCTGACATTATGAATTCCATGATTATGAAATTAGCTATTTATTTTACTTGTGATTTTTTAACTAGTAGAATATCCATGTGAATATGTAAATGGAATTATTTGATTTATATTCTCCATATTATACTTATTTTTATGTATTAATTTCTTGTATTTTAGTCATACACATTCCCTTAAATGTTTATTCTTATTTATTAAAGTTTCGGATATTTTTTTTATCCTTATAGAGCATCTGAGATCGCCCATTTTGATGATTTATTTTTCTGAGGATGTGATGAAGTATATTATGACTGACTTACTGGTATAAGATAAGGGATATCAGGGGGTTCAAAGGAGACACAATGATATTTTTTTTGCATTTCATAATTTAATGTAATGCTTATGTATCTTTCTAGTACTACCAAGGAAACAAAACTGATCAGTCTTTTGGGATTTGATCCCGTGTGATCATGCCAATTTTTTGTAATAATGCACCCACTTTGGGAAACTACAGTTGGGGAGTTATAGTTGGTATTCGAGAAAGTTTATTACAAACCGTAGTAAGTTGATTTCGATAAACTCTGATTGGATAAAATTTCCCTAATATAGACTTTGAGGAAAATTTTAGAAGAACATTTAAAAATTTTGGTAGTGTAAATATTCTGCGGGTTTTCTAAGAAAATACATCCTTGTTAAGATAGAAACAGGTAGAGGTGGCTCTGGAAGAGATGTACCTTGGAGTGAAAACTCTGACAAGGAGTTTCGGGCTTGACCTGGGGTATCCTACTACATGACAACGGTCCCTGATGCACTCTTGGTATTGACACTCCCAGGGGATTTTCTTTCAGTAAATCACATTTTTTTACAAACGATTATAAAGGATTTATAAGTAAAAACATCCTCAAATAATACATTTTATGATTATGGATTCTATGCATCAATATTTTAAATTTACGTTAGGTATTTTATAGGTTTGGAATTATTCATTTCGATTCATAAAATAACATAGTGTTTTTCATTATATAGAAATGGTCCCCAGTAGAATGAATGATAACTCTTGAAATATTCATGATCCAAATTGTAATAAGGATCATATATTTCATGGATTTAATTATTCATTTAAAAGGAAAATAGTATCCCATGTATTCTCATCATATAGAGAAATAATATCATGTGTTAATAAGATAATTAAATAATTATCAGAGTCATGTGGCTTTGAAGGGAATACATAGAAGAAAATGATGGATGAGAGAAAAATGGATAAAGGGAAGAAGGGAAAGAAGGATTTTCCCATATGTGATAACTATGTAAATAATCAACTTGGTAAATTCTAGAAGGGAATGTGAGTTTTTTATAAGTGTAGATAAAAAGGTCACCAAGTACGTTATTTCAAAGGAAATAAAAAGGATTCAAATGTAAAATTATTCATTTTCAAGGAGTTGGGACAGTACGTGAATCAATGTCCCAATAATCAAAGTATACCCCAAATGATTCTATTGGAAAATAATCAAGTTATGATACTACCATAGATGAAGAGGAATAATTAGTGTTCTTATATTTTTTATTAATGAATAATGTCACATGAGTGTTATATCATTGATGTACGGGTTATATTAATTATGTAAATAATTAATGATTGTACCAAAATACTATATCATTAAGGATTTGAGATTATATGGTGTTAAGAAAAGTGACTCTACAGCAAGTTAAATGTTTTGGAAAATACATGGTTATAGGAAAGATTAACCTAAATATGGTCTTGATACGGATGTATTGATTTTGGAATAAGAGATGGTTGATTTTGTTAAATTATATTGGATATCCATGACTACCTCGGAACTAATTAATTGTTTTCTTATTCAATCATTGTTGGAGTATTCAAATTTTTTTGATAAAAGGAATATATCTAGTATTTTATGTGGAATAAGGGAGCATTAATATAATCAGTATGGTTTTATGGTAATTTTGGGTGTTACCATGTTTTAATAGAATACACGATGAGGTACTAATGTGTTATTATGTGGAAAAAAGAGAGATCATCATTATGTTATGTTTCCATTTCTTATAAATTTTTGGACAATGAGTTTGAAAACACATATTTTGGAAAGTCTAAAGGTTGGAATGAATTATGTTGGACATTGGACACTATTTTTATGGTTAAAACATTTGATAAAATTATTTATGGATTTTATTTACAAAAAGAACAACCTAAATTTCAGAAGACAACTTGTCGCGTCTTGCAAGGCCATGTGACATGAACCCGCAACCGAAGGGCGACAAGGGTGAATCAACTACCACTGGCCTATGTGATGTATTGGTTTGTATAATGTAGTTTTTTTAAATGATCTAATAGTTTAATTATAAATTAATTTTTTCAAAACCCTTTAAGATTAGTATAATTAGAATATTTTTTGACTTCTATTATATTTTGGAGTGAAAAATGAGATTGTGGTAGAAATTAGTTAAAGGATAGAACTCTACTTGTCAAGTAATTTATTTTCTTATTCAATGATGAAATTAATTATTAATATTTTGGGAAAGGATATTAAAACAAAAAAAAATTATATCCTAATAAATAATGATTCGATGAATCAATAATATTTTATGTCATCATAAATTTATGTCTTTGAGGCCCTCCATTGTCTATTGATTTATTCAATTGTTTGTGATTGATGACCTCCATCACTCCATATAAATATTTACATTTTCATCCAATTATTTATCTAAATTTGGAACCAATGTTCTCCTATTCTAATTCCTAATTTTGGGGCCAATTTTTCAATTCCCTTTCATTCTTATTAAGAATAAATTTTATTAACCCTAATTCCGATGCAGGGTTTTCCACAATGGTATTTTCTATTTTTAAAATTGTATTTTTGAAGAAAAAATTCAAATTGTGAGGACGCAATTCCTTGAAGGATGGTAGAATGTAACACCCTAGGATTTTAAATAACCTTATATATTTAATGCAAGTAAATATCTTCTGTTAAACCCATCACCGAGTTTGAACACACCGTGACTTACCAAACTAGTCATTAAAAAAGAATTTATGAATAGTATTAACTACCTTTTTAATTTTTTATGATCCATATATTTATAACATCTATATTACGGGATTCATAGAAATAATATATGAATAAATTCATTTTTAAGATAAAATAAGTATTTTTTAATAAAGGCAATTTTACCATCATTTAATGGTAATCCTTGTTTAAATCCAATATTTGAGACTTTAATATATTAAATTTGACAAAATAAATGTCTTATTTAGAATAAGGGCATAAAAATTTAGTTTTGAAAAATTTTATAGTGTCTTTATGATAACATTCATATTTTGATGAATAGTGAAAGATACTAAAATTTAATTGAAAAAACTTTTGTAATCAAATAAATTTATGGTGTTAAATTATATATTTTAATGGGTTTGAAGTATAATTAGATAATATATTTAAAATTTAATCAAATATTGGTTATTTAATATAATTTGACATTTAAATTTGACCTAAACACAGATCAATTTTTTGATAGTGATTTCTTCTCAAAAACCCACTTTCTAGTTTTGACAACTAGAATTAATTTGAAATTATTTAATTAAACTTTTATGTTTTGAATTTGGATAAAAAGAAATCATTTTTGAATTTGTAATATGAAAAGTTGATTTGTGTGAATTTTTGATATTTTTCTGAAAACATTCATTTTTTCATTAATAGTGAAAAAGAATGTGTTGTAGATAAGAACTAAAATTTAAATTTAAATTATTATTTTAAAAAAAATTATTTTAAGATAAAAATAGATAAATAATACATATATTAGTATAATTTAATTCATTATAGTCTTTTTAAAATAATATTAGTCCTATAAAATATTATTGAACATTTTAACGTCTTTTACCCACATTCTAAGCACATTTTCAAATTGGCATAAAACATAATTTTTCATCTTGTGTGAATTGAATTTCAAAAATCATAGAGAAACCATTGTAATCAGTATGTAAAATGTGGGTCAATAAGGTGAATATAATTTATTTTTAATCGTAAATTTTGAATTTATTTACCACGGTTAAAAGTAAATAGGGTAATTAATGGTAAAATTGATATTATAATTACCCTAACACATTTCCAAATTCTAATGGATATGTGATTTTCGACCAAAATTAACCCCATGAATAAAATATGATCCTATTTGATCCACATGGTTTAGATTAAGACATTTATTAACATTTTATTTAAATAAGAGTGAAAAGTGTTAAATTCAAATTTTAATAACTAAACCATTTTTAATATAGTATTATACATCAGATTAATTTGACTATAAATATTCATTAAAAAGATAAAAATATTTACTACATTATGATATTTTATTTATAATATTTAGACATAAGGACCCAGCTTTAAAAATTTAATTAATCTTGAATTAAATGAATAATTCACATTGAGGATCTTTTCAGGTTTAGAGTTTTAGAGAATTTGGCGATAACTATTACATCTCAAAAGTTACAAAGTAGACACTTCTAATCAGATACAAATTTTTTCATAAAATAAAAACACTTGATAAAAATGTTATGTCCAGTTCCATGTATTAGAGAGCATGACTTTCCTTGATCCCATCCTTGACCCTATTCCACTTTATGTCATGTGAAAAACATTTCAAAAACTTGGGATGAGAATAAAAATCTCAGTAAGGAATACACAAAGAAAGAAACTATTAGTTTTTTAAAATCAACAAGTAAACCATGAATACATTAACATAAGTAATACTTTTCGCCTTTATGAAGTAGTAAATACTCTTCACTGAATAACAAATCACTACTAACCCATTTTTAACCAAAAAATACCCATATAAAGAACACATAACATATAAAGGTTACTTGGAACATAAACATAATTTAATGGAATAACCATACAGTCGAATTCCTCAAATATCACTAAATAGAATAGCTATATGGATGACTTCCATACCCAATCCATTTGAGGTTATAACGTAACCACCCATCCTGGTTTTCATGGCACCACCCATCATTTGGTTTATCGCGTAACCAGCTATCAAATGTCCAAGTACCATTATCAAATCATAACACGTACAAAAAATATAAAGGAATGAAAAAATTTCCACATTTCAATTCACAAGATATTAACATATCAAATCTTTTATCAAAACCATTTTAAATAAAAAAAATACATAAAAGAGTATATGGTATTTATTTTCCTTTTAAAAACATAACTATGTGTTAATGAAGCCAAAGATAAAATAATACTCACGGCGGTGGAAAGGTCATTGTCAACACGTATCTCAAAAATGAACAGAATTTTTTTCGTTTAGTAAAACGATTTGTAGAGAAAATATTCCTTTTGAATAAAAGTCAAAGTCAAAGGGTTTTATACACCGTATAAAATATAGTTGTGTATAAAACAAAACAGGCCTCAATTAAAAGAGATTGAGATGAAGTCCCTTACCTTGTATCCGACTTGACTCGATCGTTATATAATCTCCTAAATAATAAACTAAAGTTAATTTATACTTGATTAAGAACCCTTTTCAAGTTTATTATTACTTTTATATCACTTATTTCCATGTTATAAACATTATGTAATCATTTAAGTAAATAATGTTCATTTTATCGATATTTGGTACTTAAGTCAAAAATGGACTTCTTATAATTACATGTTGTTCTTGTGGTCAATGGTTAATTATATATAGAACTATATTCATGATTTGGATATCATATATATCATATATATCAATCATATACATGTATTTATAATAGTACATAACATTTAGAGGTAATAAATGAAATGCACCGTTCATTGAGACGGTAAGCCGTACGTACGCATGAACGCTACATCCATTTCTATTTCATATTTTAATGTAATTAAAACAAAATGATACATAGTAGTATTATAATTCCAGTATTGTATCATATATAATATCATTAATCCCATCATTTGTACGTACCACATATGGTATGAATGAGTCATATCACTTTGAGGGGGCGGTAGTCCGCACTTTCTCAAAAGAAATTATCATCTTTACACATAACAGAAACTATAAAGGTTTTCAATATATAGATAAAATAAAGAAGCATAAAAAAATAGAAACATAATATATATCATATATAAATATAGTGACATCTTAATGGCCACCATGATAGGTGTTAAAGGAAGATTGAACAATCATCGTTTCGTGAGGCAGTAATTCGCCATCCACAAAAACTGTATATTCTTTAACTATTAGACGAGGGTGTGTGTGAGTGTAGGTAGAATAATTATCATAAAAAATCCCATTACATTGATGATACTAGGGCTATTATGGGATCAAATAATAATAATATAGTGGTGAGTGAAGAAGGAAAAAAAGGAAGAAACTCGAGAGAATACATTACCTCCAAATCGGGTAACTCTTTTTGATTTGAGACAAATGATTCATTGGGAAGAATTATGCCCAATGTGGGGATTCTAGGAGTAATAGAGGGATATGGAGAGAAAATATGATCAGAGGTTGGATGAGCCAAGGGTTTGAGAGGTGTGGGTAAGGGGTAGAGGTGGGGACCTTTTATAAGAGGGGGGAGGTTTACTTTTGGAATGTCTTGAAATGTTACTTTATTATAAAATGATATTCAGAATTTGAAATGTCCCAAAATGATATATTTCTAGGATAAGGTGATAAGGGTTCGAAATACACCCATCCAATATTTATTTGACAAGTTTAAGTCTATGATTTTACCTTATGTTTTCATTTTATTTAAATCTTTCATTAATGAGGTAATAACTGCATCATCTTGGTTTCATAAATAAATTTATTTATTTCATATCTATAAATTATTAAATAAATACCATGATGTATGAAATATTTTTATATTTCCAATGACTATTTATATTCTAAGAGATCATTTATATAAACAAAATTAAAATTGATTTACTTAGGTGTTACATAGTTTGGTTATATTTTCCTTTCTTTAAAAATATTATGATAAAAGGTCACTATCATAGAAATGAGATTCCATGTTGTCCCTAAGTTGGTACAAGGAATCCCATGGTCGGCCATGACAAAACCAAGAGGAATTTGACTCATGTTGGGGTCATTTTATATTATTATGATATTATTTTATTACCCGTAACTACCCGATTACTAATTAATGACGATAATTAAAGATAATTACCATCATTACTATTCATAATGTCCAAAACAAAAAAGGCCATAATTATATAATTTGGACCTTATGATTCCAAAAAAATTCCAAACATAGAAATTTCAGTAATTAATTTACAAATAATTCCCGCTGTCAAAACAAATATCATGTTTTTAAGAAATAATATCTATCAAAAGATTTACACTTGTTTATGTCAAATTTCAAAGTGGAATTAATTCCAATGACCACCACTAAATTAAATGGTAAATATATATCATAATTACACTTTAAAACCTATTAAAAATTTAATATATCCATATAATTAAATTATACAAAAAAGACAGTTTTAAAGTAAAATGTAGTATTTTTTACTATTCATTAAAAATGAACATAGTCAAAAAAATTCCAAACATTTATCCAAAGTAAATTTAAATGTCCCAATTATAAATAATAAGATTATTATGAAAAATAAACCTTATAAAAGTTTCAAAATATAGATTTAAAAATGGTTCCCCATCTATAAGCGGTAAAACAATCTTTTAAAAATATTAGAGTATTATTTGCTTCAGATTGGACTTATTCTCATTTTAAGCCTCTAAAACACTATGTAATTCATAAATAGAAATATATATAAAAATATATTATTCTATAATTAATTGTGATGATAAATCCATCCCCCCATTAGGAAATTGCGTCCCCAGAATTTATTTACTTATCGAATAAGTGGGGGTATTTATCCCTCATTTCATTTTCAGATTCCCTTGTTGCCTCTTCAACTATATGGTTTTTCCATTGAACCTTTACATGATGAATCACCTTATTACACAATACTTGCTCCATGTGTTCAAGAATCTAGACCGGCTGTTCCTCATAATATATATTATCTTCCCTCTGAACTACCACTAGAATCAAAACATGAAATGGATCTCGCATATACTTTATCAACATTGAAACATGAAAAAAATTGTGTACCTAGGAAAAACATGTAGGTAATGACAATATATATGCAACTGGTCCAACATTCTATAGAATTTCATAAGGTCCAATGAACCGCGGACTCATCTTTCCTTTCTTGCCAAAATGCATCACACTTTTCCATGGAGAATCATTGAGAAAAACATGATCACCTACCTCAAAAGAAAGATCCTTCCTCCGGTTATCCGCATAACTTTTCTGGCGACAATGAGCTATTCTCATGTGCTTCTGAATCAACTAAACTTTTTCTACTATATATTCTACCAATTCTAGTTCCATTAGATTCCTTTCCCCTACTTCATCCCAAAAAGCTAGAGTTCGACACTGTTTACCATATAATACATCAAACAGTGCCATCTGTATACTGGAATGAAAACTGTTATTATAAAAAAATTCAACCAAAGAAAGATGTTGGTCCCAACTTCCCCGGTAATCCATTGTGCAAGCACACAACATATCCTCTAAGGTCTGAATTATTCGTTCTGAATACCCATCATATTGAGGATGAAAATTTGTTCTAAAATTTAATTCTGTTCCCAAAGACTTATGAAGGCATTTCCTAAAGTTATTACTAAACATGGAATCACGATCAGATACAATGGAGAGGGTAACTCCTTATAACTTGACTATCTCATTAACATACAACTGAGAAATTTGTTCTAGAGAGAATGTATCTCGAATTGGAAGGAAATGACCATATTTAGTCAATAGATCAACAATAAACCATATTGCATTATTACCTCGAGATGTCTTTGGTAATCCCACAACGAAGTCCATGGATATATTTTCCTATTTCCACTCTGGCATGGGTAAAGACTGAAGCATTCCTTTCGGTAACAATTGCTCTACTTTAACCTGTTGACAAGTCAAACACTTCATAGTAAAATTAGAAATATATCTTTTCATTCCATCCCACCAATAATACTCCCGCAGATCTTTGTACATCATAGTGCTACCAGGATGAACTGAAAACGGGGAACTATGAGCCTCACATAACAACTCATTCTTCAACTATGAATCACAAGGCACACATAATATCTTCCCAAAACTCAAAACAAAATCATTATCAATGTTAAATTCAGGAATCGTGCCCTTCTAAAGAAGCTCTACCTTTTTCTGCAACCCACTGTCTTTCTTCTGCGCTTGCTTAATTATGTCTGATAGAGATGATCTCACTAACACCTGAAATAAAACAAAAGAACTTCTTGCACCAACAACTTCTATGCCAAAGTTCTTCAAATCAAAAACCAAAGGAACCCATTCCAAACGTAGCATGGTTAATGAAGCACTACTTTTTTGACTCAAAGCATCATTCACTTTATTTGCTTTTCTGGGATAGTAAAGAATCGTACAATTGTAATACCTGATTAATTCCATCCATCTCCTCTGTCTCAAGTTAAATTCTTTCTGATGGAATATATACATTAAACCTTTGTGAGCAGTATATATTTCACACTTTACACCATACGAATGATGCCTCCAATATTTTAAAGCGAAAACAACAACAGCTAATTCCAAATCAAGTGTAGGGTAATTTATCTCATGAGTCTTCACCTGATGAAAAGCATAAGCAATTACCTGATCATTATGTATTAAGACACAACCCAGTCCTTTCAATTATGCATCACTGTAGATAACAAAACTCACTATTCCTGGAAGGATGTGCCAAAAATGGAGCATTCTCCAATATTCCTTTCAATTACTGAAAAAAATCATCACATTCTTTTTTCCAAATGATCTTAACACCCTTACGAGTTTTCTTAGTCAATGGGCTGGACAACTGTGGAAAATTTTTAACAAACCTTCAGTAATATCTTACCCAACTAGGAAAACTACAAATCACGGTTATATTAGTGGGTCTTGGACATTCATCAAAAACCTTTTTTTGTAGGATCAATAGTTATTCCATATTTAGAAACAATGTGAAAAAGGAAATAAATTTGTTGCAACCAAAACTCACACTTGCTGAATTTCCCACAAAATTTCTTTTCTTTTACGGTTTGCAAAATAACCCTTTAATGACTTTCATACTCCTCTTTAATTTTAGAAAACACCTAAATATCATCAATGAAAACAACCAAAAACTTATCCAAGAACTAATGGAAAATTATGTTCATAATGTCCATGAATAGAGCAGGTGCATTGGTTAACCCAAAAGGCATAACTTCATATTCATAGTGGCCATGAAACACGGTCTCAGAATATTTTCTTCCTTTACCTTAAACTAATGGTACCGCGATCTCAAGTCAATCTTTGAAAAATATTGAGCTCCCTGGAGCTGATCAAACAAATCATCGATGTGAGGAAAAATATATTTTTTCTTAACAGTGATGTTATTCAATGCTCTATAATCAATGCAAAGTATCATTGAACCATCTTTCATTTTTAACAAACAAGATAGGATCACAACATGGTGATGTGCTAGGTTGAATGAAACCTTTGTCTAATAACTCTTGAAATTGCATCATTAACTCTAAAAGTTTTTCTTGAGCCATTCGATAAGGGGGTTTTGAAATTGTCTTAGAATCAGTAACTATGTCCACAGTAAATTCAACATCCCAATCATGTATAATACTAGGAAACTCATCAGGAAAAAATCAGGATACTCATTTACCACTAGAACATCACTAATCTAAATAGTTCCAGGGTTTTCAACAATATGTGCAAGGTAACATTAATTTCCATTGTTTACTAGTTTCTCACCTTCCTGATACGTTATCGAAAGTAAGGGTTCATTCTTGTACACAAACATAAAATCATTCTGAAAAGAAACATCTTTAGCTCGGCAGTCAATCTTATCATAATAAATAGAAATCCAATCTATGCCCAAAATAACATCGAACTATACCAGAGGCAAAACAATAAGGTGTTCTGGTAGATTCTTTCCATACACAAGGATAGGAAGGTTATTATAATTTCTTTTCGTCTCAACATTTCCCCATGGTGTTTTTACCATATGTTCATGATTCATATTTTGAGATGGAATTCACAATTTACTATAAAACTTCTCATAAATGAAAGAATGTGTAGACCCTGAATCAAACAACCCATTGGCATAATCTGAACAAACAAACAATGTAATTGATACTACTTTATTTGATGGCCCAACATCTGCTGAAGTAGTTGCAAAGGATTTTACCACCCCTTTATGCCTATAGTCTGGCTGCGTTCCCTCAGTTGAGTTCTTCATTAGACACTCATTTGCATAGTGTCCCATTTAATTACACATAAAACATCTTACCGCTGGCTTTTCATTGACTGCTTGATCATTTTCCTTATAGTTACGAGCAATTTGACTAGACTTACCACACAAGAAGCACTTTACATACATGGATAAATATTATCAAGGATTCCTTTTAGCACACTTATCATAGGATGGATATTTGGTTTTCTTACCTCAAGGAATCTTTGATGAATTCTTTCCCTTTTCCTGCCAACAGGACCTCTGATTCTGTTATTTTTCAAAGAACACCTGATGATCGGAAAACTCCATTTCCACCTTCTCAGCACATAGAACAAGATTTCATAACTTTTTATCTCACGATAAGATAATTCACATCGATATTTTGGCATTAATCCTAAGTAAAAATGATTGTTTTTACTATCAAGGTCTTGGATAACATTTGGAGCATACCTTTCCAATCGAGTGAACTTCTTTTCATAATCAGCCACTAAGTCATCCTTTTGCCTCATTTCCAAGAATTTTTTTCCATCCTAAGTTGAATAGCCTTAGGAAAATATTTCTCAAGGAACATACCTTTGAATTCATCCCAGTCAAGCGCAAAAATTTCATCAGTGTCCCTGATATTTTTAACCATCAACCACCACTGATCTGCTTCACCCTCCAAACAGTAAACAACAAGACTAACCTTTTGATTTTCTGAACACCCCATTACATCGAAAATATTCTCTAGTTATTTAATCCACCCTTGAGCAAGCACATGTTCAGATTATCCTATGAATGATGGGGGATGTTGCCTCATGAATTGTCCCACCACTGACCTATTCCTATGTGGTCGATCTGGCTAATATCATGCATGGATTCAACCACCATTAATTTCTTGAGTCAACTGCACCATTACTGTAAAAAACTATTCAGTTCTGATTCCAACTATCTCATGATGTTGAATTGGAAGGTCATTTTCTTCTGTATGCCTTCCTAGCACTGCATCCCTATTTCCTCTACTGAAAACCATTCTGAACAAACATGTCTTAGATAATGAAACATGGTAAACTTCAAATGATATACCATTTCAATTTTACCATAATGTGTAAAAAAATATTTTTGGATAATCATTTAAAATAATTCTAACTCCTACAATTTTCGAAACTGACCTTTGATTCCAACTATAAGGACCCAGCCTTATAACATTACGTAATCTTCAATTAAATGAATAATTCACATTGAGGATCTTTTCAGGTTTAGTGTTATACAGAATTAGGCCACAACTATTACATCTCAAAAGTTACAAAGTAGGCACTTCTACTCAGATTCCATTTTTTTTATAAAATAATAACTCTTGATAAAAAAGTCAAGTCCAATTTCTTATTTTAGATTGCAAGACTTTACATGATCCCAACCTTGACCATATTCCACTTTATGTCTTTCGAAAAACATTTCAAAAATTTTTGGATGTGCATTAAAAGGTCAGTAAGGAATACACAAAGAGAGAAACTATTATTTTTTTCAAAACAACATGTAAGCCATGAATACTTTAACATATGTAATACTTTTCACCTTTATGAAGTAGTAAATACTCTTCACTAAATAAAAGATCACTACATACCCATTTGTAACCAATAGATTACCCATATAAAGAACACATAACATATAAAGGTAACTTGGAACATAAACATACTTAAATAGAATAACCATACGGTCGACTTCCACACATGTCACTAAATGGAATAGCCATAAGGCCGACTTCCATAACCAATGCATTGTAGGTTATAACGTAACCACCCGTCCTGGTTTTCATGGAACCAACCATCATTTGGTTTATCATGTAACCACCCGTCAAATATCCGTGTACCATTATATAATCATAACACAAAAAAATATAAAGTAAAGAAAAACTTTTACACATTTCAATACACAATATATTGACATATCAAAGCCATTATCAAAACCATTTTCAATACCAAAATACATAAAAGAGTATATGGTATTTATTTTCCTTTTGAGAACATTACGGCTTGTTAAGGAATCCATAGATCAAATAATACTAGCGGAGGCGGAAACGTCATTGTCACCCTGTATGTCAAAAATAAACATACTTTTTGTTTTTCAGTAAAACGCTTTTTAGAGAAAATATTACTTTTGAATAAAAGTAATAGTCAAAGGGGTTTATACACCATATAAATTATTGTTGCGTATAAAACAAAATATGCCCCAATTAAAGGAGATTGAGACGAAGTCCATTACCTCATGTTCGAATTGACTCGATCATTATTTAATCTCTTGAATAATAAAATAAAGTAAATTTATACTTGATTAAGAACATTTTTCAAGTTCATTATTCCTTTTAAATAACTTATTTCCATGTTATAAACATTATCTAATAATTTAAGTTAATAATATTCGTTTTGTAGATAATTGGTACTTAGTCAAAAATGGACTTCTTATAATTACATATCGTTCATGTGGTCAATGGTTCATTATATCTAGAATGATATTATAGATTTAGATATCATATATATCATATATATCTAGCATATACATGTATTTATAATAGTACATAACATTTATAGGAAATAAATTAAATGCATCGTTCATGGAAACGGCATGCCGTACGTACGCATGAACACTACTTCCATTTCTATTTCATATTTTAATGGAATTAAAACATAATGATACATAGTTGTATTATAATTCCCACATTGTATCATATATAATATCATTATACCTATCCTTTATACGTACCACATATGGTATGAATGATTTATATCACTTTGAGGGGGCGGTAGTCCGCACTTCCTCAAATGAAATTATTGTGTTTACACATAATGAAAACCGTAAAGGTGTTCTATATAAAAAAATACCAAAGCATAAAGGAAAAATAAAAATAATATATATCATATATAAATACAGTGAAAACTTAATGGCCACCATTATAGTTGTTAAAAGAATATTGAACAATCATTGTTTCATGAGGTAGTAATTCGCTATCCACAGAAACAGTATATTCTTTAACCATTAAACGAGGGTGTGAGTGAGTGTAGGTACATTAATTATCATAACAAAATCCTACAATATTGATGATAATAGTGTTATTATGAGATCAAATAATAAGAAGATATTGGTGAGTGAAGAAGGGAAAAAAGGAAGAAACTCGAGAGAAGACATTACCTCCAAATCGGGTAACTATTTTTTATTTGAGCCAAAGGCTTCATTGGGAAGACTTCTGCCCAACAGGAGGAATATATGAATAATAGAGGGTTGTGGATAGATAATATGAGCTGAGGGTGGATGAGCCAAGGTATTGAGAGGTTTGTGTAAGGGGCAGAGGTGGGGGCCTTTTATAAGAGGGAGGAGGGTTACTTTTTGAAGGTTTTGAAATGTAACGTTATTATAAAATAATTTTAGGAATTTTAAAGGACCCACAATGATATATTTAGAGGATAATGTGATAATGGTTCGAAATCAAACCATCCAATAGGTTTTTGATGAGTGTAAGTCTTAGATTTTACCATATCTTTTCATTTTATATTAATGGTTCATTAATGAGGTAATCATTGCATCATCATGGTGTCATAAATATATTTATTTATTTAATTTATAAAAATTATATAATAAATACCATGATGTAGGAAATATTCGTAGCTTTCTAATTAATATTTATAGTCTAAGAGATAATTTATGTAATCAAAATTAAAATTGATTTACTTAGGTGTTACATAGTTTGGTTATATTTTCATTTCTTTTAAAATAATATGATAAAAGGTTACTATCACACAATGGTGATTCCATGGGGTCAATAAGTTGGCAAAAGGAATCCCATGGTTGGCCATGATAAAACCAAGAGGATTTTGACACATGTTGGGGTCATTTTATATTATTATGAGATTATTTTATTACCCTTAACTACCTGATTACTAATTAATCATGATAATTAAAGATAATTACCATCGTTACTATTCATAATGTGAAAAAAACATGGTCTTAATTAAATAATTTGGACCATATGATTCCAATTATGGAATCCATTTTACCATATTCCCATCACAGAAATTGTAGTGATTAATTTAAAAATAAATCTCGTTGTCAAAACAAATAGCGTGTTTTTAAGTAACAATATATATCAAAATATTGACACTTGTTTATATCAAATATAAAAGTGAAATTAATTCCAATGAAAAAAATTGAATTAAATGGTAAAAATATATTATAATTAAACTTTAAAACCAATTAAAAAGATAATATAACCATGTAATTAAAATAGATTAAAAAGACGTTTTGAAGTAAAATGCAGTATTTTTCATTATTCATAAAAAATGAACATTGTCAGAAAAATACCAAAAATTTATCCAAAGTAAATTTCAATGTCACAATTATAAAGAATAAGTTATTTTGACAAATATCACTTATAATATTATCAAAATATATATTTAAAATGGTTCTCCATCAAAAGGCATTAGAACAATCTTTTAAATATATTAGAGTATTCTATGCTTAAGATTGGATTTATTCTCATTTTAAGCCTCTAAAACACTATATAATTTATAAATAGACATATATATGAAAATATATTATTCTATACGTACTTGGTATGTTACATTAGACCTTAAATAATTAAACTTATTTATGACATAATGATG
Organism: Viscum album; assembly: GCA_963277665.1. Taxonomy (NCBI): domain Eukaryota; kingdom Viridiplantae; phylum Streptophyta; class Magnoliopsida; order Santalales; family Viscaceae; genus Viscum; species Viscum album. Next base: position 322,730,945 of record OY728127.1, read on the forward strand.
ATTTCATAATTACATTATTAATGAATGATTAAAATAATTAATATTATAAAAATCTAAATAAAAGAAAATTGATAATATTGATGAATTAAAATGGATTTTTAGGTTAATATAACATCATAGGGTTGATTAAATGTATTTTTTATATTAAATCATGTTTTTTTGAATTTCACAAAAAAATACTAAATAGTGTCCAAATTCTCAAAAATTATTTTTAAAACAAATTATATATTATTAAATAATATAATATTATTAAAAATATATGGCTTTGAAAAAGGACTTATATAATTATAGATATTCCATTAATGAACCAATTTATGTTTTAATGTCATTTTATAGTATTTTTATTAACCATGTAATATTAATATATAAGAAAACATTGTAAAAGTTAAACTATTTAACTCAGAGTTAAATCTAAAAGATAATGTTAATATGATAACATAAACTTATCTAAAACCTATGGGATGAGAGGATTTATACCAATAACTACTATATACTTGAAATAAATCCATTTTGAGCCATTAAATTATAAAATGATTTTATAGTAAATTAATATTTCAAGCATTTCCTAAAGTTACCCACACCTCTCTTATAAAAGGGTACTTAACCTTCTCTTAATTTCATATCTTAAATGCCATTCGTCTTAGCCAAACCCTGATCAAGTATACTACAAACTACACTCAGTTTATCCAAGTTCCTTTACTTTGATCATAAATTCATCCTATGGAGATTTTGTGATCAAATCAAAAGGATGAACCCGAAAAAGAGGTAATGATTTCATCACCTCTTTCAAAGCTCTCTTCTCCTTCCACGTCTTCTTTCATTGTTGTTTCCATACCAAAATAATAGATATAGTACCTTCTAGATACTGTGAGTTTCTTATTTATATGCTACAACAACATTCATTATTCTATCTATCCTATGAATGATAAAGTCACTATACGAGCGTACGTACAACTTACTATCTCCACATCATGGTTGTAGTTTGTTATTTAACACTTCATTATTTGGATGGGTATAATAATGAGTATAGTTGATTTAAATAATAAATATAAAATATTAATTATTATGTTTACCAAATATACCATCCAATTTCAGATGATTTCACCATCAATATAATGATATTGTCACATCTTCGTATGCACAGATTACGGTCTCCACGAACACGATGAGATTCATTCTCCATTTTAACCATTAAAGAATAATTTTCTTTTTGTAATTAAAAACTATGATTAGGAACATAATATCATTTTGGATATTAATTAAATACATCTTATCCATAACAAACATGACTTACATTACAAGACATATAAAGGAAAACGAATCTGTTAACACCTGAAACTATGATAATACTGAAATATTATTAACAAATGAAAATTAGAAGATCATATATGATATCATATTTATTTATGTGGTTCTTGTATAATTTAATAACAATGAATTAACTATTATACTAAAGGTTAATATACCCTTGACTAAGGAAAAGTATATGTTAAGGGTTAATTTTACAATCTCATTATTATCCAAGGAGGATTGGGAAATTTTTATCATCCTCATCAGTTATTCTTAAAAATGTTTTTCAAAACATTTTTACTATTTCCTAGAATGTGGGTTAAAGTCATTTATTCCATTTTTTGATTTTGTGTATTATTTTTGAAATGAATCTTTCTATCATTTTCTAAATATGGAACTTTATGAACTTTTGGACAAATTATGGTAAGAATATTTTTTAACTTATATGGCGTGTGCAACTATTTTCTTCCGTTATAACACAATCGATGATTCCCTTACAATATTTAAATAATATTTGCCAAATAAATCCTTTCTTTCATAAATACGCGACTTGAAAATGATTTCAAAACAAAAAGAGATATTTCCCTCAAATAGTTTTGAGTTCATCTATTTCAACATCCATTGATAGATTTTACAGGTGTTTGAAGTTGGTTTATTATAATAGAATCATTCATTTTGTATCATAGGACTTTTGATATGATTTAAAATGGATGGGTTACTTTTATACCATACATGGTTGACAGTTAAAGTATTAAAATTTCCTATTCTAGTTTTAATAAGAATGTTTATGTTATGTTTCAACCATTTTATATGAGGAATGCATTGGACTTAGTAAGTGATAGCTGGAGCCCGTTTTATCTCCTCGATGCATCGGTAGGTCTCATGAGACAATATAGTGTCTTCGCTCAAGTCTTTCACAAAATCATATTTGCAGTCTTGGAACGAGTCCTTGACTATGAGGTTATGATTTCCTTCATTATGCATTCCATCATTATGAAATTAGCAATTAATATTACATGTGATTATTAAACTTGTAAAATATCCATTTGAATAAGTAAATGTCTTATTTGATTTATATTTTCTATATAATACCGAAGTTTAACTTTAAAATTCTTTTGTTTTATAATTATACATTTCTATAATGTTTTTGCTTATTTATAAAATCTTCAACTTTATTGTCATCCTTACTGAGCTTCTGAGCTCACCCCTTTCTTTGTTTTATTTCTCCCAGGATGCGAAAGTTTATTATTACTGACTTATAGGGATAAGATAGGGGATATGAGTCTGTTCAAAGGATACAAAAAGTTATTTTTTTTCATTTCATAATTTAATGTAAAACATTTGTCTGTATCTAGTACTTCCATGGAAACTAAACTGACCGGTCTTTCAGGATGTGATCACTTGTGATCATGAAAATGTTTTGTAATAATGAACCAATTTTGGGTAACTAGGGTTGGTGAGTTACTCCTAAATTATTGGAAATGATATTAGGAATGAACCCTAATAGAACTTGTTCAAGATTTGAAGGAAAAGAGAATAAATCCATGTAGCAAGGGTTACCCAGTGAGTATTAGGGTCACATGTTTCATCCCTTGACCCTCAGTGCTGCCTGTGTACAATAACCATTGTCATTCCAAACTATTTTGTGTAGAAGATTGGTACACAACATGTAGTTGGAGTCACATTCCATTTCCATCCATCCAGGGTACGACAGTGTGGGCTTTCCAGGTTCCAGTACATAGTTTCAACTGATGTATCCTTTCTCGTGTACAAGTACATGGGGTAATCTATGTAACTGGTTCAAGAAATACCATATGGGGAAGTACATTCCCTTTAGGCAACCTGTATCATCCACCACATTCTTGTGTAATTCCAATGTACATTCTAAGTTAGCTAGGAGTTGTCACACACCGTGTGATGGGGTCACATACCATGTGATCTTTAAATTATTCAGAAATTCCTGACGCCACATCGGGGTAGTAGACTCCATGTAATCCCAGATTACACATCATGTGGTTCAAACTACATTTTTATGATCGAACCACCCCAAAACTAGATATCAATTGTAATCAAGTAATGTGATATCTCAAATAATGGGTTTCTCTTCTGATCTAGCAACAAAATGGGTTAAAAAGAGTCTTTCTTCATTCTGTCGAAGAACTTTGAAGAACATGGATTTATTTTTACACCATCATTTGAATCACACCATGATTATCATCTCACCTTCATCCTACCATGATAGTAATGTATCTGTGTTATTTGATCAATTTTCTAAGAAATTGATGTGCAACAATCGATCTTCACACAATCACCAATGGTGAGATCCAGTATGAATGACATTCACGGATCTTTGATCCATGGTTTTATTGTCACTTTCTGATAGGATTCTCCAGATATCCTTATCCATGGCCTCTAGAGGATTCCATGGTTATGAGCCTATCCCAGGATCTCTGAAAAAGGATTTATTTAAAATAAACCTTCCACTTCTTTACTGCATCGACAAAATAAAATCAAAATAAATTTGATCAATTTATTTTATTCATTTGAAATGTCGGATTCGACATTCCACAACCGAACTACACAGACCAATGTTTATATACACCTAGGATAATTACATTATTCTAAATAAAATGGTGAACTTGTATTTTTGATCATGAAAACCATATAGATATTATTAAAAATTGTCGAAAAAAACCGTGCATGTGTGGTATTTAACATTTTAATATATTTGAAACATTTATTTCAGGTACACCGGGCCTCATAATCTCATGATGTCTCAGTGCATAGTCTTGAAATCAATCCATATAATATTTAATTATAATATATAAAAAATTTGGGACATTAAATATTTAAAATATAAAATCAATCAACGATTTAAAATAAATAAAATGCACTACCAAGGAATGAAGTTGAACCAATGTAAAAAAAGCAATTCACGAAAATATTTTTTTCATATTGTATTTATAATAATTGTCAAATAATTCCACAATGTAAAGGAAATTAAGACAAATATATGTCATAATATGTGGAATACATCCCTAGAAAATCAAGGTACACCTCTTAAAACTCATTAAAAATTGAGAGTCGCATTACCTAATAAAAAATACACATGGAACAAAAGATTTAGATAAAGGAAAATAATGACATATTTTTATTTTGAGAAATATAATAGGTTTCTTATTAAAAACCTATATAACTAGGTGGAGTTTTCTTATATAAATTAAATATAGATTCTTTTTTATTTTAAGAATTTACTCACCTGAGTTTCAATTATGAATAGAAAACTAAAATTTCTTGGGTGAATGTTATTGGAGGGATTCCAGAACATAAAAACACATAAATTAGTGTTAATTTTTATGCACATTTAATGAAATTTATATTATTTAGATTTTATATAATATATGAATGATATAAAATAAATCATATAAAACACAAAATAAAGTGACCTTTATTTTATATCTTAAGAAACAGTTAAAGTGAATGAATAAGTCATCCAATAATTTTATTAAAAAATATAATTGAATATGATAAATAATAAATAAAATTAATAAAAGGTTTTATTAATTTTCCGCTTAGTATCCCATGATAATAATTTCACTGAGTTTTTGATAAGTCCATTTATTGTATATGATATTCTTTCTCAATGGTTGTAAATGGTTTTCAATGAATAAGGATTCCATTAATAGCGATTTGTTTAAGGATTGAATAGAAGAATATTTTCTTGAATATTGATATAGATTGAAATGATGAATTATAAATTAAAAAAATGAGTTATCAAACATTATTGTAAAAGTGATGAATTTCCAATAAATGTGTCTACATACTATTTGTGTTTCAAAATTTGATAACATATCATGGAAGATTCGTTTTGAAGATGGTTAAATTATCTTCCATTAAATCATTGGGAGATAACCTTATTTTTTCCAAAAATTTTATTTAATTTTTGATTTTCCATAGGATATTTAAAATAAAACATTATATATTTAGATTAGAATTGATAATTTAAGTCATTATATGCATGTGTTGGATGAATTTTGAAGCTAGAAATAGTTGTAAGTTGATAATATTTTCATATGTCATGAAAAAATGTAGACATTTGAGATTATCCTTTATTTGTATATGTTGATAAAAAATGGAAATGTTTTCATATGTTATCCAAATTATTGAATAAAAAATAATTAGAATTTTTTTAATGAAGTCTATATGATTTATTGTGTTGGAATTTGTTATCAATTCATCATCCATATTCAAAATCACATTTTTGGTGGGGTGAAGATGCATGAAGTTTAATTCAGAGAATTATTTACAAGTTCAATGTGATTATTTATCATTATTATAATTTATACTGAGAATAGATTAATGGGATCATTAGAAGGAGTTACACACTGAAAAATAAGGTTTTCAGTATATATTTTAATTAGGAAGAAGAATTGTACCATAAGATAGTTTCTACACCAAAATGGGGGAAGTGATATTTTTATGGCCCTATAGTTTTTAGGACCTCCATTCCATATTTAGTTACTATTCCATAGAGTATATTGTGTAATTTTTTGTGTGCATGTCATTTTTTGGATCACTATACAACATGAAAATATTGTTCTTCAATGAATGACAGGTCAATTTTTGGGTGACATAAAAATTCTAGTTCCTCCACATCATAATAAGTGGGTACAATTAAGTCAATTTATTTCAAGGAAGTTTGTTCTATAAGAGTTCTGTCTATATCAATATTATCATGATTTCTATAATTTGGTGGGCCACAAAGAACTTGATGTTACAAAAATATATATTGACAATTACTTGGATATTTTGTAGAGGATTATGATGTTCAATAAAAGATGGTTTTTTAGGAAAATATATCTTGTTCAACAAACTTGATTACATTGATTCATCTAAATTATTTGGTGGTGATTTAAGCCTATGTTAATTACCAATTTTAATTTGATAATGATTATATATTTGAAAAAATATCCCATGTTTTTTTAAATTAAAGATGAATGATGTTAAAGATTTGAATTTGAATTTTTAATTCAAGATAGATGAATTAGAGGGAATGTTTTCAAAAAGAAAAATAGTCACATCCAAGATAAGTATAAGAGAATGGGGAGAGGAATAGGTAAACACTATTATCATTGAGATATATTTTTTGGGCTAAGAGAGGATAAAGAAAAACAAATTTAATTATGTTTTTACATAAATTAAAAGATAAATAATATGAAGATATAGTACAATAATTCTATTAAATAATAATGTAATGGAAGAAAAATAAAATGTGGAAGTACATTTTAGACTTGTACGTTACTAAGAAGTATATTCCTTCTAGTACAAGTGAAGATGTACTATGGAGAAATATTTTAGTAGTGATAAAGTCTTGAAACATATACATGAAGGGTATTCATCACCTTCTTCAATAATAATAAAACAAATTTTTTGTACATTTATTTATTTCATAATAAAGAGATAATAAATTTCACAATATTGTTCGCATGAGAAAAGATAAAGAGAAATTATGAAGTTATCATATCTATAGATTGATTAGAAATATATTATGATAATAAATAGTTTTTATCAAAATAGTTATTTTGGTATTGTGCAAGATGATCCCATGTATGGGTTGTTCTAAATAATAGTCAAGGGGTGTGAAAACAGTATCTTCAAGGTAATAACCCACTCGTTGTAGATCAAAATAATATCTTGTGTTTGTTGGATATTTTTGGAATATAGTTAACACCATGGAATATCCATCACACATTTAGTGGAGAACATTCTATATTTTGGTGTTAATTGTTTTTTTGAGTTTGGTTGAGTTTCAAGGAATAGTTGAAAATGGAGAAAAAGTTTGATCTATTCATTATAAAAAGTGTCAAAAGTAAGTCGTAAAATGACATAGATATAATGTATAATGTGGAAATTGGATTAAATATTACCAAAACTTACATAATACCCCATGTGTGGGTAATATCCTAATTGGTTACCTCAATTGGTACTAGGAAAAAAATATATTCTCTATTAAATTGTCAATCAAAAATTGTTATCTTTGAATATTTCAACATTTTTCTCTAAAATTCATAAAAAATTTCATTTTATAAAAATTACATCAATGATGGGTCATAAGAAATTTTATTCTAATAATTTTATGAATATTAAAAAAAATTATATAAATGTTTAGAATAATTCTATTATATCAAAATAGGATGAAGTAGCAGTTTCTCAAAAAAGAGAAGACCTATTTATCTTGGAAAGAGAAAAAAATTTCTCTGATGTATACTAAATAATATCAAATAATTTACTACCTCGAATAGATAAATATAGTAATGATATACAATGGCTTGTTAATATTCTTTTGCAAACAATTCGCAAGAATATAAGAAAACATAGAATGATCACATGTTTATGAAACTAACTATGGAAGCAATAAATGATTTGCTACATTATTTTCACAAGGAAATTATTTAATTAATTATTGGGATCTTTAACTTTATGTTAGATGATTTCTCTCATCTTGATGTTGAATAAATAACAGTGCAAAATCTTTTAAAAAATATCTCTAAATTATATATATATCTCAAAAAAATTACAATCAAAGAATATATAAATGAATACCTTGATGAGATATGTTCCAAATGTGAAGAGGTGTGTACGAAATGAATCCAACATAAGGATGATTTCACTGATGACCTTGATAATAATATCAATGAATAAAAAGTGAAGTTAAAAAATAGTATTAATTTATATAATTCATAATTAGACATTCAATCCCAAAACCTAAGGTGTTATGATACATTAACTAATGTTAAGTGAAAATTTAATTATTAATAATTTAGAAGAATGAAGAAGGATTGCAAAGATGTGTCTTCATTCATTCAAGATCAGAATAATATAGTCATTATTATGTGTGATGAATTGATGATTAAATTGGAAAACCTTAAAATTAATCATTTATATTATTAAAAATATAAGCACTAATTAGCTATTTTTATAGATCATTTTATAGAGGATTATTAGGTAAAAAACATCAATTAAGTGACATGAATATAACTTCATAATTTCATGGTCTTTATCAATCAATATTAGAAAATAAACCATTTATATCAAAATTTCATGATTATAATAAATCCATTTCCATGATAATTGGAGGTTTAAAGTAAAATCAATATAATTATTAATGATATGAAGTGATGAGTAACATACCAAAATGGCTATAGTGGATAAAAGAAGGTATATGAGTGTTGGTTCCCCATCTAAAGATAAACATGTTATGAAGATGACCCAACAATAGAATTCATAGAACATTAGAACAACAATAATTTTTCCGATTTAATGTGGTGAAATTTATTTGGAAATTGAAAATTTTATTGTTGTTAAAATCCACTAATATTAGAATCACAACCGATGTCAATTTCATTGGGGGGATATAAGATAAGGCAACATCAAAATATTAATAAATATATGTATACTACAAAATCATTTTTAAATTTAGCTAATATTTCAAATGTTTTTTTGTAGTATTGGTAATAGGAGTAGTGAATATTAATATCCTCATACATAAAAAACAGAAAACAAAAAATTAAGGCAAAGAGTGAATTTATATAAATTAATGATAAGTTGGGGATGATTTCATACCCAAATACTATTAATAAAATTTCCAAAAATGTTGTTTGTTTATTCCACAGTAACAAATTCATAATGACCAGTGTGAGTGCCTCTTCTAAATGATTTTTTAATAAAGAAACTCACACGTTTCTATGTGATGAATTCATGAAATATAATAATGTTCATAATGAAACTCTAGTAATATGTCTATATTATATAGTGAAAAAAAAATTAAGCAATTATGGTCTAGTTAAGAAGCAAAACAAAATATTCCACCAATAGATTCTAATTTTATGAGTGTATTTCGAAAAAATTCAACACATTCCTTAAAAAATAATGGTATGAGATACGTAATGATGATGCACATAATTTTTAGAGCTACATAACCATTTTTATAAAAATGAGGTTAATTTAAAATTATTAATAATTAATTAGGCAAGAGGGATGTTGAAACTAAAGGTTATGCACACAATTTAGAATAGCATATTAATAGAGACATTCTCCCTAAAATGGAATAACTTTTCAAGAACCTACTTTAATGAGTGAAGACTATTGAATATTGGTTATGAAAAAAACCTCAACCACTATGACTGAATGTAGAGGTAACAACATTTAACTTACTCCCTTATCTCTTGGTGTTGTATTGGTTTTGGAAATATCAGGTATTGATGGTGTAGTATATGCTCAGGGAAAGAATCTGAGATGGAGTGTATTATTTTAATTCTATATATAATGTATAATTAATATTACTTCATATATTTATTTCAAAATTGATATTTTAAATATGTGAAAATAATAATCATTGATGATGTTCTATTATGTGTTTTCAACACTAGATAACAACAAGATGTTGATCCCATCATGGATAGATCTCACATGTTTGTATTCTAATAGGTATATATTAAAGTGACCATACATGGTGAAGATGTAGAAGTTTTAATATATGGATTTTCTTATAAAAATTACATTTTGATGTATTATAATCTTATAATTCATGAAGAAATCTTATTAAAGAGATTCATCACTACAAATAAGATGAATATTATCTCATATAGGGGTAGGAAAATAAAAAATGATAAATAATATTAAAGGATTATAATTTAAATCAAAAATACAAATCTAAAAGGTGATAAATTAAAATTTCTTTTCTTATTTATCCATTCATTATCAATCATCTTTGATAGTAAAACAATTTTTTATTATAGATGTAAACAAATTTATTTTTATCAATGTGATAAAAGTTATAGTTTAAAGTGGTATGAAGGATATTATTTACTTTCATTTTCATTTGAATGTTTTTGAAATCTATATTGAAGGGGGTATAAGAATCCCATGTTAATAACCATTACAATGTTATATCTCATTTAGTATTGACTGTTTTTAACATCCTAATTCAGATTGAACTATCCTTGATGATAACATTGGGAGTTGTCTCAATTTTTGGGTATAATTTGAATTTAATTAAATGAAATCCAATTTGTGTAAATCAAAACATATTTATTTTCTACACCAAGGAGAGTTTAGGTAGAAAAATATTAGAATGATTATGCATATTTTCTATGTATGAATGTACATCCTTAAAAAATTAGTTTTTATTTCTCGTCAAAAATGTGAATAGAGATTAATATTGTATGTTTAATAAAAATGTTGGGGGGGGAATGATATAGTAGTTTAAATTTCTAGGGGAATCATATTTAATGTTAAATAAGATGTGAGTTACAAAAAATAAAACATTTGTTTATATGGATGTTATAGAAAAATAAAATGGTGTAGATTTCTCAGTCCACTTTGTGTATGTTATAGTTATTTTCATTTGCTTCCAAGTTTTTTAAATGAATATATTTTTATTAATGACAATATGTTATATAATTTTTGTAATTAAATTTTCTAGGATAGTGATATAGAAGGTATTTAAGAACTTTAGTTTATGATTAATAAGGTATCCATGTTGAATAAAAATGATAAGAGGTTCCCAAGAATGTTTCAAAATAATTATATGGGTTTGAAGACATGATGAATTATAATTTAATATTTTTTTTACATGTAGGTATATGTTTTTTAGATGAAATAACATTGATAATACCTTATTTTAATAGGCAAATATGATTTAAATATTTATGTTCAATAGAGGCTTTAATATTAAGCATTCATTATATCTATGATAAAATATAATTAAATTTTTCATCCACATATGTTGGATGAATCACAAAGTTAGAAAAATATAAAATTTTATCTTATATTTCCCACGTTAGAAAAAGTAAATGATGATTTTTAATTTATTCATAAAGTTGTACTTTTGATCGCAATGGTATTTTTTTCAATAGTTTTCCATATTTTCAAATACAATAATATTATAGGATTTAGTTAAACAAGTGGATTTTATTCAATATGTTGGATTTTAATTTCAATGTATCGATAATATTCAATCACACTTTTCATTAGAAGGGAATATGACTATAGATTAATTCATAAAATGATTAAGATTGTTCTATGTGAGTACATAGCATGAGAAGTGTTTATGATGCTAGTAGATTGAAGGGAGTAGTAGATGGAGTTCCAGTTAGGTTAGAGTGAATGGTAGAACGTAAAAGTCATTTCAATATACCATATAATGTATTAAATTTACAATACAGCGAAAATAAAAATAATATATATTGAAAATAGAATTTTCATAATAGTTATGTCCAATTTGGACCTAGTCAACTATTACACCTCTCTACTAAATGAGAGATTCATTTTCAGTTCATAATTTTTTTTGAGAAAAAATAACATAGTACAACACATACATTTTCTTGTCGAGATATATCTATAATGACACAATTAATTTTTAATGGGGTTTCTCAACCCTTACAATCATTTTAAGGAAGCACTAACATATAATATCTTTGAGAATTTGGGAGTCACATCATGAATAACATTAATATATATCTTAGGAGTAAAACCAGAATAAATAATATGTTTTTGGAAAAATCATAAACTGATTAGGAAATCACATGTGAGAGGTTGGAAGTACATTAAAAACAAAATAGGCCGTGATAAAATAGAAATATAAGGGAAAGAAGAACTGACAATGGTTCTTGAGTATTGGATGAAGTCATCTGATTTATAATGTATTCAAAAAAGATGATTTCGTTTGACAAATGAGAGATCATCTGGATAATGGAATATAGATAACAAAAGACATTATTGATTTTAAAACACATTCAATGTTCAAAACATTATTGTTGTGGGATATACATAGTTTATAAGATGTCATAAATGATCTTATAAACATCCTCTATGTCCTTTATTTATGTATTTCAATGATATAACAGAATTATTTCTCATGAAACATATGTAAAATCATTCAATATAATTAAATCATAGTCACCATAATTAATTTTTAATTTAATGGATTCTATAAATATAGAAATAATTCCAGTTGGATTACGTACGTTATTTGAATAATTTAAAACAATTGAAAATTTTAATAGGTCGTTCATACCTATTATGAATTAATCGTTCAAAAAATTCCATGAGATTCATATATATGTTGACTATACAATTTTTTTCATAATTAATGAGTCAAAAAAGAATATAATATAATAATGAATTTATGATTCTAAAAATTAATTGTATATGATCATAGAAATATAATATCTAATATAATAATTAGAACACAGAAATCATAAAACAAAATTTTTATTTAAATATACATGAAACATGTTGTGTACATTTGATGAAATGAGAAAAATATGCATTAACTCAAAACTAAATTTAATTTTCAACACATTAAAATTAATTCACATATGATAGAAAATATTTATAATCAATTTAAAACTAAATATATTATTTAAAATTATAATTTCGTTTGAGATGATGGAAGCATATTTTTTAACTCATGGTAGCATATTTATTTAAACTAAAGGTAAAAGTAATTTTGAAATAATGGTATCAAAAATGTTTAATTAATGGTATAATAGTTTTAAATTAAATTTTGAATACTTATGACATAATTTAAGGATAAATTTTTAACTAAAGGTATAATTTATTTTTTTGTAATGGTAATATAAAATTAAAACCAATATTAGTTTATATTTTTTAATAATGGTTTAATAAAAATTGAACTAATATAAACACATGTTTTTAACTGGATATTAAAAAATATTCTAAATTAATAGTATTAAAATTTTCAACTAATACTGGAAAAAGTTTATAACCAAATGTACTAATAAATTAATATTTTAAAAAAATCTAATAATAAACAAAAGTAACACCCTTACATTAAAAAAATGAATAATAATTATTTTTCATATAATTATATAACTTGAAATAATTTTCAAATTTTAGGATTTAAAAAATGTAAATAAATTTGAAATTTTAATAAAAACATCTAGTATTTAAAGAACCCATTCACAAAAATCTACCCATGTAATCGAACAAAAAAAATAAAAAAGCTATCATTTTGGTTTGATTAATAAAATAATTGAAATATATATATTATTTTATCACAATTTATCTATTTAAAAAATAAAATAAATCAAAAACAAATCCTAAATATATATATAGATAAATCAATTATTATTCTAGAATACCAATATAAAATTTATTTTATTCAAAATGGGAAAAGCATAAACTCTTAGTAAGGATATATGTGAGAAAATTATCATTAGGGATGAACTCTAAAACAATGTCACCATTATTTTCATGATAATTATTAAATTAAATCTAACCTCAATATTAATTTTTCAAGAATGTTGTAAAAATTTAAAATATAAATTCAAGATGTATTATCACAACAAAGAAGTTATTTTTTAAAAATAAAAACCAAAATCAAATAACATTTACTTAATACATAAAGATTGATCACAATTATTATCATAAAAAAACATAACCATCTTTAGATGTAGATAAAAAATAGATAATTCATTCATAAAATATGATGAAATTAAACTATTTCCATAAAAATATCAAATACTTGATGTGATTTTCCTATCAATTATACAACATCTAAAATGGATCTCATCATGTGATATTAATTAAATACAATTTTTAATAAATTAAAATTGACTAGTTTTAAAAATTCCTTTATCCCATGAGATTATAATTTTAACAATTTTAATATGAATCTCTTTAGTATAAACTTGAAACCTTGATATTAAATTTACAAAAAAATATATATATGTTCCTTGTTCAGTTAAATAAACATAAATACCAAAAATTCCTCTATAAAATATAATATCAACCAATTTACATGACAAATTGAAATCTAATTTATTAATATTTCTCATATTATTTTTTCAATGATTTACATGAATCAAGACCAAAAATTTAATCAATTATTTTGAATACATGGATTGATTAATAAATATCAAATCTACACTCTATGAAATTTGACGTTAGATAAAAGACAATAATTCTTCAATTATTATCATATCAAAGTCATGTGACATCATAGTTGATAAATAAATTCAAGAAAATTTATTTGAATAAACAAAAACAATATCATCATTATAAAGTTTCACATTTAAATTATCATTACAACTTATTATAATTAAAAGAGTACTATCAACATTACCTTTCTTGAAACCATTATTAAATATAAAAAAATAAATCCACTCATACCGAGGAAAAGGTTATTATTTGAGACCATAAATATAAATATATAATTTAAAACACTATTATGAAATTGTTCATTTTTTAATCATTTTGGTTTACTAAAATGAAATTATTAAATTGAAAACCCATTTAAGAAGTCACTTTCAACATCCATTTTATATAGCTTAAAACCTAAAAAATACTAGATATATAAAAATATATTCTAATAGCCTCTAACATATACACAAAAGAATATGATTCATCAAAATCTAAATATTTTTCCTAAGAATATACATGAGAAACATGGATGTATTTATTTTCAAAAATAGATCATGATTCATCCAATCTGTTTTTAATAATCTATTTAGGTATGAATACCATCTCATTAATATTTTATTCAATAAAAGACGAAATAGTACTTCTATGAATCTTACTATGCTCATATTTCACTGAAATAATCTAGTTATCATCATTTAAAGAATCATAAACATTATTAATAACATGATCCAAAACAAAATAAGTGTTTCAAAAGAAGATTAAAGAAGATGATCTAGTTTTCATAATATAACCAACATTAAAAATAAATGTTTCCATTGTATTATGAATACAAATACTATAATATTTTGGATTATATTGAGAAGAATCTTGATCTAAAAAATCATATACAATTCTTAGAGTGTTTCTTAACCAAAATTTGAATGCCTAAAATAATCATCCAGAGAATACAAAAATGATTGATGAAAATCACAAGTTTTAAAAAACATAAGGAGAAAATATTCTTTAATAATCATTATATTGTTATTATTAAATCTTTAAGCATTAATATTTAAATAATTTATTTTTCCCAAATTTCTTACACAATGAATCATTAAAGGGTTAATTGAGTTCTAAAAATTTCTTCAAATCTAAAGGCCACACACTTTCAGAAAATATTTCTCTGGATGTTTTCATAACAATAGAAATAGTGGAAGTAAAACCATTAATAAAAGATACCAGAAAGAATGATTTATATTGTTTTATAAAAAAAATCCCAGAGTTCACTCCATCATGTTCAAACTCCAAAAACATAATAATTTTCACTAGTCCAGTACTTTTATCATGGAATATGAGTCCTTTTATATGGGATTGCATGATTGAGTGAAATTAGAAAAAACACAGAATAGAAGTATAAACATTCAACCAGGATCTAAAAATGACTTAAAACAACAATATTTGATTTTCCTTTACTATGGAAAATAATAATGAGTAATAGGAAAAAATCTAGTGTTGATATATAATGCTCACATTTGTAAGATACAACTAATAGAAATTAAGGAACTATTATGAGAGATTATATGAATGAAATACATCTCAAGGGGAGTATTATAAAGCCCTTGAAATATTAATTTTTTAGATCATAATTAGATATAATAACATTCTTTATCTTCATTATAATAAATAGAGTTTCAAATAGATATATTTAAAAGGCTTTTTTGACTGTAGTTAATGTTTTTCACCACTAATGTCTATTATTTTCTTTACAGACTAATAATATTCCTACAAAATCTTATATTTAAATCACATATCCTCAAATCTAGAAAATAAGGGGGTTGGAACATAAATTAAAATTTTAATTTTCCAGAAAAATGATGGAAATATAACTGACTATTAAGATACCCTTTTATTTTTTTCATATATCGGTACTTTTAGATTTTTTAATAATTTTAACCATAAAGATGTTGTCCACCCATTAATGGATGAATTATAGAATAAATTCTCAATAAATGTACACTAATGGTATCCAATTTCATGTTGAAGATTGATGTAGTTGATTATAGATCAATAAGCTTCTGAATATTAAAGATTTGAATTCAAAAATATGAATGATAAACGTGGACATTTTTTCATATAGAGAAAATAAAAATAGAGTTGAAATTTCAAATCCATTATTGACATATATGAATTTGAAATTGTTGAATGAATTATATACCATGTTGGAAATACATAGATTATCTACCATGTATACACTTCACATAGCTGATTACTCCACACATCAAAAATCACATAGGTGTTTGATCTATGTATCTGATTTTTCCTATAGGGGATTCTTAAATATATGTGATATCTAGGTAGGTAATTTCATGTTGTATACATTTCAAGTAAGAGGTTCATTCATATATCCTGTTGATGTACCAAATTTATTGACATAACAATTTCTCTATATTGTTGAATGCCTCTCATAGCAGATTTTCCATGGTTAGGAAAATTTTCAGAAATATTATATAACTTGATTATTTTGATATAATGAACATAGAAAAATATAAAAATTAATAAAATACCTAAAAAAATATTAGTATAATATAAAGGTAATTTCAGATCATTAAAATATAAATTTCATGAAAATATTGAAATAACATTTGTTGTCTAATAATTTATGTTTTTTATGATAAAAAATCTCAAAATACAATAACC
Organism: Viscum album; assembly: GCA_963277665.1. NCBI lineage: Eukaryota > Viridiplantae > Streptophyta > Magnoliopsida > Santalales > Viscaceae > Viscum > Viscum album. Next base: position 322,747,856 of record OY728127.1, read on the forward strand.
AAAATAAATTTATATTGTTTTACTAGATTTTGGAGAATTTTGAATAATATATATTTTACATGTAAAATAGTTTTATTATAATTTTCTTCTCCAAATAATTAGACACTTATCTAGAAAATGATACATTTCCAATTTTTTGTAAAGTTTGGAATCTTATCAACTTTGTATGTCATTAAAAATTAATATAATGGAGATGAAAAACCTCGATTAATTTAGTAGTAAAAGATATGAAATTATTAAACCTAGTGATTAAAATAAATATGAAATTATAATATGAAATTACTTCATTAATCAAAAATAATTTTATTAAAAACATTAAATATATAATATATAATAGATAAAAAATAACATAAAAGGATTATAAAATTATAATAATAACTAAAAAACACATAAGAAATGGATAAAGTGGTATTCCTTTAATTATAAATGCCTCTAAAAAATAAATTCAATCAATATTTAAAAAGGTATATATACAGAAAACTATTAATAAGACATTGGATTATATATATGGTGAAACATAGATTTTTTTTAGATGGAGGTAGTTTTATTGATGGATAAGTACATGATGTAGTATGGGGTCCATCATTGGTGGAAACATTCCTATCAAAATTTCCACAGTATATCTTTTTATATATCCAATAACTAATCATCCAATTATATCATGATAAGGAGAGATTATATATATTTCATGACAAAAAGAAGCAGAATTGATATCATATAATCCTACAACTACAATTTCAATTTTCATCGGAAGGAATGATGATGAGTCTTCCTTTACTGATATCTTATTAAATAAAATAATTTCCACATTTCATTTATCATTATTTTAAATTGGTGTTGGATTAAAAACTACTTCTAATATTTTCATTATAATACTAATGGTATATAAGATATATTTTATAATAACTCTTCTCCCTATTATATAGAACATAATATCCCCAAACAACTAAATCCTGTTAAGGATAACTAAATTTTACAAAACCATAATAGAATAAGATGAAGATCAATGCATTTTCGAAAAATGGAGAGAGCATTTTTCGATATTATTTTATAGGATTCAAATAAACATAAGTGAAGAATTTTGGGGCAATTAATATGGCTTATATTTAATAACTAGATAATGTATCTAAGAAGTCTAAATAAAACATATTCCAAATCTAGTAAAATGATCATTATGCATGTATTATTCTACCATTCATAGATTATACCATCCATTACATTTTGTCCAACATCATTACCAATGATTTAGGTAAATCTTGAAAATCATTTGGTAATGGATGGAAAAATAGAGAAATAAATGTATAAAAAATAATTTTTGAATATGAAATATGTAATTTAGTGGATGTTATAAAAATAGTTTCATAGATGGGATAACTCTATGATTCTTAAAAAACAAGCACTTTTTGTATTGAATCAAATTGAAATGAGGGAGTTCTTCAATACTTAGTGGAAATTTAATCCCCATTAGAGACCAAAAGTTGAACTTACTCAATAAAAATTAGTAGAAAAGATAATCAAAATTGTTGATTTTTTGTCACACGTCCAATTGACCTGGATATCATTCCATGAATATATTGTTAAAATTAGATGAAATATTTCATTCCTTCACCAGTTTATTCTTAAAATTACCCAATTGTGTCATTAAAAGAAACATAGGAACCAAAAACAAGATTTATAATAGCTTTTATGGTGTCTTGGTACTCACCAAAGTGATCCTTTTTGAAATCATCCATCTAAACTGGTATGAATATATCTCTTTTCATAGATTTAATCCAAGTGGACAGAAAATCAAACTCAGAAATCATTAGATCAACCCTATTATTAAATGCATGTACAAATAAAAGTCTATATAAAGAGGTGGTAGTTAATTGAAACATATTAATTATATCCAAATGTGTTACCACTAAATTCATGGACGTATGAAGAATTATTTTAATTATTGGTTAAAAATTTGAAACTCATAAAATATATCTTGAAATATATCTGATTTTATAGTATGATGAGTATAGTATATATATATATCTATGATGAAATTTTAACATGAAAATCATTATATTTAAACCTGATATGATAACAATTTTTTATCCCACTCCCTTGGGATTTTAAATACTCATGATACATTACACTATCCCCATAATAAACGTTTTTTAATGGTGTGGATTTTAGAAGATTCTGGACCAATTTTTTTTCATTTCCATCATTCCAAATTAATTTTCAACACAAATTTTTATTCAAATAAATCATTGAGACGTTTCATCTCATAATTATAATATCTAAATTCAATATTCACTTCATTATAATCTCCTCTGTGAGAATCAAACTCATTCAATAGATCTGAATCAACGAATTTAATTTTAAAACTATTAGAGCTCTTACTGTCTCTTGGTGGATCATTAACCACTTCATGATGTGATAACATAGACTGTTTATGAGAATACATGGTTATGTCAGTAACCAAATCTCCAGCTCTATCTATAGAATCATCTAATCAATGATGAATTGGATTAGACATATTATTCTAAACCATGTATTTAGGTAATACATAAGCATGTGGTACACTATGATCAACTTATACTGTGCTTTTATCAGGAAATACAACAACTATTTTAATAGTTGGATCAACATGTTGAACTAATTTAGTAGATTACACAACATATTATTCTCTACATTTGACTGAATCAACTACAATATGGATGAATCCATGAAACAATGGATCTAGTGTGGCATAAACCGACTCCAGTGCCTCCCTATATGGGACTATCATAGTAGGTGAAATTTCCCTAGATATTGAGAATGGGGATTTCTCCCCATGATACACAACTTCATAACCAACTAGTCTAAAAAACATTAATAGGTGACCTCATAGTATCCTATAGTATTTAAAATAATAACAAAAATAGTATCTCTTTTATGAAGGATCACTAACCCTCCAACATTAGGAACCACTTACTTTTTCTTTATATTTAGATAGACAAGAGTACTATAGCTATAATAATTTGACATTCCATTCTATTTACAATAATAATTCATTAAATTTATCCTTTACATTGGAATATTCACCTTTAGATTGTTTATTTTGATATTTAAGATATATTTATCATGAAACAACCTCATCACAATATATCTAACTCTTTAGGTAATCTAAATTTGTACAAAAATACTAAAAACATCCATTCTAGCACTATTTCTTTCAAAGGATTATTCATGAAGGTATATGTTCCATATAATAACATGAACACTTGATTTTGTCTAGAATTTCTTCTAGAAACAAGTGTATGGATAATGTTGAGCTCCCCATCATGGTTTAAATGATTGGATTTGGCTATCTCTACTTAAAAAACTATCATTCCATTCCCATTTACATTTGATGAAAGAAAATCCTCTATTTCACAAAATCGGAACAAGAAATTCCTTATGAATATTTTCACTAATTCTACAAAAAAATAATCCAAACCAATTTTCATCAAAACAAAACTACCACCCTTGAAACTATTTGACCTTATTTAATATTATATCTAATGTCAACAACCAACCTATATAGATGGATTTTCTAGTAAAATATCTCCATGGGGAACCTCCTGAATTCTCATTCATATAAGAACATAAGAATACATTCATAATAGGATTAATGTTTCCCATGTTAGAATATAAATAGAATTCTTTGATGGGATTATTATATACTAGTTTTATATATTTTTATAGTTTTTAATCTAAGTGAATGTTTTTAGGGAAATATATAAATGGTAAAGGACCAAATGTGATGTTGGTCAGTGACTCGATTATCAAAGGGATTATGTATCCAATCTGGAATTTTGGGTTGATTATAATTTAAAATAAAAAAAACAAATAAGAAGATTAAATTTTTTTCAAAAAATAAAACTTGATTAATATAAATCATAGAGTAAAATAGAATAATTTTTTCCAATGAAACATTATAATAAATTGTCCACATAAAAGAGTTTTAGTAAAAAATTCGACTAAATTATTCTCAATTAACCTAAACTCATAAGTAATATCACTTTTTTTAATGTGATCTCTTAATAAATGATTCCTTAAGTCAATATTTTTTATTAGAGATGGATTTATCATATTCATTGAAATTTATATAGAAATATAGTTACCACGTTTTCTAAACACTTGATTATAATTGAATAAAAAATATATCAAGATGTGTATCGTCCATAATAATTTGGCACAAGTAGTACCATTATTAATATATACTACTCTATTAGTAATTAGGGAAAAAAAGTGTTTTTTCATACAAGAACAGGATGCCTAGGATTTACCTAGAACATGTAAAAAATTTAAGGAACTACTTATATCTAATATTCAACCAACCATGTCTAAATCGGAATATGAATTTTGGTTAAAATTCAATGTCTCTGGAAAAAATAATTAAAGATATATTATTCCATTTAAATACCTTAAAATTATTTTGGAAGATATAAAATTGGATTACTAAATATTTTTATGAATATACCACATAATCATATTGAAAACATTCTTTCTATTCTAGAATCCATCAATTAATATATACTCTTAATTTTTTCATTTTATGTTTTATTTTGAGCAGGTATCCCATCTTTATCGAAGTCATGTTTTTCTTTAGAGCACATATGATTTTTGTCTACTTACTGATATTACATACCAATATATAATGTTACTCAAATCAATTTAATAATAGAGATATAAACAGATCCCTATATTATCTTAGATGGAAAACAATTTTGATAAAACACGTGAACTCCATTCTTGAGGAAAATATCCTTTGTACTTCGAAAACATTTTTCCTTTCTTAACATGTCATAAAATTTTAAACAAAAAGAAGTTAATTAAAAATAAACATGAAAATTTTTAAAGTAATATTCATATAAATAATGTTTTATGTAATCATAAAAATCCATTCATTCCGTATAAGTTAAAAAAACATTTTTCTTGTACGTTGGCCAAAAAAGTAAAAAAGTATATCGTACTGAAAATGACTAAAGATTCCATTCATATCTTTTACTAAAAATTCACCAATAAGTAAAATTGGATTTAAAAAATTGTAGGAGGATAGAAATAATATTACATATTTTGGAAACATGTATGTGGATGATAAATATTCCCCAGTAAAATCTAAAGTATAAACAATCTCGGATAAAAATGATATTGCGAGATTTTCCCTTACCTTAGGTCTAATATGCTTTGTACGTATCCAAACCTCATGTATAATGATTTAAACAATGTCATTGACTTATTATAGAATCATACTCATTGTTATGATATCATATATGGTCATATTCTTATATTCTTATTAGTAATATATCATTGCTACTTGTTATTCAGGTGTTTATTGCTTTTTGTTCTTATGCATGTTTTGTGAAATAAAATCTTCTTCCTATTTTTAGGTTATATATACATCATTTACAGAATAGGATTTGTATAATATGTATCATATTAATTCATTCAATTCTCTTATATAATCATGGTTCAGTGAAGATCATGTAGAACGAATCACTTCGCACCGTGGAGACGGTAAGCCATACGTACGCATGAGCGATGATATCATTCGCATGATTATGGAAATGTATTGAAGTGTATGGTGTATAATATTTTACAATAAATATCACTTAATAATCACATATAATTATTTCTTCCGTTATTATACACATCCATGTAAGGTGGTGGTGGAAAGACAGATTACACCACGGTGTGGAGACAGTATTCCTTACGTACGCATGCTCGGTGATTTTGTTTTTCGTAGGATGGATCGAAGGTGAAATATTGTTGATTCATATTTATAATAACATATCAGTATATAAGTGATACTGAAGTTATTAATTTATTATAAAACAACAAAAGAAGAAGAATTATAAGAATAAATGAATTTGAAAGAATCGTTGAAGGATATTACCTCTCACAATAAGAGAATCAATGTTTAGTGGTGGTTTAAACTGCCGCTAATGGGTTTGGCGGCGGTTTCTGTAAACCGACACCTAATACAGCGTCTCCAATATATTAGCGGTGGTTATTTCTATTTTGAGGCGGTTTTTGGAAAGCGTCGTAGCTGCCTCATTTCGTGGAGTTTTTACTGAGTTTAGTGGTGGTTTTTACGAGCCCTGGACATCAGTTTATTCACGGCGGTTATAACTGCCACGAATAAACTCAAATCCAGTGGCCGTAAAAAAGCCGATGAAGTCACCAGAACTGCCGTGGAATTAGCACCTACAATGCGCCTTTGTAGCGGCGGTTAAAACTGCCACAAAACGTAAATTTTATTACCTTTCGCGGTGGTTATCACTGTTTAGAGGTGGTTTAAACTGCTGCCAATGTACATTTAACAGCGGTTTAAATGACCACGAAAAGCTGACTAGAAAAAAAATTTCTTCCGCTGCACCACTTCCCTGAAAGACAAATCAAACCAGAAATACAATACTGTACATTCCAACAGAAACCAAGAAACATCAACCTAGGAAATCAGTATAGAATAAATTGAAAAAATATATATGATAGAATAAACTATAAACCATAGGTCCATTATTTGACTACTCTCCAAACATAAATCTTGTCAATCCTTCTTGATCCCCCATAATATATATCACTTGAAAATGAAACATTAGATCTATATGTATGTTAGTGTTCCCATATAGAGAGTGAGCGTAAAACAGAGTTAGATTTACCATTTGTGGTCCTCCTACTTGGTTTAATACCCCGAACATACCATCACCACACACATCTACTATACCAGGTGTCTTAGAGAAGCTCATGTGTTAGTCTCACTCAATACTTTATTGTGCACCTTTATGTAACAGAACTAATATTCTATTAACTTATTTCTTAAAAAATCATGATACAGAAAACATTATGTTATATTTGATAATAATTTAATATAATTATTGAGATACATTATAGTAATCACCTTCTAAACCTGGTAGGATGACTCTAAAATTCATTACACATGTCATTTCAACACAATATTAATCTACGATAAATCATGTCACATTACCTTAAAATGCAAGCCTTCAATTATATTGTATTTTATTCCTCTTAACTAGGATACAATATAGTCCCCTCTGAGGTTCAATCCCAACATCAAGAAACATGCTATTATTCTTATACGATAAGAATAATATGAATCACTTTTACAAAATACCTTAGTTAAAGACTCTATTATTAGATTCATTATATAGTCCTTAATTTTAGATACCCCTCCTAGTATCACAATATCATATCCACCTTCAAGTTGTATGCCCCAGCCTCTTATGCATTCATCCATTATCATCATACCAACATTTATGATATTGAAAAAAAATATATGGGTCCTCTAATAGGTGTAATCCACAACCATACCTTCTCCAAATTAGTCATTGAAGACGAAGATGAAACTGAAATGGAAACTCATCATAAATTCAAACACTATCTATTTCTACGTAACTTTGACAAAGTGTTCCCCTTAACAAAAATTTTGAGATTCTTGAAATATTTCTATTTAAAATGAACATAAATTGTATGATGTATCCCACTAATCATTAATAAACTATGTGTGTTATGATTTTATTTATAGATATTCATATGATTCCCATCGCATGGGCCTGATCCCAACAATGTAAACACATACGAACTCTTTGTATGGCGAAAAATGAATAATTTCTGAACTATGTGGCCATAAAGAAATGAGTCATAAACATGTATTATATGTATTATTAACCAAAAAATCATATATTTTCATATCTACATAGATTCAGAGAGATCATAGGAATAGGGGTAAATCGTTAAACACTAGTATTTCGATATTATTCATTAAAAAATCATAATTTTATAAGGGAATCCCATAATTCAAATTATTCCACCCAAAGAATATTTAATGATCCCAAAATATCACACCTTTTACTAATTCCTATTTTGAAGAATCTATAGTATATGAATCACTAGTGAACACATTTCATTGTAATTCAGTTCTAAAAGGACATGCCTACAAAATATTCATATACATGGATGCCCATTGAAGGTTCTCACCAAAAAATAGATAACCAAATGTGAATCCATTAACATGGATTTGGATTGATAAACTATGAACTCTTACATTTGATGATGTATTGATGGGTTTCTTCATTGTGTTTCCTTTTCAATACCTTCATCACATCCAGTTTTGTCAAAGGTGCGTGGCGTAGTGAGGTACAAAGGCTGCTTGGGGATGCGGTGTGAGGTGCAGCGCGAGGCGCAACTAAGGCGAGAATGCGCATAATTAAATATATATAATTTTCAACACTATTTTAAATAAAAAAAAGTTAAATTCAATCAAAATAATAAAAATTAAAATATATTTTGATAATTTTTAACCAAATCTTAATCAAATAATAAATCATTAAGAACCAAAATATTAAAATCATCATGTTATGGAATATGCCTTCTGTAATGTTAAATGTGTTTCTCTTATTCCCTGTTATGTTAAAAGTGCTATGTTAAATGAGTTTGAGAACCTAAAAATCAAAGTCATTATTTTATGTTAAATTTGTTTACAGTTATTCTTTTCATGCTTTTGGTGATGGTTCTATTTTTATAGAGTTTGATTTAATTCTTCTTTTATGAATATATTAAATGTTATTTAATATTTAGGGATGTACAACTCACTTTTGAGAAAATATCCCCAATTTCCATCAGCCCCTCTAAGAACGATCTTCATCGCACCCATGATTTCCTCTGGCTCCCCCATGATTTCCCTTGATTTCCCCAATTTCCACTAACCCATGATTTCTACCACACCTCTGATTTCTTTCGGCACTCCCAATTTCAATCGGGCCCTCGATTTCCGCCGCCCCTCTAAGCCTGATCTCCACTGCCTTACTCCCCCCGATTTCAGGGGCTAGTGGTGCGCCTTTTCCATGCCTTGTGACATAGCACCTCTCAGGTAGGCGCACGATGTGCATGCCTCTGGCACGCCTCGGTGAGGTCGCCCCGCCTCACCCATGGTGAGGCGCACCGGGTGGGCCTCGTCGCACCTCACACCAAGGCGCGCTGAGGCTCATGCCTTTGAAAACAGTGATCACATCCTTCAATTAAAATTGAATCACCAAATGCACCAATTATGTTCAAGACCAAAAATAAGCTGATAGTACCCATAAGGAACACAGTGGTGAGGCATGAAAATAATTGTTATGTCATACAAAAGACTCAATATCTATGAATATTTGTTCCCCATAACCTGGCAGATATTGTCTCCTACCCTTGTAAAATGAGTGCATGATGGTTCACACCTTATTTCAGGAATACCATCTAAATGGATCTATCCTGACATTATATGACACTCATGGTAATATATAGGGAATAATGCCCCACAAGTTGTCTAACTAAAAATATTCTATGGAAAAACCATTCGTCCATAATTTCACATCCATCCTTTTTGAATCCTTTCAATAGATCATGAGAACAAATTCTTCTCTTATCATATTGATTTGGATAAATATGTCCACCATAAAGTATAAATGACCTTAGAACTTCATTATGTGTATCATGTTCACTATAGTTAATTTTATAAACATGTGACCTTGAGTACTCAAGAAGATATATAGGGTGTTTTTCCCTATGGTCAATTCTCAAGAATCTAAAAGTTGATCCCAGTGAGGATATCCAACCATTGACACTCAAGAGTATATTTATACCCCTACTAGTTTAAACACTCTTGAGGGCCATTAGAAAATCAAGATAATATACTAGGTATGGTTACAATGCTCTAATATCTAAAAGCATCAGAATCTATCCTAAGTGGCTTTTGTGACTATGAAATTACAATGGAAAACATAACCCACATGGGTGGGGGAATTTTTTTCCATTTTTTCCTCATGGTCATCTCCAGTATCATTCATCCTATGGGATCACACCCAAATTAATGATATCCCTCTTACAATGTAAATATGTGTTTCATATTGGTGGTAACACAATAGTATATTTCTTCAATGTTAACACAATTGATGTTGGGAAACATGATTTTATTGAGTATGAAATAGGTGTGGATGAATCCACTACCCCCTCAACACTAAAAAATAGTAAAACCATCTCAACATAAGAGAATATTACTTATTTCAAATTCAAAATAGTATAACATGTGAAATGACCCAATTTGTTCAACACATCAACAATGGGTTTAATTCATAGTCATCCAAAATCTCGACTACCAATTCAAACACAGGCCTAAATGGAATGATGTATAACACACTTGATAAATCAAGACATAAAAAGAAACATCAGATATCAATAAAAAACATAAATAGAAACATGAGAAATCAAGGAAATTTTAGGACATGAAAATGTTTGGTGGAAACTTTGTGCCAAAAATGTTACATATACAAACCAACTATTCCCATATTTTTTCAACACATGATCATCACAACTACTCATGGTCCGATGATGCATCGTCACCATCGCCACCTTCATCACCACTTTCTGCTGTCACCTATAAGAACATTATATTGAAAATTCAACATGGTTGCATATTTATATTAAAACTTAAAAACAATGAAAGTTATAAAACTAAATAATTATGTTTTTTTGTGATTTACCTGAATACCACCAGTCGATGCACTACCACCGAGGGCATATCTGCTCATATACTGACGTTTTTCAATCAAATCTTTCTACAAATAAGATATCTGATCCCCCTACTGGTGAATTGTGTTTCGTAGAGAAACAATCTCATTCGGAGCATCTCCGAGTATGGGCTGACTAAATCCAGGAGTTGATGAAGCTTCTATAACCGGTGGCCTGATAAAAACCTCAGATGGTTTGGGTCCCAAACCCCCCATGCACACTCTACCAGGATGCTCCTTCCCAAGGACATTAGAAACTGGGTAATCCTGGGAGATTGAGTAGGACTGCACAGGATTGGAATCCAATAGTTCTTTAATTTTTACCTATAAATAAAATATCAATATATATTAACACAGTAAAAATGGATAATAAGTTATTATAATAAAAAATTGACTTCATACCCCAACTTCTTTAGCAGGCTCATTAACAAAACATCCATCTGATTTCTTGTGAACATCCAACCACAGTTCAGTTCGGGATGCTTCGTGCCCTAAACTCTTTGACTGCATTAAGCAATGAAAAATCAACAATTCAATATATAAAATATATAATACTATATAATAAATTTTTAAACTGATTATAATATTACCAATGTCATTCGGCTTCTTGGAAAGATTTTTGAGCCCGTAGTGTGAGGGATGACTTTCTTAGCCTGGTTTGAAGAATTCTTTCTTGAGAGATCCTAAAATAAATAAAATTTAGTTTAATAGTAATTTATTCAATGTCAGGTCCTCTTCATATACATATATAAATGTAAAATGAGGGTAATATAATAATATATATTTCAATACCGTCCGCTTCTCATCACGATGTCTACCAACAAAAACATTTCATTGTTCCTTCGGTACCCCACCAGGTAGCTTCTCATGCATTTGTTGCACAGTCAATGAGGTATAGTTGACATCACACCACAATCTCCATTTTAAATCATTCCATTTATTACCTAGATTTTTCAACATCCACTTCCATTCTATCACGTCAGCGACTGTAAAGTGGAAGAATATCTGTATACATAAATTCATTTTGAACATATTAGTAACATGACATTCAATTAAACCATAATGTAATAAATTTACCTTTATTTGAGAATCAAAAACTTATTTTTTCCATCTTGGAGGCATATGTATCCAATCATCATATGAAATAGGAAGGGAAATGGTCTCTACTTCCAGCTGTCCTAGAATTTGGCTAAGTATCCCCGTGACGTCATCCGCCGGTACCCCATAAGAATAAAATTGCACAACTATATTTTCCCCAGTCATATTCCGTACATTTGCACTTTTTATGTTTTTCTCCATGGTTGTAGTTTTTTCATCTTCAATGAGAAAACAATTAGTATAAACAAAATGCAATAAATTTATTTAATTAAAATTTGTACCTATGACAGTGACACTCCAGTACGCCCATGATGAACTGGAATGGGTGTGTCGCTGCCCCACTGTTGAGGCTCCTGAAGGGGGAGTCGACAAATCACCCACTAATGGGACATCCATAGATGGTGTGAGAGATGGTGCAGGGGGAGATGGAGCAGGATTGTAGGCAGCTGTTTCCTTAGATGTCGTGGGGAGGGAGCCGGATGGATTGTCATCTATCGCAGAACTAAATGAAATAGTATACCACTTCTTCCATGGAATTACTGTCATTTAATAAAATAAAATTATGTTCAGAATATATATTTCAAAAAAATTATCCAGAAAAAAAATTAAAATTGATAATATATTCCCAGTACTAATAGACAAAATATATATAACAATGATAAATAATGACTGTAGAAATGGAACAATTGGTTGCTGAAAAAATAAATAATTGTACATACAATCATTTTCCCCTTTAATCATGTTGGTTTACTACTCCATTGCTTCATCCACTTCATTCATCCTTGCTAGACTAATATTTTCAATATCATTATGGACAAATAATTCTGCTTCCTGTTGTTGATTAAATTCAATTTCAGAGGTTAAATTATCCACTTCATCACCCATATCATACAAATATCTTTGTATTACGTGAGAAACTACACTCCACCCTTCATAGATAACATCATTCACATAATATACCATTTTTTCTTGTGATGTTATGATATATAGATCATGCAGTTCACGATCACCAACATCTATCAACCGAGAGAAGTTCATAGAAGTAAATTTCAAGGAATCTCTTTTAACACCTCTGATAATATCAACCCATTTGAATTTGAATAAAACAACAGAAAAATGTCCATGGTAGTTTAATTCAACAATTTCATGCAGCTTTCCATATTATTCATCTTCATCAAATGTAAATATACCACTATTCTGTGTTTTCAAACCCACTTCTCGATCGACTGTACGAAATCTAAAGCCATTCATATTATAGGCGTCGAACTTTCTAACTTGTTTTAGAGGACCTCTATCAAGAAACTTCAAATCTTATGACACCCTTGCTCGAGTATCAATATTCATGATCTGAGAAAAGAAATATACTTTATTATATTTACAAAATGTATGTGTCAAACTAATATTCGTACTTATTGCAATATTTATGAACTTACATGCCGTGCAAACCATTCTACAAGCACTTTATTAACAGCATTCTTTCTATCTTTCTCAATTCATGATCGGCCTCTCATTCGTCTCTTTGTTTGTATCCTCAACTCTTCAATAAATGGATCTATAATTTCACTATTCAGCATCACATATCTATGTTCCTGTAATAATTCCAATTCATTCTGTGCCACATTTGAGGTCCTCCCAACTGATCGGACGATAGTAGGAAATATTTTGGATTTTTGATATATTTGATATTGAGTCGATGTGTCGTCAATACGTCCAAATCTATTAAATATTGTCTCAATATCATCCAAGTATAGAGAACAAATGGTAAGACACTCCTCATCGAAATAGCCTTCAGCAATAAAGCCTTCTGATTGAGCTTTATTTCTCACGTATGATTTCAAATAACCAAGATATCTGTGAAATAAAATAATCATAATTATGCATTTAATTAAGTGCCATAAATTGTTTACATAACTGAAAAACATATAAATAAAGTACCTCTCAATTGGATACATCCATCGATAATGAACGGGGCCTCGTAATTTAGCTTCCTCATCCAAATTCATAGTTAAATGCATCATTATAGTAAAAAATGACGAAGGAAATATCATCTCCATTGCAAAAAGGGTAAATACAAACCTCTCCTGGAGGCTGCAAGCTGAAATGGATATAGAGATTTCTCACATAGTTGTCTGAAAAATGTGCATAATTGGAGTACAACAGCAGTAACTTTTTCAGGTAACAAGGTATGCAATGCCATTAGTAGTAACTATTGTAAAAAAATATGTGAATCATGACTTTTCAATCCATGTAACATACGATTCTTCAAGTAAACAAACCTCAAGATGTTACTTGAATACCTATCAGATACCTTAACATTCTTTAAAATTTGAAGGAATGGATCTTTATCCTTATTTTTCATTGAAAACATTGTCGTAGGATACTTTTCATTCTCATCTGGCCAGAGATTGCATTTTATGTTCATTGCTTGCAAGTCTTTACGAGCATTGAGATGATCCTTCGAATTTCCATGCTCATTAAGAAATGTGAAAATCAAATTATCACAGACATTATTCTCAATATGCATCACATCAAGATTATTCCGCATCAAATTATATTCCCAATATGGTAGTTTGAAGAATATACTTTTTTCTTCCATTGTTGCATTCCGATTTCGCTTGATGATGCACTTCGGACCCGTTTTCCGCTATCATTAAAATTATGAACCTTCCCAAATTCTATTTCAACATTTTAAATTTGTGTCAATATTTCAGAACCAGTTAACAACTTTAGAGGTGGTCTATGATCAACGGAACCATTAAATTTTTATCTGTTCAGACGAAATCTTTGAGATGCATCGAGAAATATTCAATGACACAAGTAGCACCATTTTCTACAGTGAGGTAGCCTTTTGGGCTCAAAATAAATGTTAAAAATGGGACAAGACAGACCCATGTAATTGTTCCAACTAGATAAATTCACAAGCCTAGGGAAGTCATTAATGGTCCACATTAAAGCAGCATGCATTTTGAACATTTTTTAGAAGAAACATCAAATGTCTCAACACCGTTGCTCCATAACTCCTGAAATTAATCAATCAAAGGCTGCAAGTATACATCAATATCATTTCCAGGCATTTTTTTCCAGTAATAATCATCGAAAGGATAACAGATGTTTTTTGTACACAGATCCATGGAGGTAGATTATAAAGTATCAAAACAAATTTTAAAATGCTATAACTCGTACTCAAAGTCCCAAATGGGTTGAATCCATCTGCAGCCAATCCCAATCAAACATTCCTAGGATCAGCTGAGAAATCTAGATGTAATGAATAAAACATCTTACATGATTGGGAATCTCGTGGGTGTCTCATTAACCCATCGTTGTTATTATCTACAGAATACCACATCATGTATTCAGCGGTTTTCGATGACAAATAATCTTTGCAATCGAGGCTTCGAAGTAAAGTAATGCAAAACCGTTGCAGGTTTGTTCCTTTTCATCTTCTCCATGAAATTATGTTAATTCAGACTTCAAACATCACCCTTTTCCTGCCATCTAGTAGAAGAAAATTTCTTTCAATTCTGTCTACTTGAATCCCCTCCCAAATAAAGCATACAATCATTTGGACAGACATGCATTTTTTATAATTCTGACCAAGCATGATAACAACTTATTTCATTTCATAAAAAGATTATGTGATATTTGACTCAGGAAATGTATAAAGAATCAATTCCAATATCAGGGACATTGCCTTATTTGTAACTCCACATACACATTTAATATGGTACAACTTCAGCAGAAATTAAATCTTTGAATATTTCAAACACCCACTATATAACTCTTGATTTCCATCATCAAATAAATCATGAAACAGATTTTCCTCATGATGTTTTCTCTTAAATTTGGATCCACAGAATCAAGATGAGGATCGAATTATATGTTACAATCCTGATCTTCCTGTGTTACAATCTCAAAAACATCAGTTGTCACGTTTCAATTTGTAGCACCCTCTTCTGGTTGTTTCGATATGTTTTGATGCTGATAGTGGTGCCTTGTTGTTCCAAATGCATCATTTATGAGGTTTTTCATTTCATTTTCCATTATTGATGAACTTGGGACCTCATTAGTGTATTGACATCAGTGCTCAATCTTTCTGTAACGTTCGATTATCCATGCCAAATCCAACTGAAATATTGACCTGGGAATTGCTTCTATATTAATTGTTCATAAACATAATTTATCTTCAACCATGTTATGAATTTACATTTATGACATGGACATTTTATTCTCCCATCAACGGATCGATTAGAAATTGCAAAATCAAAAAACTCATTCAATCCCTTAACATACTGAGGTGTGTTCCTCGGTAATGTGATCCAGCTTTTATCCATCTATATCACAACGTGCCTACAAAAAATATATGATAGTGCAAGATTACAGAAACATAATATAATAAAGATGACCCATTTATCATAAATTATGCATAATATAATAATGATGATTCATTGATCACATTTACCACATCAGACCAACCGAACAAGTCTGGTCCATAGGAGACAGTGTCAACACCTCATTGAGGAGCAGTAAGACTATCGGGCAACACACTTATCATAACACTGTCGATCACACATTTATGTTGCCTCAAACAACACCCCATTGACATGTGATCGAAACTGATCATAAATCATTTTAAACCTGAGACATTATGTGATTTTTTAGGCTTGACCTTAGATGTCTTCTAAGAGGAATGATGTTTCTCAATGGTTTCATAAACAACCAACCATATCAAAGTCGTATTTCCAAGAAATAACTGAAGAGATTTAATACATGAGAGCTCAAAAGAAATTCTAGAAAAAATTTCCATTTTTCAATTAGCATATTAGGAAGTGTTCATTCTACTGGGAAGGACACATGTTTAAAAAAAATGACAAGATTCTACCCACTATAGGATTGTCCTAGTTATTAAAATTAGAGATATATCAGCCACTAATAAGTTATCTATGTCATATTCACATCAAACATACGTTTGATGCTCCCCTCAAGCATACTCATTACGTCATAACAATCATAAAGAGGGCCAAAACCAAACCGTCCAGCATGACAAAATACCCTATTATTTTTGAAGTCCTCCAATGCATTGAGGCATAGTTGAGTATTTAATTCATAGGTCACTCAACTCCGTAGATGACTCGACACATTAAAAAACATCCCATGGTTAAATGATTTAACTGAACTCCATACATTCATTGCAACATTTAGAACTCGACAGAAAAAACATAGATGTAAGAATGTTACCATAGCTTCCATAAGAAATTGTCCCATCCTGATTACTATACATAGTATGTCCACCCTATGCATTAAATAATTATAAGGTACATAAAATAAATTTAAACCAACATCATATTGACTCATACGACCATCAACATGAATGAAAGCATCCAATTTTGTCCAATACTAAGGAATATAAAGGGTCATGTGACCTGAAAAGTAGATGACAATGCTTGAGGTAAGCCTATCCTACTGAAACTGAGCATTTCTCGATACTCATGAAAATAAAAATGGCCAAAAACACAATAAGCACAAAAAAACGGTTTCATTACATCTAAAGAGTCATATGAGGGGCAAAGACAACTGAATAGAACCGAGCATCAGAAAACTCCTTGTAATAGAAAGGTATTAATTTTCTAAGGGCACTAATTACCAATCGATATCAACTTAATATGAGAATTCATCAAACCTATCACCATGTTATGATTACAAAATTCACTAGGCTCAAAATCCAATCAACTAATCCATCATTAAAAAGGAGGTCTATGGAGAATGCATGTGGTTATATTCCAAGACAACTCAAAAAATTCCCATGATACCCTTATATAAGAGTCTCTACCAAGGACACCACTAAAGGTTCCATTTCCAATAAATAATGGGAAATCACAAACCGAATTTAAATAAGTTATTTTCATAATAAATTATCCTATATTTTAACATAATAATGGGAAATCACATGTTCAACCCATTCCATCAATCCCGATACACAACGCATATCACCATGAATCCACCATATCAGGTGCCAACTGTAATAAAAACCCCAAGTCTGATTAACCATATACCTTCAATCATCATCCATCCCAAGATAAAAAAGAATCATATAAAAATAATCAATTAAAAAGAAAATATAGAAGTAAATAAACAATTAATAGTGTCAATAGGGCATATAGGCCCTAAAAACAATGTATCTGATCATAACATGAAAATATGCTCGCTCGACCACAAATAGTTATCTTTATCAAAAAACCAGTTTTATTCCTATTTTGGATCAACTGATTCATTTATCATAGGTAAAAACTATGAGAAACATATGAAATTAGCTAGCATAACCTATTAATTATTTAAATATTATTTCAAACAAAACATCGTGTTTCATTGAATTTTAAGGATGAAAATTTCTATTAACATACCACTTTATTATTATCATTAATAAGTATTTCCAGATTCATTTTCTTTATCCAATTACATTAACACATGGAATAAAAATTTCAAATAAACATGAATTAGGTATCAAATTAACAATTTTTTTTAAATTAACATGCTAAAACATGGAGTAACAAACATTCTAATCAAATAATAAACATATATTGCACAAAAGCTTATAAAAAAGATGAAAAATGTTATCACAATGGAAAACTCACTTTGTGGTCGCGGTTGCACTGATAAGGGTCTCTCGAAGAAGGGGGGTCATGGGTCGCCATTCGCGGGATCCTTCGTAGACGCTGGTCGCGGGTTTGTTGGAGATGAAGGTCGCAGGTTCACCAGAGACGTCGCGGGGTCGTCGGGGGGGGGGGGGGGAGGGGGGGTTGTGGGAAGAAGGGAGTTGGAGGGGTCAGGAGGGTTGGGGGAAATAGGGTTCGGGGTAGGGAACGGTCGTGAATTTTTTAAAAAATATGGGATTAGCGGTGGTTTAATAAAAACCACCGTGAATCCTTTTTCGGAAAACATTTATCAGCAGTTTTGTGAACTGCCGCCCCAAAACCGCCGCTAAACCCTATTTATGTTGTAATGTCTTCTTCGATACACATATTTGAAACATCCTCTTAGGATACTAAAATTGAACTTTGAAGAAGACCAGGACCTCAAGTATGTTGCTAGGGAGGTTGAGA
Source organism: Viscum album (assembly GCA_963277665.1). NCBI lineage: Eukaryota > Viridiplantae > Streptophyta > Magnoliopsida > Santalales > Viscaceae > Viscum > Viscum album. The sequence continues at coordinate 322,766,616 of OY728127.1, forward strand.
AAGGAAATGGGGAGTGGTTGGCCGAGCCTGAAGGCTCAAAGTTGTGTAAAGAGGAGAGGGAGGAGGTTCCCTTTTATAAGGGAGGAGAGGGGAACCTTTGGAATTATATGTAATATTAATTTATAATAAATTCCAACCCCACTTACAAACCTCCAAAAATGACTCAAATCCAAATATTAGATGAGATAGGGTTGTAATCTCATCAACCAATAAAATTTATACAAGTTGGGAATTTATTTTAAACATTATCAACTTGATTTATCCTTATATAATCTATTTAATTTTATCTGTGGTAATAATATTATAAATTTTAAATCATTATAAATAATTACTTATATGTTTTGAATTTTCCATAATTGTATACTTTATTAAATTCTCGACCATATAAATTTTAATTTATAATTTTTATAAATAGTTCATATAATATTTATTTTAATACTTTTAAAATCATCTATTTGATATTTCAATGAAGAAAATAATTTCAACATTACTATTGTGTCATAAATAATTATAATTATTTAATCCATAAAAATTATAAATAAAGTCATATGATATAGATAATTTTATTAGATTTCTGGGGACTATTTATATATGAAGTTTTATGATTTTTATAACTAAATTAAAATTATTACACTTATAATATTTAAGAGAGTGACATGTTGTCAGTTTCTTTGGTTTTAATAAAAATTATATTATTTCATTGTCAAAAGTCCATCAAATGAATCTAGTCCTACCCTTAGGTGATATTGGTTGACTTTTATTCATCTAATAGGATTTCGTCAGGTGTTAGGGTAATTTTATAATCTTATTTTTACCCTTAATTACCCAATTTACGTTTAATTGTAGTTAATAAAAATTACCGTAGTTACTATTCATAATATTAAAAAATATAAGTAACCTATTAACATAATTTGGACCCACTGAATTCAAATATGGAATCCTTTTTTCAAAATTCAAAATACAGAAGTTGTGCTAATTAATTTAAAATTAATCCCGTTGTTAAGAAAACGGGTTTTAAAAGTTAAAACATTGCCAACGATTGAAATGTTTTTACCTATGAATTTAATGTAAAATTAATGGAGATGAAATAAATTATATTAAATGGTAAAAATATATTCTATTTATACTTTAAAACCATTCATTATTATAATTTGACCATATAAATTAATGGGATGAAAAAGTTGTTTTTTATTAAAATATATGGTTTTTTACTATTCATTAAAATATGAAAGTTATCAGAATAATATGAAATATTTATCCAAAGAAAATTTTTATATCCTGATTCCAAAGAAGAATTTAATTTTGTCAAATTGAACTTATAAACATGTCAAAACTATATTTAATGTGGGTGCTCCATCAAAATGTGTAAAAACTACATTTTTTTAAAAATAGTTATTTTACCCGAAAAAATTATTTTGTTCACATACCATGTTCTAGAAAATATGTAAGATGAATACTAATGATATAAAATTAAAAATTCAGTTAATACTATTCATAAAGGATAGTTTATATAATATTTTAATAACATATTACTGTTTAGTGAAACTTGATATTGCGTACAACACACGCTATCGTGGAAGGTTGCTTTTGCGTATAACGCAAGCCATGCTAGTGTTGTGTGTAGTGAAAGATTCCTTTGGTGTTGCATATAACATAAGACATAAAATAATATACTTATCATAAAATATCAGGGTGTTACATATAGTACCCTGAATATAAATTTAATCATTATAATATATATCAAATGTCAGTACACAATCCTCTAGATGCAATAAATAAGTGGCGAACAATGGAAATATCATGGAATTAAATGTGAGATAAGAAACCCCTTACCTCGTATCTGACTTGACTCATATGTTCCGTGTTCTTCATGATTAATAAACATAAGATAATTTATACTTCCTTAAGAACATTTTTAGTGTCTATTATTAATTATATAACACTCATTACCTTGCAATTGCAATTAGTTATTTATTTGAGTTCATATCAAACATTTTGTCGAAGTTCAAAACATTATTAAAAAATGAACCTATTATAATTAAACATTGACCATGTGTTAAAAATTCCATTATCTATAGAATTATATTAATGATTTAGATATCATATATATCATATATATCGAGTAAATTTTTATCAATAATAGTCCATAACATTTGTATATATGAAATGAAATGCACCGTTCATGGAGTCGGTAAGTCGTACCTATGTTTAAACACTACTTTCATTTATTTTTTACATTTTTAAATAAATGAAAACATAATTATACATAGGTATATTATAATGAAATTATAATATAATATTTTATAAACGTTACATATGATCATTAACACCATCATTTTAATGTTCGATGTATGGTATGAACGAGTCATATCACTTTGAGGGGGCGGTAGTCCGCACTGTCTCAGATTAATTATCATATATATAAAACATAAAAATAATAATAGTATGTCATAAAATAGTATTATAGAAGAATTAGAGACAAATAGAATATATTATATATCACATAAAAATACAGTTCCACCATAATGGCCACCATAAGAGGCTGAAGGAGAAGACTGAACCATCATCGTTTCGTGATGTAGAAGTTCTCCATTCACAAAAATAGTATGTTCTTTACACATTAAGTGGAGGTTTGTGTATTTTTAGTTCAAATAATTCACATACAAAAGTTAGTATATTGAGTATTCTGGTTTAGTTATAAAATAATTGAATAAAAAGAGTATAGTGGGTTGGAGAAGTAAAATAAAAGAAAAGAACTTAAGAGAATACACTACCTTTAAATCAGATAACTCCCTTTGGTTTGATCCAAATGATTTCTAGAAGTTACTTCTACCAAAGGAATGGCATCTTGGTGGAGGATAGGGACTTTGAGAGATTATTTGGGTATAGTTTGGATGAGCTAAGGTGCTTGAGAGGTGTTAGTAATGGGTTAGTGGTGAGGTCTTTTTATAAGGGGGGGAGGGGAACTTTAGAAATGTTCGAAAACATTATTTTATTAAATAATGTTTTTCTGTTTCTAAAGTTCCAAAACATTTTAAAGTCAAAAATAAGATTACTCTTGTTCTTAAAAAAATCATCCAATAATAAATGGATTGGTTTTTGTTATTTTTTTAATCTTCATAATCATATTTATTTAAATCATTCATTAATGAGGTAAAGACTGCATCAATATTGTGTCATAAATATTTTTATTTATTTGATTTCTAAAAATTTACATAAAAATTACAATGATGTAGGAAATAATTTTATCTTTCAAAATAATATTTATAGTCTAATATATGACTTATATAACCCCTTTTAATAATTTATTTGCAAAAAGAAATTTGTTTTTGTCATTTTTGTCGCTACTTTAAATTAATTAATATAAAGTGTCATTATAACTCTTAAGTGGATCCATGGGGTCCCAAAATTGAACCAGGGATTCCCATGGTTGGAAATGTATTGACCAATTAGATTAGGACACATGTTAGGATAATTTAATATTATTATAATATATTTTTTAACTTGAATTACCCTGTTGACCTTTAACAATGCTAAATAAAAGTCAAAAGTTACTATTCATCTTATTGAACTACATTTAATTACTAATAACAACCATGTATGTTTTATTTTTGAAATTAATATCATAGAGTAGTGAAATTTCATTTTAATGTAAAAGTCGGTTGTTAACTACTACTCATTGTTTTCCCTATTCATCAAAATTTGATGTTTTTTAGTACATAATAAAAATTCAGCCTAAGCTATTTTTGATATTAATAATTAAAAAATTATGTCCATTTTACCAAATAAAAGACTTATAAGTTTCAATAATTAATTTAAAATTAATTCCCGTTGTAAAAAAATCATTTTTTAGAAATCATAACTATCCAAAGATTGACACTTGTTTATGTCAAATTTCAAATTAAAATTACTTCCAAGATAAACATTGGTTAAAATGGTATAAATAAAATATAATTACAATTTAAAACAAATTAAAAAGATAATATAACCATATAAATAAATTACATTAAAAGGCAGTTTTGAATTAAAATACCTTATTTTTCACTATTCATTAAAAATTGAATTTTATCAGAAAAATACCAAAAATTTAGCTAGTGTAAATTTTGGTGTCCTAATTCTAAAGAATATTATTTTTTCACATAGAACATATAAAAGTGACCAAAACTATATTAAAAGAGTTTTCACCATCAAAAGGTTGTAAATCATCCTTTTAAAGGATATTAGAGTATTTATGCTTAAAATTACATTCATTCACACATTAAGCCTCTTACATTTATTTGATAAATGTAAAAACAGTTAAGAAGCATGTTTAATCGTAATATTGTTAGTTCTATTTATTCTATCCAATACAAAGACTAGTCGTTAACTATAATTTAGAATAATATTACAATATTATTGTTCTATATGAGTCAACGTTGTATGCAACATAAGATTTCAACGAATCCCATTATTGTGTATCAGGTACTCCATCTAACATTGAATCCCCATTAATGTAAAATTAATATTTAATTAAAAAATACTAATAAATATGAAAATTTCATATTCTTTATTTTACTTTGATGCCACATCCTTCCACCCTTTTGGAAATTGTTTCCTCGTAATTTTACAATTAGGCTTGGAAACATCATTGAAAATATCACATCAAAAATATAGTAAATAAAACTATCACATTAAAAGAATGAAAGTGAAGTACAAAGGTCACCCGTGATAACCCATACTTGGATTCCCTGAAATTATGGATATTGAGGAGAAACTAAGTATCAGGTTCTGATGTAGAGTGATAGAATACATGATTAGGATAAAGTTAATAATAATAAAACCAAAAATTTGGGATGGGTTAAATGATCATTGGATTCCTAGCAGGAAAAGTAAACAGACAACATTTCTGTTTTTTGTTTCTTTTCATAAATTTTCAGAATTTATTTATGAGATAGAATAAGAACATAAGGAAACTTACTTACTTGACATGTAAACAATCATCTTTTACAGAATTTCTACCACAAACGCACCTTTTCTCCGAACGATGAGTATTCCAGATGACTTGGTCAAATTAAAATATTCAGGAATCTACTTCTAGAGAATCACATAATCCTTGCAAGATTATCTATATAATTTCCCTACCTTTAGAAATTAACCAAAACCAAAATTGGACAATACTAGATCAGATAATCCCCAAAAAAGATTATACATTTTAAAATGAAATATTATTATTAAATTCTAAAATTAAACAAACAATACACAATGTTCAAGAAAGACCATTGAATACACAATTTTCCTTAATATTCTTCAAAATAATCCAAACATTTATTGAAACCAATAACATGGAAGGATTTAATCACATAGTCTTCCATAGTAAATAATAAAATTTATATCAAAAAACATCAACTACTCTTATGTTTCATACTTATGTGTAATTAACTTAATCGCATATTCTCTATGATAGGTTAATCATTTCCATAAATAACCCAAATAACCTTATGTTCAAAATAAAAACATAGATTCTTCCAAAATAATATTTCAACCATTACTCCAGAAATTAAATCCCATATTATTCTATTCTCCTTAAGAATATATTGTTCTCAAAAGAGAGAATGTATTCTAAAATAACCATTATCAATTAATCACCAAATAATTTCCCTATAAGAAGGATGTATATTTGATAAAAAATAAGATCCCAAATCAACATATTCTTGATCCATTAAATCATTCAACTAAAAAGAATTAGTCATACTGACTAGGGACTTCATGTATTCTAGTGGTAGGAGATAAATATCAAGCACACATTAGTTGTGGCTTATTTTCCCATGGCTTTGTCCGACGTGACTGGTTCTCACACGGTCTGCGTGTAGTCCTGTTTCAAAAAATATATTATTTCATAAAATTTCCAAAAAAGTTATTCAAATTCCCCAAAAACAACCACAACATATTTTTTCCACATATGTTATCTAATACCATTCATTTTACACCTCAAAATTTAATAACAATTTATCACCTCTAAAATTACCATGAATCCTTCTTATATGCTAACCATTATTGTTATGTCAGTTATGCATAAATAAACCCTAACCTCTAAAGTTTTCTAAACTGACCCTTGATACCAACTATAAGGACCTGACCTTATACATTACTTAATCATGAGTTACGTTAAGAATTCACATTGTGGATCTATTCAGGGTTAATGTTTTAGAGATTTAGGCCATAACTCTTACATTAAATTTCAAAAATTACAAAGTAGATACTTCTACTAAGTATCCATTTTTCCATAAAATAAAAACTCTAAAAAAAGAAACATGTCTAGTTCCATGTTTTAGACATCATGAATTTTCCATGATCCCATCCTTGACTGTATTCATCATTTTGTTCTATGAATAACATTTCAAAGAATGGGATTACCATAAAAATATCAGTATGGGTTATAAAATAAGGAAGGAAAACATTATTCCATCAATAAATAAAAATCAATACAACCATACTTTTCAATCATTGCATACCTTATGAAATCATAAGATTTATGAATAGCACACATAAATCATAAATCATAAAGGTAACATGTGGCATACATAACATAATTACATTGTAGTTGTCACAGATACATAGGGAGTTTGGTTGGAATACCCATCATAGTATATTCCCTAAATCTCTTAGGAGAAACATTAATTTTTACCTCTTTAATGTTACCCAAGGCATTGGAGATCTATCTCGCACTCACCCGCCCAAGGTTTATCACGAAACCACCCATATACGTAAACAGTGACCAATAACCATAACATATTAATAACACATAAAAACAATCATAAAGGAAAGATAATAGTTCAACATTGTTATCAAAATATATCATTTAAAGATAATGACCCTATCTATGATTTATCAAACCATTTTCATAACCATTTAAAAGATTTAATAAATAGATATTTGAATCAAAGTGTATCATACCACATTGAAGATTTAGAAAGAAATTTTAATTTCAAAACATTCATGTCCATATAAATATATCCTTAAAAACATTTTTAAAAAATGTTCATTAATGAAAAATATTTATGAGCATAAATGATTAAAACATTTAAAACGATATTTTAGTTAAAGAGTTCCCGACCGAATGATAGACGCTTGAATACAAATATTTGAGGATTAACATTAATAAATGATTATAATATCCTGATAATAATGAGATTAATTATGTAATATGTTAAACAGTATTATATACACCATATAAAAGTGTATTGGTGTATTACAATGAAGAAGTCTCAATGGAATGTAAATATTGATAAATTCCCTTTCAAAGATCATATGCTTATATTAGGACAAATCAATGACATAATTATGTGTTACAAATAAGAAGAAACCCAATATAAGTGTAAATTAAGTGTAAAACAATAATATGTCATTCACACATATTCATAACATGATATAATAAATAAGTATAAGTTTAACCCAAAGAATTGAAATTGGGTTAAGATGTTATCTTACAGAAATTCGACCGCCTAACGGCGTCACTTTAAAATTCATAAAATGATTTGATGAGAGAGAGAAGGGTCTCTAGTCACATGGAAATAAAATTTATAGAAATAAGGGTACAGAATAAAAAATCCCAACATATAAAAAAGGAAATTAAAATACACGAATATAAATAGAATCATTATAATATATATCAAATGGAAGTACACAATACACCACAAGTAATAAATAAGTGGCGAACAATATAAATCTCATAGAACTAAATGTGTGATAAGAAACCCCTTACCTTGTTTCCGACTTGACTCGTATTTTCCATGTTCTTCCAGATAAATATATTTATAGTAATTTATACTTACTTATGAAATTTTTTTAAGTTTATTATTACTTTTATATAACATATTACCATTCTATAACAATTATTTAATTATTTTAGTTCATATCGGACATTTTGTTGATGTTTGGAACTTCTGTTCAAATGAACTTGTTATAATTTCTAATTGTCCATGTGGTCAAAAGTACATTGTCTCCCAAATGATATTAAAGATTTTAATATCAAATATATCATATATATCCACTATATATGCATCTCGAATAGTCCATAAAAGTTTTACATAAGAAATTAAATTCACGGTTCCTGGAGACTGTAAGCTGTACGAACGCATGAACGCTACTTTCATTTCTTTTTATAATTTTAATTTTAAAGAAAAAATAATGATAAATAGGTATATTATAATTAGAGTATAATATAATATTTTATATATCTTAAATATGATCATTTAAACCATCATTTAGACATTCCATGTATGGTATGAAAGAGTCATATCACTTTGAGGGGGCGGTAGTCCGCACTTCATCAAATGAAATTATCATATATATAAAAAATGAAAATAATAATGGTATGTTCTAAAATAGTATTAAAAAATAATTATATGTAAAAAAATATAGTATATATCACATATAAATACTATTCTCCCATAATTTCCACCAAAAGAGGTGGTATGAGAATATTGAACAATAATTGTTTTGTGAGGCGGAAGTTTGTTGTCTAGAGAAATATTATGTTTATTACCCATTAGATGGAGGTGTGTGTAAGTGTAGTTCCCATCCTTATCCTAACATAATCCTAGTATACTGAGGATATGGGTTCTGTTATAATAGGAATGAATAAAAAGATTTTATGGGTTTTGGGAAGAAAAATAAAAGAAAAGAACTTAACAAAAGAGGTTGTCTTTAAATCGGTTAACTTCATTTGGTTTGCACCAAAAAGATTTATTGAAGTGACTTATTCTTAAGATATGGCTTCTAGGTGAAAGTGAGGGATATTTAGAGATTATTTGGGAAGAGTATGGATGATCCATAGGTCTTGGGAGGTGTGAGAAATGTGTTAGAGTTGAGGACTTTTTATAAGGGGTAGGAGGGGCTCATTAGGAATGTTTGAAAATATAATTTTATAATATGATGATTATCTCTTTCTAAAGGACAAAAACATAATAAATTTTGAGATAATATGACTGTTTTTCTATATAAAATCATCCATTATGAATTGGATATGTTTTCAATATTTTTTGATCTTTATATTCTTATTTATTTAAATCATTCATTAATGATGAAAACACTGCATCATTATTGTGTCTTAAATAATTTTATTTATTTAATGTCTAAAAATTAAAAAAAAATACCATGTAGGAAATATTTTTCGATATCAAATGAGTTTTTATTGTATAATATATAACTTATATAACCCCATGTAATAATTGAATTACTAAAAGATATATTTTTTTGTCCTTTTCATCATTACTTTAAATTAATTAATTTAATGTGTCATTATCACTCTTAAGTGGCTCCATGGGGTCCCAAAATCCAAGGATGCTCGTCATCATAAATGTATCATCCAATAGAATTTGGAAATATGTTATAGTTATTTAATATTATTATAATATTATTTTTACCTTGAATTACCCTATTTACTTTTAACAAGGCTAAATAAAAGTTCAAAGTTACTATTCATCTTATTGAACCACATTTTACTTACTAACAACCACCGTGTTTGTCAAATTTTTAAAATGAAATTCAGAGAAGTAGTTAAATTTCATTTAATCTAAATGTCAATTTTTCACAACTACTCAGTGTTTTCACTATTCATAAATTATTAATGTTTTCAGAAAAAATACAAAAAAGTTTAGCCTAAGCTATATTTCATATTATGAATTCAAAAATAATTTCTATTTTACCAAATTGAAAACATATAATTTGAATTAATTAGTTTAAAATTAACTCTCGTTGTCAAAACAAAAAGCGTATTTTTTAAGAAATAATAACTATCAATATATTGACACGTGTTTATGTTAAATTTCAAACTGAGATTATTTCCAGTGACCAACATTGGATGAAATGGTAAAAATATAATCTAATTAAAATTTAAAACAAATTAAATATATAATCTAACCATATAAATAAATTATATTAAAATTCATTTTTGAATTAAAATATAATAGTACTCACTATTCAATAAAAAATGAATTTTATCATAAAAATACCCAAAGTAAATTTTGATGTCCCGATTCTAAAGTAGTATTTTATTTTTTCAAATAGAATATATAAAAGTGACCAAAACTATATTTAATGAGGGGTTGACATCAAAAGGTGGTAAACCGACCTTTTAAAAAATATTAGAGTATTTAGGCTTAAAATTAGATTCATTCACATTTTAAGCATCTAAATATTTTTGGATAAAATAAAAAACCTTTAAGATACATGTTTAATCATAATATGGTTAGTTTTGGTCATTCCCTCCAATACAATGAATGGGAGTTAACTAATATTTAAAATAATATTATATTTTTATTTTTCAGTATGACCAAAAGTTGTGTGCAACATAAGATTTCCAAACAATTTGTTGTTGAGAATCTGGCACGCCATTGAAAATTAAATCCTATTTAATGTAAAATTAATTTTTAATTCATAAATATTAATAAATATTAAAATGTCAAATTCTTTCTTTTTCAGGGATATTACAATCCTCCTTCCATGAAACATCTAACATCATCCAACCACATTTAATGGATATGGTAAACAAGCATTCCATAATAAATCATGATCTAAAATTTATGATATGATGATTCGTTTGGGATTTATTAGATTATTTTATAATTAATTCCCACAAGTGATACAATAATTTAAATATATCAATTTCATGTCTCTACAACCCTTTTAATATCATTATGGCTCCACACCTAGAACCAAAAATATTAAGAGAAATATTCAAAACCCTAACATATGAAAACCAGAATTGTTAACCTCTCCCAACACCCTAGGATATTCATCCATTAATTTGAAAAATATACAAGATATGTGAATATTAATATATCTAAATTTGGATTCACATTCCCAATGATCTATTTATGGTACCAAGGACATGAGAAAAATTTCTCCTAGGGTAAAAACATTCACAAGTTGGGGAAATTTCTTAAAGGTTCTCAACCACCACCAGCAACCTAAAAAAACATTACACTATAATCAATTTCAACATCATCATGGTATGTATTGTTCCCCATGTAATGCACATATTGTATTAGTTTGACCCATGGAAAACACCAAGCACTCTTTTTAACTTCATTTATAGGGTTATGTAGAATTCCACTTTTATAAGCGATCATTTGTGCTAAAATTTATTTTAAATCCCAAAGATAACATGTCATCAACGAAAAATCTCTATAATAATTTATATTTTCATAACTATCAAAAAACATGATATTCTAACAAAAACAAAAAGGACTCCATCGGTATGGGTAAGTCCTCATCCATCCATTGATGAAATACATGTTTTCGAAACATCAATATCATCAATTGTAGGCTCATAAGAACATTATCACACTATATCTAAATAATATATTAGTGACCATCAAGGTGTCTAAATGTGGAATCTATTGGTGATACACCAAAGGGTGATTTCAATCTTTTATAATACAAAAAATACACAAATGGTTTACGATCCTCCCGGACATGGCCTAATATATACATGAAAAACTTGAACCATGTTCCCCATAACATTAACAGTACTCCTTACATGGCCATTTTCCTAAAGGATAAAATACATGGTGATTCACAGTATATCACCAAGGAAATATTTAATCTAATACATTATTATTAATTGAAGGGAATTTTAGGGTCTACAGTTACTATTGAGGTAATTCCATGAAGATGGACTACCCACTGTATGAACATGGATCTGAAAGTATTCACAAAGCTCTACTCCAAATTGGTTATAATGTGGATGAACATAGTGCATCAGTATATGATATTTCATATGGTGCCTTAACATTTTGATTATTTTTTAATATCTATCATTAAATTCAATAATATAACATTTTATTTCTACTTCTATAAGTTAATATTTGAATTCACATATATACATTTTAGAAATAAATTGTTAACCTCTACAAAATGAAACAACATATTCGTACACAAAACATATACTAAAGGGTCCTGGTAGATACTCACCACCACTAGATATACTAATCTTGAATGAAAACATCCCTATAACCTAATTTTTTAGTTTAGTGGTGGAATCATCTTTCCATTTAAGGACTAATTATCTGTACCATCAAAAAATTCATTAGAAACATGTTCAGTGGATATTAGAACACAGAATATCTCACAATATATATATCCATTTTATACTTCTATGAATCACTGATGATGTTTTGGGTTAACCACCATCAAATATAAGTATATTGAACTATAATAATTATCATGATTAAACTAAACTAAATCAATATATTTTTCAACTATGTCAAGAACAAAGGATGAAAAACCTTATTGTCTGTATCTATTACAAGGTCCATTCCCTTAGGTGGATATATATCTATCACTCCCTTAACCACTCATGGTTCCTCTATGAAATTTTTTTTAGAAGGCAAATCCCAATATATAGACCACCTGAACCCACAACTTCATCTACAAGATATCTCTATAATGTGGGTACTCTCAATGTATGTTCAAAACCGACCATAATTATATCATGTTCTCTACCTATTATTATATACAAAAAAATATTTCATTAATGGATACAACCATGAATAAATCTAGGAATTGGTTAGGAATTGATTCATAAGTCCCACAACTGTGTTGGCTTGTCAAAATTTTCAATTCGTATAACCATGAACCAAAATTAACTGCACGAATTTAGAAATCCAATTTTGTTGAAATATCCTCATGATGACAGAACCAGTGATAACCCATCATAAGGAAAATTAAAAGAACCACTATAGCCCGAACCAATTGATGATTAACTCATCAAATCTCGGTGTGGATACACCCCCTACACTACTACAAAAACGTCCTATATCAGCGCTCAAAACAGGCATTAACATCGCTAAAAAAGTGCTGTAAAGCACAATGCTAATATTGGGGGGGTAAATTTTATCAGTTCTCCAAAAACCTCTTATAAAGGCAGCTTTTATCAGTGCTAAAAAAAGTGCTGACAAAATACCCCTTTATCATTTCGTTTTTTAGCACTAATAAAATGGGCCTTTATCAGCGCTTTTTAAAATGTACTGATAAAGGTCAAAATAATAATAATAAATTAAAATAAATAAATAATGTGGGGAGTTCCTTTTATCAGTTCATGACAACCCCTTTATCAGCGCTAAGAAATCACCCGCACGCTGCCCTTCCCATGCATCCTCATATGCACGCACCCCCTTCGCTTCCACCCGAACTCGAACCCTCGAACTCCTCCCTTTCGGGACTGCACCTTTTCCACTAATCCATTTTGTTTTGTTCTCTATTTAATGATATATCTATAAATATATAGTTATATTTATTCATATATTGATTTAAATTCGTATTAATATAGATATATTTATTCATATATGAGTATATATATATATTAATTCGTATATTAATATATTTATATATATATTTTTAGTTATAATTTTTTATACGTATATTTATTTGTATACTAATATATACCTATAAGATTATTTTTAAATATATTTATGAAAAAATATGTTTTTATGTGTATTTATAAATACATACATAGATATATACAATACACAGACACACACATATATACACATATATATTTATGAATAAATACATATATATGTGTATATGAAAAGCCATAGAATGTTAAAACATCCATAACTTATAAGATTAGTTTTAAATACATTTATGAAAAAATAGGTTTTTGATGTTTGTTTATATGTAAATAAATAAATACATATATATATACATATATACAATACACAGACACACACATAGAAAAACACACACACACACAAATATATATTTACGAATAAATACATATATATGTGTATTTGAAAAGACATAGAATGATAAAATGACCATAACATATAATCTAGAATCCCGTTTCAACGTTACAACCCGTAAAATCGAAGAAAATGAAACAATCTTCGATATGATATGAGGTACAGGCCTAACGGACATCCAGATCAGAAGTTATACTTGATTGAATGTTAACAAATCCTGGTATCCCGACTAAAAACTCAGTTTTGGAGGCATGAGCATTTTTTGGGATCAAAAAATGTGACCGAGTCTTTTCCATTGTCATAATCATGTAGAGCTCTTCACAGGCTTCAATTTGATATGTTGTAGAGCTCAAACGGACACCCGGAAGAAATGTTATGGCCGTTTGAAGTTTGTGTTACATTTTCAACACATTTTAGGTCTTTTATTAATTGTTTTGATTTTTTTGTCCACAAATTGTTATTAAATGATTTTAAATTGATAATAATTATAATATTATTAATTAATAATATTTTTTTAAAATATTTTGAAGCCATTTTCACTATGTTTCTTATAAATTAAATGTAATAGTCTATTTATATGTATCTGTAACATATTTAAAAAATATATATTGTATTTATATCAATATAAATATACTTATATAACAAAATATTATTTTTCATGATTTTTTTTAAACTTCTCATTTCTCATTGCTCGAGAAAAGCACTGATAAATCCCCCCTTTATTAGTGATACTAAATGAAGCTCTGAAAAAGGGGTCCCCTTTATTAATGCTAAAAAAACCGCTGATAAAAGTGTAGCGCATCCCTTTCCCATTTTTGTAGTAGTGCTAACATTCACTTGGCATTGGTGATTTCAATATATAGGTAAATTCATTCTCATATAAACTACTTTGGTGAATGAAATAGGGTATCCATGGAATTAAAACCAGATTATATGATGAAAAAATCTATAGATTATCCAAATTCAAATCTATCTCACATAGCTCTAAGGTGGCCTAAGACATGATGATGGAAATATCCATTGATTACTAGTTACAATACATGCAGGACAGAAAAAACATTACTGTGGTAAGCTTGAAAAATCCTTATGAATGAAAATCTATAACTTCTCAGACACCATATAGAAAATGAAAACACATTGAATCTTATTCTATAGGGGTAAAACTGAAAAAAATAATAGAGTTTATATATCTTATTGATGTGATCTCATCTTTCTCTCCCTAGGGCCTCGACACCTAGAAAAGAAAAACTATTCCCCACAAAATTAGGAACATTGAAACCCATTTGTAATAGTCATATATGTATGGATAGTAGGTAAATGGAATATACTATGGAAAATATTGTAGTGCCTCATCGCCTATATAGAAATATTCTATATGATGATCTTTCCCTTCCAAAAGACTGATCAAAAAGTGAATTTAGTTGTGTGATCATAGATTTTGACTAAAAAATAATCTAAAGAGATGTGTCAAGATAAAAGAACCCACTAGTATCTATATCACTCAAAAATAATACATGACAATGGAAATGCAGAGTGATACATATTACCAAAACTATAACTTGGGTATTAAAGAACATTGTTATACCTGAAACCATGCTCTATTCCTCTGATCACAAGATCATATCTCATAAATATATTATTTCCCTTTACCATTAGTTCAACTCAATGAGGGCTCACTTTGAAACATGTGAACATCTATAGGATGTCAAATACATAAATATAATTTAATTATCCACCACAACTCAACACTAAAATATTTATGCATCATTGACACTCCCAAATAATTTTGGATCATTATACAAGAAGCACATCTTCATGGGGGAATCATCCCTCTTTCTTGTGTGCTAGAAGTCTTGTAATGAATCACTGACAAAATGATCTAATGATTACCCACATTAATATAGAGTAGTTTCACCATATGGAGAATTAATGATAGGGGTACTATCTAAATGACACACTAACAACATAGACTCGACAAAAAACTAATCCACATTTTAAGGGAGTATAGATCACCACACAAAAAAGGAGATATGTACTTATGAAATTGAAAATTCACACATAGAATTGGTGTGTAATCTACATGTACCACTAGGTCCCTGCAATTATTAAAAATATCAATTGTTTCTAGTACAACTATATGATTAGCTGGGGAATTCAAAATTCAGAAGACACAAACAACATACATGAAGCAATACTCCACATCTTGAGGGTATTAAGTTCCATTTAGCCTTAATAATCACTACCACTATAAATAATAAAACACATTAATACTATTTATATCTTCACCCTAACCTATTGGATCCATGGAATACATATCATGTATTCGATCATCCATCAGATCCATATAATAATGTAAGAACCTATCAATAGTTTGTAGGAATACTATGTTCCATCATAGAGGAAAAACCTATTGAATGATTCCCTGAACTGAGGCCTCATCACTCAATTACTCAACACCACAACATTATCTTATAATTCTCTATGGATTTTGTTTGTGTGGAATCCAAAAAATTATTAATATGGACCATTATCAAAGAGTATATTAGGGGTGATTACACAATAAGAATTTGGAAACCAAAAACCATTTCTCTATTATGAATGTGCCAATTATTTTCCAAAAAAATAGTTTCTATATGAATAGAGTGAACAATTTTTTAGAGTCTTATTGAATGAATATATCATAAATTAAACTAATACTATAGTCCATGTCCTGAAATATTATCTCATAACACATAACTTGGTTTCAATAAATCCCATGAAAAATCATATAGCTAGAGTGATCACTGAACTCTAGTCCAAAGGGATAAATTAATACCATTATTTCATTTTTTAAATAACTGACCCACTAGGGACTACCATGATGGGGTAATATTAAGTTTAAAACACCAATCTCGCCTTTAGAAGGCTACAATATGATGACTATTGTAGAGTAGTCATATCGCATGCATCAGAGGCCTCATCCTATGTACCAGTAATTACAAACATCCCCAAGGCCATAAAATTTTGAAATGTAAAATAAAATAAGTGGTACCAATACATCATACACAACATCTATCCGAAATCATAGTATGAAATAATAATTGTAATCATGAAAATTTTCAAATATCAGCCACCAAAACTTGAAATAACAACCAACTAGGTGAGAAAGAGTGGATTTTTTTCAATTGAAACACCTGTATAATGATTGATTTAACTATCACAATATGATTCACCATGTCCTAGTCCTCATAGGACTCCATTATATGTTGTAATATTAATAATACATGGCACGTGAAGGTACATCCCATACAAGGTTGTGTATAAAAATACCTAGTAGGACACCCAAAAATCACCAAGAATAATGAACCTTAATAAGGGAAAATATATCTATGAAGGTATGAACATAAAAAATATAATTAAGTATAGATATATAATGAAGAGTTATCAATAACAAAGAGATATCAACCATAATAAATTCTATAAGATTTTCTCAAGGTTAACGCTCTTTTGGGAGAACACACTTCACGATCCATGCATTTATTTATGGTGTTGTTTTGGGAAGTCATGTTCAAACAGTATCATCAAATAAGTACTCACTGGATCTACTAGATCTCATCTCCTAGATAGGGGATGAATCCTAAAACCATGGGGGTAGACAAAAACCCAAATTTAAGTCTAAATATCAAGATACCTATAGTGAAGGTCATATTTCGGACCACTAAGGTACACCCTTAACCTTAAATGTTTCGACATACTAGATATCGGATCATCACCAATGTAGTTTTATCCAAGAAAATACCAAAACATCTTTGAATATGAATTATAGAGTTGTGGGGGTTCACACATAATTCCACAAGGGTATACTATGAATGTTATCAGAAACACATCTCCTTGAGGGGATCAAAATCATAAGATCTGAACGTAATTCCATGTTGTACCCTCATATAAATTGAGAAATTGAGAACTAACAAAAAATTAATGGTATAAATCTCTAAAATAATTTCATTGAGTTTATTACATCATGTTTTATGTATGTCATCCAAATTAAGGATAACATCACCTCCTACACAAAAAACTAATCGTGATAGACTACTTACGGGGTCCAAATATGAGTTTGAAAAAAAATTAAAAACACTTGGGGATCATCGTGTGTCTGATATGATAAAAAGTTAGTTCACTTATATTTCAGGAAAATGGAAATTTATGAATAAATTTATAATTCCATTTATAACAGTAGGGAAATCATTTTGGATAGGCTATTTACATTCCATAAATGGAGACTTGGTGAAAAAAATGCATTTTATCACATCACACAAGAACATCATTTTGTGGCCCAGATCCAAAAGTTTGAATGATATACATTATATTGGTATTGACACATCTACCTCAATAAAAAGGTGTGGATTCCATAGACATGTCATTAATTTGATAACGTATGAAGGATTCACCAAAAATTAGAACTGATAATAATTATAATAACATCATTTTTTTGATCATCATAATCATCATTATTATTTTTATTATAAATAATAATTTTATTTATCAACCCCCTATCTCCAATCACACACTGGGGTGTTTTAGGGCTTTCAGGCTCATAGATGACCACCACCCTTATAGGCTCCCACCTCACTGTCATCGTGCACAATTTTCCATTGTCGCCACTTTCCATCACTATTTGTAGAGGATTATTATGTCTCTCCGTTGAATCCTGATCAACATTCATTGAACGCAAGGAATATCTATCACCACCTCTAATATACCAAACTCCAAAAATAAAATTTAATCACATCTCCATGACTATCGCATTCACTACACACTGGTGAGACCATTCATTTGAGTGATATCCTGAAATATAGCTTCCACAACCACAATCAACCGATCATTCTAAGGGATCCTATTATAAATTCCATGACAGCACTTCATCTATGAAAATAAAAATAGAAATAATAACCATGATAATTTTTGCCAAAGTTTTAATGACAAAAATTAGTTTTCATGGTTATCATCATATCACTGACCAACCAAAATACTGATGATGAACTCTAAGAATCTTGGGGGATAATAAAGCACAATATAAAAAATAATCCTAAAAAGATTTATGTTTTTTTGGAAATATCTAATATCTAATTAATTTTTATTAATAAAGTAGTAAGAATGAATAAAAATCAGAGACTAAAATTCCTAGATCTTGGATGAAAATTAGACATTGGACAACCAATAGAGACTGATCCTTGAATTAATTTTGAAGATGATAAATTTGTTTTTAGCTTAAACATTAATTGGAGATAAATACACCAAAATACAATTCCCTAACTTGGGATTATATTAAACCTTGTAGAAAATTTATACTAGTGATGAAGATAATGATCCCACTACATTCATGGTCTTCCTCATGATTCACCTTGAGCCACACATCATCGACCCTTAGTCCCAATCCAGCAAAGATCACAATGTTCTCATCATATATAATCTCCTAGTTTTATAGGGTTAATAATAGATATTTTAAATAATTATATATTTATTGAGATTATTTGGGGAAATATTATTTAAAATTTATGTTTAATTAATTAATTAATTTATTTAGTGAACCCTCAACTGGACGCCTTCTACAAAACATTCGACACCAACCGACCTTATTTCATGACTATGGTACAAACCAAAATATAGAATCAAATGTGTTCTTCATATTTTGATCCAATACTCTATTATGGAGTTATTAAAATATTTATTAGAAAATCATCCATCGTATTCAAAATTTAATTTTAGTATGATTTCAATAATGAGGATTTGTAGGAAATGAAATTTCATGCTGACTCTGCACATGACATCAAAAATATTACTATAAATATTCGAATGTCTTAAATGGAAAAATGAATATTCATTAAATATATTCTATTTATATACAACTTTTAAAAAAAATATATAAATGGGAGAAATATCATTTTTCGAATTAGTATCATTTGAGGTGTATTCATTTGATGACTAAACGGATTTTTTTTGTTAATTTTCATGACATATATTGATGTTATAACTTTTAAAGAAACATTATACATATTAACAAATATTTAGACTCCATATTTAGATTCCATTTTATCCTCATATATCATATGATATCCAATCTGATATTTTGTTTAAAAATTATTGTCCTCAATAGATTTTCTAACAGTAGTTGAGATTCCGCTCTATTTGGGTTGTAGAATTAGTATAATTTTCAAAGATTGATCTGACATCACCATAATTTCTATGAATATAGTAGCATTATTTCCATTCATAGTAAGTAGTCCATTAAAATTAATAATTATTTATCCATCCATAATTATAAATGTATTAAATTAATCCTAGAAATATTATATAAAAGATATTACACGTTGGTTGTACCTTAATTAAATGATGAAATAATAGTATAAATTTTATGTGATGTTCCACATTTTGTAACACGGTTGAACTCAACTAGATATAGTAAAAATATAATAACATTCATATATTTAGATTTTAAATCATAACAATTTTCATTTTCAGCATCCCCTATTTCATGTTCTTCGTTTTAATTCTATCAAGCATCATGACTTTTAGAAAAACATTAATACCATGGGTCTCCCTATAGATTAACATTAATTAATTTTTGAAAGCATAATTATCCTTATTAAATTATTTTTTTCCCACCATATAAATACCCAATCTATTATTATTTATTGAAATCATCTTGAATATGATCTTAAAACTAAATAATTTGAAGCCGGGAACTCCAAAGTAACTTGATATGATACTAATTTTTGTCCCAAAATAACTCCACAAATAATCTGGGGGGTTGGGTGGGGTTAGGGTGGGTGGGAAAGTTGAGTTCCTATAACTTTCATTACATATAATACCTCCCACTTAATGATATGTTTTATTTTGATTTTTCATAACATATCCAATGATAGTAAATAAAATAACATACAAAAGTGATTAAGAAATAGAGATATATAGTGGTGTAAGGAAAAAATAATATATTAAATGCCACAAATGCTCAACTCCAAGAGTTTGTTTCAATTCACAAGAAACATTCTTGCAATAGGGGTTTCTAGTCCTTTTTATGAATTTCATTACTAAATTTTGATATTCTATACATAGTACATAAGAAATATCTTTCAACTGATATCCAACAAGGTTTTTAATAATATCATTTATGGTTCTATTACAAATAATAATCATAGTAATAAAGATAATTTTTATATTATTTATTTTTATTGATCACATTTATCAGATACAAATATCCAAAAAAGAATAATTCTCTAATAGATACAACCTAAATAATATATATCATTAGGAGTGTATTTTCTAGAAATAAAATATGACCGTGATAGAGAATATATAGATAAAAAATTATTTATCTTATTTTTCCTATAAAATTGTGAACCAAAGAAATAGATTTCAATAAGTTCTTAAATAGCAGTGAAAGGATTTATCTACATGTGTCTACATTCATCATCACACACCATGAAAATGAATGAAGAACTAATATTTTATGAAAATATTATCATATCCATAAAATCTAGGGTTTCAATCATAAATTCCAAATAAAGTATTCCTATAAATACCTGGGTAATAGTACTGACCATAAAACAATCCATGTAGTTTTTTCTGATCATGGTAGATTTAGTTCTTTATAAACATTTTTATCATAATGATTCATTCTAATATTTAATGGATTCATTGTATCAATAATTCCTACTAAAAGTCCACCAATGATAATAACTTTTAGGTTTCATATTGACATATTCAATTGTATATGACCATATAACTAAATTATAGATATTTTAATTCACATAGATAAATGATTAATATAATTATTTTTCACATATCCAAAATATCCACATATTTGAAATTATATAGTATTTCATAACATAGCCAAATTTTAAAAATCTGAATGAATTATATAGGCTATTGAAACCATGTATCTAATTTCACTAGGTATCAAATTCATATATATGATTACTCCACATTAATATTTCATGAAGGTCCTTGATCAACATAATATATTCATAAAATTTTATATTATTCAATATATGAAATATTTACATTATATATTTCACAAAACAACCATTTCACATAGGAATTTTCTTCACATTACAGATTGATGTAGCTATGTTCTCAATATATCCATTTTCCACATATATGAATTCCCACAATGATTATTTTCTATACATAATAAATTTTTTCATAACTTTCAATAAAATACATATTTCAATATAATGTGTTCAAAAAATATAAAACTGAAGAACACACAAAAAAGAACTAGTTGAATATAAGGGTATTAAAGATAATCAAAACCTAAAGTAAATGATAAATTTTGAAACAAATTTAGTAGTATAACATAACTATGAATGATATCATTAACAATTTTAACAAAAAAATTATCTTAATTGTTCATTGAAATCAATATAAAAACATAAAACCCAGAAACCTAAAAGTATCCAACAATTGATTTTAAACCATTAAATAACATAAAAGTTATTTTCCAAAATATATGTATAAAATAAGTACTATTAATTTCTTCTTAGTACTTATTAATATAGTGATACCAAATATAATTAGTAAATCAATATTTATTAGGGATATTTCAATCCATTTTGTTTATTTTTATTAATTTTCCTTTCCACAACTCCAATTTTTAGTATGGTTCCTGGAGAAGAAAAATTATCAACAAAACAATTATCTTCAAAAGAAACATTTGAAACTCATAATTAAAAAACTCACCCCTTTATCACTTCAAATTAAATTATTTAAAAAACTATTAACATGTTAAAAAAGATTGTAAAAAGAAATACATCTATCAATGTTTCATGAATATAATAAAACAAATAAATCCAGGTAAGTAAATTGAAATCAACAAGAATAAGGAAAATGTATTTCTTAATACCATAATGTGATGTTTTCATAGGAAAAAATAAATAATTAATCATTTATTTAAGAGTCCTGGTAGATAAAATAGATTTATTGATTTGAATGTTTCCAAATTATTCTTAAATTTATAGAATAAATAAACAAAATTTCTCTAAATAATATCAGATAGTCCATGAATATATTCATTCATTCATTATTTATATATCATTATGAAATGAGAATTTCTAGTCCTTCTATGGGAGAACAAATAATTTATTTTTATATCATTAAAGAAATTAACATTTTGATTAGATATATCATAAATTGTAATAGAATAAATAATATATTTGATATAAACATTAATCAATATAGAATAATTTTTAGGAATTAATCATTTATTATATTCAAAATTATCAAAAATTACACCATAAAAAATCTATGAGATATTAAGTAGATTATTTTTAATAATATGATGATATATAAATTTAGATATTCATATATCATTAAATTTACTAACTTCACTGAAACCCTTAACCATTCCATCTAGGTTCTCCCTAATATTGAAAGATCATCCATAACATTTTGTAAAAGACATGAAATTTTATAGGTCAGTGGTAATGTTATAGGAATAGAAAATGTCCTTGTTCCTTATGTCCTTGATTTTATTAGAGCGGTTATCTTGAAAAGATAAATTATGTTATGAACAATTTTGGAAAACCATTCAATTTTGTGATTTAATGGGTAAGAAATAGAATCATTAGGCACCCAAACCAATTATTAACATTTTTTTGAATTACTATTACAGATAAATTCAATAAAAAATCTAGTATAACCAAGTTAATTAGGAAATCTTAGTGAAAATTCATTTTTTTAATTTCCATGATTTATACAATAAAATCATGTAATCTAAGAAACCACTCAATTAGAACATTAAAAAATCACTATTTTAAAACATATAAATTTATGGATTATAAAATAAATTAATGTTTTCTTCATTGTTCTTTATCATAGTCACCTTATTTCATATTTTATCCATTCCAAGACCAAATGGTTTTATATAATATTTTTATATATCAAGTACCTTAAAAATATCTTAATTATCTTTTTGAACAGACTCAAAAACAACTTAGATCATACCATAAGAACATGTAGCATGATTTCTATTTTTATACGTAAGAGAATCATTCTTAGTAATGACATTATATGTCTCCTTGAAATGAATTTTCATTATTTTTTCAATTCTTTGTACATCTCAGCATCTCATAAAATATATTTTTAAATTTTTTATTCTCATTTTAGATATCAACAATGTTTTATGCATCAATATTGGAATTGTAACTATAGTAAGAATAATTACAAACATCATTTTTAATTAGATACATCCAACGTAGTTTGGATGAATCTTTCGAGCATCTTGATTCATCTCTTGAAACATTTTCTTCGATGAAACTCCATCCAATGAGGTTTGAACATTTCAGTTCCTTTATGTGTTTCTTATCTCTCTATTATTGCTTTAGCTTTAGAATTTTTGGTTTTTTGTGACTATTCAGTCAACATTTATAACAGGTTATATCTAGTGCATTTTATGTAACCTTATTTAATTTTCAATCATTGTTTTAATATTTAGTTTACAACCTCTTAATTTTTTCATTTTTATTCAAAATGTTATGAATCCCAGGGATTAACTATTTTACTTCTCTTTATGACTTTGTTGTCCCACATACATAGAAGTGTAATTATAAACAATTATATATTAATTTAATGTAATAAATTATTTATTTTATATACCTTGATTTATAATATTCTTCAACATATGATCATTTTGTAACACTGATCAAATGAGTTTATCTATTGTGTATTATTTTATGTTCTTATATTAATTAAGAAAAACCTACTTTCAATACAATTTTTTTGGGGTCAACAAACCCATTAAATATTTATTGGGATTTTTAATATTTCCCTTAGGGAAATAATTCTATAATTAATCTAGTAAACTAGTGGAGTACATTATTCACAATCTCATCATCATCCATTTATAAATCATTATACTCTACTTGAATAATTCAATGTTTTGTTCAAATCAAACTATCATATCCAATATTTGTTGCTCAAACAATCTTCTAGATATGATGATCTATCATACTAGTAGATAAAAAATGGAAAAAATATATTAATATCATAGTATAAAATATTTATAATTTATTATTCATTCTATATTTATAAATATCATTTTTGGTAAATTTTTCATGATCAAAATTTTGTAATTTGTATGGTTTTACAATTTTCATCCCCTGATAAATGCTAAACTACTTAAAATAAGAATATGATATTATTTTGTAGTGATAAAATTATTAACATTGATGCAATGAGGTTTATTTGGAATCCAAAATTTTTATGGATTTATTCCTACCATATTAATGAATCATTATCCCAAGACTGTGATGTCATAGAATGGGTTAGATGAAAAAAAAGTGTTAAACTGAAAATTTATAAAAGGGGAAACATTTGAAACCAATTGTTTTATATAATAAAAAATAAAAATAAGGATAATCTATCCTCAAGATATAAAATAGCTTGATACAAATATTTATGTTGGAATGATTTAAAGAATGATATAGGGTTGTTGAATAGGATTTATGAAATCATAAATTTATAATGCAGTAGAAAAAATGATATAGAAAAAATATATATCTTATTCTATTTCAGTTCAAAGAGGACCAATATACTCTTTTAACTCCCAAAATGGAGATAAATTCATTTTCTCTGCCTTGTTTTTTAGTGGAATCATAATATTATTAAATAAATTAAATTTCTAGTGGAGGTATAACCAAAAAGGCATAATAAAATTTTTAATGGTGATTCATGACCCTTACATAAATTTTTTGGAATCTCTAACCTATATTGATATGTATAATTTTTTTATCATCTTCCTAATGACCTAAATTTATATTCTATGAGTCTAAAAATGAATAAAATTAAATATTTTTCATTGTAAAAGTATAATAAAATTGAGATATCCAACATGATATACGAGAAGCAGTGTTACAGAAAAAAGAAACTTTATTGATATATAAAGATAAAAAAATAATTACTAAATCATATTCTTGAGTATTCAATAATCTCATCTCATTATGGTAGAATTAGTGATATAATATGTTGTTAAACATTTTAGATATCATTTAGAGTGTGAAACAGATATCACACTAGAAATTATAAGGATTTTATATATCTTTGAAAGTTCATTGATTTATATTCATGTGAAGGAAAACGTGTCTATGGTGTTATTGATGATATTATGTACATCCTCTACATCCTTAATATAAATTATTAAAATCTAAAATGGTCAGAGAACTCATGAAAATGGTTAAAACCATTAAAAATAATGGAAATACTGTCAAATAACATTATTAAAGATTAAAAATTCACTATATATAGTGAAAGAAATCAAATTAATTTAAATTCATCATTTCAACATTTTTAAACTAGAAAAATAAATTTAATAGACTATTAAAACTTATTCCTTAATATATTCCATATTATTCCATGAGTTTCTTATGAAATTTTACTATGTGAATATACGTTCTAAATTCAAGAGAAAAAACATAAGAAACTGAAAAATGACATTAAGATTATAAAAATATATTGAAAAATATAATAGACATGTTATATTAAGTATTGTAAATTTTAAATAGATAAATATTGTAAAAAATATATATTTAAATATGAGGGAAACATGTCATGTATATTTTCAATTGATATAAGAAGATGTATTTAGTAATCACTATGCATTATTTATAACAATATAAAATAAATTCAATTATGGTTAAAACAAATTAAAATTATTTCCTAAACTAATAAAATATTAAAAACTCGAAAACCCCAACATTTTTTAACCTATGGAAGAACTTTTTTCTAACTAATGCTATCGTATTTTTTTAACTAATGGTATTATATTATTAAAATAATCGTAGAATTAATTTTGTTCTAATTGTAGTATAATGGTTGGTATACTAGTTGAATATTTTTTAACTAAAGGTCATCTAGAATTATACTAATGGAAAAAATTATATACTGGTAGAGTATATTTCGAAATAACAAATCATGAAATTTAGAACTAATGAAATCATGAATTTATAATGAAGAATAGAAATAAATTAATCTAACAATAGAATATATTTGAAAAAATGGATGTTGAATGTTTAAACATTGTTGCTAAAATATATTGACAAAAAAATATAAAAAATATAAAGAAGACAATATAAATAATAGTATAAATAATAAATAAATTTATAAGTAATAATATATGTTTTTTTATTAAATTATTATCCAGAGAAATGTCTCCTGATAAATACATGTGATATAACATAGTAAAAAGATAAACATTTTCACATATGAGGATTTAAGTGAACATAAAAATGTGACCAAGTATGATTATAAAATAAATTGAATATTTTAATGAATAATCCCAAAAAATTACCCCAATAATTTGAAAAAAAACATGAAAAATACTTCCATTTTAGAAACATGAGTTTATAAAAAAGAATATGTTTTTGGAAGAATACTTGTTCAATAAGATACATACTTCTCCAAAAATGAGTCTGGGTTTTTCTGATCGCACTGAATTATTGGGGAACTCCACCCCATTAGTAGTAATAATGACACAATGTAGGATGATTTTTTTGGTGGACCTATAAATTTGATGACTTCCATGACCTAATATACCACAAAACGATAATGAAATGTGGGTGACCTTTTTGATGGGACATAATGGTTGAGGACATCCATGATGTAATAAGAACCCACAAAAAATTTAGTTGAGATTACGGTTTTATATTGTATATGAATGATGTCCATTCCAGGATGATCAAATATTTAGGACTGTTTTCATCCATGAAGAATCGAAAGGTGTATTACTCAATGATTTATTACACCAAAAATGGATTTTATAATTAAAAATTAATTGGGTAGAACTGCATGAATATGGAATTAATGATTATGCTACAATAAAAATATGATTTTTTAGGAATATTATTTTAGTTTTATAGACTTCATGAAATGGATTTATATACGATCCTATGTTGTTGTTTAATATTATATTAAATAACAATTCAAATTTGATGATTATGATACTTTGGGGTAATGATAGAATACATGATTTTGAAATGGATTTTAAATGATGTTAATGTGTTGAATATGAAATAAAAATTCAAACTACGATAATTATCAGGCTTCAATTAAGGTTAAAAAATAATAACAACATTTATAATCATAAGAGAATTATGAAAATAATAGTTTGACAATATTATCTTCGATTGAAATTATATATGACAATATATGTTGAAAAAGAACATGTGTATTTCTATTTTCAAAATGATGTATAATATAAATAATGCGGATATTATTGTTAGGTTTGATTTTCACTAAATCTAGTAGAAGAAAAAATAAGATAAGAGAAGAATAATAATAATTTTCTCTACATTTCAAACATATATAAAGAGAAAATTATCATTCAATGTGTGTAATAATAGAAGAATAAGAATTATTTTGATGATGGTATTTTTTGTTGAAGGAGTCTAGAAACATATTTAACAAATTAATCTATCACATTAATTCATGTATATAAATATAATATTGAGTTTTCTTATAATTTTAATACCAATAAGAGTATCCTTTACATTAAAATATTCATGTAAATGAAGATAATAATGAAGATAAAAAGGTATAAATCAATAGATTGAATATATATAAAGTTGTGGAAATCTATATTCATAACTCGTGATTTTATTTATGTAAGATGTGGGATGCACCCATGATTGGAATATTTAGAAGCATAGTTAGGAGATGTAAAAACTTGAACTAGAAGGTTATAACATGCAACTAGATAACAATAGGAATATTGTGGGTTGTGTGATCATAGAGGAATATGGTTTATACCAAGGAATAGCCACCACATTTTGAGTTTTGTAACATGTAAATTGTTGTGTTCATTGACTTTGTGTTTGTGTTTTGTTGTACTACAATGAGGAAATTAATGTGAATTATAAAAATAGGGACATTATTCCATTAAAAAGTGAAAATATATAATATAAACTGGATACATAGATAATGATTAATGTGTAAATTTGATTAATACTTCACAACCCTGATTCACTTCACTTTTAGTGTGGTTTATGTCCAAATTCATCCCCTTATTTTTACAATTGAAAAAATAAATTATAAACAAGATAAACTTTTGAAAGAAAAAATATATATTAATGTTTTTAGAGATGAATAAAATTTTTATATAGAGGAATGGAAAAGAATAATGTGATATTTATATAACTGTTGGATATATAGTCATTATATATATACAATTATAGAATTTTCACCCCATTCATATTAAATTGTTTGAAATTAATGTCATAAAATTATTTTAAGTAAAAATTACGAAGAGGTTTAAATTATATATGATATCATTATGAACCACACATTAAATGTGTAAATAATATATAATTAATAATAACAAAACAGAATAATATCATAATAATTAATTAATGAAAATTTCTTGTATTATAGGAAAAAATTATTTTTTATAAGTTTTTATTTTTTTGTAAAAAACTAAAACAAACCAATTTAAAGAACTATTTCAATAAAATTCATTTTATATTAACAAAAAAATAATATTAATGTAATTTTTTTAGATGAAATATGTTTAAAAAAATTTATATTAAAATATATTTTTGAAATTTTTTTAATGAATTATATATTTTTATGATAAAAATATATTTAATATATTTTAAATATCTATTTTTTAAAAAATAATTTCAAATTTTTAAAAAGGATATCACAATTAATAAATATGAGAAATGGAATTTTCTAGTTAAAATAATGTTACTAAGGTATATATTGTGTTTCAATCTTATATAGTTAACTGTGGTAAATAACTAAAACAATGATAAAGATGATGAACTATTTTCAAATATATTTAAATATTTTTATTATAAAATTAATGATATATATCCCAAATTTTCCTAGTTCTATGTAATTTTCTCTCAAAATCATATTCCTTGGAAATTAATTAATGATTATTTGATATAATAACACTCAAACTCTTCTATAGAAGAGGTTATCCTACACCGATTGAAAGGATCCCGAAAAGTTCACCTTTATAGTGTTAATCAATAAAAATTACCTAAATAATAATTGTAATTATGTTTTTTATTATATTGTTTCAACATATTAAAATATCAATAAAAATTATTTTTAGGGGGTTATTCATGCATCAAATTGACATTTTATAAAACAGAACTACGTTCGATTGTTTATCTGACATGCCACATAGAGCATAAACATCCTGTAATATATTTAATCATTATAACATAGATATTAAATTTTATAGATTGAAAATTGATATCTAATTATAAATATATATTACCAAAACAATATAAATTATATATAACTTTTTTAAAATAAAAAATCAATTTATTAGTAATGTTATTTTATTCATGAAAAATATGTTTTCTTCAAAATTGAATGTTATTTATTTTCAAGAAAAATATTATAAATAATTAATTGAATATTTAGAAAAATAATTTTAAAAAAATATATTTTGAAATTAGAATTGAAAAATATTCATTGGGAAAATGTTTTTAATTTTTCTGGAAGTATATGTTTTTCAGTGAACAGTGAAAAATAAATTTTTTAGTAAAAATGTAGTTTCATTTCAATATATTAATAAATTTAATATTCTCATTATATTTATAATATGATTTAAATTAAAAAAATTAATAGTTATTAATATTTATTCCCATAATTGTATTTAATGAACAACATATTTCATTTCTATATTAGTTTTCTCATAGGATTTAAATAACGATTTTTTAAAAAAAATATTTTAAATTACATAATATTTATCCATTTTAATTTAGTACCATAATACATAAAATTAGATTTTATTAAATTAAATATAAATATTATAAATCAATCAATATAAATTTAATTTCTTATAATAATAATTATTAGTCAAATAGTTAATATAAAATCATAGTTTCCTTGAAAAATACACTTATGGAAATACTTATTTTTCCTTACATCTATGAAATTTAATTTAAATTATAATTTTCCATATATGTGAATTTAATTTGGTAAGATCAATTAAATATTGGGAAAAATCATAGTTTATTCTTTATAATAAGGCCAACATAAATTCTCATTATAATGAATATTGGAAATAATAAAAATAATTTTCTAAAGATTATGAAAAAACAGGTTTACTAGGGGGTTTAAAAATGATTAGCATAAAAATAATATTTCATATTGTATAAAAACTATTTTATATAAATATTTAGACATTATCATGTCTACGAATATAGAAATATCAATTTTTTAGATATTTCATGTGAAAAAAGTGGGTAAAAATAATTATTTTGAAAACATACAAGTGTGACACTCACCTCAGTTATAAAAGGCCACCCACTATCCCCTATACATCACACCTTCAAACCCTTTTAGTTTAAAAAACACATATGAAAATTAATATCCAAATTCTATCCCATCATCCAATAAGACTTGGTTTTTTCATAAATCCATTCTAGGAAGAATTTATGTATAATCATGTATAGATGGCCTAAGAAGAGGTCAAAATACTAACTATGTTTCTATTTTATTTCATTATCCAACAATTTATTATCTAATTAATGTATTTTAGTATTTCAAAAAAATTATATAATATATAATTATATGTCATTATATAAATTTAATAATGTAAATTTATCTCTTCTCCCATCAAATGGGATACAACATCATCTTTGAGGTGTATAGTAGACTATAACCTCAAAAAAGGATTTTATTAATTATCCATCATCATTTCTCACTTATTGTAATAATGATGGAGAAAGTTTATATATTATATCATTAAGATATTTATAATTTTTTATTTAGGATATCATATATACATTTATATGTTCCATTCCATGGGGATAAGATTACATCACATGTTTGTATGACAGACAACCGCCTTGCGATGTGATGTGATTTGTTTTTCACATACTCTTTATATGGATGATATTAGGGATAATTTCAGAAAATATACATGATATCAATTAAATAATAATGATATTAATGGAATATTTGTCAATATTAAATAATAATAAGTCATTTTATTTCATACATAGAAAAATGATGACATCGTATGTGTATGTGTGGACTACTGCCTCCACATAACGATGTGTTGTTTTTTAAATCACCACATAACAAGAATTATTTATATAATTATATTTTAAAACACAATATGTAATTTATTAATTTATTATTATAATATAAATATAATAGAATCCATACATTCTTTCCATAATGATAAATGAAAATATTAAAATATTACTCATGCGTATGTAAGGCCTACAATCTCTTTGATCAAAACGTACATTATTTTTCCTGAAAAAAATTCTTGGTTTTATTTTAAATAAATAATTTATGAATATATAAGATAATTTTTTCATTATTATTATTTATTATATGTTGAAATAATGAAATCATTAACCACGGTCATCACATTTAAGCTGTTTTAAAGAAATGAACTGAATGTCCTCAAACATCCAACATTGAGTAAACTGATTGTATAGTTAAATATGTATTTAATTTTTTCCTTATAATGAATTGAACATGTTTTTTTGTTAGTAAATCATATAATTGATTTGTTCTTGTTATGTAGGAGTTAAATGAGATACAATGAATTCTTGTACTTGTGGGAAGGGATTTCAGTCTCAGTTTTTCATTATGTGAGTGACATTAGTTATTAAAAATATCATTATTTAATGTGTTGTATAAACCTACCATGAATTTATTTTCTAATGATTTTTGGGAATATTCTAAGGACATACATTTAAATTTTACGATCTCACTTTCATGGGGATTACATTTCAAATATATGAAAGTGGTAAGAGGTTTTCATCTTATTTTGTCTTCTTTGGGACATATGTTATTTTATGCAACTATCTCATTTTATTAGGTTTATGGAAAAACCATTTTTATGTTATATTATAAATATACTTATTTCAGTGATATTAATTGAATAATTTAATGTGATTCTTTCATGGGGTTTATGATTCTTATGTTTTTAACTTGGTAAGATATTTGGACTCAATTTTTCGTCCTTGACATATATGTTATATAATGAAAAAAATAATCATTTAAAATGTGAATATTTAGCTAATTTGTAATGTAAATTCATGAATTTTCTAAAATCTAGTGATATTATATGTTTAATTTAATGTTATTCCTTCATGGTGGTTATGATTTTAAATTAACGTTGTTGTAATGTTATGATGATACAATCACATCATTTATTGGGATTAATATTGTTGATGCATCATAGGAATAAATATTACAATCCCTATATCAATAAACATAGGAATATTATTTCCATATGGTTATTTAAATATAATAAATATATTCAGTTCAATTTACCCTCTTAATTGAATCATGATTTAAATATATTATTTTTATGAAAAAACATATTTATGTATCTCTTTGGTTGAAAAAACCGTTTTCCTCCAAAACAATTTTTTAAAAATATTTTCTCACATATTTTTAAATAAAATCAAATAATATATTAAATAAATTTTTACCCATCATTGAATTTTATAAAAATGTTTTAAATGGAATTTTAATTTTGGAAACAACTACAATTTGGATTTTATACAAAATGTGAGATTAATATTTATTTTAACATGTATGGAATGAAATCATTTATCAGCATCCCAAACATTATTTTATTTGAATATTAATTTATATTTATTATGTGTAATTTTAAAATAAAATTATCTTGAAACTAGTTTATATTTTAACAAGATTTTTCCCAATTTTGAAGGGATATTTTTATCTAAAAATATTTTTAAAGATTTTTAAAAAGTGATTACTATGTTTATAAGGTTATTTTAAAATAAAAAGGAATTAAATTATATTTTATGAGTTTATAAATTTTAAAATTGATTTTTAAATTAAATCTATTTTGCCACAGAAACATTTGATGTGATTATTAAAAATAAATTTTCATGTAAGATGATATCCTTTGATTTTTATTATGATTTACTAGAGATAAGATACAATAATACAATTTATATTATTTATCTACATTTTTATGTTCTTGATTAGATTATATTTATCAACACATTTTTTTTATTAGAAAATAATTATTTAATGACATTTTTATGGAACATAATTCTTTTCCACCGATTAATCATCGTCCAAATAGGATTTTATAAAATCCATTTATATTCCACTTGTTAACAATGTTTCAAAAAGGATTTTTTTGAATTAATTTAATTTCCATGGGTTAATATTTATTCATAGATATTTTTATGAAACTAGTTTATTTTCCATAGGATATTCATGTTTCAAATAGATCATTGTGGAACCTATACATTTTCCAAAGAAAAAACACGTTTTGAATAGATTAATCCTTATTATGATATTTATGAATGAAATGTATTATTTTTTTAGTTTATTGATGTTGTGATTATTTAAAATTGATTATATAATGGGTGAGCCCAAATAGATCCATGTAACACCTTTATAAGTTATATAATGACTGAACAATGATAGTGCACAAATAGATTGAGTAATTATGATGTTCTCTGGAAAATTATAATGGAAGTCGATAGTATAGATATTTTATTTGTAATATTTTGGGAAGTTATTTTTAAAGTAGATATCCCATGTTACCAACTCATTTCATATAATGTTTATATGGTTTAAAAATGAATATTTTTCTTCTATGGCTTCCATCAGAGTGGAATCCCCCTAATGCATCAGGGCGTGCATCACCTCTATAACTACTATGACAGTGGAATCATTCTAACTTACTAGGTTATGGATGTCCTTCATTTTGGATTTACACCTCAGTTGTGCGGGATAGAGACGATATGTGGTTGACGTACATCGAGACTCTCAAGAATGAGGGACACATTTTCCCACCAAGACACATCCATGGGACGGAAACAAAAACCATTAGGGGGTGATAGTGCCACCCAAATAAGATAGTATCTAGGTGCTGGTATTGAGTACCTTTGAATTGCAGCTCTAATCAGATATGATGGATTCTTGGAAACGATAGTGGTTACTTTGGAACCGTTGGATCCTCCCCTTTCTTAGGCAGAGCTGTGAGATGGAAATCCTCTAAATCTCTCATTTGGGATTAATTAAGGAGAATATATATATATATATATATATTATCTCTTTACCCACTCCTAGGGGTTTTCTAATCTCCTATTAGAATAGGCAATGACATGTGCGGTATGACACATGCTTTCTGGGACTAACTTCATATAGTTGGATAAGTCCTCTCTCCTTCTGTAGGTAGTGATGACTCGATGTGGTGTTCATCTTCTCACCATTTCTAGATTGTTCGGATTGGGAGAGAATACATCACACTCTGGTTAGATTGATCTACACTCCATTTACTATACCTTGTTCTCTATACTTCTTCCCACATCAGTTGTATCTTTTACTGCTCCACTCTGTAGCACCTCACTCAATGCACAATGGAACCATCACAGAATCCTACTATATATTTTTATACTCACCCCTTATCGGGCATTCCTCTTACTTGGTGTTCCCTTATAAGAGATGGAATGGTTGATTGAAATTTCAAAGGAGCGTAGGGATATCTGTGTCGGGAACACATGTGATAGTCATAGATTGGGATATTGGGGTGGGTCCCACATATCTATTTTAGTTTTCCACATCTAGTCAGTATGTGGCTCTTTCTGGTAGGCCATGTAATGTTAACTTTTTTTCATTCAATTTACCTTTATGGATATATCCTTTTTGGAGGTTTATGTATGTTTGGTTTATTTTTTTATAGTGGTTTTTTATCTGTTGTTCCTTTCCCTATTCACTTTTTCATTTAGTTGACTGTTTGGGCGTAGAGGTTCTTAGGAAATGGCCTCATCATGTTTGTTATGCCTCAGTGCTTATCTCCACACCCTAACATATGCAAGTGGGCTTGGGGTAGTTGTGTCTTGATCCCTAGTATAGGTTGGGTTGTGGCATTATCAATATCTGTATTGGGTAGATGATACATATTCATCAAAACATCTACAATTAAAACAACATTCAAAATAAACACAGTACTTAAAAGGGTATAAGACTAAGATAATAATCACATACATTATATGGAATATAGGTATTTAATAGGAATTTAATTTCAATTGAAAAATTATCTAAAATTTTGAAGTTGATACATACCATGAAAATGATTAGGTGCACAATACCATGTAAGTCTCAAAGAAAGGAAAATTGAGATGAAGTCCCTTACCACATTATAATCAATAAAATAACATGACTAAACATCAATAACAGTCAAATGAATCATTTAATACCTTGAATATAAAAGGAAACATGATATTATAATAAGAATGGAATCATTAATACACAATATACATGAAATACGTTGCGATCAATTGAAATATCACATAAATAAATGTGATATGAGAAACCCTTACATTATCCCTGAATGTGTTCTTCCCTTGATCTTAATGTTCTGGATAGTAAAAATAAATCCATTAATTAATTAATTAAAAAACTTCTCAAAAATTATTTGATTTTTTATATTTCATTATTTTCATTTATAGCCTTTTCGATTAGTTATGTGATTCCATTTTGTCGCTCGAGATCATTAGTTTCATTTTTTTCATGAACAGGTCACGTGAATACATGCAATAAAGTTCATGTAAAATAGATATATTTCTCTAGAATTGGAATTATATGAAATTATTTAGAAACTAGAAGTTTTAATTAAAATTAATATCATTTTTTTATAATTTATGCGGACGAATCATTAGATATGTTATTTAGTGATAATCGTTTAGCTTAATTTTAGTAGTTTTTTAATCCCAATTGATTAGTTTTTCCCATTATTTAATATAAAGTATATAAAATGGTCACATATCCTTAGATAATAGATAATACATATTTTCTAATGTTTTACAATCATTGAAATGGTTTCAAGATAAATCATGAAAGAGAAATTAGTGAATGAAAGACTGTCATCCATGAAGGTTATCAATCGGCACCTCCCGAACAATGATTTGGTTTTTAAAATAAAACAGAGAGAGTATGGATATTCATGATGAATCTCCCATTAACGTGATATAAATCCATTATATATATTATATTAGAGTTATCATGGTCATTAAGAAATAGGAGGTTAAGATATAAAAATAAATAAATAAGGAACCTGAGTAAAACAAAAGAAGGAGGATGTTTACATTTTGAATTCCTCTCAATGAGAAACTCGGTATAGACTTTGGATTTAGTATTTTGGTGATACTAGAAGTTCTTGGACATGTGGGAGGGCCTTGGGAATAGTATTTTATAGAACTATGGCAAGGATAAAATCTTGAAAGGTCAGAGTGGAAGAAGGGGGAAGGGGTGGTTTTTATAGTGGAGGAGAAGAGTGATTTCTCTGTATTTTATTCGTTATTTTTTATTATTTTTATCAAAAAAAATAATAGTATTTATTTTGGAGGAAAAAAATAGTAATAATTACATTTTATTTCGATCAAACATAATATACCTCATCCATTACTCAAGCATGATGTGTTGATTAATTTATATAGCATATTTGTTAAACTATTAAATTTCACTATTCAAAAAATTTCAAGTATTTTTTTAAAAAAAAAATCAACATAAACATTCCTTGGGATTTATAATCATTAAATAAACTCCATTTTAGAAAAATAATTTTCGAAATATATTATATTAAATATATATTTAAAATTATTCTTTACTCGAAAAAATTATGTTTTTAAAATTATAAATGATTTTATAATACAGATAAAAATTATCTCTGGTATCATTACATTATCCCAAAATAAAAAACCATCCAAATACTGATTAATTAATACATTTTAAAAAACTAATTATTTTTTAATATAATTTAACAATTATAAAATTGTAATTAAATATTTATTACTCACAAAAATATAAATACATAATTATTAATTTTTAAAATATTCCCTATCACTTATAAAGTGCCTAATTTTTATTTATAATTACATGTGTGAGGTTACTATTCAATAAGGAACATTACTATTCATAATGGTCAAGTTACAATTCATATGAATAAAATAATATTCATAAGGGGACTGTTATTATTCATCAAAAAGTTAGATGATTTTATCAGACTCTTAATATCTTACTGAGCACAACCGTGAATGTCCGTTTTTGAAATTCAAAACACAAATGTAGAAAAATAATTTCTAATGGCTAGGTTATATGTATCACGTATATCAAAATGGTGTTGTGCAGAGAGTTAATTTTTTGTGCATATAAACTATCCAATTAATTGAGATTATTTAAGAAAAAACATACCATAAAATATTGGGGTGTTATAATTAAGTGTGAATATATTCATGACATAATATATTATTTATAAAAATAATTATAATGGTGAATATATATATATATATATTTCTTAAAAAATTAAAATATTTAATTAAATAATCATTTGATAAAACAACATTTATCATAATTAATAGTAATTATATTCATAACAGGATTTAGTATTTATCGAAGTATTTTTAATTGGAAAAAATTATTATTCATAAAATATTTAATTAAATAATATTTTGTTAAAAATA
The DNA here is from genome assembly GCA_963277665.1 of Viscum album. Classification (NCBI taxonomy): domain Eukaryota; kingdom Viridiplantae; phylum Streptophyta; class Magnoliopsida; order Santalales; family Viscaceae; genus Viscum; species Viscum album. The sequence continues at coordinate 322,804,807 of OY728127.1, forward strand.
AAAATTTTAATAAAAATAATTAAATTAAGATACTCACAAAAAATAATACAGTAAAATCGTATTTTTTTAGAGCATTGATTTAAAATTTATTTGAAAGCTATAAATTTGAAATATAATATTTTATAACTATTTTACTTAATTAAAACACAAAAGAGTAAATTATTATTTTTCATAACATAATGTATTTAAAATTATAAAACAAATGATTGGGGTGTAACATTATTCCCCCTAAAGATAATTTCATCCTTGAAATTCGTTAGTCAGATTTAAAAGATATATGAATTTCTATATTTGGAATAAAGAAACACAATGACCAGTTAAATTCTAGACACTATATTTTATATGAAAACATCCAATCTCTAATTTTTTCTAGATTTTTTCTCTAATAAATATGTTTATTCATATCTAATCTCATAATTATAAACATGATTTCATTGGTAAATATTAAAATTTAAATCCTTTATAGATGTTTTAAAAAATGTGAATTATTCTAACAATATCCCCTAGGAGTGTCAAACCCTATGTGTAGTAAGGTCTATTGACGTGTACCAGGTTACCCAGAGTTAGGCTCATATCACCTTGTCAGTGTTAATACTCCTACATACATATGATCCATAACCATATCCACATGTTGTATATAGGTAAGGATGTATTTCTAGTAATACCCACATAATCTCAACCTTAAATTTTTTTTGCATGTTCTTGTATACATATCCTCAATGCCTATATTTAGGTTTTACTCCATAATCAATGTTTTCTAAATCTAGTTCATAAGGATTATACCTTTAGATGACACCAATTATAATGTAACAACCAGAGAAACTTAATGGAAGAGAATTATTTTAATACACTAGCATGATTAAAAGTAATAAAATCTTAAAGGATCGATCATTTTAGTAGTCCTGATAAAACTAGATACATACATGTAACAAATTTTACATTGGGATAAGATACAAATATAAAACACATAACAAATTCTAATAATCCACATCACTGAAAACGCTGAAAATGTGCTCTTCTTCATAAACTAGGAAGCGAAAAATGAAATTGTTGATCTCAAATGCTCATTAAGGGTTTTATATACTGGAAGAATGAAAAAATAATAAGATAATAATGATAATAAATTAAATATAGGTAATATTTCATGGTGAATAATTGAGAACTGACACCCTCAATAAACTAAGAATTAAAGTGCATCCATATTTTTTTTTCATAGTGAAAACTATATAGAACTAAATAGGCGAATACTGAAAATAGAGATTGATTATTATTTAGATGTCAGGTATCTGGAACATGAACCATCATACCATCGATATAGATTATGTAAATGGTAAGAAACTTGCCTGATTATGTTTTGGAAAAAAACATGAATGTTTTGACACCAACTATTTTGCTCATGAGACCTGTCAATGCATCGAGGGGCTATAGTGGTTGCTTGCTATCAGTAAAAGTCAAAAGCATAATTTTACATAGATTTACTTCGAAAAAAATATTCCTTTTCAATTTCCATTTTCACTAGAGGATACATATTCTTAGATATTTCAAAAGATAAATAAAAATTCAAATTAAACATTTTATATAAGGGTATAAATCTAAAACAATAATAATATCCATTGTACAAGAATTTGGATATTTAATAAGAATGTGGCATCAAATGAAAAATTTACTCAATGGGGTAGTATATAACCCACATAAAAATTATCAGGTGCACAATACCAAGTATGTCTCAAAGAAATTAGAATTGAGATGATGTGCCTTACAATATTGTAATTTATTGAATCGGAAAAAATACATTTAAAACCCATCATATGAATCATTTAATAGGATAATTAAAATTTTAATAATGATATTAAATTTCAAATAGAAGAATTAATACACCACAAAAAATAATTATGTGGCGAACAATGGAAATATCTCAGATATAAAGGTGAGATGAGAAATGACTTACCTTTTGCCGGAATGTGTTTTTCACTTGTTCTTAATGTCCTAGATAGTAAAATTAAATCTGTTAGTTAATTAATTAATAAAAATATCAACATTTATTTGATTTATTATATTTCATTATGTTCATTTTTTTTAATTTTTTTATTAGTTATATGATAAAATTTTATCACTCAGGATCATTTGTTTCCTTGGTTTTCATTATTGGTTCACTTGTATACATGTAATGTATTATTTGTAAAATTGATATAATTATCTAGAAGTGGAATTATATAAAATAATTCCCAATTAATAATTTTAAATAGTTATAAATATAAATTGGTTATATTTTATGTGGTTGAATCATTAGATAATTTATTTAGTGATAATCATTTTGCTTAATATTAGAAGGTTTTGATCACAATGGAGAAGTTTTGACCGATTATTTAACATCATATATATATAATGGTTAAAAGATCTTAATTAAAATATAATAAATATTTGATAATATTTTCCAACCATGAAAATTGTTTCATGACCATTCATGAAGAAGAAATTAGATAAAAATAGTTCATCATCCATGTAGTTTATAAACCGAAACCTCACAGATAATGATTTCGTTTTTAAAATAAATGAGAGATCATAAGGATATTGAGGAATAATATTCCATTAAAATAATATTTCCATATTATATAAATGATACTAGAGTTATAAATTAGATTTGGATAGTGGAGGAGGTGAGTGAAAATTAAATAATGTAGGATCTTGAATCAAAGAAACGAAGGAGGATATTTAGCTTTTGAATTCATCTCCTTGAGAACATACATAAGGCATATTCTTTATTTTTTGGGTGAGACCAGTAGTTAATGGTCGTGAGGGGGGGATTTGAAATATAATTTCGTAGAAAATATGAATGGATCCATGTTTTAGAGGTGTGAGAGGAGTGGCGGAGAGGGGTGGTTTTAATACTAGAGGAAATGAGTGATTTCTAAAGATTTTATTCGTTATTTTATTATTTTCTTCAATAGAAGAAATAATATTTATTCTTGGAAAAATTTACTAATAAGTGCATTTTATTTTGATACAATTGCCAATTAAATCATCCATTTCGAAATAATGATGTTGAAATTCAATTAGTTTCTATATTTTTGTAAATTATCGAATCTCACTATTCACAAAAAATCAAGTATTTTAGAAAAGTCCCAAAAATTCACCATATCATTTTTTTGTGTATAATACAAAAATAAATTAAATTCTATGAAATTAATATTTAAAATATTATAAATTTATTTTTTAATTAAATTCAATATTTACTAGAAAAAATTAGTTTTTAAAATTATAGTTGATTTTATAATACCCTAAAAATTTTACTAAGGTCACATTAAATTATACCAAAATCATAGGAAAATAAAATATTGATTTATGATTACATCTAATGAAATTTGATTATCTTTAAAAATATTTTACTAATAATAAAATTATAATTAAATATAAATTACTCACTAAAACATCAACATTTATTTATTAATTTTTAAATTATTCACTGTCATTAATAAGGTGAATAAATTTTATTTATGTTTAAATGGTTGATTTATAAGGGTACATTAATATTTAAAAGGTCAATTTTACTATTCATAAAGGTAAATTATTATTCATAAGGGTACATTACTATTTATAAGGGTCAAGTAACTATTCACTAAGAAACAAATTTCTTTGATTATACTTTTAATATCATATTGAATGCAATAGTGTATTTACATTTTTATAAACTCAAAACACATAAGGGACAAAATTATGTTTAACGTCTATGTTAAAACCATCTCCTGTAAAAATGTGATGTTTTATAGAGACTTAGAGTTGTGTGCATATAATCTATCAAATTAATTGAAATTCTTTAAGAAGAAACATTCCATAAAATAATTGGGTGTTATCATTAATAATTAATATATTCATAAAATAACTTATTATTTAAGAATATAATTATAATATTAATGTTATACATATTTCTTATTAATTTAATATATTTGATTAATTAATCATTTGATAAAACATCATTTATCATAATTAATAGTGATTATATATGTTACATTGCTTAGAATTTATCCAAATAATTATAATTTTCAACATATATATTTGTATTAAATATTTAATTAAAAATTATTTTGATAAAAAATAATTTTTAATAAAAATAATAAAATTTATATATTCAGACAAAATAATTTTGTAAAATATGTTTTTTATAACATTAATTAATAATTTATTTAAAATCTATAAATTTGATATATTATGTCTTATAAGTATTATTTTTAATTAAAACAATTATATGTATATATTAATATTCATAACAGAATGTATTTTAAATTATAAAACAAATTATTGGGGTGCTACATATTTCATATGGTATAAAAAATATAATTCACATAAAGAACACCAATAAAACATTATAAACTTAGAATGAATTAAATAAGAATATTTTTATGGAAATAAATGAACCTATACCAATGAAAGAGTATGTTGACATTTTGAATAATAATTTGTTCCTTAGGAAGAGAAATGTTTTATAAAATAATATTAACCTCACTTATGAAAGTAAAAATAATATTTTTTCATGTTATAAAATAAAATATTATTTAATTATATCATAGTATAGGTAAGTAAATATTTTGGAAAGGATAAATTAAGTGTTTGTATTTTTATACAACCTAAATTATTAATTTAAATTTTATTATTAATAGAATTGATTAATTTTTTTCCCAAAATAAAATCATAGTTTAATATTTTGTTCTCTTATTATTATAATATAATTTTATGTGTCCATATATAATATTTTAATTATTTATAAAATCAGCATTAATTTTGAAATTGCTATTTTCCCTATAATGATGATTTTGCCTAAAATTTAAATTTCCCATATTTTATAAAAGTTTATTTATAAAATTGAGTTAATTTTTGAATCATACAGGTTGAAAAATTGTTTGGGTGAATATTGAAATTTTTTATAAAATTTTTTATATTTTGGGGATTAATGAAATATAACAAGTTAAAATGTATATAAATTAATTAATTATTGAGCATTACTTGAGTCTTGGTTTGTGTAAGTTTCCATTTTATGAACTCATGGAGACAAGTTACACTACTTATTCATGTAATCATTACTATTTCTTGTCTTATGCCAAAATGATAAACTATGGATTAAAAATGATAAAAGACCCCTCTCTTCCACTATAAATATAATCAATCACCACCTCTTCTCCTTACACTACAGATTTCGTGAATCTTGTCCAATTTCTACCCAAACCTCTTGAAAAACCACTACCCCACTTCTATGGGACTTTAGTCTCAATAAAAGGCCAAACCCTTGTCCCTTAAGGAGGTTCTTAAGGAAAAGAATTCAATAGGTAAAAACCTCTTTCCTCTTCTTTTAATAGGTTTTCAATTTATTTTCCATTCTTATTCTCTTATCAAATATTCCATCCAAACATGTATAAAAAAATATTTTATTATATATATTTGAATATAATTATGTAAATTTAAAATCCACCGTCAAGCCTCTACTCCTCATCCTTTTAGTCAAAAAAAATGAAAACATTGTTTGTGTGGTGCTGATATACCGCCTTCATGGAGGACATAGTTTTTTTTCAATTTTTACTTTTGCATTGTTAGAAAACAATTTTTATGAATGAAATAGACAATTATATATTTTTTATATCCCCTTGATGAATCAATAAGTTGCATGAAACAAAAATGATGGAAAAAAACCCTTCATGTTTGTTTACAAACATAACAAGAAGGGTATCTACAAATAGATTTAAAACATCTTGACGGTATGATGGTTCTTATGCCAGATACATGATGTCTAATAATTATGTATTTTATTTATTTCGAATTCAGTTACCATTATCCAAAGAATTTTCACAATGAAAAACATATGGATTAATTTTTATTCTCAGTTTATTTATGGAATATATTTTTTCAATTATTCTCCAGAAAATATTTTTTAGGAAGAATTTATCGTGATTCATATATTTTTTATTCGTGTTTCCACTATATGCAAACCATATTTAGAATTTGAGCTCATCCATTTATTTCTTTTCCTTTACATGATATAAAGAAGAGACCATTTAATGCATTATCAAGGATGTTTTTGGTTTTCTTTTTTAAAGCTTGGGGTCGACGCCTCAATTTATTATTAAATAAAAGACATATTTAGACTGGGTAGAAGGAGACCCATTATATTGCCTGAAGTCCCAAGGCCAAGTGTCCTGAATACAAGGCTTGAAAGCCCATTTTTTGGCCCAAAGGACCCCTCGGTGAACAGAACTGCTACAATTCCCACACTACTACAGTGTCGCCTCCACTACATTACCAGAAAAAGTCCCATGACCACTATTATAGTACTGCTACAGTACTCCCTCGACAGTACTGCAACAGTACCCCAGAAATTCTCCCCTGCCTAGATTTGATCTTGGGTCTTTTTGGATGCCATGCAGGATCCTTTACCCGTACTGTTTGTTTTCATTTCATAGGTATTATATTTCATTTTATTTTCCCATTGTAAAATGTGTTCCATGTATCAATAAAGTCATTTAAGAATGATAAGTTGATTAATCGTTTGTGATTTTATCTCTTGTATATATTATATTATAATAAAACTTCCACAAACTCTGTGATACTCTAGTTGGGGTTGTCACATTTCATATTAGATAAATTTTAGTATAAACCAGGTGAACTTGATTTAGAAAAGAAAATATAGGGATCATATCCTCAGATAGACATTGATTATATGAATAGAAGAACATCCTAGAGTTTTGGTAAGGTATAATTTATTTGTCTATTCCTAAAAATATATCCATGTTCTAATATAATATGTCTATGTGGTTCTTACATATATGTAAATAAGGATAAAAACTCTGAAAAAGTGTGTCTGATTGTCTCGACATAACCTAGTAAAAGAAAAAAGACCATACTACACACATAGTCTGAAACTCCTAGGTGATATACATTTGGTAATTCACAATCTCTTTATAATCCATTATGAAGGATTTAAAATTAAATGTCTACCCAAAGAAACCTTTCCAATTACTAAGAGAGTAGAGACACATAAATTTTACAATTTATATAATTTATTTTACAATCATTAGGATTATAATTTATTTTTCATAATATTATGATATAATCCATTGTATACCATTTTTTATAAATGTAACCTAGAATAATGAGTATGAACCTTTCCAATGCATGTGATCTTAATAGTAAAGATGATATGGCCTTTTATGAGCATAAGACAATTGTTGAAGGGGTGGAGTCCTCATAATATTCTCATCATATGAGGAGATTATATCATGTTGTAGTAAAATATAAAATTAATTATTCAATTCATGTTACTTAAAAGGGAAGTAAGATAAGATGATGAAATCTGGAAAAAATAAATATAAAGGGAGGAATGGAAATATGTATTTTTCTGAGATGTGATAATTTTGGAGAGAGGAACAATGGATCTTGGTCAAAAAGAGTGGGAGTTTCCTAAAAGGGTGGAGATATGGTACCCCATTCTTGTGATGTAAAGGGTATGATTTTTTCTTCCAATTTTCAATGTTAAAACTATAAAGAGATGCGGAGATACCCACATTATTGTCTCATGTTTCAACAGAATATAACCAAAAAATGATAGAGAATTAGGGTTACGGTTATGCTACTAACACATATGATGATAATTGATTATTATGCTTGTGTTTGGATTCAAGAATTATGTTTTTTGATTATCTTGAACACTTTTTTGGATAAAATGATCATGAGATATATATGAAATTTACTTGAGTCCTTATTTTTTACAAATTTCACTCATGTTATGAATAGGAAATGTAATCAAGAGAAGATATTATATTTCAAGTTTATTTTCTTGAAAACACATTAATTTACATAGATAAACTTAAATTTGTTATTAATGTTGAGATAAAATTAAATAGATTATTATGCGATAGTTTTTATGACCATGAAGGTGGTGAGTGAGTTGATGGTTTGTGTTATCTATGAATTATTAGATATTTTAATTTAAGGAATATATTTAATAACTTGATATTATATAGCTATATTCATACATATTTTACATTTTTTTAAGAGATATTAATGTATTCATATAATTGGCATATGACAATAAGGGAAAAAAATTTTGGGGAATCTTATGTTATGTTGATTTTTGAAATTTAGTGCCCTTCCATTTGAATTTTTGGGCATAGAATGTGCAAATACTTAATTTAGATTAGACATAAGATTGTGTAATTTTAGAATTGATAAATTAATAAAATGAAAATTACTATTTAGTAAACATTTAATGGATGAAGAAATTAATTTACGATTTTTTCATTCGTAAAATATTCATTAGGAATGAAAAATTATTTTTGAGTATTTATTTACCGGTGTAAGGGATGACATTACTGGTGAAATTATCATAGTATTACCAAGGAAACAAAGAAGGAATGATCCAACATGGGTTATTATTGATCATCTAATAAAATCTGAATATTTTAGTGCTATAATAGATGTTTTCACTTTAGAGAACCTAGAATGAATCTACATTAATTTTGTTTTAAGACTTCATGGGGCAACACTATAAATTCTGTCAGATCAATATCCTCGTTTCACTTCACAATTCAAGAAGGGTCTTTAGAAGGATTCATATACTAATATTCATTTCACTACTGCTTATAACACTCATATATATGTATAGTTTAAAGGTACCATTCAAAGGAAATGAGACACGTTGAGTTTATGCTCACATGATTTTCATGGTATATGGGATCATTAAAACCTTTGGTAGAGTTTTCTAGTCACAATTACTTCCATTTTGTCATCAAATAGTTTTATATGAATCATTATATAGAAATATTTGTTTAACTACAATGTATTGGCATGAAGTTGGAGAGGGTAAACATATATTCCCAAAAATTATTAGTGAGAAAAAAAGGTAAATACATTAAAAGATAATATTAAATAATCTTCATGTTTGAAAAGAGTTTTGATGAAAACCATGGAAAGTATTTGGAATTTCATGTCGGAGATCATGTCTTTTTAATATACCTCCATAGAATAGTGTCTTTATGTTTGGTAAGAAAGGGAAACTAATCCCTATTTATGTCCTAATATTTTACATTATGGGATGAATTGGAGTTGTATCCTACCAATTAAAAAAGCCACCAAGTCCCTCTAATGATCACATTTGTTCCACATATCATTGTTAAATAAGTATATGATAGACCCAACACATTTACTCACCTATGATGTAATAGAATTGGGACCTTATTATTATTATATTTAGGAGCCTATTGAGATTATTGAAAAAATAGATAAAGTAATGAGAAATTGGATGAATGGAATATTAAGGAATATATAAGAAACCATAAAATGTAAGAAGCACTGTGGGAACCCAAATGAATGCACAATCACCCTTGGTAAACTCTATGTTTCATTGACATATATAACTATTGTTATAATAAGTCTCCATCTATGATATCTGATTATCCAAATATCCTTATATGTATAGATTACATGAGAAAAGATTATCTTCATCACATGTATGGTACAGTCTTTCTACACATCTGTTAGTGGGTGGAAATCCATACACAACATAACCAATAATCTAAATGTATTAGGTAAACCTTTTCAGAAGAATAATGTAATGTGTGTGTCACTATATGAAATTATAGTCCATGATATACCATGCATATAAACATCTCACAAACATAAAACTCTACCAACTACTCTAATGATAGAGTCTCCGGATAAGGAATGAAATTCCCTACCTTCTTCAGTCGATCAAAAATAATAAAAATAAAATAATTCATATGGAGAGTCCTAGGGAATCCCATCATAAATTCAAATGCTACGTCATCTAAATTACGCTCTAGAATGATAAACAACGCCATTGATTCTTTCCTTCACCTGCTCATAGGTGTAGCATCATGTCACAAACCTGTTATCTTCTTTTTCTTACCTATCCAAAAAACTGTCTTCATATTTCACATTAAATTTGGGTCAAAAAAATTGCAACAACCACTTTGAGACATGAAAATCAGGCATCAAACCCTCCCACATACTCAAAGACACAAAAACACAGTAATTGAGGTTTATGATATTCTCCTCATCTATCAACGTGTTAGAAGGTGTCCCCCACCTTCATGGCATTACCATAATGATAAAAATTATGGATACTCCGAATAAATATTCCTAATCTATATCAATTGTGTATACATCACCCAATAATAGACTGTTGTCATATTCTATGAAATCCCTTGAACCACCATGTGCATCTCAACTAGTAGAGTCATCTTCTTCCAATCATCCTGAGACTCTTATGTAGTCTGAGTCTGGGTTTTTCTTTTTAAACTATCAACAATAAATTTTCTTTTCTTGGGAATATGTGCTAGTTCAAAATAAAATTACTTCCTTATATCCACCTATCTCAAATTCCAAAGATGTAAATATTTTTGCGAAATGATATAACATAATTTTTTATTATCAATATACACAGTAAAATTCTCACACAATTGTTAATTCCACTAACACTTCAACTCATAAATCACCATAACCAACACAAGTTCATTGATTGGGTAATTCCATTCAGGTGACATCAACACCTGAGACCCATACACCAATACTAGATAGTTCTAAATTAAAATTACACCAAGAAAGATCAAAAAAGCATAACGAACCACCGTGTACCCCTCACCTATTTCATGTAGGACCAAGATTGGTGATGATTTCAAGTGTTTCTCAAAAACCTTTAGCAAACCCTCTCATGCTTCCAAATGTAAAAAATTTATCCAATTCATGGTCAAGCCTGAATGTGGTTATTCCCATTAAGAATAGTCCTGGATGAATCTCTGATAACATCAAGCTATCCCTAGAAGGAAATGGATGTCAAAAAATTTATTTGACGTCCCCCAATATACATCTTCCTGAACATTCTCTAGGTCCAACAACACACCATCATCTAATATGATGTGTTCAATTAAGTGTACATTACTAATAAAAAATTAACACATAAATAGCTTGACATATATAAGATTCACTCTGAGTGTTCTGAAAATGAGTTCAAGAAGTTGTTCCTGATTATCATGAGGTTTGGAGTATAACAAGATGTCGTCCAGAAATAAAACAACAAAATGATCAAGGTTATAATGGTGGATTCTACATAAAAAAACAACTAATACGTTCATCAATCCAAATAAAATTATGAAGAACAAATATATTCTCTACATACTTTTTAAGGAAGTCCTTAGTATATTAGAAGGTTGAACTCTCAACTGATGATCCACTGATCTCTTGCCTATCTTGAAAAGGAAACAATCTCCTATCAACTTCTCAAACAGAAATTTGATACATGAATTAGGATATATTTTCCTCACATTTGACTAGTAAAACTTTTAGTGACGAACACACTTGGGGAAACTCTCATCATCATTGTTATCCAATATCCTGGGTGATCCCCAAGGTGACACACTCTGATGGATAATCCCCTTATCAATTAACTTCTCCATCCGAATCGTGGACTCTGGAAGATCTATCGGTCGTATTTTTTATGGTGGAATAAAAACAGGTTCATCTCTGGGAATGATCTCAGTAGTAAATTAAACATCTCAATTAGTTGTAATCCATATGAATCCATTAAGAAACCAATCCTATAACATATCCCCTATGGATGGAAAGTCATCTTTTTTTCACACCCTCTTCAACCCAATTAGACTACCTGCCTGGGTAGTGAGCTATCCCATTTGCTGGGTATTTTTCCCTTCTCACCCACCAAAGACATCCAACTCTATACAGTGAATATAGTTTTCACCCATTGGAGAAAAAATCCACTCTCTTATGGAAACAATCAATTTGTTCATGGTAATATACTTACCATTACATACCTAATGTTATGTCGAATCTGAGCATGATTAGGATGTAGAGATCCCATTGAAAATTTTACAGTCCCACTTCGAGAAAACATTATTTTCACAAGCATATCCCCCAGACTATACTCTAAATTTGTGTATCTATAGTTAAAAACCTCTATGTGTACTCCACTACTATGAGAAAATCATTTAATGGTTTTGATGAAATAAATTAATGATATGAAACAATATCAAATAAGGAATAGAAAATGTAGAAGCTACATGAATTGTACCTCTCAATGCCGAAGGACCAACTTCATTATCCACCAGTGTTGGGGGAACTAAATGCAACTATCCAACCCCACTTTCTTGTGATTATATCTAAGTCCCCAAAGATTCACCACTCACCTGATAAAAGCAATCTTTCCCTAAAGTACCACATCCACTACTTATACCACCATAGTAAGAAGAACTCTTATTTCCATTCTGATATGGTGTAGAATACCCCCTTAATACTCATTGATTCAATCTAGATTCCCCATTATTAATAATTAGTTAGGGGTTCCTATAGTACTTCTATCGATGTCAAATATTTCTACACGATCGACACACCACTTGTGGAGAGGGACATTGTACACATAGTGGACTAGCCTACCACACTAGTGGAAAATTAATAGGGAAAGGTCCAATGTAACTACCCTTCCTCCTTGGCCACTTTTTTTAACGTCACTTGTTAATTTTATCATAATGATACGTCCCTATCCCAGAAGACATACCTCTTCCTCATCCAACAATAACTATATTCCCTTCATAATAAAAATCGTTCTGGTCTTCTCCACTATGAGATAAAAAATCACCACTTATTCAAACATCACAATCATGAATATTATTGCCTAGGAAATAACTTTAAACATATGTCAATCCTAAAATATTTTTTCTAATTTGACCTCATCTACTGCCAACACTGGAGGAAAGTGATTAAAATATGTAAAACATCTAAAATAGTCCATCATAGACATACCCCATCCCCCAAAGTCAATCTCATGTGCTCAACTACTCTCTACTGGATCACTATCTCTGGATATATGTTCTCTTACAAGATCTCCCAGAAGCTTATCCATAACATGACATTATCTGTTTAAATCAGATCCAGAAGATCCCACATATATTGTTTTGGTCCTCAAAGAATATATGTATCCATCTTGACCCTCTTCCCAGTAGGAGTCTATATGTGGTCATGTATTTTCTGGATATACTCAATACATAACTCATCTCCCATAGCTTCACCTTCTCCAGAAATATTCAGAGGGTGTTGCAACATAAAATCCCTCATCAAGTCACACATGAACTTGAAAACCCGACCTAGGACTCTTTCAATGAATTCTATAAGCTAATACTACTCTCTAACATCCTCAAACAACACTATCGGTTTCCTAAGTTATACCATTGGTGGATCATCAATATCAATGTCCTCCTATCTCCCTATCAATTGGAGACTCCGTGGAAGGATAACTCTCCAATCCCCACATGGAAATTTGGATAATTTTCTCTAAATAAACAGATTTATGGGAAAATCAATAAGAAATGATATGTCTTTCCCAAAAACACCGCTACATGGTCAAATGTATGGTGGTAATACTACCCTTAACTACCCTATATCAATGTTATGGTCAAAAAAAATTATACTCCTTTTCACCATTGAATTTTATTATTTAGGAACATAATTATCATTATAATACATCATTTTACCACTTTTAAATTCTTATGAGCCACTATTTTCAAAACAATTTCCATTGGAAAATAGTTCATGTTCAACAACATTCCCAAAACCTGTTTTCACAAGTATGAAAATAATGATTCATGTAACAAAATTATCCAAAGTCCCTAGAATGATGCATTCTTACAGAAACCACATGTGTTACCTATCCTTGATTCAAATCATAAAAAATATCTGAAACAAAAGTCAAATGACACCACATATACATCACCTATGGTGAAATAATATTAATATGTCACATAAAACAACAATAACAACAATACAGCACTAAGTAGTTATGTTATTCCCCATATATTGATAATATACATATATAAAAAAGTTTATAAAAAATAACTAACTCATCCTAGTCACATTTCAACCTTTCCCTGAATTTCTATAAAATAGAAAATAAAAAAAGTAGGGTCTGATTTAAATTTTGTCCCTCTCGAACTGGGTTCCACACACCGGTGGTCCCATGTCGGTAGCCACATGACCTCATCCACACCGCCCCATATTCCACAGGTTGTCTACTAGAAATGAATGTCTAATGTTGATCATGTAGATAATATATGATTTTTTATAATAATAATACCCTAGAGGAAAAAAATAAATAATAAAAAATATAAAGGCATATGTTATCATAACCAGTACAATAAATTTTTTACAAGATAACCAAAAAATGGAAATAATATATCAAAATAGTGCAGTAGATATTCCATGCAAAAATATGTGCCAAGTTTCAAAATGAAACTCAAATGTAGAGACATTGATAACTCCCAAGCAGGTCCTGAACAAATTCTAATTCCCTCATCTATGATCCATTACCAACCCATCAACCTAAAAGAAGGACTTTCCCATTAACCTATCATGAGACAATGAAATCTGTTATGTTACTAATCAGATAGCCTGAGTATATTGATATTATAACTCAGTAAGCCACCAAAAATGGTGTCTAAATAAATATCCAATAAAAAATGGTGTATAAGTTTTTATAATGAAATATAAAAATTGAATATGTAAATAATTAATACAATCAAAAAATTGTTATTTAATGAACCACATATACTCTCCTAGTTCCCTAAGACACTTTAACATCAGTACCTGCTTTGGCCCACACCAGACTCTAAACTATCCCTAAGGGATATCTTGTTATATAATTCGACTGTAACCATTCTATATAGCAACTCATATCTTAGAATACCACTGTTTCCATTATATTTCTCAATTATCATATGTAGTTCATTATTACCATTCATTATTTCAATCATTTATTCAATAATTAATTAATCAACTTGTTCTAATTAATTAATACTACAACTAATTAATCTTCTCAATATAATTTATAAACAAATATATTAATAAATCATATTAATATCATTCATTAACTCAACAATTAATTAATATTTATTGTCTTATTAATTAGGTCTACCATAAATTAATCGTAAAATATCATTAAATAGCATAAAAATTATTTAATCATGTCAATCTCATTAATAAACTCAATAATTAATTAATATTATCAATCCTGTTAATTAACTCAGTAGTTAATTAATCATATCACTCCTTTTAATTAACATAATAACTAGTTAATCATATCATCCAATTTTTTTAGAATAATTGATTAATCATCGAAATTCAGTACTAATTAAATTATCAACTTATCACATCAATTACAGTAATTGATTTCCTAATAAATTAATCAAAATACACCATCCCAACAATACCATAATTAATTCATCAGAAAATTATTTAATTATCAATATTAGTTTCTTATAATTAATTCCACAATAAATTATTCAAATTCACAATATAGATATCCCCTATTTAAATCTAGAATAAATTAATCACAATATATAATTCAAATATCCACAATTTCACATCATTACCATAATTAATTATTTCAAAAATTTAATTTATTAAACCATGATCTGAATTTCTATATATATTCTAAAAATTTTAATTAGATAAAATAAATTGAAATCATGACATTGGGATTTGAAATATAGACCACCTACCTCAATTTGATCATGAATGGTTTCCTAATAGAAATCCCTTAAATTTGAGGGGCACTAAGTTGTAGAACAAGATCCGGTTCGAAAATCCAATATCCAGATAGAACAAATAAATTACCATTATTTCTAGATCTGTATCCATAATCCTAGCTCTATATAAAATCAAAATAAGAAGGAAAACCAATTCTATGATTGGAGATGAAAGGAAGAGGAATAGGAAATCAACCGGGATATGATTATCTTATTGGAAGGGGTACAAATCAATGATATTAATTTTGAATCATGATGAATGAATATCATGAATTATTCAAATCTGATGGGGAGGCTCTAAAATTGTGAGGAAATGAGTTGGACTATGTTGGGATAGAATAGGGTGATTTTTGTGGGATAGAATGATATAAATCAAATATTTGGGTAATTTAAGAATTCCATCACACTTTCCTAAAATAGATTTTAAGGTTTTACTTAACCATGTGCCTTAATTGTTCACCACTTTTTTATGGGGGTGAATAATTTATCCATTTAGGGCACATAATTTTACAAACTGGGTGCTAGACATGTGAATCCCTCTATTAGAGTTGAACTATTTTCTATGTGTGGGAATATTATTTTCCTAAACCTAACAACATCCATGAACTGGTCACATCCATCCATTTTTAACTAAATATCTTCCAAACACACCCCAATGTAAAACCCAATTAAAATTTTCTCCACATTCGGAAAAAGATTACTAGAAAATTAGCCCAATTAAACTCCATAAATAGTAGGGTTATTACATCATTTGTCAATAATAATGTATAAAATTTGTTCTAGGTGATATTTATTCTAATCATGTCTATAAAATTAGTTTTTAACATGTTTGTAATATGTTCCAGTTTTCAATTCTGGACTTCTTTCTTTCTTTTAATTAGGGAGTAGAAAATGTCTAAAAAGGATTAAAAATAACTCCCATGCTTGTAAAACATGGATAGGATTTCACTCATGGAATGCGGATTTATAAATGATTGAGTACGAATGAATATTTTAGGATAAAATAATGGATTGAAAAACTAATAAAAATCCACAAATTCATAGGTTATGGAAATATAATCATACCCAAAATATACATTAACGATTCAATATAATCATACCCAACATATACATTATAGATAAATAATTTTTTATCCTTCTAAATCATTAAATTTTTTTATTCTGTCCTTTTTATCAATTATAGTTTTCAAAACAAAATATCATTTTATTCCCAATATTTTACAATTCTATGATTTTATATTATAATTCCAAAATTGTTTTAGAAACCAATTATACTGTAATTCGATTAATTTTACCAAATTATAATCTACCAAATCATTCCAATTCCAATGTGATAGATATTTTTATATACCCACAATTTCATTTTTGATCATCTACACTAATCCTTCTTGTAACATTAGAAGTTATTTTATAAAAATCATTTCACTATTATATTATAAAATTCACATTGGTTAATTAATTTATGGGTAATAGGATTTTCATGTTTTATGAGTAAAACTATTCCTATTCATTAATGGATTCGTGATCCAAATATTAAAATGGGTCCCCAAGTCATTGAAGATAGATTATTGGATTTTTAATATGGTGAAAATATAAAGCAAAAACATTCAAGAACAACATTATAAAAATTATTTATAGATTTTTTTTATACATCATCCAACTTGTATTCAAAATAAGTATTATATAAAATATAGAAAACCACCTTTGAATTAGTAAATTCATCCATAAATTCAATTCCCTAGGGATAACAATTTATATAAATGTTTAGTTATTTTTTATTTTTCATTTATTTTTAAGATCAATCCAAAAAATTTACATTTATTTATGTTTTTAATAAAATAATTAGATCCCTGATTTAGAGATTAAAAATATAATTCCATATTTATTACATTTTTTGGTATTTTTTATTTTCTAAAATAGCATACACATACTAGATTGTGATTGAAATTCATTATAAATGAAATTTAATTATTTAGAATAAAATCTTCTTATCTCATGGTGGTTGAAAATTTCCAATATATATTAAAACCCTCTCAATATGTACCAATTTATTTTATTTAAGCTTCAATGAATAGTTTTTATGAGATTTTGAATGAATATATGAGGAAAAAATGTAGTCTACTTGATTTTAATTCCAAGGGATATTTCAATAAATGTATAAGTGCTTATCATTCAAGAATTCATGTAATATACTTGATTATTTGTCTAATTGTTTTTAATTAAATGGAGTGATTTCGAGACCACTAAATATGACGGTGCGTGATTTTGAGGCCTGGAGTGCCCAGAATGATCCGTCGATGTTCTGATAAACATTAAATAATGTGCATAAGCAGTTTTACAGAAAAAGAAAAATAACACTAAAATGGTGGACTGGATCAGAAATCTGAGTGCACTGTTGCACTCAAGATGGAGGTTTTACCCTAGGGGTGACTTAATTTTAGTCGGTGCAGGCCTCCTGTGAGAAAACCCAAAAATGGCATAACCGTAAATAAAATAATTAAATAATTTAATTTAATTTTTATAATGATTACAACTCAATAATGGTAAATCAGATTAAAAATATAAGACCACTGCTGAACTTGTGAGGGTATTCTCTCTTTAGGCAGATACTAATGTTGGCTGGCTTGGGCTACGATAGCATGTATGTGTTTTGCCGTAAATAAAATAATTATGCGACAATTATTTTATTATAAAATCTATAACATTTAAACAGTAACTCGTATTGGAAATCCGAGAGTACCTTTGGGGTCGGTGGGGCATGTTTCACATAGGCTGAGAATAACCTCGACCGGTGTGGGTCATGGGTGACTGTTAAAAAATTTCTGACCTTTTTTTCAAGTAAGTTCATTAAATGCGCGAGCGGCATTTTATATCTTTTGAACTGAGGCTCATAGTAAATATCCAAGGGCACCGTTGAATCCAAAACACATAGATTCTCTTAAGGGATTCTTTAATTTGAATACAGTAGGTTCGGAGAAAAAGTTATGTCTTTCTATTTTTAAAAGAATTGAAATAAAATAATTTTGTAATTTTATTTCATAACCTCCAACGAACCAATTAAATGGTGGGGTCGGCGGTGTGTCATGCCATTAAATGGAATGACCTGATAACCGTTGGTAACGATGATGTTGGGGAAAATAAGGAAGATTCCTACTTAATGATCCCCATTATTTCACCACACTGTAACTTACTCTCTCCCTATCCTTTATATATGGAGCAAGGGATGGGTTATCAGAGAGCTTCACCAAGTAGTGAAGTGCGGAAGGAACACCACGACGCCAGTTCCTTAGAAGAAGAAGCTGACCAAGTAGGAGGTGACAGATGACACAAAACAAAAGGGAGAAAAGCGTGTGGAGTCTCTGGGAACTAGTCGTTGGAATGAATAACATGATCCACCTTCATGAACGAGTGTTTCTCCGATGTTTCGAGGTAGGGGTTATTTTCACTGTGCGTTTTTGATTTCCTATTCCCCGATCTTGAAATTATATGAAGAACATGTGTCAATCGACTGACAGGTTGACCCGCGACTCATTCATCTTTGTGGGAGGTTATTACGGAGAATCTTATGGGATTAATATTGTTGTTTTATTTGTTATTGAACCCTTAACCCACCTCAAGTTTATGATCTAACGTGGAGGTTGTGGGCCTAACAAACCCAACGCAAACCCCCCGCTATCTTGCTATCCTTGCACCACCATGGGAGACTGCGAGCAATTTGATGCACACTGCAAGAGGAAGTTCAATGCTCATTAGCCACAGAAAACAGTGGAGGTGGCCGACATGATAGCCAGCCACAGGAAAGAAGAGGGAGTGACCGCTGCGCTGCTAGTAAAGGGAAGTCACTACCGAAGTCGTTGCAAAGGCCAAAACTGCCTCTGGTGGGTTCTACGGTGACCGAGCGATGCCCCCCGTGACGCCGCTTCTTCACCAACCGAACAACCTCTAGGCCGTTCGGGAATTCGAGATACTGAGGGGGGGTTACACCCACCCTATGTCGGACCAAACAAGCCTACCACCCTTGCACCAGGCCACCGCCCTCGGACCAGGATGCTTCCCTCGCACCGGGCTGCCATGCTGCCCTCGATCCGGGTCGTCGCCCTTGTGTAAGCCCATATCCCCCAAAGTGAGTCACCGCCATTGAGCCAGGCTGCAGCCCTCAAAGTGGGTCGCCGCCCTCGTAGTGGGCCGCTGCCCCTGCCAGCCGCCGCCCCAGCGGGCCACCGCCCCCTGACTGGGACACCGCCCTAGCGGGCTGCCACCCTTAGACCTGGCCGCCGTCTTAGCCGACCTCGGCCCCACGAGGGCCAGGCCACTCCATTGCAGGACTCCCTATTCGGAGAATCATCATAAAATACATTAATTTGAGGTATATAAACCACATGAAATAAATAGTTTGTGAATATGGAATCTGTCTCATTAAATTAATCAATGACCCAAAAATCACACACCTCAAGAATAGTCATCCCTTGAATTAACCATAACACCTATATAATATGAATAAATATATTACATTATTTTTATGAAATCAATAATGATTTAATAACATATATTTAAATATTTATCTTATTTCTGAATTATAAATTTAAATATTTAATCAGTTATGTCTACACTACTTGTTTTGAGGGTGTTCGGTCCATTATTTGAAAATGGAATCGATTTATTAAACATGATAAAAATGTTCACTATTTAAACATATAAATAACAATATAAAGGAAACTAATTTCATAATACTCAATAAATTATACTTTAAAAACCAAAATGATAATATTCTATGAAAAATGAACTATTTTTTGATAATGGAGATGGTGGGTTGTACATACGCATATATAACATTTCCATTATTCAATTATCACCCTGAAAAGAAGGAATGTTATAGTTTATCATTAAATAATAATAATAATATCATATATAAAATAATAATTCCTTAAATATAATTATATACATAATTCTGGTTATGTGGTGATGAAAATAGAAACACATTGCTTCGTAGAGTCAGTAATCTGCACGTACCAGAATGACATTATCATTTTTACATTGAAAAAATGATAAATTATGTTTTCATAATGATAAATATTTCACTAATATTATTATTATTTTATTTATATCATATATATTCATCAAAATTATCCTTATTACGTACAATGTAAACAATTTTTCGAAAACGAATAACATCACTTCACGAGGTGATAGTCTTCCGTACACATGAGTGAATTTATTTAATAACATCTAGAATGATAAGTAGAAATATATTTGTGATATTATAATAGAAAAAATCTAAATATATTAAAAATATCATGTATATATATATATAATTAATTCATCATCAAAACAATCCGTGAAAGTTGATGATGGAAAACGTGTGACAATGGTTCATTATGCGGTAGTTAGTCTTATACATGAATGATGATTCCATATAACATTTAATGGAAGAGGATATTGATTTATGTTATTAAATTAACATATTACCTTTATGTTTATATTATATAATTTTTTTATCTTATGATCATAGTTTAATATTTTTTGAAGGAGGTGGAAGGATATTTAGAAAAAAATACATAGATCATAATATTCTATCATCTACGACCAACACATTATGATGATGCTTAAAGTAATAATATAATGTTTTTAAGAATAATAATGGAATTATTGGAAAAGGGGATGGATGTTGGGAAGTTATTTTGGTTGGAATTGTCCTAAAAATTGATTTATTATGTTAAATATGAGAAGAGATCAGGTGACATGTTTTATGGGAGGTAAGTGGAAAAGAAGTAATTTTTTGGAAGAAAACGGTTAACCCACAATTTTGAAATTAAAAATTGTCCAAAATAGAGTATAATAAGGAAATATAAAAGATAATTTTTACATACTTGATGAATTTTTTTACTTGTTTTTAGTTTATTATAACCCTTATATTTTATGTTTAACCACCATTAAAGACATATTCACCTTAACTGTATAATTTATTTTACATTTCCCACTATTAATTTTGTGAAAAAACAAATTTTAAATTACTAAATTATATATATAATTCTAATTCGAAATATAAAATCAATTTTACCAAAATTTATTTCATTTAATTGTGACAATTTAATTTAAAATTAAACTTGTATATGTGATGAAAACGTGTGATCTCAAGATGTGTATTTCTCAAGGATAAGATGATTTTATATAAAATATATTAATAGTAATAATTTATTTTAAATTAATATAATATTTATTTATTTATAAAATAAAAATTTACTATAAAATATTTCTTAATATGTGTTATATTAGTTAATTAAAATTGATAATCATAATTCATTTTAAATCAAATATTTGAAAATTCCTGTTTTTAAACAAAAAACAAAATTATATGAAAATCCAATACAAATTTGATTTAAAATATTTAGGTGTCTTAAATATAAGAATATAATTAATATATGACATTAAATTATATACAATAAATAATTTGACTTTTAATTTTCCTAATTTGTTGAAATGGAATTACATTTTTACAAAAAATCATAATTTTTTTTTATTATTCAATAAATTTATCAATACTTAAAAAATCCCGAAATTGAACCAATTAAAATTTTTATATGAATATTTTTAAAAATAATTTAATTTTAAAAAATATTTTTTTGGAATTTTGAAAAAACAATTTATAATATTTTATTTAACAAAATTAATTTTTTTTAAGATAACATATTTTTGAAGATTGAAATTAATTTACAAATACCTTGATTGAATATTTTAAAAAGTCATATAAATAAATTATATTGATTAGGATATGTATATATATATATTTCATAATTTTTTAATACTATTTAAACCCTATAATTTAACAGCATCTTTATAACTGTTATATATATCGTAGGATTTTTATGATCAATGTTGAATATTAAATACATTATATAAAAGATTTTTATTTTATAAAATATCATATTATCACATCCTACAAAATATAATAGACTACATCCAAAAAATATAAACATTAACCAAGTAATCAATGTAACGATATTCGATAATAGCAATTTTTTAAAACTAAATTATAATAATGATAATTAAAACATTCTCTTGATGAAAGATAAAAGGATGTATAATGTTCATCTTGCGTAAAACAAACATGGTTCAAAAATATGAGAAAATAGGTGGTATGTGAATATTTTGAAATGAAATATAATCATAATTCTTGTATTAATGTATGGAGGGATAGATATCGTTGATCATAAGAAAGTGAAATTTGAAGAGAACAATAACAACAACAACAAAATATAAAACAATGATGTGTGAAAATGGTCTTTTATTTCGTCTGAAATAACACGAATTTAGAAAAAAATTATTTCATGATCCTTTTCATAGAGTAATATAATTGATTTACCATATTGAAGAATAGAATAAGGAATCATAATAAGTTATTGTGTATAATTTTATCCATTTATCATTGTCTACCATAATCTCATCTTTTTCTCCAAATGATGGGTATTTATAATGATTCTTTTCACTCCTGAATCCCTAAAATCAACATATAAAAGACCTAATAAAGATAATAGTTATAATCAAGGTATTCCACCTATATTTACACATTAACCAAAACCAAAATGGTTATAATATGGTGAGATATTTTTCAAATTTGATTAAACTATCATATGATGGAATGATATATTAATATACAAAATTCAACAATAATACCCATAGTTGAAACATAATAATTCTTAAATAACATCAAATTTATACAGTGTTTTAACATCAAATTTTATCTCAAACCATTTTTATCTCATTCCCAAACAATGGTGATAAATATTTGACATATTATTAATCACTATGTCCCCTATTCACATATCAATCACATAGTCTTATATATGATAAAACTCATGTTCCCATAATTTCCTCAATATAAAAAAAGACCATATTCAATAACATACAAATTATTTCTTCAAAATATATGTTCTTACAATACATTCGACTAAAGAATTATTTATAATTTAACCAAATAAGGGTTATCATAAAATATCATTTATCACTTCATGATATCATTGCTTAAAATATCAAATGGATTTATAGAAATTTGAAAATATGATCATTATTAATTTTATAAAACTATCTTGATATCCATAAATATTAAGATAATCGACATGAGAAAAAAATAATCTACAAATATATCTAAACCATTCATCTAATACCACCTATAATATCCCAGAACCCACACAATTGGATCAGAGGCTGAAATCCAAAATATTACATTTCCAGCTATAATATTGTTGAAGGTGACATGATTTTCATCATTAAAAAAATAAAAAATAAAATGGAAACATGGATCACTTGATTTATCAATGAATTTTTAGGTTTTTAATTTTAATAAATAAATAATAATTATATGAAGAAACCCACATATTTTAATGTTGATATCTCAAACCTAAACCAACTTTTCTAGTATCACATTATGTCGTCATCATCATCATCCATGTGAAGTAACTTCATTAAATAATTCAATCAACCAAAATATTTATAACTAAGGGAAAATATACACAATAAGTGTGATCTCAAATTCATAGTAAGAGTGAACATAAGAATTAATAATTGAATGTCATCATTGATTGTAAGATGAGTAGATGGGTATAATGAAAAATAAATGTGAATGAATATAAAAAATGAGTATTAGTAGCCATCAATTCTTATATCGTTAAACATGAAAAAATGTAATAAGGATTTAAAAAAGTTAAGGGTATTCATAATCAATAACTATGGTCCTTGTGATATCAATCTTGATCAATTAAAACATTTGTAACTCATTACAAGTATAACAAAAACATGTTGGTTTCTTGGGACCCTATCTTCATATAAGACATATATAACCCCTACAAAACCCTTATTAATGTAATAATCATCTGATTAATTTTTTATATAATTATTCAGAGAACATAATCACCAGCCAGTTCATTGGAGTACTATCTGGGTTCACCCATCATATAAGTAATAATGGTCTCACAACCTACTATCTAGGAACACATATTTTATAAGAATTATCAATGATTAGAAACATGAATAATTTAAAATAGATTGAACTTCATAATGAAAATCATAAAAACAATCATTATTTCTTTTATAAATAGATTAACCCAAGGAAAAGAAATGGGTTCTATAATTATATATTGGAAAAATGATTGAATATTGAAATAAATGTGTTCCATAATAATATCTATGAATCATTATTAAACCATATAAAAGAAATGTCTTCTATTAAAATCAATTTGAAACAATATTAACCCATTTAGATTATATTTGGTTCATAAAAAGAACATTGAAATGTGATTAACCCTTGAAAAGAAATGTGTTTTAAAACAATTTCATTGAAAATTTAATAACCTATGGAAATGAAATGGGATTTTAAAAAAAACATTTATTCATCAACATAAATCATCTAAATAACAAATAATAATGGTATCCATGGATCTTATACCTAGTAAAGAAAAAGTATCATCGATGGATGTCATCTTTGATGGAAAATAATTTTGAAATATCTTTTTGATCATTTCAAAAGGAAATATGTTTTATTTTAAGATTAAAATTTTAAACAAAAAAGAAATAAAATATGATTCAAAAACTTTTCATTATTAAAAACATTGAATATTTACCATGGGTACATTAATGTTCACTAAAAACATTTCTTGAGGTATATATCCTTTCTTCTTTGAATAACACTATTTAAACTATTAAAAATTTTCAAAGTCATTTTCTTATAAAGTAACCATCATAAAATTTAATGAAATATTCAATGATAATAATGTTCATGATGGATAGAATTTTGGTTCATGTCTTAAATTTTAAAATAAAGATTCCTTTCACATTTTTGGTAAAAGTAAATTAATAATTTTTTTGGAAAATGATATGAATATTCTGTAAAATTGTAATTTTTAAATGTTTAAAATGGGTGAAAATTTCTTTAATAGATAATTTTATGAAATAAAAAAAATTGAAAACTTATTTATAAAATATGGTTTTCGAATAGTATTTTATTTCAATCTAAGAGATAAAAAAATTATGATTTTTCAATAAAAATTTATTTTGAACTCTTCAGTTCAAAAAAAATAGAAAAACGAGTGACCAAAATTTAATCTAATAAAAAAATAGAGGAGAATAAAAGTCAAGTAATTATCAAGTGATGGATTATAATACATGATCATGAAAATAATAAATATAAAAAATCCTAATAAATGATAAGATTATATCATAAAACCATTACAACTTTGGTAAAATGTATTGCATGTACCATCAAGTAATAAAATTACAAAAACATAAAATTTCATAACAAAAATTAAATTAATGATATTTCATGTCAAAGGGTATGTATATAAAAAAAGATAATTAATATAGGTTCATAATGTAACATATGTCACAAAGAAGAAAAATTCATAAGAAACCCCTAAATGCATTAGTAAGTATTGAAAATCTATCCCCCTAAAAAAGAGGTGAAATAGTGGATATATAAATACAAATAATTTTAAGGATATGAATCCTGAAAATAATTATTATGTTTTATATTCATAAAATAATGGAATATATGGTGAATATAGCATGTTTCCAAAAGACGTAAAATTTTGAGTTGAAAATCTCTTACCTCAAGTCCAATATTTCATTGTATGTGCTTCAACTCTGGTATTATAATCATAAATAAGTTTATTTTTCTTATTAAAGTATGATAGGTTCTATAACATATATAGATATAAATTATTTTAAATATTTTTAATGACATATTAAAATATGTATCCAATTCTGTATATGCTAGGTGCTCTCAAGACATTCAGTTCATTATGTCCCAATGGATACGATATGTTAACCGTGGTCAGAGAATAAATTATTTAAACAATTTCAATGTAATAATAAGTAATTAATTATCATAATTATTCTTAAATTATAAATTAAATAAAATCATTAAAAATGGATATGAATAATTAAATACCTTATGATCATGGAGACAGTGTGCCCTGCATAAACCTAAATAATGATTGTATTTATCAATTATCACCTTGAAAGGAATGAAGGTCTTATTTTATCTTTATATAATTATTAAAATATCATAAATAAAATATTATTTACTTAAATATGATTTTATATATATCATTATTGTGATTTAGTGGTGAAAACTAAATCACATCTCTTCGTAGAGGTGGTAATCGACATGTACACGAACAACATTATCATTTTTTACTGCAAGGAAAAAAATGATATATTAAATTAATATAATTATTAATATGTAATTACTATAATTATGATTTTATTTATATCACATAAACTCAATAAAAGTATCATTTTTACTGTCAATTTAATGAGTTAGTAACAAATGAATCACATCTCTTTATGAAGCGGTATTCTGCCGTACACACAGGTGAAGTTCTCATATCCGATAAGGAATGTAAAGAAAAATTATATATTTGATTTAATATTTATATAAGTATAAATATGTTCAAAATATTATATATATATATATAGTTTAAATCCAATATTTTCCAACCCTTGAGTGGTGATGATGGAAATCAAATGACATCAGTTCCCAAGGCGGTAGTCTTCCATAAACAAAAATTTTGCTTTCATATACCATTTTATAAAGGGGAGATTTATTTAGCTTATGAAGTTAGTATAGTAAAATCTTATTATATATTAGATACTGGTGTTATCATGGGATCTTAGTTTAATTATATTATTATGAAGTGAATAATAAATACCAAATGTGTGGTATGAAATTCTACCTCTTCTCAGACAACCTCTTTAGGATTATAACTAGAGTATTGCAAGAAATTAATTTCGAAAAAAATAAGGATTATAGGATGACATTATATAAGTGTTAAAGTGATTTTTTCTATTATTAGTTGAAGAATTTTTTTTTACGGTGTGAATAATATAGGGGAGTGGTTCATTTTTTTGAGTGAGGTGAGAGGAAAACTTGAAATATTTGAAATAAAAAAGTTATTCTAAAGTTATTTAAATGAATTATGGGTACAAAATTAATGTTTATTGATAATAATAAAATATACGGGATAAATATTTCCATAAAAAAATCTAGACTAGATTTTAAGTCATGTTTTCCATTATCTTTTATATTTATCCCATGGAGAAACCATTATCTCTTTAACATTGTTAATATATTTTTACAATTTTCACTATTCAGTATAATAAAAAATAGTTTAAAATTATTAGATAATATAAATTATTATGAATCTTCACATGGAATCTAATTTAAAAAATTCAATTTTTATAAGTGGAAATTGTAAATTTAAAATTTAACATGAAGACTCGATGAAAATTATGGATTTCAAGAAGTTTATTTTTTATGTGAAAACCTGATTTTATATTAACTTTATGAATAATTTTAATTATTTTATAAATATAAAATTACATTAATTTATTAATAAAAAATAAGTTTAAATTAAATAATTAATCAGTATATATTATATTAATTTAAAAAAATTATAACTACAATTAATTTTAAAATAGTTTTCCTAAAAATCCCATTTCTAAACCCAAAACCAAATTTATACTAAAATACATAATGAAGTTCCTTAAAATTAAATTAAGTGGAATATATATAACTAAAAAATTATTATATTAATTTAAATCATATTTAAAACTTTATTTTTTTTATTATTGTCATGACCCATCGAATGGGGCCCAAGCCAAGACTACACCAACCCCACCCCCAATAAGTCGTCAGATAAAGTCATGTTCTAAGTTGTAATATCAGAAATATTGGTACCCTTATACTATGATACCTATATATGAACACCCAAATACATCACTATGTAATAGTGAATAGATAATAAAACATAAAACAAAAATTATTATGTACATCTATCTAAAAATATGATTATAAACAGAGTATTGAAAGCAAAAAAGTGACAAATACAAGCCAACAAAAAACTAAACAATATATCAAGCTACTCAGATGGAGGGGAAGGAAGTAAAATCAAACTATTGAAAAGATCATTATCCAAGCTCTAACAAACACCTTTGTTAGTATAGCTCATTTTGATTCACCCTCTCTAGGTACTCTTGGTACTCTATAATTTGTCCTAGAATCTATACAAGATAGAAAATGTGAGAGTGAATCTTATATGGGAGTGAGTATAACAAGACCCATTAAGCTCCCGAAAATCCAAAAATAAAATGGTGTAATTAAAATATAATTGTCCTCTCAACCCAACTAGAGGCAACATATGTGAGAGAGAATAAAATCTACATATCAACCTCTCCTAATGTATACATGTATAGAAGGATCAAATCCACATTGTTTATTGATAACGAAAAATTAAAACTAATCAAGGAATCCTAGAATAACAATGATATACTCGTATTTGGAACCAAACCTCATGGGATCTCTACGAAATATCCAACTATAAGACCCAACTCAAGGCTCAATGGTAATTATCATTCAAGAGAACACAATTTATGGGATCTGTCATCAAAGATAAGGGAACATTCTCCATCGAGGATAAGTCAATAAATTTAATGCTCATTCCTAACACCATATATCATATCACAAATGTCTTTCCCCGAAAAAAAATTCATAAATACACACAAGTGGAGATCCCCATGCCACACCAAAATGTCAGGGGATAACTACTACAGATCATGAACCACATGAATCATCTCTAATTAAAGAGAAAATAGGTACCCACACCTCAGTGATATTATATAGTCAAGGGGGTACTATATCCAAACCATCCTCTGAAACTGGTGAAGTACCAATATGCATTGGGCTACACCAAACTAGGTTGATTGATCACTACCTCTTCACAAGGTAACTGACATAAAAAGTGGTGGTGTAAAATTATCTTAAATTATGTCCACAACTAAGGGAGCTCCAAATAACATGGACTACCTGATCCACACTACTACTCGAATATGTTGGATTATAACTCCATTGATAGAGGACCCAAACACTGACGGGGTGGGTGAGTACCACTCCTTATATAAACAACCCACACCTTCGAATAGAAGGAGAGTAAAACTATATAGAAAGAGGACCCACACCATAAAATGAAAGTGGAGTACCACTACATAGATAGAGAACACGGACCATGTGTATATGAGAGTTTCATCTCTCCATGTATGATCATTATAGGGGACCTTCACCTTTACACGATAGGTGAGTGTTGACCTTAGAATAAAGGACCCACATCATGGTACATTATGGGAGTATCGAATTAATGAAAAGAGTAACCATGCCATGGTACAGTAGGGGAGTAATAAATCTACAGAGGCATCCCATATTGATGACAAGCACCATTGTATGTTATGGGAGTACCACATCCATTGATAGAGGGCCATTATCCTTGTCCAACTGGGGAGCACATACTCTATCTTCACATTAAATATGGAGGGATGACCACTTGATATGATAGAGGAGATCTTTATCCATTTAAAAAAACTATATAGGGTACTTGTTCCTTAGTCCATAATTGATTCTATAACCATAGTATAAATACTCCATGGGTATAGGACTTGCACCCATGGTGGGGTAGTTTCATCACTACCGATTAAAGAGAATTAGGAAACCCATTCCCACATACGAAAAGGGGATTACTTTTCCTAGAATATATTTGATAAACTATAAAGATATCTGTAATTGTGAAAGAATTGATCGAAGGTGAATCACACTTGTCACACATTAACATCAAACTCTGCCATGGGTATGGGACCATCACCCTGATTGGACAAGGGATTACCGATCTACGATCCTGAAAAGTCTAGGGAGAACACCATATAGT
Source organism: Viscum album (assembly GCA_963277665.1). Classification (NCBI taxonomy): domain Eukaryota; kingdom Viridiplantae; phylum Streptophyta; class Magnoliopsida; order Santalales; family Viscaceae; genus Viscum; species Viscum album. The sequence continues at coordinate 322,835,144 of OY728127.1, forward strand.
GGATTCAGGTAGGGGTGCATAACTAGAAATATCACTAGTTATTCAACCAAATCAATACCATATTCTATGCCCCACTTGTGTAGTTTTACATTTCAATTACACCATTTTGTATCACAAAATCCACCATGAAGTCTACAATATCATTATATGCAGATCAATTCTCTTGATAGGCTACTCAAAGGATATAATCTAAGACTAAAATAGTAAATATTCTTGTATAATGTTTCCATAAATAGTAAATTTTATGTATTGGTGTCCACACTACATGTAACACATCCTAAACACATAGTTGTTCCAGTTCTTAAGACATGGTAGTCCATGTGAGACGAAACCCATTATGAATCCTCTAAATGTGTCCTTCTCTACAAGGATGGGCTAAAAATATTCTATATGGTGTGTATCTCTGGTACATGGTTGGTTATGGATAAATGGACACAAGGTCATGTCCTAAGCCTATTTGTGTGACATTCACCCCATTTCCATGTACAATTGATGTGTATCAACTGGTAATCATGCCCCTTGATAGGATGTTCTTGTGCATCACTATACATGTCCCTTGTCCACAAAACATGGTATCACTATACGGAATGAATCATAGATACATTATGTGTAGTCCCTGAATTATCATCTTCCTTGAATGGGAATAACACATAGAATGCTTTATAAAAAAGAATAAGTGTAATATGGAATTTTGAATAGTAATTCCTTGTGATCTACTTGAAACACATCAGTTTCCACTAAACCCCACAGACTGACCTTAATGGGCTCACTCCATTAATAAAAGGCTCTAAAACATAAAACAATACAGAGAAATTGTGTTGAAAAATCAAATATTCAATCTGAGTCTCCTGTCATGAGTTATTGAATTTTTACAAATAAACAATTTTTGTGTGTGATAAAATAAAATTAATATATTGTTTATCACCAAACCGAGGCTCTTCAGGCCTCAAATCACTTTCCAACTGATCACATGGATTTGAAAGTATTCTTATATATATTCTAATGCCATGTATGTTAAAACATGATTCTCTACATCATCCCAACCACATGGATTTTAATCAAAAAAAAAAGAAAAATCCATGGAAAATGGGAAAAAACTAATCTCTCCACTTGTACTCCAATGTTATTTAGCTCACCAAATGTTCTCATTAATTCAACACACGCACATAGGTAAATTACCATGTCCAAAACACACCCTATGTTCCTCTTAAACAAGAATGAAATTGAGAAAAAAACATGTCACCTCAACAGTGATAGTTAGAAAACACCAAGAACCCACCCATCTGTAGATGTAGTGTCTAGTGGAAGAGAAAATCATTAAATACACATAGTTATTGAATTTACCCAATAGTTCATGTTCACCCCTTTAAAAATATCAACCTTCCATCCTGATGCTCCTCATGAAAATCCATGAGGCTGAAAAAATGAGGGTACCAAAAAATAATATAGGGCTACCCAAATTCACACACTAAACCATAACAGGTGCTCAATCTGCAATTATCCAACAATAAATCCCACCCCGAACACACATGTCAATGGATCATGTACACCCATCTCATAATGAAACCATTATTATGTGTTCCACTAAATCCTAAGTCATACATCATAGCATAACCCATGTAATGAAAATGGGATTCTTAAACATCATGACATCATAAAACAATTAACATAAGATAAAGGACATCATAAAAATAATTCCATCACAACATAATCAAATCAATGTAATAATAGAGATAGAAACAGATACCTATATTATCTTATATGGAAAATAATTTTGATTAAACACTTGAACTCCATTCTTGGGGAAAATATCCTTTCTACTTCAATTTTTTTCCTTTCTTAACATGTCATAAAATTTTAAACTAAAAGAAGTTAATTAAAAATAAACTTGAAAATTTGTAAAGTAATCTTAATGTAAATAATGTTCTATGGAATCATAATAATCCATTCATGTCATATAAGTTATAAAAACATTCCTCACGTACTTTGGCCGAAAAAATCAAAAAGTATATCGTAATGAAAATGACAAAAGGTTCTTTTCATATCATTTACTAAAAATTCACCAATATGTAAAATTGGATTTCAAAAATTGTAGGAGGATAGAAATTATATTACATATTGAGAAAATATGTATGTGGATGATAAATATTCCCCAGAAAATTCTAAAGTATAAACAATCTCGGATAAAAATGAGATTGCGAGATTTTCCATTACCTTAGGTCCGATATGCTTTGTACATATCCGAACCTACTATATAATTATTTAATCAATTTCATTGACTTATTCCAGAATCATATTCATTGTTATTATATCATATATGGAGAAATTCTTATCTTCTTATTAGTAATATTTCACTGTTACTTGTTATTCGGGTGTTTATCGCTTTATGTTCTAATGCATGTTTTGTCGAATAAATTCTTCTTCATATTTTTATGTCATAGATACATCATTTACATAATTTTATTTGTATAAAATATATCATATTCATTCATTCAATTCATTTATATAATCATGGTTTAGTGAAGATCATATAGAACGAATCACATCGCACCGTGGAGACGGTAAGCCGTACATACACACGAGCAACGATATCGTTCCCATGATTGTGGAAATGTATTGAAGTTTATGGTGTATAATATTTTAGAATAAATATCACTTAATAATCACATATAGTTTTTTCTTCTATTCTTATACCCATCCATGTAAGGTGGCAGTGGAAAAATAGATTACACCACAGGGTGGAGACAGTATTCTGGACGTACGCACACGCAGTGATTTTGTTTTCCGTAGGATGGGTCAAAGGTGAAATATGGTTGTTTCATATTTATAATAACATATTAGTATATGAGTGATAATTATGTTATTACTTTATTATAAAACAACTAAATAAGAGGATGTATAAGAAGAAATGAATTTGAATGAATCGGTAAAGGATATTACCTCTTATTCGACACGCCTCTTTGAAACCTCCACTTAGGATACTAATATTGGTCTTTGAAGAAAACCATGACCTCTAGTATGTTTATAGGGAGGATGAGAAGTGAAATGGGCAGGCTTTGGACATTCTTGAAGGCTCAATGTTGGGTAAAGAAGAGAGGGAGGAGGTTCCCTTTTATAAGTGAGGAGAGGGGCATCTTTAGAATTATATGAAATATTAATTTTTAATAAATTCCAAACCCCGTTAAAACCTCCAAAAATGACTCAAATCCATATATTAGATGAGATAGGGTTTTAATATCATCATCCAATATAATTTAGACAAGTTGGGAATTTATTTTAAACAATATCAACTTGATTTAAATTAATATATTTGATTAATTAATCATTTGATAAAACATCATTTATCATAATTAATAGTGATTATAGTTTTTACATTGCTTAGAATTTATCCAAATAATTATAATTTTCAACATATACATTTGTATTAAATATTTAAATAAAAATAATTCTGATAAAAAATAATTGTTAATGAAAATAATAAAATGTATATATTCAGACAAAATAATTCTCTAAAATAGGTTTTTTATAACATTAATTAATAATTTATTTGAAAGCTATAAATTTGATATATTATGTCTTATAAGTATTATTTTTAATTAAAACACTTATATGTATATATTAATATTCATAAAAAAATGTATTTTAAATTATAAAACAAATTATTGGGGTGCTACATATTTCATATGGTATAAAAAATATAATTCACATAAAGAACACCAATAAAACATTATAAGTTTAGAATGAATGAAATAAGAATATTTTTATGGAAATAAATGAACCTATACCAATGAAATAGTATGTTGAAATTTTTAATAATAATTTGTTCCTTAGGAAGAGAAATGTTTTATAAAATAATATTAACCTCACTTATGAAAGTAAAAATAATATTTTTTCATGTTAAAAAATAAAATATTATTTAATTATATCATAGTATAGGTAAGTAAATATTTTTGAAATGATAAATTAAGTGTTTGTATTTTTATACAACATAAATTATTAATTTAAATTTTATTATTAATAGAATTGATTAATTTTTTTCCTAAAATAAAATCATAGTTTAATATTTTGTTCTCTTATTATTATAATATAATTTTATGAGTCCATAGATAATATTTTAATTATTTATAAAATCAGCATTAATTTTGAAATTTCTATTTTTCCTATAATGATGATTTTGCATAAAATTTAAATTTCCCATATTTTATAAAAGTTTATTTATAAAATTGAGTTAATTTTTGAATCATATAGGTTGAAAATTTGTTTGAGTGAATATTGAAATTTTTTATAAAATTGTTTATTTTTTGGGGATTAATGAAATATAACATGTTACAATGTATATAAATAAATTAATTATTGAGCATTACTTGAGTCTTGGTTTGTGTACGTTTCCATTTTATGAACTCATGGAGACAAGTTACTCTACTTATTCATGTAATCATTACTATTTATTGTCTTATGCCAAAATGATAAACTAATGATTAAAAATGATAAAATACCCCTCTCTTCCACTATAAATATAATCAATCACCACCTCTTCTCCTTACACTACAGATTTCATGAATCTTGTCCAATTTCTATCCAATCCTCTTGAAAAACCACTACCCCACTTCTATGGGACTTTAGTCTCAATAAAAGGCCAAACCCTTATCCCTTAAAGAGGTTCTTAAAGAAAAGAATTCAATAGGTAAAAAACTCTTTCCTCTTCTTTTAATATGTTTTCAATTTATTTTCCATTATTATTCTCTTATAACATATTCCATCCAAACATGCATAAAAAAAATATTTTATTATATATATTTGAATATAATGATGTAAATTTAAAATCCACCATCAAGCCTATACTCCTCATCCTTTTATTCAAAAAAAAATGAAAACATTGTTTGTGTGGTGCTGATATACCGCCTTCATGGAGGACATGGTTTTTTTCAATTTGTACTTTTGCATTGTTAGAAAACAAATTTTATGAATGAAATAGACAATTATATATTTTTTATATCCCCTTGATGAATCAACAAGTTGCATGAAACAAAAATGATAGAAAAAACCCTTTATGTTTGTTTACAAACATAACAAGAAGGGTATATACAAATAGATTTAAAACATCTTGAGGGTATGATTGTTCTTATTCCAGATACATGATGTCTAATAATTATGCATTTTATTTATTCCGAATTCAGTTACCATTATCCAAAGAAATTTCACATTGAAAAACATATGGATTAATTTTCATTCTTAGTTTATTTATGGAATATATTTTATCAATTATTCTCCAGAAAATATTTTTTAGGAATAATTTATTGTGATTAATTTATTTTTGATTCGTGTTTCCACTATATGTAAACCTTATTGAGAATTTGAGCTCATCCATTTATTTATTTTCCTTCACATGATATAAATAAGAGACCATTTAATGCATTATCAAGGATGTTGTTTGTTTTCTTTTTTAAAGCTTGGGGCCGACGCCTCAATTTATTATTAAAGAAAAGACATCTTTAGACTGGGTAGAAGGAGACCCATTACATAGCCTGAAGGCCCAAGGCCAAGTGGCCTGAATACAAGGCTTGAAAGCCCATTTTTTTGCCCAAAGGACCCCTCGGTGAAAAGAACTGCTACAATTCCCACACTACTACAATGTCGCCTCCACTACATTACCAAAAAAAGTCCCACGGCCACTGTAATAGTATTGCTACAGTACTCCCTCTATAGTACTGCAACAGTACCCCAGAAATTCTCCCCTGCCTGGATTTGATCTTGGGTCTTTTTGGATGCCATGTAGGAGCATGTACCCGTACTGTTTGTTTTCTTTTCATAGGTATTATATTTCATTCTATTTTCCCATTGTAAAATGTGTTCCATGTATCAATAATGTCACTTAAGAATAATAAGTTGTTTAATCATTGGTGATTTTATCTCTTTTATATATTATATTATAATAAAACTTCCACCAACTCTGTGATACTCTGGTTGGGGTTGTCACATTTCGTATTAGATAAATTTTAGTATAAACCAGGGGAACTTGATTTAGAAAAGAAAATATAGGGATCATATCCTAATATATACATTGATTATATGAATAGAAGAACATCCTATAGTTTTGGTAAGGTATGATTTATTTTTATATTCCTAGAAATATATCCATGTTCTAATATAATATGTCTATGTGGTTCTTACATAGATGTAAATAAGGATAAAAACTCTGAAAAAGTGTGTCTGATTGACTCGACATAACCTAGTAAAAGACAAAAGACCATACTACACACATAGTCTGAAACTCCTAGGTGATATACATTTGGTAATTCACAATCTCTTTATATTCCATTATGAAGGATTTAAAATTAAATGTTTACCCAAAGAAACCATTCCAATTACTAAGAGAGTAGAGACACATAAATTTTACAATTTATTTAATTTAATTCACCATCATTAGTATTATAATTTATTTTTCATAATATTATGATATAATCTAGTGTATACCATTGTTTATAAATGTAACCTAGAATAATGAGTACAAACCTGTCCAATGCTTGTGATCTGAAGAGTAATGATGATATGGACTTTTATGAGCATAAGACAATTGTTGAAGGGGTGGAGTCCTCATAATATTCTCATCATGTGAGGATATTATATCATGTTGTAGTAAAATATAGAATTAATTATTCAATTCATGTTACTTAAAAGGGAAGGAAGATAAGATGATGAAATCTGGAAAAAATAAATATAAAGGGAGGAATGGAAATAAGTATTTTTCGGAGATGTGATAATTTTGGAGAGAGGAACAATGGATCTTGGTCAAAAAGAGTGGTAGTTTTCTAAAAGTGTAGAGATATAGGACCCCATTCATGTGATGTAAAGGGTATGGTTTTTTTCTTCCAATTTTCAATGATGAAACTGTAAAGAGATGCGGAAACACCCACAATATTGTCTCATGTTTCAACAGAATATAACCAAAAAATGATAAAGAATTAGGGTTACGGTTATGCTACTGACACATATGATGAGAATTGATTATTATGCTTGTGTTTGGATTCATGAATTATGTTTTTTGATTATCTTGAACACTTTTTTGGATAAAATGATCATGGGATATATATGAAATTTACTTGAGTCCTTATTTTTTACAAATTTCACTCATATTGTGAATAGGCAATGTAATCAAGAGAAGATATTCTATTTCAAGTTGATTTTCTTAAAAACACATTAATTTACATAGATAAACATAAATTTGTTATTAATGTTGAGATAAAATTAAATAAATTATTATGCGATAGTTTTTATGACCATAAAGGTGGTGAGTGAGTTGATGGTTTGTGTTATCTATGAATTATTAGATATTTTAATTTAAGGAATATATTTAATAACTCGATATTATATAGCTAGATTCATACATATTTTACATTGTTTTAAGGGATATTAATGTATTCATATAATTGGAATATGACAATAAGGAAAAAAATATTTGGGGAATCTTATGTTATGTTGATTTTTGAAATTTAGTGCCCTTCAATTTGAATTTTTGGGCATAGAATGTGGAAATACTTAATTTAGATTAGAGATAAGATTTTTTAATTTTAGAATTGATAAATTAATAAAATGAAAATTACTATTTAGTAAACATTTAATGGTTGAAGAAATTAATTTACGATTTTTTGATTCGTAAAATATTCGTTAGGAATGAAAAATTATTTTTGAGTATTTATTTACCGGTGTAAGGGATGACATTACTGGTGAAATTATCCTAGTATTAACAAGGAAACATAGAAGGAATGATCCAACATGGGTTATTATTGATCATCTAATAAAATCTGAATATTTTCGTGCTATAATAGAAGATTTCACTTTAGAGAACCTAGAATGAATCTACATTAATTATGTTTTAAGACTTCATAGTGCAACACTATAAATTCTGTCAGATCAAGATCCTCGTTTCACTTCACAATTCAAGAAGTGTCTTTAGAAGGATTCATATACTAAGATTCATTTCAATACTGCTTATAACACTCATATATATGTATAGTTTAAAAGGACTATTCAAAGGCAATGAGACACATTGAGTTTATGGTCACATGATTTTCATGGTATATGGGATCATTAAAACCTTTGGTAGAGTTTTCTAGTCACAATTACTTCCATTTTGTCATCAAATAGTTTTATATGAATCATTATATAGAAATATGTGTTTAAATACAACGTATTGGAATGAAGTTGGAGAGGGTAAAATTATATTCCCATAAATTATTAGTGAGAAAAAAGGTAAATACATTAAAAGATAATATTAAATAATCTTCATGTTTGAAAAGAGTTTTGATGAAAACCATGGAATGTATTTGGAATTTCATGTCGGAGATCATGTCTTTTTAATATACCTCCATAGAATAGTGTCTTTATGTTTGGTAATAAAGGGAAACTAATCCCTATTTATGTCATAATATTTTACATTATGGGATAAATTGGAGTTGTATCCTACCAATTAAAAAAGCCACCAAGTCCCTCTAATGATCACATTTGTTCCACATATCATTATTAAATAAGTACATGATAGACCCAACACATTTACTCACCTCTGATGTAATAGAATTGAGACCTTATTATTATTATATTTAGGATCCTGTTGAGATTATTGAAAAAATATATAAAGTAATGAGGAATTGGATGAATGGAATATTAAGGAGTATATAAGAAACCATAAAATGTAAGAAGCACTGTGGGAACCCAAATGAATACACAATCACCCTTGGTAAACCCTATGTTTCATTGACATATATAACTATTGTTATAATAATTCTCCATCTATGATATCTACTTCTCCAAATATCCATCTATGTATAGATTAAATGAGCAAAGATTATCCTCCATCACATGTATGGTACAGTCTTTCTACACATCTGTTAGTGGGTGGAAATCCATACACAACATAACCAATAATCTAAATGTATTAGGTAAACCTTTTCAAAAGAATAATGTAATGTGTGTGTCACTATATGAAACTATATTCCATGATATACCATGCATATAAACATCTCACAAACATAAAACTCTACCAACTACTATAATGATAGAGTCTCCGGATAAGGAATGAAATTCCCTACATTCTTCAGTCGATCAAAAATAATACAAATAAAATAATTCATATGGCGAGTCCTAGGGAAGCCCATCATAAATTCAAATGTTACGTCATATGAATTCCACTCTAGAATGATAAAAAAAACTTTAGTAATCATATTGGCCATTGATTCTTTCCTTCACCTGCTCATAGGTGTAGCATCATGTCACAAACCTGTTATCTTCTTTTTCTTGCCTATCCAAAAAAACTGTCTTCATATGTCACATTAAATTTGGGTCAAAAAAATTCCAACAACCAATTTGAGACATGAAAATCATGCATCAAACCCTCCCACATACTCAAAGACACAAAAACACAGTAATTGAGGTTTATGATATTCTCCTCATCTATCAACGTGTTAGAAGGTGTCCCCCACCTTCATGGCATTACCATAATGATAAAAATTATGGATACTCCAAATAAATATTCCTAATCTATATCAATTGTGTATACATCACCCAATAATAGACTGCTGTCATATTCTAGGAAATATCTCAAACCATCATGTGCATCTCAACTAGTAGAGTTATCTTCTTCCAATCATCCAGAGACTCCTATGTAGTCTGAGTCTGGGTTTTTCTTTTTAAACTATCAACAAGAAATTTTTTTTTCTTGGGAATATGTGCTAGTTCAAAATAAAATTACTTCCTTAAATCCACCTATCTGAAATTCCAATGATGTAAATATTTTTGCGAAATGATATAACATAATTTTTTATGATCAATATACATAGTAAACTTCTCACACAATAGTTAATTCCACTAACACTTCAACTCATAAATCCCCATAACCAACACAAGTTCATTGATTGGGTAATTCCATTCATGTGACATCAACACCTAGGACCCATACACCAATACTAGATATTTATAAATTAAAATTACACCAAGAAAGATCAAAAAATAATAACGAACCATCGTGTACCCCTCACCTATTTCATGTAGGACCAAGATTGGTGTTGATTTTAGGTGTTTCTCAAACACCTTTAACAAACCCTCTCATGCTTCCAATTGTAAAAAATTTATCCAATTCATGGTCAAGCCTGAATGTGGTTATTCCCATTAGGAATAGTCCTGGATGAATCTCTGATAACATCAAGCTATCCCTAAAAGGAAATGGATATCAAAAAATTTATTTGACTTCCCCCAATATACATCTTCTTGAACATTCTCTAGGTCCAACAACACACCATCATCTAATATGATATGTCCAATTAAGTGTACATTACTAATAAAAAATTAACACATAAATAGCTTGACATATATAAGATTCACTCTGAGTGTTCTGAAAATGAGTTCAAGAAGTTGTTCCTAATAATCATGAGGTTTAGAGTACACCAAGATGTCGTCCAGAAATAAAACAACAAAATGATCAAGGTTATAATGGTGGATTCTACATAAAAAACTACTAATATGTTCATCAATTCAAATGAAATTATGAAGAACAAATATATGCACTACATACTTTTTAAGGAAGTCGTTAGTATATTAGAAGTTTTAACTCTCAACTGATGATCCACTTATCTCCTGCCTATCTTGAAAAGGAAACAATCTCCTATCAACTTCTCAAACAGAAATTTGATACATGAATTAGGATATATGTTCCTCACATTTGACTAGTAAAAATTTTATTGACCAACACACAAGGGGAAACTCTCATCATCATTGTTATCCAATATCCTGGGTGATCCCCAAGGTGACGCACTCTGATGGATAAACCCCTTATCAATTAACATCTCCATCCGAATCGTGGACTCTGGAAGATCTATCGGTCATATTTTTTATGGTGGAATAAAAACAGGTTCATCTTTGGGAATGATATCACTAGTAAATTAAACATCTCAATTAGGTGTAATCCCTCTGAATCCATTAAGAAACCAATCCAATAACATATCCCCTATGGATGGAAAGTCATCTTTTTTTTCACACCCTCTTCAACCCCATTAGACTACCTGCCTGGGTAGTGAGCTATCCCATTTGCTGAGTATTTTTCCCTTCTCACCCACCAAAGACATCCAACTCTATATAGTGAATATAGTTTTCACCCATTGGAGAAAAAATCCACTCTCTTATAGAAACAATCAATATGTTCATGCTATTATACTGACCATTACATACCTAATGTTATGTCAAATCCGAGCATGATTAGGATATAGAGTCCCCATTGAAAATTTTACAGTCCCACTTCGAGAAAACATTATTTTCACAAGCATATCCCCCAGAATATACCCTAAATTGGTGTATATATAGTTAAAAACCTCTATGTGAACTCCACTGCTATGAGAAAATCATTTAAAGGTTTTGATGAAATAAATTAATGATAGGAAACAATATCAAATAAGGAATAGAAAATGTAGAAGCTACATGAATTGTACCTCTCAATGCCGAAGGACCAACTTCATTATCCACCAGTATTGGGGGAACTACATGAAACTATTCGACCCCACTTCCTTGTGATTATATCTAAGTCCCCAAAGCTTCACCACTCACCTAATACAAGCAATCTTTCCCGGAAGTACCACATCCACTACCTCTACCACCGTAGTAAGAAGAACTCCTATTTCCATCCTGATATGGTGTAGAATACCCCCTTAATACACATTGATTCAATCTAGATTCCCCATTATTAATAATTAGTTAGGGGTTCCTATAGTACTTCTATCGATGTCCAATATTTCTACACAATTGACACACCACTTGTGGAGAGGGACATTGCACACATAGTGGACTAACCTACCACACTAGTGGAAAATTAATAGGGAAAGGTCCAATGTAACTGCCCTTCCACCTTTGCCACTTTTTTTAATGTCAATTGTTAATTTTCTCATAATGATACGTCCCTATCTCAGAAGACATACCTCCTCCTCATCCAACAATAACTATCTTCCATTCATAATAAAAATCCTTCTGGTCTTCTCCACTATGAGATAAAAAATCACCACTTCTTCAAACATCACAAGCCTGAATATGATTACCTAGGAAATAACTTTAAACATATGTCAATCCTAAAATAATTTTTCTAATTTGACCTCATCTGCTGCCAACACTGGAGGAAAGTGATTAAAATATGTAAAACATCTAAAATATTCCATCATAGACATACCCCCTCCCCCAAAGTCAATCTCATGTGCTCAACTACTCTCTACTAGATCACTATCTCTGGATATATGTTCTCTTACAAGATCTCCCAGAAGATTATCCATAACATGACATTATCCTTTTAAGTCAGATCCAAAAGATCCCACATATGTTGTTTTGGTCCTCATAGAATATATATATCCATCTTGACCCTCATCCCAGTAGGAGTCTCTATGTTGTCATGTATAGTCTGCATATACTCAATACATAACTCATCTCCCATAGCTCCACCTTCTCTAGAAACATTCGCAGGGTGCTGCAACATAAAATCCCTCATCAAGTCACACCTGAACTTGAAAACCTGACCTAGGACTCTTAAATGAATTTTATGAACTAATACTACTCTCTAACATCCTCAAACAACACTATCGGTTTCCTAAGTTATACCATTGGTGGATCATCAATATCAATGTCCTCTTGTCTCCCTATCAATAGGAGACTCCATGGAAGGATAACTCTTCAATCCCCACATGGAAATTTGGATAATTTTCTCTACATAAATAGATTTATGGGATAATCAATAAGAAATGATATGTCTTTCCCAAAAACACTGCTACATGGTCAAATGTATGGTGGTAATACTACCCTTAACTACCCTATATCAATGTTATGGTCAAAAAAAATTATACTCCATTTCACCATTGAATTTTCTTATTTAGGAACATAATTATCATTATAATACATCATTTTACCACTTTTAAATTCTTATGAGCCACTATTTTCAAAACAATTTCCCATTGGAAAATAGTTCATGTTCAACAACATTCCCAAAACCTGTTTTCACATGTATGAAAATAATGATTCATGTAAAAAAATTATCCAGAGTCCCTAGAATGATGCATTCTTACAGAAACCACATGTGTTACCTATCCCTGAGTCAAATCATAAAAAATATTTGAAACAAAAGTCAAATGACACCACATGTTCATCACCTATGGTGAAATAATATTAATATGTAACATCAAAAAACAATAACAACAATACAACACTAAGTAGTTATGTTATTCCCCATATATTGATAATATACATATATAAAAAAGTTTATAAAAATCACTAACTCATCCTAGTCACATTTCAACCTTTCCCTGAATTTCTATAAAATGGAAAATAAAAAAAGTAGGGTCTGATTTAAATTTTTTTCCTCTCGAACTGGGTTCCACACACCGGTGGTCCCATGCCGGTCGCCACATGACCTCATCCACACCGCCCCATATTCCACAGGTTGTCTACTAGAAATGAATGTCTAATGTTGATCATGTATATAATATATGATTTTTTATAATAATAATACACTAGAGGAAAAAAAATAAAAAATAAATATAAAGCCAGATGTTATCATAACCAGTACAATAAATTTTTTACAAGATAACCAAAAAATGGAAATAATATATCAATACAGTGCAGTAGATATTCCATGCAAAAATATGTGCCAAGTGTCAAAATGATACTCAAATGTCGAGACATTGATAACTCCCAAGCAGGTCCTGAACGAATTCTAATTCCCTCATCTATGATCCATTACCAACCCATAAACCTAAAAGAAGGACTTATCTGTTAACCTATCATGAGACAATGAAATCTATTATGTTACTAATCAGATAGCCTGAGTATATTGATACTGTAACTTAGTAAGCCACCAAAAATGGTGTCTAAAGAAATATCCAATAAAAAACGGTGTATAAGTTTTTATAATGAAATATAAAAAATGAATATGTAAATAATTAAGACAGTCAAAAAAAATTTATTTAATAAACCACATATACTCTCCTAGTTCCCTAGGACACTTTAACATCAGTACCTGCTTTAGCCCACACCAGAGTCTAAACTATCCCTAAGGGATATCTTGTTATATAATTCTACTATAACCATTCTATATAGCATCTCATATCATATAATACCATTGTTTCCATTATATTTCTCAATTATCATATGTAGTTCATTATTACCATTCATCATTTCAATCATTTATTCAATAATTAATTAATCAACTTGTTCCAATTAATTAACACTACAACTAATTAATCTTCTCAATATAATTTGTAAAAAAATATATTAATAAATCATATTAATATCATTCATTAACTCAACAATTAATTAAAATTTATTTTCTTATTAATTAGGTCTACAATAAAATAATCGTAAAATATCATTAAATAGCATAAAAATTATTTAATCATGTCAATCTCATTAATAAACTCAATAATTAATTAATATTATCAATCCTGTTAATTAACTCAGTAGTTAATTAATCATATCAGTCCTTTTAATTAACATAATAACTAGTTAATCATATCATCCAATTTTTTTAGAATAATTGATTAATCATCTAAATTCAGAACTAATTAAATTATGAACTTATCAAATCAATTACATTAATTGATTTCCTAATAAATTAATCAAAATCCACCATCCCAACAATACCATAATTAATTCATCAAAAAATTATTTAATTATCAATATTAGTTTCTTATAATTAATTCCATAATAAATTATTCAAATTCACAATATAGATATCCCTTATTTAAATCCAGAATAAATTAATCACAATATATAATTCAAATATCCCCAATTTCACATCATTACCATAATTAATTATTTCAAAAATTTAATTTATTAAACCATGATCTGAATTTCTAAATATATTCTAAAAATTTTAATTAGATAAAATAAATTGAAATCATGACATTAGGATTTGAAATATAGACCACCTACCTCAATTTGATCATGAATGATTTCCTAATAGAAATCCCTTAAATTTGAGGGGCACTAAGTTGTAGAACAAGATCCGGTTCTAAAATCCAATATCCAGATAGAACAAATAAATTACCATTATTTCAAGATCTGTATCCATAATCCTAGCTCTAGATAAAATCAAAACAAGAAGGAAAACCAATTCTATGATTGGAGATGAAAGGAAGAGGAATATAAAATCAATCGGGATATGATTATCTTATTGGAAGGGGTACAAATCAATGATATTGATTTTGAATCATGATGAATGAATGTCATGAATTATTCAAATCTGATGGGGAGGCTCTAAAATTGTGAGGAAATGAGTTGGACTATGTTGGGATAGAATAGGGTTATTTTTGTGGGATAGAATGATTTAAATCAAATATTTGGGTAATTTAAGAATTCCCTCACACATTCCTAAAATAGATTTTAAGGTTTTACTTAACCATGTGCCTTAATTGTTCACCATTTTTTTTATGGGGGTGAATAATTTATCCCTTTTGGGCACATAATTTTACAAACTGGGTGCTTGACATGTGAATCCCTCTATTAGAGTTAAACTATTTTCTATGTGTGGGAATATGATTTTTCTAAACCTTACAACATCCATGAACTGGTCACATTCATCCATTTTTAACTAAATATCTTCCAAACACACCATAATGTAAAACCCAATTAAAATTTTCTCCACATTCGGAAAAAGATTACTAGAAAATTAGCCCAATTAAACTCCATAAATAGTAGGGTTATTACATCATTTTTCTTTAATAATGTATAAAATTTGTTCTAGGTGAGATTTATTCTAAACATGTCCATAAAATTAGTTTTTAACATGTTTGTAATATGTTCCAGTTTTCAATTAATGACTTATGTCTTTATTTTAATTAGGGAGTAGAAAATGTCTAAAAAGGATTAAAAATAACTCCCATGCTTGTAAAACATGGATAGGATTTCACTCATGGAATGTGGATTTATAAATGATAGAGTACAAATGAATATTTTAGGATAAAATAATGGATTGAGAAACTAATAAAAATTCAAAAATTCATAGGTTATGGAAATATAATAATACCCAACATATACATTAAAGATTCAATATAACATGGATTTTTTTACATAGAAATAAAATTTTGGAATAATTAATAATTAAAAAAATTGAAAGAAAATAGTTGAATGTATATCTTATTTATGAAAATGAAAAATATAATTATTCTATAAGTCATGAAAATTAATTAAACACTATTCTTAGTTCTTATACACTCATTAATGTAATTTTAATATTTATTTATTTATTTTATAATTAATTTTCTAGGATAATAATAATTAATCTTTATGGAGATAGATAACTTAATGATTTTCAAAGAATAATATTAGACGATTGGGGTATGTTATACGGTTTCCTCTAAAATGGAACCATGTTATATCTTCTACCATTTTCAATTTTCAAAAAAAATTGTTTTCCATAAAATAATTAATATTATACCATTATGTATAACATTTTTAACTCAGAAAGGTCCCTCCCACTGAGAACATAGCTTTTCAAACATCTACATCATTCTATAGTTATTATGAAATAATTTTTTCTTCAATGTAATTCTTTATTATAAATATTTTCAATGAATACAATTTTCTTATTGGTAGAATTATAGATAAATACTTTTTTATCCTTCTAAATCATTAAATATTTTTATTCCGTCCTTTGTATCAATTATATTTTTCAATACAAAACATCATTTTATTCCCAATATTTTACAATTCTATGATTTTATATTATAATTCCAAAATTGTTGTAGAAACCAATTATACTGTAATTTGATTAATTTTACCAAATTATAATCTACCAAATCATTCCAATTACAATGTGATAGATATTTATATATACCCACAATTTCATTTTTGATCATCTACCCTAATACTTCTTGTAACATTAGAAGTTTTTTTATAAAAATCATTTCATTATTATATTCTAAAATTCATATTGGTTAATTAATTCATGGGTAATATGATGTTCATGTTTTTTGAGTAAAACTATTCCTATCCATTAATGGATTTGTGATCCAAATATTAAAATGGGTCCCAAAGTCATTGAAGATGGATTATTGGATTTTTAATATAGTGAAAATATAAAGCAAAAACATTCAAGAACAACATTATAAAAATCATTTATAGATTTTTTTTACATAATCCAACTTGTATTCAAAATAAGTATTATATAAAATATAGAAAACCACCTTTGAATTAGTAAATTCATCCATAAAGTCAATTCCCAAGGGATAACAATTTATATAAATGTTTAGTTATTTTTTATTTTTTATTTATTTTTAAGATCAATCTAAAAAATTTACATTTATTTATGTTTTTAATAAAATAATTAGATCCCTAATATAGAGATTAAAATTATAATTCCAGAGTTATTACATTTTTTGGTATTTTTTATTTTCTAAAATAGAATACACATACTAGATTGTGATTGAAATTCATTATAAATGAAATTTAGTTATTTAGAATAAAATATTCTTATCTCATGGTGGTTGAAAATTTCCAATATATATGAAAATCCTCTCAATATGTACCAAAGTATTTTATTTAAGCTTTAATGAATAGTTTTTATGAGATTTTGAATGAATAGATGAGGAAAAAATATAGTCTACTTGATTTTAATTCCAAGGGATATTTCAATAAATGTATAACTGTTTATCATTCAAGAATTCATGTAATATCCTTGATTTTTTGTCTAATTGTTTTTAATTAAATTGAATGATTTAGAGATCACTAAATATGACGGTGTGTGATTCTGAGGCCTGGAGTGCCCAGAATGATCCGTCGATGTTCTGATAAACATTAAATAGTGCGCATAAGCAGTTTTATAGAAAAATAAATATAACACTAAAATGGTGGACTGGATCAGAAATCTGAGTGCACTGTTGCACTCAAGATGGAGGTTTTACCCTATGGGTGACTTAATTTTAGTCGGTGCAGGCCTCCTGTGAGAAAACCCAAAAATGGAATAACCGTAAATAAAATAATTAAATAATTTAATTTAATTTTTATAATGATTAAAACTCAAGAATTGTAAATCAGATTAAAAATATAAGACCACTGCTAAACTTGTAAGGGTATTCTCTCTTTAGGCAGATACTAATGTTGGCTGGCTTGGGCCACGAGTGCATGTATGTGTTTGGCCGTAAATAAAATAATTAAGCGATAATTATTTTATTATAAAATCTATAACATTTAAACAGTAACTCGTATTGGAAATCAGAGAGTACCTTTGGGTTCGGTGGGGCATGTTTCACCTAGGCTAAGAATAACCTCGACCAGTGTGGGTCAAGGTTGACTGTTAAAAATTTTCTAAACTTTTTTTCAAGTAAGTTCATTAAATGCGCGAGCGGCGTTTTATATCTTTTAAACCGAGGCTCGGATTAAATATCCAAGGGCACCGTTGAATCAACAACACTGAGATTCTCTTAAGGGATGCTTTACATTGAATATAGTAGGTTCAGAGAAAAAGTTAAGTCTTTCGACTTTTAAAAGAAATGAAATAAAATAATTTTGTAATTTTATTTCATAACCTCCAATGAACCAATTAAATGGTGGGGTCGGCAGTGTGTCAAGCCATTAAATGGCATGACCTGAGAACCTTTGGTAACGATGATGTTGGGGAAAATAAGGAAGTTTCCTACTTAATGATCCCCATTATTTCACCACACCGTTACTTACACTATCCCTCTCCTTTATATATGGAGCAAGGGATAGGTTATCAGAGAGCTTCACCAAGTAGTGAAGTGTGGAAGGAACACCACGACGCCAGTCCCTTAGAAGACGAAGCCGACCCAGTAGGAGGTGACAGATGACACAGAACAAAAGGGAGACAAGCATGTGGAGTCTCTGGGAACTAGTCATTGGAATGAATAACATGATCCACCTTTATGAACGAATTTTTCTCCGATGTTTCGAGGGAGGGGTTATTTTCACTGTGCGTTTTTGATTTCCTATACCCCGATCTTGAAATTATATGAAGAACACCTGTCAACCGACTGACGGGTTGACCCACGATTCATTTGTCTTTGTGGGAGGTTATTACGGAGAATCTTATGGGGTTAATCTTGTTGTTTTATTTGTTATTGAACCCTTAACCCACCTCAAGTTTACGATCTAATGTGGAGGTTGTGGGCCGAACAAACCCAGCACAAACCCCCCGCTATCTTGCTATCCTTGCGCCACCATGGGAGACTGCGAGAAATTTGAAGCACGCTGCAAGAGGAAGTTCAATGCTCATTAGCCGCAGAAAATAGAGGAGGTGGCTGAAACGACAGCCAGCCACAGGAAAGAAGGCGGAGTGATCGCTGCGCCGCCAGTAAACGGAAGTCACTACCGAAGTCGTTGCGGAGGCCAAAACCGCCTCTGGTGGGTTCTGCGGTGACCGAGCGATGCCCCCCGCAACGCCGCTTCTTCACCAACCGAACAACCTCCAGGCCATTCGAGAATCCGAGATACTGGGGGGGGGGGGGGGTTACACCCCCCCTATGTCGGACCAAACAAGCCTGCCACCCTTGCACCGGGCCACCGCCCTCGGACCAGGATGCTTCCCTCGCACCGGGCTGCCACGCTGCCCTCGAGCCGAGTCATCGCCCTTGTGTCGGCCCACAGCCCTCGAAGTGAGTCACCGCCATTGAGCCAGGATGTAGCCCTCAAAGAGGGTTGCCACCCTCGTAGTGGGCCGCTGCCCCCACCAGCCTCCGCCCCAGCGGGCCACCACCCCCTGACCGGGACACCTCCCTAGCAGGCCACCACCCCTAGACCGGGCTACCGTCTTAGCCGGCCTCGGCCCCACGAGGGCCAGTACACTCCATTGTGGGACTCCATATTCGGAGAATCATCATAAAATATAATCATTTGAGGTATATAAACCACATGAAATAAATAGTTTCTGAATATGGAATCTGTCTCATTGAAGTAATCAATGACCAAAAAATCACACTCCTCAAGAATAGTCATCCCTTGAATTTACCATAACACCTATATAATAAGAATAAATATATTAAATTATTTTTATGAAATCAATAATTATTTAATAACATATATTTAAATATTTATCTTATTTCTGAATTATAAATTTAAATATTTAATCCGTTATGTCCACACTACATGTTTTGAGGGTGTTCGGTCCATTATTTGAAAATGGAATCGATTTATTAAACATGATAAAAATGTTCACTATTTAAACATATAAATAAAAATATAAAGGAAATTAATTTCATAATTTTCAATAAATTATACTTTAAAAACCAAAATGATAATTTTCTATGAAAAATGAACTATTTTTTGATAATGGAGATGGTGGGTTGTACATACGCATATATAACATTTCCATTATTCAATTATCACCCTGAAAAGAAGTAATGTTATAGTTTATCATTAAATAATAATAATAATATCATATATAAAATAATAATTCCTTAAATATAATTATATACGTAATTCTGGTTATGTGGTGATGAAAATAGAAACACATTGCTTCGTAGAGTCCGTAATCTGCATGTACCAGAATGACATTATCATTTTTACATTGAAAAAAATGATAAATTATGTTTTCATAATGATAAATATTTCACTAATATTATTATTATTATTTTATTTATATCATATATATTCATCAAAAATTTTCTTATTACGTACAATGGTAACAATTTTTCGAAAACGAATAACATCACTTCACGAGGTGATAGTCTTCCGTACACATGAGTGAGTTTATTTAATAACATCTAGAATGATAAGTAAAAATATATTTGTGATATTATAATAGAAAAAATCTAAATATATTAAAAATATCATATATATATATATATAATTAATTCATCATCAAAACAAGCCGTGAAAGGTGATGATGGAAAACGTGTGACAATGGTTCATTATGCGGTAGTCAGTCTTATACATGAATGATGATTTCATATAACATTTAATGGAAGATGATATTGATTTATGTTATTAAATTAATATATTACCTTTATGTTTATATTATATATTTTTTTTATCTTATGATCATAGTTTAATATTTTTTGAAGGATGTGGAAGGATATTTTGAAAAAAATATCTAGATCATAATATTCTCTCATCTACGACCAACACATTATAATGAAGCTTAAAGTAATAATATATTGTTTTTAAGAATAATAATGGAATTATTGGAAAATGGGATGGATGTTAGGAAGTTATTTTGGTTGGAATTGTCCTAAAAATTGATTTACTATGTTAAATATGAGAAGAGATCAGGTAAAATGTTTTATGGGAGGTGAGTGGAAAAGAAGTAATTGTTTGGAAGAAAAAGGTTAACCCACATTTTAGAAATTAAAAATTGTTCAAAATAGAGTATAATAAGGAAATATAAAAGATAATTTTTACATATTTGATGAATTTGTTTACTTGTTTTTAGTTTATTATGACCCTTATATTTTATGTTTAACCACCATTAAACACATATTCACCTTAACTGTATAATTTATTTTACTTTTCCCCCTATTAATTTTGTGAAAAAACAAATTTTAAATTATTGAATTATATATATTATTCTAATTCAAAATATAAAATCAATTTTACCAAAATTTATTTCATTGAATTGTGACAATTTAATTTAAAATTAAACTTGTATATGTGATGAAAACGTGTGTTCTCAAGATGTGTATTTATCAAGGATAAAATGATTTTATATAAAATATATTAATAGTAATAATTTATTTTAAATTAATATAATATTTATTTATTTATAAAATAAGAATTTACTATACAATATTTCTTAATATGTGTTATATTAGTTAATTAAAATTGATAATCATAATTCATTTTAAATCAAATATTTCAAAATTCCTATTTTTAAACAAAAAACAAAATTATATGAAAATCCAATATAAATTTGATTTCAAATATTTAGGTGTCTTAAATAGAAGAATATAATTAATATATGACATTAAATTATATACAATAAATAATTTGACTTATAATTTTCCTAATTTGTTGAAATAGAATTACGTTTTTACAAAAAATCATAATTTTTATTATTATTCAATAGATTTATCAATAATTAAAAAAATCCCGAAATTGAACCAATTAAAATTTTTATATGAATATTTTTAAAAATAATTTAATTTTAAAAAATACTTTTTTGGAATTTTGAAAAAACAATTTTTAATATTTTTTTTAACAAAATTAAATTTTTTTTAGATAACATATTTTTGAAGATTGAAATTAATTTACAAATACCTTGATTGATTATTTAAAAAAGTCTTATAAATAAATTATATTGATTAGGATATGTATATATATATATATTTCATAAATTTTTAATACTATTTAAACCCTATAATTTAACAGCATCTTTATAACTGTTATATATATCGTAGGGTTTTTATGATCAATGTTGAATATTAAATACATTATATAAAAGATTTTTATTTTATAAAATATCATATTAACACATCCTACAAAATATAATAGATTACATCCAAAAAATATAAACATTAACCAAGTAATAAATGTAACGATATTTGATAATAACAATTTTTTAAAACTAAATTATAATAATGATAATTAAAACATTCGCTTGATAAAAGATAAAAGGATGTATAATGTTCATCTTGCGTAAAACAAACATGGTACAAAAATAGGAGAAAATAGGTGGTATGTGATTATTTAGAAATGAAATATAATCATAATTCTTGTATTAATGAATGGATTGATAGATATCATTGATCATAAGAAAGTGGAATTTGAAGAGAACAATAACAACAACAACAAAATATAAAACAATGATATGTGAAAATGGTCTTTTATTTCGTCCGAAATAACACGAATATAGAAAACATTATTTCATGATCCTTTTCATAGAGTAATATAATTGATTTACCATATTGAATAATAGAATAAGGAATCACAATAAGTTAATGTGTATAATTTTATTCATTTATCATTTTCCACCATAATCTCATCTTTTTCTCCAAATGATGGGTATTTATAATGATTTTTTTCACTCCTGAATCCCTAAAATCAACATATAAAAGACCAAATAAAGATAATACTTATAATCAAGGTATTGCACCTATATTTACACGTTAACCAAAACCAAAATAATTATAATATGGTGAGATATTTTTCAAATTTGATTAAACTATCATACGATGAAATGATATATTAATATACAAAATTCAACAATAATACCCATAGTTCAAACATAATCATTCATAAATAACATCAACATTATATAGTGTTTTAACATCAAATTTTATCTCAAACCATTTTTATCTCATTCCCAAACAATGGTGATAAAGATTTGACATATAATTTATCACTATGTCCCCTATTCACATATCAATCACATAGTCTTATATATGATAAAACTCATGTTCCCATAATTTCCTCAATATAAAAAAAGACCCTATTAAATAACATAGAAATTATTTCTTCAAAATATATGTTCTTACAATACATTCGACTAAAGAATTATATATAATTTAACCAAATAAGGGTTATCCTAAAATATCATTTATCACTTCATGATAGCATTGCTTAAAATATCAAAGGTATTTATAGAAATTTGAAAATAAGATCATTATTTATTTTATAAAACTATTTTGATATCCATAAATATTAAGATAATCGACATGAGAAAAAAATAATCTATAAATATATCTAAACCATTCATCTAATACCACCTATAGTATCCCAGAACCCACACAATTGGATCAGAGGCTGAAATCCAAAATATTACATTTCCAGCTATGATATTGTCGAAGGTGACATGATTTTCATCATTTAAAAAATAAAAAATCAAATGGAAAGATGGATCACTTGAATTATCAATGATGTTTTAGGTTTTTAATTTTAATAAATAAATAATAATTATATGAAAAAAACCCACATATTTTAATGTTGATATCTCAAACCTAACCCAACTTTTCTAGTATCACATTATGTCATCATCATCATCATCCATGTGAATTAACTTCATTAAATAAGTCAATCAACCAAAATATTTATAACTAAGTGAAAATATACACAATAAGTGTGATCTCAAATTCATAGTAAGAGTGAACATAAGAATTAATAATTGAATGTCATCATTGATTGTAAGATGAGTATATGGGTATAATGAAAAATAAATGTGAACGAATATAAAAAATGAGTATTAGTAGCCATCAAATCTTATATCGTTAAACATGAAAAAATGTAATAAGGATTTAAAAAAGCTAAGGGTATTCATAATCAATAATTTTGGTCCTTGTGATATCAATCTTGATCAATTAAAACATTTGTAACTCATTACAATTATAACAAAAACATGTGGGTTTCTTGGGACCCTATATTCATAGAAGACATATATAACCCCTAAAAAACCCTTATTAATGGAATAATCATATGATTAATTTTTGATATAATTATTCAGAGAACATAATCACCAGCCAGTTCATTGGAGTACTATCTGGGTTCACCCATCATATAAGTAATAATGGTCTCACAATCCACTATCTAGGAACACATATTGTATAAGAAATATAAATGATTAGAAACATGAATAATTTAAAATAGATTGAACTTCATAATGAAAATCATAAAAACAATCATTATTTCTTTTATAAATAGATTGACCCAATGAAAAGAAATGGGTTCTATAATTATATCTTGGAAACATGATTGAATAGTGAAATAAATGTGTTCCATAATAATATCTATGAATCATTATTAAACCATAGAAATGAAATTTATTCTATTAAAATCAATTTGAAACAAGATTAACCCATTTAGATTATATTTGGTTCATAAAAAGAACATTGAAACGTGATTAACCCTTGAAAAGAAATGTCTTTTAAATCAGTTTCATTGAAACATTAATAACCTATGGAAATGAAAAGGGATTTTAAAAAAACATTTATTCATCAACATAAATCATCTAAATAACAAATAATAATGGTATCCATGGATATTATACCTAGTAAAGCCCAAGTATCATTGATGGATGTCATCTTTGATGGAAAATAATTTTGAAATATCTTTTTGATCATTTCAAAAGGAAATATGTTTTATTTTAAGATCAAAATTTTAAACAAAAATAAAATAAAATATGATTCAAAAACCTTTCATTATTAAAAACATTGAATATTTACCATGGGTACATTAATGATCACTAAAAACACTTCTTGAGGTATATATCCTTTCTTCTTTAAAGAACAATATTTAAACTATTAAAAAATTTCAAAGTCATTTTCTTATAAAATAACCATCATAAAATTTAAAAATTTTCAAAGTCATTTTCTTATGAAATACATCACTATGTAGTAGTGAATAGATAATAAAACATAAAACAAAAATTATTATGTACATCTATCAAAAAATATGATTATAAACACAGTATCTAAAGCATAAAAGTGACAAATACAAGCCAACAAAAAACTAAACAATATATCAAGCTACTCAGATAGAGGGGAAGGAAGTAAAATCAAACTATTGAAAAGATCATTGTCCATGATCTAACAAACACCTTTGTTAGTATAGCTCATTTTGATTCACCCTCTCTAGGTACTCTTGGTACTCCATCATTCGGCCTAGCATCTATACAAGATAGAAAATGTGAGAGTGAATCCTATATGGGGTGAGTATAACAAGACCCATTAAGATCCCAAAAATCCAAAAATAAAATGGTGTAATTAAAATATAATTGTCCTCTCAACCCAGTTAGAGGGAACATATTTGAGAGAGAATAAAATCTACATATCAACCTCTCCTAATATATACATGTATAGAAGGATCAAATCCATAATGTGTATTGATAACGAAAAATTAAAACTCCTCAAGGAATCCTAGAATAACAATGATATACTCGTATTTGGCATCAAACCTCCAGGGATCTCTATGAAATATCCAACCATAAGACCCAACTAAAGGCTCAATGGTAATTATCATTCAAGAAAACACAGTTTATGGGATATGTCATCAAAGATAAGGGAACATTCTCCATCAAGGATAAGTCGATAAATTTAATGCTCATTCCTAACACCATATATCATATCACCAATGTCTTTCCCCAAAAAAAAATCATAAATACACACAAGTGGTGATCCCCATGCCACACCAAAATTTCAAGGGATAACTACTACAGATCATGAACCACATGAATCATATCTAATTAAAGAGAAAATAGGTACCCACACCTCAGTGATATTATATAGTCAAGGGGGTACTATATCCAAACTATCCTATGAAACTGTTGAAGTACCAATATGCATTGGGCTACACCAAACTAGGATGATTTATCACTACCTCTTCACAAGGTAACTGACATAAAAAGTGGTGGGGTAAAATTCTCTTAAATTATGTCCACAACTAAGGGAGCTCCAAATACCATGGACTGCCTGATCCTCACTACTACTCGAATATGTGGGATTATAACTCCATTGATAGAGGACCCAAACACTGATGGGGTGGGCGAGTACCACTCCTTATATAGACAACCCACACCTTCGAATAGAAGGAGAGTAAAACTATATTGAAAGAGGACCCAAATCATGGTACATTATGGGAGTATCGAATTAATGAATAGAGTAACCACACCATGGTATAATAGGGGAGTAATAAATCTACCGAGGCATCCCATATTGATGACAAGCACCCGTGTGTGTTATGGGAGTACCACATCCATTGATAGAGGGCCATCATCCTAGTCCAACAGGGGAGCACCTACTCTATCTTCACATTAAAAATGGAGGGACGACCACTTGATATGATAGAGGAGATCTGTATCCATTTAAAAAAACTATATAGGGTACTTGTTCCTTAGTCCATAATTGATTCTATAACCATAGTAGAAATACTCCATGGGTATAGGACTTGCACCCATGGTGGGTAGTTTCATCGCTACCGATTAAAGAGAATTAGGAAACCCATTCCCACATATGAAAAGGGGATTACTTTTCCTAGAATATATTTGATAAACTATAAAGATATCTATAATTGTTCAAGAATTGATGGAAGGTGAATCACACTTGTCACACATTAACATCAAACTCTTCCAAGGGTATGGGACCATCACCCTGATAGGACAAGGGATTACCGATCTACGATCCAGAAAATTCGAGGGAGAACACCATATAGTGGATTCAGGTAGGGGTGCATAACTAGAAATATCACTAGTTATTCAACCAAATCAATACCATATTCTATGCCCTACTTTTGTAGTTTTACATTTTCATTACACCATTTTGTATCACAAAATCCACCATGAAGTCTACAATATCATTATATGCAGATCAATTCTCTTGATAGGCTACTCAAAGGATATAATCGAAGACTAAAATTGTAAATATTCTTGGATAATGTTTCCATAAATAGTAAATTTTTTGTATTGGTGTCCACACTACATGTAACACATCCTAAACACATAGTTGTTCAAGTTCATAAGACATGGTAGACCATGTGAGATGAAACCCATTATGAATCCTGTAAATGTGTCCTTATCTACAAGGATGGGCTAACAATATTCTAGATGGTGTGTATCTCGGGTACATGGTTGGTTATGGATAAATGGACACATGGTCATGTCCTAAGCCTATTTGTGTGACATTCACCCCATTTTCATGTACAATTGATGTGTATTAACTGGTAATCATGCCCCTTGATAGGATGTTCTTCTGCATCACTATACATGTCCCTTGTCCACAAAACATGGTATCACTATACGGAATGAATCATAGATACATTATGTGTAGTCCCCGAATTATCATCTTCCTTGAATGGGAATAACACATAGAATGCTTTATAAAAAAGAAGAAGTGTAATATGGAATTTTGAATAGTAATTCCTTGTGATCCACTTGAAACACATCAGTTTCCACTAAACCCCACAGACTGACCTTAATGGGCTCACTCCATTAATAAAAGGCTCTAAAACATAAAACAATACAGAGAAATTGTATTAAAAAATCAAAATAAGAACCACTTAACTCGAAGTGAAACACCAAATATTTGAGATCATAATGACGCACTAGAGACACTATCAAGAACCTGGAGAGATCACCATCATGATAAAATATTATTTTGGTGCGCCCTCTCCTTAGATTCTCCACATATCATCTTTCGAGTGGGGGGGTCTGATCCGTTTATCTAGAGTGTTAAAAAGGATGGGTGGGGATGGTTTATTAATTTAATTAACTAATAAACCTATATTTAAGATTTCAGCAACACGTGATCAAAAGTGTAATAGAAGCCAACACATTTTTTTTCATGAATACGGTTACAACTATTTTTGGAACTCGAACACAACATCAAATATTCAATCTGAGTCTCCTCTCATGAGTTATTGAATTTTTACAAATAAACAATTTTTGTGTGTGATAAAATAAAATTAATATATTGTTTATCACCAAACCGAGGCTCTTCAGGCCTCAAATCACTTTCCAACTGATCACATGGATTTGCAAGTATTCATATATATATTCAAATTTCGTGTATGTTAAAACATGATTCTCTACATCATCCCAACCACAAGTATTTTAATCAAAAAAAAGAAAAATCCATGGAAAATGGTAAAAAACTAATCTCTCCACTTGTACTCCAATGTTATTTAGCTCACCAAATGTTATCATTAATTCAACACACACACATAATTAAACAACCATGTCCAAACCACACACTATGTTCCTCTTAAACAAGAATGAAATTGAGAAAAAAAACATGTCACCTCAATAGTGATAGTTAGAAACCACCAAGAACCCACCCATCTATAGATGTAGTGTCTAGTGGTAGACCAACTCATTAAATACACATAGTTATTGAAGTTACCTAATAGTTCATGTTCACCCCTTTAAAATTATCAACCTTCCATCCAGATGCTCCTCATGAAAAGCCATGAGGCTGAAAAAATGAGGGTACCAAAAAATAATATAAGGCTATCCAAATTCACACACTAAACCATAACAGGTGCTCAATCTGCAATTATCCAACATTAAATCCCACCCCGAAAACACATGTCAATGGATCATATCCACCCATATCATAATGAAACTATTCTTATGTGTTCCACAAAATCCTAAATCATACATCATAGCATAACCCATGTAATAAAAATGGGATTCTTGAACATCATGACATCATAAAACAATTAACATAAGATAAAGGACATCATAAAAATAATTCCATCACAACATAATCAAATCAATGTAATAATAGTGATAGAAACAGATACCTATATTATCTTATATGGAAAATAATTTTGATAAAACACTTGAACTCCATTCTTGAGGAAAATATCCTTTCTACTTCAATTTTTTTCCTTTCTTAACATGTCATAAAATTTTAAACTAAAAGAAGTTAATTAAAAATAAACTTGAAAATTTGTAAAGTAAGATTAATGTAAATAATGTTCTATGGAATCAAAATAATCCATTCATGTTGTATAAGTTAAAAAAACATTCCTCACGTACTTTGTCTGAAAAAATCAAAAAGTATATCGTACTGAAAATGACAAAAGGTTCTTTTCATATCATTTACTAAAAATTCACCAATAGGTAAAATTAGATTTTAAAAATTGTAGGAGGATAGAAATTATATTACATATTGAGGAAATATGGATGTGGATGATAAATATTCCCCAGAAAATTCTAAAGTATAAACAATCTCGGATAAAAATGAGATTGCGAGATTTTCCATTACCTTTGGTCCGATATGATTTGTAGATATCTGAACCTCCTATATAATGATTTAATCAATGTCATTGACTTATTCCAGAATAATATTCATTATTATTATATCATATATGGACATATTCTTATCTTCTTGTTAGTAATATTTCATTGTTAATTGTTATTTGGGTGTTTATTACTTTATGTTCTAATGCATGTTTTGTCGAATAAATTCTTCTTCATATTTTTATGTCATAGATACATCATTTACATAATTTAATTTGTATAACATATATCATATTCATTCATTCAATTCATTTATATAATCATGGTTTAGTGAAGATCATGTAGAACGAATCACATCGCACCGTGGAGACGGTAATCCTTACATACCCACGAGCAACGATATCGTTCCCATGATTGTGGAAATGTATTGAAGTGTATGGTGTATAATATTTTAGAATACATATCACTTAATAATCACATATAGTTGTTTCTTCCATTCTTATACCCATCCATTTAAGGTGGTGGTGGAAAAATAGATTACACCACGGCGTGGAGACGGTATTCTGGACGTACGCACGCGCGGTGATTTTGTTTTCTGTAGGATGGGTCAATAGTGAAATATGGTTGTTTCATATTTATAATAACATATCAGTATATGAGTGATACTTATGTTATTACTTTATTATGAAACGACAAAATAAGAGGAAGTAGAAGAAGAAATGAATTTGAAAGAATCGGTAAAGGATATTACCTCTTATTCGACACGCCTCTTTGAAACCTCCTCTTAGGATAATAAAACTGGTCTTTGAAGAAAATCAGGACCTCTAATATGTTTCTAGGGAGGATGAGAAGTAAAATGGGCAGGCATTGGACATTATTTAAGGCTCAATGTTGGGTAAAGAAGAGAGGGAGGAGGTTCCCTTTTATAAGTGAGGAGAGGGGCATCTTTTGAATTATATGAAATATTAATTTATAATAAATTCCAAATCCCCTTAAAAACCTCCAAAAATGACTCAAATCCATATATTAGATGAGATAGTGTTTTAATATCATCATCCAATATAATTTATACATGTAGGGAATTTATTTTAAACATTATCAACTTGATTTAATTTAATATATTTGATTAATTAATCATTTGATAAAACATCATTTATCATAATTAATAGTGATTATATTTGTTACATTTCTTAGAATTTATCCAAATAATTAAAATTTTCAACATATATATTTGTATTAAATATTTAATTAAAAATAATTTTGATAAAAAATAATTTTTAATAAAAATAATAAAATGTATATATTCAGACAAAATAATTCTGTAAAATAGGTTTTTTATAACATTAATTAATAATTTATTTGAAAGCTATAAATTTGATATATTATGTCTTATAAGTATTATTTTTAATAAAAACACTTATATGTATATATTAATATTCATAACAGAATGTATTTTAAATTATAAAACAAATTATTGGGGTGCTACATATTTCATATGGTATAAAAAATATAATTCACATAAAGAACACCAATAAAACATTATAAGATTAGAATGAATAAAATAAGAATATTTTTATGGAAATAAATGAACCTATACCAATAAAAGTGTATGTTGACATTTTGAATAATAATTTGTTCCTTAGGAAGAGAAATGTTTTATAAAATAATAGTAACCTCACTTATGAAAGTAAAAATAATATTTTTTCATGTTATAAAATAAAATATTATTTAATTATATCATAGTATAGGTAAGTAAATATTTTGTAAATGATAAATTAAGTGTTTGTATTTTTATACAACCTAAATTATTAATTTAAATTTTATTATTAATAGAATTGATTAATTTTTTTCCTAAAATAAAATCATAGTTTAATATTTTGTTCTCTTATTATTATAATATAATTTTATGAGTCTATAGATAATATTTTAATTATTTATAAAATCATCATTAATTTTGAAATTTCTATTTTTCCTATAATGATGATTTTGCATAAAATTTAAATTTACCATATTTTATAAAAGTTTATTTATAAAATTGAGTTAATTTTTGAATCATACAGGTTGAAAAATTATTTGGGTGAATATTGAAATTTTTTATAAAATTGTTTATTTTTGGGGATTAATGAAATATAACAAGTTACAATGTATATAAATAAATAAATTATTGAGAATTACTTGAGTCTTGGTTTGTGTAAGTTTCCATTTTATGAACTCATGGAGACAAGTTACTCTACTTATTCATGTAATCATTACTATTTCATGTCTTATCCCAAAATGATAAACTAAGGATTAAAAATGATAGAAGACCCCTCTCTTCCACTATAAATATAATCAATCACCACCTCTTCTCCTTACACTACAGATTTCATGAATCTTGTCCAATTTCTACCCAATCCTCTTGAAAAACCACTACCCCACTTCTATGGGACTTTAGTCTCAATAAAAGGACAAACCCTTATCCCTTATGGAGGTTCTTAAAGAAAAGAATTCAATAGGTAAAAACCTCTTTCCTCTTCTTTTAATATGTTTTCAATTTATTTTCCATTCTTATTCTCTTATCACATATTCTATCCAAACATGCATAAATAAAATATTTTCTTATATATATTTGAATATAATTATGTAAATTTAAAATCCACCATTAAGCATCTACTCCTCATCCTTTTATTCAAAAAAATGAAAACATTGTTTGTGTGGTGCTGATATACCGCCTTCATGGAGGTCATGGTTTTTTTTTCAATTTGTACTTTTGCATTGTTAGAAAACAACTTTTATGAATGAAATAGACAAATATATATTTTTTATATCCCCTTGATGAATCAACAAGTTGCATGAAACACAAATTATGGAAAAACACCCTTCAGGTTTATTTACAAACATAACAAGAAGGGTATCCACAAATAGATTTAAAACATCTTGAGGGTATGATGGTTCTTATGCCAAATACATGATGTCTAATAATTATGCATTTTATTTATTCCGAATTCAGTTACCATTATCCAAAGAATTTTCACAATGAAAAACATATGGATTAATTTTCATTCTCAGTTTATTTATGGAATATATTTTTTCAATTATTCTCCAGAAAATAATTTTTAGGAAGAATTTATTGTGATTCATATATTTTTGATTCGTGTTTCCACTATATGTAAACCTTATTGAGAATTTGAGCTCATCCATTTATTTATTTTCCTTCACATGATATAAAGAAGAGACCATTTAATGCATTATCAAGGATGTTGTTTGTTTTCTTTTTTAAAGCATGGGGTCGACACCTCAATTTATTTTTAAAGAAAAGACATCGTTAGACTGGGTAGAAGGAGAACCATTACATAGCCTGAAGGCCCAAGTCCAAGTGGCCTGAATACAAGGATTGAAAGCACATTTTTTGGCCCAAAGGACCCCTTGGTGAACAGAACTGCTACAATTCCCACACTATTACAGTGTCGCCTCCCCTACATTACCAAAAAAAAGTCCCACGGCCACTGTAATAGTACTGCTACAGTACTCCCTCTACAGTACTGCAACAGTACCCCAGAAATTCTCCCCTGCCTGGATTTGATCTTGGGTCTTTTTGGATGCCATGCAGGCGCCTGTACCCATACTGTTTGTTTTCTTTTCATAGGTATTATATTTCATTTTATTTTCCCATTGTAAAATGTGTTCCATGTGTCAATAAAGTCATTTAAGTATAATAAGTTGATTAATCATTGGTGATTTTATCTCTTGTATATATTATATTATAATAAAACTTCCACCAACTCTGTGATGCTCTGGTTGGGGTTGTCACATATCGTATTAGATAAATTTTAGTATAAACCAGGGGAACGTGATTTAGAAAAAAAAATATAGGGATCATATCCTAAGATAGACATTGATTATATCAATAGAAGAACATCCTAGAGTTTTGGTAAGGTATAATTTATTTTTCTATTCCTAGAAATATATCCATGTTCTAATATAATATGTCTATTTGGTTCTTATATAGATGTAAATAAGGATAAAAAATATGAAAAAGTGTGTCTGGTTGACTCGACATAACCTAGTAAAAGACAAAAGACCATACTACACACATAGTCTGAAACTCCTAGGTGATATACATTTGGTAATTCACAATCTCTTTATAATAAATTATGAAGGATTTAAAATTAAATGTTTACCCAAATAAACCATTCTAATTACTAAGAGAGTAGAGACACATAAATTTTACAATTTATATAATTTATTTCACCATCATTAGGATTATAATTTATTTTTCATAATATTATGATATAATCCAGTGTATACCATTGTTTATTAATGTAACCTAGAATAATGAGTATGAACCTTTCCAATGCATGTGTTCTGAAGAGTAAAGATGATATGGGCTTTTTTGAGCATAAGACAATTGTTAAAGGGGTGGAGTCCTCATAATATTCTCATTATATGAAGAGATTATATCATGTTGTAGAAAAATATAGATTTAATTATTCAATTCATGTTACTTAAAAGGGAAGGAAGATAAGATGATGAAATATGGGAAAAATAAATATAAAGGGAGGAATGGAAATAAGTATTTTTTTAGAGATGTGATAATTTTGGAGAGAGGAACAATGGATCTTGGTCAAAAAGAGTGGGAGTTTCCTAAAAGGGTGGAGATATAGGACCCCATTCTTGTGATGTAAAGTGTATGATTTTTTTCTTCCAATTTTCAATGTTAAAAATGTAAAGAGATGCAGAAATACCCACATTATTGTCTCATGTTTCAACAGAATATAACCAAAAAATGATAAAGAATTAGGGTTACAGTTATGCAACTGACACATATGATGAGAATTGATTATTATTCTTGTGTTTGGATTCAAGAATTATGTTTTTTGATTATCTTGAACAGTTTTTTGGATAAAATGATCATGAGATATATATGAAATTTACTTGAGTCCTTATTTTTTAAAAATTTCACTCATGTTATGAATAGGCAATGTAATCAAGAGAAGATATTCTATTTCAAGTTTATTTTCTTGAAAACACATTAATTTACATAGATAAACATAAATTTGTTATTAATGTTGAGATAAAATTAAATAGATTATTATGTGATAGTTTTTATGACCATGAAGGTGGTGAGTGAGTTGATGGTTTGTGTTATCTATGAATTATTAGATATTTTAATTTAAGGAATATATTTAATAACTCGATATTATATAGCTAGATTCATACATATTTTACATTGTTTTAAGGGATAATAATGTATTCATATAATTGGAATATGACAATAAGGGAAAAAATATTTGGGGAATCTTATGTTATGTTGATTTTTGAAATTTAGTGCCCTTCCATTTGAATTTTTGGCATAGAATGTGGAAATAATTAATTTAGATTAGACATAATATTGTGTAATTTTATAATTGATAAATTAATAAAATGAAAATTACTATTTAGTAAACATTTAATGGTTGACGAAATTAATTTACGATTTTTCG
The DNA here is from genome assembly GCA_963277665.1 of Viscum album. Classification (NCBI taxonomy): domain Eukaryota; kingdom Viridiplantae; phylum Streptophyta; class Magnoliopsida; order Santalales; family Viscaceae; genus Viscum; species Viscum album. Next base: position 322,870,244 of record OY728127.1, read on the forward strand.
ATTCGTAAAATATTCGTTAGGAATGAAAAATTCTTTTTGAGTATTTATTTACCAGTGTAAGGGATGACATTACTGGTGAAATTATCCTAGTATTACCAAGAAAACATAGAAGGAATGATCCAACATGGGTTATTATTGATCATCTAATAAAATCTGAATATTTTCGTGCTATAATAGATGATTTCACTTTAGAGAACCTAGAATGAATCTACATTAATTATGTTTTAAGACTTCATGGTGCAACACTATAGATTCTGTCAGATCAAGATCCTCGTTTCACTTCACAATTCAAGAAGTGTCTTTAGAAGGATTCATATAAAAAGCTTCATTTCACTACTGCTTATAACACTCATATATATGTATAGTTTAAAAGGACTATTCAAAGGCAATGAGACACGTTGAGTTTATGTCACATGATTTTCAAGGTATATGGGATCATCAAAACCTTTGGTAGAGTTTTCTAGTCACAATTACTTCCATTTTGTCATCAAATAGTTTTATATGAATCATTATATAGAAATATGTGTTTAACTAAAACGTATTGGAATGAAGTTGGAGAGGGTAAACTTATATTCCCATAAATTATTAGTGAGAAAAAAAGGTAAATACATTAAAAGATAATATTAAATAATCTTCATGTTTGAAAAGAGTTTTGATGAAAACCATGGAAAGTATTTGGAATTTCTTGTTGGAGATCATGTCTTTTTAATATACCTCCATAGAATAGTGACTTTATGTTTGGTAAGAAAGGGAAACTAATCCCTATTTATGTCATAATATTTTACAATATGGTATGAATTAGAGTTGTATCCTACCAATTAAAAAAGCCACCAAGTCCCTCTTATGATCCCATTTGTTCCACATATCATTGTTAAATAAGTACATGATAGACCCAACACATTTACTCACCTATGATGTAATATAATTGGAACCTTATTATTATTATATTTAGGAGCCTATTGAGATTATTGAAAAAATAGATAAATTAATGAGGAATTGGATGAATGGAATATTTAGGAATATATAAGAAACCATAAAATGTAAGAAGCACTGTGGGAACCCAAATGAATACACAATCACCCTTGGTAAACTCTATGTTTCATTTACATAAATAACTATTTTTATAATAATTCTCTATCTATGATATCTGCTTCTCCAAATATCCATCTATGTATAGATTGCATGACAAAGATTATCCTCCATCACATGTATGGTACAGTCTTTCTACACATCTGTTAGTGGGTGCAAATCCATACACAACATAACCAATAATCTAAATGTATTAGGTAAACCTTTTCAAAAGAATAATGTAATGTGTGTGTCACTATATGAATCTATATTCCATGATATACCAGGCATATAAACATCTCACAAACATAAAACTCTACCAACTACTCTAATGATAGAGTCTCCGGATAAGGAATGAAATTCCTACCTTCTTCAATCGATCAAGAATAATACAAATAAAATAATTCATATGGCGAGTCCTAGGGAATCCCATCATAAATTCAAATGTTACGTCATCTGAATTCCACTCTAGAATGATAAAAAAACTTTACTAATCATATTGGCCATTGATTCTTTCCTTCACCTGCTCATAGGTGTAGCATCATGTCACAAACCTGTTATCTTCTTTTTCTTGTCTATCCAAAAAAACTGTCTTCATATGTCACATTAAATTTGGGTCAAAAAAATTGCAACAACCACTTTGAGACATGAAAATCATGCATCAAACCCTCCCACATACTCAAAGACACAAAAACACAGTAATTGAGGTTTATGATATTCTCCTCATCTATCAACGTGTTAGAAGGTGTCCCCCACCTTCATGGCATTACCATAATGGTAAAAATTATGGATACTCCGAATAAATATTCCTGATCTATCTCAATTGTGTATACATCATCCAATAATAGACTACTCTCATATTCTATGAAATCTCTCGAACCACCACGTGCATCTCAACTAGTAGAGTCATCTTCTTCCAATCATCCCGAGACTCCTATGTAGTCTGAGTCTGGGTTTTTCTTTTTAAACTATCAACAAGAAATTTTCTTTTCTTGGGAATATGTGCTAGTTCAAAATAAAATTACTTCCTTAAATCCACCTATCTCAAATTCCAAAGATGTAAATATTTTTGCAAAATGATATAACATAATTTTTTATGATCAATATACATAGTAAACTTCTCACACAATATTTAATTCCACTAACACTTCATCTCATAAATCCCCATAACCAACACAAGTTCATTGATTGGGTAATTCCATTCACGTGACATCAACACCTGAGACCCATACACCAATACTAGATATTTCTAAATGAAAATTACACCAAGAATGATCAAAAAAGCATGACGAACCATCGTGTACCCCTCAACTATTTCATGTAGGACCAAGATTGGTGCTGATTCCAGGTGTTTCTCAAACACCTTTAACAAACCCTCTCATGCTTCCAACTGTAAAAAATTTATCCAATTCATGGTCAAGCCTGAATGTGGTTATTCCCATTAGTAATAGTCCTGGATGAATCTCTAATAACATCAAGCTATTCCTAGAAGGAAATAGATATCAAAAAATTTATTTGACTTCCCCCAATATACATCTTCCTGAACATTATCTAGGTCCAACAACACACCATCATCTAATATGATGTGTCCAATTAAGTGTAAATTACTAATAAAAAATTAACACATAAATATCTTGACATATATAAGATTCACTCTGAGTGTTCTAAAAATGAGTTCAAGTTGTTTTTCCAAATTATCATGAGGTTTGGAGTACACCAAGATTTCATCGAGAAATAAAACAACAAAATGATCAAGGTTATAATGGTGGATTCTACATAAAAACTACTAATATGTTCATCAATCCAAATGAAATTATGAAGAACAAATATATACCCTGCATACTTTTTAAGGAAGTCATTAGTATATTAGATGTTTGAACTCTCATCTGATGATCCACTAATATCCTGCCTATCTTGAAAAGGAAACAATCTCCAATCAACTTCTCAAACAGAAATTTGATACATGAATTAGGATATATGTTCCTCACATTTGACTAGTAAAAATTTTAGTGACCAACACACAAGGGGAAACTCTCATCATCATTATTATCCAATATCCTGGGTGATCCCCAAGGTGACGCACTCGGATAGATAAACCCCTTATCAATTAACTTCTCCATCCGAATCGTGGACTCTGGAGGATCTATTGGTCGTATTTTTTATGGTGGAATAAAAATAGGTTCATCTTTGGGAATGATCTCAGTAGTAAATTAAACATCTCAATTAGGTGTAATCCCTCTGAATCCATTAAGAAACCAATCCTATAACATATCCCCTATGGATGGAAAGTCATCTTTTTTTCACACCCTCTTCAACCCCATTAGACAACCTGCCTGGGTAGTGAGCTATCCCATTTGATGAGTATTTTTCCCTTCTCACCCACCAAAGACATCCAACTCTATACAATTAATATATTTTTCACCCATTGGAGAAAAAATACACTCTCTTATGGAATCAATCAATATGTTCATGGTATTATACTGACCATTACATACCTAAAGTTATGTCGAATCCGAGAATGATTAGGATGTATAGATCCCATTGAAAATTTTACAGTACCACTTCGAGAAAACATTATTTTCACAAGCATATCCCCCAGACTATACTCTAAATTGGTGTATCTATAGTTAAAAACCTCTATGTGAACTCCACTGCTGTGAGAAAATAATTTAAAGGTTTTGATGAAATAAATTAATGATAGGAAACAATATCAAATAAGGAATAGAAAATGTAGAAGCTACATGAATTGTACCTCTCAATGCTGAAGGACCAACTTCATTATCCACCAGTGTTGGGGGAACTACATGAAAATATCCAACCCCACTTTCATGTGATTATATCTAAGTCCCCAAAGCTTCAACACTCACCTGATACAAGCAATATTTCCCTGAAGTACCACATCCACTACCTCTACCACCGTAGTAAGAAGAACTCCTATTTCCATCCTGATATGGTGTAGAATACCCCCTTAATACACATTGATTCAATATAGATTCCCCATTATTAATAATTAGTTACGGGTTCCTATAGTACTCTTATCGATGTCCAATATTTCTACACGATTGACACACCACTTGTGGAGAGGGACATTGTACACATAGTGTACTAGCCTACCACACTAGTGGAAATTTAATAGGGAAAGGTCCAATGTAACTACCCTTCTACCTTGGACACTTTTTTTAACGTCACTTGTTAATTTTCTCATAATGATACATCCCTATCTCAGAAGACATACCTCCTCCTCATCCAACAATAACTATCTTACCTTCATAATAAAAATCTTTCTGGTCTTCTCCACTATGAGATAAAAAATCACCTCTTCTTCAAACATCACAAGCCTGAATATGATTACCTAGGAAATAACTTTAAACATATGTCAATCCTAAAATATTTTTTCTAATTTGACCTCATCTTCTGCCAACACTAGAGGAAAGTGATTAAAATATGTAAAACATCTAAAATAGTCCATCATAGACATACCCCCTCCCCCAAATTCAATCTCATGTGCTCAACTACTATCTACTAGATCACTATCTCTGGATATATGTTCTCTTACAAGATCTCCTAGAAGCTTATACATAACATGACATTATCCTTTTAATTCAGATCCAAAAGATCCCACATATGTTGTTTTGGTCCTCATAGAATATATGTATCCATATTGACCCTCATCCCAGTAGGAGTCTCTATGTGGTCATGTATAGTCTGGATATACTCAATACATAACTCATCTCCCATAGCTCCACCTTCTCCAGAAACATTCGGAGGGTGCTGCAACATAAAATCCCTCATCAAGTCACACATGAACATGAAAACCCAACCTAGGACTCTTTCAATGGATTTTATGAACTAATACTACTCTCTAACATCCTCAAACAACACTATCAGTTTCCTATGTTATACCATTGGTGGATCATCAATATCAATGTCCTCCTATCTCCCTATCAATAGGAGACTCCATGGAAGGATAACTCTGCAATCCCCACATGGAAATTTGGATAATTTTCTCTACATAAACAGATTTATGAGATAACCAATAAGAAATGATATGTCTTTCCCAAAAACACCGCTACATGGTCAAATGTATGGTGGTAATACTACCCTTAACTACCCTATATCAATGTTATGGTCAAAAAAATTTATACTCCTTTTCACCATTGAATTTTCTTATTTAGGAACATAATTATCATTATACTACATCATTTTACCACTTTTAAATTTTATGAGCCACTATTTTCAAAACGATTTCCCATTGGAAAATAGTTCATGTTCAACAACATTCCCAAAACCTGTTTTCACATGTATGAAAATAATGATTCATGTAACAAAATTATCCTGAGTCCCTAGAATGATGCATTCTTACAGAAACCACATGTGTTACCTATCCCTGAGTCAAATCATAACAAATATCTGAAACAAAAGTCAAATGACACCACATGTTCATCACCTATGGTGAAATAATATTAATATGTAACATCAAATAACATTAACAACAATATAGCACTAAGTAGTTATGTTATTCCCCATATATTGATAATATACATATATAAAAAAGTTTATAAAAAATCACTAACTCATCCTAGTAACATTTCAACCTTTCCCTGAATTTCTATAAAATGGAAAATAAAAAAAGTAGGGTCTGATTTAAATTTTTTTCCTCTTGAACTGGGTTCCACACACCGGTGGTCCCATGCCGGTCGCCACATGACCTCATCCACAGCGCCCCATATTCCACAGGTTGTCTACTAGAAATGAATGTCTAATGTTGATCATGTAGATAATATATGATTTTTTATAATAGTAATACATTAGAGGAAAAAAATAAATAATAAAAAATATAAAGCCAGATGTTATCACAACCAGTACAATAAATTTTTTACAAGATAACCAAAAAATGGAAATAATATATCAATACAGTGCAGTAGATATTCCATGCAAAAATATGTGCCAAGTGTCAAAATGAAACTCAAATGTCGAGACATTGATAACTCCCAAGAAGGTCCTGAACAAATTCTAACTCCCTCATCTATGATCCATTACCAACCCATCAACCTAAAAGAAGGACTTATCCATTAACCTATCATGAGACAATGAAATCTATTATATTACTAATCAGATAGCATGAGTATATTGATATTGTAACTCAGTAAGCCACCAAAAATGGTGTCTAATGAAATATCCAATAATAAACGGTGTATAAGTTTTTATAATTAAATATAAAAATTGAATATGTAAATAATTAAGACAATCAAAAAATTTTAATTTAATGAACCACATATACTCTCCTAGTTCCATAGGACACTTTAACATCAGTACCTGCTTTGGCCCACACCAGAGTCTAAACTATCCCTAAGGGATATCTTGTTATATAATTCGACTGTAACCATTCTATATAGCATCTCATATCTTAGAATACCACTGTTTCCATTATATTTCTCAATTATCATATGTAGTTCATTATTACCATTCATTATTTCAATCATTGACTCAATAATTAATTAATCAACTTGTTCCAATTAATTAACACTACAAATAATTAATCTTCTCAATATAATTTATAAAAAAATATATTAATAAATCATATTAATATCATTCATTAGCTCAACAATAAATAATATTTATTGTCTTATTAATTAGGTCTACCATAAATTAATCATAAAATATCATTAAATAGCATAAAAATTATTTAATCATGTCAATATCATTAATAAACTCAATAATTAATTAATATTATCAATCCTGTTAATTAAATCAGTAGTTAATTAATCATATCAGTCCTTTTAATTAACATAATAACTAGTTAATCATATCATCCAATTTTTTTAGAATAATTGTCTAATCATGTAAATTCAGTACTAATTAAATTATGAACTTATCACATCAATTACATTAATTGATTTCCTAATAAATTAATCAAAATCCACCATCCCAACAATAGCATAAATAATTCATCAAAAAATTATTTAATTATCAATATTAGTTTCTTATAATTAATTCCACAATAAATTATTCAAATTCACAATATAGATATCTCCTATTTAAATCCAGAATAAATTAATCACAATATATAATTCAAATATCCCCAATTTCAAATCATTAACATAATTAATTATTTCAAAAATTTATATTATTAAACCATGATCTGAATTTCTAAATATATTCTAAAAATTTTAATTAGAAAAAATAAATTGAAATCATGACATTAGGATTTGAAATATAGACCACCTACCTCAATTTGATTATGAATGATTTCCTAATAGAAATCCCTTAAATTTGAGGGGCACTATGTTTTAGAACAAGATCCTATTCTAAAATCCAATATCCAGATAGAACAAATAAATTACCATTATTTCTATATTTGTATCCATAATCCTACCTCTAGATAAAATCAAAACAAGAAGGAAAACCAATTCTATGATTGGAGATGAAAGGAAGAGGAATAAGAAATCAATCCGGATATGATTATCTTATTAGAAGGGGTACAAATCAATGATATTGATTTTGAATCATGATGAATGAATGTCATCAATTATTCAAATCTGATGGGGAGGCTCTAAAATTGTAAGGAAATGAGTTGGACTATGTTGGGATATAATATGGTGATTTTTGTTGGATAGAATGATTTAAATCAAATATTTGGGTAATTTAAGAATTCCCTCACACTTTCCTAAAATAAATTTTAAGGTTTTACTTAACCATGTGCCTTAATTGTTCACCACTTTTTTGGGGGGGTGAATAATCTATCTTTTTAGGGCACATAATTTTACAAACTGGGTGGTAGACATGTGAATCCCTCTATTAGAGTTGATCTATTTTCTATATGTTGGAATATGATTTTCCTAAACCTTAAAACATCAATGAACTGGTCACATTCATCTATTTTTAACTAAATATCTTCCAAACACACCCCAATGTAAAACCCAATTAAAATTTTCTCCACATTCGGAAAAATATTACTAGAAAATTAGCCCAATTAAACTCCATAAAGAGTAGGGTTATTACATCATTTGTCTTTAATAATGTATAAAATTTGTTCTAGGTGAGATTTATTCAAATAATGTCTATAAAATTAGTTTTTAACATGTTTGTAATATGTTCCAGTTTTCAATTCATGACTTATGTCTTTCTTTTAATTAGGGAGTAGAAAATGTCTAAAAATGATTAAAAATAACTCCCATGCTTGTAAAACATGGATATGATTTCACTCATGGAATGTGGATTTATAAATGATAGAGTACAAATGAATATTTTAGGATAAAATAATGGATTGAGAAACTAATAAAAATTCACAAATTCATAGGTTATGGAAATATAATCATACCCAACATATACATTAACGATTCAATATAACATGGATTTTTTTACATAGAAATAAAATTTTGGAAAAATTAATAATTAAAAAAATTGACAGAAAATAGTTGAATGTATATATTATTTATGAAAATGAAAAATATAATTATTCTAGAAGTCATGAAATTTAATTAAACACTATTATTAGTTCTTATACACTCAGTAATTTAATTTTAATATTTATTTATTTATTTTATAATTAATTTTCTAGGATAATAATAATTAATCTTTATGGAGATAGATAACTTAATGATTTTCATAGAATAATATTAGACGATTGGGGTATTTATACAGTTTCCTCTAAAATGGAACTATGGTATATCTTCTACCATTTTCAATTTTCAAAAAAAAATTGTTTTTCATAAAATAATTAATATTATACCATTATGTATAACATTTTTAACTCAGAAAGGGCCCTCCCACTGAGAAAATAGCTTACCAAACATCTACATCATTCTATAATTATTGTGAAATAATTTTTTCTTCAATGTAATTATTTATTATAAATATTTTCAAAGAATACAATTTTCTCTTTGGTAGAATTATAGATAAATACTTTTTTATCCTTCTAAATCATTAAATTTTTTTATTCTGTCCTTTGTATCAATTATAGTTTTCAATACAAAACATCATTTTATTCCCAATATTTTACAATTCTATTATTTTATATTATAATTCCAAAATTGTTTTAGAAACCAATTATACTGTAATTTGATTAATTTTACCAAATTATAATCTACCAAATCATTCCAATTCCAATGTGATAGATATTTATTTATACCCATAATTTCATTTTTGATCATCTACACTAATCTCGCTTGTAACATTAGAAGTTATTTTATAAAAATAATTTCACTATTATATTCTAAAATTCATATTGGTTAATTAATTCATGGGTAATAGGATGTTCATGTTTTATGAGTAAAAATATTCCTATTCATTAATGGATTCGTGATCCAAATATTAAAATGGGTCCCCAAGTCATTGAAAATGGATTATTGGATTTTTAATATGGTGAAAATATAAAGCAAAAACATTCAAGAAAAACATTATAAAAATTATTTATAGATTTTTTTATACATCATCCAACTTGTATTCAAAATAAGTATTATATAAAATATAGAAAACCACCTTTTAATTAATAAATTCATCCATAAAGTCAATTCCCTAGGGATAAAAATTTATATAAATGTTTAGTTATTTTTTATTTTTTATTTATTTTTAAGATCAATCTAAAAAAATTACATTTATTTATGTTTTTAATAAAATAATTAGATCCCTGATATAGAGATTAAAAATATAATTCCAGATTTATTATATTTTTTTATTTTCTAAAATAGCATACATATACTAGATTGTGATTGAAATTCATTATAAATGAAATTTAATTATTTAGAATAAAATATTCTTATCTCATGGTGGTTGAAAATTTCCAATATATATGAAAACCCTCTCAATATGTACAAATTTATTTTATTTAAGCTTCAATGAATAGTTTTTATGATATTTTGAATGAATAGATGAGGAAAAAATGTAGTATACTTGATTTTAATTCCAAGGGATATTTCAATAAATGTATAAGTGTTTATCATTCAATAATTCATGTAATATCCTTGATTTTTTGTCTAATTGTTTTTAATTAAATGGAATGATTTCGAGACAACTAAATATGATGGTGCGTGATTCTGAGGCCTGGAGTGCCCAGAATGATCCGTCGATGTTCTGATAAACATTAAATAGTGTGCATAAGTAGTTTTACAGAAAAAGAAAAATAACACTAAATTGGTGGACTGGATCAGAAATCTGAGTGCACTGTTGCACTCAAGATGGAGGTTTTACCCTAGGGGCGACTTAATTTTAGTCGGTGCAGGCCTCCTATGAGAAAACCCAAAAATGGCATAACCGTAAATAAAATAATTAAATAAAATAATTTAATTTTTATAATGTTTACAACTCAAGAATGGTAAATCAGATTAAAAATATAAGACCACTGCTCAACTTTTGAGGGTATTCTCTCTTTAGGCAGATACTAATATTGGCTGGCTTGGGCCACGAGTGCAAGTATGTGTTTGGCCGTAAATAAAATAATTAAGTGACAATTATTTTATTATAAAATCTATAACATTTAAACAGTAACTCGTTTTGGAAATCCGAGAGTACCTTTGGGTTCGGTGGGGCATTTTTCACCTAGGCTGAGAATAACCTCGACCGGTGTGGGTCAAGGGTGACTGATAAAAAAAATTTGAACTTTTTTTCAAGTAAGTTCATTAAATGTGTGAGTGGCTTTTTATATCTTTTGAACCGAGGCTCGGATTAAATATCCAAGGGCACCGTTGAATCCACAACACTGAGATTCGCTTAAGGGATGCTTTACTTTGAATATAGTAGGTTAGAAGAAAAATTTATGTCTTTCGACTTTTAAAAGAAATGAAATAAAATAATTTTGTAATTTTATTTCATAACCTCCAACGAACCAATTAAATGGCGGGGTCGGCGGTGTGTCAAGCCATTAAATGGGATGACCTGAGAACCTTTGGTAACGATGAAGTTGGGGAAAATAAGGAATATTCCTACTTAATGATCCCCATTATTTCACCACACCATTACTTACTCTCTCCCTCTCCTTTATATATGGAGCAAGGGATGGGTTATCAGAGAGCTTCACCAAGTAGTGAAGTGCGAAAGGAACACCACGACTCCAGTCCCTCAGAAGACGAAGCTGACCCAGTAGGAGGTGACAGATGACACAGATCAAAATGGAGACAAGCGTGTGGAGTCTCTATGAACTAGTCGTTGGAATGAATAACATGATCCACCTTCATGAACAAACGTTTCTCCGATGTTTCAAGGTAGGGGTTATTTTCACTGTGCGTTTTTGATTTCCTATTCCCCGATCATGAAATTATACGAAGAACACCTGTCAACTGACTGAGGGGTTGACCCACGATTCATTCGTCTTTGTGGGAGGTTATTACGGAGAATCTTATGGGGTTAATCTTGTTGTTTTATTTGTTATTGATCCCTTAACCCACCTCAAGTTTACGATCTAACGCGGAGGTTGTGGGCCTAACAAACCCAGCCCAGACCCCCAGCTATCTTGCTATCCTTGAGCCACCATGGGAGACTGCGAGCAATTTGAAGCACGCTGCAAGAGGAAGTTCAATGCTCATTAGCCGCAGAAAATAGAGGAGGTGGCCGACATGACAGCCAGCCACAGGAAAAAAGGCGGAGTGACCGTTGCGCCGCTAGTAAACGGAAGTCACTACCAAAGTCGTTGCGGAGGCCAAAACCGCTTCTGGTGGGTTCTGCGGTGACCGAGCGATGCCCCCCGCGACGCCGCTTCTAAACCAACCGAACAACCTCAAGGCTGTTTGGGAATCCGAGATACTAGGGGGGGGTTACACCCCCCTATGTCAGACCAAACAAGCATGCCACCCTTGCACCAGGCCACCGCCCTCGGACTAGGATGCTTCCCTCGCACTGGGCTGCCACGCTGCCCTCAAGCCAGGTCATCGCCCTTGTGTCGGCCCACAGCCCTCGAATTGAGTCGCCGCCATTGAGCCAGGCTGCAGCCCTCGAAGCGGGTCGCCGCCCTCGTAGTGGGCCGCTGCCCCCGCCAGCCGCCGCGCCAGCGGGCCACCGCCCCCGGACTGGGACACCTCCCTAGCGGGCCGCCACCCCTTGACCGGGCCGCCATTTTAGCCGGCCTCGGCCCCACGAGGGCCAGGACAATCCATTGCGGGACTCCCTATTCGGAGAATCATCATAAAATACATTCATTTGAGGTATATAAACCACATGAAATAAATAGTTTGTGAATATGGAATCTATCTCATTGAAGTAATCAATGACCCAAAAATCACACACCTCAAGAATAGTCATCCCTTGAATTAACCATAACACCTATATAATAAGAATAAATATATTACATTATTTTTAAGAAATCAACAATGATTTATAACATATATTTAAATATTTATCTTATTTCTGAATTATAAATTTAAATATTTAATCAGTTATGTCCACTCTACTAGTTTTGAGGGTGTTCGGTTCATTATTTGAAAATGGAATCGATTTATTAAACATGATAAAAATGTTCACTATTTAAACATAAAAATAACATTATAAGGTAATTTAATTTCATAATTTTCAATAAATTATAATTTAAAAACCAAAATGATAATTTTCTATAAAAAATGAACTATTTTTTGATAATGGAGATGGTGGGTTGTACATACACATATATAACATTTCCATTATTCAATTATCACCCTGAAAAGAAGGAATGTTATAGTTTATCGTTAAATAATAATAATAATATCATATATAAAATAATAATTCCTTAAATATAATTATATACATAATTCTGGTTATGTGGTGATGAAAATAGAAACACATTGCTTCGTAGAGTTAGTAATCTGCAAGTACCAGATTGACATTATCATTTTTACATTGAAAAAAATGATAAATTATGTTTTCATAATGATAAATATTTCACTAATATTATTATTATTTTATTTATTTCATATATATTCATCAAAATTATCCTAATTAAGTACAATTTAAACAATTTTTCGAAAATGAATAACATCACTTCACGAGGTGATAGTCTTCCGTACACATGAGTGAATTTATTTAATAACATCTAGAATGATAAGTAGAAATATATTTGTGATATTATAATAGAAAAAATCTAAATATATTAAAAATATCACATATATATATATAATTAATTCATCATCAAATCAAGCCGTGAAAGGTGATGATGGAAAACGTGTGACAATGGTTCATTACGCGGTAGTCAGTCTTATACATGAATGATGATTTCATATAACATTTAATGGAAGAGGATATTGATTTATGTTATTAAATTAATATATTAGCTTTATGTTTATATTATATAATTTTTTTATCTTATGATCATAGTTTAATATTTTTTGGAGGAGGTGGAAGGATATTTAGAAAAAAATACATAGATCATAATATTCTCTCATCTACGACCAACACATTATGATGAAGCTTAAAGTAATAATATAATGTTTTTAAGAATTATAATGGAATTATTGGAAAAGGGGATGGATGTTCGGAAGTTATTTTGGTTAGAATTGTCCTAAAAATTGATTTACTATGTTAAATATGAGAAGAGATCAGGTGACATGTTTTATGGGAGGTGAGTGGAAAAGAAGTAATTTTTTGGAAAAAAAAGGTTAACCCACAATTTAGAAATTAGAAATTGTCCAAAATAGAGTATAATAAGGAAATATAAAAGATAATTTTTACATATTTGATGAATTTTTTTACTTGTTTTTAGTTTATTATGACCCTTATATTTTATGTTTAACCACCATTAAACACATATTCACCTTAACTGTATAATTTATTTTACTTTTCCCCTATTAATTTTGTGAAAAAAAAATTAAATTATTAAATTATATATATTATTCTAATTCAAAATATAAAATCAAATTTACCAAAATTTATTTCAATTAATTGTGACAATTTAATTTAAAATTAAACTTGTATATGTGATGAAAACATGTGTTCTCAAGATGTGTATTTCTCAAGGATAAGATGATTTTATATAAAATATATTAATAGTATTAATTTATTTTAAATTAATATAATATTTATTTATTTATAAAATAAAAATTTACTCTAAAATATTTCTTAATATGTGTTATATTAGTTAATTAAAATTGATAATCATAATTAATTTTAAATCAAATATTTAAAAATTCCTGTATTTAAACAAAAAACAAAATTATATGAAAATCCAATACAAATTTGATTTAAAATATTCAGGTGTCTTAAATATAAGAATATAATTAATATATGACATTAAATTATATACAATAAATAATTTGACTTTTAATTTTCCTAATTTGTTGAAATGGAATTACGTTTTTACAAAAAATCATAAATTTTTTTATTATTCAATAAATTTATCAATACTTAAAAAATCCCGAAATTGAACCAATTAAAATTTTTATATGAATATTTTTAAAAATAATTTAATTTTTAAAAAAAAAATGGAATTTTGAAAAAACAATTTATAATATTTTTTTTAACAAAATTATTTTTTTTAAGATAACATATTTTTGAAGATTGAAATTAATTTACAAATACCTTGATTGATTATTTAAAAAAGTATTATAAATAAATTATATTGATTAGGATATGTATATATATATATATTTCATAATTTATTAACACTATTTAAACCCTATAATTTAACAGCATCTTAATAACTGTTATATATATCGTAGGTTTTTTATGATCAATGTTGAATATTAAATACATTATATAAAAGATTTTTTTTTTATAAAATATCGTATTTACACATCCTACAAAATATAATAGATTACATCCAAAAAATATAAACATTAACCAAGTAATCTATGTAACGATATTCGATAATAACAATTTTTTAAAACTAAATTATAATAATGATAATTAAAACATTCGCTTGATAAAAGATAAAAGGATGTATAATGTTCATCTTGTGTAAAACAAACATGGTTCAAAAATATGAGAAAATAGGTGGTATGTGAATATTTGGAAATGAAATATAATCATAATTCTTGTATTAATGAATGGAGTTATAGATATTGTTGATCATAAGAAAGTGAAATTTGAAGAGAATAATAACAACAACAACAAAATATAAAACAATGATGTGTGAAAATGGTCTTTTATTTTGTCTGAAATAAGACGAATATAGAAAAAATTATTTCATGATCCTTTTCATAGAGTAATATAATTGATTTACCATATTGAATAATAGAATAAGGAATCATAATAAGTTAATGTGTATAATTTTATCCATTTATCATTGTCCACCATAATCTCATCTTTTTCTCCAAATGATGGGTATTTATAATGATTTTTTTTTCACTCCTGAATCCCTAAAATCAACATATAAAAGACCAAATAAAGATAATACTTATAATCAAGGTATTACACCTATATTTACACATTATCCAAAACCAAAATGGTTATAATATGGTGATATATTTTTCAAATTTGATTAAACAATCATATGATGAAATGATATATTAATATAAAAAATTCAACAATAATACCCATAGTTCAAACAAAATCATTCTTAAATAACATCAACTATATATAGTGTTTTAACATCAAATTTTATCTCAAACCATTTTTATCTCATTCCCAAACAATGGTGATAAATATTTGACATATCATTAATCACTATGTCCCCTATTCACATATCAATCACATAGTCTTATATATGATAAAACTCATGTTCCCATAATTTCCTCAATATAAAACATACCCTATTCAATAAAATAGAAATTATTTCTTCAAAATATAAGTTCTTAAAATACATTCAACTAAAGCATTATAAATAATTTAACCAAATAAGGTTTATCCTAAAATATCATTTATCACTTCATGATATCATTGCTTAAAATATCAAAGGGATTTATAGAAATTTGAAAATATGATCATTATTAATTTTATAAAACTATTTTGATATCCATAAATATTAAGATAATCAATATGAGAAAAAAAATAATCTAAAAATATATCTAAATCATTCATCTAATACCACCTATAATATCCCAGAACCCACACAATTGGATCAGAGGCTGAAATCCAAAATATTACATTTCCAGCTATGATATTGTTGAAGGTGACATGATTTTCATCATTGAAAAAATAAAAAAAATCAAATGGAAATATGGATCACTTGAATTATCAATGAAGTTTTAGGTTTTTAATTTTAATAAATAAATAATTATTATATGAAAAAACCCCACATATTTTAATGTTGATATCTCAAACCTAACCCAACTTTTCTAGTATCACATTATGTCATCATCATCATCATCCATGTGAAGTAACTTCATTAAATAATTCAATCAACCAAAATATTTATAACTAAGTGAAAATATACACAATAAGTGTGATCTCAAATTCATAGTAAGAGTGAACATAAGAATTAATAATTGAATGTCATCATTTATTGTAAGATAAATAGATGGGTATAATGAAAAATAAATGTGAACGAAAATAAAAAATGAGTATTAGTAGCCATTAATTCTTATATCATTAAACATGAAAAAATGTAATAAGGATTTAAAAAAGTTAAGGGTATTCATAATCAATAAGTGTGGTCCTTGTGATATCAATCTTGATCAATTAAAACATTTGTAGCTCATTACAAGTATAACAAAAACATGTTGGTTTCTTGGGACCCTATCTTCATAGAAGACATATATAACCCCTACAAAACCCTTATTAATGGAATAATCATATGATTAATTTTTGATATAATTATTCAGAGAACATAATCACCAGCCAGTTCATTGGAGTACTATATGGGTTCACCCATCATATAAGTAGTAATGGTCTCACAACCCGCTATCTAGGAACACATGTTTTATAAGAAATATCAATGATTAGAAACATGAATAATTTAAAATAGATTGAACTTCATAATGAAAATCATAAAAACAATCATTATTTTTTTATAAATAGATTAACCCAAGGAAAAGAAAAGGGTTCTATAATTATATCATGGAAACATGATTGAATAGTGAAATAAATGTGTTCCATAATAATATCTATAAATCATTATTAAACCATAGAAAAGAAATGTATTCTATTAAAATCAATTTGAAACAAGATTAACCCATTTAGATTATATTTGGTTCATAAAAAGAACATTGAAACGTGATTAACCCTTGAAAAGAAATGTGTTTTAAAACAATTTCATTGAAACATTGATAACCTATGGAAATGAAATGGGATTTTAAAAAAACATTTATTCATCAACATAAATCATCTAAATAACAAATAATAATGGTATCCATGGATCTTATACCTAGTAAAGCACAAGTATCATCGATGGATTTCATCTTTGATGGAAAATAATTTTGAAGTATCTTTTTTATCATTTCAAAAGGAAATATGTTTTATTTTAAGATCAAAATTTTAAACAAAAATGAAATAAAATATGATTCAAAAACTTTTCATTATTAAAAACATTGAATATTTACCATGGGTACATTAATGTTCACTAAAAAATTTCTTGAGGTATATATCCTTTCTTCTTTAAAGAACACTATTTAAACTATTAAAAAATTTCAAAGTCATTTTCTTATGAAATAACCATCATAAAATTTAATGAAATATTCAATGATAATAATGTTCATGATGGATAGAATTTTGGTTCATGTCTTAAATTTTAAAATAAAGATTCCTTTCACATTTTCGATAAAAGTAAATTGATAATTTTTTTGGAAAATGATATGAATATTCTGTAAAATTGTAATTTTTAAATGTTTAAAATGGGTGAAAATTTATTTAATAAATAATTTTATGAAATTAAAAAAAATTGAAAACTTATTTATAAAATATGGTTTTGTAATAGTATTTTCTTTCAATCTAAGAGATAAAAAATTATGATTTTTCATTAAAAAATTATTTTGAACTCTTGAGTTCATAAAAAAAATAAAAATGGGTGACCAAAATTTAATCTAATAAAAAAATATAGGAGAATAAAATTCAAGTAATTATCAAGTGATGGATTATAATACATGATCATGAAAATAATAAATATAAAAAATCCTAATAAATGATAAGATTATATCATAAAACCATTACAACTTTGGTAAAATGTATTGCCTGTACCATCAAGTAATAAAATTAAAAAAACATAAAATTTCATAACAAAAATTAAATTAATGATATTTCATGTCAAAGGGTATGTATATAAAACAATATAATTAATATAGGTTAATAATGTAACATATGTCACAAAGATGAAGAATTCAGAAGAAACCCCTAAATGCATTGGTAAGTATTGAAAAGCTATCCCCCTAAAAAAAGGTGAAATAGTGGATATATAAATACAAATAATTTTAATGATATGAATCCTGAAATTAATTATTATGTTTTATATTCCTAAAATAATGGAATATATAGTGAATATAGCATGTTTCCAAAAGACGTAAAATATTGAGTTGAAAATCCCTTACCTCAAGTCCAATATTTCACTGTATGTGCTTTAACTCTGGTATTATAATCATAAATAAGTTAATTTTTTCTTATTAAATTATGATAGGTTCTATAACATATATAGATATAAATTATTTTAATTATTTTTAATGACATATTAAAATATGTATCCAATTATGTATATGCTAGGTGCTCTCAAGACATTCAATTCATTATGTCCCAATGGCTACGATATGTTAATCGTGGTCAGAGAATAAATTATTTAAAAAATTTCAATGTAATAATAAGTAATTAATTATCATAATTATTCCTAAATTATAAATTAAATAAAATCATTAAAAATGGATATGAATAATTAAATACCTTATGATCATGGAGACAGTATGCCCTGCACAAACCTAAATAATGATTGTATTTATCAATTATCACCTTGAAAGGAATGAATGTCTTATTTTATCTTTATATAATTATTAAAATATCATAAATAAAATATTATTAACTTAAATATGATTTTATAGATATCATTATTGTGATGTGGTGGTGAAAAGTAAATCACATCTCTTCGTAGAGCTGGTAATCGACATGTACACGAACAACATTATCATTTTTTACTACAAGGGAAAAAATGATATATTAAATTAATATAATTATTAATATGTAATTACTATAATTATGATTTTATTTATATCACATAAACTCAATAAAAGTATCATTATTACTATCAATTTAATGAGTTAGTAACAAATGATTCACATCTCTTTCTGAAGCGGTATTCTGCCGTACACACAGGTGAAGTTCCCATATCCTATAAGGAATGTAAAGAAAAATTATATATTTGATTTCATATTTATATAAGTATAAATATGTTCAAAATATTATATATATATATATATAGTTTAAATCCAATATTTTCCAACCCTTGAGTGGTGATGATGGAAATCAAATGACATCAGTTCCCAAGGCGGTAGTCTTCCATAAACAAAAATTATGCTTTCATTTACCATTTTATAAAGGGGAGATTTATTTAGCTTATGAAGTTAGTATAGTAAAATCTTATTATATATTAGATACTTGTGTTACCATGGGATCTTAGTTTAATTATATTATTATGAAGTGAATAATAAATACCAAATGTGTGGTATGAAATTTTACCTCTTCTCAGACAACCTCTTTAGGATTATAACTAGAGTATTCCAAGAAATTAATTTTGAAAAAACTAAGGATTATAGTATGAAATTATATAAGTGTTAAAGTGATTTTTTCTATGATTAGGGGAAGAAATTTTTTTTACTGTATGAATAATATAGGGGAGTGGTTCATTTTTTTGAGTGAGGTGAGAGGAAAACTTGAAATATTTGAAATAAAAAAGTTATTCTAAAGTTATTTAAATGAATTATGGGTACAAAATTAATTTTTATTGATAATAATAAAATATTAGGGATAAAAATTTTCATAAAAAAATTAGACCAGATTTTAAGTCATTTTTTCCATTATCTTTTATATTTATCCCATGGAAAAACCATTATCTCTTTAACATTGTTAATATATTTTTACTATTTTCACTATTCAGTATAATAAAAAATAATTTAAAATTATTAGATAATATAAATTATTATGAATCTTCACATGGAATCTAATTTACAAAATTCAATTTTTATAAGTGGAAATTGTAAATTTAAAATTTAACATGCAGACTCGATGAAAATTATGGATTTCGAGAAGTTTATTTTTTATGTGAAAACCTGATTTTATATTAACTTTATGAATAATTTTAATTATTTTATAAATATGAAATTACATTGAGTTATTAATAAAAAAGAAGTTTATATTAAATAATTAATCAGTATATATTATATTAATTTAAAAAAATTGATAACTACAATTAATTTTAAAACAGTTTTCCTAAAAATCCCATTTTTAAACCCAAAAACAAATTTATACTAAAATACATAATGAAGTTCCTTAAAATTAAATTAAGTTGAATATATATAACTAAAAAATTATTATATTAATTTAAATAATATTTAAAACTTTATTTTTTTTATTGTCATGACCCACCGAATGGGGCCCAAGCCAAGACTACACCAACCCCGCCCCCAATAAGTCGTCGGATAAAGTCATGTTCTGAGTTGTAATATCACAAATACTGTTACCTTTATACTATGATACCTATATATGATCACCCAAATACATCACTATTTAATAGTGAATAGATAATAAAACATAAAACAAAAATTTTTATGTACATATATCAAAAAATATGATTATAAACAGAGTATCGAAAGCATAAAAGTGACAAATACAAGCCAACAAAAAACTAAACAATATATCAAGCTAATCAGATGGAGGGGAAGGAAGTAAAATCAAACTATTGAAAAGATCATTGTCCAAGCTCTAACAAACACCTTTGTTAGTATAGCTCATTTTGATTCACCCTCTCTAGGTACTCTTGGTACTCCATCATTCGGCCTAGCATCTATACAAGATAGAAAATGAGAGAGTGAATCCTATATGGGGGTGAGTATAACAAGACCCATTAAGCTCCCGAAAATCCAAAAATAAAATGGTGTAATTAAAATATAATTGTCCTCTCAACCCAGCTAGAGGGAACATATGTGAGAGAGAATAAAATCTACATATCAACCTCTCCTAATATATACATATATAGAAGGATCAAATCCACATTGTGTATTGATAACGAAAAATTAAAACTCCTCAATGAATCCTAGAATAACAATGATATACTCGTATTTGGCCCCAAACCTCCTGGGATCTCTACGAAATATCCAACCATAAGACCCAACTCAAGGCTCAATGGTAATTATCATTCAAGAGAACACAGTTTATGGGCTCTGTCATCAAAGATAAGGGAACATTCTCAATCGAGGATAAGTCGATAAATTTAATGCTCATTCCTAACACCATATATCATATCGCCAATGTCTTTCCCTGAAAAAATTTCATAAATACACACAAGTGGAGATCCCCATGCCACACCAAAATGTTAGGGGATAACTACTACAGATCATGAACCACATGAATCATCTCTAATTAAAGAGAAAATAGGTACCCACACCTCAGTGATATTATATAGTCAAGGGGGTACTATATACAAACCATCCTATGAAACTGGTGAAGTACCAATATGAATTGGGCTACACCAAACTAGGTTGATTGATCACTACGTCTTCACATGGTAACTGACATAAAAAGTGGTGGGGTAAAATTCTCTTAAATTATGTCCACAACTAAGGGAGCTCCAAATACCAGGGACTACCTGATCCTCACTACTACTCGAATATGTGGGATTATAACAACATTGATAGAGGACCCAAACACTGACGGGGTGGGCGAGTACCACTACTTATATAGACAACCCACACCTTCGAATATAAGGAGAGTAAAACTATATAGAAAGAGGTCCCACACCCTAAAATGAAAGGGGAGTACCACTACATAGATAAAGAACACATACCAAGTGTATATGAGAGTTTCATCTCTCCATGTATGATCATTATAGGGGACCTTCACCCTTACACGATAGGTGAGTGTTGACCTTAGAATAGAGGACCCACATTATGGTACATTATGGGAGTATCGAATTAATGAAAAGAGTAACCACACCATGGTATAGTAGGGGAGTAATAAATCTACCGAGGAATCCCATATTGATGACAAGCACCCTTGTATGTTATGGGAGTACCATATCCATTGATAGAGGGCCATCATCCTAGTCCAACAGGGGAGCACCTACTCTATCTTCACATTAAATATGGAGGGATGACCACTTGATATGACAGAGGAGATCTTTATCCATTTAAAAAAACTATATAGGGTACTTGTTCCTTAGTCCATAATTGATTCTATAACCATAGTAGAAATACTCCATGGGTATAGGACTTTCACCCATGGTGGGGTAGTTTCATCGCTACTGATTAAAGAGAATTAGGAAACCCATTCCCACATATGAAAAGGGGATTACTTTTCCTAGAATATATTTGATAAACTATAAAGATATCAATAATTTTCCAAGAATTGATGGAAGGTGAATCACACTTGTCACACATTAACATCAAACTCCGCCAAGGGTATGGGACCATCACCCTGATAGGACAAGGGATTACTGATCTACGATACTGAAATGTCTAGGGAGAACACCATATAGTGGATTTAGGTAGGGGTGCATAACTAGAAATATCACTAGTTATTCAACCAAATCAATACCATATTCTATGCCCTACTTTTGTAGTTTTACATTTTCATTACACCATTTTGTATCACAAAATCCACCATGAAGTCTACAATATCATTATATGCAGATCAATTCTCTTGATAGGCTACTCAAAGGATATAATCGAAGACTAAAATTGTAAATATTCTTGGATAATGTTTCCATAAATAGTAAATTTTTTGTATTGGTGTCCACACTACATGTAACACATCCTAAACACATAGTTGTTCAAGTTCATAAGACATGGTAGACCATGTGAGATGAAACCCATTATGAATCCTGTAAATGTGTCCTTATCTACAAGGATGGGCTAACAATATTCTAGATGGTGTGTATCTCGGGTACATGGTTGGTTATGGATAAATGGACACATGGTCATGTCCTAAGCCTATTTGTGTGACATTCACCCCATTTTCATGTACAATTGATGTGTATTAACTGGTAATCATGCCCCTTGATAGGATGTTCTTCTGCATCACTATACATGTCCCTTGTCCACAAAACATGGTATCACTATACGGAATGAATCATAGATACATTATGTGTAGTCCCATAATTATCATCTTCCGTGAATGGGAATAACACATAGAATGCTTTATAAAAAAGAAGAAGTGTAATATGGAATTTTGAATAGTAATTCCTTGTGATCCACTTGAAACACATCAGTTTCCACTAAACCCCACAGACTGACCTTAATGGGATCACTCCATTAATAAAAGGCTCTAAAACATAAAACAATATAGAGAAATTGTATTGAAAAATTAAAATAAGAACCACTTAACTTGAAGTGAAACACCAAATCTTTGAGATCATAATGACGCACTAGAGACACTGCATCAAGAACCTGGAGAGATCACCATCATGATAAAATATTATTTTGGTGTGTCCTCTCCTTAGATTCTCCATATATAATCTTTTGAGTGGGGGGGGTCTGATCCGTTTATCTAGAGTGTTAAAAAGGATGGGTGGGGATGGTTTATTAATTTAATTAACTAATAATCCTCTATTTAAGATTTCATCAACATGTGATCAAAAGTGTAATAGAAGCCAACAATTTTTTTTCATGAATACGGTTACAACTATGTTTGGAACTCGACCAAAACATCAAATATTCAATCTGAGTCTCCTGTCATGATTTATTGAATTTTTACAAATAAACAATTTTTCTGTGTGATAAAATAAAATTAATATATTGTTTATCACCAAACCGAGGCTCTTCAGGCCTCAAATCACTTGCCAACTGATCACATGGATTTGAAAGTATTCCTATATATATTCTAATGTTGTGTATGTTAAAACATGATTCTCTACATCATCCCAACCACATGGATTTTAATCAAAAAAAAAAGAAAAATCCATGGAAAATGGGAAAAAACTAATCTCTCCACTTGTACTCCAATGTTATTTAGCTCACAAAATGTTCTCATTAATTGAACACACGCACATAGGTAAACTACCATGTCTAAACCACACCCTATGTTCCTCTTAAACAAGAATGAAATTGAGAAAAAAACATGTCACCTCAATAGTGATAGTTAGAAAACACCAAGAACCCACCCATCTATAGATGTAGTGTCTAGTGGTAGACCAACTCATTAAATACAAATAGTTATTGAAGTTACCCAATAGTTCATGTTCACCCCTTTAAAAATATCAACCTTCCATCCGGATGATCCTCATGAAAATCCATGAGGCTGAAAAAATGAAGGTACCAAAAAATAATATAGGGCTACCCAAATTCACACACTAAACCATAACAGGTGCTCAATCTGCAATTATCCAACATTAAATCCCACCCCGAACACACATGTCAATGGATCATATCCACCCATCTCATAATGAAACCATTCTTATGTGTTCCAAAAAATCCTAAATCATACATCACAGCATAACCCATGTAATAAAAATGGGATTCTTAAACATCTTGAAATCATAAAACAACTAACATAATATAAAGGACATCATAAAAATAATTCCATCACAATATAATTTAATCAATGTAATAATAGTGATAGAAACAGATTCCTATATTATCTTATATGGAAAATAATTTTGATAAAAAACTTGAACTCCATTCTTGAGGAAAATATCCTTTCTACTACAATTTTTTTCCTTTCATAACATGTCATAAAATTTTAAACTAAAAGAAGTTAATTAAAAATAAACTTGAAAATTTTTAAAGGATGCTTAATGTAAATAATGTTCTATGGAATCATAATAATCCATTCATGTCGTATAAGTTAAAAAAACATTCCTCACGTACTTTGTCCGAAAAAATCAAAAAGTATATTGTACTGAAAATGACAAAAGGTTCTTTTCATATCATTTACTAAAAATTCACCAATAGGTAAAATTGGATTTAAAAAATTGTAGGAAGATAGAAATTATATTACATATTGAGGAAATATGGATGTGGATGATAAATATAACCTAGAAAATTCTAATGTATAAACAATCTTGGATAAAAATAAGATTGCGAGATTTTCCATTACCTTAGGTCCGATATGCTTTGTACATATCCGAACCTCCTATATGATGATTTAATCAATGTCATTGACTTATTCCAGAATCATATTCATTGTTATTATATCATATATGGACATATCTGTATCTTCTTGTTAGTAATATTTCATTGTTACTTGTTATTCGGGTGTTTATTGCTTTATGTTCTAATGCATGTTTTGTCAAATAAATTCTTCTTCATATTTTTATGTCATAGATACACCATTTACATAATTTCATTTGTATAATATATATCATATTAATTCATTCAATTCATTTATATAATCATGTTTTAGTGAAGATCATGTAGAACGAATCACATCGCACCGTGGAGACGGTAATCCGTACATACACACGAGCAACGATATCGTTCCCATGATTGTGGAAATGTATTGAAGTCTATGGTGTATAATATTTTAGAATAAATATCACTTAATAATCACATATAGTTATTTCTTCCATTCGTATACCCATCCATGTAAGGTGGTGGTGGAAAAATAGATTACACCACGGCGTGGAGATGGTATTATGGACGTACGCACGCGCGGTGATTTTGTTTTCGTTAGGATGGGTCAAAGGTGAAATATGGTTGTTTCATATTTATAATAACATATCAGTATATGAGTGATACTTATGTTTTTACTTTATTATGAAACAACAAAAGAAGAGGAAGTAGAAGAAGAAATGAATTTGAAAGAATCGGTAAAGGATATTACCTCTTATTCGACACGCCTCTTTGAAACCTCCTCATAGGATACTAAAATTGGTCTTTGAAGAAAACCAGGACCTCTAGTATGTTTCTAGGGAGGATGAGAAGTGAAATGGGTAGGCTTTGGACATTCTTGAAGGCTCAATGTTGGGTAAAGAATAGAGGGAGGAGGTTCCCTTTTATAATTGAGGAGAGGGGCATCTTTAGAATTATATGAAATATTAATTTATAATAAATTACAAACCCCCTTAAAAACCTCCAAAAATGACTCAAATCCTTATATTAGATGAGATAGAGTTTTAATCTCATCATCCAATATAATTTAGACAAGTTGGGAATTTATTTTAAACATTATCAACTTTATTTAATTTAATATATTTAATTAATTAATCATTTGATAAAACATCATTTATCATAATTAATAGTGATTATATTTGTTACATTGCTTATAATTTATCCAAATAATTAGAATTTTCAACATATATATTTGTATTAAATATTTGATTAAAAATAATTTTGATAAAAAATAATTTTTAATAAAAATAATAAAATGTATATATTCAGACAAAATAATTCTGTAAAATAGGTTTTTTATAACATTAATTAATAATTTATTTAAAAGCTATAAATTTGATATATTATGTCTTATAAGTATTATTTTTAATTAAAACACTTATATGTATATATTAATATTCATAACAGAATGTATTTTAAATTATAAAACAAATTATTTGGGTGCTACATATTTCATATGGTATAAAAAATATAATTCACATAAAGAACACTAATAAAACATTATAAGCTTATAATGAATGAAATAAGAATATTTTTATGGAAATAAATGAACCTATACCAATGAAAGAGTATTTTGACATTTTGAATAATAATTTGTTCCTTAGGAAGAGAAATGTTTTATAAAATAATATTAACCTCACTTATGAAAGTAAAAATAATATTTTTTCATGTTATAAAATTAAATATTATTTAATTATATCATAGTATAAGTAAGTAAATATTTTGTAAATGATAAATTAAGTGTTTGTATTTCTATACAACCTAAATTATTAATTTAAATTTTATTATTAATAGAATTGATTAATTTTTTTCATAAAATAAAATCATAGTTTAATATTTTGTTCTCTTATTATTATAATATAATTTTATGAGTCCATAGATAATATTTTAATTATTTATAAAATCAGTATTAATTTTGAAATTGATATTTTTCCTATAATGATGATTTTGCATAAAATTTAAATTTCCTATATTTTAGAAAAGTTTATTTATAAAATTGAGTTAATTTTTGAATCATACAGGTTGAAAAATTGTTTGGGTGAATATTGAAATTTTTTATAAAATTGTTTATTTATAGGGGATTAATGAAATATAACAAGTTACAATGTATATAAATAAATTAATTATTGAGAATTACTTGAGTCTTGGTTTGTGTAAGTTTCCATTTTATGAACTCATGGAGACAAGTTACTCTACTTATTCATGTAATCATTACTATTTTTTGTCTTATGCCAAAATGATAAACTAAGGATTAAAAATGATAAAAGACCCCTCTCTTCCACTATAAATATAATCAATCACCACCTATTCTCCTTACACTACAGATTTCATGAATCTTGTCCAATTTCTACCCAATCCTCTTGAAAAACCACTACCCCACTTCTATGGGACTTTAGTCTCAATAAAAGGCCAAACCCTTATCCCTTAAGGAGGTTCTTAAAGAAAAGAATTCAATAGGTAAAAACCTCTTTCCTCTTCTTTTAATATGTTATCAATTTATTTTCCATTCTTATTCTCTTATCAAATATTCCATCCAATCATTCATAAAAAAAAATATTTTATTATATATATTTGTGATTCATATATTTTTGATTCGTGTTTCCACTATATGTAAACCTTATTGATAATTTGAGCTCATCCATTTATTTATTTTCCTTCACATGATATAAAGAAGAGACCATTTAATGCATTATCAAGGATGTTGTTTTTTTTCTTTTTTAAATCATGGGGCCAACCCTCAATTTATTATTAAAGAAAAGACATTGTTAGACTGGGTAGAAGGAGACCCATTACATAGCCTGAAGGCCCAAGGCCAAGTGTCCTAAATACAAGGCTTGAAAGCCAATTTTTTGGCCCAAAGTACCCCTCGGTGAACAGAACTGCAACAATTCCCACACTACTATAGTGTCACCTCCACTACATTAACAAAAAAAGTCCCACGGCCACTGTTATAGTACTGCTGCAGTACTCCCTCTACAGTACTGCAACAGTACCCCAGAAATTCTCCCCTGCCTGGATTTGATCTTGGGTCTTTTTGGATTCCATGCAGGAGCTTGTACCCGTACTGTTTGTTTTCTTTTCATAGGTATTATATTTCATTTTATTTTCCCATTGTAAAATGTGTTTCATGTATCAATAAAGTCATTTAAAAATAATAAGTTGATTAATCGTTGGTGATTTTATCTCTTGTATATATTATATTATAATAAAACATCCACCAACTCTGTGATACTCTGGTTGGGGTTGTCACATTTCGTATTAGATAAATTTTAGTATAAACCAGGGGAACTTGATTTAGAAAATAAAATATAGGGATCATATCCTAAGATAGACATTGATTATATGAATAGAAGAACATCCTAGAGTTTTGGTAAGGTATAATTTATTTGAATATTCCTATAAATATATCCATGTTCTAATATATTATGTCTATGTGGTTCTTATATAGATGTAAATAAGGATAAAAACTCTGAAAAAGTGTGTCTGATTGACTCGACATAATCTCGTAAAAGACAAAATACCATACTACACACATAGTCTGAAACTCCTAGGTGATATACATTTGGTAATTCACAATCTCTTTATAATCCATTATGAAGGATTTAAAATTAAATGTTTACCCAAAGAAACCATTCCAATTACTAAGAGAGAAGAGACATATAAATTTTACAATTTATATAATTTATTTCACCATCATTTGGATTATAATTTATTTTCCATAATATTATGTTATAATCTAGTGTATACCATTTTTTATAAATGTAACCTAGAATAATGAATATGAACCTTTCCAATGCCTGTGATCTGAAGAGTAAAGATGATATGGCCTTTTATGAGAATAAGACAATTGTTGAAGGGGTGGAGTCCTCATAATGTTTTCATAATATGAGGAGATTATATCATGTTGTAGTAAAATATAGAATTAATTATTCAATTCATGTTACTTAAAAGGGAAGAAAGATAAGATGATGAAATCTGGAAAAAATAAATATAAAGGGAGGAATGGAAATAAGTATTTTTCGGAGATGTGATAATTTTGGAGCGAGGAACAATGGATCTTAGTCAAAAAGAGTGAGAGTTTCCTAAAAGGATGGAGATATAGGACCCCATTCTTGTGATGTAAAGGGTATGATTTTTTCCTTCCAATTTTCAATGTTAAAACTGTAAAGAGATGCGGAAATACCCACATTATTGTCTCATGTTTCAATAGAATATAACCAAAAAATGATAAATAATTAGGGTTACGGTTATGATACTGACACATATGATGAGAATTGTTTATTATTCTTGTTTTTGGATTCATGAAAAATGTTTTTTGATTATCTTGAACAGTTTTTTGGATAAAATGATCATGATATATATATGAAATTTACTTGAGTCCTTATTTTTTACAAATTTCACTCATGTTGTGAATAGGAAATGTAATCAAGGGAAGATATTCTATTTCAAGTTGATTTTCTTAAAAACACATTAATTTACATAGATAAACTTAAATTTGTTAATAATGTTGAGATAAAATTAAATAGATTATTATGCGATAGTTTTTATGACCATGAAGGTGGTGAGTGAGTTGATGGTTTGTGTTATCTATGAATTATTAGATATTTTAATTTAAGGAATATATTTAATAACTCGATACTATATAGCTAGATTCATACATATATTACATTGTTTTAAGGGATATTAATGTATTCATATAATTGGCATATGACAATAAGGGAAAAAATATTTGGGGAATATTATGTTATGTTTATTTTTGAAATTTAGTGCCCTTCCATTTGAATTTTTGGGAATAGAATGTGGAAATAATTAATTTATATTAGACATAATATTGTGTAATTTTAGAATTGATAAATTAATAAAATGAAAATTACTATTTAGTAAAAATTTAATGGTTGACGAAATTAATTTACGATTTTCTGATTCGTTAAATATTCGTTAGGAATGAAAAATTCTTTTTGAGTATTTATTTACCGGTGTAAGGGATGACATTGCTGGTGAAATTATCCTAGTATTACCAAGGAAACATAGAAGGAATGATCCAACATGGGTTATTATTGATCATCTAATAAAATCTGAATATTTTCGTGCTATAATAGATGATTTCACTTTAGAGAACCTAGAATGAATCTACATTAATTATGTTTTAAGACTTCATAGTGCAACACTATAAATTATGTCAGATCAAGATCCTCATTTCACTTCACAATTCAAGAAGTGTCTTTAGAAGGATTCATATACTAAGCTTCATTTCACTACTTCTTATAACACTCATATATATGTATAGTTTAAAAGGACTATTCAATGGCAATGAGACACATTGTGTTTATACTCACATGGTTTTCATGGTATATGGGATCATTAAAACCTTTGGTAGAGTTTTCTAGTCACAATTACTTCCATTTTGTCATCAAATAGTTTTATATGATTCATTATATAGAAATATGTGTTTAACAACAACGTATTGGAATGAAGTTGGAGAGGGTAAACTTATATTCACATAAATTATTAGTGAGAAAAAAAGGTAAATACATTAAAAGATAATATTAAATAATCTTCATGTTTGAAAAGAGTTTTGATGAAAACCATGGAAAGTATTTGGAATTTCATGTCGGAGATAATGTCTTTTTAATATACCTCCATAGAATAGTGTCTTTATGTTTGGTAAGAATGGGAAACTAATCCCTATTTATGTCATAATATTTTACATTATAGGATGAATTGGAGTTGTATCCTACCAATTAAAAAATATATCAAGTCCCTCTAATGATCACATTTGTTCCACATGTCATTGTTAAATAAGTACATGATAGACCCAACACATTTACTCACCTATGATGTAATGGAATTAGGACCTTATTATTATTATATTTAGTATCCTATTGATATTATTGAAAAAATAGATAATGTAATGAGGAATTGGATGAATGGAATATTAAGGAATATATAAGAAACCATAAAATGTAAGAAGCGCTGTGGGAACCCAAATGAATGCACAATCACCCTTGGTAAACTCTATGTTTCATTGACATATATAACTATTGTTATAATAAGTCTCCATCTATGATATCTGATTATCCAAATATCCTTATATGTATAGATTACATGAGCAAAGATTATCTTCATCACATGTATGGTACAGTCTTTCTACACATCTGTTAGTGGGTGGAAATCCATACACAACATAACCAATAATCTAAATGTATTAGGTAAACCTTTTCAAAATAATAACATAATGTGTGTGTCACTATATGAAACTATATTACATGATATACCATGCATATAAATATCTCACAAACATAAAACTCTACTAACTACTCGAATGATAGAGTCTCCGGACAAGGAATTAAATTCCCTACCTTCTTCAGTCGATCAAAAATAATCCAAATAAAATAATTCATATGGAGAGTCCTAGGTAAGCCCATCATAAATTCAAATGTTACATCATCTGAATTCCAGTCTAGAATGATAAACAACTTTAGTAATCATATTGGCCATTGATTATTTCCTTCACCTGCTCATAGGTGTAGCATCATGTCACAAACCTGTTATCTTCTTTTTCTTTCCTATCCAAAAAAACTGTCTTCATATGTCACATTAAATTTGGGTCAAAAAAATTGCAACAACCACTTTGAGACATGAAAATCATGCATCAAACCCTCCCACATACTCAAAGACACAAAAACACAGTAATTGAGGTTTATGATATTCTCCTCATCTATCAACGTGTTAGAAGGTGTCCCCCACCTTCATGGCATTACCATAATGATAAAAATTATGGATACTCCGAATAAATATTCCTGATCTATCTCAATTGTGTATACATCACCCAATAATAGACTGTTGTCATATTTTATGAAATCTCTCGAACCACCATGTGCATCTCAACTAGTAGATTCATCTTCATCCAATCATCCCAAGACTCCTATGTAGTCTGAGTCTGGGTTTTTCTTTTTAAACTATCAACAAGAAATTTTATTTTCTTGAGAATATGTGCTAGTTAATAATAAAATTACTTCCTTAAATCCACCTATCTCAAATTCCAAAGATGAAAATATTTTTTCGAAATGATATAACATAATTTTTTATGATCAATATATATAGTAAACTTCTCACACAATAGTTAATTCCACTAACACTTCAACTCATAAATCCCCATAACCAACACAAGTTCAATGATTGGGTAATTCCATTCATGTGACATCAACACCTGAGACCCATACACCAATACTAGATATTTCTAAATTAAAATTACACCAAGAAAGATCAAAAAAGCATAATGAACCACCGTGTACCCCTCACCTATTTCATGTAGGACCAAGATTGGTGCTGATTTCTGGTGTTTCTCAAACACCTTTAACAAACCCTCTCATGCTTCCAACTGTAAAAAATTTATCCAATTCATGGTCAAGCCTGAATGTGGTTATTCCCATTAGGAATAGTCCTGGATGAATCTCTAATAACATCAAGCTATCCCTAGAAGGAAATGGATATAAAAACATTTATTTGACTTCCCCCAATATACATCTTCCTGAACATTCTCTAGGTCCAACAACACACCATCATCTAATATGATGTGTCCAATTAAGTGTACATTACTAATAAAAAATTAACACATAAATAGTTTGACATATATAAGATTCACTCTGAGTGTTCTGAAAATGAGTTCAAGAAGTTGTTCCTGATTATCATGAGGTTTGGAGTACACCAAGATGTCGCCCAGAAATAAAACAACAAAATGATCAAGGTTATAATGGTGGATTCTACATAAAAAAATACTAATATGTTCATCAATCCAATTGAAATTATGAAGAACAAATATATGCCCTACATACTTTTTAAGGAATTCATTAGTATATTAGAAGTTTGAACTCTCAACTGATGATCCACTGATCTCATGCCTATCTTAAAAAGGAAACAATCTCCTATCAAATTCTCAAACAGAAATTTGATACATGAATTAGGATATATGTTCCTCACATTTGACTAGTAAAAATTTTAGTGACCAACACACAAGGGGAAACCCTCATCATCATTTTTATCCAATATCCTGGGTGATCCCCAAGGTGACGCACTCTGATGGATAAACCCCTTATCAATTAACTTCTCCATCTGAATCGTGGACTCTGGAAGATCTATCGGTCGTATTTTTTATGGTGGAATAAAAACAGGTTCATCTCTGGGAATGATCTCAGTAGTAAATTAAACATCTCAATTAGGTGTAATCCCTATGAATACATTAAGAAACCAATCCTATAACATATCCTCTATGTATGGAAAGTCATCTTTTTTTCACACCCTCTTCAACCCCATTAGACTACCTGCCTGTGTAGTGAGCTATCCCATTTGCTGAGTATTTTTCCCTTATCAACCACCAAAGTCATCCAAATCTATACAGTGAATATAGTTTTCACCCATTGGAGAAAAAATCCACTCTCTTATGGAAACAATCAATATGTTCATGGTACTATACTGACCATTACATACCTAATGTTATGTCAAATCTAAGCATGATTATTTTGTAGAGATCCCATTGAAAATTTTACAGTCCCACTTCGAGAAAACATTATTTTCACAAGAATTTCCCCCAGACTATACTCTAAATTGGTGTATCTATAGTTAAAAACCTCTATGTGAACTCCACTGCTATGAGAAAATCATTTAAAGGTTTTGATGAAATAAATTAATGATAGGAAACAATATCAAATAAGGAATAGAAAATGTAGAAGCTACATGAATTGTACCTCTCAATGCCGAAGGACCAACTTCATTATCCACCAATGTTAGGGGAACTACATGCAACTATCCAACCCCACTTTCTTGTGATTATATCTAAGTCCCCAAAGCATCATCACCCACCTGATACAAGCAATCTTTCCCTGAAGTACCACATCCACTACCTCTACCACCATAGTAAGAAGAACTCTTATTTCCATCCTGATATGGTTTAGAGTACCCCCTTAATAAACACTGATTCAATCTAGATTCCCCATTATTAATAATTAGTTAGGGGTTCCTATAGTACTTCTATCGATGTCCGATATTTCTACACGATTGACACACCACTTGTGGAGAGGGACATTGTACACATAGTGGACTAGCCTACCACACTAGTGGAAAATTAATAGGGAAAGGTCCAATGTAACTACCCTTCCACCTTGGCCACTTTTTTTAATGTCACTAGTTAATTTTCTCATAATGATACGTCCCTATATCAGAAGACATACCTCCTCCTCATCCAACAATAACTATCTTCCCTTCATAATAAAAATCCTTCTAGTCTTCTGCACTATGAGATAAAAAATCACTACTTCCTCAAACATCACAATCCGGAATATGATTACCTAGGAAATAAATTTAAACATATGTCAATCCTAAAATAATTTTTCTAATTTGACCTCATCTTCTACCAACACTGGAGTAAAGTGATTAAAATATGTAAAACATCTAAAATAGTCCATCATAGACATACCCCCTCCCCCAAAGTCAATCTCATGTGCTCAACTACTCCTTACTGGATCACTATCTCTGGATATATGTTCTCTTACAAGATCTCCCAGAAGCGTATCCATAACATGACATTATCCTTTTAAGTCAGATCCAAAAGATCCCACATATGTTGTTTTGGTCCTCATAGAATATATGTATCCATCTTGACCCTCGTCCCAGTAGGATTCTCTATGTGGTCATGTATAGTCTGGATATACTCAATACATAACTCATCTCCCATAGGTCCACCTTCTCCAGAAACATTCGGAGGGTGCTGCAACATAAAATCCCTCATTAAGTCACACATGAACTTGAAAACCCGACCTAGGACTCTTTAAATGAATTTTATGAACTAATACTACTCTCTAAAATCCTTAAACAACACTATCGGTTTCCTAAGTTATACCATTGGTGGATCATCAATATCAATGTCCTCATATCTCCCTATAAATATGAGACTCCATGGAAGGATAACTCTGCAATCCCCACATGGAAATTTGGATAATTTTCTCTACATAAACAGATTTATGGGAAAATCAATAAGAAATGATATGTCTTTCCCAAAAACACCGCTACATGGTCAAATGTATGGTGGTAATACTACCCTTAACTACCCTATATCAATGTTATGGTCAAAAATAATTATACTCCTTTTCACCATTGAATTTTCATATTTAGGAACAAAGTTATCATTATACTATATCATTTTACCACTTTTAAATTCTTATGAGCCACTATTTTCAAAACAATTTCCCATTGGAAAATAGTTCATGTTCAACAACATTCCCAAAACCTGTTTTCACATGTATGAAAATAATGATTCATGTAACAAAATTATCTAGAGTCCCTAGAATGATGCATTCTTACAGAAACCACACGTGTTACCTATGCCTGAGTCAAATCATAACAAATATCTGAAACAAAAGTCAAATAACACCACATGTTCATCACCTATGGTGGAATAGTATTAATATGTAACATCAAACAACAATAACAACAATACAACACTAAGTAGTTATGTTATTCCCCATATATTGATAATATAGATATATAAAAAAGTTTATAAAAAATCACTAACTCATCCTAGACACATTTCAACCTTTCCCTGAATTTCTATAAAATGGAAAATAAAAAAAGTAGGGTCTAATTTAAATTTTTTTCCTCTCGAACTGGGTTCCACACACCGGTGGTCCCATGTCGGTCGCCACATGACCTCATCCACACCTCCCCATATTCCACAAGTTGTCTACTAGAAATGAATGTCTAATGTTGATCATGTAGATAATATATGATTTTTTCTAATAATAATATACTAGAAGAAAAAAATAATAATAAAAAATATAAAGCCAGATGTTATCATAACCAGTACAATAAATTTTTTACAAGATAACCAAAAAATGGAAATAATATATCAATACAGTGGAGTAGATATTCCATGCAAAAATATGTGCCAAGTGTCAAAATGAAACTCAAATGTCGAGACATTGATAACTCCCAAGCAAGTCCTGAACGAATTCTAATTCCCTCATCTATGATCCATTACCAACACATCAACCTAAAAGAAGGACTTATCCATTAACCTATCCTGAGACAATGAAATATATTATGTTAATAATCAGATAGCCTGAGTATATTGATACTGTAACTCAGTAAGCCACCAAAAATGGTGTCTAAAGAAATATCCAATAAAAACGGTGTATAAGTCTTCATAATGAAATATAAAAAATGAATATGTAAATAATTAAGACAATCAAAAAATTGTTATTTAATGAACCACATATACTCTCCTAGTTCCCTAGGACACTTTAACGTCAGTACCTGCTTTGGCCCACACCAGAGTCTAAACTATCCCTAAGGGATATCTTGTTATATGAATCGACTGTAACCATTCTATATAGCATCTCATATCTTAGAATACCACTGTTTCTATTCTATTTCTCAATTATCATATGTAGTTCCTTATTACCATTCATCATTTCAATCATTGATTCAATAATTAATTAATCAACTTGTTTCAATTAATTAACACTACAACTAATTAATCTTCTCAATATAATTTATAAACAAATATATTAATAAATCATATTAATATCATTCATTAACTCAACAATTAATTAATATTTATTGTCTTATTAATTAGGTCTACCATAAATTAATCATAAAATATCATTAAATAGCATAAAAATTGTTTAATCGTGTCAATCTCATTAATAAACTCAATAATTAATTAATATTACCAGTCCTGTTAATTAACTCAGTAGTTAATTAATCATATCACTCCTTTTAATTAACATAGTAACTAGTTAATCATATCATCCAATTTTTTTAGAATAATTGATTAATCATCTAAATTTAGTACTAATTAAATTATGAACTTATCACATCAATTACATTAATTGATTTCCTAATAAATTAATCAAAATCCACCATCCCAACAATACCATAATTAATTCATCAAAAAATTATTTAATTTTCAATATTAGTTTCTTATAATTAATTCCACAATAAATTATTCAAATTCACAATATAGATATCCCCTATTTAAATCCAGAATAAATTAATCACAATATATAATTCAAATATACCCAATTTCACATCATTACCATAATTAATTATTTCAAAAATTTAATTTATTAAACCATGATCTGAATTTCAAAATATATTCTAAAAATTTTAATTAGATAAAATAAATTGAAATCATGACATTAGGATTTGAAATATAGACCACCTACCTCAATTTGATCATGAATGATTTCCTAATATAAATACCTTAAATTTGAGGGGCACTAAGTTGTAGAACAAGATCCAGTTCTAAAATCCAATATCCATATAGAACAAATAAATTACCATTATCTCTAGATCTGTATCCATAATCCTAGCTCTAGATAAAATCAAAACAAGAATGAAAACCAATTCTATGATTGGAGATGAAAGGAAGAGGAATAGGAAATCAATCGGGATATGTTTATCTTATTGGAAGGTGTACAAATCAATGATATTGATTTTTAATCATGATGAATGAATGTCATGAATTATTCAAATCTAATGGGGAGGCTCTAAAATTGTGAGGAAATTAGTTGGACTATGTTGGGATAGAATAGGGTGATTTTTGTGGGATAGAATGATTTAAATAAAATATTTGGGTATTTTAAGAATTCCCTCACACTTCCCTAAAATAGATTTTAAGGTTTTACATAATCATGTGCCTTAATTGTTCACCACTTTTTTATGGGGGGTGAATAATTTATCCCTTTAGGGCACATAATTTTATAAACTGGGTGATAGACATGTGAATCCCTCTATTAGAGTTGAACTATTTTCTATGTGTGGGAATATGATTTTCCAAAACCTTACAACATCCATGAACTAGTCACATTCATCCATTTTTAACTAAATATCTTCCAAACACACCCCAATGTAAAACCCAATTAAAATTTTCTCCACATTCGGAAAAAGATTACTAGAAAATTAGCCCAATTAAACTCCATAAATAGTAGGGTTATTACATCATCTGTCTTTAATAATGTATAAAATTTGTTCTAGGTGAGATTTATTCTAATAATGTCCATAAAATCAATTTTTAACATGTTTGTAATATGTTCCAGTTTTTAATTCATGACTTATGTCTTTATTTTAATTAGGGAGTAGAAAATGTATAAAAAGGATTAAAAATAACTCCCATGCTTGTAAAACATGGATAGGATTTCACTCAGGGAATGTGGATTTATAAATGATAGAGTACAAATGAATATTTTAGGATAAAATAATTATGACAAGTAATATTCCCCACTAAATGGGGTTACCAACTCCAAATAATCCCTGGGGACACCCGTAACCTCTATAACCTCAGTATGAACCCATTTTATGCCCAAAATATGGAATTTTTCAAAATATAAAAATATTAAATAACTGATTGAAACAATTGTTTCTTACATTATTATTGTCAAATACAGATCCTTCTCTCTGGTTCTGGTCCATTAGTGCATGATCCATAACACCATTAACATGACACTAGGATCCTATTTCGATCATTTAGGGGATTTATTCTTATTGTTTTATAATACCATATTTGGTTATATTTTTCATTATAACTTATAGTCATTCCATTCCATTTCCAGTTTTTTCTGACATGACTAAGTGGTAACTGATTTGGAAATTTCTTCCATCCTTTTTTTTGGATTACATTTCATGTGTTTTAAAAAGTATTGTGAATTGTGTTTAAGGAATGAAGATGGAAAATTTTGTACTAATGTTTTTTCAATGTATTTTTTATAATCAATTTGAAAAGTATTGTAAACTATGAATTGTGATAAAGGATTGTGTTTTAAAAATTAAGTAGTTATGATATTTCAAAAATATGATTTACCCATTATTCCATGTTTAATGAAAAGCATTATTGTAAAATAATTATTGAATAATATTTTAAAATATTAGGATACATATTTATGTGTTTATTTTTTTTCTAAATGAGGTATATTTTAATGTTTTTATTGAGGGAAACTAAAATGGATTTTTTGCACAAGTGTTTACTTAAAGAAATGTTTTTCTATGTGAATATTTTAATTTTTTGAAAATCCTGCAAAAAATATTATTAAATAAATTTGATGGGATGATCTTTTCATTTTAAAACAATATGAATTAAATTTTTTATATAATAAATTTCAATCATGGATAATTATTATATAATATAAAATATGGAACATGGAATTGGGAATTTTTTACCTACTTTTTTAACCTATCACATATAGTTTCATTTCCATATTCTTACAAGTACGCTTCGACTCCTTTAATTCATTCAAGAGATGTATTTTTATCGATGTTGAAGCTACGTAATTTGGTTTTTTATTCAATAAGTTCTGAGGTATATTATTATTTGATATTTTTTTGTACATAAGGTTTCTTTTATATCATCCGATAATTTATCAATTTGTAATTTTATTTTCCGATTACACATGTATCAGGTGAATTATGTATGGATTTTGATCATTCCTTTCTCCAATTGGATGTATATTTTGTTTTTTTTCTTATTATTTATATTATTGTAATTGTGAAATACTTCTCAATGATCATTTTTTAATTCCCATGCAATAGTTTCTAGCCTATGGGGATAGGGAACACCCATTAATATTTATCATGGAAAAGTTAGAGAGCTGAGATTGTTTAATCCTCCTATTAGTTTTTATAGTGTTTTATCATATTCTTGTTTATCATATTAGTTGAGTTTTGGAATATAAAACATCATTTTGAGTTGTTGGTAGTTGGGGATAAGGTACTCAGGACTCTGGATGATGGTTCGGAATGATTTTTATGAGCACTTATATTCCATAAGCATCATGTTTCCTTAGCTAGTTTGGAATTTTTTATGATGATTTTTAATTTACATTTTTTCATTGAAGGATAATGATTTTATGTTAGTCACAATTATTATTTTACCTTCACATTCATTGAAAATTTTCCTATGTTATTAGGATTAATGTTTGGATTAGATATGGAATTAAGGGATTGATACATGTATCTACCTTTTAGGTACTAAAAACCCAAACATAAACGAATGTCTTCATGAATGATAAATCATAGGGAGAGTGGAATGGTTGGGGGGTGGCCACCAACCATATCAGTAAGTAGATCATTTTAATACATCATGTTTGATTTTTATATTTATATCTCATGACACACGGTCTACCTACAATGTTTGGGTATTGAAAAATCTATTATGGTTTTTCATGAGTTGAAATGGGATTTATAACAATAATTATTTATTTTGGAATTTCTTATGTTATTTTTATGAAAATTTCCATGTGATGGAAAGTTCAATTTGTTTGGGTGAAAAAGGGATCTAAAGGGAAAACATTAATATATTATAAAAATTGATTTATTTATTTCTTAAAAAATTATTGTGTATTATAAATTAAATTAAAACTATCGGTTTCAATTAAAATTAGTATAATGTTTTACATGTGACTCAAATGTATAATAAATTTCACACATATTTTTGAGTGATGAGTTAGCTATTTTAAGGGAAACTGGTGATTATTAACTTGGGCTTTGTGTCTTGATTGTATTTTTACACTTAATGGGATTCAAAAATATATTTTTGCATGAATTTGTTTCAAAATATGTGTTTTTATGAGAATTTAAATTATGTTTTTTATGTCGACATTGTTTTTATATTAAAAATAATTTAAAAAAACAAAATTCAAAATGTCATGTAATGTCATTGGTCTTTAATTTTAGTATAATTTTTCGTTTTTAGAGAATGAATTCCAAATTTTAAGGAAGATAAGGATTTCAAATCGAGTTTGTTTTATTTTTTGGGACACTACCATGTTAGTTTTTATGTCAAACATTATTTAATATAGGTATTACATAATCTTTTATTGTCTATGTATAGTGATTCTATTATGTGTAATTTCTCCTATGGTTTAACCCTACTGAATCTCAAGAGTAGTGGCATGTGTTTTATACTATCTTAGTTGTGTGACTTATAGTTACCATGGTGGATGTTCTTTTTGGGAATCCTTTAGAGACTATCTAGTTCATGAGGATCAGAAGTCTATGAATTATTCTGATAAATGTAAATGTTTTGAAAAATTGTCGATGAAATTTGAGGTTTTTTGGTTGAGTGAAAATCATTTGGTGAAACATATAGGTGTTTTGTTATGTATCTTTTTTATGACATGTCATTTTGAAAAAGCACCTTGGTCCAATTTTTGAGGACTAGACTTGTGCATCTAAGTGACCCGAGATCAAATTCGGGCAGAGACTTATTCTAGTTTGTTGTAGCAGTACAATAGAATGTGTTGTATTAGGTACTATAAAATTATTTGTACTAGGTACTATTTGGTACTATAGTAACTTGAAAAATTTATCTGTTTGGGATTTTGGGGCACAGGTTTGGTCCTTCAGTCCTTCAATGCCTATGGTCTATCGAAAGTCTTTAGGCTATAAATGCTTTTGGGAAACGTTTATGCCCTCATGCCACCCTAGGGCCATTGGGAAACCTCAAGGCCTTTGAGACACATAAAATTGGGAATAAATGGCCCGGAACACTCTATATGGAAGATAATATAGATGAGTATTAAATAGTAGGCACATATTCCAGAGTATAGAAGTCAGATTTGTAATAATGAGAGGGTTTGGAAATTTCAATCCGGACCAACATGTGCATGCATGGGATGTCTAGCTGGAATGAAATGAAAAGGTGGAGAACTGAAATCATGATATAGACGTTGGGGAGGGTGGTTCTAATTAGTTATGGCCTAGTTTAATTCCTCTAATACCCATTGGTCATGTAATTTAAATAATCCTACGGTCTATGTTAAGGTTCCCCTAAAACTCATAAAATCAAGATTATAATAAATGAAAAAAATAGATGGAATTTGGAATATTCAGGAATAAAAAGCCTTATTGATATATATTATCAATATGTTTTGGGACATTGTAATTTTTGGATTCCTTGGAAAACCATTTTCATGGGTTCTAATTTGGATTTCATAAGAAAATATATTATTTTTAGAACCATTCATTTAACATTTTAGGATGTCTCCCTCATGTGGTGTATATCATGGGCCAATTTTATCTTTATTTTATGAGTACAGAAATAAACTAGGGGGAAAACATCAATATTTGATGGCATGGTTTTATTTAATATTGTTACATAGATTTCATTAGGTCCAATTTTCCATAAAAACCCAAGGAAATGTATTATGATGATCTGGATCTAAACATTATCTACAATAAACTATGATTTGGATAATTTTTTTGTATTAATTTATCTATTCAATATTTTTCATTCCACATGACAGTGGAAATAGTTATATATATATATATATATTAAAACACTAATTAAATCATTCTATTCGCACAAAATACCAACATGGATTTCCCTACACACAATACCAACTAGGATTGCACTACAAAAAACACTGACTTGATATAGAATGCATGCAACACTAGGTTTCTACGAAACATCTTCATATATATATAATTAATTACATGACTTTATTATAACTTAATAATTAATCATAGTCATAATAATAGTAATAACTACATTCCAAATATTTTTTACAATTTTTTTATATAAATACAACATATTTATATAGAAAGACGTGATTTTTGGTAATGTCTTTCAATGTTCAAAAAGATCATTTTCTTAAATATACCAATTCAATTAATAAATTAAATTTTAGAAAAATATAGGAATTTAAAATGATAAAATAAAAATCATTTTTTATTCATAACATATAAATTATCCTAGGGTGAATTTTTGGGATTTGTTTTGTGAAACATAATTTTTTGATGAATGGTAAAAAAAATACTACATTTTCTTTAAAAGTACGCCTTTATATTATTAATTATTAATGATAAAGGATATTATAAATATATTTTAAGGTTAATTTAGATAAAAAAATAATTATAATAATACAATTTAATTCATTTTATTCAATTTCCATTTGAAACTGTTTATAAAATCTTAACAAACTTTGTTAATTTTTCTTACATTAAAACTGTGTTATTTAATCCCATCTGTGAGGTTAGCACTAATCTAAAATTTACTGCTTATGTGATTTGAATTTAAAAAATCTATCATGCACCATTGTGTTCAGCCTAATATTTAGAGACTAATAATACCTTGTTATTTTTTGAAAAAAATTATTATTAAAGGTAATTAATATTAATCACAGTTAATGACAAATTAAGCATAATTGGGGATTAAAACATAAAATTAATGGCCCAAATGACCAAGAAACATTTATAAATCAAATTTTATATCCATATATCTTCCATAAACCATCAATTATATAGTTTTTTTTTTGTTTTTATAACTTTTTTATGTATGAACATGTGCACACATAACATCATTCATGAAATTCAAAATGAGTCCTTTATTTCCCTATTAAAATCCAACACATCAACCCGTTCCTCACACCTATAAATAATTATAATTTCACCCAATATCTAACCAAATAGCCTCAAAAAACCCTTTCTTTGAACTATAATCTTACCTAGGGGTATAATTCTTCTTTAGAAATCCTTTTCTTATAAACCAAAATAAGTTACCTGATTAAAAGGTAATGTCTTCTCTAAAACTAATTTTCTTTTATTTAACTTATCCACCACCTATACTCTCTCTATTACATTATTGATTGAAAAAAAATTATCCTCCATATACTAAGACGTTTTTATGAAATGGTTCTCAAATATAATTAGACACAACTTTATCTAATATTTGTTGAACATATTATTTCTGTGTACAACAAACTACTTCCTCAAAAAACTATTATTGTTCATTTATCCATTACCACTAGTTAGGGTGTCCATTATGATAGAAAAACTTTTTATATATGTCATATATTATATTTAATATTTATTTATCTTCTATATTACATTTACAACAGAAACACTTTTTACCTTACATTTGGTGTTAATACAATAATCTCGTTTAAGGAAGTTTGGACTACCGCCCCATCAAAATGATGTGATTCGTCCACACACAAACTAGAATGTATTATGGATGGTTTTAATGAACATATATGATATAAATGATATATTAAATCTAATTTAACAATGATATATACATACATACATATATATATAAATATATTTCATTTACATGCATTCTTTATTACGGGAATATTAATAGAAAACATCGTACAAGCGTACGTACGACTTACTGTCTTCAGGAAGGGTGTATTCCATTAAGTAATTCATTGTGATATAGATCATTAAAATATAAATATATATTGGATATACATGATATTTATATCATGTTCTAAATTATATATTCATGATATATGTGTACAGATCAATGATTAAATGAATTAAGACATATGTGAAGAACAAAGCGAATGTTACCTGAAGTGAAACCATAACATAGGATCGTTAAAAATAAGG
The DNA here is from genome assembly GCA_963277665.1 of Viscum album. NCBI lineage: Eukaryota > Viridiplantae > Streptophyta > Magnoliopsida > Santalales > Viscaceae > Viscum > Viscum album. The sequence continues at coordinate 322,914,769 of OY728127.1, forward strand.
TATGATAAGGTCATAAAAATTAATATGTAGTAATATATATCAGAATATTATTTTTTAATATATTCATAATAAACATATTTTTATTGTACAAAAATCTTGTATGATTACAGAGAGAGTAAAGACAAAATGTTAAGGGATTTCATCTCAATTTTAATTTCTGTGACATACAAGCTATGTTCTCCATTCCTTTTGTTTTGTGTATGTACTACCTATGATTGTGTTCTATGTATCAGGTACTGAATTTTATGGGTCTTTAAATTCCCATTTTATGATATTTCTTCTATGGGGATTATGTTTCAAAATTTACCAAATCGTTAAAAATATTTTTTATCAATTTGTCTTTTTTGAGACTCATGTTTTATTATGCACCTAATCTATTTTAAAAGTTCATATACTTCTATTTTAAATGAAATATAATTAATCTAAATATTTTTATGATATTATATGAGTCACGTAATTTTCTTTCCTTGCTTGGAGAACATGTTCCCATGTTACCATGTTAAAAGAGTTTATTCAGAAAAACTCATTGCTTTTCAATATTATTTATTTTTATTATACCATTTTTGAAATATTATTATCTATCTCTCAATAATGTTAATTAGTTTCCTTCACCTCTATTATTTCATGATTTAATCATGTATTGGCACCATATTCTGATTTTTGTTACATTATATAATTATGAATGTATTTTTTGGAAATCCTTACAATAACCACTTTGGTGTCGGAAATCTATCTTCTCTAAAAATAGTTTACAATAATATTTTACCATTCACTAATAATATCTAAAATTCAATATTAACCTTTCTATATTTTACTAATCACTTTAGTGTAATATTCTAATCACTTTCCAAACAATGAATTTTTTTATCTGTTTTTCCATTCAAAAGGAATGTTCTTTTGACCTCCTTGGACATTTATAGATATACCTGGCATCATTTACTTGAATCTCCCTATGCATTGATAAACTGGTTAATCTTAATGAAAATATTTTTAAAATTAATTTTTTATGAATGTTATTTTAAAAATTGTATCAAACTTATTTTATATGTTTTCGTGGATAATGGTTTCATAATATTTTGAAGTATTATTTATATTTTTTCAATGTGATTTCAAAGAAATGGTTTTCTAAAAAATTCAAGTTTCTTTATTATGTTTTTATGAAAACTAATTTATGAAACATTTTCATGAATTATTAATAGGTTTATGCACTATTTTCAATGAAATTAATTTTAAAATATTTTCAATCTTCATTTTTATGTTATTAGAAAAATCTATTACCAAAATTTATTTAGGAATACTTTATAAATTTTCATGATTTTTTTGAAAAAAATTATTCAAAATTTTTTTATATACGTTCAACGTATTGTCAATAGAATGGTTTTTAAGACATTATCACGCTATCTTTAAAAGTTTTTAATTATTTTCATTGAATATTTTTAATAGATTTTGAAGCTTATTTTAGGAGTTGTCATGGAAAAACTTTTCAAAATGATTTAATGGATTCTTTAAATGTTTTAAAGTATTTTATTAGAGAATTATTTTAAATTGGTTTTAGGATTTATAAATCCATTTTCAAAAATTAATGGATACTTTTCTCAAGAATAATTTTTTTATATTATTTCAAAATTAGTTTCATTCTAAGATGAAATATATTTATGTTACTCGTGCCTTTCTAGGTAATGATCTAAATATTAAATTTATGTCTTTTCAATGAAATAGTAATGCTTAATTCCGTGGTTCTTATGAAACCCATTTTTCTATAATAGGTAATATATTTCTAAAACTCGTTCTGTTTCAGGGGTTATATAATTTTGAAACCCGCTTCTTTTCATTGGTTAAGTGTATGATGAAATGATTGTGAAGACTAACTCTTTCAACAAGTTATGATATGTTAACATATTGGTGAAACCCAATTCATTTCATGGGTTTTGATATGTTTATTTATGATCTTGTGGCACATGTATGTATGATTTTTTTATGTGAAGGGTGGGACATATATATCTATCCAATGCATTGGGTAAATATTTATAACTCATGATATAGAGATGGTGTGAACCAGGGTTTACTCAATTCAGTGATATAGATATAGAATGAAGGTTTACTCGGATTATTAATATGGGGAAAGAATGAGGGTTTACTCAGTTCAGAAATGCAGGGCTGGAATTAGGTTTACTCGGGTATGTAATTCAAGGAAGGAATGAGAATTCACTCGGTTTCATAATACAATACTGGAAAAATAATTTACATTGTTTAGTAATATCTATTTGGAAAGAGGGTTTACTGGGTTCAGTAATACAAGGATGGAATGTAATTTTACTCAGTTCAGTAATACAGGGCTGGAATGAGGGTTTACTCATTCCAGTAATATATGGATGGAATGTGGGTTTACTCAGTCTAGTAAAATTGGGTTGGAATGAGGGTTTACTCGGTTCAGTAATATCGGACAGGAAATATCATTCACTCGGTTTAGTAATACATGGCTAGAATAGAGGTATACCTATTTCAGCGAAGGACACTTTCCACTAAGATGGTAGTGGTAGTTATTCCTAGTTTACTATGGAAGTCATATTATATCCATATAAATTTTCCACAATTCCATGTTTTTTTCTTATGTTATGAATTCATTGATTATTTCCTTCATTTTTTATTATTCATACCTTATGATCTGCCATGATTTATTTCATGATTCATGTTTTTGATATTTGACATGTGGGGTCTGATCTTTGGATGTTTTTATCACGATATTAGACCCTCTAAGCTCATGATTATGATTATATATCTCCCATTTTCCCATACTGAGTATTTTACCTCACCCCATTCTTATGATTACATCCCCAGGTTAAGAGAAAATGTTTATGTAGCACTGGTAATGATGGAGATTTTTATGAGAGATGTTGAAGATCTATCACTAGGATATAATACATTTCTTCAATGTTTCCATATAAACCAGTCAATTACATTCCTCAAGAATATATTTTTTTAATGAACAAAATATTCATCTAAAATGACACGATATATATTTATGTCAAGATTGATTCACTATAGTTGTTATCAAAGGAAATTTTTTAGTAATCCATTGTAATCTTGGATGAAAAAAACCTATTAAGATCCCTATGTATATTTCTATGTATATGATCAGGGATATTTTTAAGGATAATTATTAGGATGAGTTAATATTTAGGAAAATGGCATGGAATTTTGGTAAAGGGTAGAGTAAGTGGATTCAATGAAATAAATATCTATCTTGATACTGTAAGTTGATGTGTATCTGGAATATATGTACCTAGGGGTAAAAACTCAAACAAGATGTTTCGGGCTTGACTCGAAAAATCTGGTGCACGACAACAGGACTTACTTCACCCTTAGTTTGATAATCCCAAGGGATATGCTTGGGGAATTCACAAACTCTTCATGAACCATCGACAAATAATTAAATATATTTTGTGTATAAATAACCTATTATAAACCCATGATGTTTTTTGTTATGGTAGGTTTCATGATTTAGATATCCTATAAGTAATTATTTTCATAACTATGTAGTTCTCAACTATGATAAGTAATTCCCACACTATGCTTCTAGTTCTAATCAATGGAAAAAAATTGAAGGAACTAGATTAATGTTAAATGTCATGGATGATTTTCTAATGAGAATCCAATTGGGATGATCATGGAAGTGAAAGATTTGATGATCATCCCTAATCAGTTTTCATGGAACATGATTTACAATTTTTTCCCCAACCAACTCTCAGACTCACCATAGAAGAGAATGAAGGAGTTCACTCTAATTTAGGGCAATGAATTCCATGGACAAAAGAATATTCAGTTTCTATTGTGTTAAGAATGTGGGAAAAATCACCTATGTGAATGTCTTAGATTAAAAAGAAGGTGTTTTGACTGTGAAAATTATGGACACAAAAAAGTGAATGCAAAGGAAAAATGAAGAGTTCTATTAATGAATTGGATGATAATATTGACCTCTCTGTGTTATAATTGATGGTTAAGTGTTTTATATTTGGAATAAATGGTTATAATTCTACTCAATGTCCCTAGAAGAATGCTCTTAAAAATAATCAACAAGGTGGTGAGAGTAATGGTTACATTTCATATGATGAGGAGACTACTGGTGAAATGTGAATTAAAAAATGTATTGAGTAATATGATGAGTTATCCTTGTTAATTAGATAATGATGAAGTGGAATGATCATTTTTTTGCGTATTTGAATTGAAATGTTATGAATGATGAAATATATATTGATTGTTCTACTTAATATTTTCTTTATGTACATTCAAGTTTATGTTGAATGTTCTATATGGGGTAGTGATGTGATTTAATGACAAAATGATATTTTGACTAAGGAAGGTAAACATTAAGATGTTCTTTATGAAAACATAATGTTCTTTAGATAATGATATACGGGATGTGAATTAATAAATCTAACAGTAATTATTACCTAGAAACCAAGTAAGGACTTGTCTATATGTTGTTTATGCTACCTCAAATGATGTTTATAAAATTTTTATACTTAAGGATTAAATCAAATATACTTTGGAATGAGTAATCATTCATGTTTTCCATAAGGATTTATGGTAATATATGAGAGGGTATTCACATGTTTGGAATGTTTCAACCAATAGCTACATTGTGTTATATTGGGGAATTAATGTTAATATAATTTCATGAATCTCTTTCTATAGTTTTGTATTTTCACCTTTGATAAGGGATATAAGTTTATCCATTTATGAAATGTTTATGTTAATATTCGAATGATGTTTTTGTGCAATGAGTTTTTGTTTAAAACCATTGTTAAAAGGATAATCAGTAATTAATATTATTTAAGACATGTCCATATTATATATTATATTATTTTTGTTTTAAAATAAAAAATCATGTATGTCAGATGATAACCAATCAAGTCCAGTAATGTTGTGGGTCTTAATCCCATGACTAAAAGATGATAAGGGTTTCACGCCTGCCACTGGACTATGCAACATCCTAGTTTATGTTTATATTTTTAATGAATAAATATTTATGATGAACTATTAGTGTTACTTTTTTATTGATTAATTCTTTCTATTTTTCTAGGAGACAAATAGTAAGACTTTTTATTCTTTTATGGGCCTTATGATCTGTTAAAAGTGGGTTTTAGTGATATTTTCATCCAATTTAATTTCTAGACATTAATTCCAAGTGGTACTAAATGTATTAGAATTTTTTTAATGAAAACCCAAATAAAGTTTTTTATATAATTTTTTTCAATAATTACTCATCATTCGGAAAGTTATCAAAAAATATATTTTCCTAATACCATAGTTTTCATTGAGGTTATGGCCTTTTAGATTATCACACTTTTATTACTTTGAGGCCCTAAAATTTCTTTTATCATTCACTTTTTTGTGTTAAAACACTAATTCAACCATTCTTTTCAAACACAATACCCACATTCCTTATGCTACATGCAATACCACCATGTCATTCACTACAAGCAACACCAACTTGGAATACGAAGCACAAAACACTGAGTTTATATTAAACATCATTTTATTATTTATATATAATTAATTAAATGATAATATTATATCCTAAGCATTAAAATCATCTATATTAATATTAATTACCACTTTACAATTATTTTTTTAATTTTTTTTATATAAGTAAAATATATTGATAATTAAAGACATGATTTTAAGTAATGTTATTCTACGGTTAAAAACATCATTTTCTATAATGAACTAAGATTAATAATAAAATAAATTTTAGACACATTTAAAAATTTAATTTGATAAAATGAAAATAATTTTTGAACTTAGTATGTTGAATTTATCCTAGGGTGAATTTTTTCTATTTTTCTTAGAAACGTAGTTTTTTTATGAATAGTGAAAAATACTGCTTTTTAGTTAACCATTTCAATTTTCAAAAGAATTATTAAAAATAAATGATATTATAAATAAATTTTATGGTATAATTAGATGAATAATACATATAATAACACATTTTATTTTATTAAAATCAATTTCACTTTGAAACGGAATATAAAATCATAACAATATTTTAAATTTCTTCCTATATTAAAAAATTTTTATTTCTTCCTATCTGCAAGATTAGAAATAATGTTAATTTTTCCGCTTCTATGATTTGAATTTAAAAAATATTATATAGAAAATTTTATTTAGACTAATATTTACACTCTAACAATTGTAATTTTTTTACCAAAATGATTATTAAAACTGATAAATGTTAATCCTTGGGGTCTAAGAAAAATTAATCATAATTAGAGATTAAAACATAATATTAAGGGATCATATGACATATACACTTGTCTAAACCCCATATTATATCAATACTATATCCATAAACCTTTTATTATTGAGTTTTTTGGTTTGGTATGAATTTTTTAGTTAAGAACACATGACAACGTATTTTGATTCTTGAAATTTCAAATTAGTGGGTTCCCTTGGCTATAAAAGGCCACCACCTCTACCCATTCCTTACCACTCTCAAAACCATTTCAGATAATACATTATATTCCCATGTATCCTCCAAAAATTCCTCCCTTCTACCATTAATCCCCCCATAAGTCAAAAATCTTCTCATGGATGCTTTTGGGGAAAATTCAAAAGGAGCTACCTAACTAAGAGGTAACATGTTCTCTCAAGTTCAGTTCCATTGTTTTCACTCTCCATCCAATCCACTCCCTATATAAAATTATTTTGTGATAAAAATAGTATCCTACATATAATACTACATTTTAATTACACACATCATCATCTAAAAAAATTTCAACAAATTGTTTTTGTGTACAGCGAACTATTGCCTCACGAAACAATGATTGTTCCTTTCTCTATTAACAAAAATCATGGAAGCCATTATGAAGAAAAATGTTTTTATATATTTCATATATTAAATTAAATATTTATTTACAATTTTTATTCTTTTTTCAAGAAACATATTTTTTATCTTTCATTTGGTGTTAATATGATAATCTCGTCTGAGGAAAGTGGGGAATATAGCCCCCTTAAAGAGATGTGATTTGTTTAAACACCACAAAGAATGTATTAAGAATGGGTTTATTGAACTTATATGATATTTATGATATATTAATGATACATAAATAATGATATAGATATATAAATACACACACATATATATATATATATATTTCATTTATATACCTTCTTTAAATACAACAATAAAAACGGAAAACAACATTCATCTGTAAGTATGACTTACCATATCCATGAACAATATATTCCATTACACACATAATTTATGATATATAATATTATATATAAAAATACTAGGTATACCGAATATTGATATCATTTTCTAAATTCTGGATTCATGATATATGTATAAGGATCAACAGTATAAAAATTTAAGACACATGTGAAGAACAAATCGAATATTACCCGAAGTGAAACCTAAACATATGATCATTAACCTAAGGGTATTATAAATTCATAATAAAATAATATATATTAATATATATAATAATATTAATAATTAAACTTTTTATATTAAACTAATATTTTTTATACATGAATATTGTATGAGTACGGAGAGAGTCAAGACACATAGTAAGGGGATTTCATCTCACATTTAATTTCTATGAGATACAAGCTATGTTCACCACTCATTCCTTCTGTGTAGGGTATATACTTACTATGATTTAATTTGATGTAAAGTATACTTAAATTTATTGGTATTAACATTAACATTTTATGATCCCTCTTTCAGTGGGTTTATGTTTCAAATTATACCAAATTGATGAAAAAGTTTTGTCTCAATTTTCCTTCTTCGAGACACAGGATTTTTTATGCACTTATACACTTTTTCAAGGGGAATATACTCTATTTTACATTCCATATCATGAATCTAAATGTTTTCATGATATTATATTATTCCTGTATTTTCCTTACCATACATGGAGATCCTGATCCCAATATACCATGTTTTATGTGTATATAAAGAAGTCTCATTAATTTTCGAGATTTATATTGTTTATACATCTATTGGTGAAATCCTATGATCCAAATCTCATGAATACTCAGTAGTTTCCTCAAAATATATTATTTAATGATAAAATCTTGTATTGGTACCATATTCTATAAAAAGGGATAACAAGAATATTATACCATTCCCCTATAATATATAAAATAAACATTAACCCTTTTTTACTAATATATTCAATGGAATATTATTTTCTCTTTGAAAACAATGATCTTTTCCCTCTATTTTCCATGAAAAATGAATGTTCTTTTGACCTCGTATGAGATGTAACGATTTACCCACTATCATTTCATCAAATATCCCTTTTCATAGGTAAAAGAATAATCTGTACTAAAATGTATTTAAATGTAATTTTCAAGTAAATTTTTTCCCAAAGTTGATTCATACTTTTTTAATATGTTTTCATGGAAAAGGGTTTTCAAAATGATTTCAAGTCTTATTTAATAGTTTTCAATGTGCTTTAAAAATTTGGTTTTTAAACCGGTTTTAATATTTCATTATATGTTTTTAATTTATTTTCAACGAAATTGTTTTCAAAGAGTTTTAAATAATTCATTATATGTTTTCAATTTAATTTCAATAAAATGGTCTGTAAACCATTTTTTTAATTTCATAAAAAAATTCATGTGTTTTCAAAGAAAATGTTTTTTTAAAATGTTTTTGAAGCGCATTTTTAATGTTTTCAATGAAAAACGTTTTCCCAATGATTTCATTTATTCATTATAATTATTCATATTATTAGCTATGAATATTATTTTCAAATATATTAATATATTAAAAATCAACTTTCAAACAAGAACGGATCTTATCCTCAAGAGACGTTCATAGGGAATATTTCAAAATTGTCATCCATCTAAGTTGAAATCTATTGATGTTACTCATACCTTTCTTGGTAATGATCAAATGGTTTCATTCATGTCCTTTATATGAATGATTTATACATAATTACATGGTCATTATGATACCAATTTCTCTTTCATCAGAAATATGATTGTGAAACTCATTCTTTATCACAGGCTATGTTCTTTTGAATCCTGCTTCTTTTCATGGGTTATTTTTATGATGAAATTATTATGGAACCTATCTATTTCCACATGTTATTACATGATTACATTTTTATGATACCCATTTATTTTCATGGGTTATTATATGTTTATATATGATATATTGTCACATCTATGTATGATTTCATTTTGTGACTAGTGGGACCTATATCTCCCACAAATGCATGGGTTAAATATTTTTATCTCATGAGATCGAGAGGGCTACTGTGAGGGTTTACAAGGTTTAGTAATATAGAGATGGAACCAGGGTTTACTCATTACAGTAACACATGTCTAGAACAAGGATTTACTCAGTTATTTATTACAGTGTAGGAACATGGGGTAACTCAGTTCAGTAACACAAAGCTGGAATGAGGGTTTAATTGCTTTAGTAATACCAATCCGGAACGAGGGTTTACATAGTTTATTAATATTGGGATGGAATGAGGGTTTTTTGGTTAATTAATACAAGGATAGAATGAGGGTTTACATTATTCATTAATACAGTCCTTGAATGAGGGATAACTCAGTTCAATAATACAAGGCTGGAATGAGGGTTTACTCAGTTCAGTAATATAAGACATGAATGATGGTTCACATGGTTCACTAATAAAATGATTTAATGGGGTTCACCTGGTTCTGTTGGGGAGTTTTTCCACTAAGATGGTCTTGGATGTGACTCATTGGGTACTATGGACATCATATTATATTCTTATGTGTTTTCCACAATTCCATGATTTATTGTTCTTTTTTGATTTCATTGATTATGTCATTTATTTCATTATGATTCATGTATAATGAATTTCCAAAATTTACTCCATGATTAATGGTAATGATCATTATCATATATGGCCTGATCTTCTAATGATTTTATCATGTTAACACACCCTTTTAGATCATTATTATGCTGATATATCTCACTTGTTTACCCTTACTAAGGATTTGAGTAGACTTGTTTCTTATGTTTCCTTCCCCATATTATTAAGAATGATTTTAGGTAGAAATACTAGTGGTGGATACATTTATGGGAGGTTTGGAATATCATTCACCAAGATAACAGGCTTTATTTCCATATTTCCAAAGACACTAAACTATTATGGTCCTCGGGAATTTATTTATTTATTGTACTAAATATTCATCTAAAATGATGTAATATCCATGTTTCTTGAACTTGGGTTTCTATAGTTGTCATCAATGGAATGGTTTAGTCATCCTTTGGAATATAGGACAAGAAAACATTACTGATATCCCTAGGTATATTTACATATATATGTATAAGGATGTCTCTAAATATAAGTATAATTATGAGTAAATGTTTTGTAAAATTTCCTTGAATTTTGGTAAAGGATAGAGTGAGTGGTTTCCAAACAATACATATTTTTAGGGATACTACAAGTGGAGGTGGATCCAGAATACATATACATTGGAGTAATAACTCCAATAAGATGTTGTAGGCTTGAATGGTGGTAATAATGTATACGTCAATGGGATTTGTGGCACACTTGGTTTGGAACTTTGGGGGGGATATGATTTGGGAACTCACAAACTCATCATGAACAATATTGAAGGATTTAAATATATGTTGGCTGTGAATAACCTAGTATCAACCCATGGTGTCATAGATTATGGACGGTGTCATGATTTTGATACCATATAATAATTCTATTCATTACTATGTGTTTTCTTCTATGAAATGTAATGCTAACACTATTCCTCTAGTTCTAGTCAATGGAGGAAATAGGAAGGGACTTTATAAATGATGAATTTGATGGAAGATTCCCTTATGGGAAGTTAGGTGGGATGATCACTGGATTAAAAGATTTCATGATCATGTCTAATCAGTTTTAACATAACATGATTTAAATTTTTTAGCTTAACTAACTCGCAAACTAACCAAGGAAGTGAATTAAGGAGTTCACTAAGTGTTCAGGTAATTGAGACAATGGTGGAAAGAAGATTTGGTTTCATTTGTGTCAAGAGTGTGGAAATAATCACCTAAGTGAATGTCTTAGAAAAATAATAAGGTGGTTTGACTAGGGAAATTAATGGCACAAATCAAGTGAATACAAGGTAAAAATTATGAGTTTGGTTAACAAAAAATATTTTAATATTTTCCTCCCTAATTCATCATCTAAGGTTATGTGTTTTATGTGTGGTATAAATGGTCATTATGAAACTAAATGTCCCAAGAGGAATGTTCCTAGATATAATCAACAATGTCATGGGAGTAATAGTTTCATTTCTAATAATGAAAAGAATACAAATGAAATGTGAAGAAAAAAAATTATTCTATAATAGTATGTGGTAACCTTGGTGATTTAATTTGGATGAAGTGGAATAATATATTTTTTACGTTTTTGGATTCAAAAAATTTGAATTATGAAATATACAAAATTTTTTATAATTATAATTTTTTCTAGGTATTTTCAGGTTTTTTAATGATCCATATGGGCTAGTGAAGTAATTATTGACAATATTATATTTTGAGTAAAGGAAGGTAACCCTTAATATGTTATTTATAATATGATAATGTTATATGGATACAAATGCATGGGATATTAATAATAAAATCAGATAGTGTTGAATACCATGGAACCAGGTAAGGAATTGTTTATAGGTGTTTTATTTTTCAACTAATGATGTTGACATCATTTTTGGATTTAAACAGTAAATATGAAATACTTTGGAATGAATAATAATGCTTGTTTCACATAAGGATTTGTGGAAATATATGATGAGGGTATTCATATGTTTGGAATGTGACAACCAAGAGATACTTTGTGTTATACATGTTAATCACTTTTTATCTCATTTCGTGACTCTCTTTCTAATTTTTTGTATTTTTACCTTTGAGAAGGGATATAAGGTTAATGGTCCATAAATAGTTTAAGATATTATTTAGAGGAAGTATTTATTCTCTAAGATTGTGGTGAAAACCATGGTCAAAATGATAATCATTTATTAAACATATTTCAAATTTTTCCATCATATATATTATATTAGTATTGTATTAAAAAACTAACTCATGTATGCCGGGTGATATCCCATCACATCCAAAAAGGCCACGAGCCTTCAACCCATGACCGAAGGAAGTTATGGTTTCACACCTACCACTAGCCCACATGATTTCATAGTTAATATACATTTATTAGTAATGAATAAATATTTACGATGAACAATTAGTTTCCTTTTTTTATAGATTAATCTATGTTGTTTCTTTAAGAGACATATATTTATAATTTTTATTCTTTATGGGACTTATTATCCATGAAAAGAAAATTTTATATCCTTATTCATGAAAGTTAATTTATAGACATCCATTCCATGAGGTAATGGATGTAATATAAATTTTTAAATGATTTAAAAAAATTGATAATTTTTTATATAAATTTATCAAATAATTACTCAAAGATATGAATGTGATAAATTTGTTTTTCTCATAATACCATAATTTTGGTTGAGCTAATGGACTTTTAAATCATCACATATTTATGGATTTTAGGACCTGAACATTCAATATGTCATTCATTTGTTTTTGAATGATGACCTCAATCAATACTATGAATATATATCATTTCCTCCATGTCCAATCATTACTCCCAGCCTTTACTCTCCAATATTGAAACCTAGTTACATGTTACTTTGTCTAACCGTTGTGGTTCCAAATTTCCCTATTTAAGAGATGTTTTAGTATCCATTTTTTCAATGTGGGTTTCTTTAAATGGAACATTCCATTTTTAAACCATTGATAACCCAAATTATTTTCAGGGGAGAAATTCATTTTAAGGGGGGTACAATGTAACACCTTGAGATTTTGAGAATTATTTTTCTAAAATTAATTTATCTTTTTAATATTAGTTGTTTCACATGACACTACAAATAGTTAATTATATATATATAATACATTTTTTCAATCAATACTTTCACATTAAATACCAACATGTCTTGTGCTTCATGTAATAATAACTTGGCTATATTATACACTACTTAAAATATTCATTTCACATGAAATACCAACTTGGTATGTTCTACATGTAATACTAACTTGGATAGCACTATAAGAAACTCTAACATGGTGTACGATACACACAAAACTGAGACTCTATGAAACAACTTTATATATATATATAATTAATTAAATGAGATAAATTTAACCTATATGTTAAAAAATAGTTATATTAATTGTGGTAAATAATTTCCAAAAAACAAATTACTATTTTTTAATATAAATTAACCATATATGTAATGGCCTGGGTTTTTGGGGTCCATTACTTTGTAAAAATCTCAAGTTGCGTTTTCTGTTCTGGGAATCTCGGTGAAGTTGGCCCAATGGTAGGCCTACCAGTATCCTTAGCCTACCGGTAGCAGGCCTACCCGTAGCTCGGTCTACCGGTAGCCATAGTCTACCGGCAGATATGTCTACAGGTAGCTTGGTCTACAGGTAGCTGCAGCCTACTGGTAGCTCGGCTACCGGTCGCTGTCAGCTACCTGCAGCTCTCGGCTACCAGTAGCTATCACCCACCGGTAGCTCTCAACTACCGGTGGCCCTGGCCTACCCTGCGAGTTCTTTCTAGGAGCACTCCTTCTTGCGCAAAGATTGTTTTAAACCCGTTAAACTCGTTTTAAAGCCCATTAATGCCCCTAAATGTTTTAATTAAATATTTAATTAATTAACCTGTTGTGTCCATCGGTTTAAACCACCGGACCCTTTAATAACATGTGGGGCCCCGTGGTCAACCCACGACCCCCGCTCCTTGTGCGGTTTCGCGTTCTTATCTCAACCGTCAATGGCCCTTATAACTGAGGGGTTCGTTGTGAGTTTTTTCTTTTCTCTATCACCCTCCGCGAGGAGTACCCTTCGTTCAGACGAGGCAATTTTCGTTTAGGCGAGCCGCATCACTATTAGTGAAGTTCCTTTCCCGGACTCAGCATCGATCGTTGATCAACAAGTATGGAATTTCTCCATCGCCTCTTATTTTTGTGTATCATGTGGGGTGGGCGTGCTATTGATTCTATATAATTGGATAAACCAGAAATAAATAAAGATAATGAATGGATTCTATAAAGAAAGAAGGGGAGCTGTGATTGTTGATGCTATTTTATGTTATGATCATCTTTCTGAATTGTGCGGGCTTACGCCTACTAAAAATCATGGTCATTGGTGGTATTTCTTTGTGCACTAATGAACCCCTAGTGATGTTTTAAATGGCTCTTTTGTGGTTGTGAACTCCTACTGTAAAAATGAAATTGGTTAGTCGCATACACCAGGATAAATAAATTGAAAGCACCGGGATCAACCCTTCTATGATAACCCCTAGTTAAAGCACACAAAAATTGAAATCATGGAGTGTGTTAAATCTTATAAATCTGAAAATACCGGAATGGCCCTGATTTGTGTTGGTGATAGTGGTTTGGTTGTTTTCTTTTATGGTTCGATTGCTGGAGATGTAGGAGGGGATGGGATCCCCTGTTTTTATACTCTCGGTGGTTGTGAAATTAGGGATGGGATCCCCTGTTGTTATGGATTCAGTGGTGTTGAGTCTTAAGACTGGGTGGTTACCTTGTTTACATCACGAATTGGGGTGGGATCCTCTGTTGATGAGAAACCATTTTGGGGGACACGGGGTAGTGTCTCGGGGGGGGGGGTTCTTTGGTTTCAATACTTTGAGGGATCTCACTTATCCCTTTGTTGTTGTGACTTTACAAGAGAACCGGGTGTAAATGTTCAAATTGATGTTTTTGACAGGATTCATTTCCTTAGATTGTGCTTATGGTGTTAGTTTCCCAAGTAGGTGCAGAACTTAATTACACATCATTACTGAACATGAAAACGAATGGGACAAATGGGTTTTGTTGGCGAGATTTGTGACTCGGACTTGAGTGATGTCTGTGTCTTTTAGGCTAGCTGAAGAAAAACCTAAACTTGGGAGAGTACCTGTTACCTATATATATACTTTTAGTTTTGTGTTTCTTATTCGCGCCCCATCCAACTTGAGCACTTAGTGCCGAACACCCCCATTTCATGGGGGAGGGTTTTTTTCCAACACTATTATTAGTGTCTGGTTATTATCTCCTTTTCTGATCCCTTTCCCGGATAGCCCAAGTATCTTTGGGCAGGTTGTGATAGCTTGAGGTCCATTATTAGCCCAAGAATCGTCAGGCAGGGTAGTGTGGTGGTTGGCCCAGGTGTGTGTGTGCAGGTGGTTTCCCAAGTGTCTTCGGGATGAGGCCCAAGTGTCTTCAGGCGTGGCAGTGTATCTTCTAGCCTAGGTGTCTTCAGTCGTGGCGGTGGTTGTTCTGGCCTAGGAGTTTGTAGGCATGGTTACATGTGACATTTGTGGCCCAGGTGTTTGTGGGCGGGATTTGGCAGTGGGACTGCATGCGGTTGTGGCCCAGGTGTGTGCGGGCGGGTGTGGCAGTGGGACTACGATGAGAATGGAGGGATTGGTCCGATGCATAGGATGTCTTCAATAACCAGTGGGAAAGTGGCGCGGGGTACCCAAACATAGATGTTATTTTATTATATATATTACTTGACATGCGTTATTTGGAGAGTGTAGCTTGTGAGTGGGATGGGTGAACTCCTTGATAGTGTTTGTTATCTACTTCACATGGAACTTTAGTACGTTCCCCCACTTGTGCACGAGAGTCTTTGGTTTTCTTTAGTGAGTGTACTTGTATGCTCACCCTACTTATATAAAACTGTTTTCAAGTTTTCAGGAGGACTTTGGGGATCGCGTAGGACCATACTAGCTCGGACCTTTGGGGTTGTTGCAGTTGTTGTTTTCCTTTCCCTGGTACATACCCTTGTAATCACTTTTGTACTTTGTGGATTTTACTTTTGAAACATGCATGTGGGAATGGTTTACTTTTGTCTTTACTTTTCTTTTAGTTTTGGTGTTGTTGGGTTTCATCATCTTATCTCCTGATCCTATAAAACAAAAAAAAAGGGTAATGCCTTCCATTTGTGTTTAATTTCCATACCCTTGGTGCTAGTCGCCACTCTGGGACCTATAGAAGGAAGGTTTTGGGGGTCATTATCTCTCCTTCATCTTAAAGAAGGAAGGGCTTGGCAATCTGCTGACCTTTCCCTCCTTTTGGTGAAGGCGGGTCATGACAGAATGGTATCAGAGATGACGATTGAGAGATAGGATGGAGTCTAGAGTTAGGCACAGTGAGGATTGCATGGGATGGTAGGGAAACAGTGTTGGGTGACCTTGGTGCATGAATTAGGCCAGGGAAGACCGGCTAGGACACGGGATTTTAGGGCCCCCCGTGATCCGATGCAAGGACTCTGGACCAACTGAAAGACCAAGTGAGGCCACGCTGATTGCAGGGTAGAGACCCTTGGAAAGGTACATCCATCATAATGACTTTTGTTCTCATGTTTCTGGGATGTCTTGTGAATTAAGAATAAATGAAATGTTTAATAAGTTTTAAGAACAAAATTTTGCACTACTTGGGCTTAGGAATTCCTTGTTTACCTTGCAGCTATGGCACCTGGAAGGCGACCATGTGTAGTACAGTTGATCGAGGCCCCAGAGACTACTTTGGCCGATCGGAAGAGAGCTGATCGAGAGGAGGAGGACGACCAGTGGCAGAAGACTCTTCGGTCCTTCCAGCGATAGACCCTTGAGAAGTATGAGGGCAGCACCTCTGACATGAAGACGGAAGGCTGGATAGAGGAGCTAGTGATAGCTTTCGGCCTGATTCGGGCCCCGAACGAGTACTGGGTTCCTCTGGCCATCAGCCAGATGTGGGGAGCGGTGCGTCAGTGGTGGATGCTTTACCTGGGGGAGAGGATAGAGGCTGAGCTGGCATGGTCTGATTTCGAGAGGGAGTTCCGGGCAGAATTCCTCTCCTTGACGATGAAGGTGGAAAAGAGACAGAGATACTCTCCCTCCAACAGGGTAGTATGTCAGTTAGGGAGCTAGGAATCAAGTTCAAGGACCTCCTACGTTTTTCTCCGGACCTCTTTCCCGACGAGGAGTCTCAGGCAAGACGTTTAGAGGAGGCGCTATGACCATCCCTCCAGTATGTTGTTACCCCATTTACCATGCCAACGTACTTGGAGGTCCATAAGAAGGCCGAAGTGGTGGAGAGGATGCACGCTCTAGGAGGGGTGTCACGAGAGGGGATCCAGCTGGGACCATCGAAGGGGAAGGCCGTCAGCACTATGCCTCCAGTTTCAAGACCCTCCAGGTTCCGACCAACATGGAGAAGGCCGCAGCAGTTTCAGTTTCGATCCCCTGGTCCTCACCCTTTTTCTTCGGGCCTAGGGTCGTGGTGCTTCGTCTGTGGGATCCCTAGACATCTCCGGAGTCGGTGCCCGGATTGGGTACAGTACGGCGGTGGCGGAAAGCCCCACCACCCGCCCCAGTAGCAGCTTCCAGCCAGGCCTTTCCAGCAGCAGCAGCAGGGACAGCGAGCTCCCGCTCCTCCGAGGGCAGACGTAGGAGGAGGATGCCGACCTCAGGGCACTCCTCAGGGACCTCGACTGGGGCGTGGTCGAGGAGGTGGCTGACAGCCGAGGGGCAGAGGAGCTGGGTAGGGGCAGTTACACGCCGCGGAGGCAGTAGTTCCAGCAGGGCCGGAGGTTGTTCGAGGTACGAGCAGTTTGTTCAGTACCCTTTCTTATTGATGTGGTCTTAAAAATACATGTTTTGCCACATCATTTTATTTAATTTTTATTAATTTAATTACTTATTTTAGTACTTTTTGATAAATAATGACACTTATGTAATTTTATCAATAAATTTATTAATCTATCAATTTTTATAATTAATTGTGTATTTTAAGCATTAAAATAATTGAATTATTTCTTATGTTATTTTATAGACTAATAACTATTTATTAAGATTGTTGTTTTTTCTGCATAGTTAATAATTTAACATTAAATAATTAATTAGTTTGATTTTTCACTTTAAATATGTAGTCTTAATCTGACATTGCATGTACTAAGAATTAATTTAATTTAACTTAATTAGTAGATGTATTTCAATAATTAATTAATTAAAATAAATGATTATAGACCTACTTCAATCATTAAGTCTCATTAAATTTTGTTACATTAATTAACATTTTAATATAATAATTATCTTTCTACCTTAAATTAATTTAATTTGATATTGTAACTATTTAACTATGTCTCATAAATGTTTAAATTTTATGTTAACTTTAAATAAGTTAGTTGCTTTTAAATATAGTAATAATTTAATTTATGCGAATTAAAATTATTAACAATTTAATTTATGTTTAATTGTTTTTATAAATTTATTAAAGTTTATTTTGAAAATTAATTTTGTGTTTATTTTAATTCAGTTTTAGTTTTTATTAATTTCTTTGTTCATTATTTATTTATGTTTTAATTTAATTAATTTCTTTGTTTATTTTGTAGGTTCACGGTTTCATTACGGCCACGGTGTCTCCATGCACCGGTTTGCTCACGATCTCACCGTGACACTCTTTTCAGGGACTGGTGTCTTGAGCCACCATTCCCTGCTATCGTAACCCTCAGGACACTGTTTCAACCCCTTGCATGGGTTCCCTTCATCTCACCTTGATGGTGCCACAATAAATGTATCACCGCAAACGGATTTTTTTTTAAATACGTTTTTCAAAAAAAAAAATTCTGAAAAACCGGCTAGGTCGGTTTCTTTAAAAAAAATACGCTACAAAGGTGGCATCGCAGATGGCGCCTTTGTTTTAGCGCAGAAAGGCGGCATCTGCGATGCCGCCTTTGCTCCCCCGTGCCGCCTCTGGTCCGGATCGATGACATGGCAAAGGCGGCCGGGGGGAGGCCGCCTTTCGCCTCAGGGTAAGGCGAAAGGCAGCTTCCGCGATGCCGCCTTTGGCCATACGCAGAGGCGAAAGGCGGCTTCCGCGATGCCGCCCTTGCCTGAACTCTTTATAAAAGGGCGGCCACCCCCCTCCCCTCTTTCACTTTCTCATTGCATTCCTCTCTTCCTCCTCACTTCATCTCTCCGAATTTCTCTCTCTCTCTAAAAAATTCCTTTGGTGTGCGAGTTTTTACGAAGCTTCATTTAGAGGTATGTTTATTTATTTAATTTAATGTTTTTATTTAATTAATTTAATTTTGTTTAGTTTTAAATCTTTCATTTGTTAAGTAGTTTTGGTAGTTCTTAATATTTGGTTATTTAGTTTTTGTAATTATTTATATATACTTTTAAATAATTATTGTTAGGTAGTATAGATTAAGTATAGATTAACGTAAGATTAAGTATTTAGAAATTTTGGTAGCTTAAAGATTATGTGGTTATCTATGCAATTAAATTCATGTCTGGATACAAACAAGTGGATGTGGCTCTGGCACAGATGTATATAGGGGTAAAACCCGAAAACACCGCTTTGATCTAGACTCGAATGGGAACTGGTGCACGATAATGGGCCTTGCTGCATCCTGGTTTGACACTCCCAGGGAATATGCTTAAGATGATTCAAATTTTCTTTATAAACTACTAAAATTTCTAAGAGAAGAAAAATAAAATCAGTATATTTATCAATGATAAATGATAAATATAATGTTATAGAATCAAATAAAGACATAAGAATTAACGAATTAAAGTTATTATTAGTTAATTATAAAATAATAGAATAATTAACGATTAGTTATTATTAGTTAATTTTAGAATAATTAATAAATAACATAGGATTAAAACATGGATTCATATAATGATTAGCTAACGATACTAATGATCAGTATATTTATCAATGATAAATGATAAATATAATGTTATAGAATCAAATAAGGACATAAGAATTAACAAAATAAAGTTATTATTAGTTAATTATAGAATAATAGAATAATTAACGATTAGTTATTATTAGTTAATTTTAGAATAATTAATAAATAACATAGGATTAAAACATGAATTCATATAATGATTAACTAACGATACTAATGAACATATAAAGTGAAATGAAGAAGAACAAACAAACTAAATAAAAAGGCGCTCTAAAATTACATTCTAATAAATATCATATGGTCAAACATCAGTAGCTTAGTTTATGGTATAGAAAGGCGCAATAAAATTACATTATAATAAACATCATATCGTCAAACATAATTGTTAATATTTTGTTACACTATCATAATTTTGATGAAAGAAACATTTTTGACGTAGAGAGCCATGTTTGCCTGTGTGTGCTGTTATGGGGAGATTATTCAAACTGAGTAAGGAGCTTCTTACAGTACACAACCAATTACGGTGGTTAGTACAGTTGATTGTGTTACCATAAGTGACCTTCAAGAGAGAATTCGTGTTTCCTTAAATCTGGGACCCGATCAAGAGATAATGTCTATGAGCTATAGACATTTGCAATTTCCAACAACACTATGGCATATAGCTTGTCCATTGGTTGCTGATGCGCAGTGGATCCAAGCAATTAATTTATTTTCTCAAAGGTTAGATGGTATCATGATGGAGTTATACGTTGTTGTTGCTACTGTACAACAACAACGTCCACTTATACAAAGACGTAGAAATACAAGAGTGGTTGAAGACAGTCTACCCCATGACATTGAGCCTATTCCAAATGATGCAGCAGAAGAGGACAACCTAGATGATATCCCGGATATACATGTCAATCTGACATCTGATGAGGAGTTTTGTAATGATGGATCAGATGGCGACAACAGTGCTGATGAGGAGGGACCAACAGAAGATAGAGAGGAGGTTTTGAGAAATGCAATTGTTGTACATCAACCTCAGTCAATAAATCATCCACCACTATTTTCATCTTGGTCAGAAGCAATGACACGCATGCCTAAATTCGATAATACTGTTCTCACACTGACAACTGAGTTCCCTGGAGTTGTACCAGATAGGTTTAGTGAGGTGGACAAAACCTTATATATTGGAAGGAATTTTCCCAGTAAAGATGCCTTAAAAAGCACGTTAAAGAGATTTCATATTGAGAGAAACTTCAACTATGTAGTTCACGAATCATGTCGTATTAAAGATGTTATATGGTGCGTGAAGTATGGGGATGATTGTAGATTTCTCTTAAGGTCTATTCCATACATTACATTTGGAGGTTGGAGAATCTCAAGGATTGAGGCGGCTCATACTTGCGTTCAGCCAAGTCTCACACAAGATCATACTTCATTGGATGCAGAATTTGTGTCATCTATTGTTGTTGAGATGATTAGGACATGCCAAGATGTTCCAATATCCCTTGTGCAAGAGAGGATTCTACAGACATTCGGTTATAAGATTTCCTATAATAAGGCATGGATGGCGAAACAGAAGGCAATTGTGAAGGTATATGGTGATTGGGATGACTCATATCGAGTATTTCCGCAATTGCTAGCCATACTGAGGCATCATAACCAAGTTGTCTTCCATCTGGATACAAACGAACATGTGTCTCCTGATAATCGACTTGATCCATCTCGTGTTCAATTTCATCGGTTGTTCTGGGCATTCCTTCCTTGTATCTCCACATTTCGTTTTTGCAAACAATTTATTCAGATTGATGGAACATTTCTGTATGGAAAATACAAGGGCGTATTGTTGATTGCGGCAACCCAAGATGGAAACCGTTCACCTCTTCCTCTTGCCTTTTCCATTATAGAGAAAGAAAACTATGAATCATGGAGTTGGTTTCTGGCATGTATCAGCAACCATTTCACCAACATTTAGGGAGTTTGTTTGATATCTGATCGTCATCGAGCAATTAATGAGGCAATCAATGAAGATTCTGATACATGGAGATACCCAAATGCACATCATCGGTTCTGCATTAGACACATTGCTAGCAATGTTCATAAAAAATTCCACAACGAACCGATGAAGAAGGCAATCACGAGGCTTGGTACGTATTTTATTTGTTCTGTTTTACTGTTTCAATTTAAATATAAAATCAATTTATGTGAAATATCATCTACATTTTATAGCATATGAGTTGGACCAACGATGATTTGAAGAACGTTTTGAACAAATTCGTCAGTCTAATCAAGAAGTTTATGATTATATGATGCGGATTCCGAAAGAAAAATGGACATTGGCATACGATAGGGGAAAGAGGTATGGACACATGATGACAAACATTGTGGAGTGCATCAATGGTATCTTCAAAGGACTTCGCAAGCTACCTATAACCGCCTTAGTTCAGGAGACATTATATCGATGTGTGAAGTACTTTGTGGATAGAAAAAAACTAGCATCAGACGGAATACGTCAAGGGCTAAGATATGGAAGACACTTTCAACGAGAGATTGAAAAAAATATTGAAGAAGCTTCTGGTTATCACGTCTGTCTCTTTCAAAGAGAAGACTCCCGATTTGAAGTTCAAGAGCGTTCAGACCCCATCACAAATCGTGTCGGTGAAAAAATAGTGGCATTACTGGAAACAAGGCAATGCCAATGTGGAAAATTTCAGGCCTTACGGTTTCCATGTACACACGCCATCACAGCATGTGCCTCTGTGAACATGTCATGGGAAGCATATGTTGACAGTGTACCAGATGGATATCATTGCCAACTGTTATGTTGCACCATGGACACCTATTGGGGAGTATCGTTATTTCCCAATGCCTGAAGGCCAGCCGATAGTGATACCTGACATGAATCGGTTACGTCCTCATGGGAGACCAAAGGCGAGTAGGATGCGTAATGAGATGGACTGGCCTCAAGAATAAGGACAGAGTTTGCGATGCACAATATGTCATAAAGAAGGTCATAACCGGAAGCGATGCCCTAACGTTGTTGGGTCGACTTCACAGTCTCATTCATAATGATGTATTGTCTTCATTGTGACATTCCCATATTGTAAACTAAATGTTGTTATCTCTTCTTTATTCCTTGGTTTTCTAATCCCCAAACATCTAAGATAAGTTTTCATATTAATATTCATGCTTTCAAGAAATAACAATAAATATGAGATAATAAAATTTATTTGAAAACTCCGAAAGCGGAACACTTAACCCATATTGAAATGTGTATGTCAGTTAACCCATTAACATGTTTCCTGGACGTTAATATTAAAAATTTTAACCTTAAACCCTCCAACCTAAACCCCAATCTAAACATGGAGGATATTTTAGCAAACTGTTCTATAACAAATTTATAGTATCATAATAATTAGCATAAGATATTGAATACATACAATTAGATAAATTCTAAAAACATCATAATGGGTTAATATTCAAATTGACCGAAGGAAACATCATATTAATATTCATGCTTTCAGGATATTTACTAAAATATCCTCCATGTTTTCATAATAAAATTTATTTCATAATAAAGGAGTTATTCTAATAATAATATAACATTATGATGTTTTTAGAATATATCTAATTGTATGTATTCAATATCTTATGCTAATTATTATGATACTATAAATTTGTTATAGAACAGTTTGCTAAAATATCCTGCATGTTTGCATTGGGGTTTAGGTTGGAGGGTTTAGGGTTAAAGTTTTTAATATTAACATCCAGGAAACATGTAAATGGGTTAACTGACATTTACTTTTCAATATGGGTTAAGTGTTCCGCTTTCTGAGTTTTGAAATAAATTCTATTATCTCATATTTAAAGTTATTTCTTGAAATCATGAATATTAATATGAAATAAGTTATTTTATCTAAAATATTGAGTCTTGAATTTGGTTACACATATTTTGGGGGAGCTTTGTGATTAACTACTTATGGATTGGATTAAGATAAACCATGTCAATTAGTAATGATGTTTTTAAAATTTATCTAATTGTATGTATTCAATATCTTATGCTAATTATTATGATACTATAAATTTATATAGAATGGTTTTCTAAAATATCCTGCATGTTTAGATTGGGGTTTAGGTTGGAGGGTTTAGGGTTAAAAATTTTAATATTAACATCCAGGAAACATGTAAATGGGTTAACTGACATTTACTTTTCAATATGGGTTAAGTGTTCCGCTTTCGGAGTTTTGAAATAAATTCTATTATCTCATATTTAAAGTTATTTCTTGAAAGCATGAATATTAATATGAAATAAGTTATGTTATCTAAAATATTGAGTCTTGAATTTGGTTACACATATTTTGGGGGAGCTTTGTGATTAACTACTTATGGATTGGATTAAGATAAACCATGTCAATTAGTAATGATGTTTTTAGAATTTATCTAATTGTATGTATTCAATATCTTATGCTAATCATTATGATACTATAAATTTGTTATAGAACACTTTGCTAAAATATCCTGCATGTTTAGATTGGGGTTTAGGTTGGAGGGTTTAGGGTTAAAAATTTTAATATTAACGTCCAGGAAACATGTAAATGGGTTAACTGACATTTACTTTTCAATATGGGTTAAGTGTTCCGCTTTCGGAGTTTTGAAATAAAATCTATTATCTCATATTTAAAGTTATTTCTTGAAAGCATGAATATTAATATGAAATAAGTTATGTTATCTAAAATATTGAGTCTTGAATTTGGTTACACATATTTTGGGGGAGCTTTGTGATTAACTACTTATGGATTGGATTAAGATAAACCATGTCAATTAGTAATGATGTTTTTAGAATTTATCTAATTGTTTGTATTCAATATCTTATGCTAATTATTATGATACTTTAAATTTGTTATAGAATAGTTTGCTAAAATATCCTGCATGTTTAGATTGGGGTTTAGGTTTGAGGGTTTAGGGTTAAAATTTTTAATATTAACGTCGAGGAAACATGTTAATGGGTTAACTGACATACACTTTTCAATATGGGTTAAGTGTTCCGCTTTCGGAGTTTTAAAATAAATTTTATTATCTCATATTTATAGTTATTTCTTGAAAGAATGAATATTTATATGAAAACTTATCTCAGATGTTTGGGGTTTAGAAAACTAAGGAATAAAAAGAGATAACAACATTTAGTTTACAATATGGGAATGTCACAATGAAGAAAATACATCATTATGAATGAGACTGTGAAGTCGACCCAACAACGTTAGGGCATCTCTTCCGGTTATGACCTTCTTTATGACATATTGTGCATCGCAAACTCTGTCCTTGTTCTTGAGGTCAGTCCATCTCATTACGCATCCTACTCGCCTTTGGTCTCCCACGAGGACGTAACCGATTCATGTCAGGTATCACTATCGGCTGGCCTTCAGGCATTGGGAAATAACGATACTCCCCAACAGGTGTCCATGGTGCAGCATAACAGTTGGCAATGATGTATATCCGGTACACTAGATCAACATATGCTTCCCATGAGATGTTCACAGAGGCACATGCTGCGATGGCGTGTGTACATGGAAACCGTAAGGCCTGAAATTTTCCACATTGGCATTTCCTTGTTTCCAGTAATACCACCATTTTTTCACCGACGTGATTTGTGATGGGGTCTGAATGCTCTTAAACTTCAAATCTGGAGTCTTCTCTTCGAAAAAGATAGACGTGATAACTAGAAGCTTCTTCAATATTTTTTTCAATCTCTGGTTGAAAGTGTCTTCCATATCTTAGCCCTTGATGTATTCCGTCTGATGCTAGTTTTTTTCTATCCACAAAGTATTTCACGCATCGATATAATGTCTCCTAAACTAAGGCGGTTATAGGTAGCTTGTGAAGTCCTTTGAAGATACCATTGATGCACTCCACAATGTTTGTCGTCATGTGTCCGTACCTCTTTCCCCTGTCGTATGCCAATGTCCATTTCTCTTTTGAAATCCGCATCATATAATCATAAACTTCTTGATTAGCCTGACGAATTGGTTCAAAGCGTTCTTCAAATCGTCGTTGGTCCGACTCATATGCTACAAAATGTAGATGATATTTCACATAAATTGATTTTATATTTATATTGAAACAGTAAAACAGAACGAATAAAATACGTACCAAGCCTCGTGATTGCCTTCTTCATCAGTTCGTTGTGGAATTTTTTATGCATATTGCTAGCAATGTGTCTAATGCAGAACCGATGATGTGCATTTGGGTATCTCCATGTATCAGGATCTGCATTGATTGCCTCATTAATTGCTCGATGGCGATCAGATAGCAAACAAACTCCCTGAATGTTGGTGAAATGGTTGCTGATACATTCCAGAAACCAACTCCATGATTCATAGTTTTCTTTCTCTACAATGGCAAAGGCAAGCAGAAGAGGTGAACGGTTTCTATCTTGGGTTGCCGCAATCAACAATACGCCCTTGTATTTTCCATACAGAAATCTTCCATCAATCTAAATAAATTGTTTGCAAAAACGAAATGCGGAGATACAAGGAAGGAATGCCCAGAACAACCGATGAAATTGAACACGAGATGGATCAAGTCGATTATCAGGAGACACATGTTCGTTTGTATCCAGATGGAAGACAACTTTGTTATGATGCCTCAGTATGGCGAGAAATTGCGGCAATACTCGATATGAGTCATCTCAATCACCATATACCTTCACAATTGCCTTCTGTTTCGTCATCCATGCCTTATTATAGGAAATCTTATAACTGAATGTCTGTAGAATCCTCTCTTGCAAAAGGGATATTGGAACATCTTGGCATGTCCTAATCATCTCAACAACAATAGATGACACAAATTCTGCATCCAATGAAGTATGATCTTGTGTGAGACTTGGTTGAACGCAAGTATGAGCCGCCTCAATCCTTGAGATTCTCCAACCTCCAAATGTAATGTCTGGAATAGCCCTTAAGCGAAATCTACAATCATCCTCATACTTCACGCACCATATAACATATTTACTACGGCATGATTCGTGAACTACATAGTTGAAGTTTCTCTCAATATGAAATCTCTTTAACGTGCTTTTTAAGGCATCTTTACTGGGAAAATTCCTTCCAATATATAAGGTTTTGTCCACCTCACTAAACCTATCTGGTACAACTCCAGGGAACTCAGATGTCGGTGTGAAAACAGTATTATCGAATTCAGGCACGCGTGTCATTGCTTCTGACCAAGATGAAAATAGTGGTGGATGATTTATTGACCGAGGTTGATGTACAACAATTGCATTTCTCAAAACCTCATCTCTATCTTCTGTTGGTCCCTCCTCATCAGCACTGTTGTCGCCATCTGATCCATCATTACGAAACTCCTCATCAGAAGTCGGATTGACATGTATATCCAAGAGATCATCTAGGTTGTCCTCTTCTGCTACATCATTTGGAATAGGCTCAATGTCATGGGGTAGACTGTCTTCAACCACTCTTGTATTTCTACGTCTTTGTACAAGTGGACGTTGTTGTTGTACAGTAGCAACAACAACATATAACTCCATCATGGTATCATCTAACCGTTGAGAAAATAAATTAATTGCTTGGACCCACTGCGCATCAGCAACCAATGGACAAGCTATATGCCACAGTGTTGTTGGAAATTGCAAATGTCTATAGCTCATAGACATTATCTCTTGATCGGGTCCCAGATTTAAGGAAACACGAATTCTCTCTTGAAGGTCACTTATGGTAACACAATCAACTGTACTAACCACCGTAATTGGTTGTGTACTGTAAGAAGCTCCTTGCTCAGTTTGAATAATCTCCCTATAACAGTACACACAGGCAAACATGACTCTCTATGTCAAAAATGTTTCTTTCATCAAAATTATGATAGTGTAGCAAAATATTAACAATTATGTTTGACGATATGATGTTTATTATAATGTAATTTTATTGCGTCTTTCTATACTAGAAACTAAGCTACTGATGTTTGACCATATGATATTTATTAGAATGTAATTTTAGAGCACCTTTTTATTTAGTTTGTTTGTTCTTCTTCATTTCACTTTATATGTTCATTAGTATCGTTAGCTAATCATTATATGAATTCATGTTTTAATCCTATGTTATTTATTAATTATTCTAAAATTAACTAATAATAACTAATCGTTAATTATTCTATTATTCTATAATTAACTAATAATAACTTTAATTTTTTAATTCTTATGTCCTTATTTGATTCTATAACATTATATTTACCATTTATCATCGATAAATATACTGATCATTAGTATCATTAGCTAGTCATTATATGAATTCATGTTTTAATCCTATGTTATTTATTAATTATTCTAAAATTAACTAATAATAACTAATCGTTAATTATTCTATTATTTTATAATTAACTAATAATAACTTTAATTCGTTAATTCTTATGTCCTTATTTGATTCTATAACATTATATTTATCATTTATCATTGATAAATATACTGATTTGCTTTTTCTTCTCTTAGAAATTTTAGTAGTTTATAAAGAAAATATGAATCATCTTAAGCATATTCCCCGGGAGTGTCAAACCAGGATGCAGCAAGGCCTGTTATCGTGCACCAGTTCCCGTTCGAGTCTAGCTCGAAGCGGTGTTTTCGGGTTTTACCCCTATGTACATCTGTGCCAGAGCCACATCCACTTGTTTGTATCCAGACAGGAATTTAATTGCGTAGATAACCACATAATCTTTAAGCTACCAAAATTTCTAAATACTTAATTTTAAGTTAATCTATACTTAATCTATACTACCTAACAGTAATTATTTAAAACTATATATAACTAATTACAAAAACAAAATAACCAAATATTAAGAACTACCTAAACTACTTAAAAAATGAATGATTTAAAACTAAAAAAATTAAATTTATTAAATAAAAACATTAAATTAAATAAAGAAACATACCTCTAAATGAACCTTCGTAAAAACTCGCACAACAAAGGAATTTTTTAGAGAGAGAGAGAAATTCGGAGAGATGAAGTGAGGAGGAAGAGAGGAATGCAATGAACAAGTGAGGAGAGGGGAGGGGGGGTGGCCGCCCTTTTATAAGGAGTTTAGGCGAAGGCGGCATCGCGGAAGCCGCCTTTCGCCTCTGCGTATGGCCAAAGGCGGCATCGCGGAAGCCGCATTTCGCATTTCCCTGAGGCGAAAGGCGGCCTCCCCCCGGCCGCCTTTGCCATGTCATCGATCCGGGCCAAAGACGGCGCGGGAGATCAAAGGCGGCATCGCAGATGCCACCTTTGTAGCGTATTTAAAAAAAAAAAAAAAACTGACCTAGGCAGTTTTTCAGAAACTTTTTTTTTAGAAAAACGTATTTAAAAAAAATACCACCGCAAACCCATTTTTCCACCGCGTTTTTTCCTTAGTTACCCAACTTTCTGTCTCACCGTAATCTTTGGTACCGTTTTTAACCGGTGGCACCGTGTAACTTCTCTCTCACCTGTCTCATCGTTTCCAGCAACAAGCACACTGGTGTCTCGCCTCTTCCATTCCTTGAGCCAGCACCCGCTGCAACCTCGAGCCGTGCCAGGAGGAGTCCGACTGAAATGCCGAGCTGGAGTCGCTTTGCTTGGAGGAGTCACCGGCCTTGCCGTCAGCTAAAGAGGCGAACCGAAAACTGAGCCCACTGCCGCCGAGACCTCTTGTGGAAGGAATTCTTGCTACGTCACTGTGGAGGGGAGTCGAGGACGTGAGTTTAGCTTGAGCCGCTACATGTTGGAGTCAAGCCGAGCTGAGGGAATGAGTTTCGAAGCCGTTTAGGAATCCGAGGAGGAGCTTGAGATGATGACAACAGACCCGAAGCAGCTGAAGGGTCTACCACTAGAGACGATGAGATCCACAGCGGAGCAGAATCGCCACGCCACGTCGAAATCTCCACAGTGACCCTCTACCTTCCACCGCATAGTCGCTGCTATGGAGGAGGTTGAGCTTTTGTTGTCGTCATCACCGTTGTGTTGTGGTGCGCTAATAAGTGCAGAGGAGGTCCGCAGGGAAGTTGATGTCTGCCACTGCAAGGAAGGCCACTGTTGCCGCGAGGAGGAGCCACCGCCTGAGCAGTCTGCCACTGGCCAGTGCTGGTTCTTCGGGAGAAAGGATGAGCCGCGCTCCTGTCTTCATGGATGGAACCAAAACCCTCTCCCCTGTAGCGCAGGATTGGGGGGGAGGAGATAAAACCAAAAAAACCTAACAAAAAGACTATTTAAAAAAAACTAAACCTAAAATTAAAAACTTAAATTAAAAATAACATAATGTAAAACAATATTAATTATAAATAAATAATCAATATAAAATAATTAACTTCTAAAACAAAATTAATAAATTATTTAACTTAATTAAAATTTTAATTAAATTAAACTAATTAATAAGAATGTCTAAATTAAAATTAATTTAATGTGGCATTTTAAATAATTATTTTCTAATAAAATTAAATACATAATAATAATTTATTTTGAACTTAAATAAACCAATCTAATTAACATAAATTAGTAAATAAATTAATTTATTAATAATAACAAACTTTTAATTTAACATTTATAACTCTAATAAAAAAACTAGATAACTTTTTAATCAGTTCTTTTAAGACTTTTAATAAACTAATAATTTCAAAATGTTTATTTATTTGCTTCTCATTTCTAATTATTTTGTGTGTTAATTTATGGAGGTTCATACGGGAAGTGAGTTCACGTCCAGGTACATGTATCTAACTCAATGGGAGTTAGTTACATGAGTAAAGTTAGCGCGACGTGCTTGTCACGAACACACACACATGTGTGCGGTGTGCTCGTGAAGAAAACTTAATGTCGGTGGAAGGCAAGCGGTGACCAGCAGCAGATGACGGAGGACATAAAAATAGAGCAGCAGAATTTTGGATTGACACTCTCATGCTGATTCAACGCCATACCATCTTGGAGAGCAGAACTCCAGGGGGACGCTTATTCGACATTCGAAGACCACATCTATCTGAGAGCAGACTCTGTGGAGCAGCACTGGAGACGACCAGGAGACCAAGGAGCCCGAAGGCAATGCATCGCTTGGGGAGTACATCTTTCCCCTTTAATTCTTGAACACTGTTTTCAGATGTTTTCAATGTTATAATTCATTATGATCATAGGCTGAATTGTTAAACTCAGGAATTTCATATTTTGTTGTTTTATTCTTAAAACTTCTTCACGTTATTCTCTTCTAACATTAGAATTGATCGGCGAGATCAATTTTAATGATCGTGTTGATTGTTCAAACCTTACATTCTTTAAAGAATTCGTAGTTTCAAGTTCAATCGGCGAGATTGAACTTGGTCATCATTTTGTTGATACTTTAATGACATTACAGTTGGAGTTTTATGGCGAGTTCAACTTCAACTGTATTCTTTATCAAAATTTTAACAAAAGATGATATTTATAGTGGCGAACTCTTTCATTCATAATTCTATTTGACGTGTCTTCTGGCGAGGAAGTTATATCAACCAATTTCTATGGTGTGATTCAATTAAAATTTGTGGAGAGTTATCCATTCAACCGGCTAAGTATAGAATTCCTGAGTGAACTGTTGATCTCGCTTCTTTGTCTTGCTGCTTTATATTAGTATAATGTATTTCTCTAGTTTTTCATAATTAGTGTAAATTTTAGTTTCTATAAAAAATACTTGTTCCCTCATCCTATTTCAGCATCATTTTAATAAAAAAAAGTAACAAAAATGCACACTCGCTTCACTGCTGACAACAGTGGAGTTACTTTTGAATAAAACTTAGAATTCTCATCTGCCTTCTCTGTGGATAAACCATGCACCGCTATACTAGTGTAGGTTAATAAATTTAATTTTGAGGGCCGTGACGACCTACGGCCTGTTCAAAATTTGGCACCGTTTCCGGGGAAGGCACGCACTGAGAGTCTAAGGTTTGAATAAAAAAACAATAAAAAACATAAAAAAATCATATATAAAAAAAAATCTGATTTAAAAAAAATATGTGTACTTGAACCTACTGTTTGTGTTGATTTTGAAAAATCTGCATCACCATGAACTGTTGTGTGTTTAATATCACCTGGTTTTAGTTTAAAAATAGATGTTAATCAGAACTGGAATCAACTAGGACCTAACTGTGTTTGTTGTGGTGATTATGGACACACTGCTTGGCAGTGTGTCTATAACTAGCCACAACAGGATTTTTACATCGAAGAGAATGATCAAAACAATGAATTTAGTCCTGACACCCTAGCTAAAATTGAATTAATTGATTCTAAACTGGATGCTAGGGTGGAATTAATAAACAATTGGTTAACTAAAACCCATGAAACTCTACATAGAGATTCTCAAGAGTGAGATCAAAGATTGAAAAGATTAGAAAATATCCTCTTGGAATTAAAAAATGTGTTAAAGAACAAGAAGAATTTGATGAAAATGAAAAATAAAATGTTTATAAAAGATTTGAAAATCAATCTGATGAGGAAAGTGAATCTGACACTGGGCAACAAACTGTTTACTTTGAAGAATCTGAAACTATTGAACCAAATCTGGAAATAACCAGCTCATTGAGTTAATACAATTACATTGAAAATCACAAAAAGAGTTTTAATGGAGTTGAGATGGAAAATTTTGAAACTGAATTAAGATAGATTGAAAAAGATAGCCCAGTTCTTTTCATAATTCCTACGTTGTCGAAAAATCACTGTTTTAGGAGATTTGAGAATGAGGTAACTCGGGTTGAAGTTAAATGTGAAATTGAAAACTTGAATAGTAAAAAATCTTCACCCAATTTTTGTGAATTTGTGTACAATGATCTTGAATTTTATATTAGGTATAATCGGGATGAGAACATTAAATTGGAAGTTAAAGAATATAAAATATTTTAACCACAATTGAAAACTTATCTTCCATGTTTTAAACCTGTAAACCCAATAATTTCTGAACTGTTGTTGGATAATGAGGAAGAAGGGATGATATTTGAAGAAAGGGTAATTAATGAGTTTTCATTTCCCTGTTCTCATTGTAACCACTTTTCTGAAACATTGTGCAATGAAATGGAAATTAGTGTTTACAAACTTGAGGAGAATTGTCTTACATTGAACATTCTAGAAACTGAATTTATTGAAACTGAATTGTACAATTCTTCTCCTAAAATTGAAGTGAAACAATCAAATTTCTTGGTTTTAGAAAGTGAGCCTTTTGAACTTGAACGAAATGTAGAGGTTGAACACAGATTAGATAATGGTTGAAGAACTGATTTGTTTGAAGCAGTATATGTTCAATGTGGGTTAACGGATGAGGATCTTTTGAAAGAGATTTATGATATTGTTAAACCTTAATCTTTGAATAGTGACAAAATATATTCTCTTCCCTCTATGTCACTTCCATCCTCAACTGTGAAGGGTTCAAAAGATCATCATGATATTGATAGTTGTTTAGAGGGGGAATCATACTTGAGTTCCATTGTTTATGATTCAGTTCAGCACTTAATTGAATCTCTTCTTGAATCTACTATTCAGTATTCACCCACAAGCACCCTTGTACATGAACCTGTTAATGTTGAGTTGAAGAGACAAAGCCATGAAAATAATTCCACACCATTTTAAGCACCTAGTTATATGTTGTCCCTTCATATGAATTCAAATATTGAAAAATCTGAAACAAAATTGGAAGTGGACAACTTTATACCAACAACTGTTAAAGGGTGTTTCTTAGGGGTTATTTTTGGCTATGAGAATTCAGTTTTTTTCTACTTGAGTTTTGGAGCCCACATAATTCAATTTTCTATTAAAAATAAATGGGCCAAACACATGTGGTGGTTCCTGTTAAGGAAACCACATCCACCTAGTGACTATGGTTAGTTGCTAGGTGAGTCTGGTTGGGGACTATAAAACTAGCGCT
Organism: Viscum album; assembly: GCA_963277665.1. Lineage (NCBI taxonomy): Eukaryota > Viridiplantae > Streptophyta > Magnoliopsida > Santalales > Viscaceae > Viscum > Viscum album. The sequence goes on from OY728127.1 coordinate 322,948,400, forward strand.
GCATGGGAGGCAACCCATGGTTTTTATTTTGTTAATAAATAAGATTTTGTAAATAAATAAACTCTAACTGAAGACATTAAATTCATTGCTTCATGGGAGTCAACCCATTCTCCTTTGTTTAAATTTTTATACTGTTTAGTGTTGAATAAAGTGTTTCTTTGTTGTCTTCCATATGTTATATCTCTGCTTGATTTTTGTTCCTGGTTTTTATGATCTGTATTTTTTAGGATGTTGTTGCTTTGTCTTTTAAGGATTGTAGTCCCCATACTAGAGGGAAAATTGACAAATATATTCAGGGAAGTACTCAATTCATAATTGCTGCATTTCATTTTTCTGCTCCTTAATTCTTTAGAAAAAAAATCTGCTCATGTTTTTGCTAAAAATTCATCTTGTGTTGAAAAACTCTGCTACATGTGTACTGAAAATTCTGCTACATTTTTACTGTATGTAATCCTGTTGTATGTCACTGTTTAGATAAAAAATTCTGCATGTGCCTCTTGCTAAAAAAAATTGAATTTCACCATTTTTAAAATCATTCACTACGTGAAATTAAGTGTGGGGGGGTACATGCTACTGGTCTTTTGAATCTGATTAGTCTTTAGGGTGTTTATCATGCATCTTACTGCTTAATTGAACAACTTTTTGAATCATACATTGTTGAAATGCTTACACCAAATTAATTTTGCACCCACGCATTATATACTTCTTTTGAGCTTTAATGAAAATCTTTTTCACTTTAATGTGTGTCTGGATATGAACCTAATGTATGTTATTCATTGTTGAAAACAATATTTTTGAACATCATTAGGACCCTTTATACTTGTCATTGATCTACTAAATTGAATTTTTTTTTGAACTTAAATTGCTTAATTGTTCTTTTCTATATTTATAAGTCATCTTTCGGGACAAATTTGTGTTTTAAGTTTCGGGGAGGGGGTCAATTCTTGATTGTGCTAATCTGTGCTTTATTTAAAGCCCATCAATTCCCACTGCAATTTCAAACTTTTTTTTAAAAAATGATTAAATTTTTTCAAAATTCCTACATAATTTTAGGCTTTACAATTTTTCTCAATTGGGTCTTGCCTTAGGACAAGTATCTTGCTGGAAGTTAAGATTTTCATTGAGTCTGAAATTATTGATTTTGGATGATTGATGAGTGATCTTACTTAGTGATTTGATGGAAATTTGGTTTGGGAACTACCTCTGGAAGTGATATGGGTTATATTTTTATGGAAATATGGTCATAACCTTTGGAACTGGACGTTTGATTCTGATTCTAGGGGCCTCACTCTTTTTCTTTAAAATTATTAAAAGTAGTTTCTTTAATGAGCCAATTGAAATGAATTTTATATAAATCTTTTGAAACTAGAGTAATTTTGGCATCTGGGATCCCACGGTGAGTCTCTGAGACCCTAGGTGCTGGGTGTGTTTCTATTAACTAAAAGCCCTCTGTACACTCTGAATAAGTGCATTGCACAGTTCTTAGAACAATGATACATGGTTTGAGAAAAATAAAATAAAGAGTCTAGGGTCAAAATGAGTTCATTAAGGTGAGGGGAATGATGAACGCTAAATGAAGAAGGGATCAATTGATTTATATGAAAAACATTTAGGTTGTATCAAAAAGGTGATTCACAAAAAAATTATTTATTCTTTGAAACCTAGGAGATGAGTCAAAGTATAAAGTTCCACAGTTAAGTTCTTAATTCCACATTAATTTTACCTTTTAGTCACTCTTGGACTCTGGATTTGAGCCTGAATTGAAGTTAGTCATTAAGCAGTACTACATATGAGGCATGACATCTTCATTACTTGATGATTCATAGTTTTCAAGAATACCAGTGAGTATTTGCTTAAGGCAAGGTTCATATGAGCAACTTAGTTTCTAAAAGCCTAGTGACATGTTTCAATCATTTGTTTCAAATTGCTGGTCATGTTACATTTTGAGCAGTATCATGAAAATCATACATTTGTTTTCAAAGAATATAAAACATGGGATTGTTTGAGGGCAAACAATGATTATGTGTGGGGGAATTTTATGTGGTCATAAAAACACATGTTTTTCAACATCATTTTATTTAATTTTTATTAATTTAATTACTTATTTTGGTACTTTTTGATAAATAATGACACTTATGTAATTTTATCACTAAATTTATTAATCTATCAATTTTTATAATTAATTTTGTATTTTAACACTTATAATAATTGATTTCTTTATTACATTAATTTTATAGACTAATAGCCATTTATTAAGATTGTTTTTTCTGCATAGTTAATAATTTAACATTAAATAATTAATTAGTTTGATTTTTGCACTTTAAATATGTAGTCTTAATCTGACATTGCATGTACTAAGAATTAATTTAATTTAACCTAATTAGTAGATGTATTTCAATAATTAATTAATTAAAATAAATGATTATAGACATACTTCAATCATTAAGTCTCTTTAAATTTTGTTACATTAATTAACATTTTAATATAATAATTATCTTTCTACCTTAAATTAATTTAATTTGATATTGTAACTATTTAACTATGTCTTATAAATGTTTAAATTTTATGGTAACTTTTAATAAGTCATTTGCTTTTTAATATAGTAATAATTTATGTTATGCGAATTAATATTATTAACAATTTAATTTAAGTTTAATTGTTTTTAAAAATTTATTAACATTTATTTTTCAAATTAAGTTTGCATTTGTTTTAATTCAGTTTTAGTTTTTATTAATTACATTGTTCATTTTTTATTTATGTTCTAATTAATTTCTTTGTTTATTTTGCATGTTCACGGTTTCATTACGGCCACGGTGTCTCCACGCACGGGTCTGCTCACAGTCTCACTATGACACTCTTTTCATGGATGCACCGTTTCTTCCTTTTACTGTCTCTCTGTTTTCCTTTACGGTGTCTTGAGCCACCATTCCTTGATACAGTAACCCTCATGACACTGTTTCAACCCCTTACACGGGTTCCCTTCATCTCACCTTAACGGTGCCATAATAAATGTCTCACCGCAAACCCATTTTGCCACCGCGTTTTTTCCACCGTTACCCAACTTGCGGTCTCACCGTAATCTTTGGTACCGTTTTTAACCGGTGGCACCGCGTAACTTCTCTCTCACCTATCTCACCGTTTCTAGCGACAAGCACACTGGTGTCTGGCCTCCTCCATTCCTTGAGCCATCACCCACTGCAACCTGGAGCCGTGCCAGGAGGAGTCCGATTGAAATGCCGAGCTGGAGTCGCTTTGCTTGGAGGAGTCACCGGCCTCGCCGTCAGCAAAAGAGGCGAACCGAAAACCGAGCCCACTGCCGCCGTGACCTCTTGTGGAAGGAACACTTGCTACGTCACTGTGGAGGAGAGTTGAGGACGTGATTTTAGCTTGAGCCGCTACATGTTGGAGTCTAGCTGAGCTGAGGGAATGAGTTTCGTAGCCGTTCGGGAATCCGAGGAGGAGCTTGAGATGATGACAGCAGACCTGAAGCAGCTGAAGGGTCTACCACTAGAGCTGATGAGATCCACAGTGTAGCAGAATCGCCGCGCCACGTCGAACTCTCCACGGAGACCCTCTACCTTCCGCCACATAGTCGGTGCTATGGAGGAGGTTGAGCTTGTGTTTTCGTCGTCATCGTTGTGTTGTGGTGCGCTAATAAGTGCAGAGGAGGTCCGCATGGAAGCTGTTGTCCGCCGCTGCAAGGAAGGCCACTGTTGCCGCGAGGAGGAGCCACCGCCTGAGCAGTCCACCGCTGGCCAGTGCGGGTTCTTTGCGAGAAAGGATGAGCCGCGCTCTTGTCTTCATGGCTGGAACCAAAACCCTCCCCCTTGTAGCGCCAGATTGGGGGGGGGAGGAGATAAAACCAAAAAAAAACTAACAAAAAAACTAAAACTAAAATTAAAAACTAAAATTAAAAATAACTTAATGTAAAACAATATTAATTATAAATAAATAATCAATATAAAATAATTAACTTCTACAACAGCATTAAAAAATTATTTAAATTAATTAAAATTTTAATTAAATTAACCTAATTAATAAGAATGTCTAAATTAAAATTAATTTAATGTGGCATTTTAGATAATTATTTTCTAATAAAATTAAATACATAATAATAATTTATTTTGAACATAAATAAACAAATCTAATTAACATAAATTAGTAAATAAATTAATTTATTATTAATAACAAACTTTTAATTTAACATTAATAACGATAATAAAAAAACTACATAACTTTTTAATTAGTTATTTTAAGACTTTTAATAAACTAATAATTTTAAAATGTTTATTTATTTGCTTATCGTTTCTAATTATTTTGTGTGTTAATTTGTGCAGGTTCATACGGGAAGTGAGTTCACGTCTAGGTGCAGGTAACTAACTCAACGGGAGTTAGTTACGTGAGTAATGTTAGCGCGACGTTCTTGTCACGAACACACACACGTGTGGGGTGTGCTCGTGAAGAAAACTTAATGTCGGTGGAAGGAAAGAGGTGACCAACAGCAGATGACGGAGGACATAAAAATAGAGCAGCATAATTTTGGAGTGAAACTCTAATGTTGATTCCACGCCACACCATATTGGAGAGCAGCACTCCCGGGGGACGCTTATTTGACATTCGACGACCACATTTATCCGAGAGCAGACATCGTGGAGCAGCACTGGAGACGAGTGGGAGACCAAGGAGCCCGAAGGTAGAGCATCACTTGGGGAGTACATCCTTCCCCTTTCTTTAATTCTTGTACTCTATTTTCGGATGTTTTCAATGTTAGACTTCATCATGATCATAGGCTGAATTTTTAAACTCAGTAATTTCATATTTTGTTGGTTTATTCTTAAAAATCCTTCACGTTATTCTCTTCTGACATTAGAATTGATTGGCGAGATCAAATTTGATGATCATGTTGATTGTTCACACCTTACATTCTTTAAAAAATTCATAGTTTCGAGTTCAATTGGCGAGATTGAACTTGGTCATCATTTTGTTGATGCTTTAATGACATTACAGTTGGAGTTTTATGGCGAGTTCAACTTCAACTGTTTTCTTTATCAAAATTTTAACAGACAATGATATTTAGAGTGGCGAACTCTTTAATTCATACTTCTGTTTGATGTGTCTTCTGGCGAGGAAGATATATCAACCAATTTCTAAGGTGTGATTCAATTAAAATTTGTGGAGAGTTATCCATTCAACCGTCTAAGTATGGAATTCCCGAGAGAACTGTTGATCTCGCTTCTTTGTCTTGCTGCTTTATATTAGTATACTGTATTTCTCTAGTTTTTCATAATTAGTGTAAATTTTAGTTTTTATAAAAAAAATACTTATTACATCATCCTATTTCATCATCATTTTAATAGATAAAATAAAAATTAAAAAAAAATGCAAACTCGTTTCACTGCTGAAAACAGTGGAGTTACTTTTGAATAAAACCATGAATTCTCGTCTGCCTTCTCTGTGGATCGACCCTGCACTTCTATACTAGGGTAGGTTAATAAATGTAATTTTGAGGGACGTGACGACCTCCGGCCTGTTCACTTATTCCTTGTTCGATACCGGAGCTTCACACTCCTTTGTTGCACCTAGTCTAGCCCGTGCCTTGGGTCTAGATGCTGAGAGACTTCCAGTGCCCCTGGTGTTGAGCACACCAGTTGGAGGTCAGACCTACTTGTTGATTGTTTATCAGGGATGCAGACTGATGATAGGGCAACGTCAGTCGGTTAGGGATCTTCTTCTGCTACCGATACAGCCACACGATGTCATCCTAGGCATCGACTAGCTATTCTAGGTGTGTGCCATCATCGACTGTTTTCGAGGAAGGGTTGTGTTCTCAGACTTGGGCAGCTGGCGTGTTACCTTCACCGGCGAGCAGAGCAGTCAGAAGGGTAGCAGGCAAGAGGAACCCCTCCTCTCTTTGTTAGCTGAGCTGTCAATAGAGTCAGTAGATGCTGAAATGGTGGAGGTGCCAGAGATCATCCGTGAGTTTATGGACGTCTTCCCTGAGGAGGTGACGACTCTACCCCCTCGACGTGATATCGAGTTCGGGATAGACCTGCAGCCCGACACTCGTCCGATCTCGATGGCTCCTTACCAGATGACACCTTCAGAGCTACGGGAGTTACAGATCAAGATTGACGATCTGATGAAGAGGGGTTATGTTCGTCCAAGTGTGTCACCGTGGGGTGATCCAGTCTTCTTCGAAAAGAAGGCATATGGTGGTCTCAGGTTGTGCATAGACTACAGGAGGCTGAATCAGGTGACGATCAAGAATCGCTACGCTCTTCCATGGATAGACGATCTTTTCGACCAGCTGAAAGGGGCAGGATGGTTCCTGAAGATCGACCTCTGTTCTGGGTACCACCAGTTGAGAGTGAAGGAGGGAGACATCCCGAAGACGGCGTTCAGGTGCAGATAGGGACACTTCGAGTTCGTAGTGATTCCTTTTGGTGTTACGAACGCCCCGACTGTGTTCATGGGGCTTATGAACTCCATCTTCCGGGAGTACCTAGATCGGTTCGTAGTTGTGTTCGTCGATGACATCTTGGTCTATTCAAGATCAGAGGAGGACTATGTAGAGCACCTGAGGATGGTTTTGGTGGTCCTCCAACAACATCAGCTCTATGGGAAGTTATCGAAATGCAAATTCTAGACACGAGAAGTGCACTTTCTCGGGCACGTGGTGTCCGAGCAGGGGGTAGCGGTGGACCCATCAAAGGTTGAGGCAGTTGTTTCTTGGGCAGCACCAAAGAATGTGGAAGAGGTCCATAGTTTCCTCAGGCTGGCAGGTTACTATCGGAGGTTCATACCCAACTTCTACTGAGTAGTATCCCCTTTTATAGCCCTGACCAAGAAAGACCAGGTTTTCGTATGGAGTGAGCAGTGAGAGTCAGCCTTCAGCTATCTGAAGGAGAAGTTGGTTAGTGCCCCGGTGCTGAGATTACCAGAAGAAGGGGCGGAGTATGAGGTGTTCTGTGATGCTTTAGGATAGGGCCTGGTATGTGTGTTGATGCAGCGAGAAGGGGTGATCTCTTATGGGTCTAGGCAGCTACGCCCTCATGAGCGTAATTATGCCACCTATGACCTGGAGCTTGCAGTGGTCGTTTTTTGCACTGATGTTATGGCAGCACTACCTCATCGGAGAACGCTTTGTGGTCTTCACAGATCACAAAATCTTGAGGTATATCTTCTCCCAGCGGGACCTAAACTTGCTGTAGTGAAGGTGGATAGAGTTCCTCCAGGATTACGACTTCGAGGTTTCCTACACTTCAGGGAGGGGGAATGTAGTGGCCAATGCCTTGAGTAGAATGACGTTGAAGGATGCAGTCCGAGAGTCGGTAGACACCTGGAAGGAAATGGAGGAATTGGCTGCCTTACACCTAGATGCGAGGATGGATAGCGGTAGAGGTTTCCTATATCAGATGACAGTGCGACCTTCACTATTGTAGAAACTGGAGAAGTCTTAGTGGGGAGACCCAGAGTGCGAAGTGATGCGTGACCGAGTTGACTAGAGGAATGCTCCGAAAGGGTGGACGGAGGATGGTCAGAACTGGATGTTTTTCCAGGGGAGGATGTTTGATCTAGAAGTGATGTGAGGAAAGGTTCTCAGTGAGTTCCACAACTCACCCGTGGCGGTACACCGAGGAGTTTACAAGATGCACCAGGGACTGAAGAAATAGTTTTGGTGGCTCGGAGTTAAATGAGCAGTTGTAGAGTTTGTGGCCAAGTGCTTAGTGTGTCAGCAAGTGAAGGCTGAACACCGAGTTCCAGGCGGACTACTGCAGTATCTAGATTTCCCCAAGTGGAAGTGGGACGACATCTCGATGGATTTCGTCACGGGACTACCCAAGGTATAAGGGGGATACGACGCCATATGGGTGGTAGTGGACCGGTTGATGAAATCGGCTCACTTTATGGCGATCAGGGAGTCGAGTGAAGTGGATTCTTTCGCGCGAAAGTACGTGGATGAGGTGGTGTGATTTCATGGAGTTCTGAGGTCTATAGTCTCGGATAGGGATGCATGGTTTACCTCGCGATTCTGGAGAGTATTGCAGCATGATTTTGGCACCCAGCTGCGTCTTAGCACTGCTTTCCATCCCCAGACAGATAGACAGATAGAGCGCACCATCCAGACCTTGGAGGATATGCTGCGGGCATGTGTTCTGGACTCAGGAGGATCATGGGTAAGATACTTGCCCCTGGTAGAGTTTTCCTACAATAATAGCTACCACTCTACCATTGGTATGGCCCCGTTTGAAGCCTTGTATGGGAGGCCATGTCGTTCACTTGTGTGTTGGACCGAAGTAGGAGAGGCAGACATCTTTGACCTGGAGGTGGTGCAGAGCATGAGAGAGAAGGTTCAGCTTATACAGGAAAGGATGAAGGCAGCCCAGGACCGACAGAAGTCGTATGCTGATACCAAGAGGAGGCCCTTGGAGTTTGAGGTTGGAGACCATGTGTTCTTCAAGGTCTCCCCTCGGTGTGGAAAATGGAGGTTCGGTAAGGGGAGTAAACTTTCTCCCAGGTTCCTCGGGCCCTTCGAAGTATTGCGGAGGTTCGGTGAAGTTTCTTATCAGCTAGCGTTACCACCACCGCTACTGAGGATACATGATGTCTTCCATGTGTCCCAGCTCTGTCGGTATCTGCACGATGATTCACATGTCCTTGATTGGGGTGATCTGGACATCAAGGATGATGTGACGTTTGTGGAGAGACCAGTGATGATCAAGGATTGCAGAGAGAAGGTGCTTCGTGGGTGGACCATTCCATTGGTTCGTGTGTTATGGAGACATGGTGGGCTTGGGGAGAGTACGCGGTAGAGGGAAGCACATATGCGTGCCCAGTACCCAGAGTTGTTTTAAGTTTGGTAATGTTTTGTTTGTTATACCTATTGTAGTAGAACTTTTTTCTCTTGTTGGCTATGAAATGTACTGGTTTTCTTTCCTCTGAATGTGTGTGAAAAGACTTGGCTATGGGGGACGAGAGAACCTGACCCCTAATTCAAGACGCATGATGGTGGATGTGATTAAACACGTGTGGGTGAGTCAGTTCCACCCAAAATGGATAATATCTTGACATGGGGAAGGAGACTCCCCATCCCCCCCCCCACATGCCTGGGTAGTTTGACATGATATATTGCTTGGTTCTTGACAGAATGGCATTTTTAGTTAACATGAGGTTTACTCCTAAGAGGTATCTTTCGGGGTGGTTGTCCGGACCCTCTCTTTCCTTCTGGGTTGTTTGATTCTCGGGGACGAGAATCGTTTAAGAGGTATCTGATGTAATGGGCCGGGTTTTTGGGGTCCATTACTTTGTAAAAATCTCAAGTTGGGTTTTCTAGTCTGGGAATTTCGGTGATGTTGGCCCAACGGTAGGCCTACTGGTAGCCTTAGCCTACGAGTAGAAATCCTACCGGTAGCTTGGTCTACCGGTAGCCGTAGCATTCCGGTAGCTCTGTCTACCGGTAGCTTGGTCTACCGGTAGCTGCAGACTACTGGTAGCTATTGGCTACTAGTAGATGGAGCTACCGGTAGCTATCACCCACTGGTAGCTCTCCACTAACGGTGGCTCTGGCCTACACCGTGGGTTCTTTCCAGTAGCGCTCCTTGCGCAAAGAAGGTTTTAAACCTGTTAAACTCGTTTTAAAGCCCGATAATGCCCATAAATGTTTTAATTAAATATTTAATTAATTAACCCGGTGTGTGTGTCGGTTTAAACCACTGGACCCTTTAATAACATGTGGGGGTCCCTTGGTCAACCCACGACCCTGTATCCTTATGCGGTTTCGCGTTCTTATCTCAACCATCCACAACCCTAATAACTGAGGGGTTCGCCGTGGGTTTCTTCTTTTCATGATCACCCTCCGTGAGGAGTACCCTTCATTCAGACAAGGCGATTTTCATTCAGGCGAGCCGCATCACTATCCGTGATGTTCCGCGCCCAGACTCAGCGTCGATTATTGATCAACAAGTAGGGAATTTCTCTATCTCCTCTTATTTTTGTGTATCATGTGGGGTGGGTGTGCTTTTTATTCTGTAAAACTGGATAAACCAGAACTAAATAATGATAATGAATGGATTCTATAAAGAAAGTAGGGGGGGATGTGATCATTGATTTTGTTTTATATTATGATCATTATTCTGAATTGTGCGGGCTTACGCCTACTGAAAATCATGGCCATTTATGGTATTTCTCTGTGCACTAATGAACCCCTGATGATGTTTTAAATGGCTTGTTTGTGGTTGTGAACTCCTGCTGTAAAAAGGAAATTGGTTAATCACGTACACCCGGCTAAATAAATTGAAAGCACCAGGATCAACCCTTATGTGATAACCCCTGGTTAAAGCACATGGAAATTGAAATCATGGAGTGTGTTAAATATTATAAATCTGACAATACCGGCATGGCCCTGATTTGTGTTGGTGATAGTGTTTTGGTTGTTTTCTTTTATGGGCTGATTGATGGAGATGTGGGAGGGGATGGGATCCCCTACTTTTATACACTTGGGGGTTGTGAAATTAGGGATGGGATCCCCTGTTGTTATGGATTCAGTGGTTGTAAGTCTTAAGACTGGGTGGTTACCTTGTTTACATCACGAATTGGGGTGGGATCCTCTGTTGATGAGAAACCATTTTGGGGGACACAGGGTAGTGTCTCTGGGGGTTTCTTTGGTTCCAGTACTTCGAGGGATCTCACTTATCCCTTTGTAATTGTGAATTTATAAGAGAACTGGGTGTGAATGTTCAAATTGATGTTTGGTAGGATTCTTTTCCTTGGTTTGTGCTTATGGTGTTAGTTTCCCAAGTAGGTGAAGAACTTAATTACACATCATTACTGAACATGAAAATGAATAGGACAAATGGGTTTTGTTGGCGAGAGTTTTGACTCGGACTTGAGTGACGTCTGTGTCCTTTAGGCTGGCTGAAGAAAAACCTAAACTTGGGAGAGTGCTTGTTACCTATATATATACTTTTAGTTTTGTGTTTCTTATTCGAGCCCCATCCATGTTGTTCACTTAGTTCCAAACACCCCCATTTCATGGGGGAGGGTGTTTTTTCCAACACTATTATTAGTGGCTGGTTATTAGATCCTTTTTTTGCTCCCTTTCCCGGATAACCCAAGTATCTTCAGGCAGGCTGTGATGGCCTGAGGTCCATTATTAGCCCAAGAATCTTCGGGCAGGGTAGTGTGGTGGTTGGCCCAGGTGTGTGTGGGCAGGTGGTTTCCCAAGTGTCTTCAGGATGAGGCCCTGGTGTCTTCGGTCGTGGCAGTGGATCTTCTAGCCCAGGTGTCTTCGGTCGTGGCGATGATTGTTCTGGCCTAGGTGTTTGCTGGTGTGGTTACATGTGACAGTTGTGGCCCAGGTGTTTGCGGATGGGATTCGTCAGTGGGACTGCATGCGGTTGTGGCCCAGGTGTGTGCAGGAGGGTGTGGCAGTGGGACTGTGGTGAGAATGGCAGGATTGGTCCAATGCGTAGGATGTCTTCAATAACCAGTGGGAAAGTGACGCGGGGTACCCAAACATAGATGTGGTAATATTATATATATTAATTTACTTGCGTTATTTGGTGAGTGTAGCCGGTGAGTGGGATGGGTGAACTCCATGATAGTGTTGGTTGTCTGCTTCTCACAGAACATTAGTACGTTCCCCCACTTGTGCACGAGAGTCTTTGGTTTTCCCTACTGAGTGTACTTGTATGCTCACCCTACATTTATAAAACTTCTTTCAGGTTTCCAGGAGGACTTCGGGGATCGTGCATGACCATACTAGCTCGGACCTTTGGGGCAGTTGCAGTTGCTGTTTTCATTTCCTTGGTACTTACCCTTGTAGTCACTTTTTTACTTTGTGGATTTTACTTTTGGAACATGCATGTGGGAATGGTTTACTTTTGGCATTACTTTTCTTTTAGTTTTGGTGTTTTTGGGTTTCATCATCTTATCTCCCGATCCTATAAAACAAGAAAAGGGGTAATGCCTTCCATTTGTGTGTAATTTCCATACCCTTGGTGCTAGTCGCCACTCCGGGACCTATAGAAGGTGGGTTTCGGGGGTCATTATCTCTCCATCAATATAAAAAAGGAAGGGCTTAGAAATCTGCTGACCATTCCCTCTTTTTGGTGAAGGCAGGTCGTGACAATATAGATTATGAAGGAAATAATTTTTTGTTAAAGTCCTATGTTTATAAAAATTATTTTCTCGAATCAAAAGATTTTGATAATAAATGTTATTTTATTCTATTTATAAATATAATTTGATAAAATAAAATCCAGTTTTTAATTTAGATCATCCGTATTAGTAGAGGGTGAACTTTTGGGACTTTTCAGAGAAACTTCTTTTTTGATGAGTAGTAAAAAATACTGCTTTTTAGTGAAAGCTGCATTTTTTAATTAATTATTATTCATAATGATATTATAAAGTTTTTTAAGGTCATATTAGATAAATAATACAAATAATGACATAATTTAATTCATTATAATCAATTTCACTTGGAAAATGAATATAAAATCTTAACAAAATATTTGATAATTTTCCTACATTAAAACCCTGTTATTTCATCTCATATATAGAATTAAAATTAATCGTATTTTTCGACTTATATGATTTGAATTTAAAAAATATGACATACACCAATGTAGTCAGATTGATATTTGTAACCTAATAAGAACATGTTAATTTTTGACCAAATTGATTAGTAAAAGTGACTAAAATTAATCATAGTAGTTAATGACAAATTAAACATAATTAGGAAATAAACGTTTAAATTAATGGCCCAAATGACCTAAAAACATTCCCAAAAAACATTATATGTAAATATTTTTTCCATATATATTACATTATTTATTTTGGATGGTTTCGTTTGACTTTTTTTAGGTAAGAACATGTGCACACATAACTTGGCTCTAGTAATTCCAAATGATTCCTTTTCCTTACCTATAAAATCCCACAACCCATACTCAATCCTAACACCTCTAAAAAAATTTATGTTCATCCAAGATCTTCCCATGCAGCCTCTGAAAAATCCTCCCTTTGTCTTTTATTCCTCTCTTTGGGAAGTAATATACTCATGGATTCCTTTTTGCATAAACCAAAAGGAGTAATCCGATTAAGAGGTAACATCTTCTCACAAGATCATTTCCTTCATTTTCATTATCCACCACTTCCACTCTATATATTATATTATTTTTTTAAAACACTTGTACCCTCAATATATTAGGATTTTTTTATTCAATGGGTATGACCTAAACTTATATAAACCTCTTTCTAATGGATGTTGAACATACTGTTTTCGTGTATGGTGAACTGCTGCCTCACGAAATGATGATTTTTCATCTCTTCATTACCCCTAATCATGATGGAAATTATGATGAAAAAATTGTTTATATTTGTTATATATTATATTTACTATGTATTTTATCTTCTTTATTCCATTTAAAACACACATTTTGTTTACCTTCCATTTGGGGTTAATATGATAATCTTGTTTGAGGAACTGTGGACTACCACCCACTCAATGTGATGTGATTCATTCACACACTTCCTAGAATGAATTACGGATGGGTGAAATTAACATATATAATTTATATGATATATTCATGCTACTATAATAATGAAATATATATACATTTATATATATATATAATTAAATTAGATCACTTCTTTCAATACGATAATAAAAACAAAAAAACAATGTTCATGTATACGTACAACTTATCATCTCCATGAATGGTGTATTCCATTACATAATTCAATATGATATGCATTATTATAATATAAATATACGATATATAACTGATATTTATACCATTTTAGTAATTCTGGAATCATGATACATGTGTAAGGATTAATGGTATAATAAATAAAGCTACATGTGAAGAACAAAGCGAATATTACTGGAAGTGAATACTCAATAAAGGATCGTTTACAAGTTGGTAAAATATGGTAATAACAAAATAATATATATTAATAGATATAATTATATTATTATGAATATTATTTAAAATAAAATTTTATTTATTATATAGGAATCATGTATGAGTATATAGAGTGTCTGGACAAATGGTATAGGTATTTCATCTCACTTTTAATTTCTGTGAGATACATGATTTGTTCACCACTCATTCCATTCATGTGGTGTATGTATTTCCCCTGATTATATTCTATTTATCTTTTAAATAATATATATAGTTATTCACATTCCTATTTGATGATCCTTGTTTAACTGGGATTATGTATCAAATGATACCAAATTGGTAAAAATGTTTTCTCTCAATTTGTCTTCTTTGATATTCATGGTTTGTTATTCACTTAAACTATTTTTTGTGGTTAATATACATCCATTTTACATTCCATAATATTAATCTAAATATTTTCATGATATTATATGCTTCATATAATATGTATATGATCTCATGATTCTGATATATAAGAGTTTATTGAGACAATCCCACAGGTTTTCGAGATTGATTATGCTTATGCCTCCTTTGGTGAAATTTAATGATCTATCTCTCAAGAATATTCATGAGTTTTCTTCTCCTATATTAGTACATGATATACTAATTTTTTTTTACCATGTTCTACTCTTTGGTAAACAAGACTGTTATGTATTCATTTTTAGGAAATCCTGACTTTTCCCTCTCTTAGGACAGAAATCCATGTTCTCTAAAATGGACTTCCAAGTATATTAAACCATTCCCTATAATATCTAAAAGATACATTTACCCTTTTGTATTTTAGAAATATATTAAAGGGAATAATCTAATTAGTTTACATAAAAAGAACTTTTCTGTCTATATTATAGGGAAAAATGAAATGTTCTTTTTACCTCATATGACATGTACATATTTACCCTCCATAATTTCTTCGATTCTCCCTTTCCATTGTTTAAATGGTCAATCTTTAAGATATTGTTTTTAAAATTAAATTTTAATAACTTTTTTATTCAAAATTATTTCAATATTATTTTAAATGGTTTCATGGAAGAATGTTTTCAAAATATATTGAAGTCTTTTTTACATGTTTTCAAAGTGGTTTCCCAGAAATGGTTTTCAAAATTATTTCAAGATTATTTAATTTTTTTTCAATAAAAATGATTTAAAAAATAAAATAAAAATTTCATTGTAAGTTTATAAATTATTTTAAATGAAATAGTTTTAAAAAAAAATTTGATTCTTTTAGAATTTATCCTGAAAAATTAAATTCAAAACATTTTCTATCTTTCATTATATGTTTTGAATGAATTTTCAACAAAATGGTTTTAAAAACAATTAGAAGATTTATTTAAAAATTTCAAGTGTTTTAAATTAATATAGTAATTAAAATTATATGAGTATTATTTCAAACATTTTCATGGAAAATGATTTTCAAAATTATTTCATGTATTTTTCATAATTTTTCATGGAATTTTCAATGAAAATGATTTTAAAATGGTTTTATGTAATAAAAATCATTTTTCAAACTATAATATATATTTTCAAAAAGAAATGATTTTAGTGTATATTTGAAATTGTTTTTATCTAAGATAAAATATATTGATGTTACTCATGCCTTTCTAGGAATGATCTGAAGGTTTCATTCATGTATTTTATATAATTAATTTATGGTTAATGCAATGGTCTTTAGGAAAACCATTTCTCATTTACAGGTAAAATTTTTGTGAAACCCATTCCCTTTTAGAGGTTATATACATTTAAAACCCACTTCGTTTAATGGGTTATATTAACGAAGAAATGATTATAAAACTTATCCCTTTCTACAGGTTATGAAATTGTTATATGTTTATGATACCCATTTCATTTAATGTGTTATTATATGTTAATATATGATATTGTGGAAAATATATGTATTATTTCATTATGTGATAGTTGGGACCTATATCTCCCGAAAATTAATTGGATAATGATTTATATCTCATGGGATAGACATGGATGGAATGAGGGTTTAATTAGTTTAGTAATACAGGGCTGGAACTATGGTTTACATATTTAAGTAATACATGGCTGTAATGGTGGTTACCTCTGTTCAGAAATACAGGGCTAGAATGATGGTTTATACGATTATGTTATAAAGGGATTTAATGATGGTTTACTAAGCTATTTAATACCGGGATGGAACAAGGGTTTAATCGGTTATGTAATACTGTGTTCGAATGAGGGTTTACTGGATTCTTTAATACAGGGATAAAATAGAGGTTAGTAATACATGGATAGAACGAGGATTTACATAGTTCGATAATACATGGATAGAATGAGGGCTTACTCAGTTTAGCAATACAAGGCTGGATTATAGGTTTACTAGGTTTCGTAATATAGGGCTTGAGTAAGGGATTTCTCAGTTAAGCAATATTGGGATGGAATGAGGGTTGAATCGGGTTAGTAATAAAGGGTTGTAATAGGAGATCACCATGTTCAGTAAATGACCTTCTCCACTAAGACGGTCTTGGAAGTGATTCCCTAGTTACTATGGAAATCATATTATATTCTTATGTGTTTTCCCCAAATTCATGTTTTATTCTTATGCTATGCTCTCATGGATTATGTCTTTTATTTAATTATTATTCATGTTTTCTGAATTTCCATTATTTATGCCATGATTCAGGTATATGATATTTGACATGCATGGTATGATCTCATAATGTATTTATCATGTTTTTATACCTATTAATATAATTATTATGCTTAAATATCTCTGTTGTTTACCATTACTAATAATTTGAGCTCACCCATTTCTTATGTTTCATTCCCCATATTGTGAGGAATGTTTTTACGAAGAACAACTAAAGGTGTATATCTTTATGGGATATGTAGAAGATTTTTCACTATGATAAAATTCTTTATTTCTACTTTTTTAGAGACACTAAACTATTACAGTTCTCGGGCATGTATTTTTGTAATGTACGAAATATTCATCTAAAATGATATATTATCCATGTATGTCAATCTTGGGTCACTATATTATCACACATTGGATTTCTTCGTTATTATTGGGTCAGGTTATTTTTTAATAAGGTATGTATTTTATTTATTTACTCTATATTTCAAAGTTTTATGTTTTCAAAACTAGTTTTGTATACAATTTGGATTGTTCATAGAGTATTTGAGTCTATTGGGGGCTCTGGGATAGTTTTCTACCATTGGTTATAAATGGTGTATTTTTATTACTTCAATTTTCATATTTTTAATTTTTTTTTAAATTTCAGTTATTAACTATCCAATATCGTATGATTGGATTTTGATTATTCCCATATTTAAATCAATTATAAATATTGGGAAAACCAATTCACAACTAACATATTACTGGATCTTCTCACCAATATGTTGTTGATTGGTTATCGTTTTGGATTTAATAAGGCTTGATGGTTGTATGGTGATTTTTATTGATGTTTTAGAGGCAATAATTTACCATGATGGTTTGTTTTAGATTGTATTCTCATCAAACATCTACTTGGACGTATGATTTTGGGGGTAAAATGGGGATTCTAGAGATTATCCATAATCTAATGATTAGTGTAGTGAATAAAGTATGTTAATTTGGTTTATTTTATGTTTCAATTGATTTTTTTCCAAAGAACTATAAATTGTGTGTATTCATTTTATAAATGGTTAGGGAATAATGTTTATAATAAACTATGTAGTTTCCCATGCTCAAATATTTTCAGAATTAATTTGTTCATCACATTGGGTTTCATCATGGATGGAGGATAGTAAACTCCAAACATTTTATACCATAATAGAAACATTCTGGGTATTTAAGGAATCTCTAGCTAAGAGAAAAATTTTATAATGTAGGATAAAATGATGTATCAATAACAATTGCCCCTCTATAGATTATCAATGTCAATTCTCACAGTTATGGAATGGGTTTTCATACTATGTGACATCCTATGATCAATTATGTGTGTTTATATTGTAAGGGCATTGTATAATGAATGGTTGAACCATGGTATTGTAAATCATGAAACAAAACTATTAATCATACTAAAATTAATTTAAATGTGAATTTACTCTTTTCCCATAATATATATTTATAGATGCACCCCCCATTTCTCCCCCTTTCTTGAATGGAGAAATAACCTCCCAAATGAGTGTCTCCTCTTTCATATCTCAATATTTTCATCAATTCACATTGAATTTCATTGTTTTTCTTCATGATTAGATCCTTTCTACCCCTCCCATTAATATATTTAATTACTTATAGATTTCTAATTCCTCTACCAAACACTAATCACATTGTTGTCCCATTTTTGGAAATGGGATGGTCTGAATCATGGTTCATTTATCATGTAGCGGTTATAGAGGACACATATTTAATTATTAATGTTTCCAACATCATATGAGACTATCTCTAGCTTGATCTTCAATGAACTGAAGAAGGTAGTACTTTATCATTATATATTTTTATATCCATTTAATTAATTTATGGTTTGGAAGAAATTATTAGTTTAGAAAATCCCAATATAGATTAATTTTTAGGTACTATATCAATTTAAAAATATTTTCAACACTTTTAATTTCATCACACTATGCAATGTATTTTCAAAAATGAATATATGTATTTTAAAGGATGATTATGGTAAAAAACTATTGGTAGAAAGAACCAACGTCATGATTTAAAATGTGTTCATCTATAAAAACTAATTTTTATCCCAACTTTTTGTTCGATTGAAGTTCATTAAAATGTTTTTCCAGGGATTTGTTATTTTAAAGGTGTTATGTTAACCATTTGTTGTGACATGTTGATACCTTTTAATAATATCGGTTTTTTTGAATGATTTTTTTTGTTATTATATTTATTTAAAAATTTCTAAGTGATTCGGTTGATTTCAAAATGGTAATGCTTCACCAGGATGATTTTATTTTTGAATCAAATTAATTGATTGGATTTTTTTCAAATATGGTATAAAGGGGATTTGTGATATTTCATTTATTTTTAAATGATTTTTGATAAAAAAATTATTAAGAGTATATTGTAAATTATTTTTATGATCTACATTGTCTTAGAATTCCATGTCTGTATTCACAAGATAAGGAATTGTTTAAAATGTATGGGAAATGATTTTTTATAAATGGTTTGAGGACTTATTAGCTCCCAATGCAGTTCATGTCATTCATATGGGTTCTTGTGATCCTGTTAGTGGATGTTCTTTATTCATGAATTTTTATTTTTCTATTTATGATTTATTTTTATAGGGATGAATTTTTTTGGGTTTTAGAGGTTATGTGTGGGTTATATTCATAGGTTTTAGCATTTATGTATAAATTAGTTGAATATTACCATCCCAATTTAACTAAACATTTAAATCCTGTGTAGATAGTATGAGAACAATGTTATAGAAAATACTTATTGAAAAAGTAGGTGGACTATGAGTTATTTGTGTGCTCACATTAGATGGCTATACTAGAAGGTGTATAAATTCCTTAGGATAGAAAACTATTTTATATTATCCCATGGATGATGATTCTCTAGTGAAATTTCATTCATCAATATAGTAGATGATGGAAATATTTAGATTATATCATCATCAATCCCATAGAACATGGAGTTTCATGGACCTTTAATCGAGGTATTTCAATAGGAAATACAAGGATGGGGACATGTTTAGTAGTTCTAGACTAGGACCCTTATCCATAGATCTATGCCTTTAGAACTAGAGTCTTAGGAATATTCCTATGAAACTATGATCCTATCTAGGATTATTTAGGTTAATTTTCCATTATCTCCAACTAAACCCCTTATAATTGTATTATTCTGTATCCCTTATGTAATTCTATATTGATTCTGCTTGTATTAGGGATTGAAAAAGTGTTCAATTACTATATATTATCATCGATCATTTTTTCCAATATATTTGAAATTAATTACATTAAATTTATAATGTAATATAAATAAGAAAGATTAAAAATATAGATTTCAGTAATTTAATACTTTCTGAAAAGCGTTGATTGAATTTTTTTCTCTTATAATAAATGGAAAATGTTTTTTACTACATGTTTGTTTAGTTTTACTAGTGGGTTTTAAGGCCATCAGGCCTATTATTATAGAATTCCTAGTTTTCAATTATTTTTTTAAAATTTTTTGACTATTTTTCCAATTGATATTGTTAAATTAGTTCTTGTTTCAAAACGAGGTGGTCATGAATTTTTTTAATGTGTAACATTACGATATTTATTTGGCTAAGATGCATTGTTCATAAGAAATATATATTTTCCTTGTGATTTTTTCATTTAAGAAAAATAATATAAAAACATTTTAAAAATCTTTTAATGTATTGTTGTTTTCATTCCTCTGTATTGATGCCTTAACACTAGGGAAATCATACTTGTGATCCTGATGCTGAATATTAGAAGGAGTACTTAGGAATACATAAATAAACATGATGTTCCGTGGTCGATAATAATATCTATAAATATAACTCAAAAAGACTTGGAATCCAAAATCCACTCATTTATGATGCATGAGACATTTTTTTCATTCAACAAGCACCCCATTATTCAAGTTGAAATTTAGTTAATCAGAGTCCATTTAAATGGATACGTTGGATGCTGCACCAATAGTAGATCAATAGTGAAAAATATAAACTCGAAACCCTTAACACGATTTCTTAAAATAAATATAAAATACTCTAGTCTTATGGTGTAACTGACTCCTCTAATAATAATTTGTAACAATCATTCCAAACAGTTCCCATTTCATAAATCCCCTTTACCACCTCTAATTGGACATTGGTTGGTGACTAGCAAAGAGTAGGAAAATCCCATACGTGGGAGGCCTTAGCCAAATATGTCTATACATACACACACACATCTCCAAGCCCATAAAATGGTGAAATTTAAAATAGATAATAAACTATGGATGCATATATATAAATCCCACAAAAAATGTAACTCAATAATAAATTGAAAATAAACAGTGAAAAAGACATTCCCACCATAAAGAGACTAAAAAAAATTTCAACGTGAATGTGATGATCAATACTATTATCAATATAACCATAGAGAGACAACTCGGACAACCACCTCACTAAACACCACCTGATCCAAGTCACTATAAGACTCTATAAAAAGGATACACCTCTGCACAAGACATGGAATTTGTAGGAAAATATCCCGTATGGGGGGTAATTAAAAATACATAGTGGGAATCCATAAAACCACAAATCATATTACAACATTATTAACAATCATCTCTATAAATTTATAGGTCTAAAAACATATAACAACATTATCCAGATATATCTAAGTATGATACATAGTCTTAAGTTAATATTAAAACCATAATTCCATCATAGGAATCATTTATAAAAGATAAACATATCACTCACCGAGGAGAACACACTCCATGAGTCTCATACCACCGATGACATCCTTCTAAATGTTTTTCCACCTATGTCTCATCATAGAATGTATATGATGGAAGTCCAAATATTGTGATTAAAGGATGAGGATCACATATAATAACATGGTTTATATAAATTATAAATTTGGAAAAACAATTTATCTTGATGGTTACTTTCTATTTTTTTATCATTATAATACTATGACCTCCACCTAGGTTAAGAAGTTGATAAATTATCTCACTATTGGCCTCATGTAAGGATTTAAAAAACTCTATCAACTAATTAATACTAAAGGGATAACTCTCATATTTATAGGATGTGATTCCATACTATCAATCACAAAATCAATATAGGGAATGCATTCTAATGAATCTTATCCAAGATGATGAGAAAACGGGCTCCAAGCCACTTTTTAAGGAGTACATAATTTGTAAATGTAGTATATGGTTCTTCCCTTCATCATCATTTTCTTCCTATCAAAATATACTATTTCCATGTCCATTTATATCAATACAGTGTGTCCAGTCATATGTTCTTATTACAGTATCCATGTACACAACTCTTCCCATGTACACCTCGCTTGGAAAAGTATGTGAGGGAGTACATGGTGGGTTTGTTCCCATGTACTCCTGTCCATGTAAGAATACCATCCATGGTACATTCTGAAATACATGAAGGTTTCATATAACACATGATCCAGTCCCACACTGTGTGATACATAACTTCTCATGGAAACCCTAGCCACCTCATAAGGGTTCCACATGGATTGTTCATGACGAATGCACTCCATGTACCAATGGATTTAAAAATCCTAAAGAATTACTCTCCACATTACAATCCACACTTATATTCTAATTATTATCTATCATAACAATCATTTAAGAACATCGAAAAGAAATATTGTGTTTGAAGGGCCTTGTCATGGCTGCTGGCCAGATTCCATCCTTCGATTCACTATAAAACATAACATGAATCCACACCACCACCATTCATCCCAAAACTAATTCATGAGTTCATATTATCTAGTACCAATCAATTTTTTTATAGTTATATCTAAAACCCCACACTATTCTATTTCTGGATCTAAGACATCAATGTTTTGTTTTAAGTGAATGGGTTCACAATGTTTGATTCCTCGGTATTATGGATGATCAGTTGGGAAAATTAAAACTAGGGTGATGAATGAACATAGATCATTGTGATAAAACCATGAAACCCCCATGAGAGGAAAAAACTACAACCATTTTTGTTTTGTATTATTCAATTTTTCTTACAATTAAATATGAACAATCATAACAAATAAATAAATGTCCAATATAAGTTCACACAGATAACACATCCCACAATATAAAAGACCTGAAAACCAATATTTTGTAAGATTTCATTACATTAATAATAGAAATAAAAAAAGGGAACAAACACGAATCATAACATCATCCTAGCTCAATTATGATAGATCACTGACAAATAATGATGTTGATTCATTATCGTCGGTGACGAATTTTGACATTATCACACATCGGTTGTTAATATCCTATCTGATCTTTATTCACCAATGAAAATTCTAAAAAACATCTCCCTAAACATTCTCTGGATCTACAAGGTTTAGTGGATATCATTGATAATCCCCCATAAACCATGTATTTAATAGAAAATCTAGGTCACTGTGTTTATAAAATTAATATCATAACTCATTTAAATTTTTTTGTTTGTATGAACATGATGAAGTTTTCAAAATTTCTCCTTGTCAATAAATTTCATGTCATGCCTAATGTGAATCACACATTATGAACTCAATTTTGCAATTAGATTTCCAATATAGTCACCTATTGAGAATTAATTCCACTTTTTTCATGATAAATGAATGTTTATGAATTTAATATATTTAAAATATATCAGAGAATTATTATGGGAATACTATTCCTCACAATAACACACTATTTCTATAACTACTGTAAAATATAATCGACACAATATAAAAAATAATATATAGAAATTCCTAGTCATTATAAATTCATCTATTAATCTTATTTCGATTGTTCTATTATGGATTATTGGCCAATACTAGATGATGATTCATCTACCACCATATGCTAGTTATTCTAATAATTTTCCCTAAAATTGTTGTTTATTCATATCAAACATCATGATACCACATTCCATCTCTTCCACTAATTTCATTAAAATTCAATTTTACCATAATTTACATTTTTATCCAAATAAGAAATGATTATATATAACCTTACCATTATTAGAGGACACATTCCCCAATTAATTCGATACATTTGGGGTTCTCATTAAATTTCCCATGACATTATATTATCTAGTTTCAGTAATCCACATTATAAGTTTTCATGTATTAAATCCTATTTAAATAAATTGAATAATTAGATATAAATTTAACGGTCAACCACATATCTTGAAATTTTTATAAAATGATAAATGATTGATTATAGATATTTAATGACATTATAATGGTTGATAAGATAGGGTTATGGATATAATTGGATGTGACACTTCATGCTCTGTTGACCTATGATATTGGAATTAATTTTTTGCATCCTTCAATTATATGCTTCATTAGATGATTCATTCTACCTACGAGGTTGCTAGACATCGAATTTTACATCCCGAATATAGTTGGAAGATATGATGACATCTATGTGTATGATTGTTCAGTTTTTCCAATTTACATATCTTCAGTAAGTGACTCTTCTAATTATGAAGTGATTCCTTAGTTACAAATCATGTATTTTGATGGTATTATGTATCTATATATTTTGAAATATCTATATGTTCATATATAGTTCATATAAACAAATACATGATTAAATATATTAATATTTATATATATTCAGTGAAACTATCTTATAGCTATTTTGGATTAAGTTGAAGTTGGTATAGTTAAATATTTGTTCTCTAAGAAACCAATATGACATGGTTTCAGTTTATATTACAAATTTAAAATCATTATACCAACACAATTATGATTTTTTGAATGTTGAATCAATAGTATGAAACACCATTGGTGGTGGCATACTCAGTTTTTCTCATTACCATCATCGTCCATAGTTTGGTACTCGAATAGATCTCATGGATGTTTTATCGGAATATGAAATAATCTATTTATGGATTCATAGTTATCTTTTAGGTTGGTTGATAGTAAATAGATCATGGAATCACTGATAGGGATGCTTGTGGGATATTTTTTTAATCTTATCTTTTATGTGATTGTATTTTATATTATTCTAACATTCATGTGTACATAATTTTATTGATAGAAATTAATAAAAAATGACATCATTTTTATGTGACTCGTTTTATGTTGTTGTTTATGAGACTTCCCTTAAAAAATTATTATATCATGATCCCCTTTTCTTATTTTTTTCATTTATTATATTGTTTTTGATATGTGTTTTTTATGTTATACGTGTGCAATAATCTATGATCATGTAGGTATTTTCTACCCAGTACACAATCACAGAAAAACATCTATTTAATAGCCTCATGAGTATAGGTAGGCACTCTTGATGTTATACAGCCAACCTGGATTAGTTAATTTTGAGTGAACTGGGTTTGTGATGTCAAATAATCATTTTTTGAAGAAGTTATTATTTCTTTTTTACTTCATATGTGAACAGAATGTTATTTTAATGTATATAGTATAAAAAACATTTTATGATTTCATGAATAGTCAATAAATTGTGTTATCCATTACATTTTTTCATAATTATTTTAAAATAATATATTTTTCCTAATATTTTGTAATTTAAAAAAAAACTAATTTCAAAGAGAATATATTATATTAACCAATAATGTATTTATTGATTTTTATATTATTTTATTCATTAATGATAATAACCCTTTATTATTTTTATTCTTTATTGAGGATATGTGGTAATGATAATGACATCATTATTCTCTGTATATTTGTTGATCTTTTTGATGGAAAATGTAATTAAAATTATTGTACTATATTTTCCTATAAGTATAATTATTTATTATTAATTAATTTTGATAATTTTGTTTTCTTTATTAATTTAATGAATTCATTGGAATTATTAAATTATAGTATTGGTATAAATTATACATCCCATCTATGATTAAGTATGTATAATGAGAGAAATCATATTTGGTTATTTCTTGAGGCTGCACCAATTCATGTCAATGCCATGACAAAAGGACTTGAATGAATATTGAACATTTCAACATTATTCATTCCATTATTATGAATTTATTTATTAAGGACCATGGGGTTATTCAAATAGTTATGATATGCATTAATAATTTTAATTCCCTTATGATTAAATATATGAAATTATTTGGTCATCATTTAGTCCTCTAATATTACACTTATTTCAGTTGTTATTGATAAAATAACATTTTTTTCAATTATTCAAATTACCTTACTGATTTTGAAATATTTATTTTATAATAGATTCCATATTTTTATTCCCTTAATATGCATCTAATATTACTATTAATCTATTTACTTTTCCAATAGATATTGAGAAAAATATTTTAAAATATATCATGGTTTCAAAAATTATCCTTATTCTTAATTTTTAAAATATACAATTTATTATGAGAATAATTTATGTATATATTTTACCAAGACTAGAAATCTATTCATTAAATTGGGATGTGATATCATTTATCTAATGAAAAAGTAATAATGTAACCACTCACTTTGGGATACTAGGGTTTGGGTCATGACATTTAGTTTCTGAGAAATACTAGAAGAAACCATGGGTACTGGATTTAAGATATCATAGATTAGGGAACATAAATTAATGACAAACATTTTAGATTTTTCTATTTATAGGAAAAAATGATAAAATATTGTAGGATAGAGATTGATTCATATAATTAGTTATAAATCCACGTATAAATATAATAAGCTAATTTGGTTTTGAAACTCATTTATCTATGGAAAATAATGTATGAATATGTTTTTTGGGAATATATCAATCATTTACTTTGTTTTAAGATGAATATTCAATTATGATTTAAATTGACCTTTTGTTTGTATAAGATATTTTTTTGTCAATGCTAGTCTATTTTATTATGGGATGTAGATAATATTAATGAATTTAAAATAATTCATTAAAATATGGACATATTTGAATATATTTATATTCAATATAATTATTACCTTTTAGGTTAGTATCTAAACATTATTTATAAAAACAAAACCGTTGGAACGATTTATTCCCAAAACAAATAACTTGGACTAGAAAAATAAATAGAACCAAGAATGCCACAAGAATTATCAAATAAATATAACCAATTAAATATTTAGTCCATATGCATAATACAACTAAACAACTGAAAAAAAAAATAAAAAACTAAAAACCAAACCACACTGCCATGATATTCGTGTGACCCCATCGGTCACCTCAACCATAAGACCAAATATGTTCCATCTCTGAGAAGCTGAACTTGGTACCCAAACATGAAACATGGTCTGCAATGGAAATGATATGATATGTATGAGACAAATGATGCTCAGTAAGAATAAAAAAGTTAAAACAATAAATAAATTAGTTTTATTTAAAAAATACAATTAACACAAGTTTCAAATACAGTTATGAAACTATGGATTTCATTTTTTAGTAAACAACTTGATTTTTGCATTTTAGAATCCAACGGATGGTACATTTTGTTTTCAAAACCAATTTTCATTTTATAAAAAATTCAAAATCATGTAAGAAAATAGTTGTGCTATAACAAATAGGTGAAAAATAAAATATGTATATAAACTATTAAAGTACAAAGTAAACAAAAAATTTAAATAATATCCGTGAGTGATCCTAAAAATCCATATAATGCCCCTAGACGTACTCGGTTCAGATCCACCAGTCGATGTATGGTGAAGCCCCTTAGTCCATAAACAACTAGATTCCCTAAATTGGTATCACTAGTGTAACATATATGCTATCATGTCTACAACAGCAAGAGTATACTAACCTATCTAATCGGGGCAAGAATTCAAACATTACTCAATAAACTATAAGATGCCTAGGAACCCATGGTCTTTGTTGTCTCTGCACTTCCTTACCCAAAACACAAACACCGATATATGAAATCCCATAATGTGAAATACCTTCTATAATGTTCCCCATATACATACATATTCATATCATATCACCAAGGTGGAAACTAGGCCGCAATACTATGAAAACATTAAAACATTTAATAAAACAATTTATGTTTCCATTTAGGCACAAAAATAATCTATGACACAATATTTTATAGGAGGCAAAGAAATCATCACCTTTGAGTTAGAAGGGGAAAATGGGCCTTTAGCTCATCACAACTAAGCATATTTTCCCAGACAACATAAAAACACTACTAAAATATTTTAAATTCTAAACATACCCTAAAGTGTTAAACATTTCTCACAAGCTTCATGCATAAAAAATAGGCATGTACACATTTTTAAATGCACACCAAATCATGTTTCATGGCCAAATGGGCTAAACAATGAGAAAAACATTTAATTTCATGTATTCCAAAACCCCTTGAATAAAAAATTTACCATTTGAATGGAGATGAGATCATTTCAAGAAAATTTGGACGGAATGAAGAACCACTTTGGAAACCAAGATTTTGAAAAAACCCCATTTGAAAGAATTACATTCATTTATGGGAACATCCATGGGTGTACACCCATGGATGTTCCATATTCCAATAGAACAAATAAAATCCAATGACACATTTAAATTCCATTTCCACAAAAACACCAATTTCTTAAAAACCAAAACCAATAATTTATATCATTTAGAAAACCAAAACAACCCCTTTAAAACCACAAAACCCTTTAGAAAACATTGTAACAGAAATACCAAGATATGACATTACAAAACCATACACTAAAAACCAATTTCATAAACAAAAATTACCATTTCAATCAAAATTATTGCTAAAATTTTCTTTAATACCACCAATTTCACATTAAATTGAAAAAATATTTTTAAAATAATCATACTAGGTTTGTTAAACTAAGGAATTTTACAAAAATCACATTAGAAAAATATTATTTGTAAATTCATCCTACCAAGAATTACTATTTTCATCAATCCATAGATATAATAGTGGTTCTAAAGTAATTTTAATGTTAATTATAAAGGTACATGTTCTCGTGGAATGTTTTGTGAAGGAAAATGTCAGAAACACATACCTTAATCATATGCGAGAGGGATAAAACTCTATGAAAATGAAAATTCAAGCCATATAAATGATTTTCACGCCTTGTACAATAGGGGAAATGAATCACATTATCTAACCCAAGCCCTAGTGCTCATCCATGTTAGTAAACCCGATATAAAACCCAATAAATGATATTGGGTTGAGAAAAAGAAATGAAAATTTGAAAGAAACCTTAAATTATTACATTTGAACTAAGGGTGGATCATCCATGGATGATAGGAAGCCATGGAGGAGGGTTTTGGAGGCCCCCCATGTTCCAAAACGAGAATGTGGAGGAGGAACCAGAGCTAGGGTGAATGAGAGGAGATGGGGAAATAAGAAAGATGTTTTTTAGTGACCAGGCATGTCTGCACGGTTTTTCCATAGGGTTTTCCTAACCGTGTGGTAAACAGGTTTACCACTATATCAATAGAAAAATTTACTCATAATTACCAAGAACCCACCTCATAGCCATTCCCAAGACATGCAGTCAGTTTTTTCCAACCAACACGAGACTTATGCCCATTCCACAAGATTACTTATAAACATGCGGTAACCATTATCACCTTTGAAAACATCCCATGTACTAAGAAACTCAATATTTTTACTAATACTCAAAACCAAACCATGAATAAAAGACTCAGGATTAACAAAAGGACAAAATCACGATTTATCTAAGATAAGGGTGTGAAAATATTTGAAACCACATACACTTTTTTCCCAAGAATGTAACAAAACCATAAACTGAACCAATATTATGTTCATTCCCAATAAAAATCAAAGAAGACCACAAAGATCGGGGTGTCTACTCATTCCTCAATTCACACCCGTCTGATAAAAGGGAACCCACAATTCAAAAGCATGGGAAGAATAAAATAGGGTTCTCCCCACAATAAGAACTAACCTAGATTTAAAACCTTAGAACTTCAAGAAACCATCCGAGGGGATGTCTAAAATCCCAAATATAACATACCCAACTCCTTAAAACAACCAAATAGAGTCATTACTTCTACCGTAGACTAATAATATCTTAGTCCCAAAAAGATCCAACTGCATTAGCATTAGCCAAACTATTCCACCATTTGGAATCAAATAGAACACACACAAAAAATCAACCCACCATATCGAGTGCTGAATAACAGATCTCCCTCTAGAAATAGTGCCGGAACTATGAATATCCCATGATGATCTAGAACTCCCAATACTCAGAAATAACCATAAAATAGGACACCACACATATCCAGAAACACTGTCCATTAACTCCATAAAATGAAATTTCTTTTATCACCAAACGAACACCTCTACAACATAAACCATCCAACACATGATCCAAAAAATCATAAAAACGAACTATTTAAGGAACAACACCCAAATAGAGAAAAGCAATTTTCTTACTAAAGGGAATGTTCATCTAACTATAACAATGAAATGGTGGACTTAACCCTACCATTAAATGAATAAAAGTAACCTTATGATATTTCCATCGCAATGTGAAAATCATGAACTGGGTTGAAGTTCCACTCACCCATGGAAACCCCTCACTGTGTGGGAGCATCACCCTGAGACCTAAGGGAAGGGCTATGATGGAAGAATAATCTTTTCCCTTACTATCAGGAACTAGCATCCCTAGATCAAGACTTCATCTTCAAGAAGAGAAACTTCCCTCGATGATCTTAATGGTCACAATGACATTACAAACATTGGTGGTCTGAAGAACCGCATGTCGTAACCAACAAATACCTCTCAAGAACATGTTCCTATAGCACGCACGCCCCACCAGAAATGGAACCTCCAAGGAAAACCAGTTACATCATATTTTCTATCCACATGCACTGTAAAGACTAACTCCTTAAAGTAGCATAATTGGCCACCACCAACCACTGGCGTAGATGAACACTGACAAGATCATACAACTTTTTCACCTTCACATCCTCATTTAAGAACAATCTAATGAATGAAGACATAAGCACCTCCCACTCCATCCAAAAGTACAACAATGGTGGGGAGAACAAATTCCATTGGTCTTGGACTGGACCATCCACTAAACACAAGATAACATGAATGAAACAAAACTAGGAATTATTCATTTGCAACTTTAGGGACCTCTTTAGATAGAATACATCCAACAACATGAAAAATTTAAGACGAAACCGACATCTCTATAAGGCCCCAGCCTTAAACATTGCATAATCTTGAGTTATTTCAAGAATACAAATTGAGGATCTTTTCAGGATTAGAGTTTTATAGAAACAGATCATAAATCATGCATTACATTCCACATTTAAACAAGGTGGTTACATCAATGACATTATTCATTCTTTTACATCAAATGAAACATTTTTAAAATAAAAAATGGATTCTTTCTTGAATCTTCCTCAAAACTGTCATCACATCATGTACTTTTCCCTTGACCTGTGAAATCATTTTAGAAACTAGGGATGTTCAGTAAAAGCTTAGTAAGGAATATAAAAATACGGAAATAAAACATTAGTCCATGTATACATAAGAATAAATGAAAACATACTTTACTAATAAAACATAAGCACTTTAACATACCTCATAAAATCTTAATATTTATGAATAACTCATTGAAATCATAATATGTAAAGGTAACTTGAGGAATTAATAACATTCTTACATACGGAGTAAACCTCATGGTAACGTTTGGAAGACCCATCACAGTATATTCCCTAAATATCTTTGGAAAAACCTTAGACTTTAACTCCTTTGCATTACCCAATGCATTGGAGATCTATCTCGGGCTCACCCGCCGTTAGTTTATCATGGAACCACCCAACTTCATAAACAATTCCCAAGAACCATAACATAATCGTATCACATAAAACATGCATAACAGAAACATAAAATTTCCAAATTTGAATCCCAAGATATCAAAAAAACACATTGATATAATCAAAATATTATCAAAACCATTTTCAATACCAATATAAAAGAAAAGTAAAACATGATATTTATTTTTCATTTAAAAAAATTTATGTCTTGTAGAGGAATCTGAAACTCAAATAATGGTCACAGCAGCAGAGAAGTTGTTTTCGCCGCATACGTAAGACAAAAAAACAATCATTTTTTCTTTTTTGTAAAATGATTCTTGTAAAAAGATTACTTTTGAATGAAATTAAAATTCAAAAGGGTTTACTATAAAACTAATAAAAGAAGGTCATATATAAATTGAAGTATGCCTCAACAAAAGGAGATTGAGACGATCTCCCTTACCTCAAGTCTTACTTGTCTTTTTAATTTCTTTATATTACTGAATAATAAACTTTGGTCAATTTATAATCGATTAAGGAATTCCTTTAAATATTATTATTCAATTCATATCCCATATTATCTTTTTATAATAATTAGTTAATTATGTGAGTTCATATCATACGTTTTGTCGATGTTCGTTACATGAGTCAAAAATAAACTTGTTTGAAGAGAATTGTCCAAGTAGTTATAAGTACATCATCTCTGGAATGGTGTTCATGATTTAAATATCATATATATCATGTATATATGTATTTAATATTATTCTATAATTTTTGGAGATAAGAAATGAAATGTACCGTTCATTGAGACTGTAGGCCGTACGTACACATGAACGCTACTTTCATTTATTTTTCATATTAAAGGAATTAAAACTAAATGAGAGATATATTATAACTACAGTATAATATATATGTCATATAGTTAACATAAGTTCATTAATTACATTCTTTATAAATTCCATGTTTGGCATGAATGAGTCACATCACATGAGGGGGCGGTAGTCCACACTTCCTCAAATGAAATCATCGCTTTTGCACAACATGCAAAGCATAAAGGTATGTTTTAAATATAAAATACAGAAGCATAGGGAGGACATAAATATAATATATATCATATATAAATATATTTCCATCATAATGGACACCAGGAAAGATGTTAAAATAAGATTGAACAATCATCGTTTCGTGAAGTAGTAATTTGCCACCCACAGAAACAATATGTTCTTTAACCATTAGACGGGGGTGTGTGTAAGTGTAGGTAGAATCCTTATCATAACAAAATAATAGTATATTAAGGATACTAGTGTTATTATGGGATCAAATAATAATAATATATTGGTGAGTGAAGAATGAAAATAAAAGAAAGAAACTCGAGAGAAGACATTACCTCTAAATCGGGTAACTCTTTTGGATTTGAGCCAAAGGCTTCCTTGTAAAGACTTGTGACCAAAGTGAGGCTTCTAGGAGTACTAGAGGGATATGGAGAGATAATATGAGTAGATGTTGGATGAGCCAAGGTCTTTAGAGGTGTGGGTAAGGGGGTAGAGTTGGTGGCCTTTTATAAGAGGGAGGAGGGTCACTTTTGGAAAGTCTTAAAATGTTACTTTATTATAAAATGATTTTCAGATTTTAAAGGTACCACAATGATATATTTTGAGGATAAGGTGATAAGGGTTATAAATACACCCATATGATAGGTTTTAAACATGTTTAATTCTTATATTTTACCTTATCATTTCGTTTTATTTAAATCGTTCACTAATGAGGTAATCACTGCATCAACATGGTGTCATAAATAAAATTATTTATTTAATGTCTAAAAATTATAAAAAATTACCATGATGTAGGAAATATTTTTAGATTTAAAATAAATATTTATAGTCAAAGTTATCATTTATGTAAACAAAATTAAAACTGTTTTACTTAGGATATACAAACCTTTGTAATATTTCTCTTCTTTTTAAAAAATATTTTCATAAATGTCACTATTACACCCATGTGACTCCATGGGCCCTCAAGTTCGATAAAAATCTTCCCATGGTCGGATATGAATCAAAATAGAGGATTTAGACATATTTTGGGGTCATTTTATATTATAATGATATTATTTTATTACCCTTAACTACCCGATAACTAATTAATCCAGATAATTACAGATAATTACCGTCGTTACTATTCATAATTTCAAAAAACAAGAGTCTTAACTACATAATTTGGACCTTATGATTCCAAATATGGAATTAATTTTAACAAATTCAAAACACAAAAATTTCAGTAATTAATTTAAAAATAATTCCTGTTGTCAAAACAAATAGCGTGTTTTTAAGAAACAATATCTATCAAAAGATTGACACTTATTTATGTCCAATTTTAAAGTGAAATTAATTCCAATAACCACCATTGAATTAAAAGGTAAAAAATATTCTAATTACACTTTAAAACCAATTAAAAGGACAATCTAAATATATAATTAAATTAGATTAAAAAGCATTTTTGAAGTAAAATGCAGTATTTTTCACTATTCATTAAAAATGAACATTGTCAAAAAAATACAAAAAATTTATCCAAAGTAAATTTCAATGTTCTAATTCTAATGAAATTGTTTATTTTGACAAATATATCTTATAAAATTGTCAAAATTTAGACTTAAAAATGATTTTCCATCAAAAGGCGGTAAAAAAATCCTTTAAAAATATTAGAGTATTCTATGCTTAAGATTAGATTTATTCTCATTTTAAGCCTCTAAAACACTATCGAATTCATAAATAGACATAGATATGAAAATAAATTATTCTTGACATACATGGGATGTTACATCCTTCCCCTCTTTAGGAAATTACATCCCCGTAATTTATTTACTTATCGAATAAGTGGGGGTATTTATCCCTCATTGCATTTTCGGATTCCCATGTTGCCTCTTCAATCATGTGGTTTTTTCCAAAAAACATTTACTTGATGAATCAACTTATTCAGAAACACATGCTCTCTTTGGTCATGAATCTAGACCAGTTGTACCTCATAAGATAGATTCTCTTCCAGCTTAACTACCTCTGGACTCAAAACATGAGATGTATCTGCCATGTACTTCCTTAACATTGAAACATGAAAAAAATTGTGTACCTGAGATAAATTCGGAGTTAAAGCCACTCGGTACGCAACTGATCTATAATTATCCAGAATTTCAAAGGGTCCAATGAACCTTGGACTCAACTTTCCTTTTTTACCAATTCACATCACACTTTTCCATGGTGAAACTTTGAGGAAGACATGATCACCAACCTCAAAAGAGAGATATTTACTCCTGTTGTTTGCATAACTTTTCTGCCTTCTCTGAGCTGTTCTCATGTGTTTCTATATCAGCTGAATTTTTCTGCCAACTCTTCTACTAATTCTATTCTCATCATCTTCCTTTCACCTAATTCATCCCAAGAAGCTGGATTTCGACACCGCTTCCCATATAATGCCTCAAATGGTACCATCTATATACTGGAATGAAAACTTTTATCATAATAAAACTCAACAAATGAAATATGTTGATCCCAACTACCCTGATAATCAATCGAACAAGCACGTAGCATATCCTCCAAAGTCTGAATTGTTCTTTCTGACTGCCCATATGATTGAGGATGAAAAGCTGTACTAAAATTTAATTCAGTACCCGACGAATTCTGAAGGCCTTTCCAAATGTTAGCAGTGAACCAGGGATCACGATCAGATACAATGGAGAGGGGAACTCTGTGTGACCTAACTATCTATTTAAGATACAAATGAGAAAGTTGATCTTGGAAAAATGTATCTTCTATAGCAAGGAAAAGTGAAGATTTATTCAAAAGATCAACAATAACCCAGATTTCATTACTAACTCGAGGTTTCTTCGGTAATCCCACAATGAAGTCCATGGATATATTCTCTCATTTCCACTCCGGCACTGGAAAATGTTGAAGCATCCTTTTCTGTAACTGTCACTCTACATTAACCTGTTGACAAGTCGAACACTTCACAGTATAATCAGTAATATATCTTTTCATTCCATCCCACCAGTAATACTCCCGCAAATCTTTGTAAATCTTAGTACTACCTGGATGAACAGAAAATGGAGAACTATGAGCTTCACATAACAACTCTCTCTTGAAATGTGAATCATAAGGCTCAAAAAATCTCTTCCCAAATCTCAAAACACAATCATTATCAAAGTTTAATTCAGGTAAAATACCCTTCTGAACCAACTATACCTTTTTCTGCAACTCACTGTCTGGTTTATGTGCTTGCTTAATTTTGTGTGATAGAGAAGATTTCACTGATACCTAAAACAAAACAAAATAACTTCCTACACCAACAACTTTTATGCCAATGTTCATAAAATCAAAAACCAAAGGACCACGTTCCAAATGTAACATGGTTAATTTAGCATTACTTTATCGACTCAAAGCATCTGCCACTTTATTTTCTTTTCCTGGGTGGTAGTGAATTGTAATATCATAATCATTGATTAATTCTAGACATCTCCTTTGTCTCAGGTTCAATTCATTCTGAGTGAATATATACTTTTAACTTTTGTGATCAGTATATACTTCACACTTTACACCATACAAATGATGCCTCTAAATTTTTAAAATGAAAACAACAGCAGCTAATTCCAAATCATGTGTAGGATAATTTATCTCATGAGTTTTCAACTGACGTGAAGCATAAGAAATTACCAGATCATTATGAATTTGGACGCAACCATGTCCTTTTAATGAAGCATCACTGTAGATAACAAACTCATCATTCCTGGAAGGTAGTTCCAATTCTAGATCATTCACCAATCTTCTTTTCTATTCGTGGAAACAATCCTCACATTCTATTTTCCAGATATACTTAACACCCTTCCAAGTTAGCTTAGTCAATGGGCTGGACAACGATGCAAAATTTTTATCAATCCTTCTGTAATAGCCAGCCAAACCAATAAAACTATGAATCTCGGTTACATTTGTGGGTCTTAGAAATTCTTCAACAACTGTTGTTTTTGAAGGATCAATAGTTATTCTATCTTTAGAAACAATGTAACCAAGGAATGAAATTTGTCGTAACCAAAACTCACACTTTCTGAATTTCCCATACAATTTATTTTCTTCTAAGGTTTTCAAAAAAATCATAAATGACTTTCATGCTCCTCTTTACTTTTAGAAAACACCAAAATATCATCAATGAAAACAACCACAAACTTATCCAAGAACTCATGGAAAATTTTATTTATAAGGTCCATGAATACAGTAGGTGCATGGGTAAACCCATAAGGCATAAATACAAATTCATAATGGCCATATCTTTAAAGAAACACAGCCTTCGGAATATCTGATTCCTTTTCCTTCAACTGATGGTTCCCTGATCTCAAGTCAATCTTTGAAAAATACTGAGCTCCCTGGAGCTGATCAAACAAATCATCTATATGAGGTAAAGGATAATTTTTCATAATACTAATTTTATTCAAGGATCTATAATCAATGCAAGGTCTCATTGAACCATTTTTCTTTTTAACAAATAGGATAGGAGAACCCCATGGTGATGTGAAAGGTTGAATGAAACCTTTCGTTAATAAATCTTTCAATTGCTCCTTCAACTCTAAAAGTACAATTTTATCCATTCGATAAGGTGTTTTTGAAATTGGATTAGCATCAGGAACTAAGTCAACAGTAAATTCAACATCCCGATCTGGTATTATTCTAGGAAACTCATCAGGAAAAACATCAGGATACTCATTTACCACTGGTACATCATTAATCTGAATAGTTCCTTCGTTTTCAACAATATGTTCAAGGTAACATTCATTTCCATCTTTTAAAAGTTTCTCAGCCTCTTTATATGTTATCAACAGTAAGGGTTCATTCTTGTAAACAAACTCAAAGTCCTTTTTAAAAGAGTCTTCTTTAGCTATACATTCAATCTTAGCATGGTAAACAGAGAGCCAATCCATACCCAGGATAACATCAAACTCTAATAGAGGTAAAAAAATAAGGCTTTCAAGTAGATTCTTTCAACGGAAAAGTATAGGAAGATTCTAAAAAATTCATTTAACCCTAACATTTCCCCCGGTGTTTTCACCACAAGTCCAGGAGTCATTTCGTGAGATGTAAATCCCAATTTACTAGAAACTTTATTAGAGATGAAAGACTGTGTAGACACTGAATCCAACAACACATTGGAATAATCTAAAAAAACAAACAAAGTACATAATACCACTTTATTTTATAGCCCAACATCTACTGAATTAGTTGCAAAGGATTTCACCACACCTTTTTGCTTGTAGTCTGACTACTTCCCATCATTCGAGCTCTTTGTCGAACACTCGTTTTCAAAATGACCCATCTGATTTCCCTTGAAAAATTTCACTAACTATAAATCAAATTTGGTCTTAACATTACCCTCATCTATTATAGTGAAATCACAAGCCTTATGTCCCATATTACCACATAGAAATCAATTTCCAAAATTCCAAAGACATTTCCCAGCATGATTTTACCAAATTTATCACAAACTGCAAACATAGTTTTCATACCATCAAACATTTTTGAAGGATTCTTCCCTTTCTCCTTCCCCCTCGGTCTCTCCTTCTGCTGGTTTTCACATAACACTTGATCATCGGAAAACTCCATTTACACCTTCTCAGCACATCGAAAAAGCTTTTCATAACTTTTGAACTCACAAAAATCTAATTCCCGTCAATATTTTGGCTATAATCCTAACTAAAAATGATTGATTTTACTATCAAGGTCTCAGATAAAATTTGGAGCATACCTTGCCAATCGATTGAACTTTTCTTCATAAGAAGCCACTGAGTCTTCCCCTTTCCTCAATTCCTAAAATTGTTTTTCCATCCTAAGTAGAACAACCTTAGGAAAATATTTCTCAAGAAACATATCTTTGTATTCATCACAGTCAAGAGAATAAATCTCATTAGCGTCCCTGATATTTTTAACCATCGACCACCACTGATCTGCTTCACCCTCCAAACAATAAACAGGAAGACTGACCTTTTGATTGTCTAAACACCCCATGACATTTAAAATCTTTTCCAGTTCTTTAATCATCCCTTCAGCTAGCACATGGTCAGATGATCATTTGAATGATGGGGGATGTTGCTTCATGAAATGTTCCACCAATGGCATGTTCCTCTGTGGATGATCTGGCTAATCTTGTGCATGGATACCACCACCATTTATCACTAGAGTCAACTATTCCCTACTGAAACAAACTGTTCAGTTCCAATTCTGACCATCTGAGGATTCTGATTTGCAAGGTCTTTTCATTATGTATTCCTTCCTAGAACTGCTTCCCTATTTCCTCTACAGAAAACCATTCTGAATAAACATGTCTTAGATGAAGCAACTTGGTAATATTCAAATGCTATATCATTTCAATTTGACCAGAATGTAAAGAAATATCTTTGGATAATCATTTAATATAATTATAACTCCTAAAGTTATCTAAACTGACCTCTGATACCAACTATAAGGTCCTGACTTAAACATTACTTAATCTTGAGTTATTTCAAGAATACACATTGAGGATCTTTTCAGGTTTATAGTTTTAGAGAATTAGATCATAAATCATGCATTACATTCCACATTTAAACTAGGTGGTTACATCAAAGACAATATTTATTTTTTTCCATCAAAGGAAAATTATTTAAAATAAAACATGGATTCTTTATTGACACTTCCTCGACATTATCATCACATCAAGTAATTTTCCCTTGACCTGTGAAAAAATTTCAAAAACATGGGATGAGCATAAAAATCTCAATAAGGGATATACAAATACAAAAGGAAAACAATAGTCCATTTATAAATAAGACTCAATGAAAACATACTTTACTCATAAAACATAAGCACTTTAACATATCTCATGAAATCATAAGATTTATGAATAACTCATAGAAATAATTGGACGTAAAGGTAACTTGAGGCATTCAAAACATTCTTACGTATAGAGTAACCCTCATGGTTACATTTGGAATACCCATCACAATATATTTGCTAAATCTCTTCGGAGAAACCTTAGCGTTTAACTCCTTCGTGTTACCCAATTCATTGGAGAGATATCTCGGGCTCACCCTCCCTTAGTTTATCATGGAACCACCTGACTTCATAAACAATTCCAAAGAACCATAACATAATCGTATCACATAAAACATTCATAAAGGAAACATAAAATTTCCACATTTCAATCAAAAGATATCAATAAAACACATTGATATATTCAAAACATTATCAAAACCATTTTAATTACCAAAATAAATGAAAATTAAAATATGGTAATTATTTTTCATTTAAAAAATGTTATGGCTTATAGAGGAAGCCGAAACTCAAAAAATGGTCAAGGCAGCAGAGAGGTCATTTTCGCCGCATACGTAAGACAAAAAAATATCCCTTTTGTCATTTAGTAAAACAATTCGTGTAAAAAGATTCCTTTTGAATAAAATTAAAAGTCAAAAGGGTTTATTATTCAACTAATAAAATAATTTCATATATAAATTGAAGTATGTCTCAATAAAAGGAGATTGAGACGAAGTCCCTTACCTCAAGTCCGACTTGTCTTTTTTCATTTCTTCATAATCCTGGATAATGTACTTTGTTCAATTTATAATTGCTTAAGGACTTACTTTAAATTTTATTATTCAATTAATATCACATATTATAATGTTATAATAATTAGTTAATTATGTGAGTTCATATCATACGTTTTGTCAATGTTCGATACATTAGTCAAAAATAAACTTGTTTGAAGAGAATTGTCCATGTATTTATAAGTAAATCATCTCCGGAATGGTTTTCATGATTTAAATATTATATATATCCATTATATATGTGTTTAATAATATTCCAAAATTTTTGGAGATAAGAAATGAAATGTACCGTTCATGGAGACGGTAGGCCGTACGTACGCATGGACGCTACTTTCATTTCTTTGTCATATTAAAAGAATTAAAACTAAATGAGACATATATTATAATTAAAGTATAATATATATTTTATATAGGTAAAATAATTTCATTAATTACATTCTTTATAAATTCCATGTTTGGAATGAACGAGTCACATCACTTGAGGGGCGGTAGTCCACACTTCCTTATATGAAATTATCGCATTTTCACAACATGAAAAGCATAAAGGTATGTTTTGAATATAAAATAATGAAGCATAAGGAGGACATAAATATCATAAATATCATATATAAATATAGTTACATCATAATTTCCACTGTGAAATATGTTAAAATAGGATTGAACAATCATCATTTCATGAGGCAGTAATTCGCCACCCACAGAAGCAGTATGGTCTTTAACCATTAAACGAGGTGTGTGTAAATGTAGGTAGAATCCTTATCATAACAACATCCTAGTATATTGAAAATAATGGTGTTATTATGTGATCAAATAATAATAATAGGATGGTGATTTAATATGTAAAATAAAAGAAAGAAACTCGAGAGAAGACATTACCTCTAAATCGGGTAACTCTTTTTGATTTGAGAGAAATACTTCCTTGGAGAGACTGTTGCCCAATGTGAGGCTTCTGGGAGTAAGAGAGGGATGTGGAGAGATAATATGAGTAGAGTTTGGATGAGACAAAGGCTTGAGAGGTGTGGGTAAGGGTGTAGAGGTGGGGGCATTTTATAAGAGGGAGGAGGGTCACATTTGGAAAGTCTTGAAATATTACTTTATTATAAAATGATTTTTGGATTTTAAAGCTCCCAAATTAAAATATTTTGAGGATAAGGTGATAAGGGTTCTAATTACAACCATAAAATAGGTTCTAGATAAGTTTAAGTCTTATATTTTACCTTACCTTTTCTTTTTATTTAAATCGTTCATTAATGAGGTAATCACTGCATCATCATGGTGTCATAAATAAATTTATTTATTTAATGTCTAAAAATTATAAACAAAATACCATGATGTA
Source organism: Viscum album (assembly GCA_963277665.1). Classification (NCBI taxonomy): domain Eukaryota; kingdom Viridiplantae; phylum Streptophyta; class Magnoliopsida; order Santalales; family Viscaceae; genus Viscum; species Viscum album. The sequence goes on from OY728127.1 coordinate 322,989,631, forward strand.
GGAAATCTTTTTATTTTTCCAATTACTTTTTATAGTATAAGTGATCATTTATTTAAACCAAATTAATTTTTTTTTATTTTGATATACAAACCTTTGTTATATTTCTCTTCTATTTAAAAAATAATGTCATAAATGTAACTATTATACCCATGTGACTCCATGGGACCTCAAGTTCGGTAAAAGGCTTCCCATGGTTGGCCATGACTCAGAAAAGAGGATTTGGACACATGTTTGGGTCATTTTATATTATTATGATATTATTTTATTACCCTTAACTACCTGATTACTAATTAATCACGATATTCAAAGATAATTACCGTCATTACTATTCATAATGTCAAAAAAAGAGAGTATTAATTACATAATTTTCACCTTCTGATTCCAAATATGGAATCAATTTTACCAAATTCCAATCCCAGAAATTAGATTAATTAATTTAAAAATAATTTTTGTTGTTTAAATAAATAGTGTGTTTTTAAGAAATAATATCTATCAAAATATTGACAAATTTTTAAGTCCAAATTCAAAGTGAAATTAATTCCAATGAACACAATTTAATTAAATGGTAAAAATATATTCTAATTACACTTAAAAACCAATTGAAAGAAAAATATAACTATATAATTAAATTAGATGAAAAAGCAGTTTTGATGTAAAATGCAGTATTTTTCACTATTCATTAACAATGAACATTGTTAGAAAAAAACCAAAAATTTATCCAAAGTAAATTTCAATTACCCATTCTAAAGAAATTGTTTATTTTGAAAAATAGAGCTTATAAAATTTTCTAAATTTATGTTTAAAAATGGTTTTCCATCAAAAGGTGGTAAAACAATCTTTTAAAAATATTAGAGTATTCTATGCTTAAGATTGGATTTATTCTCATTTTAAGCCTCTAAAACACTATCTAATTCGTAAATAGACATAGATATGAAAATATATTATTCTTTACATACTTGTTATGTTAAAATCACGGCCAAAAAATATAATGAACATCTCGAATCAAAAAATCTATCCAAAAATCCAAACAAATACAAATAAAACCAAGATGCATCATTTAAAAAATAAACATTTTAATTTAAATTATAGACCAGAAATATCCCAAGGCCATTTTTCAAATACAAATGAAATTTAAATAATTATAAAAATCTACTCCCCATGGAGAAACCAATCTCCAAAACCCTTATATTTAGAAAACACCCATGGAATCCTATGAATCATTACATTTGTGTCCACCCATTTCCATCCACATATTCCATTAATAAGTGCACCCAAGGACTTTCCAAACATACCCACACACATGTGATTATCCCAAAGTAATACCAAGAATTACACATATTCCTTACATATCAAGACCAAAATATATTTAATATTATTCAAACCAAATAAATTTCATTTAAAACCGATGTCAAATTTATTAATCCTTTTGAGAGAAATCATCTTAATTTTCCAAAGAACATTAGTACCAACCAAAACCAAAATGCAATGCAACTCACATGGAATGACCAGAATAAGGGACTAACATGTGTACATAATCTAGTGACATGGTAGTGATTAATGACTCAAGTTTGAATCAATAACTCAGAGGGGCTTACAATATGTATCTAAAATCCAAATGGGTCACTACTCAATGTGAAATCACATATTAACACCTTCCCACCTCCATTTTCCTACCACAATCTAGAATAACCCAAGATAATGACTCAGATCTCAGATTACCCCTATTAACTCATGTCACATCACAAGCAGTGGTGATCAGGCACCAACCCGTAACCTACCTCCCGATCCTTTAAAGTCATATTCTCTCTCTACTAAACACCTGTAAAAAACATGATTCTCCTTTTATACCATTATTTATTGAACATAACTAGGTCAACCATGAACTGATCACTCAATATGGTCCGCGACATGCCTCTAAGGGTGTTACTAATCCCTATAGGCTAGAAAATTGTATTGGGAATCAAAACATACACACTGGAATGAATCAAGACCAAAATAAATAAAATGTACCAAATAAATAAATAGAACCAGCACTCCACAAGAACCAAAAAATTATCATAAACAAAGGAATAGTTGGTCCACACACATTATACAACTGAAGAATTTGAGAAAAAACAAAATTGAAAACCAAACCTTGCCACCGACTTCTTTATGTGACACCATCGGTCACCTACAACCACAAGACCACACCCTCTCCATCACCGAGCAACCGAACCAGGGACCTGGACAAAAAATGGGGCCTGCAACTAAAAATATTGGATAGGCGTGAGCACGGAGATACTGAGTAGGAATGATAATGATAAACCAATAAATCCAATATTTTTCATATCCCATAACAGACCATTAACACGTAATTAAAATATAGTTATGAAGGTAGGGTTTTCAATTTTTAATAAACATCATCAGTTATCCATTTATGAATCCTACACATGTTACATATTGTTTCCAAAACAAATTGTCATTTTGGAAACAGAAACCCAAAAAATGTAATTCAACAATTGTACTAAAATAAATAAGTAAATAGTACAATATCTATATAAACTCTGGATGAAAAAAAAAACAAAAAAATAAATAATAAAATTTGAAGATCCTAATCATCCCTTGAAGTCCTCGGGACCTAAGTGGTTCATAACCGCATGTCGGCGTTAGGTAAATCACCTATGTCCATAACCAACTAGCTTCCCTAACCTAGACTCACTTGTGGTACTTCTATAATATCTCGTCTACAACTCAATGAGGGTACTAAGACGTCGAATTAGGACTACAAAAAACTGCAACTTGATCAACTCTAAGATGCCTAGGAAGAGATAGTGGTAGTAATAATACATTGTTAGTAGGATGCCAATGCCCATGTGACTCAGCATGGATATCATCACTGCACATGCCTACCCCTAACATAGACACAAATATATGACAACATATGAAGAGGAATACCTTCTATAATGTTTCCCCATATACATACCTATAGATTTTATATCACCAAGGTGCCAAACAGGACTCTATACCATAGAAGCATTATACCATTTCAATAAACACGTTATATATGAAATTGGGACCATATATTTTCCAATACACCATCATTTTTGACAGTCAAAAAAAACATCACCTTGGAGTAGGAAGTCCCAAATGGCCCATTAGATCAACATAACTAAAAAAATTCAAAAAAAATATAGAAAAACCACATCAATATTTACAATTCCAAATGTACCATAATGTTCCTAACATTACACACTCACATCACGCTTTCCAAACGTGTGTTTGTCCTTTTTAAACTCACAAAAAATCATGTTTCCAGGGAAAATAGGTCAAACCCTGAGAAAAAGATTTAAAATCATGTTTTCCAAAACCCATTGAAGGTAAATTTTTCCATTTGAAAATAAATGGTACCATTTCAAGGAAAAGGGAAAGAAAGAAGAACCTTTAGGAAAACAAGGTTTAGAGAAAACAACAATTTACTACACCATATTCATTTGAGGGCACATAAATGAGTGGACCTAGTGAAAAAATGGATGTTTTAGAATCTAATGGAATAATGAACATCCAGAGAGACATTTAAAATCCATTTCTTAAAAAAAACAATTACTTCAAAACCAAAACCAACCATTTATATCATTTAGAAACATAAATAATGCCTTAAAAACCATAAAAAACTTTCAAAAACATTGTAACACCAACACTAAGCTATACCATTACCAAAAAATAATAACCAAACCAATTTCAGAAACAATAAATTACCATTACAAAGAAAATTAATGGTATACATTTCTCAAAACCCCCCATTATCGCATTAATATGACACGTATGTTTAAAATAATTATTCTATGTGGCCTAACCCAAGATATTTCACAAAAATAAATTTAGAAAACTATTTTTTTTAATTCTGAAAATATAAAATCAACATTCAAATCAATCCATAGATATAATATAGGTGTGAAATACATTTAATTTTTATTTAGAAATATACAAGTTCCCATCGAATTTTCTTGAATGGAAAATGTTAGAAACACCTACCTTGACCATATGAGAATGGGATAATACTCCTAGGAGAGTAAAATACAAGCCTTAATAATGACTTGAACTCCCTTACAATAAGGTAAAACAAACCAAATTAGCTAACCCTATCCCTAGGGTTTGGCCATGGGTGGGAACCAAAAATAAACTCCAAAAAAGAGAGGGGGAAGAGGGAAAAAGGAAAATGGTAAGGAAACTATAAAAAATACCTTATAACTGCAGGAGGAGTATACATGAAGGGTTGGAAGCCAAGGAGTAGGGTTTGGGAGGACCCCCTAGTGTAGAAAAACAAGATAGAAGAGGAGGATCCTGAGTTACGGTGAATGAGAGGAGAGATGGAAATAATAAAAATGATTTTTTAACCCTGATTTTCTTAAGGGTTTGGCCACAATATTTTACATATCATGATGTAACCACACATACCCCTATATAGAAGAAAAACATCACACATAGTTACTGGGAACCAACTAACTGGCCATGTACAAGTAGTGCATTCAGTTCAATCCAAACAAGATGAGATGCAATCCCATGCTCCCTGGTTACTTCTTGCAGTGTGGTAACCATGATCCCCTTAAAAAACATCCAAAAACTATATGAACTCAAAATTTTGACCAGGACTCAAAGATAAAACTAGATTAAATGACTCAAGACTAAAAAAGGATAGAATAAAGATATATCTGAGGTTGGGGTGTGATAGAAATTTTAACGGATGTGATAATAGAAGGATAAATTTTTTATTCCATTTCAACATATCATCCAAGTTCCTAAACTACATGAAAATTGTCGTCATCTACTAACCATGAGTTAATAATTATATCATTATTGGTCAATGTGGTTAAAGATTTATCTTCCATGTATTGTTGTATTCTCATTTCTTGAATTATGATTATCCATAGTTTGATGATTTAATTATTTGTGGTGATGATATTATTTCATATTTAAAAATTTATTCCAATAAATTTATACTTATAGTGCATGGGAATCGATTTTTTTCGTTTTTTTACATTTTAAAAAAATAAAATAATGATAGAAAAAATATGTTATCATTCCCACTCAAAATATTTCATCATGATTTCCTGTATAAAGTTTTAGGAAGCTATCATTAATCATTAAATGACCTCAATATTTTGGTTAGAAGCATTGGTCTGGTGATAAGTAATGAAAATTATCTATATTTTATGATAACAACCAAACAGTGGGTGCCAAAATCATAAATTATGGGTGAAACTATTCAGTTTTAATAGTATTACACTATTTATTCTATGAGATATACATTAACATTTTGGTGAATGATTTACATATTTCACTTTTGTAACATACTTTAAATAAATTATAATTTTCTAATATATTTCAATTATTTGACTATATGATTATTTTTCAATGTTTTCTACTATATTGATGATCTCCTCATATTTTTTATACATATATTCCAATATCATGTACATGTATTTTCTTCATTAAATTTATGCCAATTAATTTTCATTATTATCTTTGATAACTATCAGTCTCTTATTGAGAATATTTATTGATACATATCACTAGGAGAATTAAAGGGATACTATTAGTTTATAAATATTATATACTAGATAAAAATATATTTAATTATTCTAATTAAATATGAAATAAATTTTTATTTAAAAAAATTTATTCTTTGAAATATGTTCAAATAAAATAAAATTTTTTAGACTATAAAACAATTATTTTTTATACTTATATAAAATTTATTTAGGAAAATAAAACTAATTTTTAAAATAAGAATATTAGTGTTATATTAAGGTGAAATTTTGACATTTTAATAAAATATATGATTTTTGATAAATAGTAAAAAAATCAAGTTTGTTAAATGAGAAAAAATCATAATGTAATTTAAAATTGCAATTAAATGTGTGGGTATTAACTAGAAAATTAATGTCATCCATATGATTTATAATAATCTAATAAATTCAATTTTAATACTAAATACTCATGATTTTGTTATTAGATAATTTTTATGGTAAAAAATTTATTTTTATAAAAAAACAATTTCACTTCGTTTTATGAATTTATATTATAATTGTTTTCTAACACTTCAAGATAATAACACTATATAAATGTATACAGTTTATTTAATTTGGTGGTTAAAATTTGATAAATATGTTACATTATATTTTTAAACAATATAAATTGCAATCATATAAATTATTTGTTACCAGACTTGGCATAAAAATGGAAAAATAGTCTTAAAAACAAGAGATAGGGTCTCAACATCAATTTAAAAGTTGAATTTATCATGTTTTATTAGTGCAATTCAGAAATTTTCATCAACATCAACAATATATTAAAACATGGTTCCATTTATCCTTGGTTACAACATTTATATTAATTTATCGAATTAATAAATACAGTATTCCCTGTCATAAATTTAATAAGTCTAAATGTTTTACCTAAGGATAAAAATATATTTTGTTAGGTTATAAATTATATGTTTAAAGATAATTTAATTATATTTTATCATGGTATTTATTTCTAATAGTTACTAAATAAATAAATACCTTTAATTATTTTGTAACATTGATATAGTATTTATTCAACTAATAGAAAAATAAAATAAATGATTTAAAAAATAATGAATGTAACATAATGAATGTAATCATTGTGATAAATGAAAATTATAGATAAAAATTAAAAATTATTTGTGGGAATTTTTTGGGTTCTAAATCAACTCATATCTTATTGTATTCAAATTCATGTTATTTCAGTAGTTCATCAAAAGATAGTAATAGTAATTTCTATGAAAATAGTTTAATTTTTTAAAAATTATAATAATATTAAATAAAGACTAATTGAATTATAATTGAAATAATATTCATTCCCTTAGTCTTTTAAGATGAATTTTTTTACTTATTAACTAAATTTATAATCATTTATTTCTGAAAAGGGTGTTACCAAAATTTAAATTTAAATTTTGTGACCAATGTGTTAAACCAATAGTTAAGGTTTAAAATCACACAAAAAAAATTAAAATTTCATTTAATGGGCATATTTTGAAACGTATTATCATTTCTATCACATGTCTATCCATTTTGAAATATTTTTATTGATAATTTCTTAATTATATTTTAATCTTATTTTAAATTCCAAGTGTGTACTTTCCCTCCCTAAAAAAACAACACCACATTATCTCAATTATTAACACCTAACATTGCAACCCAAGTTAAAAACACAGTAAACATTACACTTATGATCTTACCTATATAATAAATTAATTTTATGTGATTATTAAAATTCTTTTACATTGTTTCATAAAAATGTTTTTGTTGGAATTATGCTGAAAAACATGCGGAATTATTTACTAACACTTTCAAATTTCCTACTTCTTATACATCCAATAAATTTAGTGTATCGATCATAAAAAAATCCATAATCATAAATATAATTTTATTTTATTATAATGGGTAATAAATTATTAATCTATTTTTTTATCCAAATAAATGAAAGCTTTGTTATATATATATGTGGATTATTGTCACCACATAGTGGTGTAATTATTAATTCATATCCATAGTAAATAAATTGTTTTAAGTATGGAATTAATAAATATATAATTTATTTATGAAATATATAAACTCATTTATTATAATATCATAACGTCCTTTTACCCTTCCAATCATTTAGAAAATGGTAGCATCGCCTATGCATACATGTGGACTACCACCTCCACAAAGAGACATGATCTACTTTTCATTTTTTCATTACATAGTTGTTAATAGTGTTAAATTTAAGGAATATATATGATAAATCAGATATAATAAGTACTATATAACGGTTAATTATAATTTATTTATTTTTTTCCTTTTTTCATAAATCATAAATGATACTTATGCATACATACATACTACGATATCCATGATGGGTGTAATTAATTTTTCTAAAACTTCCATTTATATATGATTCTAAAAAATTATATAATATATATATATATAATTTATTTTATGATTATAATTCCTGAGATGATGAAAACATGATCAACATCCACATTCCAAATCTATGTATACATAACATACAGAAAAAATATTGTAATTCTCAATCGTAACATTGATTTTAATAAAGTGTATTCAATAAAATGTTGATAAAAAGATATAAGTAAATAATATATGGTATGATATTCATTTTATTGTTTATATAATATATCTATAATAAATATATATATTTTAAAATTACTGTTCGATCAAATATTAAGAAAGTATGAACTAATTTTGGGGTTCCATTCATTATCTCATAAGTATTAATGATTGTTACTTATTACCTATATTTTAGGGTAATTATATGATATTTTTATCTTAATCCAAATAATTTTTCACATGATATGGATATTTATTAAACTTATTTACTTTTCTAGTAAATTTATCATTTTATGCACTAAATAGACCGAATAGATGTTTTTATTGAAATCCAAAATCATTTCCAATTCATTCATGATTTTTTTTCATGGAAATATTTCCATTAAAATAATTTAAAGATAAATTTTTCTATTATACACTGTTTTTTTAAAAAAATTAGCCATGTTTAGATTTTTAAATATTATTTTGAAAGAAATATTGTTTTTAGTTTCCAAGAAAATAATTTTTTCTTTATACGGAATATATGACTACAATTATTTTGAACAATCTCATCATGAATAGGGGATCATGATTTCTTGAGAAACTAATGATATTAATATTCCATTAAAAATTTACCTGAATATTATTTGATGATTATTTTCTCAAATATTTAAGAAACATCTAGTTTTTAAATGTGACATTTTTGTTGAAATGGTTATCAACCTCCAAAATTTCCTAAATGATATTTTTATTGTATTTATATTCATTTATTACTGCAAACAATTATTTTATTTATGCATCACATGGAATATATTGTAATGATACCATCACTAGTTTTTCATTGGATGGTTTATGATTAGTTTTGTTGAGATTATTTGACATTTTATGTATTGTTTCACCCAAAAAATGAAAATTTGTTTATTGTTAAATCATGTTGATTTAGTTTTTTACTAAATCATGGGACAACATCATTTGATTTTTTAAATGTTGGTTATGGCCTAAAATGATATATCCCTTCGACGCGTGAGTAGGTCCCCTGAGTAAAAATAAATCAAGTAATTGGATGAGGCCTTTACCATTTCATGATGTTGTCTTAACATGATTCCTTGATAGTGTGTTTATGCTATCTCAATTTTTTCATTATAAACATTTTAAATCAATTATTGACTTCAATGTTGTTATTTGAATAGTAATTATATCTATGGGTATGTTTTGAACTAAAATTATTATTTATATTACATTACATGATCATCATTTATTCCTAGAATAAATTTATTTGTGAATGTTATTAAATAAATAAAGTGGGTTTTCATTTATTTACATTTCAATATTTATTATCCCTTATTTATTCTATGATATATTCTACTATTAACATACCCTTACTAAGGATAAAATATGAATATTTATTTAATTTTCTTTTTAAGGATATGTATAATTGTTTTGAATGATTTCAGGGCCGAAAGAATGATTCTAATTATATATTATTATTATTTATCGTGTAATATGGGTGTAGTTTTTTTATCTAGTTTATCAAGACTATAAAACAATTCATTCCTTTGTGAAGAAATTAGTGGTATCTCATGACAATGAAATAAGGTCACCACCATGTATAGAATACTATGACTTGGGTCTTTTACATTCCTTTTATATGTTAGGGGAGTGACACATTTTTAAATATTATTATATATAAAATATAATAATCATAATCTAAAATGAATGAATCTTCAAAAAAATAATCCATTATAAGAAATGTAGATGCATGTCAAAATAATCTAAATAAAAAAAATATAATATATATTTTCGTGGTCACATGATGCTTTTTTCCAATTCGAAAAACTCTTCAAACCATTTCTACATTGATCACAGTGACAAAAAAATTTAACAATGTCAGATATATTTATTAGGAAAAAATATGAATTAACATAAGAAAAAATTTATACATGGTAAATCCAAATAAGGAATCATTTTTATAAGATAAGATTTAATGTTGATGATGAAATCAATTATAATATCTATACATTAAATGTGTTCAAACAACTGTTTTGAAATAAAATATGTAGAGTAAAAAAAAAAATTAATACAATAGCTAAAAAAATATTAGGTGAATTTAGTTTTACATTATTATATAAATTAAAATAAATTTTCATTAAAATCATTTATAATTAGTAAATATTTTAATTAATGGTCATAAAAAACATTATGTGCATGTAAACACTTTTCATAAAAAAACATTTTTACCTTTAAATGATTTTATCTTCATTTATGAAAATTTCATATTTATGGAATGAAAAATAAATATTTTTTTAAAATTTGAAAATAATAATTATTCATATTAATAATAATTAAAATAAATTATATTTAAAATGAATCATATATAAAAAATTTATGTCTATGAAGAATTATTATTATTTTAGGAAAAACTAATAGACTTAAATTGCTAATCATTTATCATCTACTTTAGGAATTTTTTCTGTTGGACAAATTACATAAATTAAATAAGTACCATTTATCAATATATGATCTTACTATATTTAATAAATTTAAAATGAAATTATTCAATTATTTTTGGTGCTACCTATAGAAAATGCTATCATGTTCTATAACATTATTAAAGAGGCATGTTTTCTAAAAATCCGGTAGTGCACCATTCTTCATCATTATAATAAATTTTATCTTTAAATTAAATTATTATAAAAAATAAATCCGAAAACTTTTTATAAATTACAATATCAGGTTCCAGCATCAAATTTAGGGTTTCACCATAGAATTTCTACTCTTTGAGTTGTATTATTTCATAACACTTTATAATTTAAATCAATAATCTCTTTAGATTTCCATTTTTTTGATAAATCATACTCCAGATATTGAATAATTTTATTTAGTAAATGTTATGGATCAATTATATACAATGTGAAAATATATACATGGAATACATCATGAACTTGGGAGAGTTTTAGTAGAATCATCGAGTGTTAAGATACCACCCCAATATGATCAAGATTCTCATAGATATAGATATATTTGATTCTTACCTTCACATTCCATCAAAATATAATATTCATTGTTTTAAAAGCTAGCCATACGAATACATTATTTCTAATTTAAATCATTAAATCTCATCATTAGATATCATCATATATCTTCTATCAACATTGAACCACCATAATGTGTTATTGAATGGAATAAAAAGCATCTTCCATTTCTTCATCTAGAATAATATATAATAGATTTTTTCTCCCATATTATACCAATAAGAAAGAGTTATATTATAATTTAAATATATGGATAAATAAGTTTCTATCTAAATTATCATATTGAAAGAATATTTTCATGAGAATTCAACTAGAGGGAGGCAAAAATACACAATGCCAAATAAATCTACAGAGTAAGATCTCCACAAAACTTTTTTAGATTTGAATTGTCCTTATAGATAGATAATTTTTTTGAGGATGATATATAGTGTTAAATATCACATCTATATTTGATTATTTGAAAATACATCTCTATATCATCAAGGTAATGATTTGATCTCATTAATATACAATTGATAATTTTACTCTCTGATATCATACCAACACCTTAATGTATATGTTGGAATGGTGTTCAATTGATATATCCCCACTAATAGTTTTAAAATTTTCTAATATTATAATAACATAGACTATAACCTTAAAAAATGTCCTTTAGATATCATGGAGAGTTCTATTTGAAATTGGTAGTTATGTTTCCCTATTTAAATATAGGTGTGGGGGAAAATTTTATCCTGAATCCAATATTCTTATCTTCATCCGTGAAAAGTTGGCATATTGTTCTGTGATTTAAATAGTCTAAAATATTAATTTTCTTCACATCCCCCCCATAAATTTAAAATGGGATATTTATAAATATTTTAATATCTAATAGTTATTGAAATTGAAGAGAAATGTGATTTATCCAATACTTGGACATGGATTCATGTATTGAAGAGACAAATAACATCTTCCTAAACATTATCATTCCATGAAAATATTAGTTTCATTAAAAATAATTTGATACCATATTTAATATTTCTAAATCAGTATAGTGTGCCTCCATAATCATGAAATGAATAAATGTGTGATCATTTATTCGAGAAGGATAATATCTGTCACATTTTGTATAGATTTCATGGTTCATCCAATTGAAAAATATAAATAATAGACCTCTACTATTCCTCAATATAGAATAACTATCATTATCCTATCAACATCAAAAATCCACAACCTAATTTCTTTGTTGTTTGTAATTTGTTTTCAAGTCATAATTAGTGATCTACTTTTTCTATCTTATTGTGAATATATTCTTCTTATTCTATTTGAAGACATAATATATGATTTTATAATATATATCACACAATTCATTATAAAAGTACATCATCTCTACTTTCAATGTAATAGTTACAAATGATGGATACATATCATGGTTCAGGTAATTTTGATCATGAATTTAAAATTACCATGAGTTACAATCTACTATAATTCAAATCTATTTGTTGAAACATCATTTTTCCTTAATTAATACATCATTTTTTATTACAAAAAAACATCCACTATTTAATAGTGAAATAATGGATTCATATATAATCCTTTATATTAGGACATTGTAATTTTGTTCACAATCATCTTTCCAGAAGAAATTTGATCCCTTTAATATAAATATATTTTGTGGATTTTAAATCCACGAAAAAATTCTCACAATTCAGACATATTATTTATCCCATCCATGATGACTAAAAAAATTTCATATTGTATTATTGGGTCCATTTTCCAATAAATTCTTATATTTAATCATCCACAAATATAAAAAAATAAATAATTATGAAGAAATATAATTATAAATACTATAAAAAGAATTCAGAAAATCTAAATTTTGTGAAAACATGTTTTTCCCATGTCTCTAACAAAATCCTTAGGTTATTACCATAACCATACATTAACATGGAATTTTTGAAATTATAATCAATAAATAAATCCGTTAATTGGTTACAGTTATCAATGGAGACTGTATTCATCATATTCATAAATATTATTGGGGAATCAGTAAGTACTAATGGAATTACTATAAATTCATAATGTTAATTCCTTATATATATGGTTGTGATGGGTATGTAAACTTCATTAACACGTATCTTTTTATGTCCTCATCAATGATCAATAATTGAATACAACATATATCTTTATAATGATCAAAACGATCATAAATATATAGTAGATAAGTTTTTTCGTGATAATGATCATGCTACATTGATGAAATATATATCAAGGATTCCTTGAAAAAACATTATTTTTATCATAATAATAGGTGAACATATAACCTAAGACCACTAATAGATAACCCCTTATATATATTCTTATAGAGTTTTGTCATTAATTCATAAAACACAATCTATTCTATTTCAGATGAATTATTTGAAATAGGTTTTCTAGTATCTATGATTTCATTTAAAAACATAATATCATTATCTTAGAACATATATAACTAAATTAATTTTCATTAGATATTTCCGTTCAACCTAAAAAAGAAATATTTATATTGGTTGATTCAAAAATACAAAAAATTACTTCCCATCATCAATAAATGATATGAGTACAATATTTATAGATCCAATTCATGTCAAAATTTATAATAAATTCACATATAGGTAAAATATCATGATTTTAAATAAAATAAATTATTGGGCATGATAAACAGGCATAAATGTGATCACAATATCATTATGTATTTTCATTGAAAATTCAATAAAATATCATTGAGGTGATAACATCATACTCATAGAAATATAATATTGAAATAATTTAGTGGATATAGAATTAATTAAATATGAAATGTTTAGTTATTTAGTGATTAATAATTGTTCCTTCACCACATTATTATTATGACCGACTTTTGTGATCATGATCACATGATATTTTTATTTATCTCTTCCCATAGAATTTTTCTAACATTAATTATCAAAATTAACAATGTTATTCATGAACTATTTGGAATAGCATCCATACAAAGTAATTGATGCATCAGAGTGTTGGTGGTAAAATTAGTTGATATTTATATCCATTCATTTAATCAATATGTTTCTTCATATTACTTAATTATTCATTTTATCTACATTCCACATTTTTACATTTAATACATTTAAAAATTATAATAAATAAATTTATCACATTTTCAATTCAAAAAGTTTATAAAGAAAGAATATTCATTTTACATCCCCTATAGATTTCATAATATTAGTTTTCCAAAAAATCTCCATCTTATAATCACCAAATACATGGGAATAATGAGTGTTTCAATACTTTATTTAAACTATGATGGAAATTTGTAACACTTATTCACAACTATCACTGTTTCTTTTTTATAATTCCTTTTAAGGTTCTTGTTTTTTAGACACTAAAGAGTCTTTTGATTTTTCATTTATGGAATATGATGAAACTATAGGTTTAACATCCATGTATGATTTTATTTTACTCATATATATGAATATATTTTCATACATCTACATTAAGACAATTAATTTCATTTGTTGATTTTCATATTGTGAGTTCAGGGTAATAATTTACTAAAAATTTACTTCTTAAACAACTCTAATTACATGGATTAAATTTTATTTTCATTCCCTACTTTCATAATAATATTAAACCAATGATCAGTTTTACATCCAGATTAAAAATTATCTAAGGCGTATTTTCCATTTATTGAGAACCTAAATTTTTTCAACTTATAACTGGGAATGAAAAAAACCATGGTCCATGGGTTTTGGGGTACCTTATTTAAATATTTTTGTAAATAATATCATTATTCATATATTTTATATTGGGTGTGTGAAACATGAGATGGACTTTTTTTTATAACCATTAATAGGTGAATATTAGTTCTGTAATTTATTCATTATTTGATTAGTGTTATTTTTCTTCATTTTCATGAGATATCATGATGGTAATCCTATTGAGCATTCTTATATGATCACTACAATAAACAAATATGATTTTTCATATCTATCCGGAATATGGTGATTGAAATAGATGTTATGAGCTCTAATAATCATGTTATTTATCATTAAGAACCATATAATTTAATATATGTTTTTCATTTTCATGATTTTTTCAATTTAATTATTTCACATATTGTTCCATATTATTTATATTTTTAATTATGGAGTTGATATGTGATTTTCCTTGAATATTCTAATGATTATAGAACTAATTTCTACCATTTTTCAATTTTATATACATAGTGATAGGAACTAAATCATATAAATTTATTGGTTGGATTTCATGGTCACTATCATCTTTACTATATATGATTATGGGATTAAATGTGACGATGTGTCCGTAAATTAATATTTTTTAGTTAACATTTTGTATATCTCAAGATAATTGTTATTTATTCATTTTTTGGGATAAATAATTACATTCAAATCCAGAATTCTATTTTAAAAAATAACTAAATTTTTAGATAATATGCAATTTGATATGTGTGATGTCATTATTGAACAATTTAGTGTGTTTGATAAAATATATTTACTTTTTAGATTGAATTTGATAAAAAATTAATGGTGAAGTATGAATCTATATTTAAATTGAAATGAATATTTATTTAAATTTTTTAGTATATTTTTTATTAAATATGTACCTTTTGGGTAATATAAGTAAAAATATATTTTGAACCATTATATTATATTTCTATAATATATTTATTTTGAAATATATATTTTAATTTTAGTTATTGAGAAAGGTATATTTTATTATAAATATGGTAAAATCGATAGATTACTAATTTATTCATTTATGGTATTTGATTTGAATGAATCTAGGGGGAGAGGTATCGATTGATGCATATTTTTCCAAATGATTTGACTAGATTAGAGATGGTTCATATTAATTGTGATTTAATTTATATAATGTAATTTTAATTATAAGTATTAATACAATTATAATAATTAGTTAAACAATATCATACTGTGTGTTAATTTTATATTTCTTTGGTGTGTTACCCCATTGTATTAGTATTTTATTAGACATTACTATCTATTTCAGTTATTGTTTATCCTTTCCTTGTAAAACATTAGTTTTTTATACCATGGGGGTATTACCTTGTATTTGTACACTATGGTTGGTTATTAACATTTTTCCAAATTTTTTTATCCTCGGCATTTTAAGTTCTTTTACTTCTCTCATTGGGGTATTTCCATTTACTATATCATTGTGGTATGTTATTACTTTTTTTACATGAAATATAAAATGAGTATCTATTTTAAAAATTTATTTTTACATTATTTTTTTGGAGTACATATATTATTACATTAACCGGTTTTGATTACAATTAAATTTTGAGGGTTTAAAGTCCTTGAATTAATATTTCATGTTTTAAATAAATTTAAATAGAAATATATTTTCTTAATTTCTTATATCCAATTGATTTTATATGTATCCCCTAAATTTATAATTTAATGGACCTAAATATATGATTATTTGTGATACAAGGGCGTGGAATACATTGATCGTAAATAGTGGTGATGTAGTTTGAGATGTGGAATAAGAAGTATGTTTTTTGGGACTATAAGTCACTTCACATAATCAACATATTGATAACTATAAATTTGGTTTAGTATGATTGTTTATCATATGATTGATATTTATGGTTTTATTTTTGTAATTTTTTTATATAGGATTGTGTTAGTGTTTCATAATATTTTTATTTATTAATTATTTATTATATGGATATATATATTTTTATTAAATTGATTTTCTTTCTTTGTCTATTTTGTTTTATATGGCAGTGTTTATAAGTAATATGACCATGGTTTGGAGGGCATACGTTACTTCATTATCCCTACTTTGGGATACATGTATAGACTTTTTGTGACTATAAATTTTGATGCTTGAAGTTTTATTTGGCTGAATATGTATTTGAAAATATTGTGTGTTCCTTCATTGTTTTTTATCCAGACTGATTTATTTGTTATTTTGGTAAAATAGATAGTCTATGTGACATTTTTAAGTGGACCGATAATTCTTGTCAAGGAAATTTTGTATCACATTTTAATTTAGTGTTCCCACTAAACCCATAAATATTTTTTCTCCTGATGATAACATATTTATTATTATGTCTAAAATTTATCAAAATTATAAATAAATTTATATTTTTAGAAAACAATTAATAAAAATCTATTTACTTATATATGAATTAATATTTTTTTGATTTTCATATATGGAGGAAAAATAAATCCCTAGAACATTTATTTTAACCATTAATTCTTATTTCCATTATTTGGTAAGCACAATGACTTATTGAGAATAATATAGTTTCTCTTTCAAATAATGGGATTTCGGTACATATGTAATGAAATATAAAATTAGACATAATTGTTTTATAGTTATGTCACGGGATGTTATATAAGAATTTTTAATATAATTTGTGTTAAATAGAATTTAATATAAAAAAGGAAAATGTTAACTTTTTAATTTGTTCTACAATTGTTGAAATGATTATATAAAATAATGCTTTATTATAAAATTCTATGATCCTATTAACTATTCCATGTGTATTACAAGTATGGGGAAATATGTAAAAGTATTCAAGCATCAATGGAAACAATATATATTTTTATCACATGAAAAAGGATTTGAAAATATTTTTTTAAAATTAATTACTAACAACTCAATTATTATTGAAAATCCAATGTTTATTTGAAAAATTAAGAAAATAGGAAATGAATGAATTCTATATTAGTTTATATACTTCTTAGTAATAAATATAGTAACATATATATAGTATGAAATAAATATGTTGATGGTATCCATTAAAGGTAATTAATTTTTTATTGTTGAAAAAATACATTGATTAAAGAATCCTTCTTAAAAAGCATGTAAGAGAGTTTCAAATACATATATAGATCATGAAAATGTTATTATTGTATTATAATTAATACACATGATTTATTGTATGGGAAAAAATGTTATAACTATAATTATCATGTCTACAAAATTTTTATTATTTATATTTTAGAACCCCAAAAAAACTAAAATGGTCCATTATGGCTTAGGTATAAAATAATTCATATATAAAATCAATAATAAATAAGATACCATATCATATTATCCTATCAATTTTTAAATATTCAAATTTTAATTTCAAATAATCAAAAATAAGAAAAATATAATTTATAGATTATGATAACAAAATTTTTTTAATTTAATATATCTAACAATTTTTCAATGGAAAATTTGATTTTATAAAAAAAATTAAAATACCAATTCAATTTGTAATATGATATATAATTTTAATTTTAATCATCCTGTTAATTTCAACTAATTGTATCTCTGTCTTTTTATTAATTATGGGGGAAACAAACATTTGATTGGATACCCTAATAGAAAATATTTTTTTAAATTAAATTTCCAAGGATACACTCATTAACAAAATCCATTGATATATTTTTACCATTCCTATACTATTATCTATTTTTAGAAATTATTATTATAGAATTAATTATATATCATTTTCATAACCTGTCACTAAAAAAATATTTTCAATATAATAATCTATATAAACCCTTTAATCAATTGTTAAATTAATACAATATAATGTTACATCCCATATATAATTGATGTAAAATAAATTTCCATGGATTATAACATCATAATAGAATAATAAGACATAATTAAATTACAAAATAAATCACCTTTTTTTATAGATTCATGGAATTACATTCATTATATTTTCTCAATCCAAGTCATCTATAAGTTTTTTCCATTCGTCCCTACACTCTAGAAAAACTAAAAATGTTATAATGTCTATGTAATAAAATAAATATTATATTTAATATCTTTAAAACCCATGAATAAGGAAATATATATTTTTTAAATTAGTTTATTACTTATCGTCCTTCTACCATTTCACCATATAGATTTTCTTTTTCCCACATTTAAAATTTCAATTAATATCTCATTCGTAAAATAATAAAGGTTCTTTTACCTTATAATTCATTGATATTAAAATTTAATTATCTTGATCACTATTTCTATAAGTAAAATAAAACTATTATTAAACTATCTTTCATTATCAAATTATCCTCATATTTCAACTAGTTATTTCATAATAGCTAGTGAATTATGAAAAAAAATTATAATATGATATCATCCATTACTACATCATTATTAAAAAAAATATTGAATCATTGATACATTATCTCTAGCCATACATGATATTCTTCCTATAATAAATATTCTATTACCAATTAATATGACTAAATTTATCTCTTAATTTATAATCATATAAGATGAATTTGACATGATAATGTTTCAACATACCAAAACACTATTCACTTATTTATAACATAAAATTTAACTATAATAACTATAATAAATTAATCATTTTATAATTCATTGTTTCTTATGTCAATATTCAAATGATTAAAAATATTCTTGATTTGATCCTCAATATCCATTTTTACTAAATCATTAAATGTAAAAAAAATTAACCAGTAATAATCATAATCATAAGTGATGATAATGATGAAAATTTATGAATGGGTTTAGGGTGTCAAAATGTTTCTATGATTAAACAGATACGTCACCTAAATTAAAATAAATACAATTAATGGTAGTCAGTGATAAATTTTATATTAGAAAATATTAATTTATTATTCCAATAATTTGGAATCTTTAAAAAAATTAGAAATTGTAATAACACTACCAAAATAGATTCTAGAATCATGCTTAAAACATTAAAATAACTCACTGGATTTCTTTTTGTTTTTTTATTCCCTAGTAAAATATATTTGAACAATATGGGGGTTTTCATGAACCAATATATGTCAAAACTTCATCGAACACCTGAACTCATTCATTCCATCACCTAAAGGGAATTCTTATTCCTAACTGTACGATGCATGTTCATGGGAATAAAAAAGTCACCACTTTTGAATGATATCTAGAAATAAATAATAAATAAACCATTTTTGAGAAATAATTAAAATTTCATCAATTTTTATTCAAAATTGCTACATCTACACAAAAATAAAAACATATAAAAAACATTAACATTAATGGAAATAAATAAACAACATGAGAACCAAATACCTCACTCACCACCCTAATCATTCAATCCAAGAAACACATTACTCCCACTACATGTATTTACATAAATGAATTACAGATACTTCTACCACCATACATAGAATGAAATTAAGTCATGTTATCCTAATAAAATAAATTAATAAAATATATAACTAAAATAAAAACAATTCTTCATATGACTGTATGATTGACCACCCAAAAAACCAGAATGCACATTGGGAGAGAATAAATTATAATCTGGACCTTTAACTAAAATAACGATAGATTAACATTATAAATTATCTTATTAGGTATTTATATATAGAATCCACTATAAATTAATTTATTTTAAAAATGACACCATGTCATTCTGGTCTGAAAATGTAAATATATAAAATTATATTTCTAAAAAATATCAAAATCAGTTCCATGATAGTAGTTCTTGAAAATTATTTCAATTTTTATTTAAAATACACATCTAAAGTGTTATATATTTTTTATTAAACCATTTAAAAAAAAAGAATCATGTGAAAAGGTAATACTTTTTGTAGGAATGAGAAATAGAGAAAATGAATTTATAAAGATTTCATAACAAATGATGAAAAATAAAATACATGTAAATAGGAATCATGGGTGTTTCTTCGAAATCAGATCAAGAAACCCTTGATGTACCCCATTTAGAACTATATATCAGCTCATAGTTGGGATTCGTAGTCTGGGACTAAATCATTTTCATTTAACTAGAATAGTTGGTTTTAGTTGAAAATGGAAATTCCCTACTATGATGATCTAGTTTTTCGGATCGAGAATAAGTAATATAAACTACTCAACTCTTATTATGATTCATCAATACCAATGATTGACAAATAGGGGTGAGTTTTCTAATTTTTATAAACATAAAACACAATCATTTTATTATATAAAAATACCAACATTATCACCTTGAAAATCCCTTTTCAATACAAACAATATTTTAATTTCTATGGTTAAAAAATAATAATCAATCCCCTTTACAAGGTGTATATCTTTAATTCCATCCATTCATCTCCCATTCAGGTTCAACATTATAGTGAATTTCTATAGAGGGGGTTTCATTTTTAGTGGAACATCTCAATGTGAACACCCATCCTTGAAAATGACAAAAAAATCATTTTCTTTATATAATTTTTTTTTAAACATAAAATAAAAATTTAATTTGAAAACATTTAACATACACACACATATATATACTTATATACACATTCATATAATAAAAACATTAACAAAATCATTAATGAAAATTAAAAATTATGATACATATGTATACACATATTTTTATGTTTTTGAGTCTCATTTTTCATATACGTAGACTATAAATTTCATATAGTAATTATAGATAAAATCATGCAAACAAAAGATAATTGAATCTAGACTAAAGTGGAAAATATACGATACAACCCCATCATATATGATAAAACTGTCTTGGAAAAAACATTAATGAACTTGGGATGCTTTAATTTCAAAAACATTATTATAAATTGTTATAGTAAATTAATTCATTGTTAAAAATATAGGGGAATGTTAAAATAATTGAGTAAAGCATTACCCAAAAAAACCAAAATTTAATATAATATATTAATTTAATAATGTAATTAAAAAAACATAAAAACTATCATGAAACTATAGTTGTAAATTTATACGATTGGTTATAGGGTAACAAAAATGTAATTCAATATCACTAAAAATTATGTTTTTCCCACATCAAAGTGGTTAATGATTCCCTAAAAAATAAATATAAAGATATTTTTAAAAAAATAGTGAAATTATTTTTATTTACAGAATAAAAACAAAAAATACCATATGGTTAATTAATTATAATTTTATCATCATCAAAAGTATTAGCTAGAATTTTCCTCAATGGTACTCAGAAACCCAACATAGAATATTTGAAGAAAACAATATTGTAGGTCTCAATGAGGAATAGGAATTAGTGATGGAAGTGGGGGTATGAGGTGAAATGATAATAAGAAGGACAAATAATCCTTATCATAAAGATCACGAAAAAATATGTGAAACAAACCTACAAGGAATAATTATAGAATATAAAGGATAATAAGGGGAGGTGTGTTTAAAACTAATTATGATGTGTATTATGGACTAGATAATAGTTATGTGGTAGTAGTGACCTATAGTGTGAAAAAATATTTTTCCCTTCTCTTACGGCACTTCCATTCTCCCTTTGCTCTCCGAATAGGGTTCCTCCAAACACCCAACCTTGAGGGTTCAACAGCGCAACAGACCACTTCTCATTACTTACATCCCCTTCCTATATTCCCATCATTTCTCCTCTTTCTCTTTCTTCATTCTATGTATTTTAGGTTCCTTTGTGGGTTTGACTTCAAGCTTCTTCCATGGGTGGTATTAAGGTTGGATGAATGTTTTCATTAGAGCCCTTGGACACTTATCCTCTTATATGAGCTCATGTTCCCATATGGCACACCATGTCAGACTTGAAGTGGGGTCACATAGTGGTATTGTTATTTGGAAGTTCATTGGTTAATAGTAACCAAGGCTCTTCAGTGTCAGCATATTTTTGTTTTGATGGATCTAGTTTTTTCCCCTTCGAGTTGGCATCATTTGGAGGCTACAACCTCTTTGTTCCCTACCCTGGCCTACATTTTTTGTGCGACACTCTAAGGTGGATTGGGAGTGGGGTGGTGCTGAGGATTTTGGATGTGCGTTTGGGAGTCATTGGGGCTCTAGTTGTGTTCTCTACATCGGTGGTGTGGTTCCGAGTTTCCCTCCTACAAGGCATTAAATGTTAGTTTGCAAGGCCTTCTTTATGCAATCGTCGATGAGAAAGGTCTTAGTTATTGGTCTCTCTTGAATGGATGTGGTTATTTTTGTGACATTGGTGATATCTAGAGGCTATCTTATCGACTAGAAGGTGCAACACTAGATTGATTGTGATGCTAGTATAGTCCGAATATGAGAAGGTTTTTTTGACTTCAATGAAGATAATAATATCCTTGGCAATGGTGGGAGCAAGGTTTCCTAGTTATTTTACTAGTAAATCATTATATGACAAGATCTGGTGGTGTCAGTGTGATGTTGAATATATGTGGTAATCTTGAATGATGGAGACATTACATTCTTTGACGTTTAGATCAAGATCACATCAGGTTTTAGTTGGGGATTTAGTCTTTTTTGAATTATGATATTCAAATCGTGAGTGAAATTTTTTTTGCCTCTATATTGATGTTAGAATTTTGGTTTGGGATGAGTTTGATTTGTTTGAATTATATTTTTTGGGTTCCCAATAATCCAAAAATATGTTTATTTTGAAAATTAAGTATTTAATTTGGAGGTTGTAATGACATAAGGGATATAGGGTGGAATAAAGAAGGGAAAATATTAATTTTCATTAAAAAACTATATATCCCACATGATATAGTTGACCTATATTCCAAAATTGTGTGACAAATGTAAATGTCCAACATGATTTCCAAACTCATACTTCATGGTTAGGGTACATAGTAAATAAAACCAAGTGGTCATTAAGATAAATATTATAGATTCAATCAAATGGTCTTGACATGGTTTAACTAAACATTATAAAATAGTTCACATATTTTGAAAAATTAAATAAAAATATTTGTTCAATATGAAAATAAATAATTATAAATTATATTAAAAATTAATAAGGAATAAATTAAAAATTATGGTTAGGGAATGAAAATTCTCCCCATCATAAGAT
Organism: Viscum album; assembly: GCA_963277665.1. Taxonomy (NCBI): domain Eukaryota; kingdom Viridiplantae; phylum Streptophyta; class Magnoliopsida; order Santalales; family Viscaceae; genus Viscum; species Viscum album. Next base: position 323,013,531 of record OY728127.1, read on the forward strand.
TTCTATACATAAGGATGAATTAATTATTTCGTATGTCTAATGAACAAACAAGAATAGATATCCAAAATCAAAACCCAATTCACAATAACCATGGATCACCATGACCTCTCCACTTCAATAACTATGACACAAACCAAATGATACAGGATTTCCTCCCAAACCCGACACATATCTTGAAAAACCACAAAACCCAATACAAGAACACTCACTCTCCCAATATATCATCAATGTAAGGCCTTAAATAGAAAAATCACAAGAAATGGGATTAAACTAAAATTTATTATCTCATAACATTATAATAAATTCTATAAAACACTCATACCAACATATACTAATGGATCAGCATTCACAATTATCTTGAACAATCCCCAAATGATTATAAACACCTCATAATTTAATATTATACATAAATCCAAAAAAAAGATCTAGAAACCACAGGCAAATCATAGAAGGTCAAGGATGATAGATGTTCTCTACACAAAAAGGGTCCCATTAACAAAAAACATAAATAAATGATAGAACAGACTTATTGATTTCACTTTGGTTGTGAAATTATATGAATTAAAAGAAATCAATTGAGAAACTCAATCGATGAAATGAACAAAAGTTCAATTGATACAATCATCTAAATCTCTAAAATCTCAGAATAAACATCACATAGAACTGATAAAACTAATAAAAATATGATGAATGTGTATATGGCGCTTTAAAAATAACCTCAAACAAAATGTTTTGAATGAAGAATCACTCTATCAATTTACTAATGGTGGTAGAGGATGTTACTTTTAGAATTATATACAAAAGACGGAAATCCTTGTATATCCATCCATAGAATATTAATGCCAACTGGGGTATAAGCTCAGATTTGGCAGCATGTTTTTTATTCATACATGAACCCAACCCAAAGATCCACCTTCAAACCCCTTATAAAAATATCACATGATAATACATGAATCTGGTCAGAACTTAAAAAACAAAATCTTTCACTGGGAATAAAAAATATCCATGTAAATAAAATATTTACAAATATACTGAATGAAAACCAAAAATTAAAAACATACAGAGGGGTCTTAATAAAATATAGAAACACACTAAGGGTATTGGTCTTTAATAAGTCCAACATATTGATGTGATGTATAGTCTATAATCGACCTTGATTCTCTCATCTTTCCTAGTTGATGGAATAATTTTGTTAATTATCCCAAACAATTATATTCATACAATATATTCTTTTCCCCACATTAATAAAATTATTTTATAACCTTATAACATACATTAAACTCATCCCATATTTTCAATTTTGTTATATAAAAACAATGCATAGTCTCCCATAATAAACAAATATTATACATTCCCTCTGTTAAATACCCTTACCAATTCCTCAAGAAATGATAATTCCATAAAAAGGGTTTTAATTTTAAAAAGAACACCACAATTCACAAATCAGGCGTCAAAAAATATAAATAATAATTTTAAATTTTTAAACAAGTTTCAAACCGTAACATTCATTTTATGTCACACACCTTTCATATATACAAATATATAACATTATATATATAAATACACCTTTATTTAATGTACATATTAAGAAAAATCCATATATGAATTTGAAAAATGTGGATACCAATATATATATATCAAACTACTTATATGTTTGTGGTTCATATATTTAAAATAAAATCAAAATAAATATCATTGATTGTTTTTAGAATAATGAATATGTCAATAAACTATTATAAAAACATGATAAGTGGAATAAAAATTATTGGAAACCAAAGTTTACAATAGAAATTTATTTTGTCTAACAAATCAATATATTAGTATGCTATATATTTCCAATTATGCATATAAAAAGTTCAAAAAAAATAATTTCATAAAAGATACATAGGGTAATTATAAAAAAATGATTACAACACAGTAAAATAATAACATAATTTTTTATAATATATTAGCATCATATTATACATAAATTTTCTAATAAAAATCACTGGATTAAATTTATCTATTTAAAGGTTTGTATATAGGGTAACAAACATTGGATTCAGTGACTTCAAATAAAATGGCATCATCCAACCATAATAATATTCAAGACTATATAAAGCATAATTTGGTACCTTATAATTATAAAATAAAAAATTAAATTTAAACTAAATGAGAAAATTGAATAAAATCATATATGGAATTTATGAGAAAATTCTCACCATCAACTATCATAGATATAATCATCCAAAAAATGACATGAAACCCCTTGGTGGAATTGGTCAAAAATCATTACACCCATTTATAGAGTTAGTGTTCGGCTAGGGAAAACTGCAATGAGGGATGGGTGTTAAACTGATGGAAATTGGGATGAGAATGAAGAAATAATACTTACTATAAAGACCCTAAAATGATATCCCAAATAAACATATTTATATTCATGAAGGGAGGGAGGTGATATGGATTTGAGGTGCCTATTATCCTCCTAGAGGTGAAAGTGGTAGAGAACTGAAGTGTTCGGGGGTTGGGGAAGTCCCTGAAAAAAAAGGATTAAGGTTTGAATGAAAAATCACAATATATGAAAAAAAATTACAAAATTAGAATATTGTACATCATACATGTTTCAAATTCAGGTTATTCCAAACCTTGTACCAACCATGGACCCCTTACTATATTTTCTATGTCAATTTCTATGGTTAGGGAAATTTTTCAATCATCATTGTTAATATTATAGATTTTCTCACACTATCTACACATGTTTTCTAAAAACAGTTTTCGTAACATGTTCCTAAAATTAAAATACCATAATATAACAATTTACATCAAATTAATAAAAAAAATGAAGAATAGATTCAAAATATAATAAAACTATTATAAATTATTTATTAATTATTTGGGGGGTTTAATAGATAGAGAATCATATGACTGTAAAAATTCTGGAAAAATCATATTGATAAAATAAAACATTCTAGAAAAAATTAATTTAAATCTTTTTTGTCAAAATTTGAATATATATTTCAATAATAGAACACAATGAAACATATTTGTTCATGTTTCATTCATGAATTTTATCAATTAGTTACATCAGCGGTGATTGATTATTTTCAAAGAACATCCCTCATTCTGGTTTTAATGGAGAAAAATAATAATTCATGAGTATTTGGGAAATTTTCTTTGACTGATATGAGTATTTCAAGGAAAATACAATAGAATAAAATCAAAAACATCTGTGAATATTTCTAAATGATCTTTCGCTACCTCCCCATGTTCCGATAATGATGGATCATGTGTTCACCAATGATTTTATCTAAAACTCTAAATAAAAAACCTCTAAAACCTCCACCATTAATTTCTATTATGATTCATAAATTATTTTTAAAACATATCTAAAAAATAAAAAAATAATTCAGTTTTTCAAATGTTGAGTAAATCTATGAATTAACGAAAGAATTAGTTATTAATATTTCCAATGAATACATGTATCAAATTTCATTATATTTTTTTTGGATAATCAAATAAATTTAAAAAATAAAATATTATAGCATAATGTATTTCTATATTGCATAATATTCATAGGTATTAGATTCATCTTAAAAAACTATGAAACCATTATGGTGTGATAGAAAATATTTTTAAGGGAATGAATCCAAATAAACCAAAAAAACTAATTCCAATAATAATATTTGTTTAATATTTAATATTTAATATTATATTCTCCAGAATAAAATCTTATATTTATGAGTGGTCTCCATCAATTAATGGATAAAATAGCATCAACAAAAATACTTAAAACAATACAAACCATGTGCTTTTAATTTGTAATATATGATATTATATAAGGTGTAATGCATAATAATTTTTCCATAGTGAAACCGAAAACATTTCAATTTTATTTCTTCATATGTAAAAATTTAATACTATCAAAAAATCATTTCAATTTAAAAATGTAAACATCATATTCAGATAATCCAAAAGTAAATAGATATTTCTTCCTCCTATATCAGAATACCTCGAATAAAACATTATTTAATCATGGATCTGGTTGAAATGATATATATGATGAATAACAGCTCATATCTCATGAATCACACAGTCAAGAAACTATTCTTTAAATTATCCTCAATGTGACATTTATTAAAACAAAAAAAATACCATGTCCATTTATATTTTAAGATTACATTGACACTCGATGTAATGATAATAACAAAAAAGACAGAGTCTATGTAATCAACTCATTCTTTTCAAATATACATTATTATTGTGGCTAAAAATCATAGAGTATTATTTTGAAAAACTATAGAAAAATTTTATCTCTAAAAAATCATCTTCAAAAAAATAATAAATTATCTACTTATATTGAAATTCTCTATAAATGATCTTTTATCTCTTGATTAGATCCATTAGTTGGTAGGATTTATATTTAAATCCAATAACATTATAAATGGATTTATCATTCTAAATTAACACATGTGTTATATTTAATAATATGGTATTAAACACACATAACATTAAATTAAATTATAATGTTATATATATAATAAATTTATATATAAATACAATAAAAACATAATTTTAAATATAATGACAGAAATTATTTCACATATAAAATGAATTTTTTTAAAAAATGAATTTTTTATTTATAGTAAAACATATTGCTTATGTTTTTGAAATAAAATAACTTTTTTTCAAATATTTTCACATTACACTATATATTATATTATACTATTTTATAAAATCACAAATATTTTTTATAATATGAAGATATTTGATCATGTCATAAAAAGAAGTACTTATCAATATAAATTATATTTTAAAAAATAATCATAAATATAAAATTATTAATATAAAATGGAATTGATTTTTTGAATATACATTTTTAATATAGCATAAGGTGAATTTTTAAATGTTTTCTAAAAAATTACATTTTATTAGAAGTAAAATTATTGTTTTAATGTATACCAATAATCTTATGTTTTCATAACTCTATAAATATAAAAAAAATACAAAACCTCAAAAAATTAAAATATATTTACAGAGTATTATTATGATTTATGAAAAAAATTCCATTGAATAGTTTATTTTTTATCAACCTAGACCAAATATGTATTTTTTTCAAATGAAAATAATATTATTAAATTATTTAATTTAATTGAGTAGTTGACTGATTCCATTCAATAATATAATTATTGTTGTTTCATCTAAACTTCAAATATTTCTATGTGATAGAATAATTTCTTTTGAATCAATCATATTCAAAATTAAGATTCATAAATAATAAAATAATCAATATTTTACTCTAATCTAGAACTCTATACACCTTATAAATCCCACCATTACCAACCACACCTCTAATAAAACATTATATTATTTACCTTGAAATAAATCATTCACAAATAACTCACCGACACTATTCATGGATTCTAGAAGTTTTGTTCTTAGAAAAATACAATAAATAATTATATTTAAGTGCAATATTATATGTGAAATATTTTTGGACACCAAAAGAGAATACTAAGGATTCAAAATGTGATTCATATGAGTATACATCAACATGTAGAGGTAATATTCATAATAATATTTTCATATATATGTTCTTATTATATGTAATCAAATATATTATATATTGGATAGTATGAGAAAAATAATTATTAAGGTAACAAATGTTGTATCATAATATAGATGAATATATATACTAGATGGAACAATACAATAGGGGGTTATTTGTAGGTTTAATATAATTTTATTCAAACACATAAGAAATAACTTATTTTTAGTTGTCTTAAACTAATACAATTCATAACCAATACAATTGACCATAAAAAAAATGGATCCAATGAATATGATATGTTGTAATATAACAAGTAAGGAAAAAAATTATTCGAATTGAATACAATGATCAGATTAATACAAATTCCAATTATTCTACAATATAGAGTATAGAATCTATTAGTACAATATGTAATGAATGAATCTTAATTGAGACAATTACAATTAAATTGAATATGCATAAAAATAGGAGACAATACAATTCCCTTTCTATTATATATAACAACGGGATGTAAAGGTATAAAAATTATTTTATCCTAAAGAGATAGGTAGCCATTCACTGAGGATAAAAGTTATGTCTTAACACCACCTTGGTCATCCCTCAATAAGATGATAGACATGACTATCTTACAATCCTCATAAGCTCTCAAATAAAAAAGTAATAGGCCCCTCTATCTTTCAATCAATCGAAAACCCTTGATATGATGATCCGCAGCATTTCTTCATATCCTTGGAATCCCTCAATCAATATCACAATGATCATATTCCCAAACCAGAAACAATTAACTTAGAGAAATACAAGAACATAGAACAAGTCGTTCACTTCTAGTATCTTTAAGTATTTCGCATGAAGCAAGATAGAATTGAAAACATCTCTCCCTAGAACTTGATTAATGAATAAGTTATATATTATGGTTTGAATGACCTCCAATTTATAGGCCACACATTCCAACGGTCATATTTATAAAAAGGGTCATATTTCTCTAAAAAAATGTGGTGGGACATGGACACCTGACATTACCACAGTCTAAACAAATAGAATACACAAAATTGTTTTGATTGTTAAATAACCAACCCAAGGACATTGATTTAGTTAGAAAATATTATGTACAAAGGTATGAAACAATGAGTATGAGTAATATATAATTATTATTGATGTTATGATAATAGTGTAATGCATTTAAAAAGTACAATACATAACATGGTTACACGGGTTTTCCAGATAACAATGCATATTGTAATTAAAATTTATAACTTGGTTACGATTATTAACATGGTTACGATGCATGCTATTTAAACTGATTACGATGGTTGAATACAATGCCTAATAATAGTATGATACATAACCTGATTATGATACATAATCTAGTTATGATTCATGACTATTATACAATACTAAACCTAGTTATGATTTTTGATTATGATGCGATAAAAAACCTGGTTATAGTGCACATGGTTATGATGCATGTGGTTATGAGGCATGGCCTTGTTACGATACATGACCAGGTGATGATACATGTTGTTACGATTCGTGACCTGGTTACAATACATGTGGTTACAATTCCTGACCTGGTTACTATACATGTGGTTACAATTCTTTTCCTTGTTACGATACATGTGGTTACAATTCATGACCTAGTTACGATACATGTGGTCAAGATTGATGGCCTGGTTATGATACAGGTGAGTATGATGCATGACCTGTTTACGTTACATATGATTATGAAGCATGTAGTTACGATGGAAAACAATATATCTAATTATGAAAATAATAAAACATATATGAAAAAATGTTGATTTATTACAATTTTGAAACAACATACATGATAAACAATAGATGTGATTATGATATGTGTGATTTGTGACATACAAAACAAATTATTGATGGAATTGTCAAAATAGGTTTTGAATCAACAAATTAAAGTTTTTGGAAAGCACAAAATCAAAAAAATACTTATCTCCCCCTTAGTTTAATAAATCTATTGAAAGAATTAGTGAATAATAGTAATTCTTCCCTTAGATTAAACAACTCACATGGGATCATATTATCTTTACATTTACTTGAGAGTTACCCAAAAAAATATTCATGAAATTTTTCATTTTAATAAATATTCTCCCCCTTTGTGATTATTAAAATTAATAAGGGAATGTATTGATTTCTTTCAATGGGATAGATAATATAAATATGAATCAATTATTGTTACTTGAAACAAAATTCCATTACATCAAGAGTTAAATCTTCATTCTTTCCCCATTTTTTCAAAAATTTTAAACATCGTAAGCTTCAACTTTTTGAACTCCTTTCTATCAACCATGAGTTAGTCAAGACTTTCTTGCTGAGCCTTCATCTTCTCATATTTTTCACCAATAACCATTTTGTGCTTCTGGAGCCTTTTTTCAAGAAGTTGATTGATTACATCCTGAGCTTTAAGATTTACATCCTAATTTTTAAGCCTTGCTTACAGGTTATTTAAATCATCCAATCTGAGTCTGTTGGAATGTTCTAGGATAAAAACAAAATTTGAGAGTGAAAAAATATCATTACTCTCATTCTATAATTTTTCCTTTAAGATTTCATTCTCTTCTGAGGCTACTAATTTACGGAACATGGTCTTTGAAAGTCCTCAAGCCTTTCATTCCAATCAGCAAAAAACATTTGATAAAGAGTATTGAATTTATTTAACCCGAGTAACAATTAATTTTGCTTATCCATATGATTCTTGAGACCATCATCAACACTCTATGAAAACTTCAAAACCATATTGTATGTCATTTTATGCTCACAACACATTCTTTGAAAATTCTAAAATCAGCTTCAAGACATAGAAATCCAACCATTAATATCCTTATGGAGATAATTATGAGCATATAAAAGGATTTATAATCTGGATTCAATCATTTTAATGAATGGTATCATCTTCTCCAATCGATTAAAGTCTTTTTCGATGTACTAAATTCCTTTAGTAATGATTTCTCAATCAGAATCTATGTATTTAGTGTATTGTGGGAGATCAACGAAATGTGTCTTAGTTCTAATTAAAAGATCTAGATGATTCTGATTCTGATCAGATTCTTTATCTTCTTTATTGGAAATATGAACAACTTTCTCAGAGAAACCCTTTTAAGAAGCATTCTAGGAAGGCTGGGGATCCAGAGATGGAAAATTAAATGATGGTACATCTGAAGATTCTACGGTATGACTTCTCTTGTTTGCATCATCTTTCTCATCCACTTCTATTTATTCATGTCCTTATTATTCTTCTTCTTATTATTATTCTTATTGTTATTCTTTTCTTTCTTCTTCTTGTTATTCTATGTCTTCTTCATATTCTTGATCAATAGATTGTGTAGCCGATTGTTTTAAAACTTGTTTTTCGTTTCATTTTACTTCTGAATTTGATAGAGTCAGAACTAGTTTCTATCTTATTAAAATTATATTTTCCACTTTCTCAGCTATTTGGAGAATAGTATCAATATAAATTGGTTTATCCTTTCTCTTCATTATCCTATTCTTATTTTCTTCTTATTTTAAGGCCTCTAAGGATATCATTTTTAAACCAAATTCTTCAGCTAGATGTAAACCAAACAGAGGATCCCCTTCTTTCCATTCCAGCTTTTTCTTTCTCCACTCGGCCGAAACATCATTGAATAAATCCTTTTTTTCTTTTATTTATTGGGATTTGTAGTCTAATAAGGATTTCTTTTATTCAAATATGTCTTAGTTTGATTATAATGTTTCAAATTACCTTGAATAACTTATTTTACTTTCTCACCATTTTGATCATTCTCAAACATTTTCGATTCAAGATTGAATCATAACTTGAGCATCCTTATCGTATCCTTACTAATTAATGCCTCTCTGAAAGAATTTGTATCTGAATTGATTACAACATTGCACGAGCTCAAGCATTATTTCAGTAACATACTAATAACAATGAGAAACATGACCAATTGATATTTTGTAGCACCATATTTAATATTCCAAATATTTAGGAAGATGAACCACATATGTTATAACATTCACGTGTTTACTAAATTATCAAGGACATACAAATATAAAAATTTCAATGTTTACTTTCTACCCTTTCTTGGCACCAATAACTTGTGCATATATAGGTATATGAGCTTATTATCTCTTGGTAAATGACTCACTTGTCTCTTGTCCTCATGAATATCAAAAATTGTTTCTTCTTCTTTAGAATTTTCAAAATTTCCATTAGATTATAGTTATTTATGAGAAGGGAAAAGTGCATCACCCTCAAATGGTACACCTAGAAATGTTGTTTCTTCTTTTAAATAGGTTTTATAATTCATATCATACATTATAAAAGAAATCTTATGATTATGTTTTAGTTCTAATGATTCATAAAATTGTAACACCTCATCTTGATACACATAATACTGATCTTAATTATGTCTTTCCACACAAATGGATTCCCAACCTTGAAATCTTATAATAATTTTTTAAATGGAAATCAAACGTCTCATAAAATTATCAGGAGACTAACCTTTCAGGTCGAATAGTCATTGAAAAAAATTACTTTGGAGGCATTTCTTTTAGAGATGAAGCAGTAGACTTTGTCATAAAAGACTAAAAAAATCCTGAAATATCTTCTAGAATATGAAAGATAAGAAGATCTCTGATTATGAAAACAGAGTCATGAACTATTTATGAACCATGTTGACTATTTATAAAGTAACTGGTCTTGATAGAATAATAAATGAGGTCGATGTGGGATATGTACACTCAAAAAGAAATTAATGGTAAGTATTAAATATAAAAGATCCAATGGTCGATAATGATTTCAAACTCTTGAGGTTTTATTTAAAATAAAATTGTATTTAGACAAAAACCGATTCGGAATGAAATGAAAGAATTGGGAAATACCTTATTATAACACCAAAATAAGGCTTTAGAAATTGTACATGTTCATTTATCGAGATATATTTATGGGTTTAAATATATTTTTATTATGAATACATTAAAAAAATTGTATAACCAATAAAATTTATAAAACTGATATAGTCAAATAGGCTGGTACTAGAAATTTAGTACCGATAGAATAATCCAATACAAATATTTTGATATTGATAATGTATTTAAATGATGATATTTTATTAACTATAAAGTATCACAAAACAGATAGCCTAATATGGTATCAATTATTATGAATCTGACACATGAAAATGAAAAAAATGGAATTGAAACACTTGTAAAACTAATAAGAAAAACTGATTATAGTGACACAAACTATAGTGAAACCGATTATAGTGAAACTGATTAACATAAAAAAATGAAAAAATAGGTTAAAATGTATAAATATAAATTTTAAAGTATAAACTAATAAACATAAAACTAAAATTTAAAACCTATAAAATTATGTATACATCAGCTTTAAAAAGGAATAAAAAAATATAAGGATATGGGTTAAATAAGAAATATATTTTAATTATTACTTTACAGTGATAATTCCTAGTTTTTGTTTAATGTATTCAAATCTATCGTAAGATAATGGTTTTGGGAAAATATCTGCTAGTAGTTCTTGTGTTTGAGGAATTGTAAAATATTGTCTCCTTTTTGTGTGTAATCTCTAAATAAGTGATTCCTAATATCTACGTGCTATTCAAGTGAGTGATTTGAATGGTTTTTACTAATAGCAATGTAACTAGTATTGTCACATAGTATTTGATATTTGTAAAAACTCATGCCATAGTTAGTGTGTGTGTGCTGCATTCAAAACACCTGAGCACAACAACATCCAACTATATAATATTCAGATTCAACACTAGAAAGTTATAACGAGTGTGGCTTCTTTGATGACAATGAAACCAAATAATATCCAAATAAATGGCATGTTCTGGATGTAATTTTTCTACCCATTCTACATCCACCAAAAATATCACCTAAGATGCTTTTCAAAACAAAGTCATTTCTAGATAAATGTATTAGTCCAAAATTCATATTCCCCATTAAGGAGAAAAAATTTCTACTCAATACATTTAAATTATATTTTTTGGATTATATTTGTATCTTAAACATATTCACATTGAAAATATTAAGTATGGACAACTAACTTTCAATTATAGAAAACATCCTATCATACCTCTAAGTAGTTTGATCCACTGGTTCAGTTGGTTCATCAAGATCAAGTGTATTTGAGGTACTGATTAGAGTGATAAAATTTTTAGGGTTGTAATATCCATACTTTTTGAGTATGTGTTTGACATAAGTATGCTGAGATATATAGGTTCCTTCTAGTTTTTTATGTGAAAACCTAAACAGAATGTTAACTCACCTAACATACTCATTTAATTCTATGATTTAATTAGACACACTAAATAATTAGATAATTATTGTTGATTTGATCTGAATATAATTTCATCAACAAATAATTTTAAATAATATCAATTTCGTTTTCGATTTTTCTAAAAAAAGTCGGCTCTGCTGTACTTTTTTCATAATTTTTTTGTAATATAAAACTTGTGATTCTATCATACCAATCTATAGGGGATTTCTTAAGGCCATAAAATTCATTGGAATGTTTAAAAACATTATGATGATGTTTTTTATATACAAAACTAGGAGGTTGTTCTACAAAAACTTATTCTTGTTTGAAACCATTAAGAAAATCACATTTTGCAACTATTTTAAAAAGTGTGAAATTGAAGTATGCTAGAAAGCTTAATAAAAGACAAATAGATTCATGTATAGATAATGATGTATAGGTTTCATCAAATTCTATTCCATCTTGTTGACTATAGACCTTAGAAACATGTCTTCCTTTATTTCATATGATGAATCCATTTTCATCACATTTTTATTTTCTAAAAACCTATTTTACACCAAATTCACTTATTTCTTTTGGTAATTCAACCAAGGTAGAGTCTTGAATTATTTCAAATTCATTTAGTTTATCTTTCATTTAATTAATCCAATAGTCATCACCTATGTCATCATTAGTCATTTTAGGTTCGAATTGTGATAGAAAAGCATGATGTTCAATTTCATTTCTCAAGAAATTTATAGTCCTTACTAGTTGATTTACATCAAAAATGATATTATCACTGGTATGTTACCAAAGAAATAATTGATTTGTGTTTTTTAAAACCTTTAAATTGACATAGTATAGAATTATTTTGGGGTAAACGTTTTAGAAACATTTTCTTGATTAGTTCCCTTCTAAGAAGAGTTTTCAATCAAAGGATTGATAATCAGTTTGTGGGAACACATCATTTGATATAGGTAAGGATTCTTTAATAACAAAGGGCACAGTTTCATCGAATTTGGAATTCACTATTTCCTCAATAGTACATGAGTTTTAATTGGAAACTTAATAATTCTTAGAAGTTATTGGATAATCTAGAATGATTCCTTCATCATATTTAGTCGTGAATTTATATAGATTATCATTAGTATTCAATATGTATAGTTTGTATCCAGACACTCTGATGTAAGAAACATTGGGCTTTTGACCAGTCCATATTTCATACTATATTTTATTAAGAAAATTTCTAGTTAAAACACAATTAATAGTATAGCATACAGTATCAATAGTATCAACCCAGAAATTATTTACAATTTATTATTCACAGATCTTGGTTCTTTTTATTTCCTAATGAATACAATTTCTTCTTTCAACAACACAATTTTTCTAAGGGGTTCTTTGGTGCAAAAGTTGTGAGTATTACCTTTCTTATTACAAAGGGTTTAAAAATAAGAATTTTTAAATTCTACACTAGGACCTATAAGGACCCGACCTTAAACATTGCATAATCTTGAATTAAATGAATAATTTACATTGAGGATCTTTTCGGGTTTAGTGTTTTAGATAATTAGGCTATAAATATTACATTAAATCTCAAAAATTACAAGGTAGAAACTACTAATTAGTTTCAATTTTTCTCATAAAATAAATACTCTTGAAAAAAAGAGACATTTCTAGACCCATGTTTTAGACATCATGACTTTTCCATAATCCCATCCTTGACCCTATTCATCTTTAGGTCCTGTAAAAAACATTTCAAAACATGTGATGATCATAAAAAGCTCAGTAAGGGTAATAAAACAATGAAAGAAAACATTATTCAATCATTTCACACATAACATAAGCTCTTTAACATAACTAGTGAAATCATAAGATTTATGAATAACACATAGAAAACATAAATCATAACGGAAACTTGTGTCATCCATATCATACTTACATTGTAGCTATCATAGCTACGGAGGGAGTTACATTTGGAATACCCATCACTGTATATTCCCTAAATCTCTTAGGAGAAACATTCACGTTTACCTCTTTTATGTTACCTAATGCATTAGAGAGCTATCTCGGGCTCACTCGCCCAAGGTTAATCATGGAACCACCCGTATAGGTAAACAATGCCCAAGAACCATAACATATTCATAACACATAAAACAATAATAAAGCAAAGAAAACATTTCTACATTTCATTCAAAATATATTATTTAAATATATTTAAATAAAAAATCCATTATCAAAACCATTTTCAATACCAAAATATGTAAAATAGTATATGGTATTTATTTTCCTTTCAAAAATATTACTAATTATTAAGGAAGCCAAAGATCAAATAATACTCACGGTGGCAGAATGGTCATTGTCACCGCGTACGTTAAAAGAAACATTCTTCTTTCATTTAGTAAAACACTTCTTAGAAAATGATTCCCTTTGAATGAAATGAAAATTCAATGGTGTTTATACTTCATATAAAAGAAATTCTTATATTAAAACAAAACATGCTCCAATGAAAAGAGATTGGGAAGAAGTCCCTTACCTCGTGTCAGACATGACCCATTCATTCTTTAATCTCCAGAATAATAAACTAATGTAAATTTATACTTCCTTAAGAACATTTTTCAAGTTTATTATTCCTTTTATATAACTCATTACTATGTTAAAAAAATTATGCAATACTTTATGTTAATAATAGGTTTTTAATATTTGGTACTTGAGTCAAAAATGTACTTATTATAATTACATGTTATTCACGTGGTCAAAAGTAAATTATATCCTGAATGATATTAATGATTTAGATATCATATATATCATATATATCCAGTATTTACATGTATTTATAGTAGTACATAACATTTGGAGATAAGAAATGAAATGCACCATTCATGGAGACGGTAAACCGTACGTAAGCCTGAACGCTTCATTCATGTATATTTATTATTTTTATGGAATTAAAACATAATTATACGTAGTTATATTATAATTATAGTATAATATAATATATAATATCATTAACTCTATCCTTTATATGTCCCACATATGGAATTAATGAGTCATATCACATTGAGGGGGCGGTAGTCCGCACTTCCTCAAATGAGATTATCGTGCTTACCAACAATGGAAACCATAAAGGTATGCTATAAATGTAAAATACTGAAGAATAAAGAAAACATAAACATAATATATATCATATATAAATATATTTTCATAATAATGGCCACCATGAGAGGCATTAGGAGATAATCGAACAGTCATAATTTCATGAGGGGTTAGTTTGTCAACCACTAAAACAGTATGTTCGATACCCATTAGATGAAGGTGTCTGTAAGTTTTTTTTTGAATCATTATCATAAAAAAAATTTAGTATATTGAGGATATTGGTTTTGTTATAAAATAATGGAATAAAAAGAGTTTATGGGTTGGAGAAGTAAAATAAAATAAAAGAAGTAAAGAGAAAATGTTACCTTTAATTTGGGTAACTCACTTTGGTATGAACCAAAAGGACTTCTTGAAGTGTCTTATACCTATGGTAAGGCTTATAGGTAGAGGATAGGGATAATGAGAACTTATTTGGGTAGGGGGTGGATGAGCCATGGGGCTTGAGAGGTGTTCATAATGATTTAGAAGTGAGCGATTTTTATAAGGGGGAGGAGGGGATCTTTAGGAAAGTGTGAAAATATAATTTTATTATATAATGAAATTCGGTTTATAAATTTCCAAAACTAATTAAAGTCTATGATAATATGACTAATGTTAAAAATAAAATCATTTAATAGTAATTGGACATGTGTAACATCCTGGTTCCGGAAGCCACCCAGAGACGCCCCATACCCGGTTGGTCAAATGACCTAAAGTACATTTCCCCAAACGCCAGAGGCTGGCGACTAGGAGTAAGGGCCTTGGGCATAATAGTGGGGAATCTATGCTATCATTGGTAGAGTAAAATAGTGTAAAGGGAAAGAATTCACAATAGTGGATGTAGTAAATATACCAACAACAGTAAAAACAGAAGACTGGAATAACAAACAACTGAATCTCATATATAAAAGATGCATGGTACCAGGGTCTAGGAACAAATCCAAATAGGTCACAATGCTGGAATACAACCAGTACTAAACCAAAGTAAAAAAGAAACTAATAAAAATCTCCTCAGCATCATAAGCCTAAGCTTGGTCCCATGCTCTCCGGCTCCACACCAAGTCATATACCTGAAGTAGAAGGGCTCTTTCCCTTGTCTATACCTATAGTAATATAATCTTTTTGGGCCAAAAAGCATGACCCGGACAGGGTGTGAGGATAAATACCAGTAGGCATCCTCCCAAATATATGTTCCTAACAGTCAGTGAATAAATGATAGGTAAAAGTACAGAAGAAGTAAAAAAAGAAAGTACACAGCAGAACAATTACTCATATCAAAACCAACAAATCAAGAATGGTAACCCTCTAGAAAGTGCACACATCCTATCCACTCTGGTTCAGCTATATAAATATATAAAGACTCTCTGAGGAAGCATGCATAGTCAATTCCCATTATAGTCATAAGTAATTAAATACTCTCATAGGAAGCACACACGGTCAATTCCACTTATAGTCTAAGGTCATTCATGGACTCTTTGAGGAAGCTCATACAGCCAATTCTCTTTATAGACCCAAGGTCAAGGACTCTATGAGGAAGCTCACAGGAACAATTCCCCTAATAGCCTACTACACAAGGTTCTCATGACCGTCTGTAGGTCAATGAGCATATCAATGCAATATGGCCAAATTAAACCTACATAATTACTTGGCTAACCATTCTACAACATATCAAGTATGTCACAATAAAAACGATCCTCCCTACAACACTAAGCATGGAAAATAGGAAAGGCGTCCAAATGGCTAAGCAGAAGAATGATTGTAAACATAACATGTAACACCCCAGGTAAATAAAGAATATGAAATTTTTATATTTATCCATATATTTGAATAAAATATTAATATTAAATTAAAGGGGACTCTATGCTCGATGGCGTACCCAACACGCAACAACAAGTTTCTTGGGAATCTTACGTTGCACTCTAATAATAAAATAATATTGTTTTAAATAGTAGTTAACGCATGGCCGTTGTAATGGCGGGAATGAACAGAACTAACTACAAAATTATTATATATGTTTGTCAAATATTTTTACTTTTTTCAATAAATATTAGAGGATTAAAAATGCGAATGAATCCAATTTTAAGCGTAAACATTCTAATATTCTTTAAAAGGTCGATTAACCGCCTTTTGATGGCGAACCTCTTTTAAATCCACTGTTTGACAATTTTATGTGTTATATTTGACAAAATAAAATTCTTCTTTAGAATAGAGACATCAAAATTTACTTTGTGTAAATTTTTGGTATCTTTCTGATAAAGTTCATTTTTTAATGAATAGTGAAAAATGTTGTATTTTAATTCAAAACCTCTTTTTAATATAATTTATTTATATGATTAGATTATCTTTTGAATTTTTTTTAAAGTAAAATTAGAATATATTTTTACCATTTAATCCAATATTGGTCATTGGAATTAATTTCACTTTGAAATTGGACTTAAACTAGTGTCAATCTTTTAATAGATATTGTTTCATAAAAACATGCTATTTGTTTTGACAGCGGGAATTAATTATTAGATTAATTAATGCAACTTATATTTTTTGAATTTTGTAAAATAGAAATCATTTTTGAGTTCAGAATATCAAATATAGCTTAGGGTGAATTTTTGGTATTTTTCTAAAAATCTTTAATTTTTGATGAATAGTGAAACCACTAAGTGGTAGTTAAAGAAACTAATTTTTTATTTAAATGAAACTGTGCCAGCTCTGTATTTTGAATTTTAAAAATCCGACATACATGGTTGTAATTAGGAAGTAAAATTTGGTTCAATGGGATTAAAATATTTTTTTGGTGAATAGTAACTTATTATGTTTTTAATCACGATTAGAGGTAATTAGTGTAGTTTAAGGTAAAAATAATGTTTTAATAAAATGAAATGACCTAGAAATATGTCCTACCCTAATTGGATGTGTCATGGACGACCAAGAAAATCCATGGGTCAAATTGGGGACCCCATGGAGCCACTTTGGTTGGAAAATTACATAAATACCTTTTTATTTAATGTTAAAGTAAAAATGACACAAACATGAGATGTTTTACTAAAACAATTTTTACATGGGGTTATACATGTAATATTTTTGACTATAAATAGTAATTGGAAAGATAAAAAGATTTCCTACATCATAGTATTTTTTTTAATAATTTTTAGACATTAAATAAATTAAATTATTTATGACATCATAATGATGCAGCGATTACCTCATTAATAAAGGATTTAAATAAAATGAAAAGATAATGTTAAAACTATAACTTAAACTTGTAAAAAACCTATTGTATGAGTATATTTAGAACCCTTACCACCTTATAATCGAAATACATAAATGTGGGACCTTTAAAATCTGAAACTCATTTGAAAATAAAGTAACATTTTGTAACATTACAAGAGTGCCCCTCCTCTCCTCTTATAAAAGGCCCCCACCCCCACATCCTTACACATACCTCTCAAGCCTTTGGCAAGGCCAAACCCTGATAATTTTGCCTCTACACATACCTCTCTTAATCCTAGAAGCCTCACTTTGGGCAGAAGTCTTCCCAAGGAAGCCTTTGAGCTGAAATCAAAAAGAGTTACCCGATTTTAAGGTAATGTCTTCACTTGTGTTATTTTGTTTTATTTTGATTCTCCAACCCCCTAAACACTTTTTATTCATTTCTTTTGTAACAACTCCAGTATCTTAAATATACTAGTATGTTTTTATAATATGAATTAGAGATAGAATTACACACACCTACATCTAATGGTTAAAGAACATACTGTTTCTGTGGATGGCGAATTTCTGCCTCACAAAACAATGATTGTTCAACACTCATATAACACCTTAAAAGGTGGCCATTAAGATGTAACTATATTTATATATGATATATAATATGTTAATGTTTTACTTAATCTTCTGTATTTTTCTTTTATGGCATACCTTTATGATTTCCATTGTGGGTAAACACGATAATTTCATTTTAGGAAGTGCGGACTACCGCCCCCTCAAAGTGATTTGATTCGTTAATGCCATATGTGGGATGTATAAAGGATGGATTTAAAGTTATTATATATGATGTATGTTACATATAAATGATTAATATAATTATAGAATTAAAATATACATACCTATCATTTGGTTTTAATTCCATTAATATGACATAGAAATGAATGTAGCGTTCATGCGTACGTACGGCTTGCCGTCTCCATGAACGGTGCATTTCATTTATTACCTCTAAAAGATTATGTAATATTATAAATAAATGTATATTCTGGATATATATGATATATATGATATCCAAATCATTAATATAATTCTGGATATAATGAACCTTTGACCACACGAACAACATGTAATTGTAAGAATTCCACTTTCGACTTAAGAACCAAATATCGAAAAAACAAACATTATTAACTTAAATGATTAACTAATGTTTATAACATGGAAATAAGTGATATAAAAGGAATAATGAACTTGAAAAAGGTTCTTAAGCAAGTATAAATTAACTCAAGTTTATTATTCAGGACGTTAAAGAACGATCGAGTCAAGTCAGACCCGAGGTAAGGGATCCTACCCCTCTCTTTCTTTTTAAGTACACTCTTTTATGTCATTCCTTTTATGCTCATATTTCTTGTGATTGGGATGTTATTTTATATTAATCTTACTGTAATTTTTATGTTAATATTATGAGAGACCCTATTCTCTCTCATCAATCCATTTTGGAAGTTTTGAGTGGTGCCGTTAGGCTGCCGAATTTTCGTAAGAGATCGAACCTCTCTCTTTATTTTTAAGAACTCTCCTTTATGTAATTTCTTTTAAGTTCCTATTTGTTATGTTGGGGGATGTTCTTTTTAATATTTCTGTAAACTTTATGTTGATATGATGAGAGACCCTATTTTATCTCATCAATCCATTTTTGTAAGTTTTAAGTGGCACCGTTAGGCTGCCGAGTTTTCCTAAGAGATTTTTCATCTCACTTTTATTCCCGTGAGATTTATGCTACATTTTCCACAATTTCCTTTGAGTGGTGTATGTACTGCCCATTATTTTACTCATTGTGTAATATACTTTCATTTCTGAGTATTTACATCAATATTTTATTGTCCTTCTTTCACAGGGTGTATGTTTCGAAAGATACCCATGTCGGTAAGGGAACCTTTCACCCTCCTCTTTTTAAAAGACTTATTTTGTTATGTCTTTTAATTCACATACTATTATGCTGGGATATGTTCTTATATATCCTTATTGATTTAAATTTTATGTCCAAGTGATGAGATACCATTTTTATCTCTCATCAACTCATTTTCTGAATTTTGAAGTGACACCGTTAGGCTGTCGAATTTTACCAAGGGAACTTTTTAACCCAATTTTGATTTCTTTGGGTTCAACATGTAGTTATTGAATATGTCATCCTTGGAATATGTGTGAATGACCTTTTATTTTTTTTACACTTAATATCCACTTATATTGGGTGTATTTATATTCATCACACATAATTTTGAGATTAATTTATCCTTAATTTAAGGATGCCTTCTTTATAAGGGATTTCATCACATTTTACATTTCTATTAAGACTTCATTGTTGTTATGCAACAATTAACTCTTATATGGTGTATATACTGTCCTTTGGAATATTATATCATGAATCCATTTATTCTAATGATATTATAAAGTTCTGACTAAATGTTATTCCTTAATTATTGTATTCAAGTGCCTCTAATTTTGGTAAAAACCCTTTAACCAAAATATCGCTTTAAATGTTTTAATGATTTGTTCTTATTAATATCCATGTTTTCAAAATGGTTTTAAGGATTTATTTATATGGATATTAATGGTTTAAAATGTTAAAATATTCAAGGTGGTATGGGAATTCGTCTCAATCTCCTTTCATTGAGGCATATTTTGTTTTATACACAACCTTATTTTATACGGAGTATAAACCCCTTTGACTTTTACATTTATTCAAAAGGAATATTTTTTATACGAAGCATTTACTAAACGACAAAAGGGAATGTTTTTGTCGTACGTGTGCGGTGACAACGACTTCTCCGCCGCCATGACCATTATTTGAGTTTCCCTTCCTCTACAAGCCATACCTTCTTTTTAAAAGAAAAATAAATAACATGTTTTACTTTTATTTTATTTTGGTATTGAAAATGGTTTTCATAATATTTTTATTATATCATTATGTTGTATTGATATCTTGTGATTGAAATGTGGAAATGTTATATTTCCTTTATGCATGTTTTATGTGATAAAATTATGTTATGGTTCTTGGGCATTATTATGAAGACGGGTGGTTCCGTGATAAACTAAGGGCGGGTGAGCCCGATATAGATCTCCAATGCATTGGGTAAGGAGAAGGAGTGAAACGTTAAGGTTTCTCCAAAGAGTTTTAGGGAATATACTGTGATGGGTATTCCAAACGTAACCAAGAGGGTTACTCCCTACGTAAGAATGTTATGAATGCCTCAAGTTACCTTTATGTCTTATGATTTTATGATTTATTCATGATTTGATGAGGTATGTTAAAGTGCTTATGTTTTATGGGTAAAGTATGATTTCATTCTTATGTATATATGAACTCATGTTTCCTTTCTATATTATTATATCCCTTACTGAGCTTTTGATTCTTATCCCAAGTTTTTGAAATGTTTTTCACAGGTCAAGGGAAGGGTACATGATATGATGATAGTGTCAAGGAAGTTCCAAGAAAGAATCCATGTTATTTTTTTAAATATGTTTCCGTTGATGGTAAAAAAATGAATACTATCTTTTATGTAACCACTTTGTGTAAATGTGGAATGTAATGCAAGTTTTATGATCTAATTCTCTAAAACTATAAACCTGAAAAGATCCTCAATATGTAATCTTATAATAACTCAAGATTAAGTAAGGTTTAAGGCTGGGGCCTTATAGTTGGTATCAAAGGTCGGTTTAGATAACTTTAGAGGTTAGGGTATCCTCTAAGCATAGGTGACATTACCATAATGGTTAGGATTTGAGAAAGAGTCCTATTTTTAGATAAAGTGAATAAGTAAGTATATATTAGTGTTTACCTTCCTCATTAGTACATGATGGTTTTGTTGATATACTCACACTGACATTTCTGTTTTTAGTGAATGGATGGATCTAGCAGGCACCAAAGAGACAACAGGTTTGAAGGAAATTGTGGTGGTTCTCTGATTAAAATACTAGATAAAATGGGGGATTCGATGAAGAAACTCGTGGTTGTTCTAACCAACTATGAAGGAGTCATGCTCAACCACTTGATCCTTGGTATGATATGTAATTAATCATGTACGAGATGACCAATTGACGTGGAAGTTTAGGTAATAATTATAAAGGTAACCATTAGAGTTTATATGATCCTTACTTTTGAGGTAATTATGGGTTATTATATGTTATGATGGAAAATGAAAGGCATGAGATAAACTTGAGGTTAAAATATGTTGTGATCATTTTTGAAGATTTTATCTCGTTTTGGGGAATGTTTTAAGAATTATATAGTTTTGGAAAAAGGACAACACGCAGACCGTGTGACAACCCATCGCATCAGACAAAGCTGCGGGAATCGAACCCACAACTAAAGTGCGACTGGTATTTATCGCCTACCACTGGACTACGTGAAGTCCCTGGTTATTTTGGCTAATTAGTTTTAGTTAGATGATTTTAGGAATCAATAGTAAGTTTATTTTGGGTTATCTAAGGAAATTATTAACCTATCATCGAGGATATGTGATTAGGTTAATTACTTTTCAATATGAGAATTTAAGAGAAACTGATGTTATTTGGAGATAAAAGTTAATTTGTACCTTGGAAGACTATGTGACTAAATCCTTCAAATATTTGGGTTTCAATCTTAGTTTAGTTTAATTTGATGAATTTTATGGACAAAGTTTTTATCAAATTGTCCTCATTGAACTTTGGGTTTTTTTTGAAAATTTTTGGAGATTAAGAATAGATTCTCTTTTTATAAAGGGGTTATCCTTTTCTGGATTATCTGATCTTGTACTAACCATTTTGGTTTTGGTTTTGGTTAAAGTCTAAAGACATGGGAAGTATATAGTTCTCTTTTTTGGATTAGGTGATTCTCTAGAAGTTGATTATAGTGAACAAGTCTTCCTAAATACCCGTCTTTTGGAGAAAATATGAGTTTGTGTAAGAAATCTAATAAAAGTTGAAAGTCAACATGATAAGTGATTATGTTTCCTTATGAATAAATTCCTCAATAAAAAGAAACTTAAAACAAAAATGTTGTCTATTAACTTTTCCTAATGGGGAATCTAATACCGTTTAACCCATCACAAGTTTGTGATTTTCTTGTGGTTAACTTTCTCCTAAACATGTTTTCTATCACCCTCCATCAGAACATGACCCTATGTTTTATCCTCCATGTCCATGTTTTCCTACATGGAATCCTAGTATGGGTTAACTCGGGTGACCTCTGTACTTCTCTTTCTTTATTTTAAAGTGATTGTTTTACTGACTCTTGTTCTGATGTTGGACTTTCAAGGATGTTTCCAAGCCCAATTTTAAAATTGCTAGGATGCAATTCCCAAAAGGGGGGAAGGATGTAACACCCCAGGTAAATAAAGAATATGAAATTTTTATATTTATCCATATTTGTGAATAAAATATTAATATTATTTTAAAGGGGACACTATGCTCGATGGCGTACCCAACACGCAACAACAAGTTTCTTGGGAATCCTACGTTGCACTCTAATAATAAAATAATATTATTTTAAATAGTAGTTAACGCATGGCCGTTGTAATGGAGGGAATGAAGAGAACTAACTACAAAATGATTATATATGTTTGTCAAATATTTTTACTTTTTGCAATAAATGTTAGAGGATTAAAAATGCGAATGAATCCAATTTTAAGGGTAAACATTCTAATATTCTTTAAAAGGTCGATTAACCACCTTTTGATGGCAAACCTCTTTTAAATCCACTTTTTGAAAATTTTATGTGTTATATTTGACAAAATAAAATTATTCTTTAGAATAGAGACATCAAAATTTACTTTGGGTAAATTTTTGGTATCTTTCCGATAAAGTTCATTTTTTAATGAATAGTGAAAAATGTTGGATTTTAAATCAAAACCTCTTTTTAATCTAATTTATTTATTTGATTAGATTATCTTTTGAATTGTTTTTAAATTAAAATTAGAATATATTTTTACCATTTAATCCAATAGTGGTCAGTGGAATTAATTTCACTTTGAAATTGGACTTAAACTAGTGTCAATCTTTTAATAGATATTGTTTCATAAAAACACGCTATTTGTTTTGACAGCGGGAATTAATTATTAGATTAATTAATGAAACATATATGTTTTTAATTTTGTAAAATAGACATCATTTTTGAGTTCGGAATATCAAATATAGCTTAGGGTGAATTTTTGGTATTTTTCTCAAAAATTTCAATTTTTGATGAATAGTGAAACCACTAAGTGGTAGTTAAAGAAACTGATTTTGTGTTTAAATGAAACTTTTCCACCTCTGTGTTTTGAATTTCAAAAATCCGACATACATGGTTGTCATTAGGAAGTAAAATGTTGTTCAATGGGATTTAAATAATTTTTTGGTGAATAGTAACTTATTAAGTTTTTAATCGCGATTAGAGGTAATTAGTGTAGTTTAAGGTAAAAATAATGTTTTAATAAAATTAAATGACATAGAAACATGTCCTAACCTCATTGGATGTGTCATGGACGACCAAGAAAATCCATGGGTCAACTTGGGGACCCCATAGAGCCACTTTGGTTGGAAAATGACATAAATACCTTTTTATTTAATGTTAAAGTAAAAATGACACAAACAAGATATGTTTTACTAAAACAATTTTTACATGGGGTTATAAAAGTCATATTTTTGACTATAAATAGTCATTAGAAATCTAAAAATATTTCCTACATCATAATATTTTTTTTATAATTTTTAAACATTAAATAAATTAAATTATTTATGACATCATGATGATGCATCGATTACCTCATTAATAACGGATTTAAATAAAATGAAAAGATAATGTAAAAAATATAACTTAAACTTGTAAAAAACCTATTGTATGAGTATATTTCGAACCCTTACCACCTTATCCTAGAAATAAATCAATGTGGGAACTTTAAAATATGAAACTCATTTGAAAATAAAGTAACATTTTGTAACTTTAAAAGAGTGCCCCTCCTCTCCTCTTACAAAAGGCCCACACCCCACCCCTACCTCCTTACCCACACCTCTCAAGCCTTTGGCTCAGCCAACCCCTACTTATTTTTCCTCTCCACATCCCTCTCTTACTCCTAGAAGCCTCAATTTGGTTAGAAGACTTTCCAAGGAAGCCTTTGAGCTCAAATAAAAAAGAGTTACCCGATTTTAAGGTAATGTCTTCACTTGTGTTCTTTTGTTTTATTTTGATTCTCCAACCCCCTAAAATATTTTTATTAATTTCTTTTGTAACAAATATAGTATCTTCAATATACTAGGATTTTGTTATAATAATCATTCTAGCTACACTTACACACACCTACATCTAATGGTTAAAGAACATACTGTTTCTGTGGATGGCGAATTTCTGCCTCACGAAACGATGATCGTTCAACACTCATATAACACCTTAAAAGGTGGCCATTAAGATGTCACTATATTTATATATGATATATAATATGTTTATGTTTTACTTAAGCTTCTGTATTTTTCTTTTTTGGCATACCTTTATGATTTCCATTGTGGGTAAACACGATAATTTCATTTTAGGAAGTGCGGACTACCGACCCCTCAAAGTGATTTGATTGGTTAATGCCATATGTGGGATGTGTAAAGGATGGATTTAAAGTTATTATATATGATGTATGTCACATCTAAATTATGAATATAATTCTGGAATTAAAATATACATACCTATCATTTGGTTTTAATTCCATTAATATGATATAGAAATGAAAGTAGCGTTCATGCGTATGTACGACTTACCGTCTCCATGAACAGTGCATTTCATTTCTTACCTATAAAAGATTATGTAATATTATAAATACATGTATATTCTGGATATATATGATATATATGATATCTAAATCATGAATATCATTCTGGATATAATTAACCTTTGACCACACGAACAACATGTAATTGTAAGAAGTCCACTTTCTACTTAAGAACCAAATATCGACAAAACAAACATTATTAACTTAAATGATTACCTAATGTTTATAACATGGAAATAAGTGATATAAAAGGAATAATGAACTTGAAAAAGGTTCTTAAGCAAGTATAAATTAACTCAAGTTTATTATTCAGGACGTTAAAGAACGATCGAGTCAAGTCAGACCCGAGGTAAGGGATCCTACCCCTCTCTTTCTTTTTAAGTACACTCTTTTATGTCATTCCTTTTAAGCTCATATTTCTTGTGATTGGGATGTTATTTTATATTAATATTACTGTAATTTTTATGTTAATATGATGAGAGACCCTATTCTCTCTCATCAATCCATTTTGGAAGTTTTGAGTGGTGCCGTTAGGCTGCCGAATTTTCGTAAGAGATCGAACCTCTCTCTTTATTTTTAAGAACTCTCCTTTATGTCATTTATTTTAAGCTCCTATTTGTTATGTTGGGGGATGTTCTTTTTACTATTGCTGTAAACTTTATGTTGATATGATGAGAGACCCTATTTTATCTCATCAATCCATTTTTTTAAGTTTTAAGTGGCACCGTTAGGCTGCCGAGTTTTCCTAAGAGATTTTTCATCTCACTTTTATTCCCATGAGATTTATGCTACATTTTCCACAATTTCCTTTGAGTGGTGTATGTACTGCCCATTATTTTACTCATTGTGTAATATAATTTCATTTATGAGTATTTACATCAATATTTTATTGTCCTTCTTTCACGGGGTGTATGTTTCGAAAGATACCCATGTCGGTAAGGGAACCTTTCACCCTCCTCTTTTTAAAAGAATTATTTTGTTATGTCTTTTAATTCACATACTATTATGCTGAGATATGTTCTTATATATCCCTTGATTTAAATTTTATGTCCAAGTGATGAGATACCATTTTTATCTCTCATCAACTCATTTTCTGAATTTTGAAGTGACGCCGTTAGGCTGTCGAATTTTACCAAGGGAACTTTTTAACCCAATTTTGATTTCTTTGGGTTCAACATGTAGTTATTTAATATGTCATCCTTGGAATATGTGTGAATGACTTTTTATTTTTTTTACACTTAATATCCACTTATATTGGGTGTATTTATATTCATCACACATAATTTTGAGATTAATTTATTCTTAATTTAAGGATGCCTTCTTTATAAGGGATTTCATCACATTTTACATTTCTATTAAGACTTCATTGTTGTTATGCAACAATTAACTCTTATATGGTGTATATACTATCCTTTGGTATATTATATCATGAATCCATTTATTCTCATGATATTATAAAGTTCTGACTAAATTTTATTCCTCAATTATTGTATTCAAGTGTCTCTAATTTTGGTAAAACCCCTTTAACCAAAATATCGCTTTAAATGTTTTAATGATTTGTTTTTATTAATATCCATGGTTTAAAAATGGTTTTAAGGATTTATTTATATGGATATTAATGGTTTAAAATGTTAAAATCTTCAAGGTGGTATGGGACTTCGTCTCAATCTCCTTTCATTGAGGCATATTTTGTTTCATACACAACCTTATTTTATACGGTGTATAAACCCCTTTGACTTTTACATTTATTCAAAAGGAATATTTTTTATACGAAGAATTTACTAAACGACAAAAGGGAATGTTTTTGTCGTACGTGTGCGGTGACAATGACTTCTCTGCCGCCGTGGCCATTATTTGAGTTTCCCTTCCTCTACAAGCCATACCTTCTTTTTAAAAGAAAAATAAATAACATGTTTTACTTTTATTTTATTTTGGTATTGAAAATGGTTTTCATAATGTTTTTATTATATCATTATGTTGTATTGATATCTTGTGATTGAAATGTGGAAATGTTATATTTCCTTTATGCATGTTTTATGTGATAAAATTATGTTATGGTTCTTGGGCATTATTATGAAGACGGGTGGTTCCGTGATAAACTAAGGGCGGGTGAGCCCGATATAGATCTCCAATGCATTGGGTAAGGAGAAGGAGTGAAACGTTAAGGTTTCTCTGAAGAGTTTTAGGGAATATACTATGATGGGTATTCCAAACGTAACCAAGAGGGTTACTCCCTACGTAAGAATGTTATGAATGCCTCAAGTTACCTTTATGTCTTATGATTTTACGATTTATTCATGATTTGATGAGGTATGTTAAAGTGCTTATGTTTTATGGGTAAAGTATGATTTCATTCTTATGTATATATGAACTCATGTTTCCTTTCCATATTATTATATCCCTTACTGAGCTTTTGATGCTTATCCCAAGTTTTTGAAATGTTTTTCACAGGTCAAGGGAAGGGTACATGATATGATGATAGTGTCAAGGAAGTTCCAAGAAAGAATCCATGTTATTTTTTTAAATATGTTTCCGTTGATGGTAAAAAAATGAATACTATCTTTTATGTAACCACTTTGTGTAAATGTGGAATGTAATGCAAGTTTTATGATCTAATTCTCTAAAACTATAAACCTGAAAAGATCCTCAATATGTAATCTTGTAATAACTCAATATTAAGTAAGGTTTAAGGCTGGGGCCTTATAGTTGGTATCAAAGGTCGGTTTAGATAACTTTAGAGGTTAGGGTATCCTCTAAGCATAATTGACATTACCATTGTAAAGACCCGTAAAATTCAAGGGAAATTTTTTCTTAATTTTTTTTGGAATTTTATAAGAACGCGGTTTCTGACGGCACCTGATTCCGAGGCCCGGTGTGCCCGGAATAAATTTCCAAAGTTTGGCTCGGGTACGTTTAGTGAAGGAACGAGCGAGTTTTCCTATCTTTCGAACCGGTGCTCGGAATTGAAATCCGATGGCACTGATGAACTCGCAATGCCGGTAATCGCTTAAGGGAACCTTTACTGTAGTTGAGTTTGTGCGGGAGAAGAAGTTAATTATTGGGGTTTAATTAAAAAAAGGTAAATAAAATTGTTAAATCAATTTTATTTCTTTTTCAAGTGGTTAGTTTCTCCCATGGGAAGTTGGTGGTGGAGCCCACATCCACCCAACATCCCATGTGTGGATAATTAAAAGGGTGGGGCCCACACGAACCCCCCACCTTTTCAATTTTCCCTAACTCCCTAACCCCCCTTAACCCCTCACATTCTTAAACTCCCCATTAACTCCACTCTAATTAATTTGACAACTTATGTAATTAATTTGGTGAGTTACATGTAAGTTTTTGAAATTAAAACAATTGAATTTCAAATGCTTTGTTGTGTTAATAAAATAAGTTTAGAACTTATTTTATTAGGGGTTGGTGTTGGGTTGTTTGAGAGATTTTTGGAGAAAAAGATAAGGAAAATCTTCTTCAACCTCGACGAATAACGTGAAGAACACCGTTCTTCAACGAAGAACTTCTCCGCCGAAGAACACGGTTCTTCCATGACGCCGTATCCGCGACGCGATGTTCTTCTTCCACGTCATCTCTTCCGTGACGGTTTTCCGCGACGAAATTGCCGTCAATGACTTCGAATCCTCGCTTCGCGATGTCGACGTCCTTTTCCCGCGACGCCCGACATCCGCGACGCTCGTCTTCCGCGGCTCATTGACGAACACCGTTCTTGAAACCAAGGTAGGGGATTATTTTATTTAATTAATTCCGTTCATGAATTCTATTTTGTCGATCTTCATGGTTTTCAACTGATTGTTTTCGATTAATGCGAGGGGGCCGGTCCGCGCAAACACGGCCGACCCACCTTCTTATTTCATGAATGATTTGTTTGTGGTTGGTACGAGGAAGCGTGGTTCCATCGCACCACGCGGTTTCATGCGGAAGATATGCGCGGGGCCGTCGCGCCGTGCCGTGGAAAGAAATTCAAGGAAGCGACGCCGTCGCGCCGCGTCGAAGAAAACCGAAGGCGCCGCGGCCGGAGAGGGGCCGCGACGGAGGGGCGCGGTGCCATCGCACCGCGCCGGATGAACTGAGCCGCGACCGGTTCCGGGCCGTGGCAGAGCAGGGTGACCGGCGGCTGGCATCGGGCCGCCGACGTCGGTGCTGGAAGGGGACCGGCCGTCGCCGGTCCCGTGGTGGAGGAACCGTCCGGCCATGGCGGGCCGGCCGGACATGGAGAACCGGGGGAATTAAATTCCCCTGGCCGGAAGCAGCAAGTGGACCCATTAAGGGGCCGCGGTTTCGAACAAACCGAGGGGGCAGCGCCCCCCCCGTGCGCGAGCCCCCAAAACGGCTCAGCCGTTTTGGCCGAGCAGCTGGCCAGCGCGCCCAGCGCGTGGGCCGCCGGGCCGCACCGGGCCGGGCCGAGCCCAGCCGGGCCAGGCCGTACCGGGCTGGGCCGACCTTGTTCGGGGTGGTTCGACCCGGTTCGGGCCAACCGAGGGGTCTCGGCCCTGGTCGATCCAGGCCCGAAACCCCCGTTTTTGGACCGTTTGGGTTCAATTGCCCATAACTCGGCTACGGACCTCCGATCGACGCGCCGTCAACGGCGACATGATCCTTAGAACAAGATGGTCGTTTCGGTATATCGCACTCAAGGTTTTGGAATACTTTGAGTACGGCCGGGTTGGTTCGTACACGAAACCAACCGGGCCCTCGGAGCGGAAACACTCATATCTTGAGCTACGGACGTCCGATTGACGTGCCGTCAGCTTTGTTGAGTTCCTCTTAGTGAGACGGATCTTTTGGCATACTCCGCCCGAGGTTTGGACGTAGGTGGAGTACGGTCGGGTTGGTTTTTCCTTAAAAACCAACCGGGCCCCTGGGACGAAAAAGCCAATAACTCTCAGACCGGGCGTCCGATTGACGCGCCGTCTGTTGCGTTGAGTTTCTGTTGGCGATACGGAACTTTTGGATACATCAACTATGGACTATGTGAAAGTTGATGTATCAGCCTCTCAGCTCATGGAGCGGACCCTCCCGAACGAGCTTGCTGTGTGCGGGAACCCTAGTGCTGGCTGCGACAGCTACTGTGACTGCGACGACGACTTAGCAGAGATCCTCAGTGGATTCGACGACGACGACTACAACACTCAACGATCCTATGTGGATCAGTGCTACCGATCCTGTGTGGGTCTGATCCTGTGTGGGTCAGCGCTCAGCGGTTCTGTGTGAGCCAGCGCCTACAGATCCTGTGTGGGTCCGATCCTGTGTGGGTCTTTGCAGGGGTTAGTTTCCTACCGATCCTGTGTGGGTCTTTACGGGGGTTAGTATCTATCGATCCTTTGTGGGTCCGATGACTTAGATGGATCAGTTATCATCTCTATCGTCTTCGAAGATGTATACCTGTGTGAGATGAAACCTGTTTTCTTTCCTGTGTGGATTGTGTTGTGCTATCCTGTGTGGATTACGTTTTGCTTTCCTGTGTGGAATACGTATACTTTCTTGTGTGGACTGAGTTTTACTTGGGCTCGGAGGTTGGAGAGTATTGGAATTGATGACTTAGGTATATGTATGGGCATATACCTAAGCAGAGTCGGTTGTTACTTCATGATTGTATCTTTCCTTTGTGGTTTATCCTTTGTGGATTTGGGAGACCTTCGGGGGTCTCGGGGTCCCTATTGAGTATCTTATACTCACCCCTGCACGGGCTATTCCTGCACTACGTTGTATTGGTTGTAGACGACGGACAACGTTGATTGTGGTTGAGGCTTGCAGAGCAGGACGGTACCTGGAGGTGGACCACTGGGCGGGATGTACTCAGAGCGGACGGCGGGACCTGAGGAGCAGTGGAGCTATCTGTACCCACCCATCAGGTGGGATTTCCAGTGGACAGCTCGGTTTAGCGGCTTTTACTTTTCAGTTGCTGTTTTCCCTTTCGAGTTGTACTTTAATTTCAGTTTGGGTTTGTATACTGGCCCATTTACTTTTCTGCACTTACAGTTGTACTCTATTTTTACTTAGTGTTTACTTTTCCGCTTGCTTACTCTGTGGTGCTTGTTTACTTTACAAAGGCAATGCCTTCCATTTTTACCGGGATTTACGCCTTGGTGCTAGTCGCCAGCCCCTGGCCTATGGAAGGCGGGCTTGGGGTAGTCACGGCACGGCCCCCGAGGACGGGTCGTGACAAATTGGTATCAGAGGAGTTCGGTTCTACCGCGAACTCTGATATTTTCTATGTGAAGCAATAGTGTTTAGCGTATTGAGTGTGGTTATCAGTCCAGGGAGTCCAGTGTTGGTGCGGCGGCCGACGTATCCGTACACCAGGACCCTGACTTCTGATTTCTGACTTAATGCATGAAAACATTGATTGCCTGTGTGTTTCAAGTTTTCTTTGTGATTACTTTGTATCAGCTCACCAGGTATACTGTTCTGACCGTGGCGCACCTGTTTCCTTTTTAGGATGGCCCCACGACGGCAGCCAGCTAGGGTTCCGAGAGTCGAGCACGACGACAGCCCACCGAGCGACGAGGCCTCGGTGTAGGGCCCTTTGTCAGCAGTGGCACCGGCGGTAGCCCTACCCGCCGAGCCACCGATGCTTCCAGCCCCAGCCCCTGACGATGCACGTTGCCTTAGTGCACTGCATGAGTTCCAGCGCCAGTGACCACCCAGGTTCCGCAGGGAGACGGACCCCCAGGTAGCCGAGGACTAGCTGGAGGTAGTGGTACGAGTTTTCAGGCTAGTGAGGACACCAGCAGACCTCATGGTGATCCTCACTGCGAGCCTACTGCACGCAGCAGCGGGCCGATGGTGGAGCTTGATGCTCCAGGTGCACGATGAGGCATCTATACTCTGGACAGACTTTGAGAGCCTCTTTCGCTCAGAGTTTGTCCTAGCCACCCTCCGTGCAGTACACATTCATGAGCTTCTTCAGCTACGCCAGGGCAGCATGACGGTCGCTCAGTACTCGGCGAGATTTACTGATCTCTCACGCTACTCGACCGACATGGTACG
The DNA here is from genome assembly GCA_963277665.1 of Viscum album. Lineage (NCBI taxonomy): Eukaryota > Viridiplantae > Streptophyta > Magnoliopsida > Santalales > Viscaceae > Viscum > Viscum album. The sequence goes on from OY728127.1 coordinate 323,046,421, forward strand.
GGACCCATTCTTCTGGGCCCAGAACTTTGAGCAGGGAATGAGACATGAGATCAGGGCATCGCTGATCTCCCTCAGCATTCTGACTCAGACAGGAGTACTGGAGCGGACCCTTTTGATCGAGAGCTTCCTTGCTGAGTCTACACCAGCACCGAGACCCACCACAGGGCGACACGTAGAAGAGTCTTTTGCAGTAGGCAGTCGACGGATGACTCTTGGGTCCAGGAAGACCAGACCCTCAGGAAGACGATCTCAGGACACTGGTTCAGCAGTGCGGGGCACACAGCGCAGAGTCAGTCTTTCGAGAGGCAGACAATGCTACTCGTGCGGTGGCCAGGGCCACATGGCTCGTGATTGCCCGACCCACCGTGCCGAGGAGCAGCAGATGGTTGAGGGACCACCGAGGCAGAGGCAGAGGGTCGACCGTGGAGGTCCGCAGGGAGGAGGCGGACGTGGTAGAGGAGCTGGCCGAGAAGCAGGTGGTGGGCGACGCTTTGAGGCTCTACCACCACCACCACCAGGAGGTCCACCCCGATCACAGGGAGCTGGCAGGCAGAGACAGGCACAGCTCCAGGAAGCAGAGGCCTACGACCACGGCATGCCCGAGATGATTCGAGGTACTATATGTGTCTATTCCACCCTTACTGCAGTACTTATAGACATAGGAGTGAGTCACTCTTTCATAGCCGCTGCCCTTGTTCGGAGCTCGTAGATTCCGACAGAGCCGTTGGCTCGATCCTTACGGCTAGAGACTCCTACAGGAGTAGACTCGATGATTACGCATTGGTGCCGGCAGTGTGAGCTTACTCTAGGAGGCGAGAGCTTCGTCTGTGATCTTCTTGTAGCAGCGTCGAGGGCTTACGATGTCATCTTGGGCATGGATTGGTTATCTATGGTCCATGCACAGATTGACTGTTTTAGGCGCAAGGTGCGATGTGTACGCACCGACGGGAGCAGGTTCACCTTCACCGGTGAGAAGGGATCCTTTGCAGCACAGGATGGACTTCCGCGGAGGAGAGGGCAGCCCATCACTCATCAGTTGGCTAGCCTCATCCTAGGAGTAGTTGACGTGCGAAGTCCTGGTTTTCCTGCAGTGGTGGATCAGTTTGCGGAATTTTTTCCCGACGACGTTCCAGGGTTACCTCCTCGTAGAGAGGTAGACTTTTATATTGACATGTACCCCGGGACAACCCCGATATCGACTCCAGCATATCGGATGGCCCCCGTAGAGCTTCGAGAGCTACGGGTACAGTTGGAGGACTTGCAGGGCAAGGGGTTTATCCGACCCAGTGTTTCACCCTGGGATTCCCCGATATTGTTCGCCAAGAAGGCGGACGGGAGCTTGCGACTGTGTGTCGATTATCGTCACCTGAACCAGGTGACAGTGAGGAATAATTATCCGCTACCGAGGATTGATTACCTCTTTGATCAGCTCAATGGAGCACGGTGGTTCTCGAAAATAGACCTCAGGTCAGGCTATCATCAGCTCAGAGTTCGAGACGAGGACGTGCAGAAGACGACCTTCAGATGTCGGTATGGCCACTATGAGTTCTTGGTTATGCCATTCGGCATAACCAATGATCCAGTAGTGTTCATGGCCCTCATGAACAGGATCTTTCATCCATAACTCGATCGATTTGTCGTGGTATTCATCGATGACATTTTGATTTACTCAACGACTGAGGAGGAGCACGCCTACCACTTACGGGTTGTACTAGACACACTCCGAGAGCACCAGCTTTATGGTAAGCTCTCGAAGTGCCAGTTCTGGATACGTGTGGTCCACTTCTTTGGACACTTCATCTCTGAGGCGGGAGTTGCAGTGTATCCTGCGAAGATCGAGGCAGTGTTAGCTTGGGAGCCACCTAGGAGCATGATGGAGGTACGGAGTTTCTTGGGTCTAGCTGGATACTACTGGAGATTTGTGCCAGACTTCTCCAGAGTTGCGGCACCACTCTCAGCTTTGACGAAGAAGCGAAAACCCTTCGTGTGGTCAGACAGATGTCAGCAGAGCTTCCAGGAGCTGAGATAGAGATTGACCAGTGCACCTATCTTGAGGTTGCCTGAGGAGGGAGTAGGGTACGTAGTCTACTGCGATGCATCAGGGACCAGGCTCAGATGTGTCCTGATGTAGGATCGGGCATTGATCACCTATGGATCATGTAATTTGAGGCCGCATGTTCATAACTACGCTACCCATGACCTGGAGTTAGCAGTAGTGGTCTTCGCTCTGAAGACATGGAGACACTATCTGATGGGTGAGCGCTTTATAGTCTTTTTCTGACCACCAGAGTCTTAGGTACATCTTCTCGCAGAAGGACCTGAACCTGAGATAGCGGCGATGGCTCGAGTTCCTCCAGGACTATGACTTTGAGATAGTCTATACTACTGGGAAGGGAAACGTAGTAGCCGATGCTCTCAGCAGGAGGACGGGAATTCAGCTACTTGAGGAGGCAACAAAGCAGCTAGCCGCTTTGCAGATATCCTTTGTGGATAGAGATGGAGTAGTCTTACTTCATTCTCTCACAGTCACTCCTCCACTAATACAGCAGGTCAGAGAGGCACAACGCGGGGACGCTGACTGTGAGATGCGGCGTGCACAAATATCCTAAGGACAGGCACCTGATTGTTTCTCCTTTGGATCAGAGCACGACATCCTTTTCAGAGGACGTACCATGGTATCAGTCGCTTTACGGGAGGAGGTGATGAGAGAGTTTCACACTTCTCCTTTGGTGGTACATCCTGGAGTGGCGAAGATGTAACAGGATCTCAGACGACAACACTGGTGGCCGGGCATGAAGAAGGCTATGGCAGAGTTCGTTTCTCGATGCCTCACCTGCTAGCAGGTGAAGGCTGAGCACCAGATACAAGCAGGTTTGGTACAACCCTTGGAGGTTCCGGAGTGGAAGTGGTATGGCATATCTATGGACTTCGTGACTGGACTTCCACGCACTTCCAGAGGTCACGACTCCATCTGGGTGATTGTCGACCGACTCACCAAGTCGGCTCACTTCCTACCCATCAGAGAGCAGGGATCAGTGGAGAGCTTGGAACGTCTTTACGTTCAGGATATTGTTCGGCTTCATGGTGTGCCATCATTTATCATCTCTGATCGAGATGCTCTCTTTACTTCCCGGCTTTGGAAGGGGTTGTAGGAGGCGTTCGGGACGCAACTACGTTTGAGCACCGCCTTTCACCCTCAGACGGATGGTCAGACAGAGAGAACCATTCAGACTCTCGAGGACATGCTCCGCGCATGTGTCCTCGACTTTGGTCGTAGCTGGGAGGACCGCCTACCCTTGGTGGAGTTTGTGTACAACAACAGATACCACTCCACCATCGGGACGGCACCGTACGAGGCATTGTACGACCGACCTTGTATATCTCCTTTGTGCTGGACAGACCCTGGGGAGTCAGCACTTGTGGGGCCGGAGGTGGTCCAGGCCACGACAGAGAAGGTCCGAGTCATCCAGGAGCGGATGAGGACAGCTCAGAGCCGGCAGAAGTCATATGCTGACAGGAGGCGGAGGCCACTAGAGTTCGAGGATGGAGACCACGTTTTCTTGTGTGTCTCACCTCGACGTGGTTTACGGAGATTTGGCCGAAGCGGCAAGTTATCTCCGCGCTTCATCGGACCATTCCAGGTCCTCAACAGGATTGGTGAGGTGGCTTATCGTCTGGCTCTACCACCTCAGTTGCACCGGGTGCACGACATTTTCCACGTATCTCAGCTGAGGAGATATGTTCACGACCCGATGCACATCATTGACCATGGGGAGCTTGACGTTAACGATGGGGCGACTTTTGCAGAGGTACCAGTGGAGATCGAGGATCGACAGGAGCGGGTCCTACGTGGACGGTCGATTCCTCTAGTGCGCATCAGGTGGTAGCACAGGAACCCCCAAGAGAGCACTTGGGAGTGAGAGGCTCAGATGTGTGCTCAGTACCCTCATTTGTTTCCCTAGTTTTGATGTATCTTTACGGGGATGTAAAGCCCTGAGGTGGGAGTAATGTAAAGACCTGTAAAATTCAAGGGAAATATTTTCTTAATTTTATTTGGAATTTTATAAGAACGTGGTTTCTGACGGCACTTGATTCCGAGGCCCGGTGTTCCCGGAATCAATTTCCAAAGTTTGGCTCAGGTACATTCAGTAAAAGAACGAGCGGGTTTTCCTATCTTTTGAACCGGTGCTTGGAATTGAAATACGATGGCACCGATGAACTCACAACGCCGGTAATCACTTAAGGGAACCTTTACCGTAGTTGCGTTTGTGCGGGAGAAGAAGTTAATTATTGGGGTTTAATTAAAAAAAAGCTAAATAAAATTGTTAAATCAATTTTATTTATTTTTCAAGTGGTTAGTTTCTCCTATGGGAAGTTGGTGGTGGAGCCCACATCCACCCAACTTCCCATGTGTGGATAATTAAAAGGGTGGGGCCCACACGAACCCCCCACCTTTTCAATTTTCCCTAACTCCCTTCCCCCCTTAACCCCTCACATTCTTAAACTCCCCATTAACTCCACTCTAATTAATTTGACAACTTATGTAATTAATTTGGTGAGTTACATGTAAGTTTTTGAAATTCAAACAACTGAATTTCAAATGCTTTGTTGTGTTAATAAAATAAGTTTAGAACTTATTTTATTAGGGGTTGGTGTTGGGTTGTTTGAGATCTTTTTGGAGAAAAAGATAAGGAACATCTTCTTCAACCTCGACGAAGAACGCGAAGAACACCGTTCTTCAACGAAGAACTTCTCCGCCGAAGAACATGGTTCTTCCGCGACGCCGTATCAACGACGCAACGTTATTCTTCCACGTCGTCTCTTCCGCGATGGTTTTCTGCGACGAAATCACCATCAACGACTTCGAATCCTCGCTTTGCGACGTCGACGTCCTTTTCCCGTGACTCCCGACTTCCGCGAAGCTCGTCTTCCGCGGCTCATTGACGAACACCATTCTTGAAACCAAGGTAGGGGATTATTTTATTTAATTAATTCGGTTCATGAATTCTAGTATGTCGATCTTCGTGGTTTTCGACTGATTGTTATCGATTAATGCGAGGGGCCCGGTCTGCACAAACACGACCGACCCTCCTCCTTATTTCATGAATGATTTATTTGCGGTTGGTACGAGGAAGCGTGGTGCCGTCGCACCACGCGGTTTCATGCGAGAGATATGCGCGGCGCCGTCGCGCCGCGCCATGGAAAGAAATTCAAGGACGCGACGCCATCGCGCCGCATCGAAGAAAACCGAAGGCACCGCAGCCGGAGCAGGGCCGCGGCGGAGGGGCGTGGTGCCGTCGCACCGCGCCGGACGAACCGAGCCGCGGCCGGTTCCGGGGCGCGGCGGAGCAGGGTGACCGGCGGCTGACATCGGGCCGCCGACGTCAGTGCTGGAAGGGGACCGGCCTTCGCCGGTCCCATGGTGCAGGAACCGGCCGGCCATGGCGGGCCGGCTGGACATGGAGAACCGGGGGAATTAAATTCCCCCGACCGACAGCAGCAAGCGGCCCCATTAAGGGGCCGCGGTGTCGAACGAACCGAGGGGGAAGCGACCCCCCCCCCCCCCCCCCGTGCACAAGCAGCCAAAACGGTGCAACCGTTTTGGCCGAGCAGCCAGCCAGCGCGCCCAGCGGGCGGGCCGCCGGGCCGGGCCGGGTCGGTCCGGGCCCAAAACCCCCGTTTTCGGACCGTTTGGGTTCAATTGCCCATAACTCGGCTACCGACCTCTGATCGACACGCCGTCAGCGGAGAAACCATCCTTAGAACGAGACGGTCGTTTCGGTATATCACACTCAAGGTTTCGGAATACTTTGAGTTCGGCCGAGTTGGTTCGTACATGAAACCAACCGGGCCCTCGGAGCGGAAACGCTCATATCTTGAGCTACGGACGTCCGATTGACGTGCCGTCAACTTTTTGAGTTCCTCTTAGTGAGACGGATCTTTTGGAATACTCTGCCTGAGGTTTGGACGCAGGTGGAGTACGGTCAGGTTGGGTTTGCCTTAAAAACCAACCGGGCCCCTGGGACGAAAAAGCCAATAACTCTCAGACCGGGCGTCCGATTGACGCGCCATCTGTTGCGTTGAGTTCCTGTTGACAATACGGAACTTTTGGATACATCAACTCTGGACTATGTGACAGTTGATGTATCAGCCTCTCGGCTAGTGGAGCGGACCCTCCCGAACGAGCTTGCTGTGTGCGGGAACCCTAGTGCTGGCTGTGACTGCTACTGTGACTGCGACTATGACTGTGCAGAGATCCTCAGTGGATTCGACGACGACGACTACAACACTCAGCGATCCTATGTGGATCAGTCCTACCGATCTTGTGTGGGTCCAATCCTGTGTGGGTCAGCGCTCCGCGGTTCTGTGTGAGCCAGCGCCTACAGATCCTGTGTGGGTCCGATCCTGTGTGGGTCTTTGCAGGGGTTAGTTTCCTACCGATCCTGTGTGGGTCTTTTCAGGGGTTAGTACCTATTGATCCTTTGTGGGTCCGACGACTTAGATGGATCAGTGATCATCTCTATCATCTTCGAAGATGTATACCTGTGTGAGCTGAAACCTGTTTTCTTTCCTGTGTGGATTGTGTTGTGCTATCCTGTGTGGATTACGTTTTGCTTTCCTGTGTGGAATACATATACTTTCCTGTATGGACTGAGATGTACTTGGGCTCGGAGGTTGGAGCGTATTGGAATTGATGACTTAGGTATATGTATGGGCATATGCCTAAGTAGAGTCGGTTGTTACTTCATGATTATATCTTTCCTTTGTGGTTTATCCTTTGTGGATTTGGGAGACCTTCGGGGGTCTCAGGGTCCCTACTGAGTAGCTTATACTCACCCCTGCACGGGCTATGCCTGCACTACGTTGTGTTGGTTGAATACAACGGAAAACATTGATCGTGGTTGAGGCTTGCAGAGTAGGACGGTACCTGGAGGTGGACCACTGGGCGGGACGTACTCGGAGCGGACGGCGGGACCCGAGGAGTAGTGGAGCTATCTGTACCCACCCATCAGGTGGGATTTCCAGTGGACAGCTCGGTGTAGCGGCTTTTACTTTTTAGTTGCTGTTTTCCCTTTCGAGTTGTACTTTACTTTCAGTTTGGGTTTGTATACTGTCCCATTTACTTTTCTGCACTTACAGTTTTACTCTGTTTTTACTTAGTGTTTACTTTTCCGCTTGCTTACTCTGTGGTGCTTGTTTACTTTACAAAGGAAATGCCTTCCCTTTTTACAGGGATTTACGCCTTCGTGCTAGTCGCCGGCCCCTGGCCTATGGAAGGTGGGCTTGGGGTAGTCACGGGGCGGGCCCCGAGGACAGGTCGTGACAACCATAATGGTTAGGATTTCAGAAAGAGTCCCAGTTTTAGATAAAGTGAATAAGTAAGTATATCGTAGTGTTTACCTTCCTCATTAGTACATGATGGTTTTGTTGATATACTCACACTGACATTTCTGTTTTTAGTGAATGGATGGATCTAGCAGGAACCAAAGAGACAACAGGTTTGAAGGAAATTGTGGTGGTTCTCTGATTAAGATACTAGATAAAATGGGGGATTCGATGAGAAAACTCGTGGTTGTTCTAAACCAACTATCAAGGAGTCGTGATCAACCACTTGAACCTTGGTATGATCTGTAACGCATCATGTACGAGATGACCAATCGATGTGGAAGTTCAGGTAATAATTATAAAGGAAACCATTAGAGTTTATATGATCCTTACTTTTGAGGTAATTATGGGTTATTATATGTTATGATGGAAAATGAAAGGCATGAGGTAAACTTGAGGTTAAAATATGTTATGATCATTTTTGAAGATTTTATCTCGTTTTTGGGAATGTTTTAAGAATTATATAGTTTTGTAAAAAGGACAACACGCAGACCGTGTGACAACCCATCACATCGGACAAAGCTGCGAGAATCAAACCCACAACCAAAGTGCGACTGGTATTTATCGCCTACCACTGGACTACGTGAAGTCCCTGGTTAGTTTGACTAATTCTTTTTAGTTAGATGATTTTAGGAATCAAGAGTAAGTTTATTTTGTGTTATCTATGGAAATGATTAACCTATCATCAAGGATATGTGATTAGGTTAATTACTTTTCAATATGAGAATTTAAGAGCAACTGATGTTATTTGGAGATAAAAGTTAATTTGTACCTTGGAAGACTATGTCACTAAATCCTTCAAATATTTGGGTTTCAATCTTAGTTTGGTTTACTTTGAAGAATTTTATGGACAAATTTTTTATCAAAAGGTCCTCGTTGAACTTTTGGTTTTGTTGGACAAATTTTGGAGATTAAGAATAGATTTTCTTTTTATAAAGGGGTTATCCTTTTCTGGATTATCTGATCTTGTACTAAACATTTTGGTTTTGGTTTTGGTTAAAGTCTAAAGACATGGGAAGTATATAGTTCTCATTTTTGGATTAGGTGATTCTATATAAGTTGATTATAGTGAACAAGTCTTCCTAAATAATCGTCTTTTGGAGAAAATATTAGTTTGTGTAAGAAATCTAATAAAAGTTGAAAGTCAACATGATAAGTGATTATGTTTCCTTATGAATAAATTCCTCAATAAAAAGAAACTTAAAACAAAAATGTTGTCTATTAACTTTTCCTAATGGGGAATCGAATACCGTTTAACCCATCACATGTTTGTGATTTTCTTGTGGTTAACTTTCTCCTAAACATGTTTTCTATCACTCTCCATCAGAACATGACCCTATGTCTTCTCCTCCATGTGCATATTTTCCTACATGGAATCCTAGTATGGGTTAACTCGGGTGACCTCTGTACTTCTCTTTCTTTATTTTAAATTGATTTTTTACTGACTCTTGTTCTAATGTGGGACTTTCAAAGATGTTTCCAAGCCCAATTTTAAAATTGTGAGGACGCAATTCCCAAAAGGGGGGAAGGATATAACACCCCAGGTAAATAAAGAATATGACATTTTTATATTTATCCATATTTGTGAATAAAATATTAATATTATTTAAAGGGGATGCTATGCTCGATGGCGTACCCAACATGCAACAACAAGTTTCTTGGGAATCTTACATTGCACTCTAATAATAAAATAATATTATTTTAAATAGTAGTTAACACCTGGCCGTTGTAATGGCGGGAATGAATATAACTAACTACAAAATGATTATATATGTTTGTCAAATATTTTTACTTTTTTCAATAAATGTTAGAGGATTAAAAATGCGAATGAATCCAATTTTAAGGGTAAACATTCTAATATTCTTTAAAAGGTCGATTAACCGCCTTTTGATGGAAAACCTCTTTTAAATCCACTTTTTGACAATTTTATGTGTTATATTTGACAAAATAAAATTCTTCTTTAAAATAGAGACATCAAAATTTAATTTGTGTAAATTTTTGGTATCTTTCCGATAAAGTTCATTTTTTAATGAATAGTGAAAAATGTTGTATTTTAATTCAAAACCTCTTTTTAATATAATTTATTTATTTGATTAGATTATATTTTGAATTGTTTTTAAAGTAAAATTAGAATATATTTTTACTATTTAATACAATAGTGGTCATTGTAATTAATTTCACTTTGAAATTTGACTTAAACTAGTGTCAATCTTTTAATAGATATTGTTTCATAAAAACACGCTATTTGTTTTGACAGCAGTAATTAATTATTAGATTAATTAATGAAACTTATATGTTTCTAATTTTGTAAAATAGACATCATTTTTTATTTCGGAATATCAAATATAGCTTAGGGTGAATTTTTGGCATTTTTCTGAAAAACATCAATTTTTGATGAATAGTGAAACCACTAAGTGGTAGTTAAAGAAACTGATTTTTTGTTTAAATGAAACTTTTCCACCTTTGTGTTTTTAATTTCAAAAATAAGACATACATGGTTGTCATTAGGAAGTAAAATGTGGTTCAATGGGATTAAAATAATTTTTTGGTGAATAGTAACTTATTAAGTTTTTAATCGCGATTAGAGGTAATTAGTGTAGTTTAAGGTAAAAATAATGTTTTAATAAACTGAAATGACCTAGAAACATGTCCTACCCTCATTGGATGTGTCATTTCCGACCAAGAAAATCCATGGGTCAACTTTGGGACCCCATGGAGCCACTTTGGTTGGAAAATGACATAAATACCTTTTTATTTAATGTTAAAGTAAAAATGACACAAACATGAGATGTTTTACTAAAACAATTTTTACATGGGGTTATACAAGTCATAGTTTTGACTATAAATAGTCATTAGAAATCTAAAACGATTTCCTACATCATAGTGTTTTTTATAATTTTTAGACATTAAATAAATTAAATTATTTATGACATCATGATGATGCAGTGGTTACCTCATTAATAAAGGAATTAAATAAAATGAAAATATAATGTTAAAACTATAACATAAACTTGTGAAAAACCTATTGGATGAGTATATTTCGAACCCTTACCACCTTATACTCGAAATAAATCAATGTGGGACCTTTAAAATCCGAAAATCATTTGAAAATAAAGTAACATTTTGTAACTTTACAAGAGTGCCCCTCCTCTCCTCTTACAAAAGGCCCCCACCCCTACCTCCTTACCCACACATCTAAATCCTTTGGCTCGGCCAAAACCTGCTCATTTTGACTCTCCACAACCCTCTATTACTCCTAGAAGCCTCACTTTGGGAAGAAGTCTTCCCAAGGAAGCCTTTGAGCTCAAATCAAAAAGAGTTACCCGATTTTAAGGTAATGTCTTCACTTGTGTTCTTTTGTTTTATTTTGCTTCTCCAACCCCTAAACTATTTTTATTAATTTATTTTGTAACAACTACAGTATCTTCAATATACTAGGATTTTGTTATAATAATCATTCTAGCTACACTTACACACACCTAAATCTAATGGTAAAAGAACATACTGTTTCTGTGGATGGTGAATTTCTGCCTCACGAAACGATGATTGTTCAACACTCATATAACACCTTAAAAGGTGGACATTAAGATGTCACTATATTTATATATGATATATAATATGTTTATGTTTTACTTAAGCTTCTGTATTTTTCTTTTGTTTCATACCTTTATGATTTCGATTGTGTGTAAACACGATAATTTCATTTTAGGAAGTGCGGACTACCGCCCCCTCAAAGTGATTTGATTCGTTAATGCCATATGTGGGATGTATAAAGGATGGATTTAAAGTTATTATATATGATTTATGTCACATATAAATGATGAATATAATTATGGAATTAAAATATACATACCTCTCATTTGGTTTTAATTCCATTAATATGATATAGAAATGAAAGTAGCGTTCATGCGTACGTACGGCTTACCGTCTCCATGAACGGTGCATTTCATTTCTTACCTCTAAAAGATTATGTAATATTATAAATACATGTATATTCTGGATATATATGATATATATGATATCCAAATCATGAATATCATTCTGGATATAATGAACCTTTTACCACACAAACAACATGTAATTGTAAGAAGTCCACTTTCGACTTAAGAACCAAATATCGAAAAAACAAACATTATTAACTTAAATGATTACATAATGTTTATAACATGGAAATAAGTGATATAAAATGAATAATGAACTTGAAAAAGGTTCTTAATCAAGTATAAATTAACTCAAGTTTATTATTCAGGACGTTAAATAACGATCGAGTCAAGTCGGACCCGAGGTAAGGGATCCTACCCCTCTCTTTCTTTTTAAGTACACTCTTTTATGTCATTCATTTTAAGCTCATATTTGTTGTGATTGGGATGTTATTTTATATTAATCTAACTTTAATTTTTATGTTAATATGATTAGAGACCCTATACTCTCTCATCAATCCATTTTGGAAGTTTTGAGTGGCGCCGTTAGGCTGCCGAATTTTCGTAAGAGATCTAACCTCTCCATTTCTTTTTAAGAACTCTCCTTTATGTCACTTCTTTTAAGCTCCTCTTTGTTATGTTGGGGGATGTTCTTTTTACTCTTTCTGTAAACTTTATGTTGATATGATGAGAGACGTATTTTATCTCATCAATCCATTTTTGTAAGTTTTAAGTGGCGCCGTTAGGCTGCCGAGTTTTCCTAAGATATTTTTCATCTCACTTTTATTCCCGTGAGATTTATGCTACATTTTCCACAATTTCCTTTGAGTGGTGTATGTACTGCCCATTATTTTACTCATTGTGTAATATAATTTCATTTATGAGTATTTACATCAATTTTGTATTGTTCTTCTTTCACGGGGTGTATGTTTCGAAAGATACCCATGTCGGTAAGGGAACCTTTCACCCTCCTCTTTTTAAAAGACTTCTTTTGTTATGTCTTTTAATTCATATAATATTAATATTGGGATATGTTATTCTATATCCTTATTGATGTAAATTTTATTCCCAAGTGATGATATACCCTTTTTATCTCTCATCAACTCATTTTCTGAATTTTGAAGTGATGCGGTTAGGCTGTCGAATTTTACCAGGGGAACTTTTTAACCCAATTTTGTTTTCTTTGGGTTTAACATGTAGTTATTGAATATGTCATTCTTTGAATATGTGTGAATGAAATTTTATTGTTTTAAACTTAATATCCACTTATATTGGGTGTATTTATATTCGTCACACATAATTTTGAGATTGATTTATCCTTAATTTAAGGATTCCTTCTTTATAAGGGATTTCATCACATTTTACATTTCTATTGAGACTTAATTGTTGTTATGAACAAATTAACTATTATATGGTGTATATACTCTCCTTTGGAATATTATATCATGAATCCATTTATTCTCATGATATTATAAAGTTCTGACTAAATGTTATTCCTCAATTATTGTATTCAAGTGTCTCTAATTTTGGTAAAAACCCTTTAACCAAAATATCGCTTTAAATGTTTTAATGATTTGTTATTATTAATATCCATGTTTTCAGAATAGTTTTAAGGATTTATTTATAAGGATATTAATGTTTTAAAATGTTAAAATCTTCAAGGTGGTATGGGACTTCATCTTAATCTCCTTTCATTGAGGCATATTTTGTTTTATACACAACTTTCTTTTATACGGCGTATAAACCCCTTTGACTTTTATGTTTATTCAAAAGGAAAATTTTTTATACGAAGCGTTTACTAAACGACAAAAGAGAATGTTTTTGTCGTACGTGTGCGGCGACAACGACTTCTCCGCCGCCGTGACCATTATTTGAGTTTCGGCTTCCTCTACAAGCCATACCTTCTTTTTAAAAGAAAAATAAATACAATGTTTTACTTTTCTTTTATTTTGGTATTGAAAATGGTTTTCATAATGTTTTTATTATATCAATGTGTTGTATTGATATCTTGTGATTGAAATGTGGAAATGTTATGTTTCCTTTATGCATGTTTTATGTGATACGATTATGTTATGGTTCTTGGGCATTATTATGAAGACAGGTGGTTCCGTGATAAACTAAGGGCGGGTGAGCCCGATATAGCTCTCCAATGCATTGGGTAACACAAAGGAGTGAAACGTTAAAGTTTCTCCAAAATTATTTAGGTAATATACTGTGATGGGTATTCCAGACGTAACCAAGAGGGTTACTCCCTACGTAAGAATGTTATGAATGCCTCAAGTTACCTTTATGTCTTATGATTTCTATGATTTATTCATGATTTGATGAGATATGTTAAAGTGCATATGTTTTATTGGTAATGTATGATCTCATTATTATGTATATATGAACTCGTGTTTCCTTTCCATATTATTATATCCCTTACTGAGTTTTTGATGCTCATCCCAAGTTTTTGAAATGTTTTTCACATGTCAAGGGAAGGGTACATGATATGATGATAGTGTCAAGGAAGTGTCAAGAAATAATCCATGTTATTTTTTTAAATATGTTTCCGTTGATGGAAAAAAATGAATACTATCTTTTATGTAACCACTTTGTATAAATGTGGAATGTAATGCAAGTTTTATGATCTAATTCTCTAAAACTCTAAACTTGAAAAGATCCTCAATGTTTAATCTTGTAATAACTCAAGATTAAGTAAGGTTTAAGGTTGGGGCCTTATATAACATGCATGGGAAAAACATCCAGAGAAAAGCATTCAACCCTTATTCATAATAAATTAACCTTTACACAAGTATACAAGCAAGGCAGACAACCAACAAGGGTAAAACGGTAAACACGCAATACCCCGTTTAAGGGTATTGGTGAAAATTTCAAATAGTACTCAATGACATTCAACGGGGAGGTGAAAACCACGTACCTCGATGTTAAGAGATCACTATACTCTGGAATTGGCCCATGGCTCGACCTAGAACGTGGTAGATCCCCAAAAACATCTAAAACATTCAACAGAGGATAACATGAGGAAGCAGAGGAATCATTAAATAAGGCTCAAGCAGAAGAGAGAGCTTACCGAGGAAATCCCAACCAATTATCAGCGGTTAAATCAGATATCAGATGGAGGATCGAGGGCTCAGAGAGGGATTTTATCCATATAGGTTCTCTCAGATGAAGAAATCCTAGATGAAGATGGTTATGGCAATTAGACGCGTCCCAGATGCATTTAATGGAAAAAAATATACGGCATGTCATATTTAAGTGCACGACGTGTACTCTCCGTTTCCGTACTCTACTTTAGGCCGCCTCCAAGTCACCCTCACACGGCTGTGTGCATGGTCACTACACGTCCATCACCCGGATACCTGTGGTAACCAAGTACACGGCGTGTACTCATAATGTACACGGCGTGTACTCCAAAATTATCCATTATTTCCTCTTTTTCTGAAAAACAACCTGAATAAGAATGCATACCTGAAAATAAGATTTGTGTTCTTACAAACCTCCCCCATTAAAGAAATTCATCCCCGAATTTCCCTAACGTGGCGTAAAATAAGAAACCTCAAATAGTTCTTGCCACTGTGCTCGTACAACGGCCTCCCACTCCCAAGTCTCGTCCTGTACCCACATGTGCTGCCATATCACTCATACCAGAGGAACAGACCAGCCATGTTGAACCTTTGTACTGTGATCAATAATTTAGATAGGATGCTTCTTGAACAATTCTTCCACTTCAAGCTCAATCTCCTCGGGTTGAAAGGCATGAGACGGGTCTGAAAAGTTACGTAGGAGCTGAGAAACGTGAAAAATGTCGTGCAAATCCCAGTACCTCTAGGGTAACTGCAACCGATAGGTAACCGGCCCAACAAAGCTACCTCTACAGCCTCGAGGAAACATAATGGTGATAGGCAGGGCCTACCGTACAAAGCCTCATAAGTTCCCATCTGAATAGTTTCTAGAAAACTATTATTGTAGGAAAACTTTACAAGAGGTATTTGCTTCTCCCACAAACCTCCAAAATCCAAGGTGCATGCTCGGAGCATGTCCTCAAGAACTTGAATAATTCTCTTAGACTAGTCATCTTTCTGAGGGTGGTAGGCTGTACTCAAAATCACCTGTGTACCCAAGGATTTATATAGCGCCTTCCAGACCCGAGAAGTAAAATGTGCATCCCTTTCTAAAACAATTGAGTGTGGAACTCCATACAGATGGAAAATCTCATAGATGTACAACCATCCCAGCTCATCAACACTGATGTTCTCCTTTATCGGAAAGAAATGAGAGACCTTCCTAAGTCTATCAATGACATCCCATACTGCAACATTCCCTCGAGGCAACCTCGACAACCCCGTTCCGAAGTCCATCGCGATGTCATTCCACTTCCACTCGGGAATGGGTAACTGCTGTAAAATCCCCTCTAGTCACTGATGGTTTGCCTTTACCTGCTGATAGGTGGAACACCTCCTGAAAAAACCATCCACATCCCTTTTCATACTTGTACACCAATACTGATGGTGTAGATCATGATACATTGTGGTGACACCAGGATGAACGACCCAAACTAGGGAATGAAAATCTTGCATCAACTCCTCACGTATATCTGCTGGAACCCATACGTGCCCCTGGAAACAGAAGATTGCATCCTTGGCTATGGTCTATCATGGAATTGGGTCCTCCCTTGACATAATTTCCCATAGTACTAGGATTTCATAATTTGATAGCTACCTCATTCTCACTCGATCAAGAAGAGTAGAGGTAATAGCTATAGAAGAAAGAAACATATTCCCCTGACTGTCGTGAACCTCCAAATGAATCTTAGAGAACATTGCCATTAGCTACCACACACTATTGGCCTCCTGAACTGCCTGTATCTGAGTCCTCCTACTCGATGCATCAGCCACTATGTTGTCTTTCCCAGGAGTATAGGAAAGTTCAAAGTCAAAAGACTGGTGGTACGCAACCAACCTTCGTTGTCTCAAATTTAGATCACGCAGAGTGAATATGTACTTGAGACTCTTGTGGTTGGTGAAAACCACAAAATTCTCTCCTAGAAGATAATGTCTCCAACATCATAAAGCATGGACAATAGTAGCTAACTCTAGATCGTGCATCGAGTAATTCCTCTCATGTGGCCTCAACTACTGATACCCATATGAAAGGAATCCATATCCCTACATAAGAAAGCTCCCAGAGCGATACCAGATGAATCAAAATAAATAATATAGCTCTTTACTGGCTCTTGGAATACTAGTATCGGTGCAGACATCAACCTCCCTTTCAACTCTTGAAAGGCTGACTCACAATAATCTGACCACAAGAACTATGCACCCTTCTTTGTAAGACTAATCGGTGGTGCTTCTAAGCGTGAAAAGTCTTGTATGAAATGTTTGTAGTATCCATCCATCCCTAGAAAACATTGCACCTCAAAGATGTTCTTCAGCTGCTCCCAGAAAACTAATTCCCTCACTTTTTCCAGGTCTACAGATATTTCTATCTCTGAGATAACATGACCTAACAAGTGAATCTGATCCATCCAAAAATGGCATTTTTAGTAAATAGCATATAACTGATACTCTCTCAGTGTACTAAAAATGATCTCAAGATATCTGGAATGGTTGTTTAGAGTGTGAGAGTACACCAAGATATCATCCATGAAAACCACCACAATTGAATCCATGTATGGTTGGAACACTCGGTTCATCAGTTCCATGAAAACTGCCAGTGCGTTCATGAGACCGAACAATATAACCATATACTCATATAGACTATACCAACTATGGAAGTTTCTGAGAGGTATATCTAATAGTATAACGGGAAACTGATGGTAACCTGAGCATAATTCAATCTTTGAGAACACTTGGGCTCCTTGAAGTTGATCAAAGAGCTCATCAACCCTAGGCAAGGATATCTATTCTTTACCGTCAACTTGTTCAGCTTCTGATAATCCACAGAAAGCTTGAGGGTACCATCCTCCTTTGCAAACAGGACAGGCAAACCCCAAGGAGAATTACTGGGTCAGATGAATCCATTTTCCTGTAACACCTCTATGTTCTTCTTGAGCTCCTACAACTTAGGTGTATCAATCCCATAAGGAGGAATGGATATTGGTGCTACTCCTGGCAGTAGCTCAATAGAAAATTATACCTCATCCTCCAATGGAAAACCTGAAAATTCCTCAGGAAAGACATCTCTAAAATGATCCACCACTGGAGGAAAGTCCATTTGTGAAGTCCCCTGGTCATCCATATAAAACAAGAAATCTAGGTTGTAACTCCTCATGACCAATGATGCTCTAGACCCCCTCTTCTCACCTGGACATCCCATTCAACCTTATGAAGAAAGGATTCACCTTATGGTGATGTAAAACTCACCCTGCGATGATAACAGTCGATGACTACCTGGAAAGGAACAAACCATTCAATCATGAGAATGAAATCATAGAATGTCATCTCTAGTACATAGAGGTCCCATAAGAAGTGATACCAACCAACTCATAGAGGGAACTCCCTGTACTGATGTACACTACTCGTTCTAGTTCACAACAGAGTGTCTAGAATCAATATATTGGAAGAGGAAATTATGCAGAGACCAAGGATCTCCACAAAAACAATAGATATAAACATATGGGAAGACACCATATCGAAAATATCAGAAGCTAAAACTAATCCTACTAAGATCGTACCTCGAACTATAGAGGGTCTGGGATCCTGCTCGTACTGGGTCTGCTCCACTGCAAAAGTCTGGCCTGTACCATGACCCTGTGACTATGCCTTACCACTTTGAACTCATCCCCCCTGATGTCATTGAATGCCCGATGACTAACCACCCTGGCCACGACCTCCACCTCGTCCTGAACGGCCGGAACAACTCCAGTTCCCTGAATGGTGAGAAGCTTGTGGTGCTTCTCCTGAACACGGAGTCATAGAAGAAACCCTATCACCAGCTGCTGGTGAGAAGATCTAATAGAAAGGCTGAAGGTGACCCATCTTTCCACAAGATCATCATTCCACTAGGTATCATGGACAACACGGCCTTGTATGACCGCTCTTTTCACACTGGTAGCACACCACTTGGCTACCAGAAGATGCATCCCACCTACTCTGATCTCCTCATGTAGTCTCCTTTCGGTGCCTCCTACTATCAATAGGACGAGTAATAACTATAGATGCTGAACCGCCCTGGATCACAGCTCCAAAATCCCTCAGATTAACCAATGTTATCAGCGCCTAGTTGACGATAGAGGATATAGAATTCCACCTGAAGAATTTCACCTAAGATCAGATGACGTGCCTCAGACCATCCTCAATCATCCATGCAAGGAACAAATCATCTCCCCCAATAAAGGGTGTAATGTTCTGCATCTCGGTGATGTGATAGGAATAATCCAAAATAGTAAGAGTACCCTGCTCCAAACTCATAAACTCTTAGGCTTGATTGTACCTCATGGTCTTCGGAAAGAAGTAATAATAGAATATGCATCAAAAATCATCCCAAGCCGTATTCTACTGGCTTCTCGCCAGTGAGATTACATCCCACCACCTCTTGGTGGAGTCTTGATGCATGTAGGTAGAGAGCTTCACCCTCTTCTTTGGAGGTATCTCCAGATGCTCGGAAATCATCAGTGTGGCTTCTAGCCATGACTATGTAGCCTGGGGTCCTCCATCCCCTGAGAATGTGTGAGGATGCTGCTTCTGAAAGTCCCACGTCAATTCTACCATCGACGGGGTAGGGGGATGCGCTCCCTGAAAGGTCTGCATCATCCTCCAAAATACCTCTCTGAACTGTGCATCAACACCTATGTCATGTATAATGGTTGGTGCAAAGGATGGCATGCCATGAGGATTTTCAGCTAGTCCTTGATCAGCCATATCCTATGTTTGATCACTGCCTAGAAACTAGTGTACAACCGGAGGATGTCTCGGCGTAACGACTCTGCAAGGTCAAGCACACACCTTAGATCAAGATTGTAAAGGACTAAAAACTAGAATTATAAGAAGGGAACAATATAAGGAAAGCTCTAAAGTTTTACAAAACATGACTACACGGCGTGTACCATTACAACACGGCGTGTTCCCGTAAGTCATTTACATGGGTGTGTACTCCTACCTAAACTGGTCGTGCAACACCCCAATCACACGGCATGTTGTCTTAACACACGTCTTGTACTTGATTCCACATTCCCTATCCAATTACTTCTACGCAATTAAGCCACACGGTTCTCTTAAGCAGGACTACACGGCGTGTTGATGATAGACATGGTGTGAAATAAACAAGATTCACTTGGCTCGTGTTGTTAGTGACACAACCTGACAGACGACTAACACTACACAGTGTGTTAAAGGAGGATAGGGAGTTTACGTGAATTCATAACACCAACCCATGTTGTTAGTGACATGACCGGGTTCCGGGGTCTTCCTAAATGGTGTGGTAAATCCTGACAGGGCGTTTATAGATTAGTGTATATCTGTCCGTGTTGTTAGTTACACAGGAGGACACAAGGTCAACATTACATGGCATGTTCAACTAGTACACGACGTGTTCCTAAGAAGTATTCCCTATCTCATGTATCTGCCCAGATGGCCTATGACACAGTTAGAGACTACACGATGTGTATATAAAGTACTTGGCATGTACTTAAGAAAACTATTTCTCCCCGAACAGAAGAACACATGGCGTGCAGTCAAAACTACATAGTGTGTATTTTGGGTTTTTCCCAGACAGTAAGCCTTAGAAACTACTCTAGAACACATAAAAACACTGAAACAAACATTTAAGGTTCCAAATTCCAATCTGTGAGGTCCCATACTCCTTGAAAATCAAAACATGGCATCTTATACAAGTTATAACAAGGTAAACAAGTCATTGATCCACCAAGTTCCGTTCCATGAGGGCCCATAACACCTCAAGAACCAATGTTTGGAATTCATTCAGAAAAAACCTTACACGAACAATACCCTATCAAATAGAAGGTATTTTTACAAAGGCATCTATCACAGTATCATGCATATTCTACACAACATCTATCACAAAAACATGCAATCGCTAATTCACCCAAGATGGCATGGCAAAAATGCATGGCATGTGATTTCTAGAAAGTGCCTATATGATGAATGGGATGGAATACCCTCATCTAATCGGGTTGCGATAGAAATAGAACCACAAAAACATCAATGGAACAACACAAAACATGTGAATCACCCATCGATGAAATAAAATCAACTGTAAAATTGAAAAACAGAAAAAATTGTAATAAACGATATAGATTGGATTTTCATTGTACACAGGTTAGATACTCCCAGGGACAGCTTATTACCATGTAAATATTCCTTCATATCCCTAGAAAAAGGCTCCAAACTTTAATTCATGAGAAAAGAAACCCTCTGATTCCACTTTGTAACGTCCCGGTTCTGGAAGCCACACAGAGGTGACCCGTACCCAGTTGGTCACATGGCCTCAAGCGGATTTCCCCAAATGCCAGAGGCTTCCGGCTAGCAGTTAGGGCCATGGGTGTGATAGTGGGGAAACAATGCCCTCATTGGAAGAGTAACATAGTGGAAAGGGAAGAAATACATAATAGCAGATGAAGAAAATATACCCACAATAGTAAAAATAGAATACTAGAATAACAAACAACTAAAGCACATATATAAATGATGCATGGTACCAGTGTCTAGGAAAGTAGCTAACCAAGTCACAATTCTGGAATACAACTAGTACTAAACCAAACTACAAAAGAAACAAATAAACAAATCCTCACCATCGCAAGCCTATGCTTGGTCCCATGCTCTCCAGATCCAATGCAATACAAGTACCAGAAGTAGAAGGGCTCTTTCCTGTATCAATACCTACAGCAATATAATCTTTTTTGACCCAAAATCTTGGCTCAAACAGGGTGTAAGACTAAATCCCAATAGGAAACCACCCAATGATATGTGCATAATAGTAAGTGAATATATGGAAGGTAAAAGTACAGAATTAGTAAACAAGAAAGTACTCAGTAGAATATTTCATCATTTCAAAAGCAACTAACCAAGCACAGTAACCCTCTGGAAAGTGCACATAGCCTATACCCTCTGGTTCAGTTATATAAATATTTAAATACTCTCTGAGGAAGCACACATAGTCAGTTCCCTTTATAGTCAAAATTAATTCAAGACTCTTATAGGAATCTCACATGGTCAGTTCCCCTTATAGTCTAAGGTCAGTCAAGGACTCTCTGAGGAAGCTCGCACATTCAATTCCCCTTATAGCCCCAAGGTCAAGGACTATCTGAGGAAGCACACACGGTTAATTCCCATTATAGCCTACTACGCTAGGTTCTCACGACCCTGCGTAGGTCAATGAGCATAGAAATTCAATATGGAAAAAGTAAACCTATAGAACTACTTGGATAACCAGTCTATAACATATCAAGTATGTCAAAATACAACACTCCACCCTACAACACTAGGAATGGAAAATAGGAAAGGCGGCCAAACGGCTAAGCAGACCAAAGGTTGTAAATAAAACATGCATCGACAAAAAATCCAGAGCATAGTAGTCAACCCTTATTTGTAATCAATGAACTGCTACACAAGCATACAAGCATGGAAGGCAGCCCACAGGGGTACAATGGTGAACAAGAAATACCCCATTTAAGGGTATTGGTGAAAATTTCACATAATAATCAAATACTTTCAACAGAAAGGCTCAAACCACCTGCCTTAACGTTAGGAGATTTCTATACTCTAGCCTCACCCATTGGATCGACCTAGAACACAATAGATCTACAAAAAAATCTAAAAAGTTCAACTGAGGATAGCTTTCTGAAGAAGAGGAATCATGAAACGAGGCTCAAGAAGAAGATAGAGCATACCGAGATGATCGCAACACAACCAATGATGGTCGAATCAGAGATTGGATGGAGGATCTAGGGCTCAGAGAGGGATCATGTCCATACAGGTTCTCTCTGACGAAGAAAATATTGAAGAAGATAGTTCTGGCGATTAGACGTGACCCTGGTGCGTTGAATTTAAAAAAGGTACACGGTGTGTAATTTTGAAGTACACGGCATGTACTCGTTGTTTCCATACTCCGCTTTAGGTAGCCTCCAAGTCACCCCCACACGGTCGTGTGCATGGCCGCTACATGGCCAGCACTCGGCTATCGGCGGTAACCGAGTACACTGCGTGTACACATAAAGTACACAACGTGTACTTCGGAAATTTCCAAAATTTCCTCTTTTTCTCAAAAACAACCAGAATATGAAAACATTTCTAGAAAGAAGGTCCGGGTTCTTACAATAGTTTTAGGATATTGTTTTAATATTTATTATCTTATTTATTTAAATCATTTATTAATGAGGTAAATAGTGCATCATTATTTTGTAATAAATAATTTAATTTTTTTGAGGTTTAAAAATTATGAAAAATATATCATAATTTAGGAAATCGTTTTATCTTTCCAAATAATATTTTTTGTAGAAAAGATAACTTATATAACCCTATGTAAAAAATAATTTACTAAAAGATATTTTTTTATGTCATTTTTGTCTTTATTTTAAATTAATTAATTTAAAGTGTCACTATCACTCCCAAGTGGCTCCATAGGGTACCAAAATCGAGCCAAGGATGCCCATGGTCGGCCATGTTTCATCCAATAAGGTTAGGACAAGTGTTAAGGTAATTTTATAATATTATAAAATTCTTCTTACCGTTAATTACCCAATTTTCCTTTAACTGCGATAAATAAAAGTCAAAAGCTACTATTCACAAAAAAAATTCATCTTATTGAACAAAATTTTACTTACTAATGACAACTGTGTATGTATAATTATCGAAATTTAATCCATAGAAGTGGTAAAATTCCATTAAAATGAAAATGACAGTTTTTAACTACTACTTAGTGGTTTTAGTATTCATCAAAATTTAATGTTTTTCTGAAAACTACCAAAAATTCATCCTAATATATATTTTATATTCCAAGTTCAAAAATGATTTTTATTTTAAAAAATTAAAAAAATAAGTTTCATTAATTTATTTAAAAATAATTCTTGTTATAAAAAAATAGCGTGTTTTTAAGAAACAATTACTATCAAAAGATTGATACTTGTTTATATCCAATTTCAAAGTCCAATTAATACCACTGACCAACATTGGATTAAATAGTAAAACATAATATAATGAAATTTTTAAAAAAATTCAAATGATAATCTAACCTTATAAATAAATTTGAAAAAAGGCACTTTTTAATAAAAATACAGTATTTTCCACTATTCATAAAAAATTGAATTCTATTAGAAAA
Organism: Viscum album; assembly: GCA_963277665.1. NCBI lineage: Eukaryota > Viridiplantae > Streptophyta > Magnoliopsida > Santalales > Viscaceae > Viscum > Viscum album. The sequence goes on from OY728127.1 coordinate 323,070,006, forward strand.
ATACCAAAAAATTACCCAAAGTAAATTTTGATGTCCCGATTCTAAAGAAGAATTTTATTTGGTAATATAGAAAATATAAAAGTGACCCAAACTAGATTTAAAGAGTGTTCTCCATCAAAAGGTGGTAAGTCGACCTTTTAAATAATTTTAGTGTATTTATGTTTAAAATTTCATTAATTCACATTTTAAGCCTCATAATTTTGTTGGATAAATGTAAAAACATTTAAAAAACATGTATAATAATATTGTAGTTAGTTCTATTCATTCCCACCAATACAATGGCTAGGCATAAAATACAATTTAAAATAATATAATTATATTATTAGTGTGCAATGAAAGATTTAAAAGAAACCTGTTGTTGCATATCGAGTACGCTATCGAACATAGAAACCCCTTTAATGTGAAATTAATATTTAATTCACAAATATATATAATTATAGAAAATGTATTATTGTTTATTTACCTAGGATGTTACATCCTTCCCCCCTTTTGGTAATTACATCCTTGCAATTTTATTCACTTATCAAATAAATGGGGGTATTTATCCCTCATCTCATTTTTAGATTTCCACATTGACTCATCAACTATATGTTTTTTCCACAAAACCTTTACATGGTGAATTAACTTATTCCACCACACTAGCTCTCTATGGTAAAGAATATGGACTGGTTGTTCCTCATAAGAGAGATTCTCTTCCTATTGAACTACCTTTAGGCTTAAAAAATGAGATGGATTTGGCATATACTTTCTTAGCATTGAAACATGAAAAACATTATGTACCTGAGATAAAATTGGAGGTAAATCCACCATGTATGCAACTGATCCAACTTTCTCTAGGATTTCGTAGGGTCCAATGAACCTCAGACTCAAATTTACCTTCCTACCAAAATGCTTTACACTTTTCCATAGGGAAACTTTGAGAAAGACATGATCACCTACCTCAACGGAAATATCCTTCCATAGATTATCCTCATAACTTTTCTTTCTACTCTGAGCTATTCTCACATTATTCTAAATCAACTGAACCTTTTCTACCATCTCTTCCATTAATTCTAGTCCCATCGGTTTTCTTTCACCTAATTCATCCCTAAAAGTTAGAGTTCGACGATTATTTCTATAAAATGCCTCAAATGGAGCCATCAGTTTACTAGAATGAAAACTGTTATTATATGAAAATTCAACCAAAAAAGATGATGGTCTCAACTTCCCTGGTAATCCATCAAAGAAACACGTAACATATCCTCCATGGTCTGAATTGTTTGTTATGACAGCCCATCTGATTACGGATGAAAAGCTGTAATATAATTTAATTCAGTTCCTAATGAATTTTGAAGGCCTTTCCAAAAGATATAAGTAAACATAGTATCACGATTAGATATAGTGGAGAGGGAACTCTGTGCAACATGACTATCTCTTTAACATACAAACAAGAAATTTGATCTATAGAAAAAGTATCTCGAATAGGAAGGTAATGATCAGATTTAGTCAACCGATCAACAATAACCAAGATTGAATTATTACCTCGAGATGTCTTTGGTAATCCCACAATGTAGTCTATGGATATATTTTCTCATTTCCAATATGGAACTTGTAAATACTAAAGAATCCCATTCGGTAACTACCACTCTACTTCAACCTGATGACATGTCAAACAATTCATAGTAAAATCAGCAATATCTCTTTTCATTCCATCCCACCGGTAATACTCACGATGATCTATATACATCTTAGTACTTCTAGGATTAACTGAAAATGGAGAAATGTGAGCTTTATTTAACAACTCATTCTTCAACTTTTAATCACAAGGCACACATAATCTCTTCCCAAACCTCAATACACAATCATTATCAATGTTAAATACCGGAAATATATACAATTCTGAACCAACTCTACCTTTTTCGGTAACTCACTGTCTTTCTTTTGCGCTTTCTTTATTTTTTCTGATAGTGATTATTTCACTGAAAAATGAAACAAAACATAATAATTTCCTATACCAACAACTTCTATGAGAAATATCAACAAATCAAAAACAAAAGGATATCATTCCAAACATACCATGGTTAATGAAACATTAATTTTTTGACTCAAATCATTAGCCACTTTATTTGATTTTATCAAATGGTAAAGGATAGTGTAACCATAATCATTGATTAATTCCAACCATATCCTCTGTCTCATGTTCAATTAATTTTGAGTGAATATATACTTAAAACATTTGTGGCCAGTATATATTTCAGATTTTACTCCATACAAATGATTCCTCCAAATTTTTAAAGAAAAAAAAAGCTAATTCGAAATCATGTGTAGGGAAATTTGACTAATGAGGTTTCAACTGACGTGAAGCATAAGCAATTACCTGATCATTCTACATTAGGACACAACCAAGTCTTATCAATGAAGTATCACTATAAATAACAAACTCATCATTTCTAGAAGGTAGTTCCAAACTGAAGCATTCACCAATCATCTTTTCAATTCCTGAAAACAGTCATCACATTCTCTTGTACAAAAGAACTTAACACCTTTTTGAGTTAACTTAGTCATTGGACTAGATAAACATGAAAAATTCTCAACAAACCACCAGTAATAACCTACCGAACCATGAAAACTATGAATCTTGGTTATATTTGTGGGTCTTGGCCATTCTTCAACCACTTTTGTTTTAACAGGATCAACAATTATTCAATTTTTTTAATCAATGTGACGAAGGAAAAAAATTGTTGTTACCAGAACTCACACTTGGTGAATTTTCCATACAGTTTAATTATTTTAATGTTTCTAAGACATCAAGTAAAATGACTTTCATGATCCTCATTACTTTTAGAAAAAACCAAAATATCATCAATGAACACAACCAAAAACTTATACAATATATCATGGAAAATTATATTCATAAGATCCATGAATACAGCAGGTGAATTTGTTAAACAAAAAGGCATAACTACAAATTCATAATGACCATATCTAGTACAAAATGTGGTCTTCAGAATGTCTGATTCATTTACTTTCAACTGATGATACCCCGACCTCATGTCAATTTTCGAAAAATTCTGAGCTCCCAGGAGTTGATCAAAAAAAATTATCAATATGACGCAAAGAATACTTGTTCTTAACAGTAATGTTATTCAATTCTCTATAATCAATGTAAAGTCTCACTGAACCATCTTTCTTTTTAACAAACAAGACAGGATCACCACATGATGATGTGCTAGGTTGAATAAAACCTTTATCTAATAACTCCTATAATTGATTCTTTAACTCCAAAAGTTCTATTTGAGAAATTCAATAAGGGGGTTTGGAAATTGGCTTAGAATAAAGAACTAAGTGAACAGTAAATTCAACTTCCCAATCAGGTATAATACCAGGCAACTCATTCGAAAAAACACCAAGGTACTCATTTACTATTAACACATCATTAATTAGAACAGTTCCTTTGTTTTCAATAATTTGTTCATGGTATCATTCATTTCTATCTTTTACTAGTTTCTCAGCTTCCTGATATGTTATCAAAAGAAAGGGTTCATTATTGTATACAAACATAAAATATTTCTTAAAAAAAACTTCTTTAGCTCTGCAGTCAATCCTATCATGATAAACAGAAATCTAATCCATACCAAAAATAACATCAAACACTACTAGAGGCAAAACAAAAAGGTTTGCAGGTAGATTCATTCCTCACACAAGGACATAAAGGTTCATATAATTTTTTTTGTTACAAAATTTCCTCCTGGGGTTTTTACCATAAGTTCCAGATTCATATATTGATATGGAATTCCCAATTTACTAAAAAAAATCTCTAAAATGAGCGAATTTGTATACCTAAAATTTAACAATACATTGGCATAATCTGGAGAAACAAACAGTGTACCTCATACTACTTCATTTGATGGACCATCACCTATTGATGTAGTTGCAACAGATTTCACTGCCCGTTCATGCTTGTAGTTCGACTGCTTTCCCTCAGTTGAGTTCTTCGTTGGATACTCATTTTCATAATGACTCATTTCATTGCACTTATAAAACATTAATAACTGTAAATCATATTTTCCTTACCATTACCATGATATTTTTTAGTGCAATTACGAGCCTTATATCCCATTTTACCATATCGGTAGAACTTACCAGAATTCAAAAGCCATTCCCCAGCATGCTTTTTACCACAATTTTCACAAACTGAAAACTTAAGTTTCATACCATCAAACTTTTTTGAAGAGTTCTTCCCTTTCATTTGCCAACTAGACCTCTTATTCTGTTGTATTTCAAAGAACACCTGATCATCTGAATACTACATTTCCACCTTGTCCACACAACGAATAGGTTTTTCATAACTTTTCAACTCATGAGAAGATAAAGCCCTTTGATAATTTGTCTTTAATCCTGAGTAAAACGGTTGATTTTACTATCAAGATCTCGTACGAAATTTGAAGCATACCTTTACAGTCAAGTGAACTTCAGTTCATAAGAAGCCATTGAGTCATCCTCCTGCCTAAATTCTAGGAATTTTTTCCATCCTAAGACGGACCACGGTAGGAAAATATTTCCCAAGAAACATACATTTGAATTCATCCCAATCATGAGAATCAATCTCTTCACTATCCCTAATGTTTTCACCATCGACCACCACTGATCAGGTTTACCTTCAAAATGGTAAACAGTGAGACTAAATTTTTGATGTACTGAACACCCCATGACATAAAAAAATTTCTCCATTTCTTTATTCCACTCTTCATCTAGCACATGGTCATATGATCCTCTGAGTGATGAGGGATGTTGCCTCATGAAATTCTCCACTATTGACATGTTCTTATGTGGTCGATATGGCTGATCTCGTACATGGATACCACCACCATTTATATCATGAGTCAATTGTTCCATCAATGTAAAAAAACTATTCAGTTCCAATTCTGACCATTTTAGGTTGCTGATTTGGAAGGTTTCCTTCCTCCTGATGTCGTCCCAACATAGTTTCCTTGTTTCCTCTGTAGAAAACCATTCTGAACACATAAATATATTAGGCAAAGCAACATTGTAATCTGTAAATGCTATATCATTTTAATATTAACATAAATTAATTTATGGACATTAATATAACAAAACGCTGACACCTAAAGTTATCTATATTGACCTCTAATACCAACTATAAGGACCCCAACTTAAACATTACATAATCTTGAATTAAATGAATAATTGACATTGAGTATCTTTTCGTGTTTATATTTATAGAGAATTAGTACATAACTATTACATTACATCTCACAAATTGCAATCTAGAAACTTCTACTCAGTTTCAATTTTTTGCATAAATCACTTGAAAAAAAGAGTCATGTCTAGTCCCATGTTTTAGATAACATAACTTTTCCTTGATCCCACCCTTGACCCTATTCATCTTTAGGTCCTCTAAAAAACAATTCAAAACATGGTATGAGCATAGAAAGCTCACTAAGGGTTATAAAACAATGAATGAAAACATTAGTCCATCATTACATAGATAACATAAGCTCTTTAACAAAACTCATAAAATCATAATATTTATGAATAACACATGGAAAACATAAATCATAGTGGAAAATTGTTGCATACATATCATACATGCATTGTAGCTATCATGGTTTCGTAGGGAGTTACATTTGGAATACCCATCATATTATATTTCCTAAATCTCTTAGTAAAAACATTCACATTTACCTCTATCACGTTACCCAATGAATTGGAGAGATATCTCGGGCTAACCCGCCCTACGTTTGTCACGGAACCACCCGTATACGTAAAAATTTCACAAGAACCGTAACATATTCATAACACATAAAACAAACATAATGGAAAAATAACATTTCCCCAATTCAATCACAACAGTAGTAATGTTTGATAAAATTTTATTAAGAGAAATGATTTCATATTTTATTCTATGGACTAAATTATCATTCTCACAAGAAATTGTTTTGGAATTCTTTTTTTCAATAACATTTTTCATTAAAATATTTTGTTCAAAGTCCATAGAAAGTTTACCCTTTTCAAAACATACATCCATAAGGGTTGTTGAAATGTTCTAAAAATCAAGAGTTTTTGTATCATGATCTTTTGAAAGAGTTGTTATTTCTTTTGTAATAATAGTTATTCCATAATTATCCTTATCAAGCTTCTTATTGAGTTTGGAATTCTCATTCTAATGTAATTAAGAAAATATTGATACATCTTCAAAAGAAGGTAAATTTTCCTCTTATGAATATTTTTCTTCATCCAAAGTGTATGAATGTTTCTAATTATGGTAATTATCATTTAATGATACATTTGTAACAGATTGTGAATAGTGTACCTTAGCCACAAAAAAATGATTTTCAACAGGTAGTCTAGATATGAGTCATATATTATTCTTACCAGAAGATTCATATTCTGAGGTTTCATCTGATGAATAACCACCGCATGTACTACATGTTCATTTTCATTCAAGGATTTCTTCTTCATTGAATTTTAGTACTTTTTCTTGTTTAGTTCATATTGTTTATCCTTACTGAATTTTCATTTTATTAAATGAAAATATTATCTAATATGACCTACTCTTTTACATTAAAATTATGTTATTTCTTATTCTTTCTTATCTTTTATATTAATCTTATTGAATCTGTACTAAAATTATTTATTTTAAATCGTCATGTTCATCCTTCCATCAATATTGTATAACTCATTTTCTGAGTGGTCACTTTCACTTGATTAGGATATAACAACTACTTTCTTATCTTTGGATCTTGGTACTACATCTAGTTTCTGGGCATTGAATGTAAATGCTACACTTCCATTACCATTATTTTTCTTTTTTAAATAATCATTTCTTTTCATTATTGTATCATGCAGAAGAAGAGTTCCAAATATCCCATCAATGTGTGATTTGAGTAACCTTTATGTTCTCATCAATACCCTTCCTTTTTGACTACCAAAAATTTGGAATTATATCAATTATCTTGTTCACAACCACATCAAAATGAATTCCATTTACACCCATAGATTGAAAATTCTTAACAATTTTCATAAATCATTATTGTACCTTTCATACTAGTTCATCATAAGGAAAATTGAACACATGATATTCTGCTCGATGCATGGCTCTTCTTGTATCTATAAATTTAGTTAAACCAAAATGTGTAACTTCCAATTTATTATAGATACAATTTTATTCTTCAATTTATGATATACGACTATATTTATTCCTGGTCATAGAACACAAAAAATTATTGTGTACCTTGTTTTTTAATTTATATTCTTATTCCTCTTGGCTGGTGATGGTTCAGATTTCTTTTTCTGTTATTTTGTATTCTCTAGTAATCATGACAGTGTTTTCAACTCCAATATTGATTAAAAAAGTCATAATTAATTCTCTCAAGTACTAATAATCATTCCCATCATAAATAGGTGGTCTAGTTTGATTTATATAGTCAATTGATCCAATATTCATTTGTTCCATCTTATAAATATATACTTTTTAACTTTGCACGTTAGTGTAGTAAGTAGTTATAAACAAATGATTTATAAAATAAATAAAATTTTATTAAAGATACAAATAAATCAATTTAACAAATTAGTGTGTACCTACTTTGATACCAATTATTGGATTGTAATATTCATGTATATGTATTTTAGATGGAATAGTACAAGAGGGAGGGTGAGTTATAGGTTTAAACACTTTGTATTCAAATACTTAAGAAAAAAATTATTTTAAGAGGTCTTAAACTAATACAATTCAAAACCAATACAATTGACCATACAGGACATGGATCCAATAAATATGATATGTTGTAATACCGCAAGTAAGGGAAAAACAATTGTATATTAATTGAATACAATGATCAGAATAATACAAATTAAAATGATTATACTATAAAACATACAGAATATATTAATACAATATGTAATGAACGATTTTTAATTGAAATAATTTCAATAGAAATTAATATTGATAAAAAGATGGAATAATACATTTCTTTTTTAATAAAAATATTAGTTGAAAGTAAAGGTATTGCAATTTTTCTTAACCCAAAAGAGTAGGGTATCCTTTCATCATGGATAAAAGGTCTATCTTACCACCAACATAGTAATACCTCTATATGATGATCGGCATGACTACATTCCTATCCCTAGAATCCATCAATTGAGTAGGTAATCAGCACCTCTATCTTTCAAAAAATTGAATGTCCTTGATACGATGATCAATACCACTACCTCATATCCCCAGAAGCCCTCTATAGTTATCACAATGATTAGAATCACCAAGAAGAAACAAATAAAATTTAAAAATACATGAACTTGGAAGAATCCATTAACTTCTTGCATCATTAAAGAATTAATGTGAGGAAAGATAAAATTCAAAAAAAATATCCCTCTATAACATGATGAAAGAAGATGTTATATATTCTAGTTTAAAGGACATCATATTTTTTGGCCACAGGTCCCAATAATCATATTTCTTCCAATGGACACATTTATTTGAAAACTTCAGAGGGACATGGACACCTGGCATTAAAATGGTCATAACAAACCGAATACACGACATAGATTTGATTGGTAAATAACCAACACAATAAAATCATTTTAGTTAGAAAATACTATGTAAATGATATGAAATAATGAGTATGAGTAACATTTAATTAATATTGAAGTTATTATAAGGGTTTAATTCATTTCAAAAGTACAAAACATAACCTTGTTACTAGGCTTATCATGATAACAATGCATATCATGATTACAATTTATAACCTCGATGTGATTCTTAACATAGTTATGATGCACGATATTTAGACAAGTTACAATGCTTGAATACAATGCATAATAATAGTGTGATACATAAAATTGTTAAGATTCACGACTATGATACAATTCATCACCTTGTTATGATGTATGATTATGATGTTATACATAACCTAGTTACGATGCACATGGTAATGATGAATGGCCTGGTTATGATACATGACTAGGTTACGACACAAGTGGTTACGATTCATGATCTTATTAATCTACATGTGGGTACGATTCATGACCTGGTTACGATACATATGGTTAAGATTCAATACTGGGGTACAATAAAATTGGTTACACTTCATGAACTGGTTACGATACATGGGGTTATGATCCATGACCTGGTTATGATACATGTGTGGTGATGCATGACCGGGTTACGATAAATGTGATTACGATGCATGTGGTTATGATGGAAAGCAATATATTTGATTATGATAATAAAAAAATATACATGAAAAACAATGTGAGAGATTACGATTGTGAAACCACTTACTTGATAAACTATATATGTTATAACGATATATGTGATTTGTGATTTTCAAAACAAATGATTGATGGAAATTCAAAAAAACCTTTTAACTCAACCAAATTTGTAATTATAATAATAGAAAATCATTTATAAAACTTATATCCATTGAATATATATTGAAAAATTCATTTCTATTGTGGTTGGTTCAACACCATCCTCGTTGTTATGTCTCATTTAACATCAAAACCTAAAAAGGAATATTGTATGTATGGAGTTAATGAAAAAATACAGAATGTTTCACCTAATAATTATCGAGAATGTTATATTTCTCCATATATTAAAAATATTAATGAAATATTGTCTTAGTAATTTCAACATCCCAATACGATCAAAACCATAAATATTATATAATTTTATTATATTTTGGATTTTTAGTAAACATATAACATGTCAGTTTATATAAATATAAAGACTCTATAAATATATAATAAATTTTATTATATAACTCACTAAAAAAACTATAACTATAATAATCCTAATGAAGATTCATTAGAGAATATAAATTGAAAAAACCCATGTGGTTGATATATCAAAATTAGATAAAATAAAAAAATAAATTATTATAGTAAATAGACCATAAAATAGATTATACATGAATTTTTTCATATTTAAATACGTAATATAAATTATTATTTTTGATTTATGATATTATATGGACATAAATATCCAGGACCTATAGTAAGGCATCTTCTCAACAATATCATTACTTTTTGGTTGTGCGTTCTATTTATTTTTCTCATATTATCTATATCCTCTCATTATTTCATTTTTCAACATCATTGATATATGTACTGAATATAGATACATAGTTCAACAATGATTTATTATTTGGTTAAAATACAATATTTTTATGTTCCCCTCTAAATTCCCTATTTTATAAAACATTCCTATTTAAAGGGAATATATTTATTTCAAATACGCATTTATGTACAACACCATCAATTTTTATATTAAATATATGGTTTCTAACAACCCAAATTTATTTATGGAATATATTTAGGATCATTACTAGTTTTATTGAAATTATTATCCCTATTTCCTCAATAATCCTTGTTTAACATTTTTATTAATTCCCTACATAATATATTTATTTACAAACAAAATTATCTAGGGGTTTTTATGTATTCTCATTACCTACCATAATTTTCATGAATATTCATTATTTATTCATTTATTAATGCATATGAATAATCTAATCCCTAATTCCATTGGAATAATAATGATATTAATATTGATAATTATCTAAAAAATGAATATGAAACACATTTAATTTTCATGGTTTTTTCCTTACAAGTATAACCTACATAAATGATAATTATATACAATCTATATGAATGTATATTTTATGGGTAAAAAGGGTTCTCCTATAATTAGACATTCCCCAAATGTATTTTCTAATTACATAAACACATGATATTCCATATGTGGTTTCTTGGGAAGTGATCTTAACAATCTATGAAATGTCTTCTTGGTAGTGAGCCACAAGTTACCCATTTTACATCATGTATTATATTTTTTGAAAAATATTTTGATTAAATGACCATATTTTACAAAATTATTCATTCAATCATTCTATTAAAAATTTAATTTCCATCACTTTTAGGTCATCATAATATGTATCTTATCTCAAATGTAATAGTTTTCATCAATATTTACCTTTATTATTCTCTTAGTGGGCTATATATATTTCCATTTTTGTCATTTTTTATATCCCATGAATATCCTACAAAATAATAAGTGTGGAAGGTAAGATGGGATATATTTATGAATAATTAAACAATGAGAATATTTTAATTTTATATGTTGATATATTTTTGAAATAGTCACCCAATATAATGGTACTTGTCATTTAAGGGTTTTATTTCATGTAGTGTTTTGCTATGAATAATGAGATAATATGGTCTCATGAGTTTGTTTCATATAAATTTATAGATATTATTTGTTTACTAGAATATGAATATATTATTGAAAAAACTATGAATTTGTTTGAAGAAAATACCCTAAAACATTAGTAATATATGTAGAATGTGTTTTCCAATAAATGAAATCTATCTATGGATAAAAAAAGTGGAAAAATATAGGAACAAATTATATTGAGTTTAAAAACCATGAAGTATTTTTTTTGTTATTTTATATCTCTTCAGTTAGTGTTGAAAAATGGTTGATAACTACAAACATGGAATGACCCTCCATGGGGTAAATATTTATTTCGTTCTAATTTTCTTTATAAATTATTATGAAGTATTTCATATGTAATTAATGAATTTAAAGATAGAATAAATTTTTTAGTTTATTAAGATAATATAAAGGGAAATTTACAATGTATAACATTGACTAAAATATAAAAATTTATATGGTAACCTATAAATTTAAATCATTATGTATTACTTATAACCATATAGTGAACCTTTTATATGATTATTAATTTGATTATTATCATCCATAATTTTCATTAAAATTACAATATTTTTGTATATAATATGAATCATTCCTGAAACAATGTGATGGGTAATGTGATAGTTTCCAAAATGAGATACCTAAACTTGTGAGAGAAGAAGTCACGTACTTCATGGATCAATATTATCGACTAAATTGAGTCTTGAATAATAACATGAATCATATTAAACTTCCCTCTATTCCAATGAAGGCGAATGTTGTGGTCGATCCTTTAATGTGATAGTTTCCACCTACTTATATTTGATATTATGATATCGTATTTTTTATATGATAGTTTAACTTCATTAATATTATATTCTATCCAATTCAGTAACCTATGAAATAGAATATATCATAGATAATTTATCACATTAATGCGGAATATTATTAGTTCTATACAAAAATCATGAATACTTTGATAAATATTGAAATCGAATCCATGGAATGAGTATGACTCCAGATGATATTTTTGAATAAATATTTTCCTCGCACTCATATTCCTACAAATTTTAGGGAATTTGATAGAGACAAGAAAAATAAGATAATTTTTTTCATTTAATTAAATGAAAGAAAACAAAAGGAACACCTGATATCATATTAGATTTTTCAATTCCATTATATTCTAGGATTATTTAATTAATTTTTTAATAATTCAATATTGTTAAAAATCCATGGAAATTAGTAACTTTTATACTTATGAATATATTCTTTAATTTTACGATAAATTTTACTTATAAATTGTTGATTCTGATTATTCATATAATTATATATATATGAAGTATATAATTGAGTATAATTCAATATGATTATTGGATAAGTCATGTGAAAGATAGAAATTACCTCACAAAACATATCATGTGTATGAGTAGAGATATTAAATAAATTTCCTAGAGGAAAAAATGATATTATTCCATTGCTTAAGAGAGGGTTATCATTTCAATTAATTTATAAGGAAGATGTAAAATGTTATTAACATGATGTAAGAAAAGATAAATACAATCAATCATAATTCGAGGGTCAAATGATACAGTTGCAAGAAACACACACACTATGAAAGAAACAACCCTTAGATAATGGTTGTCTATGATAACAGAATAAAGACCTCGAAGGCCATGAGAGAATGTTTAGCATTATTATATCGATGGTATCTTTGTTATTTATCTTAAATAGAAAACATATTATTTTATTCTTTATTCATGAACTCATTCATATCATGAATTATTAATTAATATTTTTATAAATGTAACGCCCCGGTTCCCGGTGCCACTCAATGGGTGCCCCGAACCCGGTTCGCCACGTGACCTCAAGTGCATTTCCCCAAACGCCAGAGGCTGCCGACTAGCATTGAGGGCCCGAGTCTGATAGTGGGGAAACTATGCCCTCATTTTTCAAAGTGTATCACAACGGAATAAAAAATAAACATACAAAAACAACAGAAGAAGTAACAGTATATGAAACTGAATTGGGTAATTTATTAAAGAAAGGGAAACTGGAAGTCATATATATATGAAGATGCAGCATGTCACTATTCTATGAAAACAGCCAGAACATGCTATGTAGCAGTAAAATACAATACAACTAAAATAAAAGTACAGAAAGTAGAATAGAACAGCCCACGGCATCACAAGCCAATGCTTGGTCCCATGCTCTCCTACGCCCCAGTAATAATCAAGTACATGTATAAGGGCCCTTACCCTTATCTACACTGGCAGAAATGTAATCTGTTTGGCCTGAAAAGCATGGCCCAAACAGGATTTGAGAGATGAATCCCAGTAGGCACCCACCAAAGGCCCATGCCCAACTGTGTGAATGCATGCAACAATAGTGTACAGTAGTAAAATACCACAAAGTAAGCATTACTGAAAGTAACTAACTTAACCAGTTATATTTCCATTTTAATATCCATTTAATAATTTAATATAAAATATCACCACAGTGAATATTCTAAGTAAAAAGCTAATGTCCTAAGACACGTAAACCCCTACCCTCAGGTAAAGAGTATCCAACACAAGAATCTACCAACATGCATACGGATATTGCCCACAGGTGTAAGAAGTGTCACCCACAGGCACAGAATCAGCTTCCCATAGGCACGGAAGACGTTACCCAGAGGCTAAGTAGTAAAATTCCCACAGGCTAATCACAACACTGCCCTCAGGATAAATAGGTAACTGGGCCATGCCCAACATGTAAAAAAACATTCACAAGAAATTCCCCTCAATGCAATTCTTTAAACATTACATTAATGGCATACCCTCTAGTATCCTGGCCAAATGGCTAAACAGAGGAACGCACCCCTCGAGTGGTCCATGATCCAAGAAGTGATCCCAAACAACATATTAATATCACAATTAATTACCTTTAAAATTATAGGTAGTTAAAATAGTCACGTCCTCTGCCACACGACACCCCAACTTGGGTTTGTGGTACCAAAATACACAAACCACACAACATTTGGAAAACTAAACACCAAGCCACCTACCTTATACACCAACGAGTGGTATACACGAACGCTGATTCCAGAACCGCCCAAGAATGACATAGATATGGCGTGAAAAAAGTTTCATTCAACCAAAAATAATGTCCATCAGAGGAATAATTGGTATGTAATACACAAGGAGATGGAAGCCCTTACCCATGCGGTTCCAACGAGATCATCCAAGGCATAAACAGATTCCCAGTTCGCGATCGAGGGATCTCTGAAGTTCCTGCCATCCCCTCCCGTTCCTTCTTCCCGTTCAAAGCTTTCCCTGTGAACAGGGGAGGCTACTGCCCATTTTAAGCAAAAAAAAAACAAATTACACAGCATGTACTTCCATGTAAACAGCGTGTACTTTCAATATTTAACTTTTCCTCTGGTGGCACCGCCACACTGTTCATCCATCGACATGAGTACACGACATGTACTCCCGAGTACATGGCGTGTACTGTCACCCAGCTAGCGGTTGCTCCACCACCTTACTGTTTTGGTCTTCCGACTGACTACACGGCGTGTAAAGGACCACTACACGATGTGTAGTCGATTCCTACACCCTTCATCGCCGATATGGCCATACGCCCCATGTACTCATCTCACACGGCCAGAAGTACACAACATGTGGAAAATTACACGGTGTGTACTTCCAAAATTTAGGATTTTCCCATTTTCCATATTTTCTCAAAAACACTTAAGGAAAAGAGAAATGAAGAAGCTTGTACCTCGAAAATAAGAACCGGGTTCTTACAAACTTCCCCCCTTATAGCAATTCATCCCTGAATTTCCCTTCCAAGTGTGGTGAATATATAGCTCAAAATAACTCTGGCCACTGAGCATGTACATCAGTTTCCTGCTCCAAGGATTTTTCCTGCACTCGTCCATGCTGCCATAGCACCCGTACGAGAGGAACTGACCGGCCTCGGAGAACCTTCATGCTCCTATCAACGATACAAATCAGATGCTCCTCAAATGACACATCCATCTGAAGCTCAACCTCCTCAGGTTGAAAGATGTGAGAAGGGTCTAAATGATAATGGTGCAACTGAGACACATGGAAGACGTCGTGCATGGCTCGGTACCACTACAGTAACTGCAACCGATAGGCAACCATCCCGACTGGCTCCAGAATCTCAAACGGCCCCACATACCTCAGTGAAAGCTTACCCTGTCTTCTGATCCATCTATGTCCCAGCCTCAGAAAAACACACAATAAAACCCGATCCCCGACCATGAAATCCAATGGTCTTCTGCGCTGATCAATATAAGACTTCTGACGAGACTGTGTGGTATCCATCTGCTTTTGAATTAACTGGACCTTCTCGGAAGTCTCCTGTACGAGACGTGGTCCCAATAATGCTGCCTCATCTGCCTCTGACTATCACAAAGGTGATCAGCATGGCCTACCATATAAAGCCATGTATGGTGCCATCTCAATAGTCTTCTGAAAACTATTGTTATAGTAAAACTCGCCTAGGGGTATATGCTTCTCCCAAGAGCCCCCAAAGTCTAGGATGCATGCACAGAGAATGTCCTTAAGAACTTTTATTGTACGCTATGACTGGTCATCTGTCTGAGGGTGGTATGATGTGCTCAGAAGCACATGTGTACCCAGTGCCCTCTGAAAACTCTGCCAGAAACGAGAGGTAATGTGGGCATCCCTATCTGAAATCATAGAACGAGGGACCCCATGAAGACGAACGATCTCTTGGATATAAAGTCTTCCGAGCTCGTCAACACCGAAGTTCTCCTTGATCAGAAAAAATTGATCTAACTTCTTGAGTCTATCCACAACAACCCACACGACACTATTTCCTCGAGGTGACCTCAGAAAACCTATCACAAAGTCCATCGCGACATCATCCCATTTCCACTCCAGAATGGGTAACTACTGTAATAGTCTGGATGGCTTATGGTGCTATGACTTCACCTTCTAATAGGTGGAACACCTCATAAAAAAACCAGCAACATCTCTTTTCATACTCGACCACCAGTACTAACGTCTCAAGTCACGGTACATCTTGGTAACCCCGGGATGAACTGACCAAGCTGAAGCATGAAACACCCGCATAATCTCCTCACGTATATCCCCTAGAACCCACACTCGTCCATGGAAATGAAAAACCTCATCAATGCCTATCATCCAACCAGGAGGAGGGTCCTCACTTTCCACCGACTCCCGTAGAACTAGGACTTCTAAATCCGATAGCTATCTCATCCTCACTCTGTACAGGAGGGTAGAAGTCACAGCTAAAGATGAAAGATAGGTCTGCCCCTGACTATCGTGCACCTCTAGATGCATCTCAGAGAACAAGGCCATAAGATGCCACTCACCACTGGCCTCCTGCACTGCCTGTATCTGAGTCTTCCTGCTCATGGCATCAGCTACTGCATTACCTTTACCAGGTGTATAGGAAAGCTCAAAATCAAAGGACTGTAGGTATTCGACCAACCTCCTCTGCCTCAGATTAAAATCACACTGAGTAAAGATATACTTGAGGATTTTGTGGTCGGTGAAAAACACAAAACGTTATCCCAACATATAATGTCTCCAACAGCGCAACACATGCCCAACTACAACCAACTCGAGATCATGTGTCTGGTAATTCCTCTCATGTGGCCTCAACGGCCGAGACCCGTAAGAAATAACTCAATCTTCTTGCATCAACACTGCTCCCAGTCCAATACCTGATGCGTCACAGTAAACTGTATAGATCTTCCCCTGCTCTAGGAGTATTAGGATCGGTGCTGATGTCAACCTTCCTTTCAGGTCTTGAAAGGATGTCTCGTAAGCTTCCGACCAAACGAACTTCACACCCTTCTTAGTCAGACCCGTCAACGGTGCTGCTAAGCGGGAGAAGTCGTGTATGAAGCATCGGTAGTAACCAGATATCCCTAAGAAACTCCATATCTCAAAGACGTTCTTAGGCTTCTCCCAGTAAAGTAATGCTCTCACCTTCTCTGGGTCTACTGCAACTCCTGCCTCTAAGATAATGTGACCCAGGAAGTGAATCTGTCCATCCAAAAGTGGCACTTTGAGAGCTTAGCATATAGCCAATTCTCTCTCAGTGTACTCAATACGATCTCAAGATGGGTGGCATGGTCGTGTCGAGTATGAGAGTACACCAAGATGTCTTACATAAATACTTCCACAAAAGAATCCAGATATGGATGGGACACTCGATTCATCAGATCCATGAAAACTTCTGGCGCATTCATGAGTCCGAACGACATAACCAAATACTCATACAGACCATATCTACTCCAAAATGCTATAAGAGGTATATCTGATGGTCTCATATGCACCTGATGATATACTAATCTCAATTCAATCTTTGAGAACACACGTGCTCCATGAATCTGATAAAAAAGATCATCTATCCTCCGCAAAGCATATCGGTTCTTGACCGTCAACTGGTTCAGCTTCCGATAATCCATGTAAAGTCTGAGGGTACCTTCCGCCTTCTTCGCAAAAGGGCCGGCGAACCCCAAGGAGAAGTATTGGGTCAGATGAAACCCTTCACATGTAACTCCTCCAACTACCTCTTGAGCTCCTGAAACTCTGGTGTAGCCATCCTATAAGGAGGAATGGACACCGGTGTTGCCCCTGGCATATGCTCAATAAGGAAATACACCTCTCTCTCCGGCGGTAGACTTGAAAAGTCGTCCGGGAAGACATCCCTGAAACGATCAACCACTGGAGGGAAAACCGTCTGACAGGTCCCCTGATCATCCAGATATAAGCTCGCAATCTGGGTTGTGACTTCACCTCACCCACAATGCTTTGGTCCAGTTCGACTCGCCTGAACATACCACTCACCCTTGTATAGAAAATCTTCACCCTCTGGTGACGTGAAACACACCCTGCGATGATAGCAGTCTACAAAGGCTAGAAAGGGAACCGACCAGTCCATCCTGAGAATTATGTCATAAGATGTCATCTCTAAGACATAGAGGTCCCAAAGGAAGTGACACCCACTAATCTCAAGGGGGAATTCCTTACACTGATGCATACTAGTAGTTCTAGTCCCCAACAGAGTGTCTAGCGTCATTATATCAAAAGAAGTAGAAACACAGAGCCCAAATATCTCCACAATGGCCACAGATATGAAACTATGTGTATCACCCATATCAAAAAGTACTAAAGATAAAATAGAAGATACTATATTAGTACCTATGACTGTAGAAGGTCCGGGATCATGCTCCTACTGGGTATGTTGCACTGCATATGCCTGCCCAGTGTCGCAGCCCTACGACACAGCCTGGAAACCCTGAGTTGTCCTGCCCTGCTATCTCTGAGATCCTGGTGCCTGTCCACCACGGCCACGACCACCATCTCTGCCTGCATGCCCTGACGTATTCCAGTTCCCTGACTGGTACGAATCTGCTGGTCCTGCTCCCGCACACGGAGTCTACACAGAACCCCCCTCACTAGCCATCGGTGGAAACTCCCTACAAAAGCACTGCAGATGACCCATCCAGTCCCAATCTCGACACTCCACCGGGTCTCGTGGACACTATAGCCTCTTGTGCCCCTCTCTACCACACGGGTAGCACATGACCTGTCCACCTAAAGCATTCTTCTGACAGGTAATACCACCCTGAGAGAAGTCCATCGATCTCTTCCTCTTGCCAGTAGAAATAGTACCAGTAATTGGTGCTGAACCGCCCTGGCCCACACCACTAGATTCCCGAAAGTTCCCCTCTATAATCAATGCCTGGTTCATAATAGCATGTACAGTAGGCAACCTGAAATCATTCACCAGTGCTCATATGTCATAACCAAGACCATCCTTAAAGAGTCTGGCTCTCAATGTCTCATCATCCACCAGCACGGGTGCAAAACACTGAAGCTTGGTAAAGCGAGTAGAATAGTCCATCACTGACATAGCGCCCTGCTACAGATTCATGAACTCTCGAGCTCTATCTGCCTTCAGCTTCTTGGGAAAGAAGAAGTCATAGAAGACTACCTGAAGGTCTTCCCTTGACATGTCCCTGTGATGCTCTAACTGGGTGGTAACATCCCACCACCTCTTGGCGGAATCACACAGCATATAAGTCACGAGCTTGACCCTCCGCCCTGGAGGTGTCTCAAGATGATCTAAAATAGTCTGCATTGATCCTTGGCAAGACTCTATAGCCTGTGGTCTTCCATCCCTTGAAAATGTAGGCGGATGCTACTGCTGAAAGATATGAGTCAACTCGGCCATAGAGGTGGCAGCCTGCGGTTCTCCATGAAAGGTCTGCATGAACCGCATAAATCCCTCACGGAACTGCACCTCCGCGCCTGTGTCTAGTATAACAGCTGGCGCCACATCTGGCTCTGCTGAAGGATCAACTGGTAGCCCATGGCCCCCCATCTATGGAGTGTACTCATTGCCGCTCTCCTGGCGAACAACGCGCGTTCATCTAGGCCGCATGACATTACAAGGTGAAAAACACACCTTAGATCAAGATTTATCAAAGATTGAAAGCGAGGGAACCACAATGGGAACAAGAGGAAGAAGGCATTTCAAGATTTTCAAAACAAGACTACATGGCGTGTATACTGACTACACGGCATGTACCTGACTTCCCTTTCCCTGCCCAGGTCCTTTTATATGGCTGAGCCACATGGATCCCATTGAACAAAAACTACACAGTGTTTATAATATCTACAAGGAATGTATTGTGTTATTTTCCAAATACATGTGTCATTTGTGACACGGACGACTACTCAGCTTGAAACTACAAGGTGTGTTACACCCGCACACGACATGTACACTACCCCGTTCCCCAGCCACATGGATAACTCCACACAGTCTGTCCTCGGACAAGACTACACAGCGTTTCCCATATATACACGACGTGTTCAAGGAGAGGTAACACCGACCTGTGTTGTTATTTACACGGCTGAGTCCCCAGGTCACACTACACGGAATTTCCATCGTTGACACAGTGTGTTAAATGAAAGAGTTCACTGACCATTGTTGTTAGTTACACAGCCGGAATCTGGGTCAGACTACACAATGTGTGCCATAGGGGACATGGCATGTATGTCTCAAGGTCTCCTCCGTATGTGTTACTCGTTACATGGGCGGACTCTGGGTCAACACTATAGGGCGTGTACATGAGTTGCACGACGTGTTTTACCCATGCTCTTCCCTTCACCGTGTCGCCGCCCACATGGTTTGTGACACGGGAAGAGACTACACGGCGTGTACTCAGGGTACACGGAGTGTACTCAAAAAGTGTATTTTTCTTCCCGAATAGAAGAACATACACGCCGTGTCTAACGATACTACATGGCATGTATTCTGGGTTTCCAGACAGTATACCTCAGAAACTTCCCCAAAACTCAGAAATACCGAAAAACAACACCTAAGTGTCAAATTCTGATCCGTGAGGGCCCATACTCCCCACGAATCAAAGTTTTACATCTCTTATGTGTTATAACTAAATAACCAGCTAATGATCCACCAATTTCTGGTCAATGGGGGCCCATACTCCCCAAAGACCGAATTTTGGCGTTCATTCTATAAACAGGCTCAAATAAAATTACCCTATTACATAGCAGGTATTTATCAAAGTAGCTATCACAACAACATGATTTCCTAACACAACAACTATACCAACAATATGAAAATTCTAATACACCTACATGGCATGGAACTATGCATGGAATGTGATTTCTATCATGTTTCTATATGATGCATGAGACGTCATACCCTCATCTCATCGGGTTGCAACTAAATTGAACCCACATATAAAATATAAACAACAAAATCCAAGTGCGTCACCCAACGGTGAAATCAAATCAACTGTTAAATTTGCGAAATCAAGATAATTGCAAAAATATGAGGTAGACTGGCTTTTCCCTGTACATAGGGTAGATATGCCCAGGCACAACTTATTACCAACTACCATTCATCATATCCCTGCCTACAGCTCCAAATAGTAAGTCAAAGAAAATAACCTCTCTGATACAACTTTGTAACGCCCCGGTTTTGGGTGCCACTCAACGGGTGCCCCGAACCCGGTTCGCAGTGTGACCTCAAGCGTATTTCCTCAAACGGAAGAGGCTTCCGACTAGTAGTGAGGTCCTAGGTATGATAGTGGGGAAACTATGACCTCATTTTTCAAAGATAGCGCAACATCAAGGGCCAATGATCGGTCCCATTCTCTCCTATGACCCAGTGTAATCAAGTACCTGTATAAGGGCCCTTGCCCTTATCTACACCTACAGAAACGTAATCTGTTTGGGCCGAAAAGCATGGCCCAAACATGGTGTGAGAAATGAATCCCAGTAGGCACCCACCAAAGGCTCGTGCCCAACTGTGTGAAAGCATGCAAAAACAGTGTGTATTAGTAAAATGCAACAATGTAAGCAGTACCGAAAGTAACTAACTTAACCAGTTATATTGCCATTTTAATGTCCATTTAATCATTTAATTTAAAATATCACCACAGTGAATATTCTAAGTAAACAGCTAATGTCCTCCGACACATAAACCCCTACCCTCAGGTAAAGAGTATCCAACATAATAATCTTCCCACATGCATACGGATATTTCCCACAAGTATAACAACTGTCGCCCAAAGGCACAGAATCAACTGCCCACAGGCATGGAAGACGTTGCCCACAAGCTATTCACAACACTTCCCTTCGGATAAACATGTAACCAGACCGTGCCCAACATGTAAATAAACATTCACAAGCAATTACTCTCAAGGCAATTCTACAAACATTACTTTAAAGGAATACCCTTGGGTATCCTGGCCAAACGGCTAAATAGAGGAACGCACACCTGGGGTGGTCTTGGATCCAAGCAGTGATCCCAAACAACATTTTAATATCGCAATTAATTACCTATACAATTCTAGGTAGTTAAAATAGTCACAGACTCAGCCACACGACACCCCAACATGGGTTCGTGGTACCAAAATACACAAAACACACAGCAGTTGGAAAACTAAACACCAAGCCACCAACCTTATACACCAATGAGTGGTATACACGAACGCAGATTACAGAACCGCCCAAGAACGACGTAGATCTGACGTGAAAGAAGTTTCATTAAACCTTAAATAATATATATTATAGGACGAATTGGTAAGTAATACACAAGGAGATGGAAGCCCTTACCCGTGTGGTTCCAACGAGATCGTCTGAGGCAGAAACGGATTCCCAGTTCGCGATCGAAGGATCTCCGAAGTTCTGGTCGTCCCCTCCCGCTCCTTCTTCCCATTATAATCCTTCCCTGTGAACAGGGGAGGCTACTGCCAATTTTAAGCGAAAAAAGTACACGGTGTGTACTTTCATCATTTAACTGTTCCTCTGGCGGCACCGCCACACTGTTCATCCGTCGACATGAGTACACTGCATGTACTCCCGAGTACATGGCGTGTACTGTCACCCAGCTGGCAGTTGCTCCACTGCCTTACTGTGTTGGTCTACCGACTGACTACACGGTGTGTAAAGGACCACTATACGGTGTGTAGTCAGTTCCTACACCCTTCATCGTCGACATGGCCACACGCCCATTGTACTCATCCCACATGACCAGAAGTACACAGCGTGTGGAAAAGTACACGGCGTGTACTTCCAAAATTTAGGATTTTCCAATTTTCCATATTTTCTCAAAAACACTTATGGAAAAGAGAAAGGAAGAAGCCCGTACCTCAAAAATAAGAATCGGGTTCTTATAATAAACTTCCTAAAAACATAAAGGTTGTGTTATCATTGAAAATATAAAATTGGAAAACTATTTCATTTCTATCTTATAACTTGTAACTGGATAATATTTATAGGTATAATCTCTGGGAAATAATTTTTATGCTCCCTTTTGAGAATTTCATTGCGATATTGAATATAGATTGGTTGTCCATATATATACATGACATCAACTATCTATAGAATGAAATAGATTTCCATATCCCAAATAAACATACGAGTTTATACATGGGTAAGGAGGAGTATGAATAACTATTAAAATATCCATATCATTAATGGTTATTATTACCTCGTGAGAAAGAGTATAAATAAAAATTGATAGAGACATAGGAGAGATTTATCCTTTAATACATCCCAATAATGAGTGAATACACTAGTTTATTTATCAATGTGTTTCATCTCATTCCTCTTGATTATGGTGTCTAGTTATAAAATAAAATTGAACCCATATATAATCCCATATCCTTTCCTCCATATAAAATAGACCTATAAAATTGGAGCAATTTTATAAGAAACATAATGTGATTCTGGACTATGGTTTCATATTACTAATTGCATTATCATCAGTTTTGTAGGTCCTCTTTGTCAAGAAGATGTTTAGGTCAAATCACATCAATATTTCTTATCATGAAAATGGTAAAATCACGATAAAGAATAAATTTCCACTATCATGGTATGATGAATACTTTTATCATATATGTGGGACTTAATACATCAGTATAGTGGCTGATCATTTAGGATTCCATAATTAAGAAATTATAATGAGAATATTTCCATGATTTTATTTCACATTTTTTACATACAATATGATTTAATAGAAATTTTCTTTGAAATAACATGCAATAAAAAATCATATAATTAATGAATATAATCATATTATAATACCTGAAAAAAGTATATCCTTTATTGTTTTTGTTCTTATAGATTTTTTAATAAAGTAAGAACTTCTATAGTATTTATTTATTATAATAAAGCCTTTGCAAATTTAATGCCCGGACCCCAGAAGCCTAGAGTTTGTGAATTATTTTAATACATTATCTTGATTACAAGGAATCAAGTCTCAAAAGACTGATTAGTTTAGCAGTCCTGGAAAATAGATTACATACATGAACGTTACATTACACATTATAAAATAAAACACATCATAAATGATCCTTTGATAATTCCTTTAACCCCCTAGCTTAACCCTTCTTATCAATCCTAACACACTTCTTGGAATCCTGGGAAAAGAAAACATAAGAAAGGGGTGATCTCAAATGCTCGGTAAGGATAAAAATATAGCAGAAACATTCATAATTAAGCATTAATATTTAAGGAAATGTATAAGATTAAAACACAATACTTTTAAACTTAAACATCATCATAATAGGGTAAATATAAACCAAATAATTCCATTTAGTTATTCACATTGATATTCTACTAGTCAAATAATCCCATGTAATATCAATAGCCAATTTCATAATGATATAATTCACAATACCAGACTTTATAGACACATAGTCAAGGCCATGTGCCTAGACTACAAATAAGATTTTGTCCAGGCCTTGTTTCAAGAAACTAGTTTGTCTCATGAAACCTACTGATGCATCGAGGAGCTACAGAGGGCTCCACCTGTCACTTAATAAGTCCAATGCATTTCTCATATGAAAAGGTTTAAACATAACATATTCATTAATGTTAAAACTAGCATATGAAATGTCAATATATTATCCATAAACCATGAATGGTAAAAAAATAACACATCCAAAGTCTAACATATCACAAAAACTTCAATAAAATGTATAAGATTTGTATCATAATAAATAAACTTCAAACAAGTTTAAAATCCATCAAAAGATATTGACAAAGATGAAATGAATACTATTTGAAAGAAATTCATATTTCTATTTTGAAACCATTTATAAGTCACATAATTATAAAAGAAAATATTTATAATTAAAATATTCTTATAAGCTTGTATGGGAAGTTTCGACGATATTTTAACAGAAGAAAATAGCTGCACCCACTGTATAAGTTAAAAAGTGCATTTTTACCATAATTTTGTCAAAAAGGTCCTAAAGTACCTTTTTTTAGAAAATGACAGAAAGATTTCCTTCAAAAAATTTATGGTCAAATAAGGTTATAAAACACTTTAACCCCTAGTCCAGTAAATAGTAAGAACGTTTTGAATTACATTTTTAAGAAAAACATGGATGTGAATGACAAAGTTGTCTCAGAAGATACTTACATATTGACAACCTCGGATAAGTAAAGAGATTATAGAACTGACCCTTACCTTTTACTTTTCCATGGTCGAGGGTATGTTACCCAACATTATAAGAGTTAAATCATTGTTATTAAATTATTCAAGAACCATATACGTAAATATGATATCATATATGATCTTCTAATATTGCATTGTTAGTAATATTTTATTAGTGCCATCGTTTCGGGTGTTAACAAATCCGTTTTCATCTATATACTTGGTTACTTCAGCCATATTTGTTATAGATAGGATGTATTTGATTCATATCCCGAATGATATTATGTTCTTAAACATTATTTGTAATCATAAAATGAAAATTATTCTTCAATGATTACGATGAGGAGAGAATCTCATCGCGTTCGTTGAGACGGTAAACCGTACGTACGCTCGAGAAACAATATCAATATATTGATGGTGAAATCATATGTAATTGGATGGTATATCATATATACAGAATCATTAACATGTTATATTTATTATTTAAATCAGTTATACTCATTGTTATACCCATCCAAATAATGACGTGTTTGAAAAATAATCTACACCCCGATGTGGAGATGACAAAACGTATGTACACACGTATAGTGACTTTGTCATTAATAGGATGGAAAGAATAAAGAATATTGTTGTACCATATTTATAATAAACTCATTGTATGTAGGAGGTACTGGATTTATTATTTTGGTATGGAAACAACAAAGAATGTGGAAGTGGAAGAAGAAAAGAATTTGAAAGAGGGTGGTGAAATTATTACCTCTTCTTTGGGTGTTTCCTTTTGAGTTGATCAAAAGGGCTCCATAGGGTGGCTTTATGATCAAAGTAAGGACTCTAGGTTTATGATAGGTATGCTGGTAGGATATTTGGGAAGGTTTTGGGAGATCCAAATGGCTTTGGAGGTGTGATTTTGATAGAAGGGGAAGTGCCCTGTTATAAGAGGGGTGAGGGTCAATTTAAGAAAAGATTAAAATATTAATCTATTATAAAATCATATTCGGTTAATAATTCCTCTAAATGTATTTATTTCTTGACTTAGTTTATTATGGGACTAAATCCTCTCAACCAATTGGTTTTATACATGTTTAGGTTACCCTTTTAACCCTATCTTTTAAATTTTACTCTTAGTTAAATTGTTAAACTTTTACCAAGTCTTCTTGTATTCTTACACTATATGGTTAATAAACATACTATAAACATCCAAGAGAACCTCAAGTTGTTCATTAATGAGATATATAATATTATTTGGGCCCATTGGACAATCCTCATATTTTTTGGAATATTATAACAATCGATAATGTAGTATTTGTTTTAAAAATTAATTTAGGTCAATTTTGACACTATTGGGTATTTTGTTTTTGTGAAAGTCATAACATCCTTATCACATAGAAAATAATTTATCCAATCAACCCTTAAATTTCATATTAACCTAAAAAATTCTATTATGGAATCCAAACTTTTAAAATCTATTTATTTTAATATTTAAAATATTGACTATTTTAATATTTCATTAAGAAGGTATTTATGGCATCATCATTGTGTCATAAATTTTTTTAATTATATAATCTCTAAAAATTATAAATTAAATACCATTATTTATGAAATATTATTTATCTTTCTAATAAATATTTATAGTGTATTTTTTTATGTATAAGCCTATATTAAAAATGGTTTAGCTAATAAACATTGAATATAACACTTTTAACTCTTCTTTAAACAAAATAATAATAAATGTCCTAATCTAATACAAGTGGAAATAAAGGATAATATTTAAATCCTAAGTTATTTTTGGGTCTAAGTAAACTTATCCAATAAAATTTGTACATTTTTCAGGGTAATAATAATATCATTTTTTCCATTAATTACACCATTTACATTAAACCATGGAAAATAAAAGTCAAAAGATATTATTCACCAAAAATTATTTTCATCTTACTGATCCAAATTTTAATTAATTATGTTAGGTGTGTCTCTTGGATTTTTTAAATTCAACTTAATAAAGTGGTAAAATTATGTTTTATGCAAAATAGCAAATGCTCCAAGAAGGTGGGAAAAAACGTCAAAAAGTTCAATAAAAGTTTATACATCTAATTTCATTATAAAATGACTCTAATGATTTAAATTGACCTTATATAGGTATTATATATCTATTTTTTATTAAAATAAATTTAAATAAAATAAATAATTAGTTAAATAAAATGTATGTTTTAAATAAAAACCCAGTGTTTTTCACTATTCATCAAAAATTGAAAGATTTATGAAAAATACCAAAACTTAACTCTAAAATAATATTGATATTATAAATTAAAAAAATAAGTCTATTATAACAAATCAAAAATATATAATATTCATTTATTAATTGAAAATTAATTCGCGTGTCAAAACCAAAAAGTGGGTTTTTGAAAAGTAAAAACTATCAAAAGATTGACATGTGTTTATGTAAAATATAAATGTGAAATTACATATAATGACCTAAATTGTATTAAATGATAATAATATAATATAATTATACTTCCAAACCATTCAAATTTATAATTGAACAAAATAATTATTTTTATTGAAAAATTTGTTTTCAATTAATTTTTAGTATTATTCACAATTCACCCAAATATGAAAATTATCGAAAAAACACCAAAAATTTATGGAAACTAAATTTTTATGTACCAATTATAAAAAAGATTTTTAATTTTAAAAAATGAATTTATAAAAGTTTCAAATATTGGATTTAAAAATGGTCCGCCATTAATTGGTGGTAAAATTTAATTTTCTAAAAACTACTTCCATTTTCAGTAAAAATGAATTTGTTCTTATATTATGTCTATGAAACTCATAATATGGATGTTAAAATTTATATAGAATATATAAAATTCAAAATGCATCTAATACTATTCATAACCACTTTTGAACAACTAGTATGGTATGTCGTGGTTTTCTCGAACTCGGTGTTGCGTGTAGTGCAAGTTATTGAATTACTTTGAAAAAATAACGTACTATGAAATAATGGGGTGTTACATTATCCCCTCCATTAATAAATTGTCTCCTTGCAATTTTAAATTATTCTTCGAAAATAAAAGGTTAAAAATAGAAAACTACCTGTGTGGAAAACCCACATTGTATATTGGGTTAATAACATTTAGTCCTAATAAGAGGGAAAGGGAAATGAAAAATTCACCACCAAATTATGATCTTGATTAGGAGAACAGTGGTGGAAATTAGAGGAACATAACTAGATGAAAAACATAAATATTTATAGGGGTTATTCAGTTCATCAATCACAAACTTTTGTAAAATTGAGGGCCTCAAATCCATTAATCTATGATGATTTAAAATATCGTCATTTCAACAAAACATAAGGTATTATGATAACACATTTTTGGTTTTAAGATCCCTTCCCTAAAGTTTAAGAATTAATTAATTCATAGAATAAGAGGGAAAAAAGTTCTTGAAAAGTAGAGTTTCATCCTTCTACTAATTATTACCAAAAACTTATCTTTCACTCCAAAAGATAATGGAATTCAAAAATATTCTATTTATCTTAATAATATAGGGTTCCGAAAATAATGAATTTATAATTAATTTGTTAGATTATTTTAAGAAACTACATTACAAAAACTAGGACATCACGTATTCCAGTGGTTTGTGATCCACCCTTGTCGCCCTTCGGTTGCGGGTTCAAGTCTCGCGGCCTTTCCGGACATAACGGGTTGTCACCTATTCTCTGGGATGTCCTTTTTATTACAATCCAAAAATAATATAACGAAATGATTTAACATTAATAATTGTATCCAATGTAAAACATAATTGATTCCAACCATTATACTTATCCAAAATAATTTTTCCCAAACTCATATTCCAAAATCTATAATGAAGGTAAACATAATGAAGAACCTTTTTTCCACGTAATAAAACATGAATACCTTCATAATTTATTCTTTTGAAACACTTTAACACCCTGAATTACCATAAATCCTTATTGGTTACATTCATTATCTCTTAATCCTTATAGAATTCTGGATATACTTCTTCTATCCCAAAATGTTGTAAACTATAACAATGATGGAATATAAATATCATTAATCAGTTTCAAGGTATTCCAGAATATCCAATATAATTTATCAAAATAAATCATATATTATTCCAAAATCACTACCTCAGTATCAGAACCATATTATGGTTCATCTTTTTCTCAACCATATAATTTCCTTAAAAAATTAACCTGTTATTGAGTCACTTTTCTTGGTTCCACACATTCTCAAGTCCTTAATAAAATAATTCTGCAGTACAATCCTTATATACTCTACAATTATTTTAACATCTACATAATTAATTCAACACTAAAATGACACTATACTTTAATAACAACATAATAACTCTAATTTTTCCACTTCATAATCGGTAGTATCATAACATGATTATTATCCAACATCAGTATCTAGGGTATAATCTGATTAATTGTTTATTAATTCACGTAGTTTCCCAACTCCTTGCATATGAAGCATTGAACATTTGAAACCTTTTTCTTACCCTTTAAATCATGTAATTGGTTTTCGTTTTTTCCACATGTATAACAAACTCACATTCCATTCAAGAATTTACCATGGTGATTCTTTCCACAGTTGTCACATATGGTAAAATCCTTCTTTCCCCTCTTCCCTTTATCTATCATTCTCTCTTCCATCATTTTCTTCTCTTTATTCCCATCAAAGCCATAGAACCCAGAAAATTATTTAATTGTCTTATTTACACATGATACTATTTCTACATATGATGAGAATACGTGGGAGACTATTTACCTTTTAAATGTTAGATTAGTACTATGAAAGATATGATCCTTCTTAATCATTATATCTTGCGTATAACTGGAATTATCATTCCTTCTACTAAGAGCCATTTCTAGACAATGGAATACACTAGGTTAGTTTATGAATCGAAATGCATAATTCTAAACATGTAAAATACCTAATTTATTTTGAAGTGATTATTCATATAATCTATAATCATAAATTGTTTTCATTGAGGAAGTATTTAATCCTAAATCCTTCATAATTGCTTGTAATGATAAAGTGAATTATCCTAAGTATATCTACCAGGAGTGTTGTAACCATGAGTGCTGCAAGGCCCATTGTATAACCCTTTATAAAAAATGGTTTAGTTAATAACCATTTAATATAACACTTTTAACTCTTCTTTAAATAAAATAATAATAAATTTTCTAATCTAACACAAATGGGCCTAAAGGATCATGTTTTATTCTTATGGTTGTTTTTGAAATCCATAGAGATTAACATTAATAAATATTGTGTTGTGAGATTCAAGATACTCCACGATATACCAATATATCCTAATATAATGTTTTTTTAATTATTCTAAAATCTCAGTCTTATCAAACAACATATGGTTAAAAAATATAATCAGAATCCTTATGGGAACATGGGGTGGTGCAATATGAATAAAGTGATTTTGAAACACCCATCAATGTGATTTGGGTGTCAATAACTGATATTATAATGTAAATAGAATTATGGGATGAAGAACCTATTACATTTACCTTAAATTTAGTTGTAACACCTAAATATTATTGTTTCCGACGCTTTCGCCGGGGCGCGCGCATCCGTCTGTGAGGACGCGCGGCTATTGCCCCGCATTCCTGCTTTCCAAAGGCGGGCGACATTCGCTCCTTATTCAGGGACGTCTGCTCCTTGATCGAAACGGGATGATGGGATGTCAGTTCTTCCTCCTGTGGATTCTTCCTCAGAACTCGTCACCTAGTCCGGGTCTCCCTCATAGATTTAATATGTTGTTCGTGAATCTCATTCCCGGTGCCATATTGTCATGGACGCCGGTTAATTACACTACTTCCTTCAAGACTTTTCATAGGGTCTTGACATGGTAGCGACCTTCGGTCGGAGTAGACGGCAACATCAGGAATGTCGGGGCATCTCTGGGTGCGTGGACATATGGGAACCTGTATTCTTCCTCATAAGAGGGCATCTCAAGGGTGCAGAACCCGAGGCGTACATCTGAGGTTTTCCTCAGCTTCCTGTGTTTAACACAGGGTATGTTGCAAGATTAACGTCTAGCAGAGACGGTTACACCAAAGGTGTCCCATCCGAGGTTTTCCTCAGGCATCTCATGTTTATCACAAGGTTGGCTGTGAGTTTAACGTCTTACGGAGATGGAATGAGGGTGATGAATCGGGGTGTACACAGAGTACAACGACCCGGAGATATGATGGGGCTTACACATGGAAAGCGGCCCATGCGCCGCTAGGAGCAGTGAGGAGGTGGATGGCATGATTCCACCGGGATGTGGCGGCCCAGGTGAGAATCAGGATGGGTGATGGATGGATGAGTGAAGTGGAGGAGGATGAAATGGGACCATCGCAGGGGCGACGGTGAAGTTGGGCTTGAGCCTTGAGGAGGCTTCCTACGTATCCCTGTGGCAGGGAATCAAAGTCCGCGTAGTTCGGGATGGTGCCGGTAAACCGACGTGAAGCTGGACCTTGGCCCGATGAATGTCGTCAGTGTACCGACGTGAAGGTGGACCTTGGTCCGATGGGCATCGTCAGCATACCGACGTGAAGATGGACCTTGGTCCGATGGGAGTTGGGCTTGAACCTCTGGGAGGATTCCTACGTACCATGCCTTGACATGGATCAAAGACCTCATAGTTCAAAAGGGGTTTGTCGGTGAACCGACGTGAAAGTGGACCTTGGTCCAATGGGTGGTGGGCTTGAACCTCATAAAGGCTTCCTACGTACCATGCCTTGACACGGATCAAAGAGCTCGTAGTTCGGAGAATACAGTTTAACGTCATGCGGGACGTTAGTGAACCCTGACGTGAATAAACGACGGGTGGGCTTGAACCTTATGGAGGCTTCCTACGTACCATGCCTTGGCATGGATCGAAGACCTCGTAGTTCAGGTGGTCACAACGGCTTACCGCTGGACTGGAATGGGACCCAACGTGAATGAGCGACGGGTGGGCTTGAACCTCGTGGAGGCTTCCTACGTACCATGCCTTGACATGGATCAAAGACCTCGTAGTTCAAAAGGGGTGGGTCACAATGGCTTACCACTGGACCGGAGTGCAGTTTAACGTCGTGCTGGACGGGGGTGAAACCCGACGTGAAAGACGGGTGGGCTTGAACCTCATGGAGGCTTCCTACGTACCATGCCTTGACATGGATCAAATACCTCATAGTTCAAAAGGGGTTTGTCGGTGGACCGACGTGAAAGTGGACCTTGGTCCAATGGGTGGTGGGCTTGAACCTCGTGGAGGCTTCCTACGTACCATGCCTTGACATGGATCAAAGACCTCGTAGTTCGGAGAATACAGTTTAACGTCATGCGGGACGATAGTGAACCCTGACGTGAATAAACGACGGGTGGTCTTGAACCTCGTGAAGGCTTCCTACGTACCATGCCTTGACATGGATCAAAGACCTCGTAGTTCAGGATGGGTTTCGCCGGTGAACCGACGTGAAAGCAGACCTTGGTCCACTGTTGGTGGGCTTGAACCTCGTGGAGGCTTCCTACGTACCATGCCTTGACATGGATCAAAGACCTCATAGTTCAAAAGGGAAGCAGACCTTGGTCCACTGTTGGTGGGCTTGAACCTCGTGGAGGCTTCCTACATACCATGCCTTGACATGGATCAAAGACCTCGTAGTTCAAAAGGTGGGTGTCAGGGTCGGTGCTCACTCTAAGCCCACGTGAGTCATGCTCGGTGTGGGAAACAAGAGGTTGCAAGGACCTGACGATCACGTCGCGAAGGGTGCGTCCGTGAGAAGCGAAGAGGGGCTTACGCGTTGGGCGGCCCATGGTGTTGGGACTTACTCCAGGATGGAGGCCCAGAACGGCTTACCGCTAAATTGGGTCACAACGGCTTACCGCTGGATGAGGATGTCAATGGCTTACTGCTGAATAGGATCACAACGGCTTACCACTGGATTGGGTCACAACGGCTTACCGCTGGATGAGGATGTCAACGACTTACCGCTGAATAGGATCACAACGGCTTACCGCTGGATAGAGTCACAACGGATTACCGCTGGATGAGGATGTCAACGGCTTACCGCTGAATAGGATCACAACGGCTTACCGCTGGATAGAGTCACAACGGCTTACCGCTGGATGAGGATGTCAACGACTTACCGCTGAATAGGATCACAACGGCTTACCGCTGGATAGAGTCACAACGGCTTACCGCTGAAAATGAGTGACAATAGTGGATGGGGCTTACGCTAGGAAGCTGCCCGGGTGCCGCCATGGAGCGGCACTGGTGAATGGGGCTTATGCTAAGAAGCTTCCCGGGTGCCGCGATGGAGCGACACTGGTGAATGGGGCTTACGCTAGGAAGTTGCCCAGGTGCCGCGATGGAGCGGCAATGGTGAATGGGGCTTACGCTAGGAAGCTGCCCGGGTGCCGCTGTGGAGCGGCACTGGTGAATGGGGCTTACTCTAGGAAGCTGCCCGGGTGCCGCTAAGGAGCGGCAATGGTGAATGGGGCTTACGCTAGGAAGCTGCCCGAGTGCCGCTAAGGAGCGGCTATGGTGAATAGGGCTTACGCTAGGAAGCTGCCCGTGTGCCGCTAAGGAGCGACAATGGTGAATGGGGCTTACGCTAGGAAGCTGCCCGAGTGCCGCTAAGGAGCGGCAATGGTGAATAGGGCTTACGCTAGGAAGCTGCCCGGGTGCCGCTAAGGAGCAGCAATGGTGAATGGGGCTTACGCTAGGAAGCTGCCCGGGTGCCGCTATGGAGCGGCACTGGTGAATGGGGCTTACGCTAGGAAGCTGCCCGGGGGCCACTAAGGAGTGGCACTGGTGAATGGGGCTTATGCAAGAAGCTGCCCATAATGTCTTCCTCATGTCAGGCCATGAGGGCATCCCAACTCACTGGTGGGTTGAGGTATGTGCCTATGCGCAAGTGCACAAGCGGGATAATGCCAAGGGCATTGGAATCTATCCCAACAAGGGGAGTTGAAAAGTGTGAATCACATGCCCAATATTCAGAACGTCGTGAGATTGGCGTGGTGATGGAGGATTACTGCTGACCATGTTCGCAACGCAGCATCCATATCACGTTAGCCAGAAATGAGGACAACAAATGAGGGTCGACCGTTGACCATGTTCGAAACACGGGACCATGTCACAAGTGTTGTCGATCGATCCTTCGGGACGTTGGCCCAGGACAGCAGGCGGACCATAGGTCGAGCATCCATACTGTTAGGGGGTCCCTCCAGACTTGGAAGTGAATGACGATCCAAATGAAGGACACGCAAAGCATGAGGTGGAGTGATGGAATGTTTGAATGGATTCCAACGCTCTTGATGTTACGCCACTGTGATCATGGCGTTAGGAATCTTATGCTTGGCGCACAAGGCATCTCTTATTTAATGGAAGAGGCATCCTATGTTTGGAGCATAGGGATTACTACAGTTTAGAGTCATGTAGGTAGGACTACTGGCATCTCACGCTAGGAGCATAAGGCATCTCTCGTATAGGGCAAGAGGCATCCTATATTTGGAACATAGGGGGAATACTACAGGTTATAGTCTTGTAGGTAGGACTGTTGGCATCTCATGCTTGGAGCACAAGGCATCCTATCATTTGTTAGACAGGGGGGGTACAGTTTAGAGTCATGTATATAGGACTATTGGCATCTCATGCTAGAGGCATAAGGCATCTCTTGCTTGGAGCAAGGGGCATCCTATGTTTGGAACATAAGTATTACTACAGTTTAGAGTCATGTAGGTAGGACTGTTAGCATCTCATGCTTGGAGCATAAGGCATCTCTCGTATAGGGCAAGAGGCATACTATCATTTGTTAGATAGGGATAATACTACAATTTAGAGTCATGTAGGTAGGACTATTGGCATCTCACGCTAGGAGCATGAGGCATCTCTCGTTATAAGCGAGAGGCATCCTATCATTTGTTAGATAGGGAGTGCTACAGTTTATAGTCATGTAGATAGGACTATTAGGCATCTTATGCTTGGAGCATACGACATCTCTTAATTGTAGAAAGAGGCATCCTATGTTTGGAACATAGGGATTACTACAGTTTAGAGTCATGTAGAAAGGACTCTTAGGCAGAAGGTGCCTAGAAATGGTTGGTGTTGGGACTTACGCAAAGCAGCCCTTTCTGGTTCAACCCGAGCGGGAAGGCGGGGGCGTAGCCCCCGCGGTATGGACCGGTGGGCGCGAAGGTAGGATCCTCGCGAAGGATGGGTCTTCGCGAAGTAGCTTCGCGAAGCATGGCCTCGCGGAGCAATGGTCTCTCGCGGAGCAAAGGGGTCTCGCGGAGCTTGGTCTCGCGGAGCAGCATCGCGGAGCTTGGTCTCACGGAGCAGCATTGCGGAGCAGCATCGCGGAGCAAGGGCTCGCGGAGCAAAGGGCTCTCGCGGAGCTTGGTCTCGCGGAACAGCATCGCGGAGCATAGGCTCGCGGAGCATGGACTCCTGGAGTCTCGGCTCGCGGAGCAGCAACGCGAAGGAAGCTGCTCGCGGAGCATGGCTTCGCGGAGCCGCAATGCGGAGCTCCGCTCGGCCGCCCAAGGGGCGCAGTGGCCGTGGCCGTCCTCCTGGGGAAGGGGGGTGAGCTGGGTATTTATAGGCAGGGGCGCCGCGAAGAAGAAATTCCGCGCCGCCTCAGGAGCTTCGCGGCGCGCTCGCGAACGTCAAATTAGTTCGCGGAGAGGTACCACCTCCGGAGCTTCGCGGCGGCTCACGAACGTCAAATGCGTTCGCGGAGCATCACCGCCTCTGGAGCTTCGCGAGGCCGCGATGGTCGGGGCGCTTCGCGGCGGGGCTTCGCGGGACCGCGCTGCACGGGTGCTTCGCATCGGTGCTTCGCATTAGTGCTTCGCGAGGGGTCTTCGCGGCGCATCGCAAACGTCAAACGGGTTCACGGAGCCTCTCGCCTCATTGCTTCGCGGCGGCGCTCCGCGATCACAGAGGGGGGGCTTCGCGAATGGGCTTCGCGTACCAGATTTCCAGCCCAACTTCAAACGTCCATAACTCCTAATCCGTAACTCCGTTTGGGCCCTACGACCTACCAAATCGAAGCTTGCGAAATGGACTACGATCTTGGATCATGTATGGAAGCATTTGGAAAATTTTGGGGACGCGTTTTTCGGGGTCTACAATTATAAAAGACTAATATTTTACTTTATAGTGTCTGAGACATACAACACTAATTTTAACCAGAACACAAAATATATTTCTTCAAATTCAATCTATTTGATTTCTTCAGGAACACACAATATCATGTCTAAATGAACAAAATAATGATATACCATTACGTACTATATTAAAAATTATTGTGTTTCAATATTTCAAAAAATAATTAATTAAAATATTGTTATATATTAATTAGAAATAAAATAAGAATCATTTGAAATAAAAAATCTTTTCCAAAAACCTATATTTTATTAAAAAATATGGTTTAGTGATACATTTCAATCAAAATTTAATATTATTTTTTAACACATTCAGATAATTTACATTAATAAATGAACAAAATTTTTTAAATAATCATACCAAAATTATATTAGTTTGAATTTTATGTATTTTCTGAAATGTTTTAGGTTTTGATGAATATTGAAAATGTATATTTTTCATTGAAATTTATATTTTTTCAAATAATTCAAAATGATAAATTAAATAATAATGGTTATTAGTGTAAAATAAGTTATATTAAATTAAAATTTTCTTATCTTAGGTCGTTATAATATGTTTTGAATTTAATTTTGATATTATGGAATTCAATACTTATGATATTTTACTTAATGAAAACATGTTTTTCCATTATGTCTACAGGTATAATATGAAATGGGGTTCTTCTATTTTGATGAATTTAATTAGGGAAAAATATATAATATAATTTTAATAATATTATTATATGTCATATAACATGTTCATCTTAATTTAATACCATTATTAACAATAAAATAACTAATGATTATTTTCTACAGTTTTGGTAAAAAAAATTAAGAGGGGATTAATTCAAATGATAAGTGTTTGAATGATAATAAATCATGTGAAGAAAATATTTTATGACATATATAGACCTTATAATTTCTATTTTAGTAATTATATCAATTGTGGCGGCCTTTTTAGGATAATAAAATGGTTTAATTGAATCATTTAAAAAACTACATCTATGTCCTCTCCCCGACATATAAAAAATCACCTTCTATACTCCCATCTTCACACACCTAAAGTCATATGGATCAGAAAATAAATTAAAAATCACTTATTTAATTACATACAAACTTCATAGAGACATTATATTGATCATTAGTCCAACCCCTGAAAGGATTTTTTGAAAACCAATATACATTCCCATAATAAGAGGTAATGTTCTTAAATAATCATTTTCATTTTATATCTTCCTAACCTCCATAAAATTTTATTTAATCATGATAATATACTAACATGAGTATCTCCCATATAATTATATTATATTTTTTAAATTTCATTGTTAATATAAATATCAATTGCAGAAAATACGAAATGTAACTATCAATCATGTGTATGGAAAACCACTACCTTGTTATATGATATAATTTGTTTCACATCACCAAATTTAATGGATGGATATAAATATGGATTCTAAAATTTTCTAATATATAAATGATATTTTCTTCATTAAAATTAATATCACACAAGCTTTAATAATATTCATATCGTTTAAAATATGATAACACCAATCCTATTTATAGAGGACCACCACCTCGTGCAGTGATTTTTTCATTTTTCTCTTACTCATTACATTCAACGTAAGAAGGATAAATATAATTAATATACAAAATATATACTATGTCATATTGGTTCTAGAAAATTAATATAACATACACATACTTACCCTTTCTTCCATTATGGGAATGATAATGTTATCTTTGTGTATATAGAGCATATCGTATCAACCAAGCCAAATGATCTGTCATCCATTATTATATTTTAATAAAGATTCATGCAATGCATCTAATTAAATAATATTTTATTTAATACATTAATATAATTTTGG
Source organism: Viscum album (assembly GCA_963277665.1). Taxonomy (NCBI): domain Eukaryota; kingdom Viridiplantae; phylum Streptophyta; class Magnoliopsida; order Santalales; family Viscaceae; genus Viscum; species Viscum album. The sequence goes on from OY728127.1 coordinate 323,108,213, forward strand.
AGGTGATGTATATATATCTAATACCAAAGATCAATATCATTCATGTAAAAAACATCATAAAACAAGGAAACTACTAACTGAAATAATAAAAAAATGAATTATTTATAACTAATGTGTAATGAGATGATATGATATAATCACAAATGGAATAATTAAGATTAATATCATTTTATTATATATTAATTAAAATCATAAAACCATTATACATGAGTTTAATCTACATTCAACTAAAAATAATAGTGGGCAAGGGATCTCATCTCAATTTCATCTCATTGAGGCATATTTAAATGTTATAAACAAAATTTATTTTTTATATTGTATATACAAACCCTTTCACATGAAATATGTAGATTCTTTAATAATTCATTATATTTTATATTTGAAAAAAATTCAACTAATGTTAATCCGACTTTAATGCAAGTAATTCATAAATCATTTCATATACTCATTTCCATTCATTGGGTTATATTAATTGTGAATTGTCATATATTTTTAATATTATCTATGAAATATATTTTGAATATAATTTTTTAATTTAATCATATTTTATATGGTTTTAAATTTTAGAAAACCTAATCGATCCATCTCTTAATCCTTACCTAAAAATTAGGATCTTTGTAAGGGTTTGTTTCAAAATATCATTTTTATCATGATTTTTTATAAATTAATTTACATTAAATTAAATTGTTTTAGCATTTCAAATAAAATCCATTATTTATATATTATTATGGTTATTAATATTTTCTTCCAATAATATTAATATTTTCATCTCTTTTTTATGTTGAATATTTTATAATTTTTTTAATAAAATTTGATATTATTTATCTATTTGGCCAAAAATCATTATTCATAAAAAACAATGGTTTATAAAATTGTTTTAAAAAATGTATTTTAAAATTTAATAATTATTAAATATATTTTGAAACATGATGGAAATTGTTATTTTTTAAAGATATCTCCCAATTATTTTCTAAAAATGTCTATTTTTTTCCTTTAGCCAAAAAAGGAATGAAATAATTGTTTTATTCTATAATGCATGAAAAAAAATTAAAATTTTCATTACCACATAATGTTTTAAAATTTATATTTTATGATTTAAGTTTTTTTTCAAAGGTTGGGGCCGAAGCCTCATTTTTATTATTAAATCAAAGCAAAGTCCTCTTTTTAACTGGGTAGAGGGAAACCCATTACATAGCCCGAAGGCCCAGTGGGCTTGTAGCCCATTACATAGCCCGTAGGCCCAAATTCTAAGGCTAATTCACATTCTTTGAATAGTAACCTGCTGCTACAGTACCGCACAGTATTGCCGCCGCTATAGTACCCTGCCGCCGCTACAGTGCCCACTGATGAACAGTGCCGCCGCTGCTACAGTACCGCTACAGTACTGCTACAGTACCTGCGCCCCATGGGTTTTGAACTCCCATTTTCCATGTAGTATTTTATAAAAAATAAAATATTCAATAAATATTTACCATTATTTCAAACAATATTTTCAATGATTAAAGGTTATGTTCTTAAAGATTTTTTTATAACCATATTTTTATGGTATTTCATAGAATCAAGAAAAAAACAATTTATTTCACACATACTTCAACAGTTATATGATGTATTGATACCATCCATACTATAGATATCGATATTTTATGATCATTTTTACCATTTATATCATTGGATATATAATATTGTTTTATTTTTTAATGAATAACATCCACAATAAATTTTAACTTCTATTTGACAATTGGACTTTAAAATACAACTAAATTACAAAAATAATTATCATGGAAATTATTATTTCCTAAAACATAACATAATTTATACATATTATATGTAAAATTGAAATTTCAATGATTGAATATGGAAATTATTGATAATTTTTATTCCATATTTGATAAGGAATTTTTTATACTGATATTGTTAATAATAAAAATTATCATTCAATATATGTGTAATTATTTTGAAATGAAGATACAAGTGGATATAATTTCTAAATGAAAAATTAATTCATTATTTGTCTATGGTAATGAATATATTTGATAGAAATAGTCAAATTAGTTTCTGGTGTATACCAACCTATCTTTTTTAAAAATAATGGAAAAGTTCATGACAGTAGAGGTTATCATTATGCCTGATATCATGTTGTAAAATAATTAATCATTTCTTCGATAATTAATTAATTGTTTGTTATACATGATATTTTCGTAATGATATTATCTATCGATGCATTTCATTCTCATTTTATTTCTTTAATGGAATTTGTTTTGTGTTATTTAACTTTACATATTTATAATTCTTTATCAATTAATGAAAGTTAAGTTAGTATTAAAATTAAATGTGTGTTCTGTTATAATCCTATCAATACTGATTAGGCCATATCATGTAATTATATTCATGTTGTTCAGAAAATGGTGGTTTTCCCCTTATTTAACATTCTATATTAATTATTATAAATAATTTATATTAGAGGAATGTTTTTTCTACTATTTTCCCTTTCATTATTTTTCTTAATAATTATGAACTTTTTCCAATATAATTAATCATTACTGATCAATTGAGATCAATAGTAAATTCATTACATTCTCAAGTGTTTGAGATATATAAAAACTGATATGAAAGTATAATATATAAGGCATAATTATATTCTTATTTTTTTAATTTTTTCAGGAAATGAATAATAGTAATCATGTTTGTATCCATATTACTAATAATAATACAATATTTGCCCCATTATGATCTAAATAACTACATCTTGTGCTAATGTAATATATTGAAAAACCAACATCACATTACTAGATTCTTGGTCATCATTGTTGTTATTGAAGGTTGTTTTGTGGAATTATCATTAATAAGATTTAGTAAAAAATATGTTAAATAATGTAATCTGTTTATATTCCTTTGAGATATATAAAGAAGAACATTAAAATGTTTTTAGAAAGCTTATTATTATTTTTTTTTTCAAAAATACATCCCTTTTTAGGATTCCACATATTGATGTGTTTTTTGAAAGGATCTATCTTTTGGTAATAACTAATAAAAGTAAAATTGGGATTGACCAAATGATAATAATGCTCATGACAACAAGCCTTATAACACAGGTAGTTTTTAACTCCCATGTGATATTATTAGGATAATTCATATATTGATTACAAACAATTATAAATGATTTTAATATATTCTAATACTGAATGGACTAGGATAAACCAATGATATATTATATAGATAAAATAGATGCATTATAGAGACATATAATAAAAAATTAATTATGATTATATTGGTTCACACTATGATTATTATTCTTCACTCTATGTTTTTTAGTTTTATTCAGAGGATAGAACCTGAAAAAATCAGGTTAAAATTAAATATAGAATATAATATGGTGATAATGTGAAACCAAATTGTATGATTATTTGAGTAAACTATATTTCTATTATTCCAAATAATTTTCCTGAAATATTATGAACAACCAATAACATAACTAACTATCAAACACAATAATGAAGATAATGATTTTCTTTTTTTAGAGCTTCATTGATGGATTCCATGGAAGAAAGAAGGATTGATTTCCTTCATATTAGAAGTCTGGAAAGTAACCCCTCAAAATTTATGTGAATGGAATGAAAAAAATAAGTAGAGGAAAAGGGATTAAAGAAAATAATTTATAAGGGAAATTGAAGAGTAATATGGATTGAAATAAATCTTATCATATGGATTAATTTATTTTTCATTATATTTAATGTGGGGAACCATGGAATAATGAATTTCTGTAATGAATTCTTATGGTTAAACCCTTAGCCATGGAATGAATTATGATAAAATAAAACAATTTATGTATTTATGTATTGTGATTTAAGAACTAAAATATTGAATTACTTTTAATGATGTTATATGGCTATAAGAATTTTTAAATGTATATGGATAGTGTAATATTATATAATAATATATGAATTCATTATCATAATAGTTATAGACACCATCATGGGTTAATGTTTTTATGGTTAATCATAATTTCATTGTCTGAAATATTTATTTTAAAATGTCATGTGAATATAATGTAACATGGTTGATGATATTTTTGGAATCTTTTTATGGGAATAGTAACAATTAGATTATTCTACGAGTAAATTATTTAATGAAGAATTAATATACAATTTTTATTGTAATACTAATTTTATTGGTAACCATTTTGGATTATCTTATAATTTATGTAGTAGAAAATATATTTTATCACAATATGGGATGGTTATATTAATTCTATTATTATGGTTTTAGAAAAATAAAATACCACATACAGAGTGAAACCATCACATCTAGAAAGGTCACAAGGCTAGAAAAAAACTGAATGATGATAAATATTTAGTTCCTATGATTTGCTTATATGATGAAAGAGTTATATTAATATGTTTTTAGATAAAAATTTGATTGATAATTATTACTATTCAACCAATATTTTTTCTATTGATCATTAGAGGAATGTTTATTATTTTGGATAAACTAGGATTACCATATTTGTTTTTTAAAATATTTTGTGGTTTTGATGACAGATATTGGGAAGTATTTTTCAAATTTTGTGTTTGAACCTCCATCAGATTCCCGACTTTCTCACTTGAAAATCAATGAGAGTTTTCCCGACATCATGGAGGCTCATATAGTGGTTGGTCATCCTCTTTATCCTTCAACAAAATTGTTTGGGGTTCAATCATCTTCACCACCACTATTTTCAACTATCCCCCTTCCCATGTATGATTGTTATTCTTCAATCCGATTGACGTATGTTCTTTCAAGATCACATTATATATCTTAATCCTTTTGTCTTCTGATAATTCTAGGTATCTATCAAGCTCCTTGTTACTAAAATTGGGTAGATGTGGGCTTAATGATAGGTATCTATATTTCAAAACTCAGTGTGGTGTTATATTTTCATGATTTGTTCCCTGTGGTGATATTATTTCCACCATTTCTTCCTCTTCCTTTCTTTTGAGCCTTATTCGGTTCATGGGGTCTAGATCATCCTATATATATATCTTCAATATCCAGGTATAAAATTTGATATAAAAAATTATATATAAAATATTTCATCAATGTTTATTCACAAGAATATTGGTCATGTAGTTTTTGACATTCACTACATATCGATTGTCTTGGGATTCACATCTGGATAAGGATTCGAGTTTATCGGTCGTTTGACTATAGAATCATGGTATATTAATTATCCTATACAACCCCTCCATTATAAATTTATGGGATACTATATGGAACATTTTCTATTTTAGGATGACTATACAAGGATAATTTACTCTACACTAGATTCTCATATATGTTTTATATTTGGAATTCATTCCTTTTATTCATCATGTTTTTTTATCCAAGACGGTGATGTGCTCTCTTGGTGGAAAGATATTTTTCTCAAGACCATACAAGAACATGTTAGGTTAGTTATCTCTGTAGCCATTTGATTTCCATATATAGGGATAGTAATCGAGGGCCTTCTAATGTTAAGGAGGTTGTGGTTTCAGTTTCTCTCATGCATTCTTTTTTAGACAACCATGGTGCATGTTCGACCTCAAATATATAGAATTAGTCATCTTCTAAGGTTACTTTAGAGGATGTGGATCTTGATGTTGATCCACCACCAATTTTTATTCTCCATTTATTCTCTCCATGCAATGGTTGTTTCTCCTATACATCTATCATTATTGACCTATCCTCCTATGGATCTACGTGCTTCTTGTGTGTTTGTGGATGATGGTGTGTGGGACCATATTTCTAACTCATATGGTTGTTGATTACATGATGATGGTGGTGGGGGTTCATGCTCCATCTTCCTATATTCCTATTTGGGTAATACATTCTTCAATAGAGGGGCCATAAATGGCTTCCTTGTATTCTTTTTTTCCATTTAAGGTCCATCTAGTAAATGATATTTCCATTGGGGAATCCCTCCCTAAGGATTATTCTATAACCTCAAACAAACATATTTTATGAATAATAATTTTATCATTTTGGATGGGGAAGAAATTTAGGGAGTGGCATCTAATTATGTCTAGTACTATGGAACATTGAAGGGGGTGTAAACTGCTACTTGGGGATTTCATCTCCTGTAGGAAAAACTCAAGTAGGTGATCAGTGCTTCTTGTACAGTTTCTCAGTCATTTAGATCCACAAGCCTGAAGTCCATAACTGTTCTTTTCAAATGATATCCATTATTATATGTATTTCAAGGGGAATTAATTGTATAGATTAATGAGTTTCCCTCTCATATAGTGTATGTTGACAAAATAATTAAATTTTGGCTATTCTAAAACACATGATTAAAGGTGATAAATTATCTTACATCACCAGGTGACCTAGATGCTGATTTAATGCATGGTTCGAAAAGAAACAATAATATTTTACACTTTTTAAGAATATTGTGTATATTATTTATGGTACTATTTTTATTCAGCATGTTAGCATCATATATAACATGATAGCGGTAAAATATTTGTCTCTTTCATATATGGTGTCTTTAATGAATCAGAATGGAGGATATTATGGTACCATCTATCTGTCTTAAAAAAAGGTATTGTAGAAAGGTTTAATGGGTGGATTTAAAATATTTAGATGAGTAATCTAAGAATACGGAAAGTATGTATTATTTAATTAGGAAATTTAATTTATTTTAGTATTTAATTTTTATTAATGGACCGCTAGACATTATATTCTCGAGTGAATGGTTTACATAGATTAATAACTACAATGGGTGTATGAGGATCTCTATAAGGAATGATCACAAAAAAGTTAACATTAAAGGAAATTATTATATTCCATTAGAATATGTGAATCTCCATGAAATAATATTTTTTTATTAATTTCTGTTTTTCATGAACAACAATAGAGAATATATGAGTAAAATAAGGATCTTTTATTCAGCTGTTTAGAAAATCGATCAGAGTATCATGTAAGTATATAAATATTCTTGTATGAAACCGGTGCATGTATCATTTTGGATAGTGATTTATAGTCATGAAAAAAAATTATAAATGATCTCTATATATGGGATTCATAAAGAAGATATAACTTTTTATTGATTTTAAATATCAAAACTGATATTGATTGGCTTGAAATTTAGCTTCACGAGGCTTGGAATGATGATGATTATTTCATTTTTCCAAAAACAATCCTACCCACAAATTTAAAATGAATGAAATCCCATAGAGATATTTAAAATTCATTACATTTTTTGGGGAGATAGAAATGCATATTTATTTTAGTTATTCCCTATGTAGATGGATGTGTTAAGGTGGATGAATATTATATATGATGGTGGTTCTTAAACGGATGATGTGGAAGTTGTAGGGAAGCTAGCTGTGGATCACATTTTTTCTCTCCTTCCTAGTCCACTTAGATCTTAGGGATGTTGAGTTATTATGAGATTTATAATGAATATTTTATTCATAACATTTCATATTTGGTGGAGAACATTGACAATGATCAAATAGATTCCATTCAAGGTGAGTAGGATATTTGGAATTTAGTATCCTACATGAGTTTGGAATGTAAACTAAAACCTGATAGGATCTCGGTTCCATTATATGTTTTGACATTATATATAATCATACTCAATGTGATTGAGGTGGTTCAAGACTTATTCATAAGAGGAGTGATAAATGGGTTGATGTGTTTGTGCTGACAGTTTTCATGGGCCACAAGGTGAATGATGCATCATATCTCATCCAATATAAACTAATTTTTCTATGAAAAATATGATTGAAAATATTATTTAATATAAAAAATTTTGTTTGAGGTTCTATCAAGGATAATATCTAAAGAGTTTCATATATTCTATCATGTAAAATTCATTTATGCAGATATCGGTATTTTTATGCAATTTTTGGATGATATTAACATTATTAGATCTTACATATACAATATTAGGATATAAGAGGATATTGAAATGGGAAATGAAACTATAGGGTGTGGATTTATTTGAAAATTGATGATATGATCTAGATTTTGGGAATGGTTGTGTGATTTATTCATTATGTTATTTATTTTATTCATTTCTCAATATTTTTATTTTTAGGTAAGGGCATCGGGTTCATCAAAAATATGAGGGGTACACATCATGGAAACCATGTTTTGTCTATAATTTTAATTTTTGTATTATATTAATTAAATGAATGTGATATAAATTATTAATTAGTGGAGGATCATAACTTTTAGGGATAGGGTATGGTATGGATTTCTGACACATCACATGTTTTCAAACAACATTTTTATTTATCAATGGATATATGAATTTAATAAACATATTCCTTAAAATCATTGTTGATTATGGATTCCGTACTGGTAAGTGTTTTTTCCATAGAATAATTAGAAGGTATATATCACAAAAATTAACTCTCTTGCATTGGAAGGCCGTATAGGAGAGACACTAGATCTAAAAATGGGTCCTCTTGAAATACTACCTCAGAGCCCCTATATCAGATGGTATAATTTGGAAGGATTTATTTAATGGTATTATTTAATGAATCATTGTCCAGATTTATAATTGGAAGAAATATTTCTATCATTTTAAGGAATAATCATGTATTATAATAGTATCCACAGATCTATACTATTTCATATTCTTTTAGAGATCAAGGATCCTAAAGGGACCATAATATAGATAGAAAAAAGTATAGTGTCCTTAATATGGGATTCCAACCAAAGAAGAAAAATGAATTCGGATTCATTTTATGGAATGATGATGCTTAATGATAAGGGTTGTAGGGTTTCAAATTGTTTTAGAGTTCATTATGTGCATGTAAGAGAGGTCATATTTTGATATATTTGATGGAGACTCATTTTGGCCTATATTAATAGGGTGATGGTATCAGATAGATTTTAATGTCTAGCCATCTCTCTCAAGTAAAAATTATATTCTTCTATAATGTCTACTAGTTCATATATAAATTCTTATGGAAAATATTTTGTGGGTTCTGGACTATGGATATATCATATTTTTTAATGCTAACTGGGTTTTTATGATAATTTCTTACGATAGGTTCCTAGTTCTGTATCACTCTTTTTTATAATATTTTTATATCAAGGATAACATCAACTTGATTCTAAACATAAATAAAAATATATTATTTGGCTGTATTTTTCTGACATAGGATCCTAAAATTTGTTATTTCTAAAAATCATCTTATGATGGATTCAATGATAGGGATTCTCAAGTGTGCATACTTGAATGTTTTTTAACAGAACTATATGATGGTATTAATTAATAAATGGATGTCATAGTGAAATGGATCATTACAATTAATATCTAAGGAATAGAAAAATTACTACTAATGATAATGATCAATTGAAGAGAATCACATTAGCCATCTATTCTATTTATTGTGTGTCCGTATGTTTTGAAACTACGTGACAAATATTTTCAATGGTGAATGGGATAATATTATATGAAAATAAAAATGTATGTTCATCATTTTTTAGTGATTGGATATTAATTGCTCAATTTTATTGAAACCTGATATCAAGGGATGTATGAAAATAGAAGGAATGGGAATCATGTTTCATGGTCATTGATTTGGTAAGCTATTTGGTATTGGAGTTTAGAAACATGATTATATAATGTGGTCACTGGACATTCATCTTCATTCAGTTTCAGTTGAGGCATTTTGTGGGTGATCCTATTATATATATATTTTTTAAGTGGAATTTTCATTTTATTTTACAGGGATGATTTACCATCTTATTGTCTCTAATAATGAAAATATTTTCAATACCCCATGGAGATTAGTCAGTTGGTTTCCCCCATCTACATCACTAAGGCTAAATGTATATGGATATTGAGATGCAATAGTAATACTAAGTGATGGACTATTTAGGGATAACAGGGCCTCGAGGGATTATAGGTTGATTTCTTATTATAGATCAAGAAATTTCATAGGTGTTTAGGATCAAGTGATATGTAGTGGGATCAAATTTTGGGACATGTAAAAAAATTATTTCTATGGTGGAATCTGACACAGATATTTATTTTGACATTCTTTAGGAGAAAATACGTACTTCATGGGACCTAACATACTTTATCAAGAAGTTCTAGTTGATTTTGGATCAGGTAAAAGTGTCGATACATGATTTGAGGGAATAGAACATTGTTGTGGACACCATGTCCAATAAATGGATTGATAGTTATAGATAGATTATTTAATATTAAAAAATTTCATTACCTATGGGTTTTATTCTATATTAATTGGGTGATTTACTTGTATTGTATCACTTTATTCCTCCATGAAACAATAATTTATATTATCTTATAATAACAATTCAATATTGAGTGAGTGAGTATGAAATACATCTCACCCATTTAATGATCTTTTGACCCATTAAAAGTGATGTATTGTTCTTATTTCGTAAAAATTACATTTATGGATATTCCATTCTTAGAGAGATCAATGAATTGGATATTGAATTAAGCACATCCAATGGTGGAAATTTTTTATCTGAAATTGAAATGTGTCAATTGAGTATCATTCATAATAATAATAGTGAGTAAAATGATTCATCAACATTAGGAAAAGGATCAAGATACAAAAACTATACTCTTTATTAACTTCATATATTTTGAATAAAATATATGTTTAAACAATTTTAGATTTTATGATTTCATATCCTTAACATTCTATTGATAATTCACATTCTTTTTTGGTCAATGACCTCTTTGAGCCTCAATAATTAATTACGTTTTCCTTCCAAATACATATCAAAATTTCCACCAATGTTCCCCATCATATAATACTTGTTATGTGTTTCTCAATGTGATATTATTAATTCCCTTTATCTTTTCATAAATTGATGTTTTGTAAACCATTTTTTCAGTGTGGTTTTTCAATAATGGAATTTTCAAATATCAAACAAATGATTTCCTAGAAAATGATAATACTTTTAGGATGTAATTTATATAAGGTGGTAGGAATGTAAAAACCATAAAATTAAAAAATAGTATCATTTAATTTGATATCACATGTGGCATGTAACACTAATCATAATAACTCCTTAAAATATATTTCATTAAATTTAATTTCTTTGATAGCATGTGGAACATGCGTCCACGAGTCAAAATAAACTATATTATAGTATATCATCATATCATTTCTGTTATAATTGATGTTTTCAATACCAATAACTAAATTTTGAAAATTATGGTAACCTAATGATTAAAAATAAAAAAAATAATTCAATGGGAAAACATATTGTTTTCTAAAAACTATAGTTTTTTCAAAAGAAGGTTATGTAGTGCTTTACGCATGTAATTAAAATTCAGTTTTTTAAAAAATTATAAAATATATATAATAAATTTAGAATAATTTTTGAAATCATCATATTAAAATTATATTTGAGTGAATTTTTATGAATTTTTTGAATTGGTTTATTTTATCGATGAATACTAAAAATTACTGGTTCTGTTTAAATATTGTTTGATCTTTTAAATAATTGTAAATGATAAATTACTTTTTAAATGGGGATTAACGTAAATATTTGTAAATTATATTACCCATTATTTAGTTCAGGCCATTTTAATCAATTTTTTTTTTAATTTTTATACTAAAACATTCTATACTTAGGAGAATTTTCTTTTCGAAAACTTGCTTTCTCATTACATCTGTGGAAATAATTTCAAATTAGATTACAATAATTTAAGGAATTGAATATAGAAAAATTAATTAAATATTTTTCATTAGAATAATTTACATTACATTATATAGTAAACTTATTTTATTCCATCACACATAGTAAATACTATAAAAACTAACTGTCACAGTTATGGTAAAAATGATTTATTGGGGGTTAAAAAAACTAAGTGTTAAAATGGAATAATAAATTATCCTAACCCCATTTTATAGCTTTATTTCTACCATATCAACTTTAATGGTCATTAATTACCCATTTTCATGGCTTTTTAATTATAAAAAAGTCTATTTAATTGAATATTTTAAAAACATCCATGTTCAAACTCTCCCCCACTTATAAAAGGCCACTCACAATAATACAGAATTTATACATATATTTAAATTTAAATCATCCTATTCCTTCATAAAATATCTTATTTTTCTCATAAAAACATTGTTTGTACCTTTTTCGGTCATAAGTCCATCTATTGAAAGCTTTTGGTGAAAACCAAAAGAAGCTCCCTGAAGAAGAGGTAATGTTCGTAAGCATGAATTTTTAATTTATTTCTTATTCAATCTACATAAAATATTATTTAATAATGATAATATTAAAACACTATTATCTACCATAGGAAGATATGCAACTATGTTAATAAAATAACCTATAACGATCACATCTTCCATCAAATGGGAAATTAGAATATCAATCATATGTAAAGAGGACTACCGACTCAAGTACTTATATAATTAATTTTATGTCACCAGATTTTTAGGATAGATATAATGATTGAATTAAAAAAATAGGATATTTTTTATATTATTATAATTATAAAATTAAAATATAACATATACTTTCATACATTTTATACATTTTATACTGTTTAAAAATGAAAATTCCAGTCACGTGTATATAGGACTACAGCTTCATGAAGTCATGTTATTAATTTTATTCCCTTACTCTTCTGGTGTAATGTAACAAGAATACCTTTAAAAAATTCATTAAATATTAAATGATATTTATTCTGGAAAACTAATCAATCACACAATTCCAAAACCTTGATCCAGTTAGGGGATTGATAACACTGCTCGTGCGTACGTATTACCTACCTACTCCATGATGAAATATGATTTATAATCCATGATAAAATTTATATATTTATTATATAAATTTATATAATTAAAGAAACATATGAAACTAATATGATTTTGGTGATGATTGATGTATATCTGGTGCCAACTAGAGGAAAATTTCAAGAAAAAACACCCTTGATAAGACAAGGTATTTAAAACCCAAAAAATGAAAATAATTAATGAATAATAGTGAATAGAAGATAAGATTTAATAATATAATAATATATGATATTATAAAAATTAATTCTATTTTGGAATAAATAATTTAAATTCCTGAAACCATTATAATGGATGATAATTTACATTCATTCAAATATATAAGTTGTGTGATGGATTTCATCTTAATATAATTTCCTTAAGTCATATTTTAATGATATGAAGGTAATTTATTTTATATGATATATGTATATCCCCTTTTACATGTCTTATCATTATAAAATAATAATTAATGAAAATTTATGTTTCAATTTGAATTATTTTATCAAGATGTATTCTAAAAATAAATGTTACCATATGATTAAAAAATTCATAATTCAATTTCATTTCATTTTATTACATTATGTCTTCATAATTGTTATTATTTTGTGATTATATTTAATGAAATTTTACTATCTTATATTGTATTTAAAATTATTTTATGTGGATATAAATTTATTAAATATAATAGATTGATCGATTGATCGCCACATCAATCCAAAAATCTTTTTAAGGGTATCTCTTATGAAATAATTTTATCAGGGATTTTTTATATTTGAATTTCCATTAAAGGATATAACTGATCTTTTTCTAATAAACCCATTTATTTTTCATATTCTTTTGTTGTTTTTTAAGTTTTCATGTAAGAATACCTTTTTCACTCTTTTGTACTTAAAATTATTGTAGAAATGTTTTTTAGAAAATCCAATTGTATGTCTCTCTTGAGTCAAAAATTTATATTCTTCTAAAACCACGTTTTTTTTAAAAAAATTACATTTTAAATATGATTTATTACGGATTTTTTATTTTTATTTTAAGGTATATTCATGTCATTTTCCTGATAAATCTAATTTTTTTTGTTGAAAAATTGATAGGAATCATTGGTTTAATGTGTATATCCAGAATATAATTTCCATCCATCATGAACACTAAATTCTATACAAATAAATTATATGTTTCGAAGGTTAATTTCATTGAATATTATTTTCAAAACAACATTTTATGATTTTTTTAAAATAATATAAAATATAATATTTTATTTACGTCAATAAATTTTTAATGATATTTTAATAATATTTTTATTCATCAATGCCAACAACCCTTTATATTACATATACTCCAATGTGGATATGGTCAATTGATATCCAATATTTTTCATATTAGTTTTATGATCATTTTTACTATAGAATGAATTGATATTCAATTTCATGAATAAATTTTTAAGTCATTAACATGCCCTTGAAAAATAAACATTATAGTGGTGACGTGACATTAAATTTAACCTAACTACAAATATTATTTACCATGGATAATCTTATTTTCTAAAAGGTATATTATTTCACTAAATGTAATTTTACATTGGAAGATATATGATTGAATTTAAAAATTAATGTTAATATATATTCCTTACACGACACAAGAATTTATAGATATTGTGTATTGTTCTTGAATTGAATAAATCATTAAACATATGAGGAATTATTTGGACATGAATATATTATGGGGGCCTAATAATAAATTTACCCATGATGCCTCAGTAGTCTCAGGATTGGAATTATTTATCTATACATCATTACATGGGTTTATGTTGTATAATTTCCAATTATTTTTAATATATATTGTGAATGTTAATGTGAGTAGAGATATCATGATTTCAGATATCATGAAGTCCAATAATTAATAATTTCATGGATAATGGTTTTAGTAATTAAGGTTCATGAGAATTTATCAATTATAATTTCACTGCATTCATTTCATTCTCATTTTATAGACAAAATGTAATGGGATTTCACTTATATAAACATCCATATTTTTCAGGTCTTTTCTAGTTATGAAAAGAATATAATTATATAACTGGTATGTGTTTTTTGTAATTTCATTTCCATATTTATTTGGTCTTCTACATTTATTATTATTATGTTATTGATTAAAAGTAATGTGTTTCTAGTTATTTACCTTTCAATATTGATTATTATACAAAAAATATTTAATTAGATTTTCTGTTTAGTATTTTACATGCTAGGATTATTCTTGTTGATTCATGATAGTTTCCATATTACATATTCCTTAATGATAATTTAATCACACCTATATTTTCTTTATATTCCTAGGAATCCCAGATTTGAACAAATGATTCAATGAAATAATTTTCTAGAGGAAATAATGATAATCCTAATATTCTTTAATTTCTATTTCGAAATGAAAAATGGGAATCGTGTATGTGTCAATTATACAATTACAAATAAACTATTTCATATTTCAGGATATGATACATTACATAATATGACAATTTAATTATGTAAAATACCAACACCATTTTACTACAATTGGGTTCTTTATATATGTTAGATAACATCATGATAAATTCTCTCATAGAACAGTCATTGAAATCCAATGAAAATAATGTTAAATTGGTTTTAGTGGATCCTTTAACAAAGATCCCTCGCTTAATTTCCATTAGATAGGAAATAAAACTATGAAAACATTGAATTATATAAATTATATAATGGATTATAATGAGTTTAAAAATGCTATTGATAATATATTATCAATACACAAGGTTTTCATCAATTTGTAGAAAATTTATCAACAAGAGTTGATCATAGAGTAAAACATCAGTACATCCTAAAACCCCTAGAATAATATAATCTATTACTGGTATGTATATAAATATAGTAGAATATTTTATTTTATCTTATATACATCAAATGAGAATATTTATAATGTCTTATTTTTCTCATGTTCTCATGTACCAATATATTTCACTCATGAAATTAGATAGATGAAATTAAAGGAATATGTAAAAAGGAAAGAATAACTTCAACAGTTTTGGAAGAAGATATTGAATCTAATCTATTAATTCAAGATTAGGTCTGTCAAATTTTATGGAAAGTTATATTAATTAAAAAAATACATCATAAAAACACATAGATTACATGATAGGTATAAAAACCATTATTGATAGGTTATTGAGTTTAATGATGGCGATAAAGGGTTCCTTTGTTTATCCCCTTGGAAGAGAGTAATTATGTTTTGGAAATTGGGAAGTAAATGTACCATATACATTGGCCCCTATGATATTTTTTATTACATTTTTATTGATTATTATCAACATAACTCTCCCCAAACCAATAGTAGTTACATGAAATCATATCCATATTAAAGAAGTAAATACCAATTACAATACTTGTACTGAATTCAAAAGACATATAAATAGAGCATAATCTCTCTTACAAGGAGCATCTTGTGATATTCATTGACCATTGAGAAAATTTATTATGAATGAATACAATCCACATTTATAATTTTGGAATAATTATTTTGTTTCAATAACCAACATGGGCACCTGAGGAAATAATGATTCATAAGAACAATCTTTTGTTTCCACAATATATTATGATTTGATATTAATGGGGTAAAATTCCAAAAGGGGTGAGATTGTAATGACCTAGGCCTTTAGAAATTGAATTCCCCTACAAATTTAAAATATATTCCATATTTTTAAGTATAATATTAAATAAAAGGACTTAATTTTATAATTCATAATAGTACATATATGAAATATATACAATAATATAATTAAAAAAATATTTTGATATGATAAATTATGTGTTCAGAAAAATTAAAACATACATTTATTTTTTATAAGTAACATATTAAATTAAATATAATATATTTTTATTGTAGGGAAATATTTTTTATAAAATGGTTTTACAAAATATTATATTTTTTATTATATAATTTTATCAAACTCTCAAAAATATTTTTAAGCATTGGAATGTTTCTAATATAATAAAGTTAAAAATTTTCAATAAAATATTTAAAAATATAAATTTTATAATATTTATGAAATTATTTTGTAATTTTTTATATTATTTTTAGAAGTTGAATTGGTAATTCATTATAGAGTGATTTCATGATGTTTTGATGAAAAAAATATACACTAAATAATAAAAATACAATTATAATGAATAATGTTACCTTTATGTCATAATGCAAATATAAATATATCCTAAAAATTTATGAATTAATTTTTTGATGTAAAATATATTTAAGGAGTAAAAATATACATTTATAAATTGTATTCATTTATATAGAAACTTATTAATTTTTTTAGCAATGTAATATATTTTATGAATTACAATGAAAATATATATATTTTAACTTGTTTGAGTGGTTTAATAATTACATTTGTTAATTTCATGATTTTTTTATCAAATAGACATCTATTATTTAAATATTATCCCATTATATTTATTTTTATCAATGTCATTCCAAAATAGATTTCCTTAATAATGAAATAGAAAATATTTTTCTCTAACATTAAACTCTCTAAAACTTATATATATTTTCCTACAAAACATAAAAACTATTTACAAAGTTTGAACATTAATAGAACACATATCTACCAAAATAACTATTCAATCCCCTTCCCACATCCTTGAAGACCTGGTTTCAATAAATTACAAAAATGAGTATACATAAGTTCTATCTTAAGCGTGGACCTCTTAATAGGGAGGTAATATTTTCAATTGAATTGTGCTAAAATATATTATTCTTCCAAATTAACTGAAAACTTATATCCATTGAAATATGATGTGTATTGTATTATTAATGTAATAATGTAGTATTATATTATTTTAACTTCCACTATATAACTTCAAAAAATCAGTTCTATTCTGAAAAAATATCTGTTGATATATTTGAGTAATAACTTTGATGTAATATGTGTCTCATTTGTTATCATCACAATACAATTATAGTTTTAATGATGGAAATATATAATTAATATAGTATTTAGGTTATAATTTTAATTTAAAAATATAATAATTTTAGTTTAATATGAACATTTATTAGACAATATTAATTTTATGATAATATAATGATAACGAATCAATAAATATATAATTTATTAGACAATTGATTAAATAAGTAGTACCATTTACCGTTATCAACATGTAGAACAAGTTTTGGAGAAAACCAATCAAGAAATCTCAAGTGAAAATTTTAAGAACGAATTATACTAAAAAAATACACTTATGAATGAATATAGATCTTATAATAGAATATATATAAAAATGATCTAAATAAAATACTTAATGAATGTATTTTTATAATTCTAGATACCAAGAAATGGTATATAATGAGTATAGAACTCAAGGTAAGGGATCATTTAACCACCCTTATTAAATTATTCCCTTATTTCACTTTTTCACTATTTTTGTAATGCCCTGACCCTGGTTACACAGAGTCGGTGCACTATTACATATAGTTAGCATGATGACAAGAGATCAAGTCCCGAAAAATGTTTATTTGAGTAGCTGTGAAAGTACTAGATATATACGTTTGTTTTACATTACATCATGGAATAAAGAAAAACATCATTGTGTCCCCTTTGAACAATCTCATATCCCTTAGCCTATTCTTGTAGGTTAATCATGATATAATTCTCACATCCTGTTAAAATTTAATCACAGAATGGGGTGATATCAGATGCTCTGTAAGGATAATAATATAGTGAAATCACTCATAAATAATCATAAACATTTAATGAAATGTATAAGACTAAAACACAATCATTTTAAACCTAAATTTTGGCAAAATATGGCACATATAAATCAAATAATGTCATTTACTTATTCACATGGATATTTAACTATTCGAATAATTGCATGTAATATCAATTCCTAATTTCATAATGATGGAATGCATATTGCCTAACATCATAACCACATAGTCAATTCCTTGGGCCAAGACTAAAAATTAGAATTTGTAAGGCCTTATTCTAAGACACTAGTATTCCTCATGAGACGTACTGATGCATCGAGGAGATATAGCGGGCTCCACCCATCAATTATTATGTCCAATGCATTCCTCATATGAATAGGTTGAAACATAACATAAACAATCATATTAAAACTATAATACAAAATGTTAAAACTTTAACAATAAACCATGAATGGTATAAAAATAGCACATCCACAGTCAAATATAACGTATTCAATATAATATGAACGATTGTATTATATTAAATCAACCTCAATAAATAATAAAATATAATGAAGAATATTGACATTAATGATAATAATCAGTAAAACTATTTGAATTAAATATCCCTTTTTTCTTGAAATCCTTTAAAAGTCACATTATTTATCAAATAAGTCGTATAAAATAGATTTTTCAATCAATGCGTTCCAAAAAACATTGAACCATTTGAAAGGAATTATAATATCAAAAAATTCATTTCCACATAAACAAATCCTTAAAATCATTGTTAAAACATGGAAATTAATGATAAATATTATGAAGAATAAATCTTGAAAACATTTAAAATGATATTTTAGTTTGAGTTCCTAACCAAATGAGAGATACTTGAATACAAATAAATGAGGTAATAGAAGCATTATAATATAACTGGAATAAAGGGATTCTTGATACAATATGTCAAAGTATAGTATATACGACATATAAAAGTGAATTTGTGCATAACAACAATGAAGTCTCAATAGAATGTAAATTAAAATGAAATCCTTTATAAAGACCATATCATTAAGTTAAGGAGAAATAAATGACATAATTATGTGTGAAAAATAAATATACACTCAATATGATGGGATATTAAGTGTAAATCAATCATATGAATTTATTACATATTCTTGTAACAATAACACCGATAACTAGGATGTTTTACCCAATGAATGGAAATTGAGTTAAGATTACTCATATGAAGTTCATATCTATGACATGAGAATTTATCAATGTAGTTATTAGGTGTATTAAATGTATATCCACACAATGGGGAGTGGAGATTACTACATAAATAAATAAATAAATAGTGATTTCACACATAATCATGGAGTAAAATAATCAATGAAGTTTGTGTGAAACCCAATGAGTTGAAATCGAAATTAGAAATTCCCTTACTGATTTGGTAACTAAAAAAACATACACCCCATGAAAGAAGGATAATAAAATGATGTTGTAAATACACATAAATTAAAGTATGTTACACAAGGAATACTATCATGGGTAGTATATACACCACACAAAAGGAAATAGTGTCAATATAACATGAATCTCACGGGAATAAGAAGTGAGGTGAAAACCCCTTACGTAGTACTTTTCCTTAGTAGAGGGTATTTTAACATCTTGTATAATTGTATAATAATTTTTATTGAATTATAAAATAACAAAATACTTAAATATGATATCATATATAATATTCTAATATTGCTTTGTTAATAATATTTTAATAGTATCAATTTTTCGGGTGTTAACTGATTTGATTTCCTTTATTTGTCTAATTATTTAAGTCATGTTTGTTTTGGATAAGATGAATTTTATTCATATCCATAACTATATTATTCTCTTAAACATTGTTTTTAATCATAAAAAAATTATTCTTGAATGGTTACGATGGGGAATGAATCTCATCGCGTTCATGGAGACGGTAATCCGTATGTACGCACGAGAAATAATATCATTCAATTGGAGATGAAATTGTATATATTTGGATGATATATCATATATAAAAAATACTTAACATGTTATATTTATTATTTACATAAATTATACATCATTATTATACCCATACAAATAATGAAGTGTTGAATAACAACTCTACCATGACGTGGAGACGGTAAGCCATATGTACGCACGTATGGTGACATTATCATTTATATGATGAATTGAAAAATGAATATGGTTGTAACATATATATAATAACATCACATTATGTAGAAGGTACTGGATTTATTATTTTGGTATGTAAACAACAAATAAAGAGGAAGTGGAAGAAGAAGATATCATTGAAAGAGGTGATGAAATTATTACCTCTTTTTCAGGTGCTTCCTTTTGATTTGATCAAGAGGGCTCCATATGTTGGATTTATGATCAATTCAAGGCTTATATGATTTAGTTACAATAATTGGGAGGTTGTATGGGCCTGTTTTGGCCGATGAAAATGGCTTTGGAGGTGCGAAATTAAGAGAATGGGAAGTTCCCTTTGATAAGAGAGGTGAGAGTCACTTTAGTAAAAGTTTGAAAAATTATTTTATTATTATTACGTTTTAGGTTTATAATGGCTCCAAATGGAATTAATTCTAGGTTGAGGTGGTTATTGGTCTAAAACCTCTCAACTAATAGGTTTTAGATAGGTTTATCTCACCATATTAACCTTAACTTTTATATTTAACTCTTAGTTAAAAAGTATGACATTGACCATGTCTACATGTATTTTTGAATTATATGGTAAAAAAACATACTATAAACTCTAAATAGAATCCAAAGTGGTTGATTAATAACATATATATCATTATAAAAGTCTTTTGGAAGAACCATATATTTTTAGGAATATTCTATAATTTAATTAAATATTATTCGTTTTAAAAACTCATTTATGTCAACTCTGATACTATTTGGTATTTTGTTTTCATAAAGTCATATCAACTTGATTACTTAGAAATAAATTCATTAAATCAACCCTAACATGTCATCTTAGTCTACAAAATCCGTGAAATGCATCAAAAGTGTCAATTTACATTTATTTTTATATTTATAATATGAATTATTATAATCTTTCATTAATGAGGTAATTATTGCATCATCATTGAGTCATAAATAAATTTAATTATTTAAAGTATAAAAATTATAAATAAAATTCCATGATGTAGGAAATATTTTTATATTTATAATTAATATTTATAGTTGAAATTATCTCATGTATAATCCTATAGTAAAAATGTTTTGGTTATTTAAATTTGAAATTAACACTTTTAACTATTTTTTAATAAAATAATAATAAATGTCCTCATCTAAACCATGGGGACCAAAAGGATCATTTTTTATTCATAAGGTTTATTTTGGTCTAAATACACATATCCAATAGAATTATGATATGTGTTACGGTAATTATAATATTATTTAACCCTTAATTTACTCTATTAACTTTTAACCGTGGTAATAAAATTTAAATGTTACTATTAACTAATAATTATTTTCATCTTATTGAAGGAAATTTTAATTAATGATGTCTACCATGTCTTTCAGATTTTTGAAATTCAATTTTCAGAAGCTGTAAAAATACGTTTTATGCGAATTTGCTAACATGCCTAGAAGGTGCGTAAAAGACATTAAAATATTAAATAAAGTTTTATACATCTAATTTTATTATAAAATGAATCCAATGAATTACATTTAACTAATATAGGTATTATGTACCCATTTTAACTTAAATTTAAATTAAATATAATAAATAATTATTTAAATAAAATGTCGTTTTTAAACAACAACGTAGTGTTTTCTACTATTCATCAAAAATCCAATGTTTTCAGAAAAATACCAAAAAATCACTCTATGATAATTTT
Organism: Viscum album; assembly: GCA_963277665.1. NCBI lineage: Eukaryota > Viridiplantae > Streptophyta > Magnoliopsida > Santalales > Viscaceae > Viscum > Viscum album. The sequence continues at coordinate 323,130,546 of OY728127.1, forward strand.
TATATTTAAAATTGAAAAATGATGTCTATTTCACTGAATTAAAAAAATAGAAGTTATTTTAATTAATTTAACATATATTTATATTGTCAAAACCAGAAATCGAGTCTTTGAGATGTAAAAACTATCAAAAGATTGATATATGTTTATGTCCAATTTAAATGTAAAATTAAATCCAATGAAGAACATTGTATTAAATTATAAAAATATAGTATAATTATATGTCAAAACAATTCATATATATATATAATTTAATTCCATAAATTATTATTTTTTTTTAAAATTAATATTTTGTTTTTTTCACCATTCATCAAAATATGAAAGTTATCAGAAAAACACAAAAAATTTATCCAAAATAAAATTATATTTCCTTCTTCTAAAGGAGAAGTTTATTTCAACAAATTTAATATACTAATGTATGAAATATTGGATTTAAGAATATTTCTCCATTAAAAGGAGGTAAAAATGCATTTTTAGAAATTTACTTTTTTTATCAAAAAAAAAATAAATTTGTTTTTATCTTATATCTAAGAAACACATAATATGGATGTAAAAATTATATGGAGTATATAATAATTCTAAATGAAGTTATTACTATTCATAACTGCTTTTTTAAATGGCTTGTTTGGTAAGTCGTGGTGCACTCGAACTCAGTGTTGCGTGTAGCGCATTATTTTGAATTTCTTTAAAAAAACCTACTATGAAATCTTGGGGAGTTACAATTTTCATTTATTCATATCTAATAAACATCTTACATATAATCTTTATTCATTCTTTATATATATTAATATTTTACTTTTACATTAATTGTAGGGAATTGTATATTTTGTTCATGTTCTCATGAGAATTACCACTTTTTAGATAAATCATTTTCTGATATCTTATATATTTCGTTATCCATTTAATTTATAACTCTATATGAGGTTTTAAACAAAAATGGTTAATAAAATATACATTTTTTTTGAAAAATATAGTTTCATTTCTTATTTAATGGAAAATATTATTCTATTTCACCATTTAAGGATCATTCACCATTTTACCTAAATAACATTTTAATATGTTCATTTCCAATCATAATTCCCAAGTCAAATTGATTTATTCATATCACATGAAATTTATTTTCATGAACTTTTATTATTTATTAATTACCAACTTAAATAGGATATTGATCTTTTATTGAATGGGTATCTGTATTATACAACATTTGGTATTCATCTAAAAAAATATTATGTAATCCATTTTATTCTCATTGTATTTTCCTTAATCTTAATCCCTATGTATGAATTCCATATCATTATAAAATATTCAAGAATTTTTTTGAATGTAATGGGCAGGCGTATAAATTTATTTACCCATAATACCTTCAGAGAAGTTTTCATTTTAGGGGGAAACATATATAGTGTATAGGTAGTGATCCTAGAATATAATGTTATTTTTTCCTGAACGAGATCAATGTAATATTATTATAATGTCATGAATTGTATTTTTTTTCCAAATTTCATGGATTCCATGATAAAATGACATCATATTCTTCTTTAAATTATTTAATTTTAGTGTATAACATCATTCTCTTATATGTAACCGTGATATTATTCCAATCCCCTATGCATTACTTGTCAAAATTCATTACGATCATTATTCCCTTATTGGGATTTTCATATAAACCCAGTTTTTACTATGACCCAACCATATCCTATATAGTTATAATAGAACAAATGGATTATGTACACTTCAAGGGTATCAATATAATTATGATGTAGTATATTTTTATGTTTTTTGATTTCCTATCTAGATTCTCAGAGGAACATGGATTATATATATCAGGATTATATTCATAGATCATTATGTTATAATAAATGATATTTATTGTTAAAGACATTTGGGTTCTTTTTATTTATCCAATTTATGTTGAATATAGATATAAATATTTCCCCCATTATTTCTAAAAAATAAATAAAATTAAATTTGAGAAAAAAAATCTATTAACATAAAGGGATTTTTAAAAACCAAATTACACCCAACAAGACACTCATGTCCTAGACATAGTCATTTATCAAAGGATATTTCATGATTTATATAAATTTATAATTTTTCCAAATACACTACATGTCAAAGACATAACATTCAGTCTTATACATTGTAATGTGATATTTTTGTTTAGTATTATTTTATGATAAAAACATATATAATTGGAAATTATTATTATGATATTATATATTAGATTAGTGGATCATGAATGATTGGGGTGAAAAATTTAGAGATTATAAATAATAACCAGGTAGTATTTTGATAAATATATAAAACCGATCTAAAGTTAAATAAATATTTTTTTTCACACTATATTCCCATCATGTGTTCTCAACCTGAAGGGCATCACTAATAATATTTTACATGGATTCCTCTTATCTAACAATAATTAATTTTCTATGTTTGGGTTTTTGTTCCTTAAATTGATCTTATTTTATTCAAAATATATTATCCTCGTCTGTATTTCTTTTTGTATGTTTTTCATAAACCCAAATTTGGAAATTTTTTACGTTGGGGTAAATGTTTCTCAAATTTCTTACTGATTGTTTTTATTTTTAGAGGCCCATCTGGTAATTAAAATCATTAATAAACAAATAATATATAAATCTAGTGAATAAATAATGTTGGTGGATTAAATATTTTAAACATTACAAAAAAACTAATTCAATATCTAAATATGATTTATTTAAAATAATTTCAATAAATGTATCTAATTGATTTATATCATGTATCTTACTAATTTTATTGGTATAACATATTTTAAGTAATTCAGTATTATGATGTTGTATTTGGATATCAGATTTTATTTTTAAATGTTAAATTGAGGAAAAAAATATTAGTTTTATTTAATTTTGGTGTTTTAACCTGTATTATAAAATAGTGAAATTATTTATTTTTAAGTAGTTAACATTTCATTTAATAGATCTGGAGGGTTTATTGGAATTAGAACTATAATTCCAAATGATTTTAGGGAATATTATTATATTTTAATGTCTTATAATGATTTTGGGGGACTATATATATAATGTGATTCAATCCATACCTTGTGCAGGGAATGATTAATTTTTAGCCCATAGGGATGTAATTACATACCAATAAAAGTGATGAATTAGATGTTATGGAGTTTTTATTATGATAAAAAAATTTAAAAATTGTTATACTCCTAGATTTCGAAACTATTCTCAGAATTAAATATGATATAAGGGGTTGTTATGAGTGGTTCGATGAGGGTTCATTGGTGGATATTATTATTTCTGTGTGTTTATTTTTTTACTATATATTCCTAACAAATTAATTGAAAGGTTTTTTATATGGATAATGATCATGGAATTTATTTTTAGTGTATGTGTATGTATTTCATTTTTCACTAAATCTAAAAAATATTGATTTCACATGCATGGAATTTGAGCGCAGTCCATTCGAAAATCCTAATAAATATTTTCATACTAATTTGAATATATATATATATATATGTATATATATGTATTTTGTGCATTAGGGAGAAATTTTTCACGCTAAATATAAATAAAAATCATCATTATTTTGAAATAATAAGACATAAGAACTTCAGTGAAGTTATTGAAGTTGTCAGAATGCATTTTATTAATATTTACATAATAATAGAATTTTTTATTCATGGTGGCTACAGATTTTCATCATTCTTATATAACATTTAAAGCCATTTTGTCCCATTTTTCCATACCCAAGGGAAAGTGTATGTTGATGTATTATTTTCAATTTTCATGGATGTATTCATCATGATTTATATTTTTTATTATTTCATATCATTAAATGTTGTTATCGTAGAGCTGTATTAAAATTAAATCATAATTAACCTTAAGAATAACTGGGGTATACTATTTTATTTCCCAAATTAAAATTGTGAGAATATTTTTCAATAATTTGGTTAGATCATGGATAATTTAATATATATAGAACTCAAAAAGTATATTTTTTAGGTCTATACAATAGGGGTTGATTTGGGTTTGACGGGAATCTATACAATATTTTTTTAATCCCTCAAAAATAGTTTTATTCTCCCAACTATGTATACACATTCCTAATTCTATTAGTCTTTCTAGATATGGTATATAGGTTATTTCATTTTACAATGTTATCAGTGGCTTGGGAGCATCCTGAATGGTAAAGTAAAAGATAAATGGATTTATTTGATGATGGAGACTCTTGGTGTACATTATAAATCATGGTAACAAATCTATAGAGTTTGAATCATGAAATGATAATAATTTCTAATGGAATCAAACATTTGTGAACTTTTTTTATGAATATTTTTCAATTCATTTATTTGAAAATGGTGGATATTTTAATCTTGAATCATGTAATACATATAAGAGATGAAATTTCATGTCTATTGACTATTAAATAAAGGAATTAGATCCTTAAAAGTTTTAATTAATGGATGGAAAATTATAACAATGGTTGTTTTTTCTATCAATAGGATTGGAAAGTATATGGACTAACCCAGGGTTGGGTTATTCATGTGGGGTATGGGGATTTGAACATTAGTTTTTTTAGAAAAAATTAAAGACAATATGGACACACATATTTAGAGTATCTATTAATAAATCATCAATTATTTAGAGTATTTTTTCCACATATTTGGTTCACTATTTTTAAACCATGTGAAACAATTATGTGTATATGAATAATTATATCTATAGTTATATGAATTTACAAAATGGTCGTAAACATAATCAAAGTTTAGAATATTCTATGACCTATTAAAATATTTTTGGGAACCCTTAATATCGTTATTATAAATTCTATGTTATATATATATTAATGAAATGTATTTAATAACTTTCATCATATTATATTTTCTAAATTTTATAAAAATAATCAAATAAAATATTTAACAAATAATATGGATAATGATTATGGGAATTTTGATTTAGTAAATTCTATTGTGCAAATTTTTTAATTTGTTCTATTTTGTCGATCCATGTTCAAAAAATGGATTTGAATTGAGAATACTCGTTTGATTCGGAAGGAGACTCTGTTGTAAAATTCCAAACTCTAATAATATTCATTATAGGCATTGAAATTAGTAATGAAAATTAATTTATATTGTCATTTAACTCTAAATATAAATTCTTCTAGTTGAAAATATTTTATATATTTATTTATAAAGACTATTTGATTTGAAGGTCGATCAAAATGATGGTAGGATAATATTTTAAAATTTTTTGATAAATAAATTTCATAAATTTAAAGTGTATCAAGACTTTATTTAGGATGATACCTATCACAATACGGTGATGTTTTCCAAAGATTATGATTATATTTAATTTAATGAAAATATTAAACAATTTTGATGTTTTATTTATATTTTATATATAATAGTTACTTTTTATGAAAATAAAAATAGGTAATATATTTTAGATGAGTCTTTTGTTATAGGTTCAATTAAAAAATTTATAATTTAATAAAAATTTATGGACTTTTTCTTAAATGAGGAAATGGGTGATTCAGAAAGATTATGGTCAAAGGTCTTGAATTATTTGATGGTTTATAGAAGTTCTTATTTGAGTAGTTTATATATAAAGGTAAATACAATGATGAATTTTATTTTGTAATAGATTGATCATAAAAATTTTATATGACTGAGTTATAACATAATGCTCTGGTTCATTCTCTCTTGACATTAGATTCAATATGTAATATCACCTAACATGATTTAGATGTATCTATACTCAACTATAACATATAACCATCCCAATGGATCTACCTAAATAACTATATTTCCCCATATAAAGATAGAGAGACATTCCCTTTATGTATATCAATGTTGTCCGTGTATATAAATACACATGTTTTATATATATGGAGTCAGTTTAAACCTTTTTGGATACCTCAACAGATTATATACATTCTGATAATAAGATAAATTATACATGGTAGATTAAATGTAATAAAATGAGTACTTATAAATACAAAAAATGTGATTACCCAAAAATAATTCTCTAATCATTTCTTTCATAGTAACTAAAATTTAACAAAATAAGAATAAATCAATGAAATCATAATAAATACTCTAAGAACATGAAACTATCAACAAAGATATATTATCATTATCGGTATTAGGGGAATAATTTAGGACATGCCTCTCCTAGTTCTGTCACACTTGAGTGTGGTGTGGTCTTATCTTCATACACTATAATAATATATAATTTTTATCAAAAAACAATATTAACATTATTCAATTAATTGATCCTAACATGGGTTACATTATAAATCATATACCTGGTTATTATATTACTAAAATTAGTAATTCCTATATTGATTCCAAATATTTCCATTACAGTTTAATAAATCCAAACATTAAAATTTTAATAAAAAATTTATTATATGCTATCTTGTTCACACCCATACAACCTCTCAAATAAATATACCATATTACATAAATATTAAATCATTCAATATATTAAATAAAATAATTATATAACTGATAAAAAAGGGTATAGAAATAGGTTATAATAAAAAAATATTAATTTATTACCAGAAATGTCTAAATACCTTTAAAATATAATTTAATTTCTAGAAATTATTTCATAGAATACAATAATTAAATAAATTTTCAATCATTGGATTCAAAAATTACTTGATGATAGAAAATTAATCATTTATCATAGAATTTAAACTTCTAAATAACCATTTAGTGTTAAAACCACCTATTATTAATGGTTGAATTGGGAAATAAATTGTAATTTTCAAAAAATGGAAGAAAAACATCCTGAATGTGGAACATATATAATCGAATAGAAATATAAATCCGTGAATAATAAGATTAATGAAATCAATAATATATTCTTTTTTCAAATTAATGGAATGATATAGATTCACCATCTTTTGAAAAATTCATAAAATAAAATTCCGTTGAATAAATGTTGAGCATGAATTTAGAGGTAATATTAAAAATCTATATAAAAAACACAACATTTAATTAAACCCACAAACATATGTTTAACTATCAATAGTCATATTGTCAACATAGGGAAAAAGTGAACAATAGTATATATGTTTCCTATGTAATATATTTCTCTAATAAATCTTTATGGAATAACCATGAATCAACTAATGGGGAGTTAAATGAATTGAATCAATTATAAAATATATTTGGTTACTAAATGAACACACTTAAAGAAAAATAGAAAAATAAATTTCTAGAAAAATTATTTAAAATGAAATTTATTCAACCATTTATAATAATTCATGGCTTATATTCATTGTCTCCTAAATAATGATTCTAAAAATGAGAAAATCACTATAATTATTTTTCTAAAAATATCATTACCATTTAAAAAACAAAGAATACACTGTCGGTGAACATTCATTTTGGAAACAATTACTAAATAACTAAATTTTCATCATATACTCAATAATGATCAATCAAATATCACATTTCTAAATTAAATAAATACTTATAACATTATAGGTTTCATATTCATCCTAACATTACACATTCATCCACTATAAATTAATTAGTGTTCCTCATTATAAAAAATATGAATCCATTGATCCATCATCGAAGAAACAAAAATACAAATTTTCTAATGCTATTTCTACAGATTTAATAGAACAAAAATGATTGGAATCAGTTTCCCACATAAAAATTGATTCTGATATTTTAAATTTTTAATAAATTACTCAATTTATGTGAAATAATACTCTTTAAAAAATAATAAATTCAATTAGATATGATAGGTTTGGATAATTTGTCATCAACAATGATATTTGAAAACAAATTTGAATTAAATTCCACAAAATTGGAATATTTATTTGATGTTCCACACTACAATGTTATTGAAACCCAAAAAATGGACCAATATATCATTAAATATTCATTCCTATAATCCCTAATCTCATATGTCCCAATTAAGATGAGAGAGTGAGAAACATAATATCACAATTAAAAAATTTCAATGGTATAGAAATATTTTTAGAATATTATTTCTATAAAATTTTATTTTTAAAAATTCATTGCAATTTTATTATATCTAATCAGTTTTATCCTATAAAATAATTTTTTTAAAACATAAATATTTACACATAATAGTCTATTGATTGGTTAAGTAATTTGGTAAAAAGAATTCCTTGAAAATATTTACTTTTATCGATGGCTAATAATTCTTATTATAAGTTTACTGCTAAAATTATAAATGTTCTATATATAAACTTCCAAAATCAGGAAAATACCAACAAAGAATTTCTACAAAAATTTTAATAGATCGAATTTTATGATGATTATTTTGAGTAGGATAGTTCTTTTTTAATGTCAATATAGTGATCATATCATTATAAGATCTCTCCCAAAATAAATACGTCATTCAAGGATAGTGGCATAAAATTAACGATAAGAGAACTATATATAAAATCAAGATCTCTACAATATATTATTTTTAAGGCCATTCACATTCACACTCACCTTGATTGGAATAAAATGAATAGACTTATTCTATCTATTGATATTAAAAATGTAGATCTAAATCCAATATGATATTACAATAGTCCAATAATAATGTCTATGAGACCCATTTAACAATTTTAAAATGAAATGATATAGTGGTTTTATATGCGATTATTCATTCGATGCATGGTGTTCACTTTTTATGAAATTTAAGAAGATAAATAAAAACTCAATAATTAAACACCTTATCCTAGGAAACCAAAAATGACATTTGAAAAAAAATACATCTTTATATTATATATATTAAAACCCCATTTAAAAAAATAATTATCCACCTCATCCACCTCACTCATGGGAAGTGGAAACACTTTAATCTCCATGAAATATATATGTCTATTGGAATATTTATTCCATTCTCTACAAGTATCTATTTCATTCAAAAATCCACAGTCATTGAAAATAGGAATTTGAAACACAGTCGTAAGGAATTTTCTTGACCAAAAACTCCGTGACTTTAACAAAAGTAAATAAAACTTGACTCATTGATTCATTTATTTTTTTTCATATCTCAATGAAATTGTTAACAATAGTCAATCATATTGATATTCCTTTACCACCATCTATAAAAACATCTAAATAAGAGAATCAATATATTTTTTAAATTTAATGGGTATTAAACAAGATCAAAATCATAAATTTCCCATTATTCCGCCCATTATCTATGTATGTGATTAAGATTATTCTAGGAGAAAATGTTCTATATAAATATTTTATATGTAAAACTAGTGGATTATTCTATTGAAATAATAATTTCATTAATACATAATTATATGAATCCTAGTCTCCATTTCAATGTTTATGAATCATAATTATTTTTTATTGGATAAATCGGTGTAGACAATAGAATTCCACTTGGATATGAATCATAATAACACATCTCAATCCCACATCTAATTCTTCACAAAAAATGGTGTTACATATATTTGGTTTATGAAAATATAATATATGTGATGGCATAAAACAATTATTAATTATTTCAAACAAAATAAAAAATTTATAACACTATTAGAACTCTAATCCGTTAAATTTCATGATACTTATTGGATATGTTTTTCCCTTAATTTATAATTAATATATATGTAATCAATTGAAAAACTCTGAATTTATTTTACATTAAAAAATCTAGGTGGGTTATCCAAGGATATTATATCATTATCCTTTTCGATATCTAGCGATGTTACATTATTAAACCACAAAAGACATAATATTATTACTTCATGTATCCAAAACATGTATTTAGATAGGAGAACATGTGGGAGTTGTTCCGTTGATTTTCGTTAGGAATAAATCATGAAAATTTCCATGACCATTCATTAAATATGATTAATTTAGAATGATTTCTAAAATATATGTTAAAACATATTCAGTAAATATATTAATTGCATGAAACATTGGTTCCATGGAAACTAAAATCTCATTAATAGTACTAAAGAGTATCCAATGATATTCCCAATTCCTACATCTAAAACTCAATAAATCATTAGAATATCAAACACATACAATTATGAAGTTGATTTCAAAACATGTTCTCAATTTCATAAATATATATTCCTATTCAAAATTAATTTGGGTAGTAATATTTTTAAGTTAATGTGCACTTATTTCTCATATAATCTTCATGGATCAATGATTAATAAATTTAATGACAATAGATATATTTTTTTCCTTTTGAAAAAACCGCAGCTTTTCATGGTCATTATAATGATAAAATCCAGCAAGGCCTTCAGGTCTAGTTGTAAGGTGAGTATGAAAATATAAATCCCAACTATAATATTCCACTTCCTCATGACTAGTGTTTTGAAGTCATAATGTAAAATTTGAAAATGTAGTATAATAAACCATAAGGAAAGAACACCATTGTCTCCATGAAAAATATAAGATGAATTATAAAATACATCAATATCAATATTAAAATTAATAAATAAAAAACCTTTATATAATATATAAATATATGTAAAATAGTATAATACAAATGGTAATATCAAAAAAAACACACCAAACCAAAAATATATAAGGGATACCTAGACTACCATAAGCTATAAAGAGTAGAGAGTATGATATCCATGATCAAGATCTAAGAGATTGAAAATCGAACAGAATCAGTGCCACCTAGTACTATTATGCTCCAATGATACAAGGTCCACCATAGTAATTGATAATATTTATCTCATCCTCATAATATATGACGCATGTGGGAAAATTCCATGTTGGGGTGAGTTTGAAGTATTCCTGAAGGACCCCCTGAAATATACAAACATGACTCATCAACCATGATCCATCCCCCCATTTCACAAATGGTTATGTCAATAACCTTGGGGAAATATCCATAATAGGGTATATATAGTGCTATCATTTACTATTTTACAAATTAGAACCATTAAATTTAAAAATATTAATAATAAATTTATATTTCCCAAGATCGTCCTCAATCAACGAATCTACCTGCAACATGGGTTATATCAAGTATACGGTAAAATCCATATTATTTATTTAATGGTTGTCTCAAAATTATGATTTATGCCTTTATTTGGGGTGTAATTACATTATTGTTGACAATCGTCACATGTGTGTTATTATATATTTAATATTATTTTATACAAATACCATGTATCCTACAGCCATGAAATTCAATGAAGACTCAATGATTGTTTTCAAAACAATTCCCCATAATATTAAAATATATACAGTAGTGAATGTAGAGAAGTTAAATTATCCTCATATTCTTGGATTTGGATACTAAAATGTGAAATCCCACATAGAATGTGGAAGATAATGAGCTTGCATCAGGATAACCAAATCCTATGTGTTTTCTATAATGATAACATACAATCAAAAAACATTAAATAAAGGGAAAAAAAATTCTCATTTAAGTTATTCAAATGACAATTATCAATCACCAAAAAGAACCCAAAAAGGCAAGACCACCGTCATGGTTAAGATCATCCTAATAGATAGTTTCAAATGATTAATGAACAAATATCCACATCATAAAGAAGAAGAAAAATCTATGAATTGGGTAAAATAGTTGTCAAAGAGTCAATAGGTACCCACCACAGTAACCCAAAATAGTATCTGAAAAAATGGAAAATGAACCATTTAAAAAACTGATGTATTTGGGATTTCCTCATCCACACCTATATGAACATCATATTTCAAACCTATAACTAAGACTAAATCATGACCCAATAGTGTAGACACCCACTGGCAATGACTATGATAGGGGTGACCTAATGGGAGAACATTATTATCCACAAATGGTACAACATAAATGGTATATTAGTAACAAATAAGATACACAAACTCTACTGATTTTACAAATACTTCCTAGTTTTGTCCTGAAACTAACATGTAATTTCAATACATTTTTTTACAACCTATATTTTTCACTTTACATGGTTATATTTCTATGATAAATAATATATGCTCTACCCCAACTATATCCCAAATCCACATTCATCCCCTCTATAATCATGATGACATGTGATTATTAAGGTATGATAAAATCAACATGGGAACTCCATGAATCTGGTGTCCCCTTGTCTACAAATGTTTCATAAATACTCCAATAAGATATACTATAAGATTGTTATTATTGTGTGCCAAATTGGTGGTATAGTCTATGATCACACATATATCTTCAGGACCTCTCACAGGTTGTTGATCCTGTATAAATAATATAACTATCACTGTCCCCTTTCCAATTCCATCTGGGCACCACGACATTTACCTACTGATAGTCAAATCATCGATAGATAAACTCTATTACCCAAAGAAATCATTTTCTACCCAAACCAATTCTTAAGGGTCACGGTACATCACCACCACTAATTGACATAATTTCAATTAAATCCAACCTTATTATAACCTCCATTCATTGCATCTCTATTTTCATCATCCATCCTAAAAAAAGATTGACATCCTTCTTACCTTTTGAAAATTCATCTCGACCACATCAAGTGGGTATCTAATCATAAAAGATCTCATAGTTTTATCTCAAAGATGATCCTCCCAAATAAGTTGTATAATCTGTGGGGTAACAACCATATTATAAAGGTATATTGTATGTTCTAGATACCTAATAGTAACAAAAATAGGTCAAACACTCTACCACCACTCTCAATAATAGAAAATTGAAAACATCCCTATGAGAATCCATGTATACGACCACTCCATTGGGTAACCATAAATCTATTACATCATCAATAATTTTTGTAACCAATTTCACACCCATGAATGAGAAGACATATTCCATAGAGGTGGAAATTATTAATATGGATCTGACATGACTATAGCTTCCCATGGGTCATTAACATTTAACACAATGATTTTATGTAATTTTTTTTGAGATAAATTAGATTTTTTCTATAATAATAAACACACACAACACTAATTTTAATCAATTCCTGATATACTATATAAATATTATTATATTAGTTAATTACTATAATCTAGTAATTTGATTGGTGGGTATCAATTATAAATACTAAATTATAAAAAATTAGGGTTTCAATAAGAATAAACTAAATTTATGGATACCAATGTATTTATAAAATATTAAATAAAAAAATATATTATTAAAGAAATTTTTTTAATTCACACAAAACATTTTTTTATTAATAAATTAAAAAAATATATCTAGTGAATCAATTTAGGTAAAATTATATAATATAAATTTAATCGATTTTTTTTAACATTCTTCTAATATTTTTTTCTATTTGTTGATGATAATTATATGCATTTTAATAGTAAAAATTGTTTTTTTAAACAATCATTTTCATCCAGTGTTGTAACCAAATATTAAAATACATTTCTACATATTATAGGTACCGAAGAAGATATAATTGATTCTGTATCTGATATTTCGTTTTTTAAATGTTCAAAATATATATCATTCTTCAACATAGATTGAAATCTTTGTAAAATTAATCACCTTGATGAAGGTTAAATCATGGTAACCTATGTTTAATGTAATTGATAAGGACCAAAAACACCATCCTAACTATTATTGGATTGTTGTAACTATCGACATAAAACATTTGGTACATAATATTATTTTCCATGGGATAATTTTACATAAAAATGTCTTATATATTATTTAAATCAAATAATGATACAAATTGAAACTTCTTTGTTTTAAATATCTATTTCTATTTTATATAATGATAATCCCATGTTAAAAATGATTAATAGTGTAATTTTTAATATTAATGATGTTATTTTTTGTATAGAAATTTAATTATATTTTTTAGTAAATATATAATGACCATAAATTCTTAATAAACATCAGTGCAGTATTTATCTTATTAATAAAGAATATAATAAATTATTTCACAAATATTTCATGAAATATAATTCTCTAGATTAAAATTTTTATGATAATATTGATAATGAATAAAAAATATTAGTGTTATTTCAGTGAAATATAACCAGATACCAAATTTTTATTGCAATTAATTAATATAAAATAGATTGTTTTTAAATTAGTAATAATCTTATTTTTAGAAAAAACTATTATCAAATTATGTAAAACTCATAAAAGTATTAAAAAATTATAATATATATAATATATGGTCAATAATTTGAAACTAATAAAAAATATATTCCATTTGAAACTAATTTTATTTAGAATAATATTAATATATTTTTCTCCTTTATGAAATTGCAAGAGTTCCCGCCCCCAAATAAATAATAGGGCACCCCTCTAATCAATTACCCACATATTTATACCTCTATTTAGACATAACCCTACCATTTTCTATTATCTATATCACTATAAAAATTCTACAGGTTCTTTTTTTTACCAATATAAAACCTCTATATCCCTTAATGAGATATCTAAGATATTTTTTCCAAATAAAATATAAATTCCTTAACTGGTCACTTTAAATATAGTTCTTATTTATACTCACCTATATCAATCAAATTAATTATAAAATAAAAAATCAGGTATCGAAAATGTAATATTTTTTTTATTAAGATTCATCCCCTATCCCCCCTCTTTTTATCATAAGTGATTTGAATGTATCACTGGGGATTAAGTACAACATATCATCTCCATATAAAGATTCTATTTAATTTTCATAAGCATATTTCATGGATGATTATTATAAAGGGTTTAATTTTTTTATTTGTTATTTATGAAATACTAATTTTATTTTAATTATAATATAATATCAACATTCTTACCATCCATCCCATTATAAATGTATAGTGTCATCCACGTAAACGTGTGGACTTCCACATCCATGAAATAATGTGGTTTTTTTTTTCATTTTAGATTCAACATAAAGTTAACAAGGATATATGTAATTAATATATATTGTGAATGTCAATTAATATTTATTTTTAAAATCTTATTTATTATTTATTTATCTTTCATTCCATCCATCGAAAAACTTAAACAACGTTCAGTTTTACATATAATCTACCATCTCAATAAAGGCTGAAATTAATTTTTCTATCTATACCATATATATATATATAAATATTTATATAATAAAATAATTAGATATTAAAATAATTATTATAATTATAGATTTTATATAACTATAATAAATGAACAAGAACAAAAAATAACTAACCAAAACATCCATCAAAATATGATCATTTATCACTAAGTATAATGATTGGAATAAAGAATTAGTAATGAATGACTAATGAATGGTTGTCAATAATTGATATATAGTATGATAAATATTATTATGGTTATAAAATATATTTATAATGGTTATAAATTTTTTATAAAGGATATTTCAATACATACTATAGAATTCAGATCTGGGGTAAGGGATTTATGTTTCAATCATATTATATTTTGGATTACTTATTATTGAATATCCATTAATAGATTTGTTATTTTACATATATAGTTAATAAAACCAATATATATTCTCCTCTATATATTTTTAATATTATTTTTTTCAATTATGTTCTCTCTTTTATATAATCATGAGACTGAATGACTTTTCATAACAATAACTGGCTATGACTTATCATTTGTTTGGGAAACCTTTTCTCCAATATTCAATATTTTTTTCTAAAATATTTAAATTAATGATTTTAATATTAACATATGATTTTAAAAAGTAATTATATTCATAATTATATTTTAAATAATCATTTTTAATGGAGTCTAGTTAAAATTTTAAAAATGAGGTAATTCTATCTTTTTTCCAAAAATTTGAAATATTATTTTATTTTAACATATAAATATTGATTAAAATTTCCATGAATAATGGAGACTAAAAATTTTGAGGAATCCATTAAATGTTTTAAACCTTACTATTACAAAAAATATTTTCTATTATGTCCCAGAAATATCATTCTTTTAAATATTATTTTCAATGTGGAATGGTTATTTTAGCCATAAAATATTTATGTGATGTTTCTAATGTTCATATCATGTAAGGCTATATACATCTTAATTATTTTGGTTTTTTGGGCATGTGATACAATGAGACCATTTTTAGTATTTCTCTAAATGGTTAAATTATATTTTTTGAGATGTTTATTAAATAATTTTATTTTTCATTTTTTATTCCATGATGAAGGAATGAAATGGTTATGGATCATGTTTTCTTTTACATTGTTTTTATGTAATGGTATGATGAATATTATATAATCATATTGAATTAATTTAAATGGATTTCATTATGTTAGGGGTTTTTGTGACATAAACTAATTTTATTGCCTATGTTATAACTGAGGATGGTGGTTATGTTGTAAGAAAGGGAGGTGATTACGTTATAATTGGGGAATGGTGGGCACAAAATTATATAGTCTTAAAATTCATAGGAAATGATTGGTATCTAGTTAGGAAAACCATAATGTAATTGGGTGTTAACTCTATTCAATTGGTGGCTTTATCAACTATGATATTTTTAGGAGAAATCTAGAATAGTATGAATTCATGGGGAGTAAAAAATACTACTATTATAAAGAATATGAGATTAATCTTTCTCATTATTCATTTACCCATGTCATAATGAAATTTACTAAGTATAATATGACTAATATGGATGATAGTTATAAATAACATAATGAGAGACCCTTATGAACCAATTATATATGTTACAATGATAAAAAATGATATTAGGACTATAAAATTATATTATGGATCATTATTTTATATAATAAATATTAGCATAATGTGACATCATATCAATGTATGAAATTTATGGGTCCCTATAGTTATATTTCGAGAAAGTTTTTGTCATCCTTTAGAAACTACGATAGACAAATTTAGTAGGAAACTATAGGATTCATATATGTATAAGATAACTTCCAAAATACTTTTAATGATTTTCGAGGACCCTATATAAACCTATGTTTTCTGAGAATAATATGACAGTGTCTTTATTGAAATATTAAATAAATGATTTTTCATATATATGTCATTTTTAATTAATAATATTATTCCTCACATTATATATTTTTTTGTTCTAATCAACATCTAGAACTCAATATAAGTAATTTAATGAAAAATGTTATAGAAAATTCAATGATTTTACTCTAGATAAATATAATTCTATTATAGGTGCGATGGATATTCTTTTTTTGTTCTTATAAATCTTTATAAATCAATGAATCGTGTTGAAGTAAAGATTAACAAATAAATAGAACAACATTCTATTTAGCATTTCATGAGATAACACCAACCATATTTTATAGGATCTTATGATCCTCAGCTGGATTATAATTTGATGAACACCATTGAGAAAATATTTTCCATTATCTAATGTTCAGAACATTAAATAGTTATCGTTTTAGATTATCATTTTGAAGGTGAAGCCGATCAATGGTGGATTATTACTATGTATATGAGTGGACATGTTGAAATTTAATCTATAGAATGTGATGAATTTAAAATAATGTATTTGAGTATGTAATTCCATTATAATCCACATGAAAACATATAGAGTTAATTTATTCCAATAAATAACAAGGTTGATGAATCTATTAGAACCATATAAGAATTTTTTTCAAAAATATCAATTACTGAATGAAAAATAGAATGATTATCTAGTTCTTTAAATTAATGTATCTAAAATTATATATAAAAATATACTTTTTTATCAATGAATATTTTTTTTGATGTGAACTCAAGGTAAAAACGGAAATTATAAATTCATAAAAATACCATGGTTTACTTTGTAAATGAACATCGAGTCCAAGGAGAAATAAACTATATACCGTGGTGTAATGAAATTAAAATACCCCAAATTATATTAATGTATAATGAAAATTTATGAATATTTAGGGAGTGGAATAGGTAATTTTTTTAAAATTTTGTATGAATAGTTAGAGCTAATGAAAATTGATTGTAGGTGAAGTAGATGTTTTACACAATAAAGGAAATGAATTTCCCAAATAACACTCCTCACACACTCCAATTCAATATAATTAATAGAGTATGGTAATTATAAAAACACATAATTTAATTAAATTATATGGAGGATCATTATAAAAAACATCATAAACAAAATATCAGAGGGAGATATCATAAGATCCATACTTCATATGTGGGATACAAGAATTTCATGATAAATCATACACATATAATTCACACTATGACATATAATTTCATAATATATACTATATATTCTAATAAATCCCAGGGAAAATAAAATTTTATGTGTATCACATAACCACCTCAAAATATATATATTGTTTAAGTAGTAAAACCCCCCTAATGATATAATCTACACATACTAAAATGATTATTCTTTTCAACATAATGATTCTGTGAAATTAAATTAAAAATCTTATTATTAACACTATATTTATCTTTAATATAACCATATGTCTGTATTTGATTCATTTATATAATGACCACATTTATTTTGGATGTTGGGTGTAACATTTCCTATTTTTCATAGACCAATGAAACCAGATTGTGTGATGCAAAATATGAATATCGAAATTGAAATTACATCCATATTATAGATCATTATTCTTTCTCAAATTGGTTTCTTATCCCAAATAGATTGGGAGAAACTCAAAATTAAATATATAAAAATCTTATAATAATATTTATATGTATTTGAGGAATCATTTCTGGGTCTTCTAGAAAATCATGATGTTATTTTCTCTATACAAATAATACATGGTTCGACTCTTATTTTAATTAATCCAGATAGAATTCCCTTAATTGAGATGTATGAATTAAAGATGTTTTTTAATGATTTCCATAAAATGGATTAGTTTTTTCAGGTGAATCACCATGGGGAGAATATATTAATTTTTTACCAAGAAAAATGGATCAAGATCAGTATTCATTGATTATCGAGAACTGGAAAAGATCCCAAAGAAGAAAATGTATCCTATATGACATTTCTATAACTTGGTTGAACACCTACAATGATCTCAATACTTTTACCAAAATGAAATTAATTTTAGATAACATCAATTTAATTCCAAGAAGGGGGAAATACTAACAATATAAGTACATAAATGGTATAGACAATATGAATTTATAGTGATTAAATTTCTACTTTACAATTAAAATACTACCTTTATGGATTTAATTAATAGTATCTGGGGATATTGCATTGATTAGTTTGTGGTTTTCTTTATAAATGATATTATTATATATTAAATGTGTAAGTCAGAGAATAATGATCACATCATAATTGTGATAAAAACAAGTTAAAAAATATTTTATTTATTCAAAATTTAAAAGATGTGACTTTTGGTTTCAAAATATTTCATTCATGGTTCATATATTAGTGGTTCCTTAAAAGAATGAACATATTGAATACTGTCCAAACCCAAATATTTTTAATGTTGTGTATTGTTTTCTTTTTTCTACTATATATTATCATTTTGTGGTGAATAATTTCTATGGAATTTCTAATACACTCAACATTATGACTAATAAAGAGCTATGTTAATTTGGAATGATGTTTGTGTGTTAAATTTTGAGGATCTTAATAGAATGTTGGTAAGTGAATTAATCCTCACCCTACCCTATAGTTGTGAATTTAATGTAATATAAACTGATATATCCATTAGTTTGATGTTGTTTATTATAATGTTTAAAAATATTATGATATCATATTCCCCACTAAGCTTTATTTTATATGAGATAAAATACCCAAATACTGTTTTTTATTTATCAGCAGTAATTTTTTTCATTATTGATATTGATGAATTTTCATTACAAAAAATGGTTTGGTAAATATTTTCCAATAATTTTTTATATTGTATTATCTAAAATTAATTTTTGAATATACTTGAGTGAAGATGGTTGGAGATGATTAAAGATTTTGACTAGTCAACAGACTGTCACAATGAGAATGAAAGCATCGTGAAACATTAACTGAGTCGAATGGATCGTGATAGATTATCTATGAGTATAATCATGAATTATGTAATTATTTTTTGGATTTAATATGTTTAATCTATGAATCCTCATATATGTTTATAAATATTATCTTTATTAAATGAGTGTTCAAACATCCATCTAATTGTAGATTAATGATACAAAAAAGATTGATTTGGAAGTTGAAAACATGGTGAGAATAGATAATGATTGTAAACATTATTGTGATGGAATGATTATTTGAAAACCCCATTTACCTTTGCCATATATACTATAAATTAATAAGGTTCTATTAGTTGAATAATATCTTCATTAATCTTTATATATCCTGAATGTCTGAAATGTATAGATATATGAAATAGTATTTATAGTGGGATAGATTGAGAAGAGATATTGATGATTATGTTTCTTTTTTAATGTAATGTCATAAGGATGTGTCTGAGAGAAAAAATTATATTGGGATGTAACAATCATTACCATTTAGAGAGTGGAAATTGGAAAACATCATAGTGGATTTCATTACAGGACTACCTAAAAAATATAATGTGAAAATTCTAAATGGGTTTTCATAGATCCCTATATAATATCAACATATATCCTTCAATTATAGAAGATTTTTCTCTGGATTAGTTTTACATAATTTATATTTACGATGTGGTGAGGATTCAATGGTATTTAGAATCAATTTATTCTTTTAATTGATTCTTCATACATAAAAAAATTAGGTCGATCATTAATAATATTCTTTATGAATCACACTATGGAAGAATGTGATGTGATCTAACTATCCATTTAGAATATGGATAATGAAAGATATTAGGACCTGATAAAATTCATGAAATTTCACAAAAAGTTAGATTCAATTAATAACCCATCAAAGAATCCCATTTACTAAAAAATGTTATATTTATAATCATTGATGAAATATGAATTTCAAAGATTGAGATATGGTGATTCTATGAATTTATATATTGATGAAGGTTATGAGACAGTGTAATATGTTAATTTTATTCACCAGGTATATTTTTCCTTTTGAGATTCTTCTTCACGTAATGTCCGTAGAATATCTCTTTTAATTTCTACCAAACCTCACTATAATTCACATCATGTTTCATGTATATATCATGAATTAGTACATACCTAATATATTATATATAATAAAATTATATGTATAACAACTAGAACATGATGATTCTTAAGAAAAAATAACCTATATAAACATTACATCATAAAGATAAAGTGAAAGTAAACAACTCCACTAATATAGGGACTATTTTTTATTGAAATTAAAAAATTCAAAGAACCTCCTTTGGAATGATTTCATTTAATTAAACGTAAATATCCCTAATTGTTTTTATATAAATGAAAATTTTCAAGTGATAAACTCATTTTAATGGGGGTTAAATTAACTCCTCTAGAATTTACGAAGTATTTTACTGAAAGAAATTTATGTTCTTTGATTGAATGTGCTTAATTTAAAACTATGTTAAATTTAATAGGTATATAAAATTAAAATACTATAATTTAATTTTAAGTTCAATGCCTAAAAATTGGATTGGTGGATATGAATTGGAGTAAAATAAGTTTAATAATGTGTGGTTTAAACCTATATTGTGTGAATTCATTTGTGGGAAATTTATATGAAATAAAAATAAAATCATTTTAATTTAAAGGGTATATTTTTCGAGATTTTTAAATGAAAAAGAACTATTTATCTTAAAAAATTTAAAAATAACATTTTTTGATTTTTTTTAAAAATTTATTTTTTAAAATATAACTAAATGTTATCATTTATTTATTATTTATATTATATTCAGTGAATGAAATATACTGTTGTTTAATTCAAAAAAATGTATTTCTCTCAAAGCAAATATTTTTTAATGTGTTTCATTGTTATTTTTAAATAAATTTCTAACACTTATAGATATTTAATTATTTATATATTTTATTCCATATTTTGAATCTTGATGTAATAATTTGGTAAATAGTTTCATATTATTTTTGGATAATATAAATTGTTACCTTAGTAATATTTATCACCCTAATAATGTGTAAATCATGTTAACATAGAATATTAATAAGCGATAAGGCCTTAATTTTTCTTTCTATTTCTCTCAAGATGATGTAAATTCGACTATTATCACCTTTCTCTCAAAATTATTTTTTAATGGGATAAATATCAATGAAAATTACATATAAAATAATTGAATCAAATAAAGAAAAAAATGTTACACTATTAGTATTAAATATATATTATTTCTCCATAGCAGAATGAATATGTTATAATAAATCAATGTTTTTTCTTCTCATAATAAAATTATATTTCATATATAAATTGATTTATAATTTTTACGAATTAAATAATGACATTAATGTCTTTTGAAACACCAATACCAAATTTCACCAATAAATAAAAAATATAATAAATTATTTTTAAAATTTTATGTGAAATAAAATTTGAGTGAGTTATGTGTATCGATAAATTTTTTAGAGGAATATAACATTTTAATGTTTTGTTAAATGGTTATATTATAATTATAAAATTTTCATCATTCTTATTAAATCATATAAATTGAATATATTCTTAATTGGAAATGATGATATTTTAGGAAATAAAATATTAAAATAAAATACATTAATATCATTAAAATTGTAAAATATGACATTGAAGTAAAGAGAAGGTCTAAAATTTCATATATTGAAAATTTATAAACACTTTATAACCGTTTTTATTTATAATGTCATTAATATATTTTAATGAATTAGGAAATTACATGAATTCCCCTCCCCCCATATATAAAAGGAAACACTCCTTTCTCTTATTCACACCATCTTGGGACTTATTTATTAACTAATATCTTCCACGACATCTTCACAATTCCTCTTTTCACATTCTATACTCTATGTTATTCACAAAAGGAAAACCACATAATCCATAAGAGGATTTCTAATTGAGTTCTCTCAAAGAAGAGGTAATTTCATTAATCAAACACTTTTTTGTTAATTCTTATTTTAGCTCATCTAATGCTGTTATATTATTCAATTAATGATATATTCAGTATGATAAATATAAAAAAATTATTATGATATTAAAACCACCATTATCTAATATCATTTTATCAAATGGTGGTGAAACTATCTCTTGTTCGTACAAATTACTTTTCTTCTCCACAAAGATATGTTGTTCTTTCTCTATGACCATCATTCATTGATGATTATTATTATGGAATTTATAAGGAAATGAACTTAAAAATTACATATTATAGTGTTTTTGAACTATATAACACATTTCATGATATTTTCATTTTATAGTTTTATATAATTTGGAAAACCTCATACAATGAAAACTCATACAATACCTATGGACACCTATGATTACTTTCCATTTTTTCACAACATAAAACACTTTAAAATAAAACATGATTTCTTATTATGAAATTTATTCATAATTATTTCATTTATCTCATCCAATCCATGGGACTACTCTTTATTTTACCCTATGAAAAAAATAAAAAATTTGTATCAGTATAAAATGCTCATTAAGGGATATAAAGAAATTAAATCATTAGTCTTGTTAACACATGGAATCCCATTAAAAAATTCTTAAAAAGTAATTAGAGAGCATAGAAATATCATATAGATTCATTGGGGAATCATTAACATATCACTATTATAACCCCCTTACAAAAGTAATAATAATATGGTTGACTTCCACATTTATTTTACATAATGCATTGAAGAGCTATAATGGGGCTCACCCATTGTATAAGCTATATCGGGCTCACACATTTCTCATGATATATAATGGGGATCTACCATTCTTATATAATCCCCAATGAACAATAATAAATTAAACCCTTGAAAACACTTTTTATCCCATGTATAAAACACTTTGGGATATCAAAATACATTTTTCTTATAAAATTTACATTCAATATCTAAACACTACATGCATAATTATAAAACTATTTTATTTGGATATAACTATGAAAAAATAAGGGAAACATTTAGGTATTAATTTTTCATGAAAATGCGTAATTTTTTATATGTTATATGTTAATTAAACATTTTTGTTGACTAGTTTAAAAAGTACATGAATAGAATCTTTTAATAATGAAATTTTGAATAAATTCCAATATATAAACCCATAAAAGAGTTATTTTTTGAAAAAATATTTAATGAAATTAGAAAATAAATATATTATAAAATTTATTTCCATATGAATACTTTCATAAAAAACATTTTAGTAACATGGATATGTAAGATAAATATTTAGAATGTAAATCACTAAAACAATATAAAAATAGTTTATTATGTTAAAAATTTTGTTGCGTTGAGTCCGAATCGTCACATAAATTATTTATCTTCATATATAATAAAAATTTTTTTACTTAAGAACTTTAATGAAAAAAATCATGTTTATTATTGTAATGACCCATATTTTCCATGTAAATGTTTTTTAATTAAATGGGAATTTTATGGGTCCGCGAAATATGACGGTGCGCAATTCTGAGTCCCGGAGTTCCCGGAATGATCCATCAAAGTTTTTGTTAAGCTTATGTTAACACGGTTAAGCAATTTTCATGAAAAAGTGGAATAACTCTTAAATGGTAACTCGTATTAGAAATCTTAGGGCACTATTGCGCTCAGGATGGCGGGTTTACCCTATGCGCGACTTACGATTGGTCGGCACGGGCCTCCTGTGAGAAAACCCAAATTTGGACTTATCGTAAATAAAATAATTAAATAAATTATTTTATTTTTCATATTCTTCTAACTCACAAATGGTAGCTTAGATTAAAAATCTGAGACCACCGCTGAACTCGTGAGGGAATGCTTTATTTAAGAAGATACTAACTTTGGCTGGCGCTGGTCACCAGAAAAAGTTAGTTTTTGGCAGCAAATAAAAAATGAAAGTGACATTTATTTTATTCTAAAATTCATAACATCTAAAAGGTAACTTAGATTGAAAATACGAGAGTAACGTTGGGTTTTTTGGGGCGTATTTCACTTAATAAGAGCCTAACCTCGACCGACACAGGTCAAGGGTGAATGATAATCATTTTCCGAACTTTTTTTCAGGTACGTTCAGTAACCATGTTAGCGGCGTTTTATAACTTCTGAACCGGTGTTCGGAATTGAAATCAGAGGGCACCGTTGAACTTGCAGTGCCGGTGACTGCTTAGTGATACTTTCACCATAGTTTCATTTTAACGAGAGTGTAAGATAGTTTTTGGGGGTTTTAATAAAATTGAATAAAATAAAGTATTAAATTTATTTTATTTGGGTGGTTAAAACCTCCAAGGGGAGGTTGGAGGTGGGGGCCACCACACCTTAACCACCCATGGAAGGTTATGGTGGTGGGGACCAGCTGATTATAACCTCTCTTTGGAGGATTTTATTAGGTGGGGCCACTCGAGCTCCTTAACTCCTATAACCTCCTTAAACTCCTTGAAACCCCCAATTAAATTGGTGAAACTCATCACCTTTCCCCCATTAATTATTTGAGCCTCTCCACCCTCATTAATTTGTAGGGTTGTCTCAATTAATTAACTCCTTTTTGAATTTTAATCAATTCCACTATTTATTAAATGAGTTGTTTCATTTAATTAAACACGATTATATGTGTTGTTGTGCCAACAAATAATATAGGATTCCTCTATTATTTTTGGTTGGAATTTTGGTAGAGCTTGGGAAAGGAGGAGAACATCATCCTTCCCACGAAGAACGCCACACACCACCGATGAATGATGAACCACTTCTTTAATATTTTACCGAGGCAAAGGAGGAGGAGCTGACCGTGAAGAATGCCGACGATGTTTCCTCTTTGGCCTCCAACCCCAGACGATTCCTGACATCAACGAAACGTGGCCGCCTTCCCACGACTCCGTCAACGATCGCCGCACTCGAGGTAGTGGGATTTGAAATGTTTATACACCCGTTCACATTATTGAAGTTATGGTTTGATAATTTCAGATTTCTATCTCCGTAACAAGGAGGGCTTGGGCCGCACGAACATGGCCCGACCCTTTCCCTTTTGCTTGTTCATGATTGATAACAACAGAGGATGTACGCGCGGTGGCGATGACAAAGGTGACAAACAAAGGCCACGCTACCCGTGGCCTACACGAACCGTTCCACCCCCATGGCGCGCCATCCCGCTACCCAGGCCCTCGCGCACTGCTTCTGCCCCTGCGCGCTGCCTCGGCACGCTCCTCGTGCTGCCTGCCCGCATGCCCCGCTCGCTGCCCGCCTCCTTCGGCGCCCCGGTGCGCTTCTCGTGTCCTGCCGGCGGTGTGTCTGGCGCCCCCGCACCCTGCCGG
Organism: Viscum album; assembly: GCA_963277665.1. Lineage (NCBI taxonomy): Eukaryota > Viridiplantae > Streptophyta > Magnoliopsida > Santalales > Viscaceae > Viscum > Viscum album. The sequence goes on from OY728127.1 coordinate 323,156,704, forward strand.
CGGCCTGCCCGGCATCCCAGCTCTCTAACTATTGCCCCCGTAGCCCCATCCACATCCTGCACAACACCCCGACGTGCTACCCGTGCCCCAGCGCGCTACCCCGACGCGCTAGCCAGCACCCCGGCGCCCTGCCCAGTGCACCCGCAGCCTACCTGTGCCCCGCACAGCCAGCCACTGGCCTCTTGACGGCCAACCTCCCGTGACACTCCCCTTGCGGCGCTGACCGAACTGGCCCCGACCTTTGGGTCGAGCCGCCTGCATGGCGACATCCGGGCCGAACTGCCCTCGTAGTCCATTGGGCCGGGCCCAGCCGATCGAGCTTGACATAGCGGGCTGACCCGCCAAATGGGCGGGGTCAGACCCATCGGGTCTATCCGGGTTGACCCAGACTGGGTCGTCTCAAACATTGTTGGGCCGAGTCGTTCCGACTGGGTCGTAGAAGACCCGGGCCCACTACCGACCCCTTGCTTACTTTGGCCATATCTTTGGCACCAGAAGTCCGTTTGATGAACCATTAATGGCGCTGGTAATCTCATTGAGAGATTGTACCTTTGAAAATACCCCACTAGAGTTCAAGATATAGTTGAGATATGGTAGGTTTGGTTTGTACACGAATCTAACCGGGCACCTGGGACTTAAAGGCTAATAACTCACAAACCGGGTGTCTGATTGATGCGCCGTCTGTTGCATTGAGTCCCCTATGATGTGGGATACATTTGAGATACTTATAAATTTGACTTCGTGACACTTGGAGTATCGAACAGTATCTCATGGAACGGATCCTCCCGAAAATGAGAAAACAGAGTACAGAGACCTAGTAGCTGATAGACCAGACGATTGCTTCACTGATTCGACTCTGAGTGATTCGACTAACCCAATGGGGAGCACCTATTACTTGGCGGCAGACCTAGGGAAGAGGAGCACCTGGTATTTGGTGGCAGACCCACGGTACTCAACAGGAGGAGTACCTCTATAGGCTATTAGGGGGAGTGCATGATATTTGGCCGCAGACCCACAGTGGAGGAGCTCTTGGTATTTGGTGGCAGACCTGCAGTACTTGATAGGAGGAGTCCCTCAGCAGTCTGAGGTTAGTGATAAGCACCTTAGTGTCCCGACAAGCCCACTATTCTCGATAGAGGAGGAGTTCTCCTACAACCATGGTTTCAATAATGAAAATTATTTTTTGAGCTGATTCAATGACTTTTTTTTTCCTCGTGATTGATATGGGTTACTAGATAACTTAGGTATATGTATGGGCATATACCTAAATAATTGTCATCCTTTGATTCATATTTTGTGGCTTATCCTTGCTGGATTTTGTGAGAACTTGAGGGTCTCGGGGTCCCTACTGAGTATCATTATACTCACCCCTGCACGAGCTATGCAAGCACCTCATTGTGTTGGATGCAGACGACGGACAGCGCTGACGGAGGCTGAGAGCGCCAGGACTAGATGGTATCCTGAGGTGGACCTTTCAGAGAGTCGGTACACAGAGGAGTCTGACAGACGTGGAGTGTTGAGGTGTCCATCTGTACCTACCCTTTAGGTAGAAAACCTAGAGGATGATCCAGAGGATGCTCTTTAATTTTCAGTCGTTTGCCCCTTTTTCAGTTGTCCTTGTACTTTACTATTGGGATTGTATTTTCGGCCCCCTTTACTTGAAACACTACCTTTGTATCCAGTTTTACTTAGTGTTTTTCTTCTAGTTGTGTACTCTGATTATGTGTGTTTACTTTTTATAAAGGCAATGCCTTCCCATCTTAGGGATTTGTGCCTTTAGTGCTAGTTTCCAGCCCCTTTCCTATAAATGGAGGCCTTGGGGTAGTCACGACACAGGTCCCGAGGACGGGCCTTGACAAATTGGTATCAATGTAGTCGGTTCCACCATAGAACATAGGACTCTGATATTTATTTTCTATGAAGTAATAGTGTTAAGGGTACCAAGTGTGGTTTTCAGTTCAGGGATTCCAGTGTTTGTGCGGCGGCCGACGTATCCATACACCAGGACCCTGACTACTGATTTCTGACTCAGTGCACGAAAAAATTGATTGAGTGTGTGTTTTCAAAAGTTTTTCTTTAAGTCAGCTCAACCAGGTCATCTCGCCAGGTATAACTTTTGATGGTGTCACATCTGTTCAGGATGCCTCCACACAGACAGCTAGTTATAGTTCTGATAGAGAACATGATGATGTACCACTGAGCGACGAGGCTTCGGTGCATGGCCCTCTTGGTATATTGGCACCTTCAGCTGGTGTACCAGCTGCACCACCACCCATTGGGAAGCAAATTCCACCAGGTGCACTGATGGATGGTGTGCACCGACTGAGCGTGTTGCACGAGATCTAGTGGCAGATACCTCTGATGATTCGAGGTGAGACAGATTCCTAGGTAGAAGAGGACTAGCTAGAGGCAATTGCTAGAGTTTTCCACCAATTTGAGACACCAGTATAGCATATGGTGATCTTAGATACTAGTAATTTTCAATGAGTGACCATGAGGATGGTCTTCTTAGTGATGGGGCCTCGGTACGTGGACCATTACCCAAGGTAGTACCTCCGGGTAGTGTGTCAACTACATCCCTACCTTTTGGTCAGCAGTTGCAACCAGCAGTACCGGTAGAGGAAACATGTAGGATTAGTGAATTATATATGCTTAAGGATCAAATGCTCCTTAGGTACTGAGGCGAGCCCAACTCGCAGGAGGCTGAGGAATCGGTTGAGGAGGTAGCTGAGAGTTTACTATAGCTTATACGGCTTCGGCAGGACGATGAGTAAGTAGATGAGTATTCATCGAGGCATACCGATCATTCTTGGTACTCTATGAATATGATATGATCAGATCTTTAGAGCTCGGACCTCTGATAGAGGCTTGTTTAAGGATATCTGATCCATCATGTTTTCCTCTATGCATTCCTACTTATTTTAGGGTGCTAGAGAAAACCTTTTTGGTTGAATGTTCATTGGCAGAGGAGATATAGCCAGTGAATGTTAGCAGCAAGAAATCAGGAAACCGAGGCCAGTCTCAAAGACTTGAGCATATAAAAATGTTTCAGGAAGTGGAAGTGTAAAGGATAGATGAATCTAAAGGGTAGCAGATGTGGAAGCATAGCTATGAGAGCAGTATGAGGTGGTGAACATTTTGACATGTTAAAACCACCCACCATTGTAGTCCCCACTAGGCTCAGGGAGAAGGAGGGCATGGGAAGAGAGTAGTTTCATGCGGTCTAAGAGTGTGACCCAAGGGCTCTAGGAATTATTTGAGGTACATTCTGTGTCTACTACTAGTTTCCGTATCAATAGACATAGGTACCAATCATTCCTTCCATCCACAAATCTTTCCCTAGACCTAGAGTTTCCGGTTAAACCGTTGACTTGACTGCCATGTCTGGAGACACCTTTGGGAGGAGACTCGATAATCACTCATACACCGATGGTTTTATATGACCCTTGAAGCGAGAGTTTCATTTGGAACCTCTTGGAGGCAATGTCGAGGCCTTACAACGTTAGTTTGGGTATGGGTTGGGCAACCACAGTTCATACATAGATTGACTGTAATAGGAAAAAAGGTTGTGGTTTATCTTCAACGTTGGTATGGGGGTTTCCTTGGTCGGCGAAAAGGAAAAACCAGGTAGAAAAGGATGGAATCATGCCTAAGAGGGTGCAGTCGATCACTAATGAGTTCGCCAGACATACCTTGTGCCAGACGACTCCATAGTTGTAGCACCACTATCAACTTTGGCGAAGTAGGGGCAACCCTCCGTGTGGTTGGAGAGATGCCAGCAGAGCTTCCAGGAGTTGAGGCAGAGGCAGACTAGTGCCCCAATATTAAGGCTTCCAGAGGAAAGAGTATGGTACGTAGTTTATTGTGACGCATCAAGGACCGGACTTAGATGTGTCCCGATGCAGGAGTGAGTAGAGATCGCGTATGGTTCTCGGTAGCTGAGACAACATGAGAAGAACTACGTTACCCAAGAACTGGAGTTTACAGCAGTGATTTTTGCCTTGAAGATGTGGTGGCACTATATTATTGGGTGAATGTTTTACCGTATACTCATATCACCAGAGTCTCATTTATATCTTCTCTCATGAGGACCTGAAAATGAGACAGAGGTGTTGGCTCGAGTTCCTTCCGGACTATGACATTGAGATATTCTATACTCTTGGGAAGGGGAATGTTGTAGAAGATGCACTCTGTTGGAGATCTGGTATATAGCTACAAGGTGAGGCAACAGATCAGCTAGCTGCTTTACAGATATCCTTTGTGGATAGAGATAGAGCAGCCTTTCTTTAGTCTCCCATAGTCCCTCCCCCACTTCTCCTACGAGTTAGGCAGGCGCAACATTGGGACGCTGACTGTGAGACATGACGTGCTCAGATATCCATGGGACAAGCACCTAATGGGTTTTATGAAGGTGGGGAGCATGTCATCCTCTTCAGATAACGTACTATTGTGCAAGTGTCACTTTGGGAGGAAGTGTTGAGGGAGTTTCACACATCCCGTTTAGCGGAACATCCAGTAGTGGTGAAGATGTACAAAGTCCTTCAAAGACAGCACTGGTGGCCAGGTATGAAGAAGGCAGTAGTAGAGTCTGTCTTTTTATTCCTCACTTGTCATCAAGTGAAGGAAGAGCATCAGGTACCAACAGGCTTGGTTCAGCCTTTATAGGACCCAAAGTGGAAGAGGGATGACATATCCATGGACTTCATGATGGGTCTTCTAGGTACGTCTTGGGAACATGAATCTAATTGGGTGATTGTCGACCGACTCACCAAGTAAGCCAACTTCCTAGTGACCAGATACGGTACAAGCTACAATGGAGAAGGTGCAGGTCATCCAGGAGTGGATGAAGACTATGCAGAGCAGACAAAAGTCATATGCTGATTTGGAGACAGAGACCTCTAGAGTTAGAGGATGGTGACCACGTCTTTTTACGGGTCTCACCTTGATGAGGTCTATGGATATTTTGACTAGGTAGGATGTTATCTTTATAGCACCCCAAGATTTCATAGTACATTATTTCTTCAATGTAATTCAATAACTTGCACTACATGCAACACCGAGTTCTAGCGCACCATGACTTACCAAACAAGCCGTTCAAAAGTGGTTATGAATAGTATTAACTGAATATTTAAATATATATAATGATTATAATTTTAGAATCCATATAATGAGTTTCTTAGACATAATGTAAGACCAAATACGTTTTTTTAGATAAAAGAAGTATTTTTCAAAAAATGCAATTTTACCGCCTTTTAATGGTGAAGCCTTTTTAAATAAAATATTTGAAACTTTTATATATTCAATGTGACAAAATAAACTTAATATTTATAGTCGGGACATAATAATTTAGTTTCGATAATGTTTTGGTGTTTTTCTGATAACTTTCATATTTTGGTGAATAGTGAAAATACTATATTTTAACTGAAAACAACTTTTTAAATAAAATTAATTTATATTGTTAAATTATAAATTTTAATGTTATATAAGTATAAATATATTATATATTTACCATTTAGTATAATTATAGTCACTGTAAGTAATTTCACTTTGAAATTGGACATAAACAAGTGTCAAACTTTTGATAGTTATTATTTCTTGAAAATACGTCTTATGGTTTTGACAGTGGGAATTAATTTTAAATTAATAAATTAAACATATATGTTTTAAATTTGGTAAAATAGACTTAATTTTTGGATTTTTAATATCTAAATTAGATTTGGGTGAAATGTTGGTACTTTTTTGATAACATTCAATTTTTGATGAATAGTGAAAAAACACTGAGTTATAGTTTAAAACCGATTTTTTTTAAATAATTATTTATTTTATTTAAATTTAAATAACGTAAAAATAGACACATAATACCTATATAAGTTCAATTTAATTCATTGTAGTTAGTTTAGAATAATTTTAGACATATAAAAATTTTATGGAAACTTTTCACCGACTTTTACCCACCTCCTAGGAGAATTTGGAAATTCACATAAAACTTAATTTTACCGCTTCTGTGAGTGGAATTTCGAAAATCCGAGACACACGGTTAATATCAAGGAGTAAAATTTTGTTCAATAAGATAAAAATAATTTTTTTTGATTAGTAAATTTTTACTTTTATTTACTACAGTTAAAAGTAAATAGTATAATTAAGGGTAAAAATGATATTAATATTACCCTAAAACATGTCATAATTCTATTGGAAAAGTGTATCTCGACCAAAAGCAACCTTAGAAATAAAATATTATCATTTAGGTTCACTTGGATTAGATTAGGACATTTATTATTATTTAATTCAAAAAGAGTTAAAAGAGTTAAAATCAAAGTTTAACAACTAAATATTTTTTAATATAGGGTTATACATAAGATATATTCGATTATAAATATTAATTAGAAATATAAAAACATTTCCTACATATTGGTATTTTATTTATTATTTATAGACATTAAATATGTTAATTTATTTATGACACAATCGTGATGTAGTAATTACTTAATTAATGAAAAATTAAAATAAATGATATTATAAATATCAAAATAAATGCAATTTGAGACTTTTTTGGAATTAAACTAATTTTATAGGTTAATATGACAAATTTGGATTGGTTATATGAATTTTTTTCAGTGTAATAATGCTGTTATGAAATTATCAGAAACAAAATAGCCAATAGTGTCAAAATTGACATAAAAGAGTTTTTAAAACAACTATTATATTATTAATTGATATTCTATTCCTAAAAATCTATGGGTCAACAAAAGGACTTATATCATGATATTTGTATCATTAATGGACCACTTGGGGGTCTCTTGGATGTATATAGTATGTTTATTAACTATATAATATAAAAATACAAAGTGACATGGTAAATGTCAAACTAGTTAACTAAGAGTTATAACTAAAAGATAAGTTTATTATAGTGACCCAAACCTATATAAAATATATTTTTTGGAAGTATTTAGACCCATAAACACCTTATACATTGAATAATCAACTTTGGATCCATTATAAATAGAATATAAATTTATTATCAATTATTACTTTAAGTTTTTCATAAAGAGACCCTCCTCCCCCTTATAAAAGGACACCACTTATAACCAATTCCTCATACCTTCAAAGCCTTTTGGTTCGTCCAAACTCTCCCCAAATACCCTATAAAATATCCTACCTTAATCTTAGAGGCCTTCATTTAGTCAGAAATCCGACCCAAGGATCTCTTTTGATCAAATCAAAAGTAAGAACCCGAAGAAGAGGTAATGTTTTCACCACCCTTTTTCAATTTCCTTTTTTATTCAACTTCTTCTTTCCTTTTTATTTACTTTATAAAATAATAACTCTAGTATATTATATGTACTGTGATGTTATTATAGTTATGGTACAACCATTTTCAGTATTCTATCCATCCTTTGAATGACATGTCACCATACGTGCGTACGTACGGCTTACCGTCTCCACGTCGTGGTGTAATTGTTATTAAAAAACATTATTATTTGGATGGGTATGATAATGATATTTATTTGATGTAAATAATAAATATAACATGATAATGATTCTGTATATATGATATACCATCCAATTATATATTATTTTAATATCAAAAGAATGATATTGTCGCTCGTGCGTACGTATGGACTACCGTCTCCACGAACGCAATGAGATTCATTCCCCATAGTATCCATGCAATTATAATTCTCATTTGATGATTAAAAATAATGATTAAGGACTTCATATAATTCTGTATACGAATAAGACACAACCTATTCATAAAAAACATGGCTTATGTAACAAAATATATAAAAGAAAATGAGTAAGTTAACACCCAAAACGATGATAATAATAAGATATTATTGAAAAATCAATGTTAAAAGATCATATATGATATCATATTAATTTATATGATTCTTTTATAATTTAATAACAATTATTTCACCATTATACATGATTTTACCCTACCCTCATCTAAGGAAACGTAAAAGGTAAGGGTTTATTTTACAATCTCTTCATTATCTGAGGTTGTTTATATGTAATTATGTACTGGGACCCCTTTATCATCCACATCCAAGTTACATACAAATATATTTCAAAACATTTTTACTATTTACTATATAATGAGTTAAATTCATTTATACCATTATGTGTTTTGAAAGGAATCTTTCTGTCGTTTTCCAAAAAAGGTACTTTTTGACCTTCTCGACAAATTGAAGGTAAGAATGTTTTTTTACTTATATGGCGGGTGCGGCTATTTTCTACCGTTATAAACTGGTCGAAGCTTCCATTACAAGAATATAAGAATATTTTGAATTTCAATGTTTTATTTTATTATAATGTGAATTTTTAAATGATTTCAAAATTAATATTTTAATAATTTGTGAAAGTTACTCTTTATCAAGATCAAGATTTTTAATGTTTTAATGATTTATCTTTCTAAATATTTTAATTAAAGTCCATGTTTTCAAAATTATTTTAATGATTTATTTATATGGACATGAATGTTTTGAAATGATATTTCTTTTCAAAAGTTTCAAAGTGGTATGGGACACTTTGATTCAAAAATCACTTTTAAATTACTTCCTTTATAAATGTGAAACTTTTCAATGATTTCAAAAAAAGATATTTCTCTCAAATAGTTTTGATTTCTTCTATGTCACTATCCTTTGATGGATTTTATGTTAATTTGAAGTTGATTTATTATGATACAAAACTTCCATATTGTATTGAAGGTTTTGTGAAATTTTTGACTATGGATGTGTTTTTTTGTACAATTCATTGTTTTTGGAGAATGTATAGACATTTCGTATGCTATTTTTAATACGAATGTTTATGTTATGTTTAAACCTGTTCATATGAGGAATGCATTGGACTTAGTAATTGACGGGTGGGGCCCTCTATGGCTCCTCGATGCATTGGTAGTTCACATGAGACAAACTAGTGTCTTGGCACGAGTCCTTGACAAAATATTATTTGTATTCTTAGCACAAGGCCTTGGATATGTGGTTATGATAGTATGGAATTATGAATTCCTTCATTATGAAAGTGGTTATATATATTTCATGTGATTATTCGATTAGTAGAATATCCATGTGAATAAGTAATTGGAATTATTTCATTTTATTTCTGCCATATTATTATGAAGTTTAAATTTAAAAGGATTTTGTTTTAGTTATACATTGCCATAAATGTTTATACTTATTTATGAAAGCTTCCTCTATATTGTTATCCTTACTGAGCATTTGAGCTCACCCCTTTTCTATGTTTTAATTTTTCAAGTATTCCAAGAAGTGTATTGTGATTTATATGCAGGGTTAATCCAATGGAATAATGGCATTCATAATGGATTATGTATACTGTTTTGTATGTTATAAATTGTAATCTAACATTCATGTATGAAAGATATTTTCCAAGACTGTTAAACTGATTGGTCCTTCGGGACTTTATCATTTGTGATCATGCCAATGTGTTAAAATAATGCACCAACTCTGGGTAATTGGGGTCAGGGCATTACAGTTGGTATCAGAGAATGTTTAGTACAAACCTTGGAAGCTAGATTTAGATAAACTCTGATTAGAGCACATGGACCTAAGATGGAATTTTAGGATTAGTGTAGAATAACTTCTTAGAATTTTGGTATTGTAGAGATTTTGTGAGTTTTCCAAGCAATACAACCCTGTTTGGATACGAGTAGGTAGAGGCGACTCTGGCATAGATGTACCTAGGGTTAAAACCCGAAAACACCACTTTGAGCTAGACTCGAACAAGAACTGGTGCACGACAACAAGCCTTACTACACTCTTGGTTACGACACTCCTGGGGGATATGCTTAAGATAATTTTCATTTTCATTACAAACCATTATGAAGGGTTTATGAGTATATACTTCCTCAAAGAATACATTTTTATGATTATGGATTATATCCATAAACTGTTTAATTTATGTTAAGTGTTTTACATGTTTGGGATTAGATATTTCTATTCATAAACTAATCTAGTGTATGCCATTGTTTAGAAATGGTGCCCAGTATAAGGAATTATAACTCCAACAATACCTATGATCCAAAGAGTAAGAAGGATCATATCTTTCATGGTATTAATCTAAAATTTAGAAGGGAAATAATCTCCCATGTATTCTCAACATATGAAGAAATAATATCATGTGTTAGTAAGATAAGTAAGGAATTATCTGACTCCTATGGATTTGAAGGGAAGAAAGAGAAGAAAAGGATGGTAGAGAGAAATATGGATAAAGGGAATAGGGGAAAGAAGGATTTTCCCATTTGTGATAAAGGTGGAAATAATCACCATGGTAAATTCTTGAAGGAATGGGTGGTTGTTATAAGTTTGGAGAAAAAGGATGCCAAGTGCGTGACTACAAGGGTTAGAAAAGGGTTTCAAATGTACAATGCTTCATCTATAAGAAGTTGGGATACTATGTGAACCAATGTACAAATCATAATAGTATGCCCTAAATGATTCTATTGGATAATAATCAAGTTATTATACTACCACAGATGAGAAGGAATGATTATAGTTATTATTAGATAATTATTTCATTTGAGTGATGTATAAAAAATGTACTGGTTATAATAATTATGCAGTATATTAGGATTGTACTATAGTACTATTTCATTAAGGACATGAGATTGTGTGGAACAAGGAAAAGTGACTCAATAGCCGGTTAAATTTTAGGAAAATATATGGTTAAGAGAAAGATAACCCATAATTTGGTTCTGATACCGAGGTAGTGATTTTGGAATAATACATGATTGATTTGGATAAATTATGTTGGATATTGTTGACTACCTTGAAACTGATTAATTATTTGTATATTTCATTATTGTTATAGTTTAAAACATTTTTGGATAGAAGGAGTATATCTAGTATTCGATAAGGAATAAGGGAGCATGAATGTAATCAATAAGGTTTTATGGTAATTCAGGGTGTTAACATATTTTAAAAGAATACATAATGAAGGTATTCAAATGTTATTACATGGGAAAAAAATCTTCATTATATTTACCTTCCATATAAATTTTGGACTGTGAGTTTGGACAGAAGTAATTTGGATAATTCTAAAGGTTGGAATGGATTATATTTGACATTTGATACAATTGTTAAGGTTAACACATTTCTGAAGATTATTTTTGGATTGCTATAAAAGGACAACCAGGAGGTCGGGCGGCAACCCGTCGCGTCCGGTAAGGCCGTGAGAGTTGAACCCACAACTGAAGGGCGACAATGGTGTATCACCTACCACAAGCCCATGTGATGTCCTAGATTGAATAATGTATTCTTTTTAAAATAAATTCTTGTAGATGAATGATAAATTCATTTTTTTAACCCTCTACGAATAGCATAAATATAATATTATTTTTAAGTTCTATTATCTTTTAAAGTGAAAGATGAGTTTGTGGTAGAAATTAGTTAAAGGATGGGACTCTACTTATCAAGTATATATTTTTATTCTTCTCTTATTCTATGAAGAAATTAATTATTATACTTTAGTGAAGGTATCTTTAAAAAAATGTTATCCTAATATCGTATGTTTTGTTGAACCGATGGTATTTTAAGTCATCATAGATTGATGAATTTAAGGCCCTCAATTTTACACTTGTTTGTAATTGATGACCTCAATCACTACTTATAAATATTTACATTTTAAATCCAATTATATGTCTCTAATTTCCACCAATGTTCTCTTAATCAAGATCATAATTTGGTGGGGACCCTTTCAATTCACTTTTCCTCTTTTTAAGACTAAATTTTATTAACCTAATTTCTGATGTTCGTTTTCCCAAAGATATTTTCTATTTTCAACCTTTTATTTTCGAAAAATAATTTCAAATAGTGAGGATGCAATTTATTTAAGGAGGGAAGAATGTAACACCCCAAGATTTCATAGTACGTTATTTCTTCAATGTAATTCAATTACATTTACTACATGCAACACCGAGTTCTAGCACACCATGACATACCAAACAAGCCGTTAAAAAGCAATTATGAATATTATTAACTGAATATTGAACTATATATAATCTTCATAGTTTTAGAATCCATATAATGAGTTTCTTAGACATAATTTAAGGACAAATTCATTTTTTTAGACAAAAGAATTATTTTTCAAAAAATGCAATTTTACCTCATTTTAATGGAAAAGCCTTTTTAAATCCAATATTTGAAACTTTTATATATTCAATTTGACAAAATAAACTTCTTATTTAGATTCGGGACATAAGAATTTAGTTTCGATAATGTTTTGGTGTTTTTATGATAACTTCCATATTTGGGTCACTATTGGAAATGTGGTTTTTACCCACGGTTCATAAACAATGGTTTTCTTAAACCATTGGTAAAGAAGGTTTAGGAAAGCCTTTCCCAATGGTTCATTAGAACCATTGGGAAAGGGTACCCCTTTGCCAACGGTTTTATAAAGCCGTTGTCAAAGGGGTGTTTAAGTTACCCTTTCCCAATGGTTTTATGAAACCGTTGGGAAAGGGTACCCTGAACACCCCTTTTCCAACGGTTTTTAAATACCGTTGGCAAAAATTTCCCCCAAATAAAATCAGGCCGCTGCTCTCCCCCATTCGCGATAGAACCCTAAAATCAATCCGGTGCTCTATTGCTCTCGCGAATTCCCCCATACGAACAGGTGAAAACCATCTGAATCATCTAAAATTAGGTATTTTATTCCTTATACACATATGCTACCTTGTTTTTATTGTTATTGATCTAATATTTTTGTTTTAAGTTTGGATTTTGATGTGATTTCACCGTGAAAAATAGGGAAATGAATGAATATTTTGTTAATTAAATAGTTTCCCATGGAATATCATTTATGTTATAATGTCCATGCTAAATAAAGGAGAAATGTAATAAAAGACCATTAATAAATTGTGGAAGTTGGGGTATGTTGCTTCTTTGAGAGGATTTTTGTTGTGTTTCATTGTATGTTTTAGGTTGTTGTTTGGTGATTGAGGTGACCAGTTTTGCTTTGTGATATGTGGGGTTGTAATGTGATGGTTAGTGGGCATGGATGTGACATGTGAAGTTGTGTGATAGTAATGATGTGTGGTGGTGTTGTGTTGTGTGGAGGTTTTGTGTGATGAGGTTGTGGTGTATGATGTGGTGAGGTGGTTTTGGTTGTGCGGTGGTTTGTGATGTTCAATAGTTTTGGTGTGATATGTGGTTGTTTTGGTGAGATTTTTGGCCGATGTAACATGGCGACGATGGTTATTGTGAGATAGTGAGTTGTTGTGTGGTGGTTTTATTAGTTTCTTGGTTATCTATGGAATAAATTATGCTATTAAAACAAGAAAACAAGATAGTAAAAAATGAGATGGAATAGAAATGGATGTGTGGTAAATGGATTTAATTAATTTAACATTAAATGAATGGACAATGTAAGTGTGAATGAAGTTGCTTATAAATGAATGTGGGAAATTCTATGTGTCTTGTATGGTGGTGGTGTGGTGTAGTGTTTCATATAGTGGTGAAAGTGGTTGTGATGGTTTATGTGTTGTATGGTAGTAGTGAATTGTGTGATTATGTAGTTAATGTGAACCCATAGGTTGGGTATTTTTGATATCTATATATCATGTATTTTATGTTATTTCTACACATTCCCAACCAGAGTTGGATAAACATACCAACGATCAGAGGTTTTGAGTTATGGGTATTTTTTCAAAGATCTAGGATGGTGGTTATATGGTTGTATAGGTACCATATCTTCCATACTCTTCCTTCATAAGTGATTGACCATGTGTTTTTAGGCAATATGTGATGTGATTGTCCTTGTGTCTTCAGGTGAGATGTATAATGATTTCCCTAATGTTTTCAGGTGAGGTGCGATGTGATAAGGCTATAATAAGATGTGGCATGTGTTTGGGGTCATGTAGGGTAGGAGGATGGCATAAGGTTGATGTTATTCATGTTCATGATACCCTACTAATATGGTTATGGGATGAGGCATGCTGTGATGTAATAACACATTAAGTTCTTTTTGGTTTTACATTTTTTCAATAACACATTAGTATGTTTTTCTCACATGTGTAGTTGATACCCTGATTATTTTCTTCCATAATCGTTTACTTAAATGTATTTTATATTAATGTTCAATCCTATTGAATTGTTTATGACAAAATGACTTAAATAAATTCTTTTTACAGAATGGACAGAAGTTGGATGTATGAAACCGATCGGATCTCAAGCGATTTTCAAAACAATTTGGAGAAATTTATAGATTTTTCATTTCACAATGCTTCAGATAGTGGTCGCATACACTAACCATGTTACAATTATGTTGGTAGACCTTGGTTGAGCCACGAAGAAGTCATCTACCACATAACCAAAAATGGTTTTCAAGCAAACTACTTTGTGTGGTATCACAATGGGGGGAAAATGAAATCTCAAATTGGTGATGATCGAAATGAAAGGACTGGAATGGAGAATTTGTTAGATGGTCGGTTTCCATTTATTCGTCATCATGAAAAAGAAAGGATTTCAACTCAAGAAGACTTCGATATTAGGGTAGCTGATGCATATAGTGAAAATGATGATATTGATAGGGTGAAAAAATTTAATGATGCTGCCACGACTCCGGTATATCAATAATGCGATAAAATGAAAAAGATGGATTTTTAATCTGATTGTTTCATGGGAAAACTATGTATGGGATTTCTAATATATCAATCAATTACATTCTTACCCTATTGAAGGATTTAATTCCAGATGATACAGATATTCCCTCAAAACACTATATGGCATGGAAGTTAGTTGAAGAACTTAGATTTTAAAGAAACAAAATTCACGATTTCCCAAAAGAATGCAGTTTATTCTGGGAGGAAACCGTTGAATGAAATGATTGTATAAAATGTGGCACATCCCGCTGGAAGTCAAAATCTGATGGAACACCATCCCGCGTTCCATATAAAGTAACGTGGCACCTTCCATTGATACACAGACTCCAGAATCTTTTTATGTCTGATGACATATCAATAAAAATGAGATGGCATGATACTGAGAGAAATAATACTAATGATGAGTTGGTTCATCCTGCAGATGGATTTGCATGGTAGATATTTGATGCTCGACATCCTGATTTTGCAGCTGACATGCATAATGTGAGGCTGGGTCTTTCATGTGACGATTTTAATCTGTTTGGGCAGATTCTTTCTTCGCACAACACATGGCCAGTTTTTATACACATTTATAATCTTCCCCCATGGTTGTGTATGAAAAAACCTTTCTATTTCATGAGTATACTCATATCTGGTCTTTCTGATCCCGACATTGATATTGATATATACATGCAACGTTTAATAAAATAGTTGAAACTTCTTTGGGATGTGGGTGTACGCACATACGATGCATGTTCGAAAGACATATTTCAGATGTGTGTTGCGCTTATGTGGACGATCAATGATTTTATGGCTTATGCAATGATGTTTGGATGGAGCACGACAGGAAAACAGTCATGTCCATTTTGTATAAAGAATACACGATCCAGAAGACTGAAACATCACTGCAGTTTCAATTTTATGGGGCATCGACGATTCTTGCCAAATGATCATCCATATAGAATGAATCATCGAAGATTTGATAATACCATAGAGACTGATGATCCACCTCTGCGTATATCTGGAACTAATGTGCAGAATGAATTGAAAGATTTCAGTTTTTCCATCGGGAAGGGTCAAATGAAATCTGGAAAGAGAAAGAATGTTTCCACTGAAACCTGTTACAATTAGAGGAAGAGAAGTATCTTTTTTGATTTGCCTTATTTGTCAACCAATTTGTTACGTCATTTCTTAGATGTAATGCATATTGAAAAGAATATATGTGAAATGTTGCTTTCGGTTCTTCTAAATGTCAAGGGGAAGACAAAATATGATTTACAATCTCGGCGTGACTTGGTGGATTGGGGCATCAAACCAGAATTTCATCCTGTGCGTATCAGTGAAAAATAAATGGCAACTTCCATGTACTTCTTATGTGATTACACCTACGAAAAAAAACAATTTCTGGAAGTATTTGAGACTATTAGAGTTCCTGATGGTTATTCAAGCAACATATCTAAATGGGTCAACAGAAGAGAGTTCACGCTAAAATCTTTGAAGACTCATGATTATCATGTTCTACGGATCCTTTGTCCAATAATTTAAGGGTGGATGTTATTCGGTTGTGCCATTTCATTAGAGATCTTTGTGCTAAGAATTTTTCCATGTCTTTCTTGCAAAAAATGTTGACTGATGCCCCATTAATTTTTTGTGAGTTGGAGAAAATATTTTCTCCATCATTTTTCACATGCATGATGCATCTGACTATCCATATTCCCACTGAAATACTTCTCGGAGGACCTGTTTCTCTTCATTGGATGTATCTAACTGAAAGAAATATGTTCACATTAAAGTCATATGTTCGAAACAGAAATCATCTCAAAGGTTCTATCGTGAACGGTTACCTGGATCAAGAATGTATGGATTTCTGCTCAATGTATTTGTCCGATATTACTACAAGATTGAACAGACCAATGAGAAATGAAGAAGAACAGTATGAGAAAATTGAACCCAATTTTCCATCACTTTCTCAAACATGAGGGATTCCTAAATCATATACATTGAAGACATTAAGTCGTAAAGAGCGGGAGATGGAACATCGCACTGTTTTGTTCAACTATGATTTGTTTGATGACTATATCAGGTAAATAAATTTATTATGTATATCTTACATATAGATCTATTAAAATATTCATATTTTTTATCTACAGGGAACATAAAACAATGATAAATAGGAAGCATCGTTATTTATCTTTTTGAAGGAGAGGGACTTTTCATAGCAAAGAGTTTTCTGCTTGGTTAGAATTGAAGGTAAAAATATTACTGTTTAAAATAATTATATCAATATTTAATTAAGTTTAATAGTAATTTATATTGCAGGTACTAATTTTGTCTACTGACTCTGTCTCTAAGGAAATAATAGATTTGGATTTTGGTCCTTATACCGTGGTTCATGACTGTAAATAAATTGTTATCAATGGGTACAAATTTATTGTCACTGAACGAGAAAAGAACATGAGGACACAACATGATGGTGTTATGGTTACTGCCACAACAGATTGTTATTCCAGTGCATCAGATAGTAGACTGCAATTTGAAAATGTGGGTTATTATGGAGTCATTGTGAAAATAATAATAGTGGATTATTACTCTCATGGACGAGTCACAATGATGAAGTGTTATTAGTTTGATTTGATGATGAGACATGGCACATTTATTGATTATTGTGGATTTTGAGTAATTAATATGACTCGCACTCTTGCTACCGAAGAACCATATGTGTTGGAATCAATGGATAAACAAGTTTTTTATGTCAAAGACCAACTTCGACCTGAATTTGGTGTCATAGTTGAAGTAATTCGAAGACATATTTTTGATGATGGTGATGATGGAATTGAAACTGTCTCTAGTGCCATTGGAACCAATCCATTTATTTCTTTTGATGACTCCAATAGCTCAATTTTTAGAGTTGATTGTGAACCTGAAGTTGTGGTTTAAAATATATAGAATCATTCATCCATGTTCTCAATTATTTTGGTTTACCTTGAGTTGGGTTGTTAAGGTTGGTAATATTCAAATTGATTTAGTATTGATCACAAATAAGTTTTAGCTAACTTGACCATTATGTGAATTTTCAATGTTTATTGGTTGCTGTTTTATTTGAATTGCATTTTCTATTTTGGAATTTAACTGTATTCAAACCTAGTCAAACAATATTTCTAACTTGGTGATAATTACAACTCTTATGATTTATTAAATTCATTCAATCTCTTCTAAAACAATTGATATCTAAATTACCAATTAATCCCCCTATTCCCTCACATATTTATTTTTTTGGTTTACAAATTAGTTTCCTTTTTCTAATTAATTACATATTTGTTTTCAAAAGAAGGAAATGTAGCCAAATAAAGAGAGATGAAGGAAAGAAAATGATGGAGAACAATCGTCAGATGGTGGAGATGGGCGTTCCACCATTAGTGCTTATAGTGACTAATTTATTTCAAATATATATATATATTTAAAGAATATATAATGTCATGTGATTAATTTTTTTGTAAACATTTTTGTAGGATCCACCTATACGTCGACAGTAATTCGACTAGGAGCCTAGTACTGGTCCTAGTACTTAGGCCGGTGGTACGAGGAGGGTTCGTACCAGAGGTGGACGATCAGCTGCTCGTGCCCGACTAGACCCTGCCCCTCCCACTGACATGTCATCCTTCCCACATTCTAATCCCGATGTGTTGTTAGGGACACACGGGATATTTAGGCCTCCCATGTTTTCACTACCTTCTACATCTTCGGCCCCATCATTTTCACATCCCATGATGATTCCCACTCTCTAGTTAGAATCCGGTCATACTGATGTCCCATCTTCTTTTCCTTTTAATTTTGTCTTTTCGAGCTTCTATATTCCATCGTCTTCGACTCCTGTTCCACCACAGGGTGTTCCATCAGTTTATGTGGATCCGGAGGCACTCAGTGATCAGATTGGAATAAGTATCTTTATAAAACCCTAACAAATTTTTATAGAAATATTTATTTTCATTATAACATGTTTTAATAAAATATTTGTTTTTCTTTCATGACAGATACATCTACTAAGAGGAGGCGGGGTCGGGGGAGTACACGCATGTGTTCGGTGTGGAACTGCCACACACTGGTTATGGTGGATTACAACGAAGGCAACCAAATGGTTGAAAAATCAGGGAAGCAATGTCAGAGTTTTTTGGAGATGCTTGCCAAATACTCTGACATCATTCCCGTCAGCCCGCTGTCATGGAGACATTTTTCACATGAGGTTAAGGATAGAGCTTGGGAATAGGTATGGGTAAAAAAATCTGTTGTATTTAATGCCATGAATTATTTTTGTATTTATATGAATTAATATCTTGATGTCAGCTTCGATTTAATTTTCCCAAAGGTGAGGGTGCTCGAGCGGAACATCTAAAGGATTTAGGCGAGATTTGGATAGCCTAAAAGCATGAGTTTTATATTGGATGGCGTGCTAGAGTTGGCACTGAGTTAGAGGCGGTACCAATCATGGATTATTGTCCTATAGAGCAGTATCATCAGATGATTACTCATTAGACGAGTACCCAGTATAAGGTATGAATTACATTTTAGGTATTTAAATAATAACTTTGTTTTTTTAATTAATATTATCCTTTGATTTATCTAATTTTATTAAGGAATCATCTGGAAAAAATAAAAAAACAATGATGCAAAAAAGTACCTCCACACACTAGGACGTACGATGATGTCAGATCATGAGAGGAAGCAGGTATGACAATTTTTTATAAGTTTTACTTATGACTTACATTTTCTTTTGTTTTCCCAATTATTTAATCTTTTGCTAAAGTTTTCATATAACTTTAGTTTTCAATGTCCTTGTAGAGGCAAATACAGAATATTGAAGGATGTGTGCCTCGAGCAAAACTATTTTGCTCGAGTAGACGGAAAAAGGATGGAAGTGCCGTCAAAGAAGCGACTCAGCAGCAGATTGTAAGTTTTAATATGTTGATTTTATATTTTAATATCAAATTTTTAACTTAATAATATATTTATATTTGTAACAGGTTTCTTTATAGGCCCTCGATGCCCAAGAACCAGAAAATTTTGGGCCAACATATCAATTACATCAGGTATTGGGAGAGGAGCATCCTGGCAGAGTACGCTGCCGACCTAGGATAGCCCCGACGAGGTATTGGCCCTCCGTAGGTAGGAGATTTAGTGCCACCGAGCTATATCAAGTTAGGGCACAGGCAGAATAGGCTGAGAAAAGGGCCACAAAGATGGAAGAACAGTCTTCTAGGGAAAACAGTGCGTTTATGAAATTTATTAATGATATACGTCCAATACTTCCTATAGAGGAAAGCCCTGCTTTTGATGAGTATATGTCATCGATAAATTCTATATATGGTGCACCAGGTGGCAATTATAGTGGTGGTTAAGACGATGTCCATCTTGACAATGATGATGACGAGGAGTCTGGTGCAGAGGAGGAGGGAGAGGAGGAGGGCGAGGCGGGTGGCGAGGGCGAGGAGGAGGGCGAGGGCGAGGAGGAGGGCGATGAGGAGGGTGAGGACGATGATGGGGATGAGGAAGAGGGTGATGGTGATGGTGATGATGGTGATGATGGTGATGTGGGACAAATTTGTCTATTACATTTTTGACTAATATTACTGAGATTTGATATTTAATCTATTATAGTTGTTGGTTTTATCTAGACTCGTAGTATAATATTGTAGTTGAGCTATTTTTATATATTATCTATTTTTATGGATGTTTTCGTATTTTAGTGGTTGTGTGTTTGGGAACCCACCTCCTTCCTGGACCCTGGACAACCCCCCACCATCCTCCTCGGACCCCGGACCCCCCCCCGGACAGCCCTTGGACAACCCCCAGAACAGCCCCCGGACAACCCCCCAAACAGCCCCCTAGGCAGCCCCCCACCCTCCTCCTTGGACCCCGGACAACCCCCCGACCCCCCCCCCCCCGGACAGACCCCCCGCACAGCCCCCCACCCTCCTCCTTGGTCACCACACAGCCCCCAGGACACCCACCGGACAGCCCCACGGATAGCCCCTCCTGACATCCCCCACCTTCATTGATTTCATTTACTACTAGAAAATTTATAATATATATTTTATTTATTTTCATCATGATAATCAATGCAAATCACATTTACACATCTAATCAATATCATAGATTATTGGTATGTTATAAAAGAGATGTATTCATTGGGCATGAAATTGTTAGCTCTGAAATGTTTCATAGCATGATAAACTAAAATCTAATCCATACTAAGAATGATATAAAAATATTCTATATGAATGTCCACAAGATTTTAAGTAAATACTGTTCCACTAATAGAAACATGAGGATTCTCATAAAATGGACAACATTTTATGTACACATGGAAAACCGAACAAATGAATTCGGTTTCTATTGAAACATTAGTAGAATGATCCATGGGTCATACGTGATGTGTAAGAATCAACCCCGACTCAATCTGAGACGCGGTGTGGTCGGCACCACTCAAATTGTCTGTCTTTTGTTTCAAAAGGACGTCATTTTAATTGAAAAACATCAACTGGAATATGGAAAACTGACAAACGCATTCGGATTGTGTCGATACATTAGCACAATGGTCCACATGTCATATGTGATGTGTAAGAGTCAACCCCACCTCAATCCGAGGTGCGGTGTGGCCGACACCATTCAGAGTGTCTCTCTTTTGTTTAAAATGGGCAGGATTATAAATGAAAAGAACAAATGACATACGGAAAACAGAACAAATGCATTAAAAATGTGTTGATGATTTAGTAAAACAATCCATTGGCTATATGTGACGTGTACGAGTCAACTCGGGCTCAATCCGAGGAACGATGTGGCCGGGATCACTCAAAGTGGCTCCCTTTTGTTTAAAATGGACAACATTTTATTTACATATGGAAAACCGACCAAACACATTCGGATTCCATTGAAACATTAGGAGAAAAATCCATGGGTCATATGTGACATGTACGAATCAATCCGGCCTCAATCTAAGACGTGGTGTGACCGACACCACTCAAAGTGTCTGTCTTTTGTTTCAAAAGGATGTCATTTTATGTGAAAAAATCAACTTTCATACGGAAAACTGACCAAATGCATTCGGATTATGTTGATACTTTAGGAAAACAATCAACGGGTCATATGTGTCATGTACGAGTCAACCTTGACTCAATCTGAGGTGCGGTGTGGCCGACACCATTCACAGTTTCTCTCTTTTGTTTAAAATGGACAGGATTATAAGTGAAAAGAACAACTGACATAAGAAAAACCGACCAAACGCATTCGAAATGTGTTGATTCTTTAGTACAACGATCCATGGGTCATATTTGACATGTATGAGTCAACCTAGGCTCAATCTGAGGCACAGTGTGGCCGGGATCACTCTAAGTGGCTCCCTTTTGTTTAAAATGGACAATATTTTATGTACATATGGAAATCCAACCAAAAGAATTCGGTTTACTTTAATACATTAGTAGAATGATCCATTGGTCATATGTGACGTGTACAAATCAAGCCCACCTCAATCTGAGATGCGGTGTGGCCAGCACCACTCAAAGTGTCTGTCTTTTGTTTCAAAAGGACGCCATTTTAAGTGAAAAACATCAACTTCCATATGGAAAACCGACCAAATGAATTTGGATTGTGTCGATACTTTAGCATAACGATCCACGAGTCATATGTGACATGTACGAGTCAACCCCGCCACAATCCGAGGCGTGGTGTGGCCAACACCATTCACAATGTCTCTCTTTTGTTTAAAATGGACATGATTATAAGTGAAAAGAACAACTGACATACTAAAAACCGACCAAACGCATTCGAAATGTGTTGATGCTTTAGTAAAACGATCCATGGGTCATATGTGACTTGTACGAGTCAAACCGGGCTCAATCCGAGGCACAGTGTGGCCAGGATCACTCTAAGTGTCTCCCTTTTGTTTAAAATGGACAACATTTTAAGTACATATGGAAAACCGACCAAATGCATTTGGTTTCCGTTGAAACTTTAGGAGAACGATCCACGGGTCATATGTGACGTGTAAGAATCAATCTCGTCTTAATCTGAGATGCAGTGTGGCCGGCACCAGTCAAAGTGTCTACCTTTTGTTTCAAAAGGACGTCATTTTGATTGAAAAATATCAACTGGCATACGTAAAATTGACCAAACGCATTCGGATTGTGTCGAAACATTAACACAATGATCCATAGGTCACATGTGACGTGTACGAGTAAACCCCTCCTCAATCAGAGGTGCAGTGTGGCAGACACCATTCAAAGTGTCTCTCTTTTGTTTAAAATGGACAAGATTATAAGTGAAAAGAACAACTGACATACGAAAAACCAACCAAACGCATTCTAAATGTGTTGATGCTTTAGGACAATGATCCATGGGTAATATGTGACGTTTACGAGTCAACTCAGGCTCAATCCGAGGCACGGTGTGGCTGGGATCACTCTATGTGGCTCCCTTTTGTTTAAAATGGACAACATTTTAAGTACAAAAGGAAAACCAACCAAACACATTCATTATCCACTAAAACATTAGGAGAACGATCCATGGGTCATATGTGATGTGTACGAATCAATCCCGCCTCAATCCGAGATGTGGTGTGGCTGGCACCACTCAAAGTTTCTGTCTTTTGTTTCAAAAGGACATCATTTTAAGTGAAAAACATCAATTTCCATTCAGAAAACCGACCAAATGCATTCGAATTGTGTCGATACTTTAGAACAATGATACACGGGTCATATGTGTCATGTACGAGTCAACCTCGCCTCAATCTGAGGCACAGTGTGGCCAACAACATTCATAATGTCTCTCTTTTGTTTAAAATGGACGTGATTATAAGTGGAAAAAACAACTGACATACGAAAAACCAACCAAACGCATTCGAAATGTGTTTATGCTATAGGACAACGATCCATCGGTCATATGTGAGGTGTAAGAGTGATCCCAGGCTCAATCCGAGGTACGGTGTGGCCGGGATCACTCTAAGTGGCTCCCTTTTGTTTAAAATGGACAAAACTTTAAGTACATATGGAAAACCAACCAAACGCATTCAGTTGCTGTTGAAACTTTAGGAGAACGATTTATGGGTCATATGTGACGTGTATGAATCAACCCCACCTCAATATGAGATGCGGTGTGGCCAGCACCGCTCAAGGTTTCTCTCTTTTGTTTCCAAAGGGAGTCATTTTAATTGAAAAACATCAACTAGCATACAGAAAACCGACCAAACGCATTCGGATTGTGTCTACACTTTAGCACAACGATCCACGGTTCATATGTGACGTGTATGAGTCAACCCTCCTCAATCTGAGGCGCGGTTTGGCCGACAACATTCAGAGTGTTTCTCTTTTGTTTAAAATGGACAAGATTATAAGTGAAAAGAACAACAGACATACAAAAAACTGACCAAACGCATTCGAAATGTGTTGATGCTTTAGGAAAACGATCCATGGGTCATATGTGACGTGTACGAGTCAACCCAGGATCAATCTGAGGCACGGTGTGGCCGTGCTCACTCTAAGTGTCTCCCTTTTGTTTAAAAGGGACAACATTTTAAGTACATACGGAAAACCAACCAAACGCATTCGATTTCCATTGAAACGTTAGAAGAACGATCCATGGGTCATATGTGATGTGTCCGAAACATGATCGTCTCAATCGGAGACGCGGTGTGGCCGACACCACTCAAATGTTCTGTCTTTTATTTCAAAAGGACGTCATGTTAAGTGAAAAACATCAATTGCCATTCAGAAAACCAACCAAATGCATTCGTATTGAGTCAATACTTTAGCACAATGATCCACGGGTCATATGGGACGTGTATGAGTCAACCCCGCCTCAATCCGAGGTGCGGTGTGGCCGACACCATTCAGAGTGTCTCTCTTTTGTTTAAAATTGTAAAGATTATACGTGAAAAGAACAACTGACATACGAAAAACTGACCAAATGCATTCGAAATGTGTTGATGCTTTAGGACCACGATCCATGGGTCATATGTGACGTGTATGAGTCAACACGTGCTCAATCCAAGGCACGATGTGGTCGAGATCACTCTAAGTGGCTCCCTTTTTTTTAAAATGGACAACATTTTAAGTACATATGGAAAACATACCAAAAACATTTGGTTTCCTTTGAAACATTAGGAGAAATATCCATGGGTCATATGTGACGTGTACAAATCAAACCCGTCTCAATCTGAGATGTGGTGTGGCCGGCACCACTCAAAGTGTCTGTCTTTTGTGTTAAAAGGACGTCATTTTAATTGAAAAACATCAACTGGCATACAGAAAACCAACCAAACACATTCAGATTGTGTCGATAAATTACCACAAAAATACATGGGTCATATGTGATGTGAATGAGTCAACCCCGCCTCAATCCGAGGTGCGGTGTGGCCGACACCATTCAGAGTGTCTTTCATTTGTTTAAAATGGACACGATTATAAATGAAAAGAACAACTGACATACGAGAACATGACCAAATGCATTCGGAATGTGTTGATGCTTTAGTATAACGATCCATGGGTCATATGTGACGTGTACGAGTTAACCCGGTATCAATCAGAGGCACGGTGTGGCCAGGATCACTCTAGGTGGCTCCCTTTTGTTTAAAATGGACAACATTTTAAGTACATACGGAAAACCAACCAAACGCATTTTGTTTCCATTGAAACGCTAGGATAACGATTCATGGGTCATATGTGATGTGTACGAATCAACCCCGTCTCAATCTGAGATGCGGTGTGGCCGGAACCACTCAAATTTCTATCTTTTGTCTCAAAAGGACGTTATTTTAAGTGAAAAACATCAACTGATATACAGAAAACTGACCAAATGCATTTGGATTGTGTTTATAATTTAGAACAATGATCCATGGGTCATATGTGACATGTGAGAGTCAACCCCACCTCAATCCGAGGCTCGGTGTGGCTGACACCATTCAAAGTGTCTCTATTTTGTTTAAAATGGACAGGATTATAAGTGAAAAGAACAACTAACATATGGAAAACTGACCAAACGCATTAGAAATGTGCTTATGCTTTAGTACAACAATCCATGGGTAATATGTGACATGTATGAGTCAACCCTGCCTTAATCCAAGGCACGGTGTGGCTGGGATCACTCTAAGTGGCTCTCTTTTGTTTACAATGGACTACATTTTAAGTACATACGGAAAACTGACCAAACGAATTCGGTTTCTATTGAAACTTTAGGAGAACGATCCATGGGTCCTATGTGACATGTAAGACTCAACCCCGCCTCAATCTGAGACGCGGTGTGGCCGACACCACTCAAAGTGTCTGTCTTTCGTTTCAAAAGGACGTCATTTTAAATGAAAAACATCAACTGGCATACGGAAAACCGAGAAAACGCTTTCAGAATATGTCGATACTTTAGGACAATGATCGATGGGTCATTTTTGACGTGTACGAGTTAACCTCGCCTCAATCCGAGGCACGGTGTGGCCGTTATCACTCTAGTTGTATGTATTTTGTTTATAATGGACATCATTTCAGGTAAAACTATATGGTATACAAAAAATCGATAAAATTATGAATTGAATTCCAGATTCCACATATAATTGTCATATAAATTTTAAATTGAATTTTAAATGAATTATGTATGTTTATAATTATGTTATGAATTCTAATTTAATTATGGATGTGTATAGTTCTAGGATGCATTATATGTTAAATTTGTATGAATTTG
Organism: Viscum album; assembly: GCA_963277665.1. Classification (NCBI taxonomy): domain Eukaryota; kingdom Viridiplantae; phylum Streptophyta; class Magnoliopsida; order Santalales; family Viscaceae; genus Viscum; species Viscum album. The sequence continues at coordinate 323,183,018 of OY728127.1, forward strand.
TTCTCTATATGTATGTGTTAGTTGGTTATTACAGGTAAAATAATTGAATATGTATGTGTTGGTTTACTTCAAGTATAATAATTGGATTGAAAATGAGAGGGAATACACAAAATGAGACATGGTGGGAAAATTACAGAGCTGCTGTGCAAATTGCAAGCTGTTGTGCAATTTGAACAGCATAGGCTATGCCAACAGTTTGAAACCGTTGGCATAGCATCTATGGGTTTTTTTACCAACAGTTACATGAACCATTGGTAAAACACTTTTCCCAGCAGTTTAGAAACTGTTGGGAAAGAGGAGACTGCTTGGGTTTTTTCCAATGGTTTGGCAGAATCGTTGGGATAGGGTAATTTTTCCCCACCCTATCCCAACGGTTCACTGTAAACTGTTGGGAAAATCATTCCCAACAGCTTACTTCCCTAAGGTTTGGATAACCGTTGGTATGACATATACCAACGGTTCTGCAGCCTTTCCCAACGGTTTAGAACTGTTGGGAAAGACTGTGTTTCCAGTAGTGGGTGAATAGTGAAAAATACTATATTTTAACTGAAAACAACTTTTTAAATTAAAATAATTTATATTGTTAAATTATACATTTTAATGGTTTTTAAGTATAAATAGATTATATTTTTACCATTTAATATAATGATGGTCATTGTAAGTAATTTCACTTTGAAATTGGACATAAACAAGTGTCAAAATTTTGATTGTTTTTATTTCTTGAAAATTCACCTTATGGGTTTGACAATGGGAATTAATATTAAATTAATAAATTCAACTTATATATTTTGAATTTGGTAAAATAGACTTCATTTTTGGATTTGGAATATCGAAATTAGCTTTGGGTGAAATTTTTGTACTTTTCTGAAAACATTCAATTTTTGATGAATAGTGAAAAAACACTAAGTTATAGTTTAAAACCGAATTTTTATTTAAATAATTATTTATTTTATTTAAATTTAATTAGGGTCAAAATAGATACATAATACCTATATAAGTTCAATGTAATTCAATGGATTTAGTTTAGAATAATTTTAGAGCTATAAAAATTTTATGGAACTTTTCACCGACTTTTACCCACCTCCTAGGAGAATTTGTAAATTAACATAAAATTTATTTTTACCGCTTTTGTGAGTGGAATTTCGAAAATCTGAGACACATGGTTAATATCAAGGAGTAAAATGTGGTTCAATAAGATAAAAATAATTTTTGGTGATTAGTAACCTTTTACTTTTATTTACCACATTTAAAAGTAAATAGGGTAATTAAGGGTAAAAATGATATTAATATTACCCTAAAACATGTCATAATTCTATTGGACAAGTTTATCTCGACCAAAAACAACCTTAGAAATAAAATATTATCATTTAGGTCCACTTGGACTAGATTAGGACATTTATTATTATTTATTTCAAAAAGAGTTAAAAGAGTTAAAATCAATGTTTAAGAACTAAAACATTTTTAATATAGGGTTATACATAAGATAAATTCGATTATAAATATTCATTAGAAAGATAAAACCATTTCATGCATAATGGTATTTTATTTATAATTTTTAGACATTAAATAAGTTAATTTATTTATGACACAATGGTGATGTAGTAATTACCCAATTAATGTAAAATTAAAAGAATTGATATTATAATTATCAAAATAAATGTAATTTGAGACTTTTTATGAAATTCAAAAATATTATAGGTTATTGTGACAAATTATTATTGGTTATATGAATTTTTTTTATGTAATAATGCTGTTATGAAATTATAAAAAAAAACCCAATAATGTCAAAATTGACATAAAAGAGTTTTTAAAACAACTATTATATTATTAATTGATATACTATTCCTAAAAATCTATGGTTCAGACAAAGGACTTATATCATGATATTTATATCATTAATGGAACACTTGGGGGTCTCTTAGATGTATATAGTAATTTTATTAACTATATTACATAAAAATACAAAGTGACATGGTAAATGTAAAACTAATTAACTAAGAGTTAAAACTAAAAGATAAGTTTATTATAGTGACCCAAACCTATATAAAATATATATTTTTTAAATTATTTCGAACCATAACCACCTTAGACATTGAATAATCAACTTTTGAGCCATTATTAACATAATATGAATTTATTATAAATTAATATTTTACGTTTTTCCTAAAGATCCCCCCCTTATAAAAGGACACCACTTCTATCCAATTACTCATACCATCAAAGCCTTTTGGATCATCCAACCTCTCCCCAAATACCCTCTCAACTATCCCCCCTTAATCCAAGAGGACTTCATTTATTCCAAAAACCCACCTAATGAGCTCTTTTGATCAAATCAAAAGAAAGAACCCTAAGAAGAGGTAATGTTTTCACCACCCTTTTTCAACTTCCATTCTTCTTCAAATTCTTCTTTCTTTGTTATTTACTATCTAAAATAATAAATATAGTATATTAATTATACTTTGATGTTATTATAATTATCGTACAACCATATTCAGTATTCTATCCATCCTTGGAATGACATGTCACCATACGTGCGTACGTATGGCTTACCGTCTCCACGTCGTGGTGTAATTGTTATTCAAAAACATTATTATTAGGATGGGTATGATAATGATATGTAATTGATGTAAATAATAAATATAACATGATAATGATTCTTTAAATATTATATACCATCCAATTATATATTATTTTAATATCAAATGAATGATATTGTCGCCCGTGCATACGTACGGACTACCGTCTCCACGAACACGATGAGATTCATTCCCCGTCGTATCCATACAATTATAATTATAATTTGATGATTAAAAATAATTTTTAAGGACTTCATATCATTTTTTCTATGAATAAGATACAACCTATCCATAACAAACACGGTTTATGTAACAAAATTTATAAAATAAAATGAGTAAGTTAACACCCGAAATGATGATAATACTAAAATAATTTTAACAAATCAATGTTAAAAGATCATATATGATATCATATTAATTTATATGATTCTCGTATAATTTAATAAAAATTATTTCACCATTATACATGTGTTACCCTACCCTCAACTAAGGAAAATTAAAAGGTAAGGATTTATTTCACAATCTCTTCATTATCTGAGGTTGTTTATACGTAATTATCTATCAGGACCTCTTTATCATCCAAATCCATGTTTCATAAAAATATATTTAAAAAAATTACTATTTACTAGAAAATGCGTTAAATTAATTCATACCCTTATGTTTTTTGAAAGGAATCATTCCGTCATTTTCCAAACAACGTACCTTTTGACCTTCTCAAAAACTTTAAGGTAAGAATGTTTTTTTACTTATACGGTGGGTGCGTCTGTTTTCTACCATTAAAAACTGGTCGAAGCTTCCCTTACAATATTATAAGAATATTTTGAATGTAAATGTTTTATTTTATAATAATGTGAATTTTTAAATGATTTCAAAATGAATATTTTAAGAATTTTTGAAAGGTACTCTTTATTAAGATCAGAATTTTAAATTTTTTAAAGATTTATCTTTCTAAATATTTTAATTAATGTCCATGTTTTAAAAATTATTTTAATGATTTATTTATATGGACATGAATGTTTTGAAATGATATTTCTTTTCAAAAGTTTCAAAGTGGTATGGGACACTTTGATTCCAAAATCTTTTTTAAATTACTTCCTTTATAAATGTGCGACTTTTCAATGATTTCAAAGAAAAGATATTTCTCTCAAATAGTTTTGTTTTCTTCTATGTCAACATCCTTTGATGTATTTTAAGTTTATTTGATGTTGATTTATTATGATACAAAACTTCCTTATTGTATTGAAGTTTTTGTGATATGTTTGACTATGGATGTGTTATTTTTGTACCATTCATGGTTTGTGGAGAAAGTATGGACATTTCGTATGCTAGTTTTAATACGAATGTTAATGTTATGTTTAAACCTATTCATATAAGGAATACACTGGACTTATTAAGTGATGGGTGGATCCCTCTATAGCTCCTCAATGCATCAGTAGGTCTCATGAGAAAAACTAGTGTCTTGGCACGAGTCCTTGCCAAAATCTTATTTGTAGTCTTGGAACGAGGCCTTGGATACGTGGTTATGATAGTCTGGCATTATGCATTCCTTCATTATGAAAGTGGTTATTGATATTGCATGTGATTATTCGATTAGTATAATATCCATGTGAATAAGTAAATGGAATTATTTCATTTTATTTCTACCATATTATGCTAAAGTTCAAATTTAAAAGTCTTTTGTTTTAGTTATACATTGACATAAATGTTTATGCTTATTTATGAAAGTTTCCTCTATATTGTTATCCTTACTGAGCATTTGAGCTCACCCCTTTCTATGTTTTATTTTTCCCAGGATTCCAATAATTTTATTGTGACTGGTATGCAGGGTTAATCCAAGGGAATAATGGCATTCATAATGGATTATTTATGTTGTTTTGTATATTATAAATTGTAATGTAACATTCATGTATGTAATCTATTTTCCAAGACTGCTAAGCTGATCGGTCCTTTGGGACTTGAACATTTGTGATCATGCCAATGTATTAAAATAAGGCACCTAATCCAGCTAACTGGGGTCGGGTCGTTACAGTTGGTATCAGATAAAGTTTAGTACAAACCTTGGAAGCTAGATTTAGATAAACTCTGATTAGAGAACATAGACCTATGATGGACATTGAGGATTAGTGTAGAATAACTTCTTAGAATTTTGGTATTGTAGAGATTTTGTGAGTTTTCTGAGCAATACATCACCGTCTGGATACGAGAAGGTAGAGGCGGCTCTAGTACAGATGTACCTAGGGGTAAAACCTAAAAACACCGCTTTGAGCTGGACTCGAACGAGAACTGGTGCACGACAACGGGCCTTGCAGAACTCTTGGTTATGACACTCTCGGGGGATATGCTTATGATAATTTTCATTTTCTTTACAAACCATTATGAAGGGTTTATGAGTATATACTTCATCATAGAATACATTTTTGTGATTATGGATTATATCCATAAACTGTTTAATTTATGTTAAGTGTTTTACAAGTTTGGGATTAGGTATTTCGATTCATAAAATAATCTAGTGTATGCCATTGTTTAGAAATGGTGCCCAGTAGAAGGAATGAGAACTCCAGCAATACATATGATCCAAAGAGTAGGAAGGATCATATTTTTTACACTTTTAAGCCAAAAATTAGAAGGGAAATAGTCTCCCGTGTATTCTCAACATATGAAGAAATGATATCATGTGTTAGTAAGATATGTAAGGAATTCTCTAAGTCATATGGATTTGAAGGGAAGAAAGAGAAGAAAAGGATGCTAGAGAGAAAGATAAATAAAGAGAATATGGGAAAGAAGGATTTTCCCATTTGTGATAAATGTGGAAATAATCACCTTGGTAAATGATTGAAGGAATGGGAGTTTTTTATAATTGTGAAGAAAAAGGACACCAAGTACGTAACTTCAAGGGTAAGAAAAACGTTTTAAATGTACAATGCATCATCTATAAGATGTTGGGACACTATACGAACCAATGTCCAAATCATAATAGTATGCCCCCAAATGATGCTATTGGATAATAATGAAGTTATGATACTACAACAGATGAGAATGAATGATTAGATTTCTTATTAGAGAATTATGTCATTTGAGTGTTGTATCAAAAATGTACTAGTTATTATAATTATGGGGTATATAAGGATTGTACTACAATACTATTTCATTATGGACTTGAGATTGTGTGGAACAAAGAAAAGTGACTCAATAGCAGGTTAAATTTTTGGAAAATATATGGTTGAGAGAAAGATAACGCAAAATATGGTTCTGATACCGAGGTAGTTATTTTGGAGTGATACATGATTGATTTGGATAAATTATATTTGATATTGTTGACTACCTTGAAACTGATTAATGATTTGAATATTCCATCATTGTTGGAGTATACAATTTTTTTGTATAGAAGGAGTATATCTAGTATTCTATAAGGAATAAGGGAGCATGAATGTAATCAATAAGGTTTTATGTTAATTCAGGGTGTTACCATATTTTAAAAGAATACATGATGAAGGTATTGACATGTTATTACATGGAAAAAAGATCTTCATTATATTTACCTTCCATATAAAATTTGGACTGTGAGTTTGGACAGAAGTAATTTGGATAATTATAAATGTTGGAATGGATTATATTTGACATTTGATACAATTTTTAAGGTTAACACATTTCTGAAGATTATTTTTGGATTTCCATAAAAGGACAACCGGGAGGTCAGGCGGCAACCCAACATGTCTGGCAAGGCCGTGAGACTTGAACCCCCAACCGAAGGGCGACAAGGGTGTATCACCTACCATTGGCCCACATGATGTCCTAGATTGAATAATGTATTCTTTTAAAAAAAATCTGGTAGATGAATGATAAATTCATTTTTTTAACCCTATACGAATAGGATATATATAATATTATTCTTAAGTTCTATTACCTTTTAAAGTGAAAGATGAGTTTGTGGTAGAAATTAGTTAAAGGATGGGACTCTACATATCAATTATATATTTTTCTTCTTCTCTTATTCTATGAAGAAATAAATTCTTATACTTTAGTGAGGGATCTTAGAAAAAAATGTTATCCTAATACCGTATGTTTTGTTGAACCGATGGTGTTTTAAATTATTATAGATTGATGAATTTAAGGCCCTCAATTTTACACTTGTTTGTGATTGATGACCTCAATCACTACCTATAAATATTTACATTTTAAATCCAATTATATGTCTCTAATTTCCACCAATGTTCTCTTAATCGAGATCATAATTTGGTGGTGACCCTTTCAATTTACTTTTCCTCTTATTAAGAATAAAATTTATTAACCTAATTTCTGATGTGGGGTTTCCCAAAGATATTTTCTATTTTCAACCGTTTATTTTCAAAAAATAATTTCTAATTGCGAGGATGCAATTTATTGAAGGAGGGAAGAATGTAACACCCCATGATTTCATAGTACGTTATTTCTTTAATATAATTCAATAACTTGAACTACACACAACACTGAGTTCTAGCACACCATGACTTACCAAACAAGCCATTCAAAAGCTGTTATGAATAGTATTAACTGAATATTGAACTATTTATAATCCTTATAATTTTAGAATCCATATAATGAGTTTCTTAGACATAATGTAAGAACAAATACATTTTTTCAGATAAAAGAAGTATTTTTCAAAAAATGCAATTTTACCGCCTTTTAATGGAGAATCCTTTTTAAATCCAATATATGAAACTTTTATATATTAAATTTGATATAATAAACTTCTTCTTTAGAGTCAAGACATAAGAATTTAGTTTCGATAAAGTTTTGGTGTTTTTCTGATAACTTTCATATTTGGGTGAATAGTGAAAAATACTATATTTTAACTGAAAACCACTTTTTAAATAAAAATAATTTATATTGTCAAATTATACATTTTAATGGTTTTGAAGTTGAAATAGATTTTATTTTTACCATTTAATATAATTATGGTAATTGTAAGTAATTTTACTATAAAATTGGACATAAACAAGTGTCAAAATATTGATAGTTATTATTTCTTAAAAATATGCCTTTTGGTTTTGACAGTGGGAATTAATTTGAAATTAATAAATTCAACTCATATGTTTTGAATTTGGTAAAATAGAATTCATTTTTGGATTCTTTATATCAAAATTATCTTAGGGTTAAATTTTGGTACTTTTCTGATAACATTCAATTTTTTATGAATAGTGAAAAAACATTGAGTTATAGTTTAAAACCGAATTTTTATTTAAATAATTATTTATTTTATTTAAATTTTATTAAAGTCAAAATAGATACATAATACCTATATAAGCTCAATGTAATTCATTGGAGTTAGTTTATAATAATTTTAGATATATAAAGATTTTATGGAACTTTTCACCGTCTTTTACCCACCTCCTAGGAGAATTTGGAAATTTACATAAAACTTAATTTTACCGCTTCTGTGAGTGGAATTTTAAAAAAATGATAGACATGGTAAATATCAAGGAGTAAAATGTGGTTTAATAATATAAAAATAATATTTGTTGAATAGTAACTTTTTATTTTATTTTCCACGATTAAAAGTACACAGGGTAATTAAGGGTAAAAGTGATATTAAAATTACCCTAACACATGTCATAATTATATTGGACAAGTTTATCTCGACCAAAAACAACCTTAGGAATTAAATATTATCATTTAGGTCCACTTGTATTAGATTAGGACATTTATTATTATTTAATTCAAAGAAGAGTTAAAAGAGTTAAAATCGATGTTTAATAACTAATTTTTTTTAATATTGGGTTATACATAAGATAAATTTGATTATAACTATTAATTAAAAAGATAAAAATATTTCCTACGTAATGGTATTTTATTTATAATTTTTAGACATTAAATAATTTAATTTATTTATGACACAATGGTGATGAAGTAATTACATAATTAATGAAATATTAAAATAATTGATATTATAAATATAAAAATAAATGTAATTTTAGACTTTTTAAGAATTACACTAATTTTTTAAGTTAATATGACATATTAGGATTGGTTATATAATTGTTTTTTGAAATACTAATTCTGTAATGAAATTATCAAAAACAAAATACCCAATAGTGTCAAAATTGACATAAAAGAGTTTTTAAAAAAAATATTATATTATTAATTGATATTCTATTCCTAAAATATAAGGTTCGGCCAAAGGACTTAAATCATGATATTTTTATCATTAATGGACCACTTGGGGGTCTCTTGGATGTATATAGTATGTTTATTAACTATATAATATAAAAATACAATGTGACATGGTAAATATCAAACTAATTAACTAAGAGTTAAAACTAAAAGATAATGATAATATAGTGACCCAAACCTGTCTAAAACATATTGGTCGAAATTATTTTGACCCATACCCACCTTATACTTTTAATAATAAAATTTTGAGCCATTAGAAACCTACTATGAATTTATTATAAATTAATACATTAAGTGTTTTTTAAAGAGCCCCTCCTCTCCCTTATAAAAGGACACCACTTCTAGCCAATTACTCATACCTTCAAAGCCTTTTGGATCGGCCAACATCTACCCAAATACCCTTTAAACTATCCTCCCTTAATACTAGAGGCCTTCATTTAGTCAGAAAGACAACCAAAAGATCCATTTTGATCAAATCAAAAGGAAGAACCTGAAGAAGAGGTAATGTTTTCACCACCCTTTTTCAAGTTCCTTTCTTCTTCAACTTCTTCCTTATTTGTTATTTACTTTATAAAATAATAACTCCTGTATATTATATATATTGTGATGTTTTTATAAATATGGTACAACCGTATTCAGTATTCTATCCATCATTTGAATGACATGTCACCATACGTGCGTACGTACGACTTACAGTCTCCACGTCGTGGTGTAATTGTTATTCAAAAACAGTATTATTTGGATGGGTGTGATAATGATATGTAATTGATGTAAATAATAAATATAACATGATAATTATTCTTTATATATGATATACCATCAAATTATATATTATTTTAATATGTAAAGAATGATATTGTCGCTCGTGCGTACGTACGTACTACCGTCTCCACGAACGCGATGAGATTCATCCCCATCGTATCCATGAAATTATAATTCTCATTTGATGATTAAAAATAATTGTTAAGGACTTGATATAATTATGTATATGAATAATATACAACCTATCCATAACAAATACATCTTATGTAACAAAATATATAAAATAAAACGAGTAAGTTAACACCTGAAATGATGATAATACTAAGATATTATTAACAAATCATTGTTAAAAGATCATCTATGATATCATATTAATTTATATGATTCTTGTATAATTTAATAACAATTATTTCACCATTATACAGGTGGTTACCCTAACCTCAACCATGGAAAAGTACAAGGTAAGGGTTTATTTCATAATCTCTTCATTATCCGAGGTTGTTTATACGTAATTATCTAGTGAGACCTCTTTATCATCCAAATCCATGTTTCATTAAAATATATTTGAAAACATTTTTACTATTTATTAGAAAATTTTTTAAATTCATTTATACCCTTATGTGTTTTGAAGGGAATCTTTCCGTCATTTTCCAGACATGGTATTTTTTGACCTTCTCGACAATGTTAAGGTAATAATGTTTTTTTACTTATACGGCGGGTGCGGCTATTTTATACCATTATAAACTAGTCGAAGCTTCCATTACAAGATTATAAGAATATTTTGAATGTAAATTTTTTATATTATAATTATGTGACTTTTAAATGATTTCAAAATGAATATTTTAAGAATTTGTGAAAGGTACTCTTTATCAAGATCAGAATTTTAAATGTTTTAAAGATTTATCTTTCTAAATATTTTAATTAATGTCCATGTTTTCAAAATTATTTTAAGTATTTATTTATATATAAATGAATGTTTTGAAATGATATTTCTTTTCAAAAGTTTCAATATGGTATGGGACACTTTGATTCAAAATTCTCTTTTAAATTATTTCCTTTATAAATGTGCGACTTTTCAATGATTTCAAAAAAAAGATATTTCTCTCAAATAGTTTTGATTTCATCTATGTCAAAGTCCTTTGATTGATTTTAAGTTTATTTGAAGTTGATTTATTATTATACAAAACATCCATATTTTATTGAAGGTTTTCTAATATGTTTGACTGTGGATGTGTTATTTTTGTACCATTCATGGTTTGTGGAGAATGTGTTGACATTTTGTATCCTAGTTTTAATAAAAATGTTTATGTTATGTTTAAACCAGTTCATATGATAAGAATTGGACTTAGTAAGTGATGGGTGGAGCCCGCTATAGCTCCTCAAAGCATCGGTAGGTCTCATGAGACAAACTAGTGTCTTGGCACGAGGTCTTGACAAAATCTTATTTGTAGTCTTGGCCTGAGGCCTTGGATACGTGGTTATGATAGTTTGGAATTATGAATTCCTTCATTATGAAAGTGGTTATTGATATTTCATGTGATTATTCGATTAGAAGAATATCCATGTGAATAATTAAATGGAATTATTTCATTTTATTTCTTCCATATTATGCTGAAGTTAAAATTTAAAAGGATTTTGTTTTAGTTATACATTTCCTTAAATGTTTATGCTTATTTATGAATGTTTCTTCTATATTTTTATCCTTACTGAGCATTTGAGCTCACCCATTGATATGTTTTATTTTTCCCAGGATTCCAAGAAGTGTATTTTTATTGGTATACAGGGTTAAGCCAAGGGAATAATGGCTTTCATAAATGATTATTTATGTTGTTTTGTATGTTATAATGTGTAATGTAACATTCATGTATGTAATATATTTTCCAAGACTGCTAAACAGATCGGTCCTTTGGGACATGATTCCTTGTAATCATGCCAATGTATTAAAATAATGCACCGACTCTGGGTAACTGGGGTCGGGGAGTTACAATCTTTGTGATTCCTCGGACCTTTCCAGTTCATCAGTAGAGCAGGCGAGGTGGCTCACCACTTATCACTTCCACCTCAGTTGCACCGGGGGAATGACGTCTTCCTTGTATCTCAGTTGAGGAGATACGTGCATGACCCTTCTCACATCATCGACCATGGGGAGCTAGACATCGATGATGGGGAGAAGTTCACGGAGGTTCCAGTAGAAATTGAGGATCGACAGGAGTGAGTCCCTCATGGATGGTTGATACCTCTGGTTCGCATTCACTGGAAGCACGAGAACCTCCAAGAGAGCACATGGGGGGCGAGAGTCTCAGATGCGTGCTCAATACCCCCACTTGTTCCCTTAGTTGTGAGTTTTGGCTTACGGGGATGTAGAGCCCTGAGGTGGGGAGAATTTAATGACCTGAAATTACCATGTAATTTTTTCTAATTTAATAGGAATTTTACGGGTCTGCGAAATCTGACGGCGCGTGATTCCGAGGCCCGCAGTGCCCGGAATGATCCGTCAAAGTATTTTTTAAGCTTAAGTTAACATGCATAAGCAGTTTTTCTAAAAAAGTGCAATAAATCTTAAACGATAACTCAGATTAGAAATCTGAGGGCACCGTTGCGCTCAGGATGACGGGTTTACCCTATGTGCGACTTAAGATTAGTCGGCGCGGGCCTCCTGTGAGAAAACACAAATTCAGCATAACCGGAAATAAAATAATTAAATTTATTTATTTATTTTTCACATGCTTATAACTCACAAAAGGTATCTCAGATTAAAAATTTGAGACCACCGCTAAACTCATGAGGGAATGCTTTATTTATGCAGTTACCAACTTTGGCTAGCGCAGGTCACCAGAAAAGTTAGTATTTGGCCGCAAATAAAATAATTAAGTGACAATTATTTTATTGTAAAATTCATAGAATGTAAACGGTAACTCAGATTGAAAATATGAGAGTACCGTTGGGGAATATTTCATCTAGGTAGATCCTAACCTCCATCGGCACAGAATGAGGGTGACTGATAATAATTTTCCAAACTTTTTTTGGGTACGTACATTAAATGCATGACTGACATTCTATAACTATTAAACCGGTGATTGGAATTGAAATATGAGGGCACGGCTGAACTCGCAATGCTGGTGATTTCTTAGTAAGACATTCACTGCGGTTACGTTTTAATGATAGTGGAAGATAGTTTTTGGGGTTTTTAATTAAATTGAATAAAATAATGTATTAACTTTATTTAATTTGGGTGGTTAAAACCCCCAAGGGAAGGTTTAAGGTGGAGGCCAACCCACCCGAACCTCCCATGTGAGGTTATGATGGTGGGTACCACCCAAGAATAACCTCTCGTTGGAGGATGTTAATGAGGTGGGGCCACCCGAGCTCCTTAAGTCTTCTAACCCCCTTAAACTCCTTGGAACCCCCAATTAAATTGGTGAAACACTTCACCTTTCCCCCATTAATTATTTGAGCCTCACCACCCTCATTAATTTGTAGGGTTGTCTCAATTAATTAACTCGTTTTTGAATTTGAATCAATTCCAACATTAATTAAATGAGTTGTTTCATTTAATTAAACATGATTATTTGTGTTGTTGTGCTAAGAAATAATAGTGGATTCCTCTATTATTTTTGGTTGGCATTTTGGTGGAGCTTAGGAAAGGAGGATAACTTCATCCTTCCAATGAAGAATGCCACATAGCACCAAAGAACAAAAAATCTCTTCTTTAATCTTCCACCAAGCCAAAGGTGGTGGAGCCGACCGTGAAGAACGCCGACGACGTTTCCTCCTTGGCCTCCAACCCCAAATTCTTTCCAATGTCAACAAAATGTCGCCGCCTTCCCACCACTCCGTCAACGATTACCGATCTCGAGGTAGGGTGATTTGAATTGTTTCTATACCTATTCTACGTCATTGATGTTATGGTTTGAGAATCGCCAATTTATATCACCATAACGAGGAGGGCTCGGGCCACATAAACACGGCCCGAACCTCTCCCCTTTTCTTGTTCTTGATTGATGATGATGGAGGTGGTACACATGGTGACGACGATGAAGACGATGAAAAAAGGTCGTGCTACCCGCAGCCTCCGCGAACCTCACCGCCCCTGTGGTGCCTTGGCGTGCTCCCCATGACTTGGCGTGATGCCCCGACACGATGCCCGCGCCCCTGCGTGCTTCCCCGACATACTGCCCATGCCGCCCTCCTGCGTGCCATGCGCACCACCCGTCCCCGCTGGCACCCTGCCGGTGCCCCGGCGTGCTCCCCGCGCCATGACGACGACCTACCCAGTGCCCCCGCGCCCTGAGGGCTGCCTTCCCAGCCCCTATCAGTGGCCTACCAAGCACCCCCGTGCCCTACCGACGACCTGCACGGTGCCCTGACGCGCTGATCGCGCCCCAACGCGCTGCCGCAGCTCACTGCCGGGCACCCTGGCACCCTGACCGATGCACCCGCGACCTTCCTGGTGTTCAAGCGGCCTGCCCGTGCATCACGTGGCCTCCCGTTGGCCTCCCGGTGTCCGAATTCTTGAGTTGTTCCCCTCACAGCGCTGGCTGAACCGGCCTCAGCCTTATGGTCGAGCCGTCTGCTGGGCGGCATATGGGCCTAAAAGCCAGCGTAGTCCACTGGGTTAGGCCCAACAGACCGATCTTGACTTAGTGGGATGACCCGCCAAACGGGCTGGTTCTGACCCATTGGGTCTATCCAGGCTGACCTAGAGCAGGTCGACTTAGACTGGGTTGGGCCGAGTCAGTCTGACTTTGTCGGACTGGACCTGGGCCCACTACTGACCCTTTGCTTACTTTGGCCATATATTTGGCACCGGAAGCCCGTTTGATGAACTATCATCAGCTCTAGTAATCTCATTGAGAGATGGTCCCTTTGAGAATACCCCACCAGAGGTCAGGGTATAGTTGAGATATGGTCAGGTTGGTTCGTACACGAATCCAACCGGGCCCTCAGGACTAAAAATCCAATAACTCACAGACCTGGCATCCGATTGATACGTCATATGTTGCGTTGAGACCCCTATGACATAGAGGACCTTTGAGATACTTCTACCTGAGACTTTGTGACATTTGTAGTAATGACTAGTAGCTCATGGAGTGGATCCTCTTGGAGATGCGCAGATAGAGTGCAGAGACCTAGTAGCTGACAGACCTGACGACTGGTTGACCGATTCGACTCAGAGTGATTTGACTAGCCCAGTGTAGAGCGCCTAGTATTTGATGGTAGACCCATGGTGGAGGAGAACCTAGTATTTGGGGGAAGACCCACGGTACTCGACAGGAGGAGTACCTCTGTAGGCTATTAGGGGGAGTCCCTAGTATTTGGCAGCAGACCCATAGCGGAATAATGCTTGGTATTTGGTGGCAGACCTGCAGTACTCGACAGGAGGAGTACCTCAGCAGTCTAAGGTTAGTGAGAAGCTCCTTAGTGTCACAACATGCCCACTATTCTCAAAAGAGGAAGAGTTATCCAGTAGTCGTGGTTTCGATTATGAAAATCCTGGTTTGAACTGATTTAATGACTTTTGTGTTTTTCCTCATGATTAAGATGGGTTAATAGATAACTTAGGAATATGTATGGGAATATACCTAAGTAATGGTTATCCATTGATTTATACTTTTTATTTTATTTTTGATGGATTTTTTGAGACCTTGAGGGCCTCGGGGTCCCTACTGAGTATCATTATACTCACCCATGCATGGGATATGCCCTCACCTCGTTGTGTTGAATGCAGATGATGGACAATACTGATGGAGGCAGAGAGCACCAGGACTGGACGATGCCTAGAGGTGGAACTTTCAGCGAGTCACTACACCAAGGAGTCTAACGGACGTGGAGTGCTGAGGTGGCCATATGTACCTACCCTTCAAGTAGGAAACTCGGAAGACGATCCAGGAGCGGCTCTTTACTTTTCAGTCATTTGTCCCTTTTTTAGTTTTCCTTGTACTTTACTCTCGAGCTCATATTTCTGGCCCCCTTTACTTTCAACATTACCTTTGTATTCAGTTTTACATAGTTTTTTTATTCCATTTGTGTACTATGATTGTGTGTGTTTACATTTTATAAAGGAAATGCCTTCCCAGCTCAGGTATTTATGACTTTGGTGCTAGTCGCCAGCCCGTGTCCTATGGAAGGCGAGTTTGGGGTAGTCACGGAACAGGTCCAGAGGATGGGTCATGACAATTATTCCTTTTATTTCCCTTATTTTCATGTTATGAATATTAATTAATTATTTTTGTTCATGTCAGAAATTTTAACGATATTTGATACTAGAGTCTAAAATGACATTGACATGATATCTATAGTCAAATATTACATTCATCCATCATCTTCAGAATAATGTAAATTACATAAAAATCAATTTTATAAATCAATTTTATATTAAAATACAATCATTAAATATTAATCTGAAAATGATTTGTGTTTCTATCATGGAGACAGTAAGTCATAGGTACAGTCGAGTAAGATTTTCATTTTTCAATGATACTATGGAAAGAATGTTAGTATTATTTTAAATTTAAAAAATTATATACATATAATTTATATTATATTAATTATTGAAATATACTTACATAAAATATCCATGTGATGTGGTGATGAAAAATGAATTATATCGTTTCATGGAGGTGATAGTTCACATTTAAGAACGAACAACATTATTATTTTTAAGTGTAATCAAATTATAAAAATTAAATGATATTTATATATTCAAAATGAATAATATTTCGTTAGTATTCTATATAAACATTAATTCCATCACAATAATAAGTTTCCAAAAATAAATATGGAAAAAAAATTATATCGGTTCATGAGGTGGCAGTTCATCGTACACATAAATGATTAATACTTCTACCAATTGATGGAATTTGATATAAACACAGGTCATCAAACAATCAAAATCATAGGAAAATATATTTATGATACTAGATTAATTACTATATCATGGGTAAATAATATATGATAGAGGTGTAAGAATATGTAAAACATAAACACTTAATAAAAATGATAAAAGTTATTTTGATATCATTCGTTGAATAACACCTTATGGTCACTATGGATTGTGTAATGAAAAAACCCAGAGATCTAGAAAATGGGGTGGTATTATTAGAAGTAATTTTTTAAGATATTTTCAGATACAAATTTTTTTTTCTTATTGTGAATAAAAAAGATTAATTGGTTCCCTTTTATAAGAGAGGGGATGGGCACTCTTGGAATATTTCAAAATATTAAATTGATAAAAAATATTTTTTTAATAAAAATGGATCCAAACTGATTTAACAATAATATAATATTATTTTGGTTCAAAATTCATTCATAATATTAAATTTATACATGTTTTATTATTTTTCAATCCTTTTGTTATGGTTTTTACCCTTATTTAACTCTTTTTTTGTTACCGTGATATCATGAAATTTTCAATTTGTGGTATAATATAATTAATTAAAAATTATAAAATTTAAATAAATGATTCATTTATGACATTTCAAACCTTATCACACTAATTTGGTTAATTTTTATATTTTTAAAAATTTTATATCATTTAATAAAATATTATTTATTTTAAAATATCATTAGTGTCAATGTTGACACTCTTCATTACATGATTTTTTAGATATATCATAACAAAATAAAATATTCTAAATAATATTTCTAGAAATCGCTAAAATTAAAATTCATCTAAATGTTCTTATATGAAATTAATTATCTCAAATTATATTAATTTTATTATTTTAATATCATTTATTTTATATTTATTTTACTTATGAAATTATGACATCTACATTGTGTAATCCTCTAATATAAATATTTATTCTCTAAAAAATAAAATTAAATAACCATGATGAGGATATAGATATTATATTTCCAAATACTATTTATATTTAATGTTATCTTTTAAATAAAAATATATTAAATGAATCACTAGTAAAAAACTAAATGTTTTATTTTCATTCCCTCCATCGTAACAACTATTATATAATGGTAAAATTCAAAAATATATATTAAGTTGTTCCATTAAGCTCAATGTGGTGTATCATATATTCTATTGATTATAATATATATATATTCTAAATTATGATGTTTCATTCTCCCACCTTTTGTAAAATGTGTCCTCAAATTTTTGAATTTATTCTCAGAAACTAAGGTTTTACATTTCAAAATACCATTATTTAAATCCCACATTGTAAAAAAGATTAACAAAACATACAATTTAACTAAAATAATGTAAAGAACAATGGACACCTAAGATAACACGTACTTTGGTTCAATGTTTGAAAACATGGATATGGGAGAGAAAAATAACAATAATGAACTAATTGACAGTGATATGGAACCTGGTCTTGACAATGTTAACAATCAAAAAACCATAAATATGTGATAGGTTAAATGGTCAATCATTTCATAGAAAAAATAAATGGATAATGTATTTATTTTAATATCAATTTCATAGATTGGATGATTTATCTTAATACTATTATTAATAATATAAGGATATATAGTTTCATGACATGTAGTTTTTCATCTTTTATTCATTTTAAACCCCAAACTCATCTTTTTTCCAAATATTGAGTATTTAAGATAAATTTTCTCATTCATGAATAATTATAATCAACATCTATAGATAACATAATCAAAAAAAGTATAACTATTTATTACACTTTTCATGATCCATTAACCAAAACCCAATTGGTTAGTATAGTATAAGATAATTTCCTAAAAAGGTTAATCCGTTATATGATGGAAAATAATAATAAGATCCGAAATTTAACAATAATACAAAAAATAAAACATAGACCATTCATAAAATAAAAAACCATCAAATTCCTCTAAATAATCAAGACAATGATCAACACCCATATTTCAAAAGTATCTTATAACACATTAATCCAAGATAAATAATAATAATTATCTCTAAATAATATTAATTTCCCATAATGTTTTATACTAAAATATAATTGTCATAATATTTTCTAAGATATGCTAACTAATCCCATAAGTAACCATAATTACCATAAGACCACAATAATATCATATAAGCTTCCAAAATATAACTGAAACATTATTCATCAAATAAAATCCCATAGTGGTATCCTTACATTAATCATATTCAATTCCCAAAATGGTAAACATCATTCGAAATAAAATACTCACTTAATCCCCAAAACGTTTTCCAATACTAATTTTATCTACTAGATAAAATATATTTACAAAATAATTAAATTTTTATTCATCCATAAAATCACTAAACGAAAAAAATCATACTATTTTGGTACATTACATAGGCTAGTGATAGGGGTTTCACCCATGTCTCTATTTAGTTATTCTTTTGATTTCCATGTCCTTGCCGGACATAAAGGGTTGTAACCCAACTAGTATGATAACCTTTTTCTAAAACATAAAAAATTATCCTACAATTTATAGAATATTAAATTAACCATTAAAGATAAATTTTTAACAGCAATAGTTATCTCATACATTTATTTTTTCATCCCCAACTGTAAGAATACATAATTATTTCCAAAATAAATTTCTCCAAAAATATTAGTATTCAGCATTAGTTTTCATAACATAAAATCTCAAAATTTATTCTAATGCACTAAAAATATAACAAACCTTAAAATTATAATCCCCTGATGATATCCATAAACATTAAGAAGACATCGTAATATCAAATGTTGTCTAAACGATCATATGACACCATCTATAAGGACCTGACATTAAACATTAGATACTATTATGTTTTTATACAAAATTTATCATTTAGCATATTTTAATTTTATAATTTTATAGATTAAGTATAAACACTTAATATTTAAACCCATATGTTACAAGTGACCATGTATACTTAGTATCATATTTTCCTTAATATAAAACACTTTAAAATATAAAATGATTTTTGTTTATGGAAAATCATGAAAATTTATTACCTTCATTACATACATGTCCATAATATTCCCAAAACCATTTGACTAACATTTAAAAAAATTTAATTCAGAAAAAAGATCAATAAGGGACATAAATAGTGTAAATTGATAGTCCAATGAAAACATGGAAACCAATTAAAACCATTTTCATAATAACTCATTAGTTAGAAAAGAAAAATATTTTGGGTTCCTTATGACATAATTATTATATCACTATTACCTTAACCATTAAAATGGAAGACATTATTTAATACCTCCATATTTTGATTATCTAATGCATTATAGATCAATAAAGAGGCTCACCATTTGTATAAGATACTTTTGGGCTCACCCATTTATCATTATCTATAATTGGTGTCAACTCTTCGTATAGGCTATATCAGGATTACTCATGAGATATAATGAGGCTAAAATCATCTTATATAATTTTCATTTAATAAATCATGATTAAATACTTTAAAACTTTTTTAAACCCAAGATTAAGAAAATTTGGATATAAAATTACCCTTTTCTAGAAAAATAAATTTTAAAATCTAGAAGCTGCATACATAAAAATAAAAAAAATTATTTTCA
Source organism: Viscum album (assembly GCA_963277665.1). Taxonomy (NCBI): domain Eukaryota; kingdom Viridiplantae; phylum Streptophyta; class Magnoliopsida; order Santalales; family Viscaceae; genus Viscum; species Viscum album. The sequence goes on from OY728127.1 coordinate 323,202,996, forward strand.
ATTAAATATTAAAACTTATAATCAAAAAAAATAAATAGCTAATGATTCATGATATATGGAAATCTAATTAATTTCATTTATGTTAAAAACCTTTCTTTTGAAATTTATTAAATCAGTTAAAAGAGAATCTTTTTTTAGATTATTTTAAAACAATTCTCATTACAAAGAACAATAACAAGATTGATTTTTGATAAAATTTGAGTAAAATATGTAAATAACGTTTTTATAAAAATATTAAACATATCAACTAATTCAAGAAAAATAATTTTAAAAATTTTTAGGTGAAATATAAATATTTAAAAATTAAATCAATAAATCCTATAAAATAAGGATTTTTTTGTTAAAAAGTCAGATACCTTAAGTCTGACTAATCATGTATGTTCCTCGTATTCATGAATAATAAACATTGGTTTTTTATTTACTTTATTTATAACCTTTTTATATTTTATTATTCCTTTAAATCAATTATTATCAGGTTATAAAAATTAAAAAACAATTTAGGTTGATTTCGGGTATTTTTACAATATTTGATACATCAGTCTAAATGACATTGATATAATGTTTTAGTCAAATTGATCATTATAAAATAATCCCAAAAATAATATTCATGACATAAAATTCACATTAATACATCATTTATATTTTTAAATACATCCATTCATTATGGATATAAAAAATTAAATATGATGCCATTATGGTGACAATAAGACTTATATACACATGAGTAACATTTTTATTGTTCAATTGTCATCACTGAAATAAGGTAAGTACTAATTAATTTTTAAATAATGATAATAATATCATATTAATAATATATATATACTATCTATGTTATGTGGTGCTAAAAAACTAATCAAATCGATTCATGGAGGTGATAGTCAATTCTTACGCAAGAATAATGTTTTCATTTTTATATGCATGAAAAGGAAAGAATTTAAATGATGTATTATCCTCTAATAATAATAAATTATTTCTGGAAGATAATATATAAATATTATTTCCCACATTACAACAAGTCATGAAAAACGGTGATGGAAAACGAATTAAATTAGTTCATGATGTGGTAGCCAACCGTGCACATGAATGATTAATTATTTTCCCATTTGATTAGAGTTGAGATGAATATAGGTAATTAGAAAAAAATATTAACATATAAGAAATTTGAGGATAATTTATTTAATATCCATATATGGTTAAAGAATATTTTAATGAAGTGTATAAAGAAACAACATAGATACACATAATAAAAATGGATCAAATTCTTTATAAATAATTCATTGCTTAACAACATAGGATCACTAATGATGGTTTTATGACTAAAATAAGAGATCCAAATTGTTTTTTTCGATTATAAAATGTTATTTCTCAATAAATTTTTAGAAAAAAAAATAGTTTTTTCATGTGTTAAAAAAAGAGTATATGTGTTTCCTTCTTATATGAAAGGGCAGAGGCACTCTTGGAATTATTCAAATTATTATATTAATATATATTATTTTTAAATAAAAAATGGATCGAAACATAATTCTTTAATAGATAAGATGATTATGGGTCTAAATATATTCATCAAATGAAAATTATTCATTTTCTATTTTTTATTCCTTTTATTTTTCAAACCATTATTTAACACTTTTAACTCTTACTGTGGTATCATGTAATTTACATTTTGAGAGTTAATATAATATCTATAAAATGAAATAAGGAAAATAAATTCACAATTGATTTTTTTGTAATCCATATAAAAATAATTTGGACTATTTTTATATTTTTATGATATTTTTATAATTTAATAAAGTATTATTTATTTTAAAATATAATTAATGGAATTTTTTACAATATTCATTAAATGACATTTTAATTTTTTTTAAACTTGATATCTTAGAAAATGAAAATTTAATACATACCATACATGTAAAATAAATATTCCAAATTCATAGACAACATTAATTATCCAGATTTAAATATATTATAAAATTTTTAATATCCTTTATTTGATATTTTAATTAAATAAAAAATTACTCCATCATCATTACCGATGACATTAATATAATTATTTAATCAGTAAAAATAAAAAATTAATTTCCATGATTAATGAAAATCATTTAATAATTACTAAAACAATTTATAGTATAATCTATCATCTAAATAACTCTATATTAATCATCTTTCACTTGTTAAAAACAAAAGATTGATCGTTTTTTAATAAAATATATTAAATGGATTAATGTCATCTAACTAGCTCTATCAGTTCCCAAAACAAGAATTTTTTTCAACAATCACTCATGTAATAAAATTAGGACATATATTTCGTTAGTTTTGTAATATTTGGAATAATTTTTATCCCTTAATTTCCTGATTTACCAAAAATATGGTAATAAAAATTACTAAAATTACTATTCATATTGTCTAAAAATATAAGGGAACTATTTTAATAATTTTAACCATATAATTCAAATTATTGAATCCATTTTTCAAAATTCAAAACACATAATTGGCTAAATATAAATCAAAATTAATTATATTTAGGATTTGAGAAAATTATTTTTTAATGTAAAAACATTCAAAATATTGACATTTTTTATATCCAATTTAAATGGGAAATTTATTCCATTTACCTTATTTATATTAAATGATAAAATTTGTATCAAATTATATATTAATCCATATAAAAAATAATTTAAAACTATAGATACCACATTTTGATAATAAAATCATATATGCTTCAAAAAATATAACTCTTCCTTTATTCCTCAAATAAAATATCATAGTATTTTATTTAACTTAAACATATAGAGTTCCCAAAATAGTAAACATATTCTAGAACAAAATAATCACTTAATCAATAAATCATTTTCAAAACACAAGGTTATCTATTTGTAAAACATATGTAGCAAAAAATAAATTTATTGTTCATCTATCAAATCAATTAACCAAAAAATCATACTATTTCTTACATGACATAAGCTAGTGGTACGAGTTTTATCCATGTTTTCCATTAGTTGTGGGTTTGATTCCTATAACCATTCAAGACACGGCAGATTGTCTCCCAACCTACAAGTTGATTTTTTCTAAAACTAAATAATTATTAAGGATTTCATAGAAAAATAAATTCATCATTAAATAGAAATGTTTAACCTAAATGGTTTTCTTATAAATTTCATTTTACATCCTAGAATATAATAAACAAAAATTATCTCAATAATAAATGCCTCAAAAAATATCAATTTTCACCTTAATGTTTCATAACATAAATCTTCCATAGAAATTTTATGGAACAAAACATATAATAAACCATAAAATTATAAGCACATGATTATATTGATTACAATTATGAAAATATCATATTCTGCAAATGTTTTTGAAACCATCATTTGATATCATCTATAAGGACCTGACTATAAACATTTGTTATTCTAGAGTTTTTAGTCTAGATTTATCATTTGAGGATATTTTTAGTTTATAGATTTAGAGAATGAGGAAAACTCTTACAATTTTAACCCATACATTAAAAATAGATACCTCTACTTAGTATAAATTTTTCCACAATATAAAACACTATAAAATAAAACTTGATTTCTGTTTATGAAAAATATTCTATATTATTCCCTTGATCTCAAAAATGTATATTATTTTCATTAAACCCTAATAATAACCTTTAAAAACACATAATAGGAAATAATATCTTTAACAAACTGGAATAATGTTAATTGATAGTCCAGTGAAAACATAGAAACAAATTAAAACCATTTTCTTAAATCCTCATTATCAAGAATATATAAAAAATGTTGGGTTCCGTGAAAAATTATTATGATATAAATATTACATTAACCATTTAAATTGAATAATAATATGTCCTATATATAAATTTTGTATACCCAATGAATTAGAGAGATTTAATGGGGAGCACACTTCATATAAGATAATTTTTCACTCTCCCATTTATCATGAGCTATAATGTGTTTCAACCCTTTTTATAAGACATATCAAGATAAAACATGACATATAATGATGATCAAACCTTATTATATTATTTTATTAGAAGAACTCATTAGAAAAACCATTAAAAAGTCTTTTAAACCCATTCATAAAAAACCTTCCGATATCAAAATACCATTTTCGATTAAAAATATATTTCAAAATCTAAAAAATGGAAACATAATAATGAAACTACTTTCTATATAATGAAATATGAATAAGCATAATGGAAAAATTATATCTTTATAGTGTTAAAATGTACGAAATCCCTTTCATGATGTATATGTTAAAGACTATTGTTTTGAACTTTGTAAAATGATATTCATGATAGTCATTTTAAGAGGGTTTTTATAAGAATGTTTTTTACATAATACCATAAAAATATTGGAATTTTATAAACTTATAGTGAAATATAAAAATAACCATTTTATAAAAATTATATACATATCAATTTCTTCCTAAAAATAATTTTAAATCATGTAAATTAAATAAAATTATTATGAATATATATCATTAAAACATATAAAATGAGTTTTCATTGGTGAAAACATCCACTACCATGAGTCTACTCATCAAATATGTTTCTTATATTCCTGAATGTTAAAAATAAGATAATTATTAATTCAATTTGTATACTTTTTAATGATGATTATTTCTTTTATATCTCTTATTTTGATGTTATAAAAATTACTTAATTATTTACGTTCATGTCTTATGTTTTGATAATATTCAATACTTTAGTCTAAAATGAAATTAATATCATGTTTTAGTGAAAGTGGTAATTAATACATCATACCCAAAATAATATTAATGATTTAATAATCACAATAATACATAAATTATAATTTTAAATACATCCATTAAATCTGGATATTAGAAATGAACTATAATAATATCAGAGAAATGATAAGCCTTACATACGCATGAGTAAAATTTTCAATTTTCAATGATCATTACAGAAAGAAGGTAAGTATTAATTTAACATTAAATAATGATTATAAGATAATTAATATCTATTAATCTTGTAAATATATATATATATATATATATCATCCATACAATATGATTAAGAAAAATGAATCACATCGCTTCATGGAGGTGATAGTTCACTCGTACACAAGAACAATATATTCAGTTTATGTTTAGTAAAAGGTAAGAATTAAAATGATAGGTTATCCTATCATAATTATAAATATTTATAGAATATAATATATAATAAATATTTCCATCATTATAACATGTATTGAGAAATAGTGATGGAATACGAATTATATCAGTTCACAAGGTGGTAGTCAACCATAAACACAAACAGTTATTTATTTTCCCATTTGATGGGATTGGATGCGCATATTGGTAATCAAAAAAACATAATAACCTCAAATTATATTTTGTATTATTTATCTAATATTTTATTTTGGTTGAAGAATATTTGAATGAAGTGTAAGAAGTTGTAACACAAATACTCATAATAAAAACAATACCTTTTATTTAAAAAATACTTCAATGATTAACACCTTATGATCACTAAGAAAGTTTTTAGGCATAAACTAAGGGATTAAATGTTGGTTGGGATTATAGGAAGGTATTTTAGAAGATATTTTCTTAATAAATATGGTTTTATGTTTTAAAGACAGAGAATAAGTTGTTCTTCTTATATGATTGGGGAGGGGAAATAATGGAATTATTGAAATTGTTATATCAATATAAATTATTTTAGTATTTAAAATAGATCCAAATTTATTTATTTAATATATAAGATTAATAATGGTATAAATATATTCATAAAATGAAATTTATTCAAGGATGTGTTATTCTATAATTTTTTTTTATTTTATCCACTATTTAACTCTTTTTACTCTAACTGTGATATCATGTAATTTACACATTGAGAGTTAATATATAAATATTAAATGAAAAAAGAAAAAATAAATGAGTGGATGATAAAATTATAAGACATATAAAATTCATTTGAATGAATTTTATATTCTTATATAATTTATATCCTTTATGAAAATATTATTTAATTTAAAATATCATTAATTCCAATTTTTACATTATTAATCAAATGACTATTTACAAATTAGTTAGCAACATGATATCTTGAGAGATGATCTTTTGATGCATCACTATTGTCACACATAGTTTATTTTCATTTCTTGGTTTTGATCCGATTGAGTGGAAATGATGATGATTTTCATGGGGTTTTTGTGAGATGATTATCGGTTTTTTAACTTTCATCTATGTATAATTATACCACCATGTGTGGATCATATCTTTTTTGGGATTTTTTGGAGAAAAGGGTGGTAACTTCTTGATTTGGGCCAACTGTGAGCACATTTATAGATTTAAAAAAAAATTATTTAATAAATCTTTCATTTTAAACATTTTTCACTCATTCCACATTCCATGTGGTCCCCCCTGACTAATTCAAACCACCAAATCTATTTATACCCCCTTATGAATTCATAATCATGGTGGAGTTGGGTTATTTATTCCGGAATTGGGCCAGCCCGTTAGCCCATTTACAGTTTTTAAAAAATTATTCTTTTCTTTAATATATTACCCATTTTTTATATTTTATGTGATTACACCTCCAAATTGAGCCCAATAATCCTTGGCGCACCCCCAAATCCCATTTCCCTCTTTGGAGCTCATCTAACTCGCAGATTAGGGTGAAATTTTTGAAGGATTCTAAAATCACCCATATTTGGTAAGGAAATATTTTTATTTAATGAATGGTTCAGTTTTTTCTCTCTTACCCCAATATATTCATTCCTAAGTTCTTCCCCAAAAAGGATCCACCATAAAAATCCCCAACTGATTCCCTTTCTTCTATGGGTGTATATCTAAGGGAAGATGAAGTGTTCTCTAGTTTCCATAGTGATATTCATTCAACTTTCTCCTATAACATCCTTCTCCATACACTTTATTATGGATTAATCTTCTCCCCAAGTCAGGAATGTCATAAGTTTTTTTATACCATGATTTTTATGGGATTTTGGTTCATTTTGGACTGTTCTTAATAGATCTAGAGTGCTGGGAACCACAACGAGTGACATAGGGTGGGAAGTTCCTTTTATGAATGGTATTGAGGTAGGATATCCCTTGAATTGGCCTTTATCAATTATTTTTCACAATTTTCATGATTTACTCACCTGATATATATTTTTATTATTGTTTTTATCCTTTAGATAATTTTCTTGGTTTGAAAAATGATTGTTTAAGACTTGTTTTGTGAAAATTACTATTTTTTTGTAATACAGGTGTACACCACTTGAAAACGTAAATTTTCCATTAGTTTACACACTTTGATTATGGTATTTTGATATTGGTTCAGTATAATTAATAAATTTATGGAATGAAAATGATATTTTATCCCATTTGAAGTTCTTAAAATAAGTTGTTTCTTTAAAACAACATGCCATGTTTCCGGTAAATTTCTTTGTTGTATTTTATGTGCTTAGTGTGATTTTAATTGATTTATTTGGATTTATAAAAATTTTATTAGCCTAGAAATGGTATTTTTTAGTCATTTTATGGATTTAGAAATTAGTTTTGGTTTTATAAACAAATGGGTTTTCGGTGGTAAACAAGTTTTGGCCCGGGTAGATGGAAAATGGCCTGTTTGAAATCCTTATAAAAATAGTCATGATTAGATGTGTAACATGAATATATTAAAATATTAATTAAATTAGTTTTATACTATAAATGGTTTCTATAATCCTCATTATTAAAAGTGAAATTTTTACCTTTGTAAAATGTTAGTTTTGAAAAATTCGTAAAGTCTCAATATGAATTTTAATTGTGAAAATGGTTTCCATGTGTGTTCAATGATGTATAATTTGGGGCAATTTTATGATCCATGAAATGGATTTGTTAAATGTTTATGGGGATGAAAATAAGTTTTTATATGGTATTAGTGGGTTTTTTGACATAAAATTGAATTTTGGAGTGGATTTTATGTGCAATGCCTCGCTATATTTCTTGAAATTGTTTTATGAAAACTCAGGGGGTTTATTGATCTATGAATGAAAGGTGAGACATTTTTTTGGGGTGTTTGAAGTGTGTAGGTTTTTTAAATGTAATATTAATGGGAAAATTTAATTTTATATATGTGTAACTTGTTTTTGCACAAAAAGGGTAAACCCGGGTATCTAGGTGGGAAGACGCGTACCAGTATGCTAGTGATCTAGAGGGGTTTTCTCCCTATTTAACATAGCAAGTTAGATGATGACAAAAATAACTAAACTATTATGATGATGATATGGGGGACCAATAGGTTACGTATTATTATCATAGAAGAGGATCTTTTTCATGAGAATAGATATTTGTTATGGTTACTTTTACACTGAGATAAGAGGTACCTATGGGCCATAATAAACTAGTTCCTTGGGGTGTTCATGCGACTTGTGCTAATTGGATAATTTTTACTCACCATCAGCATACAATGTGTTTTTTTGGTAAATTCAGTATCATGTGTTTTATTTAAATGTGAAAATAATTAAATCAGCCCTCTGGAAAATTATTTTCATTTTCATGTTGAACCTCTTTGAAAAATTTTTATAAGAATTATTGTTTATGAAACTTGCTTGTTTTTATCTGGTAATTTTTATAGCAGGGAACCTCATATGAAAAAAATATTTTTAATTATTTTATCGAAAACATGATATTTATGTTTCATTTATTATAGAAAATTTGAATTGGGAATAGAATATTGGGATAACCTACTGAGTTTTAATACTCACACTTATAGTTTTATTTTGTTTTTATTCCCTCTGCTATTATTAGCTTCAGTTCAGTGGCATTCGGTGATGAGTATTTCTTATGTTGGAGAGTGACCATTTGAGTCACATGGTGTTAGGATGATCGTCAGGATTGGTTGGTTGGTTGTATTTCCTAGATGTACTTTCGGTGTCTTGTATAAATAATGCCAAGAGTAGTTTTATATAAATGGATGTTGGGTTGTCCATTCCATTATGATACATAGTTATTGATTATATTTAGGCGAAATCCTTCCCTTGAGTAGTCTTTTTATGCCCGAAATTTGTTTTCATCCCCCTAGGATTAGGAATGCCCTTCCATCCATGCGACAGATCGGTTTGGGTGCCCTCTTGGGGGATTACCCAGGTTGGTTCATGACAAAATTTTATCAGAAGAGGTTGGATCCTAGGAGACCCTTCTTATTGGAGAACCATATTTTATTTGGGGATGTTAAGGTATATGGAGAAGGATTTTTGGGTTATTAAGGGTTGGGTTGGGAATGGAGTTGCGATCTATTTCTCTTTTCGACCCTTGTGTGTCCAAGGAAAGTCTAGTTTTAATATTGTCATTGGTTCTTATTGATTTTTTGGTGTTGGGATATGACAAGGGGAGTGGGACTAAAGGACTCCCTAAGCACGTAGGTCCTGGAAATCCTTGTGATGAAAAGGGATGGTCTAAGAATGTTCTCTGTGTTGGTGGTGTGTTTGGCATATGTTTTCCAACCATATGGTAAAGTAACCCAATAATACTAGTTCCCCTTTCTCGGTATCATGTACTTTTCTTCAATTTTTAATTTTGTATTGAAAATAATTCGGTGAGTATATTTAAAATGGGTTTTAAAGGAATGGTTGGTTCTTTAAAAGTAAAAAATTTATTTTCAATCATTAATATTAGAAAGGGTTTTGAATGTTTGGTTCTGTGACACAAATCATGGGGATAAAGAGAAAATGATCTAACATGATAGATTTCCTTAATCTAAACATATGGTTTCAGGAAATGAAATTTTTCTTAATCATGTATTATTTTAAATTTATTCTGATAAATTTTTTATATGAGTTGTTTTGAGATATGAAAAAGTATTTGAATATGATCAATTGGTTTTGGAAATTTTGTTTTGACGAGCTAGAATTTTGATGGAAATGGGTTTTGACCTTTTTGGACATCAGATTATGAAAAGAGACCTTGCTGAATTTTTAAATTTGGAAAGTGCTATTTGGAAAAGAATGGTTATTTTTTAAAACTCAATTAAATTAAATGGATTTGGTTTTTTAGTCAAATGGTTCTTGATGATGTTTGATTTTTTATGTGAAATCTGAAAATGGTTTTTAATTTGTTAGTTAATGGTCTATTGGAAGGTACATGATTCTTTTTGGAGTTATAATAGTTTTATTATAGCCTTGGTGTATTCATGGATTCCCACATGCATGGTTTTATTAATATGTGTATGAATAGCCGGTATGGAATGGTGGTTGGATACCAGTGTGGCACGAAAATGTGCAAATGACTGACACATGAAGAAACCCCATTGATGAATACCGAAATCACCAAGTTGGACTATTTTTCAAAAGTGATTTATTCTAAAAAAAATTGGTGTTTGTTATAAAAGTATGGTTATGTGGATGTTTTTTTATATATCTTAGATGTTTTTTATTTGGAATGCTTCATGCGATATGAATTCCATACTCTCCTTATGTCTTCATATAGGATCACATTGGTGGCTCAGTTTTGGATAAAGGCCTTGTGGATTTCTGAAGATGTTTCAGATGTTGTGATGTTGGAATAGATAGTTCACCATTGGAAATATTTCCATGTGATCAACCTAATGACTTATTCAAAATATTAAATCCAACTCTTCGAATGACGCCTCATCCCATTTTTTGTAATTCATAGATTTTTTGGATAGATTTAAAGTGCCCGTATATTATGGTGTCTCTATCAGTTGGGGTAGTTGTGGTCGGTGATTTGGATGTGTTTATCCATGTCCCTTTTCCATTAATCTCCCCATTTGGTGTGAGGGAAAATAGTATCGTGTATCTCCATGTTATTATTTCTGTAAAAGTTTGTTTTTTAAGGAATAAATTTTCATGGGTTTTTTTGATCTGTTGTTTCAGACTGGGAGTGTTAGGTGTGAACATGTGGAACTAAGGGTAATAGTTCAAGGTATGGATTATAAATGGTCTTTGTGGTTATTTTAAGATTTAGGCCAACCGTTATCCCATTTCTAGATTCAAAAAAATAGTTTATTTTATTACTCCGTAATATTTCAAAAGATTTCACTCATTAAATATCCCACATATCCTCCCATTACCTATTCAAACCAACATATCCTTTTGGACCCCATTAGGAATTAATTATTATTGTAGATTTGTGTTATTTATTTAGGTATTTGGTGAGACCGTGATACAATTATCATTTTTAAAAAATAAACTGTTTCTTTGATATTATATTCATTTTTATGTATTTTTATTTGATTCCACCTCCCACTAGAGCCCAAGAACTCTAGGGGAACCCCCAAGTTCCATTTTTATATTTAATTATTATCTTACTGGCAGATTAAGGAGAAATTTCTCCAGGGTTCTCATATCATCTAGATTTGGTAAGGTAATTTCTTTCCTTCATGAGTCATTCATTTTTTTCTATTTTTCTCCCAAAAATATTATTTAACTATTTCATCCCGACCTATTTAGACACTCAATCAAGTTCAAAGACTTTAATTTTCATTATTGGTGTAGAACTAAGGGTAGATGAAGAGTTCTCTAATTTCTAAGGTGAGATTCCTTCTCCATTCTCCTACCTCTTCCTTATTCTCCCAATTTATTTTGGTTTATTCTTATCCCGTGGTCATTAAAGACCTTGGGTTATGTTAAACCACGATTTTTATGGGGTTTTGTTTGTTTAAGGATAGGCTTCACAGATCAAGAGTGTTGGGAATGGTGGTGGGTGATATCAGGTGTGCGGTTTCTTTATGTCATTTGTTTGAAGTAGGATATCCCTTCCACAATCCTTCACCATTTATGTTTCATCATATTCGTTTTGTTTTGAACTGATATAGTTTTTTTGTTTTTCATCCTTTGGATAATTTTATTCGAGTGTAAAATGGGTTTAAAGCCTTGTTTGGTGAATAGTAGTGTTGTTTTGTTAAAAACGTGTTCATCCCTTGGTAACAAAAACGTTCTGTCAGCATATGCACATGGTATATGGTATTTTGAACATGTTTTAGTAGCTTGAATAACTTTATTGCATGAAAATGTTATTTTATCCCCTTTCATGTGAATAAAATAAGTTTTTTTAATGTCAATGTCATGTGTTCTCTAAATTGCATGGTTGAATTTAATGTGCTTAGTGGAATTAATAATGATTTATTTGGACTTATAAATACATTTTCAGAATTAAAATTTTTATTTTGGGATACTTTATTGGATTTAAAATGTATTTGTGGATTTAAAATCAAATGGGTTTTTTCTGGTAAACATGTTTTGGCCAGAGCTTGTCGAAAAATGGTCCTTTTGGTATCCTTATAAAAATGGTCTTTCTTTGGATGTTTAACCTAGATGATTAAATGGGTTTATGAAAATGTGTTTCTACTACAAATTAATTATAGAAACCTATTTATTAAAATTTCAATTTTTACCTTTGGAAAATGTTAGTTTTGAAAATTACTTAAAATGAACGTTTGACATTTTTGTTGTAAAAATGGATTCCATTCGTATTTCATGTTGTATCATTTTGTGACACATTATGGCCCACAAAATTGATTTATTAAATTGTTTTGGAGAAGAAAAATCTGGTTTGATCTGTTATTTGTGGGTTTTATGCCTTAAAATATCATTTTAAATGGATTGTATGTAAAATCCATCATTATACTTCTTGAAATTGTTTTATGAATGTTTAGGTGGTTTATCTATCTGTGAATGAAATGTGACACATGTGTGTTGTATTTTTGAGGTGTGTATGATTTCTAAATGTAATATTCATTATAAAATGTTATTTTATACATTTGTAACTTCCTTCAGCATAAAAAGTGAAAAATAATGTATTTAGGTGGGCGAACATTAACCATTATGCTACTGATCCAAAGAGGTTTTGTCCATGTTTCACGTAGAAAGTTTGAAGATGACAACACTTACTAAAATATGATGATGATGATGATGGAGACCACTAGGTTTTATATTATTCTTCTACTAGTGGAATTTTTTCATGCAAATAGATATTTATTATGGTCACATTTATATCAAGATAGATGGTATCTGGGTCCCACAATAATATGGTGCCTATTAGTCTTCTCATGACATGTTCTCATTGGCTATTATATACTCACCGTAGACATATGGTTTGTTTTATTGGTAAATTTAGTATCAAGTGTTTTTTATTTAAATGGGTCTGATCTTTAAATCATCCCTCTGAAAAAAAATCATTTTTAAGTTTCACCTCTTTGAAAGATTGTTTCAATCATTTTGTTTATAAAACATGCATGTTTTTTATCACAATTTTTATAGCATGGATCCTCATTTGGAAGATATATTTCTAAATAATTTATCTCAATGATGAAATTTATTTTTCCTTTATTTTAATGGAAATGAATTTTGAATAGAATATGGGGCTAACCTACTATGTATTAATAATCACACCTATAATATTCTTCAGTTTTTATCCCTGTCCAGGTTTCAACTTGAGTTTGGTCCCTTTGGGTGAAGAGAATTAATTTTGTTGGAAAGTTTCATGTTAAATCACATGGTGTTAGTTTGGTAATCAGGTTTGGTCATATTTTTGTATTGTTCAGTTGTACTTTTGGTTTATTTTATAAATAATTTTCGGATCAATTTTATATAAAAGTATGTTGGGATATATATTTTATTCTACTACTTAGATCTGGATTATATTTGGGTGAAATCATTCCCTTGAGTACTTTGTTGATTCCCTACAATATCTTATAGTCCTTGGGGACAGGGAATGCCCTTTGGGCCATGCCACATATTAATTTGGGTGCCCAGTTCGGGGTCTACCCGGGCTGGTTCGTGAAAAAATGATATCAAAGGAGGCTGGCTCATAGCATACCATTCTTTTTAGTGAACCCTTTTTTATTAGGAGATGGAAAGGAAGATGGACTAGGATATTTAGAATAGGATGGGTAGGTTCAGGAAGAGCATGGTGAACTCATGATCATTCTGACCCTCTTTTTCCCATGGGAAGTCCGGTTTTATTATTGTCTTTGGTTATTATTGACTGATTATTATTTTGATCTGACAAGGGGAGTAGGACTTGTGGTTTCCTTGGGCTTGTAGGGCTTGGAAAGACATGTAGATCTAGGGAATTTTCCTATGAACCCTCTCTATGATTGTTGATTTTTTGACAAATTCTTTCCAACCATATGGTCAAGTCACCCAGCAAAAATTGTTCCCTTTTCTGGGTCTCTTGGAATTTTCATGAATTCAGAATATAGTTTTGAAAATCCTTCTATGAGAAATGTTAAGAAGGGGTTTAAATAATGTTTTGGTTGTTGTAATGTGGAAAAGGTGTTTTCAAAATAGAATATGACAATGGATTTGGAATGATTGGTTTTTTAAACCAAATCTTGTGTATAAAGAGGAAATGATTTAACATGATTGATGTTCCATAATCTAAACTAATGTTTTCTTAAAATGAAATGTTTCAAAGTATTGGATTATTTTAGTGGATTCTGAAATTTTTTTTAAATGGGGTGTTCTGGGATGATGAAAACTTTTGGAATCTAATTAATATATTTTGGAAATGTGGTTTTAAACAGTTTTTGGATTTCATGGAAGGGTTTTTGGCCATTATGGTTGTCGGATTAAGAAAAAAGACCATGCTGAATTTGTTAAAATGGTAAAAGAGTATTTTAAATAAATTGGTTGTTTTTAGAAGATCCAATTAATTAAATGTATTGGGTTTTTATTCGAATGGTTCTTGAGTAATTTTGGTTTTTTTGTGAAATCTTAAAATGGGTTTTTATTTATTGGTTAATCTTCCTTTAGAAGGAACTTTATTCTTTTTGGAGTGATGATTTTTTTTAGCCCTTTTTTTTGTGGGTGATCACATGCATGGTTTTATTGATATATGGATGAATGGTCGCCATGTAATGGTGGTTGGGTGCATGGGGTGGCATGGAAATGTGCATATGAGTGATACATGATGAAACACCATTGCTGAATGTGAAAATCCACCAAGTTGGTTTATTTATCAAATGTGTATTATGATTAATAATTTTGGTGTTTATTATAAACTAATGGTTATATGGATGGTTTTTTCAATATATTAGAAGTGTTGTTTATTCAGTATGCTTCCTTGTGATATGGATGTCATACACTTGTCGTTTCTTGATATGGGATCCCATTAGTGGCTCGGTTTTGGAGTAATGTTAAGTGGATTTATCAAGATGTGTTGGATGCCATGACGTTTCCATGGATGGATCACCATTGGAATTATATTCAGCTGATCAACTTATGGATTCGTTCCAAGTGGTATATCCACCACTTCGATTAATGCCTCAAGCCATTTTTTGGAATTTAATTCTTTTTAGGGTCGATTAAAAATTTATTTCCATTATGGTGTCCCTCATGGTAAGGGTAGTTTTCTCGGTGAGGTTGATGTGTTTCTACATGTACATTATCCATTATGCTCCTCATTTGGAGTGAGGTAAAATAGTGTTGTGTATCTCCATATTTTTGTTTGGGTAAAAGTGTATTGTTTGAGGAAGTGAGTTTCATGGTGTCCCTTGATATTTTGTCTTGTCTTAGGAGTGTTTTGTGTCACCATGTGTTACTAAGATGAAGAGTTCATGTTTTGGATTAACAAATCCTAGCTACGAGGCATGAGATTCTTCATCTTTGAAAAATCTATCCATAGGTCTTTTAGTGAATATGGTGTGTAGTTTGGAGTCCTAGGACTATTTTTAGTATTTCTAATATCATGCTTCTACTGTTGTAGTTATACAGTTCATTTATTTTATTCTTGATTTCAATGGGAAAATTATTTGGTTCACCATCCCTCCCCTCCCCATGTGGTGGGGGTTTGGATCTGTGCAATGATTTTTGGCTAAGTACTTGTCCCCTCCATTCAGGGGTGGGGGTTTAAATGTTCATGTTGTGTTCCTCATAACATTGGTTGGTAGGTTATTGTGGGTGATTTTTTTGGGATTCTGTTGGAGTGACTCATTATTAGTTCATTTTGAATTATCTTTTGGTCAGTGATCGTTGGATACTAGTGGTTGGGAGAACTGTGATGGGTCTCGTAGTGTTTCCTCCTAAGAATTTATTGAGTAATAGTTTTTTATTAATGGTGGGGATTCCATTTCAAAATCCCATATAATATTTGGTTTTTGTGTGTGCTCTTTAGTTTGGGTGATCATTGTTTTCATTGGGATAAATCTCAACAATATGATTGTGGGTGTGGTTGAGGAGGTACTAACTCGAACTTTCAGTCAATTCTCTAGATGTAATGGTAGAAGGTGTTTAGGTTGAGTTAAGAGGTTTATGTTTCATTAATAGTGGATGAGGTTTCATTAGAATTAGAGGTTGAACCATATTGATAAAGAATACTTATGATTTTATCCGTCAGCTAGAATCTGTTATGGCTTTTTGGGGGTTGAATGCTTTAATGGTGGGGAGAATTGTCATATCTGGTTTTTTTCATGTCTTGGTTTTCATATAATTAATTGGAAATCCTGATACTTATCTTAGATTTTGGTTGATATGAATGTTGATTTTTGAACTATCATCTATTTTTAATAATCCTACCATTGGTTCCCCATATCTTGTATGGGTGTTTTGGGAGAAAAGGTTGGTTGTTTCAAGATTTGGTCCAACGATGATCCCATTTCCATATTTAAGATCAAAATTTTATTCTTTAAAAAATCCATTGTTTTGCAAAATTATTCACTCATTACACTTTCCAATTTGCCTCTCTTAAAATATTCACACCAGCATATCAATTTGGAACCCCATAGGAATTCATAATCATGGTAAATTTGTGTAATTTATTCATGTTTAGGGATAACCCTGTGAGCCCATTAACACTTTTAGAAAAATAAATTGTTACTTTTATATCATGTTCATTTATTTATATTATTTAGAGATTACACTTCTCACTAGAGCCCAAGAACCCTAGTAGCACCAAAAGTTCCATTTTCCCCCATTAGAGCTCATCTTACTCACAGATTCGTGAAAAAATTCTAAAGGATTATTAAAACATCTAGATTTGGTATGATGATTTGATTCTTTCATGATTAATTATTTTTTTCTATTTTCCCCCCTAATTTTCTTTCCCATTTTCTTCCTAATCTAAGGACCCTATACTAAATTTCATATCCATTCCCTTTTCTATAATGGTGTATATCTAAGTGAATATGAATTGTTATGTAGTCTCCTAGTTGAGATTCATTTTTTTCACACCCTCTTCTTTCTCCTTCCACATTAATTTTACATCCTCTTATCCCCTGGTCCTGAAACACAATGGGATATGTTATCCCATTGGTTTTTATGGGGTTTTGGTTTTTCTAGGTCTGTTCTTCATATATCGAGAGAGTTTAGAACCACAAAGGGTGATATTAGGTGTGAAGCACCTTTCTTCCATTGTTTTGGGGTAGGATATCTGATTTCCATTCCATAATCTATTAATTTTTATCATTTTCATTCTCTTATAACATGATATATATGATTACTATTTATTTTCATCATTTGGATAATTTTCTTGCTGTGAAAAATGGGTTTTGAATCTTCATTTTGTAAAAAGTTGTGTTGTTTTGATATAAATGTGTACACCACATGAATATTAAAATTTTTCATTATTATACGCACCTATTTTATGGTATTTTGATCATTTTTTGTAGATTGAATATGTATATGGAACGAAAATGGTGTTTTACCCCTTTTCAAGTGCTTAAAATAAGTTGTTTGTTTAAAAGTGTCTGGCATGTGTTCGGTAAATTTCCAGGTTGGATTTTATGTGATTACTGCGAATTAAAATTAATTGATTGGATTTATAAATAATTTTTAGTATGAAAAATGGTATTTTGGATTCCTTTTATGGATTTATAAATAAGGTTTCGTTTTATTAAAAAATGGTTTTTTGGTTGTAAACTTGTTATGCCCCGAGTTGCCAGAAAATGGCCCATTGGGCATCCTTAAAAAATGGTCATGCTTTGGATGTGTAACCTAAATGTTTTAAGGGATTTATGAACAAAGGTTTTTTCTATTAATGGTGTGTATACACCTTTTTATTAAATGTGAAATTTGAACCTTTGGAAAATGTTAGTTTTTAGAAATGCTTAATGGCACATTTGGCATTTTTCTAGTAAAAATGGTTTCTAAGTGGATTTCATGTATTGACATTTGGTGCCATTTTGTGGCCCATGAAATTTATTTATTAAATGGTTTTTCAATATAAAATTTTAGTTTGATATGGTATTGGCATTTATTTTTCCATAAAAGATAATTTTTGAATGGATTTTATGTGCAAGGCCTTGGTATAATTCTTGAAATTGTTTTTTGAAAATTTAGGTGGTTTGTTGACGTGTGAATGAAATGTGAGACTTGTTTGTGGAATGTTTTATGTGTGTATGATTCTTAAATAGAATCTTCAGGAGAAATTTGTATTGTTTATATTTCTAACATTTTTTGAGCACATAGAGGTAAAAACAGGGTATAAAGGTGGGAAGATGTGTAACAGTGTGCTAGTGATCCAAAGGGGTTTTGTCCATGTTTCATGTAACCAGTTTGACAGTGAAAAAACTAAATAAATATGATGAAATTAATGTTTGGGAACACTAGTTTATGGATTAACATCCAACTATTGGATCATTTTCATGAGAAAAAATATTTTTATGTTTACTTTTACAATGGGATACAATGTATCTGGGGCCCACAATGAATTTGTGCCTAAGGGTGTTCCCATGACTTGTGGTCATTGTCTATTTTCTACTCACTATCAAAATATGGTGTATTTGGTAGGTAATTTTAGTGGCATGTGTGTTTTATTTAAATTTTTTCATTATTTAAAGCATCCCACTTGTAAAATATTTTCATTTTGAAGTTTCCCCTCTTTGAAAAATTGTTACTTGCATCTTTGTTTATAAAACATGCATGATTTGGTTTGGTAATTTTTATAGAATGTAACCTCATTTGGAAGAAATATTTTTATATATTATATCAAAAAATTAAATATTGAGGTTTCTTTTATTTTAAAGGATGTTTATTGGGAATAGAATATTGGGAAAATCTACTGAGTCTTTAAACCCACACATATAGTTTTCTTCTATTTGTAGCCCTTGTGCTGGTTACATCATTAGGTCGGTCACATTGGGTGAAGAGTATTCTATGTGTTGAAGATACACTAGTATGGTCACATGGTGTTAGTTTACTCATCAAGTTTGGTTGGTTGTTTGTATTGTTTAGTTTTACTTTCAGTTTCTTATATAAATAATATTCAATTTAATTTTATATAAATTTTTTTGGGTTGTCTGTTTCTTTTTGCTACATAGTTCGTGATTATATTTTGGGGAAATCATTCCCTAGAGTACTCTGTTGATGACTGAAACTAGTTTCAATCCAATGGGGATCGGGAAATCTATTCAGGTTATGCCATAGATTGGTTTGGGTTCCATTTTTAGCATCGAACGAGGCTGGTTCGTGACAACTAACATGTCAAATAAATATTTTATGTTCTTGGATAACATTAATTATCCTAATTTATTTTTAATATAATATTTTTGATATCATTAATTTGATATTTTCATTAATTAAATAATTACTAAATCATCATTGTGTAAGACATTAAGGTAAATATTTCATCCCTAAAAATAAAAAAAATTAAATTTCGGTGATGAATATACAAATTTTATATTTCAAAAAACTGTTTATAGTCAAATATATCATCTAAAAAACCCTATATGAATAAAGATTAACTTTTTGAAAAAAAATTATGAAAAAAGTTACTTTTCTACCAATAAAATACATTAAATTTATTAAAGTCATCCAATTTGCACCATGAGCTCCCAAAATCATCATTAGTAGAATTTTGTACAGAAATCACCCATCTAATAAAATTAGGACATGTGTTATGATATCGTTATAATATTTATAATAATTGTCTACACTTCATTACCATGATTACTTTATCTATAGTAATAGAAATTACTAACATTACTATTAATATTGTCCAAAAATAAAATATAACTATTTTTTTTAGTTTTGAACTGATAATTCATAATATTTAATCAATTATTAAAAATTACAAACACATAATTGGAAATAAAAACATCAAAATTAATTATATAGATTAATCTTGAAAATGAATCTTTAAAATAAAAATATTCAAAGGATTGAAATTTTATTATATAAAATTTAAATTTGAAATAAATTCATGTTTCTATAATTAAATTAAATTCTAATGTATACCCTATTAAAAATATATTTTAAAACTATAAATTATTAAAATGAAAAATACATTTTCAACATTTATGAATTTTTTTTTCACTATTTATCAAAAATAATACTTATCATAAAAATACAAAATTTTAATGAAAACCAAATTTTTACAAATATAGATAAAAGTATACTTATATTTTTTCAAATTGAATTTATAAATTTTTTAAAATATATATTTAAAAAAAGTTCCATCAAAAGGTGGTAAAACAACATTTTCTGAAAAATATTAATTTTTTTGCAAAATGTGACATATTCTAACATCTTGTCTTGAAAAAACATAATGTAAATTACAAAATTTATAATTAATTTATTATATATATAAATATATCAGTAATATAATAAATTATAATTTATTTTTTCTTATTTATTTTAATAAAAACACTTTTTTTCATTTAAATATATTTATCATAAAAAGAATTTCTTATATTTTATAAAGGGTTTTACATTCATTTATAATTATAAGGTCAATGAATTATTTATAAATTTTTAAACCAAACATTCATAATATTGTTAATACATCTAATTACATCCATTATATGGGATATATTATTGTAGAAAAAATTTAATATTAATATTCATTATTATGAAAAAATACAATGTTGAGTATCAAGAATACCATCGATCATAATATTTAATTTTTGTAAACACCCGGGATGTTATAACATTAATGATTATATATAATATTAAAGAAATAATATTTTTTCAATAAATATTATTTCATATCTGCCTTCATACCTTCCAATATCTTTGAAAATAATAATTTCATCCATGTGTATGTGCGAACTACCACCTCCTTAACGCGATGTGATTTTTTTTTTCATTTTTTTAATCAGGATGGAAATTGTATCATCCCAGAAAATGGTAGAATAATTATTTTACATATTAATTAATTTTTATGAGTTAGATAATAATTTTACCATAAAATTGACTTTATGTTTGATAGCGTACCCAACATACAATAATGAGTTTCTCCAAAATACAGTGTTGCACACAATACTGAGTTATAACAAAAAATATATATTTTTAATATCATAATTTTAATTGGTACTTATCTCTCTATTTTTTTATATGTGGGAATGGATATCAATAACTATATATTTTTTACTCATGTTTATTCAATATTTTACTTTCTTTAGAAAAACAACTTATTAGATTAAAATGATAATAAATCTAATTTAAAGAATAAAAAGCAGTATATTTTTAAATGGTTGTTTACCCGCCTTTAAATGGAAAAAATATTTAATCTAATCTATATTGAATTCTATAATTTATTTTAAAAATATCCTAATCTTCGGAAACTAAAAATTAAAAATTTACTTTGGGTGAATATTTTCTATTTTCCCAGAACATTCATATTTTGGTTAATGGTAAATAATACAAGATATTATTTCAAAAAATCATTTTCTTCCAATTAATTATTATTTTTAAAATCATTTTTAGTTGTATTTAATGAATAATGATATTAATTCTTTATATTTAATACTAATTTTGGTCTTTAGATGAAATTTCACTTTGAATGTGGATATAAAATCATTGCGAACTGTTGAACATTTTTACTTTATAAAAATCCATTTTAATCCAATTTGTATGAATAATTTTAAATTAAAATTTTCAACATATGATATTAGAATTTATAAATATTAATTCTATTTATGAAATCATAATAATTTTTATATTAAATATAACTTTTTTTAACTACAAAATATGTAAAATTAATTAATATTAATTTCATCCATTAAGATGAAAATTCGCTTAGCAACAGACTAAACCTATATCATAAGTGAAAAGATGACCTAAAAAATTATCCAAAAGACATTTAATGTTAATATTTGGACCTTGTACTCCATTTTATCTAACTTGTATCATTATTATAGCCCCATAATATGGGGAAAATTTGTTTGGAATTCTCTTTTAAAAAATGTACAGGAATGACACTCCCCTCCACTATAACAATGCACTCACACATACCATTTCATCACACCTCTAATGAACCTTTGGATAATCCAAAAACTTCCATTATACACTACAAACATCCCTATATTCCTTTTAGAGTACACATTTTTGGAATAATGGAAACCAAGAAAGTCTTTTGGTGTAACAAAAAAGGAGTTACCCCAAATATATTAACATTCATCAATGTGCATTTATGTCATATTTATTTATTTGTCTATTCATTTATCATTATTATATTATTATCTAAAAATCAGTATCTTATGTATTTTTAGTTCTTTTTATATTACGTATTTGACATACACCAATACAAAAATCAATCAAATGGGTAATGAAATCACTATTTATGTACGGTAAACTACCACTTCCCATAAAAGTTTCATTATTTTTTTCCCTTACTACATATCATGGTTACAAATTATGATGGAAATAATATTTATATATGATATATAAATAAATATATATTATTTTTATGATTTTTTAAATAATTCACTACTTATTTCATACACATTCCATCATTATTTTCATTTTTTGTAAATATGATAACATCATTTTTGGACGTATGGACTACGACCTTGTCAATGTGATGTGATACATTAAAAAATTAAATATAATTTAACAAATCTATTTTTAATTAAATATAATTTTCATATATAACATAAATATGAAATTAATTTGATTATTTAATTAATTTAAATATAACAGATCATTTTGTTTATTACCCTTTCATACACTGAAAAAGTGATATCATCGATCATGGAAATGTGAACTACTATCTCATAGATGCAATGTGATTTGTTTTATATCATAATTATTGTATATATAAATATATATGACTAAATAATTTTTTCTATATGATATAATTATCAATCTATAATGATAAATGAAACATATAATCTTTTTATAATGGTTATTGAAAAATGGGATCGTTACTTATGTGTATTTATGACCTACCATCATTATGATTCTAACGTTGGTTCATTTTCCATAAGTGTATTTTTTTATTTTTAGTTATTATAATTTAGGTATAAAATTGATAATTATTTCCTGATTATAATTATGTATATGTTTATATAATTAACCCTGTTGGCCATTATTTACCTACCGATTTCGTTTTTGTTACATAAATTGAATATGATCAAAAAACTCGATGAAAACATAATTTTTTAATTAGTTTCATAAAAAACTATATTATGTGAAATTAATTAATGATAAACATGAAAATTGTTCTGAATCAAGTAAATAAATAAATTTTTTCTCTATTAATATAGACAAAGTGACACATGACAAGTCAGATGCAAGTTAATTGATTTCATATCAATCTCCTTTAAATGAGGCCTTCCTGGATGATATGAACCATTATTATAATATAAGGTTTATATAATTCCCCTATGAAATTATATTTTTTTTTCTATTTTTCCATTGTTATTTAATGTTTTATAAAATTTTATTCTTTCATTGGGATTATTATTTAATTGTTCAAAGTGGTATGGGATGCTTTGAATGTTTAATTATATACTATTTTTCATTAAATGTTCTTTATATTATTTTACATATTTATATATATTAAAATATACAGTTTATATGGGAAATAAAATTTCTATTTTTAATTTAATATATTTTATTTTTCAAAAAAAATACTTTTAAATTGTATTATACAGAACGTTTTGACATACATGAAAAGAAATTTTATATTCTTAATATACATAGTGAAGATAAATTTTCCACAGTTGTGTCCATTATTTTATTTTCAGATTAAATTTTATGATTTCAAGTTTTATTAATAGAAAAACATTAATTTCTTTTTTAGGGTTTTTGGAATTGAAATTTGTTTTGAATATAAAGGTTTATTTTGTGTAAAAAATGATATTTTCTAAAGAAAATAGTATTTGAATATTTGAAAGTGATTTTATTATTATTTTAAAAGTGGTTTTAAAATTATGAAAAGTTTAATTTCATGTTTTGGTTTATGGGAATTTTAAATTACTAGTGAACCAAGATAGCACCGAGTGAGCTTGTTATAGATTAAATTATTGGTGTGCTAATATAGTCCTCAAATGCATTAGGTAATGATTACATTCTCTCGATAATTATATTGTATGTTCGATATATTGTTATTCTAATATGTAGGTGTTCTATAAGTGGATTCTAATGGTTCAATTTGAGGAATTCAAAAGGTACCTATATTAATTTTCAATGTTTTCTAATAATATTTAATGATAAATTTTTTTAAACCTTAATAAATAAAATTTATGTAGGAATAATACCTCGCATTGGGGAAAAATTTATGTTTTTCAAGAAATGGGTTTTCATGAGTTTTAAGGTATATTAATATACTAGTGTTTTACATATTTTTATATCTCATTCTAAAATATTAACTAAAATCCCACATTTTTTAATTTTTTTAAAGAGTATTTAATGAGTGGTAAGGGATTTGAAGAATTCATGGTGAAATTCTCAATGAGTATTCATGAATTAGATCATTTTCATTTAAAACTTTATGTTTATGGGAGATATATATATTATTCTAAATATTCCACTTGTTATATTATGGTTTTGTTATATACGTGGTATGTCTTATTGTCTGAAATCTAAACATGAAATGATCCTCAATTTGAACAAAGTAATTTTCTGAATAAAACTAATGATTTTGTAATGATCAAGGCCTGGGGCCAACATTTTTTATCAAAGAGGATATGATAGTGTAAACTGCATGCCCATTGATTATTTAACGATATGTTAGTATTAAGCTGTTATATCAATTTATTATTTCCATGTGTCTTCATCTATAGTATTTTTGATCTGAATGGTCTTCCATATGGGAAATAGTAATACTATCAATGAATTTCCCCAAAAGGAAATTATCCTTCCAAATCAACATCTCGTGACGGTTATAATTAACATAAAATAGTTTTTTTAGTGATGACTTAGTCAACGTTGGAAATTGAAATATTTTGTGTCCATTAAATAGAGAAACTATATCTTCAATAGAGGAACAAGATGATATTGGATAGTTTTATGAGATAACATCCCTAACCATTCGTCGGATAATATGACATTTTTCTTGTGGAAAAATTCATTAAAGCCCACCAATATATATTTTTTTGTCATTGGTGGTTTTTGCCAAAAAATGTTACTATTTATATTTTTTATTTTATATTTGAATTAAACTAGTGGTGGTCAATTTTTATGAATATTAGAAAATTTTAAAATATTGATTCCATGGAATATGATGAATATATGAATATTTTCCTGGAGAAATATTTTCACTATGTATTTTCTAGTTAGGATAGAAAAATAATTCTTAGATAAATATTTGGTTTTTTATCGACAATAAATTGTTATATTCTAAGAACCATATTAATAGTGAAAGGAAATTAAGGAATTTTATTGATACATTAAGTGGAAATAAACTAAATATACTGTTTTGTAAAATTGAATTTTATTTGAAAAAATTTCATTCCATAGAAATATTTTTTGTAAATATGGAGTAATAATTGATCTTGATAAATCTAAAGTTATTTAATAATAGTCAAGACACACAAATAGGACAATGATTTGAGTTTTTTGGATTTTTTTGTAACTTTCTATGGTTTCAAATAATTATTTTTAAGTTTTCTAGTATAATAATCACGTTATCACAAAAAAGTGTAATGCTCATCTTGAAAAAATGATATGATGATTCTTGTCAAGAACTGAAAATAGGATTTGTAAATGATCCTATTTTTTACCATCTATAAAAAATTCAGAATTATGAATATAAATTGATTCTTTATTAAATGGAATTGGTTTTCTCTTAATGCATAATGATTGGGTAATTTCGAATTATTTGAATCATTTTAATCTTCATGAGTTGCATTACCCTACACATTGTTTGGAGTTAGGTACTTTTGTTACTGTATTTAATATTTTTAGGAATATTTTATATGGTATAAAGTGTCAAATATATACTTATCATAACATTTGGAAGTTTATATTCACTTAGAAAGAATTGAAGATCGTATAGAGAAGATGGTTGTAACTAATAAAGGATTATTATTTGTTGATTCATTATTATCAGTGAATATAAAAATTGGTGGTCGATGATTTTTGATTAAAATGATATTCTATATTAAACTTGTTAAATTTAGAACGTGAACCTTGGTTTAATGATTTGATTGATTTTTCCCAAGAAGTTAGGGATGTAGGGACATCCCCTATTTTAATTCATCATACCCTACAGACGACCTTTTCACTGATAATTAATAAGGTACATAAGTTCGGTAAATCATTCCAAGAAAAGGTATAATCCATTAATAATGGCATGTTATATATTTTTATATTGAAGAATAATTATTTATACGATTTTAAAAATTATTATGTACACCTTTTGATTGACATTTTAGGAATCCTTTGGTGACTAATGTTCAAAGTTCTTATTTTCCCATTCATCGCATAAGCACAATAATATAGAAAGGCCATTAAGATTATTACTACTGGTATGGACATAAAAATCACATTATATACTTTCCGATGATGTATTTTAAATTAAATAGGTTAATGAGGAATAAAATATACTAATGGGGTTGGTTTAACTATTTTCAATTCTCAAAATGGAAACAATTAAATTTATCAATGGATTTCAAGAAAATATTTCCAAATACATCTCAGGGTAATAATTCTTTGTGTGAATTTATTGATCTATTAACTATATTATCACATTTTCTTCCCATTAAAGATATAATGAAATTAGAGAATAAATCTATAATACATTTAAAAGATATTTTAATGTTAAATTTAGTGCCTCTATCTCTATTATATTTGACCATGATCCCATGTTCACATATAATTTTTGGATTGGAATTAAGTAGTCATTGGGTAACATATTATATTTATGTACATCTATTCACTCCATAAATAACGGATATCCCATGTAAATTATTTAGAACATGGAAGATATTTTTTTCTTTCACAATAGATTATAGGAGATTTTGAAATCAAAATATTTATATGGTTTTGGTTTTTTAAAATAATTTTTTTCCTTCCACTGTTCACATAGGACCATTTTTAGGTGTTATAAGAAAAGTGATGTTGGGAACTAGTTTTTAGGATTATATAGGGGAATTGAATTTCATCAGAACAAAGTCGTTAGAGGAAATGGAATCAAAATTTTAGTAAAGTTAGTGACACATGGGGGAATATTATTGTAGGTATAAAAGTTATGTATAATATAGAAGGAGAAATCTTCATTTCTTTGTATGTCATCTTGTCTTTTTATTAGTTTCTCCATAGAGATGTGTGATGTATTTTTGTAAGAATGAAAAACTGAATCCATGGGTCATTGGACCGTATGATATCCTATATAATAATGGATTAATTTCCTAATGAGTGTCTTTTACATGGAATTTATCTTTGTTACTCAATGTATTACATGTTTAAATGATATTGAAGTATATACAATATTCATCACATGTTTTTTATTCTAAATTAGTTTAGCTGGAAGAGAATCCTTCTTATGAGGAACAACCATTTCAGGTTATGAACCTCATAGAGGAAGTATTGTAGAGATAGGTGATATATCTTGTATTGATTTTATGGAAAACTAGTATGGTTGATGCGTAAACATTGGAATCTGAAAATTATATTTCTGAAAAATATGCGCACTTAATTTTTATGTGAACAAAATTGTGAGGATTCAATTTCAAAAGGTGTGGATTGATGTAACATCCTAGGTAATGATTGAATATTCCATTTTAATATTTATTAATATTTATTAATTAGTTATAAATTTTACCTTAAAATGGACTATATGTTTGATAGCATACCTGACACTCAATAACGACTATCTCTATATTCTTTTTCTTCATACAATACAGAGTTATACTGAAAAATAATAAATTGCTAATATTATTATTTAAGTGGAATACCTCACCTGGAATCCATATCAGTGGGAATAAATATAAATTACAATATATTGTTTAAACATGATTAATAAATGTTTTTTACAATCATTTAGTAAATTCAAAAGGGTTAAAATAATATTAAATTTGATTTTAAGAATAAAAAGCTATTTATTTTTAAAATTTATTTTTACAACAATTTAATAGAGAACTTATTTTAAACCTATTTTTGAATCAATTATGAATTTTATATAGAAAAGCTAAATTATTTACTAAAATATAAATATTAAAATTTACATAGTGTGATTTGTTTTAATTTTTCTGAGAACTTTAATATTTTGAAATTACATTCTACCAATTCTATGATTTTAATTTAAGTAAATGTATTATATATTTTGAGTCATAATAATATATAATTTCTTATAATTCCAACAATTTTTTTGAAAAAAAATATTAGTGAACATAATTAAAATTAATTACAACAATTAAGAGGGAAATTAGCTTAACAAGTGGATAAACCAATAACATATGTTCCAAAATGAACTAGAATGATTTCCAAAAAAACATTTTATGTTCATATATAAAACATATACTCCATTTTACATAATTTTGGTTATTATTGGAGAGACATACCATTGGAAAAATGTCAGTGCAAATACATTTTAAAAAATTTACAAGAATTCCACTCTCCCTCCATGATAAAAAGAACACACACATCCCATTTTTTCACACCACTAAGGAACCTTTTGGATCAAAAAAACCCCTTAAATAATATTCTTGCAACAAACCTACCTTAACTCTAGAGTCCTAACATTGTTATAAAGTCCAACCAATCAATACAGCTCATGTAACCCAAAAAGAATTACCCGGAAAAGAAGTAACATTATAAAATGTGAATATATGTTTTATTTCTTTATCCACCATTCCATTTAATATTTTTAAATTATTATATAATAAAATATGTATAATATAAATACTTATATGTAGTTGTTTTAATTTTTATACCTACACCTACACACAATTCAATCAAATGGGTAACGAAATAATAGTTCGTCTATGGTGAACTACCAACTCACATAATGATGTCATTTTCTTTTCCTTTACCACCACTCATGTTGGGTAATTATTATTGAGAAAATATTTCTATAATATATTTATCATTTATTAAAATAAATTTAATTTTTATATACACATACCTTCATATATTTAATTTTATCTTAATATGATAACATTGTTTGTGGATTTTTGGACTACTGCCACCACAAAGAAATTGATATATTCAGATGTTACATGGGATGTATTATGGATGAGAGAAATTAAAAATATGTGACATAAATAACATCAATATGATATTAATGACATAACTACCATTCTAATTTTGTAATATATCATTTTTTATTACTTTTTCACACACCTAAATTTTATAATGACATTTACCAATGTGTGGACGTGAGCCAACTCAACCTTATTTGATTCCATTTATATCACAAAAATTATATATATAATTATATTTAATTAGATAATATTTTAAATGTGATATAATCATCACTATGGAATGATAAATGTCAATTAAATATTTTCCATAATGATCATTGAAAAATGGGAACATTTCCCATGCGTACGTATGACATATAGTCTCACTGATTATAACATTTGTTCATTATTAATAATAATATTTTATGATATATTTTAAAAGTATAATTGATGAAAATATATAATAATAATTTTATGATTACTTATAAATGTGTGTGTTTATATAATGACCCCTTTTGTCCAATTTTGACATAACAATGTCGTTTTTGACGCATAAACTAAATATTGTCATAAAATTCCTGATAGAAACATAATTGTTTATGTAATGGTTTAAAAAATGGAAATTTGTGTTATACTTGTTATAAATTTGAAAATATTTTCTGAATATAGAAAATAATCAAAATAAATTCATTATTCTAGAAGATAAAAGAACATTTGTCAATTCAGCCTCAAAGTGTTTGATTTCTTCTCAATCTACTTTCATTGAGGAAATTCTTGATAATATAAACATTTATTCATTTAAGAGGAATATATACATCCTTTTGACATTATATATCCATATTTAATCTTTTGATATGTTATTTAATGTTTTAATTAATTTGATCCATTCATGGGGCATATGATTAAAATGTTGTAATTTATATTGGACTCTTTGAATGGTGGACAATTTAATCTTTTCCATTAAATAATATTTTTATTATTTTACTTATGTATATATAGGGTTATATTATGTTTATAAAGGTAATTTTATTTCTATTTTTAATTTCATTCCATAAATTTAAAAAAATTATCTATTATCGATACTATATAGAATATTTAAAAAAAAAGTCAAAATGAATGTTCCATTCTAAACATACACAACAATAATGAATTTTGAACCATTGTGGATAATACTTTATTTTTTGATTCATTGGTAATATTTCATGACTTATTTAAATAAAAATATTCTTTCCATTTTTCGTATTTTGGTATTGAAAATATTTTTCCAAACGGATGGGGAATTTTGTATTTAAAATTGTCTTATTGAAATAAAATGGTATTTCTACAGCTCAATGTGATATTCACACATGTTTATAAGAGTTTTTCATATGAGTAAATTTATTATTTAATGTGGTTGTTCCCAGAAATTATAAACTATTGGTGTGCCTATATTACACAATTTGAGGTTGTTATAGATTAAACAAAGGGTGCACCCAAATATCACTCTAATAAAATGTGTAACGATTATATATTTTGGCGAATTATTTTATATGTTGTCATCAAGACTATTCCAATATTTATGTGGAATAATATATATTTAACAGTTCAATTTGATGATACCCCATGGTACCCACATAATGTTATTGTGTTTTTAATGTGTTTTCATGGAATCATTTATTTTCAAAAGGTAAAATAAGTTATATTTCTTAGGGAATGATATTTCACTTTTTGGTAATTTTTTTTGTTTTTAATAAAGGATTTCTTTAAAGAGTATTATTTTTTATCAATAGACTAATGGATTCATTCTAATCATATATCTTTCTGGGATTTTTATTCTCTTTCAACATTTTTGAAATGTTTTTCATCAAATTTATAGATGGGTAAGGGATTGAAATAAGTCTTATTAAATATCATGAAATGTTTTAATAAAATAGATATGGATTTATTTTAAAAGTTTTATTTTTTGGGAAAAATTTATACTATTTGGATGGGTCCATGTTTTATTATATGGTTTTCTTATTTTTGAGTTATTGCTTAATTTTATAAAACAATAAACCCGAAAAGATACTCAATGTGAAAGACAGTAAATTCATAATTAAAACTCTTGATTATGTAATGATCAATATAAAGGGATTATATAATATATATGGAATTAATGATTATATTATATATATATAATGTTATAAAAATTATTCATAGATGAATTATTATTTATATATATTTTCCATTTTTTTAAATTTAATTTATATTCATACATTGTTATGAAATAATATTTCTATGAAATATGAAATTCATTTATCTTACTATATAATTTATATAATACGATAAATATATATATAATGAATATATTTTATATAAAAAAATTTATTTTCATTTTGATTTTAATGTATCCATGAACTAATAATAGTGAAAAATTATATTGAACCAAAACCTATATGAAAAATAAAGAAAAAATCACAAGGAATTTTGATTTCAATAAAGAATTTTTAATGAACGGTTGACAAATGTTTTTAGGTATATTATATATGGTATTTTACATCTAATTATAGTTATAGAATATATTTAAAATAAATATAAATTTATTAAACATTAGGATTTAACACATATGATGGAATTTATACCAAATGTAAGGGATTTAGGTTTCAATATTATTTTATTTGATCTTTTTTAAGAAAAAATTTATTTTAAATGGAATTATATTTTTCTTATATGATTATTCCCATTAATATAAATTATACTTTTATTATTTCTGAAATGTTATGTTTTCTATTCCTTACTATCTGTTTAAATAATCATGATACCAAATATTCATTTCTATGGAAAACTAACTATATATTATAATTCAGTGAGGAATAATGATTTAAATATACATGTTTTCTCTAAAATTACATCCGGAATGTTCTTAATATTAACCAATGCAGAATTATATAAATTTTACACATGATTTATTTTTTATAAAATGGTTTAAATGGAATCCTCTTGTCTTTTCTAAATGAGATACTTTTATATTTTTACTAATATTTTCATTTTTCATATAAGATAATAAAAAAAATCCATCATTATTATCCCCACCATTATTTGATGATTACTTTAAAATTTTTGAATTATAATTTATATAAATATTTCAACTTATTATTAAATGAAATTTGTATATCTTTCAATTGATTTTCAAAGTTTAATGATAATTTCCATAAAAACTAGTAATATTTTTAAGTAATATTAATATATGATTAAATAAATTTATTGAAATTATACATTACTAGTGATATGATCCAATGATACAATTATTACACATTTTCTATATGGTTAATGTTTATGTTGATGAGATGTTCATGAAACCAGTTTATTTTCTATGGAAAATTCAATAATTAATAGATGAGATGTTAATGAAACGTGTTCTCTTTGCATGTGATATGGTGTAATGGTATTATGGAAGTTTTATGATCTTTTGGTACACATATATATGATTTCCATTATCTAGTTGGTGGGAACCATATAAAAAATACGATGGTTACATTATAACTAATTATAGTGGTCTCATTATAACTTAAAATGGTGGCAATTTTATAAATATGGATGATTGTTCCTTGAATTACATAGAAACACAATGTGTTATGTTATGATTCATATATGGTGAGTAAAATAGACCTAAAATTGGGTGTGAAATAAGTTCATTAAGATAACTTTTCATATTTATTCTCTTGGGAGTGAACCTTGTCTACTATAACAGAATGGTATCAGTATTAGTCTATGATGATAATCTTAGAAATGATACTCTTCTAATAAATAAATTATTTTCTATTCATATTCCATATTTACATTCCTTAGAAAAATATTAAGATCTTGTGTTTAGTTTTATTTATTTTCATTATAATTCATATATTTTAACCTATGATAAATGTTTCAATGAATCAATATAGTGATCTTAAGAATGTATTTTATGGTTTTGAACATTTATTGTTTTGTTATCGTACACTTTAGATCATTTTATATTTATTTATTAAATTATTTATCCCTTAATTACCCATATTGAGTAGATGGGATATAAATTTCCTTTCTTATGATTACTAGTTCATGAAGAAATGTACTATGTAGGATTTTTATTTGAAGGGTGGTAGTTATGAAGAACATAATCAGAGGAAATTATGTACCTGGTGTTTATGTGTAAATTTTTTCAAATATACTAGATCTGTATGATTATAACAACAACATTTTATTATGTAGTAAATATTTTTATCTTAGTATTTGATATCTATTTATTCAATTTATGGAGGTACTATTGTAACATAAGACCATGTAAATAACCATCATCCAGTGTCTCCAATTCTCTACCACTAACACTCAGAACCCTAAGGTCCTAATATTGAATAATAATATTAATAGAACTCAAAATATTTTGATAGAACCTGTTCGTATGACTATTATGTAATTTTGGGGAATCCAACATGGGTAATGTTTGAAACATGATCTCAAAGAAGCCATAGTGTATTTATGGTGGCACAATTATTATATCCTCTTCCCGAATCTGGATCATGTAATAACCTACCTTATGGTCTATCTGAAATTTATATATCACTCCTATCCAGTTCTTGAAAATTTCATAAGTTCTAGGGGGAGGATAAATTATCATTAATGCACCTAATTAAAGTGATTAATAACCACACCTTATCCAAATCTCTTCTCAGACTCTTAGGAAAACAATAGAAGACTGTCATTATTATAAATATTAGTCTAATGAGTATATTTTCTATATAATACCCAACATCAACATCATCTCTAAAAGGTACATGGGGTAAATAAGATAGATAATATTGATATCTTTCCTCCCTAGTTCAAGTCCATGGAGTAAAGGAACTCTAGAATTGAAGGAAAACATTTAAAATTCAAACGTAAAATGTCAATGTTCATTTCTAACATCGTAAGAAAACATATGATTAGATTTTATTATTATTCAAGGGTTATAATGGTAAAATGATAAATAAGTTGTTGTATCCACTGACACAAGATCCCATTCAACTAAACCAAGGATAAATCTATACCAAAGGTGGGAGAAATTATCCCACGACTCAGACATACCACAATCCTCATAGGTAGCAGTGAAATCATCATTGAAAATATTAATATAGTCCATACATAAGAAAATATCATAATTCCTCACTATAACCCATATAATGATTCCACATGATTCTATCTCCCTACACAGAGTCAAGTAACACAGTTAGTAATAGTGGTTGTTTACTGATCTTCTCTGAAGGAGCCTCAAAAAATATTGTTCAAGATAAAATGATACTAATGTATCACATGGCCTCAAATAGTATCTCCATCCATGGGAAATTTTCGTGCTCCATCATACAATAATTGAAATTATAGAGAATTTGAAAGTGCATGAACTTCATCCACACCCATATCCTATGGTTCACAAGACTCTATTACTTCAATTCATAATTCCCCTTGACTTATTTACCTCTTATTTTGGGGCATTATTCAACACATCGACTCATCAAAATTACTAAAAACATAAACTTTAGTGTACCTCATCCACCACACCTCAACCCTAACCAATCTGTGAGTTATTTTCTCACCCACACAATTATATATCGCATTTAATGAATTTATCATAGTGGTGAAATTTCCAAATTCTTTGTGTCCAAATATTCATCATTAATTAGAAGAATGAGTATCTACTAATGATTCATGCAACCATTTATTTGTTTAAGAACTAGAACCACCCCCAATACGGGCCTTATCAAAGTGGTACATCCATTCCATAGGATTATACCAGTCCTCTACTTCCATAGAAGGCGGTTTCGATCACTATGAAATATGGTTAGTCTTTATCTATAGAACCCATTCACCCCAATAAATATAAGTTTTTCATCTACCAAAACAAAAATATCCAAATTATACTCTATGAAGAAGAACTTTCATGTGTTGTACCATCTTGTTGGTCGGGGTCCATACAGGCCATAAAACCGAGAACACCACTATTAGAAAATACCACACACCTAGAGGGTCTAGATTAATGAAAAACCTAAGAGGTTCCTATTGAAAAAACTATCATGATAGACTAGGAATATATGCAACATCATCTTGATATTCTAGATCCATCCACTTGTCGACATGTGAATAATAATCAATATGGAAAACTATTGTGTGGTCCATATATTGTTAAAAATTTCTTATCACTACTATGTTTCTACCTAGTTTTAATCACCTCATTAGTGGTTCCTTTAACTAAGGACACCTCACTCAAATAATTTTCATCAAAACACTATCTTGAGATCCTAAAATGATGTCTTAATAGAGAAATGTTAAAAAATTTCATGACATACCATTGAAAATTAGTATATCAGGGTGGAAAACATAAAAATGAAATTATGGAAAACCTATTACAATATGATGAATGTAACAATTATTTCCCTAAATCCAGTTTCCAAATATACTGAGTTGATAAGAATGTTATCGACTCATATTTAATAGATTCATCGACCAATACTACATTACTGGTTTCCCAATCCTATGATAAAATCTGATGGCACCGGAAATTTTTCTATATATACCAAAACATACCTCATAACTACACCATCTTTATGTTTCAATCCTAGGATTATCTCTTCAAAAAAAATTCTATCATGACCCGACACACCAGGGCCCACCTGACCCATGAAAATCTACGTGTGACAAGACCAAACCCACATCCAACAGTCTAGGGGATGTAGACTACCTCCAAGTAGGAATAATCTATAATAGTATGACTTAGTCTAATATACGTGTATGCGTGAACATGATCTTCCAAATATAATAGAATAGAGAAATAATAAAATACAGAAACATCAAGAATATAACCATGAAAGTAACAACATATAGGGAATACATAAATAAGATTGATGTGTCATAATAAAAATGATAAATGTTAAAAACACATTCCCCCATGAAATACATGGGGAAACCAAAAATGAAAACATCTCTATATAGTAGATAGCGGGAGAGCATAGAATTTGATCCAAAATTCTAACATCCAAACATAGTCATTAGAACCACATAAATCTTGGATCCATTAATATCATGTCATCCATACTCACTAATTTTTTTTTCATTCATCTGCATTAGACATAATATGTGTGTGAATATCCCATGTAGTTGTGAGTATAAATATAAAAAGTAGGACTCCTAGAAATTAGCAAAACTGAGCATCATGTGAGATTTTTCACCTCATCACCTTTAGGGAATGTAAATTTGTATATGAAACAAATAAAATAATAGTATCATTATAAAATAGATATTATAATCAACAACCCTATATTTGAAGGAAAGCTAATCACTCAATCTACATACCAGTTAAGAATAATGAGTAAGACAGTACTTCGAATGGTCCATCCTTAATGTTGAGCATCATACATAGCCTCACATGAAACTAGGTGGAAGTGACCAAACCACATATTTTTTAAAGAAAACCAAGGTATCCATTATTTTATAGAATAAATTGATCCGCAACAAAGGTTGGGGATAAGGAAGTATCTCTCTATAGATAGAGGACACATGGATTATTTTTATATATGTGAGTAATAAGTATAAATGTACAAAGAGTATGGGAGAAATTTACACTAATGTGATAAGGGTTTATTAACCCCACCAACCCTCCAATTATCACACATATTCCTTGCAATATAGTAAAGATTTTGGGTGTCCCACACCCTTGTGTGACAAGGTACTTACAAACTATAACCTCTATTTACGGATCAAAAGAAATTACTCACTTCATCCAAGATTCATTGAATAATTATTCACTATCATATTACCTTTGAATATTAGAAAACATCCACCCACACATTTTATGTGAATATCTATTTTGGATAGGCAACTCATGGTCCCAAATATATTTCTTTGAAAAATATGTACACAAGGTGTATGTCCTAGAAAAGGGTACATGGAAAGTACCAAGTGAGATAAGATGTGTAAACTCACCTGCACAAATAGTTGTGTCATCTCATGAACATAGATTTGTAGTCCATTTTTTTGAGTTAAAGGATGTTAATGGTGGTACACAATTTATTTTGGCCACATAGGTTCTTCATATGTTCCTCTAACCCATGCATGTGTGCTTTGACCAGTTCCCATGTAAATTGAAAATTTCAGTGTACCTTGGTCATTTATGTAACATCAAAGGTAAATAAATAAATATTATATTCTCATATTTATTAATATTTTTGAATTAAATATTAATTTTATATTAAAGGGGTTTCAATGTTCGATGGCATACCCAATAGGCAATAATGGGTTTCTTTGAAATCATATGTTGTACACTTATAATATAATATTATTATATTAAATTGTAGTTAACGCCTTGATGTTGTATTGGTTGAATAATAGAACTAACTAAAATATAATTATACATGTTTTTTAAATGTTTTTACATTTATCCAATAAAAGATAGATGATTAAAATGTGAATGAATCAAATTTTATGCACAATTTACTTTAAAAGGTTGATTTACCACCATTTCATGGAGAACCTTTTTTAAATATTTTTTTTGTCACTTTTATATATTTTATTTGATAAAATAATATTCTTCTTTTTAATCATGAAATAATAATTTTATTTGGGTAGATAGTTGTTTTTTTCTGAAAAAAATCAGTTTTAAATGAATAGTGAAAAATTCAGCATTTGAATTCAAAACTGCCTTTTAATATAATTTACTAATATGGTTAGATTATATTTTTAATTGTTTTTAAAGTGTAATTAGATAATATTTTTAACATTTGATCAAATTTTAGTCCTTGAAATTAATTTCTTTTTTTATATTAGACATACATAAGTGTCAATCTTTTGATATTTAATGTTTTTAAAAACACGCCTTTTGTTTTGCAATGAGAATTAATTTTAAGTTAATTAATCCTACTTCTATGTTTTGAATTTAGTAAAATAGAAAACATTTTTTAATTCAGAATATCAAATATATATTCGGCTGAAGTTTTGGTATTTTTCTAAAAAACAACACTTTTGGGTTAATAGTGAAATCACTATGTAGTAGTTAAAAATGCGACTTTTTCACTTAAATGAAATTTTACCTCTTCTGTGAATTGAATTTAGAAAATCCAACATGCATGGTTGTTATTAGTTATTAAAATTTGGTTCAATAAGAAGAATTTTTTTTGGTGTAGTAACTTTTGACTTTTATTTACCGCGGTTAAAGGTAAATAGGGTAATTTAAGGTAAAAAGATTATTATAATAATACAAAATTATATTAAAACTTGTCCTAAACTTTTTTAATGATTCATGGCCGA
This sequence comes from Viscum album, assembly GCA_963277665.1. Taxonomy (NCBI): domain Eukaryota; kingdom Viridiplantae; phylum Streptophyta; class Magnoliopsida; order Santalales; family Viscaceae; genus Viscum; species Viscum album. The sequence continues at coordinate 323,241,517 of OY728127.1, forward strand.
CCTTGGGAATCCTTGGGTGTATTGTGAGACTCCATAGAGCCACTTAAGAGTGATAATGACACATTATTTTAATTAATTTAATGTAAAGACAAAAATGGTGTTAACAAATATATTTTAGTAAATTAAATTTTACATAGGGTTATATAAGTTATGATCTCAACTAAAAATAATAATTGGAAATATAAAAATATTTTATACATCATGGTATTTTTTTTATAATTTTTAGACATCATATAAATTAAATTATTTATTAAACAATAATGATATAATGTTTACCTCATTAATAAATGATTTAAATAAATAAGATTATAAAGATTAAAAAAATATCCAAAACCTACCCAATTATTATTGGAGGATTTCATTTCTACCATTAAAAATCTTATCATAGACGATAATTAGTTTCGGACTTTTAAAATCCGAAAATCATTATACAATAAAATATTATTTTCACACTTTCCTAAAGAGCCCCTCCTCCCCCTTATAAAAACCCATCATCTCTAACCCGTTCCTCACACCTCTAAATCCACTTACCTCATCCAAAATATACATAATTAAGATCAATACATCCTCTCTACCACCTTGAATCCTTACCTTAGGTAGAAGGCACTTCAAGATGTCCTTTTGGTTCGAATGAATGGGAGTTACCCGAATTAAGGACAACAATTTCACTTAAATTCTTTTGTTTTATTTTATTTTATTTTTCTTCTCCAACCCCATAAATTTTTTTTATTTCATAATATTATTACAACACAAGTATCCTAAATATACTAGTTTTTTGTTATAAAATTATTCAAACTACACTTACACACACCTCTGTCTAATAGTTAAAGAACAAACAATTTCTATGGACAGTGAACTACTGCCTCACGAAACGATGATTGTTCAAATATCTCCAACCATCTCACATAGTGTCCATTATGATGGAAATATATTTATATATAATATTTATTATATTTATATTGTTTCTATTCTTCTATATTTTTAATTTATAGAATACCTTTATGGTTTCCATAATGGGTAAATACAATAATCTCATTTTAGGAAGTGAAGACTACCACCACCTCAAAGTGATATGACTCGTTCATGACTTATGTGGAACATATAAAGGGTATAATTAATGAAATCATATATTATATTATACAATAATTATAATATACTTATGTATCATTATGTTTTCATTCCATTACAATATTAAATATAAATGGAAGTAGCGTTCTTGCGTACGTACGACTCACCGTCTCCATGAACGGTGCATTTCATTTCTTATATCCAAATGTTATGTACTATTATAAATACATGAATATACTAGATATATATGATATATATGAAATCTAATTCATGAATATCATTTTAGATATAATGAACTTTTGAACACATGAACAACTTGAAATTATATGAAGTCCATTTTTGACTCAAGTACCAAATATTAACAAAACGACCATTATTAACATAAATGATTACATAATGATTATATCCTAGTAATAAGTGATTCAAAAGGAATCATAAACATAAAAAAGGTTTCTTAAGAATTATAAATAATCATTAGTTTATTATTCAAGAGATTAAAGAACGAATTGGTCACGTCGAACATGAGGTAAGACACAATGTCTCAATATCCTTTTATTGAGGCATATATTGTTTTCTACGCGACATTATTTTATACACTGTATAAAAAATTTACTTTTCATGTAATTCAAAGGGAATATTTTTCTGCAAAGTATTTTTCTAAATGAAAAAAAGAATGTTAATTAATAACATAAGTGGTGACAATAACCTTTCAGCTACCGGGAGTATTATTTGATATTTGGATTCCTTAACTAGCCGTAATGTTTTTAAAAGGTAAATAAATATGATACACACTTTTATGTATTTTGGTATTGAAAATTGTTTTTATAATTCATTTGTTATATCAATATATTTAAGTGATATATTATGATTGAAAGTTGGAAATGTTTTCATTCCTTTATATTTGTTTTTTGTGTTATTATTTTATAATGGTACTTAGACATATGACGGGTGGTTACGTGATAAACCAATTGACTGGTGGTGCTGTGATAAACCAGGATGGGTGGTTACATTATATCCTCAAATTGATTTGGTATAGAAGCTGAACATATGGTTATTCCATTTAGTGATATGCGTGGAAGTTGACCATATGGTTATTCCATTTAGGTTTGTTAATATGCCAAGTTACCTTTATATCTTGTGTTTTATTTATATGGGGTTTTTGGTATTCATTTGGTTACAAAAGGGTAAGCAATGAGCTTTTATTCAGTGTAGAGTACTTACTACTTCATAAAGGTGAAAAGTATTACTTATGATAAAGTATTCATGGTTTACTGGTTGTTTTGAAAAACTATCAGTTTTCCTTTTTGTGTATCCCCTACTGATATTTTTATGCTCATCCTAAGTTTTTGAAATGTTTTTCACAGGAAATAAAGTTGAATAGGGTTAAAAAAAAATTTAAGGAAAATTTAGGTTGACTAAATCATAGAACTAGACATGACTATTTTTTGAAGGATTTTTTTTGTGAAAAATATGGGAACTTAGTATAAGTGTCTACTTTGTAATTTTTTAGATATAATATAATAGTTATGACCTAATTCTCTAAAACTCTAAACCTTAAAAGATACACAATGTTAATTATTAACTTAATTCAATAATATTCAATGTTTTAAGGATCATTACTTATAGTTGATATCAGAGGTAGGTTTAGAAACTGCAAGAGTTAGAGTATTGTTATATTAATGTCCATAAATAAATTTATGTTAATATTGAAATGGTAGCATTTAAATATTACCATATTAGTTCGCCTAACATATATTTGTGTTCAGAATGGTTTTCTACAGAGGAAACATGGAAACTATATTGGAACAAATTTAGGGGGAAGAAAAACATCCAAATCAGAAAACTGGGATGGTTGAAATCGGAACTGAAAAGTTTTTTGCAGTGATGGCACTGTTGAATCAGTCTATAAATGGTGGTGGTATCCATGAACGAGATCAACCAGATCAACCAGAGAGGAACATGTCAGTAGTGGAGCATTTCATGAGGCACCATCCTCCATCATTTAGAGGATCATCATACATTGTGCCAGTTCAAGGGTTGATTAAAAAACTAGAGAAATATTTTGATTTCATGGGGTGTTGATAACATCAAAAGATTAGTCTTATTGTTTACCATTTTGATGGTTAAGTTGATCAGAGGTGGTCAATGGTGAAAAATATCAGCGATAATGAGGATATTGATGCTCTTGATTGGGATAAATTCAAAGGTATGTTTCATGAGAAATATTTTCCTATGGTCGTTTGTCTTAGTATGGAAACAAAATTCCTATAAGTGAGGTAGGAGGATGACTTAGTGGCAGCAAATGAAGGATAGTTCACTCGACTGGCAAGGTATTCTCCAAATTTCATCTGAAATATAGATAGTACGATAAATCAATTTTACTCCGGAATAAATCCACGATATCGAAGATAAATAGCCTCTAGTGAGTTAAAAAGTTATGAAAAACTTGTTTCATGTGCGGAGAAGGTGGAAATGGAGTTTGTCGATGATCAGGTCTTCTTTGAAAAACAACAGAATAAGTGGTCCAGTTGGAAGGAAAAGGGAATGAATTCATCAATGAAGCCTGGAGGTATGAAAACTAAATATCTATCTAGAGATAATTGTGGTAAAAATCATCCTGGAGAATGTTTATCAATGTCAGGAAAGTTCTTCCGGTGTGGTAAGTCTAGACCTTTTGCTCGTAACTATATAGAATATGATCTAGTAAGAAATGAAAAGCCAGTGGTAAGATGTTTTAAGTGCAATGAAATGGTTCATTATGAAAATTAGTGTCCAACAAAGAACTCAAATGAGGGAAAGCAGCCTGAATACAAGCAAAAAGGTGTGGTAAAATCCATTATAACTACTTAACCAGATGTTGGGCCATCTCATGAATTAGTATCAGATACACATTTTTTCTGTTTAAATTATGAAAAAGTGTTGTTTTATTCAGGGTCTACACATTATTTAATTTCTGATAAGTTTTCTAATAAATTTGGATATCCATCTCAAGATATAAAACCTGAAATTATAGTCAAAACAACTGGAAGAAATTTTGAGACAAAAAGAAATTACAAGAACCTTCCTGTCCTTGTGTGCAGAATGAATCTACCTGCAAACCTTATTGTTTTTCCACTAGTAGAGTTTGGTGTTATGTTGGGCATGGATTGGATGTCTGTTTATCATTCTATGATTAACTGCAGAGCTAAAGAGGTTTTTTTTAGAAATATTTTCAGTTTGTGTACAATAATGAAATCTTACTTTTGGTAATATATCAATAAGCTAAGAATCTACTAAAATATAGAAATGAATGTTGCCTTGCACATATTTTTGAAAACAAAGGAACTCTTTAAATTAATGATTTTTCCAGTGGTAAATGAGTATCTTGATGTTTTTCCTGATGAGTTTTCTTGTATTATAAGTGATTGGGAAGTTGAATTTATTATTGAATTAGTTCCTGATGCTAAGAAAATTTCAAAACCCCCTTATCGAATGGCTCAAATTGAAGTTTTAGAGTTAAATACGCAATTACATGAGTTATTAGATAAAGGTTTTATTTGAACTAGCACATCACCATGGGGTGCTCTTGTCTTTTTTGTTTTAAAGAAAGATGGTTTAATGAGACTTTTCATTGATTATATAGCATTGATTTTGCCTCATATTGATGATTTTTTTGATCAACTCCCGATAGAATAGTATTTTTCGATGATTGAATCGAGTTAGGGGTACCATTAGTTGAAATTAAATGATGTAGACATTCCAAAGGCTGAAATTCATACTAGATATGGCTATTGTGAATTCGTAGTTATGCCTTTTGGTTTAACCAATGTACCTGATGTTTTAATGTATCTTATGAATTTAATTTTTCATGAGTTCTTGGATAAGTTTGTGGTTGTGTTCATTGATTATATTTTGGATAATTATAAATTTAAAGAGGAGCATGAATTTCATTTAAGTGTTGTGTTGAAAACCTTATAAGAAAAGAAACTATTTGGGAATTTTAGAAATTGTGTGTTTTGGTTACAGAAAATTTCTTTCCTTGGTAATATTGTTTCAAAAAACAGAATAAATATTGATACTGCTAAAAAAAAAGTTGTTCAAGAATGACCAAGTACCACAAATATAACTAAAATCAATAGTTTTCTTGGTTTGGAAGGTTATTACAATAGGTCTATTGAAATTTTTTCATGGTTATCTAGTCCAATGACAAAGTTACCTCGAAAAGGTGTTATGTTCATTTAGATAAATGAATGTGATGATTTATTATCTGGAATTGAAAAGAAGATTGGTGAATGATCTTGTTTTGGCAATGCCTTCCAAAAATGGTGACTTTGTTATCTATAATAATGCTTTGTTGAAAGGACATGGTTGTGTCCTTATGAAGAATGATCAGGTAATGGCTTGTGCTTCACTTCAGTTGAAACCTCATGATTTAAATTTCCCTACAGATGATTTGGAATTAGCTGCTGTTTGTTTCTGCTTTATAATTTTTAACGCATAATTTGTATGGAGTAAAATGTAAAATATATACTAACCACGAATGTTTGAAATATATATTCACTCAAAAATAATTGAACATGAAATAGTGGAGATGGTTGAAATTAATCAAGTATTATGATTGCACAATACTTTACAATATGGGAAATGAAAATAAATTGGATGATGCTTTGAATTGAAAAAGTAATGCTTCACTAACCATGATACGTTTGGAACAAGATACTTTGGTTTTTGATTTGAAGAACTTTGGAATAGGAGTTTTTGGTTCATGAAATTATTCTCTTTGGTTTTAGTTCTTAGTGAGATCAACCCTATCAGATAGAATTACGTAAGCGCAGAAGGGAGACAGTGAGTAGCAGAAAAAGGTAGATTTGGTTTAGAAGGGTAAGTGTCTGGATTTTAGCTTTGATAATGATCGTGTATTGAGGTTTGGGAAGAGATTATGGGTGCCTTGTGATTCACAGTTGAAGAATGAGTTGTTTTCTGATACTCATAGTTCCTCATTTTCAGTTAATCCAGACAGTACTAAGATGTAAAGAGATCATCAAGAGGATTACTAGTGGGATGGAATGAAAAGAGATATTTTTGATTTAACTATGAAGTTTATGAATTGTCAGCAGATTAAAGTAGAGTAGCAGTTACTGAAAGAGATTTTTCAGATTTTACTGGTTCCAAAGTGGAAATGGGAAAATATATCTATGGACTTCGTTGAGGGATTACCGAAGAAATCATAATGTAATAATTTAATCTGGGTTATTGTTGATCGATTGACTAAATCTGCTCATTTACTTCCTATTCTATAGACATTCTACCTAGATCAACTTTTTTAGTTGTATGTTAAATAGATAGTCTGGCAACATGGTGTTCCCCTCTCCATTGTATCTAATTGTGATCTCAAGTTTACTTCTATCTTTTGGAAAGGAAATCAGAAGTCGTTGGGTACTAAATTAAATTTTAGTACAACTTTTCACCCACAATCAGATGGTTAGTCAGAATGAACAATTCAGGCCTTGGATGATATGTTATTTTCTAACTAGATGGATCACAAAGGAAGTTCGGACCAACATATTCCATTGGTTGAATTTTCATAAAATAATAGTCTTCATTACAGTATACAGATGGCTCCATAAGAGGAATTATATGGGAAGCAGTGTCGAACTCTAGCTTTTTGTATAAATTAGGTGAAAGGAAGCTAATGGGACCAGATTTGGTAGAAGAGATGGCAGAAAAAGTTTTGTTGGTTATGAAGCACATGAGAACCGCTCAGAGTAGGTAGAAACATTATGCGGATCACCAGAGGAAGGATATTTTTTTGAGATAGATGATGATGTATTTCTCAAAGTTTCTCAATGAAAATGTGTGATGTGTTTTGTTAAGAAGGGAATATTGAGTCTGAGGTTCATTGGACCTTATGAAATCCTCGAGAAAGTTGGATCAGTTGCATACAGAGTGGATTTACCTCCATGTTTGTCCCAGTTTCACAATATTTTTCAGGTTTCAATTTTGAGAAGGTATATGCCATATCCATCACATGTTTTGAGCCTCGAGGCAGTTCAGTTCGAAGAGAATCTCTCTTATGAGGAATATCTAGTATAGATTCTTGACCCAAGAGAGAAAGTTTGGTTGAATAAGGTAAAACACAAGGTAATGTTTTAGTGGGAAAACCATATGGTTGAAGAGGCAACGTGGAAATCTAAAAATGCTATGAGGGATAAATACCCCCATTTATTTTATAAGTGAATAAAATTATGAGGATGAAATTTCCAAATGGGGGGAAGGATATAACATCCCAGGTAAATAAAGATATATTATATTACCATATTTATTAATATTTTGGAATTAAATATTAATTTTACTTTAAAGGGGTTGCTATTTTTGATGGCGTACCCGATACGCAACAACAGTTTTCTTTGAAATCTTACGTTGCACATTAACAACATAATATTATTATTTTAAATGGTAGTTACCGCCAAGCCGTTTTATTAGAGGGAATGAATAGAACTAACTACAATATTATTATACATGTTTTTTAATTTTTTCTACATTTATCCAATAAATGTTAGAGGCTTAAAATATGAATGAATCTAATTTTAAGTATATTTTACTTTAAAAGGTTGATTTACAGACTTTTGATAGCGAACCTTCATTAAATATAGTTTTGGTCAATTTTATATGTTCTATTTTACAAAATAAAATTCAACTTTATAATCGATACATAGAAATTTACTTTGGGTAAATTTTTTATTTTTTTCTTAAAAAATTCATTTTTTCATGAATAGTGAAAAATTCTGTATTTTAATTCAAAAATGACTTCTAATTAATTAATTTATCTGTTTATATTATCATTTTAATTGGTATTAAAATATAATTATATTATATTTTTACCATTTAATCCAATTTTGGTCATTGTAGTTAATTTCATTTTTGCATTAGACATAAACAAGTGTCAATCTTTTGATAGTTAATATTTCTTAAAAACACACCTTCTGTATTGACAACGATAATTAATTTTAAATTAATTAATCCTAATTCTATTTTTTTAATTTGGTTAAATAAAAATCATTTTTAAATTCAGAATATCAAATATATCATAGGCTGAATGATTAGTATTTTTTTTGAAAAACTTCAATTTTTTATGAACAGTGAAAACACTAAGTAGTAGTTAAAAAGCTAACTTTTTACTGAAATGAAATTTTACCACTTCTATGAATTGAATTTTGAAAATCCAACATACCTGGTAGTTATTATTAGGTAAACATTGGTTCAATAGGATGAAAATATTTTTTTGGGTGAATAGTAACTTTTGACTTTTATTTACCGCGGTTAAAAGTAAATAGGGTAATTCAAGGTAAAAAGATTATTATAATAAAACAAATTACATCAACACTTGTACTAATCTTATTGGATTAGTCATGGACGACCATGGGCATACATGGGTCTATATTGTGACCCCATGGAGCCACTTATGAGTGATAATGACACATTATTTTTATTAAAATAAAGTAAATACACAAATGAAATAAACAAATATCTTTTAGTAAATTAATTTTTACATTGCGTTATATAAGTTATAATTTCGACTATAAATATTCGTTGGAAATATATAATGATTTAATACATCATGGTAATTGTTTTAAAATTTTTAGACATCAAATAAATTAAATTATTTATGACACAATAATGATGTAGTGTTCACCTGGTCAATGAATGATTTGAATAAATAAGATTATAAAGATTAAAATAATATACAAAACAAGTCCAATTCTTATTGGATGATTTTATTTTGAACTTGAGTCATCTTATCTTTGACCGTAATTATATTTATACCTTTAGAAACCAAAAATAACTATATAATAAAATAATATTTTCACACATTCCTAAAGAGCCCCTCCTCCCCCTTACAAAAAGCCCTCAACTATAACCCATTCCTCACTCCTCTAAATCCCCTTTGATCATCTGACCTTTTCCCAATTAATCTCCCTAAATCCCACTATTCCACTTGGAATCCATAAATTAGGCATAAGGTACTTCAAGACGTCCTTTTGGTTCAATCCAAAGGGAGTTACCCGAATTAAAGGTAACAATTTCTCTTAAATTCTTGGGTTTTTTTGATTTATTTTACTTATCCAACCCCCTAAACTATTTTTATTCCTTTATTTTATAACAAAACCAATATCCTAAATATACTAGGTTGTTGTTATGAGAAGGAGTTGAACTACTCCTACACAAACATCCATCTAATTGGTAGAAACATAATGTTACTGTGCACGGCGAACTACTGCCTCAAAAAAACGATGATAGTTAAAATATCTCCAACAACATATAATGGTGTCCATTATGATGGGACTATATTTATATATAATATATAATATATTTTTATTGTTTCTATGCTTCTGTATTTTTCATTTATAAAATACCTTTATGGTTTCCAAAGTGTGTAAATACGATAATCTCATTTGAGGAAGTACGGACTAGCACCCCCTCAAAGTAATATGACTCATTCATGCCTTATGTGGAATGTATAAAGGATAGAGTTAATGAAATTAAATATGATTTTATACTGGAATTATAATATACCTATGTATTATTATTTTTTTATTCCATTATAATATGAAATATAAATAGAAGTAGTGTTCATGCGTACGTACTGCTTACCGTCTCCATGAACGGTGCATTTCATTTCTTATATCCAAATGTTATGTACTATTATAAATACATGTATATACTATATATATATATATATTATATATATGATATTTAAATCATGATTATACTTCTGGATATAATGAACTTTTTACCACATGAACACCATGTATTGATAAGAGGACCAATTTTGAATCAAGTACCAAATATCGACAAAACGATAATTAGTAACATAAATGATTACATAATGTTTATAACATTGTAATAAGTGATTTATAAGGAATAATAAACTTGAAAAAGGTTCTTAAGAAATTAGAAATTAACTTTAGTTTATTATTCAGGATATTAAAGAACAAACATGTCAATTCAGAAATGAGGTAAGGGACTTCATCTCAATCTCCTTTCATTGAGGCATATATTTGTTCCTTTATATTTTATGTAAGTATTATTATTTTATAATTGTACATGGAAATTTAATGGGTGCTTACGTGATAAACTAAATTATGGGTGGTGCCATGATAAACCTGGATGAGTGGTTACATTATAACCTCCAATGAATTGGGTATGGAAGTCGGCTGTATGGTTATTCCTTTTAGTGATATGTGTGGAAGTCGACCATATGGTTATTCCATTTATGTATGTTTATGTTGTAAGTTACCTTTATATGTTATGTGTTCCTTATATGTCTATTTTGGTAATATTTTTGATACAAAAGGTTATGCAATGATATTTTATTCATTGATGAGTATTTAAAACTTCATAAAGGTGAAATGTATTACTTATGATAATTTATTCATGGTTTACTTATAGTTTTTAAAAACTAACAGTTTTCCTTTTTCTGTATCCCATACTAAACTTTTTTTGCTCATCCCATGTTTTTAAATGTTTTTCACATGAAAAAAAGTTAAATAGGGTCAAGGATGGTATCAAGGAAAAGTCATGTTGTCTAAATCATCAATCTAGAAATGACACTTTGTTTCATGAAATGTTTTTTTGTGAAAAATATGGGAACTGAGTAGAAGTGTCTACTTTTTAATTTTTGAGATGTAATGTAATAGTTATGACCTAATTCTCCAAAACACTAAACATGAAAAGATCTTAAATGTCAATTATTAACTTAATTATACAATATTTATTGTTTTATGGTTGGGTCCTTATAATTTATCAGTAGATGGTCACTCGTATATTCCATGTCTATACCCATGTGCCAGGCTATGTTTGGGTATGTATACTCATGGAGTACATGTTGTGGTATGAGAGATGATTTACACAACACGTATTAATCATACATTGGATGTCATATTCATGACCAAATGAAACCCCAAACTCCATATCCACGGGACTAAACATAATGTATCCCTCTATACAGCATGTAGTGTAGTTCATACTTTCAAAAAATAAGAGATTATCAGAAATAATTATTAACAAGTTATTTTCACCTTTTGTATTTCTAGAAAACTCCCTATAATACATGGATCAAGGATGACCACACAAAATGACTAGCATGATGTTTGAGTCACAATTATTTGATATAAAATAGTATTTTTCACTTCCAAAAGTGAACCAAAGGCTAACCCATGGGAACATTACCGTGTGTTCCCCATTAAACTAATGTTGTTAGTTGTGGATAGATTCCAGCATAAAATTTCGTGGAATCACTAACCCCTAGTCCCCTGTTGAGATATTCATGATCTTGATCATATTTCCCCTATATCCAAACTCATCATTGGGTTCTAATCCTCTTTTCTAAACCTTATTAATTTTACAAAAAACAATAATCTGAACCAATGATCATGATCGGTTATGAAAAAAGTCCGATTCACTACAATCATTTTTTCATCTTATCATCGAATCATAAATAAATCAAATAAAGGTTAAGAATTCCATGAATGGAGGGGGAAAATAACATAATAGAAATAAATACTCATACAATTGGTGTGTTAATTTGTCTATTTTATTTTGATTACAATGAATGAATATTATCAAGTGGAATGAAACATTGAAAATAAAATACCCAATTTCTATATATTTGAAGAGAAATCAATCATTGGGAATCATTCATTGAAAAATTTGAGAACTAATTTTACATGCTATTAACTCATGATAAAATAAATTAGAAATCATCGATATTAATAAAAAAATAAAACACTCTTCTTTAAAGTTGGTTTAATCACAAAATTAGAGTTTTTCTACATTATAGATGTTAGAGATATCAAAGAACTACAAGTATTTTGAAAGACCTCATGGTACCCAATCATTGATCAAGGATATGTTGTCCCTTACCCAATAAGATCAGCACCATAGTTTTTTACTCTCACTACCCTATGGATAACACATAAAATCATAGGTAAATTAACATATTAGGAATTATATGTATTTTTATTTTATGGGTTCTCAAACAATAAAATTAAATTAAATAATTACTTTATTTCATTTATTCCTCCCTTGATTATTGTTTATCAATGCACAAAAATTCAAAAAACATTATATTGGTCATAAAGTAAAATATGTTATATATATTTAATTGTGGTATCATATTTCAAATCCAAGGATCAATTTAGATGTTATTATGATATCTATACAAAACAATCATGTACGTGATATAACATATTAAATATTATTATTCACTACTATAAAGATAAAACATAGATAGGATTAGAAAACATAATAGTAAAGTAATAGAATCATGGCTATAGATTAAATTCCTTGTCCAAACAGTTTGGATTCCAATTATAATTTCCATATACTTGAGTAATATTCATATTTTTAAGGGATATATACATGGTTTTCATCCATGGAAATATAATTGTAACATCATTTTTAAACACAAGAAATAAAAATATAAATTTTCCTCCATAAATTTTTTTCTAAAATCAATGTGTAGAACAATTTATATAGTAAAGGTATTGACATTGTTTGAAACATTGGGCATGGGAATTTAGAAAATATAGAACAGTCTAATTTGAACCCTAGTCCTCCTCTATCAGAATAAAGACTCTTAACTATTCTTCAACATACAATAATTGGTATATAAATATATAAATATATATATATATATATATATATATATATTTATAAACCATGAAAATCACTGTAAAACATGGAAATAATTTCTCACATTTCCTTAATAAGAGAAGTGATTTTCCCATTCTTGTGTGGGAAACCAATAGACCCAATTTACATGAATTTAGGAAATATGTTTTCACTATTCCTATAGTTTTTTATAATTATGTCTATCTCCTATAATGTAATTCAATACAAATGTTTTTCTAGAGTTATGTCTACGTGTTCTTCAATAGAAATGGTTTTTAGAAAATAGTGTCTATAGGTGTGGACTATTGATGGAGGTTTTTGAAAAATGGAGTCTATATTTTTTTTATTGTCAATATATCAATACCTATCATCTTCATCCCACATAAGTCTTTGTTGAATTATCACCACTTTTTGAAAATATTCATGAAAATATTACAGTGTATTATATAAAAAATAGAACCATTACCATGGCACATATGAGTGAATGAAACCAGTTTAATTGAGATATTTCAACTACATTATAAATTAAATCAATGTCCTTTGAGAAAATAGATACAAAGATAAGGAATTTTTGAATTTTATATTTTGTAAATTCAATCATGAAATCAACGTTCTAGTATTCTATAAATCCATTTAAACATGTCATTATAGACAGTGGGTTCTTCTTCATTAAAAATTAACGTTCATTTTGTAAATCCATACATATGGAATCCAGTATTAAAAATAATTTCTTATCAAAATCACTCAAAATAACATGAAGAGTATTCCTAGATCATTCAAATTACGTATCAAACTCACCATGAATATATAAGTGTTTCAAAAATCATAATGAAAGAAGCCTTCATGTTGAAATATTAAATATAATACATTGCGATAAATAAATAGTATAAATAAAAATATGATCAATTAAATCCTTCTAAATGAAAAGAATGTGTCATATAAAATTTCCATATAAGATTATCTAATGATAGGAATGAATTCTGAGCCTCGAATATTTAATATCTCACAAGGTAGTACTGGTCTACAAGCCTTAAGTTGTTTTAAAAAAAGATTCACACTACGTCCATATCTATTACCTACAAATTTATGAGTATATCCCCAATAATTTAAAATACCAATCTAAAACTAATAACTAAATGAGAGAATATATCCATCTTCCCTATAATGATGGAGTAAACATATATAAGCGATATAGATGGCATAATGGCCAATATTAATTGAAGATATTATATATTTAAAAATTATGGGTATTATATTTCACCTTATTCCCTTAGAAAAATATAATATTCAATCATCAAATATATGATAAGGTTATTTATTTTGATGATCTCTAAACACTTCTGAAAATCCACTTCCCATATTCATCATGATTTTTCTTCGGAAAACATGATATACTGCAGATATTTTCATGCTATAAATGAAGAATATTCCCACTTATTATTTTCTATGATTTTCAAATTTTAACACTTCATTTTTAACTAGATCAAAAAAAGATCTCAGGTATAAAATAAAAATCTCCATTTTGATATCATGTTCAATCAAGTTCGATTCAGTATTCCTTAATAGTGTTACCTAATAAGTGTTTTTTGATAAAAAATAATTAATCCAAAAATTTCATATATATATAAAAATAATATGATTCATATATTGAATATGAATAAAATTCCTATCCTTATCCAACATCAAAGTATTGTGAAAAAATTTAGGACTGAAAAAATAATTGAATGCAACCTCATTGATAATTTTATATAACCAGTTTTTTTATGTATTCAACATATTTCCAAAATATGACTTCTTATGTATAGGTTATAAACATCAACATTTTTTCCTCTATTGGGAATGAATAAAATATATTCTAAATATTATGGATTTACTCTTTATCATAATTCTTATCTTATGTTCCTATACCAGGAATGTAAAATATTTAGAGTAAAACCATGAAGAGGATTAATAAATTTATTAGGATCTTATAATAATTCTTCTCCTGGGGGGTGAATATTATGGATGATTGAGTTAGTAAAATTCATTTCAATAAATAGAATACTTGGTGGAAAAATATATCAGGCATCCCCTCTATTAATCATCAATTATTTTCATGGTTTTAAATTTCTATAATAAACAATAAATTCAAAACATAATCAGAAAAACAAAAAATGTAAAAAAACAACTATTTTCAACTATATCTTAATTAAATAATATATAAATATATTAATTTTTCATGAAATCATCAAAATGAGTTCAAAATACCAATAATAGTATTGTATGATGATGTGAAAATAAACTAGAACAAAAACATATTGTATTCAAAATGAAATTTCACTAGACTATATATCTGAGTGTGAGTCACCTGCCTCATGCCAAAAAATGTGTTTCATAGTGTGTAAAAATTTTGTTAAATCATTAATGGATAATTGTTTTACATCAACAACACTTATCAAAAATTAATCTCCAAATTAAAAAATTATCCTTAATATAAATTATAATATTACCAGTTTAATTGAAAATAACATTAAAATATATAAAAAATTATCAAATGAAATTATTTTTTTCATATTTCATTTAAACTAAAGATTTATTAAAAAGTGTGTAAGATAAACATTCCTCTATAACATTAATTTTGAGTTCTGATATTCTAATATATGATATACAATGCTTTCTCAAATAACATATTCTAAGAGGGGTGTAATATTATTATGTAAAACACATACTTGGGAACTCTAATCTTGAATCGTGAGCTGGTAGACCCTAAATCCTAAAGCATTTCTCAGATTGAATATTATTTAAAAGGAGAAAAGGGTATCTTCGACCTCCTATTAGAATATTTATACCATTATAAACATAAAAATAAAAAAACATTAAAATTCAATAAAAAATCTAGAATGTATTGTTCATATCTAAAAATTTGAATAGTATGAAGAAAAATGTTTTTTATAACATATGTGGGAAAAATAATCTCATATAGAATTTGTATCAATAAAAAACTATAAAATATATATATTATGAAATCATGTAATATATCATTACTAAAAAAATTAATAATGTCATTGGATATTTTATAAAAATATAGAAATGGTACCAAAATAGATGAAATGATACAGTGACTGAATTATAAAACACATATATCCCAATAATTAGTTATAAATAATCCAACTTTATTAAAAAGGAACATATATCGCTATGTCACTCATATCATCCTCCAACATATCTCTAGAACCATGTATCCATATAAAAAATATATTTCACCACCTTAATATCGAGATATATTCCCTTTAATATATTTGAGAAATCCAAATCAATATCGTAAAATTTTTTTTGTCTGTTGTTATAGACTAAAAAACATATAAAATAAAGCTATAGATTATATAAATTTACTTTTAGAAAACAACCCTTATAATCAAGTTCGAAAATAAATATTTAATTTTTTCAATATAAATGAGTGAGAAAAATGTAAATAAACAATGGGTTTTCAAAATCATATAAAGAAATGAGTGTAATAAATGAAACTGAATCTGTAAATAAAAATAAATAGAATTATAACTTATTTCTATCATGGGTATGACCCAATATTATACCATCATCTTAGAACACACCAAGATTCCATCCCCAAAAATATTTCTAAAATTAGCATCTAACTAGTCAAATAAATAACTATTAATAGGGGTATAAAACATAGTTTTGTCATATCTATACTAATGATCATCACTAAAATTTCACTATTACTAACCTATTATTCCAATCATGTATACTGAATCCAATAAATAAAAATAGTAAAATAAAATTTAAATAGGAAAACTCAATGTGGAATTGTGTAATACAACACTTAGAAATATCAGTTTTTGAAAAAAAATAAACAATAAATATGTATGACATAGTAAAAAAATATAAACTATAACATGAAAAATAACTGAATTGTGTAATAAAATTAAATTATATTCATTTTTCTCTAAATATGTCTTTGGACTGTCAAAATAGAATTTAAATTCATGAATGTATACTTTAAGACTAAATATAAAATCATATACTTTATTTAGTGAACGAAATATAGTACAATCATATACAATGGTTATTTATTAAAAACATAAAAATATCAAGGAAAGTATTCTATACTGAATTTTGAAAGTATTCATATACAAAATAAGAAATCATTTGATTTTTTCTAAAATAAGAGTTCAAACTTCTCCATATATGATCTATATATATATATATATCAAAAGGGGTACATTTACATCAATAAATACATTATAATAATGAATAATTTAACAATATAAAAAATTTATTTTTATAGAATATCATAACATGGAAAAAATATATTGAATAAATTACATTGGAAATTTTTAAATCATGGACAGAGATAGATTATTAACAACATAAACACAAATGTAAGATCAGGAATTTTTCATAAGGTATGTTTTTGTTTATTATTCAGTTTACATCAATTTTTTTGTCAGATAAAAGTTTGACAAAGATTATAAGAAGGCTCGAGGGTGTTAAGGGGGTTTAGGTCATGAAAAGGTAGGCAAAAGTAATTTTTCAGCATGTTGCATGGTTTGTACGTGGTTAGTGAAAACTGTTAAGATGATCCAATGTAACTGTGTAATCTTGAAAGGGTCATGCACATGGTTAACACATGGTTATGAAAACCATGTGGAATTCCTCAGAAAATGTTAAAATGAGGCGATTTTGAGATAGTGTCACATGCATGGTATGCGCATGGTTTGGAAAACCGTGTGGGTCAACCATGTTTCCTAGTGAAGTTGAGAAATATACCAAATTTCCCCAATTTTATTTTTAAACCTAACATGGGATTTCGTACATTATTCCACCTTGAATCCCGAGTTATGAGGAAGAGCTCCCATGAGAATCTAAGGGTGATTCAACCTCATCTCTAGGCTATTTTGAGCACTGTTGGTTGCAGATTGACAGTCCGGGTAAGTCTAATTTCTTCCTAACTTCCTATTTTCAATTAGTGTATTCATCATCCTCCCATATCCTTCCAAATATCTAACCCCCTATATTTTCAATTAGATCTATGTTGAGGATTCAATCCTTTGTTGAAATTGGATCTAAGGCTTCTATTGTGAGAGTTTTCATCAACATATTCAAGGTATGTAGTCTACATGATACATCATATAGTAGCATTTGAGAATTTTGAATGATTGGGTTTATTTCATGGTCACCCCTAGTTTTTATTTTTATACATGATGATATTTGGTATAATGAATGTCAAAATGATGAATTGAAACCCTCATGGTCAACATGGGACACACAAATGATGACTTGACCGGTGTAGGTCCACCCATGGTGTGGGCCGATACTATTCGAACATAGAAGTTAGATAAGTATGAGTAAGGTTTCCCTGAGACATTTTGTAACCATTGATAGACATTTGACTTGATTAATTTTAGGAAATAATTATTATTGGAATGTTATTATGATACGTAATGGCTTAAGGGATTTTTTTGGAAAGGTAATACAAATGGATTAATTAGTTAAAATGTTATTGTGACTTATGGATAAAGAATTATTTTGAAAACCCTTAGTGGGATGGTGTATATTAAATGTTGAACCTTTTTGATTGGTAATGTCTTGTAAATTTATGAATTTGTTTAATGGGATGAGACATGTGAAAGAGAAATTGGATAATTAGTTATGTATTATAAAATAAAATTAGGAATGGGCTATGGGATAACATTGAATCCCATGTTTGTTATTGTGAATCATGTTTGTTTTATGTATTTGTAGTATTGGAAGGGATATATATAAATTTGTTGAATAGATAAATAAGCATCTTCACATGTCTTGGTTGTGGGATAAAGGACTGAGCCACCTACCGCAGGTAGGGTTTGACTGATGTTATAACCTACCCAAGAATACCAGGGTTAGGGAGTCAGATTGAAGCTCTATACCCCCAATGGTTGTATTCAAAGAAAATAAACGAATTGATCTTCCAAGGTATGTTTGGTGATTTATTGATATATTCATCCATAATGAGATGGAGACATAACTTTTTCTCTTATATGGAATGGTTAATTCCATGAATATTGTGTGAATAAAGTAAATGTCTAAGCCATGGATTACATGTAGATGATAAACTAAATGATGACGTGATGTACATAATAAACCTTGAATAGTAATATGAATAGAAATATAAAAGAATATAATCTTAACTAGGGGACCATGTATTTTATTTTACTTACCTTCTGTTCATTTTTACTTGATTTCACTATCGGTTTACATAGGATATTTTGTAGACACTGTTATGGGTATCCAACTGAGTCATACTCGTACCCTTCCTGGGTTTTTGTTTCATACCCAAGCATATTTTTGGATTTTAGTTCATGATAAGGGAAAGAGATATATGATTGGGAGTTGAGTTAGACTCAAGACATGCATGGATGAGGTTCTAGACATGGAGTTGGGACATTTTTGGGGATTCTACTATTTGAAAAAAAAAAAAGTTGTCATAGCATTACATAACATATTTACTATTTCATTTTGGATTGTAACCAGTTAAGGTGATGTTGGGCTATGGATGTTATTGGTGGTTTCCTATTTTTTTAGTTAATGATATTGTATTCTGATACGAATTACTCTGGTAAACAGGGTTTATCCTCCCCATGTGACCTATTGGACCCTCATTCCTAGTCGGAAACCTATGGCCCCTAGGGTGGCGCCCTTGAGGTAATGTGACAACCCTTCTCGGGGTGCCAAATTAGTGGATCATCGGTCGAGGACGTCACAATATGAAACCCAATTTTATTTGAAATTTATATCGATGTAATTAGTACACAATTATTTTATAAAGATTTTATTTATAATAAAATATGAAATATAGAAATTAATAGTCCTCGCTAAGAGATCTCGTGATGATATCTCCATGAATATACTGTAGAATTAGAATGAAACAGAAAACTATGTAGATAGAACACCTAGGTAACACAATAACTAAATTGGATAAAATTGTTGATAAATGTTAAATAAATGTATTTATAAATTAAGTTTATCTATTTACAAAAATTAATATTTCAAATGAACATATTAATGATAGTTCATTTGGAAAAAATCAACATGATAATTTTTTTACAATGGAATATCTCTATAAATTTTCACTAAATATATCGATTTACAAAAAGTAAATAAATTTATAATTTAATCATATACTCCATAAAACACAATGAAAAAAATAATAACTATAATAAATATGAAACAATGACATAATAAGTGTCATTATATATATATATATATTCAAATTTTGATAATGGAAGAATCTATATGTGGGTAATTTTTATATTGTTGTAATAAATACGATGTTGATCTTTATAATTCCTGATTTAACTATCACTGACACTAACTATTATTCCAATTGAGAAATTATTGTTAATATTTTTCTTGAAAATAATTTTTAGGGAATGATGTTGGACATATAGATTTAGGGTAGAGTAATGTATTCCCAGACTTTTTCGATTATGATCATAGTATATAATAGGAAGGAATAACAAAGATTCATTGAAAATTCCATTACAGGAGGAGATATCATAGATCCATAGTGATAAATTTAATGTTTTTTCTAATTTTTAATTTTCCATTTGTGTAATATGTTATACAACTTACTATTTGAGGATTCCAATATAATACATCCAATATGATTTGTATATTATATTTTGTTGAGGAGTCATATTATTATGTCCTATAAAGAGTAATGAGAAGTCTATGTTCTCATATTTAAAAAATTCTATGTTTTATATATATTTCAACCAAATTGTGGTATATTGATGGTATTTGGTTTAATAAATCATCAATTAGGATAATAGTTAGTGAATTTAAAAATATATTATTCCTTTTTATCATAGATATTAAAAATTATGATATCATTATAGGGATGGACTTGTAGTCAGTGTTAAAATAAAATGTTCATGGTTATATCCAAAATATGTAATTTTTTTCCATTAATGGAACCACTAAAAATTTTAAGAGGCATGGGATATAAATAAAGAAAAAACAGAGCTAGTTTATAGATATGTAGATTTTATATTTCATGAATATATAATATTTTCACTTGGGTTGTTGGGTGAATTTTCTCTATCAAGTATCTATATGTTGTTAAATGGTTGTCTAAGATATTCTGAAAATTCTTTTGGTGATACCTATAAATAGATAAGATTTTATTCACTAAAAAAAATTCATGGAACTTGTATTTTAAAATTTTATTCATATCATATTGAATTATAATAATTATGATAATTATATTAAATATCTAGGAGATGATAAAATAGATATTATATTGTGTATCTAACCATTTCTCAACGGTTTTTTTACTTCACTAAATAATTTTATTGAATTTTACAACAATTCACTGATAACGTTAAATTAAAGTATTTATTTATAAAAAATATCATTTTCCAAATGATTATATTCTATTTATATTTTTTTGTCATGTTGGTTTTCAATGATCATAAAATGATTAATATACCACCAACAGAGGGTGTGGGAAAAATATTTCAAAAAAATACATTTTAATTTTAAAATAGTTAGTAATGATTTTTTATTATGTTTTATATAATTTATATAGAATATAATGAGGTTATAGGATTTTAAATCTTATTTTATTTAAATATATATATAAATTTTTCATATCATTTATTGATGATATTTTTGTTTCATGATTATAAAATTCAGAATATAAAATGAGATTAAATATTTGTACTTGAGTGAATTCATGAAATCTTTATATTTTATATTCTAGAAATATGATTTTTTTTATTTTTATGTTCTTATATATTTTTTCTTTGAATAAATATATTTACATTTATTTTTGGAAAATTAGGGTCTAAATTTTGTATAAATAATCCAGATGTGATTTTTATATATAATGTTACATACCATTAACTAGCTATGATTAAGTTTTTATTTAAATATTTTTCAAAATGGATTCACATATGTCATCATTGACCTAGAATTTTGAAATTATTGGATATAATAAGTATATTGAGAACCCTTTTATTATATTAAAATAATAATAATCAAAATTTTAGTTATAATATATTTTATCCAAGTGATTGATTTGTTTTATTTTGATTTATATAAAGTGGGATTTTTTTGTGTTTATATGTAGAGGCATTGTATTTGCATACAGGTCATTGTGTTTGAGGTTCTATAAGAAGAATTAATCTACACGTGTCTTGAATTGTGTAGTGGTTGATTATTCATTGAAATGTGGGATTTATTTCTTCATTGGATAGAATTTTATTTTTGATAGAATCTAGAAGTGTTTTAAATTTATTTACTCTCATTGAGATTTTAATTTTAATAGTGAGTGAGGGTTATGTACCATTAATCCATTTTCATTGAATTTAAAACTAAATTGGAATGGGTAATGTAGTGTTTCATCGCTTAAGTTGTAAATGAAATGTTTGTTGGTTATAAATGAAAATAACCATTGAACAATAGTCATAGTTAAGGTTTATCAATTCATTAAAGTAGGAAAATAAATAAGCTAAATTTTTATATCATTGGTATGAGGTACCTATAACCTCTTGGATCATGTAGAATAGGAATAAGTATTTCATCCTATGTATAATAGGATGAGTGGATTCATCATTAGTGAGAAAACTATTAATATAATAATGTAAAAACCAAATTTGACTCAATATTTATGAAATTAATTGGTATTTTTTTCTAATATATGATAGAATAGAAATAAGTGCATTGAGTATTCATATATTTCAATTCATTTCTACAAAATTATGTATTTAAATATAACATTTTAGATCTAAGGGCCTCAGATGAATTTTCATATATGTGTTTCTATTTCATGATGACTTTATCTTCTAGTAGGTAAAAATTAATCCATAATTACTATTATATATGTTGTGGTTATTACATAATCCTTTATGGGTGTGAGAGAAAATTTCTCTAGATTTCAATTTTGGTATGAAAACATTATCTATAGAGAGGGATTATCAGTATCAGAAATTAATTTTTCACTTTGAGATTGAGAATTCGTGATCATTACATCAAATACAGTATATTACATCCCGGAATTATACCCATCGTTATGTGTTGATATAACAATATCAACTAAAGCACATTGTGATAAATAATTATTGGGTAATCATTATCCCTATATAATTAAATCAATAACTTGTTCTTAATATATCATTTTTATACAAATATATATACAAATATATATATATATATCACATATATAAATCATTAGTAGTAGTTTATATTTTTGAGAATATGAAACATTTTTTTTATAAATAATCATATTAATATTGGATATATGTTTATTAATTAATCCATGATACTACCATATATCAATAAATAAATGAAATGTCATATGGATATTCATAAATGATATGGTGATATAAAATTATAAAAAATTATTACATAGGATAATAATGGAATCATATATCATAATAGTGAAAAATAATATTAGGGAATCATATATCAAAATGATTTTAAAATATCAAAAGGAATCGTGAAATAAGACTGAAAATGTTATAAAATTATGATAATCTTGAGAATAATAAGATATTTAAAAGACATAAGT
Source organism: Viscum album (assembly GCA_963277665.1). NCBI lineage: Eukaryota > Viridiplantae > Streptophyta > Magnoliopsida > Santalales > Viscaceae > Viscum > Viscum album. The sequence goes on from OY728127.1 coordinate 323,264,789, forward strand.
CTATTAATCAAAAAATATATTTCAATTATTAACACTAGGACATCATAAAAATATGTAAAAAATTAATAGCTTTGTGCCCTTGAATAACATTATTGATATTGATAACAAGGTTATACTTGTTGGAGTTGGTTCCATATAACGAACATCTATATACATTATGATAAAAAAATTAATGGTTTTAAATATAAAAAAATCTCCTTATAACATAAGGATTTTTCTTTTTCATATCATTGTATGTGATAATTCCCTAAGAGTGGCTCTCACCCTAAGAGGTCATAGTAGTTCCCTAAAAGGATGAGAACCCAGGCATGCTCGGTAACTATTCTTGAATATATGTTATATAGCCTAATGATATCATTATAAGGACACAAATGATATTGGATATCAGAGTTGGAGTCTCATAGGACATTGAGGAACCTTCTCATGGTGTAAGACCTTGGTAATATTCAGTATGAATATTATGAGAACAATACCTGCTAGTACGAAATACAGATTTTGTGTGTCATTGGATGTCCCTATCAACAGATGAGTTTATTGGTCGATATACTTTATGATTTTTATTAATTTTCATTATGAGTCACACACTTATATTTATTTATGAAAACCATGATGATAGTTGTTCACCGCAATGAAGGATATGTTGGGTGTGGCAGGTGTAATATTGTATTTATGATTAATTTTATAAAGTATTTAACCATTCTATTTTTTAATAAAAGTTAATATCCCTGGAACATTGATGGAAATGATATATCCTAAATAAATCCATTTTCAAGGTGGCCTAAAGGGTTGTTTTATTTCATGAAAATAAATGAAAGAGATATCGAGCACATAGGATGATGTTACTAGCATGCCACCAGCTCGATTAGATATATTTTGATAAAGGGATTATATTACAAGTTAAGAAATAATATGAGGGGATATGTTGTTATGAAATTAAATTATATCCATATGGGTGCCTTGTCATGTTCTTATATGCTATCCTTGGACATTAGGTAGATTCACCTAATGGAACTAAGAAAGATGCCTAGAGGGTTACATACTATGTGTGTCCAAGATCTCAGTTAAATAATATATTATTATTTATAATCTAAGAGGTTGAATATATATAATTCTCATACATGGTTTAAAATATTTTCATGTATTCATGAATTTATTTATTCCTTGACTTTTTATTTTAGAGAATATATTATGATAGGAATATTTAATAAATTATTATTTTCTATTTAGTGAATATAATATATTTTTATTTATTTTATAATATTTCAGTGATATATACTTAATATATAAATATTGATTATTCAAGGATTGATAAATAATGTAGATAAATAATAGACCAATATTAATAGTTTGATGATAAATGATAATGTTGATTATTATTTAATTATAATTTTCCGGTTCAGATCATGTTAAGAAATATTAATATTACTATTATTACATGACATGGGGTTTTTATAAGATTAAATAAATAATAAAGGAAAATGTGCAATAATTTAATTTTAACCCTACTAATATAATGTCACAACCCGTCCACCGGGGCCCATGCCGTGACTACCCCAATCTCTCCTTCCATATGCCAGGGGCTGGCGAATATCAGTGAAAAGCATATTCCATAATACAGGGATAGAATTGCATTTATAGCCAGCAAACTCACGCAACCAAGCACAGAAAAAGATACAAACACTGGTAAACTATATAGTAAAATAAGTGTGTACAGTAAGTCAAAGGGGTCATAATACACGCCCAACTGGAAAGTACAAGAAAACTGGAAATTACATGTAAACTGAACAGCTCATGTGATCACCTGCCAAGGATGTTACGTGAAAGGTAGGTACAGCTTATGAATGGTCGTCTCTACAGTATGCCTCCTCTAGGTCCACCTCCAAGCAATATCCAGTCCTGGTACCCTCATCCTCATTCAGCGATGTCTGCTTTCTACATCAACCACAACGAGTTACGGGCATAGATCGTGCATGGGTGAGTATAACAAAACTCAGTAGGGGCCCCGAGACCCTCAAAGGTCCCACAAAATCCACAGAGGATAAACCAAAAAGCATGAAAACAAATGACAACCCTACTTAGGTATATGCCTATACATATACCTAAGCTATCAGGTATATCCATCTCATCTATGAAGAAACAAAAGTCCCAAACCTTTTCCAAAGCACTATTATTCCATGAAGGAATGAATAATACCAATGTTACTCCACAAAGGTATGTAATGCAAAGGTACGCCACCCAGAAGATTACCACAAAGTAAAGTACCACAAAGGTAGCACTACACAAAATAATACCACAAAGGCATCATTATGAAGGTATGTACCACAAAGGTACGCCACATAGAAGATTACCATATAGTTAAAGACTCATCTCACAGCAGGTATAACATAGGTACAGTTGTATAGATGATTAGATGTAACTACTGAATCATCTTACTCTGTTAAGAGAGAAACCTACATAGGATCCTAAATCATCAGACCCACATAGGATCCTAGTACATCAACAGACCAACACATGATGCTAGTACATCAGACCCAGAAAGGATCATAGTACATCATTAGACCCACACAGGATCCTAGTCAATCATCAGACCCACAAAGTATCCTAGTACATCAATAGACCCACACAGGATCCGAGTACATCGTCAGACCCAGACAGGATGCTAGTACATCATCAGAACCACAAATGATCCTAGTACATCATCAGACTGAAATAAGATCCTAGTACATCAGACCCACGACATATACTAGAGTAGTCTCACATGGATTCCTAGAGTGGATCCATGTGGGACTCTCAATCATAGACCCACGAAACATCACAAATACTAGACCCACATTGGATCCCTTTCTAATGTTACAACTATCTACTGGGTTCCCATACAATGTATTCCTGATTCCAAGAGGATCCTCTCCTCAATCCATAAGTAGAATACACCATCTACCACGAAGTCCCATGAAGAAGTATCTCAAAGGACTGCCACATAAAAGGGGTCTCAATGCAACAAACGATGCATCAATCGAATGCATGGTCTGTAAGTTATTGGCCTCTTGGTCCTGAGGGCCTAGTTGGATTTGTTTTCAATCCAACACGGCCATAACCCAACAATATCCAATACATATGTTGGGTGTTGCAAACGAACCATCTCAATCCAAGGTTTCTGATTCTGCAGATGGTTCCTCATTTCGACACCGTATGAGAGAGATATGTCGAATACAAGATCCCACAATAATAATATTAGCAATATAATTGGGTGTTTCGTGGACCAGAGTCACAAACCAGAATTTAATATTCAACATTGGACTTAAATCGACCATATTAATAACAAGATCACATCGCCGCTGATGGTAAGTTAATTAGACGTCGCACGATGGAGTTATAAATGGTCTAATATTTAATAATTATAATATATTATTATTATTTGAGAGTTTCAGGTACCCGATCCAAAAACCTAAAAAAGACATCCAATATTAGACTCATAATTTCCATCCCAAAGTTAGGGTCACACTGCCACTGGAATTTTGTAAAACCGAGGTCGCCTGGATAAGTTACAATCGAAACACGGTTTTCCCAACAAAAATAATAATAACATTATTATATATTTTTTATTTAACCTTTTTTTTCTTCAATCCCAAAACTCACGTTCAATCTATCAAAGCTCCAATACGCACCACACAACCCTAAATTCACTCCTCCATTATTTATTTCTCTTTTAATTTTATTTCTTTTCATTTCTACACTTCTCTCTCTATTCTAACCCCTTCACATTTTTTTCTCCTCCTCAAATTCATGCCTACTCTACCACCAAACCCAAGTGCCGCATCTGCCGAATCCTCCACCACTAGCCTCATTCGCCTGAACCATGTAACATCACACCGATCTTTTATTCAGCCACCGGTCGACTCACTTAACTCGCACCAATCGAACCCTTATGCCTCACTGCCTCCACTCGACCGCCGCAGCACGTCACACTGTCTACATCGCTCGGTGTTGTACCCTAAAGACTCGCCGTAATTGTTCTGTCAAGATTCCCCTTCAGTGGCCCACTGCCTCTTCATTCTAAACATGAAAAATAAAATGATCACATCTTCGTGATCCTCTGTTCGAGGGCTCCGTGTCCATATGTCACGCCCAATTGAATATTGTGTTTCCAGCACCAATAAATATTTGGCCTCCTCCTTCTACGAGCCATTGCAGATTCATTCCAAACCTAAAAAATTAAACGATTGCATATTTTTGATCCTTGCATCGAGTGCTTGTCGGCCATATATCACGCTCATAAAAAATATGTGTTTCCAGCACCAATAAATATTAGGCGTTGGAGAACGCATGATGAACATGTGAAGAACGAAATAAAAGGATCATGGTATATGTGTAGATCGATGGTCGTGTTTGTTTGTCCATCATCATTGATAATCAGGAATTTGGGGAATCAAAAAATAGATATTTATCATACTTCAAAATAAACCTCCTACCTTTATGTTCATTGGAGATGTCTTGAGGAAGGAGATGAAGACGTCGACGTTCGTTGCTCTCGCTCCACACTCCCAATCTGAGCTCATGTTTCATTTTCGTTCTTGATTCGAAGGACGTTCATTGTTGGAGGATGTTCTTCCACCAATCATAATCTCCCAAAATCTCTCCCAAGGGCTCTCCCAAAGGCACTCTCCAAAAGCTCCCCTTTTCCAACAACCCCCCAACTAAGAGGGGAGGAGCCACTTAATTAATTAGTATATTAATTAATTGTTTTCTCATTAACATGGTATATTTCCAAGGGTTTCTTCACATTAAAGGTGAGTTTGGGTGGTCCCCACCACCAATAATTAAATGGAGAGGTGGGGGGATTTTTAAAATAAAATATATTTATTTTATTTACTTCTCCAAAAAAAATGAAAAAACCAACTTCTTCTCTCAACCCACTACTATCGAGGTTAAAACTCCATTAAGTGAATCTTGATGCTGTGAGTTCAATGGTGTCATCAGATTTTTAATCCGTGCACCGATTCATATTTTAGAAAACGTCGTTCATGCGTTTTAAAAATGTACCTGAAAAAATATTTAGAAAATTATTATTAGTCACCCTCGACCCATGACAGTCAAGGTTAGGCTCTGCCTAGGTGAAAAACACCCCAACGAACCCAAAAGTACTCTCAGATTTCCAATATAAGTTACCATTTAAATGTAATGGATTTTACAATAAAATAATTGTCACTTAATTATTTTATTTACGACCAAAAACAAACATTACCTGGTGGTCCCCACTGGCCAAAAATAGTATCTTCCAAAATAAATCATACCCTCCCAAGTTCAGCGGTTGTCTGAGATTTTAAATCCATGTTACCATTTGTGAGTTATAAGAATACGAAAATAAAAATAATTTATTTTGTTATTTTATTTACAATTATAGAATTTTTTGGTTTTCTCACAGGAGGCATGCGCCGACCAAACTAATGTTTCTCCTAGGGTAAACCCTCCATTCTGAATGCAATGGTGGCCTCATATTTCTGATCCAGGAAACTGTTTAAGAGTTATTCTACTTTTTTAGGATAACTTCTTACGGGCACTAATTTAAGCATAACAAAAACATCGATGGATAATTCCGGGCACTCCTGGCCATGGAATCGCATGCCGTCAGATTTCAGAGTCTCATAATAATTCCATATAATTAAAAACAATTATAAAAATTTCTAAGACATTACATTATCCCCACCATAGGGCTTTACGTCCTCAAAATCCATATTACTAAAACTTGGAAAAAGTGGGGGTACTGAGCACAAATCTGAGCCCCCCGCTCCCATGTGATCTCCTGGAGGATCTCGTGCTACCAACACACACACACACCAAATGTTTTGATTTCACATGAAGGACTCCCTCATGTCGATCCTCAATCTACACTAGAACCTCTGAAAATGTCACCCCATCCTCGATGTACAACTCTCCGTGGTCGATGACATGAGATGGGTCATGCACGTATCTCCTCAGCTAGAATACGTGGAAGATTTCGTGCACCTAGTGCAACAGAGGGGGAAGTGTTAGGCAGTAATCCACCTCTACAACTCTACTGAGGACCTGGAAGGGTCCAATTAACGTTGGAGATAACTTTCCACCATGTCCAAATCTCTGCAAACCTCGTCGAGGTGAGACCCATAGAAATACATGGCCACCATACTCGAACTGCAAAGGTCACTATCTCCGGTCAGCATAATACATCTTTTGACTCTGAGCAGTTTTCACTTTCTAACATGTAATGCATCATGATAAAAAATATACCACTACTTTCTTCATCCCTGGCCACCAGTACGGACGCTGAAGGTACTGGTAACATGGTACGTCCTTTGAAGAGAACGACGTGCTCCCCACCTTCATAAAATCCATCAAATGCCTAACCTAAGGATATGTGAACACATCGAGCTTCGTAGTCAGTGTCCCCATGTTGTGGCTCCCTGACTCGTAGAGGAAGTGGGGGAGTGACTGTGAGAGAGTGAAGAAAAACTAATCCACCTCGGTCTACAAAGGATATCTGTAAAGCATTCAGCTGCTCCGTCGCCTCACCTAGCAGCTGTATACCAGATCTACTACTTGGTACATCTGCTACAACATTCCCCTTCCCAAGATTATAGACTATCTCGAAGTCATAGTCCTGGAGGAACTCGAGCCAATTTCATTTGTCTCAAGTTCAGGTCCTAGTGAGAGAATATATACCCAAGACTCTTTTGGTCTGAGTAGAATGTAAAACATTCACCAATCAAGTAATTCCAGCACACCTTCAGTGCAAAAACCAATACTAATAACTCCAGGTCATGAGTAGCATAGTTTTACTTTTCAGCCTCTGTCTCAGCTCCAGAAATCCTTGCTGGCCATTCTCCATCCACAGGAAAGGCTGCCCCTTTTTCGTCAAAGTTGACAATGGTGCCGCTACCCTGGGGAAGTCGGGTATAAATCTCTGGTAGTACCTAGCCAAATTAGATGTCCCTCTCCTTTTGGGGAGGTAATCTAGGAAACATATTTTGAAAAGGTGTCCCCATGGTCTACCACTCTTATTTGGAACTGAAACCTAAAAACACCTGCAGCCACAAGGGTAAGTCTGGCCGACTCATGAGTGATCGGCTGCACCCTCATATACATGAGTCCATCCTGTGCTGCCTATGTTTCCTTTTCACCAACCAAAGATAACCCCATTCCAACATTGTAGAGAAACCACCACCTTTTTCCTAATATAGTAAATATGAGTATGAACTGTGGATGTCCATTACATACCCAAACTAACATCATAAGGCCTCGATGCTACCACCATGAGGTTCCAACCGAAACTCTCGCCTCAAGGGTTAGATCACACCATCAGCATAAGTGTGATTATCAAGTCTCCTACCAAAGGTATCTCCAGATGTGAGGGTCAAGTCAACGACATAACTGGAAACTATAGGTCATGAATAGGATTCGTGGAAGGAAGGAATTATTAGTACCTGTGTCTATTGATACAACATCTAGTAGTAGACACAAATTGTACCTAGAATCATTCCTAGAGACCTTGGGGTCACAATCCATGACCACATGTAGCTACTTCCTTACCTTTTCCTCCATATCCCTAAGCCTGGTGAGGAACACATAGGGGGTGGTTGTAACATGTCAAAAAGTACACCACCTCATGTTACTCTCCTAGCTCTGCTTCTACATCTGCAGCCCTGCAGATTCATCTATCCCTAAAACTTCTTCTTCTTAAAACATTTTTACACTCCCAAGTCTCTGAGACTAGTGACAGTTTCTTGTTTTCCCACAACTAACATTCACTAGTTGTATATTCTCATCCAATAAATAATTAACCACAAAGTTACTCTCTAGAACCCCAACATAAGTAGGAATGCAAAGAGGAATGGTGCTGGATCGAACGTCCTTAAACACACTGCGCTTGAAATTCAAAGCCCCGAATCACTGATCGTATTATATTCCTAGAGTACCAGGAATGATCGGCACGCCTCGATGAATACTCAGCTACCGACATGTCATCCTGCCGAAGCTGTAGAAGTTCTAGAGAACTCTTATCCACCTCCTCATGTCAGTCCTCAGCAACATGTGAGTTGGGATCGCCTCGGTACATGAGAGGTATCTGATGTTGAATAACGCATAAGGCACTGAGCCTATATGTGTTCTCTACCGATACCGCTGGTTGTAACTACCTCCCAACGAGAAGTGATATAGATGACACTTTACCCGAAGGTACTATCTCAATTAATGGTCCATGTACTGAAGCCTCATCACAAAGCGGACCATCCTCACAGTCACTCACTGAAAAAATCTAGTAGCTAAGATCACCATCTTCTCTACTAGTGTCTCATCTTGGCAGAAAACTCTAGCAACTGCCTCCAGCCAGCCCTCACGTGTGTGGGAAACTCTCTCGATGTGAAACATCAGAGGCCTCTGCTGCTGGAACTATTACAACGTGCTCAATCAGCGTGCACCGTCTGCTGGTGCGGCTGGTGGTGTATGATCCCCAATGGGTGGTGGTGCTTCTAGTACACCACCCAAAGGTGCCAACATAGTAAAAGGGCCCTGCACCGGAGCCTCTTCACTCAGTGGGCCATCATCGTGTACTCTCTCCAGAATACTAGCTGGTTGTCTATGAAGAGGCATCATGATAAGGAACAGGTGCACCACTGTCATTTAGTTATACCTAGTGAGCTGACTCAAGAAAACACAAGAAAACTTTTCAAAACCCACACTCAATCAGTTTTTTCATGCACTGAGTCAGAAAGAAGAAGTCAGGGTCTTGGTTTGTGGATATTTCAGCTGCCGCACCCACACTGGATTCCCTAATCTGATAACCACACTCACTACACTTAACACTATTGCCATTAAAAAGATTAGAGTCCAATGTTCTATGGTAGAACAGACTCCTCTGATACCAATTTTTCACGACCCATCCCCGGGGCCCATGCCGTGACTACCCCAAGCCCGCCTTCCATAGGCTAGGGGTTGACAAATTGCACCGAAAGGCCTATTCCCTAAAATCGGGAAAGAATTGCCTTTATAACATGTAAACTCACGCAACTAAGAACATAGAAAGATACGAACACCGGTAAAATGTATAGTAAATGAAGTGTGTACAGTAAGTAAAAGGGGCCAGAATACATGACCAATTGGAAAGTACAAGAAAACTGGAATGTAAAAGTAAACTGAACAGCTCCTGTGATCACCCGCCAAGGATCCTACCTGAAGGGTAGGTAACGCTCTCGTATAGTCGTCTCTGCGGTACACCTTGACTAGGTCCACCTCTGAGATACCTCCAGTCCCGGTACCCTCATCCTCTGTCAGCGTTGTCCGTCTTCTACATCAAGCACAACAAGATGTAGGCATAGCCCATGCATGGATTAGTATAACGATACTCATTAGGGACCCCAAGACACTAAAATTACTCACAAAATCCACAAAGAAAAAACCAAAAAGCATGAAAACAACTGACAAACCTACTTAGGTATATTCTCATACCTATACCTAAGTTATCAAGTATATTCATTTCATCCTTGAGGAAACACAAGGCCCAAACCTTATCCAATGTCAAATTGTTCCACAAAGGAATAATTACCACAAAGGTAACACCACAGAGGTAAGTAAAACAAAGGTAGGACACACATAATATTACCACAAAGGTAAGTACCACAAATGTAGCGCCACACAGAAGAATACCAAAAAGGTATCACCACGAAGGTAAGTACCACAAAGGTACGCCACACAAAAGATTACCATAGAGGTAAAGACTCTTCTCACACCAGGCATAACATAGGTACATTAATAGAGATGATTAGATGTAACTACTGAATCATCATACTTAGTTAATATGCAGACCCACATAAGATCCTAAATCATCAAACCCACATAGGATCCTAGTACATCATCAGACCCACATAGGATCTTAGTACAACATACCCACATAGTATCCTAGTACATCATGAGATCCACAAAAGATCTTAGTACATCATTATACCCACAAAAGATCCTATTACATCATCAAACCCACACAGGATCCTAGTACATCATTAGACCAACACAGGACCCTAGTACATCATCAGACCCACACAGGATCCTATTACAATAGACCTGCAAGGGTTCCTAGTGTAACCTTGCATGGATTCCTAGAGTGGATCGATGTAGGACCTTAAATCACATACCCATGAACGATCCCAAAGCACAGACCCAAATAGGATCCCTTTCTCATGTTACAGCCAGCTATAGGGTTCTTGCACAAAGCTTAATTGATTACGAGAGGATCCGCATCTCAAGAAAAAGGTCGAAGACTCCAATTTCCACAAAGAACAGTGATGAAGTATCTCATAGGACCTCCACGTAAAAGGGATCTCAACGCGATATACAGTGCATCAATCGGATGCCCGGTCTATAAGTTATTGGCCTTTTAGTCCCAAGGGCCCAGTTGGATTCGTGTTCGATCCAACCCGGATGTACCCCAACATTATCAAAAACTTAAGTGGGGAATTCCAAAAGAACCATCTCAGTCCAAGGTTTTTGGTGCCGTAGATAGTTCGAAATTTTGACACCGTTTGAGGGATATATGTCAAATACAAGACCCTACAATAACAATATTAATTATATTATTGGGTGTTTCATTGACCCGAGCCACGAACCATAATTTAATATTCAACATTAGACTTAAATCAACTATCTTAATGACAAGATCACATTGCTACTGATGGTATGTCAATCGGACGTCACACTCAGGAGTTATGGAGGGTCTAAGATTCAATAATAACAATATATTATTATTATTTGAGTGTTTCGGGTATCGAATCCAAATACCTAAAAAAGACATCCAATATTGGACTCATAATTTCTGTCTCGATGTCAAGGTCACACTACCTTCTGTCGGTTCCTGAAACTGAGGTCGCACAGATAAGTTACAATCAAAAAATATTTTCCCAAAAAAATAATAATAACATTATTATATTATATTTATTTTTATTTAACCATTTTTTTCTTCAATCCAAAACCCACGTTCAATCCACCAATGATCTCAAGTGCACCAAAAAACCCTCAATTCACTCCTCCTTTATTTATTTCTTTTTTAATTTTATTTCATTTCATTTCAACCCTTTATCTCTCCAATCTCACTCCTTCACGTTTTTTTCTCCACCTCAAATTCACGCCTGTTCTACCACCAAACCGAAGAGCTGTATTCGCTAGATCCTCCTCCTCCGGCCTCACATGCTTGAAACATACACCGTCATTCTAATCACCCATTCAGCCATCGTCCACCTCACCTAAATTGCAGAAGCCGAACCCTTTGGCATCTCTACCTCTGCTCGACCACCGCAGCACGTCGCATCATCTACCTCGCCTGGAGCCATGCCCTGAAGACTTTACGGATTCACACCATCATGTTTCCCCTTCTATGGCCCACTACATCTTCATTCAAAACTCAAAAAATAAAATGATCGCATATTAACAATCCTCGAGTCGAGGTCTCGGCGTCCATATGTCGCACGCAACAGAATATTGTGTTTCCATCACAAATAAATATTTGGTCACCTCCTTCTACAATCCATTGCGGATTTTTTCCAAGACATAAAAATTAAAAGATCACATATTTATGATCCTTACATCGAGGGCTTCTCATCCATATATTGTGCTCAGCATAACACCATGTTTCCTGCACCAATAAATATTAGGCGTTGAAGAATTCACGAAGAACATGAGAAGAATGAAATAAAAATATCCTGATATATGTGTGTATCGATGGTCGTGCTTGTTTGGACATCATCATTGATAATCAATAATATGGGGAATCAACAAATATATATTTATCATACTTCCAATTAAACACCCTACCTTGATGTTCGTTGGAGATGTCGCGAGGAAAAAGATGAAGACATCGACGTTCGTTGATCCCACAACATGCTCCCGATCTGGGCTTGTGCGTCGTTCTCGTTCTTGATCTAGAGGTTGTCCTTCGTTAGAGGATGTTCTTCCACTAACCAAAAGCTCCCAAAACCTCTCCCAAAGGCTCTCCCAAAGGCTCTATCCAAAAGCTCCCCTTTCCCAGTGATCCCCCCAACTAAGAGGTGATGAGCCACTTAATTAATTAGTATATCAATTAATCGTTATCTCATTAACTTGGGAGAATTACAAGGGTTTACTCACATTAAAGGTGAGTTCTGGTGGTCCCCACCACCAATAATTAAAAGGAGAGGTGGGATGATATTTAAAATTAAATATATATATTTTATTTAATCATCCACAAAAAATAAAAAAATCAACTTCTTCTCTCAACCCACTACTCTCAAGTTTAATCTTACCTTAAGCGAATCCCGAATCTACAAGTTCAATAGTGTCTTCATATTTTTAATCCGAGCACCAGTTCAAAAGATAGAATATTCCGCTCACGCGTTTACTGAACGTACCAGAAAAAAAAGTTCTGAAAATTATTATCAGTCACCCTTGACCCCCACCGGTTGAGGTTAGGCACTGCCTAGGTGAAAAATGACCCAATGAACCCATATGTACTCTCGAATTTATAATCTGAGTTATCGTTTGAATGTTATGTATTTTACAATAAAATAATTTTCACTTAATTATTTTATTAATGGCCAAAAATTAACTTTCACCGGTGGCCCCCATCGGTCAAATTTAGTATCTACCTAAATAAAGGATACCATCACAAGTTCAGCTGGTGTCTCATATTTTCAATCCGGGTTACCTTTTGTAAGTTAAAATCATTTGAAAAATAAAATAATTTATTTAATTATTTTGTATATGATTATTCCATATTTGTGTTTTCTCACAGGAGGCCCACGCTGACCAAACATAAGTCGCGCCTAGGGTAAACCCGTCACTCTAAATGCAATGGTGCAATCATATTTATTATCCGGGAACCCATTTATGAGTTATTCTAATTTTTTAGGAAAACTGATTACCCATGCTAATTTAAGCGTAACAAAAACATCTACAGATCATTTAGGGAACTCCAGGATTAGGAATCACGCATCGTCAGATTTCGTAGTCATGTAACAATTCTATATTATTAAAAAAATTTATACGGAATTTCAGGGACATTACATATAAATTCCTAATTATGTTATTTTTCTCATTATATTAATTTGGTGGTCCATAACAGTCATGGATAATACTCTTAAGACCAGAGATCTCCCTTATCTAAGAACGATCCCATGAATGACGGAAAATTATCCTCTACCGGATCATGTAGAACGCTTTGGAAGCGATTATAGATGTGATCCGGGCAGACATCGCAAGTGCAGGGATCATCTATGATAGCACCCGGAGACTCCTTTTATGTCATTTAGTGATTCCTAGAACATATATGGATCATCACTAGAGGAAATATACACTTGGTTTCTACAATGCAATTGTGGTTCACCATAAATCTGTCCCCAAACTCATCAACAAGGAAATAATTACTTAGAGATAATTATTTATCCCATAAAATTAATTATAATTAATATGTGTTTATCTCATCTATATTTTTTCCAACATTACTAATATCTACTATTTTTATTAAATTATATTGTTAATGGTGATTAAAAATCATATATATCTTGGATTGATCATCGATCATGACAAAAATGAATGATGTGCACCGCCCATTGCATGATTCCACTGTGGTAGGAACCTTATAATGGTATAATCAAGGCAGATTATTGTTTGTAAATATTCAAAATTCATTTGTGATTTACACATTTAACATTTTATTTACAATTCAATTTTAATCGTTCTTTTAATCAAAGTCTTGAGATCTGTTCTTCCTCATTCATTTAGTATAAATATAATCAAGACATTTAATTTTATTATTAAAATAAAATCGAGAAACACATCCCAAGGTTCCATGGTTTCTGACTGAACAAAACAAGACCACATGCCATTTAACTAAAGTTACATGACATGTAATCACCTTCACTACATCATATAGGATTTAGAGATAAATTCTATATTTTGAATTGATTATGGCATTAATTACCCCATTTATGCACTGTGTGTTTTATAGGATTATGTGGCGCAATGTTAGCCAGAAAACACATTGTGTTTACCTTTAGACAAGGCAAGTAGCCCCTTTCATCCAGGAATGGGTATTTTATTCCTTACACGACCTACCTGACGGATCACCATGTAACACAGAGTCAACATGGTGTTTAGACCATTGAACATGTCATGTAATCCTTTTTTAAGGAATAGAATACATGCTGATTCCCTCAGAGTGTGTCTAGGATAGATAATGAGAGGTGGAAATTCCATGTAGATAATATCTACACATAGGGTACTTATACCAAGTTACACTTATTTTAAATTTATTTATTTTACTATGAAAACCTTGATACGTGTAGTTGTGTGTGGTTATAATGATAGGGAATTCCATGTTATAGGTTTTAATATACATAGATATTTAAATGTGTACTTAATATCATCATAAATTTTAGCTCATCATGTCATATATGATTTGTATTACAAGTTGTTACTCTATGTGCATTTAATCATAATAAGTTTCTAAAAAATTACGTAACTCATGTAATCATCTATGAAGTATATGTCATGAAATTTTTCCATAAGTTGTCTATCCTATTGTCATAAGAGTAAAACATGATTCGACCTCAATATATAGGGGTTATAATTGGATGAGTAGTCATTGTGTTACCTATATGGTATAGGTTATGTAACCTGTTATAATTAAATTAATTTATTTAATTTTTTTAAAATTATGATGGATGATAATTTCAAGGAAATTCATATAAGAATTAAGATAAGAGGATTGATTAATTAAATAAAATAATTAATCTATTCGACCATTATTTTTTTAATAAAAATGATTAAGAATTCAATTCTCGTTTTATTAAAGATTTAATTTGTTTCATATAATTGGTGGATCATGAACTAGACTAGAATTTTTTTTATTTAATTATTATATTTTAATTTATTATAAAATTAAGTTGTTCTACAGGGTGCTTTCTCCCATCATTATTATATAGGGTCTATGTGCACAAGGTTTCTTGTATGTGAACCCCTTTACTCCTCACCTGTGTGTGAGTAAAATTCATATGTAATGGATGGATTTCCCAATCTAATGCAGGATTATCATGTGTGGAGATGAGATGATGTCAATCCAAGAAGATACAATGGTGGAAATGTGGAAAGCTGTAAATACAACCATCAATTTGTTTAGGGAGATTCTCTACTTGTTCAATGGATATTTTTTCATCCTCAATATAAAATACCCATTATAATAAGCTCTTGTACATAATATTTATTTTATTTCTTCCAGTTTTATGGTTATTTCATTTTGGATGTATTTTTTTGATGAAAAATTTAATGAATAAAAAAATGATATATGGAACTAAAATAAGATGGATTATGAATAAATATTATCTATGACATGGTTAATAGCTTATTTAACCAAAATTAATATTAAAATAAATGTGATAAATATAAATACTTAAAATCCCTCAATAAAATATTAAGTATGTATTTTATTCCATTACTTCTGTTAGAATCGACCTATATTTCAATGTGCTTGACCAACTAAAGTTGGGGTGTTTTCAATTTTTGGGGAATTATAAAATGAGGTTTTGGTTTGTCATGACATTGTTCACATAAAGGGTTGATTTTTAACATATGACTTAATGTAGTTGAGAGGAAAAGGTTGAGGAAATCTAAAATAATGATTTCAGGATAGGGGAGTCCACTCAGCAGAAAAAGGAATTGTTAGATAATGTAGTTTTCATTTGAATGCGTACCATATACTATTCAGGTTTCTTGACCAACCGGTGTTTGGGTAATGATAAGGGGAATATGGATCCATTCCACTTTATTGTCTAAAAAATATAAGATTTTGATTCTAATGGTGAGGGCTACAGGGTTTCAGTAAAATAGGGGGAGACTAAAAAATATAATAATTACTTATTTTCAAAACATTTATCCGGTAAATTACTAAATATATTATTATCTTATTTTTATAAATTTAATTAACAATAAATTTAATCATACCATTTTGATCCATACATGAAAATTATTGACTTCTCAGAAGTAAAAGTTTCTAAAAATGGAAAAGGCATTTATGCATCATCCTTTTCCATGAATGGATATGGTATGGGTTGGAAGAACCTTAACAATTTTCCTAGAAATAAGGAATGTGATGAAGAACTTTCTATCTATGAGAAATATATTAATTATCCTTCATTTTTTTAGTGATTAATGTTTTCATCCATGTAGAATGCGATTTTGAAGCAACATGGGGATATGGGTTCTTATATCATGACATATCACCCTCAGGATCTCTATCAGGAGAAGGGGATAAAAGAAAGGCTTGATATCTCCAACTCATTTTCCACAACATAACATGAAATGTCTATGCTATCTAGGTCTAATGTAGTCAAAATTATTAGATACAGTAAAATCTTGATCATCGTAGGGAATTCATTACAAAATTTGTTGTGTACTGATCTTATACATTCATTACCCTCCCAATAACATATCCATATTTATTGTGAATTATAATATGAGAAATAACAAGAATATTGTTTTAGAACTTTTGAACTTAATTATCCACGTTTATAAGGACACATGGCATGATTAACCCACATTCCTTATCATAAACATTTAAAATAATAACAATGTAATAGGTTCGACGACCTATAACAAGTCTAAAGATATCGAGCATAGTCCTTCAAATAAGGGGAAGATATAGAGTCAGGGTAATGAAAAGGATTCAATTTGTCTTCTATGTGTCATGATATGCCACTGGAAGTGGAAATCCACCCGAAATCAAGGGGAATCTAATGGTGTGTTCATTATGAGGTGAAATAATTAAATTTACACATATTAGGTACTAGATAAAGTATGTGTTACACACATCTATATCCAAATTTTGGAACCGTGTATATTCTAGAATATTTTTAGTAGAAAGGTAGACCTGCAAGCTGCCTATTGTGTGAGGATAGAATCTCTGACCATTGGTGAAAAAAAACCATTTATTTCCAATATGACTGGTTTTGGTTAAATTATATTTTTATTATGTACCTAAATTTTCCAAGAACATAATTTATGTATCATGTTTAGATATATATGTGTTTGTTTTAAAATGTTGAAATTCATGTTTTTTCTGTATAAGGAAAACATATTTTATAGTGTTTAACATTTAAATAATGATATCTATGTAAAAAATTATGAATACCTTATGTTGTCAATCGATAATGAATCATGTTCACATGAATTATATAACACCCATTTGTGGAATCACCATGTTGGTCATATAAATGATAAGTGTTATAAAATTATCTATCAAGATGAAAATCTAAAATATTCTAAGCTAAATCAATATGATATAAGTCATTCTTTTTTACAAAGAATAATAACCAATCAATGATTTCTTAGAAAAGTTGAATGGGCCTTATAGATTCTATGATTGGAACATACAGATGTTTGTGGACTATTTCTAGGAGATTATATAAGTAGATATTCTTCCTTCATAGCATTTACTAGTTCCTTGAGTATATATGGATATATTTACTTGTTGAGGTATAAGTCTGAGGCCTTTGAAAAATTGATGGAATTTGTGAATAATATAGATAATCATCATTTTAAATATATAAATATTCTTTTATTGGATAAATGTTGAGAATGACTTAATCAAAAGTTCATCATCTGTATACCAGATTTTGGGATTCTATCAAAACTCACTCAACCTTATACACCATAGTGGACTAGTATTAGCGAAAAGAGTAATCATACAATAATTGACATGGTAAGGTCGATGATGAGTCATGAATATTATTTGTATACTTTTGGAGACATTCATTACAATCTGCGGCGTACACATTAACCCAAGTACGAACTAATGTTGAATATAGAATTTCCTTCGAGATATGGAGTGGAAAAAACCCATTTTATTGCATACACATGTATGGGTTTATGGGTAATTTGTTGAGGCCTTATCAGGAAATAAACTAGAACCCTGGGGCATGAGTTTTATCATTATAGTGTATCCCAAGGAACAAAAGGGATACTATATACACACCCCCTTTTAAAATAAATTATTTATTGCTTGAAACGCATTCATTATTGAGAGGGATCACATCCTCAAAAAATTTTGTGGGGGAATGATTAACATCAATGATGTTTATGCTCATGACACACAAGATTTGGTGTATGAATAGATTACATAGATCCATGTTGAATATGTAGTTCTTGAAACACAAGTACTACGTATGAGTGTAAGAGAGGTAAGAAAAAAAGAGGGATGAGTTTTTCTAGTCACTGAGGATGGTGATTCATTATTAGATAACAATGATCAACCACTCTCCTACAAGGATTCATTAGAGAGCTCAGAAGATGCATGATGTCTATAACCTATAAATTCTATGATGGATTCCATATATCAGAACCGTGTTTTAGTTCTACTCGATACGCAAGATAATGTAATGTGTGTTGGGTGTAAATGGATATTCAAGAGGGAAATGGACATGGATTGTAATGTAAGTACCTATAAAGTAAGGATAGTGGCTATAGGGTTTAAACAACATCAAGGAATTGACAATGATGAATCTTTTTCTCAAGTTTCCATTTTTAAATCCTTCAAAATAATATTTTCCGTAGAAGCTTACCTTGACTATGATATTTGTCATATCGATGTCAAAACATCATTCCTTAACAGGAACCATCAGTAATGTGTCTATATGAAACAACCAGAAGGGATTGTGACTCAAGGTGATACCAAAAATATTTTCAAGTTGCATAGATCCTTTTAAAGATTAAATCAAGCATCTAGGTCATGGAACATTCGATTAGCTTAATCCATAAAATAATATGGTTTCATTAAAAATGAGTGTGAGATATTTATTTACAAGTGTTTTAGTGTAAATTTTGTCATTATCATATTAATATATGTTGATTACATGTTTCTTCTTAGAGATGACATCCATGTCTTAAAATTTGTTAACGACTTGTCAAACATGTTGTTCACCATTAATGAATTAGGTTAAAAATTATATATTTTAGGGAACAATATCACTAGTGATAGATCTAAGAAGTTGGTTTATCTATGTCAAAGTATATATATTGAAAATATAATGAAAATATTTAGAATGGAATAATTCAATATTGGATTGGTTGAAGTGTCTTTAAAAGAAAATGTTTCCCTAGACACTAAAAGAGAAAGATATAATGAGTAAAATATCATACATTTCGGTTATTGGATCAATCATGTATTCCTTGTTATGTAATAGACTTGATGTTGTATATGCACTAATCATGGTTGGAAGTTATCAATATGATATACGAGAACAACATTGGACTACTATTAAGGCTATCATTTTGTATTTGAGAGGAATTAAGGATGTGTTCTTGGAGTATGGAGGAGATGAGGATATGGATATAAGGGTTTATACTGATTCTCGTTTACAGATAGATCAAAACGATCTAAAGGCACAATATGGATATGTTTTCTTTCTCAATAGAGGAGTTGTAAGCTGAAAGAGTTCAAAGTAGCCAGATATCACTGATTCTATTGAAGGGTCTGAGTATATAGCCTCCTATGATGCAACCAAGGAAGCCGTTTGGATTCATATCATTTTCAAGGATGATGATGTGGTTCCTAGTAGTAAATACCCTTTCACGTTATATATTTATAATAAAAAAATGGTGGATCTTGAAAAAGATCCAAGGTCACATAAACAGACAAATTATATACTTTGGATCTATCTCTTCTTGGGGGGTTTATATCTAAGGGTTGAAGTTTTAGTAATTAGAGTTCCCATTGTTGAGAATCTGGAGGAACCCTTAACAAATGGTCTATCTTATTAGAAGCATGAGTTTCAGGTGTGAGTTATCGAACTAAAGGTTTTTAGCAGTTGGATCTCGTGTAAGCAGGAGTCTGTTGGTGTTGGTTCCCTAAAAAATTACGTTTTATTTTATGATAAACTTTTAATCATTTTTATAATATTAATAAACATTTTATCACATCAAGTTTTTTATGCATAACATAGTATGTGATAATGTCAAAATATGTGTTGTCTGAATAAAAGGTTATAGCAGTACTCCAATAGGATTAAAACATGGAAGTGCTATGAAACAATTCTATAATATATTTTCTATAACCATATTATATGATATTTGGCATACAAATAAAACAGGCTCTTAAGGGTGGAGTCTCATAGGTATTTGAGGTACCTTCTCATGGTGTACTCCGTTGGTAATATCGAATATGGATATTTTGTGAACAAGACCCACCAATAGGAAAACCAAATATGTATGTTTCATTGGACATCCCTATCTACTTACGTGTGTTTAGGTCCATAGACATTGTGATTTTTATAAATTATTATTATGAGTCTCACGCCAAGATGTATTAATGAAAACCATGATGACACATTCCTACATAGAGGTAAGATATGCTGGGTGAATCATTAGTAATATTTCAATAATGAATATTTTGAGAAAGAATTTATCCCATATGTTATTTAATGGATGTTAATATCATTTATCATTTGATGGAAATGAAATTTCCTAAAGAAATCGATGGATGTGGTGTTATATAAGAAGGTTTTATTTCGAAAAAAATCAAAGATTGAGATATCGACCACATAGGTTGATGGAACTAGAATACAATCTTGCGGATTAGTGGTATTTTGATAAAGAGATTATAGTACATAGTAAGCATTCATATAAGGTGAGATGTCCTACCAATATTAACTAACTTCTCTATACGTTACTTGGACAATTTCTAAACTCTAAAAATGTAAATTAGGGTACTTTATCTAATTCCACTAAGAAAGAGGCCTAGAGGGTCACACACAATGTGTTTCAAGACTCTTAGTAGAATATTATATTATTATTTATTATTCAATAAGTTGAATTAATATTGTTCATGTTTCTGTTTTCATAATTATTAATGCATTATTGATCACAATTATTCCATCACTAGTTATTCAAGAGAATATTATATGAGTGGATTATTTAATAAATATTTATTTTTTATTTATGGAATGTAAAATTTATTTATTTATTTTAGAATAATGAAGTGATATTTATTTAATTAATAAATGACAATTATTCAAGGACCGACAGATATTATAGAGGAATTGAAGATCGAGATTACTGGCCATGTGACAAATGATAATATTGAATCTTAAATAATTAAATAATATTTAATTTTAATATGCAGGTTTGATGCATGTTGATATCTAATAATATTACAATTATTATTGGAAATGGGGGTTTTCTAGGATTAAATTAATAATTAGGGTACTTTTGAAGTTATTTAATTTTAACTCTAGCATTATAAATAACCAATTATATTATTTTTACTCTACATTAATTCAATTGTGGAAAAAATTGGAAAATTCTCCCAATCCTAGAGAGATATCTTCTCTAAAAATTATCCCACATATTGGAAGCAATCATCCTCTTCTAGATCAAGGAGAAATACTTAGAAGCGATTCATGAGACAATCATGGTCGATGATGCAATTATAAGGATCTTCCATTCTAGTACATAGAGACTCATTCAAAGACATCTAAAAATTCATGGAACATGTCTGGATAACGTCAAGAGTAAATATACCCATGGTTTTTACAACGCATTTACTATGCACAAGAAAATCAATCCCCATACTCATCAATGAAGAAATAATTTCTTACCGGAAGTTATTTATATAATTAAATTGATAATGAACAATAAGTGTTGATATCATCATTAAGGGTTCTGATGTTACTAATATTGCCTATATTTGATTCAGTTCCATTGATCATGGAGAGTAAACATCACATATATATATTATATATTATAGATCATGACAAAAATGCAATGTTGGGCACTTCCCATTTAATGCTTCCGCTGCTCCTAGAACATTAAACACCCATTCATAAGGATATATTGAGATATAAATCATTAACCATATAAAAGTGGATTTATAAAATTTCATGAAAACCATTAATCAAAAAATTTCATGAATATTTGTTTAATATGGAAATAAACCTTACATAATGTGTAAACATAAGAATAACACTTTTTGATTAAAAGGATAACATAAAAAATCAAAAAATCACTATCAATAAACATATCATGTAGAATCTAATGAAAAAATGTGTTAAATAAATTTATATATTAGTTGTTGAAAAAAATATAATGGTTAATTAAAATATATCTCAAAAATAAGATAATATACTTATATATATGTAATGAAATTCAACTCCATTAGTGATCCTTTATTAAATGGGAAAACAGTATTCAAAATGTATATGATCATAGAGATTATAAAAAACTAAAAATTAATTAGGGTGTATTATTTTAAATTAATGTATGTTTTGGGGAAAAATTGAAATAGTATTTCAAATATAAGAATATTAATAAATATATGAAATATAAATATTTTCTTTGTCTAGATAAATTTAATGAAAAGATTGGAGAGGGAAATCTGAAAAAATTATATCCCTAGAAAATAAAGTGGGAATATTATTTTATTCCTCAAGTAATGAAATTATAATAATATATTAGGATCTTAATTTAATGAGAGAATGATAAAGAGAGACTGATTAAGAGTAATAGATAACACAATTTAAAAACCAATGATGAATGTGAATAAACCCATATATCATGTCATAACAAACATTAAACACATCAAAAACTTATATATAGTAATGTTATGTTAGTTAAATACTTTATTCATTACATTTTTCATATTTTTTTAAATATTTATAACAATTTCATTATCTTGGTTCATTTATTTATTAATTAATATTTTTTGTATCAATCATTTTGAGGTTGTTAACAACAGGACTAGAAGTCTATTTCTATATAATATAAATGGTTTATGGTCACTATCCTGAGGATTCATTATCTATAGAAGTGTAATTTAATTATTACTATTTCAATTCACAAGTAAAAGAGAATAATTATTTAGATTATAGTTTCCATTCATTCAATATTCACTGGTATTATTGTTTTAGATGGATAAAATGATTAAGATCATTTACATTTAAAATAATCATAATAATTAATATTTTACCATTCATGATTCATAATCATTTAAATATTTTTCCCAATATAAAAATAAATCATAAAATTAATTTTTAATAACAACCATAAAATGTATAATAGAGTGATAAATCATTATTGTTCACATAGATAATATAGAACCATCATCATTTAATGATTTTTTAAATGTATTCAAATGGATTTAAAAATAAATTACATTTCACATTTTTGTATTCTTAAAAAAATATTAATATGAATTTTTTTGATCACCTCAATTATATAATGGGTACGATGAAAATAGAAATGTTTAATCGTGGGTTCAAAAATCCTTTACTTAATATTTAGGATATATCCATAATATAAACTATAAGTCCTTATAAGAATGATATTTTTGGAAAAACCAATGCAATAAGAAATTTTATAGTGGAGGGTATATAGGGTTTTTTGTAATAATTTGGTGATTTAATGAGTTTCTAAATTGATGAGAATGGGGTAGAGGAGGTTTTTCTTATGAATACATGCGGGAGGGGAATCATTGAAATAATTATTTATCATTTTAGTATATAAAATCAGTAAATTTAATTGTCTGAATCTTATATAATTAGTATTTTGTTAATCAAAAAATTTAGCCATATTTAAATTTGTAAAATAATTAATTGTACTTTAAAAATTGTATAACTTGTAATGAAACATAGGTGGTTATATATTGGAATAAAATATTGATTTCTTTAAATCAGTTTTTAGGATATCGTGTAATGTTTATTGAAATTAAATGAATTACTCTTATGATTAAATTCATTTCAGAAAATATTAAAAAATAAAAATTCATGTGTGACTCTCTCTAGGTCATTGGTATAATATAGTTTGAGTATGGTTTATCCTTTCGTTTTCACAATAGGTTATTATGGGTCATGAGGTAAAAAATTTATTTTTTGAGGAAAAAAGCTAGCCACATGGTTAAGGTAAATTTATAGAAAAAACAATGTATAATGGAATGATAAGGGACTAGTAATATTGTTTATGGATTGAGAATAGTTATCCAAAATATTTGGCTATCCAAAAAAACACTACAGTTTTTTGGGTGTTTGACTATAGGTATTTCACAACTTGAGTATATATTTCCCAAAATATGTATGAAATTATAAATATTTTAGATATTCTTCTTTTCAATGTATATAGGAAATGGATGACTGGTGCATCATTTCGTAAAATGTGTGGCATAACCATTTTCCACGATTTGAACATCTAAAATATTGGAATTTACATATTTTACCATTATTTTTTTATATCTAAACTAATCTAAAGATCCATTAGGCTCAATCTAAACTTAGCCAAACGATTTATTGAATTATCACCTTTCGTTTATGGTTAAATCAGTTAATTCATATTGGACCTCTTCATTGTATGTTTCATTCCATATTTGAGTTTCTCCCATCATCTTATATCGTCACTTGATTTCGTATCTCCTTTTCTAGATGTAGCCTGAGTGGGATATAGTTTTTAGATATATTTTGTTTGAAATATAAATTTTATTATTATTTATTGATCTAGGATTTTTAGGAGCATATTTACCCATTTACAATAACCATTCTCAAAGGTAAACTATTTTTCTCCATTATTTTGTTATGTTACTCTACATAATGATATTAACTAATAAAGTTTATGATGTTATTATTAATTAATTTTTTTTATAAAATTGAATGGTTTTTCCTCGAAGTGATATTTTCTTCATATGATGCATCTAATTTAATATGTATCTCTTTTAAAAAATACTGATTCAAAAATTATGTCTGTTGAACCTCCTCAATGGTGATATTTACTCTAAAATTATATTTCAATCATATGAGTGATTTTTTTTTCACATTGAAAATTATTTATAAAATTTTGGTAATGGATTTCAATTTTTTTGAAAAATATTACATAAGGATACATGGGTGCATTATTTGATGGAAATATGAAACCATAGTGTTTGTGACTCCACTAAAGGTTATTTTAATGATATTGATATATTTTTAAGGAAATACTATAATTAGGATTAAAATTATCCCTATATTATTGTTCTATAATTTTTTGAGTTTGTATCCTTATGTGTTGGTTCCCATTTTTGCATTGTTTTATACATGCTGGACCATTTCAATATTTTTCTCATTTTTTATATTATATTATATATATTGGAATATTTTATTATTCATTCATTATATATTAATTGTACTCATTATATTCAATATTTATATTTATATTAAATGTTTTTATTAAATCCAAATAATGATTTACAACATTAATTCTATTTTGGAATGACAATATAATATGGTTCTGTTTTAAATATAGAAATAGAAGTTTCGTGGTGTTAATCATTGATTGGGATCATTGGTAGTATATTACTATTCATAATCCTAAAGCCAATAATTTTTATAGTTTGGGATTTCTTATATCTAGTTTTGAATGACTCAGATAAAGGGATGGGATATATGAAGTTTTCCATATTCTATTGGATGTTGTCATCATAATTGTTGGAAATTATGGTGGTGATGGATGGTTAAGTGGAGATACAAATTATTCATGTCTTGTTCGACTTGTAGTATTATCTTTTTGGCTTGATGATGTATATATCATTGTAGTTTACACTTCAGCCACATTGTACACTATTTTTTTTATCTCTTTACAGTTATAAATTAGACCCATTTAAGGGTATCATTGATCATCACAATATGTTATGGAATATCAGATTATTTTTATTGTTTACCATGGTTATTTAATTAAAAAACTATATCAAACCCATAACCTAGTGTGATGCCTAATGACACTTCCAAGGTTTTATTCAAGGTCTATGTTAGACAATATTTTGGACCATTAACATTCAGGTAGTAAGTGAAGTAGGTGGCCTTGAAATATAACATCTGTGATTGAACTCTAGTTAACATGGGTTGTCATGTAATTTTATAATGATTAATATGGGTTTTTTGGGTATTTATATGAACATTATGGGAGATTATTTATATAATTAATTATGTTTTAATTTTTTTCATTTAATAACTGAATCAATTTTCTTAAATAATTAATAATTATATATTTAAATTTAGATCCTCCATTTTTTATTTTTTATTTAAAAATTTATCTTATGATAATATGTTATTATATTTTTTTTCAGATTTGTTATGGATGCTTATATGTTCTTTTATAACTCTAGAAAAGGATGTTACAAGATTGTTTCAACATGAAAATCATATGGTAGAGATTTTTTTAGATGTTTTTATCTAAAATATGTGTACTCTTTGTTGGATAGGTTTTCGAAATTAGGGATGTTTTATAGAGTATGGATCCAAATTTACAAAAATGAATCCACCCATCTACAATGTTGATAATGAAACATGGGATTTTAATGACCGTCTCTAGCATAATAAATATATATTCTATATTTTGAAAACTCGAGAGAAAACTATGGTGTGTTCATCAATATAAATTATTTATGGACTATGATGAAAATGGTGGGAGTCTATATTGCAAGTTAGAATAAGGGGGAAACATGCATTGAATTATTTCAATATGATCCTCATCTGAACATAATATAATAAAATATTATTTCGTTCATTCATCATGGAATTTATAACATTAGAGAAAGTGGAGTTTTTTATTTGTAAAATGGATCCAATTTATCTTGGTTGGATCACCTTGAACCTAATCTAATTAATAAATATTACCTTAAATATTTATGTTTCAACAATGATTGTACGAAAACCCCCCGGACCTATCATCATTGTGGTCAATCTACTCACTTTAAGTGTTATTGAGGGAATGTTTCCTAAAATATTTTATTAGGATCCCCCCTTACCAAGGGATCCCATGTTCATTTTGATGCATTAATGGTTGGTGGATGTTATTATTATTAAATGGGTGATAAACTATAAATGATGAAATAATATGTATGATCATTGAACAGATATCAATATTAAATGGAATATATGTCAAGTGCATCCAAAGTAGTGAAAACCACAAAAAGATGTTTGAAGTTTATTTTATCCTATACAGTTATGAATTTCATTAATATTGGTGAATCTTATTATTTTACATATTTATTGATGATTTAAATGCTGGTATTATGTTGTTATATAATATCATTTATTCTATATCATTCCAAAAAAATATAGATATCTAAGAATGATTTTAAATTCCCTGTGAGTTGGGTGATGGTTGATGACAACGATTTCTAGTGGGATTTCTTATTATTTGAACTTTATATCATTAACCATTTTACATTATTGTATATAATGATCAGTGTTAATGAAAAACTGGGTTGTTACTATAGACGTGTTCAGTTTCTCTCTCTTGATGACGTGTCTAAAAAAATTAGGTTGAGTATGATTCAAGATTATGGATGGTATATCATGTAGTCCGTTAGTCAGGGAGGATATAATTTTAGTGTTTAGATATATTCTTGAATGTTGTTAATCATTGTTTAAATATACCACTTCCTGTAGAGGGGAGTGTGTACTATGAGTATATTAATGACTATTTTTCAATGTTACCACACCATAGAGGGGTCAGGTTCACTATATATATTCTCCCAAGTAAAAAATCCTCACTATGAGATGTTGTTAATATTTTTTTTAATTTAATGAATAATAATTTTTTAAAAATCTATGGATGAATTCCATATTTTTTGTTCCTAGAAAAAATAAATCATTAATATTAGTCCCTCTATATCAACCTCAAAATTAAGATTCGTCCAAAAATATTTATAAAACCCTTTGAGAGCTTCTCCATTAATATCCCTAAAAATATCAACACAATATACTTGTATTATTATTCCTTTATGTTTTATATCATGTTTTATTTTAATAAATATAGTATTATGATGTTTCTAATTGACAATAGTAATCCATTTTAATTTCAGAAATTATTATGAATAACATTCCATTAATATAATGATAATTCATGAATGGTATTTTAACCAAAAATAGTCTCTATTGTTGTTTCAATTTTTATAGATTAAAATATTAATAACATTACTATATAGAAACTAATATAATTGACATGATACCATGTAGTATTCATGTTCTAAAATATAAAACTTGTACTTCTATAAGAGATAGCCTAACTATATTTTTAAACTAGAAAAAACATGAGCTTTAAATTTAGTATTCTAATATACATTTTTTATTTGAAACTACCAACATATATATTGGTCTATTTCAACCACATCAATATTTATCACCATTCTAGAAACCATCACCAAGAGTGTTTCAAGTACCCTTGTTCTTTATTTTTACCTCATATATTCATGAAATAATATCATAGAATTTATAAAATAATAACAATTCAAATGAGGAATTTGAGCATAAATTACAATCATCACTGGATGATGGATAGAAAAAATGTTCTTAAATGTGTTAGTTGTGGCTATACTAGTTGTCAAAAAACAGTTTCAAAAAAAATTATTATTTGTAACTAAAATTCAATATTTTTTATCTCTATATTGATAATTTTTATTTCAACATGATCCCCTATTAATAATCATTTTTTACTATTGATATAGTGATGGTTGATCATCCATATTTAGTCTACTACTATTCCAAAAAACACTTCAATATATTGTTAATTAAAAATCCCTCCAAACCCAATAAAGATTCATTAGGAGATGTTTTTTCTTATTCATAATTATGGGTTTTAATGTCATCGTATTCCTACCATGAAGGATTGGGTAAGGGGATAAAACATATTAATGGTAATTATATTTTTTCACATTAAACTATAATCATCAAAATCATTAGCAAGAGCATCATATTGGGAATATTTATTATGAAATTTAGTGAGAAGGATAATTATTATTCCAAAATTCACATGAAATTTGATATAATAATACATATCCAATGAGGTGATATAATAAAAATATTTAAGGTCTTTTAATGAGGTTTTTGATCCAATGATGGATGGTGTTTATCTTCATCTAATATATCATCCTATTTTTATCATTTATTTGACATCATTAGTATTTACATTCTCATTAATCTATTCCCTTAAAGATCACAATACAAAGGTTTTGTGACCATGTTTTTGTGTTTTTTCCTCAATATTATCACACTCATATTACTCATGGACTTCATGAGACCATATATGGGCTCCTGATGAGTTAATGACTCAATCATCTCTATTGTAATCAACCATTTATATTAATTCATGCATTTGTTTACATATTTTTATAATATGTGGAAAATGGTTTCTTATGATAAATATTAGTAACTCATTAATGATAATAATTTTCTAGAAAATATAAATAATTGAAAACTCCTTCAATAAATGCATGATAGAAATTAAATCCCATTATTAATATTTTAATAATTATTATAACACTCAGTAAATGTTTTAATTTATGAAACTAATAAGTATAAGACAACAATTTAATGATAAATTCATTTAACGGATTACAGTTCCCATCTCTAATATATTTTGTGGTGGGATATAGACTAAACATTTCTCTATCCATGTTTTTTCAATAAATTCTAATTTGGAAAATATTTCATATAAATTTGAATTTCTATTGAGGTGAAATATAATAAAGTTTAAATTACATAATAAAACATTCCCCATAATAAAATTAAAGATTATATATATTATTATAGTTCATTAATTTGGAAGGGAATTTTTTATATGATTTAAAGCTCTTAAGTCATCAAATTTAATTTCATAAGATAATTTACATAAATTAAAATATATTCAATTTATAGATTAATAATATAATTTCCTTAGAAATATTGAGTCATATTAATGTATTCAATATAATTAATAATATATTTTTTGGAATATTATTTACTACACTACAAATAAAAATAGATTGATCCCTTGGGATTGTGTTTTTATTTTTTTATTTTTTTGGAAAAGTTAATTAGTGTTAAAGATATAGACTATTGTTACATCCATCTTAAATTGAAAATTATTTAGATTCTACTTTTTTAGTAATAATTGAATTATTATAAATGCTTCAAATAGTGATTATGTTTTTTAAACATGTGTACATGGAATGATCTTTACATTATCTATAAAAATTTACAAAAAATGTAAAATGATAATTATATTGTAATATGCTAGATATATTGTATAATTTTATTATCAAACAATGAAATTTGTTCATACATTGAACAAAATATCTCTGTTGATGAACTAATCATCCACACGCTACTTATGTTATAGGATTCTAAATCAATGAACAAATATTACATGGATTTTCTATTTTTGGTAGATATTGGATATGGATATGGAGGTGGTTCTTTTATATTTAAATCATCAAACATGAGGATAAATTATTTAATGTACAATATAAGTACCAAAAATTAGGTTTGTAACATTACAGATGATTCATAGAAATATAGATAAATATTTTAAGATGGTTTAATGTAATTGATAATGAATTATATAATGTTAAATAATTCCATTATTAATTAGAGAACATATAAACATTTTGGGACTAAGATAGATAAAAAGATATTTCCAGATCATGTAATGAGTCATCTATAATACTATTATGAATCATTTATTGAATAATGATTAAAATAACGTAAAAAAATGATGAATAAAGAAATTATGTATCCCAAAAACATTTCTTTGAAGTCACTCTAAATCAGATTATGAGTTATTTTGAATCTACATATGTGGTATATAATTCAAGAAATGTAAATGTGTCTATGTCTAAAACTATGTATGTTTCATTTGCAGCTATATAAAAGTCATTAGAACTCAAGGTATGAGTCATTAAAACTCAATGTTTACTTCATTAAAATCCATATAAACTATTTAGAAGTGGAGAAATTTTTGTATGATTCATACAAATAAACCCCAATGTATTATTCAATCCAAAATACAAAGGAGTATTTCATGTTTTTATAAGGATCATCCCGAAATTTTATAATGATCACCTTCTGTTCAGTGCAAGGATGAATAATTTGTCCTTTCTGCATGACATACCAATAAATTATGATTTCATAGGACCATAAAGATCATTTATCATTGGTATAAAAAATATTTTTTCAATATAATTATCACCCCTATATGATTTTTTTGTATTATATATAATAGGGATTTGAGAATATTAAATCAAATATCCAATGAAAGAACAAATATTTTTTAGTCCAAAGGAAATATTACTTGATCAAAGTATATTTATTCTTTTATAATCAATGAATCAATAAATTTTTGATAAAAATGAAATAAAAAAATTGATATCATATATCAATTATTTCGAATAATAAAATGATAATATTGGAAAATAAATATCAGGGGATCGTAGCTAAAATAAAGTATTTTTATGCATGTTTTGTAATTTATTGTATTATATATAACAATCATTTTTTTATGAAACCAAAATAAATAATATAATATGTGGTCATGGTTTGTATTATTATTTTTATACAAGTGTTAGGATACTTTTACGAAAATGGATAAAATTTATTATTAGAAGACCCAAACAACATGTTGTATTTTTGTGTAATATATTCATATAGATATATAGTTTGGTTACTATAAACAAACTATGGAATATTTTAAGATAATTTATGTTGATCATAATAAACAAAATGGAAGATATATATATATATTTGAAATAAGAAATGAGAAAAGAAAACGGGAAGCCTATTTTTTTTATTACACTATAAACAATGCTTTCAATGATAATAATAATATTGAATGTAAGAAGAGAACCACATTGCGAATAATGTGAATGGAAATATAAATCATCATAAATTCACATGAATAATCAATTAAGTAAAATTATAACCATAATTATAGTGATTCATAGAATATATTGTACTAAAAAAGATAAAAAATATGTTTCTACTGGTGCATATAAAAAAATATTGACTGTGTGTTTGAGGATAAATAATGAATAAACCAATAAAAAATATAAGATATTGTAAGAGAACTTGAACAACCCTAAAAAAGGGAAGAACATGATATTATGTTAGAGAGAATATTCCTCGAGTAATTTTCATGTAGTGTAATTTTTCTCTCACCCCTAATAAGATTGTATAAAATAATTGAAATGTTATGAACAATAGCTTCCTACAATAAAATTTGTTATAGTACAAGAGAGAAAAGAATAATAATAGTAATATTATATTTTTTTTGTATTATGTATATGTGATACTTCTCATGTAGTGTAATATCATTATGTTCTATTGATATAGGATGATGAGATGAATTTTTATATGATCAAGGAGTTAGGATGGAAGCATGGACAGAATGTTACGAATTCCTAAACAATGTTTCATGGGTGGAAATAACATTATTTTGTGGGAAAATTATATTTGATATCCATTATACTATGATATTCATTGTTTTTAGGGATCTACATTATTTAGGACCCATTTTGAACTTATTAGAAATTCTATTATGAACCCATGGGATAATAATTTGATTAACTATATAATATGGTAAATATAATCACGTGACGATCCCTGAAAACCCACATGTATATATAATAATATTATAGAATAAAATTTACTAGATTTGGAAATCAAATCATAGAAAAAATTATGTTTCCCACATAAAAGTCAATCCTTCTAAAAAATATTTTTTATTATCAGTATTATTATTCAAAATTACATGTAGAAATAAGGGATGAGATTGTCCAAAATAAAATCATTCATATCCTAATAGATAATGGTGGTTTAAATACAAAAGTTTTTTAATGTTTTCCATATCGATTTAAATTTGTGGATACATTTTATCCACACATGACTCTCCCCATTATTGTTGAATCCCTTCTATTGAGAATAATAATGGATATATAATAAAACAATTTTTCTTATTATTAGATATCTTATTGACTCTCCTGGAATATTATCAAATTATATGAAGAGTTTATTTAAATTATTTTAAAAAGATCATCATATGGAGATTTATATTTTAATTATTATTTGTGTAGAATTACAAATTTTGGCATGGACATATAAAAATATCATGTAATGGGGGAAAATAAAATGGGTAAAATCTCAAATGTGAATAATGAGAAAAACCCTTTTGAGGTAATAAATATGGAAAATGTACCAATATATTTATTTAAAATTATCTCTATAGTGATGAATTATTATAAAGTTATATTGAAGATATATTTAATGAATTACCCAATGATATTTATTCCTATGTAAAATATTACATGATGAAACATCATATTGATGTGGGTACTAATATATTTCTATATATAAATGGACTTTAAGATAAAATGTTCTAATTTTATTTATAGAAAATCAAATGAAATGTGAATTGGTTAATAATATTTCAATATGAAACACAAATAAAAAACTATTAAAATAAAAATTAGGATCTATTTATATGTTCAATTAAATAGAAACTCGGGATGATTAGTATTTGAAAATATGTTTTATGGAGTGAATTTTTTATAGGAATGTTTTATCAATAGGATCCAAACCCTGGAGAAATTATATAGGGTATCTATGACTATCATGTAATTCTATATTCATGTCCAGTCTAAGAGAATAAAAGAGGTGAAATATTCTCTATTTGGAGCTAAGATAATACATGAGAATTTGGTTCAAAACATAAGAAATAGAATTTGAATATATGTTTAGGAAACATAAAGAAGATAGTTAATATCTGAATAAAAAATTTCTATAATTCAATGTCTTGATAAAATATATGGATGCCACCACTGATAAATAATGACTATATACATATTGAATCGGGGTTCTGTAATGGCCAAAATTTTTATCAATTAAATTCCCCTAATTTTAATTTTTATTATATAGTATAAAAAACTAAATAGCATATAAACCAAAATAAAAAAATATTTGAATAAATTAGTAATGAAATAAATGGATGTTACAAAAATTGAGGAACCAGAATCGATTGAATAGTAATATTACCATTGGAATAGTACTATAACCAATAAAAATGGAAATATTTCTAATAGAATAGTAACATAACCTATCAAAGTATAAATAATGTTTAATTAACTTATTAATGAAAATATGATATATTTATATCATGATATAAGTAAAGTAATGTTTTAAAAATGAAAATTTAAATGTTGGTATTTTTGTAAAATGTAAATGTTTCTCAAAAATTTTATAATAAATATATCTATTTAAAAGAGGATAGTTTTTATAAAATATATCAAATATGTTAATTTTTTTTCTATGATTATAATTTTTTATGACACATTTATTAATTTTTCAATGTGACCTAAAATGAGTTATAATATTAAAATATTTATTTTCAAATATATTATTATTATAAATAAAAAAATAGATATATATAAAATTATTTTCCAAAAATGTTATTAATTTTTTAAATTTAAAAATAAAAAAATGATGAGGGTGATATTTTGAAAATTTTCTAAAATGGTGATTTTTTTGAATAGTGAAATACATTAATTTCTTGTATTTAACATTTTATGTAAATAAATCAATTTTTGAATCATGGTTGAGTGAGGGATGTTAAATTTTACATTACCTATTACACATATTATATTCCTACTATTCTAATAAATAAGAATCTACATGATTGAGTGTCTTGAACTCAAATAATAAATAAATGAACAATCTAATCAAAAAGACCCCTCTCCTCCCCCTAAAAACACCACACCACACCACCTCTTCTCCAAACTCCTTATATTCCACGAATCATTATAATTTCCTACCAAATTAATCTTTAAAACCTCTTCCTCGTGTATTTTTGTTTCTTATATATAAAATATTTTATTCCTATGTTCTTTTAGAGGATTCTTAAGGAGATGATATTCAAGAGGTAAAGTCTTGTTTATTTATTATTTATTTTATTTTATTTTATTATTCATAACAAAACTCCCCTTTCAAAACTAATATGATAATTATAATGTCATACATATAGAAAAATTTTATTTTGTTAAGTGAATATACATCATAAAATCTATCCCCCTCTCCTTTTATTCTTAAAATTAAAACATCATATATGGGGTGTTTATTCACCACCTTTACGGATGACTAGTTTTCGATTTTCATTAATAGCTTCAAGTATGATTAAAAAAATTTGGTTATATAAGATTATAATAGTTTAATCAAAACATA
Organism: Viscum album; assembly: GCA_963277665.1. Lineage (NCBI taxonomy): Eukaryota > Viridiplantae > Streptophyta > Magnoliopsida > Santalales > Viscaceae > Viscum > Viscum album. Next base: position 323,299,816 of record OY728127.1, read on the forward strand.
TTTTTTTTTGAACCATTACATAACCATAATATTAAATAAAATAATACTAGTTCATGATGGTCATAAAAAACCCCCAAAATAAACTAATAATTTCTCATTAATGTTTTATGTAATAAATAATCATCATGTAAAAAATGGTATATTTGAACATACAAATTTTTTAATGTTAAATAATATAATATAATTTCACATCTAGGTTTTTTCCAATTTTATCTGTGCTTCTATAATTATATATATTCTAACTAACGATGAAACCATTAAAAAAATCTCCCAAAATGGAAAACATAAACTCTATAAATCATCTAAATATTAATAAATGAACAAAATAAAATTATATTATCTCAAACTTATTTTTACTATGATTGGATATAATTAAATAATTAATCTAATTTGACTATCTCATAGATCATGAGATTTTGAAAAAAACCTATGAATATATGTTAAGGTATTCTCTCCAAACCTCCATTTTTAACATTTGGTTATTTTTATCTCTAAATACCCTAATTTAATTCTTAAATCTCAATATATACTCTTACTAAATTATGTCTATATCTTCAAAAAATATCTACCTATCTAAATTCTTCTTTATTTTCTGGATGTTTTTTTTTAAAATTATCCTTTTTCAATTCCTCCCGATAAGAAAAGCTGGTTAAAATGAGCATTCAAATTTCATAACAATATGATTTTATGATCCGTAATATGTTTTCACAAACCAATAGTATTATAAAATAAATCATTTATTTTCTAATTAATTATCATTTTTTTGTATCTGGTTTTATAAAAATAATTATTCCTTTGACTTTTTTAAATACACTTTAATATATTCCCTTAAACTGCACTAAAGTGTCTCCTTTCGAATGTTTATTAAACACTATTTTTAGATGTTTTAAATTTATATGGACATAATTTGGAAAGATAAATTATTATTCTCCCTTTTAAATGTCCAATAATGATTTAAATTAATTATTTCATGGACACCATTATGATATTCCCTTTAGATATTCCTTATGACATTACTATGAGACCCATTTCATTCCATGTATAACTCATATATTTATTCAATATAATTTATTCTTTATGTTGGAAACATATACATGAAAATTTCCTATTAGGTGTTCCAAGATAGATCTATAATGGATTGGTTAATGTTTAGTCTCATGAGATGTCAAGTTGTTATAGTGGGTAACCTAATTCTTTTATGGGACACTATCCACCATGTGAGATAGTCTTCAGTAGTTAGCCTTGACTAATTTTTATTTAAAGTTATTTTTTTCTTACACATTCACATGTATCTATTATTACATAATTCTATATTCTATATTCTATTCATAAATATGATTATTTTATTTTAGTCCATTTTTACGCCATCATGATTTTCTTCTAACTCATGTTCTATTTTTTACATCTATGTGCATTCCCTTAATAGGATATTTATCCCTTCCTTTTGTTCATGTATTCCCCAAGTTATCCTATATTGATATAAGAGTTCAGAAGAAGTTAGGATCTCATTATAGAGTTTAAATAAAAAACTTATTCAATTTGGTTTAATTTTTCTGATTATGTTCCCAAACATTCAACGAAACTATGATTTTTTTCCTTGGATTTGATTTTATGTGTAATTATATTGAATGTAATTTAATAATATGTTTAAAATTCTAGGATATTTATTGATTGTATTAGATGTTTCTATAGTTATTTTTTCATATTAATACTATAAAACATGCTTAAAACCCCAAGGTATAATTCAATCACCATGGATAATATAGATTATTACATAGGGATTCACATGATATGATATACTTTTTATTCACATGTTTATCCTTCTATATTAAAATTTTTATACTATTTTTCTTATTAAATAATTATCCAGGCACCCATATCTATAATTATTTTCATAGATAATGTATGTAAATAAGATAATCCATCCCATCAATCAATGTGATAATAATTTTGATGTTTTCCCTAATGAAATGCAACATCTGATGGGAATACTGGATAAAAAATTCTTGAATTTACATTCTCAAGAAGATCATGTTATGAATAATTACATGAATCATGTGTAACTCCCTTCTTATCCTATGAAATAAAAAATTTTATTCAATTCATTTATATGAAATATTAATTGTTTACTAAGAGGGTATTTTTGTCCCCTCAACATAGTACAATGAATTAACTCCATTTAGAGGGTATTATTTGTTCAATAGTGCTTATAAAATGAGAATATTTTGATGGGGGACAATCATTATGATGTGGAAGATGGTCAGCTGTGTAAACTAATCAAGAACCCAATGTTTAGTGAGGAAATTTATTACATGGAATGGGATGTATTCAAGAAAATATTTTCCATTACATATTTTCCCACAAACACTCTATCTTAATATTGAATGAGTTTTCCTTCTACTAAAACAATAAGAATGGAGATTATACCAAGTAATAAGAGGAAAACAATATAGTTCATACATGATATGCCTCTAGATTTTTCATGAATAAAACAATAATGGGGGAGCCAAACATTAGAAGACTAAATCCATGTTTGTGAAAGTCATTGGTGGTTAGAGACATTGAAATAAATATAGATATTTTTCAATGTACCCTCATGGATGATATTTGTATTAAATTCTCTTAGTGGTTCCATGTGCCTATAGATAAAATTCAAATAATATTGGTTAATATTGTAGGATCAATATAAGAATCACATGATAGAATGAAAACCCAATATCTCATATGTTAATTTTTTTAGAAGAAGAATCCTAGAAACTATCTATGGAGAATAAACATATGATTAAATTGTTAAATATATGGTCATTGGGTTATTTTTCCCAAATGTATTTTATAAATCACACTAATTTGGAAGAAAAAAGGATGGTTCAGAGAAGCCCTTATCCTCTAGTTTAGTATTTCAACTATAATGAACAAGGGAATTATGTATGAAAATTCTTTAAGCTAAGGGTTGTTAAAAGGAATGAAAAACAACCACCAAGGCATCAAGGAACTAAATATTCTCTCACAATGGTTTTGGTAGAGACCAATAATTATTTTTTCATTGTTAATTTATCCATTCATTCGTGAATATTAAACATAATATTTGATTCTAGTTCTATACATTGGTTCATATAATTAATGTTTCGTATAAATATTCATACACAACCTCAAAATATGATGGTTTAGTTATCTATGAGATTTTTGAATTGGAAAATAACTGTATCTAAATAATAAAACTAATCCCTAGTTAATGTTTTGGACTAAAAAACCAATAAAATATTTTCTTATGTCTTTTAGTATATATTTATGCTATTTTGGGATTTTATTGTCTATATTTATACTACGAAAAAATCAATTTTCAATAAAGGTGGATCACTCTTCACATCCTGAGGAATACTACAATTTATGAAAATTTTCGATAGGATGGTGAATCTCTATTATAATCATTATCAAAAATTTGGATATTATTTCCTTATTATAAATAATATCTAGCTTAAATGATTGAGTCAAAAGATAGAATAATTCTCGATGACATACCAATTTTGAGGAACTATAATGAGGTATTCATATAAGAATTATCCGGAATTCCACATGACCAATAGGTTGATATCTCAGTTGAACATATTCAATGATCTATTCCAATATTAGAGACACCATAATCAATTTACACAATTGAGTTGGAGTAACTGAAGATTAAGTTAAATGAAAATCTAGACAAGGGTTTTATACCCCTGAGTTCTTCACTATGGGGTGCGCCAGTCCAATTATCAATGAATAAGGATAGATCAATATACATATGGATTGATTATATTGAGCTCAAAATAATAATAATAAATAACATGTATACCCTTCCATTTATAGAATACATGTTCGATTGGAAATGTGGGGATATGTATTTCTTAATGGCGGACATTCAGTTGGGATATAACCATGTAAAGGTGAAGAAGGAAGATATTCCCTATATTAAATTTAGAATAAGGTGTGGACTATTTGATTTCACAAGGGATTCCCTTTGAACTCCCAAATGGTCCCTAATTTTCTTGGTAATAATGAATATAGTCTTCAAATATTACCTAGAAAAATATTTGGTAGTCTTTTATTGATGATTATAAGATATACACTAATAGAAAAGAGAAACATGAGAGTCATTTTCATATTATGATAATGAAATTGAGAAGAGATAAACTATGTGCAATGCATAGTAAACGTGAGCCCTTGATGGAGGGTTTATCATTCATGGGGAATGTTATCAATTTTAGTGGGATATCTGTAGACCCTTATAAAGAAACGAAAATTGAGGAGTTCCGCAGGACAACATCTTTAACTGATACCATTAGATTTCTTAGCTTAGATTGTTACTAATATTGTTTTTTATGAATTCATTATGACTATCTGACCCACTAACATAGTAAACAATGAATGAGGTAATGTATGTATAGATTGAATGATTTTAGGAAATCATTAAGGTTTACAATATGTGGCTAATCACTGCACCATTTCTTACAGTACCAATTATTGGGGAAGGATTTTTTATATAAATTTCTGATTGTATACATGACATGGGTTTTTTATGAAAATATAATTATAATGTGATAGCCAATGCCTCTCAAAAGTCTAAGGTCCATGAGTAGAATAACCCAATTCATGATTTCGATCTAAAAACTATTATTTTTTCATGAAAATTTGGAATCACTGCCTCTATTATGAGAATTGAATCATATATACCAATTAGATGTTACTAATGTATATAATAAAAAAACAAACTCAAAAACCATCAAATGATATAGTTACATCTTATCAAGTTCTATGATTTTTTTATTCGCTATCATCCTAGGATGGAAAATATTTTAGTGGTAACCTTATACTATATACATGATTCTAATTGAGAAATTTCACATATTCAGAGAAATGAAAAGTATGGATCTGGAAATCATAATAGCATTGAATATATCTTACCTTTCACAAATGATTTACCAACCCTCTATCCAAGATAATTTCAAGGAGGATCAAATGGATGATATGTAGCTAAAACTAAGGTGAATCCCACAACGAAAGGGATGTTACATGAGTACGACATCGATGATGATGGTGGTAAATGGTTTGGAACTAGGATTTATGGGACCATGTCATATATGATACTGAATTAGCTATTGTATAATTCATATAGGTCATCTTTCTCCATCCTTCCGTAATTTACTAAGGTATACACTGATCGTCATGAACACTTATGGTGGGAAAATATGAAAAAGGATATTGTACGGTATATATAAAGGTGATTGGTTAGTCCTTATTTCAATTCATCGTGATAGAAGTCCAAATTTATGGGGAAAACATTTTATATACCAACGTATAAATGGATTAATATCACTATGGACATTTTCACTTGTTTCTTAAAAACAACCAAATGAATAAATTTAATGTTGTTGTTTTAGATCCACTCTCTAATAATTCCAACTTCATTTATATTAATGAATATTATTCCCTTGAAACAAAATTCCAATTTATATGTCAAGGAATTGGTGAGGTTTCATGGGTACCACATGCGATAATAGTATATCATGATCTAGTGTTCTTGTATAAATTCTACATAATAATTCAACATGAATTTAATAAAGAATTTAATTTCAGAACAACCAATCACCCACAAACTAATTACTAATTTGAAATGACTTTTTATATTGACAAGGAAATGATTAGATCATTCTCAATGGAATTTAAATGTTTGTTTCTTCTGAAAATCCCATTGGTTGAGTTCTCATACCAAAAAAGAATCCACTTGAGTATAAAAATGGATCCATATGAATATATACATAGGAAGTGATGCAGCACACCAACCTATTGGGATTTAGATGTAAAATTATTGTTACATGGAAATGATATTATACAATAGATTCTATAAAAAGATCAATCCTTCCTAAAAAATATCAAATCATATATGAATTGGTTAAAGTGAAATGACTAAAACATCTAAAAGGTGTTTAGAGTTTGATATTTGAGACAACATATTCTTTCGAATATCACCATGGAAGAGAGTTATTCGTTTTTGAATTAAAGGAAACCTTAGCCCAAAGATCATCGTCCCATTTTAGTACCTTGATCTCATAGGTAGAGAGGCGTATAGACTTTCACATTCAACGAATATTGATTAGGTTCAAGTCATGTTAAATTTATAATTTTTAAGCGAGTGCACAACTTATCCCTCAAATGTTCTAAATCTAGAGGTGGTATAACTGGAGAGAAACCTCTCATATGAAGGGAAGTCAATGATGATCTTGGACCATATAAAAACATTCCTCTACACCAAGAAAACTCATGTTGTAAAAGTGATATGGAGGAATAATAATTATGAAGTGGCATCATGGGAACACTTAGAATAAATGAAGTATATGTACCCTCACATGTTTTCGACATAGATTGTTGAAAAATATTTACGGGTAAAATTTTTTAAGTGGTGATAATATAATGAACTATAATTTTATCCATTAAATTTACCTTCATATATTTATTTTTTATATTATAAAACATCTACATCACATATAAAAACTAATAAAAACCTTGTTCTCATAAATTAGAAATTAAATAAGTGGAATTTATTATAGAACAAATATTGATGGGATTGTAACCTTGCCGTAGGAATAGTTAGACGAAAATTAGGAATACTAATCTGGCCAAAATAATAGTAACCCCACCTAGGAATGTATAAATAGAATTTAGGTATCTTATTAATTAAAATATGATAATTTTTTTTATCATTTTTAATATTTAAATGTTTCAAAAATTATTAATCTAGTATTGGATTCTTTTATAAAACTCAAATGCTTGTCCACAGTTTTTTAATTAATATAATGATATAAAATAAAATTTATTTTCATAAAATATGTTAATCGATTAATATTTTTTCTTATGATTATTGGAAAATTTTATGAGTCATGAATTAATTTTTCAATATGTTATAAAATTGGTTATAATATTAAAATTGTTATTTTCTAAATATATGATCATTTTAATTATAAATTAAAATTATTATATTTAGAAAATAATTTTCATAATTTGGAGTCTATTTTTGAGATCTACATGATGAAAAAATATTTATGAATTTTGTTTTAATTTTTCTAAAATATTCGAAATTTTGGGGAATCCTAAAATACAATAAATTTTAGTATTCAACATTATAAGTATATAAAAAAATTTCTGATTCATGAATGAGACCCTTATGATTTAAGTTACTATTATCTCATAATAACATGATATGTACAATTTAATTAGTCCCATAAATCAACACTATTGATATTCCTGATCCAAAATAATAAGAAAATTAGTTAAATAAAAAAACACACACCTCTCATCCCCCTATAAATTCATCACCTCACCACCTCTTCTCCTCGCACCATATAAGAACTGAATCATGAAAATTGTATGCCCAATTCCTCACCCAAACCTGATTATCACATCTTGGTAATTATGGTATCACTGAAATACAATTTCAAAGGGAATTATCTAGGTTCTCAAGGAGATGATATTGAAGATTAAAAACCTCCAACATTCTATCTTATTTTATTTTAGGTTGTTGTCCTTTTCCCACCTCCCCTATCCAAAATGAACTGATAAATCTAGTATCGCACATATAATGTAATTTTATTTTTTAATGGAATATCCTTCATCAAATCTATTTTCTTATACTTTTCTTTTAAAAATGAAAACATAATATATCGTCTGTCTATTCACCGACTTCGTTTATGAAGACTTCTCCTTTTTTCATTTCCTCCAGTAATTGCGGTCATTAAACCATTTTTTTGGTTCAACCAAATTATAAAATTTATATTATAACTTATTTAATATTAATAAAATGGTATATAAATATAATATTAAATAAAATATTACTAATTCTAGATTGTTAAAAAATCTAAAAAATAAACTAATCATTATTCCTTCATGTTCTAGGCATATTGGTATGGGTAGTTAACTAAGAGTGGTATAGGGTATATAATTCCAATAATAATTATCCTTCCATTAATAATTATTCATATTATTTTTCTGTTTAATCCTATATTTTTACTCATACAATTTACCACTATATCCAAAAATGTGATTTTGAAATAAAAAATTATATTTGAGGAAAAGAATATCCAAAATTATCTAGAATAAAAATGACAATGAATCCATGAAATATAGGCTTTCAAAATTGAAAAATTAAACACAAAAACTCATCAAAAGTTCTATATATGAACATTATAAAATTATAATAAATCACATATATTTATAATAGGTTCAAAATTAATTTATTAATCAATCTGATCTCATTATATAAGACATAAAGTGCGAGTGCAGAACTCATTCAAACTTGACATAAGTGATTCAGAAATAAAATACATTTTTAATTTAGGTTATGACTTATCTATAATTACTAATATGTAATTATTTATTGATATTATGTACTCATAAATTCAATGTTTTTGTTATATTAATTTTTATCTAACTCAATTATTATTTTATTAATAGAGGAATACATCTATTATGAGGTTCCCTTTTCAATTACGGTTGATAAGAATGCCATATTATATGGATGTTTCCATTTTATAACCCATTCAAATGAAAAATTGAAAATATATTTTAATCCACCATTATTTTTATAGAATCAAACATTTTTTCAAGAAGAACTATCTATGTTTATTTCTGGTTTTGTACGAATAATAATGCCTTTTCAGATTTAAAGAAACATTATTATATTCTCTTAAACATCACTACTATGGATCATTTCTAATGTTTCTTAAACACTTTTTTTTAAATGTTTTTAATTTATTCAAACACCATTTATAATTATATATGACAATTTTACCTTATAAATGACCATGTAAGATTTAAATCCATATTTTAGGAAAAACATTATGATAATACCTTTGGTTATTCCTTTATGAAATGATTATGATATCCATTTCCTTCCATGGGAAACCCTTATGTATAGTATATATTGTTGATTATTCATGTGGAGAATATATACATGAACATGTTATGATTAGTGCAACCAGATATCACTCAAAATCATTTGTTACTGCTTAGTCACATGATATGTCATGTTAGTCTAGGGAGTAAACCTAATATGATTATAGTTCAATGTCCACCTTTTGATATAGTCATAAATGTTTCCCATGAATCATGTTTATTAAATAATATATATTACATCCACATTTCTATATATCCATTATTACATGATCTCATGTTCTTTTTTATGTTACTATATGTTTATTCTTTTTTTATGCTTATTATGTCATCATGTTGTGAATTCTAACTCATTTGATATTCTTTAATCCTATCTTAATTCCTTTACTATGATTTTTAGTTAAACCATTTATTCATGTATTCCACTAGTTATTCTATACAAATATAAAGGATAAAAATATGTTAGGATATCATTATGATGTTTAAATAAAATATTCTTTTATTTTTGTTTCCTATTTTCAAATTATCTACCTAATATTCCATTGTATTAGGATTTCTAAACCGTGGTTTGTATTTGATGGTTAATTATACTCATACTCTTTTAATAAAATGTGTAAAATTCTAGGGTCTCTATAGGTTTCCTCTTATATCAATGATAAAACAATATCATATAAGAATAAGATAAATATAGAAAATATAGAAAAATAGTAATCTCAGGATCGACCCACAATAAGCACATGGAAGATTATATACCATTATTATAATAAATCTCTAAGTATATATTATATTTTTAAATACATTTTATATCAAAATTTAAAAAATTTATATTTATATAGGGAGAAAAATTTGTGAAATTCACTAATATACAAATCTGTTGTGTTAGTATATCCAACCATGGTATCTCCACATATGGTTCCTAAAAATATGTTTTCAACTATTAAGAAGTATGATCCATATTATTATTAAAATATAATTAAATAGTAAATAATTAGGGTTATTGAACACTAGTTTTTTACATGATAGTAAATAACTTCATTCAATGTTGGAAAATTATGTCGATAGATTTAAATTAAAGGAGGCCTCAAAAAAGGGACATATAACGTAAAATAATTAAGGGACTTGCCCAATAAAATCATCTATTAATTAATGGTTGTAATGTATCAATAATTTATTTTTTTAATGATTTATTAATATAATTTATTGAAATAAAATGGTGGTCACACATATGATTAATGTAATTTAAATTCCAATTCAATAAATTTATAAAATTAATTAAATATTTTTTTCATAAAAAACAATGAATCATTTTTTCCGAAATTACAGGTCCACCTAGAAGGGTGAACCAATCCTTCATAGGAATTTAAAAAGGAATGAGGTAATATATCTTAAACCAATACAGAAATGAATCTTAGTTTTATGTAGGAATTTACATATAGTGGCTTATAAAAATATGGATATTATTATAAAAAGTTATAAATAATTATGGATATTTTAATAAATATATTATTATAAGGGGGAGATATTAGGATTATTTACTACTATATGTAAAAAATTAATTTTATAAATTTTATGAGTTTTTTTAAATAAAAAATATCTCAATATTTACTAATAATTTATATGGATTGTAAAAGAAGGATACACATTTTCTAACAAAGTGAATCCAATTTTTTCTATAAAATAAAATTTCTTCAATATATAGTGGAAAATAACATGTGACTAAATTTAATAAGGCAGCAGTTACTTTAAATTTATCAACACACATAAAAAATTCTACAAATTTGAACAAGGATTGCCAAAAAATATTATCTACTAAGTTTGGAATATTCTAATAGACTGATCAATATAAAAGGTTTGATATTTATTTATTAATTAATGAAATGGATGATACACAAAATATGTTGAATGGTTATGAAATTAGATAATACATTCTATCTATAGAGGTACATAAAGGTAAATATAATTATAATTCATAATTGAATAGTTAAATCAAATTTGAGTTATAATTAAAAGATTTAGTGGGTTGAGGGGAAATTTATGGCCTTATTGTATGTATTTAAGTACTGATTAAAACCCATATTATTACCATATTTTTTGGTTTTCCAACATAAAAGAGTTAATCTATAGTTAATAATGGAAGAAGAAAAATGGCGAGTATTATAATTTAAATACAGTTTGATAATATTTATCCATCATGGTGTATAAAAAATGTTATATCCCTGAAAAAGAATGTTTGATAGAATCCCCTGATGGGGATATGATATCATGTCAGATAACATATATTTAATCATTTAGGTAAATCTATAAATCTGGGTTTCCCATGTAAAATTATTTTTGAATTATTATTTCCACACTCTAAATTAATAATTTCATTTTATAATATAAGGATATTAAATGGGAAAAAATATTGAATAATGGGAGTGAAAAATATATTTCACATTAAATGTTTTGATATTTTTATTGATGTAGAGTGTTGGTTCATGAAGTTTAATATATTTTTTTCAAAAAGGAAATATGAATCTAAATTCATATTTAATATCACAATGTGTTTCATAAATGAAAATTATTAATTTCTAAAATTTTCACACTAAATTTCAATAATATGGTTTACCTTATAGGGATATAGTTGATTGTTGTATAGTACATAGCTATCTAACATGTTGAGTGATGATTGTTCTTAAAATTATAATAAAAAATATAGAAAATAAATTCCCATTTAAGGACATTCAAATAAATTTATGGAGTATTTTTCGGGTGAGAATACATTGAATATTACATTATATATTATTAAAATTATGTTGGAGAGGAAATTAATTTAATTTAGAGATCAATATGGCATAAAAAAATATAAATGGTGTGGTTGAACAATCATGATCTTACAGCTTTCTTTATTATAAAGGTAATTTTTTTGGGAAAAAAACATGTGTTCTTTCTAACGATTAAATGTAAATTTATTATGCAATTGAAAATGATGAATAATATTATAGGTGATCATAAATTTAATTAATATTTTTTGTTATGTTTTATAGTATAGAAATCTGAAAAGGGTAAAGATATGTTCATAGAACTATCTATGACTTGTTTTAATTAGTTTTAAAGAATATGGATATATTATTTTGTATTATTTAAAGTATTTATGTTTTTTTAAATATTAATACAAGGTCAATCATTTTATAAGAGTTATCTATAGGTGTAGAAAAAATCCACAGGTCACATAACCTATATACTGATCAATCCATGGGAAAATATTCCCTAGATGAGTTTTTGGGAATTTTTAGTAATATATTGTATTCTGTAGGTAGTTTTATTATAGAGAAATACTCTCACAAGAGAAAAAATTGGCCTATGTAACATAGATTCAAGATAATGAGGTTGTTAATTATAGTAATGAACCATAAATTGTTTTTGAGGATATTAATAAGGTGATTAATATTGATTGAGTAGGACACAAAGTATTTCAATTGAATCATCTATAATTTAATTAAACTGTGAAATTTGTTTCTTTATAATAGAAAATTTCATTTCTTGTATCCATTTAATATTAAATTTTAATCAATTTATTTATTTTATTCTCATAAGACTAATGGAAATTTAAAAAATCTAGAATGGATAAAGAAATAAAAATGAGTAATTGCAATAATTTTTATGAGTCATTATGAATCTGCATAGGTATCAATTAAAATAAATATACAAGTCATTTTCATGTAGGGAAGAAATTATGGTTATGTATGGGGAATTGATTTACTCATCTCAGATTGATTACAATTCAATGATAGTTTATATTTGAGTCATTGATACTCAATTTATGAAACATTTAACTCCATATGAGAATTTTTTGGGTGAATACATTTGTGTATGATTCATATAAATTAATACATCCATATGTGTGATTCCAAAAAAAATGTTGATTTTTTGTTTATATAAGGTTCATTCCTAAAATAAATAGTTATCATATATAGAAAATGATAAATTTGAATCCTTAGTTAGGTAACCATGTGTAAACTCTATACCATTGATAAGATTTTACGCAAAATAACATTTATTATATATTAAGTATCATTTTTTCTATTCATATACAATACAGCAGTGAATATAAGAAATTTTTTTAAAATGATATTTTGAGTTTCAGAAATAAATATTCTTAATTAGAAGATATATGAGAAGATTTTACATTTATTATTTCAATATCTAAAAGTAAAAATACAGTGATTTTCATGATTCAACTATTATATGAGGATGAAATAATTTAAATAAGTGAGGTGGAAACTTTTCTAAAATTTCTGATTTTTATGTGAGGATAGTATAAAATGAATTTTTTTATCAACTAATGTAATATATCAATACATTTTATGGATTTCAATTCTTCAATTAAAACAAAATTATATTTGATTCACAATGAATTACAGATTAATGTTTTGGGAAGTGATTTTGTTTATTTAATATAATTATATTCAGTACCCAAACATTATAATAACATTTTTCATCCCATGGGGAGAAAACCCATTTTAAACTATTTAGTACTTTAGGTTATTTAATTTATAGTCACAGTGTGTTTTTATAATGAATTATCTATGATATATTTTAATATTATGGGTCCTAATATTTATATATTATAATATAGATCCTATATACTGTTGAAATTTATAATTTGGGAAAAAATTATGTTATTATCAATATTAGAAAGGAGTTAGTGTTTGGGTAAAAATAATAACCTTGAACATGTGGGAAAAATAATATGTAATTGAATGAGAATTGAAATGATGATCTGAGAGGAACCATGGTTTACACAATAAAAAGAAATGATGCATTTTAATTTTGATTCAAATATTATAATATTGATTTTAATTATGGTAAATACATTTTTGGTGACCTGTATTTAAAAATTAAATGGGATAGGGTGTTAAGAGTGTCACAGAAGATAATCTCTTTACAAAAAGGGTTTGTGAAAGGAAAATATAAAGGTCTCAAAGAGGAGAATAACATTAAATAGATCTGTAAAGAGGTGAATTAGAGTATCATGGAATATTAAAAAGTATAATTCAACATTTTTTTCCGAAGAAAATATTATCAAATATGTGTAGAAATTAAAAATATATTCTTAATATAATATATTTTTTAGAGTAGAAAAAAAGTAAAATATAAAGATAATCAGAACAATGACATGAATAAAGTATACTTGATCTGTCTATATTGGCCTAAAATATTATTTGGGAGAATGAATCTTGGGATAATATAATATATGTGATTTTATACTTTGGTTGAAATTAGAAATTCAATATCATACATTCATGATTTAAATTTTATGTTAATCATGGAATCAATGATGTAGAAGACATTGTAATAATATACATTGTGTAATGTCATTTATATTTTCAGAATTTATTCATAATTTTTGTGATAACAATTATAAATCCATATATATAATATGGTTACATGATAAATCCTAATAGAGCCACATTTTTTATGTAAGATTATAGAAGAATATATTTTAGTCGGTGAATCTCAATCACATCAAGGAGTTGGTTTCACGCCTCATGGATGAACCATGTAAAAAATATCCTATTATTATCTCTATTTATTTTCTACATTGAATTATTTATTGTGGGATGAGATTACCAAAAATTTATACATTTATATCTTAAACAGTAACTGGAAGTGTAATACCCATGTAGGGTGTAATTCCCCCATTATTTTAGAATATATTTCTCCTAAATAAATATTTTGTGCTCTTTAGCCGATGAGGTTTGAAGAAACAAGATTAGTTGGATAATAATTAATTATAAAATAAAATAATATTTATTATTATATATTTTAAATAAAATTGATTAAATAAATTTCTTTTATAAATTGCCAAATTATCTCAAGGTAGAATAGTTAATTCATTATAAAATTTTTTGATCTATTTTATGGTATTTTGAGTTTTAATTAAATGTATATATTTTTATGAATGATATCATTAAAAATTATTTATAAAATTTATTCAACCCACAAAATTAATTATTTATATTTATGAATTGGTTATCTAATGATACGTTATACTTATTTAATAATTTTTTTTCGAACTAAATAGTAATTTATAAAAATATATTTATATATTATTATATATGACTTATTTAAATTTAAATTTTTATTGTTTAGGAAATTAATCATATTTATAAGTATTTTTATGTATTAAAAAAAATAATTATCATTCCTATATTTCTAATTAATTTATCCTAAATGATGATTAAATCGTTAAAATGTCAAATTGGATATTTTTTAGAAAACTATTTTCCCCTATAATGTATTGTTTAGTGATAAATTGAATATTTACTATTTATAAATGAATACAATTATATCATTACTTTACAATTTCATTAAAATAAATTTACAATAAGTTAATGGTTTAGGTAACAAATTGTATTTAAGAAAATCATTTACCGGCTTCATGATATACATTATATAAAAATTATTTTTATATTTTTTGTGTGGGAATATTGAAATTATTTTTTGAAATAATTATAAATTTAATCTAATAAGAAAATAAATATTTTGAATACTCATATAAAAATATAGAAATAATATCAATATTATTTTCATTTACATGAAATAATTACTATGGTAAAAGTTATGTTATCTGGGGAATGTTTAAAATTATATTAATGTGGTTATACTTTGGGGTAAGCCTTATAATGATTGAAAACCCTTATTTTTGTTTGATTTGTTGAGTATATTCATAAATCCTCATGGGTTTTCATTGAAATTGGTGTTATATAATACCAAAATTCCAAAGAAAAAGAAATTATATTATTTTAATGTTAAAATTATTTACAAGGGTTCCACTCCACTAACTAATAAATGGGAACCTTCTCTCCCGACTAATTCATACACTTGGATTAGCTTAGATTAACCATGAAGTGAAAAATCTTATCCAAAAATTACATACTAGAGTATGATGTTTGGGTATTAGTTAAATAAGAACCTAAAATAATTAAACTGTGAGACAGTGGATTATGAATAAGGAGAATGTTGTTTGATTTAGTATGAAGGAAATCATAGATTGAGCAGTGGTTTTATGTTATTGTGTAGCTTTTGTTAGGATTTTTATGTTTTATTTCAAATTGAGGATTATTTTACATTCCTTCCATCATAAACCCAATAAATTTATTTTCCAATAGATATTCATTGGATTCACAACTATTCATTCAATTTTCCCAACATTAATACTAAAAATAACTAAAATTTTTCTTTAATGAAAATCTGAACTTATTTCTATTTTTTTGTAAGAAATATTTTCCCTCTATATTCATGTTAATCAAAATAGTACTATATATATGGTTATAAACATTTAAGTGATTTATGAAGTCATGTTTCTTATATAAATCACTATTTTAGAAAAATATATCAAAAGAATTTGTTAATATTTGTTCAAACATTTAAATTTTGATATTCTATACGAAAAGAACAAATTAATATTTTATTAAACATTACATGATGATTGAATTTTCCCACTATCATGTACATTCCTTATCGTGGTTATTCAATTAAAATTCTCATATTATTTTAAATAAAATTTATTCCCATTATTCTTGAAATTTTTGGTTTTTAAATCATATAAATAAAATAAAATATTTTAAATATTTTATTGATTTTTTTGATATATTATAAAATTATTTTTTATCTAACTCGATATCCATTATGTATTTTACTGTATCACTAAGAATATGACCTTATGATTTATTCCACATTATTTCACTAATGGTTTATTATTATGTTGTTTTATGGACGTATTCCTAACTCCTCTTAAAATCATATGGCTTAATTATTCTATGATGATGTGATGAATATTTTTGTGATCTTATGGAATATATATGTATAGTTTATAATTATACAATGGGGGGTCTATTATTTCCATCAAATACAATGTTTAATGTTTTATATCTCATTATCTCAAAGCTTACATTTATGGTTGTGCCATGACATAAAATAGTACATGGACGGTTTTCCCATACCGAATACGAAACATGGTTGTTTAAGAAAATCATATGATGCTACCCTTGTGGTAATCCCATTCCTACAATGTGTAAAATGACTTCGGTCGTATAATTGGCATATGATTTATATGAATTTTTGATGATAAACATTTTATCCAAAAAAATTGTCTTGTTAATAACATATTCTCCCATGGTTTAGGATTATGTCCTAATGATTCTTCACTTTTATGAATTGTATCATTTGTTATGAAAAATAATTATTCGATAACACATGATTTAAGGTGTCTAATGTACTATGTAGGTCTTTATATGATGTTATCATGGCCAATATGCATATTATTATCTTATGCGCACTAAATATCATCGATTGGTTCCTAAAATTATTTCCCTTACAATTTTTTTGATATCATCCTTTCTTACTCTTACATTTCAATAGTTATGAGGAATTTTATTAAGTAGGGAATGCATTTAAAGTTAATTATTTTAGTTCAAAATTGTTGGATATATTTAATATTGGTAATAAATGAGTTGATTATGTTTTAAATATCAAAATAAAAAGATCAGTAATGGTTCATTAGAATGTATCATTGGGTGAAATATAGTGTTTTAATTAGAAATAAAAATATTATATATATATATATATATATTATACATCATTCACCTTAGTTGCGATAAAATATGTGTTTTTTATTCATTAATGAGGAATGATTGGATATATACTCTTGAAAACTATTATAAAAAAATCATATATGATGGGCATGTGGTGTCAATGTTTATTAAAAATGATCCATAATTTACAACATCATATAAATAATTTTTATTATGAGATGAATTTTCACATATATTATTCATTCCAGATACTCAATTTGATTTTATTGTTTTTATAAAATTTCTACAACTACGATAAAAAATGTAAACAGTCAATGTGATAAACAATATAATGACCATCATCATGTGAAACAAAATTTAATGTGTTTGTGTTGAAAAATATTCTAGAAATGATCACCCAAATATATCATGAAATTAACGGTAAAATGAATCATTTTCATTTTGAAAATGTACCAATGAATGAAAAAATCAATATAGATTTATTAATTGATAAATTATATGCATCTTATTGGGTGTCTACTAATAAAAATACTTTTGACAAATTGGTCAATCATAAAGAAATGTTATTTCTATTCTCATGTGCTCAAACTAGGAATTAGTTTTTGAGATGGTATAATTTGGATAGTGATACAGATTAATGGTGAAATATTATCTATAATAAAATAAAGAATGCTGAAAATATAAAAATGGAATTGAAAGAGTTTAATTAGATTTCTTCATTTTTTTCAGACTCTTTGAACTAAAACTTGGAGGGAACTATTTTAACAAAAAATAATGATGAATCTATTTGAACCACTAAGGAAAATTTTCAAATATATTTAATATATTGTACTATATTGGTCATAGAAAATAAAGAAATTGATAATTACATTAGTAGATAAAAGAAATTTCATTAAAATAACATGGATATATGTGCCTTTGATATATATAAAGAATATGTTTTTATGTCCTCCTATGTTTGAAATGGGAATTGGAGACTCCCATCATTCTCTTATTTTGTGGAAATAAAGTGAAAATTGATTATTCATGGAATTTATAAATATAATAAAATTTGGGAATGCGTGGTTTTAAAAATTCATTTTTTCTAGAGATATATCATGATTAATATAGTAAAGTTTCTCTATGTGTTGGTTAAATACTTTATGTGTGAAAGAGTGTGTCATTAAGCACATGAATGTTGAAAACATATGGGTAAAAAGAAATATCAAATAGATGTATTACCTAAAATATAATGATTCAATTATTGATTATATTGAAACTATTACAAAACTATGATAAATCATGAATTAATAAAGATAATTGAAATCAACAAAAACATCATCCAATGGAAAAATGGATGTCTTATCTGAATAGAACTAATAAAGGGATTATGATTTGTTTTTCATTAAACATAACATCCACTATGGAACTTCTAATGACTATTTTAACTAACGTTCTACCCTATCTAACATATATATATATAATTTTATAATGGTATAAAATTAATATTTAAAATATTAATTATTTATTTATCAAATAAAATTATGAGTTTTAGGAAAATTTCATTTCAAGACTATAATTCCTATTTGAAATTATTTTTCGTGAATATACTTCAAAAAAATGTTTTTTTACCTCTTTAAAAGAATATTATGTGGTTCTTGACAAGGAATAATTCAATATATATGAAGGCCATATCATATTTTAAATAATAGAAATCAAATTCAAAATTTTTGAATGACATATGATTATCTATTATTTAATTGATGATTTTGAAATTCCAATGGAAATTACATCAATTATAAATGTTTTACAAACTTTTAGTGAGGGTTATATTAAAAAAATTAATAGGAATTAAATAACCCTATAATATACTCCTATGTTTATGGAATTTAATAATTTATTTCCTATAGTGTTTTTTAGTTATCAAACATATTAGGATGTTGAATTTTTAGTAGAAATCATATCAGGTGCCAAACCTATTTAAAAGTCTCCATTAAGGGGCCCTAATTGATATGTGAAAATTAAATAAGGAGCTATAGATGAATCTAGCTAAAAAATTTAAAAAAAATAATTCATCTCCATGGGGTTCACATATTTTTTTTGTTATGAAGAATGATGGGTCAATGGTGCATTTCTTTGATTACTGAGAACATTTCATCATTATTTTAAATAATAACAAACCCTAACCCAAAAAGTATGGGTACTAAAAAGAAATTCCTAGAGTTCAACGCATGAAAATAAATTATATACAATCTTGTTATCATTATATAAGGATCCAAAGGTATTTTATTTTAAAGACAACTTATATAAGAAGTATGAAAAATATCAATTTATAGTGATTCCATATAGACTTACCAAGTCTTATTGTGTATTCATGGAATTAATTATTAATTCCAATTTTGATTAAAAAGAATGTAATTTGGTAGAATATATTGTGGATGTTATTATATATTACAATATAGAGGAATACTATATAATTATATTCAAGATTATTTTAAAGATATTGAGGAAGTTGAATTTTTATACCAAATTTAGAATGATTGAGTTATTCATACATAATTTATATACTGAGGTTCATATAATTGTATTTTATGGATTCTATATTGATATATCAATGAAAAATGACATTTAATAATGTCCAAGACCATCCAGGGTGACTAAAATCCATAGTACCCATAGTTTGATCAGAAAGTTTTGATTCATTATTATTAATTTCTCAACCTTATAAAATTAATTATGTAAGTTTATTTTTAAGGTTTCAATGTTCCATTCGAAATATGGATAAAATTAATGCTTCATGGATGTAAATATAATGTTGGTATATTTAATTGTTCTAATACGAACCACTACAAGATACAGTGTTTATAGTAGTAATGTTTTCTCAAAATTATAGGGACACTATCTTTATAGATAATGGTGTAATATATATATTAAATGAAAAAACATATATTATATATTCACATCAATGTATTTGAATATGATCCATTTTAAATAGTTTGATTTGATTAATGTTAATAAATTCGCAATAAATTACATCTAGGGGAACGTAAAAAAGGTGGTCGATTCTCTAACATAAAAATATCATTTCATCATGTTCATGATGAGGGTTAAAATTGATATGATATGTAGATATTTATAAATGATAGACCTTGATATTGTGATGAAATTTTAGAAATCCAAAAATCCAAAAATAAATGTCTGATCATACATTAAGGTAATAATTAAAAATGCGAATAAAAATTATTTGGCACTGAAATAGAAGGAAATGAATATTTTAGAGGTCAAATGTGATCAGTAGGGAGTGACATGATTCTAGAACCAGATATATTTCCCTTCGATGAAATAATTAAATGAGTATGTATTGGTTGATGTGTATAGATCCTCATTTATAATACATCCTAGATTAAAAAATATATATATAGGTCTCAAAGACATTTCTTATTGGGATATCATAAAGATGGAAAAAATTGAGAACGTATCTCAATGCCTATTATGTATGAAATTTTGGACTGAATGATTCAATTGTGATAGTTTAAATATAGCATACATTTTTTGCATATTGGAAAACATATAGAATAATTTAATAATAGGAATCATAAATAGATATGATAGTGGAATTTCATAGGAATAATCATTTTAATGGGGTAAAATATAACATACTGTGAATTAATAATATATTTTTCTCAAAATAATTTGATGTTTCTGATATATTCGAATACACGTAACACCACACAAAAGTACCAAAGGGATAGTTAAAATATAATAATGGAATCAAATTATTATATATTTAAATTAAATGTATAAAATTAATTACTCCGTGAAAATGGGAATATTTACTTATGAATCCCCCAGTAATTCTTGGGAAATATTTTTGACATTTTTTGTTGATTTATTAAATATAACATAATTAGATAATTATGTGTAATAGTATTAATAAAATTAATCTATAAAAATTTCCTATAAATTAAAAAAATTAATTAATAACATTTATAAAGTAGTTAATAAATGATAGAAATTCTATTATATTTTTTCATTATTTAAATTCAATATTTTTTAAAAAAATTTTGTAAATATATACGAACTATTTAATGATAATTATATCAAATTAAGAGTATTGAACATATAAATAAATATTATTTTAAAAATTATAATTATATTTAATATCCATATATTTATTATCAATTGGTTATAAATGATAATAAATTCATTGAGGGTATGAAATGAATTTTTTAGGAAACTATTTTTTAATTTATTTTTCAATAACAAATTTATTTAATCACTGTTAAAATATGATTTTAATTTAATATATTTATTAAATATTAAATAAAAAAATTATAACATGTTTATTAATTGTCAGTATATGATAATAAAAAATATTTTCCTTAAAAAAACTTTTAAAAATAATTCTTTGGAATATTATGAGTGATTGTTAGAAGTAATTTTTCCCAAATCACAACTTGAACATAATGAAATCAATATCACTTTTGGAATCCTCAAAATCTAATTTTATAATAAGTAATATTTTATTTTTAAAAATAATAAATATTTACCTTGGTAAAAGATAAATTATCATTTTAAATTTAAACAATGGATTAAAGGGGTAAATCTAAGGGATATAGATGAAATTATCACAATAATTGTATCATTATTTGATTTATTGAGAGGAAACATATGTATCGAAAACAATTATTTTTAATTAGGATTACAATATGTCATTTCACCATTATAATTAATTTATATAATTTTATTTTTTAGGATATATACAAGGGGACACTCCCCCAACATGTATAATAGAACCACATCTCCCACCATTTTCACCCACATTATTAATAATATATTTTCCATGTTGTAAAAAAACACATTATAAATGTCATTACCATATCCGAAAAGTTATTATATCACTATAATACAAAACATAAAAGGATAAATAGTAATGAAAAGGATGATATATGGGTAAGATGATGATAGAGTGTGTACGATGTAAGTTAAGACCTGAGATAAGTGTTTATTTAATAATTTCATTTTTATCATTGTTCAATAGATGATTAAATTACAATTTTAGTATACTATTTGTTTTTTCTCCAAAATAGATTATATTATCCTATATTATGGCTATTTTTATGGTTTTCAATTAAATAAATATATTTTATATCCATTTGGTTCAAAAAAATGACCAATTGAATGTTTTTAAAAAATAAAATACTATATAATTTCTTCTTTTATTGTTAATAATGTGTTTCTTATATATATATATCATTTATAACTAGTTATGGTTTTATATTATACTCCTAATTGATTTATGAAATTATTTATGTCTTATCTTTAAATTAAATTTTTATCATTTTAAAAGAATCGTCTTTCCTTTTTCTGAATTGGATATTTTTACATCCATTACAATGCGAGAAATGATTTTTTATGATTTAAACAGTAGAAAAGTATCCCATGTTATTTTCATTTCTTTTGAAAAAATATTACATTATATGTCTCAATATTTAAATAAAAAATCATATTCCAATTATTTTTTAAAATTTAGATATTAAATGTTATAAAGTTAAAAACAGAATTATTATTTTTTGAGATCATATTACTGATATATGATATTAATTAAATGTCAAGATCATTTATTAATTTTTATAACCTACTAGGGATATGATATTATGATACCATCTAAATTATTTTTCTATATATCTTATGATGATTATGTTTTACAGATTTTTTATAAAAAAAAATTTATCAAAAAGGATATTAAATTTCAGATGAAATACTGAATTGATTTTATAATAATCTAGAAATATATGAATAGATAATCAATATGTGGTAGGCCATTATTTTATTTCCCACAAATTATTTATTTATATTCTGATATCTCATGAATAAAAATGGTATTATTGATATTTTCCTAAGAATAAGAGGTTATATGGGAACTTATCTCAAGCATAATTAGTTACACATGTAGTTAGCCTAAGCCCAAGAAGGAACAGTAATGGTTCGACCATGTGACCTATCTGAAACCATTCATCTGGGTACTGTTAAAATCTTATTAATTTGACTATATTTATTCCCCATGAATGTGGTTTATAATTAGTTTATTCTACCATATCTCAAGTCGAATTACTGATGATAGAACACTCTTATGACTTATATATTTAATTTGAAAATATATAGTCCTTGAATAATGAATTATGGTCTATACCTTATTGGGTTTTTTGACATATATGATCATGTTCTCATACCCTTTTTCTTATCATATTCCAACTGATAATCATCGATTGGGATATCTCATGTTATCTTTTACAGATATTTTTATCACAGAATTTATTATCTTCTTATTTTCCTATGTTATGAAGAACTATATAATGTGGGACATGTTTTGGAATTATACTATATCATAAGAACATATTAAGAGATATTTTCAATAATTTATAAATATTTTTGTTAAATATATAGTCTCCAAACAAAATATATCTTTTAGGGTTGGTTTCATGTATAATAAAGTTATATCATTGGTATCTTTCAAAAAATAATGTATTATATATGTATCATATTTGTATATAAGTATCTATGATAGAATAAACCATCAAATGTATACATAAAGATGTCTACTAAAGAATCAAAATTAATATTTTAATATCCCAATACTATATATCATATTATACATTTAAAAAATAGATCCAAATACACTAGGCATTTAATATATGAAAATGTGTTATTCACATCATGTATATGTACTTTACAGGAATAAATAATAATTACATTCCACTAGATTTTTTAAAAAACATTATTTTATCTCATCTAATTTTCAGGTATAGTATTATTCAAATTACATTAGAGAAATAAATTATTACATTACAGAACCAAACCATAGTAGCCAATATTTGGTTTTTAATTTGTTCTATTTTCATAATATACAAATAATTTTATTTCTGAAGACCGAATAGTTTAGTACACTTGAGAACAAGATACATATTTGAAAGTAATATTTTAATTTGAAAAATAAAATAGAGAATGTGTTTTCTTTGAGATCACAATTATTCCTCATAGTGTATCCTTGTATATAAAACATAATAAAGTTCCCAGTATATGGGATAAAATAATACGTAAGAAAGGGGAGAGAAAAGATGATCTATAATATTATTTTTACAATGGGATATATCATGAATTAGTATGATTTATCAATATAGTAAGTTAAATAACAATAAAAAATTCCATTTAATCAATAAATTGATCAGAATAAGGATGGTGTTAATTATAATTAAATAAATCCATTTAAATATTCATGTTTTCATGAATCTTATTCACGGATATTATAACTCAAAAAAATAATTACATGGACATTAATAACTAATATCATAATGAGGAAATACATAATTTTGTACATATTAAATATATAGTTAGTACCTTTTTCAAAAAAAATTAATTATATTGATAGAAACCCATCTAATTTAGTAAATAAAATTGTCTCATGAGACATGTTGATGCATCAAGGGGATATCAATAACCCGGTTGCACCAATCACTTACTAATTCAAATGAATTCCTCATATAAAAAACGATAAACATAATCAATATAAACATAAATGTTGACAAACCATCATACCAAATGGTAGTACATAAACCAATCAAATTAATATAATCATAATTTATCCATATATATATGTACGGTGAATGGTAAAAACAATTATACATCCTCATTGAAATGATTCATAAACAATCATATATAGAGTAATGATGATATCAATAGAACATATCACTATGGTATCATATCTAAAATAACGTTTTTTGATAGTCTCGATGAATATAAATACCATAGAAATAAAAATAAAATAATTTTTGAGGAAAATACACTTTTCACTGAGAAAATAAAATTTTAGAACAAACAAATTCACCAAATATATTTGAAATAATTATCATTTGAAATAAAATTTTAATAATTTTTATATTTTATTTGAAAATATTATTTTTCGTTATGTAATATTGTTCAATTAATTTTGTTACACATGTAATCATATTTCTTTTCACATTTTCATTAAAAACCATGTGAGATTTTTTTTTTCAAAAATGACATCAAGATCTCATTCCAAAAATATTAAAATAAATTCAATAGGTTGAAATTTATTGTATAAATATTTTTGAAATTGAAAAAAATTCAAATATATTTAAAACAATATTTATGTAAATATATTTTCGATATAAGAGAATAATAAATTCATATGTTTTAAAAGAAATTTCCCCATAATTTTAAGTATCGATGAGTGTAAAATTGAACAACTAATAGAAAACGTTCATGAATATTTTTATTAGAAGAAAATTTATTTATTTTATTTTATAAATATCCAATAATTCACCAATGAGGACATAAAAATTAACCATACTAAATAATGATGGGATTTTGAAATAAACCACTACCGCATCAAAAAGTTTTTAATTTTAATCCGCATTAAAATAAAATTAAGTAAATCTTTAAATACCATTAATGTAAATAGATGTTTTATAATACTATTCAAAGGGGAAGTATAAACACAACATAATGTAATATGGGGTGACTGTGGAATATGACTCAAGGAAGTAAAAAAAGTGATATGAGAATCCCTTAGCGGATCATAGACTTCCTTCATATATAACCAAAAAAACTATAAAATAAATTATGGACTATTATAAATCTATTAAATATATATTTATATATAAGTAAATATATGACCTAATAATATTATTTTATCAACTAATAATCATAATTTTTTTGTTAAGATCACTATTTTGTACAATAATTTGCATCATTTTTCATCTCTAACATATTTTGATAATTTTTTATATTTAATTTTATCACGGATACATAAAATCCATAATTTTAACCAAGATATAAATATATTATATATTCGTTATATATTAATTTATATTAACTTATTAAATTAATAGATAGAAAATGGATTTCATAATTCATTAAGACGGTAGGTCACAAGTAATAATGAACGGTGTTTCAAATTTTCTGCACTGAAATAATGAAAATAAAATAAGTATTAATTAATAATTATATAATAATAATAATTTCATAAATACCATGAATTTCAGTAAAATAATTTCTTGTTAACATCTATATAAAACTGAAATGAAAAACATTTCACATTTCTATATGGAGTTGGTAATCCAAACATTCACGATCATTGTTATAATTTTTTAAATGATTTTAAGCTAAGAAGTGAGATTGGATAATATATTTATAGAACTATGTTTTTATCTTAAATATAAAATATATTATTTATCATTAAACATACTTCATTTCATGTAAATATTAATAAAAAAGAAATCACTTCTCTTTGTGAGGTTATTATCTATAGTCTACACAAGTGAAGTTGTCTTATTCCCCAGAGAATATAATTTAAAATTGTATATGTGATATGATAATGTAATTTCTAACAAAAATTTCACAATTATCATATAAATATATTAAATCCATCATTATTGGTATCTATTAAATGTGGTTATGGAAAATAAATCACATCATTTAATGATTTTATAGTACACTATATAAGGAATCAATGATTTCATTTACCTTTCGATGAAAGTAGATATAGATGTGGGTTGTTACATTAATATAATAAAATCTTAGTATATTGGAGATACTGGTTTTATTAGGTTATATTAGATGAATATATTTTATCGTGGTGGGAGAATGAATGAAATAAATATTTTCATTTAAAAAATTTACTTGTTCATCGTAGATCCTCTTTGGGATTATACCTAAATCCCTAAAATATGGGATTTATAATAAAAAAACCACATGTATATGTGGAAGGATTTATTTAAGGGATTATAGTAATGATGTTTCTAAACCAATTCGTTTTGGATGTGTGAAATTTTAAGAAGATACAACATCCTTTTATAAGTGGGTGAGAATAAAATCCTTGAATTTTGGAAAATAATCAATTACACACCCATATTTATCAAGATAACCCCATTAAATAATCATAAATTCCTTAAAAATATACCTTATAATGTTTAAATACGGGAATAAATTCGGCATTAGAAAATTTGGAAGGTTTGTAAACCATAATCTTTTTATTTAACCCTTGGTAATCCCATTTTTTCTGATATTGTGGTAATTAATTTTCTATTATTTTCACTATTCATTGTGGTAAAAATGTATTTCTAAAAAAATTGATAATATAGATTATTATGATTTAAAATATGGAATAGATTTTTACAAATTCAACTCATTGATTTTTTAATTTTTAATTTAACTACAGATGTGGTGAAAAGGAGATTTTCTAATAGAAAATTTTCATAAGTATATATTGTTTTAATATCAATATTCAAAATGAAAATGATTCGAATTACCTAAATTAGTTAAATTTAAATATAATATTACTAATTTTAATTTAATAAAAATTTAAAATAAAATCTAAATTTTAAATATTTTAAATTTAATTGAATTTTTCAATAACCATTATTTTTTACTATTAGTCAAAAAAACAGATATTTTTAGGCAATTCTTAAAAATTATATAAATGAATATATGGATATTAAATTTAACATTTTATATTCATTTTTCAGATACATTTTATACATATTAAAAAAATAAAATTATTTACCCAAAATGAATCTAATCCTTCTTTTAGAAAAATATAGTTTTCCAGAAAACTTTTATTTCACAATAAAATTATTTTAATTATACTAATAAATAGTAGATATTCATGGAATTTATTTTATAAATTTTTAAGACATATAATTTTCATATTTTATTTATTACTTTTCATACCCCCATCTTAGCATCTAGGTTCTAATGGTCATGTTTGAATAATAATATTTTAATAGAGAATTATGTTCTCTCCAAACTCAGGGTTGCATGAATTACATGCTAACAAAAAAATAATAGATATATATCATACAATATTAGGGAGTTACATTCAATTATATGATTTTTGTTTTCTTATCATATACACTATCAAATATTATGATCATATTTTAAAATCATGTGGTTTTATTTTCTACAACACATAAAAAATAGTTAAATAATAATTTAATATAAATCATAATAATATAGTGGTTGTAATTTGTAAATACCATTATTGAAAAATAAATCATGATAAATTATAATATAAAATCTAATTTATAAGAGGGGATGAGAAGTGTGAATGTCAGATGTAATAATAAATTCTAGGTTTCAATATAGTAAAATTTTAGTGGCATGTGGAGATACAGACATTGAAGTAATGAATAAATAATTTTGTAAAGTGTTTGAGATAATTGATCATAAGGAATTTAATTATCATGAAACATTAATAATAAAAAATCCATAAGTCAATGGTGGGAAATAAAACCATTGGAATAATATAAATAAAGAAATTTGGATAACATTTTTGTTTCAATATAATTTTCCTATAGATGGGGAATTCCCTAACAATGGATACTGAGAAAATACAGATTTATACTTACATGATTTCTTTATATTTTACAAAAACAATTTCTATTAATATTTATACTTTAATAATTTCCCACTGCATTCCATACTATCAGAAATGAATATCCAAATTTAATTATAATTCTTGAAGAAAATTTTACGTAACTTTATATTGAAAATTCATTCCTCATGTCCCTAGATATTTTCCATAAATTTAGATTGGATGTTGGTAAATTGATATTATATTCCCCATAAAATATATTGTGTCCCTTAATGTCACATTGAATGTATGATAATTCCTTGATCAAAATAAATCCTTAATTAAAAAAGTCATACTTCCAAAAATATAATATTAGGTTATCTATTATTTTACATAAAAACAAAAAATGCAGTAAACTCCATCAAAATTAATATAAACCATCAAATCATGATCCATTTTCATGGTCACTAATACTATCAAATAAACATATGTTTTCATTATTACTCTACAGTGATAAAATATTAAGAATTACCTTCCCTTCATAAATTTTCTTCCAAATTGATCGAACTGACATTGAATCAAATTCATTGGTCATTTGTACCACTCAAAATATGATCTCAACTCCATAAAGAAACATTATATTATGAATTATTTATATATATCATCATTCATTTAAGTATAATTTCATTAATAAAAAACTATTACATATTTCATGAATCTAGAAAGAAGAAAATTAAACATTTCACTATAGCTTTAGTAATTTTATTAGTTTTACATTCATATCATAGATTCTTCTAAGGTATATTCACTACGGAATTAGTGACCTCATTTCAATCATGCCCTATAACCTTAGAGTTGTATAATTAATCATTAAAACACCTTTAATTTTCAATGCAATCATGATAATGTTTTCCCTTCTCTCCACACATGCCAAAAACTCCAATTCCATTTATGAAAGTATTAGGGTGTCTCATTCAAAAATTATCACATAGGGGAATCCTTCTTTCCCATTTTAAATTATTATTTTTTTACTTCCATCATTTACTTCTCCTTCTTACCTTCAATGAAAGAGTAAGGTGAGAATAATTTCTCTATCTAGATAGTAGATGATAATGTGCTATTGTATGGTGGGGATTTTGTGTGGTGTAATTCCCAATGAAGGATTGGATTTAACCAATTAATTAAATGGTCATTCGTACACATTGATTCACAATAAATTTTTTTACAAGCATTTCCATACATGTAATGATGGATTTATATATAGCTATATTATCATTATACTTTTGTCTTGGACTCAATAATTTTTCCTCTATATCTAATCCTTCATTACAAGGAATTTTTTTTAAAGAATAGTAAAATAAAATTCTTTTATTCCATGATTTACATTTCATCACTGTTATTAGTGTTTTGAGTCCTTGGCCACTATTGGTGTAAATCATGTGAATGATTATGAATAATCTTGAAAACCTCATCCAATTCATTAATCTCGAAGTGGGAAATATCTTCTCTAATGAATATATTCATTTCATAGATACAAATGGATTTGTAGTCTCATTGAATAATGGTGTATTTGGACTCATAATTCAGTATATAATTGTTAAAATTCATTGTCATTCAGAATTTCTCTCTTTATAGGAATTTTTATTTCTCTTAACCTGAGTAAGTTTCCCATATAATGTTATAATTTGATTAGATCTGGTTGTATCTCTATCTCCAACTTCACTACCATACACTAGAATAAATCCCAACAAGGGGTACATGAAATGATATATTTCCCATTATATCTACTAGGATCCATTTATAGACAATAATATTTTCTAGATTATATCTGTCATTTTGAATAAAAAATGTTTAATCCCAAAACATAGAAAATAACTAAAATAAATTGGAATTTTATTCTATAACTAATATCATAATCCTAAATATTATTTATTTTTGAAATTATTGAAATAATAAAATTAATTCCAAACCTGTAAAAATGTTTTGTAATTAAAATGTAAGTTAAAAAATGGATACCCCCTACGATTCTTAGACCAGGTGTACAATAAGTCATATTTCGTATACTAGGTTATTCCCAATTCAAGCACAATTTATTGTTTTACAAATTTATTACCCCTATGTAATTTTGTTCATGTTCCATGTTTACATAAAATATCTAGTGAGGGATATATTTTTAGGAAAAAAAAAATAAATAATACCTTACGAAAACCATAGGATGTTATTTTATACATATTCTCAATTTACATCATAATGTTCTATTCCCTAATATATGTATTCCTAAATCTAGTTCCCAAGGTTTTTAATAAACATAATTGAATATCAATTGTAATGAACATGGCCATAGTATCCAAGAGTCTATGATACATTAATACATTGGCATAAGATTAAGGGAATTTCATCCTAAAAGAAATAATAGTAAAATAATATTAATAAGCTAGTTAAATTATTTAGATTAACATTAAAATTGAAAATATAAAATATAAAATGTTTTCTCATTGAGAAAACAATTATTCCTCGTATCTTAAACATGCATATTAATCAAAATACACTTCCTAGTATCCTAGGGAAAATAAAACATAATAGGTTACTGGGATCAGATACTCATAAAGGGTAACTATATCAAAGAATATATCTAGATTAAATAATAATAATCAATATTAATATTTAAATAACAGAATCACATACCATTAAATCAATAAATACAACTAAATAGGGTATAAATAAATAATGAACAAATAAATACATATAATTACTCAGATGCGTATGAAATATATTAATAGATATTATAAATAATCTAATTATTTTATGCTCATCAATAACAAATCTAATTATGAGGTAATTAATTATTCTAGTTATTTAACATAATGTCAAATTTGTTTCCAATAAATTTTAAATGTGTGGGTAAAAATACAACTAATTGGTCCCACATATTTTTCCCACACGAACCATAGATACATCAAATTACAATCTATATCCAGGCCCCCACCATTAAATTAGGTAATAAAATTCATTATTTATATTAAATTGGTGCAACATAATCAATATATTAAATCATATTGAAAGATATACATAAAAAAATTTATATATACACCAATAAAATAAAAATAATCATAAAAAATATTAACTAATATTGTTAATGGTACTAAAATTTCACATCATCATTATAAATAATAATAAACCATCCAAATAAATGATAATTACGATGTAATTATAAAAAATCACTAATGAATCATAAAAAGGTGTTTATGTAGTGGATGAATTTAAATACCATAAAAATTCATTATAACTTTTTTTGGGGAAATATTATTTGAAATATTAAAATAAATTTTTCATAAAATTTCTAAAAAATACATTTATTTTAAAATTATATTTTAAAACATTTTAATGAATATATAATTTTTTTAAAAAAGTGGAACATTCGGTTTATCTCGTATATGTAAAAACAGTGGTCCCGCTCTTATTTTTGGTAAAATCCAAAAGGCCACATTTGGAAGATAACATGATTATTACTTTAAATTATTTTCTAGATTTTAGATAGTTAAAATTAATTATTTATACTATTTTGAATTTTTTTAAACAATTTTGAATATATTTTTGGGAACCAAATAATATGATGCAAAAATATTTGTTACTAAAGAGGGAAATAAATTCATATTTTCACAAAAAATTTCTAAATAAAATTAGGAACCAAAGATTGTGAAAAGTGAACTATTACATGAAGGAGTTTGTGAAAATAATGTCTATAAGAAAATATATTTATTGTAGGATTGATTTATCAAATTATTACTTCATGGTAAACACAACCATAAACTATCCCAAATAATTATTATATTAGGAAATAAAACCTCACCATACCGGTAACTTCTTAAGTGTAAGACCCTTAATAGAAATAAAATCGATTGATAATTTAAATACTATGAAGATAAATATATTCATGACATATCATATCAAAGGTGTATTATATACACACACAAAAATAAAAAGGGGTCAATAAATTGTATGTATCATGAATGTTAAAAGTGAGATCCGAAGCCCTTTCCTCATGTTTAACATATTACATATATTTCTATCCCTCTGGTGAAATAAATATATTTTATACACATATATTAAAGAGACAAACTCATATTTTTCATAGTATATTTAATTTACTTATAATATTTTATAAACTACTTATTTATTATTCTTTGATAAAATCCGTATTATGGGTGACAATTCTTTCATTTTTCAATTATGTTTTAGTTCAATAATTTAGCTCCTTATTATATGAGAATGGTTACATCATATCTACATTTAAAATGATTATATAAATATTATATATAATAAATATATATTTATCTTCATTTCATAATTATGGTTAGAGAAAGAAAATGTATTACATTCTTCATAGAGAAAGTAGATCATATGTACGCATGAACATTGTATATATTTTTCTAAAAGGAGAGAAATAATTGAAATTAAATATTAATTAATTTATTCATAATAATTTTTATTCCTTATTTATAATTAATTTTAATTATATACATCCTAATTTTATCCCATTTAATTACAAAATGAAAAACATTTTAGATCTCTATGTAGAGGTGGTAGTCCACACATAAACAAGGGTGGTATTACATTTTTCTAAAAGTCTAAAAGTAATAAATTATAATATATATTATATTATATTATGTTTTATGACATAAATTATATCTATTTTAATTAACATTATCCTTACTACCTTTCATGTAATTGTTTTGTGAAAAAACAAACCACATTACTTCGTGAGGCGGTATTCTGTCACACACACGAGCGATGTAATCATATACCAAATGGATTTGATAGTCAGAAGAAAAATATGATATACTAATTCCCTAAGTGTAATTATTTTATAAATATCATATAAATATTTTAAATCCAATAATATATCCATCCTATAATCATTGTGATGGGAAACCCATGATATCAGTTCACATGGCAGCAGTCCAATGTGCAAGATATTGATAGAATTGTTTCCTACATAATTAATGTGGAGTTGGAAATAGGTTCTGAAATTAAAATAATAACAACTCGCATTATTATAGATAACTTTTTATTATATTAACATTTCTTAAAAAAATTAATTTTGAATAAGAAATAAAAAATATGTTCATTTGGGGATTTTTCATCATCTTTGGAGCTCGTCATTGTGTTTACACTTAAATAATTTTTAGGAGTGATTAATAGTATAAATATTTCCTATAGTATTTGGTAATATATGTTTGTAATGTATTTTGGTAGTTATTGGCCAAAAAAAAGAGTTTTTGGACGACTAAAAGAGAGAGGAGTGTGGTTTACTTTTATATGTGGGGGGAGGACACAATTTGAATTATTGGAGAATCAATGACCCAAAAGTTTTTATCAATAAATAATTTTATAGAGGTCATAAAGTCAATATATTGATATCCAAGAGGCATTGTACATGTGTGTAGTTCATTATTGAACGTTATCCATTTATTTCAATACCAAATGAGCCCATTTTTACCATAACTATGGTGATTAATTTTTTTATTATTTTTAATAGAAATTTTTTTAAAAAATTAACTTTACGTTATTTGTGATTATTTATTATGATTATTTTTCCAATTAAATTAATATAAGTGGAAAAATTAAATTTAATAAAAAAACTACACATTCTACGAAAGAGTGGTTTTCTAAGAAACAATTATCATAATTAATATAATTTTTAATATCATGGTACAAATTAAATTGATGCCAATGACCTAAATTATTTAATTTTTAGTAATACTGAAATAATATTACATTTTTAACAATTTAATTTATAACATAACATTGTAAATGATTGACGAAAATTATTTTTCTATAAAAACTATTACATTTATGTATTAAAAAAGAATAATTTTCATAAAATTATCAAAATTTACAAAACTATTATTTTGATATGTATATTTCAAAAAAAGAACATTATTTTTTAAAATAAATTTTATAAAAGAATTCATTTTTTAAAGGGAACCTATTCCTCATTTCAGAAAAATATTTTTTTTCAAAATAATTCATTTTTATTCAAATGGTTTTTATTTAATTTTTAATCAATAGAGTACAATTGAATCTATTTTATTAAAGATTGAGGTATATAATTTTCAAAATTTAGTTATTTATATTCACACCAACCATCTTAACATCCTTTTTATAATTTTCAAGTTTAAATATTAATATTTTAATAGAGTATCATATTTCATTCAAACCTAATTTCCCATTAATTACATGATATTAAATAGAATTAATTTATTCAAAAAAAGTATTTTAATGTATATGGGTGTTTATTTCTCTTTAATTATTGGTTATATGTGCCACATACACTATCAAATTTCTTTTTACTATTTTAAAATCACTGGTTATCCAAATAAATATAGAATTTCTATTATTTCTTTAAAAAAAATCTTATGTTTATAAAATAATTTTTCATTACCTTTCTACACTAATTGAAAACCCATTTTATGACCCCTTAAAAATATTTTAATTCACATATAAATATCCCATGTTTTATTTATGTCAGCATAAAATCCATAAAACCATTATTTCACTAATCATAGATATTTGGAACTCACACCTCATGTAAGTTTTATACAAATTTCATCTATATTCGTCTAATCCTTTAAATATTATATCATAAATATAAACTGGTACCATCAACCATCGATTATCCTCTTTTTTGATAAAGATATTATGAAAAAATAATCTATATAGAAGTCCATATTTTTTTTAATATTGATAAAACCTAGAATTACATCCCCTTAGTTCTTTATTTAATCATTTGAATGACTTTTATGTTATAACTATTTTATCAACTTAATAAATATGAAATCAATGAATATATTATATATAAATTTATTTATAAATGAATCATTTCTAAAAAACATATTTGACATCTATTAAAACAACCAGGATATTTTTTCTCATTATTATATTTAAGAATAATATAATAATTTAAAATCCATATATTTGAGAAAAATAATCATTAATATAATATTATATAACATAGAATTATATTTTATATACTATATTTATCTTTTATATAATAAAAATTAATTTTGATAAACCATAGTCCATTAATCCTACTTGTTTATGATAAAATTTATATCCTAAAAATGTAAAACAATACACATTTCTTCTTAATTTAGTAATGATCATTATTTATTGAATTGAACCAAAATTAATCATTATTTTTTGTATTAAATATATTAGTCCCTAGTTGAGATATGACTCTTTTTAGTTCATTTTTATTCTTCTAATTTTTCACAGAGATAACGTTTTATAAATGATCTCTTGTACAAAAAAATTACCCATCAAATAGAAAAATATAATAATGAAAAAAATTGATTTTAATATACTTATCATTTTTATATATTTTTAGAAAATGAGATCCCATTATTCTTCATTTAATCAAATAAACTAAAAAAATAATTTTATATTTAGTTATTTATGAAAAAATAGTTTCATATATATTTTATTTATTTTATGTTATGAATTTCTCTTTGATGTGTAAAAAAAGAACATTCTTTTATCCCCGTGACGATCAAAGATTCACTAGATCGTAACTTTAGTTATAGAAATTTTTTTCTGTGGATTTTAACATATTTATACGTTTTCTTCTTCCATGAAGGCATATAAAATTTCATTATCTCCTCCCCAAGTTATAATTTAATACTATTGGAAATGTGAATCTATTTTCAGACTACTTCTATAACAAATTTCTCAACATGATCATTTAAAAAAAATCATTTTATGTAATTTATTATTTGTATCATACTTCCAATTTTGGAATTTCTATGAACAATTATAAATGATAAATATTAATTTTTTCTTTCAATTTATTCATGAAAATTCTCTACTCAAATATATATACACACTATATAGTTGACAATATAAAATTCCAATATAAATTATTAATGAAATTGCTCCATTAATAATTAAAATCATGTAATGTGGATAAACTCTTTAGATATATGAGATTTTAGAACAGAAAAATCCATCTAAGTATTTTCATTAATTAAGAGTGTATAGAATTTATTTTCATAAATATACTACTGTGAAATACCACGAGACCCAGGATTGAAACCGGGTGAAGGTTAATTTTTGGGATATTGTAGTAGTATTATAGAAATATTGTAGCAGGCACTGTTCCATATGGTAGTTTCCAGATCTATTCACCTGATTTGGGCCTTCGGGCCATAAGTTTAGGACTATCGGTCTCAGTGACTTCGAGGGATCAATGGCCTAAGGGACTCAGGGCCTTCAGGTTATTATGACAGTAGAGTAACCTAGTTCACACAGAGCAGGCCCCAGAAGAGGATTAGAGAAAAGAGTACCATTCACTATATGAAGAGCTAACTGGATAAAATGAATGAGAGGGTATGGAAACCACCTTCAGGAGTAGGCACCGTGCAACATTGTATGGGGTAATTCTGTCTGATTTACAATGCAAGGTGGACAGCTTTGGCGATCATTCATGGAGAAGCCGGGGAGGGGCAGATCTAGGGGGGTGGGCCTACGGGTCATGTAATGGGAATTGTATGCCTCTGAGACTTCAGGTAATGTATTGGGCTTCGGTTTATTTCGGGCCATGTGCATTGGGACATCGGGTCATGTAAGGGTTCCCTTTCAACCATTAAAAAGGGATTATAAAAAAACTACAATAGTGAAATAATCCTAGAAAACTCATTTATTTTAAATATTTTTTCTTTCATATATTTGAAATGATTTCACCCTTTAGATAATAATCCCATTCATGAGAATGATCACATGTAATTATAATCCAATAAAACTCACATTGATGTTTCTCTACATATTTATAGAACTTTTTTCCTATGTGTCCATGAATTGTTCCCCAATATTTAGTTTCACACTTCATTGAATGAATAAATATTTATTATTATCCACTTATATTAAAGATAATAAACATTTTATTCTTAACACATCTAAATATTTTACCATCCTATAATTATTTAGTACCAATATTCATTAAACTATTTATAATGTGTCTTGATAAAAATAATTTGATTACACTAATGATATTTTTACCACATCATTTAATAACTTGTATCTCAAACATTCTCATCTATTTCATTAAATTTTATCCTAAATAAGTACAATTATTTTTAGGGAATCATCCCTAAGATATATTTCCACATTTCCTTTTATATTTAATACCATATATAATATTCTTATCTCTCGTCATATAGCTTGTATATCTATTATTAGAATATATACTGCAACTCAATCTATATTTTATAATGAAATATATATTATTAATGTAATAACATCCAATTTCATTTGGATACATTACAACTAATTAATATCCTATGGTTATTCATATCCAGGATATATATTTATGTTAAATAGATACCCCATATATTGAACTAGTGAAAAAAATTGTCTTCTAACTTCATAGATAATTATGAGAGCTATAATATTACACAATTAATTATATTCTATTACTCACACATTTTGATCCTTATTGATAAAAAAAGTATTTTTATTAATAAACATCATTCCCAAAATTTTAAAAAATTTAAATAGACTACATGTATTGATTTTTGGTAACATTTAAACTTTTATTTTTATCCTTGATGTATCTCTTCACTATTAAAACAACATTTAGCTATGCATAGTTTTGTTAAAAAATTATAACACCTAACTTGTTTTTCCTTCTATTTTAATTTAATAGGAATACTATTTTCCTTTTATTTATCATTATAATTATTGTTATAGTGAGGATAAACAAGTTTTAATTGTTTTTTTCATGATATACAATTTCTAGAAATCACCCCACACCCACCTTTCTCAAATTATAAGACACGTTATTTTGGGATATTTATTGTTCTTTATAGGATACATATGCCTCATATAACCATTATATATAATATATTCTATTCAATACAATATGTATATGACATCATCAAAATATACTATTTTTTACATTGAGATGTTATCTCATTTCAATTAGATCTCAGTTTATCTCTTAAATTTATTTGACCATTTATTTTACTAGGTTCGTCAGCCCATTAATAATTTTATCTAACACATCATTTTAGTTTCACCATTATTTAATTATTTTTAATTGAAACCGCATAAAATGTTTTGTGATTTATTTATTTTCTAAAATCATTTATACCATTGATTAATATATTATTTGAATCATTTATGAAATTATGATTTTATTCTTAAAGAAATTAAATTT
This sequence comes from Viscum album, assembly GCA_963277665.1. Classification (NCBI taxonomy): domain Eukaryota; kingdom Viridiplantae; phylum Streptophyta; class Magnoliopsida; order Santalales; family Viscaceae; genus Viscum; species Viscum album. The sequence goes on from OY728127.1 coordinate 323,338,883, forward strand.
GGGTATTGTCCTTATTTTTTTATATGTATAAAATAAATTTATTTTGGTTTTATGTTTATTATCATTATTGAACATTTTTTTACACTATAAAATGATTTTACCAAAATTTAAAAACTTAAAGAATGAACGGGAAATGTTCTCTCAAGATTTTAAATTTCCACATTATATATTTATGTAAAAGAAAAAAATATGAACTCATCAACCTTATATTCCCCATAGTCTTCCTCAACCTAGATATTTTTGCTTAAACATTTTTACATTCCTCTATGTAATTTCATTTCCATAGCACCACCAACATTAGTTATCATCAAATAAGTGAAAAAATAAAAATATAGGTCATATAATGGGATGGTATTTATTTTTATCATTTGTCACAAAAATAATTTAATTTTCATTAAGTGGAAATATTCTCTGGATTCACATCTCAACAATTAAAAAATAAATTTCTACACTATATCATCCAATTTTATCAAAAATAAGATTGACCCAATAAAATATTTTTCCATTAGATTCATTGAGGTGCATAATCATGTATTAACAACAGTTTCACATGACCTTATGACTCAATTCTCATTCTATTAATTAACCATAATCAATTTTATGTTTTTTACCCAATCCTATTAATTTATTCACATGAATATTCTTCAAGTAGATTGTATAAAACAACGATATATGGTAATAATTATTCCATTTTCATGTTAAACCAACTCTTTGAGACCCATTTTATTAAGAAAAGCACTATCTATATTTTTCAAACATTAATTATCGATTGTTTTAGCAATATCCATGGAAAGAGAATATGTGTTGGTGTCGATATCAATTTTTTTAAAATTTAATGACTCTCCAATAAAATAAAAGAATAGAATTTTTTATAAATATCCATAATTTAATTACCTTAGATATAATAATACTTAAATATGATACTTACTATTATATACCACTTATTCATCCTTTAAATGGATTACACATTAGTGGTGGAATTGAATCTATTATGGTAAAAAACAAACATATGTATCCAATGATCTTATTTCATGATTAGACTAAAAAACACTATTTCCTAATATATGTTAAATAAATAATAAAGAATAAATATAGTTATGTTTTGGCTCATCCCTATACCGATAGATAATTTTAAATATGGATTATTGAATTGGAAAAAATAAATGTATTACTTAGCACTTTATTAAAAAAATAAATTGTACAACAGAAAATGATAACAATAAAATTTTATGATATAATATTAAAAATATATTATTAGTACAAAATTAAAAAATTTAATGTCATACTATGAAAATAAAAACTAGAAAAATAGAAAAAATATGAATAATGAAATTTTAGTCATCTCTATCTCTAAAAATAATTAAAATTTCGAAAAAATGTTATAGGTATGAAAAAAAATTAATGAACGCATATTCATTAAAAATATATAATTTAGAAACTTACATGGAATTTAAGATATTAATGTTTTAGAAAATGAAAAATTATGTATTTATATGAAGTATAAAACTAACATAACCATTTTAAACATGATTTTTCGAATAGTACTGTAGATATGATGAATAGGAAGATAACTATTATCTTATTGATTCAAATAAAAACAATATTATGGTATCTAATTAAATCAAAATAATAAAATTAAAATAATTATGTTAACTATGATGATGTCAATATTTGACACAATGAAGCCTGAATCCTATTTTTCGCATAGCATATATGTAATATTTGAATTAAAGTAAATTTTTATTATAAATTTACATATTATAATATGATATTATATTTTTCAATATTATTAAAAAAATAAAACGTATATTTTATGTATAAATATTATATTCTTTGAATGTAAAATTTAATTTCTCCAATGGTAATAAATTTGGGGGATGGGCCTGTAAGGGGCTCTGAGCGGCGAGTTATCCTCCCGTCATCGCCTTCCTCTCCCCGTGGAGAGACGGCCTCGTTTTCCCTGTTTTTGCTCCTCCACAGCTAGGTCAGGCTTGGGATCCACCTCTAGGCCCTGGGATTCCGTGATGTTGTCGGATTGGGACCCATGAGCTTAAGACCGGGTTGCGACGAGGTTGCTAGAAGTTCCGGCATACGCCACGAGCGGGTTCGTGGGTTCGTGGTCCTCGTGCTGCGGAGCCGGCCCTAAGTCGAGATTTCTTGGTTGTTTGGGGTTGCAGCTTCGATCTGGGGTGGATGTGTGTGATTTGGGGGTTTTCGGGGTCTTCTCCAGCGGGGCTGAAGGTGGCGACGGGCTCTGATTCCTTTTAGGTTTTTTTTGTATTGCGTTTTTGTGGTTGGGTCTGGTGGTTTCTTTGCCGAGGGTTTCTACCTCACTGTTAGTAGTGACGAGAGTTTCTTCCTCATTGTATTCGGTGAAGGGTTCCACCGGCGGTGATGTGCTATTTCTCGTCGCCGTCACAGGTGAGTGCGTGATGATGGGCGTCGGTGAAGCTCACCGGCATTCTAGTGTTGGGACGATTTTTGAATGGTGTTGATCTGTGGTTATTCGATGACGCCGATGGATGGTGATGGCCGGGTTCTCTCGCCGGCGACATGATAACTGTCATTTTCGATGACGTTGATGGAGGCAAATGGCCGGAATCTCTCACCGACAACATGGATGGAGGCGGTTGGATTTTTGTCAACTCGCTTCTCGAGGTGGCATGTGGCTCGAGGTGATGCAAATTGAGATGGCATGAGGCTCGAGGAGGCGCGTGGTTCGATTAATGTTTGAATTTGAATTTGATTTGCTGTTATGTGTTTCCCGCTTATGCTGGTTTGAAGCTGGAATGTTGTGAGGTTTCCGGTTTTCCTCAAACCGGGCTGCAAGGGAACCGACTACCCTCAAACCGGCCATTAGAAAATAAAAAAAAATGATTTTCAATGGTAATAAATTTGATCATGTAATTAAAATACATATTTTACTATAAATATTTAATTTTTTTTAAAATAAGTTTATTAGATTTTGTAAAATATAATAATAAAATGGATTCCATTTTTCAAATCAAAATGATAGAATTACATTAAGATTATTTAATTATATTTCTACCAATGCTAAAAAAATAAATATTCAAATATAGTAGATACCTTATTTTACACGACATGTAAAGTATATCATTATAAAAATCATTAATGATTTTAAAATCCATTATTATGACCCTAAATTTGTTAGTTTTTTTTTATATTTCGAAGGGTCGTCACTATTATAATTCTTGATAAAAAATAATTAAATAACGTATATTGTATTCAAATCAACCACAACCACCCATGATAAATAATAATCATCCCAACTGCACTTTTGCTGACACATTATTCTTATTAAATAATACAAACTCTCCTAAAATCAACCAAACACTATAAGAAATTTCCTATATTATTTTCTCACATAAAAATACCTCATTTAAAAAGAATATTCCTATTATAAATTGAGTAATACAATGGAGTAATGAAAGAACTCACAATCACACTTTTTTATTTTTATTACATTGAATCACCTTCTTATAACTCCTTCCAATCTATTCTATAAATCATAAAATAATAGAATCTACTTCGTAAATATACTGAAATTTTATTATATTAATGGAATAGTATTTATCTACCATCCTTTAATTTATTCTAAATAGAAAACGATTCCCATATTAAGGATGGTTCACTGTATGCATGGAATATGTAATTAATTTTTCATCACTACCTACATGGATGGTTATAATAATCATCTATTCAATAAAATATAATACAAATATGTATATTTTATTATATTCTATTTTTTGGCATTATTAAATAAACAAAAATATATATATGAAACTGATTATGATCAATATTATTAGAACCTAATATAATTTAACTAACCATTAAAAAATATCTAATATATTATATGAATGATTCTAATTTTTAATAACTACATGATATTTACAATAATTAACTTTTGTAAATACATTAGATTCACAGTATTACTCCTCTATATTAATAGGAAAATATTGTTACATTATCCTAACTTACTATTAAATAATTAAAAATTCTGAAATGTGAAACAAATACCTTCAGGATATTGAGATAGTACATAATAAAATTATTCTAAAAAATTAAAACAAATAAAAAAATAAATTCATATGAAGTGTTTCAATATAATTTTTCATTAATTTATATTCATTATTTGTTATGTTACATTCACAAACTATGTGAGTCAAGACAGAATTCCAGGGACCCTCGTACCACCCTCTTTTCTTTTGAGATATGACTTATCTCTATTTATGTCTCATTCTCTCTCATTTCCTAATAAATAAATCATAAATATAATGTGTGTTTATATATATATAAATTATTTTACCTTTAATTTTTGTTTATATTCGTATTTTTATGTTTTCTTCAAAATAACTTATTTTAAGAAAACATAATTAAAGGTAAGAACTATATTTCTTCATTTATAACATTTATAGATATTTTAAACATACTTATTTTTTAGGATTTATAAAAATTATTTAATTTTTTGGAAAACTAATATAATAAATTTACATTTTTATGAAAAAAAACTATGTACTTACCTTGATCTCGTGTTCTTTACTCATGTTCTAAAACAACTATACTGCCCCATTCTATAATAATGTCTCGTCTTTTTTATTATGATTTTTCCTTTACATCAATAATTTATTAAAAAAAATATAATTTTATCATTTTACAAATCTAATTGTTATTAATCCATTATTTTGTGGGTAATAATTAATTTAAACCATTTGGTACATCGTTGAAACAAAATTATATAACACTTATCCTTATAATGATTTTTTAATATATAATTTTTTTGAATTAATTATTTTAATTATGTGTAACACATATTCCCATTCATATTATGATGTGATGGGTGGGTATGGAATTATATATCCACCCAATTAATTCGGATATTTTTTTATCTGATGAGATACCAAGTATTGTTCTAAGGACCGGACCCTAGAACATTGTTTCATATTGTTTTGGTAGTGATACTTGATGTATGCATATTACATAGTGTTTTATATTGGTTACTATTTTTTTTCTATGGTCTTGTGATATGTTATTCTTTATTCCATGATTCTATCAACATATCTATATGATCCCATTTTTTATGATATGATATTTAACCTCATGACACATATCTTATAAATTATTACCACATTTATTCACATAGTAAACTCTTTATATCACCCTTTTCATTAAGTATATCCCAAGGGTACCAGATGTCATAATTGATGTTAAAATGGTTATAGGAGAATAATATGTTGATTAAAATAATTATAAAAAAGGTTATTTTTAAGTTAATGTTTTATGTACCTAATCTCCAAAATACACTTGACCTTCATATTTATCGGTTGTGAATTTTTTTGTTAAATACCATCAACAAATACATGTTTGAAACTTGAGTTTCTATAGTTCACATCAAATAATGTATTATAATTTATTTTACTAATGCTAGAGGTCATAGTAGAAAATACATTATAAATAAAATATATTGAAACCAAAGAAATATGTCAAGAAATTCATTTTGTTTATGAGTTATTCATTCTATTATAATTTATTAAAAATTTATATGATAATAAATATCATTATTCCCATGCCTAAATTAAAATTATATCAATAAATATAAATTAATTTGATTAATTATTTTAAAAATAGGTATTACTAGAAGTGAAATAATTTCTTAAATGAGATACATAATGTATTTATATCTATATTCTAGTGTTTCAATGAATTACATTCACATATGTTTCATCTTAAAAATAGTAACTTGAATATTTTATTACACCCACCTCGTAATAGTTAGAAAATTGTGGTCATGTAATTTATGATAAAAATTACACCAATTTTAAATTGAATATATGATCCCCAAATCATATATTAATTGAGTAATTTTATTGAAAATTTATTATATATACACTAATTATATAATAAATAGAATATTATATTTATGTAAAGACTTGGAATTTCCATGTGATGTTTTTTAAATATATTAGAATTTTACGAATACACGAATATTGACGGTGAATGATTCCGAGGCCCAGAGTGTCAGGAATCAAATTATGATGTTTTGTTTAGGTACATTCAGTAAACATATGAGCGGGTTTTTATAACTTTTGAAATGGTACTCAAAATTGAAATCTAAGGGCACCGTTGAACAAGAAACACCAGTATTCGCTTAATAAGACTTTCACCTTGACGGTAGTTGGTTGAGGGTGAAAATTAGTTTTTGGGTTTTTCGTGGGATTAATAAAATAAAGTAAACACATGATTTATTTTATTTTATCTATTATAACCACCAATGTGGATGTTGGAGGTGGGGACCACCAAACCTTAACCTCCCTTGAGAGGTTATGGTGGTGGGGCCCACCCAAACCTAACCTCCCACGAGAGGTTATGGTGTGGGGACCACATGGGACTAAACCCCCTTAATAATGGTGGGAGAGGAAAACATCTCAACTCCCCTCATTAATGAGTGAGAGTATCTTAACCTCCCTTAACATAATGGTTCCACCCCCCCACCCCCTCCTTTAATGGTGTCAACCCTTCCCCTCTTTTAATTGTGTCAACCTCATGAATTAATTAAGTGGAGCCAACTTAATTAATTCACCCAATTTAAATTTTTATACCAATGAATTAATAGATTTTATAATCTATTATTCTTGGATACCTATTCATTTGTTGAAAAAGGGGGAATGAGATTTTGAGAGAAAAGATCTCACCAATGAAGAACTAGTTTCCGCAACGAATAACGAAGAACGCATTCTTCCTATGACGAATGCCGGCAAGGATCGTCTTCGACTTATTCCTTAGAGGCACCTTGTGGAAGAAACCAATGTGGGACATCTTCGATGACCAACCCTCCCTCCTCATCGTCGTCAATGAACCAACGCACGAGCTCAGTATTGGCAGTGTGCGGCGGACACGACGAATGACGACAACTTCGTCTTCTTCCTCGCGACTTCGTCAATAAACAACGAACAAAGGTATGGGTTTAATTTTATTTAAGTATCATTTATTCCAGTGTGGTTACTTTCTTTCAAAATGAAGAACGAGGGTGTTTTCTTCTTTCGGGGGGGGGGGGGGTTGTGCTTCATACTTCTGAGCCAATTGCTATCACCCAAAACGCGAAGGGTGCAGATGAAACCAACGTGGTCCGACCCCTCCGCCTATCTCCTTTGTGGTGTTCTTAGAAATGTAGGAAAGCGACGTCAAAGGCGACGAAGGAGACGCAGGAAAAGGCCGCGCTACCCATGGCCTCCGCGACCCACACCGGCCCCATGCCTCTCCACCGCCCCGGGTCGAACCGCGCTGCCTGCTGGCCCGGGTCGTGTCGCGCCCCAGTCGCGCCGCCTCACCGGCCATAGCGCCATCGTCATTTGCGCCCCTTGTGGTGCCCTCCCGAGCCCGAGTTGAGTTAACCACCGTGCACCCCACAACTTCATCTTCCACGCACCTCACACAACCAGCGTGCCCCGTGCCACCGATGGCTGATCTGGCCCGCCATCCTCGGCGCGCCCCGCATGCCCCACGGCTCTGCCGTCCGTGCACCCCGCACAACCTGCGTGCCCGGCGCACCTCGCGTTGCCACCAGCTGAACCGGCCCACTGGCCTCCGTGCGCACCGCGTGCCCCGTAGCTCTGCCATCTGCACACCCCACGGCGCCCTAGCTGAGCTAGCCTCCCAGCCTCGTCCGTGCCCCCTAGCCCCGGCCTGATCCCTCTTCAGGCCAAACCACCCACGCGGTGACCTTCAAGACGAACCTCCATCGCACCGACTCGCGGCCGGTCCGCTCCCTCGCGACCGGTCCACGCTCTTGCGGCCCTCCGCAACCCCTTGTGGATGACTGGGCTGGGCCCATCAGGATGATCCAAACTCAAGGTTTGGCCCACCTAACAGGCTAGCCTAGACCCACTAGGTCAGGCTGGGTCCACTGAAACTGGGTTGGCAAGACCAGGTCGGTCCGATCGAGTCAGACCGGACCTGGGCCCACTATGACCGTTTAATTTCTTTTGGCCATATCATTAGCACTGAGCTTCCGTTTGTGAAACCATCAGCAGACTTGGTACTCTTGGAGAAGGATGGTCACTTGGAGTATACCCCACTGGGGTTTGGTGTAAAGTTGAGATACAGTGAAGTTGGATCGTACACGAATCCAACCGGTCCCCCAGGACTAAAAGACTAATAACTCATAGACTGGGTGTCCGATTGACGCATCATCTGTTGCATTGAGTCCTCTATGATGTAGAGGACCTTTAAGATATTTCATCATGGGAATTCGTGATAGTTGTAGTATCGACCAGTAGCTCGTGGAGAGGAACCTTCTAGTGACGAGCGAACAGAGGGTGGAGACCAAGTAACTTGCTAAGACTTGACAACTACTGACCGATTGACTCAGAGTGACTCGACTGGCCCAGTGTGGAGCGCCTAGTTTTGGCGGTAGACCCATGGAAGAGGAGCGCCAAGTTGTGGAGGCATACCCGCGGTACTCGATAGAAGGAGTATGTATACAGGCTATTTGGGGGAGTGCCTGGTTGTGGCGGTAGACCCACGGTGGGTAGTGACTCTGTGTGACATAGTATACCCACATTACTCAAAAAGAGGTGTATCTCATTAGTACAAGGTTAGTGGGAAGCACCTTGGTGTTGCGGCAGGACAACTGTACTCGATAGAGGAAGATTTCTCCAGCAACAGAGGTTTCGACAATGTGACTATGGATGTTACTTGATACTACCCCTAGAATAAAATCCTGGTTTGAGATGAGTCAATTACTTTTGTTTTTTCCTCATGATTGATATGGATTACAAGATAACATAGGTATATGTATTGGCATATACTTAGGTGGGGTTATTTGTTGATTTCATACATTTTGGTTTATCCTTGTTGGATTTTGTAAGACCTTGAGGGTCTTTGGGTCCCTGTTGAGTATCGTTATACTCAACCCTGCACAGGATAAGCCTGCACGTCATTATGTTGGATGCAGATGACGGACTGCGCTGACCGAGAATGAGAGTACCCGGACTCGATGGTACCCAGAGGTGGACCTTACTACGTGTTGGTACATGGAGGAGACAGACAGACATGAAGTGCTGAGGAGGTAATCTATACCTACCCTTTAGTTAGAAACCTTCGAGGACAACCTGGTGGCTATTTTCCCTATTTCCTTAGTTGTACATGTACTTTTATTTTCTTGTACTTTCTAGTTGAGCTTGTATTCTGGTCCCTTTTCACTTACTATACTCACATGTTTTTTATTTAGTTTACTTGTGATCATATCTGCAGTGTGCATTTGCAGGTTATAAAGGCAATGGATTCCCAGTTTTAGGGAATTACGCCTTTGGTGCTAGTCGCCAGCCCCTGGCCTATGGAAGGAGGGCTTGGGGTTGTCCCGGCAGGTGCCCCGGGGGAAGGGTCGTGACAAATTGGTATCAAAGGTGTTGGTTCTACTATAGAACATAAGACCCTGATATTTCTTTTCAATGAATCAATTGTGTTATGTGTAGTGAGTGTGGTTCTCTGTTCCGAGAGTCCAGTGTTGGTGTGATGGCCGACGTATCCATACACCAGGACCATGACTTCTGATATCCGACTTAGTGCACAGAAACACTAATTGTGTGTTTGTTTTCAAAAGTATTTATTAATGTTAGCTCAACCAGGTCATCTCACTAGGTATAATCTTTTGACTGTGTTGCATCTGCTTCTTTCAGGATGTCTCCCTGTGGATGACCATCTAGAGTTCTGAGGGTTTTACGCACAAATAGCCCACCATGCAGTGAGGCCTCGGTGCAGGGCCCTTTTCCAGTAGAGGCACCAGTGGTACCACTACCCATTGGGCCACTGATTCCACCAGCCCCAGCAGTAGACGATGCATGTGGCTTGGGCACGTTTCATGAGTTCCAGTGCTAGAGACCACCCTAATTCAGGGGAGAGATGGACCCAAAAGTGGCTGAGGATTGGCTGGAGGCTGTGGTGAGAGTCTTCCAACTGGTAGGGACACCAACAGACCAGATGGGGACACATGCTTCCAACCTTCTATAGGCAGTTGTGGGCAGATGGTGGAGCTTGATGCTCCAGGTCCATGATTAGATGACACTTATCTGGGTAGACTTTGAGAGCCTGTTTCAGGTATAGTTTGTCCCAGAGACTCTCCGTGCAGTGCACATTCAAAAGCTACTTCATCTGCAGTAGAGCATCATGACTATAGCTTAGTACTCAGCAAGGTTCACAGACCTCTCATGCTACTCAACCAATATGGTATGAGACCCATTATTTTGGGCCCGGACCTTCGTATGGGGACTCAGGCGGGAGATTAGAGCTTCGGTGATCTCACTCAGCATCCCGACATAGGATGGGGTGTTAGAGAGATCCCTCATAGTGGAGAGTTTCCTTGCAGAACAGTCTATAGTAGCGAGATCCTCTACCAATCGACATATAGAGGAGTCTTCTACAGCTAGCAACAAAAAGATGTCGCAGAGGTCCAAGAGGAGCTGACCTACAGTTTGACGACTGCATGACTCTGGATCGATTGTGTAGGGCACCCGAAATGGAGACAGACATTCCAAGAGCGGGCAGTGTTACTCATGTGGTGGGCCAGGTCACATGGCTCGTGATTGTCTGACCCACCATTCGGATGATCAGCTGACGGTCGAAGGACCTCCCAGGTAGATACAGAGATTCGATCGAGGTGTTTTGTAGAGAGAAGGCGAATGTGGAAGAGGATATGCATGTGCAGCTGGTGGTGGACGGTGATTTGAGGTGTTACCACCACCACCACCAGGAGGTCCACCCCGACCACAGGGAGCAGGTGGATAGGAGAGATCTTAGCTCCAGGTAGCTGAGTCCTAGGATCACGGTGCTCCGGAGTTGATACGAGGTACGATCTGTGTCTACTCCACCATAGCTACAGTACTTATAGACACAGGTTCCAGTCACTCATTCATTTCCATTTCCCTCGTTCGGAGCTTGGAGATTTAGACATATCCATTGGCTAGATCCCTATGTCTAGAGACTCCTACGGGAGCAGAAAAAATGATTATGCACTAGTGCCAGTAGTGTGAGCTTACCCTAGGAGGTGAGAGATTCGGTTGGGATCCCATTGTAGTGGCGTCAAATCCTTATGACATAATCATTAATATTGATTGATTATCTACAGTCCATGTTCAGATTGACTATATTAGGCACAATGTGCGGTGTGCCTGTACTGATAGGACTAGGTTTACCTTCACTGGAAAGAAGGGAGCCTTGCATTACAGGATGGACTTTCTCGGAGGAGAGTGTAGCTGATCACTCATTAGTTGGCCAGCCTTACCCTCGGAGTAGTTGATGTGGAGAGTCTGAGTTATCCTATAATGGTGGACCTGTACGCCGATGTCTTCCATGATGATGTCCCAGGTCTACCTCCTTGCAGATATGTAGACTTTTTTATTGACATTTACCTTGGGACAGAACCTATATCTACTCCATCATATTAGATGGCTCTTATGGGGCTTCGCGAGCTGCGGGTACAACTAAAGGACTTGTAGGGGAATGGATTCATCTGGCCCAGTCATTCTCCCTGGGCAGCCCAGATTCTGTTCTCCAAGAAGGCGGATGGGAGTTTGAGGATTTGTGTTGACTACCGGTGCCTGAACCGGGTGACCATGAAGAACAAGTACCCACTGTCGAGGATTGATGACCTCTTTAATCAGCAGAAGGGACCACATTGGTTCTCAATGATATACCTCAGATCATGCTATCACCAGCTCAGATTTTGAGACGAGGATGTGCCAAAGACGGCCTTCAGTTGTCTGTACGGCCACTACGAGTTCTTGGTTATGCCATTCGGCGTAACCAACGCTCTAGCAGTGTTCATGGGACTCATGAATAAGATCTTTCTTCCATACCTCGATCGCTTTTTCATAGTCTTCATCAATGACAATCGGATCTAATCGACTACTAAGGAGGAGCATGCCTATCACTTGCGGGTACTACTGGACACACTCTAAGAGAACTAGCTTTATGGTAAGATCTTGAAGTTTTAGTTTTGGATTCGAGAGGTTCACTTTATGGGACATGTCATCTTGGAGGCTGTAGTAGTAGTGGATCCAGTGAAGATTGAGGTGGTACTTGCTTGGGAGCCACCCAAGAGTGTGACGGAGGTACAGAGTTTCCTAGGATTGGCTGGATACTACCGGAGGTTTGTTCCAAACTTCTCCGGAGTTGTAGAACCACTATCAGCCTTGATAAAGAAGGGTCAACCCTTCGTGTGGTCAGAGAGATGCCAACAGAGCATTCAGGAGTAGATGTAGAGGCCGACTAGTGCCCCTATCTTGAGGCTTCTAGAAGAAGGCATAGGGTACGTAGTCTACTGCGATGCATCAGGGACCAGACTCGGATGTGCCCTGATGTAGGAGCGAGTAGGCATCACTTATGGCTCTCGACAGCTGAGACAACATGAGAAATACTATTCTACCCATGACCTGGAGTTAGCAGCAGTGGTCTTTGCCTTGAAGATGTGGTGACACTGTCTGATGTTTGAACGTTTTATCTTGTACTCTGATCACAAGATTCTCAAGTATATCTTCTCTCAGAAGGACCTGAACCAGAGACTGCGATGTTGGATTGAGTTCCTCTAGGACTATGACTTGGAGATAGTATATACTCCTGGGAAGGGGAACATTGTTGTTGATGCACTAAGCAGGAGAAATGGTATACTGCTGCTAGGCGAGGCGATGGAGAAGCAGACTTCTTTACAGATATCCTTTGTTGATTGAGATGGAGTAGCCTTCTTTCAGTCTCATACAGTCACTCCCCCACTTATTCAGCGGGTCAGAGAGTCACAACATGGGGATGTTGACTATGAGGCACGACGTGCTTAGATATCCATAGGGCCGACACCTGATATATTTTCTGAAGGTGGGGAGCACGTCATCCTCTTCAGAGGACGTACTATGGTACCGGTGTCACCTCAGGATGTAGTGTTTATGGAGATCCACACATCCCATCTAGCTGTATATCCAGGAGTGGTGATGATGTAATAAAATCTCCGACAACAGCACTGGTGGACAGGAATGAAGAAGGCAGTTGCAGAGTTTGTCTCTCGGTGCCCCACCTGTCAGCAAGTGAAGGAGGAGCACTAGGTACCAGAAGTTATGGTTCAACCATTAGAGGTCCCAGAGTGGAAGTGGGATGGGATATCAATGGATTTCATGATAGGACTTCCACGTACATCCAGGGGTCATGACTCGATCTGGGTGATCGCTGACCAACTCACCAAGTCGGCCCACTTCCTACCGATCGTAGATTAGGGTTCAGTAGAGATCATGGTACGCCTCTATGTGCATGAGATTATCCAGTTACATGGAGTACATTTGACGATTTTCTTCGATCCTAACACATGTTTTACTTCCTGGAAATGGAAGGGGTTTCAGGAATCTTTCGGGACGCAGCTTCGTTTGAGCACGGCCTTCCATCCTCAGACGGATGGCCAGACCAAGAAAACCATTCAGACCCTCGAGGAAATGTTGTGTGATTGTTTCCTCGACTTCGGTCGCACCTGGGAGGATCAATTTACTTTGGTGTAATTTCCATACAACAATAATTATCACTCCACCATAGGGATGGATCCTTTTGAGACTTTGTACGTGCGACCTTTCAGATCACCTTTGTGATAAACTGAACTAGGGGAGTCAGCACTCATGATACTAGAGATGGTACGAGCTTCCAAGGAGAAGGTGAAGGTCATCCAAGAGTGGATGAAGACTTCACAGAGCAGGAATAAGTCATATGTCGATAGGAGATGGAGACCATTAGAGTTTGAGGATAGCGACCATGTCTTTCTACGGGTTTCACCCCGATGAGGTCTACAGATATTTAGTCGAAGCATCAAGTTATCTTCGAGATTCATTAGATCTTTTCATATCTTCAGCAGAGTTATCGGGGTGTCTTACCGCTTAACTCTTCCACCTCAGTTGCACCGGGTGCACAACCTCTTCCACACATCCCAGTTGAGGAGATACGTGCACGACCCTTCTCACATCGTCAACCATGGAGAGATGGATGTCGACGATGGGGATACTTTTATTGAGGTTCCAGAAGATACTGAGGATCGACAGAAGCAAGTCCTTTATAGATGGTCGATACCCCTTGTGCATGTTCTCTGGCTCCACAGGAACCTCTAGGAGAGCACATGGGAGAGGGAGGCTCAGATGCATGCTCAGTACCCCCACTTGTTCCCTTAGTTGAGTTGTGGATTACAGTGACGTAGATACTGAGGTGGGGAGAATGTCAAAAATCATAATTTACATGTAATTTAATTTAATTATATTGTAATTTAACGAGTCTTCAAAAATTGAATGTGCGTGATTCCAAGGCCCAGAGTGCCCGGAATCAATTTCTGAAGTTTTTTTCTGGTATGTTCAGTAAACGTACGAGCGGGATTTCATAACTTTTGAACTGGTACTTGGAATTAAAATTTGAGGGCAACATTGAACTCGCAGCACCAATATTCTCTTAAGAAGACTTTCACCTCGACGACAGTTGGCTGAGAATGAAAATTAGTTCTTGGGTTTTTTGTGGGATTAATAAAATAAAATAAACACATGATTTATTTTTTTTAACTATTATAACCACCAATGTGGATGTTGGAGGTGGGGAACACCACACCATAACCTCCCATGAGAGGTTATGGTGGTGGGGCCCACTCGAACCTAACCTCCCACAAGAGGTTACGGTGTGGGGACCACCAGGGACTAAACCCCCTAATAATGGTGAGATAGGAAAACCTCTCAATTCCCCTCATTAATGAGGGAGAGTCTCTTGACCTCCCTTAACATAATGGTGCCACCCCCCTCCTTTAATGGTGTCAACCGTTCACCTCTATTAATTGTGCCAACCTCACGAATTAATTAAGTAGAGACAACTTAATTAATTCACCAAATTGGATTTTTTATGCCAACAACTTAATAGATTTTATAATATATTATTCTTGGCTACCTATGATTTTGTTGGAAGAGGAAGAAGGAGCTTTTGAGAGAAAATATCTCACCAACAAAGAACTAGTTTCTCCAATGAAGAATGAAGAACACGTTCATCCGATGAAGAACGCTGGAAAATAGCTTCTTTGGCTTCTTCCTCAGAAGCACCATGCGGAAGCAACCGACATGGGACATCTTCGACGACCGACCCTCCCTCCTCATCGTCATCAACTAACCGGGGTACGAGCTCAGAATTGAAAGTATGCAGCAGACACAACGAACGATGACAACTCTATATTCTTCCCCGAGTCTCCATCAATGAACAACGAACAAAGGTAGGGGATTAATTTTATTTAAGTATGATTTATTCCCATGTTCTTCCTTCCTTTAAAAATGAAGTAAGAGGGGGTTTTCCTTTTGTGGCAAGGTTGTTGTGCTTCATACTTTGAGCCAATTTCTATCACCCTAAACGTGGAGGGTGCAAACCAAAACAACATGGTCCGACCCCTATGCCAATCTCTATTGTGGTATTCTTCAAAATGGAGGAAATAAATTTCAAAGGAGATGAAAGAAATGCCCGCACTATCCACGGCCTCTGCTACCAGCACTGCCCTGGAACCGCTCCGCCACCCCTGGCTGAACCGTGCCCCATGCCAGCCAAACCGGACGGAGCCGCATCACACCCTGGCCGCACCACTTCGTCGGTCGTGCTGCCTTGCCAGCGATGCCTCCCTCACTGGTCGCGCTGCCATCACCGGTCGCGCCCCTCGTGGCACACTCCCGAGCCTCGGCCGAGCCGGCCTCCACGCATCCCGCACGCCCTGCGGCTACGCTGTCCATGCACCACACGCATCCCACACACCGCGCGCTGCCACTGGACAAACCGGCCCACTGGCATCTGCACGCCCCACGGCTCTGTTTTCCTCCTACCCCGTGCACCCCGTGCGCCCCACACCACCGCTGGTCGAACCGGTCCGTTGGCCTCCGCGCGCCCCGCAGCTCCTCCGCCCACGCGCCCCATGGTTCCCCATCCAAGACGGCCTCTCGGCCCCTGCCGCCCTACCCTGGCCCGGGTCCGGGACCTCTCTCGGGCTGAACCTCCCTCACACTGACTCGCGGCCGGTCCGCACCCTCGTGACCGGTCCGCACTCTCGCGGCCCTTCGTGACCCCTTGCAGCCTGCTGGGCTGGGCCCAGTGGGCCGGGCCGAACTCAATGGGCTGGCCCGCCCAACGGACTAGACCAGACCCAACAGGTCAGGCCAGGTCGACCCGAACAGGGTCGGCCCAGACTGGGTCGGTCCGAGTCAGTCTGACCAGGTCAGACCGGACCCAGGCCCACTATGACCCTTTACTTTTTTTTGGTTATATCTTCAGCACCGGGCGTCCATTTGATCAACCGTTAGTGGCCCTGGTAATCTTGGAGCATAATAGTCCCTTTGAGTATACCCCACTAGAGATTCGTGTACAGTTGAAATACAGTCTGGTTGGATAGTACCTGAATCCAACCATGCCCCCAGGGCTAAAAGGCTAATAACTCACAGACCCGACGTCTGATTGATGTGTCGTCTATTGGGTTGAGACCCTTATGACGTTACAGACCTTTGAGATACTTATTCATGGGACATCGTGACAGTTGGAGTATCAACCCATAGCTCGTGCAACGGATCCTTCCAGTGACGAGCGAGCAGAGTATGGAGACCTAGTAGCTAGCTGAGACTTGACGACTACTAACTGATTGACTCAGAATGACTCAACTGTCCTAGTGGGGAGTACCTGATTGTGATGGTAGACCCACGGCAGAGGAGTGCCTGGTTGTGGTGGAAAACACGTGATACTCGATAGAAAGAGTAACTCTATTGGCTATTAGGGGGAGCTCCTGGTTGTGGCGGCAGACCCATGGTGGTAGTGCCTCTATGTGTTACAATAGACGCACAATACTTGATAGGAGGAGTACCTCAATGGCCCAAGGTTAGTGGGAAGTGCCTTGGTGTCATGGAATTCCCACTGTACTCGATAGAGGAGGAGTTCTCCAGCATCCAAGGTTTCGAAAATGTGTCTGGGGATGTTACTTGATACTACCCCAAGAATAAAATCTTTATTTGAGCTGAGTTAGCAAATTTTTTTATTTACTCATGATTAAGATGGATTACTTGATAATTTTGGTATATGTATGGGTTTATACCTATGTGGGGTTATTTTTTTATTTCATACATTGTTGTTTATCTCTGTTTGATTTTGTGGGACCTTGAGGGTCTCAGTGTCCCTATTGATTATCTTTATACTCACCCCTACACAGGCTATGCCCGCACCTTATTGTAATGGATGCCGATGATGGACATCATAGACCGAGGCTGAAAGTACCAAGACAGGACGATACTCGGAGGTGGACCATATGGCGTGTTGGTACACGAAGGAGACAGACAGACATGGAGTGCTGAGGAGGCGATCTATACCTACCCATCATGTAGGAACCTCAGAGGACGACCCAGTGGTTGTTTTCCTTATTTCCTCTGTCATACTTGTACATTCAGTTTCTTGTACATTTCACTTGGGCTTGTATTCTGGCCCCTTTTTACTTACTCTACTCCCATGTGGGTTATTCAGTTTACTCGTGATCATATCTGATGTGTCTGCTTATAGTTTTTAAAGACAATGTCATCCCAGTTTTAGGGAATTATGACTTTGGTGCTAGTATCCAACCACTGGCCTATGGAAGGCGGGATTGGGGTAGTCATGGAACGGGCCCCGGGGGATGGGCCATGATAATTGTATTTATATTTATTGTCAGGTGTAGTATATTAGTAGTGGGGCCCAAATAAACACATTGAATAAATTTTATGGGATGAAATTAATAAAATATTTTTTAATAAATACATTACTCACAATATTTATTATAAAATGGAATGAGATTTGAAAAGACTCTATAAAATTAATAATTAATCATTCGGTTTTTTGAAGAAAACATCACATGTATTTCAAGTTATAACTTTAGATATCAGACATTACCCAAATGTAAGGTTGGAGTCTGATTTATTATACTAAAGTGTAGACATTTAAATGTTTTAATATTTAAATAATATAATTTCTATGAGAAAATAAAATTATTTTCATATAAATTTTAAATGGGAATTAGTGATTCATAATGATCTCGTGGGGATTGGAAGAAAAAAATAGAAGATATAGTTTAATTATATAGGAATGATGGAAAAATAAAATAGAGGTAACAATTTTCAATTTAAAACTTGTCAAAAATGAAAATATCTATATTCAGAAATTTGATCCATCATATAAAATTCCAATGAAGAAAAAAAATTAATCTATTATCATATAGGGGAAGGAGGTTCAAATCAACAACCAACAACAATGGTGTGATTATTTTTTATGGAACATTATAACTAAAAAGGATAGTTTTTATTCCATTTGAAATCAAATATAACTAATGAAAATATCCTCCCACTCATAGAGAACAAGTAGGGTCATAATTATCAATAATATGTTGGTGGGTCCTAAAAATGATATAGTGATAGGTACACTTTTTATAAATTCAGCAATAGTAATTTTTTAGTTTCCACTCGTTCCATTATTTCATATCATTCATTTTTAGTATAAATATTTCAACACTCTCAAGATATGGAGGATAATTTGTTTTTGAAAAAAGTGGTACAATTTTTGTATGATAATGATATAACTCATCCATAACTAAATATTTTTATTTAATTCTCCATTAATATATAGTACTTCTTCCATTAGTGTAATTTGATTTCATTTTTGGAATTAATTACTTGTGTTTATAAAAATATGACATTTAATTCTTGGAGATATAAATGGAATTCACTATAAAAAGTCATCATCTAATCCTATAAAATTAATGTGAGAATAATAAATATCTTTTGATGTCATTTTCTGAGACATTTATATTGTTTCTTGGTGAGAAATATTATCAACCACAATTGATTATGAGAATGGAGTATACCATCCATCAATAAGATTCTATTTTGAGGGAATATGTTGATGAGTTCCTCAAAGAATTCTCTATAATGCCTCAAGGAAAGGTGGTATGTATATTAATTTAACTATTTCTAGGAACTATTATATTATTTGAGATTATTTATACTACATCCACCTTGGAACTAAATAAATTGAACAATAAACAATAAGGGATTCTGGATAATGTTTTCATATTCCCAAAAACATCACATAGGGGTAAACTAACACTATTTTACTAGGTAAGGACGGTTAAATACAATTCCATATCAATTATCAGGGATATAGAAAGATCATTATATCACAAAATAATCTCCCCTAATGGATTTAATTCTCATTAAATATATTTTTATATCTATAATATTGATTATATCAATAATCAATAAGAATACGCTTAATGACGATGGAATGACAACAATATGTTCTGGGAAGTATGAAAAATAATGAGTGATATGATATCATTATAAATATAAAAAGGGAAATTCTACTGATTGTTGGAAGATATATATGAATGGGTTCTCAAATTATATCCATGGAATATGATGATTTTTGATCTAGTTTGAATGATAAATTATCATGTGATAAAAAAGGTGGGTTCACTTACTATGAATTTCTACTAGATAGTACTGAGTATCTAAAAAATTAACTTATTATATGAAATCATATATT
Organism: Viscum album; assembly: GCA_963277665.1. Taxonomy (NCBI): domain Eukaryota; kingdom Viridiplantae; phylum Streptophyta; class Magnoliopsida; order Santalales; family Viscaceae; genus Viscum; species Viscum album. The sequence continues at coordinate 323,358,479 of OY728127.1, forward strand.
CATATTACATATAAATTTCTGAAATTAAAAATGCAGAGAAGTTTTAAGAAATACTGAATATGATTATTCAAATATTTTAAAACAATTTATACATTTTACTAAATAGGATTAAATATATTTTGACAGATTCCATAGTTGTTTTTGATATCTTAAAATTTGTTAAGAATACCCTGATCTCAATAAAATATATTCTATTTTTATGTTTTTCGGAATGAATTTATTTATGTTTGTGATATATGTATGATATTTTCTTCATTCCTATTATATTTTTTTCAGAATCCCTATGTGATATCACATTTGAAATAATTTTTAATTCATTTATCATTGGCATAGGTATTTTAATATATTTACTTTATAGAAATATATATATTTCATTTTATGATGAATACATTATATATCTCAAGATAAGTGTAGTGTTTACCATATGATAGGAATATTGTAATGAAGATAATTGGTATGTGAGATTTTTCTTACTGATGAAAAACATATTTGTATTGGGTTTACAATTTCAATTCACTAATGATTATCAATTACCTTATAAGATTAATTTTTTAGTTCATAAGGATGGTCAACACTTTATTAGGATAATAAATGAATTTGTATGATTAAATTAGTTACTTTATATGTTTTATTTTGTTCTTTGGAAGAGTAATTCACTAACATTATAAGAGTAACTAAAATTAATAAAGTCACTACACTATAACATAATAAAATTTTCATTATAAATTCATATGAGTATGTCAAAACATTGGAAGATTCATTTAGTTGTACTAATGTGTTACCTCTTATCATCGTAAGAGTCATTGTCTCTTTATAAAGGTCACTTATACTGAATAATTTATTTCCAAACACTAACATTAACATTATTTGGAATTGATATTTAAAAAAGTAAAATTTATGTTTTAATAATCAAGGAATTAAACAAAAAAAATAATTTTTTTATTCAAATTTGAGTTTTATATTTCCATACCATGACCATGAATGCCATATAAAAAACCTTCAGGCACACATTAACATATAGAAGAATTCAAAAAATACAATTTACTGGATATTTGGGAAGAATTGAAAAATTAATGATACCTATTTAGAATATATATTAAAATATATGATTTAAATGTAATTTTAATGGGTATTTTTGAAGAGATAAAATAGTAATATTTACACTAGTTTGAAAAATTATTTTACCTTCCACACAGATTTATGGGGTGTTCCAAAATAACAAATTTAAAACATATATTAATTATATTATTATATTAATATACCATTTTGGGTGAAAAAAAGATGTAATTTTTGATAGAATACATCATATAATACAATTTTTATCCCTGAATAGATAAAAAAGACTAATGAACCAAGATCATAGTGAGGAGGGTAATTTTTAATGTTTCAAAGAATTTATTAAATTAAAGTTGAACAATATCAATAATGTTCTAGAGATTTTGATGGATATCTATATTTCAAATTATGATTTCTAAAAACTTATTTCAAGGAATAGTCAATAATTTTTAGTTAGATCTATCTATAAGAATAGATATGGAAGATACACATTAGAGGCTAAATAAGAAATATTTTTTTAAAGTTTTCATCATTCTTGTTGTAGTCTAGACATGTTTCCTAGATATAGTCATAAGTTGTTCAATCATGTTTTATAATTATTGGAGCATAACATAGATCTATATTGAATGTTTCTAGAATATTAAAATAGTAATTAATTTAATATATATTGTAGAATCTATGATTGAGGGTTTATCCAAACATATCAATGAGTAAGAATTCACAGTGAGGCCAATCCATATAAAATTAATTATACAGTAAGAATTCATTTATTATTGTCAGATGTGATTTGAGACAGATTTTATAATGATTTTATATAGATATATAAAAATCAGAATACATATTTTAAAAATACAATTTCATAATAAGGAATCATTAATCCCCTTCCCAAATTTATGGTGTCTATCACTTCTATCATAGAAAAAATGGGTCTCCTTCCTATTGAAAAAGAGAATTTGATGATAGGGAACCAGAATACATTAAATATAAAATTAGTTACAACTTCTTAATGAAGAAATATAATACTTTAAATAATGGAATGTTTCCTTATATTTTATCAACGATACTAGATTGAGGATATGTAAAAATTGTATAAATTTTATCCTAGTCTTTATGCTTCTCCAATGTCACTTTTCTTATAAAATGATTAAGTAACTTCATGGAAAATTATAAACTAAATTCATTATGTTCATATTAGTAATAGTTTACATGAATTAAATTATACTCTAAATAGAAAAGTAAATTTTGGGTAAATTGGAATTTAGCATTGTAGGGAATATAAATTTTCACGAATCCAAATGAAAATTTTTTGGAGAATGATTGAGGATATATATATTTTTAATATAGAGAAATTTTTTGGCTACATAAATTTAATCTATAAAAATATATGAAATATATATGAATATGGTGATAAAATTATTATTCCACTATTGTTAAAAATATATCTTTTTCAGATCTGGTTGAAACTAATTTTTCGATTTTGAAGACATGGAGTTTAATAGCCACAATCCATCACAAATGGATCATGTATTGAAAATAAGTGATGAACATTTCTTGTTTAGATTTTGATAAATGTCACACATTTTAATCTATAAAAACAATACAACATCAGAAGGAAATAAAGGATCACATACAGTATAAAGGACCTTTTACGTTTTGGTTTTTGGAAAATTAAGAAGAACACATGCATAAAAAACATTCTTGAATTGAATATAATATTTCTCCCACTATAAAAAGTTTTTCATATTCCACATTAATTCATCCAGATATACCATAATGTTATACACATATCCTGTCATTAAAGACACGCATTAATTTTAATAATTTCTTATATCATGGGGAAATTGAAATATAAGAAGTGAGGGACGAAAACACCTACAACGGTAAAAATAATCAAAAAATTGAATTCCATAAGTGATAGTATGATTATAATGTGGGTAGATTGACATAATCAAAGATCATGATAAAAAAAAATATTTCATAAAAATGAATACTTGGATAATCAATCATGAAATCTATATCATTTGATGTAGAGTTAAGTAGATTTCATAAGAAACGAGTGTGGAGAGACTAGTAAAATGGAATAATGTTCATGATCCTAAGACCTCCTCAATAATAGTTTATGAAACACTTAATCCATGGCATGGTAATTATCCTTAACTACAAAATAAGTCCACTCCAAATTAAGTTTCCCATCAAGGAGTAAATATATTTAATGACAGGGATGGGCCAGGAGTAGACCATAATAGAGTAAACTATTTTTTAGTTGAAGAAATGATTAACCAGGAATGCTCCTCCATTAATAGACATATATTTTTCTTTACATGAGGAAAGAGATCTTCTTATTTAACTCAGGATACTGATAAAGTAAGAAGAGCATGGTATTCCCTAAAACATGGGAACTCCAAGAAAGGTAAAAGGTATGGAATACTCTCTAATTACAAATTAATTTATCATGATTTTCTTTTAGATGGATGAGATGTTCCTTCCAAATTATATGAAGGACATTCGCCAAATTATTTCCCAGCCTGAGACACCTTCATAATGAGTAAGATCCCTTTTTATGTTCAGGATGTTCTTTCTATTTCCCTAGTTAAAAATGATAATGTCATCATAAAATAATAAATGGAAAGGAGGTGAGATTACTCATACTTCCCTGATGGTTTTCATTTCACCATTTCTCACTATATGTAGAATAAACATACTTTGATAGTCATCAATATTTGAAAAAATAATATCGGAGATGGGGTCTCATTTTCTCACCCATCTTAAGCACCTAAAATAACCCTATGGAGATCCATTGGTAAGAATATATATGTGTTATAACCTGAGGAGGGCCTTGATCAAGTAAATGAAGATATTATTTAAGTAAAACATTGAAAAAACAACACAAATAATGTTCTAATAGATCATGACAAAATCATTATAGATGTCCAAATTGAGTGCTATTTTTCTACCCCTTGTTAGTTTTCTGAGGAGATTCACACATTTCAAATCGGTAATCAGAAAGTCTTGAATGAATCTCCCATGTACAAAATCTAATTTTTTCTAGGAAATAAACTTGTTTGTGATTCTTTTGAGTATTTTCTCCGAGATCATCGAAATGATTTTATGAATGGTGTTCACAAGATAAACTGGCCTGATGTAGTGGATTTCACAAGAGTCATACTTGAAAATGAGGGAAATAAATTTGGCATTAAATACCAAGGTGAAAGACACACCTTTGAATAAGTACTTACCTATATTGTAGACATAATATTGGATGACTTCCCAAAAGTTATGGAATATTTGGTTGGTGAATACATCCGGACCTGGTGATCTTTCCACGTTCTGACTAAAAATATACTCACTGAATTCAGACTCAGTAGGAGTGGATGTATGAAGTGATTTATTATGCTCAGTAACCTGCTTCAGAATGTTACCATCCTTGAGTTCCTCAATCATTCATTATCCATTAATGAGATTCTCATAAAAGGAAACGTTATTAGTCACAATAGAATGTATATCATTCCTAATCAGTTCACCATCATTCAAATGGGAGATAGGCTTGTTTGCATTTCTTTCCCTTTATAGTGCATTAAAACCGTCATGTTCATGTCACCAAAATTGAGCCACCTGACCTAAAAAATATTTTAGAAGATGTTTACTTTCATCCTTAAAAGTTCTAAAAGCATAAAGGCCATCTCATCCTCTTAAGTGATTCCATCTATAAAATTTATTTATGTGATATCTTCTTTGAGAGAAGGGAGGGATAACTCCCATGCATCAATTTCCCCATCAAGTTGACTAAAATTTTCACTGTACAAATTCATTAGATGAGATTTCATATAATTTCAGTTTTTAGATACATGGAGTTTGGATGCTGCTCATTCAGTGTTGGCCCCAGAAATCTGAACTATTTACTAAAATTTTGGATGGTCAGTCCAGGAACTATTAAACATGAATAAAATGGGTATTTTCTGATCATCAACATGAAGAATCACCATGTTAGGGTGGTGATATATGTTGTTCTTTTCTATAGTGGTCCAAGAGATGGATAATCAAATACCCCGTAAAGAATCTTTTACAAAGGCTCTAATAATCTCACTCTCCCTAATTCCATTAAGGTTCCTTCAATACCAAGTTTATTTAGTTCCACTAAGATTGAATTCAATGAAATTAGATTCCACAATACAATAGTCAAAGTCCTTGGCAGGGAGAGAGCATAGTGCATGATATATTTTCTCATCATCCTGGATTATTGAGTTGATGTCCCCAAGGAAAACCGATGAAACAATGATAGTTCTAGAAAGGCACTTTGTCGAAGAAAAAAGCGGTCTCTACTCAAGATAATTGATGAATTCATAAAGGACTATGAATATTATTCTCCTTTTATCCTTATGGAAACCACAAGTAATTGATTTTTCATATTCATGGACAATTAAAGGGTTGTTAGTAAATAAGTGGAAAACAACCAGTGTCTATCATGAGTTGAAGAGGCTTTCGGGTTCTCCCATTAGTTAATATCCACTTTAATTTAAAAATATGTCTTGTTTTAGAATAAATAATTTGGATTTACAGTGCTAATGGAATCAGAATTATACATTCTTGAGAGTAGCCTTATGGAAAACTTATTTCCAAGGATGGAATTTCCTTGGTAGTTCCAAACCATAATCCTCATTTTGACCGTGTCTTGGGGTGGTGGCCCACTTTTATTTACATTCCAATTTTCTTGTTCTACTATATTTTCTTTTTTTTTATCTCATTAAGGTCTTCAAGGGCTCCCTTATGGTCATTCGGATCATTGGTTTCATTAAACCTAGTAGGTGGGTCATTTTCTATTTGAGTAAATTGTGATGCTGGGATTAATATTCCACGTCTCAGAGAATCAGAATCCCAACAGTTTAGCTGAGAGGCTAGGTACTACTTCATCATGTTTGAAATAGGTTCTTTATTTGATTCATGATATTGAACTACCTTATCTACATCATCATATTTATTAAGGGAAGAATTTATATATGTGGAAATTAGATCCAGAAGGTACCCATTAATGTGAGTATTGGAGGCTAAATAATAAACATCTTACGAGAGTCCCAATAATTCATCATCATCATTTCCTAATATGGGGCCTTGTGAAGTAGAAATAGGTTTTAGCTTGTCATCAAATAGATATTCATGATGTGAATCTGAATATTTCTTCTCCTCCTCCACTAGGTCATCCCATTAAATACTTCTGGTGGTATCATTTCTTTACTGTACCATTTTTGTTTGATTCAATTTATCTTTTCTAATGTATTCCATTAATTTTTTTTCTAACCCATTCTGAAAAACCTTTCATCCTATAAAGTGAGTAATTATTTCTAATATCTTTTTCAGGACCCTAAAATTATTAATAATAAGACCAACAATTCTATAATGGTCACAAAAAAAGGATAGTGTTCGAATTCAAGTATATCCTCAAATTTATGATCATTAGAAATAATGAAATGTTGATCAGGAAGAGGGGAATCCATTTTGATTTGACCAAACACTATCACATAGAGACCAAGATCCCCATTGGGTGTGCACTTATCAATTTTGAGGGGGTTCCAAAACCTATTTCTTGGTCATCAAGGATTTTGGGATTCTAATACAACCATGGAATCCCATTAATTGTAGTCCATACCAGAGAAATTTCATTGTTTTGATTGAAGGGATTGAAATTATCATCCCACTCTATCAATCACAAAATATCGGGTTTCAGATTGAGGTTCCCAGACCTCCATACTAAATTGAAATCCTATTGGTCTTGGATAACCGATATGGGAAAGAAAACATCTCATGGGTGTTGATAGTGAAGTGGATCATTTTCCATGACCAATTTGCTTCAATGATTTATATCATCATGCATGTCTATCGGGAAGCTAACATCCTTGTGGAAGCAATTGAAAAAAAAGAATGTATTAGGCGGTTCTTTCTTATACTAATGAACTTCCTCATGAGCTAATGTCAATATTACAAAAGCATAAATGTAAGAGTCCCACTTATAGATTGTGGTAGCTACCTTTATTTTTTAATCAATGAGCCTTCGAGCTCACTTTTCTCAGAAATCATTCATTAAATTTGGAATAATTGTTTTCCATAAGAAAATATTAATAAAATTTAAATATCATGGAAATTGGGAGATCAATTTAGATTAAGGGAAACACTTATAACCAGTATAAATCATAATGATTTTTTTTAATTTGTAACATCATCATCGTTGAACACTTATAGAACCCGTATAATTGGAATAACCGTATATCTGAAATCTATTATAATAATTCATAGAGAATAATGATTAACCAATGTATTGGAACACTATTTTGTTAACCCATCATATATGATCTATTAGGATTACCTGTGAGGTAAAATCGAGCTTAACCCTTGGTCAATAGTGCCCAATGACCATATCATGACTAATACCCTTGACCAACTCTTTTAAACTCGTTTTAAAAATTCATTTTTATATCTAAATACAATTTCATATTAAAAATATGTTTCAAATATATTAACAATCCATAATAAGGGAAGTAGGGTTTTACTTTTAATAAAACATAAAATAATATACATGAAACAAAACATAACATAAAGGTAATGGTAGTGGAATGTGTCTATGTCAACATGCATGGTAAAATATAGCATTACATTGACAACCAGAATAACCCACTAAAAATGGGTTCCTTGAAATTAACTTTTATACTATAATTATCAATCCAGAGAAAAAATAATTATGTAATCATTACAACTTATTCCTACTAGAGCATATGTAACATCAACAGTTGAAGGATTTGATTAATAGAAATATCATTAAAATATTGTTAAAAAAATTATTTTTGAAAATATCATTTAGTCTTTAAAAATCACATTAAAAATTTGTAAATTTAAATAATATTGAGGAAACAAATTTTAGTGAAAAAAATATTGTAATATTATAAAGGAATATTTAAATAAATTTAATTTTATGGTGTCGAAAAATCCATTCATTTTGTGGATGAAAAAAATAACCATTTCCTTCATATATATTTAAAAGGATCCATGAGTTTCCCATTTTGAAAAACATTATGAAATTTAATTTTCAAAAACATTGAAAATAATTAATAAATTTTATGTAAAATATACACAATAAATAACTTTTTATATGAAAAAAATTAATTTATTTTGAAAAAATTGTTATGGAATAGAATGATCCAGATCTAAAATAATATTCTATATTGGTTGCACATAAAAAACATTATTAATGATTCTTTATTAAATATGAGAGAAAATGAGAAAAAACATTTGTAAACCACATTCATAATAGTAGAAGAATAAAACAGATAGTGCTTAAGATATTAAGAGCATATGATTTTTCCTCATGAATCCTTGAACATAAAAAACTTTGGAATGAAATTATATTTTTTTATAATGGATTTGGATCATTGGTAACTCTTCAATCATAAAACATGTGAATGAATAATGTAATATGAATCATTTACAATCATTAATATAAAAATAATATTTATATATTATTTCAATCAGACTTTAAATAATCATCAAAAAAAATATTATAGTTTATTATCATAAATATATGTCCAAAAAAGGAAATTTGATATAGATAACCATTATAAATATTATATTATTGAATTTTAAGAAATAAGTAGAGAGATTATACATAAAAAGAATAAATCAAGAAAGAAATTGGAAGCATATAAAAAAAATTGATTCATTCACATATAATCATATCATATCATTGTCATTGAAGAAGAGATATAACACATCGAAATGAAATTGAGTTAAGAAATAGTTTAACAATCGGTAAATTTTAAATAAAATAATCTTAGATTTAATAATTAATTATGTAAAAAATATGAATGATTTATTATATAATATGCATAAGGTCAGTATATATACCATATAAAATAAGCATTGTGAATGATAATAATATGTGTCTCTATAATGGAAAATTGAGATCAAATTACATACCTAAACATGCTATATATGTCCTCCTAAAATAGTATAAAAGACTAAAATAAAAAAATTATTTATTTATAACTTTTTATTTGATTTAAATAATTCCCATAAAAAAATTAATTTAACAACATACTTACTTCATTAATTAGTTAAGTCCACATATGGTGTTTTGAGGACATTCAATCCATATATTCATGAAATGTCAGGTATGTTTACCATGTTCAAATGAGTCCCTATTCCATAATCCACATAACAAATATATTAAAAATTTATCTTTTTAATACATGAATAATTTTTTAAACCCAACCATTTAATATTGTTATGAAAAAAATAATGGTACAATCATGGAGTCTCTAGGTCATGTGTTTGAATTACTATTGTATCCATTTCCAAGGATCACTATGAAAGGAAGGTATGTAATACTATTTCATTATATAATGATAATAATATATGAAATATATTATTTTTTTATTAAATGTATTATATATGTGATCTATGTTATATGGTGACATGTAATGTATCATATCGCTTCTTTCAGGTTATATTCCACACATACGCACGAATTAATTGATCATTTTTCAATGAGTGCATGGGTAATAGAAAAAAATTCTAGGATCTAGTATGGGCCTAGTGCTAAAAATATTTATTAAAAAAAGAAGTGAATGAGAAAAAGTTTATGTAGTACAAGGGGGATTACAAACCATAGATTGAACCTCCGCATGCATGTCATCATTCACCAATGTCGTACTATAATCCGGTACCTGGGATTTCCATAATGATATAGTTTCAAGAACCACCCTAATTGGAAAAATATATGCACCTTATTATATTCTCTATATGCATGTGAAAAAATCATATTTATCTCAATAACCTAGTTTAGGAAATCAATCCATCGGGGTTGGAGCATCCATGGGACACTCCTGATTCTTGACTTCAGAGTAGCGAAAAAATTCTCAGAGTCCGATCCAATCCATATGAAATTCCACTTATGGGGGAAGATATTTAATGACATAAATCAATTTCCCATAGATCTTATTCATATCATGTCCTTATCTTGATATAATGGTGAAAGAATACTCTGAAAAATCTATAATATGTTCAAAAATCGCCCCCACATTCAGATGGTCCAGATGTTCCTAATGACACACAATTAACATTCACCTTGATTCACTATCCAATGGAAAGTATCCATCTCACATATTTCAAAACAATGGGATCTTATGGTTTATCTACAAATCCAAGTCGTCTGACAATGTTTAGATCTGCCAAATCAATATGCATTTCTCTGATCTGTAGCTTTGTAGCAGCATGAATGTACCTATACTACAGTATGATTGTAACATGAGTACATGGAACCTGGTCCTCAAACATCTTTAGATTAATGTCCCTCTATAAAAAATCATGGAAGGATGATGTAGTTTCCTATGTTATGTGATAATCTTGCTTATGATGCCCATAAGTTTGAACAAATTCCCGCTCCTCCACCACAGACCACTCTGCATGAATGCTGATGCTAAAAATGATTCTTGATTGTTTACACAATCATCATGTAAACCATCACCAAAATAACAAGTTCTAAATATCCTCACCTTATTGAAGAAACAATGGGAATTCTGGAGGGATGAAAATCCCAACACTCATCATCAGATCAAATGTAAGTAGCTTGTTCCTCCAAAGTATCCTGATAATAATAAACCATAATAGATGTATGAAACTCACCATAAATTCTGCAATCTATGACAGAATTCTGTTCGAGCTCCCAATCATTAAATTTTAGTACTCATTAGAATTGAGCTGACCATTATCATCAGCCCTCCATTCATGGAAATATTCATCCTATTTTGAATATGATGATCAAGCCAGCATGTCTTCTAATAGTTAAGATCAAAATTCCTTCCTATAAGGGATTTGGGATTCTAGATAATCTCTCTAAAGGAAAACGTAAGTTAAGGCTAGATGAATTGGCCAAGATAATTTGGAAATCTATCAGTCAACATTTCTTTGATCCTTCTAACTATGAAATCATATTAATTGTCATTAGTGGTGAGAATATTCCATGTGAACATTGCAATTATCCAATCACTAAAAATTTCAGGTCTTTAATTCATATCCCCTAATATCGATAGGCTTGATGCAATACTTATAAGAAACAGTAATTAGTTTCCTCTCATACATAGAGGCAGTCAGTATAAAATCCATGATAATTCATTGTTACTGCTTTAGAAGTCGTCTTGGCCACCTATAGAGAGAGAGGGATGGAATACATGATCATTTAGGAAATGACTCGGTTCATACGACAAACTCTTCCTTCCTAGGATAGGGACATTCCTTCACAAATGTCCAACTGATTAATGATCCCAATGATGATCCCACCTAGGGAAGGGCTATTTACCTTGCCCCAAAAAATTGGAACCCTCAGGTATGTGAATGGTAGTGATCCCCTTAACATACTAAGATTCATTTAAACTCTATTATGATTCTCAAATATGAGCCCTCACAAAAAAAATACTTACCCCAATTGATGGAATTTCCCAATACTTATTTATAATTATGTAATGTATCATTAATTTTAGAGATAGTACCATTTGAATCTTGACCAATATGAAAATTTCATCAACATACAAAAGGTGTGAGGGAGCCAAAAAAATCCTCCCAAATTTAATCTTATAAAAATAAAAACTTTTCAAATGACATTAATTCATTTTCACAAGTATTCATCAGCAATAATAAATAGAATCCTTGAGAGTGTATCACCTCTTCATACACCTCTGGTGCACTTGAAATACCCTCTCAGAGTCCCATTAATTAGAATGGAGAACCTTGATGATGACCGAATACATCTAATCAAAATCACAAGGGTTCTATAAAAACACTAAATTTTTAAGATGTCATGTATGAATCGCCATTTGAGAGTATCAAAAGAATTATATATCTCAATCATGAGGGATAACTTCCCCTCTTGGGTCTTCTTTTTTCAATCGTGAGGTTGTTGTCCTACATATGCAAAAATGATGGTCTTGTTTCCTATTTTTTGGAAGTGGAGATATATATAGGTTATTATATAAATATATTAAGATATTAGTATATGTTATATAATGATGTTATTTAATCATCATTTTTAGAGAATTTTTGAATGTGGTGGAAGACAAAATATTTAGAAAAACTCTTAAAAAATAACTATACATATTTTTCTGAGAACATAATTTTTATTAAACCTCATGACCTATTAGAAACGTACACTAACAAAAAGAATGCCTCCCGAAAATTTATTAGTATTTTAGTTATGTATTTGGGAAGATCATGGATTAAAAAATGGGGTTTTAAGCATTATGAAATAAAATGAAAAGGTACCATTTATAATTGAGGGAACAATCACTCTTAGAATTTCAAAATATTTTAAATTAATATAAATTATTTATGACATCCAAATGGATTAAAAATGGTACTATTTGTATCTAATATTCTTTTGTGTTCCTCTAAAAATATAAAATAAAATTTGGAAACTTCTGGATCCAATATTTAACCGTATCATTTTAAAAATGTTTTAAAACATTTTTTCAATTATAATAAAAGAATTTTTTACTCCACATGGTTATATATATATATATATATATATAATGTAAGTGGAAGAAATTATGATAACTGAAAATGGTTGTTATTTTAAATCATTTCCATTTCAATTACCTGAATATATTATTTTTATGAATTTCATATCATTTCATAAAATATGATTTATTATAAAATATCATTAATGTCAATTAAAATAAGTAATAACTATATTGACATTAACAATGTCAGTGAAAAAAATAAATAAAAAAATATACTTTGTTATATGAATAAACTATTATATTAATCTATATATTAATGTATTATATTTACTATCTAAAATTTATTATATTTAATTAATATAATATTATTTATTTTATTTTCTGATTAATTGAACAATTACTACATATACAATTTGTAATCATTTATGGTAATTAATTATTCTACAAAAATTAATAATAATTTTTTATAATTATTATAAATCATTTATAATTACTATTAATATTTATAATGGAGTATATACACTATTTATTTTGATGATAAAAATATTATATTTTTAAAAAATGAATGCTTGATTTTTTTACATTTATTAGCATATAACAATATAAAGGTCACAATCACACCCAAATTGATTGAAAAATCAACATATCCAAATCCTTGATGATTATGGAATATATAGAGTTATTAAATGAATTTAAGGAATGTTTAATTGCCACTTTTTTTCTTTCTCAAGTTGTTTATAACCATTAATTATTTGATTTACCTTTTAGATTGTAACAAAAAAAATAATATGGTTAATATTCAAATAGAAAAAAACTAAAAGGGATATATTTAAATATTTTTAACAAAATGATTTCAAATATGGAATTCCTTTCTCAAAATTCAAACCACTGAAGTCAAAAAAAATTAATTTCAAAACAATTTGAAAAAACATCATGAAATACTGTTTTTCAAAAAACTCATTTTCATATATAAAATATATTTATATTAAATTAAAGTATAAAATGTTATTGAAACCCACAATTGGATTACAATAAATAAAAATGAAAAAATTATATCTTTAACCTAATAAAAAATATAATTTTATTTTTAAATAATTGAAAATGAAATGTATTTTCCCTTAAAATTTTGTATTTTTAAATATTCATAGAAAAATAATACATTTCATAAAAATATCATATTTCATCTATGTTGAATTTTGATATAATGTATAAAAAATGGATATTTTTAAAAAATTACTATTTCAAAATATTCAAAAAATTATGTCTGGTAGTCTATGAAAAAAATCATTTTGGAAGAATACTCATCTATGGATTTACTAAAAATATTGTTCTTATTTCATAATAATTAACAAATATATTTTTATTGAATTAATCATTTAATAAAAATATAAATCATATTCATACACTCCATTTTAAGGGATATTTTGTAATGTCTGTGTTTAAATAATAAAATTTCATCATTTTTTTCATCTATATTATGTGTCATACAAATTATCAAACATAATATACTTCTTTGAAAATATTGGGATAATACATTCATTCTCCCCAAATATTTAAGAAATTTAATCCTAAAAAAATTGGAACATAATATTACTATTTAATGGATAAAATTTAAAAATACCACTAATAGAAAAATAACATATAGCCAATGATCAATAGCCACACTTTAATTTATCTGTGGCTATAGGTAAGATAAAACCATAGAGAAATTCTCCCTCATGGAAACAACTCGCTCTAATTTATCTCTCCCACCCTAATGCTCGGGTTTCCACTCGCTTGTCCCTCCCTCACGCTCGGGTTTCCTATCCCACCCTAACGTTCGCGATTTCCTCTCCCACCATTGCACTAGGGTTTTCTCTCCCACACTAGCGCTCGATATTTTCTCTACCAAATCCCTTATCCTCAACAGATATTCACCTGATCGATTCTCCCTCATTATATCCTCACCGACTTCATTTTTTCGGTTCCACCATCCGTCATCGGCTTCTCCATTCTCAGTTCCTCCATCCCTCACACATTCCATCCCTCCTCCGTAACCTTCTTCGAGTGTTCCTCCTACTTTCAGTCCATCAGCCAGTGCTTTCCCTCTTCGCGATCGAGCTCCCCATCCTCTGCACGATCAAACTGCCCCTCTTCACGATTGAGCTCCCCTATTCTAGCATTCACCGTTTCAATTAAGGTACGTTTACTTATGGATTTCCTTAGCATTTCAAGAAATTTTGGGTGAAATTGTTAGTCTATTTAATTTTATGGATTTGGGTTTATTTATGAATAGACGAGTGGGAAGTGATGAGTGGTCATGTTTCATAGGTTTTGTTATCAGAGATCTATTGGTTTCGTTTCTCTGTCTATTTTCATTTTGGATTGTTTTATCGGCCTTTTTTATCCTATTATATTTATATATCATCTTCCACATTGTTTTATTGCAGTTGAATCTATATCCTTTTATGAATATTTTCATATACTATGTTTGTAAGTATTTTTAATTCTTTTTTGCATTTTTTGTTTATTTTTACATTAATATTAATGGGAGAAATCATTCCCAAATTGGGTTTTCTCAATACCCATGTACTAGTATCTAGCCAGGGGGTATCAGGAAACCCTTTTGGGCTAGTGGTGGGTTAGGTTATGTGTCTATTAATATGGTATCTCTATGATAGTTCATTGTAAAAGATATTAGACCCTAGGATTTAGTATTGGGACCTTGGTTCTCCAATCCATCTCTTGTTATTTGGGGAAATTGGGTATGATTTAGTTGGGATTGTCATCAGGACATTATTGGTTGGTCATGAGTGGGTTCTTAGACAACACCCTTCATAATGACACATTATTTTCCATGGTTAGTGAGGTTTGATTTATGAATTTTTAATTTCACTTGATTTTTTTTATGATGATTTGGGAATCCTCATTTGTATTATGTGAGTTAAATTAGGGCCCAGATTAAATTTTGTTATGGGAAAAAAATTTGTTCGATGGCATTATGTTAGTTCACATGGATGGATAAGAAGGGTAGTGAACAAACACCCATCCTTAATGATGTTATAGGTAATGTTAGATAAATGGCCCATAACCTATCTAACTACATGGCTCAGTGAAGAATAGTTTTTTATCCCATTTCACTAGATATTTAAGCTACCCTTTAGAAAATTAATGCACAAGTAGTTTAGTGAAGGTTGGACTTATTTGTTTTAACGTTGTAAATTTTTTTTATGTGGATTTTTTGTTCCCCCATTTTCGTGTGATTATTCAAAACATTTTCAGTAAAATGTGAGTTTTTTATTGAATGTTAAATAGGTTTAAAATGATTAATTTAATCTTTTCTGAAAAATGGTTTTGAATTTCGGTAATGACTTTTCGTTTGGGGGTTACTCCATTTTTTTGTTTATAAAATGGAATTTATTTTCCTAGTTTTTATTTATCTTTTTATATTGGTTTAATTTTTTATTGAATCTGGAAAATTTTTTAGTTATAAAAACCATTGTCTATACAATTTTATAATAATTTTAGATCCCTTGGGTAGTGTTCTAATTTTTTTTTGTTTCCATTAGATGACAGTGATACAGTTAATATTTAAAACAAAAATTAATTATGGTTGAATTTTTTGTAAAATGGTTTGGAGAATGGAATTTGAGCATTCGAGTTGATTCCATATTTTGTAACGGAACTAGTGGTTTTTAAAATTAGGATAAAATGTTTTGGAAATCCCTACTAAAAGATTAATTTTAAAAGAAATAAAAAATTTTCCAAATGGTTTTGTGTTTCTAAAAACATTGGAGTTATCAAAATATGGATTTTTTTTGGAATGTATTGTTTTTTAAATAAATGTGATTTTTGGAATATGAGTTTCATTGTTTTCTTGTGATTTATGGGTTTTGTCCCATCCTATAGGTTGGGACCATTTGATGTTATTTTAAAAACATGAAAAAGTGTGGTATATGTTTTTATTTGATTAAATAATGCCTCCCTAAAAAGAAACTGGTTAAAGGGGAGTGTTATTTCCAAGGGTAGTCATTTCCTTATCCATGGATCTTACTAATTTTCAAAGCGGAGAGTAAATTTTTGACCATTTTTAGATGATTTTTGATAATGTTTGTGACCAATTATAGTGAGGACCATTCTCCTTATGTTTGCAGGTGTTGGTTTGTTTTGGGGATTAGTGGATGATTTTAGATCCTTGTATCCTTGAGTTAGCTTCCAATTGGTAAGATCCTTTGGGGGTTCATTAGGATTCACTCAATTTGGTTTCGCTGTTCTGAGAAGCTCACTCCATAATATTCATATTTCCATATATGGATTCATGGGATATGTAGGGCTTGTGGTGAATAAAAAATGAATAAGGTGTGGTTGGAAACCTCTTTTTAGTTATGAGCAAGGGGATGTGAGTACACAATCATAATATTACTCTAAATTAAAGTGGTGAAGTCAACAAAGATAAATAGTGATGCATACAAAGAATAGGTGGTTAAAAAATTAGCCTATATGTTCATTAAAGGCATATAAAACAGACAAAAAATAAACAAAAGTTTAATGAAATACATATCCAACACAAGTTAAGTTCAAAATAGATACAAATTGGGGAGTAGGAAGATCCTAAAACTCTAGGTTCACATCCAAAGGCTCCCTGCCTGGGGTCTTCCATATGAGTATCCTTCTCATCAGGAGAGATATTCTTTAGATGGTTGGTATTATCAGTAAACTGAATTGTTACCTATTATGGATAATGTGAAACCAAGGTGGAATCTGGATACCCATCTAGAATGGTTTGGTCTAAACTAAGAGGAGTATAATATGGGGTACTGGGTGTAGCCTGATCATATACTACTAGAGAACTCTACATTGTAGTCATGGTCTGTGTAGGATTTTATGTTGAGGGCTACTCATTAAGTAACTTTATAATCTAAAAATATGTTCTGGTTTGGGTATTATGGTTAAAAACAGTTCTTTTCACCTTTTTTGGTGTCATGTCCCTTCCCCTTGCTTTGGTAAGCCATCAAATACTCATTTTGGGTAGTTGGGCTGCTAATATCAATAGGAATTTGAATATAGTGTCAGCTTTTCAGGCCACATATTTTAGTCAAAATATTGAAAGTGTTTGATAATTCAATGGAAAAAAAGGAAGGCTACAAGTCCAGGGAGGTCTTAGAGAGATGAAATGGATTGACTAGTGGATCAGTGAACAATAACCCACAATCGTATAATAAAATATGAAGTTTATTGATATAGAACTGGATATAGGCATGCAATTAGAGAAACCACACCACCAAATTGAGGGTGGGTGAATATGGTTAGGCTTGGAAAATAGAAACCTCCTTTTTAGTCTCTTTCTAGGTGATCCTATATCCCAATGTTCTTTGAGATAGATCCTCACTCCCAATAACAGTGTACTCAGGTGCCCACTCAAACTATTTCTCGATCAATATAAATAGGCCCAACATAAGTAGAAGATGAAATTCAATCAAATATAATTATAACAAGGATGATAGTGAGATTGAGGCCTCAAATATAATGAGGTTATCTTCCATATGTGTAATAAAGTTTACTCCCACCAGTTTAATATCTTTCCTCTTGCCTATTGAATTGGGAATGGGAAGGGGTGTTATTAACCTTAGGTGGAATCTCCAGAACATTAAATTCTATAAATATGTTCCAGAGGAATACTAGATCATTGGGGGATTATTTTCCTTGAGATGAGAATAACCTATTGAATATGAAACAAAGACATCCAGTTCTATATGTTTCATTTAATGAAATAAAATACAACCCAAACTAGATGTAATATCATAGTATCTTATGGAATAAAATAAATGATAATACACATACATGAAAAAAATAAATAACTCAATGACACTGATGTGGCATCAATATAGGCATCACCTCAAACCAGCACCAGGATCCAACTCCAAGTTTTAAGCCTACAGAATATCATTTATCACTAGAGAAGTACAAAACCATGCCCTTACATATATCTGGGTACACAATATTTGCAAAGGAACCAAAGTTCCAAGTAAATGGTGAGTATAAAACTGATTAGGTAATCCCCAAATACATTACAACATATATAACTACGAAGAAGAACATGTTGGCTAGCATTTATATTTATATCATAATATAAGTAGAGGGAATTTGGGGGGTGGGGGCCAGTATTGGACAGGGGATGGTGTAAGGGGTGGGGGTAGGGGGAAATAGTTTTGGGGGGAAGGTACTGGTATGGGGGGATATTACAGGTTAAGGGGTTGGGGTGGTGCAGGGAGTTAGGGGGGCTGGTGCAGGGGTGTGCGGGGGTTTGGGGGCTGGTGCTGGCTAGGGGTGGGGGTTGGAGAAGTCTAGGGGGTTGGGGGTGGTGTAGGGGGAGGGGATATATGTTTTTGGGGGAGGGGACTTTTTTGGGGGGATTCTAGTATAGGGGAAGGGGTGGGGGTGGTGCAGGGGCGTTTCGGGGTTGGGGGTGGGTGTAGGCAAGGGGGATGGGGGCTGGTGTAGGGGGAGTTGGGGGTTAGAGAATGGTTGTGGGGGAGGGGACTAGTTTGGGGGGAGGCTAGTATAGGGGGAGGTGGGGGAGGTAGTGTGAGGGGGGGGGGGGGGTAGGGGGGATGGTGGGGGGTTTGGGATTGAGTAAGAATAAGAGAAGAAAAATTCTCTACATTATAAAATTGATAATCCTATATAAACTGAGAATAAAGGTGAATTAAAGAATAAGAACATTCTAAAAAATGAGGTTTCAATTTAAAAAATCAATAAGGATAGAGGAATGAAGAGTTTTAGGTATTTTATACATTCAAGAATGGATTTTCTCGGTTAAGAACAATGTCTAATACATATTTCTCGAATTTAAGTGCTAATGGAAGTTTACTTTATTCACATATTTTGGTGATTTTTGATATTTGAATAGGAAATTGAAGGCGATGTTTGAAAAATTGAAAGTTTTATTAATGATCATGTTATTTATTATTGTGATGTACATATTGATCTCAATATTATTTGTTCATTTTCATTTATGGATTCATGTATCATTTATCATGCATAGTTAACTCACTAATCACATATATATATATAAAGTAATTATATCAAAATTTTCCCCACTATTTTCATATAGGTACTTTCTTATGATGAGGCTAGTTCTATCCCCCACCATCGATGAAAGTGAGTTCAACATCAGATTTGGGTAAGGTTTATTCCATTTTTATTCTACATCCCAATTTTAATTAAGGAATTTGTGATTTTTACAAACATTATATTTTTGCAGTTCAATTTGGATTTTGTTGAGTTAGATTAGACTCTCCATTGATGAAGGCTAACATGTGTATTCATAGGTAGGAATATACATATATAAGTTCCCCTTTTATATATATTCACTTATGGAATTATAAATATAAATATTGGGGCTAGGTGTGCTTATATATGTATATATATATATATGAAAAATTCATACATGTGTAAGTGTAAAGTGGTATATGAAAGTATTATCATATATCTATGGACCGCCTTGTGCATATTTAGCCATGAAAATATGTACATAGGGGCTAGGTGTAATTATATATTTGTGAAGTTGCATATGCGTGCTAGTAGAAAAAAGGAAGATTCGAGCTGTCATCATCAAAAGCTACACGCATTAAGGTTGAGGTAAGTTCCATCTGCCTAAACCTTTAATTTGAATTCTATAATTTCCTGATTGTTTTAAAAACATCTTTCCATAATTTCGTTATTGTTTTAAAAAATGGTTTTCTAATAACCATTAGCTTTGTGAAGGAATAATATGAACATAGCCCTTGAACTTATTTATAGACCATGTTCAAAGAGGTTAACAAATGCTATTAGTTTCTAGATACTAGAACAAGAGATCTAAATACCATACATTGATCATCCTTAGAGGCATTCATGATCTCATTCGACATCCCATCAAATTCATCATAAAATACCACTACATAATTTTATGGATCAATTAGTTCCAATACCAAACATTCTGACATCTTCTTTTGTATCATGGAAATGACCCATAATATTCATCTTAAAATATTTCATAATTAATGGTGTGAACATATAACACTATAGGTACTGAATTTTCAGGGATGAATAATTCAATTTTGAGAGAAATTGATCAAATCCACTCTAAAAAATTGGAACAACTGAAGCTTTTGAGGTTGAAGTTATATAGGGCTGAAACCTTTTGATGAACTCAAAATAGCTTAATATAACACTTTATAAAGTGTTTAGGATTCCATTAATTTCAGTCCTGAAATACTTAACCCCTTCAAGAACATATTGAGATGTCTCTAATTTCACCATTGAATGATTTTGGAACATGTACCTTTGTGTTAAAACCATAACACGAAAATCATTGAACTCATACTTGGTAGTATAAACATCCTTCAAATATCTAACTAGACAATTTATATCCTTAATCTCTTTGAAACTTACTTTAAAAACAACTTTTTGAATTTGAGGGAATGATTGGATATTCCAAATCAACTTTGTTTTGGTTGTCGTTAACCAATCCAACTTTTCAAAATCAACCATGGTAATAGAGGTCTTTTTAAGTTCTCTAATATCATCATTAGTATATTTTAACTCCTATTTCATCTCATTATAATCTTCTCAAATATTATCAAAGTCATTTTTAATATAATAGAAAAAATATTACATTTTGTAACTTTAGGAGATCTTACTAATAGATGGTGATTCCTCATCTACAATAGGAGGTGGTGATATTATAGTAGAGAACCCTGGAGCTGGGCCAAGTGATAGAAATCATATCCCTAGAGGAAGGGGGAGGGTGTAGGGGGTCTTCAGGGGGGAGGTTGGAGGGTGAAGATGGGGTGCAAGGGGGTGCAGGGGAAGGGGGGTTCAGGGGAAGGGTGGAGGGTGCAGAGGAAGGGGGAGGGTGAAAGGGGTGTGTAGGGGGTGAAAGGGGGGCTGCAGGGGGAGGGGTAAATGGGTGTGCAGAGGAAGGAGGAGGGTGCAAGGGGTAAGGGGAGGGTGCAAGGGGCAAGGGGGGTGAATAGTGTGTGCGGGGGGGGGGGGGGGTGGTTGTGTTAATCCCACCAACTAGACTATATTTTCATATCATCTTTGATCACAAAGTCAACAAAATTCATATTTTAGATATTTGAATACTTTTAGGAAAGACATATGCACAACATTTTCATATGACATTATAAGTCATACTATTATCAATGTTGTACAACATAACAACTATTTCCATATCATTTCGAGTACTTCTTAGGACTTCACTTCTAATGAAATACTATTCTTCTTGACACCATAACATCAAGTAGTTAATCATCAGGGAAAACAACCGTCTCCATGGACACATCAGTATTTAGTCATCCACCTCCTAAAAATATATTACTATCTTTCAAAACTCTAATATGTCCACCAAAATGATCATAGAGGTCTTCCAGTTTCTCACAATTTCGGTACAATGTTTTCTCCCAATGTTTGAGGCTGTTTATATGAAGATCATATCCAAAAGACTTGGTATAATTTCACAATGCTTTTCAATTATTTGAATAAAACCTATGATGAATATGTGAAATTTGTAGATTATTTTAAATATAAACCAAGGTATACGGCATGATGTAGTAAAATCCATCAGGTTGTGATTTGTGTTATCTGATGATTCATGATACCACACCTATACTTGATTCAATTTTCCACACCTAGGACTCTATGATCTCTACACCTGAGGTCTCCATGTTTTAACCAGGATACCATCATTCCTGATTTAGTGCCATTCCCAAATTCAACCTGCAAGGGGTGGTGCAGGGGGTGGTGCAAGGGGTATTGGGGGGGCTGTGTTGTGGGGTTGTGTAGGTGTGTAGGGTGGGGTTCAAGGGGGGATGTGTAGCGGGGTGTGGGGTGTATATTTAGGGGGGGGGGGTGTGAAGAATTGTAGAGGGGTGTAATGGGTGGGGTTCAAGGTTGGTTGTGTAGCAGGGTGGTGGTGTCTGTCCGGGGGGGGGGGGTGTCTAGCAGGGGTGGTGCAAGGGGTGTACAGTAAGGGGCTGCTGTCTGGGTGGGGTTGTCCTAGAGGGAGGGGTGTCCAGGAGGGGGGAGGGGACTATCCAGTGGGTGGAGGTGGGTCTATCTATAAGGGTTTCCATAAGAGAGGGTGGTCTCTCTAGGGGGTTCAGGAGGGAGGGGGGATGTGTGGTGGGGATGTCCAAGTGTGCAGGGGGGTGTGAAGGGTGTGTAGGGGGTGTGCTGTGGGGATGTGCAGGTGGGGGTGTTTCCAGGAGGGAGGCAGTTGTGCAGTGGGGATGTGCAGGTGTACGGGGGGTGCAGGGTGGGGTACAATGGGGTATGTGCTAGGGGTGACAGAGTGTCTGTCCAGGGGGTGCAGGCGTGTAGGGGGGTGTCCAGTAGGGGTGCTACAAGGGGTGACCAGTAGGGGGTGGGCTTCTGTCCGGGTGGGGTTGTCTGGGAGGGGTGTTCTGTCAATGGGGGTTTCTAAGAGGGGGGTGTCTTTCCAGGAGGTTCTAGGAGGGAGGGGGTGTCCAGAAGGTAGGGGTGTCCGGCAGGGGGTCTGCCAAGGGAGGAGGGGGACTGCTGTCTGGGGGGTATGTCTCGGGGGGTGGAGGGGGGATGTTGTCCCCGGTGGGGTTGTCTAGGGGTGTCTGTCCAGGGGGGTTTCCAGAAGGGAGGGGTGTCCAGCGGGTCTATCTAGGGGGGTGGGAGTCCAACAGGGGTGGTGCAAGGGGTGTCCATCAGGAGGGGGGGTGTCCAGGTGGGTTGTCCAGGGGGGTCAGTTAAGGGGGTTAAGGGTGGGAGGGGTGTCCAGGAGGGGGGTGTCTGCCTGGGGGGTGGGCTATCCTGGGGGGGGGGGGCTGTTGTCTAGGGGGTCTGTCTAGGGGGTGGAGGGGGGCTGATGTCTGGGGGGTCTGTACAAGGGTTGTCCAAGAGGGGGGAGCTGTCTAGGGGGTTTCCAGTAGGGTGGGTCTGTCTAGGTTGTGTCCAGGAGGGTGGGGTCTGTCCAGGGGGGTGATTGGGGTTTTTCCAGGGGTTGGAGGTGGTCTTTCTAGGGTGGGAAGGGGGATGCAGGGGGAGGGGTGCATGGGGTTTGTAAGGTGCATATGAGGTGCAAGGGGGAGAGTGGGGGATTTGCAGTGGGTGGAGGGGATGATGCAAGGGTCCAACACCGGTTGAACAGTGCTGGTTTTTTTAGGAAATGTGTAGGCCTATAGCCACAGTTTTAAACCGTAGAAATAGGTATATAGTTATGGTTCCTAACCGTGGATATATGTCTATTTCCACAGTTTCAACCGTGGATTTAGGCAATGAGTGTCTTTAGCCTATGCCACGGGTTGAAAATTGTGGCTTTATGGTTGTTTCCATGGTTGGAACTGTGGATATAGGGCTATAGCCATGGTTCAAACTATAGCTATAGGTTTATAGCCACAGTTTGGAATTGTGGCTATAGGTTTTACCCTATCTCCAGGCCAATACTATCCGTGGTTTAGAGAACCGTGGCTATAACCTATAGCCACTGTTTTGGGGCCTATAGCCACGACCTTAAACCGTGGCTATAGCCCAATTTTCTAGTAGTTTAACATCATTTAAATATCACATTATAAAAAGAATTACAAAAAATTCCTATTGAACTGATAGAATGGAATTAATAATGTTCATCTAGAATAACAAATTCTAGAATTCAAAATTTGAAAAAATTAATTGGAAGTCATGATATTGAAATTTTTTACAATTATAATGTATACATAATAACTAAGAGTTACATAGATCATAGATCATAATAAATTGAATAACCACATGAATTTTTATGACCACTAAACCATATGCCAATGAGGGGTGAAAATATCATTTATTCATTAAAAGATAATGTTATACTAACATAATTTTTCTAATATATTTTTTATATACTAGAGTAATTCCATACCATCTACACTAATAACACATTGAATAATTCTTAAATGAAAAGTATTTACTCGTCCTTTAATCAATTTCTTCCCTAGAATTATCTATATCTCAAAATTATTGGTATTCAATATGTTATTTTTATACCTGAATCACTAAAATAATCTTTTATTAGATCCTAAATTTTAAAAAAAACAAGCTTCCAGTATTGTGAAATTAAGATGAACTAATGCAATTAAAAAATGTTTCTATAGTACCAAATATGATTTAGCCTTTATAAGAAAGAATAATGCATTCATCTTCCAAACACAATAGTTATACCAAAAGTTCAAATTAAATCCTTCCATAAATATCTTTCCTTATAATAATCAATATATTCATAACCAAGACTGATTCCTATTAATCAGATGTATTTTATCACACATTCTGCAAAGATAAATTTAATATTTATCTTAAAAAAATAGTCACACATAAATATATATAACAAAAATGTTATATTCCCTTATCATATGATATTCATGATATGGTAATCAATTTCATAAGTAAATATCATAGGAATAAAGCCACATTATGAAATCATGTTCCTCCAAATTATAATTAAAGATCGAATCCTCAAATAAAGGAACATAATAATATGTTACCTTAGTCACATATAATTACCCAAAATAACGAATATCATCAATAGTCCCATATTCACAACAATGGGTTTCAATCCGAGGATTACCTATATAATATGTTAATAAATTTTAATTACCCAAATTTAATCCATCGTCAAATATATCATAAAACCTAAAGGTCTCTAATACCCATAAACATAATTATACAAAATTAATGGAAATTATACTCACATAATACATCACATTAATACTAAGGGTTAAATATACCTCCACCCAATAATATTTCACCCATGATATCATTAATCACAACTCCAAATCCCATTGATTAAAACATTAAATGTTTGTGTCTAATAATTTCAATATATGATCAACATTAATCTTAAAAATCCATGTCGGTATCAATACATCTTAGGATAACCTCGCCTGAAAATATCATAATCTAAAATGATATATAATCCATCCATTAAAAAAATATAACAGCCCTAAACATGCCCACTAAGATATGAGGTTGAAAACATTATCTTTACTTTTTTTCCTTAATACTGATAAATGTGACCCATTATTTTCCATCTAATCTATAAAAAAAAATTGAAATATTTCATTACATACAAACCAATTTACCTTTTAGGTTTAGTGTTATATTAGATTATAATAAACTATTATATAAATAAGACTATTCACATTAATAGTGTATCTCTCCCAATAAAAAATTATTTATATATTACATATTAGGTCATTGAAATCATCCTAAACATTCTCTATATATGAATTCATTCATTAAAATATTCATCTTTCATCATTGTTCATAACCTATGGAAAAGTGAAAATAGAAAGGTTGAGATCAAATCCTAGGGAAGGGTACTATAATCATTAAAAAATGAAAGTAATTTTTTAGATTATTATAATTTTAGGGATATGAAAATGTTACAAAATAGAATAGAAAACACGAAATGTAATTAATAATATTCAATACATGAAACATCAAAAATAAAACATGTTATAAAGAATTAAAATGAGATAGGTGTCATAAGATTTAGTTGTCATGAAAAATTTTATGTCACCCTTGATCAAAGGATACACTTATAACTCATATTAATTAGAAATAAAATGATTTTGAAGCTTTTGACATCATCATACAATAATTCGTACGGAACAGTTAAAATTGGAATAACTATACAACTGACTTCAACCATAATTTTCATGAGAAATTAATCATTATCAAATGTTTTGGGGATCTATCATGTCTCACTCGTCATATAATATATATCGAGAACATCCATCGGCTATAGTGTGTCATAATCCTGTATAAATAGTGTTAAAGGATAATATAATGAAAAAAACCTTTTAGCGCACTTGTAAACTCCTGTAAAAAAATCATCCTAATATCGAAATAATGTTTCCTTTAAAACCCCATTATAAAAACATAAATATCCTAGATCATGGAATGCTTGATTTTATAAATCAAAAACATGAAATCATAAAATTTAATTCAAATATTGAATAAATTTTGTCGATTGAAGAGTCTTTATCGTCGTATAAGTTAAAGTAGATAAATCTTCCGTAATGTGATTAAATTGTGGAAAAGAAATTAGTTTAATGAAAATGAATTATTAACCATAATAATCCATCTAGAGAAGGAATAAGGATGGTATCAAAAAAATTTAAAAATTGTAACAAAAAAAATAAATGTTTATTATCATTGAATAATGGATATACAAATAAATTTTCATTAATACAATATGAACGAAACTCTCCTTCTCACATTAAAATCATTTTAAAATTAAAAATTAAAGAATATTGTGAAAATAAATTTAATTAAATATAACCATAAAAATAGAAATTAAACTCATATAAAATAATGTTCAATATGGTTTGATAATCCATTCATATTTATTTTTCAAAAATCAATAATATTTTAAACCATTTTTTTATGGAGTAAGAAGAGGATCATTCAGAAAAAAATTAATAAATTTATTTATTAATTGATAATAAAATTAGTATAAACATCATGTAAAATATATTTTTAAAATAAATTATTATTATCAAATAACATTTTTTAAAACAAGTCAGAAAACATGTACATAGACGAGAAATATTCTCAACATAATGGAAAATATTTGATGGATAACACATACAATGAACCTATATTATTTTTTTATAAAATTTTAGGTGTATTGGAAAATAGCATATAAAACACATTGAAAACCACAGGATAATAACATATATTTTTCATATGAAACTAATTTCATATCATATACCCCTATTGAACCTTGAAAATAAACAATTATGGAATAATAATTTATTAAATAATAAATCCTTTTCCACTATAGTAACTCTTAAATTGTTAGTCATAATAATGAATAATTCAAAATGAAACTTATAAAATAATGAATATAATTATAATCAAAATATATTAATCCAATGGTTTAGTAATTATATATATATCAGAATAGAAGAAAAATGCAATTGATAATTATATGTCCCATGAAAACAGAATTTGAGACTAATAACCCTTACCACAATCATGTCCTTCAAATAAGAATTATGTAACGAATATATTATATTAAAAACAATTATTAAAAAATTTAAAATATATGATAAAGTAATAATTAATTCTCACATAATCATTTAATGAAAAACTCAAATAAGAAAAATTATAGATGAAAGAGTGGAAGTTGAGTACAGAACCCCTCAACTATATGGTTACATTCAAATAAAAACCCCTTTAAAATAATAATTTGTGTTGAAAATTAAAATACCATGAATTAGAAAGGATTAAAGATATAATATGTAAATATTAAGTATATATATACACCATATAAAATAAATTATCTTCATAACAACAATGAATTTCACATAAATGTTAAATTGAGATTAAAATCTCTTACCTTGAGTCCATACATGTTATATATGTACATCAGAGAATATATAATTTGTTGATATAAATTATTTACATTTATTATAAATATATTATATATTAATAACTTATAATAAATATTTATTTTTTGTTCATTACAATTATATATTTAATTTAATAATCTTTTAAGTCTTTATCTGGTGTTTTGAGGATATTTAGTCTATAATTTCAAAGAGTATTTTGCATGTAGACCATTATAAAATGGGAAATTATTCCATAATCTCAAAAATAATAATATTTAAATTTTTATAATATTAATGTATCAAATATTCTTTTTAATCAAATAATTTAATATTCTTACAAAATATGAACTATGTTACAACTATGTATAGGGTAGGTTGTACATATGTATGAGTAATGTATCAATTTTCCAATGATCATTATAGAATGCTAAGTATTATTATATCATTATTTAATATTTTTAATATTATAGTTATTATACTATCTCTTTAATTATTCTTGAATATATAATATATTTTTTGTAATGAAACATTTTCACATCGCATCACTAACGTCATATTGTATACATATGCATGATTGAGGTTATCATTTTTCATTGAATGGATGGGTAAAAAAGTAGGTGTTATGTTGACTTTGGAAAATTATAATTATTTCAGGAATAATATATATATATATATATATATATATTAAATCCATCGTTATAACCATCCATGAGTGTTAGTTATGGAAAACATATTACATTGGTTCCTGAGGTGGTTGTTCGTTGTACACAAGAATTATGGTTTTTTTCAAATTTTATTGAAGGGGTTACAGTTTTATGTTATAAAATAAAAAAAATACCATCTTATTATATGGTAGATACTAATGATATTATATCTTAATTTTTTAATAAAATTTCAATTATGTGGAAGAATAAATACTTTGAAAACTATCGATTAATAATTATACATATTTTTTGGACAACCTCCATTACATTTAAACATAATAGTTCTAATATTACATTCCATTCCAAAGTAAAACTTCTATATTGTATATTTGTATTTTATTAAGTCATGAGGTTGTATATTTGAAAATACATATAGATTTTTAATTGAAATCAAAATAGAATAAGAGGTTCCATTTTATAAGAGAGGGGAGAGGAACACATAGAATTTGTTAATATAATAGATTAATATAAATTAAATTTTACATAAAAATGTATAAAAATTGATAATATTTTAAAAAAATATGTGTATACATTTATATAATCTCTCCGAGAAATTGAGTGTTTTGATAACATTTTACCCTTATCATTTGGAAATAGTTTTGTCCCTTTTGACCACTACAATAAAACATTGTTTTTTAATCATTAAGGATCAATATATTTACCATAAAAATGGAAACAGGATATAAATGTACGATGATTATTAATATAAACACTATAGTAATCACTATTCAAAATATAATATTTTCTTCAATTTTTTTTATTTAATAAAATATTATTAATTATAACATATCATTACATTAAATTTTTATAACTACTCATTATATTTATTTTATTAGGATTAATATAAAAAATGAAATTCAAACCAAATATTTTATTAAATCCCTAACATTTTATATTCTTCTATAAAATTCATGTATAACATTAATTATCTCAAATTATCCAAATTTTAATATTTCTAATATCATTTAATTATTTTTTCAATTAATTGAATAATTTTTGGATCTCCATTATGTAACTATTTAAGGTAATTATTTCTTCACTAAAACATAAAAAAATTACCCTTATGAAGATAAATAATTTATATTTAGAATAAATATTTGTAACTAAATATTACATCATTCAATGTCTATTTATATAGAAATATTATTTTTAAAAACATGATTTTGAAATTTTTTACATTTCATTAAATAATGTATTATAAAGGACTTATTCCACCCCAAATGGAAAAAAACTTTATAGAATAATATTGTATGAGTATGGAAAATTTGTACACATTATATAAAGTTAATTTGGTAAGTGTTGGGGTCACTTCATATTCCCCGTAATATTATTTTTAACCATTAATTACCTCATTTACCCATTTCTATTATGAGAAATTTATCTATTTTTATTTGAAAGATATGAAAATGTATAGTTATTAAAAAAAATTGAAAAATTTATTATAGATTTATAATCCATTTGTTAAAATTGAAAACAAATAATTAAAATAAATAAATTTATAAATTAATTTCCAAAACCGGATGAAAAGTATTTTTTCAGAAAAATACCTTTTCCTTTATATAATGTTTTTATACAAATTTCAAAAAAAAAACTTCATTTAAATAAGTAGTTTGATTAAATTAAATCTATAGGAAACAATTTTTTTAAATAATTAAAATATCAATTTTAATTTTTAAATACATCACAATAAAATACAGTTTTTAATAAAAAACCTAATTTTTTAAATTTCATTGAAAAAAAAATATTTCAGAAAAATTTTAAGATTTCACTTTAGGATAATTTTTATCTAATAATTTGAAAAATAATATATATTTTTAAAAATAATATTTTAAAACAATTTAGAAATTATTTATATTATTTTCTCAATAAAAAAATTGAATAAAATGTATTATCGATGAATAAAAAAGATTTACTAAAAATTAAGTTACAGTTTCCTAATAGTTGATCAAAACAAATTTAACTATTATAAACATTATATATATTTCATATATAGTTAACAATATTCCTACCAACCAATTTAAGGGCTATGTTATAACATGAATATTTAAATAATAATATTTAGTTATTTTATGCTTAGTTTTTTGGGTCTTGTACGTTATCAAACATAATTTTATTGTTCTAAACATTCATAATATTATATGGATCATATTATCTTTTAGAATTACAAAATATTATCATTTCATATTAAATTTATAAAAATAAAAACAACATAAATGTTAAAATTTCTTGTGTGGTAATCATAATATTTCAAATCAAATATTATTATGTTGTATAATCAACTAATTTTGATAAATAAGAAGAATATAATTATTTAAAAAAAATATTTATATTATAAGAAATATATTCTATATGGGATGGTGAAAAGAGTGTAAAACCAACAATGATGTTACATCCATAACCAGGTAGTATATTTTCCTATGTATTTTCAAAATAAAATTACCAATTATAAAAATTATAAGGAGATGATAGGATATTTTGGAAGAATAAATGGATTATAAGTTCAATATATTTAACATAATCTAGTTTATGTATGAATAATTTCAATAGTATCAAAATATAAAATTGGATAAGGAAGTGGGAAAATTTTGACATATTAACATATTGAAAATAAGAAGAAGAAATTAATTTTATGGCTCATTCCTAAAATGATTCTGTAGTTCAATGAGTGATGATGAATAATGTTAACACAGAGATATATAATTCGTGATGAAAAATTAAATAGAAATTTATCATTAGAAGATAAAAAACATCCTGATGGGGAACTCGTATGAGATAAAATAAATTAAAAAGGTTGTTTTCAAAAAAGTATAATATTCTCATTAAATGATTATTATAATTTATTAATATCACAAAATATATGTTGAATTTTTATGATCATTATATGATTGTGGAAGATCATGGAGAAAAAATATTTGAGAGATGAATAATTATCCACGATACAATTAACTTTTTTTAATCATAATAGGTTTTAGAAAAGATTAGAAATGCCATCATCTACTCGGAATTATTTAATGTTATGTATGATAGATTAAAAATACAATGATCTAGGTTAGTTTTACTCCAATTTAGTCTCAATATATATTTATTATTTATTATACTACATTCTTGGAAACCAAATATTGACTATTTCTGAAAATTGATTCTAGTGTAAAAACCTATTATAAATTAATGAGAGAAATGTCTCACAGAGGAAACTATTTATGGGGAAATTAAAGGCTATATTTATTTCCAAATTGTAAAAAGAATCTGTATGTTGAATTACTATCAATATGGAAGTTTGTTGTTAAAATTATACTGGTAAAGTTATGTGTTTTTTGACACAAATTCTACTCAGGTGGTAAAATATATCCTTTCTAATTTAGAGGAATAAAAAATGGGGAGATTATATATGAATATAAGGATTGATTATCAAAATATGTTACAAGTTATCCGTAATTTATCTAATAAACCATCTCGTAATAAATCATAAAATTTGGAAGGAATTTGTTGATGAAGTGATAAACAGTGTCACAGAGAAGAAGAATACATGGATAGTCTACTAGGTCATTTTATCTTAGCTATGAAATGGAAGTGAAGTCAATAATTAAGATATTAATGGCCATGTTTTACTAATATTAATAATCCTTCAAGAGAAACATACAATAGAAACATTAAATTATAAGATATATTCCTTAAATGATTATCCAACTTAATATAAATGTATAAATATATTGACAACGAATAAATTATTTCTCGATAAATGAAATCATTTTATTAAAAACGATTGAAATGATATTCAAGTTTGGTTATATAAATTATATGACTATTGTTTTAATAAAGCCTATATTAGTGATGAAATCAAGCTAGATGTTTCAATAAGGGTTTTATGGTAATCCTTACATCTAAAAAATAAGTATTGTAAATGTTGATGAATGTAAAAAATAAATTTATTTTTCATAATTTCAAATTTAAATAATTAAAGCATGAATGAGGATGAACATGAAAGGAGGAATATGTCCCAGAAACATGTGGAGACTCATGATTTGAAATAAAGAATAACAAATTAACCCAATATTGAAATTATAAATATTGAAAAAATATTATTGAGAGGAATCTCTAAAACTCTCTATTTTATATAATGATTTATTATGTTCCAATTCACTCCCTTATAAAATAAATTTTTTGACTAACATTAATGTAATTTCATGAGGGTATTGAAATGTGAATCTTGATGAGGATGTAATCAATGGGAGGAAAAAGAATCTAAAATCATGGAGTGTTCCCGATTCCATGATAAAGAGAAAATTAATGAATCTCTTTAGAGGTAGTTTATCTGAGGAGAATGATATCAATGATGAGTTATTATATATAAATCTATAATGTGGGAAAAACATATTGTATGATAGATTAATTATGAAAAATAAACATTCATTCTCTTATTACGTTATATATGAAATGAGAGATTGTTTACTGAAGTATATGAAATGGAAAGGGGGTAGTTTTGAGTTATAAATTTGAAATATATTTATGTAATTCTTAAATATTTTGTATGGTTGATAATTCCTGATATATTGATTTTTCAAAGCACATAAATGATAAATTTGAAGAGATGTCACATGATAAACTTATTATGGGAAATATTTAATTAAGGATTTATAAATTATTTATTTTATATTGGGATACCCAATGTGGACACGGAGTAAGTTCTTTGTTGGTAATCGATAATAAACAAGGGGTGTCATTTTTATCCCAAAAAAATAATGTTGGGAATATTTATAATTAAAAAAAGGATAAGAGGTTTCCTTTTTGATATCATAATAATGCATGAAGATGATATTAATAATTAAATACCTTTATATTATTTTCCATATATTGATATTAACAAAAACAATAATATATTTCATTGAAGATAACATATATAACAAGACTTTTAACGGGATTTATATAAATTCATTGGGTTTTAAGATAGAAATTTTGGATTTTATTAGTTTCCAACATTTAAAAACCTAATGATGAAGAAATGATTTAGATAACTATGGGAAATATAGAATATATGAGTGAGGTTCTATGGTTAGTAATGAAAAAGGAAGATATTTTAGAAATGTGGACTATTTTTTTGAATCTACTATTGAAAATATGCCTTAGAATAGTTTTATGTTATTATTAATTTAATTTATTCATTTTTATGTTTTAATGAAAGGTGAATTCACATATTAGAACAACTAATAGATAGATGAGTGTCTAAAAATGAAGATAAAAGCATGAATCATATTTTTTAGATTTCAGAGAAGTTATTGAAATAAAATGGTTGATAAGTTACATGAAATAATATTTATGAGCATTCAAGTGATACCTAGGAAATTCAAAATGAATTTTAAGAAGTGTATAAATATTATGATAAAACCCAAATTTTTTTATTATAATATTTTTTTTGGGATGGAACGATGTTAATTTGATGGGTTTTTAGTTTATTTTATGTAGTTTCGAAATAATATAATTATAGCCTGGAAATATGTTTTATATTTTATAACAAAGTACATATTTTGGTTAGAACCCCACTAAAATATCACAATTTCAATGATACATAATATATTTTATTTTAGATGTTACATGTGTATAATATTTTATTCATTACATAATATATATCTCACAAGGGGACAAAGACATATGTTATTTATATAAAAGTATTTAATTTAGAAAATGATTGGTTGATAAATAATATGTTAAATCTATATGGGATATGTTTCTTATTAATAATAAATATAAATCTATGAGGTATATTTATATGTTCTATAATAGATTGATGACTTCATATGGTTTATTTTTGAGATTTTCAGAATGGATTGAGACTTTATAAGAGTTTTAAATGGATTTAGAATATTTAATTATTTACTTCATAAGAGTTATTAAGTACTTAAAAAGAGTTCATTATAGATTTAAAAAGATTAATATAATGTTCTTAAGATTAACTTCATGAGGACATAATACGATTTAATGTAGTTTCCATAAAATGGTGTATAGAAATTAAAATTGTCACTTTAGACATTTGAAGAGTACCCATTATGTGTTATATGTTTCATTATCACTTCATTGGGATCATTTACAGAGAATAATTTATAGGGAAACGACACATAAAATTCACTAAGAAATTATATTTGAATCATGTGATGATAATGGATGATCATCATTGAAATAAAAATATAAATAAGAGTTTTTTTAAAATATTAAATTTTGGGGATTTTTTTATCAAACATGAGTATCTGGTGTCATTGTTGAATTTTTTCCAAGAGTCATAAAAAATTAAAAGAATTAAAATTTGTAGATTTTTTTACGAACAATCTTATATTGAATCCTAAGAAACATATTAATTTAACTAGATTATTTATTAGTATATAAAATGGTATTTTGAGATATTGAAAAATATAAAATGTCTAATTATTCATGAAATGGGACAACATGTCAGTGAGATCTATGATAGTTTCCATAATACCAATATATAACCATATATTCACAATATTTTTATACAAAAGTAAAACAGTTAGGGGACTTTAAAGTATTCTTAATTGAGAACTGACAGTCCAATTAAAATATATAGTGAAATAGAGAAAATAATAAGAATAATTATGGGAGTTTTAATAGATGAAGGAGAAAGCATGATTTGCATGAGGATTTAGTAGATTGATTAAGAACCATAACCTTGAAGAGGTTAATATTAATAGAAATAGTTTATTTTATGATTTAGATTATCAAAATTTAATTTTTTTGAAGTTATCATATATATTTCTATTGTTCCTAAACTCTCATGGTGGATGATCTATAAAAGTTATTCATGATGAAACTACTTTAATGGGATTTATATTTCATGGTGTTGTTCGAACACATGTTTTACAAGCCACATGAAGGTTCTATTTTTTGTGACTCTTAAGGGATAATAGTGGGACCCTATATTGACTAGATTATGAAGGTTTTGAGATTACCTAAATTCATTTATTGGATAAAATATATAATTATTGGTTTGACCAGTAAAAATATTTAGTTGTCCTTATCATTGAGTCCAAAAATTATAGAAAAAATTATTTTATATGAATTAAATTATATTTTCATATGTTGTGAGGTAAGATTCCTATATAGTACATCTAGGTCTAGACGAATCATTGAGATTGAAATAAAAAGAATTATTTGTAAAAAGGGGTTATTTATTCACTCTCCTCACTAACTCGCCAAACCCCATCTTAGTAATATAACCATACCACAGTTTTATAATTTTTTTAGTCCTTGTACTAGTCCTCTATATTCCAATGATCAACATATCATTAATTTAAGATAATGAAGTCAGATATGATAAATACTATATTTCATCCATGGTATTAACAAATTGATTTTATAGTGTTTATATTCAGAACCACTAATTCTCTTTCATTTTTCAAGGACTGGATGAATATAGTATCCAGATATTACATCCATAAAATTTTTAGGGGCATTATACATCATATTCCAATACAATATAAAAGTAATTGTAATATGAAAAGAATTTGGGTAAAGTGGAAATTTCATTTAGTATGGATAAATAATATAAAAAATATAATAAATTTGAGTCTTTTAAGGTGAATGTAACATTTAGGATGAATGTTATCATAATAAAAATACATTTATATACTATTCAATGAAAATGGTGATATAGGAATAGGAAACACCAATATCTATATTATAGATCCATAGTTTTATTAGAATATCCTAGATCTATCAATGATTTATGAGGATCATATCATTATATTCAAACCCACTATCTGTGTTAACAATAAATGGTGAAATATTTTCATTCGATAGATGAATTTAAAGATAACATCAAAGATTTAAATGAAATAATAAATTTCACACTGATAATAAAATTACCAAAAATGGGGAAAATTTTTTTATTTGTATTTTGACTTCATTGAAGTGTATAATATATGTTGTCCTGAAAAATTGTAATGTGATATAATATACATCATGGAAGATAATGATGTATAAGAAAAATTAACCATTGAATGTTCTAGAGTTTTCTATAGTAATTTTGAAATTAAATAATGGAATGGATCATCTATATGGAGAAGATTAATATATATATATATATATATCAGGAAATAAAAATATAAATTCAAAAAAATTACAACATAAAACAAAGAAAGAGGTTAGTGTTGATCGAGGAATGAGATTACTATCTACATTACCATTGTGGGATAAATAATAAATAAAAAATTACTTAGGACTAAATCGTACTAAAAAATTGTCCATGATGATTATTGGCAAGGATTCATTTGTCATACATATTCAATTTATGGACATGTTAATCATAATGGATGAAAAAACATCCTAAACTACTCAAATAATTTATCAAAAATACTTTATAGAATATATTATAAATGATTATAGGGAGGATTTATAGATAAAAATGATGGATTCTATAAAAAATGGGAATGAATAAGATTTAAACATTGATAATGAATGAGTTGTGTAAATCACTAAACTATATTTTTACCATAAAAACTATGATAAAGAAATTGTTATTGAATGAGACTCATAGATCAATATTCAGAATCCCCACTAGGAAAAAAATTATAAACATAGGTTTGAAATAATTTCATGTGTGTTAATATAATGAAATATATTGTTGGATATGAATCAATGTTAATGGTATACTAAAAAATGAATATGATTATGTAAAATCCCAATGGGATGAAGCAATCATGATACATAACTAAATAGAAATCACATTTTTTCACCATTTATTTATTTTCATGGTTATTATTATGAAATCCAAGTAAATAATTACATATAGGGCATAATATACCACCATTAAATGATATATCACTTCATTTGAAATTTATAGGACTACACACACAATAAATATGGATATATATTCATTAGTGAAGCTGTAAGGATGCATGAAACTCCACATTCAACTGTATCTTATCATGATCCAAGTTTCACCCATTAATTCATTAAAATCCATCAATATTTTATGAATATAGATTTTATTTTATTTTCATACTATCTTCCCGAGAGTAGAGGCCAAAATATTAAGATTTTCTAGAAATTTGGAGATGTGAAAATAGATCCCTATATGGAATTCTTAGTATGATGGGATAAAAATAATCATATGGTCATTTTCATAGAAAATAACATTTTCCACACAATATTTAAGGTGGAACACTTTGGATACATATATAAGATTAAATTTATAACACTAATATATAATGATAAATGTTTTAGAACATATGTTATTGGGACCTAAACTAGATGTGGAAATGACAATGGGGGTTGAAGAAAATATGATAAAATTATATTAAAACATAATATGAAAAAGAGATATGTAAATAATAAATAATGATACATGGAGTTTGTGGAATATATAATGGTTTCCTTTATATATCTATATATATATATATATATATGAGAGTCATGTGGATTATTCAAAAGGTAATGAAACTTCATATAATCATTTCCCCATTGAAATTTCAATTTAAATCATATTTTTGGCTTATTATTGATCACACCTAGCAGACATAGGTCAAGTGATTAAAATTTTCTATGAATCCCTCATAAATATGTAAATAACTAGTCTCTATAATTTACTAAATCTAGAGGATGTACAATCACATTAGTTTCTCTCTTATGAGGTTCCTTCACCAATGATCATAATGTGTAGGGAAAATGTTATACACAATAAGAAAATTCACATTTGCATTGTTATTTAAAGAAACCTATGTACTAAGGGAAAATTTGGGAACATTATGAAGTAATAAAAATTAATTACCCACATTTTTCTCATCATTATATGTGATGAGGAACATCATGGGTTAAATTTATATGAGGAGGATATAAAAACAAATGATATAATGCATGGAATATTCCATCTAAATAAAAATTGGTAAAATTTAGTTATTTATTAAAGAATAAAATTGATTCATCAAATGATAAATAAATAATTTATAATCCAACATTGGTTTTTTAGAATAAATTTATATACTAGAATTTAAAAATATATAATGGGATAGTAAAAAACTATAATAGGGAAATTGAGATCCTCTTGGTCTCCTAGAATAATGTAACATCAAAACCATAGTGTAAAAAAATAATTTTTAATATAATCGACATTGGGAAAGTCAATTACATCAGACCATTATAAATATTGGGTTGACTAGTGAATGGTGAAAATATATAGTATTTATATAATGTTTAAAACCAATAATATTGAGAGATAAGTACCATAACCAATAAGAATAGTAACCTAACTTTGAAAATAACAACTTAAAAAGTAATATAATATAATAGTATATTGTGAAATATAAATAATAAAATCAACATAAAAGTGTTAAATATAATAAAAAATATATATGACAAAATCAATGAATAATTTTGCTTTTGAAAAATCATATTTAATTTATTTTCCTTAAAATATTTTTTTAAAATAATTAAAACATTGAAAATTCATTATTTTCATAAAAATATTTTAGATTATATAAAATGTTTATTTACAAATGTATAATAATTTTTAGTAAAAAAAATAAACTTATTAGTAGTTAGATATATTATTGTGTAATATATATAATAATTAACAAACAAAAAATTATTTTATTTTAAAACTAAATTTCCTAGATACATAAAAAATATTTTCATAAAATGGATTTATTTTTTGGAATCAAAACATATAAATTAGTTTTGGAAGATTTTTTTAAAATTTTCAATAATTGTTATTTTGGAAAACTTATTGAAAAAAAACATAAATATTTTACACAATCAGGTAAATGTATGATAAATTTCATAATAAAGAGGTAAGAAACCAATATATGAATCCCACAAGAACTATTTTCTATTTATAGAGAAAATAATTATTGATATGGGCAATTTTGAGAAACAATAATAGTCTAATGATAATTTTACTTGAAAACACCATCCTTATGCCCTTATAAATAGAACTATAAAAACCCCAAATCTTATAAAACATTATTATACATATCTCATCAGAAATATTGTAAAATTCCTCTTGATCAATCGTATCTATTTCCTAGAGGTCTAAATCTAACAAAATTACTACCACTCAAAGACAATATCTAATTAACCCAACATTCATCCCTGGAACTATGTTAACAATTATAAGAAATCATTTTCATTAGAATTCCATTACATATTCTTCATCCAACTATTCAAAATATATTCCTTCCCTAAATATATAAAATAATAAAAATCATAAATATAGAAAGATCTTGTTATATTAACTAAATAATTATTGTCTACCTTCCTCCTATTTTTTCTAAAATTAAAGTTGAATCCATGTTATTTGAAGTTAACAACCACTAATGATGTCATATTTCATTTTTCAT
Organism: Viscum album; assembly: GCA_963277665.1. Taxonomy (NCBI): domain Eukaryota; kingdom Viridiplantae; phylum Streptophyta; class Magnoliopsida; order Santalales; family Viscaceae; genus Viscum; species Viscum album. Next base: position 323,398,441 of record OY728127.1, read on the forward strand.
CATGAACATCATGGAAGGATATAATAATAATTTTAGTTCTAAACAATAACACCATAATTATTTTCTATACACATTCAAATTATATAATGGTTATGTAAGTTTATGGAATATATGAAATTTAATACGTTCAATATATTTGAAAATATCATAAATGAACTAATAATTGAACAATAACATTTATTCAATGAGAATAATTACTAAATTAAATACATAATATATATCAATAAAATATTAATGTTTTTATAATAAAATAACAACACACTATTACACTTGTGGAATTATATAACAATTTTATAAGAACATCCATCATTACTGATATACCAATCCTACCATGGACCATTATAACAAAATACATAGGATATTTGACAAGAAAAATATTAAATTATCAATGAAGAACATAATATTGTAATAATAAATCAAATATAAATGAAATGTTTTATGAATCCAGAATTTAATTTAATTTATTTTATTATTCATAAGGTTTGTCACACAAACTAAGTGAGTCAAATCAGGGGGTAATAGAACCCATAAAACACCCTATTATATTATCCTATTATGCATATTGCCATCAATACTCGATTCTTGTGGTGTTAACTGTGTTGTGTGATTTGACATGTTCCTCTTTAATATGTTATCATGGTTTTCCATTTACTCGGGAGATTTATCTATGACGTGTCTAATATCATATCCTTCCCCTAATGAAACCACCTCACAATTCAATGCTATTAACAATGTTATATCCATTCTTATTCTCAGTACATCTCCGATGGAACCAATACTTTCATTCTATATCAATGGTCTATGAATAATTATGGGGATCCTCTCTACATTGTAGTCTTTTGAATCTACACTTCGCATATTTATATACAAATATTTCATCATTAACCACCTACACTAATGAGTTCAATTATTAGTCATTTCATTATAAATTTTTCCATGTTATAATTAGTTTTTTGGATATTTTTTCCAGGATTGGTTTTACCTACCCCTAGTCTATAATTCCATATCATATAGATCCCTATTAAATTTCACCACTCATGTCATGTATTACAACTACCCGAGTGATTTGGGTTGTTCCAGTGGTATCTATGATGGTGGGTCCACTTATGACCCAATTTTGTAAGACATGTTATTTCTTAGTCTCTCTTTAGTTAATAGTATCAGTGTCTCTATAAAATGATGATTCATATAATAAATTTCATCGTTATTATTACATCTTTCTTATATATATAATAATAATTTATCAATATCATCCCTTTTTTTCTTAATGACATCACTATTCACTCTATGTCCTACTTCGTTAGCTTGGAATCCTATATGAGGGTTTTGTTGATAGGGGTTTTGGAGATCGTATCAACTATATATTTATTTAAATGGGTCCTTAATACTCATATTTTCATGTTTTTAATTTCATATACTAGTCTGATGGATAATGTTTTCTTGTCGATTATTTGAAGTGTTTGAACAATTATATAGTCATTAATTGGTCATGTGGGAACAAATTTGGCTTGTTCCTCATAGGGATAAGTAGGTGATCCCAAATTTATAATATTTTTTCAACCTGAAATAATGTGGCCTTGTCATGATACATTGGTCCAATTTCAATGTATCCATGGTTTTTCTCTTCATATATGAATTTTTTCCTATATATGATGAATTTCAATTTTGAACGAATGCTATAAAGGAATTACTAAGGCTCTAGAAAAATGATGAATATGTCCCCAATATTCACTCATAAGTGAATAAGAGTAAACTGGACACATCCTATTTCATTGTTACATCCCTTTAAAAAACATTATTTTTGTTATTCCAGAATTATTTTCTGACATCCATTTTCAAAATACTAATATCATGTTTGTTTTTTGATGACATGTTTCATGGTAAAACATAATGTGTTATGTCAAATAATAAATATGTATTAAATATCTAATATTTCACAACCATTTACTAGATTTTTATCTATTTTTATTGTATCTATTAATAATTTAATTTATGTTAATTATAAAAATACCTAGTCTCTTATCATTTTTTCTATATAAATGACTTCTTTTCATGTTCCCTTATTAATTTATTCTTTTATGTCCAAATAATTAAAGGTAAATATTCCATTACTCAAATAATTCCTTGTAACACTAACTAATATGATCTAATGATCTATTATTCAGATAAAATATATTTTTTAAAACATAAAATATAATAGTTAATTTCTATTTTTTTATTGTGTTTACCTTCTATAAAGGTTGACTACCCATCTCTTAGAACACAAAATAAGAGACTCATTTCAATACCACCCCTCAAGAAATTTATTAGTTATTTTATTTTCATGAACACCATTTTATTTCTTTTTGATTCTGTACTCAATTTTGAACATAAAAACAATCATTAATCAATTATTTTTTAAGAATCATTTTGATAAACCATTTAGTTATGTATTAAGATAAGATCATGTAACCCATTTCATTCTTGTGTATTTTCTTATTATTATACTTTATATATGATTAATATTATATTTATGGAATACATTTTAATGTATATTATTGGATTTAATGTGAGGGAATGACTGAGAATATAGAGTGGATCCAAATTTCATAGTACTCGTAGAAACCCCACCTTCTCTCCCTCCCCTTCCTTGGGATTCCTGTTTCATATTTAACAATGATGGTATTAATTTTACATAACCATCCCATAATTCTCTATACACAAAGTCTCTTACCCCACTAACGGTCAATGGATTAATTTTATATATTCACTTCCATTCTATTTTACACATTGCAATGAACACCATATTTGGTTTATATTAATTGATATTTTTTATTTATTTAGACCATATAGATTTAATTATACAATAATCCATGTCATCAATAAATTAAGGTGTTTCTATTCTAACTCTCTCATGTGGAATCTCCCACACATTCACAACTACTCTTCTAGACTATTCAGACACACAAAAACCCATCTCAATCAGATGTGTTGTTAACATTAATTTGGTTTGGGAATGTAATAGTATGAGTGGTGGGTATGGGGTCTTATTCAACCAATGTTTTTATTTATTAAAATGGTTTTCCATTGAGGATATCTATAGTATCTAATTACTCTATATTGTATTCAATATTGAATTATATAACTCTCTATGGTAATGTTTGAACATCTTCGTGAATATTCTGGAATAAATGAATATAACTTCATAGGCACTGATGTAATGCATCTCTTATTGAAATGTATCTTGAGGTTGTAGCATCCATGCCCGAATCACCAGGTCTAGTTCAGAGTTCCACATGAACTATTGTGTTCCTCCGCATACAAAAGGCATTACTCAATAGAAAAGAGTGCATCATGTGAAATTATATGGAGACTATAACCTCTATAATAGTGCACTTGAAAAATAAATAACCATATATAATTTAAAATTTTAATAATAATAATGTAGTTTAGTGAAATAAGCATGACATATAAAATTAACATCTCCCTCTTTGAAACTATTTTTTAAAAAGTATTCAGTATATAGATAAAGAAATAAATAAATATACAAACATCTTGAAGTCCTCCAGAATCTATATTGGCCTACTTCTATTTCATGCTCAATTGATCATATGTCCACTATAGGTATCATTCTCTTCAGCATATCAAAGATATTGAAATATACATGATCATCAGAATTACAATATATGGTCTTAGTAAAGTACTCAATAAGACACCACCAATGCATCCATTAAATGTTTTCACATTCATAAGAGTGTATAACATTATAATAGTCAAATTTGGATACTAAAAACAATCATGTTGAGCGTCTGTGGACTAACCAGGCCACCACAACCAATTTTTTGTACATTATTCAGTTCCATGCAATATAAAACATAGAAAACATGGAGATAACTAAATTTAAGGTCCTTCATCATTTTTTTTCAATGGTTGTATAGGCCCCATGACTCCCTATTAAACCACATAAGGTCATCACACCCAGATGTTGTCTCATATGATGTTATATAAACTATCATTTTACATTGTTAAAACATAGGTCTAATCACTCGTGATCATCATTCCCCACATTCATCACATTCAGGTTCGATCAATCATTATCATCATGACCCTAGGTCAAGATTCACTAGGTGATCTTTCCTCATTGTTCATCTTAGTCTACTGACAGAGAGATACTGATGGAAGATAACTGTTAACCAGTCACTGCTACTCAAACTCTCTACTTTGTCAATATTATTAATATAATGTTGATGGTCATATTTTCTTAATTCAATGAAACTGATATTAATTAGTGATGTTTGTTGGATGTCAGGGAACCATACCTCATACCTGAAGAAGTAATCATTCCTTATGTCAGATATTAATTAATGATGTTTGTTGGCATGTTAAGGAACCATACCTCGTACCTATAAATGGTAATCATTCCCATTTTCAGAGCTCAAGGAATAAAAGGAATATCGAGCTACTTGAGAATGTGAGGATATATATATACACATAAGGAAGAACAAGAGACTTATACAAGACATATACAAGATGATACACATGTACATGCAGTGGAGAACACCGAAAGAACTCTCGAAGAACTCGAAGAACACTCATACACATCAGGAACAGAAGTTCAAATAGGAGGTGGAAGTGCTAAAAGGAATACTTTCACATCCATGCTGAACACCTGTACTGGAAGTGAAGGAACAAAACCACGACACTCTTTTTTCCTAATAAATTCATGAGAAGGACTCAAAGCTTTATCTACTTCAATCCAAATGAGTCCAGAGCTGCATTGACATCACACAAGAGCATTCTAAAATCATCTATATATTAATGCTCTACTGTGATCATTATTTTTATTACATTACGAGCAATGTGTGCTTCTGTCTGTTTGGACACACACTGACTCCTAAGATGAATTAGAGGATACTAAAATACTCAAACCAAACTCTTTATACCTTTGTGTATCCCACATATAACTTTGGTAGAGTTTTGAGGACCTGGACAACCAGTGTGTTGTTGTTGTTGCTTTCCCATGTAGAACTGTGGTAGAGGTCTGAGGACCTGGACAGTCTGAGTACCATTGTAAACCCCGATCTAGGGTGTAGATCAAAGTTATATATAAACTTTATGAGAGGAATAAGTCTCAACTTGAGACCGAACCTCTTGGTTAAATCTACTATGCATCTTATTTTAGTTTAAACTATTTTGAATATTGCACTGCTAATTACGTTTAAATACAAATATGTTTTAAAGTAACTCTGATAGATGAACAAGAAAGTGTTTGTAATTATTGTTATCCAGTAACTTAGTTTAAAAATCTAACTTAATCTTCAGATTAAGTTAACTGAGGAATAATCAATCTTTGAGAAACTAATTGAACACTAATAATCTTTATAAATTCACTATAGTTTAACTCGTTTGTTTAATTGAGGGGTTTTAATAGAAATATTTTTAATAAGAAATTTTTATTGGAACTCAATTCACCCCCCTCTTTAGTATCTACTTTGACCAACATTTGGTATTAGAGGTAGTTGATAAAAGTTTTTCAAAAAACTCTGTTTTTTAGTTGTGCTTCTAGTTGTATCTTAAAGATCTTAAATTTCTATTATTTCTAAATTTTATCTATTTAAATATATTTTCTGAAATCTTATTATGGATAATATATTAGAAGGTGTAGCTACCAACATGCCACCCTTCATTAATGGTGTCAACTATGCTCAATGGGAAATAAAAATGAAAATCCATTTAGAAAGTACGGGATTTGACATCTGGACTTTAATAGAGACTCGGTATAAGATTCCAGAAACTATTAATACTACTTGGGATGAACCTATGATATCTTCTTACAAAAATAATTATAAAGCAATGATTTCCCTGTATTGTACTTTAGGAGATGAAGAATTTAATCAAATATCTGCTTGTAAGACTGCTTATGAAATATGGGATACTCTGGTTGTTTCCCATGATGGAACAACCAATATTAAGGAAATGAGACTAAATACATACATTATTAAGTATGATAATTTAAAAATGAAATATGATGAATCTATTTCTGATATGTGTCTCAGGTTTAATGAGATATTTAATACAATGAGCTCACTGGGAAAAGTTGTTCCAGCAAAAGGGAAAATTGTGAGGATACTGAGATGCCAACCTGATAGATGGAGAGGAACCTCTGTCTCTATACGAGCATCATGTGACATTGGAAAACTACCTATCAAGGAGTTGATTGGAAAATTAATTATGTATGAATAAGAGCTGAAGGTAAATAAAGAGGAAGATTATGAACCTAAGAAGAAGTCAGTGGCATTTAAGTCTATTGTCTCAAAGGCCAAAGACATGGAGAATTTCACATACATTTTGAAAGCTCAACAAGTGAAGGTTCAGATTATGATAATGATGCAGAGATGGCTCATATAGCCATGAGATTCAAGAAATTCTATAGAAAGAAGAAATTTTTCAAAAAATAAAATTATAAGGGTAAGTGTGACCAACGAGGTAATTAAAAGAGATATTGGAAGAATGCTGATAAAGATGATGAGATAGTCTGTTCTGAATGTAAGAGGAAAGGACATGTTAAGGATGACTATCCAAAATTGAAGTTTAATCAGAAATACGACTATAAGGACAAAAAAATTATGAATTTTATGAATCCAACATGGAGTGCTTTTGAAGACAACTAAAGTAGATATGAGGCTTCTAATTCTGAAAAGAATCATGCCAACATGTGTTTCCTGACTGAAACATCTGAGGTACATGTTTCCCCTATGCTGAATGATTATTATTCTGGGAATGAAATTGATTCAAATAATGATGATAATACGTCTAAATCTGAATTATTTGAATATTGTAATAAGTTATAGGATACTTGTAATGATCTAAAAGATAATTAAAAATAATAAAATAAGCAGTATGCCTTGACTAGTACTGTTAAATTTGATCATTGTATAGAAAAGGAAAAGAATGCTCAACTGTTGAAGGAGAGTACTGAACTCAAATTTTCTAATGAGAAACTTAGAAAAGACTTAGAGAAGTTCCCAAATGGAAATAATACTCTAACTCAAATACTTTGAAAAAAAGTTTCACTAAAGTATACTACTACTATAGGTCACCATCTTGGAGAGAGAAAGATTATTAGAAATAAATTTATTCCAAAAACTGGACAGTTTGCTGCTAGTCCCAGTTTTGGAAATTCTGTATCTTCATCTATCTATTCAAATACTTATAGACCAAACAAAGTTTAATTATCAAAATATTTTTAATCTGTTAATTATAGTAAACCCATTATACAAATATGGGTGCCTAATGTTTTACTTGCTATCCTTTCTGGACCCAAGAAAATATGGGTACCAAAATTATCTTCTATCTAAATCTGTTTTGTAGGAAACTGGCTTGAAAAGTTCTATAGAAAGATATGGTACATGAATAGTGGATGTTCAAGGCATTTGACAGGAGAATACTCATTCTTTAAGAGCTTAATCAATGTTGATGGGGGAAAATTCACCTTTGGGGATAACTCAAAAGGGAAAATCATCAGCTTTGTCCATATTGGTAACATTGATTCAATTTTAATTTCTATTGTACTATTTGTTGATGGAATAAAATACAATCTGTTAAGTATTTCTTAGTTTTGTGATGATGGTTTCAATGTAAAGTTTTAAAATGATTCATGTAATGTTTTTAATTCTAAAAATGTTTTGGTATTGACTGCATTAATAAATGAAAATTTATATGCTATAGATTTGAATTCTTCACCTAAACAAAATGTTACTTTTTAAAATGCTTTTAATAAATAATCTTGGCTATGGAACAGAAGATTAGGACACTACAATGTGAAATATCTTTGGAAACTAACTAGGAAAGGTTTAGTTAGAGACCTTCCCAAACTAGAATTCCCAACAGATAATGTTTGTAATCCTTGTCAAAAGAGAAAACAACATAAAGTTTCTTTCAAATCAAAGAAATAAGTTTCAACTTATCAGCCTCTTGAGTTGGTTCACATTGATTTATTTGGAACATCTAGAGTTTCTAGCTTAAATGGGAATCACATTGTCTATGTCCTTGTAATTGACTTTTCTATATATACTTGGGTATACTTTCTATCTCACAAAAGTGAAGCTTGTTCTTATTTCATTAAATACTCTATAGAGAACCTTAGTGGACTTAAGATTAAGACCTTTAGAAGTGATCATGGCCGTGAGTTTGAAAATCAAGAGTTTGAATATTATTGCTCACATAATGGCTATATTCACAATTTCTCTTCCCCTATAACACCTCAACAGAATGGTGTAGTAGAAATAAGAAATAGAACACTTCAAGAAATTGCAAGAAATATGATTAATAAATATGATCTACCTATTTACTTTAGGGAAAAAATATCAATATAGCTTGTTATATTATAAATAGAGTCATGATTAGACATGTTCTTAAAAAGACCCCTTATGAGATATGGAATAATAGGAAGCCTAAGGTTAATTAATTTTGAGTTTTTGGTTGCAAAGTCATCATCCGTAATACTAATGATAATCTTGATAAGTTTTCATCCAAAAGTGATAAAGGAATATTTCTAAGTTATTCTATATCTCGAAAAGCTTATAGAGTACTTAATAAGAGGACCAAATGTGCGGAAGAATATGTACACATCGAATTTGATGACACTGATCCACATTAACCTAAGAAAACTCTTGAAAATCTTGAGGAATACTTATCCATTCTAAACCTTAATGAAAAAATAGTGAACCTATTGTTAAGAAAACTAGTTTTGTAAATTTTCCAGAACTCATTTCTATTGAACCCGAACTTGTAAATGAACCTGAAATTCCTATCCCTACCTTTACTAGACCAAATAGGACCCTTAAAACCCATCCTTTATAAGTTTTTGTAGGATAATTAGATAGAAGAACACAAACTAGATCTTATCTAAGAAATCAGTTTGAACATAAAGCTTTTCTTTCACAGTTAAAACCTAAAAATATTAATGATTCCATCAATGATGCCAGCAATGATGAATTTTTGGTGATGTCCATGCAAGAAGAATTAAATAAATTTGAATGAAACAAATTCTGGGAATTAGTATACATACCAAAGGACACATTGACCATAGGCACTAAATGGGTTTTTAGGAATAAAATTGATGAGTCTGGAAATATAGTTAGAAACAATGCTAGGTTAGTGACATAAGGATATAGTCAAGAAGAAGGAATAGTCTATGGGGAAACCTTTTCACCTGTAGCTTGGATAAAATATATTAGGATTCTACTTTCTTATGCTGCTCATCTGAATTTCAAATTATATCCAATGGATGTTAAAAGTGATTTTCTAAATGGTTTTATAATTGAATAAGTTTTTCTTGAACAAAAACCTGGATTTACTAATCCTCATTTTCCAAATTGAGTTTTTAAACATTCTAATGATTTTTATTATTAAAAACAAGCTCCACGAGCTTGGTATGATAAAATTAGTAATTTTTTTATTTCAAAAGGGTTTATTAAAGGGATTTCTGATCGAACTCTTTTTATCAAAAGGATTTCCAAAGATATTTTGATAGTACAAATCAATGTTGATGATATTATTTTTGGATCTTCTAAAAATGCTTTGTGTATTGATTTTTCAAAGATTATACAATGTGAATTTTAAAAGAGTTTAATGGGAGAACTCAAATATTTTCTTGGATTTCAAGTTTTTCAAAATGAAAATGGTATTATTTTATATCAAATTAAATATACAAAGGATTTTTTAAAACGTTTTGGTTTGGATAGTAATAAGAAATGTGATACACCTATGAGTACGACTTGTAAAATGGATGCAAATGAAACTGGGAAACCAGTGGATCAAACCAATTATAGAGGTATGATTGGAAGTTTATTTTATCTTACTGTTAGTCAACCAGATATTATGTTTAGTATGTGTATGTATGCAATATTTCAAGCTAATCCAAAAGAGTCACATTTTATTGATGTTAAAAGGATTTTCAATTATCTTAAACATACTACTAATTTAGTATTATTTCATCCAAAAGGGAAAGCATTTAATTTTATAAGTTATTCAGATGCTGACTTTGCTGGTTGCAAGTTAGATAGGAAGAGGAATTCTGGAACATGTTATATTATATGTAATTCCTTAGTATCTTGATGTAGTAAAAACCAAAATTCTATTGCATTGTCTACTGCTGAAGAAGAGTATATAGCTGCTGGTAGTTGTTGTGCACAAATTCTGTTGAAGAAACACACTCTATTGGACTACGGATATCAATTTAGGCATCTATCTATAAACTGTTATAACACTAGTGTGATAAATATTTCCAAGAATCCTATGTCTCACTCTAAGACAAAGCACATTGATGTAAGACATCACTTTTTGAGAGATCATTATCAAAAAGGTGATATAACTCTTGAATTCATTGGCACTAAACATCAGTTGGCTGATATATTCACCAACACTTTAAGTTCAGAAAAGTTAAGTTACATTAAACATGAGTTAGGAATGATAAACGTTCCAGAGAGACCTCGCCATTAAAGAAACCTCACCATTAGAGAGACATCACCGTTATACCTCACTGTTAGTGGACATCACCATTAGTAAAACCGCACCATTAGAGAGACCTCACCATTATACCTCACTGTTAGTGGACCTCACCATTAGTAAAACCTAACCGTTAGAGAGACCTCACTATTATACCTCACTGTTAGTGGACCTCACCGTTAGAACCTCACTGGTATGGACCTCACCATTAGCACCTCACTGTTAGTGGACCTCACTGTTAGGAATCCTCACCGGTATATGTTATCGTTAGTTTGCATTGTTTTAAACTTCGTGTTTTTTAGCCGTTGGAATCTATATAGTTTTTATTATATTTATTATGTTTCATTTATTTAATTATTGATTATTAAATGATAATACATTAGTCTTAACCTCATTTCAATACACCTTGAACCCTTTACCTTTAAACATTAGCTCCCAAACCTTCATTTCTCCTGAACCCTAAGCCTTGCGATTCGCAGAATGGCCAGAGTGAAGAGACTGGTAGTTAGTGGAGAGGGTGATGAGCCGAATTCCAAGTGACTAAAAGGAGAGTCTAGTAGTGGTAGTTATTTAAAGAAACCTATTAACCTGAATCTCATAAATATGGAAATAGTAGTTGAGAAAGATCTTTGCGCAGAATGGTTGATGACCGGTAAGTCATTAATTATAAGATTGCTTAAAGAGAAGGAATGGATTGAGTGCTTCTCAAACAAAAATGATCCCTATTATCTGAAACTGGTAAAATAATTCTATGAGTTTGTTCATTTTGAGATATCAGATGGTGAGAATAGAATAGTATCAGTAGTGAATGGAAAGATAATATTTCTTCTTCTATTGAATGGGATGAGTGCTTAAATGTTCCACACGAGGGTGAGTTTGGATATTCCTCAATGTCAGAACCTCCAACCAGTGAAATTGTTTATTACAAAACTTCTTTGGAAGAGCTTACTGGAGATAGAACACCAAGAAAGGTCATTGCTACGAAAATGGATAGAGAAAACCGGTTGTTGTTCAAATTTATCCAGCATGAGTTATGTTCATGAAGTGGATATTTTACAAAACTTATATTCCAAGAGATATTCTTATTGTATCTGCTAAGGAATATTGTCAAAGTAAATTTTTTTTTCAGATTCTACTGATTCAAATCGAAGATATGACTAGGAAAAAGTCAAAAACCAATGCTCTTTTCTTTGCAAAGATGATTTCATTGATGATCAAGGTAAAAGTTGTGGCTGAGTCTCAGGATGAGACCGTGGTTGCGAGAGAAAAATTTTGATTTACAAAAATAGTTTGTATGTTCATGAAGATTAATTGGAATTTGTGGAGAAGGAAATTTTTCTCTGATGATGAAAATGTTTATGAAAAATTTCACCCTGGTGATCATTTGAACTGGCCAAAAGATTGGAGAGATCCAAGTCTAATACATGATGAGGAAGAACCACAATACATTGATGATGATGCTCAGTAGGATACCTCTATAGAAGATGGAGGGGATCCTGATTTTCCTCCATCCCCAGCTACTGAAAAGGTATCATAAGGAAAGGCAAGTCCACCTGTGACCCTACCTGGCAAGGAAGCAGTTCTGGGAGAAAGTGTTTAAGAAATATCTGTGGATGAGGAAGACCTGCCTAGACAAGATCATAAAGAGACTGGTCTAGATACCACTAGATGTGATGATGAAGAGGAAAAAGTATCTGAAAATGGAAGTTCCTCTTTAAGACTTATTCCTCTGATTGAGAGCTCTATTATGCCTGGGGAGGAGGTTTTTGAAGTGGACAGACCAGTACCTATTGCTAATATACCTCAGCTTGTGCTACCTGATTTGGATTTAAATATGGTCGTAGATGACACCTCTAAAGAGGATATGAATGCAGTTAGTGTTGAAGGAGAGGAAGCTCTTTTTTAGGGGGAGCAAGCTGTAAGGATAGGATCGGTTTCTGTGACCTATGAAGTGGAAGATTGGTTTGTGGATCCAGGATTTGTTGTATTGGGACTAGACTATGGTGATTATGATGATGAGACACCCATTAGAAGGCATCCTATGTCTTAGGATATTTTTTTCAGATGATGTTACTACTCAACCAGTAGCTCCTCTATCTCTTCTTGAAGACATTGTGAGAAAAAGATATCCTGAGGCACTGAAATCTGAATTGAAAACCGATTTTGTTGAAGAGATAAGAAAGATGGAATGTTCTTTGGTATCTTCTCTGGAAAATTCTTTGTCAACTGATGAGACAGAAGTGATGGATGAAGTATAAGAATGTCAAAATCAAGTTAAAAGTTTATCATAGGCTGTTGACTCTCTAAGGAAATCTGTTTCTTCATTTGATACCCTCATGAGTTGTAAATATCAAGTTGATATTGAAATCAACTACATTCGAAGTGTAGTGAAACTGTTTGTGGATGTGATTGATGATTTTAATAAGACCATAAAAACACAAGTCAGTACTCAGGATTTTGTTGTAAAAAAATTAATAAGTAAATTGACTCAGTCATTCAAAGAAACAATAGCTTTTACTCTAGCACCTCTTGGTGCATCCAATGTATCAGTGGATATGGAACAGTTTAGATCTATGCTGAATGAAGAACTTGGCCAAGTTAGTCCCTGTAGCTCATCTGATTATCTGGGGATATATACCACAAGGGATATTAGGTAGATCATTCATGACTATATGATAGATTCTACTACTTCCCAGAAGGAAATCAAAGACAAAATTGATTATTATTTTCAGAAAGTGTACACCAATCATCAGCTGACCAATAATTTTAAGCTGTGGTTAGAGAATATGAAACTGCCCCTAGTCACTCAAGCCTTCAGAGAACAAGTTAGTAAGATCAGGGAGTTGACTCATGCTTTGGACAAATTTATGGAGTAAATGATGATTTCATCTCTGCCATGGTGAGAGGGGGAGGTATCATTATGGATTTCAGGAATATCTTACTGCCATTCTTGCATGTGGAAAATACACCTATCATCATGCCACCTGCCTTACCTGCCAATGGTTCTGCTGGTTCCACACCTCAAATGACCCCTGCTCAAGATATCAGAAGCGTGACTCCTGTGATTACACAGAGGAGTATTCATTATAGACATGACAGTGTTTCAGTAGCTAAACCACCCTTGATAATTTATGGAGTACCCAAGCGTACATCTCAACCTACCCATCCTCAATCCTCTGATCCTAAATAGAAATCCAAAGTGGACATCTAGGAGGTTGATTGAAAGATACTAGAGATTTTTATAGAAATATTTTTACTTCTTGTATTTATTTGGTACTATCTCATGTACCTTTGTCATGTGAAATGAAAATGTCTGATTTCTTACTTCTTCTTTTATGCTCTGAACCATTGTTTTTATCTTTTTTCTAATCACAAAGGGGGAGAAATATTATAATGTGGGGAGAACTTAATATTTTTGGATAAATTACACTAAGGGGGAGAAAATTATAATTTGTGTCTTTTGGGAAATAAAAATTCTATTTCTTTTTACTCTTATGATTGTCCATAGTTTAACTATGAAACATTTGAGAGATTATGATCTGAACACATTGAGAAATTTCATTAGATGTCTTTTACTATGATTAATTAAAGTTTATTCTAGATTATAATGCCATAATTTGTAATTATCAAAAAAGGGGATATTGTTGGAATCACCTGTTTTGATAATCTCAAATACTATTAGATATGTTCTGATAATCCCAAATCAAGATTATCTATATAATAATTATGTTTCATAATTATTCCATCATGATACTCAGTTGTTATGAATATCAAAATGATCATATCATATCACTGGAATATGTTACTCAATGTTTATTTATGATTATAAATGTTTAACGGTGATTAATCTTGATACTAAATAAATCTGAAAATGATATACATAGAACATATACTTTATAAGCATTCGAGTTTTAGGGTCACCATTATAGAGGTTATCGTTACAGACAGACAATCAGTGATACATACTAGCTCACTGATACAAGTTCACTGTTAGACAAATCCACCGATAGACTATGTCTAACAATAAACAAAGGTCACTGATAGACCAAGTCTACCATTACAGATAGACAACTACCGATGTAGAGCTACCGCTGCACAAGCTTCTACTGATAGAGGAAGCTAATGATAGAGAGATATACCACTACCGCTGATAACTTCTACTGATAGTGAGGAAGTGCTACCGACATAAGTTCACCATTACAAAGAGAAACTGATAGAAGGAGTTGCTGATACAAACAAGGTACCAATACACAGAGTCACTGATACATGAGCTACTGCTATAAGGGCTACTGTTACAAGTCTACCGACAGAGAACTACTCATGGAAGATGACTGTTAACCAGTCACTGCTAGTCAAACTCTCTACATTGTCAATATATTTAATATAATGCTAACAGTCATATTTTCTTAATTCAATGCAACTGATATTAATTAATGATGTTTGTTGGATGTCAAAGAACCATACCTCGTAAATGAAAAAGTAATCATGCCTTATGTCAGATATTAATTAATGATGTTTGTTGGCATGTCAGGGAACAATAGCTCTTACCTGTAAAAGGTAATCATTCCCATTGCCGAAACTCAAGGAATCAAAGGAATAACAATCAACTGGATAAAGTGCGGATAGAGATATACACATAAGGAAGAACATAAGACTTATACGAGACATATACAAGACGATACACACGTACATGCAGAGAAGAACACCAGAATAACTCTCGAAGAACTCGAACAAAACTCATACACATCAAGAATATAAGTTCAAAGAAGAGGTTCAAGTCCTACAAGGAATAATTTCACATCCAAGCTAAACACCTGTACTGGAAGTGAAGGAACAGAACCTCGACACTCTTTTTTCTAGAAAACATCCAGAGAAGGACTCAAAGCTTCATCTCCTTCAATCCAAATGTGTCGAGAGCTGCATTGACATCAAAAAAGAGCATTATAAACACATCTCTATATTATTGCTCTGCTGTGATCATTATTTTTATTACATTACGAGCAGTGTGTGCTTCTGTCTATTTGGCCCCACACTAGCTCCTAAGCTGAACCGGAGGATACTGAGATCCTCCCACCAAAATTTTTATACCTTTGTGTATCCCACATAGAATTGTGGTAGAGGACTGAGGACCGGGAAAACCTATGGGCTGTTGTTGTTTCTTTCCCACGTAGAACTGTGGTAGAGGTCTCCGGACTTGGACAGTCTAAGTACTTTGCAAACCCCGATCCAGGGTATGGATCAATGTAATATATAAACTATTTGAGAGGACTAAGACTCATCTTGAGACTGAACCTCTTGGTTAAATCTGCTTTTCTTCCTATTTTAGTTTAAACTATTTTCAATATTCCGCTTCTAATTACATTGAAATACAAATCTGTTTTAAAGTAACTCTAATAGTTGAACTTGAATGTTTTTGTAATTATTGTTTGCAATTAAGTTAGTTTCAAAAGCTAACATAATCTTCAAATTAAGATAACTGAGAAATACTAAATCTTTGAGAAACTAATTGAACATTGATAATCTTTATAAATTCACTATAGTTTAACTCGTTTGCTAAATTTGGGGTTTTTTATAGAAATATTTTTAATCAGAAATTTTTATTGGAACTCAATTCACCCCCCTCTTCTGTATCCACTCCAACCTGCATATTGTAACTTGTAAAAAAATATCAACTATAATAAATTGATTTTATGGAAAAATATTTCAATAAAATTTTTTTTGTTACATTCTACAAAAATAAAAATTAATTTCTCCCCTAAAACTAAAAGTGGGTCATCCAATCAATTCCAGAGAACATAAATCTGTAAAACAAAATGGAATTAAATGGGATAGTGATTTCATAAAAAATGATGATAACCTAGAATCATTTATTTCATGATACTCTTCCATAATATTGATTAATATTTATGATAATATATTTTTATTTTATTTCCTTCCATTTTGAAAGCATAATATCACCCCATGGTTGATCATTATTCAATTTCCTCTTCATCTCATACTCCATGAAATAAAGTTTAGTTTGTTATTCATAATGTTCTTATAGATCATTAGATACATTAAATGAATGATATTCATTCTTCCTATATTTAGTTGTCATCACAAAAAAAAATAGAACATGTTCTCCAATATACATATATCTTCATATGGTGAAGTAATACATTATCCAATAAAACATCCTCAAAAAAGTTCATCATAATCAATTCCATAAGTGGATAACCTTAAAAAATATCCAAAATAAAAAAATTATAAATAATTTATCTATATTTATAAAAATCAAAATGATATTTATCCCTGAATTATCATAATGTAACATTGTATTTTAACATACCAAATATTTTAATACCATGGTAATATATTTTATTGAATTCTGGTAATAACCAGAATTAAAAAAACCTTATAAAAAACATATATGGACCCCAATTCATTGTATAAAAATATATAATATTCAATATATTAAATAAATACAATAATTTATCAATATCCATAAAAAATAACATAACCAATTTTCACATATCATTAATAAGTTATAAGGTAATGGCTACTATCCAATTTACATGTTCATATCCAACATATCATTTTCATAAAATCATTATCACAACATCAACAAAATATTAATGATTATATTTCCTCAATGAAATTATAATTATTCCACTAAATAACATTTCATGTACATCAGTATAATTAAATATATTTATTTCAATTACTTAACATAAAACATATACAAAAAATCTTTATATATATCATGATTAATATATTATAACCCTGAAATTAAAGTATATAAATACCTAAATTATTCCACCTCTTCCTTATACCATTCCTAGAATTCATCAGCTTATTCCATAATACCTATTTCTATTCATATCTCATTCTTAGTCTATTAATAAAAAAACTAGTAGTAATATAACTTTTTATAAATTCTTCATGAACTATCCACATTAGACATTAATATTTATAATTCCAAAACATTCCACAAAAACATTCAGTATCCAATGATACCTTTGGGAGACCATTATTATAATGTATTTTTAATTAAAATATTAATTTTTTCCTTTTCAATTACAATAATTGGGTTCTTATTTCTGGCAAATAAAACATCTTCCTAACCCATTGAAATAATAATTTGATTTCTCCTTCCCATATTCTATAAATATTGAAAATAAATCTTCATTATTCTATATATTTCACTACACAAACCCATAGAGAACCTTATCCTTCTCTTCGTTATTGATTATGATACTTGGTTAAGGTGAACATTGACAATCGTGTTCCATGATAACCAATTAGGGATAATAAAATATCATTATCTAAAGTCATCATCCCATTTTTATACCATTATAATATTTTCAATCACATTCAACATTATCTAATTTTCTTCTCATTCTCAGCAATGTCCAAAACAAAAATGTAGAATGTCAGTAACAATATTCAATGTGGGGAACCAAATAATAAAAAAAACTTATAGTATGTATAAATATTTACACCATTTAAATATATGATACCTTACACATAACAAAGGAAATTCATTTTCATTAATTATGTAACATCCCAACATAGATAACAACCAAACAAGTAGCCAAACTACTAGGTCACATGGCTCGAACTTGGATCCCATTATTCTAGAGGCCGCCGACTATCAGTGAGGTCCCAAGTAGGTGATATTAGAGAGACTATACCCTCAGGATTAGTGTTACACTATAGAATATAAAATTGTACATAATAGAAAATAACAGAAGCAGTAAGAGAAGAAATATGGATGAGCAGAAGAATAATACAAAGTGAACATAAATGGATGACCAACACCACAATAAAGAAATTCATTAATTTATGGATGATGTTATATTACTATAATAGTAGTTATACAATAGGAAACATTATATCCTAAAATACGAAAATAATGAAAATAAATAAAATCCATATGGGGAAACTCCATGAGTATTCTGTGCTCTAAATTATTCCTATGCCCCAAGATCCTATGTACAAGAAAGACACCTGAAGAAATGGTCCATAATATAGAAAAAATTAAATATTCTCAGGTACCCCAGTGAAATTACGGCCTAAGTAGGGTGTGAGATAAAAATAAAAATAGTCACCCGCCCATAATATGTACTTCTAAAAATAGATCATGAATATAAATAGAAGACGTGTTCATGTGGAATGAATAAAAAAACATGAAACTCGTGTTCTTGAGGGACACCTGGTAGCTATACCTACATCTATTCATGGTCGAGAAGAGATTTCTGAGTTGTAGCTATATATATACTAATAATATATTTATATTATAATATATATTGAATCCAACTATATAGACCAAGTACACATTGATGAAAGTGTCAATATATCTAGAATACCAGGTACTAGCTGGACCAGTCATAACAAATTCATCTATTACCATTTTGGATGATCCTATAAGCTCTATTATAGGATACATTCCCTTCATCACATAATTTTCGAGAGGAGTCTTTCTTTTCACTCGAAATGGTGAGTGTTTTATCACATTAACTCTCAAATAGTAGTGTTTTTTCCCTCTATTCATCATTTACAAGTGATGTGGTGCACCATGCCCACCATCCACATAGTATCACAGTTGTGTGAGGATATGCTCAACATTTTATGTAAGGGAGTGTGATACCTCCCCACTCAATAGAAAACTTACCATTATTCCGTGTCCATTACTATGGAATAAACATATTTTCAATAATTGCTATTAGACATCACCTTTAATGATTTAAATTTATTAATACCAATTATAACTAAGTGTAGAAAAGCTATAAAAGATCAAATAAGTGGTTCTTATTAAATTTTAAACATATGAACGTTCATAACACCGAATTAATTTCCATTTCAATTAAATCGTTTAATTCATTAAAGCAAATAAAACCATCAAAAATATGTTGTTCTATTTAATAGGGGTCCTTTATTCTATAAAAATATAGAAATTCATTTTAGACATCTCCAAGACACACTGAAAAGATATTAAGGCCACGCTGGAGAATTACTAATATGGGGAATCTCCTTTATTAATTAATCCAATCACTTAGGAGGAGCTTGGTTCATTGGTCATCTATATATGAGTGGGAAAAGGTATTTAATTTTTAAGATGATTCAAGAACATAGAATGTTCTGGGTTATTTAAAAATTTATAGAAAAAATAGATAATCCATTTATGAATGACAAGGAGGCCATGTACTATCATGCCACATGAAATGATCCTCCTTTAAGGAACATGGAAAACTCAAAGTCATAAATAAGCATGATATAAATGATAAATCAACACATTGTAATTTAGATGGTAGATCACCTTATCTATGGGGTTTTATTTTAAAAAGTGACATTTCTTATCAAAAAATGAATTAATTATAATCAAGATTCAAATGAAATGTCTATAAATCAATTTAATTTAACGAATAATTTTAGAAAAATATCCAAACGTGGAAAAAATAAAACATGTATTAAACATTGAACATATGAGGTGACATTATCAACTGAAAAAACACCTAAAAAGATAAATTCCATTATTAATGCAAGTATAATGCTTAGAATGTGTTCATGGAATTTAATTAATTTTTTATATTAAGGAGATATAAGACTCCACACCTAAGGGGTTATGTGATTTTGACTGACATCATAACACCATTAATCCATGTTTGACAATATTAATACATGGTGTGAATACCAATTGAAAATGATAAACACAATTTTAAGGAAATGTGTGTAAAAAAACGGTGTGTGGAATAACTACCATAATTATAATTCGATAAAAATATAGGGAATATCAATAGAACACCTACATTGTAATTTTGAAAATTTACTCATCCAATTTATATCTTTTTTTCTTGTTTGGTAGAAGTCTATGTAGCGGAAATCCACCCTAAAAATATAGAAAATGATCCCCCACCACGATAACTTTATTATGAGGAAGATAAGTGGATAATGATTCCAATGCAATGAAGAGCTTACTGAGAGGAATCCACAGTGACCAGTGATGGAAAATTTCAATAATAGATTGATGATATATCATAATCAACTAAATAAAGAGGATGTGGACGCCATGTGAGATGCAGTTATGAATGATGGAGGATATGAAAGATGGAAGAAAAGAAAACATCTTTAGAAGGACCATTAAGGGAAAAGGGGTAACATCACCCAAAAATAACGGGTTGAATGTTTTGGTATCCTGGTTAGCCAAACTGTGATCCAATATGTTGTCACCGACTTCTTATGAAAACTACCTAATAGGATTATGATACACATTTTTTCCCTAACAACGCCCTAATGGGGCCAAGAATAGTGAAAGAATTTTTCCTATTTTTCACTTAGAATATGAGCTAGCCACTCATTTAAGGAAACCATGTGTAGCCTATGCATGGACCTTATACTAACCTATTATAGCCACACAATTTGAATTTTTGGGATGCACAGTTCAAGAAAATCCATGCACCCAATCAAGTTCTTCTCATTTATGAGTTTTCAGATCCCGACTCTCTTGAAGCATGAATGAGCTCCCGATGAACCTGCCGCTCCATTATAGAAGTCTCAAAACAACACTTGATGTGGTCCAACTCCAAGAAGTACATTTTGAATCTCATTTCAAAATGGGTCAATGCAAGCTCTCCACCTTAGAAATTATCACCCCCTAAGAATCTTAAAGGAAACAAAATAACATCTACCTGACCTATGAGGTTCTGGAAGTATCATTCAAATTGTCACATTTATGTACGAAACAACCAAGTCACTACTATGAATTACGTAACTATTCAAAACATATTCAATGAAATCTCATGCCAATGCTATTTTGATGAATAAAACACCAAAACAGTTCTTACCCAAGCACATTAAGGTAGATACATAATAATCACAATGTATATTTAAACATCAGGCCAATGTTTATCCCCACCAAAATTCTTAATTTCACATGGGGACAATTATGAACAATAGTAACTCCCCCATTGGAAAATCCTTACAAAGCGTAACTGTTAGTATTGTAGTGATCCTCCTTGAAATAATTTTGAGTTGGTTAAATTATAAATTCCCAACCAAAAAAATTTAGTTAGGTTAAGATAAATTTTTATAATAATCGTTATCCAACACTTACTTTGCACAAATTTATCCTAACATCATACGTGATGCAGATACCCACTAAACACATTTTTCAAAACAAGAAAAAAATGTGTTGCTCCATTTTCATCCAAACCTTATCAAAAATATCATCTTAGAAGGACTACATAAAACATAAGAACCACAATGTCTTATTTAAAGGTATATATAATTTACTACAATCATGTTCATTGAAGTTTAAATACGGATTCTAGTGACCTTTCAAGATCAAACCACAAATTAAACATTTAACCTATCATACCACATCATGAACAAGGTTGTAACCTAGATCCATACCCCCTAGAATCACCACACATTAAGACTTATCTATGGGACCAAAACAAGTCTAGGATAACTACATATTCATTTAACTAGATTCCATATAACAATACCAAGTAATTCTGTACTCTATATTTAGAAGTGATGGGTTGGTATGAGGAAATGATGTCAACATCAAAACATTGGCTGAGCCTATAATTGTATATTTCATATGGTCAAATCCTAAGAATATAGCCGATGTCTAGGATTCCATCCAATAAATTCCTAAACTAGAACTCTGGCGTCACTCAAGACTAATAAATTGTTTAAAATAACCATGCATCCAATGTGCAAATATAAAAGAGATCACATAACAAGCCCAAAAACTTTTGAAAATTTATGAACATCATATAATCAAACCACTCTCGATGCATGAAGAAGATGTTATAAGTGGGGATGTGGTCATCTATTAGAAATATTACACTAAGAAAATAGTGAATATTACCATGAATTTCAGTCAAACTACTTCTGGTCAGCCTCTTGGAAGAAACTCAACTTCACTTGCCAATTTTTCATCATTAACAGATCATATTTCCCTTACCACATAAGGAACACTATGATATCTCAAGCCTAAACACAAAAGTCTATCCATGAAGAATGATGTATCTCAAAGGATTCAAACAAAACCAACCCTTTATATGTTGTGTTTCTAAGAATGAACTGACAAGTCAAATGATTCACCAGCCATAAATGAACTTGAATGTAGCACTAATCATTCTAAAAAGGTATTTCATAGTTGCGTCCCTTTAACCTAGAAGGGATTGTATTGTCTAGAACTGACATAATGCTTCTCACATTAGGAGTGTCCTATTCATCAATGAGAGATATTGACTAGAATCTCACAAACATGCTAGTTCAGATTCTCTTTAAGCATATGTGTTACACTTCTATATGTCATGATAAAAAACATCAAAACGTTTGGAATGGAAGGGAAAACCCACTTGACTAGCATTTAAAAGAACCCATTACTCCTAGAATAATGAATGGATGATTAAGATGAATTGATTTCAATAAATCCTAGGTCATACTGATTTGTAGTTGGCCCCCAAAGAAACTCAATAACACATGGATCAACAATTCCACTGAACACACCATGTTAATTAATACACTTAGTAACTCAACATGTACCACATTTCTTAATTCATAATACCTTGAGATTTTTGTCTGTAAGAAAACACATCATTGTTACTATATAGAATCTATTCATCCTATGAATTCAAGTATCATTTGTAACATAATGAAATCTGGCTCATGGGAACATCTTCTCATATGACTATAAAATAGACTAATGATGTTTGGAGTCTCCCAAGTAAATAGAAACAAGGTCATGAGACCAAAATATTGGGAATTCATTCCTGAGGAATGTCCAAATATATGAAAATGAGAATTACATGATGGTAACACCTATATCAAGCGTAAAGGAAATGATGCCCCTATCTATCCAATGTTTTCATTTAAAATATATGAGTCCTACTAGGAAGAACGAAACATGAACAGTACCATATAGAAAAAATATCACAAAATTTCTCAAGGAATTTATGTTCTATGTTTTCTATATATCACAGGCTAGCCACATTCAAAATAATAATAAATGACCTTATAACTACGTCACAACAAATAAAATGTCACATTGGCTAAGAGCCTATCATTTAATCCATTGATAAAAAGGGAAAATAAATTTTGGAATCAATCACATTTCTGTTATAAGTAAACTCCAATGATATTTAGACAAACCTTACAAAAGGTTTTATAACTAAGAACACCACCTGAAATTCCATTTTAAATCATTACACTGATTCAAATTCATACAATAAACATTTAAAAGATTTAAAAAAGAACATCAAGTACCAATTATAAAAAAATCACTTGGTACATGATTCATCATATATCTAAAGGGAAAATAGGTAATTAATATCAAGAACCACTTATTATAAATTTTTCCATTTATTTTCATCCCTTCATACATATTCAATTTATTATATATATTCTTTTAAGTCATAACAGATAAGGTGACCTATTCGGGTACCGATTTACCACCCTTGGTTCTTAAAAATGAAACCCAATATCAATGGTTTAATAATCAACGTTTCAAAACCATTATAGTGGGATATTTCATATAAAAAATCCTACTATATGACCTACATGGGTTCAATATTTCATTTAGAATGGATAATCTTATGGATCATTATGCCCATGTGGTTGGTTCACAAGCCGTTATAGAAGAAAAAAATCCTTTCGATTAAAAATTAAACAACATTAACAATTATAACCATTTAGAAATATATCATGGCCATATATATAATATTTTAGTTATATGGGGTTCCATATACCATTCAATAAATTTTCCACACACATTACAGGTTGGCATTTGCACCCAATTAATCCAAATCATTTTTTGTTAATATTTAAACAATTTCATATTTAATATTTTAAAAATGGTATTTAAATATATATATATATATATATATATATATGAAGCTCAAGGGATTTTTCAAATCAATGGGATACATTTCCCCAATTATAAGGCACCCATACACCTTAACAGTAATGTTGGGTTCGAATCTCATAGAAACTAATGTTTTTATCCCACGAAAATATTTATATATCAAAAAACTAATAATGTTATCAAATTAAGTAGATAAATAGGGACATTATAACATAATGAGAATCATGATAAATGGTCAAGATATGCTAAATAAAACTCCCAATATTGTTATATAGAAAATAATTCTAATGAATTCAAGGAAATGGAATAACACTCAATGCACAAAATCACCATCATTAGGTAGCAAAAATATGGAACACAATAGAACGATATATTCATAGAATGTGAATCTCTATGGTCTTATAATGACACATTTAATGCTACTTACATTCTATAATAGGATATGTTCCAAACACCATAAAAACCATAAACCTCATAAATCATTATGTAGTTGAATGTACACATGTTTCTCAATGAGATGTCATAACCAATTATAATAAAAAAAAACACGAACAACAATCATAGCCCCGACCACATGGATTTTTCCTATACATGGATTGATCACTCATAGGAATAACTATTTAACAAGAAAAAAATAGTTTGTAGTATCTTTTCTACCTTCCCAAAATAGTGTGAATAAAAGAAAATACTATCTGATACCAATTATTTACATCCTAACCTAGATGGCCACTAAATCCATAGTCGGATCAGTGGGTCACATGGCCTCAAGAATGTCAGCCCATATGGGAGAGGCTGCTGACTAACGATAAGGGTAGACATAGTTGATAGTGAGGAGACTATGCCTTCATGATCATGGTAAAAAAATGAAATATAATATAGTAAATAACAAACAATAGAGAATAAGTAATAAAATAAATATGGATTAGAAAAATAATAATATAAACTGAACATAAATGGTTGACCAACACCATCATAAAAAGATTCATCCATGTGTGAATGATGATACATGAATAAAACTATAAACATATAGTAGGAAAAAATATATATTACAATACAAAAAATAAATTAAATCAATAAAATTTCTATTGGAGAACTCCAGTAGTATCTTAAGCTCTATCTTAATCTTATGCTCATAACTCCCATGTATAGGAATTAAAAAAATCAATGGCCAATGGTCTTGGGAACATGAGATCTTCTCAAGTACCCCTAAACTATGTTTTTTTAGAAGGGTGTTAGATAATAATACATGTAGGCACCCACCCACAATGTCTATATATAAAACCAATCTATGAATATAATGTGATGTTGTGTGTAGGTAGAGAAAATAAAAAATAAACAACTGAATAAGAAACAACTACCCCGCTCGAGTTCCTTAGGGACACATGGGAGCTCTACCTAATTCGGAAAATGGATGGGAAGATATTTGTATCTAGAATATATATATATATATATATATTAGTAATATATTTCATCCACATATATGGATCAATTATGCGGGGATATAAGTTTCCATATACCTGGAATACTAGGTACTGGTGGGACTGGGCATTAGTCAATCATCCATAACCTATCTAAATGAACCTATACGATTTTATATAGGGTACATTCCATACATTTCATATTGATTTAGACACTTCCTCTTCATCATGGAAGTTTGAGAGTTGGTATTCATGTCAACACAAGAACTATAGTGGTTGTTTTGTCATGTCAACACTCACAAGGGATATGGTACACCATGCCCACTACCGACATAATGTCACCGGTGTGAGAAGTCATTCTTAGCACCTAGTGTAAGGGAGCATGATACCACCACTCTCAACCTCAACTATCACGACCCGTCCCTCGGGGCCCTTGCCGTGACTACCCCAAGCCCACCTTCTATAGGCTAGGGGCTGGTGACTAGAAACAAAGGCGTAATTCCCTAAAACTTGGAAGGCCTTGCCATTATAACCTATAAACACACACATCAGATAAGATCATGAGTAAACTCAATAACCAACTACTGAGTATAGTATGTAAAAAGGGGAAAGAATACAATCCCAACCAGAAAGTTCAAGAAACTGAAAGTACAAGTACAACTGAAGAAATAAGAAAAATAGCCACTGGGTCATCCTACGGGGTTCCTACCTGAAGTGTAGGTATAGATCACCTCCTCATAACTTCACATCCGTCCGTCTCTTCTGTATACTGACAAGCCGTATGGTCCACCTCCGGGCACCGTCCATACCTAGTACTCTTAGCCTCAGTTAGTGCTGTCTGTCTTCTGCATCCAACAGAACGAGGTACAAGAATAGCCCCTGCAGGGGTGAGCATAACGATACTCAGTAGGGACCCTGAGACCCTTAAGGTCTCACAAAATCCAACAAGGATAAATCACAAAGTATGAAATCAATAGATAGCCTTACTTAGGTATATTCCCACACATATACCTAAGTTATTAAATGATCCATCTCAATAATGATGAAAACACAAAAATACTGACTCAACTCAACTAGGATTTTATTCAAATTATCGAAACCAAGGCTACCAGAGAACTCCTCTTTTGTTGAGTACAGTGGGCCGCCGCGACACCAAGCCTACATCCCACTAACCTTGGACTGCTGAGGTACTCCTCCTGTCGTGTACCGTGGGTCTTCTGCTTCACATAGAGGTGTTCCCCATAGTGGGTATGCCGCCACAACCAGGAACTCCCCCACATAGCCTAAAAAGTTAATCCTCCTGTTGAGTACCATGGGTCTACCGCCATAACTAGGAGCTCCTCCACCGTGGGTCTGGCGCCACAACCAGGCACTCCCCACTGGGCTAGTCGAGTCACTCTGAGTCAATCGGTCAACAGTACTCAACTCTCGGCCAGTTACTAGGTCTCCACACTCTTCCCACTCATCACTAGAAGGATCCACTCCATGAGCTACTGGTCGATACTCCAACTGTCATGAAGTCCCACAAAGAAGTATCTCAATGGTCCGTCACATCATAGGGGTCTCAAAGTAACAGACGACATGTCAATCGGACGCCCGGTCTGTTATTTATTATCCTTTTAGTCCTGGGGGCCCGGTTGGATTATTGCACGATCCAACTTGACCGTATCTCAACTATTGCCCAAAATCTATTGGGGTATACTCAAAAGGACCTTCAGGCCCCAAAATTACCAGCGTTGCTGATGGTTTTTCAAACTAACGTCCAGTTCCAATGATATGGAAAAAAGAATGTAAAGGGTCATAGTGGGCCTGGATCCGGTTCGACCCAGATGGACCCAGTTTGGGCTGACCGGGTTTGGGTTGACCAAGCCTGATCATTGGGTCTGGCCCGACACATTTGGCGGGCCAGCCCGTTGGGTTTGACCTGGCCCACTGGGCCCAACCCAGCTGGCCGCGAGGAGCCGCAAAGAGATGAGAGGGCGCATACCATCCGCGAGGGCACAGACAGGCCGTGGGTTGGCCAGAGGGCGGTTCATCTCAGAGGGCGTCGTGTGGGTACGGTCCGATTCGGCCGGGGAACTGCGAGGGGTGCGAGAGGCCGGCACGGTCGGGGCACTGTTAGGGGTGCGGGAGGCCGAGTCAGTCGGAGCTCGGGAGGTCGAGGGATGGCGCTGCCGGGGCGGCGCAAGAGGCCCCCTTGAGGGCGGCGTGGGGGTCGGGAGCTAGGGTGGGGTGCGGCTCGGCCGAGGTGCAGCGCGACTTGGGCCAGTTCGACCGGCGGGGGGTACGACCGACAGGTAGCACGACCGAAGCTTCTTGGAAGTGAGAGGGCAGTGGGTTCAGGCCGGGGTGGCAGAGCTGAGTCAACCGGGGCGCCAGAGAATTGCGGGGGTGACACTTGTTTCGTTTGTCACCTTCATCATCTCTTCACCTCATCTCCATGCCAAAGAACATCACAAAGAAGAATGGCGGAGGGGTGTCGGGACATGTTAGTTTGTCCTGCACCCTCTGCATTTTGTGTGGTAGTAATAAGTTCATCAAGAACATAAACAAAGAACGAGCATGAAAGATATCTTAAAAACATCAATTCCCATAATCCTTAATTAACTATATATTCCATACCCGCAAGGAAAATCATCCACGGATCAAATTGATAATAAGTTGGTCCGAGTTCATTGTTTTGGGAGCAAAGAAACAAGGGAATAATATCATACTTAAATAAAAATCTTTACCTTGTAGGTTGTTCGTCGACAGAGTCATGGGGAAGAAGACTAACTGCTAGAAAAAATATGGGTGTCAATTCCCCATGGATGAGGACGTCCAACGTCAGAAGGAGTCCACAGAAGAAGGTCGAAGGAAGTCATTCTTTATAGTCGAAGGCATTCCTCATCAGTGTTCTTCATTGGGAGAAAGCATTCTTTGTTGGAGAGTTTTCTCCCAAGAGCTCTAATCCTCCATTTCCAACCTTTTCCCAAAAAATTAATAGATAACCCCTCCAAATAATAGATTATCTATCATTTACATTGATGGGTTTAAAATTCAAATTGTAGCATTTAATTAAAAGAGATGGAACAATTAATTAATGGGGAAGGGTTGACACCATTAAAAGAGGGGCTTTATGGAACCATTAAGTTAATGGAGGTTAAGAGACTCTCCCTCATTAAAGAGGGGTGCTGAGAGGTTTTCCTCTCCAACCATTATTAGGGGGATTTAGTCCAGGGTGGTCCCCACATCGTAGCCTCTCATGAGAGGTAAGGTTTGGGTGGCCCCCACCACCATAACCTCTCATGGGAGGTTAAGGTGTGGTGGCCCCTACCTCCAACATCCACAATGTGGTTATAATAGTTAAAATAAAATAATAAAATAAAACATGCGTTTATTTTATTTTATTATTTCCACAAAAAACCCAAAAACTAACTTTCACCCTCGGCTAACTGCTGTCGAGGTGAAAGTCTTATTAAGAGAATACTGGCACTGCGAGTTCAACATCGTCCTCAGATTTCAATTCCGAGCACCGGTTCAGAATTTATAAAAACCTACTCATAAATTTACGGAATGTACTCAAAAAAACTTTAGAAATTGATTCTGGGCTCACCAGGCCTCAGAATCACGCGCCGTCAATTTTTGCGGACTCGTAGAATTCCCATTTATTTAAATAAAATTAAAGGAAAATTCTGGGTCTTTACATTCTCCCCACCTCAGGATTTACATCCCCATAAGACACAACTCAAACAAAGGGAACATGTGGGGGTACTGAGCATGCATCTGAGCCTTCCGCTCCCATTTTCTCTTCTAGAGGTTCTCATGCTTCCAGCGAATGCGCACCCGAGGTATCGACCGACCATGAAGGACCCATTGCTATCGATCCTCGATCTCTACTGGAACCTCCATAAACGACGCCCCATCATCGATGTACAAATCTCCATGGTAAACTGAATGACCAAATAGTGAGTACAGTATGTAAAAAGGGGCCAGAAAACAAGCCCATCTAGAAAGTACAAGAAACTGAAAGTACAAGTACAACTGTGGAAATAGGAAAAACAGCCACTGGGTCATTCCATGAGGTTCCTACCTGAAGGGTAGGTACAAATCACCTCCTCAGCACTCAATGTTTTTTCATCTCCTCCGTGTACCGACACGCCGTATGGTCCACCTCCGGGCACCGTCCAGACCTAGTACTCTCAGCCTCAGTCAGCACCGTCTGTCGTTTGCATCCAATACATCGAGGTGTGAGCATTGCCTGTGTAGGGCTGAGTATAATGATACTCATTAGAGACCCAGATAACCTTAAGGTCTCGCAAAATCCAACAAGGATAAAGCACAAAGTATGAAATCAACAAATAAACTTACTTAGGTATATTCCCATACATATACCTAAGTTATCATGTGATCTATCTCTATTATGAAGAAAACACAAAAGTACCGACTCAACTCAAACAAGATTTTATTCACATTATCAAAACCATGACTGCTAGATAACTCCTCCTCTGTCGAGTATAGTGGGTCTATCGTGACACCAGGTGCGCTTTCCACTGACCTTGGACTACTGAGGAACTCCTCCTATCGAGTACCATGGGTCTGCTGCATCACACAGAGGTGCTCCCCACCATGGGTCTGCCGCCATAACCAGGTGCTCCCCCTCATAGCCTACAGAGGTACTCTTCCTATCGAGTACCATGGGTCTGCCACCACAACCAGGCACTCCTCCTCTGTGGGTCTGCTGAAACAATTGAGCGCTCCCCACCGGGCTAGTCGAGTCACTCCGAGTCAATCGGTCATCAGTC
Source organism: Viscum album (assembly GCA_963277665.1). NCBI lineage: Eukaryota > Viridiplantae > Streptophyta > Magnoliopsida > Santalales > Viscaceae > Viscum > Viscum album. The sequence goes on from OY728127.1 coordinate 323,428,989, forward strand.
ATCAAGTCTCAGCCAGCTACTAGGTCTCTGAACTCTGCCTGCTCATCACTGGAAGGATCTGATCCACGGTCTATTGGTTGATACTCCAACTATCACACTGTCCCAAGAAGAGGTATCTCAAATGTCCGCCACACCATAGTGGTCTCAACGTAACAGACGGCGCGTTAGTCGGATGCCCGGTCTGTTATTTATTAGTATTTTAGTCCCAGGGCCTCAGTTGGATTCGTGCATGATCCAACCAGACCGTATCTCAACTATTCCTCAAAATCCAATGTGGTATACTCAAATGGACTGTAACGCTCCAAAATTACCAGCGCCGCTGATGGTTCATCAAACGGACGTCCACTGCCAAATATATGGCCAAAAGAAAGTAAAGGGCCGTAGTGGGCCCGTGTTCGGTCTGACCCAGTCGGACGGGCCCGACCCAACCCAGTCCGGGCCGACCCAGTTAGGGTCCGCCTGACCTGACCGGATTCGAGTCGACGTGGCCTGACCCATTGGGTCTGGCCCGGCCCGTTGGGCAGGCCATCCCGTTGGAATCGGCCCGACCCACTAGGCCCAGCCCAGCAGGCCACGAGGGGCTGCAGAGAGCCAAGAGGGCACTGACCAGACGCGAGGGCGTGGACTGGCCATGAGTCAGCGTGAGGGAAGTTCGGCCAAGAGTGCACTATGTGGGTGTGGACCGGTTCGGCCGAGGTGCCGCGAGGGGGGCCGGAGGCCGTCTCGGCCGGGGCACCACGAGGGGCGCGGGAGGCCGGGCCGGCCGGGGCATGGGAGACCGGCGGTTGGCACGGACTGGGCGGCATGGGAGGGCACCGCGTGGCCAGCTCAGCCGCGAGGCGCGACGGTCGGGAGCGGCGGTGGGGCGTGGCTCAATCGGGGTGCGGCGCCGCTTGGGCCGGTTCGTCCGGAGGGTGGCGCGACCGGTGGGTAGGGTTTCCCGGAAGTGGGAGGGAGACGCGGTTCAGCCCGGGGAAGCAGAGAATATTCTGCTTGGGCGTCGGAGCATCGCGGGGGCGACACATGTTTCCTTCGTCGTCTTCGTCATCTCATCGCCTCGTCGCCATGCCGAAGAACACATTAAAGAAGAACGACGGAGGGGGGTCATACCATGTTTGTTTGGCCCACACCTTCCGCATTTTGGGTGGTAGCAATCGGTTCATCAAAAATATAAACAAAGAACAAGCATGGAAGATATCTTAAAAACATAAATTCCAATAATCCCTCATTAACAATATATTCCCAACCTGCATGGAAAAAAATCAGTGGATCAACATGAAAATAAGTTGGTCTGCGTTCTTTGTTTTGGAAGGAAAGAAACAAAGGAACAGTATCATAATTAAATAAAATTTCTTCCTTTTTTGTTGTTCATCGATGGAGTCTTGGGGAAGAAGATGAACCGTTGGTAAAAAGACGGGCGTCGATTTGCCGTGGATGGGGGCGTCCCATGTTAGAAGGAGTCCATGGAAGAAGGTCGAAGGAGGTCATTCTTCAAAGTAGAAGGCGTTCTACGTCAGCTTTCTTCGTTGGGAGAAAATGTTCTTCATTGGAGAGCTTTCCCCCAAGATCTATAATCCTTTTTTCAAAGATTTTTACAATAAATGAATAGATAGCCCCTCCAAATAATAGATTATCTATTATTTAGTTTGATGGGTTTAAAATTCAAATTGTAGAATTTAATTAAAAGTGATGACTCAATTAATTAAAGGGGAAGGGTTGACTCCATTAAAAGAGAGGGGTGGTGGAAACATTAAGTTAGTGGAGGTCAATAGGCTCTTTCTCATTAATGAGGGGAGTTGAGACGTTTTCCTCTCCCACCATTATTAGGGGGTTTGGTCCCGGGCGGTCCCCACATCATAGCCTCTCGTGAGAAGTTAGGTTGAGGTCGGCCCCACCCCTATAACCTCTCATGGGAGGTTAAGGTGTGGTGGTCCCCACCTCCAACTTCCACATGTGTGGTTATAATAGATAAAATAAAATAAAACATATGTTTATTTTATTTTATTATTTCCACGAAAAACCCAAAAACTAACTTTCACCCTCGACAAACAGTTATCGAGGTGAAAGTCTTCTTAAGAGAATACCAGCGCTGCGAGTTGAACAGTGTCCTTGGATTTCAATTCCGAGTAATGGTTCAAATTTTATAAAAACATGCTCGTACATTTACTGAATGTACCAAAAAAATATCAAAAATTGATTCTGGGAACACAGGGCCTCAGAATCATGCACCGTCAATTTTCACAGACTCGTAAAAGTCCCATTTATTTAAAAAAAATTACATGGAAATTACGAGTCTTTAAATAAACCCTACCATCATTCCAAAACCAATATTAAGGCATAATAATATTTTTAATAATATACATTATGAATTACCTATAAGGATTTAAATTTATAAATCCCATTTTTAACTAAGGGCTTCAATGATTTAACAATTCACATAAGTTGGGCTTGTATAATTATTACAGGGGTTGTCGTAATACAACCGAATTAAATACCATTTTCATTAAAAAATTTAATTCATTCATGGAATGAAACCTATCATGAATAATTCATTCCATTTAACACATGTAATTTAATATATCAAAACATGTAAATTCATTTTACAAGGCTCAAAGAGGCCCTTTGGAGGTACCATGTCTGTTTTGGAATATTTTTACATGGAAAATCCTATTTATAATATATTCCAAGACCTTATGAGGAACTGTTTTATAGGACATTTAGATAACAGTGGGAAATCCAATCAATTTATAAGACGATCCATGAAATTAAAAGGTGTTTGTTTCATTAAAAGTTTATTAAAAAATGGATAATTCGTTTATGAATATCATTGAGTCCATGTACTAGCATTCTAGAAAAAAACACAACCATGAAGGCATATGAAAAAATTAATATCATAAATAATCAAGATATAAATAATAAATCCCCACATTGTAATTTAAATATAAAGACACCTAAACCAAGGTGTTTTATTATAAAATGATGACATTTCTTATCAAACAATCCATTGAACTTAACGATGCATCAAATAAAGGGTTCATAACTCAATTCATTTTATTTTTTTTATAAAAATAACCGAACATGGATAAAAACAAAAGGTTTCAACATCTCACTTAGGATGTTCCATGATATATTAAACAAATTCCTACAATAGGGAATTCCATTATTAATCCTTGATGGATGCTTCGAAGGTATTCCAGACGTCTATTCAATTTTTTATATTTGGGTGATATAATCCAAAACAACCAAGGGGTATCCATGATATAAATTGACATTCTAAAACCACTAAATAATGATCAAATAGAGTAAAACAAGGTGTTGGTACCAATTCAAAATTAATTACTCAATTTTAAGACAACGTACGATAAAGGCTAGTTTCTGGCATAACAATAAAATTTATTATTCGATGAAAACATGTGAAAACGACATATACCAGCTACCTCATACATATGGATCTATACTAATCCAACATCAAACATTTATTTGGTTCGATTTAGAAAAAATCTAAAAATAATACATACACATTAAAAATAGATAAAATGAGATCACTCTACAGTAACATGGTAATGTAGTAGGTAAACATAGAAATATACAAAAAGAACAAATTTCTTACCATGAGATATATATAAAGACCGATGATGCTCGATTCTGGAGATTGACGATAGTGATATCACAATCCCTAGAATATGGAGGAGGATAAACCCATTAGAGGGTGATCTACGTATGATAGAGGAGAATTAAAAAAAATTAAAGTAAAGTGGTTTTAATAGATCATTATGAAAAAATTAGTATATTCACCCTAAAAAATATGGGTGACATGTTTGGCCACATGGCTGGAAAAACCTTGTTCCAACCTTGATTCTCTAGCTGCTTAGGAATTGTACCATGCATGTTTTTTCTACATGGGTTTTCCTTAAATGTGTGCGATATGTGCAGGGAATAGTGAAATCTTTTTTCTTATTTTTTACAAAGCGTGTGAGGTAGGAGAATGGTTTGGGATACCCAGTGCATCCCCTGTGAGGAACTTCTTCCCAACCACTACACCTGCATTTTTTCACTAGTGCACCTCAAGGTTTTAACATAAACCATGAACCCTTTCCAATTTTTCCCATTTTCAACTATTTGGAGCCTCACTTTCCCAAAACACGACATAGCTCCCACGGAACCTTTATGTCCTTTAAATAGTTCAGAAACAAAAACTTGAAGTTTTAAAAATCTTATATATACATTCCGAATCTCAGTTCAAATAACATCCCATAAAAAAATGTCCAAAATTCAATCACCCTAGAATTATACCTTGTCTTAATACATATTTCATTACAACCTCCCCACCATAGAACATCTTGTCCCCGATTAAACATAGGAAATCAATGAAAATGTATCCAAACATATGAGGGTTGTAAAGAATCATTCAAATAGTCACATTAAATTCCAAAATTCCCAAACCACCATGAATTATTACTTACGTATATGGTGATTAAGACATGAAAATCCGAGCCTAGGTTCATTTTTTGACTAAAATAAAAATATGGTACTTACCTAAGCTTGTTAATCTATAGAACCATCACGTCATCGCCTCTTTAAGAATAATTGTTTTGGTGTTCCCTAATAAAGGTACTAACATAATTAGATTCCAATTATGTAACATTGTACCACAACCATTGGAAAATAATTTTAAAGTGTGACCATTAGCATTATAGCGATGATCATGGGATAATTTTGAATTAGTGAAACAATTGATGCCCCAACGACATCATTTTGTTAGGTTGAGTTGTATTTTCATAAGAAGATTCATCTAAAATTTACCAGGAACCCTTTTATCATGATAGTGTACCTGAAGTAGTTACTCATAATCTATATTTCCAAAAACTAGAGGAATCCATTTCAATCAATTATTAACTGACCCTTAACAAAATGCTCACCTTATTTGGAATGCATAATATAATTTAACCACAATGAATAATTGCTATGTGACATCCACCTGACGTTCATTTTAGGAGAAAATAGATGGTGTCCAAGAGTTCATATAAGACATTCCTACACATGAAATATAGTATCACTCATGACAAAACAAGCCACAATAAATTACATTAGTCCAACTCCCAACTCTGACAGACATCATATACCATGCCCAACATCTTACAAAATTTTAGCATTATGGAAAACCAATGGTATATTAGTGTACCTAGATGATGTAAATATGGGGTATATTATCTTTTATATGAAATAGTAAACAAATATGATAGTGAGGATTACTATGAATATTAGACTAACCTCTACTACCTGCCCTCTTAAAAGAAGCTCAATTTCACATAACAAAGATACACCGTTAACTCATCAAAACTCTATTACCACCAATGGCGCTCCGTGATCACTCAAGCTTAACCAAAAACAACAATACATGACCAATAGTTTGTATAATTGGTTTTATACACAAAAACCCTTTCAAAATTATGGTGATGAGAAAGCACCGACATGTCACAATATTCCCCAGCCTCACATGCACAAGAAAATAACATGGCTAGTTATCAAAATATTTTTCATGCTTGTATCACTTCTACCCAGAAGAAATTTTATTCTCTAGAAATCACAGTAAACTCCCCATCTTAGAGTGTACTAGTCATAAAAATGAGAGATATACTAGATGATCAGAAATACACTAGTTAAAATTCACCCCAATCATACACGTGACAATTATCCGAATCAAGATCACAAACATCAATAAGTTTCTCATGAAAGCTAAAACCGAACTGATCTTTGTGTAAAAACAAGTTATCATTTTGGAACACCATATCTATAATTAGGATGAATTTATTTCAATATCTCCTTGGTCAATACACACTATTGATGACCCATGAATGACCTAAAGAGAACAATCCTCAGTGATTCTACCAAACTCACAGTGTTCAACAAACCAATTATCAACTCGATGAGAATCATGAATGTAAACACATACTAACTATATATTTATAATGTAATAAAAGACATCATAGATATTATCCATTGGATATAGGCCCTATGGATTCAATTATTATATGGCCTATTTAGAAAAAATTCTCAAAGGAACATCATCTCATATAACTATAAAACAAACTAATGACCTCTTCTGTCACACATGTAAAGGGAAATAGGGTCATGAGACCTAAAATGAAAAAGAACATTCCTTAAGAATGTCTAAAAAGTTGAAACAATGAATTACCAGATACTCATGCTTGTGAAAAGGGTTAAGAACACCGTGAACACTTGTCCAACCAAGGTTTCCATTTAAAACTGAGAGTCCTACAAGGGAATATTAAACCTAAGCAGTACCATAAGGTAGAAATAACACAACATCCAACAAGTCATTTGTGTTTTAAATATGGTAAATACCTAGGGATATCCCCTTACAAAACCATAATAATTGAACTTGTCACTATATCACTCTAAACAGAGATCCACTAGTCTTAGAAGATTATAATTTATTCAATATCTAAATATGATAAAAGCCTATGGAAAATTCTCACATTTACATTCCAAGAAAACTCATCAGATATTTAAACTACCCCTACTTGAGGTTTTAATACCATGGATACGACCTATTGTTGAATTTTAAATCATTAAAATTATTCAAATCCAAACATTAAAAATTTAAAATACATAAATAATAACATCATGTACAAATTATAAAACAAAATAAATAAGTACTTGAATCAATTAGAATATCATGGAAAAATGCATGTCTTGTCAACAATCCCTTTTTATAACAAAATCCATTTATTGAAATCCATTCATAATTGGAAAATCCATCATAGAAATTAAATTTGGGCATAAAAGATAAGGATAACATTGAAAGGCCAATTTTTCAAACTTGGGTTCACAAATGTAGAACCCCATACATGTTGATTAATTAACAATGTTTCAGAACAGCCATAGTTGGTAATTTTATAAGAAACATGCTCCATTAGACCTAAATGGGTCCAGTTGGGTATTTAAAAAGGTTAATTATATTGATATACATTCTTGTGTGATAGATTTATAAGTAATTATAGTGGAATCCTACTATTTAAGATAAAAATAAAACTACTTTTACATTTATAACAATTTCAAAATATATCATGGTCATATATATAATGATTTTCGTACATTGGATTCCATATACCATTTTATAATATGCTCATAGAAATTAGCAATTCCATTGATTATAAAAAATCCAAATTATCGTTAATCATTAAAATATGATTTAATGAATAAATTAAAATAACTTAATCTCTTCTTGTTATTATTAAATATAATTTTTTTTAATTTTTTTCCATTAGATCTCATTGTAAATGAAATAAATGATGACTGTAGGATTATAAATTCAACATGGAATATAAAAATACATTATTATACATTATAATTTTCTGTTTTATAGGAATATATATTTTAAAAAATTAGACTTATATATATAATAAATTAATATTATAATATTGATGAAATAAATAAAATCAAAATTTACACTACTCATTGGAAAATAATGTATTTAGAAACAATTCATAAAACTCATGTAATGTAAATATGATCATTATGAATGCAAGTAATAATGTTAATTTTTTAAAATTATATATAAATATTTTTGTAATTTATATTTATTTTATAAATATGGTGAAAATTATTTTAATAAGAAAATAAATATTACATATTATCTATTCTTTCTCATGTTACTCATATATTTCAAATTAAAATATTGTTAATCATTTAATGATAAAAACAGTATTATTTTTGAAAGAAAATAATCTTTTTAAAAGTGATTACATTAATTTCTTAGTGACAGTAGTTTAGTTAATATTTAAAGGAAAAAATTGCATCATAATAATTTAAATATCATTCACATGTGAAAATAACTATATATGGATTTTTTTTAAAATAACCAATATATACGATATAATTATATTTTATCCTCAATAAAACAAGGAAGACTTGAAAAAAAATTACCTTCCCAAACCATTTTATGGAAATTTATCTCGTAACAAGGTATTATGCCCTATTGGAAGGATTCAATGTTATTCATATATAATTCACAGCTATAATTATAATAATTGGTCATCATAGATGATATATAATGTTTCCTTACCAAATATATAAATTTCCATGTAACTGATCAAAAGATAACCTTTATATTTCAACAAACAATTATATGAAGATATTATGATTTGGATATAGATTATTTCACTGCAGATTGTACTAATTAAACTAATATTTTCCATAAAATAATAATAAATGGGTTTAGTGTCTTTATGTCCATATAAATAATCCATGACCTTGTAAGGATGATAAAATTAGAATACATACACTAATTTGTGTATGAGGGTAAATGAAACTTAATTACCATTCACGTTATTGTTTATAGTTAATAAATAAGTTTATTCTTAGTCGATGTGTCTCAATGTTTTTGGATTCCTACCATCCTTATAAATCCTTATATTATGTAATTTTCTAAAATAATTACGGGTTACTCTACACAGAAATAATTTAATTATTAGATACCTCAATGGATGAATTTATTCTTCTTTCCTCATGTTAACTGAGCACATTATTTTCACCCCATAGTTTGATGTTTGATTTCTTTTTTTACACAATGTATAGAATCTTATAGTAACCTACCAGAAATTATCTTAGAGTTTCATAAAAAATTTCTTACATATAATAAAATATTAAAATTTTCTTCCATCATCATAAATATATGATATTTCATGAAATTAAAATTTTCAATCCAATGGTGTATTTTGGACTTCGAAAAGGATAACATTGATAATAAAATTCCATGATAGTTGTTTTCTATTAATAATAAGGTTTATAATTAAAAATTTATTTCTTATTTGCTTTTCATTCATGTTATCTTTCAATTTTTCTTCTCACCCATTTTTCCTTCCTTAGACAAAAATTTCAAAAGGGAAAAAAGTGGACATAAAAAAGAATTGTTTAAATTATAATGTAATGATCATAATCAAAAAAATAATTCAACCATAAAAAATATTATTATTTAATATTACCATATATAACCATAATTCCATTAGTTCATACTATATCAAATTTAGATTTAGGTGGGTAATATTATGATATTTTTTACACTTTTAATCACACTCCATAAATGTATTAAGGAAAAAAAATAATTTTTAATGGGATGTAAATAGAATTGGATTCACTAAAAAATGACCCATTTGAATGTAAAACTAGGTATAGAGTAATGAACCATTAACCATGAATAATAATTTCGAATAATGTCTAAAAACAAAAATAATTTTGTGGTTTTTAACCCTAGATAAAAATGAGTCATGTACATGTACAATTATAGTATATTGAATGGAATTTATTTTAAAGAAAACATTATAGTGATGCCTTTAACAATATTTAAAGATATTATATTTTAAAAATACATATTTTAATATAACATAACTAATAATTTATTAAATTATTTTTAAATTCCATAGAAAGTTTCTTAAAAAAAGCATTTCTCTTTGAAAAAATTAATGGAAAACATATGGGAGTACATATAAAAGGGTTTTGTTATAAAGATCAGTTCAAGAATAAACAATGAATAAAATGATGTAACTAATTAATATAAGTAAATTGTCATATCAAGGGGACACAAAAATGGGTGAAAATAAAAAAAAAGAATTTAAATGCATAATATACTATGATAATCTAAAGGCAATATGGGAATGTAGAGACAACAAAAATCATTATATGATAAACATATATCCTGAATAACAAAAGATTCATAATAAAATAATGGGATTATGATAACATAAAATTAATCATACAATGTATCTCATTAGATAAAAACATTACCCAAAGAATTCGATGGATATATAATTATAGGACCACCCATCAAATTTATATCATATACATGCGCATGCACGCCACAATAATCATACAATGTACAAATATCTTTCATCACTTTTAATCACATGAATAAAGTGTTAATTTTACATATATTGAAATCAATAATTAATTAATGATAGTTAAATATAGTGGGATAACCTTTAGTGGAAATTTGAAGGGGTATCAGTGGCATAAATTTTCCACATTATAAATAGCAGGATAAATTTGGTATCATAACGGTGCAAAATAATGATTCATGGAAGGGTTTAATGAGAGGGAAATGGGTCTATATGAACTAAAACATCAATTTAATATAAAATTGATGTGATAAGATATATAAAATTATGGGAATTTTGATATCCATGGGAATAATAAAATGATGGTTATTCATTAAGGAAAACAATTAGTTGATCCCTTACCTTTGTAGGGGACTTCCTAGAAACATCGGGGTTTTTAATAGATTTGGAACACATTTGGTAGTATATTTAGAGGTAATTATAGAGAAAACAAATTTTCAAATTTTTTTTAATGATTTTAAATGGATGGTAGGGGGTTATAGAAAAATATAGGGTAATACTTTATTAATTTCTAAACATAGGATTTAGAATCTATATGAAAAAACAAAAACATACAATAAACCATATCTTGGTATCTTTATAATGATTACTACCAAGATGAGTTGTTTTTAAAAAATTATATTGTATGAACTAGACAAGATAAAATAATACAAATGCAGCTGTGGATGTGAGATTTTTTATAAAGAATTAATTTTAGAAATATAATATTTAATATTCATTTTCGAGGATTCATTAAGCATTGAAAAAGTTTATCAAATAACATAAAAAAGTATTTTAAATGGGAAATATAATTTTTTAACGGTTAATATTTTTAGTATATATCATAAACCATTTTGGATTATATGATTTCTTAATAATTACCATATATTTAAACCATATTTAATTACAATGTAATAGTTTGATTGTATCCCTAAATTTTGAAAAAAAATATATTTTTAAAATTTCATCAAGATGATTTCTAAAATAGTATTTATTTTATCTATAAAAATTTCTAAACATAGAAATTGTGTCCTCTAAATAAATAATGCACAATATATTAATCTACAAGTATTTTATGACGATATCCATTTATGGGCTTTGAAAGAATATATTTTACATCCTAAAATAATTTTTTCATATATATATATATTTATAATATTATTATAACAAATAAAGTTATTTTTAATGAATCAAGAATTCATAATACAGTCTATGTTTTTTAAAATTATATATTTTACAAATTTACGATCTATGTATCGTCATATGAAATTGTAATGCTGATTAAAATAATTAATTGATTATTTATAATTTAATACTAAAAATGAATAAAAAAATATTTATTTTATTAAATATATATGAATGAAAATTTATTCTATTATATAATATGTACATTACATCTCTTTACACCATTTTATTACTTAAGGGTTACTTGTGTGGTTGTGATACATTCTTTGGGTTTTTTTTCAAACACGGTTTGGGCCATGATATCGATAAGTATAAACTTCTCCTATAAATAGTTTTTCAAATAAATTAGTTGCTGAATCTAATATTGGTAATGGTAATGGAAATATAATTGTATTTATATCTACAAAAAACCTCTAATAAATGTTCTTCATAGGGTACACTCCAACTTTTCCAGGCCATCGCTTCATCAATCTGTGTCAATTCAATTTACCGTTACCATTAAAATATATCAATCTAATTATCATTGTGAAAAGTCAATATTATATATATATATAATGATTAATGGTATTTTAAATAAAATATCATATAAATTATAATGGCCTTAAAAAAGTTATTTTATGTTTTTTCTATAACATCATTACATAAATTTTCATTTATTTATATAAAATGGGGATTTAATTTCATGAAATTATAGTCATTACATTCTTCCCAACATCAATAATATATACATAAAAATTTTATTTAATAAAAAAGTTGACTTCGATACATCTATTTCATTACTTATTCTAGCTCCAATTTCACTTCCTCAAACATGCGATTCTTTTACCACAGCTTCAATAGGGGAGTTTGGTTATTTAATTGAACAATTTTCTTACCATATATGTTCATCACCTCTATCTCATCAAATGAAATAAAATTAATAATTGTAACTATAATTGTATTATGTATATGTTTGATGTTATGTATGTATGTTCTAATGGGGGAGATATATAACATGTCATGAATTTTAGATACATTATGCATCAGTGTGAGTATATTATAAAAAACTCTAATGCAATCAAGGATTTCAATAGACGGTATGTACCATGGAATAAAACTTCCTTTTTTACAAAACCTCACAACATTCATAAATGAAGATATATGATGGAATAATATATCTCTAACCTAAAAATGTATATCTCTTTGATTAATTTAAAAAATGATTTCTAATCATATTTTTGTGGATTTTTAATGATGTGGAATTGTTTTGTAACATCCTTTTACTATTTTCAGGTATTCCTAAAACAAAATTTTAATAATTGTTTGGTTGGGTTCTGTCTGGGGTTGTTTCCTTTGAAAAATATGGAAATTTGGAATGTTTTTTTGATTTATATAGTTTTTACATGGTTATACAAACCATGCTCCCTCTTAGAGGAAACCTTGAAAAACAATATAATATTGGTTTTCAAGGCTGGAACATGGTCTGAGAAATGGTGCTACCACATAGGGGAAATAGAGAAACCCATTTAAAAGGTGATACAACTTGGGTGTAATTTTTTTTCTAATTTTGTTGCATGTCCAAGCTAACCATGCATACAAGAAATAATTAATCTGAATGTTATATTTATAATATCAAAAAACATTATTCAAGGGAGTGATTGATATATTTAGATCTATAGAAATATTGACCTCTAGGGGAGCTCTCAAGAGGCGATTTAGGCACTTCAACACCCTTCTAGAGGCTGATCAAATCATGGGGTACATTGTTCAATCTTCAAATAATATTGAATCTATGTATTGTTTCTATGATATTTATTATCGGAGTTCTTTGAAGGATATCATGGCTCGGGTTTGGAATTTTGAGATCATGTGTTTCCATGGTAGGTGGTTCTTCCATGATATGCAATTTTTATTGACAAAAAATTGATGGATATAAATTTTATTTGTTGAAATGTAATTGATTTCGTTTTGTTGACTAAAAACCAAATTCCATTGAATTGGGGATTGAAATTGAAATTTATATATAATTGCTAAAAAGTCACAATTCCATTGAATTGTGGTTTATTTTTTAAAATTATGGAATTTAAATTTTTGAATTTAAATTGTGATTTTGATGATAATTTTTAAATTAAATTGTGAATTTAAGTTTGGGATTTGAATTGTAAAATTTATTTGATAGAATTGACTTCACGAAGGAATTTTTGAAAATGGATTCAAATTTTCTTGATAGAAATACATTGGTTTTATCTTAAAATGCATGATTTTCATTAAAGATTAGTTCCTTTATTAGATGGAGAATTTTCATATTTGAAATAGAGAATGAGATGAATTTTATTTTAAGTAGTCTTAAAATAATTTTACTATCATTTATTTGTATTAGATAACATGAAATCCTAGGTTTCTAGTGGTTTATTCATACGTCACTCTATTATTCAAAACACTAACTATAAATCTACAGTAGTCACATCCATGATAGGATGGTGAAGAGTCTATTTTAGCTTTAGTTGTGGGATGTGTGTACATATTATGTCTTGAAAACTATTGGAGTATGTGGTGTCCCATACCATTGAACATTAGTACCATTTGGCGTATCACCATGTGGATCCCTTGTTTGTATTTTAAATGAATATTTGTCATTATTGTAAATTTTTTTGCATGCCTTATGATTTATATCAAATATTTTATATAAAATGTCTGAGAAGATATTTTTTAAATTATTTTCCATCCATGAAATTTAAAGAATGATTTTATTAAATATAATTTTGAAATTACATACCTACTTATTTAAAAATGGATTATTAGTATGGTTAATTAAATGTTGGCATCTTATTATGGAATCAGAGCTGAGACCCTACTTGTATTTTATCTCACACCATACCAGTGCCTTCATGTGTTTGTATATTACCTTTATCTAGGATCGAGCAGGGGAAAGGTACCACTTGGTAGTGTTATTTGTTTTTTATACATTTTTTTTGAGAGTTGTGTCAAATGGGACATGTTTTTTCTATCATATTTTCTAGTAATTTTCTATAGTATTTTTTAACTATTTGAGAACAGATACACTTCTCCCTGTGGAGTTTTTATTTTCTGCATACAGACTTATATCTTACATCCATAATGTTTGTGGAAAATTTGATCCCATATTCATTTTTCATGGTGTTAGGTTCTTGTCACCAACCCATAGGGATTAGGAATTCCCTTCAGGGCATTTTAGTGATGACACAGTTATCAGGATACCATGGTACAGTAGATGGTTTACAAAATCATGGTATCTGATATTCAAGTTGCTCTTTGATTGATGTCTGTATGAATTTGTGCAATTATTTTTGGATATATGAGGTAGTTAAAACTGATTTTATGGCTAGATATTAAAAGAATTAGAATTATGTCACCAGAGGTAGTCTGGGAAGGATGCCTTATGGAATATATCAATTACATTCCCTCCTTTTGGATTTGGATGGGTTAAAATCCAAATCATGGTTTTCTATTTGTGAGGGTTAATTTCCATTGATTCTCTATTTAAGTGTTCTTCTAATATCATATTCATTTTATATTGAGGTTTTTTAGAATAATGACTCCGATAAGATATGTGAATTAGATCTAGGAGGAATCTACTGATGAACCACTTTATGAAAATCCTCTTGTGGTCCCGAATCTGGTCAACGTGATTTTGTGTTCTATCAATACTATGGGATTGGACACACCAGAAGATCCTATTAGGGCTCCAACTATGGAACCTAAAAGAAAAATATATATTTAATTGTTCTTATGAATTGATTCTCTTAAATCTACCACAATTCAAAAGATCAAAGGATCATCAAGAGGGTGAGGAATAGGTAAGAATAATGAATCATTTTCTGGGTTATTGGAGATTCCTAATTAAATCAAGTATAATTGGTCCACATTCATCTTGGGGGGACAAAAAAGAATATGGTGGGACCCAATGGTAATGTAAATGAAACATTTGGTCTTATAGTGGATAGGAATTAATGTTATTTTCACCAACCAGTTCTATCTAGAGTCGATATCATTGGGAGAGGATATTGTGTTTTTAAATCTAGATCAAGCTGAAAAGACTGTGTCATTGTATAAAATCCATTTTTTTGAACTAATTCAAAAAATAATTGAGATTGAATTAAATGAAAACATGAAAAATTGATGTTTAGAGTTGGGATTATAATAAGATATTCATTCCCAAGTTTTCGTGCTGATGATGCCCTATTATGATGTTGTGATGGATAGAGAATTGATCATTGAAATGGACCTTTTTGGAAAATCAGCGATGTTATGAGATTTTTTCTTTCCTATTAGAAATTACCATTCTATTAATAGGAAGTGGATATGTGATTATTTTCTTTGGGGTTCTCAATAATAATATTTTTTAATAATCATGTAGTTTCTGGAAGAGTAACATTGATTAGCTACTATTCTCAAAATCATGGTAATTCTACCTGGATTCTTACTAAGGATCCCATGATATGTTTATCATATAGATTATCAGGTCCCTTACTGAATTTATTCCATGTTTATTCCACTGTATTTAGTGGCATGAGATCATCAACTCCTTCTAAAACTATATGGAAATCAGATGCTTCATGAGAAAAGGGGTTTCATCCACAGGTATCTGGAATTTATCCTCTCCATGGTGTGGAAGAGTTCCAAAGGAAGTAGATATGGGTCCATCAAATGTGAGAGGTGTCATCACAATATCTTTTCTATGTTTGACTCCATTATTTGATACTATTTCATATCATTTGGTAATATCAACCCTTATTTTTAATCTATTAAATATTTATACAAATAATATTTATTATGTGATGGATATTACTACACTTCTATGAAAAATGAGAGAGTATGATCTTTTTTCTCTCAATCTAATTTTGATTTTTCTTTGATTTTTCTAGTTCGTAAAATGAAAATTTGTTACATCATATTCATGATGGATTCGATAATTACCAACAATTCCTAGGTTGATTGTTATCTTCAATGAGTCCCGTTAACTACACCTGATCGTGTGTGTTGTATCTTCCATGAATAATGGGACGCGAGGTTGAGTAGTGCTGGACCCTATAATTTAGAGTAGAGGAGTGTAATATATCTGGTTTCATTTAAGCTAGATTAGGAATAATTTAGTGGTGTTCTCATTCTAATTTTCTTTGTGCTTACTAATGTTTTCTTTCAATGTTCTTTGGTTTTACACTAGTAATAGAGGTAGAGTTTTCTATCGGCTTTGTTAGAGATACATCACTTGTAATTATTACCTCATACAGTAAACTATCAGCTGACATTAAAGAGATTAAGACTCGGTTAGATTAGTTTTTTATATATTGTTTCTATATTAGACTATGTCACCTTGGGCAGTGCAAGTTCCATTTCCAAAGATTGATAATGGTTCAATTTTCATTTATATGGTTTTCCAAATACACTATTGAGTCACAATATAGTAAAAATATCAGTTTTGATATATTCATGATTTTTTGACAAATTTTATGGGGAAATGTGTTTCTCAAGGATTGAAATTCAATTTGTATACCATCAATTGAGGATAAAAAAATCTAGCATTCCTAAAAACTCCATTCGGATCAGGTACACCCAATATGTTTAACTTGTTACTTCCATTGACCTATAGAATTCTCCTGAAGTGTTAATGGAATTGATGAAATGATTTTCAATTATTATCTTTATACATTCATCAATGTACTTTTTGATCACATTACAGATTAATCTTTGTTTGAGGTGGATCATTCCCATCATTTTAGAACAGTTTTAGAATTGTTGAGAAATCACAGACATTATTCCATGATATTGAAATGTGACTTTTGGATTAAGGAAGTGATTTTATTGGGAAATAAGGTGTCAGAAATTAGTATTTTAATTTATCATGAGAATGTAAAGGATAGTTTGACATGGGAACAACCATGAAATGTTATCAGGATTTGTAAAATCTTGGGTATAGTTTTTTATTATCATTATTTCATTAAGGAAATATCAATGATGGCTTATTTGATTACTTCTATAACTCATACATGTGTAAAGGTTTCTTGGGATGATAAATGTCTATGTTATTTTGTTGATATAAAACAAGTTTTTTCTACTATGTCTCTATTGAATATTCGGGAGGTCGAGTAGGGTTATATGGTCTTCTGGGATGCATCGAGATTAGGTTTTGGTTGTGTTATTATATTCTTTGATCATGTCTTTACTTATGGATCTTGTCATCTTAGTAAAAAATTTAACAATTATTTTATGCATGACCTTGAACTCAATGTTTTTATTAAATACACTTATAGTGGGTGACATTACCCTTTCAGAAAAAAGTTTACCATGTATTAAAACAAAAGATATTGGGTTATATATTCTTTGAAAAATATTTTAATCTATTCCATAAAAATTTGGTGGAATACCAACAATCTTTTGACATTCACATCACCTATACCCTGGGGAATGGGAATGAAATAAATGTTTATTTTAGTAGACAACATCTGACCCATGTTGTGAATCAATCTTTAGAATAGTGGGACTTGATGGATCCTTTTCCAATGTTTCATATTGGAGTCTGAGAATCATGGGATGATGTTTCCTTGGATTGTGTTCAGTTGAATTTCTTTTATCTCAATATGATTACCTGGTATCAACTTAATGATGAATACTATATAATTCGTTTAATAACCTAAGATTTTATAGTATTTTATCTCTTTAAAATAATTCAATATCTTTCACTACACACAACAAATAGTTTGAACGCACCACGACATACCAAAATAGCCATTAAAAAATTAGTTATGAATAGTATTAACTGCATTTTGAAATTTATATATTCCATATATTTTCAACGTCCATATTATATGTTTTTAAGACATAATATAAGAAGAAATTCAAATTTTAGATAAAATAAGTATTTTTCAAGAAAGGAAAATTTACCAACTTTTAATAGAGAACCCTTTTGAAATATAATATTTGACATTTTTATATATTTTATTTGAAAAAATAGAGTTCTTTTTTAGAAGAATGACATAAAAATTTACTTTGGATAATTTTTTGGGGTTTTTTCATATAACATTAATATTAGGAATAAAAGTGAAAAAATTGCATTGTAGATAAAAATAGACTTTATTATTTATGTAATTATATTTAAATAAAAATTTATCTTAATGTCAAAATAGATAAATAATACATATATTATTCTAATTTAATTCATTAGATATATTTTACAATAAGGTTAGACATATAAAATTTTATTGATCATTCTAACGTCTTTTACCCACCTTTGATGCACATTTGCAAATTTTGATAAAACCTAATTTTATGGCTTATGTGAATTGAATTTAAAAAATAAGAGAGACAACATTGACATCTGTATGTAAAATGTGGTTCAATAAGATTAAATAATTTTTTGTCAATAGTATCTTTGAAATTTTATTTACCATAATTAAAAGTGAATAGGGTAATTAAAGGTAAAAATTATATTATAATTACCCAAACACATGTAAAAATTCTATTGGATAAGTGTTTTAGACCAAAATCTAACTTATTAATGAAATATGTTCGTCTTTGATCCACTTGGATTAGATGGCACCATTATTATTATTTTGTTTAAAGAAGAGTTAAAAGTGTTAAATTCAAATTTTAATAAAAAAACATTTTTTATATAGGTTTATACATAACATAAATTTTATTATAAATATTAAATAGAAAGATAAAAATATTTCCTAAATAATGGTATTTTATTTTTTATTTTTAGACATTAAATAATTAAATTTATTTATGAATCAATGATGATGCTGTAATTACATTCTTAATGAATGATTAAAATAATTGATATTATAAATGTCAAAATAAATGTAAATTGATAATTTTGACGAATAAAACTACTTCTCAAGGTTAATATGAAATATTAAGGTTTATTTAAAGTATTTTTTAGAAGTAATAACGTTTTTTTGACTTTGAAAAAAACCAAATACAAAATAGTGTCAAAATATACATAAATGAGTTTTTATAAAATATTATATTATTAAATGATATAAAATTCATATAAATATAAGGTCTGGAGAAAGGACCTATATAATGATATATATGTCCTTAATTAACCACTTGATGTTCACATGGAAATTTATTGAATGTTTATTAACCATGTAATATTAAAACAGAAGAAGACATTGTCAAAGTTAAACTATTTAACAAAGAGTTAAATATAAAATATAATGTTAATATGGTGACCTAAAGTAGTCTAAAACATATTGGTTGAGAGGATTTAGAACCATACCCACCTTATACTCTAATTAAATCCATTTAAGCCATTATAAATGGAAAATTATTTTATAATAAAATAATATTTCAATATTTTTCGTAAAGTGGCCCCCACATCTTTTATAAAAGGGTACTTCCCATTCTCTTAATTTCGCACCTCCAATTCCATTTGGCTCGGCCATAACCTACTAAAATATCCTCCTTACTACCCTCACATAAACCTATAGGCCTTAATTTTATCAGTAAGCCAACCTATGGATCCCTTTTGACTGAATCGAAATGAATCACCTGATGAAGAGGAAATAATTTGATCACCTGTTTCAAAGTTGTTTTCTTCTTCCACTTCTTATTTATTTGTTGTTTCCATAAAAAAATAATAGACCAAATACCTTATATAAAATTTGATGTTATTATAAATATGGTACCACCATATTCTTTATTCTATCCATCCTATTAATGACAAAGTCACCATATGTGTTTACGTATGGCTTTCCGTATACACGCTGTGGTGTAGTTTGTTATTCAACATTTCATTATTTTGATGGGTTTAATAATGAGTATAATTGATGTAAATAATAAATATAACATGTTAATGATTCTGTATATATGATATATCATCCAATTAAATAATATTTCACTATCAATAGAATGATACTATCACTCGTTCATACGTACAGATTACCGTTTCCATGAACGTGAGGAGATTCAGTCACAATCGTAACCATTCAAGAATTAGATTCATTTTATGATTTAAAATAATGTTTTAGAACCTAATATCATTCTGGATATTAATAAAATACATCCTATCCATAAAAAACATGACTTATGTAACAAAACATATAAAGGAAAATGAATCTGTTAACACCCGAAACAATGATACTACAGAAATATTATTAACAAAGCAGTATTAGAAGATCATATATGATATCATATTTATGTATGTGGTTCTGTAATAATTTATTAACAATGATTTAACTTTTATTCAAAAGGTTATCATACCCCCGACTATAGAAAAGTGCAATTTAATGGTTAATTTTACAATCTCTTTATTATTTGAGGTTGTATATATGTAAGCATATACTGGGAATTATC
This sequence comes from Viscum album, assembly GCA_963277665.1. NCBI lineage: Eukaryota > Viridiplantae > Streptophyta > Magnoliopsida > Santalales > Viscaceae > Viscum > Viscum album. The sequence continues at coordinate 323,449,388 of OY728127.1, forward strand.
TATCATCCTCATCCAGGTTTCTTAAAATTGAAATTCAGAACATTTTTACTTTTTCCTAGAATATGGGTTAATGTAATTTATTCAATTTTTTTTGACTTTTTATATAATATTTTTAAAATAATATTTCCATCATTTTCCAAACAAGGTACTTTATGACCTTTTGAAAAATTGAGGTAAGAATTTTTTTTAACTTATATGGTGTGTGTGACTATTTTCTGCCATTATAACACCATAGAAGCTTCTCATAGAATATTATAAGATTTTTTTTAAAAAAATGTTTTCTTTTAAAATTATGTGACTTTTAAATGATTTCAAAATTGAAAGATATATTTATTTCAAATACTTTTGATTTCATCAGTGTCAATATCCTTTCATGGATTTTACACTTGTGGGAATTTGATTTATTATGATACAATCTTCCATATTGTATTTAAGGATTTGTGATATGTTTGAATGTGGATTTATTATTTTTAAACCATTCATGGATTGTGGTTAAAGTTTTAACATTTCTTATGCTGTTTTAAATACCAATGTTTATGTAATATTTCAACCTTTTCATATGAGCAATGCATTGGACCTAGTAACTTATGGTGGGGAGTCCGCTATAGTTACTGTATGGATCAGTAGGTATAATGAAACAAAATAGTTTCTTGGAACAAGGCCTTGACAAAATTTTATTTTTTGTCTTGGCACGATACCTTGATGGGGTTGTTATGATGTTAAAGAGAACAAATTAAATCATTATGAAATTAGCTATTGGTACTACATGTGATTATTTTACTAGTAGAATATCCATGTGAATAAGTAAATAGATGTATTTGATATATATTTACTATATTATAATGAAAAATAAGTATAAAATTATTTTGTTTTCGTCCTATAATTTTTTCTAAAATTTTATGATTATTTATGAATTTTTTTACTATATTGTTGTCCTTAAGGAGCATCTGAGCTCACCCATTTCAAATGTTTTATTTTTCCCATGATGTGAATAAGGATATTATGATTGAACGTTAGGGATGGGCTAATAGATATGAGTGTGTTCGAAGGGGACACAATGTTGTTGTTTTTTATTTCATGATGTAATGTAAAACTTATGTATGTATCCTGTACTTCCAAGGATACTAATCTAATCAGTATTTAGAGACTTGATCTCCTGTGATCATGCCAATGTTATGTAATAATACACCGACTATGAGTAACTAGGGTTGGGGTGTTACAGTTGTTATCAAAGGAAGTTTAGTACAATCCTTGGAAACTAGATTTAGATAAACTATGATTAATGAAAATTATCCGAAGATAGAAATTGAGTATTAGTATAAAAGATCATCCAAAAATTTTGGTAGTGTAAATATTATATGGGGTTTCCAAGAAAATAAATCCCTGTATGGATAAAAATAGGTAGAGGTGGCTCTAGCATAGATTTACCTTGGAGTGAAAACTCCAACAAGGAGTTTCACGCTTGACCCAGGGTATCCTAGTACACAACAAAGGGCCTTACAGCTCTCTTTTTATTAAAACTCCCATGAGATATTCTTAGGATAATTAAAATTTTCATTACAAACCATTTTGAATGATATTGAGTAAATACTTCTTCAATGAAAATATTTTTATGTTCATGGATTATAAGCATAATGTTTTAAATTTGCGTTAGGTATTTTACAAGTATGGAATTATGCATTGTGATCGATAAACTAACCTAGTGTATTCTATTGTTTAGAAATGGTGCCCAATAGAAGGAATGAGAACTCCAGCAATATGAATGATCCAAATAGTAATAAGGATTATATATTTCATGGTTATAATCCAATATTTAGAAGTTAAATAGTTTCCCACATATTCTCATCATATAAAGAAATAGTATGATGTGGTAATAAGATAAGTAATGAATTCTTTGAGTCCAATGGAATTGAAGGGAAGATAGAGAAGAAAAGACTGGAAGATAGAAAGATAGATAAATGGAAGTAGGGAAAGAAGGATTTTCCCATATGTGATAATTGTGGAAAGAATCACCTTGATAAAAAATTGAAGGGAATTGGAGATTGATATAAGTGTGGAGAAAAGTAAACCAAGTTCGTGATTGCAAGGGTAAGATAAAGGTTTCAAATGTGCAATGCTTCATCTGCAAGGAGTTGGGACACAACATGAATCAATGTCCCAATCATAAAAGTATACCCCAAATGATTCTATTGGATAATAATCATGTTCTCCTACTACCACAGATGAAGAGGAATAATTAGTGTATTTACATTTTTTATTAAAGAATTTTGTAATTTAAATGTTGTATCAATGATGTACTGGTTGTATTAATTATGGAAATAAATAAGGATTGTACTATAGTACTATTTCATTGAGGATTTGAGATTACATGGTTCTATGAACAGTGATTCAACAACATGTTAATTTTTTTTGGAAAATACCTAGATGAAGGAAAGATAAACCTTAATATGGGTCTGATACTGAGGTAGTGACTGTGGATTAAGAGATTGTAGATTTGGATAAATTATATAGGATGTTTTTAACTATGTTGGAACTGATTAATGGTTTGTTTATTCCATCATTTTTGGAGTATTCAAAATTTTTGGATATAAGGAAAACATCTTGTATTCTATATGGAATAAGGGAACATGAATGTAATCAATAAGGTTTTATGGTAATTCAGGGTGTTACCATGTTCTAAGATAATACTTGATTAAGGTACTCACAACTTATTATGTGGAAAAAAGAGATCTTCATTATGTTATGTTGACCTTATGAATTTTTGGACTAAGAGTTTGGATACAAGTGTTTGGGTTACGTCTAAAGGTTGTAATGGATTAAAATGGACATTGGATAATATGGTTTAAGGATAAAAAATTACTTAAGATTATTTTTGAAATTTTTCTATAAAAAGGACAACCCAATGGTCAGGCGACAACCTGTTGCATTTGAAAAGGCCAAAAGACATGAATCCGCAACCGAATGGCAACAAGGGAGAATCACCTTCTGTTGGCCTATGTGATGTCCTGGTTTCTATAATGTATGTTCTTGAAATGATCTGATAGATAAATTATTAATTCATTTTTCTAAACCCTATACGATTAGGATACATAGTATATTTTTTAGTTCCATTATCTTTTGGAGTGAAAGATAAGTTGGTGGAAGAAATTAGTTAAAGCATGAATCTCCACTTGTCAAGTATTTTTTTTTTCATATTTTATGAAGAAATTAATTCTTAAAAATTAGGGAAAGGAACATAAAACAAAAAATATTTTATCCTAATACCTTTTGTTTGGATGATCCAATAATATTTTAAGTCCTCACAGATTTATGGAATTGAGGCCCTCAATTTCCTATTTATTTTTCACTTCTTTATGATTGATGACCTCAATAACTCCCTATAAAATTTTACTTTTTCCCTCCAACTATGCACCTCAAATTTCCACCAATGTTCACCTATTCAAAATCCTATTTTGGTGGTGACTTTTTTGTTTCCCTTTACATCTTATTATTACAAAATTTTATTAACCCTATTTCTGGTGTGGGTTTTCTAAAAAGGTATTTTTTATTTTTAACCTTTTATTTTTGAAGGACAATTTCAAATTGTTAGGACACAATTTATTGAATAAAGTGAGAATGTAACACCCAAGGATTTCATAGTACGTTATATTTTTTATGTAATTTAATAGCTTGCTCTACACGCAACGCCGAGTTCGAACGCTCTAAGACATACCAAACTAGCCATTAAAAAGAAGTTATGAAGAGTTTTAACTAAAATTTTAATTTTATATATTCCATAAAATTTTAATATCCATATTATGCGTTTCTTAGACATAATATGAGATCAAATTCAGTTTTTTAGATAAAAAAAGTATTTTAAAAAATGAAATTTTACCACCTTTTATTGGAGATCCCTTTTTGAATCCAATATTTGAAACATTTATATATTCAATTTGAAAAAATAAACTTCTTTAGAAGAAGGACATAATAATTTAGTTTGGATAAATTTTTTGTGTTTTTCTGATAAAATTCAGATTATGATGAATTCTGAAAAACATTGTGTTATAGATAAAAACCGAATTTTTCATTTAAATAAATATTTTTTAAAGAAATTTTCATAAAGTCAAAATATATACATAAAACATATATTAGTAAAATTTAATTCATTAGATACATTTTATAATAATATTTGACATATAAAATTTTATTGAACTTTTTAACGTCTTTTACCCACCTTTTATGAAAATTTGCAAATTATCATAAAACATAATTTTACCACTTGTGTGATTTGAATTTCAAAACTCCAAGAGACACCATTGACATTAGTAAGTAAATTTTGGTTCAATAAGATGAAAATATATTTTTTTTGTGAATAGTAACTTTTGAATTTTATTTACCATGGTTAAAAGTAAATAGGGTAATTAAAGGTAAAAATGATATTATAATTACCAAAAAAAATTTCCTAATTCTATTGGAAAAGTGTTTTTTGACCAAAATCGACCATATGAATAAAATATTATCCTCTTTGATCTACTTGGATTAGATTAGGATATTTATTATTATTTTATTTAAATAATAGTTAAATGTGTTAAATTCAAATTTAAATTACAATTTTTTTTAAATATAGAAGAAAATGAGACGGATTGGTTTCCCAATCCATGTCGAAAGGAATTTATTAAAATACAAGTTTACAAGGAACACATTAGGTGTAATGAGCTTACACTAACATAAACAACAAAGGCAACTAAAAAAAGAAAAACTTTAAAGAACCAAGAAAAAAATCTTCAAACAGGCTCAATACTTATAAACAAAGAGACCATGGAGAGTCCAGGTGCATGCATTCCAAAAAGACCAGAGCCAATATTCAAGCATAACCGAGTAGCAAGAAACAAAGATATCAAGAAGAAACATCAAACAAGAGCTCAACTGGGAAAAAATCTACAAGCATGTAGAAGAATCAGGACAAACTTCGAACAAATAATAGATAGAGGAATCCATAGAGATGAAACAACAAGAATACAGCAAGGAGGAATCTCCAGGTGCAAGATTTCCCATAAAATCTGAAGCCAGAGAAAAGATAAACCACAATCCTGGTTAGGAGACCACTAGGGCCTCAAGAAGTGTCTAAATCAAAACAGTCAGAATAATCTGACAGGGGCTCAAGAGGTACTGGTTGTGGAGGCACCACAAGGCCAGGACTTCTGGCCGCAAAAGATCTTGTGATGATAGTTCTTTCATAATTGACGTTGCCTCTATGTTTTCTTGTTTTCTTGGGGATTGGAGTGATGAAACGATCTAAGTCCACGATGAATTTTTTACCTTTTCGATCATTCAGATGAAAAGCCTCCCCCACCTTGGGCTGGAGAGAATCATCTGTATGTCTATCTTTGTTAATCACATGACCCTCAGATATTGATACTTCCTTCATGTTAGGGTGTGTGAGATCATTCTTTTCAGCTTCAAGATTTTATTGTTGCTTGGTGACAACAAGAACTTCATTAACAAAATCTGAAAGTTGATAGCTAGTTGCTTGAGAATTCAAACCTCCTTTTCCCCCTTCCTCACTTTCCTTGATAACACAATCAGAGGGGTTTTCTATATCCTTAAACTAATTTTATAGGTTAATATGACATGTTATAGTTGATTTAATTTATTTTTTTCTATGTAATAATTTTTTTTGGTCTTTCTCAAAAACCAAATACTAAATAGTGTCAGAATTGATATAAATGTCTTTTTAAAACAAATATTATATTATTTAATGATATAATATACCTGAAAATATAAGGTTCAAAAAAAGGAATATATAATGATTTATATGTCATTAATGAAAAATTTGTGGTTCTCTTTTCATTTTATAGTATGTTAATTAACCACATAATATAAAAATACAAGAAGAAATTGTAAAAGTTAAACAATTTAACTAAGAGTTAAATATAAATGATAAGGTTAATATGGCAACCTAAACTTTTCTAAAACCTAGTGGTTGAGAGAATTTAAACCCATATCCACCTTATTCTAGAAATAAATTCATTTGAAGCCATTATAAACTGAAAATGATTTTATAAGAAAATAGCATTTCAAACATTTCTTAAAGTGACCCTCACCTCTCTTATAAAATGGTACTTTCCCTTCTCTTAATTTCACAACACCAAATCCATTTGGCTCGAAAAAACCCAACTCAAATATCATACCAACTACCATAAATTAATCTTATATGCATTACATTGATCATAAAGCAATACTAAGTAGCCCTTTAGATCAAATCAAAATGATGCACCGGAAGAAGAGGTAATAATTTCATCACATCTTTCAAAGTTCTTTACTTCTTCCACTTCTTCATTCTTTGTTTTTTACATACCAACATAATAGATCCACTAATTTCTACATAATGTGAAATTATTATAAATATGGTAAAACCATATTCATTATTCTATCCATCCTATGATTGACAAAGTCACCATACATGCGTACGTATGGCTTACCATATCCACATCGTGGTGTATTTTTTTATTCAACACTTCATTATTTGGATGGGTATAATAATGATTATAATTGATTCAAATAATAAATAAAACATGTTAAGGTTTCTTTATACATGATATACTATCCAATTACATAAGATTTCACTATCAATAGAATGATATTGTCGCTCGTGCGTACGTACGGATTACCGTCTCCATGAGCACGATGAGATTCATTCCCCATCATAAAAATTCAAGAACAATTTTCATTTTATGATTAAAAATAATGTTTATGAACTTAACATAATTTTTATATGAATCAAATACATCCTATCCATAACATACATTTCTTACATAACACAACATATAATGGAAAACAAATCAGTTAACAACCGAAAGAATGATACTACTGAAAGATTATTAACAATGAAATTTTATAAGATCATCTTTGATTTAATATTTATCTATGTTGTTCTTGTTTAATTTAATAAATTTATTTTAACTATTATAAAATATTTTAAAATACACTAGACTACGGAAAAGTACAAGGTAAAGGTCAATTTTATGGTATCTTTATTATCCGAGGTTATTTATTTGCAAGCATATAATGAGAATTATTTATCATACACATCCATTTTTCATAAACATGTATTTAAAAACATTTTTTATATTTCCTAGAATATGGGTTAAACTCACATATACCATTGTGTTTACTTCTTATAAATTTTTTTGAAAGGAATCTTTCTGTCTTTTTCAAAACAAGGTATTTTATAAGCTTTTGGACAAATTTAGGTAAGAATGTTTTTTTAAATTATACGGTAGGTGGGATATTTTCTTCCATTATAACACCTTCAAATATTACCTTACAATATTATATAAATATATTAAAAATCATTTTTTTTCTTTTATAATTACGTGACTTTTAAATGATTTCATAATAGAAGGAGATATTTCTCTTAAATTATTTTGATTTCATCTATGTCAAAATCCATTGATGAATTTTACACTTGTTTGAAGTTGATTTGTTATGATACAATATTCAATATTGTATTAAGGGTTTTGTGATATGTTTCAATGTGGATGTGTTATTTTTATACCATTCATGGTTTATGGTTAAATTATCATCATTTCATATGCTAGTTTTAATATGAATGTTAATGTTATCTTTCAACCTTTTCATATGTGGAATGCATTGGACTTAATAAGTGATGAGTTGAGCCCACTATAGCTCCTAGATACATTGGTAGGTCTAATGATACAAAATAGTTTCTTTGAATAAGGCCTTGAAAATATATTATTTGTAGTCTGGGTGGTAGGCCTTGACTATGTGGTTATGATGTTCAACATTATTCATTCGAACATTATGAAATTAGTTATTGATATTACATATGATTATTCTTCTAGTATAATATCTATGTGAATATGTAAATGACACTATTTTATTTATATTTTCTATATTATACTATAGTTTATGTTTAAAAATCTTGTGTTTTAGTATTATACATTGCCTTATATGTTTATGCTATATTATGAATGTTTCTTCTATATTGTTATCCTTACTGAGCATCTGAGCTCACCCATTTCTTATGTTTTCTTTTTCCTAGGATGTGAATAAGTGCATTATGATTGGCCTATAGGTATAGGATTTGGGATACGAGTGTGTTCAAAGGGGAAACAATGTTGTTTTTTATTTCATGATGTAGTGTAAAACATATGTATTTATCTAGTACATTCATGGCTACTAAAAAATCGGTCTTTTGAGACATGATATCTTGTATTCATGCCAATGACATGTAATAATTCACTAACACTGGGTAACTAGGGTCAATGCATTACATTTCGAGACTCTCTTAATGGAAGGGATACTAAGCCCGAACTATCATTCTCCACTGAAGGAATTCTATGATATCATAATCAATTTGTTAGTCTGTTAGTGTAATGAAAAGTTTTTGGTGTATTTTATTAATTACAAGTGGGAAGTGAACCTAAGAACTATGAATATGATCTATTTAATATGGTTATTATTCTGGGGGCATGGTATGAGATTGGGGATTGAAGAATTTTTCCCTCATTGTTATACATCTCAATAGCCCAGAGATGAGCACCATAAACATTCTTGATTTCCTTATCCACTTAGTGTCCCTTCATGGATGTATGGTGAGATCTATATAGACATTGTGGTGGGGTTTCCATGTAACCATATAAATAATAATACAATATGGGTAGTGATCGATAGGCTGAAAAAATTAGGTCACATTATACACATTCTTGATACAACCTAATTTTAGGAATTGGGAAATCGTTATGTGAAATGGATAAATAATTTTCACAGATTTACATTTTATGAATTCTATGATAGTGATCCTCAGTTTAGTTATTGTTTTTTGAGATTAAATTTAGAGGAATTAGGATCTTATGTCCATATAAACATGTCATACCATCCATAGTCGAATATACATACATAAATAGCTCTACAGATTCCTAAGGAAAAGCTTTGTGTTGGTTCTCTGGTCTTTGGTGGGGATTGGGGTGATATATTTAGGGTGTCTGATTCTTCTTATAATAATAGTTTTATTCCTTTTTAGAATGTAACCTTTTTTGGAAATTTATGGATATTCCTATAGATATTTGTTGTGTTGGTCGAATATTATTTAATGTTCATTAGTTGAATGGAGCTTGATTTAAGAGATGATAGAAAATATTAAGTTAATTTGTCAAATATTGTTGATGTCTTAGAGCCGATATAAATCTTTTGCTGATAGTCATCATAGGATGTTGTAAATTATTGTTAGTGACCAAGTGATCTTGAATGTTTCACCCTATTTGTGTCACCGATGTCTTGGGAGGAAAGGGAATCGTTTTCCACATTTTGTGAGACCTTTTGAAGTTATGGATCAGGTGGGTATGTTTGCTTATAATTTAGCACTTACAAAAACTTTGATGTCGATACATAGCGTGTTCTATGTTTCATAGAAACAAAAGTATCAATCTGATCCATTTCATGTTCTGAGGAGGAATAATCATGAGGCTAAACATTATTATTCCATAAATGGACATAAGGTTAGTATAGTTGTTTTTGAATCCATGGTAGATTGGGGGAGTATGATACCTTTGTTTCCAGTGCTATGGAAGCACAATTCTTATTATCATGAGATGTGGGTGAGGGACGAACTGATGAGAGAGTAGTGACCTCATAGTTTTTAACTGGAAGTTCGTAATTAGGAATTTTGGGAAATTAATGTTTATATAGTATAAAGGTTATAACAACCTAATACTATTTTCATGTAATCCTAAACATCACTTTTAATAATTCTTTGGTTGGGTTTTGTTTATGGTTCTTTCAAGTGATTTTTTGAAATTTTTAAATATTCTAGGATGTGCACGATTGGTGCATGGTTTACAATAATTGTTCACCCACACATAAGAATCCAGGAAAACACAAAAATGGTGCATTTAAATCATTTGAACCATTTTACAAACCATGTGACCACCTATGAGAAACTGTGAAACCCATTAAAAAAGGGTGCACAACTAGGGATCATGGTTTTTTATAACCTTGCAGCATGACCCAGGTATCCATGCATATAAGAAATACTTATTCTCAAAATTATTTTAAAAATTCTAAACTCTCCTTTTAAGGTACTGAATAACATATTTTGACCCACAATGTTTTCTACTTCTATGGGAGCTTCCAATATGTGATTTTGGACCCTCTACACCTTTCCGAAAGTGGATTGTAGAATTCAAATCATCTTTTGATATCCAATAGATTTGGAATATATGTATTTATTCTTGGACCCTCATTTTTTTTCATTATTCACAGGATTTCCCAAATTGGGTTTGGTGATTTGAGATCATGTGTTTCCACGGTAGGTGCATCAGTCATGATGTACAATTTTTATTAACCCTAATTTACTTAATTTAAAATCATTTGTTTGAATTAGTGTTAACAGCTCGATATAAATGAAATTTCATTCGATTGGTTAACTAATAACCCAATTACATAGAATTGGGGTTTTGAAATTTAAATTGGAAATAAATTGTGAAGAAATATGAATTCCATTGATTTGGAGAGAATTTTTGAAATTTATGGAATTTTGTGTAATTTAAATTACTGAATATAAATTATAAAATTGATGGATGTTTTGTAAATTAATTTTCTGAATTTAATTTTTTAATTTGGATTGGAAATTTATTTGATGAAATTGATTTAAAATTGGTATTTGTGAAATTTTCAGGAAATGAATTTGATATAAACCCATTGGTTTTATCTTGAAAGCGAATGTTTGCATTTAAACAAATTTTGATTTTAAATACAAAAATTGGATATTAGAAATAGTGAATGGTATGAATTATTTTTTGTGCAGTCTTAAAATAAATATCCCATCATCGATTTTTATTTGATCAAATTTAATCATTTGTATGTTTATGGGTTATCTAAATAACAAACTCTGATTTACAACACTAACAATACATCTACAATAATCACATCTCAAATAGGATGGCGCTGAGATTCCTTTTTACATACCTATGTGATGTGGGTACCTTAATGTTGTTACGTCTATTAGAGTGTGTGGGGTCCCATAGCATTGAAATAGTGTACCTTTTGACATATAACCATGTGGATCACTTTTTTGTATTTGAACTGAATATATTTAATTATTTTAAGCTCCTTAATATTCCGTGGGACTTATATAAAAATTTTAGACAATATGATTGATAATACATTGGTTTAGAGAATTTTATATCCTAAAAATGTAATGTATGTTTTTTAAATATGATTGGTAAATTCCATGCTTGCTTATTTAAAAATAAAATGTTTATTTAATTAGTCAAATGTTGTAAAATTATTATGGAATCCATAGTTAGAGACCACTAGGATTTTAGCTCAAATCCTACTAGTGAATTCGGGGTTGGTAGATTATCTTCATGCTTGTTAGAGAAGGGGTAAGATTCTACATAGAGTTTGGTGTATCTAGTAATGATTGGGCTTGTATAGTTTCTTTCACTCATACTTGGGGTTTCAATCTTTTTTTTTTTGCTATGTTGTAGTGCGTTTTTATTGTTTACCTATTTTACTTATGGAAGACAAAACCATATGGAGTTATTAATATTTTGACCTATAAGTTTTAATGATCACAAAATCATGATTATAATGTAATTAATAAGATTCATGTTTCTATATAAGGAATCTGTATTATGATATAGGTGAAAAATGTGTCTATGTACAAGGCACCATTGAGGATGGAAATGCTCACTTGAGACAATGTTGTCCATGAATCACTGCTAGCATAAAAATACAACTAATTATAAGAATCCTCTAGGTTATGTCATTGTAGAAATGTAATACTGCTGAACTAAAAAATTGGAAAGGTATGAGACATTATCAGTCGACACACCTTCAGGATGTCCTAATGAAAAAACACCATTTTTCTAAGTATGAGATATCGTCAGATAAAACACTGCCACTATCATACTCCCAAAATATAATTTCTACTAAGACTATGACACTATCAGACCACAAAACACCAGAACAGACATAACTATTTTAGATACCACCCACATAGTAGAAATTTGGTTAAGTCAGAGACACCACCAATGTAACATTGCCAGAGTGAGACACCATCCAATTTTGAGACACTACATGTCTGGGACACCACCAGTATTTTCTCAACATATCATTTTTAATTACATTATTCTAATTACTATAATTATAGAATTTAATTTCCTTAAATATTTCAATGAACATTTCATAAATTATCTATATAAATAATTGAATAACGTGTCATTCAATGCAGTACAAGGAAGAAAATGATCCAAATATTATCCATGATGTAACTAATAAAGGTGAAACCCACTCCCTTGATAAAATATATTTAGAGATACAGTATTATATTTATGATACATGACAGTGAACATAGTGGGGTGAGATAAAGATTATAACATGAGCTCTTCTTGGATAAACATATATCTGAAGTAGTTAAATATTCAACTCGGAATATAAACAGCACTGACACATCTAGTGACTTTAATCTGTCAAGGGAAAGGATTTTGTGACACTATTTTCTCCGGATGTTTTTAAGAGGAACCTACTCAATATTCCCTACTTAATGAAATCAAGATTCATTTCATCATGCCTACCACTTATAAAATATTCAATTATTAATTAATCTCTTCTATTTTTATTTATTACTTTTTATGATGTTTGTTTTCATAACGTATTTCATCATATGTACATTGTCTCATGTACTAAACTGGAAGATACTCAACATCTTTTCATATTGTTTTCATAGTTTTTCCATGGATAAGAGTGGTAGAGGTCCTTGAGTAACATTTTTATTCTTAGTCCCACAAAAAACTCTAGAAGAGGTCGTATGTGATCTGGACATTCTGTTAACTATTGTAAATCCTGATCCAAGTTGTGGACCAACATTGTATTTTATATAAACCTTCTTTTGAGGGTGATCACCATGTTAAGAGGACTAAATATCAATTTTGAAACTAGACATCGTGGGTAAATTCATTATGTTTGGGGATTTTAATTTTGTTTTACATTATGTCTGCTTTAAAACAAAAATTTTTTTAACAGTAAATGAAATATATACATTTTAGATTATAATTAATTTTTTTCATATTTTATTTTGACCAATTAAACTACATTAAATGGTTTTAATAATATTATATGTTATTTACTTGAGACCTAATCAATTAGTAATGAATTCATTAGAATGACTAAGATATATATCATTCTACTTATTTTGATAAACTAGGATATATATAAATATATAGGGGAATTCAAAATAATCCATTTTAGATAGAATTTTTTTAGGTACACAATTAATCTGCACATTAGGTACTCACCCCGACCTTTATTTGGAATAAATGAGTTTTCTTTCTTCAATATTAATTTTTTCCAAATTTTTTTATCTATTACTTTTTTCGAATTTTAAAGATATAAAATTTATTTCATTTATATATTTTGTTCTTTGAATGGAGAATATAAAAGAGGTTGATGTTACCAATAGAAATCCTTTAATCAATGGTAGAAATTATGACCAATGAAATATAAAAATGAAAATTAATATAGATATAATAGATTTGGATATTTGTCCAGCAATAGAAACAAAAAATTCTATACCTGATACTGGTAGAATCAATTGGGATGATACTAAAAAGTTATCTTAAAATATTAATTATAAAGCTATAAATGACCTGTACAGAGATTTAATATATGATGAATTCAATAGAATATCTTCATATAAAACTACATATGAAATTTTGGACACTTTGTTTCCAATAAGGGAACTTAAAATGGTAAAGATAATAGGCTTAATAATTATAAGATTAAATATGAAAATATTAAGATGAAGCCTGAAGAACCGATTTCGGACATGTACCTTAGGGTTAATGATATTTTCAAGACAAATATATTTCTTGGAAAACTAGTATATGGAAATGATATAATTATGATACTGTTGATATGAATGTCAAAATGATGGAGAGGCACATGACTTTCAATCATAGAATCATGTGACATAAGAAAACTAAAAATCAAAGAGTTTATTTGTAAAATCATTAAGTATAAAGATGAATTAAATGTAAATTTTGAATAAGAATAGGATACAATAAAAATTCATTATATTTGAATAATAATACACCTAGAGAATAAAATGAAAAAGAAAAATAAATGGTATAATATGCTAGTTCTAGTAATAGTGAATCACCTTCTGACAGTGAAGAGGATATGGATCACCAATAAAGAAGATTCATGAAATTTTATCTTAAATTTTTTAGAAAATTGCATTATAATGGAAATTATAAAAAACAAATGAAATTGGATGATGGATGATGACCCTATGTTAGTTGTGTTCTATTAATGTAAAATAAGAGGTCAAATAAAATATAAAATTCCAAAGAGTAAAAATAATGAGAAATATGAGGATGGGGATATGAGATGAAAAAATTCAAAGAAATCCACATGGACTACATTAGAAGATAGCTCATATGAATCAGATTCTACAACTGAAGATAGACTAGAAATAGTAAATATGTGTATTACGAATAATGTTAGTGAGGTATCTAATTTACCTACTGATTCACATATTTTTCATGTGCATGTGTCTGATAACATTAAAAATGTAAATTATGATGGTAAAAATATTTCAAATGAATACTAATTTGAATATTCTATTATTCTAGAGGATACAATTAAAGAGTTAAAAGATGAGTATAAATGTATTAAAAGGAAGCACTCTCTAACTATAATTGTAAAATATGAACTGTCCATTAAAAAGAGAAAAATGACCAAATTCTCAATGAAAAAACTCAACATAAACATTAAAATGATAAAATGATGAAATATACTATAAATATACAAATGGTAGAGTGATTCATAAAAAATTATGATAAAAATGAATCTCCAAAATATGTTATTAGAGTAGGTTATGAACCTAGACAGAGAAGAATAACAAAAAACACTTTTTTCCTAATTCTAGACCTAAAATCATTACTAATATTTATTTTTAAAAAGGTCCAAAAAATGTATTTGTTACTAATTGTTTTCATTCTTCTTATAGGACACCAATTATAAAAATGTGGGTTATGGAATCCTTGATAACTATCATTTCCAAACCCAAATAGATTTGGCTCCCAAAATCATTTATAGTTTAATTTTTCATTAGGAGTAAATATGCTTGAAGTCCTCCAGTAGATGTCTATAAGACTTGTATAGTGTATATTCAAGACATATTACAGTTGACTATAAATGTTTCAAGAGCATCCCAAAGGTTGATGGTGGACATGACACCTTTGGTGATAATGAAAAAAGGAAAGATCATTGACCAGAGTCATGATAGTAACAATAAATCTGTTTTAATTTCTAAAATATTATATATTAATTGATTTATGTATAATCTAATTATCATTACACAATTGTGTGAATATTGATATATAATTAAATTTGATAATGATCTTGTAATGTGTTTGATCCCCACAATGATTTAGTTTTTACTAAATTGTGAAATGATATTGTTTATTTTGTAGATTTTAATTCATTGATTTACCAAAATGTTTCATTATTATGTTCCTTTTACAAGGAATAATGTTTTTGGTATATGAGACTAGGACATTTCATCATTCACTAACTATGGAAGCTAAAAATTAAAGGGTTATTTAGGGATCTACCTAATCTTGAGTTCACAACTAATAAAGACTCTAATCCTTTTCAAAAAGGGAAGAAATATAATTATTCTTTTAAATTAATGAATGAAATGTCAACTTATCATTATATTTAGATGGTTCACATTGATTAGTTTGGAACTTCAAGAGTTCTATTTCATAATGGGTGTCATTATGTTTATGTTATAGTAGATGTTTTCTCTAGGTATACTGGTGTATATTTTCTATCTCACAAAACTGAATCCTAATATTCTTTCACAAATGTTCTATGTATTTATAAAATTATGGTTTGCATAGAATTAAAACATTAAGGAGTGGAAGTGGTCGTGATTTTGAAAATCATGATTTTGAATAATTTTGATAAAAAATGTTACACTCATAGCTTCTCGGCACAAAGGACATAGCAGTATAATGGAGTTGTTGAACCAATAAATATGACATTAAAAGATATAGCCAGACTTTTCTAAATGAGTATGACCTTAATATCTATTTTTTGGAACAAACTATCAATACTAAATTTTATATCATAAACTGAGTTAAGATTAGAACTATTCTTAGGAGGACCCCTTATGAGTTGTGGAATAATTAGAAACACATGGTTAATTACATTATTATTTTTTTGTTTAAAAAACTTTAGTCATAATACTATGGATAATTTGGACATATTTAATTCCAAAATATATGAAGGAATTTTCCCTGGTTACACAATTTCTAGAAAATCATATCAAGTTTTCATCAAGAAGAACCCAACCGTGGAAGAATAAGTCCTTGTCATTGATGAACCCAATACACATGATCCTAATACCTCCTTAGAAAATATTTTGAATGATTTATCTTCTTTGAACATAAATTCTGAGCCATTAGTTTTTTCTATCAAATTATAAGAAAAAAATTCTTGTTCTAAATAATTTCAAGGGCTTACAAAACCTGGGATGAAAAATCCAAAAGTGACTAGGACCTCTTTCTCTAGAGCTATTAGAACCATAAAGTAAAAAATTTATTTTCTATTGTAGGAAATCTATAAATAGGAAGTAACACTATATCATATGTTAGAATTTAGTTTTAGCATCAAGATTTCATGTCTCAGTATGAAACTAATAAAATAAATGAATCTTTTAGTGTTGAATTATAAGAAATAGAAATTAAGGAAGAATTTAATCATTTTGAAAGAATCAACGTGTGGGAATTTTTTGATATCCCCATATACACGTTGACTATTAAAACTAAATAGGGGTTTAGGAATAAATTTTAGGATTCTTTTACTATTGTAAGAAAAAAGGATTGACCTGTTTCACATTTTTATAGTCATGTTGAATGGATTGACTATGTGGAGACAATTTCACCAATATCGGGACATAAATCCATAACAATAGTACTTGAGTATGCAGCACATCAAGATTTCATGCTTTATCAAATCTGTGTCATCAGTACATTCATATATTTTTTTATATTTTAGGATGAATTTGTATAAAAACCCTTGGTTTTCAAAATCATCATTTCACATTCCAATTTTTTAAAATAATCAATGATTTATATGGTTTAAAACAATATCCTAGAGCTTGGTATGATAGGCTTATAAATTTTTTATTTTCAAAAGGATTTTCAAAAGGAATAGTAGATCCTACCCTTTTCATAAAATGAATTTCAAAAGATTTATTTGTAGTAAAAATAAATACTGATGATATTATTTTTAGATTGTCATGAAATTCTTTATATAATTATATTTCAAAAAATATGGAAAATTAATTTTAAATTAGTTTTATTGGTGAACTCAAATTATTTATTGGATATTAGTTTTTTTAAAAAAATTGAAGGAATTATTTTAAATCATAGTAAATACAGAAAATATCATCCAAAATGTTTTAACATGGATAACACTAAATGTAGTGATGTTGCTACACTAACCACCTGTAAATTGGATCGTTAGGATTCTATGAAACGAATTGATCAAACCAGTTATAGATTTATTATTGGATTTATTCTCTATATTACTTATAGATGACTTGATATTATGTTTTTTATGTGTATGTTTTCCCATTTTCATGACCACCAAAAAGTGTCACACTTAAATGATCTTAAAATAATATTCTAATACCTCATGTATACAAAAAAATTATGATTTTTATCCAATTGGACAATGATTTTATTTATTATGTTATTTTGATGCTGATTTTTTGGGATTCAAGTAATATAGGAAAAAAACTCTTGAACATGTCACTTTTTAGTCATGTTTATTATTTCATGGTGTAGTAAAAATTAAAATTTTGTTGCATTGTCTACTACTGAAGTTGAGTACATAGTTGCATGATGTTTATATGCACAAATTTTTTGGATGAATAACACTATAATAGACTATGGATATCAATTCATACATGTCCCAATAATATGTGACAAAACAATTGCAATTAAAATTTCTATGGACTCTATTTCACATTCTAGCACAAAAGACATTGATATAGGACATCAATTTTTTAGAGAAAATTTACAAAAAGGATAAATAACTATTGAATTTAGGGGAACAAAACATTTGGTATATGATATATTCACTTGGACATTGAATTATTAGAGAATGAATTACTTAAATCATGATTTAGGAATGATAAATTTGGGATAAGATTATTTTTTGGTTCCATACCATTGTGACAAACTGTTGTGGTTTTTATACCATTGTGATGACATGCCATTGTCTTGTCATGCACTTTTATTGTCATATATTTGGCTATTCATGTCGTTGGAATCTCACACCAATGTCTGGTCACATCGTTTTTGGTCACGCCTTTAAAAATTATTCTTTTTCTTGGTATTTTGAACATATAGTTTATTTCTCCAAAATTATATTATTTTCAAGATATCGATGTGTGTTTTTCCTCATATTTTTTTTATATCATTTATTAATGGTATTTTAGATATTTATTATCACAAATGACACTAAATTGGAACAATTATTATTCCCAAAATTCCATGATCCCCACATGATATTTAATGTCTCATATTTTTTGTGTATTATTTTAAAATATTATATGGAATTATTTTGAGACCAGACCTTTCGAAAACATGTGATTCTGAGGCCCGAAGTGCCCAAAATAAATGATTTAAATAAATTAAAATTTTAAACAACATGTGTGAGAAGTTATCCTGTTAAAGTGGATAAACTTTTAAATGAGTTACCATATTAGAAATATGAGGGAACCGTTGCATTCAAAGCTATGACTTTACCTTAGGAGAGGCCTAACATTGATCGGTACGAGTCAGCTGTGAGAGTTAGTTTTTGGACGTTTAATGGAAATAAAATAAAATAATAATTTATTTTATATAAATGTTTCGTTTTTGTGTAGTGACCTAATTCATCCCTTTGAAATACCTATGTATGGAAAGTTTCCTCGGATAGCCTCATAACACTGCGAATTGAGAGAGAGCCTCTTGGAGAATCAGAAGAGAAACCATTGGAAAACGACGACGACGACACATCTTGGATTTGACGAACCTCGCCATCAAATCCAACACGGCGATATTTCTTCAAATGGATAAAGGTAGGGGCTGTTATTTTGATTCTTCATTCCCTGTTTCTGGATTTAATGATAAACGCAGATCAAACCATGAACATGTTGATCCGCGGATTGTGCGTTCTCGCGAGAGCGTGTTATTTTCTGTTTCTTTCGGAGAATTGGAAAGATAGTTGTTTGTTTATCGTTTAATTTGGCTCTACTAGATTCTACTACTGGGATCATATCAACACCGTGACGAAGGATGTCGGGGGTTTGTTCCCTGTTTTGATTTTGGATTTCATCCCCCTTTTTACTTAGGTTCTTCACATTCTTCCTAGAGAAAACAACAACAGATCGTTGCACATCCGTTATGCAATGCAACGATCCCAAATTGAAGATCCGACAATGCAATGACCTAGAGGAGGTGTGACGACGATTGTGGATAACAAATCTCACTGGATCGGGAATTACCGTTCTTAGAGCGTTATTTGCACAGGTGTATCAATGTGCATTTTCCAAGCCAATTGGAGGCACAAAATCAACAGAATCAGCTTCATAGTGTGAGGGCGACCTATACCCTTGAGTTTCATGTCGATCGTATGACTAAATTGAAGAAAGGGGTAGCATGGGAGCCACAATGGGGAAGGTTCATGACTCTATAAATTTCCAGAATATATGTCGTGTTCCCCAAAGAACACATCGTGTGGGTCCTTACGCAAGACTTAGCGTGTCTCTAGAGTGATACACCGACACGGGATGGAGTGCACGACCGTAGACTCCACCAAATAGCCAGACCAGGCCAGATGTATGGGTTTCCCCGTGTACCCTTTACACGGAATGAAACACAAGATATAAAGCCATGTACGGGCACACGACTGCATACACGGAGCCAACCCCACTTACTCGGACACGGCGTGTGATCTATACTACACGCTGTGTACTAACGTTTCTACTCGGAAAGCCTTATGACATGGTCCATTGTACATGGGGAGTACCTGGGGTCAGATGACATTGCGTGTGACAGACCTACATGCTGTGTAATTTTCAGTACATGGCTTCATCTTCTTGTCCACTATATCTTGGACATGTTTCTTTTGCATTAGTGCCCCCGTTTTCCCATTCCCCCGAAGGTTAGGTATCATTTATTTCTATAGGAGTATGATCTGTTCTGCAAGACATTTTGAGATAGAGTCAGGTATCCTTCGGAGAGGCCTGTAGCGAGATCCTCTATCCATTAATAACCCTAGGTAGTGTCTGGCATCGACGTGAATACATCCATAGGGTGCCAATACTCTAACTTAGAGGTGAATCTAGATGAGTCATGGCATCTTCCAAGGCCCTGGTAGGGATCCTCATCTACGTATCGAGATCTTTCCCCACTCAGGAGTGTGTTCTCCCAGAATGAGTGTATCTATCTCACATGACATTTCCCGATAGACAGTACTTCTTGGACGGATGTCATCAGAGCTATCAAACTCCTGGAGTGAGTTCTCCCAGATGAGTGCTTCATGGAAGCACCAAACTGAATCCCTATCGGGGGTATGTGGTTGCATCACTTGTCTCTAGACTACAGGTCTGATATTTGAGTATATATGGGTTGTGTTTTATTATATGTTCTGTGGACATATATTATGTAAAGATGAATGTGCCTTTCATTTGTGTATTGCTTTGTGGTTTTTAGGTTCCTCTATTGAGTATTGTTATACTCACCCCTGTATAGGCTTTTCCCACACCTGTCATGTCTTGTGCAGATGGGCAGCCTTCTGATAGAGTTTAGGGTGGACCCGGATAGCACCGAGCCTTCTGAATTCCCTACAAGACGAGGTGTTCTTATGACTATGATTAGCTATCCCAATACCACTTTGAGTTTATAGGTTGGACTTTGTAGTTTTCAAACTCTTTTTTTTGGGTTGGCTTGTATTCCGGCCCAGTTTAACTTCAGTACATTTCATTCTGTCTTACTTTTTTGGGTGGGTTTAGTTGTATGAATGCATTCTATTCCATAGTGGTTATTTTACGTTTCATAATTTGTGGGATTAGAGATGTTTCCGTGTGTACATGTATATAGGAAATACCTCCCATGTTAGTAATATGCCTACTCGGTGCTAGTCACCTACCCCTAGCCTATTGGAGGCAGGCTTGGGGAGTCGCATCGTAGACCCCACTAGGTCGGGTCATGACCGAGGGTTATCAGAGTTTGGTCGGTTCTACCTAAGAACCAAGAGTCTGTGAGTTTGGTTTGGGGAATCATTTTAAAGTGTTTCAGGAATGGATTTTAGGCCAGAGACTCTAGTGTTGATGCTGGCGACCGACAAATCCATACACTAAGACTCTGATAACCTTTTTTTCGACTCAGTTCATGAAAACACTGGTTGTGGGGGAAATAAGTTATTGTAAGATGCATCATATAGGAATGTATTGTGTTTTTCATGTCCTTTTTGTCTGCAATCCATATATACTCTTTGACCATGGCACAACATGTTTCTTACGGGATTCCACCATGACGCATACCCACTAGGATTCAGTAGCGCAATCACGAGGATGACCCCCTTAGTGGTGAGGTTTTGATATAGGGACCAGTTCCACAGGCATTGCCTCAAGGTGGTGCACCTTCTATACTCCCACAAGTGCAGAAACCTGTGGTACCTACCGTACCAACCAATGAGGGGGGGGGGGGGGGGTTGAGCTTTCTCCATGAGTTCTAGAGACAAACACCACTCATGTTATGAGGCAATCCCAACCCTTAGGTGGCTATGGTCCGACTTGAGGTGATGATCATAGTTTTCTTTCTAGTGAGGACATTAGTGGACCAGATGGTGATCCTTAGAGAGAGCCTTATTCGGGGTTTGGAAGGACGATGATGGAGTCTGACCACCCAGAATGACAATGAGGAGACACTTTCATGGATGGAGTTTGATCATCTCTTTTGGGAGGAGTTATGTCCAGTTACACTGAGAGCAGTGCACATCTAGGAGCTTTTTCAACTCTATCATGGTAGTTTGATGGTATCTGACTATTCATCGAGGTTCACCAACCATGCCAAGTACTTTATAGAAATGGTCAGGGATCATTTATTCTGAGATCTAACCTTCAAGATAGGTCTACGATGGGACAAACGAGCTAGTATTGTGCCTATTTTCATTACAACTTATGTCGGAGTGCTCGATCGGGCCTTGGTGATCTAGAGCTTCCTGGAGGAGTAGAGACAGCAGACGAAAGTCAGCAATAGGCAGGTAGGTGTGGAGACCTCGACAACAGGGAGCCTACGTCAGGCACAGGGATCAGGATGTGGGAGATGTCATAGGAGGACCCGAGATAGGGGTTTAGCAGTCCAGGGCTCTTAGGCTTCATCCAGACTGCCTTGGGAGAGGTGATGCTACTCGAGAGATGGTATGGGACATATCACTAGAGATTGTTTGACCCGTCAAGATGCTGACAAGGAGATGGTGGATGGACCACCGAGGTAGAGGAAGAGAGTGGAGCAGACAGACCCACCAAGCAGCAGACGTGGTAGGGGAGCAGGGAGAGCTGCAGGTGTTGGCAGACGCATCAATCTACTTCCACCACCACAACTAGGAGGTCATCACCATGCTCAGGGAGCTAGTGGACATGGGTGGGGACAACTAAATTCATTCGAGGCGTATGACCCTGGGACTCTAGCAATGATTCTAGGTATAGTCGGTGTCTTATCTACCATAGCTAACATACTTATAGACACAGGTTCTAATTATTCCTTCCTCTCAACATGTCTTGTGCAAAACCTTGAGATTTCGGTAGAGTCATTGACTTGATCCTTATACATGGATACACCTTTGAGAAGAGACTCGATAATCACACACCTTTGAAGATATTGTGATCTTACCCTTGGAGGTGAGAGTTTTGGTTGTAACCTCTTGTTAGTAGTGTCAAGGCCTTACGACGTCATTCTAAATATGGATTGGTTATCCTCGGTCCATGACAAGATTGAATGTTTTTGGCAAATAGTGTGGTGTGTCCATAGTGATGGGATGAGGTTTTCCTTTGTCGGTGAAAGGGAGACACAGGCAGCACAGAATGGGATCATTCATAAGAGGTGTATCCAATCATTCATGAGTTGGCTAGCCTTACCCTCAGGGCGATAAATGTTGTGAGCTTCATGTTCCTAGCAGTAGTGGTGGAGTGTGAGTACGTCTTTCCCAAAGATGTTCTGAGACTACCTCCCCACTGGGAAATCAAAATCCACATTGACATACACCCCGAGACAACACCACTTTTTTTTTCATCATCATATTGGATGGCTCCCACAAAGATTCATGAGCTGAGGGTGTAGTTGGAGGATTTGAAAAGAATGGGTTTCGTGAGACCTAGTTTTTCACCCTGGGTGGCCCCAGTATTGTTTTCCAAGATGGCAGATGGGAGTTTGAGGTTGTGTGTGGATTATTGGAACTTGAACCCGGTAACAGTGAAGAATATATATCCACTGCTGAGGGTCTATGACCTCTTTGGTCAGCTAAGAGGGGAACAGTGGTTCTCGAAGGTCGAACATCCATCAGGTTACCACCAGTAATGATCATGAGATCTGGATATACCAAATAAGACTTTAAGATGCTGCTACAGTCACTATGAGTACTTAGTGATGCCTTTCGGTGTGAAAAATGCCCCCGTAGTGTTCATGGGACAGATGAACCTGATCTTCTAGTCATACATAGACCGGTTCGTAGCTGTGTTGATCAAAAATATTCTTGGGTACTAAGCATCAGAGGAGAAGCACACAAGACACCTACGAATGGTTCTAGATGTACTCCAAGGGCACTAGATTTATGGGAAGCTCTCAATGTGCCAGTTCTGGATTCAGGAGGTCCACATTCTAGGACATGTCATTTCAGTAGATGGAGTAGCAGGGGACCCCTCCAATGTAGAGACAATGTTAGCATGGGAGCCACCTCCAAGCGTGAAGGAGGTGCATAGATTCATTAGGTTGGGAGGATATTACTGGAGATTCATTCTTGATTTCTACTGAATATCAGCACCGATGACAACCTTGACCAGGAAGGGGAAAGCCTTCATGTGGACAGAGAAGTGCCAATAAGCTATCAATTAGTTAAGGCACAGTTTGATGAGAACCCCGATCATGAGATTACCAGATGAGGGTGTCGAGTACGTAGTTTTCTGTGACGCATCAGGAACTGAGTTTGGTTGCATCCTGATGCAGAGATAGGTAGTGATGGCTTATGGTTCACGCTAGCTTAGGCCACATGAGCAGAACTATGCGACCCATGATCTTGAGTTGGCAGCGGTAGTCTTTTCATTGAAGTTGTGGAGAAACAACCATATGGGTGAGCGGTTCATCGTCTACTCTGACCAAAAAAGCCTCAAGTATATCTTCTCACAGAAGGATCTAAATCTGAGATAGAGGCATCAGTTAGAGTTCCTCCAAGACTATGATTTCAAGATCATCTATACTCCTAGGAAGGAGAACAAGGTGGTGGATTCTCTTAGCAGAAGTTCACGCTCGTAGTTGTTTTTTGAGGTGACAGAGTAGTTAGCCACGTTTTAGTGATCCTCCGTGGACAGAGAGGATGCAACATACCTTTAGTCGATGGATGTTACCCCTCCACTCTTATAGAGAGTTATAGAGGCACAACTTGGGGATGTCTACTTTCAGACTTTACATGCTCTGTTATCCACATGACATGCTCATGATAGATATTCACAAGGTGGGGAGCACATACTTTTTTTTTCAGGGGATGCACTGTTGTACCAATGGTATTGCAAGAGGAGGTACTGAGGGATTTTCACACATCTCCCATGTCCATACATCCTGGAGTGGTGAAGATGTACCAGGATATCCAATGACAGTTCTAGTGGTCAGGCATGAAGAAGGTAGTAGAAGAGTTCATTTCTCGATTCCTTACATGCATGTAGGTGAAGGCTAAGCACCAGGTTCTTGTAGAATTAGCACACCCCCTAGAATTTCCAGATTAGAAGTGGGATATAATATCTATGGACATCTTGATGGTCTTACCACATATTTCCAAGGTGCATGATTCCATCTAGTTTATCATTGAACGACTCACTATGTTGGCCCTCTTCCTAGCTTCCAGGAAGACGAGTTCTATAGAGAGCTTGGGACGCCTCTATATAGAGAAGATAGTTCGGCTTCATGGAGTCCCTTCGACAATAGTCCCGTACCAAGACTCTTGTTTCATGTCTCAGATGTGGAAGGCATTGCAGGAGGCTTTTTGGAATCTGCTACTCTATAGCATGGTGTTTCGTCCCCATACCGATGGTGAAATGGAGAGGACCATACTGGTTCAGGAGGATATGTTGCAGGTCTGTATCTTAGACATTGGTTGCAGTTGAGAGGACAAACTACCACTGGTGGAGTTTTCATATAATAAAATCTACCACTCCTCCATTGGTATGGAATGTTTTTAGGCTTTATATGGTCGACCCTTCTGGTCACTGCTTTGCTAGACCGACCCTGGAGAGTTAGCACTCATGGGTCCAGAGTTGGTGCGAGCTACCACCTAGAAGGTGCAGATCATCCGAGAGCTGATGAAAACTGCACCGAGCTAGAAAAATTCTTATATAGATAGGCGATAGAGACCTATGGAGTTAGAGTAATGGGACAATGTCTTCCTTAGGGTCTCACCTCGGTAAGGGTTACAGAGATTAGGCTTAGGGGGAAATCTATCTTCAATGTTCATCAGACCTTTTCAGATACTGCCCAGAGTAGGTAAGGTGGCGTACTGCCTAGTTCTACCACCACAATTGCACCGAGTATGTGATGTCTTCCACATGTCACAGCTGAGGAGGTACGTGCATGACCCATCGCACATCATCAACTAGGGAGAGAAAGATATCGAGGATGGAGAGACTTGTTGAGTACATAGTGGATATCGAGGATCGGCAGGAGAAGATCTTTCCTAGGCGATGGATTCCCTTCATGCGCGTTTGGTGGCAGCACATGAATCTTTAGGAGAGCACGTTGGAGAGGGATACTCAGATCTGTGCCCAGTACCCACATCTTTTTGAATAGCTCTTATTTTGGCTTTTCGTGGGTGAAAAGTCCCGAGCAGGGGAGAATGTAAAGACTCATATTTTCCATGTATTATTTTTAAATGTTATATGGAATTATTTTGAGACCATAACTTTTGACGACATGCAATTCTGAGGCCTGGAGTGCCCAAAATTAAAGTTTGAAATAAATAAAAAATTTAAATAGCACATGTGAGCGATTTTCCTGTAAAAGTGGAAAAACTTTTAATCGAGTTCCTAGATCAGAAATCCGAGGGCACCATTTCATTCAGAGAAGCTACATTAACTCAGGTGAGTCCTAACATAAATTGGCATGAATCAGCTGCGAGTGTTAGTTTTTGGACGTTTAATGGAAATAAGATAAAATAATTATTTATTTTATTTATAAGATTATTTTCGGCACAACGATATTATTACACTATTTTAAATACATGCATATGTAAATTTTGTAGGGTTATACTCATAAACCTATGAATTGAGAGAGATCCTCTTAGAGAATCGGAGGATAAACTGTTGGCGGACGACGACGACGCATCTCAGATATGATGAACCTTGCCAATGAACATGGTGTGGAAATCGTTATTCAACTAGATCGAGGTACGGACTATTATTTTGATCATTCTTTCCCTGTTTTTGGATTTAGTGATGAACGTGGATCAGCCCATAAACATTTTGATCCGCAGATTGTGTGTTCTCAGGGGAGGGTGTTATTTTCGGTTTCTTTCGGGGAATTGATATGATAGTTGTTTTATTATTGTTTGATTTTTCTCCATTTGATTATACTAATGGGATCATATCAATGACATGACGAATGAAGGGGCATGTTTGTTCCTCATTTTTCCTTTTTATTTATTCCACCTTTTACTTGTGTTTTTCATGGAATAATGAAAAACAGATCATTGCGCATTCGTTCTGCTACACAACGATCCAAAATCGAATATCCGACAATGAAATAAAATAGTAGAGGTGTGATGATGATTGAGAATGATGAATCAGACCAGATTGGGAAAGACCATTCTTCAAGCATTCTTCACGGGGGTGGATTGATGCGTGTTTTCGAAGCCGATCAGAGGTACGAAACCAACATAATCAGCATTGTGGTGTTAGGGCGACCTAAAAACTTGAGTTTCATGGCGATCAGATAGTCGAATCATAGAACAGGGAAGAATGGGAGGCGCGATGGTGGAGGTTCATGATTCTGGAAAATTCTAGAATACACGACATGTTCCCTAAAGAACACAGCATGTGGGTCCTTACGCGGGACTCAACGTGTATCCCGTGTGATAAACGAACACAGGATGTAGTACACGACTGTGTACTCCACCACACGCTTAGACCCGGCCAGCTGCATGGGTAACCTCGTCTACCCATTACACGGGATGGAGCACATGATATAAATCCATGTACGGGCACACAACCATGTACACATAGAAGACCCCACTTACTCAAACATGACGTGTGATCTGTACTACATGTTGTGTACTAACTTTTCTACATGACAAGACTTACAACATGGGCCGTTGTACACTGGCATTACCCGGGGTCAGAAGACACAGCGTGTGACAGACCTACGCACCATTTAATTTTAGTACAATGCTAGATCTTCTTTCCCACTATATCTTGGACATGTTTCATTTTGGTTAGTTCCCCTTTTTCTCATTTCCCTGAAGGTTAGGTATCACTCCTTCTACATGAGTATGATCTCTTCAGTAGGACTTTCCAAGATAGAGTCAGGTATCCCTCCGAGAGGCCCGGAGAGAGATCTTTTATCCATTCTTGACCATAGGTAGAGTCAGGTACCAATGTGACTACTTCCACAGGATCCAATACTCTACCTATCAGGCGAATCCGAATGAGTCATAGTATCCACCAAGGCCCTAGAAGTGATCTTCATCTGTGTATTGAGATCTTTACCCACTCAGGGGTGTGTTCTCCCAGAATGAGTTTATCTATCTCTCATGACTTTTCTCGATAGACATTACTTCTCGGAAGTACGTCATCAGATCTATCAGACTCATGGAGTGAGTTCTCCCGAACGAGTGGATCATGGAATCTTTGAACTGAATCCCAAGAGGGGGTATGCGGTTGTGTGAGTTGTCTCTAGACTATGGGTCTGGGTTTTGATTATATATAGATTGTGTTATCCTATTATATGTTCAGTGTACATATACTTTATAGAGCTGATCGAGCCTTTACTTTCTGTATTGATTCATGGTTTTTAGTGTCCTCTACTCTGTATTGTTTTTCTCACCCCTAAGCGGGCTTTTCCCACACGTGTCATGTCTTGTGCAGACGAGCAGCCTTTTGACAAAGTCCAGGGCGAACCAGGACAGGAATGAGCCATCTGAGTTCCCTACAGGCCGAGGTGTTCCTAAAACTACGAGAAGCAGTCCCAATACCTATTTGTGTTTACAGGATGGACTTTTTAGTTTTTAGACTCCTGTTTTTGGTGGGCTTGTATTCTGGCCCAGTTTACATTCAGTACTTTACAACCCGTCGTACTCTCTTGGTTGGTTTCAGTTGTATAAATTCATTCTATTCCTTAGTGGTTCTTTTACATTTCAGGATTTTTGGTCTTGGATATGTGTGTGTGTGTGTACAAGTACTTAAGAAATGCCTCCCATATTATTAATATGCCTACAAAGTTCTAGTTACTAGCCCTTGGCCTACTTGAGGCGGGCTTGGGGAGTCGGGGTGCGGGTCCCAGTAGGTTGGGTCTTGACATGATATTCTTGTTTTTTTCTCTCTCTCCATCTAGGCTAGTGCAATCCATTGGATTTGGTTTTTCAAACCATTTTCTCTCTCATCAATCTTGTTGATCTAATCTGAATGCCAAGAATGAAGTGTGATTTTGATATTTCTCATTCTATATTGAGATCATCAAAAAAAGAAAAAGAAAGAATTGGGTATTTCTGCTCTAGCTGCTCTAGAAAATCCTGATCATGAAGATAGAGTAGCTGTACTGGAAAAGGATGTTGAATAAAACAGGATGTTATCGGGTAATTCATTGAAACTTAATGTTATTTAGAATAAGGTATGGTTATAGTGGTTTTCATAAAAAAGGAATTTCTACCCTATGATTTTCTATATGTTTTATAATAATGTAGAATTTCAGTTTGAACAAGATGGTGCTAATTAGATTAGAATCCATGTCAAATGAAATATTTTTTTATCAATAAAGTGGGATAAATGTTTAGGTGTTCCTCATGATCAAATCTATGATGACCACCATGGAAGTATTCTATAAGTCAGTTATTTTTTTATGAGGATGATCATGAACTGAAAAAAGGATATGGAACAACCAGAAGACATGTTACCACTGTGTTAGATGGAGAATGTAGGATGGTTATCATGTTTCTACCGCACATTCTTTTCCCATGGAAGGGTGACTCACTACACTAGGGTATCAAGATGTTTATTTTCTTTCTCTAATGACATAAGGTCACAAGATTAAGCTTTGTAGATATATCATGGTATATATGTGTGATATGACCAATAAATCCTCAATATATATATATATATTTGATCTATCTGAAGATGATTTCTTCCATGTTGGAAGCCAAGGGCCTGGTACGTGATGATGAAGAGTCTGTCATAGACTATAGTGGTTTCAGTATTGTAAGTGACAATTGTTCGTGAATGAAAATTAAGAGGGCCCATGTAAAATATATTGGGTTGGTGATTTTTGGGATGTTATATGTTCAGTATAATGTAGTTGATCATCCAACCATACGTAAAGATGATGTTGATAGGGAATGGAGATTAACGATGTTGTTGAATAATCTGATGAGGATAAGCAAAAATCTATCGTTAAAAAGGTAGAAAAGGAACAATCTACAAATATAGTGATTGACCCTGATGTTTCACCAAAATATTCTCTTATTATCATTATAGCTCTTTGTATATCTAAGAGGTTTCCAAAAAGTGAAAAGATAGATAATACTAATGATGAAAAGACTCAGGGATCTGTATAAATGATATAACAATGTACCAAATCCACTGAAGCGGATTGTGATGATGATAAAGAGGAGGAGGAAAGGGAATTAGAAGATGTTAATGGGGATGATAAGGAAAATGAAGGGGATGTAGATGATTAATATAGTGATGATAAATACTTTTAACTGTGTGATGTTAGTGGCAGAATCCAAATAAAGGATGTGGAGATTACTCCAAAGAAATTAGTTTCATTTTTTGAGGGGGATTAATCACCATATGTTGAATTTTTTCATGTACTCCACCTATTGATGAAGTTGAGGATATTTACTTTGAAACTTGTAAAGTTATTTGGTATTCTTCTATAATTGAACATTTGAATGTGATGGCTGCAATAGAATAACATGTTCCTGAAGAAGAAGAAGAGGAGGAGCTTATTGAGGAATAATAAAAATATGAATAGTTGATTTACATAAATGTTGATAAGACTTTTTGGATGAGAATGTAGACGTGTTGAAGCTATACGTCCCTAATATTGTCACATAGTTTTAAGTCAAGACTGTCAATGCTTCCAAATAGAGCTTGGATGCTCAAACGTTAAAATAAAATCCTTCAAGCATTGTACAGTCTATTGATGTATAGAGTTCAAATGTTGTTTTAGTGGTGTTTGTACGTATTGATGTTTATGGATGATGGGATGATACCATGTTTGATGAATGGTATAAATTTACTAAATTTCCATCAATGTTTAGTGTTTGTAAGGTTAATTTAGAAGAATATCACATGGAATCATTGATAGTTCAAGTATATTTTGATGGGCTATTGAAGAAGCGTTTTTCTACTAGATCTCAAGCACTAGAACATGCTCCAAAACCAGTTTTTTGTTCCAGTTAATGTAGTCAATAAGATTAAGTTGGATGCTTCTGGGAAAATATTTATGTTTTATTTTACGTTGATGTTATATAACCGTCCTCCTTAATTGAATTTCATTTATTAGAAGCATTAAAGATACATATTCGAGTTGGTTATACAAAATATCCAACCAATGATGATGTATCACATTTATTGGGTGGACGATGTGAATAAAAAAATTATAAGTGAGTTGGATACTATCAATGTTATGATTGAGGACTTGAATTCCCCATTTACTACTTCTATGGAAGGTATCCTTTAAAACCTAGAGGATACATCTTCATATACGTCTATTTTTTTCTTATTCTCCTCTTATAGTGTTTGATGTTGATCAGTTAATGACAGTTGTCAGATATGAGCCATGAGCTTCTTATACCTCTACATTATATATTGTCACAAATTATCCCCAATAGACTTTGATCATAATTCTATATAATTTTTATCATATTCTTTTATTGATTACCAACTATACCAATGATATGAAAACTAACTAAGAATTAATAACCATAGAAATTAAAGACTATCTCTCTCAGATTTACACAAATCACGTAAGAGATGCCAATTTCAAATTTTTGTTTGATAATTTGAGAATGCCTCATGTGAAACAAGATTTCATTGAGAATGCACGACATCCCAAAGTGATGTCCCATGTTTGGAACCATTTTATGGAAGAGAAATACGATTTATTTTAGTGAGATGGATTGGTGTGTCCAAATAAAAATGTTTTTCATGAATCTCATGAAGCCTTTTATTCATGTCTATGGACAAAAATTGTCTGACCATGAAGTTGTCTCATTACTCATGTTTTTCCCCTCAAACCAAGAGTTTCTCAATATCCATTAAAACCATTTCATACATAGTTCCATTCATTATCAATATCTTCTGCTCAATCATCAAGACACATCAGGCTAGTTGTTACTGTGAAGAATAGCCTCATTCTTTAGATGGACTCTCTTTTGGTGCTTTATCTATATTACCTTATCCTGATCCTGCTACATTGTATATGGAGCATGAAAATTCCAAGGCTAAAGGAAAATAATTGATTGACCCCTCTATGAAATCTTGATCCTTATTTATATGGGGTTAGATATTTTTATGGGGTTTGGAAGGTAAAAAAATTTTGATAATAATTTTTAATGAATTTATTTTTCATACTATACTCTTTTATCCTTGTTTTTATAATGAATTCTTGAACTTTTTGATAACCCCAAAAGGGGGAGAATTTTATGGAATATTTGAAACCTTATGGAAATTTTTGTTTAATTACAATATTGTCTCTATGTTATCTTGGAAAATATATTTTTTTAATCATTTTATTATTTCCTTTGACACTTAACCTCTTATTTTTTTCTTCATGGATACCATCTGCACTTATAAGGAATGAAATGTTTTGATTTATACTACCTTTTATACCATCTTTAAACTTTTTTAATACATTTTATTCAATGATTTGTGATCATAAAAGGGTGATATTATTGGCCACATAGTTTTAATGATAAATAAAATCCTGATTCTGAGGTTATTAATATGTTTCATGTTTCTTTATATGGAATATGTATTTTGAGTCAGGTGTAAAAAATCACTATTTAAGAGACACCATTGATGTTGGAACCACCTACTCAGGACACCGTTTTCGAGGAATCGTCACCAACATAAAAATATCACTATGTATAAGATACCTCCCTGATATCACATCTCCACAATTTCATGTAACAGATCTCAAAAATTGAAAACGTATAAGACACTATTAGTCAACACAACATATGGATGTCATGGTGCCAAAACAAAACTTTTTCTAAGTATGAGATACTGTTCAATAAGTCACCACAAATTTCATAATTCTAATAAAAAATTTCAGCCATGTCTAAGAAACCATCAAAACTTACAATGGCAGAACAAACATTTCTTGTTGATACACCTCCAGTGTAGTGGAAGTTTGGATACGTCTGAGACACAACCAGTGCCAAAACGCCGTGGTCATTCCACCCGAGCAGGAAACTATCATATTTTGATACAACCCATGATAAGAAAAGACTAACATCTTATCAATGCGTCTTTCTGAATTTTATTATTCTATCATCAATATTTTTTGATGATAATTCAATTTACTATTTTAATGATTATTTATGGAATTTTCACCAAAATAATTGATTGATTTCTTAGAACATGCAATACAGGGAAGAATTTGATCTGGATATTCTCATTGCTACTTCTAATAAAAGTGAAAAACACTCCCTCATTGAAATATAGATGAATATAAAAATAGATTCATGAGATGTGGTAGTGAATTAAGTGGACTGATAGAATGATGAAATCTTGAACTCTTCCTGAACACACATTGAGTTGAACCTGCTATAAACATTCAACTAGGAATCTAAACTGCACTATCACATCCAATGACTTTCTACACTCAATGAACAATACTCTATGAAACTTTGTTTTCTTGATGGTTTCAATAAAACCCAACTCAATTTTGAATTTTTAATCAAATCACGAGTCACAAGATAAATTTCCCCAGATCAAGAACTAATAATATATACTCTTATATATTGTAATATTCTATTTGTATTTATTAATTTTTGGGTAGTGTGTGTACATACCCTTTTTTATCAAACACACACTGTGTCCTATTCAAAACTAGAATATTGTCAATATTTTCACATCATATTTTTATATTTATTTGTCCCATGGATAAGTGTGGTAGAGGACATTGTGTGGCATGTTTATTCATAATTCCACAAATAATTATGGAGGATGCCATGTGTGTCTGGGAATCTGTGTTAAATATTGTGAAACATGATAGAGGTTGTTGAAAAACTTGTTTATTTTATATAAACTGCTCTGTTGTGGGTGATCACTAGGTGGGGAAGACTAAGACATAACTTTAGACTAAAAATAAGGTATTAATTATTTCTGCTGTGTGTTTTTAATTTGGTATTACATTATTTTTTCTTTAAAATTGAAATGTTTTTATCTAAAAAGAAAATATATACTTTTATAGTTTATCATATATTTTTTTCATATAGAATTTTGATCAAGGAAACTGATTTCAATGGATTTAATAATTTTTATATTATTTATTTGATGCCTAATAAATCATTAGATAACTCTTTAGAAATATTAATATCTATATGATAATACATCTTTTGATAAAATGGTTTTTTAGAAATATCTGGGGGATTTAAAAATAATCCACTTTAGATAGAAATGTTTATTATGTACTCACTTTAAAAACATTTGATACCAAATTTTGGTCATAGTGAGAATCTCAAGAGGGGGTGAATTGAGTACCAAATATATTATATTTATAAAAATTGTCTAATCTTATTTCATCATTGTTTCCAGAAAATTCATTCGCACTTTCCATTTTTTATGATTCCAATTACTTTTCTCCAATCAGTGGGGATAAGGAATTCCCATTGGTCCATGTTTGTGTTGGATCAATTATCAGGTTACCAGGGTACTTGTGATGGATCATAAATAGTTTGATCCATCTCTTTCATCACATATACAAGATTAGGTCCCACTAGATTCTTCTATTTCATTTCATAATACCGATCTAAAGTCAGACACCATATATCATATGGATCATCAGATGGTTACATTTGAATAATAGAATAGAAACAATTTTTATATGGGAATACCACTATAGTATTGTGATTATCCCTAAATCATTTTTAATCTATTAAACATGATATTATTATGTAATCTAGAGTTTGAATGGTTCTATCAGACTGACTATCGATATGAGGGTGATAAGATGTACTAAATTTTAGTATTATATCCAACAATCTCTAATGGATTATTCAAAATAAAAAGGTAGAAATCATTTATCGATGGGATATAATGTTGAGTGGTAATCTATGTAGTCTTACAACCTATTCTGAATATATCATAGTTACTTAATAATGAGAAAAATATTCTTGAATAGAAAAATATATGCTAAGATTATAAGGAGATTGCATATTAATAAAATATAATTATTTCCTTTACATATCATGGGGATTCCTAAAATGAAATCTATGGTTATTTTGTTAAAATTACATTATAATATGGTAAATGTTACCAGTATACACATATATTTCTTTACGTCATCCATATCATGTTGGTATACTAATAATTTCCATTAAGATTATGTAATATCCCTATTCATTTTATCACAAAATATGATTTGAATCATATCATTATACATCACAGTGATTCATATATGAATATAAAATGGTGATCTATTCGGATCATCTAGAACATCCATTTCCAACTCTAGTTTTTGTGGGAAAAACCTAAATTCAAAACCTTATAAATGCGACATTAGAAAAGATGAACTATGAAATATTCAATTTATATTTTTATATGTTTACATAGTCTTTCAGGCCTCTTTAATTATCATAGGAATGGAAGGTTGATCTTTTTTGGGAAATTTAAGATGATGTTAATTTTATTACACTATTTTCCATACTTTTCATTCCCATTAATATCAGGACCCTTGAAATCCTCATCAATGATTAGGTTCTGAAATCCTTTATTCATAGAAAATCATCCAAATTAATCATGTTCATAAATGGTAATAGATCAAACAAGAATAATCCTTCATCAGATACATATTATTTGGTGTGTATTGATCTCATTTTTTTCATCATATACATTATTCTTTCATGATACATATATATAGAAAACATATCCGCATAGATAATATGTTTCTAATTATGCATCATGATAATCACTATACCCAATTATAGATCTTGTATTGGGTAGTTCTACTCATTAGACATTAATTTTATGGAAGAAATTTCTATCATTTTGTTATCTTTAATGAGTACAGAAACTAATCCATTTTTTGAAAAATAGTTTTAAATCAAAAACCATTCACCACCTGTGGGTAATATGTGTATTGGTGTAGTTATTATCCTCTTATCTAAGTCATTAAATAAAAAATTCCATTCATTAAACTATCCAATATTTACTCCCTTCTATGTTATCTTAGTATGTGGTGAAGACAATAATTATATTTTTATCAAATATCTATGATTGTTCCATTTTAAAACAAGAAACTATGTAGTTCTATCACATATTCAAATCTAAGACACCCTTTAATTTTATTTTTTATAAATGATAAAATGATATCTATTAACTAGGGATAAAATTCTAAAGGATTGTTAAATTATCATTACTAAACTCGCATTAAATTTAGGTTACATAAAATTATTATCTCTAAATGGTTCTTCATTACATCCTGAAGATGCTTCTCATGTTACACCCTGCATTTGGTGTGGATAAGAATATTATCTCTAAATACTAAAATAATATTTTCAATGTAATACCTATGTAATCTATTACTTATGTCCATAATGATTTATTGAGAATCATTCAGGCCAAATAGAATCAATATGATGTAATATTTCCCTTATATTGTAATGAAATCTATTTTGGGTTATCACCTTACACCTTTAAATAATTATATCCCAATTGAATATCCACCTTGGAGGTGTATTGGTATCTACATAGCTAATTAACATGTCATCAATCCATTGTAGAGGATATATATTATTTAACCTGATCTTTTTGAGGTCATGATAATCAGTATAGAGGAACATTATCCCATTATCCATCAAACAAAAATAACCAACACTCCCCATAATGAATCACATTAAAATATACTATCAATATCCTGAATGTCTTATATTTGATAATTTATCTCTATAATTTCAATAAAAATCATTTTAGAGGATTATTTTATATTTTTAATGTTTTTGGTATATGTTAATTTGATAACTCACCCTCTAATCTTGGATAAATATTCGATAATTCTTCGGGGAACATAGTTGTAAAAGACATTACAATTTGAATTAAATCAATGATTATCACATCCATAGAGTAAAAAAAATTTAGACGTATTCTTACTAACAATT
The DNA here is from genome assembly GCA_963277665.1 of Viscum album. Taxonomy (NCBI): domain Eukaryota; kingdom Viridiplantae; phylum Streptophyta; class Magnoliopsida; order Santalales; family Viscaceae; genus Viscum; species Viscum album. Next base: position 323,486,261 of record OY728127.1, read on the forward strand.
AAATAATATAAATGATTTGGATAATTATTATAAATTATAATTATCCTCCTCCAAACACTTGTATAGAATTAGGATGGGGGGGGGTGATTTTCCATTTTTGTTGAAATGGTTGAAAATAGGATGAGTGTTGAATGTGAAATTCATTTATTCTATTAAATAATTGAGATTATATCATCTAAAATATATTTCTAGGTTCCCCTCCATCCAAAAAATAAATATTTTTCTCATCCCCTTGAGGTATTTTTTAGTATGCTTTATCCCATACTTTTTACAAGTAGGATGTTTCACATTCCATACCCATGAGATTTATCCATATAACAATTTATTCACATCTCCATATGTTTGATACACTTTAGATTTTACGATATATATTTGTAAATATAGGGAACATCATAAAATTTCTTTATAGTTTTCAGGGACTCAAATCGTCATGTCTTTTCATATACTTGACATTCTCCCAAAAAAAGATGTTTTCAAAATTAAATTTTTTTTAATGACGAATAATGAGTCATATATTAAATCCATGTAAATTTTTCCCCATATTCTAAGATGAATGTATATTAATTTTAATCAAGGATAATTAAATAACTCTCAATTTTTTTTCAGATAGTTTGAGGAATTTATTTATCCAAAAAACATTTCCCATAATTATTTTCACACCATCTTTTGTATCTCATCCTATAGAATAATTTCCCATATCATAATACTCCATTGATCATATCCATCATTTATGGGACAAGAAATAATAAAATTATCAATTTCATTTCAATTAACAATGTATAATATCATTAAATTTCATTGGATCTATTGTTATGTTACTAAGGGATTGGAATATCCAATTTAAATTAGTGAATTTATTATATAATGGTATCGTTTGAAAATTTATCTATTATAGTTGAATGAGGGTGTTTCTATTAATTCAATTTTATATTAAAAACATGATTATATTGAAAAATTAATTTCATAATGTTCTCTACTCGAACTCTTATTGGATTTAGCATCTCATTTTGGCATTCACCCCATTACACCTCACCGTGGTTATTGAATTGGTTTCTCATATTTGAAAACATTTTAAAAAATAATGAAAAAATAAGGGATGATAATTTAGAATCTATTTGTATCATTTATGGGAATCAATTATCATTAATGTGAAAACATATAAATGGAATAAATTCCCAAACATGTGAATTTATTGGATTCAGTATATGTTATCCATGATCATTTTATTAATAGAAGATCTTATAGGAATTTTTTGTTCCCTTACAAGTAGTGTGAAATAATGAGTGTAGGGTTTCCTATTTTTTGTATGCTATGTTATGATCAATTAATTTCCAATTCCCCCATATCTTGTTTATTACCACTTGGTACAATTATTCTAGAGGCACATCCTTTTTAGTACCCATAAGTGGACCTATTTTCATGGAAACCACATACAACATAATTTATGGATTTTTCTATACTATTTTTATCCCTATGGAATTCACTTGGGTATTATAATCCCAATCCCTAAAATCTAGGCTTTACATAGATAATAATAGGGAAAAATGATATTTTAATACACTATGATTAATTATTTTTTACATAAATGGACACATATTATAATTCCAACAGACCGTGATGCCTAGTGTCATTAAAAAATTAAATACATAGCATAATAACATGAAACAATGGTACAATGACATTATTTAAAAACAATACTACATATAATTAAAATTAAATTTCACATTGTAAACTTAATGGGATTACATAAGGATATAAATCATAAGGGTATGAACTATAAATACATGTAAAGGATTAATCAAATCATAACATGATGAATGTAAGAACATTTAGTCCCAAAGAATATCATAGAGACATAAAATGGATGATAATCTTAAAAAATATAGCTGATGCATGTTGTAAAAAGATAAAATAATGGAATCATTGGAACGTGAAAACAAAATAAAACATGAAATCATAAATATATTTCATGTCTACCCAACATGATAAAATATCATTGTGTTCTTAGAATTACCCAGAAATCACCATTCATGGTATCTCATGAGCTATGAACAATTACCAATACATTAGAGAAAAATATTAGTTTCAGAAAACTCATTACATTAATAGAATATAGATACCTAAGTTTTTCACCTAGATTATACAACATAAGGATCCCATTTATCTAGTTCAATCTCATGATTAATGAGTGTGGGATAAATATATAGATTTACCCAATAATTCAATGTTAAGTAAGTCATGGTCAATACCACTGAGGGGAAATGGTGTTGGGTAGTCACACAAAAATGATTATCTTATTAAATGTACAAATAATTTTAAAAATATAATAAGGGTACATAATGATTCTCAAATGAGATTCATGATAGTGAATTGTTTACATAATAACATGGAATCAATAATGATAGTAAGAGGGATTAATAAAAACATATACCCACATGAATTATTAAATATAAAAGGTACAATATATTGAGGGTTATTTAATAATGAAGTGATGGATAAGACCTTTAACCTTTATTGGGTGCTTCAAAAATATTTACAGAATCTTTTTAAGATCTTGGGAAAAAAAAATTAGGGATATTGGGAGGGAATGTATGGGAAACGTTTTCTCAAAGTGTTTCTAGTGAAGAGGAATGGGATATTGGGTGGGGTGTTTATCAGAAGAGAATAAAATTATTTATTAATTTTTATAATTATGTTATAAAACCTATATCATAATATAAACATGAATATAAGACTTTACAAGGGTTTTCTCTTTTGTTTATTCAAATATGGTGTGGTTTGAACTGTTCTACATGAATAAAAACATATAGAATTAATAATATACCCCTATTGACGTGGAAGTGAGTAATTATCCTAGATAATTTATTTTTAACCATAAAATAAAATATTGGTTTACGAGGATTGATTAATAGTGTATAAAATTAAACACATAACATCAAATATAAATCATATTAAAAGGAAAAATAGAATATTGGTCATGGATACTTACATTGTTATTTATTACATCACTTGTCATGTTTTATGATATTCTAATACAAATGAAATATTGTTATCATATTTAATTTTTCACAAAAATTAATCCATCTTAGATAATTTTGAAAAATTTAATGTTGGATAATTTCAATATGATTATTTTTAAAATAAAATTCATTTAATCGAAAAATTTATTTAATATTAAAATTCACACTTTCAAATCATAAATATCAATTTATTGAAATATATAAGTTTTTATGATGATAGCATGATATAGGTATTAAAAAATGTACACGTCACATCATTAAATTATATTATAATATATTTATATATATAAATAAATATTTCATAATAATTATACTATAATCAAATAACATTTATTTCCAAAACTTTGAAATCATCAAAAATAATTCTTTCATTGAAACTATATATTTATATGAAATAACATTTTTTCTCAATTTATACAAATATATTTTTTTATAAAACTCATTAATTATTCATATATTAATTAATTATAAAAAGGGGTAGAATAATTATTTTTTTATTAAATATAAAAATATGAATATTCTGAATTTTATGGTCTAGATACATTACCACTTTTTAATATATTTTCTTTCCTAAGGGTAATGTGTGAGACACTAATACTTCCAAGGGGTGGTTCGATGAATGTGGATTTGTTCTTGATCTTAATAAACATGAACATATCTTATAATTGGTTTCTCTCAAGATTTATATGTTGAATCATAGAACGATCGTGTTTAAGGTCCTAACTTAGTGATTCCATCTCCCTAGAAGGATCTAATAAATATGATTAATATGGATTAATCATTCGGTTTGAGTCCACCACATCATTTATTTATATCAATTAGTATTTATCATCACCATTAATATATAACAATCTTAATGGACTATATACAATGTTTATATGATTAATCATTATGATTAGTAATTGTATCTTAAAGCTGACATTATATAACATCAGACAATCTAAAATAACTGTGGTTGTTTAGTTTTCTTATTTAATATATAAAATTAAAATTGAATTTATTAATTTGAAAACTAAATTTATGGAATTTCATTTGTTAACCTTTGTGACATTATATATCCTATACCTAGACCTTCTCAAGATTTTCTACATAGGTTCACTATCCCTCTCATGGTAGTAAAGTAAAATAAACATTATAAATAAAAACAGTAATATTATAATAAACTAAAACCTTCCCAAATATAAAATTATATGACCCAAGGTTAACATGGATAAAATATTAAATAATTATTTGTATTTAAATAATATAATTCCCCCAAAGATAGACATAGAGAATAACAAAAGGATTAGAATCATATACTTAAATACATACTAATTTGAATTTTATTCCCCTATGATCATTTCTCAAGAATCATTATCCTATAGAACATTTCCTATATATCTTAGAGATTGTAACCATATTTATAACAATGGTAGTAGAAAAAAATAAATGGGTGGTCTTAGATTCTTACATGGGATAATATATCAAAAGAGTCCTAATATAAACATGAGGGATAATGTGTGAATGAATGAATTACAATAATATGATATCATAATACCACATATGATAATAAAAAATAATGATAAAGATTAAAAAAATTCAAAAATATCATTATAAAATACTAAAAGATAATACATAGCATAAAACACAAATTAATAAGAAAAGAATTCGAGTAAGAAATACAATTTAACAAGAATTTAAAAATAAAATGAAATCCAAAAACATAATATAACATTGTAATGTCTTGAAATTATGGAATAATTATCCACATATTATTTACTATCATATAGACCCAATATTCCCATTAACCTATTCCCTTATAAAGTTGTGGGTAGTGTTAAATTCCATCACACTCATCCTTTGGCAACATAACATCTTCCTAAACAATTCATGTAATATTTTTTTATAATGAGATATAATACATTACCAAATGAATTAGATAGACCTATAGGTCCAACCCAAATAATTATCTATACATTTGTGTGCCTTGTTAAATTAAAAAAAATCATCATCTCATAATGTGATGGGTTTAGAACCATGTGGCTCTTTCCTTTTAGACTTTTGGGGTTGTATGTGTCATGAAAAGATTTTTAGGTGTCTTGGAAAGAATATTTTGAGTTAAGGAGTCTTTCACCATGAATCTCTATGATATTCCACAATGTAGGTGGTGTTTTGTAGAGGCTATGGATATACCATATCAAATATAGCAGATATACAATAATCATACAGAGTTATGACATAGTTATCAGTTGTGATATAGGGACCATAAGAGTATGGGGTTCATATCCATTAGTATTTTCGCATAGATATACCATTGAGGAAGGTTGTAGCACATCCCATTTGAGGTTTTATTTCATGGAGTGAAGAAACATAAAAGGTCATATCAATTATATGACATGGATTGGATGGTTTTGTAATAATTCATCTAAGTTGGAATTTTTTTAGGTTCATCCAATTTTAGCACACCTATGGCATGGAGCTCAGATACGTAACAGTCTCTACTCCAGGATTCTAGGTTCTAAGTCATGGTGGATTAGACTATACCTTATTCTTTCCCCTATTTTATATGATATAAACCTTTAAAATCACTATGTTCCTCATGAATTCATTATCCAAGGGTCTATGGAATGACTTCTTTCCATTTTTACATATTATACCATATGGTATGTTGTTTTGTAGAGTGGTCCATAATGATATTAAATTGTCTTACAATTATTTCTCTATGTATAAATATCCCAATCCCCTTAGTACCAAAATTCCTGCAAAACATTTATCTCAAACCCTAAGAATCATGAATTAATTTTAATGAATTTATATCCCATTTTTATTAGATTCTATCTTGAGTTCCCACATTTCGTTCATTGGGATACAATGTGTGTTCTACCATTTCTTCTTCAAGTTTCATTAAAGGTATATGTAAATTCAACATTTTTTTATATTTTTTTGTTATGGATTTTTATTTCCATGTTTGTAATGAAATTTTCCATGTTGTTGTTGTTGTTATTGTTGGTTTGTGGGGTCCTTGGAGGGGAATAAATTCTTCAGGGGGAGGTGATTAGGGATCCATCTCAACATTCCTTTATTTGCTGAAGAATATTCATTATTTATGGCTAGGGATTGTTTTTTCTCATGTTATATTATGTATGATCATAAAAATATATTGATATAGAATATATATATTACAATGCAATTAACCTAATTTAATGTTAATATTGATTAATGATATAATCTATTCATAGTAATCAATAACATGTGTCTAAACCATGATAATTGTACTCATCTTCATTTGTAGATAGTTTTCTTGGAATTTTATTCTTATTCAGATTTATTGTTATAATATGGTTATGATATTGTAAATATAATTTTTATCAGAATGTAAATATGGAAATTTATAGTCGTCTAATGAAAATAATGATGAATGATTCAGGAATCCATATATTTTTTAATTTAATGGTAGTCAATTTGATTCTTGATGAATTTATAAACTGATTTCATTCATGAATTACATAATAAGTGTTAGTATATGATGTGATGTAGCATCTCTAATTGTGGATAAAAATAAAAAGGGAAGTTTAAAGAGAGTTGTTTTCCTAACAATTTTATCAATATTGTTTTGATTCTAGATATCATATTTAAATAAATTATATCTCAGGACTATGGATAACTTATGATAACCATATCTAAAAACAATTATAATTCAATTGTTACATTCAATATGGAATATAAACATTTTTTTATAAAGATAAATGTTTGGGGTTAGTGTTTCTTCTATCATTGGTAAGGATATATGCATTGTGTTAGTACTTTGAGGGCCTATTTTCATATGATTTTTGAAATAATTTTTTTACAGAATGGTTTCCATATTTGATGTGACTATTTATTTCTACATTTGTTTATTTGAATATATGTGATAATTTATTTGAAATGTTATTTGTTCCAAGGATAGATTTTGGTTGATATAATATAGATGTAGAGGCTTGTGTTTACGGATGAATTTGATGCATGTGATAGTTAGATACAGAAAGACGTTTGTGGTGGTGTTTGGGATAGAACCACAGTTATTGGAATGGAATGGATATATAACTATATATTATTGTGAAGAATGTATTATTCTTTCTTGTTAGCGAATCTACTTATAATTTGGGTTCATGGGTTTTTTTAACTTCATTATATCCTTCACTTCTTGATGAAGATGGATATTCATTGTTTCACCTCTATGGGTTTTTATATTATAATTTTTTGATATCATATGTGGAATAATGAGAGGAAATGATTTAAAAAAAATTCTTCCATTGGTCTATCAATTTTTCATATTAAAAATATTATAATCATGAGAAATTAAGGACTCGAGTGGATACTTCTTGGATGGAATTTCCAACACACCGATGATAAATAAAATTTAATTTGGAATAATAGTGTTGGTGAATTAATGAATAGAAAATTAATTTATGTAATGTTAAATTGAATAATTATGGACGTTATCTAATTAAATTTCTATTAAATTATTTGGTTCTTTTTGGATATCAAGACCTTATAAATTTAACCAATTGTCTAATTAACGACAGATATAATTGTGGACATGACTATATTAATTCCGTTACTAATATTGTGTGTTGTATTATATATTATTTATGATTTCATAATCTACTACACCCTTTTCAGTTTGGTGGGTGATACCCATTTGAATATGGGATGATCTTTTCCCCTATATCCAGGTTAGTGAGGGATGGATAGATAAAAAATCCCACTATATATGCTATGAATTGTTTTTGTTTGTATTATTATTTTGTATGAAAGGTGGTTAGTTTTTCCAAATATGTGTGTTGTGGTTTGTAATGGATTATGGTCATTTATTGTTCAGTTAACTCCAAATATATTATCCAAATAGATATTATTGGTGCGAAATGTTTGTGTTTGGATGGATTAAGGTGCATAATCACTACATCGGATGTGATATATTTAGGTATAATATTAATTATATAATACATTACATATGCTAAGTGGTTGATCCTCGAAAAAAAAGTTACATTATCATGTGATTTTTAATAGATTATGTGAGGATGTGATACCCAGGGATCACATTATGATACTTTGATGGTGTTTCATTGAGGGGATTCTTTTTTTTGGGATATAGATCATAACTTATGATGTTTGGAAACATTAAAAGACAAATGGTGATTTTTTTGGGGCTCACTTTTTTATGTAATACAATATATTATCCCATTTATGTGATGATCTATGAATGATATCCATAGTGAGTAAGGGAACATTATATACCTATATAGGTGTGAATGAAGTATCACATTATTTTTCTAGTATTTGGTATGATTTAATTATCTTTTTCATGACACTAATTTTGGAGGATGATAAATAGTATACCTATTAATGTAAACCTATATATACATATTTTCATGTCTTCATGGTAATTTCATATATCCGGATGGATATAACTAGATCATGTTTTAGAATGAGTTGTTTCGGATTCACTGATGTGAATGAAATTACATTTTAGTACTTGCAGTTTAACTTTCTAGAGATTATCAAGTATATATAATTACATTTAAATAATTGGGTTTTCATTACCTTTATCTGATGAGGATTTTATTGTTGTAATTTTCTAATATATTTATACTACATTGGCTTTAAGGGGATAATTCATTGAATTTTAATTTTCATTGTAAAATACATCTTATTACATCTCATGCACTATTAGAGTTAAGAATTGGGTGGTCAATATCATCTTACTCCATTTTTCATATTGAGAGGGTTATCTTTGGGGGAAGGGTACCTGAAAATATGGTATCGGAGGATCGTGTAGAAGGATAGGATGGAGTTTGGAGTATGTAATATGCGAGACAACATGGGTTTGTAGGGAAACAATTTTGGATTTATATAGTGATGAATTTAAAAAAGGGATACTCGTTAAGACCAATGTGTTTAGAGACCCCTGTCATCTATAACATGGACTCTTTTGTTTTTTATGCCAAAAGTGCGACGTTATATCAGTTATAGGATAATGTCCTTGGAAATAATCAAGCATCATTTTTATTTTTTCATGTGTTTGTAAATGGTATAACTTGGGATTATGTTATAAACTACAATACATATGTAGATAATTAATTAATGTTAAAAATTATATATTATAGTATTAGGAGTCACTAACCATTTGACATTTTGATGATATATCTCTATGAAGACATAAAAATTAGGTTCATGTTGAGGATAATAAGATAGATTCTCTAGAACATCATTGTTGAGTAAGGGTCCCAAATGATACATGCAAGAGGAAACATTGAAATTTCTTACAACAATTTATATATAGTTATGAGAACTTGATTTTGGAATCAGTGATAGATTATTGGTTGGAATAGGTTGGTATATCTTGTATTTTGAATCATTCTTAGATGGTTAACTGGGTGTTTTGTCTTTAATGAATATTTTTGGGGTTGTAGGGAATTGGTTAATCATGTTACATGGGAATAATTAGGATTTAGAGGTCTCATTAGAGATGTTTAGGGACAAATTATAATGGAGTTTGTTTCTTTGAATATGAATGTCATCACTAATAATGTTTTCCTTGTCCATTTAAATGGGATTTTTAGTGTGTGGTAAAATGAGATATATTACTAGATATATATTTGAAATTATACAAGAAAATTTACAGATTATGTGTCATGGACAAGGATCCATTAGTAGGATATAAATACATAGATCCAGTATATTGTCACCCCATTTATACAATAGACCTACCTCAAGGTTTTGGGGAAGATAAACGTTATTGAATGAATGCTGTCTAGAACCATGTCTTCTTAAATGTGGGGTCATTCAGATTCCTCACAAAGTAGATATATGGTATAAGGTTCATAGTTTTATTGAAATAAGATAATTTTATCAGAAAAAGATAGGTATCACCCCTCATCTATTAATTTCTCTATGGTTAGTGGATCTAAAGTAATTTATAGTGGATCAAATTCCTTCTTTTTTAGAGGAGAGTGTCATCAGTAGTGAGTTTTACCAACCATTATGGGAATGAATCAAGCACCAGGATTTCCAATTTAGTTTCCTTTATTTGAGTAAGAATAATCTTATGTAGGAATATGATGTTCTAGATTGTCTGAGAAGAGAGGATTCAGGATAGGTAGAATGTATCCCAGAGATGGTCGTCACCATCAGAGAGTCGAGCACAACCATAGAGGTGGTCATAATTTTGGTTATAGAAGCTATGGGGTATTCCATTGTTAGATTCATGCTTTTTTTATTTCCCACATTGGGAGATCTAGAGAACATTCAGGGTTCCCTTTTCTAGTTTTATACTTAGGGTCTTTCCATTTATGATTTAGGAGAGATACACTCTTTTATATAACCAAACATAGTTTGTTCATTGGAAAATGAGGTGGAGAGTAATCTAGTAACCTTTGAGTTTAATATTATAGCTTGAGTCAATTGTAATCTTTATAAATTAATTAGTGATTGTGATCTAGTGTGGGGGTAGAACTGTATATTTTGAGAATTATTATGATTACTTATATAGACCTAAAAATGCATCCTCTTCATGTTCAGGATATATTCAGTGTAGGTTATTATGGACTTCTTCTTGATAATATTTGTGTTCTATGATAATAATGTAGAGAAAAATTTGTAAATTATCAAGGGAGACCACCAAATGGGTTGGATACGTTTCATGTACTTATCATTCAGTATTTCCTAGACAATTCTAAGTTACTAAAATGTTCAACTGATGGTGATTCCCATGGTTGTGGAAGATTACCATTATTTTCTGCATGAGTATGTTTTCGAATTACCACTTTTTGTGATATTGAGCTTGGGATGGAGATAAAACTGGGGATTTCATTTATCTATGTCTCTATTAGGGATTGAACCCTCTTAGTTGTGAGATAATTGAGTAAATATTGGTAATCTATTATTACAATGTTTTTTTTTCATCTGAGTGCGTGCACTATTTTTTTCTTGAAGTGGGATAATGGAAATATTTTTAAATTTATGGATAATCATCTCTTGAGGTAGTTTTCAATAAAGATCCATTATCCTCATCTATAAATTGATAGACTATTCAATAATTTTAATTGATCAAATTGGTTTTCAAAGATCATTTTTTATAAATGAATCATCATTTATGGGTGAAAATGAGCATGTTATGAAGTATTATTTATCATTTCAATATATTAATTATGAGTTTATTATATTTTTATTTATTTAAGAAAACTCATAATATGTTTATGGGTATTATGGTCATTTTTTTATGGGATTCGTAGTCCATTTTTTGGTGGTTTTTACTTACAACATCATAGTGTACTTAACATATGAGTAGGATCATAATGACATTTTCTATACCATTTTGCGAATTATTCATCATCAAAATTTATTTTTTTATTTTTTCAATCATTGATTTATGGGTCCATGATTTTAGTTTCATGGTAAATTTTATAACCCAACATGGAGTAATTTTATATCCTTTAATGATAGAGGAAATTTTTTCTTGGGAATCCCCAATTGTAATTGAAAAAGTGAAAATATTGTTTTGTCTCACAAGAAATTATAGTTGGTTTGTAGATGACTTATCATTATTTGTAACTACCATAATATCCTTGACTAGATATTATCAGGTTTTTTTGAAAGCATAGTTTCATGATGCATTTTCAAATTTGAAGAATAATATAGTAAGTTCATCAGAACCTTGATTTAAAATATCTGGTGTATATTTTGACATTTTCAAAGATTCTTTTCATCTTGATTTAGGTATAGTTATAATAAAACATATATTGGTTGTTTCTAATCGGCCTCGAAAGTTATGTTCCCATGTGTATATACATTCCATCATAATGATAATGTTTTAATTAGTGGTTATTACATTAATTCAATATTTACATTATCTCATCAGTTGTCATTTTTCAGTCTTTACTAATCCTAAGAACCTATGGTATGTATTCACCCAACATGAATGAATCTTATGATAGTGAAGGTGTATGTAATTCATATAGGAATAGGATTTTACAATTTCATATAAACCTAGAATGGGTAATGAGTTTTCTAATGAACCAAATAGTAATTCATGTCGTGTTGACATGCATGAATCCATATATTCCTATTGACTGAACTATGTGACAACAATGATGAACAATGAAATAGGTGTTAGTTGAGTTATAGTTTATCTTATACAACTAATTATTTATTCATATTTGGTGATGTATATGGAGGATTCCATTATAGGGTACTTTGGTGTGGAGGTATGGAGAGAACATGAGGCCTTTGGTGATAACCATGATGGATGAATTGAGGATGGGCATCAATGGGAGTGGTTTCAATGATGGTTTATCATTCATTTAGTGATTCAAGTTGTGGTTTCCTAAGGATTACATTTATCACCAATGATGGGACATCATTTTATAAGGAATATTTACTAATCTCTAAGAGGGATGTTTTAGTTTCCTTGGTTAAAGCAAGAATTATCAGAGTATGTGTCTTGATGTTCAATTTTCTAGAAGGTGAAGGAAAAGAACAGTGAAATCGTTAGTTTTATCCAGCCTCTAGATGTTACATAGTATAAGTGGCATGTCATATTAATGTAATTTGATACTAGTTTTCCTTAGTATCATGATGGATTTGATTCTATATTGGTGATACTGCATCATTTGATGAAATCTTCCGACATTATAATTATGTCGGAGTTGGGCTCAGTGGATGTTTATTTGAGGTATTATATAGAGGATGCGGTGAGACTACATAGTGTACTGACAATGATCATCTCTGATTATGATCCTTGATTTACCTCAAATTTTTTTAGAGAAATCCATTATTATTTTGGATCTTATCTAAAATTTAACACAAATTCCACACTATATACGGCCAGTTAGATAATGAAACCCATATATCTAACTAAATACATGTACCACACTCGTGTTCTGGATTTTGGTGCTTTTGGGGGAGGCGCATTCCCCTGGTTGAGTTCAATTGAAACAATGTTTGTCACTCCACCATTAGAATGATACTGTTTGTTGATTTTTTCACCTAAAATTTCCATTATCCATTATGATGCACTATTTTGGATAGTCATCAATTATAGGGCCATATATAATAAATAACATGATAGTGATTGTTATGGTGATTTGTTAGGGGATGAAATCATTAGTGGAATATCAGAAGTGTTTTGAGTACTATTGAAAATGACATTGGTTGTTAGATTTTTTGGGATCATTGTTTCTTTGAGGGGACTCCTCAGCATGGGAATAGATGATTTGGTATGAGGTTGAAGATTTATCCCATGTTTTTTGGGGCCTTGTAATATTTTGGGTCGACTTGGATCTATTTAATATCAGAGATGAAATCCCACATAGTTGAGAATGATGCAAGATGTGTACAATTTTTCATAGACCATCCAATACATTAATGGTTATTCCCTTGTTATATATTTTGGATATATTCATATAGTTAATGATGAGACCTTCAATGAGAAACTTATAGAGATATTAAACCAATAGGATTGATTTTTTTCCATGAATTATATTCCCTTGATTTGTGTCATGTAGACACGTAGTGTCATGGAGGAGAGCACCATGGAATGTAGTTTTTAGATACATCCTCAACAACTTGGGGTATTTTTCATTTAATTAATAACATACAGCCTTAATGTTACCATGGTGGTTGATGTTAATCTTGTTTATAATATATTATTATCTCTTTTTTTAAATTTTCCTTACTGGTTATTAATATTTATCTATCTCTAGAGTGTGCACAGAATTATATTATTGTTTTATTGATGGTTTGCACTTAATTTTATTTATAGATGTGGTTACAATCCTTTGATGGTTGAATCCATTAGATTTATATCAGGAGGTTGTTTTTAAGTGAACTTGTTTCCTTCTTTATCTCTATGTTTGGTATCAAATTATATCGGAAAAATGGAATTAGATGAATCTAAGTTAATGTACTGTATCCTAGTAAATATTTCATTTGTTATTTTTGGTTTTAGTAGGGTCCATGTAAGTTTGTGAGTTGTTTATTATGGAAAATGAAGAGTTAAATAATTCTATGTCATTGACCACTATTCCACACTGTGGGGTAGGTTTTTTCCTTGTGGAGAAGATATTGAATTATTTTCCTCAAGGATATAATGCCAAATATATAATTTATAGACATTGTCTCCCTGCTATGGAATAGGGTGCCAATATTAGTGCTTCAGAGACCCCAAAAGTTTTGATATGGATACACAATGGAGGAAGGTTGAGGAATCTCCTTGATAGGTTTTTATATCATATGTGGGATTGTGTAATTGGACACCTTACATCAATGGGTTGACTGGATGAATATGAATGAAGGTTCCTAGTGTTTAAAATTGATGATTCATCCATTTTCTACAACCCTGCAGTGTTGTGATCAGTTGAGGTATAGTCTCCAGCCAGGTTTTCCAGATTCAACAGTGTTTGTTTTAGGATATTCAATAGAAAATCTCTCAATTTAAAAGTCCATATTCATATAAATAACTATGTTTAATAGGAGATCCTTTACCAAAGGTGATATGGACTTCACTTCTTCTTTAATCCATTGTATACCTCATTTCAATCTATATGTACCATTTCCCTGTAGTATGTTAAACAGTATTTTAAATTTTATTTTTTTTTATAAGAACAACATATCCCTTTATATCCTTAATTATCCCAAACTATCCTCTCAAACCCTTGTTGTCCAGGATTTCATTCTTAGGGGTTTGGGAGAACCTTTTGGTTGGTTTAGATTCCCAACTCCTTGAGGTCAATCCACGGTTATCCAAGGTAAAATCTACATTTTTATTTTTTTTATATTCTTCACTGTATAATCTAGTGTCTTCCCATGTATCATGGTATAATATGGATATTGATATTCATAGTTCTAATTGAGGGCCTATAATTATCGTTTTGTTTGTTTTTGTTCAGTTTCCATAGAGGGAAATATTTTCCTTGTGGTAGATGTGGAAATAGATTATTATTGATGTCAAATTATTTATTAAATATCATTGAAGATTCCTTGTTTGGGATTTTCATTATACTCTATTTATATCATCTAGAATCATGTATTTATCTTACATTATAATTTATGGCTGTTGCGGGGTTTAATATAGTTAATTATTAAATTGGATTAATGAAATAATTTTATCATGGTTATAAACCAAATTTGTTTGAATCGTGAAAACGGTTTACCTAAATATTTTATAGATTATTTACTATCAATATTAAATTTTTTTGGAATAATTTATAGGCCATTTCAGTGTGATGTTCATGAAATTGATAAGGAAATAAAAGAAAAAAATTTCATGGTTTGATAAAAAAAATTAAATTGGAATGTTTAATGAATACTTATATTCTTTTTATTTGATTTTAATCAAATTGATGACTAATGAATTTTTATTTTTATTTTTCTCTTTAATGAGACAATGGATTTTTATAGAAAACATGAAACTATAACACGTTTTCTGGATAGTAATAATGTTTTGTTTTAAAGGAAAATTGTTCATATCACATTTTCACAAAGCTAGTTTTAATCTAGAGAGAAGGTACTAATAAATGTCATCTTCTGATAGTTTATTCATTTGGATACCCAAAGTTGTTACATGTAATAAATGAATTGGTTAATTGATTATGGCATGACAACTATTGGAACCAAGGATGTTCTCTTCAAGATATAGAGTATGGTTTGTATTTGTTGTCAATCCACAATGGTTAGTTCAAGGATTTTTCAAGGAATATTGTCTTATTATAGAGGATGAATGTTGTATTGAAGGTGGTGCAGTATCCCAATGTGTTCTAAATATTCAGGCCAAAAAATCAAGATTTTGTTTTTGGGAAAGAATGAATTTCTACATCGATGTGATCTGGATGCAGAATCAGCAAAGGAAGGGAACCACGTATCATGAGACATGATCTGCGTACCATGTACTAATAATGGTTCATGGTTAATGAAGGGAACTACACGGACCAGATGAAAATGGTATGTCGAATAGAAAATAGTGAATGAAAATGGTTCCTAGAATAGAAAATAGTTCGCGATGAAGATTTGTGGATCACATAGATGCTTATAGTTTGTGGTAGGAGAACATTTCATGGGATGGCGTGTCATTCGTTAAAATGAAGTGGAGTTCTGAGATGCTACAAATAGTTTTATTTTCAGAAACAAGGTGGAGATTTGGGTTTTCGCATAAGAAGAATGGTGGTACATGGACCACATAGGGATCATGGTTCATGGGAGATGCATGTTATGCAATAAAGGTGGTTCCATGTCAATGATTTGGTAAATATTAGTTTAGGGGATTATGTGAATATATTTTACAACATAATTAGAACTAATACCTTTATTACGTAGTGTCTTTGAGATAAAAAATATGACTGGAATTCGATGAAATCTAGATGTAGTTTGTGGAATATAACCCCTCAATGAATTTAATTAAAAATTTAAAAGAAATTTGGTTAATAATAGAATAATTTCCAGAAATAAAATCCAAAAAAGGAAATGAGCTTTGCGAGGAGGATTAATAGAGAGGAGAAGTGGGATATGTAGGAGAAATAGTTTTCTGAAGAATCAGTCTACTAATGGTGGGGGAACACGAAGCCGAGTTTGTAAATGGAGCAAGGTCGTCAGTAAAGGAAGTTGGTATTTGAACGAAGGTCCTGGTGAATAAGTAGTATGAAAGTATAGGATAGAAGGTTGTATGCAAATTATTTTTGTTAAGGAAGTTCATGTATGCTTTTCGTAGAGGTAGTACGTGGAGGTGGTACGTGGAGCACTCTCGTATTTTGAGGGAAAATCCATTTTCATAGAGGATATGTTCAGGAATGAATAGTACGTGGAAAATATGATTACATCTATATGAGAAAATGGGACTTCAATTGGGAATATATATATTGTTGAGGATTCATGATTTAATTCCTACCAATTGAAGTGACCATCATGTCAATAACCTGTGTTTAGATTCATACCGACATAGTGAGAAAGGGGGAGTCAATGGATGTGATCTGAGGGACGTAGAGTGTTATCTCTAAAACCATTTAAAGGTTGTGTACTTGGAAAAAAGTAACTAAGATAAAAAAATTTAATTGATAACTAGTGAATAATAGTAAAATTTGGTATGACTAAAAATATGTCAGTGTATGCTCAATAAATGTATCACATAGGGGTGACCCAAGTAAAATTATTGTGTATTCTCTTTTCATGTCATTATGTGATTTATGTAAATTCACATTATACATGTTTTATAGGTTCCTACCAATATGGGAACAATAGACATCAATTATTATGAAAAATTTGACACTCGGAGTCCCCCTCCCCTTTTCGGGTGTTCTAGGGTCCTTCAACAACAATTTGTTTTATAATGTATAATGTTTAGTGTTGTGGTTTCCAATTTAATTTTGAATTAAAAAATTACTGTGCTATGGTCGTGATTCCTTATTTTAGGTCCGATATTCCATGTTGAAAATTATTTTTTCTTAGTTATTTTCTATGTTTCTCTATTTTTGATCCATCATATTTTCTGTGATATGATCTTATAATGGCTGGTGGTTGATGAGATATTGGATAGGAGGATAATGTTTATAGAAATAGTAGACGCTTGTGATGTTGTGATTCATGTTGATTAGGACGGTGGGATCAAGGATGGAACTAGAGTTAAATGAATTATTTCAAGAAGGGATTACCAATTTTTGTGATGAATGAATGTCTTCTTCTTGTTAATATCTTTATTTTTGGCCAAATGGTTAAATATCTTATTTATATACAACACAATTCCAACTTATTGACTAAAATGGATGATATTAGTTATCCATAATTTTTTGGTAGAAATTTTTTTTTCACATGGAACTTAGAACTATGGAATGATAATTATTAATAAATGTCTAAAACATGGTTTAATGGATTATTGGAATTGAAAATATGCTAAAATTGGCAAACTGTAGAAATTGTTTTATTTTTCCAATAGGGAAAAGACCTCACTCTGATTGGTCATGAAATTTTATATTTGAATATATTTTTTAAATTAATGTATAATGATATAATTTATGTATTTTTAAATTTAAAATTTGAGGAAGTAATTTATTAAATTTATTCTAAAATTATGGTGTTATAATATAATATCAAAATCTAAATTGTGGCATCTATATGTCTAATCAAATATAAAATTTATTAAGTGTTACAATAAGTTAATTAATATTATATAGTTGTGAGATATATTATTTAAAATACTCTTTATGATATCATATTCTACCCCACCCATGTATATAAGAAATGTAACACTGAGTAGAATTTTAGAGGGTGTATGCTCCAACATCCAGGTTATTGAGTTACAAATGGATGACTACCACATTTACATGAGGTATTTCCTCTTTGTGGAATTTTATGGTGGTATGAATTGTGGTTATATTACCCATATATGTTTGTACATGGGTGTAATGGAATATTTTAATTTCACACACATTTATTTCCTTATATTGTATCAAAATTTTTATTATATGTATGACTTGTATGTGATGTGATGGATTGAGGTGCATAGTAGGAGTATGGGATGTGATGACTTGTGGTATTGTTCAGTTTCTATGATATATGAAATATGAGCTATGATGGATCCTAAACACAAATTAGCTACAGTATTGATATGTGGATGGGATATTGAGATGTTTTGTCTCATGAGGTGTTGTTCTGAAACTTATCCCATGTATCTTTAGTGTGAGTTCATTTAGATAAATAAGGATTAGGACATACGACGTTGGGGAGAGTGAAAAAATATCTAGTAAGCAGTAGTGTATTACCCTTGTATTATTACAATAATATATGATCAAATCTACATTGTACATGGTGGATTAATCCTTATTGAGGATGGGAACATTACATTCATGTTAATGTGACATATCTGTTTAACCTTTAGTTCATTATGATTTAGTATTATTTATAATCGTTTTCACTATAGTCTCCTAGGAGGATCCTTTCCAATAAGCCTATTATGCATACCGTACATATATAGAAGCCTTATTTTACGTTCATATTAATAGGTTATAAATTTGTATGTATATTAATAGCTCATGTTTTTTCAGAAGTTGTTTCATCTTTGGGTTCATCGATGAGTTTAACTTTGGTACTTGTAGATTTCTAATGTAGTTGTTTAATCATTTTTTACGTTATATATATGACGTTTTATTTTTTATAACCCATATTTAAGTAGGATTGGAATGGTGTACTTATCATATCTCTATCTTCTACATTTTGATTTAGAGTGTAATGCATCCCATTTAACTTTACACTATATCCTCAGGGTTTGTCACTAAAAAATCATCTATTGGAGGTGGAATTGTCTTGTCCACCATCCTCATTCCCTCATTGTTATCCTAGGATTGGTAACTTTGGGTGAGGGGGTTTTCACATGGAAATAACATGATAAATGGTTGGGTTTCATAAATAATTTGGAAACATCACATTTGATAATTATAAGAAATTATAAGATATAAAAAATTTATTTTTTTAAATGGAATAATATCATAATGAAATATATATGTTATATATAAATGCTTCACATCATTTAATATGGAAAATAAAGGATAATTATAATTGAAAATATAACAGTTCTCAAAAAAACAATTATACCATTATAGTGAATATTATTTTCAAAATCATTTTTATGACGAAAATGATATGAAAATTAAAAACTACAATATAATGAGTGTTTCACAACGAATTGGGTGGATTTGACCGACGAGCCCCACTGTCGATCTCATGGAGGGCTGAACACCGCTCAGTCGCTTGAATCAGGTATATCGGTCTTTGTTTTGAAACTCCCATCAGTTCCATATACAATGATATGTGGACCTACTTTCTAAAGGCAAGCGTTCACTGGGTGATTTGGCCACCAACGCTTAAGAACTCACATTGGTCGAGAGGACGGGAAGTCAGGCTCATCACACCCTTTTAGTAGGGGAATTATTTCCTGTTCCGGTACTCTCTTATAGAATTAAGACGTATTCATATGTTTGTGAATCTTTGGTTTATACCCAAGCATAGTATCCACAGATTACTCCTGGTTGGAAATGGTTAGTTGAACACCGGGATTCAGAATCATTTAGGCCTGAGGTTTTCCATCCCTCATTGGATTAATGACTCCGAGGATTTTGGACTCATGGAGACGACACTGGTTTGAAGCATTATAACCGGGCACTCTAGAGTTTATTGTCATCCAGGGGGGAAAGATAATGACTTGAGCGTTTGGATCGAACCTATGATATGAGCTTTCTACATATCTTCGTGATAGGAATCAGAGTCCACGTAGTTCAGTAATGCAGTTTAATGTCATGCAGGATGAAGGATCGGGGCTTACACTCTAAGGTGGCCCGATGAGATGGTAGATAGGGCTTACACTTTGAGGCAGCCCATAGAGTTGGTGAACCAATGTAAAGGGGTCGGAATGACCAGGTGGTGGGATTGAATCTCATGGAGGCTTCCTACATACCCTTCCTTGACCTGAATCAATGTCCTCGTAGTTCGCAGTAGGTGGTGTCAGAGAACCGACGTGAAGATGGACTAGGGGTTCGATGGGTAATGGGCTTGAACCTCATGGAGGCTTCCTACGTACCATGCCTTGAAATGGATCAAAGTCCTCATAGTTCACAGGAGGAGGTTTCGTGGTCGGTTCTTACTCTAAGCCCACGTGTGAGAAACAAGAGGTAGTAGAGACCTAACTATGACATCGTGAAAGGTGCGTCCATGGGAAGTGGAGTGAGGCTTACGCATGGGGCGGCACAGGGAAATGGAGATTGGGACTTACTCCAGGATGGAGGCCTGATGGTGAAAAATCCTAGAGGGAGAGGGAAAGGATACCCCTGTGTCCATCTCCCCTCTTGTTTCTTGGCACCTGGGAAGTACGGAGGTGCATGGGTGATAACTCTTGAAAGAAGGGCTATGTACTTACACCAAGGAGGCTACCATATCACCCTCAGAAGTGGGGAAAATTAATCACTACTAGCATCGAAAATAAATGCAAGAGGGGTCCCATACTCCTGGAAAGTGGAGAGACAGAAAGGGGACTCTCGAGATCGGACCCTGCACTACCAGGGTTATGTGAACCAAGGAGTGTTTTGGGAACCCGCTCAAGGGACAGATCAACCCATTTTCCCTCTTTTACCATGGGTATGTGAACTCAATGCAGTGTGCTGATGCACCTAGAGATTTCATCATACGGATCTGGTGGCTTCCGTAGTGGCCTTGGCTCGGGGACAATGGATAAGCCAATGAGGGGGTTGTAAAGGATCAGGCTGGATTGGAAGGATTTTTTATAACTCGTAGAATGGGAACACCAAAGGGTTTTGTGGTCCACATGGGTGTATGAGGAGTGGAGACCTTTGCGTAGGGGGGGTGCTACATGGCCAGAGTGGCCATTCGCGTACCAGTGTGGTACAAAGACTGAGATACATCCCGCGTTCCAGGGTGGTACGCAGCTTTGGGTTCGGCCCGCGTACGAGGTTGGTAAGCGGTGGAGTCAGTGTGGGAAGCTGTGGCCAGGGGTGATGTCGTTCGGGGGTTAGTCAGTCAGGGATTCGCCTACATAGGAGGGTGATACGTGGTGCGTCGGATCGAAAAAGGGGCATAGACTCCCTGGTCCACTGAGAGTACATCCGCGGAGGGGCCCTAGCTCGTGGTCATTTTTTTTTAATTTCAAGTTCGTGGTTCACCAACCTGTTATGTGTTTTTCGGTTCCTTATTAATTCGTTTCCAGTTTCATACCTGTCACGAATTGGAACTTCGCTGTTTGCAAATTCGAAAACACCTTCCTCCAAAATTCTTCCACCTGAATCTAATCGATCCATCTATTCTCCAACTCGAAGTCCTTTTATAGAGTGGGGAATATATGTATATGTGGTCATGCAACACCTTTTGCGGAGGCCCATGACCGGAAACCCAGTTTACATGTGACTTGGTCAATTCGCAACTCACGGGGGCTTTGAATGCACCTTCCTCGCAAACCAAACTAGTTCGGGGAGTGCTTCACGGCCGTGCAGGGCTCCGCCTCTATTCCACGAATGACGGTGTATGTGGTCTGGTCCGGTTGATGCGGTTCACGGCTATGGCGGTTCGTGATGGTGGAATGGCCTTGCGCTCATCCTGATTCGTGCCCACAGAGGGTCCCTGCCTCTATTCCTTGAGTGAACGCGGTTCACAGAGGGGGTGGCGTGCTGAACCACCCGCGTACCATCACTGTTGGACCGGTACAGGGACTGGTCAATCCTTTGTTGATTTCTTGGGTGTTCTCCACATTTTTTCCCAATTACTTGAGGGAAATTGGGTAGAATCATCTCTTGAATTGAGGGTATTCTCATTCTCCTTTGCGGATTTTTCAGGACCTTACAAATTCCACCCATCAAAATGGGGTCCGATCGGAATGAAGATGAGGCTATTCCGATGTAGATTGGTCCTGAAAATGAATTAGTTATTGGACAATGCTCTAAATTTTGCCTAAGCCAAGGGACTCAACGAGCATAGTTTGACTATTTCTAGGGTTTTATAGAAACACCCAACAAATTTTTTTTCTTTTCCGTCAATACCATCATTTTTCCTAGGCCCATTTAGTGTGGACCTAGCATGTCACGACCCGTCCTCGGGGCCCATGCCGTGACTACCCCATGCCTGCCTTCCATAGGCCAGGGGCTGGAGACTACCACCAAAGGCGTAAATCCCTGAGCTGGCAAGGCATTGCCATTGTAGTAGTAACACACACACAAACAGAGTAAGCTGGAAGCAAAGCACTAAGTGAAGACTATATACCAAAAGTAGTGCTGAAAGTAACTGGGGCCGAAAATACAAGCCCAACAGTAAAGTACAGGTACAACGGAAAACAAGTACAATTGAAAAAGGGACAACAGCTGAATAGGGATTCTCCTGGAACGTCCACCAAGTATCCTACCTAAAGGGTAGGTACAAATGTCCACCACAACACTCCACGTCTATTGGTCTGCTCCGTGTACCATCTCGTCGTGTTGTCCTCCTCTGGGTATCATCCGGTCCTGGGTCACTCTCGGCCTCCGTCAATGATGTCTGTCGTCTGCATTCAACACAATGAGGTGCGGGCATAGCCCGTGTAGGGGTGAGTATAATGACACTCAGTGGGGACCCTAAGACCCCCGAAGGTCTCCCAGAATCCATGAAGGATAAACCACAAAAGGAAAGATAAAATCACGATGTATCAAATAACCTACTTAGGTATATGCCCATATATATACCTTAATTATGAACCACAGTTCGGCTCCAACTCTCGAGCTCAAGAACATCCCAGTTCACACATGAATGAATTCAATCACATCTATGATAATGATTGAATGTCAAGGCTCAACTCACAGAGGTATACATATTTTGTATAGCGATAGAGATAATCAGATGTAGTCACTGATTCATCTAAGCTGTCCGACCCATGTAGGATACTAGACTAGCTATTCTGTCAGACCCACTTAGGATACAAGACCAGCTACTCTGTCAGATCCACTCAGGATACAAGTACAGAAGCCATTGCTGTCGAACCCACGGAGGATCCCAGTACCAAATTCATCTCCGTCGAACCCACGAAGGATTCCAATATGTTAGACGTCATCATCAAACCCACGGAGGATCCTAGTATGGTAGTCGTCGTCATTGTCGAACCCATGAAGGATCCTAGTATGGTAGTCATTGTCGTCGAACCCATAGAGGAGAATAGTATGGTAGACGTCATCATCATTGAACCCACAGAGGATCCTAGTACAATAGTCATCCTCATCGAACCCACGGAGTATCATAGTACGGTAATCATTCTCATCGTTGAACCTACAGAGGATCCTAGTATGATAATCGTCATAGTCACAGCCAGATCTAGGTTTCCCGCACATAGAATGATCGAATATGGGAGGGTCCACCCCTCGAGCAAAGGGGTCGATTCATCAACTATAATTAAGTCCTGAGTTGATGTATCCCTATGTTCCGTCTCATCATATGGAACCCAACGTGACAGACAGCGCGTCAATCGGACGACCGGTCTGAGAGTTACTAGCTTTTCTGTTCTAGGGGCCCGATTGGATTTTCTGTACAATCCAACCTGTCCATACTCCAATCTCATCCGAATCATGTGTGGAGTATTCCAAAAGGACCGTCTCGTCAAAATTAAACCAACGTAGTTGACGGCATGTCAATCGGACCTCCAATCCTTATTTTATATGCATTTCCGCTCCGAGGGCCCAGTTGGTTTTGAGTAAGAACCAACCAGACCATACACATACTTCTCCAAAACCTTGAGTGTAATATACCTAAACGACCTTCTCGATCCAAGTAATCCTATGCAACTGACGGTGCATCAATCAGAGATTCGTAGATCATGTTATGAGTGAAAATCTAAAATGGGTCCGAAGAGGGGGGTTTGGGTCCGGACCGACACAGCCTAACCCACCCTGGGTCGGCCCTAACTGGGTCAACCCGACCCAGGTCTAGGTACGGCCCAGTTGGGTGTGGCCCTGCTCGGTTGCGGCGGCCCGACCTGGCTGCCGCGGCCTGACCCGGAGGGGCGCGACCCCCTGTTTTCCGAAACGGCGGCGCCGCCCTCCTACCCAATCAGAAAAAGTCAGCCTGTCTTCCCAGTGGGAGCGGCCCGCTCGGGCAGGCCGTTGTCCTCCGCACGTGGCACCAGGCAGCACCGCAGCCTTAAACACAGAAGGCAGGCGGCTGACCGGTTCGTCGCCGAAGCGGCCCATGGAGCGCGGGTCGTGGTCCTCCTGTCCAGCCAGCTACGGCCGGCCGGTTCTTCTTCGGCCGAGCGGCCCTGTTGCGGGCCGCGGTCTCCTCAGCCCGTGCGACACCTAGTGTCGCGATTCTCAAATGGTCCGGTGCGCAGTCATCATTGTCGCCCCCACCTTCGGTTGTCGTCAACTCCGGTCGCTGCCACCTTTTCCATCATCGCCTCCATCGCAAATAAAAAACATAGATCAAGGAGGGTCGTCAGGCTATGTTCGTTCGGCCCGCACCCTTCTCGTTATGCGATAAATGTTGGCCGAAGACATCCAAAAAATTCAGTGAGGAACGAGGGTACAAATTATTCACATAAAATTGTACAAACCCCTACCTCATAATTGACGTTGCACGTCGACGAGCCACAGAAGACGAGCGTCGCGGAGGTCGGGCATCACAGAATATGGATGTCGATTCCATTGATGTCGGGGTGCGTCTGAAGAGGGAGTGTCCTTGGATAAGTTCTTCTTGTTCTTCTTCGGAGATATTCTTCACTGAAGAATGGTGTTCTTCATTGAAAGAGGAACACCTTTCTTCTAATTCTCCATAGTTTTCCCCCACTGAAATATTTGCCAATCAAATATTATAATAAGTCTCCCCAATTTTAATAGAATTGTCATGCAATTAAAATTGATTCAAAAGAGGTGCCAATTAATTAATGAAGATATTAATTAGATGGGTTGGAATAATTAAGAGATAGGGGAGGTGAAAAGTTTAAAATTCAAAGAGAGGAGGTAGAGAGTTTTAAGAGATAATAATGGGGGTTTCATGGGAGTTTAAGGGGGAGTTGAGGGGTTAGGATCTCGTGTGGACCCCACCACAAATTATCCTCACATGGGAGGTTATATGGGTGTGTTCACCACCTCTATCCTCCCCTTGTAGTATATAACCACCACTAAATAAATTAAATAAAATTGTGTACACTTAAAGTAACACCACAATTTTATTTTAATTTGTTACGAATCCAAAAATTTAAACTTCTACTCTCGACCAAACAAAACTATGGTAAAGGTCCCCTTAAGGGAAAACTAGTTCTACGAGTTCATTGGTGCCCTCAGATTTCAATTCCGAGCACCGGTTCGAAGGATAGAAAAACCCACACGTATGTTTACTGAACGTACCCAAACAAAATATCAGAAATTATTCCCAGGCACACCGGGCCTCAAAATCAGGCGCCATCAGAAACTGCAGACTCGTAAAATTCCAAAGTATTTAAGAAACAAATTTACATGAAATTTCCAGGTCTTTACATTACCCCCACCTTAGGGATTTACGTCTCCGTAAAGCTACAACACACACTAGGGAAACAAATGAGGGTACTGAGCACGCATCTGAGCCTCCCACTCCCATGTGCTCTCCTAGAGGTTCTTGTGCCGCTCACCAATGTGCACCAGAGTAATTGACCATCCACATAGGACCCGCTCCTATCGATACTCGGTCTCCATCAGAACCTCCGTGAATGTTGCCCCATCATCGATGTCTAGCTCCCCGTGGTTGATGATGTGGGATGGGTCGTGCACGTATTTTCTCAGCTGAGATACGTGGAAGGCATCATGCACCCAGTGCAACTCAGGTGGACGGACTAGGCAGTAAGCCACCATGCCCACCCTGCTAAGGACCTGAAATGGTATGATAAAACGCGAAGATAACTTGTCGCCCCAGCCAAATATTTGTAGACCTCGTCGAGGTGAGACCCGTAGGAAGACGTGGTCGCCATCCTTGAAATCCAATGGTATCTGTCTCCTATTAGCATATGACTTATGTCTCCCCTATGAAGTCTTCATCCGCTCCTGGATGTACCGCTATAGGGGAAGTGTGAAACTCCCTCCACACCACCTCATGTAGTGAAACTGGTACCATGGTACCTTCTCTAAAGAGGATGACGTGCTCCCCACCTTCAGAAAACCCATCATGTTCCTGCCCTGAGGATATCTGAGTGTGTCACATCTCACAATCAACGTCTCTATGATGTGACTCCCTAACCCGCTGAAGTAGTGGAGGAGTGACTATAAGAGACTGTAGAAAGGCTGCTCCATCTCTATCCACAAAGGATATCTGCAACGCGGCTAGCTGCTCTGTTTCCTCTCATAATAACTAAATTCCTGATCTTTTACTAAGAGCATCTGCTACAACGTTCTCCTTCCAAAGAGTATAGACTACCTCAAAGTCATAGTCCTAGAGGAACTCGAGCCATCGCTGCTTTCTTAGGTCCCGATCCTTCTATGAGAAGACACACATGAGGCTTTTGAGATTAGAGTAAACCGTAAATCTTTCGCTCAACGATCTATGGGTGTGACTAGCCATTTGTAAAGAACTCTACTACACCCTTCTTCACTTACGTCCTACAAGAGCTGCTAAGATTTCTCCTTTTTCGAGAGGAGAAATTTGTTCTCATCCCCTAGATGAACCTTGCTTTTTTTGCCTAATACAGTCAATCCTAACATGAACAGTACTATTTCATGCCATGGATGACGTCATAAGGCCTCAACGCTACTACCCAGAGATCCAACCGTTACTCTTGCCTCCAAGGATCGAGTCACACCGTCAGCAGCAGTGCGTGGTCACTGGGCCTCCTCCAGTAGGAATCTTGAATGTGAGGTTCAAGTCCACAGTTTTAATCAGAACCTCTCTGTATCAATCATACAATAAGGTAGGAAATAAAACATCACATGGACACGTGTCTTTTATTACTACAGCTGAAAGTACAAGGACACAATGCAACCACACACAACGATATCAACAAAGCTAAAAGCATCATGAACAAAATTCATTATGCCTGGAGCTAGTACCACTTCTGTCCATCTGATCTCGAAGCACTATGGTTTTATGGCTCAGCTTACTGAAGATGAGCTCTCCCCTTTCCACTCGTTCCCTACGATCGGGGTGGACCTCGTGGTGGTGGTGGTGGTGGTAGGGTCTCGAAACGTCATCGACCACCTAATGCTCAGCCAGCTCCTCTGCCACGTCCGCCTGCTCCCAAAAGACCACCATGGTTGATCCTCTGCCTCTTCCTGGGAGGTCCATTTACTGCCTGCTGCTCATCTGCAGGGTGAGTCAGGCAGTCTTGAGCCATGTGACCCTGCCCGCCGCATGCATAGCACTGCCTTCTCCTCGTATGGATATCTCTATTTCGTGTGCCCTGCACAACCAAACCTGTATCCCAAGGTATCCCACCTGATGACCTGGTCCACTTGGTGATCTGCGTCAATTGTCTACTGTCGGCTGCAGAAGACTCCACTACATGTCGTCCTGCGGAGGGTCTTGCCGCTGGTGTCTGCTCAGCGAGAAAACTCTCCACTAGAAGGGATCTCTCCAGCAACCCCCTCATGCATCGGGATGTTGAGAGAGATCATCAAAGCCCTGATCTCATCCCTGAGTCCCTTCACGAAGTTCCTGGCCCTGATGAATGGGTCCCACACCATGTATGCAGACTAGCATGAGAGGTCAGTGAACCAAGTTGAGTACTGATCTACTTTCATGATATCATGCTATAGATGAAGTAACTTCTGAATATGCTCCGCACAAAGGGTGGATGGTACAAACTCTACCTGAAACAGACTCTTGAAGTCTGTCCAGAGTAGTAATTCCTACTCATGCACCTGGAGCATCAGGCTCCACCATCCGCCAGCCGCTGCATGTAGAAGACTCATGACAAGGATCACCATGAGGTCGGCTGGTGTCCATACCAATATGAAAACTATGACGACAGCCTCCTACCACTCCTCAGCTGCCTAGGGGTTCGTCTCTCTCTTTAACCTAGGTGGCCTCTGTCGCTAGAATTTGTGCAATGCACTCAGGCCGTGTGCACTCTCTACTGCTGGATCTGGTGGTATCGGTGGCCCAACGGGTAGTGGTACCACTGGTGCCTCCGCTGTGATGAGTCCCTACACCGAGGCGTCATTGCTCGGTGGGGTACCATCTCGTACGTAACTCAGAACCCTAACTGTCAGCCTATGTGGGGCCATCCTGAAAAAGAACAGGTGCTCCACAGTTTCAACAGTATACCTAGTGAGCTGACACAAAGTAATCACGAAGAAAATTTTTTCAAATGAAATACACATGAAATCAGTGTTTTTGTGCACCAAGTCGGAAATCAGAGGTCAGAGTCCTGGTGTATGGATACGTCGGCCGCCGCACCAACACTGGACTCCCTGGACTGAAATCCACACTCAATACTCTTAACACTATTACTTCACAGAAAAGAATGATTAGAGTCTAGAATTCTGCGGTAGATCTGAATCCTCTGATACCATTTTGTGACGAACCTTCCTTGGGGCCCGTTTTGTGACTACCCCAAGCCCGCCTTCCATAGGCCAAGGGTCGGTGACTAGCACCAAAGGTGTAAATCCCTAAGATGGGAAGGCATTGCCTTTATAGTAGTTACACACACACAAACTGAGTAAGTTGGAAGCAAATCACTAAGTGAAGACTGTACAAAAAAAGTACTGTTGAAAGTAATAGGGGCCAGAAATACAAGCCCAACAGTAAAATACAGGTACAACATAAAACAAGAACAACTGAAAAATGGACAACTGCTAAAAAGGGAAGCTCCTAGAATGTCTGCCGAGTATCCTACATGAAGGGTAGGTACAGATTTCCACCACACTACTCCACGTCTATCGGTCCACTCCATGTACAGTCTCACCCTGTGGTCCTCCTCTAGGCATCTTCCGGTCCTAGCTCACTCTCAACCTTCGTCAACGTTTTCCATCATCTGCATCCACACAATGAGGTGCGGGCATAACCCGTGCAGGGGTGAGTATTACGATACTCAGTAGGGACCCCGAGACCCCCAAAGGTCTCCCAGAATCCACGAAGGATATACCACAGAAGGAAAGATACAATCACGAAGTATCAAACAACCCTACTTAGGTATATTCCCATACATATACCTAAGTTATCAACCACAGTTCGACTCCAACTCTCGAGCTCAAGCACATCCCAGTCCACAAAAGAAATAATTCAATCACATTGATGTTAACGATTGAAATTCAAGACTCAACTCACACAGGTATACAAATTTCGTATAGTGATAGAGATGATTAGATGTAGGCACTGATTCATCTAAGCTGTCAGACCCACATAGGATACTAGACCAGCTAAGCTGTCAGACCCACTCAGTGTAGGACCCCGGGACACCCTGAGAGGGGAGGGGTGAATTAGGGTGGAAACTTTTTCTTTTAAAGAGATGGATCTTGTTCCCACGTTGGTAGGAACTTGTTAAACTTGTATGATGAAAATGATCAGAAATAAAAAATTCACATGCCGAGAGATGACACAACACTTTTTACTTGGTTCACCCCTAAGGGCTACGTCCAAGGAGCATGCACTGACAGGTTCTTGGTCATACCAAATTCCACTACTCTTCACTAGTTGTGGATTACAATGGTTTGGGCATAGTCACTCTGTACCAAGATCACTGCCTTTACAAAGGTTCATGGATAGCTTACTATGTCCCTCAGGTCACTCCCGTTGACTCCCCCTAGGTCACTGCCTTTGGTGAAGTCCCACTCAGTTTATAGACATGAATGTGTCTTCATCATTGCAAAATAATGCATCCTCTATTGTATGTAGATGCTCTGTTAATGTCCAACTATCACTAGTAGATGAATCTCACATTTCACCAAGGGTACCAGGCAATCTACCAGCTTTCGTGCAGCTTCAAAAAGACGGGTGTACTTCATCAACACCTAGCGCGCTTCCCTAAGTCGGTGTGCAAGTTTCAAGTATGGTGCGAATGTTATAAGTGTCACACAATTCCACCTTCAACACTTACACGTCTCAACCTTCTTCAATACCAAACATGTGCGACTCACAGTATTTTCCACTAAAACCGTTTTTGGCGCGCAAAGGTCAACTATCGCGATTCTTCAAAACCGGCGCGCATGTGTCACCAAACCACCTGCACGACACCTATTTCCCCAAATCCTAACTTACGCGACCCACACCCTTTCTCGACCAAACCGCCTTGAGCACGCAGAAAACAAATCTCACGCAGCATATACTTGCACGACTCACAACCACTTGCACGACCACAACACCTGCACGATGGGAGCACTGAATTTCTACAAGTCTCTAACTTCATTGAAAATGAGTAGGGGTGTTCCACTATTTATAGGAAAACTAGACACCCTACGCGGTGGCACACATGCCTCCTCTCGGCGAGCTAGTCCCAGCGCGCAACTCCAACCACCCTAGCCTTTGTCGCGCTACTCACTTGAGCGACCCAACCAATACTTGCGTGACCCTCTTTCCTTTGCCATATTTTTATGTTCTGATTTACAAAAACATATGGCACGCAACTTTCCAATCCTCCTAAGCACCGGCTCAAGTCCTTTCTTGGCGCGCAAGTCACTTGTGCGAAACAAACCCGGCGCGCAAGTCTCTTTCCCAAAAATCATTGTTTTCCCCTTTTTTAAGATTTGAGGTCCAGAAATTCGGAAAACACTAGAAAATGGTGCCACATTCAATACTATTATCTACTTGACCTGTATGAGTCCTTTGCTGACACACATTCTGAACTTCCTCTGAGGATTGACAACAAACACAAACCATTCTCCAATTCATGCATATATGACCATGGTTCCAACAATATCCCCCTTTGGGTTTGTTGGAAATCTACAAATAAATTCAATAGATCGCCATACACATGCAAACCAAAAACGCAAAAAATCAACGCAGCCATCACTCTAAGTCAACATAAGAAATTCTTGGTGTAGAAAACAAGAGAGAAAGTGAATTGGGTTCCCATTTCCTTCTAATCCTGAATTTATTCCTTTCTTCCCCTTTGACAATAAATCCAAAGACCAGTAATTGTTCATTTTCAGCCCAAACCACACTCCCCTTGGATAGTATCTCCCCCATAAACCTACATCGCATCCACAAAAAGATTAAAAAAAATTAACATAACTGGGGAGAGGGGATTTCTGTAACCTTATTATGCATTGGGAGGTGGATGAACACCGAGGTTCAACCGATGCTTCACAAATACGGCCGTTGACAGTGGCATGGTCTAGATATCAGCCAATTACTCATCAGTTTTCACATGATCCATTATAATCACGCCTTGGTCAACTTTCTCTTTGATAAAGTGATACCGGATTTCAATATGTTTTGTACGAGAATGTTGAACCAGATTCTTCCTAAGATCAATTGCGCTCTTGTTATCACAGTAAATCACTATTGGTTACTTCACCTCATCACCAATATCTTTTAATTGCTGCTTCATCCATAGAATTTGAGTGCAGGCCTTTTTGGTGGAGATATACTCAACTTTAGTAGTACTAAGAGAAGTACTTTCTTGTTTCTTTCTCAACCACCCAACACATTTATTCCCAATATAGAATGCTCCACCATAGGTGGACTTTCTGTCCACAACATCGCCAGCCTTGTCAGCATCAGAAAATGATGATAATTCACTATTTCTTCCTGCAGCAAAGTATAAGCCACAATTGTGAGTACCTTGAATATACCTCATGATTCTTTTCATTTCTGCCATATGTTCCACATTCGGATTACTCTAAAAGCGGGTTGCAAGACATGTGTCAAAGGCAATTTCTGGCCATGTCACTGTTAGGTAAAGTAGGCTTCCAATGATCCTCCTGTACATTATGGGACCTACAGAGGTCCCATCATTATGCTTTACAAGTTTAGTTCCAACTGCAATCAGAGTTGACATTGGTTTGGAGTATTGCATATTAAACTTCTTCAGCAGCTCCCTTGCATACTTTTCCTGAGAAATGAAAGTGTAATCCTTCTTTTGAATCACTTGCAGCTCCAAGAAATATTTGAGCTCCCCAGTCATAGACATTTCAAATTCTGATTTCATGTTGTTGGAAAATCCATCCACTGATTTCTGCCCACTGCCACCAAATATAATATTATCAATGTAGACTAGAACCATGAATTGATCTTTTGGATAATTCTTAACATATAGATTGTGATCTACTCCTCCCCTTTTGAATTCCAGCTTCTTGAGATAAGAGTTCAGTTGGGAGTACCACACCCGTGGTGCCTGCTTCAAGCCATATAGAGCTTTCTTTAATTTGCAGACCTTTCTTTCATCAGTACCAAGAACAAAATCCACTGGTTGTTCAATGTAGACTTCTTCTTCGAGGACACCATTCAAGAATGTTGTCTTAACATCCATTTGATATACTTTATATAATCTTTGGAGTGACATGGCGAGGAAAAGCCCGATTGACTCCAGTCTATCCACTGGAGAAAAGGTTTCTTCAACACCAACGCCTTCAATCTGGGAGTATCCTTTACATACCAGTCGTGCCTTATTTAGGATAACACTTCCATGCTCATAAAACCTGTTCTTGAATATCCATTTTGTACTAATCACATTGTGACCTTCAGGTCTCTAGACAAGACACCCTGCCAGATTCTTTTCAATCTGATCTAACTCTTCATTCATGGCTATCACCCATGATTCATCCTTTACAGCTTCTTCAAATGAGGATGACTGCACAACTGATAGAAATGAATATTGCATGTTATTCCTCATAATCCTTGTTTGTGTGGGTGCAATCATGTCCCCAATTATGTTAGATGGATCAATATCAGCTCTACGATTTCTCCTGTGTGGTTCAGGTACATTCTCTCCAGCCATAGTTTCTTCTTCAGACTCTTCTTCTGAGTCAACATAATGATGTGACTGCTGAGTGTTTTGTACAGCTTCCTCTATTTCTGTATTTTTATTTTCTCCACGTTCACTTTCTTCCTAACTTTCTATCTCATCATCATATAACGTCCTTGAAGCATTTTTGGTTTTCTCTTAAATTATCTTAACATCACTACTTTCTACAATCCTTCCTAATCGCTTGTTGAAACACTTGTAGGCTTTGCTGTTCATTGGATACCCAAGAGAAATTCCTTCATCAACATTTCACCAAACATCCCTTGATTTCCTTCTTTATTTCGAATGTAACATTTGCTTCCGAAAACACGAAAGTATTTTAACGAAGGATTCCTTCCATTCCACAATTCATATGGTTTCTTCGTTTCTCCCATATAAATCCCTGTTAGATTCTGAATGTGCACTGCATATTCAATAGCTTCCTTCCAGTAATGGCTAGAGATACCACACTCAATCCGCATAGTCCTGGCCATATTGTTGACCTGTTGATTCCGGCGCTCAACAACTCCATTTTTCTATGGGGTTCTCAGAGCAGATACCTCATGCTATATTCCATGTTTTTATAGGTAATTCTAAAACTCAATGGACATGTATTCCCCTCCATTGTCAGATCGAAACACTTTGATTGTTTGTGCAGTATCATTCTCGGTGATTCGCTGATATGTTTTCATGCAGTCAAGCACTTTTTGTTTCCTGTGAATGACCATAACACATTCCATTATACTGTAATCATCAATGAAAAGGACAATGTACCTTTCTCCATGAGTTCCAGAAACATTTATCGGCCCAAAAACATTTGTATGAATTAGATCAAGAAGATGAGATGCTCTTTTCTTCTTTGGATGATATGAACTGTAGACCAGCTTCCCACAAATGAAAGAATCACAAGACTTTTCGCGCTCATTCTTTAGAATGGGGATATCCATGACCATCTTCAGCTTAGATATCTTTTCCATGTATTGTTGGTTGATGTTCCCTAGCCTTCGATGCCACAAATTTTTTTCTTCTTCAACAGACAAATTTAAGAAGTTCACTTTGCTATAAACCTTATATAAGTTTCCATCTATTCTATAGCTATTCATAAGAGAATTCCCTATTTTTTCCTTTATAGTGCAGAATTTGTGATTTAATGTTACTAAGAGCCCTGAATCACATAGTGGACTCACACTGAGGAGATTGTGATGTAGACCGTCCACATAAAGAACTTCAGTCTTCTTTAGCTCTCCATTGGCGAGAGCAGTATTCTCACTGCCTTTAATCTTCAAAGCACCATCATTAACAAACCACACTATTCCATAATCCTTCTTTTTAATGTTCCTTAAAAGATTAGCATTTCCCATCATATGGGAAGAGCATCCACAATCAAGAATCGAGGTGCTGATGCTCTTTATAGCTTTGAGGGATACTTCTGCACGATTAGATTTCTCGATCTTCTTCTTTTCTTTCCATGATATATTGGATTGATTATAGGATACTGATAGCCTTATAATACTTTCCTCCACCTAATCTGATTCTTCATACCCATAATCTTCTTCTAGAGGATAAAAAATGTTTGTGAGAACAATACCGTTTGGAGGGTGAGAACTGGCTCGTTTATGATAGTTGTATGAGTTTCTCCTATCATACCTCTACCTGCAATACATAGCTTTATGGAAAAAATTAGAACAATGAAAATAGTAACCATAGAAGTTATTTCCTCTATAAGATGGAGGATATGAAATTGGTCTCGTTTGTTAACTTCACAGATCTTCCCCATTCAAGTAGCTCCTTACTTCTTCGCAATATGAAATGGTATGGCCTAAATAGCCACAGAACTGACACTTGATGAGAGGAAATGTCTTCTCACTTGAATTTCTCCTCATACCTTATTCTGCGGGATAATAGTATGAGGTATCCTTTTTCGATGAGGCTTGAGGACAATCTTCTCTTCTTCTTTCAGATTGAATTGGGGGTTTCTGTTTCATCACTTCAGAAGAATCTCCAATATTACCCACTTTCACCTTGACTTTATTTTTGTAACCTTTATTTGAAGCATTTTACAATTCTGCCTCACAACGAATTCAACTATTTCGCATATAGGCAGGTCTT
Organism: Viscum album; assembly: GCA_963277665.1. Taxonomy (NCBI): domain Eukaryota; kingdom Viridiplantae; phylum Streptophyta; class Magnoliopsida; order Santalales; family Viscaceae; genus Viscum; species Viscum album. Next base: position 323,521,757 of record OY728127.1, read on the forward strand.
TTACCATTTAAAATTTTTTCAACTCCATTAGAGCCATGTTTCTCTCTCTCCAACAGATCAACATCTGAGAACCTTTCAAACTATATTTTCTTCCTTGATTCTTTTGAAATTGAATCTTTTTCATGTTTACTCCTAATAGTAACAACTTCCTCTTCCAGACGCTCAACAGTCTTGGAATTTTCTTCTAGTCTGTAGGTGAGGTCATTAATGACCTTTGACTGCTCTTCAATTCTCAGCTTTAGATCCATTACATCATCATTTCTTTCAAGTACTTTAGACTGTACTTTCACCAATTCTTCGAGTCATTCAATTTCAGCTTCAAGATGATCAACATATTCAGTTGATTATTCTACAATTGATTTCCACTTATTGAAACTCTTACATTTTATATTGATCTTACTAAAAGTATCCTTATGTTTCAACTCGGGATCTGAACTATTTTTCAACTGATTTTCTCCACCAGTATCTTCTGATTTTTCAATATTGGCCATCACGGAAGCATGGTTCCCAATTTTAAATTCCGGTTCTTCTTCATCACATAATTCAATATCATCATCTTCCACTTCACAGACAAAACTATTCATCTGTATCTTCTTCCCAGATTTGTAGTCTCCGTTTTTCAAAAACCTTTTTCAAGGCTTCTCAATGTCTTCTGCTTTGCTTTCATCATCATCAAACTTTCTTTGGCACTGAGAGGAAATTTGTCGTAATATTCCACAACGAAAACATGTCGGAGGGAGCTTACCTTTGAATTTACCTTTTCCCATCTTCAGATTCTTGGTGATGAGAGAAATAATTTCCTTTTCCTCTTCATCTTCACCACCACTATCTTTTAAAAGTTTCATTTTTTCCATGGCATTGAATGCCATTTCCTTACTTACACGAGTCGTGGAATCTTCAGGTTTGACTCTCATCTCATATTCCACTACTCCACTTAAAAGTTCATCCATAGATAGTTTAGAAAGATCTCTTTCTTCAAGGGATGACACCTTTTCATTATACATAAGAGGAAATCTTCTCAAGATTTTCTTTACGATATCAATGTCTTTGATTTCTTCTCCAAGACCTGTAATTTCTCCCACAACATCAGTGATTTGATTTAAGAAATAATCATCATTCTCATTAGGATGCATCATTAGATCATCAAACCTATTGTGTAGGACTTGTAGTTTCCACTCCTTCACTTTTCCATCTCCTTAATTAATATTTTCAAGTTTATCCCACATGGACTTTGCTGAGGTACAACTCATTAACTTTAGATAGATCTAATCAGAAAGAGATGCAGTGAGAGCATTCTGCGCTTTAGCATCAGCATCAAGAATTTTCCTATCCGCATCAATCATAGCCAACCCTGTTGGATCAGTAACATGTATACCTTGCATGGTGGAAAACAGAACATCCATTCCAAGGGATCTTAGATTAGATCTCATTATATTCTTCCAAATATGAAAATTTATTCCATAGAAGAGAGGAACTCCCCGGACATTGACAACATTCTCCATGACGACAAGGGACAGATTCAACACCAACAACTTTCAACCTCTGATACAACTTGAAGGACCCCAGGACACCCTGAGAGGGGAGGGGTGAATCAGGGTGTAAAATTTTTCTTTTAAAGAGATGGATCTTGTTCCCACGTTAGTAGGAACTTGTTAAACCTATATGATGAAAATGATCAAAAAGAAAACATTCACATGCAGAGAGACAACACATAACTTTTTACTTGGTTCACCACTAAGGGCTACGTCCAAGGAGCATACGCCGACAGGTTGTTGGTTGTACCAAATTACACTATTCTTCATGAGTTGTGGATTAAAATGGTTCGGGCACAACCACGTTGTCCCAGGCTCACTTCCTTTACAATGGTTCAGGGATAGCTTACTGTGTCCCTTGGGTCACTCCTGTTGACTCCCCCTGGCTCACTGCCTTTAGTGAAGTGCCACTCAGTTTATAGATGTGAAGGTATCTTAATCATTGAAAAATAATGCAACCTCTATTGTATGTAGATACTGTGTTGAAGTACAACTCTCACCAGTAGAAGAATCTCACTTTTCACCAAGGGTACTGAGAAATCTCCCAGCTTTCATGCAGCTTCAAAAAGACGGGTGTACTTCAACAACACTGGGCACGCTTCGCCAAGCCAGCGTGCAAGTTTCAAAGAAGGCACACAATTTATAACTGGAGGGAAATTCCACCTCCAAAACTTGCGCGACTCAGCCTTCTTCAATACCAAACTTGTAAGATGGACATTATTTTCCACTAAAACCGTTTTTGGCTCGCAAAGGTCAACTATCGCGCTTCTTCAAAACTGGTGCAAAATTGTCACCAAACCCCCTGCGTGACACTTTTTTACCCAACTCCTAACTTGTGTGACCCACACCCTTTATCTCCCAGACCACCTTGAGCGCGTAGTAAACAAATGTCATGCATCTTATACTTTCGCAACTCACAACCACTTGTGCGACCACAACAACTGTGCGATGGGAGCACTGAATTTCTCCATGTCTCGAACTACATTGAAAATGAGGAGGGGTGGTCCACTATCTATAGGCAAACTGGACACCCTATGCGGTGGCGTGCAAGACTCCTCTCAGCACGCAATTTCCGGCGCGCAACTCCAACTGCCCTAGCCTCTGTCACGCTAGTCACTTGCATGACCCATCCAATACTTGCGCGACCCTCTTTCCTTTGTGATATTTTGAAGTTCTGATTTAAAAAAACATATGGCGCGCAACTTTCCAATCCTCCTAAGCACCGATGCACAAATCCTTTCTCGGCAGACAAGTCTCTTACGTGACACATACCCGGCACGCAAGTCTCTTTCCCAAATTTTTTTTACCCTTTTGTCAGATTTGAGGTCTAGAAATTTGGAAAACACTAGAAAATGGTTCCATCTTCAATAATGTTATCTACTTGACCTGTATGAGTCCTTTGCTGGCACACATTCTGAACTTCCAATGAGGATTGAATGAAAAACCATTCTCCAATTCATGAATAGATGACCATGGTTCCAACACTCAGGATACAAGACCATCTACTCTATCGGACTCACTCATGATACAAGTACAGAAGTCATCGCTATCAAACCCACGGTGGATCCTAGTACAGAAGTCATTGCCGTCGAACCCACGAAGGATTCCCGTATAGTATACATCATCATCGAACCCATGGAGGATCCTAGTACGGTAGTCGTCATCATTGTCGAACCCACGGAGGATCCTAGTAAGGTAGTCATCGTCATTGAACCCACGGAGGATCCTAGTACTGTAGACGTCGTCATCGTCAAACCCACAGAGGACCCTAGTACGGTAGTTGTTGTCGTCGAACCCAGAGAGGATCCTAGTACAGTATTATTCATCATCGTCAAACCCACAGAGTATCCTAGTATGGCAGTCGTCGTCGTCGAACCCATAGAGGATCCTAGTACGGTAATCGTCATAATCACAGCCAACTCTAGGGTTCCCGTACACAACATGCTCGAATTCGAGAGGGTCTGATCCTCAGGCAAAGGGGTCAATACATCAAATATCATGAAGTCCGGATTTTATGTATCCCGAAGTTCCATGTCATAATAAGGAACGCAACGTGACAGATGGCGCGTCAATCAGACGCCCGGTTTGAGAGTTACTTGCTTTTCCGTTCCAGGGGCCCGATTGGATTTCGGGTACAATAAAACCTGGCCATACTCCAATATCATCCAAATCCCATGTGGAGTATGCCAAAAGGACCGTATCTTCAAAATTAAACTAACGTATTTGACGTCACATCAATCAGACGTCCGATCTTTATGTTATAAGCGTTTCCGCGCCGAGGGCCCAGTTGGTTTTGAGTTCGAACCAACCAGGTCATACCCATACTTTTCTAAAACCTTGAGTGTAATATACCTAAAGGACTGTCTCGATCCAAGAAAGCCTACTCAACTAACGGTGCGTTGATCTAAGGTCTGTAGATCATGTTATGGGCGAAAACCTAAAATGGGTCCGAAGAGGGGGGGGGGGGGGGTTGGGTCCGGTCAGACCCGGCCCAACACGCCCTGGGTCGGCCGAAACCAGGTCGACCCGACCTGGGTCCGGCCCAGCCTGGCAGGGCGTGGCCAGGCCTGGCGGGGTGCGGCCTAGTTGGCATGGCCCGGCTAGGCCGGTGCGGCCCGGCTGTGGCTCGGCCACCCGTCCGAGCGGACCGGGGGTCGCGACCCCCCGATTTTCCGAAACGGTGGCGCCTCCGGCCGGTAGAAGCTGTCCGGTCTTCCCGATGTGAGCGGCCTGCTCGGGTGGGCCGTCATCCTCTGCACATGGCGCTGCAGCTTGAAACCCGGCCGGCAGCCGGCTGGCTGGTTCGCCGCTGAAGCAGCCCGTGGAACATGGGTCGTGGTCCTCCGTAGCGGGGCGCCACAAGGCGCCCCGATCCTCCTGTCTGGCCAGCTATGTCTGACTGGTTATTCTTCGGCCGAGTAGCCCGGTTGCGGGCCATGGTCTCCTCCACCCGCACTGCACCCGGTGCCGCGATTCTCTAACGGGATGGTGCACGGCCTCCGTTGTCGCCGCTGCCTTCGGTTATCGTCAACTCTGGTCCCCGCCACCTCTTCCATCACATTCTCCATCACGAATAAAAAACAAGTATCAAGGAGGGTCGTCATGCCATGTTCATTCGACCCACACCCTCCACGTTAGGTGATAGAATTTGGCCGAAGAAATCATAGAAATTCAACAAAGAACGGGGGTACAAATTATTCACTTAAAATTGTACAAACCCTTACCTCGTAATTGACATTGCACGTCGACGATCGGCGAAAGACAAGCGTCTTGGATATCGGGTGTCGCGGAATACGGAAGTTGATTCCGTTGACTTCAGGGTACATCCAAAGAGGGAGTGTCGTTGGAGAAGTTCTTCACGTTATTCGTCGGAGATATTCTTCGCTGAATAATGGTGTTCTTAGTCGAGAGATGAACACCTTTATTCTAATTCTCTAGAGTTTTTCCCCACCAAAATATTTTCCAATCTAATATTATAATAAGGATCCCCAATTTTAAAATAATTTTCATGCAATTCAAATTGAATCAAAAGAGGTGCTAATTAATTAATGAATATATTAATTAGATGGGTTGGCATAATTAAGAGATAAGGGAGGTGAAATGTTTAAAATTCAAAGAGAGGAGGTGGAGAGTTTTAAGAGTTAATAAGGGGGTTTCGTGAGAGTTTAAGGGGGAGTTGAGGGGTTAGGCTCTCATGTGGGTCCCACCACACATTATCCTCACATGGGAGGTTATGTGGTTGTGGGCCTCACCTATAACTTCCCCTTGTAGGAAATAACCACCACTAAATAATTTAAATAAAATTGTGCACACTTAAAGTAACATCAAAATTTTATTTTAATTTGTTACAAATCCCCAAATTAAAACATCTACTCTCGAATATACAAAACTGCAGTAAAGGTCCCATTAAGAAAAAACCAGTCCTGCGAGTTCATCGGTGCCCTCAGACTTAAATTCCGAGTACAGGTTCGAAACATATAAAAACTCGCACATACGTTTACTGAACGTAACCGAACAAAACTTCAGAAATTGATTTCGTACACACCGGGCCTCGGAATTAGGCCCTGTTAGAAACCACAGACTCGTAAAATTACAAAGTATTTAAGACAAAATTTTCCTAGAAATTTCCAGGCCTTTACACAGCAAGTATCGCAAAAATTATTCTTAGGTATCCCTTTTTAGGTTTTGGGCCTAACAGGCTTTGCGCCTCTTTTTGCGTGATGTTTAAAGTCTCGTCGACAAGACTATCAATACTGATGTTTTAGGTCGAACATAATTGACCATATATGGTGGGTAGAGGGCCCCGACAGGGTTTGGTTGATTAAAATATGTCTTAATACATTTCAGATGCATGTGGGGGGAAACATGTTTAGATTTTAATGAAATACATGGCATGTCTCAAGGAATGGGAGCCGTATCAATGTATAGAAGTATGAAATAATTACCTAAGGAAGTCTTGCATTTGTTATATGGGACAAGGGCGATCAATATGCAGAGCTGCTAAGGGAATGGTATGCATAATCATGCAAAGGTGTCCTTAAGTCAATGACTGTCCATTTCTGATGGCCCGAGGACTCCGTGGAAGTTCAGCTTATGGAAACCACCATTGGTGGCTTGGAAAAATGAAAAACCAACAGGGGTGGCTTGGAAAGGGTATGTGACATCTGAAAGGGGTTGTGACCATCAATATTAATCAGGAGTGTGGGCGTAGGGTCCCTGTCCTACGCATTTAATTAGCATAACGGATGGTTGGGGCTTGGCGTAGTTTAAGGTCATGCAGCTGGGGCATTCTTTAAAATGTAACGACTTCTCCCGGTTCTCAGTAATCTTTTCAGATACGTTCCAGCGTATTCAAGTAGGGTTGTGAAAGAGGTTGGTAAACTGCAGCTTAGAGGGTTTCCAAATCTCGGGATGGATATGGGGGCTCAGAGGCCAAGAGACGTACGGAGAGAAGCATTGCCTAAGGAAATCATGCCTTTGGTAGATGGGCCAGGGGTGATCAATATACAGAGCCACTGAGGTTATGGTATGCATAGTCATAAAAATGTGTCCTTAGGTCAATGACTATATTCTCCCAATAGCCAGGCAACTTCAGGGAAGTTGAGATTCGAGACCATCGGGGGTGGATTACAAGGGTCGGCTCTTTCTGGATACAGAGTGTGATTTATGAGGAGAGGGTGCCTGGATACGGGGGAAACATCTGGGCTAAATTTCCTAGTAATGGGTGAAGTCATCCCTTCTCATTCTGGTGTGAGATGGTGGTTTGTGTAGGTCTAGCCTGTATACTAAGGGAAGGATGAGAGCCTTTATTCTTGACTGAACCCATGACAGGTTCGACCGTACAGTTTAATGTCATGCGGAAAGGACGAGGGGAATTTCAAATCCCATGCAGTTTAACATCATGCGGTGAGGACAAGGTTCCTTTTTAAAGATGTTGTGCAGTTTATCGTCATGAAACGAGGATAGGGGGTATTTTTTAACCAATGAAAATTCTTTCAATTGGATGTATTTCCCTGGATTCTTAATGGTTGGTCTTTTCAGCTTCACGCCAAGTGGCAAAGACAATCTCCGTGCAGTTTTAATCATCATGCAGTGAGGACGTAGTTGCAAAGGCCACTCTAGATCAGAATGTAATTAGGCTTGAACATCTCGGCATTTCCAAGATGTGGAGTGGGGTTGATGGTGTAAACTGTGGTTCCTGGGCTTCTTGGATTAGGAGAGATGATATGGGGGCTTTGAGGCCGGTAAGTGTATGGGTCTAGGAAGAGAATCGCCTGAGGAAATCTTACCATTGGTAGATGGGCCAGGGGCTATCAATATGCAGATCCATTGAGGACATGGTATGCAGAGTCATACAAAGGTGGCCACAGGTCGATGACTTTCCACTTCTGATGGACATGAATGATTATGAGGATCCGCGATTGTCCGGGCCATGAAGTCTACCATTTGGTAAGGAAATATCTGGACATGTCAGGGATGTTCATTCCTGGTTGCTGTTAAAACTCGAAGAGTTCACCACGCCGATTTATCTTGCGCATGGGGTACACCTTTACTCCATGTAGTTTAACGTCTTTTGGTAAGGACGAAATACTCTTAGTTTAACGGTCGTAGAGTTCGGACCATTGAGTGACTATTGTTACAATTACCTGGAAGGCAACTGAGTTAGGAGGCTCTGGTATACTTTGAACAAGTGTGGGGGAATGAGGGTGTAAACTATAACTATGGGGTTTCCCGGAATAGGAGGTATGTTTTGGGGGCTCTAAGGCCGATAAGAGTACGGGGCTAGGCAGAGTACCGCCCAAGGAAATCTTGCCTTTGGTAGACCGGCCAAGGGATATCAATATGAAAATACACCGAGGGCATGGTATGAATAGTAGTTCAAAGGTGTCCACAGGCTGATAAATTTTCACTTCAAATGGCCATGGATGATTATGAGGATATGTGATTGCTCATTGTACAGAGTTCGTCATATAGGGATAATGGTGTCCAAGCATACAAGAAACATTTTCGGCACAATTTCCCATCGAGTCAAAGTAGCCTAGCCCGGACTTAATGTTTGTAGATGCAGATCATCATGCTAACCATGGGTGGATACATAAGCTGACAAGGTAGGGATACCCTAGAAACCTTTGGATGTGATCGGGGAACGAACTTTTAAACCACTGCTCCATAAATTTTTAGATCGGGAGATATAATTGGGGGCCTGGAGGCTGATAAGCGTACGGAGATAGGAAGAGTGCTGCTTGAGGAATTCTTGCCTTTGATAGTTGGTCCAATGGCTATCAATATGCAGAGCCACTGAGGGAATGTTATGCATAGTTCTTCAAAGGTTTCCACGGGTCGATAACTTCCAAGTTCTGATGGCTATGAATGTTTTTGAAGATCCACAATTATCCGTGTCATGGAGTCTGATGTATGGTGAGGATGCATCCAAATGGGAAAGGAGTATTCTCATATTGTTTCTCCTTATATCTAGGGTGGGTCACAATGATGTCCGTGTAGTTTATCATCATGCAGTGAGGATGAAGTCCGTGCAGTTTAACGTCGTGCAGTGAGGATGAAGGTGAACATTTGTGAAAAGGGGATTCCGTGCAGTTTAACGTCATTCTGTAAGGATGAGGGGTATACATACCTGTGTTTTCTTTTATTGGTGGCTGGTCCGGGAGGTAAGATCTTGATGCCACTATGTATCCTTCGATGGTAGGAATCAAGTCTCATGTAGTTATTTTTGGGGAATACACCCCATGCGGGTATGGTCCGTACGGAGGGAAATGGGGTATTTTCAGCTTTATTTGGGGTGGTTGGGCCAGGATGTGGAATTCTGGAGTCACTACGTATCATGCGAGGGTAGGAATCAAGATGTACATATTTATATAAAAGATAATACACCCTGCGCATGTATGGTCCGTACACGGGGGAAAAGGGCATTTTCAATCCTTTTAATCAGTGCAGTTTAATGTCATACTATAAGGACGAGGAATACACCTCATGCATGGTTGGTCCATACATGGGAGCAAATGGAATTTTTAACTTTATTCGGGGGTGGATGGGCCAGGATATAGAATCCTGGCATCACTACGTATCTTGGGAGGGAAATAATCAAGCCGTATATAGTTATATAGAGGATGATACACCCTGTGCAGGTCTGGTCCATAAATGGGGAAAGAGGGAATTTTTCTCTCTCTATTTTTTATTCCATTTGGGGGTGGCTAGGCCAGGGGAACCCTGGCTTCACTACATATCTTGTGAAGGCAACAATAAAGTCGTATGTAGTTCTCTGAAATCAATGTAGTTTAACATCATGTGGTGAGGATGAAATTCTATAAGTTTAGGGTCATAGAGTTTGGACCGTTGGGGCTTGGCAGTTTAACGTCTTACAGCTCAGATGATGGGAACTTGGAAGTTTAACCTCCTACTACTTGGAAAATAACTGCTTTTGATTATACGAAATACTTCATTAGAAATATCACATTTTTAAGAGCGGTAGTGAATTTCCCGTCCATGGAGATTAGGGCATACACTCTATTGGATTAGACCTTGTGTATAACATATGTTCCCTCCCACTTGGGATTCAGCTTTGTAGGTTTCTTACCAGGTATCATCGGGGTCCGAAGGACCAACATCAATTCTCCTTCTAAGAAAGACCGAAGACGAACCTTTTTATTGAAGGCTCGTGCAATCCGGTTCTGATATACCTCTAGATGGTGCAAAGTGTGCAACCACTTCTCATATAGCTGTTCATATTCACCTAGCCATTTTTATGATTGCTCATCGTTCGATAACTGATCACAAATGGAAACACAGATTGTGGGAAATTGGAGCTCAATGGGCTGGAACGCTTCTGGTAAATCTCAGTGGCAGCTATCACGACTTCAAACTCCTGGGGGCTAAGCAAGGCTTCTATAAGAGCCTCCCTGAAATCTGCTAACAAACTCAGGGTATCCAAGATTGACAGTTTGTATGGTACCGATACCATATGCTTAAGGATATCGTATTCCTGCTCCAGCGGTCGGAACTTCTCCATTGGTGGGAGTGTTTTAGCAGGCATCTTGGGAGTTGGAATACGTGATGAGGAGGGACCAGCTATGGGGTCAGATTCCGATGATTTCCCCACGTTCTGGGGACTCAGCCCGACCGGTTTGTTTGTGCTCACTAGGTGGCTAGACACTTGTTCCTCCTCTGATGGTTACCATAGAATGACGAGGCCAGAGTGGCCGCTTGTGGAGGTGGAGGGATATTCTTTCTCTTGTTGAGTCCATTTAAGGGCTCTCCCATGGGTTTCCATGATATTAACGGTTTGGGCCGAGGTAAAACCATTGGGTTGGTTTCGGCTGCGACTGTGTCTCCCCTGGTATCTCTTGCTTCTACAATTCCTCCTCCCAGCCCCTTGCATTGGGAACTCGGGTTCATAGCCATACCCTTAATCAAGGAATGATTCCATTAGATGAATGACGTTGATGGAACCAAATATTAGCTCCTCATCCTGTGATAGGTCGACCTGGTCAGTTCTCCCTGATGGTGCCGTTTGGTGGGTCGATGCCCGTGGCGCCATGTTTGGGGGCATAAAATCCGACAGTGTCGGGGCTAACTTCGGCCTCGTTGCGGACTGCTCCTATTGTTCTTTCCTCCTCCCTTCTCGATTATGCCTAGATGACTGGGTCGTGGAGGGTTTTGAGGCCGATATTGTCAGTTGTGCGGTATTACGGGTTGTTGGAAACAACACCAGTTACTATAGTTGATCTCGTAGTATGCCCTTGGCTCGGTTGATAGTCTTCTGAGTAATCCAGTAATCAAATTTCTACCCCTTTTTGATAGTGACTTCCTTCCACCCCTACCCTTTGTCAGAGTTGGTGGTAGAAATATATGTCACATGTGTGGAGGGGTGGTCCCAACTCGACCTTCTCGGAGTCTACCATCCTTTTCAGGAGGTCAATGAAGATGAAGAATTCATGGATACTATGCCCTAACATTCGTTGGTAGGGACAGTAATCTGGCCTATCATTACGGCCAACTTCTTTGGGCTTCCTTGGCTCCGGGAGGTGGAGCAAGTTTCAATTCATGGCGGTAATGAATTAGCCACAGACTTGGTCATCTCAGAACGAGTATACTTTGTGTCTTCATTACTTGAACAAGTTCTTCTTTGATGCTCTCTGATCATCTCGCTTGGGTGGAGGCAGCTGCTGATATACATGGGGCCCTTGACGATTTGGTGGAGGGCAAGGTTGTGGAGAAGGCGTAGGGGCTGGCTTGAGCATGACAGAGGACACTTCAGCTCTAACTATTATCTTTGCAGGAGCCTTTGAGGCTATTCGAGACTTCAGATTGGTCCGCTGTAGGGAGTCTTCAATTCTTTGGGCAATGACAGAGATATTGGAAAATCAAGTGGTGCACTCCATTGGTATGAGTGGTGTTCGCAGATCATCTTGAAAGTTATCGATGCATATCGCCATCATCTCATATTGGGGCATTGGCCTGTTTAAAAAGTAGGTCAGACCCTTCCATCTGGTGATGAAATCCGAGTACCTCTCTTTCTCCCTCTGTTTTCAATTCATGAGGTCGCTGACCGTTGTTTTAGGCAGCGTTGAGCTAAAGTGGAACATGAACTGCTATTGAAGGTCTTCCCAGATTTTTATAGACTGAGCAGGTAGATTCGTATACCAGACTAAGGGAGATCCTTGCAAGTTCCGCACGAAGCATCTAAGTTTCACTGCTTCTTCTTGTTCTAGGGTTCCCATCATAGGGTCATAATAATATGTGTAGTGCATCAAGTTCTCTTCCAGATCGCCTCATCCATTAAAGATAGGGAATATATGGTTCCCAAAATTGGTCAGTGGAGGCGTGTTGCTCACCCAATCTAGGTAAGGTTTTCGCTCTGGCTGTATCGGAGCGCGTCGACCTTCTATTTCTTCCAATCGAGCTTTTAGTGCCTCGATGGTGCTTGTGAGTCCCTATTTTACATCCTACTGGGCTCAGTCTTGGGTAGGTGTAGCCTGAGGCATTGACTGAGGTTCTGGGTCAGCCGGCACCATGGGTTCATATGCCGTTTGGGACACCTTCAGAGGGTTCAGATGTACTTTCTCTGATTTCTTCCTAAGTGGAGGGATGTCTTGGTATTCTCCCGAATCCTTGTTCAGGTAGTTGGACGGACTGGGTGGCTCATTGGGCGGGGAAAACCTGGGTCTTTGAGGAGAAGTTGCTGGAAGTTCAAGGTGTGGATCTTCTTGGGAAGCGCTTTCAATAAGACGATTCTTCTAGAGTATCTTGGCATTAAGCCGCCACCGTTCTTTCATTTCCTCTTCCTGTCGAGCGAGTATCTCTTCGAGTTTAAGTGGCTCGTTTTTATCGAGAGAAGGAGGTGGGTTAAGGGTAACTGGTAAATTGTTCTTTTACTTGTTGGAAGCATATATGGTAAGTAGAGGAGGGTTAGTTGGAAGGGAGGCCAAATTTAGAGTGGCCCTCTAGTTCTGGGTGTGCACACCTGGTGGTTCGTTGTGAGTCACAGCCTGACCGGAATCATCATCTCCCGATCCATCCTGATTTGCATCATCTCTGGTGTCACTCATGGGGTTAGCCTATATGGAGTTGATGGATGCATATCATGTTGTGGAGGATATGTTATCTTCCAAATAGGAAGAGGATCTACCACGACTTTTACTGGTCCTCCCCTACCTATTCCGGGATTGCATTCGGACTCCTTGACGAAGGGTGATGCAGAGAGTTATTTGATACGACCTTAGAGTACGCCTTCCCTCTTGAAGGGGATGATGATTTAAATAATGAGATAGGGAAGGAAACTCCTCTTCTGACTGTCCTCCCTAGATGATAAAATACGAATTCTTGTGGGGGCGGTTGTTGAGGTGGTAAAAATTCCCCCAGCCCTAAGGGCTGGGGTTGGCTTCGTTCCCTAGATGCTGAGTCTATTCCCATTTTTATTGGTCTTACGGGGGAATTTGTTGTTAAAAATTCCCCAAGCCCTATAGGCTCGGGTTGACCATGGATTTCGGTAGTGGATATTACTATCGCTACCTGCCTGATCTTGCGTGCCCCCATCCAGGGGTGAACTGGATATGATGCCGAGTTCACCTGTGAATCAATCCCCTCTAGGGAGGAAAGAAATGATTGCTGATTGGCCACTCTTAGGCGAGAGGCATGTTGTATGCTTTAGGTGGCCTGATTTAGGAGTTCATGAATGGATTGTTCCCATCGGGCCTGACGCTTCTAGGACTTACTCAAGGCGTATCTTTTTTGGGTGTGTTGCCTATCGTGAACAGGGAGACCACTTGATTTCTGTCTTGTTGTGATGACGTTGAAAAATATTATGCCGAAAGGGTTCTTTTGGGCGGGGAGTGGAGTGAAATGTTGAGCTCCATGTTCTCCCCATCCTCTAATATGGACTCCTGTCAGAGTGTCACCATTGAGGTGGTGTAAATGGTGCAATTCATGGAGGAAGTCTAACTCAATGTTCCCATTACGCCTCTCAGGTTGCAGTTGGCGCGCTGGAGGAAGAGCTTCCAGGTCGATGTGATGTAGGAGGTCCCCTATTATCTTGATGTGGTCTATATACCCGCTGTAGGGCAGGAATATTGATTTCAATTGGAGGAGGGTTATCCATATAATGGAGTGGATTTCATGCACACATTCCTCTAACAACTTTCTGGGTATGTCGAATTGAGAGGTGGTCATGGGCCAAAAAATAACTGGTATATCATCTCTGGCCAGTCGTTTCCTCAGGTGAAACATGTCGACATAATCCTCCGCTAGTGATTCATCTACCTGGTCGGTCCAACTGAGGCGCTCACCTATAGTGTGGTTGGAGGCACTGTGGTCGATAGGTATTGAATCGTCATGTGGGAGATCCCGAGGTGGTTCAGAAGATGAATGTGGCCCTGGACCATCTCCTGATTGAAGAATTGTGTCGTTGTCGACTAGATGGGAATATGACATGCTTGATCCCATCCTTCTGAGTGCCTCAGCATATGATGTCTTTTCAGTGGTTGATTCGGTAGGGGGGACCTTCTTGTTGATATGATATGTCACTACAGGGAGGAAATTTGCAATAGAGGCCATGATGGAGAGCGCTACCACCAAAGCTGTCGTAGGGAGAGAACCTGCGAGGTACACCCTTGGGAGGTCCTTCTTGTTGATCGGTGTCAAGGCAGGGAGGGCCTTCGCTATCCATGTCATAATGGTGAGGGCTACGATTACAGCTGGATGCCTCACTACATAGAGTAATTTTGCAGTGTATACCCTGGGGAGGACCTCCAAGGCATGTCGCAGCAAGGGGAGGACATTCTGGCTGCGTAGCGTTGTTACAGGGAGGGCCTTCACAACAACTTCCATCATGGTGAGGATGACCATAATGGTTTGACATTCAATGTATATCCTGGGGAGGAATTTCAAGACACACTACGAAAAGGGGAGGCCCTTCTTGTTGCTTGGGGCCATTATGGGGAGGACCTTCCAATGGCGTCCATGGTGGCGAGGACTACTATCACAGCTACCGTAATGGTGAGGACTACCATCACAGCTATCATAGAGAGAAGGTGTGCAGGGTAAACCCTGAGGATGGCCTTCAGAATATACCTCAATGAGAGGAGGGACTTCTTTTTTCTTGACATCTCTACGGGGAGGACCTCTGTTATCAGAGTGGTGAGGACTAACACCATGATCTGATGCCTAGATGGGTGGAGTATCACTACAACGTAACCCCAGGGGAGGACCTTTTGGGCATACCATGACAAGGGGAGGTCCTTCTTGTCATGATGAGACGCCACTGCAGGGAGGGCCTCTGTAGTTGCGACTATGTCAGCGAGGACTACTATCATAAACTGTGGACCCACTGCATGGAGAGTGTTTGTAGTGTATACCCCGGGGAGGATCTTCAGGGTGGACCGTAAAAAGTGGAGGGCCTTATTGCTTCTTGATCTTCTGTTCACACGGAGGGCTTCCGTGAATCGCATCAAAAGAGAATCTCTCGTAATCGATCGTTATATGCCTGTGGGGGAGGCCCCTGCGGGTGCTCTGGGGAGGACCTTCAGAGCAGCTGGTAGAAAAATTGTGGAAAGGACCTTCACAACTGCTACTTCCACTCCCATAATATGGTAATGGGCGGGAAGGTTTTCGAGCCTTGGATATGTGCTTAGCGGCATTGAGAACCCCAGATTCTATCAGAGCAAAGTCATGAACCCCCTCTTCATTTTCCAGCTTCCTTGGGCACATTCGAGGTGGTTTTTTGTGTGCAGGAGGGACCATCTATTGTTGATAACGGCCTTCACCTTTGGTTCCCTTTCTAATTGGGTCCTGTGTTGTTGCTGGGATATTCCGATGAACATATTGACTTTTAGCAGGGATATATGCCTGCTCTGGAGCATGAGGATATTGAATCGTGGCATTGGGAACCATAGCTTCCATCAGAGCGGAGTCATGAACCCCCTCTTCATTTTCCAGCTGCCTTTGGTGCGTTTGGGGTGCTTTTTTGTGGGCAGGAGGGACCATCTGTTGTTGATAACGGCCTTCACCTTTGGGTCCCTTTCTAATTGGGTCCTGTGATGCTGTTGGGATATGCCTACAAACACCTTTACTTTTAGCAGGGATATATGCCTGCTCTGGGCCGGAGCTCGGGGAGCGTGGGCCTAGATCCTCAGGGCGACATCCTCCTTGGCATGAGGATATTCAGTCGCGGAGTAACCACGACGACATCTTCTATAGGGGGCCTTAGAGAAAAACCCCCATTCAGTGGGCATGAAGTCCTCAGTTTCAAACTCATTCACCTCCCCGTGATAAGGGAGGTACCCGTTGTCCCGTTTCAGGGATAGACTCCCGAAACGGTTTGAGAGAGCAACAGGAGCCATCTGGTTCTGCTTTCGCGGCCGCTACGGGGCAGACGACCAATGGGTCTTGATGGATTGGAGGGCGTGCATGGCCGCCTCCACCATCGGGAGAGTACCGTTCAAGTGGTACTCTCGGATCAACACATTCGAGACCCAGTGTTGAAGACGCTGGGTAGGTGACAGGGTCCTTCGTTGGTGAGGATGTACGATCATTGTGTTGTTCGAAGTACGTGTTTGTGAGCTCCTCCATGATTCCATTGGATCTAAGGGAGTTCTGAGTGGTACCTATAAAATATTTTAACAAATTCAAACAACAAACCCGTCAAAGCAGCATCTCATGATCCCATGCATAATTAATGACATTGTTGGGCCCTACTTCTGAGTATAAGGGGGCACAGAGTGAGGTTAGGTTGAATCCGTCATGGTTGGTTAAAGATTCACGTCGGGATCACCATTTTTTGGTTTCACAACGAATCGGGTGGAGTTGACCAACGCGCCCGACTGTCAATCTCACAGAGGGATGAACTCCGTTCAGTCGCTCGAATAGGGTATATCGGCCTTTGTTTCGAAACGCCCAACGATTCCATATCAAACGATATGTGGAACTGCTTTCCAAAGGTAGGCATTCACTGGGTGATTTGGCAATCGATGCTTAAGAACTCACATTGGTCGAGAGGATGGGAAGTCGGGCTCATCACACCCTTTTAGAGGGGGAATTATTTCTTGATCCGGGACTCCCTTATAGAATTAGGACGTATATATATGTTCGAAAATCTTTGGTCTATACCCAAGAATAATATCCATGGATTACTCCTGGTTGGAAATGGTTAGATGAACTTAGGGATTCAGAATCATTTAGGCCTGAGGTTTACCACCCCTCATTGGATTAATGACTCTAAGGAGTTTGGACTCATAGAGATAGCATGGGTTTGGAGCCTTATAACTGAGCACTCTGGAGTTTATTGTCATCCAGGGGGGAAAGATAACGACTTGATCATTTGGACCGAACCCATGATATGGGATTCTTACATATCCTCAGGAGAGGAATCAAAGTTCACATAGTTCAGTAATTCAGTTTAACATTATGCGGGATGAAGGATCAGGTCTTACACTCTGAGGTGGCCCGATGAGATGGTGGATGGGGATTACACTTTGAGGCAGCCTATAGAGTTGGTGAACCGATGTAAAGGGTTCGGAATGACCGAGTGACGGGATTAAACCTCATGGAGGCTTCATACGGACCATGCCTTGATGTGGATCAAAGTCCTTGTAGTTCTCAAGAGGTGGTGTCAGAGAACCGACATGCAGATGGACCTAGGGTTTGATGGGTAATGGGCTTGAACCTCATAGAGGCTTCCTACGTACCATGCCTTGACATGGATCAAAATCCACGTAGTTCGCAGGAGGTGGTGTCAAGGTCAGTGCTTACTCTAAGCCCATGTTAGTCATGCTCAATGTGAGAAACAAGAGGAAGTAGAGACCTGACTATCACGTCGTGAAAGGTGTGTCCATGGGAAGAAGATTGGGGCTTACGCATGGGGAGGCCCAGGGACATAGAGATTGGGACTTACTCTAGGATAGAGTCCCAATGGTAAAAAAGACTAGAGTGAGGGGGAAAGGATACCCCTGTGTCTGTCTCCCCTCTTTGTTATTGGAACCGGGGAAGTACGGAGGTGCATCGGTGCTACCTCTTGCAAGAAGCGATAGGGACTTAGACAAAGGAGGCTGCACTGTCACCGTCAGAAGAGGGGAAAATTACTCACCGCTATAATTGAAAGGAATCTAATGTGGGGACCCCTACTCTTGGAAAGTGGAGAGAGAGAAAGGGAACTCCCGAGCTCGGACCTTGCACTACCATGGGTATGTGAACCCAGGAGTGCTTTGGGAACCCGCTCAAGGGTCGGGCAAACCCATTTTCCCTTGTCTACCATGGGTTTGTGAACTCAAAGCAGTGTGTTGATTCACCTTGATATTTCATCAAACGGATCAGGTGGCTTCGGTAGAGGCTTTGGCTCAACGCCGATGGATATGCCAATGAGGGGGTTGCGAAGGATCAGGCTATATTGGAAGGATTTTTTCTGACTCGGAGAATGGGAACACTGAAGGAGTTGGCGGGCCACATGGGTGTATGGAGAGTGGCACCCTTCACAGAGTGGGGTGCTACGCAGCTGGAGAGGCCATCCGCATACCAGGGTGGTATGCGGACTGAGAGGAATCCCGCGTACCAGGGTGGTACGTGGCTTCGGGTTCGGCATGCGTACCAGGTTGGTATGCGGTGGGGTCCGCATGAGGAGTGGAGGCCATGGGCGACGCCGGTTAGGGGTTTGTCAGTCAGGGCTTCGCCCACGTAGGAGGGTGCTACGTGGTGCATCGGATCGAAAAAGGGGCATTGAATCCGTGGTCCGTGAGGAGTACATCTGTGGAGGGGCCCTGAATCGTGGTCTCTTTTTTGTGATTTTATGTTCACGGTTCACCAAGCTGTTATGTGTTTTTCAGTTCCATATTAATTCATTTCTAGATTCATACCATTCAAGAATTGGAACTTCTCTATTTGCGAAATCGTAAGCAGCTTCCTCCTAAATCCTTCCTCCCGAATTTGATCAATCCTTCTCCTCTCCCCCTCGACATCCCTTTATAGAGTGGGGAATAGATGTATTTATGGTCATGCTGCACCTTTTACGGAAGCCCATAACCGGAAACCCGGTTTATGGATGACTTGGTCAATCCGAAACTCGCGGGGACATTGAATGCACCTTCCCCGTTAACCAAACTATTTTGGGGAGTGCTTCGTGAACTCTCACAGCTCCACCTTTCTTTCCCGAATGACAACGTATGTGGTCCGGGATGGTTGATGCGGTTCGCGGATGGGGCGGTTCGTGACGGTGGACCGACCTTGCGCTCGTCCTGCTTCACGCCCACGGAGGGTCCTCGCCTCTATTCCACAAACGATCGCGGTTCACAGAGGGGGCGGTATGCTGAACTATCCGCGTACCATCATTGTTGGACCGATACGTGGACTGGTCGATCCTTTACCGATTTTTTTGATGTTCTACACATTTTTTCCCAATTCCTTGAGGGAAATTGGGTAGAATCCTCTCTTGAATTGAGGGTATTCTCATTCTCCTTTGCAAATTTTTCAAGACCCTAAAATGAGTTATCAATTAAAAAATCTTTGGAAATAATTGAATGATTTCAAAAAATAATAGATAAAATTATTTAAAAAATAAAATGGTCAAAATAATTTTTAATAATATTATCATGAATAAATACATAAACATGTTATAAATAAAATATTTTATTGAGGTTGTACTATTTTATTTTGAATTCTTTTAAAAAATCTTTTTAAAATACTGAAATACAGTTTTTTAAAAACCCAAATAATTAAAAATATTACAAAACCATGGTTTAAAAAAAATTGGAATAAAAAAATAATTTGGATAAAAAGTTGGGGTTCCACTGGGGAAATTAGAACATTGGTGGGACGTAAAAACAGGGTCATAGAAAAAAAAATCCATTAAATGGAATCGATGTTTTCCTTTAAAAAATTTCATTTTTAAAAAATAATTGAATCAGTTACGATGAATAATTTGTCTTGGATCCTGATTTCACAATAAAAGATTGTGTAAATACAACATAAAATCATTACATTTTATAAAATATCAATAGTGAAGTATTATTGTAACAAAAGGTTGATTATCACCCAAGAATGAGGTATGAGTCTTAAAAACCTCTTAATACTTTTGCAACATTTGAATCAAAACTCCCTTAGTGTTATAATCATAAAAATAATATTTAATATCATAAATTATAAAAGATTCATTATATAAATTCAAAATAGATAATTTTTTAAACCATTTAGATGGAATCATGGTGTATATCTTAAACATGTCTCAACTATTTTAAATTTGTGACAAAAAACCCCTTAAAAATGCCACACCAATAGATTTAATGAAGAAATATTAATATTTTCTTGGAATAAATTATTATTACCAACAAATAAAAATGAAAATATTATTCTATATAATATTTAATTAGACTATTTAAATAGAAAGCAGTTGTGTTCATGAAAAACCAATGTCACTCAAAGAAAGGAAAATGTGTTATGAAAAAATCTCCCTGATATGGTCAATTATTGGTTAGAAACCCCCATGAGTTAAAACAGTATAGGAATATTTATATAACATATAATAATATTTAATCTTAATTAAATCTCTCAAATTAGTAGTATAGACACCTCAATAATGAAAATTGTTTGAAAAATACAATACTTTTTTAACTGAAGGAAAATTTATACAAAAACACAAACTATGTTTCCCTAATTATTCGGATATACACTAGACAACTACAAAAATAAAAAATATCTAAATTAATTTTTTATAATCTATATACCACTCATGATTTTCTAAATTTATATTAATAATTTTTCCATGATCAAATTTTTCATGACCTAACTTCCCTATGATATGGGAAGGGACAACAAACCGCCCGACCCTTCCTTATTCAACTTTAAGTGGATAAATTGACCCTAAAGACCCACCTTAAATAGGCCTCAGGGTGTCAACTTATACCAAATATATATAATCACACATAATATGGAAGGGATTACCCTTTTATTATAAATGATCCGGATATAAGATGGTAAATCTCAAACAACTCCAAATTCAAAAAGTAAAACAAAATCCAAAAACCATTTTTTCTTATGCATGTATAAAATAAAGTTCTAAAAACTATAGGAAAACGACAAAGGTAATTATGAAAATAAATAAACAAAGAAATGATGACTATCCTGATGCACAAGCTAATAAGGTTCGACACAACCCAAATAGTCCACCTGGAATCCTAAAAGTAGTTTTATATATGTAGGGTGAGTACTAGGTATACTTAATAGGGAAAAACAAAAGTACTCATGCATAAGTGGGGAGGAATTCTAATTCCTCGTGAGAAAATTGATATAATAAAAACCCCTATAAAGGAATATATCCACCCAAACTCACCGTGGAACACTACCTAAATAAGAAAATTCATGTAACATAATAATAATAACACATCGACATTTGGGTACCCCACACCACCTTCGAACTTGTTATTTAGGACATCCTACACGTCAAACATCTCCCACAAGATCCACTGCATTCCCATTCCCACCCAACAACAACCATATGGTCTATCACAACCAAGAATACTTCCCTCATAAACTTGGGCCACCACAACCACACATATCCCCGCCCAAAGAAACTAGGGCACATGGGCCTCATCCCGACGATGCTTGAGAAACAATCCTGCCCACACACACCTGGACCAAACCCCACAACTCACCATGCTCGAAGAGCCTAGGGAAACCTGGGGGAGGGAACAGAAAGGATCTAATAACTATCAACTTATAGGAATGTTAGAAAAAACACACTTTCCCATGAAATGGTGGAGTTCGGTAGGAATTTATCAATGTGGGTGGGGTGCATATAATAATGAAAAGAAATAAATTTTTATACATATAGGTAAACAAGAACTGATCCAAACCTAAGCATTCCGAAATGAGACCATACACAAACACTCTCATTACTATTCCTACATGCACAAAGAAAAACACAATAGCCACAACCCATTTACAACCCACTTCTGGAAAACAAAACCCCATTTTACTCATTCTTGTTATCATATTCATGTGGTTCCATTCAAATATACCTTCACTACCATGGAATCTAATAGGAATATCCACAATCCAAAACAAAAACTGAAGGGAAAACATTCAAACAAAAATTTAATCATTCACACCCGGTTCTCTTGTAAAGTCACCACAATAGAAGGGAATCATGAGATCCCTTGAGCATCATAAAGAGAAACCGTATATACTGGAAATATAGAGAAATGTATCTTTTCATATTCAACCACACCATCTATCAAGTTCCTTATCTCCATTTGGTTAACCAGGGTGATCACACAAGGATTATTTTTCATTGGTAATTGATTAAATCAAACAAGTTTTCATAATTATTCAGTTTCCATGTTACATCCTTTAAATTATAGGATTATCAAAGAAAAAAGTGGTTCATTGGTGTGAAAGAAAGGACCACCAACACTACTATTTTTTGTGGCCATATACCCATAAAATTTACAACATAAAAAAGAAGGTAAAATGAACACAGTAACATCATCATAATTTCCACCCCTCATTCTTTATAAGTGTGTTGAATATCTTCTCTATTGATGGTTAATCTATGTCCCATGGTAACACAATTATAACCACTCTTCATGATTCATTGAAAAGAGAGAAAAAGGAATAATCCCTACCAAGATGACTAAAGATCGATGAGTTATCCTCCCGTCAAGAACTGAGGATACTCAACTTGCTGGAAGAGAAAACTCTAAGGCTTCAATGTTGAGTGTGAAGAGCTTCAGCACTACGGGCATGATTATTCTTTGAATGAGGGACTCCAAGAACACCGAGAAAAGTAATGGGACCAAATAATAAGATCATTGTGTGATAAAAGGCAAGATCATGCAGTTACATGATATGAAATCTCAAACCGCATAAAAGGTGGATCGTGGTTTCACCACACATTTGGGTGGTTACACACATTGTAATTAATTATGATTTAATAATTCTCCTTGATTAATATAAATATTGGCTATCATCCTTTATGGATATCCTTTAAATGGAGAAACCATGTAACATGGGCTAAACTAGAAATGCTGCAATGGTGTGACACGAGGTCTATCCACCGTTAAAAGATTTAAGATACCATTTAAGGTTTTAAAAAGCCTTAAAACACAATAAATAAGGTAAACAAATTAGAATGAGTGTTTCAAGAAATATAGGGGGATGGTCCCCGACACTCCTCGGTGGCACTATATTGGTGCGACACCGATCTGTGAGACTGATCGGTGGAGCCAATAGGAGACACCACGGTGGCACCCCACCAACAACATCGATGCCCTTCTGACTCACCCATGGCATCCATCTCACCCCAAACAGTATAATATGGAAAATTAATAGACCACAAGGTTCTAGGCCATTACAGAATAGGTTTCAACAATATAATATTATAGAATCATTCATATTGCTAGTAAACTATTCCATAGGGGATGTCTCCATAACTCGATATTTTTTAATTCCTAAGGTGGAGTTTCTTTTCACATATTATCATTATAACATAGGAATATTTATATTATTATTTCTTAATTATGTTTAATTGTATGTGAACATGATGATATATTTTACGAAAATTGATAATAAAAAATTCATCGTGGAGGTGATTGTCAACATGTAAACACAATTAGAATTCATGTTTCACAATTCATGATTGGGGGTAATGGTGGAGATTTAATATATATATTTTAATAATTATTATATTATAATTACAATTTAATAATTTATTATACAAATTTCATCACCCATGAATGCAAGTGATGAAAAATGGAAGGTGTATCTCTATGGAGGTGGCTGTATACACACAAAAAAATGTCACTTTTTTCATTAATGATAGGTAGAAAAAATAAAATGTATTTAATTAAAATAATAATATATATTTATTAAAATCATACATATTAATTTATATTTTTATCGATATTAAAAATATGTAAGTGTTAGATTAAGAAAGGGGTAATACATACCTTGGAGACTTGATTGTACCCCATAGAAATCCGTCGAATTGAAGGGATTATGAAATCATTGTGTGATCAAGGGATTCATTAGGTTTAGAGTAAATAGAGGAGTTGATATTTAGGTATATTTTCATTGAAATATTTAATTTGAGGTGTTCATTTGAAATGGTGTAAGTGACCCCCATTTTAAATAGAGGAAAATGTAACTTATAGAAACAAAAAATTTATTTTAATAATGAAAATGACTATTACTTGGTATATGAATATAAAATATCTAATTAAATTAGTTATGGTATTATATGGGTGTATAAAAAATAGTATTTAAATACAATTTTTATACATGTTAATGAGTTTTTACAATTATTTTTTACATTTAACACTTTTATTTTAAACAAGGTTACTAGTTTTTAACTAATTATAATTATGTTTTATTAAGAACATAGAATAAAAAATTTGAAAAAGTATTGGAATGATGTAAAAATTTTTATCTTATATTAATTCCAATTAATTTACTATATATTACGAAAATAACTAATTGTTAGAAATGAAAATGGGTAGAAAAAAAAATTTACTAGAAAATAAAAAATTTTCATAGAAAAATGATTTTTAATAATATTTAGGATTTATTAACAACTAAATGATTGAAAATTTAATTATTTATACATATATATAAAAACTTATTCATTATTATTTATTTAAATTTTGTGAAATTGATATAAATTTATTTATATTAAAATAATAAGTTTCAAATAATTCTTTCACACATATCATTGTAATTACAATTAATTATAACAATATAATTTCATTCCTATAATTTAAATTAGACATTTTATATAATATAGAAACAATATTATATAAAATATGATTCATTTTTTCAAATTAAAATTTTTTGGGTAGTTAAAATTAAATTCAAAACATTTTCTTATAATATGCTAAAACCTGTTTTTAAGACCAATTTTTCACAACTAGATTATGATTAATATATAATTACTAATTATATTAATTAAAAATAATTTTAAATAAATTTTATAATTAAAATCATATATATTATACAATCTATGATATAAAAAAATCATTTCATCATTTTATAATTAATTACACAAAATAGTCAAAATAACATTCTAAGATAAAAAGACATATAAATTTTAAAATTGGTAACCATGGGATAATGAATTCATCAATGTATTATAAAATAATTTAGTAATAATTAAATAATATAAATTAATTCTAAATTGTTTAATTATCATTTAATGTATTAATATTAAAAAATAATTTCATTATATATTTGAAAGTAATAAAATCATTATATTATGTATTTACATAAAAATCATGTGTTCTATAAAAATAGAAAACATTAATCTTTCTTAAATATTATCAAGGTAAATTTAAAATTGATTTTATTGTTTTAAAATTCTTATCTAGAAATTTACATATATTATTGAAATATTAAATGCTTAGTGAAAATATACTTTTATTAAAAGACGATTCTATATTATTTATCATTCTTATTCTTTTATATAAATTAATAATTTAACTTTTTTGAAGGACTTCTTCATATAATAAAATATTATACTTGAAAATAATTAAATTTTATGGAATAATTTTCATTACTTTCTTAACTATACATGTTGGGTCATTATTTAGTGTTTTATTTATTTTTATAATCACATTACCTTAGTTTACACCATCACATTCTATTGATATCTCTAAATGGTATATATAAATGTTCTGTTTGAGTGTTTTTTGTGGGGTATGTCATAAAACACCATATTTATATAAAGAAAAATGTCTTCTGAGATCTATAGTCTTTAAAATTAAATTGTTTTCCATCCAAACACATAATACCATTCAAAGAACATGTTATATAAAAATTACGGTCCCTCACCTCAAACGATATGTTATTCCCCTAGATATTTTCATATCTCTTAGTAATGACTTGGGATTTCCCCATATATTGTTGAATATTATTTACCTTCTTAACCATATCTTTTACATATTAGGGACCTAACAATATTAACTTACCAACTTCATTTAATCATTTTTTCGTTCTATATTTTTTTATATAATTACTCAAATGAGTCCATCTATATAATTTAATGATATTTTTTATTATATATTTACAATAATGAATTATAATGATCCCATAATTATTGATTATCCAATGGGAAACATTATAGAATTTATCACAATATTTTTATTTTTCATAATGACTGTCTATCATATTAAAGATTAAATGATGTATGAAACTTTAATTCTAAAACAAATGAATTATAATGTTCTTTCAAAACATTATATGGAAATCTTGGATCATTATCATGTATAATAAAGAAGAGCATTCAATTAATATATAGTACAAAATTATAACAACATCTTGAATTATGACCTAATGGAATAAAATCTTGGATTGGAAGAAATTAAATAGTTTTAGAAAAATGATCAATGAAAATACATGAAGGCATATGGAAAACTCAAAGTAATACACAATCATTAAATAAATAATAAATCACTAATTTCTAATTTAGACGAAAACACACCTCATAAAATATGTTTTATTATAATAACATGTAATTTCTTATAAAAATTTTCATTGACATTAAGAAAGAATCTAATATAGGGTTCACAACTCAAATAACTTTAAATAATATTTTTAGAAAAAATAACTAACATGAAAAAACAACACATGGTTTATCCATGGTACTTAGGAAGTTCCATTATCAATTGAAAAAAAAATTTTAAGGGGAAATTATATTAATAATCCATGATGGATGCTTAAAATGAATTATAGGAATCTAATACATTTTTCAAATTTGGGAGATATAATCCATCACAACCCAGGGATGTCCATGATCATGGTTAACATCGTAAAACCACTATATAAGGTTCAAAAATAGTAATATAATGTTATATTACAAATGGAAAAAGTCAAACTCAATTTTAAGGCAACATGCGACAAAATCTGGTGTGTGGAATAGTGAAAGAAATTATTATTTGATGAATACATGGGGAAAAATCATATACCTCCTACCTCATACATAGGAATCACTATTCATCCTATATTGATATTTTATTTAGTCCAATTTGGATGAAATCTATGAACAAGACAACTGCCATAAAACTAATGAAAATGAGCACGCATCATGATAACTGGGTCAATTGATAGTGAAATAAAGAATCATTAAAACGAATTGAAGTGATTACCAAGATGAATCCATAGTGATCGATGATACTCGATTCTGATGATGGATGAAAGAGATATCACAATCCTTAGAAAAAGGACGAGGATAAATCAACATGAGAGTGAGCTGCACACACTAGAAGAGAATAAAAAAGAATGAAAAGAAAATTGGTTTAAAAGTATCATTAAGGTATATGGATAAATTCACCCTAAAAAATAGGGGTAAATGTCTTTTATATATTTTTGGAAAAAATGTGCACTAACTATTCATATCCTATGGCTTAGAAACCCTATCTCGCACAATTCTTTCCCTAAATGTGCTCTATCATTGTGATGAGTAGTGAAATCATTATTTTTATTTTTCACTATGTGTGTGGGATAGGATAATGGTTTGGGAATCCTTGCATATATCATGAAACAAAAATCATCTCACCTACAGCACTTGCTTGGTTTTCACTGGTGGATGACATTGTTATACAAACTATGCACCCCATCCAGTTCTTCCCATTTTCATCTTTTTAAAGCCCAACTCATCCAAAACTAAAAAGATCACCCGATGAACCTCTTATGAATTTACCCAAATCTAAAACCATTACATGATGTGTTTTATCTCCGACAAGTACATTATAAAAACAATTCTATGAATGAACCATCCAAAAATGCCAAAATTCAAACCCCATGGAATTCTTCTATGGCTTAAAACGTGTTTCATTTTAACCATCGAATTGTAGAAATTCTCATCCTTCATAATACTTTGGGAATAAATGAAATCATCTCCAACCATATGAGGGTTTAGAAGCCTCTTTACAATGATCTTATTACATTTCCAAATTCCCGACACACCAGTAACTATTACATAATCATATAGTACTTATTCCATGAAAACCTGTGACATTGTTTGTTTTCTATCTAAACCACAAAAATGGTTCATAAAAAAACCATTAGGATAGATAAATGATAATATTATTTCATCATTAAACATAATTCCTTTGGTGATACCCACCAATAGTCTTAACATTAATTGGGAATAATTTGGATCCAAAATACCTCAACCATTGGAAAAATCCTTATAATGTGTGCCCATTAAAAATAACGCGATTCCCTTGGAATTATTTTTTAATCAATAGACTCACCACTTATATCATTTATTTATGTTATGAATGTGTTTTATTATAGTTTTAATGTCACTCTAACATTGCACCTATTTTTCCTGATAGAATACTTGATGCAGTTACTCATCGACTATATTTACCAAAATAAGAGGAAAGCAATTAGAGCCATTATCAGTCGACTGTTATCAAAATGATTATAATGTAAGACATGTGTAAATAATAAAACCACAATTACATATTCCAAATAATCTAGTGTTTACTACATGAAAATTAACTAAAACCCATAACTGGATTCAGGTGGAATTCTGAGATCAAACCGCCACATAAACATTTAATCTATCATTCATTCACACGAAAAGGGTGTAACTGATATCAATAAACCCTAGACTAATCACCCCATAATCCAAAACTATAATCCCAAAAACATGAAAAAGATAAAATATTATTTATTTAACAATAATCCAAGGAATCATGAAATGTTATTCCAAACTCCATGTTCACAATTGAGGTGTTGGTACGGGGAAAGAATGTACACATCAGATAGCTAATTTATCCAATAGAGGAAACTAATAGATGGTCATGTCTGAAGAAAACAGCCATTTTATAAGAATCATTCAATTATATTCTTACATGGGAAATCAGGTATCACTCAGGACAACAAGTTATTAAAAACAAACATACGTCCAGTGCAATACTCTGTCAGATATCACGTAACCTTCCCAAAGGCTTTTGAAATTTTAATATTCTTCATAAACGATGGTCTTTCATTGTACCCTGAAGATTTAAATATAGGGTAAAATCACATCTCTAATAAAGAGTACACTATGATGATATAGATGATTAATAAGAATATTAGTCGACCTCTTGGAAGAAGCTTAGTTTCACTTACTGACGCATCATCGCTAACTCATCATAACTCCGTAACCACCCAAGGAACCCCATGATATCTCATGATTAACCATTGAATTCCATCCTTGACCAAATAAATTTCTCAATGGATTCATACACAAATATCCATTTCTACACTGGGTTGGTGATCATTCACCGACATGTGAAAACATTCACCAAACTCACTGGCACTTTAAAAAATCACCGACCATTCTCAAAATGTATTTCAAGGTTGTGTAAAAAATAAATGTATGGAAATGTATTTACTATAAATGAAATGAATCTCTCTACCTTAGAGTGTAATAGTCTTAAATAGGAGAGATAGACTAGATACTCATAAAAACTTTATTTCAAATTCACCATAATCACATGACTGACACATCATCAAGTCCAGATAAAAAACATGAAAATGTTTCTCATGAATTCCAAAAAAACCTGACCGGAATGTAAAAACTGTTCATACTCTTGGAACACCATCCTGAGAATTGGGAATAATTTATTTATTTAACTCATATGTCACTCAATGTTATTTAGGCTCAATGGTTTCACTGAACACACCCATTATATTAAACTAATTTTCAATTCGATGGGTATCACATATATCAACACATACTAACCAGATATTTTCTATGTAAGAAATAACATCATCAAAATTATCCATAAGCTATCAGCCATATGTCGTCATTTATTAGATGACCCAAATAGAAAATTGGCTCAATGGAACATCATCTCATATGACTATAAAACAGAATGACGCCCCCCCTGAGTCACCCATTTGAAGGGAACCACAGTCACGAGACCCACTATGTAGCAAAAAAAGCCTTAGGAATTACTTGAAATATGAAACTAAGAATTACTTGATTCTCATACTCGAAACAAGGATCTAGGAAACCATGACCACCAGTCCAATCAAGGGTTTATTTTAATATATGAGAGTCCTACAAGGGACAATGACACCTAAAAGGTACTATACGACAAGTGGAACACAACATATAGAATGTAATATAAGTTATAAGAGTGATTCCTACCTCTGACTCGGCCCCTAAAAAATTATATGCATCGATCCTATCACAGGGTCATAAAAAACATATTGTCACTATGATTTGGAGACTATCATTTGTTCCATTTATAAAAAGGAGAACATAATAGGGGAAATGACCACATTTTCCATTCCAAGAAAACTCAAGCGATATTTATACTACACATACTTGGGGATTTAAAACCAATCATAACACATGTGGTTCCATTTTATATTATTGAACTGATTCACATTCAATTATTACAAATTTAAAAGGAAAAAATATCATCAAGTACCAATTCTATAACAATATAACATTGTACCTGATTAAACTAAAACTATAGAGAAAAAGGTATGTCTTGTCCGACATCTATTTTTATAAACATAAAAAATTTATTGACATCCCATCATAATTAGGACATTTATCACAAAAATTATATCCAGTCAAAATAGATTAGATGACCAATGAGGGTTTCGATTAACCGACCAGGGTTTATGAAAATGAAAACAAATAACTGTTGTTTAATTATCCATGTTTTGAAACACATGTAGATGGATATTTCATGTGAAACATGTTATAACTAAACTATATGGGCCATGTTTTTAATTTAAAAAGGTTAATTATATGGATTTCCATTCCCATGTTACATACTCATAAGCTATTATACAAGAAAAAAATCATTGAAGAAAAAATATATTCCTTTTATATTTATAACCTTTTAAAAATATATCGTGGTCAAATATAAAATGGATTAATTATATGGATTTCCATCTACCAATTTATAAAAAGGCATACACTTTATCAATCCCATTGATTCTAACAAATTTAAATTATATGTAATTATTAATATACATTTTTATAAATAAATGAAAAAAAATCATTTAATTATATTATAATTAATTATAAAAAAATTTAAAACAATTACCATTTAGAACTCTTCATATATTTAAAAAATGATTACCATATGATTATAAATTCATTATAGATTTTAAAAATTTATTAGTTTACATTATAATGAATTATTTTACAGGAAAGGGGATTCTCAAAATTCAACATATTTTATAATAATGTTATTTAATAAAGATGATGAAATTAAAAAATCATAATTCACAATATTCACCAAAAAATAATGTGTTTCAAAAAAATTCTTAAAAATTTTATAATGTAAATATGATATCGATAAATTCAATAAATGATCTCAATTTTTTCAAATTCCATGAAAATAATTTATTATATTTAATTTTATTAAAAAATTTGGTTTGAAATGATTTTTATGAAAAAATAACTCTTTTATATTATCTATTCGTCCTAATATTACTTATATATTACTAATTAAACTATTGTTCTTAATTTATTAGAACAAAATATATTATGATTGAAAAAATAAAAATTTTAGAAAATTTATTACCGTGGTTTCATAGTCACACTAGTTTATTCAATATTTAATGAGAATATTATTTTATATATATATAGATATATTTATTCTCATAATCTAGTTACCCTTATTTTTTTATCCAATTATATTGAAACCATAAAATGTTAAATGTATGATGAATTTAAATATTTCACAGAGAGGAATCCATCGAACACAATAATTATTTAAGGAAAAATATTTATTGAAATAATTGATAATAGAATTCTACCCCTGAAGAAAATTTCATCCTCATAATTTAAATATCATTTACATGTGAATAGAAATATAATTTGGGAAATCATTTTAAATCCTCAAGATTTTATTTAAAACAATATTTGATCCACAATAATACAATTAAGTCTAGAAAAAATATATCTTCCACAAGCATTTCAATGAAATTTATCTTATAAAAAGGTGTAAATCCCTAGGGGAATGATTTGGTGTCCATCATAGATAATTCACAGCTATCGTTAAAATAATATATGATCATAGTTGTTATAAAATTTTTCTTTCCCTACTCTATAAATTTATGTGGAGTCAATATAATGATGTACATTCTATTTCATAAAAAATTTCAAATTTTCAAGGAGGGTTTTATGACTTGGATATATATTTTTTCACTAAAAATAATATTTATAAGACTAAATTTTTCCAAAATAACAATAAATTTATTTACATTATGATATTATTTGAATTAACCAAAGATAAAATAAGGATGATAGAATTATAATTCATCCACTAATTTGTGTGGGAGGGTATGTAAAACAAAATTACCATTATAATTATTACTCATAGTTAATAATCATGTATTTATTTAGTCAATATATATCAATGTTTTTGGATACCTACAATCCTCATGAATCCATAGATTATGTAATTTTCTATGAGAATAAATCGGGATTGTACTCATATTGAATTTATTTGTTAGTGGCCTCATTAGATGATATTAATCTTCATTACCCTTATTATCAAAAAGCATTATATTAATAGAACCGTTCGATTCTTGGTGGCCTTTATTACAACATGAATATTATCTTCTAGTATCCTTTTAGAAATTCCCTTAGCATTTCATGAAAATACTTAATAAAAATAATAAATTAAAAATTTCTTCCTCTATTATCTAAATTATATATTATTTCATGAAAATAGAACTTTCTGTGTATTGGTGCGTTTTGGACATCGAAAATGATGACATTGTTATTAATATTTCACGATTGTTTGTTACCATAATCATAAATGTTTTCATGAAAATTATTTTTGTAATTTCTTTTATTTATATAATCTTTCAATTATCCATCTCACCCAATGTTTCCTTCATCTTATAAAAATTTTAAAAACTAGAAAAGTGGACATGAATGAAAATTTTCAACATTATAGGATAATAATTATAATCCTAAATGTATTCAAAAAATAAATAAATCTTGTTCTTTTCTATCTCCATATTTATCTGTAATGCAATTTGATCATCCTATTTCAATTATATCTTGAGAATGGTAATTTTAAGTTTGTTTTCCTACACATCTATTCATATTCCTTAAATGTAACTTCGAAAATGTCATTTTTATAGCTATATAAAGAGAATTGGATTGATAGAAACAAATGTAACATAAGAATGGAAAATAAGGAAATGATTAAAGGATGATTAACTATGAACAATAATTATAAATAAGGTATAAAATCTAAAATATTTTTTGGGTTCTCCACCCTAGTTGAAAATTTGTCAAAAACATATCCAATTATAGTTTCTAAAATGTAATGAATTTTAAGGAAAACCATCTAGTCAACACATTACCAATATTTTTGGATATCATCCTTGGATAAGACATATTTTAGTATAAAATAACTAATTATTTATTAAATAAGGTACACATAATAGAATATAATAATACATTTATTTTCTAGTGTGTTTGGTCAAAATGATATATATAACAATTACAAGAATAATGGGTATGAAAACATTATTTAAAACATCCAAAACATTCCCTTTAAAATTACATTTCTCTTCTAAAACTAAAAAAACATTAGGGAGTACATAGGAAATATGTTAGATATAATTCTTAAATCAGGAATAATTATTGAATAACATGATGTAACTAATTAATATTAGTCAATATTCATATGATGGTGCCATAAAATTTTTGAAAATAAAAAAAATTACATTCGAAGCATGATATACTATGATAATGTAAAGAAACATGGGAATATGGATACAATATAAAGTATTATATGACAAAAATATGTCAAGAATAACTAATGAGTCATAATAAAATAATGGGATTATGATAACCTAAAATTTATTATACATGGCATTTCATGAGGTAAAGACATTTCCCAATGTATTGGATGGATATATAATTCTAGGACCACCCATCACATTCATATCATGTATATTCATAAGTATTCCTCATAGATCATACAATATAAGGATTTATTTGATCAATTTTAATCTAATGAATAATGTGTGAATGTTATAGAGATCAACATACCTAATAATTGAAAAACAGGTACATCTAGGTGGACACCCTATAGTGTAAAATGTGAAGGGGAATCTGCTACATTATTGTTTCACATTGTAAATTTTAAGATAATTTTGACAGCATTACAGTGCTATATACTATTTCATGGATGGGATTAATGGGAGGTTAATGGGTATCTGTGAGTAAAAACAACAATTTTTATATTAAATGGTTATGAGAAGATATATCCCAACATGAACTATTTGAAATCATGGCCATTAAAAAATTGATGGTTCCTCAATTAGGGGGATAATGAGAGGATCCCTTATCTTGATTAAGGACATCAAAAAACATTGGGGGGGGGTGGGGTGTTCCTGATAAATTTGGAAGGCATTGGGTTGGATATGTATAGGAAATTTTAGTGTTTGAAAAGGTTTTAAATGAATACAAATGGATGGTTTGGTGGGTTTTTAAAGGAAATGATAGGGTAATACTTTATTAATTTCTAAATAAAGGTTTTGGATTCTATATAAAATAACAAAAAAACCATAGCATGGATTATTTTCATGTTTGCTTCCAAATATGAGTGGTTTAAAATATTTTATTTAATAATAACTAGACTAAATAAAATAATATATTTGTTGATGTGGATATGATTTTTATTCATGCAGAATTAATTTTACAAAAACACTATCTAATTTCTGTTTTGGAGGAATCATTAAGCACTGATAAAATAAATCAAATAACAAAAAAATTTATTTTAATCAGGAAATATAATATTTTAATAGATACTCTTTTTAGTAGATATTATATAACTTTTTGGATTATATGAATTCACAATACTACCCATATATTTATACCATAATTAATTTATATACAAAATTTTTATTATAAGACAATATTATGAAATTATATCTTTTAAAAAAAATTCATGATGATTTCCAGAAAATTAATTATTTTATCTAGGAAAATATCAAAATATGAAAATTTAAACCTTTAATTAAATAATATACACAATTTTAATCTACAATTTATTTACAATGATAGTACTTTTTGGAATTTATAAAAATTATATTTGACTTCAAAAAATTATATTTTAATATATATATATATATATTAATAAAATTATATTATTAAAAAAATAATTTAAATATATCATCAATTCGTAAAAATTATTTTCTTAATCCAAAATATATATTTTCAAAGTTACAATATATGTATCATCATATCATATTCTAATATTGATAAAACTCGTTATTTAATTTTTTTTATAATTTAATTGTTAAAACGAAAAATATAATAATTATTTTTTAAAAAATATATATTAATTTCATTCTGTTATGTAATATGTAAATAAATTGTTTTTAGACTATTGTATAAATTAAGAGTATGGCATGTGAATATCATACATTCTAATTGTTTTTTACCAAACACAGTTTGGGCCATGATCTTAGTAAGATTTGCTTCTCTCGTAATATGTTTTTATTATGAATTATTTTTTGAATATAATATTGGTCATTTTGATTGAAAATTAATTGTGTTGATATCTCCACATAATCTTTGATAAATAGTCTTCATAGGGTTCACACATACCAGACAAGGCCACATCTTCATCAATATATTTCCATTACACTTTATCATTACAATTAAAATATTTGGATCCTAATCATCAATTTGGAATAACAATACTATCAGTAGATATAATAGTTGATGTTATTTTAAATCGTATATTCTATAATTATTTTTGTCATAAGTAACGAAAATAGTTTATGTTTTTTTTATAAAATCATTACATAATTTTTTATTTATTCATCTAAAATTGGAATTTAATTTTTTTTTAAATCATTGTTATTACATTATTCCAACCATTATAAATATATTCTTTAAAAAATTATTTCATAAAATAAAATTGACATTGGTAAAATTGATTCTTTTCTTCTTCTTACTCAAATTTCACTTGCTCAAACATTTGATTCTTCCAAAAGAAATTGTCTAGGTGATATTCCTTATTACCTTAAACAATTATATTACCATATATGTACTTCACTAGCATCACATGCTATGAAATAAAATAATACAATGGAATTTTTTTTGGATTTAGTACATTATTAGGGTTTGGTATGTACTTTATAATAAGGTTTATATGGAACATATCATTCACTTGATATACATTAGGTGGAGTGATAGTCTATAGAACACAGTTATGATGAAATAAAGGATCTGAATGGAGGATATGTACCTTGGACTAATATTTCCATTTTTTCCAAACCTCACAATTTTCATAAATAATTATAAATGATATAATAATATATATCTAACTATAAACTATACATCTATTCGATGATTTTGAAAAAAAATCGATCTTATTTTTTTGAATTTCTTATGGTGTTGAATTGTTGTGTAATACAATGTTACTATTTTCATGTTTTCATAAAACTATCATTAAATAATTCTCTGTTTGGGTTTTGTTTCGGGCTGTTTCATGTGAAAATTATGGTAATTTTGAACATTACTAGTAATTTCATGGATAACACACCATTTATAAAAATTGTGCACCCTCCTATGGGAAACAATAGAAAACATGATAGTCAGGGTTTTCAATGCTGACTCGTGGTTTGAAAAACCAAGTGGTGTCCAAGTAGAAAAATTGAAACAAATTTAAAATGGGATCTTATTGAGGGAGAAAATTTTATCAATATATGAATCCCATCATAGATATCCATGAATATGGGAAATAATGAATCCGAAATTTATTGTAATAATACCAAAACCCTCATTTTAAGAGCCCAAAAGTCTTATTTTGACCTATTTTGTTTTCTTCTTCTATGGGAGAACCCAAGAGGTGATATTGTAACTTCTAAACCCTTAAGAAGGATGAGGGAATATTGGGGAACAATGTTATATCTCCACCTAATCTTGAATATATGGATTGATTCTTTGATCTTCATTGCCAGAGTTCGTAGTAGGATTCCCCAGATAGGGTTTAGGGTTTTGAGATCCCATGTTTCCCAGGTAGGCGGTTTGGTCATTATAGAAAATTTTTATTTAACATGAATTTATTTATTTAAAATAATTTGTTTTATTTAATTTCAATTACTTGATATAAATTAATTTTCATTATATGGAAGACGAAAATCCAAATACCACTAAATTAGGGGTCTGAAATTAAAATTTTCAAAATATTGGTAAACACCCCCAATTCCACTAAATTACGGTGTATTTGTGAAATTTCATAGAATTTATTGGAATTTAAATTTTGAAAATGATGGAATATTTTTCAATTAAATTATTAAATTTTTTTGTGAGAATTGAATTATAACATCGATTTGATGAAATTGATTCCAAAGTGGTATTTTAGAAAATGGTTTGAAAGGATTTTGATAGAAACCCATTGTTTTTTATCATGAATGGGAATTATTTTTTATTAAATACACATTTTTGTTTTTAAATATAAAATTATCTTATTTTAAAGGGATAATGGGTTGAATTTTATTTTATATTATCTGAAAATAATTTTCACATTATTGATTTTTATGATATAAAATGAAATCCTAGGTTGTTAGTGATCTATTATGACAACAAAATAGAAGTTAAAACTCTCAAAATATATCTGATGATGTCATGTCTTTCTTAGGATGGTCATGATTAACTTTTGTCCATACTTAATATATGTGTCTACAAATAATTCCATGAAAAAAATTGGATTATGTAAAGTCCCACACGTTAGAACTATCATAACATTTGGTATATCACAATGTGGCTCAATGTTTGTATTTGAAATGAATATATTTAATTGTTGTAAACATTTTAGAATGACTTCTGATATATATAAACTATTTTATATAATCTGTATAGAATCCCAGGCTTGACATACGTTGATATTATATTATTTTAGATGAATATTCTGCATATTAGAAAAAAAAAATCCTAAGGACCATAATAGTTTAGTGACTTCAGAACCATATAAAAAGGTATTATATCATAGTGAAACATATTCAACATCTCCCATAATTATATCCACCAAAAACCTTTCCTCATAACCTAGTGAAAGAAACATAAAAATAGGATGAGATCCATTGTTCAGTAAGGGTAAACATGGGGGATGTGTAAGAATAATAATTACCAAAAAGGGTGTGAGAATGAGATAAACACATTATAATATCATACCATGCATGTTAAAGATCATAAACATGAATCGAAGAATAAATCATGGTAGATCATAAGATTCTAATCCTAAATAAATAAATGACATAGTCCATGAAATCATAACATAGGAATAAAACATGGAATTATGGAAAACACACAAGCATATAATATTATTTCCATAGAAACCAAGGCATCCCATATAGGAATATATTACTGGAAAAATTCCTTTATTGAATCGGGTGAACCCTCATTTTATCCTTGTATTACTGAACTGAATGAACCCTCATTCTAGACCTATATTACTAAATAGAGTAAACCCTCATTCAATCCATTTTTTGTTGAATTGAGTAAACTAATGTTCTAGTCTTTTATAATTGAACCGAGTAAACACTCCTTCCAACCCTATATTATTTAACTTATTAAACCCTTATTCTGGCCTAGTATTACTAAACCAATTAAACCCTCATTATATCCATGTATTACTAAATCGAGTAAACCCTCGTTTGGTCCCTATCTATCTCATGAGATATAAATATTTAACCAATTCATTGGAGGGAGATATAGGTCCCACCTGTAACATAATGAAATCATTCAAACTGTATTCACAATATCATAAACATATCAGGACCAATGAAATGAAATTGGTATAAAAAAGGTTATCATTTCATAACCTATGGAAAGATATAGGTTTCATAATCAGTTCAACATAAACTTAACCCTTGAAAAGAAGCAGGTTTCAAAAGAATAGAAATGGTGAAAGATAATGGGATTGACAAAAAATTACCAATGAAGGATAAATGGGTTTCATAAAGGCCATGGCCTTATGAATAACTCAAAAAAAGAAAGGATATAAATGGAACCTTTAGATCATTTCATAGAAAGGAATGAGTAAAATCAATAAATTACATATTAGATGGAAAATTAATTTTAAATATTCTATAAAAATGTTTCTTGAGGAAAATATCCTTTATTTTTTAAAAAATTAGTTGTAATATATAAAACCATTTAAAAATAATTTTTACAATAAATACCTTGAAATCATTTAAGGAATAAATGAAATCATTTTGAAATGCTTTTTCCTTGAAATATTTTTATATAGTCTTCAAAATATTTTAAAAGCATTTTCCTTTAAAAACACTTGTTTTTTTTAAATAAATCTGGAATAGGTGTTGATAACCATTTCAATGAAAATATATTGAAAACGTATAAATAATTATTGAAAACATTTTGAAAACATGTTTTTGGGAAATATTATATAAGAATGTTGAAAATGTTTTAAAAATCAATTTTCTTGAAAACATATAAATGAATCTAGAAATTTTTTTGAAATCCAATTCATTAAAATTAATTGTAAACTATATAAAGAAATATATAAAACGTTTTGGAAATCTTTTTTCTTGAAAACTCATAACAAAATCTTGAAATTTTTAGATATCCATTTTTTGGAAAGCACGTTGAAAACATGTGAATTGGACATGAAAAAATTTGAAAATATTTTTAAATGAAATCATATAAAAGATATTTGAAACCATTTTGAAAATAATTTTCCATAAAAATTACTTTTAAAATCATTTTCTTAAATATTAACATTTTTAACAATGAAAATGGAGTTTCGATGAAATGATTGTGGGAAAATCTGTACATGTCATACGAGGTAAAAAAATCCATTTCCATGGTAAAATGAAGAGAAAAGTTCCTTGTTTGTAAGGAGATAAGAAGGTTCCATTAAAGTGATTGGTAAAAATAAAAACATCAAATAATCTCTTTTATATATTATAGGTGACTTTTATTATATTCTGGGAAACCCTTTTTAGAGAACATTGTTTTCTGAACCAAGATATGGTAAGGTCGAGAATTCATTAAAAATATTATTAACTATATTATGAACCAAAGAGTAGAATATTATACCAACACATGATTATATCAAGAAATAACATATGGTAAATAAAATTATGAATATTTCTGAGATATGGATCATAATATTTTACCAGAGGATGTATAAACATAAACAATCTTGAAAAGAAATGAGATTTTCTCAATAAACTCGTATAACATCAAATCATGGGATCACACACCCCATGTAAAGAAAATAAACTATTTGAACAATATATTATCATCAAAATATTTAGATTCATTTAATTTAATGTAAAATTTTTGTATATGCACCTTGGAAAAGAGTTTTGGTTCCCAACAATACATGAGTCTCAAAGAAGGAAAATTGGGTCATAACATTTTCACTGATTTGGAAACATTTGAAACCAAAAACCCATTAATGAAGTATCATAAAATGGAAATTTTAATACCAATAAATTAAAAAAAATATAAATACAATTAAATCACATGTAATACCTTCACCACACAAAATAAATGAGTATCAAACCAGGCTTTTATCTCATAGAAATTACAAGTGAGATGAAATCACCTTGTCTTATGTACTCACACTCTTCGTACCCATACAATCATCCAGAATAATAAATATAATATTATAATAAATCTAATAATGAATATTATTATTATATCTATGAAAAATTTTATTATTATGACCTTATAATACTCTGTTTTTAAAGATCCTATGTTATGGTTTCACATTGGGTAATATTCACTTTCTTTTTCACATGTATCTTAATTTGTTATATTGTTGATACTTACACATATATCATTACTCCAGAATTTAGAAAATGATATAAATATATGTTATATATCATATATTTATAGTATAATAATTTGTATAATAATAATGTATTTAATGGAATACACCATTCATGGAGACAATAATCTGTACGTAGGCATCAATGTTGTTTTCAGTTTTTATTTCTCTATTGAAAGAAGGTACGTAAATGAAATTTGTATATATATGTCTGTATATATATATATATATAATTATTAAATTATCATTAATATATTATATAAATTCAATAAACCCATCCTTCATACATTCTATTGGGTATGTGAAGGAATCCAATTTCATTAAGCGGGCGGTAGTCCACACTTACTCAAAGGAGATTATCGTATTAACACCAAATGGAAGTTAAAAAATATATTTGTTATAATAGTAATAAATAATCTAAAATACACATTAAATATAATATATGAAATATATAAACAAATTGATTATCGAAATTCCCTCCAGGATTGGTTGTAATGGAGAAATGAACAATCATCATTTTGTGAGGCAGCAGTTCACTATACAAAGAAACGATATGTTCAACATCCATTTGATGGAGGAATTTGTTAGTGTAGGTATTACCCCATAAATAAGAACATCATAGTATATGTAGGATTATATTTTTTTACACACAATAATGCAATAGATACTACGAAGGAGTAGATAAGGAAAATTAATTAAAGGAGCTTGAGAGAAGAGATTACCTCTTAATCATGTAACTCCTTTTGGTTTATGGCAAAAATATTCCTTGAGAAGAAGTATTCCCTAGTGAGGATTCAAGGTATAAGGGAGGACTATTGGTAGTATGGGAGGGTAGATATTTGATGAACATAAACGTTTTGATAGGTGTGAGTAATGGGTAGAGGTGGTGTCCTTTTATAGGGAATGAGAAAAGAGTCGTTTATAATTTCTAGAAACAAGAATGTTGTGCACATGTTATTAGATAAAAAATTAATAACAAAAAAACCCTCATTAATGTATATTTTACTTCTGAAATATGGACATTAAATGGGTTTTGGAAATGTTTTTTGGTCATTTGTAACCTAAAATTTTTGGTTTTGTCCCTAATTATGCTTAATTTGGTGTTAACTATTGTGATTAATTTTATCCACATTTACTAATAATTTTGGTCAAAAATATACATGGTCCTAATATATTATAAATATTAAACTAAATAAAATTGTTCATGTTGATTATCTGAAATTTAAATAACCATATTGGCAGAATTATAAATTGTCTTAATCCCATAGACGAGACAAAATAAAAGGTTTTTAATGTACGAATAAGTTGAAAAGTTTTTGAAGATTTTATATTCAGTTTCAAAGTCAAATTGATTATAATAAATTTAAATTATTTATTAGATTTTTTATTTATATAATGTGAACATGAAATATATTTATAATGTCATTTAGTATTAATAATTAATTATGAAAAAGTCAATTTTTAAATAAAAACAGTATTTTTCTCTATTCATAAAAAACAAAGTTTCTCAGAAAATTCCCAAAAATTCACCCAATGATAATATAAACATGATGAACTAAAAAGTGATTTTTATTTTATAAAATTTAATTTCTAAATGTTTATAAAATTAATTTTATTATTAAAATTAGATCATTAATTAAAATGATGTTTTTAAACATAAAAGTACTTTACCCCAAAATCATGTCTTTCGATATCAATAATGCTTCATTTATGTTAAAAAATTAAAATGTTTGGGATTTATTTATTAATATCAATATAACTATGTTTAATTGTGAGGTTATAATTATCTCATTTATTTATATATATATATGTTTCATAGAAACTCCTTTTTGTGTGCATTGTACGTCAAGTTGGTGTTTCTTGTAGTAGAAGCCTAGTTGTTATTGACTATAGCACAAGACATGTTGGTATTTCATATGAAAGTAATGTTTGACTTAGTATATATATATAGAAATATTTACAGTGTCATGTGAATTGAAAAATATTGAAAAGATAAGTTAATTCAAAAATAATAATTTTCAAAATATATTGGTGTTAAAAAATGTTTGAGAATCCATTTGTTTAATGTATTCTCCATCCTTGAAATGTAAAGCATTATTTTTTTAAAAAATTTCTTTTGAAATTGAATTACTACTCATTTAAAAAGTAATTATTTATGTGGTTAATTAATTGGTGGCATCTTATCATGGAATCCTTGTTGAGACCCTACTGGGAATTAGCACACACTATACCCATGCCTTGAAGATTTTGTAGATTATCTTTTTATAGGATCGAGCAAGGGTAAAGTGACACATAGAGGAATTAGTATTTTTATATTCTTGGTGTTAGAGTTTCCTTTTGACTGAGACATGGGTTTTTTACCCTACTTCTAGTACTTTTATGTAGGTGTAATTTTTTTTCAGGTTTGACATTGGATACTGTTCTCCCATTGGAGTTTTTCTTTTATGAATACTAACATTTTTATCTTAAATTCCCAATGTTTTTGAAAAATATTTTCCCATGTTCATTTTTTATGATGATAGGTGATTTTTTCAACCCATAGTGATTAAGAATTACCTTAGGTCTTTATAAGTGTTGAATTAATTACCAGGTTAACAAGGTATCTGTGATGGTTCATGAAAAAGTGGTATTAAAGATTTAGGTTAATCTTCTTTTGATGTCAGTATGAAGTTGTGAAATTATTCAGGGACATAGGAGGTAGTAATTACTGAGTTCCATGAAAACACCCACCATAGTTAATCATGATGGAACATTTGTTTTGGGGTTATTGGAGACACATGCTGAAATCAAGGGGATGTGTTCCACCTTTGTGATAGAAGGAAAAATAAGAATATTGTAGTAAAAATTGTAACAGAAGATAAAAAATTGTTCATACAGGGGAATGAAATAAATGTTGTTTTTTCTGACCACATCTATATTTAGGCGATGATGTTGGCTAAGTACATTGTGTTTTTGAAACATGATAATGCTGGCAAGACCACGTCAGTGTAAGAAAACTGTTTAGCTGAACTGATGAAATTCAAACCTCTTATTGTATTGAATGTGAACATGAAGGATTGATGGTTTGAGTTGGGACTACAATATGATATTCTTTCTCATGTTTTCATGCATAATATTCACTATTATGATGATGTTATGGATAATGAATTAATGGTTGAAATAAAACTGGTTATAAATTCAATGTTGTGGGGAGTTTCTTTGTCTTAAAATAATTTTCCCATTATTGATTTGTATGATATAAAATGAAAGCCTAGGAAGTCAGTGATCTATTCCGACATCAAAATAGAAGTTAAAACTCTAAAAATATATCTGATGTTGTCATGTATTTCTTAGGATAGTCATGATTCACTTTTTCCATACTTAAGATCTGTGTCTACAAATAATTCCATGGAAAAAATTGGATTATGTAGAGTCCCACACGTTGGAACTATCATAACTTTTGGTATATCACAATGTGGCTCACATGTTTGTATTTGGAATGAATATATTTCATTGTTGTAAACATTTTAGAATGAATTATGATATATATAAACTATTTTATATAATTTGTATAGAATCCCAGGCTTGATATACGTTGATATTATATTATTTTAGATGAATATTCTGCATATTAGAAAAAAATATGAAGGACCATAATAGTTTAGTGACTTCAGAACCATAAAAAAAGGAATTATATCATAGTGAAATATATTCGACATCTCCCATAAATATATCCACCTAAAACCTTTTCTTATAACCTATTGAAAGAAACATAAGAATAGGATGAGATCCATTTTTCAGTAAGGGTAAACATGGGGGATGTGTAAGCATAATAATTACTAAAATGGGCATGAGAACGAGATAAACACATTATAATATCATACCACGCATGTTGAAGAACATAAACATTAATCGAAGAATAAATCATGGAAGATCATAAGATTTGAATCCTATATAAATAAAGTGCATAGTCCATGAAAGCATAACATAGGAATAAAACATGGAATTTTGGAAAACACACAAGCATATAATATGATTTCGATAGCAACCAAGGCATACCGTATAGGAATATATTACTGGACAA
This sequence comes from Viscum album, assembly GCA_963277665.1. Taxonomy (NCBI): domain Eukaryota; kingdom Viridiplantae; phylum Streptophyta; class Magnoliopsida; order Santalales; family Viscaceae; genus Viscum; species Viscum album. The sequence continues at coordinate 323,566,141 of OY728127.1, forward strand.
ATTCTTTTATTGAATCGGGTGAACCCCCATTCTAGCCTTGTATTACTGAACCGAATGAACCCTCATTCTAGCCATATATTAATAATCTGAGTAAACCCTCATTTCATCCATTTTTTGTTGAATTGAGTAAACTAATGTTCCAGTCTATTACAATTGAACCGAGTAAACACTCCTTCCAACTCTATAATATTGAAACGATTAAACCCTTATTGTGGCCTAATATTACTAAACCAATTAAACCCTCATTATAGCCATGTATTACTGAACCGAGTAAACCCTCGTTTGATCCCTATCTATCTCATGAGATATAAATATTTAACCAATTCATTAGAGGGAGATATAAGTCCCACCTATCACATAATGAAATCATTCAAACATGTTTCATAATATCATAAATATATCATGACCAATGAAATGAAACTGGTATAAAAAATTTATCATTTCATAACCTATGGAAAGATATAGGTTTCATAATCATTTCAACATAAACATAACCCTTGAAAAGAAGCGGGTTTCAAAAGAATATAACTGGTGAAAGATAATGGGATTGACAAAAAAATTACCAATGAAGGATAAATGGGTTTCATAAAGGCCATGGCATTAATAATAACTCAAACAAAGAGAGGATATAAATTGAACCTTTAGATCATTTCATAGAAAGGAATGAGTAAAATCAATAAATTACACATTATATGGAAAATTAATTTCAAATATTCTATAAAAATGTTTCTTGGGGAAAATATCCTTTATTTTTTTAAAAATTATTTGTAATATATAAAACCATTTAAAAATAAATTTTACAAGAAATACCTTGAAATCATTTAAGGAATTAATGAAATAATTTTGAAATTCTTTTTCATTGATATATTTTTATATTGTCTTCAAAATATTTTAAAATAATTTTCCTTTGAAAACACTTGATTGTTTTAAAGAAATATGGAATAGGTGTCGAGAACCATTTCAATGAAAATATATTGAAAACGTATAAATAATGACTAAAAACATTTTGAAAATATGTTTTTGGGAAATAATATATAAGAATGTTGAAAATGTTTTAAAAATCATTTTTCTTGAAAACATATTAATGAATCTAGATTTTTTTTTGAAAAAAAATCGATTGAAATTAATTGTAAACTATATAAATAAATATTCAAAACGTTTTGGAAATATTTTTTCTTGAAAACTCATAACAGAATCTTGAAATTTTTAGATATCCATTTTCTGGAAAGCACGTTGAAAACATGTAAATTGGACATGAAAAATATTGAAAATATTTTTAAATGAAATAATATAAAAGATATTTGAAACCATTTTGAAAACAATTTTCCTTAAAAATTACTTTTAAAATCATTTTCTTAAATATTAACCTATTTAACAATGAAAATGGATTTTCGATGAAATGATGGTGGGAAAATCTATACATGTCATACGACGTCAAACAAAATTCCATGTGCATGGTAAAATGGAGAGAAAAGTTCCTTGTTTGGAAGGAGATAAGAAGGATCCCTTGAAGTGATTGGTAAAAATAAAAACATAAAATAATATCCTTTATATATTATAAGTTATTTTTATTATATTCTACGAAACCCTTTTTAGAGAACATTGTTTTCTGAACCAATATATGGTAAGGTCGAGAATTAATTAAAAACATTCTTAACTATATTATGAACCAAAGAGTAGAATATTATACCAACACATGATTATATCAAGAAATTACATATGGTAAATAAACTAATGAATATTCATGAGAGATGGATCATAATATTTTACTAGAGGATGTATAAACATAAACAATCTTGAAAAGAAATGAGATTTTCTCAATAAACTCTTATAACATCGAATCATGGGATCACACACCCCATGATAGGAAAATAAACTATTTGGAGAATATAGTATCATCAAAATATATAGATTCATTGAATTTAATGTAATATTTTTGTATATTCACCTTGGAAATGAGTTTAGGTTCCCAACAATACATGAGTCTCAAAGAAGGAAAATTGAGCCAAAACATTTTCACTGATTTGGAAACATTTGAAACCAAAAACACATTAATAAAGTATCATAAAATGGGAATTTTAATACCAATAAATTAAATAAAAATATAAATACAATTAAATCACATGTAATACCTCCACCACACAAAAGAAATGAGTATTAAACCAGGCTTGTATCTCATAGAAAATAAAAGTGAGAGGAAATCACCTTACCTTATGTACTCACACTCTTCGTACTCATACAATCATCCTGAATAATAAATATAAGATTATGATAAATCTTATAATGAATATTGTTATTATATCTATTACAAATTTTATTATTATGACCTTATAATACACTATTTTTAATGATCCTATCCTAAGGTTTCATATTGGGTAATATTCACTTTGTTTTTCACATGTATCTTAATTCGTTATATTTTTTATCCTTTGTAACACCCCAAGCTTCCACGGTACGTTTCCCTTTGAATAATGCAATGGCGTGCATTGTACATAATATCGAGATTCTAACACACCACAACCAATCAAACTAGCCGTTATGAATAGTAATACCTAATTTTTGAAATTTTATAAATTTTATCTTTCAAAATGGACTTCATTATTGGATTCTTAATATCAAAGTTATCTTAGGGTGAAATTTTGGTACTTTTCGAATAACTTTCATATTTTGATGAATAGTGAAAATTACTAAATTTTAATTAAAAACAACTTTTTTAATCAAAATAATTAATAGTGATAAATTATTTATTTGAGTGGTTTTAAAGTATATTTAGAATATATTTTTACCATTTATTACAATGTTGTTCATTGGATTTAATTTCACATTTAAACCAGACAAAAACAAGTGTCATTCTTTTGATAGTTATTATCTCTTAAAAAAATGCTATTTGTTTTGACGATGGGAATTAATTTTTAAATTAATTAATGCAACTGATATGTTTTGAATTTGGTAAAATAGACATCATTTTTGAACTCATAATATCAAATATATCTTAGGCCTAATTTTTGGTATTTTTCTAGAAACATTCATTTTTTGATGAATAGTGAAACCACTAAGTGGTAGTTAAAAAACTGAATTTTTCATAAAACATAATTTTACTACTTCTGTGAGTGGAATTTTGAAAATCCGAGAGACATAGTTAATACTAAGGAGTAAAATGTGGTTCAATGAGATGAAAATATGTTTTGGTGAATAGTAACTTTTTTACTTTTATTTACCACGGTTAAAAGTAAATAGGGAAATTAAGGGTAAAAATGATATTAATATTACCCTAAAACATGTCCTAATTCTATTGGAGAAGTGTATATTGACCCAAAACAACCTTAGGACTAAAATATTATCATTTAAGTCCACTTGGATTAGATTAGGAAATTTATTATTATTTAATTCAAAAAAGAGTTTAAAGAGTTAAAATCAAAGTTTATTTACTAAAAAATTTTTAATATAGGGTTACACATAAGGTAAATTCTATTATAAATATTTATTAGAAAGATAAACAGATTTCCTACATAATGATATTTTATTTATAATTTTTAGAGATTAGATAATTTAATTTATTTATGACACAATGATGATGCAGTAATTACCATAATAGTGAAAAATTAAAATAATTGATATTATAAATATCAAAATAAATGTCATTTGAGACTTTTTATGAATTAAAATAATTTTATAGGTTAATATGACATTTAGGATTGATTATATAAATTGTGTTCGAAGTAATAATGCTGTTATGAATTTATCAAAAACAAAATACCCAATAGTTTCAAAATTGACATAAAGGTGTTTTAAAACAAATATTATATTATTAATTTATATTCAATTCCTAAAAATCTAAGGATCGGAAAAGAGAATTATAACATGATATTTGTATCATTAATGGACCACTTGGGGGTCTCTTGTATGTATATAGTAAGTTTATTAACCATATAATATAAAAATACAAAGAGACATTGTAAAAGTGAAACTAATTAACTAAGAGTTAATACTTAAAGATAAGGTTAAAATAATGATAAAAACCTGTCTAAATTATATAGGTTGAGTTGGTTTTGTCCCATACCCACATTAACCTTTAAATAAACCACTTTGGATCCATTATAAACCGAATATGAATTTATTATAAAATAATATTTTTAGCTTTTCCAAAGGTGCCCATCACCCCTCTTATAAAAGGGAACTCCCCATTCTCATTAATTCACACATTAAAAGCCTTTTGGATCGTCCAAACCCTGACCAGATACTCTTTTAACTTCCCTCTCTACAATCTAGAGGACATAGTTTGATCATAGATCCAACCTAATGATCCCTTTTGATCAAATCAAAAGGAAGAACCCGAAGAAGAGGTAATGATTTCTCCACCCTTTTTCAAGTTCCTTTCTTTTTCAACATCTTTTTTCTTTGTTATTTATATTATTAAATAATAAATCCAGTATCTTCTATATACTGTGATTTTATTATAAATATGGTACAACCATATTTAGTATTCTATCCATCCTTTCAATGGAATGTCATCATACGTGCGTACATACGGCTTACCGTCTCCACGTCGTGGTGTAATTGTCATTCAATAAATTATTATTTTGATGTGTATAATAATGATGTGTAATTCATGTAAATAATAAATATAACATGATAATTATTCTGTCTATATGATATACCATCCAATTATATATTATTTTAACTTCAAAAGAATGATATTGTCGCTCGTGCGTACGTACGGACTACCGTCTCCATGAATGCGATGAGATTTATTCTCCATCATATCCATTAAAGTATAATTCTCATTTGATGATTAAAAATAATGTTTAAGGACTTGATATAATTCTGTGTATTAATAAGATACAACCTATCCATAACAATCAATTTTTACATAACAAAGAATATAAAGGAAAACGACTAAGTTAACACCCGAAATGACGATAATACTAAGATATTATTAACAAATTAATGTTAAAAGATCATATATGATATAATATTAATGTAAATGATTATTGTATAAATCAATAACAATTATTTCACCATTATACAGGAGGTTAACCTACCGTCGACCAAGGAAAAAGTAAAGAGTAATGTGTTTCTTATCTCACTTTTAATTCAGTGAGAATTCCATTGTTCACCACTTATTTATTACATGTGGTGTGCGTATTGCCCATTTTTGTATTCATTGTGTAATATACTTCAATTCATGTATATTTTCATCATCATTGTATGATCCTTATTTCATCGGTGTATGTTTCGTAAGTTACCTAATCGATAAGGGAATTTGAAATTTAAATTTCCACTCATTCGACTTTACACATACTTCATTGATTATTTTACTCCATGATTATGTGTAGAATCAATATTCATTTGATTATGTCATAAATTACACTCCACTTTATGTGGATATATTTTTGATACAAATAATCACTCCCTTGATAAATTATCAGGTCATCGGTATGAACTTGATAAGAGTAATTTTTAATCAATATCGATTTATTGAGTTAAACATCCAATTCATTGGTGTTGTTTTTACAAGAATATGTGTGAATTTACTTTGATTGTTTTACACTGAATATCCAATCATATTGAGTGTATTTATATTTTTCACTCATAATTATGTTGTTGATTTATCCTTAAACTAAGGATACGTCCTTTATGATAGATTTCATCTCAATTTACATTCCATTGAGACTCCTTTATTGTTATACACCAAATCACTTTTATATGGTGTATATAATATACTTTGACATAATATATCACGAATCCCTTTATTCTCATTATATTACAAAGTTTTTATTTCCTCAGTTATTTTTATTCAAGTTTCTCTCTTTTGGCTAGGAACTCTAACTAAAATGACATTTTAAAATGTTTTAAAGATTGATTATTCTAAATATTTCTCATTAATGTCCATGTTTTAAAAATGGTTTTAAGAATTTATTTATATGGACATTAAAGTATTCAAATAAAAATTCCTTTTAAAAGTTTCAAAGTGGTATGGGACACTTTGATTCAAAAATATATTTTTAAATGGCTTCTTGACAAATAGTGTGACTTTTAAATGATTTCCAGAAAAAGTGGGATATTTCTCTCTAATAGTTTTGACGATTATTTTCATCTATGTCAATATCCTTCATTATTCTTGATTGAGATTAATCTGATACAATACAGTCTTCCATATTGTATCGAATGAGTTATGTTTGACTGTGGATGTGCTATTTTTATACCATTCATGGTTTGTCGATTAAGAATTGACATTTCGTATGCTAGTTTTATACGAATGTTTATGTCATATTTCAAACATTTCAGTTGAGGAATGCATTGTACATAGTATGTGACAGGTGGAGCCCGCTATAGCTCCTCGATGCATCGGTAGGTCTCATGAGACAAACTAGTGTCTTGGAACAAGGCCTTGACAAAATCTTATTTGTAGTCTTGGCACGAGGCCTTGGCTACATGGTTATGATAGTCTAGAATTATGCATTCCGTCATTATAAAAGTGGTTATTAATATTTTAATTTGATTATTCTACTAGTAGAATATCCATGCGAATAAGTAAATGACATTATTTTATTTTATCCTTGCCATATTATGCTGAAGTTCAAGTTTAAAAGGATTTTGTTTTAGTTATACATTGCCTTAAATTTTTATGTTTATTTATGAAAGTTTCTGCTATATTGTTATCCTTACGGAGCATCTGAGATCACCCCTTTCAATGTTTTATTTTCCTAGGATGTGAAGAATTATTTTATGAATGACCTGTAGGGATAATATGAGGGGATATAAAGACAATATGTTGTTGTATTTTTCACTTGTTTATGTAATGTAAACTTTATGAATATATCTAGTGTTTCCAAGGATACTAAACTAATCGGTCTTTCGAGACTTGATCCTTCTTGTGATCATGCCAATGTTATTTAATAATGCACCGACTCTGGGTATCTAGGGTCGGGGCGTTACAGTTGGTAACCGAGGAAGTTTAGTACAAATCTTGGAAGCTAGATTTAGATAAACTCTGATTAGAGCACACAGACCTAAGATGAACTTTGGGGATTAGTATAGAAGAACTTCCTAGAAATTTGGTATTGTCAAGATTTTTTCAGTTTTCTGAAAAATACATCCCTGTCTGGATACGAGCAGGTAGAGGCGGCTCTGGCACAAATGTACCTAGGGGTAATACCTGAAAACACCGCTTTGAGATAGACTCGAACGGGAACTGGTGCACGACAACGGGCCTTGCTGCACTCTTGGTTATGACACTCCCTGGGGATATTCTTAGGATAATTTACATTTTTTTTACAAACTGATTTGAAGTATTATAAATATAATATTAGAGTAAATGACCTTGGTTAATCCTAATTTGTTTCAAATTGAGAATATGGTGACATGTTAATCTCTAAATGATTGTATGACTACTGTTACTCACATAATGCTTTCTGGTTTTAGTCAGTAGTTGGATTCCAAGGAAGTCATAGTGACTTTGAGAATGATGTACAAGGTTGGAACGGTGGTGGTAATGTGTAAAAAAATGGAATGTTGATTGGCGTAAAAGATATAGTCTTTATGACAAATCAATTTTCCAAAAATATGATCAATAATATATATATTAACCAATTCTCGGACTCAACAAAGAAGATAAAGGTGATGAATGATAAGATCTCTAGTAGTAGAGACCATGGAGAAAGGAATCCTCAATTTCCATAATGCAGGAAATGTGGAAGGATACACCTAGGAAAGTGCCTCAATGGGACAAAGAAATGATTTACGTGTGGGAAGGAAGGACATAAAGTGAAGAATTTACGAAGAAAAATGAAGAGTACTATGGAAGAAGATAAAAGTGGTCCCAAGAATCCATTTACAGTCATTTTCCGTAAATGTAGGGGACCTGGCCATTACCCGAGTGAATGCCCTATTCTATATGATATTTTTGTGGTCAAAGAAGAATCTATGTGGAAATAAATGGTTGGAGAAATGTTTAAAAAGTATTTGTGCTCCTTGTTGATGGGTTTACTTTGGACAAAATTTCTCTTGTATTTTTAACCCTCCAGTTTTCCATGTGAGAATGATAATTGAGGAAGAATTATCTTTTCTCTTGTGGATATAGTTATAAATAACCATTTGGTTTTATATGATCATTGGGTTTGAGGCAATTATAAGTTATTATAATTTGGGATGAAAATTCAAGGTATGAGATAATATTATTGGTTAAATTATGTTATGGTTATTTTGAGGAATTTATCTCATTTTGGTAATGTTATAAAATATAGTTTTTGAAAAATGACAACACACAGACCGTGTGACAACCCGTCGCATCAGACAAAGCTATGGGAATCAAGCCCACAACCAAAGTGAGATTGGGATTTATCGCCTACCATTGGACTACATGAAGTCCCTAGTTAGTGTGACTATTATTTTTAGTTAAATGGTTTTATTGATCAATAATAATTTGATTTGGGATCTTATGTTTTATCAAATGAATACCCTTAGTGTAGGAAAATGATTTGGTGATTATGGGATAAATGTTATTTTGGAAGTTGTTCACTTTGTTGTGAACACTATATGCCCAAGGAAAATATAATAGTATGGTATTTCATTTGAGGAGTAATGGTGGATTTTTATCTATGTTTTTATTGTGGATTTATAGTGATTTGGGTTATTTATGGAAATGATTAGGTTAATTACTTTTAAGTATGTGACTTTAAGAGTAATTAATGTCATTTGGAGGTACAATTTAACGGGGAAGACTAAATTATTATATGTTTTGGGTTCCAATATTAGTTTGAATTATATTGAAGGATTTTAAGGACAATTTATTATTTAATGGTGTTTACTTAACTTTGGGGTATTGATGGTTTAATTTTAGAAATTATGATTAGTGTTTTTTTTCTATAATGGAAAATCCATTTGGGGGATCATCAGATATTATCCTTGTAACATCCCAAGTAATTAATTAATAATAGATATTTTTATCTATGTCTATTAATGAATTAGATAGTGTTTTAGAGGCTTAAAATGAGAATAAATAAAATCTTAAGCATGGAATACAATAATATTTTTAAAAGAATTTTTTACAGCCTTTTGATGGAAAAACATTTTTAAATAAGAAATTTGACAACTTTATAAGCTCTATTTGACAAAATAAACATATTCTTTATTATTGGGACATTGAAATTTACTTTGGGTAAATTTTTGGTATTTTTTCGATAAAGTTCATTTTTTTATTGACTAGTGAAAAATGTTGTATTTTAATTCAAAACCTCTTTTTAATCTAATTTATTTATATTATTAGTTTATCTTTTGACTTGGTTTTAAAGTTAAATTATAATATAATTTTACCATTTAATCCAATAGTGGTCGTTGGAATTAATTTCACTTTGAAATTGGACTTAAACTAGTGTCAATCTTTTGATACTTATTATTTCAAAAAAACACACTATTTGCTCTCAGAGTGGGAATTAATTATTAAATTAATTAATTCAACTTATATGTTTTGAATTTTTTAAAATAGACATCATTTTTGAATTCGGAATATCAAATATAGCTTAGGGTGAAGTTTTGGTATTTTTCTTAAAAACTTCAATTTTTGATGAATAGTGAAACTAGTAAGTGGTACTTAAAAAACTGATTTTTCGTTTAAATGAAACATTAACACATATGTGTTTTGAATTTCAAAAATCCCACATACATGGTTTTCATTAAGAATTAAAATGTGGTTCAATGGGATTAAAATAATTTTTTGGTAAATAGTAACTTTCATGTTTTTAAACACGACTAGAGGTAATTAGTGTAGTTTAAGGTAAAAATAATGTTTTAACAATATGAAATGACCTAGACACATGTCCTACCCTTATTGGATGTGTCATGGCCGACCATGAAAACCCATGCGTCTATTTGTGGGACCCCATGGAGCCACTTAGGTAAGATAAAGACATTAATGCTTTTTATTTAATGTAAAAGTAAAAATGACACAAACATGAGTTGTTTTACTAAAAAAAATTTACATGGGGTTATACAAGTCATATTTTTTACTATAAAAAGTCATCGGAAATATAAAAAGATTCCATACATCATAGTATTTTTTTTATGATTTTTTAGACATTAAATAAATTAAATTTTTTAAGACATCATGATGATGCATCGATTACCTCATTATTTAACGATTTAAATAAAATGAAAAGATAATGTAAAATCTAACACCATCACTTCTCAAAAACTTATTGGATGGGTTTACTTCGAACCCTGATAACCTTATCCTTGAATAATATCAATGTGCGGCCTTTTAAATCCGAAACTCATTTTAAAATAAAGTAACATTTCTTTACTTTCCAAGAGTGCCCCTCCTCTCCTCTTATAAAATGCCCCCACCTCTACCACCTTACCCACACTTCAAATGCCTTTGGCTCGGCCAAACCCTGCCCATTTTGTCTCTCCACATCCCTCTATAACTCTTATAAGCCTAACATTGGGCAGAAGTCTTCCCAAGGAATCCTTTGAGCTCAAATAAAAAAGGGTTACCTGTTTTTAAGGTAATGTCTTCACTTGTGTTCTTCTGTTTTATTTTTCTTCTCCAACCCCCTAAACTCTTTTTATTCATTTCTTTTGTAAAAACACCAGTATCTTCCATATACTTTGATGTTGTTATAATAAGGATTTGAGCTACACTTACACAAACCTACGTCTAATGGTTAAAGAACATACTATTTCCGTGGATGGCGAATTTCTGCCTCACGAAACGATGATTGTTCAATATTCTTTTAACACCTTCAAAGGTGGCCATTAATATGTCACTATATTTATATATGATATATAATATGTTTATTTTTTCCTTAAGCTTCTGTATTTTTCATTTATGGCATACCTTTATGGTTTCCATTATGGGTAAACGCGATATCTTCATTTTAGGATGTGCGGACTACCACCCCCTCAAAGTGATTTGATTCATTAATGCGATATGTGGGATGTATAAAGGATGTAATTAATGAAATTATATACGATATTATACTGGAATTGTAATACAACTTTATATCATTATGATTCCATTCCATAAAATACGATGTAGAAATTAAAGTAGCGTTCATGCGTACGTACGACTTACCGTCTCCATGAACGGTGCATTTCATTTATTACCTATAAACGTTATGTAATATTAGAAATTCATGTATATACTGGATATATATGATATATATGAAATCTAAACTATGAGTATAACTCTGGATATAATGGATACATGAACAACTTGTAATAATAAAGAGTTTAATTTTGACTCAAGTACCAATGATCGAAAAAACGACCATTATTAACTTAAATAATTACATAGTGTTCATAACATGGTAATAAGTGATATAAAAGGAATAATGAACTTGAAAAAGGTTCTTATGAAAGTTGAAATTAACTCAAGTTTATTATTCAAGAGATTAAAGAGCGATCGAGTCAAGTCGGACCCAAGGTATGTGAATCTGTCTCAATCTCCTTTCATTGAGGCATATTTTGTTTTATACACAACTTTATTTTATACGGTGTATAAACCCATTTGACTTTTATGATTATTCAAAAGGAATCTTTTTATACGAAGCATTTACTAAACGAAAAAAGGGAATGTTTTTTTTCGTACGTATGCGGAGACAACGACTTCTCTGCCGCCATGACCATTATTTGAGTTTCGACTTCCTATACAAGCCATACCTTTTTTTAAAAGAAAAATAAATACCATGTTTTACTTTTTTTTTATTTTGGTATTGAAAATGGTTTTCATAATGTTTTTTATCAATGTGTTGTATTTATATCTTGTGATTGAAAGTTGGAAATGATATGTTTCCTTTATGCATGTTTTATGTGATACGATTATGTTGTGGTTCTTGGGCATTATTATGAAGACGGGTGGTTCCGTGATAAACAAAGGGCGGGTGAGCTCGATATAGCTCTCTAATGCACTGGGTAACGCGAAGGAGTTAAACGTTAAGGTTTCTCCGAAGAGATTTATGGAATATACTGTGATGGGTATTCCAAACGCAACCAAGAGGGTTACTCCCTACGTAAGAATGTTATGAATGCCTAAAGTTACCTTTATGTCTTATGGTTTCTATGTCTTATTCATGATTTGATGAGGTATGTTAACGTGCTTATGTTTTATGGGTGGAGTATGATTTCATTGATTCTTATGTATACATGTACTCATACTTCCTTTCTATATTTTTCTTATAACCCTTACTGAGATTTTTATGCTCAACCCAAGTTATTAAATGTTTTTTACAGGTCAAGGGAAAGGTATATGATGTGATGATAATGTCAAGGATGTTTTAAGAAAGAATCCATGTCTTATTTTAAATATGTTTCCGTTGATGGGAAAAATGAATACTATTTTTTTATTATAACCACTTTGTTTAAATGTGGGATATAATGCATGTTTTAGGATCTAATTCTCTAAAACTCTAAACCCGAATAGATCCTCAAGGTGTAATCTTGTAATATATCATGATTAAGTAATGTTTAAGGCTGGGGACTTATAGTTGGTATCAGAGGTCAGTTTAGATAACTTAAGGAGTTAAAAGTCTATTAAATGATTATCCAAAAATATTTTTTATGGTCAAATTGAAATGATATAGCATTTGAAGATTACCATGTTGCTTCATCTAAGACATGTTTGTTCAGAATGGTTTTCTGCAGAGGAAAAAAGGGAAGCAGTGCTAGGAAGGCATACAGAAGGAAATAACCTTCCGAATCAGCAACCTGAGATGGTGGGAATTGGAACTTAACTGTTTGTTGCAGTAATGGAACAGTTGACTCAAGCGATAAATGGTGGTGGTATTCATCCACAAGATCAGCCAGATCAACCGCAGAGGAACATGTCAGTGGTGGAACATTTCATGAGGCAACATCCCCAATCATTCAGAGGATCATCTGACCATGTGCTAGATGAAGGGTGTATTAATGCACTGGAGAAGATTTTCGATTTCATGGGGTGTTCAGACAATCAAAAGGTTAGTCTTTCTATTTACCATTTAGAGGGAGAATCAGATCAATGGTGGACGATGGTTAAAAATATCAGGGACGATGATGAGATTGATTCTCTCGACTTGGATGAATTCAAAGGTATATTTCTTGAGAAGCATTTTCTCAAGGCTGTTCGACTTAGGATGGAAAAAAATTCCTGGAATTGAGGCAAAGGAGGACTCAATGGCTGCCTATGAAGAAAGGTTCACTCGATTGGCAAGGTATGATCCAAATTTTATCCGAGACCTTGATAGTAAAATCAATCGTTTTTACTTAGGATTAAAGCCAAAATATCAAAGGGCATTGGCTTCTCGTGAGTTTAAAAGTTATGAAAGGCTTGTTTGATGTGCTGAGAAGGTGGAAATGGAGTTTTCTGATGATCAAGTGTTCTATAAAAAACAACAGAAGAAGATATCGAGGTGGTAGGAGAAAGGAAAGAATTCTTCAAAAAGGTATGATAGTAAGAAAACTAAGTTTCCAGTTTTTGATAAATGTGGTAAAAGGCATGATGGGGAATGGGTTCTAAATTTAGGAAAGTGCTACCGATGTGGTAAGATGGGACATAAGGCTCATGATTGCACTGAAAAAGATCAAGGTGATGTTAAGTCCAAATTCGATTTACAATTAGTGAAATGTTTTAAGTGCAATGAGATGGGTCACTATGCAAACGAGTGTCCGACAAAGAGCTTGAGTGATGGGAAGCAGTTAGAGTACATGTAGAAAGGGGTGGTGAAATCCTTTTCAACTACTTCAGTAGATGTCGGGCCATCAAATGAAGTTGTATCAGGTACTTTGTTTTTTCAGATTATGCCATTGTGTTGTTTGATTCGGGGTCTACACATTCTTTCATCTCTGAAAACGTTTCTAGTAAAATGGGAATACCATCTCAAGAAATGACTCCTGAACTTTTGGTAAAAACACCTGGGGGAAATGATGAGGCAAAAAGAATTTATAAGAATCTTCCTATCCTTATCCGTGGAAAGAACCTACTTTCGAACCTTATTATTTTACCTCTAGTAGAGTTTGATGTTATCCTGGGTATGGATTGGCTCTCTATTTACCATGCTAAGATTGACTTTAGAGATAAAGAATTTTATTTTCAGAAAGACTTTAAGTTTGTGTACAAGAATGAACCCTTACTGTTGATAACTTATCAAGAGGCTGAGAAACTTGTAAAAGATGGAAATGAATGTTACCTTGCACACATCATTGAAAACAAAGGAACTGCTCAGATTAATGAAGTTCCAGTGGTAAATGAGTATCCTAATGTTTTTCCTGATGAGTTTCCTAGAATAATACCAGATCGGGAAGTTGAGTTTACTTTTGACTTAGTTCCTGATGCTAAGACAATTTCAAAACCCCCTTATCGAATGGATCAAATTGAACTTTTAGAGTTTAAGGAGCTATTGAAAGATTTATTAGAGAAAGGTTTCATTCGACCTAGCACATCACCAAGGGGTGCTCCCATTTTATTTGTTAAAAAGAAAGATGGTTCTATGAGAATTTTCATTGATTATATAGCCTTGAATAACATCTCTGTTAAGAAAAAATATCATTTGCCTCATATCGATGATTTGTTTGATCAGCTCCAGGGAGCTCAGTATTTTTCAATGATTGACCAGAGATCGGGGTACCATCAGTTGAAGGTAAGGGAAGCAGATATTCTGAAGACCGTGTTTCGTACAACATATGACCATTATGAATTTGTAGTAATGACTTTTGGGCTAGCCAATGAACCTTCTATATTCATGGACTTAATGAATAGAATTTTCCATGAGTTCTTGGATAAGTTTGTGGTTGTTTTCATTGATGATATTTTGGTGTTTTCTAAAAGTAAAGAAGAGAATGAAAGACATTTAAGGGTTATTTTTCAAACATTTAAAGAAAAGAAATTGTATGGGAAATTCAGCAAGTGTGAGTTTTGGTTGCAAAAAATTTCTTTCCTTGGCCATATTGTTTCTAAAGATGGGATAACTGTTGATCCTGCAAAAACAAAGGTTGTTGAAGAATGGAAAAGACCCACAAATGTAACTTAGATTCGTATCTTCCGTGGTTTGGAATTCTATTTCTGAAGGTTTGTTAGAAATTTTTCACAGTTATCTAGTCCAATGACGAAGCTAACTCGGAAGGGTGTTAAGTTTATCTGGACAAAAGAATGTGATGATTTTTTTCAGGAACTAAAAAGAAGATTGGCGAATGCTCCAGTTTTGGCACGACCTTCCAGGAATGGTGAGTTTGTTATCTACAATGATGCTTCATTGAAAGGACTTGGTTGTCTCTTAATGCAGAATTATCAGGTAATTGCTTATGCTTAATGATAGTTGAAAACTCATGAGGTAAATTACCCTACACATTATTTGGAATTAGCTGCTATTGTTTTCACTTTAAAAATTTGGAGGCATCATTTGTATGGATTAAAGTGTGAAATATATACCGATCATAAAAGTTTAAAGTATATATTCACTCATAAATAATTGAACATGAGATAGAGGATATGGATAGAATTAATAAAGGATTATGATTGTACAATTCATTACCATCCGGGAAAAGAAAATAAAGTGGCTGATGCTTTGAGTCGAAAAAGTAATGCTACATTAACAATGTTGCATTTGGAATGTGATCCTTTGGTTAAGGATTTGATGAACTTTGGCATAGAAGTTTTTGGTGCAGGATGTTCTTATGTTTGGTTTCAGGTATCAGTGAAATATTCTCTATCAGACAGAATCAAGCAAGCACATAAGCAAGACAGTGAGTTGCAGAAAAAGGTAGAGCTGGTTCAGAAGGGTAAGTTGCCTGAATTCAACATTGATAATGATTGTATTTTGAGACTTTGTAAGAGATTGTGTGTGCCTTGTGATTTACAGTTGAAGAGAGAGTTGTTATGTGAAGCTCATAGTTCTCCGTTTTCAGCTCATCCTAGCAGTACTAAGATGTATAGAGATCTTCGGGAGTATTACTTGTGGGACAGAATGAAAAGAGATATTGTTGATTTTACTGTGAAGTGTTTGACATGTCAAAAAGTTAAAGCAGAGTGACAGTTACCAAAAGGGATGCTTCAGCCTTTACCAGTGCCAGAGTGGAAATGAGAAAATATATCCATGGACTTCATTGTGGGATTGCTGAAGACACCTCGAGGTAATAATGCAATCTGGATTATTGTTGATCGCTTGACTAAATCTGCTCATTTCCTTGCTATACGAGATAATTTTTCCCTAGATCAACTTTCCTATTTGTAACTTAAAGAGATAGTCAGGTTGCATGGAATTCCTCTCTCTATTGTATCTGATCGTGATCCCAGATTTACTTCTAACTTTTGGAAAGGCCTTCAGAAGTCGTTGGGCACTGAATTAAATTTTAGTACAGCTTTTCATCCTCAATCAGATGGGCAATCAGAATGAATGATCTAGACATTGGAAGATATGCTACGTGATTGTTCGATGGATTATCAGGGAAGTTGGGACCAACATCTTTCTTTGGTTGAGTTTTCTTATAATAATAGTTTTCATTCTAGTATACAGATGGCACCATTTGAGGCATTATATGGGAAGTGGTGTCGAACTCTAGATTTCTGGGATGAAGTGGGTGAAAGGAATCTAATGGGACCAGAATTGGTAGAAGAGTTAGCAGAAAAAGTTCAGCTGATATAGAAACACATGAGAATAGCTCAGAGTAGGCAGAAGAGTTATGCAGACAACAGGAGGAAGGATCTCTCTTTTGAGGTAGGTGATCATGTTTTTCTCAAAGTATCACCATGAAAAAGTGTGATGCGATTTGGTAAGAAAGGAAAGCTGAGTCCAAAGTTCATTGGACCATATGAAATTCTGGAGAGAGTTGGATCAGTTGCTTACCGAGTGGCTTTACCTCTGAGTTTATCTCAGGTACACAATGTTTTTCATGTTTCGATGTTGAGAAAGTATACGCCAAATCCATCTCATGTTTTGAGTCCAGAGGTAGTTCAGCTAGAAGAGAACCTATCTTATGAGGAACAAACGGTCCAAATTCTTGACCACATGGAGCAAGTGTTATGGAATAAGGTGATTAATCATGTAATGTTTTTGTGGAAAAACCACATGATTTAAGAGGCAACATGAGAATCTGAAAATGCAATGAGGGCTAAATACCCCCACTTATTCGATAAGTAAATAAATTGCGGGGATGAAATTTTCTAAAGGGGGGAAGGATGTAACATCTCAAGTAAGTAATGAATAATATATATTTTTATCTATGTCTATTAATTAATTAGATAGTGTTTTAGAGGCTTAAAATGAGAATAAATAAAATCTTAAGCATGGAATACACTAATATTTTTAAAAGATTGTTTTACTGACTTTTTATGGAAAACCATTTTTAAATAAGCCTTTTGACAACTTTATAAGCTCTATTTGTCAAAATAAACATATTATTTATGATTGGGACATTGAAATTTACTTTGGGTAATTTTTTGGTATTTTTCCGATAAAGTTCATTTTTTTAATGAATAGTGAAAAATGTTGTATTTTTATTCAAAACCTCTTTTTAATCTAATTTATTTATATTATTAGTTTATATTTTGACATAGTTTTAAATTTAAATTAGAATATATTTTTACCATTTAATCCAATAGTTGTCGTTGGAAATAATTTCACTTTGAAATTGGACTTAAACTAGTGTCAATCTTTTGATACATATTATTTCATAAAAACACGATATTTGCTCTGACAGTGGGAATTAATTATTAAATTAATTAATGAAACTTATATGTTTTGAATTTTGTAAAATAGACATCATTTTTGAATTCGGAAAATCAAATATAGCTTAGGGTGATGTTTTGGTATTTTTCTGAAAAACTTCAATTTTTGATGAATAGTGAAACCACTAAGTGGTACTTAAAAACCTGATTTTTCGTTTAAATGAAACATTCCACTTCTGTGTTTTGAATTTGAAAAATTCAACATACATGGTTTTCATTAAGAAGTAAAATGTGGATCATTGGGATTAAAATAATTTTTTGGTGAATAGTAACTTTTATGTTTTTAAACGCGATTAGAGGTAATTAGTGTAGTTTAAGGTAAAAATATTGTTTTAATAATATGAAATGACCTAGAGACATGTAATACCCTTATTGGTTGTGTCATGGCCGACCAATACAACCAATTGGTCTATTTTTGGGACCCCATGGTGCCACTTGGGTAAGATAAACACATTAATTCTTTTTATTTAATGTAAAAGTAAAAATGACACAAACATGAGTTGTTTTATTAAAACAATTTTTACATGGGGTTATATAGGTCAGATTTTTGACTATAAATAGTCATTGGTAATATAAAAAGATTTCATACATCATAGTAGTTTATTTAATTATTTTTTAGACATTAAATAAATTAAATTATTTATGACATCATGATGATGCATCGATTACCTCATTATTTAACGATTTAAATAAAATGAAAAGATAATGTAAAATCTAAGACCTTCACTTATCAAAAACCAATTGGATGGTTATATTTAGAACCCTTATCACCTTATCCTCAAATTATATCAATGTGGGACCTTTTAAATCCGAAACCCATTTTAAAATATAGTAACATTTCTTTACTCTTCAAGAGTGCCCCTCCTCTCCTCTTATAAAAGGCCCCCACCACTACCACCTTAACCACACTACCAAAGCCTTTGGCTGGGCCAAACCCTGCCCATTTTGTCTCTACACATCCCTATATAACTCTTAGAAGCCTCACATTGGGCATAATGGTTCCCAAGGAAGCCTTTGAGCTCAAATCAAAAAGGGTTACCCGTTTTTAAGGTAATGTCTTCACCTGTGTTCTTTTGTTTTACTTTGCTTCTCCAACCCCCTAAACTCTTTTTATTCATTTATTTTGTAACAACCCTAGTATCTTCTATATACTAGGATATTTTTATAATAAGTATTCTAGATAAACTTACACACACCTATGTCTAATGGTTAAAGAACATACTGTTTCCGTGGATGGCGAATTTCTGCCTCACGAAACGATGATTGTTCAATATTCTTTTAACACCTTCAAAGGTGTCCATTAAGATTTCACTATATTTATATATGATATATAATATTTTTATTTTTTCCTTAATCTTCTGTATTTTTCATTTATGTTATACCTTAATGGTTTCCATTATGGGTAAACGCGATATCTTCATTTTAGGAAGTGTGGACTACCGCCCCCTCAAAGTGATTTGATTCGTTAATGCCATATGTGGGATGTATAAAGGATTTAATTAATGATATTATATATGATATTATACTGGAATTGTAATATACCTTTATATCATTATTATTACATTCCATAAAATACGAAATAGAAATGAATGTAGCGTTCATGCGTACGTACGGCTTACCGTCTCCATGAACGGTGCATTTCATTTCTTACCTCTAAACGTTATGTAATATTATAAATACATGTATATACTGGATATATATGATATATATGATATCTAAATCATGAGTATAACTCTGGATATAATGGATACATGAACAACTTGTAATTATAAAGAGTTTAATTTTGACTCAAGTACCAATGATCGACAAAACGACCATTATTAACTTAAATAATTACATAGTGTTCATAACATGGTAATAAGTGATATAAAAGGAATAATGAAATTGAAAAAGGTTCTTACGAAGGTAGAAATTAACTCAAGTTTATTATTCAGGAGATTAAAGAGAGATCGAGTCAAATCGGACCCGAGGTATGGGAATCCATCTTAATCTCCTTTCATTGAGGCATATTTTGTTTTATACACAACTTTCATTTATACGGTGTATAAACCCCTTTGACTTTTACGATTATTCAAAATGAATCTTTTTATACGAAGAATTTACTAAATTACAAAAGGGAATGTTTTTTTTCGTACGTATGTGGCGATAACGACTTCTCTACCGCCGTGACCATTATTTGAGTTTCGGCTTCCTCTACAAGCCATGCCTTTTTTTAAAAGAAAAATAAATACCATGTTTTACTTTTCTTTTATTTTGGTATTGAAAATGGTTTTCACAATGTTTTTATATCAATGTGTTGTATTTATGTCTTGTGATTGAAAGATGGAAATTCTATGTTTCCTTGATGCATGTGTTATGTGATAAGATTATGTTGTGGTTCTTGGGCATTATTATGAAGACGGGTGGTTCTGTGATAAACTAAGGGAGGGTGAGCCCGATATAGCTCTCCAATGCATTGGGTAACGCGAAGGAGTTAAACTTTAAGGTTTCTCCGAAGAGATTTAGGGAATATACTTTGATGGGTATTCCAAACATAACCAAGAGGGTTACTCCCTACGTAAGAATGTTATGAATGCCTCAAGATACCTTTATGTCTTATGGTTTCTATGTTTTATTCATGATTTGATGAGGTATGTTAACATGCTTATGTTTTATGGCTGGAGTATGATTTCATTGATTCTTATGTATACATGTACTCATGTTTCATTTCCATATTTTTCTTATAACCCTTACTGAGCTTTTTATGCTCATCCCATGTTTTTGAAATGTTTTTCATAGGTCAAGGGAAAGGTGCATGATGTGATGATAGTGTCAAGGAAGTGTCAAGAAAGAATCCATGTCTTATTTTAAATATGTTTCCGTTGATAGGAAAAATTAATACAATTTTTTTACTGTAACCACTTTGTTTAAATGTGGGATATAATGCAAGTTTTATGATCTAATTCTCTAAAACTCTAAACCTGAAAAGATCCTCAAGGTGTAATCTTGTAATATCTCAAGATTAAGTAATGTTTAAGGTTGGGGACTTATAATACTAACCACTTTGGTTTTGATTAATCTCTAAAGACAAGGTAAATATATAGTTTATCCTATGTGGATTATGTATTTCTATATATGTTTATTCTATCTCTTCCATTGTGACCATGTATTCTTGAATAATCATTGTTCAAAAAAAATGAGTTAGTTGTAACAATTTATTAAAGAATGAAACTCTACTTAAAAAGTAAGTATATATCCTTATGTTCTTAGTCAATATCATAAATTAATTCCTTGTTCTTATGTAATGTAAGTTAAAACAAAAAATGTTTTCCGTTTAATTTTCCTACTGCGAGACTAATGACCGTTTGTCCCAACACAAGTTTTTGATTTTCTTATTTTTAAATTTCTCCTGATCATGTTTCCTATCCTTCTCCATCGGAACTTAACACTTAGTTTATCTTCCATATCCATGTTTTCCTACATGGAATTCTAGTATGGGTTATCTTGGGTGACCTTTATACCTCTCTTCCTTTCTTTTATAGTGATAATTTTATTGACTCTTTTTCCGATGTGGGAATTTCCATTATATTTTCAAGCCCAATTTTAAAAAAAATTGCGAGGAAAAAATTTATTGAAGGAGGGGTGAATGTAAAACCCCAATCTTCCACGGTACGTTTCCCTTTGAATAATGCAATGGCGTGCATTGTACGCAACTTCGAGATTCTAACACACCACAACCAATCAAACTAGCCGTTATGAACAGTAATACCTACTTTTTGAAATTTTATAATTTTTTTCTTTAAAAATGGACTTCATTATTGGATTTGTAATATCGAAATTAGCTTAGGGTGAAGTTTTGGTACTTTTCAGATAACTTTCATAATTTGATGAATAGTGAAAATTAATAAATTTTAATTAAATTTTTTTTTAATAAAAATAATTAATAGTGATAAATTATTAATTTGAGTGGTTTTAAAGTATATTTAGAATATATTTTTACCATTTAATACAATTTTGGTCATTGGATGTAATTTCGCATTTAAACCAGACATAAACAAGTGTCAATCTTTTGATAGTTATTATCTCTTAAAAACACACTATTTGTTTTGACGACGGGAATTAATTTTTAAATTAATTAATGAAACTGATATTTTTTGAATTTGGTAAAATAGACATCATTTTTTAATTCATAATATCAAGTATAGCTTAGGCCTAATATTTTGTATTTTTCTGGAAACTTTCAATTTTTGATGAATAGTGAAACCACTAAGTGGTAGTTAAAAAACCGAATTTTTCATAAAACATAATTTTACCGCTTCTGTGAGTGGAATTTTGAAAATCTGAGATACACGGTTAGTACTAAGGAGTAAAATGTGGTTCAATGAGATGAAAATAATTTTTGTTGAATAGTAACGTTTTACTTTTATTTACCACGGTTAAAAGTAAATAGGGCAATTAAGGGTAAAAATGATATTAATATTACCCTAACACATGTCCTAATTCTATTGGAGAAGTGTATCTCGACCAAAAACAACCTTAGGAATAAAATATTATCATTTAGGTCCACTTGGATTAGATTAGGACATTTATTATTATTTAATTTAAAAAAGAGTTAAAAGAGTTAAAATCAAAGTTTATTTACTAAAAAATTTTTAATATAGGGATACACATAAGATAAATTCAATTATAAATATTCATTAGATATATAAACATATTTATTACATAATTATATTTTATTTATAATTTTTAGACATTAAATAATTTAATTTATTTATGACACAATGATGATGCAGTAATTACCATAATAGTGAAAAATTAAAATAATTGATATTATAAATATCAAAATAAATGTAATTTGAGACTCTTTACGAATTCCAATAATTTTCTAGGTTAATATGACATATTAGGATTTATTATATAAATTGTGTTCGAAGTAATAATGCTGTTATGAAATTATCAAAAACAAAATACCCAATAGTGTCAAAATTGACATAAAGGAGTTTTTAAAACAAATATTATATTATTAATTTATATTCAATTCCTAAAAAACTAAGGTTCGTCCAAGAGACTTATATCATGATAGGTGTATCATTAATGGACCATTTGGGTGTCTCTTGTATGTATATAGTAAGTTTATTAACCATATAATATTAAAATACAAAGAGACATTGTAAAAGTGAAACATATTAACTAAGAGTTAATACTTAAAGATAAGGTTAATATAATGACCCAAACCTGTCAAAATTCTATTGGTTGAGTGTTTTTTGACCCATCCCCACCTTTAAATTTAAATAAACCACTTTGGATCCATTATAAACCGAATATGAATTTATTATAAAATAATATTTTTAACTTTTCCAAAGGTGCCCCTCACCCCTCTTATAAAAGGGAACTCTCCCTTCTCATTAATTCACACACTAAAAGCCTTTTGGTTCGGCAAAACCCTGCCGAAATACTCTCTAAACTTCCCTAACTACAACCTAGAGGCCTTAGTTTGATCAGAAAGCCAACCTAAGGATCCCTTTTGATCAAATAAAAAGGAAGAACCCGAAGAAGAGGTAATGATTTCACCACCCTTTTCAAGTTCCTTTCTTCTTCAACTTCTTCTTTCTTTGTTATTTTATTATAAAATAATAACTCCAGTATCTTCTATATACTGTGATGTTATTATAAATATGGTACAACCATATTCAGTATTCCATCCATCCTTTGAATGGCATGTCACCATACGTTCGTACGTACGGCTTACCGTCTCCACGTCGTGGTGTAATTGTCATTCAATAAATTATTATTTGGATGGGTATAATAATGATGTGTAATTCATGTAAATAATAAATATAACATGATAATTATTCTTTATATATGATATACCATCCAATTATATATTATTTTAACATCAAAAGAATGATATTGTCGCTCGTGCGTACGTACGGACTACCGTCTCCACGAACGCGAAGAGATTCATTCTCCATCGTATCCATTCAAGTATAATTCTCATTTGATGATTAAAAATAATGTTTAAGGACTTGATATAATTCTGGATATTAATAAGATACAACCTATCCATAACAAACATAGCTTACTTAACAATGAATATAATGGAAAACGAGTAAGTTAACACCCGAAATGACGATAATACTAAGATATTATTAACAAATCAATGATAAGAGATCATATATGATATAATATTAATTTAAATGATTATTTTATAATTCAATAACAATTATTTAACCATTATACAGGTGGTTAACCTACCGTCGACCAAGGAAAAAGTAAAAAGTAAGGGGTTTCTTATCTCACTTTTAATTCCGTGAGAATTCCATTGTTCACCACTTATTTATTACATGTGGTGTGTGTACTTCCCATGTTTGTATTCATTGTGTAAAATAATTTAATTCATGTATATTTACATCATAATTTTATGATCCTTATTTAATGGGTGTATGTTTCTTAAGTTACCTAATTGATAAGGGAATTTGAAATTTCAATTTCCACTCATTCAGCTTTACCCATACTTAATTGATTATTTTACTCCAAGATTATGTGTAGAATCACTATTCATCTGATTATGTCATAAATTACACTCCCCTTTATATGGATATACTTTTGATACACATAATAACTCCATTTATAAATTATCATATCATCGGTATGAACTTGATAAGAGTAATTTTTACTCAATCTCGATTGGTTGAGTTAAACATCCAATTCATTGGTGTTGTTTTTACAAGAATATGTGTGAATGTACTTTGATTGTTTTACACTGAATATCCAATCATATTGAGTGTATTTATATTTTTCACTCATAATTATGTCGTTGATTTATCCTTAAACTAAGGATACGACTTTTATGATAGATCTCATCCCAATTTACATTCCATTGAGAGTCCTTTATTGTTATACACCAAATCACTTTTATATGGGGTATATAATATACTTTGACATAATATATCATGAATCCCTTTATTCTCATGATATTACAATGTTTTTATTTCCTCAGTTATTTTTATTCAAGTGTCTCTCTTTTGATTAGTAACTCTAACTAAAATGACATTTTAAAATGTTTTAAAGATTGAGTAGTCTAAATCTTTCTCATTAATGTCCATGTTTTAAAAATGGTTTTAAGGATTTATTTATATGGACATTAAAGTTTTCAAATCAAAATTCCTTTTAAAAGTTTCAAAGTGGTGTGGGACACTTTGATTAAAAAATCTATTTTTAAATGGCTTCTTGACAAATAGTGTGACTTTTAAATGATTTCAAGAAAAATGGGGATATTTCTCTCTAATAGTTTTGACGATTATTTTCATCCATGTCAATATCCTTTATTATTCTTGATTGTGATTAATCTGATATAATACAATCTTCCATATTGTATCGAATGAGTTATTTTTGACTGTGGATGTGCTATTTTTATACAATTCATGGTTTGTCGATTATGTATTGACGTTTCGTATGCTAGTTTAACACAAATGTTTATGTCATATTTAAAACTTTTCATATGAGGAATGCATTGGAATTAGTAAGTGACGGGTGGCACCCACTATAGCTCCTCAATGCATCCGTAGGTCTCATGAGACAAACTAGTGTCTTGGCACGAGGCCTTGACAAAATCTTATTTGTAGTCTTGGGACGAGGCCTTGGCTACGTGGTTATGATAGTCTGGAATTATGCATTCCGTCATTATGAAAGTGGTTATTAATATTTTCATGTGATTATTCGACTAGTAGAATATCCATGTGAATATGTAAATGGCATTATTTCATTTTATCCTTGCCATATTATGCTGAAGTTCATGTATAAAAGGCTTTTATTTTAGTTATAAATTGCCTTAAATTTTTATGTTTATTTATGAAATTTTCCGCTATATTGTTATCCTGATAGAGCATCTGAGCTCACCCCTTTCAATGTTTTATTTTCCCAGGATGTGAACAAGTATTTTATGAATAACCTGCAGGGATAGTATGAGGGGATATGAAGACAATATGTTTTTTTTAGTTTTTCAATTATTGATGTAATGTAAACTTTATGAATATATCAAGCATTTCCAAGGCTACTAAACTAATCGGTCTTTCGAGACTTGATCCTTCTTGTGATCATCCCAATGTTATGTAATAATGCACCGACTCTGGGTTTCTAGGGTCAGGGTGTTACATCCTTACACATATATCATTATTCCAGAATTTAGAAAATGATATAAATATTTGTTATGTCCCATATATTTATAGTATAATAATTTTTATTATAATAATGTATGTAATGGGATACACCATTCATGGAGACAGTAATCCGTACGTAGGCATGCATGTTGTTTTCATTTTTTATTTCTCTATTGAAAGAAGGTACGTACACTAAATTTGTATATATATGTCTGTATATATATATATAAAATTCTTAAGTTATCATTAATATATTATATAAATTCAATAAACCCATCCTTCATACATTCTATTGGGTGTGTGAAAGAATCCAATTTCTTTAAGGGGGCGGTAGTCCACACTTACTCGAACGAGATTATCGTATTAACACCAAATGGAAGGTAAAAAATATATTTGTTATAAAAGTAATAAATAATATAAAATACATATTAAATATAATATATGAAATATATAAACAAATTTTCTATCAAAATTCCCTCCAGGATTGGTTGTAATGGAGAAATGAACAATCATCATTTTGTGAGGCAACAGTTCACTGTACAAAGAAACGATATGTTCAACATCCATTTGATGGAGGAAGTTTTTAGTGTAGGTATTACCCCATAAATAAGAAAATCATAGTATATGTAGGATTATATTTTTTACACACAATAATTCAATAGATACTAAGGAGGAGTAGATAAGGGAAATAAATTAAAGGATTTTGAGAGAAGAGGCTACCCCTTTATCATGTAACTCCTTTTCCAAAAATATTCATTGAGAAGAATTATTACCAAGTGAGGATTCAAGGTATAAGGGAGGAATATTATTATTATGGGTGGGTAGATATAGGATGAACATAAACGTTTTGATTGGTGTGAGGAATGGGTAGATGTGGTGTCCTTTTATAGGGAATGAGAAAGAGTCGTTTATAATTTCTAGAAACAAGAATGTTGTGCACATGTTATTAGATAAAAAATTAATAACAAACAAAAACCCTAATTAATGTATATTTTAATTCCTAAATATGGACATTAACTGGGTTTTGGACATGTTTCTAGGTCATTTTTAACCTTAAATTTTGGGTTTTGTCCCTAATTATGCTTAATTTGGCTTAAACTATTGTGATTAATTTTATCCACATTTACTAATCATTTTGGTCAAAAATATACATCGTCCTAATATATTATAAATGTTAAACTAAATAAAATGGTTCATTTTGGATATCTTAAATTGAAATAACCGAATCTGCAGAATTATAAATATTGTTAATCCCATAGACGAGACAAAATAAAAGGTTTTTAATCTACGAATAAGTTGAAAAGTTTGTTAAGATTTTATATTCAGTTTCAAAGTAAAATTTATTATAATAAATTAAATTTAATTATTAGTTTTTTATTTATATAATGTGACCATTAAATATATTTATAATTTAATTTAGTATTAATAATTAATTAATAAAAAGGTAATTTTTAACAAAAAATCAATATTTTTCTCTATTCATAAAAAACAAAGTTTCTCAGAAAATTTCGAAAAATTCACCCGATGATAATTTAATCATTATAAACTAAAAAGTGATGTTTATTTTAAAAAATTTAATTTCTAAATGTGTATAAAATTAATTTTATTATTAAAATTAGTTCATTAATAAAAATGATGTTTTTAAACATAAAATTACATTACCCCAAAATCATGTCTTTCGATATCAATAATGTTTCATTTATATTAAAATATTAAAATGTTTGGGATTTATTTATTAATATCAATATAACTATGTTTAATTGTGAGGTTATAATTATCTCAGTTAATTAATTATATATATATATAAATATGTTTCATAGAAACTCATTTTTGTGTGCATTGTACGCCAAGTCGGTGTTTCTTGTAGTAGAAGCCTAGTTGTTACTCACTGTAGCACAAGACATGTTGGTATTTCATATGAATGTAATGTTTCAAATAGTATATATATATATATATAGAAATATTTACAGTGTCATGTGAATTGAAAAATATTGAAAAGATAAATTAATTAAATAATAATAATTTTCAAAATCTCTGGGTGTTAAAAAGTGTTTGAGAAGCCATTTGTTTAATGTATTCTCCAACCTTGAAATATAAAGCATTATTTTTTAAAAAACATTCTTTTGAAATTGATTTACTTGTAACACCCCAAGATTTCATAGTATGTACTTCTTCAAAACAATTCAATAACTTGCACTACATGCAACACCGAGTTTAAGTGCACCATGACTTACCAAAAAAGCCGTTCAAAAAAGGTTATGAATAGTATTAACTAAATTTTGAACTTTATATAATCTTTATAATTTTATAATCCATATTATGAGTTTCTTAGACATAATGTAAGAACAAATTCAGTTTTTTTACAGATAAAAGAATTATTTTTAAAAAATACACTTTTACCAACTTTTGATAGTGGACCCTTTTTAAATCCAATATTTTAAAATTTTATATATTTGACTAAATAAATTTATTCTTTAGAATGGGGACATAAAAAATTTACAATGTAACACCCCAATCTTACATGGTACGCTTCCCTTTGAATAATACAGTAGCGTGTGGTGTACGCAACATCGAGTTCTAACACACACCACAACCAATCAAAGTAGCCGTTATGAATAGTAATACCCACTTTTAACATTTTATAAATTTTATCTCTCAAAATGGACTTCATTTTTGGATTCTAAATATGCAATTTATCATAGGGTGAAATTTTGGTACTTTTCGGATAACTTATATTTTGATGAGTAGTGAAAATTACTAAATTATAATTAAAAACAACTTTTTTAATAAAAATAATTAGTAATGATAAGTTATGAATTTGAGTGGTTTTAAAGTATATTTAAAATATATTTTTACCATTTAATACAATTTTGATCATTGGACATAATTTCACAATTAAACCGGACATAATCAAATATCAATTTTTTGATAGTTATTATATCTTAAAACATGCTTTTTTGTTTTGACAGCGGGAATTAATTTTAAATTAATTTCTACCACTTCTGTGTTTTGAATTTGGAAAAATGGATTCCATATTTTCAATTATGATTTCCAAATTGTGTAAATAGGTAACTTTTATTTTTAGACATTTTGAATAATTATTTCGGTAAATATTTTATTTACCATGGTTAAAAGGTAAATCCGGTAAATAATGGTTAAAAATTAATTTTATAATAAAAATAAATTACCCTAAAACGTGTCCTAAACTTATTGGTGGATACATGTCCGACCATGGGAATATTTGGGTCGAATTTGGGACCCCATGGAGCAACTTATAGGTGATTGGGACACTTTATATTAATTAAGTTAAAGTAAATACAAAAATGAAATAAGCTTATATCTTTTAGAAAAACAATTTTTACATAGGGTTATATATGTTATATTTTTTATTATAAATATTCATTAGAAATATAAAACGATTTAATACATAATGGTATTTTATTTATAATTTTTAGACATTTAAAAAGTAAAAATATATTTGACACAATAAAGATGCAGTATTTTCCTTATTAATGAAAGAATCAAATAATTGGTATTACAAATGTTAAAATAAATATAATTTGAACGTTTTGATGACATAAACGAATTTTATTGGTTAATATGACATGTTAGGTTTTCTTAAATGAATTTTTTTCAAATTAATAAAGTTGTTAAGACTTTAAAAAAAATTATTGAGTAGTGTCAAAATTGACATAAATGAGTTTTTAAAACAAATATTATATTATTAATTGATATTCTATTCCTAAAAATCTAAGGATATACCAAATGACTTATATCATTATTGGTGTATAATCAATGGACCACTTTAGGGTATCTTGGATGTATATATTATGTTTATTAACTATATATTATAAAATACAATGTGACATGGTAAGTGTTAAACTAATTAACCCAGAGTTAAAACTAAAAGATAAGGTTAATATAATTACTCAAACCTGTCTAAAATCTATTGGTTTAAAATATTTAAACCCATACCCACCTTATAATTTTAATAATAAATTTTTGAGAAATTATAAACCAAATATGAATTTATTATAAATTAATACTTTAAGTTTTACCTAAAGAGCCCCTCCTCCCCCATATAAAAGGACTAAACTTCTATCCAATTCATCACACCATCAAAACCTTTTGGTTCGGAAAACCTCTACCCAAATGCTCTCTCAACATCCCTCACTTCAACCTAGAGGACTTAGTTTGATTAGAAAGCCAACCTAGGGAGCCCTTCTGATCAAATCAAAAAGAAGAACCCGAAGAAGAGGTAATGTTTTCACCACCCTCTTTCAAGATCCTTTCTTCTTCAACATCTTCTTTGTTTGTTATTTATATTCTAAAATAATAAATCCAGTATCTCCTATATACTGTGATGTTAATATAAATATGGTACATCCATATTCATTATTCTATCCATATTTTGAATGACATGTCACCATACGTGCGTACGTACGGCTTATCGTCTCCAAGTCGTGGTGTAATTGTTATTCAATACATTATTATTTGGATGGGTATAATAATAAAGTGTATTTGATGTAAATAATAAATATAAAATTATAATTATTATGTATATATGATCTACCATCCAATTAAATATTATTTTAATATCAAAAGAATGATATTTTTGCTCGTGCGTACGTACGGGTTACCGTCTCCACGACGCGATGAAATTCATTTCCAAGTTCACCATTCATCGACGATTATAAATATATATATTACTAATAAGTATGTAATATATGAAATAATAATTATATTGGAGATATATATATATTTATATATATACATATTTATGTACTTACATATATCTTATTCACTTACTTCCGTTCAATACTATATGAAAACAGAAACGGCGTTTATGCGTACGTACGAACTACCGTCTCCCTAAACGGTGTTTTCCATTTCATATATATGTCTATTATACATATTTATATTCTAAATATTTATGATATATTTATCATGTTTTATATTCAGTAAGTATTTAAATCATTATCTAAGTGATACAATCAAGATTAACAATTTAAAACACGTACGATAAAGAAAGCGATTATTACCCAAAATATTAATATAACATGGAAATTATTATTAAATGGGTAGTATGAAGTTGTAAATGAATAATGTATGATATCATAAATATTAATATGGTTCTGTTATAATTTAATAACATAATATTGTCTTCATACCGGAGGCTAAACATACCCTCGACTAAAGGAAAGTGCAAGGTAAGGGGTATTCATCTCACTCATTATTCCCGTGAGATTCATGCCATATTGCCACTATTAACATTTGTG
This sequence comes from Viscum album, assembly GCA_963277665.1. Taxonomy (NCBI): domain Eukaryota; kingdom Viridiplantae; phylum Streptophyta; class Magnoliopsida; order Santalales; family Viscaceae; genus Viscum; species Viscum album. Next base: position 323,597,256 of record OY728127.1, read on the forward strand.
TGGTGTATATACTGCCCATAATTGTATTACTTGTGTAATAAACTTTAATATATGTGTATTTACATATTCATTTTATGATACTTCTTTGATGGGGTTTATGTTTCGTAAGTCACCAAATTGGTAAGAGTTTATTTCAAAATATCTTCCTCATCCAAGGTTGTTTTTAAGTAAGTATCCACTAGGACATATTTATTATCCATGTCCATGTTTTATGAAAGGGTTTTCATAGGGATTATTTTAAGGGACTTTTTTTAGTAAAACATCATTTCAAACATTTTAAATATTTATTCTTCTAAATATTTCTCACTAATGTCCATGTCTTCAAAATGCCTTTTAAGGATTTATTTATATGGACATGAATGTTTTTAAAATGTTAATTGCTTTCAGAAGTTTCAAAGTGGTATGGGACACTTTGATTCAAAAATTTATTTAAATGACTTCATCTCTAAATTGTGTGACTTTTAAATGTTTTCATGAAAAAGGAGTATTTCTTTAGAAGAGTTTTACAAATAATTTTCATCTATGTAAAAATTATTTAATGGATTTTAAACTTGTTTTGATGTTGATTTATCATGATACAAATCTTCCATATTGTGTTGAAGGTTTTGTGATATGTTTGACTGTGGATGTGTTATTTTTATTCCATTCATGGTTTATGGAGAATGTAATGCCATTTTGTATGCAAGTTTTAATACGAATGTTTATGTTATGTTTAAACCTGTTCATATGAGGAATGCATTGGACTTAATAAGTGATGGGTGGAGCCCACTATAGCTCCTAGATGCATCGGTAGGTTTAATGAGACAAACTAGTGTCTTGGGATGAGGCCTTGGAAAAATCTTATTTTTAGTCTTGGCATGAGGCCTTGGATACGTGGTTATGATAGTCTGGTATTATGCATTCTATCATTATGAAAGTGGTTATTGATATTGCATGTGATTATTCGACTAGTAGAATAACCATGTGAATAAGTATATGGCATTATTTCATTTTATATTTTCCATATTATACTGAAGTTCAAGTTTAAAAGGCTTTTGTTTTAGTTATACATTGCCTTAAATGTTTATGCTTATTTATGAAAGTTTCCACTGTATTGCTTACCCTTACTGAGCGTTTGAGCTCACCCCTTTCTATGTTTTATTTTTCCCAGGATTCGGAGAAGTGTATTGTGATTGATAAGCAGGGTTATGCCAAGGGAATAATGGTGTTCATAAAGATTATTTATGTTGTTTTTTATGTCTTAAAGTGCAATTTAACATTCATGTATGTAATCTATTTTCCAAGACTGCTAAACTAATAGGTCCTTTGGGACTTTATTCCTTGTAATCATTCCAATGTATTAAAATAATGCATTGAATCTGGGTAACTGGTGTCGGGGCGTTGCAGTTGGTATCAGAGGAATTTAGCAATAACCTTGGAAACTAGATTTAGATAAAATCTGATTAGAGCACATAGACCTAAGATAGACTTTGAGGATTAGTATAGAAGAACTTCCTAGAATTTTGGTACTGTAGAGATTTTGTGATTTTTTTCTAGTAATACATCTCTGTCTGGATACGAGTAGGTAGAGGTGGCTCTGGCACAGATTTACCTAGGGGTAAAACCCGAAAACACCGCTTTGAGCTAGACTCAAACGAGAACTGGTGCATGACAACGGGCCTTACTGCACTCTTGGTTACGACACTGCTGGGGGATATGCTTAGGATAATTCTCATTTTCTTTACAAACCATTATGAAGGGCTCACGAGTATATACTTACTCAAAGAAAACATTTTTATGATTATGTATTATATCAATAAACTGTTCAACTTGCATTAGGTATTTTACAAGTTTGGAATTATTCATTTCAATTCATAAAATGACCTAGTTTATGCTATTGTATAGAAATGGTGCCCAGTAGAAGGAATGTGATCTCCAGTAATACGTATGATCCAAAGAATAAGAAGGATCATATCTTTCATGGTATTAAGCCATCATTTAGAAGGGAAATAGTCTCCCATGTATTATCATCATATGAAGAATTATTATCATGTATTGATAAGATATGTAAAGAGTTTACTGAGTCTTATGGAATTAAAGGGAAGCAATAGAAGAAAAGGATGGAAGAGAGAAATATGGATAAAGGGAAGAGGGAAAAGAAGAATTTTTCCATATGTGATAATTGTGCGAAGAAACACCCTGGAAATTTCCTGAAAGGAATGTGAGTTTGTTATAAGTGTGGAGAAAAAGGACACCATGTACATGACTGCAAGGGTAAGAAAAGGGTTTCAAATGTACAATGCTTCATCTGCAAGGAGTTGGGACACTACGCAAACCAATGTACAAATCATCAGAGTATGCACCAAATGATGTTATTGGATAATAATCAAGTTATGATACTAACACAGATAAAGAGTATAAGGCCCCAGCCTTAAACATTACTTAATCTTGAGTTAATTTAGGAATACACGTTGAGGATCTTTTCAGGTTTAGAGTCTTAGAGAATTAGATCATAAATAATGCATTACATCCCACATTTAAACAAAGTGGTTACAATAAAAGATAGTATTCATTTTTCCCATCAATGGATACATATTTAAAATAAAACATGGATTTTTTCTTGACACTTCCTTGACACTATCATCATATCATATACCTTTCCCTTGACATGTGAAAAACATTTCAAAAACTTGGTATGAGCATAAAATCTTAGTAAGGGATATAAAAATATTGAATGGAAACATGAGTACATGTATACATAACAATCAATGAAATCATAATGTACTCATAAAATATAAGCACTTTAACATACCTCATCAAATCATGAATAAATCATAGAAATCATAAGACATAAAGGTAAATTGAGGAATTCATAACATTCATACTTAGTGAGTAACCCTCTTGGTTATGTTTGGAATACCCATCAAAGTATATTCCCTAAATCTCTTCGGAGAAACCTTAATGTTTAACCCCTTCGCGTTACCCAATGCATTAGAGAGCTATATCGGGCTCACCCGCCCTTAGTTTATCACGGAACCACACATCCTCATAACAATGCCCAAGAACCATAACATAATCATATCACATAAAACATGCATAAAGGAAACATAACATTTCCACATTTCAATCACAAGATATCAATACAACACATTGATATAATAAAAAAATTATGAAAAAAAATTTCAATACCAAAATAAAAGAAAAGTAAAACATGATATTTATTTTTTATTTAAAAAAGGTATGGTTTGTAGAGGAAGTTGAAACTCAAATAATGGTCACGACGGCGGAGAAGTCGTTGTCGCCGCATACGTACAACAAAAACATTCTATTTTTTCATTTAGTAAAATGTTTCGTATAAAAAATATTCCTTTTGGATAAACGTAAAAGTAAAAGGGGTTTATACACCATATAAAATAAGGTTGTGTGTAAAATAAAAATATGCCTCAATGAAAGGAGATTGAGACGAAGTCCCATACCTTGGGTCTGACTTGACTCGATCGTTCCTTAACGTCCTGAATAATAATATTGAGTTAATTTGTACTTTCTTAAGAACCTTTTTTTTAAGTTCATTATTCCTTTTATATCACTTATTACCATGTTATGAACACTATGTAATTATTTATGTTAATAATGGTCATTTTTTCGATCATTGGTACTTGAGTCACAAATAAACTCTTTATAATTACAAGTTGTTGATGTGGTAAAATATCCATTATATCAAGAATTATATTCATGATGTAGATATCATATATATCATATATATCCAGCATATACATGCATTTATAATATTACATAATCATTTATAGTTAAGAAATGAAAGGCACCGTTCATGGAGACGGTAAGCCGTACATATGCATGAACGCTACTTTCAATTCTATGTCATATTAATCGAATTAAAACTAAATGAGAGATTTTTATATTTTAATACCAGAATTATATTCATCATTTATATGTAACATACATCATATATATCCATTATATATATGTACTTATAATAGTACAATACATTTGGGGATAAGCAATGAAATGCACCGTTCATGGAGACGGTAAGCCGTACGTACGCATGAACGCTACTTTCATTTCTATCTCATACTTTAATGAAAAGAAATAATAATGGTATAAAGGTATATTATAATTCCAGTATGACATCATATATAATAACTTTAACTCCTTCCTTTATACGTCCCACATATGGCATTAACGAATCAAATCACTTTGAGGGGGCGGTAGTCCGCACTTCCTAAAATGAAATTATTGTGTTTACCCATAATAGAAACCATAAGGGTATGCCACAAATAAAAAATACAGAAGCATAAGTAAAACATAAAAATAATATATATCATATATAAATAGAGTGACATCTTAATGGCCACCTTTGAAGGTGTTAGAAGAATATTGAACAATCATCGTTTCGTGAGGTAGAAATTTTCCATCCACAGAAACAGTATGCTCTTTAACAGTTAGATGAAGGTGTAAAATCCTATTATATTGAGTATATTGTTGTTGTTACAAAAGAAATTAATAAAAAGAGTTTAGGGGGTTGGAGAAGAAAAATAAAACAGAAGAACACAAGAGAAAACACTACCTTTAAAAAGGGTAACTCTTTTTTATTTGAGCTGAAAGGCTTCCTTGGGAAGAATTCTGCCCAAATTGAGGCTTCTAGAAGTAAGAGAGGGATATGGAGAGACAAAATGGGCAGGGTTTGGCCGAGCCAAAGGCTTGAGGAGTGTGGGTATGGTGGTAGAAGTGGGGGCCTTTTATAAGAGGAGAGGAGGGTCACTCTTGGAATGTTATAAAAGGTTACATTATTTTCAACTGAGTTTCGGATTTTAAAGGTCCAATATTGATGTATTTCTAGGATAAGGTGATAAGGGTTCGAAATAAACTCATCTAATAGGTCTTTTAAAATTTTATGTCTTAGATTTTACATTATCTTTTCATTTTATTTAAATCGTTCATTAATGAGGTAATCACTGCATAATCATGATGTCATATATAATTTAATTTATTTAATGTCTAAAAATTATATAACAAATACTGTGATGTAAGAAATATTTTTATCTTTCCAATGACTATTTATAGTACAATATATCATTTATGTAGACAAAATTAAAAATGTTTTACTCAGGTGATACATTCTTTGTTATATTTAACATTCTTTAAAAATAAAAAGATAAAAAGTCACTTTCACACAAAAGTGATTCCATGGAGTCCCCAAGTTTGGAACAAGGAATACCATGGTCGGCCATGAGACAAACAGTATCATTAGGAAACATTTTGGTGTCATTTTGTTATTATTATGATATTACTTTATTATCTTTAACTACCCGATTACTCATTAATCAAGATAATTAAAGATAATTACCGTCATGACTATTCATAATGTCCAAAAACAAATGAGTATTAATTACATAATTTGGACCTTCTGATTCCAAATATGGAATCAATTTTACCAAATCCCAAACATATAAATTGTAATAATTAATTTAAAAATAATTCCCGTTGTCAAAACAAATAGCGGGGTTTTTTTTGAAACAATATCTATGAAACGTTTGGCACTTGTTTATGCCCAATTAAAAAGTGAAATTAATCCAAATGACCACCATTGGATTACATGGTAAAAAGATATTCTATTTAAACATTAAAACCAATTAAAAAGATAATCTAACAATATAATTAAATTAGATGAAAAAGCAGTTTTGATGTAAAATGCAGTATTTTTCACTATTCATTAAAAAAATGAACATTGTCAGAAAAATACCAAAAAATTATCCAATTAAAATTTCAATGTCCCAATCATAAATAATAAGTTTATTTTGACAAATAGAGCTTATAAAATTTTCAGAAGTTTGATTTAAAAAATGGTTTGCCATCAAAAGGCAGTAAAACAATCTTTTAAGAATATTAGTGTATTCAATGCTTAAGATTGGATTTATTCTCATTTTAATACTCTAAAACACTATCTAATTCATAAATAGACCTAGATAAGAATATATATTATTCATTACTTACTTGGGATGTTACATCCTTTCCCCCATTATAAAATTTCATCCCCGTAATTTATTTACTTACTGAATAAGTGGGGGTATTTAGCCCTCATTGCATTTTCAGATTCCCATGTTGCCTCTTCAATCATGTTGTTTTTCCACAAAACCTTTACCTGCTGAATCACCTTATTTCGTAACACTTGATCCCTGTGGTCAAGAATCTGGACCGGTTGTTCCTCAGAAGATAGGTTCTCTTCCAGCTGAACTACCTCTAGACTCAAAACATGAGATGGATCTGGCATGTACTTCCTTAACACTGAAACATGAAAAACATTGTGTACCTGAGATAAACTCGGAGGTAAAGCCACTCGGTATGCAACTGATCCAACTCTCTCCAGAATTTCATGTGGTCCAATGAACCTTGGACTCATCATTCCTTTCTTACCAAATCACATCACAATCTGCCATGGTGAAACTTTCAGAAAAACATGATCACCTACCTCGAAAGAGAGATCCTTCCTCATGTTGTCCGCATAACTCTTCTGCCTGCTTTGAGATGTTCTCATGTGTTTCTGTATCAGCTTAACTTTTTCTGCCAACTCTTCTACCAATTCCGGTCCCATCAAATTCCTTTCACCAAGTTCATCCCAGAAAGTTGGAGTTCGAAACCGCTTCCCATATAATGCCTCAAATGGTGCCATCTGTATACTAGAATGAAAACTGTTATTATAAGAAAACTCAACCTAAGAAATATGTTAGTCTCAACTTCCCTGATAATCCATCGAATAAGCACGTAGCATATCCTCCAAAGTCTGAATCGTTCTTTCTGACTGCCCATCTGATTGAGGATGAAAAGATGTACTAAAATTTAATTCAGTACCCAACGACTTCTGAAGGCATTTCCAAAAGTTAGAAGTGAACCTGAGATCACGGTTAGATACAATAGAGGGAGGAACTCCATGTAACCTGAATATCTCTTTAAGATACAAACGAGAAAGTTGATCTAGGGAAAAAGTATCTCTTATAGCAAGGAAATGAGTAGATTTAGTCAAGCGATCAACAATAACACAGATTGCATTATTACCTTGAGGTGTCTTCAGTAATCCCACAACAAAGTCCATGTATATATTCTCCTATTTCCACTCTGGTACTGGTAAAGGCTGAAGTATCCCTTTCGGTAACTGCCACTCTGCTTTTACCTGCTGACAAGTCAAACACTTCATAGTAAAATCAGCAATATCTCTTTTCATTCCGTCCCACCAGTAATACTCCCGAAGATCTCTATACATCTTAGTACTGTCTGGATGAACTGAAAACGGAGAACTATGAGCTTCACATAAAAACTCTCTATTCAACTGTGAATCACAAGGAAAACCCAATATCTTCCCAAATCTCAAAACACAATCATCATCAATGTTGAATTCAGGCAACTTACCTTTCTGAACCAGCTCTACCTTTTTCTGCAACTCACTGTCTTGCTTATGTTCTTGCTTAATTCTGTCTGATAGAGAATATTTCACTGATACCTGAAACAAAACAGAAGAACATCCTGCACCAACAACTTCTATTCCAAATTTCATCAAATCCTTAACCAAAGGATCACATTCCAAACTCAACATTGTTAATGAAGCATTACTTTTTCAACTCAAAGCATCAGCCACTTTATTTTCTTTTCCAGGGTGGTAATGAATTGTAAAATCACAATCCTTGATTAATTCTATCCATCTACTCTGTCTTATGTTCAATTCTTTCTAAGTGAATATATACTTTAAACTTTTGTGATTGCTATATATTTCAAAATTTACTCCATACAAATGATGCCTCCAAATTTTCAAAGCAAAAAAAGCAGCAACTAATTCCAAATCATGTGTAGGCTAATTTACCTCATGAGTTTTCAACTGACGTGAAGCATAAGCAATTACCTGATCATTCTATATTAGGATGCAACCACGTCCTTTCAATGAAGCATCACTGTAGATAACAAACTCCCCATTCCTGGAAGATAGTTCCAAAACTGGAGCATTCACCAATCTTCTTTTCAATTCCTGAAAACAATCATCACATTCTTTTTTCCAGATAAAATTAACACCCTTCCGAGTTATCTTTGTCATTGGACTAGATAACCGTGAAAAATTTCTAACAAACCTTCGGTAATATCCTTCCGAACCAAGAAAACTACGAATCTCAGTTACATTTTTGGGTCTTGGCCATTCTTCCACAACCTTTGTTTTTGCAGTATCAACAGTTATCCCATCTTTAGAAACAATGTGACCAAGGAAAGAAATTTTTTGCAACCGAAACTCACAGTTTCTGAATTTCCCATACAATTTATTTTCTTTTAAGGTTTTCAAAATAACCCTTAAACGTCTTTCATGCTCCTCTTTACTTTTAGAAAACACCAAAATATCATCAATGAAAACCACCACAAACTTATCCAAGAACTCATGGAAAATTATATTCATTAAGTCCATGAATACAACAGGTGCATTGGTTAGCCCAAAAGGCATTACTACAAATTGATAATGGCCACATCTTGTACGAAACACGGTCTTCAGAATATCTGCTTCCTTTACCTTCAACTGAGGGTACCCCGATCTCAGGTCAATCTTTGAAAAATACTGAGCTCCTTGGAGCTGATCAAACAAATCATCGATATGAGGAAAAGGATATTTGTTCATAACAGTGATGTTATTCAAGGATCTATAATCAATGAAAAGTCTCATAGAACAATCTTTGTTTTTAACAAATAAAACAGGAGCACCCCATGATGATGCGCTAGGTCGAATGAAACCTTTCTATAATAAATCTTGAAATTGATCCTTAAACTCTAAAATTTCAATTTGAGCCATTAGATAAGGGGGTTTTGAAATTGGATTAGCATCAGGAACTAAGTCTACAGTAAACTCAACTTCCCAATCTGGTATTATTCCAGGAAACTCATCAAGAAAAAAATCAGGATACTCATTTACCACTGGCACATCATTAATCTGAATAGTTCCCTTGTTTTCAACAATATGTGCAAGGTAACATTCATTTCCATATTTTACAAGTTTCTCGGCCTCTTGATACGTTATCAACAGTAAGGGTTCATTATTGTACACAAACTGAATGTCTTTCTGAAAATAAACTTCTTTAGCACTACAATCAATCTAAGCATGGTAAATAGAGAGCCAATCCATACCTAGGATAACATCAAACACTACTAGAGGTAAAACAATAAGGTTTTCAAGTAGGTTCTTTCCACATATAAGGATAGGAAGATTCTTATAAATTCTTCTTGCCTCAACATTTCCCCCAGGTGTTTTTACCAAATGTTCAGGAGTCATTTCTTGAGATGGTATTCCCATTTTACTAGAAACGTTTTCAGAGAAGAATGAATGTGTAGACCCCGAATCAAACAACACACTGGAATAATCATAAAAAACAAACAATGTACCTGATACAACTTCATTTGATGGCCCGACATCTGCTGAAGTAGTTGCAAAGGATTTTGACACCCCTTTCTGCTTGCAGTCTAACTCCTTCCCATCACTCGAGCTCTTTGTCAGACACTCATTTCCATAGTGACCCGTCTCATTGCACTTAAAACATTTCACTAACTATAAATCAAATTTGGTCTTAACATCACCCTGATCTTTTTCAGTGCAATCACGAGCCTTATGTCCCATCTTACCGCATCGGTATCACTTTCCAGAATTCAGAAGACATTCCCCAGCATGCCTTTTACCACATTTATCACAAACTGGAAACTTAGTTTTCTTACCGTCAGACCTTTTTGAAGAATTATTTCCTTTCTCATGCCACCTCGGTCTCTTCTTCTACTGGTTGTTATAGAACACTTGATCATCGAAAGACGACATTTCCACCTTCTCAGCACATCGAACAAGATTTTCATAACTATTGAACTCACGATAAGATAATGCCCTTAGATATTTTGGCTTTAATCCTGAGTAAAAACAATTGATTTTACTATCAAGGTATCAGATAAGATTTGGAGCATACCTTGCCAAACGAGTGAACCTCTCTTCATAGGCAGCCACTGAGTCTTCCTCTTTCCTCAATTCCAAGAATTGCTTTTCCATCCTCAGTCGAACAACCTTAGGAAAATACTTCTCAAGAAATATACCTTTGAATTCATCCTAGTCGAGAGAATCAATCTCATCAGCGTCCCTGATATTTTTAACCATCGACCACCACTGATCTGCTTCACCATCCAAACGGTAAATAGAAAGACTATCCTTTTGATTATCTGAACACCCCATGACATCTAAAATATTCTCCAGTGCTTTAATCCACACTTCAGCTAGAACAGTGTCAGATGATCCTCTAAATGATGGGGGATGTTGCCTCATGAAATTTTCCACCACTGACATGTTCCTCTGCGGTTGATCTGGATGATCTCATGCATGGATACCACCACCATTTATCGCTTGAGTCAACTACGCCATTACTCAAAAAAACTGTTCAATTCCAATTCTGACCATCTCAGGATGCTGATTGGGAAGGTTATTTCTTTCTGTATGCCTTCCTTGCACTACTTCCCTATTTCCTCTGTGGAAAACCATTCTGAACAAACATGTCTTAGATGAAGCAACATGGTAATCTTCAAATGCTATATCATTTCAATTTGACCATAAAAAAAATATTTTTGGAAATTCATTTAATAGAATTCTAACTCCTAATGTTATCTAAACCGACCTTTGATACCAACTATAAGGCCCCAAACTTAAACATTACTTAATCATGAGTTATTTCAAGAATGCATGTTGAGGATCTTTTCAGGTTTATAGTTTTAGAGAATTAGATCATAAATCATGAATTACATCCCATATTAAAAAAACATGGATACAATAAAAGATAGTATTCATTTTTCCCATCAACAGAAAAATATTTAAAATAAAACTTGGATTCTTTCTTGACACTTCCTTGACACTGTCATCATATCATGTACCTTTCCGTTGACCTGTGAAAAACATTTCAAAAACTTGGGATGAGCATCAAAAGCTCAGTAAGGGATATAAAAATATTGAAAGGAATCATGAGTACATGTATACATAAGAATCAGTGAAATCATACTTTACTCATAAAAAATAAGCACTTTAACATACCTCATACAATCATGAATAAATCATGGAAATCATAAGACATAAAGGTAACTTGAGTCATTCATAACATTCTTACATAGGGAGTAACCCTCTTGGTTACGTTTGGAATACCCATCATAGTATATTCCCTAAATCTCTTCAGAGAAACCTTAACGTTTAACTCCTTCACGTTACCCAATGCAGTGGAGAGCTATATCGTTCTCACCCGCCCTTAGTTTATCACAGAACCACCCGTATTCATAACAATGCCCAAGAACCATAACATAATCATATAACATAAAACATGCATAAATGAAACAAAACATTTCCACATTTCAATCACAAGATATCAATACAACATATTGATATAATAAAAAAATTATGAAAACCATTTTCAATACCAAAATAAAAGAAAATTAAAACATGGTATTTATTTTTCATTTAAAAAAAGGTATGTCTTGTAGAGGAAGCCGAAACTCAAATAATGGTCACGGAGGTGAAGAAGTCGTTGTCGCCGCATACGTACGACAAAAGAATTCCCTTTTTTCGTTTAGTAAAACACTTCGTATAAAAAAGATTCATTTTGGATAAACGTAAAAGTCAAATGGGTTTATACACAGTATAAAAGAAGGTTGTGTATAAAACAAAAATATGCCTCAATGAATGGAGATTGAGACGAATTCCCATACCTTGGGTCCGACTTGACTCGATCGTTCTTTAACATCCTGAATAATAAACATGAGTTAATTTCTACTTGCTTAAGAACATTTTTTTCAAGTTCATTATTTCTTTTATATCACTTATTACCATGTTATGAACACTATGTAATTATTTATGTTAATAATGGTCGTTTTTTCGATCATTGGTACTTGAGTCATAAATAAACTCTTTACAATTACAAGTTGTTCATGTGGTAAAATATCCATTATACCAAGAATTATATTCATGATATAGATATAATTTATATGATAAATATCCATTATATACATGAATTTATAATATTACACAATCATTTAGAGGTAAGAAATGAAATGCACCGTTCATGGAGACGGTAAGTCGTACGTACGAATGAACGCTACTTTCGTTTCTATGTCATATTAATGGAATTAAAACTAAATGAGAGATATGTATATTTTAATTCCAGAATTATATTCATCATTTATATGTAATATAAATCATATATATCCATTATATATATGTACTTATAATAGTACATTACATTTGGGGAAAAGAAATGAAATGCACCGTTCATGGAGATGGTAAGCCGTACGTACGTATGAATGCTACTTTCATTTCTATCTCATAATTTAATGAAAAGAAATAATAATGATATAAATGTATATTATAATTCCATTATAACATCATATATAATAACTTTAACTCCATCCTTTATACGTCCCACATATGGAATTAACGAATCAAATCACTTTGAGGGGGCGGTAGTCCGCACTTCCTAAAATGAAATTATCGTGTTTACCCATAATGGAAACCATAAAGGTATGACACAAATGAAATATACAGAAGAATAATTAAAACATAAATATAATATATATCATATATAAATATATTGATATCTTAATGGCCACCTTTTAAGGTGTTATAAAAATATTGAACAATCATCGTTTCGTGACGCAGAAATTCGCCATCCACAGAAACAGTGTGCTCTTTAACCATGTCATGAAGGTGTGTGTAATTGTAGTGTGAATACTTCATATAACAACATCCTAGTATATTTAGGATACTGGTTTTGTTACAAATGAAATGAATAAAAATAGTTTAGGGGGTTGGAGAAGCAAAATAAAACATAAGAACACAAGAGAAAACACTACCTTTAAAACGGATAACTCTTTTTGATTTGAGCTCAAAGGCGTCCTTGGGAAGACTTATGCCCAAATTTAGGATTATAGGAGTTAGAGAGGGATGTGGAGAGACAAAATTGTCAGAGGTTGGCCGAGCCAAAGGCTTGAGGAGTGTGGGTAAGGTGGTAGAAGTGGGGGCCTTTTATAAGAGGAGAGGAGGGGCACTCTTGGAATGTTATGAAAGGTTACCTTATTTTCAAATGAGTTTCGGATTTTAAAGGTCCCACATTGATGTATTTCGAAGATAAGGTGATTAGGGTTCAAAATAAACTCATCCAATAGGTCTTTGACAAGTGTATGTCTTAGATTTTACATTATCTTTTCATTTTATTTAAATCATTCATTAATGAGGTAATCACTGCATCATCATGATGTCATAAATAATTTAATTTACATAATGTATAAAAAAACAAATACTATGATGTAGGAAATCTTTTTATCTTTCTAATGACTATTTATAGTACAATATATCATTTATGTAGTCAAATTTAAAAGTGTTTTACTCAGGTGATACATTCTTTGTTATATTTAACTTTCTTTAAAAATAAAAAGATAAAAAGTCACTTTCACACAATAGTGATTCCATGGGGTCCCCAAGTTTGGCACAAGGAATCTCATGGTCGGCCATGAGACAACCAGTAGAATTAGGACACATATTGGTTTCATTTTTTTTATTATTATGATATTATTTTATTATCCTTAACTACCCGATTACTCATTAATCAAGATAATAAAAGATAATTACCGTCGTTACTATTCATATTGTCAAAAAACAAGTCTTAATTACATATTTTGGACCTTTTGATTCAAAATATGGAATCCATTTTACCAAATTCCAAACATATAAATTTCAATAATTAATTTAAAAATAATTCCCGTTGTCAAAACAAATAGCAGGATTTTTTTGAAACAATATCTATGAAACGTTTTTCACTTTTCTATGCCCAATTCCAAAGTGAAATTAATCCCAATGACCACCATTGGATTACATGATAAAAATATATTCTATTTACACTTTAAAACCAATTAAAAAGATAATCTAACCATATAATTAAATTAGATGAAAAAGCAGTTTTGATGTAAAATGCAGTATTTGTCACTATTCATTAAAAAATGAACATTGTCAGAAAAATACCAAAAATTTATCCAATGTAAAATTCAATGTCCCAATCATAAATAATAAGTTTATTTTGACAAATAGTGCTGATAAAATTGTCAAAAGTTTTATTTAAAAAATTGTTTTCCATCAAAAGGCAGTAAAACAATCTTTTAAGAATATTAGTGTATTCAATGCTTAAGATTGGATTTATTCTCATTTTAAGCCTCTAAAACACTATCTAATTCATAAATAGACATAGATAAGAATATCTATTATCATTACTTACTTGGGATGTCACATCCTTCCCCCCTTTAGAAAATTGCATCCCCGCAATTTATTTACTTATCGAATAAGTGGGGGTATTTATCCCTCATTGCATTTTCAGATTCCCATGTTGCCTCTTCAATCATGTGGTTTTTTCACGATACCATTACCTGATGAATCACCTTATTACGTAACACTTGTTCCCTGTGGTCAAAAATCTGGACCAGTTGTTCCTCATAAGATATGTTCTCTTCCAGCTGAACTACCTCTGGACTCAAAAAAACATGAGATGGATCTGCCATGTACTTCCTTAACATTGAAACATGAAAAACATTGTGTACCTGAGACAAACTCAGAGGTAAAGCCACTCGGTATGCAACTGATCAAACTCTCTCCAGAATTTCATATGGTCCAATGAACCTTGGACTCAGCTTTCCTTTCTTACCAAATCGTATCACACTCTTCCATGGTGAAACATTGAGAAAAACATGATCACCTACCTCAAAAGAGAGATCCTTCCTCCTGTTGTCTGTATAAATCTTCTGCCTGCTTTGAGCTATTTTCATGTGTTTATGTATCAGCTGAACTTTTTATGCGAACTCTACTACCAATTCCGGTCCCATCAACTTCCTTTCACCCACTTCATCCCAAAAAGTTGGAGTTGAACACCGCTTCCCATATAATGCCTCAAATGGTGACATCTGTATACTGGAATGAAAACTGTTATTATAAGAACACTCAACCAAAGAAAGATGTTGGTCCCAAATTACCTGATAATCCATCGAACAAGCACGTAGCATATCCTCCAAAGTCTGAATCGTTCTTTCTGACTGCCCATCTGATTGAGGATGAAAAGCTGTACTAAAATTTAATTCAGTACCCAACGACTTCTGAAGGCCTTTCCAAAAGTTAGAAGTGAACCTAGGATCACGGTCAGATACTATGGAGAGAGGAACTCCATGTACCCTGACTATCTCTTTAAGATACAAACGAGAAAGTTGATATAGGGAAAAATTATCTCGTATAGCAAGGAAATGAGAAGATTTAGTCAAGCGATACACAATAACCCAGATTGCATTATTACCTCAAGGTGTCTTCAGCAATCCCACAACAAAGTCCATGGATATATTCTCCCATTTACACTCTGGTACTGGTAAAGGCTGAAGCATCCCTTTCGGTAACTGCCACTCTGCTTTTACCTACAGACAAGTCAAACATTTCGCAGTAAAATCAGCAATATCTCTTTTCATTTCATCCCACTAGTAATACTCCTGAAGATCTCTATACATCTTAGTACTGTCTGGATGAACTGAAAACAGAGAACTATGAGCTTCACATAAAAACTCTCTCTTCCATTGTGAATCACAAGGAACACACAATATCTTCCCAAATCTCAAAACACAATCATTATCAATGTTGAATTCAGGCAACTTACCTTTCTGAACCAGCTCTACCTTTTTCTGCAGCTCACTGTCTTGCTTTTGTGCTTTCTTAATTCTGTCTGATAGAGAAGACTTCATTGATAACTGAAACAAAACATAATAACATCCCACACCAACAAATTCTATGCCAAATTGCATCAAATCTCTAACCAAAGGATCACGTTCCAAACACAACATTGTTAATGAAGCATTACTTTTTCGACTCAAAGCATCAGCCACTTTATTTTCTTTTCCCAGGTGGTAATGAATTGTACTATCATAATCCTTGATTAATTCTAGCCATCTCCTCTGCCTCATGTTCAATTCATTCTGAGTGAATATATACTTTAAACTTTTGTGATCGGTATATATTTCACACTTTACTCCATACAAATGATGCCTCCAAATTTTCAAAGAGAAAAAAACATCATCTAATTCCAAATCTTGTGTTGGGTAATTTATCTCACGAGTTTTCAACTAAAATGAAGCATAAGCAATTACCTGATCATTCTGCATTAGGACGCAACCAAGTCCTTTCAATGAAGCATCACTGTAGATAACAAACTCCCCATTCCTAGAAGGTAGTGCCAAAACTGGAGCATTCACCAATCTTCTTTTGAGTTCTTGAAAAAAATCATCACATTCTTTTGTCCAGATAAACTTAACACCCTTCCGAGTTAGCTTTGTCATTGGACTAGATAACCATGAAATTTTTTTACCAAACCTTCAGTAATAGCCTGCCAAACCAAGAAAACTACGAATCTCCGTTACATTTTTGGGTCTTGGACATTCTTCCACAACCTTTGTTTTTGCAGGATCAACAGTTATCCCATCTTTAGAAACAATATGACCAAGGAAAGAAATTTGTTGCAACCAAAACTCACACTTTCTAAATTTCCCATAAAATTTATTTTCTTTTAAGGTTTGGAAAATAACCCTTAAATGTCTTTCATGCTCCTCTTTACTTTTAGAAAACACCAAAATATCGTCAATGAAAACCACCACGAACTTATACAAGAACTCATGGAAAGTTCTATTCATTATGTCCATGAATACAGCAGGTGCATTGGTTAGCCCAAAAGGCATTACTAAAAATTAATAATGGAAATATCTTGTACGAAACCCGTTCTTCGGAATATCTGCTTCCTTTACCTTCAACTGATGGTACCCCGATCTCAGGTCAATCTTTGAAAAATACAAAGCTCCCTGGATCTGATCAAACAAATCATCGATATGAGGCAAAGGATATTTGTTCTTAACAGTGATTTTATTCAAGGCTCAATAATCAATGCAAAGTCCCATAGAACCATCTTTCTTTTTAATAAATAAAACAGGAGCACCCCATGGTGATGTTCTAGGTCGAATGAAACCTTTCTCTAATAAATCTTGCAATTGCTCCTTCAACTGTAAAAGTTCAATTTGATCCATTTGATAAGGGGGTTTTGAAATTGGCTTAGCATCAGGAACTAAGTCTACAGTAAACTCAACTTCTCGATCGGGTATTATTCCAGGAAACTCATCAGGAAAAATATCAGGATACTCATTTACCACTGGAACATCATTAATCTAAACAGTTCCCTTGTTTTCAACAATATGTGCAAGGTAACATTCATTTCCATCTTTTACAAGTTTCTCGGACGCTTGATACATTATCAACAGTAAGTGTTCATTCTTGTACACAAACTGAATGTCTTTATGAAGAGAAACTTCTTTATCTCTACAGTAAATCTTAGCATGGTAAATAGAGAGCCAATCCATATCCAGGATAACGTCAAACTCTACTAGAGGTAAAAAAATAAGGTTTGAAAGTAGTTTATTTCCACAGATAAGGATAAGAATATTCTTATAAATTATTTTTGCCTCAACATTTACCCCAGGTGTTTTTACTGAAAGTTCAGGAGTCATTTTTTGAGATGGTATTACCATTTTACTAGAAAAGTTTTCAGAGATGAAAGAATGTTAGACCCCGAATTAAACAACACACTGGCATAATCTGAAAAAACAAATTACCTGATACAACTTCATTTGATGGCCCGAAATCTGCTGAAGTAGTTGCATAGGATTTCACCACCCCTTTCTGCTTATAGTCTAACTGCTTCCCATCACTCGAGATCTTTTTCGGGCACTCATTTGCATAGTGACCCATCTCATTGCACTTAAAACATTTCACTAACTATAAATAAAATTTGTTCTTACCATCACCCTGATCTTTTTCAATGCATTCATGAGCCTTATGTCCCATCTTACCTCATGGGAAGCACTTTCCAGAATTTAGAAGACATTCCCCAGTATGCCTTTTACAACATTTATCACAAACTGGAAACTTAGTTTTCTTACCATCAGACCTTTTTGAAGAATTATTTCCTTTCTCATGCCACCTCGGTCTCATCTTCTGATAGTTGTTATAGAACACTTGATCATCGACAAACTACATTTCCACATTCTCAGCACATCGAACAAGCTTTTCATAACTTTTGAACTCACGAGAAGCCAATGCACTTCAATATTTTGGCTTTAATCCTGAGTGAAAATGATTGATATTACTATCAAGGTCTCAGATAAAATTTGGAGCATACCTTGCCAAACGAGTGAACCTCTCTTCATAGGCAGCCACTGAGTCTTCCTCTTTCCCCAATTCCAAGAATTGTTTTTTCCATACTAAGTCAAATAGCCTTAGGAAAATACTTTTCAAGAAACATACCTTTGAATTCATCCCAGTCAATAGAATCAATCTCATCAGCGTCCCTGATATTTTTAACCATCGACCACCAATGATCCGCTTCACCCTCTAAACGGTAAATAGCAAGACTAATATTTTGATTATCTGAACACCCCATCACATCGAAAATCTTCTCCAGTGCATTAATCCACCCTTCAGCTAGCACAGGGTCAGATGATCCTCTGAATGATGGGGGACGTTTCCTCATGAAATGTTACACCACTCACATGTTCCTCTGCGGTTGATCTGGCTGATCTCATGCATGGATACCACCACTGTTTATCACTTGAGTCAACTGCGCCATTACTGCATCAAACTGTTCAATTCTAATTCCGACCATCTCAAGATACTGATTCGGAAGGTTATTTCCTTCTGTATGCCTTCCTAGCACTGCTTCCCTATTTCCTCTGCGGAAAACCATTCTGAATAAACATGTCTTTGATGAAGCAACATGGTAATCTTAAAAAGCTATATCATTTCAATTTGACCATAAAAAAATATTTTTAGATAATAATTTAATAGAATTATAACTCCTAAAGTTATCTAAACCGGCCGTTGATACCAAATATAAGGCCCCAACCATAAACATTACTTAATCTTGAGTTACTTCAAGAATACATGTTGAGGATCTTTTCAGGTTTATAGTTTTATAGAATTAGATCATAAATCATGCATTACATCCCACATTTAAACAAAGTGGTTACAATAAAAGATAGTATTCATTTTTCCCATCAACGGAAACATATTTAAAATAAAACATGGATTCTTTCTTGACACTTCCTTGACACTATCATTATATCATGTACCTTTCCCTTGACCTCTGAAAAACATTTCAAAAACTTGGGATGAGCATAAAAAGATCAGTAAGGGATATAAAAATATTGAAAGGAAACATGAGTACATGTATACATAAGAATCAATGAAATCATACTTTACTCATAAAACATAAGGAGTTTAATATACCTCATCAAATCATGAATAAATCGTAGAAATCATAAGACAAAAAGGTAACTTGAGGCATTCATAACATTCTTACGTAGAGAGTAACCCTCTTGGTTATGTTTGGAATACCCATCATAGTATATTCCCTAAATCTCTTTAGAGAAACCATAACGTTTAACCCCTTCACGTTACCCAATGCATTGGAGAGCTATATCGGGCTCACCTGCCCTTAGTTTATCACAGAACCGCCAATCTTCATAACAATTCCCAAGAACCATAACATAATCATATCACATAAAACATGCATAAATAAAACATAACATTTCCACATTTCAATCAAAAGATATCAATAAAACACATTGATATAATCAAAAAATTATGAAAACCATTTTCAATACGAAAATAAAAGAAAAGTAAAACATGGTATTTATTTTTCATTTAAAAAAAGGTATGGCTTGTAGAGGAAGCCGAAACTCAAATAATGGTCACGGTGGCGAAGAAGTCGTTGTCGCCGCATACGTACGACAAAAACATTCCCCTTTGTCATTTAGTAAAACGCTTCGTATAAAAAAAATTCCTTTTGGATAAACGTAAAAGTCAAAGGGGTTTATACACCGTATAAAATAAGGTTGTGTATAAAACAAAAATATGCCTCAATGAAAGGAGATTGAGACTAAGTCCCATACCTTGGGTCCGACTTGACTCGATCGTTCTTTAATGTCCTGAATAATAAACTTGAGTTAATTTATACTTTCTTAAAAACCTTTTTTTCAAGTTCATTATTCCTTTTATATCACTTATTACCATTTTATGAACACTATGTAATTATTTATGTTAATAATGGTCGTTTTGTCGGATCATTGGTACTTGAGTCAAAAATAAACTCTTTATAATTACAATTTGTTCATGTGGTAAAATATCCATTATATCAAGAATTATATTAATGATGTAGATATCATAAATATCCAGTATATACATGCATTTATAATATTACATAATCATTTAGAGGTAAGAAATGAAATGCACCGTTCATGGAGACGGTAAGCCGTACGTACACATGAACGCTACTTTCATTTCTATGTCATATTAATGGAATTAAAACTATATGAGAGATATGTATATTTTAATTCCAGAATTATATTCATCATTTAGATGTAACATAAATCATATATATCCATTATATATATGTACTTATAATAGTACTTTTAATTTGGGGATAAGAAATGAAATGCACCAGTCATGGAGATGGTAAGCTGTACGTATGCATGAACGCTACTTTAATTTCTATCTCATACTTTAATGAATAGAAATAATAATGATATAAGGGTATATTATAATTACAGTATAAAATCATATATAATAACTTTAACTCCATCCTTTATACGTCCCACATATGGCATTAACGAATCAAATCACTTTGAGGGGGTGGTAGTCCACACTTCCTAAAATGAAATTATCGTGTTTACCCATAATAGAAACCATAAAGGTATGCCAAAAATGAAAAATACAGAAGCATAAGGAAGACATAAAAAAAAATATATCATATATAAATAGTGTGACATCTTAATGGACACCTTTGAAGGTGTTAGAAGAATATTGAACAATCATCGTTTCGTGAGGTAGAAATTCGCCATCCACAGAAACAATATTCTCTTTAACCATTAGATAAAGGTGTGTGTAAGTGTAGCTATAATAATTCATATAAAAACATCCTAGTATATTGAGGATACAGTTTTTGTTACAAAATAAATGAATAAAAAGAGTTTAGGGGGTTGGAGAAGCAAAATAAAACTTAAGAACACAAGAGAAAACACTACCTTTAAAACGGGTAACTCTTTTTGATTTGAGCTCAAAGGATTCCTTGGAAAGACTTATGCCCAAATTGAGGATTCTAGGAGTAATATAGGGATGTGGAGAGACAAAATGGGCATGGTTTGGCAGAGCCAAATGCTTGAGGAGTGTGGGTAAGTTGGTAGAAGTGGGGTCCTTTTATAAGAGGAGAGGAGTGGCACTCTTGGAAAGTTATAAAAGGTTACTTTATTTTCAAATGAGTTTCGGATTTTAAAGGTCCCAAATTGATTTATTTCGAGGATAAGGTGATAAGGGTTTGAAATATACTCATCCAATAGGTCTTTGACAAGTGTAAGTCTTAGATTTTACATTATCTTTTCATTTTATTTAAATCGTTCATTAATGAGGTAATCACTGCATCATCGTGATGTCATAAATAATTTAATTTATTTAAAGTAAAAAAATAATAAAACAAATACTATGATGTAGGAAATATTTTTATCTTTACAATGACTTTTTATAGTACAATATATCATTTATGTAGACAAAATTAAAAATGTTTTACTCAGGTGATACATTCTTTGTTATATTTAACTTTCTTTAAAAATAAAAAGATAAAAAGTCACTTTCACAAAAAAGTGATTCCATGGGGTCCCCAAGTTTGGAACAAGGCATCCCATGGTCGTCCATGAGACAACCAGTAGAATTAGGAAACATGTTGGTGTCATTTTTTTTATTATTATGATATTATTTTATTATCCTTAACTACCCGATTACTCATTAATCAAGATAATTAAAGATAATTATCGTCGTTACTATTCATAATGTCCAAAAACAAAAGAGTATTCATTACATAATTTTGACCTTCTGATTCCAAATATTGAATCCATTTTACCAAATTACAAACATATAAATTGCAATAATTAATTTAAAAATAATTCCATTGTCAAAACTAATAGCGGGTTTTTTTTGAAACAATATCTATGAAAAGTTTGGCACTTGTTTATGCCCAATTCCAAAGTGAAATTAATCCCAATGACCACCATTGGATTACATGGTAAAAATATATTCTATTTAAACTTTAAAACCAATTAAAAAGATAATCTAACTATATAATTAATGTAGATGAAAAAGCAATTTTAATGTAAAATGCATTATTTTTCACTATTCATTAAAAAATGAACATTGTCAGAAAAATACCAAAAAATTATCCAATGTAAATTTCAATGTCCCAATAATAAATAATAATTTTATTTTGACAAATAGATCTTATAAAATTGTCAAAATTTTGATTTAAAAAATGGTTTGCCATCAAAAGGCAGAAAAACAATCTTTTAAGAATATTACTGTATTCAATGCATAAGATTGGATTTATTCTCATTTTAAGCCGCTAAAACACTATCTAATTCATAAATTGACATAGATAAGAATATATATTATTCATTACTTACTTGGGATGTTACAAAGAGGAATAACTAGTGTTCTTATGTTGTTATTATAGAATTATTTTATTTGAGTGTTGTATCAACAATATACTGGTTACATGAATTATGGAGATAAATAAGGATTGTACTGCAGTACTATTTTAGTGAGGATTTGAAATTATATGGTTCTATGAAAAGTGAATTAATAGTAAGCTACACATTTTTGAAAATAAATTGTTAAAGGAAAGGTAATCCTTAATATGGTCACGATGATGAGGTTGTGATTTTGGAATAAGAGATGATTGATTTGAATAAATTATATTGGATATTCTTGACTACCATGATACTGATTAATGATTTTTCATTCTTGGAGTTTACAAAATTTTTGGATAGAAGGAGTATATCTATTATTCTATAAGGAACAGGGGACCATAAATGTAATCAATAAGGTTTTATGGTAATTCAGGATGTTGCAGTGTTTTAAAAAGAATACCCGATGAAGGTGTTCACATGTTATTACGTGGAAAAAAGGATCTTCATTGTGTTTAAATTCCTTATAAATGTTGGAATGTGAGTTTAAAAAGAATTATTTTGGATAATTCTAGTTTGAGATTAATTTTGGATTGCCATAAAAGGACAACCCGGAGGTCGGGCAGCAACCCGTCACGACCGGCAAGGCTGCGATACTTGAACCCGCAACCGAAGGGCGACAAGGGTGTACCACCTACCACTAGCCCACGAGATGTCCTGAATTAAATAATGTAGTTTATTTCAAAAAGGTATAGTAGATGAATTATAAATTCATTTTTTTAACCCCAAATGAATATGATAAATAGAATATTTTTTTAAGTTCTATTATCTCTTAGAGTGAAAGATGAGTTTTTTGTAGAAATTAGTTAAAAGATGGAACTATACTTTTCAAGTATATATTTTTCTTCTCCTCTTATTCTATGAATAAATTAATTCTTATACTTTATTGAAAGGATCTTAAAACCAAAAATTTGTTTTCCTATACCTTATGTTTTGTTGAACCGATGGCATTTTAAATCATCATAGATTGATGAATTTAAGGACCTCAATTTTAAACATGTTTGTGATTGATGACCTCAATCACTACCTATATATATTTACGTTTTCCCTCCAATTATATGTCTCTAATTTCCACCAATGTTCTCCTAATCGAGATCATAATTTGGTGGTGACCCTTTCATTTCTCTTTTCCTCTTATTAAGACTAAATTTTATTAACCAAATTTCCGATGTGGGTTTTCCCAAAAAGATATTTTCTATTTTCAACGGTTATTTTCAAAGAACAATATCAAATTTTGAGGAATCAATTTATTGAAGGAGGTAAGAATGTAACACCCCAAGATTTTATAGTATGTAATTCTTCAAAACAATTCAATAACTTGCACTACACAGAACACCGAGTTTAAGCGCACCATGACTTAGTAAACAAGCTGTTCAAAAGAGGTTATGAATAGTATTAACTAAATTTTAAACTTTATATAATCATTATAATTTTAGAATACATATTATGAGTTTCTTAGACATAATGTAAGAAAAAATTCAATTTTTTACAGGTAAAAGAAGTATTTTTCAAAAATGCACTTTTACCAACTTTTAATAGTGAACCCGTTTTAAATCCAATCTTTTAATGTTTTATATATTTGACTAAATAAATTTATTCTTTAGAAATGGGACATAAACAATTTACAATGTAACACCCCAAGCTTACATGGTACGTTTCTCTGTGAATAATACAGTAGCGTGTGGTGTACGCAACTTCGAGTTCTAACACACACCACAACCAATCAAAATAGCCGTTATGAATAGTAATAACCACTGTTTAAAATTTTATAAATTTTATCTCTCAAAATGGAATTAATTTTTGGATTCTAAATATTGAATTTATCCTAGGGTGAAATTTTGGTACTTTTCGGATAACTTTTATATTTTGATGAATAGTGAAAATTACTAAATTTTAATTAAAAACAATTTTTTTAATCAAAATAATTAGTAGTGATAAGTTATGAATTTGCATGGTTTTAAAGTACATTTAGAATATATTTTTACCATTTAATAAAATGTTTTTCATTGGACATAATTTCACAATTAAACAGGACATAAACAAGTATCAATCTTTTGATAGTTATTATATCCTAAAAACACGCTTTTTTGTTTTGACAGCAGAAATTAATTTTAAATTAATTTCTGCCACTTATGTGTTTTGAAATTGAAAAAATGGATCCCATATTTGGAATCAGGATGTCCAAATTGTATAAATAGGTAACATTTATTTTTATACATTTTGAATAATTACTTCAGTAAATATTTTATTTACCATGGTTAAAGGGTAAATCCAGTAAATAAGGGTTAAAAAATAATATTATAATAAAAATAAATTACCCTAAAACATGTAATAACCTTATTGGTGGATACATGTCTGACCATGGGCATCTTTGGGTCGATTTTGGGACCCCATGGAGCCACTTTTAGGTGATAGGGACACTTTATATTAATTAAGTTAAAGTAAATACAAAAAATGACATAAGATTATATCTTTTAGAAAAACAATTTTTACATTGGGTTATATATGTTATATTTTCGATTATAAATATTCATTAGAAATATATTAAAATTTCCTACATAATGGTATTTTATTTATAATTTTTAGACATTTAAAAAGTAAAAATATATACGACACAATAATGATGCATTATTTTCCTTAATAATGAAGGAATCAAATAATTTGTATTATAAATGTCAAAATAAATATAATTTGAACGTTTTTAAGACATAAACGAATTTTATTGGTTAATATGAAATTTTAATTTTTCTTAAATGATTTTTTTGAATTAATAAAGTTGTTAAAACTTTAGAAAAAATCAATTATTGTATAGTGTCAAAATTGACATAAATGAGTTTTTAAAAGAAATATTATATTATTAATTTATATTATATTCCTAAAAATATAAGGTTAGGACAAATAACTTATATCATTATTGTTTTATCATTAATGGACCACTCTGGGGTCTCTTGGATGTATATAGTATGTTTATTAACTATATATTATAAAAATAAAAAGTGACATGTTAAGTGTTAAACTAATTAAGCAAGAGTTAAAACTAAAAGATAAGGTTAATATAATGACTCAAACCTGTCTAAAATCTATTGGTTGAAATTATTTCGACCCATCACCAACTTATAATTTGAATAATAAACTTTGGAGCCATTATAAACCAAATATGAATTTATTATAAATTAATACTTTATGTTTTTCTTAAAGAGCCCCTCCCCCCCTTGTAAAAGGACTCAACTTCTAACCAATTCTTCACACCATCAAAGCCTTTGGGTTCGGCCAAACTCTACCCAAATTCTCTCTCAAATTCCCGCAATTCAACCTATAGGCCTTAGTTTGATCATAAATCCATCCTAGGGAGCCCTTTTGATCAAATCAAAAGGAAGAACCCAAAGAAGAGGTAATGTTTTCACCACCCTCTTTTAAGATCCTTTCTTCTTCAACTTATTCTTTCTTTGTTATTTATATTATAAAATAATAATTCCAGTATCTACTATATACTGTGATTTTAATATAAATATGGTACATCCGTATTCATTATTCTATCCATCCTTTGAATGACATGTCACCATACGTGTGTACGTACGACTTATCGCCTCCACGTCGTGGTGTAATTGTTATTTAATACATTATTATTTGGATGGATATAATAATGATGTGTATTTGATGTAAATAATAAATATAACATCATAAGTATTATTTATATATGATATAACATCCAATTATATATTATTTTAATATCAAAAGAATGATATTTTCTCCCGTGCGTACGTACGGATTACCGTCACCACGACGCGATGAGATTCATTTCCAAGTTCACCATTCATCGGCGATTATAAAAATATATATTACTAATAAGTATATAATATATGACATAATAATTATACTGGAGATATATATATATATTTATACATATAAGTATTATGTACTTACATATATCTTATTCACTTACTTCCGTTCAATACTATATGAAAACAGAAACGGCGTTTATGCGTACGTACGGTCTACCATCTCCATAAACGATGTTTTCCATTTCATATATATGTCTATTATACATATTTATATTCTTAATATTTATGATATATTTATCATGTTTTATATTATGTAAGTATTTAAATCATTATCTAAGTGATACAATCAAGATTAACAAGTTAAAACACATACGATTAAGAAAGTGATTATTACCCGAAATATTAATATAACTTGGAAATTATTTTTAAATGGGTAGTATAAAGTCATAAATGAATAATATATGATATCATTAATATTAATATGGTTCTGGTATAATTTAATAAAATACTATAGTCTTCATATAGAAGGATAAGCGTACCCTCGACTAAAGGAAAGTGCTAGGTAAGGGGTTTTCATCTCACTCCTTATTCCCGTGAGATTCATTCCATATTTCCACTATTAACATTTTTGTGGAGTATTTACTTCCCATAATTGTATTCCTTTTGTAATACACTTTAATATATGTGTATTTACATATTCATTGTATGATACTTCTTTGATGGGGTGTATGTTTCGTAAGTTACCAAATTGGTAAGGGTTTATTTCACAATCTCTTCATCATCCAAGGTTGTTTTTATGTAAGTATCCACTGGGACATATTTATTATCCATGTACATGTTTTATGAAAGAGTTATCAGAGGGATTATTTTAAGGGACTTATTTTACTAAAACATCATTTCAAATGTTTTAAATATTTTTTCTTCTAAATATTTCTCATTAATGTCCATGTCTTCAAAATGGGGTTTAAGGATTTATTTATATGAACATGAATGTTTTTGAAATGTTAATTCCTTTCAAAAGTTTCAAAGTGGTATGGTACACTTTGATTCAAAAATTTCAATAAATGGCTTTTTTTTCTAAATTTTGTGACTTTTTAATGTTTTTATGAAAAAGGGGTATTTCTCTCAATGAGTTTTACAAATAATTTTCATCTATGTCAAAATTATTTAATGGATTTTAAACTTTTTTTGAATTTGATTTATCATGATACAAATATTCTATATTGTGTTGAAGGTTTTGTGATATGTTTGAATGTGGATGTGTTATTTTTATACCATTCATGGTTTATGGAGAAAGTATTGACATTTCGTATGCTAGTTTTAATACGAATGTTTATGTTATGTTTAAACCTGTTCATATGAGGAATGCATTGGACTTAATAAGTGATTGGTCGAGCCCGCTATAGCTCCTAGATGCATCGGTAGGTCTCATGAGACAAACTACTTTCTTTGCATGAGGCCTTGACAAAATCGTTTTTATAGTCTTGGCATGAGGCCTTGGCTACGTGGTTATGATAGTCTGGCATTATGTATTCCATCGTTATGAAAGTGGTTATTGATATTGCATGTGATTATTCGACTAGTAGAATATCCATGTGAATAAGTAACTGGCATTATTTCATTTTATCTTTTCCATATTATGCTGAAGTTCATGTTTAAAAGGCTTTTGTTTTTGTTATACATTACCTTAAATGTTTTTGCTTATTTATGAAAGTTTCCACTATATTGCTTACCCTTACCAAGCGTTCGAGCTCACCCATTTCAATGTTTTATTTTTCCCAGGATTCTGAGAAGTGTATTGTGATTGATATGCAGGGTTAAGACAAGGGAATAATGGCATTCATAAAGTTTTTTTATGTTGTTTTGTATGTCTTAAAGTGTAATGTAACATTCATGTATGTAATCTATTTTCCAAGACTGCTAAACTAATCGGTCCTTCAGGACTTGATTCCTTGTAATCATGCCAATGTATTAAAATAATGCATGGACTCTGGGTAACTGGGGTCGGGGCGTTACATTACTACTCATTTAAAATTTAATTATTTATGTAGTTAATTAAATGGTGGCATATTATCATGGAATCCTTGCTGAGACCCTACTGGGCATTAGCACACACTATACCCATGCCTTTAAGATTTTGTAGATTATCTTTTTATAGGATCGAGCAAGGGTAAGGTGACACATAGAGGAATTAGTATTTTTACATTCTTGGTGTTAGAGTTTATTTTTGATTGGGACATGGGTTTTTTACCCTACTTATAGTACTTTTATGTAGGTGTAATTTTTTTCAGGTTTTACATTGGATACTCTTCTCCCATTGAAGTTTTTCTTTTATGAATACTAACATTTTCATCTTAAATTCCCAATGTTTTTGGAAAATATTTTCCCATGTACATTTTTATGATGATATGTGATTTTTCCAACCAATAGTGATTAAGAATTCCCTTAGGTCCTTATAAGTGTTGACTCAAT
Organism: Viscum album; assembly: GCA_963277665.1. Taxonomy (NCBI): domain Eukaryota; kingdom Viridiplantae; phylum Streptophyta; class Magnoliopsida; order Santalales; family Viscaceae; genus Viscum; species Viscum album. The sequence continues at coordinate 323,626,169 of OY728127.1, forward strand.
TATCAGGTTAACCAGGTATTTGTGATGGTTCATGGAAATGTAGTATCAAAGATTTAGGTTAATCTTCTTTTGATGTCAGTATGATGATGTGAAATTATTCAGGGACATAGGAGGTAGTAATGACTAAGTTCCTGGACAACACCCACCATAATTAACATTACCTCCCTAGGTGTGGTTTTATGAAGGTGTTTTATTGAATAATTATATCACTTTACTTGCTTTTGGATTTGGAATGGTTAAAATCCAAATCATGGTAGTATATCTAATAGGATTAATTTAATTTTCTTCCCTATTTGAGTGTTCTTATGATATCTTCATCATTTTAATATGATTATGTGTAGATTAAATTATCTGATAATAAATTTGAATTAGATATAGGTAGATGATTTTGATGAAATATTGTAACAAATCCTCCCATGGTCATGAATTTAGTCGAGGTGATTGTGTGTTCTATCCTAGCTATGGGACCGACAACACCACTAGATTGTATTTAGGATTTAGTTTAAGAATATCAATGGTACGATCTATATAATCATTATCATTAATTAATAACCAAAATATACCATATTTCAATGGGTCAAATGATCCTTAAGAGGTTGGAAAATAGTTTATCATGATGGAACATATGTTTTTGTGTTCTTAGAGACACATGCTGAAATCAAGGTGATGTGTTCCGCCTTTACGATAGAAGGAAAAATAAGAATATTGTAGTAAAAATGGTAACAGAAGATAAAAAATTGGTCATATAGTGGAATAAAATAAATGCTATTTTTTCTCACCACTTCTATATTTTGGTGATGATGTTGGCTAAGTACATTGTGTTTTTCAAACATGATAATGCTGGAAAGACCAAGTCAGTGTAATAAAACTGTTTAGCTGAACTGATGAAATTCAAACCTCTTATTGTATTTAATGGGAACATGAAGGCTTGATGGTTTGAGTTGGGACTACAATATGATATTCTTTCTCATGTTTTCATGCATAATATTCACTATTATGATGATGTTATGGATAGTGAATTGATGGTTGAAATAAAACTGGTTATAAATTCAATGTTGTGGGGAGTTTCTTTATCTCCCAATGAAAATGCATGTTCCATTAATGGAAATATGATGAGTGATGATTCTCATGGTGCTTCTCGATATTAGTGTTTTTCTAAGCCTCATTCAGTTCCTAGAAAAATCAATTTGATTTTGTACTAATGTGGAATGAAAATTTATTCTATGTTTTTTCCCTGAGGCACCCTTGATTTGGGGTTCTTACATATGTTCGGGTCACATGTAGAAGTTATTCCATTTTTTTTAAACTCTGAATAGTGTCATAATATCATCTTCACCTTATAAAACTACATTTCAATCAAATTCATCACTAGAATAGGTATTCCATCCACATACATCCATAATGTAGCTTCATCATGTGTTGGAAAAGTCTCATGAGTAAGCGGATATGGTTCCATCGAATGTGAGAGGTACCATCACTATAGCTTCATCATTAGTTTCTACATTATTTAATACTGGGACATCTCTTTTTTTTATTTAAACCTATATTTTTAATATACTAAATCTTCTTATAAAGGTTTTGTATTTTGTGATGGACATTACTACAACCCTCAGAACGAAGAGAGAGTGGGCTCTTAATTCTACCACTTGTTTATTTTCTCTATCTGATGTTGATATTTCATAGATTTATCTAGTTCTTTAAAAGATATCTATTAACATCATATTCTGGATATATTTGATAATTTTAAATAATTCTTGGGTTTATTGTTACCTACGACGAGTACCCTTCAATACTAATGATGGTCTGTGTCATGTCATCCAAAGATAATGGGATGAAAAGTAGGGTAGAGTCTGTCCTTCTTATATAGGGTTTGTATATTTAATATCTATGTTCTATTTTAATCTATAGTGGGAATCCCTGAGTGGTGATATTCCTCTATTTTTCATTGATTTTCCCAATTTTTTCTGTTACGAAATCTCTGGTTTTCAACCGGTAAGAGAGGTAGAATTTTTTTATAAACGTTGTTCCTAGTACTCCACCAATATCAATTCCGTATAATTGCATGGAACCAGATAAAATATATGAGATGAATACTTGTTTGAATGTCATTTTATAGAATGAAATTTTATTCTTTACTGTGTCACCTTCAGTAGAGTCATTTCACTTTTGAATGAAAGATGATGGTATACTTGCGTTTTGTGTGGATTAATGAATACTGCATAGAGTCACAGTAACGAAAAAATATCCACTTACACAATTGATGATTTGTTTTACAATTTGAATTGGGAAATTTTATTCTAAGTGATTGATATCCTATTTTTTATCCATTAGTTTTGGATAAAATAATTTATCTTTTAGAAACCCGCAATTCGAATCAGGTACAACCACCAGGAGTACCCTATTTTTTCCATTGATATATCCAATTATTAAAAAATTATTTATGTGTTGGATGAACATGATTTAATATGAGTATCTTGATACATTAATGGCTATCCTTTTTTGATGACATACATTTTTTCAATATGTTCGAGGGGACCATGCCCTCCATCCAAGAACAAATCTGGAATTATTGAGAAATCACCATATTTATGACAATATATCAAAATTTGTTTTAGGGATTTGGGAATGGATTTTATTGGGAATCATGGAGTTAGATAATGGAATTTCAGTTTATCCTGAATATGTAAAGGATGTTATAAAATTGTATTGACAATTAAATGTTTTTGATATTCTGACCTCCTTGGGTCTATCGTGGTATTATCATCAGTTCGTTAAGGACTGCTCAATATTGGATTCTCCTATGAATTCTATAACTGAAACAAGATTAATTTTTTCATAGTATTATAAATATCATAGTTCTTTTGTTGAGAAGAAACATATATTTACTACAGCATCTTTGTTGACTCCTCCAGAGGCTGTGCAGGGCTATGCTGCCTTCTGTGATGGATCAGGTTTAGGTTTGGGTTGTGTTATTATGCAAGATGATCATCAAATTGATAAAAAATAATGTAATCTTAGGACACATGAGAATAATTATTCTACCCATGACCTTGAACTCATAGTTATGATGAACTCCCCTATGAGTTCGAATAATTCCCCTTTTACATAATGTTTTACTTTTTATTAAAACTATAAGAGATTAAGTTATATCTTCTCTATTTTTTTTTTGGAATATCTTTCAGATATGTCATGTGGAATACATATAACCTTTTGAAATTGAAATGAAATATACCATGTATAATGGAAATGTAATAATTCATTCTTTGATTAGAAAACATCTGAGCTAGGTCGTGAAAGAATCTCCATAATAGTGGGTCTTGATGGCTCTTATTGCGTAGTTGCATATTGGAGTTTGAGAATCATGGTCTGAGGCTTCCTTGAACTATGTTCAGTTGACGTCTACTCTTCTAAATATTATTTTTTCGTAACAATATCTATGTGGTGAATTATGATGAATTTTAGAGTCTCATTATGGTGGGGATTTTGTTCGTGACTAGTAATTCTCCACCGAGATAACTATATTCTATGACAATCAATTTTAAATTTTGTTAGCTGTAGTGAAAGATGTTTTGGGTTATTTTCAAAATTTATAGTGGGAATTTAACCTAGGAACCATGAACCTGATCTATGATATGCAATGAAGGTTATAGTGAAAATGTATAAATGGGTGATTGATGAATTTTTCTCTCATTATTATTTGTGCAAATAGGTCAAGGTTATGCACCAGAAACCTTGATGATTTCTTTATCCACTAATAGTCCCTACTTGTATATGGAATGATAAATATATATACATTGTGGTGTGGTTTTCACATACCCAAAGAAATATGAATGTGATATGGGTTTATATTACTGGTATGAATAAATCAGATCACTTTATACTCATTCATGATAAAACAAAATTAGAAGTATTGGGAAATATCTACATGAAATTGAATGATCATTTTGATTGATTTACAACTATTGTAGTCTCTTAGATGGATCCTCAGTTTACTTATCTTTTTTGGAGATGCCTTTAGGATTCCCTTGGACCTCTCATCCTTTTATAAATGAAATATCACCTGTAGTCAGATGGATTGATTGAAAGATATATAAATATTCCTAAGGATAATCTTTACGATTTTGTTCTCAACATTGGTGGGGCTTTGGCTGGTCATTTGGGGGTGGTGGAATTTTCCTATAACAACAATTTCCATTCCACTATTAGATTGTATCTTTTTGAGGCATTTTTAATATTTGTTGTGTTTTTTGGAGATCAATTAATGTTAATTGGTAGGATAGAACCAGGATTAAGGGACAACAAAAAATAATCAGTTTATTCTAGAATGAATGCATGTGGAATGGTGTTGATATTAATCATATGTTGATCGTCATCACAGACTGTTAGAATTTTTTGTTGGTGACCATGTGTTCTTGAATGATTCACCTTGTTCATGTCATTGACTTCTTGTTAGACAGTGGAAACTATTTCCTTTTTGCGGGTTCTTTTTTAAGTAATGGAGAATGTTGGGAAAATTCTTATCATTTCGAGCATCCACCAAATATAACATCCATACATAACGTATTCCATGTATCACATCTATGAAAGAATCTATTTGATCCATCAAATATTATTAGATGAATTTATCTTAAGGATGAACCTAATTTATTTGTGACTGGACATCTAGTTTCGATAGTTGATTCTGAATCCAGGGCACATCATCGGAGGATGATACCTTTCGATCGAGTGTTAGGGATGAATAGTTCTGATTCCCATGAGACGCGCGAGTAGGAGGCACTGATTATAGAACAGTGGACTCATCTTTTTAACATTGATGATTCTTTGTAGGATTTATAGTAAATTAATGTTTCTATGGTGTGGAGGTTATATCATCCTATTACTATTTTTTGTATTCATATACCCCACATGTAACCAGGCTTTACTCAGGTTTCATTTAGGGTTCTTTTGGGTATTTTTATTTTGAAATTGAAAAATTCTCTAGGATGTGCACAATTGGTGCATGTTTCACCCAAACCATACATCCTTTTACTGAAAATCATGAAAACATAGATAGTTGTCTATGTTTATAGTTGGTGCACCATCCGTCAAACCTTTTAACCACCTAGGAGAAACTGTGCATCCCATTTAAAAGGTGTGCACAAAAAAGGAGAATAGTTTTTCATAACCTTGAAGACCTACACAGGTAACCATATATATAGAAAATAATTAATTTCAAAATTATTTTAGATATCCAAAACTCTTCTTTTATGGTCATGAAAAACCTAGTTCAACCCATAGTGTTTTCTTCTTATATGAGTGCTTCCATGTGGTGATTTTGGACCCTCTCAACCCTTAAAGAAGTAGAACGATGCATGGAGAAGAACGTTTTATCTACAACAAGTCTTGAATATATGGATTGATTCTTGGATATTATATTTTTTTCTTTATAATATTTTCCATCTTGGATTTGGTGATTTTAGATTCCATTTTTCAATGGTATGTGTTTCTGTGGGGATGTCCAATTTTTATTAACTCTAAATTTCTTAATTTAAATTCAATTGTTTGATATAAGGTCAATATCTTGACCGAGATGAAATTTCATTCTATTGGTTGACTAAGAACAAAATTCCATTTTATTGGTCCTTAAAATTTTACAGTACCATGAAATTTAGGAAAAATACTCAATTCGATTAAATTATGGTGCATTTGTTAAATTTTTAAAATTTACTTTACTTTAAATTATGAAATTGATGGAAATTGTTTAAATTAATTTGTTGAATTTTATTTAGGTTTTCAAATTGTAAAATTAATTTGCTGAAATTGATTTCAAATTTGTATTTGTGAAAATGGAATAGATTTTTTTGATATAAACCCTTTTGTTTCATCTTGAAACGGTATGTTTTTTTATTAAAAACCAGTTTCTTTTCTAAATGGAATATTGGGATACTTAAAATGGAGAATGGAATGATTTTTTTATGGAATATTAAAATAAATTTCCCATTGATCTTCTGAATTAGAATACATGATTTATTATTTATTTATTGAGTTATCTAGGAAATAAATTATGATTTACAACACTAACAATACATCTGCAATAATTTAATCCCTTATAGGATGGTGGAGAGTCACCTTTGGACATACAAAACGGAAGTTTGTACACATAATTAAATGGAAACTATTTGACTGTGTGGAGTCCCATATCTTTGAACTATCGTACCATTTTTTATATGACTATGTGGCTCACTTATTTATATACAAAATTAATATATTCCATTTTTATGCTATTTAGAAGGGAATCTAACATATATAATAGTTTTACATCAAATGGTTGAGAAACCATCTGTTCAATGTATTTTCAAACCTTGAAATGTTAATTATGATTTGTTTAATTATGGATTTTCTATTACATACCTACTTATTTAAAATTTAATTCATTATAGGAATATTATATTTCATAATGTTATTATGGAATCATTGGTGAGACACTGCTAGGATTTTATCTCACACCCTACCGGTTCTTTTGAGTGATTATAGATTATCTTCATCTTGGTTCAAGAAATTTTAAGTCCCCACCTGGAGGTAATATTAGCTAGTAATCCATGGTCATAGAGAGTTTTTTCTATAAGTACATGGTGTTTTTATCATGTTTTTTGGGACTATGTTGTAGTACTTTGGGTTTTTATTCAAGTTTGACTTATGGTAAAGTTCTTCATGTAGAGTTTTTATTTTGTTTTCATTTTAGTTTTAATGATCAAGAAATCATGATTCTGATGATATTAATATGGTTCATGTTTTTTTATAAGGAATCTATATTCTGAGCCAGGTGAAAAACTTGCACATATACGAGACATCGTTGTGGTTGGCCCCACCATCTAGAGATACTATTGTCCATGAATCACCGCCATGATCAAAATCCAACCATGTATAAGATTCTTCCAGGATATCACACCACCCGATTATCGTAACACTAATTTAAAATTTTAGAAAAATAATGGGAAATAATTAGTTGACACATCATCAGGATGTTATTCTTTCAAAACTAAAACTTTTGTAGGTATGAGATATGGTCAGATAAGAAACCAAAAATGTAATACTACCAAAACAACATTTCAGTTAATTCAAAGACACCATCAGACCTCACACTACCAAACAAGACACCTATATTTGAGATTCCTTCTGTGTATTTTAAACTTGGCTATGTTTGAGACACCACTAGTATTACATCGTAAGATTCATATAGTCTGAGAGTGACACCATCAGATTTTGTGACACTGTCAGTCTGAGTCACCCCCACTTTTTCCTCAACATATCATTCTGAATTACATTATTCACATGGATATACTTATTGATGTTAATTAATTTTACTATCTTAATAATTGTTACTTAAATTCTCAACTAAATGCATTGAAGAATGTTTAAATGCATGTAGTACAGGGAAGCAGATGATCCAAAAATTCTCCTTGCAGCTTCATATAAAGGTGAAACACACTCCATCATGAAAATATAGAAATAGATACCAATGTAAATGTATATGATCTAGTAGGGAATGATGTGGACTGATCTAATGTTTAAATATCAAACTCACTGAGGACACACATAAAGATGAACCTACTAAAAGAATTCGAGTGGGATGTTGAACTGAACCATCACATCTAGTGACTTTATTCAATCAAGTAAAAAGAATCTATGAAACTCCTTTTTCGCACTGTTTTCAAGAGAACCTGACTCATGATTCAGTGCTAAATAAAATCAACAGTGACAAGATGACTTGCATCTGATTGATCACTAATAGACTCTTACTCTTATATATTTTTATATTTTATGTCTATATTTTACTTTTTGAGAAGTGTATTTGAAAACCCTTTTTTATCACACTCTCATAGTCTCATGTGCTAAAGTAGAAGATACTTGATAACTTATCATCACCTTTTCAGATTATTTTATTCCACAAATAATTTTGGTAGAGATCCTTGTGTGTCATTTTTATTTTTACTCCCATGAATAATATTGGAAGAGGTCATGTGTGACTTTGGAATTGTGTTAACTTTTGTAAAACCTGATCTAAGTTATGAATTATATTTTTTATTTTTTAAAAAATTCACAGTTTGGGGTTATTCCCATGTGAAGAAGAATATCTCTCTACATTAGAATGAAACTTTCATATTCATTATTTCTATTATGTTTTTTTAATTTTTTTCATTATCACCATAGGAAAATAGAAATTGTTTTTAACCATAAACGAAATATATACTTTGATAATTTATCATAATTTATATAAAATTGTTTGTTTAAATCTATATAGGGGTTACAAGATAATCCATTTTAGAAAAAATTTATTTTATACCCAATTCTCCCCCTTGAGATACTCACTCTGACCAAAATTTGGTATCAATGTGTTTTGTTATATTATAATTAATGTTCATTAAATGATTTTATCTATTATTTAAGATTTATTTTAAAGATATAAAATTTATAAAATTTCTATTTTTTTATTTCAATGGATAATAAATAAGAATATTTTTCTACCAATAGACCTCCTTTATTCATTCATACAAATTATGACCAATGTAAGATTAAAATAAAAATTAATATAAAAATCATGGGTTTTGATATTTAGTCTACAATAGAAAATGAATATTCTATACCTGATACTTCTACAAGAACGTGGTATGATACAAATATATTATCTTAATATAATACATTTAAAGATATGAATTCCCCTTATTGTTCTTTAAGAGATGGAGAATTTAATAGAATATATTTTTGTAAAACTGCTTTTGAAATATGGGATACTTTTTCTATTTCAAATGAGGGAACATAAAATGTTAATGAGATGAGACAAAATACATATACCATAAATATGAAACATTTTATATTAATACTAATAAATCCATTTCCAACATGTTTCTCAGGTTTAATGAAATATTGAATAAAATGATATTTCTTGGAAAACAAGTATCTGACAGGGATAAAATTATTATATTGTTGAGATGCCTACCAAAATTATTGATAGGAAGATTACAATCAATAATATAATCATGTGATCTATTAGAAATTACTGTTAAATAGTTCATCGATAATCTTATGATGTATAAAGAATAATTAACAATTAATCATTAAGAAGAGGAGGAGCCGAAAAAAAGTTAGTAGCTTTCAAGAATTCTTCACCATGACAACAAAAATAAAAATGAAAAACTGAAGGTACACACAACTAGTTCCAGTGATAGTGAATTACCTCCTAATAATGATAACGATATGGATCCCCTATCCATAAGATTCATGAAATTTTATAAGAAGAAAATGTTTTTTTAGAAAATCAAATTATATACGAAATTATGACTATAGATTAAATTGGAAAAAGGATGATGACCCTAAGGAAGATGTACGATATGAATTTAAATGAAAAGGTCACATAAAATCATATTTTTTATATTTTAAAAATAAAATGGAATTTTAGGAAAGTTATAGTAGATATAAAAATCCAAACAAGCCATATTGATTTAATCTGAAGAAAACTCATTTGATTTGGATATTTCACGACTATAAAAGTATGTCAAATGAATAATTATTTGAATATTTATGTATTCAAGAGGATACAATTATTTTTTTACAGGATTTGTATAAATTTTTTAAAAGGAAACATTCTATAACTGCAAATAAATAGTATTAAAATTCTATAAAAAATGAGAGAAATGCACAACATCCCAATGGAAAAACTAAACATAAACTCCAGATGATAAATAGATAAAATATATTGAAAATTTTAAAAATTGTAATGATAAACTTACAAAAAATATGGGAAAAAATTTTTCTCACAAAGAAGATACTATAATAGATTATGAACGTGGATAAATAAGAAAATATTAAAAAAAATTTGTTCTGAAATGAGGACATAAAATCTATACTAATAATTATTTTTCAAAAGGTCCTGATAAAGTATTTATTTATAAACGTTTTCAATATGATTATAGATATCCAATTTGAAAAATTTAGGCTTTAAAGTCTATGATAAATAACATTTATTGACCCAAACCGATTTGTGTACAAAATTCATTTCTTGTATAAAATTTATTGTCTAGGAAAAATGATTGAATACATCTAGTATAAGTCTATGGAACATGGATAGTGGTTGTTCAAGAAAGATAAAAGGAGACTCTTCATGATTCTAGAAACTCATAATGGTATATAGTGGACATGTCACCATTGTTGTTAATGCAAAAATGAATGATCATCAGCTGGGGCCAAATTGGTAAAAAAAAACAGTTTTAATTTATAATGCCTAATATGTTGATGGATTAAAATATAATATTCTTAGCATTAAAAAGTTGTCTGAATATGAGTTTTATGTTATGTTTGATAAAGACTCTTCTATCGGGTTTGATTCAGAAAAAATATTTAATTATTTCTGCATTATTAAATGAAAATGTTTATAGTAAAGATTTAAATTAATTTATTTATCAAAATGATTCTTTCTCAAGTTTTTTTATATGGAATGTTGGATTTTTCATAGGAGAAAAATAAATTGCAATATTAAATCACTTAAGAAGCTAAAAAGTAAATTTTTATTTAGAAATATAATTAAGTTTGGGTTCCCAACAAATAATGTCTGAAAGCATTTCCATAAAGGGAAATAAAACAATGTTCATTTTAAATTAAAGAAAGAAGTTCACCTTCTCAACCTCCTTAGTTGGATCACATGGAATTTTTTTGACCTATTAGAGTTTCGAGTCAAATAGTAAGAACTATTTCTGTTATTGAAGATGATTTCAATAGGTATACATGGGTATATTTTCTAGCTCACAACAGTGAAGCATGATCTTTCCCCACCAAGTATGCTATGTTTGTTTAAAATATTAGTGGAAATATAATTAAAACTATAAGGCATGACTAGGTTCGTGAGTTTGAAAATCAATATTTTGAATCATTTTTCTCACAAAATGTGCTATAGTCATAAACTATCTCCACCTATGACACCCCATGACAATGATGTTTTCTACAGAAGAAATTTAACTTTTCAAGAGATAGCCCATACTATGCTAAATGAGGATGACCGACCTATCTATTTTTTGGAAGAAGTTTTCAATATTGGCTGTTATATTATAAATAGTGTTCTGATTAGTCATATTCTTAATAAGACCCCTTATGATCTATGAAAAAAACCCAGAAACCTAATGTTATTTACATAAGGGTTTTTACATTCATAGTCTTTATTCTTAACACTAATTATAATTTGGACAAAATTTCATCCAAAAGTGATGAAGGAATGTTCCTTGGTAATAAAATTTATAGAAAACCATATAGTGTTTTCAATATGATGTCCAAAATAGTCGGAGAATCTGTCTATTTAAATTTGATGAAACTAAACCACATGCTCATAAGACCTTTTTATAAACTAGTGAGGATGATTTAACTTTTGTGGAAATATATTCCATACCTTGAGATTTCTTTTTTAAGAATCTTGAATTTTCTACTTGTTCTGAATAATTTCTAGAACATGTAGAACCCAATCATTAAAATCCAAAAGTGATCAATCCATCTTTATCTAGAGCTATTAGAACTGATATGTAACATTCTTTAGATTTTGTTGCAGGTGATCAAAATAAAAGAACTCAAACTAGATATTTTGTTATAAATCAGGTTAAACATCTTGATTTCTTGTCTTATCTTGAACAAAAAAACATTAATGAATCTATTAATGATGAATTTTGGGTAATATAAGTAAAATAAGAATTAAATATGTTATAATGAAAAAAAGGTGGGGGACTTGTATATAGGCCCAAGATCACATTGACTACTGGCACTAACTGTATTTTTTGAAATATTTTGATTAGTCCGGAACTGCTGTAAGAAACAAGGCTATGCTTTTTTCACAATTTTTTATTCAGTAAGAAAGGATAGACTATGACGGTACCTTTTTACCTATATCCTGACTTGAATCCATATGAATCCTTCTTTATTATGATGCAAATAAATATTTTACTCATTATCAAATGAATTCCAAGAGTGCATCCTGAAATAGTTTTATAATTGAGGATGTTTTTGAAGAAAATAACCCTAGTTTCTAAGATCCTCACTTTCAAAACCATGTTTTAATTTATCCAAAGCATTATATGTTTACAAAAAATCTCCTAGTGCTTAGTATGATAGGATCAAAAATTTTCTAAATTCAGAAGAATTTTCAAAAGGAATATCTTATCCTATACTTTTCGTAAAAAAAATATCAAAATATGTATTACTAGTAGAAATATCTTTTGATGAAATTAGTTTTTAATCTTCAAAAAATTATTTATGTACTGATTTTTCAAAAATCATGAAAAATGAATTTGAAATGAATTTAATCGATTAAAACATTTTTTCTTGAATTTTATATATTTTTTTAAAAATAATGACTTATTTTAAATTAGAGTAAATAGAAAAATGATCTTTTAAAAAGGTTTAACTTGGATAAATGTAAATGTTGTTATACTCCTATAATTATTACTAAAAAATTTGATATTAATAAAGCTGGGAAATGAGTTGATTAAACTAGTTATAGAGGTTTGATTAGAATTATTCTCTAATTGGCTACTAGACGACCAAATATTATGTTCTATGTGTGTATGTGTGATTATTTTCAAGAAAATCCAAAAGATTCACACTTTGTTTCAGTTAATATTTTTCCAAATACATCAATTATAGAACCAATTAATGATTTTTTACCGAAGAGAACCATAACTTGATTTAGTAATTTATTACGATTCTGATTTTTGTGGTTACAAGTTAGATAGAAAAAGAGCCAAACGAACCTATCTAATGTTTGGAGATTCTCCAGTTTCATGGTGTAGTAAAATAAATAATTTTGTTTCATTGCCTACTACTGAAGATGAGTGCATTGCTATAGGCAGTTGTTGTGAAAAAATGTTGTGGATGAAAAACTCTAATAGAATATTGATAAAAATTCCGACATGTCCCCATAAACTGTTACAACACTAGTGAAATTAACATTTTTACTAATCCCTTTTCACATTCTCAGAAAAACACATTAATATAAAACATCACTTTTTAAGAGAACACTTTCAAAAAGAAGATATTAGCCTTGACTTTATTAGAATAGAACATAAGTTTGCTAATATATTAGAAAATCCATTGAATTTTTAGATTAGTAATTATATCATACATGATTTAATAACGATAAATTTTGGATAAGTATAATTTTTTGTGACATACCATTGTGACATACCATTTGGTTGACAGATTACTATGGTGATACATCGTTGTCCTGTCATGCCATTGGATTTTCATGTTTTTGTCCTATCACAATATTGACTTGTCACACCATTTGTTCTCATTTAATTTCAAATTAATCTATTTCTCAATATTTAGAACCACATGTTTATTTATCCCAGTTTATATTCTTTCCAAGAACCCGATTACCGATTTCCCTTAGATTTCAATTTATATTTCATGTATAATTTTGATTTTAGAATACAAAATATCAAATATGATATTAATTTGTGATAATGTTTATTCCCAACATACCTTGAGCTCATGTGATACTCATGTGTCTCTCATCTTGAGTCGAGTGTGACCCTTCACCTTCTATATTTCAAACCTTCTCCTCTCTCGACCTAGTTTTCTTAACCTATATTTATTCCACGAAATAAGAGTGATTTTGATATTTCACCATCTCATTCAAGATATTAAATGAAGAATATGAATGAATCAATTATTAAACCTCTAATAGTTCTTGTTAATAATGATATTTCAAATAATGTTATTGTACCAGAAAACGAGGTCTAATCAAAGTGGATAATTTCTAGTAAGTCATTGGTACTCAATGTTCAACCTAATCAGGGATGGTTAGAGTGGGTTTTGACAATAAAAATTCATTTCTAAACAAATTTGGTCTTTGAGTTTTATTAGAAAAAATAATTTTTTATTGATCATGATGGTGCTGATTAAATTAGAAGTCATGTGAAACAAAATGAGTTTTGTTTTTCTTCATGAAAATGGGATAAATATCTCGGGGTCCCACTTAATAGAATATATGATGTCCACCATAGAAATATTATAGAATTCAAAGATCTTTTAGGTATTAGAATTATATTGATGTTAAGATAGGAGATGAAACAACTAGAAGACCTACTTATTATGGGTTTGACGGAGAATGCCGGATACATTTCATGTTTGTGTAGTACATGGTTTTCCTAATCATGTGTGACTTCACTACACTAATGTACCCAGATTTGAATCTTCACTATCAAATGACATAAGGTCAAAATATTAATATGTATAGATATGTCATGGTACATATGGGTGAGATGACAAATCAATCCTCATGATCTAATTATTTGATCTATCCCATGATTATTTTTTCAATGTTGGATACCAAGGGACTACTATGTGATTATGGAGAGTCTATTACAGATTGTGGTGGTTTCTGTATGACATGTGAAACTATTTAATGAATAAAAATTATTTATAATACATGGAAAATATAGTGGGAAAGATATTTTGAGATGTTATATAATGAGTCTAATGTTGTTGATCATACAACTAGACCTAAAGATTATGTTGATCTAGGATTGGTGCTTGATGAAGTGGGTTAATAATCTTATGAAGATAATGAATAATATATTGTTGAAAATGTAGAAATGAAACCATCAGTAGTTGTAGGGAGTGAACTTGACATGTATCCTGAATCTTCTCTCATTAACTTTAGAGCTCATAGTCCACCATAAGTGATGAATAAGAGACTGATCTCTCTAGTATAGATCCGTATAAACATTTCATATGCACTAAAGTTGATGAGGATGATTTTAATGAGGATGAAGAAATGGATGAAGAATATCTAAATGTATATGGTAATGTAAATTAAAGAGATAAAGATGATGTATATTGTAATTATGAATACTCTGACCAAAATGGTTCTAGTTGATGAATAAAAAAGGATGCGGAGATGCCTCAAGAGAATTGATATGAATTTGTTGAGGGGGAGTTATCCCCAGATATTGAAATTTTACATGAATCTCCAACTGTTGATGAAGTTGATCCAAGGTCTTTTTCCACTAGCCAGAATGTTTTATATTATTTCTCAAGGGAATAGATAAATGTTATATCTATTTTAGAACATGATGTTGTTATATAATTAAAGGAGATAATTGTGGAATGATTTAGAGATAAAAAATTAGTTTATTTAAATTTCTATTACTCATATCTATATGAGAATGTTGATGTTTAAAAGCTACATTTCCCTACTATTGGGAAACTGTAAGAAATAGAGTCTTATAGTACTATTGTATTAATCTCAGATGCTCAAATATTAAATGAAATCTGGACACTAGTTTTATAGTTTGTAATAGGATAAAGTAAAATTATTGATACAGTGGTGGTTGTATGTAGTTATGTTGTTGGAATATTGTTTTATACCAAGTTTGAATAATGTTAATTTTTTTTGTAAAATTCCATCAATGTTTAATATAAATTATTTTCTTATATAAGGATATCTTAAGGTATCCTTTATAGCTCATGTATATTTTGATCAACTATTGAAAAATTTCACTTCTATTAGTACACCAACATGCCAACATACTCCAGGACCTATTTCTATTATACTTGATGTTGTCAGTATGAATTAGATGAATGAATTTAGAAAATTTTGGATGTATGATTTTTCTTGGATGTTAAATAATCAAACTACTCAATAAAATTTTACCTATGGAAAGAATTAAATACACATATTCATGTTAATTATAAAAAATATCCAACCAAAGATGATGCATCACATTTCTGGGATACATATTGAGAATAAATTAATTGGATGTGAGGTGGATTATTTCAAGTCTATGATTGATGAAATAAAGTCCACATTTACCATATCTATAGAAGGAATCATTAGAAGTGTCGAGGATACATATTGTGATACTTTTGTTTCAGATACTCCCCTCCTACAGAGTTTGATGTCGATCAGATATAGACAATTTTCTAAGAGGATATGCTTGCTGCATCTACCAGTGCTTTAGGGAGGGTCATTGATCAGCCCAAAGAGTCATTGAGTAGAATTATGTACACTTCAGATATTGTTATTAATTTAATTACCAAATATTCCCATGATATTAATGATAAAATGGAAACCATAACCAAGACCATTAATTACTATCTATCTTAGATTAGCACAAAGAATGAAATTGATGCCGATTTCAAATTCTAGGCTGAGAATTTAAGATTACCTCTTATGACTCCAACATTCAATAAGTATGTACAACATATCTAAGACATGAACCCAATGTTTATCCATTTTAATGGAATAGAAATATGATTTATTTATTTTGATGTAATGGATTGGCCAAATCATAGTGGATTTCATCAATCTCATTAATCCTTTTCTTTATGTCCATGGCCAATAAGTGGTTTCCCAATAAGTCGTTCAAATTACTCATGATTTGTCTCTCTGACCATGAGTTGATTGAAATCCATTATAACCTTTTCTTCCTCAGTTACATATTTTCCTATTTCCTCATACTAATGAGTGAATACACCACTTTCTAGTTGTGAATTTTGAACGTCATCCTCAGATTGTTCCTGGAATCTCTTTTCGTGTTCCATTTATTTTACCTTGTCCTAGAACATCTTCCTTGGATATAGAGTAAAGAAAATTCTAATGAAAAAGAATTGATAGAACCCTATGTTAAATATTTAACATTATTTATATTGGATGAGATACCTTTTTTATTGTATTTGGGATGTAATAACTTTTTGAGAATCATATTGAATGCCTTTGATATTTATTACTCAAGTATTTTATTCTTATATTTGCAATTAATTTCTTTATCTTTTTTATAATAAAAGGTGGATAATTTTATAGAATATTGGAAAACCATGTGTATATTGTGGTTTATTAAATTATTTTATATAATTTATAATTTATATTATATGTTTTCAATAATTATATTCATGGTTTTTATACTTAATCTCTTTGAATTTTTGATACGATATTCACATACTAGGAATGCAATGTTCTAAGTTATAATACCTTGCATATCATGTTTAAGCTTATGTAATATTTATCATGCCATGATTTGGATCATGAAAAGGGGTATATAGTTGACCACATAGTTTTAATGATAAAGAAATGATTCTGACCATGTTAATAATTTTTATTTTTCATTGTAACGAATCTGTATTCTGATTTATATGAAAAAATTGTCTATGTATGAGACACTAGTGAAGATGGAAATTCAAACTCAAGAAACCATTGTTCATGATTTTTCATTTGCATTAAAATCACACTAAGTTTAAGATAACTCCTTGATACCACACAACCATAATTTCTTATGGTTGATCTGAAAAATTGACAAATTATGAGACACCATCAGTTGACACACCATGAGGAAGTCATGCCACTAGAACTAAAATTTGGCTATGTTTGAGATACTATCATGTTAGGAACATCCAATGTTATATAACCAACAGAAAATATAATCTAATTTCAAGACACCAACAAACCCCACATCACCAGGCCAGACACTACTAGTTGAGACACAACCATCATTTTGGAAATTTGGCTATGTCCGAGACACTGCTAGTGCCATACCTTAAGAGCGAGACACAGTCAGATTTTGAGAAACCTCCAATCTAAGACACCACCAAAATTTTCCCAACTTTTATTTTTAAATTAAATTATTTTAAAGGATATATTTATTAAATTAAATTACATTTACTATTTTAATGATTCTTTGAAAAAATTATCGATAGAAATCATTTAAAATGTGACTGACCATGTAGTATGGGGAAGAAGTTGATCCGAATATTCTCCATTATTTTGATAATAATGGTGCATCAAACTCCATCATGAAAATATAGATATATATATTGAATTTGATGTATGAGAAGTGATAATTAATGATTTAGACTGATATAATTATGAATGTTTGAACTCTTATTAAACACACATATAGTTTTACTTGGTACAAACATTCGGATGGGAAGATAAATTGAACCATCCCATATAGTTAAATAATTATATCAAGGAACAAGAGTCCAAGAAACTCATTTTTGATAAAGTATTCAAAATAATCCTTCTCATGCATCTCTATTGAATACAATCAAAATTCACAAGCTTCATTTCATCTGACCAAGCACTTATAAACTCTAATCTTGATGATTTCATTGTTTTGTTTTTATTTATTTCTTTTTGAAGTGTGTGTGTATATAACCTATTTTATCACACACACACATTGTATCCTAAGATAAAATGGAAGATACTTGATTTATCCTCATGATATTTTCATATTTTTTTCTCCCATTGATTAGCCTCGTAGAGGCACTTGTGTGGCCATCTTACTCTTAATCCCACAAATAACTATTGAAGTGGTCATGTGTGACCCAGATAGTGTGTTAACTATTGAAAATCATGATCTGCGTAGTGTATCATCTTGTTTGTTTTATATAAAATTCATTGTGGCGGGTGATCACTAAGTGGAGAATATTATGTCCTGACTTGATGTCGAACCTCATCTATTCATAATTTATTCTTTCCCTTTTTAAATTTTTACGTTATTTCCCTTTAAAACTAAATTCATTTTATGTGTAAAAAAATATATACTTTGAAATTTTATCTTAATTTATGTTCATATAGTAATTTGATCAAGAAAATGGATTTCAAAGGATTTAATAATATTATATATTGTTTATCTGAGACCTAATCAATACATTCATAAATCTTTAGAAATATTATGATCTATATCATACTAATTATTTTTAAAAAATTGGCTATTTAATATTCTCTATGTTATTTCAAAATAAGACTTCTAGACATAATTTTAGTTGGGTACATAAATAAAAAATATAAGGCCCCTGCCTTAAACCTTACTTAATCATGAATTAAATGAATAATTCACATAGAGGATCTTTTCAGGTTTAGAGTTTTAGAGAATTAGGTCATAACTATTACATCTCAAAAGATTACATAGTAGACACTTCTACTAAGTTTCCATAAAATAATAAAAAAAACTCTTAAAAAGAAACATTTCTAGTTCCATGTTTTAGATAACATGTCTTTCCTTGAACCCATCCTTGACCCTATTCATCTTTAAGTCATGTGGAAAACATTTCAAAAAATTGGGATGAGCATAAAAAGCCCAGTAAAGGGTACACAAAAAAGGAAAACTATTAGTTTTTTCAAAACAATAGGTAAACCATGAATACTTTACCAAAGTAATACTTTTCACCTTTATGAAGTAGTAAAAAGTATTCATGGAATAAAAGTCCATTACTTACCCTTTTGTAACCAAAATATTACCATAAAACCCATATAAAGAACACATAACATATAAAGGTAACATGGGACATAAAAATACTTAAATGGAATAACCATACGGTCGACTTCCACACATACTTAATGGAATAGCCATACGGCCAACTTCCATACCCAATGCATTGGAGGTTATGACGTAACCACCCGTCATGGGATTCACGACACCACCCATCATATGTTTTATCATGTAACCACCCGTAAAATGTCCATGTACCATCCTTACACATAAAATATTGAAAATATAAACATTTTAATAACAAAAATTCATTTGCAATCACAATAAGTAACTCCAAGATATTGAATTAATCAATCCATTTTCAAAAACCATTTAAAAGAGATTTTTGAATCAAAGTGTCCCATACCACTTTGAAGATTTTAATAGAATTATAACTTTAAAACATTAATATCCATATAAATAAATACTGAAAACCATTTTGAAAACCTGTACATTAAAGATAAAGATTTAGAATAATGAATCTTTATAACATTTAAAATGATATTTTTGTTAAAGTGTTTTTAAATAAATGAGAGACAGTTGAATACAAATATTTGCGGAATAAAATTTAATCCGATCATTATAATATCATGAGAATAAAGGTATTCATGATATAATATGTCAAAGGATAGTATACACACCATATAAGAGTGAATTGGTGCATAACAACAGTGAAGTCTCAATAGAAATTGTAAATTGAGATGAAATCCATTATAAAGATGGTATCCTTAAATTAAGGATAAATCTATCACACAATTATGTGTGAGAAATATAAATACACCAAATATAGGTGGATATTAAGAGTGAAACAATCAAAGGTCATTCACACATAATCATGGAAAAACAAAACCAATGACATAGGTATTTAACTCAATGAAATGAGATTGGGTTACTATTTCCCATACAAGTTCGTAAGAATTTATCAATGGGATGATTATGTGTAGAAATAGTATATCTACACAAAGGTTTGTGGAAATTACAACATGGAGATTCCACACATAATCTTGTCATAATAAAATCAAGAAGTAGTGGTTTAACCCAAAGAATTGAATGTGGGTTAAGAAGTTCCCTTTTAGAAATCCGACAGCCTAACGACGTCTCTTTAAAATTCAGAAAATGAGTTGATGAGAGGGAAAATGGTATCTCATCACTTGTAAATTTTTTTTACATAAATAAGGATATAGAAGAACATATCCCAACTTAATAGTATGTGAATTAAAAGATATAACAAAATATGTCTTTTAAAAAGAGGAGTGTGAAAGGTCCCCTTACCGAGTTGGGTAACTTTCGAAATGTACACCCCATGGAAGAAGGGTCATACAATGAATATGTAAATACCCATAAATGAAATTATAATACACAAAGTTTATAATAATGGGAAGTACATACACCACTAAAAGGAAATAGTGGAAATCATAGCATAAATGTCACGGGAATAAAAGTGAGATGAAAAATCCCTTACGAAAACTCGGCAGCCTAACGACGCCACTTAAAACTTCCAAAAAATGGATTTATGATATAAAATAGGGTCTCTCATAATATTAAAATAAAAATTACAGTATGAGAAATATAAAATATCATCCCCAAACATAATAAATATGAGCTTAAAAGAAATGACATAAAAGAGAGTACTTAAAATGAAAAAGAGAGGTTGGATCCCTTACCTCGTGTTCGATATGACTCGATCGTTATTTAATATCCAGAATAATAAAATTTGGTCAATTTATAATTTCATAAGGACCTCCTTTAAATATTATTATTCAGTTCATATCACATATTATAATGTTATAATAATTTGTTAATAAAGTGAGTTCATATCAGATGTTTTTGTTGATGTTCGGTACATGAGTAAAAATTGAACTTGTTGGAAAAGAATTTTCCATGTAGTTATAGGTACATCATATCAAGAATATTATTTATGTTTTAAATATCATATATATATAGTATATATTCATTTTATACTATTACATAGAATTTGGAAAAAAAATTAAACGCACTGTTCATGGAGACGGTAGGTCGTACGTATGCATGAACGCAACTTTCA
Source organism: Viscum album (assembly GCA_963277665.1). Lineage (NCBI taxonomy): Eukaryota > Viridiplantae > Streptophyta > Magnoliopsida > Santalales > Viscaceae > Viscum > Viscum album. Next base: position 323,647,481 of record OY728127.1, read on the forward strand.
TTTTTGTCATATTAATGGAATTAAAACAAAATGAAAGATATATATATTATAATTCCAGAATGATATATATCATTTAGATGTAATATATTACATATATATCCATTATATATATGTAATTATAATAGTAAATAACATTTGGAGATAAGAAATGAAATGTACCGTTCATGGAGACGGTATGTCGTACGTACGCATGAACACTAATTTCACTTTTTTTGTATTCACTGAAATAATAATGATATAAAGGTATATTATAATTACAGTAGGATATCATATGTAATACAATTAATTACATCCTTTATACGTCCCACATATGGCATTAACGAATCAAATCACTTTGAGGGGGCGGTTGTCCGCACTTCCTAAAATGTAGATATCGCATTTACCCATAATGGAAACCATAAAGGTATTACATAAATGAAAAATAAATAAGCTTAAGGAAAACATAAACATATTATATATCATATATAAATATATTGACATCTTAATGGACACCTTTGAAGGTGTTAAAAGAATATTGAACAATCATCGTTTCGTGAGGTAGTAATTCACCATCCACAGAAACAGTATGTTCTTTAACCATTAGACAAAGGTTTGTGAAAGTGTAGATCGAATACTTCTTATAAAAACATCCTTGTATATTTAATATACTGGCGTTGTTACAAAAAATATTAATAAAAAGAGTTTAGGGGTTTGTAGAAGCAAAATAAGACAAAAGAGCACAAGGGAAGACATTACCTTTAAATCGGGTAACTCTCTTTTATTTGAGCTCTAAGGATTACATGGAAATGATTCTGTCCAAAGTGAGGCTTCAATGATGATGAGAGGGATGTGGAGAGATAAAATGGGCAGGGTTTGTCCGAGCCGAAGGCTGAGAGGTGTGTGTAAGGTGGTATAGGTGGGGGCCTTTTATAAGAGGAGAGGAGGGGCACTGTTGGAAAGTTATAAAATATTACATTATTATAAAATGTTTTTCGGAATTAAAAGGTCCAAAAAGGATATATTTCTAGGATAAGTTGATAAGGTTTCTAAATACACCCATCCAATAGGTTTATGACAAGTTTAAGACTTATATTCCACCGTATCTTCTCATTTTATTTAAATCGTTCATTTATGAGGTAATCACTGCATCATCACAGTGTCATAAATAAATAAATTTATTTAATGTCTAAAAATTATAAAAAAACTATCATGATGTAAGAAATATTTTTATCTTTCTAATTAATATTTATAGTAAAAAATATGACTTGAATAACCCCATTTAAAAATTGTTTTAATAAAACAACTCATGTTTGTGACATTATTATTTTAACATTAAATAAAATGTTATTTATGTCATTTTCCTACAAAGTGGCTCCATGGGGTCCATAAGTTGACCTATGTATTATCTTGGTCTTACATGACACATATAATGAGGGTAGGACATGTGTCTAGGTCATTTCATATTTTTAAAACATTATTTTTACCTTAAATTACACTAATTACCTTTAATCGCGATTAATAAAACTTAAAAGTTACTATTCACCAAAAACTATTTTAATTTCATTGAACCACATTTTACTTCTTAATGAAAACCATGTATGTAGGATTTTAGAAAATCAAATCACAGAAGTGGCAATGTTTTATTTAAATGAAAAATGAGTTTCTTTAACTACCACTTAGTGGTTTCACTATTCATCCAAAATTAAAGTTTTTTAGAAAAATACCAAAAATCCCCCCTAAGATATATTTGATATTCCGAATTCAAAAATGATGTCTATTTTAAAAAATTCAAAACATATAAGTTACATTAATTAATTTAATAATTAATTCCTGCTGTCAGAGCAAATAGCGTGTTTTTATGAAACAATAAGTATCAAAAGATTGACACTAGTTTAAGTCCAATTTCAAGATGAAATTAATTCCAATGACCACTATTGGATTAAATGGTAAACATATATTCTAATTTAAGTTTAAAACCAATTAAAAATATAATCTAATCATATTAATAAATTAGATTAAAACAAGTATTTGAATTGAAATACAACATTTTTAACTATTCATTAAAAAATGAACTTTATCCGAAAAATACCAAAAATTTACACAAAGTAAATTTTGATGTCCCGATTCTAAATAAGAATTTTATTTTTTCAAATATAACTCATAAAATTGTCAAAAAGTGGATTTAAAAGGGGTTCGTCATCAAAAGGCGGTTAATCGACCTTTTAAAGAATATTAGAATGTTTACACTTAAAATTGGATTCATTCGCATTTTTAATCCTCTAACATTTTTTGTAAAAAGTGAAAATATTTGACAAACATATATAATCATTTTGTAGTTAGTTATATTCATTCCATCCATTACAATGACCAGTCATTAACTACAATTTAAAATAATATTATTTTATTATTAGAGTGCAACTTAAGATTCCCAAGAAACTCGTTGTTGCATATTTGGTACGCCATCGAGCATAGCATCCCCTTTAATGTTATATTAAACTTTTATTCACAAATATGGATAAATGTGAAAATTTAACATTCTTTATTTACCTGGGGTGTTACATCCTTCCCCCTTTTGGAAATTGCATCCTCGATATTTTAAAATTGGGCTTGGAAACTTCATTGAAAATCCCACATCAGAACAAGAGTCAGTAAACCAATCACTTTAAAATAAAGAAAGTGAAGTACAAAGGTCACCCGAGTTAACTCATACTAGGATTCCATGTAGGAAAACATGGATATGGAGGAAAAAACAAATGGTCATGTTCTGAGGGAGAGTGATAGTAAACATGTCTAGGAGAAAGTTAACCATAAGAAAATCCCAAAATTGTGATGGGTTAAATGGTATTCGATTCCCCAGTAGGAAAAGTTAACAGACAACATTTTTGTTTTAAGTTAATATTCATTGAGGAATTTATTTTTGAGCTTAACTAAATCATAATGAAACATACTTACTTGTCAAGTAGACTTTCAACTTTTACTTGATTCCTTAATCAAACTCATATTTTCTCCAAAAGACTAGTATTTAGGAAGACTTTTTCGCATTAAGAGTACTATAATAAACTTCTTGAGAATCACCTAATCCACAAAAGAGAACTATATATTTCCCATGTTTTTAGACAAAATACAAAACCAAAAATTGTTATAACATGATCCACAAATGAATAATCATTTATAAAAAATAAAATCTATTCTTAATCTCCAAAATTTGTCCAACAAACCCTTTGTTCAACGAAGACCATTAGATAAACAATTTGTCCATAAAATTTTTCAAAGTAAACCAAACTAAGATTGAAACCCAAATATTTGAAGGATTTAATGACATAGTCTTCCAAGGTACAAATTAACATTTATCTCAAAATAACATCAGTTGGTCTTAAAGTCTCATATTGAAAAGTAATTAACCTAATCACACATCCTCTATGATAGTTTAATAATTTCCATAGATAACCCAAAATAAACTTACTCTTGATTCATAAAATCATCTAACTAAAAAGAATTAGTCAAACTAACCAGGGACTTCACGTTTTCCAGTGGTAGGCGATAAATACATGTCACACTTTGGTTGTGGGTTCGATTCCCACTGCTTTTTCCGACGCGACGAGTTGTCACACGGTCTGCATGTTGTCCTTTTTCCAATAGTACATAATTCTTAAATCATTCACCAAAATGAGATAAAATCATCAAAAATAATCATAACATATTTTAACCTCAAGTTTATCTCATGCCTTTCATTTTCCATCATAACATATAATTACCCATAATTACCTCAAAAGTAAGGATCATATAAACCCTAATGGTTACCTTTATAATTATTACCTGAACTTCCACATCGATTGGTCATCTCGTACATGATGCATTATAGAACATACCAAGGTACAAGTGGTTTATCATGACTCCTTAATAGTTGTTTTAGAACAACCATTAGGTTCCTCATTGAATCCCCCATTTCATCCAGTCTCTTAATCAGAGAACCACCACAGTTTCCTTCAAACCTATTATCACTTTGGTTCCTGCTAGATCCATCCATTCACTAAAATGAGAAATGTCAGTGTGAGTATATCAACAAAACCATCATGTACTAATGAGGAAGATAAACACTAAGATATACTTACTCATTCAATTTATCAAAACTTGGACTCTTTCTGAAATCCTAACCATTACGGTAATGTCACTTATTCTTAGAGAATACCCTAACCTCTAAAGTTATCTAAACCGACCTCTGATACCAACTATAAGGCCCCAGCCTTAAACCTTACTTAATCATGAATTAAATGAATAATTCACATAGAGGATCTTTTTAGGTTTAGAGTCTTAGAGAATTAGTTCATAACTATTACATCTCAAAAGATTACATAGTAGACACTTCTACTAAGTTACCATAAAATAATAAAAAAACTCTTAAAAAGAAACATGTCTAGTTCCATGTTTTAGATAGAAATTCTTTCCTTGAACCCATACTTGAACCTATTCATCTTTAAGTCCTGTGGAAAACATTTCAAAAACTTGGGATGAGCATAAAAATCCCAGTAAAGGATACACAAAGAAGGAAAACTATTAGTTTTTTCAAAACAATAGGTAAACCATGAATACTTTAGCAAAGTAATACTTTTCACCTTTATGAAGTAGTAAAAAGTATTCATGGAATAAAAGACCATTACATAACCTTTTGTAACCAAAAGATTACCATAAAACCCATATAAAGAACACATAACATATAAAGGTAACTTGGGACATAAACATACTTAAATGGAATAACCATACGGTCGACTTCCACACATACTTAATGGAATAGCCATACGACCAACTTCCATACCCAATACATTGGAGGTTATAACGTAACCACCCGTCCTGGTATTCACGGCACCACCCGTCATATGGTTTATCACGTAACCACCCATAAAATGTCCATGTACCATCATTACACATAAAATATTAAAAATATAAACATTTTAATGACAACATTTCATTTTCAATCACAATAAGTAATTCCAAGATATTGAATTAATCAATCCATTTTCAAAAACCATTTAAAAGATATTTTTGAATCAGCGTCCCATAAAACTTTGACGATTTTAATAGAATTATAATTTTAAAACATTAATGTCCATATAAATAAATACTGAAAACCATTTTGAAAACACGGACATTAAAGATAAATATTTAGAACAATGAATCTTTAAGACATTTAAAACGATATTTTTGTTAAAGTGTTTTAAAAAAAAGAGAGACACTTGAATACAAATAATTGCGGAATAACATTTAATCCGAGCTTTATAATATCCGGAGAATAAAGGGATTCATGATATTATATGTCAAATGATAGTATACACACCATATAAGATTGAATTGGTGCATAACAACAATGAAGTCTCAATGGAAATGTAAATTGAGATGAAATCCATTATAAAGATGGTATCCTTAAATAAAGGATAAATATATCACATAATTATGTGTGAGAAATTTAAATACACCCAATATAAGTGGATATTAAGTGTTAAAAAATCAATGTTCATTCACACATAATCATGGAAAAACAAAACCAATGACATAGGTATTTAACTCAATGAAATGAGATTGGGTTATTTTTTCCCATACTAGTTCATAAGAATTTATCAATGAGATGAATATGTGTAGAAATTGTATATCTACACAATGGTTTGTGGAAATTAAAACATAGATATTCCACACATAATCTTGGCATAATAAAATCATGAAGTATAGGTTTAACCCAAAGAATTGAAAGTGGCTTAAGAAGTTCCCTTTTAGGAATCTGACAGCCTAACGACGTCACTTTAAAATTCAGAAAATGGGTTGATGAGAGAGAAAATGGTATCTCATCACTTGGACATAAAATTTACATAAATAAGTATATATAATAACATATCCCAACATAATAGTATGTGAATTAAAATACATAACAAAATAAGTCTTTTAAAAAGAGGAGGGTGAAAGGTCCCCTTACCGAGTTGGGTAACTTTCGAAACGTACACCCCAAGGAAGAAGGGTCATACAATGAAGATGTAAATACCCATAAATGAAATTATATTACACAAAGAGTATAATAATGGGCAGTACATACAACAATTAAAGGAAATAGTGTCAAACGTAGCATAAATGTCATGGGAATAAAAGTGAGATGAAAAATCCCTTACGAAAACTCGGCAGCCTAACGACGCCACATAAAACATCCAAAAATGGATTTATGAGATCAAATAGGGTCTCTCATAAAATGAAAATAAAAATTTCAGTATGAGGAATATAAAATAACATCCCCAAACATAATAAAGATTAGCTTAAAAGAAATGAAATAAAAGAGAGTACTTAAAAAGAAAGAGAGAGGTTGGATCCCTTACCTCGTGTCCGACATGACTCGATCTCTCTTTAATCTACTGAATAATAAAATTTGGTCAATTTATAATTTCTTTAGGAAATCCATTAAAGATTATTATTCAGTTCATATCACATATTATAATGTTATAACAATTGGTTAATAAAGTGAGTTCATATCAGACGTTTTTGTCGATGTTCGGTAAATGAGTAAAAATTGAACTTGTTGGAAAAGAATTTTCCATGTACTTATAGGTACATCATATCCAGAATAGTATTGATGTTTTAAATATCATATACATCCAGTATATATTCATTTTATACTATTCCATATCATTTTGAAAAAAAATTAAAAGCACCGTTCATGGAGACGGTAGGCCGTACGTACGCATGAACACTACTTTCATTTTTTGTCATATTAATGGAATTAAAACAAAATGAGATATATATATATATATATTATAATTCCAGAATTATATCTATAATTTAGATTTAATATATTAAATATATATATACGTTATATATATTTACTTATAATAGTACATAACATTTGGAGATAAGAAATGAAATGTACCGTTCTTGGAGACGGTAAGCCGTACGTACGCATGGACGCTACTTTCATTTCTTTTTTTTCTATTTTTTTGTATTAAATGAAATAATAATTATATAAAGGTATATTATAATTCCATTAGGATATCATATGTAATAAAATTAATTCCATATTTTATACGTCCCACATATGGCATTAACGAATCAAATCACTTTGAGGGGGTGGTAGTCTGCACTTCCTAAAATGAAGATATCGCGTTTACCCATAATTGAAACAATAAAGGTATGCAATAAATTAAAAATACAGAAGCTTATGGAAAACATAAACATATTATATATCATATATAAATATATTTACATCTTAATGGCCACCTTTGAAGGTGTTAAAGGAATATTGAACAATCATCGTTTCCTGAGGCAGTAATTCACCATCCACAGAAACTGTATGTTCTTTAACCATTAGACGAAGGAGTGTGAAAGTGTAGCTAGAATACTTATTATAACAACATCCTAGTATATGTAATATACTTTTTTTGTTACAATATAAAGTAATAAAAAGAGTTTGGGGGTTTGGAGAAGAAAAATTAAACAAAATAACACAAGGGAAGACATTACCTTTAAATCAGGTAACTCTCTTTGATTTGAGCTCAAAGGCTTCCTTGGAAAGGATTCTGCCCAAAGTGAGGCTTAAATTATGAAGAGAGGGATGTGGAAAGATTAAATGGGCAGGGTTTGGCCGAGCCAAAGGCTTGAGAGGTGTGTGTAAGGTGGTAGAGGTGGGGGCCTTTTATAAGAGGAGAGTAGGGGCACTCTTGGACAGTTATAAAATATTACTTTATTATAAAATGTATTTCGGATTTAAAAGGTCCCAAAAGTATATATTTCAAGGATAAGGTGATAAGGTTTCTAAATACACCCATAAAATAGGTTTTTGAAAAGTGTATGACTTATATTTCACCCTATCTTCTCATTTTATTTAAATCGTTCATTTATGAGGTAATCACTGCATCATCACGGTGTCATAAATAAATTAATTTATTTAATATCTAAAAATTATAAAAAAATGTCATGATGTAGGAAATATTTTTATCTTTCTAATTAAAATTTATAGTAAAAAATATGACTTGTATAACCCTGATTAAAAATTGTTTTAGTAAAACAGCTCGTCTTTGTGAAATTTTTATTTTATCTTTAAATAAAACGTTATTTATGTCATTTTCCTACCAAAGTGGCTACATGGGGTCCCCAAGTTGACACATGGATTGTATTTGTCGGCCATGACACATTCAATAAGGTTAGTACATGTGTCTAGGTCATTTAATATTATTAAAACATTATTTTTACCTTAAATTACACTAATTATCTTTAATCGTGATTAATAAAACTTAAAAGTTACTATTCACCAAAAAATATTTTAATCTCATTGAACCACATTTTACTTTTTAATGAAAACCATGTATGCCCGATTTTTGAAAATAATATCACAGAAGTGGCAAAGTTTCATTTAAACGAAAAATCTGTTTCTTTAACTACCACTTAGTGGTTTCACTATTCTTCTAAAATTGATGTGTTTCAAAAAAAATACCAACAATTCCCCCTAAGATATATTTGATATTCCGAATTCAAAAATGACGTCTATTTTAAAAAATTCAAAACATATAAGTTACATTAATTAATTTAATAATTAATTCCCACTGTCAGAGCAAATAGCGTGTTTTTATGAAACAATAAGTATCAAAAGATTGACACTAGTTTAAGTCCAATTTCAAGATAAAATGAATTAAATCGACCACAATTGGATTAAATGGTAAAAATATATTCTAATTTAACTTTAAAACCAATTCAAAAGATAATCTAATCATATAAATAAATTATATTAAAAAGGGGTTTTGAATTAAAATACAACATTTTTCACTATTCATTAAAAAATGAACATTATCAAAAAAATACCAAAAATTTACACAAAGTAAATTTTGATGTCCCGATTCTAAAGAAGAATTTTATTTTGTCAAATATAACACATAAAATTTTCAAAAAGTGGATTTAAAAGAGGTTCTCCATAAAAAGGTGGTTAATTGGCCTTTTAAAGAATATTAGAATGTTTACGCTTAAAATTGGATTCATTCGCATTTTTAATCCTCTAACATTTATTATAAAAAGTAAAAATATTTGAAAAGATATATAATCATTTTGTAGTTAGTTCTGTTCATTCCTGCCACTACAACGTCTAGGCGTTAACTACAATTTAAAATAATATTATTTTATTATTAGAGTGCAACGTAAGATTCCCAAGAAACTCGTTGTTGCGTATTGGGTACGCCATAGAGCATAGCTTCCCCTTTAAAGTTATATTAATATTTTATTCACAAATATGGATAAATGTGAAAATGTCATATTCTTTATTTACCTGAGGTGTTACAAAAAACCATTGATTCCAAATGTTGGTTGGATTTAGTATCTCAAGGGCGGGGGGGGGGGGGGGGGGTCGAGTAACCAATATATTGTATGCATACATTCTTTTTTGTCTTTTTTATGTATTGTTTTTTGAAAATTAACTCCCACATAATTATTTTATGATACAAGGTGGATGTCTCCAAACAATGGGAATCAAGAATTCCCTTCTGGCCCTGTTAGTGTTGGATCAGTTATTCGGTTACCATGGTACATGGGAATGTTTGTTAAAAGTTTAATCCTTCTCATTAATCCATTAGAAAAGATTATGTTCTATTAGATTCTACTATCTAATTTCATAATAACATGGTGTAGCTTGACACCACATTTCATGTAGAGAATCATAAGGATCCATTTGATTAATATTTTAGAATATATTTTTATATGGGAATCCCACTACATTATTATGTTGATCCCAGCATAATTGGAAATCCATTGAACTTAACCATAACATGTTCTATAGTGTATAAATGGTTCTCTCATACTGAATAATGATATGGGGGTTAAAATATGTTCTAAATATTATTACTATATTCAACACTTGGTGATGTATTAAAAAATGGTAAATATTAGTTCTCAATCTGATATAATGTAGAGTGGTAATCCATGTTGTTTTGACACCTCCATAAAATGTATCATACTGAGTAAATAAAGAGACAAATATTCTCAATTATAAATTAATATAACGAAATTTCAAGGAAATTTAATACAATCGAGATGGAATTTTTCCTTTTAGATATCATGGGGATTAATATAATTAAATCTAGTGTAATGTTTTATGAACTTCATAATATTATGTGAAATGTTACCATCATATCCATTGACTTATTTCATTCAGCTTTGACACCATGGAATACTATGAATTGATAAAAAATTTCTTTAATAACCCTTTTAATTTCATCACACTTTAATATTTAAATAAAAACTATATAAATCATAGTGATTCATTAATTATTTGAGAAGCATGATCAATTCAAATCATCTTGAATATCCCTTTTTAGATTTGGTTTTCATGGGAAACACATCAAAGTTCAAAACCATATATCTCAGAGTTTATAAAATCATGAACTCTGAAATATTCACTATATTTTTCTATGTCTCAAATAGTAAATTATGTCCATTGAAATTATCTCAACAATGGATAGTTTAATTTTTACTATGAAATGTAAGATAAAAATCCTTTTGTTATTCTCATATCTATGCTTTTCACATCCGTGAATATTGGATCCATTGAAATCCTCATAAAAGATATGGTTGTTAAATCCTTTATTCATTGAAAATATTCCACTTTGGTCGAGTTCATTAAGGGTAGTGATTGAAAAGTCATAATCCTTGATGAAAAAAAATCTTCATTGGTGTGTATTATTATCATTTTATTCATCTTATACAAGATTAAATTCTCAAACATTTATATAAATAAATTATCACCATAGAGATAATGTGGTGAATTATCAACATGATAATTACTATACCAAATTATAGATCATGTATTCGGTAGTTCTACTCATGGATCATTAATTATGAAGAAATATTTGCTATAATTTTCTTCTCTTTCATGACTCCCCAATCCAATGACTTTTCTGACACATCGTTGTAGTTTCAAAAACCATAACCACCTATAGGAAAAGAGAATATTGATGCAGTGATTAAACACTTATTGAAATAATTAAATAACACATTTAATTCATCAATCCATCCTAATTTTATTCCATTCTATGTTACATTGGTTAGTGGTGTTGCAAATCATAGTATTTTTATAAAAAAATATATTATAATACCATTTTAATCCAAGAAACTATGGGGTTACATCATATATTTGGTCTTGTAAATTATTTAATTTTATTTTTTCTTAAGGATTAGTAAATATCAATTAACTATGGGTAAAAATATGAAGGATTGTTAATTTATCATTCTAAAACTCACATTTACTTTACATACAACTATTCTATATACATGGGTATTCTGAATGTCATTTAAATTATTCTCAGGATACACCTTCCAATTGGTGTGGATAAGAATATAATCTACGAATAAACTACCATTTTTTTCAGTTTAATAATTCAATACTCTTTTATTTATGTCCTTGATGATTGATGGAGCATTATTGAGGCCATATAGATTGACAATGAAGTCATATTTCTCATGAATTGTAAGAAAATATGTCTGTGATATCACCCTTCACTATTACTTGATAATATCCCAATTAATGACCCCCCTTGGAGATATATTGGTATCTAAATATCTAATTACTCATAACATCAATTTTTGTTACCGGATAAATTTTATTTATCATGATCTAGTTGAGCTCATGGTAATCGATGTAAAGACATGTTGACCCATCATTCATATAAATAAAATGGGCTAATGCACCCCATGTTGAATCATATTGATATATAATATCAATATCCATATTATTTTGTAGATGATTCTTTATCTACATAATTTCAATAGTGGTCATTATACTAGATTATTTTATAATTTTGATTTTCTGGGTATATGTAAATTTGACAACTCATCCTCTCATCAAGAATAAATATAATATAATTCATAGAAAAAAATAATAGAAAATAATAATACCATAGTAATTATATCATGGATGAACATATCCTTAGTCTCGACCATTTAACCAAGATATTTTTATTAACAATGAAATAATATCGATGACTAATATGTTCATTATGAAATATAATCATCTTCATCCCAGCACTATTATAGAATTGGCATTGAGAGTGATTTTCCCTTAAATTTGAAATGTTATAAAATAGGTTGATGGTTTATTAAAAATTTTTATTATTCCAACAAATTATTGAGTGACACTCATCAAAAATATCTTGCTATGTTCTCCTTAATCCCTCACATAAATATTTTTTTAGCCCCCTTGAGTTAATTTATATTATGATTCATTAATTTTGTTTACATGTGAGATATTTTACTATCCCCCCCCTGATATTTCAACATATTTAAATTTGTTTCTATCTAAATATATTTTATAACATTTATATTTTATTATATATATTTTGAAAAAGAGGTAATATCATACAATTTATTCATTGTTATCATTGCCTCAAATATCTTTGGATTTTTATATACTTGACTCTAACCCACCAATAAAGTAGTCAAAATTACATTCATGTTCAATGACCAATAAGAGTCATAGCTATAATCCATGTACTATTATCTTTATCATCACAAATGAATTCATATTACAGTTACATGATTCCAAACTGCACATCTCTATTTTGTGTCAGATATCGCGATCAATGTATTTATAAAAAAACTATTTCGATAATTGCTTCCAAACCATTTCTTGGGTCTCATCATATAAAATAAATTTCCTTATCATCATCATCCTTGGACCATATTAACCCTATATGAGGTAAAAAATAAGTACAAACATCTCTATTACATTTCAATGAACAATATATAATATAATTAATATTGATTAGATAATTGTAATGTGAATAATGGTTTGGAAAATCCAATAAATATTTGTTAATTTATCATATAAAATAATCTATAGAAAATTTCTATTTCATATTTTGATGAGGGGATCCTCATAATTAATTTTACTGTTAAAAAAATTATTTTGAGAAACTAATTTTAGGATGACAATTACTCTAACAGTCATATGGTCTAGCTTCTAATTTTGTTAGTCACCACATTACCCCTCATAGTGAGTGTCAACTTGGTTTCTCAAATTCCCAAACATTTTGAAACAAAATGGAAAAATAATTCACGATAATTTACAATCTATTTCCAGATTTAATGGGAATCAAATATCATTAATGTTAAAACAGAAAGATGACATAAATTCTCTAACATATGAATTTCTTGGATTCCATCTATGTTTCATGTGATCATTTTCATTATATAAGATATTATGGTAATTTTTGTTCCATTACTAATGGATTATAAAGAGTTTCTGAATTTACTATAGATTATCCCTAATTATTGTGAAACAAAGTGTGTAAGGATGCCACTTTTCTATGAACCATATCACGATCTAGTAATTACCAATGTTCCTTTTCAATTGTATTACCAATTGGTAAAACTAATCTAGAGCCACATCTTCTTATAGTACCCATAATTGGATGAATTTTAATGCAATGAACATACAATATAATTTAGGTACGTAGTCTTATCCCCATGGTTTTAATTAGGGTTCTATTAACATAATCCCAAAAATCTAGAAATTACTATGATTCCAACATGGGAAAACAATTTTTTAATACACCATTACTATTAAATTTTTTATATAAAGGTACAAAGAGTAAAATATGATAAGATTTTGAATCTTAGTTTCATTTTGAAATTATATACATTTAAGAATAACATGAAATAGGGGTATTATAAGATTATTTAAAAAATCCATTACATACACATCAAATTCAAATTCAATTTTTATACTATATGGGATGTCCTGGGGATGTACATAAGAATGCGATGAACTATAAATTCCATTAAAAAGTATTCAATTCATAACATGATGAATATAATAATTTTTTTTCAAAAGTAATATCATGAAGAACAAAAAGTTACTATAATCCTAATAATGTTAATTTAAAAATCATATAAAAGATAAGATAATTGAGATATGTAAAATTTGATGAAAAATGAAAAATGAAATCATAAATATATGTCATGTATAATCAGTATCAAAAAAATAAGATAGTGTGATTATAATTATCTAGCATTTAGAAAACATGTTATCTCATGGGGTAATTACATCACCCAATGCATTGGAGGGTTATATTAGTCTAGGAACACTGATCAAATTAATATCATATATATACATATAGGTTCCACCTAGATCATACAACATAATGATTTCATTAATATCATTAAATATCATAAATTAATGAGGGTGGGATAAATATATGGTTTCCCCCAATAATTTAAGGTTAGGTAAATCCGGTCCAATACCGTTGAAAGAGAATAGTTTTGGGTATTCACACTAAATGTCTTTCATGGTAAATAAAAAAATTAATTCTACAATATAGCAGTTTTACATAACGACTCATGAATAAGTTTCATGATAATGAAGGTTTATATCGTAACATGGAAATAATAAATATAGTAAGATGATTTTTTTAAAAAAAATACCCTTATGGACTATTAAAAATCAAAAGGTACAATATATTTATTGATCTAGAATAATGAAGAGAAGGATAAGATCAAGATATTTTATAGGGATATTCTAAAATATTGAGAGAATATTACTATGAAATAGGGAAAAAATGGGAGGGATATTGGGAGGGAAATGATTAGAATGTTTTTCTAAAAGGGTTTCTAGTGAAGAGGAATTGGGGGTTTGGTGGGATTTTTATCAAAAGAGACGTAAACTATTCATTAATTTTTATAAATAATTTTGAAGACTATATGGTTAAATAAAAAATATAATTATTTAAATGGGTTTTAACTTTGGTTTCTTCCAATATGGTGTAGATTAGACTATTTTATATGATTAATAACTTAAATCATTAATAAAATACCCATGTGGATGTCGAAGGGATTCATCACCATAAAGAATTGTTTATTAATCCATAAAATATAATATTTGTTTTAGAAGATACATTAATTTTGTGTAAAAATACCCAAATAACATCAATTAAAAAACTATATTAAAGGAAAAATTAGAATTTTGGACATGGATACTCACTTTAGTATTTATTACATTACATTTGGGGGTTTTCATATTATAATAGATACCATATATTATTATCATAATTATTTGTTTTCCAAAAATTAGACTATCTCACAAAATTATGAAAAAATCACTATTGCATAATTTCATTATGATAATTTAAAAAATAAAATTTTTTAATCAAAAAAATATTTTTTATGAAAATTTACACTCGTAAATAATAAATATCCATTTACTGAATGATATATGTTTTTTATGATGATAATCATTTTTGTTCCTTATTAAATGTACATTTCACTTCATGAAATTTTATTAACATTTCCATTATAATAAATATTACCTAATATGAATAATATAATGAAATTAAATATATCTACAAAATTTTTGAATCCTGAAAAATATTTTCTCTATTGAAAAAATATGTTTTTAAAATATAAAATTTCTGTTTCAACATATCAGTATCTATTTTTTATAAATTTAATTTTTTATTAATTTACTAATTAATAATTACAGAGGTAAATGAAATAATTATTTTATTAAAAATAAAAATGTGAATATTTAGAATTTTATGGTATAGATATATTTCCCCTTTTTAATGTAGTGTATTTTAAATGTGTAATGAGTGTGATGCTGATACTTCTTTGGGGTGGTTCAATGAACACTAATTTGTTCATTATGTCAATAATCACGAGCATCTCATATAATTGGTTTCACTCATGATTTAGTTGTTGAATATAATATTGATAGTGTTTAAGTACAAAACCTATAGATTCTATCTACCCAGAAGGATCCAACAAATTAGCTTAATACGGTTTAATCATTCGGTTTCAGACCATCGGTTCTTCAATCTAAATCAATTAGTATTTACCATCACCCTTAATATAAAACAATCTTAATAGTCAATATACAATTTTTATGTCATTAAAGGTCATGATTCTTAAATTTATCTCCAATATGACATTAAATAAAATTAGTTGTTCCAAAATAATTGTTTTTGTTCAAGAATCTTATATAATATATTCATTTGAAAAATAAATGTATAGAATTTCTATTATTAACATATGGGTCGTTATATATCCTATACATAGACCCTTCACTTTATTTTTACATAGGTTCACTAACCTAATCTCTATATTTACGTTAAAAATCATCACAAATAAATAAATTAATATTATAATTATTTAAATCCTATTCCAATATAAACATCAATGACCCAAGATAAATATGTCACAAATTATAAATTATTCTATCGATTTACATAATTTAAATCACAAAAAGTTAGACATCGAGAAAAGAAAAAGGATTAGTATCATAGATTTAGATACATAATCTTGTTAATTTTATTCACTTGTGATCATTTTAGAATAATCCAAATCCTGTCAACCATTTCTTATATAAATCACATAGTATAAAAATCTTTATAATAAAGTAAATAGAAAAAACAATGGGGTGATCTTATAAACTTATAATGGAAAAAATACAACATAATGTGTCAGATTATAAAAATGAGGGATCACATGAAAATTTATGAATTATAATAACATGAGATCATAAGACCACACATGAATGTCAAAAATCATGATAATGAAACAAATGATAATAATGATAATTAAGAAATAATAAAAGATAATTCATAGCATAAAATATATATGAATATGAAAAAAATTCCATCATGACATAAAATTTAGAAATATGTTTAAAATAATATAAATTCCTAAAACATAATATAATATGGTAATGACTTGAAAATGTGGGATAATTGTAAAAAAATTATTTCAAATCATTTAAAGCCGAGATTCTAGTGAAGCAGTTCACATATGAAATTTTGGGTATGGTAAAATTCCATCCCACTCATCCTTTGGGAACATAACTTACTGCTAAAACAATAACATAAATTTTTTGAATCATGAGATATAAGACATTACCCAATTCATTACATGGAGATATAGGTCCCATACTTATATTAGCCTATATATTTTTGTACCTCTTGAATGTAATAAATTCCTCATCTCTAAAAGTGTTTGCAGTGTATAGGTGGTTGATGTACCATATCACATAAAGTATCTATTAAAAATCCTATTGAGCAATGGAATTATCTATCGGTCATGATATAGATACCATATGTGGGGGGGTTTATATTTATATCTATTTTGGCATGTCTATACCATTGAGTTAGGTTGTAACACAACCCATATGTGGTTATATGTCTTGGAGTGTAGCAACATCATTGGTCATATGACTTCTATGGAATATAGTTGATGGTTCTCAAATATGGTCCCCAAGGTAGATTTATTTAGGTTTTTCTACTTTTATCACACCTTTGACATGGAGCACGTCTATGGAACTGTCTCCACTCAAGGGGATTTAAAATTGGGTTTCATTTTAGAGAGTAATTAATCAATATGGGACTCTCGGTTTGAAAAAATGATTAGTAATATTGAGTTCAATATTTTAAACATCAGATGAGGATATTATTTTCCTTTAGTAGAACAACGGATACCAATAGTAGATCATTTGTTATACATGGTACACTGATCTACATTAGAATGAAAACAAAAAGAGAATGAATTTTTTTCTTAGGGAACATTAGAACTATTATGAGGATTAAAAATATGGAATTCAGTTTTTAGCAGGGAGACCAACACAGCTCAGATAGTTGGGGTTGGGGAGGACCATGAGAGCTTCCAAGTTATATATATGTCTAGAAAATTGTATTTAATAAATAACCACATTTTAATGTGTTTGTAGGATCTAATCGTTAAAAATAACTTGATAGTTTTAATTATATTATTTATTAATTGGGTATGTTACTTTTTTGATTTGATAAAACACATTCTACCAATATACATTATTTTTTATATGAATATCATTTTTATTTTTATGATTTTTATGCTTCATTGGGATATATCATGCTTGTTTTGAAGTACGCACTTATTATTTTATCCATTCCATATTGTTAAGTGTTATGGGAAATCATTTTCTTTAAATGAAAACCAAAAGGGACATAAATTCCATGAAATTATGTTTAATCTTTTCAAATTTTTATAGTTTTGGGAAATTAATTATAAAAAATAGTTTATTGGTATTCATTGATTAAAATTATTTAAAATATTCATGGGTGGTATCATATAGGGATTAATTACATACACCCTATATATTTCTTTTGGAATATTTTGGAATTAGTTTTCTCAAATGTCTAATTGTATTGGAATTATATACTTATGTTTCACTTCTCTATCAACATTGATATCATTTTTGAGGTTATTACATGGTCTCAATGGGTTTACTCATGAGAAGATGGTTTGTGGATTAGTACATTTTGGATGTATATGTTTGAGTTATTAGGTATTCTTCTATTTTTTGGGATTTGTGATTTTGACTTAATATACATTGTTTATGTAATATAATAGAATTTTTTAATGATGTGGTCCTAATGTTTATTGAATTATATTTACTTATTATTACATAATATAATTATTTTATTATAATTAGTTTGAATCAAATTAGGTGGGTTTGGTTTCCCCCATTTCATTGATAGTTCATAACAGATTAAAATGGATGCGACCATTCCCAAGATGCAACTCAATATTACCAATTCATATCACTAACAAGTGGAAATCGAGAACATGCTTATAGTCATGTGACAAATTGTATCAGGTGATGGGATGGGTTGATCAAAAACGGCTCATAACGAAATTTTATCAAATATCCTTTTATTGGTATTCAGTGGTAGAGTAGATCTAATAATATAAAGACTCGGGATTTTGGAATGGAGGATTTCATATGCGTGTATATTTCATGTTGGTTATTGAGTTTCCTTGGGGTTTCACGCATTGCATTTATATTTTCATCATAGTAAATTTTTTTTGGGGGATTTAATGTGTTTCCATTGATTTATGTGAGTTATATGGCGAGCTAGTGAGGTATTTTATGTTTCAGTAAAAATTATAAAAGTCTAAATTTGGTGGATGGTTTTGGAGCATAGTAAATAGTGACCATTCATAACCCACATGTCCTTGTCTATCACCATCAAATGGAACGAGCATCGTTAGAAAATGGGTTTTCTAACATGGTGGAAAATCATGAATTTTTATAAAAATTGTAAATTATTTATTTTTTCACACCATTTTTATTTAACATTTACATTAATTTCTATGAATTTTTTTAATCCTATTTTATGTTTTTATTCATGTTTTTGTGATAATATTTAGACTTATTTTTTAATTTATTGGGATTGGTTTTTTAATTATTTTTTTTATGAAATTTCTTCCAAAAATTTTATCATTTAGGATTCTAGATGGTTTTGTTGGGAATCCCCAATAAGATGATCCTCCAATTGAT
Organism: Viscum album; assembly: GCA_963277665.1. NCBI lineage: Eukaryota > Viridiplantae > Streptophyta > Magnoliopsida > Santalales > Viscaceae > Viscum > Viscum album. The sequence goes on from OY728127.1 coordinate 323,666,772, forward strand.
ATGGATTTTTTTAATAGATGATGTACAAAATCAAGTCAATTTTCATGAGTGTGGTCATGAGAAAGAGTAGACAGTGGATCATGCCTAATAGTTTTCAAGGAGTAATCAACTAGTTTTGATAGGTGATAGGGGACCCAATGAGTATGTTGAGTGTTCAGATAAGAAATAGTGAATATTTATGTTTTTTAGGACCCATAGGAACTGAAATTTTTTATTTTAAACTCATATTCATGAAGTAACATGTAGAAAGTTTTGGGAATCGATGCAGTTAGTGAAGCGACATAAGACTCCCATGTGCTCCAATTTCAAGGTGAATTTTCATCAATCGTACTACCCATATACCATAAAGGAAATGAATTACCATAAGTTATTAACATTAGTGAAATGGTAAAATTCATTGTTGGTATATATATCATGTTTCACAGAGTGGTTCAGAGTCTCTCTTAACTTCCTCAAGAATTATTTCTTCATGTTTCGTCATTTTGAATTGTTCTGGAATCCTAAGATCAAATACGTGATCATTAATCTATATTTACCAACATTTTCAGGGGTGGGTGAGATAAATAATTTAGAAAAAGATGATATGAGTATAAGTACATGTCTTAGTGGTGTCCCTTCAGTGGTTTATTGGCACAACACTCCATCTCATCAATAGCAGATGCAATAAGAGCCTCAATGAGGTCGTATAAAGAGTACATAGAAGTATTCATGTATATTGAAAGTGGATTTTATATGGAATATGACATTTTTTTGGAAATAAGTGTTTTAATGTGGTCAATAAAATCCTAGTATTTGTGAGGATAAATGGAAGTTCCACTAGTGCGGGTGTTCAGGTCTCCTTCAATGCTTTTGAGGGAATATTTATTGGGGGATTGTGTAGTATATATTATAACAACGGTTTCTTTGGTAATGTATGATTCCTATTTGGATAGTGAATTTAATCCTCACATAAATATTATTCTCACTAAATGATGATGAAATAAGGTTGTTAATATTCTAATCACTTTATAGTATCTAGGTTCATTCCCGATGACTCATATTATGGGCCAGGCACTATGAGAGGTATGATGTTTTTTTTCTTCAATGGTATTTATTTTATGTGACCATAGTGAATCCTTTTCTTTTACTCAGTTAATATTCAATATTTATTTTGTATAGAAGTATAGTGGGTAAATTTTTTATGTAATTTATTACCCAATTGGGTAGGATTGACGGGAAAGGCTTCATTTTCATAGTTTTTCAGGTCTTGGTGGAATATTTGAATGTCGTTTGGGACTTCCACATATTTTACCTCAATGTATCAACCTCAAAATCAGTATATAATGTTTTATCCCCTTCAATGATCATATTGAAAGTTATTGTCAGAATGCCTAATTTCATACTCATGATGATAGAAATCATGTATTGTAGGTTGAGGGATATATGTGATCATGGAGGGAAGGACCTATTTATCCTGATATGGTTTTTTTCTCATACTATATGTATAGGTTTTTTCTCTATTCCTAAAAGTATTGTTCTCTTAGTTTTCTTACAATTTTCTTATATATTAATCTAGATTTTATTATAAAGTATTTATAGGGTTTCTTCCCAAGTGATAGGTCATGTTATGAAATTATTAGCTCCATGGAATAATCTCCATTTTTATACCATCGGGTCATGAGTATCCAAATGAGATGAAAGTATTTTGGGAAAGGGATTCATTATCCCCATCATGTAACCATGGGATTCACTAGTTCTTTTTCCAAATAATGATGATAGAAGCCTCTTATATTTTATCAATTAATGTGAGCCTAATATAGTCACTAGAATTAATAAATACTAATGGAATTTTTTTTAATATCACAAACACGTCTAGAGATTCCTATTGGGTTTTGAAGATTGAAATCATATATAGGAACCAATAACTACAGGTTATATAAAAGTAATCCCTAAATACATCATTTTAATTCATTTATATACATTTTTTGTATTTGTTTGATCCATTTAATCTGAGAAATTATCTTTTGATCCCAATTTCCATGACGAACCATATCATCCAAAAATATTTGGAATGTTATGTATTCCAATTTTTTGATTTTATTCATTGGTATTACATGAATGTGGAGGAGAATTATAACTATTTTGAGGTCGTTTTGTAGTTTTTAGGGGACATCATCTATTTTAGATGTTGTCTTCATTTTATCTTTTTATTCATGACATATTATTTTTTGACAATGTAAAATGAGAATTTGGATTTTTAGTTGAACCCGATAATGATTGAGAAATCATGTCTCGAGATTGAACAAAGAATGTGTTTTATATCCAAGTATTTTTGCAGAACAACCAGAATTTCTAGTTGTTTTTCCAGGGCATCGATATTCTATATTTTGTATGGATGGAATTAACCATTAAATGGGTGGTTTTTTGAGTGATGAGATGTTTTTTTGTTATTTTGATCAATTTTTAAACCATTTCAACTCCATTTTAGTCTGGATTCTTCTCGATCATGGTAAATTTTATGTTTTGTTTTTTATTCCTAGGATGTGGTATTGGTATGTGTGAACATTCATGAAAGCCGTGTAGTATTCAATGTCTCATGGAATTTATGGACATCTGAGAAAAATAATCCCACCCATGACCCTAGGTTTAATGATATGATATATTTGTTGAATACATGGAAACTTTAACTTTTATGGCATAATTTTTTAGTCTATTTAGATAAAAAAAAGAATAAAATATATTTTTTCATAAAGGGATAAAAACCCCACAAACATATTTTTTTGATATTATATGTTTATACCTTTTATTTTTACATTGAATATTCGTACAAGAAGGGGAAAGAAAACATTGATACCTAGAGCAGAAGGTATCAAGTATAGGATGTATAGGAAATAGAAGATTTGAGGGGTTTAATGAATTAGATTGATAATATGAGTTTTGATGTGAATGAGGATAGAGATTAGGTGTTCTGGTATAATTTTTTTTACTCACACTAATATCTATCTTGTTAAAATAGAGTAATTATCCCCCTTCTTCTAGTGAATTATAATTATTCTAAAGGACAAGGAGAACATAAAGGATTATTCTAATTCTCCCAGTTCTACTATCCCTTTATGGAAGTTCATAGTGGTTCCTTTAACCATGATGAAGGACTTTATGTGTGAAGTACATCATTCCAGTTTTTCAATAAACCCTTGAGAAACAAATATATTTTATAGCTTGAGATTTTAGTATTGGTAGTTGGGGATGAGCGGTTCATTAATACATGTTTTTCCTATTTTTTCTACAATATAATAAATTTTATGAATTATAGAAAAATATTTTATTTAATATTTCCACCTACGTTAGTATGTGGTATGAGACCCTAATGTATTACATTTTTTAAACCATGTAAAATGAGTGAGATTGATTATATATGGGTAATTGTTCACTATTTGATGAAATCACCCAACATTCATCCTAGTATAAAGTTGAAAATGATAAAGGTCATCAAACACCTGTATATTCTAATTGTTGTTAGGAATTAGAAATTTCTCACACTTATAGTTTAAAAAAAGGATTCCCTATTCAATAATACGTTTTAAAGGGGTATCTAGAATGTTTTATGGTCCATAGTTAAATTTAGCACTGTGTATCACACATAGAAGGATGGCCAGTCTGCGTTAATCATAAAGTCTTTATAGGATATATTGTGAGCATTTTAAATTGACAACATCCGTTCATCAAGAAGAAACCTATTGTTGTCCAATTTTTTAAATAATAATAAATGTTATGACTCTATTAAAATCTCTCTATTTGAGGCTCTATATAGGAAACATTTACATTCCTCATTATATTGGGTGTTGCTTGATGACCTATCATTATTCAGATCAGCTATCATCAATGAGACGAATAAGAAAAATGGATGTTTTTGAAGGATATTATGATAGATCAAGGTCTATTTATATCATATGCAGACCAATTCATTATATACTATATTTTATGGTTAGTTATAAAATTTTTTATATGGTTTTTATTCAAAAGGTACATCATCACAACAAAAATTACAGAAATATTTCATATTTTATCTTGAGACTTTCTATAATTCATAAATTCTATGGAAGGGATCCTATCTATTTTCTTTTCCATCATATATGAATTTAATTCCTAACAACATTCTTTTATCTCTATTACATTATTCAATCCAGACCCATATCATGTTTTAGAGTTGGATGATTTTGATCTTGAGCATATTCCCACCAGTATAGAGGATCTTATTAAGATAATGGTTTACCAATACTATGAGTTTCATTGTAAATTGGTATCACTAGTCATTATTCCTTGTATAAGTGTTGTTTATATCCATGAGACCTATGAGTTATAATACATAGTGATATAGTGTTGGATCACATATTTTCCTATAATTATCCCTAAATAGTTTTTTGGGGGAAAATGGCATGTTGGTATGTTTTTCAGGGGAATGAATATTTATAGCAACTATTTATATTTAATTTTATAATTTTTTTCCCGGGTGTCCTAGTTTGGAATTAGGGGTTTTCAAGAAATCATGACTTGTTACAAAGATATCACAATATTTGTATTACCATGACCAAAAAATGATTGAGTGAAAATATATAATAGTTTTTGGATATTTTCATAGTTTCTGAAGGGGTTTTCAAACCATTCAATGACTAAAGGTAAATTTTTTGTCTCATTTATAGAGATATAAGTGCACTATCATGGTTGGTTCATTGTTTTTTAACCGTGTGACAAATTCGTATGAGTCTTCCATGTCAGTAAAATATGGTTACTATAAAAAAACCTATTATATATTTTAAAACCTTTGAGCCTCAATTAATATCCCTATAATAAACAAAACCCCTCTTTGGTGTTAATGTTTATCCAATCTCGATTTAATTTCATTCATTATTGATCCAAGTGGTCTTGAATTTTGGTAAGTATAAATGATATTTTATTCATCATACACTCAACTTATCTTCTATATTCTTACCTTTTATGGGATGTGTGAATCCCTACTAAGTGGATTGGTATAATGTAAGGATTTTATTTGGGTTTTTGTTTTAATTATTATGTAATTTCTTATAATTAATTATTGTTACAATGTTGGTTTATTTTTTTCAATAATTATTAGTTTGAAACCATTTCATAGGTAGGATTTTATATTTAAGTGTTTCTTCAATGTAATACCATTAAAACCTAGATAAACATTTTTAAATATTTTCATTTATATATTTTATGATTTATTTTTACTCAGTATTTGATTTTATCTATTATTTCATATTCATAATTTATGGTTTAATGTATGTTTTCCAATGGGAGGTAGATTATATACACACTACGTGACAGATAAAATGAACCAAAAATGGTTTTTATGGTCTAAAATATATTTTATAAAGAGGTTTTGGAAATTATTTTTCTTGATAAATGTATTTTATAAAAATTAGAATTTTTTTACCACTATGGGTTTTGAAATAGCAATGAATATGTAGAAAATTTAATCAATATATGTTTTTATTTTATTAGTACCTTGGAAACATTGGGTTTGAGGGTTTTTATTCAAGGGACCACAATAGCCTTTGGGACTAATAAAAATATTGGGAAATTCTATTAATTATCCAAGGACTACTTAGGTCCATTGAGAGGGAGAACAGGAGAGATTCAATATGTTCACTAAGAGACTTAAATATCTCATAGATTTGTGACCAAGAAAGACTATGAAAGCATCCAATTTATTTATCATATTGGAAAATAATATTTTATACATACCCACATTAGACACTTATAGATATATCAATATATTCACAATACTAATAATAGTTTTTTTAAATATAGTTAGAATTTAATTTGTTTGATATACCATGTGATACCATGTGTTATGACCATATTCATTATTTTTGGTTACATGATGATCATGTTTATGATTTCCATTGGTATATAATATTTTATTATATTGTTTATTTTATGAAATTTTTTCCTTATACTATTATTTGAGCCATGTTGAAAAGTATTCTTGAAAACCTGTTTTTTAATGAAAAATCAAATGGAACTCAATGTGCTTACATTAAGTGCCATATTTTTCAAATTGGTATTTTTATGGAAAATTAGTTATCAATACTATTATGAAGGGTTTTTTACTTAAAATTCTTAAATATATTCATGGTGGTATCATATCGGGTTGTGTACCTCAAAACGTATATATTCCACTAGGATTATGTTGTATTTGTGTTTTTGGAAATATATTATGTAAAGGGAACTATAAAACTATGTGGACCATTATGTTTTTAGTCATTTTAATTAAGAAGGATGATACTTTATCTCATAGGGTTAGCTCTTTATGATTTTTTTAGTTTCATACCTATGAAATTTATATATTGGCCTTGCTACTTCTTTACCCCGTTTGTTGGAATTTTGAAATAATTTCATGACATGGCATGTTTATTTCCTAATATGGACCATTTTTTATATAATTTCATATTATGGTTTAGGGAGTCAATGTTATTCAATGATTTTTAATCTATTTGTATTTTTACTATTATTTTGACTATTACCATGTTGATGTGGATATCACAATCCACTGATTGGTTATACATTTTTAAAATCCTTTAATCAATTCCCAAGTGGTTATTTATTATTTCCATTTATTTTCACTAGAACATAGTGAATAAGAATTTACAACAGGCAATGTGTCATACTAGAATGGGCGATGGTTCATTTCAACCTTGGAAAGTTCACAAAAAATTATACATTTCACATATTGGGAACATTATTAATATAATAATATTTTATTTGAAAAAATAGTAGTTTAAATTTAAGAATCTTGATTTTTGAGGATAGTAATGGATCTTGAGTGGCTGTGTACAAATGTTTTGTATTGATTTGTTATTTATGATTTATAATAAATTTTTTTTAAAATTAAAAACCAAAAAATATAAGAGGAACACTAGAAAATAAAATCTATTAAATTAATCTTTTTATTATGGGTTATTAATGGCATGGTTGTTATATTAAAGATGGAAAAATTTTAGTTTAATATATAAAAAATGATATTTGATGTTAAAAATCTACTAAAAGAATCATATTTACTCATAATACAATGATATTTGTAAAATTATCTATTTTATAAACATCCCAAAACCAGTTAATCCTTACTATAGAGAAAATATTTTACAATTAAAACTATACATAATTAATAAAATTTAAATTTACCTCACTAAATATTTTAAAATAATTATTCTTAATATTGAATACATTTTAGTGAATAATATTTCCATATGTGGGAAAATTACTTAAAATAAAAGATTATAAAACCCAATGTAGGGTATTTTTTAGGAAAATAAATATTTTATGAATAAAATTTATTTTCCCCAAAATATAGTATAACATCAGTACCCATGGAACTAATTTGTTTTTGGTAAACCAATAGATAATTAATTTACATTATTATAATCCATAACACCTTGAAATCTTGTAAAAAAATGATTTTTAGAGATGATGGGAAACTATTTTTTATTGATAAAAATATATCATGCATTTAAAAATTTCTGTAATTGATTTTTATATTCAAAATTATGTTTTATATTGAATTTTTCAAAATCATAGATATATATTTGGTTTTGAAAAATAGTTTTAGAAACATTATTGTTAAATTTTATATTAATATAATTTCAAAAGATCAATATTTGAAAAATTGGAATTTTCACTATTTACTGAAAACTAAAAAATATCATAGAAATCCAAAAAATTAATCATGAAGATGATTTGATAGGATGATTTCAAAAATGAACCCAATTTTACCAATTTCATATAAAAAAAATTCAGTTTATAAATTAATCCTTGTATTACATTGAGTAAAATTTATCTAAATAAAATAATTACTTTTTCATTTGTAATATATAAAAATCATATTTAAGTAATGAACATTTTGAATTCATAAAATGAATATATATATATATACTAACGTTTTTATATTTCTAGTATTATATATGTTTTATTATTATTTTTCAATGGTTTTAGGAGAATGATGAAGTGAACCTTTGTGAAAATTATCACTCTTATTATGAAACACATGATGATCTAGAAACCGATTTGAATGTTTGTTGTGGAATTTTTTGTATCTCAAATAATTTAATGTGAATATTTAATATCTATATATAGTTTTAGATGATTTTTTTTGATAAATTGGATTATTTAAAAAAAATTAATGTATAATTTTATTGAAATTTTTTTTTTCTATATGAAAAAATTACTATAAGATTGATGCATTTATGGAAGAACAAAATTTCACATAATGTAATGAAGAAAATTTCACCACATATAAGGTCAACCAATATGGGATATTTATAAATATTCTTCTATGAATATATAAAATAAACATGGAACCTCAAAATAAAAAATGCATTAATGAACTAAAGTTCACACTATAAAATAATGATGAGGTGAAGGATCTTAGAGAAAGCCATGTGGATATACGGAATAAGAATCTATAAAGATATAAATAATTAACTTTGATTTTTTCTAACATAGGGTAATTTTTTATGATATTGAAGAGGTTCTAAATATCAAAATAAATCAAATTTTTTTAATAGAATGCACCATAAATAGACTAACAAAAAAAGTAAATATAATATGTTTATTATAGATCAATAGTCATAATATTGATTTATTTCATGACATTAAATTTGGAAAAATTTTCTCATGTAGTGAGTAATGTTATTATATTCATGAAAAATCATATAAAAGAGAACTATTATGAAGGTCAATATACTATTTGGTAACAATAAATTTTGAAACCATTTACCCTTTCTTTAAAAATATATTATCAATTATAAATACATGTTCATGTGGACATTTGAGGATATGTAAAAAGTATGTAAATTACCATTGGCTATTTCATCACTTATGCAGTACATTTTACATATTTGAGGCCAATAAATTAATCAATTGTTTCATTATCTATAACTAAATAAAAGCAAATTAATAAACCATAATAACTGATGTATATGGTAATATTGAAGTGATTACTTGGGTAAGAATATATAATGAAATATATGAGAATGTAATTTTTTTATAACATGAGTGAAATTATTATTTTAATGATTATTCTCCTTAATATTAGAATGAATTTTTCTCAATTCAATTAACATATCATTTTTAATAATATAGAGTAAGGAGATGTGAAGCTATAAATGATAGAAGGATGTAAAATAATAGATGATATATTAATGATGTTTTCAGTAAAGTAATTTCTTATGTAATCCAACACATTGGTGGTGTGTTTTCATCTATGTTAATATATATTTTATAAGGGATATTTTTAAGAAAATATTAGAAGAATTGGAAGGAATCATGTGAACTAGTATAAGAGATGACTGATAGCAAAATGAGGTTCTTGAGAATGCGGGAAAAAAATCATTAAAAAATGATGGAATATAGAAGTAGAAATGTGGAGTGTTAGAATAAATAGAGTGAAATAAAAAAAACCTAAAATTTGAAATGGATTTTTGTAATTCATTAATTTGTCTATATAATGATATTTATATTTTTCCTCACTAAATAAAATGTTTGTAAAAATGATGTGTTGTGTTAACCAATTTACTTGACTATATAAAGGATTGTGTGTATTGATAGAATGGTGACAGATAATAGTTACATTGATTAGATAGTTGTGGAATGATATAAAGTGGTTGAAATCATCTAATAAGTGGAGTTTTGGATCAATTTCTTTGTTAATTATTAACATTTTGATCATTTTAATTTCTTACTAATAAATAGTATATTTGATTCTCTAATGTAATATAATTATGTTATAGAGATTATAAATCCCCTTGATTAGTTATGTGATTTGTATTTTATTTCTTGTTATGATTATAGTATTTTCACATCCAACACACATTCAAAATATTAAGGTGAATTAGTTTAAGATATGTGATTTTAATACCCTTTTCTAGAAATTGTAAATCTTTGTTTCTAAATCCAAAATATTATTCCTTAATCTATAAGATAGAATCTATATTGAATTTTTGAATTTTGGTCATTATCACAACTTATTGGAATAAAACCCCTTATATAAATCAGTTCCTTTAAATTTTTTGGTCATGTTTAAAAAATATACTATCACATAGTACTGCAATAGAATTTCAACCATATACAATGGGAATTACATGTTTCACTTTTTTGGAAGTACAAACTAGTGTTATTTCATTTGATAAATTTGGATGTTGTATAATTACAAGATGATATCTTATTATCAAAACAACCGATTTTAATTGTAAATCTTAGATAAAATTATTCATCAAATAAAATAATTCATTGCCTCAATGTTCTAAAAAATATGTGTTACAAATAGGTGGAAAAATAGAATTATTTAATTAAAGAAAATTAGTATAAACTAGAACACAAGAGAAATTAAATTTTAGGGTAATTTTACTTTGAATTGGGATAATTTTAAACCATAGTTTTTTAGTGAAATTACATTTAATAATTATTAGGTATTTTAATAAATTAAGGACACACAAGACAAAATTATTGTGGATAATGCCTTTTTATTATACTGTTGTGTAAAAAAATATAATTTAATATGTTTCATGATATCTAAATGTTATATAAATAAGAAAATTATGAAATAAAAAACAAAAAAAAATATAAACATAAAATAATATTTAAATTGTCATCATCTTGAATTTCTAATCAATTCATTCCATAATTGATAAATATAAAATTATTCAAACACATAATAATATAACACACTTCTTGAAAATAAGATAATCATATAAAGTGATTGAATATAAATTATATGAGGCTATATAAATAGGAATATTAATGGTTAATGGGAACATTATATAGTACTTAATCATATAATCAATTGATATAATTTCATGAAATATGTATACTGAGTTATTCAATTTTCATATATAGTTTTTAGTAAAATATTAAAAATAATATATTTAACCTTCATTGTGTATACAATAAATTGTTATGAAATTAAATAATATATTTATAATATATTGATACAACATATTGATAGGAGAATATTATTATCATGAGAACAGTCAAAATAAATGATGAATTCTAAGAGAATTTCCTCGAGAACCTTTACTATCCATTCAAGTTGTCCATCAGTGTAAGAGAGGAAGGCTGTGATCAAAATCCCCAATCTACTCATAGCCTTATGAAACCCATTCCTGAACTATCATGTGAAATGAGTTACCCTCTCTGATGTAATATTATGTGGGACCACTTATATTCAAATAATCAGATGGATATGCAATTTTCCTAGCTCAACAACCGAGAACATCACCCAGAAATGAAGGATGTGGGATTCTGTCATCATTCAGTCAATGAAAACCCATAAATCATATCTACCATGATATGAAAGTGTGACATGACTATAATTTCCATGGTAACATATTCCCATTTTCATTATAGTATTGGAAGTGGAAATATAAAGCTGGCATGTCTCCAGTGCTCCGCCTTATATTATTGATAGGTGGAATACCTAGTGATGAAGCCTTTTATTTGGCATTTCATCCCATCCAAAAATTCAATCGTGGAATATATTGATTCATTTTGGAGAGAACTGGATGAATATAACACTCTGAAGAGTGTAGTGCACATATTAAATTGTCTCTCATATCTATAGTAACCCAGACAAGTCCATGTATAATTGTTTGTATTCTTTTCCCACAAACCAATCCCGAGGTGGGTCATCTCCTAAAATAATCTCATGGAGAACCAAGCATTTCAGATCTGAAAATTCATACTCTTCATCTTATCAAGGAGGTAAGTGGTAACTATATGAATGGGATTGAATACTACTCATGACTATCATGAATTAACTTATGAATATAAAAAATAGGGCCATCAATTTCCATTCATCACTGTCATATCATTGAGAATAGGCCTGCATTTTCCATCTCATTGCAATGGCTACAAAATTTCCTTTTCTCGAAGCATAAGTAAGAAGAAAATCAAAGGATAGAAGATATTTTTTTTCAATATCCACTATTCTAGATTCATGTCACACTATGTAAAGATATATATAAGGCTCTTGCGTCTGTCTGCACCACACAGTGCTCATTAAAATATAGTGTCTCCAATAATAGAAGGATTAGAAAATTATTTCTATAACATGGTCATTAGTTGATAATTTATCTCAGGATTCCATAGATACCATGTTCTAAATTAAAAAATATATATCCTTTTGAATAATCAGTTCTACCAGGCCAATGTCAGATCCATCACCGAACATTGTATAGCCTCTTCTAGCCACTATAAGAATAAGAGTATGTTGTGAGACATGCATTCCATTAAACTCATGAAAGAATTTATCACACATTTATTACCACAAAAACATAACACCCTTCATTTTAAGACCAGTAATAGGTGTATATAGTCTTGAGATACCCTGTATAAAATGAAATTAATATCCATCCATCCCCACAAAATTTATTATAACTAATAGGTTTTGATGATTCCCATAGGAATCCACAACACTCAACTTATGAAAGTACATAGATACTCCTCATTATGAAATAATATTATCCAATAAGTGCACATTTTTTATCAAGAAGTTCATCTTATCAAGCTTGGAATGAAGTAGATTCTCTCTTAGTGTACACAAAATGATCTCATGATTTTTGTCATGGTCTCTACGTGTGTCATAATAAAACAAGATGTCTTCCAAAGAAACAATGAAAAATATAATATATATATGGATTGAAATCCATATTGACTGAAATCATGAATATTGTAGGCACATTCATAAGACCAAATTCTATAAAAAGGTACTCGTATAGAACACACATGCTAGAGAATGTGGTTTGTGATATGTTTAATGGAATTAATTACACATGATGACAGAAAAATATTAGTTTTATCTATATGAATACCCTAGAACCTCAGAACTAGTCAATTTTATCATATTTACGAGGCATTGGATACCATTTATTGACCTGAAGATTGTTAACCTTTCTATAATCCATGCATAAAAAGGGTCACATCCCCCTTCTTGGTGGAAATCATGGGTGAACCATCATAGTATATGCTAGGACATGCACAACATATGGCCTATTGATTCTAAAGAAAACTCATGATCTTTTGGAGCTCAGTTGGTTCCATATTATACGTTGGAATGGAAAATAGATTATTTACAAGAATGAGGTCAATCATATTTTATACCTCTCTCTTCGGAGGTGTGCCCAAAAAATAATCTAGGAGTACATCAATTTAATGATATACAACAAGAGGGATTTCATCTATTTGTAATCACTAATCATATATAATGAGAATAGGAATATGGTGGATAACTCCACATATCCCATGATTCTTCTATCCAAATCCACTCTCTTAAACATTCGAGTCACCAATGTGTGGTCAACTGCTTCCCTCTAGTTATATAAACGATACCATGCAAAGATAAATTTCTACAAAGTCATGATATAAAACAAACCAATCCTTCTTTATAATGACATAAAATCCTATAATCTAGAAAAATTGGGGTCCCATAAAAAATGCTAACTTGATAGATCTAGGGGTTAGTCCATTCATTGTTGTTTTTCCTCTAACCATACACCCAACAATGTATCCAAGTTCATTGTAAAACTGTTATATTTTATTTCTAGCCCGATAAATTCCATGATATATAAAGAGATTAAGAATTCCGAATCAACTGTAATAATACAAAATATAATATAGTTGATGCTACATGAATAGTACCTCACACTATAGATGGTCCTTCATTCTAATACATGGGTATCAGCTATAAATCTTGCAGATGGTATTATCATCAGCCCAATGCTACAACTAGTCTACCCAGAGTTTGACCACTCTACTACTGCTAATGATATTGAGTATGACTACCACAACCACTACCCCCTCTTTGACATGTCCTATTGGTTCTACTCCAATACCCTGCATGATGCATCATTACTGAGCCTTCCCGTGAAGGTAAAGCTTCTGTCAATCCATATTTACAAGAAGGATATGGACTGGTTTGATGGAATCCCCGAAGATGCTCTAGACTTCCAAAAAGTCAGTATTCTATAGTTTCTCTATCACTTTGAGGATTTAGATACCCCTTCTATCCACATTGATGAAATAAAATAGAGGTACTTGTGTTGTTACTCTTACAGCCATTGCGCTGATGTGAATCCTAGAGGGAACGACTCCCAGTACCTAATGACATAATTTCCTTCTTGAAAACTGGTCTTATGTGCTCTTTAATGTCTCCTTAAATTAGGTTACACTCAGTTATAAGTGCCTGATTTTGAAATCTCAGATAATCTAGGTTACGGAAATAACATCACCTGAGTATGGATGGAATACATGGGCCCAACCTCAGTACATCAATTATGTGAAATATCATCAATGGCTAGAAGGATTTAAAATATATTTAACCCAGTAAAACACACTAAATACTCAATAACTAACATAAATCCCAGATCTAGATGCATGAACTCTCTAGAACAATCATGTATTATCATATGAAGAATAAAGTGATAATAAAAACATTTAAAAAATTATCCCACAACATTCCCTTTTTAAGGCCATCATCGGTAATCAAATCCCACTAGTGCATGGCCAAATCATGAAGAATATAAGTGGAAATAATGACCCACCACAGTGGATGTGGTTATGGTTGATCAAATATATATAGGGTGTTCTCTATCCATGGCACAACTTATTGTAGACTGTTATCCACTAATATTTTAGACGGATGCTTCTTATTAAACTAATGTTATAGATTATGCATCATTTGGGAAAGTCACAGAGCACCGTGCATGCACTGCATCGGACACATGAATCTTTTGTGAAGAATAGAATTAGTGCCCAAATATGGTATTATAGGAGGTTACATAAGATTGAATCCAAGAGGCAATACTACAAGATCAGGGCCCACCACGTCTAAATCATTGTCGTTCAACCCTCCTAGCACATGATTTGAGATTATCATGGTGAAATTGGACAACAAATTCAAAGAAGAAACCTCATAATTAGAAAGATGAAAATAGATTCTCTAACTAAAGAACAACTAAAGAAGAATGAATCACTACCTAGGGTGTAACTCTCAAAATACCATCTTAGAAGGATAGGAATTAGAAAATTTTCAAGTATAAATTATATGTGTCATGCAGGATGAATGTTCAACTACAGCTTTCCTCTTTATTTATAAGAATCCATTTATTTTATAAGTAAATATTTATGTTTTGAATTAGATTCTATTATAAAAATATTACAATTTGTGATTAGAAAGGATTTATATTCCAATTTAATTAGAGACCTCACATCACATCACTAAAATTTAGATCGATTTAATTCTAGGTAACCAATTATATATTCAATCTCATAATGTAACTAATTATTCATATGGTCTTGACTCATTAAACAACCGATTATAACCTTTGAAGGCCCACACTACTCATGAATTGAAATTGGCGGAAACACAATCATAGAAAAAGATCAAAATAGGAAAATATAATCAATGAGCAATCAACAATCAATGGAATAACAACAAAATGCAAGAAGTCAAAATGCACCAATATAGAATGGATGATTCATGGAATCTGAATTTTAGTTGCCTATAATTTTTCATGTAACAATGATCCTCACCCTCATTTATTTTTTACAAGGATGAAATAAAATCCCCAATAAAAATAATAATATCAAACATGTAGAATGTGTATCACCAAATAGTGATGATATATCAACTGTAATAGAAAAAAACTGGAATAAGAATCATTATTCTAGTAACTCAATATTTACCTCCAAATAGTATTGTAAGAAAGAAACCAATATAATACAACATTGTGACATCATGCTACAAGATTCTTCAAGGTGCCTCGAGCCTAGAAGGTCAATATGAATCATGCAAATATCCTCAAATACAAGAGGCTTTCAACTAATACTGAAGACCTAGGGTGTGTTAATGGAGAGTCTATTTCCTCATTAAGATAGTTTATCAGAATGGATAATTATATTAATAGGTAAATAGAGGAAGAAAAATAAGTAAATAAATATCACAACAGAAGAAAAGTTAATGATAAATAATAGGAACACCTATTAATACTATAACAAAGCCGATGATGATACATGTGATGTCACTAAAAAATTAGAGAATGTGGATATAAGGTAGTTGGTAACACATTCTAAACAAGGAAGAAAAAACAATCCAAAAACTATCAATGCATGTTGAGGTCTCGATCGGTCATATACTACCAAATAGATCATATGAAAGTAAGAAATATGAGGTTTCCTATGTGGGACACTTCCATTTTTAAAGACAAGAATACATGTAATCATCCAGGGTACTAATGGAAGCCCAGATAGGGTGTGAAATAAATCTCAATAGGCCAACAAAAATGGTTCCTATAATATATGGTCCATTGAATATGAACTAAAATTATGTGCAAGCATACATTTATAAATTTAAAGTAGTAAAAAAGGTAAATACCCATGCACCCGATTCATTCTCATATGGTGTCTGATCATGTGATCATTAAATTACATAATTATGTTCAGTTATATAAATAATTTAACTAAGGTATAACTAGAAATAACATCCAATGATGATAATAATAGTGATGTAACCATGATACAATAATGGATCATGTTGATTTTTATAATGAACAAGATGAAGGGTAATAACCATGGGGTCCTTGACCTCACGGGATTGGACAAATCAAGTAATAAAATATAGCCTGACTATAGGGGTGAGGTTTTATTCCAAGGGGAATCACCAAATGAATGAAAAAAATGTTGTAATCCTTACCGAGTCCAAGGAATTCTTCTAGGGTAATGTGGTATAATAAATTAATAGGCCCAATGATGTATCAAAGGAGCCTCATTTCTGTAAATGCCTTACCGAACCCAAGGATTTTATCCAATAATTCCTATAATAATAATTAAGGGATACCATAGTATCATATTTATCTTTTATATGTAAACTAGTATCACGTTCCATGGTGGGTATCAACCTGGGCAACTGGCATCCCTGAATTTGAATAGATTCCACAAGTGTAGAAGGAATTCCCTATAGAATCCAAGTCTATCTCCAGTCTGACCACTCCTATAGTAATACAAAGGTCCTTATACATTAAGAAGGTTATAATAAATTTTACTAATATGTTAGTCCATGTAAAATTCATTCAATTTAACATATCATTTAGTACAACTTGCCACCATTTATTAGTTTGACAAGACTAATAAGGTATGAAACCATTTAATTTTTTCATATAAGTCATACTCAATTCAGTAGGTTACCTCCACAAAATTCCATAAGCATGAAAATATGTTATATTAATTTCCATCTATGTTAATAAATTACATTTAATTGGAAAAAGTCATATACATAGTATACGTTCTAATTAACCATTTAAACATACACTATTTGATTAGTATACTTAAATTAGAAGGGTCAATTGGAATATATGAGGTTTGAACAATTTAAAAATTCACAATTCATTTAATTAAAGGGTTTATACCATTATAGGGGTCAATCCTTCATAGTTCATTTATTTAATTAAACATATACCATTATAAATATCATGTAGAGGCACACACAAATGGTGTTATCAGGATGTTTAACAGTATACTAAAAGGAAAAAACAAATGAAACATTGTACATGAGGTGGTAAAAATTAATGAAGTAATGTCCATCAAAGAATAAAATACATTAACGGGTCTTAGATCATGGTTCTAAGAACTATAATAATTGCATATGAATTTAATATGCCAAACCCGATAAAATCAGTGCACGCAAAACAACGATAATTTATAAAACAATGACTGCCATAAGGATGAGTTATAGACCACCAACCTAAGTATCATTGGACTCCCCTGATCAAGTATCATTTTAGTTTGTTCTAGATTGGAAGACATATAAATAGAGGATAACCACCAAAAAAATGGTGTTTATGAGTTTTCATCTAAATAGCGTCATCGTGGGGAATAATAATGAAAAAAAATTAAAAAAACATCATGAACATACCGATGAGCATACAATGTGACTGATGGACCTCCAATTAGAAAAAACAAAGATTGGGATAATTATATAAAAAAGGCCGGTGATAGATCCTAAAATGGAATTGTATAATTTCCTATCTAATGGAGACCTTTGAGAAGAAAGAGGTGCGAAATAAAAGTTCATTAAGGGTAATTTCATAATTTCTAAAAAAAATTGAGGTGCGTGCTTTGGGTGCACTGTTGGCCGAATCATGTGCCAATAGTGAACATGGAACTACCTCAGGATGGGAGCTTCAAGGTAAGGCCACACTAGTTGTGAAATTATGTGCCACCACTATAAAATGGCTCCCCAAAAAACTGTAGACCATCTGCTTGATTGTGCCATCAACTCTGCATGATTCCCTCAAATAGTGTAGCTGCCTTTTTCTCATGATCAATCCCCACATGGTTAGTAAAGACCACAAGGGGAGGATTTAATGTTTTTTACTAATCATGCGATAAAGTAATTTTCCCCATTGGATGGGGTTCCAAAATACATAAAATCATTGGGTACTCCTTAATCTCTCTAACCACAGTATAAATAAACATTATATCCAAAATACGGAATTATTCAAAATTTAATAATTATCAACTCCTAATTGAAACACTAGTTTCTAACATTGTTACTGTCATACTAAGAACCTTGTCTATAGTTCAGGTCCTTATAATCCATAGCACCATAACAAGGACATTGGAATCCTATTTTTCATCATTTAGGGGATTTATTATTGTGGTTTAATTATACCTTCTAAGGTTATATTATTCATTGTAAATTCTATACTTTCAATATTTTTCCACTTTTTGTCTTACTTGACAATGTGGTAACAGATTTTGTGATATCTTATATATATTTTTTGGTTTACATTTCATGTTGTTAAAATGGGATTACGAATGGCCTTTAAGGAAGTTAAAGTGGAAATATTGTACTAATAGTTTCTCAATGTATTTTGATAACGGGTATGTAATGTTTTCTAAACTAATAAAAATGATATTGGATTGCTTTTAAAAAATTATAAGTGTGTGAGATTTAAAAAATATGATTGTATTTATTATTCAATGTTTTATGGAAATTTTCATTTTAAAAGCATTATTGGATAATATTTTAGAAATTTGATAACTTATTTATGTGTTGAAATATTTATTTCTAAATGAGGTGTATTTTATTGTGTTTTATAGAGGGAGACAATGATTAATATTTCTCCCTGAGAGTTGAGTTAGGGATTATTTTTTTCTCTATATATATTTAATTCATGTAGAATCCAAGAAAAAGAGTATTAAATCAATTTTATATGTTGATATTTTAATTTTAAAACCACATGAATGAAATTTTTTATATATTGATTTTGAAACATATATAATTAGTATATAATAAAATATATGGTACATGGACTCCTTATATTTTGGTTACCTATATTTTTAGAAATCAAATGTTTTTTTTCAGGTCTATATTCTTACAAGAATGTTCCAACTCCATTTATAATTCAGGATATGTATTTTTAACAATTGTGAAGCCGGGAGGCTAGGTTTTTTGTTTGATAATGTCTATGATATTTTATTTGATGATATAGTTTTATCCATTTGGTGTGTGCTATATCATACTCTAATTTATTTAAAACTAATTTAATTTATTAGTAACCCATGTATCTGTAAAATCATGTTGGGATTTTGATCACTCCATTCTCCAATTGGATGTTTATTTAATTTTCCATTTTTATTTATATTATATTAATGGTGAAATAAATCTCAATGATCACTATATGATTCTCAAGAACCAGTTTACAGCCCATAGGTATCAATAATAACCTTTAATACTTATCATGTAATTGTTATAGAGTGAAGATATATTTCACCTCATGTAAGTTTTTTATAAATATTTATCATATACTTGGTTATTATATGAACTAGGTTTTGTAATACTGGCCAATTGTTTTAGGTGTTTTTATTTTGGGGATAAATTACTATGGACATGAGAGGATGGTTTAGATAGAGTTTCACGAGATCTCTTATTCCCAATGCATCATATTTCCTTAGGTGGATGAGAATTTTTTATGATGTTATTTATTTTAAATTTTCTGTATTGAAGGATAATTATTTGACGTTAGTCAATATAAGTATTTTCCCCTCAATTTTATTAATTTATTTTCATTGTTTATCAGGCTTAA
Source organism: Viscum album (assembly GCA_963277665.1). Taxonomy (NCBI): domain Eukaryota; kingdom Viridiplantae; phylum Streptophyta; class Magnoliopsida; order Santalales; family Viscaceae; genus Viscum; species Viscum album. Next base: position 323,686,910 of record OY728127.1, read on the forward strand.
TGTTTGGGTTAGGGATGGAATAAAGGGATTAATACATTAGGCTACATTGTATAGAATGAAAAACCATAATAAAACCAAAATATTCATGAATGATATATAATAAAGAGAATGGAATTATTGATTGGTTGTCACAAATCATGTCACCTAGTAGATAATTTTTCTACATCCTGTTGGATTTTTACATTTCAATGACATGAACCTTGGTATTCCTATAATATTAGGGTAGTAATAAAACTATCATGGTATTCATGAAATAAAATGGGTTTTTAGATATAATTTTGGATTGTAGAATTTCATATGTCGTTGTTCATTAAATTTTTCATGTGATGGGATGTTAGATATGTTTGCGTGAAAAATTTACCCAATGGTAAAAGATTCAAATATTTTTAAAAAATAATTTCATTATTTCAACTAAAATTAATTAATAAATTACACACATATTTTTGAGTGATAGGTTTCTAATTTTCAAGGAAACTAGTGGTAATTTACTTTGGTTTATATCATCAATTGATTTTTACCCCTGGAGTGACACAATATTTGTATATGAATTTGTTTCAGACCATGACTTTTTTTATTATGATAATATAAATTTTGTATTTTTTTAAGATATGGTGTTTATATTAATAATAAATTAATAAAATAAAAATTCCCCATGTCAAGTGACATCATGGGTATTTAGATTTAGTAGTATTTAATTGTTTTTAGAGAATTAATTCTATGTTTTAATGGAGATAAGGATTTCAAAATTGGGTTTTTGTATTTTTTGGAATATTACGATGTTAGTTTTTTTGTCTATTTTCTTTAATATAATCATTCCATATTATTTTACTATCTATGCAGAGTGATTGTGTTATGTGCTTTTACCCCTAATGTTTAACACTACCTGGGATCTAAGAGGAGTTAAATGTATTGTCTAATTTCTATATTTTGTGCCTTAGATTTACCAGGGGATGTTCAGGTTGTGAATATTTTAGAGACTATCAAGTTTATATGGTTTATAACACTATGAATTTTTAGGTTGAATGTAAATGTTAGGAAAATTATCTATGATATTTGAGTTTTTGTGTTTCATAAACAACCATTTTTTGAAACATTTAGGTGGTGGGTTATGTAAATTTAGTTTGGCATGTCGCTTGGATATAGATTCTCAATGTTTTATGGGACATCATAAGTTTCATATGCCATAGAAATCCATTTTTATAGGTTCTAATTTGAATTTCAAGAGAGAAGCTATTATTTTTAGAATCATTCATGTAACATTGTTTGATGTTTATATCATGTGATGCATATCATCGAAAAGTTTTTACTAATATATTTAAACGTGGAAGGAAACTTTGGTGAAGACATCGATATTTGATGGTGTTGTTTTATTTCATGTTTTTCCATGGATGAAATTTGGTCTAATTTTTAATAAAAATAAACATTCAAAGTATTTTGATGAATTAGATCAAAACACAGTAGTAAATTGGATTTGGACCTTAATATAGGGTCTGGTAAATTCATAATGAGCTATGAATTTGATTTCTTTTCACAGTGTTAGGATGTTTTATGTTAGGAAATATATTTTTGCATACCGTTTTGATTATTCATGGATTAGTTGAGTCTATTGGGGATATAATATAGTTTTCTTTAATTGGTTGTAGATAGCGGAGTTTTGTTACATAACATTATATATTTTGGAATTTTTTTTCAATTATTACTTTTTTATATTTTGTAATATTTTTTTTGATTATTCCCCCATTTTTCCCAATTATAATAATTGGGGAGAAGAAGTAAAATATGAAAAATTATTGGATCCTCTCATTGATCTGTGGTTGGTCGGTTTTTGATTATGATTTCATAAGGACGTTCTATGTTGTATTATGAGTTGTATATATGCTTCAGAACCTAACGTTTTCTTTAAAGGTTTGTTTTATATTGTATTATCATAAAAAATATAATTGGATCTAAGATATTTGGTTAGAAAAGGGATTATTATATTATTTGTGATACTCGTACAGTTAGTGTAGTCATTTCTGAAAGTTATTTTGGCTTTTTTTATGTTTCCATTGGGTTTTTTCGTCAAACATAGAAATTTTGAGTCATAATTTTATTAACGGATAGGGAACAATGTTTTTCATGAAACTATGTAGTTTATGATGCTCATATATTTTTACATATCATTTGTTATTTACGTTGGTTTTCAACATGGACGGTTGATCATAAACTCCAAACATTACGTACCGTAGGATAATCCATGAGGGTATTTGTTGAGTCATGGTATATGAGAACAATTTTATCATAGTTTAGAAAATGATGCATCAATTTCTATGTCCTATTCTATAGATTATCAGTGTCAACTTTTATAGTTATGGAATTATTTTTCCACATAGTGACATTCTAGGTTGAACCGTGTGTGTGGATATTGTATATGAATTTTCAAACGAATGGTTGGCACATGGTTTGGAAAATACTGAAACTTTTTTTCTGCCTATCAAAAATTGTTTAAAATAATTTTACTATTTTCAACCACTATTTATTTATAGACCTCACCTCATTTCTCTTTCCCCTTGCTTGAATATACTATGAACCTCCCACATGGGTGTCTTGCCTTCATATATCAATGTTTGTATCCTCTTAAAACACATTTTATATGTTTTATACTTGGTATGTTCTTTTATACCCATCCCGTTAAGAAATTTCATTACTTCAAGATTTATAGTTCCTCTACCAAACACTAATCACTTTATTTTTCAATTATTGGAATGGGTTTGGTCAGAATCATCTGTCTTTTATCATGTAGGTGTTAAAGAGGACATAAATTTTTTTATCGGAGTTTCCAACATCATAGGAGACTACCTATATCTTGATCTCCACTAAAATAAGGAAGGGATTACATTCTCATCAATTTATATTATATCAATTTAAATTATTGATGGTTTGGATGTTATTTTTTATTTAGATAATTAGTATATGTATTAATTTAAGGTAGAATTTGGATTTGAAAATATTTTTGACTATTTTCATTTCATCCCATCACTCTCCATGTTCTTCTAATAATGCATAAATGTATTTTAAATGATGGTTATGGTAAAAATATTTGTGGAAAGAACCAACATGATGATTGAAAAGATGTTAATTAATAGAACTATTTTCTACCCCAATGTTTTGTTGGATTAAATGTGTTTAAAATGTTTTTCAATGGATGGTTTATATTAATGGTTGTATGTTATCCTTTGGTTGTGAAAAATTGTTATATTTTAATTATAGTGGCTGTTTTTTCAATAAATTTTTATTATTTCTTTAATGATTTAAAAATTTCTTTGTGTCTTCGTAGATTTCCAAAATTTTATGTTACCCTAGGATTATTATACTTTTTGATCCCATTAGTTGAATGAGTTTTTTTTCAAATGTGTTACAAAGGGTATTTTTGATATTTCATTTATTTTTAATGGAGTTTCAATAAAAATGTTCTAATGAGTAGATTGTAAATTATTTATAATTTTAACATTGGATTATAATTCCAAGAATATATTAAATATAAAATGGTTGGTTTGATATTTATGTAAAAATATTTTTCAAAACTAGATTGTGGACATCAGAGAGCCCAATGTGATTTTTGTTATCTATGGTGGCTTGTGATACCATTGGTATCAGAGGGATAGTTTGAGTAATACCCTAACCGGTTTCAAATTAAAGATCCATTGTGATGACATCCACTTCTTTCGCCCCCGAAGGCTTTTCTTTGGGTCGGGCTCCATTTTTTGATGGGACCGACTGTAATTATTGGAAAACCCGCATGACCACTTTTTTAAGAAGCATAGGATATCCTATTTACAAAATTTTCATGCAAGGTTATACTTTGTCTACCCCCGACGAATCCAAATGGACCCCCGACGATATTAAGAATTTTGAGCTTGATGGCAAAGCCATGAATGCTCTTCATTGCGGGTTGGATAGAAATGAATTTAATCGTGTATCCACTTGCACCACTTCACATGAAATTTGGAGGCTTTTAGAAGTGACCCATGAAGGCACTAATAAAGTCAAAGATACTAGATTAGACATGTATAGACAAGATTTTGAAAGCTTTTCCATGCATCCAAATGAGTCTATTTCTGAAATGTTTACACGCTTCACTGACGTTTGCAATGGTAGAAAATCTCTTGGTGATGATGTTTCAGCTGAAGCAATGGTCAAGAAGATTCTATGGGTCCTTCCGAGCTCATGGGCACCTAAGGTGACAGCTATTCAAGAAGCTAAGGATGTAAAGAACATGCCGGTCGAAGAACTCATCGGATCCCTAATGACGTATGAAATCACGATGAGGAGGCAAGCTCAAAAGGAGGGCACACCAATCAAGACACCAAAGAACATTGCCCTCAAGGTACAAAAAGAAGTAAGCTCCTCCTCCTCATCCTCATCTTCCTCATCTACTTCATCTTCAAGCGGCGACTCGGAAATGGAGAATCTCGCCCGCCAAATGCACAAGTTTATGAAGAAGCACAAGAAGAAGAAATCCCGCAAGCATCGAAAGCAAGAACCCAACAAAAGATCGGAGCCCAAGGTGAAATGCTACGGGTGCAGCGAAAAGGGCCATTACAAGCCCGATTGCCCACTCAACATGAAACGGGCCATGCAAAAGGAAAAAGGAAAGAAAAAGGTCCTCAAGGCGACATGGATTGACACCTCCTCTTCATCATCCTCCTCCTCCTCGAGCGACCAAGGTACAAAATGCCTAATGGAATTTCACGAGGTAACTTCTTCCGATTCCTCATCCTCGTCCTCATCTTCAAATTCTTTTAATCATTTGTCATACGAAGAACTCCAACATGTGCGAGACCAACTTGAAAATGGTTTTCATGAACTCTCTTCAAAATTTGTTGCTTTAAAAAAGAATTTCAAAAAGCTTTCCTCCGAAAAAGACCAACTTCTCAAAGAGAAGGAGGAACTCTCCCTAAAAATCCAAAATTTCCCAAATGTTGATTCTTTGGAATCAACCATCAAGGACATTAGAGAATCCCTAGCAAAGTTCACCCAAGGTGAACAATATTTGTCCAAACTCTTAGGTTCTCAACTAGTATCTAGAACCACCAATGGACTTGGCTACACCAATATAGCTTCCTCCTCCCATGCACCCACTGTTTTTGTAAGGGGGAGCTCTAGTTTTAAATTTTGCAACTATTGTAAGAATCCCGGGCACCTCATTTATGAGTGTGTTTGCAAAAATGCCCGGTACGGTCAACCCAAATCTATTTTTTATTCGGATGAGTTCTATAGGAGAAGACCCGCCATGAAACAAATTTGGATTGAAAAATCCCTTTTGGCGAGTCTCTCTGGGCCAAAAATAGTTTCGTTTCCCCGATGATTTTTTGTTTTATTTAGGGGGAGAAAGTTTTTTTATTTGTTTTAAAACTTTCAATTCAAACTGTTATTCAATCTTTTAATTTCAAAAAAAAAATTCATTTGGTTTCAAATTTCAAATTTCAATTGGTTTTTGATTCAAAACTTTCAATTCAAACTGTTATTCAAATTTTCATTTCAATTTCAAAAATCTCAATTTATTTTTCAATTCTCTTATCTAGTTTTTCAAATCCTTTCCCTCAATCAAGTTTTATGCCCCACGCTATTTTGATAATCACAAAGGGTGAGAAATTTCTTGATTGATTGGGGGAGAATTTTTTCTATCATGCTTTGATTTATTTTCAAATTATCCTTTAAGAATGTCTTTAATTTAAGTATTTTACTTTGATTGTTTCGGTGATTGTGATCATCAAAATAGGGGGAGATTGTTGTACCTCTCGTTCCCCTCGTTGTTTGATTTTCATGATCACAATCACCTTATTTTTTGTCTAACCTTGTTTTTAAGTGTTGTGGATGATAGGGAAAAGATTGCCAAAGGATTGGCCCAAGAAAGCTGGCAAAAATGGACTGAATTGCAGTCCACCGGCCAACCGGTGTGATAGCACCGGCCAGCCGGTGGACCTGGCAGAGGCATTGCCCACTGCCAGGTTCCACCGGTCAGCCGGTGGCTCTGTCACCGGCCAGCCGGTGGCACCCAGATGAATAGTGTGAGCTACTGTCTCCCCACCGGCCAGCCGGTGGCTCCTCCACCGGTCAGCCGGTGGAGCCTGGACCAAACCTCTTCTCCTCTGCCAAGGCACCGGCCAGCCGGTGGAGCTGTACCGGCCAGCCGGTAGCCCAGTCAAACTAGCCGTTGGCTTTGACCAGTCAACCCTTTTTTGGCCTCCAACGGCTCCGAAGACCTTTACAACGGCTCCGAAGACTCCCCAAGGGTTCCATGCCTATAAATAAAGGCCAAGGAAGCCCCGGACCACAACCGGATCATATACAAAGCCACCGTACACATTTTCCATCTTTGGCGTACCTCCGGCGGACTTCCTTCAAGGAACCCACCTTGCTCCAACAACTTCCACATCCAAGGAGCTCCTTCAAAGAAGCTTGGAAGCGTCCTTCAACATCATCAATCAATCAAAGGCGCCCAAGGCTTCTCCCAATTACGGTTTTTAGTGTTTTATTTATTTTGAGCTTTAAATTTGGGTTTGTGCCTACAAACCCCAACACCTTTTCTCATCCCTCTTTCTTTTGGGTTTCACATCACCACTAAGGTGTGAAGAGGTTTCTTCAAGCATTTCCTTTTAAAAGGCTTGTGTCATAGGTGAGCTAGCCTTCACCTGTAAGAAGGCTAGTGGGTTCTTGCTCAACCATTAAAAGCAAGTGGGTTCTTGCTAAACCAATTCAAAAGAAAGCTGTAATAGGTCCTAGTGCTACCTCAAAGCCTAGTGGGTTTCTTGCTAAAACCATTGAAAAGCAAGCGGTAGGAATCTCTCAACGGTTGAGTTGGGAGCGGAGACGTAGGCCGGGTTTTTGGCCGAACTCCGTTATCAATTGCGTGTCTTGCCTCTTTTATTTCCGCTGCACTTTCAACTTTGATTTTAATTTGTTAATCATTTTTTAAAAAAAAGGCAATTCACCCCCCCTCTTGCCATCCTTCTCGTTTTTCTACGACCCAACAACCAATAGTGGATGTTTTTGATTCATGATTTTTTTATTTTTTATATATGAATGATGTATATGGGGATTAATCCTGCGAGTTCTTCAATGGTTATGTGTGTGTTTTAATTACATATTTTTTCATTTATTTATAGATCATACAACTATTCTCATCCCAATTTAACTAATCATGGGAATCATAGGTAGATACTATGTGACTAATGTCATTTAAAACTCATATTTCATAAGTGGGATAACTAGGGGTCATTTTTTTGCGCACATGAGAAGGTTAGACCTGAATGATTATAAATTACATTGGTTGGAAGACAATTTTATATGATCCCATGGATGAAGATGTTCTATTAACATTACATCCATAGATACAGAAGATGATGGAAATCTATAGGTTATATCATCATCGATCCTGTAGACCACAGTGTTACGAGGACATTAAATATATGTCATTAAATATGAAATCCAAGGATGGGAAAATGTTCACTAGTTCTATAATGTGGTTCTTGTCTCTATATTATATCAATTACAACTATATCTTAGGATAATTCCAATGAAACTGTGATCCTATATGGGATATTTTATGTTATTTTTCTGTTATCATCAATTAAACACCCTTATAAATTTATAATTGTGCATCATATATGTTAATTTCTTTTGATTCCACTGGTTTTATGTATTGAAACAATTTCTATTGACTATGTGATATCATCATTCAATTTGTCGAATACATTTGAAAATACTCACATCATATTTTTAAAAGGAATATTAAAATGAGGATGAAATATATTCTTTTTTTGTAATTTCAAACATTTTTAATAGTGTAGATAAAATGTTTTATCCAATAAGAATTTTAAAATATTTTTTTAACTCCATGTGGGTTTAGTTTTTATAATGGTTTTAAGGCCATCATACATAATGTTTTCGATGATTTTTTGGAAAATATTTCATTATTTTAGAAATTGATTTAATAATTGTAATGTGTATTTAAATAAGATATGTTTATTAACTTTTTTTAATGTGGAAAATTATTATATATATTTAGATAAGAGGTATTTTGATGGAAAAAATATTTTCCATGATATTTTTTTAATTTAAGAAAAATACTATAAAAATGTTTTAAAAACTCATTTCATGTCTTTTTGTTTTCAATGAAAATGATTATAAATGAAATTTGTTTCTATTTTATTTTGAAATAAAAAATTTAGAATATAATTTGAATGTGAATATATAGATTTTTGGTGTTATTTAGAGTTCAATTATTTTTAGATCACAAATACATTTTGTAGTCAAATATTGGTATTTGTTTTTTTCGTCCACTGACCATTCAGGATAGATTTTTCATTAGACAGTGACTGTGTGTATCGTGGTTGATTATTGGATATTTTCTAGGATTTTTTTTGTTTATATTTATTTATTATTTTGGAATTTAGTATTTTATTCCCTATCTATTGTATACCTATTTTTCACTATTTCATTACCCAATTACCAATTGTACAACGTTTGGAGATTTAATTATAAATATCTTTAGTTGGGTATATATTATATTTATATCAATTTATTATTTATATATTGATGAGGTTGAAACCATTCCAAAGTTTCATTATCTAATTACCACAATAATTGCCATCCCATTGGGATTAACAATGCCCTTCAATCCTTATGGTGGATAGATTTGTGAGTAGGGGCATATAGAATTTGGGGTAGGTATTATAAAAGTAAAATAAATATCTATCTGTAAAAATATTTTTAGTGATATAAATATTCTAAATATTCGATAATTAAAACCATATAATAGTTCATTATTGGTTTTTATGAATAATTAACACTGTCACACCATTGATATTATATATAATTGGTATTGCTATGTAATGATTTCATTTTTTAGGGTAAGAAAAGGAGGTGTAAAATGGTTGTAAAATTAACATAAAAACATTCATTATAGTTTATATATAGATTTAAATATTTAAATTTGGTTGTAGTTGATTTTTTGTGAATTAATAATAAATAAAAATCAAATTGTTTTGACGCTCATATACCACTTCCTTTGATAATAACTATTCAAAAAAACCATACTGGTTATTGGATAAGTCTTTTTTAGACGATAAGATTATTTCAGAAATAAAGAGATTTCGTTTGATTGTTTTTAGGTATATTATGATATTTTTATGGTGATAATATTTGTTTTTATATTTTAGAATAGAATGTTCCTTTTTGGAATGTAACACCTTGATATATTAATAACCTTGTACATATTTTTCAGTAAACCCTTTATATGAATCTAAAATTACATCTTCACAAAAAAAATATACTTCTAAAATAGGATTAAAATAAATTTTTTGAAAATCTAGATACGTTATTTGAAAAATATAATCATAAATTCTGATATATAAATTACAATATTATATTGGGAGAATATGTTATATTTTTCTAAAAATATTAATTTTTTAATGAATACGTATAAATAATCTTTTTTATTAAGTACTATATTTTTATGAAAAGAATTTACTACGACTGTTTTATTTTAATCTAGTATTAAAAAAATTGAGTTCAATGATATATTTATTAATCATATTTATGTCATTTTAATAATTTTCATATTTATTTTTTATTTTAATAACTTTTACACTCATGAAAATATTTTCATTGAAAAAATACTTATTCATCATGAATGTATAATTAAGATAAAATTAAAATTTTAATTTTATATGAATTAAATTTATAAATAGGGATTCCAAATTTATTTCCATAATAAATATTATTATATAATACGATCAAATTTTTTAATGGTTATTATGCATTGTAAAAAACATTAAAATTTAATTATGAATGTAATGGTCAAAATGGGTCATTACGAGTTACACGCACTAAGTTAAAATTAATTATTCAAAAACATTGAAATTTTATTTCAAAAAAATATTATTTCTTATATATAATCAGTGGTTTCATAATATATAGTATTCTTAATTTATTATTAGACATAATTGATCAATTATATTCTAAATTAATTAATTAACCGGATAATTGTAGTGAAGAAATAGTAATGTTATGAAAAAATTGATTTTATGTAACAAAATGATATAAAATGAAACTTTTTCATGATGGAGGCTTATCTAGACCATATAATCCCTTTATTAATGTTTTTTAAATTTTTCATTCAAATGGGTTGAGAGTTACTTCCCATTAGTTAATAGTCTTCTGTATTTATAAAAAATAGAACTCCCCCTCAATTATAAAATGTTACTAACTCACCTCAATTATTCATTCCTTATATTGAATTTGGAAAGATAAATCTATGAAAAAAATCTCCCCATATTCATTATAAATGTTATTAGGTTTCTTTTATTTTGAAAATTCCAACCCTCCGGTTCATTATAAGAGATCCAATGGATATTTTTCTAAGAGATGGTAATTATCCTCACTAGACAATGTATTTCTCAGTTCTTTTCATACCCACATAATTAATGTGTTAATAATTACAATATATTATCACCATTATATAAAATATAATTTTTTTATGTTTAGGTAATAAAATAAATTCATACCATCTTCCATCAAAGGATAAACAAAACCATTAAACATGCGTACAATAAACTATATCCTCACAAACAGATGTAATTTTTTTCCAACTCCCCCTCAAATTTTTAGACATAACTATAGATTTGATGTTTATATATGATATTTATTACATATTAATCTCTAGGAATTAAAAATTCAAATACACCAAAAAACATTTCTATATTTTGAAAAATGATAGTGTCTCTCATGCATACTTGTGGACTATCAGCATCATGAAGTGATGAGAATAATTTTCATTTAATTAACAGATGGATAGAAATATGGATTTATTTTATTAATTTATATGATATATATGAAATTATTATTATTATTATTTAATGGTGAATTAATATTTTCTTTTCTTCCATTCATTCTGATGAGAAAATGTAAACAATGTTTATGTGTACAAAGGACATATTGTCCCCACGAATGGTGTAATTAATTTTCTACTTCTATCAATTATGTATTCTTATAAAGAATAATATAATTAATATATATAATGATTATAATATTTCTAAAATTATTTATATATTTTTACCATTATCAATGTAAAATATTCATGAAACCAAACTAGATCATTCAAAAAACTCTAGCAATAAATACAAGAATAGTGTTAATAAATAGAAATTGTAAATAAATATTTTATAAATGTCTCTAATTAAATAATATATTGTAATAAATATTATATTATTAGTCATTGATATATTTATTATAATATTATATTTATTATATTTTATCCTAGATTGTATAGGGTGAAATTTGAAGCATGATGTAAGGTATTTTCATCTAAAATTTTCCTCTTTGGGACATATGTTATGTCATTCACATATCTTATTTTATAGGTTGTGTATACATAACCATTTATGTGTTATGTTATGAATTTATTTATTATCATTATAAAAAAATTCTAATTTAAATTTATTCTTTCTTATGTATTATAATTCAAAACATAACAATGTGGTAAAGGTTTTGTGTTACATTATCATTGTTAATTAATATTTTTTCTGAATAATTTTCTAATGTTGAAATATTATTATTTATCCTCAAATAATCACATGAAATTTCTTAAAAATTATATATTTTTACGAAATAAATATTTTAATATCATTTTTTTATTTATGTACTCAGGAGTTCAATAAAAAAATTTAAGGAAAAACGATATTATTAAAATCTCTCGTCGAAAAACTTTTTCCCCATGTCCTGACATATTGAAAATAATTTGAGGAATAATTTAAATAATCTAAAAATATTTTTTATTTTCCTTATTATCCATGTTATAATGTTTTAAATTGGAATTAATGAAATAGTATTTTTTTCATATAAGGATCTTATTAATTTTTACCAAAAATCTGGAAAATATCTTCTTTTAAGGAACTAAAAAATGAATTGTATTTCCCCGATCATGAAATCCAACATATTTAAACAATAAATTATAAGATTCCAATGTTATTTCAAGTGAAATTTTGTTCATTTATAATTTGAATAATTTTAAATTATATATAATAGTTTTAATGGGGAATTGTTATTTTCTATAAGAAATGTTATTATCACCTTTCATAATAATATTTTTTATAAGATGAAATACATTGATTTTACATAATAATTACTAGATATATGATCTAATAATTCAATTCGTATTCATTATTTAGTTTATTAGTAATTATGATGAAAAAAATTAATGACACATATTTCTTTTAATTTTTTATTCTATGATAATTTTTTTATAAAATATGTTTCTCCCATGGGGGCTATGCATTGATAAATTATTTGTGAAACTAGTTTCCATTAAAATTATTAAAACTTGATGAATGATTTATGATTTTTTGGAATGCCATTTAAAGTATTATATGAATTTTAAGACCTATATCTTCCTACAATTTGTGGGGTAAATATGGATAACTGAAATGTTATATGTCATCTATGGGAACATGATTTCACATTCATATTTTTAAGCATGGAATGGGTTTCATGTCAAAAGGATTATGTGGGGACTTTGATTTCATGCCCATAATGTGAATTTTGGATCTAGTTTCGAGTTAATAATGTTATATATGGAAATGGTATCTAGTCCATAGGGATATTCATGGTCCATGTTATATGTCTATATGATTATTCAAGGACCTTATCACATTTACTTAACATAACGAGTTCACATGTTTATATTTATTCATGTAAAAACATTATTATCATCCATTTTCAACACATTCAAACATCTAGTCTTTTATCTGATTGATTATGATCATAAATTCAATTTATGATTCATTTCATTGTAAATTCCTTGATTTATGCCATAATTCCGAATTTTGTTATTTTTAATGAAGGGTATGGTTTCAAAATGATAAGATCATGTTCTCATAAAATTATTCTTATGTTATGTTAATGTTATTATTTTTATCCCCTTTCCATACCCTTAATGTTCTTCTAATTTCACTGATTCATAGGTTTTCTTTCCATAGGCCATGAAGAATGATTTTATGAAGGATATTTTAATGAAGAGTACTAGTGGGGAAATCCCAGTCAGAGATGTTGAAGATATTTAATTAAATAAGAATACTATGTATCTAGTCCCAAATAACACTAAACGGATATGGTCTTCACAAATATACCTATGAAATTTAAATAATATTCATGAAAAATGATATAATATTTATGTACAAAAATCATGGGTAATTATATATGTGATCAAAGGTATGAATTAGTTATAAAATGGAGATTAGAATATGAATACATTAGTAAAGACCTTATGATATTCCCTTGTATATGAAAATTACAATATGTTTTGGGAAGGGATATATGATTTGGTTTCAAATGAAATCACATCCTTGGAATGACACTACATGTTTTTGTGCCTCAAGAGAAATTATAACCTTAGGTAATAACTCGAAATAAGGTTTATTATGATTTTAATATATCAACACATGGTTCATAAATTGGCCCTACTGGGCACCTGATTTGACACTCCTGGGGAATATGTTTTGGAATTAAATTTTTCATTATGATGCATTATGAAGGATTTGAATATATGATGAAAAAATATATATTATTTTATACCTTAAGTGTCATATTTCGAAGTGAATGTGTCATGATTTACAAATCCATTGAATTTTTCATGATTATTTTTTTTCTAACTAATATTGTTTTTTTTCACTGTATTGTTTTTTTCATTTATTTATTGTTGAACATGAAGTAATTTTATAGAAAACGAATAAGTTGAACATTATAATTAATAGCATTATAAGAAAATAAATTTCAAAGAATCTATAATGAAATATTGGGTCATTATGAGAACTCAAATATCTAATTCTATAATAGGTACCATGGGACTTGGTGAACATACTTATTTACTATGGAGATTCAATCCATTAAATAATTTATGAGACAATATCTACATGCCTTAAATGGGACATAAATATAATAGTTTATAAGAAATTCATCAATGATATGGAAAAGTTAATTTTCATTCTTATGTATTAGTACAATGAAATGGTTTTCCTGGAAGTCTACCATTCAAGAGGTCATGTAGTCTGATTTTGGAATATTATTAAGAATAATAGGAAAGAAGATAAAATTGAACCTATAGAATTTGATGAATTTAAGAGAATATTTTTCTTAAATCAATTCCATCAAATTTCATGTACATAAATGGATAAATAAGTCCGTGTGAAAAATCAGAGGGATAATGAATCCATTCTTACATCTAAGAAAAATTTTATAATAATTATCGGGTATGATTCTTTTAGAATCATTAAACATACAAGAATAATTGATAAACTCATAATTTGATAAAGGAATTAGTCATACGGGACAATGGAAGGTATGATTATTATTTCGGATGAGCACTCAAAGGGGAAATGGATAATCTAAAACTGACTGGTCTCAATGAGAAAAAAATTATAGGGTTTTATGGATGATTAAATGATATGTCAAATATTAGAAAAAAACTATTTCAACCTCCATCCTTCCAAATCATTTTGAAAAATAACGGATTTTAATTCAAAAAAAAATTCATAGTTTATCAGGTGTGGGAATCATATCCATTTAGAAAAATAATGGTGAAGTGATGTAAAGAATCTAGTAAATGAATTGAATGAATAATGGGATCCATAGATTAAACCTCCCACATAGGGAGTTTGGATATTATGTGTATCAATGGCCTAATAAAAAGGAATCTGAGTATAATAAACTATAAAAACATGTAAAGAAAAAGGATATAATGAAATATTATGCAACCACAACAACTAATGTGAATCATAATAATTACAAAACATAGACCCCTATGAGGAATGGTTATCTTGCTCAATAAGGATTCTATCATAATGATATCATATTTTATTATCTATATGTTCATGGAAGAACATTATAATCAAATAGAAATGTGTTTTCTTTGATATGTGGTAATGTATGTAATAACTATTTATTTATCTTTTTGTATAATATATGTATCTGTGTAGGATTAAGTTATAAAATATGGACACATTCATATTTTTATGTGTTTCCAGACGATAAAAAGATAAATGGATACGATAACCCTTTTTATGTTGTATGTGATGTGTGTGTTTCATGGTTAAGGATATTTTGGTATACATTTACGAAAATACATATTATTGGATTTGTTTCAATTTCTATGAAATATTTATTAGATGAGGAAGAAATATTATTATAATGGTCATATTATTATTGGTTCTGCACTTTTTTCATTGATATTATCAATGTTTATTAATGTAATTATGGGTTATTTTAATTTGATAATGTTATATGAATTATATATATATTGATTTAAAATATTGAAATTGTATGTTGGGTGACAAATTTCCTTATCTAGAAAATGTTTTGTGCTTGAACTGACAACCGAAGGAAAATTAGTTCCTAACACCAACAATTGTTCTATGAGAAATTGTATATTTAGTTGCATTGCATGAAGAGAAATACTATTGAGTATCATAGTTCATGGTATAACATCATGTAATTATTGAGAGGAAAATGTTTCAAGATAGACTATAAACATTATCTATACCAAAATGGATTTGAGAGAACCCCACCATGGATTTTTTCATTGTAATCCCCAAGATATCAAAAGACATGTATTCTATACGGTTTTTTTCATTCACCTTAAAAATATAGCACCATTAATTTCCATCTGAGAAGATATATATATTGATGATTATTTTATAATATACATTATATATGAAGAAATGTTTCATAGATTACCACATCACACTATATCTGGAGGTTTACCTAAAATGTTTAGTGATGTGTTCATTATGTTCTTGATATAGAATTGCATTTTAGTAGTGAATGTCATCCTCAAATAGATAGTTTGTTTGAGAGAACAATAAAAACTGTATAGGATATGTTGAGATCATTTCCATTGATTTCATAGGTATTTGGGATCAAAACCACCATCTAGTGGAGTTTTCATACAAAAGCAGCATTAACTGATGTATTATATTGGTTATTATGAATCCATATATGGATAAAAGTTTATAACATAAAATTTTTGGTAAAATTATTGTGATATAATTCTTTTGGGGAATGAGGTAATTTAGGAAAAATAATATAAAATTAGATCCTTTTAATATTACAAATATGAATATCATAGTCAATAAAAAACATTGCTGAAAATCATCGATGTGATCTAGAATCTAAATTACGATTGAAGTTCCTTATATGAAATTATGAATAGAATATTATAATGAGAATTGGGAATAACATTAAGATAATACCTTTTTAGTACCCCTGGTTTCTGGTATGTAACCCTTTCTTGATGCTTTTAATTGTTATAAAGTTAAGGGTGACGAATGGGAGAGTCGGGAGAACATGGAATGAGTTTTGGGGAAAAAAGGGGAATTCGCACGGGAGGTGCATGATTTGTGTAAACCAAGCTGCCAAACAGTACAGAGTCAGTGTTGGAGACAGTAGCTTCCGCACGGGCGGCTCACAATTTGTTTGACCATGCAGAAAAACTGTGCGAGAAGGGTTGCTGAGGCAGTAGCTAATGCATGATTAGCGCACAATTTATCAAACCATGCAAACTAACCATGCATCCACTTAAACGAGATCCTATAAAAGTGGATCTCATTCATTTTTTCCTCTATGTGCTTCTTTTAAGCTCTTAAGGGCCCTAACTTGGGATTTTGGTTCTCCTAAGGTCAAAGAGGGTTCTCCCATCGTTCCAGAGGTGATCCGAAGGCTTCTCTTGACGAATCGAAGCTGAATTCTTGAGGTATATGTTCGTTCTTCTTTGGTTTCTCAGATCTCCGTAGATCTACTTCCCCTCTCCTCTCGGTTTCTTAGATCTACACTCGTTATGGGTATATCTAAGTGCGTGGATGCCAAACATGATGAGTTTTGGTCGTGGTTGTGTTAGGAAAAGAGATCTAAGCGGGATCCTAGGTGAATCGGCCGAGTTTTCTTGTGCGTTCTCTGTTTGTTATGATTTTCATCAAAACCAATGAGGTAGGTGGATTAACTATTGACTCCTCTTGTAATAATTGATTGGCTTAGTTTGAAATGGGGTTATTTGAATGAAATTGATTGTGAAAATCATGGAATAAATATTCTTTAGTGATCTTTTATGATTTTAATTAAATTGTGAAATCTTGGTGAATTGTTGTGAAAAGTAATTTGGCTTCTTGAATTTAAAATGTAGATTTTAAATTATGGATTTTTTGGAATTGTAAATGGTTTGATGAAAGATTGGTTTTCAATAAAAATGAGTGTTTTTTTGGAAATGGTTTGGTAATGAAATGGATTAATGAAATTGGTTCATTCTTTGGTTTTCAATAAAAGTACTGTTTAATTGAAATGGTTTGAATTGGTTGAACACACTTTGTTTTGATGGAAATGGTTTTCAATAAAAGGTTTTTTATTGAAAAGATGGGTTTTTCATGATTTTTGTGAATGTGTGGTGTGTGTTCATGTTGCATATATGAGGCTTGGTTGAAATAGGACCTTGTGATGGTGCTAAAGGTTTAATGGCACATGGGACTTCTATGTACGTGGCTTGGTGGAAATATGACCTTGTGCTCGATGCCAAATGTGTAATGGCACATGGGAAATAATTACCTTGTGAAGACTTGGTAGATCGATGAGAAACCACTCATGAGTATGGAACTGTCATAACGAAACATGCATGGTTGATTTCATGGGTTTGTGAAATGGTTGGGTTGCCAAAAAGGGATATTGTGAAATGGTTTGGAAGCATGTTTGGTTATTTTTCTGAAAAAAATAACTTGTTGGAAATTGGTTTCAAATACTGTTGGATGTTTTTTGATATGATTAGTTGTGGAAGCTTGTTTATATCTTGTTATAAACTGTTTTGGGAATTTGTTTTATATAAACTGTTTTATATAAATGTTGGCTAACTCTTCTATCCTAGTGGCGTGAGTAGAGAAGTCATTGGGGAAAACGTACTGAGTTTTAAACTCACCCCTGCTTTGGCACATTGGTGCTTTTGAAGATGTCATTTTCCAGGACATAGGTAAAGGAAATGCATCTTATTGATTTTGGTTCGTGGTGATTCATTGGAGATGTGGTGGTGCTTGGTGCATGGAGATTGGTGTGGTGTTGTGGAGAGTGTCTCGACTTGTTTTGGGTCTTTTTTTAGTCTTCCGCTTGGTACTATGATTTTGTGTTGGTGTTTATTTGTGGTGGAATAGTGTAGTTCTCTTTTGGTAATGCATGAGTTGGTTGTTGGATTAATGTGCATCATATAGTGGTTGTTAGTGATGGTTTGGTTGGTTTATTTCTCAAAGGGTAAATCGTCCCCCACTTGCACTGAAACCCTTCAGCATTTATTTCAAGTCTTTGGCATCTTGGGAATATCTCTTAAGGATATGTAATGACTTGTTATATTCTCAAGCCAATGAGGATAAGTGGGTCATTACAAATGGTATCAGCTTGTTCGGTCCTTTACTAACAAGTGGTCATCGATGATCATGGTTTTGTAGTTTAAATTCCTTTTTGTCTATTCCTTGGGTTGGAATATTAGGTAGGAGTAGGATTGTCTGAACTTGAAATGTATAGCATAAAAGGACGTAGCTAACTCATTTATGCTGAACTTCAAGTTACCAGGGTATTGGGTACATAAGTGTTTTTGATACACTTCTATAATGTCAGAAATATCATTTTCATGAGTTTAACCAATGATATGTGCATGACATGCATTTTAGAGGAATGACTTCCCACTTGGATTTCATACCTCATTGTGAGGAATGAGTAAAAACTTTGTGTAATGTGCCAATTTTTGAAAAATGCATAAATTGTCTTCAACTAAAAGACTTTGAAAACAGGGTATTTGGTGTATTTTGAAAATGGATTCAGTTTCAAAAAGTATGTTGAATGTTTTCAAAAAAAAAGGATGAAAAAGGGAAAAAGTTGTTTTCAAAAAAAAATTTATGATAAATGATGTGGTAGAATTTGAAATGCAAAGCCTTCAATTTATGGAGAGTGAGATTCACAAGGGTTGTTATTGGTTGAGAAAATGGCACCTGGTAGGCGTTGTCTGAACCAACCCGAAGAAGCTGTGGAGAATGTGGTTGCACCTGAACCACATGTGAACCAAAATCTGGTTCAAATTACTATCTATACTTTTCAAGCTGTGGATACAGGGAACCGAAGGAATGAACCAAGGAATGTGGATCATACCATCCAGTTCATGAAGCAAAATCCATCGAATTTTTGGGCTGATGCTAAACCCGAAAATGCATAAGTGTGGCTAAGTAGGATGAATCATATCTTTGATTTCATCGGCACACCATCAGACCTCGAGGTCAAGTTGGCGAAGTATATGGTCAAGAATCTTTCACGTCAATGGTGGGATTTAGCGGTGCATGCTAAATTGGATGAAGGCCTTACATGGGAGGATTTTTGAGGAATTTTTCAACAAACAATTCTATCCTCACACGTTCAAGATCTAGAAAATGATAGACTTATTCAGCCTGAAATAGGAGAGTCTCTCTGTCACAGAGTATGCAGCTAAATTTATGAATTTAGTCCATTTTGCACCAGAGGTTGCGGCATCTGAGTCGTTGATGGAACGCATCTTCGAATCGGGGCTAAGGCAGGAGATTTGCTCGAAGACAACTGTGCTCTGTATTATGGATTATACGAAAATGGTAAACAGAGAAATAGTAGCTGAAAGAGACATATCGGGAGTTATGGGAGAAGGATGTATGATGATACCCACAAGAACGAGTGGGAACTCTGATGCTGGGAACAAGCGGAAGAATGACACTTACTTCCAAGGTGGGAGTGCAAATCAGAATCAGACGGCTGGATCAGTGAATCTTCCTCCACGACCCATGATGAAAGCCGAATGTTTTTAGTGTGGCGCGATTGATCACATGAAACGAGAATGTACAACACCACCGAGATCCTGCCACAATTTCCACAAGATGGGGCATCTTCAGTGATATTGTCACAGTGCTCCACGATCGGGTGTTCGTGACACTTCTCAAGTGTCGCAAGCATCTATTTCTTCGATAGGGCGAGGACAACAACATCAATCTCACTGACAGAATAGAGCTATCCATGGTAATTCTATAAATACCATGACTCCTCAACATGGAAAGTATCATCAAGGAAAAAAGGAGAGCAGTGTAGAGAAGAAGCAATTGTATGGAGCTGGCCAGATGATTATCGATGATCAGTCAGGACCATCTACAGTGAGAGGTACGATTCTCTTGAATTCTACACTTGTGAAAGTGTTGTTTGACACTGGTTCATCGCATTCCTTAATTGCTTCTTGTGTTGTTGACCTGCTATGTTTAAGACTTGAAATAATTCCTTCTATGATAAAATAGAAACTCCTCTCGGGGAAAGAGAATGTAGAGCCTTCGTGTGTCGAGCATGTTCTATAACAGTTGATGGAGCTGAGATGAAATGGGATTTCTCTGTGCTGAAGATGGACGTCTATGATGTAATCCTTGGTATGTATTGTTTGTAAATGTTTAAGGCTCACATCTACTGTTATAGGAGAATGGTTAGTTTCACGACATAGGACAACATCAACTATCTCTTTAGAGGGGAGCGTATGGTAAATAATGGGGCAAAGAGCTTTTGGCACTAATGGTGGGAACGAACTCTTACCAACTGGCAGTGTTGAGTTTGGAATCAATAGAAAAGATTGATGAGAATTGTTTTCCAGCTGTTGTGGATCAATTTAAGATGTCTTTCCCAACAACTTTCTCAGGTTTACCACCTCTTAGGGATGTGGAGTTTATGATTGATCTCCTTCCGGGGACCAGTACTATTTCCCTTCCATCTTATAGGATGGCACCGACAGAGTTACAGTAATTGAATGTGTAGTTAGAGGAGTTGGAAAGAAAGTGTTTCATTTGGCCAAGTACATCTCCGTGAGCAGCACCGGTTTTGTTTGTGAAGAAGTCAGATGGAACACTTCGGCTATGTGTTGATTATCTTAATCTGAACCATGTTACGATAAAGAATAGATATCCACTTCCATGCATAGATGATCTATTCGAACAATTAAGGGGAGCACAGTGGTTCTCCAAGACTAACATGCGATCAGGATATCACCAATTGCAAGTTCAGAAAGATGATATTCCAAAGACAGCTTTTAGAAGTAGATATGGCAACTAAAAATATGAAGTCATTCCTTTTGGTCTAATGAATGAACCAGCGGTCTTTATGGATTTTATGAATCGAATATTTAAGCGATATTTGGATTCTTTTTTTGTGGTGTTTGTGGATGATATCTTGTTGTATTAAAAGACAAGGTCTTTTCATAAGGATCACCTAGAAATAGTCTTACAAATCTTGAGATATCATTGTTTTTATGCTAAATTATCAAAGTGTGATTTTTGGATATAGGAAGTATGTTTCCTTGTCCATTTCATTTCCTAGAAAGTTTTTTTAGTTGATCCTGAAATGATATAAGATGTTATCTCTTGGAAACCACCGAAAAATGTGTTCGAGATACGCAGTTTTCTTGGTCTAGCTGGTTACTACCGACTCTTTGTGCATGATTTCTCACGACTAGTGTCACCAATGACAACTCTGATGAAGAAGAATGATCCATTCCAATAGAAAGTAGAATGTCCGAAGTCTTTCTAGGATCTGAATGTTAGTCTAACATTGGCACCCATCTTGATCTTGCCTGAATCAGGATAGGGGTATGTGGTGCATTGTAATGCTTCAGGAACAGGACTGTTTTGTGATCTCATGCAAGGAGACCATGTGGTTGCTTATGGCTCAAGGCAGTTGAGGGTGCATGAGAAAAATTTCCCAACACATGATATGGAGTTAGCTGCAGTCGTCCATACTCTGAAAACATGGACACATTATCTCTTTGGTGAGAAATTTACTGTGTTTACGGATCACAAAATATTGAAACACATTTTCTCATAGTGAGATTTGAATCTAAGTCATAGAATGTGGATGGAGTATCTCCAGATGTTTGACTTTGACTTTATGTACACACCAAGAAAAGGGAATTCAGTGGCAGATGCATTGAGAAGAAAGTCATAAGCTCAGTTAGCGAAAGTATCTTCAGATGAATAGAAGTTGATGTCGGTTTTAGCCGACATGCTTGTGGAATGTGAAAACCGAGTTGATGTGGCAGTTTTCGTTTCAGCTACACTTGTTCCTGATTTAGTAAAGATGATCAAAGAAGCACAAACATCTGATACAGAATGTCTGGTTGTAAGATCAAAACTCAATGGTGGGTAGACCATTGATGGCTGGAAACATGATGGAGGTTCTATTTTCTGTTTCAAGGATTGAATGGTTGTACCTATGATTTTTTAGGAACAAATACTTTAGTATTACCACCATTATAAATGGGTTGTACACCCAGGTATACAAAATAATTATAAATCATTGAAGGTGATGTTTTAGTGGAGAGGCATGAAAAGGAAGGTGGCTGAGTTCATCTCGCGGTGCTTAACTGGTCAGCAGGTTAAAGTAGAGAATCAGAGACCAGTTGGTATGTTTCACTCTTTACCTATCCCGGTGTGGAAATGGTAACAGATAACAATGGATTTCGTTACAGGCCTTCCAAGAACGGTTTGGAATCACGATGCCATTTGGGTGATAGTGGATCATCTTACCAAGTCAGCCCATTTCATCCATATTTTTGAAACCCATATGGTGGAAGATATTTCAAAAATCTATATTCGAGAATTGGTAAAGAGACATGGTGTACTAGTTTCTATAGTCATAGATAGAGATCCAAGGTTCACAACTCATTTCTAAAAATCATTACAACAAGCCCTTGGAACTCAGTTGACAATGAGAACGACGTATCATCTGCATATGGATGGGCAATCTGAGCAGACGATACAAACATTAGAAGACATGTTGAGGGATTGTGTGATAGATTTTGGTGGCTCATGGGATGAGCATATACCCTTATTAGAGTCCTTGTTCAATAACAACTCTCAATCCTCAATACACATGGCTCCGTTTGAATCATTGTATGGGCATCCTTGTCATTCTCCACTATGCAGGATGGACATTGGTGAAACTTCACTAGTGGGGCCAAGCCTTATTCGATAGATAATAGAGAAGATATAGTTAATTAAGAAGAGGGTGGAGATGGCTCAAAGTCGTCAGAAATATTATGCAGATCACCATCGATGACCATTTTTGTTCGTTGTGGGTGATCATGTCTTCTTGAGAATCTCTCCAAAGCATGGACATCATCGTTTCGGGAAGTAGGGAAAGTTATCTCCTAGATACATTATCCCTTTTGAGATACTATAACGGGTTGGAGAGGTGGAGTATCGGTCGGAATTACCACCACGGTTTTGTTTGGTTCATAATGTGTTCTATGTATCTCAATTGAAAAAGTATCAGTCTGATCCTGACCATGTGATCAGATGGAATCATGTTGACTTAGAGCCGAATGCTTTATTAATACATATCCTGGAATGGATTGTGGATAGGAAAGAGAAAGTCTTGCGTGGAAAAAGCATTGGTCTAGTGTGGGTTTTATGGTACCATGGTCAGATTCAGGAAGAGACTTGGGAACTCAAGAAAGAAATGAATGAGCAGTAGCCAGAACTCTTTCAGGAAAGCATTGGTTTTCTACTTTCCAGGGACAGAGAGGCCAATGGTGTGGAGAATTTAGTACCCCCCAGTTTTTGGTATATAACCCTTTCTTGATGCTTTTAATGTTTATGAAGTTATGGGCTACGAATGGGAGAGTCGGGAGAACTTGGAATGAGTTTTGGGGAAAAAAAGGGAAGTCACACGGGAGGCGCACAGTTTGTCTAAACTGGGCAGTCAAACTGAGCGGATTTATTGTTGGAGGCAGTAGCTTCCGCGCGGGCGGTGAACTGTTTGTTTAACCCTGCGGCCAAACCGTGTGAGAAGGGTGGCCGAGGCAGTAGGTACCTCACTGTTAGCGCACGGTTTATCAAACCGTGCGAACTAACCGTGCGACCACTTAAACGAGGTCTTATAAAAGTGGATCTCATTCGTTTTTACCTCTATGTGCCTTGTTTAAGCTCTTAAGTGGATCTAACTTGGGATTTCGGTTCTCCTAAGGTCAAATAGGGTTATCCCATCATTCCAGAGGCGATCTGAAGGCTTCTCTTGATGAATCAAAGATGGATTCTTAAGGTATGTGTTTCTTCTTGTTTGGTTTCTGAGATCTACTTAGATCTATTTCCCCTCTTCTTTAGCTTTCATAGATCTACATCCGTTATGTGTAGATCTAATTTTGTGGATGGAAAACATGATGATTTTTGGTCTTGGTTGTGTTAGGAGAAGAGATGTAAGGGGGATCCTTGGAGAATCGTCTAAGTTTTCTTGTGCGTTCTCCATTTGTTAGGGTTTTCATCAAAACCTTTGAGGTAGGTGGCTTCACTCTTGAATCTTCTTGTTATAATTGATTGGATTTGTTTTAAATGGGGTTATTTGAATGAAATTTATTGTAGAAATCATGGAATAAATCATCTTTAGTGATGATTTATGGTTTTGATGAAATTGTGAAATCTTGGTGAATTGTTGTGCAAAGTGATTTGGCTTCTTGAATTTAAAATGTTGATTTTAAATTAGGGATTTGTTGGAATGGTAAATGGTTTGATAAAATATGGGTTTTAAAAAAAAAGGGGTGTTTTATTGAAATGGTTTGGTACTGAAATGGATTAATGAAATTGGTTCATTATTTGGTTTTCAATAAAAGTACGGTTTTATTGAAATGGTTAAAATTGGTTGAACACACTTGGTTTTGATGGAAATGGTTTTCAATTAAAGGTGTTTAATTGAAAGGATAGTTTTTTCATGATTTTTGTGAATGTGTGGTGTGTGTTCATGTTGCATATATGGGCTTGGATGAAAAAGGACCTTGTCCTCAGTGCCAATCGTTTAATGAAATTTGGGACTTTTAAGTACGAGGCTTGGTTGAAATAGGACATTGTGCTTGGTGCCAAATGTGTAATGGATCATGGGAAAAAATTTCCTTGTGACGACTTGGTATATCAATGAGAAAATGCTCATGAGTATCAAACTGTCATAACGAAGCATGCATGGTTGATTTCATGGGTTTGTGAAATGGTTGGGTTGCCAAAAATGGATATTGTGAAATGGTTTGTAAGCTTGTTTGGTCATTTTTCTGAAAAAAATAACTTGTTGGAAATTGGTTTCAAATGCACATGGATGTTATTTGATGTGATTGGTTGTATAATCTTGTTTATATCTTGTTATAAACTGTTTTGAAAAATTGTTTTATTGAAATTGTTTTATATAAATGTTGGTTAACTCTTCTATCCTAGTGGTGTGAGTACGAAAGTCATTGGGGAAAACCTACTGAGTTTTATACTCACCCAGGCTTTGGCACATTAGTGCTTTTGTAGATGTCATTTTACGAGACATAGTTAAAGGAAAAGCATCTTATTGATAGTGGTTCGTGGTTATGCTTGGGAGATGTGGTGGTTCTTGGTGCATGGAGCTGGGTGTGGTGCTGTGGAGAGTCTCTCGACTTGTTTTGGGTCTTTTTTTAGTCTTATGCTTGGTACTATGATTTTTTGTTGGTTTGTATTTGTGGTGGAATAGTGTAGATCTCTTTTGGTAATGCATGAGTTGGTTTTTGGATTAACATGCTTCATATAGTGGTCGTTAGTGATGGTTTGGTTGGTTTATTTCTCAATGGGTAAATCTTCCCCCACTTGCATTGAAACCCTTCGGCATTTATTTCCAGCCTTTGGCGTCTTGGAGATATTTCTTAAGGACAAGTAATGACTTGTTCTATTCTCAAGCCAATGATGATAAGTGGGTCATTATAACCCTGGTATATCGGTAAATTTTATAATATTGATCATATTTGGATGATAAATTATCTGTTGTTAATTCCACCAGACCAATCTCATGTTCACAATGTGTTCCATGTATATCTTTTATTGACATACATAATTATTCCATCACATGAAATGATATAAAATGATATATATATGGATCATGACATTTCATATAAAAAATAACTTGGGGAGGTATTTAATAATATATAAAATGTGCTACTAAATGAGACCACTCACCTAGTCAATTTGTTTTCTGAAACCACTAGTCTGAAGAAGCTAAATCAGAACTGGTGGATATGATAAGGAAGATTTATCCTTATTTTATTATATTATTGTGATGAAACTTTTATAGTGAAATAAATTTTATTAGTGGTATAATATATCAGTCTAATATTTTTTTGAAATATTTATATTCAAAAAAATTTCATTTCATTCGATATCATGTCGTATAATAAACATTATGTTTTATTAAAATATAATATACTCTTTATATTATTATTTAATCATCAAATTTTAACATAGAATATATTTATGGTTGTAAGAGTTTGATTAACCTCATTTCTTAAATTAATTATGTCTTTTACATATAAATAATTATTTAATAAATGTACATAATTTTAAGTAAATCATTTTTATTCATCGAAAAAAATTAACAAAAAAATCTTTTTTATATTTATTTTCTTCGAATAATAATAATTTTAATATTCTCCAATCAAAGATAATTTATTTTAAAATTTTAAATTTAATTTTAATATATATATTTCAAACTTATCTTTGAGAAAATTTTATGGATTTTATGTATAAATTAGTTTTTGTCGTATAGTAAAAATATACTAATTTTTATTAAATATTTTAATTACCTTTAATGAATTTCAATGATAAAATTTATTTTAAGAATGATTTAAATGTAAATTATTAAAATTATATATTTAATAAATCAATTTAGTTCATTTAAATACATCTAATATTTATAATTCTTATTAAAACTTGCTACAAATATAGTATCTTTTTAACAGAAAAACTGCTTTGTTTTCTCTTTAGCATGATTAATTTTAAATAAAATTTTCCAAACCAATGAATTGAATTTAAAAAAAATGGACTCCATATTTGGGAATAATTATAATAATAATAATAATTTAATAAGGTAGTACTAATTATTTTTCACAATTAATTTAAAAAATAGTGAAAAATATTTGTCACGGTTAATGTTAAAATGGGGGCTTCTGCCTATAATTTGCATATGTTGATATTAATTCTTCACAAAATTAGGACTTTTAATTGATAAATTTTATATCAAATTTAGAATCATATGGTTTAAATAATATAATATGTCTATTATTTTAGGCACAATGGTTATATTACTGAGTTATATAAACAAAAATAACCAGTTATTGTGGGGTAAATTAAAATGGTACAAGTAACTAAATAAAGTAGAAGGAAAAAAGTTGTCCATACATGTATATTTTTTGGTTTTATATGTTTATCTAAAATATATTAACATAAATTCATTATTTGTTATTTTTGGGGGGAACATGTTTTAAACGTGTCTTCCAATTATCTAATAGTATTTTGGTGTTAAAAAAATGCCCAACCTCTGTTTTAAAAGGACACCATACCCTCCTTTTTTTAAAAATAAAAAAAAATGTTGATAAAAATAAAACTACCAAAATATTTCCCCATAACCCTTATCCATATGAAAGATATTCATTTCTTCTGCAAGTACAATCTCTTGGGAGCCTAATAGGAGATCCAGAAAAATTTCTCTAAGTGAAGGTAACTATTTTTACATTGTTATTTATTTTTAACATCCTATCATAAGACATTAATTTGTGTATAAATAATAAAATATAATAAAAATTGTTTTTAACTTATAATTAGATATTATTATTATGATATAATAACATATATCAACATAATCTTCTATCAAATGTGAAACAAAACTGCTGATCATGTGTACGGTGGACTATCTCTTCTCAAAATAATGTTATTATTTTTTTCATTACTGACTGTAATGAATGCATATAATAATTTATTTTAAATTTATAAATTCTATTTATGAAATATTTATACTCATGAAATTATTATATCACATGTACATTCATATATTTAGTTCATAGGAAAACTATAATTCAACACTTTCATATCTGTTTATTTTCACTTTGACAAAGAGATGTGAATTTTTTTTCAATTTATTATCATATGTATGGTGATATGAATTAATTTGAATAATAGAAATTATACATATTAAATAATCATTATTTTTTCAACATATTTAATTTTATCACTTATTTCATTCCGTTCGATGATAAAATGGAAACTACATTTAACTGTCTATATGCCCTACCATCACCATGAACAACTTAAATTAATTTAAATCTCTAAATAATATAGACGTATTTTCATATTTAACAAATTAATATATATATAATAATTATTTTATAATATATTTATAATAATCCTTTATTTATGATACATTTTTCTAAAATGTGTATGATGATATTCAACACTTTCGGTAGGGTGCTCTCTTCAAAAATTTTATTATTTAGAACATAAGTTATATTATTCAACTATCTTCTTTTGAGAGGTTCATATTAAAACACTATGAAATTTTATATAATAAATATATTTATTCTAATTAAATATAATGTTTCATTTAATTTTATACTTTCATGGATTTTTGGCATCCAATTATATCTATGTGGTAATTTTTTTATATTAAAATATTATTTTATATCATCATTGATTATCATTGGGTTGAAATAATTAAATATTAGGATATTTACCTCATTATACCCATGGAATTTATCCACATTTTTAAATATCATTAAAATCAATTCTCCAATTTATTTTACTATCATTATATGCTAATGTGCAAAAAGTAATGTTTTTAAAGGATATCATCTATAATTATGTCTTTGATAAAAATCAATTTTTTCCTTGTACATATTTTTTAAAATAGTTTTTAATAATGTATTTATTTTACTACAATAATTTTCTAAAATCATTTAAACCATTTTTTAAATTTTTTAAGAAAATATTGAAAAGTTATTTTATATTTTTTAAAAAGGAGCCTTTGATTTTTTTACAAATAATTTAAATGAATATTTAATTTAATTATCAAGTAATTAATATTATTTTCCACTATAAATACCTACAAATAATTTAATTAATACTATAATATTTTCCAAATATAATTTCATTGAAAAATATTTCATCATAATATTACCCTTTTTTAATTTCAAAGTGTTTTTCAAAGTGGAAATGTTATATTTTTCAATTAATATTCCATGTGATATTTAAAAATAATTGTACATATTATATAAAAATTATTTAATGTTACTTAACCATTGATTGGTATAATATCCAATGATTCCATTCTTATTATTTCTCTGAATTATTTTTGACAATTATGAATGATATTAATGATTCAGAAATCATTCCCACCTGTTTTTCTATTTTGAAATTACCTAAAACCCCATTACATTCAATTATGTTATTATTTGATGAAAGTTTTATGAATACTCTTTATTTTATATGTGTTATGAATTGATTAATGTTTTATCAACTTTTGGAAATCAATATTATGGATTATTTTATGGTTTTGGCCTATATCTTTTTTTAATTAATTTGGTAATGATGGTTATCTCATGGGATAAATATGTTATTGATTATCTAAATATCATGTTCAAAATTATATTATTGGGCCTGATTTCATATCAATATGGTTACGATGGGCCAATATCTCATGACCACAATGATTTGTGTGTACCTTATTTCATGTCCATAGGATTATTTGGGGCCTTTGTTTAATGTCCAAAATATTATGCATGGACATGGTTTCATGTACATAAGTTTATGGGAGGACCTAACCACATGTCCATACTTCAATTATTTATGGGATTTAAAAATAAAACTTTTCACAACGTTATTAGATTACATTTTCCCACATTTATAGGTTCTTGTTATGCTCTCTCATGTATTGTGTTCATTGGTTTCCTTTACGATTAATTTCATATGAAATTATAGGAATGATTCCATGATTCATTGTTCTGATCTCTATAATGATGGGTATGGTTTTCAAATGTTATAATCATGTTATCATACCCTTATGCACATTTTGTGGTTAAGTATATATCGATATCAAACCTCTCTTACCCATACTGAGCATCTGTTAGGACTATTTCTTATGTTTCCATTCGCAAGGCCTTGAAGAAATAATTTATGTTTAGTATATCGATGAAAAATACTAATTTAGGATATCTTTGTTCGAGATGTTGATGATAATTAATGAAATAAGTGGATTATGCATCCTGTATCCAAATACAATAAATATGTATGGTCATCTAGAATGTATATTAAATTTCGTTGTATATTCATCTAAAAAAAATTAAAATCTACGTATAGAAATACATAGTTTTTAGAATAAAACTGTATAATTTAAGAAAACAATATGTTTCATGGAATATACAACATGCAATAATGATCATAAATGAACCTCATAATATTATTATTTAAATATGACTATTATAACCCAACCATTGAATTTATAACTATAAATAGAATTAATAGTAGTATGATATATATATATGATATATTCGTTAAAAATGTATTAGTTACATCTTATAAAATAGGAACTTAATTCTTTGTAAAGATATTTTATTTTTCAAACATCATTTTCTTAAAAAATGATAGCTTTTTATGAGTAAAGATTTTTTTTTCAATTTTAGAAAATTTATTTTAAAAAATAAGAAACATTAATTAATTCATCATATCAAATTAATACTATAATAAAAGTTATAAATTTTTTGTAAATGCTTTATTTTACAATGAATAGTGAAAATATGGAATTTTAAATTAAATTCATTTATTCATGTAATTTAGATGTCCCATAACTTTTTTTATATCATATGGAAGTGAAATATTAATCAAATTTAACTATAATAATTTAATTAACTGTATTTTAATCAAAAATAATATTTTTTTAAATATGATAATTTTTATGCATAAAAATTCTTTTTTATTAAAAACAAGCTTGTTGTTCTATTGTACAATTGTTTTTTTTTCAAATTTGGGTCTAAAAATTGTAAATATTTATTTTTTTGAAATTTATGTAATATTTTGAATCATGAGGTTAAATATTTGTAATAAATAGTTTTCTTTTCTAGACATTATGAATAGTAAAAAATGTAAATATTTCCCCCTTATTATGGATAAAATGGGTAAAATAATGTAAAAATAATGGGATAAGGTCCCAAAATCAACCATAAACATATCATGATCCAATTTTGTTTGTGTATATTTGAAATGAACATCCATTTCATGAATAAATGTCATATTTATGCTATTTTTATTTGATTCTAAACATTGTATAAATGTAATGAAATAATAAATACCAAATATCACTATCTTGAATATACAATCTCAAAAATAACTAAATAATGAAAAAGGGTAATTCTATTTTGTAATATTTTTCGAATTATATGTTATTTTTGGAAATGTGATTTATTTTTAATTATTTGCGATTACTTAATTATATTATATTATTTAATATCGCCAATATAATATTTTTTGATTAATAGAAAATTAATAATAGTTTTTAAAAATAATAAAAGAAATACTTATTAGATAAATTATTGTGATCCACAGTTTTTGAAGATAAAAATAAAAAATTATATAGGTGTGAAATTAATATTTCCAAATTCCAATTCATTCATATTTCATTCATGTTTCTTTCCATATTAAATTATGTGATTATTTTATATGGTTACATAAATAGAACTTTATGAGAAAATTACATTATTAAATTATATAAAAATCATAAAAATAATGAATGTGGATTTTTATAATTATTAAAGGTTTAAAAGAACATCCCATGTTCATTTATGATCTATTATTGACCATGTAGATAAAATAAAAACCCTATATTTTAAAAATATCTCTTACCGTGGTTAAGATTATAATTTGCAAACCAGAGGTCATTCCAAAATGAATGTTTTAAAATCTCACCAATAACTACCTGAATTTAATTTATGGAATATATTATTACCATAGACACATTTTCATATAATATATGTCTCATGAAATGCATTTTTCTTGGTAATGATTTAATTATATTATAATATTTATAGAAATACCAACTATGTTCGTTCCCACCCTTATAAAAGGTCACTGCATTCTTAAAATTTTGAACACCACTTTAATTCATATATATCACCCCAAAAATAGAAATTTATATTATAAAATTACCCAAAAAATAGAAATTTAAATTATTAAATTACCCAAAAATATTTAGAGGTTTTATTCTAATTAAAATAAAATCATAATGTTCTAGAAAAAGGAATCTATTAGATGACTACTGAAAATTTTATAATCATGTTTATCGACTCTCTAAGTTTTTTCAAACGTCTAATTCATCTAAATTAGTTGTACTGAACCATAACTAATAACTCATGTATGATAAATATATTTATATTTTATTATGTCTATATGGAAACCATTTTTCATCACTTTTTTCACAACTATGTTTTTAATCATCATTTATGTGTACATAGAGAATATAGTCTCGATGTATAGAAGAAATTCATATTTCATCACCATGTTACATGAATGGTAATAGATAATAGATATATATGTTTGTGTGTGATATTAATAGAATATTTATTATTATTTAAATATTATATCATTTCTATATTCTTACTTTCCAATCTGTTAGAATAAGATATTGTAACTTTTACATACATGTGGACACCCAAATCAACAAAGCTATGTGAACCATTTATTAATTTATTCTTTCCAATCAGGGTAATAAATATTTATTTAAATAATATGTATAATTTATAAGATATAATTAAAACATTTAAGTGTTACATATTTTTTTAACATTCATTCATTTGATTAGTCGAAATGTCAAAAACAACATTCATGCATACATAAGACCTACCATCTCCACAAATGGTGAATTTTTTATCTCTACCATGTATGGATGATTTTAATTATGTTTATAATTAATATATATTCAATTTATATGATTATTAAATTTATTTATATTTTTTATGTATGATCAATATCCAATGTCCAAAACTAACGAACAAAAACTAACATGAAAAATGAAGCACTTTTCACTCATAATAGTTATTTTAGTAATAAAATAATAATATACATGTGATAAAATATTATAATAAAATTATATATGTTATGATATATATGATTATGTTTCTGTAACAATTTAATAATAAATTTTGAATAACTTTATAGTAGTCTCTCACTCACACGAATGATGGTGGATTTGAGGTATGGGATTATTTTTTAATCACATTATAATCTGAGATTCTTAATGTTTAAGTATATATTGGAGAAATTATAGGATCATTATATCATAAACCAAATCTATCTCCCATACATTTTTCATATATGATTTTTTATTCTCACATCCATTTTCATATTTTAATTTTATCATGAGTTAACAATAATATTTTAAAAAACCAAGATTTGTTTCTATTCATCCCAAAATATTTTCCTTCAATGTCCATATGTTAATTGAAATACATTGAATAATGTATTTAATATTATCCAATAATTTATAAAAGAAATTTTTACCCTTTAATAAATTTTTTATAAATGGTTTAAAATGAATTATCATTACTATAACACCAAGTCTATTAATAGAGTTATGGATCCATTAATTATTGGTTCGAACATCTTTTTTACTATAAAAAACTTGCATGAATGTTTCTGTATTTCTTTGGGAGTATTTGGGTCATATTTGAAGCCCCTATATCTTATTGTGGGTGAAACAATATGAGTAACGTGGTCAGTTAACAGTTATTAATAAACTTATGGATCAATTATTCAGTCCTAAGGAGGTCGTTCGCCGATTGAAAAATCATCCATGTTAGGATGAAAAACAGTGTCTGTATGTTGCAAGAAACTGCATAGGATTCAATAGGAGACACACATTCAATCTCACTCTACACTTTAGTCGTGCGAGGTTGTAACATCATGGATAGTATTGTCACATGGTGGCCCCATGTTTTTTCCAATTGTGTGGTGAAACTATTCCCCCTCTAAAATAAGGGTAAATGACCCTTTTCTCCCATCACATTAAAACTTCATCCCATTTTCTTTTTATCTTTATTCACAGCACCTTCTATGGTTAAATAACATTCTTCTATCATATAAAGGGTTCATTATTCCTCCCTTGTTTTTGTAAATATTTCTCACCATTCATTGTGTTGGATAGAAAATACTATGTTCTTTAATCTTATTCAATACTTTATTATTTTAACTCAACATTTGGATTACTAAATTTATTAAAACTAAAATTTAATATTTTCCTGGTATCTATATAATCATTTTATTTTCCCATGATATCCATGTGTTGAATCTAATAATAGATGTGAATTTTTCTACCAATTTTAGGAAAGGGTTTAGTAACTTCCCTCGCAAGTCAATATGTTTCAAATAATTCCTCTTGATGCCACTTGTCATAAAATCAATGAATTTACATAAAATTTTGTTTTAACATAATTTTAATTGATAGAAATATGATAAATTCTATCACATTCCATTTACATTGTTGGAGGCCATGTTATTTAACTAGTTCTACACTTTTGTGTGTGGTTATTTAAATGTACATGACATTATAAATGAATATCTATATTGGATACAATATATATTGTCACTGATTGAATCATATTTAAATAAAATGATTAAATTAAATGAAAGGTAATTGTATTACCCTTTCATAAGACCATAATAAAAAATATTAAATGATTTATTATGGATATTTCAAAACCTTATTATGGTTTTCGGGACATAGTTAAGGCTATTGTTTTACATGAATCTCTAAACTCCCCTAATGAATGACGTTGTACATGACATTTCACATTTTGAATTTTCCTCTTGGACATGATGATTCATGTTACATTTGATCATGTTTGAAATTGAGTTTCAGAAACTCCATTTGTTTGAAAAATATGATGAAATTTTTATCTCTAATTATATTCTTAGGACTAATCCCTTATCTATTGTATATAAATCTTGTGAATATGCATGGATTCCAAATATATTCCTTTGGGTCTAGATAATGTTTTATGTATATTTGATTGTATGTGAATGAATATATATGGTTCATATATATACATATATATATATATTTATATAGTTTCCCATTATCATATATATTCAGACGTATGTTCGTATAGGTATAGGTAGATTATTGTCCTCTAAGAACCCTAGAAAAATATGTTACATTTTACATACAACTTTACATTCATTATACCAGCTCGCTACTCATTTGATTTAAAAAAATTATATTATACTAGACACCATTGGAGGTCACCATCTATGTTTTACTGAAACCTGATTCTTGAAGACAAATTTTACCCAAACATATCTTATGGATGAATATAAAGAAAAAATGAAACCATCCATATCTAATGTTTTGTTATTTTTTTAGACCATCCTATATTTTGTTATTTAATTTGGATGTTTTTTCTTATATAGTTCATTTTTATAGTCTCCTCACTACTTAAGATGAAATGAATCATTCCATTAGTACGTAATGTGTTCTTTTCTATATTCTGTGTATTTGACCCTCTATATTATAGGACCTCTACTATGTGATGTGAGACCATTACCCTCACACAACCTCAGTAGTAGGTAGTAGGGAGGGTCTATAATGGTCTTCATGGCCTTCTTTATCCCATATAACTATAATTATGGATAGTCAATGCGATTCTAGATATTTGAAAAGGAATCCTTGTACCTATCCTATTCAATTTTATAAGATCATATTTACTATCAAATATTTTATTAAGGAATATGATTTGAAATTTAGAAATATACCCCCAAAACCTCCTTGATTCTTATTCCATTAGGGGTGGATGACCATGATCCGGATGTGGTGGGTGTTGATCCATAATTATTTCCTTATTTAGTGATACTTGTGGTACCATTTATTGTACATGAGATGGAATCTATTTATCAGTTCCGTTGGAGATTCATATGATTAATGCAGTCCATATAGGGTGCTCCAAAACATTTCCTTATATGGAATTTTTAACATAAGTGATTAAGTTGTATCTTCCTTGTATTTTTAAGGGATGGTGTCCCCTATGATGTAGAGTTATATATGGAGTCCAAACATTATATATCTGAGAACCTTGGGAAGCCTCCAAAATGGTCGTTCAAGATCATATGATACATGTTTCTCCATTTTACTAAATGATGGTGGGATATCATTACTCAGGATAGTAAACATAAATATATGGTTATAAGGGACATCTAGATGGTATTATATGGCTTCTTTTTTCTATAAAAACTAAAATTTAAAAAAGATAATGAATTTATGAGCTTTCACTAGGGTGTTATATCCATAGTGTCTTATTAATATATTATCACCAATAAAAAGAGTTAAACACACACTCTCCTTGTTATGAGATGATGATAATGATATGTTTTGATAATGGGACCTTACATGCCATCGAATCTCAGTTAAAAACCATTTTGTTCAGTATTGTTAAAAAAATGAAAATATACCTCATCATTGATCGTAAAATTAGGGGAGATGATGGTGTGTTCTTTTGTTGGTCATCACCTAGATAATGGTGTACAACATCTAGTAAAGGGATGCGATGTCTGGAGTCTATTTATGGTGGAATTTTAAGTTAAAAATCTTGCACTAATAGCTATGTGATATATCATTAGAGTGGGAACATAAGACAAAAGAACAACCTGGGTAATAGAGACATGGTTGAGTGTTGTGTTTATGAAATGACAGGGTATGTAAATATTTTTTAGGAGAATTCCATATATATCTTATGGGATATGATTGAAACTACTTTCACACTCAGTAGTGGGATTAAAATATTGTCTCCAGCAATTCAATTGGATTATAATCATCCATTTAAACCAAAAGAGTGGTCAATGCCAATGAATCCAGACTTTTGATATACAACAACAGTAGATCACTATTTCTTTTTGAAATCACATTGCATCTCAGGTACCCAATCACATAATAGTCACATGTAGTACAACCAGTTTATGAGGAGTAGAGTATTGGGCCTTCTATTATACGAGATAGTATTCTAGTTACCTCTACAACAGTTTCTTGTTTATTTGATAAACCAATTACATATTTATTCATATCTTCATATAAAATGGATAGTATGTAATTGATGATATAGTATATATATAGTTTAATGACTCACAGTACTCTACTAGGGATTTAATATGAGATCATACACCACTATAATGAAATCCCTAAGTGATATGTGGTTACCTCTTTGTATGGATACTTTTTCCCTCAACATGATGTGTTTTAAAGAAATTTTATTATGGATTATTTAGTTATTTACATGGATTATATTGATTGTTACTGTATTAGAGATTCTTTAACATCACAATAGGGAGGTACCTATATTCACAATAGTGAACTGGATGCCATGGATATAAAATCTATTCTTGAAAATAATATTCGTGTTCGAGTCACAATCCATTTTGTTATAATTTTATCGATAACCCTGTAATGATAAATTCTAATTTCATTATAGTAGTTGAATATTTTGGGGATATATTCCTAAATGAATCTCTATGGAACCTCCTAATATAATGTTATATTTTTTTAAAGAGTTACTTACATCTGATGATCTTGTGTCCATTCCTCCATATAGGATAACGCATTTGTATCTTATCAAACTCAAGAGAAAATTTTGAGGAAATATAAGTGAATGTGTTTATCCATACTTGTATGTCTACTTAATGTTCACCAATTCTCTTATGAATGTTTTTCATACTTATGAGAAGAAGAGATACTTTTATGGCCTTGATGAATCAATTATTCCATCTATATTCGCAAAATTATTTAGATGTCTTCATGGAATAAATAATGGAGAACTCATATAATCAACACCAACATTCTAATTATCATGATATTATTTTAATAATAATGATACAGAAACAACACAATGATTAATTCAAAAAATTCTACATTTGGATCAATAATTTAAAATTCATATGTCACATAACAGTTTTATATGTGATCTATATAGACCCATGGTAGGTGAGATATGGGGTTTACTATGATCATACAAATAAATTAATTGATATTTAGAGTTTATTGGGGCTATCATGATTTAAAATAAATTTTATACTAGATTTCTCATTTCTTGAAAAAATATCATATGCATGACTAATACATATTTCTTGTTTATATAGCTTCCAGTGTTTGATAATCCATTCAATATCTGTGTTCTTTTCATAGTATGTTTTAATAACTTAAATAGATAAGGATTATTTTTTTAATTTCTTATTCTCTATATTTAAAAACTCATTTTATGTACATGTATACCCACATTTAATTTCCACTACATACCTATGTAATATTGAAAAATAAATTATTTGTATGAAATTATTTAAATGTTTAACTAAATTAAATCTATGATATATTACACTATATATAAAATTTATTTTTCATTTATAGGCTTATACACTATTATAATATGCCAATTTAAATGATAAATTAATATGTTCTAATTTGGTTTAATTTATTAATAATAAAACCTATGATTTTAATACATTTCAACACAATTATAAAATCATAATGCATTTATATAGTTTTTATAATCAATTTCCCACAACAATTATCTTCAATAATTACAAATTATTACACAATATGAATTGTGTTTAATCATTATGAATGTTTTATTCATATAATATAGTGATTCACATCATGCATCATGCATTTTACCAATATTCCTTCTCTACTTTAATTCTATTCATAAATTTTTAGTATCTCTATTTGGAAAAAAAATTCATCTAATGTTACAATGAAACTAATTTTTAAAATTATCAATTAAAATAACTATTCCATTCGTCCAGACTGATGTTATGTTTATTTTTTTAATTTAATAATGTCATTATATTTGTGGTATTTCCTTAGGTTTCAATTTCATAGATTATGGTTATTTCATTATTCTCTATTTTTTGGTTTCGTTGAAAAATCATTTAGTTATTTTATTTTATTCTTCACTATTATTTCCTGTAAAATAAATTTTATGAATACCATAATATTTATGAAATCAAATTCATTCAGCTATAGTTTTTATGAATGATATAATTTCACTCTATATGCAGTCCATTAAATTTTTTTGACTGCTAAAATTGTATAAATTTTCATGTATATAATGAATTAATTTTAATTAAAACATTTCCATATACGAAATGAATGGATTTAAAGGTATAAATAATATTTATGACTCTATTTTCAAGTACACAGTTAATGTATTTTTATCTTTCGGAAAATTTATTATCTTACAATTCAATGTTATTTACTATATTCATGTGAACTCATCTAATGCTACATGATTTTGAATGCTTCCATTGTATTGAAAACTTATAATACCCACCATCTATGATGTATGGATTTTTTATATTTTGATACATTGAAAAATTATGAATTTTAATGTTCATTACTAAGGACCAATTTAACATCATTTATTTTAACGATTAAAAGCATATAAATTTGAATTCATGCTTCTTGAAAAATGGAATGCTAAAAAATTATTCTCTTTATTAATCTAGTAATTATTTTACTAATTAATTTTTTTATTTGATATATATTGACCATCATTACATAATTTTATATGGGGGATTCATTTTTCAAAATGTCCTTGAAAATGGGCGAGCTGTTACACAATGTAAATATAAGTTTTGGTTTATTTTAATTTTCAATATTCTCTATAATTTAAATGTTTAGTTATTTTTATTGGTAAAATATCATAATTCCTCTATTTTTTGGTTAATAAAGTACCAATTGATACATATTAATTACAAAAAAATAAATTATTCATTTATTTCTTTTCATTACATATTAGTTAATTATTCATTGATCAGGTTTTTATATAAGGTCATCGAATTATTTTAATTTAAAATAATATAAAATATTTAATCATAAGAATTATTTAACAATTCGACCCTTAGTAATGCATTGATAATACACCAATTGATATCATTGAATTCACATACTATAGGAATAGTGTTTTCTATCTAATTTTATAAATTTTAATTAATTGTAACTTGTTGAATATATAAATATTATGTTTTGTGTATATGAGGTTATTTCACTATAAATAACAAGTTCCAAAAAAATCTTGATTGATACAATATCATATACATATATGTGCTTGGATAATACAATTTTATTTCCATAATAATATTCACTAATACAAGGGTTTTTAGTTCTGTATATTTTTTTTGACATTATTTTAATTTATGACATCGATCTGTAAACATACTTTTTATCATGATATTATGTACATTCATTTTTTATTAATTCTACAGTTTTTTCATATTAAGGTACATAATGGATGCATTTTAGAAAACAAATTTCCATGTAAAAAATGAATTCCCTTTTAAGTATAAATATTTTTTATGGATACATTTTCAAGTACACATTGAATGCATTTGGATCCATTGAAAATTTATTTATATTAGAGTGCCTTACAAAGGAAACATTTCATATAAATTTTTATAACTACTCAAAACATATAAATGTGAATTTTTACTTCCCAAAAAATGGATTGTTTGTGAATTATTATTATTTTTAATTTGGTCCACATTTCGAATATTTAATCTTTTAATTGATATATATTGAAAATAGTGACATATTTTTTCTATGGAAGATTAATTAGTAATAGATTACATGAAAATGTGGTAATTGTTCGACCACATTAAGTTTATTTTTTATTTGTTTTAATTTTCAATATTCACTATCATTTTTATGTTTAGTTAATCTTTATTGGTGAAATTTAAAATTTCCACTACATTTTGGGCACATAACTACTAGTTCATCCATATTAATTAAAAACATTCTTGTTCATGGATTTGTTTTCATTACTTATAAGTTAATAAGTTATTGATAAAATTTTTATATTGTCAATGGGAATAGACATTAAATAAAAATATAATATAAAATATAGTTCAAAGTAAAACATTTTATTGTTTATATAATATTATATGAATTGTAAACTTTTCGCACAAATTTATTGTTAGTTGTTGAGGTCAGTGTCACTAGATCCATTCAAGTTATAGATCATCAGTGTATGTATAATTATTATTCATTATTTAATACTTGA
The DNA here is from genome assembly GCA_963277665.1 of Viscum album. NCBI lineage: Eukaryota > Viridiplantae > Streptophyta > Magnoliopsida > Santalales > Viscaceae > Viscum > Viscum album. The sequence goes on from OY728127.1 coordinate 323,727,870, forward strand.
TTATGGGCACATAGGAGTTATTTTCATCTCAATCACCAGTCCATACCATTACTGTAATATTTCAGTTTTTTTGTGAATTTTAATAGTTTATTTTTCTAATGAATTAATCTTAGTAATTTTTTTACATTTCATTCATACAGTTGTGAAAATATGTACTTTTTATCCATGAATGAGCATGAATTCTTGAAAATTTGTACTATTTTTTAATCATGTATTCAAATTACTTTTCACTGAGGACTAATTTCATTTTTTTTTAGTTTGTTAGTAAGTTTTTAATATATGTTCTTCTTTATAGTTAAATATTGATTTGTATTTTCATTTGTCTCTTTTAAATGGGGTTAATGTTGTGGATATTATATATAAGTTATTATACACTTAATTTTGTAATGGTTTTAACAATTACTAAACTAATCCTTTTATTTTGGAGTAATATTACATTAATTATTTTAATAATTTTTATTATACAATTCACTATTACATTTTAAGATATAATAAAAAATCCCCCCTATCATAATTCATTAATTACTAATATCACATTGAAATATATCAATATTTTTATCAACAATATTACATTAGTTATATATAAAATTGAAAATATCCACATACATAATTTTTTGGACAGGAATGTATTTATTTTGATAAGGTTTTTTAATTTTCCATTTTTCTTTTTTTTAATGTTAAATATGAGTTGTGAGTTTTAAATTTCTGAACCATGGATAATCATGAAATCAAAATATTACTTCCATCTGGATTTTGTCCATTCTTCTAAATGAATTTATTGATTCCCAAATTTTTTTTATAAGATAAAATTTTGGCATATGTGAAAATAAATTATTTAAAAGATATAAAAAATATTTATACTTTTTAATTTAATAAATTACTTAAAATTTCAATTATACTTTTTTATTGTAAATTATAAATGATGGGAAATATTTTAGTGTCATATATGGGCAATTTAAATACAATAACACTTAAATATAACTAGCCATCAAAGGTAAAGGATGAACTCTATTTATTGTTCCTAAATGAAAGTGACAGACTTAGGGATTCAATTTTACTATCCACCAATCTATTCTCTTTGATTACAAACAAAAATATTTTGAATCCTTTATTTTGGTTTCTATTCTGAAATACATTTGAGATTATCCATATTCCAAAATTTTGAGCAAAATAATTTTATAAGAATATAAAGGATATGAATTTTTCAGGAGACACGGTAATGCTTGAAAATTTATTCATATTCAGTCTTTCTAATTGGGAAACTATTGGAATATTTTCTTATTACAGAAGAGTAATTGAATTTTGAGGATGATAATATTGAATCTTTATTTCTATATAAATTTAAACTACTATGATGATATATGGATAAATTTCCAATTCCATTTCAACATTTCCTTCTTGTTCGTAAACTATATGCAACGTTTTGACATATACTTTTCTTGAGGTGAAAATTGTACCATTGATGGTCATGGTTGTTTGGGTTCAATATTCTATATAATATTGTGTTCTCATTACATGAATTTCATTACACCAATTTTTTAGGAATTCATTAGTTGTAGTGATGATATTATTTCATATTTAACATTTCCTTCCAACCAATCTATAGTTATCGTCCTTAAGAATCATTTTTGTATCGTTTTTGAAAATTTACATAGAAAAATGAGGATATAAAAAAATATGATATTATTCCCACTCAAAATTTATCCTAATGTTTTCCAGTATCCTTTTTTAGTAAACTATCATTCATCATTGAATGACCTCAATATATTGGATGAATGATTTTTTCGGGTGACTAGCACTAAAGATTCTATATATTTTATAATAATTATAATGTATAGGGAACCATGGTCTTAAAATATGGGTGCCACTATTATATTTAATAGTACATCAGTATTTATTCATTAGCATATACGTTAACATTTGGATAAATATATACATATTGCACATTGTAACACATTTTTACTACATTTTATGTTGCTACTCAATTTCAATTTTTTGGTTTCTTGATTATTTATCCTTTTTTCTCTTATATATATTATCTCTGCATATTGTTTTCATTTTTATTCCAATAGTATATACAATTAATTTATGTTTTAAATATATTCAATATTTTTTTTAGTACTGACTTTGGAAAATATCATTATAAGGAACTTACCATTAATATTACATAATATTGTGTTATGTTAATAATTTGGCATTATTTAAAATTGATATTGTTTTAATGTTTTTAGATCTAGAGAATAAGTGCATAACACATACCAAAAAACCATATAAATACAATGTGGAAAATTAAAATAGTTTATATTTCTTCTATAAAAGAGTATCTTTAAAAATGAAACTCGGTTACTTTTCATGTTTAATCATTATATATTTTCTTTGATCCCATCCATGACTTTATTCTCCCTTAAATCCCATGAAAATTATTTGAAAAAAATGGTATGAGAAAAAAAATCTCCGTAGGGGATATAAAATAAGGAATGAAACCAATAGACCATGGATGGTTCATAATCATGAAAACATTTTCACAAAATCTACTTTTCACACATTAACCACAATCTCTTTATCAATACTCATGAAAATATATGATTCCTAAAAACTATCATTGAAATCATAAACAACGAAGGTAACTTGTGACATCCATATCATACATACATTTTATATTTCATTGATATAATGGGAGTAACCTTAATAGTTACGTTTGGAATACCCATCACAGTACATTCCATAATTCTCTTAGGAGAAACAAAATCTATTAACCTATTCCCATTACCCAAATGCATTTGAGATCTACCACGGGCACACTCAAACATGTTTTATCATGAAAGCACATGTATTTGGTTTATTACGTAACCACCGGTCAAATTTCCATGTACCATTACCTAATCATAACACATAAAAGATTGTAATTATCAACATTTCACTCATAAATATCATGAAAACAATTCAAGATATTGAAATATTCAATCCATTTAAAAAACCATATTATACATTTAATACATAATATTATGAATCACTGTGTCCCATATCACATTAATGCTTTTTAAGAAAATTATAGAACTAAATTTTTAAAAGACATATGTCCATAGAAATAACTACTATTTTTTTTGAAATCGTTGATATTAATGAGAAATATTTATAATAATAAATCATGAAAACATTTGAAAAGATATTTTAGTTAAAAAGACCATCAACACTTGAGATGAAAATTAATCAAAAAACATTAAATAAAAACATTAAAAAAATATTTAATATCTGGATAATTTAGTAGTTAATGTTATAAAACGTAAAAGGGCCGTATATACGTCATAATAGATAATAAAGGAGAAAAATATCAAAATATGCCTCAATAAAATGATATTGAGATGAAGACCCTTACGTTGAGTCCGGCGTTTCGTTGTTATTAGGTACTCGAGTCGAAAATGAACATTGTTTGATGACAATAGTATATGTGGTCATAAGTACAAAATCTCCAAAAAAATTAATGTCTTTGTAAAAGAATTCATATATTAATAGTTGTTATTAGATCAAACCACTCATTTGTGGTATAATAGATGAACAATGTTATAATCATGAAGACGGTAGGTCATACGTATGCATGATTTACCTTTTTTATTTTTCATTTATCTTTATGGATATAATAAAATTATTATTTTAATTTTATTTAATTGTTAGAATATTATTAACATAATGATAATCAATTAAATATTCTAATTTATATCATATAAGTGATTTTGTGCAAGAAAGATTCACATCGTTTTGTGGAGGTGATAGTTCAGACATATGCATGAACAACATTATCATTTTAATGTGAATCGAAGGTAAGAACGTTATTGAAATATTAATCTTTTACGATGACAATTATTTCACTAATATTATATATTAACATTTATTACATAATTATAACCATTCTATATAGAAAGTAATGAAAAATGCTGTGTTAGTTCGTGGGGCGATAGTCCTCCATACACATGAATGGAATGTTCATCTATCATTTGGTGAAATTGGAGAGGGATTTTGGTAATGATATTAACATAATAAAGTCCCTGTATATTTATTATACTATAGTTTTTTTTCATCATAGAATATTAATATTTAAATGAAGTGGAAGAATATATAAAATAGGAATACTTAAAAAATGATACCCCCTATTTGGCTGATCACCATTGAAGAACACCTTAACAACTATAAGAATGGTTTTCATCCTAATCTACGACCTCATGAATGAGTTTAGGTATTATATGAAGGGTTTTGGGAAGATATTGGCCGATGAAGAAAGTTATTGAAGTGAGATAATTAGAGTATAATGGGTACCTTTTTATTGGAGAGGCGAGGGGCACCATTAGATACCCTTAAAATATTAAATTAATATTTTTACAATTTTTAATCAAAATGGACCTAAACTAATTTATTTAAAAGATAATGGTCCTTTAAGTCGAGTCACAATAATACAATTAAAATTAGGGATGTTTTGAATATTTATTAATCCTTATCTTTTTTATTTAACCCTTATCTGACCATTTTTATTCTTACTATGATATCATTTTATATACCCTTTGTGTGTCAATGTAATTACAATAATATGTGAAAATAAAAAAAAATTCAGTTTATGAAATATTAGGACTTATAATAAAAATTTGGTAAAATATTATATTTTTATTAATTTTATAACTTTTAATTGGATATTTTATATTTTAAAAAACAAATAGTTCCAATTCTGATAGTATTCATTAGAAGACTTTTAGAAAATATAATAACAACAAAATAAATTCTAAAATACTACATTAAATCATCAAAATCATGTCACATTTGTTCGTAAAATTCACATATGGCCTAAATAATGTTAAATAATCTGTATTTTATTATTTATAATATCATTTATTTTATTCATTCATTAATTAAGAAAATTACTACATCCACATCGTGCCACCGTTTATTGTAATTATCAATTTCCTAAAAATTATAAATATATTTCCATGGTGTATGTAATAATTTTATATATACAATGACTTTTTATAGTAGAAGATATCCACTATATGACTCTATATTAAATACTTTACTTTTGTAAAAACAAGTGTAACAAAAATAACCATTCATTGAATATAATATTATAAATAAATTGAAGTCAGTAAATTGGATTCAATAGAACCAAAAATAAAAAAAGTATGATCATTGTTGAGATAGACTCATCCAATTATGTTTGGATTAGTGTTAGGGTGGTTTTATATTTTTATAATATTATTTTTACCATTAATTACCCAATTTACCTTTAACAGTGGTAATAATATTTATTACTAATGTTACTATTCATAAAGTCCAAATATAAAAGGGACATATCTAAATAATTTGGACCCACTGAATTATAATATGGAATATTTTTTCCGAAATTTATAAGAGATATTTTCTAGTAATAAATTTAAAATGTATCCCCATTGTCAGAATGAAAAAACATGTTTTTAAAGTAAAAACCACAAAAATATTGACATGAATTTATATCTAACTTCAATGAAATATTACATCCAATGACCAAAATTTTTTAAATGAAAAAAACGTAATGTAATTATATTTTTTGACTAATTAAAAAAGATAATATAATTATACAAATAAATAAGCTAAAAAAGAAGTTTCCAATTAAAATCCAGTATATTTTATAATTCATTAAAATATTAATTTTATCATGAAAATAAGAAAAATTTATCCAAAAGAAAAATTTATAAACCTCTTATAAAGGTGAATTTAATTATTCAAATATAACTTAAAAAAGTTTCAAAAACAACATTCAAAATTATTTCACAATCAAAAGGCTGTGAAACAACATTTTTAGAGAAATACTCCTTTTATCTATAAAATTTAATTTTTCCATATATAATGTCTATAAAACACATACTATGAAATTTAAACATTCTGTTTTTTGAATATTTCTATAATATAATCCAAAAAGTTTGATTTTATTATTTTCTAAAATATGATTATTCTCATTTAAATAGTTTTTCATAAAAAACATCATTTATAATCAATTGGTTTTTTATTTGACTTATAGTTAATTTGGTAACCAATTAATTATTATATTGTAATTTTTATACCATATATTCGTAAAGTAGTTAATAATATTCAATCCCTCCATTATAACAACCATGTAATTACTACCATATTAAGAAATAATATTTTGTTGTTCATTCAATCTCACTATAGTATATCATGTATGCTATCAAACATTGTGTTTCCTTCTAAAATCTTAGGATGTTACATCAAACACTTTTGGAAATTGTGTACTCACAATACAAATTTGTGTTTGGTAACTATGGTATGAATTTTAAAGATACCTTTTTTATAATCCCACATTGGTAAAAGGATTAAAAAACATACACATTAAAAGAAAGAATGGATTGTACAATGGTCACTTGAGATAACACATACAATGATTACATGTAGGATTCAATGGATATGTATGAAAAACTAACCATCATGTTCTTATTGGGATTGATATAAAACATGATAAGGAAGAAGATAATAATAAAAAACCACTAAATTGTTATGGGTTAAATGTTCTTTGATTTCATAGTAGGAAAAGAAAATAATTTTTTTTTGTTTTACGATCCTTTTCATAAATATGAGTAATTATTTTAATTCCATAACTAAGAACATAAATAAAACCTAATAACACAAAAATTATAGTTTCATCCTTTAATCAATTTTCACCACAAACTAATCTTTTTCATCATGTGATGTGTATTGAACATGAATCAACTTAAATAGAAACAAAAATCCCCAAAATATTAAATATCTATTCATCCTATGGCAATACATTAACGAAATCCAAAAATGCTATGATAAAATATTATAATTTTCCAAAAAAATAAGCATTAAAATAATAATTACTAATTTTAATCTCAAAAATTCAAAAGTAATACCAAAAGTTCAACAAAGTCCATTTGATAAATAACTATCCTTAAAATTCCACCAAATAATCCAAACCATGTTTGAAACCCAAAACTCAGATAAATTTAATTACATAGTATCCAAGATAAATTTTAACATTTATCTCCATATATCATCAACAAATCTTATTCTCTCGCACATAATTAAATATTCTCCATGAATGGATAATCATTTCCATAAATATACCAATTCCATATAAGTCCATAATTAAAAATAATATAATCATATAAAATATAATTTGACCATTAATCCCCAAATATAATTACATCATATTATATTTACTGTAATCAAATAATGTTCCCATAATAGTGAACTTCTTCTAAAATTACATTTATCACATAATAAATAAATAATTTTCCAATACCAAGGATACAATTTTTTTAAAAGATATGTTCCAAAAATAAACTTATTATTAATACAATAAACAATTTAACTAAAAATAATAAGTCATACTAACTAGGGACACAATATAGTCTATTGGTACACGATAAATGCCGGTCGCACTTCGGTTGTAGGTTCGATTCTATCAACTTGGTCCAACCTGACGGGTTTTAACATGGCATATTTTTTTTTCTTTTTTAAAAACAATATAATTTTATAAACTTTCCCAAATAGAAATAAAATAATAAAAAATAACCATAACATATATTAACATCAATGATTACATCATGCCTTTCATTTTTCATCCCAAAAAGTAATAACCTTTAATTACCTCGAAATTAAATGTCTCTAAATCTATCATTAGTGATCTTAATATTTTAGAACATAATGATTGAAAAGGTATTTCTATGACATTAAACATATGATCATATTTAAAATTATAAACCCATGATGATATCCCTAACTCATTAGAAAACATATACTCTCCAAAGTAGTTTAAAACATCAACTAATAGCAACTATAAGTCACATGACTTAAACATTACATAATCATGAGTTATGTTAATAATTTGTAATTTTTTCACATTTAGGATATTTTTATGTTAGGAGAAATAGATAATTTGGCTATAAATCATACATTTCAAAACCATAGAAATACAAAGTGGAAACATCCAACAGTATCCACTCCTTCAATAAAATAGAAACATTTAAAAATAAACATTGTTTATTTTCATGTTTAATCATAATTACTTTTCGCTAATCCCATACATTACTCTATTCTCCCTTAAATCTTATGAAAAACATTCAAAAAACATGGGATGAGCACAAATAGTTCAGTATGTTATATAAAATAGGAAATAAAACTATTAAATCATGAATAGTTTAAATTCATCATTTTGTCCAGAAAACATATTTGTCACCCATTAATTATAAAATCATTATCTTACCTCATGAAAACGTAAGATTAATATAACACTACATAGAAATTATAACACATAAAGGTAACATGTGACATCTTTATAATACTATAATTTTATGATTCATAGCTATATATGGAATAATCTTCATGGTTACGTTTGCAATGACCATCCAAATATATTCAATAAATCTATTAGGAAAAGCCCAACCAGTTAACCCCATCTCATTACCTAAGGTATTATGGAGCTATCATAGTCTCACCCACAAATGGATTATCACATAATCACCCATATTTGGATCATCACATAACAACCAATCAAATGTCCAAGTACCATTACAAAATCATAACACCGTAAAGATTGAAATTATCCACATTTCACTCATCACTCACTAGATATGAATTGAAGATATTGAAATATGTCAATCCATTTAAAAAACGATTTAAAATATTTGATAAATAGATTTTTGAGTCAAAGTGTCTCATAACATATTGAATATTTAGAATGAAATTAGAGAATTAAAAATTAATAACATATATTCTCGTATAAATAAATCCTTAAAACGTTTTTTGAAATATTTAAATTAATGATAATTATTTAGAAGAATAAATCTTTAAAACATTTAAAATGATATTTTAGTTAAACACACTCATACAACGTGAGGAAAACATGAATAAAAAAAATGAAAGAATAACATTAAAAATCAATATAATATACTAATTCAGGATATAACATTTCAAAAAGGTCATATATATATCTTAATGAATAATAAATGTTTACAATATCAATATATTTCTCCATGAAATGATATTTATAAGAAGTCCCTTACCTTAAGTCTGACTCGTCATGTACAATATTTATAATCCTGAATAAAAATATTAGGTTAATTTAAACATGATTGAAAACCTTTTTAATGTTTATCATTCCATTTATATTACTTATTACCATGTTATAACAATTATATATTAATTTATGTTCATATAAAGCAATTTGTCATTATTCAGTACTTGAGTAGAAAATGAATATATATTGATTTCAACAGTCCATATGGTCATAAGTCCATCATCTCTAGAAAATAGTACCAAACATAATAATAAATTTTATACATAAATTATACATTTTATGTAAAACCATTAATTTATGGTATGAAAAGTGAAAAACGTTATATTCATGGAGAATGTTGGTCGTACGTACACATGAGTAAAATTTTCCATTTTTCATTGATCACTGTTGAAATAAGGTAATTTTTATTTTATCTTTATAAATGATAATATAATAATTAACATTATGATATTAATTTAAATATACTTATGTAAGCATAATATAAGTTATGTTCAGAATAAAAATGATTCACATCGCTTCGTGTAGGTGAAAGTTCCCATGTATGCAAGAACGAAGATATCTTTTTTATCTGAATGGAAGGTAAGAAATGAAATGAAATATTATTATATTAAAATGAAAATTATGTCCTGAATATCATATATAAACATTTATTCCATAATTATACACATTTTGGAAAGACGGTAATGAAAAATGAACTATATTAGTTCGTGAGGTGGTAGTCCGTCTTACACACGAACAAAATGTTCATTTCCCATTTGATGAAATGGGAGATTTTTTAAGTGATGATTTTAAAATAATATGATATCAGTATATTTTGGATACTTAAGTTATTATTTCATCTTATAAGATGAACATTTAAAGGATGTGGATAAAGATATAAAATAGAAATACACAATGAAAAAAATACTTATTCTTCGGTTGATCACCAATGAGGAAGACATTAATAACTATATGAATGGGTTTCTACATAAATTAATGACTAAATAATGTGGGTATGGAATCTAGGAATTTTTTTGGTTAGATTTTGACCTAAATAAATTGTTCTTGAAGTGTGAGTATTAGATAAGAATGGGTTCCTTTTTATAAGAGGTGGGAGGGGCACCCTTGAAAATTCTTAAAATATTAAATTAATATAAATTAATTTTTTAATCCAAATGGTCAAAAAATAAATTACATAAAATATAAGATTATAAGGGGTTTAATATATTCTATAAAATTAAAATTAGACATGTTTTGTATATTTTTCAATCCTTATGTTTTTTTATAACCCTTATTTTACCATTTTCAATCTTACCATTATATCATGTTATTTATACATTGTGGGTTAAGGTAATTACTATAACATTTAAAAATAAAAATAGTCACTTTTATGATATATTAGGAAATATCTTTACAATTTTTAAAATATTATATTTTTACAAATTTTATATCATTTTTTAAATTATTTTATATTTTAAATTACCAAGAGTATCATTTTTGACACTATTCATTAGTTGACCTATAACAAATACCATAACTACAAGATTATTTCGAAAAAAATCCTTGAAATAGTGAAAATAATTAAAAAAAATTCCATAAAATTCATGGATGGCATAAATTCTGACAGATAATATTTATATTACTGTTTATAATATCATTTATTTGATTATTTCAGTAATTAAAAATTATTACATCAACTTTGTGTCACCATTTAATTTAATATTTGTTTTACTAAAAATATAAAAAATTCATGATGTATGTAATTTTTTTTCAATTGACTATTTATATTCTAACATTACCCCTGTATAACTCCAGATTAAAATAAATTATTTTTTTAAAAACAACTGTATCAAAAAATGACTATTCAGTGAATATAAAATTATAAAATAATTAAAGTAATTAAAGTGACTTCATGTGGTTCTAAATTAAGAAATTTTACTATGATGGTCGGGTTGAACTCATACAATTAAATAGGACTTTATCTAGGGTAGTTTATAATTATCATAATATTATTTTTACCTTTAATTACATGATTTACCTTTTACTGGGGTAATAAATTTTTATTCTAATGCTTCTATTTATAAGGTCCAAAAATAAAAGGTACCAATTTAAATCATGTGTACCCACTGATTAAATAAATATAATCCATTTTTAAAAATATAATACAAAATAGTTGTAGTAATTAAATTAAAATTAATCTCTGTTGTCAAAAATAGAAAACATGGGTTTGAAACTAAAAACCATCAAAAGATTGACATGGGTTTACATCTAATTTCAATGTCAAATTACATATAATCCCCATAATTAATCATAATGATAATAACATAATAAATTATAATTCAAAATCCATTAGAAATATAAGATAAAAATATAAATAAATTAGATGAAAAGGCATTAGTGAATCAGTATGTAGTGTTTTTCACTATTAAATTTAAATAATATTTTAAAAAATAAATAAATAAATTATCAAAAGTAAAATTGCATTCCCCTCTTAACAATAATAATTTGATTTTTTCAATTATAACTTATAAAAGTGTCAAAACTAGATTTAAAATGGGTTCCCTATTAAAAGGTAGTAAAACCACTTTTTTAGAAATAAAATTAATTTTATCGATAAAATGGTTTTTGTTCTTATATAATGTATATAAAACTCATAAGATGAATTTTAAACATTATATTGAGTTAATATTTATTTGATATAATACAACAAGGGTGATTTTATTATTTTCAATAATAGAATTATTATCATTTAAATAGATTTCATAAAAATACATCCTTTCTATTTAATTGGTTTTTAGTTTCATTTCACGTTAATTATTAACTAATGAATTATTATATTAACATATGTATGTAATAATTTCGTAATTTAGTTTGCACAATTAGTTCCCTATATTCTATAATCAAGGTGTTTTCCACCATATTAAATTACAATGCACAATTACTTATTTCCGATCGATGTAGTGTATCATGTACACTATCTAACATTATGTTTCCTTTTAAAAAATAAAGATGTTACGATCATTCTTTTTTACAATAATAATTTATCCTTATCATCATGAGAACCCATGAGAGATTAATAGTTTATAAATATTATTTACATGTTAAAAATAAATTTAATTATACTAATGAAATATGAAATCAATTTTTATTAAACACATTTTATACTTCGAAATTTTTTCTAACATAATAATAATTATTTTTTGAGAAAATAATATAATTATTTTTTCCACTTTTAAAAAATTTATTTTTTAAAATAGAAATTATTTTCAAAATTTGAATATTAGTGTTATCTTATTGTGAAATTTTGGGATTTTTCCAAATTGATTGATTTTCAGTAAATAATTAAAAAATAAAAGTTTATTAAATTCTATAGTTTCATTAAGTAATTTAAAATCCATTTATATGTGTGGATATTATCACAAAAATTCATTTTAGGAATCTAATTTATAATAATCTAATGAATTTATCTTTAATAATAAATACTCATGATTTTGTTATAAGTTCATATTTATGATAAAATTTATTTTTTTATAAAGGAGTAATGTTGACTCTATTTTTTGATTTTGTGTATATATTGTTTTCAAGATCTTTAATATAGTTAATCAAGGTAAATGGATACCATGTATTTAATTAAGTGGTTCAAATTTGGTAACTATGCCATTTTAATTTTTGATCATTATAAATAGTTACCATATAAATTATTTGTTACCTTAGTATGGATAAAATAGTCAAAGTAGTATAAAACACATGAGATATGGTCTTAGAATCAAAACAACTCTAGAATTTATAATGTTTTATTGAAGTAGTTATTACATTTCCATCCATTTCAACATTATATAAAATCATGGTTCCATTTTGGTTTCATTTAGACCATAATATTAATTTAACAAATTATTAAATAAACATTGTCCCTCTTATAAATTTAATATGTCTACAACTTTTACCCAAGGTATAAATGGGTTTTGTTCAGTTATGAATTATTAAATAAAATACAATTTAATTATTTTTTATCATAGTATTTTATTTCTTATTGTTACTAATAAAATAAGATCATTAAATTCTTATATAACATTGATATAGTATTTATTAAACTAATAGAAAAAAATAATTAAATTATTTAATTAATAATCAATGTAATACATTTCTAGTGAATTATTATGATCAATGAAAATTATAGATATATATTAAAAATTATATGTGTGAATTTTAGGTGTTTTAATTCCCCTCATATCAAGTTCTTTTCAAATTTGTATTATTTCAATATTTTATCCAATGATATTAATAGTAATTTTTAATAATTTTTTAGTTTAATTTTTTTAAAATCATAATTATATTGAATGAGGTCAATTATAATTATAAATGGTCTAAAATTAAATCTTTTAATATTTTATGATCCATTTTTTATCTTATATCTAAATTTATAATCATTTATGTTTGAAAAGGTTTTTATCACATTTATGATTAAAATTATGGAACTAATTCAATAAACCAACCTATAAGGTTTAAAAGTACATAAACCCCAATTAATGATTTTTAAAATGATTATATTTTTCCCCTTATCATATTTTCCATCAAATTTATATCCATTTTTAATCATTTTTATTAATAATATCTTAACTATATTTTAATATTTTTAAAAATTTCAATGGTTTCATTTCCATCCCTCATTAAATGACACCGCTTTATATCAATTATATACACCCGTTTGAGCAACCCCGATAAAAAAATAATAAAAATTTTGTTCTAATCATCCATAGATAATAATTCAATGTTATTTAATTCTTACAATACTTTTACAAATGTTCCATAAGATGGTTTTTGTTATAATTATACTAAAAACATGTTTTCATCTTTACAAACATTTTCAAATTTCATACTTCATATACATCCACTAAATTTATTGTAGAAAACCTAAAAAAATTTATGACAACCAATATAATGATATTTTATTTTTATGGAACATTTATTTTTAATCTCTTATCAATACCAAAAAAATGAAAGCATTATTATTGTATATGTATGGATTATTGTTTCCCTATAGTGGTGTAATTATTCATTCTTATCTAGAATAAATATATGGTTTTAAAAATGGAGTTAATTAAAATCTAATATATTGATGAAATATTTATGATTCTTGAATTATAATATCATATCAACATTTCCCATTCCAATATTTTATAAAATTGTAGCATCACTGGTACAAACGTGGGGACTACCACCTCCACAATGTGACATGGTCTATTTTTTTCACTTTTCTCATTACATAGATGTTAATAATGGATTATTTAATGTATATATATTAAAAATAAGATATAATAAGTACTATATAATGTTTATTTATTATTTCCTTTCATTTATTTCTATTTTTTGAAAGTTGAAAATGATATTCAGGAATAATTACATACTGACTATCTCCATGAAGGATGTGATTTATTTTTTATGAACACCATTAATATATGATTCTAAAAAATTATATAATTTATACATATATTATTGATTTCATGACTTGGATTAATGACATGATGGAAACATGATCATTTTCTAAGTTCCAAGTCGACTAATTCATAACATACAAAGAAAAATATTTCAATTCCTCGTCCAAATATTGATTTTAATATGGAGTTGTCAACAAAAGGGTGATAAAAATATATAAGTAACAAAATATAGTATAATATATATTATTCTTTTTCTATAATATATCAATAATAATTCTAAATTTATTATACTCTATGGTTGGTCAATTATTATTAATATAGGACTTAATGTTGGGGTTGATTTCAAAATCTCATTATTATTCATGATTTTTACTTATTAACTACATATAGTATTAATTATATGATACATTTTATCATAGTCCCAATAAAATTTCACATAATGTGGATATTTATTAATTTCATAATTTTTACACTCACTTGTGGGCTTTAGGCACCCAAGAGATTGAATAAATGTTTTTTCTGAACACTGATTTCATTTTCTATTCAGTCATGAATTTTTTTCTATGTTAATTTTTTTAATAAAATAATATAAAGGAATTTTTTATATTGTACAAAAACATTTTAATGTAATTTTTAACCCTGTTTATTTTTTGAATAATAGTTTGAATGAAATATTCTTATTAGTTTCCAAATAATTGAATTTTTCTTTATACTTATAATATTTCTGTTAATTTTTTATTCAAACTAAAAATGAATAGGATATCTTACTATCATGATTACATAATGCTCTGAATCATCAATGAGATGTTTCCATAAATATTTTATATGAATTTTTATTTTCAAATAATCATGAAATTTTATGTTTTTATATTTTACATTCTATGTCAAATAATTATCTACCACAAGGTTATTTGCATTTGATTTTTTTTGTAAAATAAATATCCATCTCAATTTAAAATAAGTATTTTACATTATATATTTTTTATAGTAATTATATAATCCCCATTTTTTCATTGGATAGTTTATAATCATTTTTAATGGGGCAGTATTGAATTTTATTACTATTTAATCTGATAAGGTTATTTATTTATTGTTAAATCATGTCAATTATGTTTTTTGTTAGTTCATGTGATAAAGTGATTACACTTATTAAGTGATTTTTTGGTGTGATATGATATATACTTTTGATTCATGAGTAGGTCTCCAAAGTTAAAACTGGTTGAGTAATTGGTTGAGGCCATACCCATTTATGGTGATGTCTTGTCCTGATGAATTGGTGGTATGTTTATACAACATGAAATTATGAATTCCATACCTTTTAAATAAGTTATTGACTGCTATGTCATCATTTCAATACTTATGATATCCATGGATATGTTTTTTTCTAATGGGGTTATTTATATTACATTACATGATCATCGTTTATTCCTACCACGTTATCTTTTATGGCTATGTTATTGAATAAATAGAGAGGGTTTTAATTTATTCTCTTTCCCATATATATTTTTCAACATTTATTCTATGATATATTCTACTGTTCACATTCCCTTACTGTGTATCTAAACATAACATTTGTTTTATTCTCTTACTAAGGATTTTAATAATGATATTTTCAATGACATCAAGGTTGAATGGATGAATCTTATGATATATTTGTATTATATCAAATGTAATATGAGGACAATATATGTATCTATTTTATCAAGACTAATAAAAAATTCATCACCTTTTGGAGGAATTACTGGTATCTTATCTAATGTTATATAGTGACAAGAACGTATGAATTACTAGGATATTTGTCTTTACATTCCTTATATATGTTAGGGTATTGACAGATTTTTAAGTACTATTTTATTTCAAATAAAATACTCTAAATCTAAAATAAATGAATCTTGAAAAAATAATAATAAAATTTGGGTGTGGTCAAAATAAAATAAATCAATAAAATATAATATAATTTTTAGTGAACCCTTGATGTCTTTCCCAAATTTTTTAACTATTTAATCCATTTATAGATTGACCTTAGTGATAATTTTTTAAAAATGGTATGATATTTGTAATCGAAAAAATTATAAATGTGCATACGAACACATTTATACATGGTAAATCCAAATATGGAATCATTTTATAATATATAATTTAATGTTGATGATGAAATAAAATAAAATATCTGTATATCAAATGTGTGAGTACCATAATTTGGAAAAACGTTATGCATAATGAAATTTATTCTTATTCCTTATCTAAAACCATTAGATGAATTCCAATTTATTTTATTCATTATATTTTATTTTATTTTCAGTAAAATCATTTATATTTTGTAATTAATTTAATTTACTATCCTAAAAACACATTATGTGTATATTAACAGTTTTCTTAAAAAGGTATCATTTTCACCTTAAAATGATATTACCTTCATCTAAAAAAATTCCATATTAATGTATGAATAATAATTATTTTTTATCATTTTTTCAATAAAGTATCCATTATATTAATAATCAATAGAAATTATATTTAAAATAAAACATAAATACTAAAACAAATTTGTGAAAAAAAATATATTTTTGAGATGAATTAATTAACCAATAGTAGATATCAATTATCACCTACTTTATTAATTTTATCAATTTATTAAATTATATAAATTTTATAAATTTCGTTTATCCATATATGATATTACTTTATTTTATTTTTTTTAATTTGAAAATTTTCAATTATGTTTGGTGTTTCATATACAATAATCTATAAAAGACATCAAAATTATTAAAGATAAATGTTTTCTAAAAACCCTTTATTGTTATATTCCTCACCATTGTACAAATTTTTATCTGTAAATTACATTATTTTAAAATGAATATACGAGAATGATTTTACAACATTACATGCTCAAGTTCCCTCCTCATATTTATCATCTCACCGTGAAATTTCTACTAAGTGATTATTTTATTTTGTGACAATTTATAATTTCAATCAACAATATCTCTTGTTTTTTTATTCAGATGATAGATAATAATCCAATTATAGAACCTATATGTTTATTAAATGTCATTGATCAAGTATATTCAATGTAAAAATATATATATGGAATACATCTTGAACTTGGGGGAGGTTTGGTAGATTAACTGAGTGAAAAAATACCACCCAAATATGATCAATATTCTCATACAAATAGATCTTTTTGATGGTCATCTACCAATTACATAAAAATATCACAACCCTCATCCTAGAATCTGTCCCTCAGAATACCTTATTTTTAATTTCAAACATTAGAACTCATAAAAAATTCATCATATAACTTCTATCAAATAAGAACCACCAGGATTTGTTATTGAATGGATTGAAAACTCTCTACTATTTATTCATCTATATCAGTATCCAATATATTTTTTAATCCCACATTATCCCAATAATAAAGTGTTATGTAGTATTTTACATATAAGGATCTATATGGTTCTATCTGAATTATCATATGGAGTGAATTTTGGTACGAACATTACAGTAGAGGAAGGTGAAAATACCCAGTTCCATTTAAATACATAGAGTAATATCTCTAAAAAAAATTTATATTTAAATAGTCCCAATATATATAGATTTTTTAGGATGAAATTTATTGTTGACATTCACATATATATTCAATTATTTCAGAATTCTTCCCTAGAGCCGCAAGGTAATGATTTAATCTCGATTATATACAATTGAGAATGATACTCAATGATATCATACCATGTTTTTAATGTATATCTTGGAATGGTGGTCAAATGATAAATCCAAACTAATTTTTATAAAAAATTTAATATCAAAAGAATAAAAAATATAACCCTAATTAAATTTTGCTATTTAGAAATCCTGGAGTTTCCTATAATGAAATTGGTAGAGTTGTTTTTTAATTTTAATATAAGTATGGGTGATAGATTCATCATGAGTCCAATATTATTATATTTACCCTTGAAATGTTGATATCCCGTTCATTGAGTTAGATACTTTATAATGCTTATTTTCTTCTTATCCCACTAGAAATTTACATAGATATATTAATACATAATTTAATATACAATAGTTATAGAAAATGTTGACAATTTTTAATTATCCAATATATGGAAATTGATTAATATATTGAAGATACACATACATTTTTCCTCAACATGATCATTCAATCACTGTATTAATTGAATTCAAAAACAATCCATACATTATTTTTTTTACGAGTCATTATAATATGCTTAATTAATCATTAAATGAATATATCGGTGACTATTCATTTGAGAAAGATAATATTTATCCCATTACCTAATAATTTGATGATTCATCCACGTGAAATAGATAAATAATTGTTCTCTACTTGTCAACATTATACAATAACTACCATTATCTTATTGACAAAGAGAATCAACCACCAAATTTCTTTTCTAGTTCAGTCTTTATTTACTAGTCATAATAAGTAATCTTCTCTAACTATATTATTCGGAAAATATTCATCTCATTCTATGTTAATATATACTATAGGGTTTTATAATATATATATATATATAACACTATTTACCATAATGTCAAATCCTCTATAATTTTAAAGTTATGATTATTGATTATGGTTCAAGATCCCACATTAGGTAATTTTGATCATGAGTCTACAATTACGAGGAGTTCCAAGCTACTACATTTCAAATATATAAGTTCAAACATTGTATTACATTCATTAATAAATTATCGTAAATCACAAACTAATCTCCACTGTTTCTTAGTGTAAGAATTGGTTCACCTGTCAACCTCTACATTATAATGTTGAAATTTTATTCACAATCAGTTTTCCAAATTTAATTTTATCTATTCTATATCAACAAGGTCGTTAGATTTTATACCCACAAAAAAATTATCAAAATTCATTTATAATATCTACCAAATTAATGAAATCTATAAAATATGTCATAGTGGATGGCATGGACTATTGTCTAATAACATTTTTATTTTAATCATCCAAAAATATAAAATAATAATTAAATATGTGACACAATAATTATAAATACTATATGAAGAATTAATACATTCCAAATTTGTTAAAACATTTATTTTTCCAAATGTCTCTAACTCAATCATTAGGTGATTTCCATTCTCTAACATTATCTTAGATTATTTTAAAATATAATCTATAAAGACATCCAAATATATTATAAGGTAATAAATGGTGACTTGATTCATCATATCCATATATATAGTAAGAAAATTGGTATATCCAAATAGAATCGCTATAAATTTATAATTACAATTAACGATATATATGGTTCTGATGTGTATATCTACCACATTGACAATTATCTTGTGAAATCTTCATCAAAGAGAAATCATTGAATATAATTTATCTCTTTATATATGATCAAAAAATCATAAATATATGGTAGATAATAATATTTTATAGTGATTTTGTTAGATTACAAGAATTCAATGAAACGATTCATTAAAAAGAATTTTTTTTAAAAAGAATAGGTGAAACTGTTAACAAAGGATCAATTAGAAAAAATCTCGTCTAAATTATTATTGTGTTTTTTCATTAATTCCCAAGAAATAAATTCGATTTCATAAGAAGTGTTTGAAATAGTTTTTTTAGTAGTTATGATTTCTATTGAAAACTCAACATACATGTTCATTGGAAGATTAGGAATATCATTTGAAAATATAAATTCATATTTCTATATAATTGGAATATCAACAACGACAAAATTATCGTAAATAATTTTATATAAAACATGACCATAATTTCTCTTAGAACCCAAATAATGAAATAAATTTCCATTAGATATTTTGGATTATCCAATCAAAGATAGATTAATATAGGATTATTAAATGTTCAAAACAAATTACATCCTATAATCATAAAATTAAATGCATATAATATTTATATATCTAATCCATTCCAAAATTGACAATAAATTCATTTAGAGGTAAAATTACATGATTATAATTAAACAAATATTTTAGAGGATATATGGAAATTAATGTGATCATCATATCATTATCGATTTTCAGGGAAAATTAAATAAATTTTCATTTTGGTGATAAAATAATACTTATAGAAAAAAATATATAAATAATTTAGTGGATATAGACTGAATTAAATAAGAACATTATAGTTATTTAGTGAGTGATAATCGTTCCTTCCACCACTTCAATATTTTGAGTGACTTTTTCCATTATTGTCACATGATATTTCAATTTAACTCTTATCGTAGAAGGTTGGTAAGATTAATTTTCATAATTAAATATTTTACTAATGAACTAGTTGGAATAGCATCCATACTCAGTAATTGATCCATTGTAGTGTGGGTGGTAAATCTTTTTGAGATTTATCTCCATTCATTTAATCAAATAGGCATTTCATATCCCATAATTATTCATTTTATCAATGGACCACTTTTTTACACAATATATATTTACGAATTATTATTAGTATATTTACCACATTTTCCCTTTCACACTTTTGGAATGAAGGAATGTTAATTTTCCTTCCCCTATGGATTTCATAATTAATTTCCAAAAAAGTCAATCTTTGTCATATTTTCCCGAAATCCTTGCGAACAATGAGAGTTTCAATACTCTATTTCAACCATGATTTAAATTTTCTATACGTATTCATAGATGTCATTATTTATAATAATTAATTCCTTTTAATTTACTTTTTTGGACACTAAATAGTTTATTGATTTTTATTTCTTGGAAAATTATGAAACTATATGTGTGACATCCATGTATGGGGAAATTTTCCTCATTTGTGTGAATATATTCCTTATACATATACATTAGTTCAATTAATTTCATTTGTTGTTGTCATATAGTTAGTTTGGGGTAATATTTTACTTAAAAAATAACATCTTAAACTACTATAATTACATGGAGTAAATTTTTTCTTCATTCCATGCATTCATAATAATATTACAGCATTGATCAGTATCAAATTCAGAATAAAAGTTATCCATGTAATCATTTACATTCATAGGGGACCTATAATTTTTTCATGGGTAGGTGAGAATGAAAAAACCATGGTGTATTGGTTTTTAGAGTACCATATAGTATTTTTTTTATGTAAAAAATTTCATTATACATAGATATAATATTTGGTGACTGAAATATAGAGAGGATTTGTGTTTTATAACCATGAATAAGTGAATATTGGTTCTATTATTTATTCATTACTGCTTTAAAATTATTTTCTAACATTTTCATGAGAGATCATGATGGGGATCTTATTCATTATATTTATATGATTGATATAATATATACGTGTGATTTTTTAATTTTATGTTTATTTTGGTCAATGAGATAGTCATTATTATTGCTAATAAAAAAGTTTTTTATTTGTTAAAACTATTGGATTTCATTTACTGTGTTTCATTTAACAATATTTGTTCCATTATTAAATTTAAAAAATGGTTCCATATATATAATATTTTTTATTATAGAGTTGATGGGTGATTCATATTATATATTACATTCATTAAAACACAACTCCAAACAATTAGTCCCTTAAAACCCTTAGTGATAGGATCTAAATCTTAGAAAGTTGTTGGTTGGATTTAAGGGTCAATATCGTCTTCACTATAGACCCATAAGGGATTAAATGGGGCGATGTGTCCTGAAATTAGGATTTTTAAAGGTAATTATTTTTATACATTAAGATAATTATTATTTCATCATTATTTAGGATAAATAATTTCATTCAGATTTCTAATTATGTTTTAAAAAATATTATGATTTTGAGGTAATATTTAATTTGATATCCCTGATGTTATTATATAACAATTTTTAATTTTTTATAAAATATATTAATTTTTTTATAATTTATTGGATAAATTTTGTAATAGAATGTTATGAGTCTATATTTAATTTCAAATAAATATTTGATAAAATGTTATATGTTTATTACATTTGTAAATTTGTGTTATATATGAGAATGGGTTTTAAAACATTAAAATATATTTCCATAATATATTTTTTTCATTGTAAATATTTTAATTTTAATTATTTGGAAAGTGATATTTTATTATAAATAGGCTTATATCGAAAGATTATGCATTCATTCATTTATGGAATTTGATATGAATGAATATGAGTAGAGGAGTACCAACCAATGATTATTTTTTCAAATGATTTGACTATAAGTGAAATGGTTCATAATTTTTTGGATTCAATTTATTGAATATAATTTTAATTGTAGGTATTGATCCCATTATAATAATTATGTAAATAACATCATATTATGGGGTAATGATTTATTTCATGACTGTGTTTCCACATATTATTAGTTATTTATAGGAAATTTCTATATATTGTGGGTATTAGTAAACCTTATTGTGTGGTGGATTATCATTTCATAACATGGGGGTATTACCTTTTTTAGTACCCTATGGAAGGATAACAACATTTTCCAATCATATGTAGTCCTCAACATTATATAATATTTTATTTAATACATATGGGTTTTACAGTTTATTATATCTTAGTGATATGTTATTACATTTTTTACTTGAGATGTAAAATATGTATCTATTTTAAAAATGGATATTAAATTTTTTATTTTCTAGAACACGTATATTATTACATTAAATGGATTTGATTAAAAATGAAAGATAAATTTTTAAACCCATTTAATTTTAATTTCATGTTTTAATTATGAATATATAGAAATATAATTGATTCATTTGGTAAATCCAATTATGTTTAGATGTATCCACTAAACGTAATATTTTATGGACATTTAGATACGAATGTTCATGATACAATGGAATTAAATACATTGTTCTTCAATATTGGTGATGTAGTTTGAGATATGCAATCATAAGTATGTTTATTGGGAGTATAGGTCACTTTATTTCATTAATTGACAAATTGATAACTGTGAATATGGTATTTTAGTAATATTTCTCTTGTGATGGAAATTTATGGTTTTATTTCAATAGATACTTTTCTAATATAAGTGCAGTTTGACTTTCATAAATTGTTATGTTTATTTTTAATTTATTCTATATATGGATATTGTTTTATTAAATTTGTGTTATTCCTTTGGACAGTCTATTTTACCTTGTTGGGATTATAGGTATTGTGACCGTGGTTTTAATTTTATATATCACTTAATCATCACTTCTTTGGTGATACATGTAGACTTTTTTTTTACCTGAAATTTGGATATCAAAAATTTTCATTGTCTGAATATGTATGTGAACATATTGTGGGTTCCTTTATATTTTAATTAATCAGATTGATTAAGTTTTTATTATTTTTACAAAAACTAGTCAATTTTAAATTTATATACGGAGTAGTAATTCTTATAGTGGTATTTTAGTTTCACGTTTTTAGTGAGGGTTCCCACTAAATACATTATTATTATTTTTGATGTTAAAATATTGAATTTGAAGGATAAAATATATCAATATTCTACATATATTTAAATTCTTTCGAAACAACATTTATAAAAAAAATTACATCTATATGAAATAATATTAACTTTTTATGTTTACATTGGGATACAAAATCGATTACAATATTGTTTATTTCAACCATCAAATCTTATTTCCACTATTTTGTGAGCAGGGATCCATATTTTGAATAAGTGGGTATCTCGTTCCAATAATGGGATTTAGGTATACATGTAATGAAATTTAAAATTATACATAATTATTTACTTAGTTATTTCATGGGATGTCACATAGTCATGTTGAATATACAGTTCGGTATATTTAATTTACACATGAAAATAAAAATGCTAGCCATTTAATTTGGATCTAGGGTTGTGGAAATGATTATAAAAAATAAGGGTTGACTATGAAATTCTATGATTATATTATTTATTCCAAGAGTATTAATATGATGGAAAATATTTAAATGTGTTCATAAATCAATCACAACATTAAATTTTTTCCCACATGAAAATAGATTTGAACACATATTTTAAAATAGATAGATAACAATTCAATTAGTTAGAACTCCCAATGTTTAATATAAAAACTAAAATAACTGGCCATGAATTATTTATCAATTAGTTTACATAAATATTATTTAGAAAAATACTAACATTGATATAGTATGAAATAAATATGTTGATGGTTTTCATTAATGGTACTTCACTTTTAATTGTTGAAATAGTACAACAATTACGGAATCCTTCTTAAAAAAGGATATATGGTAGTTGGAAATACAAATAGTGATCACCAACTTGTTATTATGGTATTATAATAAGTACATGTGATCTATTTTATGGATTAAAGGATACGATGTATCAGAAATTATAATTTCCATAATATATTATAATTTATATTTTCTAACCCTAAAATAAAAATTGCAGTGGTCTATTATGGAATTGGAATGAAATAATTCATATATAAAATGAAAAATAAATAATATCCCATATCATATTATCCTATAAACTGTTAACTATATCAATTTTAAAATAAAATTAATGACTAATAAGATTAGTATTTTATATATTATGATACTATAATATTTAATATTTAGTATTACAATCACTTTTTGCAAGGAAAATTACATTTTATTCAATTTTTTAAAAGGTAAAATAGTTATTGGATATGTCTTTATATTTTTAATCATCATTTTAATATCGTAAAATAATATCTTGGTATTTTTAATTCATTATGATTGAAACATACATTTTATTGGACACACTAATTCCCAATATTATTTGAAATGAAATTATCAAGGATATACTCATACAAAAAATTCATTGATATATTTTTACTATTCCTACAGTATTATCCATTATCCATAATAATTAATATATAATGAATTATATCATATTTTTATAATTTTTCAATAAACAAAAAAATCCTTTCAAAAGAATATTCTATATTCAATTATGTAAACATCAATTACTTATTAATTTACAATAAGATAATGTCATTTCCCACTAAAGATCGATGTTAGATATATTTTAAAGGAATATGAAATAAAAATTGAATTAGAGGACATAATGAAGTAGGAGAATAAATCAATATACTCTATAGAATTATGAGATTACACTCAATATAAATCCTCAATCAATATTATCTATATTTCTTTGGATTCATACCTAAACTCTATTGAAACTGAAAATGTTATAAAATATCTAAGATTTAAAAAATTATATAATAATTTCTATCTATAAATCCCCAGAATAACGATGAAAATTAATCAAAAATGAGTTTGATAATTATCCTTTTCAACCATTTCACCATTATATTAACTTTTTTCTATATTTGAAATTACATATTATTTCACATTCATGAAAAAATAAAAATAAAATTTCTATTATACATCATTGATTTCAAAATTTAATTATCATGATAATTATGTCTATAAGGGAAATAACTTTATTATTAAATTATCTTTTTTTGTCAAAATATTTCCATCTTTCAACATGTTATTTCATAATTGCTTGTGAATTATGTGAAGATTTTTCTGATGCCATATTTTACATCAATCCATCTTTATTGTAAAAAATATTGATTCATTGATACATTATTTATAATAATACATTGCATTTATTATTTAATAAACATTACATTACCAATTAATATAACTAAATTTAACTATTAATGTACTAAAAAATATGATGAATTTGACATTAGAATTTATCCATTAACCAATATACTATACATTAAATTATAACATAAAAATTGCTAAAATAACTATAGTAAAATAAACAAATAATTATTTACTTTTTTCAATGAAATTTCATCAGATTCCAAACCTCTTTGAATTCATTCCTAATATCAATTTTTAACTAAATTATAATATTTTAAAAAAACTAACTAGTAATAATCTTAAACCTACATTTTATTATGGATTCCAAAATCTTGATTACAACACTACTGAAAAGTGGGTCTATCCCCACACATCTATCCCCACGGTTTGATAAACCGTGGGGATAGTCCTTCTTTGTTTATCAATACCCACGGTTTTTTAGAACCGTGGGTATTCAATCCACAATTTTATAGGGCCTCCTCCTCACTCCGTCTCGCGCTCCTCACTCTCGTGCTCCCCTGCTCTCGTGCTCCCCTGCTCTCGTCCCCGCTCGAACCCTAGGTTCCAGATCTCCGCCTCCGGCCCTCTCCCCCCTCCCCGACCACTGCCTCTCGGGTATCCGACCTCCGCCTCCTAGCCCTCTACTCCCCTCTCCGACCTTCCGCCTCCTGGCCATCCGACCACCGGTACCCGGCCATCTCATCCCCCCTCCGGACTCCACATCCACTCCTGACCTCAACCTCCCGGCCGACATTTCCACCTCAACGTCTCGGCCTCCGCCTCCCTTCCTCTAGCTCCAGCGACGTTCCCCTTCCCCCTGTAGGATCCCTCTCCTCCGGCAACGTCCCGGCAGATTCATTTCATTTAGGTTTGTAATTTTTTCTCCTTGATTTTTTATTCTTTTTAAACTAATCACTGATTCTTATATCAACTCACCGGCAGATTCATTGCATTTATGTTTCATCGATTTTTGGGTTGAGGTTCGAGTGTGGTTTTATAATGGTTGAGGCTTAAATCGATAAGCTCATTAAAACCAACTGTGTTAGGGAAGTCCAATACCTCACATGTCTGGACAACATTCTCCTAGTCATGAATAAGAATATAAAAATTGGGATCTATATTTACTTCTGAGATCTCAATCACCATTTCTCAAAATATGATTTCCCCATCCTAGAAACAGAGTTGCTGATTGATGTGAATGTCGATTTCCAGGCTCCGTCCATCATGGATGGTTATTTTGGATACAATAAATCTGAATTTATTGGTGATACATAGATGGAATTGACCTAGAGTTAAGTCATAAGGTCTAGAATCCTAAAAAATGTATCTTCTTAAAAGGATCAGAAGAATATGGTTCTCCCTGAGAACACTAAAAAGCTAAAGCAACATCATACTTTTCATGTTTTTTCTGATAGAAAGATGACAAATATTAAACTGAGTCAATTTTATGTCTATCACCAAGATAATATTCAATAGGATCATAACCAATAGGTATCCTTATAATTTGAAATAGAGCTTCAACACACATGTTTATTCTAGGAATAATATCCGACTTTTATAATTCCAAAAGAATGATAGAGGCTTACTTGTGAACCTAGGGAATTAAAGAAAAACCACTCTTGATAATCCCCTTAAAATATTTACTATGAGTTGATGTGAAACTCAATGGAGTAATGACTGCTTGATGTTGGAGTAAAGAAGAAATGTCTATAGCAGTGAGAGCTGATAAAATGTGCACTGAAAGATTCTTCAAAATTTGATCTACTGAACTCTACATGTAAATCACTCTACCATTCAATGATTGCAACTTTATATCCATGTTCTTCATTTTCTCTATCAAAATCTAAAAAAACTTATTTTATATCAATGACAGAAGATTCGAAAACTTAAGCTCTAATAGCAGGAGGCTCATATTTAACTGAATCTGATATTGCAGGAATAGGAGAAACCAATTCCAGAAAATGAATTGTCCATGGAGGTTTGTAAACAACTAACTCCCTTCCTATAACTAGAAATGACACTTCTGATGCTTCTTCTGATTCTAAATTTTGTTATTCATCTGAAGAATCAAAATATAGATTCATAATCGCTAAAAATATTTCCTTTATCCACTTGTAAGTGATTTGAGTGTATTTATTAATTGGTTCAACAGAGCATGAAACTATATCTATTATATGCTTATATACTCTTAATTTTTATTTTACCATACCACCAAGATATTATTTGAGATAACCAACATGGTCATTCATGTACATATCAATTACAATAATAATCTTCTTAACAACTTCTTTGTTGTGTTGGAATTTACCCAATAGATCCTTCTTCAAGTATTACAATAGAACATGTGTGATCAGATCACACTAAAGACATTGGATCTTTGTGGATACTGAACTTACTTATGAAATAACTTGATAAAATCCTCTTTGAAAATCAATAATATAATACAGTTCTAAGGGAGAAACAATAGAAACATATTGTAACTTCTTTATAAATTCGAACTGGCTTATCACTACACTTCGTAAGGTGTGTAAAGTTTTCCTCCTCTTATTCCTAAAAGATTTCAATTCATAAAGAAATTATTGATATAAACATGGATTTTATGAATGAATGTTAGGAAACACATCTCTCTGAGATGCAACCATAGTACTAAACTCATTAAATTCAGCTTTGGTAGGAAAAAGGTACTCCAATAATTTCACCAAAGATTTTAACTCTTCCAGTTCCTCATAACTAAACTCAAAACTAACAGTAGGCTGAACATGAGGAATGGATTTCATATTCTTTATTAGTTCCATCTCGGCAGCTAACAGATCAAATAGCTTATTAAAATCAAACTTAGAAACATTGTACACATTGAGTTCTCTAATATCATCTTATAAAATAAAAATATCCACCTTAAAATCATAATAATATGATATGATATTATCAAAATCATCCCTTAGAGTAAAAGAATAATTTGGATTTCCTTAGCCACCTTAGCTCTTACTGTCAGAGGGCACATCCTCATGATCCACTAGTGGTGGGGATAGTACATGATGTATATGGGAATGCTTAACAGACCCCATAACCACATTATCACTCCTTTATCTAACAATAGGCGATCCATGAAGAATTGGATCTACTGTTTGAGCTTCATCCTCAGCCTCAAACCTTCCGTGAACATTAGAAACTATAGAAAAATATTCAACTGAACTTTCCTTGGGAAAATAAATATATGTCACAATAACTAGCTCCTCAACCTGATGAAATTATTCATTAGACTAATCAAATTGGCTATGAGCAGCCTCTTCTTGACATTGAATAAGCTCAACCATGGTAAGATTTACTTCTGGAACCAATGTTTCAGTTCTGAATGGAACTGACTCCTCCACTCTCCTAGAAGATACCATCTCGATAGGTGATTCATTCGTAGATAGTGAGGTCTGAGATGGATCCCTTTGATCCATACCTTCCTAGCATATTTCCTTTAAGGATCTTGAATTAGAATCCAAAAAATAACCAATGGTATTCAATAAGATAACATGTAAAGTTTCATTCTTGTGAAACTTCACTACACCCCCTTCATCGAGATCCAATTATTTTGTCTTCAAAACTAAAGAAATCAACCTTCCATAAGGGTAGTAATTAAGCTTACCCTTTTCATTGTAACAATGATGCAAAAAATGCATCACGTGCCTTGGAAGATTCAATTTCGGGTTATTTATTGGAATATACAACAAATATATATCCTGGAAAAGAGCTTTATCCATCTCACTAGCTTTATAAACTATTCCAGTATGAACAAACTTACACAATACCTTCTATTCTACTTGAAAATATTTCACGGGCTTCTTTTCAAAATTATAGGTTCCAAATAAAAACTTAAACACTTCTGATGGCACAAATGAGCCTATTTCAACTAGCATATGACTGAAACTAAACACTCCCTCATGGGGACAATGGAACATCTCATCCTTTTTTATAGAAGAAATCATTAATGAATTTCCATTGACATTTGAAGAAATTGCATCTTTATTTTTATTAAAATGAAACCCCACATATGGAGTGATTATTTGTGGGTTCTGTCAAATTATGTGACTAAATTATTTATATTCTATGTTATTTTAGAACTGAATTATGTGTTTTTTCTTCACACATTCATTATACTTCAATCTCATTTCTTTTTGTACACTCTGCATGTATTAAAGTCATGTGAGGTAATTATAAATGTTATGCTAACTAGGTGCCTTTACTCATGGAACTACACATTGTCTAATATCATGACACATCATATAGGCAGACATGTTTTGTTAGTATGTCATACACAACAAAAAACTATATAGATTTTTTTCCACACACTATGTTAGTGAGAATACACACCCTATAGTGTATAAGGGTTCATATCATGTTGCCTCCAATACAATATATGTTTATTATATTTCTAATGGAAATTAAGAACTAACAAGAAGGGTTCCTATTGTGTTCCCTGTCATTTCATGCAATGCATGAATTACTTTTAAATTAATTAATATTTTTTAATTTATTAAAAATTATAGAAAATTGGAAACCCTAGGACTGTTTGGATGGGAAGTTCAGATAAATGAATTAATACAATAATTGCATAATTATTTTATTACTTTTTGACTTTTATCTTAATAAACAACAAATAGAAAGGAATTCTAGCTTACTTATAATATGATATTGTAACCAGTTGGGGACATCATTTAAAAGGGGTCATGATTTAAGAAAATAAATACTTATAAAATGAATATAAAAATATGAAATATTATACTTAGACTGTTTCTCTCATGATAAAATTTTTTAGGAGAGGTAGAAGAGGAAATTAAATATGTTTTGCTAGCTACTAATATGCTTTGATTAATTTAATAATGAAATTGATTGTAATGAATTTTTTAAATATGATTTACATTGTTGACTGAAAGATATTTTTTTCTTGATATAGAATGGATATAAGCTGGATGTATCGTGCCGATCGGATTTCAACCGAGTTTCAAAATAATTTGGAAATTTTTTTAGATTTTGCATTTAACAATGTGTCAGATGGAGGTTGTATACAATGTCCCTGTTATAATTTTGTTGGAAGACCATGGTTAAGACGAGAAGAAGTTAGTTACCATTTAACGAAATTTGGATTTCAAGCAAACTATAATGTTTGGTTTCACCATGGAGAGATGAACCAATCTTCGACTGTTCATAAACGAAATGAAAGAAGTGACACGGAGAATTTGATATTTGATCGGTTTCCATATGTGCATCATTCTGATAGAGACAGTATGCCGGTGCAAGAAGACAATGATATTAGTAGACATGAGGAAAATACTGAAGGCGATGATGTTGAGAGAGTGAAAAATTTATTGGATGATGCCAGAACTCCAATATATCAAGAATGTACTAAAATGACTAAGCTGGAATTTTTAATGCGGTTATATCATGGGAAAACCATGTATGGGATTTCTAATACCGCCATTGATTATATTCATACATTTTTGAAGGACTTGCTTCCTGATGGTGCAGATATTCCCTCAAATCGTTACATGGCATGGAAGTTAATTAAGCAGCTTGGATTTGCTACTAATAAAGTCCATGCTTGTCCGGAATATTGTAGTTTATTTTTGGAGGAAACAACTGACCGTAATGACTGTAAAGTATGTGGTACATCTCGATGGAAGACAAATGCAGATGGAACACCATCTCGTGTGCCACAGAAAGTCATGTGGCACTTTCCATTGATTTCCAGACTTCAAAATCTATTCATGTCTCCAGAAATCTCAGCCAATATGCGATGGCACGATGTTGAGAGAATTAAAGTTAATGATGAGCTGGTCCATCCTGCAGATGGATTAGCATGGCAGACATTTGATTCACAACATCCTGATTTTGCAGCTGAGGTGCGTAATGCCAGATTGGGCCTATCATGTGATGGTTTTAATCCGTTTGGTCAGATGCTTACTGCTCATAGCACGTGGCCGGTTTTTATTCATGTTTATAATCTTCCTTCATGGATGTGTATGAAAAACCCATTCACTTTCTTGAGTATACTGATTTGTGGACCTTCATATCCTGGTAATGATATAGATGTCTACTTGCAGCCTTTAATAAGAGAATTGAAACAACTTTGGGACTTAGGCGTGCAAACATTTGATGCTTCTTCAAAGAATACGTTTCAGATGCATGCCGCCCTTCTATGGACCATAAATGATTTCCCTGCCTATGCAATGATGTTTGGGTGGAGCACGAAGGGAAAATTATCATGTCCCGTTTGTATGAAGAATACACGATCGAAAAGGCTTAAATATCATCGTAGTTTCAGTTTCATGGGGCATCGTCGATTCTTGCCAATGGATCATCAATACAGGAAGAATCGTCGGAGGTTTGATAATAATGTTGACACTGAAGAACCACCTCAACGTATGTCTGGAAGTGATGTGCTTAATGAATTGAAAGATTTCAGCTTTTCATTGGGGAAAGGTCAGTTGAAATCTCAAAAGAGGAAGACTGCTGATACTCAAGTCACTTACAATTGGAAAAAGAGAAGTATTTTTTTGTGTTTCCATATTGGTCTACTAATTTGTTACGTCATTGTTTAGACGTAATGCATATTGAGAAAAATATATGTGAAATGTTTCTTGCAATTCTTTTGAATATTAAGGGGAAGACCAAAGATAACTTCCGATCTCGTCAGGATTTATTGGACTGGGGTATTCGACCAGAACTACACCCTGTTTGTATCGGTGAAAATAAATGGAAAGTTCCCTGTGCTTCTTATGTGATGACACCGACAGAGAAAGATCAATTTCTGGCAATATTGGAGAATATCAAGGTTCCAGATGGTTATTCCAGAAACATATCTAAACGAGTCAACAGAAGACATTTGAAATTGAAAAACCTAAAAACTCATGATTATCACATCCTTCTTCATGAATTGATTCCAATAGCAATTCAGAATTTCCTACCCAAAAATGTAAGAGTGACGGTGATTCGCTTGTGTCATTTTTTTAGAGACCTTTGTGCTAAAAGGTTATCCAAAGCATTATTGATAAAAATGCAGCAAGAGGCACCATTAATTCTCTGTGAGTTGGAAAAAAAATTTCCTCCATCCTTTTTCACTTGCATGCTACATTTAACAGTTCATCTTCCAACTGAGACACTTCTTGGGGGACCAGTCGCTTTTCGGTGGATGTATCCCACTGAAAGAAATATGTGCACAATGAAATCATATGTTCGAAATAAGAATTATCCTGAAGGTTCCATTGTGAGGAGTTATCTGGCCCAAGAATGTATGGATTTTTGTTCAATGTATTTGTCCGATGTGACCACAAGACATAATAGACCAATGAGAAATGAAGATGAGCAGTATGAGGAAATTCAACCCTCGTTTCCCTCTCTTCCTCAAACAGGTGGAATTGTCGGGTCATATACATTGGTTACATTGAGCTTTGGAGAGCGGAATATGGCACATCGTACAGTCTTGTTTAATTGTGGTTTGTTCAATGCCTATATCAAGTAAGTAATTTGAATATCTATATGTAATCTCATACGATATCATATCACATATACCTTATACTATTATTATCATTTTATGTAGGGAACATAAACAAATTATAGGTAGAGTTCATCGATATTTTCCATTGAGAAGGAGAGAGGCTATACATAGCCAAGAGTTCCCAGCTTGGTTGAAATCAAAGGTATGACCATTACTTTAAATACCTTAAAATATAGATATATGTTTAATTATATTAGTCATATGTATTCCAGGTATTGAGTTTACCTGCTGAGTTCATTTCTCAAGAATTAAGAGTGTTGGCTTTTGGTCCCAATTCATTGGTTCGTGGCTGAAAATATTTAATAATCAAGGGATATAAATTTGTCACAACCGATAGAGCAATGAAAATGAGAACACAACACGATGGCATTATGTTAACCGCTGGAACGGATTGTTATGCCAGTGCATCAGATAGTCGACCTCGATATGAAGATGTGTATTATTATGGACTGGTTTAGAAAATATTGTAATTGGATTACTACTCTCAAGGTCGAGTCACTATGATGAAATGTAAACGGTTTGATTCAATGACGCGACATGGTACATTTATTGATGATTGTGGATTTAGAGTTATTGACATGAGTCGATTCTTGCATACTGATGAACCATACATTTTGGCATCAATGGCAAAACAAGTGTTTTATGTGAAAGATCATTTGAAACCTGATTACGGTGTCATTAATGAAGTAATCCCAAGACATATTTTTCATGATGCTGGAGATGAAATTGTCACTATTTATGCCCCCATCGGAGTTAGCCAAAATACTGTATTTGATGATGCAAATTGTCCCATTGTGAGAGATAATGTTGAACCTGAGGTGGTGGAGGGTAGTATATAAAAGCAACCATATATATTCAGAGTTCATTCAGTTTAACTTGACGTGAGTTTCTCAGGTTGGTACTAATGAAAAATGTTATGACATTATTTGTCTTCTTTGACTTCTAAGTTGTATGTATGATTTGTAAAAATTGTTGCTAAAAAATATTTATTTCATTCTTATGCAGATTATGAAGAAAACTACAAAAGCTCGCAAGAAGAGATTATTTGATGTTGATCCTGTTAGACGCGACCCTGAGTTGTCTTCAGTGAGTATAATAATTCTAATATTTATCTTCTACATTACATATAATGTAATCTTCATATTTTTGATCAATTTTTTTAGGGACATATAACTCCAGAGTGCCCTCTTCCAACTATGGGACCGAGCAGGGATTCTCCTAGGCCTAGGCGGAGCTCCCGTCTTACCACTCCCCCCACTGACCCATCATTGGACATCCCATCTACCACACATGTACGCCCTCCACTTGAGACCCTTGGGATGTTCCCATACATGCCTCCATCATCATCCCATTTACCCTCTTTTTCCCATTCCATGTCCATGCCGACTCGACCGATGTTCTCACCTGCACAATTTCCATATCCATTCATGTATCCCCAGACTTACTACGCATATTCTGACATGTCTGCACCACCTCCTTTTCCTACCATCCTTCCTACACATATTGAGTCTGTTCCTTCAGTTTCCACACCTATTCATGAAGATCAGCCGGAGCATGCTGTGGAACAGATACTTCCTTTGGAGGATGCTGATCCAGCACAGTCTACAGATGCCTCACAGTCTATTCAGGAGCCTGCATCAGGTGTTTTTATAAATATTTCAAAATATATCATTTCACTTCTGTCCTATTGTATTGTCACTTAACTCTTCTCTTTTAACCTCCTATCTTATTTGGTGGGATCTTCTAGTAGGCGACGTGGACGTACTCGAATGCGGGATGCCTGTAATCGTGAAACTCAGATTATGGTGGATTATAATCCTCATAATCAAATGGTAGGTAAAAATGCTAAGGAGTGTAGAAGTTTCATGGCTACTTTAGCCAAATATCATGATATCATTCCAGTGGAACCGGTCTCATGGAGACATATCAGTGCGGACATCAAGGATAGGGCATGGGTGCAGATATGGGTATGTAAATTTTATAAATTTATATTTATATTAGTAATGTATTTATATGACTTAACATGTTCGTTGCAGAGTCGATTTAACTTTCCTAATGGTGAAGCTGCCAAAGCTGCTAGGTTGAGTGATCTTGGAGAGTATTGGCGGTCATACAAACATGAGTTATATATTGGTTGGAGGATTAGAGTGGGTACTGAGTTAGAGGGTGTACCCACAAACCCTGACTGTCCAAAAAGTCAATATCAAAAAATGACCGCACATTGGAAGACTGAACGGTTTAAGGTACTACCAATCTTTAATGATTTTTATATAAAAATTTAATTCTTATTACTTTTATTGTTTTTGTGTTTCTTAGGTAGTGTCAGAGAGAAACAAAAAAAATATGAATTGACATATTTACACACATTAGGGCGCACTACAATGCCCGAGCATGAGAAACAACAGGTACGTTCATCTGAATTAAAACAATGTCCTTATTTATAACATGTCATCATAATTTATTCATGCATTCCCTTGGTTATTCTATGTATCCTAGAAATCACATCTTATACTAGGAGAAGACTTGTCTATTTTTTCTAAACAAGTATTATATTTCCTTGAAACCCATTTCAGAAAACCATTTCAGAAAACCACCAATTGGTTATGACTGCCATTTACCTCAATGTTTGTAGGTCTTTGTTGCAACTCACTTCAATCCAATTTTTTTCATTTCTCATATATGGTTGTAATCCAAATTTATGCATTTCTCATATGTAGCAAGCTGTATTGGGCATTGAAGGTCATGTACCTCGTGCCAAATTATTCTGCTCCAGTAGAAAAAAAAATATGGAACTGCAGTTAATTCACAAAAACAAGATAAAATTGTAAGTTTTATTTATTTATATTTCAAACATTTACATGATATTCATAATTTAATATGTTTATAATTTTAACAGTCTTCCTTGGAGGCCATGGATGAAAAGGAAGCTGACAACTTAGGGCCAAATGATCATTTGAGTCAGGTGTTAGGTGCGGAGCATCCCGGAAGAGTCCGTTGTTGACCAGGAAAAAACATTGTCCCCTCTAGGTATTGGTAATCATCGGAATCCTCTAAGGCCTCTGAGTTGGAAAGCTCTACTGAATTAGCTGCAAAAAAAATGGTACTAGAGGAGCGTGAAAAAAGTAAGCTAATGAATGAACATTTCATGAAAGCAATGTCAGTTTTGAGTCAGTTACTACCATCAGAGGCTGCTGCCAATTTTCATTCATGTATGTCATCAATGCGCTCTTTAAATTATGCCTCGGGTGATTCCCATGAGGGTCCTAGTGGCGGTCAGGGTGGTGGTGATAGAGTTGGTGAGGATGTTGGAGCTGTTGAGGATGTTGCTGATGCTGTTGTTGGTGATGATATTGCTGATGGTGATGCTGATGGTGCCGTTGGTTATGATGTTGATGATGATGATGATGGTAGACATGGGGATGATGATGATGGCGATAGGGGGGATATTAATCCCCTCCATTTTTGACTTAGCAGAGAGACTTCTGTTGGAGTTTATTTTTTTTTCTATTGGTGGACTGATGTATGTGAATTTCTGTTTAGACTGTTTGAAAATTTATGTTATTTGGGTT
This sequence comes from Viscum album, assembly GCA_963277665.1. Classification (NCBI taxonomy): domain Eukaryota; kingdom Viridiplantae; phylum Streptophyta; class Magnoliopsida; order Santalales; family Viscaceae; genus Viscum; species Viscum album. Next base: position 323,764,974 of record OY728127.1, read on the forward strand.
GCCTGGGTAGGGGGGAGGGCTGGGCAGTGGGGAGGGAGGGGGGAGGGCTGGGCAGTGGGGAGGGAGGGGGAGGGGCTGGGCTTGGGGGAGGGGGAGGGGGGCTGGGCAGGGGGAGGGCTGGGCAGGGGTTGGGCATGGGGGGAGGGGGAGGGGGGCTGGGCAGGGAAAGGGCTGGCCAGGGGGGAGGGGGAGGGGGGATGGGCAGGGGGAGGGATGGGCAGGGGGGTTGCTGGGCAGTGGGGAGGGAGGGGGAGGGGCTGGGCATGGGGGGAGGGGGAGGGGGGCTGGGCAGGGAAAGGGCGGGACAGGGGGGAGGGGGAGGGGGGCTGGGCAGGGGGAGGGCTGGGCAGGGGGGATTGCTGGGCAGTGGGGAGGGAGGTGACAATTTTTAACTTGACTTGATATTTGGACATGACATGAGTTAAACAGGTTTGGGTTAGACATAAAGTGGTTCAGGTTGTGAAATACTAGAGAGAGTAAACTGAAAATTGTCCAATCTACCCTACTTCATTTTCTATACATTTCATATTTATATACATTCCATTTTGGTTAAAATACACTACTGGAATGTATAAAAATTCTATCAAGAAAAGAAAGAATGTGTAGACTCCCAAAACTTGAATGATGTCAATGACACCAATGACAATAAGACCACTACACTTTCTAACCAATACTTGAATGCTCATGAATTTGTCTCATGTATAGAAACCAGAAAAGGAATTGCTTGCAAGACTCAGGAGGCTTCTAATCCTGTCATCCCTGCTGATACCAAAAAAAACATTTATTCTACAAGGGATGTCATCCTGAGAAGCAAGAGTAATCTGGCTGAAAGGGCTCATGTTAAACCTGAAAATGGCATGGTAAGTTCTCTGAAACCCCAGCATGTGAATGACTCACTTATTTTAGCTGGATCAACATCTCTCATTTCCTGTTCTCCTGAAGTTAACACTGTGGTTCCATCTCATGCTAGCAGTTCCAAGATTGCTCAAACAGGTACCCCTAATCACCCTCTCCCTGCACTGCTTAGCACTAATTGCGCAGTCACTGAGAGGTCTTTGCTAACTGATGCTGATAAATATGTTTCTTCGGAAATGGGAAAAACTAGCATGGTCCCTTTATATAATACTGCTTTTGTCCATACTGTTTCTCCTACTATTATTTTGCATTCTGCTACAGAAAATTCTGCTACTCCTGCTGCTGGACATCCTGTTCTCAACACTCAAGTTATATCCTAACTGAACTCATATTTATTGTGGAGATAAGGTGACTATTGTGATGTGAATTATGGTTTTCAGAGCATTGAAGGTTCACAAAATAGAAATATATTCACCAAAATCATGGCTAGTGTCAGGTTGATAGGATTGATGTGTAGTCAATGATAACATTACTAATATATGAAACACCAAAAAAAAGTTTATAAATATAAATATATTCTTAGTGGTTTAGAATACAGGTGAACTCTCTTGAAGAAAATTTCTCAAACAAAGATTCTGGAATTCAATCGAAGTAAATAGTTGAGGAAAAAAGTGTTATGAGAAATCAATAAAAAAATTTTATACAGATGATCATTATGAAGGTGGGATATTGGTGTTACCATTATAACCAGTTGGAGTTTCATATAATCTACTACTAATTATATATTATTATAATGAAAAATCAAATTTATGGAAAAGTGGTAAACCATTTGAGATTACACACAGACATCACCAAAACAAACATGAAATAGTCAAATCACTGAACTGTAATTTAATCCTATTAGAGGATTTAACTCTTAAGAGACTCCATTTTAGAGGTGAATCGTTCTCACACCGATCTTCATTAAGATAGATTTCAATGTTGTATGGTACGTTGTCCAAAGTATGGATGAGATCTTCCACAAAAACAATCTTCCCATTGAAACCATTTTCTAGTATGCCAAGATGATTGTGGATCCAGACACCTTTCTCCTTGGAGTGGCTAGCCTGAAGATGCCTCCCCAGTAACTGGTCATATTCCTCTTATGTAGTAATTACCTAAAGGATCTTGTCACAAAAAGCTTCCTTACTGTTGATGATGTTTCCAACTAGTCATATTCTATCAATTCCTTAACACACTAAGGGATATCAAATTCAGTAACCTCCTTGACAGAACGCACCCGGTCAGATATAGATTAATCCTATGCTGAAGAGTCAAGCCCCTTAGGCGAGTTTACCTCTTCTGGATTGGAAACCTTTAGAGGTATATTTCCTTTGCTTGAGGATTGAGTAACAGGAGGGATATGTAATAAATAGTAATATTTCTTTCTACACAGCCTTTGAGAGTGCTAGATAAACCCTTATGGATCGATAAGAGTGTTTCCCCCTTCCTTTAAGTGGTTATAATTTATTCCCCATCCATGTCCACTTCCTTAGACTCAATGAGCGCATCTGAATTAGAATACCTTTCTTTATTGGGAGCCCCTTAGGTGAGTTTACCTCTGTGTGTTTTGAAGGTTGGCTTTGGACTCTTAGTGTATCGGATTTGTAGCTCCAGTCCACTTCTAGAAGCATATAGTGACATTAGAATGTTGTCTATGAATTGGTCTCTATCTTCTTGGATCTTATCATTTGGTTTTGTTGTATGCTAAATAGATGTTGAAATGTTGATGCACAACAGGTTCATAGAAAACAACAATGATGTTCTTGTTGTTTGTTCTTCTCTGATGCTCGTGTATACTTTTGTACAGGTTTGTATGTGTGTTCTTCTTATTCTTGGTTCCACGCCTTCTCTACAATTCTGTCTGGTTCTCCTTATTTTATGTTCAGCGGCCCAAAACTGTGCATGTGGATATCCTCATGAATCATATAGTTCAATGACATGTCATTAAATATGTTTTTCCAAAAATAATTATTATAATCAGTATCATTAATAACTATAATATGACCCATAGACAAACAATCGAAAATTATATATAAAAGAGTTAAAGTATGGAGCTGTGTCACAGTTGCAGTGTCACTGAGCAATGTCACTAAAGAACGGTGACTCAGGAGTGGTGATTTTTCCTATCTCTAAGTGGTGTAAAAAACCATTTTCATAGGAGTAGTGACTCATACTTTGCGAAATTCTAGTACTAGTGTCTTGAAGTCGTAGAAGTGTGTTATATACTTTTTGAAAATTCTAGAGCGGTAGCTGTTTCACATCCTTTGTGAATTTTCTGGAGCGGTGTTTGTTTGGACCGATAGAAATGTCTGTTTGGATCAGTAGCAGTGTCTGGCCCTTTTCCATTTTTTTGGACCGGTATCTATTTTTGGTACATTGATTTTTTTCTGGACTGATAGCTATTTCTGGCCCTTTTCCATTTTTTTCTCCAAAAATATCTCATGGGATTTAGTGAAATCCTTATGTTGTTTGACTTGATCATTGAAGGCTTGAGTAATTGGGGTTAATATCATATTTTCCACAAGAAATTTCAAGTTATTATTCATTTCATGCTTGGAATTGTTCCTGGAGAAATAATAGTCAACTTTTTGGGGTAATTTCCAGTTGGTAAGTGGAAGCCTCATTTGAAAACTGCTTGATTATATTATAAACATGGTCACTATTCTTCGTGATTTTATCCAAAGTATCATGGTCTTTTTTACTAGGCAATGCATATAATTCCTTTCTAGTCATATTTTTGAATGGCTCAATATTAGTGGAGGTTGATGTATCTGCAGTTGAAGTATAAGAACCTTTAATTAGTTATCCAATTTCAGTCTTCAACAGAGACAAATCATAGTTTCAAGATATGTAACAAGGTTTTTAAGATCCTCCATAATGTTCTCCATTGTTGTTCTATACTATATAGTCAACCCATTAATCCCAAGAGTCAATTTATTTACATCATATTCATTCTTGGTGTTGCTTTCAACAATGGTCTCCAAGGTTGAAATGAGATTAGGCTAAATCTCATTTACCACCATCTTGGAAACAAAGGTAGAATCTGACATACTGATACCAACATAATAATAGGTAGAGGATGAAGGCACCAACTTCCTAAACAGTTCCAATTCAGACTTTATATTGTTCAATTCATCATTTAACTAAAGGTTTCGTTTTCTAGAATTCTCAAATCATTCCTGATTTTTGTTTGTACTAACTCCTTAATGGTAGATTAGATATCATGTTGTGACTCTCCAAATAAGACTTAGTGAAATAATCACTACAAAAAATGGGTACTGATGGAGTAGGAATAGGTCTGGGTTCCTCAGCAGGTGAAATATCAAAATTGGTGGTAGGTCTTAGGTTAAACAACTTTTACAGATCCATTGGATTGATTGAGATCCCATGAGGAAATTCAACTACTTCACACTCTCCTATAAATTTGTACAAAGTATCCATCAATGTTGGGTTAGAAGGATGTGGTACTTTAATCATTTTTAAAATGGTAGTTTTCTCTCCATCAATCAGATCTTCTCCTGCCACATCTCCACTATCAACATCCTATTCCTGATTAACTATCATAGTAGAATTTTTAAAGGATGTCTGATCTAGAATTTTTGGGTTCTAGATTTCTGTTTTTTTGGATTTTGGTTTGCATTTTGTCTTTTGCATTCTGGTTTGCAATATTAAGGTGAGATTCCTTTGTCTACTTCTTTTTTGGGCATTTTGGATTTTTCATTCTGGTTTGAAAAATCAAGGTGAGATTCCATTTTGGCTTTTGCATTCTGTTTCGTTTTTGGGCATTTTGTCTGCTTCTGTTTTTGGGTTCTGGATTTCTGTTTTTTTGCATTTTGGCTTTTGCGTTCTGCTTTGCAGGATCAAGGTGAGATTCCTTTGTCTACTTCATTTTTGGGCATTTTGGCTTTTGCATTCTGGTTTGAAGGATTAAGGTGAGATTCCATTTTAGCTTTTGCATTCTGCTTCGTTTTTGGGCATTTTGTCTGCTTCTATTTTTTGGGTTCTGGATTCTGGATTTCTTTTCTGTTTTTTGGGTTCTAGGTGAACTGTGTGACCTCCTTTCCTTCTCCAGGTAAACCATATATACCCACGGTTATATAAACCGTGGGTATATATGCTATTGTGATTATATACCCACGGTTCTGTAAACCGTGGGTATATATGTTGTGCTTTTATGATGTATACCCACGGTTCTGTAAACCGTGGGTATATATGTTGTGATTTTAAAATGTATACCCACGGTTCTGTAAACCGTGGGTATAGATGTATACCCACGGTTTATCAGAACCGTGGGTATGATGAAATATTAGTGGGCTATACCCACGGTTTTCAGAAAACCGTGGGTATAGACCTATTGTGATGGCACTGTAGTGCACGGTTTTTGAAACCGTGGGTATATCCTATACCCACGGTTTTAAGGGCTATACCCACGGTTCAAAACCGTGGGTATAGGTGATATTTCCAGTTGTGGCATTAATATAATTCATAGACTTTCCTTTTATATTCTTTATTCCATGGACCAATATATTTGAACACTATTGTAGTTTTCATGAACTAGCCTATGTCAAACCTTTGTGGGAAACCTGAAATAGTTCATTCTATGACCCAAAGGGAATTGTTATTCCCAACGGGGTGGAACAAGTTCATAGGAATCAAAACTCACCCCCTTGGAATAATTTTTTAAAATAAATAATATTTAATACACTATTTAAAAATAAATAAAATTTCATCAACTACCATTCATAAGTTATACATCTACAAGAAAATTAGTAAAAATAAAATAACAGTTAAAAATAATGGAAATAAATAAACAAAATGAGAACCAAAAAACTCACCCACCACCCAAATCTCCCTCTACAAAAAAGAAAATTATCCAACCAAATGTCTTTACATCACCAATATGCAGCTCTATCTACCCACCATCTATAGAATGGAGTAACATAATATATTCCCAATATAAAAAAATAAAAAAAAAATAAAATAAAATAAAAAGAATTATTCATGTTACTGTATTATTCACCACCCAAAAAAGAAGACCCACAATTCCCTACAAGAGAAAAAAAATCATAGTCTAGTCCTTTAACATAAATAATATTAGATATATATGATAAATAAGCTCAATAGAAATTCTAAAAGAAAAATCACTAATTATTTTTTCTTTAAGAAAGGGAACTACATCATTCCAGTTTAAAAATGTAAATATATAAACATTATACATTCAATTAATTTCAAACTAAGTTTCATGATTGCATTTATGAAAAATTATTTCAATATTTATTTAAAATACAATTTCAAATGTGTGAAATTTTTCCATTAAACCAATTATAAATAGCTGTATGTGATAAGGTATGTTGTTTATTAGGAATGAAAAATAGTGTAAATGAAATGATATAAATTTAAATGAATACAAAAAATTAAATACATGTATAATATACATCACTAGAGTTTTCTAGAAATCACCTCATGAAACCCTAAATTTGCTCAGTTTGGAACTATCTATCTGCCCATAGTTGTGATTCATTGCCTATGACTAACTTAGCATCTCTTAACATGCAATAATGGTCATATTTCAACATGGAAATTCACTAATATGAATATCATGTCCCCATGATCAACTATAAATAACAAATACCACTCAATTATTATAACGATTCCCAGTATCGAATGACTAATAAATATTGCTTATTTTTCCCAAATATTAAAAACAAAAAAATATAAAATTTTAATCACATCAAACAAACCATGTTCTCTCCTCTAAACTCCATTTTCCACAAAATCAATCTTTTACATTATATGAATAATAAATTATAATAATTCCACATTACCAGTTCTACATCATTCATTCCATCCATTCAGTTACCCTCCAATTTCCACATACAAGAGGAATTACGTAGGGGGTTTTCATTTTCAATGGGCCATCTCAATGGGAACACCAAACCTCGACCATAATAAAAACCATTTTCTACATGTAAAATCATTTTAAAACAAATAATATAAAATCTCATTGAACACCTTTAACTCACACACACAAAAACATATATATTTATATAAAAATTATTTCAATTTAAATATTAACATTATTGTGAATGAAATTTTAAAAATAAGATACCTATATATACATCTATTTGTATGTTCATGAATCATATTTTTCAGATATCTAGATTAAAAATTCATTTAGTATTTCTAGATAAAAAAAATGTAGACAAAATATTAGTGAAACCAGCATAAAGGAAATAATATATGAGGAAACCCCATTATACATGATAAAACACATTTGGAATAACAATATTGAATATGGGATTCTTGAATTTTCAAAACATTTTTACAAAATTTTATAGGAAATTAAGTCATTGTTGATTACACAGGGAGATGTTAAAAACATCAATTAAACATTATCCAACAATAAAAACCATTATAAATAATATATTTATTTAATAGAGTAATTAAAACACACATATAAAACATCAAGCAATTATATTCCTCCAATAAGAGGATTGGATATAGGGTAACACAACATTTAATTATCAATCCTAAAACATTCACATGTCTTCCCACCTCAGTGTGGTTGAAGATTCCCTAAAAAATAAATATAGACCAATTGCATAAAAAAACTGCTAATAATTTTGGACTATACTTAAAAAACATACAACGAAATATATGTAATTAATTTTAAATTAATCATGATGAATGGCCTTAGATAGATCGTCCCCAATGGGACTCAAAATCCTTATGTAAGAAGGTTTAACCAACAAAATATTAAAAATATATCGTTGGTATCATCGAGGAAAAAATTGATGTTATGGAAGGGGGATATGAGGTGAAATGAGGATATAAAGGAGAAATAAGCCTTATCAGGAAGATCTGGACAACTAATAATAAAAAAACCAACATGGAATCGTGAGAAAATATATCGAAGAACAAGGTGTGGTGCATCTCAGACTACTTATGATGTGAATGATAGAAGGGATAATAGGTATGCGGTTGTACTGAAAGAAGGAATAAAGGGTGGAATGATAATGAAATAAATTTTGAAAATATTTTTTTAAAATACTAGGTATCTAGCATGATATAGTAGAATAGTTTTCTAAAATTGTGTGTCAAATGTGCACACCCAAGATAATGTCTTGGATCATAATGCATGCCAAGATTACACAACTAAAGAAACCATGTGGTGGGTTATATAATATTATAGATTCAATATCATGGTCTACATATGTTTTTTAATTACATAGGTCCAATCATGTACATATTCTGAAAAATAAAAAAAATAAAAATATATCATCGTTATATCAGAAAATAAAAAATTTGAAATATATAGTAATAAAATAAATAATTATAAATAAATTCTGTTTGGGGTATGAAAATTCTCCCCATAAATATTTTTTCTACCATAAGGAATCATTAGTTATTTCATTACACTTATGAATGAACAATATTTCACATCCAAAATCAAAACATGATTCACCAATACCATGGATCACCATGACCACTCCATGTAAATAACTATGAAGCTTACTAAAATGATGCATGAATTCCCCCAAATCCAAAATCATATCATGAAGAACATCTAAACAAAAAAAATGAATACTTACTATCCCAATATATCTGTAAAGACCCATATTTTCTATGTAATTTTTTTAAAATATTTTGGAATTTTACGAGTCTGAGAAATCTGACGGCGTGCGATTCTGAGGCCCAGAGTTATCGGAATGATCCATCGAAGTTTTGTTTAGCTTAAGTTAATGCGTTTAAGCAGTTTTCCTAAAAAAGTTGAATAACTCATAAAAGTAAACTCGGGTCTAAATTCCAAGGGCACCATTACTCTAAGAATGGTGGGTTTACCCTAGGCATGAAAAAAGATTTGTCGGCGTGGGCCTCCTCTGAGAAAACCCAAAAATGGAATAATCGTAAATAAAATAATTAAATAAGTTATTTGATTTTTTCAAATTCTTATAAATCACAAATGGTAAGTCGGACTAAAAACTTGAGACCACCACTGAGCTCCTGGGGGTATTATTTCATTAAGTAGATACTAACTTTGTCTGAGACGGGCCACCAGAAAAAGTTAGTTTTTGGCCACAAATAAAATAATTAAGTGACAACTATTTTATTGTAAAATTCAAAACATATAAATGGTAACTCGAAATGAAAATCTGAGAGTACCGTTGGGTACGTTCAGTAAATGCGCTAGCGGTGTTTTGAAACATTTGGACCGGTGCTTGGAATTGAAATTCAAGGGCACCATTGAACTCGTAGTGCTGGTATTTTTTTAAAAAGACTTTCACCTCAATGGCAGTTGGTCGAGGGAGAAATTAAGTTTTTGGTTATTTCTTGGAATTAATAAAATAAAATAAAATTCTTTTTATTTTATTTAGAGCTTGTATGTGGATATTTCAGGTGGGTTCCATCGGTGCTAAACCTCCACATGAAAGTTGGAAGTGGGGACCACCACAACATAACCTCCCATGAGAGGTTATGGTGGTTGGGACCACCCAGGTTGTTAAACCTCCTTGAAACCTCCCATTAATTGGTAGAAACCTTTAAAGTCCCTATTATATATGGGGGCAACCTCTTGGTATCCTCCCAATAATTATATCCAACGCACCTCTTAAATTGCGCCAACATTATTTAATTAGCTTGATCCATTTAAATTTAAATAATGGTGTCATTGGAATTTAGGAAGGTTCCTAAATGAACCATATTAAATTCCAACGATCATTACCTACCTACATCCCTCTCCAATATATAGGAATTTTGGGAGGGGGTTATGGGGTAGCTTCACCAAGCAACGAAGCACTGGTAAAGTGACATGATGCCCAACACTTAGAGGATTATGCTTCCTCCACAAAGAATTCTTTCTTCTAACGAAGAACGCTGGTGAGGAGTGACTTCGACTTCCTTCCTTGGATCCTACTCTGGCATAGGACGTCTTTGACTATGATGACCCGATGCACAAACCGATGATCGAGGAAAAAGACGACGACACCAACGTCCTTCGTTTCCCAATGACCCATCTTCTTCCCCATGCCAACGTCGAAAAACATCGAACAAAGGTAGGGATATATTTTCATGTTAATGGTTTCCTTGATTTTATTTTGTGGATTCAAAAAGAATCATTGTGGAGGCTCTAGAATTTGAAGTTCATTGTTCTCTGTTCTTGATGGACCGATTGCTATCATCCTAAACACGAAGGGTGAGGCCCAAACTAACATGGACCGACTCCCTCTTCCGATCTATTTTTGATGTTCTTCAGCATGGCGGTGAGGCGATAGAGGCAATAGGCAACGACTACGCTACTCTTGGACTCCGCAACCCGCACCACCCTCGCATAGATTCGGCCGAACAGGATCCGAGCTGCCGCTGGCCACGTGTGCACTCGCTGGCCACCCGACCACCCGCCGGCTTCCTGGCTCCCAGCTACTGTCGGCCTCCCATGTGCCCGCCGGCCTCGCAGCCTCCAAGCTTCTGGTCATCTCCGGCCTCCCCTGCGCCCATCGGCCGCCCAGCCTCCCACTGTCCTCCGGGCTCCCAGCCATCCCCGACCTCCCGTGCACCCACCGACCACTCGGCCGCCCCCGGCCTCCCGTGAGCCTGTCGACCGCCCGGACGTGCGGCCACCCACATACAAACTGGCTTTCAGTCCCATTCAGCCTCCCGTACACCCCCGGCCGCCCACCGGCCTCCCAGCTCCCGGGCGTCGTCGGCCTCCCGGGCGCCCGTCGGTCTCCCGACCACCTTCCGGCAGCCCGGTCACCCACCGACCACCTTGGACGAGCCACCCGGGGAGCACCCCTCGCGGCGTTGGCCAAACAGGACTCGACCATCCGGGATGAGCCTCTAAGACACACCCCACGCCCGCCTGGCCATTTTGGCCTTCCGTGCCCCCGGTGTCGCCTCCGGGCCGAACCACCCTTACACCGATGCGTGGCTGATCCACACCCTCGCGACAGGTCTGCGCCCTCATGATACTCACGGCCTTTTTGGCCTACCGGATTAGGCCCAATGGGCTAGGGAAAACCCAGCGGGTCCATCCAGGTCGACCCCGACCGGGTCGACCCGGACTGGGTTGGACCGAACCCGGGCCCACTTCGACCCATATGCGCTCCTTCGACCATATCTTTGGCATCAGACGTCCGTTCGACGAACCATCAACGGCACTGGAAAGATAGAGCATGACGGTCCCTTTGAGTATACCCCACTATATTTTGGGGTACAGTTGGGATACAGTCAGGTTGGATCGTGCATGAATCTATCCGGGCCCTCCAGGACTAAAAGGCTAATAATTCTCAGGCAAGGCGTCTGATTGACGCGTCGTCTGTTGTGTTAAGACCCCTATGATGAGGCTGACCATCGGAATATTTTTTCGTGGGACATTGTGGAATTTGATGTATCAACACTTGTCTTGAGGCATGGACCCACTCGGAATCATGCGTTCTTGTACGGAAACACTATCGCTGACAGCTCTCTTAATATTGTTCCTGGATCCTGTGTGGGTTCAACAGTTCTGAAAATTGTTCCTGGATCCTATGTGGGTTCGACAGTTTTGACCACTATTCCTGGATCCTGTGTGGGTTCGACAGTTCTGACCGCTGTTCCTGGATCCTATGTAAGTTCAATAGCTCGGACATCTAATCCTAGATCCTGTGTGCGTTCGACGGTTTGGACCGATGTTCCTGGATCATCTATGGGTTCGACAGCTCTGAATACTATTCCTGGATCCTTTGTGGGTTCGAAAGTTCTGACCATTGTTCCTAGATCCAGTGTGGGCTCGACAACTCTGACTACTATTCTTGGATCTTGTGTGGGTTCGACAGTTCTGACTACAGTTCTTAGATCTTGTGTGGGTTCTGTAGCTCTTACTTCTGTTCTTGGATCCTATGTGGGTTCGATATTTCTGACCACTATTCCTGGATCCAGTGTGGGTTCGACATCTCTGAATACTGCTTCTGGATCCTGTATGGGTTCGACAGTTCTGATTTCTGTTCCATGATCTTTTGTTTGATCGACAGAATAGAAAATTTAGTGGCCATATCTAATCATCTCTAACTCTTTATAAAAGTTGTATACCTATGTGAGTTGAGTTAGTGACATTTGTGTTTACCTCATTTTTGAGATGGATTACTTGATATCTTAGGTATATGTAGTGGCATATACCTTAGTGGGGTTAACTATTTATTTCATAGATTGTGGTTTATCCATGTTGAATTTTTTGAGACCTTGAGGGTCTCGGGGTCCCTACTAAGTATCGTTATACTCACCCCTGCATGGGCTATGCCCGCACCTCGTTGTATTGGATGAAGACGACAGACATCGCTGGCTGAGGCTGAGAGTACCCAGACTGAACGGTACCTGGTGGTGGAACTTAGGATGAGTCAGTACATGAAGGAGACCAACAGAACTAGAGTGCTGAGGCGGCTATATGTACCTACCCTTCTGGTAGGAATTCTAGAGGACGACCCAACAACTATTTTTCCTTTCATCAGTTGTATTTTTATTACCAGTTCCTCATACTTTACATTGGGGCATGTATTTCTGGCCCCTTTTACTTTTCATCACTCTTTTGTTATACAGTTTACTTAGTGTTTTGTTTTTAACTGTTTGATATGTTTTGTGCATTATAGGTTATAAAGGAAATGCCTTCCCAGTTTTATGGAATTACACCTTTGGTGATAGTCTCCAGCATCTGGCCTATGGAAGGCCGTCTTGGGGTAGTCACGACACATGCCCCGGGGGATGGGTCGTGACAAATTAGTATCAGAGGAGTCGGTTCTACCACTGAACATAGGACTCTGATCTTTTCTGTGAAGAAATTGTGTAAGGTGGATTGAGTGTGGTTTTCAGTTCAGCGAGTCCAGTGTTGGTGCGGCGGCTGATGTATCCAGACACCACGACCCAGACTTATGATTTTTGACTCAGTGAATGAAAAAAATGATTACATGTTTGTTTTCTTTGTGATTTATTAAGTTATCTCACTAGGTCATCTCACCAGGTATAATCTTTTGACCGTGTAACATTTTTTTTCTTCTGGAGTACTCCACGCAGATGACCATCTAGAGTTACGAGAGTTGTACGCACTGAAAAATCACTGAGCGATGAGGCTCTGGTGCAGGCCCTCTTACTATGTTGGAACCTTCGGGTGGTGTACTAGCAGCACCCCCACCCGTTGGGAAGCAGATACCACCAGCCACACTAGTGGACGATGCACGTCGACTAAGTGCATTGCATGAGTTCCAGCAGCTGAGACCTCTGAGGTTTCGAGGCGAGACAGTTTCCCACGCAGCTTTAGGCTAGCTGGAGGCCATTTCTATAGTTTCCCATCTAGTTGAGACACCAGTAGAGCATACGATGATCTTAGCTGCTAGTCTCATTCAATGAGTGACCATGAGGATGGTCTTCTTAGTGATGAGGCTTCAGTACGAGGACCATTTCCAAAGATCTTATTTTTGGGTAGTGTATTAGCTATATCACTACTCGTTGGTCAGAAGTTACAACTGGTGGTACCGGTAGAGGACACATGTAGGATTAGTGCCTTACACGTGTTTCAGCATCATATACCCCCAGGTTCCGAGGAAATCCTGACTCATAGGCGGCTGAGGACTGGCTCAAGGAGGTTGCTGAGAGTTATCTAGAACGTCTATAGATTTGGCAGGATGACATGTCAGTTGCTGAGTATTCATTGAGGTGTACTGATCATTCCTGGTACTTGATGAATACGATATGATTAGTGCTTAAGGGATCGAACTTCTAAGCAATGTGAGTTTAATGGACATCCAAACTAGCACTATTTTTCTATGCATTCCTACTTATGCTATGGTGCTAGAAAGAACCTTTTTGGTTGAATGTACTTTAGTTGAGCAGATACATCCAGTGAATGATAGCAGTAGGAAAGTAGGTAACTGGCGCCAGTCTTAGAGACTTGGGTGTTAAAAATGGTTCATGAAGAGGATGTGTTAGGGACAGGTGAATCTAAATGGCAGTGGATGTGGAAGCATAGCTAGAAGAGCAGCATGTGGTTGTGTATGTAAATACTCGTAAATTTCAAGGAAAAACTTTTCTTAAATTCTTTGGGATTTTACGAGTACATAGTTTCTTGACAGCACCTGATTCTGAGGCTAGGAGTTCCCGGAATCAATTTCTGAAGTTTCACTACTGGAAAGGGGGTCTATCCCCACACATCTATCCCCACGGTTTGATAAACCGTGGGGATAGTCCTTCTTTGTTTATCAATACCCACGGTTTTTTAGAACTGTGGGTATTCAATCAACAATTTTATCGGGCCTCCTCCTTACTCCGTCTCGCGCTCCTCACTCTTGTGCTCCCCCACTCTCGTGCTCCCCCTCTCTCGTCCCCGCTCGAACCCTAGGTTCCAGATCTCCACCTCCGGCCCTCTCCCCCCTCCCCGACCACTGCCTCTCGGGTATCCGACCTCCGCCTCCCAACCCTCTACTCCCCTCTCCGACCATCCGCCTCCTGGCCATCCGACCACCGGTACCCGGCCATCTCATCCCCACTCCGGACTCCACATCCGCTCCCGACCTCGACCTCCCAGCCGGCATTTCCACCTCAACGTCTCGACCTCCTCCTCCCTTCCTCCAGCTCCAGCGACATGACCCTTCCCCCTGTAGGATCCCTCTCCTCCGGCAATGTCCCAGAAGATTCATTTCATTTAGGTTTGTAATTTTTTCTCCTTGATTTTTTATTCTTTTTAAACTAATCACCGATTATTATATCAACTCACCGGCAGATTCATTGCATTTATGTTTCATCGATTTTTGGGTTGAGGTTCGAGTGTGGTTTTATAATGGTTGAGGCTTAAATCGATAAGATCATTAAAACCAACTGTGTTAGGGAAGTCCAATACCTCACATGTCTGGAAAACATTCTCCTAGTCATGAATAAGAATATAAAAATTAGGATCTATATTTACTTCTGAGATCTCAATCACCATTTCTCAAAATATGATTTCCCCATCCTAGCAACAGAGTTGCTGATTGATGTGAATGTCGATTTCCAGGCTCCGTCCATCATGGATGGTTATTTTGGATACAATAAATCTGGATTTCTTGGTGATACATAGATGGAATTGACCTAGAGTGAAGTCATAGGGTCTAGAATCCAAAAAATGTATCTTCTTAAAAGGATCAGAAGAAGATGGTTCTCCCTGAGAACACTAAAAAGCTAAAGAAGCATCATACTTTTCATGTTTTTTTCTGATAGAAATATGAAAAATATTAAACCGAGTCAATTTTATGTCTATCACCATGATAATATTCAATAGGATCATAACCAATAGGTATCCTTATAATTTGAAATAGAGCTTCAACACACATGTTTATTCTAGGAATAATATCCGACTTTTATAATTCCAAAAGAATGATAGAGGCTTACTTGTGAACCTGGGGAATTAAAGAAAAACCACTCTTGATAATCCCCTTAAAATATTTAATATGAGTTGATGTGAAACTCAATGGATTAATGACTGCTTGAGGTTGGAGTAAAGAAGAAATGTCTATAGCAGTGAGAGCTGATAAAATGTGCACTGAAAGATTCTTCAAAATTTGATCTACTGAACTCTACATGTAAATCACTCTACCATTCAATGATTGCAACTTTATATCCATGTTCATCATTTGCTCTATCAAAATCTAAAAAAACTTATTTTATATCAATGACAGAAGATTCGAAAACTTAAGCACTAATAACAGGAGGCTCATATTTAACTCAATCTGATATTGCAGGAATAGGAGAAACCAATTCCAGAAAATGAATTGTCCATGGAGGTTTGTAAACAACTAACTCCCTTCCTATAACTAGAAACGACACTTCTGATGCTTCTTCTGATTCTAAATTTGGTTATTCATCTGAAGAATCAAAATATAGATTAATAATCGCTAAAAATATTTCCTTTATCCACTTGTAAGTGATTTGAGTGTATTTATTAATTGGTTCAACAGAGCATGAAACTATATCTATTATATGCTTATATACTCTTAATTTTTATTTTACCATACCACCAAGATATTATTTGAGATAACCAACATGGTCATTCATGCACATATCAATTACAATAATAATCTTCTTAACAACTTCTTTGTTGTGTTGGAATTTACCCAATAGATCCTTCTTCAAGTATTACAATAGAACATATGTGATCAGATCACACTAAAGACATTGGATCTTTGTGGATACTGAACTTACTAATGAAATAACATGATAAAATCCTCTTTGAAAATCAATAATATAATACAGTTCTAAGGGAGAAACAATAGAAACATATTGTAACTTCTTTATCAATTCGAACTGGCTTATCACTACACTTCGTAAAGTGTGTAAAGTTTTCCTCCTCTTATTCCTAAAAGACTTCAATTCATAAAGAAATTATTGATATAAACATGGATTTTATGAATGAATGTTAGGAAACACATCTCTCTGAGATGCAACCATAGTACTAAGCTCATTAAATTTAGCTTTGGTAGGAAAAAGGTACTCCAATAATTTCACCAAAGATTTTAACTCTTCCAGTTCCTCATAACTAAACTCAAAACTAACAGTAGGCTGAACATGAGGAATGGATTTCATATTCTTTATTAGTTCCATCTCGGCAGCTAACATATCAAATAGCTTATTAAAATCAAACTTAGAAACATAGGACACTTTGAGTTCTTTAATATCATCTTATAAAATAAAAATATCCACCTTAAAATCCTAATAATATGATATGATATTATCAAAATCATCCCTTAGAGTAAAAGAAAAAATTGGATTTCCTTAGCCACCTTAGCTCTTACTGTCAGAGGGCACATCCTCATGATCCACTAGTGGGGGTGATAGTACATGATGTATATGGGAATGCTTAGCAGACCCCGTAACCACATTATCACTCCTTTATCTAACAATAGGCGATCCATGAAGAATTGGATCTACTGTTTGAGCTTCATCCTCAGCCTCAAACCTTCCGTGAACATTATAAACTATAGAAAAATATTCAACTGAACTTTCCTTGGGAAAATAAATATATGTCACAATAACTAGCCCCTCAACCTGATGAAATTATTCATTAGACTAATCAAATTGGCTATGAGCAGCCACTTCTTGACATTGAATAAGCTCAACCATGGTAAGATTTACTTCTAGAACCAAAGTTTCAGTTCTGAATGGTACTGACTCCTCCACTCTCCTAGAAGGTACCATCTCGATAGGTGATTCATTCGTAGATAGTGAGGTCTGAGATGGATCCCTTTGATCCATACCTTCCTAGCATATTTCCTTTAAGGATCTTGAATTAGAATCCCAAAAATAACCAATGGTATTCAATAAGATAACATTTAAAGTGTAATTCTTGTGAAACTTCCCTACACCCCCTTCATCGAGATCCAATTCTTTTGTCTTCAAAACTAATGAAATCAACCTTCCATAAGGGTAGTAATTAAGCTTACCCTTTCCATTGTAACAATGATGAAAAAAATGCATCACGTGCCTTGGAAGATTCAATTTCAGGTTATTTATTGGAATATACAACAAATATATATCCTGGAAAAGAGCTTTATCCATCTCACTAGCTTTATAAACTATTCCAGTATGAACAAACTTACACAATACCTTCTATTCTACTTGAAAATATTTCACGGGCTTCTTTTCAAAATTATAGGTTCCAAATAAAAATTTAAACACTTCTGATGGCCCAAATGAGCCTATTTCAACAAGCATATGACTGAAACTAAACTCTCCCTCATGGGGACAATGGAACATCTCATCCTTTTTTATAGAAGAAATAATTAATGAATTTCCATTGACATTTGAAGAAATTACATCTTTATTTTTATTAAAATGAAACCCCACATATGGAGTGATTATTTGTGGGTTCTGTCAAATTAAGTGACTAAATTATTTTTATTCTATGTTATTTTAGAACTGAATTATGTGTTTTTTCTTCACACATTCATTATACTTCAATCTCATTTCTTTTTACACACTCTGCATGTATTAATGTCATGTGAGGTAATTATAAATTTCATGCTAACTAGGTGCCTTTACTCATGGAACTACACGTTGTCTAATATCATGACACATTATATAGGCAGACATGTTTTGTTGGTATGTCATACAAAAAAAAACTATATAGATTTTTTTCCACACACTATGTGAGTGAGAATACACACCCTATAGTGTATAAGGGTTCATATCATGTTGCCTCCAATACAATATATGTTTACTATATTTCTGATGGAAATTAAGAACTAACAAGAAGGGTTCCTATTGTGTTCCCTGTCATTTCATGCAATGCATGAATTACTTTTCAATTAATTAATATTTTTTAATTTATTAAAAATTATAGAAAATTTGAATCCCTAGGACTGTTTGGATGGGAAGTTCAGATAAATGAATTAATGCATTAATTGCATAATTATTTTATTACTTTTTGACTTTTATCTTAATAAACAACAAAAAGAAAGGAATTATAGCTTACTTATAATATGATATTGTAAACAGTTGGGGACATCATTTAAAAGGGGTCATGATTTAAGAAAATAAATACTTATAAAATGAATATAAAAATATTAAATATTATACTTAGACTTTTTCTCTCATGATAAAAAATTTTAGGAGAGGTGGAAGAGGAAATTAAATATGATTTGCTAGCTACTAATATGCTTTGATTAATTTAATAATGAAATTGATTGTAATGAATTTTTTAAATATGATTTACATTGTTGACTGAAAGATATTTTTTTCTTGATATAGAATGGATAGAAGATGGATGTATCGTGCCGATCAGATTTCAACCGAGTTTCAAAATAATTTGGAGAATGTTTTAGATTTTTCATTCAACAAAGCGTCAGATGGAGGTTGTATACAGTGTCCCTATTATAATTGTGTTGGAAGACCATGGTTAGGAAGAGAAGAAGTTAGTTACCATGTAACGAAATTTTGATTTCAAGCAAACTATAATGTTTGGTTTCACCATGGAGAGATGAACCAATCTTCGACTGTTCATAAACGAAATGAAAGAAGTGACATAGAGAATTTGATATTTGATCGGTTTCCATATGTGCATCATTCCGAGAGATATAGTATGCCGGTGCAAGAAGACAATGATATTAGTATACATGAGGAAAATACTGAAGGCGATGATGTTGAGAGAGTGAAAAATTTATTGGATGATGCCAGAACTCCAGTATATCAAGAATGTACTAAAATGACTATGCTGGAATTTTTAATGCGGTTATATCATGGGAAAAACATGTATGGGATTTCTAATACTTCCATTGATTATATTCTTACATTTTTGAAGGACTTGCTTCCTGATGGTGTAGATATTCCCTCAAATCATTACATGGCATGGAAGTTAATTAAGCAGCTTGGATTTTCTACTAATAAAGTCCATGCTTGTCCGAAAGATTGCAGTTTATTTTTGGAGGAAACAGCTGACCGTAATGACTGTAAAGTATGTGGTACATCTCGATGGAAGACAAATGCAGATGGAACACCATCTCGTGTGCCACAGAAAGTCATGTGGCACTTTCCATTGATTTCCAGACTTCAAAATCTATTCAAGTCTCCAGAAATCTCAGCCAATATGCGATGGCATGATGTTGAGAGAATTAAAGGTAATGATGAGCTGGTCCATCCTGCAGATGGATTAGCATGGCGGACATTTGATTCACAACATCCTGATTTTGCAGCTGAGGTGCGTAATGTCAGATTGGGCCTATCATGTGATGGTTTTAATTCGTTTGGTCAGATGCTTACTGCTCATAGCACGTGGCCGATTTTTATTCATGTTTATAATCTTCCTCCTTAGATGTGTATGAAAAAACCATTAACTTTCTTGAGTATACTGATTTCTGGACCTTCAGATCCTAGTAATGATATAGATGTCTACTTGCGGCCTTTAATAAGAGAATTGAAACAACTTTGGGAATTAGGCGTGCAAACATTTGATGATTTTTCAAATAATACGTTTCAGATGCGTGCTGCCCTTCTATGGACCATAAATTATTTCCCTACCTATGCAATGATTTCTGGGTGGAGCACGAAGGGAAAATTATCATGTCTCGTTTGTATGAAGAATACACGATTGAAAAGGCTTAAATATCGTCATAGTTTCAGTTTCATGGGGCATCGTCGATTCATGCCAATGGATCATCAATACAGGAAGAATTGTCAGAGGCTTGATAATAATTTTGACACTGAAGAACCACCTCAACGTATGTCTGGAAGTGATGTGCTTAATGAATTGAAAGATTTCAGCTTTTCATTAGGGAAAGGTCAGTTGAAATCTCAAAAGAGGAAGACTGCTGATACTCAAGTCACTTACAATTGGAAGAAGAGAAGTATTTTTTTTGTGTTTCCATATTGGTCTACTAATTTGTTACGTCATTGTTTAAACGTAATGCATATTGAAAAAAATATATGTGAAATGTTGCTTGAAATTCTTTTGAATATTAAGGGGAAGACCAAAGATGACTTCCGATCTCGTCGGGATTTATTGGACTGGGGTATTCGACCAGAACTACACCCTGTTTGTATCGGTGAAAACAAATGGAAAGTTCCCAGTGCTTCTTATGTGATGACACCGACATAGAAAGATCAATTTCTGGAAATATTGGAGAATATCAAGGTTCCAGATGGTTATTCCAGCAACATATCAAACGAGTCAACAGAAGACATTTGAAATTGAAATCCCTAAAAACTCATGATTATCACATCCTTCTTCATGAATTGATTCCAATAGCAATTCGGCATTTGCTACCCAAAAATGTAAGAGTGACGGTGATTCGCTTGTGTCATTTTTTTAGAGACCTTTGTGCTAAAAGGTTATCCAAAGCATTATTGATAAAAATGCAGCAAGAGGCACCATTAATTCTGTGTGAGTTGGAAAAAAAATTTCCTCCATCCTTTTTCACTTGAATGCTGCATTTAACAGTTCATCTTCCAACTGAGATACTTCTTGGGGGACCAGTCGCTTTTCGGTGGATGTATCCCACTGAAAGAAATATGTGCACAATGAAATCATATGTCTGAAATAAGAATTATCATGAAGGTTCCATTGTGAGGAGTTATCTGGCCCAAGAATGTATGGATTTTTGTTCAATGTATTTGTCCGATGTGACCACAAGAAATAATAGACCAATGAGAAATGAAGATGAGCAGTATGAGGAAATTCAACCCTCGTTTCCCACTCTTCCTCAAACAGGTGGAATTATCGGGTCATATACATTGGTTACATTAAGCTTTGAAGAGCGGAATATGGCACATCGTACATTCTTGTTTAATTGTGGTTTGTTCGATGCCTATATCAAGTAAGTAATTTGAATATCTATATGTCATCTCATACGATATCATATCACATATACCTTATACTATTATTATCATTTTATGTAGGGAACATAAACAAATTATAGGTAGAGTTCATCGATATTTGCCATTGAGAAGGAGAGAGGCTATACATAGCCAAGAGTTCCCATCTTGGTTGAAATCAACGGTATGACCATTACTTTAAATACCTTAAAATATAGATATATGTTTAATTATATTAGTCATATGTATTCCAGGTATTGAGATTACCTGCTGAGTTCATTTCTCAAGAATTAAGAGCGTTGGCTTTTGGTCCCAATTCATTGGTTCGTGACTGCAAATCTTTAATAATCAATGGATATAAATTTTTCACAACCGATAGAGAAATGAAAATGAGAACACAACATGATGGCGTTATGTTAACCGCTGGAACGTATTGTTATGCCAGTGCATCAGATAGTCGACCTCGATATGAAGATGTGTATTATTATGGACTGGTTGAGAAAATATTGTTATTGGATTACTACTCTCAAGTTCGAGTCACTATGATGAAATTTAAATGGTTTGATTCAATGACGCGACATGGTACATTTATTGATGATTGTGGATTTAGAGTTATTGACATGAGTCGATTCTTGCATACTGATGAACCATACATTTTGGCATAAATGGAAAAAAAAGTGTTTTATGTGAATGATCATTTGAAACCTGATTACGGTGTCATTAATGAAGTAATCCCAAGACATATTTTTCATGATGCTGGAGATGAAATTGTCACTATTGATTCCCCCATCGGAGTTAGCCAAAATACTGTATTTGATGATGCAAATTTTCCCATTGTGAGAGATGATGTTGAACCTGAGGTGGTGGAGGGTAGTATATAAAAGCAACCATATATATTCAGAGTTCATTCAGTTTAACATGACGTGAGTTTCTCAGGTTGGTAGTAATGAAAAATGTTATGACATTATTTGTCTTCTTTGACTTCTAAGTTGTATGTATGATTTGTAAAAATTGTTGCTAAAAAATATTTATTTCATTCTTATGCAGATTATGAAGAAAACTACAAAAGCTCGCAAGAAGAAATTATTTGATGTTGATCCTGTTAGACGCGACCCTGAGTTGTCTTCAGTGAGTATAATAATTCTAATATTTATCTTCTGCATTACATATAATGTAATCTTCATATTTTTGATCAATTCTTTTTAGGGACATATAACTCCAGAGTGCCCTCTTCCCACTATGGGACCGAGCAGGGATTCTCCTAGGCCTAGGCGGAGCTCCCATCTTACCACTCCCCCCACTGACCCATCATTGGACATCCCATCTACCACACATGTACGCCCTCCGCTTGAGACCCTTGGGATGTTCCCATACATGCCGCCATCATCATCCCATTTACCCTCTTTTTCCCATTCCATGTCCATACCGACTCGACCGATGTTCTCACCTGCACAATTTCCATATCCATTCATGTATCCCCAGACATACTACGCATATTCTGACATGTCTGCACCACCTCCTTTTCCTATCATCCTTCCTACACATATTGAGTCTGTTCCTTCAGTTTCCACACCTATTCATGAAGATCAGCCGGAGCATGCTGTGGAACAGATACTTCCTTTGGAGGATGCTGATCCAACACAGTCTACAGATACCTCACAGTCTATTTAGGAGCCTGCATCAGGTGTTTTTATAAATCTTTCAAAATATAGCATTTCACTTCTGTCCTATTGTATTGTCACTTAACTCTTCTCTTTTCACCTCTTATCTTATTTAGTGGGATCTTCTAGTAGGCGACGTGGACGCACTCGAATGCGGGATGCCTGGAATCGTGAAACTCAGATTATGGTGGATTATAATCCTCAAAATCAAATGGTAGGTAAAAATGATAAGGATTGTAGAAGTTTCACGGCTACTTTAGCCAAATATCATGATATCGTTCCAGTGGAACTGGTCTCATGGATACATATCAGTGGTGACATCAAGGATAGGGCATGGGCGCAGATATGGGTATGTAAATTTAATAAATTTATATTTATATTAGTAATGTATTTATATGACTTAACATGTTCATTGCAGAGTCGATTTAACTTTCCTAACGGTGAAGCTGCCAAAGATGCTAGGTTGAGTGATCTTGGAGAGTATTGGCAGTCATACAAACATGAGTTATATATTGGTTGGAGGTGTAGAGTGGGTACTGAGTTAGAGGGTGTACCCACAAACCCTAACTGTCCAAAAAGTCAATATCAAAAAATGACAGCACATTGGAAGACTGAACGGTTTAAGGTACTACCAATCTTTAATGATTTTTATATAAAAATTTAATTCTTATTACTTGTATTGTTTTTGTGTTTCTTAGGTAGTGTCAGAGAGAAACAAAAAAAACAAAGATGAATTGACATATTTACACACATTAGGGCGCACTACAATTCCCGAGCATGAGAAACAACAGGTACGTTCATCTGAATTAAAACAACGTCCTTATTTATAACATGTCATCATAATTTATTCATGCATTCCCTTGGTTAGTCTATGTATCCTGGAAATCACATCTTATACTAGGAGAAGACTTGTCTATTTTTTCTAAACAAGTAGTATATTTCCTTGAAACACATTTCAGAAAACCATTTCAGAAAACCACCAATTGGTTATGACTGCCATTTACCTCAATGTTTGTAGGTCTTTGTTGCAACTCACTTCAATCCAATTTTTTGCATTTCTCATATATGGTTGTAATCCAAATTTATGCATTTCTCATATGTAGCAAGCTGTATTGGGCATTAAAGGTCCTGTACCTCGTGCCAAATTATTCTGCTCCAGTAGAAAAAAAAGATGGAACTGCAGTTAATTCACAAACACAAGATAAAATTGTAAGTTTTTCTTTTTTATATTTCAAACGTTTATACTAAATTCATAATTTAATATGTTTATAATTTCAACAGTCTGCCTTGGAGGCCATGGATTAAAAGGAAGCTGACAACTTAGGGCCAAATGATCATTTGAGTCAGGTGTTAGGTGCGGAGTATCCAGGAAGAGTCCGTTGTAGACCAGGCAAAAACATTGTCCCCTCTAGGTATTGGTCATCATCGGAATCCTCTAAGGCCTCTGAGTTGGAAAGCTCTGCTGAATTAGCTGCAACAAAGAAAATGGTATGAGAGGAGCATGAAAAAAGTAAGCTAATGAATGAACATTTCATGAAAGCAATGTCAGTTTTGAGAAAGTTACTACCATCAGAGGTTGCTGCCACTTTTCATTCATGTATGGAATCAATGCGCTCTTTAAATTATGCCTCGGGTGATTCCCATGAGGGTCCTAGTGGCGGTCAGGGTGGTGGTGATGGAGTTGGTGAGGATGTTGGAGCTGGTGAGGATGTTGCTGATGCTGTTGTTGGTGATGATATTGCTGCTGATGATGCTGATGGTGCGTTTGGTGATGATGTTGATGATGATGAAGATGCTGGACATGGGGATGATAATGATGGTGATGGGGGGGATATTAATCCCCTCCATTTTTGACTTAGCAGAGAGACTTCTGTTGGAGTTTACTTTTTTCTGTATTGGTGGACTGCTGTATGTGAATTTCTGTTTAGACTGTTTGAAAGTTTCTGTTATTTGGGTTGTCCGGGCAGGGGGGAAGGCTGGGCAGTGGGGAGGGATGGGGGGAGGGCTGGGCAGTGGGGAGGGAGGGGGAGGGGCTGGGCTTGGGGGGAGGGGGAGGGGGGATGGGCAGGGGGAGGGATGGGCAGGGGCTGGGCATGGGGGGAGGGGGAGGGGGGCTGGGCAGGGAAAGGGCTGGCCAGGGGGGGAGGGGGAGGGGGGCTGGGAAGGGTGAGGGCTGGGCAGGGGGGGTTGCTCGGCAGTGGGGAGGGAGGGGGAGGGGTTGGGCATGGGGGTAGGGGGAGGGGGGCTGGGCAGGGAAAGGGCTGGACAGGGGGGGAGGGGGAGGGGGGCTGGGTAGGGGGAGGGCTGGGCAGGGGGGATTGCTGGGCAGTGGGGAGGGAGGTGACAATTTTTAACTTGACATGATATTTGGACATGACATGAGTTAAACAGGTTTGGGTTAGGCATAAAGTGGTTCAGGTTGTGAAATACTAGAGAGAGTAAACTGAAAATTTCCCAATCTACCCTACTTCATTTTCTATACATTTCATATTTATATACATTCCATTTTGGTTAAAATACACTACTGGAATTTATAAAAATTCTATCAAGAAAAGAAAGAATGTGTATACTCCCAATATATGAATGATGTCAATGACACCAATGACAATAAGACCACTACACTTTCTAACCAATACTTGAATGCTCACGAATTTGTCTCATGTATAGAAACCAGCAAAGGAATTGCTTGCAAGACTCAGGAGGCTTCTAATCCTGTCATCCCTGCTGATACCAACAAAAAAATTTATTCTACAAGGGATGTCATCCTGAGAAGCAAGAGTAATCTGGATGAAAGGGCTCATGTTAAACCTGACAATGGCCTGGTAAGTTCTCTGAAACCCCAGCATGTGAATGACTCACTTATTTTAGCTGGATCAACATCTCTCATTTCCTGTTCTCCTGAAGTTAACACTGTGGTTCCATCTCATGCTAGCAGTTCCAATATTGCTCAAACAGGTACCCCTAATCACCCTCTCCCTGCACTGCTTAGCACTAATTGCACAGTCACTGAGAGGTCTTTGCTAACTGATGCTGATAAATATGTTTCTTCTGAAATGGGCAAAACTAGCATGGTCCATTTATATAATACTGCTTTTGTCCATACTGTTTCTCCTGCTATTATTTTGCATTCTGCTACAAAGAATTCTGCTACTCCTGCTGCTGGACATCCTGTTCTCAACACTCAAGTTATATCCTAACTGAACTCATATTTACTTTGGAGATAAGGTGACTATTGTGACGTGAATTATGGTTTTCAGAGCATTGAAGGTTCACAAAATAGAAATATATTCACCAAAATCATGGCTAGTGTCACGTTGAAAGGATTGATGTGTAGTCAATGATAACATTACTAATATATGAAACACCAAAAAAATGTTTATAAATATAAATATATTCTTAGTGGTTTAGAATACAGGTGAACTCTCTTGAAGAAAATTTCTCAAACAAAGACTTTGGAATTCAATCGAAGTAAATAGTTGAGGAAAAAAGGGTTATGAGAAATCAATAAAGAAAATTTTATACAGATGATCATTATGAAGGTGGGATATTGTTTTTACCATTATAACCAGTTGGAGTTTCATATAATCTACTACTAATTATATATTATTATTATGAAAAATCACATTTATGGAAAATTGGTAAACCATTTGAGATTACACACAGACATCACCAAAACAAACATGAAATAGTCGAATCACTGAACTGTAATTTAATCCTATTAGAGGATTTAACTCTTAGGAGACTCCATTTTAGAACTGAATCCTTCTCACACCGATCTTCATTAAGATAGATTTCAATGTTGTATGGTACGTTGTCCGAAGTCTGGATGAGATCTTCCACAAAAATAATCTTCCCATTGAAACCATTTTCTAGTATGCCAAGATGATTGTGGATCCAGACACCTTTCCCCTTGGAGTGGCTAGCCTGAAGATGCCTCCCCAGTAACTGGTCATATTCCTCTTATGTAGTAATTACCTGAAGGATCTTGCCACAAAAAGCTTCCTTACCGTTGATGATGTTTCCAACTAGTCATATTCTATCAATTCCTTAACACACTAAGGGATATCAAATTCAGTAACCTCCTTGACAACATGCACCCAGTCAGATATAGATTAATCCTATGCTGAAGAGTCAAGCCCCTTAGGAGAGTTTACCTCTTCTGGATTGGAAACCTTTAGAGGTATATTTCCTTTGCTTGAGGATTGAGTAACAGGAGGGATAGGTAAGAAATAGTAATATTTCTTTCTACACAGCCTTTGAGAGTGCTAGATAAACCCTTTTGGATCAATAAGAGTGTTTCCCCCTTCCTTTAAATGGTTATAATTTATTCCCCATCCATGTCCGCTTCCTTAGACTCAATGAGCGCATCTGAATTAGAATACCTTTCTTTATTGGGAGCCCCTTAGGTGAGTTTACCTCTGTGTGTTTTGAAGGTTAGATTTGGACTCTTAGTGTATTGGATTTGTATCTCTAGTCCACTTCTAGAAGCATACAGTGACATTAGAATGTTGTCTATGAATTGTTCTCTATCTTCTTGGATCTTCTCATTTGGTTTTGTTGTATGCTAAATAGATGTGGAAATGTTGATGCACAACAGGTTCATAGCAAACAACAATGATGTTCTTGTTGTTTGTTCTTCTTTGATGCTCGTGTATACTTTTGTACAGGTTTGTATGTGTGTTCTTCTTATTCTTGGTTCCACGCCTTCTCCACAATTCTGTCTGGTTCTCCTTATTTTATGTTCAGCGGCCCAAAACTGTGCATGTGGATATCTTCATGAATCATGTAGTTCAATGTCATGTCATTAAATATGTTTTTCCAAAAAGAATTATTATAATCAGTAGCATTAATAACTATAATATGACCCATAGACAAACAATCGAAAATTATATATAAAATAGGTAAAGTATGGAGCTGTGTCACAATTGCAGTGTCACTGAGCAATGTCACTAAAGAACAGTGACTCAGGAGTGGTGATTTTTCCTATCTCTGAGTGGTGTAAAAACCCATTTTCATAGGATTAGTGACTCATACTTTGCGAAATTCTAGTACTAGTGTCTTGAAGTCGTAGAAGTGTGTTATATACTTTTTGAAAATTCTAGAGCGGTAGGTGTTTCACATCCTTTGTGAATTTTCTGAAGCGGTGTTTGTTTGGACCGATAGAAATGTTTGTTTGGATCAGTAGCAGTGTCTGGCCCTTTTCCATTTTTTTGGACCGGTGTCTATTTCTGGTCCATTGATTTTTTTCTGGACTGATAGCTATTTCTGGCCCTTTTCCATTTTTTTCTCCAAAAATATCTCATGGGATTTAGTGAAATCCTTAAGTTGTTTGACTTGATCATTGAAGGCTTGAGTAACTGGGGTTAATATCATATTTTCCACAAGAAATTTCAAGTTATTATTCATTTCATGCTTGGAATTGTTCCTGGGGAAATAATAGTCAACTTTTTGGGGTAATTTCCAGTTGGTAAGTGGAAGCCTCATTTGAAAACTGCTTGATTATATTATAAACATGGTCACTATTCTCCGTGATTTTATCCAAAGTATCATGGTCTGTTTCACTAGGCAATGCATACAATTCCTTTCTAATCATATTTTTGAATGGCTCAATATTAGTGGAGGTTGATGTATCCGCAGCTGAAGTATAAGAACCTTTAATTAGTTATCCAATTTAAGTCTTCAACAGAGACAAATCATAGTTGTCAAGATATGTAACAAGGTTTTTAAGATCCTCCATAATGTTCTCCATTGTTGTTTTATACTATATAGTCAACCCATTAATCCCAAGAGTCAATTTATTTACATCATTTCCATTCTTGGTGTTGCTTTCAACAATGGCCTCCAAGGTTGAAATGAGATTAGGCTAAATCTCATTTATCACCATCTTGGAAACAAAGGTAGAATCTGACATACTGATACCAACATAATAATAGGTAGAGGAAGAAGGCACCAACTTCCTAAACAGTTCCAATTTAGACATTATATTGTTCAATTCATCATTTAACTAAAGGTTTCCTTTTCTAGAATTCTCAAATCATTCCTGATTTTAGTTTGTACTAACTCCTTAATGGTAGATTAGATATCATGTTGTGACTCTCCAAATAAGACTTAGTGACATAATCACTACCAAAAATGGGTACTGATGGAGTAGGAATAGGTCTGGGTTCCTCAGCAGGTGAAATATCAAAATTGGTGGTAGGTCTTAGGTGAAACAACTTTTACAGATCCATTGGATTGATTGAGATCCCATGAGGAAATTCAACTACTTCACACTCTCCTATAAATTTGTAAAAAGTATCCATCAATGTTGGGTTAGAAGGATGTGGTAATTTAATCATTTTTAAAATGGTAGTTTTCTCCCCATCAATCAGATCTTCTCCTGCCACATCTCCACTATCAACATCCTATTCCTGATTAACTATCATAGTAGAATTTTTAAAGGATGTCTGGTCTAGAATTTTTGGGTTCTGGATTTCTGTTTTTTTGGATTTTGGTTTGCATTTTGGCTTTTGCATTCTGGTTTGCAAGATTAAGGTGAGATTCCTTTGTCTGCTTCTTTTTTGGGAATTTTGGCTTTTTCATTCTGGTTTGAAGGATCAAGGTGAGATTCCATTTTGGCTTTTTCATTCTGTTTCATTTTTGGGCATTTTGTCTGCTTCTGTTTTTGGGTTTTGGATTTCTGTTTTTTTGCATTTTGGCTTCTGCGTTCTGGTTTGCAGGATCAAGGTGAGATTCCTTTGTCTCCTTCATTTTTGGGCATTTTGGCTTTTGCATTCTGGTTTGAAGGATCAAGGTGAGATTCCACTTTAGCTTTTGCATTCTGCTTCGTTTTTGGGCATTTTGTCTGCTTCTGTTTTTTGGGTTCTGGATTCTGGATTTCTGTTCTATTTTTTGGGTTCTGGGTGAACTGTGTGACCTCTTTTCCTTCTCCAGGTAAACCATATATACCCACGGTTATATAAACCGTGGGTATATATGCTATTGTGATTATATACCCACGGTTCTATAAACCGTGGGTATAGATGTATACCCACGGTTTATCAGAACCGTGGGTATGATGAAATATTAGTGGGCTATACCCACGGTTTTCAGAAAACCGTGGGTATAGACCTATTGCGATGGCACTACAGCGCACGGTCTTTGAAACCGTGGGTATATCCTATACCCACGGTTTTAAGGGCTATATCCACAGTTCAAAACCGTGGGTATAGGTGATATTTCCAGTAGTGTTTAGCTTGGGTATGTTCAGTAAACGAACGAGTGAGTTTTTCTATCTTTTGAACCGGTGCTCGGAATTTAAATCTGAAGGCATCGATGGAACCGTAGCACCAGAAATTGCTTAAGAGGACCTTTACCGAAGGTGCGTTTTCTTGGGAGGAGTTATAAAAAATTGTGGATTATAAGATAAGTAAAATAAAATTGTGTACTATTTTATTTTATCCATGGAAGTTAATCTGTCTCATGGGAAGTTGTTGGTGGAGCCCACGACCACCCAACTTCCCATGTGTGGATATGAGTGAGGTGGGGCTCACACGAGCCCCCACCTTTTCACATTTCTTAACCCCATAAATCCCCCTTTATTTTTTTAACTCCCCTTTAACGTGAGAGCACTCACTTCCTCCTATATCACTTTAATATGCCCACACACATCATTTAATTGGTTAAAACCATTATCTTAATTAACTAAGCATTTTGAATTTAAATTTTTAAATGCTTGGAAAAATAAAATAAAATAAGATGAGGCTTATTTTATTTGGAGGGATAGCTTGTTGGGTGAAATTTTTGGGAGAACTGTAAGTCCTTTGAAGAGATTCATCCTCCCGCGAAGAACAACACCCTTCGACAAATAACTCCATCACCGCAAGGAGATACGATGTGTCGTTCCTTCATCTCTCCACAGCTAGTGTGAGACGCCGTTCCATCCTGGGACGCATGCCAACGCCGTCATCGGATCCTCACCCCATGACGCTGTTTTCCACGATGCTGATCATTTGACAACTTGTGTTGAGGTAGGGGTTAATTCTTCGTTCTAGTATTATTTAACGATCCTTTTTGTTTAATGATTGGCCGCATGTTATCGATATAACAGGAGGGGATTGGACCGCACAAACACGGCTGATCCTCCTCCCCTTTTATTGTTAATCATCATTGTAGCTTGAAATGTAGGCAACGCGGTGCCGTTGCACTATGCGGGGATGAAGAGGACCGTGGCCGGAGTGGGCTGCGGCGGAGGAGCAGTGCCGCGCCAGTGAGACCAATGGAGGCCACTGCTAGGAGCGGGCCGCGGCGAAGGGGTGCGGTGCCGTCGTGCCGCGCTGGTCGGACAGAAGTTGCGGCCTATGGCCGCAATGGTTTTACAAAGGGGTGGCCTGCAGAGCCGGACACCGGCGCCACCTGATGGCGGGACCCACATGGGTCCTGCGGTTCCAATAATGGCCGGCCATTTCGGCCGACCGTTTTGGCCAACAGGGGGCAGCGCCCCCTTCGCACCCCGCTCGGCCGCGAGCTGAGCCACGACCGGCCTCCGAGTCGGGGACGCAGGCCACGCCCAGCTGGGCTGGGCCACACCAGGAGGGCCGAGCCATGCCCAAATGGGTGGGACCCAGACCCGGGTCAGGTCAACCTGGTTCCGGCAGACCCAGTGGGTATCGGGTCGGGTCGGATCGGGCCCGAACCCCCTATTTTCGGACAGATTCGTTCAAACACCCATATCATGGGCTAAGGACCTCTGATCGATGCACCGTAAGTTGCATTGAGATCCTTGGATCGAGACGGTCGTTTATGTATATTAAATTAATCTTTCGGTAAAGTTCAGTTATGGCCGGGTTGGTTCGAATTCGAAACCAACTGGGCCCTTGGAGCGGAAACGCCTATAACTTAACGACCGGATGTCCGAATGACATGCTGTCGATCACATTTTTTTCCTCTTAGTGAGACAGTTCTATTGGATTACTTTTCTCGAGGTTTGAACACAGTTGGAGTATGGTCAGGTTGGATTAAACATAAAAACCAACCGGGCCCCTCGGACGAAAAGGCCAATAACTATTAGACCGGGCGTCTGATTGACGCACCGTCTATCGCGTTGAGTTCCTATTGACGGGATGGAACGTTCTGATACATCAACTCTAGAATTCGTGATAGTTGATGTATCGACCCCTGGACTCGTGTAGCGGACCCTCCCGGAATCAAGCGTGCTATGTTTGGGAACCATAGAGCTGGCTGCGACTTGACGACAATGACGACTGTACTTGGATCTTACGTGGGTTCGACAGCGAGGACGACTGTACTTGAATCCTATGCGGCTTAGGCAACAAGGATGACTGTACTTGGGTCCTATGTGGTTTCGGCATCGATGACGACTGTACTTGGATCCTACATGGGTTCGGCAGCGATGATGACTGTACTTGGATCCTACGTGGGTTCGATAGCAATGACGACTGTACTTGGATCCTACGTGGGTTCGACAGTGATGTTTACTGTACTTCGATCCTATATGGGTCCAACAGAGATGACTTCTGTACTTGGATCCTACGTGGGTTTGGTAGAGGAGATGATTTAGAGGCTACATATAATCATCTCCACCCCTCTTCGTGAGTAGTATACCTGTGTGAGCCTATTCTTGATGTTCAATCATTATCTTCGATATGATTGACTTGCTATCCTATGTGGATTGGGTTGTACTTTCCTGTGTGGATTGGGTTGTACTTTCATGTGTGCACTGGGTTGAACATAGGCTCGTGAGTTGGAGTAGAACTGGAATTGATGACTTAGGTATATGTATGGTCATATACCTATGTAGAGTTGGCTGATACTTTATGATTGTATCTTGCCTTTGTGGTTTATCCTTCGTGGATTCTGGGAGGCCTTCAGGATTCTCGGGGCCCCTACTGAGTATCGAATACTCAACCCTGCATGGGATATTCTCGCACTACGTTGTGTTGGTTGCAGACAACGGACAACACTGATCGTGGTTTAGGATTGTGGAGCAGGACGGTACCTGGAGGTGGATTAACTGGTGGAACGTACACGGAGCGGACAGAATAACCTATGGAGCCTACGAGACTATCTGTTCCCACCCTTCAAGTGGGATAGCTATAGGAAGACTCGATGGTTTATAATTTACTATACTGCTGATGCACTTTCTTTTCAGTTATTCTGTACTTTCAGTTGGGTTTGTATTCTGGCCCATTTACTTTCCAGCACTTACTTTTGTACTCAGTTTACTTAGTGTTAACTTCAGTTTGCGCACTCTGTGGTGTTTTTTTTCTTATATAAAGGCAATTACTTCCCTTATATCGGGATCTACGCCTTTTTTTCCTGTCTCCAGCCCTTTGCCTATGGAATGCAGACTTGAGGTAGTCACGACATGGGCCCCGAGGATGGGTTGTGAAAAATTGGTATCAGAGGAGTCAGTTTTACCGCAAAACTCAGGACTCTGATAATTTCTTCTATGTGAAGTAATGGTGTTTAGGTTATTGAGTGTGGTTATCAGTCTAGGGAGTCCAGTGTTGGTGTGGTGGCCAATGTATCCCAACACCAGGACCCTGACTTCTGATTTCCGACTCAGTTCACGAAAAAATTGATTGCATGTGTGTTTCAAAAGTTTTCTTTCTGATTACATTGTGTCAGCTCACCAGGTATACTATAATAACCATGGAATACCTGTTTTTTTTTTCGAGATGGACCCAAGGCTGCAGCCAGTGAGGGTTCTGAGCTTTGTGCGAGATGGCAGCCCACCAAGTGATGAGGCCTCGGTGTAGGGCCCCATTAAATTGGATGAACCGGTGGTACCTATACCCGCCGAGCCACTGATGCCACCAGCCTTAGTAGATGAGAGTGCATGTCTCCTGAGTGAACTGCAAGAGTTTCAGCATCAGAGACTGCCCAGGTTCTTGCGGGGAGAGGGACCCTCAGGCAGCTGAGGATTGGATGGAGGCTGTCGTTCGAGTCTTCAGATTGGTAGGCATATCAGCAGACCTCATGATGATCCTTGCAGCGAGTCTCCTGCACGCGGAAGCAGGTAGATGGTGGAGCCTGATGTTCTAGGTTCACGAAGAGGCATCTATCCTTTGGTCGGACTTTGAGAGACTTTTCCACTCAGAGTTCTTTCTATCCACCCTCCGTGCGGTGTGCATCGAGGAGTTACTACAGCTGCGGTAGGGAAACATGTCTGTAGCCCAGTACTCGGTGAGATTTACTGATCTCTCTCGCTACTCCACGAACATGGTACGAGAACCATTGTTATGGGCATGTACCTTCGAGCAGGGACTGAGGCATGAGATCAGGTCATCGATGATCTCCCTCATCATTCTGATGTAGGAAGGAGTACTAGAGAGAGCCCTTCTTGTGGAGATATTTCTTGTTGAGCCTACAGCAGCAGCGAGTCCTACCGCAGGGCGGCACATAGCGGAGTTTTCTTGCAGCTGGAAGTCGACGGATGTCACAGGGGTCCAAGAGGACCAGACCATAAGGTGGAAGACCTCAAGACACTAGTTTAGTTGTGCGGGGCACATGCAGTAGATCCAGTCATTCGAGTGGTAGACAGTGCTATGCATGCGTGGGTCAGGGCCACATGGCTCGTGACTTCCCAACCCTCCATGTAGAGGAGTGGCAGACGATTGAGGGACCACCCAGGTAGAGGCAGAGGTTCGACCATGGAGGTCCGCATGGATCAGGTGGACAAGGAAGAAGAGCTTTCCGGGTAGCAGGTGGTGGACGACGCTTCGGGGCTCTACCACCACCACCACCAGGAGGTCCACCCCGACCACAGCAAGCTGGCGGATAGAGACATGCTCAGCCTTAGGCAGTGGTGACCTATGACCACGGTGCACCTGAGATGATTTGACGTACTATTTGTGTCTACTCCACCATTTCTGTAGTTCTTATAGACACAGGAGTGAGTCATTCTTTTATTTCCGCTGCCCTTGTTCGTAGCTCGGAAATTCTAACGGAGCCGTTGGCTCGATCCTTACAGCTAGAGACTCCTACGGGAGCAGAATCGACGATTATACATTGGTTCCGGTAGTGTGACCTTGCTCTAGGAGGTGAGAGCTTCGGCTAGGATCTTCTTTTAGCTGCATCGAGGCCTTACGACGTCATTTTGGGCATGGATTGGTCATCTACGGTCCATGCTCAGATCGACTATATTAGGTTCAAGGTGCAATGTGTTCACACCGATGGGAGCAGGTTCACCTTAACTGGAGAGAAGGGAGCCTTTGCAGCATAGGATGGACTCACATAGAGGAGAGGACAACTGATCACTCATTAGTTGGCTAGTCTCATCCTAGGAGAAGTTAATGTGACGAGTCCGAGTTTTCCTGTTGTGGTGGATGAGTATGCGGACGTTTTTCCTGATGGCGTTCCAGGACTACCTCCTCGTAGAGAGGTCGACTTCTATATTGAAATGTACTTAGGTACAACCCCGATATCTACTCCAGCATATCGGAGGTCTCCCACTGAGCTTCGAGAGCTACGGGTACAGCTGGAGGACTTGCAGGGCAAGGGATTTATCCGACACAGTGTTTCACCATGGGCTTCCCCAATTTTGTTCGCCAAGAAGGCAGATGGGAGCTTGCGATTGTGTGTAGACTACCGTCGCCTGAACCAGGTGACCGTGAAGAACAAGTATCCACTTCCGAGGATTGATGACCTCTTTGATCAACTCAAGGGAGCACGATGGTTCTCGAAGATAGACTTCAGGTCAGGCTATCATAATCTTAGATTTCGAGACGAGGATGTGCAGATGATGGCCTTTAGGTGTTGGTATGGCTACCATGAGTTCTTGGTTATTCCATTCAGCATAAAAAACACTACAACAGTGTTCATGAGTCTCATGAACAAGATCTTCCAGCCTTACCTCGATCGATTTTTCATAGTCTTCATCGACGACATATTGATTTACTCAACTACTAAGGAAGAGCATGCCTACCACTTGCGAGTTGTACTGGACACACTCTAAGAGCACCAACATTATGGTAATCTTTATAAGTGTCAGTTCTGGATTCGAGAAGTCCACTTCTTGGGACATTTTATCTCTGAGGCGGTAGTTTAGGTGGATCCTACAAAGATCGAGGTAGTGCTAGCTTGGGAGCCACCTAGGAGCGTGACAGAGGTGCGGAGTTTCCTAGGTTAGGATGGGTACTATCGGAGATTTGTGCCAGACTTCTCCATAGTTTCAGCACCACTTTAAGCTTTGAAGAAGAAATGGAAACCCTTCATGGGGTCAGATAGCTGTCAGCAGAGCTTCCAGGAGCTGAGATAGAGATTGACCAGTGCACTCATCTTGAGGCTACTAGAGGAGGGCGTAGGGTACGTAGTTTACTGTGATGAATCAGGGACCGGACTCGGGTGTGTCTTGATGTAGGAGTAGGTAGTGATTGCCTATGGATCACGACAGTTCAGGCAATATGAGTAGAACTACGCTACCCATGACCTGGAGTTAGCAGCAGTGGTCTTAGCCTTGAATATGTGGCGGCACTATCTGATGGGAGAGCACTTTACAGTCTATTCTGACCACCAGAGTCTCAGGTACATCTTCTCGTAGAAGTACCTGAACCTGAGATACCGGCGATGGCTCATGTTCCTCCAATACTATGAAATTGAGATAGTCTATACTTCTGGGAAGGGGAACGAGGTAGCTGATGCTCTCAGTAGGAGTTCGGGCATCCAGCTACTTGGAGAGGCGACGAAGTTTCTAGCCGCGTTGCAGATATCCTTTATGGATAGAGATGGGGCATCCTTTATATAGTGTATAACAGTCACTCTTACACTTCTTCAGTGGGTTAGAGAGGCACAACATGGTGACATTGACTGTGAGACGCGACATGCACAGATATCCTCAGGACGGGCACCTGATGGATTCTCTGTAGGAAGAGAGCACGTCGTCATTTTCAGATGACGTACCATGGTATCAGTTTCATTATAGGAGGAGTTGATGAGATAGTTTCACACTTCCCCATTAGTGGTACATCCAAGAGTGGAATAGATGTACCAGGATCTCAGACGACAACACTGGTGGACAAGTATGAAGATGGTTGTGGCAGAGTTCGTTTCACAATGCCTCACTTGCCAGCAGGTGAAGACAGAGCACCAGGTACCAGTAGGCTTGGTTCAGCCCTTGGATGTCCCGGAGTGGAAGTGGGACAGGATATCTATGGATTTTGTGATAGGTCTTCCATGTACTTCTAGAGCACACAACTCCATTTAGGTGATCATAGACCGACTTACCATGTCGGCTCACTTCTTACCCATCAGAGAGCAGGGCTCAGTGGAGAGCTTGGGACGCCTCTACATTCAGGAGATCGTACGACTTCATGGTGTGCCATCGACTATCATCTCTGATCGAGATGCTCGCTTTACTTCCTGGCTTCGGAAGGGGATGCATGAGGCATTTGGGACACACCTACACCTGAGCACCGCCTTTCACCCTCATGAAGGATGGTCAGAAAGAGAGGACCATTCAGACTCTCGAGGACATGCTCCATGCATGTGTCCTTGACTTTGGTCGCAGCTGCGAGTATCACCTACCCGTGGTCGAGTTTGCGTACAACAATAGCTACCACTCCACCATCGGAATGGAACAATACGAGGCATTGTACGGCCGACCATGCAGATCACCTCTGTGCTGGACAGACCCTAGGGAGTCAGCACTTGTAGGACCAAAGATGGTCCAGGCTATGACGGAGAAGGTTCAGATCATCCAGGATCAGATGAGGACTGCTCAGAGCTGACAAAAGTCCTATGCTGATAGGAGGCCGAGACCACTAGAGTTCGAGGATGGCGACCACATTTTCTTATGGGTCTCACCTCGATGTGGAATACAGAGATTTGGTCGGCGCGACAAGTTATCTCTGCGATTTATCAGACCATTCCAGGTTCTCAGTAGGTTAGGTGAGGTGGCTTATCGCATGGCTCTTCCACCTCAGTTGCTCCGGGTGCACGAAGTCTTTCACGTATCTCAGCTGAGGAGATACATTCACGACCTGACGCATATAATTGATCATGGGGAGCTGGACATCGATGACGAGGTGACTTTTGCGGAGGTCCCGGTGGAGATCGAGGATCAACAGGAGCGGGTCCTATGTGGACGGTTGATTCCTCTAGTGCACATCAAGTGGTAGCATGAGAACCTCCAGGAGAGCACATGGGAGAGGGAGGCTCAGATGCGTGCTCAGTACCCTCATTTGTTTCCCTAGTTTGTGATATATCATTATGGGGCCGTAAAGCCCTGAGGT
Organism: Viscum album; assembly: GCA_963277665.1. Classification (NCBI taxonomy): domain Eukaryota; kingdom Viridiplantae; phylum Streptophyta; class Magnoliopsida; order Santalales; family Viscaceae; genus Viscum; species Viscum album. Next base: position 323,803,066 of record OY728127.1, read on the forward strand.
GGGAGTAATGTAAAGACCTGTAAATTTCAAGGAATTTTTTTTCTTAAATTCTTTGTGATTTTACGAGTACGCAGTTTCTTGATGGCACCTGATTCCGAGGCCTGGAGTTCCCGAAATCAATATCCGATGTTTAGCTCGGGTACATTCGGTGAACGAACGAGTGGGTTTTTCTATCTTTTGAACCGATGCTCGGAATTGAAATATGAGGGCACCGATGGTACCGCAATGTCGGTAATTGCTTAAGAGGACTTTTACCAAAGGTTCATTTTCATGGGAGGAGTTATAAAAAAATGTGGATTAAATGATAAGGAATATAAAATTGTGTACAATTTTATTTTATACATGGAAGTTAAACGCTCTCATGGGAAGTTGTTGGTGGGTCCCACAACCACCCAACTTCCCATGTGTGGATATGAGGGAGGTGGGGCTCACACGAGCCCCCAACTTTTCACATTCTTTAACTCCATAACTCCCCCTTTATTTTTTTAGCTCCCCTTTAATGTGAGACCACTCACTTCCTCCTCTCTCACTTTAATATGCCAACACAAATCATTTAATTGGTTAAACCTCTTCTTTTAATTAACTAAGCGTTTTGAATTTAAATTTTGAAATGCTTGGGAAAATAACATAAAATAAGATGAGACTTATTTTTTTTGGAGGGTTAGCTTGTTGTGTGATGTTTTTGGGAAAACTCTAAGTCCTTTGAAGAGAATCATCCTCCTGTGAAGAACAACACCCTTCAACGAAGAACGCCGTCACTGTAAGGATAGATGACGTGTCATTCCTTCATATCTCCGCAGCTAGTGTGAGACGTCGTTCCATCCTTGGACACACGCCAACACCATCATCAGAACCTCTCCCCGTGATGTCATTTTCCGCGACGCTCATCGTTCGACAACTTGTGTTGAAGTAGGGGTTAATTCTTCATTCTAGTATTATTTAATGATCTTTGTTGTTTAAGGATTGGACGCATGTTATCGATATAACGAGAGGGGATCGGACCACACAAACATGGCCGATCCACCTCCCCTTTTATTGTTGATCTTCATTGTTGCTTGAAACGGAGGTGACACGGTGTTGTTGCATTGCACGGGGAAGAAGAGGACCGCGGACGGAGCGGGCCGCGGCGGAGGAGCGCGGCGCCGTCACGCCGCGCCGGGGAGACCAAAGGAGGCTGGGACCCGGAGCGGGCCACTGTGAAGGGCTGTGGTGCTGTCGCACTGCGTCGGTCGGACAAGATCCATGACCTAAGGCCGCAGCGGTTTTCCAAAGGGACGGCCCACAGAGTCGGCCGCAGGTGCCACCTGAAGGCGGGACCAGTGGGGGTCCCGCGGTTCCAACAAAATCCGGCCATTTCGGCCAGCCGTTTCCACAAACAAGGGCAGCGCCCCCTTCGGACCCCGCTCGGCAGCAAGCCGAGCCGCAGCCGGCCTCCGAGCCGGGCTGCAGGCCTCGCCCAGCCGAGCCGGGCCACGCCAGCTTGGTTGGGCTATGCCCAAATAAGTAGGACCTAAACCCAGGTCAGGTCGACCTGGTTCGGGCCAACCCAGGGGGTATCGGGCCGTGTCGGACAGGGCCCGAACCCCCTATTTTCAGGCAGATTCGTTCAAATGCCCATATCATGGGATACAGACCTTCGATTGATGCACCGTTAGTTGTGATGGGATACTTGGATTGAAACGATCGTTTCAGTATATTACGCTCAAGATTTTGGTAAATTTTGTGTACAGCCAGGTTGGTTTGAACCCAAAATCAACAAGGCCCTTGGAGCGGAAACTCTTATAACTTAATGACCGGACATCCGAATGATGTGCCATCGATCACATTGTTTTCCTCTTAGTGAGATGGTTCTTTTGGATTACTTCGCTCGAGGTTTGGACACAACTAGAGTATGTTCGGGTGGGTTTAAACTTAAAAACCAACCTGGCCCCTAGGACGAAAAGGCCAATAACTCTCAGATCGGGCGTCCGATTGACGCACCGTCTGTCGCATTGAGTTCCTATTGAAGAGATTTAACTTTGTGATACATGAAATCTGGACTTCATGACAGTTGATGTATCAAACCTTTGGCTCATGGAGTGGACCCTCCCGGAATCGAGCGTGTTGTGTGCAGGAACCCTAGAGCCGGCTGCGACTCAACGGCGATGGCGACTATACTTGGATCCTACGTAGGTTCGGAAACGAGGACAACTGTACTTGGATCCTACATGGGTTCGGCCACGAGGGCAACTGTACTTGGATCCTACGTGGGTTTGAAATTGATGATTACTGTACAAGGATCCTACGTGGGTTCGGCAGCGATGACGACTGTACTTGGATCCTACGTGGGTTCGGCAGCGATGATGACTACACTTGGATCCTACGTGAGTTCGACAACGATGGTTTCTGTACTTGGATCTTACGTGGGTCTGGAAGGGACGACTTCAATACTTGGATCCTACATGGGTTCGGCAGAGGAGATGATTCAGAGGCTACATGTAATCATCGCCACCCCTCTTCGTGAATAGTATACCTGTGTGAGCTGAGTCTTGACTTCCAATCATTATCTTCGATATGATTGACTTTCTATCCTGTCTGGATTGGGTTGTACTATCCTGTGTAGATTGGGTTGTACTTTCCTGTGTGGACTGGGTTGAACTTGGGCTCGTGAGTTGGATCAGAACTGGAATTGATGACCTAGGTATATGTATGGGCATATACCTAAGTAGAGTTGGTTGATACTTTCTTATTGCATCTTTCCATTGTGGTTTATCCTTCATGGATTCTAGGAGACCTTCAGGAGTCTCGGGGTCCCGACTGCGTGCCGTATAATCACCCCTACACTGGCTATGCCCACACTACGTTGTGTTTGTTTCAAATGACAGACAGCACTGATCGTGGTTGAGACTTGTGGAGCGGGACGGTACCTAGAGGTGGATTATCTGGCGGAACATACACGGAGCAGACAGACGGACCCGGGGAGCCTACGAGACTATCTATACCCACCCTTCAGGTGGGATAGCCAGTGGACGACTCAGTGGTTTTTTATTTACTTTACTGCTGCTGTACTTTCTTTTCAGTTGTATTGTACTTTCAGTTGGGTTTGTATTCTGGCCCATTTACTTTCCAGCACTTACTTTTGTACTCAGTTTACATTGTGTTTACTTCAGTTTGCGTACTCTATGCTGTTTGTTTTCTTATATAAAGGAAATGTCTTCCCTTTTATTTGGATTTACGCCTATGGTGCTAGCCACCATCCCTTGGCATATGGAAGGTGGTCTTGGGGTAGTCACGGCATGGGCCCCCGAGGACGGGTCATGACAGTGTACTTTTTGACATGTTACAACCACCCCACCTTTTTTGTGGACCCCTCCAGGATCAGGGGGCTGGAAGACCGGGGAAGAGAGTAGTGTCATGCGATCAAGGAATGAGACCCAAGGGCTCTACGAATGATTCGATGTATGGTCTATTTCTACTACTAGCTGTCGTATCAATAGATATAGGTACCAATCATTCCTTCCTTCCACGAATCTTGTCCAGTGCCTAGAGTTTTCGGTTAAAATATTTACTCGAGCCTCACCTCTGGAGACACCTTTGGTAGGAGAATCGATAATCACACTTATGCCGACAGTGTGATCTGAACCATGAGGCAAGAGTTTCGGTTGGAACCTCATAGTGGCAGCGTCGAGGCCTTATGACATGAGTTTGGGTTTGGACTTGACATCCATAGTTCACACTCCGATTGACTGTATTAGGAAAAGAGGTTGTGGTTTATCTACAACGGTGAGATGGGGTTTTCCTTGGATGACGAAAAAGGAAACCCATGAAGCACTAGATAAACTCATGCATAGGAGGGTGAAACTAATCACTCATGAGTCGTCCATCCTCACCCTTGTGGCAAAAGAAGTTGACTTTCTGATAGTCTATACTCCTTTGAAGGGAAACACGGTGGCATATGCACTCAGCAGGAGGACTGGCATGCATATATAGTGTGAGTCCATAATGCAGCTAGCCACTTTGCAGATATCATTTGTGGATCGAAAAGGATCATCTTTTCTTCCGTCTCTTATAATAACTCCCCCCCTAATTCAGCGTGTTAGGGAGGAACAACATGGAAGTACTGACTGCAAGGCTCGACGTGCTCAGATAATCCATAGCACATGAACCTGATGGATTTTTTGATGTTGGGGAGCACGTCATCATCTTTAGGGGATGTACAGTGGTATCAGAGTCACTTCAGGAGGAAGTGTTGAGGGAGTTACACACATACCCTCTAGCGGTACATCCAAGAGTGGGGAAGATGTACCAGGACCACCTACGATAGCACTGGTGGCCGAGAATAAATAATGTAGTAGTAGAGTTTGTCTCTTGATGCCTCACTTTTCAACAAGTTATGGCGGAGCATCAGGTACTACCAGGCTAGGTTTAGGTGCTAGAAGTCCTAGAGTGGAAGTGGGATGGGATATCCATGGACTTCATGACATGAATTCCATGTACATCCAGGTGTCTTGATTCAATTTGGATGATCATCGACTGACTCACCAAGTCATCCCGCTTCCAACCGATCAAAGATCGGGGTTTAGTAGAGAGCTTGGGATGCCTCTATGTGCAAGAGATTGTGCAGTTACATGGAGTAACTTCGATGATTTTCTTCGAACGTGAAACACGTTTTACTTCCCAGCTATGGAAGGGGTTGTAAGAAGCGTTCAGTATGTAGCTTTTTTTGAGCACCGCCTTCCATCCTCAGATGGATGGTCAGACTGAGCGGACTATTCAAACCCTCAAGGACATGGTGTGTGCTTGTGTCCTAGACTTCATTCGCTGTAGGGATGATCACTTACTTTTTGTGGGGTTTTCATACAATAACAACTATCACTACACCATAGGGATTTCACGTTTTGCGGCGTTTTACGGGTGACCTTACAGATCCCCTTTGTGCTAGACTGACCTAGGGGAGTTAGCACTAGTGGGACCAGAGATGGTGCATGCTGCCATAGAGAAGGTGCAGATCATCCAAGAGTAGATGAAGACTGCACAGAGCAGGCAGAAGACGTATGCTGATAGGAGACAGAGACCTATAGAGTTCGAGGATGGTGACCACGTCTTTCTACTGGTCTCTCCTCGATGAGGTTTGCTATGATTTGGCTGAGGTAGCAAGTTAACTCAGAGATTCATCAGAACTTTTCAGGTCCTCATCAGAGTTAGAGACGTTGTATACCACCTAGTTCTTCCACCTCATTCGCATCGGGTGCACGACGTATTGCATGTGTCCAAGTTGTGGAGATACATGCACGGCCCTTCTCACATCATTGACCATAAAGAGATGGATGTCGACGATGGGGAGACTTTTATGGAGGTCCTAGTAGCGATTGATGATCAACAGGAGTAGGTCCTTCGAGAATAGTCGATACCTCTTGTGCGCATTTTCAGGCAATACAAGAAACCTCCAGGAGAGCACATATGAGCGGGAGGTTTAGATGCGTGCTTAGTACCCCAACTTGTTCCCTTAGTTTGAGTTGTGTCTTACAGGGACGTAGAGACCTGAGGTGGAAAGAATGTAAAGATTCTGAATTTCCATGATTTTTTTTAAATATATGGGAATTTTATGAGTCTACGAAACTTGACGGCGCCCGATTCCGAGGCCCAGAATGATCCGTCGGTGTTTTTTTGAGCTTATGTTAACGCGCCTAAGCAGTTTTCTTGAAAAAGAGGAATAACACTTAAACGATTACTCAAATATGAAATCTGAGGGCACCATTGCACTCAGAATGGCGGGTTTACCCTAGGCATGAATTAAGATTAATTGACACGGGCCTCCTATGAGAAAACCCAATAGTGACATAATCGTAAATAAAATAATTAAATAAAATATATTATTTTTAAAATTATTATATCTCACAAACGGTAACTCGGATTACAAATCCGAGTCCACCACTGAACATATGAGGGTATGCTTTATTTAAGAAGATACTAACTTTGGCCGGCACGAGCCACCATAGAAAGTTAGTTTTTGGCCACAACTAAAATAATTAAGTGACAATTATTTTATTGCAAAATTCATAACTTCTAAATGGTAACATGGACTGAAAATCCAAGAGTATCTTTGGGTGGGGTGTGTTTCACCTAGGCATAGCCTAACCTCAACCGGCGCGGGTCAAGGGTGCCAGATAATAATTTTTCTAATTTTTTTTACGTATGTTTAGTAAACGCACGAGCGACATTTTATAACTTTTTAACTTGTGCTCAGAATTGAAATCTGAGGGCACTGTTGAACTCGTAGTTCCAGTATTTTCTTATGGATACTTTCACCTCGATGGCAGTTAGTCAGGGGTGAAAGTTAGTTTTTGGGTTTTTCGTGGAATTAATAAAATCAAATGAACTTCTTTTTATTTTATTTTTAGCTTCCACGTGGATATTTCAGGAGGGGCCCATCGGAGCTAAACCTCTACATGGAAGATGGAAGTGGGGACCACCACACGATAACCTCCCATGAGAGGTTATGGTGGTGGGGACCACCTGGGTTTTTAATCCTCCTTGAAACCTCCCATTAATTGGGAGACACCTCTCATGTCCCTATTATATGTGTGGGGGGGAGCCTCTTGGTATCCACCCAATAATTATGGACAACACACCTCAAAAATTGCGCCATAATTATTTATTTATCTTGCTCCATTTAAATTTAAATAACCGCATCATTTGAATTTAGGAGGGTTCTTAATAAATGAACCGTCATAAATTCCAATGATCGTTACCCACCTCCCTCCCTCTCATATATATAGGAAGCTTGGGATGAGGTTTTGGGACGGCTTCACCAAGCGAAGAAGCGCTGGTAAAGTGACATGATGGCCAACACTTAGAGGATTACACTACCTCCACAAAGAATGATTTCCTACAATGAAAAACGCCGGTGAGGATCAACTTTGACTTTCTTCCTCGGAACCTACTCCGGCGTAGGACGTCTTTGACTATGAAGAGCTGGCTTACAAACCATCGATCGAGGAAAATGATGATGACACCACCGTCCGTCTTTTCCCAATGATCTTTTCTCTTCTCTGCGCCAACATCGACAAACATCAAACAAATGTAGGGGGTTTATTTGCACGTTAATGCATTACTTGATTTTATTTTTTGGATTAGAAAAGAATTGTTGCAGAGGCTGTAGAATTTGAGGTTCATGGTTATCTTTTCTTGATGGGCCGATTGCTATCATCCTAAATGCGGAAGGTGCGGGCCAAACTAACATGGCCCGACTCCCTTCGCCAATCTCTTTTTCATGTTCTTCAGCATGGTGACGAGGCAACGGAGACAAGAGGCAATGACCATGATACCCTCGGACTCTGCAACCCGCGTGACCCTCACAATGCTTCTGCCGAACTGGCTCCCGGCCGCCGCTGACATCTTTTGCGCCCACCGCCCGCCCGGCCGCTTGCCAGCCTCCCGGATTCCATCTTTCGCCGGCCTCCCGTGCACCCACTGGCCTCCCAGCCACCCGCCAGACTCTCAGCTCCCAGCCGCCACCCCCCTACCGTGCACCGGCCAGCCCCCTGCTGCCCACCGGCCTCCCAGATCCCGACCATCGCCGGCCTCCCTTGTGCCCACCGGTCTCCCAACCGCCTGCCCACCACCTGGGTCGAGCCTCCCGAGCTGCGCCACTTGCGGTGTTGGCCAAACTGGCCTCAACTATCCAGGCTGTGCCGCATAGCATCTCCCCATGCACGCCTGGTCGATACGGCCTTCCGCTCCCCCCACGGTGCCTCCAGGTAGAACCGCCCTTACACCGATGTATGGCTGGTCCATGCCCTTGCGACCGGTTTGCACCCTCGCGCTACTCGCGACCTTCTCGTCCTGCTCGGCCGGGCCTAGGGGGCTGGGACAGACCCAACAGGTTAGGCTAGGTTGACCCAGACCAGGTCAACCCAGACTGGGTCGGGCGGTGTCGGTCCGACCGGGTCGGACTAGAACCGGGCCCACTAAGATACATTTACTCTCCTTCAGCCATATCATTGGCACCAGACGTCTATTTGAAGAACCGTCAATGGTGGTAGAAATATGGGATCCTGAAGGTCCCTTTGAGTATACCCTGCTAGAGTTTGGGATATGGTTGAGATACGGTCAGGTTGGATCATGCACGAATCAAACCGGGCCCTCGGGACTAAAAGGCTATTAACTCTCAGTCCAGGCATCCGATTGACGCGTAGTTTGTTGCGTTGCAACCCATATGACGAGGTGAAACTTCCAGATATTTCTTAGTGGTACCTCATGAATGTTTATGTATCAACACTTGGCTTGAAGAGTGGACCCTCCTAGAATAAAGTGTGCTTGTGTGAAAACCATGTGGTTGGCTGCTCTCTTATTACTGTTCCAAGATCCTATGTTGGTTCGATTGTTCTGTCTACTATTCCTAGATGTTGTGTGGGTTCAATAGTTCTTACTACTGTTCCTGGATCCTGTGTGGGTTCGACAGTTCTGACTACACTTCCTAGATCCTGTGTGGGTTCGATAGTTCTGACCACTGTTCCTAGATCCTGTGTGGGTTCGACATCTCTAACTCATGTTCTTGGATCCTGTGTGGGTTCAACGGTTCTGACTGATGTTCCTGAATCATGTGTGGGTTTGACACCTCTGACTATTGTTTCTACAACCTATGTGAGTTCGACAGGTTTGACCGCTGTTCCTAGATCCTCTATGGATTTGACAGCTCTGACCACTGTTCCTGGATCCTGTGTGGGTTCGACAGTTCTGATCGCTGTCCCTGGATCCTATGTGGGTTCGACAGCTCTGACTACTGTTCCAAGATCCTGTGTGAGTTCGACAGTTTTTACTGCTATTCCTGGATCCTGTGTGGGTTTGACATCTCTAAATACTATTCCTGTATCCTTTCTGGGTTCGACAATTCTGATTTCTGTTCTTGGATCCTTTGTGGGTTTGATAGAATATATGCTTTAGTGGCTACATCTAATCATCTCTAACTCTCTACAAAAGTTGTATACCTGTGTGAGCTGAGTCAGTAACTTTTTTGTTTACTTAATGATTAAGATAGATTAATTGATAACTTCGATATATGTATGGGCATATACCTTTGTGGGGATAACTGTTGATTTCATACCTTGTGGTTTATCCTTGTTGGATTTTGTGAGACCTTGAGGGTCTCGGGGGTCCCTACTGAGTATCGTTATACTCACCCCTACACGGGCTAAGCCTGCACCTCATTGTGTTGGATGCAGATGAAAGATAACACTGACTGTGGATAAGAGTACCAGGACTGGATGATACCCAGAGGTGGACCTTACGATGAGTCGGTACATGAAGGCGACTGACGGACATGGAGTGTCGAGGAGGCTACCTGTACCTACCATTCAGGTAGTAATTCAGGAGGATGACCCATCAACTATTTTTCCTTTCATCAGTTGTATTTTTATTACCAGTTCCTTGTACTTTAGAGTTGGGTTTCTATTTCTGGCCCCTTTTACTTTTTAGCACTCTTTTGTTATACAGTTTACTTAGTGTTTTATATCCAGATGTGTGCTTTGTGTGTGCGTTATTGGTTGTAATGGTTATGCCTTCTCAGTTTTAGAGAATTAATCCTTTGGTGCTAGTCTCCAGCCCCTGGCCTATGGAAGGCCGGCTTGGGGTTGTCACAACATGGGCCCTGGGGGACGGGTCGTGACACTAACTTACACGAAGGACCATAAACAAAATCTTCTTATGAACAGGGATTAAACTGAATGCTGTGGTCTCCCAACCACATTATAAATTCTATAAAATAGTAATTCCAATATATACAAATGGATCAACAATAAATCTTATCTAGACCAATCCCCAAAGGATTATAAACACCCAAAAATATAATATTATATATAAATCCCAAAAACAAGATCCAAAACCATATTAAAATCATAGAGATTCAAGTATGATAATGTTTTCACAACAAAAATTGTTCCATTAACAGAAAACACCAATGAATGATAGTCTAATCTAGAAGGGTTCACTTTTGATAAGAATGTTTATGAATTAAAATCACTCAATCAAGGTTCTCAATGGAATACATGACCTAAATATCAATTGATCTGAACATCAAAGTCTCCCAAAAATGTGAAACAACTTCATATTGGACAATGAAAATAGATGAAAATCTGAGGACAGAAGATATAGAGCATAGAAACCAAACTAAAACAAAACGTTTTAAAATAATAATAACTCTATCCATTTACTAATGGTAGAAGAGGAGGTTACATTAGGCATAATATATGAACCACAGAAACCCTGGCGAATCCATCCAATGAATCACCATGCTAGATATTATACAATCTATATTTTGGTAGCACATTTCACATTCAAACATGAATCCATTCTAAACATATACATCTAACCCCTCATAGTAAATCACATGATCATACAAAAATACTATGAAAACCTGAAAAAAAAATCTATCACTGGGATTAAAAGATATCCATTTCAATCAATTATTTACTAATAGAATCCTGGAAAACAAAAAATTAAAAACAGACTGAGGGTTCGTAATAAATGATAAATATACAAAAAGGGGATTGGTATTTACAAATTACAAATTATCCATGTGATACATATTCTATGTCCAATATATATTCTCTCCTTTATTGTGGTTTATGGTAAACCCCCCATGTCCTTTCCCTATAAGGGGGATCTAGTTGGTCCAATCATGCCTATGTAGAAATAACCTCTCAAATATAACTATGATTCATATGATCCCAAAAATAATAAATTGAGGTGATTATTACATACAATAAAATTTATATAATAAAGTGTTTTTCATGATATAAATCAACGTAGATCCTCAACCTATAACATAATTTTAATCTCATACCCTCTTTTCCATTCAATGATACAAAAACAATGCAAAATCCCCAATACTAAACATAGATTATACCATCCCACTATTTATTACCCATACCAATTCGATAAACTGGGTGTAATCATTAATAAGTGTTTTCATTTTAAAAGAAACATCTCAATGCACCAAATGGGCCTCGACCAATTTAAATAATAATTCTACATTCTCAAAATTGTTAAGAACTATAAGGTTCATGTTCTGTCACACACCTATCATATATACACAAATACATCACTATATATATATACCAATTGATCCAATGTATATATTATGAAAAATACATGTATATATATGTACAAAGAGGATACCAATACATATATATATCCATGTATGTATATATTCATGATTCCTATATTGGAAATAATATCAATATAAATATATTTGACAGTTTTTAGAATAATTAATTTGTCAATAAACCATTATAGAAACAATATAAATGGAATAAAAATTATTGAAACCCCACATATACAAGGAAATTTAATTTTTTAAAACTAATAGATATATTTGGATTCTATAAATTTCCAAATATGCATGTAAATAGTTTAATAAAAGAATTTATTTAAGGATACATGTTGAAATAATTAAAATCATGAAGGAAAATCCCTAAAATAATCAAAACCATTTTCTATAATATATTAACATCATAATATATTGATATAAAATATTGAAATATCAATGAATTGCATTTATCCATACAAATGACTATATATAGGGTAACTGACTTTAGGTTCACTACCTCCTAAAACAGAGGCACTATCCAACCATGCTGAGGTTTAAGACTGCCTAGAAAAAAAATAAGTACTTGATAATTATAAAATAAAAAATTAATTTTGATGAAAATGGGAAAAATGAAAAAAATCATACTTGGAATGAATGAGAAAATTTTCACCATAAAAGTATATAGGTATAATCATCTGCATAATGGCTTAAAAACCATTGGTTAATGTGTGAAAAAAAACACACATATATCGAGTTAGTTTTCAGATAGGAAAAATCTGTAGTGATGGATTCATGTCAAACTAAGAGGAATATAAATGATAATTGCTAAAAAATAATTACTATAAAGATACTAAAATTAAGTCATTAGTAAACAACATTGGAATCTTGAAAGCAGTGAGGCGTAATGGATAAGAGGTGTATCTTTCCGTGCCCCGGTGGCATGTGATAGACAACTACAAGGGTTGGGGTTTCTATGAAATAATTGGTAAATGGTGTAATGAAAATGAAAAAAAATATAAAAAATAACCAATTAACATATTTTCAATGTTTCTTGTTTTCAATTCATGTCATTCAAAATCGTGTTTCAACCACGCACTCCTTAATAGATTTTTTGGGTCCATCCACATGGTTATGACACATAGTTAGTGAAATTTTGTTGTCAACTCTATTAATATTTTAGAATGGGTCACAATATCTACACATAGATTATACAAACATTGTTCGGATCATGTTCCTACTATGAAAAATACCAAAATATAAAAATTAACCTCACATTAGGCCAAAATTCAATAACAACATCCAAATATAATTAAAGGATTAATAATAATTAATTAATTAGTTTTGGTATGTGATCGACGGTGAATCATACGAATAAAATGTTGAAAAAAATGATGCTATTAGAATAAAATAATTGAAAAAAATTAATTTAAATTTTTTTCGACCGAATATGAAGACATATATAAATAAAAAAGACATAGAAAGTATTTATTCATGTTTCAATCACTCATTTTGTAAATAGGACACATCAATGATAATTTTTTTTTAACTGTACATCCCTCATTCCTAATTTAATGGAGAAAATTAACTAATCCTGAGTAGTTATAAATTCTTTTTTTGGGTATGTGTATTTTGGTGAAAATACAATGGATTAAAATAAAAAACATGTCTGAATATCTGTGAATGATCTTCCCTTACCTCCCCATTTTGCTATGTTGGTCGATCACATGTTCATCATTGATTATATCTTCATCTCCAATATATAACGTCTAAATTTTCTCCCAATAATTTATATAATGATTACTAAATATATTTTATCACATCACGAAGTAAAATAAAAATATATATTAAATTTTCAAATACTTAGTAAATCAATGAAATTGACTAAAAAATAATTTATCAATGTTTCAAATTAAATTATTTTATCAAATTTCCCAACAAAAAAATTATGATCAATAGATCAATTGAAAAAATAACATATTTTAAAACAATTTATTTCCCTAGGGAATAATATTCATAGTTATTTAATTCACCATAAATATCTACGAAACCATTATGGTGTGATTGAAATTATTTTGGGGGGACATCATCACAATACACACAACTAATGATTCGAACATAAAAAATAATAAATTAGATATTTTATTGTCTTGAATAGAATATAAAAGTTTTGTGTGGTAACCGGCCATTAATGAATAACGTGTCACCAAAGACAGCTGAAAACTATTCAAACCATGTCATTTTATTTTGTAATAAATGATTTGACATAAGGTGTTATACGTAATAATGTTTCCTTGGTGAAATCAAATACATTAAATTTATATTTCTTTATATGTAACATTTTATCCCTTCAGACAAAAAATTACAATGTAATAATGTAAACATCAGATCAAGATTATCCAAAAGTAAATATATTTTTATAACTCTTTCATTATAATACCTCTAAAAAACACTTGATCATCAGGGGGATTGTTGAAAAGATATATAACAATAATAACACCTCATTGCTCATGAATAACACAATCATGAATCTATTCATTAATTTATCGTAAATTTGATATTTATCTAAATAAAAAATTACCCGGTATAGTAATATTTGGTTGATAAAATTTACTCTCAATTTGAAGGTAATTAAAAAAAATAAAAAGTTATGTAATAAACTAGATGTTTTTAATTCACATCATGAGTGTCATTTAAAATATTATAGTTTCAAATTCAAAAACAACAAAATTATTTTATATGTAAATAATTCATGTTCAAAAAAAATATTCAATTCTAAAGTTACTTTGAAATTGACCATAATATTTGTAATCTCTTCACTAGGTCCAAAAGTTAATATGATTTCTATATCAACTCTAGAACATTATAAATGGATTTACCATTCTTAAGTAACACATTTGATATATGAAAAATGTATTATTAATCACATAAATAACATTTAAATAATTTATAATTTTTAATATATGAAATTTATATAAAAATAAAAATCAATAATAGTTTTAATTATTAAGAAACATATTTTTTTAAAATATAAAAACTTTATTTAATTTATTAAAAAATATGTATGATTTATTTAAATTAAAATAAATTTCTTAAAGATTTGAAATAAAATAATTTTTCATCAAATATTTTTATTTTAATCAATTTATTTTATAGTATTGTTTTTTAAAATCCCTATAAAGTTTTATAATATGTATAGATTTTATCATTTCATTAAAATTAGTACTTATCAATATAAATTATCTTTACAATTAAAATATAAAAAATATTAAATAATTAATATAAAATGAATTTGAATTTTGGAATATACATTTTTAATATACTTATGATGAATTTTTATATTTTATATAAATATTTTAATTTTTTATTAAGAGTAAAATTTTTGTATTTACGTATATTATTACTCTTACGATGTCATAATTCAATACATATAATAGAACTAGAAAAAAAATTAATATGTCTTAAATATTTTTAAAAATTATAATCAATAATTTTAAAACAATATTTTTTATTGAATAATATATTTTTTATCTATCATGACTGATTAAATATTGTTTTCAAATAAAAATAATATTATTATAGCATTTAATTTATTTGAATAGTTGAATGATTTCATTAAATAATAAAATTATTCCCATTTCAACTAAAATTCATATATTTCTAAATGACACTCTAATTTCATTGGTATCAATCATATTCAAAATTTTGATTCCTAAATTATATAATAATAATTATTTTACTCAAAACTAGGCCTCTCCCCCCTTAGAAATCCCACCATTCCCAAACACACCACTGCTAAAACATTATACTCATTATCTTGAAATAAAATATACGAAGATAACTCTAAAACGTTTCTCATGAATCATAGAACTATCTTTATCATAAAATTAAAAAAATAATGATAGTTATGTTTAATCTTAATTGTGAACGTTTTTAAGACACTAAATGACTATAACAAGTAATCTTAATGTGAAGAATATGAATATAAATACTCATATAGATTTAATATTCATAAAGGATTTATCCTAAAATATTTTATTCTTATATATAATAAAATATATTAGATCTAGGATAGTATGATAACAAAAAATATCATGGTAAAAATATCGATTATATTAATGGAATATCAATTATCAACCTTCAGCACGTGATTCTATAAAAAAAATGTCACCAACATTATGGTCGGTTCAATACCACTCTAGATGTCATGTATCAGATTACATCAAAAACATAAATGTAATTTAGTATGTATGGACAAAATGAATAAATACAAAATTTAATCAAGTAGTAATTTTCTATAATATGATATTCCACATTATATTTATAATATTACTAAAACATGATCATAATAATTTATACATCCCAAAACGATATGAATAAGACATATTATATAATTTGAATCTATATTGGATATGTATTAAACATAAAACATCTCAGCTTCTATCAAGATAATGAATCTATAATTATAAAATCAAGAATATTATAAAACTCATTAATAAATACTATTAATATAATAATTTCAATGAAGATGTTTTATTAAAAATAAATGGAAAAACCCCATGTGGTCGTTATAAGAAAACCCTATAATATAAGTAAATGAATTGGGATTGGAAATTGACCATAAAATGGATTATACATGAAATTTATTCAGAATGAAATTCTTAAAAATAATTATTTTATTATTTTTCTTGTTTAGTGAAAGTAAATATTAGGGGCCTATAGTAAGGGATCTTCTCACCTTCCTCATTAATTTTAGTTTGTAAATTATATTTATTTTTCACCTATTATCCCTATAAACTCATAATATCATATTTCTATATATTGGATCGATATCCATTATTTATATATTGTTTAACTAACTTTTATTTTTTTGGTATAATACCATACTTTTTATGTTCCCCTCTGAATTACCTCTTTTTATATCTTTCATATTTAAAGTGAATAAATTTATTTCAAATACCAATTTTAGTACCACACCACCAAATGTTTTTATACTTCTATATGTTTCTACAAACTGCATTTATTTTTGAAATCTATTTTGATTCGTTTCTAGTTTTATTGAAATAATTAATTTTTCCCACATATATGCTTCTTCAATTTTTTCAATACCCCTACTTAATATATTTATTTTCAAACAAAATTATCTATAGTTTTTTATGTATTTAAATTACATAACCATAATTTTCATGATTAATTATTTTTTCATTTATTAATGCATATAAATTATTCAATACCTTCTTCCATGGGAATTATTTTGATATCTTTCTTATTAATTCACTATGAAATGAATATATTACCCATTATTTTTTGTAATTATTTTTTCTTCAAACTATACCCTATTTATATGTGACTTATATAGAATCCAAATGAGTGTACATTTTATAAATATAATTGTATTTCATTGAATTATATAATCCCCCAATTTATTTTCTAATGGCTTAAACACATGAGTTTCAATGAGTTGTTTCTCAGAAGTGATGTTAACACACTATGATATAACTTATTGGAAGTGAGTCTCAAGTTATACATTTTATGCCATGTTTTATATTTTTTAAAAAAATATTTGGTTTCCATGAACATATTCTACTAAATTGTTTATTCTATTAATTATTATAAAAATATTTTTTCCTTCTCTTATAGGTCATCATGATATGCCTCTTGTCTCTAAAGTAATAGTTTTCATCATTATTTACCTTCATTATTCCACTTAGCGGGATAAATATATTTCCTCTTTTCCCTTGTGTCTGTCATATGAATATCCTCTATAACAATTATTATGAAAATTAAAATGGGATAAATTTTTGGAGAATAAAACATTGATACTATTTTATTTAAATATGTTGATATTTTTCTTAAATAGTCACACAATGATATAGGAACTCTTCATTTATGGGTATTGTTTTATGAAACATTATGTTAAGATTCATGTGAAAAATTTGATGATATACTTGTGTTATAAGATTTTGTATCATATAAATTTATAGTTATTATTATTTTTCTAGGATATAAAAATATTATTAAAAATTTCAAAAATATGTTCTAGGAAGGCATAATAAAACTATGGTAATGTATATGGAATATTTTTTACAAAAACATACATCCATGTAGGGATATAAAAAATTAGAAAAAGGAAATGTAACAAATTCCATTGATTGTATAAACCATAATATTATATTTTTGGGTCATTCTTGATCTCTTCACAATGTATAAAACTATCATGGATAATGAAAATCCTGGAGTGAACCTGATAGGGGAAAATATTTATTTTATTGTCATTATATTTATAAATCATTTGAAAGGATTTAATATATCATTATTAAATTTAATGATGAAATACATTAGTAGTTTGGTAAGTGCATCTGAATGACAAACTACAATTGATAAACTTGAAATAAATATATAAATTCATAAGATTTAGTATATGATTAATTACTAATTTATTCCTTATAAACATATAGGTAATCTTTTATATGATTATTATTTGATTTTATCATCTATAATTTTCCTTTATTTTATAAAATTCTTGTCTTTAATAGGATTGATTCCAAAAAAAATGTGTTGGGAAATGTGATTGTTTCAAAAATGAGATACCAAACCTGGTGAGAGAAGAAGTCAAGTATTTCATATGAGTATTTTCCCTCCATACTCTAGTCGTGAATAAGAAAATGAATGATATTGAACATCATTATTGTCCAATGAAGGTTATTTTTGTGTTAGATCTCTCAATTAGACAATATCCACCTATATTTAGTGTATCTTATGATCTCATAATTGAAGAATAATGGTTTAATTTTGATAATAATATATTGTATTCCATCAATGACCTATATCATAGAATGTATTTTTGATAATTCATCACCTTTAGTGGGAATATAATTAGTTAAGGACAGTAATTAGGAATATTATTCCATAGACTGAAATCTACTCCATGTAATAAGAATGACTCAAG
The DNA here is from genome assembly GCA_963277665.1 of Viscum album. Taxonomy (NCBI): domain Eukaryota; kingdom Viridiplantae; phylum Streptophyta; class Magnoliopsida; order Santalales; family Viscaceae; genus Viscum; species Viscum album. The sequence continues at coordinate 323,821,080 of OY728127.1, forward strand.
GTGATATTTTTCAATAAATATTTTCCTCATTCTAAATTTCAAAAAAAAACTAAATGAATTCAATATATATTAAAAATAATTAAAAAAATCATTGAATTAAATGAAAAATTCCCAAAACATGCATGGAATTCTATTTTATTTTTCATGTACCTTATATTGTAAGATTATTTCATTATTTCATTAGTAGTTCTGAAATGTCAAAAGTCCATGTAAATTCACAACATTGAAACATATGATGATATTATTGATTTTTTATATAAATTTGAGTTATATTTTTTGACTATAAATATTCATGTCATTATATAAATATGAAGAAGATTATTTCATCTAATTCTAGACGATTACTAGAAAAATCAAGCAGAAGAAAGAAATTGCAACACAAAACATTTCATAAGTGTGAATAGAAGCATCTGAAAATTTTTATTTAAGGAAAAAACTATGTTATTCAAGTGTGTAAGAGATGATTATCATGTAAATTAATTTATAAGGGATATAGTTAATATAATTATTTTTATAGAATAAAATATAAATCCAATAAATCCTCATTATATGGTCATATGATACTATTAGAGGGAACACGTACATTATTTAAAAAAATTCACATACCCAACGGTTTTTGATTTTAATTGGAAAAAACATCAAAGTCATTGATAGAATGTTTAGAACTATAAAATCTATGGTAACATGGCTATTTAACTAAAATAGTTGACATACTATTTGATTCTTTATTCTTGCAATCCTATATATCATTAATTCATAAAAAAAATTCAAAGCCTATATAAAAACATAAAGGTTGAGTTATAATTGAAAATATAAAATAGGGAAACTATATCATCTCTATTGTATAACTCATCTCTAGATAATATTTATGGGTAGAATCTAATGGTAATTATTTTTTCTACCTTTCGATTAATTCAATTCTACAGTGAAAATAGATCTGTTTTCGTTATATAGATATGAAACCAACTATCTATAGAATTAAACAACATTCAATACACCAAATCATGCAATGAATATGTACATATGTAATAATGACTAGGAGTCAGTTTAAAAAAATACAACTTAGTTATGGATATTATTACCTAGTGAAAAATAGCATAAAGATAAATTGATATAAACATAGGGTAAAGTCACCCATCATTACTTCCTAATTATGTGGGAATATACTAGTTCGGTTTTCAAAGATATTCTTTTCATTCCACCTAATTATGATATTTAGATTAGAATTAAATTTTTACCTAGAATTATTCCCATATCCATTATTCCATACAAAATAGACCCATCAAATTGGATGAAATGTAGAAGAAACTAAAGGTGATTCCTGACAATGGTTACTTATGCTGAAGTGCATTATTTTCTGTTTTGCAGGTTCTCTTTCCCAACAAGATGTATCAGTCCATTCACCCATCAATTTATTATCATGAATATTGTAAAATAAAGATAAATAATAAATTTCCACTATCATGGAATGATTACAACTTCTATGAGATACGTGGGACAAAGTACTTCCATATAGTGGATCTTAATTTGAGATACCATCAATTAAAGTAAAATTAGGATATTGTTCCTATGATTTCATTTCACATTTGGTATATAAACATTGAGTTCATATAAATTCCATTCTAACTCACAAATAAAAATAAAATCCTATAATTAATAAATATAATATTTATAGATTTCCTCAAAAAATTGTAGTCTATAGATTTTATTCTTACTGAATTTATAATAAAGGAGGAACTTATGGAGTGTTTATTTATTGTAATAATTCCAATGAAAACCGAATTGAAATTACATTAATGAAGGGTTTTGGATGAGTAAATTTACATTCATGGTGCATGTTATCAAATAAAATTATAAGTTTTTTATTCCATTTAATTTAATGTAAACTAAGGATTATACCAGAAAAAATCCAAAATATAGATATGTTAATTTCTCTAATTAGATGATTTGAATCATATATTTGATTAAATTTTTTTAAAATTTTCAAAATATTAACCACGAAAACTATAATGGTACTGAATTTTTTTTCTAGAATTATGACTGTATGAAGTGATTTAAATTGATAATGAAGAGAGTAATATATACACCATTAATCACTAACACATAAGTGTGTATGGGTTTACGGTCTATAGTGATTTATAAATGGATGGACTGGGTTTTATAAACATGGGAAATGGAAAGTGACATCCATATCAACTTAAATTTTGATGATTTATGATTGTATCTATAATATAAATAGTATGATGTTATAGAAGTATTCATTTCAATTGAAATTATTATGAATTGTCTATATATAGAGAGGTGTATAATTTATATAGAACAAAAGATCCTGAAATATATAATCAGATATAGATATACCAATTTGAACTACCTAATTTGGTTTGATATAATAATATACTATGAATAATCAATCCACTACCATTTTAGTTTGCCTAATAATGTTTCATATTCTCTACGTTGAAAATATTCTATAATCATATAAATAATGAGTGTTAAAGAGGTTTAATGTTTATTTTACATTCAATTTAAAGACAAATAGATCATTAACAAAGGAATTTTATCATACAATACCCAAATAGCCACTCAACCATCTATCTAGGATAGGATATATATTATTAAAAGATATGATGTTGAGGTACCAAAATTTGATGAAGTTATAACAAATAGGAATTCCATAGAGTTAAAAATTAATTATGAATGAGTTGTGAGGTTTTAGTTAATACTAGTTATACCATGACATCCAAATTTAATGAAGGATTTTTTAAATTATTCTCAAATACCAATATTATACAACAACCTATGGTTAAAAAATATAATTGATATCTCTAGGGAACATGGAGTGGGAAAAGATGAATAAATAGATTGTGAAATACACATATATGTGATATATATGTCAATAAGTGATGTGGTAATGTGAAAATATTCAAGGGATGATAAAACCATTACCTATACATAAAATTATGTTGTAAAAACAAGAAATTATAAAAGACTAAATTTGTACTCAATAGCATTTGAGACACACAATGCAAATTTTAAACAGACCCCAAAATATGTTTCTTCAATTTCATTCTCTTTCATTGCTTTAAGAACACAAAATATTGAGTCTAAATGAACCATAGAATGGTACACCATTATAACCAATATATTATTATTATTTTTCTATATTTTAAACATATATATAAAAATCATGGTTATCTATTGATTATAAATAATATAATAATCATAAAAAATAAATAAATGTTTTTTAAAAACCCATATTTTTTTATATAAGATGGTTTAGTCGTAAATTTCAATCCTAATTTAAACTTAATTTTTTACAAAATTAAGAAAATTTTCATTATAAAAATAATATTATTTTCTAAATAAAAAAACCAAACTTATATTAGGTTCAATATTAGATATTTTTATGAAATATTTTACTTTTTAATGAATATTGGAAATGCATATTTTTCTTAAATATTTCTTTTTGGGTTAAAAATTTCCAAATATAAAATTGAAATTTTAATTTCATGAAAGTAAAATAAGTCTATTATTTTAAAATTTACCCATTTTAGGTCATTGGATTCAATTTTTTATTTAATTTTTTATCATATCCTTCAATACTTATGATAATTTTTTCAATGAAAACTCACTTTTCCATTGTGTATATGTTTATAATTTGAAATGGGGTTATTCTAATTTGATTAATTTATTTTATTAACATATATTAAATAATTTTGATAATAATAATATATATCATATAACATGTTCATCTTAATTTTAAACATTTTTTAAATGTAAACAAAATTCTATTGTAATAGAAAATAACTAAATTACCATGGGTTAAATTCAAATGATAAGGGTTTAAATGACCCAAAAACATGTAAAAAAATATTTTAAGACATATTTAGACCTTATAACCTCTATTAGCGGATGAAAATCCTGATTTTAGGCTTTTTAGGATAAAAATTAGTATTGAATTGAATCTTTTATAAAATTTTATATGATTCCTCTCCCCTACTTATAAAATATCACCACATACACTCCCATATTCACACATTCAAAGAAATTTTCCTCAGAGAATAAATTAATAAATTAAATATTTAATTCCCTAAAAATTTAATATAAATATTTTCGTATCATAATTCCATCTTATGAATAACTTTTTTAGAACCAAAATATTCTCCCTGAAGTAGAGGTAGTGTTCATAAAAAGCATTTTCATTTTATTTTTTCTACACCACCCAAAAATATTTTTTCATCATTATAATATAATATCATGTGTATATAACATATAATTATATGTTATTATGTTAATTTAAAATAAAAAAATATATATCCACCTTCATCAAATACGAATACAAACTATCGATCGTGGGTTTGGAGAACCACTTCCTCATGAAACTATTTAATTTGTTTCAAACCAACACATTTAAAAGATGGATATAATAATAGATTAGATAAAATTAATTATTTTTAAATAATATTATTAATATTTGGTAAATATAATATCACATGTACCAAAATCATTATAATGTGGATTAAAATATGATAATGTCAATCTTGTGTACAGAGGACAACCGCCTCGCGAAGTGTTATTATTCATTTTTCAGTTACACATTATATAAAATTTAAAAAGGATTAATTAAATTAATATATTAAATATATATTACAAGATATTTATTTTTTAATTTTAATATACCAACCAATTCCTTACCGTTTCATCCATTATGGGAATGATAATGTCATATGTGCATACATATAACCTAATGTCTTCATAAGGCAATATGATCCATTATCAAATTTTAAATGTAAATAATGGCTTAGAAAAGGTTTCTAATAAAATATAATTATATTTATAACTTTAATATAAATTAATATATTTTGGATCTATATCTCATAACCAATAACAAGATCATTCTGAAAAAACACACATGATAAAACAAGGGAATTAACAACAAAAATAATGAAAAAAATGAAATACTAATAATGAATGGGTGATTAGATGATATAATTTAATAAATTATAATATTATTAATATTAATATTGTTCTATTATATAATATTGAAATGATTAAAGCCATTATACACCAGTTTAAATCATATTCAACCAAAAAAAAGTGGGGTACGTGATTTCGTCTCAATTTCATTTCGTTGAGGCATATTTAAATGTTATGAACCTAATTTCTTCTATATGGTGTATATTCAACCCACTATACATGTAATATCACGATTCATTAATTATACATGACATTTTATGATTCAATAAAAATTATTTCAAACAATGGTATTTTGACTTAACTGATACCAATTGGTATGTAATTTTATAAATCAATTTCTTTTCATTGGGTTATGGTAATTTTGAATTATTATAAATATTTAAGATTATATATAAACACGATTTATAATATCTTATATTGTATTTAATCATGTCTTATAAGGATTTAAATTTCATAAACATAATTGATTCTTCTCTTAATCCCCACATAACTCTTATAATCTTTGTAAATGTTTGTTTTAGAGTCTCATTTTAATCAAGAATTTTTATAAAGGAATTTACATTAAAATAAATTATTTTATAATTTTCAAATAGAATTCTATAATTTTATTTTTATAGGGTTATTCATAATTTTTTTTCAGTAATATTACTATTTTAGACAATTTTTTTACCAAGAAAAGTTTATAAAATATGTTTAATAAAATCTGATATTATTTCCCTCTTATATCAAAATTTTTCTTCTTTATAAACAATGATATATTAAAATTCATTCAAAAATGTTTTTTAAATTCTAAAAATCAATTAAAATTATTTTAATACATTTTTTAGTTTTTTAAAAATATTTTATGATTTCTCCAAGTCATTTTCTAAAAAAGAATAGTTCCGCTTTTACTATAATAGAGAAGAGAATATTTTTTAACGTATACCGCATGAATCAAATTTATAGCTATAATATCCAATCAAGGTTTTAAAATTTATATTTTACATTTAAATGTGTACTTTTGATGAATAATGTTCAAAAAAAATGAACCATTATCTCTCAAAATTTCATCAATGTTTAATGGATATATTCCTCATTATTTATTTAAAATTTATTTATGGTATTTCAGATAATCACTAAAAAACCATTTCGTTCACTAATAGTGTAACAATGATATGTTGTACCGATACCATCTTTATTATTAATATATAATCATTGTGATCATTTCGAAAAAAAATTATTATTAACATTCACTTTCTTAATTCATTTTCTCATTTACCTCCATATTAAATTTTCACTTTAATGCAACAACTGAAATTTTAAATATTTATTATTTCATAAAAAAATATATAATGTATACATATTATATTTTATGTTGAAATTTATAGTATTGAATGTATAATTTGTTGTTAAATTTTATTCCTTACTTTGATAACGAAATTTTGTGATACAAATTTTTTTAATTATTTAATTCAGAATTTAAAATATGTGGAATTATTTGGATATGAATATTTGAGTGGGATCTATTTATAAATAGAAAATTCATTCATATATTTTTCATCAAATAAATAAATTGGAATGAATTTTTTATGTCTGTTTCTTTTGTATACCAACCCATCATTTTTAAAAAACATGGAAGAGATCTTGACAGTAGAAGTATCATGATTCCTGATATCGTGATGTAAAATAATTATTAATTTCCTTCCTAATTAATTAATTTATGATTAGTCATGATATAATCAATATTATATTATCTCTATATGCATCTAATTATATATTTTTTAATTTAATTGAATGTGTTTTATATTAATTAAATCTCAATATTCATAATTGATTATAAAGTAGAGATATTTATGTTAGTATTTAAAATGATTTCTTGTTTTGATATTCATCATTAAATTTTGATTAGGCCTTATCTAGTAATGATATTCATGTTGTTGATAAAATCTAATATTTTTCCTATTATTTAACATTCCAAAATGGTTATTATAAAAAATTATTTTAGTGGAATATATTTTATATTATTTTCAATGCCATTATTTTTATTATTGATTCAGGATTATTTCCACTATAATTAAACAATACATATCAATTGAGATCAAGATTACTTACATTCATTTCCTAGTTGTCCACGATATTTAAAACATTTTATGAATGTATATTCTATAAGTAATAATTATATTCTAAAAAAATTAGTTCTATATTTAAAAATTTAAAATGGGAATCATGTGTGTATCGAGGTTAGAAATAATAATATAATATTTGTCCCATTATGATGTGATTAATTGCACCTTATGCTAATGTAACATAGAAAGAAACTGACCTCACATTACTAGAGTCTGATTCACCATTGTTGGTATCAATGAATTTTTAATAGAATCCTTATGAATTAGATTTAGTAAAACATAGATTATGTAATATAATCCTATGATAGACCTTGAGAGTAACTATAGAAGAACATACAAATATTTTGGAACTGTTATTATTACATGTTTTTTTCCATAAATAAAAATCATTTTGAAAGAAACATGTTGATGAGTTTCTGGAGAATATGTATCCATGGGTAATAACTCATAAAAGTTCAAATTGTGATTGACCAAATAATTATAGGTTTAATGATAATTATCCTTATTAGACAACTCATTTTTCATTCCCTTGAGATAGGAATTTGATAATTCAAATTTTCATTAATAACAATTATGAGGGATTTGATTATATTATTATATTGAATAACCTGGGTAAAACCTATGGTGTCTTAGAATGATAAAATGGATTCATTATAGAGAAATATAATAAGGTATTATTTATTATTGTGTTTTTCACATTATGATTATTTTTTCTCAAAAAATAATTTTTAGATTTAGTCAATGGATGGATCCTACAGTAATTCAATCAAAATTGAATATAGTGGAAAATATGGTTATTGTGTGAAACCCAATGGTATAATTATCTGATTAAAATATATTTTGAATCTGCCTATTTAGTTATCCAAAAATATTATTAATAACCTAAACCTTTACCAAATCTTACAAAAAAATAATGAAAAGAAGGATAGTGTTTTCTAAGATCTCTAGGGATGGAGACAATGGAAGAAATAAGTCTTGATTTCCATCTTGTTATACATTTCTAATATTAGACCCCTGAAAATGTTTGATAGGAATGAGAAAATGTTTTCTATGGGTAAAATAAGAAATAAAATAAAATAATTACTGAGGAAAATTAATATTATGATAGAAAGAAAATAAATTTTATCTAAGGTATAAATTTATAGTTCAATGTTTTAATTATGGGGATCCATGGAATTATTCGGGTTGATAATGAATTATTGAGTTTAACCACTAGAACATTGAATGAATTATATTGAAATAAAAAGTACTGATGTATTTTTGTGTTTTGATTTGAAAATTAAATTGATGAGGTATTTTTACCAATGGTATTTTGGTTATAAGAGTTATTACATTTCTATATATAGTATAATATTTTAGAATAATATATGGGGTCAGATACTTAATAGTAATATATACCATCGCGGTTTTATTTGTTTTTGGATTACCATAATTATAATATGTTAAATATTCTTTTCAAAAATTAATGTGATAATAATGTTACATGGATGTTGGCATTTTTTGTTGAAATATATAGGGGTAAAAACTATTTATTTAGTATAAGAATGAGTGATTTAAAGAGTAATGAATTTTAATTTTCTGAATGTTAGACTAATGTTATTGGTAACCATTATGGTTTATCATATCATTGATGTAGTAGAAAATATATTTTATCATAATATTGTAATGTTATATGAATTATATTATTTTTGTTTTAGAAAATGAAAATTACGCATAAATGGTGAACCCATCACATCCTGGGAGCCCAGGAGGCTTGACAAAATAACTGAATGATGATAACTATTTTTTTTCTAACCATTGGCCTATGTGATGTACTAGTTAATTTTTAATTATTTTTAGATAAACAATTTGATAGATTAATATTACTTTTGAAACAATGTTTTTTATTAACCCTTTGAGATAAACATATTATATTTGATAAACTGGGATAACCATATTGGTTTTGGAAAATAGTTAGAGGTAGTGATGATGGATATAGAGGAGTATTTTTTAAATTCTATGTATGATCCTCACTCATATTACCCACCTTATCAGTTTCTAATGAATGATCCTCTCCCCAAAATCCAGGAGGCTCTTATGGTTATTGATCCAACTCTTTCTCTATTATCAAGAGTTTTTAGGGTTCCATCTTCTACACCATAAACCTTTTTTTTACCACACTTGTTTTGGTAAACCCAATTATGATTTCACATTATTTGATAATCCCAAATAATGATTATGTATATATTAATTCTTTCAATCGATGACATTCTATTATCAAGTTGATAATAATATTAAAATAATCTTTCAAATATGTTAATCAATGTTTATCTATGTTTATTCTAATTTTGAAATAATTATAACTCAATCGGATATGTGTTGCATAAAGCAGATAAGTGTTAAGTCACTGATATGCTTATAGATACTAATGCAGATATACCGGTACCTAGTCTACCAATAGACATAGTCACTAATAATCAAAGGTCCCCGATACGCAGAGCTACCAGTTTGTATAAGTCTACCGGTAAGCACATGCCATTGATATATCAAGTCCACCGATATAGGCCACTACTGATGGAAACAGAGATACCGATAGAACAAGTCTACCGATATACACTGAATCACTAGTACATAACGAAGCTACTGATATGAACAAGCTACAGATAAGTGTAGTTTACCGGTATAGACTCACCGATACAAAATTGCCAATGATACAAGCGACCTACTAATAGAAGGAATCACCGGTACATAGAGCTGCTGATAGAGAGTAATAGCTACCAATACAAGGAGCTACTGGTATAAGAACAAAGAGCTACTGATATGTGCTCACTCCTATACAATGTCCTTCCATATAATTTTACCTACAGAGATCTTCTAATGAAAGACTTCCAGTAACTTATTCCTAAACTCTAATTTTTTCCACATTATTTATTTATTAAGAAACAACCATATTTGATGATTTTAATTCAATTAATTTTATTTAATGATAATTGTTGTCATGTCAAGGAACCATAACTAGTACCCATGAAAAGGTAATTATTCCCATTGACGTAGATGAAAGCTATAAAAGAAAGGAAAAATTCCATGAAACAATATATTGGAAATAGGGTACATAGAAAGGGAAAAAGAATTTTTTAAAGTGATGCATACAGAAAGACTACCTCCATACTCGAGGAACACTACACATACACGAAGCGATTCATACAAGAAAAGAACACAACCCGAACTTCATTCAATGAGTGAAGAACTAGAACGAGCTACTCATACACTCAAGCTGATCAAGATGAACCTGAAATCCATGGATGAAAACAACACTCTGTTTTCCAAACAAAAAACCAGAGAAGGACTCAAAAGCATCTCTGTCAAATCAGAAGGAGTCAAGAGTTTCATTTCAAATCACTAGCGCATTCTAAACTCATATCTACTATCTTAGTGATTCTTCTATTTAGATTTCGAGCATTGTGTGTTCTCTGTATATTTTATACACATGCTATCTCCTGTGGTAAGCTAGAGGATTTATAAATCCTCACACAAAACTTACATAACTCTTTTGTATACCACTGTGGATAGTGGTAGTGGTCAAGTAGGACCTGGACAGCCAGTGTGTTGTTGTTTTGATTTCCCATGTTGAACTGTGGTAGAGGTCTTAGTACATGAACAGTCTTTATACATTTGTTTAACCCGATCCAGGGTGTGGATCAATTTTATATAAATTGTTTGAGAGGACTAATTCTAGGCTTGAGACTGATCCTCTTGGTTATATCTGCTATGCATTTTAGATTAAGTCTAGAGTATACTATATAATTTTTTTCTGTTGCTAATTACTTTGAAATACAATTTGTTTTAAAGATACTTCGATAGTTAATCTAGCAAGTGTTTGTACTTATTGTAAACCAGTATGTTAGTTTCGAAATCTAATATAATCTTCTGATTAGATTAACTGAGACCTAATAAATCTTTGAGAAACTAATTGAACATTTACAATCTGTATAAATTCACTATAGTTTAACATAGTTTTAAAATTGGGGGATTTTAAGAGAAATCTTTTTAACAGAAATTTTAATTAGAACTCAATTCACCCCCCTCTTGAGTATCCACTCCGACCAATATTTGGTACCAGAGGATTGTTTTATTTACTAAAGGTTTTCGAAACACACTGTTTTCAACTGTGATTTTAGTTGAATCTTGAAGATCTTAAATTTTTGTTAGTTCTAAATTTTATCTCTTTAATTTTTTTTCTAAAATCTAATTATGGATAATAGACTATAAGGTGTTGCTACTAATGAGACACCTTTCTTTAATGGTAAAAATTATGCCTAGTGGATGCTTAAATAAAAATTCATTTAGAGAGTATGGGATTCGACATCTGGACTGCTATAGAGACTCAATATAAGATTCCAGAATCTGAACGAACTACATGAGATGAACCTACTAAAATACATTATAATAATAACTATAAATAAATGAATGATTTTTACTGTGCTTTAGGTGATGAGGAATTTAACAGAATATCTTCTTGTACAACTTTTTTTTTAAATTTGGGACACTTTGGCTATTTCCTATTAGGGGACGACCAATGTTAAAGAAATAAAGATGAACACATATACTATTAAATATGTTAATTTTTAAATGATGCCTGATGAACCCATTTCTGACATGTATCTCAGGTTCAATGAGATTTTCAACACTATGAGCTCTCTTGGTAAAGCTGTTCCTGCAAAAGAACAGATCATGAGGATATTAAGATGTTTTCCAGAAAGATGGAGAGGCACATCTGTCTCTATATGTCAATCGTGTGATATAAGTTCACTACCTGTTAAAGAATTAATTGGTAGGCTAATGATGTATGGGGAAGAGCTTAAGGTCAAGAAAGAATAGGATTATGAACTAAGGAAGAAGTCAGTAGCCTTCAAGACATCTGCTTCAAAGAGTAAAGACATAGGAAAATTTCAATGTGAAAGTGATAGTTCAAGCAGTAATGAGAGTGCATCTGACAGTGATGCAGAGATGGCTCATATAGGTAGAAGATTTCAGAAGTTCTATAGGAAGAATAAATTCTTCATAAAATCAAATTACAAAGGAAAATATGACAACAAAGGTCATTGGAAGAAGAAATGGAAGAATCCTGATAAAAGTGATGAGATTATCTGCTATGAATGCAAAAGTAAAGGACATGAAAAAGCAGACTGTCCAAATCTGAAGTTCAAAAAGAAGTATATGACAACCCTTCGTTTATTAAAAAATTATACATGATTTATTACATAAAAATTCACTTGATACAATAAATAAGATCGAGAGGTTTAGTGACTTTGGGGATTAGGATCATTACATAAAATCTTAAAACATGAAATACATCATCTTTATTGAAAACATTTTTTACATGACCACTACATTCCCTCGTACTTAGCATTGCATGGGATAACATGAGGACATGCATAAGGAAAGGGTGAGCTATAAAGACTAGTAAGGGAGTACAGATGGAATAACATGAGGAGTAAAATACATGTTAGACAATAGGAATATCAATAGATCATAAAAGAAACAAGAACATAAATGCATGATAAATCATTTTAATCATAACATGGAAATGTAGAAACAACACTTATCATGGAATTAGCATGAGCCAAGGCTCATTTCACATAGAGCATGAGTAAATCCTCATTGCACATAAAGCACGAGTAAACCTTTGTTGCACTTGAATTAGCATGAGTCAACACTGATTGCACATGATGTATCATGATACTATACTTTACCCAATTCATTGGAGTTCTATAAGGGCACACCCTTCTTAAACATTTCATTTCATGCATAAGTGTGCCACATGGATCATAAAACATGGATTCATAAAACATAATAATTTAGTCCATGAAAAAAGAATTTTGAATTCATACATGAAACTTTGTAATCAATAGGTAAATTTTCATAAAGGTGAATACCCTTGATGGAGAAATGGGCATGGTATCCACTACACAATGGCATTGGCTTAGAAAATCGGTGCGATTTCGGCTGCGTAACGGCATGACATAAGAATTCATAAAAATGGTTGATGAGAGAGAAAGGGCCTCCTAATCATATTTACATGTAATGGATAATAAGAAGGTCATATAGATACATGTCCCAACAATTGTAATGGATTTTAGATTCATGATACAATATTATTTCTTGAATGTAAAAGAAGAGAGAGAAGTTCCTTTCGGAATTTCGGCATAGTAACGGGTGTAAATGGGAGTCATTTAATGGGAGAGAAAGGGGTCTCCCATCATTCAAAAAATAAGAGGGAAGTATGGAAGAGGTGTGAAACCATACCCCAACATTCATAATTGAAATTAAAAGGGCAGAACAACTTTAATAAAACTAGACAAAAACGATAAAGGAAGAAAAACCCTTACTTGGAAGTGTGCTTCCAGAGGCTTGAGAGAGGCTTGAGAGAGGATTCATGGGAGCTTGGGGTACCTTGGGAGGATTATAGAGAGATTAGGGAAGAGGTTGGATGAACTCCAAAGGCTTTGAGTGAGGACCAAGTGGGAGCATGGGTGGGTTTATATAGGAAAGGTGGGGGAATTCTTTATTTTTTAGGTTTGGGTCCCCTTACATTAAATTAATCAAAACCACAAACCAGCCCATGGTTTTTGCCCATGGTTTTTGGAAAAATGAAGATGAAAAAAAATATTTTATAGGACCAAGTCCTAACCTCTTAATATAATAAGGTTGCTTATGTGGAGGTGAGTCACACTTCCATAGAAATTAATTTAAAAAGACAAGGTGTTTAATAAGTCTTGAGGGGTCCATTAATGCTTTGAAAAGTATGTCAAACAAACCGAAAATCACATTATTTTAATGGTAAAACATATATCAGCCGAACATAAAGTTCATAGTATTTTATTACATCACTATTGTGTCATTATGATGTCATAAAACACATTATATATTTAAATGGTATTTAATTTTTACCCAAAAATTTGACCGTCTCAGAAAATTATGAAAATTTTACCATTGGATAATTTCGAAGTCCTGATTCTAGAAATAACATTTATTTTATCTAAATAATTTTCTAAATATGTTAATTTTCACTTTTAAAACAAAAACTGACATTTATCGAAAATTCATAGGTTTTGAGAAAAATGGCTTTCAATCCTTAATAAAAATTATAATTGCATTAATAAAATTATAAGATAATTTATATTTAATAAAAATTAATTTAATAATAACATTTTATTAAAATATTGTTTAATTTAAAAATCCCTTAATTTAATAAAATATAATTCTTAATTAAATAATAACTAAAAACACTTTATTTACTTTAAAAACAATTTACAATGTATCAAAAATGACAAGGAGGTATTTTCATTATTATATAAAAAAATAATATACATGAACATAGTACTTGAGATTTGTTACATAAAACCTTAAAAAAACCGTACAAGTCCTTAGGGTAAGGTGTGCGATGGTGACCGACTCTTGGGGTGGCTCGGATAACATCGCTCGAGTGGTAATTTCAATCAACTTCCACTTTTCCTGTAGACGGTCACGTTCGAGCTTGACATGATAAAGCTCAGCTTGGGCTTGGTCAAGAGCGAAGCCCAAATATGCCACCTCTTTTCCGAACTCCGACAAATGGGCTTTGTATTGGGCAATTCTACTGGATGAGGCCATCACTTCTTTTGTCTGAGTAAATTGGATTTATTAGGTCCTATATTTATTCTAATCATGTGATCACTGTTCAACGACTATATTAGCTACGATCAAAATTATTAACATAAAACCAAATAAGTTGACACTTTAAATAAACATAAATAGATATTTAATTAGATCAAGAGGGAGTTACATTAATTAATCTTTGGGTCGTTACAATATTCCCCCCTTAAGAAATTTCCCCCTCGAAATTTTCCTTTTCCCACACTAAAACAGATGTGGGTAACTCAGCTTCATCATTTCCACCGATTCCCAAGTTTCTTCTTCAAACTTGTGGTTTCTCCACAACACCTTGACGAGGGGCATTGTCTTATTTCTTAGAACTTTTTCTCTATGATCTAAGATCTTCACTGGTTTCACTTCATAAGAAATATCATCTTCCAATTGTACCACCTCAGAAGAGAGTACACGTGAAGGGTCCGGTATGTACTTTCTTAAGTGGGATACATGAAAGACATCATGCACTTTGGCCATGGTAGGTAGAAGTTCTAGTCGATAGGCCGCAACCCCGACACAATCAAGAATCTCTAAGGGGCCGATGTACCTTGGACTTAAAATCCCTTTCCTTCCAAACCTCTTGAACTTCTTCCATGGAGATATGCGTAGAAAAACCATGTCTCCAACTTTAAACTCAAGGTCTCATTGATGGTTATCTGCATAACTCTTTTGTCGACACTAGGCTGCCTTGATATGCTGCTGAATGTTTTTCACCTTCTCCACCATTTCTTCGACAATTTCTGGTCCAAGCAGCTTACGTTCACCGACCTCATCCCAACATGCTGGTGTTCGGCACCTTTTCCCATACATGGCTTCATATGGTGCCATTTGGATGCTCGAGTGGAAACTATTATTATAAGATAACTCAACCAGAGGAAGATGTTGATCCCATCATCCTTTAAATTGCATTGAGCATGCTCTCAACATTTCCTTAAGTGTTTGGATAGTCCGCTCAGATTGGCCATCAGTTTGAGGATGATAGGCCATACTGAATTTCAGTTCAGTATTCAGAGAATATTGAAGACTCTCCCAAAACATAGAGGTGAATCTTGGATCTCGGTCAGAAACAATAGATAGTGGTACTCCATGCAACCTTACCACTTCCCTGATATATATCTGTGCCAGTTGATCCAATGAGAAATCATCCCGAATAGCAATGAAGTGTGCAGTCTTTGTGAGACGATCCACAACTACCCATATTGCATTGTTTCCTTTGGATGTCCTCGGAAGTTAGGTGACAAATTCCATGGTGATGTTCTCCCATTTCCATTCTGGTATGGGCAATGGTTGCATCATACCCTTATACTTTTTCCTCTCTTCCTTCACTTGCTGACACACCAGACACTTTGATGTATACTCAGTGATCTCCTTCTTCATATTATCCCACCAAAAGCTTTATCGGAGATATCGATACATCTTTGTGCTCCCTGGGTGAATAGAGAAATTCAAACTATGTGTGTCATCCAAAAGTTCCTTCTTCAGCTCCGGACTTTATGGAACACATAGTCTTTTCCAAAACTGCACAATTCCTTCTTCATTAACGTTAAACTCCGAGGATTTACCCTTTTTGATAGCTTCCACTTATTCTTGAATTCCCACATCATCCTTTTGAGCATCCTTTAACATTTACAAAAGAGACGGTGGAAGAATCATTTGTGATAGGATTGATTATGTTCCCTTCTTTATGATTCCCATGTCCATCTTCATCAAGTCTAAGATGATTGGATCCTTCTCAATTCTCATCATTGATAGAATCGATGGATCCTTTCTACTTAGGGCATCTGCCACCTTGTTCGCTTTCCCAGGGTGGTAATGTATTGAACAGTCATAATCCTTGATGAGCTCTATCCATCTTCTCCGGCTCATATTAAGCTCTTTCTGTGTGAATATATATTTAAGACTCATGTGGTCAGTATATATCTCACATTTCTCTTCATAGAGATAATGTCGCCATATTTTTAAGGCAAAGATCACAGCCGCCAACTCTAGATCTTGCATTGGATAGTTTCGCTCATGTATTTTCAACTACCTTGAGGCATATGATATCACTTTATCATTCTGAATTAGCACACAGCCTAAGCCCTTCTTCAAAGCATCTCTGAAAACCACAAAAGGTTCCCCACTTGTGGGTAAAGTGAGCACGAGCGTAGTGATAAGCCTCCTTTTCAACTCCTTGATGCTTTCTTCGCATTCATCACTCCATGAAAAATTTACTCCCTTCCGAGTTGGCTTGGTAAGAGGGTTAGAAAATCATGAGAAATTCCTCACAAAACGTAGATAATATCCAGATATCCCCAATAATCTACGGATATTCTTCCCCGATGTTGGCCTCTGCCAACCCTCAATTGCATCTGTTTTGGAGTGTTCCATAGATATCCCATTGCTTGTGATGATATGGCCCAAGAATGAGACCTCCTTCAACTAGAACTCACACTTTCTCTACTTTTCATAGAGCTTCTCATTGAGCAAAGTCTCTAGTACAGTTATTAAATGCTCCTCATGATCCTCCTTGGTTTTGGAGTATATTAGAATGTCATCTATAAAGACTACCACAAATTTTTCGAGGTAATCTCTAAAGACACTATTCATTAAGTCCATGAAGATTGCTGGAGAATTATTGAGTCTGAAAGGAATTACTATGAATTCATAGTGCCCGTATCTTGTGCGAAAAGCAGTCTTGGGGATATCTTCTGTCTTCACCCTTACTTGATAATATCCCGACCGCAAGTCCACCTGGGAGAAGTATTTTTCTCCACGCAACTGATCAAACAAGTCATCAATTCGTGGGAGAGGATACTTGTTCTTTTTCATGATTTTGTTAAGTTCACGATAATCGATGCAAAGCCGCATTGACCCATCCTTCTTCTTGACGAAGAGGACTGGTGCACCCCATGGTGAAGCACTTGGGTGTATAAACCCTTTATCCAGATTCTCCTGTAGTTGTTTCTTTATCTCTTCAAGCTCAACAAAAACCATTCTATATGGAGTCTTGGATATTGGTAATGCCCCAGGTATAAGTTCAATTGAGAATTCAACATCTCTTCTAGGAGGAAGACCAGGCAGTTCCTCGGGAAACACTTTAGCAAATTCCCTCATAATAGGCATTTCTTCCAGGATGGTTTCTTCCTTGGACTCAATCATCTGAGTTAGATACGCGTGCTCATAAGGTAGTAGTATCCATGCTTGAGATAATGGAGCTAAAGGAGATTCATCTTCATCCTTACACTTCTAAAGAATCGGGGGTCGATTATCCATATGGAGTGTGATTTCTCTCTCCCAACAATTTATGTTGGCTCTATTTAAGGAAAGCCAATCCTTGCCAAGAATTGCGTCAAATTCCACTAGAGGGAGTATGATGAGATTTTCCAAGAAATTCAATCCACAAATTATAACAGGGGTGGACTTATACTCATGGGATGCAATGATTTCCCAGTTTTCCCTACTCACTGACATCTTCACTTCCATGATTTGTGGTGGTGCTGGGATTATTCTACTAAACTTTTGAGATATAAAAGAATGCATTGAACCTGAATCAAAAAGTATGTTTGCTTTTCTTGAATGAATAACTAGCGTACCTATCACTACTTCGTTGTCGGGGTTCAATTTGGCAGAAGTGATCGAAAAATCTATTCCTTTCTACCTTGGAGGTTGTTGGTTGCCTCCGAAAACCCTTGGATTGGTAAACTGATTTTCAAAATGACCCGGTTGTTTTCATTTATAGCATTGAACAACACGTTGAGGTTCGAACAGAGCGTTCCTCTCCTCTGTCGCAGCCGCGGGTCTTTCGTGCAGACAATTAACAGCTAAGTGTCTTTCCCTTCCACACCTGATTCATTTCCTCGTCCCCTTAAGGCAATTTCTAGTGTGCTTCTTTCCGCACATTTGGAAAGTGGGGTGCTGGATCTTCTAAGCACTGTTGTATTTATCCATCAGACCACCAGCATTGAAGTCCACCTTACGCTTCTGGTCCCCAGGATACCCCTGTGATTCCCCGATCTCTATTTTGACCTTCAGGGAACATCAGACAATTTCCTCATAGCTGTCGAAGTCATGGATCACTAATGCTTTCTGAAAGCTAGGCTTCAACCCACCAAAGAAGCAGTCAACTTTGCATTCGGGGGTAACGACAAAGCCGGAATCATAACATGAAATCCTTGTAATGTTTTCCTTGTACGCTCCAACAGATTCTTCATCTTTTTTCTTGAGGTAAAGGAAGTCTCGTTCCATCTTAAGCCGAAGGGTGTGGAGATAATATTTATCGAAAAACATCTTCCGGAAATCCTTCCATTCCAATGCCTCGATCTCCTCCTCAGGCTTCGTATTTTTGATCAACGTCCACCACTAATCCGCTTCACCCTCCATACGATAAGCCTCCATGAGAACCATCTCTTGTTCAGAAAATTTAAGGGTGGAGAATATCTTTTCAATGGAGTGTATCCATTGTTCAACGACCGTGGGATCAGATGATCCACTAAAAGTAAGAGTCCTTTGTCTCATGAAGCCCTCGATAGAGACTTGTTCTTTCTTGGGGGGGGGGGGGAGTTGAACGTTCATCTTGACCCGTGTTTCTATTCAAAACTTGAGTTAGCTGAGAGAGAAGCGTGAAAAAGTTAGTGATTCCCGCTCCCATTTGATTGGGCAACTCATTAGTACAATCATCACACTGATCATCACAATAGTTGTTAGCCCGAGTCCTCCTATTACCGACCATTGGCTGGAATAAAAAAAAGTTAGGGGTAACACATAAAGGGTAATCCAAAGACAAAAGTTGATTAATTATAAATAAACTTTTATTTCCTTACTCATGAGTCTATAGGATTCAATCTAGGATTTTCATGATCTACTTTCTAACATATATTCGTAGGGTCATTTTTTTTAATTCCCTTAATAAGGGTTCATACTATGTTTTTGAATTTATCAAAACATATCTCCCGGCAGTGTCGTAAACAAGAGTGCAACAAGGCCCGTTTTCATGCACCAGTTCACATTCGAGTCTAGCTCAAAGCGGTGTTTTCGGGTTTTACCCCTAGGATACATATGTGCCAGAGCCGCCTCTACCTGCTCGTATCCAGACATCGATGTATTTGTTTGATAAACCACTTAGTCAGTACTTACCAAAACATAATGATGTTTTTATTATACTTATTCCTGTATCTAAGGCTTTACTAGGGTTTCCTAATCCCAAAAATAACTAAACCTATCCTCTAATACCAAATATGACAACCCTGCTTTTATTACAAACATAAACATGATTTATTACAAAAAACTTCATTTGATACAAAAAAGAAGATCGAGAGGTTTAGTGTCTTTGGGGATTAAGATCATTACATAAAATCTTAAAACCTGAAATACAACATCCCTATTGGAAACTTTTTACATGACCACTACATTTCCTCGTACATAGAATTTCATGGGATAACCTGAGGACATGCATAAAAAAAGGGTGAGCTGTAAAGCCCAGTATGGGAATACACATGGAATAACATGAGGAGTACAATACATGTTAGAAAATAGGAATATCAATAGATCATAAATAAACCATGAACATAAAGGCATGATAAAGCATGATAATCAAAACATGGAAATGTGGAAACAAAACTTATCATGTAATTAGCATGAGACAAGGCTCATTGCACATGGAGCATGAGTAAATCCTCATTGCACATAAAGCATGAGTAAACCCTAGTTGCACATGAATTAGCATGAGTCAACACTCATTGCACATGACGTATCATGATACTATACTTTACCCAATGCATTGGAGCGCTATAAGGGTGCACCCTTCTTAAACATTTCATTTCATGCATAAGTGTGCCACATGGATCATAAAACATGGATTCATAAAACATAATCATTTATTACACGATAAAGGAATGTGTAATTCATAAAAGAAACTTTGTAATCAATAAGTAAATGTTCATAAAGGTGAATACCCTTGATGGAGAAATGGGCATGGTATCCACTGCACAATGGCATTGGCTTAGAAAATCGGTGCGATTTCGGCAGCGTAACGGCGTAACATAAGAATTCATAAAAATGGTTGATGAGAGAGAAAGAGGTTCCTCATCATATTTACATGTAATGGAAAGTAATGAGGTCATATAGATACATTCCCCTACAATTGTAATGGAATTTATATTCATGATACAAAATTATTGCTTGAATGTAAAAGAAGAGAGAGAAGTTCCATTCGGAATTTCGGCATAGTAACGGGTGTATATGGGAAGAATTTAATGAGAAAGAAAGGGGTCTATCATCATTAAAACAATAAGAGGGCAGTATGGAATAGGTGAAAAACCATACCCCAACATTCATAATTGAAATTAAAGGAGAAAAACAACTTAATGAAAATTGGACAAAAATGAGAATGGAAGAAAACCCCTTACTTGGAAGTGTGCTTCCAAAGGCTTGAGAGAGGCTTGAGAGAGGCTTCTTGGGAGATTAGGGTAGCTTGTAAGGATTATAGAGAGATTAGGGCAGAGGTTGGAAGAACTCTAAAGGCTTTGAGTGATGAGGAAGTGGGAGCTTGGGTGGGTTTATATAGGAAAGGTGAGGGAATTCTTTATTATTTAGGTTTGGGTCCCCTTACATTAAATTAATCCAAACCACCAACCATCCCATGGTTTTTGCCCATGGTTTTTGGAAAAGGGAATAGGAAAACAATATTTTATAAGAACAATGTCTGAACTTCTTAAAATAATAAGGTTTCTTATGTGGAGGTGAGTCACACTCCCATGGAAATTAATTTAAAAAGACAAGGTGTTTAACAAGTCTTGAGGGGTCCATTAATGCTTTTACAAGTAAGGCAAAAAAACCCAAAATCAAATTATTTTAATGGTAAAATATATATTGGCCGAAAATAAATCTTATAGTATTTTATTACATCACTATTGGGTCATTATGATGTCATAAAACACATTATATATTTAAACGGTATTTAATTTTTCCCCAAAAATTTTTTTGTCTCAGAAAATTATGAAAAAATCACTATTG
Organism: Viscum album; assembly: GCA_963277665.1. Classification (NCBI taxonomy): domain Eukaryota; kingdom Viridiplantae; phylum Streptophyta; class Magnoliopsida; order Santalales; family Viscaceae; genus Viscum; species Viscum album. Next base: position 323,842,823 of record OY728127.1, read on the forward strand.
GATAATTTCAACGTCCGAATTCCATATATAACATCTATTTTATCTAAATAATTTTATAAATATGTTAATTATCACTTTTAAAATAAAAACTGACATTTATCAAAAATTCACGGGTTTTGACAAAAATGGCTTTCATACCTTAATAAATATTATAATTGCATTAATAAAATTATAAGATCATTTATATTTAATAAAAATTAATTTAATAATAATATTTTACTAAAATATTATTTAATTCAATAATCCCTTAATTTAATAAAATAGAATTCTTAATTAAATAATAACTAAAAACACTATTTTTAATTTAAAAACTATTTACAATGTATCAAAAATGACAAGGAGGTATTTCCATTATTATGTACAAAAATAGAATACATGAACATAGTACTTGATATTTGTTACATAACCCCTTAAAACAGTTTCATAAGACCTAAGGGTGAGGTGTGCGATGGTGAAAGACTCTTGGGGTGGCTCATATAACATCGCTCGAGTGGTAATTTCAATCAACTTCCACTTTTCCCGTATACGGTCACGTTCGAGCTTGAAATGATGAAGCTCATCTTGGGCTTGGTCAAGAGCGAAGTCCAAAGATGCCACCTCTTTTCCGAGCTCCGACAAATGGGCTTCGTATGGGGAAATTCTACTAGATGAGGCCATCGCTTCTTTTGTCTGAGTAAATTGGATTTGTTAAAGTCCTATATTTATACTAATCATGTGATCACTGTTCAACGGCTATATTAGCAACGGTCAAAATTCTCAACATAAAACCAAAGAAGTTGACACTTTATATAAACATAAAGAGAAATTTAATTATATCTAGAGGGATTTCTGTTAATGAAACTTTGGGTCGTTACAAAGTATGACTACAAGGACAACAAGTATAAGTAAGATATGAAAGCAACCTGGAGCGCTTCAGAAGAAAGAACAAGTGAATTTGAGGTTTCTGACTCTGAAAAGAATCATGCCAATATGTGCTTCTTGACAAACACATCTGAGGTAACACTGGACACTCCTGCTTTAAATTCATATTATTACGGAGTTGATTCTGATTCTAAATCTGAAAATATGTCTACTGAAGAGTTATTTGAATATTTTAATATGTTGTCAGAAACATTTAACGAATTGAAGGAAAATTATAAGACCATGAAGAAACAACATGCTCTAACCACCTCTGTAAAATCTGCACTTGATGTAGAAAAGGAAAATAATGCTCAATTACTGAATGAAAATACTAAACTGAAGTTGTCTAATGACAAATTAAGGAAGGACTTAGAAAAATTCACAAATGGAAAATATAAACTTACTCAAATTCTAGGAAAAAAATTGGCATCAAAATTTACCAATGGAATAGGCTATCAGCCTAGATAGAGAAAATTTACTAAAACTAGATTTATTTCTAAATCTGGACAGAATGCTGCTAGTTTTAGGTTTGGAAATTCATATTCTTCAACTATTTATTCATATGGTTATAGATCAAATAAAGTTTATCTTTCAAAAAATGGTTGATTCTGTAGATTATATGAGACCCATGAGTTAAATATGGGTACCTAAGGCATTGATTTCAAACCTATGTGGACCTAAGAAAATTTGGGTAGGAAAATCCTTCTCTGTTTAAACTTGTTTTGTAGGAATCTTTCTTGAAGAGTTATCATAAGAATTTATGGTACATGGATAGTGTATGTTCAAAGCATATGTTTGGAGACTAATCATGCTTTAAAAACATAAGCAAAGTCGATTGAGGCCATGCCACCTTTGGTGATAACTCTAAAGGAATGATCATCATCCTAGGCCATATTGGTAACACTGATGAAATTTTAATTTCTAAAGTTTTATTTGTTGATGGAATTAAATATAATTTGTTAAGTATTTATCATTTGTGTGGTGATGGTTTTATTGTTAAATTTGAAAATGATTCTTGTAGTGTTTTTAACTCAATTTTTTTTAGTATTTTCTGATTTGAGAAATGAAAATGTTTATGCTATTGATTTGAATTCTTTATCTAGGAAAAACCTTAATTTCTTAAATGCATTTCATAAAGAGTCATGGCTGTGGCACAAAATATTTGGACATTGCAATATTTATTCACTTAGAAAACTGGCTAGGAAAGAATTAGTTAGAGACCTACCTAAACATGAATTCCCAACATAAAAAGTTTGTAATCCCTGTCAGAAGGTAAAGCAACATAAGTTTTCTTTTAAATCAAAGAAATAAGTTTCAACTTCTCAACCTCTCAAGTTGGTTAACATGGATTTGTTTGGACCTTCTAGAGTTTCTAGTTTAAATGGGAAGCACTATTTCTATGTCTTAGTATATGACTAAACTAGATATACATGGGTATAATTTTTATCTCACAAAAGTGAAGCTTTTTCTTACTTTATTAAACACTCCAAGTATGTAGAGAACCTTAGTGGACTTAAGATTAAGACCCTGAGAAGTGATCATGGTCGCGAGTTTGAAAATCATGAGTTTGAATCTTATTGCTCACACAATGGCTATAGTCACAACTTCTCTTCCCCTAGAACACCTCACTAGAATGGTGTAATAGAAAGAAGAAACAGAACCCTTCAAGAAATTGCAAGGACCATGCTTAATGAATATAACCTGCCAATTTAATTTTGGGCTGAATCTGTAAATATAGCTTGTTATATTATCAATAGATTTTTTATCAGACCTGTTCTTAAGAAGACCCCTTATGAATTCTAGAACAATAGGAATCCTAAGGTTAATTACTTCAGAGTTTTTGGTTTCAATGTTTTTATTCTTAAAACTGAGGATAATCTAGAAAAAATTGCATCCAAGAGTGATGAAGGTATCTTTTTAGGATATTCAATTTCTAGAAATGCCTATAAAGTGTTTAATAAGAGAACTAGGTGTGTGGAATAATCTGTTCACATAAAATTTGATGAAACTAATCCACATGAACCTAAACATCCTCTTGAAAATCGTGAAGAAAATATGTCTATTATGGACCTTAATGATAAAACCAAGGAACCTACTATAAAGACAACCAGTTCTGGACATATTCCAGAATCTGTTTCTATTGAACCCGAACCTAGAGAAGAACCTGAAATTTATAGTCCTAACTTTACTAGATCAACTAGGATTCTAAAGAATCATCTTTTGGATGCTGTTGTTGGTAATCTTGATAGAGCGACACAGACTAGAGCTTCTCTAAGAAAACACGTTTAAAAAAAAGCCTTTCTTTCACAGCTAGAAACTAAAAATATAAATGATGAAATCAATGATGAATTTTGGGTAATGGAAATTCCAGAAAAATTAAATAAATTTGAAAGAAACAAAGTCTGGGAATTAGCAGAGAGACCTAAGGACACTTTGACCATAGACACTAAATGGGTTTTTAGAAACAAAGTTGATGAGTCTAGAAATATAGTTAAAAACAAAGCTAGGTTAGTTGCACAAGAGTATAGTCAAGAGGAAGGAATAGACTATGAGGAAACCTTTTCCCCTGTAGCTAGATTAGAAGCAATTTGGATTCTACTTTCCTATGTTGGTCATATGAATTTCACGTTATATCAAATGGATGTTAAAAGTGCTTTTCTAAATGGTTTTATAGTTGAATATGTTTTTGTTGAACAACCACATGGATTTACTAACCCCCATTTCCAAAATCACGTTTTTAAACTTTCAAAATCTTTATATGGTTTAAAAAAACACTCCAAGAGCTTGGCATGATAGAATTAGTAATTTTCTTATTTCAAAGGGTTTTACTAAAGGGATTGATGATCCATATCTTTATATTAAAATAATTTCTAAAGATGTCTTGATAGTACAAATATATGTTGATGATATTATTTTTGGATCTTCTAAACATTCTTTATGTACTAATTTTTCAAAGAGTATGCAAAATGAATTTGAAATGAGTTTAATGGGAGAACTCAAATATTTTCTCGGATTTCATGTTTTTTTCAAAATGAAAATGGTATTATTTTGAATCAAAGTAAATATAAAAAGGATCTTTTAAAATGTTTTGGTTTGGATAGTATTAAGGAAAGTTATACTCTTATAACTACTGTCTGTAAATTAGACATTGATGAAACTGGGAAACCAGTGGATCAAATGAATTACAGAGGTATGATTGGAAACATACTTTACCTTACTGCTAGTCGACCTGATATTATGTTTAGTGTGTGCATGATTTCAAGATAATCCAAAAGAATCTCATTTTATTGCTATTAAATTTTTTTTATGTATCTTAAACATACTTCAAATTTAGGTTTCTTTTATCCAAAAAGACAATCTATTGAATCAATGAGTTATTCAGATGATGAATTTCCTGGTTGCAAAGAGAACATCTAGAACATGTCATTTATTGGGAAAATACATAATATCTTGGTGTAGTATGAAACATAATTCTGTTGCATTGTGTACTACTGAAGCAGAGTAAATAGCTGCTGGTAGTTGTTGTGCACAAATTCTATGGATGAAACACACTCTTTTGGACTATGGATATGACTTTAAGCATGTTTCAATTAACTGTGAGAACACTAGTGCAATTAATATCTGTAATAATCTTCTGTCTCACTCTAGGACCAAACACATTTATGTAAGGCACCATTTATTGAGAGATCATTACCAAAAGGGTGATATTACTCTTGAATTTATAGGTACTGAACATCAATTAGCTGAAATTTCTACTAAGCCGTTAAGTTCGAATAGGTTATGTTAGATTATACATGAGTAAAGAATGATTATCCTTAACTGGTAGAAACCTCACTGATATACCTCACTGGTAGAAACCTCACTGATATACCTCACTGGTAGAAACCTTACCGATATACCTCATCGGTATGGACCTCACAGATATACCTCATTGATTAGTGGATCTCACCGATAGGAATTCTCACCTGTATACCCTACCATTATGGATGCCCTGTTTTAAACATCGGTCTGCTGCTAGAATTTGTATCGTTTATACTCTACTTATAATATTTTAATTATTTATTTTATGATTCCTAAATAATAAAACTAAGTCTTAATTACTTCTTGAACCACCTCAATCCCTTTTCCCTCAAGCCTTAGCTCTCGAATATCTCAAAAACCATATGTTCCTCAAAACAGAGACGGAAAAAACCAAACTCCCTACTGTTAGAGATGACTTTGATGATCTGAATGCGAAGAAGTCGAAGAAAGATCTAGAATCATGTAGGAGTGTTAGTAGAACAAGGTCAGGGAGGCAACCAGTGAAGTCGCATTTAAAAAATAGAGTTATTGTGATCGAAAAGAAGCTATGAGTGGAATGGTTGTTGTCTAGTAAATCACTAGTTCTAGAGGTGCGGGAAGATCAGAAGTGGTTATAATGATTTTCGAACAAAAATGGCCCCTACTACCCGAAGCTGGTAAAACAGTTTTATGAGTTTGTGAGTTTTTAGAAATCATAAGATGAGAACCGAATGATTTCATTTGTGAATGTAAAGGAGATAGATTTTACTTATATTGAGTGGGCTGAATGCCTGTAGGTTCCACACAAAGGTGTTTCTGGATATTTCTCGAAATCAGTACCACCTACAAGTGACATATTTGATTATGAGACTGCCTTAGAGGAGCTCACCGGTAGTGGCAAGCAAAGACAGGTGGTGGCTGCTGAAATGGATGGGGAGAACATATTGTTTTTCAAGTTTGTTCATCATGTTTTAATTCCAATGAGAGGGGACTTTTAAAATTTGAGATATAAATATATTTATCTGTTACATCTCTTGAGACATGGTGTGAAAGTAAATCTGTGCAAGCTTCTAATGATTCAAATGGAGGATATGATCAGGAAAAAATCAAAGACCAATTCCTTATTATTTTCCAAGTTGATCTCATAAATGATTAAGGTAAAAGAAGTAGCTAAGTCTCAGGATGAGACAGTAGTGGTAAGAAACAACTTCTGTATCACAAGAACTGTATGTATATACATGAAGATAAACCGGAACCCATGGAGAGGAAAGTGGGTTACAGATGATAAGAATCTGTATGATAAGTTTAATCCTATGGATCATCCTTCAAGGCTTAAGGATGTGAGGGATCTAGGTCTTGGACCTGATGAAGAAGAGCCACAGTATAGTGATGATTCAGAAGAGGAAGTTTCCTCTGCATCAGATGGAGGAGATCCAGACTTGCCTCCTAGCCCAACACATGAAGTTGTGTTATAAGAAAAGGGAAGTACTTATTTGAACCTACATAGTACAGAAACTGTTTTGGGTATAAGAAATAAAGAGGAACCTATAGTTGAGGAAGACCAACACAGATCAGATCAATAAAAGGCTGGCCTAGAGAATGAGGAAAAAGAAATTGGATCTGAAACTGAACCATCTGCTTCTACCACATTGAGTTTGAGTCCTCTGATTGTAAGATCTGTTGTGCCTTTGGAGGCTATTCTTGATGAAGTTGATTGACCTGTTCCTACTCTTGAAGAACCTACTACTGCTGGAGAAATGGAGATAGTTTTGAAAGACTCTAATGAGGAAGACCATGCAGCTAAGGGTGCTGTTGCTGTACAAGAAAATGCACCAGTTGAGAGGGAGCATCCAACCAGGTTTGGTATTGTTTCAGTGGATGTTGAGTTTGAAGACTGGGCAGAGGAACCGGGATTTTTAGTTTATGGATTAGATTATCTAGAATCTGATAATGAGACATCTCTTCCGAGACCAAAAATCAATTATGATATTCAGTCTGAGATATTACCAGAAGATATGGTCAGAACACATGATTTGTATAATCTCAAGTCTGATCTCATAATCAGTTTTGTGGAAGAAATATGGAAAAGAGGAAGCTTCACTGGTGTCATCTATTCAATGATTATAAATGAATTTGTGGCCAGTATAGTGTCTGAAAGAGAACCTTTTGTGTTTTCACCAGCTGATATGTTCACAAAGAATGACTTATCATCTTTAAAGGGTGAGATGAAAGAGTCTTTGAGTGATTATGTTGCTGATTTAAAGAGTTGCTTTGTTGAAGAGATGAGCAATTTGGAAAAGTCTTTTGAACTCTCTCTTGGTTGAAATGTATCAACCTTTGTGGCAGAGATAGTAGATGAAGTCATAGCTTTCCAGAGTCGTATGTCTAGACTGGAAGAGGATATTGGAGTTCTAAAGAAATCATTTATCTATCTGGAATCCTATATGAGTTCGAAATCTCAACTAGACAAGTATTTGGCCTATGTGAAGAGTGTGGTGAGCCAAATGGTTTTATTTTATGAAGGCTTTAAAAAGTCTCTGGAGAATCATATCGGTGCCCAAGATTCTGCAGTGAAAAATCATGTTAGTGGGGTAACTAAGAGTTTCAAGGGAACTGTAAACTTATCTCTTTGTTCTTTTTCTTCCAAAACTTCAACGGATTTTGATCAGATTAGAGCTTTGATGAAGGAGGAGCTTGGTTTAGCATCAACCAGTGGCTCTATGGACTCATCTGATCTAACCAAAGTGGTGACATTTACTAGACATACCACTAGAGATATCATGAATATTGTTCAAGACTATATTAGAGAAGCTTATGCTTCTCAAAAAGAGGTGAAAGACAAGGAAGATTATTATTTACAAAGGGTTTATACCAAGCATCATCTCATCAACTATTTCAAGATTATGTTAGAAAACATGAAGCTACCACCAGTCAATCAATCCTTCAGAGAAAAAGTTAGTAAGCTCAGAGAATTGACACCTGCACTGGAAAAATTCATGGAGAAAAAGGATGATTTCATTTCTGCTATGGAATGAGGAGGAGGAATCATTATGGATTTCAGAAATCTCTTATTGCCTTTCTTGCATGTTGATGCTCGTCCAGTGATTGTACCTCCAGCTTTACCTTCCTCTACCTCTACTACTTCTCCTGCCCAGTTGACTCTAGGCCAAGCTATCCGAATCCATACTCCTATGATCACTCAGAGAGCTACAAAGTACAGGCCAAGAACAGTTTCTGTAGCTCAGCCACCTATGATCATCTCTGGTGTTCCTAAGCCTCCACCTGAATTCACCACACCTGAATCCTCTTCTGATCCCAAGGGAAAATATCATTATGAGGATGTGGATTGATCATTGTCTAGGATTTTTGATAGGAATCACTTGTATTTCTTTTTGGTTCATTTATGTCTTTCTTTGTATCTGTTTGCTCCAACAAATACATATGATCTTACTTTGTTTTACTCATTGTTACTTCTCTTCTCCTGTCTATCCTTCTTTCCCCACTTTTGGCTAATCACAAAGGTGGAGAAATACTATATAAGGGAAACATACATGTAGGAGAACTAATATCATTTATGACAAAGGGGGAGTAATACTATATTTTATGAGCTTAATTCATTTTCCTATGGTACATTTGTTTTGCATTTTATCTTTGATATATATTTTTTGTATTACACTATTTTCTTTGATGCAATTCGATCTAATACAATATCCTTGGATACATTACTAATTATTTTGGGCACATAATATCATAAGTTGTGATTATCATAAAGGGGGAGATTGTTGACCTCACCTATTTTGATAATCTCAATTATGCTTTCACATTCTTTTGTAATCCCAACTAATGTTTTTCTATATATTAATTATTTCAATCTATGAAATTCTATTATCATGTTGATAATAATATTAAAATAATCTTTGAAATATTTTAATCAATGTTTATCTATGTTTATATGAATTTTGAAATAATTCTAACTCAATCGGATATGTGTTGCATAAAGCAGATAACAGTTAGGTCCATGATATGCTTATAGATACTGATATAGATCTACCGGTACTTAGTCTACTGATATACATAGTCACCGATAAGCAAAGGTCACCGATACGCAGAGCTACCGGTTTGTATAAGTCCACCGGTAAGCACATGCCACTGATAGATCAAGTCCACCGACACAGATATCTACCGATGGAAATAGAGCTACCGATAGATCAAATCTATCGATATACACTTAATCACTGGTACAAAACGAAGCTACCGATATGCACAAGCTACTGATATGTATTGTTTACCGATACAGACTCCCCGATAAAAAATATCCATTGATACAAGTGAGCTACAAATAGAAGGATTCACTGGTACATAGAGCTACAGATAAAGAGTAACAGTTACCGATACAAGGAGCTAACGGTACAAGAACAAAGAGCTACCGATATGTTCTCACTGCTATACAAAGTCCACCGATACAAGTCTACCGATAGAGATCTACTGATGAAAGACCTCCAGTCACTAATACTTAAACTCTAATTTTGTCAACATTATTTATTTATTATGAAATGGTCATATTTGATGATTTTATTGAAATTAATGTTATTTAATGATAGTTGTTGGCATGTTAGGGAACCGTACCTAGTACCCATGAAAAGGTAATCATTCACATTTCCGGAGCTAAAATCTATAAAAGGAGTGAAAAATGTCATGCAAAAATATATAGGAAAGAGGGTACACAAAAAGGGAAAAGGAATGATGTAAATTGGTGCATACATGAAGATTACATCCATACTCGAAGAACACTGGACATACACCAAGAGATTCATAAAATATGATAACAAAACACGAACATCAGTCAATGAGTGAAGATCTACAACGAGCTGGTCATACACTCAAGCTCATCATGATAAACATGAAAACCAAGGAAGAAAACAACAATCTGTTTGCCAAACAAAAAACCAGAGAAGGACTCAGAAGCATCTCTATCAAATAAAAAGAAGTGAAGAGCTACACTTCAAATCACTAGAGCATTCTAAACTCATATCTACTCTCTTAGAGATTATTCTATTTACATTTCAAGTAGTGTGTGTTCTCTGTATATTTTATACACACACGGTCTCTTATTCGAAGCTGGAGGATTTCTAAATCGTCACACAAACAATCCATAACTATTTTGTATCCCACTGTGGATAGTGTTAGAGGTCAAGTAGGACCTGAACAACCAGTGTGCTATTGTTTTGTTTTTCCATGTAGAACTGTGGTAGAGGTCTTAGTAAGTAGACAGTCTATGTACTGTTGTTTACCCCGATCTAGGGTGTGGATCAAATTTATATAAATTTTTTGAGAGGACATAGTCTTGTCTTGAGACTGAACCTCTTAGATATATCTGCTATGCATTTTAGATTAAGTCTAAAGTATACTATATACTTTATTTTCCGCTGCTAATTACATTGAAATACAATTTGTTTTAAAGTTACTTTGATAGTTAATATAGAAAGTGTTTGGACTTATTATAAACCAATAAGTTAGTTTCAAAAGCTAATTTAATCTTCTGATTAAATTAACTGAGACCTAACCAATCTTTGAAAAACTAATTGAACATTTACAATCTTTATAAATTCACTACAGTTTAACTTACTTTTTGAATTGGGGGATTTTAAGAGAAATATTTTTAACAGAAATTGTAATTGGAACTCAATTCACCCCCCCCCTCTGGAGTATCTACCCTGACCAAAACATTTCAACTATTCCTCTTCTCAAGTCTGATAGTTTAGGGTCACACTCATTCAAGGTTATTCTATCAGGCTCTCCTTCTACATCTAATTCACATTGTCTTATGAGAATTATATGTATCGTTATAGCTCATTGATGCTCAAATCGCGTGGAATAGTTCTTGGAAATTGATCTATCGATTTATAAAAATATTGAGGTGTAATAATTTCATTATTAGTTCCTCATAGTGATATTTTTCCCAAAATTTCATCCCATCACATTCTGTCCAAACATCATGGGTTGTTGGGGTTAGAATCATCCTACATTGATTTCATTGATTTCTAGGTATAACATTTAAATTTCAGTAATTCTCCATAGAATATTTCATGAATTTATATTCCAAGGAATATTGGACATGTTGTTCATTACATCCCCCTTCTCTCAACATTTATTTGATTCTAATCTTGAGAAGGAATCGAGTTTACCATTCGTCTGACTCCGACATCAGGGTATCATGCTTCGCCTGTATAACCCCTACATTATTAATGCATGTGTGATTATATGGTCCATTTTAGGTGTTATAATGTGTATATAAGGACACGTTAGTCAAAATTCACAACTCAAAAATTTTTGCAATTGGAAATCATGCCTTCATTTTCATCGTGTTTTCTCATCCAATATGGTGATGAGCTCTCTTGGTGGAAGAATGTTTTTTTCAACTACTACCAAGATTATGATAGGTTTTATACCTCCATGGCCATTTTATTTCCATATATATACATAGTAATCTTGGTCCTTCTAATGTTAAGGAAGGATGTTTTATTTTATCTCATATATTTCTATTTAGACATCCATGGGGAATGTTCTCCCTTAGTTATAAAGAATTAGTCATCTTCTAAGGTTTCAATAGAGGATTTGGATCCAGATGTGAATCCCCCCATTTTGATTCTCTTATTATTCCCTCCCATGGGAAGGATGTTTCTACTCGATATCTGACATAATTGACTTCACATCCTATGGCCACAGGTGCCTCTAGTGTATTAGTTGATGGTGGTGTTTGGGAATATATTCTCATTTGGTATGTTTGTTGATGACTTGGCGTTGGAAGTGATGGTTCATTCCTATTATCCCTATATTCCCAATTTTGTACTAGAAACATCTTAATAAGGGAAAAATTGGCTTCCTCATATTATTTTTTTACATATTAGGTCCTTCCTTCATATGATATTTCTATTGGGGCCCCCTCTCTAAGGATTCATTTTTGATGCTGATGAAATATTTTTGTATAATAAATCATTTGTTTTTTTAGATGGTGATGATGCTAAGGGTGTGGCATGTGATGGTTTCCATAATGGGAAGACATATTAGGTGGTGAAAACTGATACTCGAGGATGTCATCTTAATTAAGAAAACTCAAAGAGGTGACCAGGGCTTTTCGTATAGTAACTCAGTCATTTATATCCACTGGCCATAAAAAAAAAGGTTCTTTGTAAATGATATCATTAATTATTTGGAATTTTTGGGGTCTTAACTCTAAGGATAAATGAGTTTTCCTATATCCAGTTTTTTATGATATTGACATTAATAGATCATATAGATCCAATATTATAATCATGGAGAATATTAACAGCGATAATGAAACTATAGGGTAGAGATTTATTATAAAGTTAATGATATGATTTTGATTTAGGGAATGGTTATGTGATTTATTCATTAGGTTCTACATTTTCTTCATCTCTCAAATTTTTATTATGGGTATGAAAACTGGGTTCATCCAAACTATTTGTTGTCCACATCATAAATACAATGTATTGTCTAGTGTTTTCATTATTTTATAAAACATACACTATAAGAATGTGATATACATTATAAATTAATGTAGGATCTTACCTTTTAGAGATAAGGTGGGGTCTGGTGTTTTGACACATCTCATGTATGTAGAAACAATGTTTATATCAATGGCTAGAAGAATTAAATAAATATATTCATTAAACTCTTGGTGGATTATGGATTCTATTGAGGTAATTGTATTTTTTATGGAAATATTAGTTAGAATATAGAAGAAAAATGCTCTCTTGGGAATGGGAAGGCCATAACTGACATATTTTAGATCTAGACAATGTATCTTTATGAAATAGTACTATTAAGCCCCAATTTGAGAAGGTATAATTGTGAAGCCTTTCGTTGAATGTATTATTTTCATAATCATTATATGGATTTATAATTGGATGAACTATTTCAATCATATGGAGGAAGAATATCTCATGAAAATAGAATCCTCAAATCAATACCCTGGAACATTCCATTGGTTATCAGTGAACCTGAGGGGAGTATAAACTATATAGAGAAAGTTATGGCCTCTTTAATAAGGGATTGCAACCATGAAAGAAACCATAACTAGGATTTAGTTTAAATGATTTTGATTCTAATATAGATGGGGGAATTGGATTTTATAGTGTTTTAGTGTGCATTATGTTCATGCAAGAGATATTATATTGGGATATATTTAATGGAATCTCATTGTGGGTTATGTTAATGGAATCAAGTTATGGTATAGATTTGAATGGGTATCCAGTTCTCTTGAATATGAATTATATTATTTCATGATGTTTTCTGGTTTATTGGGTTATCATTAAAGAAAATATTTGATCAGTTGTGGCCCATGGATACATCATCATTTTGATTGATAATTGGATCGTTACGATGATTTTTTAACTAGAGTACACAGTTCTAGAGTACTACTTGTGTAATTGTTTTGACATCCTGGATTAAATTAACATACTACTAAACGTTAACAAAAATATTTTCTTTGGGTGATTTAGGCTAACAGAGGATCCTGAATTTTTTATTTCATAGATTCAATAAATGTACCATTCAACAACACAGATCATTATATGTGGATACAAGCATGTTTTATGAAGGACCTGTGGGATTATAGTTATTGGTGCTAGGATTCCCTATTGAAAATGATCGTATAGTGTTAATTCTTAAGTAATAATGATATTACCACAAATGATAATGATCAACGGAATGGAATCATCTTTGTCTTGTGTTCGATTAGTTGTGTGGCCCTAAATTTCAAAACTGTGTGAAAACCTTTTTCACTGTTGAATGGGACAATAGTGTATGGGACTGAAAAAGTCAGTGGATGGTTTTTTAAATGAGTGGAGACTCATTGATGGATTTAATTGATACATGATTTCCTGTGTAGTTTCAAATTTGATGGAATGTATTTTTTTTTTCATGGTCGTGGAATTTTTATACTATGTGTTGTGGGAGTTTAGGATCATATTTATATAATGTTTTCCTTTCACATTCATCTTCATTTAGGTTCAGGTGATTTCTATTGGGGATAATCCTAATTTTTAATTTTTTTGAAGGGGAATCTTCATTTTATCTTTGGGGGATGCTTCTATATATTATGATCCCTCATAAATAACATATTTGTAGTCACGTTGGTATATTAGTCCATTGGTTTTCCCCAACATCCTGACTAAGGAAAAATGTAGATGTTTTGTGAGATGAATGAGTGATGAGGAGTGATAGTCTATTTTGGGATAATATGGGATCAGGGGTTCATATGTTCATTTCATATTATGGTTTAGGAAATTACATTGATGTGGAGGCTCAAGTGATGGTTAGTGGGATCAGATTGTGTAACATGATTTAATTTTTTACATTTACGGTGGAATCTGACTCAAAGATTCAAATTAATATTCATTAGGAGAAAATAGAATCTTCATGGGACCTGACATACATCATTAAGATGTTCTGTATGATTTTGGATTAGGGCATTATGGTGAGACATACTTGGATGGAATGGAATGATGTTGTAGACAACATGTCCAATAATGGGATAGATAGTTTAAGATTAATTATTTATTGTTCACTAGTTCATTACCTCATGATTTAAATACATCTCATCCTTTTACGGATCTTCTAATACAAAAAATGTGAATTGTTGTTCTTATTCTGTAAAAATTTCATTTTTGGACATTCAATTCATGGAGGGAAAAAAGAATTTGATGTTGAATGACGTACATCCAATGGATTAAATTTTTCTACTAAAATAAAAAAGTATCATGTAATTATATTTAATAATATTCATAGAGAGTAAAATGATTACTCGACATTAGGAAAAGTATTATCAAATAAAAATTATATTGTAATGGACCGAACCTCTCTGGTCTATTACTTTGTGAAAATGTGGTGTTGGAGGTGTTCCGGGAGGTCAAGGTGACTTATCCCCAACACTTTACCAAATTTCCAGTACTGTGAATAGTGTTTCCAGTTTTATGAACAGTAACGGTAGGTGAATAGTGTTTCTATTGGTGAGGTTCAGTGAACAGTGTTTCTTTAGGTGAGGTCTATCGGCAGACTTGTACAGTGTCTCCAGATCGGGAGGTGTACAGTGTTTCAAGATCGGTAGACTTGTACAGTGTTTCTAGATCGGTAGGTGTAGAGTGTTTCCAGATCAGTAGACTTGTACAATGTTTCTAGATCGGTAGACTTGTACAGTGTTTCCAGATCGGTAGGTGTACAGTTATTCAAAATCGGTAGACTTGTACAGTGTTTCGAGATCGATAGACTTGTACAGTGTTTCCAGATCGGTAGACTTGTACAGTGTTTCCAGATCGGTATACTTACACAATGTTTCTAGATCGGTAGGTGTATAGTGTTTCCAAATCGGTAGACATGAACAATGTTTCTAGAGTGGTAGGTGTACAGTGTTTCAGAATGGTGAAGTTTATCGGTAACCTCTAATGGTGAGGTGTATCCGTAGCCTCTAACGGTGAGGTCTATCGGTAACCTCTAATGGTGAGGTCTATTAGTAACCTCTAACGGTGAGGTCTATCGGTAACCTCTAACGGTAAGGTCTATCGGTAACCTCTAACGGTGAGGTCTAATGGTGACCTTTTCTTTCCTTTTCCAAATTTTGAGTATGTGAACAGTGTTTCCAGCTTCCTATAGTTTCACCCCTTAGACGTTTCCTTTGACAGAAAATACATTTAAAGCCTTATTTTAAGGACTCTTAAGGCCGATTCAAATGCCATAAATCCTATATTAATTATCCCTATATCTCAGGATGTTTTTACTTGGCCAAACCGCATGGGAAAATGTGATCCGCTTTTAATGGAGAATTAAAGGTATCTTAAACTGTCACCCCATTAAATCTTCAAAAGGGACAAGATATCATCCTCCCTTGTTCTTCCTCTTTTTTCTCGGCTATGAGACGCTAGAACCTTTTAATCCTACCCGTATGAGTTTCAAAATCAAAACCTATTCCTCCGATTGGTTCCGCTCTATTTTGGATGCAATTGAGCTGTGTTAGTCAAACATCCATATAAGGTATGTTTTATCGTCGTTCCTTTGGGGATCATCTTCTCCTGCTTCTCCCTTCCATATTATACCATGTAATCTCCATGATTCTAATGGGGTTTACTTGGGGTTTGGTTCGTGTTGTCGTACTGTGGCATCCTCCGGTGGATGTAGTTGTCGTGAGAGAAGGATTGTGACCCGTTTTGTGGATAAAGAATGTCAAGAATTGTTGAGGTAGGGGATTCATTGCTTCTCTATTCTTTTACGTGAAACAGTATCATTAGCATATTTTATCCCAAGGAATCACAATGGAATTGAAATAATATATATTTGAACTCGATAAATAAATTGATATCAATCGTATGTTATTGCCTCTTGTTTTTCATGATAGTGTGATATCTATGCTTTCTTTGTTTAGTTGTTTGTTCTCGATGAAAATATATAAAGAACGTAAGACGAGATTAATTAATGAATGTTGGCTAAAGATAAAGAGGCATGAAAAAGAAACTAGTTCTTATTGTAATTTGATGTTAATCAAATTAGTAAAGTAAGCATGATTAATTATTTGTGATCGCATACTAATTAGGTTTCCCAAATTTGGAACCTACGTTTAATAAATCTATTAATTCAAGATGGATTAAGGAACCACTTGTTTCATAATTTCTAAAAGGGTTCTGAGTTACCCTCTTGATTGTTAAACGGCTAAGATCCCATTGATATGATTGTTTTTTTCCTACTTCTTGTGTTGTGATGTGAGCCTTGGTGGCTGTTGAGATATGTGGAGGCATGAAGACTTTTGGTGGTGGTAGCACATGATTCCTAGAGTGGAGAGATGCATCGGTTTATGCATGTGGGTGTCGGGGAGGACAATAGGGATGATGGAATTGGATGGATGTGATTTTTTTATTCTTGTTGATTCATTGGTTGATTATCTACTTTACTTTTCCCCAATGCTCAAGGCAGCTGGTCTTGATTACCCTTCTTCCGAAAGATGCGAAGACACACGGGGTATGCCACGTGCTTTCCGTGTTTATCCTCTCAAGGGATAATGGGTCTACGCTCTTGCTATAGGCGGCAATGACTCTACGGGTAGTGCATCTACTCACCGTGTTGACCCCTTTGTTTTTAGTAGCATAGAATGCTTTTCTAGAATGCCTGGGAATATTTGAATGTAATTCTATAATGAATAATTGAATAAATGGTGTTAACTCATGGGGTTAGAGTTGCTAGAACATAATGACAAGGTTTTAATTTGGTTGGTACAGTATATATTGGGTGTGATGTTAATGATGAATAATGTTAAATTGTTCATGGCTAATTAATATTTAAAGTATTAATTAACGTAAAGTGGAACTGATAAAAAGGGAATGAAGTAATCTAATAAAGCTTTTCAAATGGTTGTGTGCTTATAAGATTCCCAGTCTTAGAAGTAGCAGCCCGGAGTCTGAGAGACGTTAACTACAGTTGTGTCTAAGAATAGGTAATTCGCATAGTGTGGTAGTGAGAAATAATATATTCTGTACTTTTTAAGTTTCTATATGATACTCCACCCTGTTAGTAATGGAATCTGACACCCCGGGGATTCTGAGCCCGGGGGAGGGGGTGTTTTCCCCAACTTTCTGGTGGGAAGATGAATGGTTGACTACCCCCTTTGGCCCCTCTCTCTTCTCTTGGTAGATACTTATGCCAACATGAACAACAGTTAGTTTCTCCATATATGTGTGTATAGGGATGTAATGGATTGTGGTTATTTCACACACATATATTCTGGATATAGTATCCTATGGACTACTATAGGTGTAACCTGTATAGGCTGTGATGGCTTGAGGATCCCTACTCGGTGTATGGGATGTAATGGCTTGAGGTATAATACCCGACATATGATACACGTTATGCGGGAAGTGGTGGATCCTAGAACATACTAGGCAACTTTTGGTTGTGAGGATGGTGTGGTTCTTTGCCCAGGTGTCTGCGGGCAAGCCTTTGTGGTGCACGAGGTGCAAATTGTGGTGCTTCACCGAGGTGTCTACGGGCAAGACTTTTGGAGAGAGATGCATAGGATGTGAGACGTTGGGGAAAAGTGTAAAACTAGTGGGAAAGTAGTAGTGGGGTACCCTTGATATTCTTTAATATATGCTATATTCTTGTATGCGTTACTTGGTGAGAGTGGCCATGGTGAGGTTGGGAACTTAGTATACCTGTTTTGGTGACGAGTTAGTTTCACTTGTTGTTCACTGTGATTTAGTATGCTTTCTTAACTTTTTTCCGAGAGGCTTCAGGGAGGATCCTACTAAGTATACTGTTATACTCACCCTATGTATATATAAACTGTTTTTTAGGTCACTTGGATCCGTTTGGAGATCAAGCTCGTTTCTACTAGCTTGGGGTTGTTGAAGTTGTTCGAGCTTGTGGTTACTGCTGTTTTACTTAATTTTGGGTAATTGCAATTTTTCTCTTCTAGTTGTAGTACTTTTTCATGACATTTCATATTTGTACTTGGGTTTCTTTTATATTTCAGTTCTGATTTGGAGTTGATTGGTGTCTGTCTTATCTCTCTCTTCCACATGTGTTCTCAATAGTAGAAAAATCGTTGTTAACATCGTCAATTTGACGTCGGTTTCTTATAAACTGACATAATTTTTTTTTACAGAGAACTTTGGGCATCGGTTTTCTAAAAACCTATGCCAAAAACTGAAGAAAAATATTTTTGGCGTCGGTTTTTTTAAAAACCGACGCGTAAAATTTAAAAAAATGTTATGACGTCGTTTTTGATGAAAACCGATGCAAAAAATGTAAAATAAATTTACATTCCTATAGATAATTCCCTAATCTCTAATTTGACTGGTTATGGAGAAAAAATGGAGTTACTTATTAAAAGTTATGGATGTTGGAAGATGATCTTCTCTAAAAGAAGTCTTAATTAAGTCCAACTTTCAAAGGCCATAACTTTTAATCCGCAACTCCGTTTTAGCTCCACAACCAGTCAAATCGAAGCTTAAGGAATTTTCTAAAACCCGGAATTTTTTTTTATGTTTTCGCAACACTTTTTATAAAAACCGACGCCAAAAATATTTTTTTTACTTTTTGCGTCCATTTTCATAAAAACCGACGCCAAAACTGTTTTTTGTTTTTCACATCCATTTTTTTAAAAACCGACGCAAAATGTTTTTTTTATCTTTTTAACATCGGTTTATTTAAAACCCCACGCCAAAAATGAAATTGATTGGATTTTTTGGCATCGGTTTTCTTAAAAAACCGAAGCCAAAAGACCAACATATATCCTCCATTGTGTCGGTTTCAAACAAAACCGACGCCAAATAGTATTCACCAATACATGGGATCAGAATCTCAATTTTTTTCACAACGTGCGTTCAACTTTTTAAAATCATGCCTAAATTTTCATACAAATCAACCTAAAATATTTTCATTTACTATATATAAATCTATTTCTCCTTCGTTCATCATTTTCATCCTCTTTGAATCAATCAAGTTTTCAATGCGGCATCAATCGTTAATTTGAATACGATATGTATTCTATTAATTTATTTTATTTATTATTAATTTCATTCATTTATAAGAAAATCTATTAGATTTTATATAATGGTGATTTACTTTTATTATCGAGTTAAAAATATAAAACATTCGGATGAGATTTTCCAAGCTTGGTGTATGTTTATTTATCGATTGTTGTTTTCATTATCGCATGAGTTCTACACTAAATATAAGAGATATGATGATAAACAACATATCATTTCCATGGAAGATCAAAAAACAATTGAAATTTGTTTGAAGTATTATTTATATTTTATATCTTTTGGTGTATGTGATTTTAATTCGTGTTTATCTTGTTTCCTTTAAAAAAAATTTGTATCAATCGAAACTTTGACATGTTCAACTTCCGAAGGCCATAACTTTTGATCCATAACTCCGTTTTAGCTCCACGACCAGTCAAATCGAAGATTAGGAAATTATATAAAACATATAAGAAAAACAATTGCTTTTTGGCATCAGTGTTTGTAAAAACCGATGCCAAAATAGGTTTTTTCCATTTATGGCGTCAGTTTTTTTCAAGAACCGATGCCGAAACTATTTTTTCACCATTTTGGCATCGTTTTTTAAGGAAAACGACACCAAAAATGATGCGAATGAGTTTATTTGGCCTCTATTTTTAACAAGACCGATGCTAAAAAGCAAATGAAATATGTTTTTGGCATCAGTTTACAAAAACCGATGTAAAAAGTCATATTTTTTACGTCGGTGACTTCATCGTCAGTTACAATCCGACGTAAAAAATAAATAAAAACCGATGTTAAAGTCCTTTTTTCTAATAGTGTCTCTGAGAGGGTAATACCTTCCATTTGTGTGTTTACTATACCCTCGGTGCTAGTCGCCAACCTGGGGCCTACTAGAGGCGGGACTCGGGGGTCATTATCTCCCTTCTCACTTTACCGACCTAGGAGGGGTGCACTTTGTGGGGAGGGGGTCGTGACAGAGTGGTATCAAAGGCCTGGTTGAGGGATAGGATGGAGTTTGGAGTTAGGCACAAGTGTGGCTGCATGGGTTGGTAGGGAAACAATGTCATTCATGTTTAGAAAATGAGGTAAACACTGGATACCGGCTGAGACATAGTCGTTTAGGGCCCCCTATGATCTGATGTATGGGCCATTATGTTTATAATGGCGACTAAACAAGGTAATACTAGTTTCAGGGTAGAGACCTAGGAAAGGATCATGCATCATTCTTCTTGTGAATTTGTTTTAATGGGTAGACCTTGGGATAGGTTAACCTAAAATGAATAAATGAAAACAATAAATTAATTAATATTTGGACATCTATATTCCAGGTTTAGGAGCTCTAACGGTTTGTTATTTTATAGGTATGGCACTAGGTCTACGTCCTCATTAGGTTTGCACAAAAAATGTCTGGTAGGTTGTTCTAGCAGAACACCGTAGGGTAGAGGTTGACGACGATGACACATGGAGGAAGACACTTCGAGTGTTTCAGGACCAGAGTCTACAGCCATATAAGGGCTATGTTTTAGATGCAGTCACGAAAGACTGGTTAGAGGAGGTCGAGATCGACTTCAGTTCGATTATTTCTCGTAAGGAGAACTGGGTATCCTTGGTTGTGACAATGCTACATGGAGCTACGAGGCAGTGGTGGTTCTTGTTCCTCGGGGATCGTGAGGAGTTAGCGATCTCATTGGAGGAGTTATGAGACAGGTTTAGAGTCGAGTTTCTTTATTCGACTACGAAGGCATCCAGTTTCCAGTAGCTTCTTACCCTTCGATAGGGGAGCTCCAGTGTTCGAGAGTTTGGAATCCATTTCAAGAACCTTTTACGATATGATTCAGACCTACTGCTAGATGAGGATGCTAGAGCAAGGCATTTTGATGAGACTTTGCATCCAGATATCCAACCCCAGGTCACCCAATTTATGCTGAAGACATATCTTGAGGTGCTGGCGAGGGTAGAGGTTATCGAGAGGGCTTGGGCTAGGACAGGATCATCACGAGAGGGGAATTGGCATGATTCCACATGAAGCAGAGCTGTGGTCTGGGGTTCTCGGTTTTCAGGGAAGAAGAGTTTTCGTTCACCCGAGGGTAGGTCTGAGCCCTTCACATCTCGTTTCACCAGAGGCAGCAACTCACAGGACTATTCCAAGGGATCAAGCACATGTTTTTCTTATGGTGTTCATGGTCATCAGCTGCGGGAGTGCCCGACCTTTTAGATCAGCCATTATATGCTAGGCACTATGCTCCAGGTTCCTCCGTTGAGGCAGTTCTAGTTGAGGCAACAACAGCCAGTTGCACCAGCTTTAGATCAGCAGAGGGTAGATGGGGTGGGTAGAGGACATCCCCATGATGCTCCACGTCCTCAGAGAGCAGAGTGCGGCTGTGGTGGTGGTCGTCATCAGGGTCAGAGAGGCCATGGAGGAGGTCGTGGTCAGCTTCATGCTCTAGCGTTTCTAGCTCCAGGCGAGCCAGACATTGTCTGAGGTACCCTTTGCATGTTTTCTACCTTAGTGTATTCCTTGTTTGATTCAGGAGTGACACACTCCTTCATATCACCTACCCTTGTCCATGCTTTGGGACTTGAGGTAGAGAGGATTCCAGTGCCCTTGGCGTTGACTACACCAGTTGGAGGTCGAGCCGACTTGTTTGAAGTATGTAAAGATTGTGAGCTAGTGTTGGGGAAGCACCACTCCTAGTGAGATTTCCTATGTTTTTGAATACAACAATATGATGTCATCCTCGGCATGGTTTGGTTGTATTCGGTGCAGGATATCGTGCATTGCTTCAGGAAAAATGTCATCTTCATTGGTGTAGATGGAGATCAAGTGGTGTTTGTTGGTGAGAAAGATCCTGGGATGGGTCATAGGCGCATTCCATCCTTATCATGCATGATGGCTAAGTTGATGCTGAGTTCTTCAGAGGGTCAGGAGCCGGCGTTTCCAAGGTTCATAGAGGAGTACCCTGATGTCTTTCCCGAAGAGGATGTAGCATTACCCCCTTGACGAGAGACTGAGTTTGGGATTGAGCTGCAGCCAAGAGTGTCTCCTATATATATTTCTCCATATAGGATGGCCCCTTATGAGTTATGAGAACTAAGTATGTAGCTTGATGGTATGTTACAGTGTGGGTTTTTTTTGCCATGTGTGTCACCGTGGGGTGCACCAGTTTGGTTCATAAAGAAGGGAAACAGTAGTTTGTGGTTGTGTGTCGATTATCGTCGCTTAAAAAAGTGAAATTAAAGAATCTATATCCTCTTATACAGATTGATGATTTATTTGATCAACTGAAGGGTGAAATTTGGTTCTCAAAGATCGACTTGCGGTCAGGATATCATCAGATGCGTGTAAAGGATGAGGATATCCCGAAGACTGCTTTCTGTTGTCGTCATGGTCATTATGAGTTCGTTGTAATGCCGTCCTGCATGACGAATGCTCCGGATATGTTCATGGGATTGATGAATGATGTGTTATGTGAGTTCCTGGACAAGTTTGTGGTGGTTTTCATCGATGACATCCTTGTGTACTCCACATCTGAAGAGGATCATGCAGAGCATCTACAAGCCATTTTGGGAGTTCTTCGCCAACATCAGTTGTTCGATAAGTTGTCGAAGTGTGATTTTTGGGCTCGAGAAGTCTGTTTCATGGGGAATGTGGTGTCACAATAGGGAGTAGCTATGTATCCATCTAAGATAGAAGTAGTTGTTTCTTGGGAAGCCCCCAAGACAGTTTCAGAGGTGCGAAGTTTCCTTGGGCTCGTAGGGTACTACAAGAGGTTCTTATCCAATTTCTCATGAGTTACGACTCCTCTAATAGCTTTTAATAGAATGTATTAGGCATTCATATGGACTGATCAGTGTCAGGAATCTTTCGAGTATCTAAAGAAGAAGTTAGTAAGTGCTCGAGTTCTTTGTATTCCAGCTGAGGGAGTTCAGTTTGATGTTTCCTCGATGCTTCACATCTAGGGTTAGGATGTGTCCTCATTCAGTAGAGTTCAATTGTTTCTTATGGGTCTCGAAAGTTACATCCCCATGAACGTAACTATGCCACTCATGATCTTGAGTTGGCATCCGTGGTGTTTTCTCTGAAGTTGTAGAGACATTACCTCATTGGTGAGCGGTTTGTGGTTTTCACACATCATAATAGTTTGAGGTGTGTTTTCTCTCAACGGGACTTGAACATGAGACAGCGTCGGTGGATGGAGTTATTACAGGAATACAACTTTGAAATATCGTATACAACTGGAAAAGGGAATGTTGTAGCTGATGCACTGAGCCGGATGACATGTAGTAATGCTGTGCATGAATCCGGTGATTCCTAGAGAGTAATGGAAGAACTGTCAGCATTACATCTTGATATGGGAGAAGTTGGGGGTAGAGGCTGTCTTTTTCAGATGATGATACAGTCATCCCTGGTGTATAAGGTGGAAAAGTCCCAGTTGGGAGATCTAGAGGTGGAGGTCTCGAGAGACCGAGTTGTTTGTGGTGAGGCCCCTGATGGTTGGTCTGAGGATGAAAAACACCGAGTGTTGTACCAAGGAAGTCTTTTTTGTTCCTTTGGAGATGCACGAGACGATTCTTAGAGAGTTCCACAGTTCGCCTATAGCATTACATGCTGGTGTGAAAAAGATGTACCGATCCTTGAAGAGTCAGTTTTGGTGGCCTGGGCTGAAGCATACGATTGCAAAGTTTGTGTCTCGATGTTTATTTTTCAAGAAGGTGAAGGCCGAACACCATGTTTCTGTTGGTCTTCTCTAGCCATTAGATATTCCTCAGTGGATGTGGGAGGACATCTCAATGGACTTTGTTACAGGATTAACTCGAGCTCCGAGAGGACATGATGCTATATGGGTGTTAATGGACCGTTTAACAAAATCGGCCCACATCATAGTGATCGAGGAGTCGAGGTCAGTGGAATTTTTGTCGAGGTAGTATTTGGAGGAGGTGGTGTGTCATCATGGAGTCCCTAGGACGATCATTTCTGATCGGGATCCTCATTTTCCCTCCAGGGTGTGGAGGGGTCTCCAACATGCTTTTGGTTCTCAACTATGACTTAGCACTACTTTTTATCCTTAAACAGATGGTCAGACTGAGTGAACCATCCAGACATCTTGAAAACATGTTGCGCTCTTTTGTTCTTGACTTTTGAGGTTCATGGATGAGGCACTTACCCTTGGTGGAGTTCACTTAAAATAATATATTTTACTCCACAATTAGAATGGTTCCATTTGAATCCTTGTATGGCCGACCATTCTGTTCTCTATTGTGATAGACTGGGGTGGGAGAGTCAGAAATTCTCAGAACAGAACTAGTGCAGAATACAACAGAGATGGTTCAGGTGATTCGTGAGAGGATTAAGACAGTGCAAGATCGTCAGAAATCATATGCTGATCAAAGAAGGAGACCCTTAGTGTTTAATGTTGGAGATCATGTGTTTCTGAAGGTGACTCCCCATCATGGGCAGCGAAGGTTTGGTCATGGAAGTAATCTTTCTCCCCGGTTTGTTGGGCCTTTTGAGGTTTTAACTCATGTTGGAGCTGTGGCATATCGAGTAGAACTTCCACCATAGATGAGTTAGATACATGATGTTTTCCAGGTATCTCACCTCCGTCATTATCTTCATGATGACTCTCACGTTATCGATTGGGGAGAGATCGATGTTGATGATGATGCATCCAACAAGGAGCGACCTGTGGAGATCCAAGACCGCAAGGAGAAGGTGTTTCATGGGCGTTCTATCCCCTTAGTTTGTGTCTTGTGGCGACATAGTGGCATGGAGGAGAGTACCTAGGAACATGAGTCACAGATATGTGCTCAGTACCCATAGTTGTTTGATGTTTAACTCTTTTCATGTAATTATGTTTCCTTTATGGTTAGACCTTTCATGTGATATTTATGAACTTCTCTTGTTCCTTTTTTGGCTTCCTCCCTTTTTGAGAGGTATCTGGATGGGTGATTGTTCGAACCCCATTTCTTTTTTTTCTCTTTAGGTTGCTTTTAAATTTTCATGGATGATAATGTTTTGAGAGGTATATGATGTAATCGCCCGAACCTCTCCAGTCCATTACTTTGTGAAAATGTGGTGTTGGAGGTGTTTCAGGAGGTCAAGGTGACTTATCCCCAACAGCATGCCAAATTTCCAGTTCTGTGAATTGTGTTTCCAGTATTACGAACAATAACTGTAGGTGAACAGTGTTTCTATCAGTGAGGTTTAGTGAACAGTGTTTCTATCGGTGAGGTCTATCGGTAGACTTGTACAGTGTTTCCAGATCGATAGGTGTACATTGTTTCCAAATCGGTAGACTTGTACAGTGTTTCCACATCAGTAGGTGTATAGTGTTTCCGGATCGGTAGACTTGTACAATGTTTCCAGATCGGTAGACTTGTACAGTGTTTCCAGATCGGTAGACTTGTACAGTGTTTCCAGAATGGTAGGTGTACAGTGTTTCCAGATCGGTAGACTTGTACAGTGTTTCCAGATCGGTAGACTTGTACAGTGTTTCCAGATCGGAAGGTGTACAATGTTTCCAGATTAGTAGACTTTTACAGTGATTCCAGATCACTAGACTTGTACAGTATTTCTAGATTGGTAGACTTGCATAGTGTTTCCAGATCGGAATGTGTACATTGTTTCCAGATCGGTAGACTTGAACAGTGTTTCGAGAATGGTAGGTGTACAATGTTTCTAGAACGGTGAATTCTATCGGTAACCTCTAATGGTGAGGTGTATCATTAGCCTCTAATGGTGAGGTCTATCGGTAACCTCTAATGGTGAGGTCTATTGGTAACATCTAATGGTGAGGTCTATCGGTAACCTCTAATGGTGAGGTCTATCGGTAACCTCTAATGGTGAGTTCTAAAGGTGTCCTTTTCTTTCCTTTGCCAAATTTTGAGTATGTGAACAGTGTTCCCAACTTCCTACAGTTTCGCCCCTTAGACGTTTCCTTTGACCTAAAATTCATTTAAAGCTTTATTTTATGGAATCTTAAGGCCGATTCAAATTCTATAAATCCTATATTAATTATCCCTATAGCTCGGGATGTTTTTACTTGGTCAAAACACATGGGATAATGCGATCCTCTTTTAATGGAGAATTATGTGTATCTTAAACCATCGCCCCATTAAATCTTCAAAAAGGAAAAGATATCATCCTACCTTGTTCTTCCTCATTGTTCTCGGCTATGAGATGCTAGAACCATTCAATCCTTCCCGTAGGAGTTTCAGAATCGAACCCTACTCCTCCAATTGGTTCCCCTCTATTTTGGATGCAACTAAGCTGTGTCTATCAATCTTCCATATAAGGTATGTTTTATCGTTGTTCCATTGGGGATCTTCTTCAACTGTTTATCCCTTCCATATTATACCATGTAATCTCCTAGATTATATTGGGGTTTTATTGGGGTTTGGATGGTGTTGGCGTACCGTGGAAGCCTTCGGTGGATGTAGTTGTCGCGATAGGAGGATTGTGACCTGCTATGTGGATAAAGAACGTCAAGAATTATTAAGGCAGGGGACTCGTTGCTTCTCTTTTCTTTTACGTGCAACTATATCGTTAGCATATTTTATCCCAGGGGATCCAAATGTAATTCACATAATAAATATTTGAACTGAATAAATAAATTTATATCTATCGTATATTATTTCCTCTTGTTTTTCTTGATAGTGTGATATCTATGCTTGCTTTGTTTAGATGTTTGTTCTCGATGGAAATCGGTAAAGAACGTAAGCCGGGATTAATTAATAATTATTGGATGAAGATAAAGAGGCATGAAAAAGAATCTGGTTCTTATTGTAATTTGATGTTAATCAAATTAGTATAATAAGCATGATTAATTAATTGTGATAGCTTACTAATTAGGTTTCCCGAATTTGGAATCTAGGTTTTATAAATCTGTTAATTCAAGATGGATTAATGAACCGCTTGTTTGATAATTTCTAAAAGGGTTCTGAGTTACCCACTTGATTGTTCAAGGGACAATAGTGCATGGATGTGATTGTTGTTTTCCTGTTTCTTGTGTTGTGATGTGAGCCTGGATGGTTGTTGAGATATGTGGAGGCATAGAGACTTTTGGTGGGGGCAGTAGATGTTGCCTATTGTGGAGAGATGCAACGGTTTATGCATGTGGATGTCGGTAAGGACACCAGGGCTGATGGAATGGGATGGATGTGATTGTTGGATGCTTGTTTAATCTTTGGTTTATTATCTTCTTTACTTCTCCCCACTTCTCAAGGAAACTGGTCTTGCTTACCCTTCTTCCGAAAGAGTCGACGACACGTGGGGTATGCCCGTGCCTTCTGTGTTTAGCCTCTCAAGGGAGAATGGGTCTACGCTCTTATTATAGGCGGCAAAGACTCGACGGGTAGTACATTTACTCACCGTGTTTATCCCTTTGTGTTTAGTTGCATAGAATGCTTTTCCAGAATTCTTGGGAATATGGGAAAGTAATTCTGTAATTAATAATTGAATAAATGGTGTTAACTCATGGGTTTGGAGTTGCATGAACATAATGAAAATGTTATAATTTGGATGGTACAGTGGATATTGGGCATGATGCTAATGAAGTTTAATGTTAAATTGTTCATCGTTAATTAATGTTTAAATAATTAATTAACATTCAATGGAATTGTTATAAAGGGAATGAAGTAATCTAATAAATCTCTTAAAATGGTTGTGTGCTTATAGGATACCTAGTCTTAGAATTAGCAGCGTGGAGTCTGAGAGACGTTATCTTCAGTTGTGCCTAAGAATAGGTAATTACCATAGCGTGGTTGTGAGATATAATATATTCTATACTTTTTATTTGTCGATACGCTACTTCACCCTTTATGTAAGGGAAACTGACACCCCGGGGATTCTGAGCCCTGGGGGGTGTTTTCCCTAACATTCCGGTGGGAGGACGAATGGTTGACTATCCCCTTTGGACCCACTCTCTTCTCTTGGTAGATACTTGTGCCAACATACACAATGGTTAGTTCCCCAATATATGTGTGTATAGGGATGTAATGTCTTGTGGTTATTTCACAAACATATATTCTGGATATCGTATCCTATGGACTACTATAGGTGTAACATGTATAGGCTGGTATGGATTGAGGATCCCTTCTCGGTGTATGGTCTTTAATGGCTTGAGGTATAATACATGATGTATGATACATGTTATGTGGGATGGGCTGGCTCCTGGAACTTACCTGGTTACTTTTGGTTGTGAAGATGGTGTGGTGCTTCTCCCAGGTGTTTGCGAGCAAGCCTTTGTGGTTCACAAGGTGCAGATTGTGGTTCTTTTCCCAGGTGTCTTCGGGCAAGCCTTTTTGGAGAGAGATGCTTAGGACTTGCGACATTGGGGAAAAGAGGCAAACCAGTGGGGAATTAGTAGCGGGTTACCCTTGATATTCTTTACTATATGATATATTCTTGTATGTGTTACTTGGTGAGAGTGGCCATGGTGAGGTTTGGAACTCAGTATACCTGTTTAGGTGATGAGTTAGTTTCACTTCTTGTTCACTGTGCTTTAGTATGCTTTCTTTACTTTTGCACGAGAGGCTTCGGGGAGGATCCTACTGAGTATACTGTTATACTCACCCTATGTATATATAAACTATTTTTCAAGACTCATGGATCTGGTTGGAAATCCAGCTGGTTTCTACTATCTTGGGGTTGCAGGAGCTGTTCGGGCTTGTGGTTGCTGCTATTTTACTTCCTTTTGGGTACATGATGTTTTTCCCTTCTAGTTGTAGTACTTTTTCAGGACATTTCATATGTGTACATGGGTTTCATTTGTATTCCTGTTCTGATTCGGAGTTTATTGGTGTCTATCTTATCTCTCACTTCTGCATGTGTTCTCTTAGAGGGTAATGCCTCCCATTTGAGTGTTTACTTGACCCTTGGTGCTAGTCACCAACCTAGGGCCAACTAGAGGCGGGATTCGGGGATCATTATCTCCCTTCTCAAATTTCCGGCCCCGGAGGGGTACACTTTGTGGGTAGGGGGTCGTGACATATATCATATTCCCTTTTATATCTACTAAATCATATGTATGTTTAAATCATTATAGATTTATTTTTTCGATATCCTTATCATTCCATTGATTGTTGACATTATTGTGATCAATTACCTCTAGAAACCTCTATAATTATTTATGGATTCCTTCTATGTAAATATAAGTAATTTCCACTAATGATCTACAACATATAATCCATTATATGTTTTGTTGCATATTATATTTTTACCTACCTTTATTTCTTCTTTAATTGATATTTTATATCCTATTTTTACAACATTTGTTTTAAATAAAGTAATTTAAAAATATCAAACCCTTGATTTCCAAGCATAAGATCCTATTGCGAGGATCGAATTTATATAAGGTGGGAGGAATGTAAAAAAATTAAATTATAAAATAGTAACATTGATTTTGATATCATACACATCACATAATAGTAGTCTTAAAAACCCATCAAATATATTTCTTTAAATTTAATCTCTTTAATAGCAAGTGGAACATGTAATCCCAAATCATAATGAACTATATTATAGTATACCATCATATCATTTCCATTATAAATTATATTGTGGATCCCAAATAATTAAATATGAAAATTATTGTATGACAATGATTAGAAATAAAATAATTATAATTTAATGGAAAAACTAATTGTTTCCAAAAAATCGGTACATTTTCAAAAAGAATGTTAACTGTTGCATTGCACACATAATTTAAATTTAGTTTTCATCATGTTTAGAAATTTTTTTAAATAAAATTAAAATTATTATTGAAAAAATTATATCAAAATTATCAGTGATTGATTTTTTTGAAATTTTATCAATGTTTCATTTTTTGATGAAAAGTGAAAATTACAGATTTTTATTTAAATATTTAATGATATTTTAAATTATTGACAATGATAAATTAATTTTTAAATTGGGTATAAAGTCGTTTTATCTAAATTATGTTACATATTAACTAGTTTTTATCATTGGAATAAATTTTATATTTAATTTTTATTTTAAAGCATTATATACTTATAAGAATTTTCTCCTTGAAAAGTCTATATTTCGTCGCATCTGTAGATATAATTTTAAATTAGATTATAAAAATTTAGGTAAATGAGTTTGGAAATATTATTTCAATATTTATAATAAGAATGATTTATATCATAATATTTGGCAAACCTAATTTATTCAATTATGAATATTAAATGCAATAAAAATTAATTATCCCGGTTTTTGGTATAGAATTATTTATTTGTGGTAAAAATAAAAACGATTGTTGTTAAAATGGAATAATAAAATATAAAAACCACATTTTATAGAGATATTTTCACCATATCACCTCTAAGGGTCACTAATTGAAAATTTTCATGGCATTTTTTCATGAGAAAAATATTGGTGTAATTGAGTATATTCAAAATGTTTAGGCTTGTCCTCTCCCTCACATATAAAATGCCACTCACTAAACTACATTATTTATACTTATATAGAAATTAAGATCATACAATACGTTGAAAAATATATTCTCTACCACATAAAAATATCTTATAGACCATGGTTTGATCATAAATCCAACCATTGAAAGATTTTGGTGAAAACTAAAAGAAGCTCCCATATGAAGAGGTAATGTTCTTGAAGAATAATATTAATTTATTTATTCCCCCACGTACTTCAAATATAATTTTAAAATGATAATTTTAAAACACCATTACCTACCATATTAATATATGTTATTATGTTAATTAATTAACCTATATCCATCTCCCCTTCGTTCAAATGGGAAATAAAAATGTTGATCATGTGTACGACGAACTATAACCTCATATACCGATATAATTCATTTTCTATCACCAATATTTTAGGATAGATATAATTATTGATTTTAAAAAATTATAGTATATTTTTTATATTATTAAATTTATATAATTAATATATCCCATATACCGTTTCACATCCCATACTATTTAAAATATAGAAATTTTTCTCCTATATACGGTAGACTACTGCTTCTTGAAGTGATGTGATTCGTTTTTCACATATTATTTTTGGGTATGTAATAAGAATAAAATTAATGAAAATATTTATAAAAAATTACATGATATTGATTTTGTAAAATTAATAAATCAAACACATCTTTACACTTCTTCCTGTTATGAGAATAAAAACACCGCTCATCCGTATTTATTGTCTTCCTTCCCTATGAAGATATATGATCTACACTCCATGTTAACATTTTAGTAATGATTCTATAAATTTATTTAATTAAAAAATTTATGATATTAATATTATTATAGGGATGATGGATGTATATCATGTTCCAACATTATGGATCTTTCATGAAAATATACCCATGATAAAACTAGGTATTTAACACCTGAAGGAATGAAAATAAAGATACACTAAAAAATACCAGGTGATAAGATGTAATTAGAGAATCATATATGATATTATTAATATGAATTTAGTTATGGAATAAATTAATAAAATTCCTAATACCATTTTAAAGGAGGTAAATTTACATTCATCTAAATATATGTGTTGTTTAAGGGATTTTAACTCAATATAATTCTATTAAGTCATATTGTATTGTTATTATGGTAATTTATTTTATATGATGTTTAGATATCCTCTATTACATGTATTATCCTGAACAAATAATAATTAATGTAAATTTATTTTTATATTTTAATTATTTTATCCAAATTTAATTTGAAATATTTTATACCATGTGTTAAAAAATTTCATAATTCAATTTTTTTCATTATATTACATTACATATTCTTATTAATTATTATTTTAGAACTATTTTTAAATTAAATTAGACTATGTTATACATTATTTAAAGTTGTTTTATGTGGATACTAATTTAATAAACAAAATAGATTGATCAATTATTTATCACCTCAACATTATAGTCTTTGTAAGGGTATCTTTTACAATCTCCTTTTAATTGGGATTATTTATATTTTAAATTCCATTAAAAGAAATGATTGATCAATTTCTAATAAACCCATTTCTTTTTTCGATCTTTCGGTTATTTTTTTATGTTTTCATGTAATAGTACCATTTTTCAGTCTTTTCAAATTAAATATTTTGTAAAAATGTTTTTATGATAATCCATCTATATTTCCCACTTCATTCAAAAATTAAAATTCTATTAAAACATTTACATTTTATCATTGTATTAAAATTTGAAATATAATTTATTAATAATATTTTTAGCAATAATTTTATATTAATTTCATAAAAAATATAATTTAATTTTCCAAATATTAAATATTTGGTTTTTATATAAAAATTGTGAGGAATAGTTTTTATGTCAATTGTATAAAAGGAATTTATAGCCATTATAAACAGTAAATATTTTAAAAATAAATTATTAGTTTCAAAGTTAAATTTAAATGATAATCATTTGAAAAAATATTTTTACAATAAATTCAAATATTAAATGTTATTCCACTAAAAAATGTTTTTAATGGTATTTTAATTGTATTTACATTCATTAATGACAACTAAACATTATTTAACATTGACTCTAATGGGGATATTTTGAACTTGTACCATTTTTTTTCTATGAAGTTTAATGATCACTTTAGTAATGAAAGTATTGGTATTTTATTTTTGAATCAATTTTTTATTCATTAACAAACCATTCAAAAACTCACTTTATTGTGATGTCTCGAAATTAAATTTAACCTCAATAACTATATTATTTAAAATGTATAATATTATTTTCTAAAACATATATTATTTATATAAATGGTAATCAACAATGAATATTATATGATAGTATGTGGAAATTAATGTTAATATATTTTTTTTACTTGATAAGGATATTTATTCACAATGGATATTGTTCGTTAAGTAAATCAATAAACTTATATATGAGGAATAGCTTAGATATGAATATATTTGGGAACATGGTCATAAATTTACCCTCGATGCATCAGTAGTATCATGAGAGGAATCATTTGACCATCCATAGTTAAATGGGTTTCTTTTGTATACATACCTATAATTATTAATCTATCTTGTGAAGGATAATGTTAGTAGAGGAATCATGATTCATAAGATTATGAAATCCAATAATTAGGAATTTGTTTCATTGAGATTTTAGTTATAATTATTCATGATATTTACTCAGTAAAATTGTCAATGAATTCATTTTAATCTTTGTTTATAAAAAAATAATGGGTTTTTTGAAATATAACCTTCCATATTTATTATTTTTTATCTAATAATGATAGTCATATTATTTTTTACCTAGTAAGTGTGTTTAGTTATTCATTGTTCTATATTTATTTTTCTTTATCCTTTTATGATAGTCATGTTACTGATTAAATGGAACATGTTTCAAATTATTTACCTTTCCATAATGATTATTATACTCAAATTATTTAAAAGAGTTTTTTATCAGTAATTTTCATGTTGGGATTATTTTTTTGATTAATAATATTTTTCAAATTACATAATAATTATGAAGAATACGAACTCATCCATATTTTATTTACTTTCCCAGGAATCTAATATGTATATAAGGAATTATATAGAATTGTATTCTAGAGGGAATAATGATAATCCGAGAATATCTCTTTTTTAATTTCTATTTTGAAATATAAAATAAGTGTTATATATGTGTCCATTTTTCAAAGAAAAATAAACTATTTGTTCCTTTAGGATGTTATTCCTTATATCATATAATAATTTATTAATGTAATACACTAGCTCCATGTAACTGAAATTGTGGTCGTTATAGATGTTATAGAATATCAAGGTATATTTTTTCATTGGACTTAAATAGAAATCCAAATAAAATAATGTTATATAGAATTTATTGGAACATTTATCAAAGGCTGCTCAAAGAATTTCAGTTAGAGATGGAATCTAAGTTGGACAAAATTAAATGATATACATTAGATAAGGGAATATTATTCAGTTAATAATTCTATTTACTATATCATATTATGATCAATGGTTTTCCTCAATTTCTTGAACTATTATCAACAAGATATTATCATAGAGTTGATAATCAGTACATCCTAGCACCCCCATAATAGTATAAAAATTTAAATGTATATATAGATACTTAGTAAAAGTTTCAATTTTATCTTATTAACATTAAATGAGCATATTTCAAACATCGTATTTTTCTCATGTTCTCATGTAACAATAGATTTCACTCGATCATTTATATGGATGTTTTTAAAAGAATCTATAAAAAGAAAATAAGAACTACAACATGATTGGAAGATTATGTTGAACAAAATATATTAATACAATATTAGCTCAATGAAATTGTAAGAAATGTAATATTAATTCAAACAAACATCATATAAACACATATAATACTAATGAGTTAA
Organism: Viscum album; assembly: GCA_963277665.1. NCBI lineage: Eukaryota > Viridiplantae > Streptophyta > Magnoliopsida > Santalales > Viscaceae > Viscum > Viscum album. The sequence continues at coordinate 323,877,376 of OY728127.1, forward strand.
TATATCATATTTTCACAGGTCATTGAGAATGAGGTCAGAGACAAAGTGTTCCTTTTAATATCACCTTCGAAGAGATTCATTATTCTTGGGAACATGGTAAGGAGAAGTTCCATATAAATTTGGCCCTATGATATTTTTATAACATTTTATGTCAAGATTGTCAACATTAGTCTCACCAAACCAATAACACTTACAGGAAACCTTACATATATCCCTCATGAGGATGAAAATACAATTTACAAAACATGTAATGAATTAAATATGGGTATAGTTGTATACAAATATCTCTTCTAACGAAAATCTAGTGAAATTAAATAATCGTATAGAAAATGTTCTCTTACTTAAGGAAACCAACATTGTGAATTTTGAAAAAAATCAACATCCAACATGGGTTAATGAGGAAATAATGATTAAATAGTACACTCATTAATTTCAACCATATAGTGTGAAATGATATTTCTCAGAACACATTTCAAAATGGTGTGAAATTGTGATGACGCAGGCCCTCAAAAATGGAATTCACAGGAAAATTTAAAATATGTTCCATATTTTGGAATATAATATTAAATAGTTAGAGATCAATTTTTAAATAATAATTGTAAATATATGAATTTTATCTAAAAATATAATTAAATAAAATATTTAAATTTAAATAATTATGTTTTTCAAAAAAAGAAAACATACTTATATTTTTTATAATTCATATTTTAAATTCATTATAATATATTAAGAATGTCTATGAAGATTTTTTTATAAAATGGACTCACTAAATAGTAGATACTTTGTTATATACTTATATTAAACTATAAGAATTTTTTTATATATTATAATTTTTCTAATATGATGAATTTAATAATTTCAAAAATATATATTTTAAAAAAAATTAATTTTATAATATTTGTTAAATAATATTTTTAATTGGTATATTAGTTTTTGAAGTAGAATGAGTAATTTATTATAAACTGATTTTATGATTTATTTATGAGAAATATAATTTTCAATGAACAATAAAAAAAATTATAATGAATATTGTTACTTTTAGGACATATTGACAATATAAATATATCAAAAAAATTTGTGAATCAATATTAAAAAACAAAATTTATTAAAGGAGTAAAATTATACATTTTGAAATTATATTTTGAATTAGGGAATGTATTAATTTTTTTCCAAAGTAATATATTTTTGGAATTACAAATCAAATGTAAAGATTCTCTTTAGGTTGAGTGGTTAAATCATTCCATTTTCTTATATCAATATTTCAATATCAAATAAACCAGTATTATTTAAATATTATCAAATTTTTTATATTTAACAATGTGACTAAAAATTAGTGTTCCTAAAAACTAAAATAGATAATATTTTACACTAACATTCCACTCTCTAACCCTTATACATATCATCCTATAAAATCTCACCTCTAGTTGGATATTAAGAACATTAAAATAGTACATCTATACAAAAGCCACTTCCCAACCCCGATCCCACATCCAAGAAGCATTGGATTAAATAAATTAAAAAAATGAGTATACCAATGATGTATACTATGCATGAAACAACAAATATAGAGGTAATATTTCAAATTTAATTGTGCTATATTATTTTCCTCTTCTAAAACAACCATTAACCTATATATATAGAAATATAATGACCTCAATATTATTCAAGAATTTATGTATTATAATATATTTATAATTTCCATTTTATAACATCAAAAAATAAATTATATAATGAAAATTTATATCTTAATATATTATTTTAACAACGTAGATGGAATATATGCCTTATAAATTATCACAGTTAAACAAATACAGTTTTAAATTTGGACATTATTACTTAATTTAATAGTTTTGTAATAATTATTATTTTAAATATATAATAATTCCGCATTATTATGGACATATTTTCAAGAGTATAAATTTTATATTAATATAATGATAAAAAACTATCTTAATATATAATATTTTATGAAATTGAACTAATTAACAACACTATTAACCATCATCAAAATATAGTAAATGTTTTGGAGAAAATCCACCATGAAATCACATATAACCAACATATGAAAGATCAATACCAATATAAAATTGCAATTATTAAAATATATTGAAGTTATAATATAATATATATAAAAATTATTTAATGAAATACTTTATTAATGTATATATATAATTATGGATGCTAAAAAATGTATAGATTGAGTTTATAACTCGAGGAAAGGGATCATTCAACATCCCATATTATATTTTGCCTTTAATATAAAATTCTCACGATTTACTTATACTATAATCTAATAAATGTCTTTCATATAATATAAATTTATTCCATATATATATGTATACCTAGATTAAATGTCCATTAATAATTGGGGATAATGATAGTTTTTTATTTTCCCATGTGAATTCTATATTTTAAAAAAATCGTTTATTCGGATATTATATATTTTATAACCCTATTGATATAACACTTTATATAATGATTTAACCATAAATAGTTTCTAAAACAAATTATTTTTTATGAAAAACCATTTCTATTCATTTCTTATTTCATAGAAAATATTATTCTATTTCCCTCTTTATAAATTATCCTTCTTTTAACCTAAAACCCATTTTACGATGTTCATTTACAAACATACATCTCCAGTCCTGTTATTTTATTAATATCACCTGAAGTTAATTATCATGATGTGTTATTATTTTTTAATTACCAATTTAAAATAATGATTTTATATTTTGATCAATGGGTATCATTATACTATATCATTTTTTATTTATATAAATGAAGATTATGTAATCAATTTTTTTCTCATTGGATTTTTTCGTTATAATATTCCATATATATAACATCCATATCTAGAGAAAATATTAATGATCATTTTATGCCTACAAATATATTTAATCTTAATACATTCAAAAATGTTTTCAATTCATGAAGAAACATGTATGGTATATAAGTAGGAATCCAAGAATATAATGTTATATTATCATAGATGTGATAAATTATATATTCTTATAATTTCATGAATTATATTTTTTCCGAATTTTATTTATTCCAAGATATAATGACAAAATATTCTTTGTTACATTATTTTTTAGTATAATTTATCCTTTTCTTCTATGTAATCAGGATGTTTCTCCAATCCAATTTTTGTTATTTGTCAACATTCATTACTATGACTATTACCTTACTAGGCTATTTATATAACCCCCTTTTCGTAGGACTCAAACGTATCAAAATGTAGTAATAATTGAAAAAATGTATTATGTGTACCTTAAGGATATCAATATAATAATGATGCAGAATTTTTTTTAGTTTTTTATATTTCATACCTAGACTCCCAAAGACTCTTGGTTTCTAGATATCATTATTATATTTACAAAAATATATGTTAAAAGAAATGAAATTTATTGATTAAGACGCTAGGGTTCTTATAATTTAACCAATATTTATTCAATATAGACCAAAATATTTCACACATTTATTCTAAAAAAAACTAAAATGAAATTTGTAAAACGAATACTAACATATAGGGATTTTGAAAAAAAAATTACGCCAAACATGACTCTCCTGTGATAGAAAGAATCCATTACCAATGAGAATTTCATGGTGTCTATAAATTTTTATTTTTCTCAAATATACTAAATTTAGAGGGCATCACATTCAGTCGTATACCGTGTAATGTGATATTTTTGTTTAGTATTATTTTACAACAAAACACATATATCATGAAATAATATTATTCCAATATTCCCTATTAGAGTAGTGGATCATGAATGATTTTGGTGAAAAATTTAGTGATCATAAATAGTAACCAGTTAGTTTTGTTATAAAGATATAAATATGATATAATATTACTTATATTATTTTTCCCTTTAATGCTTCCAATCATGTGTTCTATATATGTAGTGAACTAGTAATAATATTTTTTAGTGTTTTACCTAGTCTAATTATCATTAATGTTTTATATTTTGGTTTTTTGTTCCACTAATTGAAGGTAGTTAACTCAAAATCAATTATCCTGGTCCTTATTTATTTTTTATGTTTTTTAAAGATCAAATACGGTAATATATTATGTATGGGAAATTGTTTCAATATATTTTTAAAGAACAATTTTTATAGGACCACAATATAATTAAAATAAATAGAAAAAATATAATCTATAACTCTAGTAAATCTATAATTTATGTGGATTCAATATAATAAACTAGTGCAGTCAATAATTACGTTTTTATAAATTTTTTATTTATTTTAATTTAAAGAATGTTATCTAATTGATTTTTAACAAGTATATTATTAATTCAACTGTTATAACTGTGTTTTATGTAACAAAATATTATGATGCTGCATGTGGATATCAAAGATGATTTTGAAATGTTAAATTAAAGAAATAAATATAAATTTTATTTAATTTTGTAATTTTAACATAAATTGTGAAATAGTAAAATTATTTATTTTTAAATATTTAACATTAATTTTCATAGAAATGGAGGGTTGATTGGCATTATAATTATTCTTCCATAATATTTTAGATCATATAAATTCATTTCACAATCTCATAATGAAAAGGGTTTTCTATCATGATAGAAAAAGGTCAAAAATTGTTCTACGCTCACACCACCTACTATTCTCATAGATATTTATGATATGAAGTGTCAGTATGAGTGGTTCTGGTGAGGGTTCATAGCTTGATATTATTATTTTTATCTATTTATTTTTTTACCATTTTTATATTAATAACCAACTAATTGGGATATTTTTAAGTGGATAATGATCATCGAATTTATTTTTAGTGTATGAGAATGTATTTCCTTTTTCATTGAAACTAATAAATATTGATTTTACATGAATGGAATGTGACTTCAGTCCATTTGGAAGATTCGTATGAATATCTTCTTCACAAATTAGAATTTGTATATCTATTTTTTGTATTTAAATAACAGTTTTCATGATGAATGTAAATTAAAATCATCATTATTTGTAAATTATAAGACATATGAACTTCAGTGTAGTTATTTAAGGGGTTAGAATGTATGTTGATTTATAGTATTCATCATCGTATAATTTTTTATATATGGTGGATATATGATTTCGTTATTCATATATCAATTTTATTTCCATTTTGAAAGATTTTTCCATAACCTGGTGAATATACATGTTGGGGTATCATTATCAATTTATAGTGATGTATTCTTCATGATTTAGTTTTTTTACTATTTCATTTCATTAAATGTTGTATTGGGAGTGTTTTTTAAAAAAAATTAAAGCATACTTTCCCTTAATACTAACACTGGTATACTATTTTATTTTTCCAAATTGAAATTTTGAAAAGATATTCCATTAATTAGGTTGGAACATGGTTAAAAAAATATATGTAACACTAAGACACGATATTTAATAGGTCTATACAATAATGTTCGATTTGAATTCAATGGAAATATATAAATGATTTATTTCTAACCCCTCCATTCTATTTTTCTTACCACAACAGTAGATAAAAATGCCTAATTCCATGAGTCCTTCTAAATATTTTATTTGGTTAATTTCATTACAAGATGTTATCAGTGGCTTAGGTAGAATCCTCATTGGTAATGTTAAAGGTAATAATATTTCTTCGAAGATGGATACTCAATGTTTTCATTATAAATCATGATAATAGTTCTATTGATTTTGAATTATGATTTTATAATTATTTCTCATGGAATCACCCTTTAATTTACACCTTATATGAATTTTTTACGTTCATTGATTTGTTAATGGACATTATATTCATGAATGAAGGAATACATTGAAGAGAAAAAAACATGTGGATTGATTATTAAATAAATGAATCATTCCCTTTAATATTTTGGTCAATTAATGAATCAATGAAATAATGAGGGTTTTTTTGTAAATAGGATTTGAAAATATATGGATTAACCATCATTTGGGTTATTTATGAGTTGTAGGGGAATTGAACTGTGGTTTTTTTGGAAAAATTTTGTCAAAATGATCACACTTTTTTAGGTTAATTTTAAATAATCAATCAATTATTTATAGTATTATTTTTCAAATTTTTTCCATTTCATTTAAACCTTGAGAATGAATTATGTGTATGGGAATAATTTTTTCTATGTTTATATTAATTTACAGAATGGACGGAAGTATATTAAACTTTTAGAACAATATTTGGCCTATTAAATTATTTATGGGAGCCCATCATATCATTATGATTAATTATTTTACATATATAATATAACAAAATAATTTTACTAACTATTATCATATATATTTTTCAAAAATATTATAATAATACTCTAATGAAATATTTGACAAACAATAATTATAGTGATTAGAGGAATTTGGATTCAGTATATTCTTTTGTGGACATTTTATTTATTTGGTTTATTACGTCCATCCATGTTCAAAAAAGTGGATATGAATTGGGAATCATCATTGGATAAGGATTGAGATAATATTACTATTCCAAAATCAAACTATATTCCTTGTAGGAATTATAATTAATGAAAAAAATTAATTGATATAGTCAATTAAATTAAAAAAAATTCTTTAGTGTAAAAATTTATATAAATTGATTATTTCTATTTTCATATGGTGATGTTTTCTAAAGAATATGACTATCATGATTTCGAGGCAACAAATAATCAATTATGAAGTTTTATATTTTTTTTATTAATGACTATTATTGTTTTAATAAAACGGTTTATATGATTGAGATGAGGCTGTTATTATTGATTTAATTTAAAATTTTAAAAATTTGACAACTTTTATGGAATCCGTGTGAAATGAGGAAATGGATAATTCTGAAATAGTAAGGTCAAATCTCATGAAAAGTTTTATAAAATTAGTAATTGGAGTAATTTATATAGAATGATAGAAATAAGGATGAATTTTATTGTGTAGTAAATTAGTATTAAAATTTTTATATGAGTAGTTAAAACATAATGTTATGGTCCATTAAATCGTGACATTTTATCAATATGAAACTTTCCTTTAAGTGATTTTCAGGTATCAATACTCAAATATAACATATTACCTCCCCATGGATCTTTCAAAACAACTATATTTAACCATAGAATGATGGAGATCCATTTCCGTTATGTACATCAGTGATGATCATGTACAAAAATACACATGATTTTATATATAAAGAGTGAGTGTGATCCTTTTTGGATACCTAAAAAGATTTAATACATTCTTATAATTAGATAAATTATACATATTATATTAAATGTTAACAAATGAATACTTTCATATACAAAAATTAGAATAAGATAAAATAATATCCTAATCATTTCTTTTATAGTAAAAAAAATTTAATCGAATTAAAATAAATCAAAAAAAAATCATAATAAATACTCCAAGAACATTAAACTATTAAGAATCGTTGATTAAGAGCATCGATATTAGGGGTATAATTTGAAACAGGACTCTCCTAGTTCCATCAGACTATAGTGTGATGTGTCTTTATTAGCACACAGTAGAATTATAAATCTATATTCTCGCCAAATATGCTTCACATTAATCAAAGAACATATCATAACTAGGTTTACATGCCAAATAATATACACTGATAATATAATTCATACATAGATACCAAATATTTCTATTTAGGTTTCATCAGTCAATACATCAAAAGTACAATGAAAAATTTATTAGATGCTCGATTGATCATACATATACAACCTCTCATATAAAAATATATATCATGATAAATATTTCATCATTCCATATAAAAAATTTAAATAATTATATTCAAAATAATAGGGGGTATAGATATAGTTTATAATAAAAAAATATATTAATTTACTGCTGAAAGAGTATAAATATATTTAAAATATAATTTAAACTGTTGAAATTATTTCATAGAATCCAATAATAAAATAAATTGTCAATCGTGTGAACACATTATTACCATATCATATTAAATCAATCATTTATGAATGAATTTTAAATTTTAAATGACCATTTACTGTGAAAACCCTCCATTATTAATCAATGAAGTGGGGCATAAAAGATAATTTTCCGAAAATAACATGTGAAAATTATAAAGATAAAATATATATAATAGAAGAGATATATCATTACATGAATAATATGATAATAAAATCATTAATATATGGTTATTCAAAATAACTGGACTTTTATAGATTCACCAACATTGGAAAAACTATAAAAATAATATTCCTTTAAATAAATATAGATCATGAATTTATAGGTATTTTGTAATATATATATATAATCATAAAAGTTAATAAAGCCAATAAATATAAATTCAACTTTCAATAGACATATAGGTAACAAAGGGACAAAAAGTGAATAAATGTAAATATAATTATTAATTGATATATTTCTCCAATAAATCTGTAATGAACAACCAAGAATCAACTAAGGGGTGGAGGATGAAATTAATCATTTAGAAAATACATCAGGACACTAAATTAATACACTAAAAGAATAATATAAAATTAAATTTCTAAAAAATACTTTAAAGGAAATCTATTCAACCATTTATTATAATTTATGTCATGTATGCATTGACTTCCCAATAATAATTCTAAAAAATAAAAAATCACAATCAATATTTTCTTAAACACTCCATTACCCTTTCAAAATGAAAGAATACGTTGACCCTAAACATGTGTTCTAGAAAAAATTTCCAAATATCAAAATTTTCAACATAGACTCTATAATGATCGATGAAATATCAAATAACTAAATTAAATAAATTCTTATAAAATTATCAGTTTCAAATTAGTCATATCGTGATACATTCTTCCTCTTTAAATTTATTGGTGTTCCTCAATATTAATGTCATGAAGCCATTGAACCATTAGCAGAGAAACCACAATCCAAATTTCCAAATACTATTTCAAAAAGATTTTATAGAACAAAAAATGGTAGGAATCTGTTTCCCCCATAAAAAGATATTATGATAGATAAAATTGTGAATAAAATTCTCTCTTGTAGTGAAATCATACTCTTATATAAATAATATATTCAATAATTTTTGATGGGTTAGGAAATCTATCATCCACATGGATACACGAAAGTAAATTATAATTCAATTCACCAAAATTGGATTATTTATTTTATGTTACACATGAAAAAGTAATTCTAAATAATAAAATGGACAAATATATCATATAATATTCATTCCTACAAAACCTAATCTCTTATGTATCAATTGATATGAGACAATGTGAAACATGAAATCACCAAAAAAAATTACAAATGTATAAAGATATTTTCGGAATATGATTTATAGAAAATATTATCATTCAAAATTATTTACCATTATATAACATCCCATCAGTAATATCCAACATAATAATTATGTCCAAAAATAATTATTCCCACACAATATTCTGAAAATTGGTTATGTAGATTGGTTACCATCAATTGTCTTTGAAAATATTCACATTGATCGATGGGTAATAATTCTTATTATAAGATATATTAAAAAATAATAAAGGATATATCTATAAATATCCAAATTCAAAAAAATATGATCAAATAGTATCCCAAAAATTTAATATATCATATCTTATTATGATTTTTTGAGGAGCGTAGTTATTTCTTAATGTCAATATAATGATCATATCATCCTAAGGAATCCCCTAAAACAAATAATTAATTTGAGGATTATGGATTGAAATTATATATAATGGAACTCTGTATAAATTCATGATAAAAAACATATATGATTAGTTAATTTCTTTCACATTCACACTCACCTAGATTTCAATCAAATGAAAATATTTTTTCTATCGATTGATATTAAAAAACTTATATTTACATCAATTATTATATTACAATATTCCAATTAAAATTTACATAGAAACAATTTTCCCCTTCAGTATAAAAATGATACGGTGTTTTTATATACAATTTTTAATTTGATGCTTGGAAATCACTCTTTTGAAAATTGAAGCAATTATATAGAAACTCTGTAATTAAAAACCTTATCATAGGACCCCAAAAATGGAATTTGAAAATTAAATGCATATTTATAAATTAAATATTAATACCCCATTCAAAATTATAATAATGAACCTTATACACCTCATTCAAAAAAAGAGTAAACTTTGTACTCTTATAGAAATAGAATATTCTATTGGAATGCCGATTCCATTCTTTACGTGTATCCCTTTCATTCAAAATATCCCCAGTCATTGAAATTTAGTATTTGAAAACAACACTAGAGGAATTTATTCAACTTGAAAACAATTTCCATTTACACTAGTAAAGAAAACATGATTCATTGCACCATTTATTTTAATATTTATCTCAATAGAAAGGTTAAAAACATTAATTCATCCTAATATTAATTTAGTAATAACAATAGAAACATCTAAATAATAGAATCACTAAATTTTAAACAATTTACGGGTTTTAAACAAGAAAAAAATCCATGATTCCCCATTATTATGCTGATTGTAAATGTTTGTGATTCATGTTCTTATAAGAAAAAATGTTCTATATAAATATGTTATACATATAATTAGTTAATTCTCCCATGGAAATAATAATTTCATTGATACATAAATGTATGAATCCAAGTATCCATTTAAATGTTATACAAATGACAATTATTTTTATATGGGTGAAATTGGTGTGGAATTTAGACTTCTAATTTGTTGTGTATCTTAATAACACATTCGAATACCACAACTAATGTATCAAAAAATATTGTGTGAAATTTATTTGGATTAAGAAAATAAAATATACAGGATGATATAAACATATTCGTAACATAGTCAAAAATATTCCAAACATTTATAACACTATTTGAACTCCGATCCCTTAAATTTTATGATACTTATGGGAGAGGTTGTGTTCATTAATTTATGAAGCAGAAAAATGTATTCTCCTGAAAAGCTCAGAACACATTTTATATAAAATATATTATGTGGGTTATCTAAGTACATAATATCATTAAATTTCACTATATCCAATGATATTACAATATTAAAACCCAAATGACCCAATATTATTATATCAAAAATCGAAAACTAATGTTTAGATGATAGAACATGTGATAGTTTTTCCTTTGATTTTCATTAGAAAAACATCATAACAATTTTTAGGATCATCCTTTGACTTGGAATAAAGTAGAATAATATCTATAATTTATGTGAAGAAATATTCAATAAATATATTAATTATATGAATCATTAGTTCCCTGATAACTAAAATCTCATTAACATTCTTATTGTGTGTCCTAATATATTCATAATTCCTATATCAAAAATCAATAAAACATTGGAATATCAAACAAATCCACTCTATGTTGTTGATATCAAAACCTGATCACAATTTTAAAAATATATTTCCATCTTCAAAATTAATATATGTATTAATATTTTTCTATTAATGGGCACTTATTTCTCATAGTCTCTTACTGGATCGATGATTAACAAATTCAAAGTTGTTGGATTTATATTTTCTCCTTCAAAAAACAACCATAATTCCACATGTTGACTCTCCTGACCCCATCCACCATGGACTTCACTCTAGGAAGTATGATGAATATGAAAACATAAATACAAACTCTAAAATTCCACATCATTATGGCTAGTGTTGTGTAGTCATAAAATAATTTTGGAGACTATTGAATTGTATACTATAAGGAAAGCACACCACTGTCTCTCTAAAAATATTTAGTTGAATAATTAAAGACATAAACATAAATAGTATAAATTAGAATTTAATAACCTATGTGTAATATATAAATAAAGTTAAAAATAGTATAATTTAAAGGAATATAGCCAAAAAAGCAGACCCAACAAAAAATATATAATGGTGACCCAGTCTACCATAAACTATAAAGTGTATAGAGTCAGATATCCTTGATCAATATGTAAGGGTCTGAACATGGTAAACAATCAATGGAACCTAGTACTCTTTGGATCCAATTATATTAGTTGTATTGTAGTCATTAATAATATTCAAGTCATCTTCATAATATATGAAACATCTGGGAAAATCCCATATAGGGGCGAGTTTAAACTATTATAGTAGGACACCCTTAAATCATCAAACATTAATCATCAAGTAAGTTTGTTTCAAATCATTATTAGAGTACATCAATAATTATAACATATGTAACATATATATTCTCAACAAGTGGCCTAAATGAGAGATAAAACGAATTTCCAACTCCACATCCAAACAAAGAATGACAAGTCAACATGTTTCTCTAATGATCCTTCTTAGATTCCCATAATCATGTGAATCCATACCTTAATCCAAGTAAATAAAACCATATCTCATAGATTTCCTCCATAATCAAGGGAGAGCCATCTATAGTATAGGACTTTCTCCCCTCTCATGATCGATTATATGGTAGTTTCACTCTATTGATATAGGACATGTGTTATACACCTGTATGGGGGAAAAACATACCCTCTCTAAAGAGTATAGGGTACCTATCTCTTGTTGATAAATTGGAGTAACAACCCTAGAAACCCTCTGATGATCACTCTGTATCACTTATACATTGGTAAAGAGTAGGTGGGACCAGTGACCTAGTTTGATATGGGAGTTTCCAAACTAGATGTCTCTCTATATATCAAATAATATTTCTACCATCATTAATGAATCACTAAAAGAATAATCATGGATTTATTAACTATTATTATAAATCTAATTCAAAAAATAGTGTCATTTTCACTTTCTTCATGGAAAACATCATTGGGTAGAATACACCTAGGAACAAATTAATGTCTCAAAAAAGGAGGTAAACAAGGTGGAAGTATATGAAAATGATACATAATTTTACATTGAAAAAAATACATGTAACCTCACCTATACACTAGGATGTTTCCCCTGCTAGACGCATATTCTCTATCTATTTCAAACTACATGCAATGTATAGGAGGTGAACCTTGTGTCTTCGGTGATTGAGGATTTATTATTTCCATCTACATTGATCCTGTGAACTTCCCCATCTTCCCATGTACACATTCCCTGATCATATACCCTAGTTGTGTTTAGGTACATGGAGATTCACATTTACTTTGTCCATAAAAGTGTGAATATCATTGTTCATACCCTTTTAATCTCACAGTACACAACAAGATGAAAGCACCAGGTCACAAGTCATATAAGAGTCATATACAATGTGTGATAATTATCTATAACTGAAAACCTAGCTATCATTTACTTGGGAATGCACACTATGTATCTCTCAAGAAAACATTGTGTTTTGTTTGGAATTTCTAAAGAAAATAAATATTCTCTTGTCTCATAGATACTAAACCATTCATGATTTCAGGATCACTAGAAAAATTCCCCAAACACCAAAAAATTGGCGCCCCCCCACAGCCGAATAGAAGTATTTTTACAGAAACTATGCATTGAATTTTGGGTAGTAATTAAATTTTTAATGAAATATATACCATCATATGAAAACATAGTTCCTCATGACACATTAGACTAGCATATTTTTAGGTGGATGGATTTTTTCCACTTGTTTCTCAAAAACACATTCTGCTACATCCCCTGAGAGATGAATTTGATCCTTCTTATTGATTCCATGTTAGATAAAAAATCACGAAGTTCACATATTCATCATCAATAAATCATTATATTTCCCAAAAACTAGATATTAAGATGGGACCATATCTAATTTTTCGAAGGCAGGACACACGAAGATCAGTTTTTTGGGGGGTAAAAGTATCCCTAACCCGCTATAATATCGATGATGAACACAGATAAAATTGATAGAATGTAACGTAATACAATGTAAATATCGATAAATTTTAATTTAGTTTTATTCATCAATGGGAATGTATTATTGGAATAATAAATTGGAACGGAATAATGAAAAAAATCATATCATGTCAGAATATGGAGAAGAAATTATATGTTGGGTAACTAACAAAGATCATTCCATGAATTAATTTTGGAAGGTCTTAATTCAACTTAATATTAATGAATAATTACGGGTGAAACCATGACATCAAATAAACTAACTATGTGTTGGATTGATCCCTAAATAATAACCATTAACCATGTTTTTGTAGGAAATATCGATGAATTCCATTGATGGAAGTGATCCTCGCAGCACCAGATCATTGATCCATTCTCCCATGACCAACCACCAACAGACACATCACTCGGCTCCATCCCAGTATTCATCATATTTTTATGTGGGAATTATTTGGAAAATAATCATAACATGGTATATATAGTGGTTACAATTAATATTTTCAAAATAAGAACCATTAAATTGTGTAATTAATTTAATTAATTTTATTTTTCAATTGTTGGGATGTATCAGAGAAATAAATTCGCATAAGGACTATATCATGTATATGGTAAAACTAATATTTTGTATTTAATTTTGGTCTCAAAATAATTATTGGATCCTCTATTTGGGTGTAATTCAATTATCATAGAAAAACATCCCACATGTGACATTATGTATTTAATATTTTTTAATATATATGCCATGTATCATCGAGCCCCATAATTGAATGAACTCTAAAAACATGGATTTAAAATTATTCCTCTTCATATTAAAATTTATTATATAACGAAAATATAGACATTACATTCTCCCAATATTCAGTTCTTTTGATACTGAAATTTGAAATCCAACTCATACCTTGGAAGATAATGAGATCGACTCCGGATCACCCAATAGTGTGTGTATTGGGGAATGATCCCATACAATGAATAAACACAAACACGAAGGAAAAACATCCATATTATGGTTATTATTATGTATTTTTTCAAAACCTATGAAGAACAACGAATGTAAATTTCTCCCTCATGGTGTGGCTCATCCTAATTGACAGTGTCCTATTATTCCTGAAAAATCTATGTTGTTGTTAAAAAAACAATCTATGAATATGGTAAAATTATGGTCATAGGGTCAGGAGGTACACCAAAAAAACAACCCAAAAGAGATTTTTTTGAAAATTATTAATGAAAAGGTAATGACCCAGAAATTAGGTTGATTTTTTTTAAATACATGCTATTTTTATGAGTCCGCGAAAACTGACGGCGCGTGATTCCGAGGCCTGATGTGTCCGGAATCAATTTCTAAAGTTTTGTTCAGGTACGTTGAGTAAACATACTATCGGGTTTTTATAACTTTTGAACTGGTGCACAGAATTGAAAAACGAGGGCACTGTTGAACTCGCAACACCGATATTCTCTTAAGAATACTTTCACCTCGCTGGTTGTTGGTCGAGAATAAAAGATAGTTTTTCGTGTTTTTAGAGATTGAATTAAATAAAAATAAAGTGTGTGGCTTTATTTTTATTTGATGGTTAAAATCTCATCATGGAATTTGGAGGTGGGACCACCACACCTTAACCTCCCTTGAGAGGTTTTGGTGGCAGGTCCCTCTTGAACCTAACCTCCCACGAGAGGTTATGACGTGGGGAACACACAAGGATAAACTCTCCTATCAATGGAGGGAGCAGAAAACCACTCAAATCTCCTCATTAATTAGGGAGAGTTTCTCCACATCCTCCCTCCTTTATGGTGACAAATTACAATTAATTAAATTGTTCCAACTACCCTAATTAACTTGTGCTAATCCTCCACATTAATTAGCGGGGATCCATGTTAATTAATTCACCATTTTGAATTCTCTGCCAAAGAAATAATAGATAACTCAATCTATTATTATTTTGGTTGGAATTGCTCCTTTGGTGGAATATTGGGGAGAGGAGAGCTTGGGAGGATTAAAATTCTCCAACAAATAACCCCATCTCCCAATGAAGAATGAAGAATGAAGAACTCGTTATTCCAACGAAGAATGCCGACAACGATCCTCTTTGAACTTCTTCCTCGAAAACCTACCGACGTGGAGAGTCTTCCACAGCCAACACAACTTGGGATTGGAAGTGTGTGGTAGATATGACGAACAACTATCTTCTTTGTCTAGTTTATGCGACTTCATCGTCAAACAACGATGAAATGTATGGGTTTATTTTGAATATGTTTTACTCCTTTGTTCTTCCTTTATTTTATAATGAAGAATGAGGATGTTTCCATTTTTACAGGTTTTGGGATTAATCATTACGGGTGGGTTGTTGTTCCTTGTTCTTGAGAGCCAACTATTATCACCCCTAACTGTGGAGGGTGCGAGGAAATCTATCATCGCCCGACTCCCTCTATAGATCTTGTTTATGATAACATTCAGCATGGCGATGAAGCAACGAGGGGACGAAGGTGATGAAGAAAAATGATGTGCTACCCGCAGCCTCCGTTATCCGCACCGCCCCCGGGCGACCCGACTCATGGCCACCACCGGCCTCCCATGCGCTGGTTGGCCACCCAACCTCCTGCCGGCCTCCCATGCCCCCCGACTGAACCCCAACGGCCTGCACTGTCCTGAGTCGTGCCGAACCGCACCGGCCTGGCTTGGCTGCGCCCTGCCCGACCCCCCACTGGCTGGCCTGGTGCCCTGCCCGGCTGCCCTCCAGCCGGCATGGTGCCCTGCCTGACCCCCAGCCAGCTATTCCGCGCCTTTCCCAACTGCCTCCTGGCCTTCCCGGCAGCCCGCTGGCCTACCATCCAGCCTACCCGGTGGCCCGGACTTCTATGCCGCCACCCGACCGAAGCGGAACCTTGGCCGCGCCGGCCTCCCGAGTCACCACCTAACTGATGCAGTGCCTTGGTTGCACCGGTCTCCCAAGCCGACCCACATCCCCACACGTGGTTCCCTTAATGAACTATCCCGGTTGCGCCCTCCGGGCCGAGCTGCGTCGGGCCGCACCCTCGCGGCGCTCGGTGCCGAACCTGCCCCGAGACTGGGCCGAACCGCCCTCGCAGCCTGCTGGGATGGGCCCAGCGGGTTGGGAAAGACCCAACAGGTCTGACTGAGTCGACCCAAACCGGGTCGGTCCGTCCAGGTCGGACCAGACCCGGGTCCACTACCAACCCTTTACTTCCTTTGGCCATAACTTTGGCACCAAACGTCCGTTTGACGAACCATCAGCGACGCCGGTAATCTTAGAGAGAGACGGTCCCTTTGAGTATAGCCCACTAGATTCTGGGGTATAGTTTAGATACGGTCATTTTGGATTGTACACAAATCCATCCAGGTCCCTGAAACTAAAAGGCTAATAACTCATAGATCAAGTTTCTAATTTCCGCACCATCTATTGTGTTGAGACCCCTATGATGTGGCAAATTTTTTTGATTATTCTTCATGGTACTTCGTGACAGTTTGAGTATCTACAAGTAGCTCATGGAGCGGATCCTTCTAGTGATTAGTGAGTAGAGTGCAGAGACCCAGTTGCTGGCTGAGACCTGACGACTGCTGACCGTTCTGACTCGGAATGACTCTACTAGCCCAGTGGGGAGCGCCATGGTGTCACGGAAAACCCGTTGTGGGGAGTGACTTGGTGTTGTGACAGAACCACGGTACTCTACAAGAGGATTTCCTTAGAAGGATACGAGGGGGAGCACCTTGGTGATGCGTCAGACCCATAGTGGGGAGCGCCTTGGTGACGCAACAGACCCACGATACTCAACAGGAGGAGTACCTCAGCATTCCAAGGTTAGTGGGAAGTGCCTTAGTGTCGCAGAAGGCCCAATGTACTCAATTTAGCAGGAGTTCTCCAGCAGCTGAGGATTCGATAACAAAAATAATGGTTGATCTTAGTTGGTAACTTTTATTCTTACCTTATGAATGAGATGGATTACTCGATAACATAGGTATATGTATGGGCATATACCTAAGTGGGGTTATCTGTTAATTTCATAATTTTTGGTTTATCCTTGTTGGATTTTTGAGACTATGAGGGTACCCGGGTCCCTATTGAGTATCATTATACTCCCCCCTACCAGGGCTATGCCCGCACCTCGTTGTGTTGGATGCAGACGAAGGACAACACAGATCAAGGATGAGTTTACTAGGATTGGACGGTACCCGGAGGTGGACCATATGATGTGTTGGTACACGGAGGAGACTGACACACGTAGAGCCTTGATGAGGCTATTTGTACCTACCCTTCAGGTAGGATCCATGTTGGAAGAACCATGAGCTTCTCTTCATCATTCATCTATTTTGTCCTTTTCAGTTGTACTAGTTTTTAGTTGTACTTGTATTTTCCTATTGGGCTTGTATTCCGGACCCTATACGTTCAGCACTCTTTGTATACAGTTTTAATTAAAGTTTTTTCCAGCTCGTACTATTTTGTGTTCGTTTTCATGTTTTAAAGTAAATTCCTTCCCAGTTTATGGATTTACACCTTTGGTTCTAGTCGCCAGCCCTTGGCCAATGGAAGGTGGGCTTGGGGTACTCACGACACGGGCCCCTGAAGATGGGTCGTGAAAAATTGGTATCAGAGGATAAGGTTCTACTACAGAACATAGGACTCTAATCTTTTCTGTGAAGTAATAGTGTCAAGGGTACTGAGTGTCGCTTTTAGTTCAGGGAGTTTAGTGTTGGTGCAGAGGCTGACGTATCCATACACTAGGATCCTTAGTATGGATTTCCGACTCACTGCATGAATACACTGAATGCATGTGTGATTTCAAAAGTTTTCCTTAAGTCATCTCATCCAGGTCAGCTCAATAAGAATAATCTCTGACGGTGTCACATCTGTTTCTTTCAGGATGGCTCCCCGCAGATGACCATCTAGAGCCCTGAGAGTTGTATGTGCAGATATCCCACTAGGTGATGAGGCCTCGGTGCATGGCCCTCTTCCAGTGGAGGCACCAGCAAGACCGCTACCTATTGGGTCACTGATGCCACCTGCCCAAACAGCAGACGATGCACACTACTTGATCGCATTGCACGAGTTCCAGTACTAGGTCCACCTAGGTTCAAGGGAGAGATGGACCCACAAGCAGCTAAGGATTGGCTAGAGACTATGGTGAGAGTCTTCCAACTGGTAGGGACACCAATAGACCTCATGGTGGTACTTGCTGCCAGCCTTCTACAAGAACCAATGGGAAGATGAAGGAGCTTGATTCTCCAGGTTCATGATGAGATAATTCTACTCTTGGCAGACTTCAAGAGCCTATTTCGGGAAGAGTTTTTCCCAGCCACTCTCTGCACGGTGCTCATATAGGAGCTACTAGACCTGCTTCAGGGCAGCGTGACTGTAGCTCTATACTCAATGAGGTTCACCAACCTCTCGTGCTACTCCAAGGATATGGTACGAGACCCATTCTTCAGGGCCCATACCTTCGAGTAGGGACTCAGGCGAGAGATCATAGCTTCGATGATCTCACTCTGCATCTCGATGCATGCAAGGGTGTTGAAGCAATCCCTCTTAGTGGAGAGTTTCCTTGCTGAGGAATCTCCAGCAATGAGACACACCACTAGTCGACATGTAGCAGAGTCTTCTGCAGCTATATGTAGACAGATGTCGCAGAGGTCCAAGAGGACTGGACCTACATGTGGATGACTGCATTAGTCAAGATCAGTTGTGCGGGGCACTGGGAGGAGAGACATACATGCCAAGAGCGGGCAGTGTTTCGCATGTGGCAGGCAGGGTCACATGGATCTTGACTGTCCAACGCACCATTCAGATGATCAGAAGAAAATCGAAGGAACACCCATATAGAGGCAGAGATTCGATTGAGGTAGTCTGTAGGGAGCAGGTGGACATGGAAGAGGAGCTGTCCATGTAGCTGGTGGTGGACGACGTTTCGAGGTGCTACCACCACCACCACCAAGAGGTCCACCCCGACCACCAGGAGCCGGTGGACAGGGGAGATACTAGCTCTAGGAAGTTGAGGCCAATGATCACAGCACTACGAAGATGATACAATGTATGATATGTGTCCACTCCACCATAGCTATAGTTCTTATAGACTCAGGTTTCAGTCACTCTATCATTTCCACTTCCCTCGTTCGGAGCTCAGAGATTTCTACGGAGTCGTTGGCTCGATCCTTACGGATAGAGACTCTAATAGGAGAAGACTCAATGATTACGCACTGGTGTCGGCAGTGTGAGCTTACACTAAGAGGCGAGAGCTTCGACTGGGAACTCCAAGTAGTGGCGTCGAGGCATTAGGACGTCATCTTGGGTATGGGCTGGTTATATATAGTCCATGCTCAGTTCAACTGTATTAGGCTCAAAGTGAGATGTATCTACATGGATATGACCAGGATCACCTTCACCAGTAAGAAGGGAGACTTTGCAGTGCAGGATGGACATGCCTGGAGTAGGGTGCAGCCGATCACTCATCAGTTGGCTTGCCTCACCATCAGAGCATTTGATGTGGAAAGTCCGACTTGTCCGGTAGCAGTGGACCAATACGTGGATGTTTTCCGTGACGATGTTCCAGGACTACCTCCTCGTAGAGAGGTGGACTTCTACATTGACCTATACCCCGTGACGACACCGATATCTACCCCAGCATATCGGATTGCTCCCACGGATCTTCGTGAGCTTTGGATACGGCTAGAGGACTTGGAGAAAAGGGATTCATCCGACCTAGTGTTTCTCCCTTGGATGCCCCGTTTCTGTTCGCTAAGAAGGCTGATCTAAGTTTGAGGATTTGTGTCAAATAACTTTGCCTAAACTAGGCGACCGTGAAGAACAAGTTCCCACTCCCGAGGACTGACGACCTCTTTGATCAGTTGAAGGGAGCATTGTGGTTCTTGAAGACAGACCTCTGATCAGGCTATCACCGGCTCAGAGTTCGAGATGAGGATGTGCAGAAGATGGATTTCAGATGTTGTTATGACCACTAAAAGTTCTTGGTTATGCCTTTTCGTGTAACCAATGGTCAAGCAGTGTTCATGGGACTCATGAATAGGATTTTACAGCCTTACCTCGATCGCTTTTTCGTAGTCTTCATCAACGACATACTGATCTACTCGACTTCTAAGGAGGAGAATGCCTACCATTTGCGGGTAGTACTTGACACACTCCGAGAGCACCATATTTATGGTAAGCTCTCGAAGTTCCAGTTTTGGATCGAAGAGGTTCACTTCCTGGGACACATCATCTGGGAGGTAGGAGTTACAATGGATCCAGCGAAGATTAAGGTGGTACTTTCTTTGGAGCCACCCAGGAGTGTGACAGAGGTACAAAGTTTTCTCGGTTTGGCTGGTTACTACCAGAGGATCATTCCAGACTTCTCAAAAGTTTCAGCACCACTATCAGCCTTGATAGAGAAGGGGAAACCATTCATGTGGTTGGAGAGATATCAGTAGAGATTTTAGGAGCTGAGGCAAAGGCTGACTAGTGCCCCCATCATGAGGCTTCCAGAGGCAGGAGTAGGGTATGTAGTATACTACGACACATCAGGGACCGGACTAGGGTGTTTCATCATGTAAGAGAGAGCAGTGATCTCTTATGGTTCTCAATAGATGAGACAACATGAGAAGAACTACACTACACATGAATTGGAGTTAGAAACAGTGGTATTGGCCTTGACGATGTGGAAACACTATTTGATGGGAGAACGTTTTACCGTGTACTATGATCATAAGATTCTCAGGTATCTCTTCTCTTAGAAGGACCTAAACCTGAGACATTGGTGATGGTTTGAGTTCCTCCATGACTATGACGTCATGATAGTCTATACTCCTAGAAAGGGGAACATTGTAGTAGATGCACTCAGTTGGATATCTGGTATACAGATACTAAGCGAGGCTACAGAGCAGCCTGCTGCCTTACAGATATCCTTTGTGGATAGAGAAGGAGCATGCTTTCTATAGTCTCTTACAGTCACTCCCCCACTTCATCAGCATGTCAGGGAGGCAGAGCATAGAGACACTGACTGTGAGACACGACGTGCTCAGATATCCACAGGGCATGCACCTGCTAGATTTTTTGAAGGTGGGGAGAACATCATCCTCTTCTGAGGATGTACTATGGTACCAGTGTCACATCAAGAGGAAGTGTTGAGGGATTTCCAAACATCCCCTTTAGCGGTACATCCATGAGTGGAGAAGATGTACCAGGACCTTTAATGACATCTCTGGTGGCTTGGTATGAAGAAGGTAGTAGCAAATTTTGTCTCTCGATTCCTCTCTTATCAACAAGTGAAGGTGGAGCACCAGGTACCAGCAGGCATGGTTCAGCCTTGAGAGGTCCCCTGAGTGGAAGTGAGATGGGATATCCGTGGACTTAGTGACAGGACATCCATGAAAATCCAGGGGACACAACTCGATTTGGGTGATCATTGACCAACTCACCAAGCCGGCCCACATCCTACTGATCAGAGATCAGGGCTTAGTAGAGAGCTTGAGACACCTATATGTGCAGGAGTTTGTGTGGATACATGGAGTACCTTTATCTATTGTCTCCGATCATGACACACAGTTTACTTCCCAGCTATGGAAGGGGTTGCATGAGGATTTTGGGACACATCTTCATCTCAGCACAACCTTTCATCCTCAAACGGTTGGCCAGACTGAGCGGACCATTCAGACTCTCGAGGAAATGCTCCGTTCATGCATCCTCGACTTCGGTCGTAGTTGGGAGGACCACTAACCATTGGTGGAGTTTGCATACAACAACAAATACCAGTCCACTATGGGGATGGCACCTTTTGAGGTGTTATACAGGAGAACATTCACATCACCCTTGTGTTGGATAGACCCAGGGGAGTAAGCACTTGTGGGACCAGATATGGTCAGGGCTACCATAGAGAAGGTGAAAATCATCCAGGAGCAGATGAAGACTACACAGAGTAGGTAGAAGTAATATGCTTATTGGAGATGAAGACCTCTAGAGTTCGGGGATGGCGACCACATATTTCTATGGGTCTCACCTCGACGAGGTCTACAAAAATTTTTCCAAGGCGATAAGTTATCTCAGAGGTTCATCAGACCTTTCCAAGTCCTCAACAGAGTACGCTAGGTGGATTACCAAATGGCTCTTCCACCTCAGTTGCACCGGGTGGACGAGTTCTTCCACTTATCTCAACTGAGAAGATATGTGCACGACCCTTCTCACATCATCGACCATGAAGAGTTGGACGTCGTCGATGGGGAGACATTCACAGAGGTTTCAGTGGAGATTGAGGACCGACAGGAGCGGGTCCTAGGTGGATGGTCGATACCTCTGGTGCGCGTTCGATAGCAGAAAGAGAACCTCCAGGAGAGCACATGGGAGTGGGAGGCTTAGATCTGTACTCAGTACCCCCCACTTGTTCCCGTAGTTTGAGTTGTAGCTATTAGGGATGTAAATCCCTGAGGTGGGGAGAATGTAAAGTCCCAGAAATTCCATGGAGATTTTTTTCATAAATACATCAGAATTTTATGAGTCCGCAAAAACTGACGGCGCGTGATTCTAAAGCCCGGTGTGCCCAGAATCAATTTCTGAAGTTTTCTTTGGGTACGGTCAGTAAGTGTACGAGTGGGGTTTTATAACATTTTAACCGGTTCTCAGAATTGAAATTCAAGGGCACTGTTGAACTAGCATTGCCAGTATTCTCTTAAAAAAACATTCACCTCGATGATAGTTAGTCGAGAATAAATGATAGTTTTTGGGGTTTTTAGAGATTTAATTAAATAAAAATAGTGTCTGGATTTTTTTTTATTTGATGGTTTAAATCACCTCATGGAAGTTGGAGGTGCGTCCACCACACCTTAACCTCCCTTGAGAGGTTTTGAAGGTGGGGCCCACCCGAACCTAACCACCCGTGAAAGGTTATGACGTGGGGACCACATGGGGATAAACTCCCCTATTAATGGTGAGAGCGGAAAACCTCTCAACTCCCCTCATTAATGAGGGAGAGTTTCTCCCCACCCTCCATCATTTATAGTGCCACCTTCCCTTTAATTAAATTGTACCAACTCCCCTAATTAACTTTTGCCAATCATCCAAATTGATTAGGGGGAGCCAAGTTAATTAATTCACCATTTTCAATTCTGTGCCAAAAAAATAATAGATAAATCATACTATTATTATTTTGGATGGCATTTCTCATTGGATTGAATATTGGGGATTGGAGAGCATGGAAAGATTACAATTCTCCAATGAAGAACCTCATCTCCCAATGAAGAATGAAGAATGAAGAATGCTTTCTTCCAAAGATGAATGCTGACAATGACCCTCTTCAAACTTCTTCCCTAGACACCTACCGACGTGGAGCATCTTCCACAGCCGACACAACTTGGGATTGGAAGTGTGTGGAAGATGTGACGAACGAGGATCTACTTCATCTACTTTCCATGACTTCATCAAAAAACAACGATCAAATGTAGGGGTTTATTTTGAATATGTTTTACTCCTATGTTCTTCTTTTCTCTTAAAATGATTAATGAGGATGTTTCCCTTTTTATGGGTTTTGGGATTAATCTTTGAGGGTGGGTTGTTGTGCTTCATTCTTGAGAGCCAACTGTTATCACCCTAACCATGGAGGGTGCCGTCCAAACTAACATGGCCTGAATCCCTCCGCCGATCTTGTTTATGATAACCTTCGGCATTGCGACAAAGTAATGAGGAGATGAAGGTGGAAAAGACAAGTGTCATGCGACCCGCAACCTCCGTGATCCGCACCACCCCCAAGGCGTTCTGCACCACCCCTGGTCGAACCGGCTCCAAGCCATCGCTGGCCTCCCGTGCACCCGCCGGCCGCCCGACCACCCGCCGGCTCCCTGGGCGGCCTGCCCAGCTGCCTACTGGCATGGCTGCGCCCTGCCTGGCTGCCTTCCGGCCTGCCCGGCCGCCCGCTGGCTCGTCTGCCAACCCGCGCAGCTGCCCGACCTCCCTAGCTTCTACCCGACCGAAGCGGTGCCCTTGCTGCCCAGGCCTCCTGAGCCGGCACGCGGCCCCCCCTCGCGGAACCCTCTCCAAACCAGCCCAACTGCACCCTCCAGGCCGAGTCGTGCCAGGACGCACCCTCACAGCTCTCTGGCCCAAACCGACACCGAGCCCGGGCCAAACCACCCATGCGACCTTCTAGGACAGGTGCAGCGGATCGTGCCGAACCTAACAGGATGTCCCACAAAATGTGTTGGGCCAGACCCAACAGGTATGACCGGGGTGACCCAGAACGGGTCGGCCCAGACCGAGTCAGACATGGTAGGTTCGACCGGGTCAGACCGGACCTGGGTCCACTACCGACCCTTTACTTCCTTTTGGAATAACATTGGCACTAGATGTCCGTTTGAAAAACATTCAACGGTGTTGGTAATATTGAAGAGAGATGGTCCCTTTAAGTATACCCCACTAGATTTCAGGGTATAGTTGAGATACTGTCAGGTTGGATCGTACACAAATCCATCCAGGTCCCCGAGACTAAATGGCTAATAACTCATAGATCGGGAATCTGATTGACGCGCCGTCTATTGCATTGAGACCCCTATGATGTGGCAGACCTTTGTGATATTTATTCGTGGTACTTTGTGACAGTTGGAGTATCAACCAATTTCTCATGGAGCGGATCCTTCTGGTAACAAGCGTGTAGAGTGAGGAGACCTAGTAGCTGGCTGATACCTGATGACTGCTGACCCTTTAGAATCAGGGTGAATCTATAGGCCCAGCGGGGAGCACCATGGAGTCGCGGTAGACCTGTAGTGGGGAGCGCCTTGGTGTCACGGAAAACTCACGGTACTCGACAGGAGGAGTACCTCAGCAGGCTATGATGGGGTTCACCTTGGTGATGCGGTAGACCCATGGTGGGGAGTGCCTTGGTGATGCATCAGACCCACGGTACTCGACAGGAGGAGTACCTCAACAGTCCTAGGCTAGTGCGAAGCGCCTTGGTGTCGTGGCAGGACCAATGTACTCAATTGAGCAGGATTTCTCCAATAGTCGACATTTCGATAACAATAATCCTGGTTGAGCTGAGTCAGTATCTTTTGTGTTTACCACATGAATGAGATGGATTACTTGATAACTTAGATATATGTTTGGGAATATAACTAAGTGGGGTTATCTGTTGATTTCATACTTTGTGGTTTATCATTGTTGGATTTGTGAGACCTTTAGGGTTGCAGGGTCCCTAATGAGTATCGTTATACTCACCACATCACGGGATATGCCCACACCTCTTTGTGTTGGATGCAGACGACGCACAATGCTAACGGACGTTGAGTGTACCAGGACAGGATGGTACCCAGAGGTGGACCATACGATGTGTCAGGATGTGGATGATACCAACATATGTGGAGTGTTGATGAGGATATCTATACTTACACATCAGGTAGGATCCGTGGTGGACGATCCAGGAGCTGCTCTTCACATTTAAGTTGTTTTGTCCTTTTCAGTTGTAATTTTATTTTCCTTTTGGGCTTTTATTCTGGACCCTATACATTCATCACTCATTGTATATAGTTTTACTTAGTGTTTTGCCTCCAAATCGTACCGTTTTGTGTTTGTTTTCAAGTTTTAAAGGCATTGCCTTCCCAGTTTAGAGATTTACACCTTTGGTGCTAGTCGTCGGCCCCTGGCCTTTGGAAGGCAGGCTTGGAGTAGTCACAACATGTGCCCTGGGGGATTGGTCGGGATCGAACTAAGGATAATCATATAGGATTTTTGATTTCCTTATCCACTACTTTACGAACAACATATTTCACACCCATCGCTAGAAATAAATATTGTCCCATGAGTGTAGCCACCCACTAGATATGACAATAATATTGGTGACCTTTGGGGTCTCCATTCATATCCTAAAATTATACAACCCCAATTGTGTAGTGGTAATTAATATGATACACAAACTCTAGTGATTATAGAAAATCCTGTTAGTGATGTCCTAAAACTAACATATAATCTGAAGGAATTTTTTCGAGAGCCAACATGTCCCACTTTACATGGCCATCAATACATGGTACAATATATGAGATAAAAAAAACTAATTCAATAATCCATATGTACCCCCTAAATAGTTTTTATGTAATGTGACCATCATGTTATGAAAAAATTGTCAAGGAAATTCCATGAGGCTCAACATCTTCCTGTTTGAAATGTTTTATTAAATAATCCACTAAGATATATTATTTGATGGTTTGTAAGTGGGTCAAATTGGTGAGTATGTCTATGATAACGCATATATTTTCCTAACCACTCTCAGATAATTGATGCACTATAAAAAATAATACTTTCACCCTCCCCTTTCCCCTTCCATTTGGGCCCCATGACCTCCACCTACATATATGTGAATCTTATAGAGATAAACTCAATGAAAAACAAAAGAATCCTTTTCTACCCAATATAATTCCTATGGATCTGTAACGTCCTGAACCCTCCTGGTCTAGTACTTTGCCAAAACATGGTTCCATCACACGGTTCCACCAAAATGGTGGCACCGGTCATGGTCTCACACTGAAATAGTGGCACCATGAGGGTGACAACGTGATGGTGGAACCGTGACGGAGGCACCATGATGGTGGCACCATAACAGAGGCACCATGACAGTGGAACCATGTGGAAAACACCGTGAAGGTGGCACCGTGAGGGTGACACCATTATAGTGGCACTGTGATAGTGTCACCGTGTGGGAAACACCATGACGGTGGCACCCTGTGGGTGACACCGTGACGATGACACCATGAAGGTTTTACTGTCATGGTGGCACTATGATGATGGCATTGTGTCCTCACTGAGCGGTCATCATTCTTTTTTTTCTAGTTTCATACTTTTTCCTCTCCTGCAACGTATGTTTTGATGTCAAAAAGATTTAATACCCCTCATTAAAATCCATTTAAAACCCATTAATGATATATAATATTACTCAAATATGGGAAACATTTAACTTACCAAACATGTGCTTTTTCCTCAATGTCACACCCTTTCCACATGCTTTCCAGTTCTACTCCTATTGCACATTTTACCTATGATTAGAGAAAACTGTTTAACAGACATCCATTATGGCCACCTCTCTGATGGGAATTATTATATGAAAATTAATTCCATTGTGCATAACCACCCAACCCCGTGGAAAACCACGATCTGAATTTAAAGCCGTTAAACATTCTATATCTCGTAACAATGGGATATCATCTTTATATCACATTAGAATTTCATCCTTCTTCTTCTTAAATGGTCTCCTTCCATGTATGTTTCGAATCCACCCCCTTCTCGAGGCAAGTGGTGCGCCTTTTCTAGAGCTTCCCTACTCATCCTTGGAGTCCCCGGAGTTCCTCCCATACAAGTCGCGTATCCCCACGCAGAGTTAAAATTTCAATCCTTGATCAATCCTGGTAGGGTTTTTCTTTCGCCTCTCTTAACCGTGTATCATGCGGGTGGGTATGCAATTTTCATTGTGGGGATAGATGAAAACAAACCTTAATGACAATAATAAAGTGTCCTTTAAATAATTAAAGGGGTGTGCTCGGTTTATACAGTACTCTTTATCCTTGATTATGTGTTGTGAATTATACGAGATTACGTCCGTTGAAAATCATGGCAATTGGGGGTCTTTTCTTGTGCACTAATGAACCTCCGTGTTTCTGGATATTCATGTGATTGAATGAATGTAACATGAATGTTGGTTAATCACGTAAACTAGACAGATTAAATGGATGCCCAGTGAACAAAAATCCTTGTGTGATCATACCAGTTAACCAAACAAAAAGAAGAAATTCAACGAATGATGTACTTGAGTCTAGAAACTTCCTTGCTCTGCCTTGGTGGTATGTCTATTTGTTCTGCTTGATGCTTATGGGGTTATATGGATGGGGATGGGATCCTCTATTATTGTACGGTTGTCAGTCATTGATCTGAGGCCGTGTGGGGCTGTATCATGAGGCTTGGTTTGGTTCTAGTACTTTGAGGGATCTCACAGATCCCTTTATTGTAACATTACAAGAGGACCAGGTGTGAATGCTTAAAAGTGTTGTTTGGCTATTTTTCCTTTCCACAGTTTGTGGTTATGCCTATTAGTTGTCCAGTAGTGCAGAATTTACTTAAATGGAACCACTTGAACATGAAATCAAGAATGGGTTCAAAGGGGAATTGGTTCTAAGGATGAGTTGTGACTTGGCTATGAGTGGTGTTCCTTTTTATGAATGAATATAAATGAGGGTGTTTGTGCTTAGGTAGGTTTTGGAACCCCTAGGTTGGGATGAGTGCTTGTTACCTATACATATAATTTTACTTCTTATGTTTCTTATTCTCACTCCACCCATGATGACCACTTTGTGCTGAACACCCCCTTTTCATGGGGTAGGGTGTTTCTCCCAACACTCCTATGAGTGGCTAGTTATTATATCCTTTTCTAATCCATTTACTGAATATCCTAAGACTCTTCGGGCAGGCTGTAGTGGCCTGAGATCCTTTATAGCCCAAGATTCTTCTGTTAGGGTAGTTGTGGTGGTTGGCCCAGGTGTGTGCGGGCTGGTTGTCTCCCAAGTGTCTTTAGGATGAGGCCCAAGTGTCTTCGGGCGTGGAAATGGTTGTTCTGGACCAGGTGTTTATGGGCGTGGTTACGTGTGGTTAATATAGCCTAGGTGTTTGTGGGCGGGATATGTTGTGATAGCCCCAGTTTGTGTGGGCGGGGCATGGTAGTGGGACTGGAGTGAGAATGGTAGGAGAGGTTCGATGTGTAGGATGTCTTCAATAACCAGTGGGAAAGTGCCTCGGGGTACCCAAATGTCGATGTGTTATTACTATTATATTACTCGACTGGCGTTATTTGGGGAGTGTTCCTTGGTGAGGCACGGATGGGCAGTTTTCCTTGCTAGGTGTTTCAGTTATCTCTTTTCTCATGGCGTATTAGAATGCCTACCCACTTGTGCATGAGAGATTTTGGTTTTCTCTACTGAGTATACTGGTATGCTCACCCTACTTATATAAAACTACGTTCAGGTTTCCAGGAGGACTTCAGGTATTCTGTAGGATCGTACTAGTTCGTACGTTGGGAAAGTTGTTGTAGCTATTTTCTTTTCTTTGGTACTTTCTTTTGGGGTTTTCTTGTACTTTTTCAGCATTACTTTTGGAAGATGCATATGAGAATGGTTTTTTTTGGCTTTACTTATACTTACACAATTAGTGATGTTGAGAATTACTATCTAATCTCCCGATCCTACTAAATAAAAAGGGTAATACCTTCCATCTTATGTGTGATTCTATACCCTTGGTGATAGTTTCCACTCCTGGACCTATTGATGGTGGGTGTCATGGGTCATTATCTCTCCTTCAACTTGAAGAAGGAAGGTTCTGAAAATCTTCTATCCCTTCTCTCATCTTAGGGAAGGCAGGTCGTGACATAATGGTATTAGAGGCAGGAAGTTGAGAGATAGGATGGAGTTCGGAGTTTGGCACAGTGTGGATTGCATGGGATGGTTGGGAAAAAATGTTGGAAAATCATTATGTGTTAAATAGGCCAGGGAAGACCGGCTAGGACACAAGATTTTAGGGCCCCCGTGATCCGATGCAGGTACTCTGAACCTACCGAATAACTTAGTGAGGCTACAGTAATTGCAGGGCAGAGACCCTAGGAAAGGTGCATGCATAATAATGACTTGTGTTCTTGTGCTTCTTGGGTATTTTGGGGATTTAAAACGAATAATAAGTCTAAGAAAAAATAATAGAAATCATATACACTACTCAATATTAGGAATTCCTTGTTTAGCTTGCAGCTATGACACCCGAACGGTGACCAAGTGTAGAACAGGGTGATCGAGGCCCAGGAGGTTGATTTAGATGATAGAAAAAGGGCCGAATGAGAGGAGGAGGATGATCAGTGGCAGAGGATGCCTCGTGCCTTTCAACGGCAGAACCTCGTGAAGTACGAGGGCATCATCTCTGGCGTGGAGACAGAGAGCTGGCTAGAGGAGGTGGTGATATCTTTCAGCTTGATCCGAGCTCCGACGAAGTACTGGGTTCTTCTGGATGTAATCTAGATGTGTGGAGCAACACGTATGTGGTGGACACTTTATCTTGGGGAGAAGAGGGAGGGTGAGGTGGTGTGGACTAACTTTGAGAGAGAGTTCTGGGCAGAATTACTCTCTTCCATGATGAAGGATGAGAAGAGGGAGGAACTACTCTCCCTTCAATAAGGGGCATGTCAGTGATGGAGTTGGGAATAAAGTTCAAGGATCTCCTTCGCTTCGCCCAGGAGATCTTTCGAGATGAGGAGTCTCAGGAAAGACGTTTAGAGGAGGCACTCCAACCGTCCCTTCAGTATGCAGTTACCCCTTTCACCCTACCGACGTACTTGGAGGTCCAGAAGACGGCTGAAATGCTGGAAAGGCTGCACATGCTGGGAGGTGTATTGCGAGAGGGAATCCAATTGTGCTCATTGAAGTGGAAGTCCGTCAACAGCATGCTTCCAACATTAGGGCCCCCAGGTTTTGACTAGTAGGGAGCAGGCCTCAATAGTTCCAGTTCTGATCTCCCAGTACTTACCCTTTACTTTCGGTCATAGGACCGAGATGCTTCATATGTGGCAGTTGAGGGAACCTTCAGAACTAGTGCCTGGACTAAGTACAGTATGGTGGTATTGGTCCGGTGCAGTACCCACCTCAACAGCAGCAAGGAAAGTGAGCTCTCGCTGCTCCGAGGGCGGACATTAAACGAGGAGGATGAACTATGGGCGCTCCTCAGGGACCACGACCAGGGCGCAGTCGAGGAGGTGGCCAACAGACGAGGGTCAGGGGTGCAGGGAGTGGGCAGTTACACACCATGGATGCAGCAGTTCCCGTAGGGCTTGAAGTCGTTTGAGGTACGATCATCATTTTTATTACTCATTCCTATGCCTTGTTCGATCCATGAGATTCACACTCCTTTGTTGCACTTAGTATGTCCCGTGCTCTGGGTCTTGACGCTGGGAGACTTCCAGTTCCCTTGGTGTTGAGTACACCAGTCCAAGGTTAGACCGACTTGTTTTATATTTACTGAGGGTTTAGACTGATGATAGGAACATATCAGTCAATATGGGATCTTCTATTGTTGTAGATACATCAATATGATGTCATTATAGGAATTGACTGGATTTTCTCTGTATGTGCTGTTATTGACCACTTTTGAGGAAGGATCGTGTTTTCAGACTTGGGCGGCCGACCTATGACTTTCATCAGCGAGCGGGGTTACCAGGAAGGTTACCAGCTAGTGGAGCCCCTCATTTCCATGTTAGATGAACTGTCAGTGGATTTGGCAGATACATAGATGGTGGAAGTCCTAGGGATCATCAATGAGTTCATTTATGTCTTCCCTGAAGAGGTGGCGACTCTGCCCCCTCTATATGATGTTGAGTTCGGTATAGACTTGTAACCTAGTTCCCGTCCGATTTCGATGACTCCCTACCAGATGGAGCCTTCTGAGTTGCGGGAGTTGCGGATTCAGATTGACGATCTGATAAATAAGGGTTTTGTTCAACCAAGTTCATCACCATGGCGTTCTACAGACTTATTTGAAAAGAAGACATATGGTGGTATCATACTATGCATAGACTACCAGAGACTGAACCAGGTAACGGTCAAGAACCATTACCCTCTCACGAGCATAGACTACCTTTTCGACTAGTTAAAAGAGGCAAGATGGTTCTCCAAGATCGAACTTTGGTTAGGATATCACCAATTGATGGTGAAGGAGGATGACATCTCGAAGACTACCTTCAGGTGTAGATATGGGCACTTTGAGTTTGTGGTCATGTCGTTCAGTGTTACAAATTCTCTAGCTGTGTTCATTGGGATCATGAACTATGTTTTCCAGGAATACCTTGACCGGTACATAGTTGTGTTTATTGAAAATATCCTAATCTACTCGAGATCATAAGATGATCATGTTGAGCATCTATGAACTATTTTGGAGGTCCTCTGACAGCACCAAATTTATGAGGTATTTTCCAAGTGCATGTTCTAGATGTGAGAAGTGCACTTCCTTGGACACGTAGTGTCTGGGCAGGGAATAGTGGTGGACCAATTGAAAGTCGAGGCAGTTGTTTCTTTTACAGTACCAAAGAACGTGGCCGAAGTTCGTAGTTTCCTATGTATGGTAGGTTACTACTGGAGGTTCATTCCCAACTTCTCTCGAGTTGTAGCACCTTCGACAGCCTTGACCAAGAAGGACTAGGATTTCATGTGGAATTGGCAGTGCAAGGCAGCCTTAATATATATGAAGGGGAAGTTGGTTAGTGCCGCAGTGTTGAGGTTTCCAGAAGAAGGGGAAGCGTATGAGGTGTTCTGTGATTCTTCAAGATAAGGCATCGGGTTTCTGTTGATGAAACATCAAGGGGTGATCTCTTATGGGTCTAGGCAGTTACGTCCCCATGAGCATAACTATGCCACCCATGATTTGGAGCTTCTAGCGGTCGTGTTCGCAGTAAAGTTGTGGCGACATTACCTCATCAGGGAGAACTTCATGGACTTCATGGATCATAAGAGAATGCAGTATATCTTCTCCTAGCGGGACCTGAATTTGCGGCAATGAAGGTGGATGGAGTTCCTCCCAGACTATAATTTTTAAATCTCGTACACATCAGGAAAGGGGAATTTGGTGG
The DNA here is from genome assembly GCA_963277665.1 of Viscum album. Taxonomy (NCBI): domain Eukaryota; kingdom Viridiplantae; phylum Streptophyta; class Magnoliopsida; order Santalales; family Viscaceae; genus Viscum; species Viscum album. Next base: position 323,910,703 of record OY728127.1, read on the forward strand.
CTGATGCCTTGAGTAGAAAGTCGTAGAAGGATGCGGTTCGAGAGTCAGCAGATGCTTGGAAGTTGTTGGAGGAGTTGGATACCCTACACCTGGATGTAAGGATGGATAGTGGTAGAGGTTTCCAATTTCAGATGACAGTGCAGTCCTTTCTATCGTGGCAGGTAGGGAAGTCTTAGTGGGTAGATTTGGAGACTGAAGTGATGCGTCATCGGGATAACAAAGGCGATGATCATGAAGGGTATTCAGAAGATGAGAAGAATCGAATGTTGTATAATGAAAAGTTTTTCATCCCCATGGGAATACTAGAGAGAGTTCCTAGTGATTTCCACAACTCACCCCTAGCGGTGCACCTAGGAGTTTCCAAGATATACCGAGGTTTGAAGAGTCAGTTTCAGTGGTCTGGGATGAAGGGGGCGGTGGCAGAGTACATAGAAAAGTTCCTCATGTGTCAGTAGGTCAAGGTTGAACACCACATCCCAGGAGGTCTGTTACAACCTTTAAATGTCCCCAAGTGGAAGTGGGATGACATCTCGATGGATTTCGTCACAGGACTACCTAGAGTTCAAGGGGGGTGAAATTCTCTCTAAGAAGTGGTGGAGTGACTGACGAAATCATCTCACTTACTGGAAATCAAGGAGTCTAGTACAGTGGGTGCTCTAACAAAAAGGTACGTGGATGAGGTGGTGTGGTTGCACGAGGTTCTGAGGTCCATAGTCTCTGATCGAGATAACCGGTTTACCTCATGGTTCTGGAAAGGACTAAAACATTCTTTTAGAACCCAGCTATGCCTCAACACATCTTTCCAACCCCAGACGGATTGGAAAATAGGACACACCATCCAGACGATGAAGCATATGCTATAGGCATGTGTGTTGGACTTTGGGGGATCATGGTTATGACACTTGCCTCTGGTGGAGTTTGCCTAAAACACCATCCATAACTCTACCATTGGCAAGGATCCATTCAAAACTTTGTAAGGTAGGTTGTGTCGCTCACCCGTGTGATGTAAAGAGGTTGGGGAGGCCGATTTTCTTGGCCCGCAGGTGGTACGGAGCACGACTAAGAAGGTTCAGCTTATACGGGAGAGGATGAAGGTGGCCCAGGACTGACAAGTGTCATATACCGATAATAAGAGGAGATCCTTGGAGTTCAAGGTCGAGGACCATGTGTTCTTTAAGGTCTCCCCATGGTGTGGGAAATAGTGGTTCGGCAGGGGAATTAAGCTTTCTCCAAGGTTCGTATGACCATTAGATGTGTTGTGGCGGGTCTGTGAAGTGGAATATCAGTTAGCACTACCACCACCGCTACATATATTTCACGATGTCTTCCATGTGTCTTAGATCTGATGGTATATACATAGCAATTCACACATCCTCGACTAGGGAAAGATGGATATCGAGGCCGACGTAACGTTTATAGAAAGACTGGTGAGGATCTAGGACCGTGAGAAGATGGTGAACCGTGGAAGAACTATCCCTTTGGTTCGTGTGTTATGGAGGAATGGTGGGCTCGAAAAGAGTACCTGGGAGAGGGAGGCATAAATGCGCACCCAGTACCTAGAGCTGTTTTGAGTTCTATTCGGTTTTATTTTATATACTATTTTTGTGATGAAGCGTTTTTACCATGTTAACTATGGAATGTGTTGTTTCCCTTGTTCTATGGATGTGTGTGTGAAGAGTCCTGACTTTGGGGAAGGGAGGACCCGATCCCTAATAAAGACACGTTAATGTGGATGCGATTAAACCCGTGCGGGCGAGTCAGTGCCGCCAAAAGAGGATAATATCTTGACATGGAGGAAGGGACTCCCTAATCCTTATGTCTGGATGTTATGGCCCTTGAATATTGGTGTGCTTACTTGGGGGGAGATAAGCGGAAGTGTATCCATATCCATTATAAATATGAATGAGGTTTACTACAGAGAGGTATCTTTGAGGTAGTAGTTCAGACCCCCCCCCCTCTTTTCATTTGATCTAGATTCGATTATCGAGGACGAGAATAGTTTGAGGGATATATGATGTAACAGCCCAGACCCTCCTGGTCTAGTACTTTGCCAAAACACGGTTCCACAAAATGGTTCCCCCAAAACTGTGGCACGAGTCATGGTCTCACACCAAAACGGTGGCACTGTGAGGGTGACACCGTGACGGTGGCACCATGACGGTGGCACCGTGTGGTCACCACCGGGACAGTGGCACCGTGGGGGTGCCTCCATGACCATGGCACCATAACGGTGGCACCGTGTGGGTGACACTATGAAGGTGGAACTGTGTGGGAAACACCGTGATAGTGGCACCATGTGGGAAACACCGTGACAGTGGCACCGTGTGGGTGGCACTGAGATGATGGCACCGTGTCCTCATCGAGCGGTCTTCGTTCTTTTTTCCAGTTTTCGACTTTTTCTGCTCCCGCAAAGTATCCTTTGACGTAAAAATGATTTAGTAAACCCATTTCACTAACATTTAAAACCCATAAATGATATCTAAAAGTATTCAAATCTGGGATACCTTTAACTTACCAAATGTGTGGTTTTTCCTCCGTGTGACACCCTTTCCCCGTACCTTCCAGTTCCTCCCCTATGGCGCGTTTTTACTCTGATTAGAGAAAACTGTTTAACGCACATCCATTATGGTCACCACATCGATGTGAATTATTAAATGATAATCAATTCCATCGTGTATAACCTCCCAACAGCGTGGAAACCATGATCCGACTTTAAATCCATTCAATATTCTATATCCTGTAACAACAAGATCTCATCATTATATCACACTAGAATTTCTTCATTATTCTTCTTGTCTGGTCTCCTTCCTTTTACGTTTGGATTCCTCACTCTTCCCGAGGCCAGTGGTGCGCCTGTGCTGGACCTTCCCTACTCATCCTTGGAGTCCTCGAAGTTCCTCCCCTACAAGTCACGCATCCCCAGTTCTTGGCGCAAAGAGTTAAAACATCGATCCTTGATCAATCCAAGTAGTTTTTTCCTTCATATCTCTTAACTGTGTATCATGCAGGGTGGGTATGCTATTGTCACTACAGGGATGGATGAAACTAAACATTAATGAAGATAATAAATGCACCATTAAAGAATAAAGGGGGTGTTCTTGTTTTCTACTGTACTCTTTATCCTTTATTATGTGTTGTGAATTGTATGGGCTTACATTCGTTGAAAATCCTGGCTTTTGGGGGTCTTTTCTTTCACACAAATAAACCTCTATTTTTTCTGGATATTCATGTGATTAAATGACAGAAACATGAAAATTAGTAAATCATGTAAAATCAGCTAATTAAATGGATTCCCAGTGAACAAAAATCCTTGTGTGATCATCCCGATTAACCAAACATAATGAAGAAACTCAATGAATGATGTGCTTGAGTTCGAAAACTTCCTTGCTCTGTCTTGGTGGTATGTATCTTTGTTCTGATTGATTCTTATGGGGAGATATGGATGGGGATGGGATCCTTTGTTGTTGTACAGTTGTTGGTTGTGGATCTGAGGCTGTGGGGGGCTGTATCATGAGGCTTGGTTTGGTTCTAGTACGTTGAGGGATCTCACAGTTTCCTTTGTTGTAACATTACAAGAGAACTGGGTGTGAATGCTTAAAAGTGATGTTTGGCTGTTTTTCCTTTCCACAGCTTGTGGTTATGCTTGATAGTTTCCCAGTAGTGTAGAATTTACTTAAATGCAACCACTTGAACCCAAAACCAAGAATGGGTACAATGTGGAATTGGTTTTAGTAATGAGTTGTGACTTGGCTGTGAGGGTTGTACCTTTTTATGATTGAACAGTAACAAGGGTGTTTGGGCTTAGGTTGGTTTTGGAACCCTTAGGTTTGGATGAGTGATTGTTACCTATATATATAATTTTTGTTCTTATTTTTATTATTTGTGCCCCACCCATGTTTAGAACTTTGTGTCGAACACCCCCATTTCATGGGGGTGGGTGTTTTCCCCAACACTCCTATGAGTGGCTGGTTATTAGCTCTTTTTATGCTCCCTTTCCTGAATAGCCCAAGAATCTTAGGCAGGATATGATGGCATGAGGTCCATTATAGCCCATGATTCTCCGAGCAGGGTAGGTGTGGTGGTTGGCCCATGTGTGTGTGGGCAGGTTGTCCCCCAAGTGTCTATGAGATGAGGACTAGGTGTCTTTGGGCATGGAAGTGGTTATTCTATCCTAGGTGTTTATGGGTTTGGTTACATGTGGTTGATATAGCCTATGTATTTGCGGGCAGGATGTGTGGTGATGGCCCAGGTGTATGCGGACGGGGTATGGCAGTGGGACTGGAGTGAGAATGGAAGGAGAGGTTTTATGTGTATGATGTCATCAATAACTCTTGGGAAAGTGGTGTGGGGTACCCAAACGTCGATGTGTTATTACTATTATATTACTTGACTTGCATTATTTGGGTAGTGTGACTTGGCGAGGCTTGGGTGGGCATTCTTCCTTGTTAGGTGTTTCGGTTATCTCTTTTCTCATAGGGAATTAGAATGCATCCCCACTTGTGCATGAGAACTTTTGGTTTTCCCTTATGATTATACTTGTTTTCTCACCTTACATATATAAAACTGCTTTCAGGTTTCTAGGAGGACTTTAGGGATCGTGCAGGATCGTACTAGTTTGTACGTTGGGATAGTTGTTGTTGCTATTTTCTTTTCTTTCATACTTTATTTTGTGGTTTTCTTGTACTTTTGTAGCATTACTTTTGGAACATGCATATGAGAATGGTTTGTTTTGGCTTCACGTGTACTTCTACCATTTGTGATGTTGGAAATTACAATCTTATCTCCCGATCCTACTAAATAAAAAGGGTAATGCCTTCCATCTTATGTGTGATTCAATACCCTTGGTGCTAGTTGCCATTCCAGGACCTATTGATGGTGGGTCTCGAGGGTCATTATCTCTCCTTCAACTTGAAGAAGGAAGGATCTGGATATCTGTTATCCCTTCTATCATCTTGGTGAAGGCGGGTCGTGACCGGCTCATAGTACATCATCACCACTAATTGAAATACATCCATGAACAAAAAAAATATTATAAACTTCATTCATTTTATTTCTATTTTAATCATCTATCCTCGAAAATGATTTAAATATTCTCTACCTTTTTCAACTCTATCAGGATCACATCATTTGGGCATCTAATCATAAAATATATCATTTTTTTTGTCTCAATGTTGATCCTCCCTAAATATATGTATATATTTTAGGGTAACAACCATATTCTAAAGGATCATTATGCCTTTTAGATACCTAATGGTTAAATACAAGTATGTAATATACTCTACAACCACTCTCAATCATCCCTATGAGAATACATGTCCATAACCACTCCATTGTGTGACCTTCATGTTTTGAAATCGTTATATATTTTCATGTCCAAATTCACACTCATATATGAGAAAAAATATCTGAGATAGGTGGAAATAATGAATATGGAACACACATGAGCATATCTTCCCATGGTGATTGAACCATTGACATATAAATTTTATATAATATTTTTAAAATAAAATATATTTTTTGATAGCTTTAATCACACACAACACCATGTTAAAACAAATCTTGATATACAATTAAAATATTATTATTTAATTCAATTATTATAAACTTTTAGCTTGATTTATGAAAATTAAAATGAATAACTATATTATGAAAAAAACTAAGGTCTAAATTAGAATAAAATGAATTCCTCCATACAAATATACTGAAAATGATATCAAATGTAAAAGAAATATTTTTCTTGAAAACAAATTATATTCACAAAAACATGTTTTGTATTAATAAATTAAAAATATATATCTAGTGAAAAAATTTAGGAAAAAATATATAATATAAATTTAGTCATGTTTTTTAACATTACATTAATATTTTTTTCTGTTCAATGATTTGTATTAAATGCAGTTTAATGGTTAAAAGTGAATTTTTTCTAAAAGATATTTTCATCTCGGGTTTCACACTTATATTAATGTAAATGTTTCTTATTATAATTCTTTAATTTCATAAAATGGAGTCTATATATAATATTTGGGGGTTATAGTATTTTAAAAAGATGTGTTTTTTTATATGGATAGAAATAATTATAAAATTCATCACCTTTGTGTAGGTTAAATCATGGTAATATACGATAAAACTAATTGATAATAAAAAAATTATTTTTTATTATTATTATCGGGTGATGGTAACTTGACACATTAAACCTTTGGTTCAAAATAATATTTTCAGCCGAATAGGTTTCCATGAAAATGACCTATATATTATTTATATCAAATAATGTTACTAAATTTTACTCTCCTACTTAGTATATTTTTTTATATAATGAAAAAATCATGTTAATAATTGTTCCATGTGTAAATTTTATCTTTGTGAAGTTATTTTTATTCAAGAATTTAATTTCAATTTTTTAGAATGTATATAATGACCTTTAATTCTTATGAAATATCATTGTCGTATTAATAAAATTAAAAAATATATATAATAAATGTTATTAAAAATATTTATTGTAAATTAATTTGAGTGAGTTAATATATTATGATAATATTATTGATAAATAACCCATATTAGTTTTATAAATGTGAAATATATCTAGATACATTTTTTTTCATTTTACTATTTAATTAAAAATAAATTAATTGTGTCTAAATAGGTAATAATATTATTTTATGAAAATAAAATATAATTAAATAACATAGAAAACCTAAAAATATTAGAACATTATAATATAGATAATATGTAGTCTATAATTTCATATGATTCACATTTATTGGCAATTTGGATGTATTTATTTTTAAAATGAGTTCGACATATTTTAATCCTTTAAGAAATTCCAATATTGCGCCTCCCCTCAAGAAGAAAAGTGAAATCCTCCAATCACAATAAACATATTAATACATATAGTTTACTAATACATACCATGGTTTCTTATCTAGATCAAAAAACACATTCTCTATGTTTTTTTCTTTTATATAGTCTATCCCTATATCCCATTATGAGAGATCTATGATATTTCTTTCAAATAAGTGGTAAATTTATAATTGGTCACTTTCAATTTAATTTATCTTTATACACAACTATATCCATTAAATTAATTATAAAATAATAAATTATGTGAACAAGGACATGAATGTAAAAGATATTGAGGATCATTATCAAGAACACCCTAAACCAAATTTCAAAGGGAAATATCATGGTATCAAAATTACATATGAGGGTTAGGATAATGTCATGGTAAAATATACACTTATCATTCACTTTGGAAATTTTTATTTCATTAGGGATTCTAGATGTACCGACACATTAATTTCATAATTATCTTTTAAGTTTATCACATAACCACATAAAATATTATGTTTTCTGTTATTGGTAAAACCCCCTAATGCAACAATGATCACATACCGTATGTATTATTCTTTTCAAGAATAAAATTCTGTGAAATTACAAAAAAAACTTGTTATTAACACTCTGGTTAACTTTGATGTAATAAAATTCATGGATTTAATTTATTTACATATATACCACATTAATACATGTGTATGGGAGTCCCATTTTCTATTATGAATCAACCCAAATACTACTATTAATGAGATGAAAAATATGAACATAAAAATTGAAATCATATCCATTTCATGGGTTGCTATTACTTCTAAAATGGGGGTTTTTATTTGAAATAGATTTAGAGAAACACAAAATTAAATATTTGGAATTATTATAATACCATTTTGACGTATTCTATGAATAATTTTCTGGTCTTCTATAAAAATCATGATGTTTGGTTCTAAATATAACTCACAACATATTTGAAACCTATTTTAATTACTCTAGATATATTTACCCTAGTTGAGTTGTATGAATTATAGAAGAGTCTCATTGAGATCCATGAAAATGGTTTAATTTTTCAATTGAATCACAATTGGGGGAATATATTCATTTTTTAACAAGAATAATTGATCAATGTCAATCTATATTGAATATCGGTAACCAGAAAAGGTCGTAGTGAATAAAAACTATCCTCTATGACTTTTTTATAACATGATTGATCTACTAATAATATCTCAATGCATTAACAAAACTTACTTTAATTTTGGATAACATAAATTTATGTCCAATATGGGGGATACACCCAAAATATATTTCTATAAATGGAATTGAAAATATGAATTTTTATTGATTCTATTTACTATTTCTAAATACCATAATGCCTTCATGGATATAATTAATAATGTATTAAGATATTACCATGATTTGTTTGTGGTTTTCTTTATACATGATATTAATATATATTAAAAGTGTTTAGATGAGAATAATTATCACATAATGATTTATCTAAACCCCTAATGAAACAGGTTATTCATTTAAAATTATCCAAATGTAAATCTTAATTTTTGAATGTTTAACTCATGGGTAATATATTAGTAGATACTTAATGGAATAAACTTATATAATATTGTCTCAGCCAAATATTTTGATTGATGTATATACATTTCATGTTCTGACAATATATTATCCAAACCCAATAAATAATTTATCCTGTAAGTATAATACACTCACCATGATAATTAACAACGATCTATGTTCCATTTGAATGCAGAATTTTATTTCAATTTTACGGATATAAATAGATGGTTTGATTGTGCACATATCCTCATCCTTCCATATATTGTGGAACGGTATGTAATCTTTAGTGAGGTATCCATGAATGGTATGAAATTTTTTTATAATGCATGAAAATATTGTGATATCATATTCCTCAAACCATTTTAAGGTTTAAGAGATAAATTAACAAAATCCTAATTTGGAGATAACGATGGTAAATTTTTCAATAATTATATAGTTGAATTTTCAAGAGAGGGAATAGTGTGATCTATATAATGATGAAATAAATTTAAATTATATTTACACTTTTAAATATTTTAATATATATCAAATAAAATGGTTGGAGATGATTAATTATTACAATTAGTCAAACCACTGCCACACTGGGAATGAAAACATGGTGAATGATTCACTATTTCGAAAGCATCATGATAACGCAAATATGATTAGGAACTTGAATGATCCAATATTTCATGGGATTTCATAGGTTTTATCTAGAAATCATGAAATATGTGGTGAAATGTTATCTTTTTTAAATGTTTGTTCAACCATCCATATAATTGATGATTAATGATATATAGAAGAAAGATGTGAAACTAGGAAATATAATGAAAATTTACTATGATTATAACCATGATTATGATGTAATCATAATGTTTAGAATCCATGAAATTTTCCCATATATAATATTTATGTAGAATATTCTATAAGAATAGTATATTGTTTAACACTCCCTATTCATCCATGATGTCTAAAAATTTATAGAGATCTAAAATAATATTTATATTAAGATTGACTAAAGAGAGATATTGTATAGTATGTTTCTTGGTGACTTCTATTTCATAAAGTTAAGGCTGAGAGGGAAATTTATGTCGGGTTGTTTCAACACTTACCCTTATGAGAGTGTAAATTTGGAAACATCGCCATTGATTTCATTATAGGAATACCCCACAAATATAAAGGGAAAATTAAATATGTTTTTCAGTCAATCCCCATATGAATTCAACATACATCCATTCTGTTAGAGAATATTTATATATGTATTTTTTAATATAATTTATATTATGTATTTGGTGAGGATTTAGTGGTATTTAGAATTAACACATTCTTCTAATTTATTAATCCTAAAAAAACAATTAAAACATTTACAAGACTCTTTAAGAATCAATCAATGGGAAAAATAGTTTTAATCTCATCATATGGGATAAAAATGTATAATGAATGATATCAGAACCTCATAAAACCATGGAAATGGCATAAAATGTTAGATTCATTCGACAACACATCAAGGAAGGCCTTAAATAATATAAATGTTATATTTATAATCATCAATGTGATACGAAGTTCAAAATTAGAGATAAGTTATTTCTTTAGATTTCTATATGGATAAAGGTTATAACACTTGGTAATATGTTAATTTTCATAACTATACATATTTTCCCTTTTTATATTCTTGATCATGTTATGTCGATAGAATATCATATTTCATTTCCACCAAATCTCACTCATGTTCAATAAATATTCCATATAACTATCATGAGTGAGTACATACCTAATCAATTTCATATAATAAAATATGTAGAATAACCACTGGAACATGGCATTTCATATGAAGATTAATTGATATAAATATTACATCAGAGACATAATGTCATAATGAACATCTCCACCCACATGGGGAATCTTAGTTATAGAAATAATAAATTCAAAGAAGCTACTTTGGAATGCGTTGACATATTTAAACAAGCATATCCTCATTTGGTTTTATCAAAGTGAAAATTTTTAAGGGATAAACTAACTTTAATGGGAAGGGGGGATAATTTAGCTCCTCGATATTTTAGAAAGTATTTTTCTAAAATTTCAATATGTTCTTTGATAGAATGTGTTTCATGTTACATTAATTTTAATCAAATAAGGATATACATTTAAAATATTATAATTTAATGTGAAGGTCAATTACTAGACTTTATTTTGGTGGGTATGAATTGTAATAAATAAATTATTAAAAATTAATTGTTTCCATATGAATAATTTGAATTCCTTGGGAAAAAATTTTTAGAAATACAAATAAAATCATTTTAAAGTAAAATTGATATTTTTTTTAGAATTTTTGGGTGGAAAATTATTTAACATTAAAAAATTTATAAATAACATTTAGTTGATTATTTTAAAGAAATTCATTTTTTATAAATATAATAAAAATGTTTTATAATTCAACTATTATTCCAATTCAAGTCTTGGAACTATTATAAAATGAATTTTTTTTTCATAAAAATGTATTTTTCTAAAAAATAAATATTTTTTAATGTTTTTCATGATAATTTTAAATTAATTTCTAACACTTATAGATATTTATTTTTTTATATAATGGGTTTCATATTTTAAATATAGGGGTCATTATTTGTTAAATAGATCAATTTTATTTTTGGTTAATATACATTGAAAATTTAGAAATATTTATCACCCCAGTAGTAGGTAAATTGTGTTAACATAGAATAATACTAAGTGATATAGTCTTACTTTTCCAATATATTTATCAAAATATTATGTAAATTCTACTCTTATAGTATTTTTTAAAAATTTAATTTTTTAATGGGAAACATATCAATTAATATTACCAATAAAATATTTAAATCAAATAAAGAAACAAAATGGCACACAATTAGTATTAAATATCTATTCTGTATCCATATTTGGAAAAATGAAGTTATAAATAAATCTATGCTTTTAATCTGGTTGTAAAAAAAATTTCTTTATATAAATTGTTTTTAAATTTTTAATAGTTATATAATTACCTCAATGTTTTATAAAACACCAACAAAATATTTCACCAATTAATAAAAAATTGTTATATATATTTTTTAAAATATTATATGTAAATTTTTTTAGTGCGTTAATGTGTACCAAGACATGTTTAGAGGAATATAACGTTTTAATGTTTTGTTAAATAAATATATAAGTATTATAATCTTTTCTTTATTCCTTATAAATCCTATAAATTTAATAGATTCTAAAAAGAAATATAAATATTTTATGAAATAAAATATTTTAAAAAATTACATAAAAATCATAAAAATTATAAAATATGAAGATAAAGAATAGGGAAGGTCTAGAATTTCCGATATTGAAAATTTATATTCCATTTAGATATAATTTTATTGGGAATCATATTAATTTTTTTAATAAATTATGGAATTCCAAGAGTTCCCTACCACTCATATATAAAAAAGAATAAATTTATCATATTCACACCATATTGGGAATTATTCATTTACATGTCTTTACCAAGATATCCTCCTGATTCCACTTGAAATTTTTTATATTTTATGGGATTCAAAAATGTCCAACCCTATAGTCCATAAGAAGATATCTAATTGAGTTTTTTCAAAGAAGAAGTAATTGACTTAACCAATCCATTTCACATTAATTCTTCTTTTACCTCTTATAAATTTCTTATATTGATAAATTCATGATATATTTATTATGATAAATATAAAAAAAATTATTATGATAAATAAACCATCATTATTTACAATCATTCCATCAAATGGGGGTGAAATATTCTCTTATCTGTACACACTCCTTGTCGTCTCTACATAGAGACACAATTCATTCTCTATCACCATCATTCACTAATGGTTATTAGGATGGTATTTGTTAGGACCTGGTCTAAGAAATTACATATTCTATTTTTTTAAATATATTAAACATTTCATGATCCTTTTTATTTAGTGTTTTAGAAAATTAGGACAAAATCATAAAATGTAAACTCATATATTACATCTGAAAAAATTTACAAAGTTTCCATTTTTACAAAATATAAAACATTTAAAAATGAAACATTATTCCACTTTATAAAAATATATATATACTAATCTTATGTATTCTCCACTTCCACGTGTCAAGATGATGTTCTTACACCTCAATTATTCTATACGTGGCCTATCTCCAATTATCCACGTCGCCCATCTGCACAGTATCTCACCCTTCTCAGCATCTTCCTGTTTGAAATGTTTTATTAAATAATCCACTAAGATATATTATTTGATGGTTTGTAAGTGGGTCAAATTGGTGAGTATGTCTATGATAATGCATATATTTTCCTAACCACTCTCAGATAATTGATGCACTATAAAAAATAATATTTTCACCCTCCCCTTTCCCCTTCCATTTGGGCCCCATGACCTCCACCTACATATATGTGAATCTTATAGAGATAAACTCAATGAAAAACAAAAGAATCCTTTTCTACCCAATATAATGCCTATGGATCTGTAACGTCCTGAACCCTCCTGGTCTAGTACTTTGCCAAAACATGGTTCCATCACACGGTTCCACCAAAATGGTGGCACCGGTCATGGTCTCACACTGAAATAGTGGCACCATGAGGGTGACAACGTGACGGTGGAACCGTGACGGAGGCACCGTGATGGTGGCACCATAACAGAGGCACCATGACAGTGGAACCATGTGGAAAACACCGTGAAGGTGGCACCGTGAGGGTGACACCATGATAGTGGCACTGTGATAGTGTCACCGTGTGGGAAACACCATGACGGTGGCACCCTGTGGGTGACACCGTGACGATGACACCATGAAGGTTTTACTGTCATGGTGGCACTATGATGATGGCATTATGTCCTCACTGAGCGGTCATCATTCTTTTTTTTCTAGTTTCATACTTTTTCCGCTCCTACAACGTATGTTTTGATGTCAAAAAGATTTAATACCCCTCATTAAAATCCATTTAAAACCCATTAATGATATATAATATTACTCAAATATGGGAAACATTTAACTTACCAAACATGTGCTTTTTCCTCAATGTCACACCCTTTCCACATGCTTTCCAGTTCCACTCCTATTGCACATTTTACCTATGATTAGAGAAAACTGTTTAACAGACATCCATTATGGCCACCTCTCTGATGGGAATTATTATATGAAAATTAATTCCATTGTGCATAACCACCCAACCCCGTGGAAAACCACGATCTGAATTTAAAGCCGTTAAACATTCTATATCTCGTAACAATGGGATCTCATCTTTATATCACATTAGAATTTCATCCTTCTTCTTCTTAAATGGTCTCCTTCCATGTATGTTTCGAATCCACCCCCTTCTCGAGGCAAGTGGTGCGCCTTTTCTAGAGCTTCCCTACTCATCCTTGGAGTCCCCGGAGTTCCTCCCATACAAGTCGCGTATCCCCACGCAGAGTTAAAATTTCAATCCTTGATCAATCCTGGTAGGGTTTTTCCTTCGCCTCTCTTAACCGTGTATCATGCGGGTGGGTATGCAATTTTCATTGTGGGGATAGATGAAAACAAACCTTAATGACAATAATAAAGTGTCCTTTAAATAATTAAAGGGGTGTGCTCGGTTTATACAGTACTCTTTATCCTTGATTATGTGTTGTGAATTATACGAGATTACGTACGTTGAAAATCATGGCAATTGGGGGTCTTTTCTTGTGCACTAATGAACCTCCGTGTTTCTGGATATTCATGTGATTGAATGAATGTAACATGAATGTTGGTTAATCACGTAAACTAGACAGATTAAATGGATGCCCAGTGAACAAAAATCCTTGTGTGATCATACCAGTTAACCAAACAAAAAGAAGAAATTCAACGAATGATGTACTTGAGTCTAGAAACTTCCTTGCTCTGCCTTGGTGGTATGTCTATTTGTTCTGCTTGATGCTTATGGGGTTATATGGATGGGGATGGGATCCTCTATTATTGTACGGTTGTCGGTCATTGATCTGAGGCCGTGTGGGGCTGTATCATGAGGCTTGGTTTGGTTCTAGTACTTTGAGGGATCTCACAGATCCCTTTATTGTAACATTACAAGAGGACCAGGTGTGAATGCTTAAAAGTGTTGTTTGGCTATTTTTCCTTTCCACAGTTTGTGGTTATGCCTATTAGTTGTCCAGTAGTGCAGAATTTACTTAAATGGAACCACTTGAACATGAAATCAAGAATGGGTTCAAAGGGGAATTGGTTCTAAGGATGAGTTGTGACTTGGCTATGAGTGGTGTGCCTTTTTATGAATGAATATAAATGAGGGTGTTTGTGCTTAGGTAGGTTTTGGAACCCCTAGGTTGGGATGAGTGCTTGTTACCTATACATATAATTTTAGTTCTTATGTTTATTATTCTCACTCCACCCATGATGACCACTTTGTGCTGAACACCCCCTTTTCATGGGGTAGGGTGTTTCTCCCAACACTCCTATGAGTGGCTAGTTATTATATCCTTTTCTAATCCATTTACTGAATATCATAAGACTCTCCGGGCAGGCTGTAGTGGCCTGAGATCCTTTATAGCCCAAGATTCTTCTGTTAGGGTAGTTGTGGTGGTTGGCCCAGGTGTGTGCGGGCTGGTTGTCTCCCAAGTGTCTTTAGGATGAGGCCCAAGTGTCTTCGGGCGTGGAAATGGTTGTTCTGGACCAGGTGTTTATGGGCGTGGTTACGTGTGGTTAATATATCCTAGGTGTTTGTGGGCGGGATATGTTGTGATAGCCCCAGTTTGTGTGGGCAGGGCATGGCAGTGGGACTGGAGTGAGAATGGTAGGAGAGGTTCGATGTGTAGGATGTCTTCAATAACCAGTGGGAAAGTGCCTCGGGGTACCCAAATGTCGATGTGTTATTACTATTATATTACTCGACTGACGTTATTTGGGGAGTGTTCCTTGGTGAGGCATGGATGGGCAGTTTTCCTTGCTAGGTGTTTCAGTTATCTCTTTTCTCATGGGGTATTAGAATGCCTACCCACTTGTGCATGAGAGATTTTGGTTTTCTCTACCGAGTTCAGCTCCTCCACCTCTGAACGCCTTTGGCTCCTTTGCCTTCGATCACCTTTGGGTCCTCCACCTCCGACCGCCTTCGAGTCCTCCGCCTCCGACCGCTTTCGGTGTGCTCCACCTCCGTGTCCTCCGCATTTGTGTGCTCCGTCTCAACCTGCTCCAACTCTGCTTCCTCCGTCTCCTACACCTATATGTGCTCCACCTTTCTTGTGGTTTTCCTCGATGTGGTCTGAATCCTCGTCCTCCACATCCACATTCTCCGAAACCGCAACCACACCTTCATCTATTCCATGTACAGGTCCTCCACTCACCCCTAGCTATTTTATTATCTGTTGTTTGAATGGATCCTTTGATTATTTTCATCTAAGTGGCTTCTATTACACATGAAATGGAGATAACCGAAGCTTGACGTACATGGACATTACATTACTTTTGCAGAATACTTAATACATAACAAAAACAGACACCAAAGGACCGTAATAGTTTATTGCCTTTGGAAACTCGGAATATAATCTTCTAATCGTGGTGAAAGATCTTCAACATATCCATTAATGATATTCCTATTTTTTTCGTACCTAAAACCTTTCTTTAAATCCTGGGGAAAAGAAAACATATAAAGGGTGAGATCAAATGCTCAGTAAGGGCAAGCATAGATAACACAAAACAATCCTTAGACATTTGAATGTAAAAAAACATGAGCATAAAATCTATACATCAAAATCTTGAGCAATGATATAAAACATGGTAGTACATAAGTCATAGATCATGACGAAACATTAATCATGATAAATTAGAATAGGAATAAAACATATAATTGTGGAAACCATTAATCACATGATATTATTTCCATAGTAGCCAAGGCATTACTGCCATGACCATCTTAGTGTATAGATTCCATTTCTGAATCGAGTTCACTCCTCGTTTCAGTCCTGTAACTCTAAACCGGATTAACTTACCGTTCCAGCCATGTTTATATCATGAGATATAAATATTTACCCAATTCATTGGAGGGATATATAGGTCCCACCCATCTTATAATGATATCATTATTACTTGTGCCACAAAATAAACATACATCATTCATAATAACCCAATAAATAAAATGGGTGTAATAAATATCATCCCATAATCACATAATCTATATAAAAGAAATGGATATCATTTCATAATAAGAAAAGTGAAACCATGTAAATCATAGAGACACTATACTTGAAACAAACACATATGAAATAATGTCATCTTATATGAAAAATGGTTTTGATAAAACACTTGAAATGAATTCTTTGTGAAAATATCCTTTCTTCTTAAAAATCATTTTCTTTTCAAAAAATGTCATGCAATTTTAAAAGAAATGGATTTTGTTGAAAATAGTCATGAAATATTTTGGAGGAAGATTCATGAAAATACGTCTTTATAAAACCGTAAAAAATCCATTCATGCTGTATACGTTAAAAAACATTTTTCTCGTACATTTGTCGGAAAAGTCAAAAAGTACCTCGTAAAATAAAGATTCCGTACACACCATGTAGTAAAAATAAAAAATGGGTAAAAAGGACATTAAAAATACATGAAACCATTATTATAAAATAGGGACATGGAATATAAATAAATCCCCAGTGAATACTTACGAATAAACAATCTCGGATAAGAGCGAGATTGGAATAGTTATCCCTTACCTTAGGTCTGATATGCTTTGTACGTATCCGAACCTCCTATATAATGATTTAAATAATGTCATTGACTTATTAATAATAATATTACATCATATTATATCATATATGGTTTACTTATGACTTTATATTACCCATTCTTTTGTTTGTTCCATGTTAAAGTAGCGTTTTGGGTAAAATCGTTTTATTTATCGTACATGTTTGGACTTGTTGTTTTTTGATATTATTACTTATAACATGATTTAATCAATTCCAGAATGTAAAACATGATTTATATGTAATATATATTCAGCATATACATATATATATATATTATAGATCTATAAATGGAATGAAATACACCGTTCAAGGAGACGGTAGGATGTACGTACGCATGAACGTTGTTTTCGTTTCCTTAATGAATTGAATTGAATTAAGTAGCTGACATACATACATATATATATATATATATATATATAAATCCAGTATCATTATTATATCATATATTTCATGATTACTTATTATATATAATTTATAATCATTAATGAATGGTTAACATGGAGATTGAATCTCATCGCATCATGGAGACGGTAGTCCGTACGTACGCACGAGCGATGATATCATTCCCATGATCATGGAATTGTATTGAAGTGTGTGTATAATATTTCAGAATCAATATCACTTTAAAATAATCATATATAGTTATCTATTTACACCATTATACCCATTCAATTAAGGTGGTGGTCGAAAACAGATTACACCACGGCGTGGAGACGATATTCCGTACGTACGCTCGCGCGGTGATTTCATTTTCCGTAGGATGGATAGATGGTGAAATAGGGTTTTTTGATACATATAATAACATATCAGTATATTAGTTACACT
This sequence comes from Viscum album, assembly GCA_963277665.1. Classification (NCBI taxonomy): domain Eukaryota; kingdom Viridiplantae; phylum Streptophyta; class Magnoliopsida; order Santalales; family Viscaceae; genus Viscum; species Viscum album. The sequence continues at coordinate 323,928,630 of OY728127.1, forward strand.
GATTTTATTACTTCATAATTAAACAACGAAATAAGAAGAAGTAGAAGAAGAAATAAAGCTGAATGAATCGCTAACGGACATTACCTCTTCTTTGAAGCGCCTCTTCTAAACCTCCTCTTAGGGCACTAAAGATGGTATTTTAAGAAGATCAGAACCTCTAGGATGTTTCTATGGAAGTTTATAAGAGAACTTTTTAGGTTTTGGCCGAGCTTGAAGGCTCAAGGTGGTGTGAGGAAGAGAGGGAGGAGATGCCCTTTTATAAGGGAGGAGCGGGGCAACTTTGGAAATATAAGAAATATTAGTTTATATTAAATTCCAACGCCACTTAAAAACTTCCAAAATGACTCATATCCGAATATTAGATGAGATGGGGTTTTAATATCATCAACCAATAAAATTTAGACATGTTAGGAATTTATTTTTAACATTATCAACTTGATTTATCCTTGTTTGTCAACTTAATTTTATTTGTGGTAATAATATTCTAAATTTTAAATTATTATAAATAATTACATATGTGTTGTGAATTTTCCATAATTTGACCCTTTATGACATTTTAGACCATATAAATTTTAATTTTTAATTTTTAAATATTTTTGTGATTTTTAAACAATTTTATAATATGTTTTTTTTATAAAATAACAATAGTGTCAATTTTGACACTATTCATTCATTTGAATTTAATTAAATTATATACAGAAGATATGTTCGAACTAAAAGATTTATTAGATTTATAAAATGTCATATGTATCTAGAAAATTAGTTTAGAACATTAAATAGTTCATATAATATTGATTTTAATATTTTTATTATCATTTATTTTATATTTCAATCAATAAAATAATTTCAACATCACTATTGTGTCATAATTAATGATAATAATTTAATCCTTAAAATTATAAATAAATTCATATGATTTAGATAATTGTATTATATTTCTGGAGACTATTCATGTTTGAAGTTTCATTAATTTTATCACTAAATTTAAATTATTATACTTATAAGATTTAAGAAAGTGACATGTTGTCACTTTCATTGGTTTTAATAATAATGAAATTATTTTCATGGAAAAAAGTCCATTAAATGAATCTAATCCGACCCTTAGGTGATATGGGTCAACTTTTAGTCATCCAATAGTATTTTGGAAGGTTTTAGGTTAATTTTACAATCTTATATTTACCCTTAATTACCCGATTTACCTTCAACTATGGTAAATAAAATTTACCCTAGTTACTATTCATAATGCCCAAAAAATAAAAAGCATCTAATTAACATAATTTGGACCCACTGATTCCAAATATGGAATCCAGTTTTCTAAATTCAATGCACAAAAGTTTCAGAATTTAAATTAATATTAATCGCGTTGATGAAAGAAAACGGTTTTTTGTTTAAAACATTGCAAAAGATTGAATTGGTTGAACCTACGAATTCAAGGTAAAATCAATGCTAATGACATAAATTATATTAAATGGTAAAAATATATTATATTTATACTTTAAAACCATTCAATATTATAATTTAACCATATAAATTATTACGATGAAAAAAGTTGTTTTTAATTAAAATATAGCGTGTTTTTACTATTTATTAAAATATGAAAGTTATCTGAAAATTATAAAAACTTTATCCAATGTAAATTTTTATATCCTGATTCAAAAGAAGAAGTTTAATTTGTAATATTTAACTTATAAACATGTCAAAAACTATATTTAATGTTTGTGCGCCCTCAAAAGGCGGGAACACTGCATTTTTTGAAAAATACTTATTTTGCCCAAAAAATTTATTTTGTTCTCATACCATGTTCTAGAAAATGTGTAAGATGAATTATAATGTTTTAAAATTCTAAAATTAGTTAATACTATTCATAACGGCTAGTTCTTGATAATATTATAACCATATATCGTTGTTTAGTGAAACTCGGTATTGCGTACAACACACGCTATCGAAGAAGGTCGTGATTGCGTGTAATGCAAGCCAAGTCAGGGTTGCGTGTTGTGTAAGACTACTTTGTTGTTTCGTTATAATAGAATCCAACCATTTTTCATTTATACATTGAATATATATATATACACACACACTCAATGTTGCGTAGAATTACTATTATCAAATGAAATTGAAATTGTGTGTAACACAATCAAACAATAGTGTTGCGTATAATGCAAGCTAATACAGTGTTGCGTATATCACAAGATAATCTTGTTATAGCATAGTACACATGACATAAAATAAATTAAAAAGAATACTTATCACAAAATATCGAGTTGTTACATTCTACCCCCCTTAAAATGAATTTCGCCCTCGAAATTCGTCGGGGTTATACATGGTTTTATACTTGAAAGTTTCTTTAATTGAAACCCACATCATAAAATTAAATACCAAAACCTAACATTAAAAACTAAAGTATGAAACTTAATGGTTACCCAAATTAACTAATCATTGGGTTTCTACATAAGAGAACATAGGTGAAAATATGGATATGGAAGAGAAATCTAACCATCATGTTCTGATGGAGAGTGGTAGAGAACATGGGTATAAAAAAGCCAACAATCATAAAGCCATAAATTTACGATGATCTAGGGTACCATCTGATTCATCGGATATAAGGGCACTAGGACAACATTTTTGATTTTAAAGATCATTTCCCTAAAGTTGAAGAATTTGACTTAGAAGAAATACTTACTTTATTTTGGTATAATGTCACCGTTGTTCATGCCTTGAACAATTTCCACTTCATCTCTTAACGAAATAAAGTTGAATTTGTCTTTCGCAAAGTTTTAGCAGATCATGCGATAGAATGATAGGTCATTCTTTCTGTCTCAAACATAAGAGAAAAATTTATATACATAATTCCATATATGGTGAGATTAACCATATGTGGTTCCAAAATGGACTTATACTTCTTCTATCACCCAGGATAATAAAATAAAACTAGTTTCTACTAACCAGGGACTTCTTCTAGGCTAGTGGTAGGCGATAAAGGCATGCCACATTTCGGTTGTGGCTTCGATTCCCACTTCCTCGTCTGACGCGATGGATTGTCGCATGTTCTGCAGGTTATCCCTTCTCTTAAACTACGCTATTATAACATTATATCAGTAATATAAAAAACAAATTTTTAGCCTTAAACAATACTAACTTATGTTCAACATAATCTATTCCAATATTTAGGATTTCCCAAAATACTCTTGTCCTGTCTCATATTATAGTGAAAAAGATTACCAGAGAGATCATATAACAAGAATGTGAATACCATCATTTATCCCCCATATATCATAAGATATATCTTGTTGATCACATTCCAAATATGTGGATACTTTAAGCTTGTATTCTTTTGAAAAATGAATACCCATTGAACCTTAGTAAAAACATGATAGCAGAATCTCAAAAATTCTATATACTCAAACCAAGATATCACATAGTCATTATATCAATCATGAGCTCATGAATACTATCAAACATATTATTTTATCCTTATCCATTCATTATGCGCATATCATCTTCTTTCCAAAAATATCTGAATAACCTTTCCTGGTTACGGGTACCATTCATCATATAATTTCAAAACACAAGCAAAGGCAATAGTGTAACAATCCTTAGATTTTTTCCATTATTCCATAGTACCATACATTATTATTGATAAACATACAATCATTACACTACCTTCTTAATCCATTGACCGAGATTCAACAATTCTTGCATCTCACAGATCATTTGTAATCTCTTCATCATCATCAACATAAATACTACCCATACATCCATGCCGATTCTCTTCATGAGACTTTCCCTTAGGGAATTGGTTTGCATAATGCCCGTACATTCCACATTTAAAACATTTAACCATTGTTGATGTATTAGCAATACCATAATCCTTGTCCATGGTGATGACTGAACCTTTTCCTTTACAATTACTGGCTTTGTGTCCTTCTATTCCACACCCAAAGCATCTTCTAGTTCCTTTGAAACATTCTCCTTGATGTATCTTCCCACATGATTCACATGATAATAATTGAACTTTCTTTCCTCTATGATCATCATGAAACTCTATCTTTCTCTTATTAACTGAGTCAGGAAACTTACCAAAGTTGAAATTATTGATCATATTATGATATTTCTGAATAGGAATAATAACAATGTTTTGCCATCCAAATCCCATTTCATTTTCTTGATCATGAAGAATATTATTCCATTGTTCATCATATCCTCCATTATCGTGAATCATCATATTTCCAACCATTTTCTAAAACCCAAAAAGAATAGTGTGAGAGGAAAAAATCATACTAGGGAAAACAACATAGTAATGTGGGGGTACCCTCAATATCTAACATCTTAGGTTAAATTATAGGATCATTACTATAGTTCTAGGACTATATCATATATGCATACTTATCCATAGGGAAATCCCTAGACATACTTTTGAAATATTTCTAGGGATCTCACTAATGTTTTCACATCATAGTTTCCAAAGGTTAACTAAACCTTACCTTTGATACCAAATGTAGAGACCTGAATCTTGACGTACATGGACATTACATTACGTTTTCAGAATACTTAATACATAACAGAAACAGACACCAAAGGACCGTAATAGTTTAGTGCCTTTGGAAACTCATAATATAATCTTCTAATCGTCGTGAAAGATCTTCAACATCTCTATTAATGATCTTCTCCTTTTTTTCTTACCTAAAACCTTTTTTAAGTCATGGGGAAAAGAAAACATATAAAGGTTGAGCTCAAATGCTCAGTAAGGGTAATCATAGAGAACATAAAACAATCCTTAGACATTTTAATGTAAAAAAACATGAGCATAAAATATATACATCAAAATCTTGAGCAATGACATAAAGCATGGAAGTACGTAAGGCATATATCATGAAGAAACATTAATCATGATAAATTATCATGGGAATAAAATATGTAATTGTGGAAACCATTAAGCACATGATATGATTTCCATAGTAGCCAAGGCATTACTGCCATGACCATCTTAGTGGACAAAGTCCCTTTCTGAATCCAGTTCACTCCTCGTTTCAGTCCTGTAACACTGGACCGAATTAACTTACCATTCCAGCCATGTCTATCTCATGAGATATAAATATTTACCCAATGCATTGGAGGGAGATATAGGTCCAACCCATCTCATAATGAAATCATTCTTACTTGTGCCACAAAATAAACATTAATCATTCATAAAAACCCAATAAATAAAATGGGGTTCATAAACATCATCCCATCACCACATAATCCATATAAAAAATGGATGTCATTTCATAATAATAAAAGTGAAACCATGTAAATCATAGAGACATTATACTTGAAACATACACATACGAAATAATGTCATCTTAGATGAAAAATTGTTTTGATAAAACACTTGAAATGAATTCTCATGGAAAATATCCTTTCTTCTTCAAAATCATTTTCTTTTCACAAAATCTCCTTCAATTTTAAAAGAAAAGGATTTTGTTGAAAATAGTCATGAAATATTTTGGAGGAAGCTTCAGGAAAATAAGGATTTATAAAACCGTAAAAAATCCTTTCATGCTGTATATGTAAAAAAAATTCTTCTCGTACTTTTTTCGGAAAAGTCAAAAAGTACCTCGTAAAAGAAAGATTACTTACACACCATGTAGTAAAAGTAAAAAATGGGTAAAAAGGACTTTAAACATACATGAAAACATTTTTAGAAAACATGGACATGGATGATAAATATAACCCCAGTGAATACTTACGAATAAACAATCTCGGATAAGAGCGAGATTGGAATAGTTATCCCTTACCTGTGGTCTGATATACTTTCTACGTATCCGAACCTCCTGTATAATGATTTAAATAATGTCATTGACTTATTAAAGAATCATATTCATTTATATGATATCATATATGGTTCACTTATGACTTTATATTACCCGTTATTTTGTAAGTACCATGTTAAAGTAGCGTTTTGGGTAAAATCGTTTTATTTATCGTACATGTTTGGACTTGTTGTTCTTGATATTATTACTTTTAACATGATTTACTTAATTACAGAATGTAAAACATGATTTATATGTAATATATATTCATCATATACATATATATATATATGATAGATCGATAAATGGAATGAAATACACCGTTTATGGAGACGGTAGGCCGTACGTATGCATGAACACTGTTTTCGTTTCCTTATTGAATTGAATGGAATTAAGTAGATGACATACATATATATATAAATAAATAAAGTATCATTATTATGTCATATATTTCATTATTAATTATTTTATATAGTTTATAATCATTAATGAATGGTTAACATGGAGAATGAATCTCATCGCGTCGTGGAGACGGTAGTCCGTACGTACGCATGAGCTATGATATCATTCCCATGATCGGGGAATTGTATTGAAGTGTATGTATAATATTTCAGAATAAATATCACTTTAAAATAATCATATATGGTTATCTATTTACACCATTATATCCATCCAAGTATGGTAGTGGTCGAAAACAGATTACACCACAGCGTGAAGACAGTATTCCATACGTACGCACGTGCGGTGATTTCATTTTCTGTAGGTTGGATAGATGGTGAAATAAGGTTGATTCATACTTATAATAACATATAAATATATTAATGACACTGATATTATTACTTCATAATGAAACAAATAAAGAAGAAGAAGTAAAAGAAGAAATAATGTTGAAAGAGTCGGTAACGGACACTACCTCTTCTTTGAAGCGGATCTTCTTAACCTCCTCTTAGGACACTAAAGATGGTATTTTAGGAAAACCATAACCTCTAGGATATTTCTATGGAGGTGTAGAGGAGAAATTGGTAGGGGTTGGACGATCTTGAAGGCTTGAAGTGGTGTGAGGAAGAGAGGGAGGAGGTTCCCTTTTATAAGGGAGGAGAGGGGCACCTTTGGACATATAAGAAATATTAGATTATATTAAATCCCAAACCCACTTAAAAACGTCCAAAATGACTCATATCTGAAGATTAGATGATATAGGGTTGTAATAGCATCAACCAATAAAATTTATACATGTTAGGAATTTATTTTAAACATTATCAACTTGATTTATCCTTATTTATCAATTTAATTTTATTTGTGCTAATAATATTATAAATTTTATATTATTATAAATAATTACATATGTGTTTTGAATTTTCCACAATTTAACACTTTATGACATTGTAGACCATATAAAGTGAATTTATTATTTTTAAATATTTTTGTGATTTTTAAACAATTTTATAATATGTTATTTTTATAAAATAACAATAGTGTCAATTTTGAAACTATTCATTTATTTGAATTTAAATAAATTTTATATAGAAGATATGTTGGAAATAAAAGCTTTAATAGATTCATAAAATATCATATGTATCTAAAAAATTAGTGGATCATGTTAAATAGTTCATATAATATTTATTTTAATATTTTTAAGAGAATTTATTTGATATTTCAATCAATAATATAATTTCAACATCACTATTGTGTCATAATTAATGATAATTATTTAATCCATAAAAATTATAAATAAATTAATATGATGTAGATAATTGTATTATTTATCTAGAGACTATTAATTATCTAAGTTTCATTAAGTTTATCACTAAATTATGATTATTATACTTATAAGATTTAAGAAAGCGACACGTTGTCACTTTCTTTGGTTTTAATAATAATTAAATTATTTTCATGAAAAAAAGTCCATTAAATGAATCTAATCCGACCCTTCAGTGATATGGTTCGACTTTTATTCATCCAATAGGATTTTTTCTTGTGTTAGGGTAATTTTATAATCTTATATTTACCCTTAATTACCCGATTTACCTTTAACTACGGTAAATAAAATTTACCGTAGTTACTATTCATAATGCCAAAACAATAAAAAGTAGCTTATTAACATAATTTGGACCCACTGATTCCAAATAAGGAATCCATTTTTCCATATTCAATACACAAAATCTGGATAAATTAAATTAAATTTAATCTCGTTGTCGAAAGAAAACATGTTTTTGTTTAAAACATTGCAAAAGAATGAAATGATTTAACATACGATTTCAAGGTAAAATCAATTCTAATGACACACATTATATTAAATGGTAAAAATATATTCTATTTATAATTTAAAACCATTCAATATTATAATTTAACCATATAAATTATTATGATGAAAAAAGCTGTTTCTAATTAAAATATAGCGTGTTTGTACTATTAATTAAAATATGAAAGTTATCAGAAAAATATCAAAACTTTTTCCAACGTAAATTTTTATATCGTAATTCAAAATAATAAGTTTATTTTGTAAAATAGAACTTATAAACATGTCAAAAACTAGATTTAAAGTGGGTGCTCCATCAAAAGGCGGGAAAACTGCATTTTTTTAAAATACTTATTTTACCCGAAAAATTTATTTTGTTCTTATACCATGTTCTAGAAAATGTGTAAGATGAATAATAATGATATAAAATTCAAAACATAGTTAATAATATTCATAATGGCTAGTTCATGATAATATTATAATCATATATCGTTGTTCAGTGAAACTCGATATTGCGTACAACACACGCTATTGAAGAAGGCCGTGATTGCGTGTAATGCAAGAAAAGTCAGGGTTGCGTGTTTTGCAAGACTCCTTTATTGTTTCGTTATAACAGAATCCAACCATTTTTCATTTATACATTGAATATATATATATATATATACACTCAATGTTGCATAGAATGACTATTATCAGACGAACTTGAAATTGTGTGTAACACAATCTAAGAATAGTGTTGGTTATACTAAAAACTTATACAGTGTTGCGTATAACACAAGATAATATTGTTGTAGCATAAAACAAATGACATCAAATAAATTAAAAAAAATAATTATCAAAAAATATCCAGTTGTTACATGCCACGATTTCTTCGCATGTTATATTTTTTTGTGGAATTATATATGTGTTTCTTTATCTTGCGACCTTTGATAGGAATCCCTCATTCGATTTGGTTTTTCATTGAGTGATTGCAGATAAGAAGTTCATGTTCTTAGAAATTTTTCAATGAAGATGATGTGGGAATTGAGGTTCCCAATTGGAAATGTGCTCCTCAATCTTTGTGGAGCTGAACCCCAATATTAGTTCTTATGATTTTAGGTGAATAGTAATCATAATTTTATTTGACTAATCATGTTTCAATGATGGTATTGCAGTGGATAAAATGGTTTCTTGGAGATCCCAGGTAAAGAACGTACCCCTATAGTTTTTTTTAATAAGGTCGTCTATTGAATTTCTCATGCATCTTAACTTCAATGCGGAGGCCATTTGTATATCCTTCATAATGCCTGTAATATTATATTTAAAATGAATTTTTTCCACTCAAATCTCAAGAAGTTGACTTGTCTCCAAATATGATCATTGGTGAAAAAAATATTGTGAATAGAAGTGGTTTTTAACATGATGGAAACCCTCTAAAATTTTAAGGTAGAAAGAGCAGATTGATTCAATCACTAAGCCTCCCAGCTACAACTTATCATCCATGGGGAGTCATGAACTATCCCAGATGCAAGTGTTAAACCACCCAAGGCATGGTATTTGTTGATGTTTATGAACCATCCCAGTATTTGAAAAGCCCCCGACTTTCATTACTAAAGAAATATGATAACACACATACTTTATAGAAGTACACACCCATATAAATTTTTTTTTGAATTTTGATTTTTGTTTTTGTTGATTTTGTTATCCTTCTGTTCATTAATACCAATCCATTTTCTGCATCTTTGATTGTTTTCAGGTTATCAAAAAGTAAGGAAACATTCATACTAATTTTTCCTATTTCAATAATTCAAGTACTCATGTTTATTCTACTCAGCCATTATTTATTGACCATTCACTATTAGTCATGTTTACATTCAATTCATCATAGTAAGTAATTATAACTTGTAGCATTCGGACATAGAATTCTAGCAGCGATGTTCCTTATGATTCAATAGAGATTACATTACAATCAACACAATATTCAGAGATTACATTCTCATTATAATCATTGACTATATTTAGAATATATATTCTCTACACTCCGATCATAGTAAAAAAATCCATGGTTCTATTCTATTCCATTACAATTAAATATAAATATATAGAATAAAAACATGAACTTCTCATGAAGATATAGAGACGGAAGACTTCAAAGAAGAATACTATGGAAAAAACATCAATTAGGTTATATAATTTCTATTCTACAGTCTTGATATTGTTCCATTATTTATCAATTAGAGGCTTATATATTTACTATAATTTCAATTATATAGGCAGAATATCTCTTCAAAGCATTGATGCAACTAAGGTCGTTACACCAACAGAATGAACTCAAACAAGAACACGTATGGATTTGTCATCTATACCCCGCAATGGTACGTTCAATTTAAAAAGTCCATTATATTTTCTTTGGTTATCATATCTATATAATATATTATCTACCTACCTGACAATGTTTATTCTTTACTTTACTGACACTTTTACGATAATAATAACTATGGGAAAATATTGTACAGGTGAAGTGGTCACACCAGCTAATAGCATAGAATGATGTTGAAGCATTCCATTATCGCCTATATCCACTAATGGTTAGTTTCATTTACAATTTCAAATTTAATTACTTTGATTTCATACTGAAAAATAGATAACCATGTCCTGCTATTATTTCTCATCTCCCTGTTTCACTATCCCTCAACTCCGTTTGAATTTGTCAACAATATCTGCTGGATCAAACAAGGGAAGACAACGAATGAATACCATTATACAACACATTCTTTCATTCTATAGTGCATGTTGTCATTTAACATTTTTTATCTATATGGGTTATATGTTACACTTCTATTTAACGACTACCTATTCCGTTATTATTCTTACAAGGTATTAATAAAAATCATCATACATTTAATGGGTCAGCCATTGCTTCACAAAAACTATTCCAGTGCAAAATTTCTTCTCTTTCAGTGCAATATAGATTATTAGGCATGCAAATACTATGATCAATAGTTCTCCTTATAATCGTATTGAATACGGGAACCATTTTTTTTCCAAGTTATGTTATACACTCCAGCAATCATATCATGTTTCACTTCTATATATCACTTTATATATATTCACTTTATAATATTTAATAACATTGATTACTATGATGTTATTCTAATGAGGGAGTAACAAGCATTCATGTTCTACCCAACCGCCTGAGGAACAACATTCAGTGAATCATACCTGGACGGAAACTACTCTTAAAAGAAACTCAGACATAGATCCTCCATCCAACTTCAGAGGTCTCTTAATGTGGAAATTATATTTTCAACATTGATTTTTTTATAATTTCTTTTGTATTAAAAAAAATACATCAATAACACATAACTTGAAGTTGAATTCTACAGATAAGTCACAATGGAACATGGATTTCAATGTGTCTTACGAAAATAAAAAGTCACAGGAGGATTAATGTCGGTAGAAGTAGACCAATGATTTCACCAGTCATTGTTCTTCTATGTTGATGGATTCATTTTTTTTTCAAAACCCTAATTGATGGGATTGCAGGTGAGGTGGATGCGGGAGTAAGCGATATTAGAAAAAGTGGATATGAGAATATGAGAGTTCTCTGAGTTGCTGAATAACGTAGTGGATGATAATGATATGGATTTGGATGAGCCACAAACTGTACATAAGTTGTAGATGGTGGAATCCATCAGGAAGGAATTTCTGGATGAATATTAGCATCACATTACTATCTTGATCCATGGTCTGTAAGAAATTTAATAATCTCTTCATCTGTATTATAAATGGCTGATACAACATTGATATTAGATCTAGGGAAGGTGCTTCTTCCTCAGTTCGGGGATCTCCCTCAGTGGGTTGTTGTGGGAGAGATTTAAATTTCAAACTGAGTTAATATATCATTTATTAATTAGATTCACAATCTAAATCCACAATCATTGATTACAAATTTCCTCCCGGTTTCACTTTCCATGAATCCATAGTTCCCCACATGGTCATCTAAAATCATTTTTTTCTTAAAAACAGAATATCATTTACCTATCAACATTTTAATCAATTGCTGATTTGGTGTATTTTAAGGTGAATCCAGACTCCTATAATCATGCATGCAACACGAATAATTGAGTGCACACCAAGGTATGTTTTCACTAAAAAGAATTTGAATATAAATACAATAATTTCCTAAATTGAATCTTCTTTCATTCGTATCTTGAATATGCATCCATTGAAACATAATGTAATGGTAAGGATTTATACAAGAATATATGCTTTCACAAGGATGTTTCTGGTGCTTTTTTACTGCTTTACCTTTGTCGGGGTCATGTAAACGTCACATGAATAAGGAGTATGTTGAAATCTTAAAATGGATTAATGTATTAAAGTATAATGAAAATTTTTACATATTTACATGGATTCAAGGGAAAGATAAATTACAAATAATATTATATGACACAAAAATATAAGGAATTATCTCCTCCCCCATACCCCCAACTCTCCTCCCCTGATTCCCATATATATATATATCCCATTCCTAGCTCCACCTCTTGTCCATCCATTTCCCCTCTTTCCTCCCATCACATCCTCTATCCTTCCTCTACCTCCACCTCTTTCCTTGACATCAACCTCCACCACCTCTTCCTCTACCATGTTCATCTCTGCCTTGATCTCTGCCTTTGACTACGACTCCCCATCTTTATACCCATCCATATCCTCAGCATTCTCCTCCTCCACATGAAACTCCTCCTTTGACTTTATCTCTGACTCTATATTTGTCTCCCCCTCCAACTTGCTCTCTTCCTCCTTTCTCTACTACTCTTAACTCCCCCTCTAACTAAGACATTCTCTACCTTGGTATACTCCTCTACATCGGCATCTAATTTCTCATTTATGGTAGGAATTCATTGATTTCAGGTCTATCCTTCGAGCTCTAATTTTACTCCTAACATTTCTCGCACTTTTCATATCCACTTCCTGAGGAAGCAGGTTCTAGAGATGGAGTAACTTGGCAGTCACCTTTTAAGAGAGTGGCGTTGTTAGGGGATCTAGGAATTAATTCATCGCATCAAGCGACCAGGTGTTGTACACGATGGGGAAATGCGAGTGGGATCTAGGGGCGGAGGATTATAGATCCTATATATAGAGTGTTTTCCATAGGGTTCATGAACAATACATGGACTCCACAGTTAACTTCTTTCCCCACTCATGATCCCTAATTTCTTTTCACTTCACCCATGTCCCTTAATTTATTTTTTTCCTTCTTCCCACATCCAACATTGGTGTTGTTTTTTTATTTCTGGCCCATTCATTCATTCTAGGTATATGATCCATAATAATCCTATCTTTAATATATGTAATTAATGTTTTTTAGTTAGTGGGTTTTTTAAATATGCCTATTCAAATTATGATAATTGAAGTTGATTTTTTTATGTAGAAGTCTCATTTTTATTGGTTGTTTATTTACTTAATTATTTTTCTCCAGGTTCATGTTTTAGATTTTCCATGTGTGTGAGCTACCTATAGTGGTGTTGGGAAGGAAAGGATAGTAAGAAGCAGAGATTCAGGGTTTTCTTAAACAAGAGGCATTATTTTAGGCCACATCGCCCTTTGGAAAATGAAGATCACCAAAATAAAAAACCCTCTTTCCCAAAGTACCTACAAACCCTACATAACCCTGATTTCTAGGAACATTAGAAATAATTTATTAATCCTGAATCCCTACCATAAAAGGTGAAATATTAATCAATTTATAGCTTTTGATATAGATTATTTTGTATAAATTGTTATTGGAAATGTATTTTTCTTTTATGGAAGTTCGTTTTCAAAATCATGAGGATGTATTTTTAAGAAATATGAGAAAATGATTATGTAAAAAGGTTTTTTGGATTATTTTTCAACATTATTTATATGTATTTAATATAACATTCCCTATGTCTCTATTAAAAAATGAGTTAGTGGAATTATTTTATAGAAGTTACAAGGTCCATGAAAATGCATATGAAGTTATTAGTCAATTTATTATGGATTTTGAATCCCACTATAAACATTGGTGTCTTTAATTCATATTCTAACCCTATGTTGTGATTAACTGTATTTTACTTTTCTGGGTTTTCATTTATTTCATTCCATTAATTTATTTTATTCTTTCTCCCTGCATCCGGCATTAGTGTTGTTGTTTTTTATTTCTGGCCCATTCATCTATTCCAGGTATATGATTAACAATAATCCTATCTCTAATATAAGAAATCAATGTTTTTTAGTTATAGGGTCTGTTTTTTTTAAATTAGTCTATTAAAATTATGATAAATGAAGTTGATTTTTTTTATGTAGAAGTCTAATTTTTATTGGTTGTTTATTTTACATCATTTTTTTTTCTCTAGGTTCATGTTATAGGTTGTCGATGTGTTTGAGCTGCCTATAGTAGTGTTGGGCGGGAAAGGATAGTAAGAAGTAGAGATGTGATGAGGTCTTCGAAAAGAGGAATTATTTTAGGAATAATGCAAAAGTTCCTACAAACCCTACATAACCCTAATGGCAAGGAACAATAGGAATAATCTGGGAATCCTGAAGCCCTACCATAAAAGGTGAAATATTGATGGATTTATAGATTTTGATATAGATTATTTTGTATTAATTGTTAGTGGAAAGCTATTTTTCATTTATGGATGTTCGTTTTATGAATCATGAGAATGTATATTGATGCAATATGAGAAAATGATTATGTAATGAGGTTTTTTGGATTATTTTTCAACATTATTTATATGTATTTAATATCACTTTCCCTATGTCCCAATTAAAAAACGAGTTTGTGGTATTTTTTGAGAAGTTGAAAGGTGCATGAGAATTCATATGTAGTTCTTAGTCAATTTATTAGGGATTTACAATCCCACTACAAACATTGGTGTCTTTATTTCATATTCTAACCCAATGTTGTGTTTAACTGTAATTTATTTTTCTGGGTTTTCAATTATTTCATTCCAGTTTATCATTATCCTATATTATATTATTTAACTAACTAATTTGGGTTTTATTATCACTCTATATGAGACTACGATGGTGGATCTATAAAACACGAGCTATGTTTTTATACTAAGGGATATTTAAGAAGAATATCACGTCATATATCTATATTGATGTTTCTTATCAATATATTGACATATATAAATATTTTTTTCTCTTTTAAGCTATTTTCTTCATTATTACATCATTTTTAATTTACCCTCTCTACTGTGTGTGTACTACTTGAATTGAACTTCCATTGATTATTAACTTTATAGTGTCGCCTCCTCTCTAATGTGTCATCGTCATAGCCTCCATGGAATTGATTCTTCGTGATGAGAGACGAAGGGACATACACTATGAGGTATTGTGAGTGGGATCTAGGGGCAATGGATTGTGGATCCTCTTTAAATATTTATGTACTCATATTACCCTTGGTTTGTAAGTTTATTAATTTCTAAATCCTATCCCCCATTAGTACTTTCGCCTCTATTTTATTCTTCCTCACTCAGCATCACCCAACCTGCTTATCTATCCCTTTGATTTCATTATTTTCCGTTACATGACTTTCAATCCAACATTAAATATTATAATTATCATAATTTGAATTATGTATTTAAATCATTTTTTCGTTCATTTAATTTATTTTTCCATCATGAATTCCCAATATAAATTTGTATTTTTTATTAATTAAACTAAATTTTTTGTACTATGTTTATGATTTTTGAACACTACCTATAACTTCTATTCCATTATTATGTACCACTCATTTGAGTTTTAAATATATTCAATATTAATATTAATATTTATGTTTGAAAATGTTATTATATTATTGAAAAAAATAATTTGTTTATAGTGTCGTGCGAATCCACAGGTGGATTACTAGTTATTAATAATTATCCCCTTGATCTCATCCTTGTCCCTACTATTCATTATAACATTTGAAAAACATTTTAAAAATTGGTATGAGAATAAAAATCTCATTAAGAGACATAAATAATGTAAATATTTAGTCCAATGAACATAAGAATCCCATTAAAACAGTTTCCTAAAAACTAATTTGAGATTATAGAAATTCTATACGGGATCCTTGGGACATCATTTCCATACCACTATTATAATCACCCTTAAAAATTTAATAACCATATTGGAAAATTATATCTTCATTGTAAATAATGTATTAGAGATCTATAATGTCGCTCAGCCTTCATTTAGCTAAATTGGGATCACTCATTGCTTATGATCTATATTGGGGCTCAACCCTTCATATAATCAATATTGGGCTCCTCTTTGAGATACAGTAGGACTCAAACATTCTTTTATAATGACCAAGGAAAAAATAATGAATAAAAACCTGGAAAAAGCTTTTAAACCCATGTGTAACACCCTTTTAGATGTCAAAATACCCTTTTATTGTATAAATTATTTTTAGAATATAAAAATTGTATGAAAAATAATGAAACTATTTTATTTGGAAAGAACTATGAAAAAATATAAGTTAATCATTCAAGAATTAATGTTTCATTTAAATGAGATAATTTTTTCATTATAGATATGTTAATAAAATATTTATTTTGACTATTTTAAAAAGTAATGAATGAGAATATTTTAAAAAGTAAATTTAAAATAAATCCCTTTATATATATCCAAAAAAATATCTTTTTTGAACATTTTGTGAGAAAAATTATAAAATACACATTTTAGAAAACATATTTTTGTTTGGATGCATCAATAAAAAACATTTGAAAAACATTGACATGAAAGATTAGTCTTTAAAAATAAATCTTTAAAACTTTTTAAATAAAGTTTATTTAGTTACAAAGTCGCTTACCTTGAGTCTGACTCATAACGTACATTCTTTATCATAATTAATAATAAAGATTAGATAATTATTTAATATAATGGGAATGTGTTTAATATTTATTATTACTTTTATCTCATTTATTTTCATGTTATAAAAAGTTCATAATTATTTATGACCATGTCATACTATTTGATGAAATTCGATATTGGAGTCTAAAATGACTTGTCATGATCTCTACAGTCAACGTGGTCATTCTCCCAGTAACTGTAGAATAATATTAACTATATAATATTCACTTTTATATATAAATTATATGTTAAGGTAAATTAATTAAATATAGACATGAAAATGGTATATATTACAATCTAGGAGATGGTAAGACGTACGTACACATGAGTAACGTTTTCATTTTTCAATGATAATTATGGAGAAAAGGTTGGTATAATTTTATATTTTAAAAATTATATTAATATAACTAATATCATATTAATTATTAATATTTACATATTTATATTACCCATATTCTGTGGTGATGATAAATTAATCACATCGCTTTATTGAGGTGATTGTTCATATTTACGAATGAACGACATTAACTTTATTATGTGAAAGGAAATGTAACAACATAAATGATATTTTAACCTTTAATAATGAATTTTTTTTTATTAATATCATATATAAAATTAATTCCATCATTATAAACATTATTTACAAACATTTATGGAAAAATAATTATATCCGGTCATGAGGTGGTTGTCCGATGTTAACATAAATGATTAATTATTTTCAAATTTTATGGAAGTGGAGATAGATATATGTAATTAACCAAAAATGAAAACAGATTTATTTTTTTGGAAAACAAGATTAATTACATTATAATGTTTGAATAATATAATACAGAGGTGTAAGAAGAAATAAAACAGAAACAATTAATAAAAATGATATGTCTTTTTTAAAACCAGTTTGTATCTTAACACCGTATGATCACTAAGGATGGTGTTATGTATAATCATATAACATTATAATCTGGGAAGGGATTTTTGTAAGGTATTTGGGATGATATTTTATAATTTATAATGGATTTTATGTGTGAATAAAAGAGAATAAGCTGTGCCTTTTTATAAGAGCGGGGATGGGCACTCTTAGAATACATTAGAATATTAAATTAATATTAATTATTTTCTTTATTAAAAATGGATCTAATGTTATTTAACTATAATATAATATTATTTTGGGACTAAATAGTTTCATAGAATTTAATTTAGATATGTTTTTATTATTTTCTAATACTCTTTTTTTTACCCATGTTGAACCCTTTTAACTCTTTCTTTGATATCATGTAATTTACAATTTTAGGGTTAATATAATTACTATAAAATTTAAAAATTCCAATAAATATTTAATTTATGATATCTTTATCCTTATAAAAATAATTTTTTAGTATTTTAGATTTGACTGAATTGTATACAATTTTTTAAAATATAATTTATTTTAAAATATCATTAATGTGAATTTTGACATAATTCATTACATGAATTTTTAAACAAATAACAACAACATTATATAGATGAATTAACTCTTTTCAGACATCTTAAAAATTCAAACTCATCTATAAAATTCATATAGGAAATTAATCGTCTCAATTTATATTTATTTTAGGATTTTTAATATCATTTATTTGATATTTCCATTAATTAAGAAATTACAGCATCATCATTATGTAATCCTCTAATATAAATACTCCTTAAAATTTAAAAATAAATAATTATGATGAATATAAAAATTTTATTTTTCCAAATAATATTTATAGACTAAGATATCATCTAAATAAACATAGACTATAAAATTTCACTAGTTAAAAACAAACATATAACAAAACAGAATTTTATTTGTATAAAATAACATAAACATCCAAGTGGATACAAGATCTAAAAAATAGTCTAAATGATTATTTTAATGAATACAAATCATAAAATAAAATTATGATAAGTTTTGGGGTAATTTTATAATATTTATAATAAAATTTATACCCTTAATTATCCAATTCACCATTAACTATTGTAAAAAATATATCTAAAGATATCATTCCTATTGTACAAAAATAAAATGAAACTATTTAATAAAACTTAATATTATAATTAGTAATATAGAATAGATTTTTAAAATTGAAAATTCAATATTTGAGAGATTTCATTTAAAATTATCATCATTGACGAATCAAGACTATGATATTTTAATGTAAAAATGTTCAAATAATTTAAATGTTTTTATATCCAAATTCAATGTGAAAATTAATAAAGTGATATTAATTGGATTAAAGTGTAAAATATTGGTCTAATTATAATTTAAAACTAATTAAATTTTTAATTTTACATTATAAAATATTTTCATGAAAATGTTGTTTTCAATTAAAATGTATCATGCTTTTACTTTTAATTAAAACATGTAACTTATCATTAAAATGCCAAAATTTCAGCCAATGTAATTTTTGAAATTCCACTTTGAAATAAAAATTTCATTTTTTAAAATATAATTTATAATAGTTCAAATACTAAATATCGAAAAAATTCGTCATCAAAAGGCTATAAAACTTCTTTTTAGACAAATACTTATTCTATGCATAAAATTCATTTTTTCTTACATCTTGTCTATAAAAAACATAAGATGATTTATAAACATTGGAATGATTTTTAATATATATATATATATATCTTTAATACAATACAACATTATTAACTTTTTTAATTGGTACTAAACATACTTATGCATAATTAAATAGTTATTTAGAAAAACATTTAATTATTATCTTTAAAATATTTTTAATTTAATTATTATTAATTTTTAAAATAATTATATATAGATATTTAAAACTTCTTTTTATAATTTAGTTAAAAATTGAATTCCCTCTATCTAAATAGATATGTTATAATGGTAAAATTTATATATTAATATTAAGGTGTTCCCTTCATCTCAATGTGGATTATCTTATATACTATCAATCATAATATTTATTTTTATTAACTAAATATGTTTTAGTATCCAACATTTTTTAACTTTTTTCCTCATTGTTTTGAATTCATTCTTAGTAACTATTTTTTTATTTCTAAAAATTATTTTATTGAAATATGACATCAAAAAATATATTGACAGAACATTCACATTAACAGAAGTAAATAGATGTAAGAAGGTCACCTATGATTACTCATACATTGGTTCCATATAAAGAACAATGATATGAAAGAGGTAAGTAAATATATTGTTTTGATTGTGAGTGATAAGAAACATAGTGTTTAGAAAGTTAACAATAACAAAACCATAAATATGTGATGGGATAAAAGGTCATTTATTTCTTAATAAAAAAAGTAAAAAGATAATTTTTTTGTTTTAAGATACTTTTCATAGAGTTGATGAAGTATTTTACTACCTATATTAATAATATAAGGATATATAGTTAAATTAAATGTTGTGTTTAATCCTTTAATCAATTCAAACCCCAAACTCATCATTTTCCCCAAACTATGAGTATTTGAGATAATGTTTTTAATATTCGAAGTTTCATAATCATCATATATGGATAAAAATTCCTCAAAAGTATATCTATCTATTAATCATTTCATTAGACACTATGAAAAAAATAAAATGGACAAGATAAAATAAGAAAATTCCCCAAAGTGGATAAACCATTATATGACGAAAATATATTTTAATATCCAAAATTCAATATTAAGACCCAATGTAAAACATAGATCATGGAAAAATTAAATATCCTTAAAATTCATGAAAATATCCTAGAATAATATTGAAACACATAATTCAGAATCATTTGATTACATAGTATTGTATGATAAATCCTTGAAATTATCTCCGAATATCTATAATTTCACATAAGTTTTATAACATAAAGTAATTTTCACAATAAATTCTATGAAAAGCTATCCCATTTCAAAAATAACCATAGTTACCATATGACCGCAATAAAATCATATATTATTCCAAAATATAAATCAACAATTATTTCTCATATAAACTACCCCATTATTCTATTTACCTTGATCATTTAGAGTTCCCAAATTAGTAAACATCATCAAAAATAAAATAATCATTGTATCACCAATTCATTTTCCAATCCAATGGTTATCTATTAAATAAAACATATGTTCCAAAAAATAATCTTATATTTAATCCATATAATAGTTTAACTGAAAAATTTAATACTCTTTGGTACATAACATATTTCACTGTTAGGGGTTACACCCATGTCTCCATTTAGTTGTGGGTTCAACTAGTAAAATCATTCTAAACATAATAGTTTGTCACCCAACCTCAGGCTTGAAATTTTTCTAAAACCAAATAATTATTGTAAAATTAATATGAAAATAATTTCATCATTGAATATAACATTTTATCCACAACTATTATCTCATACCTTTCATTTTTCATCCCAAAATTTAATAATCCATAATTATCTCAGAAATAGATATCTCTTAAAATTTCTTTATTCACATTAAAATTTTGTAACATAAATTATATAAAGGTATTTTAATACATTAAACATATAATAATCCATAAAATTAAAAACTTATTATGATATCCAAAACTCTTAAGTAAAAATCATAATCTCCAAAGTTGTCTAAACTATTATTTGATACCAACTGTAAGGAACTGACCTTATATATTAATTATTCTTGTATTTTTTACTAGATTTGTCATTTTAGTATCTTTTTAGTTTATATTATTATATAATTTGTAAATCCACCTACAATGTATTCCTATATAGTAAACATGAACACATATATGTAGTATCAATTTTTCCACAGTATAAAACTCTTTAAAATAATATATGATTTTTATTTATAAAAATATTCAAAATTATTCCCTCGATCTCATACTTATCTATAATATTCCATAAAACCTATTAAGGAAATTTAAATACATTAAATGAGAATAAAAATCTCCATAAGATATATAAATAAATTAAATCGATGGTATTGTGAAAACATGTAATCCAGTTAAAACCTTTTTCTTAGAAACTCATTAACACGAATAGAAAAATATTAATGGTTTCCTTGGGAAGTAATTTCCATATGAAAATTACAGTATCCCGTAAAATGGAATACAAATATGGTAAACATCCATTACTACTGTACCCAATTCATTTGAGAGCTATAATGGGGCTCATCCTTTGTAAAAGATAATTTGGGATCACCCATTTCTTTTCACCTATAATGGGAATCAACCCTTCATATATGATCTTCCAGGATGAACCACAATAAATAACGAGTCTTGAACATTTTAATATAATTTACATGGACACAATAATGAATAAAACCCTTGATAACTCTTTTAAATTCATGGATAAAAGACTTTTAGATGTCAAAATACAATTTTCCTGTAATAATCATTTTTTAATTCTATAAACTGCATACAAACATATGAAACCATTTTATTTTTAAATAACTATGAAAACATATAATGGAAACATTAAATAATTATAGTGTCATGAAATCAAGATATTATTCTTAGGATATATATGTTAAAACCATTTGTCTTGGCCACTGTTAAATGAGATGAAAGAGAATTTTTTAAAGGGTATTTTTAAAATAATTCTATTAAACAAACAAAAAAGGATTAAATTATGATAAAATATGAGACAAATAAGAAAATAAACATTTTTTATGATATATCTACATAAGAATTATTTTATAAAAATCATTTCAAAACATGTACATGAAATAGAAATAATTTGAGAATAAATAATTTAAACTATTAAAATAAGGTTTCTATGGTTAAAAGTACATTTTTTTATTCTGAAACATTACATATATTAATTATATTCATTAATAATAAACATATATTAATTTTTCACATGATTTAAAACCTTCTATATTTTTATAATTCCTTATATATCACTTGTTATCCTATTATAACTGTTACATAATTATTCATGTTCATGTTGGATATTTTGATAACTTTAGATACTTGAGTCTAAAATGACATAGAAATTTTTTCTACTCAAAGTGGTACTTAGTACATAATCTAAAGAATAATATTCATGATATAATAATCATATTAATAGATCAATTATAAATTTAAATTCATCCCTTAAATTGGGATATGAAAAATGAACTATGATACCATCATAAATATAGTAAGCCTTACATACGCATGAGTAACTTTTTCATTTTACAATTATCATTTAAGAAAGAAGGTATGTATTAATTTATCTTTAAATAATGATAATAATGTAATTACTATAATATTATTCATTTAAATATATATATATATATATCTATCATCTATGTGATATGGTGATGAAAAACCAATCACATCACTGCATTGAGGTGAAAGTTCACTCATATGCAAGAACAATGTTTTCAATTTTATGTGAATGAAATGGGATGAATTTAAATGATATATTATCCTTACAAGATGATAAATATTTTTGTAATATAATATATAATCATTAGTTCCATAAATATTAGCAGTCTTGAGAAATGGTGATGACAAATGAATTAAATTAGCTCACTAGGTGGTAGTACGCCATACACATGGACGATAAATCACTTTCCAATTTAATGGGAGTTGGGATTTATATAGGTAATCAGCCACACATAATAACTTATCAGTATTTTGAGGAAACATTATCTAATATTTTTTTATTTTTGAATAATATTTTATTGAACTGGAGGAATAAATTAAACAGATACACATAATAAAAACGATACCTCTTATTTATAAATTATTCATTATTGAACACCTTATGATCAATAAAGATGGTTTTATTAAAAAATTAAGAGGAAAATATTTTTGCAGGGATTATTTGAAATAATTTTGGAAGATTTTGTAAGGAAAAATTATCCTTTTATGTGTTAAAAAAGATAACATGTAGTTCCATTTTATATAATAGGGGAGGGGCACTCTAGGAATTCTTCAAATTATTATATTAATATAAAATATTTTCATTTTTAATATGGATCCAAAAAGATTTTCATAGTAGATAACATGATTATGTGTCTAAATATATTCATGATATAAAAATTATACATGTTTTTGTTATTTTTTAATACTTCTTATTTCTCTTTTAACCATTATAAAACTCAATTATATCTTACTATGGTATCATATTATTTACACGTTGAGAGTTAATATAATAGCTCTAAAATGAGAAAAGAAAATAAAATGTGTCATTTATGAAAATATAAATCATAAAAAACTATTTTGATGAATTTTATAGTTTCATTAAAATTATAAAATATAATTAAATATGATTTATTTTAAAATACCAATAAAACAATTTTGTCACTATTCATTAAATGAATTCTTAAAAAATTCATAAAAACATGATATCATGAAACATGAACTTTTAAGACATCATTACTATGTAAACAATATATTATAAAATAATTGATAACATTAATTATCCCTATTTATATTTACAATAATATTTTTAATGCACTTTATTTGATATTCCCATTAATTGAATAATAAATACTACATAATTGTGTAATAATTTAAGTTAATTATGTCTTCCTTCACAATTTAAAAATTAATTTCCATGATGAATATTACCATTATATATTTCCAAAAACAAATTATTTTACAATATATCATTTAAACCCCCTATATTAAAAATGTTTCACTTGTTAAACAAAAAAGTATAAAAATGACTTCTTATTGAATAAAATACCTTAAATGGATTAATTTCATCCATGTGGATCAATGAACTCCCAAATTTTTTAAGAAGTGCGATTTTGGACTGAAATAACTCATCCATTAAAAATAATATGTTTTCTTGGGCAATTTTATAAAATTTATAATATTTGTTTTCCATAATTATTTTATTTACTTGAACTATGGTAATAAAAATTACTAAAATTACTATTAATATTTTTTAAAAAATAAAAGGGATATATTTTATAAATTTTTTATTTAAATTTAGAAATATTTAATACACTTTTTAAAAATTGAAAAAACATAATTATCTAAAATTAATTCAAAATTACTCACATTTATGAATTGAGAAAACTCGTTTTAAATATAAAAACACTCAAAAGGATGAAATATTTTTATATAAAATGTATATTTGAAATTGATTCAAGTTTCCCTAATTGGAATAAATGATAAAATATAGATCTATAAATACATTGAACCCCAAAAAATATAATTTATAACTATTACATATTTAAATGGAAAAAATGTTTTCATCATAATTGTATAATTTTTTCACTATTTATCCAAAATGAAACATATAAGAAAAAAAATTCAACAAAAGCAAATATTTATATTTATATTTAAAATACAATTTTTATTGTTTTCAAATATAATTTATAAAATATTTTTAAAATAAATTTTCTATTAAAAGGTGGTAAAATATCTTTGTTTATAAAAAATGTTATTATATGCATAAAATGGGGCTTATTCATACATCATGTCTATAAAACAAATAAGATATATTATAGACATGAAGTTAAAAGTATTATATATATATATACATAATTAATAGAGTCCAATACAATTTTTTTCAATATTTTTTATTTTTTAAAGGAACATATGCACATTTAAATAGTTTTTAAAAAACATTTCCTTTTATTTTAAAAAGGGGTTAACATATATTTTTAATTAATTAGGTAATAAATTATATATAAATATATAAATGATATTTTCATAATTAATATAATATATTCAATTTCTGCCATTCTAATGGATAGGTTATGTCAATAATATTCAAATATTAACATTCTTTTGTTCGCAAAAACTCGATGTAGCTTATCATGTATGCTATTGATCATAATATTTCTTTTTTGAAGAAACTTTTTTTGTTATAGTATTAATAATTACATAATATAATAGTGAAATAATATTTATTATATAATTATTATATCATATCTACCTTCATAGCATCCATTATTTTGGAAAACATTAATGTCCTCCATGTTTATGTGTGGACTAACACCTCCTCAAGGTGATGTGACTTTTTCTATTTCATTTTTAATCAGGATGGTAATACGTAACATCATATGAAATGGTATCATAATTATTTAAAATATTTATTAATATTTACATATTATATAGTAATTTTAATATAAAAGTGATTATATGTCTGATATTTTACCCGGTATAAAACATTGAGATTCACCAAAGTCTTGTGTTGCACGCAATACTATGTTAAAATGAAAATTAATATATTATTTATATTATTATTTTATGTGGTACTTATCAAATAGATATTTTACAAGAAGGACAGAATATTAATTACTATATTATCTCTAGACATGTTTATTAAATGTTCTCCATGCATTAAACAAATTATAATGAATTAAAATGGGAATAAACTTTATTTTAATCATAAAAGAACTATATTTTGAAAAGGTAGGTTTACTGTATTTTCAAGGAGAAAAAATTATTTAGCATAATTTTCGTAACATTATAAAATTTATATTGATAAATAAACTTATTTTTTGAAATTGAATAATCAAAATTTATATCGGGTGAATTTTTTCAAATTTTAGGAGAACTTTAATATTTTATTGAATAGTGAATAATAATGAATTTTATTTCAAAAAAGCATCTTCATCCAATAAATTTATATAAATACATTATATTTTAGATATTATTTATTGTATAAATATATCAATTTAGTATCATTAATTTTTTTTAGGTATTTGGAAATAATTTCATAATGAATATTTATATAAAAACATAGCAATCTTTTGTTGATTTTTACTATCAAAACACCATTTGTCATCCCATCTAAAAGATTTAATTTAAATAATTTTTTCCAAATTTGGTGATTGGAATTTTTTTATATTGATTCTATATTTCAAATTAGAATAATATATATAATAATTTCTTCTTAGTTTTTTACAATAAATATTTGGGAAATTAATTAAAATTAATTATAACGATTAAGAGGAAAATTAGGTTCACAAGAGACAAAACCTGAATCTTAATATCCAAAATGACCTATTAAATTTTCAAAAATCCATTTTATATTAATATTTAGAACATATACTCTTTTTTATCTAATAGGGTCCATTAGTGGATCCCCATGAAAGGGGAAAATGTTGTCGGAATTCCATTTTATAATGTTTACCACAATGAAACCCCACCTACAATATAATCGGGAACATAAACTTCATTTAATCACACCTCTAAATCATATTTGGATCTTAAAAATCCTATTAAAATAATCTCCCAAGATACCTCCATTGAACATTGTTTCCAAATTTTTTGAATAATGGAAACCAGGAAATCCCTTTAGTGTATCCAAAAAGGGCTACCCAAAAAATATTAACATTCTTTAATGTGAATTTATGTTATATTTATTTCCCAAACCATTTATTTCTCATTATTAAATTATTATATGGAACATCTATATACTAAATATTCTGATATATATTTTTATGTAATGTTTTTTACATAATAAAATACAAAAATCAATCAAATGGGTAAGATAATCACCTTTCATGTACCGGGAACTACCGCCTCACATTTTAGTGTCACTATTTTTTTCATTACCACATCTCAAATTTGTGAATTATGATGTAAAAAATATATTTATTTGATATATATTTATACATTTCATTTATTATTTTTTAGTACTTTTTAAATTTTTACATACACATGCCATCTCGCATTCCATTTTTTGTAAAAAAGTTAACATTGGATGTGGAAGTGTGGACTACTGCTTTCTCATAGAGATTTGAAACGTTAAAACATTATAGAGAAAAAATGAAAGATTTTATTAATTAAATATATGTTACACCCATTACATACATTTGATATTAATTATATATTTTTTGGAAATATTATATATTATTTTTTTTGTTACCCATTCACACATAGAAAAAGTGATAAAATTGTTTATGGACATGCATATTACTACTTCGTTTATGTGATACGATTCATTATATATATATATATGATTATATAATATTTTTTATATGATACAATGATCACCCTGGAATGATAAATGTCACTTTCCATCTTTCTATAAAGACCACAGAAAAATGGGAACTATACTCTTGTATACATACATCCTATTATCTTGTGATTATACCATTGGTTCATTTCCCATAACATTATATGAGGTTTTCTTTCAAAAATGTATATAATTTATGAATATTATAATTATTTCATAATTATTATTCTGTAAATATTTATATAATTATCCTTTTGGACTATTTTTGACCTACAAAATTCATTTTTTATACATAAACCAAATATGGTCAAAACACTCAACATTAAATTAATTATTTAAGTAGTTGAATAAAAATTATTCTATGTGAAATAAATTAAGTGATATACTAGAAAACAGTTTCTTAATCATGTAAACAATTAAATCTAGTCCATAATGCATATAGATAAATTCACACGTGATAATTCAGACTCAAGGTAATAGATTTCGTCTCAATCAACGTTCAATGAGGATTTTTTAGATGCTATAAACCTTTATTATTTTATAATTTTTATATTCCTAACTATTTATATTATATATTTTCACATGTAATTTAAAGTTTTTTAAAATTTTAATCCTTCTTGTGGCATATGATTTATAAGTTCAAAGTCTTGTGAGACTCATTGAATGTTTTATGATTCATTCATTTTCATTCAATATTCTTGATATTATTTTAAAAATATATTTATATGGATAAATATGTTTTATAAGTAGAATATTATTTCCATTTTTAATTTTTATTCAAAAAGGAATATTTTTATGTGTCTTGTAGTGAATGTTTTGATAAACATAAAAAAAGTTTTAATCTTAGTATACATGAAGGAAAAATAATATTCACCCCAAGAACCATTATTTTGATTTTTTATTTATTTTAATGACTTCATGTTTTATTAAAAGAATAATCATAATTCATTTTTGGGTATTTGGGTAATGATTTTTTTCAAAATAAATGTTTGTTTTGTATTGGATGTGATTTTTTTAAAGAAATTGGTATTTCAATATTGGAAAGTGATTTCAATATGAATTTAAAAGAGTTTTTCAAATTATTAAATGTTTTATATCATGTTGTGGTTTATGTACAATATAAATTATTGGTGCAACTAGATAGAACCGGGTGAGGCTGTTATATCTTAAATTATGGATGTGGCTAGACTGTGCTCTAATTCAATGGTTAATGATTTTATTCTCTAGATAATTGTATTGAATATTGGATATATAGTTATTCTAATATATAAGGGTTCTGTAAAGGTTATTTAAGGGTTTAACATAATGATTTCCCAAGGTACCTATACAAAATTTTCATGTTTTCTAATGTCTTTTCATGAAATATTTTTTTTTGGAAAATATGAAATAAATGAAATTTATAAATGAAATAAACTTACCTTATTGGAAAAAAAATTTATGTATTCCATAAAATGTTTTCATGTGTCTTAATTTTTATTAATAGACTAATGAAAGACATATTTTTATATCTCGTACTGAAATTTTAATTCACATCCCTCATGTTTTTAAAAAATCAAAGGATTTATTGAGGGGTAAGAGATTGGAAGAAGTCTTATTAATTTTGTTAATGATTTTTTATAAATAAATCATGTTAAATTCTAAATGTTTTAGTTTATGAGACAGATGGATACTGTTCCAAATATTACACTTTTTATTTTATCATTTTTTATGAATGGATTATAGAATATTCTTCAATATTCAAACAAGAAAATATCCTTAATGTGATAGAATGTAATTTCCTAAGTAAAAATAATGATTATATAATGATCAAGAATGGGGCCTTAAAGTTGGTATCAAAGATTATTTTATACTCTTTATAGCATTCCTTCATAATATTTAACTATATGGTCATGTTAAAATGTTGTAACATTTTAAAGTTTTCAGGTTTCTTCATGTAGACTATTTTTGTTCTAAATATTTTTTCATAGAAGAAATTGGGATACTTTATTTGGAAGGCCCTAAAATTATATATCCTACCATATCAGTATCCATTGATAGTTGTAATTGAAATAGGATTGTTTGATGTAGTGATGGAATAATTGACATATGATATAAACGTATTTTATGTCCATGAAAGAGAGAAACTCGATCCACCATAGGGGAATGAGAAGATAGTGGATAATTGTTTGAGACAACAACCCCTACAATTTATTGGATCTTATCACATCGTTCTTATTAATAGATTGATTAAATCCTGAGAAAATATATTTGATGTCATGGGTTGTTCTGATAAATAATTGTAACTCTTTCTACTTATTATTTCATACATGAAGTGAATTATTGGGGGGTAAATGGTTAATAATATCAGCTAATTTTAAAATATTGATTCCACATAATTTGATGAATATATAAATATTTTCCCTAGTAAATATTTTCTATAAGAATTTTTTAGTTTGGATAGATAAACAATTATTGGATTAATTTTTATGTGTGTTTATTAATGATAATTTGGTATATTATAAAATCCTAAGGAGTATGAATGGTAAATAAGGATTTTAATTGATACATTAAAATAAAATAAACTACATACAATGTTTAGTAAAAGTGAAATTGTGTTGAAACAAATTTCATTACTTAGACATATTTTTTAAAAAAATTGATTATTTATAGATTATGATAAATTGAATGGTGGGGAATAATGGTCAAGACCCAAAAATATCCTCAAGATTCATATTTTTTTGGTTCATCCTGTTACTTTATATGGTTTCCTATAATCAATATTTTGTTGTCTAGTATACTATCTATGATAACTCATAGAGGAATTATGTACATATTGTCCAAAAAATGATTTGATTTTTTCCAGGAACATAAAAGATGATTTGTGAATGATTTTTTTGGCCCTACCTCCCACAAATGGTGAATTATTTACTTAAAATGATGCTTCCATGAATGTAATTTGTTGTTTCCAAATGAATAATGATTACGAAATTTCTAATGATTCATGTCATTTTAATCCCCATTATTTGAATTAACCTACACATGATTTGGATTCATCTTCTACTAATATTGTATTAAATATTTAGAGGAATCGATTGTATGAATTAATGTTTGAAATATATTCTTATCATAAAATTTGGAAATATATATTCACATAGAAATATTTTAACATGAGATAGAGAAGAAGCCTTTAACTAATCAAGAATTATTATTGGTCTATTCATTATCATCTAGGAAAAGTAAAATAGGTAGTATATGATTTGAGATGAAAATGTAATGATACATTTACCATATTACATTTTGAACATGAACATTTAATTAATATTTTGATGAATTTTGGCCTTAAAGTGATGGAAAGAGATACTTACTCTATTTTGTTTCAGGATTCACAGCACTCAACTATATTAGTAATAATTATGAGGGCAAAAAACCAAGATCAATTCTTTGAAAAAATGTAGAATCTGTTAAGAATGTTTTGTTCCATATTTTGATATTTATGAAAAAGATGTTTAATTATGTGTACAATGATTATGTGTACATTTAAGGAATAGTATAGGAAACAATTGTTGACTAAAGATGACTGTTCTCCTTTTTCCATTCATCATGAAAAAATATATACAGATATCTTCAGGTGTATTACTAGTGGCATGCAAAGAAAATACACATTATTGAAATTCCAATGATGTGTCTGACTTTTAAGCATGTTAATGAAGAACAATATTTACTGAAGGTGATGATTTAATTATTCCATATTTGCTTATTGGAAATGAGAAAATATATAAATGAATTTCATTGTAGGATTTTCAAATACTTCTCTGGGTAATAATGATATATGGGTTTTTGTTGAAAATTTAACTAAATCATCCCTTTTTATCCCGATTAGAGAAACAATGTCGTTAATGAATCATTCTAGACTGTACCTAAATGTTATTTTCATGTCACATGGATTGCATGACTATTATATCATACCATGATCCCATGTTCATATATTATTTTTGGATTGAAAGTAAGAAGTCATTGGAAAATCAAATAAATTTAAGAGTATTTGTTCATGCTCAAACTGATGGATAGTCTGAGAAAACGAATCAGGACATGGAATATCTTATTTATTAATTCTCAATATATTTACAGGGATATTTAAATCATTATTTTACATAGTTTAATTTAATTATATTAATATTTTTATTTCCACTATGAATATGGAACAAGTTTAAGAAGTTCTATGTAATGCGATGTTGGACACCGGTTTTTAGGTTGATGTAGGAGAAACGAATTTTCTCTGACCTTTTTCGGTAGATGAAATGGAAGGTAAATTTTATTATATTCCGTGAAACACGTGGGAACCATAGAGTAGATAAAAATTTTATACATAAAACCAAAGGAAAGAACATTATTTCAAAGAAGGTGATCATGTCTTTTTATGATTTTCTCCATGGTAAAGTGTGTTGTATTACGCACTTGATGTTTTCTGATGACTCCATTTTGTTCTGCAATGGTAGTAGGAGATAATTTTAGGGTGTTTGTGGTATTCTTGAGGAATATTGTATGTGGATCAGGCAGTTTCTTAATAGGGAAAAATTTCTCTAATTTTCCACCACGAAGACCTCCGAGAGAAGTGTACAATGTTTGGATGTTTGTCTGAATATGCGAAGAGGGAAGTTTCCCATGGAGTATCTTGGGGATCCGGTCAGTACTTACTCACCTAGAGTCCATCATTTTGATAAAATAGTTAGCAATATCATGAGGTGGATCTTTAACTGGAAGAATCTCCTTCTATCGTTTAGAGGCCGCATCATGCTTGTGAATAATGTCTTAGTTTCAATTCTTATGCATGTGCTTTCTACATTGAAGGTACCTAAAGTCGTTATCATCAATTTGGAAAGGATTATGATTTATTTTGTCTGGGACGATAAAATGTAAGGAAGGTATCATTGGGCATCCCGTGAGTTCTTGTCAAGGCTGCTCGAGGAAGGTGGCATCAACTTGAGGAGCATCCATGATACGATTTAGGGGCTTCATGCCAAACTCGCATGAGAGGAATTGGAGGGCCGCATGTTATGGGTCAGGTCCATGCAAGGCAGATATGGCTAGGACTAGGGATTATAGAGACCTAATACTTCCATGTCATGGAAGCTCATCCAGCCCCACGTCGATACAATGAGTCATCATTCAAAGTGGATGGTGGGGAGGGGAGACCTGAATTTCTGGCTTCATGACTGGGGCGCTGGCAGTCTCTGGTTTCCAAGTAGTCCAGCTCCTTCCATGAATTTTAGTAAGGCAAGATAGCATCCCAGTTTTCTCCAGGTGACTCTGGATGAGAACCAGCAGAAGGTCTTTAGTGATATTGTGGCCAGTGAGGAACTGGATGCTCTGATCTTCACGACCTCTTCTTCAGGTGTGTTTTCTACTAAGGAGTATCAGCTAGTGAGGATGACTACTAACAGGAGCGACCAGTGGGGGGAAATGTTGTGGTGTAAGGATATTCCCAAGAAATTTAACTTCCTGCTTTGGCATGTTTGGCAGAATTCCCTTCCCATAGACGATAGGGTCAAATGTCTTCGCATTAGTATGGCCTGAAGGTGCTAGTGCTGCTCCCATCCTCAATAGGAAATGATCAACCATCTGTTTATGGGAATCGACTTGGCTCGAAGGATTTGGTATTCTTTTGGTTTTCCACTTGGAGTGGGGCATAATGATTCTATTATGGAGGACTCCCTTTCAACTTGGCTCACGGGGCCGGGTGTTCAAGGGGAGGGATGGTGTGGTCGGGTGGTGATTATTCTGGATGGTTGCTAGACACTTTGGAAGGCTAGGAATGAGGCTCGCCACGACAACACCCCATGCACAAGCATGAGAATCTCTTTCAAGATGAGGAACACTCTTCTGGATCTGGTTGGTTTGTTCAAGGGATGCTTGGGTGATCCTTCAATCAGAAGGTTCAGTTTGGCTCTTGAGTCTCCTTTATTGGGAAGAGGGCGAGGGCAGGGGAAATGGGTGCGGTGGCATTCTCCAAGGGAGGGATTTAATCTCAATATAGATGGATCTCTTCTGAACCGAATGATTTGAGGAGGAGGAGTTGTTCAGGATGGAAGGGGGTCTATAACTGCTGCCTTCTCAGCCAGTTTTGGTGTGGGCGATGCTTTACAGGCGAAGACTTAGGTGATGTTAACCAGGATGGATCTCTGCAAGGAGAGATGTATCAGTCTTTAAGAGGTGGAGACCGACTCCCTCAGCCATTTTAATGCTCTCTCTATGAAGTCCAAGTGTCCATGGAACATCACTTACTACATCAGGAAGTTACACCTTCTTCTGGGAAACATGACATGCATCTCTCCCACGTGGCGGGAGGGGAATATGGTTGCAGACTTCTTGGCCTCTAAGGTTCCCTCGAACTGTAGCATATCCTACTTCCTGGTCTTGGGTTCCTATCCCCTTGAGGGGGTCAAATTTGTTGTTAAATATTCCCTTGGTCTCCATTACTTTATACCGCCATAATTATTTGCCTTGTTTGGACAATTCCTTGTACGTTTGGTAATCAATAAAAATGGTTGTTTTTAGGTCAAGTGTGTTGTATTTTGGTAAGAAATGGTAGTTGATTCTATGGTTCACAAGATAATTTGATATCCAATATAAATATAGGTTAGTTACATACTGAGTGGCATTAACTCTAATTTTATCATATGTAAATTACTTATGTCATGTCTCAATGTTAAGGAAGTATATACCAGATTCAACTCATTTTTTGAGCCCCAAATCTGTTCTGTATGTTGAGAATATTTAGTATGAGTAAAAAAAAATTAGGTTCTAGAATGGAGAGAGGGTTGTTTTTCAAAATAAAGTGATTTTTTAGGTTATTGTTTTTCAAATAAAAAATATAGTCGATGTAGAAACATGGGAATATTAAAATTTTATTTATGAAAAAAATTCCCAATTATTTTTATGGGAATAAAATTGTGGGGATGTAATTTTCAACATGTTAGAAGCATGTAACTTTTTAGGTAATGATAAAATAATTTTTTTTAATATATATTAATATTTAAGAATTAATTTTTAATTTTACCTTAAAATGGAAACTATGTCAGATAGTGTACCTGAAAATAAATAATTAGTTTCTCCAAAATCATGTGTTTCATTGAAGACTGAGTTATACTAAAAAGTAATAAATTTTTTATAGTTGTATACATATCATATCCTATATATGAGTTATCTATATTATGAAATTTTATATTATGTTTAAAAATGTATATTAAATGTTTTTACATTCATTCAATAAATTTAATAGGCTTGAAATAAGAATAAATCTAAATTTTAACATAAAAGCTATATATTTTTAAATTGTAGTTTAACCTTATTTTAATGGAGAAACTATATTATGTATAATTATATAAATAATTAAAAAATTTATATGGAAAAATAAACATATTTTCTGAAAAATAAATTTCAAAATTTACTTTGGGTGAATTTTTGGTATTTTTTGAGAGAATTCATATATTGAAAAATATTTAATAATACTGATTTGTTGTTCGAAATTTAATTTTCATCCATTTTATTTATATAGATTAATATAATTTTAATTGATTTTAAATTATAAATATATAATTTTTAAATCATTATAAATAATTAAGGACTTCAGAAAAAAATTCAGGGAGAATATATAAATAAAAATAGAGAAATTTGTTTAAAAATTTTACTTCAAAGATATGATTTTTCAAAATATAAGCGGGATTAATTTAAAAATAATTTCTTTAAAATTTTTTATTTTAATTTAGGAAAATTTATTCCGTATTTAGAATCATAATAATTTATAATTTCTAATAAGGATAATAATGTTTTTGAAAAAGAATATTAATGAACTTAATTCAAATTAATTATAGCAATTAAAATGAAAATTAGTTTAACAAAGGACAAAACCATAATCCTATGTTCCAAAATTACCTATAGAATTTTTCAAAATCCATTTTATGATAATATATAGACCCTATACTTATTTTTATATAATATTTACCATTTTTGGAATTACATTTCATGGGGAAAATGTGGTTGGAATTCCCATTTCAAATATTAACATGAATTCCACTCACCCTCTAATATGAAAACGCACTCACACATCCCATTTTTTCACATGGATAAGGCAATTTTGGACAATAAAAACCCTAAAATAATATTATCCCAACATACGTCATTTACTATATAGTCCATAATTTGTAATGAAATCCCACTAATCAATACAATTAGTGAAACCCAAAAAGAGTTACAGAAAAAGAGGTAACATTCTTCAATGTGGTTCTATATTTTATTTCTATATCAACCATTTAATTTCTTATTATTACATTATTATATAATAAAAATTTTATTCTAAATATACTAATATTTTGTTTTGTAAATTTTTATACATTAACATACACACACATCTATCAAATGGGTAATGAAATAACACTTCCAGTATCGTGAACTGCCACATCATGCAATGATGAAATTCATTTTTCCTTCACCAAAACTCAATGATGGGAATTATGATGGACCCAAATTTTTTATATTATATTTATCATTTATACATATATGATAATTTTTTATATACACTTACCTTAATATAATAAATTTTTAGTAAATACAATAACATCGTTGGTGGATATGTGGACTATCGCCACCTCAAAGTGATGTGATACATTCACAAGTTACATGGAATGTATTAAGGATGTGTATAATTAATCATATGTGACATAAATATCATAAATATTATTTTTATAACAGAATTAAATTTCGAGAAATGTAACATATCATTTTATATATTACCCTTTCACACACTAAAAAACAGCTAATGTCATTCGTGGATATGTGGATTGGTGCCTCCTCAACATAATGTGATACCATTTACATTATATGAAGTATTTATGTAAGTATATATGAGTAAAAAAATGTCCTATATTATATAATGATCATTATGGAAGGATAAATTTATCACAATATCTTTTCATAATGATCTGTAAAAAATGGGATAATTACTCATGTGAACGTACGACCTACAGTCTCTATGATTGTAACATTGGTTCATCTTTCATAACCATATTTTATGATTGTTTTTAAAAGTATAATTTATGTATAATTATTAAAATTATTGTAGGATTATTATTCTTTTTATGTTAATATACTGACACATTTTGACGAATATTGACATAAGAATTCTTTTTTATACATAAACCTAATATGATCAAAACACACAACATAAGTTTTATTGTTAATTAGTTATTTAAAAAATATTAATTATTGAAATAAAAGTAATTAACATGAAAAAATTTTTGAGTCAATTAAATAATTAAAATATTTTCATTATTCAATAAGATAAAGGCTCATTTGACAAGTCAGACTCAAAAGATGGGATTTCTTCTCAATGTACTTAAATTGAGGAATTTATTGGTGATATAATTCTTTATTATTTTATAAGGTGTATATAAAACCCTTTAATCATTATATATCTATTTTTTATATTTTATTACATTATTTAATGATCTGAATAATGTTATTATTTCATGGGGCTAGTGATTTAAATGTTCAAATTGATATGTGACCAATTGAATTGTTAATGGTTTAATTATTTCCATTACATATTCTTTATATTATTTAACATATTTATTTATAAAATATAAAATATTTATAAAGGTAATATTATTTTTATTTTTAATTTCATTCAAATGTTTTCAAAAATAAACATTTTTTACTTTTATAATACATAACATTTTGACAAATGAAAAAGTGAATGTCCCTACCTAAATATACACAACGACATAGATTTTTTTCTGTTCTGGACACTACTTTAATTTTGTTTTCATTAGGAATATTTCTTGATTTATTAAAATAAATTTCTCTTATTTGTTCATTTTTTTTGTTTTGAAATTGGTTTTTGAAAAAAAGGTGTATTTTGTATTGAAAATTGAATTTTTAAAAGTAAATACTAATTCTATATCTGTAAGTTATTTTTTTAAGAGTTTATAAGAGTTTTTCAAATGATGAAAATTTTCACTTCATGTTATGGTTCATGGAAATTATAAATTTTGGGTTTACTGAAATAACACAAGGTGAGTCCTTTATATATTAGAGGATCTATGCACCTAGTTAGTGCTCCGAAGCATTGTGTAATGATTATATTTTCTAGAGAATTGAATTATATGTTTCTCATATGGTTATTAGAATATATATGTGGTATAAGGGATCTGTATATGAGCAATGTAATGATGCCCCAAGGTACCAACATGATTGTTTTTGGGATTTCTAATGTGTTTTCATGAAAACAATCTTTTTCCAAAGGTAAAATAAACAAAATTTATTAAAGAATTTTATTTACATATTTTGGTATTATATTATGTTTTCAATAAATGGGTTTTCACTAGTAATATTGTTTATCAATGTGCTAATGGTTTCCTTCTTTTCGTATCTCTTACTAAATTTTTTAATCTCATCCCACATTTTTGAATTTTTTCACCGTATATAATTATGGGTAAGGGGTAGGAATAATAATATTAAACGTCATAATTTTTTTTAATAATAGAGATCATGATTTATTTTAAAAGTTTTAGTATATAAAAACATGGATACTATTAATATGTGTTCATGTTGTATTTTATGGTTTTTTCGTGTATGGTATATGGGAAAATATTCTAAAACTCTATACATAAAAAGATCCTTAAAGTGAAAGAATGCAATTTCACTATTAAAACTAATGATTATATAATGATAAAAGATAAGGTATTATATAATAAGTATGGATTTAGTAAATATATATTATATATATATTGTAATAATGATTATTTATAAACTATTATTTATTTATATCTCTTCTTTTTTATTTTTTTGATAAACAAAAACAATGTTCATGCATAGATACAGAATACCAATTCCATGAAATGCACAATTGAATTTTGTACCTATAAATTTTATATAAGAATATACATATTTATATAATGAATATATATAATATGAAAATCAGTATTTATATCTTGGTGATAATGGATCCATGAAAAATTATAATTTTAAAAACTATCGAACCAAAATCATACATAAAAAAAGTAGTTATCACCGGGAATATTGATTTTAATAAATAATTTATAGCAAACAAGTGATGAAACGTTATAGATATATTATAAATTATATGTTACATATGATTATAGAAAAAGAATATTTATATATAATAAATCTATATTTATTATACATTAGGTTTTAACATAAATTATTGAATTTACACATGAGTTAATGGATTTATGTTTCAATATTATTTTGTTACATATTTTTTACTAATGATTTATAGTAGTAGGAATTATATTATTACTATCTGATTAATCCCGTTAATTTAACTTATCCTATTTTTATTTATAATAATTATTATATTCCATTAAATTCCCTATATTTAAACCCTCATGAGACCGAATGGACATCTTTAATGAAAATTATCTGTATTTTACAGGTCGATATGGAATAAATTCTCATATATACATGTTTTCTCAATACTTCCTTCTATAATTTTATCAATATTATAAAAAGTAGGATTATATTAATTTTATACATTATTTAATTTTTATAAAATAGTTCGAATGAAGTCAACTTTTATTTCTCTAAATGACATACATTTTTTACTTTTTAATCAAAATGTGAAAATTCTATTTTATTTTATTAGAAATGAATTCAATGAAATATCCTTCCATTTCATCCACAAAAAAATATGATAATTAATTTAAAAATTTTCTATTATAATTTAAATAATTTTATTCCCATTAATATTTTTTGAAGTATTTATATTTTGAAATTGGTTTTAAAAGTTGAATGATAATTTTACACAAAAAAGTTCTGTGATTATATAACGTAATATTCATATATGACAATATCCTTTGATGATAATTATTCTTTTCAGTGGATATGACACAATGATAACATTATTACACTTTCTAAGGATGATTAATGTTTTGGGTGACGATAAATTCATTAAACCAAATTTTTTCAGGGCAAATTCTATGCGGAATAGATGATATGTTTATGAATCATGTTTTCATTACACATGATATGGTTTAATGGTATGATGGATGTTTTATGATCTTTTAGAAAACATGTGTTTTAATTTTATTGTGTAATGGGTGGGTACCTTATAAAAAATTAATATTATTACATTGTAACTATTTATGGTGGTTACATTATAACTAATAATGGTGGTAATTTGAAAATAATGGACAAGTGTTTCTTGAATTATATATACCTACAATGTGTTGGGTAATGGTTTATATCTAATTAGAGAAATATGCTTATAATGGGGACTGAAATCATTTCATTAATGGAATTTTTCCACTATGATTATCCTGGGAGTGAACCAGGACTACTTCAATGGAATGTGGATCAGTCATAGTCCACTATGATAATCATGGAAATGCGACTTATCTAATAAAGAAAATTATTTTATATTCTAAATTCATATTTATATGTATTAGAACATCGTAATGATGTCATATTTAATTTTATTTTATTACATGATGATTCATATAATTTGAACTATCCTATAGTTTTTAATGAATCAATATTATGATCATTATTATGAAAATTATGTTTTTGAAATGGTATTCTCAAGTTTTCAAAACATCGTGCTCTTTTTAATATTTAATTAGTGAATTTTATCTCCTTTTGTTACCCATATTGAGAACCATAGATCTCATTCTATTTTATTTTTCTTGCCATGTTATGAATAATGATAATATTTATGATATTTCCACGAAAGGTGGTAGTTATGAAGAACATAATAGAATATACATACTGACCGATAGTTTATGTGTCCATTTTTTGAAAAACAGTAGACCAATATGATTATAGCATTCATCATTATATTATATAATGAATAATTGTTTATTAATATGTGATATCTATTTATGACATTTACGAGGTTCCTATAAGTCTCTAAGAGCACATAAAGAACCATCCTCAATTGTCTCCCATGATCCACCACTAACACTCAGTGCACACATGTTCCAATGATGAATACCATCACAGACAGAACTCAAAATAGATTTAAAGAAACAATTTTTATGACCCTTATGTACTATTGGGGAATCCAACATGAAGAATGTTGAAACCATTAACCCAAAAAAACCATTTTGGATTTCAGATGACTTCATTTGTTTATCTTCTTCTTGAATTATGATATGGTAATAACCTATCCTGATTTCAATAAAAAATCTATGAATCTCTCTTAACTAGTGGTAAAATATTTTAGAAGTTCTTAGGGGTGGATACTCCATCATGATAATCACCTAATTCCGGTGAATAATATCAACATTGAACCACAATGTCTTATCTAACTCTTAGGAAGACATAATAAGACTGCCCGAGTGAGAACACAAGGTCTAATGAGTCCATGATCTATAGAATATTAAACCACAACATCATCTCTAATAGATACATGGGGTAATCAGCCATTATAACGCTGATATAAATCAATACCTAGTTCATGTCCATGGTGGAAAGGAACTCTTGATGGGGATGTAATCCTATAACATTCAAATGAAAAATGTCAATGTTCATCTCTAATTAATTAGGAAAATATAATATCATATTTTATGCTAATCCAAGGGTTATACTGGACAATTGATAAATAATATAATGTATCCCCCTACACATGATCTCATATAACTATACATGGGATCAATATATACTCAAAGAGGTAGAAATTATCCCATAACTCAGATACACCACTACCCTTATAGGTAGTATCCAATTAGGAACAGAATGTAGGAATCTAGTCTATACATAGAAAAATATCATAAGGCCTCACATTTGGCGACATAAATGTTCCACAAATATCTCTCCCTTGACACAGAGTCAAGTCACATTGTTAGTAAAAGTGATTGATCACTGATCCTCTCTGAGGGACCCTTAAAAAATATTATTAATGAAAAAAGGATACATATTTATCACTAGGCCTCGAACTGGTTCCAATGCTATGGGAAATTCTCCTGCATCAGAATACAATAGTTGATACTACATCAATGAAGAACATTGTTGTACATTGATCAAACCTAGATCCTATGGGTCACAAGACTATACTATTTCAATTCATCATTCCCCTTTAATTATTTTTCTCTTTTTCTAGGGAATGCTTCAACACCTCATGTCATAAAAATGATCTGAAACATAGAATTAAAGAAATCATCCACCACACCCCAACACTATCAAAACTATGAATCACCAACTCACCAACACAATTCAATATCGCATAAGATGTATTTATCTTAGTGGTTGAGATGTCCATCTTCATTGTGTTTCCCAAGCTACATCATGTATTAGTAAAATGATACTCTGGAAATGATTTATATCACCATAGATAACTGTCACAACTCCAACCACCCCCAACTAGGTGCCCAATCAAATCAAGACATCCATGAAACATGCTCATACCAGTCCTCGACCACATTATATGGGAGTTTCATTCAACATGAAATAGGAACATTCATAATATCTATAACTAATGAATCCTAATAAAAATAAGTGTCTCATCTACCAGAACAATAATAACGAAATTATACTATATGAATAAATCATGTCATGAGTTGTACCATCTTTTTGGTCTGTTTCTATAAAATTCATATAACCAAGACAATAACCGTGAGAAAATCATCCACTCTTATAGGGTTTTAATCGATAAAAAACCTATGTGGGTTCAATTGAAAAAACTATCACAATGCTCTAAGACTTTTTGAACCATTGTTTTGTCATTCTGGATCCATGTAATGGTAATATTTTGGCCAATAATAAATATGAGAAACTATGGTATGGTCCATATATTATTCATTATTTCCCAACACATATCTATTTCTACCTAGGTGGAAGACACACTTGAGTGGGTCCCTTAACTAAGGCCTCATCACATAAATGATTGTATTCATGACACTATCTTGATATCCTAGCAGGATGTCCTCATAGAGTAATATTAATAACTATCCTGACATATCATGATTAAAGAGTATATATGGGGAGATAACCAAAGAAATAGAAAAAGGGAAAACCTTTCCAATATGATTTGTATTCCAATTATTTCCTTAAAACGAGTTTCAATATGTTCTTAGTAAACAAAAATGTAATTAGAGTCCATGTGAATAGATAAATCATCCAATACATTATCACTGGTTCCCTATCCAATGATACAAACTCATGACAACAACAAAAATTTCCGAAATCCCAAAACAAACCTCATTGCTACACTATCTTCATTGTTTGATCATTGGATGAATTATAATTATACAAAATTTATCCCATCCCGAAACTCTTGGGACCCAATGACCCACAACTTGCTTCATATGAAAACTCAATTCCCACATCCAATAGGCCAGAAGATATATACTTCCTCCACGTGGTCATAATCTATAATATAAGGCCCCCAGATAAGGTAAATGTATTCATTAACATGACCATATCTGTATTATTATATACTGAAATAATACAATACTGCAAAATATAGAGTAATCCATGAATGAAAAAAACTATTAGGAATACCTAAATTAGATTAATGTATTATAATAAAAATCATAGAAGGTAAAAAAAATGCACTCCCAAGAAGATATACAAGGGGAAACAAAAAATTAAAACAATTGTAAATAATATAGAGTTGGAGATCCTCGAATAAGATCCCAATGTATAAACACAAAACATAATCATTGAATCCACGTACCACTAGAATTCAATGATGCTTCTTCATCCATAGTCACTGGTAATTTTCCATTCCTAAAAAAATAAGTGAACTGTGTGGTAAAGTCTATTTTAGGTGTGATTAAAATCATACACAATAGTATTCCTTGAAAGTACAAAAAATAAAGCATCAAGTGATATTTTTCTTCTCATCAACTTGATGTCATGTAAGTTTTTATATGAACTATATAAAATATTTATATCATCAAAAACATATATATTGTAATCAAGTATTCAAAAAAAATGTTTATCACTATATCCATATTCCTATTAAGAATAATGATTAGCATGTAGCTCCAATAGTCCATCGTCAATGTCAAGCATCATACGTAGCCTCACAAGAATCTATGTGGATGGGCCAAATAACAATTTTTGAACCACAACTGAAATATCCATATCATTATTAGATAACCTGATCCCCACAATATGTTGGGGATAGGAAAGTACCACTCTATAGATAGAGGACCCATGCTTTATTTTTATAAGGGTGTGTAATAACCCTAATTGTATAAATATTATAGGGGACCTGTAACCTA
The DNA here is from genome assembly GCA_963277665.1 of Viscum album. NCBI lineage: Eukaryota > Viridiplantae > Streptophyta > Magnoliopsida > Santalales > Viscaceae > Viscum > Viscum album. The sequence goes on from OY728127.1 coordinate 323,972,587, forward strand.
ATGTGATCAAGATTTATTGAACCTAGTAACCCTCCATTTATCACACATAATCATTTCTATATAGTAAATAGTTTGGCTGTCCCCTGACAAGGTGGAAAGGGTACTTACTATCCCTAACCTATATTTATGGATCAAACCCAATAACTCCCATACGCCCTGAACCATTGAATGATGTTTTATTCCAATATCACCTTTTCCAATACAATTTTATACCCAAGACATCCACCATAACATTACATGTGAACATATATTCTGAATAGGCTACTCAAGGACCCAAATATATGTCTTAGGAAAAGTTTTAGATAATGCGGTTGTCCCATAAAAGGATATATGGCATGTACCTAGTCAGATATGACGTGTGACCTCACGTGGAAACCAGGATATATCTTATTCTGCCCATATCATGGTAGTCCATTTTGAAATATATGGATATTAATGGTGAAACAAAATGTTTATTGGCCACTCAAGGCCTACCTATATTCCATTGGCCCGTTCTTGTGAACAATGTCTTCTTCCCATGTAAAATGAAAATATCCGGGTATATTTTTCATTTATGTGTACATGGGAATTCCTGTGTACCACAACTATACTCATGATCCAAGATGCGTATTGGCCTGTGTAATCATGGAGAATATGTTTAGGTGTCAGTAATGGTTTACACAATATATATTAGTGAAATATTGGAGGGGATATTTATCTCCACAGGAACCCAACAATCAATATCCATGGGACTACTCATAATGTTACAATCTGGTATAAATTGAGTTTAGTTCATTATATCAAAAAATAATAGATTCTCACACATCTTTATCAACATATCTTTGTCACATTCAATACTTCTAGAAAAATCATTGTGATACATGGATCTAGGTTGACCACCCACAACAACTAGTTTGATGTCAAATTTATAATTATTTTATATAAAATAGTCTTCATCTCATCAAAAAATGACACAAATACCAACCCATGGAAACCCTAGTGTGTGTTCCCCATTGATCGACTACTATCAGTGGTAGCAGGTTTCCAACTTCACATTTCTTGGAATCACTAACAGATTCTTCCCTTTCAAGATCCGATCGATCTTTCTCATAGATCCAACATATCCTAACCCATAATTGGGTTCTAATAATCCTTTAAAAACCGTATAAATTTTTAACATCCATAATCCTAACATATGACCATGTTTAATTATGAAAATGTTGGATAGCCGATAATATGTTTTTCATGTTATCATCAAATCACCAATAAATAAAATAACTGTGAAGAACGCTATGAATGGTGGGGGAAAGGCACATAAAAAAATAATGACACAGTAGATTGGTGTGTCCATTTTTACATTTTATTAGGAATATAATGGACTAATATTATCAAGTTGAAAGAAATAGAGAAATGGAATTTTAAAATATCTATTTCTAGGAAGACAAATTTATTATTAGAAATCAATGAGAGGTCTATTTGAGAATTAATATTTGAAGTGACTATTTATTTGTTAAAATGAAACAATAATTGAGGATAAACAAAAAATAAGACACACTACCTTAGGTTTGTATCAATAAGAGATGTATTATTTTTATGCATTATAGATGTTGGTGATATCCCAGAACTCCATGTATTGTGAAAAACCTGACAGCACCCAATTATTAATCAAGGATCATATGACCCTACATTAATGAAATTTCCACCAGAGAATTTTCATCTTAGTACGATATGTTTAACACATCAAACCGTTGGTAAATAATAATTTTAATGTTTATATAGATGCTTATTTTTTGGTCAACCAAACAAATAAAATTATAATAAATAATTACTTTATTTAATCTATTCCTCCCATGATGTCACCGTGTCAATGACCCAAAATCCAAAAATGATTATATTATTTATATAGAAAAATATTCTATCTAGAGTTAGTTATGGTCTCATATTTTCAATCCAAGACTAAATTTAAGAGTTCTTTTTATATCCATAAAAACATCATTTATGTGATATAATATATTTTATATTTTTGTTCACAACTATAAAAATCACATATAGACACAGTCAGAAAACATCACTATAATGAAATAAATAATGGATATAGCTTATAGGAATTGTCCAAATGGTTGTTGATCTTATTGGAAAATATATATTATTGAGTTACAACCATATTTTTAAGGCATATAGCCAAAGTTTTCCTACTTGGAAATATAATTATAGCCACATTTTTACACACTAGATATAAGAATATAAATTTTACATTGTATAACAATTTATATTTGAATTGTATTTCCATTGTTGTGAATTTGTGGGAATATGATTTAAAAAAAATCAAGATAAGCTAGATTTGAACCCTATATCTACTCTATCAGAATACAACCTCTTAGCGACTCTTCTACATAGAATTATTGTTATATATAAATATTGATATATATATATATATATTTTTATAGACATTATAAATCTCTCTAAAACTTGGAAATAATTTTTCTTATTCCCTTCATGTGGGAAATTGTTTTCCAATACTTTTGTAGGAAACATATTTCCCCTATTTACAAGATCTCTGGATATATATTTATAATGATTCCACAGTTTTATAGAACATAATCTATTTCCTATAAAATAATTCCAATATCCCGGGTTTTCTGAAGCTGTGGATATATGTTAATCTATATCTATTTTATTTTTGAAAAAATGTCTATATGTTTGGACTATAACGATGATTTATTGAAATTGGTGGCCATATTGTTTTATTCATATATTATATGTATCAATACCTATCATCAGTTTCCCTCAAACTTCTATATCAAATTATATTCTATTATTAAAAATATTATAGAAAATATTATAATGTATTATATTAAAAACATATGCTCATTACGAGGACATTTAAGAGTGAATAAAACCAATTTAATTGAGATATTCAAAATGTATTATCAATTATATAAATTTCATCTCATATAATTGATATAAGGATAATGAAAATTTTCATCCCTATAATAGAAATTCAATTATGAAATCAAATTTCTAGTCATTTGGAAATACATTGAAATTAATAATTGGAGACTTTGGGTTTTTAGTCACTGCATATTAATGTTTATTTCCAAAATTTTTCCATATAGCATCTGGTAGTAAAAATAATGGCTCATACAAGTCACTTATAATTTCATGAATAATTTTTCTAGAATAATTAAATCTTATATCCAACTCACCATGATTGTATAAGTGTTCCAAAAATCAAAATGAAATAAAGTCATCAAGATGAAATATTTAATATAATTCATTAAGAATAAAATAGTATTTTAAAAATATTTTAAAAGGAATCCATGTCAATGAAAATAGTGTCTCATACAACATTTTCAACTCATATTATCGTATTATTAGAATAAATGTTGAACCGAGAATTTTAATATTTTATAGGGTAGTACTGGTCTCCAATCATTAATATTTAGAAAAATTAGATTCACTCTAAATCCGTCTCAATTCACTAAAAATTTAGGATTACACCCTTAATAATTTTACTATATAGATTTAATATATAGAACTACATGAGGGAATATATCCATCTTCAATATATTGAAGTAGTTATCTTATAGAACGGATTCAGATTTCATAAGAACCAAAATTAATTGAATATATTATATATATTCAAAATATGGGTTTTATATTTCCATTTCATCGGTTATAAAAATAATATAATAGAACTTCATCATATATATGGTACGTTTATATAGAATAATGATCTCTAAACACTTCCGCAGATCCAATTCCCATATTCTTCATGCTCTCACTTCTGACAAGTTGATATATTAATTAATTTTCAGGATAAAAAATGAATTAGATTCAATTTTATTTATCTGTATGATATAAATTATTTTATCAGTACACTTTTTTTGTCATAAAAAAAGAGGTAATGTAGAAAAGGAAACCCATCAATTTTATATCATGTTTAATATGTTTTGGTCGAGCATGCTTCTATATTGTTGCTATTAATATTTTTTTGATATATTAATAATTAATCCAAACTATTCAAATAGATGAAAATAATATGATTCATAAGCTGAATAATAAAAAAAATTCTATACTTGTCCAACATCATCCTATTAAGAAAGAAATCAGGATTGAAAAAATAATTGAATAATCCACAATGAGATCATTATATAACTTGTTATATACTATATATTCAAAAACTTCCACCCTAACAATGTCAATTATATAGCCAAAAAACATCACCGTTTATGGTTCAAGTTTTTATAAAGAACTAAATGTATTTAAAGTGAAATGGGGTTTCTCATTATCATCATTCTTTTATCCAGTTACTATAAATGGAATGCAATATATGTATAGTAAAATATCAATCAGTATTAATTAATTGATAAGGATATCATTATAATTATATCCCAAGGGTTTAATATTAAGGATGATTTATTTAATAAAATTAATGCCAATAAGTAAATTACATGGTGGAAAATATATCATACATCCCCACAATGAATAATTAATTCTCTCTTAGGTGGTAATTTCAATAATAAATAAATAATTCAATACCAAATCAGAAAAAAAGTAAAACAAACAAATTTCATCTATATAATAAATAAATAATATTGGCACATAATAATTTATCATAATATCATCAAAAAATTGAACAGTACAAATAGTGTCATTTTATGATTATTAAAAATAAACTAGATAAAAACAATATTGTATGTAAAATGAAATTTCATTGAACTATTTATATGAGACTGAATCGCCTAACTCATGCAAAAAATGAGTTTTATAGTGTATAATTTTTTTTAAGACATTAGGGGATAATTTTTTACATACACAACACTTAACAATTAATTATCTCAAAATAAATAAGATATCCTTAATATAAATTATAATATATCTAGTTTAATTGAAATTATCTAAAAAATATTTAAAAAATATAAAATAAAAATATACCTTCAGGATATTTCATGGAAACTAAAGGCACATTACAATGTGAGTTGGAAATACATTCCTATACAATATTAATTTCAATTTATGATATTCTAATATATGGTATACTATATTTTTCCAAATAACATATTCAATAAGGGATGTATAACTATAATGTAACACATATACTTGGGTAGTCTAATCCTAAATCATGAGTAGGTAGACCATAAACCCTAAAGATTTTTTCAGATAAAAAAATTATTTAAAAAGAGAAAATGTTTTCATAGATCTCCAATAAGAAAATTTATACCTCCATAAACATAAAAACAAAAAAATTTAAAATCAATGAAAAATCTTGCATGCATTGCCCATATCTGAAAATTTAAATTGTATGTAAAAAAATTGAATAACATTTGAGAAAAAAATCATCACATATAGAATTATTATCAATATAAATAATTAAATATATATATATATATATATTATGAAATCATATTATATATCATTACTATAAAATTTAATAATATTTATTGATATGGTATAATAATTTAAAAAAAATTCAGAAATAAATGATATGATATAGTGAGTGAATTTTTTAAAAAAATATATCCCCAAAATGAGTTATAAATAAACCAATGTTTTTTAAAAATATATATATATCCCCATGTTACTTATATTGACATCCAATATATCACCAAAACCATGTCTCCATATAAAAAATTATAGTACACGACATGAATATGGAGATATATTCCCTTTAATACATTAGGGATACCCTACCCTATATGGGTAATGGTTTTTGTTTTGTTCATATTTAGTCAAAACCTAAAAAGATAAAACCAAAGAGTCTATAAATTCAACTTTAATAAATAATCCTTATTTTATAGTTTGAAAATAAAAAAAAATTCTTTTATTCAAATGAGTGATAAAATGGAAAACAAACTACTGTTTTTGAATATCTTATAATTAAACGATTGTATAGGAAAATAAAAAGAGATCTATGAATAAAATAAAAAATATAATAACTTATTTCTATCATGGGTATGATCCCATATGATACCATCCTCTCTGCACAAACCAAGATTTCCCCCAAAAAATATTTACCCAAGAAACATCTAACTATTCAACCCAATAACTATAACTAGGTGTATACAAAACATTTTATTCATATCTAGACTCACAGTCATCATTAAAATATCCCCATAATATCCAAGGCTTCCCATATTGAATATTAAATCCAAACATCAAAATAGAAACAAAAAATTTAATTGGAAAACTCAATGTGAACCCTTGTACAACCTCACATTGAAATATCCCATTTTTAAAAAAATAAACAATCAATATGTATGATTTAATAAAAGAATTATATTAACTATAGCATGGTATATAGGTAATTGGTTTAACGAAGTAAGATCATATTTTTTTCCTCCAAGAATTCTTACAATAATAAAAATAGACATTAAATTCGTGGATTTATACATTATGTGTAAAAAAGAAAATCTTATAGGTTATTAGATAAACCAATTATAGAATAATCATTTTCAATGGGTATTTATTATAATCAAAAAATCTCAAGGAAATTATTTTAAGCTAACTTTACATAGTATTCCTGTACGAAAAGATATATCAATCGATTTTTTCTAAAATAATAGGTATACCATCACATTATAAGATATATATAGAAAAAAAGGATGATTATTTCATTCAATAATTAGTTTATAATTCTAAAAAATATAACGATATCCAAATTGGTTTTTATAATCACATAACTTGGAAAAGATAAATTGAAAATATACGATTGAGAAAATGTCAATCATGGCCGAATATAGATTATCAAAAATAGAAATATAAGAAACAAAATATTTTTTGATATTACTAACCATGGAATTAAAAAATAATTCTTTTATATGGAAAATATATAAAAAAAATATTAAAAATGGGAATTAATTGTCCTCTTCACAAGTTTTCATGATGATATCAGCAGGGATTTACTATAGATGTTGAATAAAATAGCGAAGTATCCGAATATATCTCTTAGGAAACACAATGAATACCTAATATAAAACTTGAGGTAAATTTTAAATAAATTATTTCATAATGAAATTTATACATTTTTTAAAAAATGAATATCTCAAATGACGAATATTAATTATAGTTTATCTGGAAATAACTCACTATGATAATATTTTTACCATTGAAAATATCAAGTGATTTCCATTCTAGATATTGATTTGAAAAATAATGATAATCATAATTTAATCAAAGACTACATAAAACACAATGAATAAATAATAACTAACATAAATATGCAATAGTGAAAAAATGTGTGTCATTATATATATATATATATATATATTCCAAATATTCTAAAGCAATAATATAAATACTCTAATGTATTATGTTGTTATAATAAATATGATATTAATCATATTAATTTATCAATTTTACTATTATTTATACTTACTATTATCCCATTTGAAATGGTATTATAAATATTTTTCATGAAGATGTTGTATCAGGGAAGCATGTTGGACATAGTGATTTAGGGTAGAGTAATAGATTCCTTGAATTATTTGGTTATGACAATATAATATAATAGAGAAAATATGTAAGTTTTTATGAAAAATAAAATATAGGCAGAGATATCAAATATTCATAGTGATCAATTTTTTTTTGTTTTTCAATTGATAATGCTCCATTAGTGTAAAAGGTAAGAACTACACCTATTTGAAGATTACCATATAATATATCTAAAATTATCTTTGTGGTACTTATTGTTAATGAGTCATATTTTTATATACATTATTTAGTAATGTGAATTCTATATTTTCATATGAAAAAAATTCAATGTTATGTAAATATTTATACCACATTTTGGTATATGGATGGTCAATGTCTTAATTAACCATATTTTTAGATTATATTTAGTGATTTTGAAAAGATATTCTGACTTTTTTATCATTCATATTGACACTAATGATATTTTAATAAGGATAGACTTATATTTGGTTTTAAAATATAATGTTGATGGTTATATACAAAATTCATAACTATCCTTCAAAAGAGATACCACTAATATTATAAGAGGCATGTGATATTAATATAGAAATATCAAGGGTTTTTTATAGAGATATAGTTTTTATATTTAACGAATTCATAATATTGTTTCATTGGGAGGTGGGTGTATGTTCTCTTCCAAGAATCAAGATGTTGTTGAATGGTTATCAAAGGTATTTCTAAAATACATTTTGGGGATACCACTAAATAGAGAATATGAATTTTTTTCTAAATAATTTCAGGGAACTGTTATAGTAAATTTTATTTCATGTCATATGAAAATTTAAAAATTATGTTAATTATAGTAAAAATCGAGGAAATATAAAAAATTTATATTTGGTGGAGTGTATCACTATTTCATATGGATGTTTACGTCAATAAATAATTTTATTCAATTTTACACCAATTCACTTATCAAATGAATATAAATTATATATTTCAAAATATTTCATTTTCCTAATGATTTTAATCATTTTTTATTTTTTAGTCACACTATTTTTAATGGTCATCCAATCATCAATATACTTCCAACTAAGTGTATGAGAAATGTATTTCCAAAAAAATATTTAATTCTTAATATAGACATTAATGAATTTTTGTTATGTTTTTTATATTTAAAAAATATTATATAAAGGTTATGGTATTATAAATATTATTTTATTTAGATACAAACATAAATTTATCAATGTTTTATTGATGATATTCTGGTTTCATTATTATAAAATTTATAAAATTAAAGGAAATTTAATAATTTATTATAGAAAATTCATGATCTCATTTATATGTTATATTCCTGAAATGTTTCTTTTTTATTTAATTTTTATTGTTATTGTATATTTTTATCATTCACTAAAGATACTTATATGGATTTCGGGAAAATTTATAACTAAATTTATTATGAAACACCCATATTTGTATTTTATATATAATGTTTGACCCCATTTATTAGTTATGATCGATTTTATATTTAAATATGTTTAAAAATGGATTTTCATTTTTCATCATTGATCATGAATGGGTTAATGTTTAGATAGGATAAGTATATCTAGATATTTTTTATGATATTAAAATAAGAAAAATAAAAAGTTTAGCTATAATATAAATTATCCAAGTGATGGAATTTTTTTATTTAGATTTCTCTATGGTGGGCATAGTTTGTGTTTTTAGGTGGAGAAAATGTGTTCTCATAAAGGTAATTATGTTTTAGGTTCCATAAGAATAATTAAACTACAGATGAAATGAAATTGGTATTATATTATTAGTTATTGAAATGTTGGATGTATTTCATCATTGGCTTGAATATCATTTTAGATACATTCTATAAGAGTTTTAACTATATTCACAATAATTGATATTTTAATTTATTAATGTTAGTGAGGGTTATGTACCATTAAGAATTTTTTTACATTCACAACTAAAACAGGAATGGGGAAGGCAGTGGACCATCACATTAATTTTAAATGAAACATTCATTTCATATATATTAAAATATCCATTGCATAATAGTGAGCATGATGGTTTATCTACACATTGAATTATGAAAATAATAGGTTACATTTTGATATCATTTTTATAAGGTTCCTATAAAATCATGGATAATGTAAAATATGAATAATTAGGTCATCCTATGTATAATGGGAATAGTTGATTCATTATTTTGGAGATAAATATAGACATAATAACTAAAAAAATTAATTAGACTCAATACTTCAAAAATTAATAGGTGGTTTTTTCTCGTATATTATAGTATATAATTAAAATCATTGATTATTCATATTTTTTTATCATATATACTGGATTATGTTTTATTAAAATATTATATTTTAGATCTAAAGGCCTTAGATTACTTTTTATATAATATTTTTTAATTATGTTTTCATCTTCTACCTTGTAAATATTAATCACTAATTACTATTATATAGGTTGTAGTTATTGCTTAATCATTCATGGGTGTGGGAGAAATTTCTTTATATTAAATTGTTATTATGAAAAAATAATATCTAGTGAGGGGTTATTAGAATGAAAAATTTATTATACACTTATAGAAAGAGAATTAGTTATTGTTAGTTCAACAACACTATGAAACTTCCATGAAGTATACCCATTGTTATGTGTTGATATAAAAAATCAACTAAGCAACTATATGGAAAATCATGATAGTTGAATTACTATCCCAATATAATGTAATTCAGTACTGATACATAATATATCATTATTAATATGTAATTATATATATCACCTATATAAATCTATAGTTGTAGTTTATTATGATGATAAGATTAGAAATAATTTTTTTTAAAATAACTAAATTAATAATGGATTCATGATTATAAATTATTCCATGAGATTACCATATATTAATAAGTAATATAATATCATATAGATATTCATAAATGAAATGGTGATAAAAAATACTAAAAAATGTAAAAATAAGATAATAATTGGATGATATATCCTAATATTTAAAAATCATAGTATGAAATCATATTAAAAAATTATAACAAAATATCAAATAGAATCGATAAATAAGAAAAATCATATTACATAATCATGATAAATATGAGAATAATGAAATATAGAAAAGTCATAAGACTGTTAATAAAAAAAATTGATCCTTAACACAAGGACATCATAAAATAATATAAAAAATAACAGCTTTATGCTCATGAATTGAATTGTAGACAATGCTAATAGGGTTATACCATGCATAACGAACCATTGATATATAAATCATTACCCATTTGAAAATGGGATTATAAAATTACAAGACCACCATTCATCATAATATATCATATATATTTATTCCATATTGAAATGAACCATAAATAATGTATAAACATGCAATTAAGTCATGGAAATGAAATGGATAACATTAAAATACACAAATCACTATAAAAAAATCTATCATGTAAAATCTATAAAAATAAGGTATTAATAAAATTTATATATTAGTAGTCGAAAAAAATATCACGGTTCATCAAAAAATATCTCAAAATTAAGATAATATAATTTGAACAGATATCTATATGTTATGAAATTAAACTCCTTTGTTGATCTGTTGTGAAATAGGGAAACAGTCTTAAAAGTGTTTAATATAATTGGGATTATAAAAAAATAAAAATAAATAATAATAGATGATGTTAAATTAATGCATGGTTTGGAATAGAAAAAAATAAAATATTATTTAATGCAGTGGAATATCAAAAGGAAGATGAAATGTTGATATTACCTATATCAGGATAAACTTAATGAAATGATGGGAGAGGGAACTATAGAGATAATTATATCCCAATAAAATAAAAATTGAATATTATTTTAATCATCAATGAGTAATATTATAAAAATATATTATGATCTAAAATTAACGATAGAATTATAAAGAGGGGCTAATAGAGAGTAATAGACAAAAAAATATCTAAATAACAATAAAGTATTTTAATAAACCCATATATCGAGTCCTAAGTTACATTAAACACTAAATAAACCTTATATATAATAATGTTTTGTTTACTAAATACTTTATTCAATACCATTATCATAATTTTTTAAATATCTATAAATTTTTTTATATTAAAATATTTATTTATTTATTAATATATTTGAATAAATCATTTTGGGGATGTTAAATTCATGATAAGAAGTCAATATCCATGTCTTGGAAATTATTTATGGTAACTGTCCTAAGAATTCAATATCTCTAGAAGTTTAACTGAATTATTTTCGTTTTTTTCATAAGTATGAGAAAAAAAATATTTAGATTACTATTTAAATTCAATCAATATTCATTTATATTCTTGTTTTAGATGGATAAAAATGATTAATATGATTAAGTTTTAATATAAATATTATAATATACGATTTATCAATCATGAATCATAAACATGTAAATACTTTTTTCCAATATAAAATTAAATAATAAAACCAAATTTTAATAATAACCATTAAGTGTATATTAGAATGATAAATCATTATTTTTCACATAGTTGGCATAAAAAAAGGTTAAATTATAATTTTAGATTTTTTCAAATGGAGTAAAAATTAATAAATTTTATAAATTTTATGAATTCTTAAACTAAATTTTACTATGTATTTTGATGCTCACTTTAATTATATAATTAGTAATATAAAAAGATAAATGTGTATACTTGTCTCCTAAAACCATTACATTCATATTTAAGTTATCTTTGTCATATTAATTATAAATACTTAAAAGGATTGTATTTTATATATGCATGTGTAATATGAATATGGATAGGAATGATTTTTATTGTTTATGGTAATAATTTTGTAATGTAATGAGAATTCAATAGAGGAGGTTTTGTTATAAATACAAGGGGGAGGGGTATAATTGAATAAATAATATATCATTTTAATATTTAAATAAATGAAATTTTGTAGTGTTTATTCATATGATATTAATTTTTTATTAACAAAAAAATATATTTTTACATATTTTGAATTTAAAAAATAATGAATTGTACCTAAAGAAATTGTACAACATATAATGATGAACATTAAATTATTTTTTTGAATAAAAAATATTTTTTGAAAATAGTATTTAGGGTAGTATGTTTTCTATTGATTTTAATATAATTATTCTACTCATTAAAAACATTTAAAAATAATTTAAATATTTATATTTCAGTTGTGATTCCTTCTCGGTCATTTGTATAGTATAGATTGAATATGGTTTATCCATTGGTCCGCACTAGAGGTTTTTTGAGGGACATGGATTAAAGAAATATATTCTTATAGGAAACAAGCTAGAAACATGGTTTGGTGGAATGTTTTGTGTAATTAAGGTATAATAGAACTCTGTGGGAAAAGTTGGATTGTACAAGATTTGATAATTGATATAAAAAAATGCAGTTGTACAAAGAAATGATTTTGTTTTGGGGTTGTTTGATTGGAGTTCTTGTATAACATGAGAATGAATTTCCCAAACTAGTTGTCACATTCATATATATTTGTGGGAATCTTGTTTTCAAAGGATATAGGCAATGGAAAATGGGTGCACGGTTTGTTAAAAGGTGTATCATAACCATGTTACATGATCTAAACATTTAAAATATTGGAATATTCGTATTTTGTATTGATAGTTTTTATATCTAATATACTATAAATCCCCATTTTACTCTAACTAAAAATACCCAAATTCTCTATAGGATTCTCATCTTTAATTTATGGTGGTATCCCTTCATTTATACTGAATATCTTTTTTGTATTTTTCATTCTATATTTGACATTTTCTCCTTATCTTAGATCCAAAATAGACTTCCCCTCTCTATGTTTTAATGGAACCCTAGTGGGATATTGTTTCTTGATAAATGGTGTTTTCTACAGAACTATTATTATTTCTGATGGATCTAGGATTTTAGGGAGCATATTTACTCAATTCCAATCCATGTTCCCAATGATAAACTATTTCCTTCCATTATTGAGTATTGTTACTCTACATATATATTTTAACTATTAAATTTATTTATATTATTATGAATTCTTTTTTTTGTTTTTATAAAATTGTTTGGGGCTTTATCAAAGTGGAATCATTTTCATGGGATTCATTTTACTATAATTGTCTTTTAAAACATATCAATCCAAACTATGTGTTTGATGAAATGCCTCAATGGTTCTATTGAATCTAAAATTATATTTCAATCAAGGGAGGACGTGTTTATTCACATCTAAAATGACTTATAATTTTTTGAAAGAGTTTAAATTTTTTATGAAAAATATAACATTAGTATCCATGGATGCATAGTTTTATGGCCAAAAGAAACCTTAATGCGTGTGACACCACAAGTGGTTATTCTGTTGATATTGTAATTTTTGGGAAAGACATTTTATTATTACCATTCAAATTATCCCTTGATTGGTGTTCAATAATTTTTTTGAGTTTATATCGATATGTGCATGATCATAATATGAATTGTTTTATACAAGATGGAAATTTCTTATTTTTTCACAATTATTTTCATATATTATATAAGGGGGGTGATTTTATATTTAATTAATTCTTTCTTACCAGTACTCATCATATTCATCATTTTTATAAATATTTACCTTTTTCTAAAACCAAATTAATGTTTTAAGAAATTAAATATATTTTGATATGGTTTCATATGATGGTTTTGTTTTAAATGTATAACTAATAGTTTCATGGTGCAAGAATTTATTTAGGCTCATTGGTAGCATCTTAATTTTCATAGTACTCAAATGATTACATTTTTTCACATTGGTATTGTTCATATATTATTTTCAATGAATCAGTTAAAGGGATGAAATATATGAGGTTTTCAATATTCTCGTCAATGTAATCATCTCCATTTAGGGATATGATGGTGGTGATGGATGGTTTTGTGGAGACCCATAATTTTCATGTCTCATTTTACTTTTAGGATTATACTTTTGTCTTGATGATGTATGTCATAAGTTATTATACTTTCTTCTACAATATACGCTATTGGATTATCTATTTATGGTGATACATTAGACTTATTTGGTTGTTTTATTGAAAATCACATTATGGAAGGGAATTGAAACATATGTGTCTTGTATACAATGGTTATTTCAATAAAAATAGGTATATTTTAATTACCTAGTTATAAAACTAGTGAAATGTCCTATTTTTTATTTAATTACTATGGTAGTCAAATGTTAGGACCATTACAATTCAAGAAGTAACTAAAGTAGGGGGCTTCACAAGATCACTTCCATGATTGAACTCTAGTTTCTATGGGTGGTTTGGAAATTTTATCAGCATTCATATTTGTTTTTTGGGTTTATATGTGAACTTGTTGGGTGATTATTTATATACCCAATTCTTTTTTAATATTTTTCATTCATTCATATAATGCTTTTTTCAATAAATAAATAATATTTATATATTTAAATTTAAAATATTAATTTTTTTTGTTTTATAAATTTCTCTTTGGATAATAATTTATTATGTTGTTTTAAAATTAGATAAGGCCTCTTATATGTTCTCATCCAAATCTTGGAGTGGAAGCTATGAGTTGGTTTCCATAAGAAAATCCTCTGGTAAGAATTTTTTAAGATGCATTTATATACAATATTTAAACTCTCTATTGTATTGTTCATTGAAAATAGGGATGAACTATAGAGTGTGGATCTTAATTTACCAAACTGAATCCACCCATCTACATTGGTGATAAAGAGTCTTTGGATTATGAAGAGATACTTTATAATAGTAAAAATATCTTCCCAATTTTGTAAACTCCAGAGGAAACTATGGTGAGTTCTTCAATATGAATCATTAAAGGACTATGAAGAAGATGGTTGGAGTCCGTCATGTTAGATATGATACACAACAATCATACAAGGAATAATTTATATATGATAATTGTCTAAAAATTATATTATAAAAAATTAATTCTATCAATGATCAAATAATTTAAAAAATTAGTGAAATAAGAGTGTTTGGCATTATAAAATGGAACATATTTCTCTGAGTTGGTTCACCTTGCACCTGATAATGTTAATAAATAATAACATAAATATCTAAGGTTCATGATAGATATGAGCACCAATAATCTGTCAAATTTTATTATACTATTCCATTCAACCATTTTCCATGTGTTTGATAATAATTCTATTACTATATTAGAAATATCTATGAACATATGATTAGGATGAGATTTTTTTACTACATGAGGTATATCGGGTTTGTCTTTACACTAAAAAATGAAATGTTAGGGTAAATAGTTTACATTTGACCACTTTTAGTGGAATCGTTAGTCAATTAACATAATTATTTTTATTATATTTAAATTCTAGGTCATAAAAATCATGACTATACGGAAACTCCCAATACCTATCATTGTTGTTGTCAATATAGTCACTTTATGGGTTTTGTGGGATAATTTCCCAAGGTATCAGAGTGGGATCAACTATCCCCTTGGGATCACATGTTCATTTTAAGGCATTAATGGTTCATGGATCTTATTATTATTAAATGTGGTATAACATATATATTATGAAAGAACATGTATGATCTTTGAACATACATCTATATTATATGGAATAAATGTGAAGGGTATCCAAAGTAAATCCAACTACTATAAGAGGCATGAAGTATATTTTATCCTATTCAGTTATGTGTTTCATTAATATTAGTGGATCATATTATTTTAACATTTTCAATTTTTATTTAAAATTTGGTATTACGTTCTTATCTAAATCCATTCATACTATATCATTCTAAACAAATTTTTAGTGATCTGAACAATAATGTAAATGCATTGTGAGTCAGGTGACCATTAATGACATCAATATCAAGTGGGATTTCATATTTATTGATCTTGATATCCTCATCCTTATTATTGGAATGTATTAGATTATCAATTTTAAGGATAAAATATACTAATAATATAAAAAAATCTCTCTCCTAATGGAGTCTATCAAGTACATTGGGGTGAGTATGATTTAAAACAACAGAGAGAATGTCACGTTGCTGATTAGTCCATAATAATATCATTTTAAGGTTTGGAGATTCTCATATATGTTGTTAATACATTCATTAATATCACACTTCTTGTATAGAGGCATGTGTACCATGTGGGAATTAAGGATTATTTTTCAAGGTTAACACACTAGAGAGGGGTCATGTTCACTATTGACATGCTCCCAAGTACAAACTCGATAATATAAAATATAGTTTATCAATTTTATTGATTAAATGAATAATAAATTTTCTCCCACTACTATTGAAACATTCTCAATTTTTTGTTCCTAGAAAAAATTGATCATTAAGATGACAACCACTATATCAACCTCAAAATCACGAGTCGACAAGAAATTCATATAAAATCATTTAACACCTCCTCTTTTAATATACCTAAAAATTTCAACACAACATACTAGTCCCATTATTCTTTTAATATCTATATTAGTTTTTATTTTAATAAATATAGTTTAAGGAGGTTTACAATTGATGAGGATAATCTATAGTAATTTCATAAATTTTCATGAATAAAAAACAATTAATAAGAAGATAATTCATGAATGTTATTTTTATAAAAAATAAACAATATTATAGGTTTCATCTTTATAGATGATAAAATTAATAATATTATTATATTAAAACTATTATAATTGAAATTACTCATATTAGAATTCATGTTCCACTATATAAAATTCATACTTCTATTAGATACAACCTAACTACATTTTTCATGCAAGGAAAAATGTGAGCAATAAACGTTGTATTGTAGTAAGAATTTTGTTCTTTAAAAACTTATATTATCCTCCTAAAAAATTATTTGAATAAAATTATACAATGTTTTTTTAATAATATGATTTATAAAATAAAGATGAAATATATTTACATCCATTTCTATAGAATCAACCCATAGAGAGTATTGTTAATTTTTTTCCATTTACATTTCTTTGGTGGAATCTTATTATAAATTGATGTTAATAGAAAAATTGTATGGAAGAATGAAGTAATTATTTATTTAAAAAATTTATCCACTTTTGTACATATAAACATTTGACTATATCAATATATTATTATGAAAATATTCTCATGCTTAACTAGTTCTCGAATTAAATAATTAAATTGGGAATATACTAATAAGAATTTATTAACTCCCAAAATAAAAAAGTGTTATTCATTTAATGGGGATCTAATTTCAAATCTAATTTTGATTGGTTTGTCAAGAAACAACCATTTTATTTCTTTCTACAGTGTGATATATATCGTTTTATCATAAAAATGAGTGATTAGAGCTAAAAAAATCCCTCTAAAGAGATTATTTCAAGAAAACACTAAACTCTTTTGTGATGGTTTTATAAATAGTAGATCAATTAAAAATTTGGTTTCTAGAACTTAATATATAATGAAACAATGATTTCTTAATTTGGTGAATATATAATTTTTTTATAATAATCTAAAAATAGACATATATTTTATAAAATCATTAATAAATAACAAATTTATAAAATACATATCAACATTATATAAAGATTAATAGCCCCAATCATAATAACATACTTAATTTGTTAATGGGACTGAAAATTTTCATCACGAGTATTGTATTTATATTAGGTTGATGGTCAAAATATATCTTAAAAGGTTTCTTAGAACTCACCATATTGTAGTTCTCATTTTTACGAAATTTACAAATTATCTACCAAGATTATAAGCAATAATACTATTAAAAGATCTTCCCAGTCTGGTTAATTTATCTCCATATATGGAAAAATCAAAAAAAAATTAATATAAATACACTCCATAAATTAATTATTTATAGTAGTTAATGACCCAAAAATTCCCTTTTATACATACCCATTGGCACAATGAAATCAGTTATGAGTAACTAACAACCATGGATGATTACTTGTAGGTTTTCATCATCCACTAATAAGGTTCTTCTACAATGGTAATTATTTTGTGAATTAATTAAGATGTAATACACGTTTTTATCTTTAAATAATAATTCAGTAGATAATATATGTTGGTCAATTTCAACTACAAATTTTTTGATCTCTATCCAAGAAACCATCCCCATGAGAGTTTAAACTATATTTTTTTTATTTTTCCCCCACACATTCATAACATAAAAATTTCAATTCCTAAAATAATAATAATTTAAATGAAAAACAACACCAAAAATTACAATTATCAAAGGATGATGGATAGAAAAAAAATTCTCTATTTTAGTTGTGTCCATAATATTTATCCCCAAATAGATAAAAAATAACATTTGAAATTTTATCTACAATTCAGTATTTCTTGTCTCTATATTGAAAATTATTATTTCATGTTGATCCCATAGTAATAATCTTTTTTGATGATAAATATTATAAATGAAAAAAATATATATATATTTCTCTTTTTTTCAAAAAAAAACTCTTCCATATATGGTTCATTTAAAAAGTCCTTCAGAACTAATAATGATACATTTGAAGATGTTTGGTATGTTACATAATTAGGGTTCTTAATCTCATGAAATTCCTTCCATGAAGGATTGGTAGAGTAGATAAAACCTATTAATCCCATTGATACCACATTCTCATTCAACTATGATCATTATAATCCTTATAAGATACATTATATGAGGCATATTTATTTTGAAAACTCTCTTGAAGGATAGTAATTGTTTCAAAATTCACTTGAAATTTGATAGGGGAAGACATATCCTTTGAATAGATATGATAAAAATATTATGTCCTTTTAATGCGGTTGGTAATCCTATAATAGAGTGTTTTCATCTTCCACTACTACATTACACAATTTTTTTTAATATGACATCATTACTATTTACTTTCTCATTTTTACTTTCCCAAATGATCTAATTAGCTAGGTTATGTGACCAAACTTTTGTGATCTATCCTCAATATTCCCATAGCCAACTTCTTATTGGACCTCATAGGGATATATATATATGCTTTTGATGATCAAATGTCTCAACCATATCTTTTATACTCAATATTATATGTTATTTCATGTATTTTTCCCATTTTTTATATAATATGTAGAATATGGTTTCCTATGATACAGATTAGTTACACATTAAAAATAAGAATTTTTTAGAAAATATATAACTGATAACTCAATCAATCAATGCATGATTGAAATAAAACTCCACCACAAATAATGTGTTCATTACTGAAACCCTTAGTAAAATATTTAATTAACTATACTACTTTGTAAAATGTAATATTTGATTGTTAATTTAATTTAGGGGGTTTTGGATTCTATATTTCATATATTATGATGATGGAGATGGATGAAACAGAAATTTTATCCATGTTCTGTAAATAAATTCTTATTCAGGAAATATTTCATGATAAATATTATTTTAAATTGAGTTGAAATATAATTAAATTTCAAATTCTATTATAAAACAATACTCATACAAAAATAAATGATTTTATATATTATTATTTTTCATTTATTGGACATGGCATTTTTTTTATATGAATTATAGAACCTGATTTATCATATTTAATTTCAAGAAGATAATTTACCTTAATTAAAATACATTCAATTTACTCCTTCATATATTAATTTCATGAGAAATAATTTGACATATTTATTTATTCAACATCAACAACAATCACATAATTAAAATATTATTTGTTACACTACAAATAAAAATATTTTTATCCCTTCGCATTGTGTTTTTCCTTTTTTCAATGAAATATTTTAGAAAAATAATTCCCTATTAAAGATAAATAATATTTTTATATCTATATTAAATTGAAAATGATTTATATTACTCTTGTTTAGTAATCCTTGAATATAAGTCATTGAAATAGTTTTTATGTATTTCTGACATGTGTTTATGGAATTTTCATAACTCCATGTACAACAATTTACAATTACTATTAAATGATCATGATATTGTAATATACTAGATATATTGTACAACATTATTAACAAACATTACAGTTGGTTCATATTTTAATGAAGATATATATAATGATTAAAAAATAATCAATATTTTATTTATCTTATAAGATTATATGTCAATGAAAAAATATTATATGGATATTGTTTTTCAGGTATATTTTAGAGAAGGATGTAGAGAGGTGGCTGTATTATTTGGAAATCTTCAAATATGATAATATATTATGTAAAGTACAACATAAGTACCCTATATGAGGTCTATAATTTTACTATTGATTCATATAATTATATAAAAATATTTTAATGTGATGAAATGTACATGAGAATGAGTTAGAAAATATGATGTAATTCCATTATTATTTAAAGAATGTCTAAACTCTTTGGGATTATGATAGTTAATTAGATATTTTTAGATCTAGGAACGTTTCAATTATAATAATTCTATGAATCATTTTTGGAATAATGATTAAAATTATATAAATAAATTATGATTACAAAATATATTGTCACTTAAATATTTCATTTGTGTTTATATCAACCAGTTTATGAGTTATTTTGAATATACTTATTTGTTATCTAAAACAAGACATGTAAATGAATCCATGTATAAAACTCTGTATCTGTCATTTGGAAATATATACAAGTCATTGGAACTCAACATATGAGTCATTAAAAATCAATGTATGAGTTATTACAATCCATATGAACCGTTTATTTTTTGAGAATATTTTTTTAAGATTTATATAATGAAACTCCAATGTATGATTAAATCCAAAATATAAGGATTATTTTAAGTTTGTGTGAGGATAATTTGAAAGTATCATAATGTCCACCTCATATAAAATGTAATGATGAATAATTTAGTGTTTATGTATGATATACCATGAAAATACAATTTCATAGAACCATAAGGATCATTTATCTTATTAATAAAAAACATTTTCAAAATGTAATGATCATCCCTACATGAAATTTTTAGAATTATATAGAATGAGTATTTGAGTTTATTGAATAAAATATCAAAACAAATAACAAGTATTTGTTGAGTCCCTAGGAACTCTTCCATGAAATTTTTTTTTATTCATTAGTAATCCATTATTCAAGAAAGGGCTCAGGAAAATGAAATGAGAAAAATATATGAGATAAGAAATGTATTTTTTATTTTATAATTAAAATATTTGATAATTAATATATAGTGATCACAGATAAAATAAAATCTCTTTATTCTTGTTCAGAAATATATAGGTTTTTATATAAAAAATAAACTCTTTATTCAACGATGATAAATATGAAAAGATGTGTTCAAAATGTGTACTATGATTTTCCTAAAATTGTTTTTATGATCTTACAATAATGGGTACCATGTATTATTAGAAGACCCAAACAACATATTTAATTGTTATATTTTGTATTTATATAGATATATAGTTTTGTTACTATAAATTCTATATGTAATATTTATTGATATGGATTCTTGCTCTTAGTAAACCAAAAGGGATGTTATATAAATTTAATTAAAATATAAAATGAAAAAATAAAAGTAATTTCTAATTTTTGTTTTAAAATAGAGATAATGTTGTGGTAAATAATATTAATATAGAATGTTGGAATGCAACCGCATTAAAAAAACATGAATGAGAAAAATAAATCATCTTACATTATCATGAAAAATCAATTATGAAAAATGGGAACCGTTACAATTGTGATTCATATGAAACATTTTTAAAAAAATATTGAAAATATATTTCTGGTTTATTATATAAAAAATAAAAATAGCGAGTTTGTGAGAGAGGGTATGTAATTAATAAACCTATTGAAAATATAATATATTCTGAGGGAACCAGAATAACTCTCAAAGAAGGGAAGAACATGATATTGTGTAAGGGAGAATAACCCATAACTACTTATTATGTAGTATAATTTATTCTCCAAACCCCAATAAGATCGCCTAAACTAATTTGATGAATCAGAACAAAAAAATTTTATAATAAAATGTATTATAGTACTTGTTATAATAGGATAATAAAATTAATATGATAGGTTTTATGCTCATGATGTATATATCATCCATCTCATTTACTTGAAGACCAATATTATTTTTTGATATATGACTGTGAGATGTGATTTTACATGAATTGGGAGATAGTATGAAAGCATGGATATAATTTTATGAATTCATAAATAATTTCTCAATGGTGAAAATTACATTTTTGATGGAATGAATATTTTTTATATCCACGATTCAATGAAATTATTTGTTTTTAGAGTTCTAATTTTTTTAACGTATCCGTTGTGAACTCTAAAGAGAACATATAATTAACCGATAGGAGAATAATTTTTTCAACTACTTAATATGGTAAATATATTCCCTTGATGAACTCGGATGAAACACTTTTATAAATAATATTATTAAAAATTAAAATATAGTATATGGAGAAATCTGGTAATAGTAAAAATTATGTTTCCCACATCATGGTTGAACCTTGTAAACAATATTCTTTACTTGTCACTATTTTTATTCTAAATTACTTGTGGAATTAGGGGATCAAATTATACAAAATAGAAAAATCCATATCCTAATAGATAATTGGGGTACAAATACCATATTGGGTTAATGTTTTATATTTATATTTGAATTTGGGAATATAATATAACCACACATGATTAATCCCCTTGTGGTTGAATCCCTTTCCATTGAGAGTAACAAAGGGTATACGATAAAATAATTTTTCTTATGATTATATCTCTTATGGAATCAAGTGTAACTTTATTCGATTATATATTGGAAATATTTGAACTATTTTAACAATGTCTTTATGTAGATATTTGTATTTTTATTATTGTTATTTTAGAATTATAAATTTAGGAATGTAGAATTAAAAAATTATGCAATGGGGGAAAATAAAATTAAAAAATCTCAAATGTGAAACATGAAAAGATCATTTAATGGTAATAAATTTGCTAAATATACTAAAATATTTTATAGAAAATTATCCCTCTTGTGATGAATCGTTCTAAATATATATTTATGATATATTTAATTAATAACACAATTATATTAATTCATAAGTAAAATATTACATGATGAAACATATTATTATTTTTAGCACTAATATATATATACATATATGTAATTTTATTGAAAAGGTGTATCTTAAATTTCTAGAGAGTGAAATGAAAGGTGTAATTGGTCAAAAGATTCCAATATGAATGAAATTTAAAACATTATAATTGAAAATTAGGGATCCATTTATATTTTTTGAGGAATTGTTTTACCTTTTGAACCATACCATGGAGAAATTATTGAGGGTAACTATGAATTTCATGAAATCCCATCTTGGTGTCAAATATAAGGGAATAAAAGACATGTAATATTCTCTATTTTAAGATAAAACATTCATAACAATAGAATGAAAAATGTAAGAAAGATAATGTGAAGAAATGTTGATGAAACATGAATACCAAATGTAATATATCAATATAATTTTTCTAAAATCCAACTTCAAGATAAAAAATATTGATATCACAACTGAGGAATATTAACTATTTATTTATTGAATGGGGGTTTTATAATGACCTAGAATTTTATCAATGATATTTCCATATGGTTAATTATAATATGTAGTACCAAAAATATAAAAAATATTGATCTAAATGCATAAATTATTCTTATTAATTAACAATGAAATAAGTGGTAGTAGTATAAATTAAGGAACCAATATCGATTGAATAGTATTTTGACAATTTGAATAGTAATATGACTATAGGAATTGTAATCAAGACAATATAATAGTAACCTAACATTGGAAGGTATAATTAATGTTTATGTAAATTATAAAATAAAATATGACACATTTATATGATGGAATACATAGATGAATGTTTTAAAAATGATAATTTATGTTTTGATTTTTTTTGTAATATAATAAATTTTATTGTGAATTTTATAAATAGTATAATGTTTTAAAAGAGATTTATTTCATAAAATTTATTAATAAATTAATTTTTTTCTTATGATTATAATATAATATTATGACATCATAATTAATTATTCAAAGAGTCAAAAAATATGTTAGAATATTAAAATTAGTATTTTTTTTATTAGATGATTATTAAAATAAAATATTAAATTTTAATATATAGAAAATTATATTCCTAAATTATATTTAATTATTAAAATCTATAAATCAATAGTTTTTAATGGTTAATTTTTTAAAATTATTTCAAACTGGTGACTTTTGGTGAATATGGAACTACATTAATATATGGTATTTAAAAATATAAGTAAATAACTAAATTTTTTAGTTATTTTTTGTCCTGGATGTGGATAGTTCACACTACATGATATTCATATTCTCTAGTTACTCTACATATCCCAAATAATCAATAATAATTATAGTCCTGAGAAAAAATAATAAATAAATTAACAAAATAATCAGAAACACCCCTTATATATACTACCCCTCACCACCTGTTCTCTTCTCTTAATATATTCCATGAATATTTATAATTTTATTCCCAATTCAACTTCAAAACATCTACCCCACATATTTTTGTTTCTTGTCTGACCAAATGGTCATTCTCATTTTCTTTAACGAGGTTCTCCATGAGAAGTCATTCAAGATATAAAATCATCATTCATTATTATTTATTTACATTTATTTTCTTATCCACCACTCATCTTCCCTATACAATTATCCATGATAACATTAGAATCATTAATATAATTTTATTTTAGGTTTTTAGTAAAATAAGCATCATCAAATATTCCATCCTCTCCTTTTTTTCTAAAAATGAAAACATCAACTATGGGGTGTTCATTCACCACCTTTATGGGTGACTAGTTTTCATTCTTCATTAACTCCATAAAAGATTATCAAATAAAATTATGTTTATCCTATATTATAATAGGTGTATCATAAATTAATTAGTGTTTTGGAACCATTATATAACTAATTTATTAAATAAAATGATACTAGTTCTTGATGGTCGTAATAAAATAGGAAAATATACTAATAATGTTTTTTAATATTTTATCCAATGAATCGTCATTAGTTAAAAATAATATATATAGGGGAAAATATAAATATATGGAATTAAATTACTATATTTTAAATTTTCTACTATAAAATCAATCAAATTATACAAGAGATTTCATATTTATACAATAGTGAACGGACGATGAAGCCGTGAAACAAATGCTTCCCAAATGAGAAAATTAAAATAAAAAAATCATCAAAAAATAAATAAATGAAAATTTTAAAGTTATAATATATAAAAATTAATTTTAATATATTTTTAAATAAATAATTTGTGGATCTAATTTTATTGGATAATACATTTTTTAATTGTGAAAATACCCTTTTGAACATAAGGTAAGGGCTTCTCTCCATCATCCCTTTTTCTAAAGGGTAATGCTTTCTCTCCCATTATGCCAATTTATTTCATAATTATCATTCTTTTATATAAATAAATTATATTTATATATTCCAAACATATTTACCTAGATCAATTTTCGTTTATTTTTTGTAGAAATACTTTTTTATATAGAGCATTTTTAAATTCCAATTGATAAGCAATCCCAGATAAAGGGAATATCCAAATTTCTTAACCATTATACTGTAAAAACCCTTATATATCATAATAGAGAATTATTATTATAAAATAATTCATTTCATCATGAAATACTATCTTCATTAATTTATAGTTTTATAAAAAATATTATACCTCTTTCTATTTTAAATACACTAATATTTTTTCTTTAACAACACTTAAGAGGATCCATTATAATTTTTATTAAACAAAAATTTTACATTTCATAAGTTTATTTCAACATAATTTAGTATGACAAATTCTTAATCTCCCTTGTAAAATTACAATTATGATTTAGATTCATTCTGTCATCAATAACATTATGATATTCCCTTTGGTTATGCCTTATGACATGACTATGAGGGTCATTTCTTTCCTTGTGTAACCCTTTTGTTATTCATTGTGTTTGATTCTTAATGTGGAACACATATACATTAACGTGTCAGGATCGGTGTTCTATGATATTTCATTAATGTATTCGGTAATGTTTAGTCTCATGAGACGTCATGTTGGTATAGGGAGTATACCAAATTCCTTGATGGGACATTCTTCACCATGTGACAACATCCTAGTAGTAATACATAACTCATATTTATTTCATGTTATATGTTTCATCGATATTCCAATATAGAAATTATTTCATCATCCCATGTTCTATATTCTATGATTACATATTTTTATTCTAATTTAGTTCCTTTCTGCATCATCATTATTTTCCTTCAAACTCATATGCTATTTTTGACTCAAATATAAATACCCATAATGGGATATTTATTCAATACATTTTTTCATATATTCCGTAGGTTTTCCAATGATGATATAAGAGGTAAAAGGATGATATTATCTTATTATAGAGTTTATATAAAATATTTCATTAATTTTGTTCCGTTTATTCTAATTATGTTCATAATCATCCAAATAAACTACTAATTTTGATCCTTAGTTTGAATCTAATAGGTAATTATAATTAAAATAATTTGATAATATTATTGAAGTTATAGGATCACAATAGATGGTGTTAGATTATAGTGTAGTTTTTTTTTATATTAGGACAATAATACATGAGTGACAACCCAAGGGATGGATATATCACCACAGATAAACTAGATTATATCATAAGGAATCTAAATATGTGTTATACTTTCATTTACATGTTTATACTTATATATTCAAGATTTCCAACTATTATTCTTATTAGATATGTATTTAGGACACCCTAACTATAGTTTTATTTTCATAGATAATATCTGTAAATAAGATAACCCATGAAAACAATCAATTGGATAATAATTGTGACAGTTTCTATAATGAAATGAAAATTCTAATGGGAAGGAAGGCTCAAACCTTCATGAGAGTACATGCCGAACTAGCTCATGTTCTAAATAATAAAATGAATAATAATTAACTACCAGCTTCTCATTATATAGAAAAATTGAATTTAAATTCATTATACAAAACATTACTCCTTTTTTAGAGGACCAATTGATCCCCTCGTCACAGAAAAATGAATTACATTCATTGATAATGTATTATTTGTACACTAGAGCTGGTGAGAATAAAATATTTTATTGGTGGTACATCATTTTGATTCATAAATTTTTTCATCGTGGACACTTATCAAGAATCCAATGGCTATAGTGAAAATTTATATCATTTAATGTGAAGCATTTTTGAACATATTTTTCAATAAATATTCCAAACACTACGTCTTAAGATGGAATGGGAGTTACTTAGTCAAACCATATTATAATAAGAGTCTATCTAGGTGTATAAGGAATACTATACAGGTTATGGACAATACACCTTTGGATTTTTCATGAACATTGAATGAATGGTGGATCATATCATTAATAGACTTAATATATGTCAACAAAAAGAATTTATGATTATAGACATTGAAAGGTATTCGGAGATTTTCCATTGTGACTATATGTTTGAAAGGGGAATTGGAGACCGTCATTAGTGACATGGTCCTGGATATAAAAAGAGGAAAATAGAGGTTAATATGGGAGGATAAACTTCTCAATCCCATTCTGGATTGAAAATACAACATCCCACATGTTAAAAGTTTGGAATGAAAAATCTTAGAAACTGTCTAATGGGAACTTGGAAATGCTTCAAATATGTAAGAGAGGGTCTTCAAGATAATTTTTTCCAAAAGGATTTTAATAATCACGCTAATTTGGAAGAATAAAGGATGTTTCAAACCAAGTATCATCCTATTCTTTAGTGTTTTATCTATAAGAAACACGGAAATTATTTGAGAAAATTACTTAAGACAATGGTTGTTGGACGAAATATAAAACCACCACCAAGGTAGTGAGGAAGGTTATATATTATCACTAATTCTGATACAGATCCATAAAATGATGTAGTAATTATTATGATATCCATTAATGCATGAAAAAAATACTATTTGACACTAGTTTAATAAATTTTTTCATATCATGCATTTTTTTGGAGAAATATTCAATCACAATATCAAAATATGATTGTTCATTTATTTATGAAAATAGTGAATGGTTAAATTTATACATCCAAATAGTATAACCCATCCGTGCTTAATTTTTTAAGACTAATCTATCTACTAAATATTTTCATGCATCCATAAGTGGATTTTGATGCTATTTTTGGAGGAAATTTTTTATTTTTATACATTTAAAAAATCAATTTTTGATAAAGGTGGATAACTCTTTACATCCTTAGGAATCATCCAATTATATAAATGTGTAAGTAGGGGGATGAATCTCATTCAAAATCAGAATCTTTAATATAGATATTATTTAATAACTAATAATTATATATAGCTTAAATAGTTGAGACATGGGATATAATAATTCTCGATGACATTCCCATTATGATGGACCAATGATGTGTTCGCTGATGATTTTTTTTATTCTTGAAGACCAAGAGTTTGATTTCTGAATAGAACATGGTCATGGAATTATTCATATTTCAATTACTCCTTACCAAATTTCCACTATTAATTTGGAGTACAGAATCCGTTATAAGAGATTCTGAACAAGGGTTTTGTACAGAAGAGTGATTTGGTATGGGGTGTGCCAGTCCAATTATTCAAGAACATGGATGGATCAATGTGCCTCAATATTGATTATCATGATTTCAAAAAAATTATAATAAAAAATTTATTTCCTACAAAATATATCATAATTTTTGGATTAGAAATGGGGAGCCATGTATTTCTCAAAGGATTACCTTCTATCGAGATATTATCAATTAAAGGTAAAGAAAGATGATATTCTCAAGACAACCTTTCGAATGAGATTTGGAATATATGAGTTTATATTTATTAAATTTATACTCAAAAATTGTAACCCGTTTTTCATGGATATAATGAATGGAGTCTTTAGAGATTACCTTTACAAATTTCTGGCAGTCTTTATAGATTTTATTCTGATATACACTAAAAGAAAAGAGAAACATGAGGATCATTTGAATATTATGATAAGGACTTCGAAAAGTGAAAAATTATATACCATGTAATATAAATTTGTTTTCTAGATTGAGGGTGTATCATTCAAAGGGAATGTTATAAACAAATAAAGGATATTTATAAACCCTTATAAGGCAAATAAAATTGAGGGGTCTGCCTGACTATTATATTAAATTGAGTATCTTTTATTTCAAGAAATATCTAGGTATAACCATTGTTTTGTGATAAATTTACTATGTATTCCTAATTCACTAACAAGGTTAAAAAATAATGGGGTTATGTATATGCATATTTAATAATGTTATGAAAGAATTAAGGAGATCAATAAGTGGAAATTCAGTATAGTAGTTCTCACACTACAACCAAGTGGTGAATGTTTTTTGATATACATTGATGATTTTAAAAACTAACATGGTTGTGTAATCATATAGAATGATAATGTGATAGATTAAACCCCATAGTAGACAAATATCCATGAGAAGAAAAAACCAACACATTATTAGGATCTAAAATATGTGACTTTTTCCACGAACATCTGGTAGCATAACCTCTATGATGAGAAGTGAAAAATATATATTGATCGTAGGATCCTAATGTGTATATTCATCCAAAAGTATCTAAATGTGCATAAATTGATATGTATAATTATTTCCTTGGAATATGATTTTCCTATTAACTATTAATCTAGGAATTTAATCAATTTAGATGATTCTCTTAGTACCAAAGAATATATTACTGTATACCTAAAGCTGATTGAGAAAGATAATAAATTACTGAAAATGAAAAGTATGGATCTATAAATAATATCATCATGTAATAAATCATACATTTCCCAAATTATTTCCTGGAAGTCTATCTAGAATAATTTCCAGCAGGCACAAATGGATGATCTTTACCTAAAAAATATGGTGAAAGTGGCAAAGGAAGATAAGTTACACGAGTTCTATATCAAAGATAATAGAGGGTCATTGTTTGGAACTAGACATTGTGTGCATTTTTCACTTAAGATAAAAGATTATCTACTATATAATCCATATAGCCCATCATTATCCATCCTTCCAGAATGTACTAAGATATACTTTTTCCTAAAAACCTATTCTAGTTGCATGATATGAAAAAGTTATCTATAGAGTGTATCTTATGGTATTTGGTAAGTTATCAAGTTAAATCATAGTGAATTAAGTCCAAAGGGATGATGCAACCATTCTCTACACCCACATTGAAATGGGATAATATCACTATGAAATTTTTCACTTGTCTTCTAAAAACAATGAAATTAAATAACGTGATATGGGTATTTTTAGATCGACTCAACAATAATTTCCTGTTCATTTATATTTATAAAGATTTTTATCATGAAACAAAACTCCAAATTATATTTGAAGGAAGTGGTGAGGCTGCATGGGGTACCAAATTCCATCATAATTTATCATGATACAAGGTTAATATATATAATTTGGATATGTATTGATCATTCATTGAGTTATGAATTGAATTTAAGCATAACCTATCACCCAAAAACTAATTCCTAATATGAAATTAACAATTATTTCATGAGGAAATTTTGATAGAATGTTCAATCAAATTTAAATGTGGATGAGTTTAACAACTATAAATCTGTTATTTCTCATAAAAAAATAGTTTCAACGTCATCATTAAAATGGATCCTTATAAATCTCTATAAAAGAAGAGATGTGTAACTCCAACATGTTGGGTTGATGTTTTGAAATGAATCTTACATTGAACTGATCTTATGCAAGAGATTCCAAAACATGTTCAACAAAAACCATATCAAATCTACTAAGAATCAGTAAAAGTGTTGTGATGAATACTATCAAAGGTGTTTGGAGTCCGATAATAGATTCAAATTCTCTCTTCTAATATCACCATGGAAGTGATTCAATCAATTTGGAATGAAAGGGAACCTTTTTCCAAGGATCGGTGGCCCCTTTGAGAACCTTGATCGCATTGATCGATTCGACTATGAGCTCTCACATTAACCAAATTTGGATTATGGCCATGGAATGTTCCATGTATATATCTTAATGGAGTACAAAATTTATCCCTCACATGTACTAAATCTATAGGTGGTGCAAGTGGATAGAGACCTCTTCTGTAAAGAAAATTTAGTGATGATCTAAGACCGTATAGATAATTTCCTACCTACCATAGAAAATCATATTATCAAAGTGTTTTGGAGGAATCCTATGTATGAACATGAGACATGGGAAATATATGAATTAATAAAGTATAAGTACTCTCATATTTTTTCTTCATATAATGCTGAACAAAATTTTGCGGGTAAAATTCCATAATTGGAGAATAATGTAACAACCTAAGATTTGATACTTTAAATTTCCCTACCTAAAATTTTTTATATAGTATAAAACACATAAATCACATATATAACTTAATAAAAACATTATTCTCACAAATTAAGAATTAAATATGTGGCATTTATTAAGGAGCCAATATCA
This sequence comes from Viscum album, assembly GCA_963277665.1. Lineage (NCBI taxonomy): Eukaryota > Viridiplantae > Streptophyta > Magnoliopsida > Santalales > Viscaceae > Viscum > Viscum album. The sequence goes on from OY728127.1 coordinate 324,004,436, forward strand.
ATGGGATATTAACCTGACCGTTGGAATAGTAATATGACAATTCAAAATTAAAATCTAGAAAAAATAATAGAATCCTCAACATGGAAAATATAACTGAAATTATGGTATCTTATTAACTAAAATTTGATAATTTTATATAATTTTAATGTAAATAAATGTTTCAAAATTGATAACATAGGTGTTGTTTTTTTCTAAAATGTAAATTCTTATTAATAATTTTATAATTAATATAATGATATAAAGTTAAATTTATTTTTGTAAAATTGATTAAATTTTTCTAAATGTGGTAACAGTATAATTTTACGAGTCATTAATTAATTTTTTAATGTTTCATATAATTGGTTATAATATTAAAAATATTATTATTTAAATATATGATGTTTTTTCTTAAAAATTAAATTTCTTATAGTTAGAAAATTATTTTCATAATATGGCATCCATTTTTGAAATCTACATGATGAAAAAATGGTTCTGTATTTTTTTGGAAATTTTCTAAAATAGATGAAATTTTGATGAATTGTAAAATACCATAATTTATAGTATTTAACATTATAAATAAAAATTGGTGTTTTGGGTAATGAATGGGAATTTAATGGTTTATGTTCCCATTATCTCAAACTCCTATTCTATAGATAATTTAAATAGTCATATGAATAAATATTATTGATATAATTGATCCAATATAATAAACAATTGAATAAAATAACAAAAAACACACCTCTCCCACAATAAATACCACCCTCACCACCACTTATCCTCACACGTTATATTCCGTGAATATTTCAAATATTTTACCAAATTCCACTCCTATGGCTCTTCCACACATCATGGTATTTTTGGTATCACTAAAATACCATTACAAATTTATACAACTTGGTTCTCAAGGATATGATATTAAAGAGGTGAAACCATTCACATTTCACTTTTATTTTATTTTCTTTTCATATCCTATACTCACCTCCCCTATCCGAACAGAAATTACAACTCTAGTGTCAAATATATACTTTAATGTAATTTTGTTAATGGAATATCTATCGTTAATTCTTTTCTCATATACTAATATTCCAATAATTAAAACATCAGTTGTCGGGTGTTAATTAACTGCCTTCATCGATGAAGAGTTTTAATTTTTCATTACCTCTATCATGTCTGTTCATGAAGCAAATTTTATGGTTAAAAAAATTATAATGTGTGTATTATAAGACATTTAATATTCTAAAACTAATATATAAAGATAATATTAAATAAAATTAAACTAGTACAGGATGGTCATTAAAAATCTACAAAATAAACTAATCATTTTCAATTATGGTTCTAGATATATAGGTAAGTGAAAATAACTATCTGTTTTATAGGGTATATAATTCGAATAATATTAGTTATTCAATTAATATTTAGGTCTGTTATGTCTCCATTTAATGCTATTTTTTTAATCATATGGTTCCCACTTTTCATACAAAATTTCTTTTAAAATAAAAATTTATATTTTTGTATAAGGAAATCCACAATTATACTCAATAGAACTGAACATGAAACCATGAAATAGGGGAACCAAAAAAAATTAAACATAATAACCCATCAAAATATCCTCCAATTAATTTCATAAAATCTTAATAAATCATACATTTGTTTAATATCTTTTGAATTAATTGATTGATTGATCCATTTTTTTATCCAAGACATTATGTGTGACGGAAGAACACTTTCAAAAATGATATTAATGATTCTATCAAAACCTCCATTTTTCATTCGGGTCATGCTTTCTCTCACATTACCGAAATATAGATCCCAATTTAACTTATTTACTCATTTATTATTGGATTTTGTTCTAAATATACATACCTAACTCAATTATTGTTTCATTTTTATAGAAATATATATTTTATAAGGTTCCCTTTTCATTCTTGTTGATAGAAAACCTATTTTATATGGATGTTCCCAATTTCATACCAATTCAAATGTACACACCATAATATATTATAGTCCTCTATTTTTTCTAAAATAAATTATTTTTCATGAATAAGTATCTTTGTTAATTTATGGTTTTATATAAATAATTATGTTTTTTCCACTCTAAAGAATTTAATACATTAACATAAACTTCACTCAAGTGTCTCATTTCTATTATTTCTTGAAAAACATTTAACATGTTTCTAATTCATGACCATCTATGAAATAAATCCATTCTTTCAGGGACAAAAATTTGACAAATTATTGGTTTATTACTTTTAACATGATTATGATACCCATTTCCTTACATGGATAACCCTTATGTTTATTCCTTCTGGTTGATTCTTCATATAGATCACATATACATGAACATGTTATAATGGGTGCACCTAGATAACACTCCAAACCATTGGATAATGTTTAGTCTCATGAGATGAAATGTTAGGATATGGAGTAAACCTAATACCATCCTGGGGAATTGTACACCATGGGATATATTATTGATTGTTTTCCGTGACTTGTTATTATTTAATGTTATATATTTCTACCATATTTCTATGTATTCATTATTACCTGATCTCATTTCAATATTATATTCTTCTATATTTTAATCTTTTTTCATTCCTTTTTATGTCATCATGTTATTCCTTCACCCACAAGTGTACATATTTTCTCATATGTTAATTCCCATACATGTATTTTTAGTTCGTCCCTTTATTTAAGTATTCCCCAAGTTATCCTACGTACATGTAAAGGCCCAAAGTATGTTATGAGTTTAATAAGTTGTTTATTAAAAAAATTCCATTATTTTGGATTCATGTTTTCTAATTTTGTACTTAATATTCCAATAAACAAGAATTTACGATCCTTGCTTTGTATTTTATGGTTTATAATGCTCAAAATTGTGTAATAAAATGATTAAATTTATAGGTTCTCTATAGGATTCCTTATATATCAATGATAAAATTATATCAAATAAGAAGAAGAGAAATACTATAAATATGGGCTTATAATAATCTCATGAACAACCCATAATAATAACATGGAAGAGTTTATCCCACTATTATAATAAATCCCTAAGAATATTTTTTTAATTATATTTTACATAAAAATTAAAAATATTTATATTTATAGAGGGATAATATTTTGGGAAATCCACGAACATAAAAATGGTTTATGATAGTATATCCAAGAATGGTATCTACCCAAATCGTTAGAATGATCAATCAGGTTATTCCATTATATATTATAATCGATATTATTGATAAAATAAAATTAAATAGTAAATGAGGATGGTTATTGAAAAATATTTTTTAATAGGATAATAAATAACATCATACAAAACTGAAAAAATATGTCAGTAGATATAAATTATAAGATCCCTAAAAAGGGATAAATGATGTGAAATAAATAAGAGACATGGTAAAAAATCATCATTAAATGAAAGGGTGAAATCAATCAATTAATTTTTTTGACGGGTTGAATAATTTCATTTATCAATACAATAATGTGGTTACTCCAAAGACAAATATTTTAAATTCCAAATTAGCAAAATTCAAAAATTAATAAATTTTTGGTTCATAAAAAAATGAATAATTTAATTTGAAATTGAATGTCCACCTAAACCGCTGAACTAAGTAGGAATATTGAACCAACCACACCTATGATGTAAAAAGGGAAAATATTAAGGTATCTTAAACTAATATATAAAAGATTCTTATTTTTCAATTAGAATTTACATATCATGGATCATGTAAATATTCTTCTGAATATAAAATATAATAAGAATTATGTAAATTTAAATAAATTTATTATTCCACGGGATAGATGTCAGGATTTTGTTACTACGATATTCCCTAGATGATTTATATGAATTTTATGACTGGGTAAAAAAGAAAAATATCTCAACTTTTTCTAATGATGTATGTGTATGGTGTAAAAGGGATAAACATTTTTTTATCCAATTCAATGAAAATGTTTCCCAAAAATAGAATTTAGTCAATAAATATGGGAAAAATGTGTTACTCGTTGTAATAAAGATTTTTCTACTATAATTTTGTATACATTCATAAAAAGGAAAAGAATTTGAAAAAATATTCCCTAAAAATATTATATGCCTAGATGAAAATATTTGAATAGATAGATTAATATAAAAAGTATAATATTTATTTATTAATTCATGAAATGGATGCTACACAAATTTTTTTCCATGTTAATGAATTTAGATAATACAGGTTGTATAAAATGGTGCATGAAAGTAAATATAATTATAATGCACGAATTAATAGTTCAAAAAAAATAATGTTATAATAAAAATAGTTCTAGGGTTGATAGGAAATTGTTGGCCCAATTAAATGAATTTAAGAGTGGATGAAAACCCAACTTATTACTATATTGCGTAGGTTTCTAAACATAGATGTGGGAATCAATCGTGAATAATGAAAATATAAAAATGGTGTGTATTTTAATTCTAATATAGCATTATAAAATTTATCCAACATGTTATATAAAAATTTATATCTCACTATAGCATATAGAATTCAATTTATCAAATGATATAAAGATCCAACTAAATACAAATTTTTTTTGATATTATATAAATAAAAAATATCCATGATAAATATTGGTTGATAGTATCCCTTGATGGGGATATTATATTATGTTAGCAGTCATATATTTTTTCATTTATCTTAAATTTAGAACTCAGGGTGGCCTATGTAATATAAATTTTGAATTATGAATTTCACAAGAAAAAATAATATTTGGATTTTATAGTCTAATACTATTAAATGGAAAATTATTTCATTAAATTTGAGTGAAAAATATCTTTCACAAGAAATATTATGAAAATTTTATTGATTTTGAGCTTATTTTCTTGAAATTTAATGAATATAATTTCAGAAAGGAAATAAAAATTCATATTCAAATTTATTATCCGAATGTGTTAATTCAATGAAAACAATTGTATTATAAACTTATCACACCCGTTTTCAATAATGGGGTTTCTCTTATAGAGTTATAGTTTATTGGTTGATAGTGAACAACTATATAACAAAGTTAGATAAGATAGTACTTAAAATTACCAATAAGAATAGGAGGAAAATTTTACCATTATTAAACCTTCACTTATATTTATGTAAAATTTATTAGGGTTATAAGAAATTGAATTCTCTATTACATTTATTAAAAATAAGGGGTTTTTGAAATGAATTAAATTTAGAGATGAATATAGTATTGATAATATAAATTTTGCGGTTGGAATAATATATAGATTATAGTTTCCTTCATAATAAATATTATTATTGGAGGGAAGAAAATGTGGGTTTTTTATGAGGATTGAATTTAATGTAATTATAAATCTATAAGGATGAAGAATATTCTAGATGTTCATACCATTAATGGTGATGATTTTGTCAGTATTATAGTATTGTAATCTAAAAAATGTAAAATTAATGTTCCTTGAACTATCTATGACATGATTCAACAATTTTTATAGAATTTGAATATATTATTTAATATAATATCTTGTATTGATGTTTTTATAAAGATTAATATAATTTTAATGGTCTTATTAGAACTATCAGTACGTGTAGAGACCATCCAAGTGTCACATAGCCCATATACTAATGAATCTGTGAGAAAATATTACATGGATCGTTTTTTGAGAATATTGAATCATATATTTAATTAGGTTAGAAGGTGTATTATATAGGAATACCTTGGTAATACATTATACAAAGTACCATGGAATAAAGCTAATGAGGTATGAAATCAAACTAACTATTCCAAATATATTTTAAGGATATTATGAGGTGATTTATATTGATCGAGTAAGACACAAATAATTTTATTGGAATATTTTATTATTTAATTAATGTATAGAATTTATATTCTTATTATAAAAATGGATTTTTATTAATCCATTAAATATACATTTGTAATAAATGTATGTATGTCGTTCTTTATTACTAATGTAAATTTAGAAAATCAACCAGGGCTTATAAAATAAAATTTGGTAATTGAAGGAAAATCAGTGTCATTATGACTTTGCATATGTATCATTTGGAATCAATATACACTTCATTTTTATAGAGACAAGAAAACATGGTAATGTTTTGGGCATATTTTGAGTCATCTAGAATTGAATATAATTCAATGAAACTCTATATATGATTCATTGAAACTAGATTTATGAAACATTTGACTCCATTTCTGAAATATTAATGTGATCACATTTGTTAATGATTCAACTAAATTAATATGTGAGTTTGCGTCCGTCCAAAACAAAGGTTCATTTTTTTTGTTTATGTAAGGTTCATTTCAACAATTCATAATTATCATATCCATAACATCATAAGGATGAATCCTTATTTACAAAACCATGACCGAACTCAATACGATTGATTATATTTTTCCCAAAATACAATTTCTCATATATATAAGAATAATTGTATTTTTTTATAGATAGTACACTAGTGAATACATGATAATATTAAATACTATATTTTTATTCTCCAAAATAAATATTCTAAATAAGAAATGATATTATAATTTTAAACATTTATTGTTTTAATATCAGAAATTCATGATACATTGATTTTTATGATTCTGTCGTTATATGAGCATGGTGAAATTTGAATTATTGAGGTGGTCAATTTTATAAAATTCCTGATTTTTTATGAGGAAAATATATAATAAATTTATTTTGATCATGTAATGTAATATATCAAGACATTTGATGGATTTAAATGCCTTAATTAACGCATACTCATTTTATATTCATAATAGATTAGGAAGAACTATTTTGGAAGTGATTTTTTTATATAAATATATTCAGTTGGAAAACAGTATAATAACTTTTATCATCCCATTATGAGAAAACCCATTTAAAAATATTTAGTATTGTATTTTATTTTATTAATAGACACAATTTGTTTTTAAATTGAATTATCTATGAGATATTTTGATATTATTGAACCCAATATTTATAGAGATAAATTTGGACGATATATATGGATGAAATGTGTAATTTGGGAAAAAAATATTAGGGAATTCTAGATATTACATATGATTTAGTGTTTTTGTTAAAGTCATTACCCTGAACGTGGGGGAACCAAAATATTGAAATGAGTGAGAATAGAAATGGATATCTTGGGAGGAACCTTGGTATGCTCAATTTAGAAAATAGGAAGCATCATCATACTAATTCAAAGAAGAATTTAATTATTTAAAATATGGTAAACAATTTTTTTATATAAAAATAAAAAGTGAGAGGGAGTGAATTTGGGCCAGGAAGAGTACATCTCAACAATATATATTTGGTCAATGGAAAAAATAGAGATTTATAAGAAGAGAATATCCTGAAGTTGTTCAGCAAATAAGACGTATAAATTTTCAAGGAATAAGAAATAGTAGAATTTGACATTTTTTTCTAGAGAAAATCTAGTCAAATATGTGTAAAAATTAAAAATATATTCTTAAGATAATATATTTTTTAGTGTTGTATAAATGAAAAAATATGAAGATTACCGGAACAATGACTTCTATACAGTATACTCGATCTATCAACAGTAGTTTGAAAAAAAAGGTTTTTTGTGATAATGAATATTAGGAAAATATAATATATGATATTGTTTAGCTTGGATAAAATCGGAAATCTAGTTTTACACATTCATAATGTAATTTTTTTTAATCATGGAATCTACGATGAGGATGATATAGATATAATATACACGATATAGTGACATATATATTTTCAATAGTTCCAAACTAGTGTTGTAGGAACTATTGGGAATCCATGTGTTGTATATGGTTTCATGATAACCCACATAGACCCTCATTTTTTATTGTAAGATTACAACTAAAAATATGTTACTCGGTGAATGTCGATCACAACAAGGAGTTGGTTTCACACCTCCTAGATGAACTTTGTTAAAAATATATTATTTTTATCTCTATTTTTTTTATAAATTTAATGAGTTATTTTGGTATGAGAGTAAAATAAAATGATCAATTTATATCTTAATAAGAAATTGTAATTCTAAAATAAAAGTATGGTTTAATCCCCCATTGTTTTAGAATATATTTTTCATAAATAAAAATTATGTTATTTGTACACTACGATGCGGGAAAAAAATAAGTTGGATAACGATTATTTAAAATATAAAATAATATTCATTATTATAAAGAAAAATAAAATTGAAAATATAAATTTAATTGTTAAAGGGTCAAATTTACTTAAGGAATTACGATTAAGTCATTAAAAAAATTGATCTATTCTTTTCAATAATAAATTTTCATTAAATTTATAAATGTTATTGAATGATATCGATAAAAATTATTTATAAAAATTATTTCATTATTTAAAATGAATTAAAGATATCTATAAAATGTTTATATAATGATAATAATTATTATTCTAATAATCCTTTTTAAAAATAAACTATTTTTTTCAATATTTTATATTATTATATATGTCTTATTTAAATTTAAATATCAATCATTAATATATTTATTCATTTTTAGAATTTTTATTTATGTATGAAGATTATAATTATCATTCTTATATATCTATTTAATTTATCAGAAATTATGGTAATATAATTTAATTGTAAGGTTGGATATTTGTTTCCCAATATTGTTTTTCCTCGATAACTTACTCTGTAGTAATAAATTGAATTAGTCACTATTTATAATAGACAAATTTATTGATATATGTAGTTTATAATTTCACTGAAATATATTTACATACATTTAATAGTTTATACAAGAAATGTTATTTTAATAAAATCCATTCCTCGCTTAATGATATAAATATTATAATTTTTTTGTGTAGATATTAAAATTAATTTTTGAAATATTTAAAAATTGAATATAACTAAATAGATTCCATTTTTTGAATCATCATGTTATAATTTGGAAATATGACCAATATTATATTCATTCGTAGTAAATAATTACTATCATAATAGTTAAGATATAAAGGAAATGGTTAATTTTATATTAAATTGATTAAACAAGGGGATAAGCCCAATAATATTTGAAAAACAATATTTGTGTTTGATTAGTTGAGTGTTTTCATAAATCCCAATGAATTTTCAATAAAATTGGGCTTATATTGTTTCAAATTCACATGAAAATGAATTTTTATTAGGTTCATTTTCATTATGATTATAAGGGTTTCACTCTTCTCACTGATAAAAGGGAATCTCCTCTCCCTAGTAATTCAAACACGTTGATAACATTAAATTTATTAGGAACTAAAAAAAAACTTCCAAAACATACATCCTAGGATATGTAGTTTTGGTCTCATTAAAATAAAATCATAAAATAATTTAAGGTTTGAAGAAATGGAGGATTCCTGAGTAAAATGTGGTTGAATTTTTCATGAAGTAAATCAAGGATTGAGGACTGGTTTTATATTATATTTTAACTTTTTTTTAAAAAAGTAAATTTTATTTCAAATTAAAGAAAATTTTACTTTCTTTCGATCATAAAAAAAATTATTTTATTTTCCTATAGATATTTATTGGATTTAAAATTATTATTCCCACTTACACAACATTTATTGTAAAAATGACTGAAAGATTATTTTTTTTAAAATGGGAAATTATTTCACTTTTCTGGTGAGTAATATTATTTCCCTATATGCATCTTCATAAAAATGTTACTATATTTTTTTATAAACCATTATGTGATTTATAATGTTATTTTCCACATTTAAATCACGCTTTTACAAAATACATTTAATGAATGTGATTAGAGCAATATAAGAAGGTAAATTTTGACATTTATTACAAACATGATAAATGAATATTTTCAAAACATCACTAAATGAATGCATTTATACACTATAATTTATATTATTTATCATGATGATACATTTTGATTTTTTATATTATTAATTAAATTTTTATTCTCGTTAATCTGGAAATTTTTATTTTGAAAATCATAGATATAAAAATGATATTTATACCTTTTTAATTAAATTTTTTGATATATTTTAAACAAAATTCATCTATCTCAATATACATTATGGATTTTAATGTCTCACTAAGAATATGATATTATTATTCAGTCCATTATATTTATGGGAATAGATTATTATTATTGTGTTTTATTGATGTATTATTGAACCCCCTTCAATTCACATTTAATAATTCTTATATGATAATATTATGTAATTTTTTGTTCATATTATGGATTATATATGTATAGTTACTATTATGTGATTGGTGGGTCTATTATTTCCTTATAATACATTTTTTAATTATTTATATCTCATTTTCTTAAAGGGTACTTGTATGCTTGTCCCACGATACAAAGAGTACAATAATGGTTAGCCCATACCAAATAAGTAACATGGTGGTTTAGTACATTCCAAAAAAATAATCTTGTGGTAATTATAATCCTACTATATGAATAATGATTTTTTTGGTAGTATGAAACTATAAATTATATTCATATATTTATGAAACAAACTTTATCCAAAAATTTATGCCTCTTTCATATGATATACTCCAATGTATTATGATTTAGTCTTGATGATTCTGAACTTTTATGACTCATATAATTTGTTAAGATAATGACTTATTCCAAAACACATGATTTATGGTTTATAAAATATTAGATTGATTTTTATAAGATATTATCATGTTAAAATAAACATATTATAATATTACACTCAATTGATATCATTGATTTTATATGTCCAATGATTAGCATTTCTTGGTGTATGAGCTCAAACATTCTTATGTTTATAAGTACAATGGATATGAACAATGTTATTATGTAATGAATGTCTCTAATGATCAAAATTTCTGATGAACATTATTGGAGATGTTGAATATTGTGCATAAATAAGCTGATTAAGTTTTTACAATCTAAATATACAATGAAATTATAGTTCCTCAGCAAGTATTATTGGGTGATATATTGTGTTTTAATTTCAAATAAGGGATTATATATTGATATTATAATTCATTCAACCATGTTGGGATAAAATAAGTGTTCTTTATTCTTTAATGCTGAAGAAGATGATATATCTTCTTGAAAACAATGATACTAAAAATCCATATTGGATGAGAATGTAGTGTCAAAGGATGAAAAAAAATTTAAATAATTTACAAAATATTACAAATAATTTTTATCATTATATAACATCTAACATTGACTATTCATTCTTGATACCCATATTGATTTTATTATATTTACCCATTTTCTATAACCAGGACGAATAATGTAAATGGTGAATGTGATGAGAAATACGATGACCATCCTTATGAGAAAAAAATTAAATGGGATTTGGGTTGAACAACATTGTGACAATGCTGGCCAAACTATATAATGACATGTATAGAAAAATGAAGCATGATGATATTAAAAATGGACAAAATTAAGAACAAATCAACATAGATTCAATTATTTATAAATGATATCCTTCATTTTGGGTGTCCATTAATGAACATACTGTTGATAAATTGTTCAATGATAATGAAATTTAATTTTGGTTTCATGTGATAAAAATATTAATTGGTTTTTCGGTTTTGTATCATTTCGATGGTGAAGCAGAGAATTTGTTGAATATTATCATTCTTTGAAAGCCACAAGATGAAAATGATAAATGAAATTGAATGAATTCAAGTATGTTTTATTCATTATGTATTTTATCTAATCTCATTACACTAATATTGAGAGGGAACTATTGTTTACAAAATTTATAATGAATTTATTTGAAACATTGAGTATAATTTGAAAATACTTCAAAAATATGATTCTATAATTATCATATATATATATATATATTATTATTACATTAATTTATAAAATAGATTTCCCTAAAAGGTCTTTTATATATGTGACTATCATAGATATAAATAAATTGTTCTATGTCCTACCTAGTGAGAAATTGAAATTGGATACTCCCATCATTATCCTGATTTCACGTAAAAAGGTGAAATATATAGTTTCTTGGAATCAATAAATATAAAAAAATATTAGAATGGATGGTTTTTAACCTCATGTATCCAAATAATATTTCATGATTCATCTATGAAAGGGTAAACAAGTGTTAGTTAAATGCTTCATATGTGGAAGAGTGTGTCATTGAGCACATGAATGTTGAAGAGATATGGGTAAAAATAAATATAAAATAGATGTACCACTCACAATATAAGGCTTCAATTATTGGGAATATTGACACTATTACAAAACTATGTTTATCCAATCATTAGTAATGATAATTGACGTCAACAAAAACCTCATTCAAAGTAAAATGGATCCCCTAACATGAGCACAACTACTTAAGTGATTCAATAAAAATATGTTAATCATTACTAATATCAGAAACTCTAGAACATAAAATGACTAATCTAATTCATATTCTACCCACTCTGACTTATATTAACAATTTTATAAGGGTATCAAATAAACACATTAAATATTATTTATTGATTTATCAATTAAAATTATGAATGTTATGAAAATTTTATTTCAAGAGTATTGGTCTAATTTGAAATAATATTCCTAGAATGTTCGTCAATAATTTTTTTTCCACATTCATTGAATATTTTATGTTTCTGGATATTGATTAATTCTAACTATATGGAGGCCATTCTATCATTTGAATAAGATCTATCAATGTTGATATTTCTGGTTGACCATTTATAACATGTAAATTCAATGCCGAATATGAAATTCGAATTGGTATTACATATATTATTAATGTATTACTAAATTTTGATGAGGTCTATCTTAATCAAATGGGTTGGGTTTGAATAAACCTAGAAGATATCCCAACAGTTTGGGAATATAATAATTTATTTCTTCTAGAGTTTTGTAGTTATCCCACAAATCTAGATGGTGAATTCTCTATAGAACTCATATTAAGTGACACACCTATTTTAAAGTACCCTTGTATATTGGTCCCAATTGAGATATGGGAATTAATGAAGAAACTATAGAGGAAGCAGGATTAGATATTTATACACCATAATGCATCACTGTGGGTGAACATATTAATTTTCATAAGATGAATGATTGATCAATGTGTCATTTCATTAATCAATGAGAACACATCAAGATCATTATAAATATAAAGTATACCTTACTCTATAAGGATAAGTTTTTCAATGTCATTCAAGGAGCTCAATTTCTTATAAATATGGATTTACAATATTAATATCATCATATAAGGGACCAGGGGGATGTTTTTCCAATGAAAACTTGTGTACCTGTTATGGAAAATATCAATTTGTAGTGATTCCATTTGGACATAAAATAACATAATATACAAATAGATTAATTATTAAATCCAATTGAGATTATAAATATGGGAATGTGGTAGAATATATAATATTTATTTTCATATATTACAAGGTAGTGGAAGATCATAGATATATATTCATCATTTCTTAATGATATTGAGGAAGTATTTGGTGTATACCAAATTTAATAATTTTCAATACATGAAACATAATTCATGTTAGGTGGTTCATATAATTGATTGTGATGGTATAAGTATGGTTCATTAAATAAAAAATGATATTTAATAATGTCCTAGGACAAACAAGGTGACTGATATCCACAATTATCATTGATTGATCGGATACAATGAATTAAATTTTAAAAATAATTCTCCATAATAATATGAAGTATCTATGTTATTTTGGAATGTATATATGTTACATACTATATATAGATATGATGAATTATTCAAGGATCTAAATATAGGGTTGGGAAATTTAATTATGCTAATAATGAACAACACAGGATAGAGTGTCTTTAGTAGTAATTTTTTTGGAAGCATATAGTGACACTACATCAATAGAGAATGGTATTATATATATTAACATAAAAACAACAATTTATATATTCAAAGGAATGTGTTTTAATATGATCCAATGTAAATGGTTGTTGTTTATTAATTTTTATTAATTCCTAATACATTAATGATAGGGGAATGCAAAAAGGGATTTTTTTTCTCTTACAAAAGGATCATGTTAGTATGTTCATGATGATTAATAAAATTTATCTGATATGTATATATATGTAGATGATAGACATTGATATTGTAATGAAATAGTCTAAATCCTATAAATCCCAAATTAATGTCCAAACATACGTTCAGGTAATGATTAAAAAATGATGAAAAAATATTTACAATTAAAATTGAAGGTAAGGAACATTCTAGAGATCAAATGTGACCTGGAAAGAATAGTAAGATTCTAGAACTAGAATGATTCTCTTAAATACAAAAATTAAATAATAAAATATTGTATGATGCGTATAAATCATCCATTATTATACATACTATAATAAAAAAATTATATTGAGCTCGGAGACAATTTCGATTATGAAAAACAAAAGAGGGAAACCATAGAGTATGTATCTCAGTAACTATTATGTATTAATGTTTATAATGAATAATTAAATTAAAATTTGTGGTGTAAATATTAAATATTTTGTTATTGATATTGGAAAACATCAATATGGACTTAATTATAGGGGTCCTCAAGAAATATGTTGGTTGAGTAAATATTTCATATATAACCTATCACATGATGAAATTATAATATTTCATTAGTATTATATTATATATCATATTTGAACAATATTATCGGATATTCAATATTGGTTTTGTAAATGTGAAAGGAGTAAGACTGTCAATTTCATCTGATCGAGATATGATATTAAGATAAATGTCCTAAATAATAAACCAACATGATTTAAACAAACAATTGAATTTTAATACAACTAATATCCCCTATACAGATCAAAAAATAAAAAATAACTATCATGACACATTAGCTTATGTTGATTGCCTACTATATAGACAACAACGTAGGGTGGGATCAACAACATCCTCGAGTAAATTTTTATTTACAAAAAATAATTCACATGATCAATAAATTTTTTTTCAATAATATTACAAAGTAAATAGGCTCATATGTCAAAAAATTTGTAATAAATTAAGGAACTAAGGATTTGGGGACATAACAAGGTTTAGAAAATGAGAGATATGGGATGCTTCAATAATATTTACATCAAATTATATCATATTTAGTAGAATATCTATAATTAAAATATTTAGTTACATCTTGAGTATGAAGTCAGTAAAACTGAATGTATACAAAAATCATAAGGAACGAAATATGTAAAAATTTAAAATAAGTGATGTTATTCCCTAGAGATATTAGTTACAACACAATTCTCAATCATACCAGGACTATACGTTATTTCTTGGAACATTCAAGAAACCTCTCAAAATATAATAATTGGTCTCACATGTCACATTTAATGGAGTATATTCATGATTCTTCCCATGTAAAAATATTTGGGGCTATACAGTGGGATTATGTTCACTCAAATTTATAAAAACATATTAATATTCTATATATAAGTTATAAAGTATAGAGGGTAAACTCCACTCACAAGGAAGATATTTTTCATAGAAACCATTAATTTGAGAAATCAAATAGGGAATACAATGAGGTATTGTGTATGACATATCTTCGGTTCTATTACATTATAATAGTGGAATTTCATGGGAAAATTCATTTAATAATGTTTAATATTTCATAAAGTGATTTACTAATATATTCATTTAAAAAATTGATGATTTCGATAGATTATTATAAAAACAACACCACATAAAAGAAATCAATATATTGTTAAAATATATAATGGAATAAAATTATTAGATAGATAAATCAAGTGTATAAAGTATGTCACTTTGCTCAAATAGTCGTATTCAATTATGAAAACCCCATTAATTGTTGGGAAATAGTTCATGACTAGTTTTGTTCAATTAAGAACTCTAAAATGATTTAATATCTTTGATTAATGATATAAATAAAATTATTTTATATAAAATTTCTTCTAATTATAAAAATATATTAATAACATTTTTAATGTAGTTACGAAATGATATGAAAACTATTTTAATAATTCACTATTTAACATAAATATTTATATAAACAAATTTGTCTATTTATATGTTTTCTAATGGTAAGTATATCATATTAAGGTTATTAAAAATATGAACATAATATTTTTTGAGTCATATGAATTATTATTAATATTCATACCTCAATTATCAATTGGATAGAAATGATAATAAAATCATTAAGCGTAATAAGTGAAAGTTTTAAGAGAAATATATTTTCATTTCCAATTTATTTTCATATAATAAATAAATTTAATAAAAATTAATAAATTATTTTAACTGATTGTGTTTATTATATTTCAACTAAAATAAGTTACACTGTATCTCATTGTTAATTCAAGGGATTATATGAGAATTATGTTTTTTTCATATAAACACTTGTAAAATTATTTTGTTTTCATTTTAAGAGAGATTTTTGGAATTATTTTTCCCAATGAAAATAATGAAATGAATTTTACATTTAGAATCATCATTTTCAAATTTTATAATATGTAATATTTTTTTATTCATAATAAATATTTACTTTGGTAAATTATATATTATCATGGTAAATGATGACATGCGATTAATTGTGTTAGTATAATTTATATGGATTCCAATTTCACCAAAACTATATCATTATTTTATTTATTTATTGGATTAATAAATACCGCAAATTTATATTTTATTTTGGGATTAAATTGTTTCATTTCCCCAATAAAATTTATTTATATTATTTTAATGTTCATGACATTTACAAGGGCTCCACTTCCCCCACAAATATAAAGGATCCACCTCTCCGGAATTTTTGACACACATTTAGAATTTATTATCGTCTATGTTGTAAAAAACACATCATAAATTTTATTATAATTTCTTAATAGTTATTATATCACCAAAATAAAAATATTAAAATAGATAAATTGTAATCAGAATAAGAATACCTGGGGAATATGATTATAGAGTGTGTATGATGTAAGTCAAGATAGTAGGTAAGTGATTATGTTATAATCTCATTTTTATCATGATTAAAATAATGTTTAAATTCCAATTTTAGTAAATTATATATTTTTTAATCCAAAATATAATATATTTTTTATTATATTATTATTTTTAGGCTTTTCATTACATGTCCCCCATTGTTCATTCTGTGACTACCCTAAGCCCGCCTCCCAATTGCCAGGGGATGGCGACTAATACCGAAGGCATCAACCTGCAAGTGGGAGGAATTTTCATGTGTACTTGTATGCAAAAACATGCCTAATAATGTCACACACACTAAAGAGGAAAAAAGTATCACTAAAATAGATTTGATTAAAAGTACAACTAATAGAATCAGGCTAGAATACAAATCCAACAAAACAACTAAAAAAAGAAAAGTACGAAAATGAAACTCTAATGGCCATTCGCAAAAAAACCCCACCAAATCATGAGAGTAGTGTAGATACTAGTAGCCGAAGTAGAACATCATTTCTACCCAAACCAAATGGGCCCTTCCTGATCTTAGGCCACAAATTCCATCATCATAGTGTCCTTCGGTCCCATATCCCATAGCCCCAAAGAGTCCCGGTCCACTAAAGCCTTTGTCGAAACGTTGATCGTCTAAACTAGACATAACACGTGCAGTTGAATCCCATGTTGGGTTGAGTAACAAAATAATCAATAAGGACCCCAAAAAAGGGAACACCACACACCATTCCTCAATTTAAAGCACAAATCCTAAGACAGATAACACCTTATATACTTTTAGGGTAGTTATAGATGAACCACTAGTCATGCCATCGAACACCTCACCTACTAGAGAAATCCCCTTCTATGGAGTAAAGTGGGACTTCCATGTCACATAGAAGTGCTTCCCAAAAACCATTAACTACCTTTTTACACATCCTCATCGCATACAATGGACCTAAAAAGTCACATGAAATTACTTCCCACTAATCATGGCCAACTGAGGTACTCCACATCGCGTACCATGTGCCTACAAAGTCACATAGAAGTGCTTGCCACCATGGGCCTGAAAATACACACATAAGTGCTTCCCACTAGGCCATAATTGAGGCACACAGACATGAAATTTAGTATTCTTCATGTCTCAACC
Source organism: Viscum album (assembly GCA_963277665.1). Taxonomy (NCBI): domain Eukaryota; kingdom Viridiplantae; phylum Streptophyta; class Magnoliopsida; order Santalales; family Viscaceae; genus Viscum; species Viscum album. The sequence continues at coordinate 324,022,408 of OY728127.1, forward strand.
AAAAATAGGGTTTCGTATATAGCACGCTAGGGAGAACCTCTCTACAAGTCATTTTTCACATCTCAATTTCCAAGAAAGCCTCCTCAGAGCATGCTAAAAGATCCTCATCATCGAGAATGTCCCAATGCCAAAAACATATTTTCAATCAGATGACTGGATTACAAGATATGTTCATTTTACTAAACAATGGAAGGTTGGGTTTGGTCCTGGTCTGGATTGGTAAGACCGACCTGACCAACCCGTCTCAGGGTGTCCGACATACCCTGATTTAAATTTGACCGACTCGGCTTGACCTGTTTTGGGTTAGGATCGGTCCAGTCTGACATGGAGAGCGGGTTAGGCCCAATGGGCCTCATTGGACCCATCCCGGCCTAAAAAACAGGGATCTATCCCACTTTCCCGATGCCCAGATCCATGGGGTGCTAGGGTGCGCCATTAATCTGAGACGTGGTTGGTTTCCGCACTGGGCCTCTACTGGCCCCACAGATGCATGGGTCCCTCATTTCGTAGTCGATCGACCACGGATCACCGATCCACCTAGACGGACCTGATGTGGGTCATCCCTCTTTGTAGGGCCATGATGGTGCCACGTCTCCCGGCTAAACCAAGTTGGGGCCGCATCTCCCAACTCCCGCCGCAGTGCGCTGACAAGCGCACCACCCCCTCTGCTCGCGACTGCCACCGACTTCTAGTTCGGCAGACTACCAAACGTTTTTTGGTGGTCTCTTCTTCACACTACCTACTCCTATGACCTTCGGGGAGTGTCCTCGTCACCTTGGAGTTTTCAAAACCTCTTTCCTATCGATTCAGACAACCCGTTAATGAAGTGAACACATGCAGAGGGTCTCAGGCCGTGATCGTCATCCCACACCCTCCATGTTAGAAATTTATAATCATGGGAGGGCTCATGATTGTAGCTCAATCAAACTAGAGATTAACTATTCCCAGATAATAACTCCAAAAATAAAAATCAACCACCCATATAATCGCATGATTCATGGATGAACCTGTTGATGGGTTGATCCACATTCATCATTTCCAGTATAAGAATGGGGAAGAACATACACAAATTAAACCCCTACCTCTTTGACGTGCGTTGTCAGGGTGTTACATCCTCAATGTTTCAAGACATCGACGTCATTAGCTACTTCTAGATTCTTTCTATGAGGTGCGTCCAAGATGTTTTACGTTCGTCAATATTTTTTGTTTTTCATTAGAGAGGAATTTCTCCAAAGGATCATCGGAGAATCCCCGTATTTTAATTCCACATTCTACTAACGTGTTAACAAAAATAAAAGGAGAACATGTCGCACAATTTAATTTTTGTTAAGATGTCGTGTCATTACTCCATATAATTTATGAAATATCATCACTATTAAACATCATTAAAGCATCATTACGTTGTGGATTAAAAATACATTAATGATCCCCATCAATGAAACACATCACTTCACTGTAGAGTTCTTGTCCGCTGCTCAACAGATGAGAAAATAAAAGAAAATAACATTATAATGATATTTTTTTATATTTTGAAAATTCAGAAAAATTAATTTTCCACAAAGCCTTTCCCATCTGATGTCGATTCATTTCTAGTAAAATCCCGGTGTTTCGATTCAATGGTGCCCTCATAATTTCCCATCCAAATAATTTTTTTTAGGATTACAACATTAACAAGTTATCCCATAATATTTTCATTTCTATTGAAAAAATATGACATTATATATTAAATTTTTTATTTAAATCAAATCATATTTACATTATGTTTTTAAATTAGTGTTTATGAATGTTACAACGATAAACAAATATTTCTTATTTTCAGATCATTTTAATAATTATTTTAAAATATTATATGTAAAAAATTTCATGGTCATTTATTTATTTTTAGTACCTATAAGGGATATTATATTATGATACCATCCAAATTATCTCTCATTTTATCATATGGTGATGGGGTTTTATAGATGTTTTCATGAGATAAAATTCTATCCCAGAGGATATTAATGTTTTGGTGAAGTAATGAATTATTTTTATGATAATCTTGAAAACATATGCATTGTATTTTCAATATGTGGTGGGTGGGACTTAGATATCCTGTGACTTACTTAATTATTTTCTGATGTATCCTGAAAAAATGGTATTATATATCTTTTCCTAAGCCTAATGGGTTACATAGGTAGTTAGCTCAATCATAATCGGTTACACTGGTAGTTAACCAAAGACCAAGATAGTACAACAATGGTCAAACCATGTTAAATACCTAAAACCTATAATCATGGTATCCATGAAATCTAATTTGTTTGACTATATTTATTCTACAAACATATGTATTATAATTATGATATTGTACCACAACTCAAGTCTAATTACGGATGATTTTACACACCTATGATTCATGTATTTCATTTGAAAATCCATATACTATGAATAATGATTTGTGGCCTATGACTAATTATTTTTTTTGTTTTTATAATATATGATCATTTTCACATAGACATTAACTTACCATATCAACACTTATAATCCTCAATTTAAATCTCTTATATTAACACTTTCTGAAAATTTTTTCTCACTATTTACTATGTTTCTATTTTTTTCTCTATGTTATGAAAAACTATATTAAGTGGGACATGTTTCAAAAGGGTATTGTATGATAAAAAAATATTAATATATCTTTTATAATTATTTAAAATATTTTATTTTTAATATAGTCTCCCAAAAAATTAATCTTTTAGGTTCTAGTTATTGACTAATAAAGTGATATCGTTGGTAATTTCAATAAAAATGTACTATATAAGTATCTTATAACCATATAAATATCTAAGATAGAATAAACCACCATATTTATACCAAATTATATCCACTAATTAATCTAAATTAACATTTTAGTTACCTGATACCATAGATTGAATTATACCATTTCAAAATAGATCAAAATACATTAGGCCTTCAATATATTAAAATAATTTTTCACATAAAGTATAAGAATTCCCATTTATAAATAATAACAACAATACAATTTATGTGTGAAAAAAAATTTAGATCATCAAATTTACCGGTATAGTATGATTCCAATTAAATTATGAAAATTAATTATTAATTTATAGATCGAAACTGAAGACTCTCTAATTGGGTGGTTACTTTTTTATATTAGAATAATTTACAATGAATCTCATCTCAAAAGAACAAATATATTAGTGCACTTGCTAATTAATATTCATGTTTTAAATTCCCATTATAATTTGAATCAAGAAATATAGAATGTGTTTTCATTGATATTTCATTTATTACTTATAGTGTATCTCTATAAATCAATCATAATAATGTTCCCAGTATCCTATAGAAATTATAACATAAGAAAGAGTTGAGCTCATATGCCCAGTAATGGTATGTTTAGAGTTGAAGATATCATGAATAAATAAATTTGAACAATATAAAAAGGTAAATGACTAAAAAAAATTCCATTTAAGGAATTAATTGAGCATAATATGGAATAAGTAGCAGATAATAAAATAAATCCATATAAATAATCATAAGAGCATGAAGCTTATTCTTATATATTATAATTAAAAATATAATTACATGGACAGAAATATATGAAATCATAATGAGAAAATAAATAATTTTGTACATATGAAATATAGATTCAGTACCATTCACAATAAATTTGTATTTCATATGAATGAAACCATCAAATTTGTTTAATGGAAATTTGTCATGACACCTGTTGATGCATCGTGGGGATATTTAAAACTACGTCCCACCCATCACTTTCAACTTACAAATAATTAATCATATTATTATTGTTAAAAATAATCAATATAAACATAAATCTTAAAAACTAACAAACTAAATACTAATACATAACCCAATCAAATAAATATATTCATAGACAATCCAGAAACATGTTGTGAATACTCCCAAAATGTACACCCTCATTCAATCTAATCATAACCCATCAATGAAAAAATAAGGATGATATAAATAGATAATATCCCTATTATATCATTTCTACAATAACATTTTGAAAATTTCAATGATCATAAATACCACAAAAAATAAATTAAAATAATTTTTGATGAAAATAATCTACTCACTGTGAAAATAACATTTTAAAACAAAAATATCACCAAATAGTTTTAAAATATTTTTCATTTAAAATAATATTTGAATACTTTTAAAATAATATTAAAAAAATTTAGTGATCATTTTGGACTAAATTTCCTTTCATTTTCAACACATTTAAACATATTTCATTCACATTTTCATTAAAATCCAAATAAACCATAATTTGAAAAGCACAAGAGGATTCCGTTAAAAATAATTATAAATTTATAATAACTAAAAATTTATTTTTTAAATAAATTTGAATTTGGAAAAAAATTGATAAATAATTACAAATTTTTTTTAATTTTAAACTGAGACCTTCCCCCGAAAAACAAGATCCATTTATTAGAAAAAAAAATGAACACAAGTGGGAAAGAAGAAGATTTTCAAAAATCCTTTCTGAAAAAAGGAAGGAGATCATCTTCCACAAGATCAAACCAATGAAAATCATTACCATTAACTCCTTTATTGGAAATCCCATCCACCAATGCATTTTCCTCTCTATAGGCATGAGTAACTAAGTAGTCTTTTGAGTATAGAGATTACAGACATCTAGTCCAGCAATTAGTGAGCTTCCATGAAAGATGAAAATCCCCAGTTCGGATACTAGAGACTATAATAGTGGAGCCACTTTCAGTCCAAAGCTTTTCTAACCACACCATCTAGTTTTCTCAACCACAATTACAACTAAAAACATTTGTGCTTCTAGATAAGTAGCAATACCTCATGATCCATAGATACACCCAAGAACATTTCCCTGATAGTCCCTCTAGAAAACACCAAAGCCAGAGGGACCCAGATTGCCCCATGAAGCTCCATCAGAGTTCACTTTAATCTACCCATGAAAAGGGGCCTTCCAAATGACTTCCATTGTGATAAGAGGAGGATGAAAGTATTCTTTCACCCCAATCTGATTAAGTACAGTGAAATCATGAGTTGAGTTTTAGAAAAACACACCTTTCAATGTTTCCACCTCTCGGATAGCTATGAGAATCCCTACTAGAGAAGCACCAAATCAAAAACGATGCAATTCATGTCTGAGCATATTTCATGATGTCCATATAAGATGAATAGCCTCCACTACAGCAGCCTGAAAAAGGTTCCATGGATGCTGTGAAAAGTATAAAGAGCTCTAGCTCTTTATGATATCGCCAATTGAGTTGAAAAAGACATAGGAACATCAAATATATCATAAACCACCTTCCACATTGCTGAATCTGTAGAACAACTATTGAATAGGTGGTCCACAACCTCCCTATATGGAAATCACAAAACGCAAATAGAGAAAAGGGAAATATTACATACCTGCATAAATTCATCAATTGATATTTTTTGTGAGCCAACAACCATGAAAGAATAGACCAGGGTGGCCTTAAAAACTATCTCTGCAGGTTACCAATCCATTTCAAGTCAATTGGCCTACCAATAGAGTGATTATAAAATCTTTTGTAGGTGATAATTCCATTGACAACAGGCTCCCAGACCCAAAAATCATCCCTTAGGGACCAAAAATATTCATCCACATTCAAAGTGATATAATCTGGAAGACTATCCATGTTACGAAGTTGATACTTCATTGAAAAATCAAAATCCTGGTTTGAATACCCCTCTAGTACCAAGTCAATCAGGTGATCCCCAGTCCAATTGGATTTCCAAAAATAAAGAGAGGAATCCTTGGAAATGAGCCACCGAAAGTCAATATCAATTTTTGAAAAAATATTCTTGAAGGCAGACCACCCCGAAGAGTTGCCGTTATTAAAATTACCTGTCTTAATCCTATGAATATACTTGTCCCAAATAAAATTGGTAACCTCAGATTGCATGTTCTGAAGCTTCTATATAAACCTGGCCTGCACAGAGTCATGGAAACCTAATAGATTCTTGATACCCAAACCACACTCATCATGTGACTTGCAAACATCATTTCAAGAAACTGTTTCCAACCTCCTTTCTAAAATACTCCCACTCCAAAAAAAATTCTAAAAATAAGTATTGATGATCTTGATTAATGTAATCAACCATTTATACACCATAAAAGTGTACACACATTTTGAGATGATGGTTGATTTCACCAGGAAAATCCTACCAGCCATGGATGAAGATTTTACCATCCTTGTGGAATGTTGTCATTTAATCCTTTAAACAATGCTAGATAAATTAAAATCCATTGGTCAACCGAAGAACATGGGCACTCCTAAATAAGTGAAGGGGAGATGCCCCTCAAGAATTCCGAATTCTTTAATGATATCATATTTCCTGATCAATTAGAATCCACTTCCAATGTAAAAAAATTTCATTCTCTAAAAAATCACTTGTCTAGAAGCCAATTCATAGTGAAAAAGGGATCTCATTATATTATCGATATTACCCTTATCATCATGTGTGAAAAGGATAACATCATCTGTGTATAGATGATGATAGGGAGCAACAAACCCCCTTCCAGCATGAATAGACATTAGTTTACCATTTCCAGACATGGTAGAAAGAATCCTTTTGAGATAATCCTCAACAATAGAAAAAAAGGACGGTTGATAAGGAATAACCCTGCATAACACCTCTCAAAAAATTAAAATATTCTTCATAGGATCCATTTATAAGGATTGAGATATGAGCATAACTTAATATGGTTTTGACCCAATTTATGAAAACATCATCAAACCCATACATAACAAGGATCATGAAAATAAACCCCCAATCCATTGTATTGAAAGCATTCCTAATACCCAATTTGAGTGCAATATTGCAACCTATGATGGGTTTTTTAGAATATTAACAACTCCAAGGCAGTGATAAGACAATCATAGATTGGTCTTCCTTTGATGAAGCCAAACAAGTTTGTAGAAACATCTTTGTAGGCAATGAAATAAATTATTTTGGAATGATTTTTTCAAACGATTTTTTAAAGTATATTATCTCGAGATACAGGCCTAAAGAGATGAATTTCATTATATTCTCCTCTTTCAGTATAAGGGAGAGAAACATAGAAATCAAGACTTTAAAAATGTGAATAACTAACCTGAAAACATCAGCACTAATGATATCCCAAAAAGATTGAAAGAAGAAGTTACCAAACCATCAGGTCTAGGTGAGCTATTCAGCCTGATGATAAAGACAACCTCCTTAATATATGGGTCAAGAGGTACAGTAGTGATCGTGACATTGTTCTCTCAGTTCACCATTCTCAAAATCACCCCATCCATAGGATCAATCATGGATCAGGGGCCATTGAAGATATCCTTAAAATAGGATGGGACATGCTCTTATAGATCCAATCTATTTTCAATGAGTCTATCCCCATTATTAATCAAAGAAAGAGGCTTAGAGACATTCCAGATTATTTAAAGATAATAAATGAATTTTGAGTTTCTGTCACCATCCTTAAATGACTTAGCTCTAAAGGAATCCCATTGAAATGTATCTTTCATGTCAAGAAGACTGTTCAGTTTAAGAGACAACTCATCTTCCATTGCAATTCCATTAGAGAAATCACTATTGGTGTTAAGTTCTTGAACCTTTTGAATGGATTCTTCCAGAGTAGAGATATCATATTCAAGGGAGTTGATTCAATATTTTCTCCACATTCTTAAGTTCCTCTTTAGGATTTTGAGTTTCGTGATATAGTAAAAGGAATCATCCCTACAATTCACAGAGCTCTAGGTGCTATGAACAATGGTCTTACGTTCATGATGGGAGACCCAATATTTATTGAAATTGAATGGAAAAGGAGGTTTGGGTTCCTTGTCCCTAATATCCACATAGATGGGATGATGATCAGAATTGATTCTAGACGGTGTTGAGCATGATATGGTACTTCATGTGTCGAGAGAGGCCCGGTTAACAAAGGCCCTATAAATATTACTAGAAACAAAGATGTTCAGGTTCCCCCAATCCCAGGTATATTTGGAACCTACCAGATTAAACTCAATCAAATCATTCTGATCAATACATTATTTTAATTCCATGGAAGAGATTGAGTGGTTTTCTACTCCCATTTTTTCATCTGGATTTAAAAGTGCATTGAATTCTCCAAAAATTAACCAAGGAATAGAGATGGTAGATTTGATAGAATATATATCAATCCACACATTCCCGCAATCCTGATATCTATTATGGGTATAAATGAAGGAGTAAGTAAATTGGGAACCAAGATAGGAGACCGAGCAAGTGACATGCTGATCACATGACATAACCATCGTGCTATTTCCTATAGAATTTTGGGCCACCACCCATAGACTCTTGACATCTATTAAAAACCTATTTGTGTCAATAATATGGAACCCCAAATTCTCCAATTTATCAATACAAAATGAGAGGAATTTTTGGGCTCAAAAATACCTTTAAGGACTGGGTTGTGTTGTTGATTAAATAAATGAATGGATCGACATGTATCCATGTTACCCAGACCCTGACATTTCCAGAACATAATCTTCATTTAAATCTGGTGTCGAGTTTTGAACCCCTAATATTAATACCTCCCGGTTTTTTGTTGGTCTTCAAGCCTTCTTCTTTAGAGGAGGAGACAGAAGATCACTAATATTAGCTTTGTTGGACTGAGTTCCCATCCCTTTGGACTTAGGATTAGCCAGACCTGTCCAAGTATTTTGAGTTGAGATACTCATGGAGGAAATCTTTCATTCTTCATGCCTCGGCCTGCTCTCATGCAGTATGATTCAAACTTCCTGCTCCATTGCAATGGAATAGACAACTCTCGGTATTCGACCAGTGAAGGACTGATCTAATCGGGACTCAAATAACTCCCTAGATTCATTATGAGTCTTTGATTCCTCAAGAATCAGTCCTTTATCTTGAAAACTAATTGTAACAACTTTCCCCCTTAGAATGGGACAACCTCCTAGTTTCTACCTAGTGATGGAATGATCTTACTATGTCCTAGACAACTCCTAGGAGGAATTTAGAGGCTTGGATTTTCCATTCCCAAATCTGTTGTCATGCAAACTGGCTGTAACAACTTTCCCCATTGGAATGGAACAATCAACACCCTGTATTTGAGTCCCTTTTCTTACTTTATAACCTTGTAGGAATCATATTATCATATGGAATTTTATCAGAAGTTGCAGATCTTGTCTTGAAGTCTACAAGATTTGAGGTGTCGATCATAGAATCAATAGTTGGGGTATCATTATCCCTCTTTGAACAAACCAGGTCATTGATGTCATTATAAAACTCCATAGAAATTAATTCATCTTCTATATTTTTCTGAATATCAAAGACAAAATTATAAATATCCTTGCATATTACCAATTCCAAATCATCATCCTCGATTCTCTTTTCAGAGGTATTATTCCTTGCTTGTTCATACTCTTGATCTTTCTCCTCCTCCTCCACCATTTCTGCCTAGTTTTTCTTCATAGGGGTAGATGTACCAGGCATAGAATTCATAGGAAGCAATGTATTCTTGGTATCTAGAGCCTGTTTAGGACCCAATTAAGAGTTCTAAGGAACTTGGGAAGGTCTTACCTGATTCAATAGGACACCCTTCTTTTCATGAGGCACATTTTTAGATTTATTAATCTTATTGAATTCAGTACATTCCTCTACTTTGGGAATAGAAACATATTTGAGAAGTACCTGGAAATTGGAAACCAAATGACCCACCATTTTACAAACATCACAAAATGAGGAAACATTCTCATTCTCCAACCAAATTTCTTAACTACTCCCACAAGAAATAAAAGAGATGCCCTCAGGTCTCTTGACTTCCATGTTCACATGAACTAACATTGAATCAAAGAACCCCAATTCCACCTCCATGGTTCGATGATCAATTCTAATTAGAGAACCAATACACGATGCAAGATCATTCAAAATCTCTGGGTGCCAATAGACCCAGTTCATCCCATGCAACTATAACTATATATGTGCATTAGATTGATTTATTTTAAAGGGATTGAAGTTTACATCCCATTCAGATAGCTAAAGAAATCCGAGTATCAATTGGTGATTTCAAATATTCCAAGTAAAGTTCAAGGAATACTAATATTTAATATTGATATGAAAGAATCCCAACCTAATAGGTATTAAACTCTAATCACGATTACCCCAGTAGTGGGAGATTCTTTTCTTGATGTCATCATAAGACCAGGGCTTATCCCCCTTTGAGAAAACAACACATAAAAGGATCAAAAACATATAGAGAGAGAATCTTTACAAAAGAGCTTCTTGATTTTCCACTTTAGATAAGCCCCCGTATTGATGTCGTGATACATTGGAGGGTCTGTGGGATTCATCCTTGGAAGGATCCTTAAATCCAGAGAGCAATTCTGCAAAAGATAGTACCTTCTTCTTCAAAATAGAGGGTTCATGGTAATACTATTAAAAGAGTAGGTTTATACATCACACGATGTAATATGTGGCTAATGTGGCATATGACTCAAGGAAGTAGAAAAGTGAGATGTAAAGCCCTTAATTCATGTTTGACTTCACTCTTATGCATCTAAAACGTCTATATAATAATTTTTCAATTCTTATATATATATAAAATAAATTTACTCATATATATCAGAAAATATATGATATAGTTATAGTATTTTATCACCCATTATTCATCAATTGTAATTTAGAGCTATTATTCCATGTAATAATTGCTTGTTTTTCGTCTATGTTATATTTTTAAAAATTTTCCTTTTTAAATTGACCATGGATACTTAATTTCCATATTTTTCACCAATATATAAATATATTATTTATTAATTGTATAATTATTTAAATTAATTAATTATATTAATATACAAAAAATAACATACATAATTCAATGACATGGTAGGCTGTACGTAATAATAAATGTTCTTTCCAATTTTATCAACCTGAAAAATGAAAATAAAATCAATAATAAATTATAATTATAGAATCATAATAATTTTTTATATATAATTAATATTAATAAAATAAATCATTTTTAAATATATATATATATATATATATATAAAATTATAAACATTTCACATTGCTATATGGATGTTGTAATCAACACATACGAAGAAGTGACAATATTATTTTCCAAAAGACTGTAAGGTAAAAAGATAGATTTGATTTTATATTTAAGTAATTATGAATATATCATAATAATAAAACATATACTTTGACATTATATATTCTTTATTTCATGTAAATCTTAATTAAAAAAACAATGACATCAATTTTGGAGGTGATTATGTACAGTCTACACAAGAGATGTAATCGTATTCCCCATAAAATAGAAAGTAAAAAATGTATATGTGATATAATAATTTAATATGTAAAAATATTTTTACTAATATAATATTAACATATTAACTCAATCATTAAATTTACCCAATAATTTTATTTATAGAAAATCAATCACATCTGTTTGTGAGGCGGTAGTCCACCATACTCATGTTCAATGATTTTTATTCCTAGTTGATGGAATTGGAGATAAATTTGTGTTCTTACATTAATATAATAAAATTATAGTATATTTGAGATACTGGATTTATTATTTTATCATAGATGATTATTTTTTTATCATGGTGGAAGAAGAAATAAAATAAATATGTACATTTTAGAATTTTAACTATTTTTCAGGCAGTCTCTTTGGGTTTACACAATAAGTAGTAATAGGAGGGATTCATAATCAAAACAACTCCACCATTATGTGAGTAGGGATGTATGTAAGTGATTATATAAGGTATTTTTTAAATTAGTGGGGTTTGGATATGTGAAAATGGAAGGAGATGCATTGACTATTCATAAGTGGTTGATAGGACACACTTCGAATTTTGGAAAATAAGCAATTAGAATGACATATTTATGAAGACAAAATAATCAAAAAATAAGAGATTATATAATAATATAATTATTATATTTTATATATAGTCATAAAATTGTCAATGGAAGAGCTATTAGGATATTAGTAACCCTTAACATTTCAATTAACCCATGGTAAACCCATTTTTACCTATTCAACAGTGATTAATTTTTATCTTCCTTTACAATTAATTATTTTAAAAAATTATTTTTTACCAATAAACATAATATAAATTATTTTTATTTAAATAATGGTATAAATTTTAACAAATTCATTTCAAATATGATTCATCTCATAATTTAACTGTAGATGGGGCAAAAGTATGATTTTTCAAGAAACAATTCTCAAATATATTTATTTTTTTAATATCAAAATCCAGAATGGAAATGAATCCAATTATCTAAATGAGTTAAATTTAATAATAATTTAACTAATTTTAATTTAATAAATTTTTAAAATTTAATTTAACATTGAAAATATTTTAAATGGAATTCAATTTTTCAGTAATAGTTTTTCATTCACAATTCATTAAAAATTATATTTTTAGACAATTCTGTAAAATTCAAGAAATTTTATTTTTGATATTAAATTTAAAATTTTATGTTTATTTATTCATATAAATTTTATAAATATTTTAAAAATTATTTTTAAATTATGCCCAAAATGAAACTTTTCTACATTTTAAAAAAATATAGTTTTCTAAAATAGATTTATTTCCCATTAAAATTTTTCTAATTATGTTTATTATTAAGATATAAATATTGTGTTTTTTTATTAATATGTATGAGATATAATTTTTATAATTTATTTGTTATTATTCATACCCCCATCTTAACAGCTTGGTTATAGTGGTCATGTCTAAATAAAAATATTTCAATAGGGAATCACATTTTTTCCAAAATTAGTGATGATTCATTTCTATCATAAAACAAATGAATTAATTTAATATAATATATATTATAAAGTCTCAGAGAGTTACATTCTATTCTATGACTGGTGTTTCATGTCATATACTCTATAAAATATGATGATCCTATTTTAAAAACATGTGGTGTAATATTCTCCCCCATTTAAATAAATTATATCCTAAAATTTTAAAATTAATCATAATAATAAAGTGTTTTTAATTTTTAAATATCATTATTGAAATAAAATTCAATATAAGGTGTAATAAAACATCATACAGATAAGAGAGGATATGATGATTTAATGTCATTTGTAAAAAAAATACTATGTTTCTATGTAGAAAAATAGTATTGGCATGTGAAGATATAGACTTTGAACAAAAGAATAAATAATTATGTAGAGTGGTTGAGATAATGGATCACAAAGAAGTTAATGATCATGAAATGTTAATGATAAAAATCCATAGGTCTATGATGGGAAAAAATCTGTTTATTCAATATAATTGAATGTATTAGGATAACATTATTGTTTTAATATTATTTTCCTAGAGATGGGGAATTCCCTTACAATATAGATTAAGAAAATATGGATTTATACTTACATGATGTATCAATATATCACATGAACAATTTCATGTCATGTTTTTGTTTATGTAAATTCCCACTACATTTCATACTCCAGGAAATGAATACTGTATTTTTTTATTATTGAAGGAACTTTAACATATCTTTAGAATGAATGTCAATTTCTCTTATCTCAAGATATTTTTTATAAATTATATAATGCCCTAGCCTTAAACCTTACTTAATATTGAATTAAATGAATAATTCACATTGAGGATCTTTTCACGGTTTAGTGTTTTAGAGAATTAGGACATAACTATTACATCTCAAAAGATTACAAAGTAGAAACTTCTACTAAGTTTACATAAAATAAAAACTCTTAAAAGGAATCATGTCTAGTTCCATGTTTTAGATAGCATAACTTTACCTTGATCCCATCCTTGACTCTATTCCACATTAAGTCCTGTGAAAAACATTTCAAGAAAAACTTGGGGTGAGCATAAAATGCTCAGTAAGGGATACACAATGAATGAAAACTGTTAGTTTTTCCAAACAACAAGTAAACCATGTATACTTTATCAAAGTAATAATTTTCACCTTTATGAAGTAGTAAAAACTCTTCACTAAATAAAATATCATTACTTACCCTTTTGTAGCCAAACGATTACCATAAAACCCATATAAAGATCACAAAACATATAAAGGTAACTTGGGATATAAGCATACTTAAATAGAATAACCATACGGTCGACTTCCACACATATCACTTAATGGAATAGTCATACGGCCGACTTCCATACCCAATGCATTGGAGGTTATAACGTAACCACCCATCCTGGTATTCATGGCAGCACCCATCATATGGTTTATCACGTAACCACACGTCAAATGTCCAAGTACCATTATAAAATCATAAGGCATAAAATAAATATAATTGAAGAAAAAAATTCCACACTTTGATCAAAATATATCACTTAAATATATTGACATAAAAAATCCATTATAAAAACCATTTTCAACACCAAAATACATAAAAGTGTATATGAAATTTATTTCATTTTTAAAAACATTACGGCTTGTTGAGGAATCCAAAGACCAAATAATACACGCGGTGGAGGAAAAGGTCCTTGTCACTGCCTATGTTAAAAGAAACATTCCTTTTTTTTGTTTTGTAAAACGCATCGTAGAAAAAGATTTCCTTTGAATGAAATGAAAAGTAAAAGGTGTTTTATACATCGTATAAAAGAAAGTCTTGTATTAGAACAAAATTTTCCTCAATGAAAGGAGATTGAGACGAAGTCCCTTACATCGGGTCCGACATGATTCGATCGTTCTTTAACGTCCTGAATAATAAACTTGAGTTAATTTCTACTTTATTAAGAACCTTTTTAAAGTTCATTATTCCTTTTATATCACTTATTACCATGTTATGAACATTATGTAATCATTTAAGTTAATAACGGTCGTTTTGTCGATATTTGGTACTTGAGTCAAAAGTGAACTTCTTATCTTTACAAGTTGTTCACGTAGTCAAATATCCCTTATCTCAAGAATGATATTAATGATTTATATTCCATATATATCATATATATCCACTATATAAATTCATTTATAATATTAAATAATCATATAGAGTAAAGAAATTAAATGCATCGTTCATTGAGACTGTAAGCCGTATGTAAGCATGAACGCTACATTCATTTCTATGGAATTAAAACTAAATGAGAGATATGAATATTTTAATTACATAATTATATTAATCATTTATATGTAACATACATCATATATATCCAATATATATATGTACTTATAATAGTACATTACATTTGGGGATAAGAAATGAAATGCACTGTTCATGGAAACGGTAAGTCGTATGTACGCATGAACACTACTTTCATTTCTATCTCATACTTTAATGGAAAGAAATAATAATGATATAAAGGTATATTATAACTCCAGTATAACATCATATAAAATAACTTTAAATCCATCCATTATACGTCCCACATAAGGCATTAATGAATCAGATCACTTTGAGGGGGCGGTAGTCCGCACTTCCTAAAATGAAGATATCGCGTATACCCATAATGGAAGCCATAAAGGTATGACATAAATGAAAAATACAGAACCATAAGAAAAAAATTAACATAATATATATTGTATATAAATATATTTACATCATAATGGCCACCATTAAAGGTGTTAAATGAAGATTGAACAATCATCATTTCGTGAGGCAGAAATTCACCAACCACAGAAACGGTATGTTCTTTAACCATTAGACGGAGGCGTGTGTAGGTGTAGCTCTAATCCTTCTAATAACAACATCCTAGTATATTTAAGATACTGTTTTTGTTACAAAATAAAGGAATAAAAAGAGTTTAGAAGGTTGGAGAAGCAAAATAAAACAAAAGAACACAAGTGAAGACATTACCTTAAAATCAGGTAACTCTCTTAGATTTGAGCTAAAAGGCTTCCTTGGGAAGACTTATACCCAATGTGAGGATTTTAGGAGTAAGATAGAGATTTGTAGAGACAAAATGGGCAGATCTTGGCCGAACAAAAGGCTTGAGAGGTGTGGGTAAGGTGGTAGAGGTGGGGGCCTTTTATAAGAGGAGAAGAGGGGCACTCTTGGAAAGTTATAAATGTTTACTTTATTATAAAATGATTTTATGATTTTCAAGGTCCCACATTGATATAATTCTAGGATAATGTGATAAGGGTTCTAAAAAACTCATACAATAGGTCTTTGACAAGTGTAAGTCTTAGATTTTACATTATCTTTTTATTTTATTTAAATCATTCATTTATGAGGTAATCACTGCATCATCATGATGTCATAAATAATTTAATATATTTAATGTCTAAAAATTATAAAAAAAATATCATGATGTAGGAAATATTTTTAGATTTGTAATGAATATTTATAGTAACAAATATGACTTTTATAACCCCATTTAAAAATTGATTTAGTAAAACAACTCATGTTTGTGACATTTTTATTTTAACTTTAAATAAAAAGTTATTTATGTCATTTTCCTACCAAAGTGGTTCCATGGGGTCCCCAGGTTGACCCATGGATTGTCTTGGTCGGCAATGACACATCCAATAAGGGTAGGATATGTTTCAAGTTCATTTCAAATTATTAAAACATTATTTTTACCTTAAACTACACTAATTACCTCTAATCGCGATTAATAAACATAAAAGTTACTATTCAACAAAAAATTATTTTAATCCCATTGAACCAAATTTTACTTCTTAATGACAACAATGTACGTCAGATTTTTGAAAATACAAAACACAGAGGTGGTAAATTTTCATTTAAATGAAAAATCAGTTTTTTTAGTACCACTTAGTGGTTTCACTATTCATCAAAATTGATGTTTTTCAGAAAAATACCAAAAATTCACCCTAAGCTATATTTGATAATATGAATTCAAAAATGTTGTCTATTTTACAAAATTCAAAACATATAAGTTGAATTAATTAATTTAATAATTAATTCCCGCTGTCAAAACAAATAGCGTGTTTTTATGAACTAAAATGTATCCAAAGATTGACACTAGTTTAAGTCTGATTTCAAAGTGAAATTAATTACAACGACCACTATTGGATTAAATGGTAAAAATATATACTAATTTCACTTTAAAACCAATTCAAAAGATAATATAATTATATAAATAAATTAAATTAATAAGCAGTTTTGAATTAAAATACAACATTTTTCACTATTCATTAAAAAATGATCTTTATCGGAAAAATACCAAAAATTTACACAAGGTAAATTTTGATGTCCCGATTCTAAAGAAGAATTTTATTTGGTCCAAATGAATATATAAGAGTGACAAAAACTATATTTAATTAATGTTCACCATCAAAAGGTGATAACTGGACCTTTATTGAATATTTGAGTAACTTTGCCTAAAATTGAATTCTTTTCTTATTTTAAGCCTTTATCCATTATTGGATAAATGTAAAAACATTTAACATATATAATCATATTTTAGTTATTTCTATTCATTCCCGCCAATAAAATAGCTACGTGTTAACTACCATTTAAAATAATATTATTTTATTACTAGTGTGCAACGTAAGATTTCAAAGAAACTATTTGTTGCGTATCAGGTACGCTATCGAACATAGCAAAACCTTTAAAGTAAAATTAATTTTTAATTCGTAAATTTTAATAAATATGAAAATGTATTATTCTTTATTTACCTGGGATGTTACATCCTTCCCCCCTTTTGGTAATTGTGTCCTCGCAATTTTATTCACTTATCAAAATAAGTGGGGGTATTTATCCCTCACAGCTTTTTCAGATTCCCACGTTTCCTCATCAACCATATGGTTTTTCCACAAAACCTTTACCTGGTAAATTACCTTATTTCACAACACTTTCTCTCTGTGGTCAAGAATCTGGACTGGTTGTTCTTCATAAGCAAGATTCTCTTCCAAGTGAACTACCTCTGGACTCAAAACATGAGATGGATCTGGCATGTACTTCTTTAACATTGAAACATGAAAAACATTGTGTTCCTGAGATAAACTCGGAGGTAAAGTCACTCGGTAAGCAACTGATCCAACTCTCTCTAGAATTTCATATGGTCCAATGAACCTTGGACTCAGTTTTCCTTTCTTACCAAATCGCATCACACTTTTCCACGATGAAACATTGAGAAAAACATGATCACCTACCTCGAAAGATAGATCCTTCCTCCGGTTATCCGCATAATTTTATGTCTGCTCTGAGATGTTCTCATGTGTTTCTGAATCAACAGAACTTTTTTTGCCATCTCTTCTACCAATTCTGGTCCCATCATCTTCCTTTCACCCACTTCATCCCAAAAAGCTGTAGTTCGACACCACTTCCCATATAATGCCTAAAACGGTGCCATCTGTATACTAGAATGAGAACATTTATTATATGAAAACTCAACCAAAGAAAGATGTTGGTCCCAACTTCCTTGATAGTCCATAGAGAAATCTCGTAGCATATCCTCCAAGGTCTGAATTGTTGGTTCTGACTGCCCATCTAATTGCGATGAAAAGCTGTACTAAAATTTAGTTCAGTACCTAATGACATCTGAAAGCCTTTCCAAAAGTTATAAGTAAACTTGGGATCACAATCGGACACAATGGAGAGGGGAACTCCATGTAACCTGACTATCTCTTTATGATACAAACGGAAAAGTTGATCTAGAAAAAAAGTATCTCGTATAGCAAGGAAATGAGTAGATTTAGTCAAGAGATCAACAATAACCCATATTGCATTATTACCTCGAGGTGTCTTCGGCAATCCCACAACGAAGTCCATGGATATATTCTCTCATTTCCACACTGGTACTGGTAAATGCTGCAGCATCCCTTTCGGTAACTGCCACTCTGCTTTAACCTGCTGACAAGTCAAACACTTCACAGTAAAATCAGCAATATCTCTGTTCATTCCATCACACTAGTAATACTCCCGCATATCTCTGTACATCTTAGTACTTCCAGGATGAACTGAAAGCGGAGAACTATGAGCTTCACATAACAACTCTCTCTTCAACAGTGAAACACCAGGCACACATAATCTCTTCCCAAACCTCAAAACACAATCATTATCAATGTTGAATTCAGGCAACTTACCCTTCTGAACCAGCTCTAACTTTTTCTGAAACTCATTGTCTTCCCTCTGTGCTTGCTTTATTCTGTTTGATAGAGATGATTTCCCTGATACCTGAAACAAAATAGAAGGACATCCTGTACCAACAAATTTTATTCCAAATTTCATCAAATCCTTAACCAAATGATCACGTTCTAAATGCAACATTGTTAATGAAGCATTACTTTTTTGACTCAAACCATCAGCCACTTTATTTTCTTTTCCTGGATGGTAATGAATTGTACAATCATAATCCTTGATTAATTCTATCCATCTCCTCTGTCTCATGTTCAATTATTTTTGAGTGAATATATACTTTAAACTTTTGTGATCGGTATATATTTCACACTTTACTCCATACAAATGATGCCTCCAAATTTTTAATGTGAAAGCAACTGCAGCTAATTCCAAATCATGTGTAGGGTAATTTACCTCATGAGTTTTCAACTATCATGAAGCATAAGCAATTACCTGATCATTCTGCATTAGGACACAACCAAGTTCTTTCAATGAAGCATCATTGTAGATAACAATCTCACCATTCCTAGAATGAAGTGCCAAATCTGGAGCATTCACTAATCTTCTTTTCAACTCCTAAAAAAATCATCACATTATTTTGTCCAGATAAACTTAACACCCTTCCGAGTTAGCTTTGTCATTGGACTAGATAACCGTGAAAAATTTCTAACAAACCTTCGGTAATAGCCTTTCAAACCAATGAAACTACGAATCTCGGTTACATTTGTGGGTCTTGTCCATTCTTCAACAACCTTTATTTTTGCAGGATCAAATGTTATCCTATCTTTAGAAACAATATGACCAAGGAAAGAAATTTGTTGCAACCAAAACTCACACTTGGTGAATTTCCCATACAATTTCTTTTCTTTTAAGGTTTGGAAAATAACCCTTAAATGACATTCATAATCCTCTTTACTTTTAGAAAACACAAAAAATATCATCAATAAAAACAACCAACATTTTTCACCTGAGTCAACTGAGCCATCACTGCAACAAAATGATTCTGACCATCTCAGGATACTGATTTGAAAGGTCATTTCCCTCTGTGTGCCTTCCCAGAAAAGCTGTTCTATTTCTGCTGTGAAAAACCATTCTTACCACAGAAATATCTTAGGGGAAGCAACATGTTAATATTCAAATGCTATATCATTTCAATTTGACCATAAAAAAATACTTTTGGTTAATCATTTAATAGAATTCTAACTCCTAAAGTTATCTAAACCGACCTTTGATACCAAATATAAGGCCCAGCCTTAAACCTAACTTAATATTAAATTAGATGAATAAATCACATTGAGTATCTTTTCATGGTTTAGAGTTTTAGATAATTAGGACATAACTATTACATCTCAAAAGATTAAAAAGAAGAAACTTCTACTAAGTTTCTATAAAATAAAAACTCTTAAAAGGAAACATGTCTAGTTCCATGTTTTAGATAGCATGACTTTCCCTTGATCCCATCCTTGACCCTATTCCACATTAATTCTTGTGAAAACCATTTCAATAAAAACTTGGTGTGAGCATAAAAAGCTCAGTAAGGGATACACAATGAATGAAAATTGTTAGTTTTTCAAAACAATAGGTAAACCATGTATACTTTATCAAAATAATTTTTTTCACCTTTATGAAGTAGTAAAAACTCTTCACTGAATAAAAGATCATTACTTACCCTTTTTTAGCCAAAATATTACCATAAAACCCATATAAAGATCACATAAAATATAAAGGTAACTTGGGACATAAACATACTTAAATAGAATAACCATACGGACGACTTCCACACATATCACTTACTGGAATAGCCATACGGCCGACTTCCATACCCAATGCATTGGAGGTTATAACGTAACCACCCATCCTGGTATTCATAGCACCACCCGTCATATGGTTTATCACGTAACCATCCATCAAATTTCCAAGTACCATTATAAAATCATAAGACATAAAACAAATATAATGGAAGAAAACATTTCCACACTTTGGTCACAATATATCACATAAATATATTGACATATCAAATCCATTATAAAAACCATTTTCAATACCAAAATACATAAAAGAGTATATGGCTTTTATTTCATTTTAAAAAACATTATGGCTTGTTGAGGAAGCCAAAGACCAAATAATACACACGGCGGCGGAAAAGGTCATTTTCATCGTGTATGTTAGAAGAAACATTCTTTTTTGTTGTTTTTTAAAACACATCATAGAAAAAAATTCCCTTTGAATGAAATGAAAAGTAAAGGGTGTTTTATACAGCGTATAAAATAAAGTCTTCTATTAGAACACAATTTTCCTCAATGAAAGGAGATTGAGATGAAGTCCCTTACCTCGGGTCCGACTTGACTCAATCGTTCTTTAACGTCCTGAATAATAAACTTGATTTAATTTCTACTTTCTTAAGAACCTTTTTCAAGTTCATTATTCATTTTATATCACTTATTACCATGTTATGAACATTATGTAATTATTTAAGTTAATAATGGTCATTTTGTCGGTATTTGGTACTTGAGTCAAAAGTGACCTTCTTATCTTTACAAGTTGTTCATGTAGTCAAATATCCATTATCTCAAGAATGATATTAATGATTTAGATTCCATATATATCATACATATCCAGTATATAAATGCATTTATAATATTACATAATCATATAGAGTTATGAAATGAAATTCACCGTTCATGGAGACAGTAATCCGTATGTACGCATGAACGCTACTTTCATTTCTATGGAATTAAAACTAAGTAAGAGATATGTATATTTTAATTCCAAAATTATTTTTATAATTTAGATGTAACATAAATCATATATATCCATTATATATATGTACTTATAATAGTACATTACATTTGGGGATAAGAAATGAAATGCACCGTTCATGGAGACGGTAAGCTGTACGTACGCATGAAGGCTACTTTCATTTATATCTTATACTTTAATGGAAAGAAATAATAATTATATAAAGGTATATTATAATTACAGTATGACACAATATATAATATCTTTAAATCCATCCTTTATACGTCCCACGTATGGCATTCACGAATCAAATCATTTTGAGGGGGCGGTAGCCCGCACTTCCTAAAATGAAGATATCACGTATACCCATAATGGAAGCCACAAAGGTATGAAATAAATGAAAAATACAGAAGCATAAGGAAAATTTTAACATATTATGTATCATATATAAATATAGTGACATCTTAATGGCCACCATTAAAGGTGTTAAAAGAAGATTGAACAATCATCATTCCGTGAGGCAGAAATTTGCCAACCACAGAAACAATATGTTCTTTAACCATTAGACGGAGGTGTGTGTAGATGTAGCGCGAATACTTCTTATATCAACATCCTAGTATATTTAAGATACTATTTTTGTTACAAAATAAAGGAATAAAAAGAGTTTAGATGGTTTGAGAAGCAAAATAAAACAAAAGAACACAAGTGAAGACATTACCTTAAAGTCGGGCAACTCTCTTAGATTTGAGCTCAAAGGCTTCCTTGGGAAGACTTCTGCCCAATGTGAAGCTTCTAGAAGTAATAGAGGGATGTGGAGAGACAAAATGGGCAGATCTTGGCCGAACCAAAGGCTTGAGAGGTGTGGGTATGGTTACAGAGGTGGGGGCCTTTTATAAGAGGAGAGGAGGGGCACTCTTGGAAAGTTATAAATGTTTACTTTATTATAAAATGATTTTCGGATTTTAAAGGTCCCAAATTGATATAATTAAAGGATAAGGTGATAAGGGTTCTAAATATACTCATCCAATAGTTCTTTGAAAAGTGTAAGTCTTAGAGTTTACATTATCGTTTCATTTTATTTAAATCGTTCATTAATGAGGTAATCGCTGCATCATCATGATGTCATAAATAATTTAATTTATTTAATGTATAAAAATTATAAAAAAAATATCATGATTTAAGAAATCATTTTATATTTCTAATGAATATTTATAGTCAAAAATATGACTTTTATAATCCCATTTAAAAATTGTTTTAGTAAAACAACTCATGTTTGTGACATTTTTATTTTATCTGTAAATAAAAAGTTATTTATGTCATTTTCCTACCAAAGTGGCTCCATGGGGTCCCCAAGTTGTCCCATGGATTTTATTGGTTGTAAATGACACATCCAATAAGGTTAGGACTTGTGTCAAGTTCATTTCATATTATTAAAACATTATATTTACCATAAACTATACTTATTACCTCAAATCGTGATTAATAAACTTAAAAGTTACTATTCAACAAAAAATTATTTTAATCCCATTGAACCACATTTTACTTCTTAATGACAACCATGTACATCAGATTTTTGAAATTCAAAACACATATGTGGTAAAATTTCATTTAAATGAAAAATCAGTTTTTTTTAAGTACCACTTAGTGGTTTCACTATTCATCAAAAATTGATGTTTTTAAGAAAAATTCCAAAAATTCACCCTAAGATATATTTGATATTATGAATTCAAAAATGATGACTAATTTACAAAATTCAAACTATATAAGTTGCATTATTTAATTTAATAATTAATTCTCACTGTCAAAACAAATAGCGTGTTTTTAGGAAACAAAAAGTATCAAAAGATTGACACTAGTTTAAGTCCGATTTCAAAGTGAAATTAATTCCAACAACCACTATTGGATTAACTGGTAAAAATATATTCTAATTTCTCTTTAAAACCAATTCAAAAGATAATAAAATCATATAAATAAATGAAATTAAAAATTGGTTTTGAATTAAAATACAACATTTTTCACTATTCATTAAAAATGAACTTTATCGGAAAAATACAAAAAATTTACACAAAGTAAATTTTGATGTCCCGATTCTAAAGAAGAATTTTATTTGATCCAAAATAATTTATAAGAGTGACCAAAACTATATTTAATTAAGGGTCGCCATCAAAAGGTGATAAGTTGACCTTTATTTAATATTAGAGTATCTATGTCTAAAATTAAATTCTTTTCTTATTTTAAGCCTTTATCCATTATTGGATAAATGTAAAAAAAATTAACATATATAATCATATTTTAGTTATTTCTATTCATTCCCACCAATACAACGGCTATGTGTTAACTACCATTTAAAAAAATATTATTTTATTACTAGTGTGCAACGTAAGATTTCAAAGAAACTCTTTGTTGCGTATCTGGAACTCTATCGAACATAGAAACCCCTTTAAAGTAAAATTAATTTTTAATCCGTAAATGTTAATAAATATGAAAATGTATTATTCTTTATTTACCTTGGATGTTACAAATTAAGATAGGGTTCAATAAATCAAAATTATATTCCCCATAAAATATAATGTTTCTCTTCATGTCACATTGAATGTATTATAATTCATTGATCATTATAAATCCATAATTAAAATTTTCATGCTTCAAAAATTAAAATTTTAAGTAACTTATTCTTTTAAATAAATAAAAAAATGATCTAAATGCTATCAAAATTAATATAGATCGTCTAACCATTATCTAATCTCATGGTCACCAAAACTATGACATAAAAATCCCTTTATCATTATTACTCAACATTGATGACATATTATGAATTATCTTTCCTCAATAATTTTTCTACCAAAAATGATTAACCTGACAATGATTCACATTTTCTGGTCATTGGTAGAATTTAAAATATGACCTTAACTACATAAAAAAGTATTTCAATGAAATAATTATATATATTTTAATTCATGTAACTATAATTTCATTGATAAAAAATTATATTGCATATTTCTTAAAACCAGGCCCAATAACATTAATCATTCCACTATATATTTAGTAATATTCTAAACATGAAATTGATCCAATAGATTATTCTTATGTACATCCACTGGAATCTTGGTTCATTAATTCATATAGTGCCCCATTACCTTATATTTTAATAATTTAACAATGGAAACTTCATTAATTTCATAATAATAATGAGCATGGTTCCCTTTCTCTCACCCTTAAAATCAAACTCTGACTCCCTAAAAGCGAGTATTTGGGTGTCTCTTTCAATAAGTATCACATATCAGAAATCCTTCTTTTATTCCCAATTATATTTTTTTCACATCCACCTTATAATTATCTTGTTTACCTCCAATGAAATAGTAAATTGTGAATTATTCTTCTATCTTGATTTCACATGATACTATGTCAATGTATGGTTAGAGTTTTATGGGTAGTAATCCCCAATGATGTATTGGCATTAACCCATAAATTAAATAGTCAATATTACACTTTGTTTTAAATACAATCATTTGTACATCTCTTTCTATAAATGAAATGGTGGTTTCATACTTATCTATATCTTTATTATCAATTTTTCATAGACTCATTAATTTTCCCTTTATATCTGGTCATTATTTATAATGAAAATAATTTTCCATGAATAGTAAAATAAAATCATTTTATTCCATGAATTATATAACATCAAAAGAATTAGATTTTTGAGACTATGAAAAAAATTGATCTATATATCCTAATAGATTATAAAAATTCTTATAAAAATTCTCCCATTCATTAATTTCATGGTGTGAAATATCTTCTCTTATTAACTTATATTTTCTAAGATATAGATGAATTTTTATTCCCACTGAATGATAATGTATTTTGATTCATCAAAAAAGTTATAATTGTTAAAATACATGGTCAGTAAACATTTTTCTCAATACAGGAATGGTTATATCTCCTAACATGAGTCATTTTTCCTAATACATTTATAATTTTATTAGTTCTTTCTGTAGCTCCAACTCCAACTTCATTACCTTTCCATCGAATAAATTGTTACATGTGGTACATGAATTGATACAGTTCATATTCCATCCATTAAGATCAATTTATAAAACATGAGGTATTATATATTATATCAAAACATTATAAATTCGAATTTATAATACTAAAACTACTAAAATACATAAAATAAATTAAAAAACTTATTTATAGACAATATCATTGTCATAAAAAAGATTTATTTTTGAAAATATTAAAACAATCAAAATAATTATAAAACCAAAATAATTGATTGTAAATTAAATGTACATTAACTAATTGACATCCCCTATGAGTCTCAAACCTAGTTCATTGTGAGGAATATTTTCACATACTTGGTAATTATTAATTCAAGAAAAATGTTCAGTTTTAAATAAAATCACCCCCAGTACTTTTTTTCATGTTCCATGTTGACGTGTAGTATCTTGTGAGGGATATATCTTCTATAAAACACAAATAATAATCCAATTTTGAAAATATTTTGATGTTATTCTATACATATCGTGATTCTATATCATAATTTAATGTTCTAAAATTAATTTTTTATATACATAGTTCACAATCATTCTAGAAAACATCCTCAAATACCAACATTAAAGGCCACAACCATTATAGCCAAGACTAAGTGGTTACATGAATAAATGGTCATAGTATTCCATGAATTTGAACTAAAAGTACTGAATTGTTTAATAGCTATAGTAAACTACATACATTATTTAAATTAACATTACAATTGAAATCATAAATTAAAAAATGTGTTCTAATTGATAAAACTGTAATTCCTCATATATAATACAATCATATAAATCAAAAATCACTACCTCGTATCCTAGGGAATATAATACATAAGAAGGTAGTGATATAAAATGCATCGTTTGGGTAAGCATATTGAAGAATATATCATGATTAATTAATCATAATCAATATTGAAATATAAATAATCAAAACACATATAATATAATCAACAAACTGAACTTAATATAGAATGAATGATTGTTGGTAAAATAAAGACATAAAAATAATCCAAAGAGTAAGGAGGATATTCATGGATATTATAAGTTCTATAATGATCTAACAAACAACTATTAATGATGAAATAATTATGGTATGCATAATTCCATATATCTAAAACATATTGTCAAGACCATTAACAATACATGTTACAAATGATGTTAGAAACCTATCTAATTGTCCCAACAAATTTTCCTCATGAGGATCGTCGGAACATTAAATGACACTATATAACTAGGCCCCACCATTAACATATAAATTCCAATTTTTTTTTTAAATGCATGAAACATAATCAATATAATCATTCGTATTGAAAAAATAGCACACAAACATTAATACAGAGAAAAATCAAATAAAAATAATCATAAAAAATACGGAATAATATAGTTAATGGTAATAAAATTTTACATTATCATTAAAAATAATCTTAAGACATCCAAATAAATAACAAGTATGATATCATTTTAAAAACACTCCAATGGATCATAAAAATAAAAAGTTTTTTATGTCTTCGATGAATTGACATACCATAAAAATTTCACTAAAACATTCTTGGGGAAAATATAATTTAAAATTTTAAAATCATATTTAAAAAAAATTCATAAAAAAACTCTAAAATACATTTATTTTAAAATTATTATTGAAAAAAATTAGAAAACATATATAATATATTCAGTGTTTAAGATAGTAGAAAATTATGTCTATATCGTACACATTAAAACAACGGTCCAAATCACATTTCTGAAAAAAATTAAATGATCATTTTTTTGTAGATAAAATTATTATTAATTTAATTTTTTTAAAAATCATTCAAAATAATTGAAATATATCTTCTAAATCCATTTGTAAATCATTAGAACCAATTAAAAAATTTATAAACAATAAAATTTGATGAAAACATGATCTTTGACTGATGAGGGAAATAAATTCCAATATCCATAAAAACGTTTTCTCAAAATTTTAGGAACCAAAGAGGGAATAATGTGAACTTTTTTTTTGAAATAGTTTATGAAAAGAGTGAGTATAAGTAAAAAATTTTATTTATGGATATAATTATAAAATTATTACCTCAAGGGAAACGTAAACATAAATATTCTTAAATGATGACGACATTGTGAAATATAACCTTACCAGGTCTGTAATTTATTTAGCATATGACCCTTAATTCAAATAAAATAAATTGATAGTTTAAATTAAATAAAGATAAATATAATCAATATATATCATATAAAAGGGGTATTATATACCCCCAAAAAAGGAGTAACTTGTGAATACACAATTTGTATCATGAATGTTAAGGTATGATCATAAACCCACACCTCATATTCAATTTCCTTCATTTGTGTCTAGTCCTCCTATATAAAAACAATATTTTTTCACATCTATTTAAGAAACATTTCCATATTTTTTTATATGAAATCTTATTTACATTTAATCTTTTATAAATATTTTATTAACAATTATTTGTGAAAATAACTATTATGGGTGATAATTTCATCATTTTTCATGTATGTTTTAATTTTATAATTTTTATCCTTATAATATTAATTTGGTTACATAATCTAGATATTTTTAAAAATTATTTCAATATAATATATATTTCATTATATATTTATTTAGAGATGTTAATTTTTGTTATAGAATGAAAATATATTAAACTATTCATGGATACAGTATGTGGTATGTATGCATGAATTTTTATTACATTTTTCACAAAAGATGGAAATAATATAAAATAATATTAATTAATTAATTCACAATAATTTTTATATCATATATAGAATTTATTTTAATCAAATAAATCTTAATTTTCACAAATTTAATAATTAAATAAAAAAAAATTGACAACACTATGTGGAGGTGCTAGTCAACACATTTTCACGAGCAATATTATTGTTTTCCAACAGTTTGAATGTAAGAAGGTATATTTGATATTTATTTCAGGATTTTTTTTAGATCCTATATTTCAAAAATATTCATTCAATTTATCTATACTACCATTCATGTAATGTTCAAGAGAAAAAATTAATCACATATCTTTGTGAGGTGGTTGTCTGCAATACACACGACCTATGTTATCAAATCCCCCATGGAATGGATAATAAAAAGGCATATGTGATATATTAAATACATATGTGTAATTAATTCATAAAAATCATTTAAATTTGTTAAATCCATCAATATATCCACCATCTAAACGTGGTGCTGGAAAACTCATTATATTAGTTCACTAGGTTGCAGTCCACCGTAGAAAATATTGAGAAATTTGTTTATTTAATAATGGAAGTGGAGATAGAACTATGTGGTGAAACAAAAATAATAAAATCTCACATTATTGGATATACGTATTCTACTAATATTACATTTTCTTAGAATTATTTTCTGAATGTGGAATAAGAAATAAAAAATATGTACATTTTAAAATTTTATTTCTTCCCCAGAATCCATCATTAGGATTATTCATAAACAATTATTTAGAGTCATTCATAATAAAAATAATTCATATTGGATTTTTTTTAGAGAATTATGTAATGGATTTTTGTAGGGATTGGTTGAACTATGTGTTTTTGGGTGTGTGATAGAGGGAGGAATGGGGTGTCTTTTTTTAGTGGGTGGGAGGAAAGAATTTGAATTTTAAATGAATCCATTACACACATGTCTTTGACTTCGAAAAAGATAATAGATATTATTAGTTCAATATATGTCTATCCATTGGGAGTTGTACATGTGGGTGGGTCAATATTAATTATTATCCATTATCCATTTATTTTAACCCAAAGTTAACTATTTTATCACTACCACGGTAATTAATTTTCTACTACTTTCACTATTAATTACCATAAAAAATAACATGATCATATTATAGAGTATGTATTATAATTATTTTCCAAATTAAATTAACATAAGTGATGGAACTAAATTAAAATATAAAAAACACGTGGTGTGAGAGAGAGAATTTCCAAGAGAAAACTCTTATAATTTAAATATTTTATTACATCAGCATTCAAAATTAAATGGTTTAAAGTGACCTAAATTAGTTAATTTTAAATTATATTTAACTAATTTTAAATTATTAGCAACTTAAAATAAAATTTAACATTGAAGCTAATTTAAATTAAATAGTAGTTTTCAATAAAAATACAAAATTATCGCTATTTAAACAAATAGATAAATTTCCATAAAATTATGAAAAACTCCAAAATGAATATAGTGACATGTGTATTTCAAAAATAAAATTTATTTTTCAAAAAAAATATAAAAATATAAAAATATCTTAAAATAAGGTTTAATAAGTGAGAGAAATCCTACTTTTACAAAAAAAAATTAAGAAAATAGTTACTTATCTATCAAATGGTCATTATTTAAATTATAATCAACATATAATAATTGAATTTATTTTATAAATTTATAAACCATATAATTTTCATATTTTATTTATTATTATTCATACCAACCTTATTATTGTCTTGGTTACAGTGGTATTGTTTAAATATTTATATTTTAATAGAGTATGATATTTCATTCAAACCTAATTTTTTATGAATTGAATGCTATTGAAGATAATGAATTTATTTAAAAAAACTATTTTAGATAATATGGTTGTTACTTTTTCATTTTTTCTTTGTTGGATGTGCCTAATATACAATAGAATATTATGTTCCTCTTTAAAAATATTATGGTATCCCAATAACTATAACATTTCCATTATTTCCTACAAAAAATATTATGTTTATAACTATCGAATTCCTTAACCTTAATAGCCTCTTTGGAAAATAATTTTTTCACCCCTTTAAAATATTTTCAATGAAATATAAATATCCTTGGTTTATTTATGTCAAAAAAAATCCTTAAAACCATTATTTCACTAATCATTGATATTTTTAACAAAGACCTCGTGTAATTTTTATAAAAATTTAATTGATATTCATCAAATGATCGAAAGATTATATCATCAATATAAACCAGTACCATCATCCTTTAATTAAACAATTTTTTTATAAAGAGATAATGAACAACTAATCTATATAAAAATATTCAATTTCATTAATATTTATAACACATAAAATTACATTCCCTTAGTTTTTGATTTAGTCTATGGAATAACTTTTTTAATTTATGACCATTTTATCAACTTCATCAAAAGAAAAAATCAACTAATTATATATAAATTCAATAATAAATTAATTGATTATGAAAAACATATTTTAAATATATTAATAAAATAATGGGATACTTTTTTAGTATTGTATTTTTGAATAGTCTAATAATTTCCGATTATTCTATTTGATAAAATTATTCATTTATAAAAAATTATCACTTTGGATTATCTTTTTTATACTATGTTTTACTTTTCTATAATCAATATTATTTACGATTAATAATTTTCCATTAATACATATTTCTTATAATAATATTTTTATCCTAATAACCTAAAGAATATATCATTCTTCTTTATTTAGTAATGATCACAATTTATTTAATTGATCTGAAATCATCATTAACTATGTTATTAAATATAATTGGCTCTACTTGAGTTATGTGGTATTTTTTGTATATTGTTTCATTATTATCATTTTCAATAGATCAACCCTATCATAAATGAGGTCTTTTTCAAAAATATTCAATAAAAATTGGAAAATGTTCTTCTTATAGACAATATAATTTCAATATTTTGATTATTTTTTATTTATTTCTAATAGACATAATCCTATTATTATTAATTTTATAAAAGTAACTAAACAATAATTTTATAGTTATTTTTTATGATAAATATTTTTTTTTTATTTTTTTTATTTTATGTTTTCTATTTCTCTTCCTTTGGTATTTAAGGAACATTAATTTATCCCCAAGTGGCTCAAAATTTCACTAAATCATAAATTTAGTGACAAAAACATATTTTCTAATTTGGATATGAACATATTTATATGTTTACTTCATCCAAAGACACATCTAAAATGTTTTTATATCCTCCTCTAGGTATAGTAGAATCCTTTTGAAAGTGTAAATATATTTTTCAAACTACTTCCATCAAAATAATTTCAAAATGGTCATATTTTAAATAATATATATTTATTACATGTAATTGATTATTGGGATTTTAATCTAAATTATAGAAATATTATGATCAGTTCTCATAGATAAATTTGGATTTTTTTCACATTTTTTTATCATAATTCAATTCTAAAATATATATAAAAACTATCTTTATGAATATGAAATTACAAGATAACATATTATTTAACCTTCTCCTTCAATAATTAAAATAATGTACTACTGATAAACTCTTTGGATATTGTATATATCACAATATAAAATTACATCTAAATCTTTCCATTAATTTGGAGATTATAGTACATATTTTCATAAGTAGAATATGGGGAAAAATCATATAAACACAATTTATTTTATATATTTTTTAATTTGTATAATTGAAATTATTTGACCATTTTAGTAATAATACAACTTATATGTTTGATCACAAGTAATTTATGAAAATCAGACACAAAATTCGGTTTCACCAAATATTACAATTATTTTTTTCTTATGTGGCCTTGAATTTTTTCCCACTATTTATTTTTACACTTCATTGAATGAATTTTTATTTCTTGTTATCCAATTATTGAAAGAGGGTAAACATTTCACACATTACATTCTTAAATTTTTCACCATCAAATAATTTTTTAGTATAACAATTTATTATTCAATTTATAATGTGTATTAATAAAAATAAATTGATTATGGTGAAATGATTTTCACCATGACCTTTAATAACTAATACATCCATATTTTTCATGTGTTTTCCTCCAATTATGACGTTAATAAATCCAATGTTTTTGACGAAATTATCCATTGGAAATATTTCCACTTTTCCCTTTCCATTTAATAACCAAAATAATATTCTTGTCTCTCATCATATAGCTGGTGTATGTACTATTAGAATCTATACTCCAACTCAATCTATATATTTTAATGAAATATATTCTGTTACAGTCATCTCATCCAATGTCAATAGGATTCAATCTTATTAATTCATTTCTAATGGTATTTGAAATGAAGGTTATATCTCATGAATCAACTGAGGTAGATCATGAACCTGTCACCCAAGCCGATCCGTGGCAAGGCCTTGGAGGCATTCCCGATCCTCCTAGGCTATCAAAAAGAACCTGGGAATTGATAGACTGAAAATGGGAATGATTTCACCCAAAATAAATAAATAAAAGTAGTGGAAAAATAAATATAAACTCAAAATAAAACAACCAAACAGAATGACAAAAGAAAAACTAAAGAAAACAAAATTAACCGAACAAGACAACCACTCTCTACATATAACCCCACGGGACACTCTCCAACTAAACAACTACACATTTCCCAAGGTGAAAAAACACATTCTATATCCTAGACAATGACTAAAAATATAAAATAACTATAGGTGTCAGTATTAAAACACAGTAGTTTACCCCAGTATACTATCTCTCAATGCACTACCTTTAAATTAAAGTATCACCATTTCTATGTTTGAACTAAAATATATTTAAGTATCTATTTCTTCTATTTCTAATTAAAAAAATTATACAAACCATTTCCCTTAATCATTTGAAAACTAGATTCAAACCTTAAGTGTCACCATTCTATTTCAAGGGTAAAGTGATGATTTCATTTAAAACCCGCACTAAATAGTTTTAAAGACATCTTCTTTTAAAAAAAATCACTGTATTTTGAAACCCAAAACATCACTTTTTAATAAAAACTCCGCTCAATAGTACCAAACAACCATATAGAAATGGAAATTTAAATAGGAATGATAGTATCTTAACAATAGTTGAAACAACTAAATTCTAGTAGACATAGGAGAACTAGAGAGATAGAGAATAATCCAGATTTCATGAATACATGTGACCCCATCTACAGTAGCGTTCCACATACAATGAAATATAAATATCCATACTCTCAGCCACCCTTTATCAGTGTAGGTTGAGGGAAAAATCCAATAGTATTTAACCTAAACATATTTGCGTACTATGGGCCACTAGTTAGTACCATAATATACCAGTGCAACACTCTTCTCAGACAATCCTCTCAATAGTCTAGGTTTTTATATTGCAATTATAAAAGTAAGTGAGCCAATAGATGTCGCTAAGAATAAAATCAGGTCCAATTCTTTAATAATAATCATAGTAGGCCACACCTTGAGTCTCCCCAAGGTCTATTCTCATGCCGTAGAATTAATATATTACAAAGGGTTCCCAACCGAAGATCCCCTATAATGCATACCAGGGATTCCATATCGAGGAAATCCAACCATCCCATGTTGGCACAACATTAGGTGAAACAAATAGTGGTTTTCTTAATAAGCACATCCCCTTATTTTCACAATGTTGCCAAACACGCCCTTAAACATTCCATTAAATCGTTCTTTACCAAAGACATAAACTACAGTCAAAAGAGGTGTACAACACACTGTTTTCCATATAATTTTTTTTTGTAATAACCACCATTTATAAAACATTTCCATCAAACTTTAAACCAGATCCCTTTCATATGAAGGAGCCAATTGAGCCCCAGCACAATATCACAAAGAAAACAAATTTTAAAGGACTAACTAATTTAAAAATACCAATGCTCACAACCTTTAGCATAAAAACATATAAAACCCTCTTCCACGAAACCCAAACCAATATTCCAAATTCCCAAACCTTTTAACAAATGCACACATTTATTTAAATATCAAAAAACAATCCAAAAGGCTATTGGTGCATTTTTTTTCCTCAGACACATGGTGTGCACTAAATTATCAAAACAAGGCTAATTGTCAAAAAAACCTTTAAAAATTATCCATACACTAAACGTCTAACCCTGAGGATAATAAAAACTATTTATCTATCATATTAGGTGAAAAAACAAAGTATTAATGAATCATAAATTTATAATTCAAGCATATTTGAATCCTACCTTGAGACCAATATGAAATGGAAAGGCACACATTTGATACCACGTGGAAAGGTCCAACACCACATGAATATAAAACAAAATACTAAAAATACATAAAGATCCCCAATTATAGTATAAGAAACCAAACTGTGTGAGAAAACCCACTGGATAAGGGTCTATGGGGCTATTTCTCCGGGCCGGAAGGTCGTAGTGCAGGTTGGACTAACCGGATGAGGGTGAAGGCACTGACTAGACTCTCCGAGAAAATGGGCGCTTGCCAGAACAATGTTGGGAGGGTGTGCGCTGGCAGGGGCAGCGTCGTCTATGAGGAGGGCTACGTGGGAGGCCATCCAAGAGGCAGAGGTTGATTTTCAGGAGGAACAGTGGAAGGTTACTACAGTGGGGGTGGCTAAGTGGCCGGAGGCGCGACGCATGATTGGGAGACGATCAGGCGGCCAGTGGTGGGTTTTCACAATGGGAGGGTGGAGGTCGTCAACAACTGGAGTGCTAGAACACAAAAAGGTAAAGGGGGATGGGTTGCTTCTTGTTGACGAGGAGGGCTATGGGGAGGCTGGAGGTGGTTGGCCTGTGGGGGAAGAGGGTCTAGGGTGTGATGGATCGTGCCATACACAAACAGAATGGCGGATAATTGGAGAGAGGAGAGGGTTTCATGAAACCCTAAATAAAATTAAAACCTACCTAAAAAAGAAACTAATTATAATTATGATAACATAATAATAATAATATGAATAATAATAATAATAATAAGATTATAAAAACAAAAATAATAAAAGTATATATTTCCTTTTAATAATAATAAAATTCTATATTTAAATAAAAAATTTAAATGAATCAAAAAATTACAAAAATTAACGAATTTAAATTTTTGATGAAGAACAAGAAACATAATTTTTTGGGCAAAGCCCCTCCGTATCGCAATCCAACCATGATCCTGATGACATCATTCAAAAAATACACACTTTTTAACATAAACTCAACAATTTAATTCGGGACACAGCCCTAACCCCAACAAAAATATTGAGTGGCAGAAAATAATAAATCAAAAAATCACATATGTCGGGGTGTGAAAATTCTCCCCATCATAATGGTTACCACCCCCAGAGACCCACAACACTATCAATTTTATCGATCAGCACCTAAGGAATCCGCACAAACATGGTCCAACCTCTTAACCCATGGACAATCCATCAACCACCAACGAGACTCAACCCTATTTCCAATAATAAATCACCACCATAGGGGAGGCCCAAACTGACTCCCCACCATAAGAATTTAGCTAGAGTTTTATAACATCATAATAGAAAACCCCAAGAAACTCATGACTAGCCTCCCCACCATTAAGGACATACTCATAAATCAACAGGAAAAACCAACTTAGACCCAAACTGGGCCATAATAAAGCTTAATGAAACACAAAAAACACAATTAAACCATCTACTCTCTTTTTACCTATGGAAGAATAAAAACCAAGACCTCACTTGATTCATATCATCTATCCAGAAAAGAATGATATCCAGAATGTCACAAACCATTGATGACATTTCATGAGGGATAGGTCCATCACAATATTTGTGACATGAAAAAAAATATAACTATAGAGAAACCACATTATAAATTCTAAAACTGTCTCACCACAACGATAGTTGAAAACCCTTAACCAAACTCATTAAAATACCCCCTTCCCCCCATGGATTCCTAACTATGTGTCGAGTTCAATCCAAGGCCTTTTGGATGGAGCTATGAGGAATGAAGCATCTCTTACCTCACAGTCAGGTTCTGATAATCGCAATAAAAGTCATTCATCTTTTGATATGGAAAGTGAGAGGATAAATGTTTGAAATAAAACCCACAAATATTTTTGAAAACCAGAGTTCATAAAAAGGCCCAAGACATTCCCACATATTTCAAAACCCAATACACCATCAATACATGTCATGACCAATATTTCTAGTCCCATGCCATTACTACCCCATGACCGCCTTCCATAGGACATGGGTTGGATACATGCACCCGGGAGGAATATCCCTAAAATGGGAAGGCATTTCCTTTAAATCTAAAAACACACAGACCAGGTACACAGTAAGAGAAAACCACGTAGCATAACTGCTAAAAGTAAAAAAGTGTCAGTTGAAGTATATTGGGCCAGTATACAAACCCAACTAAATTAATGTATTGGGAAAAGGGAAAAATAGCTTCCGAGGTTATCCGCCGAGGATCCTGCCAAAAGGGTAGGTACAGCTCCTCACTTCAGCTATCCACATCAACCAATCACCTCCATGCACCATCTAGTGCGCTAGACTATGTCGAACCTAAAACACACACTTTTCAAAATAAATTAAAAAATTTCATCTGGGACTCAAACCGAACCCCAACAAAACATTAAAAAAGTTGAAAATAATAAAATATAATAATCACAAACGTCAGGGTGTGACATTATACCATTAGGTAAAATAGATATCCCATGTATTCTATGAGTGAAAACAAATTTTTATCTTCTACTGCGATAGCAAGTTACATGAGGTAAAACATTGCACAATTACTAGTATACTATTACAAAAAAAATTCATTCTTAGTTAAAAAAACAAGACTTTTTCTTAATGAACCTTATTACAAATATAATATGCAATTCAAATCAACCACATGTATATATTTCTGGTAACATTTCCCCTTTTACTTTAATCCTTCATGTACCTCTTCACGATGAAACAAAAAATGTTTTATGAAGATTAATTGTTTAACAAATATAACACCTAATTTTAGAGTTTATTCTATTTTTATTTAGTAGGAACACTAGTTTCCATATATTTATCTCCCTAAATAAATTTTATATTTTTTAGAAACAATTTATATTAGTTTTTTTAATAATTATATACATTTTCTAGAAATAACACCCTCCCCCCATATTTCAGGAATTATAAAACATATTATTTGGGGACAATTAATGTTTTTATGGGATTCATTTGACACACATATCAATAACATTTAATATAATATATGTGATTCAACATCCAAATGAAATCATGAGAATATGATATTTTATTCATTGAGATTTTATCTCATTTCAATTTCATCTCATTTGATCGCTTAAATTTATTTGACCATTTATCTCACAAGGGTTATCAATCCATTAATAATTCTCTCTAACACAACATTTGTGTTTCCCCTAGATATAATGAATTTTAATTGAAAACCCATGTACATATTTGTTGAGTTATTTATATTTTAAAATCTTTTCAACCATTTATTACTCTATTTTTGACAACAATTATGAAATTATGATATTCTTCTTAAGGAAATTTGATTCGAGATTTTTTTATAAGTATAATAAAATTTTCATCAGGTTATTGTGTTTATAATCATCTTTGAAAAATATTGTATTTTTTTAAATGAGTTTCCTGAAAATAAAAAATTGATTGAATGTA
This sequence comes from Viscum album, assembly GCA_963277665.1. Lineage (NCBI taxonomy): Eukaryota > Viridiplantae > Streptophyta > Magnoliopsida > Santalales > Viscaceae > Viscum > Viscum album. Next base: position 324,060,574 of record OY728127.1, read on the forward strand.
CATGAAATGTTCCCTCTGGATTTTGCATTTCCTTATTTTCAAATTTATGAAATGGAATAAATATAAACTCATCAACCTTATATTACATATTTTCATCCTCATCCGGCATATTTTTCATTAAAAATATTTATAGTTTTCGAGGTAATTTCTTTTCCAATGTACTATATTAATAAGTTCTCAACAAATAGAAGACAACTCAAAAATATAGGTCATCTAATGATATGGGTTTTATTTTTTTTCATTAAACACTGTAAAAATTTTATTTAATTGTTGTGGAAACATTCTCATGATTCTATTTCTATCGCTTGCATAATAAAGGGTTATGCCATGTAATTGATGGTTATCCAAAATTGTATTAACCCAATGAAATATTTTTTCAGTGGATCCATCTAGGAACATAATCATTTCTCAATAATACTTTTATTTAACCCTATGTTTCATTTCACATACTTTGGATTAACCTTACTAAATTTAATTTTTTCCCCAAAAACATATTAATATATTTATATGAAATCCCATTCATGTATATTGTTTAAAAAAATGATTTTATACCATAATTATTTTATCTTCACATGAAACCACCTCTTTTGGATCATTTTTGGTGAGCGATGCACTATATATATATTTTAAATGTTTTTATTGAATGTTTTATCAACATTTATGGAATGATATTATAAGATTGTGTACATATCATTTTTTAATAATTTTATTATTCTTAAAAAACATATAAAATTATAATTTTTAATAAAATAGATGATTGAATTTTATTAGGAATAAAAAACAAGAACATGATACATACAATTGGATACCACTTCTTGGTCCCAAAAATGGATTATACAGTTTTCAGGGGAGTGAGTCTGTGTTTATAATCTCAAAATATTTATATTCAATGATATTATTCCATGATTATACTAAAAACAACTATCTATCCATATATCTTAAATAAATAATTAATAATAAATAGATATATATTTTTCCGGGTCACCCTTGTACCGACCAGTAATTTTATAAATGGATTATTCAATTTGAATAAATATTTTCTTTATTCAGTACATTATTAAAGTATAAAACAAGTACAAAACAAAATTATATCCAATGAATTTATTTATAATAGAATAATTTTAGAGGATTAATGTAACTTTAAAAATCTGGAAGTCGTACTATAATAAAACAAATAGAAAAATTAAAATTACTAGAGGGATGAAAATTTTCATCATCTTTGTCTCCCTGAATATGAATAATTGTGAAAAAAAATGCCATAGATAAGTTACAAAACATTTTTAAAGAAGTTTTATTTTTTTAAAATGTATAATATTGAAATGTTAAAATAATATTTGTGATTTATCTACTATAAAATGAACAATGAAGTATTTATAGGGAGTATAAAACAAACATAACCACTGAAAACATGACTTTTCAAATAATTCATTAACTATTATGAAAAAGAACATAACTGTTTACTTATCAATTTGAACTAAAAAAAATATTAGGGTATCTAATTAAATAGAAATAATAAAATTAAAATAAATGTGGTAAATAAGTTGAAGTAAGTATTTGACACAATAAAATCATAACATTGTTTTTTTGGAATGTATATATCTATTATTTTTATTCAAGAACATTTATCTAATAAAATTAGTAATTTTAATATGGTATTATATTGAGAAATTTAATTTTAAAAAATAATACTCTATTTGTAGAATAATTATTAACAATTTTGAAAATGTTATTTATTTTCTATAATGGTCGGAAATTCGAACATTTAATTAAAATATAAATTTTACAATATAAAATTATATTAAAAAAATTAAATTTAATGGATTTTAGAATCTATACTAATAAAATTTATTCCATTTTAAAAATTTGCATGCTTAATTTATTTTGAATGATTTTATTATATTTCTATAAATTAAATAAAAAAACAATGGTGAAATAATGTGAATACGTTATTATTCAATAAATATAAAATATAACATTATATAAATAATTAATGATTTTTAAATCCATTATCTTAAAAAAAATTAATTAATTTAGTTTTATATTATTAAGGGTCATCAATATTCGTATTATTAAGAAAAACTAACAAACTAATTTTTATTTAATTGAAATAAATAACCATCTCCGCATGTAAATAACAATCATCATCATGGTGATTTTCTTCAAACATTAATCTTATTCAATCGCACATAATATCGCAAAATCCACAATAACACTCCATAAAATTTCTTAGGTGATTTTTTCACCTCAACTGACTGACTTTCAAATTAATATACCAATTATAAATGGATTCTTTCAAAGGAGTACTAAAATAAATCCCAATCATTCGCTTTCATTTTTATTATATTGAATCATATTATTTTACCACCTAAAAATATATTCCATAAATCATAATATAATTGATTCAACATAATAAATATACATAAATGTTATTATATAATTCTAATACTCATTATATAAATTCCTTTAATTTTTTTAAAATGAAAATTTTTTCCTATAGTAAGGCTGAGTCACGACATCCATGGATGATGTAATTAATTTTTTATCACCACCTTCATGAATAGTTATAATAACCATATTTTCTATCATATATGAATAGAATAGTTATATTTGATTCTATTATACATTTTGGTATTATTAAATTAAACTAATTGTGTTCAGTATTATTTAAAAAACATATTAATGAAACAAAAATTTAAAAAATAGCCAACATATCCTATAAATGATTCTAATTTTTAATGAATACATGATATTTAAAATAATTTTCAATAATAAATACATTAAGTCCATTACTTTACACCACTAAAGTAATTTGAAAATATTATAACAACAACCATCATTATTGTTAAACCATCGACACATTTGAACTATGAAACTAATACCTTCAGGATATTAAACAAGAACATAATAAAATTTTTCTATAAAAATAATAAATATTATAAAAATATTTATGGAAATATATTTCAATATAATATATATAATTTATTTATTTTTCTGATTTAATAGTTTATATTTACACACAATGTGATTGAAGACAAAATTTATGGGATCCTTAGAAAACCCACTTTTCTTCTGACATATGATCTCTCTTTATTTACCTCTCCTTCTATATATTTTCCTAAAAATTATATCTTCTATGTTATGTACATTTTTTATTTACATATATATATATATATATATATATATATTATTTTACATTTAATTTTTTCTTATACTAATTTTTTCATGTTCCCTTTCAAATTCATTCTTTTAAGACATCCCAATTAAGGTGGTTAACTCTATTTATTACATTATATCATTTAGAAATATTTTAAACATACCAATTTGTTTTTGATATCAAAAAAATATTTAATTTTTTTAAAAATATTCTACTTCATTTATATATTTATGATATATATTATATTATTACCTTATCCAAATATATTTTTCTCATGTTATAAAACAAATATTCTTTCCCATTATATAACTACATCCCAACATTATTCATATGAAATTTCTTTCATATGAACAGTATATTTAAAAATTATTCTAATTTAATCAATTATACATAACTTAATTTCATTAATACATTATTTTATTCGAAATATATATGATAAACCATTTGATACAACATTTAATCTTAGTTATGTAACACTTATCCTTATCTAGAGTTATCAGGTATATATTATTTATGTGTGATTTGTTTTAATTATGCGTAACACATTTCTACATCATATTATGATGTAATGAGTGGGTATAGAATTATATATCCACCAAATTAATTTTGAAATTTTTTTATCTCATGATATACGAAGTATGGTTCCAGGTAAATATGTCTATAAACTATGTACTATATTTTTTCCAGTAGGATGTGACTCATGCCTATGAAATAATGATTTATGTTTCTTACTCATTGTTATGATGTAATGGTCATATGATATTTTATTCTTTATACCATTATTCCATCTATGTATCTATATGATTCCTTTTTTATGATATCATATTTTATCTCATGGCTCATATTTTATAGATTAGTATCATATTTATTCTCTCAGTCAACAATGCGGATCACCCTTTTCCTTATGTGTATCCCACAGGTTCTATATATTGTAATTTATGTGAAAAGTGATATAGGAGTACATTGTGTGGATTAAAATAATTATAAAATATTTATTTTAATGTCTTTTTTTATATACCTGTTATCAAAAATATACAAGACCTCATGATTTATGGGTTGTGATTTATTTTTTTAAAATGACATATAAGAATATTTGTACGAGACTTGAGTTCTTATAGTTGGAATCTGATAATGTATTTTTTTTAATAATTTTAGTGGTCGTAGATGGGAATTAAATATAAATGAAATATATTAACCCTCAAAAATAGGTTATAAAATACATGTCGTTCAAGAGTTATTAATTATATGATAATAATTTATCATATTATATAATTATAAATAATATTACTCTCATGCATAAATTTACTTTATATCAGTAAAAATATACCAATTTAGGGAATTATTATAAAAAACTACAGGATGAGAAAGAAATAATTTTCCAAATGAGATTCATAATATAATATTATCTATATTTGAGTGTTTCAATAAATTACAATCACATATGGTTCAATTTAAAAATAGTAACCTTAATCATTAATAACTCTCATCTCTAATGTGTTAAAAATATTTGGTCATGTCATTTAGGAAAAAAGTCCTCAACTTTTAATTGACCATCTTATCCCCTAATTAGAGATTAATTGAAAAAATTTATTGATAATATATTATATACCCTCTAAATCTCCATGAAAGGAAATGTTATGTTTTATATATATTTCTTAGTAGGTGTATTTGATCTTTTGTGGACACTGATCAATATTACAACCCCAAAGAAACACATCGAATCAATTGGCTGGATGAAATTATAAAAATATTTTTTAATAAATAATTTTCTCTCAATATCTATTATATAATGGTATTTGATATTCAAATACACTATTAAATTAATAATTAATAAATATATTTTAATGAATAAAACATCACATGTATTTCATTGTGTGAATTTATATATTACATTAACCGAAAAATATGGAGGAATTATGATTTATTATACTAACGAAAAGACTTTGAAAAGATATAATATTTCAATAATATTATTTCTATGAAGAAATGTTATTATTATGTTATATATTTTAAATGTGGATTAGGGATTATAAATGATAACATAGTGTTTGTTATAAAAATTTTAAATAAATGAGTTTAATTTTATCGGAGTTGTGGATAAATGTAGTGGAGGAAATAATTGATAACAAAAAACATGTCAAAATATGAAACTAGATGTATTTCGTTAACTGATCTACTATATTAATATCTAATGGTGAAGAAAACAATTATGATAAAGGAAAATATGGTTCTAATCAATAATCCACATTTGATAAAGTGACTCAATTGTAAAGAACATTATAACTAAAAAATATAGTTTGTATTACAATGGAAATTAAATATTACTAATGAAAACAATCCTCTCACACCAATAGAAAAAGGAGTGGCTTAAATATCAATAATACTATGGTCGGTCATGAAAACTATATGGTGATGGGTACACTAGTTATTCGTTCAATAATTGTTATTTTTAATCCCCACTCATTCCATTATTTCATATCATTCATGCTCATTGAAAATATTCCAAAACTACCTCAAGACATGGAGGATGTGTTATCTTTGAAAACACAATATTGTGAAATTATTGTATCTTAATGATATAACTCTTCCATTTAAAAAATTTTCCATATAAATCTCTTATAATATATTGTCACACTTTTTTTAGCGGAATTTGATGTTACTGCTGGCATCGATTATCAATCTATATATAAATATGACATAAATGGACAAGAGATATTAATAAAATTCAATTTCAAAAATAATCTTCTTATTCTATATAATAAATAAAATAATAATAAATATCAATTGAAGAATCTTCCTATGTCATGGATATTATTTATCTATGATAAATCTTATCAACATTAATTGATTATGATAAATGATTAGACCATATATAAATAAGTTTATATTGTGAGGGAAATGGTTGATATGTTCCTTAGTGATGTATCTAACATTATTCATGATAGGGAGGTTTATAGGTTGATTTAACTCATTATATGAACTATTTTAATGTCCAATATTCATTATGCTATATCCACCTTTGAATAGAGTTAATGGAAGAATTAATGAAAAAGGGATTCTAAAAAAACTTTAATGAGAAAGAAACATCACATTGGGTTAATCTAAACCCATTGTTCATGGGTAGGGATGGTTAAATAAATATCTAGATCAATTATCATGAATATAGAATGATCATTGTGTCAAAAACTAATCTCCTCTCATGGATTCAATACTTTTTTATTAAATTTTTTAGAACCATAATATGGACTGTATCAGTAATCAATAAAAGTATGATGTATGATGATGGTCAGAAAACAATACACACATGGAAATATGAAAAGTAATGAGTGATATAATATCATTATAAATGAATAAAGTAAAATTATACCAATTATTGGAATATATATATGAATTGGTTATCATATAGTATCATTTGAATTATTTGATTTTTGAGAATGTTTGAATGATATATTATCATCTGATAAAAGGTTAGTTAAATTTATACAAATATATACAAGAGGGTACTGAGTATAAAAACAATTTGGGTTGGAAGATGAAATCATATATTCATATTACATACAAGATTATAATATTAATAATGTATAGAATTTTTATGAAATAATAAATATGATTATGAAAATATTTTAATTTTTTTATAAATTTTACTAAATAGTATTAAATATAGTTTGACAACTTCTATAGTTGTTTGTGATGTCCTAAAATTGTTAGAGAATACCCAAATCATAATAAATGAAAATATATTTTTTATGTGTTCTGGAATGAATTTATATATGTTTTGGATATATATAATGTATTATTTTCATTCATAATGTATTTTAGTGGGAATCCCTATTTGATATCATAATTTCAATGATGTGTAATTTATTTATCATTATATGAAATTTTTTTAAAAATTTATTTTATTGAAATATATATTATTCATTGAATGATGAATTTATTTTCTATTTAAAGAGAAGTTTAGAAGTTATCATATGACTAGAATATTGGTATGAATATCATCGGTACGTGAGATGTTTCTAGAAGATGTATGAAATATTTGTATTCAGGTAATATTTTCAATTCATTAATGTTTATCTATGACCTTATTAGACAAATATATGAGTTTATAATGATGTATCAACTATTTTTAAGGATAATAAATTATTTTGGAAGTGTAAATAAGTGACATTATATGTTCAATTTTTTACGTTAGAAGATTAATTCATTGACATTACAAGAGTAACTAAAATTAATAGAGAGTTAGTATACTATAGAATCATAAAATTCAATGAGATATTCTATGAGAATGTCCAAACATTGTAATATTTATTTCATATGACAAATGTGTAGCCACTTTTCTTCGTAAGAGTCATTGTCTCTTTATAAGAATCAATTAAAAAAATTAATTCAAAACACCCATATTAATATTATCTAGAACTAATATGTATATAATAAAATTTCATGTTCTAATATTGATAGAAATTAACCAAACAACAAGTTTTTGTGACTCAAGATTTAGTTTTAAAAGTCCATAACATGATCATGAATACCATATCCCAAAAATTCATGTTCCGATGAACTTATATAATAACTAAAAGAATCCAATGTTCTTGATATTGGGGGAGCATTGAAAATGAATGATACCTATTTCCTAGAGATATTTAAAAAAATTATTTAAATGTATTTTTGATGAGTAATATCTTTGAGATAAAACTGAAATATTTCAACTCGTTTTAATAAATATGATACCCTCCACTAAGCTCTAAGGGGTCTTCCAAAATTCCAATATTGAAACACATATTCATTAAATTATTCAATGAATATATGAATTTTGGAGTAAAAGAAGAATTTATTTTTTGTTGAGAACTATGAATAAAGTTACTTTTACCCTCAGATAGATAAATGAAATTTTCTAATTCAATGAGTTTGTAAAGAGGTTGGGGAGATTTGATGTTTCATATCCCTCTAATGATTAATGAAGAACCTAATCAATCAAGTTATATAGATTTCGAGGGGAATCTAGATTTTTAATTATGATTTTTTTTAAATTTGTTTTCATGAATTATTAATCATGTTTAATTCTATATATGTATATGTGTCAAGATAGAAGACACACATTTAAGGATAAATAAGAAGAATGTAAGACGGTTTTATTCATTCTTGATGACGTCTAGACTGTTGTTTTAGTTATTGTGTTAAGTTGTTCTATCATGTTGTTTAATGGTTAAATCATAACATATATCTATATTGAATGAATTTGGAATTTTCCAAGAGTAATAAAATAAATTTATAGGGTAGAATCTATGATTGATGGTTTAACAAAGCATATCAATGAGTAGGATCTCATAGTGAGTCCAAACCGAGTAAAATTCATTCTATAGTAGGAATTAATTCATTATTGTTACATATTATGTGTGGGAATTTTTTTACCAATTGTATAAAAATAGTAAAAAATTAGTATAATTCATTTTAAAGACTATTTATAAATAAGTGATCACTAATCCCCTTCTCAAATTTATAGTTTCTATTAGTGATATCAAGAAAACATTTATCATCCTTTTTAATGAAGATATTTTTAGGATAGAGAACCATGATTAATTAAATATAAGAGTTGTTACAGATTATTCTTGATGGAAATATCATAGTTGGAATACTGGGATGTTTTCCTACATTTTATAACCTATAATATATGATGGAGTTTTAAAAAAGTATAATTTTCATCCATTTTTTATACTTACCCTATGTAACATTTCTAATAAAAGGAACATTAAATTACATAGATAATTTTTGAAAAAATCCTTATTTCCAATTTAGAAATATTTTATTGAAAATTCATTATACTCTAAACTGAAGAGAAATTTTAGTGTAAATTATAAGTTACTATTGTATGAAATATAAATGTTCATGAATCCGAATGGAAAATTTTTGGGAGAATTACTGAGGTTGTAAATATTTATAATGTAGGAAAAATTGATGACTATCTAACTAGACATTATTAAGATATTTCAAATATATATTTATTTAATTTGAAAATTATTATTACACTATTTTTATAAACAAATTGATATTTTATTAGATCAATTTGATACTAATTTTCAACTTTGGATGGCATGGAGTGTAATAGCCACTGTCCATCAGACATGGATCTTAGGTGGAAATTGATTGAATTACATTTATTGTTTTGATATCAATAAATGTGACAAAATTTTATCCATAAAAATATTACAACATCAAAAAGAAATAAATGATCACATATAGATATAAGGACTACTTAAGTTTAGGTTTGAGATAATTAAGAAAAAATCACACATAGAAAATAATCTTGAATTAAAGATACAATTTATCACACTATAAATGGCATTTAATATATCATATAATGTCTTCATGATATCTCATAATGTCTAAACATATTAGATCCTTAAAGTCACAAATCAATTTTAATAATTCTTTATAACACGGGAAAATGGAAATATAAGAATAATGAGAAGAAATTATTAGTAAGAGTATAAATAATTATTATCAATTGAATTTTATAACTGATATTAAGATGATAATTAGTGTATTATGACAAAATAAATGTTCACAATCATGAAATATTATATTTTATGACATTAAATACATGGATAATCAATACAGAAATATGAAATAATACTTTTCCATAAAAAATGATTCATAAAAATTAACAATCCTAAGTGATGTGATGTCTACCTTGATTTAAGGAAACACTTATAACCCATAGAAAGCATAATGGAAACATTTTTGTAATTTATAACATCATCATAATATGGATCTTATAATTAGTAAAATCATAGGTCCAACATCCATTACAATTATTCATAAAAAATAATAATTAACCAATGTATTAGACCACTATCTTGGTGTAGCCATCATATTTGATATATTAGACTTTTATATGAGGTAAATTTGGCCTTATCCCAAATTCAATATTATTCAAGGACCATATCATGACTAATACCCTTGAAAACTATTTTAAACTAATTTTCAAAATGTATCAACATATTGAAATTTTATTTCATTTTAAAAAAAATTACAAAATATAAGTCATCAATAATAAGGGAAGAGAGATTTTATTCAAATTAGACATAAAATCATATTCATGATACCAAACATTACATAATGGTAATGGTAGTGGGATGGGTTGTTATCACCATTCATGTTCAAATATATCATTCCTTTCATACCCTTAATAACCCAATAAAAATGGGTTCCTTGAAAATCACTTTTACATTATAAAAATACATCTACATAAAAAATGAGTTTGTGTACATTGATATTTATTCCTGCTAAAGTAAATGTAGCATTAAGAGTTATAGGATTTGATGAATGGAGAAATCCAAAGATCAAAAAATATATTATTTTGGAAAATAACATTTTCTATTATAAAATAACATTTAAGAACTATAAATTTAAACAAAATTTTGAAAACCCATTTCAATGATAATATTCATGTTGTCTTATATAATAAAATTTAATAAAATATCTATTATGGTTCTTATAACATACATTTATGTTTCGGATGTAAAAAATTAATATTTTTTCAGAAAAAAATTAAATGGAGCTAAGAGTCACCAATTTCAAAATTCATGGAAATTTCTTTTTTAAAAACATTTAAAACTATTAAGAAATATCATGTAAACTATATTTTGGAAATATATTCTTATTAAGAAGAAAATATTTTTTTTAACCAATTGATATGTAATAGAATGATCCTGAACTAAAAGAATACATAAGATGGGTAGCATATCCAAAGAAAATTATTGATGATTTATCATTAAATAATAGAGAAAAAGATAAAAAATGTAAACCACATTCATAACAGGAGTAGAATAAAATAGATAGGCTTCTAAACAATGTAATTTTATATAATTGTAATTATTTTGTATAGAGAATATTTATAAAATATATATATCATGTAAAAAAATTTGGAAACATAAAATAAAAAAAATCATAATGACCCACACACAATCATATAAAAACAATGTCATTGAATAAGAGTTACAACACTATGAAAGGAAATTGAGTTTAGAACCACTTTAATACATGGTAAATATCAAATAAAATCCCCTTATAAGTAATAATTCCATAATAAAATAAACAAAATTATAAATGATTCATTACATAATATGTATATGGTCAGTATATATACCATATAAAAGAAAGATTATGCATAAAAATAAAATCTATCTCTATAAAGGAAATTTGACAAGAAATTCATTATCAAAACTTCCTGTATATATACCACAAATAGAGAATAATATACTAAAAAATATTTTTTTATTTATTTTTTTATTTTTAATATATTAACAAATTTCCCTTAAAACACTATTATAATTTATTACAATTACGTATTTAATTATTTAATTATTTATGTCCTCAACTGGTGTTTTGACGATGTTTAATCCATATTTTGAAGACTGATTAGGTATGTTGACCATGGTAAAAGGGGAACCTATTCTATAATCTACATAATAATAAAATTAAATAATTTATCATTTTTATACATCAATTATTCTTTTAAATCATACCACTTAATATGGTAATGAAAAATTAACGATGGTAAAATCATGGAGTCGGTAGGCCAAACGTATGCATGAATGACAAAAATATTTTTTATGGATCACAATGGAAAAAAGGTATGTACTATTATACAATTATATAATAAGAATTATATAAGAATTATATTATTTTTTTCATTATATATACTTATATATATCATCCATGTTATTTGGTGACATATAACGTATCATATACCTACTTTGAGGTTGTAGTCGACACGTACACAAGAATGATGTTATAATTTTTCAATGAGTTGGATGGAAAAAAAATATTTTTTATATTATTGTTATTAAAATTAATAATATTTCATGTACTTTACATATATAAATTAAATAAATGAGTATAACCATATGTGATATGGGGTGATGGAAAATGAATTAGATGAGTACATGAGGTTGTATTCCACCTTACACCAAAATGATTGTCTTTTCCTATTTGATTAATGATGAAATAGATATGGTTTATTAAATAAATTTAGTAACATATTAGAATATGATATATAATTATGTTATTTTCTCATCGTGGTTGTATAATATATGAATGTGGAGGAAGAATAAATATATAAAAACACTTGATAAGGAACTATACTAATTTTTCTAGCATTCACATTTTTATTATACACAATGACCGAGAATAATAGTATTATAAAAAAATCATGCCTCAAAAAAATTAGTGGGTATTTAAGTAATGTATTTTGGTAGGCCATTTATTTATAAATTGGGTTTTAGGCATCATAAAAAAATTATGGGGTTCCCTTTTATAAGAGAGAAATGTGTCACTCTTGGAATTTCATAAAATTTTGAATTAATATAAATTAATTTTCATGTCCAAATGGTTGAATATTTTTATTGTTCGTATATATTATGATATTAGGTTCATATAAACTCATAAAATGAAATTTTTACAAGTACTTATAACATATTTAAATATATCTTTTTAAACTATTTTAACACAATTTTTTCAATTACCGTGAAAAAACATTTATTACACCTCATGGTTCTATCTATATACTGGAAGTGGAGATAATTACCATAATGAGAAATGGTTGTTATTATAAAACACTTCCAAATAAGTTACCTAAAAATATTATTTTTATGATTTTTATATCATTTCACATAATTTTATTTATAATAAATTGTCATTAATTTCAAATTTTATAAATAATCATTACATTGACATTAATATTGTCATGAAAAAAAATTAAAAAAATGAAAATACATTATTAATTAAATAACTATTATATTCATCTATATATTAATATATTATATTAATTATCTCTAATTATATTACATTTGAAATATATAATACCACTTATTTCATTTTTCTTTTAATTGAATAATTACTACATAAGCCTTATCTAATCATTTAAGGTAATTAACTATTCTCTAAAAATTATTATTAAATTTTTATAATGAATATAAAAAATTTATATTTATAATTAATATTTATAATGGAGTGTATACTATTTTTATCCTCATGTTAAAACTATTAATTTTTTAAAAAAATTACGGTTTGATGTTTTTTAGTTTTCATTACAAATAATATTATAAAGGTCACAATAAAAACCAAATTTAATCAAATGTATATTTAACCAAATCATGGATGATTATGGAAGATATTTAATCTTTGAATAAAATTATAGAATTTTTTAGTGTGAATTTATTTTCTTTCTCAGATTATTTATAACCTTTAATTATTTAATTTACCTTTTGCTATTGTGAAAACATTAATATGGTTAATAGTCATATGGTCATAAATAAAAAAGGAATATATTTAAATAATTTGAAAAAACTAATTTCAAATATGGAATACATTTTTCAAAATTCAAGCCACTAATGTCCAAATGATTAATTTACAATTATTTTGTCAAAACTGATGAAATACATTTTTTCAAATAAAATCATGTATAAAATGTTTTAAAATAAATTAATGTATAAAATTATAATAAAACCCACAATTTTATTAATATAAATAAAAATAATGAAATGAAATTTTAAAACTAATGTAAAATATAATTTATATTAGTGAATAATTTAAAATGAAATATAGTTTCCCTTAAAATTATGTTATTTTCCACATTAAAGAAAAATAATTTCTAAAAAATATCACTATTTCGTATTTTCTTAATTTTTATATAATGAATTAAAAATGGAAATTTTTTCATAAAATACTATTTATAAATATTCTTGAAATTATTATTATTAATCTTTGGATCAAAAATCATTTTCTAAGAAGAATAATCATTGAAAAATAATATGGATTTACTAATAATTGATTTTTTATTTTATAATGATTAATAAATATATTTTAATTGATAAAAACATTTATATACATCTCATAAATGTTTAAATACTATTCATACACTCCATTTTAAGGGATAGTTTGTAATGGTCACATTTAAAAAATATCATTTCACGATTTGTTCCCTTCTATGTTTTGTGTTAGAGACATTATCAAACATAATATCATTCTTTGAAGAAATCAATATAATTCATTCTTCCCTATCCATATTTATGAAATTTAATCCTTCAAAATTTGAATATAATATCTATAATTAAAGTTTAATACTTTTAAATACTTTCACTGAAGTCTCACATCATAAAAAGAGTTACTAAAAATATTTTTCAATATAGATTATGATAAGTATAAAGGTAATATAGGATAACACATACTAGGATTCAGAATAGGAAAACAATAATGGGAATTGAAAAAAATTACATTGTTGAAAATAATAATTTTTATATAATACCTATGAATTTTATATATCATTTATCAGATGAAGTCGAATAATCAAAAGAATTTTGATGAACAAAAAACCTTGATCTGAAGTGGTCTGAAGACACCATGGATTTACTGTAAAAAAATGTAATAGGAAATCAATTTTGTTTTAGGTTATTCTTACTATGATTGAGGAATTCAATTCCCTCTACACAATATAATCTTTTTCTATAAATTATTAGTTTTCACGATGTTATTTTTTATATATAAATCACAAATCAAATTTTTATTGAATCATAAATTTCCAAAAATGATATGCCTCCAGTATTATGAAATTAAGATAAACTAATGATGTTAAAAATGTTTCTACAGTTTTAAAATTGGTTTGAATTTTATATGAGGAAATAATTCATTAATATTTAAAAATAAATAGTTATACCCGAATATCAAAATAAACCCTTCCATAAGTACATTCCTTAAAATCATCAAAATATTTCTTACCAGGATTTATTACATAAAATCTAATGGATTTTATCACACATTCATCGAAGATAAATTCTACTTTTACCTCCAAAAATTATTACCCAATCATAAGTTATATTACCAAACAAATTATACTCCCAAATAATTTGAAATCCATTTACATAAATAAACATAATAACAATAAAGCCACATTAAGATCATATATTCCTCCAAAAGATAATTTCACTTGGAATCTACCAATAAAATCACATAATAATATATCTACCTTATTAACATAACATTACCCAAAATATTGAACATCTTCATTAGACACATAGTCACCACATCAGGTTTCAATATCAATGTTATCTATAAAATATGTTTATAAATATTTATCAGCCAAATTTACCTCAAAATAAAACATATCATTAATCCAAATGGCCTATAGTAACCTTAAACTTAATTCCACAAAATTAATTGAAATGTTCCAAAAATTATATATGATATTAATCCCAAGGGTTAAATTTACCTCCTCCCAATAAAATTTCTCCCACAATATTATTAGTCAACACGAAATCCAATGAAATAAAACAATAAAATTCTATGTCTAATAATTTGAATATATGATCATCATAAAACACTTAAACCTGTGTCAGTATCCATAAATCATAGAATAACCTCACATTAAAATATCCTAATATAAAAGGTTATATAATCCCACCCACTAACACCAAATATAACATCCATGGACCCTAAATCTGGACTCTAGGGTTGAACACTTTGTATTTACATTTTCTCCTTAATATTGATATAGGTTACCCAATTATTTCTACTTAAACCACCAAATAAAAAAATGAAAATTTGGATTTCTTTCATACCCAATGACATTCTAGGATTATTGTTATATAAGATTACAAAAACTCAAAAATAAATAACACTATTCACAATAAGAGTGTATTTCTCCGAATATAGTATGATTTTTTATTCCGTATTATTTCATTAAAATAATCAATAAAATTCCCTATATATCAAACCATTAATGAAAAAAAATTGACCTTTCACAATTCTTTATAACTTGTGAAAATATAAAAAACTTAATGGTGATATCAAATCCTTGGTAATGCTAAGATAATCATTAAAATTTGAAAGTAAGTATTTAGTTTAATATGAGAATAGGGATACATAAAAGTTATAAATGTGCATAGAAAATAGTGGAGTTAATAATATTAAATGCATGGAAGGTAAAATATAAAACATTTCATAAATAATTTAAATTTGGAGTATGTTCTTACCCTACCTCACTGACTTCTAGAGGAAATGTTCTCCAAAATCCATATAGATGGCCAATCATGCCAAAGGATTGGAAGTCGACTAGTTCTCTCTTATACTATGGTTTTCTATCTACCGTTCTACCACACTTGGGGAATATCAATGGGCTACCCAAGTATAGGCTCTGGCTACAAATATAAATATACAAAATCTATAGAAAACGCTTCCTATTTTTTGTTGATGTAACACTATATGTAGGTGATAAACCACTATAGTTCTCACCCCCTATCCTCTATCATTTTCAAAATCTGATAAGATCCGCATTTACTGTAACGACCCGAAATTTTCAATAAATCTTGTTTCTTAATTTTATGTGTTATTTTATTTTATTTTTATACTCAACAAAAATGTTTCATTTGATAACATGAGTATAATTAAAATGACACCGTTGGGTTTTGACTGTTATATGACCATTGGTCAATATGACCACTGTAAACTAAACGTTTTGATTATTGTCTCTAAATACAAGTAATCTTGGTTAATTATTATAGAAAGAAGATTCGATGGCCTCACCCAGTAGTCTTGGAACGATCGAAGCCCATCTAACAGAACTTGGGAAGGAGGTAGCACCACTGGGCTTTGCTCTGGACCAAACCCATGCCGAACTTCATCGTGTGAAGCTAGAATGGAATCGCCTATGCAAGAAGTTCAAACTAACAGAAATTACTACTTGTGCGATGTTGGCCGATCCACCCTCGGATTCTCTCACCTTAGCACACCATATACTTATGTCCTATGACGGTGTGATAAGGGGCTATGTAAGGAGACCGTAACTGCCTTGTGTAATCCTTTGTTTTAAATAAAAAATTTGATTTCTTCTTATGACGAAGTTTATGAATTTTCAAATGTCCGGATAAATATAGTATGCATATTTTTTATGAATTATAGAAAAAGAATATTTTAAAAATGTTTAGGTAAACCTTAAATAATTAAAAATGTGTAATGATTTTCAAAAAATGTTCTACAATTATGTTCAGTGCGAAATTTAGAGTCTAATAAGATCAACATGATTTTTGATGAATAGTAAATTATGAATAGTGATTTTATGATTAGGTTTAGTAATGTGTCCAAATGGATTAGTAATCTCACTTAATGAAAGTATTAAAATAATCTAGGCACCTTGATTAAGTAATGTGATTCAATAAAATGGTTAAATTTAGGTTTCATAAATTATTATTCAAGTATTAGTTTTTTCGGGTGAATAGTGTTTTTTAATTAAAAATTTAATTAAAAATAATTATATAATTATTTTTATAAAATGGACATTGTTCTTGAACTCAGAGCATCGATATTATGTTATGGTAATTTTTGGGGATTTTTCTGAAAAAATGAATTTTCGGTGAATAGTGTATTTATTTAAAAAATAAATTAAAAATATTTAGAAAATTTATTTTATAAAATGGAGTTAATTTTTGTAATTATAGCATCGATATTTGGTTAAGGTGAAATTTTGGGATTTTTCTGAGAAAGTTGAAATTTCAGTGAAAAGTAAAAATACAGTTTTAGGGTTTCGGTATGTTTAATGACATCATAACAGTGTCATGATGATTTCATGAGATATTTTAAGGTTTGGCCGACCTAAGGTGATGGATATTTGTATTGGGGGCCCCATGTGGCCTAACATAATGGGAAATATCATGGGAGACCACATGGTTTTGTGAAAAGCACATGTGAGGTGTCCCTTGGCCATTAATGCCTTGTCTCCTCACTTTCCCTATAAATAGCAAGCCCTCCTATCATCCATTCGACTCCTAAACCATCCTCAACGAAGTTCTGGTCTCTTTACCTCCAAAGGAGTCCTCCCAAGGTGCCCCCAAGCCCTCAAGGTCCAAACCATTGAGTTTTAAGAGTTACATTTTAAGGTAAGGGATCTGATCTCTCTCTTTCTTTTCAATAAATATCTTTTATGTAATTTCTTTTATGCTCCATGTTCTTATGTTAAAGGGTGTTATTATATACTCATATTACTGACCTTTCCATTTTCACATAATGAGAGATCCCCTCTTACTCTCATTATTTCGTTTTATGAAGTTTTAAGTGGCGCTGTTAGGCTGTCGAAATTTTTGTAACGGATTCTTTCCCCTTTCTCATTTTTCAAGATCTATTTTCATGTAAAGTATTTCAAGTTCCTTTTTATTATGTTGGGGTATGATCTCTAAATTTATCATACTGATATTTTATGATCATATTATTAGAGACCCCATTTGATCTCTTCAATTCAGTATTTTGAAGTTTTAAGTAACGCCGTTAGGCTGCCAAATTTTTAAGTGGTACTTCACCCTTCTCGTTTTGAAGTTCTACTTTCATGTCAATTATTTCAAGTTCCTTTTTGTTATGTTGGGGTATGATATCAATATCTATCATAATGATCTTTCATGACCATATGATGAGATACCCCATTTGTTCTCTTCAATTCATTATTTTGAAGTTTAAGTGGTGTCGTTAGGCTGCTGAATTTTTAAGTGGTCCTTGCACCTTTCTCCCTTTTCAAAGTTCTAATTCCATGTCAAGTATTGCAAGTTACTTTTTATTATTTTGGGTTATGATATATATATCTATCATACTGATCTTTTATGTTCATATGATGTGATACCCTATTTGATATCATCAATTCATTGTTGGTTGAAGTTTATGTGATGTCGTTAGGCTGCCAAATTTTCATAAGGGAAATATTATTTTTGACTTCCTTTCATGTTCCTCATTTCATATGGAATATTTTCAAATTTCATTACCATGTTCTTAAATCACGTATATTCTGTCCCTATACTGTTTTATGGGTCATTTATGAATGTTTGACCCATGTCCCCTCTCTTTTCAATGTTTTCTAAAACCCTGTAACATAGCCGTTATGCTGTAGAATTTTCATCTCAAAATGTCTCTCTCTTTTTCTAAAGTTATTTGATTTTATTAATTGAATACTCAAAGCTCTCTCTTCTATATGGGTATTCACATATATACCAAAATGTTCTATTTTAAATTCTAGGATTTAAATACATGAAACTCGCTTTCCCTTTCCGTGGGTTTAAAATGACGTAAAGATCATGTCTTTAAAGCAGTTTTTAAAACGTTATGATTATGAAATGAAACCAATTTATTTTATGCTATATGGGTTATTTATGAAATGTTTGATGATGATATATGTGGATCACATGATAATAAAGGAAAATTTAATGGTGTTCCCTGATTTCACTCCAATGCATTGGGTAATGATGTAACCACTAGAGATTACAATTTTCACGATATATTGGTGAATAACCTTGGTAATTTTCAAATGAAACCTTGGGGATGGACCTTGGTGATATGTTCATGATTTTCTATGTTAAATTTTTTAGCCACATCTTCAAGTTATGAAAAATGTTATTTTTATTATGATATGCCTCATGATTTCATCCTCATGCCTTAAAGTTTTTTTCATGACTTTATTGATGTATCTCAAGTTCATATGTAAAATGTTTCACTTGTTTCCCTTACTGGGACTTCTGCTCACCCTTTCTTTTGATGTATGTCCCCAGGTTATTAGATATAGTAATGAACCTAGGATGAACTTAAGGAGAATCCTTTCAAGTGTTTAAGAAGAATTTTTTATATTGTTTTCATGTATTATGTTCCTAGTTTCCAAGACACTAAACCTTAAAGATCCTCAGTTTTGTGTAATGTAATGAAATTTTATGTTATAAAAAGGCGGGATGCTATAGTTGGTATCAAAGGATGGTTTAGTTATTTGTGGAAATTAGGATATGAAAACTTTAGGAAGAAGCCTATAGAAAAGTTTATATATAGGAAATATTCCTGGTATTTTGGTGAGTATTGAGTAATGGGTTGCCAAGAAAATACATCTATGTCTGGATATGGGCAGGTAGAGGTGGCTCTGGCACAGATGTACATAGGGGTAAAACCCAAAAACACATCTTTGAGCTAGACTCAAACCGGAACTGGTACATGACAATGGGCCTTGCAGCACTCTTGGTTACCACACTCCCGGGGGATATGCTTTGGTAAATTCATAAGCTTAGTATGAACCATTGTTAAAGGAACACAGATAAAATAAAATAAATATTCACATAAGAATATATGATCATGGATAACCTATATGGGAACCTAAGGGGATCACAAGTTAGGGTATACTTTTCTTCTACAGGTTATCCTTATATGCTTTAAGTTCCTTTTCATGATTATTAGCTAAGTATTTAAGCCCCTAATTATACTTTCTCTTCTTATTTAATGGTGGGAAATGGAAGAACATGTACCCACAACCAATGTGATAAGAAATGAGATGATTGTTTTATTAATATGACAGAGATGATTATGGGATTAAAAGATGATTATTATTTTGGAAGACGTCCACTATTTTGGGGACCCTATATGATCGAGGTAAACAGATTACTACGGTATTTTCATTGAAGGGTAAGGTTGACTTATATTTTGATGAATCGAAGAATTTAAGGTGAAAATATGGTATTATAGGTTACTTATGGAATGATTAACCTATCTTGGGTAAGATATTTTTAGGTTAGCTACTTTTGTTATAAGATGTTAGGAGGGGTTTATGTTGTTTGGAGATGAACGATGATGTTTATTTTGGAAGACTATGTTATCAAGTATTTGGGTTTCAATCTTAGTTTGGGTTATTTTGAGGAATTTTATGGACAGTTATTTATGGAATGGTCTATGGTGAACTTTGGGTAGTACCGTGGAATTTTGAAGATTTAAAGAAGTTTCCCTTCCTATGGGATTCTTTCTTTTTGAAGAGTTGTTTTATCTTACCCTTTCTATTTTTTGGGATAATAGAAGAAATAGATAGTTAATCTTTGGTGGATTATGTGATCCTCTATTAGATGATTCTTGTGCTTTTGATGGGACCAGGTGTTTTTGAATTCTCATCATTTGGAGAAAAGATTAGTTTTGGTAGAGACTTATTAAAGGATGAAACTCTACATGAAGGTAGGTATATTTTCTTATGTTTTTGTTCTATTTAGTAAATGAATTCCTCAAAATTATGAAATGGAACGTAAAACAAAAACATTGTTGGTTTATGTTTCCTACTAGGTAATCAAAGACTGTTTACACACATTGTAAGTTTGGGATTTTCTTATGGTTAACTTTCTCTTAATCATGTTTTCTATCACTCTCCCCCAGAACTTGAACCATTGTTTTTTTCTTCCATGTCCATGTTTTCCCCCATGGAATCCTAGTATGGGTTAACTCGGGTGACCTTTGTACATCCTTTTCTTTCTTTTAAAGTAATAGTGTTACTGACTCTTTTTCCTATGTGGGACTTTCAATGAAATTTCAAAACCCAATTTTAAAAATTGTGAGGACGCAATTTCTTAAGGGGGGAAGATTGTAACGACCCGAAATTTTGAATAAATCTTGTTTCTTAATTATATGTGTTATTTTATTTTATTTCTATACTCAAAAAAAATGTTTCATTTGATAACATGAGTATAATTAAAATGAGACCGTTGGGTTTTGACTGTTATATGACCATTGGTCAATATGACCGCTGTAAACTAAACGTTTTGATTATTGTCTCTAAATTCAAGTAATCTTGGTTAATTATTATAGAAAGAAGATTCGATGGCCTCACCCAGTAGTCTTGGACCGATCGAAGCCCATCTAACAGAACTTGGGAAGTAGGTAGCACCACTGGGCTTTGCTCTGGACCAAACCCAAGACGAACTTCATCGTGTGAAGCTAGAACGGAATCGCCTTTGCGAGAAGTTCAAACTAATCGAAATTACTACTCGGGTGATGTTGGACGAGCCTGTCTCAGATTCTCTCACCTTAGCACACCTTACACTTAGGTCCTACGCCAGTGTGATAAGGGGCTATGTAAGGAGACCATAACTGCCTTGTGTAATCCTTTGTTTTAAATAAAAAAGTTGATTTCTTCTTATGACGATGTTTATGAATTTTCAAATGTCCAGATAAATATAGTATGCATATTTTTGATGAATTTTAGAAAAAGGATATTTTAAAAATGTTTAGGTAAACCTTAAATAATTAAAAAAGTGTAATGATTTTCAAAAAATGTTCTTCTACAATTATGTTCAGTGATAAATTTAGAGTCTAATAAGATCAACTTGATTTTTGATGAATAGAAAATTATGAATAGTGATTTTATGATTAAGATTAGTAATGTGTCCAAATGGATTAGTTATCTAACTTAATGAAAATATTAAAATAATCTAGGCACCTTGATTAAGTAACGTGATTCAATAAAATGGTTAAATAACGGTTTCATAAATTATTATTCAAGTATTAGTTTTTTCAGGTGAATAGTGTTTTTTAATTAAAAATTTAATTAAAAATAATTATAAAATTATTTTTATAAAATGGACTTTGTTTTTGAACTCAGAGCATCGATATTATGTTATGGTAATTTTTGGGGATTTTACTGAAAAAATGAATTTT
Source organism: Viscum album (assembly GCA_963277665.1). NCBI lineage: Eukaryota > Viridiplantae > Streptophyta > Magnoliopsida > Santalales > Viscaceae > Viscum > Viscum album. The sequence goes on from OY728127.1 coordinate 324,083,207, forward strand.
CGGTGAATAGGTTATTTATTTAAAAAATAAATTAAAAATATTTAGAAAAGTTATTTTATAAAATGGAGTTCATTTTTTTAATTATAGCATCGATATTTGGTTAAGGTGAAATTTTGGGATTTTTCTGAGAAAATTGAAATTTCAATGAATAGTAAAAATACAGTTTTAGGGTTTCGGTATGTTTAATGACATCATAACTATGTCATGATGATTTCATGAGATATTTTAAGGGTTGGCCGACCTAAGGTGATGGATATTTGTATTGGGGCCCCATGTGGCCTAACTTAATGGGAAATATCATGGGAGACCACATGGTTTTGAGAAAAACACATGTGAGGTGTCCTTTGCCATTAATGCCTTGTCCCCTCACTTTCCCTATAAATACCGAGCCCTCCTCTCATCCATTCGACTCCAAAACCATCCTCAACGAAGTTCTGGTATCTTTACCTCCCACGGAGTCCCCCCAAGGTGCCCCCAAGACCTCAAGGTCCAAACCATTGAGTTTTAAGAGTTACATTTTAAGGTAAGGGATCCGATCTCTCTCTTTCATTTCAAGAAATATCTTTTATGTAATTTCTTTTATGCTCCATGTTCTTATGTTAAAGGGTTTTATTATATACTCATATTACTTCCCTTTTCATTTTCACATAATGAGAGATCCCCTCTTACTCTCATTATTTCGTTTTGTGAAGTTTTAAGTGGCGCCGTTAGGCTGCCGAAATTTTTGTAACAGATTCTTTCTCCCTTCTAATTTTTCAAGATCTATTTTCATATAAAGTATTTAAAGTTACTTTTTATTATGTTGGGGTATGATCTATAAATTTATCATACTGATATTTTATGATCATATAATGAGAGACCCCATTTGATCTCTTCAATTCAGTATTTTGATGTTTTAAGTAACGTCGTTAGGCTGCCGAATTTTTAAGTGGTTCTTCACCCTTCTCGTTTTGAAGTTATACTTTCATGTCAATTATTTCAAGTTCCTTTTTTTTATGTTGGGGTATGATCTCTATATATATCATACTGATATTTTATGACCATATGATTAGAGACCCCATTTTATCTCTTCAATTCATTATTTTGATGTTTAAGTGGCGTCATTAGGCTGCTGAATTTTTAAGTGGTCCTTGTACCTTTCTCCCTTTTCAAAGTTCTAATTCCATGTCAAGTATTGAAAGTTACTTTTTATTATGTTTGGGTATGATCTCTATATCTATCATACTAATATTTTATATTCATATGATGAGAGACCCTATTTGATCTCATCAATTCATTGTTGTTTAATGTTTATGTGACGCCGTTAGGCTGTCAAATTTTCATAAGGGAAATCTTATTTTTGACTTCCTTTCATGTTCTTCATTTCATATGGTATATTTTCAAATTTCTTTACCATGTTCTTAAATCGCTTATATTCTTTCCCTCTACTGTTTTCTGGGTCATTTATGAATGTTTGACCCATGTCCCATCTCTTTTCAATGTTTTTTAAAACCCTGTAACATAGCCGTTATGCTGCAGAATTTTCGTCTCAAAATGTCTCTCTCTTTTTCTAAAGTTATTTGATTTTATTAAGTGAATACTCAAAGCTCTCTCTTCTACATGGGTATTCACATATATACCAAAATGTTCTATTTTAAATTCTGGGATTTACATACATGAAACCCGCTTTCCCTTTCCATGGGATTAAAGTGACGTAAAGATCATGTCTCTAAAGCTGTTTTTAAAACGTTATGATTATGAAATGAAACCCATTTATTTTATGCTATATGGGTTATTTATTGAATGTTTGATGATGATATATGTGTCTCACATGATAATAAAGGAAAATTTAAGGGTGCACCCTGATAGCGCTCCAATGCATTGGGTAATGATGTAACCACTAGAGATTACATTTTTCACGATATCTTGGTGAATAACCTTGGTAATTTTTAAATGAAACCTTAGGGATGGACCTTGGTGATATGTTCATGATTGGCTATGTTAAAAGTTGTAGCCACATCTTCATGTTATGAAAAATTTTATTTTTATTATGATACGCCTCATGATTTCATTCTCATGCCTTAAAGTTCTTTTCATGACTTTATTGATGTATCTCAAGTTCATATGTAAAATGTTTCGCTTGTTTCCCTTACTGGGACTTCTACTCACCCTTTCTTTCGATGTATGTCCCCAGGTTATGAGATGCAGTAATGAACCTAGGATGAACTTAAGGGGAAGCCTTTCAAGTGTTTAAGAAGAATGTTTTATGTTGTTTTCATGTATTATGTTCCTGGTTTCCAAGACACTAAACTTTAAAGATCCTCTGTTTTGTGTAATGTAATGAAAGGTTATGTTATAAAAAGGCGGGATGCTATATTTACTATTCCAAAAATTGTAATCAATCAAAGGAAACTCACCTAGGATTACATTTCATACATAACACCATCCTAAAATCACACAGAATCTGATAATTTATCACCCATCAGAAACGGTGCGAAGCACTAGATCTATATAAAACAAAATAATTATTACATAAATGATAACACACCATGATCCATGTTCCTGAACTCTCATAATCATTAATCCCTTGATGTCATGGGATATATGTAATAATTAATGGTTTATTAAATTATATCCTAGGAAAATTTTAAGGAGAATCCTTTTGAGTAATTTATTCCCAGCGTTTCTTGTTAGAATCACAGAACGAATATGTAGAGATCTTTTCTATCCTATCTAGAGGTGTACCAAAATGATAAAATTTAAATACCATGGGCTCTAGCCAAGACACCGCATCATGTCACCACCATCCCATGAAGAACGTTAACAGATTCTACTGTATGAAATAATACATCAAATACACCACATTCAGGGCATGTCGTGGTGCTCCCAGAATTGACTAAATGATATTAATAAATATTCCATAGAACAATGTCAACCCATATTTTTTCAATACAATCAATGGTTCCTAGTAGCATCTACTAAAGGATCTATGGGTAGCTAAAAACTGATGCCTCCGGAGTGTTTTCTCCACTACCCTAATCAAATTTTAATAGAGGATGTCGTAGTGGTATATCTCTACCAATCCCAAGAGCATGACTCAGACAAATATTCAACAACAACTAAATGTGATTTTATTAAAATAATATAGGTACAAGTCTTTTGGTATAAGAATCATAGGACTATTCATACATCTTGAGTAAGGTCTCCGTTATGTAAATATCATATAAAAGCAATGGACACTACCTATTTCTTGGTATAAAAGTCAAGTCTGGGTAAATTTATCTACTATAAAAAATATGTTTCTATTTAACAAGTAAGTCTCATGACTTAGTACATTTCCAAGTGTCCCCAAAATAAATATTTGATCAAGATATTCTTAACAATAACATCTTAGGCTAAAATACTGGGAAAGATTCCAAGATGTTGGTTGTACTTGGTAGATGATTCATATAACACATTTTATAAATTATTCAATTAAGAACTTGAGACCTTTTTTGGAATTCCTTACGTTGGAATTTGATTATCACATCAGATATAAAAAGAACCAAACAACCTAAAATTAAATCCATTATGATCCTCATGAGAACCCAGTTACCTCTCTATGTGTGGTATAACATCATCACTCACTGTGTCTATCCTTGTTAGTCTACTATGGGAACCCAAGGATAACACATGGAATATATAATTAAAATAGCTTTATGTAGGTCTTCATGAATCCATATTGATTCCGTCAATCACTCATGTTTATGAAATCCACCCCCTTCAGTTTTCCCTTAGTTGTCCACTAGGGTGATTAAGAGTCACTCAGGTGTAAGAGAATAAGTGGCCAAATGAATCTATCCATGGAGTTTTTATTGTAATCCATGTGTCACCCATATAATAATCTAACACTTAGAAAAATAATTTTATAATTTAAAATGTCTTCACCATAATCATTTCAGTTAAAAGTCGCATGAAAATGTCTATTAAATAAATGGTTAAGCTATAATGCTTAAACTTTTAATTATCTCCCTTGGAAATATTTATATAAGAATAAAATCAATCTTACGTAATAGTTACAAGTACAATGCCTAGGGACATGGACTTCCATTAACATAATTTTATCAATTCATTTAACAGTTATAATTCATCATTTAATAATATTGGAATGGGGTAAACAACACACCTTAAATGTATTCCATATCATATACCATCCATTGTGCTCCAACTAATTAAACAACCCACCAAATGGGTGCTTCCAATTCAAGATTCATAACCATAATCATACTTTATCAGGTCCCAATAATTATATATGTCGTACCTATCCATTTTAATCTAGGATTAAATTCCATTTATAGGTTGTACTTTAGAAATCGGCCTTACCTCACAATGAAATATGTATAAAAACCTTGAAATTGATAGAAAATCATGAGACCACCTACTTTAGGTTTGTATTATAGTGATCAGACAATATCATCTCCTGATTCATCTCAGATCGAGATAAAAACCAAGAATGGATAAAGAACATATATATAGGGCATATTATCATTCACCAAAATAACTTCATCGATCATATATTAATCAGAGAATGGAAAAAATAGAATTTATTACTCACCAATGAAGATATATTGAGATGAAAAACTCAAGATTCATAGTCTATAACAGAAATATATCCTAAATCATAGTTTTGGATTCCAAGAATCTCTCAAATAGTTTCACTAATGTGTGGAAGAATAAAATCATACATGTTATTTTAATTATTTTTTAAGTAAAATGGTCAACATGCATCAAAACACTAGTCTTCATAGATTGGGTGCATGTTTGGCCAAAACCATGACCCAACCATGCACCCTTCACTCCAAGGAGGGTAATCTGGAATAATCAATTTTCATGGTTTTCCAAACCGTACACAAACCAAAAAACTCAAATACACTAAAAATTATTGGTGGACAGCACAAGCATTCACCTCCATCTACATGGTATTGTCAAACCTTTTTTCATATATATCCCCTTAGTCAAACCTCACATTATTTTTACAAACCATGAAATATACCCCTCACTATTTTTACTAATAACATGAAAGTTTCATTTATTCCAAAATACTCGGCTCCAACCTCTAAATAGGACCCAAAACGCATTTATACTCTTTTGTCATAAAAGGGTGATCATATTTGGCCATAATCATATACTGTGACTAAAATATGAAAAAATAAAAGGTTTTTTACCTTAAGAAAGTACGATGTTATTACTAATTTCTCAAGATCATAACTCATATTGTACAAGATCCGCATCACTATATATTGGATTTTTATCAACAACATATACTCAACATTCCATATCTCCCTCATCCTCTATGAGACTTATCTGAGTCCCTTTCATCTAAGATGGCTAGTTAGGGTCTGATCCAATCCCATGATTCAATTCCTATGTCTATCAGGAACCCCAATGAATCATTGATAATTATTCTATTGAGAATAATTACAAATGATGTCTCATCTTGTAGCATTAATGGTTATTTATCCTTATTTTAGTGCATGAAGTGAGATGTTTTCCCATATCCAAAAATTGTAACATTGAGGACCTCCTACCTCTACATATGGTTTTGGTGAGCCTATGATCAACATAGATTATCCATAGATGTATATGTATAGGTCATATTCCTTCCTCTTCCTACCATTAACAGGAACTCATGTGGTGAGATAATGTTGATTCAATGACCCTATATGGGTTGAAACTAATCCTACTAAATTATCCTATTATAGAATGTTCTTAAAGATTAGGGCCTTTACAATGCACTTGATGGTACTTCATCATGTCAATACCCTTTGACCAAATTCTTGAACTCTATTCCTATAAATATCTGAAAATTATGGAAAATTTCCCCCCACATAGTTAATATCGGTGAAAATCAAAGTGACTCTATAAATTGAGCATAAAATAAAGAGATAGTCATAGAACCCTCTCTGAAGTGCATGAAATTATGGTAATAGTCATATTTAATTTTTAATGGGAATTATTGTTCAAAAATAAATATCTCGATGTTCATCCTTGTAAGACCTTATCATATAAATTTTCGATTCATTTGATTCTACCATCTCTTAGAGGGCCTGGGAACATTGAGGTTTCAATAACAACTCTCTATTCCGTAGGATTGAAGGGTAGCCTGAAAATTATCTCAATATAGTCCATTTATTACTTGGAATCCTATATAAATCCATAGCCTTGAAATTCTATATGATTATTGAACTAGAAATCCCAAGCATGATTAGTCATTGTCCTCTGGGTGATTCCTCCTTGAATTTTTTTTTCTCACATATTAGAAGTGTGTGGAGGTGGGTGATATATAAAAAATATTTCAATTATCATTACATTAAACCATGAGTGAAGATCTTATACATAAATTTTAAAATTAATTTATTTAATATATGTAAAAATAAATATCTGGGTATAAGAACATTCTTGGTTGATAAATGATGATTATATTAAAATGATCATTTACATTAACATCATTGGATTGTTTGGATATAATAATAGAATCCCTCTACATGTTATCCACACATGAAACTGTGATCCTTGAGAAAAACAACTCAATGATTGAGTTCAAGTGTAGAGAATTTTATTTCGTTCATTTTTCTTTGTTTATCGCTCATTCTAATATCTTTAAAAAATATCTCTTCTATTTTTCATTATAGAGAGGGAGATAGAAGGTTGAGTATTCAGATAATTATTTTTATATAATAATTCACACTTTCTTTATTTTACATAGATAATGCAATCAATAGACATAAACTTATACTTATTAAGATATGGTTTATGTTAAAATACTAAAATAATTCATGCCAGTCATTATATAAAAATATAAAATTTAATGAACACCCTATGCAAGATAATAATATTATTATTATTTGTGTTGGTGTTTACCAACATGCACAAATTGATATATATTATTTAACATATTTTAAATAATTATTTAGCCCCTGACCAAGTATTGATCCATTCAATCTCCCCATTACTGATTTATTAAATGAATAAGTATATCATAAATATATATTAATGAATATATATTTATTAAATATTAAATTATATAAATGATAATATATTTTTATTCTCTTGTCATTTAATAAATATTTATTAATTTTATATAATTAATATTAATTGAATAAAATCATTCCTAGATATTCAGATTAATATTTATTATATTAATTAAATTCCAAATAAATTTAATGAAGATTAATGGAAACACATAGTTTTTGACCAACTATAATTCTTTCTCGTTGGAATTATGTGGTCCTTGAAAAATTCCAAGATTACTGAATAGAAATGAGTCAAGGAAACCAAGATAAAGAACATAATTTTATAATAATGACTACCAAATATGAATGCTCATAGTGTAATATAATACTATTGTCAAAATACCACATCAAGCAGGTTGTAGGATGTTGTCATCATTATATATCCCAAATATATCCTTCTTGGTTTATCTGAAATAAACACATTTTCACAATATAAACATGGAATTTTTGGATAAGATCATGTACCACTCAAAGGGCCAATATATTAGATTCCAAAATGATTGATGGAACACATCCTTCCTTGATTTATGAAATAATGACCTGACAATCATGACACCCCCAATACACCCTAAATCCTGCCACCATGTATAGTGATGATTTTCGTCATTAAATCATAGTTCAAAATACCTAATATGAATTGACAATAAAAATAAATTTTATGGATATAAACACGTGTTAAAATATAGGAATATCAAATAAAACCATTACAAATGGAATTCCTACTGGTCGGTCTATTCTTATATTCTACCATCATGGATATAACTATAAGTAAACATAATAAGAAGAAGACTCGTCCACTTACATGTTCTCGCACCTGACAGTCTAAATACTATGTGTCCCATCATATTTATTTATCAAGCCATTTAACTATATTAAGAATATTATCATAACACATATTGTTTATCATAATAGAAGATAACTGCTTTCACCTTATAATTTTGATAAATACTCTAATCAAAACAAATTTGAACAAAATACAACTTCCTACATATTTGAGTTCACTAATCCACATATGATAATAATATTTCATCTAAGTCAAGGCATTAGTCAAGGGGGTCCATTAAATAATCTTCCATGGAAAACGTTTCCACTACATCATCAAATCAATGAGAAAATTATGATAAGATTTGATACTTATAATGTGTGTTATACCTATGCTGATTAAACATTGGATATTTTATGATATCCTCCATAATAGTATTTTCACATCAGATTGTGATGAGATATTTACTTCAAAGTACCACATAAAGATCTTCCAAGATGTTTCAAATTCAAACTATCTCTTTAGTTTCCTCAGTAGTAGCAATATAATCATAATTTACTATAGAATCTTTAACCACAAACCTTTATGTGGTCTTTTCAATCATAGAATCACCATTCAACGTGAAGATTCATCATGTTTGTGACATTATGTCGTGTTGATTAGTTAGGAAACTGGAATTCGAAAATCCTCTAATGGATTGTTACTAAAATCCTATATATTTCAAGAACATATCCTTTATATAACTAAAATACAGGATAATATTATTGACTTCAATAAAATGGTAGTCACCTATATCAGCCTGATATCTTCATACTACACACAATGTGTAGGAAACATATAGCCTAATAAATATCATAACAGAAATGACTACCCCGACCACTGATGAAAATTTAATCCTCTACATTCTAATTCTTTCCTCGTGTCTATATGGAATTTATTTTTAATAATGATGAATCCTTATTGATTATTCCAAAATTACCCTCTTGGATTGATCCAGATTAAATATCATCATGAGAATGTGAATTATGGAACCATGAATTAGTCTGTGATGCCTCATGGGTCTATCACATTGTATCTTGAACCAAATAATATATTCTACCACACCTTATCCATTTATGGTCATGTATTTATTCAAAAAGTACATTATAGACTACATTCCAGTTATTTAGTGCCATATAATTAATATTTCATCATCATATACTTTTAATAAATAGAATGCACTCCTATAAAACTATTTATCCAATGAAGGATCACATTCATTATTTAGGAAATGAAATTCTTTCATTCCCTCATCAGAATGAATGTTCCATGAATTCGATGATTCCTTTAATCCATAAATGAATCATTTCATCTTGCAAATGTATTTGAATATATTGGATTCACAAACCCTTTGAGTTGTTCTATATAGACCTCTTCTTAATGGAAACTATTAAGGAATGTTTTTTAATAAATCTTCCAAATATCATATTCATTGAAGGCCACAATGGAAGGTAAATTTCTGATGGATTTTATAAATTAAACTGGTGAATAGGATTCATTATAGTCAATTACGTGAGGTTATTTAAACCCTATCGTAACTAGTTATGAATTTTTTTCACATACATTTTCTTTCATGTCCAGTTTTTTTGAATACCCAATTTCATTCAATGGGATTTATATCTACTGTTGTGTCAACTAAAATCTAGACATTGTTTTGTTATGAGTAATCAATTTTTGAATTCATGGATTTTTCAACTTGAAAACTTATGTGGTACTTAATGCATACCCTTGGATAGATTATCATTATTATGGACTAATAATGAGTCATCATTATAAGGCCTCAGCCTTAAACCTTACATAATCTTGAGTTATTACAAGATTACACATTGAGGATCTTTTCAGGTTTAGAGTTTTAGAGAATTAGATCATGAAACTTGCATTACATTCCACACTTAAACAAAGTGGTTACATAAAAGACAGTATTCATTCTTCCCATCAATGGTAACATATTGAAAATAAAACATGGATTCTATCTTGACACATCCTTGACACTATCATCACATCATGTACCTTTACCTTGACCTGTGAAAAACATTTCAAAAACTTGGGATGAGCATAAAAAGCTCAGTAAGGGTTATAAAAAAATATGGAAAGGAAACATGAGTTCATATATACATAAGAATTAAATCACACTTTACCCATAAAACATAGGCATGTCAAATCAGGAATAAATCATAGAAAACATAATACATAAAGGTAACTTGAGGAATTCATAACATTCTTACGTAGGGAGTAACCCTCTTGGTTACGTTTGGAATACCCATCACAGTATATTCCCTAAATCTCTTCGGAGAAACCTTAACATTTCACTCCTTCGCGTTACCCAATGCATTGGAGAGCTATATCGGGCTCACCCGCCCTTAGTTTATCACGGAACCACCCGTTTTCATAATAATGCCCAAGAACCATAACATAAATGTATCACATAAAACATGCATAAAGGAAACATAACATTTCCACATTTCAATCACAATATAACATTTTAGTATATTGAAATAATGAATCCATTCAAAAAGAAACCACTTCCAAAACCATTTAAAACATTTAATAAAGAGATTTTTGAATCAAAGTGTCCCATACCACCTTAAAGATTAAAATTTTAAACCATTAATATCCATATAAATAAATCCTTAAAACCATTTTGAAAACATGGATATTAATAAGAACAAATAATTAAAACATTTAAAACGGTATTTTGGTTAAAGGGTTTTTACCAAAATTAGAGACACTTGAATACAATAATTGAGGAATAACATTTAGTCAGAACTTTATAATATCATGAGAATAAATGGATTCATGATATAATACTCCAAAGGAAAGTATATAAACCATATAATATTTAATTGGTGCATAACAACAATGAACCCTCAATAGAAATGTCAAATGTGATGAAATCCCTTATAAAGAAGGTATCCTTAAATTAAGGACGAATCAATCTCAAAAATATGTGTGAAAAATATAAATACACCCAGTATAATTGGATATTAAGTGTAAAACAATAAAAGGTCATTCACACATATTCAATGGATTCCATATTCAATGACTACATGTTGAACCCAATGAAATCGAAATTGGGTTAAAAAGTTCCCTTGACAGCCTAACGGCATCACATCAAAATGAGTTGATGAGAGATAAAAAGTGTATCTCATCACTTGGACATAAAATTTACATAAATAAAGATATATGAGAACATATCCCAACATAACAATATGTAAATTAAAAGACCCAACAAAAGAAGTCTTTTAAAAAAGAGGAGGGTGAATGGTTCCCTTACCGACTTGGGTATCTTTCAAAACATACACCCCATGAAAGAAGGACAATAGATCATTGATGTAAATACTCATAAATGAAAGTATATTACACAAAGAGTAGAATAATGGGTATTACATACACCACTCAATGGAATTTGTGGCAAATGTAGCATAAATCTCACGGGAATAAAAGTGAGATGAAAAATCCCTTACGAAAACTCGGCAGCCTAACGGCGCCACATAAAACTTCCGAATATGGATTGATGAGATCAAATAGGGTATCTCATCACATTAAAATAAAATGTACATCAATAGGAATATGAAAGAACATCCCCCATCATAACAAATTGTAGCTTAAAAGAAGTGACATAAAGCAGAGTACTTAAAAAGAAAGAGAGAGGTTAGATCTCTTACGAAAGTTCGGGAGCCTAACGGCGCCACTCAAAACTTCCAAAATGGATTGATAAAAGAGAATAGGGTCTCTCATCACATGAACATAAAACATACAGTAAGTGTAATATAAAATATCATCCCAATAACAAGAAAGATGAGCTTTAAAAGGAATGACATAAAAGTGTGTACTTAGAAAGAAAGAGAGGAGTATGATCCCTTACCTCGGGTCCGACTTGACTCGATCGTTCTTTAATCTCCTGAATAATAAACTTGAGTTAATTTCTAATTCCTTAAGAACCTCTTTCAAGTTCATTATTACTTTTATACCACTTATTACCATGTCATAAACATTATGTAATCATTTAAGTTAATAATATTTGTTTTGCCGATATTTGGTTCTTAAGTCGAAAGTGGACTTCTTACAATTACATGTTGTTCGTGTGGCCAAATGTTTATTATATCCAGAATTGTATTCATTATGTAGATATCATATATGTCATATATATCCAGTAGATTCATGCATTTATAACATTACATAATCATTTAGAGGTAAGAAATGAAATGCACCGTTCATGGAGACGGTAAGCTGTACGTACGCATGAACGCTACTTTCATTTCTATTTCGTATTTTATAGAATGGAATAATAATGATATAAACGTATATTATAATTCCAGTATAATATCATATATAATATAATATTTCCATCCTTTATACGTCCCACATATGGTATTTAACGAATCAAATCACTTTGAGGGGGCGGTAGTCTGCACTTCCTTAAATGAAGATATCGCGTATACCCATAATGGAAGCCATAAAGGTAAGACAAAAATGAAAAATACAGAAGAATAAGTAAAACATAAACATATTATATATCATATATAAAAATAGTGACATCATAATGGCCACCTTTGAAGGTGTTAAATGAGTATTGAACAATCATCGTTTCGGGAGGCAGAATTTCACCATCCACGGAAACTGTATGTTCTTTAACCGTTTGATGTAGTTTTGTGAGAGTGTAGCTCGAATAAATCTTATAACAACATCCTAGTATATTTATTATACTGGTGTTGTTACAAAAATAAGTAAATAAAAAGAGTTTATGTGGTTGTAGAAGCAAAATAAAACAAATGAACATGAGAGAATGAATTACCTTTAAAAGTGTAACTCCTTTTGATTTGAGCCTAAAGGCTTCCTTTGAAAGTATTCTGCCCAAAGAGAATCCTATAGGATGAAGAGAGGGATGTGGAGAGAGTAAATGGGCAGGGTTTGGCCGAGACAAAGGCTTGAGGAGTGTGTGAAATGAGGTAGAGGTGGGGGCCTTTTATAAGAGGAGAGGAGGGGCACTTTTGGAAAGTAAAGAAATATTACATTATTTGAAAATGTGTTTCGGTTTCAAAAGGTCCCACATTGATATAATTCGTGGATAAGGTGTTAAGGCTTCGAAATATACTCATCCAATAAGTTTTTGACATGTTTAGTTCATAGATTTTACATTATCGTTCCATTTTATTTAAATCATCAAATAATGATGTCATCGCTGCATCATTATTATGTCATAAATAATTTAATTTATTTAATGTCTAAAAATTATAAAAAAAATACTATGATGTAGGAAATCTTTTTAGATTTCCAATGACTATTTATAATCAAAAATATGACTTGTATAACCCCACTTAAAAATTGTTTTAGTAAAACATATCATGTTTGTGTCATTTTTACTTTTACATTAAATAAAAAGTTATTTATGTCATTTCCCAACCAAAGTGGATCCATGGGGTCCACAAGTTGACCCATGGCTTGTATTGGTCGGCCAGGACACAACCAATGAGGGTAGGACATGTGTCAAGCTCATCTAATTTTATTAAATCATTATTCTTACCTTAAACTACACTAATTACCACTAATCGCGATTAAAACTTAATAAGTTACTATCCACCAAAAAAATATTTTAATCTCATTGAACCACATTTTACTTCTTAATGAAAACCATGTATGTCGGATTTTTAAAATTCAAAACACAAAGATGGAAAAATTTCATTTAAACGGAAAAATCAGTTTTTATAAGTACCACTTAGTGGTTTCACTATTCATCGAAATTGAAGTTTTTTCAGAAAAATCCCAAAAATTCACCATAAGCTATATTTGATATTACGAATTCAAAAATGAAGTCCATTTTACAAAATTCAAAACATACTAATCACATTAATTAATTTAATAATTAATTCCTTCTGTCAGAGCAAATAGCGTGTTTTTATAAAACAATAAGTATCAAAAGATTGACACTAGTTTAAGTCCGATTTCAAAGTGAAATTAATTCCAACGACCACTATTGGATTTAATGGTAAAAATATTTTCTAATTTAACTTTAAAACCAATTCAAAATATAATATAATCATATAAATAAATTATATTAAAGAGAGGTTTTGAATTAAAACACAACATTTTACACTATTCATTAAAAAAATGAACTTTATCGAAAAAATACCAAAAAATTACACAAAGTAAAATTTGATGTCCCGATTCTTAATAAGAGTTTTATTTGGTCCAAAAGAATGTATAAGAGTGATCAAAACTATATTTAATGACCGTTCTCCATTAAAAGGCGATAAGTGAACCTTTAGTGAAAACTAGTGCATATACGCCTAAAATTGAATTCTTTCCATAGTTTAAGCCTTTAGCATTTATTGGATAAAAGTAAAAACATTTAAAAACATATATAATCATATTTTAGTTATTTCTATCCATTCCCGCCAATACAACGGCTACATGTTAACTACCATTTAAAATAATATTATTTTATTATTAGAGTGCAACATAAGATTCCCAAGAAACTCGTTGTTGCGTGTTGGGTACGCCATCGAGCATAGCATCCCCTTTAAAGTCATATTAATATTTTATTCACAAATATGGATAAATATGAAAATGTCATATTTTTTATTTACCTGGGGTGTTACATCCTTCCCCCCTTTTGGGAATTGCGTCCTCGCAATTTTAAAATTGTGCTTGGAAACATCCTTGAACGTCCCACATCGGAACAATAGTCGGTAAAACAATCACATTAAAATAAAGAAAGATAAGCACAGAGGTCACCCTAGTTAACCCATACTAGGACTCCAAGTATGAAAATATGGACATGGAGGAGAAAACATAGGGTCATGTTCTGATGGAGAGTGATATAAAACATGTTTAGGAGAAAGTTAACAATAAGAAAATCACAAACTTGAGATGGGTTAAACGGTGTTGGGTTCCCCAGTAGGAAAAGTTAATAGACAACATTTTTGTTTTAAGTTACTTTTTATTGAGGAATTTATTCATAAGGAAGCATAATCACTTATCATGTTGACTTTTAGCTTTTACTAGATTCCTTAGTAAAACTCATATTTTTTCCAAAAGACGAGTATTTAGGGAGACTTGTTCGCATTAAGAGTACTATAATCAACTTCAAGAGAATCACCTAATCCCCAAAAGAGAACTATATACATCCCATGTATTTAGGCTTTAACCAAAACCAAAACCAAAAAGGTTAGTACAAGATCAGATAATCTAGAAAAGGATAACCCCTTATAAAAAGAAAATCTATTCTTAATCTCCAAAATTTGTCCAACAAAACCCAAAGTTCAACGAGGACCATCCGATAAACAATTTGTCCATAAAATTCTTCAAAGTAAACCAATATAAGATTGAAACCCAAATATTTGAAGGATTTAGTCACATAGTCTTCCAAGTTAAATCGTAACATTTATCTCCAAACAACATTAGTCGCTCCTAATGTCCCGCATTGAAAAGTAATTATCCTAATCACATATCCTCCAAAATCAATTTACTCTTAATTCATAAAATCATATAACTAAAAAGAATCAGTCAAACTGACCAGGGACTTCACGTAGTCCAGTGGTAGGCGATAAATACCAGTCGCACTTTGGTTGTGGGTTCGATTCCCGCAGCTTTTTCCGACGCGACGGGTAGTCACACGGTCTACGTGTTTTCCTTTTTCCAAAACTATATAATTCTCAAATAATTCCCCAAAAAGGGATAAAATCATCAAAAATAACCATAACATAATTTAACCTCAATTTTATCTCATCCCTTTCACTTCAATCATAACATATAGTAACCCATAATTATCTCAAAAGTAAGGATCATATAAACCCAAATGATTCTTTATAACTATGTCTACAAAAGAAAAGATAACTATTACTTGAATAAAATTTTCCTATATTAAACATCAGGGTTACACATAATATAAAAAGTCTTCTAATGTAACCCCATCATCAAAAGAGACTTAATACTCTTAAGAATTTCACCATAACTCTTGAAGCCCTTATATGTTGACATCTTACTCATTCAACATTCTTCATGATCCATTATCCATTCCTTTCCAACTTATTCAGAAATACCTCTTTCCTACAAACAAAATCATGAATCATATCCTAAGATTCCAAAATAGGAAAACAATAGTCATGAAATAGTACATACCTTTGATTGGTCATTGTCAGTTTCTTCATCCTCAATCGGAATGGCATTAGGTATTGGTAAATGAATATTGGTACGCTCTTGGTGACCCCATTCACGAAACTTCTTCATAGGACATGTGTTTGCATAATGACCATGCACACCACATTTAAAACATTCAATTGATCCCTCATAAAGAACTTCTTTCCCTTTCCTCGAGTCAACTGGATGCTTCCTTTTCCCATGGCAGGTTCTTGATTTATGACCTTCATTTCCACATCTATAGCATATTTCTGTCCCTTTGAAACATTTTACTAGGTGTTTCTTTCCACATCTTTGACACATAGGTTTTTGAACACACTTACCTTTATGATTATTACCTGTACTTCTGTAGGGATTTTTTTCTTGCATATATGATGCCTTAGAGAAATCACCAAGGTTTAGGTGGTCAATCATGACTCTCGATAGTTGGTTGAGGATAATCAAAAGAGTTCTCATTACAGCTCCCATATCATTCAGTTTCTTGCTCAAAAGACTGTCACAGTTTCCTTCACATCCACTGTTACTTTGGTGCCTGCTAGATCCAGCCATTTGCTAAAACCAAAAAGGTAAGTGTGAGTATATCAACAAAACCATCATGTACTAAAGAGTAAGATAAACACTAAGATATACTTACTCATTCAATTTATCTAAAACTGGGACTCTTTCTGAAATCCTAACCATTATGGTAATGTCACTTATTCTTAAAGAATACCCTAACCTCTAAAGTTATCAAAACCTCCCTTTGATACCAACTATAAGGCCTCAGCCTTAAACCTTACTTAATCTTGAGTTATTACAAGATTACACATTGAGGATCTTTCCAGGTTTAGAGTTTTATAGAATTAGATCATGAAACTTGCATTACATTCCACACTTAAACAAAGTGGTTACATAAAAGACAGTATTCATTTTTCCCATCAACGGTAACATATTGAAAATAAAACATGGATTATTTCTTGACACATCCTTGACACTATCATCACATCATGTACCTTTCCCTTGACCTGTGAAAAACATTTCAAAAACTTGGGATGAGCATAAAAAGCTCAGTAAGGGTTATAAAAAAATATGGAAAGGAAACATGAGTTCATATATACATAAGAATGAAATCACACATTACCCATAAAACATAGGCATGTCAAATCAGGAATAAATCATAGAAAACATAAGACATAAAGGTAACTTGAGGCATTCATAACATTCTTACGTAGGGATTAACCCTCTTGGTTACGTTTGGAATACCCATCACAGTATATTCCCTAAATCTCTTCGGAGAAACCTTAACGTTTCACTCCTTCGCGTTACCCAATGCATTGGAGAGCTATATCGGGCTCACCCGCCCTTAGTTTATCACGGAACCACCCGTTTTCATAATAATTCCCAAGAACCATAACATAAATGTATCACATAAAACATGCATAAACGAAACATAACATTTCCACATTTCAATCACAATATAACATTTTAGTATATTGAAATAATGAATCCATTCAAAAAGAAACCACTTCCAAAACCATTTAAAACATTTAATAAAGAGATTTTTTAATAAAAGTGTCCCAAACCACCTTGAAGCTTAAAATTTTAAACCATTAATATCCATATAAATAAATCCGTAAAACCATTTTGAAAACATGGATATTAATAAGAACAAATAATTAAAACATTTAAAACGATATTTTGGTTAAAGGGGTTTTACCAAAATTAGAGACACTTGAATACAATAATTGAGGAATAACATTTAGTCAGAACTTTATAATATCATGAGAATAAATGGATTCATGATATAATACTCCAAAGGACAGTATATAAACCATATAATAGTGAATTGGTGCATAACAACAATGAACCCTCAATAGAAATGTCAAATGTGATGAAATCCCTTATAAAGAAGGTATCCTTAAATTAAGGACGAATCAATCTCAAAAATATGTGTGACAAATATAAATACACCCAATATAAGTGGATATTAAGTGTAAAACAATAAAAGGTCATTAACACATATTCAATGGATGACATATTCAATGACTACATGTTGAACACAATGAAATCGAAATTGGGTTAAAAAGTTCCCTTGACAGCCTAACGGCATCACATCAAAATGAGTTGATGAGAGATAAAACGTGTATCTCATCACTTGGACATAAAATTTAAATCAATAAGGATATATGAGAACATATCCCAACATAACAATATGTAAATTAAAAGACCCAACAAAAGAAGTCTTTTAAAAAAGGGGAGGGTGAAAGGTTCCCTTACCGACTTGGGTATCTTTCAAAACATACACCCCATGAAAGAAGGACAATAGATCATTGATGTAAATACTCATAAACGAAATTATATTAAACAAAGAGTAGAATAATGGGCAGTACATACCCCACTCAATGGAATTTGTGGAAAATGTAGCATAAATCTCACGGGAATAAAAGTGAGATGAAAAATCCCTTACGAAAACTCGGCAGCCTAACAGCGCCACATAAAACTTCTGAATATGGATTGATGAGATCAAATAGGGTATCTCATCACATTAAAATAAAATGTACATCAAGACGAATATGAAAGAACATCCCCCATCATAACAAATTGGAGCTTAAAAGAAGTGACATAAAGGAGAGTACTTAAAAAGAAAGAGAGAGGTTAGATCTCTTACGAAAGTTCGGCAGCCTAACGGTGCCACTCAAAACTTCCAAAATGGATTGATGAAAGAGAATAGGGTCTCTCATCACATGAACATAAAAATTACAGTAACTGTAATATAAAATATCATCCCAATAACAAGAAATATGAGCTTTAAAAGTAATGACATAAAAGTGTGTACTTAAAAAGAAAGAGAGGAGTATGATCCCTTACCTCGGGTCCGACTTGACTCGATCGTTCTTTAATCTCCAGAATAATAAACTTGATTTAATTTCTACTTACTTAAGAACCTTTTTAAAGTTCATTATTACTTTTATACCACTTATTACCATGTCATAAACATTATGTAATCATTTAAGTTAATAATATTTGTTTTGCCGATATTTGGTTCTTAAGTCGAAAGTGGACTTCTTACAATTACATGTTGTTCGTGTGGCCAAATGTTTATTATATCCAGAATTGTATTCATTATTTAGATATCATATATTTAATATATATCCAGTACATGCATGCATTTATAACATTACATAATCATTTAGAGGTAAGAAATGAAATGCACCGTTCATGGAGACGGTAAGCCGTACGTACGCATGAACGCTACTTTCATTTCTATTTCGTATTTTATAGAATGGAATAATAATGATATAAAGGTATATTATAATTCCAGTATAATATCATATATAATATCATATTTCCATCCTTTATACGTCCCACATATGGTATTTAACAAATCAAATCACTTTGAGGGGGCGGTAGTCCGCACTTCCTTAAATGAAGATATCACGTATACCCATAATGGAAGCCATAAAGGTAAGACAAAAATGAAAAATACAGAAGCATAAGTAAAACATATACATATTATATATCATATATAAAAATAGTGACATCATAATGGCCACCTTTGAAGGTGTTAAATGAGTATTGAACAATCATCGTTTCGGGAGGCAGAATTTCACCATCCACGGAAACCGTATGTTCTTTAACCATTTGATGTAGTTGTGTGAGAGTGTAGCTCGAATAAATATTATAACAACATTCTAGTATATTGAAGATACTGGTGTTGTTACAAAATAAGTAAATAAAAAGAGTTTAGGGGGTTGGAGAAGCAAAATAAAACAAATGAACATGAGAGAATGAATTACCTTTAAAAGTGTAACTCCTTTTGATTTGAGCCTAAAGGCTTCCTTTGAAAGTATTCTGCCCAATGGAAATCCTCTGGGATGAGGAGAGGGATGTGGAGAGAGTAAATGGGCAGGGTTTGGCCGAGCCAAAGGCTTGAGGAGTGTGTGAAATGAGGTAGAGGTGGGGGCCTTTTATAAGAGGAGAGGAGGGGCACTTTTGGAAAGTAAAGAAATATTACATTATTTGAAAATGTGTTTCGGTTTCAAAAGGTCCCACATTGATGTAATTCGTGGATAAGGTGTTAAGGCTTCTAAATATACTCATCCAATAAGTTTTGGACATGTTTAGTTTATCGATTTTACATTATCTTTCCATTTTATTTAAATCGTCAAATAATGATGTCATCGCTGCATCATTATTATGTCATAAATAATTTAATTTATTTAATGTCTAAAAATTATAAAAAAAATACTATGATGTAGGAAATATTTTTATCTTTACAATTACTATTTATAATAAAAAATATTACGTGTATAACCCCACTTAAAAATTGTTTTAGTAAAACATATCATGTTTGTGTCATTTTTACTTTTACATTAAATAAAAAGTTATTTATGTCATTTCCCAACCAAAGTGGATCCATGGGGTCCACAAGTTGACCCATGGCTTGTCTTGGTAGGCCATGACACAACCAATGAGGGTAGGACATGTGTCAAGCTCATCTAATTTTATTAAAGCATTATTTTTACCTTAAACTACACTAATTACCACTAATCGCGATTAAAACTTAATAAGTTACTATTCACCAAAAAAATATTTTAATCTAATTGAACCACATTTTACTTCTTAATGACAACCATGTATGTCGGTTTTTTGAAATTCAAAACACAAAGATGGAAAAATTTCATTTAAACGGAAAAATCAGTTTTTATAAGTACCACTTAGTGGTTTCACTATTCATCAAAATTGAAGTTTTTCAGAAAAATCCAAAAAATTCACCATAAGCTATATTTGATATTCCGAATTCAAATATGAAGTCCGTTTTACAAAATTCAAAACATATTAATCACATTAATTAATTTAATAATTAATTCCCGTTGTCAGAGCAAATAGCGTGTTTTTATAAAACAATAAGTATCAAAAGATTGACACTAGTTTAAGTCCGATTTCAAAGTGAAATTAATTCCAACGACCACTATTGGATTTAATGGTAAAAATATTTTCTAATTTCACTTTAAAAACAATTAAAAATATAATCTAATCATATAAATAAATTATATTAAAGAGAGGTTTGGAATTAAAACACAACATTTTACAATATTCATTAAAAAAATGAACTTTATCGAAAAAATACCAAAAAATTACACAAAGTAAAATTTGATGTCCCGATTCTTAATAAGAGTTTTATTTGGTCCAAAAGAATGTATAAGAGTGATCAAAACTATATTTAATGACAGATCTCCATTAAAAGGCGATAAGTGAACCTTTAGTGAAAACTAGTGCATATACGCCTAAAATTGAATTCTTTCCGTATTTTATGCCTTTATCTTTTATTGGATAAAAGTAAATACATTTAAAAACATATATAATAATATTTTAGTTATTTCTATCCATTCCCGCCAATACAACGGCTACATGTTAACTACCATTTAAAATAATATTATTTTATTATTAGAGTGCAACGTAAGATTCCCAAGAAACTTGTTGTTGCGTGTTGGGTACGCCATCGAGCATAGCGTCCCCTTTAAAGTCATATTAATATTTTATTCACAAATATGGATAAATATGAAAATGTCATATTTTTTATTTACCTAGGGTGTTACAATCATCATCACTTAATTTAAAAATATAAATTTCTGGTTCTCTTACCTCTCTTGTACAACAATAGAGTAATTGTGTCTCAAGAACATTTTCTTCTTCCATAGGGCTTCAAGGAATATTTTCCTATTCCAAATATTGTATTCCTTAGGCCATGACTTCATCAATATATTCCCTTCTACCAATATCACTTTTGGAGATGTTCTCTCTGTCATGGAATATGAGATTTCTTTCAACTATATTTTTTTGTGGGACTTATAGGTAATATCCCCTTCTTCAAATGGGATATCATATAATTGTACACATTATACCAAAAGGTGCGTGTTTTGTACATAAATTTTCATTAACTAATAGATAGTTTCCCCACACATGTAAATTCATAAAATTGGTTTTCATCCACTCAAAAATTCAAATAGAATACCTTTTATCATAATAGTTGGTACATGGTTTATTTTTTCAATATTTTGTAAAATATATCCCCAAAATGTTAATGTAAGAATCACATGACTCATCCTTGATCACACTATGTCCAATAGGTTGTGGTTTCTCCTTTTTACTATATTGTTTCACTGAGACATGTATAGATGAGTGATTTGGGATAGGATATTAAACTCCAACAAGTAAACATCGAAATCTTGATTGAAAAATTATAAACTACATTTTGAGAAGGGTTTCTTAATCATGTCAATGATCTATTTCTCTACATCATTATTTTAATTCTTTTTTTATCAAATGAATCAGACTTATAACTTATTATGTAGACATATACATATATACTAAAACCACTAGTAATGTTATGATGCATGATTTCCCACCACATAAATTAATATTAAATGGTCCACACACATCGATAATAACTAATTCAAGAAGATATTTTACCATTTCCCCTTTCTAACTAAATGGGAATCCGGTAATTTTTCCTTATGAATATCCCTGACAAACACCAACTATATTTGGTTCAAAAGAATCTAAATATCTAACATGAAGAACTCATTCATGTTCTTTTCATTTTGATGACCTATCCCAATATCGAAATGTTGGGTTTGGAATTAGTCATGTGAAGTAACATTGTTATCAATTTCCATTACATGTTTCATGTAATCCAATATGTAAGGACTAGTTTTTAAATTTTCCTTACCATAATTAATGATATATATAAAGAAGTTGAAACATTTAGTCAGAAATTTAAAATAAATACATCTTTATCAATTCTGGATAGAGAAATAATTCTTTTGGTAAGAGATGGAACATAATAAAAACCATCCAAAAAACCAGATAATTTTAGTAGGAAACATAATGTGGTAGTCCTGGATAGATATATTTAAATTTTATATTTTTTGGATTCTAATAGGTCATCCTGGCCCTATTCAATCTTAATAAATAGATTTTCCTTATTTATGAATGAATATGTGAGATCCACATGCTTTATATCATTCCAAATTTATAGAAACAGATACATTAAACTCATTAGAAAATACACTTAAAGAATCACCTTCGTTCTTTGGTTTGCTGAAATTTTTATTATAGTGTCCCTAAATTTCACATGGGGAATATAAAAAATAATATTTTGTTTTATTCCATTTTTCATCCACTTCATGGAATGCCAGGAAGCGTATTTTTTATTGATTCCCTATATATCACCTTTTTGTGTCTTCACCATAAGAATGTATGGCTATTCACACTTCGTATGATAACCTACATGGAGAATAAGAGAGAGATGACCTAGAAATGACATATTAATTTTGTTCATATTAAAATTCACAACAAAACATGATATTCTCTACGGGACTAATGGAAAAATGAATTCGGTGTCCATTTCTATAAAGAATTTAAAACCAACAACCATTAGGTGCTCAATGTTGCCAACATGGTCGAATATGTTAGGCCTAGTAAGGTAATACTCTCCACGAAATCCATTCATAATAACCTTACTAACTTATAACCTTTCAAATCTAAATATCTCCATTTAATGGATGTGGAGGTTCCCAATCATGCTATACATAAGTTTTTGTGGAAATTTCATTCGTTCACTAAAAATATAAAAAATCATCAAATAAGGAACATTGATTATCTTGTTTATATGATTCTCATAGACTGGAAAATCTTCATTATTATCATCCTTAGTTTGTGGATTAGTAAATTATGATTCTAACATGTATTAATTTCGTTCATAGTGAAAATAAAATCGATGGAATATATACCATTCTTAGAAGTTAATTCAAGATAGAGGCATCCCCCAAACTAAAATTATGACTTGGATTTAAAAAAACATTACTCATAATTAAACCCCTTCTATCAAGGGATACTACTCTTGATGTAAAATGATCAATTGAACCCAAAACATTCATAAACAATCCCATTACAAAAGTAATTTTATAAATAAAGGTTGGTCAAACATGTATTTGTATTGAGTTTTATTTATAATTATGTAATCGAAGGCTATGTATGACTTAATATTTTGATGATAAATTTTATTTTATTACGAATAAATTTTTTCTTGTTATATGTTTTAGGTCTCATGTTAATGTTAAGGGGGTTTTTATTAACTAAAAATGTTAGATAAAACATTTACACAAAACCCTTTTCCTTAATTTCCACATTTATTCATTTATTTATGTAATTATTGACTTACATCCATAAAAAATAATTTCATTGAAATAAATATCTCTCCCATGATATATTTCTAATGGTCGATTAAATAATATAACATTAAATCAACATATGACCTTGGAGAAATAACTCTTTTTCATGGTCAAGGTATGAGTTATATAATTACATATTTACACATATGTATCACCTATTTGGATTCATAATTTTCCAATATTTAACTACCTACATCCTCCTTAGGATAATCCATTAATTAAAATTGTTTATATCTTACACATTGGTGAGTGGAACCAATATATTGGTTAAAGGAGACTAAAAAATATCCAAGGACACATAGGTCCTAAATAATAATGGTTGGAGAGATAAATCATATTGAATAAATTAATTTAATATGAAATAATTTAAAACCAATTCAAAAAAATAAATTAAAAAAATCAAACACATACACGATTATTTTTCAAATCATGATTGGTCATAAATGAAATGAAATGGAAAAAAGTAAATGGGTAAAATTCATTTCATTTTTGGTTTAATATTATTAAAGTTCAATTACCTGAATGTGTTAATCAATTAATTAATTAACTAATCATGTTTCATATTAACAGTCATTCAATTTTTTTTGGATATTCCTATCATTAATGGAATGCAATGAAAATAACTGAAATTGAAAATAATGATATATATCAATTGTAATAAATAAATTTAGTATTTAATGTTTCTGAAAAACATTATTAAATTACCAAACACACAATGTTGTTCCAATAAACAATATATGTTTTTAATAATTTAAGTTAACAATTAAATGTATTTTTTAATTCTATATATTTATTGGAGAGAAATAAATGTATACATCCAGCTACACTCTATATATCTTAGTTATAGTGTATCTAGGGTACATGCCTCAATATATTCTATGTACCTTGATTGGACAATAGAACATGTAATGGTCATCTATATATCATGTGTTCTGCATTTCAGTTATTCAAGATTCACACATATATCTTCATCATGTCTCTCAATAGACTACATGGCATGTAGATGCCTCCTAAATTCCATGTATCTCTTCGAGTCAGGTGTTTTACTTCTCAATGAGTGGCTCATTTTATTCTTGAGATCCATTATTTGATTAACAAAACATTATTTAGACCAAATATTGATCATTTATATTATAAAGTCCCTAGTTTTTGAGTCTACAATGATTTTTACTGGGTATAATATCTACAAAAATTTCACTATTTACAACCCTAAATCATGTTGACTACACGACATGTACACCGATACATTCCCTATAATCCAAAAATAGTTTGATCGGTTGTATAACCAACAAGAAGTATACATTTCTTGTAAAAACATCATGTCACACATTATAACCCATGGAACAAGTAGATGTAGTTAATTATGGTACAGAACATGTACTTCCTACTACATGACATGTTTCCTCATCTGAGTAGCCAAAAATTTATAGTATAACAATGGAATGTATAGTCATTATTCACCTACACATAAAAAATTAAGAAAATGAATCTCTAAAATAATAATGACTAATATTTCTATGCATTTCAATATAAATTGGATTAAATAAATAATAGCATGAAATGAAAAAATAACCAAAATTTTTCATTTGTCAACAATCAATTAGAAAAATATAAATTTAAAAGGGAATACTTATACTCTAATTGTTGGTCACATGCACAAAAAAATACACGCGGTAGAGATATTTTTTTTATGATATATTTATCATCTTTTCCGGAAACCAAGATTGAGGATCTTGTACATAAAATTTATAATTATGGTATATATTATCTAAATAAATTTACACCGGGGCATTAGAACATTCATCATTAATAAATATTGATTGAATGTTAAGTCCCTTTAAGATTTCCATTATTGGGTTGTGAGTATCCAATCATATAATCCCTCTATAGGTGATCCAAATATGATCTTATGATCTCTGAGCACCATCCACTCAATCTTCACATGCTCTCACAATGAATCAAATGTCTTATTTTGTTTTTTTTTCATTAATAGTTCATCAATCTTGAAGAAATATCTCATTCAATTCTCATTCATGATAGGGAGATGTATATTGGAATTGAGAGATAATTTTTTAGGTGAAAAAATTATGTCTTTTCCAATTGCAAAAAAAATACAACACACAATAGACATAACAATATATTTATAGATAGATGGTTTATGTTAAAAAATAATTTAATTTCATGTCAGTCATTATATGATATTATAAAATTTAATGAAACCCCATTCCACATAATATTATTATAGTTATTATATTGGAGTGTGTAAAAGCATTCACAAATTGATAAATTATTTTAACAATCAAATATCTAATTATTTATCACTAGACACGATCTTGGTGAATCAAAACTCTATAGTATTTATTGAATTCCTGAATATATATTTTATTCATAAGTTATAATATAATTCATATATCACTGAATATATATTTATTAAATATTAGCTAAAATAATTTAATATTTTTTATTCATAACTGCGTGGATAACATTTTTTAATGTAATGAAATCAATATAACTTGAATAAAATCATTCTTCATACATGAGAAAAATTTATATTACACTCATTAAATTCGAAGGTAATTTAATAAATTTTAATAGAAACACATAACATGTGACCGTATATGATTTTTTCTCATTGGAATTACGAATTTATTCCAAAATTTCACGATTACTATATTTTAATGGTTCATGTATCCGATTTTAATTAACTTAATGTCCCAATGTTGACAACCAAATACAAACTCTCACTCTGTAATATAGAATCTTTTGTCAAAATATATAATGAACAAGGATTCACGATAGTTTCCTCATCATAAATACTTGATATATATTTCATCGACTCTCTGAAATAAACCCATCATTACACCATGGACATAGAATCTAGCGAGATAGACCTCTTCCAATCAATTAGAAAATATATCATATAAAATAATGATTTAATTATAAAATACATCGTCAACTTATCGATAATAGTTACGAACCTTGTAAGAGTGTCACACCACCCAAAAACCCAACCCAGTTTATGGATGGAACAAAGGATATTATTCATCCCCATGGGCTAGAAACTTGTGCCTTTGTATCAATAATATACATTGGGAATTTATTCACCTCACATTATCATCCTAAACAACCAAAACATATAAATAAACCAAAACTTAATAATAATAAAAACATACCATAAACATTTTCAGATTTAAGCTTAAATCATTTAAACAAAAACCAAAATGGGCTATAATAAAAAGAGAAATTTTTTTCCCAAATTCACCATTTGACAAGTGAGACAACACCATCAATCTGTCACCACCATAAAGACCGCACAAATAAGACCTCTAGAAACCGAAACCACTATCCCCATACACCTTTCATTTACCTATATAAATCATAATCAAGTCTACTTACACTAAAAGTTGTATGTTGGGAGTGAGAAAAATCCTAGTAGGATGCCACCCAATAAAAATATTCCATGATATAAGCATCATATGATAAAAGAACATCGTGTTTTATAAAATAATTACTTGAAACATTTTCATGGAATATAATTTAAAAAAGGAAACATTCCTATTTTTGATGTAACAACCAAGTGTACCATGTCCCGATAGTAAGTGAGATGTCGACATAGTTCACTAACACAAGGGAAAACCCAATAGGCACTAGCTAAGAGGGGTACACTAGTGAAATCATATCATGGTAGAACATGGTATATTAACAACACTAATCTAGGTTCTCATGTATGAGCCACTAGAGAGGAACATCACCAAAAATTGTAGTAGTCTCCAAATATCGTAAATATATAGTTAGTGTTGTAATCGTTAATTAAACTATGTGAGTCTACGCCAAAGACACTTATGAATCACTAGATTACCTATCCCAGTTTGCCTAATTAGTCATTGAGGATTCCAATTGTTCTCAATTTACATTTCACATATCACATAAAACATCACATTCACCTGTACACAAGAAAAACAACGGAACAAAAAAGGAAAAAAACAACATCCACCACCAAAAATATCTTTTGAAACCAAACTTACACCAAAAATATTCTAAAACGTAGATCACAAAATTGACATAATTTAGTAACCATCGTGAATAAATTTAAAAACATATTCAAGAAGACCATCAAGGTTTTACACAATTTTCCGCGTCTATACATTTTATCAAACACCTTCAAGGCCTAAAAAAGTCACCATATGAAACACACATGGAACATGACCAATTTTTGATATGAAATCACTTTTCAATTCTAGCACACCTTGAATATCTTCAAAACCAATTTTGGAAAATCATATTTAATCAATATAACGTAATTATGAAATAGGTAAAGATTAATAAATTCACCAAAGAATTTGTAAGCATTGAACCAACTACCTTTAGTGAATAACATCTAGAAAACAGTGGAAAACAACAACTGCACTGAAATAATGCCATTTGGAGGTAATATCAAACCCAAAACAGCATGATTGAACCCAAAATATTACGATATTACCATAAAAACTACACCCAACTCATTGTAAAATAGAAACCCCAATGAATGGGTACGGGAAACCTTGAATAAGGATAGAAAATAAGAGATATGGGACATACATGAGGGGTTTTGGAAGAATACAAGCCAAATGCCCCCCCAGAATAGAACTTGAAGGAGAAAGGAGGAAGGGTAGGCATGTCAAGGGTAGTAATTCCTGATAGGGGAGAGATATTTGTGATTTGGGGTTTCTTTCTATGGATGGTAGAATTATAAAATAAATATTTTAATGATATGGACATCACCCAAGGATATCACTCATAGTTCATCAAACCATGCACCCCTATTATACTAAGAGTAACCTCCCACACATTTGTCTTGCATCTCCTAACTTACCATGAAGAACTTTTTTGGTATTTTATTTCCAAAAACATTGACCTACTAAACAGTAACCTGGGAAGTAGTACACATTTTTTCCAAAACATGCTTCTAATGGGGACCCTGATTTTCATACATTAATATTAAATAATTTAAAAAACAATACACAATGGGGATCCAAGGAATTTGTTTCATGTTTAAACTAGGGTGATACATAACTTTTACATCTTAAAATATAAACATTTATTTCATTCCCTCTTCTATAGATTATTATTGTCCCTTTCATTCTCCTTAGTATATGTATTCACCTAAGGATATACGTCAAAAATGGGAGAGCTAAAATCACAGTAAGAGGATATATAAGAACATGAAACTATATAATAATGGGGGAGCATAATAATTGTCATCATAACATAGGTATTATATCATAATCATGAGAGGAAGCATTATAAAAAGTCATGGAATGTGGTAATGCATAAAAATGAAACATCACATCTTAGTGGTCAACTCTTGCACATAGTTTTGAACAAAGATAGAATAATTTTCATGAATATTTAACTTTTCACATGATATAAATGACATTACCCAATGCATTGAAAGGATATTTAATTCTAGGTGCACCCGTCACATCATAAATTTACATTATCATTAATGCCCCAGAGAACATATATCAATATTGGAAAAAAATAACTCATGGAAAGGAATGGGTTTCATTTCATTAATAATACATTCACAAACACTGATTTCTAAAATTAAATACTGAATAAAATACATTACATAAGAATCATCATCTTTGATTGATAATGAAATAATCCTGATGAGTGTATTTTCTAAAAAAAATATTTCTTTTGGAAAACATTGTGTTATCCATAAACACAAGTAAAAAACATGTATTTACAAATAATTTAATATAATGATGAAGAAATTATTTTTAAGGAATAAAAATACTAAAAATGGGGTGAATTAAGGAAAACCCAATGCAGAAATTTAGGGTCGATAATTTTCCATACATTGTGTCTGAATGCATTATTCACATTAATGTATAGTGTAATCAAATTAAATTCACTAATTAATAATTAATTAACCTTTTATACATTAATTTGACCCATTATAGTGTATTGAGTGTATTTATGGTCTTTTCGATGAGTTATAGAGTTTAATTTCATCATTCGGATGTATTTGTGTGCATAGTTTTCATGATCGGTTCGTTTGTATACATAAATGGAAATTAAATTAAAAAGAGAATGAACATCCACAATTTTTATTATATGTTATTATTTATCCTTTAAAATATTATAAGATTTTACAATGGATTTGGTTATATACCATGTGTATGATTCATTAGCTAAAATTTAATAATGATCATTTTAAGTTAATTTTGGCGATTTTCACACACAATAAACTCGATTTGTTTTATCATTTAGTATTATGAGTGTATGTTAATTCCATATCATTATGAAGGTTATAACATAAAATTTACATTATGTTTTAAACCATTTATGTTTTTTAACATCCTTGTAGTTGTATAAGTAAAATGAAAGTGTATCTCCCACAATGTTGGTAAATTCACACATGACATGAAACGATTTCCTTTTTAAGATAAAAGGGATAGGGGAGTA
Organism: Viscum album; assembly: GCA_963277665.1. Taxonomy (NCBI): domain Eukaryota; kingdom Viridiplantae; phylum Streptophyta; class Magnoliopsida; order Santalales; family Viscaceae; genus Viscum; species Viscum album. The sequence continues at coordinate 324,113,848 of OY728127.1, forward strand.
TATTAATGTACAATATTCTGTAAACATGATATAATTCTAGTATATTAATTTTACTAGATTTATCATTCTATTTTTATGAAGATAGGTGTCGACATAATAAAAAAATAAATTGAAATTAGAAGAAAAAGAGAGGATTTAACTCTTGAATTGTCATCTTTAGATCCTCAAAGAGGTGCATAGGTTTGGCCTATGGATGAGACCAAGAGCTCCTAGATATGGGGTTGACCTATGGAGGAGTATTGGTAAAACTTAATATATGTATCAAAGAATCATAGATTTGAGGAATGATGTTTATAGTGGAATGGAGTGGTTCTTTCTTATTATTTTGATAATTAGTTTATTATTTTTCTCCAGGAAAGAAATAGTGAGGATTATTATGACTAAATACCACAATTAGTTCACATGATTTCGAAAATTTTTTCCATTTACATCATCCATGTCTTAAAAATGACGCATAAATTCATTTATTTAGCATATTTTCAAAATTATCAGATTTCAGTATTTAGAAAAATTAATGAATTTTATAAAAATCCCAAAATTTCACCATGAAAATTTATTGATGTGTAGAATTCAAAAATGGACATCATTTTATCAAAATAATTTTTTAAACATGTGAAATTTAATTTTAATATAAAATCATTATTTACATGAAAAATGCAGTTTTTTTAATTTAAATCTCATTTTATAATATGTTCAAAAATTCACTGACGTCTCATAATGTTATCCTAAAATCATGCAAAAAATATAATTTATTTAAGATGAAATTTTATGAAAATGAATTTTATTTTAAGATAATATTTGTTTAACATTTTAATTGCCCTTTAATTACTCCAAAAATACCAAAATTTAATTATAAAATTTTAAAATATTCCCTCCCATTTATAAGGTTCTTAAATTTTATTTATACTATCAAGAGTGAGGTTACAATTCATTTGGTCAGTATACTATTAATAAAAGTCATATTTGTATTCAAAATGGTAACATTACGATTTATATGGGTTTATTACTATTCATATGGGTATGTTACTATTCGTAAAAATTATGTTTTCATTATCAAACTTTAAATATCTTGCTGATCAGAACCATGTTTGTTAGATTATTGAAATTCAAATCATTGAAGTGGAAATATTATATTTAACAACATGGCTATATAAGTCACACAGTATTTAGTAATTCTTTTAAGAATGATGTGGCATTGTGGTTCCAAAGGTGATTTTATGTGACATAATTATACGGAAGGAATTTCCATTGATGAAATACTATGTCGTTACATGTCAATTGTGCATCAAATGTTGTATGGCCAAAAACCATCCAATTTCATCTAAAAAATTGAAAATCCCAAGGGAAAGGCCTATACCAAAAATAATTTGAAATATACCTCAAAACGTTTAACCCATCACACCCGGATCTTGAAAGAGAAACTCATAACCAAACATGAACATGAACCAAGAAAGAAAATTTTGAACATGTGTGTAGCCATTATCCCACAACATTGTTTTTCACCCTTAGAAATATATAGCAAGGTTTTATAAAAAAAGATCTAATACTCCTCTATAGCTCAAGGATATTCCTCACAAACCTCAAATTTAATGTAAGTAATAACTCCATTAACGGGAATATTGGTTTACAATATTTAATATGGGAGGAAGGAAAGGTATCCCCCATATATATCATATACTCACTGAAAGACCTATACATCTCTAGTTTATTGATCAAAGAGAAAGAATCCTCAAAATAAATAATCCAACCCCTTAATCCAATAAAATTTAAGACATTACCAAACGGAACTCATACCTATCACTAGAAACGTACAAATGAATGTAAACAATTGATCGATGAATACTTTAAGAATATTACTCTAACAATTCCTCCAGGTGCACTCAAACCAAATATTTTACTTAATGAAAGAACTCAAACTTGGGTAGTTCTGAAGGAGCCTTCCCATTAACAAGACAATACAAAAAATGAAACCGAATTATCAACATGGGGAGGCCCGAATGGACACCCCACCATTTGAATCGAACTAGCACCAATCTACCCCAGATGAAATTCTCAACAAGACCTGTAGTGGGTCTCCCAACTTTCTGAACCAACCTGATATAGTAATTCACAAAATAGAAACATGATAGATAACATGGTCCAACTTAGAAAATTCCTCCACTGACCAAAAAAACCCACCAATAAACCAATTCACATGAGATCTGATATGTGAATCTCCAAACCAAGCAGAGAACACTACACAATTTTCCATAAACCCCCACAAGATTCAATAATCGTCAGATTAGTATATACCAAAACTAAAATTGTTTAAAAATTATGAACACACAAGGAAATCCTCATAGATATTCACATACACAAGTGTACAATCACTGGAGTTAAAGAAGATGTGAAAACCACACCTCCTTATGACCACAGAGGAACCCTTCTGCCTAGATGGGTTGTAGTGAAGAACATAGACTTCATACCACTACCCACAAAATGTGACCCTTACAAAACCCATGGGGTGAAAAAAGAGAATCTCTAACTATCTCCATCCAATACAGAATTCCAATACCGACCAGGGTCCCCCCCACATCACAGATGATTCTTGACTGTGTACGAGCATCACTCCAGAGACTATAGCTGGAGACCTGATATTTGAAACATCTTCAGCCATACATCAATAAGTTGAAATCCCTGATTATATCTCTTTCCCAGGTTTTGTGAACTGTTTCCTTTGTTTCACCATGATAATGACTTATAATATTTACATGAACCATCCTCATCCACTATTAATGAGAAACAATGAAAACAAGGATCTAGGGAATACACCAGATGTTAGGAAAGTGAGATTCAGAACTCCTAGGACAAAAAACAATTTTGATGATACAATGTTCATTGAAAGTGTCACAATCTGAAATTCACTTGTTGAGATACATGGTGGAACCACCAAACATGTTCACTACTCACAAAAAAGAATTGAAATTAATGTTAATTTAAACCAATCCCATGAAAAAAACCCATTTCTTCAAACAAACGTGATGGATTTTTATGACCAGGAATTCCACACTGATACAAAAAAAGATACCTCAATTATTCAAAATTGAGGAATATATAAAGTAATTTTTAGACATCTTCGGGCACCATGGGAATCATGATACTTCTCTCTTCTTAATGAAATTCCCATAACTGATTTTATTAGTGACCATAATATATGGATGTGACAATTTTGACCTTTAAATATTCAAAAAACTAATGGAAACACATGTTTCATTCAACATTACAAATCTATTAATACACATAGAGGTTATTCTCAATACCATAGGAGGAATCAATTCCCAAAACTCAAGAATAATTTATATGGTTTGATCGATTGATGGGTCGGCCATTGGAGAACCACCCATGGACACACATCAAATATCCATCATATTTTTTTGGGGGTGCACACTAGCCAACCAAGAATGTGGATAACTCAGTAAAACTTTTCAATCAGACAAAACCTTTCAAAACAAAACCAAAAACATAAAGGGAACCTACTAAGAGGTAACACAAAACAATTATCCTAAGAATCCACATACCATATTTCAAAACCCCACCAAATGGACCGAAGGCCTTCATTTTTATTGATTTTTGATGAGCCCCATTTCAAGGGATTAGGGAGAACCCTTACAAGGCCTGTAGACTTAGATATTACATGGCCCATAGGCTTAGGAGATTTCATGACTCGAAGGCCTTACGGAATTCAACCAGACTATCTACAAGAAACTACCCCTCCCCAGCATCTGCATCATGATAGTAGCTCTCCACTGTCACATGGTAGTCTATTTAGGCTTCCTATACAAGAACATGTCGGTCCCGATGGCATAGTCATACCCTCTCATTTTGACAAATCCATCTGGCTCTACTCTAGTGAGTGTACCTGCTCTGAATCTTCTTCTGGGGCTGCTCCTTTTTTGTAGTGTGTCTGGGGAAACTGCATGTGGCCTGAAGGCCTTGAGGTTTCCCGAAGGCCTTAAAGGTGGCCCGAAAGCCCTACGGACCCGAAGGGCTGGGTTTTCTGAAAGCTTTAAGGACTCCAAACCCAAACCGCTGGCCCAAGGTGAATAGTTCCAGCTACTACAGTACCGAACAGTACCTGTTATAGTAACTGCTACAATGCCTGCTACAGTACCCGCACAGTGTACAGTACTACTACAGACCCTGCTACATTACTTTAGTGGTGGGATCCGCATTCATTAATGGTATTCAATGGAGTCTCACATTTTCATATTCTAAGGAACATTTGGGAAATCATCCAATTTTCAAATATCCAATGAATGTGTTAACTCAAGAGGATACCAATGGCTTAATCGGAGAATTTCCACTTTCCCAGAAAACATTCAACCAACACATCGATCATCTCAATGAATATAAAATTTTAAAAGATCATAAAACATTAAAAAATATCACTAGTTTCAAAATAAAAGACCATTTTCATACTCCTATGAACAATTGCTTCTGCATTGATGTTTTTAACGGGCCTTGGAGCAGCATCATCCCCCTCTGCCACAGATCTAGGGTTTCTTTGGACCACACTTATCTTTCTCCCTCCGGTATGGGATCGGCTCGTAGAAACCATGGGTTCATCTCGGGATGGGTGTCGTCGCAAAAGGGATGTTCATCAGCGTGCTTCTTGGTGGAGTAGTGATGGTCACCTCGACATGGCTTATTTCCTTCTGTTGTTGTCGAGGTTCGGTGCAGACTCTTCCAACTTCGTGCTCAACATTTCTACTTATCGACGAAGCTTTGGAAATTGGCCCGACATGCTAGTCTCCTCCCATTAATGATGAAGGTTGGTTTGCCTCCATGGTTAAATTTTTTGGGCTAGTGAGGCGCATCCAGGTGTGACTCAGTGATTGATTCACAGTGCTTTGGAGGGGGAAGTTTCTCTTTTTTAGATTCTATGAGTTTTTTCAATCATTTATATTGTGGCCATTGTGAATTTGTTCTACTGGTGGGATCTAGTTTGGGTTGTTTTCGTTCATCATCATTGGCCATTCTCTGTTTTCCTGTCACCGTGTGGATTATTCCGGATCCTAGTGAGGGTGTATCTGCAGTCCCGATCGAAGCAAATCGATGACCAGAGTGGCATTTCTGGTTCAAGATGACCCAGATTTCTTCATCGTCGATGTTCCATCAGTTCGGGGTTAGGACATATAGTCCTTGGTGATGATGGCTTGAACTCGTGTTCTTTGGATTCCCTTTTGGTATTTTGTGGCTGTGGTGGAAGGGGTGCCTTGAGGGGGATGGTAGGAGTAGGTCCAGGATGGTCATTGTAGGAGGATTTGTGTTCACAGAATTATGGATGTTCTTGTGTATGGTCTATTGAATTAGTGGTCCACCCAGACTCAACCATGTGTATCAAGCCTCATAGGCTGTTCCAGAGCTGGCATTCTTCATTACAATGCTTTATGGATTTGGATGTTGAGAGGGTATGGTGTTAGCTGTCAGATCAAGCATGTGCTTTGACACATGAAACATTTTTGATGTTCAGCCTTGCACCGATAGAGGCTTTATTATGATCAAATGCTAGGGAGAGGTAGCTCCATGTGGTCAATTTGGTTTGTCTCGCTAGACCTTTAGGTTGTGATTTTTTTTATGTCGATGATGTCGGTTTGGGTTCCCCCCTTCTTCCCTTAAAAGGGGGGTTTGATTTAAAAAAATTGAAGGCCTTCAGGCCATTGGATGAATACTCCAAAGTTAAATCCCGTAACATGTCACTCCATTCATAACCATTTTCAAATACCAATTCAACTAATTCAAAACTCATTTCAGTGGTTTATAAAATCCCATTTAAATCATATTTATGAAATCCCACCTTCAAATAGTTCATGGCTTATAAACAATCAATTTTTCATAAATCCTATTGTTTTATTAAACAAATTCAAATCTCAATATTCTCATCCTCATTTACTAATAAGTGTTTTTTAAAACCCCACTTTTATAAAACTTCTATCAAAATGATTCTGAAAACTCATTTTAAAATTTTCCCAAAATAGAATAATTTCTGTTTTAAAATGATGTTCTCATAGTTTCCAAAATAAGTGATATCAAATAATTTTTCATAGTTGAGGATGATACAAAAGATCATTTCTGACTCAAAGGAACTCAAAAATATTTATATATAGAATCTAGAATTGATGGTTGACAAGGACATATAGTTGACAGCCATACAAAAATCCCACCGTTGTTATAGAGAGTATTATAGTGTCATGTACCTATATACACATGGATTTCCAAAACCTGAGAGAAAATGAAGAACATTCATCCAACTCCCTTTTCATTTACCAAACACAAAACGACATACAAGAACCAAACACCCCAAATAAAACCCGACATCCCATGAAAACTCGAGTCCCCCCATGAGGCGTTCTAGCCAAGAAACCTACTCATAACCATATCCTCATGTCCTGAGTGTCCTAGCTCTAGTTTACCCATAATCTTCACCAAATATCATGATACAAAAATAGTTTTACCTCCTTTGATACCATTGTTTCACAACCCATGCTAGTGTGTCATCCATCATGACACACGGCCCAGTTTGTGGCATGGTTTTAAGGGAATTTTTTATCCCCATGGATTTTAAACTAGTGTCTAAGTATCAATAAAAATAAATTGGGAATGATTTTACACAAAAATATAATCATAAACAACCAACAACTATAAATTTTCCAAAACTGAATAATCATAATCAAAAATTGCACAACTATTTTAAGATTCAATCATACAATATTTAAAAAATACAAAAATGGAATAGGATAAAAAGAAAATAAAAAACAATCCCAAAATCACTATAAAATTATTGAAACAACACCCTCTATCCATCACCACCTTCAACACTGCACATAGAAGACCTGTAGAAACCTATAACACATCTCCAAACACCATTCATTTACCATTGTCAATCATAACCATGTCTACCTAAACCCAAAGGTGTATGTATTCTGTTAGTCAATCCTAATAGGATGATACCCAACAAAAAGATTCCATTTTATAATCATCATTAGAGAAAAACCTTAAATGTTTTAGAAAATAAATACTAGAAACATTTACATGGAGAACAATTAAAAAATGAAACTTTTTCGATTTTATTTGTTATAAAAAAGTGTATTGTATTACAACAGTATGTGAGATATCACAATATATCACAAAGTCATGGGAAACCCCTATAGAAATTTTCTAAGAGTGGGACCATAGTGAGATCATATGCCAGTTGAATGTGGTATAGTAACTAGACATAACATCATCCTCATGCATGATCCTATTGATATGAGCATCGTCCAAAATTATAGGGGTCTCCAATAATTATCAATAATTATTTTGTGATGTAATCTTCAATCTCTCTGTGTGAATCTTGTCCAAATAGACTTCTGAATCCCTAGAAAACGATTTCTAGTCTTCCCATCAAGTCACATAGGACTCCCATTGTTCTTAATTGACATTTCACATATCACATACTACATCACATTCACTTATACCAATTCCATACAGTAAAATACAAAAGATAAAACACCTCTTCGACAACCAAAAACCACTTTTGAAACCAAATTCTCCCCAACACTATTTTAAAACATGTTTCAATCCACTTTCACAATTTAATAACAATTTTTCATAGTATATAAATATCATCAAGAAGAACAACAAGTGTTTACACAATAAAATCACCCAAATTACTTTAGAAAATAATTTTTATGAATAACCACATCAAATCCATGTCATAGTGGGGTTCACATCATCTACACAATTTATCAAACCTCATTAAGGCAATATAAAGAGAACATATGAAACAAACATGGAACATGACCCATTTTCATTAAAAATTATTTTTCCAATACAAAATCAACTTGAATTTTTCCAAAAACTCTTTTCTCACCTCATATAAAATCCATAGAAAATAATTACGAAATAAATAAAGCATATTAAACTCACAAAACTATGATTAAGCATGGAACCACTTACCTTGAGTGAAGAAACTTCTTTTAAATTGTGGAAATTTTCATCCACTCTTCAATCATACCATTTAGAGTCAATATTAAACCATTAACATCAAGATCAATCAAACAATATTATTATGTAATCTTAAAAATGACATCCAACCCACTGAATAAGTGAAATCTCCCAATAAGGTTGAATAAATCCCTAGAAAAGGTAGGGAAAACAGGAGAGAAAGGAATTACCGGAAGGTTTCATTATTAATTCATGAAAAATATCCCACTAAAATTATGCCCAAGGGAGTATGTAGGAAGTTGGTTGCATGTATAGGGTAGAAAATATTGATGGGGATAGAAATGGGTCATTTTGGTTTATTTCAAAGAAGGGTAGAATGATAGAATCAACCTTTTAATGACCTGAAAATTGTGCATAGTTAGTTCCCACGGTTTTTCTAACTATGTTAAAAAAATTCACCCCTTTCTTATAATAGGATCTTACTGAAGTGTTGCCTCAAATAGACTGAAATACCATTCAGAAGTAGTGTGGTATCTCAACACAAAATACTATCACCCATAACATAGTTACCCCCTGTGAGGGCATACGATTTCCTATAACCATTCGCTAATAATTCATCACATGATGTGTGGAAAAAACCTTCCATGGTTTTACAATAACACATATTAACCCCCAAGGTAATGACATATACCAAAACAAAATTGAAAATGTCTTGAAAAAATCAAACCCGTCATACTCGACTCTCAAGGGAAAACCCAATACATAATCATGATCAGAAACTAACAATGATGTTTTAAAACCCAGGTGTGATAATAAATGATATACAAAACATTACACACCCAACATACCCTAAATCCATCCAACAAGTGGAATGATGGTTTTCATTTGTAAATCAATATAGGTGATTCATGGAATTCACTAATGATAATATTAAATTATAAGGACCATTACACATGCTCATGATTAAGAATATCTAATGACACCAAAACATGCAGAATTCAAAATAGTGGGTCTATTCCCAAAATATCATATCATGGAGAACACTTTGTGAAAACATCTTGAGAGAAACCATAATATCATATAAGTACTCACACAAAACATTCTAAATAATGTGATTTCTATCATAGTTCTATATCCAACCACAAAACTATATTGAGAATAATATCATGGGACTTTAATTTTCAAATAATAATGTCGAACTTCTTACAATGTATCAGTGAGAAAAATAATCTATGACATTATTACAGTAAACTAATTTATAAAAATGTTCAATATATAAAAATATTCACAATTAAAATTTTATAAATAGAATATACATGTAATAAATTCATAATCATTTAGTCCTAAGACACCAACTACAACAAAATAGAAACTATTCAAAAGAATCATGACCAAACAATATCTATAGCCTTGATCATCTATGGCGGAATTGGAGAAGTCCAAGTAGTATCCCCCAACACCTCATGTTATTGCATAGGAATATCTTGGGATTCCTCATCTAGCAGTCTATTGAAGTGACTCCTTGGATGAATATCAATATCATGATGGAAATTAGGAATATAACATATCCAAACAAGTTTCATGGATCACACAAGGTTTTCCTTGGATGATTCATTCATCTTAATGTATACCCCTCTTACTATTAACCAATTTTCCATCCATTGTTATTATCCAAAATCATCATATATATATATATACTGACACATAACTTGATAAGATGAACTAATTTTATGTAATAATGATATAACACTGAAGCATGATAGTATATATATATCATGTAAATAGAAACTATCTAGAAAAAATATCCCAATTCATGGAATACAATTATAAACCCACCATACGGCACAATAACATGTATATACATGGTTTTTGAACCAATGAACCTTTTCATGAATGCATGAGTGCTTCTAAAATATAATAAATAACTTATTAAAATCATTTACATCACTAATGTTGATTTTAATCTTCTATACTTGAAAATCATAATTTCCCACTTAAATTGAAACACTGAGGTCCCCTATACATTTCAGGCTAGGAATAATTATAGTTACTTTTCTTTGGACCCAACCATACTAACTAATTTCTATATTATCATAAATAATTTCATGAGAAAATTATTGTTAGTGAACACGTACATCAGATACCATTTTTTAGCATCGTGGTTTAAATCACCATATTTGACCTACAATGCCATATAACATAATAGATGACTCCTCATACTCAATATGTAGCTGACTATTAGCAAGGGTATCATGTAGAATCATTTGGAAATAATACCATCTCTCATAGTGAATATGATAAATAAATAACCAAATATAATAACAAATAATCATTGTAATCATGAGGAGTAGTGAACTAAATATGTTATTTAATTCAAACAACTGCCACAATAGAATTCATGTCATGAATATAATTATCATACATATGCATAGAAAAAAAATAGATATCTATGTGTCCACCAAAATATATCCTGTATCACTTCACCACCCAGTTCCACTAATGAATTATCTACTATGGGTCTCTTTCCATTCATTAGATCTCATGTAATTAAATCTATAAGCACACTGAAATTTCCTTATAGGGTGTCAGTATGTATACTTACCACAGAAACACTAATCCATCCTCAATAATTATAAAGATTCATAAGAGTGTATAACATAAAAATATATAAATTCACACATAAGAAACAATCATGTCGGGTTTATTTTCACTACCCGAGCCACCCAAAACCTAGGTTATACCAGCTTCAGCTCCACGAGAGAGAACACCCAAAAATCATGGAAATGTATCAATGTTAGAACCAACTTCAACATAATAAATATAATTTTCTACATTGACCTTCTAGGTTAAACTACATCATGTTATCATGACCCAATGATACCTCTAGGTCATGTCACATTGACCATCATGCCCCAATATTTCCATGATGTCCTAATCACAACTGATCATTGTGCAGAATATTATTCTCCCACAACTCGGATAATTCATATTCATGTTTCTTCTAGCTCATGCCACACTAGGTCATTATGCCTCTTTATCCATCTCAGTCCTATATTCATGTCACATGAAACATTTGAACATGGTCAACCACTAAGGCTACAAATCCATGATGAGCCAAATTGTCACATTCACAACATAAAGATATGGAATATACCCTGAATATAATAGGCCAATAGTGGAATCACACATAACATATCATGAGTTTGATCAATTTCATAAATGAATTCATGTGAGTATCAAAACATGGTCTAAAAAATATCATTACGTATAATAAAATAAGTTTTATTATGTAAGGATTATGTTTACACATGCAAGGACATGTATCACAAAACAAGCATGGGACATCCCATTATAAATAACATATCAATAAAACATCATATATGTGTCCCAAAATGATATGTAAAATCCTTTTTCAATGTTTCTAATGTCATTGGCTAGTCCATTTAATGTGTATTCAAACGATCCATGTTTAAACATTATCCAAAAAATGATCGAATTCCAAGGAACCATATTTCTAAAACCATCTATTTATTTTACACGAGGAATAAAGTATTAAATGTGATACTAATTTATGTCCCCTAAATAATTTTCAAATTATCAATTTAGATCAAATCATGCACTATCAATATTCTCTATAAGAATAATTGGAAAAACATATTAAATAATTTATACCTCAAAATTAAGTTAATGGAACTTGTGGTATTTGTTATAAAAATTCTTTTATAATATCATATAAATATTGAAGTGAACGCGAACCAAGGGTCTCTGATTCCATTCCTTTTTTTATACCAGAAAAAATACAATGTTTCGAATACTGAAGGACCAGTCAGTTATGTAGTTTTGGAAATGTACAAATATACATGATATCCATACTATAAAGGAAAAATAATAATACATAATACATGAAAACCCATTGGATCATCATCCTTGAAAATGCATTCAATGATTTATTCTTCATATATCGTGGAATGGAAATGAAATAAGGAATATATATAATGAATATAAAGGGTTATGTATAGTGGAAGATATAATTAATCAATAATAATAATAATAATAATGGGTATTAAAATAAGTAAGAAAACATTTCCTTTAAATTACAGGATATAGAATAATCAATATGGAATGGTAAGTAAAACTCATTACCTTCAATCAATAAACTAATAAGAAAATGAATGAATATTTAATATCACTGTTAAAATATCATCTCTAATAGTAAATAAAATATTAGTGAACATAAGGATTAATTATTAGATTACATGATCTCCAGAGTCATGATACCACTGCTGTTAAGACTATTCAAAATACATTTTAAAAACCATGTGTAGAAAATTGTTTTATTTGTCCAACATAATTTTCCTTATATGAGATAATTATGCATCAAGGGGATATATTTTATTGGTCCCCACCCATAAAATCTTTTCTAAATCAGTCATTATATATCAAATAATCCATTAAATTATTTAATTAGTATCCCCTAAAAGAAAATATCTGTATTGAGAAATGGAGATAGATTTAAAAATATTTCCCACTTAATGAAATAAAATTCAATGTAAACACAACATGTAAAAATGGTATATGATTTGGAAATAATCATATCCATCATACAATAATATTAATATTTTTCATAAATTAATTTTTTTGACATATTATTAGAAGACACTTATGGTTTCATGATAAAGTTAACAATCACAAAAGTGAGTGAGACTATATAATAAAATTCACCACATGATAGTTTTCAAGTAAAATCCCAATAGATGATATTGCTTAATGTGAAACATAAAATACTAGGAATTGTTAATGAATCATGATACTAAATTTCAATTTGGATGTATATACCCCATATAAAAGTGAATCGCTACAAAAAATACCCAATGGAATGTAAATAGAGAGGAAATACATTACCTCACTTATCCTTTTGGATAATATTTTGTAAAAATCATTTATAATAGTTTCAAAATGTTATTAAATAATACTATACACATATTAATATTAACAATATCATATATTATCCCCTAATAACATCTTATAAATCATTCTTTTACAATATATTATTATTTTCATGGTTTCATATCCTAATTTCCTTGCTTTCTCATTCATGTTTTATTATGAGAGATATCGTTCTTGTTCATATTACATGGTTTAATCATCCCTACAATAATAAATATGTCATATGTATCATATTAATACATCAAATGATATTTTATGGCAATTAATTAATGTTGTTTTTGTAAAATAATGTAAGTCGTGATCATGGATATGATAGGTCATATGTATGGATGAATAAATTTTCCATTTCCCTATGATAATTATGGAATAGAATTATGTAACATATGTTGATTCCATAATGATAATAATATCATATTTATTATATTATTCCATTAAATATACTAATATATAACATTTATGTGTAGTGGTTTTGAATAGTGTGTCACAACATTAGGTGAAACTTGTAGTCCACACGTACACAAATGGCGAAACCATATATCATTTAGTTAAAAGGTAATAAATTAGATAAAAGGTATTATCTTTTAATGATGATAATATTTTTAATTAATATCATAATTATTTCTTTTACATCAATTATAATCATTAAAATTATCCTTATCTGCATCCATGTGAAGGGTTAATGTAGAGTGAATCATAATGCTTCATGAGGTATTAATCTATCATACACAGAAGTGATGTTATTTCATCTCCTATATAATTCAAGGTAAAATATATTTGTGATATAACTAAAAAATAGTTATAAATTTGTTATAAATATCAAATATATACTTCACATACATCATCATACCCTACATCACAGGATGGTAATGGAAGAGTGAACGACACTAGTTCGCAGAGTGGTAGTCTGATGTACATGGGAATAATGATTTCAAATCCCATTTGATTGGAATGGAAATTGATCAAAGTCATTCACATATTAAATAAAAATCCCATTATATTGAATACACTATGGATATTATAGAATCATTTTTTAAATAGATTTATGTTTATGGATATAGAAATAAAATAAAGATGTATGTTGAATAATATTAACTCTTCTTCAGGTATCTGTCACAGGTTTAAACTACTTCAATTGTAGGTTAGATATCATACCAAAAGATATTTTTGGATGATTATATGGTTTATGTGTAGTTATTATGTCACCATTTTTATGATTTTAATGCATTTTTATGTGTGAAGAATTTAGGGTAGTGACTGACCATTCATAATTGATTAGGAGTTGAATTCATAGTGTACTCAAAACTATTGACTATTGGGAGGTCCATCATACCTCATGTGGATGAAATATTAATAGTTTATGGTTTTTTGGGATGATATGGTTGATAAAAACATCATAACATAATAAAATACATGTTTCAATCCTTTTTATCTTTAACATCGATGATTTCTTATTTATACAATTTTGAGTTTTCACTCTCGTAACTACTTTTATAACCTTAAAATTTTATATTTTACGTCTAATTTAATGTAATGATAATTATATAATTTTTATAAAATTATTATAAAAATAAAATATAATTTTAAAAAATATAAATCGGTGACATGTTGAAAGTTCATTTTAACATAGTCCCATGTAAGGTGAAAGAACGTCATTTCAATCATATAAATGTTAATATAGTTTTTACTAATTAAGGATCATTATATATATTATAATAGAAAAATTAGTCCCTAAATGGACCATATTATAAATTTTTTTGTCATTTATATGTCCCTTGGAATCATATCAAATTTTAGTAATTGTTAGGAATTTAACAAAATATCAATTATTATAAAATTACATTATTCTCCATTTTTACATTATTCATTTAATTTGTATTTAGAAATATCAATAAAATTTAGGAATCTGAATATATTATATTAAAAACTCTATAAATATATATTAATCTACAACATAAAAGTTAAAAAATAATTAATTCAATTTACTTAAGTTTTTATACTTTATATTCAGTTATGTTATTCATTATTAAATAAATAATTACTGTGTTTGATTTACGTTTTCATTTAAAAAATATTCCATTCCTAAAAGTTAATTGTATATTATAATGATCAAAAAAATAATCAATTTTAAAAAATAATATATTTAAATAAATCTATGTTGGTTTTTTCTCTATCCGAATGCATTATAGATATTAATAGTCTGGAAGAATCCTTTTTTTATTTTACTTTACATAACTTATTATATATGTCACATTAATGGAAACGTTTCCTTTGAAGTGATAAAAATATATATGGATGTCATAAAGGTAGAAATCATTCCATAAATTTGGATTTGGAAAATTTATTATGTCAATTTAACCATAATAATATTTGTTTAACCCCCAATTAAACTGTTTATACCTTAACTGTGGTATTTAATTTTTTCTCACTTCACTTTTCATTATCATAAAAAACTATTTCTTCCATATACTAAATTATAAATTATGTTGATTCCAAATTTGAAAACAATTTTTAAAATTTAAATAATGATAATTGTAAAATTTTATTTTAAAATTTACCCCACATACCTGATGATTAAGTGAGTTTTTATGAAGAAAATAGAAAAAAGAATAAAACTTTTTTTATAGAAAAATACAATATTAAAATGATTCATATTAAAAATATTGGATTAATTTCTATAAAATTTTACTAATGTTACTTTAAAAAATTAAAAATATTATTTAACATTATAAATTATATTCATGAAAATTTATTTTTCAATTAAAACCTAGTGTTTTTCACTATTAATCAGAAATAAAAGGTTTCATAAAAATCCTTTAAATTCACCCAATCCTAATTTCTATATGATGATTTAAATAATTCATTATTTGTTTAATTTTTTTAAAAAAAAATTAAAATTTAGTTTTAAATTATGCTTCCAAAGATTTATTGAATCATGTTTTCATAAGATCGATATTTCATGCATAAAAAACTAATAAATAATTCAAATTTTTATAAATAAATATATAGTAATGAAATAAGGTATTACACTCCCCCCACCATAAATAAATTTTTGTCCTCAAAATTCAAACCTTATCTTCATAATCAATGGTTTGATATTTTAAAAACACATTTCTAACAAACCCAAATCATAAAAGAATTAATAGAGAACCCCCCATAATAAGTAATAATGGGTTTTATGAAATTCATCTTGAATATTCAAAAGACAATGATTTGATGTTGGAAAACATATGTGGGAAATACAAATATATTCATTGGGGATAACACTAATGGACAACGATTAATACTGAGTGATAAAGATCATTTACCATAATAAATTGAGTGATCTAGATAAGGTTAATAACTATAAAACTGTACTAAACAATTGTGTTGAAATTCCACTAACATAAATTAAAATTATGTTAATAGAATAATTTTTTTCAATATCCTTTTCTGAATATCATTGAATTATCATGATAATATAAAATTACTTAATTTAATCCAAATTAGTAGTCACAATCTAAATCTTTGTTTGAGTTTTAATCAATGTTCAGTTCATGTGTTACTATATGGATTTAATGTATTATACCATATTCAATAACTTATCAGAATAACAATATTATATTGATAATCCAATCCATTAATTCTTTATTATAATTATAACAAATTGGATATCATAGGTTAAATAATATATATAAAACATCATATGGTGATGTAATACATTTATCACTAAAAACTCACCCAAAGATCAAAAAATATTCATAAATGGTTAACCTTATTCCACTTCGAAAGGACTAAAATTGAAACCATCATAAATAAGTTCACTAACATTCGAAAATGAAGACATCATTATTCTATCAACAACTATGAGTATCTCATAATCATCACAGAACAAACATGTGATTGCATTCATCATTAATTCTCTCTATAAAATAATAATTACCTAAATTAGCATAAAATATTATTGAAAACATGAATGCTTCATTAGTCCTTTAATAACACTAATATTATCAGATATATTACTTAATTCAAAAACAAATTTACTACATATTTTACAACATAAGACATTTTTTTGAATAATCTCTAAATAATTTAAATATGGTCTGTAATATCTCATTCACTTTATCTATTTTATTAATTTATTTATCCAAAAACAATTATCTCAAATCTGGAATATATTAATGGATATCTTTCCCAAAATCATAATTTTTCCATGAATTTCAACTTATCGCTAATTCAGTTTTCATAGTACCATTCAAAATATGCTTTGAAATCCATTAATAAATTTTAATTTTTTAATGTAATTTTACATTTCATATTTTATATAATTAGAATATAATCAATAAAATAATTTTATGACATATTTCATGGATCCAAATTCAGGAGAATATTAATAATTCCAGTTTGGTTGTATCAATATCATATGGTTAATTATAATCCCATAGATTATTGTTATGTATATTCCATTAATGCTTAAGTATTTCATTTTCATAGTATCCCATATCATTAATATAGAAACACTGAATTACTATTTTTTATTTATTACCATTTTATTCATATTCCTATCGAACCTTTTATAAACACATATAACATCCTTCCTATTACATTCATGTATTTCCCATGGGTATTTTCTTCTAAAGCTATCACGTTTGGGGAAATCCTCCTTTCCCTTCTTCAATTTATATATTATTTTATGTATAGTCCTATTCTTATATACCATTCCTTTAAATCCAAAATTTGTTGAGAATTCATTCAATGTCTTGGTAGATCACATAACAATTTTGTCATAAGAAAAATAATTATGAGATTCCAACACCCATCTAAGACCCAGATTCATCATTTCAAGGAAATGGTTAATTTTGAACTCAATATTGCATATTTAATCTATATAATATCAAGACAACATTGTAATGGGAGATTCATACTCCATACCATTTTCATCTCCTATTATCATTAATCAGAGTGACTTTATATTCGTTTATGTTTTTTCTCATGATGGAAATCTTTTTCAAATAATGTCTCTATGAAATACTTCCATTTCATGAGTAAAATTTCCTCTTCTAGCATAGTAATTTTGATCAATAACCAAAATTGATCAGCATTACATTTGATAAAATACAATGAAAGTTTAACCATTTCCTTTTCAATGCATACTAATTCAATAAATATATATTATAGATTCTTAATCTATTTCTCATCTTCGTTTTGATCCGTACTCCCACTAATTTATTGAGGTCTCCATAAAATAAATCATTTTAACATTGGATAATGTCACTGTGGAATTGATTCCTCAATCTAGGAAATGTTATTTTTTATAAAATTATTAAGCATCCCCAATATATCTACAACCTTTTTAGTTACGATAAAAATGTTATTGGATACCACAATTGGGAAATATCAGCATTTTCCATATGTATTTATAAAATTATTCCTTCTAGGAGATGTTTCTAATAAATTACATATAAAAGATTAGATCATAAATTTATTAATTTCAAATAATAATTTACAAGTCAATATTTTGTGTAAGACTTTTCATTAATTTAAATTTATTCATTCCATTATATAGAATATAAAACATAGGCTTCTTCATAGATATATTTATTTTCACATCATTTATAGTGTTTTTAATGAAAATTTAAATTGTCATTATCATATCCCTAGGGATTTTCATATATTGTGAGTATTATTTTCTATTTTCATTCTCTAGGTTATGATCAGGTCTATCCCAAAGAACACTCTTTAGAGTTATTTCCCTAGGATCACCTATTCTAGATCCATGTCATATTATAGTATCTGGATATGGATGTATTTCTTTGAAAATCAACATAATATCTACCTTATAAAAATGTTATTATATTTTTCTACACATATCCACAATGGAAATATTATAGTTAGGTTCCCTAATCTATTTTTCCTAAATCTGGTTCCCTGTGTTCTTACTAAACATCCTATGATATTGAATTTAATAACCCCAACCATATTAGCCCGTAAAGGGTAACATACTTTAATAAATTAACATAGATACAATGGGACCAATCCAAATAGATTAATCAGTTTGGTTTTTTTTGGAAGCAATATGAATATATGATAATAATTTTACACTTTGAGAAAAAAACAATGCATTATACATTAAATAGAAAATTAACTAAAAACATGAAAACTCATTCAAATATATATTCTTCAAATAATAGGGAAATGAAACAAAATAATGGTAATCTCAAATGCTCAAAAAGGTGTATGTTTTGTTGAATCTATGGCTAATAAATAATATAATTAATAATTTCAACGTTAATAACTGATTGCCCATTCCATTTAAATTACTATATATGGAATAATCAAAATAGAATTGTGAACAAATGAAACTGTTCCAATTTAATAAATAAAATGATATTGAGATTCATCCATATATAATTCCAATTAGATTATCTCAAAGATAATAATAACTGAATTCAAAATTAAGGAAACTCATAATTATTTGATTCCATGATCTCAAGCGTTCGGATACCTCTACTATAAATACCATTCACAAGATTGTTTAAATATAGAAGTTATAAATTTATTTCATTTTCTTGAATTAATTGGTCTCATTATACCCACAGATTCATAGAGGGGATAAATTATACCATTCCCAACTATGGACTATAGGTCCAATTGCTTCCTCTTATATTTAATAATAAATTTAATTAATGTATAAATATTACATAATATCTAACATCTATATTAAATAAATTATAACTCATTATCAATATTTCTCCTATTACTCAAATCACTTCTGTTGTAACAGTGTATTAAAAATTGTATAATTTTAGGAAATATTAATATCCATTATAAAATAATATTTATGTTATGGAAAATGTTATTTATAATGAAAAACTATCACAAAAATCTGATTATTTCATGAGGGAGTTTTCTATCCCAAATGAATTTCAGATTGTAAAATAAATTTCCCACATGGGA
Organism: Viscum album; assembly: GCA_963277665.1. NCBI lineage: Eukaryota > Viridiplantae > Streptophyta > Magnoliopsida > Santalales > Viscaceae > Viscum > Viscum album. The sequence continues at coordinate 324,133,693 of OY728127.1, forward strand.
ATTATCATATAAAAATCCCATGGATGAAATAATTCATTCAAATAGGTAATGTAACATTAATAATGATTTAATAATGAAATTACATGCCGATCAGGCAGTATATAATGTATATAAAACTGAGTTGGCGTATAATAACTAATATCCCTTAATGGAATGACAATTGATATGAAATAAATTACCATACACTTATATTTGGTTAAGAGTTATTTAAATTCATTTTATGTTGTTTTAAAAATGTTATTAAATTATAATAGAACCATATTCATATATATATAATATCTTATATGATTAATTTATTATATATAATAACCATCTATGTAATCATTATTTGTTATTTTCGTGGTATCATGTGTTAATTTCTTGGTTTTATCACTCATGTATTTTATAGAATGATCTGATTCTTGTAAATATTACATAATTTAATCATTTATATAATAAAAATAATGACATAATTATCATATTTAAAAATATAATATAATTTTATGACCAATTGTGATTTATTTTTCTGATAAATTATATATGTTACGATCATGGAGATGGTTGGCCATACATTTTCACAACTAACATTTCGATTTCTTGATGACAATTATAAAAAAATGTGTGTATTATTTTATCCTTAAGTAATTATAATAATACAATATATATCATATTTTCACTTTAAATATACTTATATATATCATAAATATGGTTTTGTGATGAAAAATGAGACACATTGTTTCATGAAGGTAGTAGTCCACATGTACATGAATGACATTATAATCCTTCATTTAGTGATGTGGTGTAAAAGAAAATAATATGTATTATCTTCAGTGAATGATAAATATTCAATTAATATCATACTTTTATCTTTTAAATAACATATAATAAAAAATATTAACCTTATCACGTTCCATGGGAAAACTTTCTGAAAGACAAATTACATCACTTCTCGAGGCAGAATATCATTGTACACATGATTGGCGATATCGTATCTCATGGGGAATGGATGTTAAATATAAATATATTAAATAATAATGATTTCCATATAAATATTCAATGAATGACATATATAATAATTTATATCTATCGTCATACTGAACTGTGAAAGGTTGTAATGAATGAATGATTTTCATCAGTTCCTGAGGCGGAAGTGTATCTTAAACATTAATAATTTATCAACAACATATTTCGTAGAAGGGGATATGGTTTCCGGTCATGAAATTATTATAAAAATGACATATTTTATGTCATTTACTTGTGAGATTTTTTTCGTAATTGTTTAATAATAGTCGATGGATGTGGATATAAATATAAAATAAACACGTTGGTTTATGGACATTAATCCTTCTTCAGGTATCCCCCATAGGTTCGATCTAATTCCATTATGGTTTTTCATTATTCCCATAAAAGGATCATAAGATGATGGGAGGTAATATTTTAAGATATTTTGTTAGGTCTGGGAAAACCAAATGGATTTAGAGGTATAAAAATGTGAAGGGAGTGAGAGACCTTTTATTGTTGATAAGGAGTTGAAATCATTAAAATACTCATAAGAAGTTACTATTTTGAGTTAAATCATACATATAGTGGATCCATGATTGATATTTATGGTTTTTATGGATAATATGGTCCTTAAAAACCTTCAATATGAAAAAAAAACATGTTATAAATTTGTTGTTCCTTAAAATCAATGTTTCCTTATTTTTTCCATTTTTATTTTTCACTATGGTGACTAGTTTTTCAACCTATATAATTTATCATTTCAAACTAAATTAAACTATTAATTAATATATATTTGGTATAAAAGTTTTAAAATATAATAGATAAATTTTAAATAAATCCAATGGTTTTTGGAAATTAATCTTGACATAAGGGTATTTAACGTGGAATCCCTAATTTTAATCTTAATCACACTAAAATAGTTTCTTACTATATAAGGGTCAATATAGTCATGATAATAGAAAATATGATCCATAAATTTAACATTGATTAATTTTGTTAAAAATTTAAAATTAATTTTCAGAGGATATAATATTTAGAAAATTTATATTGTTTAATAAATTATTATTTATTACAAAATAACATTATTGTCTATTTTGAAATAAAAAATTTAATTTTAATTCAAAAATATTAATAAAATTATGGAATTAAAATATATTTCTTCCACACATGTTTAACATGATTTATTAATCAACAAAATCAGTGGAATAAGATAATATATTCATTTTAGTTCACTTTTTCTTATTTTTGTATATGTCTTATTATTTTCTTAATTAAATAATTACTTCATATTAATTTCTTAATTAGTTTTAGAAATTATTTCATCCCTAAAAATTAAAAATATAATATTTTGATAAAAAACTCAAACCTAATTCATAATAATATCTATTACTAAACCAAAGTAACTTTTTCACCAAACTAATGATTTATAGATATTAAAAGTAATGATATTACTTTTTCCCTTTTCGTTACTTTACATATTATATATGTATCATTCTTGAAAATTTTTCTTAGAAACTCATAAAAATAGATACTATTTCCATAAGGGTAATAAACTGGCCATATAATGTGTTATTGATAGATTGGTATGTCTTTTTAACACAAATATTTTTTCTTAAACCTTGATAAATCTATTTTTTCTTTGAAATTGGTAATTAGTGTTTATTATTTTCCATATTCATTTTGTCAACTAATATATTGACCAAATTAGACAATATAAATAATTATTATTCAAAACACAAAATCTATTTTTTAAAATTCAATTCACATTATTGTTGAAAATTAATTTAAAATTATGGCCTCGTATGCGATGAAAACTGGGAATTTAATGAAAAATGATGAAATTATTATAATGTTATAATACCAACATTAAATATGAAAATTATTTGAGTGACCCAAACTAAATTAATTTATAATAAATTGATCAAAAGTAAATTTTAAAAAAATTAAAAATAAAATTTTACATCATAAATTATATTAACAAAAATACATTTTTCAATTAAAATTCTATATTTTTCATGGTTTATCAACACATGAAACTTAGAGAAAAATCCTATAATTAAATTTTATATGATTATATCATAAATAAATATAATTTTTTTCAACAAATTTTATAGAAGTGTATGTTTTAATTTTAAATTTAGTCAGCAAATTATGACAGAACTATTTGTTTTTTAAACCAAATTTCTTTTGCATCATATGTTATCGATTAAATTAAATTTCTTATTAATGAAATATATTACATTGTCTTGAGTTATTAAAATATTAATTTTAAATATCAAAATTATCCAATCATAATTCTATATATTTTTAACTTGATTATTCTCTTATAATTACACTTTATTAAATTTAATAATTCTATATGGATGATTATTCCATTCAAATTAAAATTTCATAATAATATTTTGATAATTGGATGCCATAATGTATCCTATCATAATTTAATGAAATATTCATTTAATAACTCTTGATAATTATATTTTTTATGTCGGGTAATAATAATTTAATAGCTTTTATAACCATCATCACATGAAAACTCAATTATAATTATCCTTGGATAATGGAAAAATTAATTTCTAAAATTAATTATAAAATATAATCCATCATTAATTATTTGATTATATTTTTTTAACAAATTATACATTTTTAATTCATAAAATTTCCTCTTTTTATTTAAATATTATTTTTTACATGAATATACTCATATAATTATCCTCTAATAATTGTAAAAAAATTATATTTTTTACAAAAATATCCATCTATTATTATTTTGTGATTAATTTTCAAAAAATATCCTTTTAAATTGTAAAAAATATAAATTTATAGTTCTTGATAAATTATAACTTATAAAACACAAATTTATTATTTTATTTTAAAATATATTTCTATAGGACCTTATTATGTAATGAAATTCATGGAATAAGACTATTAAAATAATAAATAAAAAAAGAATATGAAAGCACAACTTCATCAGTACATGCTTCATGAAAAAATGAAAGAGGTGACTGCCATATCAAAGAGTTAAAACAAACTGAAGAAGGATACAAATAGATGACAAGGGGTTCATGAAATTTCTCAGATTCAATTAAAAAATCAAAGAATAAGGACTAGATTATTCATCCATTTTTTAAATTCCAAATTCATATAAATTCATCAGGACCAAAATTCCTAATTAACATCATAGTTTTTTTCAATTTCAACATAAAATTAAATTCAATGTAGTTTCATTTGAACCCATTTTTGTGTCGAAAATTTTTAAATGATAAAATAGTTAGGAATACAATGTTTTTTATTTCACCTTGTTCATAAATGGTTGTTCGGGTGTCTGATGTGCATTGTGGAATAAGAAACCTAATAAAAAAGTATATTAAATTAATTAGTTAAATATAATAATAAATATAAATATTACATAACATTACATAAAGTATTATATGTCCAAATACCCAACACAACAAAATTTTGTAACCTTCTTAGTGAAAAAATACATCCATGACTTGATTGGTGGTCTCAGATTCCTCATATGATACCCTTTTGGAGATATTCATTTTTTTAGAAAATAAATATAAGGAAAATATTAAATAAATTATCCTCAAATGTGATCTGACTAATCACCCAATATTCCCAAAAGATGAATTGTTCCAAGAGTATACCCCTCAAAAAATATTTGATGGTGTTCTTTGATTTATCATATAATGCAATATTGAGATATATTCCATTATTTTCAGAAATATGTAATAAAAATTTAAAATTACTTATTCTCAGGAGTGATCATAACAAACAAATGATGCTCACAAATGTTATGTCACACAAAGGTTGAACCCAACTTCTCAAAATTAATAGTGGTTCCAAATTTCATAAAATATAAATCGAATGTCAGATGTTAAATTATTTTCAAAAAACCATACATCCCTAATATAATATATTTTATTTTTTTATTTCATATACACAGAGGCTCTATGGATATGATAATATCACATTAACTTATTACATGGCCTGAAAGTATTTTATTGAATATTACAGTGTGTTAACTATGAATTTACGATTATAAAACTCATTCAAATCATCAATTATGTGATTTTTATTTAAAAACTACACTTTCAAATAAAAATAACAATACTTTATTATGAACAAGGGTTTCTATATTATTTAAAAAAAATATTTAGGTGTTGTAAGGAAATTATTTTGGATGTATTAAAATTAATTTTTGTGTAATATTTTCAAAGTAATTTTGAATATTGAATTTGTATATTGTGTTTTTTTGTACTCATTATTATAAAGTTTTTTATTATACTATACAAATAGAATTATTCATTAAATCAATAATTTATTTTAGTGTTTAAATGGGTGGTACCAATATTATACAACCTCTTGATGAATGGGTAAAATTTTAATATCATGAAAAAACATTTAACCTTTCAGGAAATAATCACAACACATTATGTCATGCGGTCTCAGTAGTAATCCCAACAATATTATCATGTCGAAATGTTTTATGTTTCCTGCACATTATAATGATTCCATAATATTCTGATATTTTCATCATTATTCCCTTATCCCATGTGAATATTTATATAACTCCATATTTTTTAATATAATATTTTTCTTCTTTACTCCAATGTTATACATAATGATATTTTTAATACACTTTATGGGATTTAAAAATCATCATTAGAAATATATAATAATATTATAATGGGTTTCCGTAAAAATAACTAAATTGAAAAATTACGATGAATTTATTTTTAAAATTATTTCTAAATTATTTAATCTCCAATAGATAGTAAAGCAAGAGACATCTAGGTTGTGAATTTTTATATAAAAAATGTAATTATATTTTTATGATACTATGGGTTCTATTACACATACTAATATAAGTATATAATGAATTCACCCAGTAATGTATCCATATAAGAAATAATCAATTGAAATTTTTGAAAAATGTTTAGACTGAAAAAATTAAATATAAAAGTCTTGATTTACTCAAGATATGTAAACTCTATTGTGTCACACTAAACTGGAACTCACAACTGCTCAATAGTAAACCCTCAATAAAAATAATAAAAACATAAAATTATTTATTAGTTTTTTTTTAAATATGGTCATTTTTCATCAAGACTAGAGATGTCTCCTTCCACTTCTATAACACTATCTTTATGAATAAGAAGAAGTGAACTCCTCTATTTTTTCAATAAGGTTTATTATTATGATTTCAATTCTAGATAAACCGTAAATACTTATTATGTAAGGCGACATTGATCAATGTATTGGTGTCAAAATATTATTTATAGGATCCATGATCATGAACCCTATATATCAACTATATTATATATTATATGATTTCCAATATGGTTATTATCATTCTATTTATGTTATGTTATATTCTCCATGTTTTAAGGATTCAAAAACAAATAAGACTTAACCCCATAATGTTGAAACACTAAGAATAACGGTATAATTCCATTAAAATACATATCCATCTAAAAATGACATTTTAATGTTTTTATATCCATAAATCATTATGGAATAAACAATATTCATATACATATCTAATAAACCTATTTTGGTGTCTCCAAAATCTTCCAAATATTATTTCACCCTCATGACCTTTCATTTTTGATGTAATCTTTATGTCATAATTCATATCCCGATACAAAACTTTTAATAAAAAATCATATCCTAATTCATAGTATCTATTAGGGTATAGCCATATAAATTTAATCCATAGTGATAACATAATTATTTAAGACTCCCCCATGAATGAAAAAAATTCGTCAATTTTTCATAATTATGGTTAAATTCTAATTTTTCTAGTTATACCATTATATATTATATCAATCTTATGAAATCAATGATTAATAATGATTCCACAATAATTATCCATACAAAAACTATATTATGGTGAATTTTATAGTTCCTTTTACCAGGATTTTATACACCCTTATAAAAAAATCTATGATATTATACAAACATCATGAAAAAGTAAAACATACGTTCTAATTGAATCCCTGAGTATTTGAATTTATTTAAAATACAATATTTCAATAAATATAATTAAAATTTTCTATATTTATTTTTTCCCATACAGTTGATATGTGGGTAACTAAACTTTAGTCGACTAAATTTTTCCATTTTTTACTTATTCATGATACTTTTTTAGTTATGTATTATGGATGTTTTTATAAATATGGTGTTGTTATATTAAATATTTACCTATGTGGATTGTTTTATATTATTATTATTATAATTTCACATCAATTTTTATTTTTTTAATTCCAGATTTTCGATAAACATGATGAAAACAATAGATTATCATCCCCATGTTTGGGGTTAGTTAGAGATAAAAATAAAAAAATTTGAATATATTATTCAAGATTGAAATTTTTTTCTTGGGGATTAAACACCATTAATAAAAAATTCAGGAAACAATAGTCACAATCCTTATTTTTGATGTATGTATTTGATTAATTTTATCAAAATACATGATATGTACACTAATTATGTAGTAAAATTTTAGATATCGCCATTTTGGTGCCAATTTTAGTGAATTATTTGATTGAACATATTAAATTGATCAATAAAAAATTTAATTTTTATTTCATCCAAAATAATAATATACAAACAATTACTAATAACAAATAGAATATTACAAAAGAGGTCAAGCCTTTTTTGGAGTGTCCCTTATTTTGGAAATCATGAGATTATCTAGTAGAGAACATATATGTCTTCATATAATTTACCTTATATGATTATTTATTTTGTTCTAGAGATGAATTAATACATTATTGAACAACCTCATAATGTTGGACTCAATCTCTCTGTTTAGGAAATCCTAGTTTTATCATTACTATTTTATCATTATGATTATTTTTTACATTGGTATTGATACAAATTTCATGGAGAATGGTATTTATATTATTTTTTAGTAATAAAATATTCTAAGATAAATGGATATTTCATTATATTCAGTTTCATGTCAGTATGGAAAAAAGTGGTTATATAGTAATGGTAATCACATATGAGAAATAAAAGTTCAAATATTTGTATAAAAGGGGAATTATAAGGAAATTGTTTGAAAAAAAATTCATGGTAGAGAGAATTAAAACATCGCTATTTTGAAAGGAAACAAATTTATCTTGTTTTATAATATTATGTGTTCGAATTGATTCATGTAGTTAAAACCAGTTTTATGAATAATTAATATACATAAACTATATATCATGAAATGTTGGTGTGTCAATCGAACATTTGTAGTCGTTGTACACTACACAGCTAAGTTAAAAAAAATCTACATACCCTTCATATTAATTTTGTTTTCATGGAATATTTTTTTAATATAATAAAACAATTTTCTACATTTATATAGATCTCATTTAATACCATCAAATGAGAATGACCTAAATATATAATATATGATGATTTTATTTATGTTCCTCACTACAATAGCATAAGGTTGTCTCTTTAAATTAATATCATATTAAACTGCATATGTTTTGTGCAACACAGATATAATGAATGAAATGGCTAAAAAACCCACAAAATATTAAAATTATATGAATAATATAATCATTACTTAATAAAAATAAAATAATAAAATAAAATAAGGGCATGTTATTTCTTTGAATAACATCTGAATAAATAATGGATTTTTAATAACTATTAAAAAATAATTATTTTTTACCAAAACAACATTGTAACACCCCCGTATTTCACATTACGTTATTTCTTCAAAGAAATTCAATAACTTGCACTACACGCAACACTGGGTTCGAGAGCACCACAAGATTACCAAACTAGCCGTTGAAATGCAGTAATGATTTGTATTAAACGAATATTGAACTATATATAATCCTTATAATTTTATAATCCATATCATAATTTTCTTAGACATAATGTAAGAATAGATTTATTTTTTCAGGTAAAAAAAGTATTCATTTCAAAAAATGCACTTTTACCACCTTTTAATGATGATCCTTTTTTTAAATCTAATATTTGAAACATTTATATATTATATTTGACAAAATAAACTTCTTATTTAGAATCATCACATAAGAATTTAGTTTCATTAAATTTTTGGTTCTTTTCTGATAACTTTCATATTTGGGTGAATAGTGAAAAATATTATATTTTAACTGAAAACAAATTTTTTAATCAAAATAATTTATCATGTTAAAATATACATTTTAATGGTTTTGAAGTATAAATAGATTATATTTTTACCATTTAATCTAATTCGGGTCATTTTATGTAATTTTACTTTGAGATTGGACATAAACAAGTGTCAATATATTGATAGATATTGTTTCTTAAAAATACGACTTTTGGTTTTGACAATGGGAATTAATATTAAATAAATAAATGAAACTTAAATGTTTTGAATTTGGTAAAATAGACATCATTTTGGAACTCGGAATATCAAAATTAGATTAGGTTGAATTTTTTATATTTTTTTGAGAGCTTCTCATTTTTGATGAGTAGTGAAAAATACTAGACTTTAATTAAAAACAAACTTTTTTTAATCCAAATAATTTTTAGTAATAAAATATACAATTGAGTGGTTTTAAATTATAGTTAGAAAATATTTTTACCATTTAACCCAATGTTGGTCATTGGACCTAATTTCACATTTATACTAGACATAAACAACTGTCAATCATTTGATAGTTATTATTTCTCAAAAAACACGCTTTTTGTTTTGACAACAGAAATTAATTTGAAAATAATTTCTACCACTTCTGTGTTTGAAATTTGGAAAAATGGATTCCATATTTGGGATCAGGAGGTCAAAATTGTGTAAATAGATAACTTTTTTTAGACATTATGAATAATTACATCGGTAAATTTTTTATTGACCATGGTTAAATGGTAAATTCAGTAAATATGGGTAAACAAAATATATTATAATAATATTAAATTACCCTAAAACGTGTCCCAAACCTATTGGTTGATACATGTCCGACCATGGGAATCGTTGGGCCGATTTTGGGACCCCGTGGAGCAACTTCTAAGTGAAAATGACACTTTGTATTAATGAAGTAAAAGTAAATACAAAATGACATAAGCATTTATGTTTTAGCAAAAAAAATACATAGGGTTATATAGGTTATATTTTCGACTATAAATATTCATTATAACTCTAAAAATATTTCCTACATAATGTTATTTTATTTATTATTTTTAGACATTGAATAATTAAATTTATTTATGACACAATAATGATGCAGTATTTAATTTATTAATGAAGGAATAAAATAATTGGTATTATAAATGTTTAAATAAATATAATTTGAAAGTTTTGATGACATCCAAAAATTTTATTGGTTAATATGACATGTTAGTATTGCTTAAATTAATTTTTTTCTAATTAATAATGTTTTAATGATTTTAACAAAATCAATTATTAGATAGTGTCAAAATTGACATAAAAGAGTTTTTAAAACAAATATTATATTATTAATTGATATTATATTTTTAAATATTTATGGATCATCAAAAGTACTTATATAATGATATTTTTATTATTAATGGACCACTTTGGAGTCTATTGGAAGTATATAGTAAGTTTATTAACTATATTATATAAAAATACAAAGAGACGTGGTAAATGTCAAACTAATTAACTGAGAGTTAAAACTAAAATATATGGTTAATATAGTAACCCAAACCAGTCTAAAACTTATTGGTTGAGTGATTTTTGACACATCACAACCATAGACTCTAAATAATAAACTTTTTAGCCATTATAAATTTAATATGAGTTTATCATTAAATAATATATCTAGATTTTCCTATGGTTCCCCTCACCCCTCTTATAAAAGGGAAATCCCCTTCTCTATAATTCACAACTTCAAAGCCATTTGAGTCGGACAACCACTACCCAAATATCCTCCCAACTATCTTTCCTTCATCCTATATGCCTTCCTTTAGTCATAAAGTAATCCTATGGAGCCCTTTTTATCAAATCAAAATGAAGAACCCAAAGAAGAGATAATAATTTCACCACCCTCTTTCAAGTTCCTTTATTCTTCCACTTCTTCTTTCTTTGTTATTTCCATTATAAAATAATAACTCCAGTATCATCTATATAATGTGATGTTTAGTTGATGTAAATAATAAATATAGCATGATACGGATTCTGTATATATGATATAACATCCAATTATATTTTATTTTAATATCAAAAGAATGATATTGTCACCCGTGCCTACATACGAACTACCGTCTCCACGAACGCTGTGAGATTCATTCCCCATCAAATCAATTCAAGTATAATTCTCATTTTATGATTAAAAATAATGTTTAAGGACTTGATATCATTCTGGATATGAAGAAGATAAAACCGATCCATAACAAACATGGCTTATGTAACAAAACATATAAAAGAAAATGAGTAAGTTAACACCTAAAATGATGATAATACTAAGATATTATTAACTATGAAATGTTAAAAGATCATATGTGATTTCATATTCATGTATATGATTCTTGAATAATTTAATAACAATTATTTCACCATTATACTGGAGATTAACCTACGCTCGACCGAGGAAAAGTATAAGGTATGAGTTTATTTCACAATCTCTTCATTATCCGAGATTGTTTATATGTAATTATCTACTAGGACCTCTTTATCATCCACATCCATGTTTCTTAAAAATGTATTTCAAAACATTATAACTATTTACTAGACTATGGGTTAAAGTCATTTATATCATTTTTTGAAATTTTATAAAATGTTTTGAAAGGAATCTTTCCGTCATTTTCCAATCAAGGTCCTTTTTAACCTTTTCGACAAAATTAAGGTAAGAAAGTATTTTTTTAACTTATATGGTGGTTGAGGATATTTTCCACCATTATAAAATTATCGAAGCTTACCTTAAAAACTTATAAGAATATTTTCAAAGTAAATGTTTTCTTTTATAATTATGTGAATTTTATATGATTAAAAAAAGAGATATTTCTCTCAAATAGTTTTGATTTCATCTATGTCAACATCCTTTATTGATTTTAAGCTTATTTGAAGTTGATTTTTTATGATACAAATCTTCTATTTTGTTTTGAAGGTTTTGTGAAATTTTTGACTGTGGATGTGTTATTTTTATACCATTCATGGTTTATGGAGAAAGTATTGACATTTCGAATGCTAGTTTTAATACGAATGATTATGTTATATTTAAACCTATTCATATGAGGAAATGCATTGGACTTAGTAAGTGATAGGAGGATCCTGCTATAGCGCCTCAATGCATCGGTAGGTCTCATGAGACAAACTAGTTTCTCGATACAAGGGCTTGAAAAAATATTATTTGTAGTCTTGGCACAAGGCCTTGACTATGTGGTTATGATAGTCTGGCATTATGCATTTCATCATTATTAAATTGGTTATTGATATTTCATGTGATTATTCGACTAGTAGAATAACCATGTGAGTAAGTAAATTCCATTATTTCATTTTATTTTTTCCATATAATACTGATGTTCATGTTTAAAAGGATTTTGTTTTAGTTATACATTACCTTAAATGGTTATGCTTATTTATGAAATTTTCCACTATATTGTTATCCTTACTGAGCATATGAGATCACCCCTTTCTATGTTTTATTTTTCCCGGGATGTGAAGAAGTATTTTATGAATGACCTGCATGGATAGTATGAGGGGATATGAGTGTGGCCTATGGAGACAAGATGTTGTTTAGTTTTTTCATTTTATGATGTAATGTAAACTTTAGGAATGTATCTAATGATTCCAAGGATACTAAACTAATCAGTCTTCCAAGACTTGGTCTTTTGTGATCATACCAATGTTATATAATAATGCACTGTCTATGGGTAACTTGGGTCGGGGCATTACAGTTGGTATTAGAGGAAGTTTAGTATAAACCTTGGAAGCTGGATTTAGATAAAATCTGATTAGAGCACAAAGTCCTAAGATTGAATTTGAGGATTAGTATAGAAGAACATCATAGAATTTTGGTGTAGTGGAAATTTTGTGAGTTTTTCAAGAAATACATCTCTGTCTGGATACGAGCAGGTAGAGGAGGCTCTGACACAGATGTACCTAGGGGTAAAACATGAAAACACCACATTGAGCTAGACTCAAACTGGAGCCGGTGCACAACAACAAGCCTTGCTGCATTCTTGGTTACGACACTCCCGGGGGATATGCTTAGGATAATTCTTCATTTTCTTTACAAACCATTATGAAGGGTTTATGAGTATATACTTCCTCAACGAGAACATTTTTATGATTATTGATTATATCCATTAACTGTTCAATCTACGTTTGGTATTTTAAATGTTTGGAATTATTCAATTCAATTCATAAACTAACCTAATGTATGCCATTGTATAGAAATGGTTCCCAGTAGAAGGATTGTGAACTCCCGGAATACATATTATCCAAAGAGTAAGAAGGATCATATCTTTCACGGTATTAAGCCAACATTCAGAAGGAAAATTGTCTCCCATTTATTCTCAACATATGAAGAAATAGTATCATGGGTAAAGAAGATAAGTAAAGAATTCTATAAGTCCTATGGATTTGAAGGGAAGCAAGAGGAGAAAAGGATGGAAGAGAGAAGGATGGATAAAGGGAAAAGAATAATTTTCCCATATGTGATAACTGTGGGAAGAAACACCCTAGAACTTTCCTTAAGGGAATGGGAGTCTGTTATAAGTGCTGAGAAAAAGGAAACCATGTACGTGACAACAAGGGTAAGAAAAAGGATTCCACTGTACAATGCTTCATCTTCAAGGATTTGGGACACTATGCGAACCAATGTCCAAATTATCAGAGTATGCTCCAAATGATGCTATTAGATAATAATCAAGTTATTATACTAACACAGATGAGGAGAAATGATTAGAGTTCTTATGTTGTTATTAAAGAATTATGTAATTTGAGTGTTGTATCAAAGATGTACCGGTTATAATAATTATGGAGTATATAAGGATTGTACGGTCGTACTATTTCATTAAGGACATGTGATTGTGTAGAACCTAGAAAAGTGACTCAATAACAGGTCAATTTTTTGGAAAATATATTATTGAGAGAAAGATAAACCATAATATGGTTCTGATACTGAGGTAGTGATTTTGGAATTATACATGTTTGATTTGGATAAATTATATTGGATATTCTTGACTACCTTGACACTGATTAATGAATTGTATATTCCATCATTGTTTGAGTTTACATTATTTTTGGATAGAAGGAGTATATCCAATATTCTACAATGAATAAGGGAGAATGAATGTAATCAATAAGGTTTTATGGTAATTCAGGCTATTGTAGTGTTTTAAAAAATCATAATGAAGGTGTTCACTAGTTATTATGAGGCAAAAAGGATTTTCATTGTGTTTAGCTTCCCTATAAATTTTGGACTATGATTTTTGAAAGAAGTATTTTTAATAAGTATAGTTTGAGATAATTTTTGGATTTCCATAAAAAGGAAAACCCCGAGGTCAGGTGGAAACACGTCACGTCCTGGATTGAATAATGTATTTTTTCTAAAGGGTCTGGTAGATGAATTATAAATTCTTCTTTTTTGGAACCCTATACGAATTGGATAAATAGAATATATTTTTTTCTATTATCTTTTAGGGTGAAAGATGAGTTTGTGGTAGAGATTAGTTAAAGGATGGAACTATACATTTCAAGTATATATTTTTCTTCTCTTATTCTATGAAGAAGTTAATTCTTAAAATTTAGGAAAGGGATCTTAAAACTAAAAATGTGTTATCAAAATACCTTATGTTTTGTGGAACCAATGATATTTTAATTCATCATAGATTGATGGATTTGAGGCCCCCAATTCTACAATTGTTTGGACTGATGACCCCAATCAATCCCTATAAATATTTATGTTTTTCCTCCAATTATGTGTCTCTAATTTCCACCAATGTTCTCCAAATTGAGATCATAATTTGGTGGTTACTTTTTCATTCCCCTTTTCCTCTTATTAAGATTAATTTTGTTAACCCAATTTCCGATGTGGTTTTTCCCGCAAAGGTATTTTCTATTTTCAACCATTTATTTTCGAAGAACAATTTCAAATTTCAAGGACACAATTTATTGAAGTAGGGAAGAATGTAACACCCCAAGATTTAATAGTACCTTATTTATTCAAAGAAATTCAATAACGTGCATCACATGCACCACCGGGTTCGAGCGCACCACAAGCTTACCAAACTAGCCGTTCAAAAGCAGTTATGAAAAGTATTAACTTAATATTGAACTATATATAATCCTTATAATTTTATAATCCATATTATGAGTTTCTTAGAGATAATCTATGAAAAATTCATTTTTTCAAATAAAAGAAGTATTTATTTCAAAAAATGCATTTTCCCGACCTTTTAATGGTGATCCTTTTTTGAAATCCAATATTTGAAAAATTTTTATATTATATTTGACAAAATTAACTTTTTCTTTAGAATCAGTACATAATAATTTAGTTTCAATAAATTATTGGTGCTTTTCTGATAGCTTTCATATTTAGGTGAATAGTGAAAAATACTATATTTTAACTGAAAATAAATTTTTTAATCAAAATAATCTATAGTGTTAAATTATACATTTTATTGGTTTGGAAGTATAAATAGATTAAATTTTTACCCATTAATCTAATTCTGGTCATTTTATGTAATTTAACTTTGAGATTGGATATAAACAAGTGTCAATCTTTTGATAGATATTGTTTCTTAAAAATACGACTTTTGGTTTTGACAATTGGAATTAATATTAATTTAATAAATGAAACTTATATGTTTTGAATTTGGTAGAATAGACTTAATTTTAGAATTTTTAATGTTAATATTAGCTTAGGTTGAATTATTTGGTATTTTTCAGAGAACATCCAATTTTTTATGGATAGAGAAAAACACTAGACTTGAATTAAAAACAAACTTTTTTAATCCAAATAATTTATAGTGATAAATTATACTATTGAGTGGTTTTAAAGTATAGTTAGAATATATTTTTACCATTTAACCCAATGTTGTCCATTGGACGTAATTTCACATTTAAACAAGACATAAACAAGTGTCAATATTTTGATAGTTATTATTTCTTAAAAAACACACTTTTTGTTTTGACAACAGGAATTAATTTTAAATTAATTTCTGCCAATTCTGTGTTTGGAATTTGGAAAAATTGATTCCATATTTGTGATTAGGAGGTCCAAATTGTGTATGTAGGTAACTTTTATTTTTAGACGTTATGAATAATTACTTCGGTAAATTTCTAATTTACCATAGTTAAAGGGTAAATTCGGTAAATATGGGTAAAAAAATAATATTATAATAATATTAAATTACCCTAAAACATGTCCTAACCCTATTGGTTGATACATGTCTATCAATTTTCATATTTGGGTCGATTTTGGGACCCCATGGAGCCACTTGTAAGTGATAATGACACTTTATATTAATCAAGTTAAAGTAAATACAAAATGGCATAAGAATATATCTTTTAGAAAAACAAATTTTATATTGGATTATATATGTTTTATTTTTGACTATAAATATTCATTATAACTATAAAAATATTTCTTACATAATGTTATTTTATTTATAATTTTTAGACATTGAATAATTAAATTTATTTATGACACAATAATGATGCAGTATTTCCATTATTAATGAAAGAATCAAATAATTCGTATTATAAATTTTAAAATAAATATAATTTGAAAGTCTGGATGAAATCCACAAATTTTATTGGTTAATATGACATGTTATTATTACTTAAATTAATTTGGTTTAAATTAATAAAGTTTTTACGACTTTAACAAAAATCAATTATTAAATAGTGTCAAAATTGACATAAAGGAGTTTTTAAAACGAATATTATATTAATAATTGATATTATAATCCTAGAAATCTAAGGTTTGTCCAAATGACTAATATAATGATATATGTATCATTAATGGACCACTTGGGTGTCTTTTGGATGTATATAGTTAGTTTATTGACTATATAATATAAAAATACAAAGAGAGATGGTAAATGTCAAACTAATTAACTAAGAGTAAAAACTAAAAGATAAGGTTAATATAGTGACCAAAACCTGTCGAAAACCTATTGGTTGAGTGGTTTTCAACCCATACCCACCTTATCCTATAAATAATATACTTTTTAGCCAATATAAACCCAATATAATGTTATTATAAAATAATATTTCTAGCTTTTCCTAAGGTACCCCTCACCCCTCTTATAAAATGGCACTCTCCATTCTCTCTAATTCACACCATCAAATCCATTTGGCTCGACCAACCTCTGCTCAAATATCCTACCCAATATCCTCCCTTCATCCTAGAGGCCTTAATTTAGTCATAAATACATCCTATGGAGCGCTTTTGATCAAATCAAAAAGAAGAACCCGAAGAAGAGGTAATAATTTCACCACCCTCTTTCAAGATCCTTTCTTCTTCCATTTATTCTTTCTTTTTTATTTCCATTATAAAATAATAACTCTAGTAGATTCTATATACTATGATGTTATTATAAGTATGGTACAACCATATTCATTATTCTATCTATCCATTGAATGACATGTCACCATACGTGTGTACGTACGACTTACCGTCTCCACGTCATGGTGTAATTGTTATTCAAATCATTATTATTTGGATGGGTATGATAATGATTTCTAATTGATGTAAATAATAAATATAACTTGATAATTATTCTGTATATATTATATTACATCCAATTATATATTTTTCTAATATCCAAAGAATTATATTATTGCCCGTGCTAACGTACAGACTACTGTCTCCACGAACTCGACGAGATTCATTCCCCATCGTATCAATTCAAGTACAATAATCATTTGATGATTAAAAATAATCTTTAAGGAATTTATATAATTATGTATATGAATAAGATACAACCTATCCATAACAAACACGGCTTATGTAACAAAACACATAAAAGAAAATGAGTAAGTTAACACCCGAAACGGCGATAATACTAAGATATTATTAACAAAGCAATGCTAAAAGATCATATATGATATCATATTTATATATATTATTCTCGTATAATTTAATAAAAATTATTTCACCATTATACAGGAGGTTAACCTACACTAAACCAAGTAAAAGTACTAGGTGAGGGTTTATTTCACAATCTCTTCATTATCTGAGGTTGTTTATATGTAATTATCTACTAGGACCTCTTTATCATCCACATCCATGTTTCTTAAAAATGTATTTCAAAACATTCTTAATGTTTACTAGACTATGGGTTAAATTCATTTATATCCTTGATTTATTTTTTATAAAATGGTTTGAAAGATATCTTTAAATCATTTTCCAAACATGTTCCTTTTTAACCTTTTCGACAAAATTGAGGTAAGAATGTATTTTTTTTAAATTATACGGTGGGTGCAGCTATTTCCTCCATTATAATATCATAGAAGATTTTATTACAATCTTATAAGAATATTTTCAATGTAAACGTTTTCTTTTATAATTATATTTCTTTAATATGATTTCAAAAAAAGATATATTTCCCTCAAATAGTTTTGATTTCATCTATGTCAACATCATTTGATGGATGTTAAGATTATTTGAAGTTGATTTATTATGATACAAACCATCTATATTATGTTGAAGGTTTTGGGATATTTTTTTACTGTGGATTTGTTATTTTTATACCATTCATACCTTATGGATATTGTATTGACAATTCTTATTCTAGTTTTAATACTAATGATTAGGCTATGTTTAAACCAGTTCATATGAGGAATGCATTGGATATAGTAATTGACGAGTGGAGACCTATATAGCTCCTCAATCCATGGGTAGGTCTCATGAGACAAAATACTATCTTGGCATAAGGCCATGAAAAAATTGTATTTGTAGTCTTGGAACAAGGCCTTGTCTATGTGGTTATGATAGTCTCCCATTATGCATTCCATTATTATGAAAGTGGTAATTGATATTGCATGTGATTATTCGACTAGTAGAATAGCCATGTGAATAAGTAAATGGAATTATTTCAATTTATTTTTTCTATATTATGCTAAAGTTCAAGTTTAAAAGGCTTTTGTTTTAGTTATACATTGCCTTAGATGTTTATACTTATTTATGAAAGTTTCCACTATATTGTTATCCTTACTATGAATATGAGATTGCCCCTTTTAATGTTCTATTTTTCCTTGGATGTAAAGAAGTATTTTATTAATGACCTATAGGGATAGTATGATGGGATATGAGTGTGGTCTATAGATACAAGATGTTGTTGTAATTGTTTTAACTTTATGATGTATTGTACACTTTATGAATGTATCTAGTGATTCCAAGGCTTCTAATCTAATCAGTCTTTCAAGACTTGATCTTTTGTGATCAAGCCAAATAACTTTTGATATATTGTTTTTTAATTTAAAATATTATTTACAAAAATATGAATTTAAATTTGATGAAATTTACAACATTTTGAGATTAAAAATTTTATCATTAGAATATGATTAATTTTCAAGATAATTATAAAACAAATAATCATTAGGTGAATTATGAAAAATAAAACTATTTTCAAATTGGCTTTATTTTTTAACATTAATAATTTAAAAAAAATTAAATAAATACTTGTAATGTAAAATTAATCAATCAAGAATTATATATATATATATATATATATATATATAATTTATAAAACCCATGTTCAATGTTTTGGAATCATATGTATTTTTGTCAATAAAATTTTTTCTTTTACCTGAAATAAAAAAATAATTATTATCATCAAATAAATATATTAAATTCTAAAAAAATTGAATTTCATATTTTAGATCATCATGTATATATTATATATTAATAAAAAATTTATTTTTCCAAATAAATGTATAACTACAATGATTAATATTAATTAGACTGATAATGACCAAACTATTACATTAAAAAATTATTTTATTATCATTGTGTAATTCATATTTAATCAAATAAATTAATCCTTTATCTATATTGAATATAATATAGTTTTTAAATATATATATAAATACACTAACATACATTAAATTTTCAAACAATAATAAATTATAATCTAATCTGATAATGGTAAAAATATTTAATTTCTTCTAACCCATTTTTCAATACATGTAATGTTTTAACTAAAAATTTATTTATGTATTTTATATGAATTGAATTTTAATATAAATATAATAATTTAATTATTTTAATATAAATATTTGGTTATCAATGATACCTTATATTTTTTATTATATATCATCTAGTAGAGTAAACACTAATAACCAATGTAAAATAAAAAATGGAAATTTTTTAAAATAAAGTGGAAACTGTTTGAAAAATATTCAAGACATGTAGTAAAATGGGTTTTATAGGATTAATATACATCATTATAATAAAAAAAATTATTCATCATGTTTAAAATCATTGACCGTTTAATTATTTCATTACCTTTTTGAAAATTAGGGATGTTCACAGATGTTCCCTTTTCATCATATATAAATGTGGATCACTCCCAGGGTCTAAAATATTAAAAAAAATAATCAAAATACACATGAATCTTGGCTAAATTTTACACTCATAGAAGTAAATTTTCTTACCTAAATCCCATGGTCCCCAAAATTAATAAAGATCCTGTCATTTTTATGGATAACTTTTGGATAATTTTCATAGTAACGATGTTAACATTACTTTATCGATACAAATTTTTTCTAACTCATTCTCTTACAAATGTATCCTAAAATAGTATTATAACAAACATTTGAAAACTATATACTATTTTTTATTTTAATGGAATAAATTATATAAATTCAATTATATTAACTTTAAAAATACTAAATAATAATTTTCATACATTTTTGGCAGACTAACAACACCCGAGATAGGGGTGCTTTGATATCCATAACCAAATAAGATGAAATTTTTTAAAAAATTAATGAAGGGTAAAATTATATTTCGCAGAAATTATTAATATTATATATATCAAATTCCCTCCCACCAAGGTCACTGTAATGATGGGAGAGAGAGAGAGGGAGTGAATCCTCAGTCCATCCCTTAATAGTCCTTGTGTTGAGGTCTACTTCCAAGTGTATAAAAAATATTACATTATGAGAGGCATTACCATTTATAAAAAATAAGATCAGAATATTCGGAGAATCATCCACAATAAACTCCATGAAATAATAAAAATATCCAATGGATCGCACAATGCATGTATAAATGAAACCGGTAGACATAAAATATTCAAAATTAATCCTATAGCAATAAATGCTAATGTAGCGACCTCACGACAACTCCAGCGGTTTGAACAAGAAATGCCCTGCGTGGTCCACAAAGTCCTCATGGAATCATGAATGAAGACTTTTTATATGTATTTTTATCGTACTACTATACTAATAATTAATAATAAGGTATCTCACTTATAATTAAACGGGGATACTAATGCACCCATGTGAAAATAGTAGAACCAAACATCACCTAACATGTATAATAACAAAAATCATATAACAACCCTACTCATTATTACAAACATAAACAAGATTTATTACATAAAAAACATTACTTGATACAACATAGAATATCTAGATGTATAGTCTCTTTGTGGATTAGGAACCATACATAACAACATAGAACATAAAACCCAACATCTTTATTGAAAACGTCCTTTACATGACCACAACATTCCCTCGTACATAGCATTGCATGGGATAACCTGAGGACATGAATAAGGAAAGGGTGAGCTATAAATCTCAGTAAGGTATTAAATAAGGCATAACTTGAAGAATATATTGCATTTAAGGAAATACGCATATCAATGAAGCATAAGAGAAACATGAACATAAATTAATGATATAGAATGATTAACATAACATGGAATTGTGGAAACAACACTTAACATGGTATTAGCATGTGCCACAGATTTGTGCACATGGAGCATTATGAAACCCACATTGCACATGAATTATCATGAGTAAACCCTCATTACACTTGACATATCATTATACTAATAATTACCCAATGAATTGGAGCGCTATCAGGGTGAACCCTTCTTAATCATTTCATTTCATGAATAGGTGTGCCATAAGGATCCAATATCATGGATTCATTAAACATAATTGTTTATTTTATGATAAAGGCATGTGTAATTAATACATGAAACTATATAATCAATATGTAAATGTGTATAATGGTGAATACCCTTTATAGTGAAATTTGCATGGAATTCACAACACAATTTCTTTGGCTTGTAAAATCGTGGAGCAATTTCGGCAGCATAACGGTGTGTCATAAGAACTCATAAAAATGGTTGATGAGATGGAAAGGGGTGTCTCATCATATTTACCTTAAATGGACTGTAAGGGGTTCATATTGATACATTTCCCAACTTATGTAATTCGTTTTAGTTGCATAACCTAAAAGAATTTCTAGAATGTAAATGACTGGAGGGTAATCCACTATAAAATATTGGCATAGTAATGAGTGTACATGGGATGAATTAATGAGAGAGAAAGGGGTATCTCATCATCAAAACATAAGGAGTGAAGAATGGGGTAGGTAAAAAATCATACCCCAACATTTTTAATTGAAAACAAAATGGTATAACAATATAATGAAATCTGGAAAAAATTGAGAATGTAAGAAATCCCTTACATGGAAATGTGATCCCAAAGGCTTGGGAGTGGCTTGAGAGAGGCTTCTTCAGAGAATGGGGAAATATGCAAGGATTCTAGAGAGAGGAATTCAGAGTTTCTCGAGCTCTATAGACTTTAAGTGTGGATTATTTTGGAGCTTGGGTGGGTTTATATAGGACAAGAGAGTGAATTATTTATTATTTAGGTTTTGGCCCCCACACATTAATCTAATCAAAACTATAATCCAAACCATGGGGTTTTCCAATGTTTTATTAAAATGGGAGTGAAAAACATAATTTATAAGGCCAATGGACAAACTTCTTAAAATATTAGGCTTTCTTATGTGGAGGTGAGTCACACTCTAAAGGAAATCATCTAAAAAATTAAAATTTCTAATATGTCTTGGAGGGTCCACTAAAGCATTGTAAAATATTTAAAACCTAAAATATCATTATTTTAATCGTAGAACATATATTATAGGATCATCTAATATATATTATTTTTTTACATCACTATTGGGTCATTATGATGTCATAATACAAAATATATAATGAATAAGTCTTTAATTTTTTACCCAAAATTCAACTATCTCAGAAAACTATGAAGAATTCACCGTTGGATAATTTCAAAATACTGATTCCAAAAAAATATTCATTATATGTAAATATTTTTCTAAATATGTGAATTTTTACTTATATTATAGAATCCAACATTTATCAAAATTTCATGGGTTTTGGGAAAAAATATTTTTCACAACATAGTAAAAATAACAATTGTATTCATAAAAATTATATGATAATTTATATTTAATAAAAGATAATTTTGTAATAATATTTTATTAAAATAATATTTAATTGAACAATCCATTAATTCATCAAAATATATTTCTTAATTTAATATTAACTAAAAATACTATTTGTGTTATAAAAACTATTTGAAATGTAAAAATAATAAAATGAATGTATATTCTCTTTTTAAATTCAAAAATAATGCACATAATCATAGTGATAGGGTTTTGATACATAACTCCTTATTACAACCACATAAAACCAAAGGGTAAGGTGTGTGATTGTGACAGACTCCCTGGGTGGCTCGGATAACAACTCTTGGGAGGTAGTCTCTATCAAAATCCACTTCTCCCGTAGGCAGTTCCATTTGAGCTTAACATGTTGAAGCTCAGCTTGGTCTTGGTCAAGAGTGAAGCCTAGTGATGCCACCTCCTTTCCGAGATCTGGAAAATTTTCTTTGTACAGAGCAATTATGCTGGATAGGGACATCACTTCCTTTGTCTTAGTAAATTGAATTTATCAAAGCCCTATGTTTATACTAATAAAGTGATCACTGTTCAACGACTATATTAGCAACAATCATAATTCATAATGGTATTTTGAAATCAAAAATCATAAAAACAAATAAGTACATATGTTATATAACCATTTTAAAAAATAAGACATTTAATTATATCAAGAGGAATTTTTATTCGTAAATGTTTGGGTCATTATAATCTTTCCCGCTTAAGAAATTTCTCCCTAAAAATTTCCTTTTCCCACACTAAAACAGATGCTGGTAACTCTGCTTCTTCATTTCCTCTAATTCCTATGTTGCTTCTTCAAACTTGTGGTTTCTCCACAACACTTTGACGAGGGGTATTGTCTTATTTTTTAGATCATTTCCCCTATGATCTATGATCTTCACTAGACTCTCGTCACATTATATGTAATTATACAACACTACCACCTATGGATTGAGTAAAATTGATGGGTTAGGTATGTACATCCTGAAGAGTGATACATGGAATACATAATGTGCTTGAGATAGGTTCAGTGGGAGTCCTAATCGATAGGTCACTACTCTAATGCTATGAAGGATACCAAAAGGGCCTATGTACCTTTGACTAAGATTTACTTATTCCCAAATCTCACAGCCCTATTCGATGGGGATACGTGGAGTAATACCATGTCTATGACGTCAAACAATATGTATCGTCTACGATTATCAGCATAGCTCTTTTTTCAACAATAAAAAGTTTTAATGTGATCCTATATGATCTCAACCTCCTCCCCCATTTCCTTGACCATTTCATGACCCAGGTGTCTTCACTCCCCAACTTCATCTCAACATGTCGGTGTTCTTCATCTCTTCACATACTAGACTTCATTTGGATCCATTTCGATGCTTGAGTGTAAACTATTATTGTAATAGAAGTCAACTAGAATAAGATGTTGATAACATCCTCATTTTAAGTCCATTTATTATGCTATTATCATGTCCTCAAGTTTTTCTATAGTCCACTCAGATTGGCCATTAGTTTGAGGATGATAATCTATACTGAAGTTCAGCTTAGTATTCAGAGGATGTTGAACACACTTCCAAAACATTGAGGTGAATCTTGGATTTCGATCAGATACAATAGATAGTGGTAATCCATGCAGCCTTACCATATCTCTGATATATATCTGTGCCATTTGATCCTATGATAAATCCTCCTGAATTGCAATGAAGTCTATAGACTTTGTAAGATGATCCGTAACAACCTAGATAGCATTATTTCCATTGGATTTCTTCAGATGTCCAATGAAGAAGTCCATGGTGATGTCCTTCCATTTCCATACTGGTATGGGTAATGGTTGAATAATCCCCTTAGACATCTCCCTCTAACCCTTTACTTACTAACATACCAAGCACATTGATGTATACTCATTGATATCCATCTTCAGGTTATCCCACTAATAAATATCTCAAAGATCCTGATACATGATTGTGTTTACTAGGAGAATGGAGAAATTTGAACTATGTGCATCATCCAGAAGTTCTTTCTTTTCATCTAGATTTTATGGAACACATAGTCTTGTCCCAAATCTCAACATTCCTTCTTCATTTACATTGAACTGTGAGGATTTCCCATTTCTCATAGTTTTCACTTTCATCTGAATTCCCACATCATTATTTTCAGCATCCTTTAACCTTTCCAAAATTGATGGTTGGTTATTCATTTGTGAAAGGATTGATGATGTTCCATAATTTATTATTCAGATGTTCATCTTCATAAAATCTAAGAATATTTTATCCCTTTCAATTCTCATCATTGATAAAATTTCTAGGTCCTTTCAAATTAGAGCATCACCCACCCTGTTCGCTTTCCTTGGGTGATAATGGATTGAGCAGTCATAGTTTTTTATTATATCTAGACATCTCTGTTGGGTCGGAGAAAAACGGGAAGGATGGCAAGAGGGGGGGTGAATTTCCTTTTAAAATTAATTAACAATTTAAAACAAATTTAAAGTGCAGCGGAAATAAAAGAGGCAATCACACAAGAAATTGTTAACGGAGTTCGGCCAAAACCCGGCCTACGTCTCCGCTCCCAACTCAACCGTTGAGAGATTCCTACCGCTTGCTTTTCAATGGTTTTAGCAAGAAACCCATTAGGCTTTGAGGTAGCACTAGGACCTATTACAGCTTGCTTTTGAAATGGTTTAGCAAGAACCCACTTGCTTTTAATGGTTTAGCAAGAACCCACTATCCTTCTTACAGGTGAAGGATAGCTCACCTATGTCTCATGCTATTTAAAGGAAAGCTTGACAACCTTTTCACACCTTAGTGGTGATGTGAAACCCAAAAGAAAGGGAGGATGAGAAAAGTTTGGGGTTTGTAGGCACAAACCCAATTTTAAGCTAAAAAAGATAAAAACAATAAAACCCGTAATTGGAGGAAGTCTTGGGCGCCTTTGATTGATTGGAGATGTTGAAGGCCGCTTCCAAGCTTCTTTGAAGGTGCTCTTGGATGTGGAATTGGATTGGAGCACGTTGGGTTCCTTGATGAAATCCGCCGGAGGTTCGCCAAAATGATCAACAATGTGTCCGGTGGCTTGGGTGAAGTTCCGGTGCCTCCTAGTCCTTTATTTATAGGCTAAGAACCTTCAAGTATCCGTTGGAGGGCTTTGGAGCCGTTGGAAAAGGCCTCGGAGCCGTTGGAGGCCAAAAGAGGGTTGACTGGTCAAACCCAACGGCTAGTTTGACTGGGCTACCGGCTGGCCGGTATAGCTCCACCGGCTGGCCGGTGCCTTGGAATGTGGAAAGTGCTTCTGCCCAGGAGCCACCGGCTAGCCGGTGAGAAGGCCACCGGCTGGCCGGTGGTGAGACAGTAGGTCTCACTGTTGAACCAGGATGCCACCGGCTAGCCGGTGACAGAGCCACCGGCTGACCGGTGGAACCTGGCAGTGGGCAATGCCTCTGCCAGGTCCACCGGCTGGCCGGTGCTATCACACCGGTTGGCCGGTGGACTGAATTTCAGTCCACTTGATGTGCTTCATGGCCCATTTCCTTGGCAATCTTTTGCCTATAAAACAAAAACACTTAAAACAATGTTAGACAAATAATAAGGTGATTGTGATCATGAAAATCAAACAACGAGGGGAACGAGAGGTACAACAATCTCCCCCTATTTTGATGATCACAATCACCAAAACAATCAAAGTAAAATACTGGAATTAAAGACATGCTTTAATGAATAAAATGAAATGTAAAGAAAAGCATGATCAAAGAGGTTTCTCCCACAATCAATCAAGAAATTTCTCCCCCTTTGTGTTTATCAAAATAGAATGGGGCATAAAACTTGATTGAGGGAAAAGAGATTTGAAAAACAAGTTGAGATTTGAAAATCAATTGAAATTTTGGAGATTGAAAGATTAAATAACAGTTTGAATTGAAAGTTTTGAATCAAAATTGAAATGAAAATTTTGAACCAAAAATTGAATTGAAAGTTTTGAATCAAAAACCAATTGAAATTTTGAATCAAAAACCAATCGAGATTTGAAATTTGAAACCAAATGAAATTTTTGAAATTGGGAGTTTTGAATCAAAAATGAATTGAAAATTTAAGAAATGAATCGAAAGAGATTTTTGAATTTAAGAAAAATTCTCCCCCTAAATAAAACAAAAGATCATCGGGGAAACGAAACTATTTTTGGCCCGGAGAGACTCGCAAGAAGGGATTTTTCAATCCAAACTTGTCTCATAGCGGGTCTTCTCCTATAGAACTCATCGGAATAGAAAATAGACTTGGGTTGGCCATACCGGGCATTTTTGCAATCACACTCATAAATGAGGTGCCCGGGTTTTTTAGAATAGTTGCAAAATTTGAAACTAGAGCTCCCCCTTACAAAAACAGTGGGTGCATGGGAGGAGGAAGCTTGCTTGGAATAGCCAATCCCTTGGGTGGTCCTAGATATGCGTTGGGAACCTAGAAAATTGTTTAAATTTTGTTCCCCTTGGGTGAACTTAGTTAAGGATTCTCTAAGGTCCTTGATGGTTGATTCCAAAGAATCAACATTTGGGAAATTTTGGATTTTTAGGGAGAGTTCCTCCTTCTCTTTGAGAAGTTG
The DNA here is from genome assembly GCA_963277665.1 of Viscum album. Lineage (NCBI taxonomy): Eukaryota > Viridiplantae > Streptophyta > Magnoliopsida > Santalales > Viscaceae > Viscum > Viscum album. The sequence continues at coordinate 324,161,646 of OY728127.1, forward strand.
GTCTTTTTCGGAGGAAAGCTTTTTGAAATTCATTTTTAAAGCAACAAATTTTGAAGAAAGCTCATGAAAACCATTTTCTAATTGGTCTCTAACATGTTGGAGTTCCTCATAAGACAAATGATTGAAAGAATTTGAAGAACTAGAAGACGAGGAAGAAGAGTCGGAAGATGATACCTCATGATTTTCCATTAGGCATTTTTTACCTTGGTCGCTCGAGGAGAAGGAGGAGAATGAAGAGGTGGAGCTATCACTCCATGTTGCCTTTTAAGCCTTCTTCTTTTTCTTCTTGGCCCTTTTCTTGTGAGGTGGGCAAACGGGCTTGATCTTTTCGTCGGGTTCTTGCTTTTGATCGGATTCTTGCTTTGGGCCTCGCTAGTACCTTCATAGGTTAGTTCTAAAAATTCCCAAAGATCGTAAGAAGTAGAGCAAGTAGAAATACAATTAAATACATTTCTATCTAACCCGCAATGAAGAGCATTCATGGCTTTGCCATCAAGCTTGAAATTTGCAATGTCGGCGGGGGTCCATTTAGACTCATCGGGAGAAGAGAGCGTAAAACCATGCATAACAATTCTAAAAATAGGATAGCCAATACTTTTAAGAAATGTGGTCATGCGGGTTTTCCAAAAACTATAATCGGCTCCATCAAAGAATGGAGCACGATCCAAAGAATGTCCTTCGGGGGATTGAGAGGAAGAAGCGGTAGAAGCCATAAAAAAATAGGATCTTTAATTTGAAACCGGTTAGGGAATTATTCAAATACATCCTCTGATACCAATTGTTGGGTCGGAGAAAAACGGGAAGGATGGCAAGAGGGGGGGTGAATTGCCTTTTAAAATTAATTAACAATTTAAAACAAATTTAAAGTGCAGCGGAAATAAAAGAGGCAATCACACAAGAAATTGTTAACGGAGTTCGGCCAAAACCCGGCCTACGTCTCCACTCCCAACTCAATCGTTGAGAGATTCCTACCACTTGCTTTTCAATGGTTTTAGCAAGAAACCCACTAGGCTTTGAGGTAGCACTAGGACCTATTACAGCTTGCTTTTGAAATGGTTTAGCAAGAACCCACTTGCTTTTAATGGTTTAGCAAGAACCCACTATCCTTCTTACAGGTGAAGGATAGCTCACCTTTGTCTCAAGCTATTTAAAGGAAAGCTTGACAACCTTTTCACACCTTAGTGGTGATGTGAAACCCAAAAGAAAGGGAGGATGAGAAAAGTTTGGGGTTTGTAGGCACAAACCCAATTTTAAGCTCAAAAAGATAAAAACAATAAAACCCGTAATTGGAGGAAGTCTTGGGCGCCTTTGATTGATTGGAGATGTTGAAGGCCGCTTCCAAGCTTCTTTGAAGGTGCTCTTGGATGTGGAATTGGATTGGAGCACGTTGGGTTCCTTGATGAAATCCGCCGGAGGTTCGCCAAAATGATCAACAATGTGTCCGGTGGCTTGGGTGAAGTTCCGGTGCCTCCTAGTCCTTTATTTATAGGCTAAGAACCTTCAAGTATCCGTTGGAGGGATTTGGAGCCGTTGGAAAAGGCCTCGGAGCCGTTGGAGGCCAAAAGAGGGTTGACTGGTCAAACCCAACGGCTAGTTTGATTGGGCTACCGGCTGGCCGGTACAGCTCCACCGGCTGGCCGGTGCCTTGGAATGTGGAGAGTGCTTCTGCCCAGGAGCCACCGGCTGGCCGGTGAGAAGGCCACCGGCTGGCCGGTGGTGAGACAGTAGGTCTCACTGTTGAACCAGGATGCCACCGGCTAGCCGGTGACAGAGCCACCGGCTGACCGGTGGAACCTGGCAGTGGGCAATGCCTCTGCCAGGTCCACCGGCTGGCCGGTGCTATCACACTGGTTGGCCGGTGGACTGAATTTCAGTCCACTTGATGTGCTTCATGGCCCATTTCCTTGGCAATCTTTTGCCTATAAAACAAAAACACTTAAAACAATGTTAGACAAATAATAAGGTGATTGTGATCATGAAAATCAAACAACGAGGGGAACGAGAGGTACAACAATCTCCTTCGCACATGTTCTAATATTTTTGTGTGAATATATATTTGAGGATTTTGAGGCTCATACATATTTCACACTTCTCCCCAAAAAGGTAATTCCACCAAATATTCAGTGTGACGATCACTACAGCCAACTCCAAATCATGTGTTTAATAGTTTTTCTCATAAAAATTCAATTACCTTGGAGCATAAGAAATTTCGTTGTTATTTTGCATCAACACACAACCTAGGACCTTCTTCTAAGTATCACTAAATACCAAAAAAAATTCACTTGTAGGTAATATGAGAGGAGGCATATTGATAAGCCTCTCTTCCAACTCCTTGAAGCTCTCTTCACATTCGTACCTACAAAAAAACATGACTCCCTTCAGTGTAAGCTTGGTCAGTGGGTTTGAAAAGTTTGATAAATTTCTCCCAAATTGGCAATAATATCAACCTATCCCTAGGAAGTTATAGATATCCATTTCCTATGTTGACCTCAGACGTCCCTCAATTGTTGTTATCTTGGAGGGATCCATAGATATCCTATTTTTTGTGATGATATACCCCGTGAATGAGACCTCATTCAACTAGTACTCACACATTCTGTACTTTACATAGATCTTATCCTTCTACATGGTCTCTAGTATAATGCTCAGATGTTCCACATGCTTATCCTTTATTTTGGATTATATTAGAATATCATCTATAATGTCTACCAAAAAATTTTCAAGGTAATATCTAAAGACTCAATTCATCATGTCCGTGAATATTTGTAGAGCATTGGTGAGTCTGAAAGGAAATAGTTTGATTTCATAGTTCTCATATCCTGAACGAGAAGCAGTCTTGGGGATATCCTCATTATTCACCCTTATATGGTAATATCCCGACTGAAAATACACCTTGTAGAAATATTGTCATCCACTTAGCTGATCGAACAGGTCATCAATTCTTGGTTGAGGATACTTGTTCTTTATCGTGATTTTGTTGAGCTCAGTATAATCAATGCAAAGGCGCATTGACACATCCTTCTTCTTGATGTAGAGGACTAGTGCACCCCATGGTAATGCACTTGGGAATATAAATCCTTTATCCAGATTCTCATGTAGTTGTTTCTTCAGCTCCTCAAGCTCCACAACATCCATTCTTTATAGAGTCTTGGGTATTGAAAATTCTATCATGGAGAGTGATTACCCTATCATGAAAATTTATAATGGATCTATATAGAGAAAGTCAATCCACGCTAATAATTTCACCAAATTCCACTAGAGGGATTTTGATGTGGTTCTCTTGGAAGTTATATCAACAAATTTTAACTAGGGAGGAGTTATATTCCTGGGTTTCCATGATTTACCATTTTTCTGTTCTCACCGACATCTTTACATATATGATTGGTGGTGGTGTTGGGACTTTTCTAATAAAAATTTGGGATATAAAATAAGGCGTAGAACCAGAATCAAAAAGTATGTTTGATATTCTGGAATGAATAACTAGCATACATGTCACCACATCATTTTCAGGGTTCACTTTGGTGGTAGTTATAAAAAAAGACCACCCTTGTGTCCTTAGAGGTTGTTGGTTGCCTCTAAAACCCCATGGATTTGGGAACTGGTTTCCAATGTGCCCTAGTCATTAGTAGTTAAAGAAATGAACAATGTGTTGAGGGTTTAATGAAACGTCCTTCTCCTCTGTTTCTACTATGGGTTTTCTTGCTGAATGTTAATTTCTAGGTTCCCTTCTCTTCCACACCTAAAGAAATTCTTCCTCCCCTTTAGGAAATTTCCATGGTGCTTTTTTCTACACCTTTGGCAAGTGAGTTGTTGGATTTTCTTAGCACCATTGGATTTACCCAACAGATTTCTAGAATTGAATTCCAATATACACTTCATATCCCCATGATACCCTTGAGATTCATTGATCCTCATTTCATCATTGTGGAAAAATCGGGCAATTTCCTAATAGCTCTCAAAGTCACAGATCGCTACGGCTTTCCATAGGCAAGGTTTTAGCCCTCCAAAGAAGTGTTCAAGCATTCATTTAGGGGTAACTACCAAGCCAGAGTTGTGTCATGTAAGACTAGTGAAGTTTTCATTTTATACTCTGATGGATTCATTGTCTTTTGTTCTTGTGGGAAAGGAAGTCCATTTCCATAAAGATAGAATGTAGGGTGCACGAAAAATATTTATCAAAAAATATTTTCAGGAAATACTTCCATTCCTATACCTCGATCTCATCCTAAGGATTAACATATTTTATCAATGTCCACCATTGATCAGCTTCACCCTCCATATGATAAGCAACCAGAAGAACCTTCTCTTTCTCAAAAAAATAAAGGATGGATAAGATTTTTTCCATATAGTTGATCTATTTTGACAATTGGGGGATCATATGATCCATTAAAAGTAGGAGTCCTTTCCTCTCAGGATGCTCTTGATTGTGACTTTTTCTTTCTTAGGAGGGGATGAATGTTCATCTTTACCCATGTTATCATTCAAAACATGATTTAACAGAGAGAGTATCGTGACAATGTTCATGATTCCTACCCCCATCAGATTGGGCATCTCATTAAAAAATTCATCACATTGATAGTCTCATATCTTGTTAGCCCGAGTCCTCCAATTAAAGTCCATTGGCTAGAATAAAAGGAAATTGAGGGGTAACACATAAAAGGTAATTCAATTACAAAAGGGGATAAATTATAAATTACTTTTATTTCTATATCTTATGAATTTATATGCATCAAATCAAGGTTATCCATGATCTACTTCCCAACATATATTATTAGGGGATTTTTTTATTCCCTTAATAATGGTTCATTCTAATATTATGAATTTAACAAAGAATATCCTCTAGGAGTGTCATAACCAAGAGTGCAGGAATACCCATTGTCATGCACCAGTTCCCACTCGATTTTAGCTCAAAGCGGTGTATTTGGGCTTTACCCCTTGATAAATCTGTGCCAGAGCCGCCTCTACCTACTCATTTCTAGAAAGAGATGTATTTTATTGATAAACCACTTACTCATTACTCACAATAATTTATGGAAGTTTTTATTATCATAGTCTTATACATAATGCTTTAACTAGGGGTTTCTAATACTATTTCTAAAAATAAGTAATCATATCCTCTAATATCAACTATAAAAACCCTTCTCTTTATTACACACTTAAACAAGATTAATTACATAAAACCCACACTTGATATAACATAGAACATCGAGAGGTATAGTTTCATTAGGTTTTGAGAACACTACATAATAACATAAAACATAAAACACAACGTCTATATTGAAAAAAAAATCCTTCGCATTACCACTACATTCCCTCGTACTTAGGATTGCATGGGATAACCAGAGGAAATAAACAAGAAAAGGGTGACATATAAAGCCAAGTAAGGTAGTAAACAAGGAATAACATGATGACTATAGTCCACGTTAGGAAATAGTCATATCAATGGATCATAATAGAGACACGAACATAAAGCAATGATATAGCATGATTAACATGACATGGAAATGTGAAAACGACACTTAACATGGTAATAGCATGAGCCAAGGCTCATTGAACATGGAGCATGAGGAAACCATAATTTTATTTGAATTATAAAGAGTAAACCCTAATTGAACTTGACAAATCATGATACAAATATTTATCCAATGAATTGGACCGCTATTATGGCGCACCCTTCTTAATCATTTCATTTCATACATAAGTGTGCCACAAGGATCATATAACATGGATTCATTAAAAATCATAATTTATTCATTTACAGTGTAATTTAGTATTAAAATATGAAAATCTATAATAAATAAGTAAATTTTTATAAAGGTGAATAGCTTTGATAAAGAAATGGGCATGGTATTCACTAAACAATGACTTTGGCATAGAAAATCGCTGTGCAGTTTCGGCAGCATAACAGAATGTCATAAGAACTCATAAAAATGGTGGATGAGAGGAAAAGGGGTGTCTCATCATATTTACATTAAATGGAATATAGAGGGTTATATAGATTCACTTCCCAACATATGTAATGGATTTTATAATCATAACATAAAATATGTTCTTTAATGTGAATGAGGGGAAAGAAATACCTTACAGAATTCTAGTGTAGTAATGGGTGTACTTGGGAAGAATTAATGAAGGGGAAAGGGGTATATAATCATTAAAACATTAGGAGGGACGAATTTGGGAGGTAAAAAATCATAAACCCAACTACTTTAATGGAATATAAAATGGTATAACAATATAATGAAATTTAGACAAAATTGAGAATGGATGAAATACCTTACATGGAAGTCTGGTCCCAAAGGCTTGGGAGAGGTTTGAGAGAGGCTTTTTGGGAGAATGTGGAACCATGGGAGGATTATAAAGAGAGGAGGAAATTGGTTGGTAGAGCTAAAACGTTTTTGGGTGAAGAGTATGTGGGAGCATGGGTGGGTTTATATAGGGAAAGATAGATAATTCTTTATTGTTTAGGTTTTGGCCACCACACATTAAACTAATCAAAAACACAAACCAACATTTGGTGTTTTACCATGGCTTTTTCCAATGGGTACTGAACAAAACTATTTTTTAAGGCCAATGTCCAAAAAATTTAAAATAATAGGCTTACTTATGGTGAAGTGAATCACACTCTCTCAAGGATATCTATTTAAAAAGATAAAATGTTTTATAAACATTCAAGGATCCATGAATGCTTTGAATTATAAATCCAACCTAAAATAACATTATTTTAATAGTAAAAAATATATTTTCTAAACAACTCATTTATAGTATTTTATTACATCACTGTTGGGTCATTATTCTATCAAAAAACACATTATATAATTAAATATTATTTAATTTTTTACCTAAAATATGACTGTCTCAGAAAATGATGAAAAATTCACCATTGGATAATTTTGACATCTTGATTCCAAAAATAATATTCATTTTATATATATAAGATTATAAATATCTGAATTTTTACATTTAATATAAAAATAGATATTTATTGAAAATTCAGGGGGTTTTGACAAAAAGGGCTTTCAAACCTTAATAAAAATAACGATTGTATTCATAAAAATTATAAGATCACTTATATTTAATAAAAATTAATTTAGTAATAAGCACTTATTAAAATAAGTTTTAATTCAAAATCCATTAATTTATCAAAATAGATTTCTCAAATGAATATTTACTAAAAATAATATTTCTTCTTTAAAAACAATTAACAAAGTAACAATAATAAAATTAATTTATATTATTTTTTCTATAAAAAAATAATGTACATCATAATAGTGATAGGTTCTTGTTAAATAACCACTTATAACACGAGCATATTATCTAAGGTTAATGTTTGTGATGGTGACATACTCTTGGGGTGGATCAGATAACATATCTCAGGTGATAATCTCTATCAACTTCTACTTCAACTGTAGGTGGTTTCATTTGATCTTAACATGTTGAATCTCATATTCGACTTGGTCAAGAGAAAATCCCAAGGATGCCACCTCCTTTCTGGGCTCCGACAAATGGGCTTCTTATAGAGAAATTATACAGGATGTGGCTATCGTATCTTTAGTCTGAGTAAATTGAATTCATTAAGGCCCTATATTTTTATTAATCATGTGATCACTGTTCAATGGAAATATTAGAAGCAGTCACAATTCATAATGGTATATTGAAATCCAAAATCATAAAAACAAAGAAGTGAATATGTTATATAACCATATTCCATAATTAGACATTTAATTTGATCAAGTGTAATCTTGATTGAGAAATTTTTGTGTCATTACAAACCCCAATATCACAAATGCCTGACCACTATGAAATGAAAACATGTATATAATATAATATAAAGAACATCAATGATAGGTTACCTGACATAGATTTCTAACCGGGTTGCCTCTTTTACACCCCAACATCACACAACTTGGAACTCCCACCTATCTGGAATAACATCACATCACATAACAACTCATCCGCGGACACTTGGGTCATCCCAATATAGCACATCCCATATGAAAACACCTTGACCATTACATCACAACTCGATAGTGGCACTTTTGAATTTGGGCCATCACATCCCATCCATTTCCTTCTTATCCCATGGAAATGAGAGGAGGGAAAATAGGGTAGTTGAACATCCATCCTCCCACTGGGATGTTGAGAAAAACACCCCCACGTGACTTTGTAGTTTTTGGAACATGGTTCTCGATTAGAGTGGTGTTCATATAGAAATCCAAGATTAAAAGTGTATAGACATATAGTGTTACTTAACACAATCCCATCTTGTGGGTTTATAATAATAACTAGCCATACCAAAAAACGGACACAATCACTTCCACCTCAGAATGAAGAAAATGACACAAAAAACATTCAATAATTCATATTTTTATACATTAATCCATTTTCCAAGTTCTGTATTTATCCATAAATTAAACACTATCATTCTCTTTTATTTTTTTATTAAATATTCAATAGAATAATATTTCATTTATGTATATAACATTATTCATATTTACAAACTGTTAGTTTGTATAAAAAAATTATTACTTAATCCACACGACACATCATCAATTTCCCCATTAAACATGCCCATTTTAAATCATTATAATGTATTTAATTTAATTAATAGTTGGGTAAATATAAAAAAACCAACCACACAACACATGAAGAGTAAATAACTCAATTTACAAATCCATATCATTTTATAGCCATATCCTCTTTCATAGCCATGCTGGATGACTACACTACAACCACCACCACAATTCTGTTGAACCGCTAAATCTCATCCACTATTCCTAAACACACCACAAAATAGACACCACACATCACATAATTCCCATACACGCATACCTCTACCATTCTACACATCAAAAAATATATCACAACACAACACATTTTCAGACATAGAATTTGGGATCTTCTTATATTAGATATCTTTATTTAAGTGATTTATCACACAATATGTTAGATCTTGGGGCATCCAATTGCTTCAACAAAATATATAATGTTAGATATTTATTTGTAATGATACAGAAAAATATAAAAAAGGATGATTATAAGGAAATGACACTAAAATATAATCAGACACAGAAAGAAATTATTTTCATTAATGTATTACACCTATACTATTAAAATATCCCAATAAATCATATTAAATCAGTAAATAATTAAAAAATATATATTACTTTCCCATACCCATTAAAAATTTAATATAAACTAATTAATTATCTTTCTGAATTTGAAAGTAATCACATTCACAAGGGATAACAATAATAAACCCATCACATATGATACACATATAAAGAAATAAAGGAAAACCAAATTAGAAGAAATAATCTTTTCCAATACACGGTCCACCAAAATATGGAACGTGCATATAAGAGGGATACTTCTCTAAGAAAACTCAAACTAAACACAACTAATCATATACCTCTCCCAATAAAAAATGAATTGTGGCCTCTCATATCAAGAGACCACAATACTGATGGAAATAATTAAAGGAATTTACTTTTTAATGAATAGATATGATACTTGGGGAGATTGGATACATTTTTAACTAACCATTAAAATAATATCCCATAAATCTATGAAAATTATGCATTTAAAAAGGCTCAGGAATTTTTTGAAAATAAGGATATTATTAATCACATTTGAAATGGATATAAAAATTTATTTAAATTATTTAAAATCATTTTCTTTATGAAATATATCAAATTGGAATTTTTTATTTTTTGATAATAACAAGAAACATTGTTCATGACCCAATCCCAGAATGGCTCACTGATAGAAATGACTCACCACTATAATGACTCACTACCAAAAATCACTCACTTCTCGAATGAATCGCCTCTACAATGAATTACCACTAAAAATAACTCAACTCCAAAATTAACCATCACCATAAATGACTCACTACCATAATTACTAGACTCCAGAATGAATCACATTAAGAAATGACTCACCTCCTGACTGAATCACCCCTTGAATAACTCACTATCATAAATGAATCATTTCCAAAATGAATCACTACTAGAATTAATCACTACCAAAATGAATTACTTCCAGAATGATTCACTACCAAAATGAATCACCACCAGAATGACTCAATTCCAATGTGACTCACTGACAAAAATGACTCACTAATAGAATGTATCACTATTGAAATAACTCACTACTAGAATAAATCACCGAAAAAAATTACTTACCTCCAGAAATAACCTACCACGAGAATGACTCACAGCTAGAATGACTCACGTCTTGAAATGATTCACGGGTAGAATGAATCCCCACTCATATAATTAATCACCAGAATGACTCATCACTAGAAATGACTCACCACTAGAATGATTCATCACTAGAAAATTGGAAATTTGGAAAACCTATGGAATGTCTCACCATTGGAGTGTATCACAGATCCTATTAAATACTTAATAAATTCCACCATACACTGGAATTATCATATTTTTTTCAACAATTATGTTCTATATGGTTCTATCCTTTACTATATATACCACTCAAACTATTATCCCTCTCGATAATTCAAAACCAACTATGAAAGAATGAGATAAAGGGTCTAAATAAAAAATATTGAGATACCCCTCAAGGATCTCATTATTCCTAAAACATTTCCATTATCTAAACCAATTTTGTAGACACCCACAAAACTAAAAAATATACTTCCTTAATCCTGAGAATCTAGTAATTCTATCATCCATGTCATGAAATTATTTTATATGGGTGGAACTAACTCACCCACACGAGTTTAATATCTTCCTAGTAATGTCTTGATTTACAATATTTTATTCTATTTTCCCCTTTTGAAACATTATAAAACATCACAAAACACACATCACATCATGTGGGAAACCATTTATTACTTAAAACACCATGTTTTAAAATGCACATCACAATGAAAATAGATATGAGAATACTCGAAAAAAATGAACTCCGCGTACTGGGATCGCATCTACATATCTCACTCCCAAATACTCTCTAGCAGGACATCATGTTTCCATAGAAAAAGAATCTTTGGGAATTTTTTATCATTTAGAAACAAAACAAAACATTTAAGGAAAGAGAACATGGGTTCAAACAACTAACCCAATAGATACATATCAATTTTTATCGAGATATATGGATCACAAAAACAACTAGGTAAAAGAATTTCAAATCTACAAAATTTATTAAAAACAATCTCCAAGTGGAAATACTTATCAAACATGAATAAGACCATATATATTGTTATAAAAATCAAGATATACATATCAATCAATTATAAAGAAAACATTTTTTCAACACAATTCATAAATCATAGTTTTATACAACTAAATTAAATTCAAAATCACCCATTATTTAAGGAAATTTATTTACTATATATCTAAAAAACTTATTCAAATCACCTTTACATTTAGGTTATTTTTTGTTTTTTCCACCAAATTGTTTCAAAATCATTTAAAATATTTTTTTCTCACAATTCCACGTTATTTAAATTTCAGAAAAACATTAAATATGTTGGATATTTTTATTGAAAATCCATTATTCACTTGACAAATAATTTTTTTCATGATACCTAAATTTTACATATTACATGTAGTATAAAAAACATAATGATAGAGCAATCCATTTTATTCAGTTGTAAAATTTCCCAAATTTATAATGAAAATTTATTCCCTTAGAGAATTTTCTTAAAACAAACTTTCATAACATCTCCCAAATAATACACGAAATCGTAATATTATAGACACTTCTACTGAATGTGTACAAATAAAAGGAACCCATCCATCGCACCATGATACTGTCCACCTGGGTGGCATTATCTTGCTCACTCAGTTTTTAAATGTGTTGTAATATAACATTTCTTGATGTCGGGAAGAGTTTAACTATCTTCTTATGTTTTATCTTATAACCCATGTCATTTTCATGAGGCCAACCACAATATAACGACCCATACTTTATATAGATTGTTAATACTTCAAAATTGAAGCATACTTATTACAACATATAACAAATCCACGAAAGGACCGTATAGGTATAGTGTCTTTAGAAACTGGGAAACATAAACAACTGGTTCATAAAGCGTCTACATTGTCTCCCATTTATTTCATCATATCTATACTCCCTTTTGGCATATCTTACTTAATAAACTTCTTCCTGGCCTGGGGAAAGAAAACATACGAAAGGGTGATCTCAAATTCTCATTAAGGGTAAACAAAAGAAATATCAATCACATCATATTCATAAGAATATAACTTTTGGAAATCTTAATCTACAAAAGAGAGCATAATTTCATAACATGGGATAAATCATAGTAGTGAAATGTAATCCCAATAATCATAACTTAAAACATGAAACTTTGTGGCATACACACATAATCATAGAGAATCATTTCTTATTAGTCAAGACTCATTTCCAAGACTATCTTAGTGGGCAAGGTCCATTTCTGAACCGAGTTCACTCCTCATTTCAGTCATGTTTTACTGAATAGGTATAACCTACCATTCCAACCATGTCTATCTCATGAGATATAAAATCTTTACCCAATGCAATGCAGGGAGATATAGGTCCCACCCATCTCATAATGATACCATTCTTATGTGTGCCACAAAATCATAAACCATGCATCATAGCATAACCCATGTAATAAAAATGGGATTCTTAAACAACATGACATCATAAAACAATCCATATAAGATAAAGGAATTCATAAAAATATTTCCATCACAACATAATCAAATCCAGGTAATAATAGGGATAGAAACAGAACCCTTTATTATCTTAGATGGAAAATAATTTTGATAAAACACTTGAACTCCATTCTTGAGGAAAATATCCTTTCTACTTCAAAAACATTTTCCTTTCTTAACATGTCTTACAATTTTAAACTAAAAGAAGTTGATTAAAAATAATCTTGAAAAATTGTAAAGGAAGCTTCTTGGAAATAATGTTTTAAAAATCCATTCATGCTTTATAAGTTAAAAAAAACATTCTTCTCGTACTTTTGTCGGAAAAGTCAAAAAAGTACCTCGTACGAAAAATGACAAAAGATTCCTTTCATATCTTTTACTAAAAACTCACCGAAGGGTAAAATAGGATTTAAACAATTGTAGGTGAATGGAAATAATATTACCTATTGAGGAAACATATATGTGGATGATAAAATACACCCCAGTAAATACTAAAGTATAAACAATCTCAGATAAAAATGAGATTGTGATATTTCCCTTACCTTAGGTCCAATATGCTTTGTACGTGTCCAAACCTCCTGTATAATTATTTAAATAATGTTATTGACTAATTCCAGAATCATACTTATTTTTATGATATCATATATGGTCATTTTCTTAGCTTCTTAGTAGTAATATTTCATTGCTACTTGTTATTCGGGTGTTTATAACTTTTTGTTCTTAAGCGTGTTCTGTCAAATAAATTCTTATTCTTATCATTAGGTTATAGATACCTCATTTCCAGAATGGTATTAGTGTAATATATATCATATTCATTTATTCAATTCATTTATATAATCATTATGAAATTAAGATCATGTAAAACGAGTCGCATCACATCGTTGAGATGGTATTCCGTACGTACACACGAGTGATGATATCGTTCCTATGATTGTGGAATTTTATTTGAGTGTATGTATACTGTTTCAGAATCAGTATCACTTTATAATAGTCATATATAGTCATTATTTATACCATTATACCCATCCACGTAAGGTGGTGGTGGAAAATAGATTACACCACGGCGTGGAGACAGTATTCCGTACGTACGCACGCGCGGTGATTTTTTTTCCGTAGGAAGGATAGATGGTGAAATAGATTTGTTTCATACTTATAATAATATATCAGTATATGAGTGATACTGATGTTATTAATTCATAATGAAACAACTGAAGAAGAAGAAGTGGAAGAAGAAATAAAGATGAAAGAATCGGTAACGGACATTACCTCTTCTTTGAAGTGCTTCTTTGAGACCTTATTTTAGGGCACTAAAATTGGTCTTTGAAGAAGACCAGGACCTCTAGGATGTCTCTAGGAAAGTGGAGAGGAGAAATTGGCAGGGGTTGGCCGAGCTTGAAGGATGAAAGTGGTGTGATCAAGAGGGGGAGGAGGTGCCCTTTTATAAGGGAGGAGAGGGGCACCTTTGGGAAAACTAAAACTATTATTTTATTATAAAGTCATGTTCAGTTTTAAATAGCTCCAAATTGATATATTTAGAAGCTAAGGTGGGGATGGGACGAAATACTCTAATCCAATAGAATTTAGACAAGGTTAGGTTCCTATTTTAACCTTATCATTTAGATTTAACATTAAGTTAAATAAGTTTACTTTTACCGTGTCTTCTTGTGTTCTTATACTATAAGGTTAATAAAATTACTAAAACCAGCCAAAAGAACCCCAAGTTGTTTAGTATTAATATATATAACCTTTTCTAAGTCATTTTTCCAAACCTTAGATTTTTAGGAATAAAATAACAATTACTAATATAATATTTGTTTTAAAAAATTATTTTATGTCAATTTTGATACTATTTAGTAATTGATTTTTGTGAAAATCATAACAGAATTATTAGTTCTAACCAAGTTCATTAAATCAATAATAAAATTCCATATTTACCTAGAAAATTAGTGTAATTCTTAAAAAGTCTCAAATTACATTTATTTTGGTTTTTATAATATTAATAATGTCAATATTTCATTAATAAGATAATTACTGCATCATCTTTGTGTCATAAATAAATTAAATTATTTAATCTCTAAAAATTACAAATAAAATACCATTATGTAGTAAATAGTTTTATCTTTCTAATGAATATTTATAGTCGAATTTATCTTATGTATAACACCATATTAAAATTTATTTACTTATTAAACTTTGATTTTAACTATTTTAACCCTTCTTTAAATAAATTAATAATAAATGTCCTAATCTAATCCTAGTGGGCCTAAATGGTCATATTTTATTCCTAAGTTTGTTTTTGGTTGAATTACACTTATCCAATAGAATTAGGACATGTGTTAGGGTAATAATAATATCATATTTACCCTTAATTACCCTATTTACTTTTAACCGTGGGAAAAAAAAGTAAAAAGTTACTATTCACCAAAAAATTATTTTCATCTCATTGAACCACATTTTACTTACTGACATCAACCGTGTCTCTCGGATTTTTTAAATTCCACTCACAGAAGCGGTAAAATTAAGTTTTATGAAAAATTCAGTTTTTTAACTACCACTTAGTGGTTTCACTATTCATCAAAAATTGAAAGTTTTCAGAAAAATACCAAAATTTCACCCTAGGCTAATTTCGATATTCTGAATCCAAAAATGAAGTCCATTTTGAAAAATAAAATTTATAAAATTTCAAAAAGTGGTTATTACTATTCATAACGGCTAGTTTTAATAATATTTTAATAGCATATCGTTGTTTAGTGAAACTCGGTATTGCGTACGAGGCAAGCTATCGAGGAAGGTTGCGATTTCGTGTAAAGCAAGCCAAGAAAGTGTTGTGTGTAGAAAAAGTTTCCTTTGATGATTTATATAACATAAAAGTCACGGGTGTTACATTCTGCCCCCCTTAAAATGAATTTCTCCCTCAAAATTCGTCACTTTGTAACAAACAGATGAGGATACCTCTCCCTCATCATATCCTCAAGCTCCCATATAGCTTCTTCTAATTGGTGGTTCCTCCATAAAACTTTCACCAATCGAGTGGTCTTGTTTCGTAGGAATTTTTCTCTACAATCCAGAATCTCTATCGGTTGTTCTTCATAAGAAAGATCTTGCTCCAGGGGTACAACTTCTGAGATAAGTACATGTGGAGGATCAGGTATGTACTTTCTCAGGAGAGATATATGGAACACATCGTGAACTTGAGAGAGATTCGGTGGAAGTGCCAATCAGTAAGCTACCTTCCCAACACGATCCAGTATTTCGAAAGGACCGATATATCTAGGGCTCAACTTCCCCTCCTTTCCAAATATCATGACTCTCTTCCAGGGACATATTCGTAAAAACAATTTATCACCCACTTCAAACTCTAGGTCTTTTCATCAGTTGTCGGCATAACTTTTCTGTCGACTCTGAGCTGCTCTTATGTGTTATTGAAAAGATCTGACCTTTTCTGCCATTTCATCAACGAGATCAGGCCCTAATAGCTTTCTTTCCCCAACTTCATCCCAGCAAGTTGGAGTCCTTCACTTCTTTCCATAGAGAGCTTCATAAGGAGCCATCTGAATAATGGAGTGAAAGCTATTATTATAAGAAAATTCCACCAAAGGTTGGTGTTGATCCCAACCACCTTTCAAATCCATAGAGCAAGCTCTCAACATATCTTCTAGAGTTTGAATTGTTCTCTCAGACTGACCGTCTGTCTGAGGATGATAAGTAGTGCTGAAACTCAACTCTATATCCAGAGTATCCTGAAGACTTCGCCAGAACTTCGAGGTAAATCTCGGATCCCGATCAGATATAATAGAAAGTGGTACTCCATACAATCTTACCACTTCCTTTACATATATCCTGGCAAGCTGATCCAGAGAGAAATCCTCTCTAATTTCAATGAAGTGTGCAGACTTTGTAAGACGATCAACAATGACCCAGATAGCATTATTGCCTTTGGATGTTTTAGGAATTCCTGTGACAAAGTCCAAAGTGATGTTTTCCCATTTCCATTCGGGTATGGGTAATGGTTGTAACATCCCCTTAGACTTCGGTCTCTCAGCTTTAACTTGTTGACAAACCAAGCATCGAGAGACATATTCAGCAACATCTCTTTTCATGCCATCCCACCATAAGTACTCTTTCAGGTCCCTATACATCTTCGTGCTTCCAGGATGAATTGAGAATGAAGAACTATGAGCCTCATCCAGCAGCTCCTTCTTTAATTCGAGGATGGGAGGAACACAAACCCGATTCCTGAACATTATTATCCCATCACAATTAAGGATGAATTCAGGAACATTTCTCACCTTCTTTTGTAACATGACATCTTCTTTTTGTTCCTCTTTAATCTTCACATGTATATATGGTTGAACATTAATTTGAGAAAGATAAGATTTTTCCCCTTCCATTATAATTCCAAGATCCATCCTTTGTAAATCCATAAATATTGGATCTTTTGTGATCCTCATCATGTATAAACTGGCATGGTCTTGTCGACTTAATGCATCTGCCACCTTGTTTGCTTTCCCTGGGTGGTAATGGATTGAGAAGTCGTAATCCTTAATCAGCTCCAACCATCTTCTTTGGCGCATATTCAGCTCCTTTTGTGTGAAAATATACTTTAAACTTTTATTATTAGTATAAATATCACACCTTTCACCATAAAGATAATGCTTCCAAATCTTTAATGCAAAGATTACCACAGCTAACTCCAAATCATGAGTTGGGTAATTTTGCTCATGTATTTTCAACTCTCGTGAGGCATAAGCTATCACCATATCATTTTGCATAAGAACACACCCCAATCCCTTCTTGGACGCATCACTATAGATCAAAAACCTTTCTCCACTACAAGGCAGTGTGAGCACAGGTGCACTGGATAAACTTCTTTTCAACTCCTTAAAATTCCCTTCACATTCCTCCGTCCAAACAAACTTAACTCATTTCCGAGTCAACTTGGTGAGTGGATTAGATAATCATGAAAAATATTTCACAAAACGTCGATAATATCCAGCCAAACCAAGAAAACCTCGGATCTCAGTTACTGTTGTTGGGCTCAACCATCTTTCGATAACCTCTGTTTTTGATGGATCCACAGATATCCCCACTTTTGAGATTATGTGACCCAAAAATGAAACTTTTTGAAGCCAAAATTCACACTTGGTAAATTTGGCATAAAGCTTCTCCTTTCTCAGGGTCTTCAATATAATTATCAAGTGATCTTCATGTTCTTCCTTGCTCTTTTAATAGACAAGAATATCGTCTATAAATACTACCACAAACTGGTCAAGATAGTCTCTAAAGACTCTATTCATTATATCCATGAAGATAGAAGGGTCATTAGTAAGACCAAATGGAATCACTATAAATTCATAGTGTCCATACCTTGTACGGAAAGCTATCTTTGGTATATCCTCCCTTTTGACCCTTAATTGATGATACCCTGAATGGAGATCAATCATGGAAAAGTATTGAGCTCCGCGTAGTTGGTCAAATAGGTCATCAATGCGCGGGAGAGGATATTTTTTCTTGATAGTGATCTTGCTAAGTTCTCGATAATCAATGCAGAGTCTCATTGATCCATCTTTCTTCTTAACAAATAGAATAGGTGCTCCCCAAGGTGACGCACTAGGGCGTATGAATCCCTTATCAATATTCTCTTGGAGTTGCTTCTTCAATTCGTGCAACTCAATTGGGGCCATTCTATAAGGTGTCTTTGAAATAGGCAAAGCACCCGGTACGAGTTCTATTGAAAACTCAACTTCACGATTTGGTGGAAGACCCGGTAATTCCTACGGAATGACATCATCAAACTCTCATACAATGGGCATATTCTTATTCGTGAGTTTCTCACCAACCATTTGAGATAAATAACCTTCATTTAGTGGAATCAAGACCCATAAGGTAGAAGGAATTTCCACTGGAAGGTTATGTTCATCCTTGCATTGATAGAAGATCATATATTGATCTGGAATATGAAATGTGACTTCCCTTCTTTGGCAATTGATATGAGCTCCATATAAAGAAAGCCAATCCATGCCAAGAATCACATCAAATTCCACTATAGGAAGGATCACAAGATTTCCAGGAAGCACTTTCCCACAAACTTCGATTGGAGAAGAATTATGAACTTTTGATGCGACTGTTGTTCCATTAGGTGTTGTCACAACTAACTCAACATCTAATTGTTGAGGTAATATGGTGATAACCTTAGAAAATTCTTCAGAAATAAAAGAGTGGGTGGATCCAGAATCAAATAAAACATTTTCTACTTTAGAGTGGATGGTAAGTGTACCTTTCACCACATCGTTATCGTACTCCACATCGCTGATAGAAATTGCATGTGACATTCCTTTTTTCTTTAGCCTTAAGAGTTTGTTGACGTCGACCATCATCATCAACCCTTAGATTAGGGCATTTATTGGCATAATGCCCCATCTCATTGCACTTGAAACATTGAAGTGTAGTAGGTTCATTCTGTGTATCCCTTCCTTTGTTTGCATCATTAGACATCTTCTTCCCATCATCGCGGCATTCAAATGCCTGATGACCTTCCTTTCCACATTTGAAACATTTACTTGTCCCTTTAAGACAACTCCCTCCATGTTTATTTCTACGCTTTGAGCATAAGGGAAAGATCATCTTCTTTTCAGTGTGCTCTTTAGATTTTCCTTTGAATTCCATTTTCCTCTTCTTATCAAACCCATATGACTGATGGGTTACTCCAATCTCCATATCAACTTTGAGAGCACATCTAACGATTTCCTCGTATCTATTTAAGTCCCTTATGGCTAACGCCCTTCGAAGAATTGGTTTTAAGCCACTAAAGAATCGATCGATCTTACTCTCAGGTTGGATAATAATACCAGAAGCATACCTTGAAAGTCTTGTAAAATTTGCTTCATAGGTACTAACAGATTCATCATCCTTTTTCTTCATTTCAAGAAACTCTTTCTCCATCTTTTTTCGGAGAATACGAGGGAAGTACTTATTGAAAAATAAGTTCTTTAACTCATCCCATTCCATGGACTCAATTTCATCCCTTTTCCTCGTATTATTAATAAGATTCCACCATTGATCAGCATCACCTTCCAAAAGATACACTGCTAAGATGACTTTATCATGCTCAGAACATTGAAGAACTGAAAATATTTTTTCAGTAGTACTAATCCATTGTTCAATAACTAATGGATCAGTAGACCCGCTGAAAGAAGGTGGACGCTGTCTCATGAAGGATTCAACAGAATGTTGCTCCTTCCTTTGCTCGTTCGGAAGTCCTGCATTATTCATATCATGAGAAAGTTCTGTGAGCATGGATACAAGGTTTTACATTCCAGCTCCCATAACGTTTGGTTGCTCAGGGGGACAATCATTGCATTGCCCGTCACATTCCGCAGTAACACGATTCCTTTGGGTCTATCAATTGACTAAAACCAAGAAGAATAGTGTGAGAAACACTAATTATAATAGGAAAACCACATAATCAAGAATAAAATTTCACACTTAAGGTCTTATCCTAGGTTATTCATGGCCATTTCGAAAACACTAAGATTGAGTTCTATGCTTAGAATTATCCTTAGGGTTCTTACTAAGGCTTTCACATAATAGTTTCCAAAGGTTGACTATACCTTTCCTCTGATACCAACTATAAAGACCCATACTTTATATACATTTTTAATAATTAAAAATTGAATCATACTTATTACAACATATAACAAAACCACGAAAGGACCGTATAGGTATACTGTCTTTAGAAACTGGGAATCATAAACAACTGGTTCATAAATCGTCTACACTGTCTCCCATTTATTTCATCATATCTATAATCCCTTTTGGCATATCTTACATAATAACCTTCTTCCTGGCCTGGGGAAAGAAAACATACGAAAGGGTGAGCTCAAATGCTCAGTAAGGGTAAACAAAAGAAATATCAATCACATAATATTCATAAGAACATAACTTTTAGAAATCTTAATCTGAAAAAGAGAGCATAATTTCATAACATGGGACAAATCATAGTAGTGAAATGTAATCTCAATAATCATAACTTAAAACATGAAACTTTGTGGCATACACACATAATCATAGAGAATAATTTCTTATTAGTCAAGACTCATTTCCAAGACTATCTTAGTGGACAAAGTCCATTTCTGAACCGAGTTCACTCCTCGTTTCAGTCCTGTTTCACTGAACCTATATAACCTACTGTTCCATCCATGTCTATCTCATTAGATATAAAATCTTTACCCAATTCATTGGAGGGCGATATAGGTCCCACCCATCTCATAATGATACCATTCTTATGTGTGCCACAAAATCATAAACCATACATCATAGCATAACCCATGTAATAAAAATGGGATTCTTAAACAACATGACTTCATAAAACAATTCATATAAGATAAAGGAATTCATAAAAATATTTCCATCACAACATAATAAAATCCATGTAATAATAGGGATAGAAACAGAACCCTTTATTATCTTAGATGGAAAATAATTTTGATAAAACACTTGACCTCCATTCTTGAGGAAAATATCCTTTCTAAATCAAAAACATTTTCCTTTCTTAACATGTCTTACAATTTTAAACTAAAATAAGTTGATTAAAAATAAACTTGAAAACTTGTAAAGGAAGATTCTTGTAAATAATGTTTTAAAAATCCATTCATGCCGTATAAGTTAAAAAACATTCTTCTCATACTTTTTGTCGGAAAAGTCAAAAAAGTACCTCGTATGAAAAACGACAAAAGATTTCTTTCATATCTTTTACTAAAAACTCATCGAAGGGTAAAATAGGATTTAAACAATTTTAGGTGAATGGAAATAATATTACATATTGAGAAAACATGGATGTGGATGATAAAATACACCCCAGTAAATACTAAAGTATAAACAATCTCGGATAAAAATGAGATTGTGATATTTCACTTACCTTAGGTCCGATATGCTTTGTACGTGTCTGAACCTCCTGTATAATGATTTAAATAATGTTATTGACTTATTCCAGAATCAAAATTTTTTTATGATATCATATATGGTCATTTTATTAGCTTCTTGGTAGTAATATTTCATTGCTACTTGTTATTCGGGTGTTTATAACTTTTTGTTCTTATGCGTGTTTTGTCAAATAGATTATTATTCTTATCTTTAGGTTATAGATACCTCATTTACAGAATGGTATTTGTGTAATATATATCATATTCATTCATTCAATTCATTTATATAATCATTATGAAATGATGATCATGTAGAACGAGTCGCATCACATCGTGGAGACGGTATTCCGTACGTACGCACCAGTGATGATATCGTTCCTATGATCGTGGAATTGTATTGGAGTGTATTTATACTATTTAAGAATTAGTATCACTTTATAATAGTCATATATAGTCATTATTTACACCATTATACCCATCCAAGTAAGGTGGTGGTGGAAAATAGATTACACCGTGGCGTGGAGACGGTATTCCGTACGTACGCACGTGCGGTGATTTCTTTTTCTGTAGGATGGATAGATGGTGAAATAGGGTTGTTTCATACTTATAATAACATATCAGTATATGATTTATACTGATGTTATTACTTCATAATGAAACAACTAAATAAGAAGAATTGGAAGAAGAAATAAAGATGAAAGAATCGGTAATAGACATTACCTCTTCTTTGAAGTGCTTCATTGAGACCTTCTTTTAGGGCACTAAAATTGGTCTTTGAAGAAGACCAGGACATCTAGGATGTCTCTAGGGAAGTGTAGTGGATGAATTTTCAGGGGTTGGCCGAGCATTAAGGCTCAATGTGGTGTGAGCAAGAGGGGTAGGAGGTGCCCTTTTATAAGGGAGGAGAGGGGCACCTTTGGGAAAACTAAAACTATTATTTTATTATAAAGTCAAGTTGGGTTTTAAATAGCTCCAAATTGATATATTTAGAAGATAAGGTGGGGATAGGTCGAAATAATCTCATCCAATATAATTTATACATGTTTAGGTTCCTATTTTAACCTTATCATTTAGATTTAACATTAAGTTAAATAAGTTTACTTTTACCGTGTCTTCTTGTGTTCTAATACTATAAGGTTAATAGACTTACTATAAGCAGCCAAACGAACACCAAGTTGTTTATTATTAATATATATAACCTTATCTAAGTAATTTTGACGATCCATAGATTTTTAGGAATAAAATTACAATTACTAATATAATATTTGTTTTAAAATATTATTTTATATCAATTTTCACACTATTTAGTAATTGATTTTTGTGAAAATAATAACAGAATTATTAGTTTGAACCAAGTTAATTAAATCAATACTAGCATGTCATATTAACCTAAAAAATTAGTGGAATTCATAAAAAGTCTCAAATTACATTTATTTTGGTGTGTATAACATTAATTATGTCAATATTTCATTAATAAGATAATTACTGCATCATCTTTGTGTCATAAATAAATTAAATTATTTAATATCTAAAAATTACAAATAAAATACCATTATGTAGGAAATATTTTTATCTTTCTAATGAATATTTATAGTCAAATTTATCTTATGCCTAACCCCATATTAAAATTTATTTACTTATTAAACTTTGATTTTAACTATTTTAACCCTTCTTTAAATAAATTAATAATAAATGTCCTAATCTAATCCAAGTGGGCCTAAATGGTCATTTTTATTCCTAAGTTTGTTTTTGGTCGAATTACACTTATCCAATAGAATTAAGACATGTGTTAGGGTAATAATAATATCATCTTTACCCTTAATTACCCTATTTACTTTTAACTGTGGTAAAAAAAAGTAAAAAGTTACTATTCACCAAAAAATTATTTTCATCTCATTGAACCACATTTTACTTTCTGACACCAACCGTGTCTCTCGGATTTTTGAAATTCCACTCACAGAAGCGGTAAAATTAAGTTTTATAAAAAATTCAGTTTTTTAACTACCACTTAGTGGTTTCACTATTCATCAAAAATTGAAAGTTTTCAGAAAAATACCAAAATTTCACCCTAGGCTAATTTCGATATTCCGAATCAAAAAATGAAGTCCATTTTGAAAAATAAAATTTATAAAATTTCAAAAAGTGGTTATTACTATCCATAACAGCTAGTTTTAATAATATTTTAATATCATATCGTTGTTTAGTGAAACTCGGTATTGCGTACGACGCAAGCTATCGAGGAAGGTTGCGATTTCGTGTAAAGCAAGTCAAGAAAGTGTTGTGTGTAGAAAAAGATTCCTTTGATGATTTATATAACATAAAAGTCTCGGGTGTTACACACAACATAACCAATCTACAAGATAGTAATCCTAAATTCTCATAACATCCTTTCTAAAATTATTTAGGTGTGAGAGGCAAGCTCATATTTATTAATTCAATGATTTCCAAAATGTCCATTTTCATTTATTATCGACATTATGATAATAAGATATTTGGGGGGGTGATTTATTGAGTCATTAAAAATATCTAAACACAATAATAGTCATCAAACCCCAACAACCACATGTATCTTGCTCTACACATTAGTACCACTACAGGACAAAATAACTCACCAAACATACAATCCAATGGAAAAGATGACTAGACATTCTACACAACAACATCACCACACCAGTTTACCATTCACGTGAAATCAACCTTTTTCTCATAACAAATTTCTTTTTCTCATCCTATACACTTCCCCACCCAATTATCACTATTATCATCACACAAATATCCCTAATAAAAAAATACAGTAATTCTCTTCCCCATGTCATGATATTTTCTGCATTGGGTGGAAATGACTCACCCACACTTTTTTAATCACATCAACGTAGAACACTTCTCAATTAAGGATAACTTTCCCCCTCTCTATATAATTTAATTTTGTAATCATACATCACACAAGGATATTGAAAATGAATAATCACAAATAGTAGAAAGATGTTATATCTTTCATAACTATCCATAAGATTACATTATTTCACCTCATTATTTTCATTTGGTACTTCCAAAAACTGTAAATTTTCATTGGGAATCAGTTCCTTATACATATATAATTGATTATACTTTTAATTCATGCCTATCTTAAACATTTATACATATCAAGGGTCTAATAATCTATAATATTAACATCATAATAATGATTTCCAACAACAATTATTTTCCTGATGTAATATCAACACAATATTTGAATTAAAATAATGAAACCACAAAAAACTCCACATTTATAGGTTATATATATTGAAACATCATGACATTCATATAAATAGTTTTAACATTCCTCCATGCTAATTAAGAATCTACACACAAGTTATCTCATACATAATGTTTCATATGCTTAAACATGAAACTCTAGGTTCGTGTTATTATCAATGAAATACACTTCCAATATTAATTTGAAAATTTCTATATGTTAGGATCTCATGTTAAATTAAAAGAGTCCATTAAATAAAAAAAATTATTTTAGAATAGTGATGATAAAACATGCTATCTGACCATGATAATAAAAAATGAACATGTGGAATTACTATATTTCATGCTTTATAATAATCGAGCTAATAATTTTTTTAATAAATAAATTGGTCATGAAAACCTTATATATACTAAAATAAGGGTAACATGATCAACTTCCATATTTGAATTCAATATATTAGACTTTCCACATTCACATGTTAAACGTACTAGAGTTTCCCTAGGTAAAACACAATGATTTTAACTTTAGGAAAGCTTCCCAAAACAATAAGTCATGAATTAACATGATAAGTATGCTTATTTCAATACATAAAAAATAGTATCCGTAAATAAATAATAATTTTAATCATTTAAATAGTTTAAATTCTAAACTTGTTAATACAAATAATTCTTATAATTTTCCAATATTTTGAAATAAATATCACAAGATATTCGAGTGAAACATAGGATAATAACATATGGATATGTCAATACTATTGAACATTAATCATTCAAAAATAAGGAGGAATTTATTCCTTCAATGTTTTCTAAATGGAAATGAATTATCAATAATCATTATTTTTAGTTTTAGAATATCCAAATTATAAATTTTAAAACCATGTTTTAAAACTATTTCATAACACATTCCCTTGAAAAATTTAAATCTTAATGCAATAAAACACATATTATGTATCATGGATAATATAATACTTCTAAAAATTGTTTAAAAATAACTTTTTTTTATCATTCTAGTGTGAAATAAAATTCATTGTTACATTAATCATATGGTTTTTAAAAATAAAACAGTTGATCATAACAAAATACACTAAGAATGATTCTCAAAAAGTATACTATATAAAAAAAATTGTCTTTGTGTCATATTATTTACGGAAGTAAAATAAATTAAATTCATTCAGAATAATTCTATTATTCTCAATGAAACAACACAGTCTATCCCCATGGTAATTTAAATCAAAAAATTCAATCCAATCAAACATCATTTTACTCTTTCCCTTCGGGTTACTTTTAATAATTCAATAAAAAATAAAAGTTTATTATCAATAACTTCATTGGAAAAGTTATAAAAACACATATATATATTTCATTCTTTATTTGATTGATTTTAACATCCATCAATCCCAAAATTCAAAAAGTAACACTATTCGTCATGATGCATGTATTTATTCTATGTCTCTACCCTACAGGTGGTTCCACCTCATATGGTCATTTGGTAGGCTCAGAATCATTGCATCAGATCATAAGGGCCACTAAAATCCTGTTTCCTGGCTAGTATCACTGGTCTATGTCAATATCCATGGTCAACTATAATAGTTTCCATAGAAACCCATGTATCTTGCATTTTTTAACTCTTAACTTCACCTTATCACTAAACCATTATCTCTAATAACAACCTATCATGACTGCCTCACAACAAAGATGTTGCAATGAATGTATAGATATAATGACCACTGATTCCTGCCTCCAGTTGGCCCCGAGTTGGTGACTAACACCAAGGGTATAAAAAACATATCACATTATGCTAGGTATTACCCCTTATAATAAAACAAGACTGGGAGAAAAGATGAATATTCCACAATAAACTATATTAAATTATATGAAATAAATACAAACCATGTGATAATTTATGATTAATTTAAACTAGTATATAAAAAATTCACCAAAAGAAATACTAATAGAATAAATGTTAAGGCATTGAACAAATATGTCAATGTCACACCCCAATGTCATAATTAATTTATCTCCCACCTCTCCTAAATAACATCACAACACATCACATCCTACCTGCACACTCCAAGGCCATCAAATAATTTCATTCCTAGGCTGTACACACCTAATCTATCACAGCATATCACATCACAACATGACAAAACAATTTTTGACTTCTATACATCATATCCCATGTTTGTATTTCTTATATCCTAGAAGAAGGATTGGGGAGGAGCATGAATCTAACGAACTACTATTAACGTACATGGAAAATACATTTATTTTATGGAATAAATAATACATGACACAAATATATGACCAAAGACTGTATTAGTTCAGTGTCATTGTGAAAATGGAACATAATGTTCTAAAATTGTGAAAGATCTTCAATATCTCCCATAAAGATATTCTTCTTTTGTTTTCATACCTAAATCCATTGGTTATATCTAGGGAAAAAGAAAACATAAAAATGGTGAGATCAATTTCCCAGTAAGTGTAAACATTGAGAACATAAAACAAACCATAAACATAAGAATGTAAAAGCATGAAAATAAATGTTAAATATCAAAATATTAAGTCATGAAATAATCTTTGGAAGTACGTAAGGCATGGATCATAAAAGAATGTTATCTATGATAAAATAGAATTTTCATAAATCATGGAATTATGGAAAACAATTAAGAACCAAATATTGTTTCCATAGTAGCCATCTAATTGCTTCTAAACCCATCATAGTGGACCATGTCCATTATGGAACTAGGTTTACATTCTTTTACAACCATGTATTATTGAAGTGGATTTACTTGTCATTAAATCCCTGTATTACTGAACCGTATTTTATTTCCATTCCCATCGTGTCTATCTCATGAGATATAATCTTTACCAAGTTCATTAGAGGGGGTTATAGGTCCCACCCATCTCATAATGAAGTCGTTCTTAAATGTGCCACTAAAACATAAACCATTCACCATAACATAACCCAAGTAATAAAAAATGGGTTTCTTAAAAATCATTCAATCATAATCCATATAAATTTAATAGATTTCATAAATATAATTCCATAAAAAAATAAAATAAATGTAATAATAGGGACTGAAACCTAATCCTATTTCATCTTATATGGAGAATTATTTTGATAAAATACGTGAAATTAATTTTAGAGGAAAATATCCTTTCTTCTTCAAAACAATTTCTCAAAAAGACATGAAATTTTGAAAGTAAAGAATTTAATTTAGAATACACTTGAAATATTGTAATTGAAACATCATGGATGTAATTCATTATGAAATAGTAACAATATATTCTTTTCATATATGTTCAAAACATTCCCCTTATAATTTTTCCAGAGATGTCAAAAAGTACCGCATATGGTAAATGAAAGAAATATTCCATCCAAACCATATAGTAAAAGTTAAAATGGGTAAATATTACATAAAATATACATCAAATAATATTAAACATTTTATGAAAACATTTTTATAAAACATATGCATGGATGAAAAATATATCCCAAATAAATACATACGTATACACAATATCAGATAAAAATGATATTGCAAAATTATCCTTTAACGTAGGTCAGATTCATTTAATATGTATTCAAACCTCTTGTACAATTATTTAAATAATACTATTTAATTTTCCAAAGTCATTGTAATTTTTATTAAATAATATATGATAATATTATCATCCTCTTGTTAGTAACATTTCATGGTCACCCATTATTCGGATATTAACTGATTTGTGTTCTTATGCATGTTTTGTCGGATAAGTTCATGTTCCACTCCTTTGGTTATAGTAATATAATTTATATAATTTTATTAGTATAATATATATCACATTTATTCATTACATTCATATATATATTCATGTTTTAATTAAGATCATGTAGAGTGATTCTCATCGCATCATGGAGATTTTAGGCTATACGTAAACAGGAGCGACGATATCATTCAATTAATGGTTAAATGGTATGAAGGATGATGATATATTAATTATATAGAATAATTTTAATGTTATATTCATTATTTACATCCATTATACTCATCATTATACCAATCCAAATTATGTATTTTTGAATAAAAAATGACACCACAATGTTGAGATGGTAAGTCGTACGTACATACACACAGTGATATTGTTATTCGTAGTATGGATAAAGGAAATATAAGGCTCTCCCATAATTATAATAACACCTTAGAATGTATAAGATACATTATTTATAAATTTATTATGGAAACAAAATAAGAATAAGAAGTAGAAGAAGAAAATAATTTTGAAAGAGCTGATAAAAAATAACCTCTTTTTTGAGTATATCAATTGGATTGGCACCAAAGTTCTCCATAGGATGGTTTTTTTCCCAAATTCAAGTCTCTTGGTTGAAGGGAGTTATTTTGGGAGCTTATTAGGGAATACTATGAATGAGACAAGGGGCCTGAGAGGTGTTATTATGTGGGTAGATGTGGTGGCCTTTTATTAGAGGAAGGAGATGCACTTTTGGAAGGTCTGGAAATATTATTTTATTATAAATTGGTTTTCAAATTAAAATAGCTCAAATGTGATATATTTAGACAATAAGATGTGGACGGTTTGAAAAAGTATCCAAAAATAAATTTTAGACATGTTTATGACAGAAATATATCTTTATCTTTTGGCTTTAACCAAAAGATAAATATATTAATTCTTACCATGTCTTCTGGTAATTTTACTCAATATGGAAAATAATATTTCTATAAAATGCCAATAGATCCTAAAATGGATTATTAATGAAATATGTTAAATTATATAATTATTTGGGCTGAATATTATATTTTTATGACTATAATATAATGTAATAAAATTGTATTTGATTTAAAAGCTCTTGAATGTCAATTTTGACACTACTTAGTAATTTTTTAAAGCTATAAAAACAATATTGATTTAAAAAAAACTACATTAAATCAAATATGACATGTCATAATCATCCATAAAATTATTTTATGGAATCATAGTTTTTAAATTATATTTATTTTAATATTTAAAATATCTTTTATTTGAATCATTCATTAAAAAGTTAATCATTACATCATCATTGTGTCATAAATAAATTTATTTATATAATGTCTAAAAATTATAAATAAAATACCATAATGAAGGAAATATTTATAGATTTATAATGAATATTTATATTCAATGAGATAAATTATATAAACCCACCATAATATTTTTTAGTAAATAGATACATGTTTATTCTATTTTTCCCATAACTTTAAATTAATTATAATAACATGTCATTTTTACACCCAAGTGGCTCCCAAATGAGAAACATTTGTCCGAAGGATTGTTTTGGTTACTAATGACATATCCAATAATATTAGGACTTGTGTTAGGGTATTTTTATATTATTTTAATATTATTTTTACCCTTATTTACTTAATTTACACTTTAACTATGGTAAATAAAATAATTAATGAAGTTTCTATTTATAATGTCCAAAAATAAAATCTACCTATTAAAATATAATTTAACTTATGATTAAAAATATGGAATCTATTTTTCTATATTCAAGACACATAATTTTCCATAATTAATTTAAAATTAACTCTTGTTGTAAAAACAAGGATCTGAGTTTTTAAACAGTAAAAACTATAAAAATATTGACACGTGTTAATGTCCTATTTATATGTGAAATTAAATCATACAACAAAAATTGTATTAAATTATAAAAACATATTACAATAACACTATAAAAAAATAGAAATGATAATGTATCTATATATAAAAATAAGACAAAAATGCAGTTTGGAATTAATGTACAGTATCTTTCACTATTCATTAAAATATGAATTTCATCAGAAAAATACCAAAATTTAAACCAAGGAAAATTTTGATGTTCCATATACAAATAAAAAATATATTATGTTAAATAGAACTTATATAATTTTCAAAAAAATATATTTAAAATGGGTTCTCCATCAAAAGGTCGTAAAACATTATTTTTTTTAAAATCTTGTTCTCATCTAAAAAATTGAATTTTTTATTATTTCATATAATTAAAACATATAATATGAATTTGAAACATTATAATTAATATGATAGATATATATTTCATTAATAAAATCCTTAATGAGCGATTTTATTACTTTATAAACTCACTAATATTCATTGAATTGTTTTTAGAAAAAGTTAATAATGGGCATACCCGCCATTATAATTACTATGTTATAATATTAAGTTATCACTTATACTATGTTTTTAGGGAATTAAATATATCAATAGAACTAGAAATTGTGTGTAACAGAAGCCATGAATAGTGTTTTGTACACTACATGCCAAAAATGTTTCACATAAATAGAAAGCTAATGATGGTGTAGCGTACAACACAATACATCAAAGAAATAAAAAAGAATATATCAAGTAAAATCTCAGGGTGTCAAAAGGTATCCAACCATTCATCCTCTCACCTAGATTTTAGAAAAAACACCCCTATGAATTTGTGGGTGTCGGCATAAGAAAAATGAAGAGGGTGGGGTGCATAGTTAAATCACAATAATATAATTGTATAAATATAAATAGGTATAGAACACAATCCCATAAAATGGATTTAGAAAAAAAATCCTACCTTCTCACAAAATCGACATAATCGCAACAACCTTTAAATTCATAAAATCACATAAACAATAAACATTCCATAATTATTAGTATTATTATTTAATCTAATTTCTATATTCAATATTTATCAATAAATTTAACATTACATACTCTTTTATTTGTTTATTAAATATTCATTATCCTCACATTTCATTTATAAAGACGCCTTCTTTAAAATTTCCAACCAATTAGTTTTTATATAAACACAAACCATTTAATCCCCATATTCCATTATCAATTCCATCATTAAATGTACCCATTTTAACTCATTATCATTTATATAATTCAAATAATACTTGGGTAAATTGATTTAATCCAACCACATAGAACACATAGAATAACATATCCCAACATCCACATCCACATAACTTTCCTGCCATATCCACTTTCGCAGCCACGTTGCACAACCACACCACAATAACCATCATAGTTCAGTTGCACCAACAGAATTAGTCAACTATACCCCACACACATCACAATATATCCACTACACATCACATAAGTCCCACTCACACCAAACAAAAAAAATTCTTAGATCACAACATATATCACAAGACAATATATTATCAAATTTAGTATGGGTTCTTATTTAATTCCTTTTCTTTATTTCTAGGGGTTATCGCACTAGCCTTTAGTTCTCAGGGTATCTAATTCCATTAAATTAAAATACGTCGTTATCTATTTATTTGTGACGATACAAAACAAATAAAAAAGGGGTTCCATAATAAAAGTCACTACAAAATAATGAAGCAACCAAAATTAACTATCTTCATCAAAGAATTACACCCATACAATCAAAATATCAAATAAATCAAATCAATTAAATAAAGAAGAGAGATTATGACTCTAATTCCAATATCCATTTAAAAATTAATATAAACCAATTTATTTCTTTAATAATATAGATTCAACTATATTTAAAAGGGATTGAAATAACAATTCCATCCTGCATGATACATATAAAGATAATGGATGAAAAACTTATGGGATGAAATAAATGTTTCCCAAACTCGTCACCGAAAAACTGGGAGTGTGCATACATGTGAGATCATCATTGGAAAAAACTAAAACTACGTAGAGAAACATGTTCAATGGCTCATAAGGAAGAAGGTTTAAGAGCTATCATATCAAGAGTAGGAAATCCCCAATGAAGGAATAATGGTAACCTCTTTAGAATGAACTTATCTGATACAAGGGGATTGGATATAAATTTAACTAACCATTAATGTAGTATCTCATCAATCTACATGGTTTAACCATTTAAAATGTCAAAATAAATTTAATAAAATAATTATATTATTATTCTCTTTGAAATTAAAGAAAAAATTATTTTCATAATATATATATTTTTTCATCATAAATTGTGTTAAAATAAAAAATCTATTTAAAAAAACATGTATCCCAAATCATGACCCACTGCTTGAATGACTCGTCTCATGAAATGACTCACTTCCAGAATTAGTCACCTCTAGAATGACTCACTACCAGAAATTACTAACTGATAGAATGACTAATGACCAAATTGACTAATCACTAGAAACGTTTCTCCTCTAAAAAGACTCATTTCAACAATGAAACACCACAAAAAGTAACGCACCACCAGAATGACTCACCGCGAGAATAATAGACTTCTGAAAATGACTCACCTCTAGAATGAAACACTAGAAGAAATGATTCAACACAAGAATAAATGAAATTAAAAATGACACACCATTAGATATGAATATCCACCCAAATGAGTCACTACTATAATGAAACATCATGAGAAATGACTCACCACTATAATGAATCCATGCCAGAAAGACTCACCCACAGATATGAGTTGTCGCTAGAATGACTCATGGACAGAATGACTCACCAAATTAATTACTAGACCCATGAAATGAGTCACCATGAGAATGAATCACTGCTAGAATTAGTCACAACCAGAATTAATCCCCACAAAAAAGTCTCACCACGAGATATAACTCACTGCTAGAATGACTCACCACCAGAAGGACTCACATCCCTAAATGACTATCGTCCAGAATTACTCACCAATAGAATGAATCACTACCACGAATGACTTTCTGCTATAATTTATTACTACAACGATGAAAAACCTGTTGAAATGAATCAACACAAGAAAGAATGACCACTAGAAACCTAGAAATTTGGAAAATGGTTGGAATGTCTTACAAAAGTAATGTCTCACATGTCAGCAAAAAATACCCCAAAATTTTAATGTCAAGACTCAATTATCATATGTTTTGGTAAATTAACAGTTCATAAGGTTCATGCCACAACAATATAAGTATAATATCATACGTTTAATATTTGATGTTAATAATAAGGATTCATAGTAACCATTAAACCCAAAATTGAAAAAGTCATAGTGGCTTTCTAATTTCGAGACCACTTTATAAAAAACAATGTAATTTTATTATAATATAATAAAAAAAGAAATATAACCCTAAAATTATATCTTTTATTTTTTTTACTAAAAACCCATTTTATTAATTGAAAATATACCAAAACAATAATATATATTTACCGATCAACGTTAAAAAACCAACATATGAAATAACTATACAACAAATAAATAGAAAATAATAATAATTGTCATTAGTAATTAAAATTTTGGTAAATATATATTATAATAATGTATATAATAAATATGATTTGAGTTTTTTGGAGTTCAGTCACAAAAATACAGAGAAATTTGGAACTAGGTAAGGGTTTTATCTCTAAATATTTACCCCTTTATACAAATTTTTATTAGACCCAATTTTTTCAATTGAATGGACTATCTAAAAAACCATTAAAATAATTACCATTAATCTATTAAATTTAACATTATTTAATTAAAAATTTCATATTAATATTCTTATGACGCTTCAACAAAAAAAATTACTAATGTTATCAAGTTTTATAGCCTCAAATTATGTTATTTGAAAAACATTTATATTATGGAATTAACTTTTATTTATATAGTTTTTATGTATCATATTTTATTAATGTTACCATGTAATATAATTTTTGATTGAATTTTTAAGAAATATTTAACAGTATAAATCGTTTGAATGGTTTTTTTAATGTGACTCAAGCAATCAAGGTTATGTGGATTAAAATTAATTCTCTTAAAGACATAAATTCTCAACATGATTGTTATATTCAAATACACTTTAACCATAATAATTCATTTTAAATATAATATAGTATAATATTATTTGGGGATGTCACATATTTTCATCAATATTATATTCCTTGATAAAATTCCATATCAAATAAAAGTTTTTCATTTTAAATAATATCTCTCTTTCATTCCAATTGATAATATACTTCATTTCTATATTTTATTCTTGCTAAAATACTCCTATATTTTTTTGGGATATCTCAAGGATAATATCATATGACCCTAATTATTATAATTACACATTTTCAAATTGGAAATATATTTCACTTTATAGGATATGTGTTTTTAAAATATGTTTCTTAATCCATTATTTTATAATGAAATATTTTATCTTCGACTTGATGATTTTACTATAAAACTATTTTTTATCATTTAATACTGAGTTATTTGAGATTTAATAAATAGTGATATTTTAATATATCATAATATTTTTCCATTGAAACTTTTAAAAAAATAATTTTCAAAATAAACTGGATACATTCTCTCTAAGTCACCATACACACAGAAAAACAGATTTCCCATCATTTTGATTCATCATTACAGTGATACATAGTATTAAAATGTAAACTATTTTCCCATAATACCCATATTTGTATTTATAATGTTTTTATGGAGAAAGGATACTGTGTATATAACTTTTGAATGTAAAATTCATATAGTCTTGGAAAATTTTAATCCATATAAAAGTTGATCCATTACATGTGCCTTCACAAATTTGAAACATTTAATCCTTATTAATCATATATCCTTTTTCTTTGTGGTGAAAATACATTATTCCTTATTATCTTTAGTGATTTTTATTAAACTATAATGTTAATGAATAAATATATAAATCTATATATTTTCCTAAGTATATCATGTATTTATTATTAATTTAATTATTAATATTATCCTTATGGGATTCAATTTGAATCAGATAATAAACCAATTTTCATACCATGTGTTCATTATAATATGGTAGTGAACTGTTTATTGTGGACAATATATACATGGATAATGATGGGTTGAATCCATTATTCTCTCAACTATAATGGTTTATATTGATATCTCATTAAATAGTTAGGTTAGCACAGAATGATTATGTTAATATAATAATCGAAATAATGATATTTCCAATATGTTAAAGTTTGAAAAAATGAGTTTGGTTATCGAGACATGCTCATATTTATTTTTATCTCAATGACCTCATATTCTATGAAGATATTTATACTACATTTACATATTTTTCTATAATTTTATTTTTAATTATATGCTCATATTAATCTTACATGGATTATGATTTTTTCCTTATGTCTAAACACCCTTTAGATTTATATATTATATTATTCAAATATTTTTTAAAAGTCTCAAAAAAATTATCTATTCATTATTTGGTATGATATTCTTATTCAATTTGTTTAAACATGTATTCCCATGTTATGAAAACTTGTGATCATTTTCAATTATCACTTATGTTTAACCTTACAAAGTGATGGGGATACCCCATTTCATATATTTATATTTCGTGAATTATTGAATAAAATTAATATATATGTTTTCATTACTATATTATATTGTGTGGAGAATTGTTTTTATAATGATGAAGACCTATTATGGACTAATAATTTTCCAATCTACTATAAAAAGGGATCTTTATTCTAAAAACACATGGAATTTTTCATAATTTTTGAGTAAAAATTATCTAATAATAAAAAACATAAAATATACCAACAATCTATAGAAATACTCAGTAGGGACCCCAAGACCGCCAAAGGTCTCCCAGAATCCAGGAAGGATAAACCACAAAAGGAAAGATACAATCATGAAGTATCAAACAACCCTACCTATGTATATTCCCATACCTATACCTAAGTTATCAATCCCATTTAGGATCCAACTCTTCAGCCCAATCACAACCATTCCACACAAGAAAGAAGTCAATCACATGGATTATTATGATTGAATTCAAGACTCAACTCACACAGGTATACATCTTTCGTATTGTGATTGAGATGATCAGATGTAGTCACTGATTCATCTATGATATCGGACCCACATAGGATTATAGACCAACTAAGCTATCATACCAACTTAGGATACAGGACCACCTAATCTGTCAGACCCACTCAGGATACAAGTACATAAGTCATCGTTGTCGAACACAAAGAGGATCCCACTACAGAAGTCATCGCTTTCAAACCCACAAAGGATTCCAGTATGAAAGACATCATCGTCAAACCCAGGAGAATCCAAGTACGGTAGTCGTCATCATCGTCGAAGCCACGGAGGATCCTAGTACGGTAGTATTCGTCAGCGAACCCACGGAGGATCCTAGTATGGTAGACGTCATCATCGTCAAACCCACGGAGGATCCTAGTATAGTAGTCATCGTCGTCGAACCCACAGAGGATCCTAGTACAGTATATGTCATCCTCATGAAACCCACGAAGGATCCTAGTATGGTAGTCATCGTCGTCAAACCCACAGAGGATCCTAGTACGGTATACATCATCCTCGTAGAACCCACGGAGTATCCTAGTAGTGTATTAATTGTCATCAAACCCATGGAGGATCCTAGTATGGTAATCGTCTTATTCGCAGCCAGCTCTAGGGGTCCCGCACACATAATGATCGAATCCAGGAGGGTCCACTCCTCGAGAAAAGGGGTAGATACATCAACTGTCATGAAGTCCTGAGTTGATGTTTCCCAAAGTTCTATCTCATCATAATGAACCCAATGCGACAGATGGCGCGTCAATCAGATGCCCGGTCTGAGAGTTACTAACTTTTCTGTTCCAGGGGCCCGGTTGGATTTCAGGTACAATCCAACCTGGCCATACTACAATCTCATCTGAATACCATGTGGAGTAATCCAAATGTATCTTCTCATCCAAAGTAAACCAACGTAATTTACGACATGTCAATCAGATGTCTGGTCCTTAATTTATAAGCGTTTCCGCTCCGAGGGCCCGGTTGGTTACGTGTTCGAACCAACCCGACCATACCCAAACTTTCCCCAAACCTTCAATACCATATATTGAAACGACCGTATCGATCCAAGAAATCCCACGCAACTGAAGGTGAGTCGATCGGAGGTCTGTAGCTCATATTATGGGGAAAATACTAAAATGGGTCTGAAGAGGGGTGTTAGGGTCCGTTCCGACCCAACCCAACCCAGCCTGGGTCGGCCCGAACTGGGTCGACCCGACCCGGGTCCGGGTCTGGCTCAGTTGGGCGCTGCCTAGCCCGGTGGCTATAGCCTAGCCTGGTGGGGCGCGGCCTGACCCGACAGCTGTGGCCCGGCCCGGTGGGGCACGACCCGGCCCGCGGCCGGCCGAAGCTCGGCCAGTTGTCTGAGCGGACAGGGGGGGGCGTGGCACCCAGTTTTTTGAAACGGGGGAACCTCCCTCCTATTCGGCCGGCCGAAGCTGGCTGCTGTTCTCTGGTTCTAGCGGCCCACATGGGCGGGCCACGATTCTTCTGCGCGGCAGCTGCGGGTGCCGCGACCTTCTTCAACCCGGCCGGTTCGTCACCAAAGCGGCCCATGGTGCACAGGCCACAGTTCTCTACATTGTGGCGCCTTATAGGTGTCGCGATTCTCCAGCACGGCTGGCTACGGCCAGCCGTTTTGGTTCATATGCTGAGTATCCCACAGATGGCGGCCGCCGTTCCCTCCACGCGGCTGGTGCGCGACCACTACCTCCGTTCACCGCCGCCTATCGTTTCCACTGAAAAAAATATTCACGAACCATCAGAGGGTCTTCGGGCTGTGTTCATTTGGCCCTCGCCCTCTACGTTAGGTGTTATCAATTGGCTGAAGACAATACAAGAATTCACCAAGGATGGAATATAATTTCAATCACATAAAATTATATCAACCCCCTACCTTGATTCTAATGCTCGATTGTCCGTGCTACGTGAAGAGGATCTGAAGTTGACGTCGATTCGTGGACGTCAAGGTGTGTCCAAGGAGGAAGCGTAGTCGATGTTTCCTCGCGGACTGTGTCTCCTCTCTTGAGGCAGAAGAAGAAGAAGAAATATGGCATTCCTCTTGAGCGTCGCCTCATGTTCTTGCCTCGGTCATTGAGGTAATATTATTCCTCATGTTCCTCGATGGTGAGGGAGGAAGCTCTCCTCCAAATCTCCATAGGCTCCACCACAAAATATTTTCCAAGACAATATAAAATTAAGGCTCCCCAATTTTAATAGAATTTCGTTGCAATTCAAATTGATTCAAAAGAGGTTCCAATTAATTAATGAATATATTAATTAGATAGGTTGGCACATTCAGTGGGTGGGAGGTGGAGAGGCCCCACCATAACAAATTAGAAGTGTTGTCAAATTCAATAAAATGGATGTCAATGGGGAGTTTAAGGGACGTTGAAGGGTTAGGGGCTCGTGTGGGCCCCACCACACATTATCCTCTCATGGGAGGTTATGTGGGTATGTGACCCACCTCTATCTTCCCCTTATAGGAAATAACCACCAACAAACAATAAAATTGTGTACAAAAATTTTATTTAATTTAATATAAATCCCCAGAAATTAACTTCTCCTCCTGAGCAAATGAAACAGTGGTAAATGTCACCTTAAGCAAAAACTGGTGTTGGGAGTTCATCGAGGCCCTCAGATTTCAATTCCGAGCACCTGTTCGAAAGACAGATAAACCTGCATGTACGTTTATTAAACACACCCAAAAAAACATCAGAAATTGATTCTAGAAACATCGGGCCTCGGAATCAGGCGCCGTTAGAAATCGCGGACGCTTAAAATTCCAAAGTATTTAAGAAAAAAATTTCCTTGAAATTCTTGTGTCTTTACAACGAACCAACCTGGGTCGACCCCGAACCGGTCACCCGAGCCGGTCCGCGGCATGGCCCGAAGGGCATTCCCGATCCCCACGGGCTGACAACTAGTGCCAGGCATTATGATATAATCGTTGGGAATGATTTTAGCCCAAAAAAAACTAGTATCAAAACAGAAAAGAAACTAAACAAAACAGAAAAAGATTATCAATAGAAATAAAATAGAATCCACGCGACCAATGTACCTCCACGTGACCTCACAGGTCACCACCCAAACAAAGGACCAACCTCGCTCCAACACTGAGCGGCACAAACCAAGAAACCAGAACAAAGGAACCTGCGACTGATATGGTAACGATAGGCATGAGTACAAAAAAAATACTCAGTAGGTGAGCCCAAAAAAAATCCCAAGGCACTGCCAATAAATAAAGAATTCACAAATCCATGTTTGAACAACAATGTATAAAAGTATGCTTTCATAAATAGTCCACCTGAAAACTAAACAGAAATGATTTCACTTATTCATTTTAAAAAGATAGATTCCTTTCATTAGTGCCAATATCATTTTCAAATGAGGAATAATGTTACATTTCAGATTTTACACAAATAGAATAAAACATTTTCATTTGAAACCATTTTCACAAAAAGAACAAAGTACCAAAAGGAACAATAGAAACCACACATTAAGGGGAATTGCATGTATAAAAACAAACACTACACTGATCACTACTAACAGCAGAAATCCAAAAGACATGGGTCAAACCTAGGATCTCGTTAACAATCTAAAACGTACTATACATGTGACTCATCTTGAAGGCATGCCCTAACTCAATGACGTCGTAATGTCCTAATGCTCGACATAGCCCTACATGGCCTAACCGAGGGTCCCAATCTCCATAGCAGCAACATCTGAATATTCTCCTACTATGGGGCCACTATCTAGTGTGTAATCTAAACTAATGCAACAATCGTTCACAAAAAGTTCACTTACTATTCCTGGTTCCCATGCCAAGTACTAAAAAGGGAGTGAGTCAACAAATACTAGTCATGAAATTCAACAAATGCATTATCATCTTACACCATCAACACACACAAAACAAAAAAACCCCGAGTACCCCAATGAACAAGACCCTCACCTTTAAACCAATATCACCCAAGGGATGCCCCAGGCCAAGGTAACCCCCATCTCTTATCATCTAGAAAGGCGAGGACCCATTCCAAGGATGGTTTTCCAATGAAACCATTTTTATTTAAAGTTCCAACCGGGCCTCAACAACCATTTAATACCAAAACATTTCCAAAAGATGCAACACACGCCATCCCATTGAAAAATAGAAACACACTTAGAAGCTCATTTAAGAAACTCATATCTGCATTTCAAAACTGAAACAGATTTATGTCACAAGTAAAACCATTTTCCAATATCCAAACACACCCACTTTCATCAAGATCTGAACGGCCTTTTATAACATTTTGAAGGAATGATATTTCTCAAATGAAATCCAAACATCTATTCAGGTGTTAAAGGAAAACATTTTTCATCAAACAAGAACCACACATCATGTTTCAAAATTCATGTTTAAAGGCCAAACATGCATTTTTTTCTATTCAAGGTTTTAAGAGAACACCATTTTCCAAAAGCAATACACCTTCCATTTTACACACACCAAAACCATTTTGAAACACACTTCAACATGAAATGCACATTTCATAAAGAACCCATTTAGAAATATCACAAGAAAAAACAGAGAATTAAAATCCAAGAACAATACTTCTAGTGCAATGCAGGAAATAAACAACTTCCATTTTCAGCAGGTTACCACACTAAAAATAACTATTTAATACTAATTTTAATTCACTGAAAATCAATAAATAGTAAGGAATAAATAAATTATAAATTTAAAGGCAAGTGTAGTGGGAGACCTACCTCGACTCACAATCCGAACTCGAAGACGCAACACACCTCACGCAGGCGCGTACGCATGATCCTGCCGAAGACCGCTGCGTTGCAGAATTATTTTGCTAACATGCTGCAACAAACACCAAAACAGTGAATGTATCCAACCACTGATATAAAATAAACTCAAACAGATTCAAGTCTCAAAATTTACCTCGGCGCAGAGACGCGCTCGACTCATGGGGTCGTGCTCTAGTCAAAAGTGGCGGCATGCTCAGTTTTGGAGACCGTCGAGGGTCGTGCGCTGACCGTCAGGTACGCCACTAGCTGGCGCACGGCGGCGATGGTTGGCTGGACCGTGGAAGGCTGGAACAGGACTTATCAAATGTTCGGCAGTCAGCAAATGCAGTGCAGGCGCACAGGAATGCCGGAAGGAGAGACGAAGGGTGAGCTGGAGCACCAGGAAAAGGGTCGGGAGTGCCCGAGATGCTAGAACCGCTGTCGGAGGGCTTCTATCTAGAGTCGGCACTCGCCTGTGCTCGGTCGAAGGTTTTCGGGGGGCCTGGAGGACGCTGGCTGGCGGCGGGGCTCACCGGAAGGGCTGGCAAGGGGCGTCGGAGCGCTGGCCGGCAGCTACTGGCGGCGGAGGGCTCGAGTAAGAACAGGAGGCTGACCGGGTATGCTGAGGGGGGGGGGGGGGCTGGTGAGATCGGAGCAACCTAGCGAGGGAGATGGGTTAGAGTGGGGCGGTGGAGAACTACAGTGGAGACTTTCCACGTTGCACCACTGGAAAGAGGGGGGAGGTCTGTCGTGCTGCTGGCATAGAAGAAAGGAGGAAGCGCGAAGGGTTCTACAGGGAGAGGCAGAGGCAACGTAGGGGTCCAGGGGGTGTCTGGGTGCGGCGCATAGGAATAGGGAAGTGGGGGGGGGGGGCGAAGGGTTAGGTTAGGGTTTCATTCATTTTATTAATAATAATAATAATAATAATAATAAAACCATAAATAAAAATAATTAAAAGACCATAATAAGTATAAAAATTATAAAAATTAATAACAATAAAATAATAAATATTGATAATAATATTAATTAAAATAATAAACATAAAACTAATTGAAGTTATAATGATAAGAATAATAATTAAAAAACAAAAACAAAAACAAAAATAATAACATTAGTAACACCTCATTATTAATAATACGATTAATTACATAATTACATTATTATTATTTTTACAACCTAAACATTTAACCTGATTTATTTTTATGAACCTTTACTTATTTTTAATTGTTAGATACTTGCACGGATACCCGGGCTAACGACATGACTACTGCCCGCTATGCGGTGACCGCCCACCGGTCAAAAACCGATGAAAAATATTAAACGACGAAATTTTATGTCGGGACCCAGCTCAAACCTTGGCGCGATGACCCGGAGCTATGAAATGAAAAAATATAAAAAAGATAAGAAGCCTGGGTGTGACACTTATTCATTATCTAGTGATGATTGTTCAATACTAGAAATCTCTACAGAAACTTGTAGTTTCTCCTTTTCTTTGTCTATAGAAGTGGTGTTCTTGAATGCCATAATTTTTATTTTGGGTTCATTCTCATCTTACTGGTCACTTTCATATCTTCTTCATCCATCTTAAATTTCCCAATTTGTTCTTTTACAGGTAATTATTTTATGTCACATGAATCACTAATAGAGACATAGTTCCCTCCCCATCTATTAGGTAGGCATCCTATAATCCTCATGATTTTTTCTTTTTAAGTAACTTCTCT
This sequence comes from Viscum album, assembly GCA_963277665.1. NCBI lineage: Eukaryota > Viridiplantae > Streptophyta > Magnoliopsida > Santalales > Viscaceae > Viscum > Viscum album. The sequence continues at coordinate 324,204,715 of OY728127.1, forward strand.
TCCAAAAGAAATCATTTTGTTGAAAATTTTGTTGAACTTGATATACATGTCAGAAATAGAGACATTAGGATTCATTTTAAAGATATCATATTTAATAGTATAAGTATTGAGTCTCATTTCTTTCACACTAGATGTTTCTTCATGTGAAGGAGACAAAGTATCCCAAATTTCCTAGGTAGTTTTACATAAATATATTCTATTAAATTACCCATATCCTAAAAAAAATATAAGGAATTCTTGGATTTGGAATTGATATTGAATGAAGTCTTGGTTGGGTCATCCAAAGTAATATAATAAATAGAAAGAATTATATAGTCATCTATAATTGAAGGCCAAATATCAAAAACCATACATTTTAAATCCATTTTCATTTTAATTTTCCATTGGGCATAATTACTTGCATTAATGAAATGTGGTCTGTTTGTTGCAGCACTGTTGAGTCTATTATTCATAATAAAGAAATAGTTATAAAGATATTTAAATTTAGAATTAATAGATATTTACATATCTTTAAAGTATAACTAAAATCGTATCTTAATAGCTTTAAAAATAATCTTAATAAGAATAAAATCCTACGATACCAAAATTTTTTTGGAGTTGATTACTCTATGGGGGTGAATTGAGTGTCTATAAAAATTATTTTTAAAAAGTTCTCCTAAAATGATGCCCTACTTAAAATTAATACAACCTAGTTAATCAATGTAATATGGTTATAATATTTTTACTGTTTGAATAAATTCTCCTAAGATTGTTGAATTCTCAATAATATTAATGTGAGTGATTGATACAACTTTTAATGCTATTCAATGTGAAAAAATAGTTATAAATTCTATCAAATTAAAACTATCAATGTATGAATCTATTTTTTATGAAATATATAGTAAACCAAAGAAATATTAAATTAAAATACACAATGGATAAAACAAGTGGTTCAGTCTCAAGCCTAGACATAATCCACTCCACTTGGTGATCACATACCACCAAGTGGTTTATATTAATAAACATAAAAAACTATATTTAGGTAAACAACAGTGCACAGGACTGTCCAGGTCACATGAACTCTTCAACTATTCATTATGGGTAAATACAACCAGGTCACAAAAGGACCTCTTCCACACTTATCCATGGGAGTAACCAAAAGTAAGAAGGTGTGAGAGGAAGGATATCATGTATCCTTCAGTTTAATACAATATATAGTGTGTGTTTTTAATATAGATACAGACACTGATAAAAACATAAATATTATTAACAATATGGAAAATATGATTATAAGGGGTTAGATGTGCTCTGAGTGTTATTCAATGCATATTTAGACTTGTAGGATGATGGAGATGCAAGTATTGAGTCTTCTTGTGGAAAAAAATGTGTCGGAAGTCTGGTGCTCTGGTTTCTTTTTTGAATGTCTCACTCATGTTCTTATTGGTTCTGGTACTATGAATATGTTTTTTGGTTCTGATCTATGATATTCAATGATTTTGGAAACGACAGTGCTTCATGTGTTCTTTATTTGTATCTTGTTTCTTACATTAGTTCACTTTTTAAAATGCTCTCTCCTTTTTCTATATATTTATCCCCCGACATATCTTCCTTTTTAATTGCTAGTGCACACATTGGAACTAATTGAATACATGTATTATAAACCTTGATCCTCATACTGTCAGATAACATGACTACAAAGAAATATTAATTATGTTTGTGCCATTAAATTAATCAAATATGACCGTTAGAAATATAATTGAAAATGACAAAACAGATTAAAGAACAGTGTAATTGTTTGTCTTGAAATGGTATCACATGGAAATGGTGTCACCAAAAAATAGCTCATTCATCGTTTCCTTTTATGGGTGAGACAATCATGGTACCAAAATTTCATTGATATTAGGAAATGGTAGAATAGATGCAGTGCTAGGAGCACAGTGTATGGTCTTTTTCTAGTCTTCGAACGGTGCCTCAGTGATGGTAGTAAGGAATTGGGGTAACAGAGTTCATGAAATCTAAAATGGGTTATGATGTATGGGTTATAGTGTCTTGGTCATAGTGTATGGGTCATATTTTCGGGTTCATGGTGTTTGGTTCACGGTGTCAGGTCCTTTTCTGGAAAACTTGAAATGGTGGCAGACTCACGGTTTCTCAAACATAGCTAAATATCGATAAGTAGTCTTAAGAAGAAATATTCACATAATAAATTAAACATAATCATTCATAGAAGAAATAATAAATAATGAAAATTAAATATATTTTACAGTAATCTGACATGATTTATAGGAATCAGGATCCAGTTAAAATTTATTTAAAGCATAGGTAAACCAACCATCTCTAGACATGATTTGAGATAGAGAAAACATGATTAACAGGATTCTTGATCATTAAAAATTTATTACAACATAATGAGTCCAAAAAATAAGAAGAATAATTATTTCATATATCATAGTAAATTCAATACACCACATTCAATGAATACAATATGAACAAGGCATAAATCTCATAGAATTAAAAGTTAGATGTGAAAACACAATTACGTTGTAAAGAAATGATATTTTGGGAAATAAATTATTTTAGCCAACAAGTACGACTGTAAAAATATATATCCTAGAAAATAAAATGTAGATAAATTTAATTTATATTTTAGGCATAAATAATTTCCCACATAATAGATATCATATAAATAGATTTTTAATAAGCTTTATAAATAAATCATTTTAGAGCGGTTTAAGGAAACTTTTAAAGCAAATAAGAATTTTGGTTTTTTAAGAACAAAAAATGAACCAAGATAGTTTTTAATTATAAAATATTTGATTTTAAGAAAAATATTTATTCCTTAAAATAGATAATATACTGCATTTGAAAATGGGTGATAATTGAAGAGGTTGCCTTTAATCAAGCTTGTTTATCATGTTGAATTGAGAACATAACCACTGTAAAACATGTATATACCCATAAAAGAAGTAATATATGAACTGGATATATGATATTGTAATATATATATATATATAATTTTTAAGAAATATAAAAAATAAATAATCATAATATATGATTAAAGGTAGAGAAAGCGTATCCCGAATGAAAAACAGGGGTTCATGTAGAATCCTTTAACAGGTTTTAATCGGTCGAATAATATGCTCCAAAAATAATAATCATCAAAAGATACATTGAATTACCTAAAAATAAGGAGATTCATGATTTGATACATAAATGGGATGAATACATTCACTATTATAATGAAATAGTGGTGAATAAGGAATATATAAGGATATTTTAAGTTAGATAAGAAAACCCTTACCTTATATCCAAATGTGTTATGCATATGAAAATAATGTCCTGGATAATATAATTAAATTAAATAATTAATTATTTCAGAACATTTTATATATTTATTTTATTTATTGGAATTTTATTATGTTCTTTTAGGTACTTTTTCAGTAGATATATGATACAATTTTATCACTATGTAGCATTCGTTTCCTTGGTTTTCATTATTGGTATACATGTATATGAGTATGGAATATCATGGGGGGGCGGATTTAATTCTAAAGAAATTAATTAATATATTATTAGTTAATATCCAAAATACTAAATTGTTATATATATCATTTGGTTAAATGGTATGATAATGAATCCTCAGATAATACATTTAGTGGTAATTGTTTAGATTTTTACCATGTTTTCCTATCACAATGAACTAGTTTTGTTCTATTATTTAATATCATGTATAAATTATAGTTACAAAATCATTTAATAATATATAAATCATATTTTAGAATTTTTTTCAGCTTTAAAAATGGTTCTGTTACCAGTCTTTAAGTATAAATTAAAGAACGAAACTTCATCATCCATGAAGGTTATAAAATCGGCCCCTCCCAGACGAAAATTTATTTATCAAAATAAAATATAGAGAGATTAAGGAGGTTGATAATGGATCTTAAATTAACATTATATAATTCCATTATATCAGTGATACTATATTTATCCTGATTATTTGGATATAAGAGGTGAGGATTTAATATTAAAATAATATAATTTGAAATGAAATTAAATTAAATAGGAATTGAATTTACCTATTAAATTAACCTCCCTGACAACCTCCTTAAGGGAAGGGGATTTGATATTTTGGAAGGAACAATATCTTCTAGACATAGGGAGTGACTATCTAAGATTATTTGGGAATAACATTGACATGTTTCAAGGCTTGTAGAAGTGAAGAGAAGTGGGACTGAGGGGTGGTTTTATAGTGGAGGAGAGTGGTGATTTTTGAATATTTTATCCCTTTATTTCTAAAGACAAGGAATAATTTTGATTCTTGTGAAAAAATGTGGTAGTAAGTACATGTGAGTTTCATCCAACGGTTCCTAAAGAATTCATGATTTCAGTAATAGTGTATTTGAATTGTAATGTATAAATACCGTAAATTACTGTATATCACTATTTACAAAAAATTCATGTATTTCAAAAAATTTTAAAAATAACTCGTATAATGTATTGACGTCTGTAATTTAAAAATGATCCCAATTTTATGAAAAAAATTCCCATACATGAGAAATTTAATTTTTTATTTAAATTATTATTTTCTCAAAAATATAGTTTTAAAAATTATAACTGATTTTATAATACACTAAAAATTTTAGTCAGGTATCATTAAATTATTTAAAAAATAAAAACAATAAAATATTAATTTTTTAATACATATTAAGAAAATTAAATATATATTAAATTAATTAATAAATTATAAAATTGTAAATAAATATTTATTGCCGATAAAAATACCATCACTTAATTAATAATTTTTTTAAATATATTTACTTATAGTATAATATAATTATATCATACCTTCATTTATAAGATGACTAATTTTTTTTTAAACATTCATGAGGGATATTTCTATTTACATGGATAATTTACTATTCATAATGTTCATATTACTATTTATAAAGGTAAATTACTACTCGAAAGGATCAAGTTTCAATTTTCCAAATAAATTATGTTAATCCTATAAAACTCTAAATATTTTGTTGTTCTCAACAATGCGTGTCTGTTTTTTGAAATTCAATTATAAAAAGTGGAAAATTTATGATTAACGTTAATCCCACATGTGTATAAAGTTAGATGATAAAAAGAACGTTCAAAAAATTAAATATTTTTTTATATCTACTTTCAATATAAAAAAATACAATGTTTTATAGCGGATTAATATATGTATAATTTATTTATAATGAAATTCAGAGTCAACATAATTTATAATAATTATTTAATATAAAAACTATGTATTTACCATAATAGTGTATTTTTCACTATTCTTTTAGAAATTAAACTTCCATTAAGGGTACATAAAATTAACTCCAAATTATTTTTTACATTCCCAATTCAAAAATGTCGGTTATTTTATATTTAATTATATATATATATTTCCTTCATTTGAAACCATTATAAATAAAATTTAATAGTGTTCCTTACTATTCATATTACAATTTCTAATGGATATGTTATAAATATCATGTTTAAATAATTATAATAACAATATTTTGTATCATTAAAACTCAATTTTTTATGCCTTAAAATCTTCTTAAATTTATTTCTAAATTTTTTGGGTGTTACATTTTCCCCAAAATCATTAAATTGCATCCTCTTAATTTTAAATTACACCTGTATAGGGAAAGGTTGATACTTAAGAATTCCCTTGTGGGAAACCCATATCATAAGTAGGGTTAAATAATTATCCTCTTAATAACAGGTAAAGGGAATGAACAGGATATTATAAAACAATGCATTCAAATATGATAAAATTTATGGGAAGTGAAAATATGTAAATGGAAGAATAATATAACAATCATATTATGATGTAAATTTATTGATAACACGTTCAGATGAACTTTGATTATCAGAAGACCATTAACTATTGTTATGAAAATTTTCATTGATATCACTAAAAATTAGAACAATATGCAACATTTTTAGACACATTTCATTGAGTTGAGGAATTATTTAATTATATAAAATTTAAAATATAATTTTCATTATCATAAACACAATCTTAATCATGGATTTCACATTAAACTATTTATACTCTATCTATTAGCATAGGTTTCATCATGTGGTGAAGTAATACATTAAACTCTAAAACGTCATATAATGATCAACATAACCCATTTAATAAATTGATAAACAATCCATAAGGCCATGATACAAGACTTTATAATGATTCAAATGGTAGTTTGTATAATTCATTTTACTTTATCAATATCAATTGTCCCTTTATCTGACATCGTCATCTCATCGCCCTGAAATTTTTAAGGTTTATCATTCCCTTAATCATGTGTTTTCCAATGTTTAACTTGATAATGAATTATTTTTCTTGGTACCATTAAATATAATCCCAATAATCACTAATGAATTTTATTGAAATCCAATCCATATATATTCCATAATATTTTTAACCAATATATCAATAAAAAATATACACAAATAACATAATTCTTGAATCCAAAAATAATCACATCAATCATTCAACTTCTCCCATTGCAGTAACAAAATCTTGAACATGAACCATTATCTTCTTTTGGGGCCTATTCATTTTACACATGAGACTTTTATTAGCATAGTACCCAATATCTTTTAAGTTAAAACATTGCACATTTGAAAACTTTTTCTTACCCTTTCAATCACAATAATGGTGGAATTTCTCTCCCAACAAAGAAAAAACTCAAATTACTTTAAGCATATACCATGGGTTTTTTCTACCTCAACTGTCACATGTGGGAAAATACTTCTTTCCATTTTTCCCATTATCTATTTTTTCCCTTGTTTTCCACTTATTATACTTCGTCCTCCTAAATCCATAATACTTAGAAAATTATTTATACTTCATTTTTGAACATGATATTATCTTCCCATATGATGATACCGTTTGAGACACTAGTTCTTTTTGATAGACTAGCCGAAATCCATCGAAGAAATGATCATTATTAATCATTGGATTATGTTCATTGATGTGGTTCCCATTGCATATGGTAGGTTCCATATATAAAAAGTTTCATACACTATATTAGATCTCTAAATTATGAAACATAATGTATAATCAGAATAAAAGTGGAATACTAAACATTAATTGAAAATTTTATGCACAGGTAATCTCATAATCATAAACATGGTTTATTTGAGGACATGTTTACATTTAAATACATCATAATGGTTTGTAATGAATATATGAAATATTATAGTAATATCACTAAGGAGTTTCAAACCAGGTGTGTAGTAAGGCCCATTATTGTGTAACATGTTATGATATGTTAGTCCAAAGACACATCGTTGGAGTTGTTACACTTAGTTACATCTCATCCAGAACAATGTCCACTTATATTATCGACCTTGGGATGTATTTCTAGGAAGATCCACATGACATATACCTTATCAAAATTCTAATGTATTCCTATAAGATTATCCTCAAAGTATATCTTAGTCTTATGTTCTCTAATATATTTTTTCTAAATGTAGTTTCCATAGTTTCTTCTAAATTCCATTAATACCAACTGTAATGCCTTAACCCTAGAAGCCCATAATTGGTGCATTATTTTATTACATGGTAATGATATCAAGGAATAAAATCCTTTAAGTACCAATCAGGTTAGTAGCCTTGGAAGAACAGATTAAATTAATTATACCCATAATACAGAGGGAAAATAAAATAAACCATGATATGATATGAAATAAATTGCATCCTTGGAAGCTTATTCAATTTGTCGTTTTTATAACCATGGGAATGGAACCATAAGAAAGAAGTGATATCAGATTCTTATAAAGGGTAAATAATAATATGGAAGTTATCATAAAAATAATATTTATGAATGGTGAATAACAAAAAAAACACATTCCTTTAAAAATAAACTTGAGCATAATATACTAGGAATGAAAAATGAGTAAATAAATCCATATAACTGGTCAAATTATACAATACCATGGATTTTATTCTAGTTACATAATCACATTACTTTTAAATTACTAATATCATAATGAGGGAATTCATATTCCATACATCCTAACCCTATCGTTGAGGCCATTGCCAAGTCTTCTAAAAATTCAATGGTAATGCCTCACCTAAAATTTAATTTTGATTTGTCTCCTGAGAAATACCAATTATCAAGGGGATATAGTGGGCCCCACCAACCACTTTCTAATTCCAATTAATTACTCATAAGTCTAATAAATTTTATATTTAAATTAATGTTTCTCATACCACTTTGAAATAATTGAATAAAAAACATAGATGAATATACTATAATGAAATCATTGATAAATTCTTGAGGAAACTGATCATTAAACATTGAAAAGTGTCACATAGAACTTTTAAACATTTAATTATTATTTCCTTATAATATCATAACAATAAGAAGACTCAAGATTTGATATATAACAGGTAATTACGTGAACCAAATTCATTAAATAACTGGTTAACAAAGCATAAATATCAAATAATTAAAAATGATATGAGAAAAATGGTTTTACATGGGAAAGAAAAGTGCTTTGGTAAAATAATTTTTCTTTGACATAAAATTATATTTTAAACATTTATATTCTTGACAAGAAAATGGATAGACATTTAAAATATATTTGGTAATAAATGATGTCCCACTAAAGTGAAATCATGTAAAAAGTATTTTTAAGAAGAATTAGATGAAAAACATTTTAGTGCGGTTTAAGGAACATATTATAGAGAATTTAAAGTGAAAAGAATTATTGTTTTCATATATGAAGAAATGATCGAAGATATATTTTCTTCATAAAATCGTTGATTTTAGAAAAGTAATTATGGCCTAAAAAATATTATATTGTTTACAGGAAATTTTTTGATAATTCAAGAAATCCCCTTTAATTGGGCTTGATTATCTGGATGAACTGAGAAAAGAACCATTTTAAACCATGTATATACCCACAAAATAATGATGATATGATTTCGATATTTTATATTGGAACATATACAGAGAATTTGGAAGAAATATAAAAAATAAATATTCATTAAATTTAATTAAATGTAGAGGAAGAGTAGCCCGATGAAAATATGAGGGTTATGGTAAAATCCCTTAATTGTTTTTAATCAATCAAGTCATATGCCTAAAAATTAATAATTCTAGAATTATACAATGAATAAAATGAAAATAAATAAATTCATGATATGACACATAAATGGTATGTATAAAAACACCGAACTCAAAAAATAGTTTTGAATAAGGAATATCTCACAAAAATCGAAGTGAGATGAGAGAACCCTTATCATATATATGAATGGATTATATACGTGACCATAATGTCCTAGATAATAAAATTATATACATTAATTTATTTTTTCAGAACCTTATCTACATCTATTTTATTTATTAAAATTTTATTAATTTTATTTGTGGCCTTTTGATTAGTTATAAGATTCAATTTTATCGCTCAGGAGCGCCTGTTTCTTTGGTTTTCATGATCATTATACTTGTATGTGAGTATGGAAGTTAATGTGGGGTGGGTTTAATTCAATATAATTTAACTTATATATTATTAATAAACATACATAATTTTAAATGGATATATATATAATTTATTTACACAGTATGAGGATGAATCATTAGATAAGACATTTAGTGATAATCTTTTATATTTTTATGAATGTATATTAATAACAATGAATTAGTTTTTTTCTATTATTTAATATATTATATAATTTATGGTTCTAGAATCATTACAAAAGACATAAAAAAATTATATTCTCATTCAACATTAAAAATGGTTCTATTACCATCTTTAAAGTAAAAATTAATGAAAGAAAGTTCATCGTCCGTGATAGTAGTAAATCGACACCTCCCAAAGAAATAAATTAAATTGAAATAATTATTAATAAAATATCTTTAACAATGTTGTAGTATTTTTCACTATTCATCAAAAAATGAAACTTCTCAGAAGAAATACTAAAACTCACCCCCAATTTATTTCAATATTCTAAATTCATAAACAATTTTTATATTATATTTCATTTTAAATATTTTTTATTCATGTTAAACTGTTATAAATAATGTTTAATAGTATTTATACTACTCATAATATTGTGTTTATCTTGTTTAAATAATTATAAACACAATGTGTTGTTTCATTGAGACTCTGTGTTGTGTGCATTATATTCTATATTAAATATATTTTTGAATAATTGAGGAGTTGCATAAAATAAGGATACCACCAATGGTTCCATTTTATGTTATTGCCTTATTTCACATTCTATATTTAAATATTTAAAATATTTAACACATAACAATACGTTCCGATCATAAAACAAAAGCACTTGGTACTAGATTTTACTAGAACCTCATGGAAAAATAGGTAATTCTTATCGAATATTTATTTTTAATAAATTACCCATTTATTGAAATCCCATAATAATTAGGATAATTCCACATAAATTCCTATAATTTATAACCTATAATGCTACCAAGAAGGGTGTTGTTAATGAATCCTATGTTCATCAGAATACCACCTAATAGTATTTTTGTTACCAATGTTTCAAAACACTCATAGAGTGTTATCTCATAAGAATCATTCACCAAAAAACCTAATTGGGTTGAGTTATTTGATTTTAGAATTTAACATAATGGCTAATCATGCCCATATAATAGAATCAAAAGCTTTTATAGAGGCCACCAATTCATTCAGAATAATATTAAAAAGTTTTTTTTAACTATTTCAAAGAATATCATCTTAATATAGAATGGTTCTATTATATGGGATTCCATCACAAATTCTATAAAGTCACCAAACACATAAATTATTTTTTTATGACTCCCATTAATAATGAAAAATTCACATTAAAATTTTATGTCTATCATATTATACAATTTAACAATTTTCTCTAGATATGTACAAAGATCAAGAGACAGTTTGAGTAGATGGGATAAATTTCCACGATTTTATATCATTCATACACCTTACTAATAAATATTGGCTAACTTTTACTCGCAATACATATGTGTAGATCATGAAACCCATTATACATCATAAACATAAATATACATGTTATCACATTATTTAAATATATAGAAACATCACTATAAACATAGAATCACAATACATAGGAAATACACAGCAAATAAATCACCCATACATGTTAAATAAATAGACATTCTAAAGAGGAAAAAATCATAACATAACATGAAAGATAAAAATTGACTATTAACAGGAGTACAATAAATATAACTACATGGCTTGATATAGTCATGACAGGTAAATCTCTATGTTCCTATAATGATGTATGTAATAATACTTCCTTTCCATATTTGGATAATGGAAAATACAATAAATAACTTAAAACAATAATCAGCAGAAAGTAAACAAGTAACCCAGGAGGAAATAATAATAAACTATAATATTGATGAACATTAACAGTAATCCCATCATCTAATAGATTTACATTTCCCCATATAGTTGTTGATCACTTCCAAACATGGAAATTTACCAAGCACTGATGTGTTCTTAGTCTCCGATCTACCAAACCAAGATAGTATGACAAAGGGAAAAAACATAGGTACCACTTTGTAACATCCTAGTTCAACTGACCACATAACTGTTAGCTAGACTAGTGTTTCACATAACCTCAATAATTACTCCTCATATATAATAGGCTTATGAATAGAAGTGAGGGTTTAAGAATTTGATATTGGGGAGACTAAAATCTTATAATCAGATTAGATCTGGGTATTATCCTAAAATAAATAGCAGAGATCACCAGAAGTACTAAAAATATAAAGACTAACAAGAAGAAGAATAAATAAACCAAAAAAATTGATGTCCAATGCCATATTTCAATGATTCAACCATATCTAGATGATTATATATAAACAAAAACATTGGACACACAACCAGGAACATGATACAATGCAGTTCTAGATATTAAAAGAAAGAAAGTTTCAAAGGTGATCTCTAAAATCATCATGACCACCAACTCTATTCTATGCTCCTATCTCCCACTTAATATCATAATATGTCATGAAATTATCCTTGATCCTTAAAAAAGGATATCTACACGAGTACCTTTGATCAATGAAGACAAAATCCTGGTAGGAGATAAAAATTCCAGTAGGTCACTACCCTTATTTTCTATAGCTAAAAATAGTCTTAGAATATAATTAATGTAGTGTGGAGGTAAATAAAATATTAACCACTACCAAATAAACAAAAAAGGTTTTTCTTAGGTTCAAATAGGACACGTGGCTAACTTTTCCTACATTGGATTAATGTTTAGAATTAGGTTTCTGACCAGATTCTATATATATTGTAATTATATATATATATAGTTTTGTTATATAATGTATTGACCTATATGGACCAAGAGTGTGTGGATGAAAATGGACATATACATGGAATGTTAGGTGCCAACTGGATTGGGGAGTAACTCAATCATCCATATATAGTGTGAAAGAGCCTATAATCTCAAGAATAAAGATACATTTCATACATCTCAGATGAGTTGGAGAGGTCATGCTTTTCACTCAAGATAGTGAGTGTTCCATCATGTCAACAATCAAAACTGTGAGTGTTTCATCATGTCAACACTCAACAATGGATGTGGTGTGTTATTCCAACAAACAACATTGCTTCAATGGCGCATGATGTTATTCTCAACACTCGATGTAATGGAGCATGATACCATCAATGTCAATAGGACCCTTACCATTTTCCATATCATATTCATAAGGTTTATTCATAACAATAATAATGAATCTCATATTTATGTAATAAAGATACCTAATTTTAAAAATGTAATCACGCTTTTGGATTAAAATGTTCCATGCATTCAATGATCAATGTGGCCTTTCCGCAGTTCACAATACTATTAATTTAAAATGTTCAATTTAATCAGGTAAAGAAAGACATATTTCACAGTACATACCATATATTACAAGTGATTAAATTTATTAACCATGTAATATCATATTACGGTGCTCAAGAAACACATATAAGTTGTTATATTCATTTAAGAAATTTCATACTTGGTAATTACCTTCATAAGTAAAACAAAGAACCTGGGATGTGACTTTGTTCCACTAAACAATTATAGAATTGGGGGGTAGTTCCATTTAAGAATATCAATAGAAGATATTTTCTTATCTTTCCAATTAATATACAAATGAAAAAGGCATATGAACCATATAGAGAAATAAGCTAAGAATTTTTTAAATACTGATTAAGAATTTGTAATATAGAAGTCAACACACCACATTCGAGGGGTTTTGTTTTAAAACATTACATTGTTCAACATGAAATCAATTTAATATAAATTAAGAAACACATCCATGAATATTGGATTAGTTCCCCAAATATTCCATTTAAGACTAACTACCAACGTGGAAATACAAATATATGGTTCCATAATGCAATTTATAGGTTCTATTATCATATAGTCAATTCCCTATAAGGGGAAATTCCTTTTTCTAATCCAAGAATGATTCTAAGTAGGAATTTCATCCCTTTAATCCTTTAATTATAAAATTTAAAAAATCATGTTAGTGCATACAAAGGGTGTATGTGATAAAGGATAAAATCCTTAAAACACTAAACAACAAACATAAATTGTGATATAAGTTGTTTAAGTCAAATTAGACTGAAGAAATAAATTAAAATGAGACACGTGTAAATGAACGACATGTGGAATAATAAAAATATTTATAATTCAATGAAGACATTGGGAAAAGTCATATAGCATCTACCTAGTGCATTGTATGCTCTACCCGTCCTATATCGAACTTTTATTTGGTATGGGTTTGAAGAAATCTAATAAATATAAATCCACCAAGAAAATTGGTAAAATGGTATCACATCATGATATGTTCATTGAGAGTATGTTAAAGGGAGAATGAATCAAAAAGAACAAATATATTATTGAGAAGAGTTCATAAGGACCAACAAAACTAAATTCCGATGATAGACGGAGGTGTTATGACCATGACTAGGTTTTGGAGGAGGAGGAACCCACAACGCCAAAGGAATCCCTATATTTCTTGAGGAGAAGGAAGTAATAATTATAAGGGCGATTTAAAAATGATTACGGTAAAAAAGATAAATTCACTCCCAATTATATTGTCACACTTTATGGATGATTGGTTGGCCAAACTATATTCTAACATTATGTCCCCCACGGCTTGGAACCCTAACCCTGCACAGTTTTACTACATGGTTTTCCCTAACCATGTACCAAACATGTGATTAATAGTTTAAGTATAATTCCTACATGGAACTAATAGATCTGATAAGGTATACATCGTGTAAAATCACATGAAACCCATGTGAGGAACATCTGATCACATGCTGATGTTTAATCGTTTCAACTAATTGGATGCATCCTATCAAAGAATAAATGTGCCCCTTCCAGTATTTTTCTACTTTTAGTTTTCATAGTCTGAGGCTCCAGAAACTGCAAGGAGAACCCAAGGCACCCATAAAGCCTTATACCCCATCTAAAGACAATGATTTTAGGTGTTCCTATACTAAAAACTGTGTTCCAAAGCATGGATCTAGGAACATCATGTTAATTAGATAAAAATTAAAAAACCCATGGAATTATAGCCTACCTTAAAATGAATTTCATTACAATTTTCTATAGGATAAGAAAAATGATAATTATTAAATAGATATGGATAATAAAACTTACATTAAAAGAAGATCATCCTTAAACAGTCCCAGATAAAATAGGATTGAAACATATATTAGTTAGCTCATTTATTACTTACATTTTTTTTCTTTTTATCCACTTCTTCATTGAAACAAATACCATAAATCTCTATATAACGGCTCTTTAGTTTGTCAATAATGAATACCACAACAAAAAAAATGTGTCCAGGGGTGCGTAGATGTGATCATTTGAGAGGGTAACTATGTTGTAAGGGTCAATGTGGTGTAGAAAACATAATTGTAGGTCCCCTTGAATAATTGACTGAAGGGTAACTCTTGGAATTTCACAAATATTATAATATATTAAAGAAAGTTTTATGGAAAATAGTTTAGAAAACTCTATAAATGGTAAATTTTCAATTTTTAGACCATAACCCACATTATACTCTATAGAAATGATATTATTTTTAGGAAATTTTATAAAATATTGTTTTTCAAAAGAATCATTATTTCAAATATAAACTCTATTCATTTAATTGGACTAAAATGTCCTAATGAAAAACTTTTTATTCAAATATATTTAATTAAAACAACAATAATATGTCTTATTCATGTGGAAAATATTTATTTCCTTAAATATCTCAAATTACATTATAATTAAAAAATTCAAATTATTTGTTATACATTTTAATTAATTGGAGAAATATTAAATCTCCATTTCATAATCTTATAATGTAATTATATATTTAATAAAAATTATGAATAAATTTTTACCCTGAAATTTATTTCATTATTCTTAATATTGATTATTCAACTAGTATACAACAAGTGTTTTCACATATTATGTTACATAATATATATTTAAAACTAAGACAGTTACATTTTGTAACCTTGTAAATTTAAAAAATATTTTGGTCTTATTAGTTGAAATATTTACCATAAACAATTTAATGCAGAGTATAATGTGATATGGGTATAATTTTCATGATCAATTAATAATTAGGAAGAAAAAATATGGTGATAAAACTTATTTTTCACACAGGCTACAACAGTTATATGTTATCATGGAGAAAATTTTAAATAAGGTTAATATTAAAATTAAAATAAATAAATTTGACCTATTAATAAATTATGGACCTCTTGATTCTAAAATATGGATTCCATTTTAAAAAATTTGATACATATAGTTTGTGTAAATTCAATTTAAATGATTATGGAATACACGTTGAAACCCACTTTTTGAAAAATAAATTTTAAACATTAAACTACATTTTATTCTTATACAATACATAGAAAAATATTTTAAATGAATAATACATAACTGCATTTCTTAAATATTATATATATTTCATTAAATTCATTCACGAAAATTTATTTAGTTAATTTATTACTATAAAACATGTTTGTTCATAGAAAAAAAAATTCTAAAAAATAATGAATTTATTTTAAATTAATTCTAAACAAATGAATTTAGTTTATTCATATGGAAATTATATTTAATAAAATAAATGATTTCTCCCACTTCATACCTTCCAATCCAATTTCCAAGAAATAATCATCAAATTAAAAAATAACTTTTTAAATGTAAATAATGGTTCTTTTAGACTCAGTGTTGTGTGTAACCCCTGATATCGAAGAAAAAATATTTATTTGGAAATAATATTACAAAAAAACTCAAGTTGTTATATTTTACTACCGTTAATATGAATATCCCACACCAAATTCATGATTTTGAAAGAAATAATTGGGGATATCTCAGTTGTATTAAATCCTTGAGTTCCAATATAGCATCTTTGAAGTTTTGATTTGTCCCGAGAACATTCACCAGTAGAGTTTTCTTATTCTATAGAACATTATCTATGTGATACAAGATTTATATTCATTTCTATTTATATGAAACATCCAAATACATTTGAATGAACTATGTTTTTAGTAAATTTGAGTTATCATGTATGTAATTACTCTAGAGAGATATATAGAACATGTCATGAACATGGGTGAGGTTTAGTGGAAGCATCGAGTAATGAGATACCATCCCAACTCGATCATGAATCTTGTAAGGGTCGATCTAATAAAAGATCAAGTTTCCCTTCTTAATTAATATCATAACATTTTTTTCACGGAATTAATTATATAATTCCTTCCATAAAATTGTAAAATTTATATATCATTGATGATTATTAGCATAAATTTTATGTTGACTATTATATTCTAAAATTTTCTATTTAATAGATACAAAATTTTATCACATATCATCATCATTATAAAGTCCTAATAACTTTACTATCATATCTTAATCCAACAACGTTAGAGTTATGTACTTTTTCTTATATTGAGATTATTATTTTATCATTTGGATACTTAGGAAATATCTATTATTGTAGGAAAACTCAACAACAGTAAGTCATTGATCCAGAATAACATAAAAATCCGTAGAAAATGTTCTTAGAAAATCATCAAGAGTATGAGTTATTCTCATATAATTACCATCTATTAGAAGATGATAATCTGTTCTGAAACACAACTCTATATCCTGAGTCCTCAAAAACATCACAATAAAATTAAGGTATGCCTCATGTCCAAATAAAATAGAATAGAATGTGGTACCCCATTACACCATAAATTTTTTTTACTATAAACTCTTAAAATATATTCCAAAAATAAAACATCTCTAATGGTAATGTATTTTGGTGACATTGTATGATGATTTACTATAGGTAACATAAAATAATTCCCTATTGATGTTCTGTGGAGTGCTATGATGAAATCCATCCTGATATTTATTTCATTTTCATTTTTTGTGGATATTTATTGTAACATAACCATTGACTTTTGTCTCTCAGAAAACACATTATGACATTCCAATCACTGAGAAACACACATTAAAATATTTCCTTACATGTTTCCCCATTAAAAATACTCATGTTAATCTCTATACATCTTTATACATCCAAGATTTATAAAAAATGGAGACATATGAACTTTCTCTTAAATATCCTTCATCCAATATGGGCTAGATGAGACAGATAAAAAGTTTTTGAACCTTATAACTTTATCCCAATCATGTTTAACCTTAGGATCATTCCACACCATCTTTTTTTCATCCACATCGTTCTTATATAACAATTTATTATTCACATGGATATATAGTTGAACACACATTTGAAAGTGATAATATTTCTCTTTGGAATTCATGAATTTCAGATATATCCTTTGTAATTCAATAAATAATCAGTCTTGAAGGATGCTTATTATTTTTAATCTATCATGGTCATGTTGAGTATGTGAATCCTCAACATAGATTCCTTCATCTATGTGGTATTGTATTATGTTTTCCTAATCATAATATTCTCCAATAATCTTATCTGGTTTATATTAAAATCTATTTATGTGAAAATATATTTTAAAATTTTATAATCAATATAAATATCATAAATGTTTCATTAAATATATGGGATTCATATATTTCTTTCAAAAAAATTCACAATAAACTCCCGGTTAGGATTAGGGTAATTTTTTCCATGAACATTAAATTAGAATAAGGCATAATATTTTACTATATCATTCTACATAAGAATTCAACATAGTCCCTTCATGAATTTTTCTCCATATATTATATAACAATCTCAAATAAAATCTAATGTACAAAAATATTTTCTAAGAAACCTCCTCTTAAGCTACATGAAAATATCCACACATTCATACATCTAAGGGAACTTGTATCCTATCTCTGTAAACATTATGATTGTATTAAATTTCTATGATAAAATCTCAATATAACACTGATAATATCCTTCCAATATAGTAAAACTATTAAATATATCCATAGTGGTTATTCTAGGCCAATATTAAATATCATCATTCTCTAGAAGATCTACCGATATACACAAAAATGAAATTATATGACTAATTAATGAAACATTATGAAGAAAAAATGAACGCATTGTAAAATTTTCATAATGATTATCCTCCCACTGGGATTTAAGAGCAGTCCTAAAGGAATCTATTTTAACTTCCAACCTCGTTGAATATATAATAATATCAAATATAAATATAACTACAAATTTTTCAAGGTAATCTCTAATGAATGTTTTCCTTAAAAACATGAATATTTCAAGATAATTAGTAATAACCAATGTAATCCATATTAATTCATGGTGTCCATACCTTGCATGGGATTTTTTCCTTTGGTATAACCACCTTCTTGAACCTTATTTTATGATACCCATAATGAAGATAAACTTTGTAAATGTACATATTTTTATGTAGATTAATAAAAAACTCATAAATAAATGGTATAATCTAATTTTCTGGATTTTTAACTTGTTTTGTTCTATATAATTAATATTTATTCACAATGAACCATATTTTTTATTAACAAACAGAATTGGTTCTCTCTAGGAGGAAACACATTTTTAAATGAATCCCTTATCATGTTTTTATTGGATTTGCTTATTACATTTCTATAACTCATTTGGGTCAATTATATATAAAACATTGAAATAACTGTAAAACCAGGTATTTATTCTTTTGATAACTAAACATTATGATCCCATGGATGAAAAGGAAAATAATTGGGTAAAATAACAATAATCTACTAAAAATATTAATATTTTTTTAGTTTCTCTTAAAACAACTAAAATAAACACACCTTTTGAATAACAATTGATTCCCATAAAATAGAATTAATTTCCCTCAAATTTTCAAATTTATCATATCACTAATAGACGATCATATGATGAATCAAGGTTTCAAATGTGACTTCAATTCAAACTCAATTGATATTGGATGTAGGTATTGAAATGAAATCCATTTTTTATTATATCAACAAACTAAACTAGAGGGATATGTAGAAAAAAATAACATATTAGCAGTTCTAGAGTGAATAAAAAGTATACCTTTGATCATATATGTATCGTAACACTATTTGGAAATTGTGGTCGCATTAGATTTTCCTTCCTCATTTGGAATAGGAAATTATTGATTCAGAATATCAAAAAAATTGATTTATTCCCTCTTTAAAATAATTTCAATACACCCTAAATTTGAATCATTGGAGCTATAGTGGGGAATTAGTTGGATCCTTCCTTTCCTCTATTGTATCCACTACACATTTCAATTGATTTCAATCGTTCAAATGATTTATGACCAACCTTCTTGGTCTTAAAATAGTTCATCGTTCAATTTAATCAAATATCATGATGTTTCATCACACATTTTATTCATGTGGCTAAATTGAATTTCGTTCCACCATATGATTTTATCATGTTCCCTTGATAATTGATATATCTTTTCTTATAAAAACAATGTAATAGTGAGAATATATGAATTCCATTTTGATGAGGAATGAATAACAAATTTTTTCTTTATATCCACTAATGTCTCTTATTGTTAATTCCTTATGGTGATTTGGTTTTAATCATCCATAGAATTCATTACATTTTATTTCATAGAAAATGTTTAAAATAGAATCATTACTATCCCATCTTGTAAAATTATATTCATATGTACAATATATTATTCAACATTTATCATGAGTGCATAAAATTCATTCTCTATACTTGTGCACATATTATATATAAAGTAAATACTAAAAATATTCTCTTAAGATAATCCAATTACATGGAATAAATATTATCATATTGACTCCTATTATATTTTTTTTTCCACTATTGTTTTCCTTAACCATAGAAATGATAAAATGATAGGATAAATTGTCTTTTTTAGTACAGAATCATCTAAAATATTTTCTTAGTGGTTATGATCCTTATCATATCCACTAGTTATTCATAAGATCCACTAAAATAGGTTATTTTTTTCCTCTTTATAGGATCAATAGTATGGTGTTACCTTTATTAAAAATTTTGAAGGTAAACAAGATTCATGGATTGAAAAAATTATGTTAGCATTCTAACAATGTATTTTAACCCAGATCACATTGAATTTAGTTTCTTAGATAGAAAATCATTCCCTTTCCAATCAAATTTATCATTAACATATCTCCATGGTGTTATATCCATTAAAAAATCCCAATTTCATCAATAATAATTGCAGTATTAAGGCACATATTCCAGAAAAACAATTATTAGATGTCTAAATCTAAAACCCACATTTCAATCGAAGATTGTATAAGTTTAGGGACCCACAAATTTCATTCCTAGATATAACATCTTAAAATAAGAATAACCATTTTATAACATAAAAAACCATTTGGAAATAATATATCTCCAGTATCTTTAGAAAAATGGATACATAAACAACTAGTTTATAATTATATACATGTGTGTTCATCAGGACTAGATATCTTCCTAGGGAAAATATACTTAATAACTTTCTACAATAAATGTGGAATGAAATCAAAAGAAAAGGTGATCTCATATTCTTATTTAGGGTATATAAGGACATATTAGTGATCACATAAACATATCTTAAAAAGAAGGGTAAAAAATATGATATTAAAATATAAATACCATAATATAAATATTAATAAAAATTATCATGAATCAATGGAAAAATCATGTTTTTTCATAATATATTAATCGTACAATAATTTAATAACTTGATCTGTGAGAGTATAAAAATTTTGTATATCGTCAATTCTTTATATTCTTAGAAAATGGTTTCCCAAATACTAGATTCTATTTTTCATGATTATTATAGTGATTGGGTTCACTTCTCAATCCATAATAGTTTACAAGGTTCACTCCCAAAACTATCATAGTGGAAAAAAGAAATTACTAAACTGGTTCATCAACCATGATAATACTATATATCTCATAAGGATTCAATGATTACTTAATTAATTGGTGAGTTATGTAATTCTAGGCCCACCCATCCTCAGTTATAACATTACCATAATCCTTGGTTATAATGTAACCACCATCCTTTGTATAATATGATAACAATCCTTCATTTATAAAGAATCCAAACATCTAATAATAAAAAAAATTAATATGTGTCCCATGAGACTATACAAATTTCATCATATCATCATAACATAAATCGTCCAATGAATATGAGTTTCAAAAACATTCCTCCATTCAACATAACATAATCCATAGAAAATTAATTATTTAAAAAAACATCTCATCCCCAAAAACAATTCTATTGATGAAAAATAGAAAAAATAATTTCATTGAATCATATACATATAAAATAATAATTAACAACAAAGGATGTTAATATATTTTAAAATTATTTTAAACGATCATTAGAATATTTGTTTAAAAAAAAATAATTTCCCCATTGAAAATAATATTTGAAATAATAGTATTTATACATTATTATGGATATAGTATTCATGGAAAAGAACTGTGGAAATATTAAAGGAATCTTGATAACATTTTCATTCCTAATTGTGGGAAATTTTATTTATCTAGAATATGTTAATAAATATTATTTCCAAATTTTTCATAAAATGTAAACAGTTCATTATTCAAAAAAATTCTTGTAGATTCACCTAATTTGTTTATAAAAATAAAATCAGGGATAACATTAAATTAAATATTCATAGGATAGTATTAAAAACATTCTAAAAAATAATAACAAAAACACATTTATGTTGAAGAAAACAATTCCCTACCTAATAATAAAACATAATCCTTTTCCATTAAAAATGTATATTCAGCCTCATGAGTAGAAAAAGAGATCCAAATGAAATGAAAATTAAAATTCATAATAAATTACCATTAGTTCGATAAAAATGGAATTTAGTAATAAGATAAGGATAATATTATTTCATATAACATAAATTCAAACATTTAAAATAATGAAAAAATAGGATTTAAAAAAATCAAAAACAATATGTCTAACATCCATCTTCTATTTTAGAACCTCATATTGTTGAAAATAATTACAGTATATCTCCTCGGAAGGGATTATGGGATTGATTTTTTTTATAATTATAGTTTATCTAAAATGTGTTTAAGTTAGTGGATAAAATATATGGTTTATTTCGGTAAAACAATAAGTCTCAAAGTGGTGTGAAGTAGTGTATGGAGTGGGTCCCTTTAATAGTTGAGGGGAGGGGTAGTCTGATAATTTCAAAAAAATAAATAAATAAATAAATTCTCAATGAAGACATATTCTATAAAATTGAATTAAACACCCCATGCTTCCACAATATGTTTCCCTTTGAATAATACAATAGCTAGTCTTGTACGCTACATTGATTTCAAACACACCGCAACCAATCAAACTAGCCATTATGAATAGTAATAAACACTTTTTGAAATTTTATAAATTTTATCTTTCAAAATGGAGGCCATTTTTTGATTCATAATATTAAAATTGGCTTAGGGTGAATTTTTTGTATTTTTCCAAATATTTTCAATTTTTGATTAATAGTGAAAAACACTGAGTTATTGTTTAAAATTGAGTTTTTATTTAAATAATTGTTTATTTTATATAAATTTATTTTAGGTAATGATAGATACATAATACCTATATAAGTTCAAGGTAATTTATTGGATTCATTTTATAATAAGTTTAGATCTATAAAAATTTTATTGAACTTTTTACCGTCTTTTACCCACCTCCATGGAGCACTTGGAAGTTTTTATAAAACACAATTTTACTGATTCAATGAGATGAATTTCAAAAATCTGAAGGCACAGTTAATATTATTAAGTAAAATATGGTTCAATATGATGAAAATAATTTTTGGTGAAGAGTAACTTTTGACTTTTATTTACCATAGTTAAAGGTAAAATGAGTAATTAAGGGTACAAATGATATCACAATTACCCTAAAACATGTCCTAATTCTATTGGATAATTATAATTAGACCAAAAAAACATTAGTAATAAAATATGATCCTCTTTGTTCCACTTCGATTAGATTAGGACATTTATTATTATTTTATATAAAGAAGAGTAAAAAGAGTTAAATTCAATGTTTAATAACAAAATAATTTTTAATATAGGGTTACACACAATATATATTCGACTATAAATATTCATTAAAAATATAAAATGATTTCCTACATAATGGTGTTTTATTTATAAATTTTTGACATTAAATAATTTAATATATTTATGACACAATGATGATTCAGTAATTACCTTATTAATGAAATATTAAAATTATTGATATTATAGATATCAAAATAAAAGAAAATTTAGACATATGAAGAATTTAAATAATTTTCAAGGTTAATATGACATGTTAGGGTTGGTTAAATAAATTTTATTTGAATTTATAATGTTTTTATGGCTTTCAAAAAAATAAAATCCTAAATAGTGTCAAATTTGACATAATAACGTTTTTAAAACAAATACTATATTATTAATTGATATAGTATTGTTAAAAATATAATGTTCAGAAAAAAGACATAGATAATGTTATATATATATATATAATGAACAGCACGGTGTTTACTTGGCATGTTAAAGTATGTTTATTAACCAAATAATATAAAAATACAAACAGACATGGTAAATGTCAAACTATTTAACTAATAGTTAAATCTAAAAGATAAGGTTAATATGATGACCAAAACCTATATAAAACCTATTGGCTGAAGGTATTTTGACCAATCCCCACTTTATCCTCTAAATAATTCATTTTTGAGGTATTAGAAACCGAAAATTATTTTATTTTAAAATAATATTTCAAGCTTTTCCTAAAGTGACCCTCACCACTCTTATAAAAGGGTACATCCCATTCTCTTAATTTCGCACCTCCAATGCCATTTGGCTCGGCCAACCCCTACCCAAATATCCTTCCAAAAATCCTCCCTTCATCCTAGAGGACTTTCGTACGTTATAAATCCATCATATAGATCCCTTTTGATCAAATCAAAATAAAGAACTTGAAGAAGAGATAAATATTTAATCACCTCTTTCATGTTCTTTTCTTCTTCCACTTCCTCTTTCAAAGTTGTTTCCATTATAAAATAATTAATCTATTATCTTTTAAAAATTTTAATGTTATTATAAAAATGTAACAACCATATTCATTTTTATATCAATCATATTAATGACAAATTCACCATACATGTGTACGTACGACTTACCGTCACCACGTCATGGTGTATTTGGTTATTCAAACACTTTATTATTTGTATGGGTATAATAATGAGTATAAGTGATGTAAATAATAAATATAACATGTTAATGAATCTGTATATATAAAATATCATCTAATTAAATATTATTTCACCATCAATATAATGATATTGTCATTCGTGTGTACGTATGTATTTCTATCTCCATAAAAGTGATGAGATTTATTCCCCTCATAATCATTCAAGAAAAATTTTCATTTTATGATTAAAAATATTTTTTAGGAAAATATTATCATTTTGTATATGAACCAGATTCACCCTATCCATAAAAAACAAGACGTACCTAACCAAGAAGATAAAGTAAAATGAATTAGTTATCACTCTAAATGATGATATTACTAAAATATTTTTAACAAAGAAATATTATAACATCATATATGATATCATATTTATGTATATAATTATTTTATAATGTAATAAAAATGTTTCAACTATTATATATGAGGTTAACATACCATCGACTAAGGAAAAGTACAAATTAAGGGTTAATTTCACAATCTCTTCGTTATCTGAGGTTGTTTTTACGTAACTATCTACGGGACCTCTTTATCATCTACATCCATGATTATTATAAATGTGTTTTAAAACATTTTTACAATTTACTAGAGAGTGGTTTAAATTAATCTATTCCCTTATTTTACCTTATATGTTCTAAAAGTAATCTTTTCAACATTTTCCAAACAATGTACTTTAAGACCTTTTCGACAAAATTAAGGTAAGAATGTCTTTTTAAATTATATGGTGAAAGTAGAAATTTTCTGCTGTTATAACATCATCGAATCATCCCTTACAATATTATAAGAATATTTTCAAAATAAAGGTCTTATTTTATAATTATATGACTTTTAAATAGTTTCAAATTAGAAAGAGATAGTTCTCTAAAAAACATTCATTTCATCTATGTCAATATCCTTTTGATGGATTTTAAGCTTGTTTAAAGTTGATTTATTTTGATACAAATATTCTATATTTTATTCCAGGTTTTTTTAATTTTTTTAACTATGGATGTGTTATTTTTACAGCATTCATGGATTTTGGTTAAAGTGTTGACATTTTGTATGCTAGTTTTAATATGAATTTTTATGTTATTTTTCATCCTTTTCATATGAGGAATGCATTGGACTAAGTATGTGAAGGGTGGGGCCCGATATAGCTCCTTGATGCATCGGTAGGTCTCGTGAGACAAACTAGTGTATTGTCACAAGGCCCTGAAAAAATCTTATTTGTATTCTTGGCACATGGCCTTGACTATATAGTTATGAAATCTGGAATTATGCATTCCGTCAATATGAAATTGGATATTGAGATTGCTTGTGATTATTCGACTAGTAGATTAACCATGTAAATAATTAAATGTAATTATTTGATTTTATCTTTTCCATATTATTCTAATTTTTAAGTTTAAATGGCTTTTGTTTTAGTCTCATACATTTCCTTAAATGTTTATTCTTACTTATTAATGTTTCCGATATTTTTTTCATCATTATAGAGCATATAAGCTCACCCCTTTCTCTATTTATTTTTCCCTAGATGTGAAGAAATATTTAATGGTTGACCTGCAGGGATAGGCTAAGGGTATAAGTGTGTTAAAAGGGAACAAAATGTTGTTGATGTTTTTATTTCATGATGTAATGTAAAACTTATGAATGTATCTAGTACATCCCAGGCTACTTAAGTGATCATTCTTTCAGGACCCGATTCCTTGTATCATGCCAATGTTATATAATAATGCACCGAATATGGGTAACTGGGGTTGGGGCATTACAGTTAGAATCAGTTGAATTTTAGTACAAAACATGGAAACTATATTTTGAAAAACCCTGATTATAGAACAGTACCCTAAGAAAGAATTTGAGGATTTGTATAGATGAACTTCCTAGAATTTTGGTACTGTAAATATTTTTTGAGTTTTCCAAGCAATACATCCTTTTATGGAAACGAGAAGGTAGAGGTGGCTCTAGAACATATGTACCTAGAGGTAAAACTCGAAAAAACCACTTCGATCCAGACTCTAACGGGAACAGGTGCACAACAACGGGTCTTGATGCACTCTTGGTTACGACACTCCTGGGGGATAGGCTTTAGATAATTCTCATTTTCATTACAAACCATTTTGAAGGGTTTATGAGTATATAATTCCTCAAGGAAAACATTTTTATGATTATGGATTATATCCATAAACTGATCAATTTATTTTAAATGTATTAGATGTTTGGAATAATGTATTTTGATTCATAAACTAATCTAGTGTATGCCATTGTTCAGAAATGGCTGTTAGTGGGTGGAATGGAAACCATATCAATGCACTTAATCCATGTAGGGATTTATCTCTTACTCAAAATAATTATATTGGTGTTGTTGAAGCAACTGGTGTTGATCTACTTATCACCATACTAGAACAACTCACTCAGGTTATAAATAATAAACTTACCCATATAGAGCACCATGATCTATAATGCGGAGGATCAATGTTAGAACACTTCATAAGGGAAAAACACTAACATTAAATGGGAGTAAAATTCCATTAGTATTAAAGAAAATAGAAAAATTACTTAGAGAAAACATTTCATGCTTTGGGGTGTAGTGAAAGAGAAAAAGTTGTCATGGCAGTTTATCGCCACACAGGAGATTCAGATCAACGGTGGTCACTAATCCAAAACACAAAGGAAGGTGAAGAAGTCTCATACATGAAATGGATGATTTTTAAAGATAATATCTTCTAACTACTCTTTCCTCATGACCATTTAGAGGATATGTAATGGTGATTTCTAAGTCTAAGGCAAAAGGAGGATGAGAATGTTGCAAAGTATGTGGAAAACTTTACAAGGTTAGAAATGCTTGCAGTAGATAATATATGTAACCCAAGGAGTATGATTGATAGATTATTTTATGGGTTAAAACCAGTTCCCTATTGAGCATTAGTCTCACAATCCTTCTCATCGTATGAATATATTGTCTCATGTGCTATCAAGATTGAAAAAAAATATCTAAGTCTCATGAATTTAAATCAATGTAAGAGAAAAAGAGATCTGTTGAAAACTTTGGAAATGGAAATATAAATAATAAGGGAATGTTTTAATATCCATCCTGTGGTAAATGTGGGAAGAAACACCCCAGTACATTCTTGTAAGAAATGCGAGTTTTTTACAAGTGTGCAGAAAAAGGACACCAAACTCATGATTGCAAGGGGAATAAATAGGTTATCAATGTTGAATGATAAAATTGTAAAGAAAATGGGAATTATGCATAAAAATGTCCTAAGCACCAAGGAAACTTACCCATGAAAAGGACAAGGGAGAAAGGCCAAGCTTATGTGATCACTACTATTATGGTTGGAGCTTTGAAATATGTGGTGGCGGGTAATTCAATGGTTTCCTCATGTTTAGCCAATGCTTTATTTGATTCTGGATGATCACATTATTTCATATCTTCCCAGTTGAATAAGAAAATTAGATATTTTCAATTTGAATTAACGAGGGATTTGTTAGTCAAAAAACCTATGGAAAGTACCATTACAACAAAGTTTTTTGAATCAGTTCCCATTAAGGAATATAAATGTTTTTTCTCTGACGATCTCACTATCATACCCATTATTGAATTCGATATAATCCTAAGAATGGATTATATTTCAGACCATGTTGAGAAAAGTTATTATATGAAGAAGTAGGTTACAATTTTCATTGACGATAAGGAGTACCTTATATATATATAGCAGAAACGTCACCACATGATTCTTATCTAGATTCACACCCAGTAGCTCTACTAAATTCAATTACTGGGGAGGGAGAGAATGTAATAACTATGGCTGGGGAAAGGAATGTTCGAATAGAGTATGTACCTATTATGCAAGAATATGTAGATGTGTTTCTAGAGGATTTACCTAGACATCCTCCGGAATGGGAAATTGAGTTTTCCATTGATTTAATTCCTGGTTCAAGGCCCATATCGAAGACCCCTTATAGAATGTCACTATGTAATTAGTGGAACTTAATAAACAACTTGAGAAATTTAGTAATAATCTAATTATTCTCCATGGTGTTTCTCCATGGGGAGCCCCTGTCATTTTTGGTAAGAAGAAATATGGATCTATGAGGTTGTGCTTTGACTACTGGGATATCAATGCTATAATAATAAATGACAATTATCCCCTACCTCCCATTGGGGATTTATTTGATCATCTTCATGGAGCTCAATATTTTACAAATATTGATCATCGATCTGGATCCCATCAGTTGTGTGTGAAGAAGGAAGACATTCTGAAAATAGTCTTCTGAACCAGGTACGGGCATTAAAAGTTTATAGTAATGCCTTTTGGATTGACTATTGCACCCTCTGTCTTCATGGATCAAATGAATAGAGTTTTCAAGGAATATATTGTTGACTTTTTAGTTGAATTTATTGATGATATTTTGGTACAATCAAATTGATATGAAGATCATGAAAATCACTTGTGCACTATTCTGAAAACCCTTAGAAGAAATTAATTATACAAATCATTTACAAAGTGATAATTCTTGCTTCTGGAGATTTCATTTCTTTTCCATATTGTCTCTAAGTATGGAATCTATGTTAATAATTCAAAGACAAAGGCAATCCAAGAATGTATATCACCTACGAGTTTAACTGAGGTACGCAGTTTTATTGGTTTAGAATGTCATTATCATCATTTTGTCCAAAACATTTCCCGATTGGATAACCCTTTAACGAAGCTCACAAGTAAAGGGGTTAATTTTTTTTGGACAAAATTCTGTGAAGAAATTTTTGAAGAACTAAAGATAATATTAGTTAATGATCCTATCTTAACTCTACCACTAAGGAATGATGGGTTTGTTATTTACTGTGATGCATCAATTAAAGGACTTGGTTGTATCCTTTTGCAGGAATGATAGAGTTATTGCCTATGGATCATGACAGCTAAGCATTGATGATCAAAACTATCCTACTCATGGACTTGAGTTAGCAGCTGTAATCATTGCTCTTAAAATATAGGGATAGTATCTCCATGGTGAAGAAATGTGAGATTTATACAGATCCAAATACATTGAAGAATATTTTCTCACAAAAAGAAATCATCATGAGGCAAAATAGATGGATTGAAATACATAAGGATTATGATTTCACTATACACTACAACACGGGGAAGGAAAATAAGGTGGCGGATGCTTTGAGTAGAATGGATCATAGATTTAGGAAAAAGATGACAGTTGAATGGGATCCTATTTTCATGGATCTAGTAAATATATATATGGGAATAACAATGGAAGGTGAAACATCAATACTTTATAAAATGGTTTCCAAACCATCTTTACTAGAAAGGATAAAGATTTCTTAGACTGATGATTTGGAGTTTCAAAAGTAGATTAAAGATGTGAATGATGGGAGACTGAGTGAATTCATATATGAATATGGAATTTTGAAATTTGGTAATAGAAATTGTATTACTAACATACCTGATATAAAAAGGGAATTGTTGGATTATTCTCATAGCTCCAATTTTCTATACATCCTAGGAGCACCAAGACGTATAGAGATTTGAAGGAACATTTTTGGTGCGACAACATGAAGAGTGATATTGCTCATTTTGTGTCAGGATGTATGGTTGGTCAACAAGTGAAAGATGGAAGGCAACAGCCTGGAGGAGTCATGAAAATTCTTCCCATGCCTGAGTGGAAATGGGATAATATTACGATGGACATTTTCATGGGGATAAAAAAGACACCTAGAAGGAAAGATGAAATATGGGTCATTGTTTATCATCTTATCAAGTCCGCAGATTTTATTGCTATAAGAGAAGATTAACCACTTGAAAGTATGGCAAGAATGTATATTAATGAAGTTGTCATACTTAATGGAGTACCCCTATTGAATTTTTCTGATCGTGATCCCCATTTTACATCATGATTTTGGAAAAGTATTCAGAAATCCCTAGATACTGAACTTTTTTTGAGCACTACCTACCACCCTCAAACTAATGGACAATTATAATGGACTATTCAACCCCTGAAAGACATGTTGAGGTCTTTCTCACTTGACTTTAAAGGTATATGGGATCAATATTTACTTTTGGTAGAATTTTCTTATAACAATAACTTCCATTTAAGTATTCAGATGGCACCATATGAAGAGTTATATTGAAAGATATGTCACACACCAACTTGTTGAGATGATGTTGGTGAAAGAAAACTCGTAGGCCAAAATTTTGTTTAGGAAAAATGGAAAATACTGAAGATTATCCAAAGACACATCAAAATCAGCCCAAATTAAAAAATTGATATATGCCGATAACCGAACGAAGGATGTGGAATTTCAAGTAGGGGACCATGTTTTCTTAAAGATATCTCCCTGGAAGGGTGTTATACATTTCGGTAACAAAGGTAAATTGAGTCCCAAGTACGTCAGACCTTTTGAAAATATAGAACGAATTGGAGTTGTAGCTTATCATTTTGAAATGCCTCCAAGTATCTGCAAAGTTCACGATGTGTTCCACATATCACTATTGAGAAAATACATGCCTGAAGCAAAACATGTACTCACCTATGAGGTAATTGAACTGGAACATGATCTGTATTTTTTTGATGAGCCTGTCAAAATTCTTGATAATAGAGAACAAGTGTTGAGAAACTAGACGACTAATCTAGTAAAAGTTCTATGGGGAAATCATAAGATGGAAGAGGCAATGTGGGAACCCAAGGAACTTATGATGAAGAACCTACCGAATATTTTTATGCATTAAAATTCTAGAAATATTAAGGATGAAAATATTTTTAGCAGGGGATAATGTAACACCCCAAACTTCTACGGTATGTTTCCCTTTGAATAATACAATAGCTTGTGTTGTACACCACTTCAAGTTAAAACACACCACAACCAATCAAACTAGTCAATATGAATAGTAATACCCACTTTTGAATTTTTTTTAAATTTTATCTTTCAAAATGGACTTCATTTTTTGATTCATAATATCAAAATAATCTTAGGGTGAATATTTGGTATTTTTATGAAAACATTCAATTTTTGATGAATAGTGAACAACACTAAGTTGTTGTTTAAAAATGATTTTTTATTTAAATAATTATTTATCTTATTTAAATTTATTTTAGGTATAAATAGATACATACTATCTATACATGTTCAATGTAATTCACTGGAGTCATTTTATAATATGTTTAGATATATAATGATTTTATTGAACTTTTCAACTTCTTTTACCCTCCTCCTTGGAGCATTTGCAAATTTGCATGAAACATAACTTTACCGCTTCTGTGAGTTGAATTTCAAAAATCTGAGAGACACAATAAATATCATAAATTAAAATTTGGTTCAATAAGAATAAAATAATATTTGGTGAATAGTAACTTTTGACTTTTATTTACCACGGTTAAAAGTAAATTGGGTAATTATGGGTTAAAATCATATCATAATTACCCTAACACATGTCCTAATTCTATTGGATATGTATAATTCAACAAAAAACAAAATTAGGAATAAAATATGATCCTCATTGCTCCACATGGATTAGATTAGAGAATTTGTTATTATTTTATTAAAAGAAAGGTTAAAAGGGTTAAATTTAATTTATAATAACTAATCCATTTTTAATATGGGGTTACACACAATATGTATTAAACTATAATCATTTATTAGAATGCTAAAATTATTTCCTACATAATGGTATTTTATTTATAATTTTTAGATGCTAAATAATTAAATTCATTTATGACACAATAATGATGTAGTAATTACCTTATTAATGAAATATTAAAATAATTGATATTAGAAATACCCAAATAAATGTAAATTGATACTTATGATGAATTAAAAAATTTCTAGGTTAATTTGAGATTTTATTTATGGTAAAATTAATTTTATTCCATGTGATAAAGTTTTTATGTCTTTAAAAAATACTAAATAGTGTCAAATTGACATAATCATGTTTTTAAAACAAATACTATATTGTTAATTGATTTAATATTCCTAAAAATCTACGGTTCATCCAAATGACTTTTAAAAGGTTATATATATTAATAATGAACCAAATTGGGTTCTCTTGGATTGTTATAGTAAGTTTATTAACCATATAATGTATAAAAACAAAGAGACATGGTAAATGACTAACTATTTAACTAAGAGTTATATCTAAAGGATAAGGTTAATATGATGACCTAAACCTGTCTAAAACCTATTAGTTGAGAGGATTTAAACCCATAACCAAATTATCCTCTAAATAATTCATTTTGGTTCCATTATAAACTGAAAACTATTTTATTATGAAATAATATTTCAAGCTTTTCATAAATTTACCCTCACCTCTCTTATAAAAGTGTACTTCCCCTTCTCTTAATTTCCCACCTCCAAAGTCATTTGACTTAGCCAAACCCAGCACAAATATCGTCCCAAATTCCGTCCATTCATCTAAGATGCCTTCCATTGGTTAGAAAGACAATATAAAGAGCCATTTTTATCAAATCAAAATGAAGAACATGAAGAAGAGGTAAAAGTTTGACCACCACTTTCATATTCTTTTCTTCTTACACTTCCTCTTTCATTGTTGTTTCTGTTATAAAATAATTCCTCTAGTATCTTCTATATACTGTGATTTTATTATAAAAATGGTAAAACCATATTCAATATTCTATCTGTCATATGAATGACAATGTCACTATACGTGCGTACGTACGGCTTACCGTCTCCACATCATAGTGTAGTTTATTATTCAAACACTTCATTATTTGGATGGGTATAATAATGAGTATAAATGATTTAAATAATAAATATAACATTTTAAAGATTCATTATATATGATATACCAACCAATTACATACAATTTCACCTTCAATATAATGATATTGTCGCTCATGCGTACGTACGGATTACCGTCTCCACGAACGCGATGAGATTTATTCCCCATTGTAATCATTTTAAAAATAATTTTGTTTTTATGATTAAAAATAATGTTTATAAACATAATAGTATTCTATATATGAATCAAATACATCCTATCCACAGGAAACAGTGCTTATATAACCAACCATATAATGGAAAATGAATCTGTTATCACCTGAAACGATGATACTACTAAAATATTATTAGCCAAGAAATATAATAAGATCATATATCATATCATATTTATATATATTATTCTTATATGATTTAATAACAATTTTTTATCTATTATAAAGGAGGTTAACATACCATCAACTAAGGAAATGTACAAGGTATGGGTTAATTTCACAATCTCTTTGTTATCCGAAATTGTTTTTATATAAGTATATACTATGACCTCTTTATCATCCACATGCAAGTTTCTTAAAAATGTATTTCAAAAAAATTTATTATATATTAAAAAATGGTTTAATTTCATTTATGCAGTTATTTGACCTTAAATTATTTTAAAGGAAACTTTCCTTCATTTTCCAAACAAGGTCATTTATGACATTTTCAACAAAATTAATGTAAGAATGTTTTTTTAACTTATATAGAAGTTGCCGCTATTTTCGGCGGTTATAACATCATCGAAGAATACCTTACAAGATTACAAGAATATTTTCAAAATAAATGTTTTCTTTTATAATTATATGACTTTTAAATGATTTCAAAATATAAAGAAATATTTCGCTTAAAAAAGTTATGATTTCGTCTATGTCAACATCCTTTTGATGGATTTTAAGCTTGTTTGAAGTTGATTTATTATGATACATATCTTATTTGTTGTATTTAAGGTTTTTTGATATGTCTCACTATGTATGTGTTATTTTTACACCATTCATGGTTTATGGATAATGAATTCACATTTCATATGCTAGTTTTAATATGAATGTTTCTGTTATGTCTAAACCTTTTCATATGATGAATTCTTTGGATTTTGTAAGTGACTAGTGGAGTCCACTATAGCTCCTCGATACATCGGTAGGTCTCATGAGACAAACTATTGTCTTGGCACAAGGCCTTGAAAAAATCTTAATTTTAGTCTTGGGATAAGGCCTCGACTATGTGGTTATGAAAAATGGAAAATAGGCATTCCATCATTATGAAATTTGATATTGAAATTGCATGTCATTATTAGACTAGTATAATATCCATGTGAATAAGTAAATGGTATTATTTGATTTTACCTTATCCATATTTTGATGAAGATTATGTTTAAAAGTCATTGGTTTTAGTCTTATACATTTCCTTAAATGTTTATACTTATTTATTAATGTTTCCACTATATTGTTATCCTTATTTAGCATCTGAGCTAACCCATTTCTATGTTTTTTTTTCCTAGGATGTGAATAAGTATTTAATGGTTGACCTGCAGAGATAGGCTATGGATATAAGTGTTTTCAAAGGGGAGAAAATGTTTTTGATGTTTTTATATAATGATGTTATGTAAAACTTATGAACGTATCTAGTAATTCTAAGGCTACTAAATTGATCGTTCTTTCGGGACATAATTCCTTGTATCATGCTAATGTTATGTAATAATGAACCCACTCTGTGTAACTGGGTTCAGGGCATTACATGGAAAATAAATCATAAATATATGAAATTTTCTACAATATCATATCAGTATTTTTCTCATTTAAAATGTTTATTATTTTTATCTGATTTAATAAAATGTTATTTTCATAAAATATCACTATTGACAATTTAGAAATTATTAGTTTTATTTGACAAGAAATTAATAATAAAAAAGATATAATTAAAATATAATTCATTATAATAATAGTAACATATCATATACATCTAATAAATTATGGTACATAATAACTCAAAAATAATATATCACATTTGTTTTTTTTAAATCATTTAATATTTTTTATTAATTGTAGAAATATTCCATCAGTGTTCCATAAGAATTTAATTTCACTATATAAAAAGTAAAATCTAGAAAAAAATTCTTTGATGGAAATTATGTCATTAATTTGGATATAGATACTTAGATGCATTCATTACATTTTTTACCCATTGGGACACATATGAGAGATTTAAATCTAGGAGGGTTTCATTTTGTAACATTCATTGAACTAAATATTATACAGGTAATTTTCATGTAAAAAATGTCCCAAAAAACTAAATTTAAATCTTATAAAGATAAGGCTATTATTACAAAAAATCCAATAATAATTTTGATGATAAATTATAGCCTTCTCACTTTGATTTTTCATAGGACTACATGATTTTTCATTTACCAGAGTGATAAATTATTCTATGTCTACAATTCATATTGACCAAAAATAAACAGGACAAATTTAATTAGTCAAGGACAGATAATTAATACTTTATTATTAATTTTATCAAATTCAATATCTCTAATAATCATAATTTAATTTTATAATATGTGCATTAGATGTTACATAAACCAAGTTTTTAGATAAATATATTTTTAATCATTAAACTAAATTTTATTCTCATTCAATGACTATAAAATAATATATCATGAATATTAAAAAAATTCATCAAATATAATATATATATATAAATATAACATAAAATTAATTAATAAAATATTTTTTACTTAGTTTTTATGAATAAATATTTTTTACATATAAATATTGTTGTCAAGAAATTATTTATTTTAATTTCGAATGATTTTGTTTTTATTAATAATAAATTGGTGATAAATGGAAACAATATTCTTTCCAAAATATATATAATTCCATTAATACTACACAACCCAGTGGTCATGCGAAAATAATAATATTAAATTTTAATCTTTTAACAATATTTAAACATGTGATTGGGTGTAATGAAAGATTTCAAAATAATAATAATTTTATTTGAAAATAAAAAATTATAAAATCTCATTGTTTTACATTATACCCCTAATAAAATTAATTTATCACCCATAATTAAAAATTTTGATATTGAAAAATGAGTATATCTCTATTTAATTATATCCCAAGGATCCTAAGATACTTCATCAAAAAAATTACTCAATGAACATTATCAATATGAGCAGTCTTTTCATGTAGAACGTTGCATCTATTGTGCTAGATTTATAAATGTTTTACCTCATAAAAAAGTTCATGCCTTATTGTTTGACCCATGATTTTTGTTAATGTGATAAATCTATTTTTCACATCCTCTAGAGAGATTCATAGAACACATTGTTTACTTGAGAGATGTTTAGTGGAAGATAAAAGTGATTAGCTACTATCCCCATTCAATCTAGAATCTAAAATGGGACAGTATACCTAAGGAACAACACTCCATTATTCTAGAATCTCATAACCATCTTCTACTCTAGAATTATTATATAAAACATTTCTATTACTTCTAACTCAAAATATAATTGATGATTATCAGCATAACTTTTCTATTGACCCTATGTTTTGTACATATGTAGTTGAATGTACCTAAGGTTATTTATCATTAACACTTCATGATATAGTCCTAATAGATTTTTTTCTCTATATTCAACCCATGAGATTGGGGTTCTACACATTTTTAGAATATATAGGTTCATAAGGATCAATCTAAATGCTCAAGTTAAAAACCATTTAATTCCACTGAACTGGATCTCAACATATTATCTAGGGGTTGAATAGTTCTCTCAATCGTGTTATCAATCTGAGAATGATAAGTTGTAATAATACTCAAATCTATATCAAAATCCTACTAAAGTGTTATTTATTACATTATAGTAAACAACAAATCATATTCTGATATAATAGAATATGGTACTCCATAGAAATTACCACTTTATTTAATATAAATTTGAGAAGGTTTATCTAGAATGAAAACATATCAATTGAAAATGAATTTCAATGAAATCATAATTTGACTAAAGACATCACATATAACATTATAACATTTATTTGTTGTGGGATTCATATTTTGAAATCAATGGTGTCGTTTTCCAAGTTACATTTTGGTCTATGGAAAGTATGTAGAATTCCCTTTTATTTTTTTCCACATACTGAAAATTCTTATATTCCAAGCACCCTAAAACATACTCTATAATATATCAATTCAGGTCATCCCACCAGAAATACACTATCAAATTTATATACCTCTTCATACTTCAGTAATGAATAGAGGATTGGGAACTATGAGATTCTTGTAACATGACATTCTTCAAATATGTTATGGATGTATCACGAACATGGTTTATAGACCATCTCATTCTGTTATAATATTGGTTATACTCGAGAAAACTTTTCTCCTTCTTGTGAATTTCCACATCATCATTCTACACCTATTTAATATTTACATTTATATATGGTTGAAAGCTCCTTTGATAGAGATATGTTTTCCCCTTCCATAGACATTTAATGAACTATCCATTGCAGGTCTATAATTATTTGATATTTTATAATCCTCTTCATAGTTATGATTCCATGATATTTTTTCATTAGTTTATCTACAACCATATTTACATTCTAAGGGTTATAGTGTATTGAGACCCATAATATTTAATTATATCCCATGATCTACTTCCTATCACATTGAAACCATTCATTGTGAAAATATAATATAAAAATTTATGATGAGTATGGCTATAATTCCATTATCTATAATGATAATGAATACATATCATTAATACAATAATTACCATTTCACACTACAAATCATGAGTTTGGAAAAAAATTTCAAGAACCATAAATTGGAATTAGTCATAATATATAACTATATTATTCATCTGGATAATTCATCCTAGACCCTTAATTAATTTATAATTTTTTATTACAAACCATTCTCCGGTACAATCCGTTGTGAGGACAGGTGCGATGACAAAAAATTTCATTAGATCCATAAAATTCTCCATACATTCATCCATCTAATGGAACTTATGTCCATTAAATTTTATCATGGTGAGTATATAATAAATCCGTAATAAATTATTCAATAACAACTGATATTATCTAGAAAATTTGGAAAACTATGTACCTTAGTCATAAAAGTTAGTTTGATCCAATACTTAATAACATATATCTTTGAAGGATCTACTAATATATCATACATGAGAATTTATGACTCGTGAATGAAGCATTATGTATCCAAAAATCACTATTGTTAATTTTTTGAAAATGTTTATCAATCCTCTGAGTTTTCAAAATAATCCTGATATGATATTTAATCTCATCCTTACAATTTGAATATATAATTATATCGTCTATAAAGACTAAAAAATATCAGATCTTGGTAATCTCAGTGGACTCTATTAATTAAATCCATGAATATTTATGGTGAATTAGTACAACCAAATGGAGTCACAATAAATTTATAGTGTCAATGCGTGGTACAGAATGTTCTCATATGTATATACCCCCCCAATAGACCCTCAATTGATGATATCCAAACTAAAGATCAATTTTTTAAAAGTATTGATATTCTTAATTTGATCATAAATGTCATTAATCAGTGGTGGAGTATAATTTCTCTTCATTGTGCTATTATTCATTTCTTAACAGTAAATTCATAGTCTCTTAGTCAATCATATATCTTTAAAAAAAGAATATGATCACCCCATGGTGACACACATGGATTAATTAGTACTTTTTCAAGATTGTCATGGTGTTTCTTCTTCTATTCATATATCTCAATCATACTCATTCTATATGTAGTCATCAAAATATTTGTAGAAGAATGAATGAGTTCTATCGAGATCAAAACATCACAATATTATAAGGCCAATAAATTCTTGTAGAAATACTTCTACAAACTACCACACAACATGGAAGTAGTTTATATTGACACTATCTTAAACCATATGTGATAAAAACCCCTGTTGAATATTAATCAAGACCAATACAATACATTTAATTTAGATCGTATGTTAATATTCATCATCACACTAATAGAAAATAATAGGATAATTTCAAAAATCATTTATGAATTCACATCAAGTGAAATTGACATTGAAGTTATGCAATGAATTCCAATCCAATCCAAGGATAGCATCAATATAAACTATATGGAGAAATATTATATTTTTTGGAAGCACATTCCTAGAAACATAAACTAGAGAGGAACCAAATATATGGTATGTAATCATGATACCAATAGGAGTTTTATACCTATCTCATAAACTAATCATTGTTGTGGTACTGTGATATTCATAAAAAAATCAGAGGATATTAATGATTATGAAGAACTAAAAAATAAAAAATTATATGTTCTAGAAAGAATGATAAGTTCACCTTTTACCACATAATTTTCATGATCCACATAAAAAATTATGAAAGAATTAGATTTTCCATTATATTTATGCAAAAGATTTTTTTGATACTGATCATCCAAATATTTTGGACTGAAGTACCAGTTGGTGTAATTCCAATGATGCTTCATCAAACCTTTCTTGATTATATAGACTGCAATTTCTTTTCACCTTGTCATTTATTTGAATTATCATGAGACTCAATCTTCGTTTTCATATCAAAATGATTGTAATTGTGGGAATTTTCGATTTCCATTTCTACATTGAGATCACATATATAAATTTGTTCATATATACTATTGTCTCTAATAGATAATGAATTATAGAGATTTAATTTTAATCCACTAAATAATCAAAGAAACATTTTTTAGTGTTACAAAATAAAAGATAGTAATTAATTTCATTTCTAGAAATATTATATACATTTCTACTAGTCAATTCATCATACATCTTATAGATATCATGATATTCCTTATTCGTTATTCCATATAGAAGAATATAGATTTACATAATCAAAATATTAACATAAATTCATCCATTTTTTATTATATTTATTCTTTTCACTAATATTCATAAGAATTTTCCACTACTGATATGTATAACATTGAAAATGATAAACCAGTGTGATGATATATAAATATATGATTCAATGGGGAACAAATATTTTCCCAATTATTTTTATCCAACACTCTTCCACTGGTGGATTACTATATCTACTAAATGAAGGTTAATGTTTCCTCATAAAATACTCAACATAAATTTGTTCCCCTGATTGATTGTTTATAAGAACAATAGGATTCATGGAATCAAAATATTGGGAAAGAATAGAAATAATGTCATGCAAGCCAACTCATGTAGCATTTGACTTCTCAGGGAGATAATAATTTCATTTTTTATCACATTATTCATTAATATGATTCCTCTATGTTACATCCATTGACTATAATAAAATGAATAATGTGAAAGAAAATAATGATAAAGGAAACCAAAATAAATATGAAGAAACATTTATTGGATTTATAAATCAAGACAAAAAATTTTAAATCATTGAAAACACAGGATTCTCTTAGGTCATCTATGATCCATACCAAAACATTGGGATGTTGTCCTATATAAATAATTATCTCGACGATTGTCACTAATGTTTTATTATCATAGATTAAAAAGGATAATTAATCTTATATATTATACAAACTATAGTGAGAAATTTTTTCCTACAAAAAATCACATATTAAATGATTATAATTCATTACATAATAGAACAACCCACACTTGAGTCATACAGATCTAGTTTATTTGGAAACATGAACACATAAACAACTTGTTCATAAGTTTCTACCATTATGTTATTTTTAACTAGAAGCCTTAATAAAAATATCATAGAAAATACATTATTTTATAACCTTGGGAATAATAAAATAATAAAGTGATATCCTATATGTACAGTAAGGTAAAATAATTGAGATATCATTGATCACATAAAAATAATATGATCATAAGAGTATGATAAGAAGAGAATAAACTTGGAAAACCATAATGTACATATAATGGAACATAATCTTGACTCAGGGTATAATGAATGGAAGTTGAAAAGGTATAAATATTAATTTAATCAATAAAAAGTAGACATGAGAGCATAAAAATGGAGTAACACATAGAATTGTGGAATCAATTTAAAAATCATTTCTATTGTAGTCGACGACCGTTGAAAATATTTCCATTATTGAGTTGGTTCACTCCTCACTCCATCATAGTGGTCAAGGATAAATCCATAGACTATCATAATGGACAAATCAAATTTCTGAAGTGGGTACCATCACCAATACAATTATGTTTATCTCATGTGATATCTATTAATAACCAATGAATTGTATGGATATATAATTCTAGACACACCTTTTCTCAGTTATAATTTAACCATGGTCCATGGATGAAATTTGAAACAACCCAATCCCCAATAGATTATAGATGGGGTGTGCTTTATTAAAATTTCATAAGATACATGGAATATCATCTTGATGAACTGAATAGTTTATTTAATTTAGTAATCTTGATATATACATGAGACATTCAAAAAAATTTAATATACAAATAACAAAACCTTTTTTTCAAAATTCATTTAATGCACTTAAGAATATCATAGCATAACAATCATAGTAATATTATTTGTATCATGGGAAAGGAAACCAAATACTGAGATCAAATTCATGGTAAGGGTTATGTGTAATGAGAGATATCAGGAATCAATAATGAATAATCAATATTGAAAGGTATATAACTATTTAAATAAAAAATTTAAATTAATTGACTACATTACTTGATATGTTATAATCAATATGAAAAGGTAAATAACATAACATAAAAAATTTGATAAATAATCTGAAAATTAAATCCATCGAGATATTATATGATTGTTAAAATATCATGGATAAAAATAATTGAATTCCTAATGAAGGATATTATTTTTTATTAGAAAAAATGATCTCATGCATCTTTATACTTCTCTACCCAAGACCATTACCATATATATATAAAAAAATCTAGAAATCAATTTAATTATCTCTTACATATTTTTCCCATTAAAATTACTACTGCATCAAGGGGAAATATAATATCAGGCCCCACACAAAACTGTAGGTCCAAATAATTCCACATATATCAAATAATTAGGACACATGATGATCAATTTTCCTTATCATAAAATATTTGTGTTGAATAAAGAATATATATTTATCCACATTTACATAGACAAACATATAACATTTAATATATTAAAAATGATTAAAAATATTATAAATTTTAAGCAATTAAAAACCCCTTGATAAATAATATGGATATTAAGGGTAAAT
This sequence comes from Viscum album, assembly GCA_963277665.1. Classification (NCBI taxonomy): domain Eukaryota; kingdom Viridiplantae; phylum Streptophyta; class Magnoliopsida; order Santalales; family Viscaceae; genus Viscum; species Viscum album. The sequence continues at coordinate 324,247,397 of OY728127.1, forward strand.
TTATTTTCTAATGATCAAAGAAATGTAAATATTTCATGGGAATGTTAATTATTAAAAATTAAAAATAAAAGTGTATTTGTGTACTTTCCATGGAATAGTTATGATAAACCATCCTTATAAATATTAATTAAGGTATCAAATCCCATTATAAAAATTGTAGTAAGCATAAATGGTACTTTTCGTTGATGAATATAAATGCCACAAAATATACTATGAACCATTCTTCCAGAATATAACTATTTCATTTTAAAAATCAATTTTAAAAATAAATGTTAACAAACCATTTTGATATAATTTTCTTTAAGATGAATTTTTGAAACATATAATTGAAGATTGAAAATATTTTATTTGTCATTATGGGTAAAAATATTGTTCCTATCATACATGTTAAAACAAATGTTTCATTCACTTTTGATATATAATTCAAATGTGAATTAATTTTAAAATTACATGATGTTTCCTTTCCATACATGTTTTAAAAAGTAATAAATTTATAAAATCATTCAATAAATCATCTTCAAAATGATAAAAACATTTTTAAATTCTTTTTTAGATAACATGGATTTAGAAGAATATAAATTTATGACATAAATGAAGTGGTATTTCATTTAAAAAAATTATTAATTATATTATGTACCAAATAAAATAAAAATAGAACTATTACATCAAAATATAATGAATAACCAGAGTATAATAAAAATAATTGGTTTATAATCCAATGATATAATATTTTCATTCAATAGTACATCATGTTTAAACAATCCTGATTAATATGAGATTGTGAAATAACCCCCTAAAAAGGTCATGAAATTAACATAATGATTAATCATTTAATTAATTATTTGTATCAAATGAATATAAACATAGAAAATTTAAAAATAACATTATATATAATAAAAATAATATATAAACATTATAAAATACCAAATACAATGAATAAATAATATAACATTGTGAAAAGAAAATGAGTTATAAAATTATTTACAACTTGGTTTCATTTAATTCAAATAGGCATTTATGATGTAATTCAGTTTGAAACATAATATACCCTAAATTATGAATTATTCTTGATCTTACATTTCAAAGTGATATTATATATACTATATTAAAAAATAGGTTCATAACATTATGATATTCCGAAATGAAAAGAAATTTACCAAAAACCTATATATCATGTTTAATTTCAGCTGAATGTGATTTAAACTTGTATATAGTGGTTTCAAAAATGTTATTAACTTATTCTATCTCTATATTATCATTCATAATATCTTATATGATCTCTTTATGACATCTTCTAACATGTTAATTCATAGTGTTTAATTTTTTTCATTGTTTTTCTTATTTTCTCAAGCATGTTTGATCTTCAGATATCCAGATCAAGTTCATATTATATAGTATTTTCATCAGTTGAATATTAATCATGAAATATTTATTATTTTTTTAATATCATTATTTTTAGAACCATTCATTTAAATGGTATTGGTAAATGATTTACATTACTATCATCGTGGTGGTAGATCATATATGCACATGAGTAGCATTTCTATTTTTTAATGATCATTATGGAAATGTAGTAAGTAATATATCAAATTTTTATAACTATAATAATATAATATATAACATATTATATATTTAACTAAACATACATATATCATCAATGTTTTTTGGTGATGAAAAGAAAGTCAAATCACTTTGTGAAGGTTATATTCCACATGTTCATTAATGATATTATCATCATTATGTCATTAAAAAGATAAAATGATAGGTTATATTTGAAGAATTAGGGATATATCATGAATATAATAATTATTTCATTCATATACTACATAATAATTACTATTATACTTTTAACCTTCCACATAAACTGATAGTGAAAGATAAATCGCATCGCTTCACGAGGTGGTATCCCACCATCCACATGAGGGGTATTATCAAATCCCATACTGAATGTAAATTGAAATAAGTTATATATGATATATTGACCTCATAGGTATAATTATATTATATATATAATATATATACTTTATATCCAGAATAATGAAAAACAATTTTAGGTCTTAATGAAAAAAATGACATTAGGTTGTGAGCCAATAATCCATTGTACACACAAATGTTGATTTCGTGACACATTTGATGGAAGTGGATATAGTTCTAGGTCATTAAATTACTATAAAAAAATTATATGTAATATAATTAATTTATCATTTAATGATTTTTTAATATCAATTTCAGGATGTGGATAAAGAAATGAAATAAAAACAGTCATTGATGATCATCTCCTTTTCTTCGGGTATCCTCCTAAGGTATTCACCATATTGATATTCATATAGATTTTTTTTCTAAAATAAGGATTACATGATGATGGTAGGGACTTTTTTATGTGATTTTTTAAGGGCTTGTTTGATGTAATAGGTGTTTATGTTTAATTAAAAGAGTAGAATGTGTGTCCTTTTATTAGTGAGGTGGGTTGTGCACATGTAATTTTTTGAAAATATTCAATCACACCTATGTTTTTATCATTAAATAAGACTCATAAATGTGACCTTATAAGAAAAATTATATATAATATCAAAATATGTGAATAAAAATAGATATTTTTTTGGTTAATTTGTCCAAAATATTTTCAATGTATCCCATAGAAATCCAACTTTCACCTTATTCATGAAAATTAATTTTTATTATTTTCACTGTTTGTTTTTTCAAAATTTATATTTCCATTAAAAATTTTATAAATTATTCAGATTTAAAATAAAAAAACCATTATTCACAATTTTACTTACATAAGAGGACAAATGTAATTGACAATTAATCACATGAATGAGGTGATAAAAATTGTTTTGAAATGGAAAATGATCAAAAATTTGCAATGTTTTTATATAAAATTTAAATATTAAGATGAATATAATTAATTAAATTGGATTAATAGATATAAAATTGAAATAATATGATATTAGATATAATTTATAATATATTTTAAATTTATAAATAATTTTGATGAAAAGGTGGTTTTCAATTAAAATTCTGTACATTTCACTATTATTCAAAAAATGAAACCTCTAAAAAAATACCAAAAAGTCACCCTATGATAATTTTATTATGATTACGTAAAAATATAATTTAATTTAAATATTAATATATTTATAAAATTAAAAATTATTTTTAAATTATATGCACCAATCAAAACCAAAAAAGCCGAACAAAAATATACTTTTTCATAAAACATTTCTTTTTATTTTTAATGCTTGTTATTTTCATTTTAATCAATAGATACATTTTAAAGTTAGTTATTCCAATCCATAAAATCAATTTCAAAGTCTATGAGTTAAATTTAATATTAAATAATATAAAAATATTATATATTTTTTGTGTATAATTGTGTCTTTCCTATAATGAAATCTATTGAAGAAACTCATTATTTCTTGTAATAGAAGATAAAATTACTATTTTGTATAATGAAATATATTTAAGAGCAATAATTTATTTAGAAATAAATATATAATAAATTTTTTGGGGTATTATATATTCATCTAATAGTGGTGTTTTTTCATATTTTTTTATTAACTACAATGTTATTATTTTGGAATTCTGGGGAGTAACATTTTCCCCAATGTAAAGAAAATTACATCCTCATGATAGAAACATTCTATAAAAAATAAAGGGTTAGATATTTGGAAATTCCAATTTTTAACAAAAAAAAATCTTATAAAAGTAGAAGTATATAGCCTCTAAAAAATATTTAGAGGGAAGTTTAAAATTAATATGTAATGACATAAAACATGGTTCCTTATGAGAACATTGGTTGAAGGTGATGTTATGGACATGGAATAATATTTTACAAAATTATAGAGTGTAATTGAGTTCATTGATAAAGATAAATCCCACTGATAATGGAATATTAATGTTCCAAAATCCATAAATCTGTAATTATTTAAAAATACATTTGATTCGATGGATATGAATGTAATTGGATAATATATTTGTTTCAAGATCATTTTATTAATTTCGAGAATCTCTGTTTCTATATAAGAATATTTAGAATTACACATACTCGAAATATTTCTATTTTATAAGAATATTTTCATCTATTGGTCATTCTTTTATATATTTTCAACTCATCACTTAATCTATAAAATTAATACCCAAAAATTAATATTTTATGTGTAATGTACAAAAATTTACTTTTAAGGCATATTAAGATCTATAAAAGAGTTACATGCACTTCCATACGTCTCTAATTATTTTACAAAAAAGATATTATTAGAACATGTGAATAAATGTAATAAATTATTCCCTAAACCTAAAGGGTAACACTAATTTCCTATCCTTTATATTTATTTTTTAAAATTTTTAATGGAAAACTATGTTATACTAACAAAATATATCATATAGGCCAGTTGTATTTGCTAAAACGTTTTCTTTATTCAGTCATGGGTACAAGACCTATGGACTTTTTGAAGCATGGGATGTTGCCCAATATGTGGGTTTTATTTTTTATACACTATATTAATATAATTCCTACCAAATTTTTGAAAAACTTGTATGGACATCCTTGAAAAAATAGTTATTAAATAACTATTATACTATTGTTTTCAATAAATTCTTTTTTCCATAAAGTCTTATAAACATATATTCCTATTACTACATTTTCATTATTAATCATATTAACACTATATGTTATCAATACCATTAAACATATGTTAAAAAATGAAAATTTGTAATTCCTATAACAAAATTTTCAATAAAACATATGATTTCTGTAAATTTATTTTTAAATATCTCTAATCATGGAGGAATCCAATCACATAAAACCAAAAACAGTGGTGTTTAATAATTTTAACTTTTTTTAATCATAAAATAAAAAACCCTATAATGGTGTCCAAAAAACATAATTAGTGATGAAATATATTCTTTGGAAGTTTTAAAAAATCATTAAATTCTTTATGATTCATAAAAAAAATACTACATGTAAAAATACTTCTATAATATAATTACAGAATACAAGTTTATACTACAACCATTTTACTTCCACATCAGTACTTCCACCTTCATAGGATTAACTATTAGAATAAGTAATTGACTCAAATAATTTCTTAGTTCCCCAATTTTAAGGAAATAAACTATAAATGGATCAATATGATGAAATTTATTTCCTTCTATCACACTCTCAATTATTCATTGGAAATTTATTTCATTATACCCTTTATTTCCACACATAAATGAATTTTACATTACCTTTAGACACCATATTTTTTATATCAAAGACAATTTTGTTTTATACTAGGTCATTTTTTGTTATCATATATTTATGTCCATCATAATAATTTGTAAAAAATTAAAATTATCGTTATAATATCCCTCAACAAAGTCAAACCATGTGTGTTGTAAGGCTCATTTTCATTCACCTGGTCATTGTTGGGCAAATCTAAATCATCTCTTTTGAAAGATATTACCCATAGTTATGTCTAATATAGAGTTATGTCTCCTAAATGTATATTGATAAGTAAGTATTTCTAGGGAAAACTACATTGTCCCAACCTTACCAAAAAATTAGGATGTTCATTTTTTAATTATTATCAATGTAGATCATGTGGTTATAATCCCTAACTATGTTTTCTGAATTCATTTTTTCCAGGTTTATTATAAAATTCCATTACTTCCAACTGTAGAAACCCTAACCCAAATATCTTTTAGCTGGTGTATGCATTATTCGATAGAATAAGTTACAGTGATTCACATCCTGAATGACCGAATAGTTTTGAATTATGGGTAAAATATATATATATATATATATGAGTCTTTCAATAAATATTAATATATAAATTTCATCACATTTTTTTTCATGAAAAACATTATTCCATCTAGCATATCCCTATTTATAAATCAAAGTAAAATTTATCAAATCTTGGGAAAGGAAACAAAATAAGGGTGAGATAAAATGATCAATAAGGGTTATGTAAATAGGAAGGTATCATGAATCAACACTGAATAATAATTTTCTCAATTTAAATAACTGGTCACACATTCCATTTAAAGAAAATGACATCATCAATGGAAATGGCACAATGAATATGTATAGGTAATTACAAAACACATATTATATTTAATCAACACATTATAATGAAATGAATCCATTGATAATGAAATTTTAAAAATATAAAGTATAATAATAACTTGATTATTAATTAAGGAAATTTATAACTATTGGTTTTCATTATCTTAAGAAATAAAATACATCTACTATCAAGACCATTCACAATAGAGTTTAAATACCAACTATAAAACTGTGTAATGTTAGCTGGCATATTTGTATCATGAGACAACATAATGCATCATGGGGATTTGTAACATAGTTCCCCACCTATCATTGAATGTTTTACATGTTCTTTATATAAGGAATAATCGATTTATTTAATGAAAATGTGTCCTATAATCAAATATAAATATTAAGTAAATAGTAAATAATAATCAGTATTTAGCAATATATAAAATTACAATGAATTTAGAACAATATATGAAAAAATTACATACCATTTATGTAGTTAAATAATCCATGATTAATAATATGGATGTTAGGGGAAATTTCATGTCCCACAATCCTAGGAATGTGATTATTTCAACAGAACATTAATGACTACAAAAATGAATCTTGAAATAAAATTTCCTCACTTTCCCTGGTCAAAATAATAATAAACCATCCATAGAATGAATATGGATTATATAAATACAAGGTATGAATTTCGGATTAATAATAACAAGTTGTGGTCATTGATAATTAAAAACACAATAAAATGATCTTTAGATACATTCTTAATGAAAAAATACATTAAATTTAGAAAATCAATTTAAACAAACAAAAATCATTATGAAAATATTTTTCTTTTTAAACTATTATATTATAATATAAATGAATATTTAAAAAAAATTATTTTTTGTGGAGGGTGGAAATCCCATTCATGTTGTATAAGTCAAAACAAATATTCCATTCAGTTTTTCAGTGGAAAAACAAACAGGAATTAGTTTTAAAACAACATGAATATTCATTTTAAAACATTTTTTTTAAATTGTTTTTATATTTTTCATTTTTAAATAGTTTTTTATTGGTTAATTTTTTTGGAATTTTTTTTAGAAAAATCTGGTTTTTTATAAAAACATATTTACGATAGAAGAGAGAATTAAAGTAAAATTTTCTTTAAAATTTTTTCTAAATTAATTTATACACCAACGAGTGGAAATTTATTTAATATCACATTAAATTATCCTGAATAACCCAAGCGGGAGAAAATTAAATGGTTTATTATCCAATGAAATGGTATTTTACTTTAGTGAAAATTAATTTATAAATAATTCTGATTGAAATGAGAATTTAATATAAAACCTTATAAAGTTTTTAACATTGATGTGATGATAAATAAATGAATCTATTATTTTTATCAATTGTAAATCCTCATAAAAAATATTGAAATAATAAAATAGATATTAAAAAATCATTACCAACATAATCTTATAATATCAAAGGATACATTTTAGTAATATAAACCATTGAAAAGAAATTGGGTAATGAAATTATATACAACGTGATAAAATTTTATCAAAATCTTTATAGATGATTTAATTAAAATTAAAAAATATAATAAAAATAATAATTAATTATTCATGAAGTTATGTGTCAAATAATTAGTATACACTGTATTAAAATTTTAATTTGGTGTATGACATTAAAATATCCCTTAAAAGAATACAATTGAGGCGAAATTCCTTACCTCACACTTCCTTTTGTGAAAAGTTATTTAACCAATTATATAGATGTTTTAAACTTTTTATTAACATAAAAATTAACCGTATTGATATATATAATATTATATTTTTTATAACATATTTTCACTTGCTTATTAATAATTATTCATTATCTATAATTTTCCTTGTTTTCTCAATCGAGTTTCATCATGTCAGTTCTTATTCATCCAAATACTATATAGTTATATCATATAAATAATATTAATAACAAAGGGATATTTATCATATTTTTACCCAGTTATGATTTTAAAACCAATCATCCATGTCTTTTTGGGAATGATATACGATAAAATGAGGAATATGATATATTATCTTTCCATAATAGTAATAATTTTATATATACAAAATTATTTGTTATAATATAGATATATATATACCATCCATGTGGCTTATTTTTGAAAATAGAACAACAATACATCTTGAAGGCAGTTATCCACATGTACACAAAAGATTTTAACATCAATAAGTGAGTCGAAATGTAAAATGATATATTATATTTCTAGAAAAATGATTATTTAATTAATTTCACAATTAATACATTTATATTATGTATAAAAAATAAAATCAACCTTTTCACCTTCAATTTAAATATTTGTTAAAAAACTGATCACTTCTCTTTATGAGGCGATGGTCCACCTTACAATCATGTGACGTTATCATATCATCTATGGAATGTCAAGTTAAAAAAATAAATATGTTGTAATGACATAATGTTAATAAATTTATTTGAAGTATATTATTTATAATTTTTAGAAATCATGTTTACCAACATTGAGAGGTGGTAATATAAATGAAATGGAGTTGGTTCATGAGGTTGTATTCCTCTGTTCACACAGATGATGATTTTGTGACCTAATTGATGGAAGTGGAAGTAGTTATAGCTAATTAAATTATTCTTAAAAAATAAAAGTTTATGGAAGATACTAATATTATTATTTCACCATTGATTATTATTAACTGTAGTTGGTGGATAAATAATTTAAGAAAATGCTCATGGAAAAATGGTGTCTCCCTTTTGGGTATCCCCCATAAGGTTGCACCAAATCCTTCCCAAGTTTTGATTTCTAATTTTAATAAGGATTATGGTATTTAGAAAGGATATTTTGAAGTTATTATTTTGGTTATATTAATAACCAAGTACTATTTATGGTTTAATAATGAGAGGAGAGTGGAGGCATTTATATGTGAGTTGAGTTTCACTATTGTATTTTTTGGAATGATTCAATAATTCCATTGTTTTTGTCATTAGAATGACCTATATAATTTAAAATTAAAAATAAAATAAGATATATGATCTAAAATTTTCCAGGGAATATTTTTTATAAATTTTTTTTATCAACTTACGCCTTTTTAATTACGATTAACCCCAGGTAAACAATTTTTCCCTAACAGCAATAATTAATATTTATTATTCTATATTAATTTTAGTAAAAAATTATCATGACATTATAAAAATTTTTAAATAATTTGTATTAAAAATATAGAATCTATTTATTTAAATTAAATTTTTATAATTTTCAAATTTTAATATAAAATCAATCTTGGAGATGCGTTGGGAAAGCATGTTTTTAAAGGGAAAATATTCAAAAGTTAACAAGTTTTTTATAAAAAATGAAATATGAAAATGAATTAAATGACCAAAATTTGATTAATATATATATATATAAATGATACTATTTAACATTTAAACCAATTAATAATATTTAAATTCTTTTAAATAATTAATACGGACATGTTGTTTTCAATTAAAATTTTTTATTTGTCACTATCCATAAAAAAATGAAACTTCTCTAAAATATAACAAAACTTTACCCTATGATAATTATTTAATTGTGAAATAAAAATTTTAATTTACATTTACAAATTATTTTTAAAAAATGGTAAAAATTAATTTTAAATTTTTGGTGAAAACCATGATTTCTCCCACTTTCTTAAAAAATATTATTTTTCGGGAATCATTTTTCCCTTTAAAATACTTTTAGTTTATTTGTAATAAATTAATAACTAATAAATATGTGTGGAATATTTATTTTTATCATTTCATTAATAATATTCATACTTTATTCTCCAATGTCTCATAGTTAACTTTCATATTAATTAAGAGTATTTATATTATACTATTGGTCGTTATAACTTATTCGTTCATCTGAAAAAAACTATAGAAAAACTCATTATTACATGTAACAAATGATAAAACTATTGTTGCCTCTAATTAATGAAAATGAAGATATAATATTAACATAAAAATGATAATATTATAATGTATCAAGGTGTTATATATTCTTCTATACTCTGTGTTTCATGTCATATTCAATATCAAACACAATATTCTTATTTTGGAATTGGTAGGTGTAGTATATTGCAACCAACATCATCAGTTATAATTTCATCTCCATCCATGGTTTATAGTGTAACCAACCATAAAATAATGAAAACCATATATATATATCTTGCATGATCATAAAATAGTAAACATATTATCACATTTTAACTCGTGAAAAAAAGATTGTTTTCATAAACCATTCATTCATTAATCATATCATAACCCATTAAAAAATGTGTTTTAAAAAAATATTATCAACAGAAACATTATACATCTATATAAAGTGTATGAATGGTTTAATTGAATCATATACCAATTAAATCACAACTAATATAAAATAATTCTATCATACATGAAAATAATTTAAAATATCACAAAAAATATTTCATGTGGAAAATTATCTTTTTAAATTGAAAAAAATATTTTAAATAAATACATTTAAAAGAGAATATAGAATATAGTTTATTTAAATAATAACATTAAAAATTATAAACTAATATTCAAAACAATGATAGGTCAGGATGGAGAAAAATTCCCTTCATGTCGAATAAGATAAAAGAAATAATTATTTTAACAATCTTCTCGAAAATTTAAAACTACCACATTTAAAAATTTACAGTAATATTATTTTTAAACCTTTTTCTAAAAAATTGATCATGATTAAAACTAATTTAAACAATTATAGGTTTTTAATTAAAATATTTTAAAAACCCATGATATAGAACAAAGAGGCCATCAATTGAATTATATAATGAATTTATTCTCTATATATATCTATGTTAGGTCTGTTCAGTTTTTAATGGAAAGGTTATGAAAGGGAAAAATATATTATTTAGAAATAACTATTGGAGATGAAAAATCAATACGATTAATTATATAATGATTATATAATTTCCTCTATTTGAAATTGAACCATAAGAAATTTGAAATAAAATACGATTGAAACATAAAACTATTACATCAAGTCTGAAGTCCTTTGTATGTTTTCGAACCACCACTTAATTGGAAAAATCCCAAATATAACCTCTTAGGGGATCTAGGGATTGTCTTTTGATAATAATAGAACATCCCTAGTATAGATAGGGGAGTGTATAAGAGAAAATGGTAGAGTTTGGGTGACCTACATGGCTCAATGTGTTGTATGGAAGTGGCTAGAGGGGTTCTCTATTATAATATTATGGAGGGGAACTAATGGAAATACATAAAATAATAAAATATATTAAATTCACATTCTGTTGAAATGTTTTTATATTTCCTATTATTGAGAAATTGATGAAATTTTAGGTTTTTTTATATCACAATTTTCCATATAGAGTATTATTGTGATATTAGGTAATTAATTAATATTATACTTTCACAAAATGTCATTATATATATTTTATAAACTATTAATTTAATTTTAATTTAATTTTAAAATGAAAATTTTGTAATTTGAGTCTATTTCTATAAAATAACAAAAAAATTATATTCCTCAAAAAAACATCAATGAAAAACATCAACTTAATCAAAATATATTATATTTTATAATTTTAAATTTATTTACATATTTTTCATTAACTAATGAGTTATGAATTGGTTTTTCATATAAAGTTAAAATAATTAAATAGTTAATAAAATTGTAAGTAATTTTTTATTGTGAACATATTTTCAGTACTGCAAAATTATAATTTTAGATTCATTAATACCATGTTTTCTTATAATTGAAAATATAATTTGTATTTAAAACTATGATAGTGACATTCTTAAACTTTATTAGATATAAATACTTTATAGATCATTTCATCGATAGGTTTACCTTAAACATAGAAATTTTTTGCCTTATGTGATAAGGATAATAATAACATCATTTAATAATAATTATGATGAATAATTCGGGAAGAATCCCTTATTTTTAACCAAGGTTACCAAGATTTAATGTTTACTATGGTAATAAATATTATAAAGGATTCTATTAATATTAAAAAAAAGGGACCTATTTACCCAATTTCAAACTCCTAATTCAAAATATTTAAGGAATTTTATCAAATTTTATTTATATAATTAATTGAAATAAATTTTAATATATATATAAAATGTTTAATGAACTATCTATTTAGAAAAAAAATATAATTTTTAACATTCATCTTCATTTTATTCTTATTCATAGACAATATATAGTTTTGTACCAAAATATATCTTTTTTCATTCAAACGTTTTTTTTCATCAGGTCAATTGTTATCCAATGAATTCTTATCATTCGTATAGAAACCATGAGTTCTTAATAATTATTATAATCCTATTAAAACCCTCCAATACTAGGTTAGTTGATATCCATCACAGTCACTAAAAAAATTAATAGGATATCTTGATTTATATAAACTTGGTACTTTGTGTAATGAAAAATATCAATTAATATAAAGTTATATAAAAAAATCATCAAATCTAGGTATTTTGTATACTAACCCAATTAAATTCAATTTATCCCTATCAATTCATCATTATTATAAAAACAAGTATATATATGTTTCATTGTATTATTGAGTTCCCATGTATCTTCATTAATTTTTTTCACTTTGGAACTCTCACTAGGTGAATAGCCTTTTGGTACCAATTTATCTCCTTGATCAATGATATTTTTAAATTGATCCTCATAAGAAATATCATGATCGATTTGTATGAAATACAATTTTATTTTATTTTTAAAATTAGTTATAATATTCCCATGGGATATATGTAGACCACATCGTGATCTTAAGAGTGGTTTAGTTGAATTTCCCCAAAATGAGTTACCATCCCAAATAAGTCAATAATCTCAATATTAATTATATAAATATGTCCCAAAATTCTACCCATTAATAATATCATAACCCTGTTCCTTGAAAAATTCATAGAAACACCTTCTCTCCTATATTGAATTTGTAATATTATCAATGATTATCATCATTTCATTGCATCTAAATATTAGCTATATTGACATTTTATTGTATGATTGTAACAATCTCTTACATTTCCTCATATTTCTCAGGTCCCAATACATATCCTAATTAAACATTATCATAGTATGTTGGAGTTTTACGCTTTCTCTCATACATAGATTCATTAGAATCCATCAGAAAGATCGATTGAAATCTATTGTTTAATGAAATATATGTAAAGTGTTGATCCCAACAACCTTTGAAATCCATAGTTAAATATCACATCATATCCTTTAGGGTTTTAATTGTTATACTAGACTAACCATATTTATAAGGAAGACATGCATTACTAAAACTCAACTCTGTATCTATATCATATTGGTGAATTTTTTAAAATTTATAGGTAAACCCAATATCCATTTTATATATTATTTAATTGGAAACTCTAAGAAACCATTCATCAAACATAATATATATTATATATAGCTAATCAATAAATAAGTCCTCTTTAATTGAAATTATCTTTTCTAAAATAATAAGTATATCAATTATAACCCATGAATCATTATCCCCCATATATATTTTAGTCAGTCCTACAATGAAATTAATGGTTTTTAATTCTTAGATACATTCTATTATCGGTAGTGGATGTAAAATACCCTAATTATTTTTCTCTCCACAGCTATTTACTAACATAACATGTACCAAGAACCATACTAAAAAATATCACACTTCATGACATCCAAAAAACATTCCTTCAGACCTCTATACTTCATCCCAAATAAATGATAAATAATGAATAATGATCTATAAACAGCCTCTCTCAGAAATTTTTTAAAATCCAGTATCGATTTGGAACATGAATCATTTCTAAACCTTATCATTGCATTATAATAATGGTTAAACTCAATAACATTTATCACAATCATATTTAGTTCCTTAGATTACTTCTTCACTAATTCAATATTCATAGGGATATATGGTTGAAAAACATTTTGGTAATATTATATTTCACCCATTACAATATTATTTCCATATCCGACCTTTTTAAGTCAAAAAATATTGGTTCCTTCATTCACTATACCATTTATAATATATCATGATCCTTTCAACTATGTGTAACTGTAACATTCTTTTTATTCCCATGTTGATAGTGTATTGAGTAGTCATAATAATTAATAATCTCAAACCATATTCTTCGGTTCCAACTCAATTCATTCGATGATAAAATATTCATTAATGATTTTTTATCAGAATATATATCACAAATTTTTCCATAAAGAAAATTCATTAATTTCATAAATGCAAAAACCCCAACAAACTTAAAATCTATATTTGGGTAATTTTTCATACAAACCATCAATTTAAATTAGGAATAAGAAATCTTCATATCTTTCTATATTAAAAATAATGCCATTCCATTATTGGAAGCATGTATATAGATAAAAAATTGTTCTCTATTATAAACCATTGTAATGAAGGGTGAACTCGCCCGCATTCTCTTTAACTTCTAGATATTCTCCCTACAACCATCCATCCAATAGAACATGGATCATTTTAAATTTAACATAGAGTGTGTATTTGAAACATATCATATATTATTAAATAAAACATTGAAAATATCTATTCAATATAGAAAAATATGGTCCTTAGTCAAATTAATTGGTTTATTTTGATAATCAATAACTTTAATAATTGAAGGATCCACTCATATACACCCACATTAAATTATATGTCCCATAAATTAAACACTATGAAATATAAAATAAAACATGGAAAATATATCATAAATATTCTCAAAAATTAGGTTTCTCATAATAATAATTGGATGATATTCTAGGTCTTCTTTAACCATTGAATATAATATAATATCATCAATAAATATTACTAAAAACTCAGCAAGGTAGTCTCTTAAGTATATATTCATTAAATTCATGCTGATTTAGTATGAATTAGTTAGGAAAAATTGTATAACTATATATTAATTTTTCCTATAAAATGTAAAAAATTATATCATGTGTATATTTTTCATCTCGACCATCAATTGATTATATCACAAATAATGCTAGTGGTCAGTTTTACTTTGACTTATATGACCATTATTTTCACTTATACATGGATAGAATAGAAGTTAAGGAGATGCGAATCATTTATGGGAATATAGTATAACTATCCATTTATACTATCGTTGAACCTATATGTTTCTAATTATCAACAGAGTTGTGTGTTAGTAAATTGTAGAACAATTCCACTACGAAATACTTGAGTCCTGTGCTAGGAGAATGTTGATGACCATGGTATGAAGATGGTGGGACCTAATCTACTAGTATTACATCTTGTAGTCCCAAAAGAGTCTCCCTGTAATCTCTCCCCCCAGGATTTGATGACCAATTTTAATATAGCTTTATGAACTTCATGTAGTCTATATAGAGAAATGGATGGCCTACCCAAGCAATAGAAGCGTTCATGCAGAAATTATTGTAGAAGCATCCTCCCAAATTCTTGTGGGTTGGACGTCGTTAGAAAAATGATTAATTTCTAGAGGATATGATATTGAAATTAATGAAAATGTTTATGCCTTTATAGTGTTATTTCATTCTTTCCACATATATGATCCATGAATCTACCAAATGTTGGTGGGATGCCATCACACAAGATAGTCATTATCATGGAATAGTCAAGAAAGACTTAGAGAAATATTCATCCCATTAAATTTTTTCACATATGCTATGATACGACATTTTTGTTGATTTTGTACACCCATAAACTCTCTCAATGATAGTGTGTTCGACTCATTTCATCAAACATTAATATTTCACACTAACATTGGTTGATGATGAGGTGATGAATGTGAGATTTTTTTAGGATGGTATTGAGTATTCCCCCTAGTTAAAAGTGAAATTAATTCAATATTCATCCATATTAGATATATATAACTAGGTCCTCATCATGAAAAAAATCTTGAGAGAAGATATAAATTTGAAATAGAGAGGTTCATCTTCAATGGTGTTGAGAAAATTATTCCTGCAACAGGACACGTATTTCAGATATTTCTTATAGGGGAATCAGTAGTTAGATGTTGTGAATTAATAGATATGTGGTGTTTTACGATCATTATTGGATAAGTCATAAGTTTCCATAATGTATGAGGATCGCAATAGAGTTCCAATATTTGGGAATGATATGTCACCTTTAGGGATTATTCTAAATTTTCCTTTTAGTTTCTCGTGATTAGGTATCATTTTTGACACCAAAATTGGGTATGGGGTATGTATTCCCAATTTTGGAAGTGATTTTGTATACTATTGGATGATCCATCAAAGGGGGTGGTTGTGTCCAAGTTAGTCAAATATAAGAGGTTATGTGCCAGAAGAGCCGACCTGCCCATGTTACCATAGTTGCATCATAGGCCAGTGGATCATGACATGCCCATGTAGTTTTGGCTACAACCATGGAGAAGTATCTAGGGAATCTATAGTCTGAGGTATTATTCTAGTATCATATAAATTATTATCTTCCTTATATGATACTGGAACATCAAAATCTTTTGTTTTTTTCAATAATTGAGGAATTTATAGGCCTCGAGAAGGAATGATTATGCAGTGTGATTAATATTAACACACAATTAGGGGTTATTCCAAACTGTATTCACTATTTTAGAGATTTCTCTCTTGAGGTGGGATGTTGTTTCTCCCTTTAAAAAATTTGTATCCTCGAGATGAAAGGCTTCATTTCCATCCTTAGGATGTGATGGTATTTTTACCATTCACATGTTGATTTCAATCACAATAGGGTTTCCGTTACATCACCCCTGTGAAGTTCATGTGTTCAAAAGTGAAAATTGTATGTCAGATCTTGTATTTATTATTCCTAGAGTCATGCGATATCTAGAGTGACATTCCATATTGCTAGTATCCTTATGACTAATTAGTGAATTTATCATATAGAAATACCTCCAGTGGTGGATCTTTTTATGGATTCTTCCTATGATGGAATCTCCATGTTACCTCATTTGATAGAGGAGGATTACACCATTATATTACGTCCAGTTGTGAAAATAATTTTCATTGATCCTTGTATTATGGTATCTAAAAAGTTATAGGAACTCAGGAAGATTTTAAAAGTCATGGAAGTTAAAGGATTTATATGACCAATTACTTCTTAATGAGGTCCAACAGTCTTTTTCACTAAGAAGGAGGATCATACCCTTAGGACTGGGACAGATTATCATTGGTTGAGCAGGGTTTTGTTAAATAATATGTATCCAATTCCTCATATAGACAACCTCTTTGACCAAAAACATGGAGCGATGATTTCCTCAATGATATAATTGAGGGCGATGTACCACAAGGTCAGTGTGAGACCATTTGACAAACCATAAATATTATATTGGAGTATAAACGTCCTGTGTAATTACCAAGATATACCTTTTAGCCTTATGAATTCACCATTTTTTTCACAGATTTAATGAGTTGGGTTTTCCACCAATGTATGGATTCATTTTTTGTGGTCTTCATAGAAACAATCCTGATGGTCTCATGAACCGGACCAGAAAATTCATAACATATTGCTAACATATTGATATCGTCATGATATGGTGGGGTTCTCAATCTGTCTAACATAGATATATATAGAGAATAAATTCATTATATAATTCAATTGATGTCCTCTTTTTATCTTATTCGACATGAATGGAATTTTCTTCCATCCTGACTTATCATTGATTTGAATGTTACTATATAATTTTCAATGTTAATATTTAAATAAAATATATTCTATATTCTCTTTGAAATGTATTTATTTTAAATGTTTTTTTCAATTTAAAAAGATTATTTTCTACATGGAATATTTTTTTGATATTTTAAATTATTTTCATGTATGATAGAATCATTTTATATTAGTTGTGATTTACTTAGTATATTATTATAATAAACCATTCATACCCTTTCTATGGATGTATAATGATTCTGTTGACAATATTTTTTTAAAACACATTTTTAATGCGTTATGATATGATTAATGAATGAATGGTTTGAAAAGGTTATTTAATATTAATAAATAATCACATGGTGAAGTAATAAATAATTATATATAACCTCATCCAATGTTATAATTAAATCATTAAATAAATGGTTAATTATATAAACATAAAAAAAGATCTAGATCTATAACATCCAAATGGTCTTAGAATTTTTAAAATGAACATACCTTTAATCACTAAAAAAATAAAGTGGTTCAGAATTTTCTCATACCAAACGTGTGAATAAAATCATCTTGTATTCTCTTGAAACATGTTGATACCATTAATTCCAATAAAACCATTTTGAAAACGTCAATTTTTCCATTTCTTAAAAAACAAGGGTTATTACCTATAAATGTTATGTAAATCCATTAGGCATAAATTACTCTGTCAAAAAATGAACAGTCATTTCTATGGTAGTCAGTAATATCAAATTTAATTTATTCATAAAAATTATCTCTTAATATAAATATTTTTATCTCAATATAAAAAACAAATTTTGAATTATTCTTCCCCCAAGAATGTGTTCTCCATAAGATCAACATGCCACTAAATAATTATTCACATTAATTGGTACCACTTAACATACATAATTAAATCATTAATGAAAAATAATTCATTACAATCCAAATACATTTTATAATTTATATAACTTGTAAATCAATAAAAATATACTCAAATAATTGTATGTTTCAAAAAAAAATCATTCACTTGTATTCATAAGAACAATGGCCTTTCTCACTAATCAAATCAAAAACTCCCATACCATTTATGTAATTATGAGGGTGTTTTGTCACGCATTTGCTAAATGTGGGAAAATAAATCATACTCATCTTTCCCATATCAATTTTTTTTCAATAGTCTACATTTTCTATTGAATTATATCAAATCATTAATAACTATAGAACTATTTCTATATCTTGTAATCAGATGATATTATAACCTCATATAAAGTGATTTTGTGGTAGACTTGTTCAATACAAAATAATGTTTTAATACCACAAAATATATGACCATTAAAACACTTTATATAACATGATGGGGTGAGGTTTTCATGAACCAGACCAGACAATTCCAAATATATCTTAGTATGATTTTATATTATTTTTTTGAAAATTTAAAATTTTCAATGAATAGTGACAAATAATAAATTTTATTTGAAAAATTCCATTTTTTTTAAATAATTTGTAAATATTGATTATATTTTTAAATTTTTTAATGTAAAATTATATCAATGTAATATAGATTAATCCCATTTAGGTAATTAGAATCAATTTCATATTGAATTTTGATATAAGAATATTGTAAACATTGGAACTTTTTTACTTTAAAAATTGCTCTCTCGTCACATCTATGAGATTAATTATTATTGAAATTCTGAAAATTATGTGAGTTCAATTCATCTAAATGGATACCATAATAATAATAATAATTTAGATTATCTAATTGTTTCCACATAAATTTATAGTAATGTGTTTGGTGAAAATAGTTAAAATAAAATATAGTGATTTAGGTACAAACAAGTTTACATAATAGTTAAATATATAATATAAGGTCTAAAATGAACTAATAAATATTCTAGAACCCATTATATGGATATATTTGGACACATATTACTTTTTGATAAGATTTTATGAGTTCAAGGAACAATTCTTCATCAAAAATATCTATATAATATGTTAAGTGATGAAAAAGAAAAAAAGTAACCTTCCTTGCTTTTATTATCTATACTATATTGGGATAGGGAAAAACTACATTGAATCATATTGAAAAATTATTTTGAAATATAAATGAGTTATTTAACCTGATAATTTATCTCTAATTTTTTGAGTTTCATTATTTTCTTAAAATTATTAAAAAAATGTTAAAGCATTGATTATTTAGTTAAATAAAAAATAAAATATATGATTAAAAAATAATAAAAGTGGGGTAAATTTAATTAATTATTTTAATAAAATATTTTTTTAAGACTATAAAATGTTACACAGGTGTGAAAATTATATATTAAAATCCCATTAATGTATAAATATTTTTAATTAAATAAATAATGTATAAATTTATGTTAATGTGAGTTTTTAATAAATTATATTTTATAATATGATTTAAAATTATTAAAGTTAGTAAACCATACCATTTTATTTCTAAATGTAAATAAATGTCATGTAGGGTCCATTAATGGACCATCTTATCTTTTATATTGAATGTATTGACCCTAGATAATAAAAATTTTGTTTGTGTAGTTATAGTTAATATTATGTTGTTCTTGTTACATGTATTTCTATTAAAATTAATTTAACAAAAATGTTATTTTTATTTTAAAAGTTATATATAATATTTAGAATCATGGGTTTCAATTTTTTCTATAATTATCACATAAAATGTTTCATAACTAATAAATTAATGAGGTTAAAAAATTAGTTACCATATTAAAAACCCAATATGGTCAAAACAAGGAAACATAGAAGTTAAGGAATTTTCTTAAAGCATGTGTCGATTTTTTTGATTTTGGTGTAGATGAAACATATAATCATCCCCCCATTTAATTATAAATTTTTCACTTGAGATAATATTGACTTCTTAATAGGGAATATTTTTGAGTATTTACAAGAATTTTGCATCCCCCTCTACTATAAAAGGGAACTCACTGCCCTCACTTCAACACACCTATAAATCCATTTAATTTAACAAAATCATTCAAAAATTACTTAAAAACATCCATCCATTTATCCTAGAATATTTATTTTTGTAACAAAGAAAAATATGGATGGATTTATTGAAAACCAAGGGAAGATACACGAAGGAGAGGTAATGATCTTTGATTTCCATCTTCATTTTATATCATTATCCACCTCCATGATTTATTTGCAGAAGAAACTGATATTACAACCACATTATCTTATGTAAAATTATATTTACATTAATTGTAATAATGAAAAACTCACACACATCCATCAAATGGGTTAGAAAATCATTATTCCTATGTATGGTGGTCTACCACCTCACGAGATGATGTCGTTATTTCATACATTACCAATTTCCATGGCTGGGTATTATTATATATAAATTATATATATATGTCATATTTATAATATATTTATTTTTATTGGGTCATTATATCTTATATATCCTGCCACCTTCCATTCCGTAGGATATAAGATAGTGACACTCGTATGTGCTGAGGATTGTGGCCTCATGAAGAGATATGATTTATCTTCGACTAAATCCAAAAAATGAAAGGTGGTAATGATAAATTCAACCAGTATATGTGAAATAAATTACATAATTATGAAATATATTTTATTTCCATCATTATGGAAAAATAATATATCATTTTATGTACATACTTTTTCACTAAATGAAAGAAAATAGTGATATTTGTGTACAAGTGGACTTTCGAATTCATGAAGTCTTGTGAATCTCTTTTTATCACCACACCAAATGAGTGATTTATATAGTATATAATTTTTTAATAATTATATTATTTTAATTATTTAATGGTAAAATATTACATAACTTTTTTATACAATGATCATTGAAAAATGGTAAACATTCCCCATGCTTACATACAGCCTAATGTCTATATGATCATAACGTTCTCCACTTTTCATAGCCATCATTCATGATTGGCATAAAAATGTTTATTTATTTATAAATATGATAATTATTTCCATATTATTATTCTATATAGGATAAAGATATAAAATATGTGAAATAATCCGATCATTATTGATAAAACACACATAATAAAATATATAAATTATCAACAGAAAAAATGAAAATAATGAATGATTATTGATGAATGGGATATATGATGATATAAAAGTATAATATATGATATCATAATTATTAATATGGTTCTATATTATGTTAATAACATGAAGAAGACTATTATATCAGATGATAAATCTTCTTAAACTAATGTAAAACATGTGTAAAGGGATTTCATCTCAATTTAATAACCATTGAGAATTATTTTCTTTTATGAATTAATTAGATTTTATATGGTATGTGTGCATCCCATTTCAAATTTAATGTCATTAATAATTAATTTTTCATGTTATATTATGATTCACGTAGAATAATTCCATCCATGGTAATTTTACTTGAGAATTACGAAGTGTTAAATGTTATATTTAAATATCACCTACTATTTTGATTGTAAGCATTATCTTGAAACAACCTCATTATTTAAATAATTTATAATTAGAATTTAAAATTCTATCAAATATCCTTATACTTGTTTTTTTGATTTGAGTATTTCCTACACCATATTTCATTATTATATATGGTGTTTAATTTGAGTGTAATCTGATTAATTAGGGAAATGTTCAAAAATATGTATCCTATAATAAATATAGTTGTTTGATGATAAATAAATTTTTTTATAAATTAAATATATTATTATATATATGAGTAATGATTTCGAAATGAAATATACTTGTTGGGGAGCATTAAATGTAATACCCTTGTTGAATATGTAATATCATGAGCCAATATCAGTTGGATAAAAACCCTTCCAATTGGTAAATAAGAATTAATAAACTCTCTAAGGGATAGGTGTTAATAGTAAGAATATTGTGAGAGGACTTGGAAAAAATCAGATGGGTTTTACACATCTTTTTTTAAATTATATCAAGGATAGATATTGATGGAAAAGGTATCACGTTCCTACAAAAAATAACATCCAATAATTAATCATTTCCTTTCTTTAGAAATCTACTATTATTATCCATCATATTTTTATTATGATATTATCTGTAGATGAATTTAATTCTAATATTATTAATTTAATATATTTTCTTATTATGTATTTATCTTTCTATCATGATTCTTCAGTGTCATACAATGGTATTCATGTTTTTTAAATAGAATGTGTACTCTATTATTTACCTAGAAATATTAATTATTCTTATTGATTCGTGATAGATTATGTGTTACCTAACCCGTAAATATAACTTTAGATAACCCTTATTTTTATTCCATTCCACTAGATTCCATGAAATTAACTATGATAGATATGTGATGATAATCTCTATTGAATTTAGTTATTTTATAAAAACATCATTTTGTAATCATTATAATCCAATGTAATATTATGGGATTAATGTCTGTTTCTATTTTAACTATACTACTAAACTATTATGTCCATCAGGATGTGTTTTCAGGTATCTTATGACAATGTAATTATAATGACACCACTTTCTAGATAATATAATAAGGGTATATACAATGTTTCAGAAGATTACCATAGATGTAAGACCTAGACACTGGTTGTCCAAGAGGTCGTTAGTTAGTGTAAATTGGTGTGCCTATTTTTTTAGATACACTATGAGGTTCAAAAATATCATTAGTAGCCTGTATTATCAAATCTAGTAGTTATAACTTCCCTTATGGATTATATAATTATGAGAAAATATTCATATCATAAATGATTAATCCTGAGAAAGAGTGTCTCATTTAAGGACCCACCACATGGTTCAGTTGTTGATGCCAATGAGATCATTCTCTTCCACTATAATGTATATATTCCTCCAGATATATGGGACGATTTTATATTGGGATATCATGCCATAATATTGGTAGTTAACACTTATCTTTCCCAGATGTATCGAGATATACATCATCAGAATATTTGGTCGAGTATGAAGAAGTAGACAGCAGGTTTGATCACATGGTGCTCCAAATGTCAGTAGGTAAAGCATCTTCACTAGTGACCCATTATATTTTTATAACCTCTTTTCATTCTTGAAATAAATTCTATGTCTTTATTATGGATCATTAGGTGGGTTTTTTGAGTTCATCTACTGGTAGTGATGTGCTATGGGTGATTGTGGAGATGATGACTATGGGAACAATCTTCCTACCAGTCTAACAGACATTATCGTATGGTGATATTGAGACGAACTGAATTTTAGATATTATAAACCTCCATGGTGTTTATTATTATATCATATCATATGCATATTCTAGTTTTACATCATTATTTTGGAATGGGTTATATAAAGCCTTGGTTTCTCATACGGTTCTATGTACAATATATCCCCCAAAGACCGACGCTCACTCCAATAACATGATATTGGTTTTAGAGGACATTCTCTTGGCATGTGTATTTGATTTTTGGGGCTTTTGGGAGAATAACATACCTCTTTTTGAGTTCTATGATGAAAATAGTATTCAGGAAACAATTAAAATTCCTCCCTACGAGGTTGTTAATGGTTGGTTGTGTCGTTCATCTCTATGTTGGATAGAAGATGGTAAAGCAACACTATTGAGATATTATCTTGGTAGTGGTACTTCATGATAGGTACATATAAATCAGAAGTATATAGATGTAGATCATTTTTGAATGATGTTGTTTATTAATCCTCACAACATACCTATGGAATTTGGGGATCTATATTAGGGTTCTCTATGAGATTCACATAGATTGGATCATAGATGGATATAGAGACAATAAAAGTTATCACCTCATTACATCAAGCCCTTAAAGATAATAGATAGAGTCGTTATGGTAGCCTATAAATTAGATTTACCTATTATGTATTAGTATATGCATGAAATATTCCTTGTATTTGTATTCACATTGTTTTTTAAACCCTTCTCATTTTTTCATCCTGATTATATTAAACTAGAAGTAGATGTGTTGTTTGAGAAGTATATGGTATATATATTGGTGATCGGATCAAAAAGGATCTTCAAAGAATTTTAGTCATATGTTATGGGTTCTATAGAATCACTATAATGTAAATAATGTGATCTATGTGATAATGTTTTATTTATACATTCTCTGGCCAAAACGTTTCTTAGATGATTCCTTAAATCCCTCAGAGTGGGAATAGAAGTTTGAGTTATTTTTTGGATGAGAAGTCACAACATACCCACATTTAATTAATGTATAAATTACATTAATTACATCCAACCCATGTTTTTTCCCTTTATCTTTAGAACTAAGTGAATTTTCCCTTAGTATAATAATTCTTCTTTTGGGAAGATAGTTGAATAAGGGTTAGAGACTAGAAATAGGACAAATACATAATGGGTATTAGTCTTTCCAACCCCATTTCACATAATGAATTCATATTTTTCATGATGGGAAAATCCTGATAATTATATATAATGTAAAAAATAATCATGAAATATAGATGGTGGGATTGATTTTTGGGGAGGTATGTCAAATTTTTTATTTTAGAGGCCCTTTGGTTTTTGTCCCATAGACAGGGACAATAGACCAAAGCTCCTCCTCTGTGAATTAACTAGTGCTCGTATATTATACTGTATTCAAGATCTGTTTTTTTTTCATGTCACATTAGATTGGAAATGGTATTCTACTTTTCACACATCTATACTTTCTCAGTTTATCTGGCCATATTTTTTGTTATTTTCATGTGAGCACATATGTCCTATTTTTAGAGCTTAAATATTCTATTCATTTTTCACTAGAATTGGATGAAACTAACGACTTATACTAGAAATGGAGAGTGAAACTGGATTAATCTAGGTAGTCATGTTAATTTACATAAATATATCATTGAATTTACCATCATCAGTTATGCCAACACCCAACTCCTCCAGTGTCAACCACATAAGGTAAAATTAGTTTTTTTAGTATTATAATCATAGGTAATGAGACATTAGTTCCCTAAAATCAATGTTGTGGGGTGATAACATCAACATTAGCCTTTAAAATTGGTGTTCACCACCTTAATGTCTTCTGAGACTTGTTCCTTGAACCTAAATTCAGCTTCATTTACTTCGGGTGTATTAGTTTCCTTGAAAAATTTATCTATATTTATTGATGATGGTGTTTTAAAATATATATATATAGAAGATCATGTGTCAGTCCCTCTATAATTATTATATTCATTATTCCCTTTGAATGAAATTAATTTTCACACTTGATTAATTATTTATGATCAGGATTCCATGAAAAATGTTTTTAGTTTGTGATAGCTAAACCATACCATCATGTCAAGAAAAGCGATATTAAAGGTTTCGGAAGTAAGTATTAAGTGGATGGATTTATCATTCATTAATAATATAATTGAAAGTGAATCAAAATGTTTGGGAATAGATACTTGGATTCTTAATAGAATACATTGGACAAGCTCACTGGGTAGATCACTGGCCTACCAATTAGTTATATTGGTTCACTAATGTTGATACCACAGTTGGGATAAGTTGGGGAATATTGTCCTACCATGCCATGAGTGATACAAAGTTATATATGTGAAAAACCAAGGATGGTCTCATATGTCTAGAATTTACACCATTCTAACTCTGATACAATGGATTCTTCGTAAGGATCTCTTTGGACATACTATTATTGTGATGGGTATTTATAGAACTCCTAAAGTGATACAAGGGTTCCTTTTTTATAGTCTTACATGGAATGTCATAGGATTATACATATTATATTCTAATTATTACACTATATTAAGTTCAATAAATGAAAATCTATTATACCTAAGGACGTTTCTACGAAGCTAAATAACATTCTCTAGTTCGATCCGTTCAGGAAACATGATCCTTGATGACCAATTTATACTAAAATATTATATAATTATAGGTTCTATGGAATATAATGATATCTATCTTCGGCCGAATTAGTCAATGTCGGTTAGTTACCTCATGATTAACTTGGTCTGATGTGTTTTACATATATATTTATTACTTGATTTTTTTTTTGTTATTGGAATACTACTCATTTTTTTGCACGGAATGGATTGTTCTAGACACTATTTGTGGTTTACATCTCTGTATATATCTAACCCTATTATGGCCTTCTATGGGATCTATGAAGACTTTTTGACATCATTTATAGGTAAAGGTAAGCGTCTTTCTTCTGATATATGATTTCATGGTAATATGATGGAGTGCGGGGAAGGGAGACTAAGTCTATACTCTTGATTCTAGTGGAGAGATTCGTTGGTCAGATTTATACATTTTAGTATGTTTTATATGAATATACCTCTATATCACATTCACTTCCCACATTTTATAGTATAACGTAATGATCATAATTTTTTGTCTAATACTATTTTAGCGTCAATATTTTTATTATATCTAGATGATTTATTATCCTCCTACTGATTATTTAATATTGATTCCACTATTTACATTTATCATCTCTCATTATGTCTTACTCTGATCACAGGGGTGTATTCTAGCCACCGTACTATCACAGTACCATAATACTAGTTGGTAGACTCTATAATAAGGAGAGTTTCTCTTGAGGTAATGTGGCCAACTAGTTCAAGGAACCACTTAGTAGATTCTGGGTCGGGATGCTACACACCAAGTGTCCATATTATAGATACATGGTTGGAAATAACTGAAAACCATCCACCAAATATTTTAGTGTAACGTTTTAGATATATTTTAAGTACATTACACCAATTTTTATCCATATTTACACTTTTTTCCCTCACCAAAGAGATATATGTCAGCAAAAGTTACTACTCAAAATGGATAAAAGTTACCATTTAAAAAAATTGAATATCTTGATTCTATCTGTGGATTTTATATTATCAAATTATATTCATCATAGTTGTAAATAATCATTTTAGATAAAATCATAAAATAAAACAAAGAAAAATGTTTTAGATAAATTCTTTTTCAATTTCAATAATGTAATTATACCAAAATTTTGTATAATTATTGTTCTATTAAGTTATTTATATTATTTTCAACTAAATAACAGTTATTATTATTTGTTAATATTTTATACTGTTTTGGGATTTTTTTTAAATAAATTAAATGATATATGTTAAAAAGATGTTATTTTTCAATATTCAAAGGAAAAAATCAATTATTCTAGAAAAATATAAAAACTCATCGTTTTATAATATTGAGATGAGGAAGTGAAAAATGATAAAAAATTTAGGAAATAATATTTTTATTGTTTTTATTGTTTCTTTTATACTTAGTATGCTTTGTAAATTAGTATATAAAATGTATTTATTTAAAGTGAATACATAATAAAATAATGTCCTTTTACATTCGACCCCTCTATAAAAATATAGACCATGAAATTTCAACACTTTGATATCGAAGACTGAGGATAGTTATACCTCATAAAATCCAGGGGATCTCTGGGAGTTTCTTTAATTTTTTGATTTATATGTTATTCTTTTATTTTATGAGTGGTATTTGGTTATATAGCTTTCTCTCTTTGGTCTGGAATCTCCACCAATAATTTTTCATGATAGAGATATTTTTCTGGATATACAACCTATGATTTGATTAAATGTGAAAGATTTTTTATTTACTTCCTCAAGAGATATACATAGAGTACGTCTTGAACATGAGAAATATTTTTTGAAAGCACTAAGAAAAAATTAACGATATTAAAATGATCATGAATTTTTATGGACTTGTTTTTACATATCTGCTTTACCTTCTTCCCAAATCTCATAACCATCATTTATGAAGATATTCATAGGAATACCATGTAACCAACAACCAACACTATATCTCACTAAGGATTTTTATTAAAACATTTCTTTAGCTATACAAAACCTTTTTGATTTATTCATTAGATAAAATATTCTATGTTATTTTCTCACCATAACTATGTATCAATAGATTTATTTCACCCAACTCATCCCAGCACATTGGATCTCTGAACATGATTCTATAGTGGTCTCCATAAGTGGTAATCATATTTCACGAGTGAATTATTTTTTTAAAGAAAATTATACCAATGGAATTTTTTGATCCCATACACCTTGGATATCCATAAAGGTAGCTCTAAACATGTATTATATAGTTTGAATCATTCTATAGATCTTAACATTTTTTTGCGGACTAGAATCATTACTAAAACGCAACTCTATTCATGTGCCACCTTAATACTTTTCCATAACTCTAATTGAAACCCTAGTTCATGATCATATGAGTAAGGCAATGGTACATCATTTTACCTCACAGCATTCTTGTGGAATAATCTAGTAAGTTAGTAATAATAGAAATATTCTATAATATTTATTAATATTTCCAATTTCATAAGTATTTAGACTATAAAAAAATTTCCCTTTTAATATTTTAGAGTGTTTATTGATGAAATACATGATAATGATTTCCAATTTATACTCTGGTATGAGTAATGTCTATTAAATTCCCTATGAAGTTTTTTATTATTAACTTTATCACACACCAGTATTCATGATACATACTCGAAAATATCCCTTTACATTTAATCCCAATTGAAAAAATATTTTAGATCACTATAAATATTTTTTACTTCTAGGATGAACATATAATGGTGTACTACAATATTTATCCAGTATCTCTTTCATAAACTCTAGTATTGATGAGTCACATACTTGATTCATAACCCTTATCGTTGTAGCATAATAATGGTTCAAATCTAGAATATTCCTCCCCTTTTTAATTTATTACACTCCGTCCATCAATCCAAAAAAATATATTTTAATGGATTAATGGTTTAAAATTATTCTGGGAAATATATAATCTATACCATACACATAATATTTCATTATCCCACATCATAAAATTCATAAATATTGTATCACATTCAATATTAATCATGGAAATAATTGCTTGATCTTTTTCACTCAATGCATCAACCACCATGTTTACCATCCCATAGTGGTAGTGTATTTAGAACTCTTGATCATTAATCACCTAAAACAATATTATCTTCCAAGTAATAAATATTTTTTTAATATATAATTTATAATAATTATATATAACACACCATTCACTATACATATGATTACTCTATATAATGATTACAAAAATCTATATGGATAAATATAAACAATTAGTTGGGTAATTATTTTTCATTAATTATCAATTGGAGAGAGGCATATGGAATCACTATTTCATTATGCACCATGAAGAATCCCTGTTACTTCGTTAATGAATAATTATATATAAAAAACCCTTATCCATTGTAGGTTAGTTCAAGCTTAGGTGATCTGAAAAACCATTTCATTTGTTATTTAAACTTATACTCACATTCATCCTTCCACAATAACAATACCTCATTATGAGTCCACATGGTGTGTGTGTTTCATATGGATGACCAATATCTAATAATAAATCAATAGTATCCTACTAATCACTGAGAACCAAGGATCTAAATTGTTTTGGTTAGTCTAGGTAACTTTACAATAACAACTTATGTTGAAGGATCCATCAATATACATTAACTTTATTTTATATCAACCAATAATGAGAATCTTGTATTCAAAATTCACATATGGTAAATTAGTTAACTAGTGTGTCATACCTCTAGGTGTTTAACATTATTTTACAATATTCTTCACAATATTCCATGTTCATGGAATGTATATGAATATTTTATATAAATAGTAGAATAAAATGATCAAGAAAATCATTAAATACTCTACTCATTAAATCTATCAAGATAGTAAAATAAAGTGGATGTCCAAATAGAAGTACTATAAAATTATATTGAAAATACCTCCAATGGAATGATGTATTTTTTATATCATCATTCGTAAACCATATCTAATGATATACAAATTAAATACCAATAATAACAAAAAAATATTGATCTCCTCATAGTTGATCAAATAAATAATTTATTTGTGGTAAATGATAATTGTTCAGAATTGTTATTTTTTAAGTACCCAATAATCATTTAAAACAGGCATTGACACATATTTATGTTAAACTAAAAGAATAGGTGGACACTATGGTCAAATAATTTGATGTATGAACCCCTTATTCTAATTCTCTATTATTTTTTATTCTAATTACTATTAATCCAATGGGAACATTTGACATGAAATATTTGAAATTTGTATACCTCTTGGTCTGCTTTCTATTGAAAAATCAACATCACGATTAAAGTGAAGACTATGTATCTCTTCTATATGTAAAAAAAATCTCTAATGAAATCTGTATGTATTCAATGTTTAATTTCTATAAAAAATGCCATGATAAATTTCCCCCATTAATATGTAGTAATTTCCATGTAATGGATGAAATTTCAATTTTATATTTTATTTACTACGATTCATTTAATGAATATCCCATGTCGATTCCAAATATTGAATTTTACTCCCCATCGATGAAAATAAATATGGGATCTGTAATGAAATAGAAAATCCTTATCCAAAATTACTTCTAATTATTATTGGGGAAGAATATTATAATTTTTATTAATATCATTACAAAAAAACCTTAATCGGAGAGGATCTATATATAAGGAATGTGGTCAACACACCATTATGAGTTTTTAAAATCTAAATCAATATATAATCATTTATGTGGTGATATGATACCACTATAAAATTATTCATATATAAATTAATGGTTAAATTCTAAATCAGATAAAAATTAAATACTTATATAGTTGAAGATAAGTGTAACATTCACCATATTGATAATAACTTAGACATTGGAAATATTAATTATATATGTTTTCCCATCTCACATTGGCATATTCTATGGTTTTTTCCCTAGTTTCCTGGGGAAAAAGTTTAAATAATACTAAATCAGAGTATATTTACTGGACTACATAGTATTATATTGATTATTTTCCACACAATCATTATCTAGATGATACCAATCACCACACATGTAAAAATTCCTTTTTCCCTTCCAGTAGTGTACCAGACTATTTCCAAAATATTTATGTGATATTAGTTACTTCATTCCCTTCTTTTTTTTCTTGTGTAACATAATTCATGGTTCTCAATCGATGTCTTATTCTATTAGTTTCCATTGAAAAAGTAGGATATAGATAATTCCTTCTTTATCTTGTTGGAAGTTGATATTATATCAACATATGATGAGATCTTTCTAGAAACTAGATCCCTTTAGAGACATGGATTAATACCATCAAATAAATAAACATTCAATATTTCTGTTTTAGTTATGTAGATTGATTTATTCATGGATATTCTTGTAAGGATATCCACATACCCTACAACAAATCATTCTCCATTCTACTTTAAATGATGACCAATCCTCTTAATTTCAGATCAACATTCCTGGCGGAATTATTTACCATTGAACGTAACATTAAATGTTCATCATTCCATGATTTCTATTTCTCAGAAACATTAGATTATTACATAAATAACCACCATTTATTAGTATATAGCATCAAATATTATACTTTTATAATAAACCTCTCACGTTCATAATATTCCAATTCTAGGAAAATATTTTCAAGATAGTCAATTAATTTTTCCATGAAAATGGATTACTAGATAAAATTTAAGATTTCATTATATGTCGAATGAACCAATATAACATAGGTGAATAATTCTATAGAAGTAAAATTTTCTCTGTTTAAGAAAGTTTATTCATAATATCACAAGTCATCTTCCCTAATAATTTCATTATTTTCTCATTTCCAACACTTGATTTTTAGGCTAGTTAAAAAGTGAAATCTTAACATCATCATTCATGGTTTATTCCTATTATTATATGAGGTGGAACCATTAAATAATGGACCAAATAGATTTATCTGAAGATAAAAATTAATATTTTTCCACAAAATAATAATTCAATATAATTATGAATGATCATAAATAGTATATGTGAAAATTATAATTCCCATATTTGTTATGTTAATTTATTATCCAATTCAAATGGATTTTAATAAACAACCTCTGATATAAACTCTGAAAACACAAGATCTAGTAATCTATAACCATTGATTGCATTACAAAATTATCATATGCAACCAGGGAAATCATCTTGATGAAATAACAAATTTAGTGGTCTTTATTAACCAGATACATAATTGATCCACATATTACAGAGTAAATATAAAATATATATCCAAACATTCCATCTTAAATACTTTATATTTTTATCATATAAATATTCAAATCATTAGGGAAGAAAAGAATGGTTATATCATATTCTAATTTTGTTATATAGATATTTGAATCTTATATGATTAGTTAAGGTATAATTGATATGGAAATGTAAATTGCTAAAAAATCAAGGAATGTAGTCAATAATATGATATTATAATTCATCCATGGATAATATCAATGTAGTAATCTCATAGATATCAATGACTAAATCATCGATGAAATAAATTAATACTCTTGGACTTCATAATCTCATCAATCATGATATTATTACCATAATGGGATAATGCTAATAAAGTTTAATTGATTTGAAGGTATGTACGACACCCGGATTTTATAATTTATTACAAATGAAATGCATCAAGATACCTACTGATGAATCACATGGATAACTAAAATCTCTCCACACACATTAATTCATGATGAATTCCTTACTAAATTATTTAATACCCAATTAAATTCATAAGTAATGTACCTTATCCAAAATTAAATGTATTGAGAATAGAATAAAAAAATTTAAAATTTCCCCATTGAATCAAATAACATTCATATTAAATAAAATTATATAAATATATAATATGTTTTATGAAATAAAATAACTCAAGATATAAAGAATATGGTTAATGAGGAAAAACATAATGTCTGGATAAAAATTATCATAGAAATTTTAATTTATCAAGGTAATGAAATTAAACATAAAATTTAAAAGAGGTAAAAGATGACCATTAATTAATAGAAATTAAATGTTTGGTAATAAAATAATGTCATTTAGAGAATGAATTATATTTCAATAAGAAATATTAATAAAAAAATTAATTAAAATTTTTTCTTTCCAAAACTATTAAAAGCATATATAACTTTATAAAAGATCATAAAACAATTTTAGATTAGAGAAAAATATTAAATATAATGTATATTAAATACATTTGCTGGAATGGCCTCAAGGCCTTCATTTTTATTAATTTTTAATAACCCCCCTTCCAAGGAATGAGGGTGAACAATTATAAGGCCCATATTCTTAGAGTTTACATGGGCCGTAGAATTAGGAGATTACATGACCCAAAGGTCATAGGGACTTCAACTTAACTATCTACATGGAACTGCCCCTCCCTAGCATCTGCAACATGATAGTAGCTCCTTACCTTCGCATGACTGTCTGGATAGGCTTCATGTGCAAGCATTGTCTGGTCCCAATGGCATTGTCATACCCTCTCATTCGAACAAATCCATTTGTTTCTACTCTGGTGAGTGCATTTTCTCTGAATTCTCCACTGAGGATGCTCCTTTCCTATAGAGTCTATCTGGGAAAACTGCACTGATCTTATGCCCCGAAGGACTTAAGGTGGCCTGAAGGCCTTAAAGGTGGATCGAAAGCCTTACTAACCGAAAGGCATGGGTGGCCCGAAGGCATTAAGCCATCCAAGACCAAACCGGTGGCCCAAGGTCAATAGTTCGGGCTACTACAATACAGAATAGTAACTGCTACAGTAACTACAACAGTGCTTGCTACAGTAACCACATGGTCCTACTATAGTATTTCTACAATACTCATAATTATTCCTTTTCCTTGTTTCAAACCTGGGTCTCATAGATTCACTTAAAGAGTCCTCACCAACTGGGCTGAGGCTCATTTCCTATATATTAAAAACAATCATTTTTATTGTTT
Source organism: Viscum album (assembly GCA_963277665.1). NCBI lineage: Eukaryota > Viridiplantae > Streptophyta > Magnoliopsida > Santalales > Viscaceae > Viscum > Viscum album. The sequence goes on from OY728127.1 coordinate 324,281,919, forward strand.
GTAAAGAACGTAAAAACGACACATTAAGAAAAAATTATAATGATTTATTTGAATCATTTTAAAAATAAATGGAATAAATGAAACACACTTAAAAATTATTTTCGAGTAAATAAAAATTCCATCGCTAAAAATTCAAATAATCAAAAATGGATAGTAAAAGAGACGATCAAAAAGATAAATAAGACCATAATTTCTCATAAAATATAATTTATAGATTCGAATGAAAATAGGGGGAAAGTTGTAAGAAATAATTATATATCCTTAAATATATTGAGGTTAAAAAAATGAAATTTATGAATGGTATATTATAAGGTTACATTATTATCCCTAAGCGCAATCCAAGAAAATGTGAATGGAAAAAAATCTTACCCTATTGAAAACATTTAAATTGAATCTCCCTGAATCGATAAAAATGATTTGGAAAATTATTTATAATTATTAATTATATATTCATTTTAAATATATATAAAATGGTTATTATAAGAAGCACATATAAGTATATAGGTTTATAATCCCAAATATTTTTTAATGGAATGGAAATATATACGATGTCACATACGATAAGTTTTAAATGCCAAGCATGATCTATATCCATCAAATATAATAAATTGAAATTTATTCTATTTCTATAATCTAATCATTTGAAAACATATTGTGTCATATGTTATCCACTTATAAGATATAAACACTAATAAATTAATAATTCCTTGTAAAAAATATTAATTCAGATTGTTAAATATTTCATTTTTCAGAGGAATTTTATTTTAGTAGTGTATATTATTGAACACTGTTTATGGATTCAAAATATCTATTATATTAATAATAATATAAATACTATACATATTATTCATATAGAAATTACATTTTATAAATAAATTATAGAGGTAGATGAATGAATTACATTATTCTTGGAGTTGTAGGCCATCAGTATTAGTAAGCGTTATTATAAAATTTTGAAGGATAAATTTAAATAATGTTAAATAATAATCTTGTTATATGTAATAATGCATACATATATATTTATTAAATAAATATACATAGTTTAACATCCTATTAATGTTGAAATGAAAAACATATCTTAATGATCCCGTCATTTTCTAGAGTTTTCTTGGGATTGTTTACATGTACTCAATTTTTTTCTGTTGAGTATACATATTTTCAAATTAACCAAGGAGGTTTTTTTGGAGAAAATAAAATAAAGTGGAAGAAAAATTGGTATAAGAATTTTTATGCATGTTTAATGGAAACCGTCTGCCACAGCCCAGCAAACCATTCAACCTTTGATTGTCGGTATTTTCACAGTTGGCATATATTTTTTCAAACCATGAACCCTCTAAAGAGAAAATGTTTACCCCTATAAAATTAGTGAAAATCTTAGTACACAGCTACAAAAATCTACTCACCACTTCCACGAAAACCATGGATGAATTTTTTAATCTCTACAAAGTTAGATTTTTAATTACCCTAATCCCCGTTTTAATTACGAATCAACCAAAAATTCCGACCATTTTAATTTCTCTTGATTTCAATGATTCTCATTCAGATTCCAAGCCTTCCTGAACTCTATTCAACGTGATTCAATTCCCTGGTCAAATATCTGCAACTCTCTCATAAAGAGAGTTTTATCCTTCATTTTTACCATTCATCTCCCATCCTACACCAATTCTCTTGGTGGGGTTTCTTCTTTTTTTTTTGTTAGATTTAGATCTCAAATAGTACATCTATATATATGATTATTGATCTTGATCTAGATTATAAAGATGCTTATTTATTTAATATTGATTTAGTGTTTTAGATCGTGATCTTTATCTACATCATTGTGTGGTTGAATTTTGGGAATTTTGGTTGGGAGACAGTTCATCAACAAATTGAGGTTTATAGTATAATACTGAAATAAAATATTCATGGTTTTGAATATGTGTTTAAATATTGTAGAATTTTTTGTTTTTTAAGAAATTGAAATAATTACTCCTGTGACATAATTAAAAATGGAATTGCGAAATTGTGGGATTTATGGATAATTAATTGTGGAATTAAATAGGTTATATTTTTTATGAATTGGGAAAATTAATTGTTAAATTAATTATGATATATTGATACTAATGTGTAAGATAATTAATTGTGAAATTATTTATGTTCTATAAATATTATGAATTTAATAATTAATAGGTGATCTAATTATGATATGTGGAAATTGAATGTTTGAATAATTTATTGATTAATTAATTATTGGATGATGATATTGTAAAAACTATTAATTAATTAGTGGACTAACTAAGGGACATAAAGTGGTAAATTAATAGTTTAATTAATTATTGTAAATATGAGAATATTAAATTTGTTAAATTTTATTAATTAGTTGGTGAATTAATTAATCGGTTTTTGGGATACATGTAAGATAGAAAATTAATAAATATTGTGATATTTTGATATATTTTATTACTAAATGGTGAATGGTGATATAGAAATTCAGCCAAGTGTTATAAATGGTAACATGGAAATTCATCCAAGTGTTATTAATGGTAACATGCTCATTCAATAATTTTTCTAAAATGGTGAATGGTAACATGGAAATCCATCCATGTATTATGAATGGAAACATTCTCATTTAATTATTTGTTATTAATTGGTGAATAGTAACAAGGGCATTCTGACAAGTGTTATGAATGGTTACGTGATCATTTAATCGTGTATTATTAAATAATTAATGGTAACATGGACATTCAGCCAAATATTTGGATTGGTAACAAGGTTATTCAATTAGGAAATGTTGAGCGGTAACAGGGTCATTCACTTGTGAGATTATGAATGGTAACATAGAAATTCAAATTTTATATCCCTTGGGAATTTTTTAGTCACTAAAATGGGCAGAAGGATGTATTTAGGTTAGGGTTTCCTTGGGAACCTGAGCATTTATATGGTAAAATAGAGAATATTTCATAGTGTGAAAAAAAATTATTTATGTATTGTACATATTTCATTTTAAAAATTCATGCATTGTTAACTGGTAATTTTATTATTAGACACCAATAGTGGTTGCCTAATCCGTTGTACTGACACCCTACATCGACTTCCATATAGGTACCCAAATAAATTTAATTGGTGTAGGACATGATAAGGGAATGTTCCTTCTATTAGATAGTTGATTTGGGGATGGAGATTGGATGAGGGAAACATACATTATTCAGGACACACCTGGGAGTATTTTGTGTATTTAATTTGAGAATAATTTTAGTCACATGACATGTACATTATTATGGAATGTTTTCAACATTATTTATGGTATTTTATTTCCTTCTTTTGTAATCGTGTGATATTGTAATTCATTATGGTAAAATTTTATTCCAATATTTTTAATTATATTTCTTCTTGTGTATTAATCTAAGAAAAGAGGGTATAATATCCTCATGATTTACTTATCATATTCTCTCTTCTAGAAATTATCCACTTTTATATAAGGAAGCATGCCTGAGTTCATGTGGATTTCCGGCTTGGGGAACCCAGATGTGTCACCTTGGCGAGGATGTTACAAAGTGGTATCAGAGCTTAATATTCTTTTATTTTTCCGGTAGTTATATTTGGTAAAGGAATACATGAGAATAGGTATATATAGGTCTTGTACATGGTCTCATGCATGGATTTTTTAAACACATGGACTGGGGGAAACAAAAGTACCAATGGTGGGTTTTTTTATTGATGTTTTCAGTTACAGTTGAATAATACTTCAACTTGGGTGATGCACTTGTTATGGGACATAAATTTTTGTTCTGATATTTTCTAAGAATTTATTCATAGACTAGAAATGCATGATATTTGAGTATTCATTCATCAATAAAGGAAATTAGGATTATTTTGTTACATGCATCATTTTAGGAACACATTGGAAAATTGGTTTTGGATAATTTGTTAAACATGAACTATTTTTCCTTTCTATTAAAACAGAATTCCAAAAGGAACCTAATATGAAAAAATGGTATAATGTGGGAAAATGATAATAAATGGGTGTCTTAATGTGAAACATGACATGTGTATGAGAATACCATTTGATAAACAAGAAATAGGTGTATGGTGGTTAAGGGGAGTGATAGAGCCTTAGTTTTGACCGCGTGGAAATATTTGGGGTGAAACCATTTGTGATTTTTTTATTTGTAAGTCTTACATAAATGAAATAAATTTTTGTTGTGATAACTAATATATGTGTTTGTAATTGTATATTTATTCCTTCATGGTGATTCATTTTTAGAGGACATTAGGGGGGATATGACTGGTGATGCTCTTACAGTAGTGGAACCAGAGGCACCAATAATGCAGGTTGATGAAGTAGGGGAGTAATTTTGAGATAAATTATCTAACATTAGGGAAAAAAGAAATTTCAAATATTGTGCGTTGTCAAGAGTATGTCTTACATAATGCGTGATTTTCGATTTGCATCACCCTCTGACTTTCTCTAGAGAGGGAGAACTTAAGGGAGATAAGTTTTATGTTGAGTCCATCAAGATGATACTTGTCCATTTGGAGACTCTTGCTAAAGAGATGGACATGATGGAATAATATATGACAATAGGATCATTGAAACATTACTTGTTCATTTAGTTGAGGACTGGACAAGATGATAGTATTATTTTGAATGACTTTTTAGAGATGTTCCAAGAGAACATGAATCCAAAGATGTTGAAACATGAGAGAGTAGTTGCATCCAAGCTGTTGACCTAGGGGAGGATGTCTATGACAGAATATATTGGACACTTTAATAACCTGAAATAATGTTATATATTATTGGAAGATTGTGAGACAGATACATTGAGTCACTTATATGATTGACTTAAGTGGTATATTAGGTCTCAAGTTAACCAATTTCGTTTGAAGAAGTTTATTGAGGTGATAGAATAGGGTCCCATAGATGAGGGAAACTTGATATTGGATTACAATACATGATAGGTTGTTCATGATGGATGACCAATTGTAGGAATTTTAATATTCAGAACGGTTTCAATGATAATGCTAACCAAATCAGTGGTAAGTAGAGTACCTAGATTGAGGGATCAATTTCATATGATCATACTGGAGTTGTCTTTTGTTAATGTGGTATGTCGGAACATTATCCAGGGATATAATCCTGACCACCATGGGATTTCAGATCTTATAGAAATTTGGGATATCTATTGAGTTCTGTATGAAACCACGTCAAACTATTAGTTTAGGGGGATCTAGATAGTACTAGGGTGTGTGAAGGGGATATTTTGCACCATATTAGTCTAACTACAGGAGTTTTAATGGATGAGGTGGTAATGGAGGTGAACATGGTGCTTCTAGGAAAGAATGGGTACATGATCAGAGTGGTTAAAATCAGGTAAGTCAAACAAAATCGTATAAGAGTGGCTAGGATATTTCCATGTGGTGTGTCCTATACTTCTTGATAGAGAGGCTGATCCATAGACAATGAGAGATACTATTCTTACAGTTTCTATATTTTCTAATTCCTTCTTTGATACTAGTTCCCCTCATTCCATTATATCTATAAAAAAATTAAATGGTTTGAGCCTATTTTTCGTGTCTGGGATTCAGGTTATGACTATAGATACTCTATTGGGGGTACATTCTAGATAGATCTATTTATGCAAGGGGTGTTCTCTTGAGATCGGGGAGTACTATTCTTGTAGATTCTATATTATCTAACACATTATTTTATAATGGTTCCTCTCATTACATAATAGCTACCAAATTTTTTAGTGGTTTAAGCCTATTTGTGGAATTTAGGATTGAGGTTATGAAAATAGATACACCATTGTGGGTAAATTTGAGAGAAATTTGTTTGTGAAAGTGTTGTTTTCTCAAGAATGGGGAGTTCCTTTTTCTCTGTGATCTCTATATTCTACACAATTTTGGATTCAACTTAAGTATGGGTATGGACTGGCTTGTTTCCTAGAAGTACAACATTGAATGTTCCCATAAGAGAGTAATTTTTACATATATTTAGGGTGATCATATATTCACATTGGAGAGTGGGATATCTAGGATTATCTAGCTTTTCCAATTATAGAAAAATGTGACAGATCATTTCATAGGAGTTTATTTTATTACTTGATGATGAAGGTGTGATGATAGATGCCTTTTAAACAATAGTGGAAATGTTTATGTAAGTGATTCCACAAGAAATATCATGGCTACCACTAGAGCTATATGTAGAATTATCTATTGAGATCCTGCTAGTGGATGAGCCAGTTTCTATTGCACTGTACCAAATAGCACTAACAGATCCTCAAGAGAACAAATATTAGCTGGATGATATAGAGGATAACTGATTTATCCATCATAGTACATAACCATGGGGTTACCCATGATGTTTTCAAATAAATCATACAACACACTAATTTTTTGTGATGATTTATATAATTTGAATTAGATGACCGTGGAGAACCGGTATCCTCATACGTGAATTGATGACCTTTTTTTACTAGTTGAGGGTAACCTTTATATTTTCCATAATTGGATTTATATCAGGGTATCATCAGTTAAGATTTAGAAATTATAACACACCAAGAAGAGCTTTACGATGTAGGTGTGGTGTATATGAGTTACTCATAATGTTGTTTGGGTGACGAATGCACTAGCTGTTTTTATGGTCTTGATGAATATAATCTTCCTTGTGTACCTAGATCAATGTGTTGTATTTTTTTTATTAAATATTGGTGTATTCCAAGACTCAAGATGATCATACCCAACACCTTGACATTTCCTTGATTATTCATAGAGAGCATCATTTATACCCCAATCTATCAAAATTTCTGTTTTGGAATGATCAATTAAATTTCTTGGGAAAAATCATCTTAAAGGATGGTTTTTTAGTGTATCCATATATGTTCTAGTATATTGTATCTTTTGTGTATCCCAAGTATTTATTTCTATTCCAGTGTTTTCTGTGGTTTGATAGATATTATTTTAGCCTAATCCGTGACTTTTCTTGATTAGTAGAACTACTCTCATGATTGACCAAGAAGGGGATAACTATTTATTAGTAGGAATCATTCAACAATTCATTCCCTTAGCTGAATAATCATTTGAATGAATGACCAAAATTGATCATATTCGATCAAGGTGCATATTACATATTGAATGGTGACTCATCGGGGATTTAACACAATGATTTTTTGATGCTTGTATATCGATTTGTGGAATATGGGGCTTAGTAATAGAGGCCATATTAAAAAAACAGCACTACCCATGACTTTGAGTTAACAGGACTTTCTCATTATTTGAATTGTTAACATCATTATCTATTTAGGAAAAAAAATATTGTATATGAATCTGGATTTATATAATTTAGTAGAAAGACTTGAATATTGAGTAGGAATGATGGGAATATTATATGAAATAATTTTAGTTTGCACTAAAATATATGCTCGGGAAGGGAAACCATGTGATTAATTATTTTAGCAGGAAAACTTATAATTAAGTATTTTAAGAGTCTAGTACTGATTGGAATAGGATGATGTTTCATGATGAGATGTTTGTTGTGGTTCATGAGATTTAGGATATGATGGCTCTCATATCAGTCTTATTAGAGTTTACCCTATTGATATGGGTTTGGGACAGTCAATCTAAGGTTCTAGAATGCTAAATGTTTCGGGAAATCCTTGAAGGTGAGAACTAGAGCATAAATGTTCATGAGATCATCTATATAAAAAATTCTTTTCTTGTTCCTAACTGTATAAAAGTGGAGCTGATGAGGGTATTTCATGCCTTGTAGTGGGTGGTACATCGATGTGTGACCAAAATATACCATGACCTATGAAACCATTTTTTGTGTCAAGTAATGAAAAAGGATTTATCATGGTTTGTGAAATGATGCTACACGTGTTAGAAAGTGACAAAATAACCTCAGTAAAAAATAGAATTTCTATATCTTTTTTCTAATCTGTAATGGATGTGGGATTATGTGAGCATGGACATTGTGGTGGGTCTCCTGAGAACACTTAGGAAGAATGACTCTATATGGGTTATCAGAGATCGACTAATGAAACTAGCACATTTATTTATTATATATGGATCCTTCGAAATCGAGAATATGGTAAATTTGAATGCTCGAGAAATGGTTTGTTTATATGGGGTGAAACAAACTATTACTTCATATTTTGAATCTTGTTTTACCTCACACTTCTATATGGTCTTTTAATAGGCACTCGGTACATAGGTTTTGTGCAGTGCAGATTTCCACCAACATATAGATGGACTGTCATAGCACCCTATAAAAGTGATTGAGGATATATTTTGAGCACGTGTTCATTACTTAAGTGGGTATTGGGAGAAGCACTTGGACTTAGTAGAGTTTTTCTGTTACTATTGGAAAAAAATTACCTCAAAGTAACCTTGAAGCATATTTTGGTTGTTCTTTTGTCAACAAATAATTTTTCCAAATTATGCTATGGAGTCCATAAATATTATTAACATAGTTTGTTGAAAATTATCTAATAAAAAATAATGTATTAAATGGAAGTGGTACAAAAAAATCATACATAAGGTGATGCTATTTCCCTAGGTTTTCCATGTTTTTGCGTCTAAATATTAGAGTTTATCTAGGATCTCAAAAAGTGGATTTCATTGAAGGCCTTTTAAAATATAGAAAACCCATGAGTTTCATGAAGATCATATTTGTGAAGGGTGTTTTTATAAATATTAAAGAAAGATGAGGGTTATCTACATGAAAATGATGAGCATAAAAAATGATGAAGTTGCGGAGCATAACAAGAGCATAATTGTGGTGGCATGAAGAGTTTGATAGGGATCTACCTGAAAAAGATGGGCATCAAAATTTGAGATTTTTCTGAGGAATCTCCAAAATGGTACTATTGTGGACATAAATAGGGAGCATCGTGAAAAGGTGATGATGAGTCTGGAATGTTTTGGAATCTTGGGAAATTCTTATAAATAAGCCTCTACCCTCTTTGAAGATGTAGTTAGACTTAATAAAAATATTCTAGCTCTATAATCATGAAGGTGGTTCGTAAAGGTTATTAGTGAAGGATTTTCAGGAGAAGACGTTCGTGAGTGCTATAAAAACCAATAAAATGTTTTGATTATCATGAATTTAAGGGATTTCACGAAGGTTAAGTATGATTCATGAATGAAAGTAACTTCACGAAAGATAGTTGATCTTTTTGAAAGAGGTATGCTTCAGAAATGATATTTAAGATTCGTGATAGAGGAGATTTGCGAAGGCAGTGCACATTAAAAAGGTTATCAGAAGGAATTTCCCAGTAAATCTATGGTAAATTAGTATTCTATAGTTGGAAGAAATTGGATCCTCGATAGAGTATATATCTATAACTACAGATTAATTAATTAGAGATTATGTAGTGACCTTCAAGTTAGCAAACTGTGATTGTAATGCTTCCAGAAGCAGTTTGAAAAGGAATATAAAGATGATGATCATTTCCCCTTGTAGTGAGCCTGAGAATGAGGCATAGGGAGTGACCCCAGTGAAAGTAGTAAGCTTATCATACACCTTTTAAAGTCAGTGAGACAGGATATTGATGAGATGTATCCCGTGACACCATTATTTGTAGTGATCCTTAGTAGACTTTGTACAATCATAACATTATTAATGCATGCTCCTTGGATATATCCTTGTGGGGGGGGGGGGGGACAACGAAAAATTTCTTTTTCATGTAAAATTAAAATTCGGGTCATACATTCCTCGGGGAAAGGGAGAGATTATTTTTTACTGATAAAACAATATCTAAATGGGAAGATTTTTGAAATCTATCATACCATGATTCACCCCCCCCCCCCCCGCCTCAGGGTATTTTACCTAATTGAGAAAACAACCAAAAAAATTATCATGAATCTATAATTATGGCACCCTTCGAGGGAATTTATTTTAAGACATGATGATAACCTTTATTCATGATGTAGGTAGCTGAGTCTGGGTTGTTGGGACAGAGTGTCATGGACAACACATCAGATCAAGATCAATTTATTCGGAAGCCTATAACTATAGATTGAATTATATATATGTCTTGTGATTGTAATTTTAGAAGATACCTAGAGTTTATAGTTGGTGTCTTTATAATACTTTAGTTTCAACATATGTTGGGACACTATAGGGAAAATAATTAAGGAATCTTGGCAGCCAGGTTTGTTGGACCATCTGTGGTTATGAAAAAAATTTGACACGTGGCATAGTGTTTGGTTGTCTTGTATAAATAAAATTTATTGAATGATGTTTTCTATGCGTCAAAACATTAGTGGTATATTCCCAATCTATCTCATGTGATTAATTTGGATGATTTGGAGCTTAATGAAGATGCTTCCTTTAAGATAATCTGATATGTGTGTTAGATCGCAGTGAGAAAGTGGTGTGGGGAAATACATCAATTATAGTTCTCATATTGTAGCAACACAGCTATGTGTCATAGGAAATATCATATAGGGGAGAAGATATAATGGCTTAGTGTCCCTATATATCTAAATCGTAATCTTCGAGTTGTTTGGGAGTCTATCTCTAGGATGAGATGTCGTAAGGTGGGTAGATTATATAATTCCCATAGTTTTTAAAGTTATATATGGATTTTTTCTTGTAATCGTTTTCCCTTTTTTGATTATGTTTCAATTGGATAATATTTTTTGTTGGTTTTGGGGTGAAATTTGATAAAACCAAATAAAATTGGGATGCATAATATTGGAAAGCAATTAGAGATAACCATGCATCGTTGCCCAATAAAAAGAGAAAACTAGGATAGTGGGGAATTTCACTATTAGAACATGTTTATTAAACTATTCACCCTATAAAGAGTAACTGTGATCCCCTATTAATGTGGTGCACTATTTAGGAACACGGTTATGTCAAACCATGTTCCCTTCCCTTGAAAACCATTAACAACTTTTTAAAACAACCAGAAATTAGATTTTTAACTACCTAAACCCCATTTCAATCACAAATAAAATCAATCACAGACCATTATTATTTCTCTAGATTTCAATTCTTCCCAAATGGATTCCAAGAATTACCAATATCCATTTTCACTATTCAAATCAAGGTTTGATTTTCATATCCTCTATGGTAAGTGAGTTATATCCTGGTTGTTTTCCATTCATCTCTCATCCTTCACGTATTCTATTTTTGGTTGTTCGTCCTATTTTGGGTGAGATTTAGATATATAATAAATGATCTAGATATATAATTCAAAATATAGATCTAGATTATCTATATCAATATTTATTTAATATTTATTATGGGTTTTAGATCTAAATCTTGATCTATGTCATTGTAATGCGGAATTTTGGGGATTTCGATTTTGCAATCGTTCATCAACGAATCGATGTAGGTTGCCTAATATTCAAATCCCATAGTCATGATTAATATTAAGGGTATGAAAATTTTATAATTTCTATTATTTTTTAGTAATTGAAATTCATAATGTAATTAATTAATTTGGTGATAAATTTTTTTTGCGAATTTTGAAATTGTTGGATTTAGGGATATTAGGGGGTGAATTAATTATGTAATATAGATCTTATGAATTGATATAATTAATTGAGAAATTAACAATGATATATCAATATTCTTTTTTGGGAAAATTTATTATGGAATTTATTATGTGATACTATTATTATGAATTGAATAATTAATTAGTGAACAAATTAAGACATATTGAAATTTTTTATTTGATTAATTTATTGACAGATTAATTATTTTATATTTATATTGTGAAAATATTAATTGATTTTTTGATTAATTAATGGAATATAATGGGATAAATAATTATTTAATTTTTTAATGTGTATATGAGAATATGAAATTATTACATTTGATTATGTAATTGTTTAATTAATTAATGGGTTTTTGAGATACGTGTAATATTTTGAAATAAATAAAATTGTAATTTTTTTATATATTTGATTATTAAATGGGGAATGGTAAACTGGACATTCTTCCAAGTGTTTTTAATGTTAACATAGTCATTCAATCACGTATTTTTGAATGGTGAAAATAAATGTGGACATTCTTCCATGTATTATGAATGGTAACATGCTAATTAAATTATGTGTTATTATATTGTAAATGGTAACATAGACATTCAGACTAGTTCAATGAAGGTTAACATGGTCATTAAATCATGTATTGTTGAATGGTGAATGCTAACACTATCAATCGGCCACGTATTATGAATGGTAACATGAAAAATCAATTGAAAAATGGTGAACAGTAACATGGTCATTCACATGCGAGATTATCAATGCCAACATGGACATTAAAAATTGATATCCATTACATATAGTTCAGACTCCAGCATGAGCTGAATTAAGTATTAAGGTTCAAGTTCTTTTGAGAACATGGTGGTTTATGTGGTTAAATCTCGAATATTTTATAATGTGATAACTATTTTTTTAATGAATTTTAATTTTTCATTATATGACTTCAAACATTTTCTATTGACTTTATTTGTTTGAGATAACTTTTGGCGGATGGAAGAGTTTTAATCACACCATACTTACGATTCTTCATCAATACCCCAATATATTTCATTATTGAAGGAAATGATAAGGCAAAGAGACTTGTGTTAGATTGTTTACTTGGGGATGGGCTTGTATAATGGAAATAAACATAGTTTGGGACCCTGTTGGGAGTCAACATTGTCTTTCTTTTGAGTAACACATTATACACTTAACACATACATTATTATGGAATATATTATGCATTAGTTTTGGTATTTTAGTTTCTACATTGATTATCTTGAGATATTGGGGGTTTTATGATTAAATTTTATTCGTATAATATTTGTTTTATTTTCTCTCGTCAATTACTCTGATAAAAGATGGTATAGTTTCCCCATGATCGACTTATAAGACATTCGATTCTAGCCAATAACTATTTTCATATAGGGAGGTGTGATTGAGGTAATGTTTCAATCTAGATTGGGGCACTGTCATGTGGCTACTAGGTCGGGACATTACAATATCACATAACTTTGGTGAGGTAGTAGCCCAAACATATATTTGGGTGATGTTACTTTTTTCCAATGATTTAGAAGGTAAAAATGTAGATATAATATTATAATTTTATAATAAAAATATTGTCATAAATATTATATAAATTCATTATAGATTTATTTATAAACATCAAAATAAAATTGTGGGGAAAAACAAATTACACCACTATGTGGAGACAGTACGCCTTATGTATTCATAAGAGACATTTTCTCATTCTTTGTGATGGAAAAGAGGTGGAAAATGGTTATACACTAATATTAACAACATTTTATTATTATTTAAAATTAATATATTTTTTTAGGATCACTAAAATATATTTAGTGGGAGAAGAATATGGAATAAACATGGTAGAGTAGGTAACTATGATTACCCCTTCTTCGATAGTACATTTTTAGATTCATCTTTAAGGACTCGTGGAATTATATTTTATGAGTAATAAAAACTATTCTTTGTGGATAGTGGTATGGTTAAGTTATTTTGTTAGGAATTCTCTATAATATATATCTAAATGATATGTAAATAAAAAACTAGTGAGTTCACTTTTATTGCTATGTACATGGGAACCTTTTGAAATTCATGATTTATTATAAAATAATATTTGACTAAATTAAATAAAATTGTTTAAAATGGAATAAGATTTAATATCAAAATGATATTGTATTTATAAAATCATAAAATCAATATTTTAAAGGTTTAGAGGTAATTTTTAACCCTATTCTCTATATTGACCCCTTGTTTGACTTATTTTTAACATTATAATAGTGATGAATTTTTAAATATCAATCGGTTCTAACATTGCTAATTTGGTGAAAATTTCATCATAAATGGCTAGTTTATTTTATTTATCTCCACATCATATCACCATTTTCTTCTCAAATTATTTTTTATTCTTTTTCAATAATTCTATAATATAATATTTTCATTAAATACCATAACTATTATTTTTGATATTATTACATTAATTTGACCTTAAAGGCACCATGATAAAGTTATAATTTGAATATAAACTTGTATTACATCAAAAATATGATTTATTTGTATATATAATTTTTATAACACAACAATTCATCCAAATTACATTACATTGAATATGTTAAAACTTTAAAAAATTAATATTTTAAATTAAAAAATACTTTATCGGCGATGCATATGAATTCAAGGTAATTATTTTATAAAAAAATTAAAAATTATATCACAATGATAATTTTTTTAAATAAATATCTAGAACCATGTATACCATTTTCAAATCAATATGGAAAAATATTATAGATATTAAATTCAAGAGTTTGAGAGTTGGTTTTTAATTTTTCCTAAATTAATATAATGGTTAATATCAACGAAAAATACAACCAATTGTACATATTATTGATACATTGATATAAATGTTAAAACTACCTCAAAAATATAGTATAATGAAAAATATTAGAAATTTTTAAAGACCTTATCACAATGTTTTAACCCTATTTTACATTTTTTTTACCCATACAAATTTGAATAATATCGATTAATGTTATTATTCTTGATGAAAAAAATAAAATAGACCGATTTTACAAATTTAAACCTATTGATTTAAAATATCGAAATAATTATATCAAATTAAATTAAAATAAGTAATAGAAATTAATTTAATATAAAATTAAAAACTAGAAGAAAAAATATTATTTTAAAATAATTTGTTTTATGTCTATAAATTAACATATACAAAAATCATACATTATGATTTTCTAAAGGTAATTAATTATAATTTTTTCAACTAAATGTGGACTAATCTATGTTCTGAATAAATTGATATAATTATGAATAATTTTCACAAAATATTATTGGTTTACAAAAAATGGTATTCCTTCACTATTCTTTGAAAACTAATTCTTTACAAAAATTGTGAAAATTTCATCCCAAGATAATGTAGACATAATTAGTTTAATATTATTTAATTTTCACATAATAAAATTTCAATAAATTTTTTAAATTTCATTAAACATGGTGTAGAGTATAAAAAATATAACAATAAAATTATTTTAATGACGCATAATTCATAATATAATAAGTTATTTTATGTTATATAATGACTAGTGTGCATATTTCAGAACTATAAATGACTAAATTTGAGTATTTAAGGAAGAGCTAATTTTTGTATGAATATACTACTTCGTCATATTTTAAAGTCGTTGGGAATAAAATTGTATTTTGAATGGTATTATATATATATATTACTTGGTTATATATATATACTCTGGAATATGATTATATGAATTAGTAATGATTTTTAAGGAATCATGTAAATCTAAACATAGCCTAAAATTGTATGTTATATTTAATATTATAATTTATATCATAAATGATAAAAATGATAAGAATATCTTCTCCAAATTTCATTACAGATTAATAATTAAAATTATGATGATATAATTTATTTATGGGTGGTTAAATGTAAGAAAATGATATTTTGGACCCTATAAATAAATAAAATATACAATAGATTTTGTTATAATAAAATATATATAATTAAACACCCCACTAAAATGAACAACTACATACAAATATTACATTAAGAAAATTATCATTTCAGTGTAAATATTTAATAATAAATTAAAATAATTATATATTATCTCTTCGATTATTATTTTAAAAAGTATTCCTTTTGAAGAACCATTAATGAAAGATATTATATTTTATGTTTATAATATAAATTAGTTATAGTTAAAATTTTATAATAAGAACTAATTTTTATATTTATAAATTAATATTTTATTATTCTATTATTTAAAAATTTATATAAAATAAGATTAAAAATACTCTATGATTAAAATAATTGTTTTATTAATAAAAAAATAAACATTATATGTTGTAATTTATTTTATAAGATAATTTATAAAATATAAAATTTTTATTTCATAAAATTAACATCATTTTAGGATTAAACATTAATATATTTTCATAGGATCTTTTTGAAGGATTTTTATAAATAATTGATTTTTGGGTGAATGTTTAAAAAGATACAAATTTTTATTATACCATATTTTTATGAAACAATGGGTTTTTAAAAATTTTAAATAAAATAAATTATATTAATAAATTAACATAAATCAATAAAAATTACTATATTGAATTTATCAAACCCTTGTTTATTTTTTTTGAAATGTAAGAATTATTTATTTGAAAAATTATTTTTATTTCACTATATTTAAAAATACTTTTCATAGAATATTCATATTAAATATAAAAAAGGTAATTCTTAATTTAGATCAACATTTCAATTTTATGTAATATTAAAATTACATTTTTGGTCATAAATGTGTGATTACTATGATTGAATTTAATTACTGCTAAAATGGTTCGACTATTATTTTCAAATATTTGTTTTATAAACATTGTCTAATTTTATCAAGTTAAATAAATAAATTTCATCTAAAAATGACCAAATATTGTTAAATATTATATATAAACAAATTTATAATAATTAAATAGTTTATCAATACTATATTATATTAAGAACACTAAATCTTAAAAAGAAAATGTTTCTACAATACTGTTTTCCAATATATTAAATCATTTAGTTTAAAAGAAAATTTTATCTAATTATAATGTTGAATTATACTATATGTATCCAAAATAATTTTTTAAAAATTAAATTATTTATGATAAGGTATATCTTATACTTTCAAAAAAATATAAGCTACAATGGTAAAAACAAGTTATCAATGTAAACAACCCAAAATACGAAAATGTGAAAATCCTATTGTAAAAGTCATGAAAAAAGTTTAAAATTGGTTATAAATTTTTAGTTGATTATTTAATGAAGTTATATATTGAACACAAATCCATTATTTTATATACATTTGTATTAATTATCTTCTTAAACATTCTATTCCAATACTGGAAAATATTGCGTGTTCACAGAAATTATGTATTCTCTACAAATAAGATGGGATCTCTCCAACCATATAAAAGTTAAAAATCTCATTCAAAATATTCCTAAACCCATTCACTAATTTCCTCCCCTATAATTCAAAGTGAGTAGCTAAGACATATAGTCAACATATGTTATTCTTATCCCTTCATTCACATGGACACTTTCAAGGGAAATCTCAAGATACCAAAGTGAGTATTACTTAATCGTTATCCTTTACATTTTTATCTTTTTCCTATAAACATACCATATAAATAGTAATGTAATTAATTTAGTGTAATTATGAAAACTAATTGTTACTATTTTAATATATTAAACTTATTTATTCCATCCCATTCACTTAGAAAACCAAAATATCATCGATCTTGTAAACTACCACATTCATGAAGTGAAGAAATTTGTTTTCCATCACCACCCAACATGGATGAAATAAAAATTTAATTAATGTAAAAATAATATTATTTTTAAACAATTAATATTTTATAAATATAATATTCTAATTTCAATAATTTATATTAATAATTAACAATCATTGTAAATTTGAACAAAAAAAAACATATTGGTGTAACTTTCTGAATCTGTGTAAATTTTATAAAAGACTATATAAGTACATGAACATTATTAAAAAATAATAATAATGTTAATGAAACCCTTTAATTATGGATATTATGATGTTAATAAAGAAAAATTATTATCGTGGTAAACATATTAAAACATTTATGTAAAAATTGATCGATCCATCTAAAATAAACAATGCAATTAACTACAATAAACATCACATACACCTATGGTTTATAACTTTGAGCATATCCGATAAAACTATGGGTGTATTCAATAAAAAAAATTATCTTTGGGGGATGGGTCCATCAATATATTTCTATAACTATAGTTTCATTATCAACCGTGGGTATAACCGTTGATATTTTCCCATAAACACATTTTTGTTAAAACTGGGTCACATAATTATAATCGTAGTTAGGAGAACCATGTGTATATATTTTCCAATCAGAATCCATATAACCATAGTTCATTGAGCCATGTGTATAGAAACCTATCCCCATTTGGCTGCAAAAGCCCTTCCAGCCCATCTGAAATCGTTAAATAAAATACAAAAAACAATCCACATTCAATTCAATTAATATATTATATATTTTTCTTTAAAAAAACTTATCTTTATAATTTTAAAACCATTGAAAATAATATATCATACATAAATATCCATAAAACCAATCAATTCATTCATTAAAGGACAGCCACATGCCAATCTATTGCTAACTCAACAATATAGGGGATCAATATCTCCACCATCACCAAAATCATCATCCTCATCACCCTAAGGAACACCCTAATCACTAATAGCATCATCTTGAAAATCCAAATCATTTTCATCAACAACATCATCATCATCACCACAACCTCCATGAACATCATCTTGATTTCTACTAGGACACACATTGACATCACATAGGGCACCATATAAATAGAACATTGATTCCATACATGAATAAAAATAATTTGAAGCAATTGATGTAAGTGATGTTATTATAAATGATATAGATTTTAGAATTTGATCATTAATCAATTTAATTCTTTCACTCTATTGTAAATCTATTTCTTTATCATATATTTCTTCAACAGGATTCTTCTGTAGCATATTTTTTTATGTGGTTTGGGAGGCACCCAGTGAGGGCCAATAACTAGTGGGGATGATGTATTTATCATGTTGACATCATACAATCCCTTTTTTCTCCTCTCTTAACACCTAATTCAAATGATAATTTAGTGTTAATTTTTCATCTTATTTATTATCATGATCCTCTTGGGAAAAATGTTGAAAAAATAAACAAACATTTAATTATGAATTATGTATCGATATTTTAAATATCAATAAAACACACAAACATTACTTATTTTTTCATTTACTCCTTTTTCATTCTTTACCTTCCAACTCAAGATAAGTATTTCTTCATAAGGTAGAAGACCTGTGATACCCATTTCTACTTGCTAAAATTTACATTAATTTTTAAAAAAATAAATTGCTGACTAATATTAATTTGATAATCCAAGAATATATTAAAATTTTAGTTGTTGAAGAAATATATTAAATGAATAAGAATAAAAATTTAAATTTAATTTGAAATTTAATACTAGTAGTAAAAATTAACAATATATACTAATTACAATTCTAAACATTTATTTGTAATGTACTCCTCTTGAATGTTCTTTGATATTAAATTCTATTTGTGATATGTTATTTTGTTATTCTGTCACATGCTAAATATTTTCATTTGTTTATTAGGTTCAATATTAGGTTAGGTTGTTTAGTGAATTTTCTGTTTATGCATTGGTCCATTTTCCTTTTAGCCCATTTTCCATTTTCTATATTTTCCATTTTGGAAGTTGGTCAATTAGGCCATTTAGGACAAATGGACCAACTATTCCATTTTGTAAAATTATGAAAATTTGACCATTTTTCCTTGTTGTTCAATTAATCCACTTATGAAATTTATTCCAATTTTGTTGTTTAGGGAATCAAATAAAAATTATGCAATTTATTTGGAAAATTAGTTCCCATAATTCCATTTATTTGACCAATTTTGGCCAATTAGGCCACTTCCAATTTAGGACATCTTGGATTTTTATTTTTTTCAATTCAGGCCCATTTGTCCATTCTTGCTCATTTTTGTCCAATTCATTCTAATTTATTACAATTATACTATTTATGCCAATTTTTAAATTAGGGAGAATTATGTTAATTATGAGATTTAGTAAAATTATACCATTTAAACTAGTAATTCCATTTAGTCTATTTAGGTTATTTAGTCCAATCATTCCAACTATTCCATTTAAGCCAATTTTTCTAATTTGGTCAATTAGAACATTTAGGACATTAGGTGATTATTCCATTAGGTAATTATGGAATTATTCCATTAGGACATTGGTCCAATTCACGAATTTTCTATATTCTCATT
This sequence comes from Viscum album, assembly GCA_963277665.1. Lineage (NCBI taxonomy): Eukaryota > Viridiplantae > Streptophyta > Magnoliopsida > Santalales > Viscaceae > Viscum > Viscum album. The sequence continues at coordinate 324,301,791 of OY728127.1, forward strand.
AGGCTATTAGGACAAGTTTCCATTAGTCCAGTTAGTTGTGAGGCCATTAGGTAAATTATACATTATTCCATTGGAACATTCTAAGATTAATAAAATTATCCATTAGTCTGTTAGTCCAATGTTCCGTTAGTTCATTAGACCAAATTTTCTGTTAGGCCCATCATCCAATAGTCTATTAAGACATTATATTTTTCGGACATTAGGCCATTATTCAATTTTCCAATTAGACAATTAGGTAATAATGAAAACTATACATTATGTCATTAGGTCATTGGATCATTAGGACCATAGGCCATTAGTCTATAATGATGATTGTCTAATATTCCACTAGGAGATTAGAAAATTAGACCATGAGGCCATTTTTTCATGACTTGTCCCCCATGTGCCCATGTCGTGATATACCCCAATCCAGCCTCCCAAAGTCCAGGGGTTAGTGACTAGTGTCGAATGCATCACCTTGAAAATGGGAACAATTTTCCTATGTACCTGTACGCATGCACCCACCACCACATCCCAAAGCTGGAAAAGTAAACATGCATGCCACTAAACAACCACTGAGTAAAAATTAAAACTATAGGTCAAATGGGACAGAATATAAACCCATCAAAATATTAATTGAAAATAGGAAAGTACATGGAAAATCTGAAAGAGGTCCACTAGAGACCCCACCTGATTAGTATGTATAGAGTAGATTCGGGAATCCATAGAAGTACACCCCACCTTCCTAGTCTCACTGCGCACCACCTGGTCTTGGGGCACCAAGTCCTCCGTCAGGGTGGTCGTCATCTGTACCAGACACAACACATCCTAGCTAATCTCATGTCGGGGGGAGTAACAACAAACTTAGTTGGGACCCCAAAAAATAAAAGTAGTCACCAAAAATAAATCCTCATTGCAATCCATGAATCATGATCAAGAAGCATGATCATGACACAAGACATCTCACACCAAGTATAATTAATAGTAGGAAAGTAAGACCTTTAGTCGCATCATTGAACACCATGGGCTGTTGTAGAACTCCTCCTCAATTATTATAGTGGTTATTCTAAGTCACCCAAAAGCCTCTTTCCACTAAACATAGACTATTGCATTACCAAACCTGATTAGTACCATGAGTATAAATGGTCACACATATGCTGCTCCCCACCGTGGGCATGTTGGGTCACACCGAAGCTGCTTCCCACCTTGATCGTACTGAGATACTTCTCATGTTGAGTATCAAGGGACTACTAGGTCACATAGAGCCACTCCCCTCAATTTTCATAGTAGGGCACATAGAAGATTCTTCCCACTAGACATTGTATATGATCCACATATGGTCATTTTTTAGCAGTCTTTATGTCTAATCCAACCACAGGGTTTTCGCTTGTAGTGCGCTTGATTCTAGGAGAACCACTCCTCAATATATTTATTTAATTACACTTCCATGAAAACCACTATAGTTTATATCACAGTATTTGAATTGTCACGATAGTTCCAATGCTGTAAACAGCTCATCATTCGAACACTCGGTCTACAATTTATTGGCATTTTTTCAAAAAGAAGTTAAAGGGTGGGTTCTGTCCGACATAGTCAGAGCGACCCAGACCCAGCTATACCAGCTTGTGTGGCCCACACCCTGCCCAAATGGGTAGTTCGTTTACGTGTTTCACCCAACGAATGGCATATTTGGCCGCCTGTTTCTTTTCACAAGTGGTTGAAGACCACATGCCACCTGGAGTCGCGGCCCGCTGTTGAAGGTCGCTCCATTGACGCGGTTGAGGGGTTATGTCCTTAGACCTATTGGAACCTTCTGCTGCACTTTTGTGTCCTGAGCTGTCCATGTTGCACCTCCCAGTGTGCTTTTAGCACGCTGACGGTCACTTCTGTAGACCACAGGGTCTGCACCAGTGGTCTATTCTTCATGTTTCATGTGCCTCTAGCCTAAATGGGGTGTCTCCTTCCCTATAAAGGAATTAAATTTTCCATGCCTCTTATTTGATAGCTCTACCACGTAGAATTCCCAAGGAAAAGGGGATTGAGACTTGTTTTTGTATCCCTACACCCTCCATGTTAGATTCTTAAAAATAACAGAGGCTTCAGAATACAGTTCAATCGGATAATCATCTGTCCCGATGAAAAAACCTAAGGAAAACACCCTCCGTAAAAAACACATGATCCTCAGATAAACCTGTTCATGGGTTAATCCCCATTCATTATTTTAGAATAAGAATGGGGAAACTAGAAAACAATTAAACCCCTACATCGAAGCAATTTTCCATTGAAAAGGCCTACTCGTGTAGATTCAAGAGGTTGAAGGCGTTCTTCACTCACTGGTCACTTTCATTGAGATGTTTCAAAGTTATTAATGATCATGTAGTATTCCTGGTTCATTTTTGGATAGTGTTATTTCTGTTAGTTCATTAGATAAATTTCACCCTTTGATTATTAACTCTACAACATGTTAACACATTAAAAGAAAACATGTCACCACATTTTTGTTACAATACAATGTCTTATGATTTAATTAATGCATTGTTATGATTCAAATAAACTATACCTTAATAAGATTCATTTAATGGGACTCTTCACCAAATATCAATGTCTCTGTTCATCGCTCAATGATGAGGGAATTAAAAAATAAAATAACTTTTTCATTATTTTCATTATTAATAGAAAATTATGAAAACTATATTTTCTGGTTGACCCTCATCGGCCAACGATTGGTCCTTTCTAGATAAATTCCATCCTTATGAGTTCAACGGTGCACTTTTATTTTTCATTTGAGCACTATTTTACATGTTAAAAAAACTAGCTCAAACATTTACTTAAATGAACCTAAAAAATATCAAAATTCAATTTTGGCCTCACCGGGCCTCAGAATCAGTTTTCATCAGAATCTCTGGCTTTTGAATAATTCCATATAATTTAAAAAATTAAACAAGAATTCCATGACATTATATTACTCTCCCCATTTGGGATTCATGTCCTCGTAATCCAAAATAAGTCTAAACATACAAATTGTGGTACTGGGGATAATCTGATCCCCACGCTCCCATGTTCTCTCCTTGATGTTCTCATGCTTCCATAAAATGCACACCATAGGAATTTACTGTCCATGAGGAACCCTTTCATATTTATCCTCTGTCTCTACCTATAACTCCACAAATTTCACCCCATCGTCAATGTCCATCTTTCCCAAGTCGATGATGTGTTAGGGGTCATGCATGTACCTTCTCAGCTGTGACACGTGGAAACCAACATGAAACGGATGCATTTGTAGAGGAAGATCTAGAAACTATTCCACATATTCCACTCCTATATGAATCTAAAAAGGTCTGATTAACCTCATAGATAACTATTTTCCCCGAACAAATATCCACAAACCCTGTTGGGGTGAGTCTAGAAAGAACACATGCTCTCCCTCCTCGAACTCATAGGGTCTACATCTCCTATCAGCATATGATTTCTGCCTTCTCTATGTAGTCCTCATCCACTCCTAGATGATTTTCACCATCTTAATGGTTCCCCATACCAAATATGGACCCATGAGTGCTAACTCCCCACGGTCGGTCCATCATAAAGGTGATCTTCATGTCAGCTAATACAAGGCCTCAAACGGTGGAATTCCATTGGTGGAGTGATAGAAAATGTTATATGAAAACTCTACCCTTGGTAGGCGTTCTTCCCAAATATGAACAAAATCAAGGACCCAATAAAGAATCATATCCTTTATGGTATGTGTGGTCCACTCCATTTGACCATCTTCATGGGGGTGAAATGATGTGCTCAAGCGCATTTGAGTCCTGAATGCCACCTACAATCCCTTCCACAATTAACATGTAAAGTGTGTATCACAGTCTGAGATGATCGTTGAAGGAACCCTAGGTAGACACACAATCTCATGGGAATAGAGGTTTTCTAGGCCCTCTAATGATCCCTTCTCCTTGATTGGTAGGATGTGATAAGACTTGGTGAATCAGTCGGCAATCACACAGATAAAATCGTAGAACCTGGATGTGCATCGTAACACTGTCATGAAGTCCATGGAGATACCATCCCACTTCCATTCTGGTACCTTATGTGGTTATTCCAGGCAAGTGGGGACCTAATGCTCGAACATCACTTGCTAACAAGTGAGGCATCGTGAAACAAACTATGACACTTCTTTCTTCATCCTTGGCCACTAGTACTGATGTCTTAGGTCCCGGTACATCATCCCCACATCATGATGTACCGCCAAAGGGGATGTATAGAACTCCCTTATCACATCCTCCTGCAATTTTATTGGTACTATGGTGCATCCTATGACAAGGATGAAATGATCCCCACATATTGAAACCCCAACAGGGGCATTTCCTAAGGATATCTGAGCATGTAAGTCCATGTAGTCAACTTCCACATGTTGTGCCTCCCTGAATTATTGCAAGAGTGGGGGAGTGACAGTAATTGAGTGAAGGTGAGCTGCTTCATCTCCATCCATGAAGGTCATCTATATCACAGCTCGCTTCTTTGTTGCCTTACTTCACAGCTGCAAAATAGACCTCCTACTGAGCACATCTGTCACCACATTACCCTTCCCATTAGTATAGACTATCCCAAAGTCATAATACAGGAGGAACTCCATCCATTGACCCTATCTCACGTTAATTTAATTTTTTAGAAAATACACCTAAGAATCTTATGGTAGGAGTTGATGTTAAAACCTTCAACAATCAAGATGTGATTCCACATCTTCAAAGAAAATACCACGGTTACTAACTACTAGTCATGAGTTGCATAGTACTGATAATACTACCTCAACTACTGTGAGACATAGAGAATCAGTACTCGCTTCTACATCAGGACACAACTCTGTCTATTCCTTGTTGTTTCATAGAATACAAGATACAAAAATTTCACTTCTAGTAGTCTAAAGATAGGGTCACTCGTCAGTTTCCACCTTAGCTCATGGAAACTCCGTTGGAACTTCTCTGTCCACACGAAGGGCTATAACTTTCATTTCAAGGCTCATAAAGAGGATGGTACTATGGAAAATTCAGGCATGAACCCCTGGTATTATCCATCCATACCCAAGAAACATTTCACCTTAGTCATGCTCCTAGGTGGATACCAATAAATCACTACATCAATATTCGCCAGCTCCACTGCAACTGCTACCTCTGAAATGACGTGTCCAAGAAAGAGGACCTCCTGAATCCAGAACTAGCATTTCCTGGGCTTACGGTAAAGATGGTTATCTCATAGTGTTTCTAGCACTATCTGCAAGTGTGTTGTGTGATCCTCCTCCGATGCTGATTACACCCAGATATAATCAATGAATACTACGACATATCGGTCAAGGTAAGTTGGGATGATCAAGTTCAGGAGTCCCATGAACACTGCTATGGAATTGGTCATAGTTGACAAAACGGAATTTGAAGTTTCTCTTCATTACGTCCTAATATAGTACCTGAAACTGATGATAGCCTAATTTGAGGACTATCTTAGAGAACCACCTCGCCCCATTCAGCTGATCGAAGAGGTCATCAATCCTCGGCAGTGGATACTTGTTCTTCATGATCAACTAGTTCTTGTGCCGAAAGTCCATTCATAGCCTAAAGCTCTCATCATCCTTCTTGGAAAACTACATTGGGGCTACCCATGGTGAAACACTAGGTCTCACGATGCCATTCTCCTCCAATTCCTCCAGCTCTGCCCTCAATTCAAGAAACTCCATAGGAGCCATCAAATAATCCAGTGTGGATATCAGTGATGTCCCCAGGTATATATTGATGTGTAAGTATACCTTCCTATGAGGAGGTAGTCCCGGAACATCCATAGGAAAGACATCCACGTACTTATCCACCATTATAGGAAGGCTCATACTCCTATCATCCACCGCACTGAGGGTGAGGCTAGCTATTTGGGGAGTGATCGGCTATAACCTTTTATAAGAAAGTTCATCATGTTCTGAAAAAGTTCCCTTCTCGCCAGTAATGGAAAACCTGGTGCCATCCTCACAAAATCACCACAAATTTTACCTAATAGAGTCGACCTGAGCATAGAATATAGAAAACTGGTCCATACCAAAGATGACATCATATGGCCTCAATGCCTCTACTAAAAAATCCCAACCAACACACTTTCCACCTAGAGTCATCTCACACTGCCGACACTAATTTTTAATTATCGAACCCCCGCTATTATGTGTCTCTAATAATAAGGATCGAGCTAACGACTCCAAAAGAATTTCCGAGCCTCTAACGAGGTCCGTTGAAAGTAAAGAGTGACTACAACATGTGTCTATAATAACAGAAGATATGGTGGATAAGAATCATATAGTACACTCTAATAATCTCTTGAGAACTGTGGTTATAAGCCTCTATCGCCTAAAGCTAGCCTCACCCCAATCTGCCAGCTCCCTGATCCCATGGTGGACCTGCTAGGGTGGTGGTGGTATGACCACGAACCTTCATCCACCGCCTTCCACTCGGACTACTCCCCAACCACATCAGCTGCCCTCTAGACCACTTCACTCAAACCACTACCTCTTCCATGGAGATCTATCGACCATCTATTGATCTTCTATGCAGCAGTTTGGGATGTCATGAACCATGATTCCATGCCCACCGTACATGAAGCACAACTTTGTTCTCTTCTGAATCACTCTACTCTGCGAGCCCTACACTACCGATCCTGAGTCCTGGGTCATCCACTGAATTATATGACATGCTTGGGTCCCCTCTTCTGTTGGCTGCTACTCACCACTGAAGACACTATCACCCGATGTCAGCTGGTGGCTCTAGGTGTCTTTGGATTCTCTTAAAGTAAGATCTATACAAGAATTGATCTATCTAGAACTCTAGCCTGAGTGGGAATTCTAAGATACACCATGGATTCCTAGAGAACCCATCTGATTACCTACTCAAAGGACCGGTCCCTGATGAAAGGGTCATGAACCATGTCTGTGGAGTAGTAAGAGAGGCTGTTAAACCTCATAGAGTACACATCCCCTAACATGCTACCATGTTGTAGGTGAATCAGCTCTTGTATGTGTATCGAGAACACAGTTTTAGGAAGAAATCCTCCTAGAAAAGATGCTTGAGGTCATCATATGAGAGAGTCTTTCCATCATGAGTCTGAACTGTCAGGATCCACCATCTACCTATTGATCCCTAAAGAAGTCTTGTAGCTAAGATTTCCATCTGGTCGAGTTGTGTTATCACTAAGCAGAAGACTCGTGTCACCATCTCTAGATATTCCATAGAGAAAACCATAAAACATCATCACAAATCATGATCATGATACTGGACTACTCACACCATGTATACTTTAGAGTAGGAAAGTAAGACCATTATTCACATCATCAAACAGCATAGGCCCTTGGAGGACTCCTTCTAAATTAGTACAGTGGTCATGCCAGGCCAGATAGAAGCCACTTCCCACTAACCTTGTACTATTATGGTACTCATCCCTGATTAGTAATTTGGGTATGATGGGTCACACAGAATCCACTCCCCACCATTGGCATGTCGGGTCATACAGAAGTTTCTTCCAACCTTATCCATAATTGGGTACTCCTCCTATCGAGTATCATGGGTCTTCTGGGTCACACAGAGCCACTCCCCACCATGGGCCTACTGGGTCACATAGAAGCCTCTTCCCACTAGGACATTATTTCTGATCTGCATAGGGTCACTTTTCAGCAGTCTTTAGGTCTCAGCCAACCGTAGGGTTTCCACACATAGTGTTCTAGATTTTTATAGAACCGCTCATTAACCCATTCATTAAATTAAAAATCCAGGAAAACCTTCATAGAGTATACCAAAATATTCAGCTCGCCAAGAGGGATCCAATACTGCAAATGGATCATCACTGGACACGAAATTATTATGTTATTGTTGTTTTCCCAAAAAAAAGAAGCATGATGGGTTCAAGTTCAGTTTGACCCGGTCGGACCGACCCGACCCCGGTCCGCCAACCCGACCCAGACCCAGCCCACACCCGATGTTGACGCACGGTGTATCTGTGTGTATCACACCGCACCCGAATAAGATGGGTTCCAGTTCCTCCTCGCACGTGGTTGAATAATTCATGCCACATAGAGCAGTAGCCTATGGTTTTGGGCCACTCCACCAACATGGATGAGGGGCGTCTTCCTTTTTCCAACCGTTATCCCAGTCGACAGCTTCTGCTTCATCATCGGCTGGCCTGACAGCTTTTGTTGCACGGCCGTAGCCCGTTCCGGCCACAGCGCACCTCCCGATGCACCACCCATAGCCCGCGGTCACCGCCTTGGTCCACATCCAGATGGTTGTTTTGAAGAACACTAGGTCTACACCTCTGGTCCATTCATTGTGCCGCTTGTGCCTCCGACCTCCATGCAGTGTCACCTACCCAGCAAAGGCCTCAAATTTCCACTGCCTCTAATTAGAATGCTAGTCCAGGAAGAACACATAAGTTGGAAGGGATCAGACCATGTTTATTTCATCCTGCACCCTCCATGTTAGATGTTTAAAATGAAGGTAGTCTTGAGATCATATTTCTATCAGATAATCATCAATCATAGTGAAAAAAACCTCATGGAAAACACACTCTCATAAGAACACATGATCCGTGGATCAACCTGCTCCTGGGTTGATCCGCGTTCCTTGTTTAAGAATAAGAATGGGAAAAACCTAAAATAATTAAACCCCTACCTCGAAGTATTTAGATGTTGAAGTGGTCTGATGGTGATGATTCCAGAGGATGAAGGTTTTCATCACTCACTAGTCCCATTCTTCGAGATGTGTCGAAGTCATTAACGATATTCGAACATTCATCATTCGACTTTGGATAGAGTTCTCACCATTAGTTCATCAGGGAAATTTCAACCATTGATACTAAACTCTCCAAGATGTTATGCAATTAATATACAACATTTCATAGTTTTTTTGTTACGCTGCCACATCATGTCGTTACATTGTTTCATTTTGGAAGCAGCATATCTGTTACAGTCCAATTAATGCGTCGTTATACTGCACAAAAATGTTCTATCACTGATATTTATTTAATGCGCCCTGTCACCAAATTGTAGCTCTACCATCCACCACTCTATGGTGAGGGATGAAAAAAAATAAAAAAAAACATTTTATGATATTTCTTTTATTTTCCAAAAAGTCAGAAAAAATATATTTTCTAGTTTACCCTCATCGTTCGATGTTAGGTCCTTTCTAGTCAAGTCTTGTTGTTATGAGTTCAACAGTGTCCTCATAGTTTTTATTCGATCATTGGTTTAAAGGTTAAAAAATCCTCTTCGCACGTTTACTTAAATGATCTTAAAAAAATAAAAATTCTATTACGGGATCCCCGGGCATCGGAATCAGCTTTCTTCTGAATGTTTAGCCTTGGAATATGTCCATATAATTAAAAAAATACATGGAAATTCAATGACATTAAAATTTAGTCCATTTAAGAAAATGATCCATTTTGGCATTTTTTTCTATATAGGCTATTTAGGCTATTTATGCTAATTTATGTCAATTAGGAAATTTATTTCTTTTTTGGTTTATTTAGGCCAACTAGTCCATTTATTTGACCAATTTAGGACATTTTAGCATTTTAGCCTAAAATCGTCCTAATTTAGGCCAATATAGGCCAATTCCTTACAAATTAGACCAATGAGACCATTTAGACTAATTTGAAATATAATTCCATTTAGTACAATTAGTCCATTTAAAGAAATTATTCCATTTATGAAAATTAGGCCATTTAGTCCAAATTGGACATTTAGATCAATTATGAAAATTAATACAATTAGATAATTTAGGCTATTTAGACCAATTAATCAAACTATGTCAATTGGGCCATTTAGGAGATTTAAGTAATTTTTTTCCATTTACGACACTAGATCATTATTCCATTTGGTCATTTTTTCATTAGGGAAGAAGATCACTAGTCCAATTAGAAAATTAGATAATTAGAAAATATATCGTGATGCCACTAGGCCAATTGACCAATAGGCCATTAGGACCTTATACCAACTAGTAATTTATCTATTGGTCAATCAGCCATTAGACCCTAAAGCCAATTGACCATTGGTACAATAGGACATTAGTTTGATTGGAATATTAGGCCACTTTTCCATTATTCAAATTGGACATTAATCATTGTGGCTGATACAAAAATTGGACATCAGGCTAATTTTCCTATTTGACCAATTGGCCAATTGGACAATAAGTCCATTAGTGAAATTTTCCATCATTCCATTAGGCTAGTTGGCCATTAAGAAATTATGACAATAGTAAATCATTCCTTTAGTTTAATTGGCCAATTTTAAATTATTATATTAGTAAAATTTTGAATTATTCTATTAGAATACTATTCCATTTTTCTATTATGGAAGTAATATAATTCGTCATTAGTCAATTAGGCCATTAAGACAATTGGAAAAAATAGACCATTTGATAAATTGGCTTATAGTGCACTAGGTTAATTATCTATTTGTAAATTATTCCATTTTGTATTTTGGAAATTATTTCAATTGTCTATTACGACATTTAAAAAAATTGAGGCTAATTTGACCAATTATGCCAATAGTTTTTCAAATATAGTTTAATTAGTATACATAGGCTAATTAGTCCATTTATACCAATTAGAACTTTTATGAATTTTATTTATTTATTTAAATAATTCCATTAACCCAATTGAGGCCAATTGAGGCCAATTAAGGACAATTCAGGGAAATTCCGGCCAATTCAGATCAATTGAAGCCAATTCAGGCAAATTTACCCCATTTAGGCCAATTATGACATTCTTGGTAATATGGAAAATCTTCCATTTATGAAAATTATTCAATATAGGTAAATTATCACATTTTTGGTCAATTAGGACAGTTATTCCATTTAACCTAGTTAGGTCATTTTGGATGTTTTGGTTATTTAGCCATTTATTCCATTTTGTCAATTTAGGTCACTAAGCCAACTAGGCCAGTAGGCCATTAGTCTGATAGGCAATTTGGCCATTGGGTCATTAGTGCATTGGGCCAATATTTCAATTGACATATTGTACAAAATAGGGAAATTTTGCAACTGGCTATAAATCCATTAGGTAAACTCGAAAATTGACCATCAGGTTATCGGGACAATCAACCAATATGACACTAGGCCATTTAGACATTAGACCATTAGTTTGGTAGGCCATAATGCCATTAGTCTATTATTCTATTACCAAAATTTTCCAGTATGACATTAGGCCAATTATTCTATTATTACATTTGGTCATTAGTCCATTGGGAAATAAGGGAATTAGGCCATTAGGCCAATTTCCCATCAATCATTTTGCTATTAGGCCATTAAGACATTAGTCCATTATCTCATTATTCTGTTAGGTCATTATTCCATGTATTCCAATTGTCCATTAGGCCATTAGGGTATTACGTCATTAGGGAAATTATCCAATTGGCCATTACAACAATTAGTCTTTAGACCAATTGGTTAATAAGCCATTAGGCCGATTTTTCATTTGACCCATTGGACATTAGGCCATTAGGACATTATTCCTTGATTCAGTTTGGACATTAGGCTAATAGGCCATTAGGAAATTATCCAGCATCCCATTTTTCCATCGGGCTAGTAGTCCATTAGTCTATTATGACATTTTAAATTGTTATTGGGAAATTTATTTTGAAATAATTAATTACAATAAAACTAAAATGTCATCATGAAAATATAACTAAGTTTAATTATAAATATATATTTGATTTATATTTATATTAAACAACATGGGTCATATCATCCTACAGCAGTGTATTGCACCCCCAATTATGATAATACATTATTGAATTTTTTATTTTATTTTTCCAGATGAATACTAAAAATATTAAAAACACTTAAGAAGAATAAAATTTTCAATGAAAACAATTGAAGATTAAAAATTCATTAAACTCATCATTATTCAAAAATGAGATCATTTTTTGATATTGTTTTGTGGGATAATTGGGGAATATTGGTACACCCTCTAAATCAGAGCCAACTTTACTTTTCTAATAAATATATGACTCATTATTATATGATCATATAAACTCCCCATTATTTATCAACCTTGACTCCACAGTAGCTTCACTGTTGGAGAATTTAATTTGAAGCTGCAATGAACATGTGACATCATATAAATACCAAAATAACAAGGATACGAGTTCTAAAAATATTCATACCCATATATCTTTCCATGAGTTCTAATTGATATAATTGATGTTATTCATCCTTGAGACTGGTTACATTGGAATTATTTTTTTTACAGGGATAGTGTTCCCATGACACTTCAGCACTGATCGACATTTTTAACTATCATATGATGAGTTATATTGTAGTACACCATTATGTGATTTTGCAAATTCCAGGGTTAATGCAAATGGTTAATCCCTAACTTCATACTATAAGTTCATAGTGAATAATATCAATGGAAAAAAGTATTAATTATGTCACAATACAATAGGAAAAAAAATATGTGATATAATTTAACACAATTCTAATAAAAACTGAATCCATGCCGAAATTTGGCTATTCTAAATCTATGGGTTTTTCTTGAATCCACAACCTTGAAGGATGTTCCTATTATAATGCATTCACTATATGATATTCATGCTAGAGTGTGGTTGCTAAAGGAACATAATAATCATATCCAAGTCTGATAGTATGAAATGGAGGCAACGTCGACATTGATGGATAAAGGTAGTATGGATGGGATTCATCAAAGGATATAGATATGGTAAAAATGGTTACATCCCTGGTGGTGGAATAGACATGGTTTGTGAAGAAGAGTGTAATTTATATGATAATGGATTCATGGGTGGGAAAATCCTTAGAGGCTCAAGTGGATGATGAAAAGGTGTGGAAGATGGGGTTTCTAGTTGTGGGTCAGGGTGAGAATGGGTAATACGGGTGCTCCTTCTTGATTTATTAGCACCCCAGTCAAACTCATACTAGTAGACTGAGTAGGAGACAAATCTGGTACAATATAATTCCCCTAAAAAGATTATAAATAATTATAACTGAATTTTATGTGTAATTTAGAATAAAAATATTATAATTATTATACCCCCTAATGGAACTAGAGAAACCAACCCTTGCTCTCACATCTGTCAATCATCATCAAATATTCACTTACTTTTAACTTCATAAATATCATTCAAAATATCCATAAGAAAGAAATGTACATTTTTTAGAAAAGGTTTTTAAAAATCATGCATAAAATGTTGAAGTCAATGAAGTCATAATCATTTTCATAAAAAAAATTAGAAACAATATTTTAATTAAATATTATACACTTTTTAAAAAATGTTTTAAACTCTAGTTTTTTATTTCAAGAAAAAATTATTAAATGAAATGATAATATAAAATAATAAAATAAACATATCATTCCATAAATAAACTATATTAAATTAACTATAGTATTACCAACTAGGGAATCACACATTACAATAAAATAAATGAACATTGAACATATATAGTTGCATATATATATAACCCACCTTTACTCTAGGTTCAACATAAACTATCACAGTGGGACAATTTGAATCATCAAATGAAATATTTTTTTCAACACCAATGGGGGTTCTAGTGGTGTAAATTACCACCCCACAATCATGAAATTTATTTCTTGGTGTTACATCCAAAATTACACCGTAATTAGGCCTTAGATGATCTTTCACATAAAACACTTGTTTTTTCCTTTGATGCCAAAATTTATGGTTCATTAGTATCCAAAAACTGACTCATGAAAATAACTCTAAATCCACTTTCATAAATAAATGTACCATGTGATATCATTAAATAATTCCATTTAGATTTCTTCATAGTGACAAGAAAATATCTTTAGTAATCCAATAAAAATATTTTCATAAAAATGGATAATAAGAAACATTTTCATTTCAATGTCTACAATCTGATGCACATGCATAATGGACCATCGTATTTGTTAACATAATTCCATCATTATGTGTTCTCATTTTCACCACTCAATCCATTGAAAAAAATTTATACCCACTGATTATTAAAAAAATTTCTTCATGAACAAATAAATTGAGAAACAAATCCAACACTATTAATTCTTGATAAAAATATTCAATTGGTAATATCATTTTATAGAATAATTATGTAAAATAAAATTAAATAAATATTGATATTTTACTTTTATTTAAAGTACAATTATACTACAGATTTAAACTATGAAGGGATCTTTTTTCTAAGCATAGCCTCTCTCATAACCAAAGGAAGAGATTAATGAACAATAAATATAATTTTATTAGGATCCATACAAAAATTCATAATTACATATCATAAAACATGTGAAAATAAATAGTATCAGGTAACATACAAAAATTCAAATTACTCACGTGAAATAATCTTATAAAAAGCCCAAATTAAACAAGACTATAACAAGTGTCATACCACTCCATTCAAGGATTATTGAATCCAATGTATATGACACAATAATTCCTCCTATATTGCATGGATAAAGAAATAAGGTGTCAATTCCCCCATATATCGAATCGCCTTATCTTATTGATAGGTTTTGTCTCATTCTCACTTCCGAAAAATACATTAGACAAAAATCCATACATTATTTAGGTAGATATCTTCTAAAAATGGATCCTTTTGGAGGATTCTTAATAAGACATAAGATTTCATTGCGAACATATTTTATTTAATGTTATACATCCAGAAAAAAAGAAACATGTCCCCTAAGAAATGATTCAATTAGAAGATGAATTGTTAAATGAAACATGCCATTGTCAATTTATGTAGGATTTCTTTCAAACTCAAACAAAATTAATGGCACCACTTTCTTAATTTTTATCAATATTTACATAGATATACTTTTAGAATAGTTTTATCTAAATATTTAGAGAGAAGAATCACTTCCACTATTACATTATTGGATAGTAAATGTAGGATATCTATTGTATTAAATTAATTTAGTATGATGAAATAGTCCTATGTTTTTAGATGTATCAATTTCAACTCTCGTATGTTGAATCATTTAGATATGTTACATAAATAGATATCAAAACCCATGATATTATCCAATAAATCAAAAAAATTAATTTTATCTAAAATATTTATCACATAATAATAAGATGGAACAATCCATTTGTTTTAAAAAATACAAAAAAGATGCAATTCTGATTGAATACGCCAATCCAACAAGTTTAGACTAGATCAGAAGTCATAATTTGTCTCAACATTGATATTTTGACTAATTTAATACAATACTTCATTTATATTCTTCACAATTTTAATTACATATAAAAAATTATGTAAAAAAATGGTGAAATGATATGGAAACTAAAAAATGGAAACTTTCCAATTTCAATTATAATTAACTTTAATTTTTTATATTCTTTGACTTTTAGATTTATTCTTACATTTCCCAATTGAAAAACTAAAAAAGTCACATTGTTATGATCATCACGACCTAACATATGTGGAAGTGTCTGTTCATCTCCAGGAATACTATCAATCTTATGAAAATAATACATGTATTGATAATATATTGGAATGAACCATCAAATACCAGTGAAACAAAACTATGATGACATTTAACCCTTATCGATCATGAATTCAAAATAAAAATATGATATCATATTTTTTTCATTCATTCTCGAGATATACATCTTTGGTGAAAAAAGGATATAATTTAAAGCCCATAGTAGGGTAGAAAGCATCTGAATTGTATCTGAAGATGAAGCATCAAATGTGTGCAGATCCATATCCCAAGGATTCTTTAACTCAATTATTAAATGTTTCAAGTATAGATGTATATAATTGATAGGATTAAAAGTCATAGATATTATTATACTGAATAAATGAAAGGTTTCTTCATACATATCCATAGGTAAATAATTTAAACTTGAATAAAAACCTACCATTTGTTTTGATAGGTACTAATCTTACCAAACTAATTAAACCCATCATAGGATAGACTCATCCTCAACTTTCAGACATCATCTAAAAAATTAAGATATTGTGCCTCAAATATTCTTACCATATTTATCCAACTATAGGATGAATGAAATCATCGTTACAATTATTTATCCCCACATAATTTCATCGCTTATTTGTTTATATTTCAACCTACATGAGTAGATATTGAATCATTGAAATCAATGGAAGGTTCACCAGAATTTTTTTGGCACACGATATGGTTTGAATCTGCATTTTACTTCCATTTCTATGTATCAAATTATTTATTATCACTAAAGTAAGTTGTTTCCTCCTAAAACAAAATACTATGTCTCTATAAATAAATAATTTTCTTAGTATAAAATAGGAGATGATTAATTATATACCATCCATTATAATGATTTGACAGAATATCTGCACCATCAGGAAGAATGTCCTTCAAAAATATATTAATATACTTTATGTCGGTATTAGAAATCCTATAAAGGGGTTTAAATGATAAAACCACTTTAAATATTCCTACTTTTTAATTTTAGTACATACAATACATACATAAGTTATCAAATCATCAATTAATTTTTTTACCCTCTCAACATCATCATATTCTGTATTTTCTTCAGATATATTGATATAATTTCCTTATTACACTAGAATACTATCTCACTCATGATGACGAAGAAAATGGAAACCGATCAAATATCAAATTTTACATTTCACTCTTTCCGTTCCCATTATGATTAGTGAAATATTATCTTGTCCCTCCACTGCGATATACAAAATAACGGTTTATTTGAAATCTTGGTTTTTTTATATGGTTGATAAATTTTTACCATTTCAATTATTTTCATCCAACATAATTAATAAATGGACACTGTATAGGACCTCTATATATAAAATTGTTAGTTATAAAATCTAAAAAAATATCCAAATCATTTTGAAACTCACTCAAAATCTAATAAGTATGATACATTCTTCTTATATCGAATCTACTACTATGGAGAAAAGTTATCTCCCATTCAACAATTTATACCATAATTTAAAAAATTAATAAAATAAATTTGAATATAAAATTAGCGAAATCCTGCTAGTAGAATGAAAATGTGTGAATAAGAGAAAAACATATGCTATTAGTAATTCCAACATATTAAAAACTACAAATGTCTAAGACATTGAATGAGAAAAAATATTAAAAAATCAATTTATATACATTCCTTTAATAAAATTGTTACTAAAACGTCTATATTTTTATAATGAAATTAATAAAATTAAATAAACATGTCTTTGTAAGGTTAAACATATAATCAAAAATAACTGAAATGTGTCATCCAACATCAAAACCAAAAATAATATTGTATAACAAAATCAAGTAAATTCTACCATAATTTATATACATATAAATAATATTCCAATAAAAATATCACAAAAACTATGATTTTTAAAATAAAATAAATATATCTAGAATGTAATAAAGGAGAGGGAGGTATAAAGCTGTATGATATATGAAAGACAACAGAAATTATTCCTTTCTAATTCCCAATGTAACTATTTTCATATAGATGTGTTAGAAAATGAATTAATTATATAAACATATTACCACAATAATGGAATGATCATGATCAATAAAAATACATATATATTAATTAATGAATTTTGATACAACAAATAAATTAAATCATTTAAATAAGTTATATAATGACTCATAAAAAATTGGCAACATTATTCGTGAAATTAACCACAAATTCCAATGATTGGAAAACTAGCAAATACATCATCTATTGAGATATCACATCCAATAGCCTCGTATAACAATATAAAGGAGCCCTGATCATTCCAGGAGTATAAAACTATTATCTCATAATTATAATTAATTAAATTATTATGTTATCCATTTTTAAAAAAAGAATCACCCATGATATATATATGTATGTATCATATGATATAAACCACCAACGAATAGATTGACCATTGAAAACTAACTTCCCTCAACTAGATCACACATACCTAATGTATAATTTCATTTAACAATCAACGAATTAGATATTCAATATATCTACATAAATTTATTAATTTAAATAGAAATAAATAAAAATAAGTAATAACATGTGGAGAATGGGAGGGAATATTTTTCATAATATAAGGTTAGTCCATTCAGCAACTAATAATCGGTTTTCAAATTAGAAAACCACTATTATATGGTTTTTATTAATAAACTAGTACTCCCATCATGGATATAAATTTAAAAATTAAACATCAATAAAAAATATTCAACAACAAAATTTGAAAGGATCAACCAAATTATAAACATTATATAAAAATACCAAAACTAAAACATCACACAAAAATTACAATATTTCATATAATCCAGAAGAATCATGACATAAACTTCATCTGATTAGGTATTCAAACATAGATAAAAATTAAAAACTATAAAATGTAAAATAGAATAAGGATTTTTAACTTCATATTAATTAATTTTGTTATCATAAAATAAATGAATTAGGGGAGAACACCGGGGGAGGAGATATGTTTATAGTCACTCAAGATAGGGAAGAATATGGATCAACAAGGGGGTGAATATGGATGAACGGGGGAAGGGGGGCTGGAAGATTAAGAAATTTTATGGGATTATAACTCAATGTTTTTTTAAAAATTAATTTCGATAGAATTACAATATCCATGGTTTACATAAAATACGGGTATAAAAAGGATCCAAAAAATCTTTTACCATAGTTTTAGTATACTATGGGTATATATTCAAGGGGATAGTACCATTTTTAAATATAGAAAATATATAATAATTGAAAAAGTATAATAATAAATTGTCTATAGTAATTTAAAAATAGATGTATAATGTTCCTTATATGGTATCTCGTAACACCCTAACATGATCCTTCTATTTTGAATCACAGTTCCACATATCCTCATGCCCACCTCCCTATATGGAATTAGTTTTGGAGTATAATTGAATGTTCATATCCATTTTTGGGAAGTGAATATAACTAGTACCATGTAACATAATTAGTAATAAATAAATAAATGGTATAATAAATAATTAGAGAAAAAATAAAAAACTGTAATATGTTTTACACCTCAAAAAATAGAAAATAGACACATAATGTGGAAAGGAAATTTATATTGTAAAACTATAGCGAATAAATAAATTATATTAACAATTGTGTATCTTAAAGATTATACAAGTCATTCCTTCATCATTATGCATCGTTTCTCTATTATAGTCTATAGTCCCATTTCCCTTACTCAGGTCCCTATATAAGAATCCTTCACACACATCAAGATGTTAGTGAAAGATGTTACTAAAAATATAGATTAGGAAACCACTACAGAATCCATAAAATGGGTTACCATTTCAAAAATTATATGTCATGATAATAAGAAATGTGGACAAAACAATAATAAACAAAGAATCATATACATGTGGTTTTGATACTATAAACACCACCAAAGACCCATGAGGATATCTTCTTCAGAAATATGGAGGAATGATGATCCATGACATTTATAGTGACCACAACTAGCTTCAAGGTTATTGGCATGACACTAAAAATCTACACGAAATTGATTGTACATGGTATTTGTAATCCACAAGGTATTAAGATAATAAAGTACTCAATAACATCAAGGTATTGATTTTGAAAACATTCTATAGAATCCTCCTGGAGTCAAGTTCCATCCATCAAAATGGAAATCATGCTTGATCATAATCAACCTTTCAAAAGATGAATAATCCCTCTACATGGTGTAATCTGTCAATTATAGTAATAGATCATGCGTACCAAGAACCAAGCATCCCAACAACAGATAATA
The DNA here is from genome assembly GCA_963277665.1 of Viscum album. Lineage (NCBI taxonomy): Eukaryota > Viridiplantae > Streptophyta > Magnoliopsida > Santalales > Viscaceae > Viscum > Viscum album. Next base: position 324,321,521 of record OY728127.1, read on the forward strand.
GACAACAAGGTAAGGAAAGATAACATACATCACATGACATCCAAAGAAATATGGTACCATTAGAATCCTCATGGTAATCAACATCAAACATGGAAATAAGCTACCATAATAAACCACATTAATCAAGGATCATAAACTAGTAACACAGTAATGCACACTACCAAAAAAAATAAACATCAATAGAGAATAAGAAAAATTCTAATAGAATAATATAATAAAGGGAACTAGTTTTTATAAGATCCAAAAGTTTAACTAAATTAATGCATTAAGGTTGAAATAGTTATGGCCAAAATTCCCCAATTAATCATAACTCGATCCACAACCACATGTTTCCCGAATTAAGCCTATCTCTAAGGATTCCTAGAACTGATTCCATTCAATTATTTTAGAATCAAATTGATACATCATATGAAATAATTTTTTCTATATTATGGTGAATAAAAATAATCTAGATAGTTCAATATTATCCTAAAAATAATTCCTTATTATTTCATAGAGAATAATTACAATTACACATGTCATAATAATCTCTCTCTAGAGTAATTATGGATAATTGTTAATAATAATTTTTTCCTCTCTTTCATAGATTAAAAAAAATCATTTAAGGGGTCTTTATTAAATTTTTCTAGAGGAATAGAATAATATTATTTATAGATTATCATGAATACAAAAATGTAATAAAAATACCTACCTATAATAATAACCCATTGAGAAATGATGATCTATTGAATATAAGAGATAGTTAGAGTTTATCTATAAATAGAATATTAGAAAAATTAGTTTGTTCAGTTAGGAGTACATAACATATCTTACATAAAGGAATTTTTAGAAATCACCAGCCTCAAAAAATGTCATGAATAAATTAATGAACAATTAAATCCATTTTTAAGAAAAACTAATGGTTGCTAAAATATTTGTAACACCCCATGTAAATAAAGAATATGACATTTTTATATTTATCCCTATTTGTGAATAAAATTTTAATATTAATTTAAAGGGAATTCTATGCTTGATGGCTTACCCAATACGCAACAACGGGTTCATTTGAAATCTTACATTGCACTATAATAATAAAATAATATTATTTTAAATGGTAGTTAACGCCTAGACGTTGTAATGGAGGGAATGAACAGAACTAACTACAAAATGATTATATATGTTTGTCAAATATTTTTACTTTTTACAATAAATGTTAGAGGATTAAAAATGTGAATGAATTCAATTTTAAGCGTAAACATTCTAATACTCTTTAGATGGTCGATTAACCGCCTTTTGATGGCGATCCTCTTTTAAATCCACTTTTTGAAAATTTTATGTGTTATATTTTGACTAAATAAAATTATTCTTTAGAATCAGGACATCAAAATTTACTTTGTGTAAATTTTTGGTATTTTTCCGAAAAAGTTCAATTTTTAATGAATAGTGAAAAATGTTGTAGTTTTATTCAAAACCTCATTTTAATCTAATTTATTTATATGATTAGATTTTCTTTTTAGTTGGTTTTAAAGTGAAATTAGAATATATTTTTACCATCTAATCCAATTGTGGTCGTTGGAATTAATTTCACTTTGAAATCGGACTTAAACTAGTGACAATCTTTTAATACATTTTGTTTCATAAAAACACGCTATTTGTTTTGACAGTGGGAATTAATTATTAAATTAATTAATGCAACTTATATGTTTTGAATTTTATAAAATAGACATCATTTTTGAATTCATAATATCAAATATATCTTAGGGTGAATTTTTTGTAATTTTCTGAAAAACTTCAATTTTTGATGAATAGTGAAACCACTAAGTGGTACTTATAAAAACAGATTTTCCGTTTAAATGAAATTTTGCCATCTTTGTGTTTTGAATTTAAAAAATCCAAAATACATGGTTGTCATTAATAAGTAAAATGTGGTTCAATGGGATTAAAATAGTTTTTGTTGAATAGTAACTTATTAAGTTTTTAATCGTGATTAGAGGTAATTAGTGTAGTTTAAGGTAAGAATAATGTTTTAATAAAATGAAATGACCTAGACACATGTCCTACCATCATTGTATGTGTCATTGACGACCAAGAAAAACCATGGGTGAACTTGGGGACCCCATGGAGCCACTTTGGTTGGGAAATGACATAAATAACTTTTTATTTAATTTTAAAGTAAAAATGACACAAACATGAAATGTTTTACTAAAACAATTGTTACATGGGGTTATACAATTAAGATTTTTGACTATAAATATTCATTAAAAATATAAAACTATTTCATACATCATGATATTTTTTTATAATTTTTAGACATTAAATATATTAAATTATTCATGACATCATAATGATGCAGCGATTACCTCATTAATAAAGGATTTAAATAAAATGGAATGATAATGTAAAATATAAGACCTAAACATGACCAAAACCTATTGGATGGGTTGATTTAGAACCCTTATCACCTTATCCTCGAAACACATCAATTTGGGACCATTAAAATCTGAAACTCATTCTAAAATAAAGTAACATTTCTTTACTTTCCAAGAGTGCCCCTCCTCTCCTCTTATAAAAAGCCCCCACCTCTACCTCTTTACCCATACTTCCAAAGCCTTTGTCATGGAAAAAACCTTCCCATTTTGTATCTCCACATCGCTATCTAACTCCTAGAAGCCTCACTTTGGGCAGAAGTCTTCCCAAGGAAGCCTTTGAGCTCAAACCAAAGGAAGTTACCCGATTTTAAGGTAATGTCTTCACTTGAGTCCTTTTGTTTTATTTTGCTTCTCCAACCCCCTAAACTCTTTTTATTCATTTATTTCGTAACAACTTAAGTATATTAAATATACTATAATGATTTCATAATAATTATTAGAGCTACACTTACACACACCTACATCTAATGGTTAAAGAACATACTGTTTCTGTGGATGGAGAATTTCTGCCTCACGAAACGATGAGTGTTCAACACTCATATAACACCTTCAAAGGAGGCCATTAAGATGTCACTATATTTATATATGATATATAATATGTCTATGTTTTATTTAATCTTCTTTATTTTTCTTTTGTGGCATACCTTTATGGTTTCCATTGTAGGTAAACACGATAATTTCATTTTAGGAAGTGCGGGCTACTGCCCCCTCAAAGTGATTTGATTCGTTAATGCCATATGTGGGACGTATAAAGGATGGATTTAAAGTTATTATATATGATTTATGTTACATATAAATGATTAATATAATTATGTAATTAAAATATACATATCTTTCATTTAGTTTTAATTCCATTAATATGACATAGAAATGAAAGTAGCGTTCATGCCTACGTACGGCTTACCATCTCCATGAACGGTGCATTTCATTTATTTCCTATAAATGATTTTTTAATATTATAAATACATGTATATTCTGGATATATATTATATATATTATATCCAAATCATGAATTTCATTCTGGATATAATGAAACTTTGACCACACGAACAACATGTAATTGTAAGAAGTCCACTTTCGACTTAAGAACCAAATATCGACAAAACAAACATTATTAACGTAAATGATTACATAATGTTTATAACATAGTAATAAGTGATATAAAAGGAATAATTAACTTGAAAAAGGTTCTTAAGTAATTAAAAATTAACTCATATTTATTATTTAGGAGATTAAAGAACGATCGAGTCAAGTCGGACCCGAGGTAAGGGATCCTACCCCTCTCTTTCTTTTTAAGTACACTCTTTTATGTCATTCCTTTTAAGCTCATATTTCTTATTATTGGGATGTTCTTTTATATTAATCCTACTATAATTTTTATGTTCATATGTTTAGAGACCCTATTTCTTCTCATCAATCCATTTTGGGAAGTTTTGAGTGGCGCCGTTAGGCTGCCGAATTTTCGTTCGGGATCCTACCCCTCTCTTTCTTTTTAAGTACACTCTTTTATGTCATTCCTTTTAAGCTCATATTTATTATGATTGGGATGTTATTTTATATTAATCCTATTGTACTTTTTATTTTCATATGGTGAGAGACCCTATTTTCTCTCATCAATCCATTTTTGGATGTTTTGAGTGGCGTCGTTAGGCTGCCGAATTTTCGTAAGGGATCTTACCCCTCCCTTTCTGTTTAAGTACACTCTTTTATGTCATTCCTTTTAAGCTCATCTTTATTATGATTGGGATGTTCTTTTATATTACTCCTACTGTAATTTTTATGTTCATATGGTTAGAGAACCTATTTTCTCTCATCAATCCATTTTTGGAAGATTTGAGTGGCGCCGTTAGGCTGCTGAATTTTCGTAAGGGATCCAACCTCTCTCTTTCTTTTTAAGTACTCTCTTTAATGTCATTTCTTTTAAGCTCTTATTTCCTATGTTTGGGTATGTTCTTTTATATTCCTCATACATTAATTTTATGGTAATATTATGAGCGACCCTATTTGATCTCATAAATCCATTTTTGGACGTTTTAATTGGCGTCGTTAGGCTGCCGAGTTTTCGTAAGGGATTTTTTCATCTCACTTTTATTCCCGTGACATTTATGCTACGTTTTCCAATATTTCCTTTGAGTGGTGTATGTACTGTCCATTATTATAAACCTTGTGTATTATAATATCATTTATGGGTATTTATGTTTTCATTGTATGACCCTTCTTCCATGGGGTGTACGTTTCGAAAGTTACCCAACTCGGTAAGGGGACATTTCACCCTCCCCTTTTTAAAATACTTCTTTTGTTATGTCTTTTAATTTACATATTATTATTTTTGGATATGTTCTTCTATATCCTTATTTATGTAAATTTTATTTCCATGTGATGAGATACCATTCACTCTCTCATCGCCTAATTTTCTGAATTTTGAAGTGACGTCGTTAGGCTGTCGAATTTTTACAAATGAACGTCTTAACCCAATTTCGATTTCTTTGGTTTCAACTTGTACTTCTTGAACATGTCATACTATGAATATGTGTGAATGACCTCTGATTGTTTCACACTTAATATCCATTTATATTGGTTTTATTTATATTTATCACACATAATTATTTGATAGATTTATCCTTAATTTAAGGATACCATCTTTATAATGGATTTCATCTCAATTTACATTTCCATTGAGACTTCATTGTTGTTATGTACCAATTCACTCTTATATGGTGTGTATACTTTCCTTTGACATATTATATCATGAATCCCTTTATTCTCATGATATTATAAAGTTTGAATTAAATGTTATTATGCAATTATTTGTATTCAAGAGTCTCTCATTTTGTTAAAAACTCTTTAACAAAAATATCGTTTTAAATGTTTTAAAGATTTATTATTCTAAACCCTTATCATTAATGTCCACGTTTTCAAAGTGGTTTTCAGTATTTATTTATATGGACATTAATGTTTTAAAATTATAATTCCAATAAAAGCTTCAAAGTGGTATGGGACACTTTGATTCAAAAATCTCTTTTAAATGATTTTTGAAAATGGATTGATTAATTCAATATCTTGGAATTACTTATTTTTATTGAAAATGAAATGTTGTTATTGAAATGTTTATATTTTAAATATATTATGTGTAATGATGGTACTTGGACATTTTACGGGTGGTTACGTGATAAACCATATGATGGGTGGTGTCGCGAATGCCAGGACGGGTGGTTACGTTATAACCTCCAATTCATTGGGTATGGAAGTTGTCTGTATGGATATTCCATTAATTATGTGTGGATGTTGACCGTATGGTTATTCCATTTAAGTATGTTTATGTCCCAAGTTACCTTTATATGTTATGTGTTCTTTATAGGGGTTTTATGGTAATATTTTGGGTACAAAAGGGTATGTACTGATATTTTATTCAGTGAAGAGTTTTTATTACTTTCTAAAGGTGAACGGTATTACTTTGATAAAGTATACATGGTTTACTTGTTTCTTTGAAAAACTAAAAGTTTTCATTCATTATGAATCCCTTGCTGAGCTTTTTATGCTCACCCCAAGTTTTTTTTTTGAAATGTTTTTCACATGACTTAATGTGGAATAGGGTCAAGGATGGGATCAAGGGAAAGTCATGCTATCTAAAACATGGAACTAGACATGTTTCTTTTAAAGAGTTTTTATTTTATGGAAACTTAGTAGAAGTGTCTACTTTGTAATCTTTTGAGATGTAATAGTTATGACCTAATTCTCTAAAACTCTAAACCTTAAAATATCCTCAATGTGAATTATTCATTTAATTCAATATAAAGTAAGGTTTAAGGCTAGGGCCTTATAGTTGGTATCAAAGGTCGGTTTAGATAACTTTAGAGGTTAGGGTATTCTTTAAGCATAAGTGACATTACCAAAATGGTTAGGATTTCAAAAAGAGTCAATGTTTTTAGATAAAGTGAATGAGTAAGTATATCTTCCTCATTAGTACATGATGGTTTTGTTGATATACTCACACTGACCTTTTTGGTTTTAGTAAATGGATGGATATAGCAGGCACCAAAGTGACAATAGGTTTGAAGGAAACTGTGGTGGTTCTCTGATTAAGAGACTGGATGAAATGGGGGATTCAATGAGGAAACTCATGGTTGTTCTAAACCAACTATCCAGGAGTCATGATCAACCACTTGAACCTTGGAATGATTTGTAATGCATCATGTACAAGATGACCAATCGATGTGGAAGTTCAGGTAATAATTATAAAGGTAACCATTAGAGTTTATATGATCCTTAATTTTGAGGTAATTATGGGTTATTATATATAATGATGGAAAATTAAAGGCATGAGATAAACATCAGGTTAAAATATGTTATGATTATTTTTGAAGATTTTATCTCGTTTTGGGGAATGTTTTAATAATTATATAGTTTTGGAAAAAGGACAACACGCAGACCGTGTGACAACCCATCGCGTCGGACAAAGCTGTGGGAATTGAACACACAACCAAAGTGTGGTGGTATTTATCTCCTACCAATGGACTACGTGAAGCCCCTAGTTATTTTGACTACATATTTTTAGTTAGATGATTTTATGAATTAAGAGTAAGTTGATTTTGGGTTATCTCTGGAAATTATTAACCTATCATGGAGGATATGTGATTAGGTTAATTACTTTTCAATACGAGACTTTAAGAGCAACTGATGTTATTTGGAGATTAATGATATGATTTAACTTGGAATACTATGTGATTAAATCCTTCAAATATTTGGGTTTCAATCTTATTTTGGTTTACTTATGGTCTTCGTTGAACTTTGGGTTTTGTTGGAAAAATTTTGGATATTAAGAACAGACTTTCTTTTTATAAAGGGTTATCCTTTTCTGGATTATCTGATCTTGTACTAACCTTTTTGGTTTTGGTTCTGGTTAAAGTATAAAGACATGGGAAGTATATAGTTCTCTTTTTTGGATTAGGTGATTCTCAAGAAGTTGATTATAGTACTCTTAATGTGAACAAGTCTTCCTAAATACTCGTCTTTTGGAGAAAATATGAGTTTGATTAAGGAATCTAGTAAAAGTTGAAAGTCTACATGACAAGTAAGTATGTTTCATTATGATTTAGTTAAGCTCAAAAATAAATTCCTCAATAAAAATTAACTTAAAACAAAAATGTTGTCTGTTAACTTTTCCTACTGGAGAATCGAATATCGTTTAACCAATCACAATTTTGTGATTTTCTTATGGTTAACTTTCTCCTAGACATGTTTACTATCACTCCCCATCAGAAAATGACCATTTGTTTTTTCCTCCATGTCCATATTTTCATACATGGAATCCTAGTATGGGTTAACTCGGGTGACCTTTGTACTTACCTTTCTTTCTTTTAAAGTGATAGTTTAATTTACTCCTTTTCTGATGTGGGACTTTCAATGGGGTTTTCAAGCCCAATTTTGAAATTGTGAGGACGCGATTCCCAAAAGGGGGGAAGGATGTAACACCCCAGGTAAATAAAGAATATGACATTTTTATATTTATCCCTATTTGTGAATAAAATGTTAATATTAACTTAAAGGGAACGCTATGCTTGATGTCTTACCCAATACGCAACAACGGGTTCCTTTGAAATATTACGTTGCACTATAATAATAAAATAACATTATTTTAAATGGTAGTTAATGCCTAGACGTTGTAATGGAAGTAATGAACAGAACTAGCTACAAAATGATTATATATGTTTGTCAAATATTTTTACTTTTTACAATAAATGTTAGAGGATTAAAAATGTGAATGAATTCAATTTTAAGCGTAAACATTCTAATACTCTTTAGAAGGTCGATTAACCGCCTTTTGATGGCGAACCTCTTTTAAATACACTTTTTGACAATGTTATGTGTTATATTTGACTAAATAAAATTCTTCTTTAGAATCGGGACATCAAAATTTACTTTTTTGTAAATTTTTGGTATTTTTCCGAAAAAGTTCAATTTTTAATGAATAGTGAAAAATGTTGTATTTTAATTCAAAACCTCTTTTTAATCTAATTTATTTATATGATTAGATTTTCTTTTTAATTGTTTTTAATGTGAAATTAGAATATATTTTTACCATTTAATCCAATAGTGGTCGTTGGAATTAATTTCACTTTGAAATCGGACTTAAACTAGTGTCAATCTTTTGATACATTTTGTTTCATAAAAACACGCTATTTGTTTTGACATCGGGAATTAATTACTTAATTAATTAATGAAACTTATATGTTTTTAATTTTGTAAAATAGACATAATTTTTGAATTTAGAATATCAAATATAGCTTAGGGTGAGTTTTTGGTAATTTTCTGAAAAACCTCAATTTTTGTTGAATAGTGAAACCACTAAGTGGTACTTATAAAAACTGATTTTCCATTTAAGTGAGATTTTTCCATCTTTGTGTTTTGAATTTAAAAAATCCAACATACGTTGTTGTCATTAAGAAGTAAAATGTGGTTCAATGGGATTAAAATAATTTTTGGTGAATAGTAACTTATTATGTTTTTAATCGTGATTAGAGATAATTAGTGTAGTTTAAGGTAAGAATAATGTTTTAATAAAATTAAATGACCTAGAAACATGTCCTACCCTCATTAAATGAGTCATGGCAGACCAATACAAACCATGGGTCAACTTGGGGACCCCATGGGGCCACATTGGTTAGGAAATGACAAAAATAACTTTTTATTTAATGTTAAAGTAAAAATGACACAAACATGAGATGTTTTACTAAAACAATTGTTACATGGGTTTATACAATTCATATTTTTGACTATAAATTTTCATTATAAATCTAAAAAGATTTCCTACATCATGATATTTTTTTATAATTTTTAGACATTAAATATATTAAATTATTTATGACATCATGATGATGCAGCGATTACCTCATTAATAAATGATTTAAATAAAATGGAAATATAATGTAAAATATAAGACCTATACATGTCCATTACCTATTGGATCGGTGGATTTAAAACCCTTATCACCTTATCCTCGAAACACATCAATGTGGGACCATTAAAATCCTAAACACATTCTAAAATAAAGTAACATTTCTTTACATTCCAAGAGTGCCCCTCCTCTCCTCTTATAAAAGGCCCCCACCTCTACCTCTTTACCCACACTTCCAAAGCCTTTGGCTCAGCCAAAACCTGACCATTTTGTATCTCCACATCCCTCTCTAACTCCTTGAAGCCTCACTTTGGGAATATGTCTTCCCAAGGAAGCCTTTGAGCTCAAACCAAAGGGAGTTACCCGATTTTAAGGTAATGTCTTCACTTGAGTCCTTTTGTTTTATTTTGCTTCTCCAACACCCTAAACTCTTTTTATTCATTTCTTTTGTAACAACTCCAGTATCTTCAATATAATAGGTTGTTTTTATAATTAGGATTCGAGCTACACTTACACACAGCTACATCTAATGGTTAAAGAACAAATTGTTTCCGTGGATGGTGAATTTCTGCCTCACGAAACGATGATTGTTCAACACTCATATAACACCTTAAAAGGTGGCCATTAAGATGTCACTATATTTATATATGATATATAATATGTTTATTTTTTACTTAAGCTTCTGTATTTTTCTTTTTTGTCATACCTTTATGGTTTCCATTGTGGGTAAACACGATAATTTCATTTTTGGAAGTGCGGACTACCGCCCCCTCAAAGTGATTTGATTCGTTAATGCCTTATGTGGGACGTATAAAGGATGGATTTAAAGTTATTATATATGATTTATGTTACATATAAATGATTAATATAATTCTTGAATTAAAATATAAATATCTCTCATTTATTTTTAATTCCATTAATATGACATAGAAATGAAAGTAGCATTCATGTGTACGTACGGCTTACCGTCTCCATGAACGGTGCATTTCATTTCTTGCCTCTAAATGATTGTGTAATATTATAAATAAATGTATATTCTGGATATATATGATATATATGATATCCAAATCATTAATATCATTCTGGATATAATGAACATTTGACCACACGAACAACATGTAATAGTAAGAAGTCCACTTTCGACTTAAGAACCAAATATCGACAAAACAAACATTATTAACTTAAATGATTACATAATGTTTATAACCTAGTAATAAGTGATATAAAAGGAATAATGAACTTGAAAAAGGTTCTTAAGGAAGTATAAATTAACTCAAGTTTATTATTTAGGATACTAAAGAATGATCGAGTCAAGTCAGACCCGAGGTAAGGGATCCTACCCCTCTCTTTCTATTTAAGTACACTCTTTTATGTCATTCCTTTTAAGCTCATATTTCTTATGATTGGGATGTTATTTTATATTAATAATACTGTAATTTTTATGTACATATGGTGAGAGACCCTATTTCCTCTCATCAATCCATTTTTGGAAGTTTTGAGTGGCGCTGTTAGGCTGCTGAATTTTTGTAAGGGATCCTACCCCACTCTTTCTTTTTAAGTACAATCTTTTATGTCATTCCTTTTAAGCTCATATTTCTTATTATTGGGATGTTCTGTTATATTACTCTTACTTTAATTTTTATTTTCATCTGGTGAGAGAACCTATTTTGTCTCATCAATCCATTTTTGGAAGTTTTTAGTGGCGTCGTTAGGCTGCCGAATTTTCATAGGGGATCCTACCCCTCTCTTTCTTTTTAAGTACACTCTTTTATGTCATTCCTTTTAATCTCATATTTCTTATGATTGGGATGTTATTTTATATTACTCCTACTGTACTTTTTATTTTCATATGTGGAGAGACCCTATTTTTTCTCATCAATCCATTTTTGGAAGTTTTGAGTGGTGTCGTTAGGCTGCCGAATTTTCGTAAGGGATCCAACCTCTCTCTTTCTTTTTAAGTACTCTCTTTTATGTCATTTTTTTAAGCTCATATTTCTTATGTTTGGGGATGTTATTTTATATTACTCATACTCTAATTTAATGGTCATATTATGATAGACCCTATTTGATCTCATAAATCCATTTTTTGGATGTTTTAAGTGGCGCCATTAGGCTGCCGAGTTTTCGTAAGGGATTTTTTCATCTCACTTTTATTCTCGTGACATTTATGCTACGTTTGCCACTATTTACTTTGAGTGGTGTATGTACTGCCCATTATTATACACTTTTTGTATTATAATATCATTTATGGGTATTTACATCTTCATTGTATGACCCTTCTTCCATGGGGTGTACGTTTCGAAAGTTACCCAACTCGGTAAGGGGACCTTTCACCCTCCTCTTTTTAAAAGATTTCTTTTGTTATGTCTTTTAATTTACATCTTATTATGTTGGGATATTTTCTTCTATATCCTTGTTCATGTAAAGTTTCTTTCCATGTGATGAGATACCATTCACTCTCTCATCACCGAATTTTCTGAATTTTGAAGTGACGTCGTTAGGCTGTCGAATTTTTACAAATGAATGTCTTAACCCAATTTCGATTTCATTGGGTTCAACTTGTAATTCTTGAACATGTCATCCTATGAATATGTGTGAATGACCTCTTATTGTTTCACACTTAATATCCACTTATATTGGGTGTATTTATATTTCTCACACATAATTATTTGATAGATTTATCCTTAATTTAAGGATACCATCTTTATAATGGATTTCATCTCAATTTACATTTCCATTGAGACTTCATTGTTGTTATGAACCAATTCACTATTATATGGTGTGTATACTGTCCTATGACATATTATATCATGAATCCCTTTATTCTCATGATATTATAAAGTTCAGATTAAATGTTATTCTGCAATTATTTGTATTCAAGAGTCTCTCATTTTGTTAAAAACTCTTTAACAAAAATATCGTTTTAAATGTTTTAAAGATTTATTATTCTAAACCCTTATCATTAATGTCCATGTTTTCAAATTTGTTTTCAGTATTTATTTATATGGACATTAATGTTTTAAAATTATAATTCCAATAAATGCTTCAAAGTGGTATGGGACACTTTGATTCAAAAATCTCTTTTAAATGATTTTTGAAAATGGATTGATTAATTCAATATCTTGGAATTACTTGTTTTTATTGAAAATGAAATGTTGTTATTGAAATGTTTATATTTTAAATATTTTATGTGTAATGATGGTACTTGGACATTTTACGGGTGGTTACGTGATAAACCGTATGACGGGTGGTGCCCTGAATACCAGGATGGGTGGTTACGTTATAAACTCAAATGCATTGGGTATGGAAGTCGGCCGTATGGCTATTCCATTAAGTATGTGTGGAAGTTGACCGTATGGTTATTCCATTTAAGTATGTTTATGTCCCAAGTTACCTTTATATGTTATGTGTTCTTTATATGGGTTTTATGGTAATTTTTTGGTTACAAAAGGGTAAGTAATGATATTTTATTCAGTGAAGAGTTTTACTACTTCCTAAAGGTGAAAGGTATTACTTTGATAGAGTATACATTGTTTACTTGTTTCTTTGAAAAACTAACAGTTTTCATTCTTTGTGTATCCCTTGCTGAGCTTTTTATGCTCACCCCAAGTTTTTTTTTGAAATGTTTTTCACAGGACTTAATGTGGAATAGGGTCAAGGATGGGATCAAGGGAAAGTCATGCTATCTAAAACATGGAACTAGACATGTTTCTTTTAAATAGTTTTTATTTGATGGAAACTTAGTAGAAGTGTCTACTTTGTAATCTTTTGAGATGTAATAGTTATGACCTAATTCTCAAAAACTCTAAACCTGAAAAGATCCTCAATGTGAATTATTCATTTAATTCAATATTAAGTAAGGTTTAAGGGTGGGGCCTTATAATATTTATATTCCCTAATTAAATAATAATTTAATATTCTCTTTGAATTACTCATGAATACGATGGTTTTATAATCCATTATAATTATAATACAACCATTATAAATTGTAACAAAATCCATTCCCATGTTTTAACATTATTAAAATTATCAATAGAAAATTTCATGTTGATGAAGTGGAAATTTCAGTGATTTAGGTAAAAATAGTTACCCATAGGTATAGAGTATTCCCTTTGTAAGGGTAATGTAGTTTTACCCTTAAATGGTTGTTTACCATTATATTGGATTTGGAAAATATATGGTACCATAATGTATAACATGTAATGTAATGTCATGTGTTTTGGACTGAAGGATTTACCCTTATGTGAGAAGCTCATACCCTTATTCATGCTTTATAACTTATGGGTTACACTTAGACATTGACCAAATGACCCTTTCCCAGATCAATATTACCCCTAAATAATATATAGGAAACAATATATACACATATTAAATAGATATTATTCCACAATACTTCTAATGGGAACATTTAAAAAATGTAGAGGATATAGTCTTGTCCTTACATAGAAGTTGTTTATATTTAAGAAAGTTTTATAAAACTAGGGTTTCAATTATAAAAAACAAGTAAAAGGGAATTTACTAATAAGTGGGGGATTTGAAAAACTACATAACCTTACACAAAGTGTAGGTTTTTTGTGTTGGAATTAATTTACCTGAAATTTGTTTCTTGCAAAATACTTATAAATTATATTTAAAAGTGGGTTTTCATAACATTTAAGATCATGGAATATGAGAATTCTCCCAAAAAATGGATTATCATTCACACAATGTGTATCTAGAAGTATTTATCAATTAAATAAATCCATTGAGATAAAATGTAATAATTATTCACCCATGTATCCGTAAATATCTATCAATCCATTCATAAGATCTATATGATTTTTACCATCATATATTGGGGATATTTCTTTCATTGATCAATAATCTGTATTGGGTCCACATTGTATGATTCGCCTGGCTCTATCTCAACTTTTTCTGATTTGAGGACATGTGAATGATTGGGTATGTATCTCTAGTGCTGAGATACATTGAAAATAGTTTCCATAAGTTAGTAACATGAATGAACATAAAAATTATATTCCACTATACCAACCAAATTAATGATCTCAAATGGAAAAATTTAGAATGGGGATATCTTTCTTATATTTCCCATAACTCATATAAAAATATATAATACTGGGAAAACAATATATATTCTTCTTCCATAACTATTTTAGTTTTTGGTAATGAACAAATATTTTAATGATACATCCCACCTTCTTCGTAGTAATGTAGGTTCACCCAATAGTGAAGTTCTTAGACTGAGAAATATATTCCTCTCCATGTCATCAAATAATACATTGATCTCCTTCAGGTAAGTTGATAACATGAGATAAGTGATTATAAAAATGATATTAACACCTTGAATGATATCTAATTTAATGTCAAAACATATCATAGGTTGATTTACAGAGAAGCCATTTCGAAAGACATCTTGATAGAGATCCATGACTAGAAAAAATGTTGATCAGTTTTTCACTAATCCAACCAATATAGCCAATCCCACCATCTACACCATGAAAATACTAAGTTAACTCAAGTATGGACCTACTTTTCTACTCCCAATTTTATTCCCTTGTTATAATGTACCACCCTCCCTTTGGATATGTAAATGAGAACTGTTTTGTATATAAATCATTGTGAACCTATAATAAGGTCATACAGTCCATATCATGAATCTCATGGAAGCTCACCACTTCAAATATCTTGAAGCTCCATAGATGTCCATAAAAAGTTAATTATATTATAATCTGTTTGAGTCATTAAATATTTTCTACTTTCATACCCAATTGTCTATAAAGAAAAATTAGCATATAGGAAAACATGATCTGTAAGTCAATCCCAACAACAAACTGTATAGATATATGGGAATATGAATTCATAAATCATGGGAGATTATATCTTAACCTAAAAATCTCTTAGAGTGTCAACAAGGTGAATTATTACAACAATTATTCAACAAATTACTCAATGCCAGGTGTTCCTCTAGTTCCATAGAATGATAGTAAACTCTACAGTTGAATATAAAGGAATAGATGACAATAGTTCTTGACTCATACTCCCATGATAAGAACTAAGTGAAATTCTTCGGGCTAACTCATTGCTACAAACTAATCCTCATGGAACATCTAATATAATTTTCACTGTTAGGATTCTACATGTCTAAAGGTGAATAGGAACATTTTACCTTATGGAATCAGTCTGTCAACATATTTTATATAGTCCCATAAAACAACATCAATGATATTACTTTTATATCTTCATGGAATTCATTTATCACGATGTCATTATCTTAACCCATATATGGTATCAAGGAATGGATTCCATATGATATTACCTATAATTTTTTTTTTAAAACTCATAGTACTAACCAAATTATTGTCTGCATATATTATGAATAGACATTATATGTATACTAAAATAAAAAATTGTTGTCACTTCCACTAATTAATTACAACATAGTAATATCATAATCACATTTAAAGACATATATATCACACAATTTAGAATCTATCATGAATATATAGCACACATTGTGGTACTATATTTTATGGAATATTACATAGGACATCAATATATATGTATTTGGAATTTAACCAATTTTCCTAATAGTGAATTTTGAATCGATTAAAAATCATATAAAAAAGTAATAACTCAAATGTATTTGACTATTAGAAGGTCTATTACACATGAGTTATATTGTATCATGTAAACTCCAATTACTTAGAGCCACATAGTTATCCACTTTCTACCATGTCTTGTGTAATTCTAAAATATATATATATATATGAATTTATTCTTTGATCCCATATTTTTTAGTCCATGAACTAAACCACTAGGCATAAAATAGAGAAAAATATGACCTCAAGTGAACCTACCTTTAGAAATAAGGTTTTTGATGAGAAATGAGTGGGAATGTCAATAAATGGGGAGAATATAGACTTACTATCAAGACATAGATCAAATAATAAATTAATAAAAAATATAATATATAATTAGGGAAAATGGTGAAAACGAATGGTAATATAATAGTCACTCAAATGAAAAAATGCCAATCTCCCAGAGTGTAAATCAAAAAATACTTGTAAAATAAGACCTTGTAAATAAGTAAAGAGAACAATTTTTCTCCAAAAATCAATCAAGATCCAATTATTATATCCATGCCACTATACTCTAAAATTAGGTTTGATCCCCCTTTATATACTCATAACCCGATAAAAGAAATCGATACATGTATCTGGATTTCTATGTTAGGTGTTAGTAACAAACCCCAAAAACGAAAAATTTATATTTAATAGTCTTTCCCAAATAGAAAATTTTTATTCTACTATAATTATAATTTCAAAGGGAATCTTAAAATAATACTGTCACCTACTGAATGTTTTTTTCTAAACAAGACATCAAAAAACCGCATCAATACAAACATTGTCTCTATACAAAAATAGTTATCTAGAATGATTACAATGATATGAACTAGTTAAAGATAGTTATAATAGCATATCGAATCCATAAGTTATCATTTGGACTTTCAATTAGAACACAAAAGGTCCCAAGTTATCAATAATCTACAAATCCAAAAGACATATATTTTTAGGTGGATCCAATGTATCCTCAAGTAATTGAGATATGAATAGCCCTAAGGAAAAAATTATTCATAATTAAAAACATCAAAAATCATTTGAAGTCCTCATTCAAGGATCAATCATACAATGGTGGTCAAATTTCACAGGTATAAAGGACCAGACCAATAAGGGGAATATAATACACAACAAGGTAAATCAAGATAACATGCATAACATTGAATCATAAAAAAATTTTACCATCAAAAAAATAATTTGAATCATAATAAAACATTGAAATGATCAAATCTAACAAAACTATCAGATTTTATATCATATAGGTATAAAATGAATATTCCAACACCAACATGGAGTTACCATCAATGATTAAAAATAATTAACAAAGAATAATAAATTCATTGAAACAAATATATACAAGAGACCAAAATGGGAATGCACATCTTATATTAATGTTATTTATAGTTTTACCAAGTTTCATCAAGTAATTTTCACTTAAACCCCATCCATATGTTTTTCAGAAAAAAAAGTTCATTAAGTTCTCCTAAAATATATTCAATTATTTCATTTCAATAAGAAATTAAATCCTCATGTGTGATAATAGTTTCTCTAAAATAGTCACCTTGAAGAAACATGATATTCCCATATTATCATCATTTATAATTCTATTTTATTTTATTGAGAAATAAATATAATTCCACATGTTATAATAATCCATCTCCATAGAATAATCCAACATAAATATTGATAATAATTCCTTAATAATTCATAAATAATTAAAATATTTTTACCATTTAAGATATATTAACTTAATATCTATATATGAATGGAATAAGAATATTTTAAAATTTCATAGAGAGGTAAAATTAATATATTACCTACTTGGATTAATATCCCCTTTAGAAATGAACCTTTAAGGAATTGAGGAGAGTGTTTGTTTAGATATTCTTGGAAGATCATAAAATTGACTGTGTTCATTCAAAATGGATATACAGATCTTGTTTAATGGAATTTGTTGAAATCTAAAGCTGAGAATTAACATCACAAAAAAATTCCACAGAAGGTTAATGGAATTTTTTTAAAACATAATCAAAGGCTCACAGTATTGATATTCCTTATTGAAATTCATTATATAAATTTTTTTTCTTTTTAAATTATTATTAAATTAGATGTTTTCAAAATCCATTATAAATGTATTACCAAATATAATTGATTCAAAATAATAGATTCCCCAAATTTAAGGCATATTAAATCTTAGAAAATTACACATGTTAAAGAATATTAAATTCTATAAATTTGGGTAAAAATATTTACCTTTTTATATAGATTATTCACTATATATGTCTAAAATAATTTTACAAAGTTATAATTCATTACCTATTTTAAGGAATTATAAAATATATTTTACCCTAACATGGTTCCATGGTAGTACCCAAACAAGATAAAACATTTTTGATTTACCCTTACATAAGTAGTGATTACCCTAACATAAGATTTGTAAATCATGGGTTTCCCGTTTATAGCTACCATACTACCCTTGTTTAGGTTTTTTTACCATCAAGTGGAATATGGAAAAATCATAATTCATTTATTCAATGCCTATTATATTCTTATTACGGTAAAAATTGACATTATAGAGAAAATAGGAAATACACATAACCTCACATTGAGGTAGTTTACCCATAAAACCCATTAAAAAAATAGTCTTAAATTTATGAAACTCCAAAAAAAGATAATTTCCCATTACACAGAGGATTTAAAACCCTCATTACCATTACATAGTGAATCTGTGTTGCATTAATTTATGAATTTATTTGAAAATATTAAAATTTTACCATAATATAAATATAAATTATAATCTCATGAGGGGTTTAAGAATATTTAATAATTTATGATATTACATATCTAAAAAAATTATAAATTATGAAATAAATTTTAGGCATAAATAGAATTATGAACACAATAATCATTATAGGTCTTAGTTTTCACCTTATGAGACATATTTCTTATTATACCCCATTTTTTGAATGTTTAACCTAGTAATCCTACTTTTTCTTACATTACTATTACATCATTTTAATGATAAATCACATAAAATAATTACACAAACAGGTTCCAAAGATTTAGTTTCATGGTAAATCTAGGACCATAAATAATTACAACATAAAACATAAACATTTATTTAATTCCTTCTCCTCTTACTTCTTAATGGCCCTTGAATTATGCTTAGTACAAGTAGTCTCCTGGGGATATATGTCAAAATAGGGTGATCTAAAAGCCGAGTAAGATGATAGATATGAACATGTAAAATTATAACATGGGGTGAGTGTAGTCATTATAATCATAACATAGTCATAGGAACATCATCACGAGAGTAAGAGTTAAGAAAAAGACGTGGAATGTGAAAATTCTTAATAATGCAACATCATGTCTAAGCGGTCAACTAACACACCTAGTTGTGAACAAAGATAGGATCATGTTTATGAATATTTATCTTTCCTCATGAGATTATTTATATTATAAAAATAATTTGATCACTATATAATTCTTGTCACACCCATCACATGATCACATTTACATTGCGCTATATAATTACGGGAGCACAAGTTACTTCAAAACATTTACATTATCATACATGCCACATAGAAAATATATCAATTATGATAATATAATAAATCATGGAACATAATGGGTTTCATTTAATAATCACACATTTATAAACATTGGGTTCCAAAATGAAAAAGGGAATTACATTCTTGATAAACGAATCATTAACCATGAGTAAGAAGTAAAAGGATTGTTTTTCTGAAAGAAGAGTTCTTTTGGGAAAAAAATTGATTATCATACTTTCAAGTAGATAAATTATATACCCAATAAAAGGTAATATAATTAATAACAAATAATATTTAGGGAATATTATTTCTAAAAATGTGGTGAAAGAGGGAAAACCCAAATAAATGTAGTGGGGTATAAGAATACCCCTTACATTTTTCCTAAAAGATTCCTTCACATTAATATACTATATAACCACATCAGATTCATTGATTAAAACTTATAGAACCATTGATACCTGAATAATATTAATTATGGTGTTATTATGTTCTTTTATAGGCCTTTGGATGAGTTATAGATTCTAATTACATCATTCTGGAGTTTTTATTTTCATAGTTTTCATGATCGGTTCGTTTGTATACATGGAATGGTGTTCTTTAAAATGGGGATGAACAACCAGAATGGATTTTATTAATTATAACTCTGAATCACAAATTATATTACACGGGATTCAGTTATATAACATGAGGATGATTCATTAGATAAAATTTTTTATGACTATTTTAAGATAATTTTGGATGTTTTTCAAACGGCTGGCGATTTCATTTTTATGATAAAAGGGAGAAGGGGAGGATTATAATGTTTGATCATCCATAAATAGGATATAATTCATGTATATGAGGGTATAATATTTATCATTTTATGTTTATTATTGTAGGTGAGGAGAGACTTATAATAAAATTGAAATTGAAATTAAATTAAAAGGAAAAAAGAGAGATGATTTACCACTTCAATTATCCTCTTGAGATACTCCTTGAGGAACCTAGGATAGGTATTTTTATGATAACAAGAGCTCATGGACGTGGATGAGTTTCTAGGTATTGTTATTGGGAATAATTTATGTAAGGATAAAAGCATGGGAGGTGTGAGGGGAATAGGGTGTGTGGGGTGGTATTTACAGATGAGGAGAACGGGTATTTTTCTTTTATTTTAACCATTAGATTATTATTTTTCTCAAGAATACTCAAAAGCATTATAACTAAATATAGTAATTATTAAAAGTTATTTAGATCCAATATTCACCTAAATAATCAATGTATCATGCATTATGCATAAATTCATTTATTTCACGTAATTCATAAATTATCAAATTTTTCTATTCCACAAAAATCAATGTATTTTGGAAAAATCCCAAAAATTCACCGTAACCAATTTTCAACATGTAGAATGAAAAAATAGAATCCATTTTATCAAAAATATCATTATAATAATTTTAAATTAAAATTTTAAATTAAATAATTATTTAGTTGAAAATAAAAAATTTTAAATTTTAAACTGATTTTATAATACCTTAAAATTTTTTATGAGGTATTATAAAATTATGATAAAAAATAGTTTAAAATAAATATTTATTTAAGTATACATTTTCTGAAAATTAATTTTACTTTAGAACAACTTATTAATTTAAAATTATAATTAAATATTTATTACTCACAAAAAATAAACACTTAATTGATAATTTTTAAAACATTCCCTCTCATTTATAAGGTGCATAGATTTTATTTATGCGCTCATGGGTGAGTATACTATTCATTTTTCTAATTTACTATTCATAAGGATCATATTACTATTCATAAGGGTAACATAACTATTCTTAAGGGTATGTTTTTATTCATAAGGGTAAGTTACCATTCACTAAAAATTATGCTTCACCTATCAGACTCTAATTATCATCCTAATCGCAACCGTGTATGTCGGATTTTTGAAATTCAAATCAAAGAAGTTGAAAATTTATCTTGCAAAGATAGGATATAAAATTCACATAGTATTTAGTAGTACATTTAAACATGATGGGGCATTTTTTCCTAATGTGATTTTATATGAAATAATAATAATAAGGGAATTTCCATTGATAAAATATTGTGTCGTTATATTCTTCCCCTATTTTAAAATTTTTCCCTTGAAATTTTATTTCACAAAAAAAGGTGAGGGCGCTTCTCCTATTTCCATCCATTTACTAGAATAGGAAAACATAGGTGGGCTTCAATACATATCTAATTAGAATATAAAAAGGAAACCCTGAATATATAAGGAAAAATTGTAAAGGAAATGTATATATTAACTTGTGATTCAATATGTTTCAATCTAGGTTATCCATAATAATTATCCTAACTTGTATTATTATGGTCATTTTTAAAACAATGATTCATGGGTTCTTACTTATAATAAGTCTCATACTAAAGGTTTTCACTAAGGTTCTCTAATCCTAATTCCCAAATTAACTACGTCATCCTCTGATACCAACTGTAGCAATCTTATTTTTCTAACCTTACTATTACTTCAATTTAATGATAATCAACATAAAATCATTGCACAAAGAGGATCCAAAGGTTTATTGTCTTGGGAAAACTAGAACGATACGTATCTTTTACAACATAAAACATAAGCCTTAATTTAATTCCTTCTTCTCTGGATTCTTATTGGCCCTTTATATTTCCTTAGTATAAGTAGTCACGTGATGATATACATAAAAAGTATTGAGCTAAAATCCTAGTTAGAGGATAGATACGAACTCGAAACAATATAACCTGGGGTAAGGATAATAATTATCATCATAACATATGAACAAGATCATTATCGTGAGAGGAAGCATTAAGAAAAGACTATGAATTTGGGGATTTAAAAAAATAAAACAACATGTCTTAGTGGTGAAATACCAAACTTAGTATTTAATAAAGCTAGAATATTTTTCAAGAATGTTTAACTTTACTCATGAGGTTCTTCACATTACCAATTCATTTGAGAGCTATGTAATTTCGGCTGCACCTGTCACATCATAATATTTACATTATCAGTCACTCCATATAGATCATATAAAAATCATGATCATATAATAACACATGTAATGGAATGGGTTTAATTTCATAATCATAAATTCATTAACACTGTATCCACAAATGATAAAGGAAATAACATACATAATATATGTATCATAAACTATCAGTGAGAAGTAAGTTGTCTCTTTTTTTAAAAAGAAGTGTTCATTTGGAAAAAAAAATTATTTCATGATTTAATGTAGAAAACATTTTTATCCTATATAAGGTAGTATATTGATGAATAAATTATATTTAAGGAATATCCAAAATACATTAACCATTTGAATAAATAGCATAAATGACCATAAATACCCAATAAAATCACATATACATCCAATTTATAATTCATCCTTTATTCCTGAAATAATATCCCATTGTATTCTTTTCCCCTTAGTTATATAGTTTTTCTAAAAATAAATATTACCTTCATCTAAAATAATTCTAATCACTGAATGATATTATAAATTTATAATAGAATAGTTATTTATATTACAAAAAATATTTTCCCACAATAATATCATTCTCAATCCATAAAATAGTTCAACTAAAATTAAAACTTCATACATACATATACCTCATGTATGCCAATGGTAGGGGATTCACCCTTGTCACACTTAGTTTGTGGATTCAAAACATATAGAATTATAACATGTGATCGATTGTTTATCATCAAATTGGATTCTCTATTTCCCCCCACTATATTAATATAATCCTTAAAAATTTTCTATAAATGTGATAAACTTCCTAAAAAATAATCACAACATGTTCAATATTAAAAAAAATTGTTAACCGCAATTTTTAACTTATAACTTCTATTTTTTATCCTAAAATGTAAAGCCTCAACATTACTTCAAAAATAAATACTTCCTGAAATATCATTCTTCACCTTAAAATTTCTTAAAATGATTCTTAAAAAGGGATTTTTAGTAAATTGAACATATAATGAAACTCAAATTTGAAAACCCATGATGATATTAATAAATACAATCATATTCTATCCTAAAATCATCAAATTCTTTATAGTTTTCTAAACTATCCTCTAACACCAACTATAAGTTATTATCTTTAATCATTACATATTCAAGGTTCTTAGAACAATAATTCATATTATTAAAATCCCAATGATATATTTGGTTTATAGTTTTATAGAATTAGAAAAAATATATGACAATTTAAACTCATACATTATATGTGGAAACTTATATAAAACCCCTAAAAAATTAGCCCATGTTCTATGATTACATTATTACAATGGAATTACAGACAATTAAATGCATCCTAAATTACTAAATAGTTTATTAGTTTTAGAAAATTGGATATAATAATTAATTATACATTATAACTAAATATATAAAATAAAAAATTGAAACTCCATTGAAAACACTATTATTCTCATAGATTTAACCCAAAAAACAATCATAAGCTCCTTATTAGAATCATAGGGAAAATTTCCACCAATGAAAAGGGTGAAATAATGTTCTTAGAAAGGGCGTTCATAATATTGAAGCTATCAAAAATAATAATTTATAATTATGTAAAATTAATAAATAGAAACACATGCCATTAAAATAATAACTAGAACATACTATGGTAGGATTGAATGTAAATGAAAGAATTACATAATAAAAAGTAATAATTTGTACCCATATATATAAAAATGAATCATAAAATCACATGGAAACCAATAAAAAATATCATAGTGGGGGAATTCATAGTATAGGATATCACAAACAAAAAATCAAGGCATCAACCAAAACACTATACATAAATGTCTAATGCCTTGGTCAATATCTAAACTAGAGTTTCTAATGAGAACTATTGATGCATCACGAGTCTATAGAGGGACCCTTGGGTAAATTTCTATGTAAAATTGGTTTCTCATATGTTTGGGTGAAACATAGAAAACATAAACTTTCCTACTGAAAAACTGTCATACCAAATGTGAATACTTTAACTATAAAGTATGGATGGTACCAAAATGTCAAATATATAGTCAAACTAATCATAAACTATCCAATCATTTGTGGTTCATGTTATCATATTATATCAAAATTTATTAATCATAATATTCAGAAAAAATTGTCTAATTTTATGAAAACACATAATAAAATCATTGAAATTATTTTTGAGATAAATACCCATCTTTATTTTCAAAAAAATTATTTAAAATTAAGTCCAATTATGAAAGAAAAAAATTATATTGAAAATAAACATTTAAGAAGATAAATTAATCTTAAATACATTATTGTTTTATGGAGGTGGGAAAATATTCACTTACCGTATAAGATGAAAAACATTCATTTCATATTTCTGTAGCAAAATTCATAAAAATACTTATTTAGAAAAAGGAAAAAAATATTACTAGAAAACCTTTTAATAATAACTAAAACATGTATAATAATGAAATTAAATATTTATATGATAATAATAATAACCTTTAATTAATATTTTAAGAAAACATGTACGTTGAAGTTAAATATTCCCCAATGAAGAATTAATGAGAAATAATTATGATTACGGATGAGATTGTGAATTAAACCATTACCACATTGTAATCAATTGATTCATGTGCCCCATAAATTAGAAATAAAAATTAAATAAAATTAAGATATGGTGATTAATTTTATTAAATGTGAATAATATACAGCACATAAAATTAATAAATGGGGAATATGTTATATGTCTCACATAAGTAACAGTTAGGCAAGAAACCAATACCTTTCATGTCATTTAGTTAAACTTTCAATAACATTATGTATAATGGTTTAAGGAATGTTATTAATTTATAACATAACCCTTTCCATATTTATGTTATTATATAATATCATCTTATTTCCTCTTATCCCCATTTTTTAATAATATTTCATTATTATCCTTATTTTCGGTGTTAAGTGATTCATTTTCCTATGAATGTTTTGTAATGATAGTCATCCTTAATGTGAATTTTATATAGTTACATTTTATTCAATGTTATATTAAGGTCGTATATATCATATTTTATCATTATATACATTTTTAGAAATATTTTTCATTGGTGAATGTGGAAAATATAATGCATCATGTCATAGAGATGGTATGTCATACGTATAAATGAGTGACGATATCATTACACTAATGGTGAAATGAAATGTAATTTTATGGTATATTTTGTTTTCATAAATCAATATAATTTCAAAATTATCATATATATCATTTATTTCTACCACTATACCCATCCAATTAAATTGGTGATAAAAAATGAATTACACCATAGTGTAGAGATGGTATGTCATATATACGCATACACAGTGTTTCATTTTTAATAGCATGTATAAGAGATTTAATATGGTTGTATAATAGTCATAATAACATGTAATCATATTTATTATACTGAATTTATTACTCCCTAATTTAAATATAACATTAATAGTATGTAGAAGCAAAAATAAACTTGAAAGATTTCGTAATGGTGATTACATCTTTGTTGGTGGTCATCCGTTGAAAATTCTATTAAGGGACCTATGGATAGTATTTTGGAAGAAGAAAACCCTAAAGAACTGGGATAAGGACGTTTTGAGGTGAATTGGTTAGGTTTTTTCATTATATAATGCTCAATGTGTTGTTAATAAGTGAGGTGGGAATTTCCTTTCTATAATTGAGGTGAGGGGTACATTCAAAAATCTACAAAATATGAAAATTTAATAATATTATTTGAGAGAAAATTACCTAAAAAGGAAATAAATGATTAGGGTTATATATTTTAAACCATATCATATCCCATTTTATAATATTTTCTATTTTTGGGATTTAAAAATAAAATAATAAAACATTAAATCAATAAAATATCAATTTTGTCATATATGATACAATTCATTTAATTTGACTTCAAATACATCATGAAAGAGAGAGAAATCAAATATAATTGTTTCAATCATTTATAATATATTCTATATATCTATAAAATTAGTTATACACTCATCCAATATGAATCTAAATTTACACTTTTACAATTAATAATTTTAATGTTCTCTTAATTAAATAAATATTTTATCAACATTTCAGAAACATTTAAAGTAATTATATAATAAATAATATTTTATTTTATTTTATTTAATGAAAAAAAATCCATTAATTTCAACATATTATTTTATTCTCATTCAAATCTTGATTTCATCCCTTTCTGGACACAACAATGATATGAAATAAAAAGATAGTGACATTTTGAAATTATCTCTAATTTAAATAAAATAAATTATCATTTTACAAAAAATATTTCCACTAAAAAATTATCTATTTTACAGTGATAAGGTTATAATACTATTCATCTAATAAATTTTTGATAACTTTATATCATGGTTATATCGTTATCTTTTGGTTTTTCCATTTATTTAGCCCCATTAACTCCTACAATGAAAACATGTATTTTTACTCCATGATGATTAATACAGAACTATAAAAGTAAAAAATATACATACATAGAACACTGATGTCATATTCACACTTATACAAATAATTTTATAAATTTAATATTTCTCAGAATTTTATACCATTTTAGAAAATATTATTTAATTTAAAATATCATTACTATCAATTTGGACAATATTTATTACTTCAACATATAAAAATATCAATAAAATAAGATAAATTAAAAAATATATTCTATTATATCCCTAAAATTTCATAGTAATATATAAAAACATTTATTGAATTAATTCATTCAAATTATATTTATTAAATTATTTCTAATATAAATTATTTTATATTTTCATTAATTGAATAATTACAGTATCATTGTTGTGTAATTATTAATGATACTAATTTCATAAATAAAAATTCCAAAATAAATTACAATGAGGAATAAAATCACTATATATTTGAAAATTTACTATATTATTGAATATAATTTCTAGCTAACTCTATATTAAAAATGTTATTTTTATTAAATATATTATTGTGACATCTTTAATATTTCTTTAAATAATGTATTATAAATATCATGTCACGACCCGTCCTCGGGACCCGTGTCGTGACTACCCCAAGCCCGCCTTCCATAGGCCAGGGGCTGGCGACTAGCACCAAGGTGTGAATCCTAGTAAAAAGGGAGGGCATTTCCTTTGTAAAGTAAACAAACACCACAGAGTAAGCAAGAAGTAGAAGTAAACACTAAGTAAAAACTGAGTACAACAGTAAGTGCGGAAAAGTAAGAGGGTCAGTATACAAACCCAAACTGAAAGTAAAGTACGACTGGAAAGGGAAAACAGCAACTGAAAAGTAAAGCCGCATCATCAAGCTGTCCACTAGAAATCCCACCTGAAGGGTGTGTAATGATAGCCTCCACTGCTCCTCGGGTCCAGCCGACCGCTCCGAGTACGTCCCGCCCAGTGGTCCACCTCCAAGTACCGTCCTGCTCCACAAGCCTCAACCACGATCAGCGCTGTCCGTCGTCTGCAACCCACACAATGTAATGTGGGCATAGCCCATGCAGGGGTGAGTATAAGCTACTCAGTAGGGACCCCGAGACCCCCGATGGTCTCCCAGAATCCACAAAGGATAATCCACAAAGGAAAGATACAATCACGAAGTAACATTCGACACTGCTTAGGTATATACCCATACATATACCTAAGTCATCAATTCTCGTTAGGCTCCAACATCCGAGACCAAGTACAACCCAATCCACACAGGAAAGCAAAACGAAAATCCACACAGGATAGCACAACACAATCCACAAAGGAAAGCAAAACAGGATTCAACTCACACAGGTATACTTCTTCATATGACGATAAAGATGACCAGATATTTCCACTGATTCATCTAAGTCGTCGGACCCACAAAGGATCGATAGGTACTAACCCCTGCAATGACCCAAAAAGGATCTGACCCACACAGGATCGATAGATAACTAACCCCCGCAAATACCCACATAGGATCGGACCCACATAGGATCTGTAGGCGCTGGCCCACCCAGGACCGCTGAGCGCTGACCCACACAGGATCAGACCCACACAGGATCGAGAGCACTGATCCACAAAGGATCGCTGAGTGTTGTAGTCTTTGACGAATCCACTAAGGATCTCTGCACAGTCTTCCTCGAATCCACTGAGGATCTCTGTACAGTCGTCGTCGTCGTCGCAGTCGTAGACGCAGCCAGCTCTAGGTTTCCTGCGCACAGCAAGCTCGTTTTGGAGGGTCCGCTCCACGAGCCGAGAGGTTGATACATCAAATGACACATAGTCAAGAGTTGATGTATCCAAAAGTTCCGTATCGTCAACAGGATCTCAACATCACAGACAGCGCGTCAATCTGATGCCCGGTTTGAGAGTTATTGGCCTTTTCGTCCCAGGGCCCCAGTTGGTTTTTAAGGAAAAACCAACCCGACCATACTCTACCTGCGTACAAACCTTGGGCGGAGTAAGACAAAAGATCTATCTCACTAAGAGGAATCCATCAAAGTCGATGGTACGTCAATCGGACGTCCGGAGCTCAAGTTATACGCATTTCCGCTCCGAGGGCCCGGTTGGTTTCGTGTACGAACCAACCCGGGCGAAGCCAATGTATTCTGAAACCTTGAGTGTGATATACCAAAACGACCGTCTCGATCTATGTATCGCATCGCCGCTGACGACGCGTCGATCGGAGGCCCGTAGCCCGAGATGTGGGCAAAATAACTAAAAGGGTCCGAAAACGGGGGTTTCGGGCCCGGACCGACCCGGCCCGAGACCCCCTGGGTCGGCCCGGCAGGGCGCGGCCCGGCCGGATGGCCCAGCTAGCTCGGCCGAACATCTGAGCCATTCGTTTTAGCAGGGGGTCCATGCCCCCCGCGATTTGTAACCGCCTCCCCCCTTAATGGGGGCCGCCTACTGGCCGACCGGGGGTTTGAACCCCCAGTTGTTCTCCTGTCCAGCCGGCCCGCCCCGACCGGCCGGTTTCTGCCACCACAGGACCGGCGTCGGCCGGTCCCCTCCCGACTCCGACACCGGTAGCCCGGAACTGGCCGCCGGTCACCCTGCTCCGCCGCGGCTCCGCTCCGGCCGCGGTGTCTTCGGTTCTCTCCGACGCAGCGCGACGGCGCCACACATTCTTTACCACACGATTCCGCGTGGTGCGTCGGCACCACACCATTCCGTTCCAATCCACAAAATAACCAACAAGGGTAAAGGAGGTGGGTCGGCCGTGTTTGTGCAGTCTGGACCCCCTCTCGTTAATCGATAGCATTTGGTCATATTACACGAAGAACGTCAAAGTAATATTCACGAACAAAATAAAATTAAAACCCCTACCTCATGAGAGCTTGAACGGAGGATCATCGAACGAGGATCCGTCGTGAAAAAACCATCGTGGAAAGAGACGTCGCGGAAGGAGGAATTCGCATCGGCGTCGTGGTACACGGCGTCGCGTAATCGGTTTCCGAGAACTCGACGTTCTTCGTCGGAGACCGATGTGTTCATCGCGTTCTTCGTCGAAGAAAAAGAAGTTCCTCAAATATTTAGTCTTTTCTCCCAAAAACTCCACCACAAGGTTCGAACCCCAAATAAAATAATCTCACCTCTTATTTTATTAACATAACATAACTTTTGAATTTCAAGAGTTTGAAATTCAAACATCCACACTTAACTCACTTAATTAATAACATAAGTTATTAATATTTAAGTTGTCAAAAGTTAATGGTGAGTTGAGGGGGGTTGAAGAATATGAAGGGGTGGGGTTCGTGTGGGCCCCACCACCCTCATAACATCCCTTGAGAAGTTGGGTAGTTACCCAACTTCCACCCAAAGCCTTAAACCACTAAAAGAAAATAAAAATTGTAGTTAAATTATAAATTAAACTTCCAAAAAATTTATCATGTTCTCTCGAGGAAACGAAACTCCGAAAATGGCGTTCCTAAGCAATTAGCGGTGCTGCGGTTCCATTGGTGCCCTCAGAATTCGATTCCGAGCACCGGTTCAAAAGTTAGAAATTCCCGCTCGTTCGTTCACTGAACGTACCCGAGCTAAACTTCGGATAGAAATTTTGGGCACACCGGGCCTCGGAATCAAGTGCCGTTAGAAATTGAGTTCTTGTAAAATCCCAAAGAAAATTAAGAAAAAAATTTCCTTGAATTTTACGGGTCTCTACATTACTCCCACCTCAGGGCTTTACATCCCTGTAAAGATACATCATCAACTAGGGAAACAAATGTGGGTACTGAGCACACATCTGAGCATCCCGCTCCCAAGTTCTCTCCTGGAGGTTCTCGTGCTACCATCTGATGCGCACTAGAGGAATCGTCCATCCACATAGGACTGGCTCTTGTCGATCCATGATCTCCACCGGGACCTCCGCAAAATTCTCCCCATCATCAATGTCCAGATCCCCATGGTCAATGATGTGCTTCGGGTCGTGCACGTATCTCCTCAGTTGAGATACGTGGAAGACGTCGTGCACCCAGTGCAACTGAGGTGGTAGAGCCAGGCGATAAGCCACCTCACCAATCCTTTTAAGGACCAGGAATGGTCCGATGAATCATGGAGACAACTTGCCGCCTTGGCCAAATCTTCGTAATCCACGTCGAGCTGAGACACGCAAGAAGATGTGGTCGCCATCCTCGAACTATAGTGGCCTCCGCCTCGTGTCATCATAAGACTTCTTCCGTCTCTGAGCTGTCCTCATCCACTCCTGGATGACCTGGACCTTCTCTGTCATGGCCTGGACCATCTCCGGTCCCACAAGTGCTGACTCCCCAGGGTCTGTCCAGCACAAAGGAGATCTACAAGGTCGGCCGTACAACGCCTCATATGGTGTCATCCCGATGGGGGAGTGGTATCTGTTGTTGTATGCAAACTCCACCAAGGGTAGGTGGTCCTCCCAACTGTGACCAAAGTCGAGGACACATGCGCGGAGCATGTCCTCGAGAGTCTGAATGTTCCTCTCTGTCTGACCATCCATCTGAGGGTTAAAGGCGGTGATCAGACGTAGCTGTGTCCCGAACGCCTCCTGAAACCCCTTCTAAAGCCGGGAAGTAAAGCGAGCATCTCGATCGGAGATGATAGATGATTGTACACCGTGAAGCCATACAATCTCCTAAACGTAGAGACGTCCCAAGCTCTCCATTGATCCCTGCTCTCTGATGGGTAAGAAGTGAGCCGACTTGGTGAGTCAGTCAACAATCACCCAAATGGAGTCATGACCTCTTGATGTGCGTGGAAGTCCAGTCACGAAGTCCATAGATATCTCGTCCCACTTCCACTCCGGGACCTCCAAGGTTTGTACCAAGCCTGTTGGTACCTGATGCCCTGCCTTCACCTGCTGGCAGGTGAGGCATCGAGAAATGAACTCTGCCACATCTTTCTTCATGCTCGGCCACCAGTTTTGTCGTCTGAGGTCCTGGTACATCTTCGCCACTCCGGGATGTACCACCAAGGTAGAAGTGTGAAACCCTCTCATCTCCTCCTCTCGTAAAGCAACTGGTACCAAGGTACGTCCTCTGAAAAGGATGTCATGCTCTGCTCCAAAGGAGAAACCATCAGGTGCCTCTGTTGAGGATATCTGTGCACGACGCGTCTCACAGTCAGCGTCCCCACACTGTGCCTCTCTGACCTGCTATAGTAGTGGAGGAGAGACTGTGAGAGACTGAAGGAAGGCCGCGCCATCTCTTTCCACAAAGGATATCTGCAAGGCGGCTAGCTGCTCTATCGCCACCTCATGTAGTTGGATGCCCGTCCTCCTACTGAGGGCATCAGCTACCACGTTCCCCTTCCCTGGAGTATAAACTATCTCAAAGTCATAGTCCTGGAGGAACTCGAGCCATCGCCGCTGTCTTGGGTTCAGGTCCTTTTGAGAAAAGATGTACCTGAGACTCTGATGGTCAGAAAAGACTGTAAAGCGCTCGCCCATCAGATAATGTTGCCCTGTCTTCAGAGCGAAGACCACTGCTGCTAACTCCAGGTCATGGGTAGCGTAGTTATGCTCATGCGGCCTCAAATGACATGATCCATAAGCGATCACTACCCGCTCTTGCATCAGGACACATCCGATCCCGCTCCCTGATGCATCGCAGTAGACTACGTACCCTACTCCCTCCTCGGGTAACCTCAAGATAGGGGAGTTGGTCAATCTCTATCTCAGCTCTTAAAAGCTCTACTGACATCTATCTGACCACACAAAGGGTTTCCCCTTCTTCATCAAATTTGAGATTGGTGCCACAACTCTGGAGAAGTATTGCACAAATCTCAGGTAGTATCCTGCTAGTCCCAAGAAACTCTGCACCTCTGTAACGCTCCTGGGTAGCTCCCAAGCTAGCACTTCCTCGATCTTCGCTGGATCCACTGCAACTCCCACCTCAGAGATGACGTGTCCCAAGAAGTGGACCTCGCATATCCAGAACTTACACTTTGAGAGTTTTCCATAAAGCTGGTGCTCTCGGAGTGTGTCTAGCACAACCCGCAAGTGGTAGGCATGCTCCTCCTCAGTCGTCAAGTAAATCAAAATGTCGTCGATGAAGACCACAACAAATCGATCGAGGTATGGCTGAAAGATCCTGTTCATGAGGGCCATAAACAATGCTGGAGCATTGGTTATGCCGAATGGCATATCCAATAACTCATATTGGCCATACCGACACCTGAAGGCCGTCTTCTGCATGTGCTCATCTCGAACTCTGAGTTGATGATAGCCTTACCTGAGGTCTATTTTCAAGAACCACCGTGCTCCCTTGAGCTGATCGAAGAGGTCATAAATCCTTGGTAGCGAATACTTGTTCCTCACTATCACCTGGTGCAGGTGACGATAGTCGACACAAAGTCACAAGCTCCCGTTTGCCTTCTTAGCGAACAAAATCAGGGAAGCCTAGGGTGAAACACTGGGTCGGATGAATCCCTTGCACTGCAAGTCCTCCAACTATACCCGTAACTCTCAATACTCAGCAGGGGACATAAGATATGCTGGAGTCGATATCGGGGCTTTCTCGGGGTACAGGTCAATATAAAAGTCTACCTCTCTATGAGGAGGTAGCCCTGGAACGTCGTCGGGAAAAAGTTCCGCATACTGATCCACCACTACAGGGAAACTAGGACTCCACACGTCAACTGCTCCTAGGATGAGGCTACCCAACTGATGAGTGATGTGTTGTCCTCTCCTCTTCGAGAGTCCATCATGTGCTGCAAAGGCTCTCTTCTCGCCAGTGAAGGTGAACCTGCTCCTGTCGGTGCGTACACGTCGCACCTTGCGCCTAATACAATCAATCTGTTCATGGACTATGGACAACCAATCCATGCCCAAGAAGATGTCGTGAGGCCTCGACGCCGCTACAAGAAGATCTCAGCCGACGCTCTCGCCTCCTAGAGTAATCTCACACTGCTGGCACCAGTGCGTAATCTTTGAGTCTGCTCCTGTAGGAGTCTCTAGCCATAAGGATCGAGCCAACGACTCTGTCGGAATCTCCGAGCTCCGAACAAGGGCAGTGGCTATGAAAGAATGACTCGCTCCTGTGTCTTTAAGTACTACAGAAAGGGTAAAACAGACAAAGATAGTACCTCAAATCATCTTGGGCGCACCGTGGTCGTAGGCCTCCGCTGCCTGGAGTTGTGCGTGTCTCTGCCCTCTAGCTCCCTGTGGCCGGGGTGGACCTCCTGGTGGTGGTGGTGGTAGAGCCTCAAAGCGTCGCCCACCACCTGCTGCTCGGCCTGCTCCTCTGCCTCATCCACCTGCTCCCTGTTGACTACCACGGTTGACCATCTTCCTCTGCTTCGGTGGTCCCTCAACTGTCTATTGCTCCTCGGCACGGCGGTTCGGGCAGTCACGAGCCATGTGGTCCTGCCCGCCGCACAAGTAGCACTGCCTGCCTCTCAAAAGACTGGCTTCGCGCTGTGTGCCCCGCACAGCTGAGCTAGTGTCCTGAGGTCATCTGCCTGAGGGTCTGGTCTGCCTGGACCCATGATTCATCCATCATCTTCCTACTGAAGAAGACTCTGCTATGTGCCGCCCCACGGTAGGTCTCACCGCTAGAGAAGGCTTAGTAAGAAAGCTATCGATCAAAAGGGCTCGCACCAGTACTCCTTCCTGGGTCGGAATGCTGAGGGAGATCAGCGATGCCCTGATCTAATGTCTCAATCCTTGCTCAAAGGTCCGGGCCCGGAAGAATGGGTCCCTTACCATGTCTGTCGAGTAGCACGAGAGATCGGTAAATCTCGCCGAGTACAGAGCGACCGTCAAGCTGCCCTGCCGCAGCTGAAGAATCTCTCGGATGCGCACCGCACGGAGGGTGGCCGGGACGAACTCTGAGCGGAAGAGGCTCTCAAAGTCTGTCCAGAGAAGAGATGCCTCATCGGGCACCTGGAGCATCAAGCTCCACCATCGGCCCGCTGCCGCGTGCATTAGGCTCTCCGCGAGGATCACCATGAGGTCTGATGGTGTCCTCACTAACCGAAAAACTCATACCACTGACTCCAGCCAGTCCTCGGCTGCCTGGGGGTCCGTCTCCCCCCGGAACCTGGGTGTTCACTGGCGCTGGAACTCATGCAGTGCACTATGGAAACGTGCATTGTCAGCGGCTGGAAGCATCGGTGGCTCGGCATTTAAAGGTACCACTGATGCCTCTGCTGTCAACGGGCCCTGAACCGAGGCCTCGTCGCTCGGTGGGCTGTCGTCACGTACAACTCTCGGAACCCTAGCTGGCTGCCGTCATGGGGCCATCCTGAAAAGTATACAGGTGCCCTACGGTCAGAACAGTATACCTGGTGAGCTGATACAAATTAATCATAAAGAAAACTTGAAACACACATGCAATCATTGTTTTCGTGCATTAAGTCGGAAATCAGAAGTCATGGTCCTGGTGTACGGATACGTCAGCCACCGCACCAACACTGGACTCCCTGGACTAATAACCACACCCAATACACTAAACACTATTTCTTCACATAGAAAAATATCAGAGTCCCATGTTCTGTAGTAGAACCGAACTCCTTTGATACCAATTTGTCACGACCCGACCTCGGGACCCGTGCCGTGACTATAACCAAAAAAACGTAGTGCGGGCATAGCCCATGCAGGGGTGTGTATAAGCTACTCAGTAGGGACCCTGAGACCCCCGAAGGTCTCCCAGAATCCACAAAGGATAATCCACAAAGTAAAGATACAATCACGAAGTAACATTCGACACTCCTTAGGTATATTCCCATACATATACCTAAGTCATCAATTCTCATTTGGATCCAACATCTGAGACCAAGTACAACCCAGTCCACACAGGAAAGCAAAACGAAAATCCGCACAGGATAGCACAACACAATCCCCAAAGGAAAGCAAAACAGGATTCACCTCACACAGGTATACTTCTTCATATGACAATAAAGATGACCAGATATTGAAACTGATTCATCTAAGCCGTCGGACACACAAAGGATCGATAGGTACTAACCCCCGCAATGACCCACAAAGGATCTGACCCACACAGGATCGATAGGTAACTAACCCCCACAAATACCCACACAGGATCGGACCCACACATGATCTGTAGGCGCTGGCCCACACAGGACCACTGAGCGCTGTCCCACACAGGATTGGACCCACACAGGATCTACAGCACTGATCCAAAAAGGATCGCTGAGTGCTGTAGTCGTTGTCGAGTCAACTGAGGATCTCTGCACAGTCGTCGTCAAATCCACTGAGGATCTTTGTACAGTCGTCGTCGTCGTCGCAGTCGCAGACGCAGCCAGCTCTAGGGTTCTCGCACACAGCAAGCTCGTTTTGGAGGGTCCGCTCCACGAGCTGAGAGGCTGATACAGCAAATGAAACATAGTCCAGAATTGATGTATCCAAAAGTTCCGTATCGTGAACAGGAACTCAATGTCGCAGAAAGCGCGTCAATCGGACGCCCGGTCTGAGAGTTATTGGCTTTTTCGTCCGAGGGGCCCGGTCGGTATTTAAGGAAAAACCAACCGGACCGTACACCACCTGCATCCAAACCTTGGGAAAGGTAAGCAAAAATATCCGTATCACTAAGAGGAATCCATCAAAGTCGACGGTACGTCAATCGGACGTCTGGAGTTCAAGTTATAAGTGTTTCTGCTCCGAGGGCCTGGTTGGTTTCGTGTACGAATCAACCCGGCCGAACCCAAAGTATTCCGAAAACTTGATTGCGATATACCGAAACTAACATCTCGATCTAAGGATCTCATCTCTGCTGACGGCGCGTCGATCGGAGGTCTGTAGCCCGGGATATGGGTAAAATAACCAAAAGGGTCCGAAAACGGGGGTTTCGGGCCCGAACCGACCCGGCCCGAGACCCCCTGGGTCGGCCCGAACCGGGTCTACCTGACTCAGGTCCGGGTCGGTCTGGCTGGGCGTGGCCCTGCCCAGAGGCCCGGCCCGGCTGCCGGCCTGGCGGTCTGGCGCACTGGCGCATGGCGCCAGCTGGCTCGGCCGAACGGTCGAGCCGTTCGGTTCAGCGGGGGGGGGGGGGGGGGGGGGGGGGGCGCTGGCCCCCGTGATTTGTAACCGCGGCCCCACGTAATGGGGGCCGCTTCCTTGCCGACCTGGGGTTTGAACCCTCGGCTGTTCTCCTATCCGGGTGGCCCGCCCCGGCCGGCCGGTTTCTGCCACCATAGGACTGGCGTCGGTCGGTCCCCTCCCTGCTCTGACACCAGTGGCCCGGAACCGGCCGCCGGTCACCCTGCTCTGCCACGGCCCGGAACCGGCCGTGGCTTGGTTCGTCCGGTGCGGCGTGCTGGCGCTGGGCCCCTCCTCCGCGGCCCCGCTTTGGCTGCGGTGTCTTCGGTTCTCTCGGACGTTGCGTGAGGCCATCGCGTCCTTGTTCGATTTCACGGCGCGGCGTGACGGCGCCGCGCATTCTTTACCGCACGATTCCGTGTGGTGTGTCGGCACCACACCATTCCGTTCCAATCCACAAGAGAACCAACAAGGATAAAGGAGGTGGGTCGGCCGTGTTTGTGTGGTCCGGCCCCCATCTCGTTAATCGATATCATTTGGTCATATTACACGAAGAACGTCAAAGTAATATTCACGAACAAAATAAAATTAAACAAACCCCTACCACGTGCGAGCTTGAACCGAGGTTCGTCGAACGAGGATCCGTCATGGAAAAACCGTCGCGGAAAGAGATGTTACAGAAGGAGGAAGTCACGTCGGTATCGCGGTACATGGCGTCGCGTAATCGGTTTCTGAGAACTCGGCGTTCTTCGTTGGACACCGATGTGTTCTTTGCGTTCTTCTTCGAAGACGAAGAAGTACCTCAAATCTTTAGTCTTTTCTCTAAAAAACTCCACCACAAGGTTCCAACCCCAAATAAAATAATCTCACCTCTTATTTTATTAACATAACATAACTTTTGAATTTCAAGAGTTTGAAATTCAAACATCCACACTTAACTCACTTAATTAATAACATAAGTTATTAATATTTAAGTTATCAAAAGTTAATGGTGAGTTGAGGGGGGTTGAAGAATATGAAGGGGTGGGGTTCGTGTGGGCCCCACCACCCTCATAACCTCCCTTGGGAAGTTGGGTAGTTACCCAACTTCCACCCAAAGCCTTAAACCAATAATAGAAAATAAAAATTGTAGTTAAATTATAAATTAAACTTCCACAATTTTTATCATCTTCTCTCGAGGAAACGCAACTCCAAAAATGACATTCCTAAGAAATTACCGGCGCTGCGGTTCCATCGGTGCCCTCGGAATTCGATTCCGAGAACCGGTTCAAAAGTTAGAAATTCCAGATCGTTCGTTCACTGAACATACCCGAGCTAAACATCGGATAAAAATTCCGGGCACACCAGGCCTCAGAATCAAGTGCCTTCAGAAACTGCGTTCTTGTAAAATCCCAAAGAAAATTAAGAAAAAAATTTCCTTGAATTTTATGGGTCTTTACATATAATAAACTCATAAAAATGTTCATAAAATGTCATATAAACGAATAATTATTGATTATGGAAGAAATTTGAAGATCCAATAATATTTGGGTATGGTTTTCGACAATTTTCATGCACTTTTGATTTTATGTTTATCCAAAATTACCTAATATACACTTTACCATGGTAAAAAAATTACCTAGGTTACTATTTCTATTAGTAAAAAATAAAAGGGTCCTATTTAATAATTTTTTACCGTATGAATCGAAATATTTCCCTAATTTTTTGAAATTTAAAACATTGATGTTATAGTGTTTAATTTAAAATTACTGCCACAAAACAGAACGAAAGACTGTTCTCTTGAAAAATGAATTTTAAAAATGTAATTATATAAAAATATAATATAATAAGGATTACAAAATGGATTAAATATATTATTTATAACTATATATTTCTTATTTTTCATTGATAAAAATTTCAAAACATAAAGGGACTTCTAAAATAATGAAATTATTATTTTTTTAAACATTTTTAATTTTCACTATTCACTAAAAGTCGATATTTTGATAAAAATATCTGAAATTCAACCTAAGATATTTTTGACATGAAAATTTTAATAATGAACATTATTTTTGTAAAATAATATTTATTAATGTTTCAAAATTTAGTTTTAAAATCAGTGCACCATTAAAAGGCCTAAAAATTTCCAATATAAAAAGTATAAATTTTCTTTATAAAAAGAGATTTATTCTTATCATATGCTAATGAAATCTATTAGATGAATTTAAAACATTTAATTGAATATATAATATATAAATTTCATAATTTGGTTAATGAAATTTATTCCCATAAATATAATTTATTTGTTATAACAATATTTTATAGTTCATTTTAGTTGGGTGTTGTGTGGCTCGTAAGCTATAAAAGAAATAAAATTTTAAAATGTGACATACCTTAAAATCATTAGGTGTTCCATTCTACCCTCCTTCAAAAAAAAATTTCCCTCCAAATTGTAAAATATCACTTTGAAAATCATTCTATAATACTATAAACTTTCTTTTTAGAAATCCCACTTCATAAATATGGTTAATAAAACATCCTCTTAATAAGAGAGAATGAAAATTGTGAAAGTCATCAAAAATATTCTTCTTTGAAATAGGATTTCATTAGTGGAAAGTAATGATTTGGATAAATAATTATAATCAATGATAAATAGAATTTATTTTAATAATTTAAGTGATCAATGTAATGTTAAGGGCCTCAAATCCATAGATCAGTGATTATTTACAAGCCCACTTGATTCATCATATATAAAGGTAACTTGATAAATTTTTTGTTTCAATATCCTTTT
This sequence comes from Viscum album, assembly GCA_963277665.1. Classification (NCBI taxonomy): domain Eukaryota; kingdom Viridiplantae; phylum Streptophyta; class Magnoliopsida; order Santalales; family Viscaceae; genus Viscum; species Viscum album. The sequence goes on from OY728127.1 coordinate 324,361,201, forward strand.
TTAAAAGTTGAGGAATTCATTAACTATTTAGATTGAGAACTAAATAAAATAAACTTACACAATTTCATTACATTTCATAAGCATAATCTCATCCATAGGTTCTTCTTGGATCTATTAACACTTAATTTCTTACACCATGAAGTTGATATTCATGGTGAATTTTCTAAACTAGAAGCACTTTTAATGAATACAAATGTATTATTTTCATTCATTCATCCTCAAAATATTTAACATAACCAAAATGGTTATCACTGATTATAAAATTTAATAAATCTTAAATTAAAAAAAAATAATATATAACTTTTAACATAATACATTATATAATTAGTTACCATAATACTCGTCAAAAATTCATCTCGAAGAATTCAAAGACAAAAATATCTCAAAAATATCACTTAATTGCCAAAATTGCATTACCCAAACATCATAATGTAAAAATTAATATCACATAAAAAATATATTAATACTTTGAGACTTTAAAATTTTAATATAATCTCTAGTTATTGAATATATTTCATAAATCTAAACATGTAGTAAACCCAACTATCAAATCAGTAACTGTTCCATAAATATCTATGTATCCTCAAGAACATAACATGTGTTTTCTAAAAGAAAAACATCCCATAAAATAACATTCCTTGGCCATCAGTACCTTTAAAATCATTCTCTCAAATTCATAAATAAAAGTTACAAGAGTACAATCCTTAAATTTCATATAATCCATTTAATAGTAATTTCAAAAAAAATCAATGTTCCAAATACACAAAAATATAAGTCATTCAACTTTTGTTGTATCAATTGCATAATCTTCAAAATGATCCCTTATATTCTTCTATAGTATATTACCTTGAAACATGAGACATTTATTTTCATAGTTCCACATATACATACAATATATGAATTTAAAATGGGAAAATTATTTCCTTCTATTTTAATCGCGGCCATGGAGGAATTTTCCTCACACTTGGAAAAACTCATTTTAGTTTTAATAATGTACATTGGTGCTTACATTAACATATATCCCATGTTGTAAAATAAATTTTCCCTTCTACCCTTTATCCATATATTTCCTTCTAGTTCTCTTCTTCTATTTGATTCCCTTAATTGTATTAGACTTTGAGAATTATTTCTTTTCATTGATTTATCTTAAGAATATATCTTCTTCTGATGATAAATTTTAGTATATGAGTGACATTCAGAGGAATGAATTTATCCTATAAAAGAAATGATCAATATCACTCATTGGGATATGTATGTCATCCTTATCATGCCTTGGTAATCCTATATTTTTTGATTCATACTTCGAAACATTTTTTCCTCATGTTGCCTCATACTCAAAAAATATCTCTCCATATCTGCATATAGTTTGTGAGGGAAATATTTTTCCAAGAGGAGTTCCCTAAAATACTTAAATTCCATGTTTTTTATTTCCTCATCCTTATTAGTGTTTTTAATTAATGACCACTATTGATTAGCATCTCTATAGAGTTGATAACCTTCCATTACAAACATCTCTATTTCATTACATAAAAAAGTATGAAATATCTTCTCTAGGTAACTTCTCCATTACTCCTAATAAAAGGGATTTTTAGTCCCATTAAATGATGGAATTTTTTTTTTATGAAACTATCTAACATTGTTACACCTTCAAGTAGAATAGGATTATCTATATTGGTATGGTTATTACTCCAAAACTGAGTCAGTTGTACTAATATTTTAATAATTTATCCACCTCCAATTATAGCTCTAACTCTAACCACAACTCTTACTCCTACCTCAATATTTTTTAGAGGAGTAAAATACCTACATGGATTACATATATTTAGAAATTTCTCATTCCTTACTCTAGGATCCTTTTCTAAATAGTGGAATAAATAATATTATATCACAAAATTATGAAAAATAATGAAAGACCTCAAAACATGTGATAAACATATCATAAATTCAATATTTATTTATAAATGATCGTTAATTATTAATCTTATTTTATTGGGATATATTTACATTTTTTAGTCCAATGGTTTAATTATCTAATCTATTTTATTAAATCTAGCAACCAATTATTCTACTAAACTTTGTCCAATACAAACTATAAATACCGCAACATTAGTAGCCTTAATCCGGTGGTTATTTTATTAAATTGGGATAATGGATAAGAAAAATCATCCTGAATTATCAAATAATTTAGTAGTTTTGGAAAATGAAATACATATTTTAATATTATATTATGACTAAAAATATAAAATACAACATAATAACTCCTTTTAAAACACCATTATTATCTTAGATTTACCCTATATAAGAGTCTAAATATACTTATTGGAATCATGGAGAAAATTTAAAAATAAGACATTGGTGAGATTAAGTTATTATTAATATTATGTATATAATTTAAGATATCCTAAACATGAATAAAAAATTATGTAAATTTAAAAAGCTAAAACACATTTCATTAAACAAATAACTGGAGCGTAATAAGGAAGAAATGAATATAAATCAAATAGTTCCATAATAAAATGAGTTAAAACATATAAATTTATATAAAAACTAATCATATTATCATTTGTTAACCAATAACCAATATCATAATGCAATATTCATTACATGGGGCATCACAATCATAACATCAAGGATTCATCTGAGACACTATATATAAATTAGTAATTCCTTAGAAAACACCTCAACGGGTTTGCCTCATGGGAACTATGGATGAATATATGGTCTATTTTTGTCCACTACCACCACATACTATGTCCAATACATTCATAATATTAAAGGGGAGAAACATAAACAACATAATCAATCGTATTGAAAAACTGGAATACGAAATGTCAACACTTTAACCCTAATCCATGAATGTTATAGAAGTAAAACATCCATATTAAAAATAAACAAAAAAATATTCTATAAAATATGTTATCTATTATAAAAATATATATAGCTCAATTATGACTAATATTAATCAAAAAGTGTTGAGAAAGATGAAAATACTCTAAACAAATCATTGAATATATTTTGTTGGGAATACCATTTTTTACTTCTAAATAATATATTTTAAAAGCCATGATTTTTATTAAAAACACATTTATTTGAAAAAAATATATATGTTTATAAATTAAAGTTAAAAAAATGAATAATTCATCATGGTCGTAATATATGTTCATTCTACAAAAGTTAATAAAACATTTCATCTATATTTTGGTCGGAAAATTCACGAAGGGCATTTTTTAGAAAATGAAAAAAAAACATATTCTTTTCAAACCGTTTTTTAAAATTAAAACATTATAATAAATAAAATTATTAATTTATATTAGAACTATAAAAGAATTTTTGAAAATATTTTTACAAAACTTGGACATGGAAGAGAAATAATTCTTGGTGGAGACTTAAGTAGTTAAATTCCAATTTAATGATGATATTTTGAGTATAACCCTTACCACTATGTAATGAATTGAATAATATTCCCCATTTCATCAAATGAAACAATTAATAACATTAATATATGAATATTATTTATATTAAATGGGATGAATATACACCAAAATAGGAAAAATGGTTAATATGACATATGTCTCACGAAAGTAAAAGTGAGATGAGAAACTCTTACCTTGAACATTGCTTTAGTTTAACATGATTTAACATACGATTTAATGGTTTAAATCATGTTATTAATTTAAAATATAACTATAACCATATTTATTATATCATATTTTAACCTTGTATATCATCTTGTCTCCTGTTTGTAAATAATGTTTCATTATTATCCTAGTTTCAGGGGTTAACTACTTCATTTTCCTATTAATGTTTTTTAATGTATGTCCTCATTCTTATGCATAGGATATAGATCCATAATATAAATTATTACATTAAGGTAATATATAACATATTTATTCATTATATAAATTTTTATAATCATTCTATAATAATGAATATGGAAAATTAATCACATCCTATTATAGAGATGGTAGGCTATAAAAATGCACAAGTGAAGGTTTCATTGCCTTACTGGTGAATGGTAATAGAAGATGGTGGTATATTAATTTTTCAAAAATAAATATTGTTTCATAATTATAATATAAATAAATTATTTCCATATTTATATCCATCCAAGTAAATATGTGATTAAAAACAAATTACACCATGCTGTGGGGAAGGTAAGTCGAACATACACATGTGTGGTGCATTCATTTTTCACATTATCAATAAAAGGTTGAATATGATTGTCCCTTAATCATAATAACATCTATGTTAATTGATGATACAATATTTACTTCATTATAATGGAAACATAAAACTAATATGTAGTAGAATATGAAATCAACATGAAAGAGCTAGTAAGGATGATTATATATTCATCGGTATACTTCCATTATAACTTTTCTTATGAAACTTTAGGTAGATATTTTGGAAGTAAATAAACATATTTTACATGGATATATACGTTCAAAATTGATATTTTTAAGGTTTTCTTGATATAGATGTCTCAATTTGTTCTAAAAAAGCGAGTGTGGGAGTGCCCTATTATAATAGAGATGAGGTCCACCTCTAGTAATCCTTAGAAATATTAAAATATAATAAGGATATTCTAGACGAAAAGGCATTAAAATTTCCTACAAAGGAATATTCTATCATATTTTATTCCATATATTATCTATTTTTGAATTATTTAATATTTTATGTAGATTTTTATAAATTTAATAAATTTTCAATTCCATAAAATATCATTATGTTCAAATTTGATATAATACACTTAATAGGACATAAAATACATAATGACAAAGTGGGTGTCAAATTATAATTATTTTCCATTTCAATAATATATCCATCATATCTATAAAATTCTATATACACAATAACTAATCTCAAATATATAAGAATTAATACTTATTAAATAAATTGGATTAGTTTTCTATTAAATAAATATATAATTTATTTTTATTGCATAATTATTTAAGGTAATTATATAAATTAAATATGTAAATTTATGAAGACAATAATTTCATTAATATTAAAATATCTATTTTTTCCTTCATTGATTTATTTAGTCCCTATGTGGAAACATAAAATATTATAAATAAAAAATTAGAGTTGGATTTTGTAATTGTCTTTGATTTAAATAATATAAAAGTTATATTCCATGAAAAGTGTCCATAAAACAACTCAAATTAGATATTAAAGTAATTATTTTTTTTATAATATTCATTCAATAATTTTTTAACATGTTTGGGTCATGGTTACACCCATATCATTTGGTTTTAACCATAACTTAACCCATTTAATTGCTACAATGACAACATGGGTTTTTACTCATTGAGGATAGTATAGTTACTATAAAATTCCAAAATATAGTAAATGGATAATTTATATTTTTATAAATATTATGAAAATAATATTGATTATTTTATTAGTTTTATGATTTTTATATCATTTAATAAAATATTGTTAATTTAAAAATATCATTAATTTCATTTTTGAAAAAATTCAATACGTTGACTTTTTAAAATATCAATAAATAAGATAAATTTTGAAAAATATTTTATTATATCTATATCAAGAAAATTTATTATATAATATTCTTGGATGACAATAATTATTTTATATTTTATTTAATTTAATTTTTTTTAAATCATTTATTTGTAATTTTCTATAATTAAATAATTACTCAATCATCATTCTGTAATTATTTATGTTATATATTTCATAACTAAAATAATACCATGATGATGAATATTAATTTTTCATTTATAATATTACTTCTAGTCTAATATAAATTCTAGATTAATCCATGTTGAATATTTTATAGTTATTAAAATTACAATTATCACATCATTGGCTTTTCTTTAAATAGTATTTCAAAAATATAATAAACTCATTAAAATAGCCATTAATGGTCAAAAATTTAAATGTTAAGTTATTATGGATAAAATTACATCACCCAATAACATTAAGATAGGTTTTAGGCTCATTTTCATGTCCTTATAATTTTACATTAATCCAAAACTACCCATTTTAACCTTTACTTTGGCAAAACAATTACCATGTTTACTATACATATTGGTCAAAGAAGGGACCTATTTACACAATATTTTATGTATGATAAAAAATAATAAATTCCTTTTTCATAATAAAAAATTGTATTTTTCAAAATTAAAAAATTTCTCTTTCATAGTTTAATTGAAAATTAATCCCACAAAACAGAATGAAAAATGGTTATCTAGAAAAATGAAATTATAAAACAAAAGACGAACTTATAAAAAAATAATGAATATTAACCATTAAAAATAATTATTTCAATTATTCATAACTAAATATTTCTTAATTTAAATTGATGAAAGATTAATAAGATAAAGGGGAATTTAATATAAATAAATTGTGAGTTGTATAAAAATCGTAATTTTTCACTATTCACTATAAAATCAATCTTTTAAAAATTTAACAAAGAATATCCCTATGATAATTGGTACATTAATAATTCTAAAATGAAAACTATTTTTTCACGTATAATTTAAAAAATATTCATAATTTAATTTTAAAACAAGTGGCCCTTAAATGGGTACAAAACTGCCTTTATAAAAAATATATCATTAATGCAAAAAATTGGAATTATTCATATATTATGCCTATAAAATCTATTGGATTAATTTAAAAACATTTCATTCCATATATAATATATAAATTTCATAATGTGCTTAATACTATTCATTCCCACCAATTTAATGAATATGTTATACAAATATTTCTTAATTTATTTAAATTGGGTGTTGTGTGAAACGTACGCTATCTTTAAAATTAAATTTAAATAATATACTTATGATAATATATTGGGTTGTTACAAATTATACCCAGTACCCATTTTTCACTAATAAAAAATTTGTAAATATAACATGATTTCATTTCATGAAAATTCTTCACAATTTTATTCTTGACCTCATTATTTTTTTTATTCATCACTAAATCAATATGAAAATATTTTAAGACATGGTATGAGAAAAAAAATTGTAATATAAGTAAATAGAAAAACCCATTATTCTAGTGAAAAACATGAAAACCGCTAATAAATTATTTCTTAAAGACATAACTTTTTAACCCTTAAAGTGGTATAATAAATTTTCCAAAAAAATGTTATATATATTAACATTTAAAATTATTTATTTTTTTCAAATATCATTATCCATAATAGAAATTTCATATAGGTTTATTGGTACATCGTTATTGTGTTAGTCTTACAATTTGTCTTTCAAATGGAATAACTATATAGTTGATGTCCAACATCGAGAACCCAGTGCATTAGTGTTATATCTTTCTACACCCATCGTATATACTATAACGAAATCACCCATAAGCTATAATGTTGATTGACCCATCATATAAATTTTACCAATATCATATCATGAAAACCCCTATAAAACTCTTTTAAACCCATGTGAAAAAATGCTTTCTAGTATAAAAACCAACACATTTTATACTAAATTCTACCCATAATAAAGAAACAAATTGATTAAAAATAACATTGAAAAAATAAAAATGAATAATTAACTTATTATGGCCTAATTATGGATTGGAATTCAATTCATGTTGTATTTGTAAAAAATACAATCCATTTACCTTTTGTAAAAAGAGTATAAAGGGGGACATTATTAGGTGAATTTTGTTATAAAGACCCTTAAATTGTGTCTGAAATGGCATTTACATTCATTAAAATACAATTTAATAGAATTATTTTAATTATTTAGTTTCATGAAAAAATTTCAAGATTATTATTATTTTTATATCACTTATTTCGATGTTATAACAATTACTTAATTGGTTAAGTCCTTGTAAATATTTTGATGATACAGAATTCATAATTCTGAAATGACATTGGTAATTTTCAAATGGTCATATAGAAAATAATTACATCAGATAAATAACAATACAACTATTATTATCATAAAATTTACAAATAATTAAAACTTGTAAACACATCCATGAAATATGGCTATTAAAAATAAACTATGTCGTAATCATGGTGACGGTAGTTCGTATGTACACATTAGTAAGGATACCTTTTTAAACTGATCATTATTTAATTATGGTAAGTATTATTTCATAGTTAAAAATGGTAAAAATGTCATAAATATCATATTTTATATTTAAATATACTTATATATATCATCCCTATTACTTGGTGATGAAAAATCAATGACAAGGCTTCATTAAAGTGGTATTGCACATGTACGGATGAATGAAGTTTTCATTTTCCATTGAATAAAAAGGTAAGAAGTTGAATGATATATTTTATTTTTATAATGATAAATATTTCGTCAATATAATATATATTCATTAATTCTATAAATATATCAAGTCTTCAAGGATAGTGATCGAAAATGAATTACATTAGATCGTGAGGATTTAGTCTCACGTATACATGAATGATGAATTATTTTTTAATTTAATGGAATAATAGATGGATATAGGATGTGAAGCTAACATAATAACATATTAATATATTTAGTAATCTATATTTATTTTTTAACAATTGTTGAATAGGTTTTTAGGGATGAGAAAGATGAAACAAAACTAAAAAATGCAGATAAAAACTACACCTCCCCTTTGGAAATATTTTTATTATTAATATCCTAAGACCTCTATGAATGATATTTGGAATATTTCAGGATCTATTTATAGAGTTAAGTTATTTTATAAAGTTATTTAGTCTACTGTTGGATGAAAAAATGGTTTTGAAGTGTGAATAATTTGAATAATATGTGACATTTTATAAGAGTGGGTGTGGTCAGTCATGGATTTTCTCAAATATTAAATTGTTATAAATTAACTTTCAATTAAAATTGGCTCAAAAGTTATCATTTTAGAATATTATATGATTATAGATCAAAATACCCAAATTAAATAAAATATATATTCTTTTACTATATTTATTACCTTTTGTTTTTGTTTTGTCCCATATTTATCCCCTTGGGATCACACCCTGACAATATAGATTTGTACACATTAAGGGTAAATATATTTAATATAAAATGAGAAAACACCCATAAATATCTATAAGAGATTAAAATTTTAAATTCATAATAATCACTTGGATGAATTTAATTTTTTATGAATATTATATAATTTAAAAAATATTTTTTAATATAAAATTTACATATTGTCACTTATATGAACTATTTTTAACTTTGAAATTAACAATATCAACTTAACACGTATAATTATAATCAATTATTTACAACATCCCAAAAAATACCAGATATTTAAAAAATTACTTTATTACATTTATTAACTCTAATTTTATTTATTTAATATCATTAATATCAATTATTTTATTTTTCTATTAATTGAATAATTATGGCGTTTGTGTAGAGTACAAATTTATGGTAATTATCAACACTACATATTTAAAGAAAATTTATGATGAAAATAATTATAGTATATTAAAATATTCTATTTATATTCTCAAAATATCCTCTAGATAATATCATATTAAAAACATTATAATTATTTAAAACAAGAGGGGGGTCATGTTTGAATTTTCATTAAATAAAATACTATTGAGTTCATAATCACATAAAAGAATATCCAAAAGGGCACAAATTATAATACTGGATTATGATGGTTTATATCATCTTATTTTTAACCTATATTACTTGATTTTCCTTTTACTATGATATAAAAATTTACTAATTATATTATACATATTGTCCAAAAATAAATGGGACATATTTTTAAAATGAATAAATGATTATTGAAATTAAAGAAACAAATTTTTAAAACATAAATTATTAATATATAATTGTTCAATTTAAATATAAACTTTAAAAATAGAATAAAAAAGGTTATCCAAAAATTACCTTTTAAAATATATAATGTTTTTATACTAAATTCATGTATTCAATAAATTTTAATAAATAAAATTTTATTATTTTGAATTAAAATTATCTAATTTTAATTTAAAAGTATTTAGAGACAAAATCTATCCATTTAAATAGATTAAAATACAAAAGAATGTTTAAATAAACATAAGTATTTTCTCTATTCCTTGAAAAGTCATTTTTTAGAAAATTATAAAAAATTAACAACAAGATAATATTTACATGATAATCATAAAAATGAAATTATTTTTCCAAAAAAAAATTGTATAGTATTAAAATTTATCTTTTAGATTATATATTATAAGACATGTGTTTAACAAAACCATGTATTTTTTTATTTTATGTCCTAATTATTTTATTTATTTTTAAACTAACTACATAATTTGATATAAATATTAACTAATAAAAATATTTTTGCTATCTTAACATAATTTGTTATAGTGCCTTTTAGATATGACTATGTTGGGTTTTCAGCCTTGGATATTTTGATTCATGCTCTCTATAGTCTCAATTTTCCATATTATTGTCGGGATGGGACAACATTTTGGAATGGGTGTGTTTTTTACCATTAATACATTTGTATAAAATCATTCCACTTTGATTATTTCCTAGAGGTTTTTTCATGAAAGTTTTACAAATTAAATTTTTACTCACTTATTTTGTCTATGAATTTTTCATGGATCTGGTTTTGTGTGTTCGTAAGGTTACTCCATCTAAGAAATATTGTTTTAGTGATATTACCTCGTAGTGATAGTAACCATCCTCCAGACTATAAGAGGTATTAGTTGGGTGTCACACTTGAAAAAATACAATTAAAGAATTCCTTGGTGGATCTATTCACATCTTGTCCCGAGTGGCATAGTAATAAATGTGTCGGATGTTGAGGTGTTTCCTATAGTAGAATGTATATGAGGTGGTAATCATTTTGGGATCGGATCATTGTTCTGTGATGGGACCAAGAAAAATATTGTTCGACTAATGAGGTTTTTATGTGAGTGGTGTGCCTCTCTCTAGAGTGATTAAAATGGGTTGATTATGGGGTAGTGGATATTTGGTCCTCAAGTATGATGCACACCCTCTATTTATTATGATATTGTGTGAGGGATAATCAAGTAGAATCATTTAGAAATTTCTATAATATATCAAGAATTGGTCATATGTTAAATAGTGAATGATTTGGACTCAAATTACTTTTGAGGCATTTGATAAGATAATTTATCATTCCATGATTGGAATGTGACTGGGATGTCATTTACTTTAGGTTTGGGACTTCCTATGGACTGGGTCATGATACTAGAAGTGGCTATGATTGATCGGCGTGTGACTATGATTTTGGGCCTTATCAGGTAATGTATCAGTTTGAAATATTGTGTTTTCATTGGGTGTATAAGCTCATTAGGGTATTTTGGAAGTTATTTTTGTCAAATATGTTGAAAAAGTAGGTGAGTTATATTTATTTTAGTGTTATATGTGATGAAACATGTGATTAGTCCCCAGAAGGGATCCTGTGAAATTTTTTTAATACTAGTTTGCGTTTGGATTATGTTTAGATCTTTTTTGTTCGTGATTCAAAAAATAGGTCCCTTGAGTTTTTTGTGTCAATTAATTGTCCCATATAGTGGAATTCATCACAAGAGTTATAGTAGTCTCAAATAATGATGATAAATAGGGTTCTTGAAAAAACATATTGATATGACCTTTGAGATTTGATTTAGAAGGTTTGAGGAACAATGGGTTCTAAACATGTTCATTTGATAATGGATTTCTGGTCACTATTTTTTGTTTTAATCCATTACCAATATGTAGTTACATCAAGAGTGATGGTTGTGGTTGGAAGAATATCTTATGTGAATTTCTCATATGATCCACTATATAAAAGGATGTGTTAAGGATATGTATACTTCTTCACTCTATGTTCTCATATGTGAGAGGGGTAGAATTATAGTTTTTCTATATAGAACATCTTCCAATTTAATTTAGGTATTTGGAACATATTGGTTGGTTATTAATAAATCAGGGTCTGGTAGTTTGGCTTGTATGAAGAAAAATATTTGTCTTTCTTGTTGAAAAATTGAATTTCAAACCATTATAATAGAGAATCGTTATTTGTTTATGTGTCTAAAAATATGACTTGTATGATGGAGAATCAGAAAAATGATAATTGTTGTTGTTGTAACAATTTTAGGAGTGTGGTTTAGAAATATATTGTCTTTTAAGTACAGGTTACCTATTGAGAATAGTTCTGGTGTTCAAATTTCCTTATGAATATGGTTTTTTTCTTTTGGAGTGATCTATATGATAGGTTGGTGATAAAAACCATAGAATCAAAATGATAAGTAATTAAAATTGAGAATATTAAATTTTAATTCCCATAATAAAATAATGAGGTTATGGATTTTATATTTTGGTTTTTTTTAGAGTGAAAAAGAAATAGTTTTTATCCCTATTTGACAATGGGTGAAGATTGGAATCATGTTTGGAAATATTTAGGATAACAAGTAGGATGGTCCATGTTCTTTAAATTGAGGAAAAAAAATTATGTTAAATTAATCAGTGACACATATGAAATTGGAAAACATGTCTACTGTTTAATTTCCTTCAGGAAAAATATCAAGGGGTTTCTAACTCAGCACAAAGGATTGGAATCTGTGGATGTGGTCATTGAGTTGGATCTAATGGAGTTATTTTTTGAATATAATGATAATGTTATTTTTGAACCTTACCCATGGGTAAAGGTATGTTTTCATACATGATTCATGGGTTTAATCACAATTTCTGGCATCATTTGTAGGTGAAATTTGATTTTGGAAATGAATCAATGGGTGGGTAATTTGATGAAATGAAATGGAGAATAATGTTGTAAATTGATCCACAGGAAAGTGGAGAATTTTTTTAATTTTCCTTACGAATAATATATAATTTATTTCTATACTGAGTAGTGAGGATTTCATGTTTAAATAAGGTTTTTATCATGACAGCTTTGAAGTTCATGTTTTGTGGGTCAAAATGAGGAAATAGATGCAAGGGAATGTAGTGTCTGGCATTCGAGTATTGTGATGTAATGGAATCTCTCGAGGTTAATTATCCTATACATGGATATTCTAGACTTATAATTATAGATATATTTCAAGGATGATGTGTTATATGTGGGGAAAGTTTTGATAACTGTTAAGATGAATAAGTGCATAATGATTTTTTTTCTTAGACAATTAAGTCTCATTGATTTTTGTTTTAGGGGGATAAGGGAGAGTATTGGAGGATAAGACATAAAGAATACCCATGTAAGAAAATAAAATGTTTCTTTATCAGATATTATCCTAAAAGTTGGTTAACCATATGTCATGTACGTCCGCATGACCCAATAGTTAGTCAGTATTCAACAGTTGTTACCCAGTGGGATCCTTCATGGATTTTTAATGATTGAAGGCACATAATTTCACATATAAACAACTTTATTTCTACAGTTTCCTTCTACATACCAATCACTCAACCTAGAAATATTAATAGGTTCCATCCTTGGAGATATTTTCTATCTCCCCCTTATTTAATTTGTGTTTCATGTTTTGTTTCATGTTATAGAAATTTAGGGGATGTATAACCTCATATATGCTTTAATTCCATGTTTCAAATTTATTCTTCTTTATATAACAATAATATGATGAATTCAATAATTATTTCCCTAAAATAGATCATCATGTATGATTAAAATGGTGTTTCATTTTAATTTGTCTTGATCTACCTTTATGTGGGATTTTCTTACTATTTTACATCATTTATATAAAATGAAAATCCCTTATATCCATGTGTTTTTGTATGTCATAATGGGTTGACTACTTCTAGTGTCAAAGAGAGAGGGTGAGGACTATAATTTAGTTGAAGGCTCTATATTGGGAGAATTATACATGTGTTACATGAAAATTGTAAAATTAAGCCTCATTATAGGGATTACTGTATGGTTTTCCTACTCAGCATTGAGACCTTTAAATATTTTATTCTATTCATAATGGTATAGGTTAACATATTAAATTTATTCAGGGGTTCAAGTGACTAATTCAATGGGTTATTTTCATTGAAATTGTGAGTTATGAAATTATACCATAGTATAGAGGTAAGGATTACTATTATGGTCTTTCATCTTTGAATTTTTCGTTTTGACAATAATGGTATATGATTATCTACATTATTGATGTAGGTTATTGCATTGTTATTTTCCTTTTTCACATGGGGTTTAATTTATTATAATTCTACATAGGATTTGATTTTCACATGTCAGAATCTATATCCTTTTGAATGAATTGTTTAATTTTTATATTTTCTTTTTGGTATGGTTTTAGCCATTTGAAAAATGTGTAAATCTAAACATTTCTTATATAAATATTTCATTATTTTTGAATAATGTTTTAAAAAATTTAAAAATAAATTCCCAATAATCTTAATGGTTTTGTGTATTTCAATTTTAGAAACATAATATTCTGACATTCATGAAATATAATAATCATATCCCACACATTTCTTCTCACATAGTGCAGATATTAGGGATATCATTAATTAATCATTTCATCATGACCTATAAAATGGAAAAATAAGAAAGGGTGAGATGATATTCAAAACAATTGTAAATGATGAATTTATTAATCAATGATCACATGATTTATAACATGAACCTAAATTACTATGAAAATATTTTATCCATGGAAAATAACATAAAACATTCAGAAGTCGTAATCATGGAATAATCTGTTGTCAGTTAATAAGGAAAGTATCAATGAAGAAACAACAATCATAATCAATGATATCGTATCCTAAAAAAAGATCTTTTCCATGAGACAAGAAATTTTTTTCTAAATATTCATAATTAATGAATTAATGTGTCAGGTAAATTGGTGAAGACAATCATTAGATGTTAGGCTTGGATAAAATACTCATGAACCTGATTTGAGAAAGGGATAACCACCAATGTATAATTTTTTGGGCCTGGGATAACCGCCCATGTACCCTATGAGAAAATAAAACATTAAACATTACCCAATGAATTTAAGGTCAATAAATAACCCACCCATCACATTATAATAACCCGTTCATATTTTTAACATAATATTAAGAAAACACTTCTCATTTTTTAAAATTTTAACTCCTCTAATGGAAAATATTCCTCATTTATATTTCATCATCATAATCAGTAACCATCCATTGAAAAATAATGATTTCGTCCTTGTATCATAACCCCATGGAATCATATGTAACATCAATGAGTGTTATAATTGATAAAAACCCATTAATTGATCACCATAACAATTCATGAAGAAAATACACTTTTTGTTTGGTAATCCTTAATTTAAAATCTAAATTATCTATACTATAAGAAAAATAAAATTCATTTCAAATGATATTGGAAATTATTAAGGTGTTCATAAAATCAATAATTATTCACGATGGTTGGAAAATTCATTCATGCGATAAATTTTTCATCTATGATTATATTGATGCCATAAGTAAAAATTAACTAATTTGAACTAAATTAAGAATATTCATTTGAAATTATTTTATCTAAATTAATTTTATTGTAAAACGAAATTAATTTATAATTTTTCAATATTAAAACATTTTTAAAACTCTTTAAATATATTATATACATTGATGAAAAATATATGCATCTCAAGAGTGAAATAAAACCAACATTCTTTATAAACATTATTTTACAATTTTGACTACATAGAGAGTGTAAAATAAAAGAAAACATGTAATAACCTGATAATATAGTTGTATTTGAAAATAAATACTAATTTTAGAGGTATATTATATAATTAAATCATTATAAATTAATGGATAAAAATTATTGAAAAAAATAGATTTTGACATAAATCAATTACAACTTTTGTTGTATTTCAATCATAACCTTCCTAAAAGATATATATTTTACTAAAAATTTAATTGCCTTGAGTATAAATATATTCTAGAATTTAATTTTCAAAGAGTAAATATTTACCCCACATTTATCAAACAAGTTTTAAATGTGGAATGTATCTGAAACAAACTATGGTGAATTAAGAAATGGTTGCATAAAGTCATACATTCTTCATAATTATATGAATCCTACTACAAATAAACCTTAATTTATTATACAAGAATAAAATAATCATATTTATTCTTCTAGTACCATACCAATATTTCTTATAACATCCTATGTAACATCCCAAGTAAGTAATGAATAATAGATATTTTTATCTATGTCTATTAATGAATTAGATAGTGTTTTAGAGGCTTAAAATGAGAATAAATCCAATCTTAAGCATGGAATTCACTAATATTTTTAAAAGATTATTTTACTGCCTTTTGATGGAAAACCATTTTTAAATAAAACTTTTGAAAATTTTATAAGCTTTATTTGTCTAAATAAACTTATTATTTATGATTGGTACATTGAAATTTACTTTGGGAAAATTTTTGGTATTTTTCCGATAAAGTTCGTATTTTAATGAATAGTGAAAAATGTTGTATTTTAATTCAAAACCTATTTTTAATCTAATTTATTTGTATGATTATATTATCTTTTGAATTGGTTTTAAAGTTCAATTAGAATATATTTTTACCATTTAATCCAATATTGGTCGTTGGAATTAATTTCACTTTGAAATTGGACTTAAACTAGTGTCAATCTTTTGATACTTATTGTTTCATAAAAACACGCTATTTTCTCTGACAACGGGAATTAATTATTAAATTAATTAATTAAACTTATATGTTTTGAATTTTGTAAAATAGACATCATTTTTCAATTCAGAATATCAAATATAGCTTAGGGTGAATTTTTGGTATTTTTCTGAAAAACTTCAATTTTTGATGAATAGTGAAACCACTAAGTGGTACTTAAAAAACTGATTTTTCGTTTAAATGATATTTTAACACCTATGTGTTTTGAATTTCAAAAATCCTCCAACATGGTTTTCATTGAGAAGTAAAATGTGGTTCAATGGGATTAAAATAATTTTTTGGTGAATAGTAACTTTTAAGTTTTTAATCACGATTAGAGGTAATTAGTGTAATTTAAGGTAAGAATAATGTTTTAATAATATTAAATGAAAGTGAAACATGTACTAACCTTGTTGGATGTGTTATGGCCAACCAAGACAATCCATGGGTCAACTTGGATACCCCATGTAGCCACTTTGGAAAGACAATGACATTAATATCTTTTTATTTAATGTTAAAGTAAAAATGTCACAAATATGAGTTGTTTTACTAAAACAATTTTAAAATTGTGTTATACAAGTCATATTTTTTACTATATAAATTATTTAGAAAGATAAAAAGATTTCCTACATCATGATATTTGTTTTATAATTTTTTGACATTACATAAATTAAATTATTTTTGACATAATGATGATGCAGCCATTACCTCATTATTTAACGATTTAGATAAAATGAAATATAATGTAAAATATAAGACCTACACTTTTCAAAAACCTATTGTATGGGTGGATTTCGAGCCCTTATCACCTTACCCTCTAAATTTGTAATTGTTGGACCTTTTTTATCCGAAAATCATTTTATAACAAAGTATCTTTTCTTAACTTTCCAAGAATTCCCCTCCTCTCCTCTTATAAAAGGCCCCCACCTCTAGCACCTTACCCATACTTCCAAAGCCTTTGGCTCGGCCAACCCCTATCCATTTTGTCTCTAAACATCCCTCTCTTACTCCTTGAAGCCACACTTTGGGCAGAAGTCTTCCCAAGGAAGCCTTTGAGCTCAAATCAAAAAGAGTTACCCGTTTTAAAGGTTGTGTTTTCTCTTGTGTTCTTATGTTTTATTTTGCTTCTCCAACCCTCTAAACTCTTTTTATTCCTTTCTTTTGTAACAACACCAGTATCTACGATATACTAGGATGTTTTAATAATAAGGATTCGAGCTACAATTACACACACCTACATCTAATATTTAAAGAACATACTGTTTCTGTGGATGGAGAATTTCTTCCTCACGAAACGATGATTGTTCAACACTCATATAACACCTTCAATGGTGGCCATTAAGATGTCACTATATTTATATATGATATATAATATGTTTATGATTTACTTAAGCTTCTTTATTTTTCATTTATGGCATACCTTTATGGTTTCCATTATGGGTAAACGCGATATCTTCATTTTAGGAAGTGCGGACTACCGCCCCCTCAAAGTGATTTGATTCGTTAATGCCATATGTGGGATGTATAAAGGATGTAATTAATGATATTATATATTATATTATACTGGAATTATAATATACCTTTATATCATTATGATTCCATTCCATAAAATACGAAATATAAATGAAATTAGTGTTCATGCGTACGTACGGCTTACCGTCACCATGAACGATGCATTTCATTTCTTACCTCTAAACGTTATGTAATATTATAAATTCATGTATATACTGGATATATTTGATATATATTATATCTAAATCATGAGTATAACTATGTATATAATGGATACATGAAAAACTTTTAATTATAAAGAGTTTATTTTTGACTCAAGTATCAATGATCGTTAAAACGACCGTTATTAACTTAAATAATTACATAGTGTTCATGACATGGTAATAAGTGATATAAAAGGAATAATGAACCTGAAAAAGGTTCTTAAGAAAGTAGAAATTAACTCAAGTTTATTATTTACGAGGTTAAAGAACGATCGAGTCAAGTTAGACCCGACATATGGGATTTTGTCTCAATCTCCTTTCATTGAGGCATATTTTGTTTTATACACAACCTTCTTTTATACGGTGTATAAACCCATTTGAATTTTACGTTTATACAAAAAGAAATATTTTTTATACGAAGCGTTTTACTAAATGACAAAAGGGAATGTTTTTGTCGTACGTATGCGGCGACAATGACTTCTCCTCTGCCGTGACCATTATTTGAGTTTCGGCTTCCTCTACAATCCATACCTTTTTTTATAAGAAAAATAAATACCATGTTTTACTTTCTTTTATTTTGGTATTGAAAATGGTTTTCATAATGTTTTTATATCAATGCGTTGTATTGATATCTTGTGATTGAAAAGTGGAAATTTTATGTTTCCTTTATGCATGTTTTATTTGATACGATTAAGTTATGGTTCTTGGGAATTGTTATGAAGTCTGGTGGTTCCGTGATAAACTAAGTGTGGGTGAGCCCGATACAACTCTCCAATGCTTTGGGTAACGCGAAGGAGTTAAACGTTAAGGTTTCTCCGAAGAGAATTAGGGAATATACTGTGATGGGAATTCCAAACGTAACCAAGAGGGTTACTCCCTACGTAAGAATGTTATGAATGCCTCAAGTTACCTTTATGCCTTATGATTTCTATGTTTTATTCATGATTTGATGAGGTATGTTAAATTTTTTATGTTTTACGAGTAAAGTATGATTTCATTTATTCTTATGTATAAATGTACTCATGTTTCCTTTCCATATTGTTATATCCCTTACTGAGCTTTTTATGCTCATTCCAAGTTTTTGAAATGTTTTTCACAGGTCAAGAGAAAGGTACATGATGTTGATGATAGTGTCAATGAAGTGTCAAGAAAGAATCCATGTTTTATTTTAAATATGTTTCCTTTGATGGGAAAATGATTAATATATTTTATGTAACCACTTTTTTTAAATATGGATTGTAATTCATGTTTTATGATTTAATTCTCTAAAACTCTAAACCTGAAAAGATCCTCAATGTGTATTATTGAAAAAACTCAAGATTAAGTAATGTTTAAGGCTGGGGCCTTATAGTTGGTATCAAAGGTCGGTTTAGATAACCTTAGGAGTTAGAAATCTATTAAATGATTATCCAAAAAATTTTACGGTCAAATTGAAATGATATAGCATTTGAAGATTACCATGTTGCTTCATCTAAGAAATGTTTGTTCAGAATGGTTTTCCATAGAGGAAACATGGAAGGAGTGCTTAGAAGGCATACAGAAGGAAATAACCTTCCGAATCAGCATCTTGAGATGGTCGGAATTGGAACTGAATAGTTTGTTGCAGTAATGGCGCAGTTGACTCAAGAGATAAATGGTGGCGGTATCCATGCACGAGGTCAGCCAGATCATCCACAGAGGAACATGCCAGTGGTGGAACATTTCATGAGGCAACATCCCCCATCATTTAGAGGATCATCTGACCATGTGCTAGCTGAAGGGTGGATTAAATCACTGGAGAAGATTCTCGATGTCATGGGGTGTTCATACAATTAAAAGGTTAGTCTTGTTATTGACCATTTGGAGGGTCAAGCAGATCAGTGGTGGTTGATAGTTAAAAATATCAGGGACGCTGATGATATTGATGCTCTCGACTGGGATGAATTCAAAGGTATGTTTCCTGAGAAGTATTTTCCTAAGTCTATTCGACTTAGGATGCAAAAACAATTCTTGGAATTGATTCAAGAGGAAGACTCAGTGGCTGCTTATGAAGAGAGGTTCACTCGATTGGCAAGGTATGCTCCAAATTTTATCTGAGACCTTGATAGTAAAATCAATCATTTTTACTCAGGATTAAAGCCAAAATATCGAAGGGCTTTAGTTTCTCGTGAGTTCAAAAGTTATGAAAAGCTTGTTCGATGTGATGAGAAGGTGGAAATGGAGTTTTCCGATGATCAAGTGTTCTATAACAACCAACAGAATAAGAGACTGAGGTATCAGGAGAAAGGAAATAATTCTTCAAAAATGTCTGACGGTAAGAAAACTAAGTTTCCAGTTTGTGATAAATGTGGTAAAAGGCATGCTGTGGAATGTCTTATGAATTCTGGAAAGTGCTACCGATGTGGTAAGATGGGACATAAGGCTTGTGATTGCACTGAAAAAGATCAAGGTGATGGTAAGTCCAAATTTGATTTGCAGTTAGTGAAATTTTTTAAGTGTAATGACATGGGTCACTATGAAAATGAGTGTCCGACAAAGAGATTGAGTGATGGGAAGCAGTTAGACTACAAGAAGAAAGGGGTGGTGAAATCCTTTGCAACTACTTCATCAGATGTTGGGCCATCAAATGAAGTGGTATCAGGTACATTGTTTGTTTTTTTAGATTATGCCAGTGTGTTGTTTGATTCGGGGTCTACACATTCATTCATCTCTGAAAACTTTTCTAGTAAAATGGGAATACCATCTCAAGAAATGACTCCTGAACTTGTGGTAGAAACACCTTGGGGAATTGTTGAGGTAAAAAGAATTTATAAGAATCTTCCTATCCTTATCCGTGGAAACAACCTACTTGTGAACCTTATTGTTGTACCTCTAGTAGAGTTTGATGTTGTCCTGGGATGGATTGGCTCTCTATTTACCATGCTAAGATTGACTATAGAGCTAAAGAAGATTCTTTTCCGAAAGAATTTTAGTTTGTGTACAAGAATGAACCCTTACTGTTGATAACTTATCAAGAGGCCGAGAAACTTGTAAAATATGGAAATGAATGTTACCTTGCACACATCGTTGAAAACAAAGGAACTGTTCAGATTAATGATGTGCCAGTGTTAAATGAGTATCCTGATGTTTTTCTTGATGAGTTTCCTGGAATAATACTAGATCGGGAAGTTGAATTTACTGTTGACTTAGTTTCTGATGCTAAGACAATTTCAAAACCCCCTTATCGAATGGCTCAAATTGAACTTTTAGAGTTGAAGGAGAAATTACAAAATTTATTAGAGAAAGGTCTCATTCGACCAAGCACATCACCATGGGGTGCTCCTGTTTTATTTGTTAAAAAGAAAGATGGTTCAATGAGACTTTACATTGATTATAGAGACTTGAATAACATCACTGTTAAGAACAAATATCCTTTGCCTCATATCGATGATTTGTTTGATCAGCTCCAGGGAGCTCCGTATTTTTCGAAGATTGACTTGAGGTTGGGGTACCATCAGTTGAAAGTAAAAGAATCAGATATTCCAAAGACTACGTTCCGTACTAGATATGGCCATTATGAATTTGTAGTAATGCCTTTTGGGCTAACCAATGCACCTGTTGTATTCATGGACTTAATGAATAGAATTTTCCATGAGTTCTTGGATAAGTTTGTGGTTGTTTTCATTGATGATATTTTGGTGTTTTCTAAAAGTAAAGAAGAGCATGAAAGACATTTAATGGTTATTTTTCAAACCTTAAAAGAAAAGAAATTGTATAGAAATTCAGAAAGTGTGAGTTTTGGTTGCAACAAATTTCTTTCCTTGGTCGCATTGTTTCCAAATATGGGATAACTGTTGATCCTGCAAAAAGAAAGGTTGTTGAAGAATGGCCAAGTCCCACAAATGTAACTGAGATTCATAGTTTCCTTGGTTTGGCAGGCTATTACCGAAGGTTTGTTAGAAATTTTTCATGGTTATCTAGTCCAATGACTAAGCTAACTCGGAAGGGTGTTAAGTTTATCTGGACAAAAGAATGTGATGATTTTTTTCAGAAATTGAAAAGAAGATTGGTGAATGCTCTAGTTTTGGGACTACCTTCTTGGAATGGTGAGTTTGTTATCTACAGTGTAAAGACCCGTAAAATTTAAGGGAAATTTTTTCTTAATTTTCTTTGGAATTTTATAAGAACGCGGTTTCTGACGGCACCTGATTCCGAGGCCCGGAGTGCCCGAAATCAATTACCGAAGATTGGCTCGGGTACGTTCAGTGAACGAACGAGCGGGAATTTCTAACTTTTGAACCGGTGCCTGGAATCAAATTCTGAGGGCACCAATGAACTCGCAGTGCCGATATTCGCTTAAGGAGACCTTTTCCGAGGTTGCGTTTATTGCGGGTTGAGAGTTAGTTTTTGGGAGTTCAGAATAAGTTAAATAAAAATTGTGAATACAAATTTTTATTTTAACTTATTGGTTAACTTCTCCCAAAGGGAGTTAATGGTGGGACCCACATCCACTTAACCTCCCTTGGGAGGATTAATTGTGGTGGTTCCCACATGAAGCATAACTCTTCACCTCTTTTTTTTAAACTCCCTTAAACTCCCCTTTTAATGAACTTGACAAGTTGGGATATTAAATGGGTGGAGTTGTTTATTTTCAAACCTTTGAATTTCAAAATAGTTTGGTTGAGTAAATAAAATAAGACCTTATCTTATTTTGTTTGGGTTATAATTCTCTAGAAAATCTTGAGTGAATTTGGAGCCTACTTCTTCTTCTTCTTCTTCAAGCTTTGACGAAGAACGCGAAGAACCTTCGAGCATCGACGAAGAACTCCACGTTCTCGGGAACCGTCTTCTGTGATGACATACCTGCGACACCAACGACGTCTTCTTCCGCGTCATCTCTTCCACGACGATTTCCCGCGACGAAATCATCGTCAAAGAACTTCAAATCCTTGCTTCACGACATCGACGTCCTTCTTCCATGACGTCGACCACCGCGACGCTCGTCTTCCACGGGTCGTTGACGAACATCGTTCTTGAAACCGAGGTAGGGGTTTGTTGTTGATTATTTATTTACTCTCGTTCTTGGTTCTAGCATGACAATCTTGTGGATAAAATGTTTATGTGTTATCGTCTAACGAGAGGGGGGACGGACCGCACAAACACGGCCGAATCCCCCCTCCTTTGTTCTTGATTATTATTTTTCTTGTGGATGAACGAGATGGCGTGGTGTCGTCGCACCACACGGGAATCACACGGAAAATATTGGGCGGCGCCGTCGCGCCGCGCTGTGGAAAGATTATCAAGAACGCGACACCGTCGCGCCGCGTCGAAGGAAATCGAAGGCACCGCAGCCGGAGTGGGGCCGCGGCGGAGAGGCGCGGTGTCGTCGCACCGCGCCGGACGACGAAGGCCGCGGCCGGTTCCGGGCCGCGGCGGAACGAGAAGACCTGCGGCTAGCCGGGCCGCCTGTGTCGGAAGCCGGAAAGGGGACCGGCCGGCCAGGTTGGGCCGGCCGGAAGGGAGAAGAACTGGGGGAATTAATTCCCCCGGCTGGCCAAAACCGTCCCCCCATAATGGGGGGGCCGCGGTAACACCAAGGGGGGGGGGGGGGCAGCGCCCCCCCCCCCCCCCGTTTTTCTCAAAGGCAGGCCCCCATGAGGGGGGACCGTTGATCCATGGCGCGACATCCAGCCGCTCCGCCAGCAGGAAGAGCGGGGGATTTTCCCCCCGCGCGTGGCACCCGAGCGGCGCCCCGGCCGCGCCGCCGCGCCGGACCACGCCGTTGTGCTGGGCCGTGCCGCCGGCCGGGTCGGGTCGGCCCGGACCCGGACCCCCCGTTTTCGAATCGACTTTGGTCTTTTGCTCCTAACGTGAGCTACGGACCTCCGATTGACGAACCGTCAGTGGCGATGCGATCCTTGGATCGAGACGGTTGATTCAGTATATCGCACTCAATGTTTTGGAATACTTTGCGTTCGGCCGGGTTGGTTTGTACACGAAACCAACCGGGCCCTCGGAGCGGAAACGCTCATATCTTGAGCTACGGACGTCCGATTGACGTGCCGTCAGCTTTGTTGTGTTCCTCTTAGTGAGATGGATCTTTTGGCATACTCTGCCCAAGGTTTGGATGGAGGTGGAGTATGGTCGGGTTGGTTTTGCCTTAAAAACCAACCGGGCCCCTGGGACGAAAAAGCCAATAACTCTCAGACCGGGCGTCCGATCGACGTGCCGCCTGTTGCGTTGAGTTCCTGTTGACAATACGGAACTTTTGGATACATCAAATCTGGACTTTGTGACAGTTGATGTATCAGCCTCTCGGCTCGTGGAGCACACCCTCCCGAACGAGCTTGCTGTGTGCGGGAACCCTAGTGCTGGCTGCGACTGTGACTACTACTGCTACAGCTACAGCTAATGTGACTGCAACGACGACAGTACAGAGATCCTTGGTGGATTCGACGATGACTATATCACTCAGCGATCCTACGTGGATCAGTGCTACAGGTCCTGTGTGGGCCCGATCCTGTGTGGGTCTGATCTTGTGTGGGTCTTTGCGCTCAGCGGTCCTGTGTGAACCAGCGCCTACAGGTCCTATGTGGGCCCGATCCTGTGTGGGTCTTTGCAGGTTTTAGTTACCTATCGATCCTACGTGGATCCGATGACTTAGATGGATCAGATATCATCTTTATCGTCTTTTGAAGAAGTATACCTATGTGAGATGAATCCTGTTGCTTTCCTGTGTGGATTGAGTTGTGTTATCCTATCTGGATTTCATTTTGCTTTCCTATGTGGGATACGTTTACTTTCCTGTGTGGACTGAGTTGTACTTGGGCTCGGAGGTTGGAGCGTATTGGAATTGATGACTTAGGTATATGTATGGGAATATACATAAGCAGTGTCGGTTGTTACTTTGTGTTTGTATCTTCCTTTGTGGTTTATCCTTTGTGGATTTTGGGAGACCTTCAGGGGTCTCGGGGTCCCTACTGAGTAGCTTGTACACACCCCTGCACGGGCTATGCTCGCACTACGTTGTGTTGGTTGCAGATGACAGACAGCGTTGATCGTGGTTGAGGCTAGCAGAGCAGGACGGTACCTGGAGGTGGACCACGGGGTGGGACGTGCTCGGAGCGGACGACAGGACCCGAGGAGCAGTGGAGATATCTGTACCCACCCTTCGGGTGGGATCTCCAGTGGACAGCTCGGTGTAGCGGATTTTACTTTACAGTTGTTGTTTTCCCATTCGAGTTGTACTTTACTTTCAGTTTGGGTTTGTATACTGGCCCATGTACTTTCCGCACTTTCAGTTGTACTCTGTTTTCACTTAGTATTTACTTTCTGCTTGCTTACTCTGTGGTTCTTGTTTACATTACAAAGGCAATGCCTTCCGTTTTTACCAGGATTTACGCCTTGGTGCTAGTCGCCAGCCCCTGGCCTATGGAAGGCGGGCTTGGGGTAGTCACGGCACGGGCCCCGAGGACGGGTCGTGAGAAATTGGTATCAGAGGAGTTCGGTTCTACCGCGAACTCTGATCTTTTCTATGTGAAGCAATAATGTTTAGCGTATTGAGTGTGTTTATCAGTCCAGGGAGTCCAGTGTTGGTGCGGCGGCCGACGTATCCGTACACCAGGACCCTGACTTCTGATTTCCGACTTATTGCACGAAAACATTGATTGCGTGTGTGTTTCAAAGTTTTCTTTGTGATTACTTTATATCAGCTCACCAGGTATACTGTTCTGACCGTGGCGCACCTGTTTCCTTTTCAGGATGGCCCAACGACGGCAGCCAGTTAGGGTTCCGAGAGTCGAGTGTGACGACAGCCCACCGAGCGACGAGGCCTCAGTGCAGGGCCCTTTGTCAGCAGTGGTACCGGCAGTAGCTCTACCCATCGAGCCACCGATGCTTCCAGTACCAGCCGCTGATGATGCACGTCCCCTCAGCGCACTGCATGAGTTTCAGCGCCAGCGACCACCCAGGTTTCATGGGGAGACAGACCCCCAGGCAGCAGAGGACTGGCTGGAGGCAGTGGTATGAGTTTTTAGGCTATTGAGGACACCTGCAGACCTCATGGTGATCCTCGCTGCGAGCCTACTGCACACAGCAGTGGGCTGATTGTGGAGCTTGATGCTCCAGGTGCATGATGACGCATCTCTACTTTGGACGGACATTGAGAACCTCTTCCGCTCGGAGTTCTTCCCAGCCACCCATCGTGCGGTGCGCATCCAGGAGCTTCTACACCTGCGGCAGGGCAGCATGACGGTCGCTCATTACTCGGTGAGATTTACTGATCTCTCGTGCTACTCGACCGACATGGTACGTGACCCATTCTTCCAGGCCCGGACCTTCGAGCAGGGTTTGAGACACGAGATCAGGGCATCACTGATCTCCCTCAGCATACCGACTCAGACAGGAGTACTGGAGCGGGCCCTTTTGATCGAGAGCTTCCTTGCTGAGTCTACACCAGCGTCGCGACCCACCGCAGGGCAGCACGTGGCAGAGTCATCTGCAGCAGGCAGTCGACGGATGACTCAGGGGTCCAGACAGACCAGACCTTCAGGCAGACGACCTCAGGACACTGGCTCAGCAGTGCGGGGCACACAGCGCGGATCCAGTCTTTCGAGAGGCAGACAGTGCTACTAGTGCGGCGGGCAGGGCCACATGGCTCGTGACTGCCCGACCCGCCGTGCCGAGGAGCAGCAGACGGTTGAGGGACCATCGAGGCAGAGGCAGAGGGTCGACCGTGGCGGTCCGCAGGGAGGAGGTGGACGAGGCAGAGGAGCTGGCCGAGCAGCAGGTGGTGGGAGACGCTTCGAGGCTCTGCCACCACCACCACCAGGAGGTCCACCCCGACCACAGGGAGCTGGCGGGCAGAGACAGGCACAGCTCCAGGCAGTAGAGTCCTACGACCACGGCACGCCCAAGATTATTCGAGGTACTATCTGTGTCTATTCCACCCTTGCTGCAGTACTTATAGACACAAGAGCGAGTCACTCTTTCATAGACGCTGCCCTTGTTCAGAGCTCGGAGATTCCGACAGAGCCGTTGGCTCGATCCTTACGACTAGAGACTCCTACAGGAGCAGACCCGACGATTACGCACTGGTTCCAGCAGTGTGAGCTTACTCTAGGAGGCAAGAGCTTCAGCTGGGATCTTCTTGTAGCAGCGTCGAGGCCTTACGACGTCATCTTGGGCATGGATTGGTTATCTATGGTCCATGCCCAGATTGACTGTTTTAGGCACAAGGTGCGATGTGTACGCACCGACGGGAGCAGGTTCACCTTCACCGGAGAGAAGGGAGCCTTTGCAGCACATGATGGACTTCTGCGGAGGAGAGGAAAGCCCATCACCCATCAGTTGGCTAGACTCATCCTTGGAGCAGTTGACGTGCGGAGTCCTGGTTTTCCGGCAGTGGTGGATCAGTTTGCGGACGTTTTTCACGACGACGTTCCAGGGCTACCTCCTCGCAGAGAGGTAGAATTTTATATTGAACTATACCCCGGGATAACCCCGATATCGACTCCAGCATATCGGATGGCCCCCGCCGAGCTTCGAGAGCTACGGGTACAGTTGGAGGACTTGCAGGGCAAGGGGTTCATCTGACCCAGTGTTTCACCCTGGGCTTCCCCGATTTTGTTCGCCAAGAAGGAGGACGGGAGCTTGCGACTTTGTGTTGACTATTGTCGCCTGAACTAGGTGATAGTGAGGAAAAAGTATCTGCTACCGAGGATTGATGACCTCTTTGATCAGCTCAAGGGAGCGCGGTGGTTCTCGAAGATAGACCTCAGGTCAGGCTATCATCAGCTCAGAGTCAGAGACGAGGACGTGTAGAAGACAACCTTCAGATGTCGGTATGGCCACTATGAGTTCTTGGTTATGCCTTTCGGCGTAACCAATGCTCCAGCAGTGTTCATGGCCCTCATGAACAAGATCTTTCAGCCATACCTCGATCGATTTGTCGTGGTCTTCATCGACGACATTCTGATTTACTCTTCGACTGAGGAGGAGCACGCCTATCACTTACGAGTTGTACTAGACACACTCCGAGAGCACCAGCTTTATGGTAAGCTCTCGAAGTTCCAGTTCTGGATATGTGAGGTCCACTTCTTGGGACACGTTATCTCTGAGGCGGGAGTTGCAGTGGATCCTGCGAAGATCGAGGCTGTGTTAGCATGGGAGCCACCCAGAAGCATGATTGAGGTTCGGAGTTTCTTGGGACTAGCTGGATACTATCAGAGATTCGTTCCAGACTTCTCTAGAGTTGCGGCACCACTCATAGCTTTGACAAAGAGGGGGAAACCCTTCGTTTGGTCAGACAGATGTCAGCAGAGCTTCCAGGAGCTGAGACAGAGATTGACCAGCGCACCTATCTTGAGGTTGCCTGAGGAGGGAGTAGGGTACGTAGTCTACTACGATGCATCAGAGACCGGACTCAGATGTGTTCTGATGCAGGAGCGGGAAGTGATCACCTATGTATCACGTTAGTTGAGGCCGCATGAGCAGAACTATGCTACCCATGACCTGGAGTTAGCAGCAGTGGTCTTCGCTCTGAAGACATGGCGACATTACATGATGGGCGAGCGTTTTACAGTATTTTATGATCATCAGAGTCTCAGGTATATCTTCTCACAGAAGAACCTGAACCTGAGACAGCGGCGATGGCTCGAGTTCCTCCAGGACTATGACTTAGAGATAGTCTATACTCCTAGGAAGGGGAACGTAGTAGCCGATGCCCTCAGTAGGAGGACGGGCATTCAGGTACTTGAGGAGGCGACAGAGCAGCTAGCCTCTTTTCAGATATCCTTCGTGGATAGAGATGGAGAAGCCTTCCTCCAGTCTCTTAGAGTCACCCCTCCACTACTGCAGCGGGTCAGAGAGGCACAGCGTGAGGACGCTGACTGTGAGACACGGCATGCACAGATATCCTCGAGACAGGCACCTGATGGTTTCTCCCTTGGATTAGAGCGCGACATCCTTTTCAGAGGACGTACCATGGTACCAGTCGCTTTGCGAGATGAGGTTCTGAGATATTTTCACACTTCTCCTTTGGCGGTACATCCAGGAGTGGCGAAGATGTACCAGGATCTCAGACGACAGCACTGGTGGCCGGGCATGAAGAAGGTTGTGGAAGAGTTTGTTTCTCGATGCCTCACCTGCCAGTAGGTGAAGGCAGAGCATCAGGTACCAGCAGGCTTGGTACAGCCCTTGGAGGTCCCAGAGTGGAAGTGGGATGGGATATCTATGGACTTCGTGACTGGACTTCCACGCACTTCCAGAGGTCACGACTCCATCTGGGTGATTGTTGACCGACTCACCAAGTCGGCACACTTCTTACCCATCAGAGAGCAGGGCTCAGTGGATAGCTTGGGACGTCTCTACGTTCAGGAGATTGTGCGGCTCCATGGCATGCCATCATCTATCGTCTCCGATCGAGATGCTCGCTTTATTTCCCGGCTTTGGAAGGGGTTACAGGAGGCGTTCGGGATGCAGCTACGTTTGAGCACAGCCTTTCACCCTCAGACGGATGGTCAGACGGAGAGGACCATCCAGACTCTCGAGGACATGCTCCGTGCAGGTGTCCTTGACTTTGTTCATAGCTGGGAGGACCACCTACCCTTGGTAGAGTTTGCGTACAACAACAGCTACCACTCCACCATCGGGATGGCACCGTACGAGGCGTTGTATGTCCGACCTTTTAGATCTCCTTTGTGCTGGACAGACCCTGGGGAGTCAGCACTTGTGGGACCGGAGATGGTCTAGGCCATGACAGAGAAGGTCCAGGTCATCCAGGAGCGGATGAGGACAGCTCAGAGCCGGTAGAAGTCATACGCTGACAGGAGGAGGAGGCCACTAGAGTTCGAGGATGGAAACCACGTCTTCTTGCGGGTCTCACCTCAACGTGGTATTCAGAGATTTGGTCGAGGCGACAAGTTATCTCCGCGCTTCATCGGACCCTTCCAGATCCTCAGCAGGATTGGCGATGTGGCTTATCGCCTGGCTCTACCACCTCAGTTGCACTGGGTGCACGACGTCTTCCACGTATCTTAGCTGAGGAGATACGTGCACGACCCGACGCACATCATTGACCATGGGGAGCTTGACGTTGACGATGGAGTGACTTTTTGGAGATTCCGGTGGAGATCGAGGATCGACAGGAGAAGGTCCTACGTGGACAATCGATACCTCTAGTGCGCATCAGATGGCAGCACGGGAATCTCCAGGAGAGCACTTGGGAGCGGGAGGCTCATATGCGTTCTCAGTACCATCATTTGTTTCCATAATTTTTTATGTATCTTTACGGGGATGTAAAGCCCTGAGGTGGGAGTAACGTAAAGACCCGTAAAATTCAATGGAAAATTTTTCTTAATTTTCTTTGGAATTTTACAAGAACGCTGTTTCTGACGGAATCTGATTCCGAGGCCCGGAGTGCCTGGAATCAAATACCGAAGTTTGGCTCGGGTACGTTCAGTGAACGAACGAGCGGGAATTTCTAACTTTTGAACCGGTGCCCGGAATCAAATTCCGAGGGCACCGATGAACTCGTAGCGCCGATATTCTCTTAAGGACACCTTTTCCGAGGTTGCGTTTATTGCGGGTTGAGAGTTAGTTTTTGGGAGTTTAGAATAAGTTAAATAAAAATTGTGAATACAAATTTTTATTTTAACATGTTGGTTAACTTCTCCCAAAGGGAGTTAAAGGTGTGACCCACGTCCACTTAACCTCCCTTGGGAGGATTAAGTGTGGTGGGGCCCACACGAAGCATAACTCTTCACCTCTTTTTTTTAAACTCCCTTAAACTCCCCTTTTAATGAACATGACAAGTTGGGATATTAAATGGGTGGAGTTGTTTATTTTCAAACCTTTCAATTTCAAAATAGTTTGGTTGAGTAAATAAAATAAGACCTTAGCTTATTTTGTTTGGGTTAGA
The DNA here is from genome assembly GCA_963277665.1 of Viscum album. NCBI lineage: Eukaryota > Viridiplantae > Streptophyta > Magnoliopsida > Santalales > Viscaceae > Viscum > Viscum album. The sequence continues at coordinate 324,392,349 of OY728127.1, forward strand.
ATTCTCTTGACAATCTTGAGAGAATTTGGAGCCTACTTCTTCTTCTTCTTCTTCAAGCTTTGACGAAGAACGCGAAGAACCTTCGAGCATCGACGAAGAACTCCACGTTCTCGGGAACCGTCTTCCGTGACGACATACCCGCGACACCAACGACGTCTTCTTCCGCATCATCTCTTCCGCGATGATTTCCCACGATGAAATCGTCATCAAAGAACTTCAAATCCTTGCTTCACGACATCGACGTCCTTCTTCCGTGACGCCGACCACCGTGACGCTCGTCTTCCGCGGGTCGTTGACGAACATCGTTCTTGAAACCGAGGTAGGGGTTTGTTGTTGATTAATTATTTACTCTCGTTCTTGGTTCTAGCATGACAATATTGTGGATAAATGTTTATGTGTTATCATATAATGATAGGGGGGCCGGACCGCACAAACACGGCCGAATCCCCCCTCCTTTGTTCTTGATTATTATTTTTCTTGTGGATGAACGAGATGGCGTGGTGCCGTCGCACCACGCGGGAATCACACGGAAAATATTGTGCGGCGCCGTCGCGCCGCGCCGTGGAAATATTATCAAGAACGCGACACCGTCGCGCCGCGTAGAAGGAAACCGAAGGCGCCGCGGCCGGAGCGGGGCCGCGGCGGAACGAGAAGACCGGCGGCTAGCCAGGCCGCCGTTGTCGGAAGCCAGAAAGGGGACCGGCCTTGCCGGTCCCGTTGAGGAAGGACCGGCCGGCCAGGTCGGGCCGGCCGGAAGGGAGAAGAACCGGGGGAATTAATTCCCCCTGGCTGGCCAAAACCGGCCCCCCATAATGGGGGGCCGCGGTTACACCAAGGGGGGGCAGCGCCCCCCCGTTTTTCTCAAAGGAAGGCCCCCACGAGGGGGGGGGGGGGGGGCGTTGATCCATGGCGCGGCATCCAGCCGCGCCGCCAGCAGGAAGAGCGGGGGCTTTGCCCCCCGCGCGTGGCACCCGAGCGGCGCCCCGGCCACGCCGCCGCGCCGCCGGCCGGGCCAGGTCGGACCCGGGTTGGGTCGACCCGGGGGGGTCGTGCCGGGTCGGCCTGGACCCGGACCCCCCGTTTTCGAATCGACTTCGGTCTTTTGCTAATAACTTGAGCTATGGACCTCCGATTGACGAACCGTCAACGGCGATGCTATTCTTGGATCGAGACGTTCGATTCGGTATATCGCACTCAATGTTTCGATATACTTTGCGTTCGGCCGGGTTGGTTCGTACACGAAACCAACCGGGCCCTCGGAGCGGAAACGCTCATATGTTGAGCTACGGACGTCCGATTGACGTGCCGTCAGCTTCGTTGTGTTCCTCTTAGTGAGACGGATCTTTTGGAATACTCCGCTCGAGGTTTGGATGCAGGTGGAGTACGATCGGGTTTGTTTTGCCTTAAAAACCAACCGGGCCCCTGGGACGAAAAAGCCAATAACTCTCAGACCGGGCGTCCGATTGACGTGCCGTCTGTTGCGTTGAGTTCCTGTTGATGATACGGAACTTTTGTATACATCAACTCTAGACTTTGTGACAGTTGAAGTATCAGCCTCTCGACTCGTGGAGCGGACCCTCCCGAACGAGCTTAATGTGTGCGGGAACCCTAGTGCTGGCTGCCACTGTGACTGCTACTGCTACTGCTACTGCTACTGTGACTGCGACGACGACAGTACAGAGATCCTTGGTGGATTCGACGACGACTACAGCACTCAGCGATCCTACGTGGATCAGTGCTACAGGTCCTGTGTGGGCCTGATCCTGTGTGGGTCCGATCCTGTGTGGAACTTTGCGCTCAGCGGTCCTATGTGAACCAGCGCCTACAGGTCCTATGTGGGCCCGATCCTGTGTGGGTATTTGCGGGGGTTAGTTACCTATCGATCCTACGTGGATCCGACGACTTAGATGGATCAGATATCATCTTTATCGTCTTTCGAAGAAGTATACCTGTGTGAGCTGAATCCTGTTGCTTTCCTGTGTGGATTGAGTTGTGTTATCCTATGTGGATTTCGTTTTGCTTTCCTGTGTGGGATACGTTTACTTTCCTGTGTGTACTGAGTTGTACTTGGGCTCGGAGGTTGGAGCGTATTGGAATTGATTACTTAGGTATATGTATGAGCATATACCTAAGCAGTGTCGGTTGTTACTTTGTGTTTGTATCTTCCTTTGTGGTTTATCCTTTGTGGATTTTGGGAGACCTTCAGGGGTCTCGGGGTCCCTACTGAGTAGCTTATACTCACCCCTACACGGGCTATGCCCGCACTACGTTGTATTGGTTGCAGACGACGGACAACGTTGATCGTGGTTGAGGCTAGCAGAGCAGGACGGTACCTGGAGGTGGACCACGGTGTGGGGGGTGCTCGGAGCGGACGGCAGGACCTGAGGAGCAGTGGAGCTATATGTACCCACCCTTCAGGTGGGATCTCCAGTGGACAGCTCGGTGTAGCGGCTTTTACTTTACAGTTGTTGTTTTCCATTTCGAGTTGTACTTTACTTTCAGTTTGGGTTTGTATACTGGCCCATGTACTTTCCGCACTTTCAGTTGTACTCTGTTTTCACTTAGTATTTACTTTCCGCTTGCTTACTCTATGGTGCTTGTTTACTTTACAAAGGCAATGCCTTCCCTTTTTACCGGGATTTACGCCTTGGTGCTAGTCGCCTGCCCCTGGCCTATGGAAGGCAGGCTTGGGGTAGTCACGGCACGGGCCCCGAGGACGGGTCGTGACATACAGTGATGCTTCATTGAAAGGAATTGGTTGTGTCCTAATGCAGAATGATCAGGTAATTGCTTATTCTTCACGACAGTTGAAAACTCATGATGTAAATTACACTACACATGATTTGGAATTAGCTGATGTTGTTTTCGCTTTAAAAATTTGGAGGCATCATTTGTATGGAATAAAGTGTGAAATATATACCGATCACAGAAGATTGAAATATGTATATTCACTCAGAAAGAATTAACCATGAGACATAGGAGATGGCTAGAATTAATCAAGGATTATGATTGTACAATTCATTACCATCCGGGAAAAGCAAATAAAGTGTCTGAAGCTTTGAGTTGAAATAGGAATGCTTCATTAATAATATTGCGTTTGGAACGTGATCCTTTGGTTAAGGATTTGATGAACTTTGGCATAGAAGTTTTTGGTGCAGGATGTTCTTCTGTTTTGTTTCAGGTATCAGTGAAATCTTCTCTATCAGACAGAATCAAGCAAGCACAGAAGCAAGAGAGTGAGTTGCAGATAAAGTTATAGCTGGTTAAGAAGGGTAAGTTGTTTGAATTCGACATTGATAATGATTTTGTTTTGAGATTCGGGAATAGATTGTGTGTGCCTCGTGATTCACAGTTGAAGAGAGATTTTTTATTTGAAGCTCATAGTTCTCCGTTTTCAGTTCATCTGGACAGTACTAAGATGTACAGAGATCTACGGGAGTATTACTGGTGGGATGGAATGAAAAGAGATATTGCTGATTTTACAGTGAAGTGTTTGACTTGTCAACAGGTTAAAGCAGAGCGGCAGTTTCCGAAAGGGATGCTTCAGCATTTACCAGTACCAGAATGGAAATGAGATTCGTTGTGGGATTGTTGAATACACCTCGAGATAATAATGCAATCTGGGTTATTGTTGATCGCTTGACTAAATCTGCTCATTTCCTTGCTATACGAGATACTTTTTCCCTAGATCAACTTTCCCGTTTGTATCTTAAAGAGATAGTCAGGTTACATGGAGTTCCCCTCTCCATTATATCTGACCGTGATCCCAGGTTCACTTCTATCTTTTGGAAAGGCCTTCAGAAGTCGTTGGGAACTGAATTAAATTTTAGTACAACTTTTCATCCCCAATCAGATGGGTAGTTAGAACGAACAATTCAGACTTTGGAGGATATGCTACGTTCTTGTTCGATGGATTATCAGTGAAGTTAGGACAAACATCTTTCTTTGGTTGAGTTTTCTTATAATAACAGTTTTCATTGCAGTATACAGATGGAACCATTTAAGGCCTTATATGGGAAGCGGTGTCGAACTCCAGCTTTCTGGGATGAAGTGGGTGAAAGGATGCTGATGGGAACAGAATTGGTAGATGGGATGGCATAAAATGTTCAGTTGATACAGAGACACATGAGAACAGCTCAGAGCAGGAAGAAGAGTTATGCGGAAAACAGGAGGAATGATCTCTCTTTCGAAGTAGGTGATCATGTTTTTCTCAAAGTCTCACCATGGAAAAGTGTGATGCGATTTGGTAAGAAAGGAAAGCTGAGTCCAAGGTTCATTGGACCACATGAAATTCTGGAGAGAGTTGGATTAGTTGCTTACCGAGTGGCTTTACCTCTGAGTTTATCTCTCGTACACAATGTTTTTCATGTTTCAATGTTAAGGATGTACATGCGAGATCAATCTCATGTTTTGAGTCCAGAGGTAGTTCAGCTGGAAGAGAACCTATCTTATGAGGAACAACCGGTCCATATTCTTGACCATAGGGATCAGGTGTTACGGAATAAGGTGATTCATCAGGTAAAGGTTTTGTGGAAAAACCACATGATTAAATAGGCAACATGGGAATCTAAAAATGCAATGAGGGCTAAATACCCCCACTTATTCGATAAGTAAATAAATTGAGGGGATGAAATTTTCTAAAGGGGGGAATGATGTAACATCCCAAGTTAGTAATGAATAATAGATATTTTTATCTATGTCTATTAATGAATTAGATAGTGTTTTAGAGGCTTAAAATGAGAATAAATCCAATCTTAAGCATGGAATACACTAATATTTTTAAAAGATTATTTTACTGCCTTTTGATGGAAAACCACTTTTAAATCATACATTTGACAATTTTATAAGCACTATTTTTCTAAATAAACTTATTATTTATGATTGGGACTTTGAAATTTTCTTTTGGTAAATTTTTGGTATTTTTCCGATAAAGTTCATTTTTAATGAATAGTGAAAAATGTTGTATTTTAATTCAAAGCCTATTTTTAATATAATTTATTTATATGATTAGATTATCTCTTGAATTGGTTTTAAAGTTCAATTAGAATATATTTTTACCATTTAATCCAATAGTGGTTGTTGGAATTAATTTCACTTTGAAATTGGACTTAAACTAGTGTCAATCTTTTGATACTAATTGTTTAATAAAAACACGCTATTTGCTCTGACAGTGGGAATTAATTATTAAATTAATTAATGCAACTTATATTTTTTTAATTTTTTAAAACAGATATCATTTTTTAATTTGGAATATCAAATATATCTTAGGGTGAATTTTTGGTATTTTTCTGAAAAACTTCAATTTTTGATGAATACTGAAACCATTAAGTGGTACTTAAAAAACTGATTTTTCGTTTAAATGAAATTTTACCATCTCTGTGTTTTGAATTTCAAAAATCTGAAATAAATGGCTTTCATTAAGAATTAATATGTTGTTAAATGGGATTAAAATAAGTTTTTGGTGAATAGTAACTTTTATGTTTTTAATCGCGATTAGAGGTCATTAGTGTAATTTAAGGTAAGAATAATGTTTTAATACCATGAAATGAACTTGACACATATCCTACCCTTATTGGATGTGTCATGGACGACCAAGACAATCCATGGGTCAAATTGGGGACCCCATGGAGCCACTTTGGAAGGAAAATGACATTAATATCTTTTTATTTAATGTTAAAGTAAAAATGTCACAAACATGAGTTATTTTACTAAATACATTTTTAAGTGGGTAATACAAGTCATATTTTTTACTATAAATATTCATTAGAAATATAAAAAGATTTCCTACATCATTATATTTTTTTTATAATTTTTAGACATTAAATAAATTAAATTATTTATGACATAATGATGATGCAGTGATTACATCATTATTTTACGATTTAAATAAAATGAAAACATAATGTAAAATCTAAGTCCTAAACTTGTTAAAAACCTATTGGATGGGTGTATTTCGAACCCTTATCACCTTATCCTCGAAATTTATAATTTTGGGACCTTTTTTATCCGAAAATAATTTTATAACAAAGTATATTTTCTTCACTTTCCAAGAGTGCCCCTCTTCTCCTCTTATAAAAGGCCCCCACCTCTACCACCTTACCCACACTTACAAAGCCTTTGGCTCAGCCAAACCCTATCCATTTTGTCTCTACAAATCCCTCTTTACTCCTTGAAGCCTCAATTTGGGCATAATTCTTCCCAAGGAAGCCTTTGATCTCCAATCAAAAAGAGTTACCCGTTTTAATGGTATTGTTTTCTCTTGTGTTCTTATGTTTTATTTTGCTTCTCCAACCCTCTAAACACTTTTTATTCCTTTATTTTGTAACAACACCAGTATCTACAATATACTAGTATGTTTTTATAAGAATTATTCTAGTTACACTTACACACACCTACATCTAATGGTTAAAGAACATATTGTTTCTATGGACGGCGAATTTCTGCCTCACGAAACGATGATTGTTCAACACTCAAATAACACCTTCAAAGGTGGCCATTAATATGTCACTATATTTATATATGATATATAATATGTTTATATTTTACTTAATCTTATTTATTTTTCATTTATGTAATACCTTTATGGTTTCCATTATGGGTAAAAGCGATATCTTCATTTTAGGAAGTGCGGACTACCGCCCCCTCAATGTTATTTGATTCATTAATGCCATATGTTGGACATATAAAGGATGTAATTAATGATATTATATATGATATTATACTAAAATTATAATATACATTTATATAATTATGATTCCATTTCATAAAATACGAAATAGAAATGAAAGTAGCATTCATGCGTTTGTACGGCTTACCATCTCCATGAACGCTGCATTTCATTTCTTACCTCTAAACATTATGTAATATTATAAATGCATGTATATACTGGATATGTATGATATATATGATATCTACATCATGATTATAACTATGGATATAATAGATACATGAACAACTTGTAATTATAAAGAGTTTATTTTTGACCCAAGTACCAATGATCGTTAAAACAACCGTTATTAACTTAAATAATTACATAGTGTTCATGACATGGTAATAAGTGATATAAAAGGAATAATGAACTTGAAAAAGGTTATTAAGAAATTAGAAATTAACTCAAGTTTATTATTTAGGAGGTTAAAGAACGATCGAGTCAAGTCGGACCTGAGGTATGGGACTTCGTCTCAATCTCCTTTCATTGAGGCATATTTTGTTTTATACACAACCTTCTTTTATACGTTGTATAAACCCCTTTGACTTTTACATTTATCCAAAAGGAATATTTTTTATACGAAGCGTTTTACTAAACGACAAAAGGGAATGTTTTTGTCGTACGTATGCGGTGACAACTACTTCTCCGCCGCCGTGACCATTATTTGAGATTCGGCTTCTTCTACAAGCCATACCTTTTTTAAAAAAGAAAAATAAATAGCATGTTTTACTTTTCTTTTATTTTGGTATAGAAAATGGTTTTCACAATGTTTTTATATCAATGCGATTTATTGATATCTTTTGATTGAAAAGTGGAAATGTTATGTTTCCTTTATGCATGTTTTATGTGATATGATTATGTTATGGTTCATGGGCATTGTTATGAAAACGGGTAGTTCCATGATAAACTAAGGGCGGGTGATCCCGATATAGCTCTCCAATGCATTGGGTAACACGAAGGAGTTAAACTTTAAGGTTTCTCCAAAGATAATTAAGTAATATACTATGATGGGTATTCCAAACGTAACCAAGAGGGTTACTCCCTACGTAAGAATGTTATGAATGCCTCAAGTTACCTTTATGCAATATGATTTCTATGTTTTATTCATGATTTGATGAGGTATGTTAAAGTTCTTATGTTTTACGAGTAAAGTATGATTTCATTGATTCTTATGTATACATATACTCATGTTTCCTTTCCATATTTTTATATCCCTTACTGAGCTTTTTATGCTCATCCCAAGTTTTTGAAATGTTTTTCACAAGTCAAGATAATGGTACATGATGTTGATCATTGTGTTAATGAAGTTTCAAGAAAGAATCCATATTTTGTTTTAAATATGTTTCCGTTGATGGGAAAAATGAGTACTATATTTTATGTAACCACTTTGTTTAAATGTGGAATGTAATGCATGTTTTATGATCTAATTATCTAAAACTCTAAACCTGAAAAGATCCTCAATGTGTATTCTTGAAAAAACACAAGATTAAGTAATGTTTAAGGCTGAGACCTTATATCCTACAACTGATTCATTAATAATCATTCATTTTCGGTCAGAGTGGATACTCAAGAGGGGGGTGAATTGATTTCCAATTAAAAATTTCTGTTAAAAACATTATGATTAAAATCCCCCAAAGTAAATAACAAGCTAAAATGTACTGAATTTGTAATACTATAAAGGATCAGTTAGGTTCTCAAGAGATTTATTAGTTCTCAGTTAATCTATTCTAAAGGTTAAATTAGCTTTTTAAACTAACCTTCTGGTTTACAATAAATACAAACACTTTCTAGTTTAACTATCAGAGTATCTTTAAAATAAATTTTTATTTTAAAGTACATAGCAGTGGAATATTCAATATAGTTTAAAACAAAATAAACAAGCATAACAGTTTTAACCAAGAGGTTCAGTCTCAAGTTAAGACTTAGTCCTCTCAAACAGTTTAAATAAACTTTGATCCACACCCTGGATCGGGTTTAAACAACATTACTCAAACTATCCAGGTACTCAGACCTATACCAAAGTTCTTCATGGGAAAACAAAACAATAGCACACAGGCTATCCAGGTCACACTTGACCTCTTCCACAATCCACAGTTGGAAATAAGATAATAGGGAAAAGATTGTGTGAGGATTTAGAAATCCTCCACTTCAGCACAGGAGACAGTGTGTGTCTAAAAATAAACAGCACACACTGCTCAAAATGTAAATAAATGAAACAAAATAGATCTAAACAGATAGAGAAGAGTTTATAATGCAATATTTGTATTGACTGAAGCTCTGGGCTCCTTGAATTGATGCAGATGATGCTTTGAGCCCTTCTTTGGTTTTTTGTCAAGAAATAGAGTGTCGTTTTTTTATTTGGCTTCTAGGTATAGGTTGATCTGTCTGATCAGCTTGAGTGCAAGTGATATCGTTGAAGATATTTTCTTCTTGAATATTCAGGTTCTATGGATTAAGTATGAATTATTCATTCTTCTTCTATTTATGTAAGTCCTTTAATATCCCCAGAAGATTGTCTTGTTTGTGCATAGAAAAACCCACTGATCACCACCCATCTTTAGTAGTTCAAGGTTCCCTTATATAGCTTTAGCTCCGACATTGGGAATGATTACCTTTTTACAGGTATGAGGTACGGTTCCTGAAATTACAACCACTATCATTAATTAATAGCAGGTTCATTAAAAAAATAAAATATGAATGTTGCTAAATAAACAAATAGAAATAGAGTTTAGAGAAACAGTGACTAGATTCCATCAGTAGCTCTTAGTATCTGTGAGCTTGTATCGGTAGCTCTTCTGTATTGGTAGTAGTTACTCTTTATAACAGTAGTTCTGTATATCGGTAGCTCCTTATATTATTAGCTCCTTTTATCAGAAGCTTCTTTGTAATGGTATTTATTTTGTAACTGTATCCATCTGTATCGGTGTTGTGTAACGGTAGCCGTCTGTCTGAATCAGCAGACTTGTATCGGTAGACTAAGTCTTTTTGTATTGGTGGACTTTGTATTTTTATCAATGGAATTCATATCAGTAGGTGTCTGTCTGTCTGTTTGTATCGATAACTATGTATATACCTATGGACTTACTCTATCAGTAGGTCAGTATCAATCGACTTGTGCATACCGGTATACTTATTCTATCGGTATCTCTTCTTCTATCGGTAGCTGTTATTCATATGGATGACCTGATCCATATCAGTAGAATTATGTACTGGTGTACTTACCCTTATCAGTAGATGTGTATCTGTTTGTCTGTATGAGTAGCTATGTGCATACCGGAGGACTTATGCATAGAAGTGGACTTATAACTTATCTGTTCTATGCAAAACACATCCAGATTGAGTTAGAATTATTTCATAGTATGTATAAACATTGATAAACATTGACTATCATATTCCAATTATTATTTTGATATTTTTATCAACTAAATAATAGGATGTCATAGATTGAATGAATTCATATATAGATAAATTTTTTTTGGGATTATCAAAACATTGAAACATAATTGAGATTATCAAAACAGGTTAGGTTAACAATCTCCCCTTTTTGATAATCACAAATTAAGATATTATAATCCAAAAATATTCAGTAATGTATCAGTATAAAAAACAATGGTTCTTATTTCTCAGTGTGCGTAATGTATTAGAGGATATAGTATTAAATAAAATTTTATCAGAGGTAATAATAAAAACAGTGTACTAGAGTTACAAAACAAATGTATCATAGGTAATATTATAAAACAAATGTACTAGAGGTAAATTTATTATGATTATAAATATTAATATCATATTTCTCATAATTCTCATGTTTCTCCCCTTAGTATTATTTCTCCCCCATTCCCTTTATATTATTTCTCCCTCATTCCCTTTATATTATTTTTCCCCCTTTGTGATTTGAAAAAAGAAGTAAAAAAAGATGAAAAATGGAACATAAAGTAAGAGATAATGAAAGTGTTGATATATTACTTGATGAAAAAATACATAGAAATATAGAATTGAATCAAAAATAATAAAAGTGATTCCTATCAAAGGTCGTATCCACTAATAAATCCACCTTTTGAATGTTGACTTTAGATTTGGATTTGGGTTCTGAGGTAGACTCAGGCAGGGAAGTTTGAGAAGAAGTCTTGGGAATTCTAGAATATACTACTAGAGGTTGAGAAACATAGATTGTTCCTGGACTGTAGTGGGTAGCTCTCTGTGTGGTCAAAGGAGTGAGGCTCTGGATTGCTTGGACTGGATTCATCTGAGGAATGGAGGCAGACTGAGCAGAGGCAGGCAGAGCCGGAGGTGAAATGATAGGATTCCAGTCTACATGCAAAAATGGCAGCAACAAATTCCTAAAGTCCATTATGATTCCTCCTCCTCTATCCATAGCAGAGATAAACTCATCCTTATTCTCCAAAAACTTTTCTAGAGCCGGAGTCAACTCCCTCATCTTTCTTACTTGTTCTTTGAAATCCTGAGTGACTGGGGGTAGCATCATGTTTTCTAACATCAGATTGAAATAGTTGTTGAGCTGATGCTTGATATAGACCCTTTGGAAATAGTAATCAACTTTGTCTTTTACCTCTTTCTGAGAAGCAGTGGCTTCTCTAATAAAATTCTGAACAATTTTCCCTATATCCTCAGTGGTAGTCACCACTGGGGTCAAGGAAGCAGAGTCTACAGAGCCACTGGTAGAAGACTATCCAATCTCTTCTCTCATCACAGCTCGAATCTGATCAATATCCAAAGAAATCTTGGTAGAACACAGAGGTGCAACATTAAAAGCTATTGTTTCCTTGAAATATTTAGTCAGCCCACTTATGAGATTTTTCACAAGAGAGTCATGGGTGATGACATGCTACTCCATGGACTTCTTAAGTCCCTAAAAAACATCCACAAATTGCCTTACTACACCGTTAATGTAATTGATATCACCACTCATTTGAGCTTGAGAACCACTCAAGGTAGTTACAGAAGCAACAGACTGCTTCAAGGAAACAACAGCTCCTGTCCAACTCTCAATCTGAGAATGACACACTCTTATCTCATTCATCATCACTGTCACAGGTCCTGACATCACACACCCAAGAGAAAGTTATAAAGATTTTTCCATATTGCTCATCTCTACAACAAAGCAATTCTTTAAATCTGCAACAGATGCAGTCCAAGTCTCCTTCAACTCAACCTTTAAAGACTCAAGGTCAACCTCATTAACTATATTGCTAGGAATGACTACAGGAGCTATTTCTGACACTAGCCACCGATACATTCATAATAGATTTAATGGATGATATTAAAGAGGTTTCCATTATTCTTATCTCTTCCATGAATGAGGTCTTAAGACAAGAATTCAACTGGATTAAATCATCTTTTCTTACCACATCCTCAGGTAAAACACTACGGGAAAATGGGTATTTGCGACGGGGGTATTTGCCTGTCGCAAATAAGTAGCCTTTTGCGACGGGATTGCTTTCCCCATCTCAAAAGAACTGGCGCGGGTTGCGCGCCAAATCGCGGGAAACGTATTTACGACGGGCGGTTATTGCCCGTCACAAATAACCGGCGGCGGTAAAAGGTATTTGCGACGGGAATATTCCCCCGTCGCAAACAGTATGTCAGCATGTGGTTATTTGCGACAGGTCCCGTCGCAAATAACTATTTAACCGTTGACCGTAATAAATGGTGGCTAAGGTATTTGCGACGGGTACCGTCGCAAATAATATTATTTGCGACAGGATACCCGTCGCAAATGGACCCGTTGCAAATAATCTAACCTATAAATACCCCCATCCGTTTTTTTCAATTCATTCTCAATCTCCATCTTCTCCTTCTCTCAAAATTCTATTTCTAGAGTTCAGTGTTTCTCAAGTTTAATTTTTTTTCTCCGGAGTTGATATTGAAGTTTTGAAGAACGACCAGAGATCAACCTCAGATCAATTTTCAAGGTATTTATGTTCATTTTAATTTAATATTTATTTTAAATTTTTTATTAGTTTCAATTATTCTTAATTAGTTGTAATTTAATTATGTTTACATTGTTTTCTTACTTAATAAATTTAAATTATTAGTATTGTTCATAGTTAATGGAAATTAGGAATAATTAGTAATAATTTTCAATAATTAAGAATAAATATTAATAATTAATAATAAATACCAATAATTAGGAATAATAACATTATTACATTATTAGTATATTTTATTATTAATATTAAAATAATATAATTTTTTATATTATATACAATTCTCCTTTCATCTGTGTGTTTTCTATCTCCACATGTATTATTTGTATGTGGAGACAGAAAACACACAGATGAAAGGAGAATTGTATATAATATAGAAAATTATATTATTTTAATATTAATAATAAAATATACTGATGTTATTATTCCTAATTATTGATAATTATTCCTAATTATTGGTAATTATTCATATAATTACTAATAATTAGGAATAATTACCAATAATTAGCAATAATTAGGAATAATTAGTAATAATTAGTAATAATTACCAATAATTAGTAATAATTACCAATAATTAGTAATAATTACCAATAATTAGTAATACTTACCAATAATTAGTAATACTTACAAATAATTAGTAATAATTACCAATAATTAGTAATAATTACCAATAATTAGTAATAATTACCAATAATTATCACTAATTATCAATAATTAGTAATAATTAGTAATAATTACTAATAATTACCAATAATTAGTAATAGTTAGTAATAATTACCAATAATTAGTAATAATTAGTAATAATTAGAAATAATTAGAAATAATTAGTAATAATTAGCAATAATTAGTAATAATTACCAATAATTAGTAATAATTAACAATAATTATCAATAATTACCGATAATTACCAATAATTAGGAATAATTAGCAATAATTAGGAATAATTACCAATAATTAGGAATAATTACCAATAATTAGTAATAATTATCAATAATTATGAATAATTACCAATAATTACCAATAATTAGAAATAATTACCAATAATTAGTAATAATTACCAATAATTAGTAATAATTACCAATAATTAGTAATAATTAACAATAATTAGTAATAATTACCAATAATTAGGAATAATTACCAATAATTACAAATAATTACCGATAATTAGTAATAATTAGTAATAATTAGGAATAATTACCGATAATTAGTAATAATTAGTAATAATTACCAATAATTAGTAATAATTAGTAATAATTACCAATAATTAGTAATAATAACCAATAATTAGTAATAATTACCAATAATTACCGATAATTAGAAATAATTACCGACAATTAAGAATAATTACCGATAATTACAATAATTAGTAATAATTAACAATAATTAGTAATAATTACCAATAATTAGTAATAATTATCAATAATTACCCATAATTACCGATAATTACCAATAATTAGGAATAATTACCAATACTTGGGAATAATTACCAATAATTCGTAATAGTTACCAATAATTACCAATAATTAGGAATAATTACCAATAATTACCAATAATTACCGATAATTACCGATAATTAGTAATAATTAGTAATAATTAGGAATATTTTGTAATAATTACAAATAATTAGTAATAATTACCAATAATTACCCATAATTACCGATAATTACCAATAATTAGAAATAATTACCAATAATTAGGAATAATTACCAATAATTAGGAATAATTGCCAATAATTAGGAATAATTACCAATAATTACCAATAATTAGTAATAATTACCAATAATTCGAAATAATTAGGAATAATTAGTAATAATTACCAATAATTAGTAATAATTAGTAATAATTACCAATAATTAGTAATAATAATAGTAATAATTAGTAATAATTAGTAATAATTACCAATAATTAGTAATACTTAACAATAATTAGTAATAATTACCAATAATTAGGAATAATTACCAATAATTACCAATAATTATCGGTAAATAGTAATAATTAGTAATAATTAGGAATAATTACCAATAATTAGTAATAATTAGTAATAATTACTAATAATTAGTAATAATTAGTACCAATTAGTAATAATTAGTAATAATTAGTAATAATTAGTAATAAGTTGTAATAATTACCAATCATTAGTAATAATTAGTAATAATTAGTAATAATTAGTAATAATTACCAATAATTAGTAATAATTACGAATAATTCGTAATAATTAGTAATAATTAGTATTAATTACCAATAATTAGTATTAATTACCAATAATTAGTAATAATTACCAATAATTACTAATAATTAGTAATAATTAGTAATAATTAGTAATAATTAGTAATAATTAGTAATAATTAGTAATAATTAGTAATAATTAGTAATAATTAGTAATAATTAGTAATAATTAGTAATAATTAACAATAATTAGTAATAATTACCAATAATTAGTAATAATTACCAATAATTAGTAATAATTACCAATAATTAGTAATAATTAGTAATAATTAGTATTAATTAGTAATAATTAGCAATAATTACCGATAATTACCAATAAATAGTAATAATTACCGATAATTAGTAATAATTAGTAATAATTACCAATAATTAGTAATAATTAGTAATAATTACCAATAATTAGTAACAATTAGTAATAATTAGTAATAATTACCAATAATTAGTAATAATTACCAATAATCAGTAATAATTAGTAATAATAACCAATAATTACCAATAATTAGTAATAATTACCAATAATTAGTAATAATTACCAATAATTAGTAATAATTACTAATAATTAGTAATAATTAGTAATAATTAGTAATAATTACAAATAATTAGTAATAATTAGTAATAATTACCAATAATTAGTAATAATTAGTAATAATTACCAATAATTAGTAATAATTACCAATAATTTGTAATAATTACCAATAATTAGTAATAATTAGTAATAATTAATAATAATTACCAATAATTAGTAATAATTAGTAATAATTCATAATAATTAACAATAATTAGTAATAATTACCAATAATTAGTAATAATTACCAATAATTAGTAATAATTAACAATAATTAGTAATAATTATCAATAATTAGTAATAATTACCAATAATTAGTAATAATTACCAATAATTACCCATAATTACCGATAATTACCAATAATTAGAAATAATTACCAATAATTAGGAATAACTATCAATAATTAGTAATAATTTGTAATAATTACCAATAATTAGTAATAATTAGTAATAATTATTAATAATTAGTAATAATAAGTAATAATTAGTAATAATTACCAATAATTAGTAATAATTAGTAATAATTAGTAATAATTACCAATAATTAGTAATAATTAACAATAATTAGTAATAATTACCAATAATTAGGAATAATTACCAATAATTACCAATAATTACCGGTAAATAGTAATAATTAGTGATATTTAGTAATAATTAGTAATAATTAGGAATAATTACCAATAATTAGGAATAATTACCAATAATTAGTAATTATTAGTAATTATTACCAATAATTAGTAATAATTAGTAATAATTAGTAATAATTACCAATTATTAGTAATAATTACCAATAATTAGTAATAATTACCAATAATATTAGTACTATGAAAATAATAAAAAATTTATATAATATTAAAATTATCAATATTTGTAACAGGTTTTGCTTTATTATCAACATATTTAATTCCTAAAGGGTCAATTTTTAGGTCTATCTCAATAAAAAGTTTGTGTCAGCCATGTATGATGTAAACTCTATAATTATGCTAGCTTGAGTTTTTTTTTCTAACAAATTATTCAAAACCAGTAATGCTTTTATATTTTATAGAAAAATATGGAACAACGAGGTCGTTAACAATCATTATTAGGTGACCGCATATGGATAAATCAACGTAGAAATCAAAACGGTTCTGGTTTAAATCCATTATATGTAGAGGGTGGGGAGACTTTTTTATCATTTGCAGCATCAAATCCAAAATTTGTTTTAGAAGGAAAAATAAAATGCCCTTACAGAAAAAGTGCATTGAGAACGTTTGACACGTTTGACAAAGTGGGGGAACATCTCTTGCGTTTTGGTTTTCAACCAGATTATGTTTTTTGGTATCAGCACGGTGAACGTAGTTCCAGAGCAGGTGATACCAACTTGATTCCGGACCCATCCCGGTTTCAAGATTTAGTACATGATGTTGCAGGTTCATCTGTTCAACATACAGAAACTCTGGCTGATATAGCTTCAAATCCTGAGTTGGCATCATCTGAATTTTATGAGTTGTTGAGGTCTGCTGAGGATGCATTATATCCTGGCTACAAGATGAGAAAATTAGAAGCAGTTGCAAAAATTATGGCTATCAAATCAGATAACGGAATGTCAAACACCTATTTTGACCAGATATTTTCTTTCCTTAAAACACTGTTACCCGAAGGAAATGTTTTGCCTACAAATTACTATGAGAGTAAGAGGCTGGTTCGAAATTTGGGACTTACTTGTCAGAATATTCATGTATGTTCAAATGACTGCATTTTATATTCTGTGGAAAATGAGTCGTTGGATAGTTGTCCCACATGTGGGAAACTGAGATATAAAGAAGGACAACACGGGAAGTCTAGTTTTATTCCTATAAAATAGTTGAGATATTTTCCGCTTACATCCAAACTTCAGAATTTATTCATGTCTAAGAATACATCGACAATGATGTCATGGCATAAAGAGAATATTTCAACCGATAAAAGCTTGAATCATCCAGCCGATGGTGATTCATGGAAACATTTTGATAGAGTGCATCCATCCTTGCTTTAGATGCTAGAAATGTTCGACTGGGCCTTTCCACTGATGGTTTCTGTCCGTTTGGATCTTATGGTAGGAAATATTCATGTTGTCCTGTTTTTTTAACTCCGTACAATTTACCTCCATGGATGTTGATGAAGGAGACATATATCTTTTTGACTTTACTAATTCCAGGACATCCGAAGAAAAATATTGATGTTTATTTGAAACCATTGATTGATGAATTAAATTTATTGTGGAGTACTGGTGTCAGTACATATGATGTTGCATCGAAATAGAATTTCATACTGAGAGCAGCATTGATGTGGACAATTAGTGACTTCCCGGCTTATGGGATGTTATCTGGCTGGAGTACAAATGGTCAGAAATCATGTCCTTACTGTATGGGAGAGAAAAAATCATTTATGCTCATTCATGGAAAGAAACCTTGTTATT
Organism: Viscum album; assembly: GCA_963277665.1. Classification (NCBI taxonomy): domain Eukaryota; kingdom Viridiplantae; phylum Streptophyta; class Magnoliopsida; order Santalales; family Viscaceae; genus Viscum; species Viscum album. The sequence goes on from OY728127.1 coordinate 324,410,231, forward strand.
TTGACTGTCATCGCAGATTTCTTCCAGCTAATCATCCTTTTCGCAGAAACAGATCTCATTTCAGAAAAGGAATAGTTGAAAGGGATGGACCTCCAAAAATGCTATCAGGTTCAGAGTTAAAATCAGTTGTATTTTCATTACCTCCCATCACTTTTGGTCCCACAATAAACCAAAAGAAAAGTTTTGGTTTTGGGAAAGAACACAATTGGATTAAACGTAGCATATTTTGGGATTTGCCATATTGGTCTGATTTATTGGTCCGACACATGTTAGATGTCATGCATATTGAGAAGAACTGTTTTGATAATTTTTTTCATAATGTTTTGGATACGCCAGGAAAGAGAAAAGACAATGTAAATGCACGTTTAGATCTTGCCCAAATTTGCAGGCATCCAGAATTGGAACTGTTTGAGAATGTCAGAACAGAAAGGTTACTGAAACCAAAAGCATCTTATACAGTGTCTAATGAAAACCGTTTATTATTTTGTCAGTGGATTGCAGATTTGAGACTTCCAGATGGCTGTGCTTCCAATTTGGGTAGATGTGTAATGAATGGTCATATTACTAGATTAAAAATTCATGATTGTCATGTTATAATGGAAAGACTTCTACCCATTGGATTAATAGGTCTGTTGAATTATGTGATTTGGGATTCCATAACAGACATGTCTCATTTTTTTCGGGAAATTTGTGCGGCTACAGCAGATTATGATGCTCTAGGAAAACTTGAAAAAGATGTTGTTGTAATTATATGTAAACTGGAAAAAATATTTCTGCCATCTTTCTTCGACTCAATAGAACATTTGATGTTACATTTTCCATATGAAGCCAAATGTGGAGGTCCAGTACAGTTTCGATGGATGTACACATTTGAAAGATGCATGCAAAAATTGAAAAGAAAAGTATGTAACAAAGCATCTGTTGAAGGATCTATTGCAGAAGCTTATTTGCAAGATGAAATATCTTTTTTCTGCTCCCATTATTTTGAATCTGAGTATCCTTCAAAACACAACCGAATGGGACGGAACGAGAGGAATATTGATGAAATCGACAATCAATTATCTATTTTCAACCAGCCAGAGCTCGGTTTTGTTGGAGTTTATGAACGCTGGCTTTCGGATGATGAACATCATAGAGCTCATATGTATGTTCTGCTCAACTGTGAAGAGATGACATCATTTGTAATGTAAGTGTTTATATCACTTATTCTATCATTTATGTTACAATAAATAACTTTGGTTTTTATAGGTTGTATGATAATCATATCAAGAGACAAATTCCATAAATTACAGCAGCTGCTCTCGAAGAACGTCGACTGAAAAATTTCTCTCAGTGGTTTCAAAAACTGGTAACATAAATTATTTATCTCTTAGCAACTCATTCATTGTATAGTTTACTATATTGATAATTATTTCACAAATTTTCAGGTGTCTCGACATGCTGATAAAATTGACAAACGGCTGTGTGTATTGAGTAACTCAGCTTCCAAACTTGTTAAAGCTTATAATGAATATGTGGTGAATGGATTTCAATTTCACACACATGCATATGGGGAATCGAAAAAAACAATGAACAGTGGAGTTAGCTTGAGAGGATCTCATCATCGAGAAAATAAAGTTGACTTTTATGGAATACTTGATGAAATCATTGAACTCTATTATCTTGGACAACATTACATAACCATGTTCAAATTTCGGTGGTTGGATACAGAGAGATGCGTGCGTGTTCATCCCACTCATGGAATCATCGATATTAAATGTAAAAGTGTTCTCGCAGTAAATGAACCATTCTTATTGACTCAACATGCACATCAAGTTTATTACGCAAAGTACTGTGCTACATCAAGAGACTTGACTGATTGGTGGAGTGTAATAAAAATAAAAATTTGAGACAATCAGTTTAGTCAAAGTGAATGTGATTTCACTGATGTGCAAAGAATTGAAGTTTTTCAAGAGAGTACTCAAAATCAATCTTTTTTACAAAGAGACATGAGTATCGATGACGACACCCCACATTTAATAGTCGGTGATGACGATGATGTTAATGATGTCACATATGAATTTGAAGTGGTAAGAGATGAAGCAACTGTAACTCGAATGGATATCGATGATGTTGAGGAGGAATATGAAGATGACATTGACATATATGAAGATGATGATGAAGATGAACACTGATAGAATTTCATGGTATTTATATAAAATCATAATATGTATATATGTATATATAATAGTAATTATCAATTATTTTCTAACAACATTAACATTTTCTGTTTCAGATGGACGACGCCACATTTCATGAGTTGGCGGATGCTGACCTGCCTTTCGATGCGGATGAGTTGCTGGCAGATGACCCTCAGCCTGCAGGCGCTCCAGGGAGTACGCGGAGGGGGCGCGGTCTTGCACGATTGATGATTCCTGACCCCGTCCCCGAGCGACGTCCACGTCTTGGGTTTGATCCACGCACAAAAAGGTGTGATAACCTGTGTGATAACCTGTGGATTTGACTAAGATTTCATTAATCTATTCACATAATAAATGTTTATTATTTTTATAGTTTTCCGCATATAGCAGTCGGACAGGGCAGCGCTATTTTGCGCAACTATTTCTCTCAGTCGTGGACCACATGGGAGTAGATTCCCATTAATGTGTAGCAGGCCATGATCAGCCATTGGTTGGTACGTACGTAAATAAATAATTTTTATTTTGAAAATTATTTCATTTCTAACTTGATATTTTGATTTATTTGTAGGGTTTATGGTATCTGATCGAGGATACCGTGCGTGACGCCATCCACGATGCATGGGAGGTGGCCATGCGTGATCGCCTTCATCAGTTTTTGCACAATTTAAGAAAAGCTTCCATAAAGAAAGCAGGAGTGTCAGATTTTGACGAGTCATGTAGAGCACACCGACCAGAGTACATTTCATCCCATGTATGGGATGGATTATGTGCGCACTGGTTGAGTGGTGCCTTTCAGAGGATATCATCGGTGGGGAGGCAGAATCGGGGGAGACAGGAGGTGACTCATCGAGCTGGCAGTCGTTCTTTCAGTACTCATCGACAGCATCTGGTACGTACATTATTTATAAATATTTTATATAACTATAAATATTAACAGTTTATTTTTTATTATTATAGGCTGTCAAGCACCCCGATATTACGGAGTACGACGTATATTAGAGGATGTATAGTGATCCTGCTACTGGGGAGCTCAGAGGTGATCATCAGCATCACATCGTGGTCAGTATTATTTGTTTTCAAGTTTAAAAATTAACTGCATATAATATATTCACAATTTTAATTTTAAATTGCAGCTACAAGAGTTATATGAGGCCACAGTGTCACAGGCCCGGCCTGAGAGTCAGGCTGAGTCATCAGATCAGACCACTGGATGTCAGTTTGATGAGGCGGCATGGATGCAGGGCACCCAGTATGCCTTCGAGAAGGGCCAGGTAGTTGGTATCAGCTATCGACTGACTCCCAGAGATTATTATGGCAGTGCTGCGATGTCGGCGTCCAGCTCGAGAGGATCTCGTGCATCTTCTTTTGCTACACAGTATGAGGATCAGTTGCGATCTCAGACTGCACTGACAGAGAGTCTCCGACAGGAGCAGGAGTAGATGTGTCAGCATCATGAGGAGGAGCGTCGACGCTAGCAGCAGTTGTACGAGGAGAAGACGAGTCGGTGGCAGTAGCAGCATCAGGAGAAGATGGAGTATATGCGCCGACTCACTCATGGTTTAGGGATGGAGTTTCCTCCACCACTATCTGCAGATCCCCCCTCCCCCTCCTTCATATTAGAGTTTGTTTTTATGTTATAAAATTTGTCAAATCAAAATATGATTTTTTTTCTATTCGTAGTTTCTGTCTCATTATAAAATATTAATAATATTATATTTTGAAATAACAATATTAATATGAATAATAATAATATTTATATTTTATAATATTAAATTTTATATATATATTAAAATTTTATAATATTATAATTTAATTATATTTTTTTGTAATACTTGAATTATTTTAATATTTGAATGTAAAATAATTCTATTATTTGTATATTAATTAAAATAACTTATTAATATTTTTTTTTATTTATGAATTATAATTATAATATTATTATATTAATTAAATTATTTATTAATATTCTATTATTTTTTATTTTTGAATTATAATTCTATTATTATTATATTAATTAAAATAATTTATTAATAATTTATTATTTTTATTTGTGAATTATAATTCTATTATTATATTAATTAAAATCATTTATTAATATTTTATTATTTTTTATTTTTGAATTATAATTGGATTATTATTATTTTAAAAGTTTTTTTACAAATATACGGAGTACTATTTGCGACGGGGAGAATACCCATCGCAAAAAAAGGCTTTAGCGACGGGCCCGTCGCAAATAATTGTTGTTGCGACACCGTTTTCAGAAACGGGCCATTTGCGACGGGCCCCCATCGTAAAAAGCCATTTGCGATGGGATCCCGTCGCAAATGACCCGTCGGAAATACCTGTTTTTCTAGTAGTGAAAACTCAGAAGAGATATTAGAGTTATCTTGTGGTCTATTTGTGGATTTCTCATCCTCAGAATCAGGATAGTCCAACCCACAAACTACAAAACATGGGTCATCTACCCAGTCTTCGATTCCATCAGCTGCTGAAACATTGCCATGTATAGTTGGATTCTCCCCCACAAGTGGTGGATTCTCCTGTATATGTATAGAAATAGAAACCTCCGCAGCTCAGTAGTCCTTAGAATAATCCTCCACAACCATCTCCATTTCTCCAATAGCTGGAGGCTCCTTAGGAAAAGGTGCATGTCTATCTGCTTCAACAACATCCTTAGTTGGCATTGAGGAGTGCCCAATTAGTAGACTAAGACTTAACAAAGGACAAGAAGATGCTTCAGTTTCTAATTATACTTCTTCCTCATTCTTTGGAGTAGGCTGGTCTTCTTTATCAATAAGGGATTCTTCATTGCTTACTCCCAGCACAGTTTCCTTTCCTGATGCGACTATTTTAGCAAATGGACTTAGAGGCAAGTCTGGATCCCTTCCATCAACTACAGAGGTATCCTCTTCATCAGTATCATCACTATACTTAGGTTCCTCTTCATCAGGTCCTATACCTAGATCCCTCACATCCTTAAGCCTAGAAGGATGATCCACAGGATTAAACTTATCATACAGGTTCTCATCATCACTAACTCATTCTCTTCTCAACAGATTCCAATTTATCATCATGTATTTACAGATGGTTTTGGTAATACAAAATTTTCCTTTCATAACCACTGTCTCATCCTGATACATAGCCACACCACTTACCTTGATCATCACAGAGATCATCTTTTCAATGAATAAAGCATTAGTTTTTGACTTTGTCCTAGTCATATCCTCAATTTGAATCATTAACAGTCTACACAGATTCACCTTAACACCATGTATTAGCAGATGCAACAAATAAATATCTTGATATTTCAGATTTGAAAAGTCCCCTCTTCTTGGAATTAGCACATGTTGAAAGAACTTGAAGAGTAACCGATTATCTCCATCCATTTATGTAGCAACTATCTTTCTTGGTGTACCATCTCCTGTTAGTTCTTCTAAATCAGTTTCATACTCAAAGATGTCACTGGTAGGAGGTACTGATTTTGAGAAATACAAAAAAATGCCTTCATGAGGAACTTTCAGGCACTCAACCCACTCAATAGAAGAAAAGGATATTGTTTTTCCATTCACTAATGATACCATCCTGTTATCAACTTCTTATTTCTCAAAATGAACAAACTCATAGAGTTCTTTTACCAGCTTCGGATAATAAGGACCAATGTTATTCGAGAAGCATTCTACCCATTTTTGGTCCTCCAAAACTTCTAGAACTAAATATTTACTGGACATCAACCATTCCGCGCATAGCTCTTTCTCAACTACTATTTCATTTTGAACGAGATGAGGATTTTTAGGTTTCTTCACTTCACTTCCACCATTAGACTCTCCTTTGATTCTCTTGTCATTTGGCTCATCATCCTTTCTACTGACTGATAGTCTCTTCACTCTTTCCATTATTCGAATCAAGAGTCTTAGGGTTCGAGAGAAACAAAGGTTTGGGATCTAAGGCTTGAAGGTGAAGGGTATGAGGTGGATTGAGATGAGGTTAAGACTTATATTTTATCATTTAAGAATCAAAAAAATAAATAAATAAAACATTATAAGTAAAATATAAACGATGTAGATTCTAGGTGATAAAGATATAAAATTTTCATCACAGCGCAATCCTAACGGTAATACATACTAGTGAGGATTCTTAACGGTGTGGTAATTCTATCGGTGGGGTCCATTAAAAGTGAGGTATATCAGTGATGTTCATACCGGTGAGGTATAACAGTGTGGTTCATACTGGTGAGGTATAACAGTGAGGTTTCTAATAGTGAGATTTCTAATTGTGAGGTTTCTAATAGTGAGGTTTCTAACGGTGAGGTTTCTAGCGGTGAGGTTTCTAACGGTGAGGTTTCTAATGGTGAGGTTTCTAACTTACAAATTCTATCATTCCTATCTCATGACTAATGTAACTTAATATTTCCGAACATAAAGGATTGGTGAAGATTTCAACTAATTGATGGTCACTACCTATAAATTCAAGAGTAATATAACCCTTTTGGTAATGATCTCTATGAAAGTGGTGCCTTACATCAATGTGTTTGGTCCTAGAGTGAGAAACGAGATTCTTAGAGATATTAATTGCACTAGTCATATCACAGTTTATAGATAAATGTCTAAACTGATATCCATAGTCCAATAATATATGTTTTATCCACATAATTTATGCACAGCAACTACCAGCAGCAATATATTCTTCTTCAGCAGTAGACAATGCAACATAATTCTTCTTTTTACTACACCATGATACTAAGGAAAAAACTAGAATATGGCATGTTCCAGAAGTGATCTTTCTATATAACTTTCAACCAGAAATGTCAGCATCTGAATAACTTATTAAATCAAATGACTATCCTTTTGGATAAAATAATCCTAAGTTAGTAGTATGTTTAGGATATTTGAAAATTATTTTAATAGCAAGAAATTGTGACTCATTTGGATTAGTGTGAAATCTTGCACACATACCCACAATAAACATAATATCTGGTCGACTAGTAGTAAGATAAAGTAGACTCCCAATCATACCTCTGTAGTTAGTTTGATCCACTGGTTTTCCAATTTCATCAGCATCCAACTTACAATTATTACTCATAGGTGTATCACTTTCCTTAATACTATCTAAACAAAAAAGTTTTAAAATATCATTTTTATATTTACTTTTATTTAAAATAATACCATTTTCATTTTGAAAAACATGAAATCCCAGAAAATATTTGAGTTCTCCCATTAAACTCATTTCAAATTCATTTTGCATACTCATGGAAAAATAAATACAAAAATAATTTTTAGAAGATCCAAAAATAACATCTTCAACATAGATTTTTACTATCAAAACATCTTTAGAAATTCTTTTAATAAAGAGATTTTAATTAGAAATCCATTTAGAAAACCTTTTTCAATAATAAAACTACTAAGTCTATCATATCAAGATCATGAGGCTAGTATTAAACCATATAAAGCTTTAGAGAGCTTAAAAACTCGATTTGGAAAATGAGGATTAGTGAATCTAGGAGTTTGTTCAACAAAAGCATCTTCAATTATAAAACCATTTAGAAAATAACTTTTAACATCCATTTGATATAACTTGAAATTCAGATGAGCAGCATAGGAAAATAGAGTCCTAATAGCTTCTAATCTAGCTACAGGTGCAAAGGTTTCCTCATAGTCTATTTCTTATTCTTGACTATATCCTTATGAAACTACCCGTGATTTGTTTCTAACTATGTTTCCTGATTCATCAACATTACTTCTAAACAACCATTTAGTACCTATCATCAAAGTTTACTTAGGTCTTTCAAATAATTCCCAGACATTGTTACTTTCAAATTGATTTAATTCTTCTTGAATATCCATTACCCAAAATTCACATTGATTTCATCATTGATATTTTTAGGTTTTAACTGTGAAAGAAAGTCTTGATGATCAACCTGGTTTCTTAGAGAAGCTCTAGTCTGTGTCCCTCTACCATGATTACCAACAAAAACATCTAAAGGATGATTCTTTAGAATCCTAGTAGATCTGGTAAAGGTAGGACTCGAAATTTCAGGTTCTTCTCTAGGTTCGGGTTCACCAAGAGCAGATTCTATAATATTTCCAGAACTGGTTGTCTTTATTATACGTTCACTATTTTTTCATTAAGGTCGATAATAGACAGATCTTCTTCAATATTTTCAAGAGAAGACTTAGGTTCATGCAGATCAGTTTCATCAAATTTGATTTGAACAAATTCTTTCACACATTTGGTTCTTTGTTAAAGGCTCTATAAGATTTACCAGTTATAGAGTATCCTAGAATGATTCCCTTTTCACTTTTAGAAGAAAAATTGTCCATATTATCCTTAGTACTAATAATACAGACATTGAAACCAAAAAACATTGAAGTAACTAACTTTAGGCTTCCTATTACTCCACAATTCATATAGGGTCTTCTTAAGAATACGTCTAATCAAGACTCTATTTATAATATAACAAGTTGTATTCACAGCTTCAGCCCAAAAATAAATAGGTAGGTCATACTCATTATTCATAGTTCTTGAAATTTAATTAGGGGTTCTATTTATTCTTTCTACTACACCATTCTGTTGAGGTGTCCTAGGGGAAGAAAAGTTATGACTATAGCCATTATGTGAGAAGTAAGATTCAAACTCATGATTTTCAAACTCACGGCCATGACCACTTCTCAGGGTCTTAATTTTAAGTCCACTAAGGTTCTCTACATACATAGATTATTTAATAAAATAAGAACATGCCTCAATTTTGCGAGCAAGAAAGTATACCCAAGTGTATCTAGAAAATTCATCTACTAAGACATAGACATAGTGCTTCCCACTTAAACTAGAAACTCTAGAAGTTCCAAATAAATCCATGTGAACCAACTTGAGAGGTTGAGAAGTTGAAACTTCTTTATTTAATTTGAATAAAACTTTATGTTTCCTTCCCTTTTGACAGGGAGTAAAAACATTGTCTGATGGGAATTTTAGTTGAGGTAAGTCTCTAACTAAATTTTTCTTAGTCAGTTTCTTAAGTGAATGAACATTACAGTGTCCTAATCTTCTATTCCAAAGCCAAGATTCTTTATGAAAAGCATTCAAACAAGTAATATTTAGCTTAGATAATGGATTCAAATCTACAACATAAACATTTTCATTTCATAAGGCAGAAAATACTAAAACATTTTTAGAATTAAAAACCTCACTAGAATCATTTCCAAATTTAACATTGAAACCATCATCACACAACTAAGAAATACTTAACAGGTTGTATTTTAATCCATCAACAAATAAAACTTTAGAAATTAAAACTGAATCAGTGTTACCAATCTGGCCTAATCTGATGATTTTTCCTTTTGAATTATCACCAAAGGTGACATGCCCTCCATAAACCTTGATTAAACTCTTGAAACATGAGTAATCTACAGTCATATTCCTTGAACATCCACTATCCAAGTACAATATCTTCTTAAGGGAACTATTTAAGCAAGTCTCCTACAAAACAGGTTTAAACAAAAATTGATTTTGGTACCCAGATTTTCTTGGGTCCAGACAGGTTAGTGAGCAAAACTTTTGGTACCCATATTTGTCCAATGGGTCTCATACAATCAATAGATTCAAAATATTTTGAATGATAAAAATTGTTTGATCTATAACTATGTGAATATCTAGTTGAGGCATATGAATTTCCAAAACCTGAACTAGCAAAATACTGTCCAAATTTAGGAATAAATCTATTCTTAACAAGCTCTCTCTGTCTAGGTTAATAGGCTAAACCAGTAGTATATTTTGGTGAAACTTGTTTTCCAAGCATTTGAGTTGTAGTATTCTTTCCAATAGTGAACTTCTCCAAATCTATTATAAGTTTCTCATTAGACAATTTACGTTGAGTATTCTCCATTAATAGTTGATAATTCTTTTCCTTTTCTACTTCTAATGCACATAGTGCAGTGCTAGTTAAAGCATGCTATTTCTTTAATGTTTTATACTTATCCTTTATCTCATTGCAGGTATCTTCTAGCATATTATAGTACTCAAATAACTCTTCACTAGACATGTGTTCATAATCAGAATCATCTCCAGAATAATAGGAATTTAAAGTAGAAGTATCTAATGTTACCTCAGATGTGTTTTTCATGAAACACATTTTAGATTTTTGATATTTTTCATCCTGAGTGGAGTCCAAATCACTTGAACTGTCTTCTAAATCACTCCAGGTTTCTTTCATAGCTTTATTATATTTTTTTACTTATAATCATATTTCTTCTTGAATTTTAATTTTGGACAGTCAGCTTTTACATTTTCTTTCCTCTTGCATTCATAACACACTATCTCGTCACTTCTATCAGCCCTTTTCCAATCATTCTTCCAATGGCCTTTATTGTCATACTTTCCCCTATAGTTTTATTTTCTGAAAACTTCTTCTCCCTATAGAATTTCTTAAATCTCATGGATATTTGAGCCATATCATCATCACTATCAGAATCTGAACCTTCACTTGTTGATCATTTAGTAGATATGTGAACTTTCTCCTTGTCCTTTCTCTTTGAGGCAGTAGACTTAAATGCAACTGACTTCCTCTTTTATTCATCATCTTCCACCTTGTTTACCTTTATCTCTTCTTCATACATAATTATCTTAACAATAATCTCATTAACAGGCAGTGAACATCTATCACACGACTCTCTTATTGAAACTAATGTGCCTCTCCATCTCTCTGGAAGACATCTTAGTAACCTCATGATTTGTTCCTTAGTGAGAACAACCTTTCCAAGTGAGCTCATTGTAATTACAATTTCGTTGAACCTGAGATACATATCAGAAATAGGTTCATCAGGCTTCATTTTAAAATTATCATACTTAATAGTATAAGTTTTTAGTTTCATTTTCTTAACATTGGTTGTTTCTCCATGGAAAACTCCCAAGGTATCCCAAATTTCATATGCAGTTTTACAAGGAGATATTCAATTAAATTCTTCATCTCCTAAAGAACAATATTGGGAATTCATTGCTTTACCATTATTATTGTAGGCTATTTTAGTAGGTTCATCCCAAGTAGTTCATTCATTTTCTGGAATTTTATACTGAGTCTCTATAGCAGTCCAGATATCAAATCCCATACTTTCTAAATGAATTTTCATTTTCAGTTTCCATTCGCAATAATTAACACCATTAAAGAAAGTTGGAATGTTGGTAGCAGCACCTTGTAGTATATTATCCATAATTAGATTTTAGCAAATATATTTAAAGAGATAACATTTAGAACTAACAAAAATTTTGAGATCTTTAAGATACAACAAAAATCACAATTGAAAAACAGATTGTTTGGAAATCCTTTATTAATAAAAAACAACCTCAAATTCCAAATGTTGGTCGAAGTGGATACTCAAGAGGGGGGTGAATTGAGTTCCAATTAAAAATTTCTATTAAAAATATTGTGATTAAAATCCCCAAAATTAAATAATAAGATAAACTGTAGTGAATTTTTAATATTGTAAATGATCAGTTAGGTTCTCAAAAGATTGAATAGTTCCTAGTTAATCTAATCTGAAGGTTAGAGTAGCTTTTGAAACTCACATACTGGTTTATAATAAATATAAACACTTTCTACTTTAACTATTGGAGTAACCTTAACATAAATTGGTATTTCAAAGTACTTAGCAGTGCAATATTAAATATAGTTTAAAACAAAATAAAAATGCACGAGAGTTTTAACCAAGAGGTTATATTAAAATATGAGACTTAGTCATATCAAACAGTTTAAATAAACATTGTTCCACACCTTGGATTGGGGTTAAACAACAGTACTCAGACTGTCCGAGTACTAAGACCTCTACCACAGTCCTTCGTGGGAAAACAAAACAATAGCACGCAGGCTATCTAGGTCACACTTGACCTATACCACTATCCACAGTGGGATATAAGAGAATAGGGAAAATATTTTGGGAGGATTTCTAAATCCTCCACTTCAGCACAGGTGGCAGTGTGTGTCTAAAAATACAGAGCACACACACTGCTCAAAATGTAAATAAATGAAACATAATAGTGCTAAACATATAGAGAGGAGTTTAGAATTCTCTATGTGTTTTTATTGAAGATATGGACTCCTTGAATTGACATATATGAGGATTTGAGTTCTTCTCTTTTTTTTTGTCAAGAAACAGAGTGTCGTTTTTTTATTTGGCTTCCTATATAGGTTGATCAGTCTGATCAGCTTGAGTGAAAGTGAAATCATTGAAGCTCTTTGCTCTTTGAATGTTCAGGTTCTTTGGATTCAGTATGAATTCTTAATTCTTCTTCTATGTATCTAATTCCTTGAATATATCCATAAGATTGTCTTGTATGTGCATGGAAAAACTGATTGATCACCACCCATCTTTAGTAGTTCGATGTTCCCTTATATAGCTTTAGCTCCGGAAATGGGAATGATTACCTTTTTACAGGTACGAGGTATGGTTTTTGAAATTCCAACCACTATCATTAATTAATAGTAGGTTCATTAAAAACATAAAATATGAATGTTTCTAAATAAACAAATAGAAATAGAGTTTAGAGAAACAGTGACTGGTTTCCATCGGTATCTCTGAGTGTCATTGAGCTTGTATCGGTAGCTCTTCTGTATCGGTAGCTGTTACTATTTATAATAGTAGCTCTATGTATCAGTAGCTATTTCTATATGTAGTTCCTTCTATCAATATCTCCTCTTATCGATAGCTTCTTTGTAACGGTACCTCTTTTGTAATGGTATTTGTCTGTATCGGTGCTGTGTAACGGTAGCCGTTTGTCTGTATCAGGAGACATGTATGAGTAGAATTTTTCTTTTTGTATCAGTGGACTTTGTATTTGTATCGGTGGACTTCATATCGGTAGCTGTCTGTCTGTCTGTTTGTATCAGTAACTATGTATATGCTCGTGGACTTACTCTATCAGTAGGTCTGTATCAGTTGACTTGTGCATACTTGTAGACTTATTCTATCGGTAGCTCTACTTCTATCGGTAGTTGTTATGCATATCGATGACCTTATCCATATCAGTATACTTTGGTACCTGTGTACTTATCCTTTTTAGTAGTTGTGTATCTGTTTGTCTGTATCAGTAACTAAGTGCATACCGATGGGCTTATGCATACCATTGGACTTAACACATATCAGTTCTATGCAAAACATATCCAGATTGATTTAGAATTATTTCAATGTATGTATAAACATAGATAAATATTGATTAACATATTCCAATGATTATTTTGATATTTTTATCAACTCAATAGTAGGATGTCATAGATTGAAAGAATTAATATATAGATAAACATTATTTATGATTATCAAAACATATTGAAACATAATTGAGATTATCAAAACAGGTGAGGTCAACAATCTCCCCCTTTCTAATAATCACAAATTATGATATTATAATCCAAAATAATCAGTAATGTATCAGTATAAAATACAATGGTTCTTATTTCTCAGTGTGAGTAATATCTCAGAGGATATAGTATTAAATACAATTGTATCAGAGGTAATAATAAAAAAACGTACTAGAGTTACACAACAAATGTATCCGAGGTAAAATTATAAAACAAATGTACCAGAGGTAAATGTATTATGCTCATAAATATTAAGCTCATATTTCTCATAATTATCACGTTTCTCCCCCTTAGTATTATTTCTCCCCCTTTCCCTTTATATAATTTCTTCCCCATTCCTGTTATATTATTTCTCCCCCTTTTTGATTATCATAAAGAAGTAAACAAAGATGAAAAAAGGAACAAAAATTAGGAGAGAATGAAAGCATTGATATATTACTTGATACAAAAATACATAGAAATACAGAATTGAATAAAAAAGAATACATGCGATTCCTATAAAAGGTCCCAGCCACTAATCAATCCACCTCTTGAATGTCCATGTTGGATTTGGATTTGGGTTCAGAGGTAGACTCAGGCTTGGAAGTTTCAGAAGAAGGCTTGGGAATTCCAGAAATTACTACTGGGGGTTGAGAAATAGAGACTATTCCTGGCATGTAGTGGGTAGCTCTCTGTGTGATCAAAGGAGTGAGGATCTGGATTGCTTGGATTGGAATATTCTGAGGAATGGAGGCAGACTGAGCATAGGCAGGCAGATCTAGAGGTGCAATTATTGGAGTACTGTATACATGAAAAAATGACAGCAATAGATTACTAAAGTCCATTATGATTCCTCCTCCTCTCTCCATAGAAGAGATAAAGTAATCCTTGTTCTCCGTAAACTTATCTAGAGTAGGATTCAACACCCTCAGCTTGCCTACGTGTTCTTTGAAATCCTGAGTGACTAGGGGTAGCTTCACGTTTTTTAACCTAAGCTTGAAATGGTTGTTGAGATGATGCTTATTATAGACCATTTGGAAATATTAATCCTCTTTTTCTTTTACCTCTCTCTGAGAAGCAGTGGATTCTATCATAAAATTCTAAACAATTTTCCCTATATCCCTAGTGGTAGTCGCCACTTGGGTCATGGTAGTAGAGTCTATAGATCCACTGGTAGAAGACTTTCCGATCTCTTCTCTCATCACAGCTCGAATCTGATCAATATCCAAATAAGGCTTGGTACAACTCAGAGGTGTAATAGTAAAGGATACTGTTTCCTTGAAAGATTTAGTTATCCCACTTATGATATTTTTCACAAGAGAGTCCTGGGTGCTGACATGATACTCCATGGACTTCTTAAATCCCTCAATAACGTCCAAAAATTTCCTTACTACACCTTTAATGTAATTTATATCACCACTCATTTGAGATTGACAACCACTCAAGGTAGTTAATGAAGCAATAGACTACTTCAAGGAAACAACAGATCATGTCCAGCTCTCAATCTGACAATGAAACACTCTTATCTCATTCATCAACTCTGTCACAGGGCCTAACATCATACACCCAAGAGAGAGTTCTAAATATTTTTACATATTTCTCATCTCTACAACAATGAAATTCCTTAAATCTACAACAGATTCAATCCAAGTATCCTTCAACTCAGCCTTTAAAGACTCTGGATCAGCTGTAGTAACCAGATTGTTAGGCATGACTACAGGTGCTCTTTATGACCCAATTCTAGCCACAAAGTCATTCATAACAGATTGAATGGATTATATTAAAGAGGTTTAATTTTTATTATCTCTTCCACAAATGAGGTCTTTATATCAGACTTCAACTGGTATAGATAATCTTTTCCTACCACATCCTCAGGTAAAAACTCAGAAGAGATATTATAGATAACCTGTGGTCGATTCATGGGTGTCTCATCTTCAGAATCAGGATAGTCCAACCCAAAAACTACAAAACCTGTGTCTTCTGCCCAGTCTTCAATTCGATCAGCTACTAAAACTTTTCCAAGTCTAGTTGGATTCTCCCCCTCAACTGGTGCATTCTCCTGTATATGTATAGCAATTGCACCCTCAGTATCTCAGTCTTCCTCTGAAGAATCTTCCACAGCCATCTCCATTTCTCCAACTTTAGGGGGCTCATTAGGAATAGGTGCAGGTCTATCTAATTCAAAAACTTCCTCGGCAGGCATTGAGGAGTGCCCAATCAGTGGACTAATACTGAAACAAGCAGAAGAAGATGCTTTAGTTTCATATTCTTCTTCTTCCTCATTCTCTGGAGTAGGTTGGTCTTCCTCATCAATAAGGGCTTCTTCATTGCTTAGTCCCAGCACAGTTTCCTTTCCAGATGAGACTATTTCAGTATCTGGACTTGGGGGATTGTCTGGATCCCTTCCATCAACAACAGAGGTATCCTATTCATCAGTATCATCACTATACTAATGTTCCTCTTCAACAAGTCCAAGGCCTGGATCCCACTCATCTGTAAGCCTAGAAAGATGCTCCATAGGATTAAACTTATCATATATCTTCTCATCATCACGGACCCATTCTCTTATCAACAGATTCCAATTGATCTTCATGTATTTATAGATGGTTTCAGTAATACAAAATTTTTATATCATAACCACTGTCTCATCCTGAGACTTATCCACACCTCTTACCTTGATCATCACAGAGATCAGCTTTGAAAAGAATAGAGCATTAGTTTTTTACTTTGGCCTGGTCATATCCTCAATTTGAATCACTAACATTCTACACAGATTCACCTTAACACCATGTCTTAATAGATGCTGCAAATAAATATCTAGATATTTCAGATTTGCAAAGTCCCCTCTTCTTGGACTTAGCACATGTTGAATGAACTTTAACAGTAACCGATTCTCTCCATCCATTTCTGTAGAAACTACCTTTATTGGTGTACCATCTCTTGTTAGTTCTTCTAAAGTAGTTTCAAACTCAAATATGTCACTAGTAAGAGGTAATGATTTCGACAAATACCCAAAAATTCCTTCATGTGGAACTTTCAGGCACTCATCCCACTCAACATAAGAAAAGGATATTTTTCTTGCCATTCAATACTGATACCATCCTATTCTCAACTTCTGATTTCTCAAAATGAAGAAACTCATAGAATAATTTTACCAACTATAGATAATAAGGACGATTGTTATTCAAGAATCATTCTACCCATTTCTGGTCCTCCAGTACTTCTAGAACTAAAGACTTACTGGACATCATCCATTCTGTGCATAGCTCTTTCTCAACTACTATTTACCTTTGAACGAGATGCAAATTTGTAGGTTTCTTCACTTCACTTCCACCACAAGATTATCCTTTTATTCTCTTAGAATTCATCTCATCATCATTTCCACTAACCGATGGTCTCTTCACTCTTTCCATTCTGCGAATTGCGAGGCTTATGGTTTGAGAGAAACAAAGGTCTGTGAGCTAAGGCATGAAGGTAAAGGGTTTGAGGTGGATCAAGATGAGGTTAAGACTTATGTTTTATCATTTAGGAATCACAAAATAAGTAAATAAAACATAATATGTAAAATATAAATGATACAGATTCTGGTAGCTAAAGATATAATGTTTTCAACACAGTGAAATCCTAATGATAATACATACCGGTGAGGATTCCTAACGGAGAGGTAATTCTAACGGTGAGGTCCACTAACAGTGAGGTATATCGGTGATGCTTATACCGGTGAGGTATAATAATGAGGTTTATACCGATGAGGTATAACAGTGAGGTTTCTAACAGTGAGGTTTCTAATAGTGAGGTTTATAAGGGTGAGGATTCTAACGGTGAGGTTTCTTATGGTGAGGTTTCTAACGGTAAGGTTTCTAACTTATAAAGTCTATCATTCCTATCTCATGTCTAAGGTAACTTAACCAATCCGAACATAAAGGCTTGGTGAAAATGTTTTCTAATTGATGTTAAGTACCTATAAATTCAAGAGTAATATCACCCTTTTGGTAGTGATCTCTCATAAAGTGGTGCCTTACATCAATGTGTCTGGTCCTAGAGTGAGACACGGGATTCTTAGAGGTATTAATTTCACTAGTGTTATCACAGTTTATAGATACATGTCTAAACTGATATCCGTTGTCCAACAATGTATGTTTCATCCCTAGAATTTGTGCACAGCAACTACCAGCAGCAATATATTCTAATTCGGTAGTATACAATGCAACAGAATTCAGCTTTTTACTACACCATGATACTAAGGACTTACCTAGAATATGACATGTTCCAGAAGTTCTCTTTCTATCTAACCTACAACCAGTAAAGTCAGCATCTGAATAACTTATTAAATTGAATGACTGTCCTTTTGGATAAAATAATCCTAAGTTACTAGTATGTTTAAGATATTTGAAAATTCTATTAACAGCAAGCAAGTGTCACTATTTTGGATTATCATGAAATCTTGCACACATACACACACTAAACATAATAGCTGGTCGACTAGAAGTAAGATAAAGTAGACTTCCAATCATACCTCTGTATTTGGTTTGGTCCACTAGTTTTCCATTTTCATCAGCATCCAACTTACAATTAGTACTCATAGGTGTATCAATTTCCTTAATACTATCTAAACCAAAACAATTTAAAATATCCTTTGTATATTTAATTGGATTGAAAACAATACCATTTTAATTTTGAAAAACTGGAAATCCAAGAAAATATTTGATTTCTCCCATTAAACTCATTTAAAATTCATTTTTCATACTCATTGAAAAATCAATACACAAAGAATTTTTAGAAGATCCAAAAATAATATCGTCAACATAGATTTGTATGATCAAAACATCTTTATAATTTCTTTTAATAATGGAATTTGGATCAGCAATCCCTTTAGAAAAAACTTTTTAAGTAAGAAAACTACTAAGTCTATCTTACCAAGCTCGTGGGGCTTGTTTTAAACCATATAAATCTTTAGAGAGCTTAAAAATAGGATTTGGAAAACGAGAGTTAGTAAATCTAGGTGGTTGTTCAACAAACACATCTTCAATTATAAATCCGATTAGAAAATAACTTTTAACATCTATTTGATAAAACATTAAATTCATATGTGCATCATAGGAAAGTATAATCCTAATAGCTTATAATATAGATACATGTGCAAAGGTTTCCTTATAGTCTATTCCTTCTTCTTGAGTATATCCTTATGTAACTAGCCTTGCTTTGTTTCTAACCATGTTTCCTGATTCATAAACTTTATTTCTAAACACCCATTTAGTACCTATGTTCAAAGTGTCCTTAGGTCTTTTTACTAATTCATAGACTTTGTTTATTCAAAATTGATTTAATTCTTCTTGCATAGCCATTACCCAAAATTCATCATTCATTGAATCATTGATATTTTTAGGTTCTAACTGTGAAAGAATGGCATGATGTTCAACTCGGTTTCTTAGATAAGCTCTAGTTTATGTCCCTATATCAATATTATCAACAATATCATCTAAAGGATGATTCTTTAGAATCCTAGTTGATCTGCAAAAGGTAGGACTAGAAATTTCAGGTTCTTCTCTAGGTTTTTGTTCACCAGAAGCAGATTCTGGAATATTTCCATAATTGTATGTCTTTACAACAAGTTCACTGTTTTTGTCTTTATGGCCGAGAATAGACAAATCCTCTTCAATATTTTCATGAGAAGACTTAGGTTCATGCGGATCAGTTTCATCAAATTTTATGTGCATAGATTCTTCCACATATTTGGTTCTTTTGTTAAAGACTCTATAGGATTTACTGGTTATATAGTAACCTAGAAAGATTCCCTCATCACTTTTAGAAGAAATCATGTCAAGATTATCCTTTGTATTAGGAATAAATACTTTTCAGCCAAAAACTATGAAGTAACTAACTATAAGCTTCCTATAATTCCAAAGTTCATAAAGGGTATTCATAAGAATAGGTTTAATCAAGACTCTATTTATAATATAACAAGTTGTATTCATAGCTTCATCCCAAAAATAAACAGGTAGGTCCTACTCATTAGGCATAGTTCAGACAATTTATCTAAGGGTTCTATTTCTTCTTTTTACTACACCATTCTGTTGAGGTGTCCTAGGGGAAGAAAAGTTGTTACTATAGCCGTTATGTGATCAGTAAGATTCAAACTCATGATTTTCAAACTCATGACCATGATCACTTCTTAGGGTCATAATTTTAAGTCCACTAAGGTTCTCTACAGAATTGGAGTATTTAATAAAATAAGAACAAGCCTCTCTTTTTTGGGAAAGAATGTATACCCAAGTGTATCTACAAAATTCATCAACTAAGACATAGACATAGTGCTTCCCATTTAAATTAGATACTCTAGAAGGTCCAAATAAATCCATGTGAACCAACTCGAGAGGTTGAGACGTTGAAACTTCTTACTTTAAATTGAATGAATCTTTATGTTGGTTTCCCTTTTGACAGGGAGTACAATCTTAGTCTGATAAGAATTTTAGTTGAGGTAGGTCTCTAACTAAAATTTTCTTAGTCAGTTTCTTAAGTGAATGGACATTTCTGTGTCCTAATCTTCTATTCCAAAGCCAAGATTCTATATGAAAATCATTTAAACATGTAATATTCTTCTTAGCTAAAGAATTCAAATCTACAGCATAAACATTTTCCCCTCTCAAGGCAGAAAATACTAAAACATTTTTAGAATTAAAAACATTACAAGCATGATTTTCAAAATTAACATTGAAACCATCATCACACAACTGAGAAATACTTAACAGGTTGTATTTTAATCCCTCAACAAATAATACATTAGAAATTAAAACTGAATCAGTGTTACTAATCTGGCCTAAGCCGATGATTTTTCCTTTTAAATTATCACCAAAGGTGACATTCCCTCCATCAACCTTGATTAAACTCTTAAAATATGAGTAATATCCAGTAATATTCCTTGAACATCCACTGTCAAAGTACCATATCTTCATATGGGAACTCTTCAAGCAAGTCTCCTACAAAATAGGTTTAAACAGAAAATGATTTTGGTACGCAAGTTTTCTTGGGTCCAGACAGGTTAGTGAGTAAAACTTTTGGAACCCAGATTTGTCTAATGGGTCTCATACAATCAATAAATTCAAAAAAATTGAAATATAAACATTGTTTGATCTATAACTATGTGAATATATAGTTGATGCAGAGTAATTTATAAAACTAGAACTAGTTGCATACTTTCTAGATTTAGGAATAAATCTATTCTTAACAAGATATATATGTCCAGGTTGATAGCCTAAACTAGTAGTATATTTTGGTGCAACTTGTTTTCCAAGAATTTGAGTTACATTATTCTTTCCATTAGTGAACTTCTCCAAATCTATTATAAGTTTCTCATTAGACAATTTAAGTTGAGTATTCTCCTTTAACATTTGAGCATTATTTTCCTTTTCTACTTCTAATGCAGTTTGTACAGTGCTAGTTAAAGCATGTTGTTTCTTTAATGTTTTATACTTCTCCTCCATCTTACTGCAGGTATCTTCTTGCATATTACAATACTCAAATAACACTTCACTAGACATGTTTTCATAATCAAAATCATCTCCAAAATAATATTAATTTAAAGCCGGAGTATCTAATGTTACCTCATATGTGTTTTTCATGAAACACATATAAGATTTTTGAGATTTTTCATCCTGAGTGGAGTCAGAATCACTTGAACTATCTTCTGATGCACTCCTGGTGTCTTTCATAGCTTTAATATATTTTTTGTCCTTATAATTATATTTTTACTTGATTTTTAATTTTGGACAACCTGCTTTTACATGTCCTTTCCCATATAGTTTTATTTTATGAAAAACTTCTTCTTCCTATAGAATTTCTTGAATCTCTTGGCTATTTGAGACATCTCTTCATCACTATCAGAATCTGAACCTTCACTTGTTGAGCTTTTGTAGGTATGTGAACTTTCCCCTTGTACTTGATCTTTGAGGCAGTAGACTTAAATGCCACTGACTTCTTCATTGGTTCATCATCATCCTCCTTGTTTTCCTTTAGATCTTCCTCATACATAATTAACATACCAATCAGATCTTTAACAGGCAGTGAACATATATCACATGACTCTATTATTGAAATGGATGTGACTCTCCATCTATCTGGTAGACATCTTAGTAACCTCATGATTTCCTCCTTTGTTGGAACAACCTTTCCAAGTGAGCTCATTGTATTTACAATTTCGTTGATCCTGAGATACATGTCAGAAATTGGTTCATCGGGATTCATTTTAAAATTATCATACTTAATAGTATAAGTGTTTAGTCTCATTTACTTAACATTGGTTCTTCCTTCATGGGAAACACCCAAGGTATCCCAAATTTCATAAGCTTTTTTACAAGCAGATATTCGATTAAATTATTCATCTCTTAAATCATAATACAAGGCATTCATTGCTTTATAATTATTATTTTAGGCTATTTTAGTAGGTTCATCCCAAGTATTTCTTTCAATTTCTGGAATTTTATACTGAGTCTCTATAGCATTCCAGATATCAAATCCCATACTTTCTAAATGAATTTTCATTTTCAGATTCCATTGGGCATAATTAACACCATTAATGAAAGGTGGCCTGTTGGTAGCAACACCTTCTATTTTATTATCCATAATTATATTTTAGAAAATATATTTTAAGAAATAATATTTAGATCTAACAGAAATTTTGAGATCTTTAAGATACAACTAAAATCACAGTTTCAAAACAGAGTGATTGGAAATCCTTTATTAACAACAAACAACCTCGGATACCAAATGTTGGTCGGAGTGGATACTCAAGAGGGGGGTGAATTGAGATCCAATTAAAAATTTATGTTAAAAATATTATGATTAAAATCCCAAAAATTAAATAAAAAGCTAAACTATAGTGAATTTGTAATACTGTAATGGTTCAGTTGGGTTCTCAAGAGATTGATTAGTTCTTGGTTAATCTAATCTAAAGGTTAGATTATTTTTTGAAACTAACCTACTGGTTTACAATAAATACAAACACGTTCTAGTTTAACTATAACTTAAAAATAAATTGGTATTTCAATGTACTTAGTAGTGGAATAATTAATATAGTTTAAAACAAAATAAACAAGCACATCAGTTTTAACCAAGAGGTTCAGTCTCAAGCTGAGACTTAGTCCTCTCAAATAGTTTAAATAAACATTGATCCACACCTTGGATAGGTGTTAAACAACAGTACCCAGACTGTCCAGGTACTAAGACCTCTACCACTGTTCTTTGTGGGAAAACAAAACAATAGCACACAAGCAATCCAGATCATACTTGACCTCTAACACTATCCACAGTGGGATATAAGAGAATAGGGAAAAGATTGTGTGAGAATTTAGAAATCCTCCACTTCATCACAATAGAAAGTGTGTATCTAAAAATACAGAGCACACACACTGCTCAAAATGTAGATAATTGAAACACAATAGAGATAAACAGATAGAGAAGAGTTTAGAATGCTCTATGTGTTTTGAGTGAATCTCTGGACTCCTTGAATTGACACAGATGAGGCTTTGATTCCTTCTCTGGTTTTTTGTTCAGGAAATAGAGTGTTGTTTTTATATTTGGCTTCCAGCTTCAGGTTGATCAGTCTAGTCAGGTTGAGTGAAAGTGAAATAATTGAAGCTCTTTTCACCTAGAATGTCTAGGTTCTATGGATTCAGTATGAATTATTCCTTCTTATTCGATGTATGTAAGTCCTTGAATATCTCTAGAATATTTTCTTTTATGTGCATGGAAAAACTGACTAATCACAACCCATCTTTAGTAGTTCGAGGTTCCCTTATATAGCTTTAGCTCCGACAATGGGAATGATTACCTTTTTATAGGTATGAGGTACGGTTCTTGAAATTACAACCACTATCATTAATTCATAGCAGGTGCATTAAAAACATCAAATATGATTGTTTCTAAATAAACAGATAGAAATAGAGTTTATAGAAACAGTGACTGGTTTCCATCGGTGGCTCTTAGTATCAGTGAGCTTGTATTGGTAGCACTTCTGTATCGGTAGCTATTACTCTTTATAATAGTAACTCTATGTATCTGTAGATCTTTCTATCGGTAGCTCCTTCTATCAATATCTCCTCTTATCAGCAGCTTCTTTATAATGGTAGCTCTCTTGTAACGGTATTTGTTTGTATCGGTGTTGTGTAACGGTAGTCATCTATTTGTATCAGTAGACCTGTATCAGAAGACTTTGTCTTTCTGTATCGGTGGACTTTGTATTTGTATCAGTGGACTTCATATCGGTAGCTGTCTGTCTGTCTGTTTGTATTGGTAACTATGTATATACATGTGGACTTACTCTATTGTTAGGTCTGTATCAATCGACTTGTGCATGCCGGTAGACTTATTCTCTCGGTATCTCTTCTTCTATCGGTAGCTGTTATAGATTTAAATGACCTTATCCATATCAGTAGACTTTTATACCGGTGTACTTAGCCTTATTAGTATCTGTGTATCTCTTTGTCTGTATCAGTAGCTATGTGTATACTAGTGGACTTATGCATACCAGTTGACTTAACACTTATTCATTCTATACAAAACATATCCAGATTGAGTTAGAATTATTTCAATGTATGTATAAACATAGATAAACATTTATCAACATATTCCAATGATTATTTAGATATTTTTATCAACTCAATAGTAGGAAGTCATAGATCTAAAACATTAATATATAGATAAACAATATTTTGGATTATCAAAACATATTGAAACATAATAGAGATTGTCAAAACAGGTGAGGTCAACAATCATTATCATCTTCATTTTGGGTGTTAACTTCATTATTTTCCACATAAGTGTTGATCCTAGAGTTATTGTCCTTGAATGATGATCATGTTGCTATCATCATCATAATTTTTATCATTATATATATATATATATAATATCTATTCACTATATAAAAATTATGTGGACAATATATTAAATATTACATAAACCTGAGTTTTAATTTAGGAAATTGTTATCATAAATTAGAGGATCTTTTCAGCTCCTGTGTTTTTTAGAATCTGGTTGTAAATCATACATAGAAACCCATAAAATAACAAATGGACTATTCTTATTAGTCTTCGTTTTTCATATAATATAATACTTTTAAAATAAATCATTATTTCCTTTCCAGAAAATTCCTCAAGAATTTCAACTTAACCTCTTTCTTTCCATTACCCATTCTTATATTGTTTGAAAAGCCTTTTAAAAATTTGATATAAAAATTATAATTATATGTAATAGAAATAATGAAAAATTATATTCATGTTGAAACCTTGAAAATACATAGAAAACCATTTGTAAAAAAATCAGAACTTCTTACCCAGAAAGAAAAATTTTATTCCTTTGAAAATATCATTTATTATAAATTTTTAAAACAAATCATTCCTATGATAACACATTATAAATCCTATTAAAGTCATGTAGTTACCTCAGGACATCATCTCATTAAACCCATATAGAACCCTTACAAATATTAATTAACAAACAAAAATATTCCAAGATTTTTCTATCTAGAGGATAATAATTACCCAATGCATTAGAACACTATCTAAGAGTACCCATCATTTAATCTATAACGGGTCACCTAAAACTATTTATGCATAAATATAGTGTATAATTTTCATGAAATTAGAAATTAAGAGAAAGTTTATCCATTTTAAAAACACTTTTAAAATCATATTCGAATCACTTTCATATAGTAAAATACAATTTTCTTTCAAAATCCAATTTTCATTACAAAAACACTTTTCTTTTGAAATTTTTTTTTAATAAAACCCCAAAATGAGAAAGGGGGTTTTTTATTTAATAGAATATATAATATTTTAATGGATTGTAGAAATATAATAAATTTCATAGCGGTAGAAAAATGCATCGTCATCATGTACTTTAAAAATAGAACATTCCATTTTTCATTTCCCAAAATACTTTTTTAAAATCAGATAAATAAATTAATTTTTAATAAAATTTAAATAAAAATAATGATACATTTAGTGAATATTATAAATATTTTATTTCCATATAAAAAATTATAAAATTCATCTTAAAAATATCTACATTGATGTGAAAGGGATTTTGAAGGAAATCATTTTTAGAGGATTTATTTTGAAGAATTGTTTTAATTATATTAGAAATATTTGAATCAAAATACCAATGAAAGAATAATATTAAAAAATATAAATATCAATATAATATATAAATCCATTATATAAGAGTATTAGGGTTATATATTCCTCATAAAAAATTATTGGATTATAGCATCAATGCATGCCTCAACAAAAGAAAATTAGTATGAAGTCAATTACCACGAGTCTAACTTCTCAGTTTTGTATTTTTATACCAGAATAATAATAAAATTTTAATTACATAAATTCATGATAATATTTTTAGGGAATGTTTTTTATCTAATTTTACTTATTAAAATTTTGTATAAATATACTTAATAACTTAACATTAAGTCTGATGTGTTGGCCATAATCATCTTATTTGTCATAAATGAATTTGGTAGGTCATTCATGGTCTAAGAGGTCATTATTTAAACATATAAAGAATAATAATCATGACAGTATTATTATATTTATACATATATTTTACATTTAAAACTAATAATGATTGTTGTTCATTAGAAATGAACTAACATTATGGTTATTGAGATAGTAGGTCCTACGTATGCTTGTCTAACATTCCCATTATTAAATGGTAATTATAGAAAGAAGATATTTGAAATTTCATCTTTACATGATCATCATTATATCAAAAATAAAATATATTCGAATTATATATATGTATATATATATCATTATTATGGCGTATTGAAGAAAATAGAGTCACATCGCTTCATGAAGGAAGTTGTCCAGCCACACACGAATGACATTATTAGTTTTTGGTGAGTGAAAAGTTAAGAAATAATATGATATGATATATTTTGAGAAACATAAATATTAAATTAATGTCAAAATAATTTGATTAATATAACATATAATAATTATCATTACCCTTATTACCTTGTAGCTTATGTATTAGTGGAAAATGAATCACATCGCTTCGCAAGGCCGGATTCCATCATACACATGAGAGGCGTTATCATACCAAACACGGAATGGAATTAAAAATGGAATATATGATATAATTACAAAATATTTATAATTAAGATATATATATCATATATATATGTTATATAAATCACCATACCCATCCATGATAGGTAGTAAAGGAAAAAACATTAACGACACCAGTTCGTGAGGAGGTAGTATGTTGTTCACACAAATAATGATTTAATAACCTATTTGGTGAGTTATGTAAATGATTTAGGATAATACATCATCCAAATAGAATATATGTATATTAATGATACATTTGTAATTATATATTCATTATTCAAAATTAATTTAATGAGTTTTAGAAGGAAATAATATAAAAACACTTGTTCAACAATGTTACGTCTTCTTAGGAATCCACTTAGGATTGGAAAATCCTTAATATGAAGGATTTCGGAAAAAAATTGGATTTTAGGATTAGTGGATTGGATTTGGGATGTTGTTTTGGAAGGGTATGGATGGAAAAATGGCTTTGATATTTTAAGATTGGATGAGAGGGGTAACATTTTATAATTGTGGGAGAGAACAATATTGGGTATTATTTAAAATAATTGACTCCTCCAAATTTTTTAATATATCAAATGGATAATAAAAAGGACATTATCGGACATTAGTGGATAAATGGTGGAAATATTTTAATTAAAAATATTTTAGACATGTTTATTGGTCATTTTTACCCTTATTTGTTTAGTTTAACCCTTGATAAACTCTTTTTTACGTAATCATTGTATTTAAATGTTACATCATTGGATATTTATTCCAATCTCTAATTAAATTGAACTCATTAGAAAATATATATTTTAATTATTCCATTTATTTAGTGATTTTTTAGAAATTACACTAACATAAGTGGGGAAAATAAATATAAAAAAATCCTATAGTCACAATGAGAAATCAGGTTTTTGAAGAGAAAAATTCAAACTTTTACAAAGACTTTATATATATATATATAATATGAAATTGATTCTAAAGGCTTAAATTTTTATAATGTATTTATAATTGAACTAATTTTACTTTAAATCCAATTTAAAATAATATTTATCTTTAGAAATAAATAAAACATAAACAAATTTTTCAACTAAAATTTAGTATTATTCTCTATTCATAAAAAATGAATATTTCCATAGATATAGGAAATATTCAATTTCAGATAATATTAATTTTATGATATAAAAATATGATATTTATATTATCAAATTCTAATTCATAAATTTGTAAATTAATCATTTAAATTAATCCTTATAAAAATGTTTACTTAAAACAATTTTATTTTTTATTTAAAATTAATTAATGTAATTAATAATAGTATAACTATATTAATAAACATGAGAGTGATTTGTTATATCTTTACCTGGGTTTATAAATTCTTCACAAATTTTATAAATTGTGTTATCTAATTTAATTAACTTATAGAACATGTGGGGATTTCTTTCCTTTAGATATTTTTAGATTCATATGTTGCCTCTTCAAAAATATGATTTTCCCATATAACTGTAACTTGTTGAATAATCTAATGATGAAACACATACACTCTATTGTTAATAATATGAACAAAATATTCAAAAAAACAAATATTCTCTTATAACTGAACTATTTCATTTCAAAAAACAAGAGTTGAATCTTTAACATATATCATTAACTTGGAGGCATGAAATATGTAGTGTTCTTGTGATAAAAAAATAGCTAAGAAAACTCGATATGAAACTGTTCTATTTTATCCTAGATTTTATATATCCCAATGAAACCTAGACATAAATTCCCCTTTTTAAAAAAATTTATCACAATTTTTCAGGGAAAACAACTGAGAAATATATTTTCACCAGCCTCAAAAGAAAAATCATTACTATGGTTATTCACATAACTTTTCTACATGCTATATACTATCCTCATATGTCACTAAATCAACTATAACATCTATATCATTTCATCTACCAATTATGGTCCCATCAACATCTTTTCTTTTAAATCATCTCAAAATATTTGTTTCTAAAACATACTTCCCTATAATTCCCCAATTGGTGTATTCAATATTATAGAATGAGAAATATTTATATAAAAAACTCATTTGAATAAATGTGTCGATATATACATCCCTGATAATCCATTGAAAAATTATTAAGGATATCATTGTTGGACTAAAAAATCCGCTCAGACTATCCATGAGATTGGTGATGAAATGTTTTAATGGGATTTAATCTAGTAGCCAATGAATTCTGAATTGCCTTTAATAAAATAGTTGTGAACCTGGGATGGTTGTCTAATATATTAGAGTGAGGTACACCATGAAACCTGACTATATCCATTACATGTAGTAGAAAAATATGATCTGAGTCATTTTATCTTAAATGGGAAGAAAATTTGAATATTTATCTAAGCGATCAAAAATAATCCAAATCACATTGTTACCTCCGGATGTCCATGGAAATGCCACCATGAAATCTTTGGTTATATTTCTCCAAATCCACACCATCAATTTAAAATATTAATAAATCCCATTCAATAATTATCAATATTATTTAATATGTTTAAAATTCATACATAACATGGTAATGTCCATAATATATCTTCTCATTCCATCCCACAGGTAATAATCCAAATTCAGAATGTATATCATAGTGCTTCCTAGATGAAAGGAAAAATGATAAATATATGCTTCACTCAACCAATATTTACTAAAATAGAAATCACAAGGAATATATTATTTTTCAAATTATAAAACAACATCTTAAAAAATTATAATATAAGGAAATTTACACTTCTTAGTAGATTGTTCCTTTTATATTATGGATTAATCCTCTTTCTGAGCATTCTTAATTCTATCTGACAAAGTTAACTATACTAAAACATGAATCAAAATATAATCTGTCATTGATTCAATAAATTTTATGGAAAAATCTATCAAATCATTAAGTTGAGGATAATGTTCTAAATGTAACATAGTTTATTAAGCATTATAGTTTATAATTAGAGCATTAGCCACATTGTTTTCTTTTCCTAGATGGTTATTAAGTGTGAAATCATAATACTTAATTAGTTAAATCCATATTCTTTATCCCATGATAAATTATTCTTGAGTTAATATTTAAATAATTATTTTTTTCTGAATATACTTCATATTTTAATCTATAAAAATGATACATCCAAATTTTTAAATCAATTAAATAGTCGCTATTACCAAATCATGTGTATTGTAATTAAACTAGTGTGGCTTCACTTATGTGAATAATAACAAATTACCTGGTCATTCTACATTAGGATTAAACCAAGACCTTTAAATGAATCATCATTACAGATACCAAATTAAAAATTTCTTGATGTATGTTCCAATTTTGGAGAATTTTCTAATATTTATTTAACTTCTAAAAAAATTCATTACATTATTTTTTCTTGATGAACTTGTCTTCATTATGAGTTAACTACGTCAGTGGGATAAATAACTGAGAAAATATTTACTCAAACCATTGATATTATCTATCTAAACTGGAAAAAATATGAATATTTATTGTATTTTTGGTTCTTGTACATTCATCAAAAACTTTTTTTCTTATCCAGGATAAATATTAGCCCATCTATAGAAGTGATATACCAAAGGAAATAAATTTGTTTCAACCAAAATACACATTAAATAAATTTCTCATATAGTTTCTTTTCTTTTAAATATTTCAAAAACACCATTTTTTCTTTTATTAACCTCATTTACATTATTATATAGTATAATTTCATCCAGAATCAACACAATAAACATGTCCATGATCTCATTAAAAATAATATTAATAAGGACTTTAAATATAGATGGGGTACTAGATACCCAAACCACATAATAAAAAACTCATTTTTTCTATATCTTGTCTGAAATGAAGTCTTGAGAATATATTCTTCCTTCACATTCAGTTGAGAGTACCCCAGCCTAATTTCATCCTTTAAAAAATAATAGTTATTAATACTGATATTACATAATTCTCTATAGTCAATGGAAACTCTAATTAAACAATAATTTTTTAACAAACAAAATTGGAGTGTCCCATCATGAAGACCTTGGTCAGATAAAATCATTATCTAATAACTCCATCAATAAATTTTTATATTTTAAATTTTCCAATTATGAAATTAGATAACGGGGTTTAGAAATTATCATATCATCTTTTATTAGGTCAATAATAAATTAAACCATCCTTTCGAGAATAAAAATCTGAAAATCATCTGAAAAAACATTCATGTATTTGTTCACTATTGGAACATCATTAATTGGAATAGTTTCATTATTTTCAATTTTATGAGTTGGGTAAATTTTTTTATCAGCATTAATCAATTTCGCAGTATCCTAGTAATTTATCATCTACATGAAACAATTTAACACAAATTTCTATTTTGTGAACATTATCTTACCATTACAACAGAAATGTAATGTAACCAAGTAATATATCAATCTCAAGTATGGGAAGTTCAATATGATTTTTAAGAAACACTATCCCACTGATAATAATAGGAATATAACTATTAATAATTATTGATTTAATACTCCCATATAGAGATTTCACTAAAATTTATATCATACTTTCATTTTGTAATTTTCCCAATTAACATTAATCAATATCATAAATAATGAATGTGATGATCTAGAGTCAAATTGTGTATTCACCTAATTTGAATAAAAATTTAACATACCTGTCACTAATTCATTTGACAGCCTAGAATCAACTGTAATAGTAACAAAATATTTTTCCACACCCTTTTTCATCATATCATGATGACCTCTAGAATGAGTTACTGGCATTACGAACACAATAGCATAATATCCCAACTAATTGAAACTAAAAACTATTTGAATCTTATTTCTATCGATTACCCCATTATTTGAATCAATGATTTTATTTTCCATGAAATATCAGATCGTATAGTTAAAAAAAATTACTTCATTAACACTTCCCTCACATCATAAGACATTTTCAATGGTTACTTTTACCATGCATACCATATGATGGGAACATCATTCTCTTTCATCAAGATTTATTTATTGTATGATTCCACATCACCTTCCATCTTGAAAGATTATTAGTTTCATCCTCGCGAGGCACATAAGTGTAAAAAAAACCAACTCAATTTTTTCAGTACAATGGAGCCCTTACTCATATTTTTCAAATTATAAGGATTATAATGTAATTTATAGAAATATCTTTAATCTAGATAAAAATATATTATTTTTTCAGTCATTATCTAAAAAAACTCTATCACATACATAGAAAATATTATGAATTATTTTTCATATTAAACCATTTAATCATCATATTTTTTCCACCATTCAGGTAGTTTGTTTCCATCATTAGTGGAAATACCATAGGGATATAATTTTCAATGAAAAGATCCCAAAATTTTAACATTCCACAGAATCATGATCATATTTATATCTGGTATTCATAACTAAATACCACCATCGATCATATTAATCATCTAATTAATAATGAAAATTGTTACGTTTGGACATTTCTAATATCCCCTTAAATAAAATAAGATACCCAAATAATCAATTCATCCTTCAACTACCACCGAGGAATATGATCCCCAAAATGATAGTGGATTTTTTCTCTTAAAATTCTTCACTGAATATATATTTTTTAATCGTAGATTTGGATCCTCTAAGGAATATATCCCAACACCATTTTTAGATTGTTTCGTCTAAGATATCACTAAAAAATACATATTTGTTGAAATTTCAACTATCTCTGGATGCTGATTTGATAGCATATTTTCCCCTTAGATTCTTCCAACTAAATCATCCTTATTTTCACTTTAGAATAAAATTCTTAACATACATAGACTAAATTAAAAACGTGTAAAAAGTCAAATTCTATATTATTTCAAATTGAATATATAGAAAAATATACCAAGGGAATGATATTATCATTATCTGAATCAATAATTTTATCTAAACCAACATATGATGCTAAATATAATGACTTGTCCCTAAAAAGGATTTAATAATTAGTTTTAATTCTAGAAGTCATTATCCTATATTTTAAGATATTTTTCAAATTAGGGTTTTAGATCTTCATATTATACCTTATACAAAACAAAACAATAAAATAAAAAGTAGAAAATTTTGATTATTATACATTTTCCCTATAATATAACATTTTTTCAATAAAGAATCATTTCATATCATGAAATTTTTTCACGCCATTCAACTTGACCTCTTCATTTACCATACACATCCGTAAATAATTTGAAAAAAAATTAAATACATATGATGCGAAAATAAATATCCTTAAGGAATATAAAAATAAATAAAACCATTAATATATTAAAAACCATTAAAACACAAGAAAAATCTTTTCCAAGATTCATTACATTTTTTCCAGAAAGGGAATTATAATTCCATTAAAATGATCATTTATTCTATATTTTAAAAAGAAAATATTTCCATTAAAAATTAATTAGCATAAATATAAAATTAATGTAGCTATTATAGTACTTCATATTGTATATCGCTTATAGAACCAATAAAATTTTGAATAACCAAATGGGCCACATAAAATATATTTCTCAGAACAATAGAATCTTTATCCAATGTGTTTGTGTGTTATATGGGAATTCCTAGTATTTCTATAATACGGGTCTCTTCGGGTTCTCTATGAATGCACACATCATTTAAAACTTCCCATTAACACAACATTAATAAAACACAATATCATTTGAAAACCTATTCAAATCTCATATGAAAATCACATTCAAATATTAAGATACCATTTTCATAAAAATTAACATTTTCAATATAAAATACACTTTTCTTTTGAATAAAAATAATTTTAATTACAAAAACCCAAAAAATAGATACAGATTTTTCAATTTAATAAAATTTATAGTCTTTTATAGGAATCTAGAAATGAAATAAAATTCATGGAAGTATGTGAATTATTTCCATCTTATACTTTTAAAATTGAACATTCAATTTATCTTTTGACAAAACGATTGCATTAAATTATGTAAATGGATTCGTTTATAAATATAATGAAATATTGAAAAATATTCATGAAATAAACATGAAAAATATTTTATTTCCTTATAAAATTTTCTAAAATCATCATAAAATCATGTAAATAGAGGAGAAATATAACTTTAAGGAAAAAAAATGAAGATGATTTGTTTAAATGAAAAGTCTCATATTACATTGAAAATATTATAATCATAATCGTGAGTATATAAAAAGATAAAAATATACCATTATAATAGATAAAATAACGATATAAAATTACAAAGTGTTTGTTTTTACAACAGATAAAATAATATATGTGCATAACTAGAAAATATTCCTCAAAGAAAGATAATTGAGATGAAGTCCCTTACCTTGACTCTGACTTGCCACATGTTCTTTATATCCTAGAATAATAAGAATCTATTAATTATTTAATTTATTTAGAACCTATTTTTTCTATTATCACTTTTATTTCACTTATTAACTTGACATATATAATTACATATTAAGTTATTTTTTAGTTGACTGTTTTGACCATATTCATCTTTTGTGTCAAAAATGACTATGGTAGGTTGATTGTAGTAAAAAAGTTCGTCAAATAAACATATAAAGAATAATAATAATGAAAAAAATTTCATATTTATAAATCAATAATAATTTTAAAACCTGTCATAAATTACTTCAATTACAATGTAATTTACGTTATGATCCTAGAGATGGTGGGTTGTATGCACACAAGACTAACTTACCAGTTTTTCAATAGTCATTATGGAGACTAGTTTAAGTAATATTTTATAATTATATATTTATATTAATATCATAAATACCATATTATTTAATTATATAATCATATATATATCATTATTTGGGTGTGTGAAAAAATGTGAGTGACATCGCTTCGTGAAGGGGGTAAACCATAGGTACATGAACGACATTATAATAATTTCAGTCAGTGAAAAGGTTAGAAATAAAACTAAATATTATATTCAAATAATGATAAATATTTTTATGAATATAATAATTTTTTCATTAACATAAAATAAAATAATTTTATATACCATTTTTAACTTCAATGTTTCACATTTGTGAAAAACAAATCACATTGTTTCACAAGGCGGTAGTCCCCCACAAACAGAAGCAACGTTATCATATCACATACATAATGGAATATAAAAAATTCATATATGATATCATGATTCATGAGGTATAATTATATTATAGATATAATTTCTATTCATAATATCAATAATAAATACCAACTGTGAGAGTTGCTAATGATAAAACAAAAGATATCTGTTCATAAGGTGGTAGATCTCCTTACACACGAATGATGATTTTGTAACCCATTTAATTTCATTTGGAAATGATTTAGGTTATTAAATATACATAATAAAATATATTTATATTTAATATAATTATTTTATTATATAATAATGGTTTCAAATGAATTGATGGAGGTGGAGAAAGAAAAAAAATTAAAATGCTCGTTGAAGAAAGTTACCTCTTCTTCGTGTATCCCCCTTTAGATTGCAGAAAAAGCCACCCCTAGAGAGATTTATTCCCAATATAAGGATTATATGATTAGTAATTTGATTTTGGTAATTTATTTTTATATTTCATATGAAACGAAAAGTTGTATGAAGGGGTGATGAGAGGAGGGGATGGGTGGACTTTTATATTTGGGGAGAGGATAGACGTGGTTTTTAAAAAAAAGAATTGAGTTATCTAACATTTTTCATCTATAAAAAGGTTCCAAAATAGTATATTGTAGAACCTTATATATTTTATTTTTTAAATATGGCTATTAAATAATATTAAATCATGTTTATAGCTCATTTTAACAAATATAATGTTTTAAAACTTCCTAGTAAACTATTTTTTTACATTAAATATGGTAACTAATTAATAATGAATTCACTATTAAATTTCATCAAAAATTATGTTGACCAAATTAAATAATAAAAATTATTATTATTCTAAATATGTAATCAATTTTTATTAATTATTTTCAGAATAAATGGAAAATTTTAATTTAAATGTAATCTCAAAGGCAAAATGAGAAAGCATGTTTTTAAAATTGAAAAGGATCAAATGTTTAAAAATAAATTATATAAAAATCAATAATAAACGGATTATAATGACAAAAAATATACTAATGGATTTATAATTGAAATAATTTTATTGTAAACCCATGTTAAAATATAATTTATCGTTATTAATAAACTAAATGATAAGGGGTTTTCAATTAAAATTTAGTAATTTTCACAATTCATCTTAAAAATGCAGGTAAATCACAAAAAAATCATCCAAAGATATTTTTCAATTATTTAAAAAATTATATTCATTTTAAAAAATTAAAATTCAATGCTTTTGGATGTAAAATTTTAATGAAATATATATAATAAATTTTTTTAGTTAAACCTATTTTTTTTACTAAAAAAATTCCTAATATTTTTATAACTAACATAACTATATTAATAAACATCACAGATATTTTATATATCATTACCTAGAATGATACACATATTTGGAAACATCCATAAATTATACTTATTGAGAAATTATTTATATTTTTCATAGAGAAATTATCCAACACATACTCACAATCAAGGTTTTCATTTTTTATTAAATAGAAATAATGAAAGATATATAAAATTTATTGACATTGAATAATGTTCATAACATATATATAATATACATAAAATAGGAACATACTAATGACCATAAATGTT
Source organism: Viscum album (assembly GCA_963277665.1). Lineage (NCBI taxonomy): Eukaryota > Viridiplantae > Streptophyta > Magnoliopsida > Santalales > Viscaceae > Viscum > Viscum album. The sequence goes on from OY728127.1 coordinate 324,446,530, forward strand.
TTGAGGTGATGGGAGTTGATTCATATAACTATGTGCTGGTGGTAGTCCACACCAACGTACATGTGATACATTCATTTCAAATTTTATTGAATGGAGGTGGGTAATTTTTGTTAAAAAATATATAAATATATATCAATGTTTATGATATTGTATTTATTATTTCTGTTTTCATAAAACTTATTAATAGTAAGTGTGAGATGAAATAATCATTTAATTAATTGTTTTTTGTTGAATACTTCATCTTTGAGATACCTACCATGGGTTATAACTTATTCCATCATAGGATGGTTTTTGTGTAATAAAATTATATCAGTAACTAATTTAATAAATATTGGATGGTTTTTGGGAAATATATTAATGATATATAGGGGTCATAGTTTATGAGAAATAGTGGATAATATGATCTCTTTTATAAGCGATGGGATGAACAGAATAGGAATTACATAAATTATTTAAAACATGTAATGTCATTTAGTTGTTAAAATGGTTCCAAATTGACTTTATTTCATTGTCAAGATAATTTTACCTCATAATATATTTAAGAAAAAATGTTTCTTCCAGTTGATGTAAAATATTGACGTTATTTCAATGTTAAGATAATTTCACCTCATAATATAGAATATACCAATTTTATTATGATAATTATTAAATAGTGAATTAATTAATTAATTAATTAATACAAAACCCATTTTTTACATATATTTAATTTTATGAAAAAATGATTAGATTACATAAAATTATTTTATTATCATTCTATATCATTTGATAACAAATGTTTGAATCCATTATTATGTAAAATATTTATTTTTATCCTGAAATTATTTTATTATGTATTAATTATTATTTATTTTTAATTATTAAATACTTTTTATTTCCCTAAAACATTTATAAATATACTTAATAATATAGTTAATAATAATCAGACATGTTTATGAATGAACAATGATATAAATGTTATGATATAATTTAGTTGATTTAGGCTTACGATTGTGTGTATAGAATGATTACAAATAAATATAATTTATTTCAATTGAATTCATATATACTCATGGGGGGTTAGACTCAAAACCCAATAAAATGATTTCTATACATCAAAATTTCTTCAATGTAATGCTATAAAATGAGGAAACATACCTTTCATCACACTGATATGTTTTGATGTTGACTCCTAAAGATTCGAATTCCTCCATTGAACATTTTCTAGTTGAGTAGCCTTCTTCCATAGAACACTATCTCTATGATCCAAGTTGTATATAAGTTGATATCCATAAGAAATATCATTCTTTAGTAGTAAAAACAACAAGTTCAACATAGGTGGAGGATCATATGTGTACATACTAAAAACTAGATACATGGAACACATCATGAATCTGAGACTGTTTTGGTAGAAGTACTATAAAATAAGATACCAACCATGATCAATAAAGAATCACAAAGAGGCTAGTATACCTATATTGGAGCTTTCCATTATTTAAAAATCTATTAAACTTATACAATTAACAAATTCTAAGGAATTCATTCCCACCAATATTTAATTCCAAATCTCATTATCAATTTCTATCAAAACTCTTTCACCAATAAGGAGAAACAATTTTTTTTCTAAGTGGATCTAATAATATCTAGTATTCTTTCAGATATAATTATTCAAATTATCTTTCATTCTTGAACATTATCACATCATCTAAAATTTCATTTATTCATTAGAAAGTGGGATTCATATGGAGCCGTTTAGTTGCTTTAATAAATTAAATGGATATATTATAATTTGATAGTACAAATTTTTTGATCCCAACCACAAATTTAGTCTAAAATAATTTTTTTTAAATCATTTGTGGTTTGAATGGTTCTGTCAGACTACCCAACTATGTGAGGATGATAAGTTGTACTAAAACAAAACTTCATATCTAAATCATGATTATTAATTCCCAATAATATGTTGTTAACCCAAGAGTATTTATGTTATATAATAGAAGGTGGTACTCCATGAAACCTTAATGCTCTCTTAATATATATATTGATATATTTATCAATGGAAAAATATTCTCTTATTGAAATATAGTTTGATTACTTTATAAGGTGATCAATTTTGACACAAATAGTAATATAAACCTTTTATATATATGGGAGTCTTATGATAAAATACAAGGGGTATTTTATCCTCTTATATACATGAATGGTTATTGGTTGTTAAAAAATGTTACTATTTTACTACTGAGACTTAACTTTATGGAATAACATGCACTAATATACATACTCTACAATATTCATTTGTATGTTATCCAACTAAAAATTATACAAATTCTCTTTATAAATAATTTTATATTCATTATGAATGTAAAATTATGAGTTTTGATAATCATCAAACTTATCCTTGGTCAATTATAATATAATAACGAAAAATAGTTTGTTCCAGAATAGGATCACCACATCATAATCAATATTTAACATCGAAAGGTTTCTCTTATTCTTTTTCATCTTTAAATCTTTAATTTTTATTCCATTAAAATTCAAAAGGGTATATGGATGAATACATAACATATAATTATATTATTAATCGCCTTACTTCATGATATCTCTATATATATATTATAAATCCCTAAATATTATATCATTTTTTACCAACGTCATAGATAAACTATTATGATTTTTTCAACTCAAAGAACAATACACATTGTTCTCTTTTCAAGGGTAGAAATTTATTAAGTAGAAAAAACATTAATCAACAAAATCTGTCATCTCTAGTACTAATTTAACTATATTTTTGTTAATATATAATTTTAATTTTTGTTAACATTTAATATTTCACTCCTTTCTCCATTAATATAATAATTCAATTTCATTAACGAAATCATTACTACAACACACTCCAATTCAAGGGGTGGTTAATTATGATACTAAATAATTACTTGATTAGAGTAATATGATATTTCCATTTCATTATTTAAAATAATAAATCATATTTATCTCTTATATGCATCTCTATATTTCACAAATTGTTTTTTTATATTTTTTTTATTCGTATGAGTGAATTAACAATCATTATATTCAACTATATGAATTATTTTCACATTAATCCATCCATAAGAACATGAATCTATTCAATTTTAATATATTTAGAGGATTAGATAGCTTAGAAAAATAACTCACAAAAAATAACATTGAACTAACCCATAAAAATTAAGGATCACTCCTGAACCACATCGTGTTATTTAAAAATAGGGAAAATTTGATGTTTTTTCTCAAGAAAGGATGTTATGGAGAAAAGGGAAAATTCTCCAATCAAGAAATATTGTATAGTTTTTATGACCACATGCCTTTTCCCATAATAATTTTTTTATCCTAGTTTATGATTTTTGGGGAATAATAATCCCTTTAAATTTTATAGGAAAAATTAATATTTAATACATAAATATTACTTATTTGTGCATGTTCCTTTCATGATATATTATTTTGAGAGATCGATTAGAATATTTAATTCTGGATTATTTCATGATTTTGGAATTTTTTATAAGATAATTATAACCTAATATCAGTCTTCGGTGTCATGGATGTATGAATTTTCTTCTCATTATTTTTTTTCTTTTATTTTTCCTTTTTCTTATTTTCATTTTTCATCCAATTTCTTCTTTCCCCACTTTTTTCATTGTATATAAAAATAAGAGGCATTCCTATTGGGTTTTTTATTTGAGGGAGAGTAGAGGGGTATGTAGTTAGATAAGAGAGATATAAATAGGGAAAGAAATAAAGAAACAAATATTGATAGATAGAGAGAAGGAGGTTCCCCCATGGAGCTCTAAATGATCCCGATCATCATGCCACATTTGATGATCCTAAATCAATTCAATTATTAAACATTATTCACCCGGATAGGGTTTTTTATAATATTTATTCCCTAAATACATTGTTGTTTTTTTGGGAGACCAATAGGGTCTATCTGGTTCGTTTTTGGGGAAAATAGGTGTTTTGGGAGGTTCCAAGGGGTTGATATTTATGGAATGCAGATCACACATCATGTGGTTTTTTAACACATGTTCTGTGTTCATTTTATTTTGGGAAGACTATATTTTTATAAGTACAAGTCGGGTTGTAGTAAATTCCCATTTATCTAACTACATGATCATGTGGAGTTTTTTGGACTACATGCCATGTACATGGGGTACATTCCATGTAGTTCTACTTTTCTATGAAGCCCATTTCATGGAGAAGAAATTAATTTGAGATGGAACACTTTGTACTAGATGTACATTTCGTATTGTAGTACATAGCTATGTGGGTAGATAATTGAGAAGAAACCTAGTGTGGGGGACATGGAAGTGTAGTATTATATGAGAAGACCTAGGTTGTTCCCTATCATTGTAAAAGTACACTTCCATTTGTAAATTTGAGAGTACACACTGTGTACTCAATATTTTTGGGTATGAACTTAATGTACCAAGGGGTTTTTGGTGTCTTTGTTCTCCAAAGTAAAAAAATAGATAAATTAGTATTCCATTATTGGTATTTTTTCTTATAGATCATGGTGAAGAATCAATTTTTCATTTATAAGAAGTCTGAATTTTGTTTTATACTGAGAGGGTTTGTTGTAGGATTCACTCTGGAATGTGGTCCTAGAATCCTCTTAGGGTTTCTGTTTTGAGTTGAGAGGCCCATGTGAGGGTGTTCCCTTATAGTTCACCAAATACTAAGGATGAAATTTTACTTTTCATGAGGTTTTTAGGTAGATATTAGAATAAATAATCATGTGTCTTCATTAAATAAATTTCATTTTTGGTTTGATAAGGATAATATTACCTCTACTAAGTACATGACTAGTAGTAGCTCTTATGTTTGGATTAAATCCTTGGATGTAGGGTATATATATGTTAGATTTCTTGATCTTTAGATAGGTATGAGTTAATTTTTTGAGGAATTTATTTTAGGTATAGAGTGTATTGGGGTTTCCCTTCAACATGGTTTCGGTTGTGGTTACCCTTCAGGGTAGTTTGGATTTATGTTTCCTTTTGAAATTAGTGATCATTCGGATTTGGGCTATGAGACAGGCTATATATTTATTTGGTGGGATTTCAAATCTTTTTTATTTTTATGGGAGAGCCCCTTTAAGGGTTTCATACCTAAGCTATTGTTTCAGGTAAATCTACCACGACTCGTCCCCTAGGGCCCGTGCTGTGACTACCCCATGCACGCCTTCCATAGGCTCGGGGCTGGCGACTAGCACCGAAGGCATATTCTCTAAAACTGGGAAGGCATTTCCTTTATAACCAATAAACACACAAAACCAAGCACACATCAAGATAATAACTAAAGTTAACTGAATAGTAAATAGAGTGAGTACAGTAAGAAAAGGGGCCAGAATACAATCCCAACAAGAAAGTACAAGAAACTGAATGTACAAGTAAACTGGAATAGTTCTTTTGATCAACCGCCAAGGATACTACCTTAAGGGTATCTACAGCTCTTGAATGGTCGTCTTTGTGGCATGCCTTGTCTATAGTCCACCTCCGATCTACCTCCAGTCCTGTTACTCTTGTCCTCAGTCTGCATTGTCTGTCGTCTGCACCAGACACAATGAAGTGTAGGCATAGCCCATGCAGAGGTTAGTACAACGATACTCAGTAGGGACCCTAAGACCTGTATGTTCTCACAAAATCCACAAAGGATAAACCATAAAGCATGAAATAAACTGTCAACCCTACTTAGGTATATGCCCATACATATACCTAAGTTATCAAGTATACCCATCTTAATCAAGAGGAAACACAGGGCCTAACCTAAAAGCCCAAAGATCAACTGTTCCACATAGGAAGGAATACCATGAATGTAAGTACCACACAGGTATGAACACAGCTCACACCAGGTGTTTATTAGGTAAAGTAGTAGAGATTATTAGATGTAACTAATGATTCATCATACTCGGTTAAGAGGAAGACCCATGAAAGATCGCTAATCATCATCAGACCCACGGAGGATCATAGTACATCATCAGACCCACATAGGATCTCTAGTTGATGACCCACATAGGATCGCTCAGTGCTGACCCACATAGAATCGCTCGGTGATGACCCACAAAGGATCGCTCGGTGTTGACCCACATAGTATTGCTAGGTGCCGACCCACACAGGATCGCTCGGTGCTAACCCACAAAGGATCGTTATAGATTCTTCACGACACAGCTAGCTACAAGGTTCCCACACTACGCTTCCTCATCTCGGGGAGGGTCTGCTCCACAAGCCACTGGTCGATAATCCAACTTCTATGATCTCCCATGAATAATAATCACAAAGTACTACCATGCCATAGGGGCCTCAACGCAATAGATGGTCTGACTATCGGATGCTCGGTCTTTGAGTTATTAGTGTTTTAGTCCCGAGGGCCTGGTTGGATTCTTGCTCGATTGAACCTAACCATACTCCATCATTATCCAAAACTTCAGTGGGGTATACTCAAATTGACCGCCTTTCTCCAAGGTTTCCAGCGCCACTGACGGTTCTTCAAACGGACTCTCGGTGCCAAAGTTATGGCCGATAGTGTGAAATGTTCGATGTTGGCCCAAATCTGGTCTGACCTGGTCGGACCAACCCGATTTAGGTCTACCCAGCCTGTTGGGTCCAGTCTGGCCCAACGGGTCCATCTGGGCCCGCTGGGCACGACTCGGATGCGCTTGAAGGCGCAGAGGCCACGTGGGCCGTGGAGCGGCGAGGCCACGAGGCCGCAGAGGCCGCGAGGGTGGCGCGAGGTTGTGGGGGCTGTGTAGACCGCTGGTCAGTGAGGCCATGGGGAAATGCGGAGGGCCGCGAGGAGTGCCATAGGGTCAAGACTCCATGGGGCGGCATGGAGTTCCACTGGGTTGTGAGGTCGCGGGGTAGTGCGGTGGGTCGCGGGGTAGTGAGGCCGCGGGGTGGCGAGGCCGTGGGGCGGGGCAGAGGGCCGCAGAGCGGTGAGGCTGCGACGAGGCCGTCGGGCAGCATGGAGGGCGCACATCAACGAATCCAGGGGGTTTCATGGAGGGTGCTGGACAACGAGGCCATGGTGTGGCGTAGAGGGCCACGGGGCAGCATCGTCGCCTTCGTTGCGGCCAACGGTGGTGTTGGCCACCATTCTCATTCGTCGTCGTGGCACAAAGGCACCTTCTTCCATAGTGAAGAAAACACCATTGACGAAGAACGGAGGAGGGGTCGAGCCATGTTTATTTGGACCACACCCACCGTGTTAGAGCGGTAGAAAGTGGCTCAACAAAATCTTGAATGAAGAACGTCAACCTCTACAACCTCCTACTATGATTATTCCTAAACTTGAAAAAGAAATCATCTTCAGATCAACTAGTTGGAGAGCTGATCTGCATTCTTTATTTTATAAGGGAATAACATGGGAATATATAATCATACACAACTAAACCTCTACCTCGGAGATTTTTTGATGGGGGTCGCGAGGAAAGAGACGAAGTCGTTGGGGATAAATGAACGTCAGTGATGTTGTAATTTCCTCAATCATAAGCTCATTCGTCATTGGAGATCCTTCGACGGAGTTTGGAGAAATATTCATCAAAGGAGAATAGTTCTTCATTAGCTTTCTTCGATGGATAATATCTTCCACAAGTTCCTTACTACCCTTTGACACCCCAAAAATCCTCCCTCAAAGGTTGAGGTTCCAACATTAAATATGATTTATAATTTTAATTGTTGGCACCATTAAGTTGGAATTGTTTAATTGGCATAATAAATATTGGTTGTGGCACAATTAATGTGGGGGAAGTTCAAGAGACTTTCCCAAATTTAAGTGGGAGGTTCAAGGTTCAGGTGGTCCACACCTTTGAATTCAAATTTGGGGGGTTTAGGCTCAGGTGGTCCCCCCTACCATAACCCATATGGGAGTCTTTATTTCAGGTGTTCCTCACCTTTATAAAATCTAAATGGGAGGTTTCAACAAAAATAAATATGTTATACATTTTATTTTATTTTATTATTCCATAAAAAACCAAAAATCTAAATTTCACCCTCGACCTACCGCGGTAGAGGTGAAGGTCTGCTTAAGTGAATATCGGCACTGCGAGTTCATTGGTTCCCTCATATATCAATTCTGAGCACCGGTTCAAAAGTTACAAAAACCCACTCGCATGTTTACTTAACAAACCTGAAAAAAAGTTTATAATTTCATTCCAGACACACCGGGCCTCGGAATCACGGGCCGTCAATTTTCACGGACTAGTAAAATTCCCATATATTAAACAAAATACATGTAAATTCTGAGTCTTTTCAAAATCATAGATCATTACCCATTTTTACCTTCCAATGAGAACGTTAATTATGTTCTCTATAGTACCATTTTGTGGGATCTGTTTCATATTTCACAAACTCCTTATATTTTCCTTTTGGAAGGCTGGCATTTTTGGTCTTTGGGATTGGATGAAGGAGGAGACCTTTTGGAATTGTTAGACCTAGATTTTTTCCTGATATTTCCTCTGTTTCCTCACAAATGATAGTTGGATGTTCTATGGTAGGATTGGGGATCCAATGGATGATCTATATTTCTGATGTCACCATAGTTTTTTCAATCTCCCTCACTTGGATTAGTAGACTATGGAGGAAATTATTCTCTTATGCACAATTTTTGAGTATTGGCCATGTCAAGAATCCCAGAAATTCAATGAAATGATTTTATATTAGTGTTAGTTTTGTAAGACATCGTGGACTTGTTAGTATCCTTTCATAGTAGACATAGATTCCCCACATCTAGTTTTGATCATTCCATTGGATTCTTTGAGACTATTAGATGTGATTTGGTGTGCTATAAGTAAAGTATGAGGGCATATGGTAAAGATTTCATTACATTTTTTTAGTATTCAACACTTCCTCTTGATCATTATGACATCATTGATATCATGGATACAAAATCATAAATTTTTAATTCCTCTTGTGGGGGATATGTTAATTGATGATTAATATTGTTTTTAGGGAAATAAAAAAGGTTTTTAACCTTTTTGTTAACCATTTATTTTATTTTCTTTATTTTGGTGGTCTTTATTTGAGTAGTGAGGTTTAAGTAGGCTGGACATGATGCATGGTGCATGAACATATTATGGTAGAAAATATCTAGATTTCCATTTGTGGTTGGATAATGAGATTAGTTTTTCAACCATTTCACATGAACCTTGAGGTAAATATGAAACTTTCCTCCACCTTTATTTTTAATATTTTGAATTAGATAAGGTGAGGACCATTTTTTCATGATTTCTTGAGGTTTCTCATATATAAATTTCAGTTCTGATTAAGCTTGTTATAAACCTTTGGATCCATGTATGTGTATTCTCTCATAGTAGCAATAGATCCCTGCATATTAGTTTTCTCTTCTATTATTTTATATGTTTTTTTACCTTACAAAACCAATATCTATTTGTTTTCCCTTGATTATTTATGCTATATTCAACATGTTATTGTATTTTCAGTCATTTATTTATTTATTTATGGGAACTGTTATTTTATATTATGTTAATGTGTATGTTTAATCTTCACTTATATTACACTCAAATATAAGGGAATAGTCACCCAAATATATAACTTGTTTTTATAACCCCTAGTCAGTAACCTCTTTTATATGGGGAGGTGTATAGGGGCCTTATTTCAAACCAGATCAGGTGACATGTCATATTAAAATAGGCCAGTTCTTCAACATTTAGTATCAATTATTAAATTACATTGTCATTATCTTAAGAGATTTTGTTGAGATAATATCTAATAATGTTCTAGTTCTTGTGGTGGATATTTGGATAGTGCATCATGAACATGTGTTTTTAATGGAAGTCTGTGTTTTATGGGTATGTGATGGTTTTTCATGTTTTTTGAAAATTAAGTTATTGTGATTTTCAACACGGTTGATGCACATGTGTTTATGGATTTTATTATTTAAGTTTTATTAGAACATGTAATAATTTAATGTGGTTTGTGTTATTGCATCATGACATGCACATTTTATCCTCAAATTATTTTAAATATCATATGGTTTTTTACTAATGATAGATTTGCAGTTTTTAAAGTGTCACAAATTGATCATACGGTGTTTCATCATGTAAGTAAATTGATTAATTCTACTAAATTGAGTCATGGTTATTTACATTATAATGATAGGTCATTTTATCTCTAGTAAAGGTGGGCTCGGGTTCAAGTGGAGTAGTCCATTTGTTGAGGAATACATGGATTCCCTTATGGAGTGGTGTGGTCTTCAGGATTTCCTACAGCTAGTGTAGTTTAATTGATGATGAAAATGATAAAAAAGAGAATATTCTATCAAGATACATTTTTTCTAATGTTTTGGTTTCCCATATAATCTTTTTTTGTATAAGGATTCAATTGGATTATGTAGTGGATCACTAAGAGTGCCACTTTTTTGTGGGTTTCCTGGTTTCTTGGATGGCTATATAGGTACTGTTAGGATGGATTTGTGGAAATGTTTATTTTGGTTGTGATTTGAGTATCATGGTGAGAGTCTTGTACAATGCCAATGGTTTGGGATATATGATTGAGTGGATGGGGTTTATGTGGTTGATCTGGGAATTAGGGAGATTCCAGGATTTGAAGAGGAGTGTTGAGGGTGTTTACTTCAGGTACAGACCTCAGTGTGGGGAATGGTTAGTGTTTTAGGCTTGTTATCCTAGGTTCATAATGTCAAGTATTATTTTAGTGTGACAACATAGAAAATTTCATTGATGTGTCTCTCTCCTAAACGAAAGAGAGTGGTGGTTAGTGGTGATTTTTTCAAGGATTCCTTATTGTGTGCAGGCTTATTGGTGCTGGTTTTGCATGATACTAATTGGTTCATAATGTTTGTTACAATGAAAGGGGAGTGAGGGAATCCTTATTGATGAGATTTCACCATAGTCTTTAATGGGATGTTGTTCTTTATCTATGACTTTCATCGAGTGTTGCTGATATTGTTCTTTGTGAACTGAGAATATGATTTAGTTTGTATTCGGTGTTATCACTCTCGTGGGTCATGTATGGACATCCCCAAACAATACATTCAGTTTTTGATTGCTAATTTCCTATAGACTTTTTTTCATTTGGATTAGGGTAAAATAACATGTACAATCCTATGGTTGAGTGCATCATATCAGTTTGGGTTGAGTGTCCCTTTTACTTAGAGTATTGTGGGCATTGTAAGACCATTTGGTTTATGTTCATGTTAATGTTGGATGAGCTAGAGTTCAAGTGGATGCATGGTACATAGTTATCTACTATGGATTCTTGGGGGAATACAATTATTTTAGGTATGGATATTTTCATGAAATTTGTGTTGACATAATATGGAAAACAGGTGAAATTTTATTTTTTTCTCATGGGTGTTGTTTATCATAAAAAATTATAATCTATCCTAATATAATATCACAAATACTTTTTATGATCGCTCTATTTCTCCTAAGATAATTTTTTTAACATAAGGTATGTGTTTTTTTAATTTCAATTCATTTCATTTTTTGAAATATTAAATATTTAATTAAATTAATATTATATATCCCTGAATTTTTGTACTACACTTTATTATTTTTGATTAATAATATTGGAATTCCAACATTATGGTTTACTCTAGAATGGGGGTTTTTATTGGAAATGAAATATAATTTTTTTAGATATTGGGGATGGTTCAGGCTCATTTTTCTTCCATTTTCCTATTTTATTTCCAATTTTTACTTCATTTGTCATCTTCTTATAATTTCATCATTTATACATATTTTATTCCCTAATATGCCCAAGGGGTATCCTCTATTGTGGTCTTCAGCTGAGAGATAGGAGAGGGAGAGGTAGTGGTTAAGAATATATATATATATATATATATATATATATATATGGTAAATTAGGTACTACAATAAATCACGAGAGGAGTCGGATCATCATACGGAAGTTGTAGATCAAGTATAGGATCAAATATTCAATTGTATCCATATGGAGTTAGTAAACTTTAATTTTTTCACCATAAACCCCATAATTTAGTATTTTAATTTTTTAAATATTTTTTTCTATTTTTTCGGACCCTAAAGGTTAAATCTATCCAGTTTTGTCAAACATTGATGGTTTTGGGAAGTTAATAGGGGTTTCCCTTTCAAAACAATCAATAAAAATATATTTTGTTTTATAAAAAAATGAAATATATGCCTCTTCTCTAGGAATGTTAATGTTTTAGATTTACACAATATTTAATTTATGAACATTTCATTCATTATTACATGGTCATGTATAAATGTACATGGGTAGATTGTATTTTTAGTACTAGATTTTGTGTACCCGGTGTACACAACATGTAGTAAAAAATGAACTGGTACCCAGTTACATGGGTAGGATAACCATTTGAGACTTCATGTATATTAATAGAAGTAAAAAATTTATAGTGGTGCATGGAAATATGTCAAGGTACATAACAAGTCACCTCATGCGTGGTGGTCATGTTCATGATATTGTACAAGAGAAGACCTAAAGTTTTCCTTGCTCATGTGGAAGTACAAGGCTGGGTTTACATGTGACAGTATAAGCTGTGTACTAAAGATTTAATGCTATTTGCCTTTACTATCAAGTGTTTTCTAGTGTCTTCATTTCTCAAAGTTAATATTGGAAGTAAGTGGAGTCAATTTTTATCATTTTTACATGTATAATCATTATGGTGGAATCAATTAGGAATTTATAGGCTTTTGAAATTTTATTTTAGACTTTGAGGGATTTTTAGAGGATTTCCTCTTGGTTGTGGATCTATAATTATCTTGGGAGTTACGTTCTATGTTTTTAGGTATATATGAGAGTATGATATTGGTGATAACCTTCAATTGAGGAATCCATGTGAATTTTATTCAGGTTATTTGGAAATATATAAAGACATAAGGTTGTGCTTTTTTAATTGAACAATCTATTTACACGATTTCTTGGGGTTTAGGTCTCCTTTCACGAGGACATGATAGGTTGGAGCCCTCAATGAAGGATGTCATCAATGAATGTCAGGTAAATATGGGTATTATTGCATGATTTTGAGATATTTATCGTAGACTTGTTAGAGTAATTCAATTATGTGGATGGATTTTCTTGAGATTTAACTTCCAAGAGGTGTGTCTTGAGGTTTCCCTTCTTGTAATTTTGGATTTACGTTTCCCTTCTAAGTGGGTGTTTTTTATGTTGTGAGTTCTGAGAACAACAGTGGTTTCATTTTGCAATATTTTCCTTGTGTTTTTTTCTTAGTGAGGTTAATTTTTTGTGTCCTTCATATAATTTTGTTTTGGAGAAAGTTTTGTGGGTAACCCATTCATAATGGACTTTGATATGGTCAATGGTTGTCTCAACAGTTCTAGTCAGTATGTCATAGTGTAGCCAACTTATGCACTTGATCTTGTGGGCTTATAGGCTTGAGGATATTATTGATTAAGACTAGATGATGTAGGATAAAGTTATGATATTATGGGATCTATTTTGGCCCTTATATTCACTTTCTTTCTCTCTTTATTGTTGTGTTATTGTAAAGTGGTTCTAGAGAGGTAATGAATGATCTAGACGTGTGTAGCTTCCCTTGTATAGTTGATATCCTTAGTAATGGTTGCTGTAGTGTGGAGGATATTTCTCATCTGAGCCTATTTTTTGATTTCACCCCATTTTGGGAAACACATAGATGAAGTGACGGGTCATTATCTCCTTGAAAAATCAATAATACCCTTTTGACTTTGATATATCTTATCTTGGTCTATAGGGAGTACCTACCACAAGTTTAGATTGTTTTATTTGAGTCTTAAATCCTAGTAGATGTAATTTATTGTTTTATATACCTTGGATGAAATCCTAGTGTCAATACTTCAGGACAATCCATGAAATGGACTTCGGAGTTCCCTCTTGAAAAGGTGGGCATGCATTGTGCTTTGGTTATGTGAGGCACAAATCATAATTCCACTGGTTGGGGATAGAAAAAATAATATTTTTACCTCATCTATCTTTATAGAACCCATTGTTTTCAAGTTTCTTTTTATCGATCAAAATTATTATTTATTCTAGTATTAATGTTCAGATATGTTGGACATGGAATATTTTTTATTCACATGTTATGACATCAAATATTAGGACCACCAATTTGGGGTGGCCAACTAATATTTGTTTCTCATCACCTAAAAATAAAACATGGTGTATTTGTAAACCATTTTCATTCTTTCAAATAGATCATAGTGTAATAGATTGGGAGAGGGCCACTGCTTCAAGAATGTGTGGAGTTGCTCATGTGGAGTTTGGGTTCTTGTTTTAGTTGTTCATAAATCATTGAACTAGGTATGTACTTTAGCTCGAAGTAAAATTATGAACTATATATTTATTTTATATTATTATATTTTGAATTTTGTCATCCCATAGAGTGAAAACTATTTATATGTTTTTTCTAGAGTCAGTATACCAAATTCCATATTTTATATTGGTTTATGTTATTTATTAATTTATTTATTTTCACTCTGATGTTCTTAGATTTGTTTTTGTTTGGTTTATTTATACATTAATTGTACACTAATATGAAGTCATTGACACCAAAAAATATTCCACAAGGCCCTATTCACTTGTCGGTAGCCTCTATGATATTGAAATATAATATGGTGTCCTTGTTTCGAGTCATATCGAGTGATGGGATGGATTGAATTAGCCCAGTTTGTCACATGTTCTCATCCATAGTAGTTAGGGTATGGAAAATTCAATGACATTCACCATGTATGTTTCAATTAATACTACGGCACTTTGGATCATATTTCACCATAATAAAAAGTTCATTAACCACAAATCATATATGATCAATTATGCTTATAGTTTCTCTTTCCTTACGGTTATCACTGCAATTCACATGGGATATTCATGCTCATCCTTTCACTTGGATCATATAATGATATCATCTATAAATACTCTAAAAAATACATTGAGTTACTTTATAATGACAATATTCATTAAATCCATTATGAATGGGGGGAATTAATATTTCCAAATGGTATCATAATAAATTCATTATAACCATAAATCATATTGAATTGCATCTTAGGATTATATTCCCTTTAAATTTAACAACCATAATTCTAAAATAAGAACATCATATCTAATAGAATATATGACATGATGAATTGAATTTATCTTTAATCACATGAAACACTATTTTTACTATTCATTTGACTTAACGTTGATTTGAACTTATGTTACCTGAAACATCATGTTTCTTGGATAGCAAGCATTACACACAAGAACGATTTTTATATAATAATAATATAATAATAATATAATTATAAACTAGATATTAAGATAGAGTTTATGAATAGTATTAACTAAATTATGAAAATATATAGTATACACATTTTCATAAGATATCTTTTGTTAGCAATAAATTAACAATAATTTAATGAAATTTAAATATTTTAATAAAATTGTATTTTTCTAAAAGAAAAAAGCTTCCCACATTACACATATAATTAAAATTTAATGTTTAATAAATTTAGAAAAATTAAATGAATAAATAAACTGAATTCTGGAAATTTAAATATCAATGTAATCATCATGGATTTTTGGAATATTTTTCCTTGAATTTTCATTTTATGAAGATTTTTTCAAAATATAGAATTATAATTAAAAACATTATTTTCATTTAAATAATTTTTAATTCTTAATAATATTTATTATATTTTCAAATAAAATAATTTCAATTTTAACTTATTTAGTACATTTTTTTAATTTTATTCTATTTTATATTGAGTTTAGATATAAATTCACTATAATGTTTTTGAATATTTTCAGTGTAAAACCACACTTTCACATCATTTCATCGATATTAATTATAAATTATACTCCTCCACATGTAGGAATTAATTTTATAAACATGAAATAAATATTTTCAAAAATAATAATTAATATTATACAATATGGAAAAATTAATTTTGAACAATATTTATTACTGATAAAATATAAAAATAATTACCTTGATTAATTTCCAAATATGGTTTTGCGCATTTCATGTGGTTTTATTAAAATTAATTTTACTCACACATTTTGTTTTTATTTAATATCATGGAATAAATATTTATTATAAATATTTATTAATTATTTATTAAAAACTATTTTAACTATAGTCTAAAAGGTAAAATTTACAATGAAAATAAAAAGGTATAAGTTACAATGTTAAAAAGTTGAATGTTAAAATTGAGAAATCATGATGTCTAAAGAATACAATTATTAAAATGAGTATATTTTGTGTGTTGGAGGTTTTTATAAACCACATAATCCCTCCAATATGTTATTTATATACTTTTGAGGAACACGGGGTAAGGGAGAACTCTCACTGGTGAATACTTTTGGGAATTTATAAGAATGTCAATCCCCCTCTATTATTAAATGAAACAAATCTTATCACTTATTCACATATTAAATCATATTTTGATGGTAAAATACCTCCTCAATTCACATCCCAAAACCCCTTACATATATTTTTATTCCTTATCCTATTTAATTTTTTTTAAATATGGTGTATTTTGTGGAAAAATAAGGTGGATACCCAATAAAGAAGAACTGTTCTTTAACAACAATATTTTTTATTTGTTTATCCACCTCATTAATTTTTTATTAAAACATGAAGATATAATATCATCAGAACATTAAATATTATTTCATGTATTCAAAATAAGTTAAACACCTAAATCCTTCTACACTTTAATCAAATGAGTCACAAAATAATCGATCATGTGTTCGGTGGACAACCTCCTTGTGAACCATTGTCTTCTAGTTTTTCCATTACCATATCACAAAGACCAGTAGTGTGATGGATATTATATATATATATATATATCATAATTATACATATATAAAAATTAGATGATATATTAATCCATTATGTAGGAGACATGATAACATCGTTGATGTGTACGATAGACTACAGCCTCATAAAGCATTGTCATTCGTATTTCCATAACACTTCACATCAAAGGTGATAAAGATAAATTTAAACGATTATATGTGATATAAATACCATAATTATTATAACTAGGAAATATATATATCTTTATTTAGAAATTATATATATCATTTTCCTCTTTCTTTTTCAATAATGTAATGATGATAACATCATTTATATATGTGTGGTCTACCACATTCACGAAGAGATGTGACTTTATTTTCATCACCGCAGGGAATTGATATTATATATAATTATATAAAAAGGTATATATGATATTATTAAAATTATTTAAATGTAAAGTAACACTTAGAAATTTTTTTAAAGATCATTAGAAAATTGAAATGCTGCTCATGCATGTGTACGACCTACCATCTCCACGATCATAATGTACATCATTTTTCAAAACCATTAATCATGATTGGATTTAATAGTAAAATTTATTTAAAAATATGTTAATTATTTAATTTAAATTATTATTTATTTGACATTACTCAATAATATTTTCAATTATTAGAGCCTTCATGATGATTCATGCATGAGAGAATAAGGCAATTATCACCTAAATAAAAAATTAATAATAAAAGACAATTATAGATCACAAAATAAGATGTTTGAAAATGAACATATATGATATTCTAAATATTAATATGGTTATATTTTAATTTAATAATTTTTTTAAATCACCATACATGAGTATAAATTAATTTCAACTAAAATAGACCATATGCGAAGGGATTTCATTTTATTTTAATTTCATTGAAGTATATTGTAATTTTATAGACATATTTAACTTTATATATTGTATATACTAACCCTATGAAATGTAATTCAATGAATACTTCATTATTCATGGTATTTTATATTCTATTTTAATTACATCATCTATAGAGATTTGAATTAAATCTCTCTAAGTGGTAAAAAATTTATTAACTGAATTTCATTTCGTGGGGTTATATTTTTTCCCTATTGCCTTTAATATAAAAAGATTATGTGAATAATGAATTATTATAATATTATTTATTCTTTACAATTATTTTAACTAGAATTATATTTTATACATATACTTCATTCATTTTTTTAATTCTCACTTCAATGTTATGATCAGTGTAATTGTTTATTTCGCAGTCTCTTTTTAATGAGGATTGTTTATTCCTAAATTTCTATTGAAGAAAATTATTTGATAGTTTTCTAATAAAACCATATAATTTTCTTCTCCTATGTTTATTTATGATTTTTTCAATTAGTCGTACCTTTTTCAATATTGGTTTCATCAGATTACTTTAGAAATTGTTTTCTGAAAGATATGACATCATTTCTCTCTTCAAATAGAAATCATTTATTTCTATAACCATTAATTATAAAAGTGTTTATATAAATTATTTTTATCATTATATAAATGAATTATTAATTAAATTTTAACACTTTTTTACTTATTTTCCAAAAATAATTGAATGGATTGTTTCACCAAGAATGTTTTTTTTAAATATGTTATTTTTATTCATTAATGGAAAATACCATTATTATTACACCAAGGAGAATATATTGTATTGATTCTATAATTATATTTCCTATATATATTATTGTTATTTTGAAAAATAATAACATTTACATTCAGTTTCAGGTTTCATTTTGTAGTCATAAACATCCCCTTAAAATATTTCTTATCCTATGGTCAGTGGATGTTAATATTCTCCTAAATATGTTTATCATTTATCATTGATATTATTATTTAATAAAAAATATACCCTTTCTATGTTAGTTATATAATTTTTATAGATTTACTAGGGAAATATTGATAAATCTATATGCTTTACTCAATACATATTTTTGATGTTATGGAATATCGATTAATGAATTAAATAAATTATTTGATATTGGATGAATGTTTTGGAAATGTAGTGATAGGAGTGGCCCATAATTATATTGACCCTAGATGCATCGATAGGTCTCATTAGAAAAATCAGTTAATCGAGAATGAAATGGTCTTTTACCAATATTTTTGACGCATCTTGTGAATGGTCTTAACAGTAGAGGTATAATTATTCTTGGGATCATGGAATCTAAAAAATAACACATGCCACCATTAAAAGATAAGTTATTGTTATCAAAGATGTTTTCAATATTATATTATCTCTTGATGAATTTGATTTTCATATTATTAATTAATTTTCATTTGTTTCTAATTATTTCCCTCTCTATATTGATCGTTCCATATCCAATTAACTAAATTGAATTAATTCTCTATTATTTACCAAGCCATGTTGATTACATTTAATGATTTATGATATCTTACAATATACTTACCTTTAACGTATCATTTGAGATCACCAATATTTTTTTTCCTTTTAACAATTTTCCCTGATTCATTCTATGATTTTAGTGAAAGGATTTTTTATAGGGAATAAGGATATTTTCAAAACAATTATTTTATAATTTTTGTTTTCAAATGTAATGTATGACTCATTTATATTTCTAGTATACCAAGGATACTTAATTATTCTAACCTTCACAATGAAATTTATTGTGTCTTATAATAACATAATAAATCTAAAACACTTATCCAAGATAGTAGGGTTCGTTTCATTGTAGTTTTATCTGATGCATTTTAGTAGAAACCTGTGAAAATAGGTTTAAAAAAATATGTAAGGAAAAATAAATAGAAGTAAAAATTTCATGATAAGTATAGAATAACATCATAATGTTTCGGTACGGTATATATTATGTGGTTTTCCGCTAAAATAAATCCGTATATATAATATAGAAGAAGATGTTTTTCTAGAACATATTTACCTTGGGATAATAACATAGAAAAATAATTAATTATCCTTGACAATATCTTTACCTTGTGCATGATAATGGACCATACTGTATGCTTGGTTTTACACTCTTGAGAGATAGGATTATGATAAATCATATTATATTTAAACAAAATTATAAGGTATTTTTATTGATAGATTAAATGAATAACCAAATATTAACCCTATAGAAAGGAAGGAACTTTGTTAAGATAAAATTGAATTAATATTTATACACCATGATTTAAATAAAATTACAAATATTTTTATTAGTGGTATTTAGGTTATAAGAATCATAAAAAATATTTGTATTTTGTTAGAATAATATATGTATTTATTAACATATGTGTTATTATTAGGAGCATATGATAATGATTTTAATATTTATCTTAATTTGAAATTATTAAACACCTATTTTTAGGTATAATATGAAATGAGTTAACAAAGTTTATGAAGAATATGGGGAAATTTATGAAAAATATATGTTTTAGAGGAAACATTATTTGAGTAAAAATTCATTCAAATTTATTTAGAAATTATTTTAAAAGTATTTTTCGACTTTTGGGTAATATTATCCTAAATGAAATGGTAGTAATAGTTAATGAAAATTATTAGACATTGTGAAGAAAAAAAATTATTGGAAACCATAATAAAAAAAAATTTAATGATTTATTTTACATTGAAGATGTCCATAATAATGTATTAGGGATTTATTAAGAATTATATTAATATATTCTTAAAAAAGGAAACATTCTTGTTGGGAGAAAATATTTATAATCTTGAAAATGAGTGCGGTTTGAGCCCACGATCGAAGGATCATAAGGGTTTCATTACAACAACTTTCAATGATAATGTTCTGTTTAATATAATATTGTTATTTATTAAAATATTTGAAAAATAAACATTAATGCAGAAATAGTGGGGTTACTTTAGATGTTTAGAGATTAATTTCTTATATTGGATAAATTTTAGTCACCACATTGGTTTTTTAAATAGTTTTAGGTAGATGGAATGACTTGTCACTCTCTTATGGATCTTATGATCTGTTAATAGTTTATTGTTTTGCATCAAGAATAAAAATATCATTTTTGTGTATTCATGTCTAGTTTTAAAGGATGAATTGTGAATTTATCGATGAAAACCCAATGGAAGATGTTTTTATAAATTATAAACTTATCACATATATTTAATTATATTCATAGATATAAAAAAATTCTCATGTTTTGGAAATGGATCATCAAATAAACATGTTATCGCAATGAATTCATACATAATATAACATATAGTATTTTAGTTAAACATAAATTTATTTGTTTTATGCTCTGTACATTCTATTGATCACTCAAATTCTTATGATCTAGGATATCTATCATTCTCTATAATTATTAACATTTTTTCGCAATGCCAAAATCATTACATTCCACCGATGTTCTTGTACATAGAAAACAAGTTTTTTATTATTATATATGACCATTTTAATTAATATTACCTATTATTAGGATTATTTTTTATCCTAACATTATCATAATGTGTAATTTCAATAATGGTATTTCAAATATCAAACCCCAGATTTCTGTGATCATGTTTAAATTTTGTGGACATGAAATATTTATGGTGGGGATAATATAATATCCTTGAATTCTCAAATAAGAGAATTATATTTGATATCATCTGTTAAACAAATCATTAAGTCTATATTAAATTATAAAAACACTAATTTAATATTTTTTTAGTTGAATCATTTATTTTATCATGACTTACACACAAAAATGAGTTTATTTGTTTGGTTCTGTTACACACAAGACTGAGTTTTACTGATTAATAATATAATATTAATGAATTCATAACCTACCAATTAAATTTTAATGGTATGAAGAAGATTATATATATTATGAAAATATATATTTTATGAATATTCATCTGTTATATATTCAATAGTAATAAAATATTAATTAGTTTAATGAAAATATATTGTTTTCTGAAAAAATATATTTCACTAAAAGATAGATTAGTCTTGCTTTGAACATGTAATTAAAATTAAAATTTGGAAAATTTAATAAAAAATTTATGAAAAAATAATATTTATTATTATTTTTGGATTATATAGATTATATTTTGGTGGATTTTTTATTTTTATAAGATGATTCATTATTTGATGAATTATGAAAAATAGTAAATAGTAATTGAAAACGTCTTTATTTTTTAATTAATTTATAATGTTAAAATATATTTTAAAATTATTTTAATGAAAATTATGTAAATTTTATATTATTTAAACCAATTTTTCAAATTTTAAACATTTTTATATTTAATTTTGATATAAAAACATTGTAATATTTTTAATATTTTTACTTTAAAAGATCATTTTCATATCGCTTCTATGGGAATAATTTTAAATTAAATTATTCCAATTATGTGACTGGAATTTGGAAAAAATGATTAAATATTTGGAATTAAAATAATTTATACAATCTATTATGGTCAACATAATTATTCACCATAATTATTAGTGAAAACAGAAAAAATTAATTTCTATGATAATTGTTAAAACTGGGTTTTTCACATTACGTGTGTTTATATAAAAATTATTTTTAAACATGCTATAGATTTTAATATAATTAATTGGATTTAATATTATTACAAAATATGGGGAAATATCTAATAAAACTCATTTCAATTGTAATTTTAAATGAAAAATTACCTAGGTAAAGAAAAAGATACATTTTATCATAGTAAAACATAAAGGGGTAAAATTTAAAAAAAATCTATTTTTTGTATAGTGGAGATAGATCACAACAACTTCATACATCCCCTACATTATTTATCTAATTTGGGGGAAAATATGTTAGGGAGACCTCTCGACAAGGAATTATTTTGGGTATTTACAAGAATGACACTGGTCCTCCATTTTAAAAGGGAACTCACTACCCTAACTTCTCCACAAAGTAAAAAATATTTGTATATGTAAATACCTACATAATTCACTGCCCTAATTCTAACATCTAATACTATAGTTCTTGTTCTAGGATGAAATCCTAATTTAGAATGATTTAGTGCAATCCTAAGTAGGATACCTAAAGAAGAGGCATTTTTCCTAAACAAGCATCTTTCAATTATATTTTCCTCAACCTCATTCTATTTTAATTAAAACATGATGATATAATTTTCTCAGTATCATCAAAAAAATAGGATTTTTTTCCAGAGAGGAAATATCCTAAAACCAAATCCACTTCCATTAAATGGGTTATGAAATCATCATTCATGTGTGTGATGGACTACTACCTCACGATCATATGTCATTCATTTGTCTATTACCATCTTTTAATTGTGGGCATTATGATCTATAGTACATCTGTATATATATATTAAATATAAAACATAATGATTCTTATGTATTAATTATATCGTGTAATCCTTATTACATTCAATTCCATTGGAGACATGATAACATCACCCGTGTGTACGGCGGACAACCACCTCATGAAGCAATGTGACTTATCTTTCTGTGAAATAACATATAAAAGAAAATAAAGATAAATTAAATGAATATATGTCATATTAATGACATAATTATGGTATATTATGACATAGGTATCATTATGGGAACATAATATATATATATATATATCATTTGTTTCATTCCTTTACACTCATGTAAAGATGATAACATCATTCATGTGCATGTGACTACAACATTCATCAAGAAATGAGGCTATATTCACATAACCACGTCACTTGGTTGATATATATTAGTATATAGTATGTTATATATGATATTATTAATATTAAATGAAAGTAAAATATAACTTAATTCATTTCTATAGTAATCATTTAATAATGGTAAAATTACTAATTCCTACATATGGCATACAGTTTCCATGATAGTAACATCATTTATTTCTCATAACCATCATTAATTATTGGTTTTAATAATAAAAATGACGTAAAAATATGAATATTATGTAATTATTATTATTTTTTAATTTATTAATCTATATATATATATATTTATGTTTCAAAACCGGATCATTCATGAGGCAATATGCATGAGAAAAAAGGGAATTATCTATTGAATATATGAAAATAACAAATGTCTATTAAATAATGGTAGATAAGATGTTATAATAGGATCATATTTGATATTTAAAATATTAATATAGTTCTATTATAGGTTTTTAACATGTTTAAAACCACTATAAATGAGGTCAAACCATGTTTAATAAAAATAGAGTATAAGTTAAGGGATTTCATCGCAATTCCATTTCATTGAGGTATATTGGAATTTTGATCAACTGATATCTTTTTTATAGTGTGTATTATTCCCCTTTGGAAAATTTTAATTGTTAATACCTAATTATTAATTTTATATTTTGTTTTAATTTGAATTAATTAATTTATTATGATTTTATGTAAATTTTACCAAGTGGTATAAATGTTCATAACTAAATTTCTTTTTTCCATTAGCTTATATTACTTATTCTTTATCATTGATATTCTAAAATCACATTTATAATGAATTATGATCATCATATGTCATAAATAAATGTATTTTATGTGGATTTATATTTGATACACATAATTGAATCATTTATTAATTATCAATTCCATTTTATGATAATTGCATTGGTTAATTTCACAATATCATTATAGTTGTGGTTGTATATTCATAAATTTCTATTGAATAAAATTTATTAACCATTGTCATATATAGCCTAATTATTTTTTTATAATTGGGCAATATAGGATATTTTCAGGTAATATTACCATACTTCTATTCTTTGTAAAATCAAATGGTTTTAAGATAATCCATCATCATTTCACCCTTTGGCTAGATATCTATTTTATTCCAAAAACATTTTTCCTAATAACGATTTAAAAAATGTTTTTTTATCATTTTATAAATTAATTATAAAATAAATTTTTACCCATTATTATTTGTTTTTGAAAAAAAATAAAGTTGAGAGGGATATTTCTCTCAAAAAAGTTTTTATGATATTTTTATGGTATTTATATTCATCAATGAAAATAAAAATTTATACATACTCCAATGCGTATATTTTGTATTGATATCATTCATTTTCGTCCTCTAGTTGGTCTAAGATTATTATTACAAAGTATAGCATTGAAATTCACTTCATGTTTTCAACTTTTAGTCACTATATTTCCCTTGAAATATTAACTTTCCTATGGTCATTCAACTTTAACTTTCTCCAAAATATATTAATGATTATTTCATAAAAATTTCTCCCTTTTCTATAAAAAATTTCTTATATATAATGATTTATTGGGTAAATATAGATAATTTTATATCCTTTATTCAATACAAATATTTTATGTTAAGGAATAATTATTCTTGAATTAAGAATATTGTTTGATATATTATAGACACTTTAGACATTCTGTGAAGAATGGGTCCTGAAACTAAATATCCCCTTGACACAATGGTGGGTATCACAAGACAAATTAGTTATGAAATAGTAAAATAGATTTATAATTATAGTTTTAAACCATCTTATGATTGATCTTGATATTATAGGTATCATTATTCCAAATATCATTGAATCTAATATTTAACAATTTCCTACATTAAGAGTTCATTTATTATTATCAATGAAATTTTTACAATGATATTATATGTGGTGACATTTTATTTTCAATTTTTTGACTAATGGGATTGTTTTTTCAATTATTTACTATTCCATAATAATTATTCCTTATCCTATTATTTAAATTTCATGTCTGTCCAGTTATTTACATTTTTCTGTTGAATATTCTTATTAATTCATGATAGATTCCATTATATTAATCCCATGATGAGCATTTGATCACACGCATATTTTATTTTTTTTTCTATGAGTCCATAGAATTTACTAATATTTTTATGAAAGGATACTCTGTAGGTAATAAAAATATTCTTGAAAAATACATAATGGTATAATTTAGTTTTTCAAATGTAATTTAGACTCATGAATGTATCTAGTTTTCAAATTCTAAAATACTATTCATTACTTTGGTATTTTATTCTTGGTATCTCATGCCATTGTAATAAATCAGGAATCTCCTCTAGGATATTAGTGTCAGGTTATCTACATTAACCCTCAACTGAAAGTATCTGGAATAATGTTCAGTATTATAGAAGTATTAAGATCCTCATAATTGATTAAGGAAATCATCAATATCAGGAAGATGATATATATTCTTGATTATGATCCTGATAATATACCAATAATTTATGAAGAGTTTCATTTATCCATCTATCCTCATAAAAACAATTTTACCCCATGGTGATTCACTTGGACAAAAAAAACCACTATTGATATCCTCCTGGGATTTCTTCATTAATTCATGTAACTCTATTGGCGATATTATAAATAGTGTCTTTGATATTAGTGTAGTACCAGGTTTGAATTATTTTGGAAACTAAAATTCTCAATAAGGGGTAATACAGGGCAATTGTATAGTAAATAGCTTATCATATTCCTAAAAAATATGTATTTTTTAAATTTTGAGTTTCTCTCTAACCATTTGAGATAAATTACCATCTTGCATACTTTATAATACCAATATAGTGGATGTAACATCCATTATAATTTCATATTTATCATCACATTAAAACATGGGCTTATTTTTTTATTTAAAATATCACATGTGGCTTCCCTTTAATGGAAAATGATATGGGATCTATATGATGATATCCAACCCAAACAGAAAATAACTTCAAATTCCACTAAATTATTATTAATATTATACTCATTTAATACATACTTAAGAAATAAAATAATTTATCCTCATATCTAGAATAGAGGACCATTTGAAATTAATAATAATGATAAACTTAAATAAATGACATAACATAGGCACTTATTTCGAATAGTAGTATATCATGGATCATGGAATTGACTTCAATAATTTTCAAGTTACCCTTACCTGATATATTGAACTATTGATGATTAATTAGGATGAAAACTATTTATATTCCTTAAAATCATTATTTTTTCTCTCCAATTACGTTATTTATTCTAATTTTTTCCACATAAAAATCATCTTCTCATTCCATTAAGAAATTTTCCATGGTGATTCTTCCTAGATTTTTGGGATGACTAAAATTTAATCCTATTTCTTCAATGTATTCATCTATCAAAATCCCATGACACACTTCTTTCACTTATTATTTGTGTCAATAAACTCAAATATGTTGAGTTTTTTAGTTGTATATCAAGATATTTAATTTGGAATAAGAAAAAAAATAACATTTTAACATTGATATAAGTTGGTTTCTTATGATTCAATCATTGTATTTTCCATCGAATTCAGTTTTAACAAGTTTCCTTATATTTAAATCATTTTAATAAAACAAAATAATAATATTTTGATATACAATAATTAGAGTGAGAATACAAATAATAATGATATATCATTTATAGGATGTCAAAATCGAAATACATTTTTAAAAATATACAACCATTTATTAAACAATGGTCTTCCGTAGTCAAAATCTATTAAAATATATCTTAATGGTAAATATTGAAAATTATAATTAACACATGAATATCACCTGGGGTGTCTAGATAGGTATATATTCATAATCCCACTCATCATCTTCCAGTAACAACCATGTTGTCATCAAATTTGAGAGTTGTTACCCCTATGTCCAACATTCCTATTGTGGAATCTAAAATGACCCATAATTTTCAAACATTAATATTATAACATTTTTTATGAATATTCATTACATAACATTTAAATACAAACAAAATTCATAAATAATTAGTGTCTTTGGAGACAAGTTATATAATCATGTAATTTGATAAATGGTCAACAATTTTTTCCTCATAGAAATCTTCTTAGTTATACCCAAATTAAAAATATTCTTCTCAACAATGAGAAGAAAAAACAATAAAAGGGGGGGCTCATATTCTCACTAAGGGTAAATGTAATGGCCCAGGTTTTTGGGGTCCATTACTTTGTGAAAATCTCAAGTTGGGTTTTCTGGTCTGGGAATCTTGGTAAAGTTTGGCCTAAGGGTAGGCCTACCGGTAGCCTTATCCTACCGGTAGCAGGCCTACAGATAGATCGGTCTACCGGTAGCCGCAGCCTACTGGTTGCTCGGCCTACCGGTAGCTAAGTCTACTGATAGTTACAGCTATTGGTCACTCTGTCCACTGGTAGCTAGGTCTACCGGTCGCTGCAGCCTACCGGTAGCTCGGTATAACGGTGGCTACAACCTACTTGTAGCTCGGCTATCGGTCACTGTCAGCCACCGGTATCTCTGTCTACTTTTAGCTCGGTCTACCGGTGTCTGCAGCTTACCGGTAGCTCGGCTACCGGTCGCTGTCAGCCACCGGTAGCTCTCAGCTACTGGTCGCTATCATCCACCGGTAGCTCTCAGCTACTAGTGGCTCTCGCTTACCCCCACGGGGTTCTTTCAGTAGCGCTCCCTTTTTGCACAAATTCGGTTTTGAATCTTATTTTGACCCCTTTAAGCTTGTTTTAAAGCCCGATAATGCCTATAAATTCTTTAATTAAATATTTAATGAATTAACATGGTGTGTGCATCGGTTTAAACCACCCGACCCTTTAATAACGTGTGGGGCCGCGTGGTTAACCCACGACCCCCACTCCTTACGCGGTTGCATGTTGTTATCTCAACTGTCCCCCGCCCTTATAAACTAAAGGGCTGGCAGTGGGTTTCTTCTTTTCTCGATCACCCTGTGCTAGTTGTACCCTTCGTTCAGACGAACCTCCTTTTGTTTAGGCGAGATGCATCTCTATCTGTGGAATTCTGCGCTCAGGCTCAGCGTCGATCGTTAATCAACAAGTAAGGAATTTCTCCTTCGTCTCTCCCTTTTTTGTGTATCATGCGGGGTGGGATGATTTTGATTCTTTATAATTGGATGAACCATACCTAAATAAAGATAATGAACGTATTCTATAAAGAACTAAGGGGGGATTTGATTGATAGCGCTGCTCTGTTTTATGATCTTCTTTTCTGAATTTTGCGGGCTTACGCCTACTGAAAATCATGGTCGTTTGTGGTATTTCTATGTGCACTAATGAACCCCTAGTGATGTTTTAAATGGCTTGTTTTGTAGTTGTGAACTCATGCTGTGGAAAGGAAATTGGTTAATCACGTATATCCGGATGAATAAATTGAGGCATTAGGATCAATCCTTTATGTGATAACCCTGGTTAAAGCACAAGGAAATTGAAATCATGGAGCGTGTTAAATCTTATAATTCTAAAAATATCAGCATGGTCCTGGTTAGTGGTGTTGGTTTGGTTGTTTTTACTTCATGGGCCGTTTGCTGGGTGATGTGGGTGGGTATGGGATCCCCTGTTGTTATGGATTCAGTGGTTGTGAATTTTAACACTGGGTGGTTACCTTGTTTATATCATGAATTGGGGTGGAATCCTCTGTTGTTGAGAAACCTTTTGGTTCCTGGATATTGGACATGGGGCTGTATCTTTGGGTTTTCTTTGGTTGTTGTGGATTTACGAGAGAACCGGGTGTGGATGTTGTAGTTAATGCTTGATTTTCTTCTTTCATGGACTTGTTCATATGATTACCAGTTGCCCAAGTAGGTGAAGAACTTAATTAAACATCACTACTGAACATGAAAACGAATGGGAAAAATGGGTTTTGTTGGCGAGAGTTGTGACTCAGACTTGAGTTCCCTTTGTCTTCCTTAGGCTGGCTGAAAAACCTAAACTTGGGAGAGTTCTTGTTACCTATATATATACTTTTAATTTTGTGTTTCTTATTCGCGCCCCACCCAAGTTGAGCACTTAGTGCCGAACACCCCCATTTCATGGGGGAGGGTGTTTTTCCCAACACTGCTATTAGTGGCTGGTTATTAGCTCCTTTTCTACTCCCTTTCCCGGATAGCCCAAGTATCTTTGGGCAGGCTTTGATGGGCTGAGGTCCATTATTAGCCCAAGAACCTTTAGGCGAGGTAGTGTGGTGGTTATGGCTCAGGTGTGCGTGGACAGGTAGTTTCCCAAGTATCTTCGGGATGAGGCCCAGGAGTCTTCGGGCGTGGCAGTGGATCTTCTAGCCTAAGTGTCTTTGGGAGTCGTGGTGGTTGTTCTGGCCTAGGTGTTTGCAGGCGTGGTTACATGTGACAGTTGTGGCCCTGGTGTGTGTGGGTGGGGTTTGGCAGTGGGACTGCGTGAGGTTGTGGCCCAGGTGTGTGCGGGCGGGGTGTGGCAGTAGGACTGCGGTGAGAATGGCGGGATTTGTTCGATGCATAGGATGTGTTCAATAACCAGTGGTAAAGTGGTGCGGGGTACCCAAACATCGATGTTCTCTTATTATATATATTACTTGACTTGTGTTATTTGGGGAATGTGCTTTAGTGAGGCTTGGGTGGATAGTTTGCCTTGTTAGGTGTTTGGTATACTCCTTTTCTCATGGGACTTTAGTACGTTTTCCCACTTGTGCATGAGAGTCTTTGGTTTTCCCTACTGAGTATACTTGTATGCTCACCCTACGTATATAAAACTAATTTCAGGTTTCTAGGAGGACTTCGGGGATCGCGTGGGACCATACTAGCTCGGACCTTTGGGGAAGTTGTTGTTGTTGTTTTTCTTTCTTTGGTACTTTACCCTTGTAGTCACTGTGTACTTTGTGGTTTTTACTTTTGTAACATACATTGGGAATGGTTCTTGGATTTAATTTTACATTACGCTTTTGGTGTTGTTGGGATTTACCATATTATCTACTGATCCTATTAAAATAAATAGGGTAATGCCTTCCATTTAGTGTGTGATTATATACCCTTTGTGCTAGTCGCCACTCCGAGACCTATTGAGGGTAGGTTTCGAGGGTCATTATCTCTCCTTCAACTTAAAGAAGGAAGGGCCTGGCAATCTGCTAACCCTTCCCACTTTTTGGTGAAGGCGGGTCGTGATAGAATGGTATCAGAGGTGGTTCAGAGATAGGATAGAGTCTGGTGTTAGGCACAATGAGGATTTCATGGGATGGTAGGGCGACCGTGTTGGTGACCTTGGTGCATGAATTAGGCCAGGGAAGACCGGCTAGAACACGGGATTCTAGGGTCCCCCATGATCCGATGCAAGGACTCTGGACCCACTGAATGACCAAGTGAGGCCACAATGATTGCTGGGTAGAGACCCTAGGAAAGGTACATGCATCATAATGACTTGTGTTCTCGTGTTTATGGGGTGTCTTGGGAATTAAGAATAAATAAAAAGTTTAAGAAGTTTTAAGAACAATATTCTTCACTAGTTGGGATTAGGCATTCCTTGTTTACCCTGCAGCTATGGGACCTGGAAGGTGACCACGTTTGGTGCAGGCGATCGAGGCCCCAGAGACTACCTTGGCCGATCGGCAGAGAGTTAATCGAGAGGATGAGGACGACCAGTGTCAGAAGACACTTTGGGCCTTCCAATGAGAGACCCTCGAGAAGTATGAAGGCAACAATTATGATATAAAGACGGATGAATGGCTAGAGGAGGTAGCGATAGCCTTCGGCTTGATCCGGGCTCCGACTGAGTACTGGGTTCCTCTGGTCATTAGCCAGATTCGGCGAGCGGCGCGTCTGTGGTGGACGCTTTACCTAGGGGAGAGGAGAGAGGCTAAGGTGGAATGGGCTGATTTTGAGAGGGAGTTCTAGGCGGAATTCCTCTCTTCGACGATGAAGGCAGAAAAGAGACAGGATCTACTCTCCCTCCAGTAGGGGAGTATGTCAGTGAGGGAGCGAGGAATCATGTTCAAAGACCTCCTACGTTTTGCTTCGGACCTCTTTCCCGATGAGGAGTCTCAGGATAGACATTTAGAGGAGACGCTCCGAACCTCCCTCCAGTATGTTGTTACCCCCTTTACCCTGTCGACGTACTTGGAGGTCCAGAAGAAGGCCGAAGTGGTGGAGAGGATGCACGCTCTTGTAGTTGTGTCACGAGAGGGGATACAGCTGGGACCATCGGAGGGGAAGGTCGTCAAAACCAGGCCTCCAACGTCAGGACCCTCCAGGTTCTGACCAGTAGGGCGTAGGCCGCAGCAGTTCTAGTTCTGGTCCACTGGTCCTCACCCTTTTCCTTCGGGCCCGGGACCACGGTGCATCGTCTGTGGGAGCCATGGACATCTCCGGAGTCAGTGCTCAGACCGGGTACGGTACGACGGTGGTGAATAGCCCCAGCACCAGCCCCAACAGCAGCTTCTAACCAGGCCTTTCCAGCAGTAGCAGAAGGGACAGCGAGCTCCCGCTCCTCGGAGGGAAGACGTAAGAGGAGGAGGCCGACCTCAGGGCGCTCCTCAGGGACCACGACTGAGGCGTGGTCGAGGAGGTGGTCGATAGCCGAGGGGAAGAGGAGCTGGGCATGGACAGTTACACTCCATGGAGGCAGTAGTTCCATCAGGGCCATAGGTTGTTCGAGGTACGATCAGTTTGTTCAGTACCCTTGCTTATTCCTTGTTCGATACCAGAGCTTTACACTCCTTTTTTGCAACCAGTCTAGCCCGTGCCTTGGGTCTAGATGCCGAGAGACTTCCAGTGCCCCTGGTGCTGAGCACACCAGTCGGAGGTCAGACCGACTTGATATTTTTTTGTCTATAATGCAGATTGATGATAGGGCCAGATCAGTCGGTTAGGGATCTTCTTCTGCTCTAGATACATCCATACGATGTCATCCTAGGAATCGACTGGCTATTCTCTGTGTGTGTCATCATCGACTGCTTCTGAGGAAGGGTTGGGTTCTCAGACTTAGGCGGCTGGCGTGTTACCTTCACCAGCGAGTGGAGCAGTCAGAAGGGCAACAGGCGAGAGGAACCCCACCTCTCCTTGTTATCTGAGCTTTAAGTAGAGTCAGTAGATGCTGAAATGGTGGTGGTGCCAGAGATCGTCTGTGAGTTTATGGACGTCTTTCCTGAGTAGGTGATGAATCTACCCCCTTGACGGGATATCGAGTTTGGGATAGACTTAAAGCCTGGTGCTCGTCCGATCTCGATGTCTCCTTACCGGATGGCACCTTCGGATCTACGTAAGTTGCGGATTCAGATTGATGATCTGATGAAGAGAGGTTATGTTCGACCAAGTGTGTCACCGTGGGGTGCTCCAGTCTTGTTCACAAGGAGGGAAAATGGTGGTCTCCGGTTGTGCATAGACTACAGGAGGTTGAATCAGGTGACGATTAAGAATCGCTACCCTCTTCCACGGATAGACGATCATTTCAACCAGCTGAAAGGGGTAGGGTGGTTCTCGAAGATTGACCCGTGGTATGGGTACCACCAGCTGAGAGTGAAGGAGGGCGACATCCCAAATATGGCCTTCAGGTGGAGATATGGGCACTTCGAGTTCGTATTCATGCATTTCAGTGTTACAAACTCCCCAGCTGTGTTAATGGGGATTATGAACTCCATCTTTTAGGATTACATGGATCCGTTCGTGGTTGTGTTCAACGATGACATCCTGATCTATTCTAGATCAGAGGAGGACCATGCGGGGCACCTGAGGACGGTTTTGGAGGTCCTTCGACAGCATCATCTCTATGGGAAGTTGTCGAAATGCAAATTCTAGACACGATAAGTGCACTTCCTCAGGCATGTGGTGTCCGAGCAGGGGGTAGCGGCGGACCCATCAACAGTTGAGGCAGTTGTTTCATAGGCAGCACCCAAGAATGTGGAAGAGGTCTGTAGTTTCCTCAGGCTGGCGGGTTACTATCGGAGGTTCGTACCCAACTTCTCCTGAGTTGCAGCCCCTTTGATAGCCCTGACCAAGAAAGACCAGTTTTTCATGTGGATTGAGCAGTGTGAGTCAGTCTTCAGCTATCTGATGGAGAATTTGGTTAGTGCCCCAGTGCTGAGATTACCAGAAGAATGGGTGGCGTATGAGGTGTTTTGTAATGCTTCAGGATAAGGCCTGGGATGTGTGTTGATGTAGCGACATGGGGAGATCTCTTGTGGGTCTAGGAATCTACGCCCTCATGAGCATAATTATGCCACCCACGACCTGGAGCTTGCAGTGGTCATTTTTGCACTGAAATTATGGCGACACTACCTCATCAGAGAACACTTTGTGGTATTCACAGATCACAAAATCTTGAGGTATATCTTATCCCAGTGGGACCTAAACTTGCGTCATCGGAGGTGGATGGAGTTCCTCTAGGATTATGAATTCAATATCTTTTACACTTCAGGGAAGGGGAATGTAGTGGCTGATTCCTTGAGTATGAGATCACTGAAGGATGCGGTCCGAGAGTCGGCAGAAACCTGGAAGGCAATGGAGGAGTTGGCTGCCTAACACCTAGATGTGAGGATGGATAGCGGTAGAGGTTTCCTGTATCAGATGGCAGTATAGTCATCTCTGTTTCAGCAAGTAGAGGAATCTCAATGGGGAGACCCAGAGTGTGAAGTGATGCACGACCAAGTTGACCATGGCAATGCTCTAGAAGGATGGACAGAGGATGGCCAAAACCAGATGCTTTTCCAGGGAAAGCTCTTTGTTCAAGAGGCGATGCGCGGCAAGGTTCTCAGTGAGTTCCACAACTCAACCCTATAAGTACACCCTGGAGTGTTCAATATATACCAGGGACTGAAAAGACAGTTTTGGTGGCCCGAAGTGAAGCGAGCAGTGGCAGAGTTTGTGGCCAATTGCTTAGTGTTTCAGTAAGTAAAGGCTGAACATCGAGTTCCAGGAAGCCTACCGCATTGTCTAGATGTCCCCGAGTGGAAGTGGGACGACATATTGATGGATTTCATCATGGGACTAGCCAAGGTCCAGGGGGGCATATTATGCCATCTGGGTGGTAGTGGACCGGTTGACGAAATCAACTCACTTTCTGGTGATCAAGGAGTCGAGTGCGGTGGATGCTTTGGCACGAAAGTATGTGGATGAGGTGGTGCGGTTTCATAGAGTTACAAGGTCTATTGTCCTGGATAGGGATGCATGGTTTACCTTGCGAGTCTGGAGAGGATTGCGGCATGCTTTTGGCACCCAACTGTGCCATATAACTTCTTTCCATCCCCAGACATATGGATAGATAGAGCGCACCATCCAGACCTTAGAGGATATGATGCGGGCATGTGTTATGGACTCAGGAAGATCGTGGGTGTGATACTTGCCTCTGGCAGAGTTTTCCTACAATAATAGATATCACACTACCATTTTAATGGCCCTGTTTGAAGCCTTGTACGGGAGTCCATGCAGTTCACCTGTGTGTTGGACAGATGTAGGAGAGGCAGGCATCCTTGGCCCGAAGGTGGTGAAGAGCACGACAAAGAAGGTTCAGCTCATATGGGAAAGGATGAAGGCGGCCCAGGACCGACATAAGTCTTATGCTGACACCAGGAGGAGGCCCTTGGAGTTTGAGGTTGGAGACCACATGTTCTTGAAGGTCTCCCCACGGCGTGGACAACGGAGGTTCTACAAAGAGAGTAAGCTTTCTCCGAGGTTCATCGGACCCTTCGAAGTGTTGTGGGGGGTCGGTGATGTGGCTTATCAGCCAGCGCTACCACCACCGCTACTGAGGATACATGATGTATTCCATGTGTCTCAGCTTCATCGTTACCTGTATGAAGATTCACATGCCCTTGATTGTGGAGAGATAGACATCGAGGATGATGTGACTTTTGTGGGAAGACCAGTGATGATCGAGGCTCATGAGGAGAAAGTTCTCCATGGGCGAACCATCCCCTTGGTTCGTGTGTTATGGAGACATGCTGGGCTTGAGGAAATTACGTGGGAGAGGGAAGCACAGATGTGTTCTGAGTACCCAGAGTTGTTTGGTATTTTTACAGTTCGGTTTAAAGATGTTGTGGTAGAACGTTTTACCTTGTTGTCTATGAAATACTAGTTTTCTTTCCTCTGAATGTGTCTGAAAATTCTTGGCTATGGGGCGGGGATGACCCGACCCCTAATCAAGACGCATTAAGGTGGATGCGATTAAACCCGTGAGGGAGATTCAATGCCGCCCAAAGTGGATAGTATCTTGACATGGGGAAGGAGACTCCCCAACCCACATGTCTGGGTAGTTTTACGTGGTATGTTGCTTGGTTCTTGACATAAAGGCGTTCTTAGTTAACAATGAGGTTCACTCTTGAGAGGTATCTTTTGAGGTGGTTGTTCGAACTCTCTCTTTCCTTCTGGGTTGTTTTGATTCTCAAGGAAGAGAATCGTTTAAGAGGTATCTAATGTAATGGCCCAGGTTTTTGGTGTCCATTACTATGTGAAAATCTCAAGTTGGGTTTTATGGTCTGGGAATCTCGGTGATGTTTGGCCTAACGGTAGGCCTACCGGTAGCCTTAGCCTACCGATAGCAGGCCTATCGGTAGCTCGGTCTACCGGTAGCCGCAGCCTACTGGTAGCTCTATCTACCCGTAGCTTGGTATACCGGTACCTGCGACTACCGGTAGCTCTATCTACCAGTAGCTCGGTCTACCGGTAGTTGCTGCCTACCCAGAGCTCGCTCTATCGGTGGCTGCAGCCTACCAGTAGCTCGGTTACCAGTGGCTATCAGCCCCCGGTAGCTCTCGGCTACCGGTCACTGTCATCCATCGGTAGCTCTGTCTAGCGATCGATGCAGCTTACCGGTACCTCGGTCTACCGGTCGCTGCAGCCGACTGGTAGCTCGGCTCCCGGTGGCTCTCGCCTACCCCCATGGGGTTTTTTCCAGTAGCGCACCATTTTGTGCAAATTGGGTTTTAAACCCAATTTTGACCCCTTTAAGCTTTTTTAAAAGCCTGATAACGCCCATAAATGTTTTTATTAAATATCTATTGAATTAACCTGGTATTTGCATCGGTTTAAACCGCAAGACCCTTTAATAACATGTGGGGCCGCGTGGTCAACCCACGACCCCCGCTCCTTACACGGTTGCACGTTGTTATCTCAACCGTCCACCGCCCTTATAAACTAAAGGGTTCTACGTCGGTTTCTTCTTTTCTTGATCAACCTGTGCTATTAGTACCCTTCGTTCATACAAACCGTTTTTTGTTCAGGCGAGCCGCATCGCTATCCATGGAATTCCGCGCCCAGGCTCAGCGTAGATCGTTGATCAACAAGTAGGGAATTTCTCCTTCGTATCTCCTTTTTTTGTGTATCATGCGGGGTGGGAATGCTTTTGATTCTGTAGAATTGGATGAACCAAACCTAAATAAAGAAAATGAACGTATTCTATAAAGAACTAAGGGGGTGGGGGATATGATTGATGATGCTACTCTGTTTTATGATATTCTTTGCTGAATTGTGCGGGCTTAGGACTACTGAAAATCATGGTCAATGGTGGTATTTCTATGTGCACTAATGAACCCCTAGTGATGTTTTAAATGGCTTGTTTTGTAGTTATGAACTTGTGCTGTGGAAAGAAAATTGGTTAATCACATATATCCATCTGAATAAATTGAGGCATCAGGATCAATCCTTTCTGTGATAACCCCGGTTAAAGCATACGGAAATTAAAATCATGGAGTGTGTTAAATCTTATAATTCTGAAAATACCGGCATGGGCCTTCTTAGTGGTTGTGGTTTGGTTGTTTTTACTTCACGATCTGTTTGCCGGGTGATGTGGGTGGGGATGGGATCCCATGTTGTTATGGATTCAGTGGTTGTGAATTTTAAGACCGGGTGGTTACCTTGTTTATATCAAGAATTGGGGTGGAATCCTCTGTTGTTGAGAAACCTTTTGGCTCCTGGATATTGGACATGGGGCTGTATCTTGGGGTTTTCTTTGGTTGTTTTGGATTTACAAGAGAACCGGGTGTGGATATTGTAGTTAATGCTTGACTGTTTGCTTTCCTGGACTTGTGCCTATGCTTACTAGTTGCCCAAGTAGGTGCAGAACTTAATTAAACATCACTACTGAACATGAAAACAAATGGGACAAATGGGTTTTGTTGGAGAGAGTTGTGAATCGAACTTGAGGGTTGTTTGTGTTCCTTAGGCTGGCTCAAAAACCTAAACATGGGAGAGTGCTTGTTACCTATATATATACTTTTAGTTTTGTGTTTCTTATTCACACCCCACCCAAGTTGAGCACTTAGTGCTGAACACCCCCATTTCCTTGGGGAGGGTGTTTTTCCCAACACTGTTATTAGTGGCTGGTTATTATCTCCTTTTCTGATCCCTTTCTCGGATAGCCCAAGTATCTTCGGGCAGACTGTGATGGCCTGAGGTCCATTATTATCCCACGAACCTTCGGGCGGGGTAGTGTGGTGGTTACAGCCCAGGTGTGTGTGGGCAGGTAGTTTTCCAAGTATCTTCGGGATAAGGCTCAGGTTTCTTCGGGCGTGGTAGTGGATCTTCTAGCCCAGGTGTCTTCGGGCATGGCGGTGGTTGTTCTGGCCTAGGTGTTTGCAGGCGTGGTTACCTGTGACAGTTGTGACCCAAGTGTGTGCGGGTGGGGTGTGGCAGTGGGACTGCGGTGAGAATGTCGGGATTGGTTCGATGCGTAGGATGTCTTCAATAACCAGTGGTAAAGTGGTGCGGGGTACCCAAATATCAATGTGCTCTTATTATATATATTACTTGACTTCCGTTATTTGTGGAGTGTCCGTTGGTGAGGCTTGGTTGGATAGTTTACCTTGTTTGGTGTTTGGTTTACTCTTTTTCTTACGGGATTTTAGTACGTTCCACCACTTGTGCACGAGAGTCTTTGGTTTTCACTACTGAGTATACTTGTATGCTCACCCAACATATATAATACTACTTTCAGGTTTCTAGGAGGACTTCGGGGATCGCACGGGACCATACTAGCTCAGACCTTTGGGGCAGTTGCAGTTTCTTTTTTTCTTTCTTTGGTACTTTACCCTTGTAGTCACTTTGTACTTTGTGGTTTTTACTTTTGTAACATGCATTGGGAATGGTTCTTAGCTTTACTTTTACCTTCCACTTTTGGTGTTGTTAGGATTTTCCATCTTATCTCTCAATCCTATTAAAAGAAAGAGGGTAATTCCTTCCATTTAGTGTGTGATTCTATACCCTTGGTTCTAGTCGCCACTCTGGGACCTATTGAGGACGGGTTTCGGGGGTCATTATATCTCCTTCAACTTAAATAAAGAAGGGCCTGGAAATCTGCTGACCCTTCCCTCCTTTTGGTGAAGGCGGGTCGTGACAGTAAACATATGATATATCAATAAATGATTATACATGACAATATGATAAGAATAAGTCTATGAGATCATGATAATAAATACAAAATTTCATACCCAATAAGTCATAGATCATAAATACAAATCATGGTAAAAAACATTATAATAACATCATATAGTATTCATAAGATTGTGGAATAATCAATAACCAGACATCTTCTATTTGAGAAATCATAGATAAATGATTATGGAAAAAAATAATATTATATCATGGTTAACATGTAAAATTATAAATAGTTTCACCCATTATGTTAAAGATATGAAATAACACACTATCATAAACTTATGAAACTAAAATATTGTTCCAAACATAATCATATGGACATTGAGACCAGTTTTATCCATATTATTATGAAAATTGAAACTAGGCCCATGAATATAATATTGACTGTGAAACAAGATTTATGAATAAAATATTTATCCCAATGGTTTTCCATCATTACCCAATTATTTTTAGTGACATACAACTCTGAACCCACCTAACATATAATAATAATCCATTTTTATTTTTTCTACAAAATTATAAATAATTTATCATATATTAGGACCATTATAATCATAATGGGATTCATCAGTATCCCATAATCATAATTATAAACCATATATAGAATTAATATGGATTAATTAGTGGTATCATATTCCTGTTAAATCATAAATAACATCAAATTATGTCATCTTAGTTGAAAATATTTTTAAAAGATCACTTGGAATATATCATGGGAAAAATAAACATTTTTTACATTAAAATCACTTATTAAATAAATAAAATGTTATATAATATTATGTTGAAAGTATCCAAGAAAATATGTAAAGGATTCTAGAAAACATTTAGTGGTTATGAAAAAAAAATTATGTTCATGCAGTATATGTTAAAATAAGGATTCCTTCAACATTTTTGATAAAAACTAAATAGTAAATGATAAATAAAATTTCATGAAGATTACTTTTTGTAACATCCCACCCCCATCTCATTGTCTTGAGAGGTCTTAAAATGCTACTTAGCCTTAAGTGGAATTCCTGAGGCACTAAAGGCTTGCAATAAATATCAAGGGCATCATGAAAAAAATGGTGGAATGATATTCCCTTAAGATAAAATAAACTAACCAAACAATACATTATCAACAGACTACATGATGAAAGTCAATCAAACAACCCAACCCATACATTACCAAAAGAGAACCAAACTATTCCATAAAAATTCTTAAATACCAATACAAACAAACCAAAAATCAGAGTACCAAGTGGAACACTACACAACAAGATCCCAAAGAACTAGAACACCATCCATATCTCCACACCGAACTCCATGATCCATGAACCACAACATAACTAAAGTATCATGTAGATCCACTAGAAAAATAAGATGTTTAACCATTACCTATGTCCAAGAACACAACATCTTTAAAAGCACCAAGGTGCCAAAGAAGGGGTAGGTACTAATACTCAGTAGGTTTTCAATAAATGACTTCCCTACACAGGCCACTATGATAGAACACATTAGCACAATTTATATAAAATAATATATATAATGTCCATAGACTAATGCAACAATGAACAAAAATCAAATAAAATCTTTACCCAAAACCATATACCAATTTAGTGAATAACCAACGAAAAAACAAACAATTCATTACCCATTCCCTTTTTCAATACCACATACAAATCATTACCAGACACCCATTATGTTAAAATAATTACCATTCACTAAATATTGGTTCAACATTAATGGTGGTACCTTCAAAACCAACTCATCTCCTCCATGGTGTGGGACTTCACACCCATCACTAGTGTGGGACATCATTCCCATCACCTTGCCTTTTTGATGATGGTACATTCACAACCATCGCCTTGATGGTGATACATTCTAGAACACCATCCATCCAACTCTTGAGAATATACATTCAATAAAATCCACACAACATTTCAATCCACAATCACCAACATCATACCACCCAAAAATTTACAATACTAAATTAACCAATTATTCTGAAAAAAAATTCCAACAATAACATGTCAAGTTACCATAATAAATGAAAAAAAATTGAATACACCCTCAAACTATTTTCCATGTCAAACCATGTTTCAATGAAACCAAACTTTTATTGAAAACCATTTTTCATAAACCATTTTCCATAAATCAATCAATCTACCGATTTTAAAATTAGCATTTTAAACTATGACTTCCAAACCCTTTTTCACAATATTAACTCATTTCCCCCAAAATCCCTAAATCATCACAAAATGGGTTTCTTCT
This sequence comes from Viscum album, assembly GCA_963277665.1. Classification (NCBI taxonomy): domain Eukaryota; kingdom Viridiplantae; phylum Streptophyta; class Magnoliopsida; order Santalales; family Viscaceae; genus Viscum; species Viscum album. The sequence continues at coordinate 324,487,601 of OY728127.1, forward strand.
AAGAACATAACATAATATTCACAATTAATTTCTATCAAAACAAATTAATTTTATCCAAATTCATTAGTTCTAACCAATTGGAGTCAAGAGAGAAGTCACCTTCCTTTAGGGTTCTGAAGAAATTGACCCACAAGCAACTGTACCACAAATCTGACAAACACACCATCCAAATCGTTTGAGATCCTCTTATTTATCATCAAGAGTCCCTAAAGTCATCACTTTAGGCTAAAAACCCCTTGATCTAAATGAAACGGATGTAGATATAGAAAACCAAGAAAGAGGGAAGAGTATTTCTTGAGAAAACCAAATAGAATCCAATTAAAGACGCTTGACCAGAAAGAACCACCTTTTAACTGCCTTGAAACCCCATCAAATTGCTTCCAAAATGTGCGGGAGAGACCCTAAAACCCTTGAGAACCAAAAATCCTGAGTGAAGAAAGGGTGGGAGGAATTTGGGAGTGAAATAGGTCAAGCCTGAGTGAACCTGGATTTAATAATTATTTATTTATGTGGCTGCATGGTTAGCCCACACGGTTTCATAAAACCGACATTAACCATTCTCCTGACACTGACTCAAAAGGGGGGATCTCGCATGGTTGTCTCGCATGGTTTGGAAAAATATTCAGAGACCATGTGAAGCCCACTATCTCCCCCTACATAGTTACCTGGAGAACCTACATGGTTTTCCCCTAACCGTGCTCAAACCTTGCAACCTTAGAAAGGACTCTAAAATTATTCAAAACCATTATAAACTCTCCCAACCTCTTCACAACTCATCCCAAGAAATTTACACACATAAAAAAGTATAAAAAGGATACTTACCTCAAATTGAGGGTGATACATTCACCCAATCATTGGAATTTTTTTCCATAGAATGTATAGAACCATCTCATTGTCGAAATTGCTCGGGCCATTGCTCAGCCATGTCTTTCTCTGGCTCCCTAATATCCCCCTGAATCGGACATTACGACCACAAATATTGAACTAAACCAATTATTTTACCATGAAATGATTTTTCTTTCCTATCTCGGATCCATACTGGCATGTGAACCAGAGAAGCATCTGGTTCTAGATCAACATGATCCCAACGAATCACATGGTCACGATCAAACTGATACTTTTCAATTGGGACACATGAAACACATTGTGCACCACACTAAACCGTAGTGGAAAATCAAAATTATAAGCCACCTCTCCAATCCTCTCAAATATCTCAAAAGGCCCAATATACCTTGGAGATAACATAACCTGCTTTCCAAACCGACGATTTCCCAACCTTTGAGAGATTCTAAAAAACACATGATCACCCACCATTAATGACAATTGTCATTAAAAATGGTCTGCGTATGATATTTGATGAATTGGATCCATATCCATCCAATTTATGATCAACTAGATATTCTTCGCAGTCTCGTGTACAATGCTTGGTATGATCATCGAAGTCTCACCCGTTTCCACCCAACATAGTAGAGAATGACACGGACGCCCATACAATACCTCAAACGGAGACATAAGTATTGAAGCCTGATAACTATTATTATAGTTTAACTCCACAAAATGTTATTATTCCTCCCACAAACAACCAAAATCCATTAGACAATCCCTTAGCTTTTCCTCCAAAGTTTGTATCATCTTCTTAGATTGTCCAACCTTCGGCTGATGATACACCATTATCACTCTCAAATGTGTCCCAAGGTATTGCTGCATGGATTTCCAAAAATGAAATTTGAACCTAGGAACTCTATTTGATACAATCAAAATACGAACACCATGTCTCTTTAACAAATCATGGATACAGATTTTGGATAGATCCTACATCATGTGAGATTAACAAATCAGGGTGAAATGGGCCCACATTGTGAGCCGATCCACAATCACCCATATGGAATCGTGTTTCCAGATCGTTCATGGAAGACCTTTCAGAAAATCCATTTCTATCTTCTCCCATTTCTACACTGGGATAGGTGAAGACTGCAACAAGCTAGTTGGCCACTAATTCTCTTTCCTGACTGGCTGAAAATTTAAGCATCTCAAGAAAAACCTGGCCACAACCCTTTTCATACCATCCCACCAAAACTATGCTTTAAACACATTGTACATTTTATGAACTCCAGGATGGACAACCCACATGGAAAGATGATAATCCTTGAGTAGTTCCTCTTGACAAGCCACCAGTACCACCCTCCGATTCCCAAAACACAATACTGAATTTCCATTTAGTTCCAATCCCTCAATGGTATCTCCAAAATTGAGTTTCGAACCCATGGCCACACATTCAGAATCAAATGCTTGTGCCTCTTTAACCAAAACATCCAAGTCAGGAAGCATCAAAACTCAAAAGAAGACCGCTCTATCACCCCATTCTTCACATTCCAACCACATGTCAGCTATGACTAAAATTAACTTCCACTGATCTAATGTATGTTCCACTATCTGACCATGTGATTTCCTACATAAAGTAAAATCCACCGTACTTCCCTTAACCGGTCTGTACATTAAGTCGAATTTAAACATATGGAGATATTCCATGCATCTCCTTTTCCTCACTTTCAAATCCCTTTCTGAGAAGATATTATTTAAGCTTTTATGATCGGTAAACACCGTGAATTTCTCACCTTAGAGTTAATGATTCCAAATTTTTAATGCATGAACCACTTATGCCAACTCCAAATCATGTTTCTGGTAGTTCTTCTCATTAAACCTCAACTGCCTTGATCCATAATAAACCACATGACCCCCTACATGCAAACACTCCCCAACCTTGATCTCAATGCATCATAATACAACACATACCCTTTCCTTAGTTCCAAAAAAACCAATATTGGTGATAATGTAAGGTGACCCTTTATCTTATCAAATCATTTCTGAAATTTCTCATCCCATTTAAATTGGATATTCATTCTTGTCAAAGCTATCATTGGCGAAGCCAATTGTTAGAAATCATGAACCAAACATCGATAATACCCAGCTAGAGCATGGACGGTACGTATCTCAAAAATTTCCATTGGAAGTTTCCATGATAGAATAGCCTCTATCTTTTTTGGGTCAACTGAAACACCTTTCTCAGAAATAACATAGCCATGGAAATGAACCGCTTATATCCAAAACTCACACTTTGACAATTTGGCATACAACCAATGGTCCCTCGAGATCCCCAACACTATCACCAAGTGATATTCATGATCTACCCTTGTCCTCAAATACACCAGTATATCATCCCCAAATCCCACCACAAACTAATCAAGATATCTCCGAAATATCTAATTCATAAATTCTATGAACACCGTTGGTGCATTCGGTAGACCAAAGGGCAAAACAATATAATCATAATGGCCATATCAAATTCAGAAATATGATTTTGTAATATCCTCCTTCCTCACCTATAATTGATGATACCCTGACCTCATGTTAATCTTGGAGAAGAACTAATCTCCCCTCCACAAGTTAAACAAATCCGCAGTACATGGAAGTGGATATCGAATTATTATCATAACCTGATTAAGTCTACAATAATCAAAACTGGTCCTAAAGGTTCAATACTCATTTTTAACAAAAAAACTAGCACTTACCAGGGAGACATGCTAGGTCGGAGGAACTCATTGTTCTCTAACTCTTCCAAGTGAACCTTTAATTCTATCAATTCTTCTGGTTTCATTTGGTAATAAAGAAGTGAGATAGGACTTATCCTCGAATGAAGATCAATCGCAAATTCCACATATCTGACAGGTGGAAACCCTGAGAATTCTTCAGGAAATATGACCATAAACTGATCCACAACTACTGGAACATCACTCTTCTCAACACCATCTAGCGATGCCAATGACCAAGTCTCAAACAGATGTGAGATCGTCTCAATAGCTGATGACAAAAAATATGTTGCGCATATCTTTTCATTGTTCTCCCATATAAATAGATGTTCAATTTCATCCTCCATCATAAAAATAACAATTCACCAATAGAAATTGACGTGGGACTTAAATATCTCAAACGAATCCATTTCCAGGATTATATCATAAGCATTCATCTCAATCACTGAGAAATACCACATCAACTCAATGTCGTCCACAACTAACGAACAATGCACTATATAGGAAATATCAACACCCTCTTTGAACCAAAAGAGTGTGAAGTTTAAAAAATGAAGGCATCATCTCTAGAGTTATACACAGTAAAATAACAGCACTAGAAGTATGAAAATAATGGGAATCACCTGTATCAAACAAAGTTTGCATCATTGTGGAATTAAAAAGTACCGTACCTCGCACCGTGGATGGTTATACCTTATAATCCGCTAAAACTTTATCATCTCAAAATAGTTTTGTGATTTCCATGATCTAATATTTATTACCCAACTGGAACTTCGATTGGTGAGGAGTTTCTCATACACCCAACCTCATAGCATTATGACAATACCATTGAAGATTCCCTAGCTGGTTGTCTTTATGATATTCTCATGGTTGTTCCTGACAAACTAGTTTAAGATGGCCTAAAGAACCACACTCAAAGCATCCTAGATTATACTTGGGTCTCGTAGGATGTTTTAACTATCTAGTGGTACAATTTTATTGTTATCTATGTCGTTGAGAAAAGGTTTCCATCTTGATCGTTCTCTCATTGTTGGGGTTCACACCTCTTCTCATCAGAACAATTGTGCTTCCATTAAATGGATTACCAGCCGTGATAGATATCCAAATAGGTGTATCAGGTTATAGTCCTGACTGAACTATTTGAAATTCATGAATGATGCTTTGGTCCAACATCTGGTTCACCTGGGGCTTAGATGGATCCACATTTTCTTGTAGCTTCCTCAGATTGGTCTCTGCGATGCCAACCTGGTTCAATCTCAATTAATAAAAAACAACCATAATTCCCACTCCCTTAACAATAAAGAGTAATGAATATTCAAATTCAATTACATAAAAACTATCACAAATTGTCTTTCCATAAGTTCACATTTCCTATATTTCTATTTTTTTTAAAATCCACCATGTTTTGAAAATCAACCCATTTTCAATATACAACTAGTTTTCATGTTTAAAACCATTAATTTTTTAAACCCAATTCAGATTTAAAAAAATCCACACATTTATACCACACCATAGATCATTATACCCAAATGAAATATGTATCATAGTGGGAATTCATTTCTACCATGCATGTAATGCTCATACCATTGGCAACACCCACAACAATGACATATTCAATGCTTATAAGTGTCTCCAAACACTTATGTACCCAACTCCATGGTAACCTAAAGTTCATCATAAAAGGTTTAGCAACATCCATTTATGCTATAAATTCTATGTTCTGACAATACTATGCCTTTCTACCATCCCGAATCAAGGAATAGACTAGGAACAAATGTCAACACTAAGACCAACAATTAACGCCAAAGGACCAAAAAACTATTCTCACTTGAAAGCCATGGACTGAACAAACTGATACCACATTTAACATCATGCCCCCATCTCATTGGCATGAGAGGGCAGGAAAATGCTACTCCGCCTTAAGTGACATTCCCAAGGTTCCAAATGCTGGCAATAAATGCCGTGGGATTTGAGAATAAATTAGGGAATGATTTTTCCTTGATATAAAATCAACCAACCAAAAAATCCATTATCAACAGACTACATGATTCATGCCAACCAAATAACCCAACCCATACATTACCAAAAGAAAACCAAACTATTCCATAACAATTCATAAATGCCAATACAACCAAACCAAAAATCAGAGTACCATGCAGAAGACTACACAACAAGACCCAAAGAACTAGAACACCATCCATAGCTCCACACCAAGCTCCATTCTCCAAGAACCACAACATCACCGAAGCATTTTGTCGAACTACTAGAAAAATGAAAGGCTTTACCCTTACCTATTTCCTATAACACAATATATGAAAAGGCACCAAATTTCCAAAGAATAGATTGAGTACTAATACATAGTAGGATTTCCCCAAATGAATTCCCTGCACACACCACTAGGATAGAACATGTTAGAAAATTTTATATATAAAAAATGTATACAAAGTCCATAAACTAATGAAAGAATGAATAGAAATCCAAAAAAATCTTTACCCAATGAAATTTACCCAATGTAGTGAATAACCAAGGAAAAAAACCAACAAGTAATTACCCATTCCCTTTTTCAAGACCACATACATATCACAACCATACACCCATTATGTCACACAACCAATACCATTCACTCAATCATGGTGCTACTTTAACGGTGGTACCATCAAAACCAAGTCGTCTCCTCCATGGTGTGGGACTTCATGCCCATCACCCTCCCATTTTGATGATGGAACATTCATGACCAAGACCTTGATGGTGATAAATTTCCGACCACCATCCATCCAACTCATGACAATCGATATTTACCAAAATACCCAAAACATTTCAGACCACAATCACCAACATCATACCACTCATCAATTTCAAATACCAAATTATCCAATTATTCCGACTAACATTCCAACAATAACATGTCAAGTTACCTCAATAAATCACACCTTTATTGAAAAAAATCTCAAACCATTTTCTATGTCAAACCACATTTCAATAAAACAACAATTTTATTGAAAAAAATATTTCATAAATAATTTTTCATAAATCAGTCAAGCTACTAATTTTAAAATTAACATTTTAATAACTGAAAACAAAACCAGTTTTCACAATATTAACCCATTTTCCCCAAAATCCCCAAATCCTAAAAAAATTGATTTCTGCTAAGAATTGTACATCATATTCACAATTAATTTCAATAAATACAAATTAATTGAAACCAAAGTCACTAGTTCTAACCAAGTGGAGTTAAGAGAGAAGACACCTTCCTTTAAGGTTCCATAGAAATCAACCCACAAGCAACTGCACAACAAATCCGACGAACTCACCACTGAAACCTCTCCAGATCCCCTTCCCTAAACTAGTGGAAATATGTGATTTAACATCGACGTAATAACATCAGTTTGTATAAAACTGATGCCAATAGTGTGGGAGGGAAATTTATGGTGTCAGTTTTTAGTAAAACCGACGCCAACAAAAATTATTCGATGATATTGTGCGTCGGTTTTCATGAAACCGACATGGAAAATTAAAAAAACTGTTTTGGCATCGGTTTATAAGAAAACCAACGCCAATAATAAAAAAAAAATTTGGTGTCAGTTTTGATGAAAATGGATGCCGAAAAAAAAACTTTTTTCTGTCAGTTTTCCAAAAAACCGACGCCATAATGTATAGTTTCAGTGTCGGTTTTCTCCAAAACCGAGTCCAAAAATAAAAAAAGGACTATCGGTGATGGTTTTGAGAATAACCGACGCGGAATGTTTCTTTTTTAAATTTTCAGGGTCGGTTTGTTTAAAAACTGATGCCGAAAGTCTTTTAAAATTACTCGGGGTCTGAAACCCTCATTTTGGTGGATCATCGAAATTGAAACCCGCTGCGGCGCCTTGGACTCCCGACTACCTTTGAAGCTCATTTGTGATCGTGGAAGGCTATTGTTAAAGGTTTTTTTTTTCTGTTTTCAGGATTTCAGGTTTGCATTATTTATTTTTATCTCTTGTTTCATCTTCCATTGTTTATTTATTCTTCCATAAAGATATTTTCTGTGATTTTCAATATTGGTTCAATTTTAGTTTTTTTTTATCATTATTTTTTGTTTTTATTATCATTGTTGGTATAGATTTTGTAGTTTTTGTTTTTATAAGTCATTATACCAAGCGCAGTTTGGATTGAAGATCTCCATTCGGGTAGAAATTCAAATTTTGTATGTTTTTTTAAATTTTGTAGATAAATCATTTACCATTCAATTTTGTTATTTATTTTCTTTAATTATTAGTTTATATTTTATTTTAAATGTGTTAGGACATGATTAAATATTCTTTCAACAGACATTCTTAAATATCCTGTCCACAAATTGTATTTTTTACATTGACTCCAATCAAATTTCACCCAATACACTTATTTCATCCTTAAAATTAATATACTCTTAAATATATTTGACACATGCAACATCGTAATATTTCAACTATGTAAAATGAACTAATAAATTTTAAAATAATTATATTATAATTAAATTATAATATCAATATAACACACATGTATATAATATAAAAATAAATTGTTTACTCTATTTATAAACGTGTTTCATATCTGATGTCTTTTATCTGATTATCAATTGTTATTATTAAATATTTTTTTGTTTGAAATTTATCTAATAGATATTTAAATGTTTATATGTTTTAATATATTCGTCAATTATATTGTGATATCAGGTATTAATGGGTCGTAATTGGATTCATTTATGAAGAACCACTAGTGAATATGAAAAAGTAGTTGATAATTTTTGGTAATTTACTAAATGAATTCTTCGAAATATTGATTTGATTTTCTATCCATGTGTGAAGTGTGTAAATATGAGAAAGTTAAACTCCATAGAAATCAAGTATCATCTCATTTGTTATGGTTTTAGGCTTAATTATACACGTTGGATCTTTTATGGTGAAAGAACTGAAAATTCAACATCCAATGTTGATGAAGATATTCATAATGAGGTAGAGGATCGTATTGAAGAATTAATTCATGATTTAGGTGTTGAAACCATCGAAAGAACACCAACTATTTAATGATTGTATGGAGATTCTGAGAAACCATTATTCCCAGGTTGCAGTAAATATACAGTGTTATCAGCATTTTTGAGATTAGTTAACTTAAAAGAAACAAATTGGTGGTGTGATAATGGTTTCTCTAGTTTACTTGAGATTTTAAAAGTGCTAATTCCAGAAGGCAACGGGCTTCCATATTCTAATTATGAGGAGAAGAAAATATTATGCCCAATGGGATTGGGGTATAATGAGATACATGCTTTCCCCATTGATTGTGTACTGTATAGGAAAGAAAATGAACATTTATCAAGTTTTCCTACTTGTGGGAAATCACGCTATAAGATAGATGAGAAATTAAACTCAGATTCATTCTCAGGTGATGTCATGTAACGTCATGAAAAATCAATTTTGTACTTTCCAATGATATCATCCAATATTTTTTGCATATAATTCTGATAATTCAATTCTGATTTATTTTTAGGTACCAAAATCAAAACTCCAGGTAAAGAAATTTGGTACCATCTAATAATTCCTTGTTTGAAGCGTCTATTTGAAAATTCAATTGATGCAAAAATGTTAAGATGGCATTCAGATGAGCGGATATCTGATGGTAACTTACGTCACCCTTCCGATTCACCAAAGTCGAAGAGTTTTGATAAAAAAATTCCTGATTTTGGAAGTGAATTTAGAAATCTCCGAATTGGATTATGTACTGATGGAATGAATCCATATCAGAGCCTCAGTAGCCAACATAGTTCATAGCCTATTTTTATGGTACTTTAAAACTTTTGCCCACACTTATGTATGAAGAAAAAATATGTTATGATGAGCTTGATGATTTTTAGACCAAAACAACTGAGAAATGATATTGATGTGTATCTTACACCATTGATTGATGATTTGAAACTGTTATTGGAGGAAGGTGTTAAAGTTTTTGATGCATACAATAAAGATTATTTTCTTTTGTGTGCTATGATAATGTTCACTATAAAAAACTTTCCTGCATATGGAAACTTATCTGGATATAGTATTAAGGGACATAAATCATGTCCAATTTGTGAAGAACAAACTTTATATTATCAATTTCAGAATAGAAGAAATATAGTGTACATGGGACATCGAAGATTTTTTCAAATTGATCATCCTTATCATATATTGAGAAAAGAATTTAACGGTTTACATGAATACAACCTTCCCCCTAGACCAATGTCAGATGAAGAATACTATGACAGAGTGAAAGATATTGATTCTACATTTGGAAAGAGAAGATGTTCTGGTTTTCAAAAGCATATCTGGAAGAAGCAGTCTGTTTTTTTTTCGAACTACCTTATTGGAGATTTTTAGAGATAAAACATAACATTGATGATATGCATGTTGAGAAAAACATATGTGACAGTTTGATTGGAACTTTGTTAGATATAAAAGGAAAGACAAAAGATGGATTTCAAGCTATATTGGACTTGATATTAATGAGAATAAGTTTAGAGTTAGCTCCCGCTATGAATGGAAATAGAACATATTTACATCTGTCTTGTCACACATTAAGAAATATTGAAAAGATGATTTTTTTTCAGTTTATTCATGGTATTAATGTACCCAGTGGTGTTTCTTCAAATGTGAGTAATTTTGTGTCATTGAAGTATTTTAAATTAATAGGTATCAAATCTCATGATTTCCATGTGTTGATGCAAAAAAATTCTACCAGTAGCAGTGCATGGTATATTGCTGACAGCTGTCAGAAAGACTAAAATTAGGTTATGTAATTTCTTCAAATACATTTGTAGCAAATTCATTGATCCAAATTTCTTATATGTTCTGAATAATGAAGCAAATTTTATTCATTGTCAACTAGAAATGTATTTCCCACCCACATTTTTTGATATAATGGTTCATATGTTGATTCATTTGATGCATGAGATAAGAATATGTGGGCCTGTTTATTTAAGATGGATGTATCCTTCTGAGAGATATATGAAAATTTTTAAAGGATATGTTAAAAATCCTTATCTACCAGAGGCCTCTATTGTTCAAAAATATGTATCAGAAGAGTTTATTATGTTCTGTACAGATTATTTGAATGAGGTAGAGCATATTGGTCTCCCTATATCTCAACATATGACAGTTGATAGTGAATTTAGAGGGGTTCGAGGGTTAAAGGTAAAGTTCATTCCACGTGATGAAGTGATGCAGGCACATTTATACATTTTGAACAACACAGATGAGGTTCAACCATAAATATCCTCACATATTGTTGAATTAATGTTATGATATCAGAAAAGAAACCGTAATTGGTTGATGATTGAGCATAAGAAGACATTTGTTTCATGATTTAAAGAGCAAGTCACCCCAGATATATCTGTATCAGAAACATTGAAGTGGTTAGAAGGGGGACCATCTCTTAAAGTGATCACATGGTCTGGTTCTGATATCAATGGATACACATTTTACACAAAAAACCTGAATGACAAGTGTACTATTCAGAATAGTGGTGTGATGGTTTTCGATGAAGCAGTTCATTTTTCGAGTGCCAAAGATAAAAACCCAATTTTTTCATCAATGTCGTATTTTGAAGTTATTGAAGACATATGGGGAATTGATTATATTAAATTTTGAGTCATTTTTTTTAAGTGTAATTGGGTTGATAGTAATAGTGGTGTGAAACTTGATGAATATGGGTGTAAACAGTTTGATTTGAAAAGATTTAATTACAATGAGGAACCATTTATCATGGCGACACATGAAAAACAAGTATTTTATGTCTTTAATCTATTGAATGATCAGTGGTTAGTTTTTTTGCAAGGAAAAAGATACCATTTGGTTGACGAGGATGATTCTGATGATGTTAGTGATTTAAAAGAGCCTTATTCATCTATTATGCAATTTCTAGATGATTATAATGAGTATAAGACAGACATAGTGCATGCAATATGTACTGATCTTGATGAAGGCATGTGAGAAAACAATAAATTAGTCTCCAGATTTTTCTGGTAAATAATTATATTTTTTTTCCATTTTTGAAACTTACAAATGCACGCCTCTATTTTTACTTACTTATTTTTGTCTTCCCTATTTCTATTTATTCAGTTTTCTAATGATATGTTGGTACACCAAATTTCATAACACTTTCTAGTACCAATGTGAGATACAGGTAGAGAGGAGCAGTTACCAAGGTATATCTATTTTGACATATTATTAAATATTCAGTAATATATTTATTTAATGAAATAAAATTTTTAATTTACAAAAACAAATACAGGACTACCGATGCGTCCTCGGTGGAGGAGACTTCTCCTGTTACTACTCAAAAATAATGTTCTCAAGTTGGTAAACATGGTATTACATGTTTACCAAAACTATCACTTTCTCGTGATGATAACAAAGTATACATCAGTTTTGATGATAATAATAATGCAGTTTCCCCAAATGCAGTTCAGTTTGTCAGTTATATAGTGATGCAGAGCCATTGGAGGATTAGTATTTTATATACTGATTAGAAGTCAGTGGATGGGACGACGAAGCAACAGATTTGGGAGGTTTTGATGGTAAAATATCCTAATTTATTTCTTTTATCTCAGTTTTTGAATATTATATATTTTAAATGACATATTTGATTTATTCAATTACATATGACATTCAATTTTGATCAAACCAATGAAATTAAGAAAAGACAACTCTCATTAGCGGCGGTTCGATGAAAATATTTTAAAACCAAACTGACAAGAAATTATGTTTTTGGAAAGAGAAGGTTTGAAATCCCATGTCTTAAGTATCTGTATATAGATGAAGAAACATAGATTCTATTTTTTGACAGTCGTTAGGAAGAGAAATTTCAGGTATGGTAATTGATTTATATTTTTAAAATTTATGCTATATTTTTCTTATTACTTTGTAGTTTATTTTCATATAACAGGCCTCCAAGAGATCTCATCAAGAGATCTAGATGAAAAACATATACCCTCATACTTTATCATGTGGAGGGTATTCGTATTTGTAGCAGAAAATGATTGAAGAAAAATTTTAAGCATTAAGAGCTCGATCAAGTAGTGGTTCAGAAGAGGTCTAGTATGGTCCTCTGTCTCCTCAAACTCTCCATGAGAAATAGAAACAAGCAAGAAGAATAAAAAATGAACAATATCTAATAGAGAAATCTCATCAAGTGGATGATAGAATTTTAAGTAAATATTATTTATATGTTAAAAAATTTCTATTTTATAATTTATGAACACTAATATAACTTTTTTATTATTCATTTCAGGATGATCTTCAAGAGCAAGAGACACAGGGCACTTTTATCAGTGAGGGTAGGATAGACATCCTAGACACTGCTTTGGGAAAGGCAGAACACCCCGGCCATGTTAGAGCATATTAGTTGGGTGTTAGTATTCAGAGGGTTCTTGGTAAGAGCAAGCAATCAAAAGACCAAGAAATATAATCTCTAAAAGAAGAGCTGAAAGATATAAAATAATCTATGGGTGATCAAATTCAAGCTGTAGTGTAGAAGGCTTTATTAGAAAACTTGGAAAGACAATCACAGTCTGCACAACCATCCTAGGTATATTATTTATTTTTCATCAATTTTTCTATTTTATAAATTATAATCACTAATATAATTTTTTCATTTTTGGCCTTCCCATTCTGCTCACCCGGACTACCCTACCCCATCTTCTTACCATGTCCCTTCTACGTAGCCTTCTGAGGTATATTATTTATTTGTCATCAATTTTTCTATTTTATAAATTATAAACACTAATATAACTTTTTTATTTTTCAGCATTCTTTGCATACTCAACCAGACTATCCAGCCTCATCTGCTTACCATGCCCCATCTGCGTAACATTTCGAGGTATATTATTTTATTTTAATCAATTTTTCTATTTTATAAATTTTAAACACTAATATTCATTTTTCGTTTTTCTTCCTTCTCAGCCTCCTCACCCGGACTACCCTTCCATGCCTACTTACTTTGGGCCTCCACCTCCTCCCTCGGATCAAGCCTTATATTGTGAGTTGTTTGTGGGAGATCCTCATGTACATATTGTTGCGTTAGGACAGGTGCATTTTTTGGGGGACTCAGTACATCATCAGCCTATGTAGATGGGTCAGGTTAGAGTATCATTACTTGTTATTATGGATCCTACTCTTCAACTACCATTTTCTACTGTGGATATCACTAGTGTTGGGGAATGTATGTGCCATTTTTTACTTTGGCCAACAACCCTTCTTCGTTATATTTCACATGAGGTATGTGTTTTTTAAATATTAATTAAAAATGATTCAAAATTACTTATAATGTTTTCAAACATTTAACTTATATAGGAATATCTGAAAGAAAAAGAAACTGCACAAATGCAACAAAATGTTCAGGAACAGTTGGTTGTAGATACTTCTAATATTTCTTATGGGTTAAAAAGATTATCTGAGTCCCCTTCTTCCTTGAATTTTATCTATGAGTTTCGGATGACGCCTGATATATGTGGAAGAAATTATGGATTGAAATTAATGAAAGAAGATATCATGAATTTAGTTAATTTTGAAGAGATCGCGCAGAGTGTGGTGAAGTTGTTTACCAGGTATGTAAATTGACATTTGAATTTCTATTTCTTTAATAAAAGATTGTCATGTCATTGACTAACTATATTTTATTTTTAAATTAGGTATCTACACAAGATTCTTTAGTAAAATGAAACAACAGGCATTTACAGCTTTATAGATCCATAGTGTATTTCCTTGGAAGCCAAACATGTGAAGAATCGTTAAAGAGTTAAATATATATCCAAGAGATTAACAAAGACAAAGATTTTGGGCTAGTTTTAGCCATTTCATGATAAGCAAGAACATCAACATAATTATGAACTAATGATCATTATAATGTCATTAATTGTGAACTTTTTTTATTGTACGAGGCATTGGATGTTAGGTGTATTTTTCCCAAGTGAATGCACCTTATATTGGTTTTTCTCATTATTAGGAAGAGTGCGTAACCCATTTTTCACCTTATTAAACAGGTAATTTTTTTTTATTTTTTATAATCTCATTATGTTTAATTTTCATTGTTTAGAAAATTATTATTTTTTCATATATAAAAAAATGATGTTCATGGAAACATTTTAACAAGGAATACATGTCAGAAAAGAAACCAATGAAAATAAAATATGTGGAAGTACAGGTAATTAGTTTTTTAAATTTTTTATATATATTGTTTTTATTAGTTAAATATTTTATAACTGCAGTGTCATTGAAAAAATGGACATGTTGAATGTGGTTATTATATTCTACGATTCATGTGAAAGATAATCACAACTGGGGAAACTACTGTTTTTCATAAGGTTAGTTGTATTAATTTTTTTATATGTTTTCTGTCATATTATTCTATTTTTTAATTTCATATCATTCAATATTATTGTAGGAATTCAATGATTCACAGCCTTATTCCCAATCTGATATGAGCCATATTCAATCTACTTTTGCGAACTATTTGTTAAGTCTGATTAATATTTGAGGTGTGTATATTATAATATTTATAAATAATAATACATATGGGGTCAAAAACCAAACTCTTTTGATATATTAGGTGTTTGAACCTACTAATAGTCAAATGAATGCATCAACAATAACCAATAATGAAAATGCCATAAATTTTGGAGTTGTGGGACTTGAAAATGTCACAAATTTTCTTGAAGTCATTGATTGTAGGTACATGTATTTTAATATTACTTTATAATAACAATGTATAGATATTTTTTATGATTAACTAGATATAAGCATTGAAGTCATATGATACATTGAGTGATAAATACATTTTAATTGTTTGTGTATATGGTGTTATTTTCACAGGGGTTTTGAATTTTTTGGAAGTGTAATTGTAATTATTTTATTAAAAAAAATTATTAATGGCATCGGTTCTTTAAATTACCGATGCTGAAAGTTAAAAAAATGAACTTGGACGTCGTTTTTATCTAGAACCGACGCCGAAAAGTGGTTCAACCATGTCTTCGGCATTGGTTTTAGATA
Organism: Viscum album; assembly: GCA_963277665.1. Taxonomy (NCBI): domain Eukaryota; kingdom Viridiplantae; phylum Streptophyta; class Magnoliopsida; order Santalales; family Viscaceae; genus Viscum; species Viscum album. The sequence continues at coordinate 324,503,220 of OY728127.1, forward strand.
AAACTAACGCCAAAAACCCAGTCTGTGGCATCAGTTTTATCTAAAACCGACACCAAAAACCCAGTCAAACCACCTTTTAGCGTTGGTTTTGAATAAAACCGACGCCAAAAAGCTATCTAAAATTAGTTTTGGTGTCGGTTTTTGAAAAACTGATATCGAAAATCATATTTTTAATGTCACCTTTATAGACGTCCTTTTAAAACCGATGTTAATTTATGTTTTTCCACAAGTGCTATCATCGGAAAGCCCTAAAATCATCACTTTGGGCCATAACAACCCAAGATCTACATGCAACAAATGTGGATCTAGAAGAAAATAAAAGAGAGAAGAGTAAATCTAGAGAAAACCAAAGTGAAGCACATAGAAGATACTAACCTGGGAGGAATTACCTTCAAACCACCTTGAAACCCCTTCGAATCTCTTCCCAAATGAGTGGGAGAGCCCCTCAAACCCTTGATAACCAAAAATCCAATGTGAGGCATGAGTGGGAGGACATTTAGGGTGAAATAGGTAAAGCTCGGGTGAACTGAGATTTAAGAATACCTTCTTTATGTGGTCGCATGGTTAGCTCACACGGTTTGGAAAATTATGCGCTAATCGTGTCCATGCCATAGCCTCAAGAGGAGGGGTCCCGCAAAGTTGTCCCACATGGTTTGGAATATCGGACGCAGACCATGTATAGCCCATTATCTCCCCCTATACAGTTATATAGAAAATCTGCACATTTTTCCCCTAACCGTTCTCAACGGTGCAACCTTATAAAAGCCTATAAACTTATTGAAAACCATTTCAAACTCTCCCAACCACTTCCCAACTCATCCCATGCACTTTAGACACATAAAAAGTCATAATAAAAGGGTACATACCTCAAACCGCGGGTGCTACACTTTTTATTTATTTTTTAAAAAGGAAAATACTGGTGAATATTATTTTAAACATTCATTGTAAAATATTAAAATAATTCTAAAAAAATTAGAAATCACAAACCTAGAATAAGAATTTTTTTTGACCAAAAAGAAAAATATAGTTATATTTCCTAAAACAATTATTATATTCATCACATCAGTATATAAAGGTTGAAATTGAATCTAAATCATGTAATCTCTATAAATTAACAAATTAAATGAAATTTAATTAGAAAGTTGTGATTTATATTTTGAATTATTTTTGTCAGAAACATAAAAATAAACATTTTTTGTGAATATTTATAATATAACATAAAACCCTTAATATGAAGATAGCTATTGATTCATTATAACCATGAATGAAATAAAAATATATAGATATTTAAATTTCATAATTTTCATGATGATAATAATAAAAGACAATGGTTTGTATAAATAACACATACCATAAAGAAGTGGTGAATATGGAATGTCTTAAATATGTAAAAGTGTGTGGAAAATCCACTAAGAAGAATTTAGTGTGGACCAAAAGATATTTAACCTAATATATATTAAATAAAATTTTATTATAATATTATATAATAGTAATTTAAATAATTATTATTTCAATTATGATCAAACTAAATATTTTTACACCCATTTAATAATAATTAAATATTAACATCCTCATTTTCATTTGTTAACTATTTCATTTTTTTCAAGAGAATATTTTTTATTAGTTTTGGTCTATATATACTGATAATGGTTATATAATATATAGAATTTTAATCATTAAAAATATATAATATTTATTAGTTATATAAATATTCATACAAAAAATATAGATATAGAAAAAAAATAATTACCTCATTCATAGAGAAAGTAGGGTATACCTATGCATGAACACTATTTTCACTTTTCAAAAAATAGAACCCAAGAAAGATAAATAAACTTTTACCCTTTAGGAATAATTATTATATCATATATATCATATATATCATATATATTCAATAAATGAATCCTTATTTTCATCCACATATATCATAAAAAATGGATAACATCACTTCAAAGAGCTGGTAGCCCATATGTAAGGATGATCGATGTTATCATTTTCCAACTGATTGTAATGAATGAATTATGATCTAAGATTATAATTAAAAAATAGTAAATAAATAATAAGTATGAAATATAAATATTGGTAACATAAAAATTACCATACATGATTATTAGTGATGGAAAATTAATTATATCAGTATGTGGATGCAGAAAGCTGTATGGATATACGAGAGATACTTTCACATCACATTTGAGGAAAAAATTATTGATAAAGGTGGTTCCGTATTAATAATAACATTAAAGTATATTTATTATACTAATTATATTATTTTATGAACAATATCACCTATTTATAGAACTAAGAGGAATAAAAAATTGAAAATTTTAGGTAAGACAATTACCTCATCATTGGAAGGACGCCTTTAGATCCCTTTTAAAGGACACATGGAATTGTATTTTATGAAGACTAGAACCACTAAATATTGGATAAAAATATAAAAAGTGATCCTGTTAGGTTTTTTCAGGGTATAAGGATAAATGTAGAGTAATTAAGATAAACTAATGTTTCCCATCTACAAATGAGGGTAGTGGCATTCATGTAATTTTTTTAAAAGATTAAAGTATAATATTCTAATTCTCTAGCCAAATTACTAAAAAACGGATGTTGATTGATATATGATTTATTATATATTTAATTCAATCAACTATTAATATTTAAACATTATTATTAAGTGTTTTATACCTTATCGTTTGGTTTTACATCTTAGTTAAATAGTTTTATCCTTAATCGTGGTAACAAATGTATTACCCAGTTCATATAATAATTTTACGTATAGGATAAAAATGAATCATAAATGGAAGAGGGAATAAGTTTATTTACCATTTAATATTATAATTTTTATATTTCATTACTTTTATATATTCTAATAAATTTAATAAATATTATATTTCATTAAATTATAGTTATGGAATTTTTTCCACTATTCATAAAATATAAATTTAAGCACCACATAACATAAATTGAATATGAATAAAAAAATTTAAAGAATACAAGACATTTTATATATACCTAAAAAAATTTAAATGCAATAATTCATACAAATTGTATAAAATTAGTTATTTTTAAATTCTTTTATTTTTCTTTTCAATTTAATAAATAAAAACTATGTCAGTATTCCCTAATAGTTGATGGTAATTTTCAACAACACAAAATTAACAACAATACTATGATAAATAATTTTTAAAATTTAATTAATTAATAATTATAAATATACATAAAACCTTTTACTCTTTTCATAAAATATTATAGATTTTATATTCCAGAGAGTGACTTTTAAACAAAATCTTTTACTTAAATATTATTAAAGTCAAAAAAAATAAAAAATGGTGTCATATATCCATATTTTAAATATGTATATATACATGAGATATATAAACTCATATAATATTACAAGAGAAGGTGTCTTATAAATTTTAAATTCATGTCTCATAGTTTTCACAATATTTTACCTCTTTTACCCATATCAAGGAAAAACATGTTTTCCAAGGTTTCTTTTCAAGGTGACCAAAAAATAGAGATATTAAACAAATACTGAAAATAAATTTATTAAAAATGAATTAACTTTTCAATATTTTTTTCTATAAATTTATGATATTTATTTCTGATATAAACAAAAAGCACAATGAAAGACTGTTTTTAATAAAATGTATTTTCATGTAAGAAAAAGGCATTCAATCATAATTAAAAAATTAATTTTATTTCAATAAACATAAATAGATTACTCATAATATAATATAACTAATTTTACATTAAAAAATTATAAGAAAATTATTCTTTTCAAAATCTTTATAATTTTTTTTAAATATTTATTTTTACTATTTATCGAAAAATAAACAATTTCAGAGGATTAATAAAATATATTCCTAGCTAAGTTTTCCATGTTTACAAATAATATGAATAGAATTTTCTCAAATATATTTTATAATAGGTTCAACATATAAAATTTCATATTTTAAAAAAAATCACATTTGATGTAGACATATTTTTTATTATTAATTTATCTTTACAAAAAAATGAATTCTTATAAATAAATAAAAATTCATTGAGTATAACCTTTATAAATATGTGAAGTTTTTATTAAAATTATTCCCCACTAATTAAATATATTTTTTATTGCAGTAATATTTAAAAATTAATATTTAGTTTTTCATTTATGTTTGGTGTTGAATTTTTCAGACTATATCAAACGTAATATTTCATTTAAATCATTGAGTTCTATATTCAACCCCATTTAATAAATTGAATACTATTAATTAAAAATTATTATTGGTAATGAATGGTTTTATATTTCAGAATTTATATTCTGAAATAAAATATCCATAAGAGGTTAATTAATAATTCTTCTTGAAAGGACGTAACTAGAAATATAATGTAATCTATAAAAATAGATACTATGGTTTCAAAAAAGGAGAAAATTTTTTCAAACTAAAAATATGAATATTTTGGAAAGATAAGTGTCTTAATAATTATATAGAGTTATATTTAACATTTAACAAAAGAATTTAAATATTCATGAGAATGATAAGGACTGCAAAATCATTGATCAATTCTGTGTGAAAAACATGATCGATTCATCAGAAATTAACATAACTGGATAAAAAAATCAATGTTATTTTTCTATTATTGAGGGGTTGTTTTAATATTTTCATATATAACAGTATAAAATCTACTTACTAGATTTCATTTCATTTCATAATGAAATTCCTTCAATTGGTTGTATATAGATGAACTTCTACACTATATCTTTCACCATGAATTGAATATTCAAAAATAAATATTTCTTGTTGGAAGGAAAACAATTAAATTATTTTTATTATATTATCCTTATGTTAATTATAATTATTTCATTATATCACTAATTATACAAATATAAATTATAAAAAGTTGTACAATATAGATATGTAGAATACATAAATCACTAAAATATCATCTATAATATCCATAGTTTTACAAAATCCATTCCATAAATATATATCTATAAGACTCTTCTTAAATATATACTAATAAGACTAATAAAAAATATTGAAAGGATTTTATCTCATATAATTAAATTAGCTAACTGAAAATTATCTTGAAATAATTTTAGTCACTCATAATGTATGATAAAGAAATGAACATACTGAAAAAGGTTGGGAATCATCGCATTTATTAAAAAGGGGAGGAAAAACATACGTAAATCCCTTTTGAACTGTGTTAAAGAAGAACCCAAAACTATCCTGTGGGCCCATAGGTAGATATCCTTCTTATAAGTGTCTTGATAACACAATGGAACAATCCCAATTCCAAACTCGTGGAATGAAAGGAAATTATTCTAAAATACCCTAAAACCTAAGTGCAAAGAACATCAGAAGCCTAAGGCCCATCCATTTCATGTTCTAGAATTTTTCAAAACATAAAAATCTAGTATGAGAAGATCTCCACAAAGCCAACACTATAGCCAAAAGGCCACAACATCATAGCTCCTATAGTTCCATGACCCCCCCCCCCCCAACAGGAGCTTCCCCATTGAAATCACATAGATCATAGAAATTTACACCACACCTTAGATCTTTTTGCACAATATCATTTACATCCACCCTTGTAATTACTATAGGGTGTCTCTTTGTGATCACAAGTGAAAACACCGCTGAATAAACCAGATCTAGATCTCTATGTGAAGGATCTGTTCTGCATCAAACACATCAAAACATATCAAATCTAAATCATGAAATCTGCATTAGAACAATGACACAAATGTAATAAAAAAATTATGGAAGACACTACCATTATAAATTTACATACCTTGATCAATTACACTACAAAATAAACAAATAATTTCCATAAATAAATTCATAATAAAATAATATATTATTTAAGAGGATAATTAACCTGTTATTCCTTAAATAATCTCTTATAATATTCCATTATACTTCCATTAGGTTAAAACTTTCCCTTATATATGATTATTGTTTGATTTGGTATATCAATTATAATTTCATTATTGATAATATGTATAAAATGTTTGTATAGGTAGAGATAATCAATTCCCAGAATCACATCAAATATCACTAAAGAAGAAACAATAATGTTTTCATAGGGCTGACTCGTATATAAATCATCATAGAATATTACAGCTTAAATTAGAGGACAAGGGTTCCCTAATTATCTTTATTCACTTTTTTTTGTGATTTCATAGGATTTATCTTTATACTTTGACCACAAAGGATATTGTGGAATATTATACTCATTTCCCTTTGGAGAAGGGTGTTGATTTTTATAATGAACAAAAATTTTAATTTTACAACACTAAAGTGTGACTGCTGTAATTTAATGATCTCTCTCTCCATTTATTTAATTTTTTGGCCTATTCACATCACTTCATTGTTATTTTCCTCAATACCATTACATACCTCACTTTAATCATATTATTTTTCATTTTATAAATTCACTAGAGTTCATGTTCTTATATTCATTGATGTAGTATTTTAAAATATTTTATTCCCTATATGTGACAAAAACTAGAACTTACATGAAACCCAATATTCCTTTCATTATCATCACTACAATGAAGGTTTACATCATAAAATTTAACGTTGAGAGAAAATAGAAACATGTATTTATATATCCAAAATTTAATTGTGTATAATAAAATTTTAAGAGTGGTTTTAAATCCTTAAAAGAATCAATAATTTTTTTGTTGGATCATGATTAAACCATATGAATGCCTTTAATGTATTATAAAACATGGAACATTGGTACATATATATATATATATATATTATCCATATACATAAATTCAAGGAAGTACTTTTTAATTTTGGAAAATATAATATGAGGGATGGATAACATGAAAAATATATTATTAAAATATTAACATCACATGGGGTCATTATCATCTTATTTACATGTTTCCTTTTTATTATGACACCATTGACTTGTTCCTCCATCCATATAATGGATGGATAGGATATCTTTTCCAATTTATTATAATTATCAAATATAAAAAACATTAAAATAATATTGATCCATTTCGTTGCAACCAGTTGATCAGAACACACATTGAAGGAAGGAGGATATTGTTAAATAAAATATTCAATAGAATATTTCACCCACCTCGGTTCATTTAGAAGTTTAACAACATTTTTGTTAACTATCATAGCTTGAGAGAGTTGAGTGATAATATTCACAAGATATTTCATTGAATATAATAATCTATATGGTTACTCATTAAGATATTAATTTCATTGTCCATCTTATCAATTTTTCACACAATTCTTTTACGTTCTATACACTGGATAATAATAGAATGTTTAGTTTGAGCAATAATATTCATTGTGAGAAATCATATAATTGTAAAAAAAATTATAGTATTTGTAAATAATAAAATAATGTTTTCAATCCAGGAGACCATATATGAAACATATTAAATAAATTTTTATCATCTATTAATATCCTTCATCATAGTTCATAAGGAAAATTCAATTTAAACCAAGAATATACCCCGTATGAGTTTTAAACTTAGTGAATAGTAAGGTAAAATCACCATGGACTAGAATGATGGTCATGATATACTCACCTAACACTTTTTAACATCAATTCATATAGATAAATATCTTCTAATTCCACATCCACTTTTTGAAACCATATGAAGATGTTTTACAATGAAAACAAAATAATTACTTCATTAACAAAACCTAAAGATACTTTCATTAAATTATACATATCCCACTATTGATCACTATTTTATTCTCATCCTAATATCCATATATTAACTAAACCATTTTATAATACCAATTATAGTGACCCATACATTTTATACATAAATATTAGATAATTTTAGATAAATATTCAGCATATAACATTTAAATAGATACCGTAGCCATAAAAGTCTAGTGACATTATAGGAAATATATATCATCATATTTTTCCATGAATGATAATAAAAAATTACCACATAGAAAAAATATTATGTAAACCAAACTTATAATGTTTCGTCTTAAACTAGTGAAGGAATAAAAAAAGAATGGGTGAACTCAAATTATGTATAAGGTTTAACAAAAGAGATATAAATAAATAAACATACATGAGAATAAGATAATAATAAGGGTATGTGGCCATGATAATAAATTAAAATTTTCACATCTAATATTTCATAGATAATAAACATGTTTTACTATATAACACATTATCATAATACCAATAAATATTCATAAGATTTTGGAATAAAAAATAATTAGTCTTGAATGAGGAGATCATAAAATATACATATTAATGGTGAAAAAACAAAATATTGAAACACTGTGAACATGTATAAATAGAAAAAGGTTCACTAATAATTTTACGGACATGATATCAACACCACTAAAAAATAAAAATCATGAAAATTAGGAGACGCATAATTTTTTAGACCGGAAAACCAGGTTCACACTAAATAAAATAGCCCTGAAAACTAGGTCCATGCATAAAAGTTTATTATGAAATAAGGTTCATGTAAAAAATATATATATCAATATTTATATTTCATTACCTAATAAGTTTCAGAGATATACAATTTCATACCCATGTATCACATGATTATAATCTATTAATATATGCTCTATAGGAACCTAATTCATTTGTCATATATTATAAGTTGTGGGAAGGGAACAGATTTATGAAACACTTTCCCATAATAATTAGAAACAATCCATAAATATATTAAGTATTTTATCATTTTATAATGACTCTATTAATGTAAGTGTAACATAAATGGATTTAATCTTAGATGGAAATTACATTAAATGATTATTTGGAATATTTCTCGACAAAAATATGGTTTTTACCTTGAAATAACTTCCTTAAAATATTAAAATTACCTAAATATTAATGAAATCTATTTCTTTATAAATAACCATAAAAATTGTAAAGGAATACAAAAAAAACATATGTTTTCTTAGTAATGGTAAATTCCATTCATGTTAAACACATTAAAAAATTCTTTATTTCTCATTTTTTGTAAAAAGGAACAGTTACATCATACACAAAACAACAAAAAGGTTAAATTTAATTCATTTTGGAAAATCTAATAAATGGTGGAAACTAATTTAAAAATTACTTTTAGATTCATCAAAAAATTCTTAAGAATTGTTTTTATAAGACATATAAGTCAAACAAAAATGATTTTCGACAAAAGGGATCAATAAAGACAAAATTCATTAAAAACCTTTTTTAAATCAATATATTAATGTAATGGAGTAAAATCAGTGTAAAAATATTATATATATATATATAACTATATTGAATGAAAAATAATGAAATTCTTGAGAGTTCAATTAGGAAATTTCCTTATTTAACCATTATCATAAACTATCCGAGTAAAACATGAGACCCTAACAAAAATCTTTTACCACTTCGATAACTTTTGAATAATGATCACATATAAATAATGAACAATATAATGAAATTTATATCCAATAATTTTCATTATATTAACTAAAAAATACACTCATGGGTATTGTTTACACCACATAAATTAAAAATAATTTGAATACGGTGTTTATCTCATTAAATTTAAAGTATGATCGAAATCCCGATTTTGTCCACATTTATAATAAAGTTGTGTTTAATATAATTCTATAAATTTGGAATTTACAAAAATATAATATCATATATTATCCACTTATAATATATCAAGACCCATTTATTGATAATTACTTAATAATGTCTTCATTTAGGCATGTTAATGCTATTTAAAATATTTTACTACTACATGTAAGGTATTTTCATATAATTTTTTGTCGAGCTTGAAGGATAATTGTTCTGTAAAAAGAGAAAGCACGGGTTCCCTATTAAATTTGTGGAGAGTGCCACTATAGGAATTTAATAAAAAATAAAAATATAACAAAATAATTCAAATGAAAAATCAATCCAAATTTCTATATATATGAAGCTACAAGAATGATTTAGTTGAAATCATATCATAAAATAATATTTGGTAAGGATTATGTGGCGTTTTAGCCAATGTATTTTTGTTTAAACCCATATTTTATAATTTTTAACCATAACTATAGGTATAATGTTTTTGAAAATATAGGGATATAATTTTACTTATAGGGAAATAATTGAATCATTAATCAATAAGAGAAGAAAATTTTGAACAATTATTTTCACACATTTGATATTCCAGGATTTTTATGATTTTGAATTAATTCAATTAAAAATAATTTTTCATAAAATATTATTAATATCATTTTGGACACTATTATTAATTTATTCTGAACACAACATAACAAGAAATAAAATAAAATCCAACCCATTCAAAAATATCTAATATGTTATATTTATCTACAAAATTCATATAACATAATAATTCACGAAATTTAAATTAATTTTTATATTTTAAAAATATTTTTTATTATTTTTTAGATTAATTAAAAATATATTGTTCTGTCATTGCATAATCACTTTGTGTAAATTCTCAATCACTAAAAAAATAATATACCTTGAAAAATACAATTAATTTTTCAATAATTGAAGTATATAAAACTAAATATAACCTCTTTCTAACATTATGATTAATTATTAGAGATATCATATTTAAGTGGGTAACATTTTTCAATTTTACTTTTACATAAATATTATAATGATCAAAATTAATGAAAAATGGAATCAGGTTACAATTTTTTATAATTTTAATATATATTTTCAAAATAATATTCATCCAATACGAAACAAAAAAAATTGAGAAATTTTAATGCCTTATAAAGACATTCTAACCCTATTTTACTCATAATACCCTTATTAAGGTGAACAATATTTAAAAGTGATACTTTGACTAATGAAAAAAATAAAAGGGATATATTTTCCATAAATGGACACATGATTCCAAATAATGAAACAATAATTCAATATTTTTTACCAAAGACATTCCAAATTAAATTAGAGATGAAAACCCAAAACACATTGAAATACATTTTCACATAAAAATTCCATTTTAAATTCTATTTTTTTACCAATTTTTTTTGTAAAATTTATTTTAAAGGAATTCATTGTATTAGTCATAGTATAAGATAAATAAAATAAATTTGAAACCATTTAAAAAAATTTAAATTTACAAAGGATTGAAAAAAATACAAATTACAATAAACATCATTATTTATTTACTATTCAATGAAAAATCAACATTTTATGAAAATTCACAAAAATTTACTATAATATAATATTAACATGTTCATTTCAGAAATTAATTTCGTTTAATAGTTTTTATCAATATGTATTGAAAATACATAAATAGACTGTCAAATAGTATAACATTAGTGGGAAGAAAAAATATTAACATAGAGGAATAAATAAATTCCGAAATAATTATTGATTGTAAGATAAATAATTGAGCATGAGAATGTTCATTATAATGAGGGAGTTACAACCATATAACATTAGTAAAATGAGGTTTGAAATAGACAATTGATTTATGAAAATTGATCCCAGTATGATAACATTTTTTTCAAGATCCATTTCCAAGAGTTCAGGGATTCCTTTTCAATCAACATTGTGGACATGAGAAATTATAATTACTTAATATTATTCATTTTCATATGTAATATTTCTTCCATTAGTTTTTTATTGATGAATTCCATATCTTATATTAGTCCATGAAATTATTATTCAAGGTGCATTTTTCATTCTTGAAGTAGTAAAATTAACATTTAATAGATCATAACATCCATAAAACTAATATATGTCATTCCTTATGTTTTTTTTATCAAAAACCAAATGGTTATAAGTATTTAACCAATATTGAAAAATACAAGACCTTAATTTCAAAATCATCAACATTAGAACCCAAAGTTCGGCTTAATCTTTTCCATATATAATTAACATTAAGAATCCTCAGAAATTTAACTAACCATGAATGAAACCTAAATATTAGAATTATTTTATCCCATATCCTTAAATTAACTACATAAAAGTTATCTTGAAAAATTTTTATTCACACATAATTTCTCATACTAAAATGAATATAATTTAATCATATATTCCCAGAGATATGCTAATAATTTCCAAAAGTATAGTCACAAAAAATTAATATATTATTCAGAAAGATAATTGCCCTTTTAATCCTTAATGAATAAACTATATTAGCCAAAAATATTTCTACATGGCTCATCCATGATCTAATATTGGATTATATGAGGTTTAATAATTTCAAATTCGATTTACAAATTTCACAATTTTAGGGAATTTATGGATAGAGGTAGATAAATGCTCTAAATCACATCAAAGTTCAGTAAAGGATTTACAATAATATTCTATTAGGAATTATTCATACAAACTTTTGATTATAATCCCTATCTGTGTAGTGGAGGATAAGTGTTCCCAAATTATCATCACTCACATCAGGTATTATAATTGCACAAACATTCAATTTATACTTTATTTTTAGAGGTTATGAAATATTATTACCTTAATTTTTTCATAGAGTAGGGATTTGATTCACAAAATTCCCAAACTCCATAAATATATATAACTAAAGTGTGAGTGTTGTATTTTATAGATATTTATCTCTATTCATAACATAAACTGGACTATTCATATCACATCGACATTATATTTTCTGAAGGTATGGATTCTTAAACATAAAACATATTCATATCACTATGAATAATTATCCTCAGTACTTGTTCTAATGTTTTTGGAGATAATTGGGAAGAAAGTTTTTCCTTCCAAATTTTTACATAACACTAGATCTTCCTTGAAACCCCATCTTCAATTGCATATCACAAAAATCATAAGGGTTTTCAGTTTCCATTTAACGAACCCAACTCTAGAAAACTGAAGATGGTTTCTACTTTAGTACATGGGATTTTATAAAAGGGGTAATACATTGATAAACTAATCATTATAGTGATTTTGGAAAACTATGTAAAAAAATGATACTCATTTTACAATGATAATATAAAAAATATCATAAAAAATAAAATGCTTAACATCCTAGAAACGAATACAAAAGATTTAACTTCAAAACCATTGGAAAGGAAAAATAAATTGGGGTAAGATGAAATGATTATTAAGTTTTATAAACAATGTATGAAATAATGATCCAATAAAAAATAATTAATATATAAATATAACAATTGAATATGTGTTTCATTTTGCCAACAAACTGAGAATTAAATTCATCCGTATATAATAAAATTGAGAAAATATCCTATAAAATAATAATAACTAAATTCTCAATGTTGTAAATTTGAAATTATAGGAAGTTATTATCTCATAAATAAAGTTAATTTTAAAATAATTATATTTAACAAGACAATTGAAAACCACTAGGTGAAGTCCCATCTGATTTGGGAAACATTTTTTTCTTATTAGACTTATCAATGCGTTGAGGGGATATCTGTTATAAGACCCACCCCCATAACATTTACAAGTCCAACACAATCCACATTTATAAAATAATAAATTTAATTCGTGAATAATATTTCATTTCATAAGATATTTATCATTGATTAAATAACATGAATTTTTTAATTTTTCCTTTGTCAAATTACATTTGCTGTAAACATTGTATGCAAGAAATGTTTTAGGTTTAGTAAATGTTCATATTCATTATACAAAGAATACTTATAAATAATAATTTAAAAAAATTACATAATGAATAAAAAAATTCATGTTAAATATATCATAGTTTTATTATATACACGATGAAAAGGAGAAAAAGTTCATATTGACAAATATTTCTCAATTAAATGAAACATGAGCCAAAATCCATTACAACACTCAAAACATTGAAATGAGAATCATTATATTAATATATTATGTGTATGAAATTTAAATCCACATAGAATAATTTTAAATAAAAAATATTATAATTTTAAGTTAGTATACATATATTCTTATAATATCAAAGGAAAATTAAAAATTAACATAACCCCATGAAAATGACATTGGGTTATGAAATTATTTACCAATTGGTAACATTCTTGTAAAAAATCGATGAAATAGTTCAAATTTAGTATTAATATTCCATTAATTATAATTAGTATATATATATATATTAAATTTCAATGGGGAATTATACACACCAAATAAATGAAATTAGGTGTATACCATTATAATATTTTTCAATAAAGTGTAATTGATATTAAGTTAGTTACCTTATAATTCCTTTCAATTGAACATTATTTATCCTCCAATATTTTTTTAAAAATTATTATTATTAATTTATAATCTATCTATAATAATATCATATATCATCAACTTATAACATTTTACACCCATTTATTGTTAATATTTGATTATATTCATTGTTTTGGGTGTTAATTTCCTTGTTTTCTCTTGTGTTTTTTTGTAATGAAAATTCCAATTCATTTCATAGGATATAGATACAAAATAAGAATATTAATATTAAAATTATAAATATCATATTTACTAAATATATAAATTATTGTAATCAAACTCTATGGTTTTACAAGTAAAATGAATTTCATCACTTCATGTAGACGGTTGGTCATATGTAAGCAAGGGTGAGGATATCATTCCATTATCGAGTTAAAGAGTAAAGAAGTGTGGGAAATAAAAATTATAAAAAATTTATATAGTTATATATATATCACATAAATTCATTAAATGTATCCTTATTACCATTCATGCAATGTATTTGTGAAAAACGAATCGCGTCACTTCATGAGGGGGTAGTGCACCGTACACACGAGCGATGTTATCAGAGTATAAGATAAATGAAAATTAAGAAATTATATGGGATGTTATAATTAAATAAGTATAATAATATCATAAATATCCTATAATGGTTTCAAATAAATCATTATATCCATACTTTATGTGACTTAATAGAAAATTAATTATATAGTTTCGCGAGGTGGTTGTTCACTGTACATACGATCGACATTTTCATTTACCAATTTATAGAGGATGAGATGGATATAGGTAATTAAATTAACATTATAAAATATATTTATATGTTGGATAAATGTAATATTATATTATAATTATTCAAAATGATTTTATGGAGGTGAAATAAAAAATAAAATTAAAAATATCCTTTAAGAACGTTACCTCTTATTCAAGGAACTTTGTTTTTATTGCACAAAAATCATTCATATGATGGATTTCTGATCAATAAAAGGGATAAGGGAATTTTTAATGCAGTAATTTTATGATTTTATCAAGTATTTTCCAAGAAAAATAACATTTTATGTTTGAACAATATAGGATATTGGGTGACATATTGTAAGTGGGGGACAAAACACACATGAAATTTTTTAAATGATTCAATTACTCCACTTTTTTATCATCACCAAAGATAATAAAATGAAATATTATAAAAATAAGTGGATATAATTCATATATATGATTATTAAATGGATTTTGGACGTGATTTTTGGTCACATTAATCCTTATCGTGTTAGTTTAACACACAGGTAAATCATTTATTACCTTAAACACAATTATTAATTTTTTCAACATTAACAATTAATTATGATCACAAATTTAGATTAACATATTATATAATATAAATTAATATTATTCCAAATATAGAATAAATTTTTACCTATTCATTTCATATAAATTGCAGAATTTGATTTAAAATTATTCTTATAGGCGCAACAAAAAATGGAGGTTTTCAATGAGAAAACTCTCATTGTTTTAGAAGATTTTTAAAATCAAAATTCAATATGATATTTATTATAATTACCTAAAATAGATAAATTTTATTTTAATTAACATTATATTACATTAAAACGAATTTTTTGTTTAATTTTACATTTATATATATTTAAAAAAGGTAGTTTTTATTAAAAATTATTATATTTCACAACACATCAAAAAATGAAAAATTTCACACACAAAAAGATTCATCCAAGAATTATTTTTATATGATGATTTAAAAAAGTATTTTCATTTTATAAAATAAATTTTCTAAATGTTTCCGAAATTATTTTAATCATAATTGTGCAAGAATAATGAATACTGTATTCTTAAAAAATTAGTTTTTCAGAAACCATTTTTTTCTATGAAATGATTTTTACTATTATTTTATATCATAAGATATACATTTAAATAATTTAATTCATGTATAAACCATATAATATTAAAATTTTATTTATTACTATTAATATTCTCCAACGAAGTGGTTATGTTATAATTTTTATATATAAATGATATTTTAATATATTATTTTCATTTAAATGTGGTGTAGTGTGCATCACTAGCTATCAATGAAATTGAATTTATTTAGGAGGAAATAATTCATAATGTCCCATGGTGTTATATTATTACCGCCTAAAAAATTAACCATTACAATGTTTGGATATTTCCTTATAAATAGATGTGGGTATTTCATCTTCATAACATCCTATGGTTCCCATGTTAGTTCCTCTATTTAGAGATTTCTCTAAAGTACATTTAACAAACGAGTCAACCTATTAATCAATTAGTTCTCTCCACTATCATGAATATATAGTGGTTTATTGAAGAATCATTTACTATTTTCAAATTCTATTTCATCAATGTTTAGCATACGTGTTTTTTTCTAGATTGTAATTTCATAACAACAACATTTAAAACACATCATGTACTATTGAGACACATGGAAGCATTTTCAAATGATATAAAACACCTCTAATAATCTAAAGTACTTAACAGTGTCTAATGTACCTAGGGAATATATTTCCATTATTTTAAAAATTAATAAATAATTGTATTTAAATAAATTCATGAAAACATGATCCACCATATATAATTCAAAATCCTACCTCTGATTATCAGTATAAAAATTATCATACTTTTAGCGGCTTTAATGTTAACATGAATAGTATTTATAATTTTTTATTTCTCTTAAAAATATCTATTAATTTAATTTTCTTTTCACCTAAATTATCCAATGGAAGTTGTTCAACGATATGTTTCTATATATTTTTTCATACAACCCCATTTTAATACTTGAATAAAAAATATTGTATTTGGAAAACTCTACCAATAGTAAATACCGATCCCACATGTATTAAAAGTAATCTGATAATGATTGAAAAACATATTATATTTTTTTAATATTACATTTATATTTTCCATCATTTTTAGTATGGAATTAAGTTCTCAAATGAAGCTCAATATCAAGATCCATCTAAAGACTATTCTATAACTTCAATGAAAAGCGGGGATCACGATCAAACATAATTGAATGTGGTACACCCTAAATTATAAAAAAAAGTATTAATATAAATCCTTCAAAACCATTGAATAGGTAAAATATCTCCAATATTGTTTAAATTTGAATATTTGGTTAGGAAATCAATGATAACCCATATTGAATAACGTCACCAAACCCACACTACTGGATCCGATGAGGAAATCATTAACATTACATTTTCGGATTTGATATCGATGAAGTTGACTGAATTTTTACTCTCAAATAAAATTGATTTCAAAATGATTAATTTCATCACTAACATTATCAATAAATTTTAGGTTTTCATTTTTAGATAATTATGAATAACTCTTTCATAAACAATTCGAATTAATTTAAGATAATATATTTCCCACTATAACAATACCTTTTATTCTATATTATGTCAATAACATAGAATATATGAAACAATTATAGATTTAATTTATTCAATATAGTACCTTATAACATGGGTAAATGTAATCATAATAAGGTTGATCTCAAATCATCATCATTGGTAAAGATAAGGACTAACAATTAAATGTCATCAGTGAGTACAATAAGAGAATAAGGGTATGGTGAGCTAGAAAATATAAATGAGAACAATAAAGGATTATTTATACCCATAAATATCTAGATCATTATATAGTACAATGTGTAAATGGGATTTAACAATGAAATGTGTCATTAGAATCAATAATAACGAGCCATGTGGTATAAATCTTGATCAATGGAAAATTTTACATCCCCTAGAAATAAAAACAATTATGTGTTAGTATCTTGGGACAAAATCTTTATAGGATAATTACAGAACCCTTATTTAACCCTTATAAAAGGAAAACCCATATGATCAGCATATAGTATAATTATTTAGAGAACATAATCATTACCCAATAAATTTCTTTGTTATTTTGGCACATCCATCCTATAAGAAATAATGGGATCACATAATGCTTTATTGGTTCACCCATCATATAAAACATTCCCATGAACAAATATGAACAAAGTAAAAAAGATCATTAATATCTTCATAAAACCCATAAGAACAATAATTATTCCTCTTATAAATTCATAATCCCATGGAAAAAAAGAATTTGATAATGATATATTTCAAATATGATTAACTTGGGGAAAAAAACAAGATACAAACAAATCTCATTAAATCGTGATTAACCATTGGAAAATAAATGGGTTCTATGATAATCTCTTTGAAACATGATTAACATGTGAAAGTAAAATGGGTTCCATAACAATATCTTTGAAACATTATTAACATATTTAAATGAAATGTGTTTCATGACAATCTTTTTAAATCATGATTTCCTAATGAAAAAGAAATGGTTCCCATAACAATCTCAAAGAAACATGATTAACCAATGGAAAAGAAAGGTTTTCCATATCAATCGATTTGAAACATTACTAACCTATGGATGATGAATAGTTTACATAATGATATCTATGAAACATCATTAACCCATGAAAAATAAATTAGTTCCATAACTATATCCTTGAAAATTGATTAACATAAAGAAAATAAATATGTTTGTAAACATCATGAAATCATAAACATAAACCATCAAAATAAATAAAAATAATGTTTTTGTTGGACCGTGTCCCCATTTAAGCATATATAACATCCAAGGTGGTCATAAAAGATAGAAAATGATTTTTCAAATATTATTTTTAACATTTCATAAGAAAAACTTCCAATAATTGAAAATATCTTTCAAAAACTAAAATATTGTACAATATTTTGGAAATCCTTTTCATTGAAAAAAACCTTGAAATTTTAAAAACAAATATTTAAAATCATTAAAAAAATTTCTTGAGGAAAATATCATTTCAACATTTAAAAATACTTGTTAGGACATAAAACATTTTCAAAAACCATTTTAATAAAATTAACCATGAAAATTATAATTTATGATTCAATGATAATAATTTTTATGAAATTGAGTAATTACCTTCATATCGTACATGTTATAAAAAATATTTCTTTCACATTTTATGTAAAATTCAAATGCTATTTTTTCAGAAAAGGACATTATAATTTCATGAAAAACATATTTTAAAATGTAAAATATACATAAAATTGTCTCCAAAAAATATTTGAAGAAATATAATAACATTTTTAAACAGTTATAGAAAATATTGGTTTTAATGAAAATAGTTTTCAAATGATGATACAAATAATGGTGATTTTTCATATATATGTTTTTTGGATGGTTATGTATATAAATAATTGAAAATGAATGGAAACATATATTTTAATGACATAAACATAAGAGAGTAAATTAAATGAGTTTCTTGAGATATGGATCATAATATTTAATTATCGACTGTATAAATAGAAACACCCCTAATAAAAAATGATATTGTATCATACAACCATTTCCATTTTGGAATCATTGAATCATAATACCATTAAAATAATACAATTAAATTAAACATAAAAATCTTTAAAATAATTAAATTATTTAATATCTTGTAAATTGGGTTTAATATACACCTTATTAAATAATATAGGTGTATAACATAAGAGATTTCTCAATTGAAGGTAAATTGATACAAAAATACCCTTACTACATTAGTATCATCTGAACTGTTACCCTCATGAAAGATATATTGTCAGATGGAAATTTAAATACTAAAACAATTAATGAAAATAAAACTAAAATATATTCATTAGAAGTATATACTCCACATAAAATAAATTTGGGTGCAATATAGCATGTGTCACACAGTAGAAAAAAGTGAGATGAAAATACATTACCTTAAGTCCATATTTTCCTAGAATGTCATTCAACTCCTATATAATAAGAATAAATATATCTTATTATTTCTTAGTAAAATTTTCTATTTTTAGTAAATTATAAATAAATCAATTATTTTTTTCTTATAAATGACACATATAAATATTTAATCGGTTTGTCCCACATAAGGTGTTTTGAGATGTTTGATCAAATTCAGTGTGTTGACCTTGTAAAATGAGTTAAGTATTTATACATATCCATAATTATAATCATAAAATAATTATCATTTTTATTTAACAATTATACTTTCAAATCCATTCATGGAAAATGGTTAGAAAAAATAAAACAAGTTGCGATCATAGAGATAGTAGGTCGTACAAATGCATGAGTAAAATTTCAATTTATTAATGATCATTAGGGAAATAAGTTATGTATTGTTTTAACAATTAAAAATTGAAATAATATCACAAATATTGTATTATTAATTTAAATATAATTAAATATATAACTACTAGGATGTTTTTCTAAAATAATAGTTTCATATCTTCATTAAGTAAGTAGTCCACACGTACACGAACGATGTTAAAATTTTCTTTGTAAGAAAAAAGGATATATTTAGAATTTTGTAAATGTCATTAATATCAATATTATTTCATTTATGTCACATATATTCATTTACATTATCCTTATTACCTTCCATGTAAAGCATTAGTGAAGACCGTATCACATTGCTTCAAGAGGTTGTAGTTTGTTCTAAGCAGAAGTGATATTACCATATCCCTTATAGAAAGGAAATAATAATAAAAATTGATATCATAGCTCTATATTTATTAATAAAACACAAATATCCTATGTATATAACTATTAAAATATGTGATATGAGACAATGGAAAATGGTTGACATCAGTTTTGAGGTCTTAGTCTTCCACACACAAGAATAATGATTTCGTATCCCATTTTATAGAAATAAATATGAATTTAGGTTATAAATTTAATATAATTACATTTAATTATATAATATATATAATTATTATAATATTATCATAGTTTATGAATATTTTAAAGAGGTGGAATAATAAAAAAAACATAGTTATGAGATTTTCCACTTCTCAGACCACCATATTAGGATTATAAAAAAAGTACTCCTACAATGAATTTAAGAAAAAAAGGCTTATATGATGAGGGTATGGATTTTGGTAAGTGATATGGGTGGGGATTTTCAAAACCAAAATGGTTTTATGGATTGATTAATAGAGTATTTGGTTACATTTAATAAGTGATGTAAGTGGCACACTTGAATTTTTTGGAATGAAAAAGTTATACGCACATTTTTCACATGCCAAAAGGATCCAAAATGGAGTATTATTGAAATATATATATTAAAAAGTACAAATATAATATTAAAATTAATTTTAAAAAAATAAATATTGTCATGTTGACCATTATATTTTTAGTATAACCTCCCTTTAAAACCATTTTGACCTTACCAATGGTAATTAGTTTTTAATTATTTTGTGATTCAGTATAAAAACTATTAAGTTAAAATTGTTATAAAATATAAATGATAACTATTAGAAATATTTAATTAATTTTATAAAATTCAAGTCACATATGTTACATAGTTAAATTTTAAAATTAAACATTCAAATGTGAAGAAAAAGAGGGTTTTAAAGAAGTGTATTTTCATGGAAATGATGATTTTATATTAAATATTAAACTAAATAAAATTATGTAATTAAAATTAAATTAATATTTATATATATATATAATATAAATATTAATTAAATAATTCCCAATTAAGTATTTTTTATTAAATTATAATAGAGAAACATTATGCACATTAAAATAGATTTTTGGGAGAAAAATTATTTTTAGACACAATAACTAACTTATATGAAAATCCAATATATTTCTCATTAAAAATAAACAATATATATTAAATATAACTAAATAATACTTATTAATATTTAATTTATATTAATATCATAATAGTGCATTAATATTTCTTGATTTATTAAAAAGAAATGACATTTTTACAAAAAATCAATATTTTTCAGTATTCACTGAAAAATACATTTTTTCTATATAATAAAATAAATAATAAAATTCAATTTTGATATTATGATTTCAAAAATTAATTTCATTTTATCAAATATATTTTATAAAATTTACAAAAATTATTTATAAGTTTTTTTTATGAAGAAAAATAAAATTCATTTAGAAGAAAATGTATTTTTAAAGAATAATTATACATTACTAAAAATCGATTATTTTGTTACTAAATTTTATTCAATAATTTATATTATGTATGAAATTTATATATATATATATATATCATAAATTAGTTAATACTATAAATATCTTCCATTTTAATGGTTTGATTATAATGGTTATATATTTCACGGGTCATTTAAGCTTCGTGTTATGTGTCGAATACGATATAGAACATAGTTTTGTTTACTAAAATCTAGAAGTGTTACATTCTCCCCCCCCCCCAAATTTCATTTTCATAATTTTAATTTTATTTTGTTAATAAATTTTTGGACTTCTGGTAACAAATTGTTTGTAAACCCATGTAAAAATGGTTAATAAGACATCCTCTTCATAAGATATAAATGGACATATAATGGTCATCTATGAAACACATACTATGAATCAAAATAAGAGTATATAGGTTGGAAATTAATATTTGGACTTGTAATAGAGTCATAATTCCTATATAATGATATGTAGTGGTTTATATTATTATTCACATGAAATTTAATGATCAAGATAAATTCAAAAACCACGAAAATGTAAACCAAAAATGGGAAAAACATGTCATTTATTTCAACATAAATTATGATCATAAAAAATTTTAAATCCTTTTTTGATTTTGCAATAATTCAATTAACATCTAAACTAATCTAATAATGAGATATAGTAATTTGATGATTATAATTTCATCCTTTATCAATTTCCACCACTATCTCATCTTTTGATCCATACGATGAGTAATCATGATGAATATTTTTCATTACTAAAGCTATGAAATTAAATTTTAAAGGAAAAAATAATTATAATATTGATAATCAATACATTACACAAATATTCAGACAATATCCAAAACCAAAATGGTAAAAACATGTTAATATTTTAACCGAAATTAGTTTTCAGTGACTCATGTTTTTACCTGAAAGAATTTGAAATATTTATTACAATATATCTGTAGCCAGGAGCTGAGTTAGAATCAAATTTTAAGGCACGGAATGTCTTAGTATGGTGATATCTAAAATAATAAATATATATTATCCATCACACGTAGTTTCTTTTCAACCATTGAATCAATACTGGGTATATTCTTAGATTGTAATTCTGAGACCGCTATTGAGTGATGAAAGTGTGGTGTTTTTCCAAGGCGAAACATATTGATTGTTAGCATCGAGTGTTAGGGTGGGGAAAAAATTCATTATGATCAGTGGATGTTTATTCATATAATAAAATTAAATTAATATTCCCTCCCCCTCACCCTTGGTGAGAATGGCATGATCCCCATCCCTTCCCCCTGGACCCGAAGATGACAAGAGGACCCAATCAAGTAAAAGTTGAACCGCTGATCTATGATCTCGATGGTAATCATTCCCGGATTGTATCTTACTTACTTCAAAGTATCTTAAATAGCTTATATTTAGTCATTTTTCCATGATGATTGAAGATTTTTCTTGTCCAAACCTTGTTTTGGTGCACTTTTTATGGTTGTTGTTCCCATATACAATTGTTAGGGAACCAATGAGTGTTGATCTGTGTGTTACAGGTAAAATAGGGGTGATTAAGAATGATTATAGGGAATGTACCAAGAAAATTAAAATATACATGATTTTTATTACTATGGATAAATCTATGTGTTCTTTCTGTTCAATGAATATGAATTTTGGGGACTACACATCCTATACTTAGGTTTCAAACCCAGTAGTGACGCTAAGTCTTGTGGCCACAAGACATGGCCAAAGAGGTTGTGTAAATGTTCATGGTCATCTAAAATCACAATGTCAAATTACGAAACATGGGGTTATATACATGGAATGGAAAAAATACATGGGCAAGAGGGAAGGTTTTTGAGGACACACCATGTACTATGGTACACGCTATGTTTGAGACAAGTCTAGTCGAGTTGTGTGATCGGAAGACACATACAGGGCTCGGGTGAGGTAAGACACATTGTGTACATCATTTACATTTCATTACATAAAAATTTCTTTTTAAACCATGCATTGATTAAGAAATTCCATGAGTTCAAGCAGGGTTATAAGTCATGTGGACATTCTTACAAGTCTTATAGTACTTTTGGGAGGACAATTCACCATTTTATCTCCTATGGTGGTCGAATTCAGGATTGTGATTATTCTTTCTTGAGAAGTTCTCTACATAGAACATGATAGTGTCCTGAGTTTAGGACCTGAATATACAGTGAGAGATGATGTTGTGGGTCACCTCGGATGGCAACGTTTGGACCAGAAATAGTTGAGTAAGTCCCTTGGTATATTCTTATGAGGGTATAAGTGATATTATGACCACAACATAGGATTGTGATCACCTTAATAGGATGATCTTGGATAGAGTACTTTCATCCCTCTAAATAGGTTGGGGAAGGATCATATATCTTATCATTGTAGATTCTTCATCCATTCTAGGAATTTGGGGTGGTCTCCTATAATATTTTTCTTTCCTAGATCACGTTTTTAGTATCTCCGTGACCAACACTACATATAATGAGATCCCCTATATAGCGGTAAATCTAAATAGGGTCAATGGAATCATCAGGAGTATGGTCCCCTACATATCTAGAAATTTTCATTAGAGTTATGTTATCTTCGGATATATGATCCCATACTCAGATGAATATTTATATAGGATTATTTCATCATTAGTTATAGGAACCCCTGCATTAGGATTTTCACTTGGTGGAGAATTGTAATCTTTGTTTCCAACAATACGTGGTTAATGATCCCCTATCTGAAATATATGATCTCCAGTTTTCATATTGGGTTAGGGAGTCTCGTAATGGATCAAGGGAATAATCCACTTTCTAAGAGATGATATATTTTGGGAGTCCATTAGGGTTCGTAGCATCCCCCATCAAGGATAGTTGAGATCCCTTATTTGAGTTTCGTGATCCACTAGGTTACAGTGTCACTTCTTTCATGGAAAGATATTACTAGAATTTTCTCTCAAATGCATGCCTCTTAGGATGGTAGTGTAATTCCATCAGATTTTATTTACCAAATGGAGTGGTATATCTCAAATGTGAAATTAGGGGCATCTAGGTTATACCAGATGAAGTGTATTTATTTAATGAGTTTCATCTTATATGATAGTTTTCATAGAGTGTGTTCTCCTAGATGAGACAAGCATCGAAGTCGAAAGATAATGTTTTATGAGCTAACTACTCCTGTATAGCTGAGAATGTAAGATATGAAGATTCTCTCAAGTTTGGATTCCCTATGGATGTGTTTAGAATACTATTTCCTTTTAACTGCTCCTTTTTCATTTGGGCTTCCAGGAGCCTACGGGGTATTTTTATACTCACCCATGCAGGGTCTTTTATAGAACATTTCCTGTCTTATGTAGACCACAAGCCTTTCGATAGAGTCCCAATAGGGCCTAGAGTTGGTAGAGCGTAGAGATGAAGACCATCCAGGGTGTTTAACAGAGCATGGATGAGGAGTTTTCCGATAGTTTTATTTGATAGTGATTCCCTACTTCTTATCTTGTTGTATGATTTTACATTTTTCATTTTGGTGTACCAATATTATAAAATCTTTAATTATTTTCTACTATGGTCATGGGATACATGTATGCATACATTTTTTCATGTTTTATATCTTTTCACTATTTCATGGAGGTGTTTGCGAGTGAGTGTGTACACGTATAACAGGATAAGGCCTCCCATGTATGTGATATGCCTACTCGGTGTTAGATGCATGTCCCTTTCCTCTGGAGGTGGGCTTAGGGAGTCATGACTCAGCTTTTCTGGGAATCTTCTGATAGCGTGGTATCAGCGTAGGTTCCACTTTGGTTCTGCGGTGTCGTGATATTGGTTTTGACCATATAGATATTGTGTCAAATTTTTTCAATATTGGATTTAAGGATAGGTAGTCTTATGTTAGTGTTTAGGATGATGCATCCTTTCACTAAATCTATGATAACATTATTCATTACTGGGTGTACTAGGAAACTAATATTAATGAAATATTACTACATTAATCATGTAGGACTGGGCGTTGTTATTTTATTATCCTTATTGAGTTAGCTCCCCAAATATTCACTTTCTTGTGTTGTGTCTTCATTTTATTTCATTTTTATACCGCAATGACTGTAAGACAAGGTTCCGTGGCATGATTGTGTTAACAATCCAAATAGAGAAGAAGCTTCAATGTAGGGGACTTGTTTTGAGGCTAAACCTTGAGGTGGTCCAATGGTTGAGACACCACTCATTGATCAGTTGCTATTACCTGTCGTACAGGTCGAGGATGTGCATAGTATGAGTTCACTACACAAGTTTTAGAGGATTTCAACTCAAAAGTATTAGAAAGATCCATATACCAATGAATATTATGACTGGATCAAGGAATACATGTGTGTTTTCCACCATATAAGGAAACTGCCCAATCAGATGTTGGTCCTAGTATATAGCCTTATGTTGGGTTAGAAAAGGTGAAGGAGTTTTATGGTGATTGGACCTGTGATGAGGTAACAATCACTTGGGAAGATATTGAGTGTCTCTTCTAGAAATTGTTTTTTCCAACCACAATGATATTAGGTCATATCGAGGATATTTTGCTGCAATAGAACGATAGAATGACCATGGAAGAGCATATAGAATTGATCATAGACCTATCGTTATACTCAATGTGTTCGTTTTGAGATCCATTTTTCATATAATGGTCCTTCAAGGATGGATTACACTCAGAGATCATAGTGATAGTGATACCCTTATCCATTCCAACATATGATACAGTTCTTGAGTGGGCCCTGGTGGTAGAGTGCATTCTATATGAGAAGACTCTAACAGTACGTATTGGACATGTAGAAGCAGAGAACATGGTAGCTGGTGGCTGACAACATGCTTAGGGGTTGGTGTGGGTGAGACACACCGAGATACAATCCCATGATGTAGGGTCTATGAATCAAGGATTCTAGGGTTGTTTCATTCAGAATCATAAGAGGCAGTGTTATACTTTCGATGGATGGGGACATCTTGCTCGAGATTTTTAGATCCTCCATACTATTGGGAGGGTGTTGGTCGATGAACTACCTTGAAATAGGAAATGTTTCAAGAATGGATTTTCACATGATGGAATATGTGGTTCATGATCATGGAGATAATCCGGAGGTGTAAGATGATCATATTTCCCACCACCACCACCAAGTGGTCCATGTTAGGCTTAAGGAGTAGGAGGATGGGTGTACAAGGACAACTACAAGCTGCAAACGCCATTGACCTAGCAACTCCGGGGATGAATAGAGGTAAAATATATGACCATTATACTTTTTAGAGTACTATAGATAGATTAAGATAGGTGGTACCATTTGACTTCTTCTTCTTGATAGAGGATCAACCAGAGTGACATTGGGTGTCGGTAAAACCATATGATAGTGTTGATTGACATAGCTTAAAATGAAGAAATAATATGGATGCTTTCTCCACCAGGAAATATTTTTTTTAACATGAGTAAAATCTTGATGGTGAGTCCGTTCCACCCATTGTTGATAGCATCGAGTTTTGGTGGATGAGTTTATTTGGCCCATGTTTTTAGGCATATTTTTTTGTTGGAGGTTTTGTGGAGGGTCTAGTAAGACCTTATGTTTACTCTTTTTAATACCTAATTTTATCTATACCATCACATGCTTGGAGTCATCTTTGAATGTGATTTTCTTGATGTGGGTGTGATTCAGTCTTTTCAGGCTCCTATCTCACAAGAACTATTCATTCTTCCCCCACAAAGATGCATACTTGAGATATGATGAAAATCTAGGTGGTGAGAAAATGCTTCAAAAATAGGATAGTATCATGTTTTAGTGGATTATTTCCTTTTACTATTGATTTCAAATAATGGTTTCATTGGTATCTAGGTTAGGTTAGTGAGTTGGTACACTATTAGACTCTATGAGTGTAGATAGATGGAGTGCTTGGTGATACCCAGCTATCATAGATATGGTGACACATTCTGGATGACTCATGGTGTCGACTAAGATTGACATTGACTATGGGTGTGGATTGGACTTTATTGATCCATTGGAAGCCTGATTTTAGGTTTCTTGATAAACATTGGTGACCTTTATGGTGGTCATGGTGAGTTCACTTCCATAGGGGTCCTAGTTCATAATTGTGTTCCTTTTCTATGTCCCAAGGGATTCCCATTACAGTGAAAATATCCATAAGGTGGGGAGGATGTAGTGACTCTGTATTCTATATGTATGACTTTTTAATATTTCAATAAATATTTTCAAAGCTAGGAAGTGATTCATCGTAGGATTTTGGGGGTTGCGGAGCCTCAGCACGATAATATTTAAAATATTAAATATATTTTATCATGTATGTATAGATTCTTTTCAAACATAGAATAACTCTTAAACAGTGCCTCCAATTTGAATTCTGATATTTTGGTTGAGTTCTATACATGTTTTTTGACCAAAGACCAACATATAAATTTATAGTGTTAGGTGTCGGGTTGGAGGTGTGTTTTTAGCAGGGTATTCAATAGAGGTTTATTAATTTAATAAAATTAAATGAACAAAACATCCCCCTCCCATATTGGTTCACAATAAAGGATCCCCCTCCCCTAACCTGGATTTAGAGCAACTGATGAATTGAAGACTCAATCATGGAAAAGTGATTCCACCAACCTCTGATATTGATGGTAATCTCTCCTAAATCAAAGCAAATTAGCTTTAGAGCATTGGTCCACACTCGATGTTTTTTATTTTTACCAAGGGGGAATAAGATTTTTTTTTGTCGGTATCCAATTTTTTTCATTTTTAGTGATTTAGATCCCTTATAGAACTGATTGGGACCCCGTGAGGGTTGATCTATGTGTTTTAGGGAAAACGGGAGTGATTTAAGCTTCTCGTATAGAAATTCTTCACAAAATTCCAATATAAAAGGCATGTAGTGTAGTAAAAATTTCTTTGTGTTCTTCTTCTTTGGGGAAGATGGGTTTTGGGGACTATATGCTATGTGTTAAGGTAACTCGTTGTGTTGTGACCCTTGGTCATGTGGCCCTAGGACATGGCCAGGGATTCCATGCAAACATACATGGTCATGTCCAACTGCACAACCAAAGCACATCACACATGGTTATAGACGTGGGCACGGGAACGAGACACCACTAAGATGAAATTTTTTCCAAGACACAAAATATACAATTAGCATAATACTTGGGTGAGACACAGTTGGCTGAGCCCTGTGAAAGGAGGATACAGTCAATGGCTCAGGTAAGGTAATTCATGACGTGTAAAACAGATACATGCAATTTACACCCACCTTCCTATCAGAGATGTCCATTAAAAAAATACTAATGGGTGTTAATGTGGGGTCACATAATATTTGTACAACCTTATATATTGTGTATTCCATTGGGGATGACCTTTTTCCATTATTGTCTCCTTCTTTAGGGCTCGTATTCAGGCCTCTAAATAACCTATCCTCCAAAATTTTCCATGTAGAATTATATAGTGGAAAAAAATTAGGACATGGAGAAATTATGCAAGGTGATGTTGTCAGTATCTTATATTAGCGATGTTGACTAGTCGTGGTTGAGTAATTCCCATGGTATATCCATATAAGGGTGTCTATTTTATTATTTATGTTGTATAGGATTTTGGTTCCCTTGATAGGATAATATTGGATAGAGTTGTAACATCCATCTGGAGAGGCTGGGAATGGATCCTCAATCATTTCATTAGATTTATTTCAACCCTCTAGAGAGGTCGGGGAAGGATCCTCTGATGTATTATTTTTCTATATTTGTATCTTTCTATTTTCATGACCAACAATAAACTAGAAGAAATACCCTATCTATAAATAAATCCTAGTAGGTTTAGCGACATATTGGGGAGTATGATCCCCTATGTAGTGGGTGATTTTCAAATGGTTTGTGGCATCATTTGAGCCTTGAGTAGAAAAATGTTACTATATATGAGGTCAAACCCTCATGAAGAATGATGTTTGAGAAGACTATATCTAGGTTTTTATCTTTCCTGGTGGTGTTATCATGTATCTCGGCTAACACACTATGTGTTATTAGCTGACTAGTCATCTATTACCAGGGATATATGCGATAATGTTTCTCCATCATTTGGGTTCCCTTTGGTAGGGTCAAGAGGACTATTGACTTTTAGTTTCTCCCTTTTCATTGGGGTTTTTGGGGGATATACTAGGTATTGATAAGCTCATACTTGTAGAGGATTTTCCCACATATTTAGTTTATTGTGTTGACCATAGGCCTTTCAACGGATTCCTAGGAGGACCCAAAGCAGGCTGAGCTTAGGGAGATTGAACGAGAAATGTATGTATCATAGCTTAACTAAGAGGATTTCTGGAAGTTCTATTTGATAGTGATTCCCTCCTTCTAAGAAGGTTGGATAATTTTATTTTTTTCCTATTAGTGGGCCAATATTTTCCCTTCGGTACCTCTATTATTCTCTGGTTGTGGGATAGATCTATGAATGCATTTTTTGAGTTAAAAATCACTCCACTATTTTTTGATGATTTTTGTGGGTGTTTTTTAATAGGTATGATATGATACAGAATCCCATTTCTGTGATATGCCTACTCGACGCTAGACTTCATCCCCAAACTAATGGAGGAGGGCTTATAGAGTCATGGGTCGAGCCCGATTAGGATGGTTCATGATAGAGTAAACCAACATATAATGATGAAATATAGTGATATCAAAAATCTAATAGTAAAACCCGATGAAAAAACTAAATCATTCGTAAAAACCATAAACATTAAAGATTATTTTAACTAGAATTGTTTCCTATAGATCTCATCTTTCAGAAATAAGAACATGGCTATACTTTTTTAAATAAAATTAATCCCATAGTCACAAAATATATTTTCAATATCATGATTACATTTATGATAAAACTTGTCTCCCCATAATTACCTCATTATCCAATTTCATACAAACTATAATGTTTATAAATATCATAAATATTATTTCCAAAACATGTAAATGCATACATAACTTAATAAAAAAACAATACGGTTTCAAAAACCAAATAAAATGACTACTACAATGAAATTCATCACATTATGATATGAGAACTTAACACCTAAAAGGGGTGTCTAAAACATTGAATTATGAACATCCAAAATCTTATAACCCTAATATGGCATTGGAAACTCTTAAGAAAACCACAAATTAAATCATCCCAACATATAATGTTATCCAAAACTATAATCTAATACCAACTATGACAACAAAGAACCCGTCTTCATGGATCTAGTGCTAAAATAAAAAACAAAACAATACTATCATTGATATCGAAGAAGGTTACACAATTGTCTCTTTCCAAAACATAAATTATGAATATAAAATATTATCTCTTACATTATCAATTTCCTTTTATGTTCCTATTTCTATAGTATCAGGAAAAACTCATACATAATAAATTCCCAATAATTCAAGAGAGAATCTTTTACAGTATACCGAGCTTCTCGTATTCATAATCAGGTCATCAAAATAATCCATATGAAACACTTATAATCATAATTCATTCAACATCATACTTAATAACATGGGAACATAAGAATCGTGTTTTTAAATTATCAATAAGGGTAGACATAAAAATTAACAATTAAAAGAAACTATTGATAATAAGAAGGGAACAAAGTCATGATCATATAATCAAAGTGCATGAGTACAATATATGGCTATCCATACCTATCCTTACCAAGAGTCGTAAACATAAAAAATTTGTATAAGGATTTAATAAATTAAAAAGTAACAATAATATATAATAATGATACATGTGATATAAATCTGTATAAAAATATTTTTAACTCATAGCCAACACAATGAAAATGTATTTGTATCATGGGGAATCATCTTCATAAAATAGTTACATGAACTATATAGAACCCTTAAAATTGAATAATCATATGGTTAACATAGAATAATATTCTATAGATAATATAATAATTTCCTAATGAATTGGACTGCTTTAAGGACGCACCCATCATATAAGTCAAAATAGTACAACTCAACACATTCTAGGTGAAACCATTTTAAAATAAATTTCCAATAACCACAACATTAACATATTAAAAACTGATGTTTTATTTCAATATAAAACTCATAAAACTATATTTATTCCTTCATAACTCGATGAAACTGTAGAAAAAAAGTTTTATAAAAATAAATTTGAAACATTATTCACCCATAAAAATAATTTAATTACATAAATAATTTAAAGAAACATGATTAGCACACACAAAATAAATAGGTTCCATGAAAATCACATTAAAATATTACTAAGACATGGAAAAAACTGGTTCAATAACCATCACATTAAAAATTGATTAACAATGGAAATTAAATGGTTTCCATAAAAATAGCTTTGAAATATTATTAATTCCGGAAACTAAATGGGTTATATACAAATATATTTCAAACATTAATAACCTATAGAAATGAAATGGGTCTGTAACAGTCTCTTTGATACATTATTAACACAAGAGAAAAAATGTTCCAAAACATTCTTTATGAAAAAAGATTAACCAAAGGACAATAAATGGGTTAGATCACAATATCATTGAAATATGATTAACCTATAGAAAATAAATTGGTTCATATAAATATTTTCATCATAAACATGAACAATCCATAGAAATAATAATAATGGTATCTTTGGATCATATACCTAGTAAAGCATATTTAATATTGATTGATGTATTATTATTTGTAAAATGATTCTGAATAGTCATGTGTATAATTTCTTAAGGAAAATAAAATTTCAATGAAAATAATTTTCTTAAAAAAACAATTTATAAAAAAATTTGGAATATATTTTATTTTATAATTTTCTTGTAAATATATAATAGCTTATTTAAAAATCATTTAAAACATTTCACGAGGAAAATTTATTTTATTACTCTTAAAATTAAAAAAACAATTTAAAATTATTTTCAAATAAAATAATTGTCTTTATGGTGGGAAATTATTTTTATTACATATATGTTAAAATAATTCTTTATTTAACATTTTTGTTAAAATTGAAACAGGAATTTTTATAAAATGAAATATAGACCCCTATAAAAAATTTAAAATTAAAAGATGGAAATATAATTCATTTATAAATTATTTTGACATTATTATAAATATTTTTGAAAAAAATTTATAATTCATGGTCCTGGCATAAAAATAATTTTCGAATAGAGAAAGATATAAGAAAAGTTTTCATAAAAACGTTCTTCCAAACACAAAAGCATTTAAATAGAGAAAAATGAAGAGAAAAAATTAATAATGATGGAAAATTAGAGGATATTAAATATAATATATATTGGTGTGATGGATCATAACATTTCATCATTGGAACCATAAATATATAAAATCATGATAGATGATGAAATTTTATCAGAAAAACATTACCACTTTGGTAACGTTGAATCGCAAGACCCATGAAGGAATAACCCTAAATGAAACATAATATATTATTTTAATAATTAAAATATTGATATTTAATTTCAAATGGGTTTTATATACACCTCAGATAATAATATAGTTGAATAACATAACATATGTCTCAATGAATGAAAAATATGAAAAAACTACCATACTGCTTTGTTATTTTTTGAGCTGTAAAATGTGTGGAAGAGTGATAAAAATATGGATATTTGAATCCTAATAGTTTTCCTTATAATAGTAATAAATTATATTAATGTGAAGTATTTTCACCACATAAATTAAATAGGAGGTGGATATGGTATGTGTCCCACAAAAAGTAAAAAATTGAGGCAAATGTTCCATAACTCGTGTCCAGAAATTCCATCTATGTCCTTTAACTCTTGTATAATGAGATTAAATAAATTATTTTATTTCTTAATAAAATATTATATTTATAATACCTAATTTTAATCAAATTTATTCTATTTATTTTCAATTTTGTAAATAAATATTTAATAAGTAATGTCCACATTGGTTGTTTTGAGGATGATTGGTTTATTGTTTCAAAACGGATTCGGTGTACTGACCGTTCTCAAATATTTAATTTTTAAACTAATATATAATTATAATAATTATATTATTAACGTATTTATTCATTATTTTTAATTTTTCATCCAATCATGAAATAACATTATTAAAAAAACTATGGTGCGATCATGGAGATAGTTATCTCTACGTACACATGTGCAATGTTTCCATATTTCAATGATGATCATATATGTAATGACAAAAAAATTTATCAATTAAAGTTCCTATTCAAATAACTAAATGTCTTATTATGAAAAATTGTTATATAAAATATTCATGTCCTTAGTTTCATGTTTTTGGATTTCAAAATACCGTTATGAAATGTTATTGTTGCTAATATAGTCGTTGAACAGTTATGACATGATTAGTATAAATATATGGCTTTAAAAAATCCAATTTACACAAAAAATGAATGTGATGGCATCATTCAGTACACTTTCCCCATACGAAGCCCATTTTTCGGAGTTCATAAAGGAGTTGGTGTCAATGGGCTTCGCTCTTGACCAAGCCCAAGCTGAGCTTCAACACGTTAAGCACAAGCGGAACCGCCTACGGGAGAAGTGGAAGTTGACAGAGATTACCACCCAAGCAATGTTATCTAAGTCACCCCATTATTCTAACACCACCTCACACCGTACCCTTCCGTCTTCTGTGGGTGTTATAAGGGGTTATGTTACAAGACCTTATCACTATGATTACGTGCATTATTTCTGTATATAACAAAGTGTGTACATTCATAGTTTTTAAATCACAAATAGAATTTTTAGTAAATATTAAATTAACAAATATATTTTGATAAATTAATTCATTTTTGAATTAAATAATATTTTAATGAAATATTATTACTAAATTACTTTTACTAAATATAAATTATTTTATAATTAATACAATTGTAATTTTTATTAAGATTTGAAAGCTATTTTTTTCAAAACCAATGAATTTTATATAAATGTCATTTTGTATTTTAAAGGAAAAAATTCAAATATTTAGAAAATTATTTATATAAAATGAATATTATTTTTGGATTCAGGGTGTTTATTTTTTCCAATGGTCAATTTTTCATAGTTTTCTGAGGCAATCGAGTTTTTGGGTAAAAATTAAAAACCATTTAAATATATAATGTGTTTTACGACATCATAGTGACATAATAGTGATGTAATAAAATGCTATAAACATTATTTTTGGGAAATATATGATTTAACATTAAAATAATTTCATTTTAGTTTTGTTTTATTATTTTAAAAATACTTAGTGAACCCTTCGAGACTTATAAAACCTTTTATCTTTTTAAAATGATTTCCTTGAGAGAGTGACTCACCACCACATAAGCAAGCATAATATTTTAAAAAGTTCGTCCACTGGACTTATAAAGTATTTTTTTCAACTCTGGTTTGGAAAAAAACATGACGAAAAACGATGGGTTGGTTTGTCGATTGGATTAGTTTAATGTGTGGTGACTCAAACCTGAATAATAAATAATTCCCTCTCCATTCTTATAAAACCTGCCCAAGATCCCACTTCCTCTTCACTAAAAGTTTTTTTATTTCGTCCAACCTCTTCCCTCCTCCCTCTAGGATCCTCCCATGGTTCCCCAAGCTCCCAAGAAGCCTCTCACAAGCCTCTCCCAAGCCTTTGGGATCACACTTCCAAGTAAGGGATTCCTTCCTTTCTTATTTTTATCCAAGTTTCATTATGTTGTAATACCCTTTTACACTCAATTAAAAAGTTTGGGGTATGATTTTTCACCTTCCTCATTTTCACCTACTTATGTTTTAAATAATTAGAGACCTCTTCTTCTCTCATTAATTCCTCCCATGTACACTCGTTACCTTGCCGAAATTCTATAAGGAATTTCTCTCTTCTCATTTTCAATTAAGCAATTATTTTGTATTATGAGTCTAAATTCCATTACATTTGTGGGAAAATGTATCTATATGAACCCCCATACTGTCCTATTCTTGTACATATAATGATACACCCCTTCCACTCTCACCAACCATTTTTATGAATTCTTATTTCACGTAGTTATGCTGTCGAAATTGAACCATGATATCCCAAGCCAAAGTCATTGTGTAGTGAATACCATGCACATTTCTCTATCAAGGGTATTCACCTTTATGCACATTTACTTATTGATTATGGATTTTCATGTATTAATTCCACATTCCTTTAACATGGAATAAATTATGATGTTTGATGAATCCATTTTGTATGATCAATGTGGCACACTTACGCATTAAATGAAATGTTTAAGAATGGTGTGCCCTGATAGCGCTCCAATGCACTGGGTAAAGATTAGTATCATTATATGTAAATTTCAATGATGTTTTAATCATTCTAATTCAATTTTAGTGAGGTTTTACTCATGCTCCATGTCCAATGAGCCTTGGATCATGCTAAAACCATGTTATGTCTTGTTTCAACATTTCTATCTTATGATAATCATGCTATATCACACCTTTATGTTCATGTTTCTTTTATAATCCATTGATATGACTATTTCCAAACATGTATTGTATTATTCATGTTATAACTTGTTTACTCCCTTACTGGGCTTCATATCTCTCCCTTTTCTTATTCATGTCCTCAGTTTATCCCATGCAATGCTAATTACGAGGGAATGTAGTGGTCATGTAAAGGAAGTTTTCAATAAAGATGTTGAGTATCATGTTTAAATTCATTATGTAATGTTCTTAATCCCCAATGACACTATAACTATTGATCTTTTATGTTGTTTCAAGTGAATATTTTATGTAACAAATCATTTTTAAGTATGAAATAAAGAGTAGGGTTTTTATAGTTGGTATCAGAGGATAGGTTTAGTTATTTTTGGGATTAGGATTATAAAACCCTAGTGAAAGCCTTTGGGACATTAATATGTAAAATAAAAACATCACTAAGTTTTGGTGAGTATTTATTAAGTGGTTTATCATGAAAATACATCCCTATATGGACACGAGTAGGTAGAGGTGGCTCTGGCATAGATGTACCTAGGAGTGAAAACACTAACAAAGAGTTTCAGGATTAACTCAGGGTATCCTGGTACACAAAAATGGGCCTTGTTTCACTCTTGGTTATGACACTCCTGGTGGATATGCTTTCTCAAATTCCCAAGCTTAGTATGAACCATTGTTAAGGGAATAAAAAATTC
This sequence comes from Viscum album, assembly GCA_963277665.1. Lineage (NCBI taxonomy): Eukaryota > Viridiplantae > Streptophyta > Magnoliopsida > Santalales > Viscaceae > Viscum > Viscum album. The sequence goes on from OY728127.1 coordinate 324,540,507, forward strand.
CCTTAATAATAAATAATGTGATATAGATCATGTGTAACATAGATTGAAGCATATAGATTCATAAGTAAAGGAAATTACAGTTTTTTATAAGTCATCCATTTTTTTCCCTGGATTACCCTTTATGTGTTACCCCAAACATTCCTTTTACACCATCCTATAGCTGGTAATAGGAGTACTCAGTCTAACAACCAATGTGTAGACCAATGTAATGACTGTTCTAATGAGATGCCCAATCTAATGGGAGCAGGAATCATGAATTTTATTATGATACTCTCTTAGTTAACTCAAGCATTGAATATAAACATTGGTCAAGAATAATGTTTACCCCCCCCCCCCCAAGAAAGAATAAGTTGCTATAGATAGCTTCATGAGACAAATTACTTCTACTTTTAGTGGTCCATATAATACCTCAATCATCAAGCAATGGATCGACACCATTGATAAGATCTTCTCCCTCCTTCAATGTTCCAAACAAGAGAATGTTCTTTTTGAAGCTTATCATATGGAGGGTGAAGCCGATCAATAGTGTACATTGATTAAAATTATAATTTTTGAGGAGGATATCAAGGCATTAGAATGGAAGGATTTCCGGAAAAACTTTTTTGATCAATATTTTTCGTGCACCCTCTGACATAAGATGGAAATGGACTTCCTTTCCCTCAAATAAAAAAGATGATGAATCCATCAGAGCATATGATACAAACTTCATAAGCCTTGTATGACACACCTCTGACTTTTTAATTACCCCCGAATGCAAGTTTGACCGCTTCTTTGGTGGTCTAAAACCAATCCTACAAAAATCCCTGGAAATCCTTGACTTCGATAGCTATGAAGAAATTTTCTGATGAGCCCTCAAAGTAGAAATGGAGATTGGAGAATCTCAAGGGTATCATGGGGATAAAAATTGTAAGGTGGAATTGAATTCTAGTGGTCCAATAGACAAATACAATGGTGCAAATAAGACCCACCCACCCCCCCCCCCCCCACTTTCCAAAGGTGAAGAAGGAAGAACAACAGAAATTGCATGAAGGAGGCGAGGCAATGCTTTTGGTGTAGAAGAGAAGGGAACCTAGCCGTTAACTGCTGACAAGAAAAATATGCGGCTGCGATAGAGGAGAGGAATGCTCTTTTCAACTCTTAAAACCTTATTCATTGATTTAACTACAAATAACTAGATCACCTTGCAAATAAATTCCCTAATATAAGAGTTTTTGGAGGCAACCAACAACCTCCAAGGAATCAAGGGAGAGGATTTTCCATCACTTCCATCGAAGTGATCCCCAACAACAAAGTGGTGACAGGTACGCTAGTTATTCATTCATGATTAGAAAACATAATTTTTTATTATGGTTCTACGCATTCTTTTATATCTCATATGTTTAGTAGGAAAATCCCAACACCACCACAAATCATGAAAGTAAAGATGTCGGTGAGTACAAAAATTGGGTAATCATTGCATCCCATGAATAAAACACCTCCCCTGTCATAATTTGTGGATTTAGCTTCTTGGAAAACCTCTTCATACTCCCCTAGTTGGAATTTGATGCAATTCTCATCATGGATTAGCTTTCTTTATATATAGCCAGCATAAATTTCCATGAGAGGGAAATCATTCTCCATGATGACAATTGTCCCCCGATTCTATACAAGTGAAAGGAGGTATATGAATCTTCCTTAGCACCATCATCTAAAGCATGGATATTACTGCCCTAATAGAAAATATATCCATCTCATATGATTGAGTCCATGGAAACAACCATCCTTTAATTCATGCCTATTGTGAAGGGATTTTCTGAAGTGTTTCCCGAGGAATTGACTCGTCTTCCTCCTAGAAGAGATATTGAATTCTCAATTGACCATATACCTGGGGTGTTGTCAATATCTCTGACTCTGTATAGAATAGCTATTGTAGAGCTAGAGGAGTACAAGAAACAACTACAGTAGAATACAGATAAAAGGTTTATACACCCAAGTGCTTCACCATGGGGTTCTCCAGTCCTCTTCCTCCAAAAGAAATATGGGTCAATGAACCTTTGCATTGATTATTAAGAGCTCAATAGAATCATGATAAAGAACAAGTATACTCTACCTCGAATTGATGACCTGTTCGATCAGCTATGTTGAGCATAATACTTCCCCATGTTAGATCTGTGGTTGGGATATTTTCAAGTATGGGTGAAGAATGAAGATATCCCCAAAACTGCTTTTCGTACAAGGTACGGGCACTATGAATTCATGGTAATGCCTTTTAGACTCACTAATGCTCCAGTAATCTTCATGGAATTGATGAATATACTCTTTATATATTACCTTAACAAATTTGTGGTAGTATTTATAGACAATATTCTTATATACTCCAAAACCAAGGAGGAGCATTAGAAGAATCTAATCATTGTACTAGAGACATTGAGAAAGGGGAATCTCTATGTGAAGTACAGAAATTGTGAGTTATAGTTGAAGGATGTAACATTCTTGGGTCATATCATTACAAGTAATGGGATATATTTTGATCCCTCCAAGACAGCTATAATTAATCAATGGAAGATTCCAACATCGGTAACTTATATTCATAGCTTCCGGGGGTTATCTCGATATCATCACAAATTTGTGAGGAATTTCTCATGATTGTCCAACCCTCTTTTCAAGTTAACTCAGAAGAGTGTAAAGTTTTCATAGAGTGATGAATGTGAAGATAGATTCAAGGAGTTGAAAAAAAGGCTTATTACTATTCCCATGCTCACATTACCCACAAGTGGATAACATTTCAGGGTATTTAGTGATGCTTCGAAGAAGGTCTTGGTATGTGTGTTGATGCAGAATGATAAATTCATTGCATGTGCTCAAGGCAATTGAATGTTCATGAGAAAACCAATCCAACGCATGATATGGAGTTTGAAGAAGTGATATCCACTTTAATGATTTTCTAGAATTACCTCTTTGAGGTGGAGTGTGAAATATATACGGACCAAAAAATCCTCCATTATATATTCTCACAGAAAGAGTTGAACATGCACCAATGAAGATGGTTACAACTGATCAAAGCTTATAACTGCTCAGTCCATTACCACCCTAGGAAAGGGAACGAGGTGAAGGATGCTCTAAGTATAAAGGATCCTACATCTTTATCAATGATGATAATTTAAAATAATCTAATCTTCTTATATTTCTAGAGGATAGGCATAGGAATCATTAAGGGAGGAAAATCATCAATCATTTTTCTAATGGTTTCTTAACCATTCCTCATGGAGAAAATAAAGGACGCTCAAAGAAAGGATTTGGAAATTCTAAAAAGGTTGGAATCTTTCCGAAATGGAAAATCCTCAGAGGTCGGAGTTAAAATGGATGGAATTGTGATATTTGGGTCATGATTATATGTACCATCCGATCCAGAGATAAAGTAGGAGCTTCTAAATGACGTGCATAGCTCAACCTTCTCTATTCACCCAAGGAGCACAAAAATGTATCGGGATCTCCAAGACAACTTTTGGTAGGACAATATGAAAATGGTGATTGTTGAATACACATCAAGGTGTCTGGTATGTTAGCAAGTGAAGGCTGAGAGGCAAAAGTCTAAGGGGATGATGCAACCACTTCTCATACCGACATGGATGTGGGAGAACATTACTGTGTACTTTATCACTGGACATCCAAAGAAATCCAGAGGAATCGATGATATATGGGTCATTGTGGATCGTCGTACAAATACAGATCACTTTATCCTGATTTTATAGGACTTATAATTGGATCAACATGCACAAATTTACATTAAATAAGTGGTAAGGCTTCATGGAGTACCACTATCTATTATATCTGATCATGATCAAAGATTCGCCTTGATGTTCTAGAAAAGTCTCCTACATGCTCTAAGCACTGAACTGAACATTGGTACGGACTATCATCCTCAAACAGATGGAAAATATAGAAAACTATTCTAACATTGGAATATATGTTAAGATCATGATCCGTGGACTTCAATGGAGGATGGGACCATCATCTTCCACCGGTTGAATTAACCTACAATAATAGTTTCCACTCCTGCATCCGAATGACACTATATGAATCCCTTCATAGAAAAAGGTTTAGAACATGGGAATTCTGGGATGAATTCAGTGAGTGTAAGATGCTTGGACCTAAAACGGTCGAAGAAATGGTGGAGAAGGTGAAAACCATTCAGCAGCATATCAAGGGTGCCCAAAGTCGACATAAGATTTATGCAGATAATCGTCGATGAGACCTAGAGTTCAAAGTTGGAGACATCGTATTTCTACACATATCTCCATGGAAGAATGTCATGAGTTTTGGAAAGAAAGGGAAGTTAAGTGCTATGAACATCATCCACTTTGAGATTCTTTATTTTGTCGGGGTTATGTCCTATCGACTAGCATTTCTACCTACCATGACCAAAGTACATGATGTCTATCATGTATCCCTCTTAAGGAAATACATACCATATCCTTCACATATACTCTCTTTAGATGTATTACAGTTAGAGGATGATCTTTCTAATGAGGATAAGCTAGTGAAGATCTTAGATCATAAGGAAAAAGTTCTATGAAATATGAAAATTCCCTTTGTAAATGTGTTATGGAGAAACAAGAAGTTTGAAGAGTCAGCATGGGAATCCGAGGAAGTGATAAAGCAGGGTTACCCGCATCTGTTTTAGTGTGGGAAAAGAAAATTTTGAGGGATGCATTTCTTAAGGGGGGGGGGAGATTGTAATGAATCAAACATTTATCAATGAATATTTCTCTTGATCTAATTAAATGTCTTATTATGAAAATGGTTATATAAAATATAGACATCCTTTGTTTTATGTTTTTGGATTCCAAAATACTGTTAATAATTGTTACCATTGCTAATATAGCCATTGAATAGTTATCACATGATTAGTATAAATATAGGGCTTCAACATATCCAATTTACTCAGACAAAGGATGTGATGGCCTCATCCAGTAGACTTGTCCCATATGAATCCCATTTGTCGAAGCTCAGAAATGAGGTGGCATCATTGGGCTTTTCTCTTGACCAAGCCCGAGCCGAGCTTCAACATGTTATGCTCGAGCGGAACATACTACGAGATAAGTAGAAGTTGATAGATATTACCACCCGAGTGATGTTATCAAAGACAACCTAAGAGTTTATCACCATCGCACAACAGACTGTTTGGTCTTATCAGGGTGTTATAAGGGGTTATATAACAAGACATTAACACTATTATTATGTGAATTATTTTTGTATAGAATAAATATTATACATTCATTGTTTTTAAATCAAAAATAGATTTATTAGTTAATACTCAATTAAGAAATATATTTTTTTAATTAAATAATATTTTAATAAAATATTATTACTAAATTACTTTTATTAAATATAAATGATCTTATGATGAATACAATTGTAATTTTTATTAAGGTTTCAAAGCTATTTTGGTCAAACCCATAAATTTTCGATAAATGTTAGTTTTTATATTAAAAGTTATATTTCACATATTTAAAAAATTATTTAGATCAAATGAATATTATTTTTGGAATCAGGATGTCGAAATTATCGAACCGTGAATTTTTCAAAACTTTCTGAGACAATCAAATTTTTGTGTAAAAATTAAATACAATTTAAATATATAATGTGTTTTATGATGTCATAATGACTCAATAGTGATGTAATAAAATACTATAAAAATTATTTTCATCCATTATATGTTTTACCATTAAATTAATTTGATTTTAGTTTTATTTGTTTTATTTTACAAATCCTTAGTGGACCCTCCATGACATATAAAACATCTTATCTTTTTAAAATGATTTCCTTGAGAGTGTGACTCACCACAACATATGAAAGCCCGATATTTTAAGAAGATAGGACATTGTAATTATAAAATATTGTTCTCCTATCCACTTTGGAAAAAACCATTGGCAAAAAAAACCATTGTCTGGTTTATGGTTTGGATTAGATTAATGTGTGGTGACCCAAACCTAAATAATAACGAATTCCCTCTCATTTCCTATATAAACCCACACAATCTCCCACTTCATCTTTGATAAAAGACTTTCGAGTTCTTCCAAACACTACCCTTATCTCTCTAGGATCCACCCAAGGCGCCCCATTCTCCCAAGAAGCATCTCTTAAGCCCCTCTCAAGCCTTTGGGATCACACTTCCAAATGAGGGATTCTTTCTTTTATTATTTTTATCCAAGTTTCTTTATGTTGTAATATCATTTTAATTTTAATTAAAAATGTTGGGGTATGATAATGAACCTCCCTTATTTCCCCCTCCTAATGTTTTAAATTATTAGATACCTCTTTCTCTCTCATTAATTGCTCCCATGTACACCCGTTACCATGCCGAAATTCTGTAAGAAATTTCTCTCTTCTCATTCACATTGATGCAATTATTTTGTATTATGAGTCTAAATTCCATTAAATTTGATGATGCATCTATCTATATGACCCCCATTACTGTTCAGTTCATTAAAATATGATGAGACACCCATTTCTCCCTCATAAACCATTTTTATGAATTCATATTTCACATCATTATGCTGCCGAAATTGCACCGTGATTTTCCACGCCAAAGTCATTGTGTAGTGAATACGATGTCCATTTCTATATCAAGGGTATTCACCTTTATGAACATTTACTTAATAATTATTTTTTCTCATGTATTAATTCCACATTCCTTTATAGTGGAATAAATGGGTATTTTTGATGAATCCATGTGGTATGATCTATGTGGCACACTTACACATGAAATGAAATTTTTAAGAAGGGTGCACCCTGATAGCCCTCCAATTCATTGGGTAAAGATTAGTATCATGATATTTCAAGTATACTGAGGGATTAATCCTGATAATTGAAGTGAAATTAGGTTTTAATCAAACTCCATGTGAAATTAGCCTTGTCTCATGCTAAAACAATGTTATGTGTTGCTGCCACATATCTACGTTATGATAATCATGCTATATCATCCCTTTATGTTCATGATTATTTTATGCTAACTTAAAATTCCTATTTCTTATCATGTATTGTATTCTTCATGTAATTCCTTTTTTCTCCCTTAAGGGTATTTATAGCTCACCCTTTTTTTAGGCACGTCCTCAGGTTATCCTATGCAATGCTAAGTATGATGGAATGAAGTGGTCATGTAAATGATTTTTTAAATAAACATGGTGTGTTTCATGTTTTAAGTTGTTATGTAATGATCCTATTCCCCAAATAAACTATACCTCTTGATCTTCTTTGTTGTATCAGGTGAAGATTTTATGTAATAAATCATGTTAGTGTGTGTAATAAAGAGTAGGGTTGTTAAAATATAAATAAGGTATGAAATATTTTATCATTAAATGTCGTTAGTTAAATATTAAATACCATATTATTTCATAAAATATACATAAATAAATCATTAATGTGAAGTGGTTATATTAAAATAATCGTATCACTTTCTAAATGTTGTAGTCCACACATACACGAATGACGTTGTGATTTTTTAGTGTAAGAAATAAATTTATATATTATCAATAAAGAATGAAAAATATGTAATGATTTTTATTATTAGTTAATTTAAATAACATATATTTTTTAAAATTACCCTTATAATCTTCTATTTATATTTTTGTGGAAAAATGATTCACATCGCTTCATGAGGTGGTAGTTTGACTTACAAAGGTGTGACATTATTGTATCTCCCATGGAATGCATGTTAAAAAAGTATACATGATATTATAACCCAGAGAGAATAAATATGTAAAAAATATCATATATATATATACTTCAAATCCATATTTAATATTATCCATGAGGGGTGATGATGGAAAATGAGTGACATAGGTTCGTGAGGTTCTAGTCCAACGTAGACATAATTGATGCGTCCATATACAATTTTATGGAAGAGGGGATGTATTTATTTTATTCCATTTGTATAATGACAAATAATTATATTTTAAATAATGGTTTTATCATATTATCATAGTTTCAGAATATTTGAAATATGTGTAAGAAGAAAAAACTCAAAAACGCAAATATAAGATTTTTTACTCTTCTCGGACCAGCTCGTTACATTAATAACTACTGCATTCCTGGGCTGAATGTTTTACCAAAACATGGATTATATGATTAGGGGACATATTTTTGGAATTTATTTGGGTAGGGCTTGACTGAATCAAATTTATTTTGTGCTGCAAATAATAGAGGATATTTTGTGTCCTTTTATACGTGAGTTGAGTGGAACACTTATAATTTTGTAAAACAAAAAGGTGTACCCACATTTTTCAGAATCCAAAAGGAACCCAAATTTAGTATTATAATAACATATATATTTTAAGGTCAAAATATATCTGTATAATGGAAATCATAAATTTTTTTAGGTTATATTTACTAGTATCAATTTATTTTAACATCCACCAATCTCATTTTTACCAAAGCTGTGGTAATTATTTACAATTATTTTCACTATTAATTATGGCTAAAAAATTAATTGACAAAATTAGATAATATAAATTATTCAAATTCAAGATATATAGTCCATTTAACAAAATTCAATTCAGAGTGGTTGAAAAATTATATATTTAATTAATTCTGCATATATTATGAAAAAATAGGTTTCCCATAAGTGTATTTTTCAAGGAAATGATAATTTTATATTAATTATATTAATAATAATTATTATTTAATCAATATAAATTTATATTTTACTAAAATATAATATATAAATCTAATTATAATCATATTATGTTATGGGTTTTCATAATTAATTAAATGGGAAACATTATTCACTCTAAAATAGTTTTCAGAAAATTCCCATTTTTAAATGGAATGAAAATCATATAATAAAATTAAATATAATATATAATAAAAAGGAATTTAGGGTAATAAATATAAATAAATAATTATTATATTACGTTAAATAAAATTACAAAAATGGGAATTTAAATATTTTATTGAAGATGGATCTATTTTATAAAAAAATCTATATTTATTACTATTAACTATAAAATCAGTATTTTAAAACCAAATCCAAAAATTTCACAAAAATATTAATCTAAAATGTTGATTTACAAAATGATTTTAGGTTTCTGAAATAAATTTTCCAAATTTAAAATAAATATATTATATTATTTTTTCCTGAAGTTAAAAAAATGAATACATTTTTATAAAACACATATTAAAAATATAAAATTTCATTACTAAAAAAATTATTTATCATTTACTAAAAATTTATCTAAAAATTATATTGAGTATGAACTATATATATATATATATATATATCATAATTTATTTATTACTATTCTAACCCACAACTTCAATGGTTTTGTTAAACAGTTATATATTTCATGAAATGTTTACGCAAAGTGTTTCATGTCGAATATTGTATCGAACATATTCTTCATTTTCGAAATATTAGGGTGTTATAGTGGATCATTCCTTATAAAAATATTTAGTAATACTAGGAAAAATTCATAGTAATTGTATCTCATTTCCACACTAGAATATGAAGAGATTTCATGTGTCCTCTATGACGTTATCTCATAGATTTACTTTATTTAAAACCCACACATCTAGACACATAATAATAAATTTCCCACTTTTTTTATCCTACCAAAAATGTTCCATAGAATATCTAGACATATTTACTTTCAAATTGTTTTAACAAAAAAATTTGAGGTATGTTTTCATTCAATGATTCCAATCTTCGCTAAGGTTTAGATAGAAGAAAGACTTTTTTCCCACATTTTATAATATCATCTTCACAAATAAAGACTAAAAATTCCCATTCATATATTTAATTAAATTCTATAGGTTCTCATTATAAGATTAATAAAATTTTATCCTTTATAATAAATATTATTTCTCAATAATATGTAAAAAAATTTATTTATCTTCCTCTTTAACAATTCACATATACATATTTACTATATCCATGAAAATATGATCTCTCTCAATCATCATTTGGGTCTGAACTCCCAAAACATTCCTAATCAATGGATCTACTACAATATTTTCATTCTCTAGGTGGTAGTGTTGTGGGAAATAATAATCTTGTATTAGCTTGATCCATTTCCTTTGTCTCATATTGAGATCATTCTATGAAAAGATGTATTTTTTACTTTCATAATCAGAGTGTCTCTCACATATTTCATGACACATATATTTTCTAAATATCACAAAGGAAAATGTAATTATTCAATCTCAAGATCATGGGTTGGATAGTTCAACTCAAGAGTCATCAATTTACCTGATCCATATGCATTAGCATGTTCATTTTTATTAGGAAAAAACCAAGTACCTTCTCCAATGCATCACTATATTTCACAAAATAACCATTTCCAGATGGTATAATCATAATTTTAGAGATTACCAATACCCTCTTTAGTGGTTAATAAAATTCCTCACATTCAATTTTCATTAAAACATAATTGATTTACATGTAATCTGTGTTAATTTGTTATAAAATATGGAAACATTATGAATGAATTGATAATAATAACCTTCCAAAATAATGGATATATTTGCCCGACATTTGTTCGTTGGTATAGGAAATTGTATGATTGTGTTTTTATTCATAGGATCAACTGAGATTTTATCCTTATAAAAAATATAGACATTAAAAGATACATATTGAACCATAAATAACACTAAATGTATTTCCCATTTTACGATTTCCTTTTATGAGTCTCTGGGATGATATAGATGTGATTTACTTGGTTCTCAGTGATTTTTGAATATAAAAAACTGTCATCAATGAATACTATGAAAAAATAACCATCATATTTATTGATTAATATTTTAATTTGAATTATAATAATAGAGGTTTCATTATTCAATCCAATTTGAATTACTGTAATCTTTTAATTTTCATACCACATTCAAAAACCTATTTTTGGAATTCCTTCCCTCATTACTAGAAATTTATAATTCCCAGAACGATGGGTAATATTTTAAAAATATTGGGTTTTTTTAAGTTAATATAAAAAAGTAATCATTGAGAGTAAGAATATAATTTTTATTTATCATAACATCATTGATTTGCATATAATGATTAAAAACTCTTATGGATCGATATATATTTATGATGAAGAGAACATTGGATACCTAGAGAGAAAAACTCATGTGAATAATACCTTATCTCATAAATAATTTTGTTCTTTCATAAACACTACTAATTCCACAGTGGGAACTATATATAGAGTGTTTCATATTTTTCTAAAATTAGGAATTAAGTCAATGGAAAACTCAATTTTATACTTTGGGAAGTTTATGTATTTCCTCAAGAAATAAATAAATGTATTCATTTACAATATGTTCATACTCAATTAAAAATATTACATTCTCAATCCAAATATTTTTTTCCTATACTTCCCCAAAATTAACTTTTATTTGAGCTACTAAGGGTTGATATAGAAAAGTATTAGATGAATATTTATATAATCTAAAGTTATATAATTCTATATCTTAATCAAAAATTTTAATTTACATATTCTTGAAATAAATATTTGAATCATATATTAAATTATAGGCCATACCTTTGATGATATAGAAGTCAACCAAAGTTATAATCATATTATCATAAAATAATTTACATTTATGTATCATAAAGGGGATGTCCTCACACATATTTTTGATAGTGATACTTCCATTATGATTTATTTTACTAACAATTCAAATGATAGTGTTCTTGGTTAATCTATAAGATTCATGGAAAATCGGGAAGATAAAAAATATTGTGAGCATATCGAATCAAATAATTATATAGATAAATTTTAATATACGATCAAAGGTCCATCCAACTCATCATTGGGTACTTCCAACTCAGCTATAGTGAACCCATAAGCGTAGCCTTCTCCCCTAGGAATCTTATAAGGTAGATTACCTTATTTATTGGCACACTCATTTTCAACGTGACATGTCTATATTATGTTGAATCATTGAAAAATATTTTTAAATTTATTCCCTCTTAATTATCTATCTAAATGAACCTTATGTCCATACATATCATAAACTCCAAGGCTTTTCAATTATTTCCCAAGTATATTCTTTCCAATGTTCTCCCAAATTGGAAATTTATTATTTACCTCTTCTTCGTTGACAAATTCCATTTTTATTGATTCTCATTAGGCCTCTTATTTTTTTTATTTCCCTCAGACATTCTAGAATAAGAAAATTTCAGTTCAATTATTATGTAAAATAAAACTATTTCATCATATGATAATATATTTGAGAGTTTAGCACCCTTTAGAGACATGTCTTAATCCCTTCAATGAAATTTTCATTTATGAACTCTATGTAGAATATGTAATATTTATCATACCTCGAAATCCTTGTAAAGGATTCCTCATAATCAAAAACACTTTCTTCTACCTTTTTATTTGTGATAACAGTCTTTATCATTATTTTAGATTTTGGATCGTGAGAAAGTATTTATCAAAAAATATCTCTATAAAATATTCCCAATAAATGGGTTTTATTTCCTCCTACTCCCAATTAGTATGGATATTTAACCACCATTTTTAAATTTATACTTTGAGATAAAACACTAAAATTGTATCCTTTTCTTTCTTATGTTACCTTATGGACATAAATATTAACTAAAAATAATTAATTTATTGTACATATACCATTGGATTAGTATTCAACCCAAATGATGGGGTGTTATGGCCCATAATGAAACCCAATATAGCATAATCTCACTATGTAATTGGATTATTCAATTAAGAAAGTTCATTTTTCATAACTTAATTCAGCATACCAAATATATCCATTATTTCAACAGTTACAATATCAACTATATTGGATTCCACAGTAGGAAAATCTAGACATTTGCCTTCAGTATTTATATTGTTCTTCCTTATAGTCTACATTTTTTATAACGGAATATAATGGATTATGTCATAAAATAATGAATTTTAAAAGTTAATTTGTTATTATATAAATTGTGTAACACTTAATATAAATTAAAATAAATTTATTATTAATATCAAATTTATAAACAAGCTTTCCTTGGGTGTATCCTTATTTCAAAATAATTTATAGTGGTTTCTTATGAAAATGTGAATGATCCTAACAAAATTCATATATAGTGTCAAAATAGGTTTATAGTATCATATATTTTCTTGAATTGGATGATTATTTGGTAACAACCATTACACCATTGAAATGGTTATTTCCTCTAGGTACCTCTTGGCTGGAATCATTTCTACATATAGTATCTAGAAATGGATATATTTCTATGAAAACCCAATAATATCTTCTTTAAAAAAATTGATATTATTTAATACTTATCCTCAAAGACTATCAAATGGATATATTTGATAATCTATGTTTTCCTTAATATAGTCTCCATGGTTGACACTAAACATCCACTAATAACAAATTTAATATCCCTGACTCTATTAAACTAGAGAATTTGCATACTTTATTAAATTCTCTTATAAATAAGGGATATAATTTTAAAGAAACTACCAGTTTATATGTTTTTTAGATCTAGATACATATATGATACACATTTTACATTTGTAACATAAAATTCAACATCAAAAATGAATATGATCAGTGTCCTTGAAACTGAAATAAAGAACTAATCTACATAACCTAGGGAACGTAAAAAAATAATGGTGAGATCAATTTATTTGTAAGGGTTACATACAATAGAATATAAAAAAAATAATTAAAGCATAATCAATATGGTAATATAAATAATTGAACACACATTCCATTTAATAAATGAATATATCATTGAAAGAGTTTGGAGATATTTCCATTACAAAAATCTCATGGATAATAACAATAAATAAATTCTCAATGAAAGGAAATTTTATTTATTGGATGTATTGATTTTTGGATTTATGACACATCTACCATCATGTTAATTTTGAATAGTGTTTAAAACTACATGGTTAAATCCCATCTGATTAGGCCTTCTAATTTTTCCCATGACACCTCTCAATGTATCAAGGGGATATCTATAATTGAGACACACCCATAAATGAATTTATAATTAATTATTTATATATATAATAAAATATTTAATTCATTAATAATATTATTTATCATAAAATATTCATATTTATTATAGTACATAAATTTTTCAATATTTCCCTAGTAAATCAATAAGCTTCCAATGTAAATAGTGTTTTTATGAATGGTATATAGTTAGGGATATATTAATATTCACGATACAATGAATATGGATAATGTTGAATTAAAACATTACCTATAATTAATAATTATTTATTCGTATAAAATATATAAAAGGGTACTATATTGACCACATAAAATTTAATAGGTTTATGTTAACAAAAATCCCTCAATGAAATGGAAATTTTGATGAATTCCATTACAATGATCATAATTTTGAAGTGATAATTAATTAATTAATAGATTATATTTATGATAATTAAATCCTTGTATAAAAATTAGAAATAATAAATAATATTATCAATATTATTTATGCACATAATCATATAAATTAAATACTAATGAAGATATAATATGACCTAACAAAAGAAATAGAGTTGTGAAATTCATTACCACTTGGTATCATTCATGTTAAGTATCCTTGGCTGTAATATTTAAAATTTAAACCCAAAATACCAAGGATTATTATAGAATCATGATATTACATGTCGAAGAGGCAGTATATAAATAGTAAAAAAGTAATTTTTTCATAACACTAAAATATGTGTCAATGCAGAAAAATTGAGACAAAGGCGCTTACATCACACTTCATTTTGGATGAACGATCATTATAAACTAGTATACTATTTCTAAGAATGATATTAATTTATTAAATAACCATATAAATGTCGTAAATTATCCAATTAAAAAAATTTACCATAAGTTTGTTAATAATATTACATTATTTACTTTTTTTGGTGTTAATAGCCTTAGTTTCTCATGAGTTTTTATAAAAAATCTTTTTATTCTTGTACATAACATATAATTAAATCTCCTAAAAAATAATAATAATTTTATAAATTTCATATTTACTGAGTATATACATTTTTATAACCATTATATTTGTTTGAACATGCAAAAGTTATTGAATATCTTAATGGAGATGGTAGGGTGTAGATACTAATGAGTGAGGATATCATTACCTTAATGAGTGAAAAGGTAAAAAAGTGGATGATATATTAATAATGAAAATTCATATAATGTCGTAATTATATATATTATACATTAAATTTATCCTTACATCATTAAATTTAATGTGTATTTTAAAAATGAATCATATCATTTCACGAGGTGGTAGTCCGCCATACACACGGGCAACGTTATCATATTTTAAATGGAATGGAAATTAAGAAGCTATACATGATATTTTAATTAAACAAAATATAATATTATCATAAATATATATATATATATTCAATCATTATATCCATTCATTAATGGTGGTGATAGAAATAAAATTATACTGCTTCAAGAAGCGGGAGTCCTTTGTACACATGATTAATAGTTTCATTTCCTATTGGATGTAAGTGGAGCTGAATATGGGTTATAAATTTAACATAATAACATATTAGTATATTAATGATATTGTTGTTATTATATTAACTTGATTATATAATATTTTACTGAGGTGGAAGAAGATATAAATAAAAATTCTTATTTAAGAAAGTTACCACCTCTACAAGGAACGTATTTTGGATTGCAAAAAAATCCTTATTGGTCTAATTTACGATCAAAAAAAGTTCTCTATATGTTTTTAACTGATAATTTATCATAATATCTTATTAATTAGATGATCTAAAATGGGGCTGACCCAAATGGATTTTTATGTCTGAAGTTGGAGGTGATTTGGTTTGATTTTAAAAGTGGTTGAGGGAACACACATGGTATTTTAAAAATATTAAATTTCACCCATGTTCTATCAATACCAGATCTTCCAAAATTGGTTATTATCAGAATTTATTGGTTATATGGTCAAAATATGTCCATAAAATGGGTTTTCAACTTATTTTTTGGTTATTTTAAAAATAATAATTTTAAATTACTTCCTCGATAAATCAATATTCTTTAATTGTGCTAATTAATTATTTTCACATTTACTAAATTAAATGGCCAAGAATTTTGTTTAAAATATTAGAAAATACAAATACTTTTATTCAAAAAAAGGAACACATTTTTTCAAATTCAACTTAGAGAATTGGAAGAATCAAATTTAAAATTACACTTGTATATATGATGAAAAGAGGGTTCTAAGAGAGATATTTTTTATCATTATACATGAAATTAATATCATAATTAAACATTAAAATTATTCCAAGGACATAAAATAGATAAATTTTAAAACAATATAATTAATTTTTTTCAATGAAATTATTATGTTATTTGTTCTTTTGAATTATTCAAATGAAAAGCCATTTATCAATAAAATTCATTATTTTTCATTTTTCATAAAAAAATAAAACATTTCATAAAAATAAAAATAATAAACTTTAAGAAAATTTTGATATAATAATTTCAAAAATTATGTTAATTTAATCAAATAATGTTTCTCAATGATTCGTAATTTTATTTAATCATATGTTTTTAAGAAGAGAAAAAATGATTTCTTAAAAAAAATTAGAAAACATTTTTCATATAGTAATTGATTATTATTTAATTTATAATAAATTTATAACCATTTTATTTACGTTATAAATCATTAAAATTTATAATTTTTTAAATTTATTTATTAATATTCATACGTAAAAATAATAATTTTTATTTCAAATTGTCATGTTTAAATAATATCTTAATAGGGTAACTTCTTTTAAACTCGGGGTTTCATGCATCAAAAAACTATTGATGTGATGGAGTTTATTTAAAATTAAATTTGTCATAATGTTTTATCATGTTAAATTTGATTAAAAAATTCAAAATATTGAATTATTTCTTCATATAATCCAAATTCCATTATACTTAATTCAATTCAAAGACTTGGTTTCAAACTAGTAAAGAGTGAAGAAATTTTTCTTTCATGGGTGATGATTAAACCCAAATCATACCTTGAAATTATCGTAAAAATAAATCATAGGCACTAATGGATTCATCATCCTTCTACATAAGAACATTTAATTATTTTTCCATTTTTTACATAGAATATGATCGATATTATTACTGAAAAATATCCTCATAAACTCTTCCAATCCATATAGTCAATTTGGAACCTATTATTTCATATTATTAATAATATTCCATGATTTATATATTCCTCCTTACAAATTATATATATATATATATATAAGAAAAATATTTCATTATCTAGGAAATGAATAATTAGAAAAAAAATCATCACATTAATCAATTTCCCCACAACCAGTGCATCAGAAGAAACATAGAAGTTGTGTAGATATTTCCAAAAAAATGATTCTATTTATTGTGTATCCATCCTTGGAGAATTTTTATGTTTGTAAAGATATGCAATATTTATAATATAATGAGATATTTTCATTAGAATAGTAACAAAATATTACATCTGATCTCCTAAGAAATTCTATTTCTCATTATAATGGTCATCACACTAATTATCACATTAATTTTTCACACGATTCATTTCGGTTCCATCTATTGAATGAAAAATTATATTGTGAGAAATTGTAATTATAGTGTTAAATTGTATATTAATGATAAATAGTTCCAAGTATGTATAAATATTATTACCTTATAAACTAAATAGTCCATTAAAGATTCAAATTATTCCATATGTGGTTATCATAAATTGAAATACTTTATAATTATTCATAAGTAATATGTCATTCAACAGAAGAATGTCCCCATGAAGTGTCAAACCAAATGTGGAGTAAGGGTACAAATATTATTTTAAATTACTATAATTGATATATAATCAACCAAAATATTCTAAAAATTATTATCCAATGGTTCATCAATTACAAATCAATGTCCACTTGTCCTATCTGAGTTTGGGTGTATAATAATGAAAACAAAAAAAATGGGTTTCTTACCAAAAAACTATGATGTTATCCTATGCTTCTAAATATTTTCAGGGTTTTCATACTATTTTCTTATCATTATATTCAAATATTATGTAAATCCTACCCTTATAATAACTATATTATATGTTACTTTTCATACATAACTATTAGATAATTTTTTATAAATATTAAATACATAACTTTATGATCACCACCAAAATAGTAAACGATTAGTGTCTTTAGATAGACTATACATATTCCTATAATTTTATGAAAGGTATTCGAAATTTCTCCCATTTAACGTTTAGTAAGTGTACCATAAAATATCCTTTATTTGTATCATGGGGAAGGAAAAACATACAAACAAGTTAACTGAGATACTTTGTAAAGGAAAAAATCTGATATATAGATTAGTGATCATACATGAGCATTAGATAATAATAATGGTATAAGATCATGATAGAAATTAAAATGATCATATTGATTCTATAATAGAAAATAAATATGGTCCTTTGTATATGAAATTATAATAATGATAAAAAAATTGTTATAATAGTTTGGAATTATCAATAGACAGTCATGAAAAATGATATTATGACATAGACATATAAATGTGAAAAAATATATGATTATAACATTGTGAAAATTTACAAATTGAAATAGTTTCTTCCATTTAGTTGTGGACATCAAATAAGTCCCTCTCATAAACCATGGGACATGAAAACCAGGTCCTTGCATAATAATATGGAAATTAAAACATTCTACATGCATATTATTAATGAAATGAAAACTAGTTGCATACAGAAAATTGTGTACAAGAAATCTATTTCATGGATAACATATTAACCATAAAAGTTATCTTCCATTACCCAATGCATTAAAGTAATATAAAATTTACGTCTAATCAATCACATTATCATAATTAATTTATATATGGTCCATTAGATCAAAAATAATTCATCATATATCACAACACATGGAGGGGAATATGATTTTATAAACAACACAAAATAAATATCACATATCATCCAGAAAAATAATATGTTTTTTATCATTGTATAATATCCATAGTAAATCACAAGAAATGGTCAAATATGACATCATATATGAATATTTATTTAAATTATAATTTCATATATTTTATTTTAAAAAGTCCATTTTTCCATTATAATTAATTCATAAGATTCTTAAAAATGACCAAATATTTTTTAAACCTTTTTATTTGAAAATAAAAATAGTAAATTATAAATGAATCTTAAAATCATTGAGTGGTCTCAAGATCCGAATTTTTTTTCATATCATATATGTTAAAATAATGATTCCTTTCCAATTTTTAATAAAACCGCATTAGAACTCTATCATAAAAAAACATTCATGAAATCTGGTAATGTAAGTTGATTTTTATAGATATGTGGAGACAATAATCCATATGTACACATGATCAATACTCCCATTTCTCATTTTCTAGAAAAAAGGTTGAAAAAAGGTAGTTTAATAATCATAACGACATCTAATAATATTTATGATATTAAATTTTTTATTTTCTAAATAATCTAATATAATAAGATACATTATTATATGAAATAAATTGAATGATGTTGGGTAAGATGATTACATTTTCTTGGGTAATCATACTTTATATTACATTTTAAGGTCCCTTAGAATAGTATTTTACGAAACAAAATCCTCTAAATTGTGTCTAGGGAAGATGAAATGTATGATGTGTAATTCCCCAACTCCAGTTACCCAAAGTCGGTGCAATATTACATAACATTGGCATGATATAAGTAATCATGTCCCAAAAAACTGATTAGTTTAGTAGCCTTGGAAGTACTAGATACATTTCTAAGTTTTACATTACATCATTAAATAAAAACATCAACAACATTTAGTCCCCTTTGAACACACTTACATCCATATCCTATCCCACCTGGTTAACCATTAAATACTTATTCACATCTTGGGAAAAATAAAACAAAGAAAGGGATGAGCTCAGATGCTCAGTTAGGATAACAATATAGTGGAAACTTTCATAAATAAGCATAAACATTTATGGCACTGTATAAGACTAAAAAAAGACATTTAAAATTAAAATTCAGCATAATATGGAAAAGATAAAACAAAATAATTCCATTTGCTTATCCACATGGATATTCTACTAGTTTAATAATCACATAAAATTTCAAAATCCACTTTCATAATGATGGAATGCATAATTCCAGACTTCATAACCACATAGTCATGACCTTATGCCAAGACTACAAATAATATTTTGTCAAGGCCTTGTTCCAAGACACTAGTTTGTATAATAAGACCTACCGATGCATCGAGGAGCTATAGTGGGCTCCACCTATCACTTACTAAGTCCAATCCATTCCTCATATGAAAAGGTTTAAACATAACATAACCATTTATATTAAAACTATCATACAAAATGTCAATACTTTATCCATAAACCACGAATGGTGTAAAAATAACACATCCACAGTCAAAAATATCACAAAACCATCAATATAATATGGAATATTTGTATCATAATAAATAAACTTCAAACCAGTTCAAAATTCATCAATGGATATTAACATAGATGAACTGAAAAATATTTGAAATAAATACCTCTTTCTATTTTGAAAAAATTTAAAAGTCATATTATTATAAAAGAAAAAATTTATTTTGAAAATATTCTTATAATATTGAATTGTAAAATTCGATGATGATATAATGGAGGAAAATAGCCACACCCTCCATATAAGTTAAAAAACATTCTTACCTTAATTTTTTCGAAAAGGTCATAAAATACCTTGTTTGAAAAAAGATAGAAAGATTCATTTCAAACCATTTTATAAAAAGTCAAACAAGGGTATAAATGACTATAAAGAATGGTCTATTAAATAGAAAAAAAAGTTAAATATATTTTTTAAAACATGGATGTGGATGATTAAGAGGTCCTAATAGATACTTACGTATTAACAACCTCAGATAACTAAAGAGATTGTATAATTAACCCTTACCTTGTAATCTTCCTTAGTAGATGGTAAGTTAACCTCTTGTATAATAGTTAAAACATTTTTATTAAATTATAAAAGAACCATATACATAAATATGATTTCATATATGATCCTCTAATATTGCTTTGTTAATTATATTTTAGTAGTATCATCTTTTAGGGTGTGAACTGATATGTTTTCCTTTATATGTTGAGTTACATAAGCCATGTTTGTTATAGATAGTATGTATTTTATTCATATCCAAAATGATATTAAGTTCTTAAACATTATTTTTAATCCTAAAATGAAAATTATTCTTAAATTATTACGATGGTTATGAATCTCATCGCGTTCCTGGAGACAATAATCCATACATACGCACGAGCGACAATATCATTATATTGATGGTGAAATCATATATAATTGGATGGTATATCATATATAAAGAATCATTAAAATGTTATATTTATTATTTACATCATTTATACTCATTCTTATACGCATCCAAATAATGACGTTTTTGAATTACAAACTACACCACGATGTGGAGACAATAAGACGTACATACGCACGTATGGTGACTTTGTCATTTGTAGGATGGATTGAATAAAGAATATGGTTGTACCATATTTATAATAACATCAAAGTGTTTATAAGTTAATAGATTTATTATTTTGGTATGGAAACAACAATGAAAGTGGAAGTGGAAGAAGAAAAGAACTCGAAAGAGGGTGGTGAAATTATTACCTCTACTTGGGGTGTTTCCTTTTGAGTTGATCAAAAGGGATCCTTAGGTTGGCTTTCTGATCAAACTAAGGTCTCTAGTTTTAATTATAATAAGTTGGTAGGATACTTTTTCAGGGTTTGGCTGATCCAAATGGCTTTGGATGTGACAAATTAAGAGAAGGGGAAGTTCCCTTTATAAGAGAGGTGAGGGTCACTTCAGGAAAAGCCTGAAATATTATTTTATAATAAAATAATTTTTTGTTTCTAATGGCTTAAAAATGAATTATTTCGAGTATAAGGTGGGTATGGGTCAAAAAAATCTCAACCAATATGTTTTATATAGGTTTAGGTCATTATATTAACCTTATCTTTTTTATTTAACACCCCGTTAAATAGTTTGACATTTACCATGCCTCTTTGCATTTTTATATTATATGGTTAATAAACATACTATAACAATCCAATAGAACCCGATGTGGTTTATTATTAATATATATACCATTATCTAAGTTTGATGTCCAAATATTTGATTTTTAGGAATATTATATCAATTAATAATATAGTATTTGTTTTAAAAAATCAATTATGTCAATTTTGACACTATTTAGTATTTTATTTTTTTGAATTCCATAAAAACATTATCACTATGAATAAAATTTATTTATCCAACCCTAAAATTTCATATTAACCTATAAAATTATTTTAATTCAACAGAAGTCTCAATTTATATTTATTTGGATATTTATAATATCAATTATTTTAATCTTTCATTAATAAGGTGATTACTGCTTCATCATGGTTTCATAACTAAATTAAATTATTTAGTGTCAAAAAATTATAAATAAAATACCATTATGTAGGAAATAATTTTATTTTTATAATGAATATTTATAGTCTAATTTATCTTATTTATATCCCACTGTTAAAAATGGTTTAGTTATTAAACATTGAATTTAACACTTTTAACTCTTTTTTAAATAAAATAATAATAAATATCCTAATCTAATCCAAGTGGACCAAAAGGATCATATTTTATTCCTAAGATTATTTTGGCCGAATTACACATATCCAATAGAATTATTCCATGTGTTAGGGTAATTATAATATCATTTTTACCCTTAATTACCCTATTTTTTTAACCGTGGTAAATAAAAGTCAAAAGTTACTATTCACCAAAAATTATTTTTATCTTATTGAACCACATTTTTCTTATTGATTTCAACTGTGTCTCTCAGATTTTTGAAATTCAACTCACAAAAGTGGTAAAATTATGTTATATGAAAATTTGTAAATGCCCCTAGAATGTGGGTAAAAGACGGTAAAAAGTTCGATAAAATTTTATATATCTAAACTTATTATAAAATGGATCCAATAAATTAAATTGAACATATATAGGTATTATGTATCTATTTTGACATAAAATAAATTATAATAAAATAAATAATTATTTAAATAAAAAGTCGGTTTTAAACAATAATGCAGTGTTTTTCACTATTCATCAAAAATTGAAAGTTCTCAGAAAAATACCAAAAAATCACAATAATCTAATTTTGATATTCCAAATCCAAAAATGAAGTCCATTTTGAAAATTAAAATTTATAAAATTTTAAAAGTTGTGTATTAATATTCACAATGGCTAGTTTCATTGGTCGTGGTGTGCTAATACTCTAATTTGAATCGTAACGTGGAATCTTGGGGTGTTACATTCTCCCCTCCATAAAATAATTTCATCCTCTAAATTTCTATAATATTACTACATAAAAATATTTGGGTGGTTCTTCATCATATGTCCCCTAGGTTCTCACGTTCCCTCTTCCATCTTATGGTTTCTCCATAGAAATTTTACAAGATGAGTCGTCCAGTTTTTCAGCACTTCTTCTCTGGTATCAAGAATTTTTACTGGCTCTTCACAATAAGATAGATCAGGTTTCAATTCAATTTCCTCATAGGTGAGGACATGCGTTGGGTCATGCACGTATTTTATCAACAGTGATATGTGGAACACATCATGAACTTTGGAGAGACTCAAAGGCATTACTAAACGATAAGCTACAACTCCAATTCATTGTAGAATTTTGAAAGGCCCGTTGTACATATAACACCCTTCCTTGGAGATACCTTCCAGAAAACATTGTCTCCTACTTGAAATTCCAAATCCTTCATTCGATTATCAACATATATCTTTTTCCTACTTTGGTATTCTTTGATGTGGGTTTGGATAACCTTCACCTTTTCCATTGCTTCCTCAACAAGTTCTGGGCCTACAAGTTTTCTTTCACTAACATCATCCCAACAAGTTGGTGTGCGACATCTCTTTCCATATAATGCTTCATATGGTTCCATATGAATACTTTAATGGAAGATATTATTATTTAAAATTCTTCCAGAGTTAAATATTGATCCCACATACCTTGAAAGTCAAGTGGGCAAGATCTCAACATGTCTTCTATGGTTTAAATAGTCTGTTCTGATTGTCCATCAGTCTGAGGGTGGTAGTCATTTCTCAAATGAATTTTAGTATCTAGGGCCTTTTAATGAATTTTCCAAAATCTAGATGTAAGACAGGGGTCACAGTCATAAATAGTTGATAGGGGTACACCATGATGTCTTACAACTTCATTAATATATAGTCTTTCCATACGTTCTAGTGGTAAATCTTCTCTTATAGCAAGAAAATTTGGTGACTTGGTAAGAATATCATTAATGAACTATATTGTATCATTACTTCTTGGAGTCTTTGGTAGACCCATGAAAAATTCCATCATAATATTATCCCATTACCACTCACGTATGGGAAGAGGTTGCATGAATCCTCTAGGTTGTTGCCTTCTAACATTCACTTGTGGACAAACCATACATCTTGACACAAAATCTGCAATCTCCCTCTTTATGGTGTCCCAAGAAAAATGTTCATTCAAATCTCTATACATATTTGTGCTCCCAGGGTGTTTAAAGAAATTGGAGCGATGGGCATTATCCAAAAATTCCTTTTTTTAGATCAAGTATGTTAGGGGAACAAACCTCCTCCCAAATTTCAAAATTCCTTCTTCATAAATGAAGTCACTCAATCTCCCATCATTCTCAATTTTATTCTTCTTTTGAAACTACTCATCACCAGTCTGAGAACTCCTTATCCTTTCTATTAAATATGGTTTGGAAACCATTTGAAAAAGTATTGATGTTTCACTTTCCATGGTTATTCCCATATCCATCTTTACTATATCCAAGAAAATAGGATCCCTTTCAACTCTCATCTTGTTCAAAATTCCATGATCCTTTCTACTCAAAGTATCTTCTACCATATTTTCCTTCCCTGAGTGGTAGTGTATCTTGAAATCATAATCCTTGAGTAGTTCAAGCCATCGTCTTTGCCTCATGTTGAGTTATTTCTGTGAGAAAACATACATCAAACCCTTGTGATCAGTATAAATCTCACATTTTTTCCCATAGAGATAGTGTATCCATATTTTCAGAGAAATTATTATAGCTTCTAACTCAAGGTCATGAGTAGGATAGTTTTGAACATGATTTTTTAGCTGTCATGATGCATAGGCAATAACTCTATCATTCTGTATAAGGACACAACCAAGTCCTTTATTCGAAGCATCACTATAAATAACAGACTCATCATTCCCTAATGGTAGAGTGAATATAGTATCATTGAATAATATTCTCTTCATTTCTTCACAACATTCATCACACTATTGTTTCCAAACAAATTTAACCCCTTTAAGTGTGAGCTTGGTTAATGGGTTTACCAATCGGGTAAAATTCTGGACAAAATACCGATAATAACCTACTAAACCTATAAAACTGCGTACCTTAGTTAAACTGGTCGGTACTAGCCATTCTTGGATTTCCTTTTTCTTAGAAGGATCAATAGATATTCCACCCTTAGAGAAAATATGGCCAAGAAAAAAATATTTTGATTCCATAATTCACACTTGCTAAACATACTGTATAATTCATTTCTTCTAAGAGTCTTTAGGATAATGCACAAGTGATTTTCATGATCTTCTTAGATTCTTTAATATACCAAAATATCATCAATAAATACCACTAAAAAGTCATCAAGATATTCCTTGAAAACTCTATTCATTAGATCCTTGAAGACAGAGGGTGAATTTTTCAATCCAAAAGAGATTACTATAAACTCAAAATGCTCATACCTGGTTTGAAATGCTGTCTTCAGAATGTATTCCTTCTTCACGCACAACTGATGGTTTCTAGATTGAAGTTCAATCTTTGAAAAATATTGAGCTCCATGTATTTGATCAAATAAATCATCAATGCGAGGTAGGGGATACTTTTTATTTATGGTTATAGCATTGATCTCCCTGTAGTCAATGCACAACCTCATAGATCCATCCTTTTTTTAACAAAAAGGACAGGGGCTCCCCATAGGGAAATAGTAGGGTGAATAAATCCCTTATTACTCAAGTCCTCCAGTTGTTTCATTAATTCCACTAATTCTATATTGTCCATTCTATAAGTGGTCTTCACTATGGGCCTTGAACAGAAAACTAAATCAATGGAAAACTCAATTTCCCGTTTAGGAGGATGTCTAGGTAAATCCTTTGGAAGCACATCAATATATTCTTGCACAATAGGTACGTCCTATATTCAAACATTATTTTCATCACCCATAGTTATATCATTCCCTTCTTCCCCAATAATTGAATTTCGTACAGCTACTAGGGGTGGATCTAGATAAGAATCAGGTGGACACATTTCTAATCTAAAGATAAGGTACTCCTTATCATCATCGAAAATTATAACCTCCTTCTTCTTACAATAAATTTTTTCATCATGCTTCGAAAGATAATCCATACCTAGGATTATATCAAATTCAATCAAGGTTATGACGATGAGATCATCTGATAAAGAACATTTCTATTCTCTAATGGGAACTGATTCACAAAACTTGGTTGCGATGATACTTCCCTTAGGTGTTTTGACTGAAAACTCGCTTGTTAAGTAAAATTGAAAATATCTAATTTTCTTAGAAAACAGGAAGATATGAAACAATTAGATGATTCAGAATCAAATAAATCATTGGTTAAACTTGAGGAAACTATTAAATTAACTGCCCCCACGTATTTCGGAGCTTCAACCTCCGCAGTAGTGATCACATAAGCTTTCACTTGCTCCCTTGTCCTTTTCTGAGGTAAGTTCTCTTGGTGCCTTTGACCTTTATTTTCATAATGCACCCTTTCTCTACAATTGTATCCTTTAACATTGATAGCCTCTTTCCTCCCCTTGTAATCACGATCTTGGTGTATTTTTTCACCACATTTGTAATAGACTCTCATTCCCTTCATGAAAGTATCGGGGTGTTTATTCCTACATTTACCATAGGATGGATATTCAAATTTTCTCTTATTACCCTTATTTCCATTTCCATAGTGTTTTCCAGATATATTTTTCACTTTCTTTTCTTTAAATTCGTAAGACATAGAGAATTCATTTTCTGTCTTGATAGTGCATGAGACAATATCTTCATATGATGAGAAGGATTGTGAGACTAATGCTCGACGGAGAAATAGTTTTAACCCATCAAATAGTCGATCAATCTTACTCCTTGGGTTTTGTATATAATCTTCTGCATTCCTTTCTAAACCTGTAAATTTAGCCTCATAATTTTCTACATTCTCATCCTCCTTTGGTATCAGACTTAGAAATTGTCTCTCTATATCTTCTCAATGGTCACGGGGAAATTATTTTTCTAAGAAAACCTCTTTAAACGCACTCCATTCCATAGTGGATACTTCTTCATATACCTTTTTGTTTTGGATTAATGAACACCATTGATAAACATCTCCCATGAGGTGATAAACTAACATGACAACTTTTTCCCTTTTACTACTCCCTAAAGCATGAAATATTTTCTCTGAGTAACTTGTCCACTTCTCAGATACCAATGTATTTTTACTCCCATTAAATTTTGGTGGTTGTTGCCTTATGAAGTTGTCTAACATTTATTCATCGCGTTGTGGATCAAGGTGCTCTATACGGGTAAGGTTATTATTCAAAACATGAGCGAGTTTTCCTAGTATGGTGATAAGATGATCAGAACCAGTTGCATCACCACCTCCAGTATAATTATCTTGAGTATGAGGTAAATCCCTACATGGATTACGTGGGTTGCTATGGTTTCCATTCCTTCCACTAGTCATTATTTCTAAACAATGGCATATAGTAGATTAGTTTATGAATTTCAATATATAATTCAAAACTTGTAGAACACATAACATAAATGGAAACCTTTATGTATTTAATCTATAATCATAAAAAAATTATTTGAGTAGGTATATACTCATAAATCCTTCATAATGGTTTGTAAAGAAAATATGAATTATCCTAAGCATATCCCTCGGGAGTGTCGTAAACAAGAGTGCAGCAAGGCCCATTGTCGTGCACCAGTTCCCATTCAAGTCTATATCAAAGCGATGTTTTCAATTTTTTCCCCTAGGTACAATTGTGCCAAGGTCGCATCAACCTTCTCGTATCCAAAAAGGGATGTATTGCTTGGAAATATCACAAAAACACTATAGTACCAAAATTATAGAAAGTTCTTCTATACTAATCATCAAAGTCTATCTTAGGTTAATGTTCTCTAATCAGAGTTTTTATAAATCCATCTTCCATGGTTTTTAATAAACTTACTCTAATACCAAATGTAACGCCATGACTCCAGTTACCTAGAGTCAGTGCATTATTACATAACATTGGTATGATACAAGGAAGCATGTCCCGAAATACCGATTTGTTTAGTGTCCTTGGAAGTACTAGATACGTTCATATGTTTTCTATTACATCATGAAATAAAAACATCAACAACATTTTTCCCCTTGGAAGACACTTATATCATTAGCCTATCCCTGTAGGTCAACCATTAAATTCTTATTCACATCCTGGGAAAAATAAAATATATAAATGGGTGAGCTGAGATGCTCAATAAGGATAACAATATAGTGGAAACATTCATAAATAAGTATAAACATTGAAAGCAATGTATAAGACTAAAACAAAAGTATTTTAAACATAAACTTCAGAATAATATGGAAAAGGTAAAATAAAATAATTCCATTAACTTATTCACATGGATATTCTACTAGTCGAATAATCACATGCAATTTTAATTGCCACTTTCATAATTATGGAATGCATAATTCCATAATTCATAACCACTTAGTCAAGGCCTTGTGCCAAGACTAAAAATAATATTCTTTTCAAGGCCTTATTCCAAGATACTAGTTTGTGTCATGAGACCTACCTATGCATCGAGGATCTATAGCACGCTCCACCCGTTACTTACTCAGTATAATGCATTCCTCATATGAAAAGGTATAAAAAAACATAAACATTTGTATTAAAACTAGAATTTGAAATGCCAATACTTTATCCATAAACCATGAATGGGGTAAAAATAACACATCCATAGTCAAACAAATCACAAAACCATCAATTTAATATCAAAGATTTGAATCATAATAAATCAACTACCAACAAATTTAAAATCCATCTAATTATGTTGACATAGATGAAATGAAAACTATTTTAAATAAATATCTATCTCTATTTTGAAATCATTTAAAAGTAACATAATTATAAAAGAAAACATTTATTTTGAAAAAATTATTATAATATTTTATAGGAATCTTTGATGATGATATAATGGTAGAAAATAGCCACACCCATCGTATAAGTTAAAAAAACATTCTTACCTTAATTTTGTCAAAGAGGTCATAAAGTACCTTGTTTGGAAAACGACAGAAAGATTCCTTTAAACCATTCTATAAAAAGTAAAAAAATGGTATAAATGACTATAACCCTTATTCTAGTAAATAGTAAAAATGTTTTTAAATATATTTTTAAGAAAAGAGGATGTTGATGATAAAGAGGTCTGAGTAGATACTTACGTATTAACAACCTCAGATAAGTAAAGAGATTGTAAAATTAACCCTTACCTTGTAATTCTCCTTAGAAGATGGTATGTTAACCTCCTATATAATATATAAAACATTTTTATTAAATTATACCATAACTATATACATAAATATGATATCATATATGATCCTTTAATATATATATTTTAATAATATTTTAGTAGTATCATCGTTTCTGGTGTTAAATGATATATTTTCCTTTATATGCTCGATTATGTAACCCATGTATGTTATGGATAGGATGTATTTTATTAATATCCAGAATTATATTAAGTTCTTAAACATTATTTTTAACCATAAAATGAAAATTATTCTTGATTGATTACGATGGGGAATGAATCTCATCGCTTTCATGGAGACGATAATTCGTACATACGCACAAGCAACGGTATCGTTATATTCATGGTGAAATCTTATGTAATTGGATGGTATATCATATATAAATAATCAATAACATGTAATATTTATCATTTACATCAGTTATACTCATTATTATACACATCCAAATAATGATGTGTTCGAATAACCAACCACACCACGACGTAGAGACGGTAAACCGTACGTACGCACATATGGCGACTTTTTCATTTTTAGGGTGGATAGAATAACGAATACGGTTGTACCATATTTATAATAAAATAAAAGTATTTATAAGGTACTGGATTTATTATTTTGTTATGGAAACAACAAATAATGAGGATGTGGAAGAAGAAAAGAACGTGAAAGAGGGTGGTGAAATTATTACCTCTACTTCGGGTGTTTCCTTTTGAGTTGATCAAAAGAGATCCTTAGGATGGCTTTATTATCAAATTAAAGCCTCTAGGTTGAAATTATACATGTTTCAAGGACATCTGGGTTGGTTTTTGTCGAGCCAAATGGATTTTGAGGTGTGAAATTAATAGAAGGGGAAGTTCCCTTTTATAAGAGTGGTGAGGGTCACTTTAGGAAAAGCTTGAAATATTATTTTATAATAACATCATTTTCAGTTTCTAATGGCTCAAAAATGAAGTATGTATTTTATAAGTTGGGTTTGGGACTAAAACCAATCAACAAATTTGTTTTATATAGGTTTAGGTTTTCATATTAACCTTATCATTTAAATTTCACTGTTAGTTAAATAGTTTGACATTTACCATGTCTCTTTGTATTTTTATATTTTATGGTTAATAACCATACAATAACAATCCAAGAGAACCACATGTGGTTAATTATTAATGTATATAACCTTATTTAATCCCTTTGGACGAACCTTATATTTTTATCAATATTATATCAACTAATAATATAATATTTGTTTTAAAAACACAATTATGTTAACTGTGACACTATTTAGAATTTGAATTTTTTGAAAGCTATAAAAACTATATCAATTCGAATAAAATTTATTTAACCAACCCTAACATGTCAGATTAACCTATAAAATTAGTTTAATTCATTATAAGTCTCAATTTAAATTTATTTGGATAATTATAATATCAGTTATTTTAATCATTCATTAATAAGGTAATTACCACATCATCATATTGTCATAAATAAATTAAATTATTTAATGTCTAAAAATTATAAATAAAATACCATTAATTAGGAAATATATTTTTCTTTCTAATTAATATTTATAGTCTAATTTATCTTTTTTATAACCCAATATTAAAAATGTTTTAGTTATTAAACTTTGAATTTAACAATTTTAACTCTTCTTTAAATAAAATAATAATAAATTTCCTAATCTAATAAAAGTGGACCAAAAGGATCATATTTTATTCCTAAAGTTGTTTTTTTTAATTAAATTTATCCAATAGAATTAGTACATGTGTTAGGGTAATTATAATATCATTTTTACCCTTAATTACCCTATTTACTTTTATCTGTGGAAAATAAAAGTCCAAAGTTATTCTTCATCAAAAAATATTCATCTTATTGAACCAAATTTTACATACTGATGTCAACCGTGTCTCTCATAGTTTTTAAATTCAACTCAAATAATTGGTAAAATTATTTTTTTTGTAAATTTGTAAATGCTTCTAGAAGGTGGGTAAAATACGGTAAAAAGATCGATAAAATTTTATATATCTAAACTTATTATAATATATCAACAATGAATTACATTGAACACATATAGTTATTATGTATATATTTTGAAATAATATAAATTAAAATAAAATATCTAATTATTTAAATAAAAAAGTCAGTTTTAAACAATAACGCAGTGTTTTTCACTATTCATCAAAAATTGACCGTTCTCAGAAAAATACCAAAAATTCACCCTATGCTAATTTTGATATTATGAATCCAAAAATAAAGTCCATTTTGAAAATTAATATTTTTGAAATTTCAATAAGTTGGTATTACTATTCATAACATCTAGTTTCATTGGTCATGGTTAGTTAATACTCCATGTTGCGTACAACGCAAACTATTACATTATTCAAAGGGAAACGTATCATGGAAGCTTGGGGTGTTACAGGTTGGAAGGGGTAAGGTAGATATATATGGATCAAAAATTTGTAAAGAATAGAAAATATTTTCTCCCTTATATATTTTTTGGGAAATTAGGATAATATCACTCGAAAATAAATCCCTAAAAAATACATAATCATAATGCAGTATTATTTTGGACCTATTGCGAAGGTGAGTGTTGAAGGACATTGTCATGGGATACGTTCACACATTAAGTCAATATAAATAATGAGTTGTGTGATTATCTTATTAACTAAAACTATAGTATGATGAGGATTTAACACATGGTTCTATGATATACTTAATTTTATTAATACATGTCATTTATTTTTAAAATTAAATTATTCATTCATGATTATTTATATAATTTTTTTTATAAATGGTTAATTTGGGCCTATTTCTCATATATTAGCATCTCATTGAATTAAAATAATATTTTATGAAAAATTTAAAAATTTGGTTAAATTCGGTTTTTTATTTAAATTTATTGAGTATTAGGTTTTATTATTATGAAATTGATTATGGAACACTTAGTGAGACCCTAAAATGATTTATTTATGACACCCTACATCTTCATTCTAATTATTGTATTTTTAAAATTCCATCAATTGGAAAGGGGAAATCACCACTTGGAGGTGGTGACTATTATTGATCCATGAATCGAAAGTAATTATGGTGACCAGTAGGGATTTTTTTCAAATATATCATGGTTTTTTAAGAGTTTTTATCTTTTAAAATAATATTTCATTTGATAATGTATTGTTTATGAACTAATTTACCTATTTGATTCAAGGATTTTCTCTCTTTTAGTATTGATAATGGTGACTTTTATATATAATTTCCCACTAATATTTGGAAAAAATAAATTCCTTGTGACTCTTATATGATTCCATGTTTTATTCACTAACTTTTGTGGAAATAGAAATTCTCTATGAGCTATGTCAAAGTCGGATCGGGTATCTGGGTACTAGGGTATCCGGGATTGTTCATAAAAAAGTTGTATAAAATGTATACTTTTGTGTCATTCCTTTATTTTATTATAAATTCTAGTTGTGCTATTAAACATAATGTAGATTTTATGGGACTTAGGACGTAATTATGGGAGATTTATTATCTATATCTCCTCATAAAGAGCCTTCATCCACCATGGTAATTAAGGAGATTTGTCTTGATGAATGTTTTGATATGTTTTATATATTTTTCCTTGATTCTAATCTAATTATGAAAAAGTCCCCATCTTGAATTCTTCTGGATGGAATATATAATATTATGAAATTGGTTTGATTTTATGATATGTGTATCAACATTAATGAATTTAGTGCTGTTTTTCGTTATTGTGTAAAATCATGACTCAAAAAATAAGTTTTGATAATCCACATAAGGAATATAATGGTGAAGCAAAGTAATAAAATACAATGGTTGATCCAAATTATATTAAGATAGTAGTTCAGGATCAGCATTTTTTAAAATAGGTACCTTCACCAATTCCCGTTTATGCGCCAGTAGTGGTACCTCGAAGGGTTTAATCTATAGATCATGACCAATAGTTTCTTTGTAAAAAATAAACATCTTTCCAAGGTTAAAATGATACATAAGAGGTAGATAATGTTTTGAAAAAATATGAAATTCATTTTTAGTTCCTGAAAAGTCTACAATTACTAAAGGTGAATTGTGCCACCTTCAACCATGGGGACCTAGCAGTAGATGGTCAGATTCATTGTTGAAGGAGGATAATCCTCAGCATTGGGATTGTATGGAAATTTGAGTTATTTTAAATGATTAGTTCTATCAGGATTCATTTTCCTGGAAAAATCCACAGATAGTATAAATCATTAACATGGTGATAGATCTATGACATACTATAGGAACATTTTTCAAATCTTGACCTGTTTTCACTCAAGGTTTTATCTAACGATAAGATGAATAATCAATGTTTCAAAGTGCGTCATGACCTAATATCCAATCACAATTTTTATTTTTGAATCTCACATCTTATGTTGATATATGGGATAGACCAGTTATATTTGGACATGGTCTGGCTTCTCGGTCATGAATTAGTGGAGGTCATTTTTATCTTACCATATTTTTTGTGATTTTTGATAAAGTAGAAAAATAAAATTTGACGATTCTCATAGTTTTTTATATAGAAAAATTCCTCTCGAACATATGAAATTATTTTAAGAGTCCCTTTTACATGATTTGGGTTTGGAAACATAGAGTATTATAGATGGATTTTCACTGAGAAACCCATGATCTGTTGTTCATGCGATCGCACTTGTCAACTACAAAAAAAGTTAAATTTATTTTCTACTCTATACAAAATAACTATATCGTATTCTATTAAAAGATAATTGATGAAATAATATGCTTTATTAACTAAGGAGATCCATCAATATTTGTTCATAATGATGCTTTTCTTGATGTGGAAGAGTTACCAGGGGAATCTAGAATGGGTCTTCCAACTATGATAGGTACAATCTCTATTTCATCAACTCTAATGACTATTGTATTTTACACTAATGTATCTCACTTGTTTTTATAGAACCATATTTAGAAATTTAAGAATATTAAGATAGATCATTTTTCATATAAGATGGATATTAATGTTCCGCATTTAATAATGTGAGAGTTGGGTCTCCTGTTTCCTATTAGTTTTTTTATGTCTATCAGAAAATGATAATTCATGTATTTTTTTGGTTTCATATTCGAAACTTTTTAATTTAATTTTCATGATGGATAATCTGATTTATCTTAAGGACTAGATTGATAGTTATCTTTGATGAGTTACTTATAATGAACCTGATTGGTTGTGATGTGTCATCCGGGAAAAATGGGACCCCAGGTTTAGTAGAGGAGGACCTTATTTTATAATGTTTTTTGGGTAATATTCTCTTTTTCATTATTATTTGAGTGAAAATATTTTGGTTATTACTTGACTCCATTTATGGTAGGGTTTCCCAATATTTTTTATTTTTAATATTTATTGATTGCCATGGGTTTGAGAGGTATTGATTACTATTTATTTTGTACTGAGTACTTAACATGTTTCATTTACAACTAACCTTATATGATAATTATATTTGAAAGAGTTGAATAATACTAGAATAATCTATAAGGGAAAATATTTATATTCATGGGTGTGTAATTATTGGATTCTCTTGTTCTCTTGGTTAAGAGAGCTAATGGAACACTTTTACCATGTTTTTATTACCATAAACTCAACCAAGTGACAGTAAAGAAAAAATATATGTTCATGTGTGGATAATATTATTGACTAGTCAAAAGGGTAGAGGTGGTTCTTGAAGATCCTTCATAAATAAAGTTATCACCCATTGAGAATAAAATAATATTACATTCATAAGATTTATTTTAGGAGTTTGTAGCTCTTTTATGAGTATCGTGTTATGAAATTTTTTCTTACCAATGATCAAGTATTTTTTAAAGTTATGATGATATGAAATTTACATGAGTACCTTGACTCATTTGTTTTTATATATGTAGAAGGCATCCTTGTTTAATTCTAAACTAAGGAGAACCATGTACATTATTTGAGAGTAGTTCTATAATCATTTATAAATAATCAAATTTATTCTAAGTTTTCTTAATGTAATTTTTTGATTTTTTGAAGTGAGTTTCTTGGGATATATGGTATCAAAACATGGTACTTTAGTTGATCCTAATAAGGTTATAGTTTTTAATACATGAGAGTAGCTGGATAATTACTTCGATATACATAGATTCTTTTGTGTATTGTGATATTACAAAAGATTCATCAAGGATTTCTCAATGTTTGATAATCTGATCATTATTCTAACCTGAAAAGTATTTTAGTTCATTTTGTATGATAAATTTCAGATATCATTTTCATGTATAAATAAATTTTGAATTCTAGATGAGTATTTACTCTTCAAGAGGCTATTCTAGGTTATGTTGTCATTTGTAACCCATCAAATTTTGGATTGGGTTGTTTCCACATGCATTTTGATTACACAGTAGACTATAAATCTAGAATTTTCAGTCCAAATAGGAATAATTATCCAATACATGATCTTGGTAATTAACCAATGATGAATTATCTCAAAAGATAGTGGCATTAAATTTTGGAAAAATTTATTATCATTTATTCAGAGAAGAAAATAATGAGTTATATCTTCACTCAAAAATATTTGAATCTATAACAGAGGCACTGGGTGGTGTACCAATAATATTTTTATTTTTATATTTTATACACCCCATATAAGGGTAATGTTTTTCCTGAATCTTTGAGAAGGAAATAGACAACCCATCTCCTGAATGAATCATAAAAATTGTTCAATATGTAGGCTATCATTGCTTAGTTAAATATGGTAGTATAAGAAATGAGTTTGTTGTAGTTTTAGAAAGTGTCTGGTTGACCTCATGTCTTATCAAAATGATTCAATGGGATAATTAGTCTGATGACGAATTATATAGAATTAGAATCCCCCTTTATAGTGGGGATTCCACTGTTGAGTAGTGGTTCTCTTCATAATGTAACATATGTTTCTAGAAGGATTGTGTTGTATTTATTATTATGAGAAAATTTGTGATAATGGATATCAATAATTCCCAATTTTAAGTGAAACTAATAACCCTAAAGATATTCTATGATACATGAATATAATTCTAGTTACCATGTATGAGACTATACATCACTGATATAGTTTCTCATTATTATACCTACCAGTAGGTCAAAGTTAAACACCATAGATCTTTTAGTCAACTTTGGCTGCATACAATATTTTATTGTTAGTTAGATGAAATCTCTAAGGAAATTATGGATAGGATCGTACATACCCCTTGGGGGAATAATAATATATGGGTTTTGATCATTAGGATATCAGAATCATGTCACATGATACCCATTTAAGATGCACCAAAATACAAGGGCATGAGTTGTCTCTACATGTAGGATACTGTTAGATTTCATGTAATTCAAACTTCTTTACTCTTGGATAGGGATCCTCATTTTACTTATTTTTTCTAGAGAAACCTCTAATAAGATATGGGTTCTTAGGTAAATTTGAGCATGTCACTCCATCCATAGGAAGATATCTATATATAAAGAGCTATGTGGACTCAAGAAAAAATGCTATGTGCATATGTTAATGAATTTGGTGAAGCCTTGAAGTACTATTTGGGACTGTATAAGGATTTCTAAAATAACATTTATCATTCAAAAATTAGAAGATCTTATTTAGAGGTATTTTATGGACACTATTATAGATCTACACTCTTTGGTTGGAGAATTGTGATTGTTTCTTCTTGAGACCATGTTTGGCCCTATTGTTGAAGTTGGGTATTCAGTTGATTTTTATGAAAATGATGAGGGAATAGATCAAGTATAAACCCTTTGATGATCATCATTGATGATGATTGGATTTTTCAGTTTGGGATATGGTTTTCTTGATGAATTCACCTTATATTTATGATTGAGGTCTTGGGAAATAGGGAAATCTTGTCTTGCATTTGGTGAATTATTTACATATTTTTTAGTGAGTGAGTAATGTGGCCTACTTTTTGGAATATCCAGTATAATTGACCTAGATCCCTATTTTGTTTCATCCATCATAACCTCAAAATATTCTTTCCGAACCTTCTCATTTTCTAATCATGGATGATCCTGATGATTAAACTATTTATATATGACTGGGAATGCAGTCCGGATTTTTAATTCTAAGACAAATGTCCTTCATGGGTAGTAAATAATAATAGACCACGTCCTATTCAATAATAGTTATGATTCAATTGAGATTTGTGATCATGAGGCACAAATGAGATAGAAATGTCCACATCTCTTCAATGTGGAATATTATGGATAGGCATATCATAGGATAAATTATATTATCGAGGGAAGTTGTATTATCCCATTCTAATTATTTAAGGTAACACTTGACAATTTTTTTATTAACATTTTTATTGGGTGTATTTAATGATTTTCCAAGATGTGGAGAATTTGGAATGGAAAATGAACAACAAAATGGAGATGTATGTATATTTTAATTAATGGTGTACAGATATAAATTTTTCAATGTATTAAAAGGTTTATATTTGGGTTTAACTTGATTTGGAATATTTTTTATGTGTTTCATCATGTTTTGGATGTATACTACCTGTAGGATAGATTCCTGATGTGAAGTATTTCATGATGTGAATTTTTCTATCCATGTAAGTGATTAATTAATTCATGATGTAAAAAATATTAAATATGTGAAATTAGTTCATGTCAAAAAATTGTAAAGATATAGATTATTAACATAAAGAGACACATTTTTCATTTTTTATTCTATTTGAGATATTCATGCCAGGAATCAAGGATACACATAAAGAATTATTAAGGCTCGGTGATTATTTTTTTGGTAAATCATAAATTATATTTATTTAGTTATGTGTACTCTTCTCACAATCCTTATGGTGACTCTAGTTTACTTATGGGATATTTCATCATTTTTGGATTTATAGGTTTGTATTTTGATATTAAGTTAGATTCCAGGATTTATTTTTACCCTTCTACACTCTAACAATCATTGGAGGCTATATGATCGCAATATGATGGAATCAAAGGTGATCCTGAAGATTTTCGTCTTTTATTTCCTTTCTGGACTACTTCACCTTCATTTATTTTTTTTGTTTTCCTCATTTTGGGTGATGATTTAATCATTGATAAAAGGACGGTGGTTCTATATTATATTTCACTAAAATCAAGACCATTAATTACTTCATAGATTTTAAATTAGTTTATAAATGATTTCAAAACAATAATTTGTGATGATTGATAGATGATTTTGAAAAATTAATGGAGATTATGAGACACCCCCCCCCCCTCCACACATTTAAATAGAATTGGAACTCTAGGGTGGGTTTGAGAACATTTTATGATTGTTTTACAAATTTATTTGATCAAATGATTTGGTATGTATTAAACTGAAAGATTATTTTAAAGGTCATGAATTGATGAAAAACATTGATTTGTTTTGTAATGTCTTGGATTTTCCGTGTATTATTTTTAATTATTATATGGAATAATTATAAGACCAAGTGTGGAGACGGAAAGTCATTCCGAGTCCTGATGAGCCCAGAATGGTGGTTTGAACATTTTTTAATATAAGTAAGTTGGTGAGTGTGCGTGGTATTGGCAGTTTTCGAATGGATGCTTGGATGAAAAATCTGAGGGTACCGTAGAATCTAGGACGATGCCTTTACCTAAGAGCAGGTCTAACCTTGACCGGTGTGGGTCGAGGGAAAAATATAATTTTTTGACATTTTTAGTAAAATAAAATAAAATAATTCGCAATGTTTATTTATTTTATTTGGAAACATCGACTGAAGTGCAATGACGGGATAGTTGTTTTGAAAATTAATTACATGTTATAATCACTCTGAAAGAGCAATGCTGACACATTAATGTCGCAGTGTAATGACAGCGACTCAGTGTAATATAACACTGAAACATGTTCCCTTATTTTTATGGGTTAATCGAATGTTTCTCCCTGGGAGAGGTGGAGAGAAACATTGCAGAATTCATATAGAATTGGAGAAAACTTTCGGCGACGAATGACTATGAATCAAAGCTGTGAATCGTTGCACCAACGAAGCTGAAGGATCTCGGCGATGATAGCAGCACGACCCCTTCATCAGTGATCAATCCCTCCTTGAAGTAGGGGTTTGTTATTTTGATTTAGTTCTTCCTCATTCTCCGATTAAACGAAGCACACAGATTAACTGACGAACAAGTTGATCCACGTATCGTGCGTTCTAATGGGAGGTTTTTTAGTGGAATGATTTTGGGTATTAATCCATGATCCATGTACCAGTTCCTTCTGTTTAACCATCTAATGGGAGAAGATCAACGCTATGACGAATGACAGTGGAGGATTTTTCCTCTTTTGTGGTTTTGATTTATTCCCCCTCTTCTTACCTTCGCGTTCTTCATGTTCTTCATGGGGCGACGAACAACAAATCATTGCATGTCTGTTTCGGTACGCCATGATCCGAATCTAGAGACCTAACATTGAAACGATTCAACAGAGGTGTGACAAAAAGGGCCGATGACGAATCATCTTGGATTAGGAGAGATCGTTCTTCGATCGTTCTTCATGCAGGAGGATCGATGCGCATTTTTTGGGCTGATTGGAGGCTCAAAAATAATGGAGATGACTTTGGGACATCGGGGAGACCAAGAATCTAGAGTTTTGTGGCAAATAGATCGTCAGAACAAAGATCGGAGCTTCACAGGAGGCGTGTCGGTGATAAGCATCGTTTCTAGAAAATTCTGAAATGCACAGCGTGTATCTCGATGAACACACCATTTTTTATCAGCGTCATCGGCTAGGGTTTCGGGTGTCAGACAAGTATCACACGGTGTGTGACACTGGTCTCACGGTGTGTTGGACCTTCCCTGAAGCTCAGCGTATATTATGGTAAGTACACTGACACAGGATGAACTACATGTCTTTAGAACATGGCGTGTAAACCCTACGCAGCATGGTAGAGGAGACTACGTAGGACTCAGCATGTATCTAGAGGATGCACACACATGAGGTGGAGTACACGGCCATGTACTCCACCATGCGGCCTGGTGAGACCAGTAATGTGGGTCACTCCGTGTGCCAGTTACACAGGTATGCGTACATGGGTTAAACCCATGTACATGCACATGACCACATACATGGAGCAGACCCCAGATACATTGACACGGTGTGTGATCCTTTCAACATGTCATGTTGTTGCGTTTCACACAACAAGCCTTATGACACGGTCCATGGTACGCGGGCAGTACTCAGGGTCAGAGGACACGACATGTGACCTATCTACATGCCGTATACTTTTCAGTACATGGCATGATCTTCTTATCAACCGTATCTTTCACTACTGGAATGGGAGGATTTCCCCATGCTTCTGGACACCCTTTACCAACGGTTCTAGTGATCCGTTGGCAATGGGTGCCCCTTTTCCAAACCGTTGGTAAAGATGTGTTCAACCCACCCTTTCCCAACGATTCTACTGAACCTTTGGGAAATGGTCCCTTGGAGACCCCTTTACCAATGGTTTTTAAAAACCATTGGTAAAGTTTTACCCCAAATACACTCAGCCACTCCTCTCCCCCATTCGCGAGATAGAACCCTAAATCTACAGCGCTCCTCTCGTGACTTCCCCCATCTGAACTGCTGAAACTCCATCCGAATCATCTCAAATCAGGTATTTTCTTCTTTATAGACATAAAATATTTAAGTGTTACCTTTTTTTATTGTTATTCATCTAATATTTTAGTTTTATGTTTTGATTTTGATGTGTATATCATTTTTTGTGTTTTGATTTAATTTAGACTTTCTCCATTCCAATCCATTTAATTAATTAAAACTTTAACCCTCTATCGAAGAAGAAAAATCTCAAATTCATTGCAGTTGGATTCCAGATTTCCTAAGTTTGTGTTTTTATACATTTTCTTCATCTTGTAATTAATTGTTACTTGGAAATTTATTTATATGTGTTTATTAATTTTTAGCAAAGTTTCTATGAATGTTTTCCTTAAAATCCCTTGTGAAATATTATTTAGCCATATTCTCATTGAATTGAACAAGTCATGAATTTGATGACTATAAATTTGACATCTTTCAAGTATTTATGAATTATTCAATTCCATGACTGTTTAGATTTATTTTCAAAGAATATTTAAAGAATTAATTGGTGAAATTGAGTCTTTGTCTTGAGTTTTTATTCAAAGAGTGAAATAAATTGATTTCCATGAAATGAGTTGACCTATTTAATGTTTTCTATGTAGTTTCAAATGATTTAATTTTTGAAATGACAATGAACCCTCTTGGAATGATTTTTTTTAATGATATTTCATTGGTAATTTTAAATTAGATATTTATTCATGTGGAAATAGGTTATAATCCCATATTTTGAATTAATATTGAGAATTTTTAATTGTAAAACATCCTTAAATGCCTTTGGGATGTTTTGAAATTAATGATTTTTTAAAGTCCTATTTAGAATTACATGTTAGTTTTTGGAAGGAAGTTGGTATAGATAACCTTTCTAAGTATTGAATTAAACAAGGGGTTTTGAAATGAATTGAAGATTTTTTACCAATCAGTTGGAACTTTATGAAGATCCTCAATTGTAATAATTCATTAATGTAACTTGATCAATTCTTATAATTACAATTGATGGGTGTTGAAAATGGGATTATTCACATCGATGGAGGTTGGAGTGAGATTGAGATTTGATTTGAGGTCTGAATAATATGATTGATATTGATAAGGATCCTCATAGTGATGCTCATAACTTCATTATCTTACTCACCTATTTTGTCTAGTCATGGTGACTTAGATAGTTAGATGGGGAAATCTAGATTTATGATTCACTAATGGACTCATACCTCATCTAGTGGAATCCACTAATGGAAATCTGGATTTTCCCAATGATCCTATACCAACGATTCATCATGGAGGCCTTTACCAAAGGTTTCAGAAAACCGTTGGTAAAGGCAGACATAGGTGATTTAAAATGGATTTTGAAAGATATTTCAGAAATTATTTAATCTTGAGGAAAGTGTTTTATTAAAATGATAATTTATTTAATAAGGCTTTTGTAATGTAATTTTTTATAGTACAGTTGTTATGTGACTATGTTTGGTCTTTAGTAACACATGAGATAACTGGTGTGTGGGAATGTGATGTGAAAGAGATTACATGGTTGGTTCATGATTATATTTACGTTTTGAGCCTATTAATGAGTTGCTTTAAATATATTTTGAGATATTTACCTTATGTTTATTGGTGAAAACTAGGAGCTGTAGAGGTGGTTTATGATTAAGACATATAATTACTGCTAAACATGTGGATAAATCATGCATAGTAGTGAATTCTTGAAATGTTTGATGTTTTCAGTAAATTTTTATTTGGAGTTTCTTTTGATGCTGGTGTTTCTTATTGATACCTATGATGGGAATTTATTTTAGTTTCTAAATCGGCTGAGACTCCCCCACCATGCACAGTGTGTGAAACCTCTACCCTTATTTAATCATTCTGTTTACATAGCCTATGCAACCTCTACCCTCATTTAATCAGTGAACTCAAGTCATTAATTCAAGCATTCATTCACACTAGCATGTTAGAAATTGAATGATCTAAACCCATCCTCACTTGATTTCTTACCTTATATAGTTTCCAACATATAGAATACGAGCTTTTGAATTCATCAGTTAACCAGGATCATATATTCTATTTCCCCCAAGATGACTGTACTAATATAAATTTAGGGTCAATTAAATGTGGTTCTCATTGTAAGTTGTATATTATGTGTCCTTCTTAGACAATACTCACTTTTATAGGGATGGGTGCTTTTCACTAGCC
Organism: Viscum album; assembly: GCA_963277665.1. NCBI lineage: Eukaryota > Viridiplantae > Streptophyta > Magnoliopsida > Santalales > Viscaceae > Viscum > Viscum album. The sequence continues at coordinate 324,583,916 of OY728127.1, forward strand.
ATGCTAGCATTTGTACAAATCCATAAAAATGTTGGATAAGTCATAAGTTCAATTTAGTAATGTTGTTATCATTGACATAATTTATTTTTAATCTCAAAATTAAAACTAAATGTTTTAATCTATATTTATGGAATTAAATATTTTTAAAATCCATGAACAACCTATTAGTGTAGAAGCCTAAAATTTATTCACCCATTGGGTGTGCATGACTTGGGTAAGTAATTGGGTAATGAAAGGTATGGCCATAGAGGTTCCAATAATGAGTTATTGAACATGAGTTAATGATTTGGGATGCCTATAACGCATAATGGGACCTGAGGCATGTGACTCTTATAGACCTGAGGAAAATGAATATAAATAAATTTTAATTAAATTTATGAGTACTTTTTCTTTACATTATTTTAATAGTTCACTACATCGACTAGAAACTTCTTCCTTTATCATTTACTTAAATGTATTTTCTATTAAAGTTCAATCCTATTGAATTGTTTTTGACAAAATGACTTATATAAATTCTTTTTACAGAATGGACAGAAGTTGGATGTATGAAACCGATCGGATCTCAAGTGATTTTCAAAAAAAATTGGAGAGATTTATAGATTTTTCATTTCACAATGCTTTAGATAGTGGTTGCATACACTTCCCATATTCCAATTGTGTTGGTAGACCTTGGTTGAGCCGTGAAGAAGTCAGCTACCACATAACCAAATATGGTTTTCAAGCAAACTACATTGTGTGGTATCACAATGGGGAGAAAATGAAATCTCAAATTGGTGATGATCGAAATGAAAGGACTGGAATGGAGATTTTGTTATATGATCGGTTTCCATTTATTCGTCATCAAGAAAAAGAAAGGATTTCGACTCAAGAAGACTTCAATATGAGGACAAATGACTCATCTAGTGAAAATGATTATATTGATAGGGTGAAAAAATTGAATGATGCTGCCACAACTCCAGTATATCGACAATGCGATAAAATGAAAAAGATATAATTTTTAATCAGATTGATTCATGAGAAAACTATGTATGGGAATTCTAATATAGCAATAAATTACATTCTTACCCTCTTGAAGGATTTACTTTCAGATGATGCAGATATTCCCTCAAACCACTATATGGCATGGATGTTACTTGAGGAACTTGGATTTTCAAGAAACAATATTCATGCTTGACTGAAAGATTGAAGTTTATTCTAGGAGGAAACCACTGAACGAAATGATTGTATAAAATGTGGTATATCCCGTTGGAAGTCAAAATCTGATGGAACACCATCCCATATTCCACAGAAAGTAATGTGGCACTTTCCATTGATCCCCAAGCTCCAGAACCTTTTTATGTCTGATGAAATATCAATAAAAATGATATGGCATGATACCAAGAGAACGAAGACTAATGATGAGTTGGTTCATCATACAAATGGATTTTCATGGAAAATATTTGATGCTCGACATCCTGATTTGGCAGCTAATGTGCGTAATGTGAGGTTGGGTCTTTTATGCGACGTTTTTAATCTATTTGGGCAGATGCTTACTTCACACAGCACATGACTAGTTTTTATACACATTTATAATCTTCCCCCATGGTTGTGTATAAAAAAACCGTTCACTTTCATGAGTATACTCATATCTGGTCCTTCTTATCCGGGCATTGATATTGATGTATACATGCAACCTTTAGTAAAAGAGTTGAAACTTATTTGGGATGTGGGTGTGCGCACATACGATGCATGTTCGAAAGACATATTTCAGATGCATTATGTGCTTATGTGGACGATCAATGATTTTTTGGCTTATTCAATGATGTCTGGAAGGATCACAAAGAGAAAACTGTCATTTCTAGTTTATATGAAGAATACATGATCCAAAAGACTGAAACATCGTTGTAGTGTCAGTTTTATGGGACATCGACGATTATTTCCAAAGGATCATCCATATAGAATGAATCGTCAAAGATTTGATAATACCATAGAGTCTAATGATCCACCTCAGCGTATATCTAGAACTGATGTGCTTAATGAATTGAAAGATTTCAGTTTTTAATTCGGGAAGGGTCAAATGAATAATAGAATGAGAAATGATGTTTCCACTGAAACCTATTACAATTGGAGGAAGAGGAGTATCTTTTTGATTTTCCTTATTGTTCAACCAATTTATTACGTCATTGCTTAGACGTAATGCATATTGAAAAAAATATATGTGAAATGTTGCTTTCGGTTCTTTTAAATGTCAAGGGGAAGACAGAAAATGATTTACGATCTCGGCATGACTTGGTGGATTGGGGCATCAGACCAGCATTGCATCCTATGCATATCAGTGAAAATAAATGGAAACTTCCATGTGCTTCTTGTGTGATGACACCTACAGAAAAAACAATTTCTGGAGGTATTAGAGACTATTAGATTTCCTGATGGCTATTTAAGAAACATATCTATATGGGTCAATAGAAGAGAGTTGAAGCTAAAATATTTAAGGACTCATGATTATCACATTCTACTCCATGAGTTGCTTCCAATAGCAATCTGACATCTTTTTTCCAATAATGTAAGGGTGAATGTTATTTGGTTGTACCATTTGTTTAGAGATCTTTGTGCTAAGAAGTTTTCCATGTCTTCCTTGCAATAAATGTTGACAGATGCTCCATTAATTTTGTGTGAGTTGGAGAAAATATTTCCTCCATCATTTTTCACATGCATGCTGCATCTGACTGTCCGTATTCCCATTGAAATACTTCTCGGAGGACCTGTTTATTTTTATTGGATGTATCCAAGTGAAAGAAATATGTACACATTAAATTATTATGTCTGAAATAGGAATCATCCCAAAGGTTCTATCATGAACGGTTACTTGGCTCAAGAATGTATGGATTTTTTTCTCAATGTATTTGTCTGATCTAACTAAAATAATGAACAGAACAATGAGAAATGAAGATGAACAGTATGAGAAAATTGAACCCAGTTTTCCATCACTTCCTCAAACTGGAGGAATTCATGGATCATATACATTGAAGACATTCAGCCATGAAGAGCGAGAGATGGCACATCCCACAGTTCTGTTCAATTGTGATTTGTTCGATGACTATATTAGTTAACTAAATTGAATATTTATATCTTACATATATATCTTGTAAACTATCTACAGGGAACATAAAATAATGATAAATAGAAAGCATTGTTCTTTATATTTGAGAAGGAGAGGGACTTTGCATAGCAAAGAGTTTTCTGCTTGGTTAGAATTGAAGGTAAAAATATTACTGTTTAAAACAATTATATAAATATTTAATTAAGTTTAATAGTCATTTATATTGCAGGTTCTGAGTTTGTCTGATGACTCTGTATCTGAGGAAATAAGAGCTTTCGATTTTGGTCCTTATACCGTGGTTTGTGACTGTAAGTCAATTGTTATTAATGGGTACAAATTTATTGTCACCGAACAAGAAAAGACCATGAGAACACAACATGATGGTGTTATGGTTACTATCACAACAGATTGTTATTCCAGTGCATCAGATAGTAGACTGCGATTTGAAAATGTGGGTTATTATGGAGTAATTGAGAAAATAATAATATTGGATTATTACTGTCATGGACGAGTCACAATGATGAAATGCCATTGGTTTGATTCGATAACGAGACAGGGCACATTTATTGATGATTGTGGATTTAGAGTAATTAATATGACTCGCACTATTGATACCGAAGAACCATATGTGTTGGCAACAATGGATAAACAAGTTTTTTATGTCAAAGACCAACTTCAACCTGAATTTGGTGTCATAGTTGAAGTAATTCCAAGACATATTTTTGATGATGGTGATGATGGAATTGACATTGTCTCTAGTTCCATTGGAACCAATCCATTTATTTATTTTGATGACTCCAATAGCTCAATTTTCAGAGTTGATTGTGAACCTGAAGTTGTGGTTGAAAATATATAGAATCATTCATCCATGTTCTCAATTATTTTAGTTTACCTTGATTTTGGTTGTTAAGGTTGGTAGTATTCAAATTGATTTAGTATTGATCAAAAATATGTCTTAGCTGACTTGACCGTTATGTGAATTTTCAATGTTTATTGGTTGCAGTTTTATTTGAATTGCATTTTCTAATTTGGAATTGACCTCTATTCAAACCTAGTCAAACAATATTTATAACTTGGTGAACATTACAAATTGTATGATTTATTAAATCCATTCAATCTCTTCTAAAACAATTGATAGATAAATTACCAATGAATCCCCCTATTCCCTCATATATTTAGTTTTTTGGGTTACACATTAGTTTCCTTTTTCTAATTAATTACATATTTATTTTCAAAAACAGGAAATGATACCAATTGAAGAGAGATGAAGGAAAAAAATCATGGAGGACAATCGTCGATTGGCAGAGATGGGCTTTCCACCATTAGAGCCTGTAGTGATTACATTATTTCAAATATATATATTTAAAGAATATATAATGTCATGTGATTAATTTTTTTGTAAACATTTTTGTAGGATCCACCTATACGTTGACAGTTATTTGATGAGGAGCCTAGTACTGGTCCTATTACTCAGGCTGGTGGTACAAGGAGGGTTCGTACTAGTGGTGGATGAGCAAATTCACGTACCCGACTAGACCATTCCCCTCCCAATGACATGTCATCCTTCCCACATTATGATACCGGTGTGTCATTCGGTACACACGGGATATTTAGGCCTCCCATGTTTTCACTACCTTTTGCATCTTCTGGCCCATCTTTTTCACATCCCATGATGATTCCCACTCCCCAGCCAGAATCCAGTCATACAGATGTCCCATCTTCTTTTCCTTCTACTTCTTTCTCTCTAACCTTCCATATTCCATCGTATTCGACTCCTGTTACACCACAGGGTGTTCCATCAGTTTCTATAGATCCAGCGGTGCTCAGTGATCAGACTAGTGCAGGTATATTTATAGAACTCTAACAAATTTTTATACCAATATTTATTTTCATTATAACATGTTTTGATAAAATATTTGTTTTTCTTTCATGACAGATACATATACTGACCTGAGGTGGGTGCAGGGGCATATACTCATGCGTGCGGTGTGGAACCGCTACACACAGGTAATGGTGGATTACAATGAATACAACTAAATGGTTGAGAAAACAGGGCAGCAATGTCAGAGTTTTTTGGCGATGTTTTCCAAATACTCCGATATCATTCCCATCAGCACGCTATCATGGAGAAATTTTCCACATGAGGTCAAGGACAGAGATTAGGAAAATATATGGGTAAAAATATTTTTTTATTTAATGCCATGAAATATTTTTATATTTATATTTATTAATATTTTGGTTTCAGATTCGATTTAATTTTCCCTATGTTGAGGGTGCATGACCGGCACGTCTGAAGGATTTAAGTGAGCATTAGAGAGCCTACAAGAATGAGTTATATGTTGTCTGGTGTGCTAGAGTTCGCACTGAGTTAGAGGCGGTACCAGTCGTGGATGATTGTCCTTTAGAGCAGTATCGGCAGATGATTACCCATTGGACGACTACTCAGTTTAAGGTATTAATTACATTTAAGGTATTTAAATAATAACTTTCACGTTTTTCATTAATATTATCCCTTTCATTATCGAATTTTATTTAAGAATCATCTGGAAAAAAAAAATCATTGATGCAAAAAAAAATATCTCCACACACTGGGATGTACTACAATGCCAGATCATGAGAGGAAGCTTGTATGACAATTTTTTATAAGTTTTATTTATGACTTACAATTTCTTTTGTTTCCACAATTATTTAATCATTTGTTAAATTTTTCATATAAATTTAGTTTTCAATGTCATTGTAGATGCAACAACATAATATTGAAGGATGTGTGCCTCGAGCAAAACTATTTTGCTCGAGTAGACGGAAAAAGGATGAAAGTGCTGTCAACGAACCGAATCAGTAGCAGATTGTAAGTTTTAATCCGTTGATTTTATATTTTAATATATATTTTGTAACTTAATAATATATTTATATTTGTAACAGGCTGCTTTAGAGGACCTCGATGCCCATGAACCGGACAATTTTGGGCCAACTGATCACTTACACCTGCTGTTGGGAGAGGATCATTCTGGCAGAGTACACTGCAGACCTAGGATAGCCCCGATGAAGTATTGGCCCTCCTCAGGTACGAGTTGTAGTTCCACCGAGTTGCAGAAAGTTAGGGAACAGGCAGAACAGGCTGAAAAAAGGGCCATAGAGACAGCAGAACCGTCATCTAGGGTAAATAGTGCATTTATGAAATTTATTAAAGTTCAACATCCAACACTTCCACCAGAGGCCAGCCCAGCTTTTGATGAATATATTTCGTCGATACGTTCTATATATGGTGCATTAGGTGGCAGTTCTGGTGGTGGTCAAGATGATGTCTAGCATGACGATGATGATGGTGAGGAGTTTTATGCGGTAGAGGAGGGAGAGGAGGAGGGAGAGGCGGAGGGCGAGCGTGAGGAGGAGGGCATTGAGGAGGGTGAGGACAATGATGGGGACGAGGACAAGGGTGATGATGATGGTGATGATAGGGATGGTGATGTGGGACAAATTTATATGTTACATTTTTTACTAATATTACTAAGATTTGATGTTTAATCTATTCTAGTTGTTGGTTTTCTCAAGACTTGTAGTATAGTATTGGAGTTGATTTATTTTTATATATTTTCTGTTTTCATGGATGTTGATGTCTTTTAGTGGGTTCGGTGTATCTTGAGCATGTTTATAGAGTTCTTTCTGTTTGGGAACTCCCTGGATAGCCCCCCTCCTTCTTGGACCCTGGACAACCCCCCACCATCCTCCTTAGACCCTGAAAATCCCCCCTGACACCCCCCAGATAGCCCCCCCACCCTCCTCCTTGGTCCCCGGACATCCCCCCGGACACCCCCTGGACATCCCCCCAGACAGCCACCCAGACAGCCCCCCCCCCCCCCCACCCTCCTCCCTGGACCGCGGACAGCCCCCCCCCCCCCCCACCCTCCTCCTTGGACCCTGGAAAGCCCCCCGAACACCCCCCGGAAAGCCCCCCGCATAGCCCCCCACCCTCCTCCTTGGTCCCCAAACAGCCCCCCGGACAGTCCCCCCCACCCTCCTCCCTGGACCCCGAAGAGCCCCCTAGACAGCCCCCACCCTCCTCCCTGGACCCCGAGACACCCCCCCCCCACCCTCCTTGATTTCACATGCCTTTTTTTATTTCTCTGATCATGCAATGTTATTTAGGATTATTCAATTTTTGTATGTCTGGAATTATATGAATGTCTTTGTATGTTTATTAGCTCATGCTCATCAAATGCATGTGATGATATGAATTAATTTGAATACAATGCCTTGTTGTACATTCTCCATGTTATGTGAATTATGCCTTGTTTGATTAGGTTTACTTTTCAATTGTTAGGATAAGACATGGGTTATATGTTAAGGACTCATGGACAGACTCATCATGCTCAAGGAATTTTGACTTGAAATTCCAGGATGTATGCATTTGGTTTCTAGGTGAGGGCTACCAGGATGGTTTCTATTACTCATGAGTGATATTTTTCTTGAAGATAAACTGAGGACATGTGTGTTTTTCAAGATGGTAATACCATGCCTCAAGTGTGGCCGACACCACTCAAAATGTCTCAGGTTTATTTGAAATAGAAAACATTTTAAGTGAAAATTACAACTGGCATACGGAAAACTGACCAAACACATTAGGATTATGTTTATACATTCATAAAATGATCCATGGGTCATTTTTTATGTGTATGAGTTAAACCCGTCTAAATCTGAGGCGCGGTGTGGCTGGAAGCACTCTAACTGTGTCTATTTTGTTTAAAATGGATGGGATTTTAAGTGAAAAGTTCAATTGAAATACGGAAAACCAAACAAACTCTTTCATATTCTATTGATACTTTATCACAACGATCCATGGGTCATATGTGACATGTACGAGTCAACTCTGGCTCAATATGTGGCGCGGTGTGTCCAGCACCATTCGAAGTGTCTCCCGTTTGTTTGAAATAGATAACATTTTAAGTGAAAAGTACAACTGACATACGAAAAACTGACCAAACACATTCGGGTTGTGTTGATACTTTTGGAAAATGATCCATGGGTCATTTGTGACGTGTACAAGTCAACCTCGTCTCAATCCGAGGCCCGGTGTGGCCGTCACCAATCAATGTGTCTCTTATGTTTAAAATGGACAACATTTTAAGTACATATGGAATACCAACCAAACGGACTCTTATGGTGTTGATACATTAGAACAACGATCCATGGGTCATATGTGATGTATACGAGTCAACCCTGCCTCATTCTGAGGCATGGTGTTGCCGGCCCCACTCAAAGTGTCTCTCTTTTGTTTAAAATAGGCAGGATTTTAAGTGAAAACAACAACTGACATATGAAAACCTAAACAAATGAATTTGGTTTCTATTGAAACTTTAGAAGAATGATTCATGGGTCATACGTGTCGTGTAAAAGTCAACCACTTCTATATCTAAGGTGCGGTGTCGTCGGTATCACTCTAACTGTGTCTCTTTTGTTTAAAATGGATGGGATTTTAAGTGAAAAGAAAAACTGACATACGGAAAACCAACCAAATGCATTCAGATTCTATTGATACTTTATCAAAACGATCCATAGGTCATATGTGACGTGTAAGAGTGAACTACGGCTCAATCTGAGGTGCGGTGTGGCCAGAACCATTCTAAGTGTCTCACTTTTGTTTGAAATGGATAACATTTTAAGTGAAAAGTACAACTGACATATGGAAAACGGACCAAAAGAATTCATATTGTGTTGATAATTTAGGGAAATGATCCTTGGGTCATTTTCGACGTGTATGAGTCAACCCCGCATCAATCCGATGCCCGGTGGGGCTGGCACCACTCAAAGTGTCTCTTATGTTTAAAATGGACAACATTTTAAGTAGATACAGAATACTAACCAAATGGACTCTGATTGTGTTGATACTTTATAACAACGATCCATGGGTCATATTTAACGTGTACATGTCAACCTCACCTCAATATGAGGCGTGGTGTGGTCGTCACCACTCAAAGTGTCTCTCTTTTGTTTAAAATGGACTTAATTTTAAGTGAAAACAACAACTGACATACGGAAAACCGACCAAACACATTCGGAATGTATTGTTTCTTTAGGAAAAATATCCATGAGTCATATTTGATGTGTATGAGTCAACCCCAGCTCAATTCGTGACCCGGTGTGGCCGGCACCACTAAAAGTGTCTCTCTTTTGTTTCAAAAGGACATCATTTTCAGTGAAAACAACAACTGACATATGGAAAACTGACCAAACACATTCAGATTCCGTTGAAACTTTTGGAAAATGATCCATGAGTTATATGTGATGTGTAAGAGTCAACCCATCTTCAATCTGAGGTGTGGTGTGGACGGTTTCACTCTAACTATGTCTCTTTTGTTTAAAATGTATGGGATGTTAAGTGAAAAGAACAACGGACATACGGAAAACCAAACAAATGCATTCAGATTTTGTTGATACTTTATCACAATGATCCATGGGTCATTTTTGACGTGTAAGAGTCATCCGCTGCTCAATATGAGGTGCGTTGTGGTCGGAACCATTCAAAGTGTCTCACTTTTGTTTGAAATGGATAACATTTTAATTGAAAAGTACAACTGACATATGGAAAACCGACCAAACACATTAGGATTTTGTTGATACTTTAGGAAAATGATCCTCGAGTCAATTTTGTCATGTATGAGTCAACCTTGCCTCAATCCGAGGCCCAGTGTGGCCATCACCACTCAAAGTGTCTCAGGTTTATTTGAAATGGACAACATTTTAAGTGAAAATAATAACTGGCATACGGAAAACCGACCAAACTCATTAAGATTATGTTGATACTTTAGCACAATTATCCATGGGTCATATGTGTTGTGTACGAGTCAACCCCGCATCAATATGAGGCACAGTGTTGCCAGCACCACTCAAAGTGTCTTTCTTTTGTTTAAAATGAACATCATTTTAATTGAAAACAACAACTGACATAGAGAAAACTGACCAAACAAATTCGGAATGTGTTGATGCTTTAGGAAAACGTTCCATGAGTCATTTTCGATGTGTAAAAGTCAACCCCGTCTCAATCCAAGATGTGGTGTGGCCGACACAACTCAAAGTGTCTCTTTTTAGTTTAAAATGGACTTCATGTTAAGTGAAAACAACACCTGACATACTGAAAACAGACCAAACACATTCGGATTCTGTTCAAACATTAAGAAAATGTTCCATGAGTCATTTTTGATGTGTAAAAGTCAACCCCACCTCAATCCGATCCTGGTGTGGCCGGAACCACTCAAAGTGTCTCAGGTTTTTTTGAAATGGACATCATTTTAAGTAAAAATAACAACTAGCTTACGGAAAACCAACCAAACGCATTCATATTGTGTTGATACTTTAGTACAATGATCCATGGGTCATATGTGACGTGTAAGAGTCAACCCTACCTCAATCCAAGGCACGATGTTTTCTTCACCACTCAAAGTGTCTTTCTTTTGTTTAAAATGAACATCATTTTAAGTGAAAACAACAACTGACATACTGAAAACTGACCAAACACATTCGAAAAGTGTTGGAGCTTTAGGAAAATGTTCTATGAGTCATTTGTGACTCGTAAAAGTCAACCTCGTCTCAATCCAATATACAGTGTGGCCGGAACCACTCAAAGTGTCTCTTTTTAGTTTAAAATGGACTTCATGTTAAGTGAAAACAACAACTGACATACGGAAAACTGACCAAATGCATTCGGATTCTGTTGAAACTTTACGAAAACATTCCATGAGTCATTTTTGACATGTAAGAGTCAACCCTGCCTCAATCCGAGGCCCGTTGTGGCCGGAACCACTCAATGTGTCTCAGGTTTATTTGATATGGACAACATTTTAAGTAAAAATAACAACTATGATACGGAAAACTGACCAAACACATTCTGATTATGTTGATACATTAGTACAATGATCCATGGTTCATATGTGATGTTTAAGAGTCAACCCCACCTCAATATGAGGCATGTTGTTACTTTCACAACTCAAAGTGTCCTTCTTTTGTTTAAAATGGACATAATTTTAAGTGAAAACAACAACTGACATACAAAAATCTGACCAAATGCATTTGGAATGTGTTGATGCTTTAGGAAAACAATTCACGAGTTACATGTGATGTGTACGATTCAACCTCGTCTCAATCTAAGATGTGGTGTGGTCGGAACCACTCAAAGTGTCTCTCTTTAGTTTAAAATGGACTTCATGTTAAGTGAAAACAACAACTAATATACGGAAAACCGACCAAACACATTCATATTCTGTTGAAACTTTAGGAAAATTATCCATGAGTCATATGTGATGTGTATGAGTCAATCGCGCCTCAATCCAAGTCACAGTGTGGCCGGTACCACCCAAAGTTTCTCTAATGTTTAAAATGGACAACATTTTAAGTACATACAGAAAACCAACCAAAGAGATTATTATTATGTTGATACTTTAGAAAAATGATACATGGGTCATATGTGATGTGTAAAATTCAATCCCACCTCAATATGAGGTGTGGTGTGGCTGGCACCACTCAAAGTTTCTCTCTTTTGTTTAAAATGGACTTAATTTTAAGTGAAAACAAAAACTAACATACGGAAAACTGAACAAATGCATTTGTAATGTGTTGTTTCTTTAGGATAACGATCCATGAGTCATATGTGACATATACGAGTCAAACCCGCCTCAATCCGAGGCTCAGTGTGGACAGCACGACTAAAAGTGTCTCTCTTTTGTTTCAAAATGACATCATTTTAAGTGAAAACAACAACTGACATACGGAAAACCAACCAAACACATTCATATTCCATTGAAACTTTAGGGAAACTATCCATGAGTCATATGTGATGTGTATGATTCAACCCATCCTCAATCTGAGGCGCGGTGTGGCCGAAACCACATGAACTGTATCTCTATAGTTTTAAATTGGCAACATTTTAGTGAAAACAACAACTGACATACGGAAAAAAGACCAAACGCATTTATATTCTATTGAAACTTTATGATAAAGTTACATGAGTCATTTTTGACATGTACGAGTAAACCCCGCAACAATCTGAGGCCTGGTGTGGTTGGAACCACTCAAAGTGTATAAGGTTTATTTGAAATGGACAACATTTTAAGTGAAAACAACAACTGACATTTAGAAAACTGACCAAACGCATTCGGATTCTGTTGAAACATTAGGAAAATGATAAATGGGTCATATGGTATGTATACGTATCAACCTAGTCTCAATCTGAGGCATGGAGTGTCTAGCACCACTCTAAGTGTCTCTCTATAGTTTAAAATGGACTTTATTTTAATTGAAAACAACAACTGACATACGGTAAACCGACCAAAAACATTTGGATTCTATTGAAACATTAGGACAATGATCCATGGGTCATATGTGACGTGTACGAGTGAACCGCGCCTCAATCAAAGTTGCAGTGTGTCCGGGATCACTCTAAGTGTCTCTCTTTTGTTTAAAATGGAAAACATCTTAAGTACATACGAAAAACTGACCAAATAGATTCTGATTGTGTTGATACTTTAGCACAACGATCCATGAATTATATATGATGTGAATGATTCAACCTCACCTCAATCTGAGGCACGATGTGGCCAGTATCACTCAAAATATATGTATTCTGTTTAAAATGGACATCATTTCTAGAAAAAACACATTTAAATGTGCATCTTTAATTGAATTATGTATGTTTATAATTTAGTTATGAATTCTGAATTAATTCTAGATTTGTATAGTTCCAATTGCATTATATATTAAATTTTTATGAATTTGTTTTGCATATGTATCTGTTAGTTGGTTATTGCAGGTATATTAATTTTATAGGAGTTTGGAGAATTACCTGAATGGATGGACACCCTTCCAGTGCTTTGAAAAATGGATGGACACCCTACCAGTGTTGTGCAAATTGCAGGCTACTGTGCAATTTTCAAAACATAGCCTATGCCAAAGGTTTCAAACCATTGGCATAGGGTTCATTGAAAAGTTTTTACCAAAGGTTCAAAGGGAACCGTTGGTAAAAATAAATTCCCATCGGTTTTTAAAACCATTGAGAACCATGGGAAAATGTTGGTTTTGCCAATGGTTTAGGGGAAATCATTGGGAAAAACTTCTCCCAAAGGTTCCCAAAACCATTGGGATAGGCTAATTTTTCTAACCTATCTCAATGGTTATATGTAAACCCTTGGGAAGAGATACCCCAAAAGCTTACTTACCAACGGTTCTGTGGCCTTTCCCAACAGTTCAGAAAGATTGGTAAATCATCCTTTTCCAGTAGTGTTGGACATGTTTTTTTTGGGTTAGTGCCCCTTCTTCTCGTTCCCCTGATGGTCAGGTATCATTTCCTACTACAGTAATATGATCCCTTCAGTAGTAATTTCTGAGATAGATTCAGGAATCCCTTCGAGAGGCCTGGAGCGAGATACTATATCCATTCATGACCCTAGGTAGAGTCAGGTATCAACGTGACTATCCTCACATGGTGTTGATCCTATACATAGCAGGTGAATCTGAATGAGTCGTGGTATCCTCCAAGGCCCTGGTAGTGATCCTAATCTATGTATCGTGATATTTTTCCCACTCAGGAGTGTGTTCTCCCAGAATGAGTGAATTTATCTCTCGTGACCTTTCCCGATGGACATTACTTCTCAAACGGACATCATCAGAGTTATCAGACTCATGGAGTAAGTTCTCCCAAATGAGTACTTCGAGGAATCTTCGAACTGAATCCCTAGCGGGGGTATGTTGTTGCGTGACTTTTCCCTAGACTACGGGTTTTGGATTTGAGTATATCTTGATTGTGTTATCCTATTATATGTTCAGTAGAAATATTTTATGTATAGATAACTGTACTTTTCCTTTGCGTATTTCTTTGTGGTTTTCAGGGTGCTCTACTGAGTATTATTATACTCACCCTGGCATGGTCTTTTCCTGCACGTGTCGTGTCTTGTGTAGATGAGCATCCTTTCGATAGAGTCTATGGTGGACCAGGACAGGATCGAGCTTTCTGAGTTTCCTACTGGACGAGGTGTTCATATGGCTATGAGAAACAGTCTAAGTGCCTTTTTTGTTTACAGGTTAGACATTGTAGTTTTCAGACTCTTGCTTTTAGTGGGCTTGTATTCTGGCCTATTTTACTTTCAATACATTACTTTTCATCGTACTCTGTTGGTTGGGTTTTTCTGTATGCATGCATTTGGTCCCTTAGTGTTTCTTTTACATTTCTGTATTGTGGTCTTGTAGATTTGTGCATGTTTATAGGTACATGATTAATTCCTCTCATGTTAGTAATATGCCTACTTGGGGCTAGTCACCAACCCGTGGCCTATTGAAGGCGAGCTTGGGGAGTCGAGGTGTGGGCCCCACTAGGACGGGTCATGATAGACTGGTATCAGAGGTGGTCGTTTCTACCTTAGGACCAAGAGTCTATGATATTGGTTTGGGGAAATAGTGTTAAGTGTTTTGATCTCAGCCTTTAGGCCAGAGACTTCAGTGTTGGTGCAGGTGGTTGACGTATCCATACACCAGGACTCTAACAACCTGCATTTCAAATTGGTACAAGAAAATACAATTTGCGGGGAATTTAAATGATGATACATGCATCATATAAGAATTGGTTGTTTTTTCCATGTCCTTTGGGTCATCTATCTAGATATACTCATTATCCATGGTATATCTTGTTTCCTTATAGGATGTCTTCACAATGCATACCCTCTAGGATTCAGCAGCACAATCACAAGGATGACCCCCTCAATGATGAGGCTTCGATATAGGGACCATTTCCACAGGCTTTTCCACCAGGTGGTGCACCTACCATACCACCACCATTGGAGCAGCCTATGGTACCTACAATAGAGATCAATAATGACCGTAGGATGAGAATGCTCCATGAGTTCTAGAGACAGAGACCCCTCAGGTTCCAAGGCAAGCCTGGCCCTCAGGCGGTTGAGGACTGGCTTGAGGCGGTGACTAGAGTTTTCTGTCCAATGAGGACACCAGCAAACCAGATGGTGATCCTAGGAGCGATCCTTCATCAAGTTTTTGTGGTACAATGGTGGAGTCTGACCACATAGACTAACAATGATGAGACTCTTTCATGGATAGAGTTTGATCGAATTTTCAAGTAGGAGTTCTCTCTGGTTAAGATAATAGAAGTGTGCATCTAAGATCTTCTTCATCTCCAGTAGGGCGGTTTGACGGTTGCTGAATATTCATCAAGGTTCCCCAACCTCACCCGATACTCGATGGATATGGTCAGGGATCAGTAATTTAGAGCTCGGACCTTCGAGTGTGGTCTATAATGAGATATCTGAGCTTGTGGCATGCCTCTATGCATTCTGAATTATGTTGGAGTGCTCGAGTAGGCCTTGGTGATCGAGAGCTTCTTGGCAGAGCAGAGACAGCTGACAGCAGTCAACAGCAGGAAGACAGTCATGGAGACCTCGGTAGTGGGGATCCGACATCAAGAACAGGGATTAGGATGTGGGAAACATCATAAGAGGACCTAAGATAGGGGATCGATAGTCTAGGGAACTCAGGATAGATCCAGTCAACCCAAGGAGAAGCGATGATACTCGTGCGATGGTTGGGAACATCTCGCTAGAGATTTTCTAACCCATCGAGCTGCTGACAGGGAGGCGGTGGATGGACCATCGAGGCAGAGGCAGAGAGTAGAGCAGGCAGACCCACCAGGCAGCGGATGTGGCAGAGGAGCAGGGGGAGATGCATGCAGTGGTAGACCCTTCGATTTACAACCACCACCACCCCTAGGAGGTCCGCACCAGGCTCAGGGAGCTGGGAGACAGGGGCGGGGATAGCTGCATGGAGTTGAGGCATTCGACCCAAGGACTCTAGGGATGATTCTAGGTACGATTTGTGTCTTATCTACCTTATTTTTTGTACTTATAGACGCAGGTTCCAGTCATTCCTTCATCTCCACATGTCTTGTGTGAAACCATGAGATTCTGGTAGAGTCATTGACTGGATCCTTATGCTTTGAGACACCTACATGAGGAGACTCGACAATCACACACCTTTTTAGATAGTGTGATCTTACCCAAGAAGGCGATAGTTTTGGTTGGAACCTCTTTGTGGTAGCATCGCGGAATTACGGCGTCATTCTTAGTATGGATTGGTTATCTTCGTTCCATGCCTAGATTGACTGTTTTAGGCTAAGAGTGTGGTGTGTCTGTAGTGATGGGACGAGGTTTTCCTTTGTTGGAGAAATGGAGACCCAGGCAGCACAGAACAAACTCATGCATAAGAGGGTGTAACCAATCACTCATGAATTGGCTGGCCTTTCCCTTGGAGAAGTAGATGTCATGAGCTCCCAGTTCCTAGCAGTAGTGACAGAGTTCAAGGATGTCTTTCCCGAATATGTTCCAGGAATACCTCCCCCGTAAGAAATTGACTTCTCCATCTACTTACACCCCGGGATGGAACCAATTTCCACATCCTCATATCAGATGGCTCCTACAGAGCTTCATGAGCTGAGGGTGCAGTATGAGGATTTGAAGAGAAAGGTTTTTGTGAGACCCAGAGTTTCACCCTGGGCGGCCACAGTCTTGTTTTCTAAGAAGGCAGGTGGGATTTTGAAGTTGTGCGTGGATTACCAGCACATAAATCTGGTAACGGTGAAGAAAAAGTATCCACTGCCTAGAATGTACGACCTCTTCAATCATCTAAGAGGGGAATAGTGGTTCTCGAAGGTTGACCTTCGATTAGGTTATCACCAGTTACGGGTACAGGATGAGGATATAACGAAGACGGCTTTCAAATGCCACTATGGTCACTATGGGTACATGGGGATGGCTTTCGGCGTGACAAAAGCCCCAGTAGTGTTCATGGGACTGATGAACTGGATCTTCCAACCACACTTAGACCAGATCATAGTGGTCTTCATCAACGACATCCTTGTGTACTCAACATCATAGGAGGATCACACGAGACACATACGGATGGTTCTAGACATACTCCAGGAGCACCAACTTTATGGGAAGCTCTCTAAGTTCCAGTTCTAGATTCAGGAGGTCCACTTTCTATGAAAAGTCATCTCAACATATGGTGTAGTTGTTGACCTAGCCAACATGGAGGCAGCGTTATCATGGGATCCACCTCAGAGCGTGACTGAGGTGCGGAGCTTCCATGGGTTGGGAGGATATTACCGGAGATTAATTCATGATTTATTCTGAATATTAGCACTAATGATAGCCTTTAATAGGATGGGAAAACCCTTCATATGGAAGGAGAAGTGTTTTAAGGCTTTTGAGAACTTGAGATAGAGTTTGACAAGCACGCCAATCATGAGATTGCTGGAGGAGGGTGTTGAGTACGTTGTTTCCTACGACTCATCAGGAACCAGGATTGGCTATGTCCTGATTCAGAAATAGGAAATGATTGCTTATGGTTCATGCCAGCTTTGTCCACATGAGAAGAAATATGCGACCCATTATCTTGAGTTGGTAGTGGTGGAATTTATGTTGAAGATGTGGTGAAACTACCTTATGGGTGAGCGGTTTATCGTCTACTCTGACCACAAGAGCCTCAAGTACAACTTCTCGCAGATGGATCTGAATCTGAGGCAAAGTCATTGGCTAAAGTTTCACCATGACTATAATTTCGAGATCATTTATACTCTTGAGAATTGGAACAAGGTGGTGGATGCTCTTATTTTAAGGTCAAGCTCACAGCTGTTGCATGAGGTGATAGAGTAGTTAGCTGCATTGCATATATCCTTGATGGATAGAGAGGATACACATTACCTTCAGTCGATGGTTGTCACACCAACACTCTTACAACGATTTAGGGAGGCACAGCTTGGGTATGTCAACTGTGAGGTTTTACGTGATCAATTATCCATTGGACATGCTCTTGATGGATATTCACAATGTGGGGAGCACGTACATATTTTCAGAGGACACACGGTAGTAACAGTGGTATTGTGAGAAGAGGTCTTGAGTGAGTTTCATAAATCACCCTTGGTGGAACATCCTCGAGTGGTGAAGGTGTACCAGTATCTCTAATGACAGATCTGGTCATCAGGCATAAAGAGGTCAGTAGCAGAGTATGTTTCTCAATGCCTTACATGATAGTAGGTGAAGGCGGAGCACCATGTTAGAGCGGGATTATCTCACCCCCTGTAAGTTCTAGAGTGGAAGTCGGATGGGATATCGATGGACATTGTGACAGGCTTACCATGGAATTCGAAGGGTCATGATTCCATTTGGGTGATCGTTGACCAGCTCCCCAAGTTAGACCACTTCCTAGCTATCAGGAAGCAGAGTTCCATAGAGAGCTTATGACTCCTCTACGTGTAGGATATACTTTGGCTTCATGGAGTCCCTTAGATGATAGTCTCTGATCGAGATGCCCGTTTCACATCCCGGTGGAAGAATGGATTATAGGTGGATTTTGGGACTCAGCTATGCTTGAGCATTACATTTCACCCCCAGACAGATGGTTAGATGGAGAGGACCATTCATGTTCTAGATCATATGTTTTGGACCAGTATCTTGGACTTTGGTTGTAGTTGGGAGCTCCATTTACCACTGGTGGGATTTTTTTTACAACAATAGCTTCCAATCCACCATTGGTATGGCACCTTTGGAAGCTTTATATGGGAGACCCTTTCAGTCACCGCTTTACTGGACTAACCCTGGAGAGTCCGCACTCCTGGGTCTAGAGTTGGTAAGAGCTACCACAAAGAAGGTGCAGATCATCTAGGAGTAGATGAAGACTGCACAGAGCAGGTAGAAATCATATGATGATAGGAGATGTAGACCTCTAGAGTTCGAGGAGGGAGACCACGTCTTTCTTCAAGTCTCACCTCTATGAGGGTTATGGAGATTTGGCAGGGGTGGCAAGCTATAACTAAGGTTCATCAGACCTTTACAGATACTGCGCAGAGTTGCCGAGGTGGCATACCACCAAACTCTACCGCCATAGTTGCATCAGGTACATGATATCTTCCATGTGGCGCAGCTTAGAAGGTACATGCATTACCCAACGTACGTCATCGACTAGGGAGAGTTGGATATTGAAGATGAAGTGACTATTACTGAGTACCCGGTGGAGATCGAGGATCATTATGAGAGGATAATGTGTGGGTGATCATTTCCCTTGGTGCGCATTCGGTGGCAGCACGACAATCATCAGGAGAGCACGTGGGAGCAGGAGGCATAGATTCGTGCCCAGTACCAACATATTTTTGAGTAGCCTTTTTTTGGCTTTTTAGGGATGCAAAGCCCCAAGGTGGGGAAAATGTAATGTCTTAGATTTTCTGTGAATTATTTTTAAATATTATATGGAAATATTACGAGACCAATTTCGGAGTAGTCATGTCATTTCGAGGCCCGATGAGCCCGGAATGGTGGTTTGAACTTCTTTTAAGCTATGTAAGTTGGCGGGTGTGCGCTGTTGTGGAAGTTTCCGAACGGATTCCCAGATTAAAAATATGAGGGCACCGTAGCATCCAGGATGATGACTTTAACTAAGAGTGGGTCTAACCTCAACTGGAGTGGGTCAATGGAAAAAGTTAATTTTTAGATGTTTCTAGTAAAATATAATAAAGTTAAATAAAATAATTCGAAAATTTTCTTTATTTTATTTGGAAATATTCACTGCAGTGCAATAATGGGGAAGCAGTTTCATTAATTTTTTATCATACCATAATCACTCTGAAACTGCAAGGCTGACTCATTGATGTCATATCATAAAGACAGAGACTCATCATAACAGAATTTTGAAATGTGTTCCCTCCTTTTTATGGGTTATTCGAATGTTTCTCATAGGCAGAAGGTGGAGAGAAACTCTGGGAAATTCTTAGAGATTTGGGGAAAACTCTTAGCGACAAATGACGATGAATCAAAGCATTGAATCAATGCACCAACAAAGTTGAAGGATCTCAGCGACGATGGCAGCGCGACCCCTTCATTAGCGATTGGTCCCTCTATGAAGTAGGGGTTTTTTATTTTGATTTAGTTCTTCTTCATTCTCTGATTAAATGACGAACGCGGATCAACCCACGAACAGGTTGATCCATGGATCGTGCGTTCTAACCGGAGGGATTTTTTATTGGGAAGATTTTGGGGATTAATCCATGATACATGTTCCAGTTCCTTCTATTTAATCCTTCTAATGGGAGCAGATCAACACCGTGATGAATGACGGTGGAGGTTTTTTCCTCTTTTGTGGTTTGGATTGCCTCCCCCTATTCTTACCCCACGTTCTCCGTGTTCATCATGGGGCAACGAACAATGGATCATTGTGCGTCCTTTTGGAAACAAAATGATCTAAAACTAGAGACCCGACATCACAACGACTTAGTAGAGGTGCAACGACAAAGGTGGATGACGAATCGACTCAAATCAAGAGAGACCTTTCTTCAAGTTTTATTTGAGCAGGAGGATCAATGGACATTTTCAGGGCCGATCAGCGGCCCAAAAATAACGGAGATGACTTCCAAATGTCAGGTTAACCTAGAAACTGGAGTTTTTTGGAAAATGGATCATCAGAACAATGATCAGAGCTTCACGAGAGGTGCACTGGCGAGAAGCAACATATCTGGGAAATTCTGAAATACACAGCATGCATTTCGATGAACACGATGTTTGGTATCGGTGTAAGTGTCTAAAGTTCTGGGTGTTAGAATGGTATCACATGGCATGTGACCCTAGTCACACAGCATGTTGGACCTTCCTTGAATCTTGGTGTGTATTCTGGGAAGTACACGAACATGGGATGAACTACACAACTTCAGAACATGGTGTGTAGACCCTACGTGGCAAGGTAGAGGTGACTACGTGGGACTCAGCATGCAACAAGAGGATACATGGACACGAGGTGGAGTACACTGCCATATACTCCACCACACAGCCTGGCATGGCCAGTAATGTGGGTCACCCCGTGTGCCAGTTACATGGGTTGGCATACATGGGTTAAAGTAGTGTACAGACACACGACCGCGTACATGGAGTGGACCCCAGATTCTTTGACACGGCGTGTGATCCTTTCTACAATCCATGTAGTTGTGTTTCACATGACAAGCCTTACGAAACAGGCTGTGGTATATAGGCAGTACCCAGGGTTAGAGGACATGGCATGTGACCTATCTACACACTATGTACTTTTCAGTACATGGATTGATCTTATTGTCCACTGTATCTTGGACATTTTTTGTTTGGGTTAGTGCCCCTACTTCTCATTCCCCTGAAGGTCGAGTATGATTTCCTACAACAGGAATATGATCCCTTCAACAGGACTTTCTGAGATAGAGTCAGGTATCCCCCTGAGAGACCCAGAGCAAGATCCTCTATCCATTCTTCACCATTGGTAGAGTCAGGTATTGACGTGACTATCCCCATAGGGCATTGATCCTCTATATAACAGGTTAATCTAGATGAGTCGTAGTATCCTCCAAGGCCCTTACAGTGATACTCATTTGTGTACCATGATCTTCTCTCCACTGAAGCTTGTGTTCTCCCAGAATGAGTGCATCTATCTCTCATGAAATTTCCCGATGGATAGTACTTCTCAGACGGACCTCATCAGAGCTATCATAATCATGGAGTGAGTTCTCTCGGATGAGTGCTTTGAGTAATCTTCGAATTGAATCCCTAGCGGGGGTATGTTGTTGCGTGACTTGTCCCTTGACTAGGGTTTGAGCTTTGAGGATATCTGGATTGTGTTCTCCTATTATATGTTCAGTAGACATATACTCTAAAGATATGATTTTACTTTTCCTTTGTGTATTTATTTGCGGTTTTCGGGGACCTCTACTGATTTTTTCTATACTCACCCATGTATGGACATTGCCTGTATGTGTCGTGTCTTGTGCAGATGAGCAGCCTTTCAACAGAGTCCAGGTCAGACTAGGACAGGAACGATCTTTCTAAGTTTCCTATAGGACAAGGTGTTACTATGGCTATGAGCAATTGTCCCAGTTCCTTTTGAGTTTACAGGTTGGAATTTTTAATTTTTAGACTCTTTCTTTTTGTGGGAATGTGTTCTGGCCCAGTTTACTTTTTAGTACATTAATTTCTATCGTACTCTGTTGGTTGGGTTTAGTTGTATACATGCAATTTTCCCTTAGTTTTTTTAACATTTTAGCATCGAGGGATTGTAGAAGTGTGTTTGTATATAGGTACTTATGAAATGCCTCCCATGTTCATAATATGCCTATTCGGTGCTAGTCACCAGCCCCTGGCCTATTAGAGGCGGGCTTGTGGAGTCGTAGCGCGAGCCCCACTGGGATGGGTCGTGACAGGTTTTGAAATGAAAAATGAATGTGGAAAACTAAAAATGGTGAAACAATTGAACTGATTTGAATTGATCAGTTTTCTGATTATTTATTTATTGAATGAGCAATTAACATTGTATCCTTCGTTGATAATGGGTAATTGAGTTAAGGATTCTATGATTTAACCCCATAGAATTGCCTTCAATCATAAAACACTATCATCATAATAAAATTTTATGAAATCTTACATATGTGTTCCATGATATTACATTTTTTAAGATTATTAGTCACTAAATTACAAAAACCAATGCCAGCAAACCAAAATAGTTTAGATCCTTTGGAAACATGGAACAAATAATTCGTAATTCAAGAAAATTCATCAATATACACCATTAATATATTCCCATTGAGTAATATTTTGAGAAATATCTTGTATAAAACCTTTATTAATAACATGTGGAAGGGAAACATAATAAAGGGTGAGATCAGATTACCATTAAGGGTAAACAAGGGATATACAAAAGCATAACCTGAACACAGGGATATGAGTACATATGAATAAAACTTTAAATACATACCTAATATATAAAATATCATAATATTAAGTCACGGAAAAATTATTGGTAATTCAAAATATATGAATCCTTATGGAATCAATGAACATAATCCATGAGAGAATAAGGTTGGCATAAGATATTGAATTTTTGAATACGTATAAGCATATAAAATAATTTCCATAGAAGTAATGTCTTACTTCAAAGGATATAATAGTTTAATGGGTTCAATTCCCAAACAATAATAATATTCAAGGATCAATCCCATGAAAATCAAAGTGGAAAATGACCATAAATGACCAGATTTCACTCCACGTTACATTATTATTTCTCTCATGAGATATAAATATTTACCCAATAAATTTTATGGAGAAATAGGTCCCATATTTTTCATAATGAAAATAAAATATATTTTTGTTTTATGTTATTTTAATACATTCTTCATAACATAAACTATTAAATTAAATGGGTTTTGAAGTTACAATGACCGAATAACAACTGACAAGGGGGGTTGAATCAGTTGTTTGACTTTTTATAAGTTTCAAAATTTTAAGAAACTTAACCCTTGAAACATGTTAGGATTTATTTCCTTATCAACCTTCAGCAAGAAATTCAAGAATGAAAGAAAGGTAAATCAAGAAAGGCACACAAGATTTACAAGGTTTGGCCTTAATAAGAGAACCTACGTCCTTGCCATAGCCACTCCTGTGGGTCTATGGAAATCTACAATAATGAAGAAGTGAATAAAACTTGTGTCAACTCCCATTGGAGAACTTCTATTTCCCAATAGGAAAGATTATAGTGCCTCCCGTTAGTTTACAATGTTTCCTTAAAGAACAAATGATCCAAACACAAGAATAAGAACATTGTTAAGATTCTCCACAAAATCTCACTCCGAATATTTAATCCGATTTCTTGAATCTAATTTTTCTGAAATCGGTCTTCTTAGCCAGATAAGATGGTTCTGCACAAGTGCTCACTCTGAATCTTCAATCCGATTTCTTGAATTTGATTTTTCTAAAATTTGTCTTCTCAGCAAGATAAGATGATTCCACACAAGTGCTCACTTTGAATCTTCAATCCGATTTCCTGAATCTGATTTTCTGAAAATGATCCTCTCAGAAATATATGATAATTCTGATTCTATTCTTATAAAACACTCAAGGAAACTTCTTCAAGATGGTAGGAACTTTTCACTAAGAATTCTCCAATGCTCCGCCTTTCCCGCATGTGTAAAAGTTTCAAATGAGCAAATGATCTGAGCACATATATATAGGAAACACGGAAAACAAAGGTGGGAATCTTGAAAAACATTACTGCTTCCTCAAATCTCAAAAACTCTGCAAATCTCTCACATTTAAACTCCAATATTTGACTTCTTCAAATCCCCTTAAATTTCTCCAAGATTAATGCAAAGTTGAAATTCGGTTTTTCTTGAAATCTTCATATCTTCCTCAAAATGATAAGGCTTGATATTGGATTCCGAATTTCTAGCTCAGGTGGTAGACTCCGACTTTCTAGATTAGGAAGTAGACTCTGAATTTCTGGTTCAGGAAGTAGACTCTGAATTTATGGCCTAGGAAGTAGACTCTGAATTTCTGGATCAGGACGTAGACTACGAATTTCTGGCTCAGGAAGTACAATCCGAATTTTCTCATAATTTTTCTTAGTGAAAAACATCAATCCTATTCACCATTTCTTCAACAGATTTTATCATGAAACTTTTCATTATTTGTGAGAACTTTAAGATTAGAAAAGCATCTTCTGATTAAGTTTAGAATGTTTGAGACACTTTCTTAACTTCTAACTTCTTATTCTTCAACATAATCTTCTTTATAGAAATCTTCAGCAACCAGCAACTTCAACTTTCTGTAACTCAAAAAAATTCTTCAACAAAAATATTAGTTGTCAACAAATACAAAAATTTGTTAAAAAAACACCACAATGGTTCTTCAATCTCCCCTTTGGATTGGTTAGAAACCCTTGTTAACAAGTTTTCACCTCTCAAAAAAAATTACATCTCAAGTTCTTGAATTTTACCAAAACATAACCTTTCTCAAAAAGATTTTCCGGACACCACACTACTAGATAAAGTAATTTTTTTAAAGATTTCTATCCCTCGGTGACAAGAAAAATTGCGGCCATGTAAAGATAAACTTCACCTTACTCAAACTCCCTCTCAACTTTTATCTTTCTCTTTATCACTTTTCTTTTCCTCTCTCATTTTTCTTTCTCTCTCCCCCATTATATGTTAACCACAGCTTTAGATTCATAACCAAAGCATTAGATTCATAAAAAAAATTATTATCCCCCTTTGTCAACATAATCCAAATCACGGTGGGCGTAAACTTCCTTATGAGTTTTAAGAAGTCTTAGGAGGAGGCTGGACATGGAGTTGGAGCCTCAGTTCAAGAAACCTTTCCATTGACTATGCTTTTCTGAAAATATCAGCAATCTGATACTTTGTTGAAATATATTCAATCAAGACTACTCCAGAAGAAGCTTTCTCTTTCAAAAAGTGATACTTTATATCAATATTCTTTGATCATGAATGTTGAAAAGGATTCTTGGAAAGATCAATGGCACATTTATTATCACAGAGTATTTTAAATGCTTTAGAAATGTTCACTTTCAAATCTTCCAGCTGAACATTCATCCACATTATTTGAATACAAGCCTGAGTAGCTAAAAATTTTTTGGATTCAGCTATAAATTAAGTAAATGAAATTTGTTTCTTTCCGTGCCAACTCACACAACATTCCCCTAAGAAAAATGTTCCTCCGGATGTTGATTTTCTATCATTACAATCACTAGCCCAATCAGCATCAGTATAACCATGAAACATCATCTCATTGTTCCTCTTTATAACAACCAATGTGAAGTTGTTCCTTTAACATATCTCAAAATCCTCTTAACTCCCAACATATATGATTCTTTTGGATTTCTTTGATATCGGGAACAGAGAGTCATAACATAATCAATATCAGGCCTTGAGGCTGTAAGATAAAGAAGGCTTCCTATTAACTTTTGAAAGTTTTTCTAATTCACACTGTTCCCTAACTCATCTCTGATCAACTTTGTCCTCACTGAGATAGAGGTTGAAAATAATTTTGATTCTTCCATCCCAAATTTATTTAACAGTTCCTTAGAATTCATTTATTGGGATAAGAAAATGTAGTTTTCTTATTGTTGAACTTGTAAGCCAAGGAAGAAAGTTAATTCTCCCAACATTGACATTTCAAAAAATTACTTCATCTCTTTAGAAAACTCTTCACAAACCTTTTCTTCATCTTCAGAAAAAATTATATCATCCACATAAACAATTACAATTAAAGTTATGGGATCAACATATTTAACATACAATTTTCTATCAACATTTCCATTAGAAAAGTTCATCTTTCTCAAAGAATTGTCAAGCTTTGAATACCATGCTCATGGAGCTTGTTTCAGCCCATACAAGGCTTTCTTTAATTTGAAAACTTTTTTTTATCCTCATCAAGTAAAAACCCACAATATTGTTCAATGTAAACTTCTTCAATATCACCATTTAAGAAAGCCGACTTTACATCCATCTGATAAACCTTGTAATTATAATGAGTAGCCACTGCAAGAAACATTCGAATAGTTTCCAACCTTGCAACAGGGGAAAAGTTTCATAGAAATCCACACCTTCCACTTGTGCATATCGTTTACACACAAGTTCCCATGTTTCATTTTTCTCAATCTGAACCAGTTCTTCATTCATAGAAACCACCCATTCTTTATGTTGAATAGATTCTGAAACCAATTCTTGTTTAACTTTTGAGATAACAGAATTCTGATTTTTTAATCTTAACATTATTCTTGTCTGAACTGGAGCCTTCGGATCCCCAATAATAATTTCAAATTCAACGTGTTTTTGTAGGGTAGGAAAACTCACATTTCCTTTCCTAGCATCCCTTTTTCCCCATGTGACTTATCTGAGTCACTTTCACTATTGTGGGAATTCTCTGATTTACCTTTCTCATTATTCTTAACAGATGTTGTGAAGGAACTTGGATTTTCAATTACCTTTACATCATATGAGACCACCAACTTCTGTAACCATTTGTTCCAGCAATTGAAACTTCTTCCATTTTTCGAATGATCCATAAATATTCCATCTTCAGCTTTCTCGTCAAACTTTCGTAAGTCTGGATTTTTGATTTTGAGCAAGCGTGGACTTCCAAAAACATTGAAGTAATTAAAAGAATTTTTTTTGTTATACCACATCTCATAAAGAGTCATGTTGGTTTCTGGTCATAACAAGCATTTATTTTTAACATGAAAAGCAGTGCTAAATGTTTCTCTCCAAAAGAATTTTGAAAGATTTTATTCTGATAACATACTTCTTCACATTTCCACCAAGCTTCTATTTTTCCTTTCTGCTAATCCATTTTGTTGTGGATTATAAGGAGAACTATACTTATGTTTGATACCATTCTTCCTTAGATACATTTCAAAAGCATTTCTTGTGAATTTGGTACCATTTTCTGTTCTCACCTTCTTTATGGAAGATCCCAATTCTTTCTCAACATCTATTCTGAAGAATTTAAACATTTCAATAGCCTCTGACTTATGCTTCATGGACATGATGTTTTCCATCCTAGTGAAATCATCAATAAAAGTGATAAAGTATAAATCCCCTTTTGTTGATTTATGTATCATCGGACCATACAGATCAGAATGAATAAGTTCAAGTGGTTTTTTATATTTAATCTCAACTCTTTTATGACTTTCGTTAGTCATCTTTCCTTTCTGGAAAGTAACACAAACATCTTGATCTCTTCTTTTTAGTTCTGGAAAATTCCAAACAGCATCAACTTTAGAAAGATTACTCATGTTCTTCTTCACATGGAGGCCATGTCTTCAGTGCCACAACTTGTTTTCATCTTCAACACTCAAATAGCAATAGTTATTGGATTATCCAATTTGAAAGAGATTCCCACTAGTTCTTTCTCCTTTTGTAATCACTTTTCCATTTTCCACACTTTTGATGATACAAGAATTATTTCTGAAGATAACTTATTTTCCATCATCACAATGTTTACATACACTAAGTATGTTATGTTTTAGTCTATCAACAAAAAAAATTCCTTAGACTTCAGTTTCTCTGCTTCAATTTATGTCGTTCTGATTCCCTCAATTTTTAAGGAACTATCATTTCGAAAAGTGACCGCTCCTCCATCATGACTTACAACATGTTCCAAGATTTTTATATCACCTGTCATGTGTGAAGAACAACCACTATCATGTATCCATGGTTTGTTCTACTTACTTTATTTCAAGGATGTCTCAACAATAAAATATCTTTCATCAACATCATTATTTTTAGCTTTCTTTTCTTTCTTATCATAAGAAACTTTTTCTGGAAGAAGTGTTATACATCGTTCGGCATGATGAACAGACTGATCACATATTCCACAAACTTATTCCAAACAATCAAATTTATTATTTGATGGAATGTCTCTAAAATATTGAGAATTCACCTTTTCAACTTTTTGTGAATACGGGAAGTTACTCATTCTTCCACATTGTTCAAACCTTCTTCTAGGTAGAGATATATTGTGCAAACAATTATAAGCTCTATGCCCATATATTCCGCAGCACCAGCAATAGCCCTCAAATCTTGGTTTTCTATTGAAGAGTGATCTTTCTCTATAAAAACTTTGATGAGTTTGATAGCTTCTTTCAGCTCTAGAAAACTCAGGATGTTGGTCATCTCTTCTTTTGAGTGAGTTTTCTACTTTTGTAGGATTGATAGGTTTATCGCATCCTTTCTCCACAGAAGGTTTACTAATAATTTTTCCATAACCTGAAATGTTAGAAGAATCGGATGCAACATTATTTTTTGTATGAGAAGATTTCACCTGATTCTCATAATGAGCCTTCACAGTATTTTTAGAGGTCTCAGCTTTTAATTCTATAGCTTTTTTGAAGATTTCATTCATCTTCCTCAGGGTATTTTTGGACCCAAGGAGTATTGATTGCACCTTTTTTACTTATTCTTCCTTATCTTCTAGCTTCTTTCTAAGATCTTCAATCATCTTTCCATGTTCAGAAATTCTTTGTTTGTAAGGTAAAAATTCATGAATGTATTCATCTTCCTTCTTGGTGACATATTTACATCCATCCTGAACTTCTTCATGATTCTTCTTTATCACACGAATTTCGTTCTTGAGATATTTGTTTTAATCAAGACATGAATGAAGTTCAGATCTTAGCTGATATTCTCTGTATGATTCTTCACCACCTTCTTCACTCTCTGAGGAAACATTTTTTTTCTCAACTTTTACAATGATGGTTCTGAATCTTTCTTTACTATCATCTTACGAGGAATCATTTTCAGATGATTCAGATTCAACCTTCTATCTCAACATACTTATTTTATTTCCAGAAAACTTCTTCTTGAAATTTTTAGAAGTCTTATCTTCTTTTTCATTCTTGTTATACTACTTCCATTGAGGATTCTCATCAGAAACATCTTGATATTATCCAACTTTCTTCTTAGGGAAATTCATAGAAAATTTTCTGATTCCACCACACTCAAAACATTTTAGAGGAAGTTTCCCTCCATACTTTCCTCTTCCTATCCGATAGTTCATGGATATGAGAGACATGATTTTTTCATTCAACTCTTCATCTTCATTATCATCAGACTCACAAGGATCATCTTTATCATCATCTTGGATTTTCATCTTTCTCATAGCTTCAAAATCCATTTCATCTTTTATCTTCTTCCTAATGATTGGAGCTTTCTTCATTTTATAAGCAACAAGAAAGTTATGCAGTTCATCAAGAGATAAATCATCCTAATATTCTAAAGATGAAATTTTAGAATCAAACCTGTCTGGAAGGTTTCTCATAAGTTTCTTCACAATTGTAGAATCTTCCAAGTCTTCTCTGAATCCTCTAATGTTCCAAGAAATTTCATTAACTCTGGTGAAGTATTCATCAATTGTTTCATCATCTCTCATCCTGATGTATTCAAACACACTACTCATGATTTGTAGCTTGGACTCCTTGACTTTTTCATTTCCTTTGAATACACTTTCCAGATTATCCCACATGCTTTTTGATGTGGTGAGACCCATCACCTTCTGATAAAAATTTTCTGATAAGGACATAAGAATATCATTTCTAGACTTTCCATCAACTTCTATGTATCTCTTATCAGCAAACGTCATAGGAGAATTTTTCTCAATAGGTGGAAAGCCAATAGTAGCAGCATCAACAACTTCATGGCCAAGAGATAAGAGATAAGGAATCATCCAATTTTTCCATCCATAATAATTCTTGCCATCGAACGTAGGTATTCCTCTATTGTTGACATAATTGATATTCTCCATGATAAGGATTAAACAAAGGGAACATCCCTCTAATACCACTTGAACTTCCAAGGATCGAATAAAAACTAAGAAGGGGGGTTGAATCAGTTGTTTAAATTTTTATAAGTTTTAAAACTTTAAGAAACCTAAAACTTGCAACCTGTTAAGATTTATTTCCTTATCGACCTTTAGCAAGAAACGCAAGCAAGCAAGAAAGGTAAATCAAGAAAGCCAAACAAGATTTATAAGGTTCAACCTCTATAACGACCCAATCTTTTTGAGTATTATATTAACTTACTCTTAATGATTTAATAAGACGTTAATGGTTAATGTAGAAAGGGGAGTTGATGGCTTCATCCAGTAGACTCAACCCTTACGAAGCCCACTTATCAGAGCTTGGGAAGGAGGTAGCATCTGTGGGCTTCGCTTTGGAACAAGCCCAAGCCGAGCTCCAGCGTGTCAAGATTGAACGAAAACGCTTGCAGGAGAAGTTCAAGTTAGTGGAGATTGCTACTAGGGAAATGTTATCTAAGACTCCCTCAGATTCTCTCACCATAGCACACCTTACACTTAGGTCTTATGCCAGTGTTATAAGGGGCTATGTGATGAGACCCTAGTTTCCTTGTGTAATCCTTTCGGGTGAATAAATTGAGATTTCTTCCTTTAGTGATGTTTGTGAAATTTCAAATGTCTAGATAATTTTAGAATGTATTTTATTGATGAATTTTGAAAAAGGGATATTTTGAAATATATATGTAAACCCTAAATAACTAATGATGTGTAATGATTTTCAAAAAATGGTCTTCTACAAAAGTGTTCATTAAGGAATTTGGAGTCTAATAAGATCAAATTAATTTTTGATGAATAGTAAATTATGAATAGTGATTTTACGCTTAGGATTAGTAATATGACCAAATGAATTAGTAATTTCACTCAAAGAAAGTTTTAATATAATTTAGACACCTAGATTAAGTAATGTGATTCAATAAAATGGTTAAATAACGGTTTCATAAATTATTATTCAAGTATTAGTTTTTTCGGATGAATAGTGTTTTTAATTAAAAATTTAATTAAAAATAATTAGAAAATTATTTTTATAAAAAGGACTTTATTTTTGAACTCAGAGCATCGATATTATGTTAAGGTAATTTTTGGGGATTTTTCTGAAAAAAATGAATTTTCGATGAATAGTGTTTTTATTTAAAAATTAAATTAAAAATATTTAGAAAATTATTTTTATAAAATGGATTTCATTTTAGAAATCAGAGCATTGATATTTGGTTAAGGTGAAATTTTGGGATTATTCTGAGAAAGTTGAATTTTCGGTGAATAGTGAAAGTATAGTTTTTAAGTTACGGGTGTTTAATGACATCATTAAATGATGTATTAAGTATATATTCAATATGGTCGAATTATGAATAGTAAGATAAGGTGTGAGGTGTCCCATGTGGCCAATACCATGGGCAAATACCATGGGCAAGCCCATGGTTTTGCCAAAACCACTAGTGAGGTGTCCCTTGGCCATTAATGCTTTGTCCCCTCACTTTCCCTATAAATACCCACCATTTCCTCCCTTAGTTTTCACTCCCAACTCTCCCCCAACGAAGTTCTGGTCTTCTTACCTTCCAAAGAGTCCTCCCAAGGTTCCCCCAAGCCCTCAAGGTCCAATCCTTTGAGTTTCAAGAGTCACATTTTAAGGTAAGGGATCCGACCCCTCTCTTTCTTTTCATGAAATCTCTTTTATGTCATTCCTATTATGCTCCATGTTTTTATGTGAGAGGATGTTCTTTTATATTCCTCTTACTTCCCTTTCATGTTTATATGATGAGAGATCCCCTCTTACTCTCATAATTTCGTTTTATGAAAGTTTAAGTGACGCCGTTAGGCTGCCGAATTTTTAAGGGATTCTTTCACCCTTCTCATTTTTCAAGTTTGATTTTCATGTCAAGTCTTTCAAGTTCCTTTTTATTATGTTGGGGTATGATCTCTATATCAATCATACTGATCTCTTATGATCATATGATGAGGCACCCTTTTTTATCTTGTCAAATCATTTTCTTTTGAAATTAAGTGACGCCGTAAGGCTGCCGAATTTTCATAAGAGAAATCTAATCTTTTTCCTTCCATGTTTTTCATTTCAAATGGTATGTCCCTAAAATTTCGTTACCATGTCCATATTTCCTTATTATTCTTTCACCCTACTGTTTTAGGGATCATTTATGAGTGGGTGACCCATGTCCCCTCTCATTTCAATGTTTTCTAAAACCCCGAAACTTAGTCGTTATGCTGCAGAATTTTCCCCTCAAAATGCCTCTCTATTTTCTCAAAAATTATTTTATGTTATAAAGTGAATACTCAAAGCTCTTATTTATACAAGGGTATTCACATATATATCAAAATGTTCCATTTTAAATTCTGGTATTTACATACATGAGACCCGCTTTCCCTTTCCGTGGGTTTAAAGTGACGTAAATATCATGTCTTTAAAGCAGTTTTTAAAACGTTATGATTATGAAATGAAACCCATTTATTTTATGCTATGTGGGTTATTTATGAAATGTTTGATGATGATATATGTGGCTCACATGATAATAAAGGCAAATTTAAGGGTGTTCCCTGATAGCGCTCCAATGCATTGGGTAATGATGTAACCACTAGAGATTACAATTTTCATGATACCTTGGTGAATAACCTTGGTAATTTTCAAATGACACCTTGGGGATGGACCTTGGTGATATGTTCATGATTGTCTATGTTAAATGATGTAGCCACATCTTCAAGTTATGGAAAATGTTGTTTTTATTATGAAATGCCTCATGATTTTCTTTCTCATACCTTAAAGTTCTTTTCATGTCCTTATTGAAGTATATCAAGTTCACATGTAAAATGTTCCTCTTGTTTCCCTTACTGGGCCTTCTGCTCACCCTTTCTTTTGATGTATGTCCCCAGGTTATGAGATGCAGTAATGAACCTAGGATGAACTTAAGTAGAAGCCTTTCAAGTGTTTAAGAAGAATGCTTTATGTTGTTTTCATGTATTATGTTCCTGGTTTCCAAGACACTAAACCTTAAAGATCCTCAGTTGTGTGTAATGTAATGAAAGTTTATGTTATAAAATGGCGGGATGCTATAGTTGGTATCAATGGATGGTTTAGTTATTTGTGGAAATTAGGATATAAAAACATTAGGAAGAACCCTATAGAAAAGTTTAAATATATGAAAACTTCCTGGTATTTTGGTAAGTATTGAGTAAGTGGTCTATCAAAAAAATACATCCCTGTCTGGATACGAGCAGGTAGAGGCGGCTCTGGCACAGATGTACATAGGGGTAAAACCCGAAAACACCGCTTTGAGCTAGACTCGAACGAGAACTGGTGCACGATAACGGGCCTTGCTGCACTCTTGGTTACGACACTCCCGGGGGATATGTTTGGTTAATCACAAGCTTTTTTAAGAATCATTATGAAGGAATTATAGAGAAGTATAATTGTCTAAGCATGAAGTCTTAGTTAAAAGATTCATAAATGAAAGCCGGAATGGAAACATTCATGCGAATGATGAACCAACTGACTCAAGTTATGAGTAATAACTTGAATCAAGATGAGAGGCCGACCTCACCACGAAGGGAACAACTTTCTTTTGAGTCCTTCATGCATCAACGACCGCCAACATTCAGTGGATCTACTGACCCATTGGTTGCGGAACAATGGATAAGCTCCATTGAAAAGATCTTTTCTGTACTTCATTGTTCGGAACAAGAAAAAGTCACCCTTGTTGTTTACCGCCTAGAGGGAGAAGCTGATCAGTGGTGGTCACTGATCAAAAACACGAAGCCACGAGGAGAGATGGAAGCTATGGAGTGGGAAGAATTTCGGGGGATTTTCTTTAACAAGTATTTCCCTCGTTCCATGAGAACGAAAATGGAGAAAGAGTTTCTCGAGCTGAAGCAGAAGGAGAACGAATCTGTCGGAAGCTATGAGATGAACTTCACAAGGCTTTCCCGTTATACCTCAAGCTTTGTCATGGACCCTAATGGGAAGGTTGATAGATTCTTTGGCGGACTACGACCACATCTGCGGAAGAATCTAGCCAACAGGGACTACGATAGCTATGAAGAAATAGTTCGAAGTGCTATGAAAGTTGAACTAGAGTTTGGGGAGACACAGTGGTCTCACAAATCTAATGAGAAGAAGAGAACTCTAGAACCGAGCCTGGGAAGAAGTTTTGATCAGGAAAGAGGTGGAAAGCATATGCAACATGCCACATGCAATAAATGTGGGAAGAAGCATCCGGGGAACTGCTTGATCGGAAGTGGAAAGTGCTATAGGTGTGGAAAAGAAGGCCATATTTCTCTGAATTGTCGTGGTGATGTGAAGCCTCAACTTCCCAACACTAACGACAGAGGAAAGATGGTTCTGGCCCTACCCGAAGTCACATGCTTCAAGTGTGGACAACTTGGGCACTTTGCTAATCAATGTCCAAATCCGAGGGCGGTGGAGGGGAATCACCATCAACCTCAGCAGAGGCCAAGGGAGCAAGGTCGTGCTTTCGCTATCACAACAACTGAAGTTGAAGTTCCGAACGATGTGGTAGAAGGTACTCTTGTTGTCCTCTCAAAACTAGCAAGTGCTTTATTTGATTCTGGTTCTACGCATTCCTTTATTTCTTCCAAGTTTGCAAAGAATATAGAATCAATCCCCGAATTGCTTGAGGTAGAGTTGTCAGTCAAGACTCCAAGTGGGATTATCCATGCATCAACAGTGTTTAAAGACTCTAGTGTTTACTTTGGTGAGCACAATCTTATCGCAAATCTAGTAGTCATCCCCATGATGGAATTCGACGTTATACTAGGGATGGACTGGCTCTCAAAGTATAATGCTAAGATCAAATGCAGAAGTAAGGAAATCTCAGTAGTCTTGAATGAACGACCTACAGTTATCTTCCGAGGAGAGATATCCCGAACTGATCCCTATCTAGAAGCACCTCCTATAGCTTTCTTTGTGGAGTTAATCGGTGATGATGAAGAAGGGAAAGGGAGCATACAAATTGAAGATGTTCCGATTGTTCAGGAATACATGGATGTATTTCCTGAGGAGTTACCTGGACCTCCCCCAGAAAGAGAGGTAGAGTTCTCCATTGAACTCGTACCTGGGTCTCAACCGATATCAAAGACTCTGTATAGAATGGCAAATGTGGAGCTAGAGGAGCTAAAGAAACAACTCCAAGACTTGTTGGAGAAGGGGTTTATCCGACCGAGTGTGTCTCCTTGGGGAGCACCAGTTCTCTTTGTGAAGAAGAAGGATGGATCAATGCGGATATGCATTGATTATAGAGAACTGAACGGGATCACAGTGAAGAACAGATACCCTCTTCCAAGAATTGATGATTTATTTGACCAACTTCGTGGGGCTCAATTCTTCTCTAAGATTGACCGTCGATCTGGTTATCATCAACTGAGGGTGAAGAAGGAAGATATTCCAAAGACTGCCTTCCGATCAAGATATGGGCATTATGATTTTATTGTTATGCCCTTCAGCTTGACTAATGCTCCTGCTATTTTCATGGATTTGATGAATAGAGTCTTTAAAGACTACCTTGATAACTTTGTGGTAGTTTTTATTGATGATATTTTGATATATTCAAAAAGTCATGAGGAGCATGAAAATCATCTGAGGGTTATTTTGAAAACACTACGGAAGGAGAGGCTCTTTGGGAAGTTCAGCAAGTGTGAGTTTTGGTTACAACAAGTGGCTTTATTGGGGCACATCGTAACCAATGAAGGAATCTCGGTTGACCCTGCAAAGACAATGGTTGTGGAGGAGTGGCCTCAACCCAAAAAAGTAACTGAGATTAGTAGTTTCCTTGGTTTAGCGGGATATTATAGGAGGTTTGTGAAAAACTTTTCACGGCTTTCTAATCCACTAACCAAGTTGACTCGAAAAGGGGTTAAGTTCATCTGGACAAAGGAATGCGAGGAAAGTTTCCAAGAGCTGAAGAAGAAATTGGTTACTGCACCTGAATTAACACTACCCTCTATCGGAGAAGGATTCGTTATTTTTAGCGATGCATCTCTGAAAGGGCTTGGGTGCGTCCTCATGCAAAATGACCAAGTAATTGCTTATGCATCTCGATAGTTGAAGATTCATGAGCAGAATTATCCTACGCATGATCTAGAGCTGGCGGCAGTTGTTTTTGCTCTAAAGATATGGAGGCACTATCTTTATGGGGAGAAATGTGATATATACACTGACCACCAAAGTCTAAAGTATATTTTCACACAGAAATAATTGAACATGAGACAAAGGAGATGGTTGGAGCTTATTAAAGACTATGATTGTTCAATTCATTATCACCCTGGTAGAGCAAACAAAGTCGCGGATGCGTTAAGCAGGAAAGATCCTGTTGTTCTGGAAACAATGAGGATCCTGGGAGATCCCTTGATTAAAGATCTAGTAAAACTGGACATGGGAATTATAAGGAAAGGGACATCATCAACCCTATCCCAAATGATTTCTCAACCTTCATTACTAGAGAAGATCAAGAAGGCTCAAAAAGAAGATCCTTTACTGCAGAAGAAGTTCGAGGCTGTAAAGAATGGGAAGTTCCCTGATTTCAATATTGATCAAGAAGGTGTATTGAAATTTCGTACAAGACTATGTGTTCCATCTATTCCGGAGATAAAGAAAGAACTGATGGATGAAGCTCATAGCTCTACTTTCTCTATACATCCGGGAAGCACTAAGATGTATAGAGACCTTCGTGATCATTATTGGTGGGATAACATGAAGAGGGAGGTTGTCGATTACACTACAAGGTGCCTGGTGTGTCAGCAAGTAAAGGCAGAAAGACAACTTCCTAAGGGGGTATTACAACCGCTACCCATACCAGTATGGAAGTGGGATAATATCACCATGGACTTTGTAACTGGTCTCCCAAAAACATCCAAAGGAAACAATGCGATATGGGTTATTGTGGACCGTCTCACCAAGACAGCCCATTTTATCTCTATTCGGGAAGATTTCTCTCTGGATCAGCTTGCCAAGATATACGTGAAGGAAGTGGTAAGGCTGCATGGGGTACCACTATCCATCGTATCTGATCGTGACCCAAGATTCACATCAAAATTCTAGAGAAGTCTTCAGCATGCTCTGAATACTGAATTGAATTTTAGTACGGCCTATCATCCTCAAACTGATGGCCAATCTGAAAGGACTATTCAGAAACTCGAAGACATGTTGAGATTATGCTAAATGGAATTTAAAGGTGGATGGGATCAACACCTCCCATTAGTGGAGTTCTCCTATAACAACAGCTTCCATGCGAGTATTCAGATGGCACCCTATGAAGCTCTGTATGGAAAGCGGTGTAGAACTCCTACTTGTTGGGATGAAACTGGTGAGAGGAAGCTTCTTGGGCCTGATCTCGTGCAAGAGATGACAAAACAGGTTCATGCCATCCAACAACACATAAAGGCTGCTCAGAGTCGGCAGAAGAGCTATGCTGACAATCGTCGAAGGGACTTGGAGTTTGGTGTTGGTGACAAAGTCTTCCTTCGAATTTCTCCATGGAAGAGAGTCATGCGGTTTGGGAAGAAAGGGAAGCTCAGCCCTAGGTACATCGGCCCCTATGAAATCCTTGATCGCATAGGAGCAGTGGCCTATCGTCTAGCACTTCCACCGAACCTAGCTCAAGTTCATGATGTCTTCCATGTATCTCTCTTGAGGAAGTACATACCCGACCCTTCGCATGTACTGAACCCAGAGGTGGTACAACTTGAACATGACCTCTCTTATGAGGAGCAGCCAGTGGAGATCTTGGACCGTAGAGACAAGGTTCTACGAAACAAGACTACCCACCTTGTGAAAGTGTTGTGGAGGAATCATAAGTACGAAGAAGCGACTTGGGAGCCTGAGGAAACGATGAAGCAAAAGTACCCTCACCTTTTCGACTAGGCCTCAAGTATAAATTTCGGGGACGAAATTTCTTAAGGGGGGAAGAATGTAACGACCCAATATTTTTGAGTATTATATTAACTTACTCTTAATGATTTAATAAGACGTTAATGGTTAATGCAGAAAGGGGAGTTGATGGCTTCATCCAGTAGACTCAACCCTTACGAATCCCACTTATCAGAGCTTGGGAAGGAGGTAGCATCTGTGGGCTTCACTTTGGACCAAGCCCAAGCCGAGCTCCAGCGTGTCAAGCTTGAACGAAAACGCTTGCAGGAGAAGTTCAAGTTAGTGGAGATTGCTACTAGGGCAATGTTATCTGAGACTCCCTCAGATTCTCTCACCATAGCACACCTTACACTTAGGTCTTATGCCAATGTTATAAGGGGCTATGTGATGAGACCCTAGTTTCCTTGTGTAATCCTTTCGGGTGAATAAATTGAGATTTCTTCCTTTAGTGATGTTTGTGAAATTTCAAATGTCTAGATAATTTTAGAATGTATTTTATTGATGAATTTAGAAAAAGGGATATTTTGAAATATATATGTAAACCCTAAATAACTAATGATGTGTAATGATTTTCAAAAAATGGTCTTCTACAAAAGTGTTCATTAAGGAATTTGGAGTCTAATAAGATCAACTTAATTTTTGATGAATAGTAAATTATGAATAGTGATTTTACGCTTAGGATTAGTAATATGACCAAATGGATTAGTAATTTCACTCAAAGAAAGTTTTAATATAATTTAGACACCTAGATTAAGTAATGTGATTCAATAAAATGGTTAAATAACGGTTTCATAAATTATTATTCAAGTATTAGTTTTTTCGGATGAATAGTGTTTTTAATTAAAAATTTAATTAAAAATAATTAGAAAATTATTTTTATAAAAAGGACTTTATTTTTGAACTCAGAGCATCGATATTATGTTAAGGTAATTTTTGGGGATTTTTCTGAAAAAAATGAATTTTCGATGAATAGTGTTTTTATTTAAAAATTAAATTAAAAATATTTAGAAAATTATTTTTATAAAATGGATTTCATTTTTGAAATCAGAGCATTGATATTTGGTTAAGGTGAAATTTTGGGATTATTCTGAGAAAGTTGAATTTTCGGTGAATAGTGAAAGTATAGTTTTTAAGTTACGGGTGTTTAATGACATCATTAAATGATGTATTAAGTATATATTCAATATGGTAGAATTATGAATAGTAAGATAAGGTGTGAGGTGTGCCAAGTGGCCAATAACATGGGCAAATACCATGGGCAAGCCCATGGTTTTGCCAAAACCACTAGTGAGGTGTCCCTTGGCCATTAATGCTTTGTCCCCTCACTTTCCCTATAAATACCCACCCTTTCCTCCCTTAGTTTTCACTCCCAACTCTCCCCCAACGAAGTTCTGGTCTTCTTACCTTCCAAAGAGTCCTCCCAAGGTTCCCCCAAGCCCTCAAGGTCCAATCCTTTGAGTTTCAAGAGTCACATTTTAAGGTAAGGGATCCGACCCCTCTCTTTCTTTTCATGAAATCTCTTTTATGTCATTCCTATTATGCTCCATGTTTTTATGTGATCGGATGTTCTTTTATATTCCCCTTACTGCCCTTTCATGTTTATATAATGATAGATCCCCTCTTACTCTCATCATTTCGTTTTATGAAAGTTTAAGTGACGCCGTTAGGCTGCCGAATTTTTAAGGGATTCTTTCACCCTTCTCATTTTTCAAGTTCGATTTTCATGTCAAGTCTTTCAAGTTACTTTTTATTATGTTGGGGTATGATCTCTATATCAATCATACTGATCTCTTATGATCATATGATGAGTGACCCTTTTTGATCTTGTCAAATCATTTTCTTTTGAAGTTAAGTGACGTCGTAAGGCTGCCGAATTTTCATAAGAGAAATCTAATCTTTTTCCTCCCATGTTTTTCATTTCAAATGGTATGTCCCTAAAATTTCGTTACCATGTCCATATGTCCTTTTTATTCTTTCACCCTACTTTTTTATGGATCATTTATGAGTGGGTGACCCATGTCCCCTCTCATTTCAATGTTTTCTAAAACCCCGAAACTTAGCCGTTATGCTGCAGAATTTTCCCCTCAAAATGCCTCTCTTTTTTCTCAAAAATTATTTTATGTTATAAAGTGAATACTCAAAGATCTTATTTCTACAAGGGTATTCACATATATATCAAAATGTTCCATTTTAAATTCTGGGATTTACATACATGAGACCCGCTTTCCCTTTCCGTGGGTTTAAAGTGACGTAAATATCATGTCTTTAAAGCAGTTTTTAA
Source organism: Viscum album (assembly GCA_963277665.1). Lineage (NCBI taxonomy): Eukaryota > Viridiplantae > Streptophyta > Magnoliopsida > Santalales > Viscaceae > Viscum > Viscum album. The sequence continues at coordinate 324,624,358 of OY728127.1, forward strand.
AACGTTATGATTATGAAATGAAACCCATTTATTTTATGCTATGTGGGTTATTTATGAAATGTTTGATGATGATATATGTGGATCACATGATAATAAAGTCAAATTTAAGGGTGCACCCTGATAGCGCTCCAATGCATTGGGTAATGATGTAACCACTAGAGATTACAATTTTCATGATACCTTGGTGAATAACCTTGGTAATTTTCAAATGACACCTTGGGGATGGAACTTGGTGATATGTTCATGATTGTCTATGTTAAATGATGTATCCACATCTTCAAGTTATGGAAAATGTTGTTTTTATTATGAAATGCCTCATGATTTTCTTTCTCATACCTTAAAGTTCTTTTCATGTCCTTATTGAAGTATATCAAGTTCACATGTAAAATGTTCCTCTTGTTTCCCTTACTGGGCCTTCTGCTCACCCTTTCTTTTGATGTTTGTCCCCAGGTTATGAGATGCAGTAATGAACCTAGGATGAACTTAAGTAGAAGCCTTTCAAGTGTTTAAGAAGAATGCTTTATGTTGTTTTCATGTATTATGTTCCTGGTTTCCAAGACACTAAACCTTAAAGATCCTCAGCTGTGTGTAATGTAATGAAAGTTTATGTTATAAAATGGTGGGATGTTATAGCCTCAATAAGAGAACCTACGTCCTTTCCATAGCCACTCCCGTGGGTCTATGGAAATCCACTATAATGAATAAGTGAATACAACTTGTGTCAACTCCAATTGGACACCTTCTATCTCCTGATAGGAAAGATTATGCTGACTCACATCAGTTTATAATGTTTCCTTCAAGAATAAATGATCCAAACACAAGAATAAGAACTTTGTTAAGCTTCTCCACAAAAGCTTAATCCAAATATTCAATCTGATTTCTTGAATCTGATTTTTCTAAAACTGGTCTTCTCAGCAAGATAAGATGGTTCTACACAAGTTATCACTCCGAATCTTCAATCCAATTTTTCTAAAATCGGTCTTCTTGGCAAGATAAGATGATTCTGCACAAGTAATCACTCTAAATCTACAATCCGATTTCTTGAATCCGATTTTCTGAAATCGATCTTCTCAACAAGATAAGATAATTCTGATTCTCCTCTTCTCAAACACTCAAGGAAAATTATTCAAGATGGTAGGAACTTTTTTCTAAGAATTCTCCAGTGCTCCACCTTTTCCGTGTGTGTAATAGTTGAAAATGATCGAATGATCTGAGAACATATTTATAGGATACTCATAAAACAAAGGTAGGAACCTTGAAATACTTTTCCGCTTCCTCAAATCTCAAAAACACCGCAAATCTCTCACATTTAAACTTCAATCATTGACTTCTTCAAATCTTCTTAAATTTCTCCGAGATTTATGCAAATTTGAAATTCGGGTTTTCTTGAACACTTCATATCTTCCTCAGAATGATAAGGCTTGATCTTGGATTCCGAATTTCTGGATCAGGTGGTAGACTCCGACTTTCAGGATCAGGAAGTAGACTCCGAATTTCTGGTTCAGGAAGTAGACTCCGAATTTATGGCTCAGGAAGGAGACTCCGAATTTCTGGCTGAGGAAGCAGACATCGAATTTCTGGCTCAGGAAGTAGACTCCAAATTTTCTTCGAATTTTTCTTAGTGGAAAACATCAATTCTCTTCACCATTTCTTCAACATCTTTTATCATGAAACTTTTCATGATTTTTGAGAAATTTAAGATCATTAAATCATTGTCTGGTTAAGTATAGAATGTTTGAGACACTTTCTTAACTTCTGAATTCTTATTCTTCGATATGATCTTCTTTAATGAAATCTTCAGCAACCAGCAACTTCAAATTTCTGTTACCCAAAAATATTCTTCAACAAAGATATTAGTTGTCAACAAATACAAAACATTGTTAAACAAAACACCACAAGGGTTCTTTAGGTTTCATAAACATTTTAACATGTCATAACCTGTGTAAAATTTGTACTTTTTATAATTATTTCACTATTTAATTATAAAATAACCCATGTAAATGAGTATTAATTTTCATAAAAATGATATCATGGTGTTGCACATTGAAAATATTTGGGTTTCATACTAATTTTATCACTCTATAACCCATGAACAAGAAATAGTTTTTCTAAACATATTTTCCATAAAAAATATTCAAGAAAAAGAATAATAATGGTATGCTTATATCATATACCTATTATAGTGTAGGTAACTTTAACAAATGTCATATTATATTGAAAACTATTTTGAATGATAATTTAAAACATTTCTTGGGGAAGATAAATTTTATATGAAATTATATATTTCAAAATAAAAAAAATCCAAATTGATTTCATTGATAATAACCTCAAAAAATTATAAAGAAAATGATAAAAATAAATTAGAATATTTCATTATGAAAATACCATTTTTTTTATTGAAAATTTATTCTCAAAGCATATGTCTCGTGAAAAATATTTTCCAATTTGAAATCATTTTTTTAAAATCAAAATTTTTCCCAAATACTAAGGACAACATTTTACTTCAAAGGTTCTTTTAAAACATTTAATGGAAACCTTAAATCCTTGTGTAGTCATGATAGCTATAAATAATTTTCATTCCAAACAAGTTAAAAGAAAATTATGTTTTTCAATTTTTTGATAAAATCCAAGTTGGAATTGTTTTTAAAAATAACTAGAAGGATTATTTTAATTGTGTTTTTATAAAAATAAAAACATGTGAACCAATTTATTAAATTAGAAATTTAAAAAAATGAAAAAAAAGTTCATTTTTTTAGAAAACATGGCTTTCAAAGAAAAAGGGTTTTCTATTGAAAAGTCATTTTTTCATAAAAAATTAACTCTTGAGTAATAAGAGTACATAATTAGGGTTAAAAATTTATTATATTGATATAATCCAAGGATAATAAAATTTAATAGTTTCTTGAGATATGGATCATATTATTCTATTCCTATAAACATAACAATAAAAAATACTAATAGATGATGAGATTGTAATATTAAATCATTATGACTTCAGTAACTTTGAAACATAAGACACATGAAATAAAAAAATTAATAAAACATATGATATCATGAAAATAATTATAAAAAAGATATAAGAGTTTGGTTATTATGTATATACACCATTCAAAATATACTCGTGGGTTAATTTCATATGTCTCCTATAAATGAAAGAGTAACTTGAAATCAATTTCCACATGTCATTACTTGATTTTTACTCATAAAAAACTCATGTATAAAATTTTAAATTTATTATAAATATATTTTAGAACAATAATTACATATATCATAGAATATATTATTTACTTATGTTCTTTTAGTACCCAGTTATTAAAGACTCCTTATAGAAATAACATTTTGGCTAATAACCATTGTTTTTTTGTATCGGTTTTCATTCGTGATTTTCATTCCTCTTATATTTATTAGGGATCCTTATCTCAAGAATAATAATAATTAAATAATTATCGTATTTATTCAAATTTATAAATTTGATACAAATCAATAACGTTGGTTTTGAGAAATGAAGTACACTATGATCATAGAGACAGTACCACGTACGTATGCATGAGTAACGTTTCCATTATTCAACGATCATTTTAGAATGTGTGTAAGATATATATTATCCTTAAATAATGATAATTATATCATAAATGAAATATTATTTCTTTAAAATTACTAAATAATATCATCCATATGGTGTGGTGATGGAAATAGAGCCACATAGCTTCGTGAAGGCACTAGTGCACACATATAAAAATAACCATTTCATCATTCAGTGGGTGAAACAATATAAATAATATTATATATTATATTATAATATTTCAGAATAGTTCATGGATAAAAAAAATTATTTCATGTATATTAATTTTTTTTTCCATATTATCTTTTATGTAAAGAGTCAGTGAAAACGAATCAGATTGTTTCATGTGGCAGTAGACTATCATAAAGAGGAGACTTGTTATCGTATCCCCTATTGAACGAATAGGAAAAATTTATATGTGATATAATGAATCCATTATTATATTTATTTTTTAAATAGAATATATATATCTACTTTATATCCATCATAATACCCAATAGTTGGATATTGTAATGCAAAAATGAATGACATCGGTTCATTACGCGGTGGTCTAACGTACACCCATACAATAATTTCATTACCATTTGATGAATATTGATATTGTTTTTGGTAATTCCGTAAAATTAATGAATTATAAGTATATATAACATAATGGGGTTATTTTATCATATTTTTTTACAAAAGTTGATGTAGTTGTAGGAATAAATAATATAAAAATGATCTTTGATGAACATTACCTCTTCCCCATATAACCTCCTTAGGTTTGCACAAAATCCTTAATTGGTTGGAATAATCCCCAAAACATGTATTATTTTATGAGGGAATTAGAGTTTGGAATTAATTTTTCAATACATTGGATGAATCAAAAAGATTTATGTTTTGAGGAAGAGAAGAGACCGGTTGGCCTTTTATATAAGTGTTGTAAGAGTCAGACTTGTAGTTTTTTGAAAATAAAAAAATTTTACCCGTGTTTTTATCAAGAAACAAATATAAAAATGGATTATTTTTTGTCTTTAGAATGGTTAGTATCTAAAAATTGAAAAAAAAAATATTTTAGACATGTTTTATATCATTTTTACCATTTCCTATTTAGTTTAACCCATGGTACAACCATTTTTATCTTAACCATATTAATTAATTTTTACTGTTTTTAATATTTTTTATGATGAAAAATTAATTTAACTTATTACAAAATATATATTATGATTATTTAAAATAAGGAATGAATTTTTTAAAAAATAAATTCTCACAAGTGGATGATGTAATTGAAAATTAATCTTGTAGACATAATGAGAAAAATGGTTTTCAACGACAAAATGTTTTAATGTTTACCAAGTCTTCATATATGATATCAATATTAAATTGATTCCAATTAAATAATACAGATTAATATATATTTATTTTAAGTAATTTAACTTTAATAAAAATTAAAAATATAATTTAAATCTATAAATAATTTAAAAAATGGATGTTTTCAGTTAAAATTTTGTATCATTTTACTATTCATAAAAATATTATTTATTTTTCAGAAAATACTCAAAATTAGCCCAAATTTAATTTTGAAATTATTACTTCGAAATATTAGTTTATTTTTTCAACTATAATTTTATAAAATTAGATGATATGGAATTAAAAACCCCCCACATGTGCTATGAAACCATGGGTTTTCGAGAAGCGTATTTTTTCAAGAACAATGTTACTTTATATTAACTATCTATCTAAAAATAATCATTGTATGTGTTTGAATTAAAATTTACTCATATATGATCTATAATTTTCATGCCAATCAGTCCTTATTAGTTATTATTTTAATTAAATAAAATGGAATGAAATTTTTCACTATAAAATATTATTAAAAAACACTTATTTAATACCAAAAATAAACATATAATAAAAAACAAATTAATATATATTAAAATATAAATTACTATTTTAAATAATTATATAGATTACTTAAGTAAAATTAAAACATAATTTTAAATTTAAATTACATTGTTTATTTAATATAAATGATTGTTTTTCAAAAATTAATTTATTTCACTATTCACCGAAAATCAGTATTTATTGGGAAAACCCTCTAAATTTCACAATAATCCAATTTAGGTATGACAATTTGGAAAATTTAGTTAATTGTTTCAAATATATTTACAAAAATATCTACAATTTAATTATAATTTTTTCATAAAAAAATAATAAATACTTTTCAGGAAAACCAATTTTTAAATAATACAATGGATTAACAAGAAATTTATTAAATTTTTTATGAAATTATAAATAAATTTTTATTTTGTATGAAATTTATATATATATTTAATAAATTTGTTAATAATATTTGTACTGGCCTGTTAAGCAGTTGGGATATAAATTTCATATTTATAATAACATTATTTTAGGGTTTTCTAAAACATAGTCGTGCGGGTCATGCAAGCTATCGAAGAAACACGTTTTCCCAATTAACACAGGAAAAACTCAATGTTTTGTATAATGAATGATATCAAAAAATTTAAAAAAAAAAATTTAAAAAAATAATTCATAAAATATCAAGATGTTGCATTCTACACCTTTAAAAATAATTTCTCCCTCAACATTTTTCTTGGTCCTCAATGGATTAAAACATAAAAAAATAATAGAAACCAACCTTCTATAAATGAATAAAAAAACATACCACCGAACATGTGAATACGTTCATCATGTGTTCTCTTGAAACATGGTAATAACCTGAATTTCTATAAAACCTTATAAAAACTGATTTCTTCATTATTCTTTGAATATAACCACATATTGTTGAATATATTACATAAACATAATAATGTTATAATTTCCATCAATGATAACATAAACAACACTATCCGCAAATAATTAATCAGTTCCATGGTCATCAAAACTATCCAATTTACTTTATTCCCATAAACCATCTCTTTAATTAGAATAAACACCATATTTTCAAAATTAAGAACATATTAAGCATTATATACCAATAATCAAAATATCACCATGACATTTAAATCACTTTTCTATATCATAAAAAAAATTAAATATATTCATGAATTTAAATAAAAGAATATATATAATGAAAAATCCTCATATGTTCCATAATTCATGATTTAAATTATATTTACATATAAGTAATTTTGTTTCATTTTAAACCATTAAGTGGGCATAATCATCTTATTCCTTAAAGCATTATTCCATTCACATTTCATTTGTAGTCTCTTAGTCATCATGATAAAAAACATTACACATAAAACATTGTTGATTCTCTTTACAATCATTCCCCTAAGTAAATATATTTTCATAATTCCAATACATTTCAAATTTAAAACATTCATCCAATGATATTAAAGAAGGTAGTCTATTATTCATATTCCTTGAGTTCATTGAAAATTTCTATTTCCCTTTCTAATTATTTACTCTAATGCCTTATTCTACACACATAAATCATATTATCATTTTATTAAGACATTCCCTAGCTTACATTATCCCACATTCTTGACATATAAGAAATTAAATATTTTTCCACTTTTTTATCCATTACTAGAAATCTTATTGAACTATGTTCTTCTAATTTTTGGTAATATAGATAGTTATTTATAGTGAACATTATTAATCATGCTCTTTGATAACTGATAATGAAAAATCAAAATAACCATTAATTCAGTCATCATCCTACTGGTATTCTCATCATAAAATTTTCCACCACATTCAATGTTAACCCTATTAATTCTACATCCCTCCATTCACTAAAACTAAAAATTAGTACGTGATAAACACTAATCATAGTGGAAAACCGCATAATCATAAAAAAATTAACTATAGGTTATCTAAATGATGTATGTTTATTTCAAATCTATGAGGGAATATATTTATCCTTGTTCATTAATATTCTATATATCATTAAATCCATTATGGTGGTCCGTAAATAGTTTTTGAATTTCCATATCATATACCCTGTGATTTTCATGCCCTGTGTCTTGTAAGGCATGTTTTCATGCACTAGGTGACACTCAATTCCAACGCAATGATCCCTTTTCATAGTAATAACCCCTAGGTACCACTATTCCTGAAACACGTACATTTTACTATACTTTGAATTATCCTTATACTTATACATAGATACATCCATAGTCGAAAATAGAAACAACCCTTGGGATCTCATTAATGTTTCCACATCCTAGTATCCAATGGTTAACAAAAAATTTATCATGTTACCAAAAATAAATACCCATGATTTTAAAGCATAGATATTATATTTCTTAAATTTAATATTAAATATATTACACAAACACCAAACTGGGGACAGTAATATTTTATTACCTTTGGAAATTTGTAGTACAATATTCTTAATAAATAAAATATCTTCAATGTCTTCCATAATGATATTCCCATTAGATATGTTTCATAGAAGTACACTACCTAAAAACTCTTCATAACCTGGGTAAAAGAAACATAAGAAAGGGTGTTCTTAGATGTTTAGTAAGGGAAAAAGGGAGATATTAAAGCATAACATAAAGATAATGGTAAAAGAATAAGTTAATAACAATTGAAATCAATAACCAAAAAATAAAAGATCATAATCTTAATTTATTGTAAAATATTCAAAGATCATAATACATGAATTACAAAGGGAATAAAATAACATGAGGAAAGATAGTATTAAATTAATATAATACATGGAATTATAGCACACACATAGGTAATGGATATCATTTCGATAGTAGTAAAGGATCACTAAATGTTATCATAGTGGAATTTTTCACTCCCCATACCATTATAGTATTTATGGTTTTCTCCCAAACTTGTCATATCATAAAAATACATTATTTTACCAATTTCACTCCTTTTTTCAATCATATCTATCTTAAGAGATATAAATATTTACCCTATTCATTGGATAGGGATTTAGGACCCACTCATAACATAATAAAAAGAATACATATTTTATACACAGGATCAAAAAACATTCATCATATCATAATAAAAGAAATTAAATGGGTTTTATTATAATTTCATTGTATCATAACATCAGGAAAAGTGATAAGTTTCATAATAATTTCACCATATAATAACCCATGTGAGAAAGAAGAATGTTTCATAATAATTTTAGCATGGTATGACCTACAGGAAAAATTGGTTTTCATAAGTATATGACCATGGACAAACATATTTAAGATAAATAAGTTTCCAATAATATTTTCTTCATAAAAAATTCTTAGAATGAATAATAATGGTTTCTTTTCATCTTATCCCCACTAAGGTAAAGGTAACATCATTTAATGTCACATTAAATGGAAAATTACATTTAACAATCATTTAAAAAATCATGAAAAAGATTAATTTTATTTATAAACATATCTTATTTAAAAAAATCCTGTTACTTTTCAATTAAAACAAACATAATAAAAAATAATGTATGAGTTAAAATTATTTTAAAGCATTTCTTGGGAAAAGTAAAATTTTGGATTTGAAAAAAAATATTTTTAAAACATAAAGTATTTTTAGAATACTATTCACATTAAAATAATTTATTCTAAATAAAAAATTCCAATTAATAAAAAAATTCATAGAAAATATATTCAAAATTACATAATAAAATCATTGAATCGTTCACTCGTCATGACATCATGAAATATTTTTCATGACATTCATGATAAAAACTACAATTATTTCAACATTTTCTATAATATTGAAATGTGAATTCATTTTTTAAAGACATCATGATTAATTTAAAACAAATTCAAAATTCAAAAATTGTTAAAACTATTTATAATAAATAATTCTAAAAAATAATATAGACATTTATGAAAAAAATTGAAAAGTGTGTTTGGATGAAATTGTATTCTCAAAATAAAATTTGATTTATCATAAAAATATTATTTTTGCTCAATTGAGAATATAATGAGAGTAAAATTAATGAAAACATGTTTTCTCGTGACATAATAAAATTAAAAAAATTTAATAATTTTCATCAGATATGTATCACAGTATTTTATCAAACGAGAAATCATCATAGTAAATCCCGATAAATTATGAGATTTTCACAAATAAATCATTACCACATTGGTAACATTTAAACGTAATCCCCATGAAAAAATAACATTGAAAAATATCATTAAAATAAGTATATTCATAACATAACATGTGATAGGGAAAGTATATTCCCAACAAAAATAAAACAAGTTGTGCATTTTCTTACATATCATAGAAATAAAATAGAGACTAGAAATACCTTGCCGTAAGTATTGAATTCAATCATAATCATTCGATTATCTTGTATAAAAAACAAATGTTTATTATAAATCTTTCAAAAAATGATAATTATATATATAATACCATATATTATTTACTATAGTCCTTTTATTTTCTGTTTATTAACAATTCCTTATAAAAACACATTTCATATAATAACGACTTTGTTTTTCATATAAGTTTTGATTTTTAATTTTTCATCATCTTAATTTGATCAGGTTGACACTATATCTTGAATAATAACCAAAAAAAAATTATCATATTTATAAATCAATTGTTGGTTTAACACTAATTGTGAAATTTTATGTTGAGAAATCTAGTGCGTTGTGATCTTGGATATGGTAGGTTGTATGTGTGCGTGTATAACAATTATATTTTTCAATAATCATTATAGATAGGGGATAAGTAATATTATATCATCATAGAATAATAATAATATCATAAATATACAACAATTTATTTAAATGATATTATAAATATGATCCATGTGTTGTGGTGATAAAAATATAGTCACATCGCTATGTAAAGGTGGCAACCCAAACATACATGAATGATGTTATCATATGCCAGTTGGTGAAAAAGTAAGAAACAATGTGATAAAATATATTTTTAAATTGACTAATATATCTTGAATATCATAATTATTTCATTTATATCAAATTTTGTTTTCCTATTTATCTTCATGTAAAGAATTAGTAAAAACTAATCACATCACTTGGTTAGCTAATAGTCTATCGTACACATGAGTGATATTGTTGTTTATCTTAAAGAATCGATAGTATATATTTATAGAATATATAATTAGAAAGAATGTATAATTATTTTATAAATATCAAATTTATACATTATATCCATCATCATACCAAACTGTCTGATGTGGAATTGGATAAACGATTAATAAATATTCTCAAGGTGGTAATCTACCGTACATAGGAACGATTATTACAAACCTCATTTGATGGAAGTGGATATGTCATAAGGAATTCAGGGAAATAAAAAAATAATAGTATATGGAATATAAATACATTATTATATTATAATATATTAATAATAATTTAAGGAATTTGATGAGGAAAGAAAAGAAAATTGTCATCGAAAAATGTTGCCTCTTCTTTAGGTAACCTCATAAGGTTTTCACCAAAAGCCTTAATATTTTGGATTTATGAAAAAAATAAGGAATAGAAGATGAAATTATTGAACTTGTAAGGTGATTTTAGTAGGTATTGGAAAAATAAAAAGGGTTTGAAGGTGTGATGAAGAGAGGCGAGTGGTGGCCTTTTAAAATTAAGGTGAGTGGCACATTAGTAATTTTTTGAATGAAAGGAGTAACAACATTTTTCTCATTCCATAAGACAAAAAATGTATTATTATTGACCCTTAAACATTATATGGTCTAATGTTTTCCCTAAAAGAATTTTTTTTACATGTTTAGGTCACTTTGACCCTAATATTTTTAATTTAATCACCCCCTAGTAAACCTATTTTTACTTTAACCAAGACAAATAATTTTTACTGTTTCACTATTAATTTTGGTAAAAATAAAGTTTAACTTGTTAAAAAAATTATTCTTATTCCAAATAAGAAATCCATTTTTTCATATTTAATTCTCATAACATGATAATTTTAATTTAAATTAATCTCATAAATGTGATAAGACAGAAGGTCTTCAAAGAGAAAATGTATAAAAGTATATGAATATTTAGATATATAATATCAATATGAAATTGATTACAATGACATAAATTTCATTAATACATATATCATTGAACTAATTTAACATTGAAACAAATTTAAAATATATTTCTACTTTTTAAATAACGTAAACAAACAAATAGTGTTCAATTTAAATCCCTTATTTTTTTATTTTTCCTAAAAAATTATTATTTTCATGAAATTATCGAAATTTTTCCAAAAAATAATTTTAAAATTATGATTTCAAAAATAATTTATATTTTTCAACCAAATTATGTAATGTGGAAACCAATAAATTTAATACCAAACCCACAAAAGTGATAAAAAAGTGGGTTTTTAAAAAGTATATTTGTTTGAAGAAAACTATGTTTTTTTATTAATACAATGTATAATAATAATAAAAATTGTTTGAATATTAACTACTTTTTTATATATATTTTCAAAAAATAATTTAAGAAACTACTCATTTTGTATCATTTAAATATGTTAAATGGAGAAATATTATTATTCACATTGATACATTTTTTTGTAAAAACATTTTAAAAATCCAAAAATAATCTTATACTAAAATTAATTATAAAGTTATATAGAAAGAAATAAAATGGATTAAATATTAAAAAAAAATACTTATGTTACTTAAAAACATAGATTTAAATTTAAATTTCCTATTTTATTGAATTGAAATAATAGTTTTACAAAAATCTGTATATTTAGCCATTCATTTGAAAATCTATATTTTTCAAAAAAAAATCTCAAAATTTCACCATAAAATAATTTATATATGATTATTTTAAAAATGATGATCATTTTATCCAATAATTTTTATAAAATATCTATATAGTAAATGTAATATTTTTTCAATTAAATAAGAAAAATCATTTTAGAGGAAAACATATTAATTAAGAATATAATTATTTTATAAAAATGATTGATTATTTACTAAGACCTCATATATTTATTTATATTTAGTAGTTATTATATTCTAATATTTCATTAAATGGATAATACTATTCATACACTATTATTTAACACATAGGTTATAATGATCATATTTATAATATTATTATTTCTTGGTTTGCTGAGAATCGGTGTTGTGTTTTGTGAATGTTATCAATGAAAATCATTGATGTGTATAATGAAAGAGAATATCCATGTTTTATATAACAAAATATATATATTAATTTATATTAATTTTATAAAAAAAATCTCAGGATGATACAGTTTAAGACTTTTTTGATATATCAGTTCTCTCTTTAAGGTGAATGCATGTTTTTTGAAAATCTGTAAATTCAATTCAATGATATTTTTAATTTAAAATATAATCATACATGGTTTAACAATTGATGAATTTATTTTAGATCATTTGTTGAGATTATATTAGTATTTTTAGATCAAATTCTACCATTTCTTTAGGGAAATTATTGATTTTATTATGATGTGTCTAAGAAAATGGAATTCCCCTATAGTGGTGGTGGATATTATTGATCACTATGACCCATAGTAATGCACCTACATGTTGTATATTTTATGCGATTTATTAATTTTCTTTTTTTAGATTATATATTATATGTGGTTTTGTATTTTGATGATGTATTTTTTTACATTTTTACAGATTTCTTTCAAGTAATTTTGCATTCCTCAGGGATAAGCATACAAACTTGAGTATTTTATCTTCTACTATTATTTAGAAATATTATTCCCTTCTTATTGTTTTATGATTCTCGGTGATAGTCACCAACACATGGGAATATGATTTCCCATTGAAAAATGTTTGATCCACCTCAATTATTAGGGTGCATGGTTATTTGGGCCGGTTTATGATAATGTGGAATCAATCTTCTATATTTTGAATCTTTCCTTGATGTAAGTATACATTTGTGATGTACATATAAAAATGATGTTGAATTGATAGGATTTAAGAGCTAATTTTGATCAATTTCATCGATATATTTCATTGTAATGAGATTTAACACACCATGGGCATCTAGAAACAGTTTCTCGATGAATATATTCAAATGTCTTGTAAACCTTTCCCTACATATGATTTGAGTTTTTCAAAACCCAAATATATAATTCTATGAGATTGAATTTATATTCTTATTACACTTTTTGAGTGTATTTTTTTCATTATTGATTCCTTTTGTGTTGTTTTGTGATCTTGTGAAGCATCATGCCTCTAAAAATATGTCTGAGTAGGGAAAATGGGGAAGATACTGGATAAACATAGCAGAAATATCCTCAATTTGATCAAAATATTATTGAGATAGTGGTGTGGGTTTCCAATATTTAGAACATGTACCCAAACCTGTTATCTTTCAAGAACTAGTAGTGGAACCCCAAAGGGATGAATCTATATATCTTTATCAATTGTTTCTTCTTTGATAACATCCATCAGTCCAAGGTTTAAAAGACCATCAAGAGGTAGCTGATTAATTGAAAATTATTTAGGAATTTTTTTAGGTGTTGGAAAATCTGGTATCAATAATGGAGAAGTGTGGTAACATTATGAATGAATTACCTAGTAGGATATGGTGGGATTAAATAGTGAAGGTAAAGAAGAGTGGTGATTTATATTTGAGGAACATTAAGAGAATATTCATAGATTAGTTCTACTTAGATAATATGATCCTGGAAAAAACCATGGAGTTTCTAAACCTTTAGTATGGTGATGGGACCATGACATAGTTTACGAAGCACTTTTCGTGGCTTATTTAGTTTTAAAATAAGGTTTTCATAATGATAATATGAGTCCTCAGTGGATTAATATGGGTCTATGATTGAATATCTGATCATATGTTTTCCTTTTTATGTTCACATAATTTGTTGATGTACTAGATGGTTAATTGATTGTTGATCTAAATCTGAATTGAAAGCCATGTTTTATTGGATTTCAGTTTTCATCCAACGGTATTTTTGGGAGTCTCATTAAAAGAAATGGATTGTGTGAATAGTTTCATGGTAGTACTTTTTGTAAATATTCTTCTAGATCTACTTTACTTATTTATATATGTCCTTTGATTTGTTTCGATTTTGGGACCATTAGGCATTCGAGGTACTATTTCATAGAGGAACACAATCTTATATGTTTAAACAATTTCTCGGGTCACCTATAGAAATTATTCAACTAATTTTTTAATCTATATAGTGGAACAATATCTTTCTCCACCAAAATTATTATGATTCCACTAGATGCTTCCTGTACATAGGGGTTTTGTCTAAAGTCATACGGGGTAATGATACATTATGAAGTGAAAGCTTCTTCTGAGGAAGATGGAATCGGACCAAGGAGTGTGATAGGTAAAATCATTATAGTTTTATCTCTAATGAATAATATATCAAATCCTGGTATATATCACTCCATCATGGCTTAAATTATTTTGATTTTGGGTTTTTTTCAAATTAATCATTTTTCATATGGGATGGATATTACTACGCCACTTGGAATAAAGAGAGAGAAAGGTATTCAGTGTCATGGTTTTGATTTTTTTTACTTTCATAGATTCCTTATACATGGAATTTAAAGGTTCCTAATGTGAAACCTATTGATATCATTTTCATTATGGATTTGAAGATTTCTCAAAAGTCCTGGATTGACTGTTATCTTTAACGCATCACTGATATTCCACCTAATATGGTATGTCTTGTGTTTGAGGGAGAAAGAGACACAAGGTGGAGTATAGGTAGACCTTATTTTATAAATATGGATAGGGTAATATAATTTTTCTTTATTCATTATATAATGAGAATATTTTAGTGATGATATCCCTCCCTTCATGGTTTAGTTTTATGATGTTTTCCCTATGGATCTCTTTGGTTTTCCATCAGTAAGAGAGGTTGAGTTTCCTATCGATTTATTACATGGTAATTAACTTGTGTCAATTCATTCAAAATTTATAGAATGAGAAGAGTTGAAATAGGTGATGAATCTATTGAATGATCTTCTAGAGAAAGGCTTTATACACCTAAGTGTGTCAATATGGGGGGTGCATGTTCCATTTTAAAATAAATTTGATGGAACACTTTTCCTATTTTTATATTAACTAAAATAAAATCCATGTGGTAGTAAGGGATAAATAGGAATTTTCATGTATTGATAATCTATTTTACAATATTAAAGTGGTGAACTAGTTCTCCAAGATCTGTCTTCAATTTAGATATCAACAGTTGAAAATAAATCAATCTTAGATTCATAAGTTGGAATTATGAAAAAAGGTAAAGCCATTATGAGTACCTAATTATTCTATTTGATCTAACCAATTGTATTTTTGTTTTTATAGTTCTGATGAATATGAATTTTAATGTGTTCTTTGAGTCATTAATCATGGTTTTTCTAGATGAAATACTAGTTTACTCTCAAACTAAGGGGGTCATGTACATCATTTGAGAGTAAATGTAGAAACACTAAGAAATCATCAACTCTATAATAATTTTTCCAAATTTAATTTTTTGATTTGTGAAATTAATTTCTTAGGGAAGTTGTTCTTGGAACAAGTTATTTCAATTGATCATAATACGGTCAAATATTTTTTTACAAGGGACAAGCCACATAATGTTTTGGAGATAAAAAAATTCTTGGGTTTGGAAGAATATTACCACTAATTCAATTGGGATTTATCTATGTTGGAATCTTCGATGAATGTTCTCACTTATAAAGTAGTGATGTTCGTTTTTGATGGAGCATTTCATAGTTCATTTATTTATTTTAAAGGTATTTTTAATTGTGTGACAGTTTTCACTATTCTAGATATCGGGCTATGTGATGTGGTCATCCGTAACACATCAGGTTCAGACTTCGGTTGTGTCCCAGTAAAGGGTGATCTCAGGGGAGATTATATTTGTAGACTGCATAGGGTATACGAGAAGAATAATTAGGCCCATGATCTGAATCTCACAGCTATGACTAATACTCTGAATAGTAGGATTAATTTCCTTTTTAACGAAAGTATAATCATTTATTTTAACCACAAAAACAAGATTATATATTCTCTAAAAAATAGTTGAATATCCAATAAAGTAATTGGGTGGAGTATAGGAAATAGTTGGATTTCAACATTTCCTACACCCTAGGAAAATGGAATCATGTTTATAATGTTTAGATAAGGAAACATCTCATCCATGATAGGAAAAAATCATTATAAAGGTGGACTATGATGACTCTCATTTCTTAGCTACAATTGGTAGTCTGAGAGAATGATTTTAATGTCATTTTGGAAAGTGTTCTATAGACCTCCACTATTATCTAGAATATTATGTTGGATATGTAGTTTTATGAATAATTATTTGTCATTAGGGACACTATTTCTAGTTGTAAGACCATTAGTTAGTGTTCATTATTCACCTAAAAGTATCATATGTCTCTAGAACCAATATGGTTTATCTTTTCTTATGAGAAATGTTATTATTGGAGATTTTTATTATTCCCTATGGTAATTGAACCACAAAACCACAAATATGTTCTATGATAAGTGGATTAAGTAATGGTTTCTAGGTTTGAGAATGTATGCCACCTCTGTTGTTTCTCATTGTTAAATATTCTAACATGTCAAAGGCAAACACCAGATACCTTTATGTTTGCTTCAATCACTACCAGTGACGAATTGAGAGTAGTATGAGATCTCTATGGACATTTTATTTTTTTTATTCACACCCATTAAGGTAAAAATGATATATGGGTGGTGATCATTAGGCTAACCTAATGAGATCACTTTTTACCCATTCAAGATGCACCCAAATTCATTGGCATGGGACATCTCTATATATAGGTTATTACAAGATTTCATGCAGTTTAATTCAATTTAGACTTGGATAGGGATCCATATTTAACATCCACATTATATAGAGGCCTCCAAGAGGAAATAGGATCATGGGCATGTTTAATAATTTCATATTATCTACAAATTTATTTCTATATAGAACATGCTTTATAAATTCTTGAGGACATGCTTTGTGATTATGTGCTTTCCTATGTTGAATATTGGGAGGACTATTTGGGACTATTTTAGTTTTTCTTCAATAATATTTACCACTCCACTATCATAAAAATTTATTTTGAGGCCATGTATGTCCAACAATGTAGATCTGTAGTGTTTAGGTTGGGGAATGGTTAATGTTCCTTTGGGGGATTATGTTTGGTGCTATAGATGACGGTGATGATTAAGTTTATTCATTAGATAATTTCGATGTAATATAGTTAGTATGAATCCTATGATGATCACTATCATAACCCATTATATATTTCCTTTGGTGACCTTGGGTTCTTGATATTTTCACCTCATTTGTTTCACAATCATCTTCAAAAATAGGGAATTCTTCCATCATGATTTGGGAGCCCTTTTGATATTATTGAGTGAGTGGGTAATGTGGCCTTTTATTTGGATTATCTTACATAGTTAACTCGTATCCAGATAATATTTTATGTATCTTAGACTCAAACCTATATTCTTGAAAATTATCATGTTTTTACCCAAAACTATCGTGATTTTGAACTTTTTCTATCTGTGACTAAGCATACAGTCAGGATTTTTGTTCTTAGACAACAGTAATTCATATTAATATAATACCTTTCTTTAATGTGATATATATGAATAGTACTAATTCACTTGATATGTTATATAATGAAGAACTTAAGATAACTTAGTTCTTTCATCTATTGGATAAGTAATCTTTTTATAGGAATATTGGGATAGAAAATGTTTATGGTAGGGTTGTTGTAATATCTCATTAATATTTTTGATATACCACCTGACTCTAGTTTTTATTCCATTTTTTTGGTTTTGATTTAGACCTATTGATGATGGATATAACTTGGTAAAGAAAATGATTTAATTTCTAGGGATCTATGTTTATTTGAATTAATGGACCCATGATGTAAAAGTGGTATGGGAATTATAATATTCTAAATGGGTTTAGGTTGTGATGGGGTATTTTCTAAAAAATATCAGCTTGTTCTTGATATTTACTATATACAAGATAGATTAAAGATGTAAATTCTTTTTTATGATTTTAATTTCTTAATTTTAGTAAACCAAAAGTCAATTCATGAAGTGAAATATATAAAATATATGAATTGTGTTAATGAAGTGAAATAGCCAGTATTTGTATTTTTAACCTTAGGTGATAAATTTTGTAGTGTATATTCCACTGAGGATATTCATGTTCTGAATCAATGATACACATCATGAATTCCATGGTTCCACCAAATTTTTTATAGTGAATCATGAAAAATAGATATTTTTCCTTGCAACCGCTTCTATCGATCCATTGGGTGACTCCGGGTGATTTTGGGGTCACTTCAACCATCCTAGATGTCACAGTTTAGCATTTGAACATCAGTGAAATCACTTTACTTATTTTTCACCATCTTCAAAATATCCATAATTTTATGGGGTGTGATATTCTATTTTTTAGAATTTGGGTTTGATATTGATGTTTCTGAAATAGGATTCTTTTTTTATTGTACAACTTCACCATTGTTCATCATTGGTGTTTTCTCTATTGTCAGTGTTAATTGATCACTTATAAAAGGTAGCTGGTTCTATATTATTTATCCATAAAATTGATAACATAAATTTCATGATATAATTGAAATGATATTTTAAGTGATTTAGAAATTCATATTTGAGATTATTGTTCTATGATTTTGAATAATTAATGGTGATTATGAAAACCCCCCAATTCCAATGGAATTGGAACTACTGGGGGGATTTGAAAAAGATGACATATATATTTGGAAACTGATATGATATAGATTATTTTAAAATATGAAATGAAAGATTATTAATTGAAGAAAAATATTCATTTGATTTTGAAATGTTAAAGTCATGTTAAAAAACAATTGTTACATTTGGCTTTGAACTGATTTTAATTGATTGATTTTAGAGTGATTGATTGATTGATTGATTGAAGTACATATGAGACTTGGTGGTTATGGATAATTTGGACAAGAAAAATTGGATTTTACCCCTAGAACATTATTTATGTTTGAAAAATAATATAAAATTACAATGATCATGGTTTTTCCCTGATAGGGTTATGTTTCCTGATGGTCTGTGTTAGGGGATGTGTGAACACATTCAGCAAAAATCAATGATGAAAATTGTGAGGATTTTATTAAAAATAACTAACATACATCTGGTTTTTGATACATGGTTCTATCATATACTAGATTTTATGGTTATATTCTATTGATTTATAGAAATAATTATTCATTCCATTAGCTTTATATAAATATTTTATATAAAATATTAATTTCTACTTGTTTGTATATATCTAAAATTTCATTGAACTAAAATCATGTATTTTTTAAAATATATAAATTCCATTAAATGTGTTTTATTATTTTATATGTAATAATAATTTGATTTATTTTTATGGAATTTATTATGGAATACTTGTTGATACACTAGATGCATGACTATTATAGGCCATAGAAAAATAAAATTTATTTTCCTAATGTATCACAGAGGTGGACCAGGGACATCTCTCTTGAAGAGCATCATAATCAGTTCAATCTCTAATATCTAAATAACCTAATATAATTATTCATTGTTTTTTATTATGTATTTAAAACTATAGTTTTGGGGTGTTTGGAAAACAATAAATTTAAATAGATCTATGAAAAATTGAAATCTAAATGAAAATTATGACAACACGTAATTAGGGAGGAAATTTCTTGGTCGCAGGTTTGATAATGCGAGTCCATTCATTATTTATTTATTTTTAAATAAGATTCTATAATTCATTTGATGAAACCTTATCAATAAATTACATTCCTTTCATTTTTGAGTTTCAGATTTTAGAATGCATTAATTTTACTAAACCAAACTTCCTCCAGTAGTCAAAAATGATAACACCTCAACCAAAAAATCAATTCCAAGAAGACCCGAATCCCCCACATTCTATTTCATCCCTTTAGAAATCCCCAACTCCATTGTATGAATGGTTTTCCTAATAGAAGGGAGGTAAACATAATAAATCAAATAAAATGGGTGGAATTGGAAAGAATATTTTTGGGGATGACTAGTACACCGGTGCAATACTCCCTCATTCACAAGAAATAGATTTAATACATGTAGAATTGAAACTCAAAAACTTTAATAAAATATATTAATTCTTGGAATGGGGAAAGAAAAATAAAATATAAAAATGGAAGAGAAATACCAAAGTATCTACGATAATCCCTAGCATCCTTCGTTGGCCGATCTCCCCTCAATACACCACTATCCTCTTATTTATAGGAATATAATAGGCTTCAGGGAGTCATAAACGACCATTACTTTGTTTCATGTCATAATGGGTCATCAACAAGTGAAATTTCAGTTCCAGAATACTTCATTCAGACATTTCAAGTGTTTTCCCCATGATTCAATGAATAATAATAAAAATTCCTTCTATAATGCTTTTCTAAAATACTTTTTTCATTTGACATCCAATTTTCAGCTTGATCCACCATGTGTATAAGAAGAAATGTCCCAAATACTCAACAATTTAATTCTTTTAGAATTATTACCAAATATTACTTCAATGATGAGTGTTCAATGGACCAATTAATGAGTGAATAACTCTGTGAAAATTAATTTTGGAAATCATCAATTAATCAAAAATCAAATAAATTTGGAATCACATCAACTGGATTTGGGTGGCCTATTTTATGCATCATTTGTAGAGGTGGGGTCCACCCTATATGCCCAAATGGGTTTTCAAATTGATAATCATTTTCAAACATCTATATGTTTGAATATACTCATGATCTAGAATAAATAGTTTGATCTAATAAATTAAAGAATTATAAAAAAAGAATTAGTCAAATTGAATAATATTTTAAAATTAATGCCTAAAATACCAATTTGATTAAAATATAAAAAATTGCAAAATTAAGTAATTTTCACATTTTAGCCCAAATCAATCCACAAATCAAAAATTGATTAAAATAAGATCAAATTTATAAATTAGTTGGGATTAAATAATTTAAATAAATATAAAAATTTTGAAAATATTTTCTCAATCATTACTACTAGGATTTATATCTCACACCAAACCTTTTCCATCAGCTGTTTTGAAGAATTTATTATCCCATGTTTGGTCATGAGGAATTTTCATCTTGGAGGTGGTGGAGTTTATTGATCATTTAGACCCACAATGATGAAAAATCATTGTTGATATTTGAACCGTTATTTTTATGTATTTTTAAGTTTTTATCTTCACATAGGTTGTGTCTTTTGATGATGTGTTGTTTTGGATCTATTTTACTCATTTGATTTTATTACTTTTCCCCATTATAGTGTTGAGAAAACTGACATTCAAATTTTATCTTCCACTTATATATAGAAAAAACCATTCCCATATGATTCCATTATAATTTCATGTTCTAGGTTACTACCCACTGTTATTGGTAATTCCCTTTGGGCTATGTTAGATCCATTATGGATATTAAGGTACCAAGGTAACTGGTCTCGTTTGTGACATTAAACATGGTAACAATATTTTTACCATGATTGATACCCATTATGGATAATGATTATGTTGGTCACATTAGAAAATATCACATTTTTATTAAATATATTTAATACTTTTTATGTGACCCACTTCCCATATGATGAGGAAATTAATTCTAATATCCACTAAAAAACACGAAAAAATCAATTTTAGAGAAAATTTATTTATAATAAAACAAATCATTTTGTTCTCATTTCAAGACTAGAAAAGACAGTTGGATTAATGATAATATTATTTATTAAATATATTATCAATATATTTCATCAAAGTCATTCATCAATAGTGATTAATTCATTTTATTATGATAAAACACATTGCGCACAACATATAAAGTTTTTTAAAAAATGTCTATTTTACCTTTGAATGATTTAATCATAATTTCTCAATAGTTAATATTAATTTGTAAATTATTATTACTTTAATAATATATTTTTTCAATATATTTCATCATTTATCAATATAAATCAATTTATGTTATATTAATAAAATTATATAATATAAAAAAATACAATTCTTGAAAATTTCGGTTGTATATGGTTTTATTCTTAACATAAAAATTAGAGTACTTATTTTTTAAAAATTAATCAATATATTTTCATTAAGGGAATGTTTTATAAATAGTTACCATAATTTATTTATTTATATTCATACACTCTAATCTAACGGTAGTTTGATAATAGTGACATTTAATTATATTTTCTTAATAGTTTATCATGGTTCTTCTATACCCAATGTTGTGTGTAGAAAAGGTATTGCATCATTATAACTTGTTAAAGAAGAATATTTATTATAAAAATTTATAATTAAATATTTTATCCAAGTTATTAGAATTTAATCCTCAATATATTGTTACTCGGGTACTAATAAAGAAGGATATTTATGCCTCATCACATCCTATAATGTTTCTTCCTTAAATATATGGTCTCACCAATAACATTGACCATGTTCATGGACTTTTCTATAGAACATTATGTATATGATCAATAATCTCCAATGATTTCTAATCATTTGAAAGAGAATGATCTAGTGGTAAAGCCTATATTTTTTGTGTTTGTGAAGGATCATGTTTATACTTACTTGCAATAGATATATGTAAAACATAATGAACTAATGAGTTATTTCATGGAATCTATTAGTGATAAAATTTCATCTAGATTTGATAAAGAATATTAATTTAATAAATATATGTTCTTATAAACCTTACTTTCTTCCGAAATCTCACATATTTCATCTATAGATGTCTTCAATGTAATACCTTATAATCTACATCGATCTCTAGACCCCGATGATGATTCTCACCACAACATTCATGTTTAATCTAAGATATCATGATGTGTTTCTGAATAGATCTATCTATCTGTGTAATTTCCACATATATCCCAAGTCCAAATATCTTTAAATCCCAAATTTCAACCCGTCAAGTTGGATTCTTTAACTTTGTTCCATAGAGGGCTTCATAAAGAGCCATATCAATGATCGAGTGAATGGTATTGTTATATTAAAATATGATAAGAGGACGAGGTTAATCCCAACCTCCTATAAAATTCATAGTGAAATATCATAACATATAATTTAGTATTTTAATGTTTATATAAGACTAAGCACCTATTAGAGGGAGATATAAAGTTCTCATGTTTAACTCTGAATTCAAATATTTCTTAATACTTCTCTAGAAAATCATGGTTATTCTTGGATATAGAATACAATGAAGAAAATATACTAATTCTTGGAAGCATACAACTTCTTTATATATCTCCTTCAAAAATGATCAAGAGAGATCTTTTCTCTGATATAAATAAAATTTGATGACATTGTATAATGATTGACTATGACCCAAATTACATTATGGACTTAAGATGTGTTTGAGTTTCCTTTGATGCACACCATGTTGATTTTTACCATTTACATTCATGTGTGTGTAGTCATTGTAACATATTTTTATAAATATGAAGTTGATCTTTCACTCACCGATATATAAGGCATCGAGAAACATACTCTAAAATAACCCTTTAAATGTTCAATCATTAAATATTCCCTTTGATGTCCCTATATATCTCTATGATTCGGGGATTAATTGATAATGATGAGGTATTTGATTCATCAATTATATTATACATTAATTATGGTATTTGTGGGACATATACCTTGTTCTTAAACCTGTTCATTCCATCATGTCCCTGTTTAAACTCTATAATAATCATTATTTACCTTTTATATCTCAACACCTCCATCATGTTCCACATTAATATTCTCATTGAGAGATAATTTAACATCAATCTATAAAATTTAGGGTCTTTATAAATTATATTTTATTTCATGGTCTAGCCTCAATAAATGTATATATATTCGATCTATTTTGATATAAATTTATACAAATGAGCATGGACCATCTTACTCAGAACATTATCTGTCTTATTCGAAGTCTTGGGATAGTAATTCATTGATATTTCACAATCATTAATCAAATTTAACCATCTCATTTTTTTCTTATTCAACTCCTAATATATAAATATATAAATAATGATTTTATTATGATTATATGATTCACACATTTAACAAAAAAGATAAAGCCCCTATTTTTTTAATGAAAATATTAGTGTTGGTATCCCTAAATCATGGGTTGGCTATGTTTTCCCATGAGTACTAAAGTTTCATGAATAATATGTTAATACATTATTAATTTCATAAGAACACATTTGAGTCCCTTCATTAATGAATCCCAATATATCAAAAACCCTTACTTAATACGTGTTTGTTTAAGAATAGGTTCGTTCCCCAACCTTATCTTCACTTCCATGAAATTTTCTTTACATTCATCTATCAAAATAAACCTTGATCCACTTCACATCAACTTGGTTATTGTATTTTATACCAATGATAAATATCCTAAAAAGTTTATATTGGGTCCATACCGCATAATAAAATCACATATTTTAGTAATTTTAATTGGTTCGTGTCATTGATTAATAGATGAAAACATTCAAGAATCAATATATAGACACTCTTTTATGATAAATGACCCAAGAACGATACTTTCAATATCAAAAAATAATTCTTTAAAAATTTTTAGTAGAGATTATCCCTCTTAAATTTATTTGATAAAAAACTCAAATTATCTTATCTCACTTGGTTCCCCATTGAATATATACTAACATCATCTATATGGCCTACCAATAACTAATCAACGTAGTCTGTAATGAATCTATTAATTCAAACCATTATTATAGAATGGTAATTGTGTTGGTGCCAATATATGTGCAGAAGAAGCCAACACAAAGAGGAAATCCACTCCCAAGAGGCTGCCTCGCGAAGCCTATTCACAGAGAACCCCTGAACATTGTGCCATTCGCGGAGCCCCACAGCATAGCGGCCGGTGCGAAGCTGCCTCATTTGCGAAAACCCCTATGTAGAAAAGAGGTGGGAGGCTTCGTGATCTAAAATACATTTTTAAAGCTATCACAGAGCAAAGAGGAGGGAGGATCCGTGATCGGAAAGATGTTTCTGAAGCTTCCGTGGACCAAAAAGGTGGTAGGATCCACGATCTGAAAGACGTTTCCAAAGCCTCTATGGAGAAAAGAGGTTGGAGTCTCCACAATTTGGAAGACATTTTCGAAGCCTCCATGGATCAAAGAGGCAGGAGGCTCCGCTGTTACAACAAAGAACCATGTGGCTTCACGTCGAGTGATCCCTACTTCACGCTGCCTATTTCCTATAAATACTAAGCTCCCCTCGATCCCAAAGGACATATCCTCCGACATTTCCCCTTCTCAGCTCTTAAATCACAAATTACATTCTTCTCTACATAAAAATGTGCTCTTCGAGGTACTTTAGCATCATGAAGTGCCATTCATTTGGCTTAAACCCACCCCTTATCAAGTAGGGATGCCCTTCGTGAAGCCCATAGGCCTTGTCAAAGGAAGGATATCCCTTAGGGGACTCGGTTCTTCACAAAACACTCATGCTTCACGAATTAACTTCAATGCACATGTGAACCACATGCTAAGGTAGGGTCACTATTCTTCAAAATTTACACTGCTTTGTGGTGCTATGCCTTTCAAGGAACCCTTGCTTCATGAAGCCCTACTCTTCAAGGGCCTTTATTCTTTACAAAGCACCTTCCATGTGCACCTATTCCCTATGCCTAGGTTTGGCCACCCCAAATCGTGAAGCATACACCTTCACGAAGCCCCTCCACTACATGGAACACCAGATCTTCACGAGGCCTCTTCCTGTGGACCCCTTTTCTCTACAAACCCTTTTCCCATATGACCCCCCAACTCTATATGAAGTTATTTTAAAGTCCCTTGGGAGGTTCTTTAAATTGTATTGCTTATCCTTATGCTTCTTTGAATGGGAATGCTAATGGATATTTCTTCTTCTCATAGCCACGCTATCATGGACCCCTCAGTGGATCACTCCATGACACCCCCTAAAAATGAATTGTTGGTGCCTTACTTCCCCAAGGGTGGGCGGGCGTCAGTTATATAGGTCTAGAGCGATAGTGATGTTGGGATTGAGTCTCCAAGATACTTCCTATGTATCCCTGTTCCAGGGAATCAATTTCCTCATTGTTTAGGATGGTGGCATTGAATCAGGTTGTACACATTGGATAATGACCCAACAATATACTGGGGCTTACGTGCGGTTAGCAGCCAAGGGTGGGCCTCCCACTTGAGGGGAGGACAAGATATGTGGGTCCATTAAAAGGGGAATACAATGACTTATCGTCGATTTCGGATCACAAAGGATTACCGCTGATGGGGTACAATTAATTCCCGTCAGTTGGGAAACTCAATGGCTTACCATCAGTTGGGGATAAGAACAGCTTACTGTTGATTGAGGACCATAATGTCTTACTGTCGATTGGGGATCACAATGGGTTACTGCTGGAGGGGGTACAATGTCTTACCATTGGATAGGGTCAAAACGGCTTACCGTTGGATGGGTTCACAACAACTTATTGACGGATGGCGTTGAAACTTAAGAAGGATTCCTATGTACCCTTCCTATGAGATAGGTATCAAATCCCACGTAGTTCAAATGGGTATAGTTTAGCGTCATGAGGTACGAAAAGGGGTGTACAATTTAATGTCATGTGGTATGAGGGGAAACCATGTGAAGTGGTTGATATTTTTTAGTGAAATGACGTGACGGGGGTCATGACTAGTAGGTGTTGGGCATGAACCTTAGTGAGGCATCTTATGTACCTTGTCTTGGCAAGGATCAAATTCCACATAGTTCAGTAGGTAGAATGCAATTTATCATCATACGGGTTGAAAGTGAACTGACGTAAAGGGATCCAGACAAGTAGGTGTTGGGAATGAACCTCAGGGAGGCTTCCTATGTACCTTGACATGTAAAGGATCAAAGTCCATGTAGTTCGGTATGAGCAATGTAGTTTAACTTCATACAGGATGAAGGTGAACCAACATGAAGGGGGTTGGGACAACTAGGAGTTGGGATTGAACCTCAGGGAGGATTCCAATATACCTTGCCTTTCAAAGGATAAATTTCCATGTAGTTCAGTAGGAGGAATGCAATTAAACATCATATGTGATGAAGGTGAACCAACGTGAAGGGGGTTGGGACATGTAGGTGTTAGGATAGAACCTCAGGGAGGCTTCCAACGTACCTTGACATGGCAAGGATCAAAGTCTATGTAGTTAGGTAGGAGGAATTCTGTTTAATGTCATATGTGATGAAGGTGAACCAACTTGAAGGGTTCATAACCAATGGAGGTGTACGAGTCAACCCCACCTTAATCCGAGGCACGGTGTGGCCGCTAGCACTCAAAGGGTCTCTATTTTGTTTAAAATGGACATGATTTTAATTGAAAACAAAAAATGACCTATGGAAATCTAAAAAAAACACATTCAGATTGAATTGATCTTTTATAAGAACGATCCAAGGGTCCTTGGTGACGAGTACGAGTCAACTCCACCTCAATCTGAGGCACGGTGTGTCCGCTAGCACTCAAAGGGTCTCTATTTTGCTTAAAATGGACACGATTTTAATTGAAAACAACAATTGAACTACGGAAATCCAACCAAATGCATTCGGATTGCATTGATATTTTATAAGAACAATCTAAGGGTCCTTGGTGACGTGTACGAGTCAACCCCGCCTCAATCTGAGGCACGGTGTCGCTACTATCACTCAGGGTCTCTATTTTGTTTAAAATGGACACGATTTTAATTGAAAACAACAAATGACCTACGGAAATATCACCAAAGGCATTCATATTACATTGATATTTTATAATAACGATCAAAGGGTCATTTTTGACGTGTAGGAGTCAACATTTCCTCAATTTGAGGTACGGTGTGGCCGCTAGCACTCAAAGGGTCTCTATTTTGTTTAAAATGGACACGATTTTAATTGAAAACAACAACTTACCTATGGAAATCTGAAAAAACCCATTTGGATTGCATTGATATTTTATAAGAACAATCCAAGGGTCCTTGGTGACATGTATGAGTCAACCTCGACTCAATATGAGGTACGGTGTGTCCGCTATCACTCAAAGGGTCTCTATTTTGTTTAAAATGGACACGATTTTAAGTGAAAACAACCACTAACATACAGAAATCAGACCAAACGCATTCGGATTGCATTGATCTTTTATAAGAACAATCCAAGGGTCGTTGGTGACATGTACGAGTCAACCCCGCCTCAATAAGGGGCATGGTGTGGCCGCTAGCGGTCAAAGGGTCTCTATTTTGTTTAAAATGGACACGATTTTAATTGAAAACAACAAATGACCTACATAAATCTGACCAAATGCATTTGGATTGCATTTATCTTTTATAAGAACACTACAAGGGTCCTTGGTGATGTGTACGAGTCAACCCCGCCTCAATCTGAGGCATGGTGTGGCCGCTAGCACTCAAAGGGTCTCTATTTTGTTTAAAATGGACACGATTTTAATTGAAAACAACTACTGACCTACGGAAATCCAACCAAACGCATTCGGATTGAATTGATATTTTATAAGAACGATCCAAGGGTCCTTGGTGACATGTATGAGTCAACCTCGCCTCAATATAAGGCACTTTGTGGCCGCTATCACTAAAAGGGTCTCTTTTTTGTTTAAAATGGACACGATTTTAATTGAAAACAACAACTAACCTACGGAAATCTGACCAAACGCATTCGGATTGAATTGATCTTTTATAATAATTATCCAAGGGTCCTTGGTGATTTTTATGAGTCAAACCCGCCTCAATCCAAGGCCCGGTGTGGCCGCTAGAACTCAAAGGGTCTCTATTTTGTCTAAAATGGACCCGATTTTAATTGAAAACAACAACTGACCTACGGAAAACTGACCAAACGCATTCAGATTTCATTGGCCATTTATAATAATGATAAAATGGTCCTTTTTGAGATGTACGAGTCAACCCTACCTCAATACGAGGCACGGTGTGGCCGCTAGCACTCATAGGGTCTCTATTTTGTTTAAAATGGACACGATTTTAATTGAAAACAACAACGGACATACAGAAATCCAACAAAACACATTCAGATTGCATTGATCTTTTATATGAACGATCCAAGGGTCTTTGGTGACGTGGAAGAGTCAACCCCGCCTCAATCCGAGGCACATTGTGGCCGCTAGCACTCAAAGGATCTCTATTTTGTTTAAAATGGACACGATTTTAATAAAAAACAAAAACTAACCTACGAAAATCCAACCAAACGCATTCGGATTGAATTTATATTTTATAAGAACTATGCCAGGGTCCTTGGTGACGTTTAAGAGTCAACCCTGCCTCAATATGAGGCACCTTGTGGCCGCTAGCACTCAAAGGGTCTCTATTTTGTTTAAATTGGACACAATTTTAATTGAAAACAACAAATGACCAATGGAAATCTGACCAAAAGCATTCAGATTGCATTGATATTTTATAAGAGAGATCCAAGGGTCCTTGGTGACGTGTATGAGTCAACCCAGCCTCAATATGAGGCACGGTGTGGCCGCTATCACTCAAAGGGTCTCTACTTTGTTTAAAATGGACACGATTTTAAGTGAAAACAACAACTGACCTACGAAAATCCAACCAAACGCATTAGGATTGCATTGATCTTTTATAAGAACTATCCAAGGGAACTTGGTGACATGTATGAGTCAACGCAATCTCAATCCAAGGCATGGTGTGGCCGCTATCACTCAAAGGGTCTCTATTTTGTTTAAAATGGACACTATTTTAATTGAAAACAACAACTAACCTACGGAAATCTGACCAAACGCATTCGGATTGCATTGATATTTTATAAGAAAGATAAAAGTGTCCTTGGTGGAATTTATGAGTCAATCCTGCCTC
This sequence comes from Viscum album, assembly GCA_963277665.1. Taxonomy (NCBI): domain Eukaryota; kingdom Viridiplantae; phylum Streptophyta; class Magnoliopsida; order Santalales; family Viscaceae; genus Viscum; species Viscum album. The sequence goes on from OY728127.1 coordinate 324,654,673, forward strand.
AATCTGAGGTACGGTGTGGCCGCTATCACTCAAAGGGTCTTTATTTTGTTTAAAATGGACACGATTTTAATTGAAAACAAAAACTGACCTACAAAAATCCCACCAAACGCATTCGGATTGCATTTATCTTTTATAATAATTATCCAAGGTTCCATGTTGACGTGTACGAGTCAAATCTTCTGCAATATGAGGCACGGTGTGGCCGCTAGCACTCAAAGGGTCTCTATTTTGTTTAAAATGGACACGATTTTAATTGAAAATAAAAACTGACCTACGGAAATCCAACCAAACGCATTATGATTACATAGATCTTTTATAATAACAATCCAAGGGTCCTTGGTGACTTGTACGAGTCAACCCCGCCTCAATACGAGGCACGTTGTGGCCGCTATCACTCAAAGGGTCTCTATTTTGTTTAAAATGGACACGATTTTAAGTGAAAACAACAACTGACTTACGGAAATCTGACCAAACGCATTCGTATTGAATTGATCTTTTATAAGAACGATCCAAGGGTCCTTAGAGATGTTTACGATTCAACCCCGCCTCAATCCGAGGCATGATGTGGCCGCTATCACTCAAAGAGTCTCTATTTTGTTTAAAATGGACACGATTTTAAATGAAAACAACAACTGACCTACGGAAATCTGAACAAACGCATTTGTATTGCATTGATATTTTATAATAATGATCCAAGGGTCCTTGGTGATGTGTACGAGTCAACCCCGCCTCAATCCGAGTCACGGTGTGGCCGCTATCACTCAAAGGGTCTCTATTTTGTTTAAAATGGACATGATTTTAAGTGAAACAACAACTGACCTATGGAAATATGACCAAACGCATTCATATTGCATTGATATTTTATAAGAACGATCCAAGGGTCCTTGGTGATTTGTATGAGTCAACCCCTCCTCAATCCGATGCACGGTGTGGCCGCTATCACTCGAAGAGTCTCCATTTTGTTTAAAATGGACACGATTTTAAGTGAAAACAACAACTGACCTACGGAAATCTGACCGAACGCATTTAGATTGCATTGATCTTTTATAATAATGATCCAAGGGTCCTTGGTGATGGTTACGAGTCAACCTCGCCTCAATCGGAGGCATGGTATGGCTTCTAGCACTCAAAGGGTCTCTCTTGTTTAAAATGGACACGATTTTAATTGAAAACAACAACTGACCTACGGAAATCTGACCAAATGCATTCGTATTGCATTGATCTTTTAAATGGGGGTTCATGGAATGTGATCTATCAGGGGACTCATATATATCAATTCATGTTTGTCCTGGTATACTAGGGTGATCATGTGTTTGGGTCTATGATACTTATGGGCTTATATCTGGAAGAAAATACTCCCATATGGGAGGGTGGATATGCTTATGGGTCTTATTACTTAAATGAGAATACTCTCATAGGGGAGGGATGAGATTTATATAGGTATTATTCCCCAAATGAGAATACAACCATAAGAGTGGGATGAGATTCTTATCGGGAATATTCACTAAATGAAAATAATCCCACAGGGGAGGGCTGAGATGATTATATAGATTATGCCTCAAATGAGAATACACCCATATTGGAGGGTTGATATGCTTCTAGGGATTATTATTTCGATGATAATACTCCCATATGGTAAAGAATATATTATTCTTAGTATTATTCCCTAAATAAGGGTACTCCCATAGTATAGGGATGAGATCCTTGTGGGCCTTATGCCTCGGAATTGGAAGAACACATATGGGTGGTCTGAGATACTGTTGGGGGTATTCCCTGGATGAGAAAACTCCCATAAGTGGATTTCCATGATGGAGTATAAACAAAACTCACATATTGGAGATTAATGATAATTATGTATATAGTGGGGAGACCATGGTATATTATATGTTTTGTGTGGTTCCTATGATGTACTCAGAGAAACCCTAACATTGGATGAAGTAGGTACGGTTGATCAAGATTTAATACTTGGGAATAAATGTGTCTTGATGTATATGGGGTAGGACTTTGTCAAACTATATTTTTACAATGTCGACACGATCCTTGTGAAATTCTTGGTAAAAGTTCAGCACTTGGAAAATTAATTTTGGTTTAATCATGGTCATGGATTTGATGATCAACGGTGATTTTTTTTATTAGTTTTATTCCAGTTATTTCTCTACTAGGTTGTGCATATTGCCTGATCATGCACTTACAATAGCCTATTGTAGGTTTAATATTGGGGGTTTATTAATGAGATTCATCCCCCCCCCAAGTATTTTCACCCTAGTGTGTGTACAAACATTATAACTTCTCTGAGGTTGAGAACATGATGCATAGTGGATAGAGAAAAGTCCAAAGATTTATGTATTGATAAAACACACCCATGTGGAGCCTTAGGATTGAACTGGAAAGCCCCCTGGACACCACCTACCCCCCCTTGGATAGCCACCCCAAACCCTTCAACAGCCCCCAAACCCCCTGAATTTTGAATTGATTTCTTTAAGTACATAATTAACTTATAAATTATGTGTTAATGGTGTATGGGTATAATTGTTGTATGGGTATACTTGGTCTAATTTTATTATGATTTATGAGTTAATTTTGTATGGGTATACTTTCTTTAATTGGCTTATTGAGATGCTATTTTTTTTTACAGGTGTTCGGGTGTCCTGCTGCAGATTTATCATAGCAGCAGAGAGGGAATTTATCAGCGCTCTTTTAGTGCTTATAAATTGTGCTTTTATCAGCACTAAAAAAGAGCTGATAAACTACACCTTTATCAGCACTAAAGAAGCGCTGATAAAAGATAAGTTTATCATCGCTAAAGGAGCGCTGATAAAACACTCATTTTTCAGTGCTCTTTTAGCACTGATAAAGGGTCGTTTTATCAATGATCTCTTAGCGCTGATAAATTCTACCTTTATCAGCGCTTGTTTAGTGCTGATAAAGGGTTGTTTTATCATCTCTTTTTTAGCGCTGATAAATGGGTACCCCCTTTATCAGTGTCGAGCTTTACAACACTTTTTTGCATTGTTAAAGCCTGTTTTTTGCACTGTTAATGCCCGTATTTGTAGTAGTGGCTTACAGCGGTTCCATATCAATCTCTATAAACACTCAACTATCCATACCCATCCTGATTCTTACCTGGGCCGCCACATCGTGGTGAGATCATGTCACCCACCTTCTCGCTGTTCGCAGAAGAAATCGGGCTACTAACCACACATTATCCCCAACATCACTGTTCCCTCCAGGGGTTTCACCCATCTGATCCACTCCCGTCAGTGTTCTGATCAGTCTGATCCATCTCTGCTAGACAATAAACTCATGGCATGTCCTATGATAAGCTTGGGAAGCTATGGAAGACCTCAAAGACATGCCTATTGCATATGATTTCCAAAATTCAACATGGGATGCCTTGAGATTTCATGTCATCGAGAGGCCATATCATAAGCGGAAGAAACCTAAACGTGCCATTGTTCTAGCATCCAGACACGCCAGTGATTTCCAACATGACTACTTCCATAACTGAAGGTTTTTTCCTGGACAAGAGCCCATGGAATGTCTGGATAGAATAAGATTAATTAACTAGCGTCCATGAGGACATGGCACTGGGAAGAGTTTAACGAACAATGTCTTAAGTCTATGAGGGAGACCCGGGATAGGTAATGAGTTTTGAGGATGAATCCACAGAAGGAGAAACTAACATCCCATCATCCAATTTTGATCAAGGACAAAACATCCCTGAATAAGCGACGGATGCTTCCCACCTTTGGAAAGCAGGAATGTGGGGCAACAATCGGTGCATCCTCCGAATGGGACGGATGATTGCCCTGATGAAAAAATCGTAAACATAAATGGTGATCCAGACATGAATTTATTCTCCTCAATGTGGATATTAGTAGCATTTGAGACATTCGTGGACTAGCGCGTCACCAGATCCATTTATCTGACACTGGGTCCCGCCAAGAAAAATAGTGGTCCTTGTGTGAAACTCACCAGGAATTGGGATATATAAACATTGGACATCCCGGTTTGTGATGTTGTCAGCATGGATCATTCTTACCGTCCATGGAATAAATAATGGTACTAGGGCATTGGATGTAGATTTTCTTCTTTCAGGACTAATGGTTTAAATCTCCTTGCCTTCCAAGACCCAAGTTGTCTTATTAGGAAATCGATCACCGCCCTCCTACTGACGTAGGGGTAGGGTAAATGTCAAGGAAACAATCCCATGTGGCCTCATTTAACCCATGGAATCCTCCCCATCCCAATATCATGGGAACCCCCACCCAATCTCCCCTTATGAAATCGTTCAGAGAATGGTGTTAAATGACCTCGTTCGGCAATACGGGGAGGAGGGGATTTTCCCAACCTGTGATATACCATGTCAAGACACTGAGGCTTCTATTCCTCATCACCACCGCTTCCCCTAAGGGCCACGTAGTGAGCCACTCCTCCCCACTCCAATGGACAACCGTTTCAAGATCATCTCCCACAAACGCTTTCATAACTCCCTCCCCTATTCCGATGAGGTGAGGGATGTACGGCCCAACCCAGTCGGGATCCCATTCTAGGGGATCCCAAGGAGGGATCCAACTACGCTACATCAATGCTCCCACCCAGCCCAACAAGATGAGGAGCAGGTAAGTTATGTACCTACACCACCGTCCCCAGTCTGGTTAACCCGATTCCAGCGTGGGGCACAGGCTGAGGAGGATTCCCATCAAGGGGTTTTAAAGTCAATGATACAGTGGCCCATGCCACCACTGATGTATACCATTATCCATCTATTTATTCTTAGTAATGGAACTCATACCCCCAGCCCAGATCAAGGCCCCAACCATCCCACAGGCAGGCTGGGTCAACTCTCCCGGTCACCGATGTAGGGAGAGCCCACCATGGGCCGACCTGTGGAAATGACACCCAGTACGAAGGTCCTCCACATACCATCTTCAATAAGAGCGCAGGTCTGTCCTACCCCCAATCTTGACATGGAGGTCCTCCCCATGCTAGCTTCAATCCGAACTAGCTTCCTCCCAGTTGTAGTGACACTCAATACGGATGTATCCTCTGCACCCATGAACTCATGTATGGAGTTATTCCGCCTATCATAGGTCACCAGTGTGAAGACTCTACCCATTTGGACAACCGTCATCATGGTGGTCGACCCCATGCCCTTACTACAGCCGAAGAAGGACCTCCTCAGACCAGTAACCAGAGAAGAAGATGTTTTCCTATCTTCATAAACACCCAGCACATAGGTCCTACCCATCCTCCACTCAACCAAAACGAGGACTTTCCTCACATCAACTTTGCTAGAGGAAATAATCATGGAGGCCCTACCCATGCTCCCACCAACTCTTGTAGAGGTTCTACACGCTCCAACACTTTTCATGGATATTTCCTCCGCATTTCATCCTATGGACATGGAGGTCCTCCCTATGTTCCCTTTGACATTTTTCTAGGTGCTCCTCGCACCCTTTCTCACCCAGGCAGAAGTCCTCTCCACCTTAGCACCAGTTCGACCAAATTACCTCCTCGAGCCAAAAATATTCCAGGACCCGAAGTTCCATCCTGTGGAATGAGGGTGGGTCCTCTCCACCATAAAAGGAATTTCAAGAAGATTCAGACCAAGATTAAACCTATATAAATCTCATATTTTGAGGGTAAATATGATTCAGAAAGAGAACCCTCACCTCGATCCTATATCTATTGGGTTGGGGTAGGGATGAGGCTTATCAGCCTCATACTTCCGAAATGTGAGGTCCACCGGATCCCTAGCTTCCTCTGCAGATACATCAAGGAGGATAAAGATTTGGCATCTCTCTAGGGTTTGGCTACACAATCTCCACCATCATCTCTAGGATCACTCTCTACCTCAACCAAAGATCACATAGACTTATTCTGGGGACCGATGGTGGACAAGAAACAATAGGGTCCACTTCCAATATTCATAGTCCCTGTGCTTGAAATTGTGGTCACCATCCCTTCCAATAGCGATGTGGTGGCTAATTCACTACACTCTTTGGAGGATAGCCCAAGAAGAGGCGGTATGTCCGCCCCCTCGTTGTATTCTCCACTGGATAGATTACCGTTTCAATGGCCTGATTCAGTACCACTACCAGTTCTTCAAACACCTCTAGTCTACGAGTGGGGAAACCAAGGGCCAGACCCCGAGTCTGAGCAAATAATTATGTCCGAAATTCTTGTGGTAAAAATTTTCAGGGATATGTTATGGCCAGTAACAGTGCCAAATTTCAGTGCACCAGAACCACTCACCCTGGAGGAGGTTGGTTTCTTTCTCTAGACCCTCTGGGTGACTCACTTTCATCTTCATCAGGGATGAGTGGCCTACCCCAAGAGTCATGAACACATCTAATTCATTGGTTAACAATGTCGTTTGATCGATTTGGATGCACTCCCCGTGGCCCAACAACCTGAGTCACCAGGCCTCTATAGGACCCTCCAACAACAATGCCTCCAGAGCTTTAATGTGATCCACAAGATTATCAAGGATGCTTCCCCCCACATGAAAATAAGTGGTTGGGGGTAGTACGCGGCCCTCCATTTCAGTTCTATTTGGCGCCATCACAACATTCTTGGTGATATCGTGGATATTCCTCCAGTTAGAGTTGAGGTTAACATGTTTGATTTATCAGAGGAAGATATGGAGATAGAAATACTTGGAGAAAAATTACCCCTAGGTGAGTGCCACAACTTTTGGACCCATCAGGAAGGGTTACTTTCCAATAGAGAAAACCAACTGGGTCTTCCCATTCCCACTGAGGCATTGATCCTCTGATGAAATCCCTATAAGGGTAAGAAGAACCATGGTGCCGTCAAACCCTCTGACCTGTCTGGATCAGTAGAAAAGATTATGGATGATCCCAAAAAAATCCATGTTGCATCAATAGATCTGAGAGCATGAAAAGATAGTCGATGACCACCATGTTGAGCCTGCCATAGAGTGACAGCCAGACTACAGTGATCCTCGTTCAGGGCCGTAGGGGTAGGCACAACTTCCCCCCAGTGAATTGCCTCTAGGTGACCCTGACCATCCTACCCACATAGATATAATAGAGGCTGGGACTTATGGAAAGAGGGTGTGGTATGTGTCGCCAAATCCACTAGAGCAGTGTGATAATCTCGGGGACCCAGCTCAGGTTCCCCCAGATGCTCCGCAGGCCATCCCACCAGGCGGTCCATGAGCCGCTGATCCTGTTTATCTGGTTAAATAAACTGACAACAAACTGGTGGTCAGGGATCCTCGTCAAGACAGGAATGACTTCCCAAGTGATCCGATGGAAGCACTAATTTCCTGGCTCAAGGCATTGGAGACTTGACTGGTGGAAATCCCTCCTGATGTTAAGTCGTATCTGACATGGGTGGATGATATTCCTGCACCCTCTAGTTTCCGAAATTCCACCTTATCCCCATTTAATGGGATGGGTGACCCTCTGTAGTATTTTTCCCACTTCATTTCAAGGTGTAGGCCCATGTTGGGAACTCCAGAACAATAAGAGGCCACCAATCTCTAGTGTTTTGTATAGACCTTGGAGGTGCCTACGTTTGTCTGGTACAACCAGCTACCCATCAGGTCAGTAGCTAGATGGGGAGATCTTCGTAGGCAATTTATTTACCAGTTCAGTTCAACCCCTCATTAGACGCATATTCCAGACCTATTCAAATGAAAACAATGGCCTGATGAGCCCGTCGTTGACTTTGTTGCCCAGTGAAAAGGCCTTAACTACTCCAGGGATATGCCGCTGACTCAAGAATAACTGCTAATAATGTGGGGGGATGTCAAGATTGAATTTTTCCCATATATCATTTCCAAAAACTACACATGGGATTCTGAGACTTCTCTGATAAGGATCATCATTTAGCAGAATCCAGCAAGAGGCCAAGCAGGAACATCCATTGCCTCCTGCAATTCCTACAAGAAAAGGCGTTAAGGATGAGCACGCCACTGTGGCCCAGATAGAATCCCCAAAGCAACTAGAGTTATTACCAATGGATCTACCTCCACGTCCTCGTAGAGGCCCACCACCTCAGGCGCCACCTCAGACCTAGCAGCACCCACCTCAAAATCAGCAGGCACCCCCACATAAAGTACTACTACCACCCAGGCAAGATAACAAGGTCCCACCTCCTAGAAAGGCTCCTCCAGCCCCTCGTCAGGGCTTGGGTCCCAGATCCCCCTTCTCATAAAAGAGAAAAAGGACCTACTCATTCAATGAGGATTAGGTCCCTAGTTAATTTCAAAGTGCCTTGGAAAAATGAGTTCTTCAGTTGCTCGAATACAGCAGACCAGAAGAGGCAGATCTAACTGATTGCCCCAATTACTACCCCTATCACCGAATCCTGTGGCACACCCTTAAGTAGTGCTATGTGTTTAAAGATTGGATTCAAGACCAGGTTGATAACAACATAGTCAGGTTAGGTCCATCTTTGACACATGTAGCATGTGTTGTTGTGAAGCCAGACAACAGCAGTGACAGTGAAGTTGAGTGGCATCACGTTTCTAACTATAGGTCCTAGAAGTTAGATGATGATATGGCTCGTAAGGTAGTCACATATTCTCTTGGTATTATCTGTGTACATCTGAATTGACCTCGGCCTTCAGAACACATTGTGTCATCCGCAGTCAGTACATTCTCATCAACGGATTAGCCATCCCCTTCCCAGAAGAGCAGCCATCAGCAATGTAAGGAAAAAAATTCCCCCACCGACATTATCTTCATCTAGTAATATTAGAAACATCATACCCCCAGAGATGGAAATTCCCCCCCATAGTCTGCCCAATAGTGGAGAATAATTCAAGTGACAGTAAAGAGTATGCCTCAGTTAACACTATAGAGCTGGTAAACCTCTACATGATTTTTGATGGTGAATAACACACGACAACTCCTCCCAATGTCCCCAGCCATCACCAATGTTGATGGGGTCATGTCTATATGGGTCGTCGAATTACCTCAGTCAGTACCTCCAGCCAGGCTATGCATGACATTGAAACTAGACAGCAGTCCCATCATAGAGCTCATCATGCACAGCCTCCTCATCTGGTGTCTGAAATTCCTCCTTCGCCGTCATTTTTGTTTCATTATCAGGAGGAGCCACCGTGACTGCACCATGATCATCCACTCTATGCTACTTACTAGCCCCATTCATCTAAGAAACACCTGGTAGTCCCTCCATGATCTTCAACTGGTGAGCAATGAGATTATCCCAGTACCATCCAGTCGCATGTTCATCCAGCAGGGCCAATCATTCCCCCTGCCGCAGAACCACCTCCTATAAGCAGAAGTTCACACTTGGCACTAAAGTATGATGTTCTCATGAATCTTTCCAGTACTCCCACGAGGCTCGCTATCCTCAATACCCTTCTCCTATCACTAGATATGTGTGATTTCCTCACTGAGGCATTAAGAATCCCCCTCCAGTTTGAGACGGAAGTAGTAGCTTCAGAAGCCTTCCATGCTGAGGTAGTTGAGCATGATAAATGCCAGGCCATTATTGATTTCTCTGGATAAGATGAAGGCTCTCCCATATAGTTTCACATCCTCCCATTGAACATCACTTTCCATTTCAATGTTGTGGAGGTTCATCGCTGCCATGTCGACACATGCTCTTGGGTCAACCTAATCCCAACATGGACAATCTGTAAGATAGGGCTTTCCGAGGTTGACCCGAGTTCCTCTGACCTAAAAATACAATGTTATGATAGGAAAAAATAGACACTAGTTGGAAATATATTCCTGAAACTCCAGTTCGGTGGCCTAGTTGCGTGCACTGAGATTATGGGTGTATCCCAAGACACCGCCTAAAATGAATTGATGGGTAAGACATGGATTCACCTGCATGTGGTGGTCCCTTCATCGTATCACCAATGCCTTATGTACTCCCTTAATGGTTGAGTCGACATACTCCAAGGTGACGCATCTCCCATTGCCTCTTCTGATTCCCACTACCTGGATGTTGACTATTACAAGAGAAAATACATGCAAATTCAGGCTGACATGGTTGAACACGCTATAGGTACAAGTGACTCATGGATAGACCTGGATGATGCCTTCATTTTTCTGATCCATAAATTAGAGGCCACGACCCCAGATATTGGGAAAGGATTTTTTGTTTATTTAATGATGTGGAATCACATTCCCAAGTCTAAGTGATGCCAGAAGATCACCTTGTATTCCTACACAAATCTATCTTGGGTGATCCAAGAGCCCCTTACCCACATAAGGTATCGGGATGTCCAACCCATGGCAATGGGAATACGTCATAATTTCTTGTTTTGCTGGGCTGGGATAAAACGGCTCAAGACGACGCATCACTATTGATTCGATATCATCAAGTGTGGCCCCTTGGTCCAAAGACCAGATGGGATCAGATCGACAGCTTTCATCTCTATTGTTTCGATAGCACTGGAGTCCCCCGATGTAGTGTCTACCGCCACTTAGGTAGGAACCTGCCTCCCATCAGGATCTATTGATTCAGAGGAAGCTCCCCCTACCGACCATCCCTCCCCATTAAGTGAGGAAGATTATTTAGAGAATGATCCACCTGAATTCGAAGATGTTTTCTCCACTATGGTCGATGAATTGGTACAGGTGAACCTCAGTAGAAATATGGATCTGAAAACCACATTGATTAGTTCCTTTATGCCTGTCGAAGAGAAAACTCAGTACTTGTACTTCCATAAACAACACAGTGATGTATTATCATGGAGTTACGATGAGATACCAAGAATAGATCCCCAGGAAATTACACACCGCCTTGGCCTTCTGAAAAATCACTACAGGTTTAAGCAGCCTCCTAGAAAGACACACCCTTCTCACGGTGCCATGGTAGAGGCCAAAGTTCACAAACTCATTAGAGACAACATCATCAAAGAGGTTGAGTACCCTAAATGGATAGCCAACATTGTGCCCATTAGAAAGAAGAATAGAAAAATCATAGTCTGCATCGACTTCTGGGATATCAATCATCACTATCCAAAGGATGAATTTTTCACTTCCCATGATGGAGTTATTGATCGATTCCATAGATGGTTTCCAAGACCTCTCTTTCATTGAAGGGTATTATGGGTATAATAAGATCTGAATGGATCTCGAGGGTGAGGATTATAGATCCTTCAGGGCACCACAAGGTACTTTTTGTTACCAAGTCACGCCCTTCAGTCTAAATAATGCAGGTTCCACCTATAAGCGTTCCATGCATCGCATATTTATGTTAATCCTCGGGACATTTGGGAAATGCTATGTGGACGATCTGGTGGTCAGTCTCTCCAGTGTCAGGAACATATCCATGACCTTGAAAAAGTGTTTTTATTCCTCTGTTCTCACCATCTGAAGATGAACCCATTGAATTGTGCCTTCAGGGTCACCTTCGGGAGGTTTTTTGGATTTGTTGTCAAATAAGGGGGCATCGAGATTGTCCTGGAGAAGATCAATGTTGTCAGCCCGATGTCTCCCCTGAGCAACATTTGGGAGCTTCAAGGCTTTCAAGGCCACTTGGACTACATATGCCGATTCATCATGAATTTGTCCAGTAAGTGTATGCCCTTATCCCAAATCAAGAATAAAGTAATTTTCTACTAATGGTATGAGGAATGTTAGACTGATTTCGAGGAAATCAAGCAATATCTTATCCAACCTCCAGTATTAATGCCACCCATTTCTAGAAATCTTCTGGTCCTTTATGTGACCTCCCTGGAATGATCTCACGACACTCCTCTCACCTAGAAGAATGATGAGGGAAAAGAGAATATTCTCTATTATCTCAGCTGCATGCTCATCGATATAGAGACTAGATACTCCCCTATCGAGAAGAGATGTCGTACGTTGGTATTCACAATACATAAATTATGACATTACTTGTTGCACCATGAGGTACAGCTGGTGTCCTAGGTGGATCCATTGAAGTTAATTTGGAACTTCCCAATGTTGAAAGTCCATCTAGCTTAGTGGGTAGAGATCCTTCAGAATTTCAACATCAGGTTCATCTTTTAGAAGGATATTAAGGGGAAAGCAATGGACGATTTCCTCACCGCCCATCCAACTCCTGTGGACCAGTCTCTGGACCTTGATTTTCATGATGAGGAAATACTCTCGGTAGAAAAATCCATTCTGTGCAGGAAAATGCACATTGATAGTGCTTCCCGGAGCCAAACAGGCAGAAGGATCAATGACCCAAGGCTCAATAAAGTAGGTGTGGGTATCGTCTTCTTTACCCCAACACATGTTGTTCTTCTGTATCCATTCCTACTATCAGAAGTATTCACCAACAATGAGGCGGAGTAAAAGGCTCTCATTACAAGCCATGAGTTGGCCCTCAAGGTTGATGTTCCCCACTTTCATGTGAAAGGGGTATCCGAACAAGTCATCAGTAAAATCAATGATGACTATTTCGTCAGAAATCCAGAGTTATACCACTGTTGGAACACACCCTCCCACTAACGGCTCATTTCTCATCTTGGACATAGGTTACTCATACTCCTCGATCCCAGAACGGTCGAGTTGACACCTTGGCTAGCCTAGCTGCATCACTTGAAGATCCTGAATAGGATGAATTGATTATTAATCTAGCACACTGAAGCTTCATCACCCCCATTACTCCAGATGATGATGATAGCCTGCAGGTAAGCCACATTACTTGCGGCGCCTCAATGCCAGGACCCTCAGGTCCCCCTAATGCAGTGTTGGAAGTAACTCCCAACCGGAGGAACCCCTTTATCGAGTACCACAAGAATGGAAATATCATGGATGATTGAGCCAATTGTGATCAAATACGACATCACGCATTGCATTTTACTCTCCAGAGCAGTCATATTCATGATCTAATCCTCTATAAGTGAGGGTATTATGGGGTTCTCCTCTACTGCATTCAAGGAGTTGATATTTCTTAATTCATGATGGAGGTTCATGATGGATCTTTCAAATCTCATTAGACTGGACCAAAATTTTCTCACCTAATCCCGAGGAAGGGGTATTTTTTCCCCTCCATGATCCATGACTGCATTGAGTTTTCCAATAAATTCCATGCGTGCCAAATTCATGCCAACTTTGTGCATCATCTACTAGATCTTCTCCATAACACAATCTCTAAAGGCATCAGAAAAAGATATATTTATCTTTAAACAAGAAGTTTAGCCTTCGTTCATTCTTGCGAGGTGACCTGGAGTTGGCCCTGAGAACACCAATGATTCCTAGAAGGAAACCACCCAAGCCGGAGCCCAAGTGGGAAGGACCTTACATCATTCATAAGGTTTACCCCAATGGCACGTACTCCCTGGTCACCATGTATGGTGAGCATATTACTCCTACCACTAATGCCACATTCCTCTAGAAATACATATTTTAAGTGTAAGGATCCTATATGGCCTTAAACTGTCATGTCCCACATGACATTAAACTATATTTCGTCCCTCAGGACATTAAATTGTATTCGTTCCTACATGACCTTAAATTGTTATGTCCCACATTACATTAAATTGTATGTCGTCCTACATGATGTTAAACTATACACGGTCCCACATGACCTTAAACTGTCCAACATCCTTGCTTCATGGCGTTTAACTTCACAGAACCTTCGAGAACTATGTATGTATTGATTCCCATCCTCATGGGATATGTAGGAACTCTCAGACGCCTCATCTTAAGTCCAGCTCCAAGACTCCTCTTGACTATCCCCCCTAGGTATTTCTATCTTGGAGGATCCCTCATGGTTTATTGTAGCCTTATTATTCCCCACTCATGTCCAGATTATGATGATCGCACCATGTGCCTTCTCCTCATTCATATATTCTCCCACGTCCTTACTGCATGATGCAAAACTGCATGGTCTTCAATAACTTCATGTGGCTTGATTCCCTTTCTGATGGGATACGTATGAACACCCAAAAAAAATTCTCTAGGCCTAGTCCCAAACTTTAGGATCTCCCCTCGGGTCAGAAAACATGGTGTGGTGTTAGCTTTTTCCTTCATTTATTTCAGGTTCATCATGACCACAACATATATCACTCTCCCTGGATATCTCCAACTCTTACGCCGTCCATCTTGACATTACATTTCACGGGTACATTTATTCAACAAAAACTCCCTTTACATGGGAATTCATCATCTTTCACATCCAAAAGGTCCCCCGAATGGTACAAACACTTATCCTAAGGGCACTCCTATTATTTCGGGCCAACGGCCTCGAGGACCTCAGACAAAAAATTGATACAAGTCTTGTGTTGAGAATATGGTCAGCGGTCAACACTCATTTTTTGTTTCCATTACAGGTCACACGACATGGATTATGTGTTTTGAACATGTTCAAAAACAATCCTTCATCATTGTCGCCACCCCCCATATGTCCCAAATATTGGGTCTAGTGGTTAATGATGTCACGATGTCCTTTCAAATGTCAGTCTGCCTCGGGTAGGAGTGTGAGTCCAGCTATCATACCATTATATGTTGGGGAGATCCTGGTCATATTCCTTGTTTCCCACAATAAGCATTTCTCATGTGGGCTTAGGAATTTTGGGAAGGCAATACCCGCTTGAAGGGTCATGTGTCTATGGGCCGAGATCTAAGACCATAAACTAAGATCTCAATCATCCTCATTGCAAGACGTTAAACTGCAAAAGGGCCAGGACTTCCGGTATTAGGTCCCTCGCCCCATTTTAGTCCCTTGAACCAAGTTCCCACTCAGGATTGTGCAGTATGGCCGGAAATCTATGTCCTCATTCATGTCGGGCTATTTTTTCCACCCTTCATTCATCCATTTGGGACACCACTCTGTTATCATCTTCACCGCAAGACGTAAAATTGCGAACTGTCTTGGACTTCCCGTCATGGATCCCTCAACTTTTTTATCCCCCTTGGCCCAAGTCCTCGTTCGATATAAAAGGATGTGGTATGGTCTTATGTTATTATCCATGTTGGGTTGCCTGTTGTTCCATACACATCCCTCGTTGAGATAACTTTCCTACATCTGTGTCATTTATGCATGACGTAAAACTACACACCGCCCTCCATAACTACATGTGGCTTGATTCCCATCCTTATGGGATATGTAGGACCGCCCAAACATTTAGTCTTTATGTCCAGCCCCATTTCTTGTAAACCCCCTTATCTTCATAGCCCCCTAGCCTGAGTTCTCCCAGGAGACAGGCATGAGGCATGGTATGGGCCTATGTCCTCATTCATGATGGGTCTGTAACAGCTATTCCATATACCTCTTTCTCCTGAGAGATCTTCATCATCCTGTCTTACACTCATATTTTCGATTTGGCTACTCTTGAGTTGGGCCCCTTAACCCTCATTAGTAATTCACCGAAGTGCCTAGGAGCACTCTCGTTCATGAACTAGAGTGTTGGGTTCTACAAGACATGTTATCGCCCATTTTAAGGCTTCATGTTCCCCTTTATTTTGGTTTTCACCATATTTCTCATCAACAAGGGCCCCCGAATAGTACAAATGCCCGGCCTAAGGGATATCCTATCATTTGAAGCCAATTCCATCAAGGACCTCAAACGAAAATTTGATATAAGCCCCGCGTACCAAATATGGTTAGTAGGTGACACTCATTTGTTGATCCCATTTTTGGTCACACGATATGAATGTAGTGTTCTAAACATGGTAAACAGTTATCCTCCATCATCACACCACCCCCATCAAGCCCTAAATATTGGTTTCATGATTCACATACTTTTCCACTCCATCAGGCCCAAGTGGAATTCCAAAAATCTTAGTAATGTCCCTCAGTGCACATTGGCACGTTAGAAGGATAAATTCATGGTGAGGCGTCGTTCGGGACTCCACACTGATTTCTCCTTTTCATATATTCCATGTGTTTCAAAGACCTTATCTACCCTTATTTCCCACATCATGAATAACTCACGTGGGATTAGGGAATTGGTCATGGTTTGCACCCATTTAGAAGATTCCAACTTCTCTATCATCTGAACATTAAGACCTTAAACTAAGAACTCCTTCTATGTCCTTTCTGTAAGGTATAATAACCCTAACTCTAAGAATTATATACAGATTGATTCCCATCCTAATGGGATACATAGGAAAACTTGGACGTTTGGTCAACAAGTCTAGCCCAGGTTCATCTCCTCCTTATCTCAGCCACCTGGTCCTAATTCTCTTTGAGAATTATGAATGACATGGTGTATGTTGGCTTATTTCCACATTTAGGTCAGGTTACATGCCATGTCATAAACATTTCTTCTATCTTCGTCCCACAATACATTAAACTTCACCCTTAGAACTATGTGTGGCTTGATTCCCATCTTCATGGGATACGTAGGACCGCCCAAACATCTAGTCTTCAGGTCCAGCACTCTTTCATAGAAATCTCCTCATTTTTCTGACCCTCTGGCCTGAATTTCTCAAAAGGAGGTATATGGTGTGGTACGGACTCTAAGTCCTCATTCAAATCAGGTTTTCAATAGTTTCACCACATATTCTCTTTCTAGGAGCTAGTCTTTGCTTAATCTCGCCCTTTCAAAACTATGTGTGGCTTGATTCCCATCCTCGTGGGATCCATGGGAACACCTAGATGTTTCATCTTCGATTCCAACACCATATTTACCTGAACCTTTCTAGCCCCCTGGCCTGAGGTTTCTTCCTTGGTGTCGTGCATGGTGTTGTGTAGATCTCATCCTCATTCAGGTCGGGTATGCTTCATCCTGCCATGTCCATTCCCCCCTAAAACCTCATTTCATATATATGTTTCAAATCCATATGACCTTAAACTATGCTTCCTAGTCTCTCATGACATTAAACTATTGTGTCTTTATTGAATGATGTTAAAATTCATCAGAAGGTCCTATCATATGACCCTAAACTATGACATTGTCATCCTAGTCACATGATGAAAAATGGAACTGCATTGTGATGGCCTCACTCGAGGGGACATCATGTTAGGAATTGGACGTCCCCCACACCCTTTTTCAATTCCTATATTGTCTTGATTCTTATAGTGACACCTAGATTCCATGTCTGAGGTTTATTGCTTCACAAAAAAAAGAACACATCCATCCTATAGAACAAACAAGATCTATCAAATGTCGATTTTTTTGGTGCGTGGGCCAAACCCGCACAATAGTATTATTCCCAGCATTGGTACCCTACCATGAAACTTCTAGAACTATATATGGCTTGATCCATATCATAATGGGGTATGTATCAATGCCTGGTCAACCTGCCTCAGGCCCATCCCAAATTTCATTTTTTGTCCCTCGACCTAAAACCTCCCCAAAAAGTGCATGGTCTGATATGGACTCCATGTCCTCATTCACGTAGGGTTTCATAATTACTACACCATGTGTCTCCATCATTATTTTACATCTCCGTTATGAGCTTTAAGACCTTAAACTAAGATCTCTCTATGTCTTATCTTCAAGGTGTAAAGACAACATTCCCAGAACTACGCCTAATTTGATTCCCATCCTGATGGGATACATCGGAACATTTGGACATTTCGTCTTCAGGTCCAACCCCAGGAATCTTAAATTCTCCCCCCCTCTTCGGACCCTTGTCCTGAACTCTGTTGGGAGCATGTGGTTGTGACTACCCCTTGGGTCCTCATTGGTTTTTGCAACAACTGCACCATTTCTCTCCCTTTTCCTTGGAAAAGGATTCGAATCCCTCTAACCAATACATCTAATTGTCGCATTAAAATGTGTCATGGGAAAGATTCCAAGGTGTGGTATTTTAACATGGAAATTCTCTCATTTCATGTCTAGGATTCATGATCCCTTTATTTGTATCCCCATCCTCTTCCAAGTCTGAAGGGACCCCCATTACAATCGGGTCTTATGCCACATTGGCTCACCTACCTTCTTGGGCCAACGCCTCGAAAGTCCTTGGATGACATTCTGCAACAGGTACTGTGATTCGAACATGCTCAGTGACCGACCCTCATTTTTCTATCCCCATACTAGGCTAACGCAAAACATATTTAGTGTTTCGAACATGGTCAACAGTTGTCCCTTTCCTCCATGCCACAATCATTGTGATCTAGGTCTTGGGTTCCATGATTCACATCTTTCAAACCCCTTGCGTTCAAGTGGAATTTCATCACACTCGGTTCTACACCTTTGTGCATCTATATGAGTTAAGTTGGTAGATAAATAATTTTTGGATTTCATTCACCTCACATTCCATTCCCCCTAATGTGTACCTCCCTATACTAGAAAAATACCACCACTACTCCTTGTTTCCCACATTGAGCATGAATCACATGGTCTTAGTGGTTTGGGTAGGATGTGTACTGGTGTAGTTGAACCACGCATGCCCCTTTTCCTGCATGACATTAAACTTCACTTCTACAAATATGTACGGTTTGATCCCCATCATGATGGGAAACATAGGAACGTCCGACCACTTTTTCTCAGGCCCAACCTAACTTTCACATTTGGTATCTCAACCTAGAACTTCCTCTAAGGATATGTGGTGTGTTGAGGACTCCTTATGTCCTCATTTACATTGGGTTTATATCTACCGCATCACATACACCCCTTTTGTGATCTCTCCCTTCATTCCCCATCATATCGTATGACATTAAACTGCACAAGTCCATAAGTACGCAACGCATGACATTAAACTATGGTTATACCCTCAATAAGTTCAGGATTCCCCATGTTAATTATGGGACGTGCCAACTTCTCCGCTAAAGAGGATTCCCCCTACCGGTGTTGGTATCTGACCATGTTGTGTTCAATAACTATGTTTGGCTTAATTCTCATCCTTATAGGATACGTAGTGATGCCCAATCATTTCCCTCTAGAGCCCAACCCAAGTGTCCTTAAATGTCACGACCCGACCTCGGGGTCCGTGCCGTGACTACCCCAAGCCCGCCTTCCATAGGCCAGGGGCTGGCGACTAGCACCAAGGCGTAAATCCCGGTAAAAAGGGAAGCCATTGCCTTTGTAAAGTAAACAAACACCACAGAGTAAGTAAGCGGAAAGTAAACACTAAGCAAAAGCAAAGTACAACTGAAAGTGCGGAAAAGTAAATGGGCCAGTATACAAACCCAAACTGAAAGTAAAGTACAACTCGAAAGGGAAAACAGAAACTGAAAAGTAAAAGCCGCTACACCGAGCTGTCCACTGGAAATCCCACCTGAAGGGTGGGTACAGATAGCTCCACTGCTCCACAGGTCCCTCCGTCCGCTCCGAGCACGTCCCGCCCAGTGGTCCACCTCCAGGTACCGTCCTGCTCTGCAAGCCTCAGCTAAGATCAACGTTGTCCGTCGTCTGCAACCAACACAACGTAGTGCGGGCAAAGCCCATGCAGGGGTGAGTATAAGCTACTCAGTAGGGACCCCGAGACCCCTGAAGGTCTCTCAAAACCCACAAAGGATAAACCACGAAGAAAGGTACAATCAAGAAGTAACAACCGACACTGCTGAGGTATATGCCCATACATATACCTAAGTCATCAATTTCAAATACGCTCCAACCTCCGAGCCCAAGTACAACTCAGTTCACACAGGAAAGTAAACGCATTCCACACAGGAAAGCAAAACGTAATCCACACAGGATAGCACAACACAATCCACACAGGAAAGCAACAGGATTCAGATCACACAGGTATACTTCTTCGAAAGACGATAAAGATGATCTTTGATCCATCTATGTCGTCGAACCCACGAAGGATCGATAGGTAATTAACCCCCGCAAAATACCCACACAGGATCGGGCCCACGTAGGACCTGTAGGCGCTAGTTCACACAGGACCGCTGAGCGCAAAGACCCACACAGGATCGGACCCACACAGGATCGGGCCCACACAGGACCTGTAGCACTGATCCACGTAGGATCGCTGAGTGTTGTAGTCGTCGTCGTCGAATCCACACAGGATCTCTGTACTGTCGTTGTCGCAGTCACAGAAGCAGTAGTAGCAGTAGTAGTCACAGTAACAGTCGCAGCCAGCACTAGGGTTCCCGCACACAGCAAGCTCGTTCGGAGGGTCCGCTCCACGAGCCGAGAGGCTGATACATCAACTGTCACAAAGTCCAGAGTTGATGTATCCAAAAGTTCCATATCGTCAACAAGAACTCAACGCAACAGACGGCGCGTCGATCGGACGCCCGGTCTGAGAGTTATTGGCATTTTCGTCTCCGGGGCCCGGTTGGTTTTTAAGGCAAAACCAACCCGACCGTACTCCACCTGCATCCAAACCTCGGGAGGAGTATGCCAAAAGATCCGTCTCACTAAGAGGAACTCAACAAAGCTGACGACACGTCAATCGGACGTCTGTAGCTCAAGATATGAGTGTTTCCGCTCCGAAGGCCCGGTTGGTTTCGTGAACGAACCAACCCGGCCGAACTCAAAGTGTTCCGAAACTTTGAGTGCGATATACCGAAACGACCGTCTCGATCCAAGGATCGCGTTGCCGTAGACGGTTCGTCATTCGGAGGTCCGTGGCTCAAGTTATGTCCAAAAGACCGAAACCGTCTCGAAAACGGGGGGTCCGGGTCCGGGCCGACCCGGCCCGACCCCCCCTGGGTTGGCCCGAACCGGATCGACCCGAACCGGGTCCGACCCGGCCCGGATGGAGGTGGACCGGCGCGGCGGTGCGGTCCGACGCGGCGGTGCGGCCCGGCCGGCGGCGGCGCGGCCTGGCGCCACTGGGGTCACGCGCGGGGGGCTAAGCCCCCGCTTCCAGCAGATGGCGGCGCGACTTTTAGCCGCGCCTTTGGAAACCCCCCCCCCCCTCGTGGGGGGCCTTCTTTGAAGAGGACCGGGGGGCCGCCTGCCCCCCTCAAGGAAACCGCCCCCCAATTAAATGGGGGGGCTTTTGAACGCTGGCCGGGGGAATTAAATTCCCACGGATTTTAACCATCCGGCCAGCCACCTGGCCGGCTGGTTTTTCTCCAACGGGACCGGCAAACCGGTCCCCTTTCCGGCTTCCGACGCCGGCGGCCCGGCCGCCGGTCTTCTCGTCCCGCCATGGCCCGGAACCGGCCGCGGTGTTCGTTGTCCGGCGCGGTGCGACGGCACCGCGCCCCTCCGCCGCGCCTTTGATTCCCTTCGACGCGGCGCGACGGCGTCGCATTCTTGATCATCCTTCCACGGCGTGGTGCGACGGCGCCGCGCAATATAATCGTGCGAATATCCGCGTGGTGCGACGGCACCACGCCATCTTGTTTCACCCGCAAGATAAATCAATCAAGAACAAAGGAGGGGGTTCGGCCGTGTTCATGTGGTCCGGCCCCCCTCACGTTAAACAATAACACATATTTAAAATCCTCACGTTAGTCATGCTAGAACCACGAACACGGATAAAATAAATAAATAAATAATCAACAACAACCCCTACCTTGGGTTCAAGCTCGAATATTGTCAACGACCCGCGGAATACAACGTCGCGTAGGTCGGGCGTCGCGGTAATCGTTCGTCAAATCCGTTGACGAAGAGGTACGTCCGAAGAGGTATGTCGTTGGCGAATCTTCGTATGCCAATGAAGGAAGTCCGAGGAGGAAGCGGCGTTCCCTTTCGTTGACACGGAAGACGAAGAAGAGAGGAGCGGCGTTCTTCGTCGGAGCTTGAGCGTTCTTAGTCAAGCTTGAGCATTCTTCGTCAAAGCTTGAGCGTTCTTCGTCAAAGTTTGAAGAAGAAAGAAAAGCTCTCAAATCCTCTCAAGATGGCTAAACGAATATAACCAAATAAAATAAGCTAAGAGCTTATTTTATTAACTCAACCAAACCTTTTTGAATTTCAATGGTTTGAAAAAGTTAAACAACTCAACCTAATTAATAAGCTAAGTTGTCAAAACATTTAAAGAGGGGTTAAAGGGAGTTTTGAGAGAAGTTGAAAAGTTGGGTTTCGTGTGGGCCCCACCACACTTAATCCTCCCAAGGGAGGTTAAGTGGATGTAGGTCCCACCTTTAACTCCCTTTGGGAGAAGTTAACTAACATAAAAATAAAATAAAAAGTGTTCCACATTTTTATTCAATTTTTTATAATTCCCCCAAAAATTAACTTTTGTCCCGCAATAAACACAACTTCGGAAAAGGACTCCTTAAGCGAATATCGGCGTTGCGAGTTCATCAGTGTCCTCGGATTTCAATTCCGAGCACCGGATCAAAAGTTAGAAATTCCCGCTCGTTCGTTCACTGAACGTACCCGAGCCAAACTTCGGAAATTGATTCCGGGCACTCCGGGCCTCAGAATCAGGTGCTATCTGAAACCGCGCTCTTGTAAAATTCCAAAGAAAATTAAGAAAGAATTTCCCTTGAATTTTACGGGTCTTTACATTACTCCCACCTCAGGGATTTACGTCCCCGTAAAGATACATCAAAAACTAGGGAAACAAATGAGGGTACTGAGCACGCATCTGACCCTCCCGCTCCCATGTGCTCTCCTGGAGATTCCTGTGCTACCATCGGATGCGCACAAGAGGAATCGATCGCCCACGTAGGACCCGCTCCTGTCGATCCTCTATCTCCACTGGGACCTCCGTAAAACTCTCCCCATCGTCAACGTCAAGCTCTCCATGGTCAATGATGTGCGTCGGGTCGTGCACGTATCTCCTCAGCTGAGACACGTGGAAGACGTCGTGCACCCGGTGCAACTGAGGTGGTAGAGCCAGGCGATAAGCCACCTCACCAATCCTGCTGAGGACCTGGAAGGGTCCGATGAAGCGCGGAGATAACTTTCTGCCTCGGCCAAATCTCCGAATACCACGTCGAGGTGAGACCCGCAAGAAGACGTGGTCGCCATCCTCGAACTCCAGTGGCCTCCGCCTCCTGTCAGCATATGACTTCTGCCGGCTCTGAGTTGTCCTCATCCACTCCTGGATGTCCTGGACCTTCTCTGTCGTGGCCTGGACCATCTCTGGTCCCACCAGTGCTGACTCCCCAGGGTCTGTCCAGCACAAAGGAGATCTACAAGGTCGGTCGTACAACGCCTCATACGGTGCCATCCCGATGGTGGAGTGGTAGCTGTTGTTGTACGCAAACTCCACCAAGGGTAGGTGGTCCTCCCAGCTACTACCAAAGTTGAGGACACATGCGCGGAGCATGTCCTCGAGATTCTGAATGGTCCTCTCCGTCTGACCATCCGTCTGAGGGTGAAAGGCTGTGCTCAGACGTAGCTGTGTCCCGAACGCCTCCTGTAACCCCTTACAAATCCGGGAAGTAAAGTGAGCATGTCGATCGGAGATGATAGATGATGGCACACCGTGGAGCCACAAAATCTCTTGAACGTAGAGACGTCCCAAGCTCTCCACTGAGCCCTACTCTCTGATGGGTAAGAAATGTTCCGACTTGGTGAGTCGGTCAACAATTACCCAGATGGAGTCGTGACCTCTGGAAGTGCGTGGAAGTCCAGTCATGATGTCCATAGATATGCCGTCCCACTTCCACTCCGGAACCTCCAAGGGCTGTACCAAGCCTGCTGGTACCTGATGCTCTGCCTTCACCTGCTGACAGGTGAGGCATCGAGAAACGAACTCTGCTACTACCTTCTTCATGCCCGGCCACCAGTGCTGTCGTCTGAGGTCCTGGTACATTTCGCCACTCCAGGATGTACCGCCAAAGGAGAAGTGTGAAACTCTCTTAGCACTTAATCTGGCAAAGAGACTAGTACCATGGTACGTTCTCTGAAAATGATGTCGTGCTCTGCTCCAAGGGAGAAACCATCAGGTGCCTGTCCCGAGGATATCTGTGCACGCCGTGTCTCACAGTCAGCATCATCACGTTGTGCCTCTCTGACCCGCTGCAGTAGTGGAGGAGTGACTGTGAGAGACTGAAGGAAGGCTGCTCCATCTCTATCCACGAAGGATATCTACAAAGAGGCTAGCTGCTCTGTCGCCTCTTCAAGTAGTTGAATGCCCGTCCTCCTGCTGAGGGCATCGAATACTACGTTCCCCTTCCCAGGAGTATAGACTATCTCAAAGTCATAGTCCTGGAGGAACTCGAGCCATCGCCGCTGTCTCAGGTTCAGGTCCTTCTGCGAGAATATATACCTGAGACTCTGATGATCGGAAAAGATTGTAAAGCGCTCGCCCATCAGATAGTGTCGCCATGTCTTCAGAGCGAAGACCACTACTGCTAACTCCAGGTCATGGGTAGCATAGTTCTGCTCATGCGGCCTCAACTAACGTGATCCAAAGGCGATCACTGCCCGTTCCTGCATTAGAACACATCCAAGTCCGGTCCCTGATGCATCGCAGTAGACTACGTACACTACTCCCTCCTTAGGCAACCTCAAGATAGGTGCGCTGGTCAATCTCTATCTCAGCTCCTGGAAGCTCTGCTGACATCTGTCTGACCACACGAAGGGTTTCCCCTTATTCGTCAAAGCTGTGAGTGGTGCCGCAACTCTAGGGAAGTCTGGCACGAATCTCCGATAGTATCCAGCTAGTCCCAAGAAACTCCGAACCTCAGTCACGGTCCTGGGTGGCTCCCATGCTAACACAGCCTCGATCTTCGCAGGATCCACTGCAACTCCCGCCTCAGAGATAAGGTGTCCCAAGAAGTGGAACTGACGTATCCAGAACTGGCACTTCGAGAGCTTACCATAAAGCTGGTGCTCTCGGAGTGTGTCTAGTATAACTCACAAGTGATAGGCGTGCTCCTCCTCAGTCGTAGAGTAAATCAGAATGTCGTCGATGAAAACCACGACAAACCGATCGAGGTATGGCTGAAAGATCCTATTCATGAGAGCCATGAACACTTATGGAGCATTGGTTACACCGAAAGGCATAACCAAGAACTCATAGTGGTCATACCGACATCTGAAGGCCGTCTTCTGCACATCCTCTTCTCTAACTCTGAGCTGATGATAGCCTGACCTGAGGTCTATCTTCGAGAACCACCGTGCTCCCTTGAGCTGATCAAAGAGGTCATCAATCCTCGGTAGCGGATACTTGTTCCTCACCGTCACCTGGTTCAGGCGACGATAGTCAACACAAAGCCGCAGGCTCCCGTCCGCCTTCTTGGCGAACAAAATCGGGGAAGCCCAGGGTGAAACACTGGGTCGGATGAACCCCTTGCCCTGCAAGTCCTCTAACTGTACCCGTAGCTATCGAAGCTCAGCGGGGGCCATCCGATATGCTGGAGTGGATATCGGGGCTGTCCCGGGGTACAAGTCAATATAAAAGTCTACCTCTCTGCGAGGAGGTAGCCCTGGAACGTCGTCGGGAAAAACGTCTGCAAACTGATCCACCACTGCAGGAAAACCAGGACTCCGCACGTCAACTGCTCCAAGGATGAGGCTAGCTAACTGATGAGTGATGGGCTGTCCTCTCCCTCGCGGAAGTCCATCCTATGCTGCTAAGGCTCCCTTCTCGCCGGTGAAGGTGAACCTACTCCCGTCGGTGCGTACACATCGCACCTTGCGCCTAAAACAGTCAATATGTGCATGGACCGTAGATAGAAAATCCATGCCCAAGATGACGTCGTAAGGCCTCGACGCTGCTACAAGAAGATCCCAGCCGAAGCTCTCGCCTCCTAGAGTAAGATCACACTACCGGCACCAGTGCGTAATCGTCGAGTCTTCTCCCGTAGGAGTCTCTAGCCGTAAGGATCGAGCCAACGGCTCTGTCGGAATCTCCGAGCTCCGAATAAGGGCAGCGGCTATGAAAGAGTGACTCGCTCCTGTGTCTATAGGTACTGCAGCAAGGGTGGAATAGACACAGATAGTACCTCGAATCATCTCGGGTGCGCCGTGGTCGTAGGCCTCTGCTGCCTGGAGCTGTGCCAGTCTCTGCCCGCCAGCTCCCTGTGGTCGGGGTGGACCTCCTGGTGGTGGTGGTGGCAGAGCCTCAAAGCGTCGCCCACCACCTGCTGCTCGGCCAGCTCCTCTGCCTCGTCCGACTCCTCCCTGTGGACCACCACGGTCGACCCTCTGCCTCTGCCTCGGTGGTCCCTCAACCGACTGCTTCTCCTCGGCATGGCGGGTCGGGCAATCACGAGCCATGTGGCCCTGCCCGCCGCACGAGTAGCACTGTCTGCCTCTCGAAAGACTGGCTCCTCGTTGTGTGCCTTGCACTGCTGAGCCAGTGCCCTGAGGTCGTCCGCCCGAAGGTCTGGTCTGTCTGGACCCCTGAGTCATCCGTCGACTGCCTGCTGCAGATGACTCTGCCACGTGTCGCCCTGCGGTGGGTCGTTGCGCTGGTGTAGACTCAGCAAGGAAGCTCTCGATCAGAAGGGCCCTCTCCAGTACTCCTGTCTGAGTCGGTTTGCTGAGGGAGATCAGTGATTCCCTGATCTCGTGTCTCAAACCCTGCTCGAAGGTCCGGGCCCGGAAGAATGGGTCTCGTACCATGTCGGTCGAGTAGCGCGAGAGATCGGTAAATCTCGCCAAGTACTGAGCGACAGTCATGCTGCCCTGCCGCAGCTGAAGAAGCTCCTGGATACGCACCGCACGAAGGGTGGCTGGGACGAACTCCGAGCGGAAGAGGCTCTCAAAGTCCGTCCAAAGTAGAGATGCCTCATCGTGCACCTGGAGCATCAAACTCCACCATCATCCTGCTGCTGCGTGTAGTAGGCTCGCAGCGAGGATCACCACGAGGTCTGCTGGTGTCCTCACTAGCCTAAACACACGTACCACTACCTCCAGCCAGTCCTCGGCTGCCTGGGGATCCGTCTCCCCGCGAAACCTGGGTGGTCGCTGGCACTGAAACTCATGCAGTGCGCTAAGGCGACGTGCATCGTCAGCGGCTGGCGCTGGAAGCATCGGGGTCTCGGCGGGTAGTGCTGCCGTCGGTGCCACTGCTAACAAAGGGCCCTGCACCGAGGCCTCGTCGCTCGGTGGGCTGTCGTCACGCTCGACTCTCGGAACCCTAGCTGGCTGCCGTCGTGGGGCCATCCTGAAAAAGAAACAAGTGCGCCACGGTCAGAACAGTATACCTGGTGAGCTGATATAAGTAATCACAAAGAAAACTTGAAACACACACGCAATCAATGTTTTCGGGCATTAAGTCGGAAATCAGAAGTCAGGGTCCTGGTGTACGGATACGTCGGCCGCCGCACCAACACTGGACTCCCTGGACTGATAACCACACTCAATACGCTAAACATTATTGCTTCACATAGAAAAGATCAGAGTTTGCGGTAGAACCGAACTCCTCTGATACCAATTTGTCACGACCCGCCCTCGAGGTCCGTGCCGTGACTACCCCAAGCACGCCTTCCATAGGCCAGGGGCTGGCGACTAGCACCAAGGCGTAAATCCCGGTAAAAAGGGAAGGCATTTCCTTTGTAAAGTAAACAAACACCACAGAGTAAGCAAGCGGAAAGTAAACACTAAGCAAAAGCAAAGTACAACTGAAAGTGCGGAAAAGTAAATGGGCCAGTATACAAACCCAAACTGAAAGTAAAGTACAACTCGAAAGGGAAAACATCAACTGAAAAGTAAAAGCCACTACACCGAGCTGTCCCCTGGAAATCCCACCTGAAGGGTGGGTACAGATAGCTCCACTGCTCCACGGGTCCCGCCGTCCGCTCCGAGCACGTCCCGCCCAGTGGTCCACCTCCAGGTACCGTCCTGCTCTGCAAGCCTCAGCTAAGATCAACGCTATCCGTCGTCTGCAACCAACACAATGTAGTGCGGGAAAAGCCCGTGCAGGGGGTGAGTATAAGCTACTCAGTAGGGACACCGAGACCCCTGAAGGTCTCTCAAAATCCACAAAGGATAAACCACGAAGAAAGGTACAATCACGAAGTAACAACCGACACAGCTTAGGTATATGCCCATACATATACCTAAGTCATCAATTTCAAATACGCTCCAACCTCCGAGCCCAAGTACAACTCAGTTCACACAGGAAAGTAAACGTATTCCACACAGGAAAGCAAAACGTAATCCACACAGGATAGCACAACACAATCCACAGAGGAAAGCAACAGGATTCAGCTCACACAGGTATACTTCTTCGAAAGAAGATAAAGATGATCTATGATCCATCTAAGTCGTCGGACCCAAGAAGGATCGATAGGTATCTAACCCCCGCAAAAGACCCACACAGGATCGGGCCCACGTTGGACCTGTAGGCGCTGGTTCACACAGGACCGCTGAGCGCAAAGACCCATACAGGATCAGACCCACACAGGATCGGGCCCACACAGGACCTGTAGCACTGATCCACGTAGGATCGCTGAGTGTTGTTGTCGTCGTCGTCGAATCCACACAGGATCTATGTACTGTCGTCGTCGCAGTCACAGTAGCAGTAGTAGCAGAAGTAGTCACAGTAACAGTCGCAGCCAGCACTAGGTTTCCCGCACACAGCAAGCTCGTTCGGAGGGTCCGCTCCACGAGCCGAGAGGCTGATACATCAACTGTCATAAAGTCCAGAGTTGATGTATCCAAAAGTTCCGTATCGTCAACAGGAACTCAACGCAACAGACGGCGCGTCGATCGGACGCCCGGTCTGAGAGTTATTGGCATTTTCGTCTCCGGGGCCCGGTTGGTTTTTAAGGCAAAACCAACCCGACCATACTCCACCTGCGTCCAAACCTCGGGCGGAGTATGCCAAAAGATCCGTCTCACTAAGAGGAACTCAACAAAGCTGACGGCACGTCAATCGGACGTCCGTAGCTCAAGATATGAGCGTTTCCGCTCCGAAGGCCCGGTTGGTTTCGTGAACGAACCAACCTGGCCGAAGTCAAAGTGTTCCGAAACTTTGAGTGTGATATACCGAAACTACCGTCTCGATCCAAGGATCGCGTTGCCGCAGACGGTTCGTCATTCGGAGTTCCGTGGCTCAAGTTATGGCCAAAAGACCGAAACCGTCTTGAAAACGGGAGGTCCGGGTCCGGGCCCACCCGGCCCGACCCCCCCCCCCCCGGGTCGGCCCGGACCGGCGCGGCGGCGCGGCTTGGCGCCGCTGGGGTCACGCGCGGGGGGCTAAGCCCTCGCTTCCAGCAGATGGCGGCACGGCTTTTAGCCGCGCCTTTGGAAACCCCCCCCTCGTGGGGGGCCTGCTTTGAAGAGGACCGGGGGGCCGCCTGCCCCCCTCAAGGAAACCGCCCCCCAATTAAATGGGGGGGCTTTTGAACGCTGGCAGGGGGAATTAAATTCCCCCGGATGTTAACCATTCGGCCGGCCACCTGGCCAGCCGGTTTTTCTCCAACGGGACGGGCAAACCGGTCCCCTTTCCGGCTTCCGATGCTGGCGGCCCGGCCGCCGGTCTTCTCGTCCCGCCGCGGCCCGGAACCGGCCGCGGTGTTCGTCGTCCGGCGCGGGGCGACGGCACCGCGCCCCTCCGTCGTGCCTTTGATTCCCTTCGACACGGCGCGACAGCATCGCGTTCTTGATCATCCTTCCACGGCGCGGCGCGACGGCGCCGCGCAATATAATCGTGCGAATATCCGCGTGGTGCGACGGCACCACGCCATCTTGTTTCACCCGCAAGATAAATCAATCAAGAACAAAGGAGGGGGTTCGGCCGTGTTCATGTGGTCTGGCCCCCCACACGTTAAACAATAACACATATTTAAAATCCTCATGTTAGTCATGCTAGAACCACGAACATGGATAAAATAAATAAATAAATAATCAACAACAACCCCTACAATGGGTTCAAGCTCGAAGATTGTCAACGACCCGCGGAAGACAACGTCGCGGAGGTCGGGCGTCGCGGTAATCATTCGTCAAATCCGTTGACGAAGAGGTACGTCCGAAGAGGTATGTCGTTGGCGAATCTTCGTATGCCAATGAAGGAAGTCCGAGGAGGAAGCGGCGTTCCCTTTCGTTGACACGGAAGAAGAAGAAGAGAGGAGCTGCGTTCTTCGTCGGAGCTTGAGCGTTCTTCGTCAAGCTTGAGCGTTCTTCGTCAAAGCTTGAGCGTTCTTCGTCAAAGTTTGAAGAAGAAAGAAAATCTCTCAAATCCTCTCAAGATGGCTAAATGAATCTAACCAAATAAAATAAGCTAAGAGCTTATTTTATTAACTCAACCAAACCTTTTTGAATTTCAAAGGTTTGAAAAAGTTAAAAAACTCAACCTAATTAATAAGATAAGTTGTCAAAACATTTAAAGAGGGGTTAAAGGGAGTTTTGGGAGAAGTTGAAAAGTTGGGTTTCGTGTGGGCCCCACCACACTTAATCCTCCCAAGGGAGGTTACGTGGATGTGGGTCCCACCTTTAACTCCCTTTGGGAGAAGTTAACTAACATAAAAATAAAATAAAAAGTGTTCCACATTTTTATTCAATTTTTTATAATTCTCCCAAAAATTAACTTTCGTCCCGCAATAAACGCAACTTCGGAAAAGGACTCCTTAAGCGAATATCGGCGTTGCTAGTTCATCGGTGTCCTCGGATTTCAATTCCGAGCACCGGATCAAAAGTTAGAAATTCCCGCTCGTTCGTTCACTGAACGTACCCGAGCCAAACTTCGGAAATTGATTCCGGGCACTCCGGGCCTCGGAATCAGGTGCCGTCTGAAACCGCGCTCTTGTAAAATTCCAAAGAAAATTAAGAAAAAAATTTCCCTTGAATTTTACGGGTCTTTACATTAAACCTTCTGGCCCCTCATCCTGGATTATGGTCCAGTCTATATGACCTTAAAAAAATAGCCCATAGTCTGTGCAACATGATTTTAAATTATTATCCCCAATCCAGGAAGTATGAATTTAAAACTATGTGCATATTCTGGGTCAAACGACATTAAACAATTCCATTCATTGTCTGATTTTGTGTGATGTAAAATTTCAAGGCATTCCAGGTCCTCACCAGAGAGGTCCTATTTGGAATAAATTTTGATCTCTGATCAGACCAATGAACCCACCTAATGTGTTTTCACCATGTTCAAATAATTTCAAGAATTTTGGAATTAATTCAAATGACCCATCACTCCACCCTCCATAATTTGTGTGACCCTTATTCGGATCCTAGTCCTCTTTTATGTTCGAGGGAACCCCCTAAAAGTATGGATGCTCAGCCCATGGATCGCCTACTATCTTGGGCTAATGTTCTGAAAAGGCAATGGATTACATTTTGAGTCAGGCCCCTTATTTCAGACATGGTTAGTGCTCAGCCCAATTTTTTTCCCATGTCAGTCTAACGCAATAGGGATGTTATGTTTTGAACAAAATAAAAAGTTATCTTTCATTATCATGCCACCCTCACAACATTACTAATTTTGTGGATCATGATTCACACTTTACACTCCCTTTTGTTCTGATTAATTCTAACTCCCCTGGCGTTTCCTCACTCGTGCACTAGAACACATTTGGAAAATGGATATTCGAATGTTCTGAGACCTTCATCCTCTAGTAATGCCTCCCTCTTTCTTCTTGGAAGTCAATAATTTTTGTTCAACCATTGGATTCCCAAATCTTGGTTGGAACTCTCACATTCGGGTGGAATAATGAGGTGGTCATCCCTTTTTTCTCACATCGGGCCCGACCCACGTGAGCTTTGGGATTGATCGCCAGATGTCTCACGAATGTGAAAGATATGTATTAGGACAAAAAGAATAATAGAAATCATTCATGCATCCATCATAAACAATTAAATCATGAAATTGCATCCAATGGTTTACAAGAATCACAGCACTTGAGGATCAACCCCTCCCATGGATGGGTTGACCCCTTCAAAAGAGCGTTGTAGCTTCACCACTCTCTAGATTATGCCATCCAGGATTCGTTGTTGCATGTTGAGTTCCTTATCCTACTTGTCTGAAAAGGGGCGTAGTTATTTAGATGCAATCCAGGCCTACTTATCGTTGCTATGGACGATATCCATCTCCTTGGAGGCTTGCTTCGTCCGTTTTTTGGTGTCTTCCAGCTAGGCCTTCAATCGTAATATATGTTCCAATTGTGGGATGATAAATCGGAATTCTCATCTGCCTGAACCTGCAGCCGTTGAATCTCATTTTCACTCTCATGGCGCCTCTTGATGTTCACCGCTTTTCTCTACTACCAACTCACACCAAGGCCACAATCATATTCTCTATTATTATACACCATGAGATCTCATAGGAGTATGTGAGGATGATTGGCATCCACTCCCCCAACACATAGTTCATGCAGCTAGGACCGAAGTCTCCCCATCTGGTCTATCCACTGTGATTGAGGGGTCTCATCGATGAAGCACTTGATCAGTTTTCAGGACAGGCGACGGGAAATTTTTCTATCCTCCTCATCAGAGGTCATATCTTCCTGATCTGTAGGGTAGGGAAGTTCATATGCAGGGAACACCCCCAGGAACTCATCAGCTGGGTCTTCTTCATGTGAAAGATCATGTAGCTCAGGATCCATGTTGTCTGTTTGATCCCCGTCATTGGATTCCACCTCAATGACTTCAGGTGTGGTCCTACTGACAGTACCACCTCTGATTGGGAGCACCGCAACTTGGTCATTCTGGGTGTCAGCATCCAAACCATTGGCATAACTCTGGGAAAGGTGTCTCCGGGACCTACAACCAACCATTCCCACACGGCCCACACCATTTGAAGAGCTGTGGATATGAAAAGTGCATGGATGTTAGTTGACCAGATCGATGGATGATGGTTACAAATTCCATAAATAAGACATACATAGATCAAATAGTCAGTCTCGCTCCATAGTTTGTTTTTCATTTTGACCCTGAGGTGTGGATCTCCATATACTGTTGGGTGATCTGAAAATTACGGAAGAACCGCCTTGGGTGTCGTTACCCCTCTAAGTGCGGTAATCGTTGTAGACATGGGCTCAGATCCCAAAGTTCCCACAGTTACATATACTATTGGGTGGGACCGGGTTTTTAATATGAGACCCTTCTATATAGTTCAAATGTTAGTAAGGAGTCCTAAGTGACTCAGATTAAGACTCTGGGGAAGTGGTCTAGGGTTTTACATCGAGAGCCTCCACAAATTCTTCAAGATACAGGTCTGAATTTCCAACCTCACCATCCACTAGAGGACTCTCTATGCTGGGCTCCTCCCCCAGGTGGTCTCATTTGATTCTTCTGGTAGAGGGGTGTTCTCTCTTAATTCTATAGATGACAAATTCGAAGGGGATGTTCGATCCAGCAACACCTTTACCTCATCCTTCATTGGACGTGGGGCACCCCGGGAGATCCCAAAGACCTCCATCTTAGCCAGGTATTTATCCCCCTCTGTCTGGGATACTGCAAAGTTGGCCTGAACAGGGATAATCCCTAGCAAATCCATCCTGATATGGTTCAGGTGTTTCCACATCTCGGACGGGCTGAGGAATTTCCTGTTGGCATCCCAGATGTCCCAAGCCTCCTGGAAGACAGCATTGTCCAGCAAGTCTATATGGTGCAGTCTCTTCCCTAGATCCCAAGTGGATATCCTTCAAAACCCCCGGGATGGACTCCCCTCAAAATAAAAATGTCCATCTAGGACCTTTGGATCCACTATTGTTGCCTCCCTTTCGACTGTTGCAGGCCTCGCTGCCACTGCAGCCCCGCCACTAGGATATGTCCTCTCCAACTTCTAGCCCCAACCTCAAGGATGGGGAGGCACCTCGTCACTAGCCCAGATAGTTTTCTTCTTCAACATCTCCCCCAGGTAGGCTGCCCCTCTAAGATCTTGGTGTAATCCTTCACCATCATGAAGATAGTTGTGGGCATAGTTAGCTCATTCTGCATCTTCCCATCCTCTCACGTGAACATGAGCCATAGCTTCCACATCACACACGGGTGATCCTTGTGGTGGACCCCCACATAGAATTGCAAGGTCTGCTGCTGCATACACCGAAACGGTCTCGTGAAATAGTGTGGGGTGTACAGCTCGCTGAGAGACACACGGTTAACCCGCACCACCATGACTCCACTTCGAAAGGCCACAAGGTAGGACCGATGATCTTCCGTTCCCTAACTGTCATCAATGTACACACCTGTTGGCAACCGGAACAGGTGGAAGTTGAACTCGTCTTCCTTCCAGACCCAATTCAGCACCAACTTTGGGGTCATATTGGTCAGAAATATCACCACAAAATTTAAAATGTCCTGGCATAAATTTGATCTTAGAGGGTAAATGGTGTTTGGATACTCCTAGACACACTTGACATGCGCCGCTATCCACCCAAACAGATGGTGAAACAGACCGTATATCCTCTCCGTCTTCTTCTCCTCAGTGATATGACACAACATCTTATACAACATATAGATCATTGGGATCCCAAGGTTGACCCATTCTCCAATCGCTAACATGGACTCAATAATGAACATGGTCAGTCTCACTCCCATGTTCATGTCCCTCACTATCCAGATCCAACCATAGATAATTTCCATGGTGAATACAGCAAACCTAACCACTGGTTGCTACTCGATATTGATGTTGAATCCTGAGGTTTTCCACTGTCTATCCTCCAAGATCCGCTAGTATGAGTTCTCCTTGCCCCGTTGATCCCCTTTTGGGAAGGTCTGAATTCTCAAAGGGAACTTTCCATCTTCTGGTAAATTCAGGAACTTCTTGAACCACCATTTGAAATGGGCGTCCCTCACGGACTGTTTTTTCCACCCCCGGCACCAGATCCATAATTTCCCATTGCAATGGTGGCATTTTTTCTTGATCCTCCCATGAATTCCCAATAGGGAGGAACTCATAATACATCTCCCCCAGTATAGGGAACCCTGAGATATAGTGTAGGTCCCAGAGACTAATGTTGACCTCTCCATGGTGAAAATGGAAAGTGTTGGATTGTGACGACCATCTGCTCAATAGATCTAGCATCAACTACTTTAGTGGGTAGATATGGAATTGGGAGGCCCATGATTCCTCGTACATGCCCACTCGCCTCATAACTACCCCAAACTCCTCACACGAGGCACATACCTAGTAGTCCCAGGCCCAATCATCCAGGAAATTGCTGCCCTGGCATAGATCCCACTCATTGGTCCACCGCTTCCCTGGGTTCCTCAGTGTCGCCTTTAGGATAATGTTGTACAATGAGTGAGATTTCCCTAGCTGTAGCACATTCCCGTAAATGTCATTCACTTGTTTTTATAGGCAATCAGCGTTAACGGATGTGAAGTCCTCCCAAGTATGGTCGCCGGCCACCTGAAACCACTAGCGATGGCACGACGTGCTCCTCAACCAGTAAGTCAGATCATCCCTTCTCGCTTCTGGAATAAATATGTCATCTCTCATACCAAATCCATACAGAGGTAACCTTTTACAGATTGGGTAGTTATTTTTACTCTCTGACAATAGCTCTACCAGAGAATTGTGATCTGAATGGCTTCGAATGAATTCCCTAATACCTAAGTTATTCACCATCTCTTCCATCTAAGCAGCATCTGTAATGACCCACCTGTAATATTCCAGGTGATCCATGAAGTTATATGAATTTGGACACTTATTTGTTATGGTCCATGCTGCTCATTCTGAGAGCTCTTTCATGGAGCTCATTCGTAGAGTTCATTCACGGAGCTCATTCGCGAAGCTTGTTCACAGATCTCAGTCCCAGCTAGAAATAGTGGAGCCCTGCCCCTGACCTAGCATACACAATCCATAGAGTGCACCCTTGTAGAGTCAAAGGACTCTCTATGTGTTGTGAAGCCGAAGGAATGTTTCGTAGAGAGAAATAACGTAGTGCAAAAAGCTTCTTTAATCTATAGAAATATCTCCAAAATACGGAGATGAGAAAAAAAAAGATATATTTCAACATCCCCTATTTATAGGAAAATAATCCTTGTGCATCGCGGCATGTCTGGACATGATGATATCTATGGTGCTCTCATCTCATGAGTCGCCCCTCCACCTCACGAACCTCCTAGGTGAGCCTTATTTGCAATTGAACAAAAAGTTTTGGCGATTGACCCTCAGACTTAGACACTCGTTTTCTTCTCTACTTCAGGTCTGAGGGGGGTCATTTGTTCAAGACAAAATATGTGTAGAGGAATCCAACCCAAAGAGGAAATACACTCCTTTGAGTTTTCCTCATGAAGCCTATTCACGGAGCCCCAAAACCCCATTCTATTCACGGAGCCCAAAAGCACCTCGTCCAGTGGGAAGTCGCCACCATTGCAAAATCCACCGCAAAAAAAAAAGAGGTGGGAGGCTCCGTGATCCAAAAGGCGTTTGTGAAGCAACCATAGAGAAAAGACACGGGAGGCTCCGCGATCCGAAAGATGTTTGGGAAGCCGTCGCGGAGCAAAGAGGTGGGAGGCTCCACGATCTTGAAGACATTTTCAAAGTCGTTGTTGAGCAAAGAGGTGGGAGGCTCTGCGGTTAAGACAATGTGCCTCATGGATTCATGTTGAGTGATCCCTTATTTATGCTACCTCTTGCCTATAAATATCGGGCTCCCATTGAGCCCAAAGGACAAATCCTCTGACCTTTCTCTTTCTCAACTATAAAATTGTGATGTAATTTCTACTCTGTGAAAAATAAGCTATTCGGGGTACTTTAGCATCATAAAGTGCCTTTCCTTTGGCTTAAACCGAACCCCTCTTCAATTTGGGATTCCCTTAACGAAGCCTACAATCCTTTGAAAAGGAAGGATATCCCTAAGGGGACTCAGGTCTTCAAAAATCACTCTTTCTTTGAAAAGTACCATCCATGCACAAGTGAACCACATGTTAAGGCAGGGTCACTCTGCTTCACAAGGCACACTACTTAATGGTGCTTTGCCTTGCTAGGCACCTTTACATCACGAAGACATACTATGTGAGAGACTTTCTTATTCACGAAGCAACCTCCTTGTGCACCTATGACCTATTCCTAGGCTAGGACACCCCAATTCATGAAGCATACACCTTCACAGATCCCCTCCACTACATGGAGCACCAAATCTTCACAAGGCCTCTTCCTGTCAACCCCTATGTTCTGCAAACACTTTTTCCATATGACCCCCCAGGTCTGTTGGGCGGTGATTTACGTTGCCTTTCCTAGCCTTATACTTCTTCACATAGGAACACTAATTGATATTGTTTCTTCTCGCAACCATGCTAACATGGACCCCTCAGTGGATCACTCCACGACACCCCCTCACAAAAGCATTGTTGATGCCTTCCATTCCCCAAGGGCGGGTCGGTATTAGTTATGTAAGTCCTAGGGGTGTGGAGTGAACCCACCTTGTCCGAGATGTAGGTTGTTAAACTGCCAATCACCATCATCCTCGGAAAATGACATTAAACTTTGGCCTCACCCCATGCCTTCTATGTGGGGTACCCCACCTCATAAATTCTCTACGCCTTCTAATCTTCACAGGAGTGAGATCTTCCTCACATGGAATGAGATCCTATTTGATGGAGCGACGTCTATCTGTAGGAAGGGAAACAATATCGGTGTAACCCCTAGCCATTCTTTTAGGAGGTAGAACCTCTGCTCCTCCTATCTTCTTTGGTGAAAAAGACTAAGAGATGAGAGGGGCATAGGGATCCTCGATTCCTTGTCCCTCTCCCTCTGGGCTTTGTCTCCAAAGGGCCTCCATCATGGATTAAGTACCAATCACTATCATCATGGACCTCTAGCCACGCATAAGCCCAGGTTTCCTCTTTAGACCACTAACCATGTGTAAGCCCCCTTCCCCCAACCATGGAAACACCTTTCATGACTTTATTGTCAGGCCCTTGTTGCCTCTGGTTTCTCACACCAAGCATGACTCCCATGGGATTAGAGTAAGCATCGACCACGACATCATATCTGGGACATCTCAGTGTATAAGCCCCAAACTATCCCGAACTGTGAGTGATTTGATCATTTCCATGGAAAGGTACGTAAGAAGCCACCCAGAGGTTCAAACCCAACACCTCCATTGGTTCCAACCCTTTCACATTGGTTCATCGTCGTCCCTCATGATGTTAAACTGTATCCACCATCCCAAACTACATGGTATTTGATATCTATCTACTAGGAAATGTACATAGGAAGCCTCCCATACGTTCAATAACAACACCTCCATTGGTTCTGACTCCTTAATATTGGTTCACCTTTTCACTATATGAAGTTAAACTACATTGCTCCTACCAAACAACAAGGAATTTTATCCTTTTCAAGGCAAGGTACATAGGAATCATCCCTGAGGTTCAAGCTCAACATCTACTTGTCCGGATCCCCTTCAAGTATATTCACCTTCGCCCCTGATGACGTTAAATTTTATTACACCTACTAAAATACATGGAATTTGACCCTTGCCAATACAATGTACATAAGAAGCCTTCCTGAGGTTAAAGCCCGACAACTACTTGTCCCATCCCCCTTCACGTCAGTTCCCCTCTATCTCGTATGATGTTAAACTTTATTCCTCCTACTAAACTACATGTACTTTGATCCTTTCCAATGGAAGGTATGTAAGAAGCCTCCCTGAGGGTCAAGACCAACACCCACTTGTCCCAACTCCCTTTACATCTGTTCACCTTCAACCTATATAAATTTAAACGGCATTCCCCCTACTGAACTACGAGGACTTTGATCCTTGCCAAGGCAAGGTATGTAGGAATCCTCCCTGTTGTTCAATCCCAATACCTACTTGTCCTGACCCCCTTCAAATTGGTTAAACATCATACCATATGATGTTAAACATAATTCCTCTTACAGAACTACATTGACATTGAATATTTCAAATATAAGGTACGTAGGAAGCCTCCCTGAGGTTCAATCCCAACACCTATCTATCTAGAACCCCTTCAAGTCGGTTCATCTTTGTCCCGTATGACATTAAACTGCATTCCTCCTACCAAAATATGTGGAATTTGTTTCTTGCCAAGGAAAGGTACATAGGAATCCTCCGTGAGGTTCAATCCCAACACCTACTAGTCCTGACCCCATTCACGTCAGTTCACCAAAAATCCCAACCACATCATGTCAGTTTACCCTCATCTCGCATGACGTTAAAATGTACGCCCATTTTCCTCCAGCACGATGTTTAACTATACCAATTAGAACAACATGGGATTTGATCCATGTCTCCTAGGTAGGGTATGTAGGAAGCCTTCCTTAGGTTCAACCCCATCCAGTGGTAATCCTTTGTGACCCCATCTAGTGGTAATCCTTTATGACCCCATATGACAGTAAGCTATTGTACCCCATCTAGCAGTAAGCCTTTGTGATCCCCAATCGACAGTAAGCCGTTGTGATCCCCAATCGATGGTAATCCCTTGTTATCCCGAATCGACAATAAGTCGTGTTCCCCAACTAATGGTAATTCGTTGCACCCCATCAATTGACAATACGTCATTGTATTCACCTTTGTTGGGACCCACATCTCTGGTCCTCCCCTCGAGCGGTAGGCCAACCCCGGGCTGCTAACTACACCTAAGTCCCAGTATATCATCGGGTCTTTATCCTATGTGTAAACATTGATTCTATATCCCTCTCATAAACTATGAGGAATTTGATTCCCTACCACCAGGATATGTAGGAAGTCTCTTGGAGACTCAATCCCAACATCATCGTTGCTCTTACGACAATTCCACATCATTCTCCATCCACACTCAATTATCCATACCCATTCTGATTTGTACCCTGGCAGCCACATCTTGGTCAGATCATATCATCAACCTTCTCGTAGCTCCCATTAGAAATCGGGCTGCTAACCATATGTTATCCTCAACATTAGTATTCCATCTAGGGGGTTTCACTCATCTGATCCACTCCTATCAGTGTTCTGATTAGTTTGATCCGTCTCCTCTAGATGTTAAACCCGCATCATGACTTTTCTTAAGCATGGGAAGCTGATCCAAACCTCATAGACATGCATGTGGCATATAATTCATTGCATTCGATGGGGGATTCCTCGAGCTTCCATGGCCTCGAGAAGCCCTGTCATAAGAGGAAGAAACCCAGACGCGCCAGTGTTCCCCTGTCCAGACACACCAGGGATGTCCAATGTGACTACTCCCTTGACCGGAGGTTGCTTCCCTGACTAGAATCCTTGGAATTTTCTAATATAAGTAGTGTAATTATCCAGTGTCCATGAAGACATGGAACTATGTTGAGTTTCACGAACAAAGTCTTAAGTCTATGAGGGAGACCCGAACTAGGTAATGAATTCCGAGGAGGAATCCATGGAAGGATAAACTTACATCCCAATATCCTGTTTCGATCAAGGAAAAAACATCCATGAACAAGCGACGAATGATGTCCACCTTTGGAAAGTGGGAATGCGGGGCAAAAAAGCAGTGCATCCTCCAAAAGAGATGGATGCACACCCTAGTTAAAGCATCGGAAGATAATTGGCCTTCCCAAATGGAATCACTATAAACTCATTATGATTTAAAATCATACATAATGTTTTCATCTGTATAAGTTCTATTTTGACCCTCAATTGGCGATATTTAGAATGAGGGTCAATATTTTAAACGAATTGAGCTTCATACAGTTTATCGAATAAGCCATAAATATAGGTTAGATGGTACTTATTATTTATCATGATGTGAAGGAGTACTCATTAAATAATTAAAATACACATTAAACTATCTTTATTTATAACACAAATTAAAGGATCACCCCATGTTGATATAATTTAGCATTGTATCCGTAATCTAGATTAATTTTTATTAGTTCTATATTTACTACAACTCAATTGGATACATTATATAATGATAAAATTAAATTATTATATCACTCTATATAAGTAATATTTAAAAATCAACATCATGTTTTGTTGAAAGAGTTTAAAAGTATTTTAGAAATACATTGAAAATTATCATAACAATACACATATATTTAATGTTTAATTTATCCCACACCATTTCAGATAAAGAACATTCATGAATGGGTATTAAGACATATATAATTGGATTTATTTTCAATGTAACTTCAGATTGATAATTTTATTGATATAAAATTATAGATTTATACGAAATATAAAATTAAACTTTACTTACATAGAAATTGAAATGATATTCATAAAATGAGTGTTATCAATTTTCAATATTACATAAAGTTAAAATAAATGGGGGATAAAAAAAATTGGATGCTCAGTCTCAAAAATATTTCTAAGATATGTGTTATATGTAATAGATGTGATCATTATACGACTAAGCATTTTCAATGATAATTCAACATCTAATACTTTAGGTGGTGATGCGATACCATTATAAAACTATTAAAATATAATAAAGTGGGAATAAAAAAACAAATAAATTATTTTCAACACTATATTGGAAGATATGTGTACCCTTCCTCACTTAATTCTAATGATCCACTTCAAGGATTATGATCACATAATCATTCCCTTTGTATCATGGATTAAATAGTTTATGAAATTAACTATTGAATCAACTGATGGATTCATTATTTTATTTTTATAATATATATAACCCTTTTAATCCTAAAATTATAGTTATTATTGTGAATTTAGTGTAGATATACCCCCATTTATTTCATTGGATAACCTTTTAATATCACTTCTTCATTCAATTACAAGGTGGCCTTCATATCCACACATAAAACATTTACCAATCCATCGATGGAATTTTCAACATTTCTTCTTTCTATACATTCAACATTAAGAAAAATAAATTTCATCTCTTCCAAGGATTTTATTATTTTAAAATCCTCATAGATCCATCGTTCTTTTCTTTCTTAAACTAATAGTATAAATAGACTCTCTACTCTATATTTCAACCTTTAGAGAACATCGAATGATTTCTTTATAGCAACTAGAGTACCTAATAGATAACACCTATCAGATACTTGGAATTAGGAAATAAAAAAATAAATAAACTCTCTATATATTATTTATAATGAAACTAGATGTTTACCTTGAATTTTTTTAAAACATTTCCAAATTGTTACTAGTGGATTCATTATACTTATATATAAGCTCAATGAATTACATTTATATTATTTCTTGATGATTTCAAGGGAAGTGATCATTTAAGAATACCATATCAAAATATTCCCATATAATGTTCAATTTAGGATTTGATTTACTTATATTCTTAATAATATTCGACCAATTATTATCTCACCCTTACAAAAGATAAACATCCCAAATCAAAATTTGATGCTTATGAACTACATAATAGAAAATATTATTTCAATGGTACTGATACATTATTTAAAATTGTTTGGATTGGAGGACCCACTAAATGAAGGTCTACATCGACTCATGGAATACTCAATGGTGTGTTAACCCTTTCTATAGTTTTATATAAGATCATAATTATTCATGTCTTATGGGAGTTTCATATACATATAAATAAAAGTTTTCATTACAACTCTCATTCCATTTATTTTCTGATTAGGATAGTCATTCCATTTTCCTTAACATTTTTTTAATATATTAATTCATGTACTATCGATTTTCTAAAACCAAAAAACATAGTATGAGAATCAAGAACAATTAATGAGTGTGAGAAATAATTTAATCATAATGAAATTTAAAAATTTCTGAAATTATTACACCATATTATCAAAGAATGACACTTTAGGATCATCATATCATATATTATGTTCATCGTAAATGGTATTACTTTATATCCTTATTTTCATCAACACATAACCTCCAAAAAAATAAACCCAAATCATATAAAAAATATATATTCCCATGAATTACATATATAAATATTAAATAATTACGGATGAAAGTTAAACACATTTCATAATAATACATCACCCAGAATAGTAAATCTTTAGTTGTTTTTAGGGACAGGGAAAATAATCAAAATATATCATGATAGATATTTAACATCTCCCAAGATTTTGTTCTCATATATTATACATATAAAAGATAATAAAATTAATACCTTTATTCATAACCAGGGATAAGTGAAATATATGAAAGGTAGAGCTCAGATGTTTAGTAAGGGTAAACATAGGAAATATCAATTATTAATCATAAGATATAGAAATAAAATAATAAAATAAATATAATATGATAAAAAAACATGCCTAGTATTTCGTAGACCATAAATCACGATCCATCCTAAAGAACCTTTCTATAAAAAATCATGAATCATAAATATATGGAATCATCAACAATCAATCATGGGCCATGATAAAATATCATAAGTACAAAAAATAATATTATAGCACAAATATAAGTGTAAATAATTCATATCATTGGTCAAGTATCTATATCAATACTCACATAGTGGACAAAACCCCATAGTTCATTGGGTTCACTTTACAACCCCATTATTTCCTTTTTCTATTCTCTCTGCCAAGACTATCATAGTAGATAGTGTTCTTTACTTGAGTAGGTTTAGTCCCCATTAAATTTCATATTACCATATTACACACAATAATTACTTAATGAAATAAGGTATCTATAATTCTAAGCTTACTCATTAGAAAATGGAAACGATATATTAGTATCACATAATGTCGAACAAAAATTTATCATTTCTTCATATCATAATTAACCCAGTGGGATAAAATGTTCTTTTAAAATTAGCATTAAAAGGTCACCATCATAACCCAACAAGAGAAATAAATTAAATTATTCAATATATAACATACCTAGTGATAAATAACAACACATAAAGATTTTTAATAGAGATTAAAAATATGGAATTCATTAAAAATACACCTTAATATCAATATAAAATATCTCTATTTTTACTATTATTTTTAAAAACTAAAATTTCTAGAAAATTTTGAATTTTTTACTATTTAGAATTCCTTTTAAATTTTTAACATAAAAAAATTATAATTAAAGGTATGGTGGTGGTAAAATAAAATAATTTCATACATGTTAAAAGATTCTTTTTTATACTTTTATATATAGTTAAAATGATTCCTGAGAGAAAAAACTTTTGAATAATCTCATATTATAATTTTTGAAGAATAAAAAGGATAATTAAAATTAATATATTAAATTATTAAATTATATGTAGAAACATCTCATAAATAATTTTAATAACATGGATACAGATGATAAATATTCTTAACCAAAACATTTAAATAAAGAACCCATTTATTAAAAAAATCACTGATTGTATTATTTAACACTGAATTTAAAATTAATGGAAAATATGAAAAACCCAAAAATTAATAATGGAGAGTATTGTATCTATTATTTAAAAATATGGATTGTATAATTTTCTATATTTTTAACATATCATAGACAATAACATAAATAAATTAAATGGTAACATAAAACCTTACATTTCATTTAGACATTCTCCATACACAATATTATCCTCATGTTAAATAAATATACACTTATTATAAATCTATATCAAAATAATATATCAAAAAAACTATAAAATAAAATTACCTTATAATTTCTAATTACCCATTTGTTGAAAATTGTTTATTCAACTGAATTCTTTTTGGTAACTGTTATTTACCTTTCAATGTTTTGATTCCATGGTTCTGGTCCATTCACCTTGTTAATAGATTCATAATCTACAAAATATTAACAATTTAATTATAATAATATTTATTAATTATTTTAATTTTATAACTATTTATATACTTTCTAAAAGAAAAATGAATTGTATAACTTTTTAGATACTGTAATCCATATGTATGCATGAATGACTTTTTCATTTTCAAAATTAAGAAAATAAAGAAAGTTATATAATTATGTATATTATAAAAATAAAAAAATAAGAATATGATATATATTAATTAAGTATATCATTAGGATTATCTAGTTAAATATAAAATTAAATATTAATCACATTACATCCTAGAGGTGGTAGTCCACACATAAAAATTAACAGGTTTTTCATTTTCAAAATGCAGAGAGAGTAATAATCTTATTTATATTTTATCATCAATGTATCATAATA
Source organism: Viscum album (assembly GCA_963277665.1). Lineage (NCBI taxonomy): Eukaryota > Viridiplantae > Streptophyta > Magnoliopsida > Santalales > Viscaceae > Viscum > Viscum album. The sequence continues at coordinate 324,699,248 of OY728127.1, forward strand.
TATAACAATAATAATATATCCATTAAATTAACAATTATAACCATTAATTTTTTGTGGTGATGAAAAACTAAACACATCACATTGATGAAGAAGAATTATTTATATAAGAAGAAGAAACTTTTTCATTTATCATATGATAGACTAGAGGAAGAAAATGATTGTGTAATTAACATATATGTTTTTTATTAAAATTAATATACATATTACATTATTATAAAATGAATATATATGTTTTTATGTGTGTATAATATTAATATACATAGAATATATTTGTAAGGGAAACTACCTATTATTGAGGTATCTTTATTTGGATGAAACATTAACCAATCCATGTAGGGTATTTAGGTGAGAAAAGAACATTTATTTTATGGTTTTTAATTATAGGAAGTAAATTTAGTAGAAATTTTTTGAAATATTGTGATCATTATTTTTGAAAACATTTGAAGAGGAGGTTCCCATTTAAAAATGATTGGATTAGAATAATTACAAAAATTAATAACTTAAAAATATAACAAAATACCTCCATTTGGAAACTTGATTCAAAATATCCAAAATTCTACTTTAAGATGATGGATGTGAAATTATACGTAGACAATTATTTTTAGGCCAATTATTTCTATTGTTTTAATCATTACCTCTTAGGTTAACCCCGATTATATCAATAACCTTGGAAATATGATTTTTACCATGTTAGATACTCATTATGGATAAATATTAAAATGAACATATTAACTAATATTAATAATATAGATTAAAAATATGGTATTTATTTTATAGTATTCAATTCATGGATATGGAAGAAATGAATTATAATATTTACACACTATTCCCATAATAACCATTTTTAGAGGAAATGTATTCTATATAGTATTATATATTTTTTCACATTCATTGAAATGTAACAACCAAAATATTAATGATAACTTGTTTTATTGAAAAAATTAAATTAACAAATAATTTAAATAATTCATAAAATTCAATCAATTAATTTTATTAATTTAAAATAAAATTATAAAAATCAGAATATTTTTCTGTAAAATCTATCTTTTACCAACAAATTCTTTTATCTTAACTTCTAACCAATTAATAGTCAATTTATAAATGATATTAATTTTTTATTCATTATAAATAAATTTAATTATTGACCATTTGTGGTCAATATTTTTAATTTATATTTAAATACATAATATGATGATATTTTTTTCATCAAAAATTCATTCTTATGATGTTATTATTGTCATTATAATTTTATAACTACATTCCACGGAATTAACAAACATAATTTATTTTGAGAGAAATTATTCACATTTTATATAATTTATTTTCTAAAATTAATTCCCTCCAATCAAGTGATTATGGAATGATCATCACATTTGTTAATAATATTTTAATAATATATCATGTTTCTTTTAAAGAAATTATTTTATGTAAAGAATACTTGGAAGGCTTGAAATTTATTAAAAGGGAATATATATTATAAAACTATTGGGTGTTAATATAATGGGTTTTCAATAAAATAAATAAATTTTAGTTTATTAATTATACTTATTTAATTATATTTATGAGGTAATGATATATATGGATGTGGTGGAAGAATAAATACAATTGAATGTGCTCAGTTAGAATTATTAATTCTCTAATGGGTATCCTCAATTCAATCGCTTCTTAAGCCTTCTTAGGTTGGTATTTTAGTGAGACCAAAACCACTAGGTTGTGGATAAATATTTTCACAATTAATTTTAGTAGATAATGGCCTATCTAAAGGTCTATATGTGTTCCGAGAAGGGAACAGGTGAAGGGAACCCATTATATGTGGGAGGAGTGGAACCCTAGAAAAAAAAATCATCACATTAAGAATATGTAATTATATTTCAAAAGGATAATAGTGACTAAGGAAACCCAAATTCAATTATAGGATAATATATTTTAATATAAAAACAATTAATCAAATTGGAAATATGATTTTGTGATATTTTTGAACTTATCACATAATTTTAACCCTTTAGACCAATTTAACCCTAACCCTAGAGACTAAATTTCACTATAGTAACATATTTTTATTACATTAATGGAAATGTAATATATTAAATAAGTTCAATTCTCAGATTACAAATGTAAAATCCATTTTATGGATCTAATTTATATAGGTTTTATGATTCACTTTTTCTACAATTACTCAAAACACAATGAATAAATATTTTATTAAAATCCATTATAAGAACAAAATTTTATTTAAAATTAAATCATCTATAATATTTATAATCATTATATTGAATATTTTCTTACTACAGAGGACATTTATTCGACATTAAAAGGAATAAAAAACTAAATATAACAAATTAATTACTCAATTAAGGGAATAAATTTCTTATGTTCCAAAATGTCAAACATAGTTCTCTAAATTTAACATATTATTTTCAAATTCATTATTTTCATTGAAAAATCGTATTTTTTATATAATAATGATTCAAAAATATTTAAGTCACTCTACTTTCATGATAAAGTCTTAAAGGTGATCATATATATAAAAAATTGTATTATTCACTACATATCCAAATGTTAACCATTTTAAAAAAATTAAGAAAATTAAACCACCAAATGATTATATAATAATAATTAAAAAATTTACTTCATTAATTCATGTTCTAATTTTAAAATTAAAAAATTTATCTCTTAAATATAAAAATATAAAAATAAATCATCTTTTATAGAAACATGAACTTTTTAACAATCAATGTTGTTAATGTTATGTTATTGAAATTCATAATAAAGGAATGATAGTATATTATTTAATTAATTGAGATATTAAAAATTATCATAATAATATTTTATAAGTAATTAATTTAATTTATTTGAAAAATTATGAAATAATTTAATAACAGTTCTTTGGAAAATGATCATTTTAGAATTAAATAGTATTAATTATTTATAAAATGAATGAAATAATTTTAAATTGTTGAACATATTTTTTTTACTATAAGATTTATTATCATAATAATAGTCCTAATAATATTCATATAATATGAAGTGGAATATTTTAAATTTATGTTTCATTTGAAGAAAGATATGTAATAAAGTATTTATTTAATAGATAATCACCTATTCAAATCTTGTGGTGATACACTTTTATATCCAATATTCAGAAATTATAGTATGTGAGTCAGTACTACTTGAAAAATATTTATTTTGTTTATGATAGTGTTTTAAAAAATATCTAGAATATTAAATCATCAATAAACATGTCATAATTATCTTTGGAAATATGACTATGATAAATGGATCCAAGCATTTCCTATTATAGTGGTTATCCATTTTTTGTTTTTATAATATCCTCATAAATAAATTATTTAAAATTATTTAAATGACATATGATATGTTTTTTAGAATTTATGTATTTAATTATATTTTTTAAAATAGTTTATTTTTATAAAAAATTACTTTTCACTCACAATTTATATAATAATTCTTGTTTTACTAATGAATATTTTATATATATTTATAGATGTGTTCATGGATTAATTTAAAAATTGTGGAAATATATTTTAAAAATTTATATGAGGGATTCAAATAGATATAGTGGGAGGTAAATATTTTTAATTTATTTTTTAAATGATTTAAGATCATATTTCTGAGTTTCATATTAACACCCCATGGTTGGAGGATTTTTGTAACACTTGGGGTTTTGTAAACGTTTTCGAATAAATAAAATTTATTTTATTGCATGAACTGAAAACTAGAGAACATAAATCATTGGATATTCATAACAATGGGTTATGTTTCTTTTACAGGTAACACTGGTTTAACTTTCCTTACAATCAACACTATGTTTGAAGGAGACCTCGATGTATTATTAATATAGTAATTTTTGTGTAACTACGGTAACCTAGATGTTAGAATTAGCAAAGTTATTAGGAATGTCTAGTTATTAAATATTAATTACACTAGATTTACCGAAATAAAACATATTGATAATAAAATATTAAAATTTTGGTAATGTCATTTTGTAAGGACCCAACCCCAGTTGCTTAGAGCTGGTGACATACTTTATTACATTGGCATATAAACGAGGAATAAGAATCTCGAAGGACCAAGTATTTTAGTAGTTTTTTGAAACAATGTATATAAATAAGTTCAAATTTACATCATTAAAGGAAATAAAACCCTAATTTATTCCATTAGAAATATCTATGCCTCCTAGATTATGCTTGCAAGTCATTCATAATTTACTTCTTCATATCTTGGGAAAATGAAACATAAGAAAGGGGTGAGCTCAAATTCTTTGTAAGGGTAAGCAATACAGTGGAAGATAGCATAAACATAATACATGGGGAATAATTGAAAACATGTGACTTTAATAATAAACCTGAACACATTATGGAAAGAATATGAGCTGAGTAAATAATTCCATAATAAAACATAATCAGGGGTATTATACTAGTCAAATAACAACATGAAGATTCAATTACTAGCTTCCTAATGAGGGAAGCAAATATTATATAAATTTTGAAACATTTTGTCAATGCCTCATCCAAGACGTATAAAGATGATTTAGGCCTCGGCCAAAATCTATATATCACATTGGGAAAGGCCTCTACCAATTCCATGTCTACTTGTCTCATGAGACCTACTAATGCATTGAGGGGATATAGCATGCCCCACCCGTCACATAATAAGTCCAATTCATTACTCATATGAGTTTTTATAAACATTAACAACAAATATATTCATATTGAAACCATCATATGAAATGTAACTAACTTTCCCCAATCATTAAACTTAAAACTCTAACCATTCTGAGTAATATGTTGAATTTATTTTGGATAGATCATCCCAAATAAACTTATTCACAAACTATTCAATAAAATATTGTAGATTACATCATAAATTATTAACCCCAAAAATACATAAGAATCAACAAGAGTGTTGAATCAGAATAGAATACTCTTATAAAATCATTAAGCAATTCTTGAGATAAATACTCTTTTATTTTAAAAAGAAGAGTTCTTTTGAAAAAATATTTATACAAAACCAGAAGTGAATTAATATAGTATTTTCATAATAAAATTAGTGATTTTATAAAGATAATGGTTTCTAAAAACAAATTATAGTGTGTCCTTGAAAATAGGTAAGAATTTGAGAAGTTCCCTTGAATCGAGCTTGTATTTTTGAAACAATTTTGAATGTTCCTTTTAAAATGTGTAACTATCCACCAAATAAGGAAGGTTTATGGTTGGTAAAAATATATAGAACACTCACACAGATTTTATGAGGATTAAATAATAATATAAAATAATTTCATTGAGGTAATTAAATAATAAAAGAAACCAGAATGAAAATGGATGTTCGGGTGAGAAAACCCTTACCTTATCTACGAACGTGTTCGGATCTTAAACATAATCCTCTAGAATATGAAATTATACTTATTAATAAAATATTTAATAACATATTAGATATTGATTTATTTTATCATAATTTTGGTTGGTTCATTTATATTCTTATTGATAAGTAATTGTATTGAATTCCGTTGTTCCGGAGTGTTCATTTTCGTTATTTTCATAACCAGTTCACTTGTTCTTAAGTAAGAGAGTTCATGTGGAATGGAAGTAAATCTCCAGAATTGAATTAAATTATTATTTATGATCATCCATATGTGTTATTTTTCATTTATATAACTTGGTTACATGGCATGATGATGAATTATTATATAGAACTTTAATGATAACTGTTTCAGTTAATTTGTGGGTTTTGATTACGAAAAACTCATTTATCATTATAAAATAACAACATTTGTACCAAGGGATTACAGAACCATAAATAGGTTATATTAAATATATAATAATCTATTTCAACCATAAAAATAATCATTTCATTTCCATAATTTAGAATGGTAATAGAAATTGAAAGCCTGTCGTCCTCGAATGTGGTAAATTGACACATCTCGGATGGTGTTCTTGCTACTAGTATAAAATAATGTAAAAGGAAGAGATGGTGATAACTTAAACCACTATCATGAAAATATTACATTACATGTAAGGTACTAGAGTCATAAAAACATTTGGATAAGGAGTTATAATAATAGAAAAATAAAACAAATGAACTTGAAAGGAAAGACAAAGAATTAATAAGGGGAATTTAACTATTGAACCAAACAACCTTGGGATCCTCCTTAAGGGATAGTTTTTGGTCTTTTTATGAGACCAATTATTTTTGGACGTGAGAGAGGAGGTTCGTAGGATATTTTGACAGAATTTTGAGAAGGAAAATGGCTTGAGAGGGGTGAAAAGAAGAGGGAGTGATGGGGGGTTTTATAGTGAAGGGAAGAGGGGATTCCTCAATATTATATTCATTAATTTATTATTTCTCCACAAGATAAGGAATAGTTATTCTTCCATGAACAAGAATAGTTATTTCATCATGTGAATCTGAATCAATTGGGTTTACATCATCATAAAATCATACATTACTCTAAAATTAGTGTGTTTATCTTATTTTGTAAATTATGGTATTTCAATATTCATCAAAAAATAAAGTATTTCAAGAAATCCCAAAAAATCACCCCAACAAGTTTTCGACATGTATAATCCAAAAATGAAGTCCATTTTTTAAAAATGATTTTCTAAATATGATTAATTTAATATTTAATTAAAATTATAATTTATTCTCTAAAACAGTTTTAAAACATTTTTTTACTTATTCCATAACCTAAGTATATCATAATTAAACATAAATATTATTTATATACAACAATAGGTTAGGTTAATATTAATTAGGGTACATCACTATTCATAAGGGTATGTTACTATTCATAATGGTAGTTTACTATTCACAAAAAATTAAATTTTCCTTATCAGACTCCTAATAACTTACTGATCGCAACAATCTATGTCGGATTTTTGAAATTCACATCACTGAGTGACAAACTTATGTTTAAAGGTCAAATAGTACTTAGTAGTTCCTTATGTTGTGATTTCATGTGATTATTACATGTTTATAAGAAAAGAATTTCCTTTGAAAAATATTGGGTCATTACATTCTCCCCTCCTTAAAAAAATTTCATCCTCGAAATTCACAAAATGTTTCATAAAAATATTAGGGTATATCTTCAACATAAGCTCATCAGGATCCCATGTTGCCACCTCCATCTTATGGTTCCTCAAAAGATCCTTTACATAAAGAGTTGTCCAATTTATTAATAATTGTTCTCTGGTATCAAGAATCTTGGTAGGCTCTTCATAATAAGACAGATCAGGCTCAAGTTCTATTTCTTCATAGGTGAGTACATGTGTTGGGTCTAGAATGTATTTCCTTAACATTGACACGCGGAACACATTGTGAACTTTGGAGAGACTAGTTGGTATTTCCAAACTGTAACCTATGGCTCAAATTCGGTCTATAATTTCAAAAGGTCCAATGTACCTGGGACATGACTTTCCTTTCTTTCCAAATCGTATAATTCCCTTCCATGGATATACCTTAAAGAAAACGTGATCTCAATTTTGAAATCCCAAATCCTTCCTTTGGTTATCAGCATAGCTCGTTTTCCTACATTGAGCTATACTGATATGGGTTCGGATAGTCTTCACCTTTTCCAATGTTTCCTCAACAAGTTATAATCCTATGAGCTTTCTCTCACTAATTTCATCCCAGTAAGTTGGTGTACGACATCTCTTTCCATATAACACTTCATACGGTGCCATCTAAATACTTGAATGGAAGCTATTGTTATATGAAAATTCTACAAGAGGTACATACTGATCCCACATACCATGAATGTCAAGTGAACAATCCCTCAACATGTCTTCCAAAGTTTGAATAGTCCTTTCTGATTGTCCATCAGTTTGTTGGTGGTAGGCAGTGCTCAATCAAATATCAGTATCTAGGGACTTCAGGAGACTTTTCTAGAACTGTGATGTAAAATGGGGATCACAACCAGAAACAATTGATAAGGGTACACCATGAAGTTATATAACTTCTTTAATATATACTCTTTCTAAATGTTCAAGTGGTAAATCTTCTCTTATAGAAAGAAAATGTGCTGATTTTTTAAGAAGATCAATAATGACCCATATCACATCATTCTTTCTTGGAGTCTTTGGTATCCCCATGGAAAATTCCATTGTAATATCATCTCATTTCCACATAGGAATATGAAGGGATTGCCTGACTCCTCCAGGACATCATCTTTCAGCCTTCACCTATTGACACACCAAACATCTCGACACATAATCAGCAATTTCCCTCTTCATGTTTTCCCACCAAAATTGGTCCTTTAGATCTCTATACATCTTTGTGATACTAGGGTGTATAGAGAAATTAGAGCTATGATCATCATCCTATAGTTCCCTCTTTAGATCAGTAATAGAGGGAATACAAATATTCTTTCTAAATTGAAAAATGCCACCTTTATATATGATGTCGGTCAACTTCCCATCGTTTATAACTTAAATTTTATTTTGAAACTCATCATAAATAGCCTGAGAACATTTTATCCTTTATAGTAAAGATGGTTTGGCAACCATTTAGAAAATTAGTGATGTGTTACCTTCCTTGATAATTTACATATCCATCTTTACTAGATCCATGAAAAAAAGATCCCTTTCAACTCTCATCTTTTCTAGAATTTTGTGGTCCTTTCTACTCAATGTGTCAGCCACCTTGATTACCTTCTCTGGGTGGTAGTGTATTGTGAAATAATAGTCCTTGGGTTGCTTAATCCATCTCTTTAGTCTCATGTTTAGTTCTTTCTCTGTGAATATATATTTTAAACTCTAATGATCTGTATATATCTCATATTTTTCGCCACATAGATATTGTCTCCAAATCTGCAGAGCAAAGATTACTGCTGTTAACTCAAGATCAAGAGTAGGATAGTTTTGTTAATGAATATTTATCTGCCTAGATGCATAGGAAATTGATGCATCATTATGAATTAGGACACAAACAAGTCCTTTCTATGATTCATCGCTATAGGTAACAAACCCATCATTCCCTGATGGTAGGGTTAGGATCAGAGAATTCCCTAACCTATTATTCAATTCTTCAAAACATTCTTCCCATTCTTTTTTCCATAGAAACATAACCTCTTTTCATGTGTTATTGGCCATTGGGTTCTCTAAACAGGCGAATTTCTAAATGAAATGCTGATAATAACCTGCAAAACCAATAAAACTACGTACATCAGTTATGTTCGTTGGAGTCGGCCATTATTTCACTACCTTTGTCTTCACAAGATCTATAGATATTACATCCTTAGAGAAAATGTGGCCTATAAATGAAACTTATTGGATCCAAAAAATTACACTTTCTAAACTTCCCATATAATTTATTTTCTCTATGTGTCTTCAGAATAGTGCGCAAGTGATTTTCATGATCTGTATGGTTTTTAGAGTATACCAGGATATCATCAATAAACACCAACCCAAATTCATCAAGATATTCCTTGAAAACAAAATTCATTAGATCCATGAAAATATATGGTGCATTAGTTAGTAAAAAAGGCATTACTGTAAACTCGTAATGCTCGTACCTGGTTTGGAATTCTATTTTTGGAATGTATTCCTTCCTCACAAGCAACTGATGATATCCAGATCAAAGATCAATCTTTGAAAAATATTGGGCTCCGTGAAGTTGATCAAATAAATCACAGTTCATGGTAGAGGATACTTATTCTTTATTTTAAAAGTATTTATTTCTTTGTAGTTAATGAACAACCCCATGTATCCATCATTCTTCTTAACGAAAAGAACAAGGGCTCTCCAAGGAGAAACACTAGGGAGAATAAATTCTTTATAACTCAATTCCTCTAGTTGTTTCTTTAGTTCCACTAACACCATATTGGCCATTATGTAATGGGTCTTCGATATGGTCTTTGAACCAGAAACTATGTCAATGGAAAAATCAATTTCCCACTCTATAGGATGTCCAGGTAAATCCTCTGGAAAGCCATAGACATATTCATTCACAATAGGTACGTCCTCTATCTATAAATTCTTCCCCTTACCCATATTTATTTCATTCCCTTCCTCTCTAATAATTTAATTTAGTAGAGCTACTGGGGGTGGATCTAGATGAGAATCAAATGGAGAGGTTTCTAATCTAAAAGTAAGGGATTCTACACCATTCTCGAAAATTGTAACTTCCTTCTTCTGGAAATAGATCTTCACATAATAATTTGATAGATAATTCATAGAGAGAATTATATCATAGTCATCCATTGGTATGATGATAATTTTATAAACTAGAGCTCGTTTATGTGTCATGAGGGGGGCTAATCGACACGCCTTTGTTTCAATGATACATCCACTATGAGTTTTGATTGGTAACTCCTTTATTAAATCAAATTGGACATATCTAATTTGTTGGAAAACTGGGAAGATATAAATAAAAGTGACAATCCAGAATAAAATAACGCATTGGATAAGTTTTATGAAACGATCAAAGTAGCTTCCACTAAATCATTCACAATGTTAACCTCTATAGTTGTGATCGCATAAACTTGTCCCTGCTCCCTTGGCCTTTTCTATTTCATGTTTCCTTGATGCTTTGGACAATAATTATCATAGTGTCCCATATTCCGACAATTAGAGCATTGAACATTAATGGATTCTTTCTTCCCCTTACAATCACCAGCAATATGGCCTTTCTGACCACATTTGTAGCATACTCCTTTTCTCTATAAGCACGCAGTAGGGGGTTTCCTTTCACAATTATCACAGGGCGGAAATTCAACTCTTCCCTTATTCCTTGTTTCCTTATTTCCCTTCCAAAAGTTTTTAGCAGCCCTATTCTTTTCATTCTTTCCCTTAAATATATATGACTTAGATAATTCCTATTCTGTCTTGACAGCACATGAAACTATATTATCATATGATGAAAAACGTTGGGTGACTAGTGCCTATCGGAGGAATGGCTTTAGGCCATCAAATAATCGATCAGTTTTTCTCCTTGGGTTTCGTATGTAGTCCACAACATGTCTTGTTAACCAAGTGAAGTTAGCTTCATACTTTGCAACATTCTCATCTTCCTTCTTCCTCAGATTCAAGAATTGCCTCTCCATATCTGCTCATTGTTCACAAGGAAAGTATTTCTCTATTAATATTTCCTTAAAGTCCCTCCATTCAATGTCCTCTATTTTTTCTTCCTCCTTTGTGTTTTTAATTTATGACCACCACTGATCTGTATCTCTCAATAGATGATAAAATACCATGATGACCTTCTCTCTTTCCTTACATAACAAAGTAAGAAATATTTTCTCTAGGGAACTTATCCAATGCTCATCTACAAATCGGTTTGTAGTCCCATTGAATGATGTTGGCTGTTGTCTCATAAAGTGATATAACATAGCTCCTCTACGTGGGGGATCCGGATGCTCCATACGGGTAAGGTTATTATTTATAACCTGATTATGTTGTCCCAATATAGTTATAAGTTGCTTATCACTCGTCACAGCACCAGAGCAAACATCATTATCTTGCATCGTAGGTAAATCCCTAAAGGGGGAAAGCGCGTTCGTGCAGTTTCCATTTCTTCCCTAGAATCCATTTATAAATAATGGCATACACTAGATTAGGGAATGAATCATAATTTATAATCTCAATGTAGAAAAATACTTAGCATAAATTGAACTTCTACTCCTAGCTAACCTCTCAATTCCAAACATGGTATCATTGAGGAAGAATTTACATTTAAATCCTTCATAATGGATTATAAAGAAAATGTGAATTACCCTATGCATATCCCCTAGGAGTGTCGTAACCAAGAGTGTATTAAGGCCCGTTTTCGTGTATCAGGATACCCTGGGTCAAGCCTGAAACACCTTGTCAGAGCTTTCACTCCTATGTACATCTATGACAGAGCCACCTCTACCGGCTTGTATCCAGACAGTGATGTATTGTTTGAAAGATCCACATAATCTATTCCATACCCAAATACCTGGATATTCTTGTATGTTTATCCTAAAAGAAAATATTAGGGACTCCTCTCTAATATACATTTTCTAAATCTACTTTTCAAATTTCTTACTAAACTTCTTCTGATACCAAATATAAGGACCTGACCCTAGTTTCCCGGAGCCAGTGCCTTAATTTATTACATTAGCATAAAAACAAGGAATAAGACTCCTGAAGGACCAAGTAGTTTAGTAGATTTTGGAAATAAGATACATAAATAAGTTCAAATATACATCATGAAAGGAAATACAACACTAATTTATTCCATTATAAATATCCTTGCCTCCTAGATTATGCTTGCATGCCATTCATAATTTACTTATTCATATCCTGAGAAAATGAAATATAAGAGAAGGGGTGAGCTCAAATGCTTATAAATGGTAATTAATATAGCGGAAGATATCATAAACATAATACATGGTGAATAATTGAAAACACATGCCTTTAATAATAAACATGAACACAATAAGGAAGGAATATGAGCTGAGTAAATAATGCCATAATAAAACATAATCATGGGTATTATACAAGTCGAAGAAACACATGAACTTTCAATTACTAACATCATAATGAGGTAAGTGAATATGCCTAATTTTCTAAAACATTTTTTCAAGGCCTCGGCTAAGACATCTAATGATGATATAGACCTCGGCCAAAATCCATATATCACATTAAGAAAGTCCTCAGCCAATTCCACGACAATTTGTCGCATGAGAACTACCAATGGATCGAGGGGCTATAGTGGGCCCCACCCATCACATAATATATTTATTTAATTCCTCATATTCATGGGGATAAACATAAAAAACATATTCATTCATATAGAAACTATCATATGAAATTTAACTAACTTTCCCCAATCATTAAACTTAAAACTCTAACCATTCCGAGTAATATGGTATATTGTTTTAGGATAGATCATCCACAATAAACTTATTAATAAACCATTAAATAAAATATGGTATATGAAATCATAAACGATTAACCCCAAAAATACATAAGAGTCAACAAGTTTCTTGAATCAGACGAGAATACTCTTTTAAAATCATTAAGCAATTCTTGGGATAAATATTCTTTTATTTAGAAAAGAAGAGTTCTTTTGGAAAAATCTTTGTATAAAACCAGAAGTGATGTAAGATAGTATTTTCATAATAAAATGGGTGATTTTATAAATATAATGGTCTCCAAAAAAAATTATAGTTTACCCTTGAAAATAGGAAAAAATATGATAAATTCCATTGAATCGGGCTTGTATTTTGGAAACAATTTTGAAAGTTCCTTTTAAAACACTACTACAAATAGGGCTTATAATAGCACTAAAAACTGCCTTTAATAGCACTAAAAAGCAATGTTAATCTAGGAGAAGATAAAGGGGGTCCCCTTTATCAGTGCTATTTTCAGCACTGATAAATGTATAATATATCTGTGCTAAAAATAGTGCTAATAAATACTACCTTTATTAGCGCTATTTTGAGCACTGATAAACACTACCTTTATCAGCACTACTTTGAGTGCTGATATATTATCCATTTATCAGCACATAACTAGTGCTGATAAAGCCCAATGTTCCTGTGAAAACCAGAACCTTCATAGAACCTACACATAGCCTTCACACATATGATAACACATGCACACAGCATAAACAACAGCCACACACAAAGCATAGAAGAACAAAAATGCTGCATACATTTACTTGATATCATGAATACAAAACAACACACTACTATATACATTTCAAGAAATGTTTAATTTGGTTACAATTACAATTATCCAACAAATAGTAAAAAAACATTGATGTTTCATCCTTTTTGCATCCATGATCCGCTCTAAAAAATTGTCGTCCATGGCGGCGGTTTCCATACAAATCATTCGAACTCAAGAAAAAGATTTCACCTATATAAAAAAACAAATATTATGTTATTAATACAGTAATGAAATAAATTAAACATTAATATGAAAGAATACATTAATAAAATGTCAATTGTTACCTGTTACAACATTTATTTTCTTTATCGCCCCCATCCTGCTCCTACCCTTTACTGAGAAAATCCTCTGATGCACAACCATTGCCCACACTATTACTCCTCCTTCTTTGGTTCAAAGTATTAACCTCAATATGAAAAAGACTTATATCCCCATAAGTAGAATTATTCACAGCCCTATAGAGTTCCTCTTGACCCAGACATCCACCAATGTTCTCCAGCATGGATACCCCAGCACCCACACCCCCACCATCTGAATTAGGACAAAAACCAGAATCAAAACTGACAATGGTGAGGCCTTCAAACCTATTGCTTAAAGGGATAAAAGGCCTGGTCGATATATCCATACCTCTATCCCCCCTATGCCAGGTTGAACATGAGGCACCTCCCTCTCACGGTGTTCCTCGAAGTGATCCCCTTCAGCCACCAGCATCGTCCCTTCCAAGGCATTCACCCTGCCAAAAATTGCCACAGTTCCCTGGCCATCCTCGACCAACTCTATACTGACCTCCTCCCTCTGATCAGACACCACTATATTTTGAGCCTCCCTACCATTTCCTTATGGCCTTTTTTCCTCTAGAATAGGTATCTCCCTCACACCAACCTCCAACGCCTTACTTAGGACATCTCATTCTCCTCGAACAGAGCCAAGACCAGCCACAACATTCATTCTACAGTCCTCAACCAGTTTTCATTCCACCACCAAGAGGCGAGGCTCCTTACCCACACCTTCAGGTCTCGTTTTCTCCTATCCTGGACCTTCCCTCGCACCATCCTCCAAAAACCTTCCCGAAGCACCTCCTACCCTTCGGGTAGAAACCTGGGCATCAAAACAGCTAACCTTCCAGGGACCTCTCTTATTGCTGACCGCCACTTAATGACCCAAGCAGTGACTAAAAGAACAATATTCTGTCCATTCCTCATAAAACACCTGTTGTTTTCACCTATACTCTTCTCCCATTGTAATCCATACATGATCAAAAGGTATCCGGGAAGCATCCAATTCCACACAAACCCGGGGATTAATCGGGTGACACGCAGCTTCTGTTCGAGAATCAGAACATAAATACCTTCCTACGAGATTACCTAGCATGTGAATAACATCTAGACTTTGAAAAGGCTGTGGAATACCCCACACATCTTCCCCTACAATGGAAAGAGAGTAAACAAATCCAATATATGGTTATAGATAATATAGACATATATATATATATACTTAGTTAGAATAATCCCAAATGAGATGGTAAGGGCAGTGTTGTTAAAGGCGCATGCCTTAGGGTGCCATTGTGAGAGGCGAGGTAAGGCGCAGCTGGAGCACCTCATCATAGGTGGGGCGAGGCGACCTCACAGAGGTGCGCCAAAGGCATGCTCCTCACACGCTATCTTAGGAGGCGCTATGGTGTAGGGCGCTATAATGGCACACCCCCGGAAAAAAAATCAGACCTCTTTTCTAAAAAGCGGCAGCGGTGAGGGTGGAAATCGTGGATAAAGATATAGAGGATAGCGGTAGCGGAGACTGGGGGTGATGAAATCCATGATGGCGGTGGAGATCGAGACAGGATGATGAAAATCAGGCGTGGGTGAGGTCGATCAACGAAAACCGTGGTGCACCACGAGAAATCAATGTAATTTCAATTAAATAAAAAATTTAATATATTAATAAGAAACATAACATACTATAAAAGCATCACTTACTGGCACCTCACTCCCATTTCATTTTATTGAATGTATTAATTTTTATTTTTTATTGAATTTATGTTTTTTAAAATTGAAAATATTGTTTAAAACTGTATATAATTAATTATTCGTGTGTGCGCCTTATTTGCGCCTCACGCCGTGCCTTGTGTCGCATCCCCAAGTGGAATTTGCATCTTATTGCACCATGCACCTTTGATAACAATGGGTAATGGGATATCCATCTTACAGCTCATTCAAGGAAGAAGAGTAGCCAATAGTTCCAAATGTCCCTCAACAATACCCATTATCTCATGCATAAAAATTGAAATAATTGTACAAGTCAAACAACAACTCATGTTCTCAAATAAAAGTTCAAAAAAACAAGATACATAAAATTGAAATTTCATAAAAATGAACCAACGGGTACACGACGTGTGAGTGGAATCAAACGGTGTCTGGTACCACTCCACCTATGGACCATGTCCATGGGGCTACATGGACCCAATTACATGTAGCAGTACATGTTGTACTTGTGGAATAAATGGTGTGTCCAAACTAACTGGGACCAGGTTGTGTGCTGCTAGTCATGTGATGCTGGTCATGTCCATGTACTTGGGTATGCGGTCATGTACTTCCTCATGGGATCCAATCGATGTGATTCAAAAAATGTGTTGGAATACTAGGGAAGGGGTACACGATGTGTTAAAGAACTACATGTAACCCCATAATTATGATTTCCTATCCACCACACACACTGGGCTACACATCGTGTGTTCATCCTTGTACACAATGTGTAGTCAGGTTTTCTCTAGATTCTCAAATACTATCTCTGCAAGTTGAATCTGATACCTCCACTTTAATTTCATCAATATTTATATTTAGGACCTATATATAACTGAAAATGGTGGATATAGGCCATATTTTTTGTTTCCATTCATCGTTTTTTGGAAAATGGATTTTTTTGATCCTCGGTGGTTTTGTCGTTCACCCTATACGCACTGCACACCATCATTCCTTACTTCTATATTGATTTGATCAAAGATCAATAATATGAATCCGAGGATAGAAAACATTGATTAATAAATTAAGATTTTAGTACATCGGAGCATTCTCAATCCATAATTGGTACATATCCATATAAGGGATCGATCTGCTCATACTATTTAATAAACAAGGATGTAAACATAAAATTTAAGGTTACTACTCATATATTAGATCATTTTTCATCAAAAATCATGCTATCTAATGATTGAAGGAAGTCATTTTGTTCCTTCTATCTCTCTCGATCTTCTCTAATATGTAATCTTTTCATCATCCAAGGTTATTCACCAAAGAAGGTTAAAGGATAATCAATGATCATATATGGATAACATAAGTAGTAGGAATTTACCTTCATCCTATTTGTGTACAATCTTCCATCAGGTATGCTACCCATTCATTTCTAAACACATCTATATCATCTTATGAATATGAGTTTTGTGACAGTCATGGTAGTACTGAAAAAATATAAATACACAAAAGATTAATAAATATTTTAAATGATATTGAAATTATTTTCAAAAATACCTCATCAGGGATGCTAGTTTTTTGATGAAATATGATCTCTTTCATTAATTTAAAAACATAATAACAACAGTCCTTTCTGTTTGTTTTTTTTGGACAATGAAAAAACATCGACAACAGTAAGTAATTTATTTTGATATGTGTTTTGACAGTGCAATTTTATTATATATAAAAAGATACTTTTCCAGTTGTAGATCTTGTAGGCCTTCTTATCCTTAGGCCCTATATTCATTCCATGCATTAGACAATATTGATGCACCTCCCTATCATAACAGAATCCTCATTAAAATATAACATAAATTATATAACTAGATGTTTGGTTTTAAAATGTTTCATCTAGTGTATTACAAATTAACAAATTCCATCATACGTGGTCGGTTTGTTGGATATTCATGCATTGAATCCAAGAAATAAATATTTGGAGTATCCAAATTGATGACAATTAGAATCCAATGCTCCCTAAAAATACAAAAAGGAATAAGTAAAGAATGAAATGAAAACATAGTTGATATGATTAAATTATAGAGTTTTACCCCTGCATCGTTGGTATTAAAGAGTCTGTCATACGTAATTTTTTTTTCAAATGATTTGAGTAGGCATGACATTATTACAGCCTCTTTATCAGAATCTATTTCACCTTTTGAAGAGGTGGTGTGAGGACTAACGAGTCCAAATTTTTGTTCATGGGGAAATCCCTTCAATTGTTTTTCATATATACGCCTGCGATAGATATAAAATTTATTTAGTCATAATTATCAGAGTATATCAGTTTTTGTAAAATCTAATCATGAAAACATACCTCATGTATACATTTACAACTAAGGCTCCTAGTAATTCATACTTGAGGAGTACATTTAAATTTTCAGCACTAATAAAATCTGATGTTTCCTCTCCATACATATATTTTTCAAAATCAACTATGTGAGTATTTTCGTCTTTCAAATGTGTATCCACATGATCCTGCAATGATATTAACTATGGGTATAGAATGGGCGGGGTGAAGGTGCTCTCAGTAGACCGTTTCAATCGCTTCATTGATCCTTGAGATAGTTTTGAGCTGATATTTCATCTCACCCCCTTCTCTTCATCATTCTGTAATAACATTCTCGGTTCAAACCTTTTTCATTAAATGTTAAAGGTCTAGCTTGAAAAATAAATTGGAAATGGATACCTTTTTGTCGACATATTTTTTTACAAGAATTGTTGGCCATGCGATGAATCTTCCAACATCTTGTTCAACCATATGAATTTCATCATCGTCATTTGTAATAGGTAGCTCAGCACTCGGCTCATTATCTACGTTAATTGACACTCTGAGATGATCTTTTGGAATTTGTCTATTGTGTAGCATGTTGTTCTACATATTGAACATCGTAGCCCTCGCTACAAGGAAATAGGTGGGAGTTGATAGATATAAATCCCAGTCATTTTCACCCTGTATAATATTTTTACAGGAAAGTTATCAGTGTCTATGTGAATCACATTTCACAGAAATAATTATTAAAACATTGATTGCCTCAGCTAAGTCAGGTTTTTTAGGGGAATGGCTCGCCTTAAAGCTGGTGGGGGTGGGGCGGGATCGTCACACATGGGTTGTTGTTGAGTTGTTTCTTATCTTTGCCTCTCCCCCATCTATTTTTCTATCATCTCTCTCTGGTATTGTAATTCTTCATGAAAAATATCTAATTTTTTTGCATCTTTTCCATTTTTTTCATTTTGATCCTCCGCTTGTTTTTGTTTTTTAAAATATGTTCAGGGTGTCACCCCAAAACCCGCACCTCTAACACGGCCATACTGTTCTGGCTGCTTCAAGGATGCTGAAAGTATGTCTGTATCTGGTGCGGATGTTGTTAATTCTTGTGACTATGTCAGATAGAAAATATAGAAAAATAAGTAATTATTGTAATTTAATAGAGATTTAAAGCAAATCAAATTTATATTATTTCATACTTACACATGTTTCCCACAATTTTTGTGTGTTTTCATCTATCAGTATCCCCTCTTTATTTACACGAGACTCCTTCCATAGTAAATGGTGTGGGATGGATATGGCTTTTGATTTCGATTCATCAGTATGAACATAAAGAGAGAAACATGGTTATGGTGGTGTTTTATGTCACATACATGTAGTACGGTAGATTTAAAAGATATACCAATTTTTTCTCAAGTGAAGCGTACCCCATCCTTGCTTTATGGTAAGGGTATGCTGGTTCTGTTGAATTTTTTTATTTTCAGCACTCAGTTGTCGTTTCATAAAGAAAAAATTATCAATCAAAGCGATGAATACTAGCAAATGTCAATCAACATATTACCCCACACAATGTACCTGAAAAGTCTACTCCCCACGATGGTTGCTAAAATCATCCCATGCTCGTTGGGATATCAAGTGTGCATAAAGAGGAGATGGGTGCGGCTTGATTTTCCTTTCTGCATCTTTATGATGATATTTCGTTAAAATTGTGTGGAAACCTCTATGAATCCTTCCTGGAACTCTTAATACATATTCCTTGTGTGAGGTATCTACTATAAATGCACTCTACAATGGATGATGAAGAGTAAGTCAATGTTTTGGTATTTTATTTTATTTTAATAAATTAAAAAGATGATATCATAATGTTACCGTAATCTCTTCCCATGTTAGTGTCTTTATACTTGTGAAAACATGGTGCCACGACTTTACATCAATAGGCACGCATTATCAAGTGACGATTCCAATGTAGCTACTAAATATGGATCTGTTGGGGTTAACATGTTGGCCTTGCTTATTCCATCCCACCTCAAATTTGATGCCTTTTGCTTTTGCCTTAAGGATTTTGGCTAACACTATCAAACTACAACACTCTTGTTTTTTTTATTTGCGCTTTCAAGGTTTCATTTCCTACCATTTCCTCATAAGTATCATCAATATGTCCCCCCAGAGCGCTAGCATCGGCATTGGGACCAGTAGCAATAGGTTGAGAAACAAGTTGTACCTCAACACTGGGAACAACAACAACAGGTTGAGAGACCTGTTGTTGCTCTACATTGGGACCACCAGTATCTGGTTGACAAACCTATTTTTGATCTGCAATAGGACCAAAAGCCTCTGGTTAAGAAACCTTTTATTGCTCTGCACTGGGACCACCAGCTGCTGGTTGAGAGACCTTCTGTGCCTCGGGATTAGGCGCATCAGTAGGTGTAGAAGTCATTATCTGCAGAAGTGGTTTAAAATTTAATTTAGATTACATAAAAACTGTAGTGAATATATAATAACATAATGTAACACAATTTATATTATAATAAACAAATAACCTGATTATTGTATGCTCTTTTTTTCTTTAAAGGATGAAGAGATTTGACTCCTCTATCGACTATTTAAATCCCTTCATTGGGGTCTCCTTTAAAATAAAAAACACCATCTACATTGGGACCGCTGCAAAATGATTGTGAAGTCCCTATAATAGGGTCAACCTCTGTTGAACTTTCTTTTGACCAATCAGTTGGTTTGGTCAATAACAGAACAATTGACCAATTTCAGTTGGCGGAGTCTGGAACATAAAATACATGTACTTCCTGTGATGTGATTATAAATCGTTCATCTTTCTCCCCTTCCTTACTGAAATCAACTTTCATGAATCCTAATTCATCTATTTTAACAGCACTCCTATTATCAACCCACTTGTATGGAAAAATCGGCACATTGAATTTCATATATCCAACACCCATATTCTTTTGATGATGCCAAAGTATAACATAATCGCATAAATTGGATTTTTGTCCTTATCACCAGAAACATGCATCGCCTCAGCCACAAGTGTAATCCCACTATTCTTCATGGTACTATCTTCATCATGTTCATTAGTATATAATTAATAACCATTAACTGCATAATAATTGTAAGATAATACATACACACTTGCTCCTCCGGCTAGCCATTGAAGTCATTCTGAAATTGAGTCGGGATTTTCATCTAATTTCGTAAAAATATGGTCCCAAAACCATCCTATGAACTGTCGATTATGTGTATCTGATATCCATTTTTCATCCCTAGAAGGATTCAAACGCCTAATAATTTCTTTGTGGGTTTGAACATATGGGTCAACATTGAAACTATTATGCAAAACGTAAAGGTGGGCCTGCTCCCAATCTGCAATATTGATTGTGACCACCTCTCTTCCATAAATTCCTTCACCCTCAAGCCACTCAATGTGAAGAGATTTCGGTAGGCCAAATATTTCCACATGAGACATGTATTTGGTACAAAATTCAATGGCTTCCTCAACAATATATTGCTCCGAAATACAACCCTCTAGCTGACTTCGGTATTTGACATACCCTTTCAAAATCATCATATACCGTTCAATGGGGTACATCCATCTGTAATGTACAGGACCACATATTCAAATCTATCTCATCAAATGAACCATCGTATTGAAAAATGTCGGGGGGAAGAACATATCCAATTCATATAATATGATAGCAATTTCTCTTTCCATAGTTGGAAATTTCGTTGGGTTAATAACTTTACTGTATACAGCTTTGAAGAATAAATAGAGCTTCGTTAATTTATGGCGGACATTCTTGGGAAAAATGAAACGTAAAGCTGTATGACATAGATCTTGCATCAAAACCTGGCAGTCATGTGATTTTAGACCCTTTAATTTTAGATCACTCATTGACACTATGTTCTTGATATTTGATTAAATACCCTCTGGAACCTTTACATCATTCAAGAAGTTTCAAAACTAATATCTCTCCTATCTGGAAAGAGTGTAAGCAGTAGGAGGAATAAATGTTCGTTTTTCACCCTTTACTGGTGCCAACTCTTCTTGTATTCCTATCTCAACCATGTCTAATCTAGGTTTAATTCCATACATTGTTTTGTCGGGTGCATTTAGCAACGTTCTGATGACACTATCACATTAATTTTTTTCAAAATGCATAACATCAATAAAATGTCTGACATATAGACAATTCTAGTATGGTAATTCAAAAAAAAAACTGATCTCTTTTTCCAACCAGTTTTCGTAAGGTTTTTTGAGAACGGTTTACTAAAAGTATTTTCGAAATCTTTTACTTTCTCAAACAATTGATCACCTGTCAGTGGAGATGGTGCTATATGTTCTTAAATTCCGTCGAATGATGTCGTCCAAGATCGGTACTTATGTCGTCAGGGTAGAAATCTATGATGTCCTTGAAACACGGTTTTCGATGAATTTTTGAACCTAATTGACTGTGTACCTTGTTTGCAAATTGGAAACTGTTGAGTTCCTTTAATGCTATATCCCGAAAAATTTCCATAAGCAAGAAAGTAAATTATCGTCCTGTACAACATGGCTTCCAAAGTGAAATATTCAGTTTTGTAAGCATCATACAACGTAAAAATTGAATCCCACAAAATTTTCAAATCCTTGATCAATGGGGCCAAATAAACATAAATATCAATACCCGGTTGTTTTGGTCCTCATATAGGCATAGATAACATGATGTATTTTCGTTTCATGCATAACGACAGTGGTAACTTATAGTTTACCAACATAATCAGTCATGTATTGTGACTGCAACATTGAAAACCAAAAGTATTAACCACATATATAGATAATGCCAGACAAAGGTTTCTCGGATCGTTCCCAAATTCAGGATACTCATGATCAATTATCTTCCACTAAGGAGATTATGTCGGGTGATGTAGTTTCCCATCTCTAATTCTTGTATCTGCATGCCATGTAAATTGTTCTACAGTCTCCTCACTTCCATATAGGCGCCTAAACCTTGGAATGATTGGAAAGTACTATACAACTTTCGTAGGACTAGAATCATCTTTCTTGTATCGAGAAGCACCACACTTGGGGCATTCTTTAAGTGATTTGTGGTCCTTGTGAAACAATATACAGTCATTCGGGAAGGCATGTATTATTTCAGAGATCATACCCATCGATCGTAGCATTTGTTTGGCATCGTATGTTCGGATTGGGTGTTCATTATCTTTTGGGAGCATGTCATTCAAGAGAGTAAGTTGTTCCGTAACACTGGCATCACTCCACCTATTGCCTTCTTTCAAACTATACATCTTCAATACAGCTGATAATGCTTTATATTTAGTGCATACCAGCATACAATGATGTTTTTTCACAACTCTTTAACTTCTCAAACAATTTTGGGCAATCATGAAGTTCATATTCAACTGTCCTTGTCATTTCCTCAATACAATCTTCATCATCATCCACATCTATATTCACACCCTCCATACGATCATCTTCACTATTAACTTTTGTAATCATATCAGATGATCTATAAAATGCTGTGTTATCTGAGACACTACCTACATTCTTTCTTCCCCGTGTTTATTCCAACATGTATAACTTCGATCTATTCCGCGATAGATCAGGAGTTGTTCCAAATCCTCTTGACTAATTGTTCTTGAGTAACAACAGCGTAAACACAGAAAAAGGATTTGAGAAGGGTCACATGCACGATCTTATACAAATGTGATAAACTCTTTCACACCATCATCATACTCTTTTGTCAACAGATTGGCATTTATCCATTCTTTATTCATTTTCATCATCTTTATGGGTTCGATCTCGAACTTTCATAATATTATGTTTTAATTAATCAAGTAGAATTTTTTGGGTTTTATAAAAACAAATCATGGTACAAATGCCTCTAAACTCATGTGAAATCCATATACATGGTGTTTCCAGTTGGGTGAACATCATGTATGGATAAGATACATGATTTAATCTGGCATATATCAAATTAATTCCAAGTTAGTCTTACAAATACTGAATGATTCCTTTGAAAATACATGACATATTGAACAACTTGAGATAAATGCATGTACTTTAGATACATATTGAGTCACCTCACCAGCTATGAATCACTTTTTTGTGGAATACACGGTGTGTAGTCCTTACATGACCACTAGGGGTGTATATTCTATACACATCAAGTTTTTATGGTATCAATACATGGTGTGAGTGAATTAAAACACATGCCATAAGGTTCTACCATTATTTCATGGCATGTACATGGTTTCATGTTGAAGTATATGTCTTGGAGATACATTGTGTATGACCTAGGTTCACATGACATGTAACATTTAAAATGAAACTTATTCCAAGTTTGAGTCAGAAGATTAGTCATGTGGTGTAAATTTTGGAGATAAATGTTGTGTGGCATTAAAATATATATGAAATCCATGTATGGTGAAGCATGTTCCATTTAACAATACTACATACCATGTATTTTAAAGTGTCTCATAGAGTCCTCTAGAAGTGGTTTTCTAGGATTCAGTGGAATTACACTAGTAACAAAGTGGTGGTGCCATTGAAATGGGTAAAGTTTGGATTGATATTCAATGGTGGAAGAACTAAAACATGGAAAAAAATGGCATGTCAATTATGCCAAAAACTGCAACACCATACAAAAACACAATCGTGATCACAATCCCAACACCATACAAACTAAACAATCACAATTTTGGATTTTACAAAGCATCCCTTATTCAATTTTGTTTGTTAATTCAGGGGTTATCAGATAACTTTTGTCATCTCGGGGTGTTCATTAATAAGTCAAGTATATGTAAATTACCAATTTTTATATTCCAATGTTCAACAAGAACCAACCAACATTCAATTCATTTAGTGCCCAAACAAGGACCACCAACGGCCACGATTTTTAGCGGGGCGTTTAGCCCATACATTTCACATTATAACCATCAATATCAAAAATTAATAACATGCGAAAAAGAGGAAACCAATGAGTAACAGGAGAAAACTCACCACGAAGGTGTCGTTAAGCACACGACAGAGGTGTGTTCGTGGCAGAGGAGAGGCGCATAGCAGAGGAGATTTCCAACTAAAAAGAAAACATAAAATAGGGGAAACCCATGAGAATAAAATAATCTAAAACCGAGTACACCATTTACCACATCCCACAAACCCTAATAACCCATTAAAACCGAAATCAACCCACACCATGGTTAAACACACCTTAAGATAACAGGAGATTATAGAACCCACCTTTTGTAGAATGAGTTCAACAGACTTTTAAAATATAAAAGATGAACATACAATGGGTAATCCTTGACCAATAGGTCCTCCTTAAAAGTTATAATTTCCAAGTTTATTCTAGATAGTATATCCCAAATGAGTAAGACCTGGTCAATCCTCTGTTATCACACCTATCGCGACATGCGATATCCTAATAATGGTCATTATTAAGAACACCACAATCCCACCCTGATGGTGGTTGTTATCCTTAGATGATGGAATGTCCCAACCAAATTTATTGACATAATTAGATAACACATCACACTTGCATGGATTTCTCCCACCTCATCCTATATCTGATGGATTCTTGACCCATGCATGTTCTAAAATTAATTCAATAGAATAAAAAATACACTATATAAAGGAATAATATGGAATATCAAGAATAGTTCACATGGGGATATAAACTAACCATTAGATCATATTTAAAGAAGGAGTTTCAAGGTCTACTCACACTCTTGAAAGCAATAACATCATGAAAGGGAATCAAGCATAAACCATTAATCATGGAAACGTCATATACAAGGACTTATTTATTAAGGAACATCCTACCACAATCTCAACATTAACATCAATGTTAATCAGGTGTTTTGTATCCTAAAACATTTTCACACACCAACCAAAATAATCTATCTATATAATAACTTCCAGAACCAATTCCATATAAATAAATGGTTTTACATAAAGGAACATGGAAGAAAAATCCAAGTGGTAGAAAAAAAATTACCTGGAAATTGAATATCAATAATGGTAGAATCCATGATTATTTGAATTAAAAAGAAACTATCACTCTTGGATAGTGATAACAGAAGAATTTACCAAGAGAAAACCTATGAGACATCATAGAACTCCACTAATCTCCAAGAAGATTTTTGTTGCACCAACACTAGAATTACCTTTCTAGATGACATAATGCATCATAATCTAAGACATAATAAGTATATTCCATGACCAAATAAGAAAAAATTAAGGAAATTTCTCTAAATTAGAAGACTCACCAAAAAAATCACTAAATTAACCAAAGTTGGAATCACCAGTGAAAAAGTATGAAAGGATACCTTCTATTGACGGTGGAGGTAGCGATGGCAGTGGAGGCAGCAGCAGAGGTGGAGGCAGCGGCGTCGGCGGTGGTAGTGGCAGTCGCGGCAGCAGGGGCGGAGGCAGCGGCGGCAGCAGAGGCAGAGGCAATGGCGGTCATTACAGCGGGGATGGAGGCAGAGCCAGCGGAGGAGTAGAAGGAGGATGAGGAGGAGGAGGAAGAAGAGGAGGAGGATGAGGACGAGGAGGATGAGTAGGAATAGAGGTTGTGGAAGATGAGGGGCCTGGTTCAGCTTCGGAAAAAGCTTGACCGCGTGCGAGTGACGAGTGCCTGTTAGGGTTATTAAATAAAAACTGCTGGAACCTTTATCAGCACGCGTTAAAAGTGCTTATAAAGGTATGTATTATCAGTGATAAAATAAAAGTACTGATAAAACATTCACTTATCAGCGCTTTTTTAGAGCTGATAAAGGAATGCCCCTTTATCAGCGCTTTCTATTTAGTGCTGATAAAGGCCAGTGCTTCCCTTGCCCTGTTTTGTGGTAGTGAAACATGTTGTTATCTATAAAATAAGGAAGGGTTATAGTTGGTAAACATATATATAAAACTCACACAAATTTTATGAGTAATACATAATAATATACAAGAATGTCATTGATGTAATTAGAAAATAAAAGTAACATGAATGAAAATGGATGTTCGTGTGAGAAAACCCTTACCTTAACTCCGAACGTGTTCCGCTCTTGAACATAAGCTCTTGGAATATGAAATTAGAATTATTAATAACATATTTAAGAAATTATTATACATGTATTTAGTTTATCATAATTATGGTTAGTTAATTTATTTCCTTATTGATAACTTGTTGTATTGAATTTCGTCGTTCTGGAGTGTTTGTTTTCTTTATTTTCGTAATCGATTCACTTGTTCTTAAGTAATAGACTTAATGTGGAATGGATGTAAATCTCCATAATTGAATTTGAATATTATTTATGGTCATCCATATGTGTTAGTGGTCATTTATATAACTTGGTTACATGGAATGATGATGAATTATTATATCGAACATTAATGATAACTGTTTCGGTTAATTTGTGGGATTTGATCACAACAAAATCATTTTTCATTACAACATAATAACATTTGTACAAAGGGATTAAATAACCTTAAATAGGTTACCTTAAACATATAATAATCTGGTTTATCCATAAAAAAAGGGTTTCATGACCATAATTGATAATGATAACAGAAATCTAAAGCCCATCGTCCTTGAATGTGGTAAATTGACACATCTCAGATGGTGTTCTTGCTACACTATAAAATAAGGTAAATAGAAGAGATGATGATAACTTAATCCACTATCATTAAAACATTCTAGTACATGTAAGGTACTTGATTCATAATAACATTTGGATAAGTATAGGTAACAATTGAAAAATATAACCAATAAACTTGAAAGGAAAGACAAAGAATTAAAAAGAGGAATTTACCTCTTAAACCAAACTTCTTTGAGAGCCTCCTTAAGGGAGAGTTTTTTATCTTTTCATGAGACCAAGGCTTGATGGACATGGGGGAGGTGGTTTGGAGGATATTAGTAAATAATTTTGAGAATACACAAGGCTTGAGAGGAGTGAATATAAGAGAGAGTAATGCAGGGTTTTATAGTGGAGGGGAGAGGGGATTTCTCAATTTTATATTTGTTAATTTATTATTTCTCTACAAGAAATAGAATTGTGAGTATTCCATGACTAATAATAGTAATTTTATCATGTTAATATGAATAAATTGTGCTTAAATGAGAATAAAATCATACATGACTCTATAATTAGTGTATTTATCTTATTTTTTAAATTATGGTATTTCACTATTCCTAAAAAATTCAAGTACTTAAAAAATACAAAAAATTAAACCGAACAATTTTTCAAGGTGTAGAATCCAAAAATGAATTCCATTTTTCAGAAATAATTTTATAAAATGATTAATTTATTTTTTAATTAAAATCATAATTTATTCTAAAAAACAGTTTTAAAATGTTATTTACTTATTCAAAAACATAGGTATATCGTACTTGAAATTAAATATTATTTATATACTATCAAAGGTAAGGTTACTATTAATTAGGGTATATAAATATTCATAAGGGTATGTTACTATTAATAAGGGTTGGTTAATATTCACCTAATATTATGTTTTTCTTATCGGACTCTAAAAAACTTACTGATCGGAACCATGTATGTCAGATTTTCGAAATTCACATCACAGAAGTGAGAAACTTATGATTAAAGATCCAATAGCACTTAATAGTTCATTATTTTCGTGATTTATTTTGATTATTAATTGTTTATAATTAATTTCCATTGAAAAATATTGGGTCGTTACACATTTTATATTTGAAAATAATATTTTCTCAAAAAACTGATTTCTATAAATTTTCTTGAACAATAATAAAATTGATTTTTGACAATTTTATTAATTTAATTTGATAAAATAAAATTTATTATTGAATTTAAAATATAAAAATTATGTTATGGTGAGTTTTATGGGAATTGTTCAAAAATTTATATATTTTATGAATAGTAAAAAACTAAATTTTAATTAAAAATTGTCTTCAGGTTTAATTATTTTTTAAAGTGAATTTATGTTTTAGTTTTCTTATAAGTATAATTCATAAAATTATATATATATTCCTTTAAAATATCTCATTGGAACCAATTTCACATGGAAAGTGGATATAAAAACATTGTAAGCTTTTGATCCTTTTAACTTTAAAACCCCACTTTTTTGACACAGAGATGTGATTTATTTTAAATTATTTTTTCCCAATTATGTGATTATAATTTTTAAAAAACCATATTTTAAATAATAAAAAATTATAATTCCTAATAAGGTCTTCTTAATTTTTGAAAAAAGTGATTAGTGAGATAAATTAAAAAATTCATTAGAGTGATTAAGGTGAAAACAACATTACTTAATGGTTTAAACTAAAATATAGTTTGTAAAATTGACCCAAAACCAATAAAATACAACATTTAGGGATCTATTTATAAATTATAATGTCTAAGAGTATAATATGTTCCATTTTTTACACTTATTCCATAGGAAAAAATGGTGTAAATCTATTTTTAAAAAATATTGAAGTTTCCACAAACACCTTATAAAATGATACCCCTTATCTCTCTATATTCATATCTATCAGGCACTTTGTCTCAACAATGAAAATTAAAAATAACATAAAATCCCCCCCCCCCCGACATCATCCTAGAATCCTACATTGAGCACAAATCCAACAATGATATACCATTGGTGCAAACCAAAAAAAGATACCTGAAGAAGAGTTAATGCTTATCATTGAATGTTTTTTTATTTCCTCCTAAAACCCCTAAAATTAATTTTATATCGTGATTATATTATAATCCCAATATCCTAAATATATTTATATGTTATTATATTAATATTATGACCAAAAACCTAACACATATCAATCAAATGGTTCACCAAATAATTGTTTGTGTGTATGATGCACTACCGTCTCGTGAACTGATGTCGGTCATTCTTCCATTACCACATATCAAGGTTGAAAATAATGATGTAAATACTATTTATTAATGATTTTTTTTGATATCTTGGATTTTATTATGATACATTATTATTAATATCACACATACCATCATGATTTCGAGTTTCTAGGAATACAATAACGTTGGTCTTGTGTACATCAGACTACCATTCTCACGAAGCGATGTGACTTATTCTCTCTTTACATGGAATGTATTAAGGATGAGTTCAATAAAAATATGTTATATATATTAAAAAATTATTATTCAATTTTAATATAATATCTTTATTTCATTCAATATGATAAGAAAATTTCAATTTCGTTCATCTGTGCGTACGACCTAGTGTCTTTATGAACGGTGTATTTAATTTTGATTTCTATGATTTATAAATAATTATAAATATAGATACACTAAATAATTATTATATCTATATAATTTTTAACATTACATGAATTATAAAATCCTTATTAATGATATAGAACCAAGAATATAATGAATCAAAACATTTATGAAAAATAAAGCTATTAATACACAAAATGTAACAATAATAATGATTCATTAACAAACGAGTAATAAAAAGCCATAGGAAAATAATATATGATATGATATAAAATAATATGATTCTGTAATGTATTTATATAAATTTTATATTTATTATACATGTTTTTTGATCTGTTTTTATGGTTTTTATGACATAGGGTAATGGATTTCCATTACAATTATTAATTTTGTGAGAAACATGCTTTATTCCCCAACTAGTTCTTCTATTTGGTGTATATACACCCCATGAATGTATTTTATTATTTTTTTTCGAAAACATTATGGGGAATTAAAAATCCAATTAGGGATATATCATTCCTTAGTATTATGGTTTAGGAGTTTCCAAACTAGAATGTTAATTTTGTAACAATTTTCCATCTTTTAAACACATGTTATGTTATGAACCTATATGTTTTTACATGGTTTATATACATCAAATTTAACATGTTATTTAATTAGTAAATTTATTTTAATGGTATTTTAATATTCATGTGTTTTTATTCATTCATGGGGATCATTATTTAATGTTACAATTGTGATAAGAGTTTATTTTTATAACCTCAGTGTTTATAGGGATTGATTATGATTATGCTTCCATGGATGATATCTTATGATACATATCTAAATTATTCCCAACAATTTTCTTCTAATCTATTTTTTAATAGTGTATTCATTTCATGGTAACATTTTTTCCCTATTTTTTACATTATATAATTAAAAATATATTTTTAATATATTTCATCTTTAAATCTATTTTCATCTAGAAGTCTATTTTCTTCCACAACATGTTTTCTAAAAAATCTTTTTTAAATAATATGTTAATATCGTATTAAATAAAATTATTTTGAAAATTATTTATATATAAAATTTTATTAAAATTATCTTTAGTGATTCTTTATATATTTTATAGTATGTGATAAAAAAATTTCAAATAATGTTTTATGGTTTCAAAAGGAGTTTTATTAAGAAGAAATTATATTTTCCATGGTAAATGTTTAAAATCAGCATACAAACTTATTTTCCATATAATATGAAATCTGACGGTGGTACGTATTCCTTATTGGGGACATGATCCATGAATTCCTTTCATATTCTTTCTCTTTTTTGGTTTTTATTGATGGAATAATGTTTACAAAACCCATTTCTCTTAAATGGGTTGAAAAATTATAAAAAAATTAGGAAAACCTGCTTATTTTCATGGGTTATGCTATGATGAAATGATTATGGACCATGTATATTTATCAATGGTTGTGATATAAGTACATGTTATGGAAATGATACCATTTTGTGGGTTATGATATGATGAATTTTTAGGATCTTTTGGCACATATATTTATAAGTTTCATTATGTGATGGGTGGGAACTGTATATCCCTGCAATGCAATGGTTAATAATTTTTATATCATTATATGTAATTGAATAGAATGTTGAGTGTAATTATTTAATTAATACAAGGCCATAATTGGATTAAAACTCTGTTTAGTAATACAATTATTAAAGAGGAAGTGAACATGGTTCAGTAATAATGGGATGGAATAGGGAGTGAAAAGGTTTAGGAAAGGACATTATTCTAAATCATGGGTATGGAAGGTAGCCTTGGCCAATAAGTAGATGATTTTAGGTTCTTCTATAAATACCAAAACTTCCATTTCTTATCCTCTTATGGCTCATGTTGTTTGATTCTATTTTGACTCATGTATTATTAACTACTAATCTCTTTTCTATGACTCGTGATTTTGATCTTTATAATTGAGTGTATAATTTTAAAATGGTATTCACATGTTCTAATCCACCTATTTTCATGTTTTGGTTACATATATCCCTTTTTTCCCTTACTGAGAATTTAAGATCAACATTTCTTATGATTAATTTCACCAAGATATAAAGACATGTATTATGTATGATTTTTCTAAAGAATTTTTGTTATGAATAATGTATTGGGAGATGAGATAGCTCACTAATAGAAAAAAATTTACGATTCCAAGTTTCTAAATACAGTAATCTATTATGGATCTTTGTCTTTTTTTGTAATATAATAAATATTTCATTAGAAACAATGTAATACTTATGTTTGTGATGAAAGGTCATTGTAGTTTGTATGATAGTGAAAGTATAGTTAACAAATGGAAACTATAATCATAAATCCATATTAATATCCCTAAGGACATGTAAAAGGATAATTCTATGTTTGAGTCAATGTATATGAAAATGTACTAGAATTTTACTAATGGATAAAGTGAGTGGATTCCAAGAAATAAATATCAATCTAGATATTAAAAGTGGATGTGGATATTGAATAGATTTACAAAATGGAAACAACCCCAATAAAATTATTGAACTAGACTCAATTAAGAATTGGTGCATGACATCGAGCCTTACTAACCACACTATTTGATACTTCTGATGGATATGAATTAGAAATTCACAAACCCTTTACCAACCATCGTGAAGGATTTAAATATAAAATGACTCTGAATGAACTAGTACAAACCTAAGGTGTCATATATTTAATAAGGTTTCCTAATTTAGACATCCAATAATTGATATTAATGACTACTTGATTCCACAATGTGATTATAAATTCTTACTCTATGGTTTTTTGGGTTTTAGTCAATGTCCAAAATTAGAAAAAACTGTATTAATTATAATTTCAGAAAAAATTCTATACTTTTTCTCATCAGAATCTAAATATTATGGGATATGAAATTAAAAATATTACTGTTATGATCGCACAACTTTCTCAAGCTATGAATCAAACAGGAAATCAAAAATAAAAATGTAATGAAGAATATTATGTTGATTCTTTCATGACTCAATGTTCATCTTCTTTTAGTAGGTTTTCTAGTCCACTAGTTCATGCATAATAGATCAGGACAAATAAAATTTTATTTTTCTTCCTTTAGTTTTGGGAACTTGAAAAATAAATTTCGGATGTTTGGAATTTGGATGATGAAGTATATCAATGGTTCACTCCTATCAAGAATACTAGGGAAAATATGAAATTGAATCTATGGATTTGGATGAGTTCGGGAACCTATTTTCAATAATTA
The DNA here is from genome assembly GCA_963277665.1 of Viscum album. Taxonomy (NCBI): domain Eukaryota; kingdom Viridiplantae; phylum Streptophyta; class Magnoliopsida; order Santalales; family Viscaceae; genus Viscum; species Viscum album. The sequence goes on from OY728127.1 coordinate 324,732,636, forward strand.
CTTTCCAAAAATTCTACTTATAAATATGGATAAATAGTATCTTGAGTTAAAGAAAATTAATAATGAATCTATTAGTACCAATTGGTAATATTTTACGATACATGTGAGATATTATTGTGTTATTATCATTCAACCTGAATGTATGGTTGATCAATTATTTATTCAATTAAACCCAAGTCTCAAAAGGGCGTTAGCCATAAGAGACATTAATTTCTATGAAGAGATTGTTCAATTTTCCTCGAGGTGGAAATAGATGTTATAGTTAGGTATTAATATCATTGTTTTGATAGGAAAATTAAGATAGAATTCAATGGAAAATCTAAGTACTATTGAGAGAAGATGATGGTATTTCTTTTATTCTTAAAGTGTTGGAGGAATCATTTTTGACATTTTCTTACACGGAATAATAAATGTTTTAATCATGAAGGGGAAGGTCATTAGAAATTCTATTATCTAAGTGATGTGAATAAGTGATCTGGTGATGTGAATAGAGTAAAATATTCATAGAATTAACCTCCCAAACATTAGTACCTCAAGTGTTATGAGAATGGGTATAGTACTAAATAGTGGCCAAACAGGCTCGTTAATTTTGATGATAGATGTTTGCAACCTATTAAGATAAGGAACTAGGGAAATATAATGAGATTACTACTTCTGCTTAGGGGTGTGATAATGACATGGTTAAAGGTACACATATCATCCACTATAGAACTTCTATTATCTTATTTTAATCTAGATATACATATAATATTTTATCTAAATAATTTTTAGGGGCCTCAATATGAAAATAAAATGATTAGATGTGTAATTATTAGTAAAATACCATAATGGTAGGTTGATCACATGTCAAGTCTATGATTCCTCACTGGATGATGCTGGTGGGAATTTTCTTTGGTAAAAGATTTTCATTCTTCCTCCTGTTGAATTATATGAAATCCTTCGTGTGGATTTTCTTATTATACATAAATCCCACGTAAATTTTCAAGGAATGGAATTTACTCTTGATATTACAAACCAACTAATGATAATATGTAAGTGTGAAGATATCTATGAAAATTCAATGGTGATCAAATATTTTTATGTGTATTAATTCATATTAAGATGTGGTTCTTATATAAAATTGTTCGGGAGAAACTTGACATCGATGATATTCATATTTTTATAAATTTTTATTAGTTTTTTCAGAACATTTTCCTGACCGTTCACTAAAATGAGATGTTGTGTTATCAATATAACTCATACGTGGAACCAAAACAATTCCATATACCACCTATAAAAATAAACTCATTGAGTTGTAAAATTTAAAGATGCAACTCCATGAAAATATTGATAAGGTACTCATTTGGAAAAATTTATACCCTGGGGTGAACATGTTCATTTTTTTGAAAAATAAATATGGATAATTGAGATTGTGAATTGATTAATAAAATATAAGGAAGAAACAAATTTGGAACCAATATCCTCTTCCATGTATTGATGACTTGTTTGTTGAACTACATGGACCTCAATACATCTCCAACATTGACCTTCATTCTGAATATCATCAATTTATGTTCAAGATGGATGATATACCCAATCCAGCATTCCACATATGATAGGGAAAATATAAATAAATAGTTTTTCCATTTGGTCTTAATAATACCACTTATAAAATCTTGAATTCAATTAATTGAGTCCTTATAGGATACCATGATCAGTTTGTTGTAGTATTTTTAAATGATGTTCTTACCAATTAAATGTGTAAGAAATACAAATAATATCTCTAGTTAATTGTATATAAGACCCAATGTAATGATAAAATTTTTGAAATTTTTAAAAAATTATGAATTTCTTCTAAAAATTGATCAATGTTAATGTCACATAATCCTAGGAGAGGGTATATCTATTTATCTATAAAAGAATAAGGGAATTTAAAATTAGCCCAGACCAACCATAGTGACTGAGAGAAATAGTTTTCTTGGTTTATCATGATATTATAAATGAGTTTTGGATTATTTTTAACAAATACCTAATCATATGACCACGTTAACATGGAAGCTAGCCACATTTCTCTAGACAAATGAATGTGAAGAATATTTCAGGGAACTGAATATAAGGTTTGTTAGAACACATTTCCTTACATTAAAATCTAGTGGATAAGGGTTTGTAATATATATTTATTCATACCTGAAGGTATTGGATGTGTTACAATAAATAATAACATTATTGTAACTTTTTCTTCATGAAAATTAATGAAGCCTTAGAATAATTACCCAACTAATGATTTGATGTTAACTATGGTAGATTTTTAATTAATAATACGGAGGAATTATCTTTATGGAGAAAATTGTATATGAATCATAAAATATAAATTATATATTCACATAGAAGGATTTTAACATCCACTAGAGTAGTTTTTTATAGATGATTAACAATTATGAATTCTAAATAAATTACCATCCTAGGAAGGAGAAAAAGGCTGCTGATGCATTGAGTTTAAAGGGTCACTCCATATTATTTATAACGATCATCACAAAGGATACAATATTTACTAATAATCCAATTGTGGATCTAGAAATCCTGATAGACGGGTAAAATAATATCTTGTTCAATTTAATGTTTATCATCAATTTATGTGATGATTAACAATACTCATAAGGAAGATTTTGAGATGAAAAATAGGGATAGAAATGATCATGAGTTTAACATTGATCATTATAGAATAATATGTTTTAGGAACTTTGTATTCATTCCTTCGATACCAGACATGAATAAGGTGTTTTTAGAGGAAACATGTAGTTATTCATTCTCTATTCATCTTGCAAGTAAAAAAGATGTATATATATTTAAAATAATGCATCTGGTGGGATGGTTTGATGATAGAAATTTCATATTTAATTTCATGGAGCTTGGAATGTCAATAAATTAATGTTTAAAGACAATATTCTGAGGGTATGTCACATTAATTACCTATAACACAATAAAAATGAAAAAAAACAACAATTTATTTAAGCATTCAACATCCCAAAATGTCTAAAGTACATAATGATATTTGTTTTATAGTTAATCACCTTACTAATTTAGCATAATTTATAACAATTAGAGAATAAATCACTCTATATTAGATTTCAAGGATATACATTTAGAAATGATAAGGTTTCATGAAGCACCACATTCCATTGTATCTGGTCAAGATCCATGGTTCACATCAAAATTCAATGAAAGTCATCAGTAATATCTTGATATGTATTTGTATTTCATCACTGCATATCATCCAAAAATATATGGTTAGTCTGAACAACCAATTTAAACCGTACAGGATAAGTTGACATCTTATTCTCTTGATTTAATGTTTTTTGGGATCGACACAATCATCTAGTTAATTTTTAATTCAACCAAATATTTCCCTAAATAATTGAAATTTATCCTTATGAAGAAATATATAGAAAGAAATGTAGTCTTCCAATATTCTAGAATTAATTTAGAGATAGGAATCTATTGAGACCTAACATAGATGAATAAATAGATGAAAAGGAGTGATCCATTCAGTAGTATATCAAGTAAGATAAATTTTGGTATGAGATACATTCTGATAATCACCGATATGGTCTAGAAATTGAATATAGTGATAAGGTGTTTCTAATAGTTTCCCTATAGAATCATCTTATGATATTTGAGAAGCAAGGGAAACTAATACTTAGGTATATCGGTCCCTTTGAAATTTTTTCTTATATCAGGACAATAACCTATCACTTGGAACATCCATAAAACCTATATCAATTCCACTATGTCTTCCATGTATTTATTCTGAGTGAGTGCATACCATATGCTTCACATGTAATTAATTTATATGACATACTGGTGGGAAGATATCTATCTTATAAGTTATAATCAGTTTAAATTATGGATTATATAAAATGATCTATGAAGAAAGAACACTCACATCGTCATTGTTTTTTTAGAAACCCAAAATTTTGAGCAATATAAATGGTAACTTTAGTATATAATAGGGAAAAATAATCCTCATCTTTTCTATTTTAGAGATCAATTTAGAGGGAAACATTCATTTTAATGGTGCTAGAATATAACACCAACCATTTTTATTAACATTTTTCAAATAAAAGTAATTTATATTTTTTTTTTAAATGAAATCTACAACCATTATGTCTTCCATTATAAACATCACCTTGTTATTCTTATGCTACATGAAACACGAGCTTATGTTTCATTACACACTACACTATGTTTTAAAAAAACTTTGATATATTATTAAAGTACATATTAAATCTGGATCGTTGTAACCTCTGAATTAATATTAAAAAAATTAATATAAAACAATAATTTTAAAAAATTAAAGATAAAAGTTTCACATAAAATAATAATATGTACAATAGAATTTTTAATTTTTTTTAATTCTATATATGTTTGAAAATATATATTCTCCAAAACTACTTTTTATGCCTTTTTTGGATAATAAAAAATTAATTTTTTACACTTTTATAATTTTTATTTGATAAAATAAAATTTAATTGCTAATTAAAATTTCCAAAATTATATTAGTGTTATTTTGTAGGAATTTTTCGAAATGTTTTATTTTTTTTATGAATAGTAAAAAATAAATAATTTTATTTGAAAATGGACTTTTAAATTATTATTATTATTAAGGTAAATTTTATTTTAAATTTTATTTCTTGTATAATTCCATTTTACAACTATTAATCCATTTTATTTTGATTTATCCAATTTCACATTGAATTTATATATAAAAACATTGTTATCTTTTGATCATTTGGGCATTGAAAACCTATTTTCTCAACTCATTGGTGGGATTAATTTTAAATAACTTTTTTCCACATATATTATTATAATTTTAGAACAAGGATTGTTTATATGGATTCATAAAAAAATTAATGTTTAGTATGGTCAAATTAATTTTTCACCAATGGTATTAGTGAAATTAATTAAAAACATAATTACATCGTTAATGGTAAAAACTGTATTACATAATAGTTAAACATAGAATATAATGTGAAAAATGACCTAAAACTTTTTTAAACAAATTTTATTGATACATATAGACCATAAAATATCTAATTGTTGAATTTGATTAATTTTTTCACTTTTTCTATATGAAAAACATAGGGGGAACACTCAATTTCTAAAATAGTTGTTTTCCACCATCCTCTATTTAAATGGAATCCCCTCTCATAAAACCATTATATAACTTTATATTTACTAGTTATTGTATAAAAATCTTCCCATATTCTCTTCCCTCTCGATAGAATATGTACTTTTGTATGAAATCCAACCATGTAAGTCCTTTTCTACAATCCAAATGAAAATACTCAAAGAATAGGTAACGTTCATCAATGAGCATATTTTTTTTATTTAATCCCCAAACCCCATTAATTATTTTTATATAATTATTATCTAAAAAATTATCATAAATATATTGTGATTTTTTTATTTTAAGGATACGACCTACAACCACACACACATCTAAAAAATGGGTAACAAAATCATAGTTCTTGTGTAAGGAGGACCACCACTTCGCAAACCAATGTCATTTATTCTTTCATTAACACTTATAAATGTTGTTAATATTGATGTAGAGACTATTTATATTTTATATTTATGATATGTATGATTTTATGTTGATTCTATAATTGTTATATCACACAACCATTCATTCTTTCTATTTTTTCACAATACAAAAACATCATTCGTGTATATTGCAAACTACCACCACGCAAAGCGATGTGATTTTTTATTGTTTTAAATTATGTGTATTAAGGATGGGTTTAACAAAATATGTGATATATATTTCACAAAAATTACTATATAATTATAGTATCTCATTTAATTTTATTTCTTTCAATATAATATGAAAATGGAAGTAACTTTCAAGCATATGTATGGCCTACCGTATCCATGAATAGTGTGTTTAATTTCCGATTTCTATATTTTATATTTTATGATAAATAAGTATATATACTAAATGTATATTATATTTATATCATTTATATCACTATGAATATTATTAATCCATTATTAATGAAAGAGAACCAAGAATATAATGAATCAAAATATTTAGGAAAAACAAAGTGACAATTACCCGAACCTAAAATTAATAAGGACTCATTAATAAATGGATAAAAAAAGGTTATAAGAAGATTATATATGATATGATATATAAATATTTGATTCTATAATATATTTATAATCAAATTATATTTATTATACAAGAGGTTTTAATAAGTATGATGGTTGTCAATACTTAAGGAAAGGGATTTTAATCTCACTTTTTTACTTTTGTGAGACACATGCTTTATTCACCACCTATTTATTTTATGTGGTCTAAATACTAACAAAAAATTTATTTTATGATAATTATCAAATAATATATTTATATTTGAAATCTAATTTATATATATCACTTTCATTGAGATCTTAGTTCAAGGATTACCAAATCAGTAAGGGAATTTTGTCTCAATTTTACATCTTGGAGACACATGTTATGTTAAGCACCTATATTCTCTTATGAGATGTATATACATAAAATTTAAATGATATGTGATGAATCCCTTTAATTTCATGATATTTTAATCATCAGTTTATGTAATTATTTCATGGGTATTATGACTTAATGTTACCAATGTGGTTATATTTTATATCTACAATCTCATCATCTATCGAGATTATTTATAATTATTCCTCCATTGATTAAATATTAGGATAAATATCTCTATAATGCCAATAATTATTATTCTAATCTTTTTTAATTACATCATCATGTAATGGCGCCATTTTCTAACCCTTTTGAACTTATGATAATGAATAAAATGTAATTAAAAAATCTTAGTTTATTTCACTCTTTGGTTAAAAGGATGTTTTATTCCTAAACTAGGTTTTCTAAATATATTTTATAAAATGGATTTAAATGATATATTTTAATCATTTACTAGAAAAAAGATTTATAAAATTATATTTCATTAAATAGTGTTTTTTATTATTTTTAGTTATTAATTTATAAATTTTTTTGGAAATACTTAAATGAAAATATTATCATTATGATTTATATGTTTAAAAATATTATCATAATGATTTATGTGTTTAAAAATAGTTCTCCTAAGAGGAAAAGATATTTTCTTTAGAAAATGTTGTAAATGACCTTTAAAATTTATTTTCCTTCCAAGATGAAATCTATTTGTGTTACATATTGCTTAATGGGGATATTATCCATGAATACCATTCATTTTCTTTCTCTGGATTTTATATATTTTGTTGGAATGATTTTTATAAAACCCATCTATCATCCATGGGTTTTATAATGATAAAAAAATTTGGAATCACTATTTTTTTTGGTTTATGAATTAATGAAATGATTTTGAAAACTATCTATTTTAAACAAGTTATGATATCATGACTAGTTTATGACAACCATTTCATATCATGGGTTATGATGGGATGAGATTTTATGATCTTACATAACATATGTATATGAGTTTAATTATGTGATGGGTGGGACATATATATGTCTCTAAAATAATGGGTAAATAATTTTATTAAATATGTTATATGGGATTGTAATTGGTAGTGAACTTGATTAAGAATATAGGCATTGGACACAAATTAAACCCAATTTAGTGATATAGGTTTTGAAGGGGATGTGACCATGTTCAGTAATACAAGCGTACTATGAGGAATGAAGTTCGTTTGGTAATGGACTTTTTCTACTATGATGGTCTTGGAAGTTATCCCTGACAAATATATAATTTATTTTCTATTATTATATGTATTCGAAAAATTCTATTTCTTATTCTCTCATGGGTCATGTTATTTCATTCTCTATTCACTATTATCGATTAAACTACCTATCATTATTCTATTACTTAGGATTATGATCCTTAATATGTAGTGTAAGGGTTTCAAATTTTATTCTCATGTAATTATACCCTTATAATCATGTTAGGCTTAAGTATACACTTTGATTTACCTTACTGAGCACCAAATCTCACACTTAATTACGTTTCCTGGGCATGTTTTTATGAAATATAATAAATATTCCACAAAAAAGATATAATTATTATATATGAGAATCCTAGGTCATTATAATTTTATATATAAAAAATTTATAGGGTTCATACCTTGAGGTCGGAAGATTTTATTTTTCATTAGATTGGAAAAAGTTACTAATTTATAACATTAAATCTCAATTAATGTGGTGTTATTATCATGAATAATCTGTTTCTCCCATTTTTATACTCTAAAATATGTATGGTTTACTCATGGTGGTATATAAAATTATATTTAATATTTGTTATAAAGGTGTGTTTTATTAATTTTAATGGTTATTTTGTTAACATATATTGAAATTTGATATGAAATTCCTCACTAGAGGATGTAATTTTATATAAAATATATTTCTTCTCTTTTCTGGGGATATATTTTATATATCACAATAATATTCGTAATTTTATTTCACTTACATTTATATTATGAGATTCATATAATAAAAACTATATCATTATTGTTTTACTTAAAACATACATCCATACAATGTTTTTGAATGAAAATAATAATTTTCATGAAATAAGTAAAGGAAGATCACCTTTTTTAAAAGTAATGGACCAAAGACTCTTCAGTATAAATATATCAGAGGGTCTAATAGATTTTTAATTCTATATACCCCATGGATTAGTTTTTTTATCTATACATGATAGAGTATTGTGTTATATTTTTCTTTGATATCATATTTATCAGTGTTTTTTCCTTTTTCATACACATCGCTCTATATATTATTTCATATCATTTTTTATTTATGGGGATGTATCCATTACATGTTAATTTAATTATTATTTAAATGAAATACATGTAACTCATGGGATTATTTTATCTTCATATTAATGTACAAGTACCTCTAATAGTAACTAGGGTAAAGATTTTTTTGGGTCCAAATGAAAAATTATTGTATTTTAAAATATCTATATAAATTTATTTTAAACTATGAAAAAATATAAATCCCCCATATAATATATTAGGTCATCCCACAATATGAATAACTAAATTGAATATGAGGTAAAATCATACCATAAAACTTTTTTAACACTTAGATTGAATTTTTACCCTCTCATGACTGAGGGATATATATTAGGCCAAGAGAGGTTGATGATTAAGTATATATACATGTATCATACATAGGACATCAAACAATAGATTTAATCTAATGTTCAAAACTAGTCAACCAGAAAGGTTCCAAATAAAAATTTCTAAAAGACCTCAAGAGTTCCTCCAAATATTCGATGTGCTACTAAATATCATTGAGAAACATAAAAATCATGGGGAATTTATACCATAAATATCATCTAAAAAGGGTCACACCTAGTCTGGCAAATATTTTTCCAGAATTGTCCATATAATGAACACAAATAAAACCATTAAACATAAAAGAGGGATCCAAATTTTGTGTCCCATGTTCTATTATATATAATAAATAATAGTAAATATAACATAATAGATACATAGTGCAACATATTGTTAAATACATAAATAATAATATAAAATGAAAAATAGCCCTATTTTTTATGCATATGCTATATAGATAGATGTTGATTAGTACGAAGTCCTCAAAAAAAATTGTCAACACTATATCCAAACAAATATTGGGCCTCCAAAATACTTCTTATCCTAAGTTGCACATCCAGTGCCAAGGTAAGATGTCACAAACCAACTTGTGTCATACTTCTATTAGAAAACAAAGCTGGTCTCTAACATCACTGAGGCACATTATCAAGCATCTTGTATTGAATCGATCGTTTGAATAATATTTTGTTTCCAAAAATGTATGTCTTACTATGTCATAATCAAAAATATATATATATATAAGTATAAAAGAAATGTGACCATCAGGGTTTGATCGTTATATGAACATTGGTCAAAATGATTGTTGTAAACAACAGTAATTTTTTTAACGTTAACAATTTTGTTTAAAATAGAAATTATAATTCATAAATAATGTATAAAGAAGAGTTGATGGCCTCAAGAAGTAGAGTCAGGCCATGAGAATCCCAAATTTTTGGGATTATGAAGGAGGTAGCATTACTAAGCTTTCCTCTGGACCAAGCACAAGCAAAGCTTCTTCATGTTAAGCTTGGATAAAATCGCCTAAGGGATAAGTTCAAGCTGACTAAAATGACCACTCGGGAAATGTTTTCCAAGCTTCCCCAAGATTATATCACCATTTAATACCCTAATATTAGGTACTATAGAGGTGTTATAAGGGTCTATGTAATGAGGCCATTTTTAATTTCTATAGTTCTATGGTATAAATAGAATTGTTATTTCTTTTTATGGAAAAATAACCATCATTTTTGAATTTCATATGTCAAAATTAAAATAAGATGAATTTTTAGTTTTCTTCTAAGATATTTCATATTATTGATTAATAATGAAAAAAGAGTATTTTAAAATATTTATTATAGTATAAATAATTAGTATTGTGATATTATTTTCATAAAATGGACATATACAGTTGTGATCAGTAATAAATTTATTGTCTAATAAGACCAAAATAATGTTTGGTGAATAGTAAATTATGAATTGTAATGTTACCCTTATAAATAGTAATATGACCAGTGGGATAGTAACCTCACTTAAGTATGTATAAATATATTTAGTCATCTTTAATGGTAATATGATATAATAGCATATGTAAATAAATGTTTCTGAAATTATTAGTTATGTATTCATATTTTCTTCGGTAAATAGTGATTTTACATAAAAATTAAATATCTCATATTTAGAAAAAAAATTCCTAAAATGGAGTTCATTTTAGAATTCATAACATCGATATAATGTTATGGTGAAATTCTTGGGCTTTTTATAAAATGTTTTGTTTTTCGGTGATTAGTAAAAATACAGTTTTGAGTTTTCTGTGTGTTTTATGACATCATAATGATGTAATATGTAATTTAAAATTCAGGTCAACTCATTTGGATTAAAATATTATAATAGTGGTCCCATGTGGCCAAACAAATGGGGAAATACCATGGTAAATCCCATGGTTTTTCAAATACCACCGATGAGGTGTCCTTGAAAATTAATAAAAAAACTCCCTCTCGTTTACTATAAATATCAAGCCATTCCTTTATTTTATTTCTATCATAAACAATCCCCCTAGAAGATCTGATAATATTACCACCAAAGTATTCCTCCAAATTTTTCCTCAAGACCTCAATGTCATGATCCTATAGTTTTAGAAGTTACTCTTCATGGTCACAGAAGCTTTCATTGTCCTCTTTTAGTCAATACTTCTTTTATTTAATTTATTTTAATTTCCATTTTTCATATGTTGTGGTATGTTATTATGTATCCTTATTACTTTTAATTTTATTTCCAAATGATTATAGACCCTTTTCACTATCATTAACTGATTTTTTAAATTTTTAAGCGACGTTTTTCGGTTGTCGAATTTTCATAAGGGAATTCGCAACTTCTCTTTTTTTCTTTCATGTTCAATTTTATGTTCTATGTCTTGAAAATTTCCATACCTTGTTTTTTTATCCTTGGTATTATGTTATTATACTATATTATTAATCTCTTATGAATGGGTAACCTTTTTCCCTCTCATTTTAATGTATTATAAAACCTTGTTGCATAGACATTATACAGAATAAATTTCTTCTCAAAATCTCTCTCTTCTTATCAAGAAATTATTTTATTTTCCTTATATGAATACCAAATCCACTTTCATTTCTATACTTATTTATCATTAAATAAAAATCATCTTTTTCATTCCGTAATTTTCATATATAAATTCCTTATTCCCTTCCTGTGGGTTATAAATGATAAAATAATCATGTTTTAAGCACTTTTTAAAACACCAAGATTTTGATATAAAACCCATTTCTTTTAACCTCTATGGGTTATTTATGAAATTTCTTATGTTGATATTTGTGTATCACATGAAGGTAAAGGAATATTAATGGGTAACCCTGATAGCGATCCAATTCATTGGGTAATGAAATCAATCTTGAGAGACAACAAGTTCTATGATACCTTGGTGAATAACCTTGGTAGTGTTTAAGAATCCTTGGAGATGGAACTTGGGGATATGATTATGAATGTATAAATTATATATTTTATCCACATTTTAAAAATATTATTCAATTTCTTATTATCATGATATGTCTCTTCTCAGGATATTATGATATTTCCTTATGTTCTTATTGTATTCTCTCAAGTTCACCTGTAAACTATTTTCCATGTTTTCCCTTAAGGGGCCTTATGCTCACCCTTTCCTTTGATGTATGTCCCCAGTTTATGAGATGTAGTAATTTTTCTTAGCATGAATATTTACAAAATCCTTTCAATATGATTATAATAATGTTATATTTTTTCAAGAAATATGTACATTCCTTCCAAGACACTATATGTTAAATATCCTATGTTTTTAAAATGAAATGAAAAGTTATGTAATAAAAATAAAGGATTCCATATTTGGTATCAAAGGATAGTTTAGTTATTGTGCTGAAATTAGGATATGAAAACCTTATAAAGAACCCAAAATAATATTTTAAATATATTAAACCTTCTTATTATTTGGGTGAGATATTAAGTAAGTGGTGTTTGAACAATTAAATCCATATCTGGATATGAACAAGTGGATGTGGCTCTAGCACAGATGTATATAGGGGTAAGTCATGAAAACAAAGCATTGAGATAGTCCCCTAATGGGAACAGGTGCATAATAACAGGCCTTTCTGCAATCCTGATTTGAAACTACCAGGGGATATGTTTGGTTAGTCACAAGATTTTTCGGAATCAATGTGAAGTATTTACAGAGAAATGTAATTTTTGTTAAAGAATACTATATTTAAGGATGATCTTTTAAGAAATAATATTCCATTACATAAAAAATATTCATAAAGGAGAAATGTTTCTAATTATGTTTTTATTATATTATAAAATGGATGGAAATAGTAGGAACCATGAAAATCGTGACCACAATGGACAATGGTTCGACGACCCTATAATAGAAGTTGTAATGGAAACATTCTTGAGAATAATGAACCAACTGACTAAATTTATGGGAAATAACATGAATCAATCTGAGAGAATAATTTCAGCATGAAGGGAATAATTTTCAATTGAGCCATTTATGCATTAATGACCACCAATGTTCTTGGGATATATGGACCCATTGATTGATGATCAGTGGATTAGCTCTATTGAAAAGTTCATTTCAGTGCTCCGCTTCTCAGAGCAAGAGAAGGTCACCCTATTTATTTATCGCTTAGAGGGAGAATCTGATCAGTTGTTGGAACTGATTAAAAACATGAGTCCATGAGTGGTGGTAAAAGATATGGAGTGGGAAGACTTCATAAGGAACTTAATCAATAAGTATTTCCCTCATTTGATGAGAAAAAAATGGATAAATAGTTTCTTGAGATGAATCATAAGGGAAAAAAATATGTTGCATGCTAAGAGATGAATATCACAAGACTTTCCCATTATGCCTCAAGCATTTTAATGGATCCTAATGGGAATTTTGATCCATTATTTGGTGGACTAAGATATAAGAACCCGGTTATTATTTTAGAGGTACGGGCTTCTTCTTTTTCCTTTTCCTTAAGTGTTTTTGAGAAAATATGGAAAATGGGGAAAATCCTGAATTTTGGGACTACACGCCGTGTAATTTTTCCACAAATCGTGTACTTATGGCCGTGTGGGGATGAGTACACGGGGCGTGTAGCCATGCCGGCGACAAAGGGTGTAGTAACCGACTACATACCTTGTAGTGGTACCTTACACGCCGTGTAGTCAGTCGGCAGGCCTAAACAGTAAGGCGGTGGAGCAGCTGACAGCTGGGTGAGAGTACACGCCATGTACTTTAGAGTACATGTTGTGTACTCATGTCGACGGTTGAACAGGGTGGTGGTTCCTCCAAATGAATAGTTAAATAAAAGAAGTACACGCTGTGTACTCAGAAGTACACGCCGTGTACTTTGTTTTTTCATCCTAAAATAGGCAGTAGAATCCTCATTTGGCAGAGGAGGCGTTTGAGCCGTTTTGGAGCCAAGGAGGACGGACGAACCTTTGAAGATCCGTCGGGTGTTCGTCTGGAATCTGATCCATCTTTGGATGATCTCGTTGGAACCGCACGGGTAATACCACTCCTCTCTTGGTACCGTTCTTACCAATTTTTTCTTGAGGGGATGTTATTTACGTTTTAATGGGTTTTGTTCTTTATCAGATATACATCGTTCTTGGGAGTTTCTGGAGTCATTTTTCGGGTATAATGTTCATTGGCACATAAGGTAGGTGGCTTTGTGTTTACTTTCCAATTGTCGTGCGTTTTTTGTGCATTTTTGTGCCACAAACACATGTTGGGGTGTCGTGTGGCTGATGTCGTTGCTATATTTAATGCCTAGAATTGCATAGGTGATTAAATTGTGATAATAAAATTCTGGTTTGGATCGTTTCTTGGATCTGGAACCACCCCAGGGGTGTGTTTCACTGTTTAGCTAGTTGTCCAGGATACCCAAGGGTAGGCCTTTAAAGTAGTAATCGTAGAATTTCCTTGAGAGGAATTACTTGTTTACTATTTTTGACATGTTGGGAATGGCCCGGTTTCCTGTTTAGCCTGATGGCGTTGTTGTGATTAGCCTAAGGGCGTGACTGTTTTATCCTGAGGGTGACGCTCTATTTCGCCTGAGGGAAACCTTTTGTGCCTGAGGGCTTGACTTCTGTGCCTAAGGACGACACTTCGTATGCCTGAGGGCGATATTCTGATACGCCTGAGGGAAATTCCTGAGGGCGAGATTCTGTATGGCCTGAGGGAAAGCCTGAGGGTGTGGTTTACTATTTTAGCCTGAGGGAATGGTTTTGGTTGGCCTGAGAGCTTGGTGTTGTTGAGCACAAGAATGTTACTAAATTAAATAAATTAAATGAATAATAAAATGGCAATTTAATTGTTAAGTTAGTTACTTTTTAGTACTGCTTACTTTATTGCATTTTGCTATTGCACACTGTTGTTGCATGCTTACACACAGTGGGGCACGGGCCTTTGGTGGGTGCCTACTAGGATATATTTCTCACACCCTGTTTGGGCCATTCTTTTCGGCCCAAACAGATTACGTTTCTGCAGGTGTAGATAGGGGAAAGATTCCTTATACAGGTACTTGACTGTTGCTAAGGAGTAGGAGGGCATGGGACTGAGCCTAGGCTCGCGATGCCCCTGCCAGCTGTTTCGCTTGTTTTGGTATGCTTTGTATTTTGTTGTACTGTATTGATGTATGACATGTTCTGGCTAGTTTCTTAGAACATGAACATGTAGCATCATCATTTATATATTTTTGGTTATATCCACTTATGTAGTTTATTTCTATTGTGTATGGTTTACTGCTTCCACTATCGTTGTATGTTTATTTTTTATTCCGTTGCGCTATACATTGACAAATGAGGGCATAGTTTCCCCACTATCAGACCTGGGCCCTCACTGCTAGTCGGCAGCCTCTGGCATTTGGGGAAATGTGCTTGAGGTCTTGTGGCGAACCGGCTTCAGGGAACCCATTGAGTGGCACCCGGGGACCAGGACGTTACATAAGACCTCATATGTGAAACAATCTAGCCAATAGAGTATGTGATAGCAAGAGGAGATCGTGTGAAGTGATATGAAAGTTGAACTAGAGTTCAGTGAGATGCAGTGGTCTCATAAATCCAATAAAAATAAGATATTAATGTATCCAAGAATAGGGAAGATCTTTGATAAGGGAATAGGAGGTAAGAAAGTGCAATAACCCACATGTAATAAGTGTGGTAAGAAACATTCGGGGAGCAGTCTCCTCAGAAGTGGGTAGTGCTACAACTGTGGAACAGATGACCATATCATGAGGAATTTTCGTAGTGAGGTGAAGCCTTAACTTCCCAAAACTAAGGGAAAAAGGGAATATGGTGTAAGACCTACCGGAATTATAATTCTTTAAGTGTGGATATCTTGGGAACTTTTCTAATCACTATCCAAATTTGAGGGTAGTGGAGGAGAATCACCATCAGCCTCAAAAAAATGCCAATGGAGCAAGGTCGTTCTTTTACTATCATGACAGCTGATGTTGAAGATCAAAATGATGTGGTGGAGGTTATCTTTTTGTTCTCTCAAATCTAGAAAGTACTTTGTTTTATTCATGTTCTATGCCTTCAATTATTTCTTCCATGTTTGCAAAGAATTTAGAATCTACCACTAAATTTATAAAAGTGGAGTTATTAGTCAAGTATCCTGGTGGGATTATTCAAGCATCATTAGTGTTTAAAAACTCTAGTATTTACTATAGTGAGAACAATATTATTGAAAATATAGTAGTCATTACCATGTTGGAATTTGACATTATACTAGGGATGGACTGGAACTCAAATTATAATACAAATATCGAATGCATAAGCAAGGAAATATTAGTAGTATTGAATGGGAAACCTATTGTGATCTTCCATGGAGAGATTTCTTGACGAAATATTTTTCTAAAAGAACCACCTATAAACTACATTTTGGATGAAATCAGTTTAGGAGAAGACATAAATAAGGGTATAATGATAGAAAATTTCCTCATCATCTAGGAATACATTGACATATTTTTTGATGAGTTTCTCGGACCTCCCGTAGGAAAGAGAGGTAGATTTTTCCATTAAACATGTATCGGGATCTCATCTAATATCAAAGACCCTGTATAGGATTGAAAATGATGAGCTAAAGGAATTAATGAAGCAACTCCAAGATCTTTTAGTGAAGGGGTTTATCTGACTGAGTGTGTCTCCTTGGGGATCTCCTATTCTATTTGTGAAGAAGACTGATGAATCAATGTGTCTATGCATAGATTATATATAACAGAATGCGAACAAAGTGAAGACAAAATACCCTCTTCAAATAATTGATTAATTATTTCACCAACTTCATGGGGATCAATTATAACCTAATAACCTAATATTGATCTTCAATCTGGTTATCATCTATTGAGGGTGAAGTAAAAATAAATTTTAAAAACTACCTTTTGTTCAATATATGGGCATTATGAGTTTGTTGTTAGCCCTTTGGATTGATTAATTCTCCTACTATATTTATGTATTTGATGAATAGATCCTTTAAGTACTATCTTGAGAACATTGTGGTAGTTTTTATTGATAATATTTGGATATATTATAATGGTTTCAAGGAGTATAGGGATCATTTAAGGGTTATTTTTAATACTCTATGAAATGAGAGGCTTTTTGGAAATTTCATCAAATATGAATTCTTTTTACAACAAGTTTCTTTCTTGGAGAAAATAGTATCATATGAAGGAATCACAGCTGAGCCTACAAATAAAAAGTTAGTAGAGGAGTGGCCTCAGCTTACAACAATAATGGAGATTCTTAGTTTTCATGGAATAGTGGGATATTATAGGAGGATTATGAAAAAAATCATGACTATATAATCCATTTACAATGTTAATTAGAAATGGGGTCAATTTTATCTTGAAAAATGAGTGTGAGGAATGTTTCCAAGAGTTAAAGCAAATATTGGTTACTACACCTGTGTTAACACTACCCTCAGGCTGATAAGGATTCATTATTTTTAGTGACGCATCTCTGAAAGGGCTTGGGTACATCCTCATGCAAAATTAAAAGGTGATTTTTTATGCATTTAGATAGTTGGAGACTCATGAGCATAACTATCCTATGCATGATCTTGATTTGGTTGTGGTTTTTTATTTGAATGTATGGAGGTATTATCTTTATGTGGAGGAATATGATATATTCACAGACCATCAAAGCTTGACGTATATTTTCACATAAAAGTAGTTGAACATTAGATATAGGATATGGATGGAACTTCTTAAAGACTATGATTGTTCAATTAATTATCATACTGAAATAGAAAATAAAGTCGTTGATGCATTATGTAGAAAATACCAAGTTGTTTTGTACATGATGAGGATTCAAAGAGATCCGTTGATCCAACACCTAGTAAAAATGAACATGGGAATTATAAGGTAAAGTACATCATCAACCCTATCCCAAATTATTTATCAACTACCATTACAAGAGATGATAAAAAAATCTCATAACGAAGATACTTTATTACAGGAGAAGTTTAAGGTTGTGAAGGATGGTATGTTTCCTATGTTCAATATTGATCAAGAAGGTTTACTAAAAAAAATTACAATACTATGTGTTCCATATATACTGGAAATAAATAAGGAGCTCAAGGAAGAATCTCATAGATCTACTTTCCATATATATCCTGGAAGCATGAAAATTTAAAGGGACCTTCATAATCTTTATTGGTGGGATAATATGAAAAGGGATATTGATGTCTACACTACAAGGTTCCTGGTATGTCATAAAGTGGAGGCAGAGAAAAAACCTCTGAAAGGGGTATTAAAACCACTACCCATACCAACATAGAAGTGGGAAAATGTCACTATAGACTTTGTCACCAGTCACCTGAGAACTTCCAAAAAAAACAAGGCGATATGGGTTATAGTGGACCGTCTAAGAAAGATTTCCCATTTTATCTCTATTCTAGAAGATTTCCCTCTAGATCAAATTGCCATGATTTATGAGAAGAGGGGGGTAAGGCTACATAGCATTCCAATTTATATCATATCTAACCATGACCCAAGGTTCACATCAAAATTCTAGAAATGTATTCAAGATTTTATGTGTACCAAATTGAATTTATGTACAACCTATCACCACCAAAATAATTCCCATTCATAAAGGATTATTCAAATAGTCAAGGAAATGGTGAGAACATTCTCAATGTAATTTAAAGGTGGATGGGATCGACATCTCCCATTAGTTTAGTTCTCTTACATCAATAGTTTCCACTCAAGAATTGAAATGGAAACCTATGAAGCTCTATATGGGAAGCGATGTAGAAATACTACTTGTTTGGATGAAGATGGTGAGAGAAATATTATTAGGCCTGATCTTGTGCTAGATATTACCAAAAAGTTTCATTCTATCTAGAAACACATTAAGGTTGCTCAGAGTCGGCAAATGAGCTATGCTGAAAACTGTCGAATGGGACTTGGGGTTTGATGTTGGGGAAAAAGTACTTCATTGAATTTCACCTTGGAAGAGAGTCATGAGGTTTGGGAAGAAAGGGAATCTTATCCCTTTATAAATTAGCCCCTATGAAATCCTTGATCACATAGGAGCAGTGGCTTATCGACTTACACTTCCTCGAAATCTAGCACAAATTCATGATGTCTTCCACTTACCCCTCTTGAGGAATTACAAACCAGACCCTTCACATGTACTAAATCTTCAGGTGGTACAATTGGAACCTGACCACTCTTATGAGGAGTAGCCGGTGGAGATCTTGGTTCATAGATACAAGGTTATATTAAATAAGACTACATGCCTGGTTAAAGTGTCATGGAGGAACCAAAAATATGAATAAGACACATGGGAACCATAGAGGTCTATGAGGCAGAAGTACCCACACATTTTCTCTTCCAAGGGTACGAGATGAAATTTCGAGGAAGAAATTTATTAAGTGGGGAAGAATGTAATGTCCCAAACTTCTGTATAATATTATGTTTCCAAAAAATATATGTCTTACTATCTCATAATAAATAAAATAATATATAAGTATAAATGAAATGTGACTATCATTTTTTGACCGCTATATGACCATTCATCAGTATGACCATTAAAAACAACAATAATTTAACAAAATTGTAGTTTTGGCTTAAAATATAAATAATAATGTATAAATAATCCATAATGAAACTTTTATGGCCTCTTCCAGTAGACTTGGGTCATACGCAGCACATCTGTAGGATCTTGGGAAGGGGGTAGTTTCACTAGGTGTTTCTCTAGAAAAAAGCCCAAGACGAGCTTCAACATGTTTTGTGTGAATGGAATCACCTACGGGAGAAGTTCAAGTTGATAGAAATCACCACTCGGGTAATGTTGTCTGAGCTGCCCCAATATTTTATCATCATATCACACCTTACTCTAAGTTTCTATGTAGGTGTTATAAATGGATATGTAACGAGGCCTTAGTTACATTGTGTAATCCTTTTGTATAAATAAAATTGTTATTTATTATTATGGAAAAATAATAATCATTTTTGTATTTCAAATGTCAAAATAAATAATGGATGAATTTTTAGTTTTTTCCTATGAAGTTTCATATTATTGATGAATATTGAAAAAAGAGTATTTTAGAATATTTTTTATACATTAAATAATTAATATTGTGAAATTTTGTTTAAAAAAAAGACATATACGGTTTTTATTAGTAAGAAATTTAGAGTCTCACAAGATCAACATAATTTTTGGTGAATAGTACATTATAAATAGTACTATTACCCATATAAATAGTAATATGACCAATTAAATAGTAACCTTAGGTAATTAAGTATGTATATAATTTAGGTATCTTGAATGGTAATATGATATAATAGCATAAGTAAAAAACGATTTCAGAAATTATTAGTTAGGTATTCGTATTTATTCAGGTAAATAGTGATTTTACTTAAAATTTAAATATATCATATTTAGAAAATTATTTTCATAAAATGGAGTGAATTTTTGAATTTATATCATTGAAATAAGGTTAGGGTGAATTTATGAGCTTTTTAAAAAATATTTTGGTTTTCCGGTGAATAGTAAAAAACAGTTTTTGAGTTTTCGGTGTGTTTTATGACATCATAATGATGTAATATGTAATTTTAAATGATTTTTGACTCATTTGGATTTAAATATTTTACGAGGTTTCCCAAGTGTCCAAAAACATGGGAAAACCCCTAGGTAAATCCCATGGTTTGGAAAATACAACTGATGAGGTGTCTTGAGAATTAATAAAAAAACTCCCTCTAATTTACTATAATTACCAAGCCATTCCTTCATTTTATTTCATTCCAAAATAATCACTTCAAAACTCTGAGAGTATTACACCCAAAAGAGTTTTAACAAGGTTTCCTCATTCCCTTAAGGTCCTGATACTATATTTTTAGAAGTTACTCTTCAAGGTATAGGAACCTTTCACCCTCCTCTTCTAGTCAAGACTTATTTTATGTTATGTATTTTAATTTTCATTTTTATTATGATCTAGTATATTATTATGTATGATTATTTCTGTCCATTTTATGTAAAAATGATGAGATTCCATTTTCACTCTCATCAACTTATTTTCTGAATTTTTATACGATGTCGTTAGGGTGCTGAATTTTCGTAAGGGAATTCACAACTTCTCTTTTTTTTCTTTCACGTTCTCATTTTGGTAGTATGCATTAAAATTTCCATAAAATGTTATTATCTCCATATTATTAGGTACATATACATTATTATGACTCTCTTAAGAATTTTTGACCTTTTTCCCCTCTTATTTTAATGTTTTCTAAAAACATGTTGCATAGTCATTATGCTGCAAAAATTTCATCTCAAAATCACTCTATTTTTATCAAGATATTAATTTATTTTCTTTATATGAATACCCAAAACTATTTAATTTAAAGGGGTATTTATTAGGACATAGATTTTTTTTATTTCATAATTTTTATACATAAGTCCCCCATTCACTTTCTATGGTTTATAAATGACATAATGATCATGTTTTTAATCACTTTTTAAAACACCGGGATTTTGATATAAAACCCATTTCTTTTATTCTCTATAGGTTATTTATGAAATTTTTTATTATGATATATGTATATCTCATGAAAATAAATACATATTAATGTTGCAGCCTGATAGAGCTCCAATCGATTAGGTAAAGAAATCAATCTCTTGTGATGAAAAGTCCTATGATACGTTGGTGAATAACCATGGTAAGTTTTATGACACCTTGGGTGTGGACCTTGGTGATATGATTATGAATGTATAAATTAAATGTTTTTGCCACATTTTAATTATACTATTAAATTTATTATTATCATGATATGTCACTTCCCATTCCGTTTTTATATTTCCTCTTGTTCTTATTGTATCTCTCAAGTTCACATGTAAATTGTTTTCGTTATTTTCCCTTAATAGGCCTTATTCTCACCATTTCGTTTTTTGTATGTTCCTAGATTATGAGATATAGTAATTTTTCTTAGGATGAAAATTAAAATAATCCTTTCAAAAGGACTAAAATAATGTTATATGTTTTCATGTATTATGTACATTTTTTCCAAGACACTAAACTTTAAAGATCCTTTGTTTATAAAACAAAATGAAAAGTTATATAATAAAGAGGTGGGATGATATACACCTCAAGGATTCTGTATGAACTGAATAAATCAATAAATAATTAGTGGGCATGGATTCAACTAATAATGATATTTTAATAAAATAAAACAAAAATGAAATTTGTGCATGACTCATCTTTAAGTCAGACGACCATAAAAATAGAATATTTAGATTATAAAAATATATTGTTATAATATATATAATATAAATCTCTCTCACCACCCTTAAAAACCCATGAAAAAAATATCCCCTTCTCCAAATACTACCTCCACAAATTATTTATGTCATAGATAACCATAACTAAAAGAAGCTATAGTCCTATTTTATAATGTAATAAAAAACTAAAAAATTAACAATACATACATACCTTAGTCTTAAATAATTATTTACCATCCAAATTAAAAAGATCATTGCTCTAATAGTATTAGTAAATCAATTCAGAACCAAAAATTGAAATACTATAAAATATACAACCATTCACTAAGACGTATTCTTTCCTCTTTATATAAGATCCATTTTCATTATATTTCGAAAATAAATAAAAATAGAAAAAGGATTTTACATTTTTATGAACAAATTCCCCGTCAAATGATTATACATTTCCTTCTTCTATTACCATTAAATGGATGAAAATTACTTCAAAATATCTCATCATCCCAAATGACTATTATAGGAAAAAAACTTTATTAAACAATATTCTTAATTATTTAAAAAACATCAATTTATAAACATCCTTATTTTTAAAATAATTTAGGAAACTAAATAATATACATTATAATATATAATCACAATTTTTGTTCTTTGAAATCTAAATGAAACCCATTATTTTATTATACAAATTCTATGAATAGAATTAATTATTTTTTAATAAAACCAAAAAATATATTAAAGGAACAACAAATCAATGGATTTTGAATTATAGATTCATGCATGAGAAAAACAACTTATAAATCACTTCAATGGAAATGGGGGGTTTCAATTCACCTCAATGATGTCAAATATTCCCTAGACTACCAATAAAAACCTAAGAAAATACATAATCAAAATTTATCCCCAAGAAAATATGAAAACAACCCATTATATATTTCATCCAATGGTGTATGTATCAAGATATATTGATGAAGGGATTATGAAAAAGTAGATGATGAATGAGAAGTAAGGGATGAGACTCATTTCTTTACTAGATGACCTTGAATCCAAGAGATCAGTGAGTCTTGGAGAAAGGTCGGTGAATTTATGTGTGGTGGTGGATAGACATAAAGTGTGAGAGGTTTAAGATGAAAGTTTCATTTGAATTTTATATATGGGTGAGAAGAGGAAAAATATAAAAACCAAGTTATTACTATTTTGTATGTATCACACGATTTGACCACAATGATATACAAATAATGTCAAAATAATACACCACTTCACTGGGTGTTTAGGGAACCCACACTAGTTGGTTGCACTATTGGAAAAACATTGAACCACACTTATATATCAACCTTTCTGAATACATAAACATTTCTTATAGTTTTTCTCATTTCTAGTACTAATAGTGTGGGATTACTAAAATACTACAATAAAATATGAAAAAAATTTGAATTTTATTAATGAATCATCCATAAACACTAATAGAAAGACATAAAATAAAAAACTAAAAAAATAAAATAAAATAAAATTTTGGGAACAAAAATTATCTCCATGGTAAAACTTTCAACCCCAGAGATTCATAATTCTTAGAGAAAAAATATGTTGGTGAAAATTCATTCAATAAAGAATAAAGAATAATGATGTGATCCCAAACTAACTCCAAGATGAAGTAAATTTATACACTAGAAGCATCTCAAAACCCCAAAATATTTTTAAATCATAAATTCATAATCAAGCCCAACCAATTTGAGAGAAGTATCATGGAACAAATACCAATAGTGGATCTCCATAATATTTATGAAACTCTTTGGTATAGTGGTAGAAAAATGGAAGTTTCTCTAGAAAGTTAAATAATTAAAACCCAAATTAAACTTTTACTCATTCTAAACACGCAATAAAGCATTCTAATATAAAAAAACCTAGAAGAGATCTATAAATATCAAAGATAGGGACCATATTTCCACTCACTAACACCCTTGAACCAGGACGAAAATTGAGGAAGCCTCGGACTTGACCACACCCCATCGAACCATATGGGCTTTGACCTCAGGTCAAAGAATGATTGTAGCCTAGGACTTTAGCCCTAGGAATCCATATGTGTCCTTCTCCTAAAATTAAATCATCCCCATACAATGATAAAAAAATTACTTGTCCAATATAAATCCAAATAACTAAAGGAACTCATCAAATGTTGTCTCATGCCTGGTGAACAAGATAAAATCTCACCACGACCATATCAATAATAAACAATAAGAAGATCAAACCATTTAAATTTAGAAAAATCATAACCTAAAAGCCCAAAATATCAATAAAATATATATTAATGAAAACTAAGGGAAAACAAAAAGAAAAATTACACCAACACCAAACTGAATAAAATCCCACAAGTTATGACCTCTAATACATTAAAATGCTCCTGAAATTTCTAGAATGGATTCCTTCGGCAGTAGAGGAGAGAAGAAGGCATGATCAATAAAATTAAACTTAAAAACTCCTCAAACCAAAATTAAATTAAATATATAAAAAATAAATAAATTTATAAATCAAAGTCCCCCTGATAAAGTAAATAACTGTTGAATGAATCAAAAAACCTTCTATAAATTTTTGAAATAGGAACCTTAAAGTAAAAAATAATAAATTTTCAAATTAAACCCAATCAAATTGTATGGGTTTTATTTTAAAATAATCATTCACACAAACATATAACCCGACATATTTTTAGTAAAAATTTTAAAAATCCCTCCAACATACTTGAAGAATTTCATTTAAAAAACAACCTAAATAGAGATCCTTCATAAACATATTAAATTCTAATACTACAATTTCAATTCCCAAAAATAATTTTAGAACCATATCCAAAAAATATAAATCCGAGTTATTAATTTTCAAAATCATAATTATCCTTTAAATTGTGGATCCCATCAGAAAATTATATTTTTTTATTTCCAGCATAAACTATTCATCATTTAAAACCATTCCAAAGTAAACCTTTCATTATTAAATTCGTTTCAGATATTTATAAATTTCAATAATTTTTTTTAAAACTAACATAAACCAACCTAAATCCCATCAATAAAGTAACACTATTCAAATCTCTCTAATAAATGACTAGTAGTTATTCATTTCTTGGCCTCACCGTTTATTGAACCGTGTTCCGGTCAGGAAAATTTCACTAGAAGACATATGAAACCGGTTACATTGGCAACATATGGTTTTCTAAGCCATGAAAGTTCCATGGCTAATGTTGGTTTCACTCCTATTATCATCCCTCAAGATAAATGAATCCATGAAAATGAATAAACACTAAATTTTAAATAAAAAAACTCAAATTCCAAAATCCCAATGGTTTCTAAGGTTAATTCATGATAGGTGGTGATTTGGAACTAGACCATGTACTACCTTTGTAGCATCGATAATCCTACTCAAATGTACCAAACAATCATAATGAAAAAGAACCGTTTTGAAACCATATCCATATTAGGATCCATTTCACTTATACTAATTTCCATGAAATTTCCTAGTTTATTCATATATCATACTCAAAAGGCGACCGATGATATCACTGAGGCATGTACCCATTCAACCTCATGTGGTTCTATGAACCAAATTCATAAAATAATAGCTACTTTTAATTATTTATCCCAATAATAAAATGATTATAAATAGTTCATGAAAAATTAAAAAAATCACAACACTTCCGTAAGTAGAATGACCACACAAAATAAATAAATTATAAAATTATAAAATAACATGGTACAGTTGATACAAAATCAATCACTCATCTCACCCAATAATAAACATGCACAAAAATATTAAATGTCTCACAATGACCTCCAAATATAAGTTTTCCCACTAATAACCATAAGTGAAAGAAGAAAATGATTTTTTTAATAATTAAAAAAAGAAGTATAAATAAAAAAATAAAATTTACATACAAATACATGACTCAATGGATCACCATTTAAATCCAAAATAACAAAAATCCAAGAGCAACTGTGAACTCACTTAGAAGCTAAAACTAAATTATATATTTTAGTGAAAATAAAAATGATGAATATGATACTAGCCACCATTACACATGAATTCACTTCATTAAAAGATATATTTTCAAGAAATATTGAAAATAAAAACAAATCGAAAATATTATTTCTATTTTATAAGAAAATAAAACATCATAGGTTTATTAGTTTAATTTAAATTTTCTTCTTTAAATTATATCAATCACATAGAAAACATCTCCTCATATTACGTTGATGTTATATGATATCTCCACTTATTCAACTATTTTTTAAACTATATTAAAAAAATCCCTTTCTCAAATTTAATATAATTTAATGATGTAAGGGGAAAATGATATAATTTATCTTGATAGTTGAAACAAATTTAAAAGGAATCATGATTTGGATAATTCAAAATAGTCGAATTACAAATAAAAGGTGCGAAAGTAAAATACCAAAATTGTTGGAAACACTATGGAAAAAAGGTTATGGGAATCTTTTACTAGTGTCATAATATTCTTGATTATCATACTGTAAAATATTATTCTTGTTTATGAGCCTCTAGAATGACTTTCCATATCCAAATGCTAACAAAATTCAAGTCACATGATGTATTGTTAGGGTTATATAATTGTCCATGGTCCAAGGGATGAAGGTATTACAAATAAAATTTACATTGGAATACCACATATTTACCAAATTTTTATATATTCTATCATATTTTTAAATTTGAAAATTTCAAACGATTACATTTTTTCAAGTAAAACATGTCATGTTAAACTGTTACATTTCACAAATCAACATGAAACCATGAAACAACCCATGAAACATAAAACCATTCATAAATACCTTTTTAAAAATGCAATAAGAAATAGGAACAATATTTATAAAAGCATAAAAATTAATTTAAAATTTATAATTATCCCTCTATAATCATGATGATCATCTTTGATGAACTATTTAAGAATAAAAAAGTTAAGGATCAAATTCAAATCCCCAAAACAAACCCTTTTAATACTACACACATATATATTAAAAATTATATATATACATTTCACACTATATACCCATTAACATATTATCATGAGAATATATATAAAAACACAAGAAAATTTTAGTTTAAAATAACGCTATTATTGATAAATTTCTTAACATGAAACACATATCTTAAAGAGAAATATGGTATAAAAAATAAATATTATTATTTAAATTTTAAAATTATGACCCAAATGTTCATTTGGATACTATGAAATAAAAAAACAGTATATCAAAATATGTTTATATTTCTTTTCCTAATTTAAACAAATAATAATTCATACATTGATTATCAATTGGTTGGAAGAAAATCATTTGAAGGAAAAAAGTGCTATTCTCATAAAAAACAATTATGTGTACAATGTATTTTTACAATTATATATTAAATTAATGAATATGGATAAATTATTAAAAATAAGTATTATATATTATATATCCAATTTAATGAATCTCCATTTATTTAATAATTATTATTAAACAAGTAATGGGAATAAAGTCATTTTATGATTCAAAAATATTTTCTGTTGAAAACGATTTTTAATTCATTTTCTGCATGGATATTATAATTAATTTTTTCCAAATTTATAAATACTATTTTAAAAATTGATATCAGAATTTAAATAATTGTTTCATTGTATTGTTTGAGGTATTTTTTATATTTCTATGAAAATGTTTATTTTCTAGTGACTTGCGACAAATATCGATTTTTTCCACACACAAAAAATATTGTCATTAAATCTAGTAATTTTAATATTCAATTAGTTTTTGGATTTTATGTTAAAATATAAATATGTATTAATTAATAAAATATAATTTAACTAATTTCAAGGTATTATCGTCATATTTAATTTTGGTTTGAACTCAATTTTAAGCTTAAAACACGTTTTTCTAAATAACATTTTCTCATTACATTTTATACATCTATAATAATATTAGTTTATAAAACTCATATATATTGAATATTGAAATATTGATTCCCTATTTTGAATAAAGAGGAAAAAAATTTGGAAAAAAATCATTTTTTATAGTTGGGTTTGAATACTGTTTTTATTGAATAATGTAAAGACCCCTTTCCTTATGGGAAGTGGAGATGAAATACATGGCCCATAGTACCAAGGAATTAATTCCAAATGACATGGAAAAAAGTTACAACCGGGGTCCAAAGAACCATTTCCCATAAGACTATAAAAATAACCAAAATTCCTAGTCTCATGGTCAGACCTACGCTGGCACCACTAGAGTCCTATTAGATTAGCCTATCACTACTTCTTTACCTAAGGAAATCACATACACTCTAGTATCGATGTGCCTGCACCCATTTGGGCCTCACTTGATGTCATCTATCACCACAAATTCACCACACTACAACAATCTAGATACTACTTCCATATTTTACCACACATCACCATTGATGCATGGCTGCTCCTACATTCTAGTCGCATATCTCCATCAATGAACCTTGTTGCTGCTAGCCAAAGTCATCATCCATTACGGTCAAACCCCTAACTCACACTATAAAATATTACCTCCCCAAAAATGGGTGACCAAAATTTCTTATTACAATACATGAACCATGTACAACTGGGTCTGGTTCCACAACTAAGTACCATTGAGCATCAGCACAGTCCTTTAAATTTATTCTTTGTCCTTATGATTAATAAATGTGGTAAATATTTATCACCTAGGTAAGGGTGAAACGGGATTAAAATTATGGAAAAAGACAATGAAATATCCATGATACATTCAATTATTTCAATGGATGAGTTTAATTTAACAAAGTCTATCCTATAATTATTAATGTATCAATTTCTTTCCAAATTCCATCAATTATAAACATTATATTATATTATGTAAATAATAAGTACAAAATCTCACTCACTTTCTTTTACTCTCTCAAATATTCAATTTCTATTGATAAAAATATCTAGATAATTTGTAATTTTTTATATTTTGGGATAATGTATTGTTATTATTATGTTAATATTTTAAATTTTTCATTACTATATATTGCACTTAAATTATTACCCACTACCAATATTGGGCATGTACAAGTACTTGAAAATTAATGTATATAATTTAAAAAATATTAAATTTAAATATTTTTGGATGAGTTGTGGTAATAAATTAATTTATTTGTTAATTATTATGTATAATTAAAAGAAAAATAGTTTATGTTTTTTAAAAAATTCCATCATAATTCATTTTAATTCAAATTATTTGAATAGTTTGAAAATTGACTTAACGATATTTCATTATAACCATTATTTTAATAAATAATATAAAAATAAAAAAAATATTTTAAATAGAATATAATGGATGAATGTTTTTATAAAATTAAATAATTTGGAAATATTTTATCCACATTTCACTTTAGATTTATATTTATAACCCTTGAATAGTAAAAAATTCATTACCCTAATTAATGTTAAAGAATGATTATGAGGGGGTTAATACAAGTGATAGGGTTTAAAATAAAACATAAAAATGTCTAAAACATATTTTATAAATCTATTTAGTCCTTATAATTTCCTACTATCTAAATAATTTACATTTAATTCTATTAAAGACAGTAATTATATTTCTTAAATATTAATGCTTTTAGTATTTAAAATTTTGTAACTCCTTCAACAAATAAAAGGTAACCCACTCATTTATCTTCCTAAAAATTTAAGAGATATATAGATCAACAAATATATACCAAAGTCCCTTACCGACCATTCTCACTCATACCTAGAGTCTCTAATATATCAAAAAAACCTAGAAGGCTTAATGTTTAGGCCAATTGTAGGTTCCTAAATAAGTGGTATAACTCATAACTGAGTTCCATCATTATAATTCTTCATCAAACTCCTTCAATTCTGGGATAAACTTGAATATAAAGTTATATATTTATATCCATAATTATTATATGTAATTATGTCTCTGTTATTACCCTTAGTTATCTTCATATCAATACTTTGTGTAATAAAAAATCACTCATGTGTACACGTAGACTACCACCTACATAGAGCGATGTATTTCATTTTTCATCACCACCTAAAAAGGATAGTTATTTCGATTTAAATATTAAATATATAATAATCAATAAATTATTATTATTTTTATATGATTCATCTTTTTATTCCATTACATGATGATCCTGAAATTGTATTTAATTTCAAAAGGCTATATTATAATGAATATTCTTTATATTATAGAACTATCACACATTTTACCATGGTAAACCTAAAAAAGTTGTTTTAATATTATAAAATGTACATCCTCAAAACATCTGATATCCACTTAACTTGTAAGAACCTATTTTTTGCTGCGAAAGACATTGGGATATTTCTTGATGTCACTCCAGAGCAGCGCCTTCAGACGGCGTGTGATACCGAGCCCCAGAGTGGCCGGAATTAAATTTTCAGTGCGTTCACGCAGGAAACGCCAAATAAATGGGATAACTCCTAAAAGGTGCTTCAGATCAATGATCTGAGTGAACGGATGGGTCCGTAATGGGGTTTTTACCCTAGGAATGACATAAAACTTGTCGGCACGTGACGTTTGGACCCCTCGCCCTCTTCTGGAACGTTAAACGGATTAATTAATTGATTAATTTATTCGTTTAGTGTTGAAACGCAAGTATCTCTTAAATGGTGGGTTGGATTGGAAAACTGAGGGCACCGTTGAGTCCGGAATATGTTGTTTACCCTGTGAGGGGTGTAAGTTTTGCGGGCACGGCCCGTCTGTGAAAATGGCCCCAGGGGCGTTTTCATAATTTGGCGGCTTGGGCGCTAAGTTTAATAACTTTCGAACGGGGTCTCGGATTAAAATTCCAAGACTGCTATTGTGCTCGGGAGGTGGTGTTTACCCTAGGGGGAGCTTAATCTTGACCGCACCAGAGGGTTTGGATGCGGGTGTTTTAGGGGTTGGGACTTTTAATTAAAGAGTTTATTTATTTAAACTCTCCCCTCCTCCCCTTCCTCCCCATTGAACCCCCTGGTGAAACCCTCTACCCTATCCTCCTCCATCTCTAGTGAGGCGGCTCTGGCAAGGCAACTCCAGCAAGGCGGTGGTTCGGCGGCGAAGCTTTAGGCAACGCCAACGAGGTAGGGGTTTATCGTTTTCGTTTTCAATCTCCCAAAACCTTTGAGTCCAATTTATAGCATCTAAATGTTATCTGATCGTCGATCGATTTCCATGATCGCGTAGAACGTTATCCGAGATTTCTAATGCTTGTCTCGGATTCGAAATCTGATCTCTGAGGCCTCCGCAGCGGTCTGGCGAAGATCCGCGGGTTTTTGGGGTTCTCTGGCCGGCACGGTGGTCCGTCGGGTTTCCAGCGGCGGCGGCATGGTGGTCCGACGAGGATTTGATGGCGGCGGCAGCGAACCCCTTCAGCGGTGGCGGTGGGCGCTTTAGGCGGCAACAACGGCAGGGGTCGGCACGGCGGGGAGCCCCTCTGGCAGGCAGCGGCGCAGGCGGGTCCCGGGCGGCCGGTGCCGACGTAGGGCACAAGGGGGAGGGGGCTGCGGGGTACGCAACCCCATGCGCCGTGACCGCGACCTGCGTAACGCGGGTCGCTACGGAAAAACAGACCGGCCATAATGGACGGTCGGTGGCGGTATGTCGTGGCCAGCTGTCCACAGCGGAGCGAACCGGACCCGCGGCCGGGCCGCGGGAAGGCTCTGGGCGGACCGGCCGGACCGGGCCGGTCCGTCCCAAGGGGGTTTCCCCCTTTCGAATTTCCGACGCCCGTAGCGAAAGCTACGGGCGTCCATTTTGCGCGCCGTCTGTGGAGGCGTGGACCTGACATCGAGGCGAATGTTATGAGGTGGTTTCGAGAGTTTTAACTTCCGAGATGAGAGGCTCGGGAGCACAGCACATGCATAGAGAAACTTAGAGGGCTTCCCGGGAATAATTGTTTTGGACGGCGTGGACGCGTCCGACGTCCGAATTAAGCACCGTCAGTGGTGTTAGGACCCTGGCACCGAGGCAGAGATTCCCAGGGTGGTTTTAGGTGTTGAGGATGAGGGTGAGGTGCGGGCCCCATGGCCCGTCTCCAGAGCTGCGAGGAGAGTTTAGCGACTTTTTCATCGGACGTCCGTTCGGGGCATGCGAGCAGTCGATGTTTGGGGTTTTTCCGAGGGCATCGCGTTGGCATAGTCTTCCCGCTGTAATTCCGCACGATGGTGCGGGGCCCACGAGGGTCATTTGGGTGTCTACGGTGTTTTTACATCTTTATCACCGGGCAACCGTTTTGGACAAGTGAATAGTTCATCTTGTGTGCTTTTTCAAAAGGATCGTAACTGTGCGATCCGTTCGTTGTGTTTTGGGACCGGGTTGCGGGTCTCACGAAGCGCCGCTCATGTGCGGTGCGACGGAATGAACCTTTTTCTCCGGATATCTGTTGTACTCATGTGATTAGTGCTTTTGACGTGTTTTCCTGAGGGGATCGCAATGGTACGATGCGCCCAACTGTTTTCAGGGCCGAGGCTCGGGATCACGGGACGCCGTTCGGGCGTGAGGCGGTGTTGGTGACTTTTCCGTCGGATATCCGTTGGAGGCGAGTAAGTAGTCGATCTCACGTGTCTTTCTGCGAGGATTACAACGGCGCAATCCTTTTGGTTGTGCAGAGCCTCTTGAGCGATCTTGTTAAATGTGGAATAAAAGGTGCTCTAGTGGTGGTTCTTCCTACCATGTTTGTAGCGGACCCATGGCGTGTGATCGCGCACACTTGGGAGAGTTATATAAATGATTCAAAAGATGTGGTTGGCCGTGCTTGGGCCTTTGAGGTGGAGTTGTTGCGTCACGCCTTCGCTTTGACGCTGGGTGTCGTGTGCACGATAGCCTTTGGGCTGGAACGTGGTATACTCTGGGAGTGTACGAGAATGCTTGGAGGTACATGTGGTTGTTTCCACCTGAGAACATTTGTGTTCTCGGTTGGGGTTTGAGATGGGGCCACACGTTGTCTGGGCCCCACGTGTGTGTCGGGTTCTACTTTACGTACTTTGACCTCTCGTGACATAGATGGTCCCTCTGGGCTCGTTTTTTTGACGAGTAGGGTGGAGTTTTTCCCCTGGCTTTGTGCTCATTTATTTGACTAGCAGGGTTGAGTGGTCTCCCCTTGGTTTCATTCTCGATGGATCGGCTGGTAGTGGTGCTAGTGACACCCAGTGATGGAGCAGGCGCTGAACCTCTTTTGGGTGAGTTGTTCTGGGGTTGGGTGGTTGCGTGATACCCACTCCATGTTCAGTTGGCCAGTGTTGTACCCTCCAGTGGAGATGGACAGAGAAGTTCTGAGTTTTACCCTCCAGTAGGGCTGGGCAGTGGGTTACTCATTGGCTTCTAGGGTCTACCCTCTAGCAGAGACTGGGCAGTGGGTCACCCGATGCTCTTAGGGTCTACCCTCCAGCAGAGACTGGGCAGTGGGTCACCCGATGCACTTAGGGTCTACCCTCCAGCAGAGACTGGGCAGTGGGTCACCCGATGACCTCTTAGGGTCTACCCTCCAGCAGGGCTGGGCAGTGGGTCGCACGTCATCTAGTTCCAGGTCTACCCTCCAGCACGGCTGGGCAGTGGGTTGCTTGTTGACTTCTTCCAGGTCTACCCTCCAGCACGGCTGGGCAGTGGGTCGCATGTCGACTTATTCCAGGTCTACCCTCCAGCGGGGCTGGGAAGTGGGTCGCATGATGATGTATTAAGGTCTACCCTCTAGCGGGGCTAGGTAGTGGATCGCCGAATGATGTATTATAGTTTACCCTACAGTAGGGCTGGGCATTGGGTCACTCGATATCCTGTTACGAATTACCCTCCAGTAGGGCTGGGCAGTGGTACACCTGTTGGCATTCCAGACTCAGTCCTTTCTACTAGGCTAGTCTGTGGCTTTCCTCCGTGACCACCGGAGCGGGACCCTTGGTTGTACGGGTCGGTGATGGAACGACTTTCACTTTGAGGAGACATCTCGACTGCGGGGTAGTGATGAGTTGTGGTTTGACGTTCCCCTAGAACTATAAAGTACGAGGGGCGCTTTCCCCCCCACCGAGACACGTCCTTATGACGCGACCTAAAACTATGCAGGCGAGTCAGTGCCGCCCAAAGCGGATAGTGTCTAGGTGTGGTGTTTTGAGCCCCTTGACTTGTAGTTCGAGGCAGACGTGCGGGATGCTGGGCATCGATGGTGTTACTTCTGGGATTGTTGGCGACTCACATTTCTTGGGCTGAGCTACGGGATGGAGATCCCCTTACGGTATTGTTCGGGCTTCTTGACAGAGCATATGGATTTGTATATACCATATTTCGGTACCCCCTTCTTGGGATTGGTTACTCACCTTCCAGGAGAGGCGAAGATGCGCGGGGTATGTCACGTGCTTTCCATGTCTAGCTTCTCGTGGTTGGACGAGTCTACTCTCCTTCTATAGGTAGTGAATACTCGACGAGAAGTTCATCTTCTCACCATTTCCAGCTCCTTGTGTTTGGACATGTCTACTCCCTTTCTTTTGTTGGGTTGAGCTGGACTCTTTATTGCACTTTTAGTTGTACTCCTCTAATTTTCTTGTTCTCTCTACTGTTCACCCTTCAGTACATCCTTTGTTGCTCCCTATAGCCTTTGGGGTATCCTACTGAGTATTTTTATACTCACCCCTACTTGGGCTTTGCCCACACTTGGTGTGCCCTTGTAGGCGACAGACAGGTTGGTCGTGACGTCAGAGGAGCTTAGAAGCTTGGGAGCATGGACTGCGTGCAGTGGTCGGAGTCGGGTTCCAGGTGGGGGACCCTTCCAGCTAATTCCTTTTTGTTTACCTATTGTCGGGTTGTGGCACTTTTCTAGTTGGGAGAATGTTTTTCCCCTTTCCTTTTCAGTTTACCTTCAGCACTTTCGTTGTACTTTTAGAGGTCAATGCACATTGTGGTTTATT
This sequence comes from Viscum album, assembly GCA_963277665.1. NCBI lineage: Eukaryota > Viridiplantae > Streptophyta > Magnoliopsida > Santalales > Viscaceae > Viscum > Viscum album. The sequence continues at coordinate 324,767,899 of OY728127.1, forward strand.
TATAGCAGTTTCCCTTTACTTTTCTTTATACTCTTCACTTTTGCATTGAGTGTGCTGTGTGTGTGTGTGTACATTTACTTAGGTGAAGGCCTCCCCAAGTTATTGTGCCTTCGGAACTGGTCGCTAGCCCCTGGCCTATAGAAGCGGGCTTGGGGTAGTTGCGGCTCGAGCCCGGGTAGGTTCGGGTCATGACAAAGTGGTATCAGAGGTGGTTCGTTCCTTAGGACGTTGTTCGTGCGTCCCTACAAGAGGAATTGGTTGGGATCTAGGGGAAACAATGTTAACGTGTCTCGAGAGCGGTTCTCAGGCCATGGATTCCAGTGATGGTGCGGCGGCTGACATATCCATTCACCAGGACCTTGATAACCTGATTGTCGACTCGGTATGCTGAGACACTTGTTGCAGGGAAAAATTGTTTGTGCATCACATAGGATTGAGTCTTTGACTGTCCCTCTTGAGTCATCTCCCCATCGTTGTTGTTGGTATATACATTATTCTCATCTGACCATGGCACTCCTTTATAATATTCAGGATGTCTCCCCGAAGACAGCCAGCCAGGATACCAGCTTTGGTTCGTGACAACGACCTTGTGAGCTACGAGGACACAGTCCAGAACCCATCATGAGATCCCCTTTCTCTGGTTGGGCCGGTAGCAGCAACCCCACCTGTTGAGAAACAGAAAAATTTAGTAGAGCAGACGGGGCTTAAGCGCAAGTTGAGCGCACTCCGTGAGTTCCAGCGGCAGAGACCGTTGAGGTTCAGTGGTGATCCAGACCCTCAAGCAGTAGAGGTTTGGCTCGAGGCAGTGGTTTGCCTTTTCAGGCTTGTGCAGACGCCGAAATATCAGAGGGTGGCTTTGGCGGTCACCCCTTTTTGTGGAGCATCTTAGCGTTGGTGGAGTCTGGTGACTCAGCTTCTTGACGAGTCGTCGCTTTCGTGGGGATACTTTCAGTTGTTGTTTCATGAGGAGTTTTTCCCCTCCTACTTGCGCTCTGTTCGGATTCTGTAACTCCTGCAGTTTTAGCAGGGAGGGATGATGATGGCAGAGTACGTAACTAGTTTTGTAGACCGTGCACGCTTTTACCTAGACTTGGTCCATGACTACAACATCCGAGCGCAGAAGTTTGAGCAGGGTCTCCACCAAGAGATTTGTGTTGTCATATTACCCTTGGGCATTTCCACATATGTTGGGGTGCTAGAGCAGGCACTGGTGACAGAGAGCTTCCTGTCATGTTCTGGAGTTGGTGGTGGAAGCAGGCATGTTGGGGCCGAGACGTCTGCCGCAGCTAGTGGGCGTCGGCAAGCAGAACCTTGATGCAGGTGGATTACTGAAAACCAGACTCAGGGGCGTGGTCGTACACCACAGTGGCTCCGGAGGGCACCAGTGCATCCCAGAGATATTCGGTGCTATGCTTGTGATGGGTGAGGTCACTTGGCATGGGACTGTCCGACCAGGCATGCAGAGAGCTTCAAGTAGGCAGCAGGTGCACCACCACGACAGGGGCAGCACCGTGATCAGATTATTCCCCAGAGAGGTGGTACTAGCAGAGGAGCGGGAGGAGATGGTAGTGGGGGACATCTTTACGAGGTCTTCTCATCACCACTAGGCGGTCCACGTCAGGCTCCGGGAGCTGAAAGTTGGGACCGCGGACAGCTGTGATCTTGGATGTCTACGATCATGCAGAGCATGGGATGATGAGAGGTACCCCTTGCGACTCTTCCACTTCTTGCAGTAGAATTGTTAGACTCTGTGTGTGAAGTGTTTTTTTTCACTCCCCGCTCTTTTCTTAAGTCGATACCAGGGTGACACAGGGCGTCGGGTGTAACCCTGTGTTGGTAAAGTAGAAGGTGTGAGACCCTTCTCTTTAGTCGATGGTGGAGACTCCTACGCCTTTCGAGCATGTAAAGGAGTCTTGGTCATGGGATATCGACTGTGAATCTTGCGTGACCAGATGTCCTTGGGTGCTTCACCATATGGATATTCTGAAGGAGGGAATCATCGGGCCTTGTCCCATGTCCAAGCGGTGATTCTTGTCGCAACGTGCGATATAGAGGTTTGATCGGGGAGGTGAGCTACCCCCGAGGTCCTTCGGACCGTTTTGAGACTGTGCAGAGAGATGGCAAGGTTCCCTACCGCCTTGCCCTAACCCCAAAGGCTAGAGTGGGTGTACGACGTCTCCCACGTGACTCACCCGAGATGAAGTGTGTGTGCTTATGCACGTCATCGGCGAGGGCAGACATCGTGTGAAACAGATCAATCCTTTGGTCTGTGTGCGGTCACGCAGAGCTGTGTGTGAGTTCTTCTGGGTACGGGAGAGCCAGGTGTGGGCTTAGTACCCTGAGTTGTTCCCTGGTTTTGCTTTTCGGGGACGAAAATCTTGAAGGAGAGAATGATGTAAGAACCCAGTTTTCGCTGCAAAATACTTTGGGATATTTCTTGATGTCATTACAGAGCAGCGCCTTCAGACGGCGTGCGATTCCGAGCCCTAGAGTGGCCGGAATTAAATTTTTAGTGCGTTCACGCTGGAAACGCCAAATAAATGGGATAACTCCTAAAAGGTGCTTCAGATCATAGATCTGAGTGAACGTATGGGTCCAGAATGGGGTGTTTATCCTAGGAATAACATAAAACTTGTCGGCGCGGGATGTTTGGACCCCTCACCCGCTTCTGGAACGTTAAACAAACTAACTAATTGATTAATTTATTCGTTTAGTGTTGAAACGCAAGTATCTCTTAAACAGTGGCTCGGATTGGAAAACTGAGGGCTACGTTAAGTCTGTAACGTGTTGTTTACCCTGGGAGGGGTGTAAGTTTTGCGGGCGCGGCCCGTCTGTGAAAAATGGCCCGGGGGGCATTTTCGTAATTTGGTGGCCTCGGGCACTAAGTTTAATAACTTTTGAACGGGGTCTCAGATTAAAATTCTGATACCGCCGTTGTGCTTGGGAGGTGGTTTTTACCCTAGGGGGAGATTAATCTTGACCACACCAGAGGGTTTGGATGCGGATGTTTTAGGGGTCGGGACTTTTAATTAAAGAGTTTATTTATTTAAACTCTCCCCTCCTCCCCTTCCTCCCCATTGAACCCCCTGGCGAAACCCTCTCCCCTCTCCTCCTCCATCTCCGGCGAGGCGGCTCTGGAGAGGCAACTCCGGAAAGGCGGCGGTTCGGCGGTGAAGCTTCGGGCAACGCCCATGAGGTAGGGGTTTATCATTTTCGTTTTCAATCTCCCAAAATATTTGAGCCCAATTTATAGCGTCGAACATTTATCCAATCGTCGATCAATGCCCGTGATCGCGTAGAATGTTATCCGAGCTTTCCGACACTTGTCTCGGATTCTAAATTCGATCTTTGAGGCCTCTTCAACGGTCCGGCAAAGATCCGCGGGTTTTTGGGGTTCTCTGGCCGGCACGGTGGTCCGGCGGGTTTCTAGCGGCGGCGGCATGGTGGTCCGGCGAGGGTTTGATGGTGGCGGCGATGACCCCATTAGGCGGCGGCGGCGGGCTCTTCAGGCGGCAATGATGGCAGGGGTCGGCACGGCGGGGAGTCCCTCTGGCTGGCAGTGGCGCAGGCGGGTCCCGGGCGGTCGGCGCCGGCGTAGGGCACAAGGGGGAGGGGGCCACTGGATGTGCGACCCCGTGCGCCGTGACCGCAAGCCGCGTAACGCGGGTCGCTGCGGGAAAAATGATCGGCCATAATGGACGGTCGGTGGCAGCAGGCCGCGGCCAGCTGGCCGCGGTGGAGTGAACCGGACCCGCAGCCGGGCCGCGGGCCGGCTGTGGGCGGACCGGTCGGACCGGGCCGGTCCGGCCCAAGGGGGTTTCCCCCTTTCGAATTTCCGACGCCCGTAGCCTTCTCTACGGGCGTCCGTTTTGCACGCCGTCTATGGAAGTGCAGACCTGATGTCGAGGGGGACCTTATCAGGTGGTTTCTGGAGTTTTAACTTCCGAGATGAGAGGCTCGGGGGCACAGCACGTGTGTAGAGCAGCTTAGCGGGCTTCCTGGGAATACTTGTTTTGGACGGCGCGGACGCGTCCGACGTCTAAATTAAGCGTCTTCAGTGGCGTTGGGTCCCTGGCACCGAGGCGGAGCTTCCCAGGGTGGTTTCAGGCATTGAGTCCGAGGTTGGTCCGCGAGCCCCATGGCCCATCTTCCGAGCTGCGAGTTGCGTTTAGCGACTTTTTCATCGGACGTCCGTTCGGGGCGTGCGAGTAGTCGATGTTTGGTGTTTTTCCGAGGGCATCGCATTGGCACAGTCTTCCCGTTGTAATTCTGCACGATGGTGCGGGGCCCACGAGGGTTGTTTGGGCGTCGACGGTGATTTTCCATCTTTATCATCGGACAACCGTTTTGGACAAGTGAATAGTCCATCTTGTGTGCTTTTTCGAGAGGATCGCAACGGTGTTATCCATTCGTTGTGTTTCAGGACCGGGTTGCGGGTCCTATGAAGTACCACTCGTGTGCGGTGCGTCGGAATGCACCTTTTTCTCCGGATATCCATTACACTCCTGTGATTAATGCTTTTGACGTGTTTTCCCGAGGGGATCGCAATGGTGCGATGCGCCTGACTGTTTTCGGGGCCGATGCTCAGGATCACAGGACGTCGTTCGGGCGTGAGGTGGTGTTGGTGGCTTTTCCGTCGGATATCTGTTGGAGGTGAGTAAGTAGTCGATCTCACATGTTTTTTCATGAGGATTACAACGGTGTGATCCGTTTGGTTGTGCAGAGCCTCTTGCACGATCTTGTTAAATGTGGAATAAAAGGTGCTCCGGTGGTGGTTTGTCCTACCATGTTTGTAGCGGACCCTTGGCGTGTGATCGTGCACTCTTGGGAGAGTGATATAATTGATTCAAAAGATGTGGTTGGCTGTGCCTGGGCCTTTGAGGTGGAGTTGTTACGTCATGCCTTCATGTTGATGCTGGGTGTCGTGTTCACGATATCCTTTAGGCTGGAACGTGGTATACTCTGGGAGTGTACGAGAATGCTTGGAGGTACATATGGTTGTTTGTACCTGAGAACGTTTGTGTGCTCGGTTGGGGTTTGAGATGGGGCCACACGTTGTGTGGGCCCCAAGTGCGTGTCAGGTTCTGCTTTACGTACTTTGACCTCTCGCGATGTAGAGGGTCCCTCTGGGCTTGTTTTTTTGACTAGCAGGGTGGAGTTTTTCCCCTGGCTCTGTGCTCGTTTATTTGACCAGTAGGGTTGAGTTGTCTCCCCCTGGTTTCGTTCTCGATGGATCAGCCGGTAGCGGTGCTAGTGACACCCATTGATGGAGCAGGCGCTGAACCTCTTTTGGGTGAGTTGTTCTGGAGTTGGGTGGTTGCGCGATACCCACTCCGTTTTCGGTTGGCCAGTGTTGTACCCACTAGTGGAGATGGCCAGAGTAGTTCTGAGTTTTACCCTCCAGCGGGGCTGGGCAGTGGGTTACTCATTGGATTCTAGGGTCTACCCTCCAGTAGAGACTGGGCAGTGGGTCAATCGATGCTCTTAGGGTCTACCCTCCAGCAGAGACTGTGCAGTGGGTCACCCGACGCACTTAGGGTCTACCCTCCAGCAGAGACTGGGCAGTGGGTCACCCGATGACCTCTTAGGGTCTACCCTCCAGCAGGGCTGGGCAGTGGGTCGCATGTCCTCTAGTTCCAAGTCTACCCTCCAGCACGGCTGGGAAGTGGGTCGCCTGTTGACTTATTCTAGGTCTACCCTCCAGCAGGGCTAGGTAGTGGGTCGCCTGTCGACTTATCCCAGGTCTACCCTCCAGCGGGGCTGGGCAGTGGGTCGCCTGATGATGTATTAAGGTCTACTCTCCAGTGGGGCTGGGCAGTGGATCACTGGATGATGTATTATGTTTTACCCTCTTACAGGGCTAGGCAGTGGGTCACCCGATATCCTATTAGGAATTACCCTCCAGCAGGACTGGGCAGTGGGACACCTGTTAGCATTCCAAACTTAGTCCTTTCTACTAGGCTAGTTTGTGGCTTTCCTCCATGACCACCGGAGCGGGACACTTGGTTGTACGGGTCGGTGATGGAATGGCTTTGACTTTGAGGATACCTCTCGACTGCGGGGCAGTGACGAGTTGTGGTTTGATGTTCCCCTAGAACTCTCAAGTACGAGGGGGGCTTTCCCCCCCACCGAGATGCGTCCTTATGACGCGACCTAAAACCGTGCAGGCGAGTCAGTGCCGCCCAAAGTGGATAGTGTCAAGGTGTGGTGGTTTGATCCCCTTGACTTGTAGTTTGGGTCAGACGTGCGGGATGCTGGGCATCGATGGTGTTACTTCTGGGACTGTTGGTGACTCACATTTCTTGAGTTGAGCTACGGGTTGGAGATCCCCTTACGGTCTTATTCGGGCTTCTTGACATACCATATGGATTTGTATATACCAGGTTCTGATACCCCCTTCCTGGGTTTGGTTACTCTCCTTCCAGGAGAGGCCAAGACGCGCGGGGTATGCCATGTGCTTTCCGTGTCTAGCTTCTCATGGTTGTAAGAGTCTACTCTCCTGCTATAGGTAGCGAAGACTCGATGAGAAGTCCATCTTCTCACCATTTCCATCTCCTTGTGTTTGGATGAGTCTACTCCCTTTCTTTTGTTGGGTTGATTTGGACTCTTTACTTCACTTTTACTTGTACTCCTCTACTTTTCCCGTTCTCTCTACTTCTCACCCTTCGGTACCTCCTTTGCTAATCCCTCGAGACTTCGGGGTATCCTACTGAGTATTTTTATACTCACCCATTCTTGGGATTTTCCCGCACATGGTATGTCGTTGCAGGCGACAGACAGGTTGGTCATGACGTCAGAGGAGCTTAGGAGCTTGGGAGTGTGGACCGTGTGCGGTGGTCGGAGTCGGGTTCCAGGTGGGGGACCCTTCTAGCTGTTTTCCTATTTGTTTACTTGTTGCCGGGTTGTGGCACTTTTCTGGTTGGGTGCATGTTTTTTCCCTTTCCTTTTCAGTTTACCTTCAGCACTTTCTTTATACTTTTAGAGGTCGATGCACATTGTGGTTTATTTATAGCAGTTTCCCTTTACTTTTCTTTTTACTCTGCACTTTTGAATTGAGTGTGTTGCATGTGTGTGTGTGTAGGTACTTAGGCAAAGGCCTCCCTGAGTTATTGTGCCTTTGGCGCTGGTCGCCAGCCCCTGGCCTATGGAGGCGGGCTTGGGGTAGTTATTTGGATTTAAATATTAAATATATAATAATCAGTAAATTATTATTATTTTTATATGATTCATTTTTTTCTTCCATTACATGATGATCCTGAAATTGTATTTAATTTAAAAAATCTATATTATAATGAATATTCTTTATATTATAGAACTATGACACATTTTACTATAGTCAACCTAAAAAAGTTGTTTTAATATTATAAAATGGACATCCTCAAAACATCTAATATCCACTTAACTAATTTATTAACCATAAAAAGAACATTATGAAATGAAATAAAAGGTAATATAACAATAGAGTACACCTTGAAATGGCGACTAAGGTATCAAAAATTACTATAATTTTATTATATAGTAGATAAATTATGTAAGTGGTGTATCAGATTCGAGTTAAGTGGTTTTTGAACTCAATTTTTTTTTCATTTCGGTGTATGACTTCTTAATTGTATATTTATTGATTATATTATGTTCCTAATAACCTATAATTATTTTTTGTTGTATATAAGCTTGTTTCATATCGAATTAAATTTTCTACACATAATCAAATCATTAAATCATTCTCAATTTAATGTTATCATCTTTTAATGGGTTTCTCATCTTACTTTTGTTTCATTGAAACATACGTCACATTTGAGAGTAGTTTCTTTTATTTAGTATATATTTTGATACCTTAATATATAATATCATGTATATATTTATATAAATGTATTTAATGTTTCATTTAAAATTATTTCATTTATGAGAGTTTTGATTCAAAATATACTAAAGGAGAAATGGTTTTATGTTATAATCTCACTTTTTACAAGTATTGTTTATCCTTAAATTTTTTATTATGAAATTCTATAATATATCACTACAATTTTTTATTTAATCTATTTTTCTCATGATATTTTTTGAAACTAGGGGTTGTGTTACATTATACACTCTCTAAGTACTCAAAATTCCAAAATATTATTTTTAATTGAAATTAACAATATTTTCTTGTCGATCAAGAATACATTCATTATATATCCATATTTTCAATAAATTGTATTCAATAATAGTTTAACTATTATGAAATTATTCGTTATATTTATTTATAACCATGTTTGAGTTTATAAGGAAAATTAAAATGGATATTCTTTTTATTTTATGGATGAGATACTTTTTAACAAATGTGTTAATTGAATCACTATTTTAAATTTTTTGACATGAACAAATTTTCACACCATCATGAAAATTATTTTCAATTAATAATAATTTAAATGTTTCAATGTTTATTTACAAAGAATTTTTTTTCCAAACTTCTTAAAAATATTTTTATTCTAAATAAGTGATTTCAAAAAGAAAATTGTATTCTCCTCAAAAAATATATGGAAGTATTTAATGTATATTCATATATATCATTATCCATTGATTAGTATTATTATTTATTAGGTATATACTATAATTATACTATCCACCTTATTTATCTACACTTATTAATGTGAGGTTTCTAAATTTATTAACAAGGAAAATATTATCATTACTTATTCTATTTTTTCTTGTAGAATTTTTATATTGATTTTTTATTGATTTTTTATTGATTTATTTTATATGATGATTTTATTATACATTATTACTGATGAGTGGGGCCCTATATAGCCCCCCAATTCATTTTTAGGTCTTTTGATACAAAATAGTGTGGGTATCTAGATTATACCTTTCATATTTATCTATGATGTCTTAGTGTGAGTCCTAAAAGATATGATTATAATTTACAGTGTTATGTATTTCATCATTTGAAAATAGATTATTCCAATCTCTGTGATAATTTATATTATTATTAAATTAATGGAAATATTACCCTTTTATGATATTAGTTATATATTTTATTGTATTATATAATATCTCTTTCATATTATTAATTATTTATTTATTCTATGATATATTTTACTATACTCTTTCCATTATTGAGCATCTTATCTCACTATTTATTATTTTTTCATTTTCCTAGGATACCAAGAAGTGATTTATTAATTATTTACTAGATATTATAATATAAATAATAATTTTATTAGTATACTTTTGTGTTTTAATTGAATTTTAAACTATATATTTAGAATCATGTGTGTATATAATCTTAAAAAACAACTAAATTATGTGATCCTATGGGATACAATTTTATTCATCTTTCCCCTATATAAAATAGTATAACTAGATTTATGTTATTATAGTAAGGACATTTCATGTGCATTAATGTAAATATATAAGTGTTTGTATCCATTAAATCAAATAGTAACTGTATGCACTCACATGTATATATATATATATCAATTTATAAACCCATTTATATCTCATGGTAATTTATAAATCTATATATATATATATATAAATATTCCCAATTATATGTATACAACAATTTCAATTCATTTTAAAAACTTTTAAAAAATGCTTGGTATTTCAAGTATCACCTAAATTTCCATGTAAAACCTTATAATGTTCAATTTTAAGGCCCAAATTATATTTTTAAATTTAAATATATCATTTAAGATCCATTATAGAAAAATATCCAACACAAGGTGATCATGTAAGATATAAAATCATTAAAACAATATTATTTAATAGAAAATCCTTTTTCATTTATTGAAAACTGAATGAAAACTAGTGTTTCATCGTAGTAATTATAATTACTAAAGGTTTTAGTATATGTTTTCCTCAAACTAATTCAAACATGTTCAATAGATTTCTTCACATGAAATGTTGAACTAGAAATGTAATATTATTATTTCATTAAGGCCAATTCCTTGATCAATTATTTATTGATAGGATTAATAATATTTTTAATTGAATTAATATAAATATTTATATATTTAAAGGTTATTTTATTAAAATATACATAATTCATTTAGAGTTGATATTTATAATGTATTGTAAATTTTATTAAACAAAACTGTTTATAGTATATTTAAATGAATATTTTCATAAAATATATTATTAATTAAAATATTTTATCTTCATTACTATTTTATAGAAATTAATATCATAAAAAAACTATTATTTATAAAAATATATTTTCTAATAAAATTTTATTGCTATTTTATTTTATAATTTTAATTAAAAGTTACAATAAAAAATTATAGAAATTAAATTTCTACAAAAAAAACATCATTCAAGAATTTCTAATGTTAATATTATTTTAATATGAGTTTTTTTTTCATTTTTTAAAAATTATATTTTTTTACGTGATTATTGTAAAATATAGATCTTTATAAATTACTTTAGTTTTATGTAATTATTTATATCATCCCTATCCTAGATGCCACCATATCTTATGCCCCACACCAAGTCACCACATTACCTTAGGCATACCTCCATATATGATTGTCATTGTCGACAAGAAACGAGGGTATAAAAAGGAAGGTGGGATGAATATACCCTCTTTATTGTAGTAATCATGAAAAGAAATAAAAAATTAAATAAAGGTAATAAGGAAGTAATGAACATCCATCACCAACTGATTTCCCAAAACTAGTTACAAGCCCACAAAAAAATTACTTTTGATATGACATGTCATACAATTCCATGTGTAATAAAATCCTAAAATAGCGATAATCTATGAAATCACCAAAATAGATCTCGACCCCAAGTCTGGATCCCTCATCCATGCACATCTCATGCTCACATAAACCATCTAGCATTAGGTCCTTATCCTTATCCTCACATACAACCAAAAAGTCTCCTCGAGTACCCAATGGCAGCCTGAGAAGGGTATGAGAACAACTCAGTAGGAAACCACCAACATATTTAAAAAAAATATCTATTATAAACAGATAGTGTATGCAAGAACATAATAAATAAAATGATAAATAAGAGTAAACCAGGTACCCTTATTTGACATTAATCACATTAACTGTTTTCACATTTGATCAATGGGTTTTTCATTTTCATCAATTACACATCTACCTTTGTTGGTCATATAAACTATGAATATGGGGAAGGATAATTTTTCCTACCTAAATGTGGAAAACAATTCACAAAAAAATATATTATATCACCCTGCTGAATCATTCTAGATCATTCAACTTACCTTGGAGCCTTAGTCCATGTAATAATTTCCCATGCATTCGTTAACTGTATAAAGCCTCAGCCTGACACCCTCACCCATTCATTACAACGGAGAGGTTCATGTCCTCAATCCAACTGTACCTCTGAGTGTAGAGGCTCATCCATACCCCACATACAACCAAGACATTTTCATGTGATTATTTAATAATTCAAAACATATACCATATAAAAACCATTACTCATTGGACAGATTCACCAATTACATACCATGGTTTATTCAAAATGTATGATGTCCTAGTGTCTTAACCCATTACCAGAATTACCATTCACATGCCTTCTCCATTTATCACATATTCTTTTCACAATTAATCACTCATTAACAATTATACCATTTATCAACCTTAACCCATTATCACACACATTCCCCATTTTCATTTCTTAATATATTTAACATATCTATCATTTTCATGCCTTATCCTATAAAAACATTTTACATTTACAACCCATAATTCATTCAGCACATTTACCATTATACCAAAATTTACCTTATACCACATAAATAGTAAGAACCATTATAGTTATTTCCATTTCATAACTAAAACTAACATTCCAACATATTTATCTTGGGATCAATCTCATAACATTTTAATTATACACTTGACAGCTCGTTTCCATGTTCAAGGGATATGAACACTGCATATTTGGACCATAACCTAGACTAATCAACCTCAATGTATGAAATAGGGATTACGATGTGTATAGTTCATCAACTAACTAATCAATTAATTATTTCTACCAAGTCAATCAAAACATGCAGCATAATGGCACAATTGTACCACCATATACACATAAATTTAACCACAATACAATGTGATATAACTTGTAGACCACCAACCTCGATTTCATAGACAACTGCACACTCAATCTTATCATTTAATTCAAAATAAATCACCATTATATCACTATCCTAGAAACTGATGGTAAAAAAGGATTTTAGAGATTCAGAAATATATGACATATTTCATAATCCCAAATCCATAAAAAGGATCAAAGATAACTATTAGACTCACCTATATTTTAATCCATTCCCAACATCACTCTAAATGACTTATAAATTTGGGATATTGATCCAGGTATTCTTTTTAGGAAATATCATAATGCTTGGATACTCTATAGTCATAGGGGATGCAATTTGGGTGAGGAATCATAATTCAGGGGGGGGAATGGTAAAATTCCCCCACATTAACAAGGTAAATGGTTTTGTGTCCTGGTTTTTCAAAACTCACACCAGAAGTGTGACACCCTCATTTTAATAGGTTTTCCAAGTCACATGGACTCCATGGGAGCCATAACAGTCTAAAAATATATAAGGTAAACATATGAGATGGATTACTCCAAACCTACAGAGTTCTTCTTCCCCACATACATAGTGTTACCAACTATTCCCCTCTCTTATAGAAAAGAATAGTTGGGGTGCATGGTTACTATTAATTGTGAACCAACTATTAAACATAAAATGGTTAGCCACTTTCATACACTTTCCTGTCCATAAACCCCCTGTGGCACCCCCAAGCCTCCTAATAAACACATGAAAAATTTCATTAAACAATCTAAAAATGTTTCAACCTCAATTCATAGAATAATATAATTGAAATGAAGTTTAGGATATAATAACCTCCCCAACTTATAATGGATTTTCCTCAAGCCTCACTCCCAAGATTCAATGATTTTACAATGTAAAGTGATCGGGAAACTAGCTGCTCATGTCCCTATCACTCTCCCAAGTCTCTTCCTATACATTACCATTCTTCCATAACATTCAAACTAAAGTCTTATAGTTTCTTCACAAGATATTTTCATTGTGGTTCAAAATATAAAATATATTCTCCTCAAAGGATGCATTATCTAGAAACACAAAATCCTCAAAATCTATCACCTGAGATTGACCTGGGTGATACTTCAAAATCTATGACACAAGAAAAAAAATGTGCATGCACCATTCCTCTTTAGAAGAGCCAAAATATATGACACTTGTCCTAACATCTCCATAATATAAAACTAATGTACCTGGGCTCCAACATTCCCTGATTCTAGATCTGATAGTGAACCAACTATAGAGACACTCAATGAAACACACAATCACCCAACAAAAACTCATGAGGTATTTGATGCCAATCAACATATGATTTCATCCTACTATATGTTGTATCCATATATTTCATAATAAACTGAACTTACTCTAATTTATCCTCTATGAGACTTCGTCCCAACCATTCTGATTCCCTAAACTCCATCCAATAGAATAGAGATCTAAATTACCTACTATTGAGTTCCCAATATGGTTCCATGTGAATCTAATTTTGGTAACTATTTTTATAAGTGAAAAAAACAAGAATAGAGTGATTCTCCCAAGATCCACAAAATAATATGTCACATTCCCACAACATGTCCTCCACCAACTCAATAATACACTCTGATTGCCCATATATCAGCATGTGAAAATCAATACTCAAAAACACCTGGGTACCAAGTGAATTCTATAACCCCTACCAGAATTATGAACTAAAATGTGAATCATGATATGAAACAATAGTCCTCAGCACCCTAGGAAACAACACTATTTATAGGACATACAACTCACCAAACTGGAAAGTGGTGAATGTCTCTTGAATCGGTAATAAATGTTCCTTCTTTTTCAATTGATCCAAAACTACTGATATCACATCATTATTCTACAACATCCTAGTGATACCGACCTCAATATCCATCATGGCTTCATCCTAATTCCATTCCACAATGGAAAATGATGAAAACAAACCACCCAATTGATTATGCCTGATATTCACCTATAGAGAGGTGTAGAATCATGTCATAAAAACTAAAACATTCATTTTCATCCATGGATACATATATTGTATATAGATAAAATGGAACATCATGGTCAAACTAGGGTTCACTACCTAATTTTATGAATTAAACATATTTATCAACTCTTCCTACATAATTTTATACATAGAAATATGACCACGAACATAAATGATTCCATAATCATCAATAGTCCAGCCACAGTGTGACTCCAAAACATCGAGGATTTCCCCAAGTGAAAACACTCATGATCATCATACTAACTCTCCCTGGTCTTTCTACAAAGCATAGAATCCACTAAAAAGTATGAAAGTTTAATATTCCCTTGTCCATCATTAACGGTTAGATATATCTCAGGGAACAAAACCGTCAACATCCACACAGAGTTATATTCTTGAACTGCATGGTTTTGATTCATCTGACTCAAAGCATATTCAATAATCTTCCTCTTTCCCATCTTGTAGACAAACTAAATTCAAAATACTCTATGTAATCAACCCTTATTCACTGTTGAATATTCCAATCATGAAGATAGAATATTTACTTAAGTACTTCATGATTGGTAAATATAGTAAACCTTTCTCCAATCATGTAATTCCACCAAGACATTAATGAATAAACCACTGCATCCAAATCAAGAGCATGTGTAGGGTAATTCCATTAATGAGGCCTCAAATTTCATGAACCAAAATCCACAACTTGAACATCTAGCATCGGTACTACCCCAATCCAACAACCAGACACATCACAAAACAATGTATACTCCTTACCCATATCGGGATGGATCAAAATCGGAATGCTAGACAACTAATTCTTTAACTCTTATAAATTATCTCCTCAGACCCCTCAAACAGGATACAATTATTTGTAAATCTTTAAATTGGTTCTACCAAATAAAAAATGTATTTGGAGATCTTTCAATAATATAATACCAAAACAAGGATGCTCCATTTATCAAAAACATTTTTTGGAAACTCCCAAGATAGTAATGCATGGACATTCCATAAATCCACTGACACACCTTAATCAAAGTTATTATGTCCCATGACATGTCCCTAGTCAATATAGAAAGGACCTATATATATATATTTCAAAAATAATATACTCTATTAGTGTACTCAAGAAAATTTCAAAAAATTTGGCATGATCATCAGAGTTCAGGAGTACATCACGATGTCATCCAAAAAAATACATACTGGTCCAAGTACAGGTGAAAGATGTGGTTAATTTGGTCCATAAAAATTTATTTCACATTGGTCAACCCAAACGGCATCAAAAAACACTTAAAATCATACCTACTTCTAAATGATGATTGGAGAATATCAAAAGTTTTCACACCAAACTGATGATACCCAAACCTAAAATTTATTTCATTGAACTCTAAATCACTACTCATATGGTCCAAAGGATCATCAATCCATTGAATAGGGACCCAATTCTTAATCATCATCTGATTCGGCTTCCAATAATCAAAACAAAACCATTACGTAACATCATATTTCTATGAAAACAAAACAAGAGATCCACATGGAGATGTTCTTGGAAGAATAAACCCTTCTCTAACTCCTTTAACTATGTTTTATGTTCTATAAATTATTATCTTTCCATTCTATATGGTTGAATATAAATATGTTCTTCTACTGGAAAAAAATAAATCATTAACTCAACAAATATCTTGGGTAAAATCCCCAAGAATTCCTCATGAAATACATACTAAAACTGATCCACCATTATAGGAAAGAAAAACTATTATACTCCCCCATTATCAAGAATAAGAAATTATACTTAGGTTATAAGCTCACCAAACTACTAAAAAAATATCCTAGCATGACCTTATTAGATATCCCATATCTCATGGTGAACATAATTATATCCATCAAGGTAAATGAATGTTACCCTATGGTTGTAATAGTAAATATTGTCCAGGTACAACATCATCCAATCTATCCCCAATATCAAATAAAAACCTAACATCATGATAAATAAAATTCATAATGGAATGGATAACCTCCAACCTCAAGGGTAAACTCTTCAAAATATTGGATATTTTATTCTATCACTCCCAAGAGTGTGTCAATCAACATAACCACACACATGTGTACCATTTCTAAACCCAACACGCTAACAAGATGAGAAGATATAAAAGAGTGTGAGGAAACTATATAAAATAAAGCACTAGAAATAATGGAATCTACAAGGATCATTCCTTTAAATATCAATGGTCTAGCCTAACTACCTCTATGTGTATATGAACTACATGGAGTTGACCAAAAATTATAACTTGGGCTTTGGTTGGAGTCTTCGGTGCTGCACTACCCTACTGATAAGGATTCCCTTGTCCTAGAGTACCAAGCCTGTCCCCACAATCAGTATATCATTTATAAATCAAATTTCTTTCTTGGTGTAGGGTAGATTCCCCTATGAATGAACTTTTTATTGTCCATTATCTTCTATAACTACCCATCTAACAATTATTCCTATAGAACCTCTATTAATTCACTATTATTATACATGTTTGGCACTCAACTGGTGGTCAAGAACAAAGATAATTTATATTTCCAAGAATTCCACCACAATATAAAAACACATAGTTATATCCCTGAGTGATCAATTTCGTTCCCTAGCTACTCTGGATACCACTTCCGAGGTAAAACCTCTCAAAATGGTGATTTGTACCATAAAAATATTCACCACTATATCGTCTAACTGGTACCATAATCCCACTACCAGATGCCTCCTTGAGGTTCCCTTAGAAAGTATGTTCATGATCCACTACATTATAAAACCCCTTCAAATGGATGATATTCACCTAGGTTATTATCCCATGTCTCATCACATCTTAGAACCATATTTCTATATCTTCCTTATCCCCAACCAATGCTGGAACAAAGAATTTCAGGTCGATGAAGTGGCTATCCTAATCCATATCAATCATATTCATATGATTCAACCTCATAAACTCAGTAAAATTTTCCTATCACCTGGTCTCTAGATAGTAATGTTCAAGAAACTTTTCCTATAAATATTTTCACAACATAAATCTTCCTGATTAGTCAACACAAGAATATGTCACTGATTCTTTGTTGTTTTCTTATCATATATGTTTCTAACATAACTCTTCTCTCTAGAAGAGTCCCCAAGTGATCTGGAATCTGGTAGACGGACTCTATCCATAACTTGGTTACCTCAATTCCACCCTCTCGAGAAAACATTGGTGGGTTCTATAACTAAAAGTCTCTTGTTAGATCAGAAAAAATCAGTACAACCCACCCTAGATCTCAATCCATCTTCTTCATGAAATGAGAAAATTTCTCACTTGACTTATCCTAACATCTAAAACCCTAGACTAATGGGGTTTTCTAATCTTTTTTTTCCTTAGAATGTTTAGTGATATCCAATTTTCATCTAACCAGCACTCATCACCGTGGTTTCATCTCTCTGAAATTACAAACACACATCTCAAAACACATAACATATGTCTTCTACATTTTTCAAAAAGGCATTCTACTAGATAGAAACCACCCATTACACATACACTATCCCAAATTATTTACTCACAACACTATCACTACCCAAAACCATCCATATTATGGGCCATGGTCAACAAGGGGTGAACCAACTCACTAACTCACTACCATTGGTTAGACACCCATTTTACCATTTTAACTTCACAACATAAATCATTCTAATTTAGGAAAATTTCTATCTTTCAAAATATAAAAAACTGATTTTTAAACCATTTATGAATTTTTATTGGGATACCTTATTTATACACTCATTCACATTTATTATTTTAACCATTTTTTAATATTTATTGGAAATTATTTCATTCAACATCAAGGTAAAAATAAAAGCATTTTATCCCTCACATCTCACATGTCTTTCCCATGTGTTCCTATCATTATGCATGTCACATATATCCCTACCTGCCAAAAAAATTTCATCTATTCATAACCACATTCCCTTTTTATCCAAATGAATGATATCATAAAATTGTCATATCACACACAAGTGCACCACTCAATGCGAAATTTCATCCAATTGTAACATCAAATGTCAATAACAACAATTTCATCCTGGGAACTTCAGTTTTACCCCATGCATGGGTCAGCTACTCCCTTGCATGATATGATTTCAATGTCTTTACACATCTTAGAATACCATATATCATTACCAAATAATGTGTCAAAAAAATCCTCTGATTCCACATTATAATGTCCCCAACCTAGTATCCACTATATATGGTGCCCCGATATGGGTAACTACATGACCCCGGGTGGACCCCCCACCCCCTTATGCTAGAGGAAGCTAACTAGCAAAGAGTGTCTATTGAAGAAAATGGGGAGCCTATAAAATTTATATCTATGTCATCCATGATTGAAAACATAGAAAATAAACGAAAAAAATTAAACAATGAGTATCCCTCACAAATCCATTTCCCAAAATTACTTACAAACCCAAAAACAAATATTTAATATGCTATGTCATGTTATAAATTGTCAAGTGTTAGGGAAATTAAAAATAAAGAAATTTTGAACAATCCCTAAATGGGTCACCACTCCATGTATGGTTCACTCATTTATGAACATCCCTTTCCCACATTAACCATCTTGCATAGGTCTTTTTCTATTGTCTAGAACTGGAACCATGATGTCTTCTCGAGTACCCAATGGCAGCTCAAGCAGGGTTTGAGTGAAAATTAGAAGTTTTCCAATAATGGTGTTGAAAAAAAATTACATTCTCAAAAAATATTTTGTGTGCAAGAAAAAAATGATTAATTATACAAATTGAACTAAAGTGGGTAACATTATTTAACATTAATCATTTTAACTATTTTCACCATTTGTTCTATGGGTTACACATTTTCATAAATTACACATCAACCTATGCTAGTCATATAACTATATATAAGGTTAAGGGTTAGGTTCCCTAAACCACTATGGAATATATTTCACATAACAATTTACATTATCTCATCTAGGAACCTCATTCTCGGTGCACCAAATAATTTGGAGCCTTAGTCAAGGAAATAATTTCCCATGAATTCATTACAGGAATAGAAACTCAGTCTAACTCTCTGACCCGTGCATAATATGGGAGGGGTTTAAAGTCGAAGTCCAACATAAACAATTGGCCTAGAGCCTCGATCATACCCCGCATACCACCAATCCATGTGAAAATTATTCTTTAACAGTTCAACACATGTACCACATTCAAACCATTAAACATTGGAAATATTTACCAACTACATATTGTGGTTAATTCAACACATATAATATCCTTATGTCTTAACTCATTACAAAAATTACCATTCACATGCCTTGTCTATTTAACACATATTGTATATATAATTCAATACTCATTAACACTTATACCAATTATGTTCTTTAACCCATTATCAGACACTTTCCCCAATTCATATTACTTAATCAATTTTACACATATATCATTTAAATTCCATAGATAATCCATATATTTACCATTTACCACCCATAATTAATTTGAAAGATACATCATCATACAAAATGCCAGCATATTCCATGTAAACACCAATCACCATTATCATTAGTTAAATTTCATAACTCAAGCTAACAAGTTAACATATTTATCATGGGATCTACCTCATAACTATTCAATTATACACTTAAAAATATGTTTCCATTTTCAAAGAAGATTTACACCCCATGGGTGGCCCTTAACTAGGTCCAATAAACCCCATTAAATCCCATGGGGATCACAAGGGAATTAATTCATCAATTAACTAATAAATCCATCATTTCAACCATGAAAAACCCAACAAACAATACAATGGAACAAGCACATAACCACATAAACAAAAAATTAACCTCAAGATCGTGGGATTTGACTTATAGACTATATAGCATGATTCCATGGTAAAATCAACTATCTATCATAGAAATTTATTTATTAAATTACCACCTTTAAATACCCAAACTAGAATCCACTATAAAATAGGTTTTTACATCTTCATAAGAAGAATAATGATTCCACAATCCCTAATATTAAAAAAGGATAAAATATGAGTTTAATGATCTCCTAGATATTTTATCCACACCCAATAGTGCTCAAAACTACATAGAAACTAGGGAGATTCATCCATAATAAAATTGGGAGGGAAAACATGTAACCACTGGATACTATAAGAAGATAATGGATGAAATTTCAGTGATGAACCAAAAATTCTGAGTGGGGAATATATAAATATCCCATCACATTAATGTGGAACACCATTTAGATTCAGGGTTGGCCAAACTATGTGCCAACTGTGCACCACCATATTTCCAATAGGGGGTTAGGCCACACTTCCTCATAGGGATCCCACACAGTTTGACAAACCAAGCGGCAACCATACGGGATAACTCTGTCAAATTTCCCACAATTCTACTTCCCTACATGTATAGTTTTACCAACTATGGACCTCTCCTCTTAGAAAGAACTGTTGAGGAGCATCGTTACTATATATAGTGTACCAACCTTGAAACATGAACTCGATGGACACTTTACTTCTCTTTCATGTCATAAACCATTGGAACACACTAGAGCCTCCCTATAAACATGAGAAACATTTAATTATGGATTTTAAAGAGGTTTAAATGAGAAATTAAACCGTAATGTACATCATAAAAAGTATGAGATATTACATTATATGTTTAAAATTGTGAATTTTAAATTTCTAAAATAATTATATAACACAAAATAGGAATTTCATAAGTGAATTTATGATTCTAAAAATGTTTTGGTTGATTTAAATAATAAATTTCTCATTTTATAAAATGTTTAATATTTCAAAAAAACAATAACACATTATTCATATAGTATTTTAAATTTAGTATTTATCAATTCTATAAATTCAATGAAATGAGAAAAAATTAATTTTTTGAAACTTTAGGTCCATAATATTTAACAATGTTTCTTTTATTTTTGGGAATAATAGAAAATATAACATAGGAAAAAACAATTTACAAATGTAAAAGTTAAATGGTAAATGTGAAAAATATACTAGAAATGAGTTGAAAAATTTTTTAATGCAAGTGTGGGATGGGTGTTTGTGTTCAATATGGACTTTATTTATTCTTCATCTCTATTATTTCTCAATTTTTACCCACCTTCAATATAGAATCAAAATTTTCATACCTATATATCAAATATTAAATATGAATATTCATTACATAAAAAACTGTCCAAACCATACTCATATTTGATTAATACCTTTGGAATAATATAAACAAAAACAGCTGGTTCAAATGTGGTTTACATCATCACAAACATAATTTTTAACAATTATGACTCTTCATCGACTAATCATACATAAAAAATTTCTTCATACACAAGGTAAAGAAAAAATAAGAATGGATAAGATCACATTCTTAGAAAGGGTAAACAAGGGAGTTATGAATGACAATATAATCGTTAAATTGGGATAAGGGTGTGCGAATATGATATTAATATATGAAAACCATACCTTTCATATCAAAGATCATAATCATGAGTCATGAAATAATTATTGGTAATTTTTAAGAAATAAATATTGAAGAATAAAAGAACATAATCCATATGAGACCAACATGGACATAAGATAATAATTTTTGGGACACACTAATGCAAAGAAATTTTTTACCATAAAAGCCAATTCTCATTGTGAAGGATATCATAGTGGAATGTTTTCACTCCTAAAAATCATATTGGTAGAAGTTGTAATGCCCTGACCCAAGTTACCTAGAGTCGATGCATTATTACATATCATTGGCATGACCACAAGGGATCATGTCCTGAAATACCAATTAGTTTAGTATAAGAAATTTCAATATTTTAACCACAACCCATTAATTGTATAAAAATATCACACACATAGTTAAACATAACTCATTAAATATAATATGGAAGATTGTATCAACCTCAATCAATAATAATTAAGGATATTCGCATAGATGAAAATAATCTGTAAAACTATTTGAGAGAAATATTCCCTTTTTTCTGGAAAACATCTAAAAGTATCAATATTTATCAATAAGGTATTAAAAATAGATTTTGGAATCAAAGTGTCCAATACCACTTTGAAACTTTTAAAAGGAATTTTAAATTTAAAACATCCATGTCCATATAAATCAATCCTTAAAACCATTTTTAAAACAGGGTCATTAATGATAAAGATTTAGAAGAATAAATCTTTAAAACATTTAAAATGATATTTTAGTTCGAGTTCCTAACCAAATGATAGACATTTTAATACAAATAATTGAGGTAATAAAAACTTTATAATATCTTGAGAATAAATGGATTCATGATATACTGTGTTAAAGTACAGTATATACACCATATAAAAGTAAATTGGCACATAACAACAAAGAAGTCTCAATGGAATATAAATTGAGATGAAATCCCTTATAAAGACCATTTCTTTATGTTACGGATAAATAAATGACATAATTATGTGTGAAAAATATAAATAAACTCAATATGATTGGATATTCAGTGTAAATTAATCAGAGGACATTCACACATATTATTGTAACAACAACACCAATAACTTGGATGTTTAACTCAATGAATGTAAATTGAGTTAAGATTACTCTTATAATGTTCATATCGATGACTTGAGAATTTATCAATGGAGTGATTATGTGTATCAAAGGTGTATCCACAAAAAGGGGAGTGGAAATTACTATCTAAATAAATAAATAGTGATTTCACACATAATCTTGGAGTAAAATAATCAATGAAGTTTGCGTAAAACCCAATGAGTTGAAATCAAAATAATAAATTCCCTTACTGATTTGGTAACTTATGAAACATAGGCCTCATGAAAGAAGGATCATACAATGAAGTTGTAAATATAAGGACTCGACCTTAAACATTACATAATCTTGAATTAAAATTATAATTCACATTGGTTATCTTTTCAGGTTTAGATTTTTAGAGAATTAGGACATAACTATTATATATCAACTTGAAAATTACATATAGACACTACTAATCAGTATCCATTTTTTCATAAAATAAAAAACTCTTAAAGATAAACATGTCTAGTTCCACGTTTTAGAAAGCATGAATTTTCCTTGATCCCATCCTTGACCCTATTAATCTTTAAGTCCTATGGAAAACATTTAAAAAACATGAGATGAGCATAAAAAGCTCAGTAAGGGTTTTAAAATAAGGAAAGGAAACATTAACCCACCAATAAATACAAATCAATGAAACCGTGCTTTTCGATCATAACATACTTAATAAAATCATAAGATTTATGAATAACACCTAGAAATCATAAATCATAAAGGTAACTTGTGGAATCCATATCATACTTACATCATAGTTATCATAGCTACGTAGGGAGTTACATTTGGAATACCCATCACTATATATTCCCTAAATATCTTAGTAGAAACATTGACGTTTACCTCTATCATGTTACCCAATGCATTGGAGAGCTATCATAGGCTCACTCGCCCTAGGTTTATCATGGAACCACCCATATACCTAAACAATGCCCAATAACTATAACATAATCATAACACATAAAACAATAATAAAGGAAGGACAAAATTTCCACTTTGTAATCACAATATATCTTTTCAAGATATTGACATAATCAATGCTTTATCAAACAATTTTCAAAACCATTTAAAAAATTTAATAAATATATTTTTGAATCAAAGTGACTCATACCAATATAAAGATTTTGAATGAAAATTTTAATTTCAAAACATTTATGTCCATATAAATAAATCCTTAAAACCATTTTTATAGCATTTACATTAAGGAGATATATTTATAAGAATAAATCTTTAAAACATTTAAAATGATATATTAGTTAAAGAGTTCCTAACAAAATGAGAGATGCTTGAATACAAATAATTGAGGAATAACATTTAATCAAAACTTTATATATCATGAGAATAAAAGGATTCATGATATAATATTCCAAAGGACAATAAGTACACCATATAAGAGTGAATTGGTTCATAACAACAATGAAGTCTCAATGAAATATAAATTGAGACGAAATCCCTAATAAAAACTGTATCCTTAGATTAAGGATAAATCAATTATATAATAATGTGTAAAAAATATAAATACACTCAATATTATGGGATATTTAGTGTAAATAAATCAAATAACGTTTAGACATATTTTTTTAAAAAACAACACCAATGCATTGGATGTTTAAATCAATGAATGGAAATTGAGTTAAAATTACTCTTGTCAAGTTCATATCGATGACTTGAGAATTTATCAATGGAGTGATTATGTGTATCAAAATTATATCCACACATATGGTAGTGTAAATTACGACATAAATAAATAAATAGTGATTCCACACATAATCATAGCATGACATAATTAGGAATTAGAAGATTAACCTAAGGAGTGGAAATTGGGTTAAAAAGTTACCTTACCGATTTGGTAACATACGAAACATAGAATCCATGAAAGAAGGATCATAAAATGAAGATTTAAATATCCATAATTTAAATTATATTATACAAATAATACAATCATGGTAATTACATACACCATACAAAAAAGTAGTTGCAAACATAGCATGAATCTCATGGGAATAAAAAAATTGACAAGAAAACCCCTTACCACGTTGTAATCAATCGATTCGTATGACCAAAAGTTAATAAAAACCAAATTAATCATAT
Organism: Viscum album; assembly: GCA_963277665.1. Classification (NCBI taxonomy): domain Eukaryota; kingdom Viridiplantae; phylum Streptophyta; class Magnoliopsida; order Santalales; family Viscaceae; genus Viscum; species Viscum album. Next base: position 324,792,618 of record OY728127.1, read on the forward strand.
AATACCATGAATATAAAATAATAATGATAATATATATCAAATATTAGTAAAAAATACACCACATTCAATAAATAAGTGGCGAACAAATGAAATCTCATGGAATTAAAAGTGAGATAAAAAACCATTTATCTCATGTCCAACTTGACTCGATCATTAATTAATATACTGAATAACAAACTAAAGTTAATTTATAATATATTAAGAACCTATTTAAATTTTATTATTCCTTTTATATCAATTATTACCTTGATATAACAATTAGTTAATTATTTGAGTTCATATCGGACATTTTGTCGATGTTCAGAACTTGAGTTAAAAATGAACTTGTTATAATTATAAATTGTCCATGTGGTAAAAAATACATTATATATAGAATTATATTCATGATTTAGATATCATATATATCATATATATCAATTATATATATTTATTTATAAATGTACATAACATTTGGAGATAAAAAATGAAATGCATCGTTCATGGAGACGGTAAGCCATACGTACACATGAACGCTACTTTCATCTCTATTTCATATTTAATGAAATTAAAATGTAATGATAAATTGTTATATTATAATTCTAGTATAATATAATATGTAATTTAATTATCTCCATCCTTTATACATTCCACGTATGGCATGAACGAGTCATATGACTTTGAGGGGCGGAAGTCTGTACTTCCTCAAATTAAATTATCGTATTTACACTTATTGGAAAGAATAAAGGTATGTTTGTAAATAAAAATTACAGAACCATAGAGAAAACATAAACATAATATATATCATATATAAATATATTTTCATCATAATGGCCACCATGGGAGGAGGTAGGAGAATATTGATCAATCATCATTTTTTGAGGCAGTAGTTTTCCATCCACAAAAACAGTGGGTTATTTACCAATTAGATGAAGGTGTGTGTAAGTGTAGTTTGAATCATTCTCATAAAAACAACCTAGTATATTTAGTACCCTGTTTTTTTATAAAATAAAGGAATAAAAATAGTTTATGGGGTTGGAGAAGTAAAATAAATCAAAATAACTTAAGAGAAGATGTTACCTTTTAATGAGGTATCTCCTGTTGGTTTGATCCAAAATGTTTAATTGAATTACCTTATGCCAAAATTAAGGCTTCTAGAAGGGGGAAAAGGATGTAGGGAGATTAATTGGGAAGATTTTGGATGAGCCAAGGGGCTTTAGATGTGTGAGGAAAGGGTTAAAAGTGAGGGCTTTTTATAAGGGGGAGGAGTATCTATTTAGGAAAGCTTGAAAAATTATTTTAATATATAATGATGTTTGGTTACTAAAGGACCAAAACTCATTAAAGTAGAAGATAAGATGACTAGTGTTCGAAATAAAATAACACAATAAGAATTGGACAGATTTTCCATAATGTTTTAATCTTTATAATCATATTTATTTAAATCATTCATTAATGAGGAAAACACTACATCATTATTGTGTCATAAATATTATTATTTATATGATGTCTAAATTTTTTAAAAAAAATATCATGGTGTAGGAAATATTTTCATCATTCCAATGAATATTAATATTTTCAAGTATAACTTATATAACTCCATGTAAGAATTGATTTACTAAAAGATATATGTTTAAGTCATTTTTGTCTTTACTTGAAATTAATTAATATAAAGTGTAATTATCACTCCCAAGCGGCTCCATGGTAAGAACTCAGATCTCCTTTTTAGGTATGTTTTTCCTTTTCTGGTTGTTTTTGAGGAAAAGAGGAAAATCTGGAAATTTTCAAAGTACATGTCGTGTACTTTTTGAGTACACGTCGTGTACATCTATGCCACGCAAGGCCGTGTGTTGGCCATGTCTGGGCCACACACACGGTGTGTAGGGGCGACGTATATGCCGCTTAAAGAGGAGTAAGGAAAGAAAAAGTACACTCTATGTACCCTAGAAGTACATGTCGTGTAGTTTATTTTTTAATTAAACGGACCAGGGTCGCACCTAACTGACAGAAACACCTACTTCTCCAGGTTCTTCGACCGGGAGCATCCGTACAGCCACAAACATACTCTGAGCTCCCGAGCCTCCATATTTTTTTCCGAATCGACCGTCGTCTATTGCGTTGGAACCACAACGGTGAGCTCTTCCTTATTCTTGAGTTTCATTCCATGATTTTCCCTCTTTTTTAAGCTATCGTGGGTTGAATGTTTTGTGAATTTTCATAGATTTACATCGTTCTAAGGAGAATCAAGCTTTGTGGTTCAAGTATATTGATATCCTAGCATCAAGGTAGGTGTTTTGTGCCTTACCTTTCAATGTATTTGAGTTTTATGTGAAAATTTCCACCAATACCCGTGAACAGGGTAATGCGTGATTACCGTTTTTCCCCTGTTGTTTTCATGCCTTTCTTATATTCTTGTGTAGAGGTAATTTGATCATGATTGAGGATAATTGTTGTGCTTGGATGTTTTTCCCTTTCCTTGTTCTATTTATGACCTTTGGGTCTTGTTAGCCTTTGGTCGTTATACCTGTTTTCCCTGCCTTTTGACCTTAGGATGGAATGGTATTCTTAACATGCTTGTTGCTGTAGACTGGTTAGCCAAGTAGCTCTGTAGGTGTGCTTTGGACTTATAGTATTATTATGCACGGTCTGGCACGGAAAGTGAGAACCTGGTGGTATAGACTATAAGGGATGGACTGAGTGAGCTTCCCAGAGAGTCTCAGACATTATAGACTATAAGGGATAGACCGAGTGAGCTTCCCAGAGAGTCTTGGACATTATAAACTAAAGGGGATAGACCAAGTGAGCTTCCCAGAGAGTCTTGTATATTATAGAATATAGGAGGGTAGACCGAGTGAGCTTACTCCGAGAGCCTTTACTTGTTTGAATTTCCTTAAACCATTCCAGTCTAGAGGAGGAATTGATCGAGCGAGCTTCCTCATAGAGTCTGTGATAGACCTGACACTATAGGATGAATTGACCGAGTGCACTTCCTCAGAGAGTTTCTAGACCTTGGGGCTATAAGAGGTTTATACCACATGATATTCCTAATATATTCACTTACTAACCTTGAATATAAGGGGAATTGAATGAGCAAGCTTCCCTAGAGAGTCTTATAATTTCGTATGACCAAACTAGAGGGGTTAGGCTGAGTGCACTGCCCAGAGGGTTGTTGGAACTTCTTGGATATGACCAGAGGGGTTGGTTGTGAGTACTTCCCAGAGGGGTTCCTGTTGTGTCTAGTTGTTTTCTTCACTACTGCTTGTTGTTCTGTGGATTGATTACTTTTTCATATCATCAGGTTACTACTTACTGATTACTACCTATTTTTTATTGTTACTATTTACTACTTCCTGTACTATTACCTGCCATATGCTCACTGACTGTTAGGCACAAATCTTCAAGTGGTTGCCTACTGGGATTTAGTCTCAAACCCTGTTTGGGCTATGCTTTTGGGCCCAAGCAGACCATGTTGTTGCAGGTATAGACAAGAGAAAGCGCCCTTCGACTTCAGGTTCTTGATTTCTTTGGAGCAGGAGAGCATTGGACCAAGCTTAGGCTTGCGATGCTAAGGAGCTTTTTATCTTTTTTTTTGTACTTGTTTTGGTACTGTTGTAATTCTAGCATTGTGATCTGTTTGGTTGTTTTCCTAGATATGTACCATGCATCATTTCATATATACATATGTGCTCCATTTGATTATTGTTTTAGCCTTCCGTTGTTCGGTTGTGTATGGATTGATTAATGCTAACACTATTGTTTATTATTTCTCTTTTCCACTATTTACTCTGCCAATGAGTACATAGTTTCCCCATTATCACACCCAAGGCCCCCACTGCTAGTCAGAAGCCTCTTTCATTCGAGGAAATGCACTTGAGGCCATGTGACCAACCGTGTACGGGGCACCTCTGGGTGGCTTCCAGAACCAGGACATTACAAAGTGGTATCAGAGAAATTATATTCTCTTGATTTACTGCTTGGATCCTTTAGCCTGTGATAGGAGGGATTCAGTACTTGGTAATAAGTTGTGCTCGGGAGTAACTAACCCGTGTACAGGGAAAATCCAATCTACCTCGTTTATTGCAGTTTTCTAGTTTTGAGATTTTACGGTTGATATGATTTCACCTTGAGTGACTCACATAATATTTGTTGTTATTTTTGTTGCTATTGCAGTTCTATTTCTGTCGCAACACGATGAGATTAGGGTATTCCATCTCATGCATCATATAGTCACTTATTAGAAATCACATGCCATGCACTCTTGTCATGCAAACTTGGGTGAATTAGCGATTGCATGTTGTTGTGATAGACGTTGTGTAGATTATGCATGTTCTTGTGATAGATTATTTGATATAATCCCTGCAGTTTGAGAGAGGAATTGTTTGTATTATGCCTTTCTTAAATGAGGGCCAAATTTTAGTTCTTGAGGTGTTATAGGACCTCATGAATCGGAACTTGGTGGATCATCGACTTGTTTTCCTTGAATATGTTATGTAGTATATTCCAAGATTTGGTTCGCGGGGAGTATGGGCCCTCACGGATCGGAATTTTTCACCTTCATGTTTGTTTTTCAGTGTTTTCTGGGCTTCTGTGCAGTTTCTGAGCTACTGCCCGGAAAAACCCAGAATACCTGGCATGTACTTGACTACACGCCATGTAGCTTTAAACTGTTTCACTGACTGTGTGAGCAGAAACATGGGGTGGTGAAAAAGTTTTCAGAAACACGTCGTGTATAGTGGTTACACGCTGTGTAGTAGTGATCCGTGTACTTGGTTGTGTCACTAACAAAACAGGTTAGGGAAGCTCGTGTAGTACACATCGTGTTGGATACGAACATGTCGTGTAGTATTGTTCCAGGTACCTGGCCGTGTCATGAACAACACGGGATGGTGTTATCTCTTCTATACATGCCATGTTTGTTCGGAACACGTTGTGTAAAGGTCAGCCGTGTATCCGGCTGTGTAACTAACAACACGGGTCGCTGAAACCTTGTCTAGTACATGTCGTGTCCTTAGTGAACACGTCGTGTAGTCTAGGGTTAAGAGGACCGTGTGAGTTAGTTGTGTAAAGAGACTCGAGTAGGGGAATGGAGATGAAGTATACGCCGTGTATTCTGGGGTGTTACATGACCAAAGGTGGAAGAAGTACACGCCCATGTGTATGGCCTTAAGGAACATGCCGTTTAGTTTTTATACACGTTGTGTAGTCGTGTTTAGTAAAATAGTGTGTTTCTTTCTCCTGTTCCCATTTTGTACTCTTATGTTCTCTATCATTGGTAATCCTGATCTAAGGTGTGCTTTTTGTCTTTCATATCTATGCCTCCGAGACATCCTATGGTTGTACGTCAGCTACAAAATAGTGATCAGACACCGGATATGGCTGACCAGGGACCTCCTGCAGATCCTCCTATTGTACCAGCCTTGGCACCAGCAGTTATACCCATTACAGGCTCCGATGCGCAGTTCAAGGAGGACTTCCTGAGGATGATGCAGACCTTTTAGGGAGAGTCGCATCCTGCCCCGTCGATGGCTGATTTGACGTGGTTTTTCCAGTAGCAGCATCCTCCTACTTTCTCAAGGGATGGAGGACCTTAGGCTACAGAGTCGTGGCTCAAATCCACAATGATGATCTTCGAGAATCTCAAGGTACCCATAGAGAAGAGGGTAAATCTTGTGACTTATATGCTTCGAGACTGCGCCAATAGGTGGTGGGAGGTGATCTCACAGTCAGGACGCAAACAAGGTATGACTTGGGACGAGTTTCAGTGCATCTTATAGGATTACTTTTATCCGGATACCTTGAAGACCGACCAAGCTAGGGAGTTTATGAGTCTCGAGCAGGGTACTCTTTTTGTTATGGAGTACTCCTCTCATTTTACCGAGCTGAAGCTCTTCACGCCGATTCTAGCAGGTGGTGAGTTGTTCCTTGATATGAAGTTTGAGGATGGTCCAGGCAGGAGATCCATTCCCAGGTGGATATATTTAGGTTTACTTTGATATCCATGATCGTCAACCATGCACTGGTCACTGAGCATAATTTGAGAGATTCTGGAGCAGTGGCCCAGGGCGGTTCAACATCCAGAGTCAGTGTTCCTCCTACTGATAGCAGGAAGCGCCACAGAGAGTCTGCTTGAGGAGATCGGAGTATGCGGGAAGTATCTTCGGGCAACCATGTTGTATGCTACCAGTGTGGTAGGAGTGGGCGTACAAGGCCTCAGTGCCAAAGAGACCCGATGGAGTGTCGATCATGCAGTAAGATGGGCCATATTCAGCGTTTTTTGTCCAATATTCTCACCTACATATGGTGGTATGGGTTATTCTATGACCCCACGTTCAGGGAATGCATCACCAGTTTCTCACCAATTCGGGAACTGGAGTTCTTCCAGCCGTTTGGGCCGAGGTGGAGGTCGCGGCCATGGTGGTTAGTCACCAGGTTACAAGAAACAGCACAGTGGATCAGCTCAAGGAAGTCAGCCAGGGTCGCAGGGCCACGGTACAGGCCAGACATTCGCTATAGAGCAGACCCATCTAGACCAGGATCCCGAACCTTCTGCAGTTCGAGGTACGATCTTAGTAGCCTCTCTTTTATCTTTAGCTCTTTTCGATACTGGTGCTACGCATAGCTTTATCTATGTTGCTATTGTGGAGAGCCTTTGGCTCTGTATCTTTTTGTTTTCTGAATTATTGACTCTTGATACACCTTTGGGAATGAAGATATATAGAATACGTCAGTGTAGAGAGTGCCTTCTTGAGGTTGTAGGGTGTCACTTCTTATGGGGCCTCTATGTCCTATATATGACAGTCCATGATGTCATTCTCGGTATGGACTGGTTAGTTCCCTTCTAGGAGTTCGTCTATTGCTATCGCCGTAGAGTGAGCTTCGTATCACCAGAGGGTGAATCTTTTCTTCATAGAGGTGAGTGGGATTTCTAGGCGGGTAGAGTTGGACCAGAGCATCATGGGCTAGGACGAGTTACATCCCAGATTTACAGTCTTTATCTAGATGACTAGGGGAATTCAAAGTTAGACTTTCCTCCAGTAATGGACTATTTCAGAGACGTCTTTCCAGAGGACTTTTCAGGTTTTCCTCCAGAGCATGATGTAGAATTTTTTATTGAGCTTATTCCAAGAGTGGCACTGGTGTCCATTCCTCCTTATAGGATGGCTACACCTGAGTTGTAGGAGCTCAAGAAGCAGTCAGAGGAGTTGCAGGCAAAGGGTTTTATCCAACCCAGGACTTCTCCTTGGGGTTCGTCTGTTCTGTTTGCAAAGAAGGAAGACAACACCCTTAGGCTTTGCGTGGATTATCGTAAGCTGAACCATTTGATGTTCAAGAACCGATATCCCTTGTCGAGGATCGATGATCTATTTGATCATCATTAAGGAGCCCGAGTGTTCTCGAAGATTGAATTGACATCCGGCTATCATCAGTTGTGCGTTAGACCATCAGATATACCTATGAGGGCCTTCAGGAGCCGATATGGTCTCTACGAGTATATAGTTATGCCATTCGTCCTCACGAACGTGCCAACAGTTTTCATGGCACTGATGAACTGAGTGTTCCATCCATAATTGGATTCCATCGTGGTGGTTTTCATGGATGACATATTTGTGTACTCCCATAATCAACACGACCATGATATCCATCTTGAGATCATTCTGAGTACACTGAGAGAGCATCAGATTTATGCTGAACTCTCAAAATGCCACTTTTGGATGGATCAGATTCACTTCTTGGGTCACGTTATCTCAGAGACAGGAGTATCAGTGGACCCAGAGAAAGTGAGAGCTCTAGTTTCCAGGGAGCATCCGAAGAACATCTTGGAGGTGCGGAGTTTTCTAGGGATGGATGGATACTACAAGCACTTTATTCAGGATTTTTCACATCTAGCAGCACCTTTGATAGGTCTGACCAAGAAAGGGGAAAAGTTTTTATGGTCAGATTCTTGTGAGTCAGCCTTTCAGGACCTGAAAGGGTGGTTGACTTCAGCACCGATACTAGTCTTTCGAGAGCCAGGAAAGAGCTAAATTGTTTACTGTGATGCTTCGGGTATCGGTTTGAGAGTTTTCCTTATACAGGGAGATGGAGTCATTGCGTACGGGTCTCGTCAGTTGAGGCAACATGAGAGGAATTACCCGACGCACGATTTGGAGTTGGTAGCTGTTGTTCATGCCTTACATTGTTGGAGACATTACATTCTGGGAGATCACTTTGTGGTTTTCACCGACCACAAGAGTCTCAAGTACATCTTCACTCGGTGGAACCTGAATCTGAGACAGCGCAGGTGGGTCGAGTATCTTCAGTCCTTCAACTTTGAGCTTGCCTATACACCAGGAAAGGGCAACGCAGTTGCTGATGCGCTGAGTAGGAGAACTCAGATACAGGTAGTTCAGGAGGCCAGTAGTGAGTGGCATCTTATGGCTCTATTCTCTGAGATGTATTTTGGGGTGCATGACAAACAGGGGAAGACTTCTCTTTCATCTGTAGATGTTACCTCTACCCTTCTTGATCGGGTACGGATGAGGCACCTATCAGACTCATAAGGCCCAGTCCTGCGGGAGAATGTTTTAGGAGAGGACCCTCTTCTTGGATGGACAGTGGGAGAGGATGAGATCTTGCATTACCAGGAACGTGTATGGGTGCCAGCAGACATACGCGAGGAACTGATGCGTGATTTTCATTCTCCAGTTTGGGCAGTTCATCCTGTCGTCACCAAGATGTATCGTGATCTACACCGTCAGTACTGGTGGCCAGGTATAAAGAGGGATGTTGCTAGGTTCATCATGATATGTTCTACTTTTCAGTAGGTGAAAGCATATCCTCAGCGACCAGTAGGGATTTTACAGCAGTTACCCATTCCCGAGTGGAAGTGGAACGATGTCGCGATGGACTTTGTGATTGGGTTACCGAGGTCACCCCAAGGGATTGATGCTGTTTGGGTTGTTGTTGACAGTCTTACAAATGTTTCTCACTTCTTTCTGATCAAGGAGACCTTCAGTGTTGATGAGCCAGGGCGGTTGTACATCCAAGAGATTATACATTTTCATGTAGTTCCACACTCCATTGTTTCAGACAGGGATGCACGTTTTACTTCTCGGTTCTTACAGGGGCTTCAGAAGGCTTTGGGTACACAGTTACTTTTGAGTACAACATACCATCCCCAGACAGATGGATAGTCCAAGTTTACGATCCAGGTGCTTTAGGATATTCTTAGAGCTTGCATTCTAAACTTTGACGGTTCTTGAGAGAAGAATATTTCTCTTGTGGAGTTCACTTATAACAACAGTTTTCAGGAAACTAATCAGATGGCACCTACAAGGCTTTTTAGGGTAGGTCATGCCGATCACATTTGTGCTAGAAAGAGGCATGAGAGGTAGCATTGCTGGGACCTCCTCTTGTTCAGGAGACCTCAAAGGAGATAGAGTTGATTCGGAAGAGGATGGCTAAATCACAGTCTCGACAGAAGTCTTACGCTGATCAGCGGAGACGACCTCTAGAGTTTGAGGTGGGGGTCAGGTTTTCCTACGTATCGCACTGAGGTTGGGACACAAGAGGATTTGGAGATAGGGTAAGATTTCAATATGGTACGTCATTCCGTTTGAGGTGTTGGAGAGAGTTGGTTCGGTTGCCTATCAGTTGCAGTTACCTCAGAGGTACCGATCTATGAACGACGTCTTCCACGTTTCTCAGCTCAAACATAACTTTTCAGACTCGTCTGTTGTTTTTCAACTCGAGGAGGTTGAGGTCAACGCGGATGCATATTTTGAGGAGAATCCTATCCAGATTTTCAATCGCAGTATGAAGGTTCTCCAGGGCTAGTCTGTTCCATTCGTACGGGTGATATGGTAGCACGAGCGAGTACAGGACGAGACCTGGGAGAGGGAGGCCGATGTACGATCGCAGTGGCTGGAGTTGTTCAGAATTTCTTCTTCTACGCCTCACTAGGGAAATTTGGGGACGAATTTATTTAAGGGGGGAAGTTTGTAAGAACCCGAATCTTCGTTTCAAGTATGTTTTTCCTTTTCTGGTCATTTTTGAGGAAAAGAGGAAAATCTGGAAATTTTCAAAGTACACGCCGTGTACTTTATGAGTACATGTTGTGTACTTCTATGCCATGCAAGGCCGTGTGCTGGCCATGTCCGGGCCATATACACGGCGTGCAGGGGCGATGTGGATGCCGCTTGAAGCAGAGTACAGAAAGGAAAAGTACATGTCGTGTACCCTAGAAGTACACACCGTGTAGTTTCTTTTTTCATTAAACGTTCCGGGGTCACGCCTAATCGATAGAAAAACCTTCTTCTCCAGGTTCTCTGACTGGGAGAATTCATACGGCCACAAACATCCTTTGAGCTTCTGAGCCTTCGTCTGTTTTCTGAATCGACCGTTGTCGATTGCATTGGAACCGCATCAGTGAGCTCTTCCTTCTTCTTGAGTTTCTTTCCATGATTTTCCCTATTTCTCAAAATATTGTGGGTTGAACGTTTTGTGTGTTTTCATAGATCTACGCTGTTATAAGGAGAATCTAGCTACGTGGTTCAATTATATTGATTTCTTAGCATCAAGGTATGTGTTTTGTGCCTTACCTTTCGATGTCTTTGAGTTTTATATGCAAATTTACACCAATAACCATGAACGGGGTATTGCGTGTTAACTGTTTTTCCCCTTTTGTTTTCATACCTTTTTTGTATGCTTGTGTAGAGGTAATTTGATCATGTTTGAGGATAATTATTGTGCTTGGATTTTTTTCCCATGCCTTGTTCTTTTTACGACCTTTGGGTATTGTTATCCTTTGGTCGTTATACCAGTTTTCCCTGCCTTGTGACTGTATGATGGAACAGTATTATTGACATGCTTGTTTCTGTAGATAGGTTAGCCAAGTAGCTATGTAGGTGTGCTTTGGAATTATAGCATTATTATGCACTGATTGGCATGGGACCATAAGAACCTGATGCTATAGACTATAAGGGATAGACCAAGTGAGCTTCCCAGAGAGTCTCAAACATTATAGACTATAAGGGATAGACTGAGTGAGCTTCCCAGAGAGTCTTGGACATTATAGACTATAAGGTATAGACCGAGTGAGATTCTTAGAGAGTCTTGGGTATTATATACTACAGGCGGTTTGACTGAGTGAGCTTCCTCAGAGAGTCTTTACTTGTTTGAATTTCCTTAAACCATTCTAGGCTAGAGGAGGAATTGACCGAGTGAGCTTCCTCAGAGAGTCTGTGATAGACCTGAGACTATATAAGGAATTGAACGAGTGTGCTTCCTCAAAGAGTTTCTAGACCTTGGAGCTATAAGAGGGTTAGACCATGTGATCTTCCTCAGAGAGTCCCTGACTACCCTATACTATAAGGGGAATTGACCGAGTGAACTTCCCTAGAGAGTTATAATTTCTTATGACCAAACTAGAGGGGTTAGGTTGAGTGAACTTCCTAGAGGGTTGTTGGTACTTCTTGGATAGCACCAGAGGGGTTGGCTGCGAGTACTTCCAAGAGGGGTTCTAGTTGTTGATAGTTGTTTGGTTCCCTACTTCTTTCTGTTTTGTGGATTTATTACTATTTCATATCATCCTGTTACTGCTTACTAATTACTTCCTGTTGTTTACTGTTATTTTTTACTACTTACTGTACTATTACCTGCCATATGCTCACTGAATGTTAGGCACAATTCTTCGGGTGGTTGCCTACTGGTATTTAGTCTCACAGCCTGTTTGGGCCATGCTTCTGGGCCCAAGCAGACTATGTTGTTGCAGGTATAGACAAGGGCAAGCACCCTTCGACTTCGGGTTCTTGATTGCTTTGGAGCAGGAGAGCATGGGACCAAGGTTAGTCTTGCGATGTTGAGGACCTATTTATCTTTTCTTTTGTACTTGTTTTGGTACTGTTGTACTTCCATCATTTTGATCTATTTGGTTGTTTTCCTAGATATGTACCATGCATCATTTCATATATACACATGTGCTCCAGTTGTTTATTGTTTTAGCCTTCTGTTGTTCTCTTGTGTATGGATTAATTACTGCTTCTGCTATTGTTTATTATTTCTCTTTTCTGATGTGTACTTTGCCAATGAGGGCATAGTTTCTCCATTATCACACCAAAGGCCCTCGCTTCTAGTCGGCAGCCTCTGGCATTCGGGGAAATCCTCTTGAGGCCATGTGACCAACCGGGTACGGGGCACCTCTGGTTGGATTCCGGAACCGGGACGTTACATACATGGGGTCCAAACATAGACCCAAGGATTCCCATGGTCGGAAATGAATCAACCAATAGGATTAGGAAACATGTTAGGGTAATGAAATATTATTATAATAATGATTTTTTACCCTTATTTACCAGATTTACCCTTTAACCATGGTAAATAAAATTTTTACTGAAGTAAATATTCATAATGACTAAAAATAAAAGTTACCTATTTACACAATTAGGACCTCCTAATTCCATGTATGGAATCCATTTTTCCCAATTCAAAACACAAAATTGGAAGAAATTAATTTAAAATTAATTCTCGTTGTAAATAAAAATAGCGTGTTTTTAAGAAATAATAACTATCAAAAGATTGAAACTTATTTATGTCCAATTTTAAAGAGAAATTACTTCCCGTGACCCGCATTGGATTAAATAGTAAAAACATAATATAATTACACTTTAAAACCAATTAAAAAGATAATCTAACCTTATTAATAAATTAGATTAAAAGGAAATTTTGAATTAAAATACAGTGTTTGTCACTATTCATTAAAACATGGATTTTATCAGAAAAATACCAAAAATTTACCCAAAGTAAATTTTTATGTCCCAATTCTAAAGAATAATTTTTATTGTCAAATAGAACATATAAATTTGACCAAAACTATATTTAAAGAGGGTTCTCTATCAAAAGGTGGTAAATCGACCTTTTAATATATATTAGAGTATTTAATCTTAAAATTGGATTCTTTATTATTTTAAGCCTCTAAAATTTATTGGATAAATGTAAAAACATTTAATAAACAAGTTTAATCATAATATGGTTAGTTTTTCTCATTCTTTATAACACAACGGATATGCGTTAACTACCATTTAAAATAATAATATTATATTAATATTTTTCAGTATAACTCAATGTTGTGTGCAACGTAAGTTTTCAATGAAACTATTTGTTGCGTATCATGTATTCCATTGAACATAGCATCCCATTTAAGGTAAAATTAATATTTAATTCATAAATTTTAATAAATATTAACAAGTTATATTCTTTATTTACCTGGGATGTTACATCCTTCCCCCCTTTTGGAAATTTCATCCTCACAATTTTAAAATTAGGCTTGGAAACTTCATTGAATGTTCCACATCGAAAAAAGATTCAATCAAAATATCACTTTAAAAGAAACAAATAGAAATACAAAGGTCACCTTAGATAGCCCATAATAGGATTCCATGTAGTAAAACATGGATAGGGAAGAGAAAAAACCCATCAAGGTTTGATGGAGAGTGGTAGAAAACATGATTAGGAGAAAGTTAACCACAAGAAAACCACAAACATGTGATGGGTTAAATGGTCTTTGATTCCCCAGAAGGAAAAGCTAACAGTCCATGTTTTTGTTTGATGTTACTTTCCAAAAAAGTTGAAAAATTTATTTATGAGTTTGACTAAAAACATAATGAAATAAACTTACTTGTCATGTATACTTTCATCCTTTACTAAATTTCTACCATAAACTCATATTTTCTCAAACTATGAGTATTCAAACTGACTTGGTCACATTAAACGTGCTAGAATCAACTTCTAGATTATCAAATATTCCACAAAAGATGAACTATATATTTCTCTTGTTTTTAGACATCAACCAAAACCAAAATGGTTAGTATGAGATCAGATAATCCCCAAAAAGGATAATCCTTTATAAAACGAAATACTACTCTTAATCTCTAAAATTCAACAAACAGTACCCAAAGTTCAACAAATACCATTCAATAAACTATTATCCTTGAAATTATTGAATATGATCCAAACTAAGATTGAAACCCAAAACTCAGAAGGATTTAATCACACAGTCATCCATAGTAAATTTTAACATTTATCACAAAATAAAATCGATTTCTCTTAAATTCTCATACTGAAGTGTAATTAACCAAATCAAATATTCTCTATGATAGGTTAATCATTTACATAAATAACCCAAATCACCATATGTCCATAATAAAAACATAGATTCTTACAAAGTAAAATTCCCCCATTACTCATCAAATGAAAAGATAATTATTCCTTGAATAACATTTTTATATATCAAAATTTAGGGTTACACATACTATAAAAAGTATTCCAATATAATCCCATCCTCAAAATAGCCTCAATACTTTTAAGCATTTCATCATCCAAAAATCTACCATAACTCTTTAATCCCTTATATGTTCACATCTTACTCATTCAATGTTCTTCATGATCTATTAACCATTCCTTACCAACTTATTCTGAAATATATCTTTACTACAAATAAAATCAGGAATCATATCCTAATATTCAATAATATGAAAACATATGTTAAGAAATAATCCATACCTTTCATTTTTCATTATAAGTTTGTTCATCCTCAATCAGAATGGAATTGGATATTGGTAAACATATACTTGTACGATCTTGGGGATCCCATTCCCGAAACTTCTTCGTAGGACATCTGTTTGTATAATGACCATGCACAACACATTTAAAACATTAAATTGATCCCTAATAAAGAACTTATTTCCCTTTCCTAGAGTCAACTGGATGCTTCTTTTTTTCCATGGAACGTTCTTGCTTTATGACCTTCATTCCCACATCTATAGCATCTTCTCTTAACTTTGAAGCATTTTCTTAGGTGTTTCTTTCCACATCCATGACACGTAGGTTTTTGAACATACTTAATTTTATGATTATTACCCGAACTTCTGTAGGTATTTGTTTCTTGAATATACGATGCCTTATAAAAATCGCCATGGTTTTGTTGGTCAATCATGACTCCAGATAGTTGGTTGAGAATAACCACAGTATTTCTCATTGCAGCTCCCATTTCATTTAGCTGCTCATTCATAAAACCGTCATAGTTTTCTTTACATCCATTGTTACATTGGTTCCTACTAGATCCATCCATTTACTAAAACCAAAAAGGTTAGTGTGAGTATATCAGTAAAATCATCATATAATATCTAATGAGGTGGGTAAATACTAAGATAGAATTATTTATGTTATCTTAAACTCATATAATTTATCTAAAAAACTATGGCTCTTTATAATATGCTAACCATTATGGTTATGTCAGTTATGTTTAAATAACACCATAACCTCTAAAATTATCTAAAATGACCTCTGATACCAACTATAATGACTCGGCCTTCAATATTACATAATCTTGAATTAAATTAATAATTCATATTGAGTATCTTTTGAGTTTTAGAGTTTTAAAGAATTGTTCCATAACTATTACATATCAATTTGAAAATTACATGTAGACACTACTACTCAATATCCATTTTTTTCATAAAATAAAAAACTCTTAAAAAGAAAAATGTCTTGTTCCATGTTTTAGATAGCATTACTTTTCCTTGATCCCATCCTTGACCCTATTCATCTTTAAGTCATGTGGAATAAATTTCAAAAACTTGGGATGAGCCTAAAAAGCTCAGTTAGGGTTAAAAAATAAGTAAACGAAACATTAACTCATCAATAAATACAAATCAATGAAACCATACTTTTTAATCATAACGTACATCAGGAAATAGAAAGATTTATGAATAACACATAGAAATAATAAATCATAAAGGTAAATTGTGGCATCCATATCTTACTTACATTATAGCTTTCACGGCTATATAGGGAGTTACATTTGGAATACCTATCACAGTATATTCCCTAAATATGTTTTTAGAAACATTAATGTTTACCTCTGTCACGTTGCCCAATGCATTGGAGAGCTATCTCAGGCTCACCCGCCCTAGGTTTATCACGGAACCACTCATATACATAAACAATGCCAAATAACCATAACATAATCATAACACATAAAACAAGAATAAAGGAAAGATAAAATTTACACATTGCAATCACAATATATCTTTTCAAGATATTCACATAATCAATGCTTTATCCAACCATTTTCAAAAACATTTAAAACATTTAATAAAGCGATTTTTGAAAAAAAGTGTCCCGTACCACTTTAAACCTTTTGAAAGAAATTTTTAAGCTCAAAACATTCATGTCCATATAAATAAATCCTTAAAACCATTTTTAAAAAACGGACATTAATGAGAAATATTTAGAAGAATAAATATTTAAAACATTTAAAACGATATTTTAGTTAAAGAGTTCCTAACCAAATGAGAGAAGATTGAATAAAAATAATTGAGGAATAACATTTAATCAGAACTTTATAATATCATGAGAATAAATGGATTCATGATATAATATTCCAAGGATATTATATACACCATATAAGAGTGAATTGGTTCATAACAACAATGAAGTCTCAATGGAATGTAAATTGAGATGAAATCCCTTATAAAAACAGTATGATTAGATTAAGGACAAATAAATTACATAATAATGTGTGACAAATATAAATACACTCAATATGATTGGAAATTTATTGTAAATAAATCAGAGAACATTCACACATATTTTTGTAAAAACAACACCAATGACTTGGATGTTTAACTCAATGAATGGACATTGAGTTAAAATTACTCTTATCAAGTTCATATCAATGACTTGAGAATTTATCAATGGAGTGATTATTTGTATCAAAATTATGTCCCCACAGAGGGGAGTGAAAATTAAAACATAAATAAATAAACAGTGATTCCACACATAATCATAGCATGACATAATTAAGAATTAGAAGATTACCCCAAGGAATGGAAATTGGGTTAAAAAGTTTCCTTACAAATTTGGTAACATATGAAACATAAACTCCAAGAAAGTAGGATTATAAAATGAAGATGTAAATAACATTAAATTAAAGTATATTATACAAATAATAAAATCATTTTCATTACATACACCACACAAAAGGAAATAGTGGAAAACATAGCATGAATCTCACGGGAATAAAAAGTGAGATGAAATCCCCTTACCACATAGTAATCAATTGTGTCATATGACCAAAAGTTAATAATAACCAAATTATTCACATAATACCATGAATATAAATAGAATCATGATAATATATATCAAATGGCATTACACAAAACTCCACATACAAGAAATAAGTGGCGAACAATGAAAATATCATGGAATTAAAAGTGATATAAGAAACCCCTTACCTCGTGTCTGAATTGACTCGATTGTTCTATAATCTCCTGAATAATAAACTAAATTTAATTTATACTTTATTAAGAACATATTTAAATTTTATTATTCTTTTTATATCAACTATTACCTTGCTATAACAATTAGTTAATTATTTGAGTTCATATCAGACATTTGTCGATGTTCGGAACTTGATTTAAAAATGAACTTTTATAATTATAGATTGTCCATGTGGTCGAAATTCCATTATCTCTAGAGTGATATTCATGATTTATATATCATATTTATCATATGTATCCGGTATATATATATATAATAGTACATATCATTTGGAGGTATGAAATCAAATGCACCATTCATGGAGACGGTAAGTCGTACGTACGCATGAACGCTACTTTCATTTCAATTTCATATTTAATTGAATGAAAATATAATGATAAATAGGTATATTATATTTCTAGTATAATATCATATATAATTAAATTATCTATATCCTTTATATGTTCCATGTAAGGCATGAACGAGTCATATCATTTTGAGGGGGCGGTAGTCCCCACTTCCTCAAATCAAATTATTGTATTGAAGCATATTAGAAAACATAAAGGAATGTTTGTAAATAAAAATTATAGAATAATAGAGAAAAAATAAACATAATATATATATATATATATCATATATAAATATAGTTCCATCATAATTTCCACCATGAGAAGTGGTAGGAGAAGATTGAATAATCATCATTTCGTGAGGCAGTAGTTCACCGTCCACAGATCCAGTATGTTCTTTACCCAATAGATGGAGGTGTGTGTAAGTATAGTTCAAATAGTTCTCATAAAAACAACCTATTATATTGATTATACTTGTTTTTTTATAAATTAAACGAATAAAAATAGTTTAAGGGGTTGGAGAGTAAAATAAAATAAAATAACTTAAGAGAAGACGTTACCTTAAAATCGGGTATCTCCCTTTGGATTGAACGAAAAGGTTTAATTTAATGGCATTTTTCCTAGGTTAATTCTTCTATGAGGATTAGAGGGATGTAGGGAGCTTAAATGGGAATAGTTGGGATGATCCAAGGATCTTGATAAGTGTGAGGAAATGGTTATAAGTGACGGATTTTTATAAGGGGGAAGTGGGGCTCTTTACGAAAGTTTGAAAATATTATTTTAATATATAATGATTTTCAGTTTCTGAAGGTCCAAAACTCATTAAAGTAAAATATATGAAGACTAATGTTAGAAATAAAATCCTCCAATAAGAATTGGACAGGTTTGGGATATTTTCTAAATCATTATAATCTTATATATTTAAATCGTTCATTAATGAGGTAAACACTGCATCATTATTATGTCAAAAATATTTTTATTTATTTGATGTCTAAAAATTATAAAAAAAATATCATGATATAGGAAATATTTTTATATTTCTAATAAAAATTTATATTATAGGAGATAACATATATAACCCCATGTAATAATTGATTTACTAAAAGATATATGTTTTAGTCATTTTTGTCTTTATTTTAAATTAATTAATATAAAGTGTCACTATCACTCTCACGTGGCTCCTTGGGGTCCTAAAATCGACCCAAGGATGCCCATGGTCAGAATTATATCAACCATTATGATTATGAAACATGTTAAAGTAATTTAACATTATTATAATAATATTTATGTACCCTTATTTACAAGATTTACCCTTTAACCATGGTAAATAAAATTTTTACTGAAGTAAATATTCCTAATGTCTAAAAATAAAAGTTACCTATTTACACAATTTGGAACTAATAATTCCAAATATGTAATTAATTATTCCCAATTAAAAATATATAAGTGTCATAAATTAGTTTAAAATTAATTCCCACTGTCAAAAGAAGCATGTTTTTAAGAAATAATAACTATCAAAAGATTGACACTTATTTATATCCAATTTCAAAGTGAAATTACTTCCAATGACCAAAATTGGATTAAATAGTAAAAAAATTATATTTTTACACATTAAAAACAATTAAAAAGATAATCTAACCTTATAAATAAATTATATTAAAACACAATTTTGAATTAAAATACAGTATTTTTCACTATTCATTAAAAAATGATTTTTATCAGAAAAATACCAAAAAAATAACCAAAGTAAATTTTGATGTCCCTATTATAAAGAAGAATTTTATTTTGCAAAATAGATCATATAAATGTGACCAAAACTAGATTTAAAGACGGTTCACCATCAAAAGGTGGTAAATCGACCTTTTAATGAATATTAGAGAATTTGTGCTTAAAATCAGATTCTTTATTATTTTAAGCCTCTAAAATTTATTGGATAAATGTAAAAACATTTAAGAAACATGTTTAATCATAAAATGGTCATTTTTGTTCAGTCCCCCCAATACAACATCTATGCAGTAACTACTATTTATAGTAATAATATTATATTATTATTTTTCAGTATAACTCAGCATTGTGTGCAACGTAAGTTTTTAATGAAACCTATTGATATGTATCAGGTATTCCATCTAACATAACATCCCCTTTAAGATAAAATTAATATTTAATTCACAAATTTTAATAAATATTGAAAATTTATAGTCTTTATTCACCTAGGATGTTATAGAAAATACCCATAAATTAAATTCTATTACATAAAGAACACAATCATGGAAAGTACATACACCACTCAAAATAAAATAGTGGAAAATATAGCATGAATCTCACAAGAATAAAAAGTGAGATGAAAACCCATTACCTTGTACTTTTCCTTGGATCAGGGTTCGTTAACCACCAGTATAATGGTGAAATAATTTTTTTTTAATTATAAAATAACCATATACATAAATATGATATCATATATGATATTTTAATATTGTTTGTTAATAATATTTCTGTAGTATCATTGTTTCGGGTGTTAACTGATCCATTTTTCATTATATGTTTTGTTATGTAAGTCATTTTTTTTATGGATAGTATGTATTTTATTTGTATCCATAATAAAATTATGTTCTTAAACATTATTTTTTAATCATAAAATGATATTTATTCTTGAATGGTTGTGATGGAGAATGAATCTCATCACGTTCGTGGAGACGATAATCCGTACGTACGCACAAACGACAATATCATTCTATTGATGGTGAAATCATATTTTATTGGATGGTATATCATATATAGAGAATCATAAACACTTTAAGTTTATTATTAACATCAATTATACTCATTATTATACCCATCTGAAAAACTAAGTGTTGATTAACAAACTACACCACGATGGTGAGACGGTAAGCTGTACGTACGCACGTATGGTGACTTATTCATTCATAGGATGGATAGAATAATGAATATGGTTGTACCATATTTATAATAACATAAAAGTATATAGAAGGTTCTGGTTTTATTATTTTGGTATAGAAACAACAAAGAAAGAGGAACTGGAAGAAGAAAAGAACGTTGAAAGAGGTGATGAAATAATTACCTCTTCTTCGGGTGCTTCCTATTGATTTGATCCAAAGGGCTCCATAGGTTGGATTTTTTATCAAATTAAGGACTCTAGGTTGAAGTGAGGGTAGTTGGGAGGATATAAGAGTAGGTTTTGGCCAATCCAAATCGCTTTGGAGCTGTTATTTTGAGAGAAGGGGTAGTACCCTTTTATAAGAGAGGTGAGGGTCACTTTAGGAAAATCTTGAAATATTATTTTATTATACAATCATATTATATTTATAATGGCTAGAAATGAATTTATTATTAGTATAAGGTGGTTTGAGGTCGAAAACCACTCAACCAATTGGTTTTAGACAGATTCATGTCACCATATTAACATTATCTTTTAGATTTAACTCTTGGTTAAATTGTTTAACATTTACAATGTCTCCTCGTATTTTAATATTATATGGTTTATAAACATAAATAAAAAATGTAAAGAGAACCCCAAGTAGTTAATTAATGATATATATATTATTATATAAGTCCTTTGTTATAACCTTATATTTTTAAGACTATTATAATAATTAATAATATAGTATTTGTTTTAAAAACTCATTATGTCAATTTTGAAATTATTTAGTATTTGGTTTTTGTGAAAGTCAAAACAATCAGATTACTAAGAAACATATAAATTTAATCAACACTAACATGAAATATTAACCTAGAATTTTTTTGCAATCCATCAAAAGTCTCAATTTACATTTATTTTAATATTTATAATATCAATTATTTTAATCTTTCATTAATAAGGTAATTACTGCATCATCATTGAGTCATAAATTAATTTAACTATTTAATGACTAAAAATCATAAATAAAATACCATTATTTATTCAGTCTTCTTATCTTTATAACGAATATTTATAGTTGAAATTATATTATGTATAACCCTATATTAAAAATGTCTTAGTTATTTAAATTTGAATTTAACACTTTTAACTCTTCTTTAAATAAAATAATAATAAATGTCCTAATCTAAACCAAGTGAACCAAAAGGATCATCATTTTTTCCTAAAGTTGATTTTGGTTGAAATATATTTATTCAATAGAATTATGACACGTGTTAGGGTAATTATAATTTCATTTTTATCTTTATTTACTCTATTTACTTTTAACCGTGGTAAATAACATTCAAAAGTTATTATTCACCAAAAAATATTTTCATCTTATTGAACCAAATTTTACTTACTGATGTCAAGAGTATCTCTCGGATCTTTTAAATTCAATTCACATAAGCGATAAAATTACTTTTTATGCAAATTTGCTAATGTGCCTTGAAGGTGGGTAAAAGACGTTAAAAAATTCAATAAAATTTTATACATCTAATTTTATTATAAAATATCTCCAAAGAATTACATTGAACTAATATAGGTATTATTTATCTATTTTTACTGAAAATAAATTTAAATAAAATAAATAATTATTTAAATAAAAAGTTGGTTTTTAAATAATAACCTAGTGTTTTTCAATATTCATCAAAATTTCAATGTTTTCAGAAAAATACCAATAATTCACCCTAAGATAATTTTGAAATTAAAAATCCAAAAATGATGTCTATTTTACCAAATTAAAACATATAAGTTGAATTAAGTATTTTAAAATTAATTTTTGTTATCAAAACCAGAAAGTGGGTTTTGAGAAGTAAAAACAATCAAAAGATTGATATTTGTTTATATTTAGTTTAAAAGTGAAATTACTTACAATGACCAAAATTGGATGAAATGATAAAAATATAATCTAGTTATACTTCAAAGCCATTAAAATGTATAATTTAACACTATAAATTATTTTTATTAAAAAAGTTGTTTTCAATTAAAATTTTTTATTTTTCACGATTCATTAAAATATGAAAGTTATCAAAAAAACACCAAAAATTTATCCAAACTGAATTTTTATGTCCCACTTATAAAGAAGAATTTAATTTCATCAAATTTAATATATAAAAGTGTCAAATATTTGATTTTGAAATGGTTCTCCATTAAAAGGCAGAAAAATTGAATTTTTTAAAAAATACTTCTTTTATATGAAAAATTGAATTTGTCCATATATTATTTCTAAGAAACACAAAATATGAATGTTAAAATTATATGGGATTTATATAAAATTCAAAATGTGATTATTACTATTCATAACTGCTTTCTAAACGGCTAGTTTGATAGGTCGTGGTGCGCTTAAACTCGGTGTTACATACATCAGATGTTATTGTATTATTCAAAGAGAAGCGTACTGTGGAACCTTGGGGATTTAAATTCTTACATCCTTCATTAAATGGGTTCCTCGCAATTTGAAATTTTTCTTAGGAAATAAAAGGTTAAAAAAATAGAAAATACCTTTGTGGAATACCCATGTCAGAAATAGGGTTAATAAAATTTATTATTAATAATAGGGAAAGGGAAATGAAAAAATCACCACCAAATTAGGATTTCGAATAGGAGAACATTGGTGGAAATTATAATTGGAGAAAAAAACGTAAATATTTATAGGGAGTTATTAAGGTCATCAATCACAAACAAGTGAATGAAAAATTGAGGGCCTCAAAGCCACAAATTTGTGATGAATAACATAAGGTATTAGGATAATACATTTTTGGGTTTAAGATATTTTCCCTAAGGTTTAATAATAAATTTCTTCATAGAATAAGAAAAAAATACTTGATAATTAGAGTTCCATCCTTTAACTAATTTCTACCACAAACTCATCTTCCTCTCCAAATAATGAGTATTCAAAATGACTTGGTCAAACCTGAAGCACTAGAATCAACTTATAGAGAATCACATAATCCACAAAGGATGAACTATATATTTCCTTTGTATTTATGGATTAACCAAAACCAAAATGGTTAGTACAAGTTCAGATGATCCCCAGAAATGATAATCCTTTAGAGAAAGAAATATTAATCTTAATTTCTAAAATTAAACCAAAAATACCCAAAGTTCAATCAATAACATTCAATAAACAATTTTCCGTAAAATCCATCAATATAATCCAAACTAATATTGAAACCCAAAACTCAGAAGAATTTGATTACGTAGTCTTCCACGTTAAATTGTATCTCCAAATAACATCGACTACTCTTAAAGTCACATACTTAAAATTAATTAACCTAATAAGATATTCTCTATGATAGGTTAATCATTTCTATAAATAACCCAAATCGATATAAATCCACAATAAAAACATAGATAAAAATCAACCATTACTCCTCAAATGAAATCCTATAGTATTCTTTTTTCTTTATGCATATAGTGTTCCCCACAGAGCGAACATATTCCAAAATAACATTTATCACTTAGTCAGCAAATCCTTTTCCTATACTAATTATATCCATTTGATAAAAAAATATATCATAAATAAACTTATTATTGATCAATAAAATCAATTAACTAAAAAGAATTAGTCCCACTAACCAGGGACTTCACGTAGTCTAGTGGTAGGCAATAAATCCCAGTCGCACTTTGGTTATGGGTTTGATTCTCGTAGCTTTGTCCGACACGACGGGTTGTCACACTATTTGGGTGTTTTCCATTTTCAAAAACTATATTTTATATAATTCCCAAATTGATATAAATTTCTAAAAATAACCATAAAATAATTTAACCACCATTGTTATCTCATACCTCACATTTTCATACCAAAAATTATAACCTATAATTTCCTCAAATTCAAGGATCATGTAAACCCAAATGGTTATTTATAACTATATCCCAAAATAAAAGATAATTCTTCCTCGAATAGTATTTTCACATAATAAACTACAGGATTACACATACAAGAGAAAGTTATTCCAAATTAATCCCATCAACATAGAACACTAATACTTTTAAACATTTATCCATCTCTTTATTTCCACATAGGTTCTTCCTGGACCAATAGGTTATCCAATAGAATAGGGCATTTACTCGGGTAATGCCCAGGTCCCCTACATTTATGGAAAATGATTGTAAATGGATTCTTGGGATTATTTTTATTTTCTTATATAGTACTCTTCATTTTTTCTCGGTAATTCTTTAATTTATGTCCTTATTTCCCACAAATAAAGAATTTATTTAATACATTGTGACACTTTCATGTGTGTCTCCTTCCACATTTCCTGCATGATTGAAATCTATATTTCTCATCTCCATGTTCTCCAGTACTGGAGCACTTATCATTCACCGCCTTTCTCTTCTTTGTTGAGTCTAGGAGTTGGTTAATATATATGTTGTAGGGCATATTTTTGGAAAATTGATTTAGCATGAACATGATATCTTTTATCCCTATCAACATTCCATTTTGTTGCTCATTTCCACCACCATTCCCACCCTGTACCCCATGATCAATGTTACTATGACTTCCTTGGAATCCATCCATTGACCAAAACCAGAAAGCATTGTGTGAGTACCAATAGTCATAAAATCATTTAGATAATATCATGATACCTTATTTTTAATCTAAAACACCTTAGTATTAAAAAAAATTTAAATCTAATCTTATATTAAAATCCTTCAAATCAGTTTTTAAAGAAAATGTTAATTATCCTAAGAATAACCCTTTGGAGTGTCGTAACTAAGAGTGACACAATCCATCCCCCGGGGCCAATGTCGTGACTGCCCCAAGCCTGCCTTCCATAGGCCAGGGGCTGGAGACTAGCACCAGAAAGGCATATCCCTAAAACCATGAAGGCATTGCCTTTAAACTAGTAAACTCACACAAACCAAGCACACAGTAAGACACAAGCACAAAGTAAACTATATAGTAAACAAGGTGTGTATGGTAAGTAAAGGGGCTAGAATACAAGCCCAACTGGAAAGTACAAGTAAAACTGCAAATAACTCTTGCGAACACCCGCCAAGGATCCTACCTGAAGGGTAGGTACAACCCTTGAACGGTCATCTATGCGGATCGTCTCGTCTAATGTACACCTCTGAGAAGCCTCCAAACTTGGTGCCCTCGACCTCGATCAACGTTGTTCGTTTTCTACACAATACACAGCAAGGTGTGGGTATAGCTCGTGCACGGGTGAGTATAACGATACTCAGTAGAGTCCTCAAGACCCCCAAAGGTCTCTCATAATCCACTAAGGATAAACCACAAATCCAGACCACAATTACAAAGCACGAAGAAACATTCAACCCTACTTAGGTATATTCTCATACATATACCTGAGTTATCAAGTATACCCATCTCGATAATGAGGAAACACAAAGACAAACTCTTTAGCCAAAAGTACAACTCTTCCACGAAGGAAGGAATACCATGAAGGTAAGTACCACAAAGATAACGCCTCACAGAATAATACCCCAAAGGTATCACCACACAGGAGTGTAACACCAAGGTAAGTACTATAGAGGAAATTCCACATAGAAAAATGCCACAAAATCATCACCATAAATAAGTGTACAACAATATTAAGGACTCAGCTCACAATAGGAATAACTTGAGTATAGAAGTATAGATGATTAGTTGTATTGCTAGATTATCTTACTTCATTCGGAATCTCTATTTTTTACCCACATAGGATCTAAGATGACCCACATAGGATATGAAGATGAACCACAAAAGATATAAAGATGACCCATAAAGGATCTATAGATGACCCACATAGGATCGGTAGAAGCTGACCCACACAGGATCCGAAGATGACCCACACAGGATCTGGAGATTCTTCAAGTACAGCCAGCCACAGAGTTTCTGCACTAAGCATGATTGATTCGGGGAGGTTCCGCTCCTCCAGCCATTGGATGATACTTCAACTACCACGAAGTCCCACGAAGAAGTATCACAAAGGTATATCACGTCAATTGGGTCCCAACGCAACTAACAGCGTGTCAATATGACGCTCGGTCTGAAAGTTATTAGTGTTTCCATTCCGAGGGCTCGGTTGGATTCGAGTTCAATCCAACCCGGCCATACACCAACATTATCCAAAACTCAAGTGTAATATACCAAAAAGTACCATCTCGATCCAAGGATCCTGGTTTCAAAGACGGTTTGTCAAACGGATGCATGGTTCTCAAGATATGGCCAAAAAGGCATATCTGGGTCCAGATAGGCCCGGGTTCGGTCCGACCCACAAAGGGGGCGTGGTCTAGTCTGGCCCTCAAAGGGGGCGGCCTGGCTAGCGCTGGGCGCAGACAACTCGGCGCGGCCCACTCTGCTGGGTGCGATCCACCCAGTTGGGTGCGGTTCGCCCGGCTGGGTGTGGTCCGCCGTTCTGGGGCCCACCCTAGCCGCTACCTGGGGGAGGCTCCCCCCTGTATACCAAATAGTCCAACAAACCATTCAGCTTGGCCAACCCGATGGTGCCATGTCGCGCTGCCTGCTAGCATGTGGGACCCATTGAAGTGGTCCCGCTCAGCATGACACGGCCGGCCAGGGATCCGGCCGGGGATCCGGCCGGCTCTCCTCTGAGTGGAATGATGGAATCATTGTCCTCTCATGGCTAACCCGCAATCGTCTTCCCTAGTGCGCCGTCGCGGTTCGATAACTTAGGCCTCCTCCTCTACCGGCAGTGAAAACGTAGGCCACCCTCCCTCCACGTGGTCGGCCTGCCTACCGACTACCACCTTCCACCTCCATGGCTGACGGGTCGTGGCCTCCCTCGCTACTGATGGTGTGGTCACGTGCCGCCTCGGTTCCACACGGTCAGGCGGTTGTCGGTCCCCACCTTCCTCCATCGCGGCAGACGGGACGTGGCCTCCTTCGATACAAGTGGCTCAGTTGCACCTCCCCCATCATCGTGGTCGGCCGGTGTTTCGGCCACCACCCATACCTTAAATGCATCGGTCGCTGTCGTCGTGGTCCGATTCCGCTCAACCGTCAATCCTCCCATGAAGAACACGTCAACATAGAAGGAGAGGAGGGATCATGCCATGTTTGTTTGGCCTGCACCCTCCACGTTAGATTGATAGCTGGTGGTTTTTATATTGGAAGCAATGAATTACCATGAAGAACAAATTGACCAAAATTCCCTACCTTGTTATTTCATTGGAGATGGTGTTGGGAAGAAGATAAAGATGTCGACGTTCGTCTCTCCCGCAACACACTCCTGATCCTAACTCGAGCGTCGTCCTTATTCTTGATCCGGATAATGTTTTTCATTGGAGGATTTTCTTCCTTTGAGAATTCTCCAGTAAAAGCCTCCTCTCCCTTTTGCCAACGAAAAAACAACCATCAAGAGGAGTTAATAAAACTCTTTATTAACAAGTTGAGTCATTAATTTTCAGAATTAATGAATCCCATTAATTGAAAGAAAATGTGGTTACTCATTTTTTGTAACTGGGCATTTAATGCTCCGCAATAAATTCCCTACCACCCTCACGTGGTCCACCCTCCAAGATTCAAATGAGATGTTTCAAATAAATAAAATAAAAGTTATCATTTTATTTTTTATTTTTCCTTTAACACTCCCACAAAAATCTAAAAAACTAACTCCCGCCCTTGACCTACTACTATCAAGGTGAAGATCTCCTCAAGAGAATATCAGTGTAGCGAGTTCAACGGTGTCCTCAGATTTTAATTCTGGGCAACGGTTCAAAAGATAGAAAACGTCACTCACGTGTTTACTAAACATACCCAAAAAAAATTCAGAAATTCATTTCAGGCACATTGGGCCTCGAAATCACACGCCGTCAATTTTTGCAGACTCATAATAATTCTATATAATTAAAAATATTACACTGAAAAATTCAGGGACTTTATAAATAGTGCAATAAGGCTCATTGTGCACTAGTTCTTGTTCGATTCTAGCTCCACTACTACAAATATGGCTTCTAATAGTGCTAAAAACCGC
The DNA here is from genome assembly GCA_963277665.1 of Viscum album. NCBI lineage: Eukaryota > Viridiplantae > Streptophyta > Magnoliopsida > Santalales > Viscaceae > Viscum > Viscum album. Next base: position 324,821,096 of record OY728127.1, read on the forward strand.
CTTTAACAGCGCTAAAAAAGTGCTGTTAATCTCGGCGAAGATAAAGGGGGTCCTCTTTATCAGCGCTAAAAATAGCACAGATAAATGGATAATATATCAGCGCTAAAAATAGCACTGATAAATACTACCTTTATCAGCACTATTTTTAGCATTGATATATTATCCATTTATCAGCACTTAATTAGATATGATAAAGGCCAAATTACTATGAAAACCCAGAACATGTACAGCACCTCTACACATGAGACAGCCCCTACACACATAGCACAAACAACACCTACACACAAAGCATAGAAGAACAAAAAATTCGATATACATTTACATGAAATCATTAATACAAAACAACACACTACTATATACATTTAAAACAGTGTTTAATTTGGTTACAATTACAATTATCCAACAAACAGTAAAAAAATATTGATGTTTCATCCTTTTTGCATCCATGATCCACTCTAAAAAAAATTTCGTCCATGGTATTAGTTGCCGAACAAAGAATTCGAACTCAGGAAAAAGATTTCACCTATATAAGAAAACAAATATTATATTAGTAATACAATAATGAAATAAATTAACCATTAATATGAACGAATACATTAATAAAATGTCAATTGTTACATGTTACAACCTTTACATGCCCATATTTCCTTGGATTGAATTAATAATTTAGAAGATGCTCAACATGATTCATTGACTTATAAATATTGTTTTGTATTTCTCATTTTTAGAGAGGGACTGATGAGAACCTACACAATTAGATATGTCATGATCATGTCGGTTCACTTTCCTTTTGATCTCCTGGTTCTTTAGTGTGATTAGCCACCCCCCCCCCCCTCCCCTCCCTGAGACAGCCCCCTTCCTACCACTGGACACCCCCCCCCCCCTCCCACCACTCTACCTACAGCCCTCCTTCCTCCTCCTGGACAACCCCACTCCCTCCCCTTGCAGTCCCCTCCCTTTCCCTGGACATCCCCCTTCCCACCTCTTGGACAGCCCCCCCCCCCCCTCCGGGACACCCCCTCCCCTCCTGGACACCCCCTCCCCTCCTGGACACCCCATCCCTACCCTCCCCTAGACATTAACCTATCTACCACTAGACACCCCCCCCTTACAGCCCCCTCCTCCCACCACTCCACCTGCAACCCCCCTCCCTCCCCCTACACAACCCCCCTCCCTCCCCTTGCATCCCCCTCCCTTTCCTTGAACAGCCCCCTTCCCACCTCCTGGACACCCCCCCCCCCCCTCTCCTGGACAGCCCCCCCCCCCACCCACCCCCACCCCTCCCAGACACCCCCTCTTTCCTGGACAACCCCCTCCCTCACCTCCCCAAGACATCCCCCCTAGACAGCCCCCTCTCTACCCCTAGACAACCCCCCCCCCCCCTACAGCCCCCTCCCTCCCACCACTCCACCAGAAACCCCCCTCCCTCTTCCTGGACAACCCCCCTCCCTCCCCTTGCATCCCCCGTCACTTTCCCTGAACAACCCCCTTCCCACCCCCTGGACAACCCCCTCCCCTCCTAGACAGCACCCCTTCCCTCCTAGACACCCCCCCACTCCCAGACACCCCCTCCTTCCTGGACAACCCCACTCTCTCCCCTCCGTGAGACAACCCCCACGGATAGAACAAAAACATATTATTCTGCAAATCTATAGTGAACTTGAACCAACAAAAACCAAATGATATCTTTGGACAATGAAAGAAAATCAAATGAAAATCTATTAATGAAAATAGTAATAATAATAATAATAGATTTTAGTGGGTATGACCAAATGAACATATTGTCATAAAAAACTTTTCTGTTACAAAAATAGGATAAAACCCTTGAAATTTTTAGAATTAATCCATTGTATCCAAAATGTAATCTCTCACGTTGCACCAGCAGTGGTGGGATCAACAGCAGCATAGGTGGGAACATGAGTTGACAGAGCAAGCTGAATACTGAAAACACACCAATAACATGTTGCGCAGCATGGAGAAAGTTCCGCCACAAGAGGGGGAGAGACTTACATCGGCAATGAGAATGATTGAGACACGGGAAAAGGAAGACGATCAGTTGATACTAGCTACGGAGGAGACTGACATGTTCTGACAGAGTTGGAAATAGGGAGATGAATGAGAGCGATGCGATCAGGATGCGAGTTGCATCTTTGGTGGAAAATGCGACTGAAACTGAGAAAAAGGAGTCATCTACACTTTTTTTTTCCATGGGACCACGTGCGGTAGTTGAAAAGTATGGTAAAACTGGAAAATCATACATCTGGACTCAAAGAAACTACGGCAGACAATGCTAGGTCAATAATGATCATGGAGGATATAGCACAGAGGTGAGAGCAACAAGGAGAACACGATCAAAGTCTCATGTGATGGGAACCAAGTTTCCCAAGGAACTGAAAACCCTTTGTTCGATGGAAGGGAACTGAGGATATGGGACACATGAGTGGAAACATGCGAGAACTTAGGAAAAAATGATGTTTTCACTACCATTCAGACCGTGACTGATTATAAATCAGTGCTGTTTAATTCAGTGGTACCATCTGAAGTTATTTTTCGGAGGCAAAAACCACATTGATGGAACCACACCATCACTCTTGAGATAGTGAACTGTAACAGCTTCTTATTTTAAGCACCTAGGTGAAACTTTTGGAAAAACCCTGGCATAGAATGCATGGATTCTATAGCCTATATTTTAGTGAATATTAGTCATATTTTTTGGGCTTTTAGTCATGTCTTTGATGGACTAAATGAAGATATTAAAGTTTATTTAAAAGCAACATGGTGATCTTGTTAAAAGATCAAAAAATGTCTTGAATCATGTTTTTTGATCTACCTCGACGCTCCGGTTAACATCAATGCCCCCCTCCCTACCCCTAGACAGTACCCCCCTCCCTCCCCTTAACATCCACCCTCCCTTTCCCTAGACATCACCCTTCCCACCTCCTGGACTGCCCCCCCCCCCCTCTCTTGGACATCCCCCCTCCCCTCCCGGACACCCCCCTCCTTCCTCGACAACCCCCCCTCCCTCCCATCCCCGAGATAGACCCCCTAGACATCCCCCTCTCTACCCCTGGAAACCCCCCCCCCTCCAGCCCCCCCCCCCCTCCCACCACTCCACCTGCAACCCCCCTCCTTCCACCAAGACAACCCCCCCCCCCCCTCCCCTTGCATCCCCCATCCCTTTCCCTGTATATCCCCCTTCCCACCCCCGGGACAACCCCCTCCCCTACTGTACATCCCCCCTCCCCTCCTAGACACCCCCCCCCCCCCTCCACTCCCAGAAACCCCCGCCTTCCTGGACAACCCCCCTCTCTCCCTTCCCCGAGACAACCCCCTGGAGAAAACAAAAACATATTTTTCTACAAATATATAGTGAACTTGAACTAGAAAAAATGAAATGATATCTTTGGACAATGAAAGAAAATCAACTGAAAATATATCAATTACAACAATAACAATAATAATAATAGATTTTAGTGGGTATAAAAAATGAACATATAGTTATAAAAACTTTATGTTACAAAACGAGGAAGAAAACCTTGAAATTTTAGAATTAAGCCATTTTATCCAAAATGTAAGATCTCACGTTGCACTAGTAGTGGTGGGATCAAGAGCAACGTAGGTGGGAACCTAAGTTGACGGAGCAAGCTAAATACTGAAAATACACCACAAAAATACTACGCAGCACGGAGAAAGTTCCACAACAAGAGGGGGAGGGACTTACATTTCCGATGAGAATGAGTGAGATGCAGGCAAAGGAAGACGATCGGTTGATGCTAGATACGAAGGAGACTGACATATTCTGACGGAGTTGGAAACAGGGAGACGAATGGGAGAGATGTGATCGTGATGTCGGTAGTATCTTTGGAGGAAAATGTGACTAAAACTGAGAAAGAGGAGTCGTCTACACTTTTTTGCCACGGGACCACATGCGGCTATCAAAAAGTATGGTGAAACTGGAAAAGCACGTGTCTGGACTTGAAGAAACTGCGGCAGACAATGCTCAGTCAACAGTGATTACGGAGGATATAGCACAGAGGTGAGAGCAACATAGAGAATGTGATCACAGTCGCATGCGATGGGAACTAAGATTTCAAAGTAACTGAAAAACCTTTGTTCAGTGGAAGGGAACTGAGGAGATGGGACACATGAGTGAAAATATGCGAGAACATAGCCTTAAAAGATGTTTGTACACCCATTCAGACTGCGACTAATTATGAATTAGTGCTGCTTAATCCAGTGGTACCATCTGACATTCTTGTTCGGAGGAAAAAACCCCATTGATGGAACCACACCATCACTCTTGAGACAGTCAACTGTAACAACTTCTTATTTTAAGCACCAAGGTGAAACTTTATGAAAAAACTTGGCACAGAATGCATGGCTTCTACAACCTACATTTGACTGAATTTTTGTCTAATCTTTTGGGATTTTAGTCATGTCTTTGATGGACTAAATGAAGGTATTAAATTATATTTAAAGGCAACACGGTGATATTGTTAAAGGCTCAAAACAGTCTTTTATCAAGTTTTTTGATCTACCTCGACGCTCCGGTTAACATCAATGCCCCCTACCATTAGACCGTAGCCCCCCCCCCCATCCCTCCCCTTGCAGCCCCCTCCCTTTCCATGGATAACCCCCTTCCCTCCTCATGTACACCCCCCTCCTCTCCAAGACATCCCCCTCCCCTCCCATACACCCCCTCCTTCATGGACAACCCCCTCCCTCCCCTCCCAGAGACAGCCCTCCTAGACAGCCCCCTATCTACCCCTGGATAGCCCCCTCCCTCCAACCACTCCACCTGAAACCCCCCTCCCTCCTCCTAGACAACCCCCATCCATCCCCTTGTATCCCCCCTCTGTTTCCCTTGACAGCCCCCTTCCCACCCCCTGGACAGCCCCTCCCCTCTTGTACAGCCCCTCCTCCCCTCCTGGACACCCCACCCACCCTCCCACATGGACACACCCCTCCCTCCTGTAAACCCCCTCCCTCCATGTTCTTTAGTGTATACCCATTAATAACCTTCTTTATCCAACTATATTTCATCATCTATTTGATAATGGAATAAATATTATTCATACACCATCATTCAATAATATGAATTATAAACTCATATATATTTTGAAGACAAATAGTTCAACAAATCAAGGAAAAACACCAAAAAATATATATTGAGGGAATCATTCTATTGTGATCTACATGAGAAGATATTTATAATGGGATAATCATACTTGAAATAGTATCATCTATATAAAAATAAATAATAATAATGAAAATAACATAGAACACAATTTTTTCAATGGATACACAATGTGTAGGGTTCTTAGTCAAGGTTCGTTATATACTACCATTTCTAAACTCATGTGAAATCCATATACATGGTGTGTCCAGTAGTGTGAACATTGTGTATAGATAAGATACCTGATTTAATCTGACATATATCAAATTAATTCCAAGTTAGTCTTACAAAGACTGCATGATGACTTTAAAAATACAAGACATATAGTAAAAATTGAGCTAAAGGCATGTACTTTAGATACATAATGAGTCACCTCACCAGCTATTCATCAAATTTTTGTGGGATACACGGTGTGTATTCCTTACATGACCACTAGGGGTGTATATTCTATACATATCAAGTTTCTATAGTATCTATACATGGTGTGAGTGAAGTAAAACACATATCATGTGGCTCTACCATTATTTTATGGTAGGTGCATGGTTTCGTGCTGAAGTATATATCTTGGAGATACATTGTGTGTGACCTAGGTTCACATGACATGTAACATTTGAAATGAAACTTATTCCATGTTTGAGTCAGAATATGAGTCATGTGGCATAAATGTTGGAGATAAATGTTGTGTGGAATTAAAATATATATGAAATCCATGTATGGTGAAGCATGTTCCATTTAACAAGACTACATACAATGTATATTAAAAATATATAGAATCTGAAAAACATCATCTTCACACCATAAAGTGTCTCATAGAGTCCTCTAGAAGTGGTTTTCTAGGATTCAGTGGAATTACACGGGTAATAAAGTGGTGGTTCCATTGAAATCGGTAAAGTTTGGATTGATATTCAATGGTGAAAGAACTAAAACATAGAAAACAAATGGCATATCAATCATGACAACAACCGCAACACCATACAAAAATAAAATCATGCTCACAATCACAACACCATACAAACCGAACAATCACAATTTCATATTTTACAAATCATCCCTTATTCAATTTTGTTTGTTAATTCAGGGGTTATCACAAAAGTTTTATCATCCTGGGGTGTTCATTCATAAGTCAAGTATACATAAATTACCAATTTTTATATTCAAATGTTCAATAAGAACCAACCAACATGCAATTCATTTAATGCGAAAAAAAGGACCACCAATGGCCATGATTCTTAGAGGTGTGTTTAGCCCATACATTTCACATTATAACCATCAATATCAAACAGTAATAGCATGAGAACAAGAGGAAACCAATGAGTAATAGGAGAAAGTTCACCGCGAAGGTGTCATCCAGCACACGGCAGAGGTGCGTTCATGGCAAAGGAGAAGCGCACAGCAGAGGATATTTCCAACTAAAAAGAAAACATAAAATAGCGGAAACCCATGAGAATAAAATAATCTAAAACTGATTACACCATTTACCACAACCCACAAACCCCAAGAACCCACTAAAACTAAAATCAACCAACACCATGGTTAAACACACCTTAAGATAACAAGAAATTGTAGAACCCGCCTTTGATAGAACGAGTTCAACAGAATTTTAAAATATAAAAGATTAACAAACAATGGAAACATGGTTGAAACAAGTAAACTTTAGATATTTCATTCATGTTGCTAAAACTAGGACCCTGGACAAGGGTTCATACACCGGAGGCAGCGGCAAGATGGATCACCAAAATTAACTTTGTCCTAGATGTGAAATTCCCAAGATGGATCACCAAAATTGTCCCCATTAAGAAAAAAAACAGGTATAATAGGGACCACAATAACTTTAGAGACCTTAATTGATATTTCAAAAGTATGGTTTCCCATTACTGATCAATGAAGTCTTGACTGATGCAACTAATAGATTCCTTTCCATTTTTATCATTAATAGGTACTTCGGGTAAAATCAAATCAAGATGGACCTTGGAGATGAAGAAACTACAATAGAGGCAGCCACGGAGGAGGCAGCGGCACCAGAGGTAGCGGAGGCAGAGGAAACGGCGGCGGAGGTAGTGATGGCGAAGGCAGCAGCGGTGGAGGCAGCGGCAGCAGAGGCAGTAGCAGCACATGCAGTGGTGGAGGAGGAGGATGACGGTCACAGTGGAGGAGGAAAACCCAACGGTGGCGGTGAAGGAAGAGGAGGAGAAGGGGGATGAGGAGGAGGAGGAGGAGGAGAGGTCACAGCGGAAGAGGGGCCCGGTTCAGCATTCACAAAATCTTGGTCGCTTGCGTGAGAGGAGTTCATGTTAGGGTTATTAAATAAAATCCGTTGGAACCTTTATCACCGCTCGTTAAAATCACTGATAAAGTTATGTTTTATCAATGCTAAAATAAAAGCGATGATAAAACATACCTTAGTGATTTAATTTTAGCGCTGATAAAAACATACCTTTATCAGCACTTTTAACGAGCTCTTATAAAGGTTCCAGCGGTTTTTATTTAATAATTTATTAATATTCTTATATATTTATTTAAAATGGAATATAAGATAAATATATATCTATTTATTAATAATTATAACAATAAAGAGTATATATTTATAACTATTGATATATAATTTTTAATCTATACAAAAAACATTATTTTTCATTATAAATATTATAATTTTTTATAAATTAAGAATTAAAACCTTTATTAGTGCTAAAAAATCACTGATAAAGGGTAGATTTATCAGCGTTTTTAACTAGCGATGATAAAGGCATTCCCCTTTATTAGCTCTTTCTTTTTAGCGCTGATAAAGGGCAGCGCTTCCCTTTCCCTATTTTGTGGTAGTGCTCAAAGCGGTGTTTCAGGTTTTACACCTAGGTACATCTATGCCGGAGTCGTCTCTACCTACTCATATCCATACAGGGATGTATTTCTTGGAACACCGATATAATATTAAATTACCAAAAATTTTGGATGTTCTTTTATTCTAATCTCCAAAATCTATCATAGGGTAATGTTCTCTAATCAGAGTTTTCTAAATCTAGTTTTCAAGGTTTGTACTAAAATTTCTATAATACCAACTATAACGCCCTGACCCTAGTTACCCAGAGTCAGTGAATTATTACATATCATTGGCATGATCACATGAGATCATGTCCCGAAAGACCGATTAGTTTAGTAGCCTAGGATGTACTGGATATATACATAAGTTTTACATTACATCATGAAATAAATAAAAACAACATTGTGTCCCCTTTGAACACACTCATATCCCTTAGCCTATTCCAGCAGGTTAATCATGATATACTTCTTCACATCTTGGGAAAAATAAAACAAAGAAAGGGGTGACCTTAGATGCTTATTAAGGATAACAATATAGCGGAAACATTCATAAATAAGCATAAACATATAAGGCAATTTATAAGACTAAAACACAAGCCTTTTAAACTTAAATTTCTGCCTAATATGGAAAATATAAATCAACTATTTTCATTTACTTATTCACATGGATATTATACTAGTCAAATAATCTCATGTAATATCAATAGTTAATTTTTTAATGATGGAATTCATAATGTCGGACATTATAACCACATAGTCAAGGCCTCGTGCCAAGACTACAAATAACGATTTTGTAAAGGCCTTGTGTCAAGACACTAGTTTGCCTCATGAGACCAACTGATTCATCGAGTAGTTATAGCAGGCACCACCCGTCAATTACTAAGTCCAATGCATTCCTCGTATGAAAAGGTTGAAACATAATCTAAACATTTGTATTAAAACTAGCATACAAAATGTCAATATTTTAACAACAACCCATGAATTCTATAAAAATAGCACATCCACAGTCAAATATAACTCATTCAATATAATATGGAACATTATATCAAACTCAATCAATAATAATTAAGGATATTGACATAGATGAAAATAATCAATAAAACTATTTTAGAGAAATATCCCCTTTTTCTTGAAAACATCTAAAAGTATCACTATTTATCAAGAAGCTATTAAAAATAGATTTTTGAATCAAAGTGTCCCATAAAACGTTGAAACTTTTAAAAGGAATTTTAATTTTAAAACATCCATGTCCATATAATTCAATCCTTAAAACCATTTTTTAAACATGGACATTAATGATAAATATTTAGAAGAATAAATATTTAAAATATTTAAAATGATATTATAGTTAGATTTTCTAACCAAATGAGAGACATTTGAATACAAATAATTGAGGTAATAAAAACTTTATAATATCATGAGAATTAAGGGATTCATGATATACTATGTCAAAGTACAGTATATACACCATATAAAAGTGAATTGGTAAATAACAACAAAGAAGTCTCAATGGAATGAAAATTGAGATGAAATACCTTATAAAGACAGGTTCCTTATGTTAAGGATAAATTAATGAAATTATTATGTGTGAAAAATATAAATACACTCAATATGATTGGATATTTAGTGTAAATCAATCAGAGGACATTCACACATATTATTGTAACAACAAAACCAATGACTTGGATGTTTAACTCAATGAATTGAAATTGAGTTAAGATTACTCTTATCAAGTTCATATCGATGACTTGAGAATTTATAAATGGATTTATTATGTGTATAAAAAGTACATCCACACAAATTTGATTGGAAATTAATACCTAAATAAATAAATATTGATTTCACACACAATCTTGGTGTAAAATAATCGATGAAGTTTGCATAAAACCCAATGAGTGGAAATCGAAATTAGAAATTCCCCTACTCATTTGGTAACATACGAAACATACACCCCATGAAAGAAGGATCATAAAATGAAGTTTTAAATACCTATAAATTAATTTATATTACATAAATAAAACCAATCATGTACAGTACATACCCCACACAAAAGGAAATAGTTGAAAATATAGCATGAATATCACGGGAATAAAAAGTGAGATGAAAACCCCTTACCTTGTAATTTTCCTTAGTTGAGGGTACATTAACCTCCTGTATAATAAGAAAATATTTTTTATTGAATTATACAAGGTCAATATAAATTAATATGATATCATATATGCTCTTTAAATATTTCTTTTTCAATAATATTTCAGTAGTATCATTGTTTTGGGTGTTAACATATCTGTTTTTCTTTATATGTTTTGTTACTTAAGTCAAGTTTTTTATGAATAGGATTTATTTTATTTGTATCTAGAATGATATTATGTTCTTAAAAATTATTTTTTAATCATAAAATGATATTTATTCTTGAATGGTTACGATGGGGAATGAATCTCATGGCCTTCGTGGAGACGGTAATTCGTACGTACGCATGAGTGACAATACCATCCTATTGATGGTGAAGTCATATGTAATTGGATGGTATATCATATATAGAGAATAATTAAAATTTTATATTTATTATTTACATCAATTATACTCATTATTATACACATCCAAATAATTATGTGTTGGATAACAAACTACACCATGACGTGGAGACGGTAAGCCGTACGTATGCACGTATGGTGACTTTTTCATTGGTAGGATGGATAAAATAATGAATAGGATTGAAACATATTTATAATAACATCACAGTATGTATAAGGTACTAGATTTTTTATTTTTTTATGTAAATAAAAAAGAAGGAGGAAGTGGAAAAAAATATCATTGAAAGAGGTGATGAAATAATTACATCTTCTTCGGGTGCTTCCTTTTGATTTGATCAAAAGGGAACATTAGGTTGGATTTTTTTATCAAAGTAAGGACTCTAGGTTGAAGTAGGGGTAGTTGGGATGATATTTGAGCTGGGTTTGGCCGAACCTAATGGCTTTGTAGGTGTGATTTTGAGAGAAGGGGAAGTACCCTTTTATAATAGAGTTGAGGGTCACCTTAGAAAAACCTTGAAATATTATTGATTATACAATCATATTAAGTTTATAATGGTGAAAATGGGATTTATTTTGACTTTAAGGTGGGGTTGGGTGGAAAAACACTCAACCAATTGGTTTTAGATAGGTTTAGGTCACCATATTAACCTTATCTTTTAGATTTAACTCTTGGTTAAATAGTTTATCATTTACCATGTCTCCTTGTATTTTTATATTATATGGTTAACAAACATACTATAAAATATAAAGAGAATCCCAATTGGTTCATTAATGACATATCTATTATTATATATGTCTTTTGGCCGAACCATAGATTTTTAAGACAATTATAATATTTAATAATATAGTATTTGTTTTGAAAACTCATTTATGTCAATTTTAAAATTATTTAGTATTTGGTTTTTATTAAATTCATAACAATATGATATAATCGAAAAAAATAAATTCAATCAACCCCAACATGTAATATTAACAGAGAAAATTTGTTTAATTCATAAAAATTCTCAATTTACATTTATTTTAATATTTATAATATCAATTATTTTAATTTTTCATTAATAAGGTAATTAATGCATTATCAATGTGTCATAAATAAATTTTATTAATTAATGTCTAATAATTATAAATAAATTTTATTAATTAATGTTTAATAATTATAAATAAAATACCATGATTTAGGAAATAATCTTATCTTTCTAATAATTATTTATCATCGAAATTATATTATGTATAACACTATATTAAAAATGTTTTAGTTATTAAAATTTGAATTTAACACTTTCAACTCTTCTTTAAATTAAAAAATAATAAATGTCTTAATCTAAACCAAGTGGACCAAAAGGATCATATTTTATTCCTAATATTGATTTTGGTCGAAATACACTTATCCAATAGAATTATGACATGTGTTAGAATAATTATAATACCATTTTTACCATTAATTACCCTATTTACTTTTAACCGTGGTTAATAAAATTCAAAAGTTACTATTCACCTAAAATTATTTCCATCTTATTGAACCAAATTTTACTTACTGATTTCAACCATGTCTTTTGGAGTTTTGAAATTCAATTCACAGAAGCTGTAAATTTACGTTTTATGTAAATTTTCTAACGTTCCTAGAAAGTGGGTAAAATACGTTAAAAAATCCAATAAAATTTTATACATCTAATTTTTTTATAAAATGACTCCAATTAATTACATTTAACTAATATAGGTATTATGTATATATTTCTACTTAAAATAAATTTAATTAAAATAAATAATTATTTAAATAAATAGTCAGTTTTTGAACAATAATGTAGTGTTTTTCACTATACATGAAAAATTGAATGTTTTTAGAAAAATACCAACAATTCACCCTAAGCTAATTTTTATATTCTGAATCCAAAAATGATGTCTATTTTACCAAATTCAAAACATAGAAGTTGAATTAAATAATTTAAAATTAATTCCTATTATCAAACCCGGAAAGCGGGTTTTGAGAAGTAAAAACTATCAAAAGATTGATATATGTTTATGTCCAGTTTAAAAGAGAAATAACTTCCAATGACCAAAATTGGATTAAATGATAAAAATATAATATAATTATACTTAAAAACCATTTAAATGTTTAATTTAACACTATAAATTATATTTATTAGAAAATTTCTTTTCAATTAAAAGTTAGTATTTTTCACTATTCATCAAAATATGAAAGTTATCAGAAAAACATGAAAAACTTATCCAAAAAAATTTATGTCCTTATTATAAATAATAATTTAATTACATCAAACTGAATATATAAAAGTGTCAAATATTGAATTTAGAAATGTTTTTCCATGAAAAGGTGGAAAAACTGCATTTTTTGAAAAATAATTCTTTTATCTGAAAAAATTGAATTTTTCCTTATATAATGTCTAAGAAACACAAAATATGAATGAAAAATTTGTATGGTATAAATATAAAATTAAAAATGTGGTTATTAATATTCATAACTTCTTTCTAAATGGCTAGGTGGATAGTTCATGGTGCGTTTGAACTCGGTGAGGCGTACATCGCACGCTGTTCTATTATTCAAAGAGAAGCGTATCATGGAAGCTTGGGGTGTTACAAAGGTTCACTACCAATACTACCATAGTAAAAATTGTCCACTACTATACTAGGTTCACACCCCATTGTATCCATTTTTATCTCATTATATATGAATCTTTACACAATTCATCATACGTGAATATATTTCCCACCAATTAAATATTTAACATAAAACATATCTTTTCAAAATGATCACAATGAATTCGTCATATCTGAACCCATGAAATGAAAGGGGTTTTATAAAAGTTTCATAATGTAATAACCCATGTAAAATAAACATGTTTTATAATAATTTCATCTTTTCATCATATCATAAATAATGGAAAATGAAAATCATTCATAAAAATTTAACATTTTCATTATATCATTACTTGTGGAAAAGGAACAGATTTCATAAACATATTATCATCATAAAACAAAACCAACAAGATAAATAATATGTATGTTGTCATTGGATCATATTCTTACTATATATTAATTAATATCAAAGTATGTTATCTTAAATTGAAAATTATTTTGAAACATCACGTCGGACTTTTTTTAACAAAAATAACCTTCCCACTTTTAAAAATATTAATTATAGTCTAAAATTATCATAAATAAAAAATAAAAATTAAAAATTTAAGTTAATATTTAAATCATTGGGTGGTCATGGATGTGAAAAATAATATTCATTTTTTAACCATGAAAATATTAATTCCATTCACATTTTTGATAAAATGTCAAAAATTCCTTGTTCAGAAAATGACAAGTAGATTTGTTATAAACCATTTTTTAAAAAGTATAACATTAATAAAAATTTATTAAAAAAGTAAATAGAAAAAAAATTCTTGAATATATTTTTAGAGAACATTTACATGGATGAAAAATATTTTTGAGAGAAAGAGTAAAAAATTGATTTTCCTTAAAAACATATTTTCACTCTCTTGAGTACAGACTAAGAGAAAAATGAAATGAAAATGTATTATATAGAAATAACAATATGAGAAGAAATTAATAAATTTATTTAGATATAGATCATAATATTTCAGAGAAAAAAACTAAATCATAAAAAATCCTCATAAATAATGAGATTGTATCATAAAACCTTTACCACTTTGTTAACTTTTGAATCATAAAAACCTTCACAGAAAGACCCATATATAGAAATACATATTCAAATAATATAAGAAAGAATAATAATAAAGTAAATACATGTAAATTACATATTCCACATAAAATATCATTACATGGGAGAAGAAAATTTTATTATATTAGTATAGTTGAAGAATATTTTTAGGATGTCTAATAAAAAATTAAAAAAATCCCTATTAAGAATGATACCTTTTCTTTATTTGACCCCCTTTCATTAGCATCTTCAACCTAATTATGCGGGAAAAATAAAAAATATATGGAATATAGGAAATATTAATAGATTAATTTAATAGGTTTGGGTAGGTATTTGATGAATCAAATGGTTTTTTAATTTTAAATAGCAGATGAGTGGGGGTTCCCTTTTATTAGTGTGGTAGAGGAAATATAGAATTTTTAAAATAAAAAGTTATGATGATGTTTTAAAATATAAAAAAATGAACCAAAATGGATCATTCTAAATCCTTTGAGGTTATAATTTCAATATATATCGAGTAAATTATAATTTAACTTATTTTCAGGCCATTTTAACACTCCTCTTTTTAGTTGAACCCCATTAGTAAAGCTAATTTAACCATAAATGTGGTATTTAATTTTAATTATTTTTACAATTCACTATGAAAAAAAATAATAAAAATTATTATATAATAAAAATTATTCTTATTCTAAATATAAATTCTATTTTTAAAAATTCAGTTTGTAGAAATGTAAGTATATATTTTAAAATTAAACACCTAGATGTGATGGGAAATAGTTTTTAAATAGAAAATCTACATAAGTATACAACTTTTTAATACCCGTATTCAATGTTAAATTGACTCTAATGATATAATTTTTTTTAATTATTATATAATTTAGAATTATTTATGAAACCATATAAAATAAAAATGGAACTTGTAATTTTATTAACTAAAAAATACGGTTTTTATATAAAATCAGTACATTTATGTATTTTTTAAAAAATTAATTTTTTTAAAAAAATATCAAAAGCACACCCTTATATATCTTTTAAATTTTTATTCCAAACATGATGCTAAATATTTCAAATTATGATTCTAAAAGTGAAAAAATAAATTATTATTAAAATTTTTTCACTAAAAATAATAAAAAAATTTGTAAAAAATGAATTTTCAAAAAAGATAAAGAGGTTAGAAACAATTAAGTAATTATTTATTCATTTATTTTATTTATCTAAAAAATTATATTTAATTTTAAAAAAAATATCATTCAGAACTCCTGGTTTAATGGCCATGTTATGACAGTCAAGTTTGAATAAAAATATTAATTGAATATCACGGTTTGTTGAAAAATGTTGTTGCATATTATCCAAGGTATCAATTAAATAGAATTTAGTCAAAAACAATATTTCATAAAATTTCAAGGTTCTACACCAACCTTTAGAGTGACATCAAATTATTGAAAAGTTTTTCATATTTACAAAAAATCTATTCCATTTCACTTATAAAAGGGTCTCTCCTCTCCTCACTTACCATCAAATGAAAACCCCCTCGCATCAAATAAATCTCTACTAAAGCCACTCCTATACATTTCTTGTCAACCTTAAAAGGTTTTTTATTTCTCAAAATATAAAACCTAAGGTATTAACCCCTTTATAGAGGAGATAATTCATAATATGTTGTATAACATCTCACCAGTCCTTCCTCATGTTTATTTAAATATGTGGAATTATTATACCTCAATTACCCTTACACCATATTTAAATCATAAAATATGTATTATAATTAAGTTTTATTTATATTATAATAATGTTATCGGAATTAACCACATTAATTTTTATATAATTAAAATGAAAATGTTAATCATGCATATGTGAGGACTACAACCTCAATGAAGTAACATAAATGTTTTCCATCACCTACTAACATGGATGGTTTAAAGAATAATATTTGATAATTTTTTAGGAAAAATATATATTATTTAACATACTTAAATGATAAAATATGTTAATAATATCTTCTATTATATAGAAAAAGTGATTATAATCCATGCATATGTGTTGATTATTTCCTCCCTTGAATGGTGTGATCTGTTTTCTTACCATTCATGGATGATATTTTAATGGTTTTAAAGGGTAAATATTATTTCAATTTTATGATTAAAGGAATTTTTTTAGAAAAATATAACATCAAATTAATGATATTAATAATAAATAATCATTAAAAATTTAACCCTTTAAAAAAACAATCCCAGAAATAGGAAAAGGTTCTTTTTTATCCTAAATAATGTCTTTACATAAATTATTAAATAAATATATTTCATTAAAAAATTTATATATCACACTTATAAATATTATGATATATAATTCTACATCTTGTGTACTGATATTACATCTTAACCACTTCATAACTATCTACTAAATTGTGGTATGGTTTTTTGTGTTATATTTTCCATGAACATAAATAAGGATACAAAGTAATATAAAGGATGACTATAAAAACAATAATGCTATGAATATATGATAAAAATGAGTAAATAATGACTTAATTATGGTTATAAAATTGTTAAATTGACATTAAAATAATAAATTATGATATCACCATTAGTTTGAAAAAATCCCTGAAACTTGATCTTCGTCGATTTCACCATAAACGACCATAGACAAAACAAAAATGGAAAAAATATAAATTTTCAAATAAATTCAACACATAAAAAAGATCAAATTTAATAAACTAGAAATTATTATTATTTTCTGAAATATTAAATAATGGCACTTCTATTAGGAAACTAGTTCAAATTCATCAAAATGCCTCAAACCATATGTTGAAAATAGTTAAAAGTTAAATAACATAGATGAAGAAAATAAACATAAATGGGGTTTATAAATGGTAATTTATATGAATAATGTACTAAATTATTTAATTAAGATAATTTTTATTAATAATCAAGATGTTAGAGCATGATCTTGGAAATTAAGGATAAAGGTTAGGTTTTCTGTCTCAATCCCCCTCCATTGATTCATGCATCGATATTATTTACCAATATTCGTTTTTATGGTTTTACTACCACCAACGTCTTATATAATTTTAAATATTATTTTTCAACAAGGATACATCACTTCAATTCATTTCCTTCCTTAATGTTGTATATGATTGATATCTTCAATAAAGAAAAAAAGTGTATTTCATAACTCAATATTCTCTCTCAAGTTATTATGTTTCTCCTTGAATATATTTTTTCATTGCCTATTTTATAGACAATTTATATCATGGTAGATTAATTATAATTAAAAATATTTTTATTTATTATTTATCTTATTCCTAGAAAGATAAACTATATTATGAATAATCCTTTTCTCTTCAATGACTAATTTTCCTCCATCACTATAGTTTCCCTAATGAATAATGTACTAATTCATAATTATAACCATAATTATGTGTTATATAATGTTACCTTCATATATTTCTCCTCATATTGGAAATTTATATTTTATTATCTTCTCTTTTTTTATCTCGAATTTCAAAACTGGAGTTTTTAAAAAATGAAACTAGAACCTTATGATTCCTTATTTCATGACAAGTTTCACCATCATAAAATTATCTTCACAATGTCTACATTTTAAAAGAATTAAATTTTTATTGGAAAACTATCCAAATTCAAATTTTCTCTAAAGATATTTAATAATTTATTTCCTTCATTAAAATATCTTGTACACTTTTTGAAAAATTTCACCCATGTAGTTCATTTATTAATCTTCTAAACCCTTATCATGGGTTTTATTAAATTGGAATTCAATGTTTAAGACATAAAATTATTTATTAAAATATAAAAATTCCAAGATTTTTTGATTCCTTAATCTATTTTTAATTCTTAGGATATATTTTTCAGTTATTCTTGAGATAAAATTATGAAACCCACCTCTCCCTCAAGGAATTTATCATTTTTCCCCTATGTGTGTTTAATTTTCTATAGGTGGATTAGATAAGGAGATAAATATTTATATTATGTGATGTTTTGGACTATAATTCTCTATATTTTTATCTTATGATATACCTATTATAGTGAATGGGAAGTTATCCTAACCATATTAAATTATGCCATGGAAAATCCTATAGTTGTATACCCCTCCAATACATTATGTAAATATGTATATCTCAAGAGATGTTAGGAATGGGATTTGGGACTGAATCTAATCCAATACAAGACCATTACCACTATTTTTATGGGAATAAATAGTGAACTCAAACCACCATCGGACTATGTCCACTATGATATTCCAAGTAGTTCCCCTTGACATATGTTTATTGTGTCCCATATTATGTTAATGCCCCATATTCCCTGATTAAAAAATCATTGATATCATTTCCATATTTCATTTTAAAATGTTTCTTACCATATAATTTAATGTATATGAATTTTATATTTTATATTAATTTTCTATAATTTCATTCTCATTCCTATATGTTTATATTATTCCCAATTATGATCATTTATTTTTATTTCGTACATTTGTCCTTACTAAGTGTTTGAACTCACCCCTTCTTGTGTATCCATTTCCCAATGTTATAAATATAATAATTACACAAGATATGACTTACAATAAATCTTGTGGGGTGATTTTTTTTTTTTTTTGAGAAATTGGAGACTAATTAGGGATAACATAGTTTCTCATATAGTCTGAAAGTTGTCCCTTTTGTTTAAACACCATGGGTTTCATTAGTTATTATTATTTTCTAATCCTTTATAACTCTGAACATAAAAGTTATTAAGAATTAATGAAATCAAATATTTTCTAGAAGTTATGTGAATATCAGATGGTTAGGTCTATGATTCTATAGTTTGTATTAGAGAAGGGTGTAGATAGGTATATATGGTAGGATGTCAGTTAAGCATTATTTAATTATTGATAAGAAAATATTGATCATTATTTCAGAGATATAGAAACTTTTTTAATTAATTGAGGAAATATTGATTGTATTGTGGGGTATGATGATACAAAACTTGTGAAAAATCTAGGGATAGTCTATGTATTTGATACCATCCTGAAATTTGGAATGTTTTGGGTATGTGTTTTTTCATGTGATGGTGTCTCTATATGTATACTAGAAGTGGATGAAGGATATAGAACATATATACATAGTCTAAATAAACCAAAAAAAATTGTATTGCTTATTTACTAAATCATCACTTTTTTAATGATAATGAGGAATAATTGAACTCTGGGTTTGACACTCACGGTGGATATTGTTTGGTTATTCATATTCAATTTATCAACAATTGTGAAGGATTGATTAAAAATTTATGTTATTATAATTGGTAATGAAGTATGAGAAAATTAAACATAAAGTGACTTAGATTTTATAGAAAATTAAATGGTACAATATAAGAATTTCATAGGGTGAACTAAAATAATTATATATTGACGTTATAGTATCATAATGTATGACATCTTGAGGATTAATTTTCTAAAGAAAATTTATGTTAATAATACTATAATATCTATTTTTTTACACTCTTTTTCTCCTATACTATTTTTAGTAATGGTTCTAATTATAATATACTATTGGTGGGAGAGATAATAAAGAGATTCCCTTAATCAATAGCCCATCGATATGGGAGCTGAAGTTAAAAGCCTTTTGATAATTCCAAAAAAGTAATCATTGAATATGATTAAAAATTTGAACACATTTAAAGACCCAATGAAAAATAACAAAATGAATGAAAGGGTCTTATGGTAGTTCATGAAACATGTATAATGAATGAATGATTGTTTAATTCCATATTTTTCAAATATTTAGGATTAAAAATTATGGAAATTTCATGAAAACTATATCTAAATGCTACAGTTGTGGATATGGATGTTATAAAACTAAAAAGTGTGTGTGTAAGAGAGAATATAAAAATAAGTTTTCATCCTTTTAAATAAAATTTTACATTATTAAAGTTAGCAACCTAATCCAAGGGATATTACGAAGAATAAGAACCATAAACAATATAGACCATGGGAACACAGAAAATCCAATTCAATAACTTCGATTGAAATTGGAACTAATTTTTATATCTAGATATCTCCATCTCTTATGTAATTTATGGCTTAACCTGTTATATGTGTATTTATAAATAAATATATTATGGGGGTATAATTATTGTATCCATGGAATGAGGATATTGTTCAGGATTAGCGGATATTAGTCCTTGTGGACTTATATATTCATTAATTATTAGGATTTATTTGAAATTGGCTATCTCTTTTTAAAAAGGTATCTTATAAAATTTCATATATTTAAATCACGGTTGATATCCTAAATCAACTAATGATCATCTATATGTTTACTACTAATTTAGAGCTCCTTATAGATATTTCTCTAATCCAATGAGTTTTAAAATTGTGAGGATGACAACAATTTTAGGGGAGAGAATTTAATGACATCATATTTTAATATATTTTATCCTCTAATTAAGTATAATATGATTAATATATTATTCCATATACAACACTAAACAAAAACAAAATAGAAATATTTTGTACTATTTAAAACAATCCATTGATATAATATATATGAATAAGAGTAACTAAATTTTAAAATATATTAATATATATATAAATTAACCTATACAAATTAAAATAATTCATTATTGAGTTTTAGAATTAATCTTTTTATGTGTTCTACTTTTTGTGAAATAAATTTATATATATTGTTTTCAAATTAATATTTAAATTACATATTTTATATATTGATTAATTATAGAATTATTATAGTTTTATAAAAATTAAAAATCTGAAAATGTAGTATTTTATAAATAATTATTTACCAATATAATATTTTCAAATTATATTTTCTTATTTTATTTAATTTTTAAAATATAAAATTATAGAAATAAAACATGATAAAATAATATTTAAATTTTGATTTAGAATTTCAATAATAGTTTAAGATAATTTTCTCAGATTTTTCAAAAAAATTATCTAAAAAGTGAAAATACTATTATTATAAAGAACTTCATTTTTATTTAATCATTGGAATATAATTATGATTTGGAAATTCTTGAAATATTTTTCAAAGACCAAATATTTTTTCCCATTTGAATTTATATTTTTTAAATTTTTGGTATTAATTTAAAAACCCAAATTTAATATTTATTGACTTTAGATATATTTTCTAATAAATTATGGATCTTTTATTTTAAATTCAATTTTTATCATGTTAAAATTTTATTAAAGCACTCTGACTTAAAAATTATAAAATCATGAGTTTTAAATCATTAATTAATTCTATTTTATTTTAATGTCTTTTCAAATTTAATGTATTATAATATTAGGCCATAACTCATACATAAATGTCCATAAAATACAAGGTGGCCAGTTCCAATTACTAACCATTTTTTCAGGATATAAAAATTTTAAAATAAAGCGTTATTTTTTTATAGAAAATATCCACATATTTTGATTTGGATTCTTCCATTCCCTAACACATCCTTAATCCTCATGAAAATAATTTTAAAATAGGGGTGAGTGTAAAAAAGTATATTAAGGGACATAAACAAGAAGAAAACTGTTAATCTAGTGAAAAAAATAAAAACTCATATAATGATTACATTTGTCTTAAATTTTAATTGATAATATGAAATAAAACATCAAAACTAGAAAAAAACACACATTTTTCACAAATGAGGCCTTAAAACCATATCATGCAATTAAAAATTATTCTTAATAAATTAGATCATCACGTTAAATCCCCATTTTAAAAAATGTCATAAGTTAAAAAATCCGAATTTAAAAAATATGAAAAACCCTTCAATAACACCCTCCTACATTACTATTTAACATAAGGAACATTACCCATTAAATTGTAGTTATATATAGCATCAACCATCATTTAAGATAGAACGGTCTCATCTAGTGTTATTTGGTCTGCCCTATCGTATATGTTCTAAAAGTATTGCCTAGTGTTATCTGGGCACACACATTTCTCATTTACAACTCTAAAGTACCATATCATGAATAAAAAATATTCCTGAACATTTTCATCATAAAACATATGTAAATAATATTTTATACTCATAAAAAATTGAATTTTGAATTGAAAATTCCCTTTTTATTTAAAACCCTGTTTTCAATAAAAAACCACCCTTTTTTGTTTAAAATACATTTTCAATACAAAAATACCCCAAAAAAATAAAAATAAAATTCTGTCAAAAAAATATTAAAAATTTCAAATAAATATAAAAATAAAATAATGGTCACCTAAGAAAAAAAATCTTTGTCTCTATATAGAACATTTATTTTCTCGTTTGTAAAAACAATCCAAAAAACATGAAAAAATAATTTGTTTTGAAATAAAATTAATTAATTAAATGAGATCTAAAATGTAAATTATAAAATATTTTATTTTTAGAGAAAAAAATACATAAAATCGTTTTAAAAAATATAAACATGGAAAAGAAATATTTTCAAGGAAAACATCAAAATAAAAAATTTTAAAGAATTAAAACTTATCAGTTTGGGAAATATTTGAATCTTAAGAGCAATGGAAGAATAAATAATAATAAAACACTATTATAATAGATAAATTCATGATATAACCTCTCATATGGACTTTATATAAACCTTATAAATAATATAGGTTTATAACATCAAATTTTACATCAATGAGAATAAATTGAGATAATGTCCCTCACCTTATTTATAAGTTGCCATGTGTGCCTTTATCATCTCTAATAATAAAAATATGTTAATTATTTACTTTCATGAGAATATTTTTATTGTTTATTATCAATTTTATTTCAATTATTACCAATTTATTAACAATAAATTAAAAATTTACTTTACATTGGATGTTTGGACGATATTCAGGTCATATGTTAAAAATTAATTTGGTATCAAAAATAAAGTCAAAGTGGTCAGTATTTAAACAAATCAAGATTAAAAATCATGAAATAATTATAATATTTAACATGAATTTTAATTTTTATAATAAATCATGAATTTTGGTTTTTCAAAAATGAACTACATTACAATCATAGAGATTATAGGTCGTACATACGCATGTGTAACGTTTCCATTTTTGATGGCCTTTATTGAATGAAGGTATATATTGTTTTATATTTGCTAACTAATAGCAATACCATAAATGTTATATTATTTCATTAATTGAACTTATATATATATCATCCATTTGATTTAGTGATGAAAACATGTCGTATCACTTTGTGGGAGGTAGTTGTCCACATGTAGTACGAACATCATTATCATTCTCTAGTGAGTTAAAAGTTAAGAAAAAAATAATATATTATATTTTTATACTGATAAATATTTCATAAATATAATAATTATTTAATTTATATTAAATATATTCATTAACTATATCCTTATAATGTTACATTTAAAGTGTTAATGACAAACAAACACATCGCTTCACGAGGCGGTAGTCCTCCATACACAAGAGGGGCATTATCTTATACCCAATGTAATGGAAATTAAAAAATATGTATATTATATAGTTAATCAAAAGGTACAATTCTATTATAAATATAATATATAAACTTCATATGTATCATCAAACTCATCCTTGAGATGTGATAATGGAAAAACAAATAACATCAGTTCACGAGGTGGTAGTTTTCCAAATACATGAATGTTGATTTCATAACCCATTTTATGGAAGTGGATAACCATTTAGGTTATGAAATTTAAATTACAACATATTATTATATGGAATATTTGAAGGTTTTTATATAATAATATTTTGAAAATAATTTACTGTGTTGGAGGAATAAATTAAAATTTAAATACTCATTGAAGAACATTACCTCCACTTTGAGAAACTTCTTTTTGTTTGCACCAAAGTGCATGTTAGGTTATATTTATTCCCAAACTAATTATTATATGATTCGAGGAGGGATGTTTTTATAAGATTTTGGTAGGGTTTTTTTAATCCAAAATCTTCAAATTTGTGAATAAGTGAGGGGACTGAGTACCCTTTTATACTTGAGGAGGATTGAAATTTTGTTAATACCCTAAATGTATTCACTATTATAAGGTCACTATTTCCTCATGTAGATCCATAAATGAATAATAATGGTTTTTAGTTTTTATTTGATTGATAAAAATCACCACCACAAAAAAAATAGACATATTTTTATCATGTTATTCCATAGTCGTTATGTTTACTCAATTTTACCACTATAGTTTCCACCATAGTAGTTAGTTTTATCCTTGTTAAATAAATATATAAGAATAAAATTATATTATATTTCTAAGATAATTTATAACTACTAAATTTAAATATTAAATCTAAATTCTTAAATAAAAAACATTTTTTTGGAAAATTATAAATAATAAAACCACATGTAATGTGTAAAACCCCATTTTACTCATTAACGTGGTAACTATGTTTTTTATTGTTTAGGTTTTGATATATTTATTATAAAAGTAAAATTTTTAAATTAACAGATCATTATTGAAATATTTAATCATATGAAAATTACATGGGAGAGGATAGTATTTTTATAAATTTTATATATTTTAATAAAATATCATTCATTTTATTTTTCAACAAATTAAAAAAAATTCATCGAAAATTCATAATAATTTACAGTAATCATATGGTTACTAAAAATAAAAATAAATTACCAAGATAAAATTAATTTCAAACTTCTAAAAATTAACATAAATATTTTTTAACTTCTTAATTTTTTCCCTATGTTATCAAATAATTAAAATTTAAAAGTTGGTGGGTGACATTTTATCTGTTTTACATAAATTATTATACAAGTTACATTCATAGAAAAGTTTCCCAAAAACACATAAATATGGAGCCTAAGGATATAAGGGTTAATCTAGGTCTATAAAATTAGTGTTTTACATGTTGTTAGGTCATTTTAACCCTTATATGTTTTTTTATCCCCTCGGTAAACTTGTTGTTACCTGAATCATGGTAACTTGTTTTAACTATTTTCATTAATAAATATGGTAAAAAATTATTTTGAACACATTAGAAAATATAAATTATCACAATTATAAACATATAAAATATTTTTCCAAATTCAATTCACATAATTGGCAGAATTTTATTTAAAACTAATCTCATTAACGAGACAAGAAATCGACTTTTCAAAGAGAAAATGGTTAAATTTTAAAAAATTTGCATCAAAATTCAATATGTAAATAATTCCAAATTCCTAAATTGGATTAATAAATATTAATAAATTAATTTTAGATTTAAAAAAAATAAAAATATAATATATCTTCATAAATAATTTAATCGAAAATAAGTTAGAAATAAATTGAACAATTTTTCACTCTTCTTTGAAAAATAAATATTTTCAGAAAATTAAATAAAATTAATTATAAGATAATATTAAGATCTGTATTTAAATAATAATATTATTTTTTCAAATAAACACTCTAAATTAGGTAATAAATAATTTTTTATTATGTGTGCAAAGCATGACTCAACCACCTTTTAGAAAAAAATTAAAAAATACTTCTTTTTATTTTAATTTATTCTTATTTTATTAACAAAAAATAGATGACCATAATTTTCAAAAAAAAATATTCATTCACATCACTTTATTATCTCAGTTATAACGATTATATATTTTATAAGTTGTTTATTCTCAGTGATGAATATCTTTTACACTATCGAGAATAAAAATCTGACGGTTTCCTATACTGTAAGATTTGGAAGAGATTAAATTTATTAAAAAATATATATATCTAAAAATCATGGGGAAAATAATGGAATAAAATTAGTTTTTTATGTTTTCTACACTATCAAACATAATTGTCAGCTTTTAAAAATATGATGGCTTACATCCCCCCCCCCCCCATTAAAAAATCTATCCTCGCAATGACAACATTTTATCAGTTATCAAATGATGGAAGTTTGAAAGTAATTTCCAAGTAAATCACATTGTAAAAAGTGTGAATAAAACATCATATTTAAATAGAGAAGAATAATTATAGAGGTAATCTATAATAACAAATACCTAGATTTATAATAAAGATAATATATGAGTGAGGTGAAGATAAATATATGGAAGAAATACATAAATAATTATAGAGAGTGATTTAGGTCATTAGTCACAAACTATTGAATGATTAATGTAAAGTCAAGGGCCCTAGAATCATAAATATATGATTAATTAATGGATAATTTGGATCAATATAAAAGATCTAATTGGGATAAAATTTTATTTTTCTTTTTCTTTTTCCTAGAGTAGAGTAATTACTTTTCTTTCAAGACTAAAATGCATAAGGAAATATATATATACCTTCTGAGTAGAATTTACTCAATTAATACACATCAACAACACCCTCATCTATTTTCCAACAATGGGTATCCAAGATGAATTTCTTAGTCATGGAGCACGGAAATCAACAAATAACGGATCACATAATCTAAAAATTGAGAACCCAATATTCTTTATCGTAAGAGAAATTAACTAAAATAAAAATATTTATCCAAAGGAATGATGTTTTCCAAAAAATATAGTGATACTATTTACAAAAAAACATTAATCTCCTAATCCCCAAATTTGTTTTCTATCCCATTTATTTCTATATGATAAAACATATATTATAGAAATTAAAATTATCATTATCTTTAAACCATTTAATTTAAATTATTGATTTTCTAATAATGAGGAAATCACATAGTCTAGTGGAAGGATTCACCCTTATCAACTGTAATTTTTGGTTTGAAAGTCATATAACCTTTCTAGTTGTGACAATATATTTTCTACCCTTCAAGATTTTATTTTTCTTAAAATTTCATCCATAAAATGTTCCTAGAAATAAGATGAAAATTACTAAAAATAACCTTAATTTTCCAAGATCATATAAATGAAAAAGGATATAAATATATTAAATCCCCCTTCTAAAAAGTAATGCCATACTTCACATTAAAATAAATACTTATATATACATAATCACAACAAAAAAATACCATAAAATTGGATTAATCACATTAATATATCACCACTTAAAACCTAAAAATAAGTATCTAAAACATTGGCCATATGATTATCATTTTAAATATACCAATATCCCTAGATATTATAACACTTCACTAGATAACCCAAAATCAAATTTTGTATTAGAAAATTGAATTTCTATTTCTTTCCATTCTTATTCATTATGATTTTCACCCTATTTAAGAAACGTTTGATAAAAATTTTCATAATCAGAAAACCCATTGAAACTAAAAATTATCACCATTGTATGGATATCAATTATCCCATTCATTGGAGTTTCAAAACACTTTTATGTATAGTCATGAGCCTTGTGACAAAATTGATCATGTTATAAACACATACCAAAACCTTTCAAACAAACCTTGAAAGGTATTTTATCCCAATTAGAGAAAAAAATCAGGCTTATAGAAACATTTATTAGTAGGTTTCTTCTCTATTTCCTTACATATTGACCATTTCATACTCCATTCATCTCGTGGAATAATATTTTCTTTATAGTACATCTAAAAAATTAAAAAATTCACATACCACTTAAATTATCATCTGGAAAAACTTTTCATAATCTTGGTTTCAATCCTAAGTAATATTTACTGATTTTACAATCAATGTATTGGAAAAAATCAAAAAAACCCTAGAAAACTATGTAACATTTTCATCACATTCAGGTATTCACTACTGGAAAAAAGACCTATACCCACGGTTCAAAACCGTGGGTATAGCCCCCAAAACCGTGGGTATAGGCTATACCCACGGTTTTGGGAACCGTGGGCTGGAACGGCGTCGGTATAGGGGTCTCGGCCTATACCCACGGTTTTGGAGAACTGTGGGTATAGGGGGGTCAAAGTGTGCCACACCACTATTCCAGCGTGGCACATAACAGACCCCACGGTTTTGAAAGCCGTGGGGTATTGAATTTAAAAAATCGGGCAGGGGGTGGGAATTGAACCTGCAACACTGCAGCGCCTCAAACCAGCGCCCCACTATGAAACCAACTAATCTAACACTTCTATTGATATATATGGATAATTTAATTTTAATATATTAATATAACAGTTATAATGAAAAGAATAATTCTGCCGAGTTTCGAACCCTCGCTTCCCGTTCGCCGCACAGTAACATCGACCAACCGAGGTACAGACGCAATTGATATATTAGTATATTTTAATTTTCTTATATTAATATATATGCTATAATTGAAAAATAACATTCGGGCAGGTTTGAACCCGCGCTTCCCATTCGCCGCACCGACACTTCGACCAACCGAGGTACTGACGGAATTGAAATATTAGTATACTTTTGTTTTCTTATATTAATATATATGCTATAATCAAAAAATAAAATTCGCGGGATTTCGAACCCGCGGCCTATGCGAAAGGATGTGAGGAACTTACCAACTAACCCGAACATATTATACGGTTTAATATTTCATATCCATAGTTTTATATTATATCGTATCATTTTTTAACCAAAAAAAAATTTTCGTCCCGCGGAATTTTTTGTTCCCGCCATAACGCGGGAATGATATACTACCTATACCCACGGTTTTCAAAAACCGTGGGTAAAGGTCTTTTAAAAATATACTGCATATACCCACGGTTTTCAAAAACCGTGGGTATACGTCGGCAGAACAACACCTATACCCACGGTTTTGTTAAAACCGTGGGTATAGGTCTTCAAAAAAAACCTATACCCACGGTTTTTCCATGAACCGTGGGTAAAAGGGACCTATACCCACGGTTCTCCAAAACCGTGGGTATAGGTCCCGATACTATCCCTATACCCACGGTTTCCAAAACCGTGGGTATAGGGGGGGGGCCTATACCCACGGTTCTATACAAAACCGTGGGTATAGACCCATTTTCCAGTAGTGATTGAATCTTCATTATATTTCCACAATTCTAAGAATTATTTCTTTATCATTATCTGAACTATCTTTGTAAAATATTTATCAAGGAATATATTTTGAAATGATTCTCATTCCATTAAATCAGCATCATCTTTATCTCATGTATTCCTAACAAAATTCCACCATCAATCAAAATCACCTTCAAAAATATAAATGGAAAGTGTCACCTTTTGATGTTCTAAACATCCCATGACATCAAAAATATTTTACAGAGCATTAATTAATACTTCAACTACCATAGGGCTTGATA
The DNA here is from genome assembly GCA_963277665.1 of Viscum album. Classification (NCBI taxonomy): domain Eukaryota; kingdom Viridiplantae; phylum Streptophyta; class Magnoliopsida; order Santalales; family Viscaceae; genus Viscum; species Viscum album. The sequence goes on from OY728127.1 coordinate 324,850,414, forward strand.
ATCCACTAAATTACAGGGGATGTTTCCTCATTAAATTTTCCATAATAATCATTTTCATTCATGGTAGGTCGGGTTCCTCTCTAGCATGGATACCACACCCATTTATAACTTCTTCCAACAGATTAATTATAGAAACAAATTGTTCAATTCTAATTCCATATATATCGAGGTAATGATTTGGGAGGATATTTTCCTCTCGATGACTTTCTACTATTTATTTCAAGTTTCATCTATGGAAAATAATTCTAAACAGACATATTTCGGATGAAGCAACATGGTAATATTAAAAATGCTATATCATTTCAACATATCCATAAGGTATAATCTTTAAGGATGTGATGCAAACATTTCCCTAAAATATAATGTTGTATAAACAAATAATTTGATACCAAAAATAAGAAAAAATACTTAAAAATTACAAAATATTGAGTATCAATTAAATATTTCATCATAATGTTCCAGACTTCTCTTGTCCATTCCTTTGTGAAAATCTAGTGTTTTGGGTGTTCTAAGAGCAAAGAGAACATCATTATAAGAGTTTTCCAATTTTTCTAGTTTTCCAATGGTGAGTTAGGATTAGTGGGTCACTGATGGTGAGTCAGGACCTATGACTCACAATAGTAGGTTTCTAGTGGTGATTCATCCAACAGTTACTCGACTAATGGTGAGTCTTCCACCCGTAGGTGGTGATGGTAGGTCATCCCAACGGTGAGACGTGTTGGTGATTCGTAATGGTGACTCAACCAATGCTGAGTCTTCCACTGGTAGGGGTAAATGGTAGGTCATCCTAATTTTGAGTCATGTCGGTGACTCGCAATGGTGACTCGCTGACTGTGAGTCATGACGATGACTCACTGAACAGTGACTCGCCGAATGGTGACTCACTAAATTGTGTCTCACTGAATAGTGAATATCCATCAGTAGCTCATCCCCAATATCTCACACTAGTGAATCATCCAACATTTATTCGTACATCAATGACTCACTCATTGGTGACACCTGATACGGGCTCACCCAACAGTGAGTCATTTCCACAGTTTTTCAATTTCCAGTTTTTCTTAGTTTTTCCATATTCACACCACTAATGATTACTTTGACGTAATTTGATTATATTACCATGTTAAGCATTCTTGAAGTTGTTTAAAAAGATATAAAATATATCTTTAATATTTTAATTATCGGGAGCCATTGAGATATAAAAAACATGTGGTCTTCTCCATAATTCGACTTTAATGGATTTTGAAGTCATTTTTTCCATTGACATAGGATGTGGATTTTCTAAAGCGGATATCATTTCTCCCTTGTGTGTTTTCTATTTTCTATTTGTACCCAGAATCCCCAAAACCTTTCTTCCCTAAGGAGTTGTGTGTCTCTATTTCTCCCTTGTATTTTTTCCCCTGAAGCCCTATGCACCCCCTGCTTAGTGAAATGAGGACTTGATGATTGTATGTTTCTTGATGTAGGGATCCCTTCATTCCTCTTATTTTTGTATCATTCAGGGTGGGTGTGTGAATGTTTCCCATTTCAATGTGGTTGAATAAAAATTTAATAATGATATTTGAATCATCTTTAAACCAATAAACTTGGGATGGTGAAAAGTGACACATATTTATTTATTTTTTGTTTACTGATATTGTGAGTTGTATGAGCTATATACCTACTGAAAATCATGGCCATTAGTGTCTTTTTTTCTCACTTGGGATGACTTGTTTTGAATTTTATTATTATTTTTTGGATATATGGATATATATATATATATGAAATTGATTAACTACATATACCTTATTGAATAAATGGATTCCTCGTGATCAAACATTATATATGATAACCCCTGAATTATCAAAGTGGAATTAAAGAACTAGTTTTTTCTAAATCTGAATACTCCTTTCATTGTTCGGTGTGGCTCTAGGTTATGTGTGGTTTTGTTCTATATTGTTTCTTCTGTGGTTGTGTGGTGCTTGGGTTGAGAGAATGACTATATGTGGTGTGATAGTAGTTGTGTAATGGAATTTCAGTTTGAGAGATTGATTGATTGTGGAATAGATGGGCAGTGGTTTAGCAGCGGGGCTACAGGTTGAGGTTGTGTTTTTTTTATGCTACTGGGTGTGGTGGGTGTGGTGTTGTTATAAAGTGGGGATGTTGATATTGGTTTTTATGAGTTGTGTTGATGATTTTGGATGTGATTTGGTGTTTTTCCTTACTAATAGGATGGATTGGTCTAAGTGACATTGAATAATGGTGACGGGAATGGTTGGTATGTGTGTTAAACAGAGTGGAAATATGAAGTGAGTTTCTTTAGTGTGGTTATTTTTACTATGTATGTTTTATGTTGTGTAACTTGTTGTGTTTTTGGGTTAGTAGTTTCTCAGTTAGGGATGGAATGAATAAATGGTTATTCATTATATATAATGGAAATTAGTTAAGTGGGATTTCTGGGGTTATAAATTGAATTGTGTATTATTGTGTAGTTGTGCATTTAGAGGAAACAAAAAATGTGGTTTGGTGGGACGGTTGTTTGTTTAAGAAACCCCATAGCTTGGGCTTGAGTGTTTGATACTAAATATATTTATCTGTATATTCATTATTCTTTTTATATTCACCCCACCCTAGTTAAGCACAATGTTCTGAACACCCTTATAGTTATAGGGGAGTGTGTCCCTTCCCAACATCCATGTGGGATGATGGATGCCTAGTTATTGTCTCTTCCCTAGTCCCTCTTCTAGGAATTGGTATACAATGATTCTTCGAGAAGTTTTTATTGCAGTAATGAGGCCCAGGTGTCTATGGGAGAGGTTTTCTTTCCTAGGTTTCTATGAGGTGAGATGTGGTGTGATTCCCAGGTTTCTTCGGGATGATGTGTGGTTGTGGCCTAGGTTTCTATATGTGGGATGTTGATTGTTTGTGGCCCATGTGTTTTTGGGTTAGAATTGGTATGGTTTTGGTCTAAGTGTGTGTGGGTGGGATGTCTTAAGCTTTGAATTCTCAGGTTTTGGCACTAGATCTAAGCCATAGGTGTTTGTGGGAAGGTTGTGATATGGGCTTTGTGGGAGGGTGTTGAAGCACCCAGATGTTTTTCACTAAGGTATGAGAAGTTAACCAATGGTAACTGGTGTTGGGTACCCAAACATCGATGTGATTATAATATTAGTTTACTAGACATTCATTATTTGGGGAGAATTCTTTAATGATGAATGGATGGATATTATTCCATATTAGGAGATCTTTGTTTCTATTTTTTTCTCAATGGGGAATTAGTATTCTTATCCCACTTGTCCACGAGAGACATTGGATTTCCTAATGATAATAATTTTATTCTAGCCCAGATTTGCGCAATGGAGTGATTTTGAGTGAATCGATTAAAGTTTACATCCAATTCTGAAAGTTTTGAAATACATGGTTTCACATTTAGGGTGCCCAAATTCCATACTGCGCTAATATCCTCCTGACTCTGTAGGATGACATGGAAATAACCCTTTTCAATCGGAATTAGGCGCCAATTGTAGAGGCACCATTAATGCAATATTTTCTTCTTTAGATTCACATATGTCCAGTGTTTGGCTCCTCATTCATATGAGATACGACCAGGAACCGAAAAGTTTCATTATTCTAACCTTTTTTAATTGATTCTAGATATGCTACCACATTGATAACACCTTCGCCCAAATTTTTGATAATGGTGGATTTATTTTGGATCGACTCTATGAAGGGAATTCTTATATTGGATTTTGCAAAGGAGATCATTTTACGAGGAAGAGTAGAGGATTCCAAGATTTCTAATGGATCATTTTAAAGAGGATCAAACAATCTTTCCCATTCTAGTAATGAGTTCAATTAATTGAAATGAATCTTAAATAAAATTCCATGCTACTCGGGCTTAGGAATTCATTGTTCTAATTTCTTTAGCTATGACACCAGGGCGTCGTCTGTGTGTAGTATAGGAATTGGAGGTTCATGAGGATTACCTAGTCAATTAATGTATGGTTGATCGAGAAAATGATGATGATTAGTGTCCTAATATATTATGTTCTTTCCAACAACATGATTTGGGAATGTGTGATGGTATCATTTTGGATATGGAGATGGATAGTTGGATCTAGGAGACTGTGATCACCTTTATTTTGATCTGAGCTCTGATGAAGTATTGGGTTCCTCTCATAGGGAGCCAGATGGGGGGAATTGTATGTTAGTGGTGGATGTTGTACCTATGAGAGCGGAAATAGGAATATGTTTTGTGGGATGACTATGAGAAGTAGTTCTGGGAAGAACTCATTTCTTCTACCATGAAGGCTGATAAGTGGTATTATGTACTCTCCCTCCATTAGGGGAGTATGTTGGTATAAAATATGTGGATCATGTTCAATTATATCCATTATTTTTTTCCAAATCTCATTTCGGATGATGAGAATCGTGCAAGATGACTAGAAGAGAGACTTCTTCCTTCTCTTGAGAATTCAGTTACTCCCTTCACCTCGCCGACATACATGGAGGTCCAAAAGAAGGAATAGGTAGTTGAGTTTATGCATTCACGAGGAGGACTAATGTGATATGGGAGAAAAAACAGTTCATGAAAGGGTAATGCAACCAGAAACAAGTCTCAAGCACCACTGCCTTCGAGGTTTTAGCCAGCAGTGATCTGGCCTCAGTAGTTCACATTTTGCCCTTCAGTTACTCATTATTTTCTCGTGAACTTGGTACTGAGGTGTTTTTCATGCGGAGCCTATGGGAATATTCAGATCTGACGCCTAATGAAAGTTTGATCTCAGTATGGTTGAGGTGGGTAGGTTCAGTGCCTGCCTCAGTAGTAGTTGCTGAAAGGGTAGTTCTAGCAGCATGGATAGCAGGGTAATACTCCACAGAGGGGAGACACAGTAGGTAGAGGATGAACTTAGGGTTTTCCTTGGGGACTACGACCTGGGAATCTTTGAGAAGGCAGTCATTAGTAGAGAGGAAGAGGAGATGGATATGGTTAGTTACATGCCACCAAGGAAATAGTCTTAGTAGGGTCAGAGATCATTTCTGATATGATCAGTTTGTTCTGTACACATTTTTATACTTTTTTTATTTAGGATATTCACACTCCATTGTTTCACCTAGTCTAGACCATGCTCTAGGACCAAAAATATAGAGACTTCCCATTCCCCTAGTGTTGATAATGATATTTGGAGGTCAGATGATCTTGTTTGATTTGTGCTAGGGATTTAGACTGATGATGGGACCACATCAGCCATATGGAGACCATTTTGTGCTATAGATATAGCCATAATATATCATCCTTGGCATCAATATGTTGTACTATATGCATGTTGTTATAAACTACTTTCACAGATAGGTATTGTTTTCAGACTTAGATGGTCAATATGTGGCCTTCATCGATGAGTGGAGTTGTTGGGTGGGTAGTCATCATATGGAGCCTCTTATTTACTTATTGGTTGAACTATCATTGCATACAGTGGATGCTGAAGTTCATAGATGTATTGGGGAGTTTCCATATGTGTTTTAATAAGGAGGTTGTGAATATACCCCCTCGAAGTTATTTTGAGTTTGGGATAGACTTATAGACCAATACTTCCCTGACCATGATGTCTCCTTATTAGATTTCACCTTTAGAGCTGTGGGAGATGAGGATTCAGATAGGTGACCTGATGTAGAAGGGTTTTATCTAGATCAGTGTGTCATTGTGGTGTGATCTAGTCTTCTTATCAAAGAAGGAAGATGGTGGTCTGAGGTTGTGCATAGACTATCAGAGGATGAATTAGGTAACGGTCAAGAACTGTTACCCTCTCCAAAGGGTAGAAAATATTTTCGACCAGATAATGGGAGCAAGATAATTCTCTAATATCGATATGTGGTCTGGGTATCACAAGATGAGGGTGAAGGAGGGTTATATGCTAAAGACTGCTTGTAGGTGTAGGTATGGGATCTTCTTGTTCATAGTTATGGTGTTCGGTGTAATGAACACATAGGTCATCTTCATGGGGATCATGAACACCATTTTCTGTGAATTCATACAACGGTTTCTCTTATTGTTCAGCGATGACACCCTAATATACTTGAATTTATAGGAGGAGCATAGATAGAATCTCATGACTATCTTGGAGGTTCTTTTATGCCTCCATCTCTATGTAACATTTTCCTAGTGTATGTTCTGGAAAAGGGAAGTACACATTCTTAGACATGTGGTGTCTAACCAGGGTGTATCAGTGAGATGATAAAAGTTTGAGGCAGTTGTTTCTTGGGAAGCACACAAAAATCTATCAAAGGTTTGCATTTTTCTCAGTATGGAAGGATATTACCATAGGTTTGTACCGGATTTCTCTTGAGTTGCATCCTCATTGAAAGATATGACCAGAAATGATCATGATTTTTTTTGGAGTGAGTAGTTCCATCCCACATTAGACTATCCAAAGGGGATGTCGTTTAGTGCTCCAATGCTCTTCTTTCCTAAGGAATGGGTGATGTTTGGGGTTTTTTTTATGCTTCCCATTTGGGTGATGGATTCCTACTGATGAAACAGTGGATAGTGATCTCTTAGGGGTCTTTCCAGTTATGTTCCCAAAAAAATAAATATGCAAACCATGATCTGTAGCTATTGGTGTCATGTTTTCACAAATGTAGTGGTTGCATTACCTCATAAGGAAGCACTTTGTGGTCTTTATGGATCAAAATATCTTGAGGTATATAATTTCAAGAAAGTTATGAACTTATGAAAGTGGATGTGGATGGATTTTCTCTAAGATTAAGACTTAGAAATCTCTTACACCTCGGGAAAGGTAAATTATGTGGCTGATTCTTTGAGAAAGAAGTTTAAGAAGGAGGTAGTTTGGGAATCTGCAAATTCTTGGAATATGGTCTAGGAGTTATCCACATTTAACATAGATGCATGAATGGGTGGAGGTAGAGGTAGTCAGTTTCAGATGATGGTGCAGTCTAATTTGATGTAGTAGTTAGAGGAGTCTCAGTGAGGAGACTTTGAGGTAGGGTCGATGTGTGATCTCTTTGACCAAGGTAATTCTTTAGAGGGGTGGATAGAGGATGGTTATAACTGGATAATATTCAAGGAAATGTTGTTTGTCCCAGTGGAAATGCATGATGGAGTTCTCCATGAGTTTCACCAGTCACCTTTAGTGGTACACCTAGGAATTTAAATAATGTTCCATGGCTTGAGGTAGTAGTTTCAGTAGCCCGAGAAGAATCGACCAGTGGTGGAGTTTTTTGAGAAGTGATTAGTGTTCCAGCAGGTGAAGGTTGAGCACCGTGTACCTAGTGGTTTGTGGCATCCCTTAGATGTCCCTGAGTGGAAGTGAAATAAAAGAACAATGGATTTCATCACATGATTATCCAGGGCTCAAGGAGGTAGTGACATAATCTGGGTAATAGTTTATCGGCTGAAAAACTTGTCTCACATCTTAGTGATTAAGGAATTGGGAATAGTGGATTCCTTGGCCAAGATGTTTGTAAATGAGGTGTGTGACTTCATGGAGTTTTATGATCCACTATTTTGGATCGGAATACATGTTTTACCTTATGAGTTTGGAGGGAATTACATCATCATTTTGGAATTCGGTTACACCTCATCACTATTTTCCACCATCAGATAGATGGTCCAAAAGAGCGGACCGTCCATACATTGAACAACATGTTGTGGGAATGCGTGTCGGACTTTGTTGGGTATTGGGTGTGACACTTTCCCTTGGTAGAGTTCACTTATAATAATGGATATCACTCTTCTATTGTAAAGGATCTATTTTAATATTTATATGGAAGACCATGTTTTTCACCTTGATGTTGGATAGAGGTTGGGGAGACAATCGATCTTGGTCTCGAGGATGTGTAGAGAAAAAAAAAGATATGTTTCATCTTGTCTGTGATAGGATGAAAGTAGAAGATCATTGGAAGAAGTTGTATGTTGATTGTAGGAGGACCCTTGGAGTTTGAGGTCAGAGACCATGTGTTCTTGAAGGTTTCTCGTGAACATGGGAGGCAGAGGTTCAGCAAAGGGGGTAATCTTTCTCCCATGTTCATCAGACCCATCAAGGTGTTGGAATGAGTTGGTGAAGTGGCGTATCGGTTAGAAATTATCCTAAAGATAGAGGGGATCCATGATGTCTTTCACATATCCCAACATTTTTAATATCTTCCTGATGACTCCCATGTCACTGACTGGGGATATTTGGATGTGGAATATGATGAAACGTTAATGAAGCGACAAGTAGAGATATATGATTTTCGGGAGAAGGTGTCATGTGGATGAACCATTCCTTTGGTTCATGTGTTTTGGAGGCATGGTGGCCTAGATCAGAGTCTTTTGGAATGGGTGACATGGATTCATTCCCAGTACCTAGAGGTGTTATGAGTTTTTTCTTTCTATGTTTCCCTTTGTAATGTAATGCTTGAATCTTATTTGTAATGAGATAAGTTCTCTCTTTTTTCGTGATGTGTGATAAAGCCCCAATATTAGAAATGGTAAGACCAGATTTATAATCAACACATATTAATAGAGATTTGATTAAACCCGTGTGGGTGAGTCAGTGTTGTCTGGAGTATATAGTATCTTGACAATGAGGAAAGAATTCCCTAATTCATATGTCAAGACATTGTGGCATTTGGTGCTTCTGTGATGTGTCCTGTGGTCGATAGGGGTACTAGAAGTCTGAGGAGTTGTTCTTGGATTTTGAGGTTTCACTCCCTCTTTTGAACAACATTGGATAGTTTATCATTGATATTTGATATCGGTAGTGGTGTTCCATGTATAGTAATACCCTTGAGAGGTATCTTATAGGGTGGTTTTTCGGACCCCTCTTTCTTCCAGAATGGTATTGAATTCATGATGGAATTAATAGTTTTAGAGGTATGTGATGTAATGGCACAGAACTCTCCAGTCTATACATTTCTAAAAATCCACTTTTTGGGTTGTTCTTGGAGATCTGAGTAACTCATTTTAATATTTTTCCCATTTTCTAGTTTTTGAATGGTGAGTCAGGAATTGTAGTTCGCTACCATTTTGTCAGGACCAGTGACTTACTGCGGTATTTCGCCAGCGGTGAGTCTTCCAATGGTGACTCAATCAATAGTGAGTCGTCCACCAATAGGTAGGGACGGTAGGTCATCCCAATAGTGATTCACGTTGGTGACTCACAATGGTGGCTCGACCAATGGTGAGTAGTCCACTGTTAGGTGGAAAAGGTAGATCCTCCAAAAATTGATTGATTCCGGGGACTCACAATGGTGACTCACTAATGGTGAGTCGCAATGGTGACTCATCAAACAGTGACTCAACGAATGATGACTCACCACTGGTATCTCATCACTGATATATTGCACCGGTGACTCACCCGGTAGTGAGTAATCCACCAGCGACTCACCAACTTGTGACTCATGATGGTGACTCACCCAATAGGGAGTAATTTCCATAGTTCGTTAATTTCTATATTTCTAATTTTTTACATATTCACCCCCTTAATGTTTCTTTTGACGTAAATTTAGTTTAATACCATGTTAAGTTTTTTGAATAAATTTCAAATGATATTAAATATATCATCAAATTCAAAATTCTCGGGAGCCTTTTTGATTTTCAAAAGACAAGGTCTTCACCATGATCTGGTATTAATGTATTTTGAAACAATTTTTACCATTGATAAAGGATATGGACTTTCTAGTGTCTAGATCCTTTCTCCCTTGGGTGTTTTATCTTTAATCTTTCTATAGATCATCCCCGAAACTTTTATTCCCTAAGGAGTTCTACATTTATGATACACCATGGGATCATGTTTCCCTAGAACCTTAAACACCACCTATTTAGCGTACAGAGGAGGTGTTGATCATCTATTTCCCAAGGCCGAGTTCCCTTAGTTCCTCTTATTGGAGTATCATACGGGGTTGGTGTGTGAATGGTTCCCATGTTAAGGAGGTTGAATCAAAATTTAATAAAGATATTTGAATCATATTTAAACTAATAAATAGGGTTTGGGGGTGACACATGTTTTTGTTTTATTGTTTGATAATATAGTGTGTTTTAAGGGTTGTATGCCTACTGAAAATCATGTTTGTTGGTGGTCCTTGGTTTTACACTCAGGATGAATTGTGATGGATTATTATTATTATGTGTTGGATGACTATATATATATATATATATATATATAATTTATTAACCATGTTTACCTAGTTAAATAAATGGATGCCTCAGGATCAAACTTTCTATATGATAACATTGTAATTATCAAAGTGGAATTAAAAAACGTGTGTTTTATAAATATGAATACAACTTTATTTTTTTGGTGTGGTTATTTGTTGTGTGTAGTTTTTTCGGTATTGTTCTTTATGTGTTTGTGTGGTTCTGGGGTTAAGATCACAGCTATATGTGGGGTGGTACCAGTGGTGTAATTGAATCTCATGTTGAGAGTCTGATGGATTGTGGAATGTATGGGAAGTGGTTGGGAAGGGAGGATGTAGGTTCGGGTAGTTCTATTTTTATGTTTCTAGTTGTGATGGGCGTGATTTTGTTATACAATAAGGCTTTAGGGATTGGTTGTGATGAGATGTGTTGATGAGTTTAGATGTGATTTGGGATGTTTTCTTCCTAATAGGATGGATTGGGTGGAGTGACTTTTAAGAATGATGATAGAAGTGGTTGGTATGGGTGTTAAACGGAGTGGAAATATGAAGTGAGTTTCTTTAATGAGGTTTTGTTTCCACTATGTGGTTTATATTGTGTGGCCTCTTATGTGTTGTGGTTGGTAGTTTTGTAGATAGGGATGTAATGAATAAATGGGATTTCTTAATAAATAAACATAATTGGATAATCGGTTTGGATGGGGTTATAAATTGGATTGTGGCTCGTTGTGTAGTTGTGCATTTAGAGGTAGCAGCAAATTCAGTTTTCCGGGATGTATTTATGTTTGAAAAAAAAACATAGGATGGGTTTGAGTGTTTGATAATAAATATATATACATTTATTTTTCTTGTGTTTTCTATTTGCACCCGACCCAAGTTGAGCACTATATTACAATCACCCCGTCGTCACAGGGGAGGGTGTATGTTCCCAACATCCTAGTGGAAGGACGGATGGCTGGTTATTTTCACTTTCATTCTCCCACTTCTAGGATTTGGTATCCCAAGATTCTTCATGAAGGTTTTCTTGTGGTTGTGAGGCCCGGGTGTCTACGGGTGAGGTGTGATTTCCCATGTCTCTATGGTATGAGATGTGGTGTGCTTACCAATGGTCTTCAGGATGATTTGTGGTTGTGGCCCATGTTTTTGTGGGTAGGATGTGATATGGTTATGGCGTAGGTGTTTGCGGGCAGGATGTTGTCTTGTTGTTTTCATGTGTGTTCGGGTGGGATATGGTGAGCTTTGTATGCCTTGGTTTGGGGACATTCTAGGAGGCCCAGGTTTGTGTGGGCGGGTTGTGATGTGGGGATTATGGAAGGGTGTGGAAGTGCTAGGATGTTTTCCATTATGGTATGAGCAGTAAACTAGTGGTAAGTGGTGTGGGGTACCCAAACATCGATGTAATTATTATACTACATTAATAAATGTGTGTTATTTGTTAATCATTCCTTGGTGAGGTTGGGATGTCTATTATTCCTTGTTATGTGCTTTTGTTTATGTTGTTTTCTCAAGACAGAAATATTATACTTCTCACACTTGTGCATGAGATACTTTTCCTTGTCCTACATTTTATACTTGTATGATCACCATTTGTATATAAAACTACTTCCAGGATTCCAAGAGGACTATGTGGACCATGCTGGACATTACTAGATTCGATTTCAGGATATTTTTTTTGTCGCTTCTTAGCATTGTTTTGTGTATTTACTTTTTAGATTCTTGTATTTCTAGTAGTTTTATTTTGAACATGCATGTGGGATAGATTTTTTATTCAATAATATATATTTCATTTAGTTATTTCAGGATGAACCATCATATCTTCTGATATTTTTATTCTTATATATATATATATATATATATATATATATATTAGAGTTATTTCAAGACATACCATCTTATCTCTTGATCTTGTTTTCCTATAAAAAGTGTAATGCCTCCCACTTCATGAGATTTGATACCATTGGTGCTTGTTTCAACTATAGGACCTATAGGGGGTCGGACTCAGGCATCATTATCTCTCATCCTTCATTGTCAGCTAAGGAGGGGCATCAATGGAGGGAGAGGGTTGTGACATTCATTGTTTTAAAATTGTATATATTTTTATGTTTAGTGTTTTAGGGAATTATTCCATGACTCAGACATAAGAGACCCATTAAATACAATGTGGACACTTCTAATTAGTACACATTTTTCCATAACATAAAATATTAAAAATTAATCATTCCTTCCTTTAATTTAAAATATTGATGACATTAAATTATTCTTATTCCTTTCTCTTAACAATCCTAAAAACCTGTGAAAAAATATTTAAAATATGGGATGAAGGAAAAAATCCTTAAGATACATAAAGAAAAATAAAACTATTATTCTACTAAAAACATGAATAATAAAATAAATTTTACCCTTATCACCAAATTTCATTAATCATACAAAATAAAATAGTATCAAATGTAAAATATAAAAAAAATTGATAAAAGGAATCCATAAAAAACATAGAATGTAATTAATAATGATTTTCAGTAACATAGATCATCACATTCATAACCATTGTTAAACCTATGTATAATGTTAATGGAGAATTGTTAAATTTGTAGGAGAAAACTTTTGGTAACTCATTACTTATTTCCTGCTAATACAATGAACATTAACCATTAACTTGGAGGACTATCTTGGGGAAGTAATAGTTTAATCTATAATAACTTCACGAAGTGTATTCTTGGCCACCCTATCATATAAGTTGTAATGGGCTCACCCGACCCTATATGGATGCACCCATTCATTTATACTACTAATTTACCATATCATGAATTAAATTCTTTATTATGTCACCATTTCATAAAAAAATATTTGAAAAAAATTTGTATTAAACTCATTAGAAAACTTATTTTGGGATTCGTAAGACCGTTTTATTTTAAACCACCATTTTAAAAACAAAAACAATAATTTCATTGAAAAATATAAAAACCAATAAACACCATAAAAATGAAAATGGTTTTTATTTTAAGAAAACATATCTATGTGAAAAGAAGTACAAAAATCAAATATTGGTCAAAATGGTAGAAAAGTAATTATCAACATATAGAACATTTCGTGTGTCATTTTTCAAAACATTCAATATAAAACATAAAAAGTGGTTAATTTTTTAAAAAAATTGAAATAATTTAAATAAAAAATGAAATTTAATTTATAAAATATTTAATTTCCATGCCTATTTTTCATAAAATAGTTATAAAAACATGGATATGGAAATGAATGAGTTGGAAGGAAAACTTTAAAATTGAATTTTTCAAAAGAAAATTTTGTTATCACATTGTGGAATATTTGAATCCTTAGATCCGTGGGAGTGTAAAATTAAAAAAATCATTAAATTAAAATATAATTATTAAATTCATGACACACCACGTTAATGTGGATGTATAAACACATCAAAAAATAGTATAGCTGCATAAAATCAAAATATACCTAATGGAAACTAAATTGGGATAAAGTCCCTTACCAATTGTCTGACTTGTAATGTGTGTCCTTATCTTCATAAATAATAAAGTTATGGAATGTAATTACATTCTTGAAAAAAATCATGTTTATTATTACATTCATTTAACTTATTATATTCTCATATAAAATTACATAATCAATTAGGTTTACGTCGAATGTTTTCAACATATTTCGATTATGTGTCAAATATTAATTTGTTAGAATGTTTTACATAAAAGAGGTAATTATTAATACATATAGAGAATAATAATATTGAAATAATTATCATATTAATGCATAAATTATAATTTTCTAAAAAAATAATGAATTTTTGTTATTAAGAATGAACTATGTTTTGATCATGTATATGGTTGTTCATATGTGCACAAGGGTAATGTTTCCATTTTTCAATGATCATTATAGAAAGAAGCTATGTATTATTTTCTCTTTATATATTGATAATAATATAATAAACACCATATTATTTCTTTAAAAATAATAATATATATCATCTATTTGGTTTAGTTATGAAAAATGAGTCACATAGCTATGTGGGAGGTGGTAGTCCTCACGTAGCACGAACGATGTTATCATTTTTCAATTAGTGAAAGGGTAAGATATAAAATGATATATTATCTTTTAATAATTAAATTATATAATTAATTTCATAATTATTTCATGTATAAAACATATATTCATTAATATTTTACTTATTACCTTCCATTTAAAGAGTTTGTGAAATAAATAATCACTTTAGAATGCGGTAGTCCTCCGTATACACGAGCGACGTCATTTTTTCCAATACGAACAGGAAATTTAAAAGGTTCATATGATATAATATCTCCATAGGTCTAATTAAGTTATAAATTTCATATACATACTTTAGAATCATCATCATACGCAACTGTGAGAGTTGGTAAAAGAAAAAAAATACATCAGTTCGTGAGGAGGTAGTCCGCCATACACATGAATGATGATTATGGAAACCATATTATGGATGTCAAAAATGATTTAGATTATTAAATTAAAATAATAAAATATAATTATATAGTTAAATTTTTTTATTATATAATAATGTTTTGATGTTAATTTATGGTATTGGTGGAATAAATAAAATCAAATTTCTCTTTCAAGAACATTATCTCCTATTCGGGTAACTTCTTTTTCTTTGCACTAGAGGGATTATTAGGCTATATTTATTTCCAAAATAATTCTTATATTATGGGTGTAGGTAATTCATTATGTAATTTGGGAATTATTTGGTAGATAAAAATGTCTTGAGAGGTGTGAAGAGGTTAGGGGAGTGAGGGAACATTTATACTAGAGGAGGATTGACATTTATGTAAATACTCAAAAAGTATTCACTATTTGGAGGCTAGTATTACATCATGATTCTCAAAAATTTATTAATAAATTATTGTGGGGATTATTTTTCGAGAAAACCCACCACCACACAATACAAAACAAATTTTTATCATGTTATTCCATAGTATTTATATTTATTTAATTTTACCACATTAATTTCCGCCACGGTAATTATTTTTTAACATAGATAATTAAATAATTAAGATTAAAATAAAATTTTCCATATTATATTATTTATATATTATGATTCTAATTATTGAATTCAAATTACTAAAAAATATCCAATTTTTTGTATAATTATTTATAACAGAAGCGCTTGAAATTCCAAATACATCGGTTTACCCTTTACTACAGTAACAATGTTTTTGTAATTTAGGGGTCAATATATTCAATATAAAAGGAAAATTATTCCATCAATGGACCATTAATACTAAATTTAAACATATAAAAATAACATGTAATTGGATAAATTTTTTATAAATTTGAAATTAGTTAATAAAATTATTTTCCCATAAACTGAAAAATTAATATATTGGTATTGCGTAATAATTTAATGTAATTATACGATTAAAAAATAAAAATAAATTACCAATATAAAATTAATTTGAAAATCCTCAAATTGATGAATCATATTCATTCAACTATTTATTTTTGGCCTATGTGAACACATAATTGAAATTTGGATGAAATTGGGTGACATTTTGTCATTTTAAATAAATTATTATATAGATCAATTATTGGGAAAATGTCACATAAATTCCTAAAAATATAGTATACGTATATTTCGGTAGAAATATACACATACAATTGGTTATTTAAGTTTTTTTTATTTTTATAACTTGTATTTTATGTTTAACAACATGTAAATTCATTTTTTTCATTAATCAGTGTCATTAGTTTAAACTATTATCACTAATCATTATGATCAACAATTAGGTTTAAATTATTTGATAAAATAATTATTGTGATTCTAAATGTGGAATCTATTTTTCCAAATGCAATTCATAGAAGTGGAAAAATTAAATTGAAGGTTAATCTCGCAGATGTGATAAGAAAGAGGGATTTAAAAGGGAAAATATTTAAATGTTAATGAACTTTTTATATAAAAAATCATTATAAACATGATTAAAAAGACATAAATTTTATTAATATATATAATTCAATTAATTTTACATAAAAACATGTTCAAAATATAATTATGATTTATGAATAATTTAAATGAAAATGATATTTTAAAAAAGAACATTTTTTCAAAATTCATCAAAAAATATATTTGTTCAGAAAATCCCAATAATTAACCCCAATATAATATTGATATGGGTATTTAATAACTGAATTTTATTTTTTCAAGTAAATTTTATATATGTGGTAAAAATAAATTGTAAATAATGTGTGGAATGCATGAATAAATATCCTTTTAGGAAAATATATATTTTAGAAGACAACACTTTTTCTTTTAATTTTTTATTATTATATTTTAATCATTACATAACCATAATTTTAATAATCTAGTTTTTAGTATTTATACCTCCCATTTTGATGTATATGTTATAATGGTTATATATTTTTCATGTCTTTTAAGCACTTTGTTTCATTTATTTCACTCTATCAAGAATAAAAATATTAGGGTTTATTGTAACCCAATTTATTAAAGTGATTAAATATATTAAAAAATAATTACGTCTTAATGTCAGGGGTGCTACATTCTCATAGAAGATTAGTGTTTCATATCATTTATAATATCAAAAATAATTTTATTCTTTTAAAATGTTTAGGTGTTTCAATTTATCAAAATGAAATAGATTTTAAATAATGAATCACTATATACAAATTATTTAATAAGGCAGGTTTTCGTAGACAAATTGGAAAGGTATCTATAGGGAAAAACCAATTAATATGGTACAACCTAAAATTGTAAAAGTGATAAATATAATTGTAATGAACTGAAAACATGTTTAAAATATGTGTTGGAATGGTTTTTTTAGTACAAGAATGACATTATCTCTTTTCCACTCTATTATTTCCAAATTTTCTGGGACACATTTATTGATATTGACTTCCCATTATTTAAATGTTTTTTCTTTCAAAAGAAATTATATTCCTTTCCACTTATAAAATGGTCACATATCTCACCACATACCCTTCCCAATAAGACCCCAATATTTTTTCCCAATTTTTATACAAAAATCTCATGCACGGTCTTATCCACACTAAAGAATATTTGTCCTCCGAAAAATACTATAAATCAAGGGCATACACATATTCAGTGGGGATAATCAAAGATGTGTGGTATAAAATTATAACCACTTCTTCATTTATATTTCATAATGTAAAATTATTATTACAAAAAATCCATTACACCATATTAAAATTATGAAATTAGTAACATTTTTATATTTTTATATTACTATAATGGTATAATCATTAACCACATTTACCTTTTTCATTAAGAAAAAAATTTATAATGTGTGCCTATATGTGGACTACAACCTCCATAAATTAGTTTCTCATTTTTCATTCACCCCCTAACATGGATGGTATAATAAAATAAATTTATTAAATAATTATGATAAGTATAACTTATTTATGATTCTAAATTACAATCTATATTTATCCCCTTGGCCATTCTTAGTAAAATGAAAGCATCATCCTTGCATATTTTTGGATTACTACCTCGATGGAATGGTTTGTTCCATTTTTCATTACCAACATTCATGGATAGATTGATGAATTTTTTATTGGATATATATGGGGTATATATAATTATTATGGTTTTAGTAAGATAAATTTAATATCAAATTAATGATATGAGAAAGGAATAATAATTTTTAAATTAACTATATTAAAATAACCACACTAAGAGGAAAACGATCATTTTATTCTATTTGATGGAATTATATAAATTATATTATCGTTATAATTATTTCAAAATTTCATATATCACAAAAATATAAATATCTAGTAGTATAATAATTCTAATATTATAGTGAAATACTAATTTGACCACTTCATAAAAATGAATTAAATTATGGTATGTTTTTTATTGTGTCGGTTTTCCCTCCCAAAAAAACTATAAAATAAAATATTGGATGACAATGTACAAGTTAACAGGTGATAATATATGGAATTATTTTTTAAAAAATAAATTTGTTTATATCCTATAAAATTAATTCTAATATTAAACTCATTCATTAATATACCACTAATAATTTGTTAAAAACACTGAAACTTTCTCATCATCAATTTCACAAGTAAGGATCATACCTAATACTCCAATTAAATTAAATTTTAATATTATAAAAAACTATATAAAAAATTATACAAAAATTATATTAGTATAAATGGTATTGTAATGATGAAATTTTGGAAATAAATATCTAAATACACCTCTACTAAGAAACTAGTACAAAATGATTAATATTATGACCACCTGATATTGAAAATTTGTACAAATTGACTAAAATAAATGTAGAGGATGAATATAAATGAGGGGTATAAATGATAATAGCTATTAATAAGTTTATGAATAAGTTAATATACATACATATATATATATATGTTTTTTTATTGGAGTTTTAATAAAATATAAGGAAAATAGTAAATAAAAATTATGTGTTTCCATCTCAATCACACTCTATTGAGGAATGTTATAATATTAAACACCAATCATAATTTTTATCGTGTAACTACTACCCCATTAAAATATAATGTCATTATTTATTTTTGAAATTGTAAACTTTTTTTCTATTTATTCTCTTCCTTTTTGTGGGCTACCACATATATCTTCCCAAAAATAGATTTTTTCATAACTCAATCAGTTTTCTTGTATTATAATATTTCTCCTCGAGCACCAAATTTAATAAAAAATGGTATAGATAATTTATATCATCTAATATCAATTCTAAATTAAATATCCAATATTGATTTTTCTCTTCATTCGTTAAAATGAAACTCTTCTAAGATTATTTCTCAATCTCTTAAATGATTATTTCCCATCCTCATCTATAATTTCCTTTCTCCCCGCCATTATCATTCTTAATTTGAAACCTAATTATCTATTATATCAAATGATAATAATATTTCCTTTTTTCCATTTTCAACAAAAATTTTAATTATCCTTTTCATGATTTTGGAATTAAATAAATTTATTTTAAATACAAAAATGTGGAAAGTGTGATACCTTATTTCATGAGAAGTGGAACCTATATAAATGTATTCTCACCATCTATATCTTTTTAAAACCATAATTTTCTTGTTAGAAACTATCATAGTAAAAAAATTATAGAGGGGTGTAATATTTTTTTCCTTGCGTTGGATATTCTATTCTTATATATAATATTATCACCTATGTGGTTCAGATATAATTCTCCAGGATCATTAGAATTAATTTTTATATATTTTTACTAAATTTTAAGGAAATAGATTTCCTTGTCATAATATGAACATTTCAAAATGATTTCATTAATTATTATTTTTTGAATTCTTTTGATATAGACTTTAGTTTTTATTTAAGAAAATATAATGAATGTCAATTATTCCTCATCAGTTTCATCGTCACTGTTATTTTTTTCTAGTTTATATTCCTCATGTGGAACATTTACGCATATAAATATGAATATTATATAATGGGTGGGTCTAAAATTATGGGTCCCTTCAATTCATTATGTAATGCTTCCATCTCATGAGATACTATGTATGGAATATGGGCAGTTAGCATATGCACAATATTTTATCTGATGGGTGTGCGAAGAATTAAATATCCCTAAAATGTAGTGTCTAAATATTTATATCTCATTAGATGTTATATATGGGATTAGATCTTGAAGCTAAAATGATGTGGTAATTTTTTCTTTATGTGTATGTTAATGGAGTGCAAACCCAATCCACTAATGGACTATTCCAACTTTGATAGTCTTGTAAGTGAGACATTTTTTCTCTCATGATATAATATATAATATTATTTCACATATTCCATGATTCCAAGATCATATGATATCATTTCATTTTTTCAAGTTTCCATTATTATGGTTTTCATATTTATTAGGTATGATTTATATATTTTTGGTTCTTGTTCTTTACAAGAATTATTATAATGATAAATTTATCTTATGTCTATATATTATCTTTTTAATTATCATTTATGTTTATCCTTACTATTTATTTGAGTTCATTCCTTATTATGTTTCTATTTTCATTCTATATAAAGGAGTGTATTACAAATGAAATGTATAATAGGATATATTTATTGGATATTTTTTGGGAGATGATGAATCCTTATTATTTGTAATGTAGTGTATTATATATGGGGAAAATTTCCCTTTGTTAAAATAATATTTTTTATATTTCTTGATTTTTTTCCACTAATTAACTAATACACAGAACATAAAATGTATTATAAATGGATTTAAAAAAATATTTTATGTAAGTAATTTGATTAAGGATAGGTATGTTTAGGGTTATTAATGAAAATATATCAATATAAATAATGTTATTTATATAAAATATATATATGAAATGAAAAAACAATCAATGGATCAAAATTATAGATTAAAGCATCAGTAAAACCTACCTATAACTCAATTTTTTATAAGGGCAGTCCCATTACAACTCAATGAGGTCCATGGTTCCCTAAAGGACCAAGTGAATCACAAAAATAATGAAAGAAATAATTAAAATAAATACTCTAGAAAATTATACCTAAACCCCGCCTTTTGATCAAACAATAGTGTATAAATCATAAGGTAGGGAAGGAGTGTTTAATATAACATAGAGTAAGATAGATAGATAATTAAGTATACACTTATCATAACCAAAGGTTCTTGAATTCATTAGAAGAGTGGTTTTTATAGGAATCGTGGTGTATTTCTAAGTATGGGGGATGAAAATATAGAATAAGAGTTTTATGGGGATATTATTTTTTATTTTTATAAAAATGGGATGGTATAAACAATGAAAAATAAAAAATTTTATATTTTTGGACAATTTCTAGATTTTTCCACGTGGATAGAAAAAACATGTGCAAACCATTATCCATTTCAATGGGAGTTTATGAAATATTAATTGGGTTTCTTAATGTTTGGGATATCCATGAATCAACCATTAAAATATAACCTTTCATCTTTAGACCCAAAATTACACATATTCTGCACAGTTAGTACTAACTGTGCTAAAAACTCGTGCTCCATGCACAAAATTTCCAAAAAATGAATTTTTCATAGAGAATCAACCTAAAACTCACATAGAATATGATAGAAATGGATATAAATAAAATTAAATAATAAATCATTGTGATACATAATACATGTACAGATAGTGATTTAAATATTCAATCCATTCACATAGATACAAATCCAACATATTCTAAGGGGTAAATATGATAACCATGAAATAGTCCCCATGTAACCTAAAATAAATAACTATTTTAATCCATTCAATGCATGTGAAAGTATTTGATGAGTTAATCCCACCCAAAAACAAAACTCATGCATAAGATATAAAACTAATTCATGCATGACATTATGGTAAATAAGTTATGTGCACCATGTTGAAATAAATTAGTATTTCCCAACTAGGTACATGTCCCACCTATTATAAATAAAGAATAATTATCATCCTTATTAGGGTAAATATCTTTTATGGTGTGGGTGAATCTAGTGATGTCATATTGAAATAATTCATCTTTTGGATCCTTTTCATCCTTAAATATATAACAATTTTCATTATTTCTTGAAGAAATATATAATCTTAAATAAACATATAAACATATCAAAACAATTTTACATGGTTCACCCTAATAGATAGAGTCTATGTAACATAAAATGTTATTGTGTTAATGTACAATAATTCTCCATAGTGAACTACTTTAAAAATATTTGGTACATACTCATTCTTCCTTAGTTTACATCCAATTGTGATATTAAAGATCTCAATTATCTATGATAATGTTAAAACATTTCTCAATCATATGATTCAAAAAATGATTTGTATCAACTCTTAATTGGATCACGGCTATGTTAACGTGTAATTAAGCTCATTTTTCATCATATTTTTTTAATCTTCCTTACTAGTAAAGTTTTAATTAATGAATAAATCCTTTGGGAAATGTCAATTCTTAAATGACTTCATATTATGTGGGTTATTGTTCACCCGATGTGCCTCCACATTATATCCCTTATCTATAGGATATATATTGATGAATTATTATATGATATGACTTACATGCACCAAATTAGAATATATTCTTACATGAATGGTTTCGACATATTTTCTTAAATGGTTGATATTCACCATGAATGTCCTTAAATGGACCCCCTTGGTGTACAACTTTTTTGACTATTGTGCTATATAAAACCCTTTCCAACTTTGTGGAAAATCACGTAAAATATTCCCCCCTGTATTTCATGATCTCTACTAATATTTTTATTAAAGGTTCATTATATAGGTTGTGACATCTGAAAAATTGACTAAACATAAAATTAGTGTTCACAACTTCACTATATTTTATAATATCCTAATATTATGGCCTATAAATACAAAATTATCACATGGAATATAATTCTAAATAATTCAATAATGGTCCACATATGTACTTCCTAACACTAGTAAATAATGATATTTATTTGAATTCTCTCAATCGTCCTCGGTTTAATTTCCAATGTGGTTGGAATAAACTCCATCACTTAACCACAAATAATAAAATCCTCACATGATCACTTGATCCCCCCCATACCATTTTACAACCTCCTAAACAATTTCAAACTTATCAAATAGTTCATATAATTATTACGTAGTCTGCATCATTCTTATATGGTCAGTTTCATTCATAAAAAAAACATTTTTTCATTTTTAGGGATTCCAGTCATCCCCTAAAAAATTATCAAATACTAATAAATAACACCATAATAATTGAATTCTATATAATACCACTAAATAATTTTTAAATGTAATTGTCATCAACAAAAACTCAAAAAAATATAAAAATTACATTTTGAGGGATTTTTTCCAATCATATCCAATACTTGGTTTGTTGGGAATTTGGAAACCATTGAAATTACAACAATTCAAAAATTGTCAAAAACTATTCTTCCAACTTCTCCAAACATCATTATAATCCAACAAATCTATACAGTGACCAAATATTTAACCAACCCCAATGATAATCCCACATAAATAATGATTGGATTAAGAAATAATAGTATCATGTGATGTTCATAAATAAATCATTTCATTATTGACACCACTTTTTTAAAATATCTTGATACCAAATTTTAAATCTACAATATCCCATCTCCATAATAGGAGGATAATTTGAGGTGTATTTTAAATTATTCTATTTTGTGGTGAGTTCCTTTTTATAATAGAGACTCAGAATGAGATTTCGAGGGTCTAAGAATATATAAATATTGTTATTCAACGTAGTTTAATGTATTGTAGATTTAATTAGCGTTAATTTGACAACCATGGGATTATATCATCTATAAGTATAATTAAAATTTTATTTCTAGGTGATTCATACCATTAATAGTTCATTTATAAGTGGAATATTTTTGAGGAGGTGTGTTTAGGAGTTCTATGCAATGAAAGAGGGTTGGTTGAGGGCTCCCTTGGAAAAACATGGAATATCTGAATACGAACATATTAGTCCCACTATGACACATTAAAATAGGGTTATTTTATTTAAATTGTAATATTTAACAACTTTTTACTTCTCTTTGGGAAGCATCATATGAGAGGGTCTATGGTTGGCACCTCCCTCCTCCTCCATCAAGCATTCTCTGTAGATCTTGATGCGATAGAATAATGGATGAAAATTATTTCCTCAATACTCTCCCTTTTTCTCCATTGACACCAATTTACATTGATTTGGACATTTCATTTATTAGTTATAAAATTACTATTCCACCAATGATTGGAGATATTGCATGTTTCGGATTGGGATTTCATGTAGCCTCCCATTATGATATCATGAGAAACCATCATCGAGTCTCCAGTCAAAATTTCTACTAGACTATATCATGTGATATATATATTTAGTTTTATTAAAAATACATAAATTAATTTGTCAATTTCTTCACTATCTCTTGTTTTGTATTTAACTCAGAATGATTATGGGAGAATTCAAAAGATTGTTGTCATTTTTTTGGTCAGAGTTTTATTGTGGCATCGATGATCAGTGATTTTTTCATCAATTATGTAACTTTATTTTAAATTAAATCAATAAAATAATGTTTATAATTAGTTATTTCTCATTTATATCTTGGGATGAAAATTGGGAGGGCATGGGTAGTGAGTTATTAGGTTGGGAATTAAATGGTTAAGGAATTGAATGAAATTATTGGTCCTCCCTCGTTTATATAGGATATTATAATATTTGTTTTTTATTCATGTAATTTGATTTCATGACATTGAATGTGATAGGATTTTTCACTAAAATTGAACTATGTAATTTAATTTTATTGGATAATTTAAAATAAATGGTAAAATGTTTTAAATTTTTTAACATAAATAAATTCCAATGATGAGTTGAGTATAATTTCATGACCACTGAGGACCTTTATAAGTAGCTTAATACCTCATCCACCAATTTTTTATGATTGATCTAATAGGTTAGACTAAAATATGGTAATCTCTAACACGGTGTGTGTCATGACATGAGAATGAAATCCATAGTAAATCAGGTGAGGACCCATGTGGGGTGTTTTGTGAAGAAGGATAGAAAATCGCATGATTAGAGATTTTTTGGGTGAGCTAACTAACATAGACTTACCCTCAACATGTTTATGGGACTTTAGAAAACACTCAAGACTCTATCCATTGAAGCATTCCATTGAGACCTATGAGGATGATTGATGACTTCCATGATGTCGTGGGATGGGATTTTCTCTAAACATTGGTTTTTGGCCCAAATGACATGTTATGATCAATGATCATGAGTGGGATTACACCACTATCATGATGGTCTAGGGTAACCCTGTTGGATCCATTTTGAGAGGTGGACCTAAGTTGGTGTGTGTAGATATGTGTAGAAATTTTTTCATGTGTTACCATATAACCACAATGGCATGTAAGCCAGATGGGGCTGAGATGATGTCTACGGGTGAGTCTGTTCAACCAAACCTTGTAATGCTTCTATTTTATAAATTTTTCATCACATTTGATTTCAAAGAAAACATGTAATTGGATGTCTGTTTTAGCATTATTGTGATTGTTTGGGATTCCCAATAATGACCTATTGAGATTGAAGATATAATGGGATACCCAGTATTTTGTGATCTAGTTTCATGATATATTGGGGGAGAAAGCTGAGTGTGACTAGAATTCATTATGGGTAACATTTTGGGTTATTCCTGTTGGTGGTTTTGAGAATATAGAATCTATTTATATGATCATTTTCATATTTAAATTCCTATTATGTTTAGGATTACTTTGATAAAACTTTACAAATATGAATGATCTTGTTTCCCTAGATTCGAATAGAGACTAAATTACAGAATTGTGAATTCATGGTACCTATGAGATTTTAATGGTGGTATCAGGGGTTAGGTGGGAATATACCCCTAATAACTGTTGTTGGATATCATATGGGAGATAGTTGGATCTCCTCTATTGATGCCCAGGATAACCCCTTTGAATGGGTGGATTCACTACTGATAGTCCTATTGATGATCTTTGATATGTGGATAATCGGAAGAGTGAAATCAAGATTTAGGAAGGCATTACATTTTATATTCTGCAACACCCAATAATTATTCATCCCTAGATGAAATGTATTTCTTATAATCTCCCCCTCCTAGGAATAAAATGTTAGTTTTAATTTGATATAACGTAGGTACTATTATGGGGATCCTCCCCAGTAATTAAGGATGTGGGATCCTTGGTGACACACCAAGATATGATACTAATTATGTGATGTGTGGAAATAAATAACCTAGAGTACTCAAAACGTTTCCCCTAAGTTGATGCCCATTCATAGAGACACTCTGGTATTTGATGAATCGGGTATGGTTGATTGAGGTCATAAACCTGAGGTTTGACAATGGTTTGTGGGCACGGAATGGGCTATATGTGTATATTAATTTTTTTTGTGATATTTTCAATGTTAAGTTATCATGATGGGCTCAAAAACACTCTAATATTATGATGAAGTAAGTATTTAGGTGTTCATTTTATTTATTAATTTTTCCTATAGTCTATTCATTTATATTAGTGGGTCGTGTCACATGAACACATCACATCATTGATGGTATATTATAGGATTGCATTGGAAGTTCCCTATAGAGTTTTTTTTACTCACACACATCTCAATAATCCACAGACCTTTTCTAACCTAACATCCCCCAATTGATATTAGTTTATGTTGGAATAATGTATAATATTACTTTATCAAGAAGTATATATCATACATCATTTGATATAATATTGTTTTATAGTAAGTGATATAGTATGGGTTGGTTTTTATTTTATTTATTCTATTTATTATATATATATCGATCAACCAAGTGGTTGGTCAACCTTATATTCCACGGTGGTAATATTTTATTTGTTATATAATATTTTGTGTATTCATTAAGTCTGTATAAATAGATAGATATTGTATTGATGGCTGAGTTTTGGTTATTTTTAATATTAATGTAATATTTAATATATGGGTTATAGAATCTACACATTACTACCTATAACTCACCTTACTAGTTAGAAGCCTATGCCATATAAGGATTAATGTATGACTACACATGGTGTTCCGATCTAACTATTGTTTAGGATAATTCCCTCTATGTATTTAATAAGTTATATCATAGGTTTGTTTTTATTTTGAATTATTTTTGGATGTTGTATATTTGGAATATATAAATGTCTTGGAGCTTGTGATGGATATTGGGATGATGCATAATAAAAACTTTTTCTATTATAAAGTCTTTTCTATAAGGGATGGGACTGATTTACTACATTTACGATCTTATTTTTGATTTATTTCACCTCATGGTATAAACATGTTGTTTTTCATTTTTAATTTATTATATTTTTTTCTCTTGGATCACAAAGGGAACATGAGGCTCATGTTTTATGCCTAGACATATAGGATTCAAAAAAATCTATATGTCTTCCTATGTTTGGTTATCACTAATGAGTGGACTGGATGTTTAATGTGTAAGAAACAAGTCTTACATCATTTTAACATATATGAACTTATATTTATTCATATCAACTAGAAAATAATATTTATATTCATCCCTATAAGGGATGTTCCTCTGGATTTATAGTGAAATAATCCTTGTGGAAGGTGATACATTCCCTCTGTGTAGGGGACATGGAATGACACTAGTAGGTAAATGAGGAAAATTATACCTTAGTGGGAAACCATTTCAGGGTTATTGTTATTTTAGGTTTGTTTTTTATATTGTTAATAGTAACCTATGTTAAGTATTATCATAGAGCATTTTATTTCATTTTACTCAACTGAGAAAGTGGTTATGGTTCTCTTAAAAAGGTTAGACTATGATGGAATGAGTATATTTTTACACCCTAAATAATGAGGTTTCCATTCTCAATGGAGAAGTAAAATAGATGGTTTTCTAGAGTGAATTACTTCTCTAGTGGGATGATAGGTTTAGTATCTGATATCAGTTGTTCATATATCAGGAACCCTGACTATGTTTTTGGTATATTAGTTACTTGGTGATCTCGAGATGAGTATATATACATGTTTCCTATTATAAGTGATGTTCTAAAAGACATGAACAATCTTCCTATGGAATTATTTGTGGGTTAGGGAAATCCATTATGATGGTCATCCATGGTTAGTAAGTTCTATAAATACGGGAATTAGGGTTATTTTCTTTTGTTCATGAAAAATCCAAAAACATTGATCGGGGTATATGTTATTGGCATGTTTATGCCATTAGTTAATGAAATAGACCTTTAGTGCTTTGGTATTGATGTTAAATTCATAGGGAATAACTATTCAAATTCTTTTCCCTATTAACATAGGATGAATTTTAGTATGTGGTGAGAGTATAAGTAGATAATATAATTTTTTTGTTTTTAGGAGGCATGAATCATGTGTTTATTCATATTATAGGATGTTTTCTCAACATTAAAAAATAGTTCCATGGGTTATCTAGATAGATAAGACTCTCATTACTGGTGAAATTTTTATTTTTGATGTATGTCATCTACATCTGATGTTGTGTGACAAATGTGTTCTTCAGTTTGGTTTAAGTGTCTGGGGATGTACTCTAGTGTATTACAGCATATATATAGATAAGATAATCATAATGAAAATTGTTTACATTTATAGGTTATTTGGATTGAATTTAGTGATATTTTTGTGTCAGATAAAGACCTATGGATGGTAATTAGGTTATTCTAGGTATGGTAGCTTGCTATTTGGATAATAATTTGAAATGTGTGATCATAGTATAATAGTAATTGAAAATGAATCGGGATATAATGGAAGGTTGACCATAAGGTATACCTTGGAATTTATTTTCTAGTAGATTTGGTGTCAGGGGTTGGTAGTGGATGAGCATGTCCCAGGGAGAGAAAAATACTCGATGTTTTGGAACCTATTGAGGTGGAACTTGAGGGGCAGTATAAGCTAATTCATATTGATGAGATAATTGTATTGGTTGTTTTGTGGGTGTGAAACTCTTTATGGGTAGAATTTTTTTGTATTCAATGAATGATGTTTTCATGAGCTGAGAGAAGAGATAATTGATGTTTCATGTTAGCACATGGGTATGATAAGGATGGTTAAATTAAGTCACTTCATTCAGTAGTGGATGTAGCATGGTCATTTATAAAATAATGATAAGTTGGAACGGTGATGGGAGTGATATGGTCAGTCCTTCTATGGTCGATATGAGTAACTGAATCTGATTATTTCTAGTTCCTTATAAATACAAAATGTAATTTGGATGGGTTGTTATATAGAGTTTGTATATTAGTATATGACAAAGGGTGATCTCAGAGTGTCTCGAGGGTGATTCATGGAATGATCCACAATTCATGTCATGCTTTAGGGGATAAAAACCTATTCTATGACAAGGTTTACTAGTTGAATGGATTTATTCATATGTTTTAGGGGGTGAAAACATATTTTTAGATATTTTTCTAGGGGAGAACCAGGTTCGTTGTGTGAGTAAGGGGATGAAAACTTGTTTTTTGAAATTGATTATGGGGTGAACTAGTTTCCTTCTATATTTAATGGGGGAAGAAAAGTTTTATGACATGGTTCAAGGGTTAATCATGTGATGAAATGTAACAAAGGTGTAATTTTTTTTAAATTCACAAAAATAAAGAATACATTGTGTTGTGGAAGGAAACATGATTATTTCACTAGATACGGGGATGTCAGTGGAAATGTTAGAATGGTGGAAGATGTTTCTTTTAAGCATGTTCTAGTAGACACAACTGTATATTTTAGAATTTTTATATATAGGAGGTATGATTTCATTTTTTTCTTGAAATTATAAATAGTGAGGGAAAATCCAGTTAAATATCATCTTGTGTGACAAAGTTTGATGGTCATTACACCACTGATGGATAAGTTTCATTAGTAAATTTGTAAATGAGAGGGGTACCTTGGTTTGAAATTGGATTTTATGAGCTATGTCCAACAGTAGGGTGCAGGATGGGATGCATGACCAATTAGGAAAGGGAAACTCATTTTTCCTATGATAGTTTTTCATGGGTGAGCACCATCTCAATGTTTCATAAATTAAATTGAGATATGGATTATGTTTTGGTAGTTTGAGTGCCAAAATTTTGTAGTTTCACTACGACTATGTGTTTTGAATTTGAGGGTATAATTAAAACATTTTTATTGTAAATGATGCCTTTTGTAGGTTTAATGATGTGGTTGGGGGACTATTGTATCTTCTCGGGGATGAAAAGTGTTGTCTTGGGAATTTTTAATGGGATATTCTTGTACAAACATGAGAATTCCCAATGGAATTTGACATTAGTAATTTTTTAGTTGTTCAATTTTATTAAATGAGATAAGGAACGAGGTTACAATGGTTTGAATGTTCATAATGGTTGTTCTTGGATGCAGTTTATGTTTCAAGGGATGTGATAAGTGTTCAAGTTTTTTAAATCCTCGCCTTGGTATTTTTATTTTTTTTATTTTTTATCAATCATAATGATGGTTTTCAAGTTTATTTCCTATTTTTAATTTATGAGTTTTCATGTTTTAGTTAGTTATTGTACCTATAAAATGACACTATAAATATATTTAGGAGAAATAATGCAGCTATTGGACATAGATGGTGTTTCATGTCTATTTTTTTTCTTGCTCAAATTTTCTTTGATGGTCTGTGTGTGGTTTG
This sequence comes from Viscum album, assembly GCA_963277665.1. Classification (NCBI taxonomy): domain Eukaryota; kingdom Viridiplantae; phylum Streptophyta; class Magnoliopsida; order Santalales; family Viscaceae; genus Viscum; species Viscum album. Next base: position 324,880,689 of record OY728127.1, read on the forward strand.
GATTAAAAGGTGTAAGGAAAAGATTAATTTTGTGGATATCATGGGTTGTTTGATACATGGTACACAAATTTCACACAGATAAAGGAAATCATGTAGTTATCATGTCAGGGGTCTATGATTTTTATAGACCTGAGTGGCATGGTTGGAGCAGGGTTCCTATGATCATATTCCCAACATATGTGGGGGTTCTCAGCTTCTATATCAAGGAGCATTATTAGTTCATTGTTTTAAAACCATATGAGGCTCTAGTGACTTTAAATAAGGGTGGGAAAATTTGGAACATATTTTAGTAAAACATTCACCATAACCATTGATTTTACATAGATTGTCCAGAATAATACATTCCATATTTTACCGTTTTTTTTTCTACACTATTTGGACCCCTCTCCTACATCATTCAATTGAGCAGCCCTATTGGATCCTAGAGAGACAAAAATTTCTCTACCTCCTTCGTTTAAATCTCCCTCCATGGATTTTGGGTATGTGTAATTTTATTATTGGGTGATTTTTTCCTCTTCCCTTCATCACCACTTGTCTTCTTCTTATAGGCTTGGTCTTTCTCTTGAAAAAAACATTACGATGGTAATTGATTATGGATTGTGTTTTCATTTGATCTTTGGTGTGTGGTTTGTCCTTGTGCATGGATCTTCCCTCTTCTAATGTTTCTTCAATTTAAAAACTAATGAGTTTGGTGTTAACATCTAATTATTTTCTACTACTCTCCATGTGATTCTTGAGTTTTGTTATATGTATATTAAAATTTTTCCTCATGCTTGTGCTTTTCAAAATGGAACTTTTTTGAATTATTATATTAGTGGTTTGGTTGAGAATAGTTTTTTCAAAGGTTTCCCATGGTTATTACAATATATGTTTTTAATATATGTATGTTATGTATTTAATAAAATACCATTCAATATTTTAAAATAGATTCGCGTGTTTTAATAGGATATTAAGAATAGTTGGAGTTTGATAAAACTTGTTGGAAAGATAAATTGTGATTTGTGTGGGGTTTTTTCCTCGTTGTGGATACGGTGATCCTGTGAGAACAATTTCTCATTTAGAAGATATGTCTGGTGTTATATTATGGTACTTCTATCTAATGATTTATTTCATCATTTTATACTCACATTGGTATCCATATATATACTGGTATAATACATGTATTTGAAAATTCACATGGGGTGTGAATAGAGATGTGTCTATTTATATAAATGTAAACATCCAAATAATGTGTATTTTCCAAAAATAATCCATAAATGTTTTATAAATTTCTAAATGTTTTCTAAATGGAATCATGATTTTAAAATGTTTCCCAAATTATTTTCTGAATTTTATCTATCTAAATATTAGTTTAAAGGCCCATTTGGAATCTTAGAAATCTTTTTTTAACCTTGGTGGGTATGTTTTGATAAAACAATATTCTAGGAAATATGTTTTCATGAAGTGCTTTCTCCATGGAAATGGTTTTAAGTTTCATGTTCTATGTAATTTTTCGTACCTTTGGCACTTTATTTTAAAAATAATTGATGAGTCACATATACATAGTCATGATTAGAACATTTATATGTTTCATTGAAAAATGTTTTATAACATTATCACTGTATAAGACCATTAGGCACTTGTAAAATGTTATTTTTGTAATGGTAACTCCCACACACTAGTAAAATTAGTGGCTTTAACATAAAAACTGTGATGCTGGTTTCTATAAAATAATTCAAAAAAGTATCTGCAACATTTTTTTCATCAGTTTCAACAAAAATTGACACCAAAAATGTATATATCGACTTTTTGGTGTCTGATTTTAACAAAAAAAATTACAAAATGGCCATTGATTCTCATTATGAAGTCATTTTTTGTTAAAAACCAACTCCTAAAATTTTAAAAATTCTTTATCATATTTGGTTTTCAAAATAAAAACAATATCGATAATTAGTTTTTAGCATTAGTTTCTTTAAAAATAGGCACCAAAAACATTTTAAATAAAAATTTAGATCATTAAACCCTTGTTTTTTAGATACGTGAAACTTTTTTCTCAACTTGCGATGACCCCGATGATGACTTGCTAATCCTCAACAACCATTACTGTTGAATTTATTTGATTTTTACCATCATTCCAAAAAAAATTGGTCTTGATTCACATCCTCTATCATTATTTCATCATCCATGAAAGTATTTCACTTCTGAAACTGTTATCCATCCAACCATTAACCACAATTTTATTTTGTTTCTTTGTTCTTATTTATCTTTAATTTCAACAAACATTTTTATAGATCTTGTAGTGTCTATTATTTCAATGAATTCAAGGGATCATGTTGAGATTAAGGACCCTTTTTCCTTGTTGAAATATGAATTTTGTAAGTTTTTTTAATTTTTAAGTAAATATATTTATCATTTAGTTATTTTTTTGTTATTTTTTCAATTATTTGTATATACTTGATTTTTATTTATAAATTTCATTGTTAAGGTTTGTTTCCAATGATAATTTTTTATTCAATTAAAATAAATAAAATTCAAGAATATATTATGTAATGAACATTGATATATGGTGTCATCATTAATAAATATAATGTATATCACATATAATGACTCCATTTTTTATTGGTTAAATTAATTCAATATTCAAGTCTTTTGACAGATGTGACACCCAACTGATGTGACAACTATTTTAATTAAAGTAATATATGTTAGATATTTGAAAATAAATAAATTATAATACAAATAAACCACATGTAAATAATATTAAAATAAAAAAAAATTCTATTTGTAAATTCCGAAGATATATAATTTTTATTACAATATAATTCTTTTCAAATAAAATATAGTTAACATTGTGTGTAATTGACCTTAATAAATTAAATTGACCAATTTAAAATGATTGAAAAAAATTATGATATTTACATATATAAACTAATATATTAGAATTAATTAATTTTCATATTCTTTTGAAATAATTTTACAAACCAAAAAATATTCAAATGGTCATATTTCAATAAAAAATATTTTTCATTATATATAATATTTCATTTAAAAAATATAATTGCATAAATTATATTTGGTAAAATAAAAATCAATTATTGATTTATAATTTCAATATTATCATAGTAAAACTTTTTTTTATTTTTATTTTTTTGAAATAATGTATTTTGTGTAAATAATGATTAATTCTATTTTTTCAAAAAAAAAAGGTTTTCGATAGCTATGGGGTCTATGGAGTTACTAAGTGGTTATTGTAATCCATATATTAGAATGTTAATTATAAGAATAAGTAACCATTTATCACACAAAACCATAAACATTATGATATAAAATTAAATAATTATCTTAATATTATAATATAAGGTGTGTAAAACATAAAATCATGGTTTTATACTAGGAATATAACATATATATAAAGATATAAAAGGAAATAAATTAAAATAAAACAATATAGTAGTTTAAAAAATAATTTTTTTCTACTAGGAATTTCTATTGGGTTTATTACATGTGATGTCCATTTGATCATCCTTACAAACATCACACAAAATAAATAACATTTATAGATTAGTTTTAATTTTATTACAAATAATCACTCATGATTATTGTCTAATTACCAATAATTTTTATTGAAGGTTTTTATATTGACAATCATCCTGTTTATATATATATATATTAAATTTTTTATATTTTTTAATATATTCACTGATTATATAGTGATATTAGGTATCGAATGGATCGTAATTGGATAAATTTACGAAGAAACACTAGTAAATATGAAAAAGGAATTGATGATTTAATGGAATTTTCTAAATGAAGCCTTCAATAAATTGGTTTGATTTACTATCCATGTGTGATGTTCTTTACTATGAGAAGGTTAAGATCCAAATAAATCAAGGATAATCTCATTTTCAATGGTATTACCCTTTATTATACTCATTGGATCAATCATGGTGAATTTACTAAAAATCGAACATCTAATATTGATGAAAATATTCATAATGAGAATAGGATCATATTAAAGAATTAATTCATGATTTAAGAATTTAAACCATTGAAAAAACATCAACTACTGAATGATTATATGGATATTATAAGAATCCATTATTCTCATGTTTTAGTAAATATACAATGTGATATGTAGTTTTGAAATTAGTTCAGTTGAAATCAAGAAATTAGTGGAGTGATAAACGTTTTTCTATCCGACATGATCTTTTAAAAGAGATACATATAATGGTAAATGAGCTTCTATATTCAAATTATTAGGTGAATAAAATATCATACCCAATGGGATTGGGGTATAAAAATATACATGCTTTCCCCAATGAGTGTGTGTTTTATAGGAATGAATATAAATATTTATAAAATTTTACTACATTTAGAACATCACATTATAAGATGGATAAAATATTAAACTCAGATTCATTCTTAGGTACTAGAATCTAACCTCGTGAAAAATCAATTTTGTATTAATTGTAGTAATTTCATCCAATAATTCCTTCATATAATTCTGATAATTCAAATTTTATTAACTCTTAGTTACCTGAATTAATGATCCTTCTAAAGAAATTTTGTACCTTCCAATAATTCCTCGTTAGAAGAGTCTATTTTCAAATTTAATTGATGAAAAAATATTAAGATGGCATTCAGATGCGTGCATCTTTGATGGTAACTTACATCACCCTGTTGATTCACCATAGTGGAAGTGATTTCATAAACAATTTTTTTTGGAAGTGAAGTAATAAATATCATAATTGGATTATTTAATGATTTCATTAATCTATATCATATATTAAGTATCCAAAATAGTTTATGGATAGTTTTTTTAGTAGTTTAAAACTTGTACCCAAATATATGTATGAAGAAAACATATTTTAGGATGAGATTGATGATTTATAGACCAAAATAGTGGGAATTGATATTGATGGGTTCCATTCACCATTGATTGATTATTTGAAACTTATATGTCATACAGTTGTTAATATTTTTTATGCCTACAAGATATAATATTTTCTTCTTCGTGCTATGCTAATGTTCACTATAAATTACATTATTTAAAATGAAATCTTATCTAGATACATTGTTAAGGGACACAAAGAATGTACAATTTGTGAAGAAGAGACTTCGTATTTCAATTTCATAATGGATTTAATACAATGTAGATGGAACATAAAGTGTTTTTTTGAATTGATCATCCTAACCATATATTGAAAAAATAATTTAACGGTTTACATGAATACAATATTCCGCCATGACCATTTTCAGTTGAATAATATTTCTACTGGGAGAAAATTATTAATTTTATAGTTCAAAATAAAAGAAGTTATGGTATTAAATAAAATATCTGGAAGAAACAGTGTATATTTTTCAAACTACCTTATTGTAGATTTTTAGAGATAAAATAGAATATTCATGTTATGATTGTTGAGAAAAACCTATGTGATAGTTTGATTTGAATTTTTCTAGATATAAAAGGAAACACAAAATCTGGATTGCATGCTAGATTAGAAATAATATCAATGTGAATACATTTATATTTAGCACCCATTATCAATGGAAACCAATCATATTAACCTCCCTTTTATCACAAATTAAGTAAGATTGAGAATTTGAATTTTTGTTTGTGTTTAAATGGTATTAAAATACCTAGTTTTTATAATAAAAATATTAATAATTTGGTTTCATTGAAAGATTTTATATTAATAGGTATTAAATATCAGGATTGTTTTGTATTGATGCAATAACTTCTACTAGTCTCACTGCAAGGTATATTTTTGATAGCTTCTAGAAATTTTATCATCAAGTTATGTAACTTTTTCAAATCCATTTGTAGAAAAGTCATTGATCCAAATTCATTAGATTTGTTGGATAATGAAGCTTATATTATTATTTTTCACCTAGAAATGTTTTTACCACCCATGTTTTATGATATAATGGTTCATATGTTGATTCATTTAGTGCATGAGATAATAATATGTGCACCTATTTATTAATGTTGGTTGTATCCTTTTGAACGATATATGAAACTTTTGATGGGGTATGTTAAAAATACTTATCGACCAGAGGCCTCTATTATTCAAAAATATGTATCAGAAGAGGTGATTGAGTTATATACTAATAATCTATATGAGGTAGAACATATTGGTCTCCCTATATCTCGACATATGAAAGTTGATAGAGAAGGTAGAGGGATTTGAGGCTTAAAGGTAAATATCCTTCCACGTGATGAAGTGATGAAAGAAAATCTATACATTTTGAACAACATGGATGAGGTTCAATCATTGATAACATTACATATTCCAGATTTAAATTTATGATATCCAAAAATAAATGAAAAGTGGCTAATATTTTAAAATAAAAAGGAATTTGATCCATTGTTAAAAAAATAATGTCATCACATGTATATCTGCATAAAAAAATTGAAATGGTTGATGGGGGGTCCATTTATTAATGTGGTCACTGGCCTAGTATTGATATTAATCAATACATATTTTACAAAAAAAATATAGATGATATGAGTACCATTAAAAATAGTCGTGTAATGGTCCTCACTGAACCACTACATTTTTCGAGTGAAAATGAAAAAAAACAAAATTTATGCATAAGGACCATATTTTGGAGTTCTTGAACACATATAGGAAATTGATAAAATTAAATTTCACATCAAAATTTTTAAGTTTAATTTTTTAGAATGTAATGGTTGGGTGAAACATGATGAATATCAGTTTAAAATGTTTTATTTGAAAATGTTTAGTTGCAATGAGAAACCATTTATCATGGCCACACATGAAAAGAAAATATTTTATGCAATTGATCTGTCGAATGATCAATGGTAAATCATTTTTTAAGGGAAAAGAATACACTTTTTTGATGAGTATGAGGATGATGATATTGATTTATATGATCCTTCATTATCTATTAAATGATTTCTAGATAAGAATGAATATAACGCATACATATTTTTTACAGTATGAAATGATAATGCTGAAGGGATATGAGAAAACACTAAATTACTCTCCTAATTAATCTATTAATTATTTACATTATATTTATTTTTTGAAATTCACATGTGTAAAAGTCATATTATTTAATAACTATTGGATATTTAATTATATATATTTTATTTTATTTTATTTGTGATATTTTTTGTAAAAAAATTTATATTCTTTATTTATGGTTAAAAGATTTTTCATTGAAATACCTGGTCTATATTAATATTTTTTTTGTTAAAGTTACTCATATGAGAACATTTTTTGGATCATTGGAATTTAAATTTATAAACATTACTATCATTTTAGAAGTAATTCTTATATTTAATAGTTTACCTTTTATATTTATTGGTAAGAATCATAACATCACTATTTTTTAAAACATACACTTGTGTGCCACATTTTTTACTTACATATTTATATTTTTCATGTTTTCTAATTATTTACGGTTCTAATAATATAAAACTACAAAATAATTTCATTACCTTTTTCTACTTCAATGATGATATAGATACTGAGATAGAGGAACCTGTAATGAGGTAATGTTATTTTCCATATTATTAAATATCTATTAATATAATTATTTATTGAAAACAGACTTTTAATTTACAAAAAATAATTTTAGTACTACTGATAAGACATCAGGGGTGGAGTCTTCTGCTTTTAATATTAAGAAATTGAGTTATTCAGTTGGTAAATTTTGCATTAAACATTTTCCAAAACTGTCACATTCTCGTGGAGATGAGATATTGGATAATATTTTTTATGATAATAATAATAATACTAGCTCAAATGCAATGTAGTTTATTAGATATATCTCTATGAAAATTTATTATAGGATTAGTATTTTATAACCTGATTGGATATCCACTAACAAGATGGTGATGAATGATATTTGAGAGGTCATTAGAGTAAAATATATCAATTGATTTATTTAATCCCATTTTTTGAATGTGATATATTTTAAATGACTAATAATTATTTTATTCAATTACTGATGACATTATATTTTGACGAAACAAAAAAAATAAAAAAACATGTCTTTCTTCAGCAAAAGTTTTATAGAGATATTTAAAAAAATGTTTTGAGAAAAAATTATGTTTTTGGAAATGGAAAAAAATAAAACTCATGCCTCAACAATGTGTTTTTAGATGTAGAGATATGGATGAAATTTGTTTCAATCCAAAAAGATGGAGCCTTCTTGGTATTATAATTATATTATATTGTAAAATTTCTTAAATATTTACCAAAATACTTATTAGTTAACTTTTTTATAATAGGCCTCCATGAAATCCCATCAAGACATCTAGTTTTAGAATGTATACTCTCATACATTATCTGTTGGTGGGTATAACTTGTTGGAGAAAAAAATTATTGAGAAAAATATTAAAGCATTGTGATCTCAGTGTTCTAGTGGTTCCCACGAGGTCTAGTTTCATCCTCCATCTTCCCCCACCCACCATGAAAAATGTAAAATAAATAGGAGAAGAAAAAATTAAATGTATCATAAATAGTAAGATAAGGAAGTAGCTGAAATAATTGTAATTATATATTTTTTTATTTTTCAAGAATTTTTCTATTTTATAAACTAAATCAAACTAATATACTATTTTCAGGTTTCATTTGAGTATAAATGTTAGGATACATCATCATAGGTTAATTTTATCCATTAGGATTGTATGGATATCCTAGCCACTACATTTGGAATGCCAGAACACCCTAGACACATAAAAGGATATGAGGCGAGAGTTGGTATTCAAATGGTTTTTGTACTTAAAAGTTTGAAATAAATATATCCATAAATTTAATCCTTAATATCTGAGATGAAAGATAAGAAACAGTACATGTGAGACAAAATTCAATCAATTTTGTAGCCTATGTTAGATAAATTGATGAGATAGTCACACTCGGTATGGCCTTCTCATCTTGTCACGCCTTTTATGATGGTTGTGCAGCCTATACAACCTTCCTAGCTAGACCATATTTCCCATCCTACCTACTCTGAACCTCCACCTCCTCTCTCTAGCTCAACCTAATATTGTCAGTTGTGTGCTGAAGATCCTAATGTACATATTGTAGCGGTCAGATCCAAGAATTGTTTTAGTGAATTCTATACATCATCATCTTATGTAGATGGATCATGTTATAGAATCAATACTTGATATTATTTATCATATTTATCTACTACCATTTCTTACTTATGAGGTTACTAGAGAAGGGGTTTTATGGGTCATTTTTTATTTTTCCATCTAGCATTCTTTGTTATCATTCATAAGAGGTATTAATTTTTTTAGTATTAATTACATATCATTAAAAATTAATAATAATGTTTTCTGATATTAACTTATATAGGACTATCAAAAATAAAAATAAATGTTACAAAGGAAACCAAATGTTTAGGAACAAAAAATATATATATGCTTCTAATATGTATGATTGGATATAAAAATTATCTCAGGCTTCTTTTTTCTTTGATAATATCTATGAGTTTCTGATGAAATTTGATCTATGTGAAGAGACTATCCACTTAATATTGAAAAAATATTTCATTGATATAATTTATTTTAAAGAACTATGTATTCCTATGTTGCAATTGTTTTCCACGAATGTCAATTGATGTTTTCGTTTTTATTTATTTAATTATATATGGTTTGAATTTCCTAAAAATATTAATTTTTTCACTAGGTATCTACACCTACTTCTTAGTCAAAGAGAGGACACATACACTTATGGTTTTATATATGTAGATTTCATTTCAGTGGTTGTGTAATATTTGAAGACTATTGATAGAGTTGTATATATGTGATATATTATCAAAGATAGATATTGGGTGTTGGTTTTTTCATTTCATAATGGATAAGAACTCAAACATAATTCTGAACAAATATTCATTATAATTTCACTAATTTTGAACTTTTAATATTGTAAGGGTAATTGGATGATAGGTATATTATTTCCAAGTGAGAGCACATTATATTTGTTTTTCTCTTTATTAGGTAATGTTTGTAAAAAAATTCCACCTTGTTAGACATGTAACTGTTATTATTTTTTATAAGTTCATTAAATTTAATTCTTATTGTATATAACACTATTATTAGATGATATATAGGTAATTATAAGTCATGTAAAAAATTTAACAAAGATAACCTTTCGATAAATAACACAAATGCAGCCCAATATGTGAAAGTAACGATATTTATTTTTATATTAGATATTATTTTGATTTTTGATATACATATATATATATATATTGGTTTTTATTACCATGTTAATGTTTTATAACCATGGATTAATCATCAACAAGTATATGTTAAATGTGGTAATTATGTTCTAAAATTCATGTATGGGATAATCACTACTAGGGTAACTACTGAATTTGATAAGGCCAATTGTATTAATTAATTTATATTTTCTTCATATAAATATTTTTTTTAATCTTATATAATTCAATGTTACTGTAAAAATTTAATGGTGTTGAGCCTTATACAAAATATGAACTTACCCACATTCGATCTTTGTTTTTGAAATATTTGTTAAGTATGAGTAAGATATAAGGAATATATTTTCTAATGATTATTATTGGTGTTAAATTTTCATAATAACACGTTTTAAAAAAATAATTCATTTTTGATAATAGGTGTTTGAACATAATGATATAAAATAATGATTCATCATCTAACGATAATGATCATGTTGTAAATTCTAGGTATGTATTTTTTAATTATACTTTATAATACAAATTTGTAGATAATGTTTTGATTAAATTGTAAAAAGTATGCTTCTTTTTATTGATTTTTATTCAATGATGCATATTTGTTTATGGATGTATACTATTTTTTCTATTAAGGGAATTATTATTTATTTTCTTGTGTACTGGTCAAATGTTTTTATTATTTTAAAATTTCAGCATTTGTTTTCATAAAAATTTATTTTGAAACATTAGAACATTTTATAATTCTTTCCATATCATTTTTTAAGAAAAATAATGTCGAAAACCAATTTTTGGTGACGGTTTCATTAATAAACTGAGGCATAAAATAAATCCAGTTGACATTTTTGGCATAAGATTCAATATAAAAATGTCAAAAAACTTATTTTGTCATGACCCGTCCCTCGGGACCCATGCCATGACTACCCCAAGCCCTCCTTCCATAGGCCATGGGCAAGTGACTAGCATGGAAAAAGCATATTCTTAAAACTGGGAAGGCATTACCTTTAAACCTGCAAACTCACACCATCCAAGCACACAGCAAGAGACAAGCACAAAGTAAACTATAAAGTAAATAGGGTGTGTACAGTAAGTAAAGGGTCTGGAATACAAGCCCAATTGGAAAGTAAAAGTAAAACTGAAAATTGCTCCTATGAACACCCACCAAGGTTCCAATCGGAAGGGTAGGTACAGCTCTCGAATGGTCGTCTCTGTGGTATGCCTCATCCATGGTCCACCTCAGTGCAGCCTCCAGTCCTGGTACCCATGACCTCGATCAGTGTTGTTCGTCGTCTACACAAGACACAGCAAGGTCTGGGTGTAGCCCGTGTAGGGGTGAGTATAACGATACTCAGTAGGGTCCCCGAGAACCCCAAAGGTCTCTTAGAATCCACAAAGGATAAACCAAAAAGCAAGACCTAAATCTAAAAGCACGAAGAAATAGTCATCAACACTACTTAGGTATATGTTCACACATATACCTAAGTTATAAAAATATATACTCATCTCACATGTGAGGGAGTATTACCACAAAGGTAACATCACAAAGTTTAAAGTACCACACAGTTAACACCAAGAAGATAGAAGTGCCATACAGGTTACACCACGAAGGTAAGTACCAAAAAGGTAAGACCACACAGAGGAATACCAAAAACGTATCACCAAACAGAAGTGTACCACAAAGGTAAGGACTTATCTCACACCAGTTATAACTTATGTATGGAATCATAGATGATTAGTAGTATTTCTAGATCATCTTACTCTGTCGATAAGCTCTGTTGTTGACCCACACAGGATCGAAAATGACCCACACAGGATCTGAAAATGACCCACATAGGATCTGGAGATGACCCATACAGGATCAGTATGCGCTGATCCACACAGGATCGCTGAGCACTAACACACACATGATCTAAAGATGACCCACACAGGATCAGGAGATTCCTCAAGTACAGCCAGTCATAGGGTTCCCACACTAAGCATGCTTTATTTCGAGAGGTTCTGCTCCTCAAGCCATCGGACGATACTTAAACTTCCATGAAGTACCACGAAGAAGTATCACAAAGTTCTGTCATGTCAATATGGTCCCAATGTAACTTACGGCGTGTCAACCGGATGCCTGGACTGAAAGTTATTAGCATTTCTGTTCTGAGGGCCCGGTTGGATTAGGGTTAGATCCAACCCGACCATACACCAACTTTATCCAAAACTCAATTGGATTATACCAAAAGGACTGTCAATATCCGAGGATTCTGGTGTCACAGACGGTTCGTCAAACGGATGCCCGGTTCTCAAGATATGGATAAAAATGCGTATCTGGGTCCAGATAGGCCCGGGTCTAGTCCGACCCGTCGGAATGACCCTGTCCGACCCAGCCTGGGCTAACCTGACCCAGTTCATGTTGACCCGACCTGGTTCGGGTTCGACCCGGATGGGCTCGGCCGCGGTGGGCCTAGCCTGCTAGGCTGCGGTCCGGGTCGTCCCACAAAGGGGGCAGCCCGGCCCGCTCAGTTGGGTGCGGTCCACCCACCTTGGTGTGGTCCGCCTGTTTGGGTGCAGTTTCCCATGGCGGCGCCCGCCCTAGCTGCACTGGGGGGGAGATCCCCCCCCCCTCGGTATTCAAAACATTCCATTGGACCATTCAGCTTCAGCCAACACAGCAGCGCCAAGTGGCGCCGCCTGCTAGCTTGCAGGAACCACTGGAGGGTTCCCGCTCAGCGTGACATGGTCGGCCGGAAGACTAGTCGGCTCTCCTCCCAATAGATCGATGGCGTTGTTGTCCACCTGCGGTCAGCCGGATGTCGGCTTCCATCCGGGTGCACCACTATGGCTAAGAAGCCACAACCTGCTCCTCTACCAGCGACATGGACGCACGCCGCCCTACGTCCACGCGGCCGACCGGCGTGCTGGCCATCGACCCCTTCCCTGCTGCAAATGATGTTCTGCGGCCTCCTCTGATACTGACGGCGCAGATGCATGCCACCCCAGTTACACACAGTCGGCCGACGTGCCAGCCTCCATCCTCCTCCGTCGCCTGGTCGAACCATGGTCGGTCATTTGTCGACCGCCCTCTTATTATGTGGTTCACTACAGCTTCATTCTAAGTCCAAAAATTATGGAGACCACATATTTGTGATCCTCGGGTTGAGATCTCCATGTCCATATGTCGTTCTCAACAAAACATTGTGTTTTTATCATGCTTAATTATTTGGCATCGAAGAACGCACGAAGAATGCATGAATAACAAATAGAAAAGATCATGGTATTTTGGCATATCGATGACCGTGTTCGTTTGGCCATCGTCGTTGAGAATTGAGAATATGAAGAATCAATAAAAATATAATTATCATATCTCAAAATAACCCCCCTACCTGATTTGCTTGTTGGAGGTGGCGTGAGGAAGGAGATAAAGACAATGAAATCCTCAATGTTTGTCGCTCCCAGAACACGCTCCAAAGACGGTTCCTCATTCTTGATATGGAGGATGTTCTTCTTTGAAGGAGGTTCCTCAATGGATGATGTTCTTGAAGTTCTCCCAATTCTCCTCCTTGCCAATGACCCCCCACCATGAGAGGTGAAGAGACAACATTAATTGAGTTAATTTTATTAATTCAATTAATTTTGGCACATTAGTTGGGGGAATTCTAAGGGTTTCCTCACATTAAAGGGGGGTTTGGGTGGTCTCCACCACTAAGATTCAAAATGGAGGTTTCAAAAAAGAAAAATAAAAAAAATTATTTTATTTTTCTTCTCCCACAAAAATCCGAAAAACTATCTTCCACCATTTAACTAATGTGGTTTAGGTGATGGTCTTCTTAAGCGAATATCAGTGATGCGAGTTCAACGGTGTCCTCGAATTTCAATTATGAGCACCGATTCAAAAGTTAAAAAATGCAGCACACGCGTTCATTGAATGTACCAGAAAAAAAGTTCAAAAATTCATTCTGGGCACACCAGGCCTCAGAATCATGCGCCATCAATTTTCATGGACTCGTAATATTTCCTTATATTTAAAAAAATTATATGTAAAAAACTGTGTCTTTACATTCTCCCTAGCTCAGGTCTTTGCATCCCTGAAAGCCACAACACAAACTAGGGAAACAAGTGGGGGTATTGAGCATAAATCTGAGCCTCCCGTTCCTATGTTCTCTCCTGGAGGTTCTTGTGTTGTCATCGTACGCACACAAGAGGTATTAATCACCCATTAAGGACTCTCTCCTATTGATCCTCAATCTCTACTGGAGCTTCCAAAAACGTCTCCCCATCGTCGATGTCTATTTCGCCCCAGTCAATGATGTGTGAAGAATCATTTATGTATCTCCTCAGTTGGGATACATAGAAAACGTTGTGCACCCAGTGTAATTGAGGGGAAGAGCTAGGTCGTATGCCACCTCTCCAACTCTACTGAGGACCAAGAAGGGTTCGATGAACCTCAGATATAACTTTCCATTCCGTCCAAATCTCCGCAAACCTCATCGAAATGAGACCCGTAGGAATACCTGGTCACCATCCTTGACCTCAAGAGGTCTATGTCTACTGTCAGTATACGACTTTTTCCAGCTCTGTGCCATCTTCATCTGCTCCTGGATGATCTGCACCTTCTTCGTGGTAGCCCATACCATCTCCGGTCCCATGAGTACTAACTCCCCTGGGTCAGTCCAGCATTGATGTGATCTGTAAGGTCGAACGTACAATGCCTCGAATGGTGCCATACTGATAGTAGAGTGATAACTGTTGTTATATGTGAACTTCACCAAAGGCAAGTGATCCTCCCAACTATGGCTGAAATCAAGGATGCTAGCATGCAACATGTCCTGAAGGTTCCGAATGGTCTTCTTAGTCTGACCATCCATCTGAGGTTGGAAGGCGGTTCTCAACTGAAGTTCTATCCCGAACACCTTTTGCAACCCCTTCTACAGCCTGGAAGTAAAACATGCATCATGATTAGAGACAATCGTTTAAGGCACTCCATGAAGCCATAAAATTTCCTATATGTAGAGGCATCTCAATCCCTCTATTGATCCCTGCTCTCTTATTGGTAAGAAGTGCGCCAACTTGGTGAGTTGGTCAACGATCACCCATATAGAATCATGACCCTTGTACGTGCATGGAAGTCCTATCATGAAGTCCATGGTAATTCCATCCCACTTCCACTCTGGCACCTCTAGTGGCTGAACTAAGCCTGCTGGAACCTGATGCTCTACCTTCACTTGCTAACAAGTGAGGCACCATGAGACAAACTCTGGCACTTCTTTCTTCATTCCCATCCACCAATGTTGACATTGAAGGTCCAGTTATATATTTGACACTCCTGGATGTACCGCTAAAGGGGTGTATGGAACCCCCTCAATAGTTCTGCCCTAAGTGCCACTGGTACCATAGTACATCCTCTGAAGAGGATAACATGCTCCCCACCTTCAGAAAATCCATCAGGTCCATGTCCAATGGATATCTAACCACGTTGAGCCTTGCAATCATTGTCCCCAAGCTGCACCTCCCTGACTCGCTGAAGGAGTGGGGGAGTGATTGTTTGAGACTAAATATAAGATTCTCCATCTCGATCCACATAGGATATCCACAAATCGGCTAGCTACTTCATCGCCTCACTCAGCAAATGTATAATAGATCTCCTAATGAGTTCATCTGCTACTATGTTCCCCTTCCCAGGAGTATAGACTATCTTGAAGTCATAGTCATGTAGGAACTCAATCCAATGCCACTATCTCAGGTTCAAGTCCATCTGAGAGAAGATATACCTAAGAATCTTATGATCAGAGTAGACTGTAAAAAATTTTCCCATAAAGTAATGTCGACACATATTCAAGGAGAAGACCACTACTGTTAACTACAGATCATGGGTAGCATAGTTATTCTCATGTTGTCTTAGCTGTCGAGAACCATACGCGATCACTACTCGCTCCTACATCAGGAAACATCCACGCCCGGTCCTAGATGTGTCACAGTAGACTAAGTACCCCACACCCTCCTCTATAAGCATCCATATGGGGGAACTTGACAGTCTCTGCCTCAGCTCCTAGAAACTCCCTGAGAATCTCTCCTACCAAACGAAGTTTTTCCCATTCTTTGTCAATAATGATAAGGTTTTTGCATATTTGGAAAAGTTAGGCACAAACCTCTGGTAGTAACCGGACAGACCGAGGAAACTCCACACCTTCGTCACACTCTTGGGTGGCTCCCAAGAAAGTACAGCCTTGATCTTCACTGGATCCTCCGCAACTCCAGCCTCTGAGATGACGTGTCCCTGAAAGTGAAACTCTCAAATCCATAATTGGAACTTCGAGAGCTTACCATAAAGCTAGTGCTCTCGGAGTGTGTCCAGAACTATCTGCAGATGACAGGCATGCTCCTCCTCCATCACTGATTATATCAAGATGTCATCAATGAAGACTACAACAAAGTGATCAAAGTATATCTAAAATATTTTTTTCATGATTCCCATGAACATTGTTAGGTTTTTGGTCATACTGAATGGCATAACCAAGAACTCATAATGTCCATACCGAAATCTGAAGGTCGTCTTCTGTACATCCTTGTCTCGTACCCTGAGCTGGTGATAGCCAGATCTGAGGTCTATCTTTGAAAACTGTTGTGTTCCCTTCAGTTGATCAAAGAGATAGTCAATCCTCTGGAGTGGGTACTTGTTCATCACGGTCACTTGGTTCAGGTGTCTATAGTCTACACAGAGTCTCAAACTCCCATATGCCTTCTTGGCGAACAAAATTTGGGCTGACCAAGGAGAAACACTGGGCTTAATGAACCCCATACTCTGCAAGTCCTCCAACTATACTCACAACTCTCGAAGCTCCACAGGATCTATCTGATATTCTGGTTTATATATCGGTGTCATCCGGGGGTATAATTTTATATAAAATTTCACCTCTCTATGAGGAGTTAGACCAAGAACATCATTAGGGAAAACATCAACGTAATCATCCACCACTATAGGATAGCTTGGACTCTCAAAAAAAATTCACATAGGGTAAGGCTATCCAACTGATGTGTGATAGGATGCACCCTCTTCAGGTTAATTCCATCTTGTGCTGCAAAGGTTCCCTTCTCATCAGTGAAAGAAAACCTGGTCCCATCCTCGCAGACACACCAAACTTTGTGCCTAATATAGTCGATCTGAGCATGGAATATAGATAACCACTCCATACCAAAGATGACATTGTAAGGCCTGGACGCCGCTATTAGAAGATCCCAGCCGAAGCTCTCACCTCCTAAAGCAATCTCACACTAATGACACCGGTGTTTAATCATCAAATCCTCTCCCGTAGGAGTCTCTAGTCGTAAGGATCGAGCCAACATCTCCACCAGAATCTCTGAGATCCGAACAAAGGTCATGGTAATAAAATAGTGACTAACAGCTATGTCTATAAGTACTGCAGCTAAGGTGGATTAGAGACATATCATACCACATATCATCTCCGAAGAGCGGTGGTCGTAGGCCTCAACTTCCTGGAGCTGAGCTCGTCCATGTCCACCTGCTCCCTATGGTCGGGGTGGACCACCTGGAGGTGGTGGCGATAGAACCTCGAATCACTGCCCACCACCTGTTGCATTTCCAGCTCCTCTACCACGTCTGACTCCAGCATACGGAACTCCTTGATAAAATCTTTACCACTTCCCAGGAGGTCCTTAGACCGTATGTTGGTTGTTCGTACTGAAGTTCGGGCAGTCGCGTGCCATGTGAACCTGCCCGCCACACGAGTAACACTGCCTGCTCATTGCCTATCCTGCTCTGTCTCAAGAGCCTCACACAACCGACCCTATATCATGCGGTCGTCCACCTGTAGGTATGGTCCTCTTAGACCTCTGCATTATCTATCTACGTCCATCTACTGATGAATCCACTATGTGATGTTTGGTGGTGGGTCTCACTGTGGGTGACTGCTCAGCAAGGAAACTCTCCACTAAGAGTGCTTGCTCTAACACCCCCGCCTACGTCTGGATGCTAAGAGAAATCATCTAAGATATAATCTCCTATCTGAGCCCCTTCTAGAAGCTCCAGGACCAGAAGAAAGGGTCTCTCACCATGTCAGTGGAGTAGCGCAAAAGGTCGGTGAACCTCGCTGAATACTTAGCCACAGTCATGCTTCCCGGCTTCAAGTGGAGAAGCTCCTATATACGCACTAAGCATAAGGTAAATGGGATGAACTCTGCCCTAAACAGGCTCTTGAATTCCACCCAGATGAGAGTGACCACATCGTGAACCTGGAGCATCAAGCTCCACCATCTTCCCACTACTGCCTAAAGAAGAATGGTGGCAAGGATCACCATGAGATCAGCTGGTGTCCCTACCAGTTGAAAAACTCTAACCACAGCCTTCATCTAGTCCTCAGCCACTTGTGGATCCATCTCGACGTGGTACCTCGATGGCGTCTGGAACTGAAACTTTTGCAATGCACTCAAGCGACGTGCACCCTCTACTACTGGGGCTAGTGGCACCGGCTTCCCAATGGGTAGTGGTGTTACTGGTACACCACCTGATGGTACAACTGCCCAAAGGGGGCCTTACACCGAAGCCTCATCGCTCGGTGGGATGTCATCATGTACTCTACCTGGAACCCTAGATGGTTGTCTTTTTAGAAGATTCCTGGAAGGAAATAAGTGTGCCACCATCATTAAGTTATACCTAGTGAGCTTACTCAAAGTGATCACAAAGAAAACTTTTCAGAACACACACGCAATTAGTGTTTTCATGCATAGAGTTAGAAATCAGAAGTCTGGGTCCTAGTGTATAGATACGTCGTTTTCTGCACCAACACAATATTACCAAAACTGAAAACCACACTCATAACACTTAACACTATTACCAATTAAAAGATCAGAGTCCAGGTTATTCAGTAGAACTGACTCCTCTCATACCAATTTGTCACGACCCATCCCCTGGGGCCCGTTTCGTGACTACCCCAAGCCCGCCTTCCAAAGGCTAGGGGCTGGTGACTAGCACTAGAAAGGAATATTCCTAAAAACAAGAAGGCATTTCCTTTAAACCTACAAACTCACACAATCCAAGAACATAGAAAGATACAAGAACAATGTAAAATATAAAGTAAAAAGGGTGTGTAT
The DNA here is from genome assembly GCA_963277665.1 of Viscum album. NCBI lineage: Eukaryota > Viridiplantae > Streptophyta > Magnoliopsida > Santalales > Viscaceae > Viscum > Viscum album. The sequence goes on from OY728127.1 coordinate 324,899,952, forward strand.
AGTAAGTAAAGGGGCCAGAATGCAATCCCAACTGGAAAGTACAAGTAAAACTGAAAATAGATCCTATGAACACCCTCCAAGGATCCTACTTGAAGGGTAGGTACATCTCTCGGACAGTTGTCTCTGCGGTACACCTCATCCAAGGTCCACCTCCATTAGCCTCTAGTCCTAGTACCCTCAACCTCGATCAGTGTTCTCCATCATCTGCACAAGACATAGCAAGGTGCGGGCATAGCCCGTGCAGGGGTGAGTATAACGGTACTCTGAAGGCTCCACGAGACCCCCAAATGTCTCTCAAAATCCACAAAGGATAAACCAGAAATTAAGACCTCAATCTCAATGCATGAAGCAATATTCATCAACACTACATAGTTATATGCCCATACATATACATGATTTATCAATATATACTCATCTCACACATGGGGGAATATTAAAAAAAAGGTAACACCACGAAGGTAGAAGTACCACACAGGTAACACCATGAAGATAAAAGTACCACACAAGTAACCCCACAAAGGTAAGTACCACAAAGGTAACGCCATACTGAGGAATACCAAGAAGGTATCACCACACAGAAGTGTACCACAAAGGTAAGGACTCAAATCACACTAGGTATAACTTAAGTATGGAAGTATATATGATTAGTTGTATTGCTAGATGATCTTACTTCATTGAGAGGCTCTGTTGTTGACCCACATACGATCTAAGATCACCCACACATGATCTGAAAATGACCCACATTGGATCTAGAGATGACCCACACAGGATCGGTATGCACTGACCCACACAAGATCCGAAGATGACCCACATAGGATCTGGAGATTCTTCAAGTACAACCAGCCACAGGGTTCCCGCACAAAGCATTCTTGATTATAAGAGGTTCCTATCCTCAAGCCATTGGACAATACTTCAACTGCCATGAAGTCCCATGAAGAAGTACCACGAAGGTATATCACAACAATAGGGTCCCAATGTGATTGACGGCGTGTCAATCGGACGCCCAGTCTGAATGTTATTAGTGATTTCGTTCTGAGGGCCCAGTTGGATTCGGGTCTAATCCAACCCGACCATACTCAAAATTTATCCAAAACTCAAGTGGAGTATACCAAAAGGACTTTCTTGATCCAAGGATCTGGGTTTCGTAGATGATTCATAAAACGGATGCCATGTTCTCCAGATATCGCCAAAAAGGCATATCTAGGTCCAGATGAGCCCGGGTCCGGTCTGACCCGGTCGGACCTACCCCGCCCGACCCGGCTTGAGCCAACCCAACCCCGTTCGAGTACGGCCTAGATGGGATTGGCCGCAGTCTGGTCTGTCCCACAAAGGGGGCGGCCCGGCCCGCTCGGTGTGTCCAGCTCGGCTGGGTGCAGTTCGCCCGGCTGGGTGCGGTCCGCCCGGCTGGGTGTGGTTCGCCGTGGCGGGGCCCTCCCTATCCGCATCAGTGGGGAGACTCCCCCTGGTATTACAAATGGTCCATTGGACCATTCAGCTTCGACCAAACCGGTGGCTCCAAGTGGCGCCGCCTGCTGGCTTGTGGGACCCGCCGGAGGGGTCCCGCTCAGCATGACGCGGCCAGCCGGAAAACCGGTTGGCTCTCCTACCAACGGTGCAACTGTGCTGTTGTCCACCCATGGTCAGCCAAATGTTGGCTGCCCTCTGGGAGAACCACTGTGACTAAGCAGTCGGAGCCCTCTCCTCTACCGGCGGCGCAGACACGCGCCGCCCTGCCTCTACGCGGTCGGCCAGTGTGTCAGCCACTCTCCCATTCTCTACCGCGACCGACGAGCCACGACCTCCTCTGCTCCCGATGGTGCAGACATGCGCCGCCCCAGTTACTCATGGTCATTCGGCGTGCCGGATGCCCTCCTCCTCCACCGCCTGGTCGAACCGCAGTCAGCCGGTTGTCGGCCGCCCTCCTCTTCCGCAGTTCACCGCAGCTTTGTTCTAAGCCCGAAAAATATGAGAACTGCATATTTGTGATCCTTGGATCGAGATCTCTATGTCCATATGTCTTTCTCAACAAAAAATTGTGTTTTTATCACACTTAATTATTTGGCATTGAAGAACGCACAAAGAACGCACGAAAAATAAATAGAAAAGATCATGGTATTTTGGAGGATCGATGACCGTGTTTGTTTTCCCATCATCGTTGAGAATTTATAATATAAAGAATCAAAAAAAAGATAATTATCATATCTCAAAATAAACCCCTACCTCATTTTTTCATTGGAGGTGGCGCGAGGAAGGAGATATAGACGATGAAGACGTCGACGTCCGTCACTCCCACAACACGCTCCAAAGACAGTTCCTCATTCTTTATTCGGAAGATGTTCTTCATTGAAGGAGGTTCCTTACTGGTTCATGTTCTTCCAAGTTCTCCCAATTCTCCTATTCGCCAATGATCCCCCACCATGAGAGGTGAGGATCCAACTTTAATTGAGTTAATTTTATTAATTCAATTAATGTTGGAACATTATTGGGGGGAATTCTAATGGTTTCCTCACATTAAAGGGGAGTTCGGGTGGTCCCCACCACTAAGATTCAAAATGGTGGTTTCAAGAAAGAAAAATAAAAATTTATTTATTTAATTTTTCTTCTCCCATGAAAATCCAAAAAACTATCCTCCACCCTTGACCTACTACGGTCGAGGTGAAGGTCTCCTTAAGGGAATATCGGCGCTGCGAGTTCAACGGTGTCCTCATATTTCAATTTCGGGCACCGGTTCAAAAGTTACAAAAATGCCACTCACATGTTCATTTAGCATACCTGAAAAAAAGTTAAGAAATTCATTCTGGGTAAACTGGGCATTGGAATCACACGCCATCAATTTTTGCAGATTCATAATATTTCCATATATTTAAAAAAAATTACATGGAAAGATTCGGGTCTTTTCATATTTTTAAAGTTATAATTATTGATGTCAGTTAAGACATGATGTTAAAAATTATTTTTCATTAGTGACGGTTATCCTCTATTTGGTGAGGGTATCCACAAGGATCGTGTCATAAAGTAGGGAAGGAATACTTGTTGGCATCCATGGGTTATAGTAAGTGCCATGTGTTTCACAACCTCCTCATTTTCCATTATATTATTATCGTGGGTTCATATACTTTATTTGGAGGTTTGAGAGACTATTACTATATTTCTCCTAGTGAAATGGAATAGATCCCCCATGGTTTGTGAATCTCCATTTTGGAGTTCCTCGTGTGTTGTCCAAGTAGACTGTTTAGGTTGTTGATAGATTGCGTATCCCATCATACACTAGTAGATGGTTCAAAACTGAGTATGTATAGGGTATCCACTGGGGTTGTTTAAGACATTTCCAAGACTATTATCCTATATGTTCTATTACTATTTAGTGGCATTATGCTTTCATGTTATCTTTAAATATACTTGTTTATATGTATGATACTTCTTTTTCTTCATACATTGACCTTTAATATCACGTGCTGCTTATGTTTAGTTTTGGTCTTCCATGTTTATGAAGTTACCTGGTTTGTGGTTTTCATATGGATTTTTCTGAAAACTAGGTTTTGAACATGGAGACCATGATTTTTTATGAAAACTAGGCTTTGTCTATTTAGAGGCCATGATTTTTTTCTAGATACCACCCATATCCTATGATTATGAATCACTACTATTGAGATAAAGTCCTAGAGAGTAACATAAAAAATTTATCCAGAAGTTTCAACAATTCAAATGAATTAAAGTTATAGAGGAAGTGGGTCCCATGTATATGGGCTGATGAATTCCCAGATGTGAATGATCACAAGTAAAATAATTAAATAGATTAAATTATATTTTATTCATTATAGAATAATAATAATTTAATTTCTATCTTAAGGTATCCATAGGTTATTTATGTATAAATAAGAGGATATGAGAAAAAATTCAGATGAATATTATTTATTCATGGTACAATAAACATATTCAGAATGAACGACATAATTTTTTGGTTTATATTTCATCATGTAAAATATGATAATTTCATAAGTGAGTTACGAAATATCTATGATACTTATGACAAGATAACTCAGTAATTATTGGATAAAGAGGTTGTTTTAAGTGGTTTACATTATTTAAGCACTAAAATATAAATAGGGGAAGTTTAACCTAACTAGTAAAGTTCATTTTAGACCCAATAACAATAAGAGATATCAATTTATAAATTTAAGTCCTCTCAGGTATTATTTCAATATCTAAATAGGGAGATAAGAGAGAAGAATGAAATTGGATCCATTCCTCCTCGGATTGATATTATGTTCTTTTAGTGGTCATATGGGCATCCTAAATCTCTTGAATCTCTTATGGTAGAAAATTTTGGTTCTATAATGTTGAATTAGAAGCTATGGTACATGTGTGGATGATCTAGAGGATTTCTACATTGTATCCTTAGAGTAGTGGTGATCTATTGATGATAAAATCGTGTTAGGATCACGTCATACAGCCGAGGTATCATTTTTATTATTTTTTTATTATCATCATGATTAAATTATTCCAAAAAAGTTACATGGGACAATTCTAGAACTAGTATGACAAATCTAATGTTATGACATAGATTCAATAGAAAAAATTTGAAATACCTGTTTTAAACCCATAGGTTGTACCCAGATTCCTCCGATAATTATTATTAATTACATTATGAATAATTATATTATTATCAATTTTTAATTGATAGAAGTAATAATGAAATTAATAATTATTATTCATTAAATTATATATTATTATTAATAAAATTACTAATTAATAAATACTTTATGCCAAAAAAAGATACTATAAATGTTCAAAGTTGAGTTTGAAGCCTCATTTTATTCAGGGAGGGGGCTCTAATACAAATAAAATCTTACAACAGGAAATATAGTGATGAACTCGGAGAGACTCGAACTCAAGACCTATATAAGACCCACAGGGGTAGCTACCAACTGAGCTGCACCCTAGGGGAAATTATACTATAAATTTTGTGTGTTGAAATAATACTACTTAGTGCCATTTAAATTATTATTTTTATTTTAACACAATTAATTTTATTTTAATTTTTTTTATATGTTTCAAATTTAAATTTAAATTTTTATTTACATTGTATTTATAATTTATATTTTATAATATTTTTATTTTACATGACTAGAACAAAATTTGTTCTATATCATTTAACAAAACTTGTTATTTATTAAAAAATCATGTTTTATGGTTTTTATCCTTTCATTTATTTATTATTTTTTATTATTTTTTATTCTAATATATATATATATATATATATATTAATATTTTTTATGTATACTATCTTCTCTTAATCATTTTTGTAGAAAATATATTTAAGTTAAATTTTTCCACTATCCAAGTAGATGAATTTATAACCTTTAAAATATAAGGTATAAATAAATTCTAAATGAAACCTAAAATATAGGATTGACACATAAAATTACTAAAAAAATTACAAAAATGATAAATAAAAAATTAAATGGTATATAAAATTATTTTTAAAAAAATAAATTTATATATTAAAAAAATTATACATATAACATTTTTGTACTTGAAACATATTCAAAAATTAAAGGTTAAATTACTTGATAAATGATTATTATTTAAGTATAATAATTCAATATACTAAGTAATATAAAAGAAAAAAGAAAAAACATTAAACATAATATATTTAAATTAGGAATAAAATTTATTAATTTCAAAAAAACATTATGTTTAATAAATGTATTACTATTATTAATTGACTTTTTATTATTAAAAATCAAAACAATTAATGACATCAGTAGTTAGATTTTAAACTCCAAACACATACCTTGGAAATTTTATTAAAAAGTAAAATTTTGTACAAAGGTGTAAATAAATTTATCTAAATGATTGAAAACACTCCTCAAAACCAAGACGTGTATTTATGAGTCAATAATCCACCAAATAAAACTACTTCAACACATTAATTCCAATTTTCACATCCAAAATGCTCAAAATATCATCAATAATGCATGAATCTAGATAATCCAATTTAACTTAGCATCATCATTTTACATTGAAACTATAGTGGAAAATAAATAAAGTCAATAGCATAATTCTATGCACAATAATATAATATTTCTCACTAAATCAATAGTACTATTGAAAACCACACTCATAGATTTATAGACTATAACCACCACCAAACTAAAATAATATCATCATTATTCCCAACCAAACCCCACAAGCAATTCCACTATTAGAAACTCATTCATCCAAGCATCCATCGTCATCAAGGAAAATGCTCCAATTTTAACAAAATGGATAAAAGATCATTTCCATATTTCTTTAAATAGGTAGATTAAAACATAGATAATAGAAAATTGAATATGAAAACACATGTCATCTCCATCAAAGATTCACTTTCACTAGTAACAAACAACCATCGCAAACTTATGTTTCTTATATCTTTTGGGACACCTCTTACTCTAGGTTTCCATTTTTAATCATAATTAATTATTGATTATAGGGTTATTTTCACCTTTAATCCCATATTTAAAAATATTATTAACTAATATTATCATATAATCATTTGAAATATTTAAGTCTTGATCCTTTATATGCATGGTTCCCCCTCCAAATTTGGGAGTGTAAGTGTCATGTGTCTTAATAAGGGTGTAAACAGTTTTTTCACTTTGTTTAACAGTCGTCGATATTATATGTGTCATCCCCATTATATTACCCACTACCATAGTGTTTTTAAGTACTGGTTATTCATATTAATCCAATTCATGAATTATAATATAAATATTAGGTGTAAATAATTCTTTCTCAAAAGCTAAACCAAAAATCTTATGATTAGACTCATAATTATCAGACTGAAAATGTGGTTGTTTATTGGGATAAACAATTGATACCTTAGGGAAATTAACTCCCATGTCATGTTTAGAAGGTATATTTACATCCTCTGAAATATATTTTGAAGTAATATCATATCAAGGGGACCATTGATCGTTCCGATTCTTGTTTTTTTATAATAAATCATAGTATTATTTTCCATAGAATTTTCCATGATCTAGTAGGTTTTCCTGTAGGTTTAGAGAGACCTTAGTATGTTTCTTTCCTTTAAGCCTTATTGTTTGGTAATTATTCATAGAAAAATATACTCCCTTGACTTACTCATTGATTTATTCTTTTGATATATCTATTTTAGTCTCATTTTTATTTTCTTTACTGGTTTTCTTGATGCCTTGTACATGTTGGTTCTTCAGTGTTGTGTCGGGTTTATTTATGAGTCCATCCTATTGGGTCCACTTCTAATTTTGGAGCATAATATTGGAGTTAATTATTTTAGGAATTGATTCATGTATTTAAAGGATTCTTCTATTATAATGATAATTTTCTTTATTTGGTAACTTAAACTTGGGTTCTTTTATGGCCAGAAACCACCATGTAGACAAGTATCCAATTGTAGGAATATTTCTTTGGGTAGATAAACAACATAAGAAATAATATGTTTCCTTTTCTTTAAAATAGGATTAAATCTCGTGAATTTAAAATATAAAAATATATATTTTTTGTATCATTTTTATTCTCTAAATATTCATCTAGAGTGAAATAATAACCCCCCCTATGTGTAAGAACACCATCAAACCATGTAATTTTTATTTATTTTTTTGTATTTTATTTTTTATTCATGTTTCTTTTGATGTAAGTGAGTTCGACTACCCCAAAAACGTGGTGTTAGAGCCACTAGGGTAAAAATGGAAAAAATGAGACTTTTTTATAGTTGTAATATACATGGTGTTCTGAATATTTTGGAATCATGGTTCTAAAAGATACTATAAATAAAATTACAATGGAACAAAAGGTATTGAAAATGGAAAAAATGATATTTTCATATTCAATCAGAGTTTATTTCAACTATAGGGTGCTACAGTATCTCCATTTCCATAAAAACACTATTCATACCAGTGGTGACGTTTTTTATGACTATTCTGATGTGCCATGTTAGCATTACATCATCTTTAAATATTGACCATTTATAGTGTATTATCCGTAAATTGGTAAATAGGGGTATATTTTCAATTATCCAAGAGTTTATTCCCACTATTTCAATCATGTCAAACACATCCACACTGTTAGATTTTTAAGATTCGGACTAAATTAGTGGAGAAAAATATTAGCAATATGATTAAACATACCACCTTTAACTATGATATCTAGAAACCCAAAATGGTGGTTCTTATTCATATTAATTATTTTAGTAATCCCATAATGTAGACCACTAATCCAATTACAAATCCATTAAATAAACCTATGAGATATTTTCAATCGGGTCAAAATAAATCTATTAGTTCACCATTAGTTGATGAAAAGTATGTCATGATCAATAGGAAATGAACTCCTCAAATTAAGTAGGGGAATGACAAGTTTATATTCTAAAATTTTTTAAATGAACATGTTTTGTTTGGTCTATATATAAAATTCAAAACAGTTCACATAAGGATAACCACACAAAAAAATACAACCTAATATGATGAATTTTCTAACTAAATTAAAATAATGGAAACAACATGTCGTGGTACCTGAGTAAGTTCTAAGGTATTTTTAATCAACTAAAATCTATGAAAATTACGGTTGCTGATGATATATAGGACCTTTTAATGTTTATGTCATTACCAAAAACATTTTACACACTAATTATTTCAGTTATCAACTTTTCTCCTAGAATAAACCTCTTTATGGAAATGGATAAGGATATAATACTAAATGAAGAAGAGAAAAATAAGTATGAGGTATGTACACTTGATTGATATGATCATGTCATTGAAATAAAAGTAAATTATAAATGTTAGGGTATAAGTATAATAAAATAAACTTGTGATTAAAAATAATAAAGGAAGAAGTAATCAAAATCCTAATCATGATATGACATGAAGTGACACTATTATGGAAAACTAAAACACTTCATCTAGGAGTGTCAAAATTTGAAGGAAGAGAAAAGTATTCAAAAAGGTAAACCATAAAAAAATGCATTATAATTATCAATGAGGATATAATTATTGTTTAGTAAGATTATTTAAGCCTAAAAAGTTGAGACTTAACATGGGTGATTAATTGAGGTTATTTCTAATATGTCACTAATCAAAGATATTTCCTCTCATATTACACTTCAAGGAGTTTTAGACATGTGAAAATGGAAAATTATGGTGTGTCAAAAATCACTAGTGTTGGAAATATTTTTTTGGAGACTAATATTAAATGAAGGTTATTTTTAAAAGATGTGTGGAATGTTTTTGATGTTCACCTAAAGCCAATATCCACTGAAATGAATCAATATAATGGATAAACCAGTTCATTTAGTGATTGAAAATCTAAGATTACCAAATTTAATATGGAAATTTTTAAAGGAAATAAATATACTTATCTCAACCTCATATATGAAAAACTATGTTAAGAAGAAATCAATGTATCCAGAAATGAGGTTCTTATAGAAGTGTGCGATAGGTGGCTCAATCACATAAGTGAGATAGGAATAAAAATTATTTATAATAAAATACTTATACCAAGAATTGAATGTACACTTTTAGATACTTTAATTAATTGTATCATGGGAAAAACACTATGTTCAATTTCATATTTATTTTCTATCCAGAAAAAGTGAATGTTTTTTATTTAATACAAACTAATATTTTCATGATGAGCACTAATTATATGGAAGGTGATTTTTATTTGTGACCTTAATTGATGATCACTATAAAATAATGTAGATTTTTTAAAAAAACTAAAGATCATGTACATGATGTTTTCAAGAAATTTTATATGAAGGTGGAAATAGAATTAAGAAGTTCGTTATAGTGTGGTAATTCAGAAAATTGAAAAGATTATTAGGGATCAATTTAAGGAATGTTATAGTTTTTTCTGTCGGAATAGAAAAATTACTACAAATGATGCCTCATTATAATAGTTTTTCTAGGAGTATGAATGGAATCATCTATGTGATAGTCAAGTGTATACTCTCAAAAAAATATCCTAAACATTTTTTGGGGGAAGGAAATGAGAACTATAGTTGATCTGGAAAACATTTCTCCATTTGTAACACTAAATTTCAAAACAAGATAAAGGTTTGGGATAAGTAAATATATTACATATAAAAATATAAATGTTTTTTCGTAGAGGTAATTTCTACACATGATGAAATATGAGAAGATGAACTTAGATGAAAATGGAAAGTAATATATCTTTTTGAGATATTCCCAATGGATTTTAGTTATAAAATTTAGGATCCAATCTATAGAAGTATCATTAGAATAATATATGTGGTATTTCTTAAAGATTAGATCATTTATGATTTTGTAAACCTTAGAAGTTCAAAGAAGTTTTAGTCTGAGGAAATTACAGCCAATATGGAATGAGTATCACCACTGATAGTTCCAAATATTGTGAGAGATATTACAAAAACTAATGATACATCTCCATAGGGTAATATGTCCCTAATTTATAATTTATATATATCCATCATCTATTATTATTGATAAAATACCCCTGTAATCATAGTTAAATGGATCCACCAGATAATGAAAACCAAATAATAGATACTCACTACATGAGTATATTAATATCACTAGAAGGGCGATCCACATAGTTATGATGATGTGATTAGGAGCTACAAAAATATCAAATAGAAAAATTCAAAGAAATAGGATATGTGATCATTGAACAAGAACCATAAATTTTATTTGATAAAGTTACCATGTAGAAATAAGGAACTCAAGAATAAGTGGGTCTTCAGAATCAAAGGAAAAATGGAATCTTTCATCCATGATATATATCCAAGAGAGTTGTGAAGAGAATTTTTTAGAAGAAAAGTATTAATTTTGAAGAAGTTTTTTCTCCTATGATAAAAATTTATTCAATTAGAGTTTCTCTTGTATTTTAATATAGTCACAACATAGAGGTTTAATAACTAAATGAATAGACTACATTCTTACGTGGTGATCTTAATGAGGGAATTTATATGGAGCATCTATAAGTTTATATGGTAAAATAAAAATAAAACATGGTATAAAAACTTAGTAAAAATTAATATAGTATGAAATAAGCACTGAGGAAATGGAAGATGAAGTCTAACTCATTCATGAAGAAAAATCAGTATAAAAGAATGGCATTTAGTCACTATATTTTCGTTAAAATATATAATGGTTATTGAATAATTTTCTTTCATTATGTTAATGATATGTTTATTATTGTCAGAGATATCACCAAGATTGATAGGTTAAAGAAGTAGTCAACTAAAAATTTTGAAATTAATGAATTAAAATATACAACTCATATTCATTGTATGAATATAACTAGTATTTGGATATATCAAGAATTTTATATTAATAAGGTTCATCAAATATGAAATGTGATTAAGAAGGAACCAATTAGTACTTAAATTTTGAGTCACTTCAAATTCATTAAATGACAGAGTCCATAAATTGAAGAGTAGATAGTAAAAAATGGAAGAAAAGATACCTTATTAGTTATTAGTTAGTTGTATTGTATATATTATAGTGTGAACGATACAGATATTTCTCATGTTATTAGAGTTTTGAGTTGATTATTATCAAATCCAATAAAGGATAATTGAAAGTGGTTAGATGGATATTTACGTATCTCTGGTGTACATCCAATCATTATTAATACTTAAAGTGATAAATATTTTTTTTCAAGGATAAATATATGTAGATATGGTTGGATATATAAACAAAATAAAATATATATTCATGTGTTTGGTGATAAGTTTCATGGATATCATTACTTCAAAAGTGTCTTCCATTTACTACCATAAAAGCAAAGTATATCTAAGTTACTAAAGGTTTCAACAAGATTATATACCTGAAGAAGTTTTTATATGACCTAGGAAAAAATCAAGGGAATTATGTTCTCTATTATGATGGTTATAGAACTATTAAACTCACTGGAAACATAAATTTTCATTCCAATTATAAAAACATCAACTCTTGACATCACTGGATTCACAATGTATTAGAAGATAAATTATTAAAAATTAAAATAAATCCACACCAATGATAATGGGGTAGATATAATGATAAATACACTACCAAAAGATATTCTAGAATCCTATAAAGATACTTCATGTTTATTTTCTACCCCAATTTAGTTGGTATGGAGAAAATTGTGGGGGTCATACCCAATTGTTTTGTTTATTATTGGAGATAATTCAGGGAGGATTTTTTCACAGCTTTGATGGATTATTCTATTTAAAGGATGATTTTATTTAGTCAATAACCTACACAAGGATTCTTCCTTGGTTAGAAATTACCATGGATATTAGTAGCTAATAGAAGAATATTTCTTTGGGTACAGTAACAACTGAATAAAAAAAGTTTTTATTTCTATTTAAAATAGTAAAAAATATTATGAAATTATAATAATAAAAAACTCCCTTTTGTATCATATTTATCATTTGATGATCCATCTAAAGATAAATAATAACGAACCACAATATAATATGGGTATATTTATACAATCAAACCATTACATTCTTTGTGTTTTTATGTGTTTAATTTTCTATTTGTGGTTATTTCAGTGAGGGTAATTTTTGTTGCTCTAACATGTCTAAGGTGAAAATTATATGTTTTATTACTTTATTGATGTTGATCATGAGTACTAGAGTAGAAATAAATTTATTTTTGGATAGTTTCTCTAATATAATCATTTATTTATTTCATTCCCTTTACTTCTTTAGTTTATTACGTATTAAAAGCCTGTGACAAAATGGCCTTGTGCACATAGGTTAATTGACTAAATCATGTAAATCATTATTTTTTTTTACTACTTTCCTTTATTTTTTTATCAAACATGTATATTCTAAAAACTTTTAATTTGATGTTTATTATATAAAACATGTGGTTTTGAATACTCAAATCACGATATTAGCATTATTTATTCAGGATTTATTTTTCTATATTTCATCAACTCAAGATTAGTGTAAATTATATAATGCTTCATACTTGTAGTATTATACTCTTTATATATCCAATTAGTTATGGTTTGTAAATATTACAATATTAGAGTAATTTTTTGGTTTCTTTTAGAATATAAGGATTGTTAGTTTCTTCTTGTATAATTCTATATGTTTTTTTACTGTGGGTGTAATGTATCAGACCTATTTTACCTCATCCATTACCAAACTGGGTAGTTACATACTTCATTCATGCCTCCCTGGATTCCAAAGGCCACCAACTAGTGATGGGGGTTTGATATATGTGTGGGTAGACTATTCCCCATAGATTATGTGACCATAAATAATAGCATATGTAAAAAAATATCCACTATAAAAATTCATCGAAAATAAAAGATACATCATGATTACATGGAATAAAATAAACAATTATCATTATGTTGTCAAAAAATACACTACCATAATTTCATACCAATCATATAATCATAAAAAGGAAAACTCATGGTCCAGTCATATAAATCATATACCCACAAATAAACAAAAATAGAGATAACCACGAAACTAGTTTCGAGTTCTAGAGTGTTTGTATCTCCCATTTACAACCCAACATCCTAGTTCAGCCATCAAGCATCAACTCATTTATTTTATCCATAATTTCAACCATAAGATTTCTTAGGAACCCACGGGGCACAAAAATGGTGTGAGGATAACTTATTAATCCACACCAATGGTGAAACTAAACATAACTTTTTTATAGGCTCATGCTAATATGATATGATATATAAAATAAAATCATAACTAAATAAATCATTTTTTGTCCACGAGTTTCATTGACACCCAGGATCGGCCATACCTTCTTCATATAATTAAATTCTAGAATCTAAAAATGTCACATAGTTTAACCAATAGTTAGTAAGGTTTCTTCCTACATATCCCATAAAAATCTATAACAGCAACACATCCATCTCTCCTTGAAAGGAATTTCGTTGGTTAGCATTACACCCAATCTGAACCAGTAACCATACCTCAATTTCCACTGCACCAAACCCAAACCACATAATCATATACAAATCACATGTGGTAATTACTCCAAAATAACTGTCACCACCACTATCCATGTTTTAATTGAACCCATATCAAACCCTGATTCCCAAAAGTTGGAATCACACCCAACCCATCACAAAAATGTCATCTATAATCAATATCACAACCAATTATCATCATCAGTTAAATTAATTTTCATTACACTTTACCGACATTTTCATGTCACACTATGTTGTAATTACACCAAACCCCATATATATATCAAATCATGTTAGGTCCACAAGGTCGAATATCCTGAGAGGGGGGTGAATCCAGAAATGACATATTAAAACTTCTTCCCCTTCAAATATTGTTTCGTTGTTAAACAGAACTCAATTCTATCTTCCCCCCATAGTAATATATAAATATATATAAAATCATGTATAGGACACAAATATTTTAACTTGGTTTACCCTTAATTGGATACGTCCAAGGAGCATACAACAGCGATGTTTCGGTGTACCAAATTCACTAAGGATCACTACCAAAAATGAGTACAATGTTTATGCTAGAACTATTGTGCCCACAATCACTACCTTTACAAGGTTTTAAGGTATTATCACTACATTCCCAAGTTTAAATCCCAATGCCTCTTTCTATGGATCACTGCCGGTGTAAAGGTTCACCATCTTCCTCTTCCTTCGCTCACTGCTCTTGGAAAGAAATCCACTCACAGTTTATGGAATTGTGGGTCAAACACGGTTTATGGATATGTAGGTACCTTCATTTTCATCAATTCCTGAATCCTCAACTTCAGTTAGATGCTATATTAAAGTTACCTTTTCACCCACAGATTAAATACACCTTCTCGGGTGCTGCAAGGTACCAAAAAACACTTTCGCAAACTGATTTGAAGCTCTTGCAAGCATCCTTGTGAAAATCACGGACCACCTTGTTCCTCCGCATACTGTGTACTGGGTATTGTATGTGGATCACCTCCTCTGTGAAATGTTTTCACTTCTATGAACCACCCTTCACCTATGGAATCCCTCTGCCTTCGCTATCACGTACCGCCTCTGCGTATTGACTTCGCGAAGCTCCCCTACAAATCACCCTATGTTTGCGAACGGTTCTGTGTTCGTGGACTGCCTTAGCTTCTATAGACAATCTCCCCTCCATTTACTGGACTTCCTTCTCCATGTAATTGACTTCTTATACGTACCACATTCTTTGTGGGATACAGTTTCTCACAAAAACCTTCGGCAGAATTTCTTCTACACAAATCACTTCAACCTTTGCGAAATTCTCCATCGCGAACTTCTTTAGGAATTTTCCCAACTCCCAGAGCAAATAGTTAATCTCTGAGGATATTATATCTAAATTTAACAAGTGGGATTAGCTCTCCTTATATAGGAAAATATATATACAAAATATGTTAATCCATGATTTACCAAATCTTCGATTCAGTGTTGCCTCGATCAGATACTGATCCTCTTACCGAGAACCACATCCATTCCGCGAACCATTTTTCCACAGTGATCCGTATATTGCCTTTTCTACTACAAGATCAATCTCCTTTTCCGACAACAAGACATCCACGCACCACACCTCTATATACTTTGAACCATTTTCTATTTTTTTGGACCACTCTCGTGTACAGTTCCCATTTCCTGGTATGCGATCGTGAACTCTTTCCGGACATGGAACGCATTCCATGTCCTGAGCTCCGCATTTCTCTTCCTTTACTGATTTTATTCACCATTATTCACATAGTTCCATCCTATGAATAAAACCTTACATTTAAAACCACAAATTTTAAATTTTGAGGCTCAAAAATTTAGAAAACACTGGGAAACTACACTGCCTTAAAAACCTATCTTCGCCAAACACCAACCATACTCACTTGCGATCATTTGGCTTTGTCAACAAACACAATCACACCCAAAACATACTGAGAAGACACATTGAGGTATTTTTTCCCATAAAATATATATCACAATATAAGAATAAAAAATTCCATATATATATATATACAAATTTTCCCAAAGAAAATGCAATTAACATAGAGCATTCACGTAACACACATAGAGGATAAAGTTTTACAAGGATTGTAAACTTGCCTAAATTAGGTTTATATTCCACACTAGTTTGGTCTCTACATTCTAATATACTTCTCATCTCATTATATACAATTTATTTATTATCCTTTAATTCATCTCACTCATTTATTTAATTAAAACTAGAGTACCCAATGAGGCCCACTAGGTCAAGCCCAACTGGAGACACCCCTCATGGGTTCTACACTCATCATTTACATAATACCATTATAGAATGGAAAATACATTAGTGGCCTACACACTGAGAATATTCCTAATTAACACTAAAAACCCACTTCCATGTTAATTCATTTATTTAAAACCCAATAAATTGTGATTGGTTCCATTCTAGCACTAAAAAACAACATATTAATGGTGTTTTCTTATAGGTGGTTACGCACAACCCCCTCTAAATTTATTTTTCGTATAAATTAGATGGTGTTATGAAAAACCCCCACTAATCATTGAATTTATAGGAGGTTCACAACCCCTTATAAATTTTTTAGCATTATCTTTTTAATATTTGGTTGGATTTTTGAGGATGTTATGTCAAAACTGCCACTAATTTAATAATTAGTGGAACTATATATTAGGTTGAATTTTAGAGGTGCTATAAATACACACACACACACATAAATATATATTGTATTTTAGAGGCTATATATATAATTTAATTTTTTTAAGAAACTAGTGGGGGTTCATGAATCATCGATAATCTCTTTGATTAGAGAGGGTTTTGCATCCCCCATAATTTATGACATTATATTGGTTCATGAACCACCGTTAATCCCTTGAATTAGAGGGTAATTTCATCCCTTATTATATTTTTATTTTTTAAAATAAATATCATATCAATTCAAATTTTATAATATGTTTGTGTGTGTGTGTCTATATATATATATATATATATATTCCAAAAACACATTATATAAATGTATCTGAATACATTACAAACATATATATATATATATATACATTATATAAACACATAAAATAAATACTTATACACATAAACAAAAATATATGCATATATAAATATTGGTGTGTTTAATATAAATGTAATTATAAATATATTTATTCAGATATATAAATTTTATATGTGGTTTTATAAATATAATACATTTACATTATGATTTTTATTATAAATATATTATATTAAATACAATTTTCTTGTATATTTATTTATAAATACATTTATATTATATTATGTAAAAAAATATATAAAATATAGACAAAAATAAATAAATATATATATATTATATTATAAAAAATTTATTATATATAAATTTATATATATTATATAATTATATTATAATTTTTTTTGTATAACATATTAATTAAAAATTAATTTAGTAAATATATATAAATATATATCATATAATTATAATATATATTTCCAATTATATGAATGTATTTAATTTTGTGTGTGTGTGTATGTGTGTGTATACATGATATAATATAAATGTTTTCAATATAATATATGTGGGATATAAATCATAAAATGTATAAATGTATAGTATTTATAAAATCAACATATAATTTTTATAATTTAAAATATTGGTTTACTAATAATAATTAATAATATTATTGTTACCCAAACGAAAATATATAATTATATAAAAATAATTATATACATATATATACATATATATTTTAATTATATTATATCTATAAATATTATACGAATACATAAATATACACACACAAACAAACACAAATATAAATATATTTAAAAATATATGCATAAATATTTATTTATATTGGTAAATATAATTATTTATATATATTATATATACATATATATTATATATTATATATTATATATTATACACAAATATATATTATATATTATACAAAAATATATTATATATACAAAAATATATTATATATACACAAATATATTATATATACAAAAACATATTATATATAAACAAATATATGATATATAAACAAATATATATATATATATTTATATATATATTTATATTTTGATATAAAAATAAATATAATTTATTGTATATAATAAACATATGATAATTCATTATATTGGTTTGGGCGCATGGAAATTTACACAGGATTCTGGTTTCGAATCCTAGTGGATGATTTTTTCTACCTAAATAGGGGCGGAGAACAGACACATGATCAAGGGTGTCCAATCCGATTTTGGGGGTGTTGGGGCCTCAGACAAAGGTTTGTGATGGGGGTGTGTATTTTCGGCCTTCATGTCACACCCCCAGCATTGCTAATTCTTTTAATTTATTATTTTATTGACATTGGATTTTTTAGTAGAGGTTTGAGTTGAGTCTCGGTTTGAGTTTTTGAGTTTTTAATATTTTTGGGTGAGTTTTTTTTGAAAAATTAAGGTTTTTGGATTTTCAATAATTGGTTAAAAGTTAGAGAATAGTTAAGGGAAACTGTATGCCTTCGACCAAGAAACCGTGTGGTCATGGTTTGGGGTTTGGGGCATGAAGCACGGATTGAGTACGGTTTGGAAAACAATGCAACAAGCATGTGGTGAGGCTATGGATTTGGGCATTGGCGTTTGGAACGGTTGGTGAATGGTTTGGGAAATTGTGTGGACAAACCATGTAGGGTGAACTTTTTTCTAGTAGATAGAACATGGATTGTTCATGGTTTTCCAAACTGTGTGGCCTAACCATATGAGTTGTCCATATCATTAAAATTTTAAAATTACCACTTTTACCCTCTGATATATTATCCTTATTTTGGGATTTCCTCCCCGTCCTCAACGTAGGCGCGCCAGGGGGCTCCACAATACCCTATAACCTTACTCCCAAACCTCCTTTTATGCTACATGATGGTTTATAAGGTGAGTTCTTG
Organism: Viscum album; assembly: GCA_963277665.1. Lineage (NCBI taxonomy): Eukaryota > Viridiplantae > Streptophyta > Magnoliopsida > Santalales > Viscaceae > Viscum > Viscum album. The sequence continues at coordinate 324,918,834 of OY728127.1, forward strand.
CAGTTTTTTGTGGATTTATTACACTCATCGTCCTCCTCCCTTGGTTTCATTGTTTTCCTTGGTGGGGGTTATTCATTGGCCAAACCCTAAGGGTTAGGGTTGATGTGTGGAATGTTTTCTTGTATGTTTGGGTGTGTGGATTGTCTCTTGGCATTGATTATTACTTATCCTGAAGTTTTGTTTCATTCTCACATCGTTTTGGTAGGAGTTTTCGTCCATTTCCATTCCAACACATTCCATTTGATGCTTGAGCTTTCCTAAATGGTTTATAAATGTGATTTTCCAACTTTTTATGTATTTTTATGGATTATCTTGGTGTTACCATGATGTAAAATTGGTGTGAAATGGTTTTCAAATGGGTTCTTTATTTATTGCTATATTTTAATGCACACAAGGTGTTTATTAAAATTCCAAATGATCTTTTTAAGTGGAATTGTGTGTTTTGGGTAATGTTTACCCATGGTTATTCTTTGTAAATGTGTTTGAGTTATGAATTGGGTTTCTTATGTGGAATTGGATGGATATTAAGTTATGACACTTATGTGTGGTTTTTTGTATTGTTTATTAAAAGTAGGTGACATTTCTTTTTAAATGTGTTTTCAAAATTATTTGAAGTCCACATGTGTTGGAAAGTGGTTTTATTAAATAAATAGATTGTTTTACTTGTGTTCCACTTTTTATGGCTTTATAAATGTGTTAAATGGTTTGTGTGAAAGGTGAAAAAAATATTTTTAAAGTATTTTGAGGTGAGAACGTGTTTAAATTTTATTTTTTAAAAGAAATGAAACATGTTGCATGTGGAATTCTTTGTAGTTCACCTTGATTGAGTTTTGTGAAATATGTAAGTGATATGAAATGTGTCCTAAAAATTTATTTGGTGTGTGTATAGATTTTAAAGGTTCTTGGAACTTGGAAATGATAGGTTTCCATGTGTTTTTTACTTGTCAGGTTTTCTGAATGGGTTTTATGAGATAGAAAGGTGGGTGAAATTTTTTTCCAAATGTACTTGGGGCTTTGAGTAAATATGGTGATCGTTAAAATGTGTTCTCAAAATATTGGCCTTTTTGGAACTTTTTGGTCTGGCTTGGTTCATAAAATGATGTAAAGGAATGTTTGGAATTGTTCACATGAAGGTGGTTTTTTTTATATTGAATTTGTAATTGGTTTAAAAATGGAATTTTTGAACGCATTTGGATTGGAAATACTAAAGGAACAGTTGGAATCTTGTGTTGTCTTTGAAAAGTTGATTTCATTTGAAGTGATGTTAATACACAATTAGAACTTTTTAAAGTTTTGAAAATTTATTTTTTTATGTAAAAGTTGGTTTCCATGTAATCTTTGATCATTGGATCAATGTGAATTTTTAAAGTGGTCATTTCCTCATGTGCTTGTGATGCTCGACATGTTTATGTAAAAGTGATGATTTATATGATACATGAAATGGAAATTGATCACAAAGGGAATCTTGGGTATCTAGATGGGTGAACTAGAACTAGTACACTAGTTTATTCGGAAGTTGTTGGAGCCCATATTCATCTTGAAGGATTGACGCTACAACACTAACTAAACTTGTGATATGATCGAAGACCAGTAGAAATTTGGTTTATTACTCTCTAGTGTCTCATGAATGAGAACACTATTATACTGAAGGAAATTTAGATGAGATCATATCTAGTGTATCACAAATGGGAACACTTTTGGTTGTTGAGTTAGGGGATTTTTATCAATAAGGTATGAGGTTCTTAGTGTCCTACTTGTGCTAGATACCCGTAGGGATTTACCATGGTTCTCTATTTAGATAGGATACTTATGTGATGTGGTGATAACCATCAGTATATGGTGGACCTCGTCTATATTTTATTTTCAAATAAATTTATTTTGAGAAATGTGTTTCCTTGGAGTGTTTTCTTAGAGATGTTTAGAAAATTATCATGATTTACTATCTATATATTCTGATTATTTATCCTTCATGTTGATTATTTTCCTTTCTATTTGTGCCTAATTTTTTTGTTTCCATTACTTTCTGCATAGAACTTTTTGGTTGTCATGATTGGATCTTTATTTGGGTTTTGGTTTTGAAATGGGTTATGGAAAGTGGAATGGTTTTTGGAAAGGAAAGCTATGTGTGTTGTTTTAGAATGGATTTTATATGGAAAACATTACTCACCTACTGAAAATGTTTTAAAATATTATTTTACAAATGTATTTGAAACTAGTGTTTGTGGACTATTTTAGGAAAGTAAATTCATGTAATCCATGGTGATTTCCTACTAATTTGTAGTACTCTCACACCCTACTTGTACCATTTAGTGTCAATAGACCTGAGTTTTTTTGTAGGTTTAGGTCTGAGTTTCAAGCTTATGGTTTGAGTTTCCTTTGGAGTAGTTTTGTATTATTGTTATTCAAGAGAAAGAGGTTGTGTGTAGATTGTGGTATCATGTTTTGGTCTTAGTTTTATATTTAGTTTTTTTTCTTCAGTAGTTTTTGTTTTTAAATGAGTTTGTATATTTATTAATATTTAGTTATGGTTGGTAATCTGTGTGATCAGTTTGTTTATTTGATCCTGGTTTGTTTTAGATAAATCATTACCATTGTGATTATTTTTATGTATGTCAAGAGTTTCCAGCCTGTGGGGATCAAGAACGTCCTTCAGACCATGTCTTGGACCAGTTCAGGGGTCTAGTTTGATGAAATATTGGCTTGGTTCATGACAAAGTGGAATTAGGGTCAGACAACTTTATATGGGGTGTATGGTAGATTGTACATTAGTACTATCGGGACATGGGAGGGAGGTACATGAAGGAAGTAATGAACCCTTTTTCATCCTAATCCTTGAGTTTCCAAGGGTAGTTCAGGTTTTGAGTCTTTTTCTTTGTCTTTTGGATGTATGGATGAGGAATGACAATAGAGGTAAACTAGTTTCATGTCATGATCTCACATGGAGTAGTGACCCATGTGGAGACTAAGTACATGGTTCAAGGTCCACTTATTTATTAATGCTTACATGGGGCATGGCCCACTAACTATGTCATTGGGTTATGCACAATTACTAGTTCTTCATCCTGGTTATTTGATGTAAGTTATCTATTTGGGTTGGTTTTTGTTGGTGTGAGTGGATTCTCTAAAGGAAAATTGCTTTTAGGGGAAAGGTCTCTAAAGAGGAATTTTTTTTTGGAAAATCAGTTTTCAAAAGGTAAAATAATTTTTGAGTTTGGGTTTGGTTATAAATACAGAATTTTATGTTTGACTTAGATTGAATTTATAAAGGTTTGGGAGAATTTAGAGGAAAGGTGATTTGAAATTTTAGTGAATGGTTGTGTTTTATAATAAAATGGTATGTGTGACCCTTTGTTTTCCTTGTGAACATTCACATATGTGTAGGTATCCATGGAAAGTTCATGTTGGCGTGTGTGCAGGGATGATGTAAGCAAAAGTGGATGGATGCATATGTGATGGTTCATAGGATAACATTGGTGAGTATTTGGAATAAATAGTTTGACTTGTTTTCTCTAAAATTCTTTTCAATTTGGAAAAATTACTTTGTAAAATTGGATTTGGAAAGTGGCCTTGGAAGAAGGAAATTTTGAAAATTAAAATAGAAATTGTGATTTTTTTTTAAATAGGATTTTTTATTGTGTTTGTGATTTTCGGCATGTGATCTCATTTTTTGGATCAAGATGTTCTTTTTGATTGAATTTTAGGTTGATTTTGAACCTAATTTTGTGATATTTATGTTGTTTAGAATATTCCCCCCAGAAAGGTTCCCAAGGTTTCTAGTGGGTCTCGTTCTGTTTTTGGTTCTTCTTGATTATTTCCTAACTTTTTTGGTGATCGAGGTCCATTAGAGGAAGTGGAACAGATTGAGGAAGTTAAGAGTGTATTCAGTGTGTTGGAAACTCCTGACGTTTTGAGACTACATTCAATTTTTGATTTTTTTTGAGATTCTAGCTTGGATCATTGGAAGACGATTGTCCTATCATCGTTTTAAGTTGGGATGATGTGGGAAGTGTTTAAGACCACTTTCGTTCGATGTTTTATACCTGAGAAGGTGTGGATGAGCAAAGTTGGAGAGATCTTGAGTATTCAGCAAGGCCAATGAATAGTTAAGCCCTATGTTGATCATTTCAAGGAGTGAGTTCTCTCATCCGGTGAAGTTAAGGTTGGGAAGTTGGTGGATGTGGCATTTTTAGCTGAATTGGTTCTGGAAGTGCAGTCTATAGTGACTAATGAACAGTTTTCTCTTAGTGATCATAAAGGATCCCCATCTAGTGAGAGGTATATACTAGAGGACCATGTTCCTAATGAGTCTCCTTCAATGTTCCCAACTCCTCATTCTTCAGAACATTCTCTCATGTGCTTCCAGTATAGTTGGTTTGGGCATTAAAAGTCATCATGTCATAATAATCGGAAGACTTTTCGTCGTTCTGACCATTTGAGTCATCTAGAGAAATTCTGTAAGAAACATTTTCTGAGGAATGAGTCTTGATCAGAGGATTTCATCTCCTGAGTTTGGAGAAACAGATGCTTCAAACATCAAGGCTTCGTTCATAGGCTCTATAGTTAATCTTTTCAGGTAGTTAGGAATTTCTAGGGGTGTGGGAAACCTTGGCCCATTTTTTTCTCCTATATAGGGGTGGAGGTAGTTTAAGTTTCATGTTTTAATTTTCACTACTATTGTGAGTTCCCCCATATTGTAATAATCTTGTTGGTTTGTTTCTTTTTTAATTCTATTGTTGGTGTATTTTTAAATTTGATCCTTCAATTAGTTTTTCAATCTTGAGTGTGATTATCATTTTGGGGAATGGGTTATGGTTTCTAGAAATGTTCATTTGAGATATTCTTGAATCTTGTGGAGATGATGAATTATGTTTTTTATTTTATTCTTGGTTTGAGTTGTTCCCAGGGATTCACCCAAGTGTATAGGGTTTCTGGTTTGGTTTAGGAGCTCCTAGTTTTCTAGGTCTCCTTGTAGTGAGTTTCCAATGTCAGTGATGTTGTGTTGTATTTCTATGATGATCCTATTAGTTGGGTTCTTATAGTGGGGAGAACCATATTGTGTTGTCCCATTTTTCATCATGTTGAGGCTTCCTCTAGAATTGGTCGAGTGAGACTTGTAAAGGGAAGTTTCACCCCAAGGTTTGGGGTTTTGTTTAGATTATTTCAAATTTAGGACCAAGTTTTGTTTATCATCCAACCAGGGGAATTTTTGGGGGAAGAAAGTGTTTGTGTTGGGGATAATTATAACACCATAACTATAGAAATTATTTCAATTTATTATTTTCTTGATAAGAATCCTTTTTGAGGTTTGGGTTGAGTCCCAGTTCAAATTTTTTAGTTTTGAAAGTTTTTGGGTGAGTTTTTGTTTAAAATTAAAGGTTTTGGTCTTGGCAGTAGATGGTTCATGGTTATCACACAATTAAGGAAAATCGTGTGCCTTTTCAGACGAAATAGGTAGTTTGATGTTTGGGTTTTGGTGCATGGTGCACAGATTTCATACAGTTTTTAAAATCATATGGAATGCATTTCATGAGGATCTGGATATGGTCAATCGAATTTGGAATGGTTGGAACACGGTTTGGGAAACCATATGGGGTGACCTTTTATCTAGTAGAGGGTGCACTCTTGACAAACTTTTTACCAAACTATGTGGCATAACCATGTGATTTTCCCATATAATTAAAAATGTGAAATTTCCTCTTATCCCCTCCAGTGTTTTAACCACATTTTAGGATTTTCTCCCCTTTATTGACCAATTCCCACCAAGGGGCTCTAGAAAATTATACTCCCTTGCTCCGCAACTTCATTTTATTCTACTTTATGGTTTATGTGGTTATTTTTTGTGGTTTTTGGTGTATTTATTCCCCTCCTCTTCCTAATCCCTTGGTTTATTTTTTTCCTTAGTGGGGATTCTTTGTTGGATGAACTATAAGGGTTAGGGTTGATATGTGGGTTGTTTTCTTGGATGTTAAGGTGTTTTGATGGTCTCTTGGGATTGATTCTTCTTTCTCTTGAAGTTTGGTTGTGTTCACACAGCATTGAGGTAGCTGTTTCTATCCATTTCATTTCTAGAACATTATATTTGATGCATGATCTTTCCTAAATTGTTTATAAATGTGATTTTATTTCTTTTTGATGTATTGGTATGAATTTTCTTGGTGTTTCCATGAAGTAAAATGGGTGTGAAATGGTTTTCAAATGGGTACTTTATTTATTACTATATTTTAATTCACACATGGTGTTTTTTAAAATTCAAAATGTTCTTTTTAAGTGTAATTGGGTGTTTTGGGTGATGTATTCCCATATTTATGGTTTTGAAATGTGTTTGATTTATGATTTGGGTGTTGTATGTCGAATTGGGTTGAATTTATGGTATGAAACATATGTTTGGTTTGTTTTATTGGTTATTAAATGAAAGTGAATTTTTTTAATGTTTTCTCAAAATTATTTGAAGTGAACATGTGTTAGAATGTTTTTTTCTAAAATAAAGTGATTGTGTTACTTGTGTACCTCTTTTTTATACTTTATAAATGTGTTCAATGGTTTGTGTGAAAATTGTGAAAAAAATTAAAGTAGTTTATGGTTTTAATGTGTTTGAAGTTTTTTGTAAATAAATTAAACATGTTTCATGTGGCCTTCCTTATTGTGCACCTTGGATGAGTTTTGTGGAATATTAAAGTGATGTCTAATGTGTTCTAAAATTAGATTTTTTGTGTATATAAATTTGAAATGGGATTTTCCATTGGAAATGATTTTTTTCCATGTGTTATATCCTTGTAATGAATTCCAAATGGGTTTTATGGGTTGGAAAGTGGGGTGAAAGGTGTTTCCAAATCTTCTTGGTTCTTTGAGTAAATCTGGAGGTGGTTCAAATTTTTTCTCCAAATCTTGTCCCTTTTTGAACATTGTGGTGTGTCTTGGTTTATAAAATGATGTAAAGTCCCATTTGTCATTGTGCACATTAAAGTGGTGTTTTCATGTTGAATTTGGAATTGATTTAAAAAGGGTATTTGTGAATGAATTTGGATTGTAAATACTAAAGGTGTGGTGGGAATCTTGTGTTGTCATTAAAAATTTGATTTAATGTGAAGTGATGTGAATACCTCATTGGAACTTCGTAATGTTTTGGAAATAGATTTTGTTTATGAAAATAGTGGTTTCCTCGTGAGATTTGATCATTGGTTCAATGTGATTTGGGAAAGTTGTGATTTACATATGTTATTATGATGATCAGCATGTGTACGTGAAAGTGATGATTTATGTGATATGTGAACTGGAAATTTAAAATAAAGGGAATCCTTGGAATATAGGTGGGAGAACTATAACTAGTACGCTAGTTGATTTGGAAGAGGATGAGGCATAGATTCATCTAGTAGTATTGACACTACAACCCTAAATAAACATGTGATATGATCGAAGACCACTAAAAATTTGTATGATTCATCTCTAGTGTCTCATTCGAGAGAAAATTTTTGGACCACTGTAACTTTGGATAAGATCCTCTCTAGTGGCTCATTCATGGTAACATTGTTGATATTTGAGTTAGAGTATTTTTATCACTAAGGTATGAGGTTATTATTGTCCCACTTATGTTAGATACACATAGGGATTTACCATGGTTCTCTCTTGTGACATTATTCTTATGTGATGTGGTTCTAGTGATATTTATATGGTGTACCTCATGTATATTTAATTATCAGAGAAATTTATTTTGAGAAATGTGCTTCCTTGGAGTTTTTTCTTAGAGATGTTTCGAAAATGATCATGATTTACTATCTATATGTTCTGTTTATTTCTGCTATATGTTGGTTATTTTCCATGCTAGTTATGCATGCTTGTTTAGTTTCCTTTACTTTATATATAGAATTTTTTAGTTATCTAGCTTGTATTTGTGTTTAAGTTTTGGTTTTGAAACGGTTTGTGGAGAGTGAAACCATTTTTTAAAAATAAAAGTTGTGTGTTCTATTTTAAAAAGGGTTTTCTAGGGAAACCTTTACTTACTTACTCAAAATATATTAAAAGATTATTATATAAATGTATTTGAAACCAGTGTTTGTGGACTATTTATGGAAATGAAATTTATGGTCTCTATGGTGATTACCTACTAATATATTGTATGGTCACACTCGACTTTTACCATTAGGTTTCGGAAAACCCGAGCTATTTTCTAGGTTGAGGACTTAGTTTTTAGATTTTTATTTGATTTTCCTTTAGAGTAGTTTGGTCTTGTGGTTTTTGGTGACCAAGAGGTCATTTGGAGAACATGGTGGAAAGGTTCGGTCTCAGTTTTGTTTTTATTTCTGTTTTGTTCTATAATTGTTTTATTTGGACCAATTTTTATATTTATTTACATTCAGTTATTATTGGTTATCTTCACATTCAATTGGATTATTTTATCCAGGTGTTTTGTCTAAATCATTCCCATTTTGATTATTTTGATGTCGGATACTAGATTCCAACCCGTGTGGATCGGGAACACCCTTCGGGCTATGTCTTGGACTGGGTCAGGTGTCAGGTTAGATAGAATCCCAACTTTGTTCATGACACCATGGGAAAAGGTTGGGCAGGGGGTTCCTCTGGGGGTTGATGGTGGTGGGGGTTGTCCAAGGATTCCTTGGGGTGTCGATGGGGTTGTATATGGGTGTGTTTGTTTGTCTAGGGGGTGTTCCTTGAGGTATCATGATCTTTTTCAAAGGGTGGGGGTGAGGTGTAAATAAAAAAATTAAAAAAACAATGTAATTTAAGGGGTAGATATAGGATAACCACCCCTAAACTTCATATTTGGAAGTCAATTAGGGGCTGTTCCACCCACCCCAAAATTTGTATTTCCATTAGGGGCGGTTAAAACCGCCCCTAATACAAAAAGTTTTATTAAATATTGGGTGAATTTAGAGGGGGTTAAAAAACCAAACTCAAAGTTAACCGCCACTAAATATAGTTTCATTTTACTAATGATTTTCCAAAACCACCCCTAAGTATAGTAGGAGACCACTTCAGTACCACTTATAGGTAACCACTCTAGTAGTGGTTATAAGTAACAACTACTAATGTGTTTAGAGGGGTTTATAACCCCCTCTAAATTTAAAAACCCTCTAATCACCCTATTTTTCAAAGTTAGGATATACACACATGCTCAGTAGGTTATATGTATCGCATATCACATCTGAAACACAATAAACCATAGGTAAATGATAGGGACTACATATCTTGTCTTAAGAGAAACCTTCAAGTCGAATATCACCCTTTCATTCAACCTCAAATTCTATAAATTCAAGTACCTAACAAAAACCCTGAAATTAGGAATTTGTAGTGAGAGATGATGAAATAGTGCAAGAATAAAATAAAGTCCAAAATAAGAAGGATAAACTCACCATAAGTGACTTAATTTGATAAAAAAAACTTCTATCAAGAAATAAATATAATGTATCCATCTAAGGGATAAGTGATAGGGAGAGGGAATTCAGCTAGAAAGAAATGAGGGAGTATGGTGAGTATTATATTTTAAAGTTTTAAAAATTAATTAAAATTAACTAAAATTTAAAAAAAGAATACGGGCATAGGGTACCTAATCACTCATCATTGGGTACATGATACCCCACTGGATACCTGCTTCAGGATTACCGAGTGGAAGGGGACCCACCTGGAGCTATAGTCCGACTACCTACTCTGTCAGATGCCTAATAATAATCTACCACATACTCGGTGTCATCTGTTAAAAGACAGATATCCTATGATTGAGACTGTTTTTTTAAGTGACCCCCTCACACACTTCAAACACTTAAAATGATACAATATTAATAAGGTTTGTTTAAAATTTAATGTAATTCATACCTCATATAGTTTTGGGGTGTTAAAATATCCCCACTATTGGGAATCCCATCCCCTAAATGTTTCACTAAGCACTACTGAGCCTCATCAGAAAACAAATCAAACCACTATGACAGTATATCAGACACTCTCTCCCACATCTCTTCGTGGAAATGCGTTTGATTACACTACAATACCGCTCAAAATTTTCAACATTGATCTTGTGATAATGATCAAGATGGTTTATCATGAGCTAAGATATATAAAATACATCAGGAATAACATTATACTATTAACCTAATGTTAATTGATATTCTACTATGTTGATCCTCTCTATGATGTCAAACAAGACCATGAAATTGGGTACCAGTTTTCCCTACCTGTTAATTTTCAAATTTCCTATTCGTGGTAGAAACCAAAAAAATAACTAAGAACCAAACTAAAATTCTAGAGGAAGCTGTCATCAGTTTTCATATTGAAGGTTTTGGGTGCAATGGAATTTGGTCAAGTCCAATCCTAGTGATGATTTTTTTATTGAATCTGATGAATAAATCATAATAACTAGACAAAGAATGATATTTCTAACAATTATATGAAATGAACCTTAATGAAAAAATATTCAAACCATGAGAGAGAATATTTTACATTACCTTTATAATTAATTAAATAATCAGAAATTACCTCATTATTGAGTACATTCTTTAAGTTAGGTGTTGATTGATTGAACATCCGTACTTATCATACGATCATTAAAATGAGAAGATCCAATGTATAATCTCTCTAGTGGTGATCCACAGGGTCTCCTTGATCTTTCATCATAGTTGATGGCACTCTAAGAGCAGGAATTATGGTACTGGTCATCTTGAATCACATGAATCTGATCACAACATAACCCTTCATGATGAAGGATTTATTCTTGTTTTCTCATTCTTGAGAAGGATGAGGGGTGGAAGATATTCTCTGAAGATTGAGAGAAAACCCTAGATAAGTTCTTCATAAAGAAAATTATTTATAGGAAATAATTGTACACTACAAATGATTTCAACAATTACATAGAAATGATATCATTAGATATAAATAGAGCTAAGATTAGTGGATTGGGAATTTCACATATACCCTTTTATAATATCTTAATACTTAACAAACCCCACATTTAATGATAATATTATTATTATTTCCTTGACGTGTTCATGTCTTGTGGATAATAAAAATGTCATAAAATAAATTAAAATTTATTTATTTAACATATCATTTCCATTATTGAACACATAACTCATTTCTTTCACCTTCTTTGGCATTTATTTAACCTTTAATAATTAATATTATCCATTATATAGATCAATAAATATTATATCCATGATCTTGCTAATAAATATTTATTTAATATTCACCTCATATAAAAAAATGAATAAAAATTTGTGATCAATAAATATTGAATAAATATTAATTCCCAATCTTAAGAATAATATTTATTCCAATAATTAAATTAAAATATAATTTAACTAATACCAATAGAAAAAATAATTGTGTGACCCTCTTGAACTCTTCCTAAGTGGATTTAGGCAAGATTTCCTAAAGTCCAATATCAAGGTCTAGCAACATGTGAAGACAATAATATAAGAAAAATATAATGTCACAATGATGAAATCTATAACACCCTGAGATTTTATGAAATATTTTTTTCAAATAAATTTAATTTCTTTGAAAGATCTCATTTCACGCAACACCGAGTTCAAATAAATCGCGTTAAACTATTAAAATATTATTATTTAATAAGATAATTATCGTTTAGACGTTGGATTGAAAGTTATTGATAGGACTAACTAAGTTATAAAATTTATATGGTTCACACATGTATAAAATAAATTCATTGGTTATAAATTTATTTATATGAAAATAAAAAAAATTGAAAACAAAAAGAAATAATTTTATAAAAATTATTTTTATGCATGCAAATTTTGTTTGATTAATAAATTAAATTAGACATCATAAGTGAATAATTTTAATGAAGTTTAAATATTATATATTCAATAAAAAAATTTATCATTAATTTAATATTCTCTTCTAGTCTTAGGATAAAAATAAATCTATTTTTATACTTAAAAATTGTATTTTTTCTCAAATACAGTTTCATCATATTTTTCAGAAAATATTCAAAAATAATTTTTTCCACTATTAGAAACTTTATTTGAAATAAGAAACTTAATTTTATAAATTAACTTTTGAAAATTATCTTAGAGGTAATTTTTTATAATTTTCTGATGAGAATAATTTTTTAATTAATAGTGAAAAATACTGATTTTTATTAAAATTTTCTTTTTTGTTTAGAGAATTTAAAATGTTACATTTTGTTTTAAAATGGTTTTAAAAGTAAAATTAGTTAAATTATATTATAATTAATCCATTTTATTTCATTATAATCATTATTATTCTCAATTTTGATATAAAAACTTTGTATGCATATGAAAACTTTTTCTTTGGAAAACTACTTTTCATCATGTATTTGGGGTTTATTTTAAATTAAATTCTATCAATTATATTAATTGAATATTATAAAATTTATCCTATATGTAAAATAATAATAATTTATATTATATAATAAGGTCAAATTATTTTTTGTTCAAAGTAATAGTAAAATCAAAAAAAAAATTAATTACTAAGATCAAGGTTAAAATAGGGTTTTTCACATTACATATGCACAGGTAAAAATTAAATTTCAATACAAATAGGATATTTATTTAAAAAATCAGATTTAGTATTTAAAATAATTGGTTATAAATTATATAATAATTAAAATTTTATTTTTAGGCTTAAAGCATAAATTTTCTAGGTAAATAAAAAGGGACTAGTTACCTTGGTGAAAACTAAAATGGTAAAAGTGATTAAAAATGAGACTGAGGAAATAACATGTTAAAAACATGTTTCTTTCACCATGGACGTTTGGGTAAAACATAACATCCCAACAATTCATTATTTATCAATTTTTAAGTCACATGTCTTGAGATTGACTTCCCATTATTTAATAGTATTGGGTATTTACAAAAATGTTACTCCTCCTCAATTATAAAAGGGGACCTTTTCCTATCACTTATTTACAACTCATAATCGATTTTACTTGAACGGAACCTAAAAAATATCTCCCTATAATACTTATCCATTTTTTATATTTATTGGTGTTCCCAAAAGACGATCTCTAGGTTCCTTAATAATAGGTCTAATATTTGTTTAAACTCTTTATTTTTACTTCTTCTCTTACCACATTCATTCATTTATTTATAATTTCAATAAAACAACCCCATTATCTACCATATAATAAAATTTTATTATGTTAATGGCATAACATATTTCCAACTCCTCTTCCATCAAATGAGAAATGTAACTTTTGATCTTGTGTATGGGGGACTACTACCTCACGAACTGATTTAATTTGTTTTCCATCACCTCCAATGACGGATGGAGATAATTATGGATTCAATATTTATATATGATATAAATAAAATATATATACTTATATAATTATAATGTAACATATACCTTATTACATCCCAATCTTTTTTAAAAATGATTATGTCACTCGTGCATACGTGTTGACTACCTCCTCCACGAAGCGAAATAATTCGTTTTTTGTTTTATTTTTAAATAGATGTTTATAAGGATATATTTAATGAAAATAGTTTATATCGATGAAATAAAAACGATTATATAAATTTTATATATTATTTACCTTTATTTTTTTCCATTCATCAATAAAATTGAAACAATGTTCAAACGTATGTATGGACTACCGTCTCCCTCAACGGTGTAATTCATTTTCAATATCTAAATTTTATAGATGACAATAAATACATATATAATAAATATATTTTATATTTATATCATAGTTTAAATTATGTATATTATAGAACCATTATCAAAGTAAAATTATTTAAAATATCAAACCAACACCTACATGAAAAACAAATCAGTTATTACCTAAAATACTGATTTTAACAAATAATTTTTAATAATCAGGTGATAAAAGGTTATAAGTAAATAATATATCAAAGTATATATATTATTATAGTTCTATAATAGATTTAAAATAAAATAATATATCAAAGTATATATCTTACTATAGTTTTATAATAGATTTAAAATAAACCTATATTTATTATATAGGATGTCTAAGTGTGTATGAATAAATTTGAGGCTTGAGGTAATGGATTTCAAGTATCTATTTTATTTTTGGATACATATGCCATATTCACCACTCATTTCTTTTGTGTGGTGTATATACTAACCATGAATATATTTTATTATTATTATCATTAAAAATTTGGGATATAAATATCTATCTAAGTCTCTTTATTTCATGGGGCCTATAATTAAAAATTTACTAAAGTGGTAAGAGTTTAATGTTACAATCTTATTGTTTAATGGGATTGTTTATGATTAATTTTATGATGATGAAATATTTGTATATACTTATAAATAAACTAATTTATTTTATTATCATATATTTATTTATTGAGAATACATTTTTTCCTTCCATTTTCATCTATTTAATAACTAAAGATACCAAAAGAATATTTTTAAATAAAATGAAATTATTTCTTTCTTCAGTCAAAAAACCTTTTTCTATCATATCCATGTTTTCTAAAAATATTTTCAAGAAATTTATATTATTCCTATATGAATGTTTAAATTCATTTTTATCCTTGTTTTAATTTTAAAAAAATGGTTTAAAAGGAATCTTCTTGTTATTTTCTAAATGAGATACATTTTATTTTTTACCAAAAAACATAAAGGAATCTTTATTTTATCATGTATGAAATAAATAGAATTTTCCAATATCACGACCACACAATTATTTGAAGATTACTTTTCAATTTTTCAAGGTTATTTTCAATGAAAATTTTTTCATTAATATTTATGAAATTTATATATTTTAGAGAATTTATCTTAAAATGGAAAGGATATTTTCCTCAAGAATGTTCTAATGATATTATATCGGATTTATATTCATCAATGAAAACACCCTTTAGTGTTTCTTATTTTTTACTAGGGATATGATCTCATAGTACCATCTAATTTTATTATTTGGATGGTTTATTTTTATTATTTTGATGAAAATATGTTTATGAAACCATTTTCTTTCTCATAGGATATGCTCTGATGAAATGTTTATGAAACACATTTCCTTTGCACGGGTTATGATATGATGAATGTTTCATGATATTATTGAAAAAAAATTATAGATTATGTGATGGGTGGGACCTATATCTCCCTTAAATTCATTGGGTAATTATTAATTTTCTATGATCTCAAATGGTACAAAAGAGGTTATCCTAAGCCATAAAAAAGGAGCGTACACGATAAGTTATCCCAAGACTAAAATAAGAGGGTACATAAGAGGTTATATGAAACCTAATAAAAGAAGGTACATGAGAGGTTACACTAGACCCAAAGCAAGTACACAGGTTGTTATCTCAATCTTAACATGTTATTAATGTCTTGTTGGGTCTCCCTGACTTAAGATTTTATATGCTTATAAGTATGACATAAATCTATGTCTTATACCAATGTTATGTTCTCATTGATCACATTCTTTTATTTCATTGGGATTAGTGTCTAATGAACTGCTAAGATTTATGCCTTGACATAATTTTTTGATCCATGATATGAATGGTTATAAAGAAAAGTATTAAGTATGATACATCTAAGAAGGATTATATTTATGAAAAACATAATGGGAGATAATATAGTTTAATAATGAACCATTTGTTTATGTTTCCAAGTTTCCAAATGCACTATACCTATAATATTCAGGCATAGATAATTATGTTATGTAATTAATATTCATATATTAAGATGTGATATCTATGTATAAAAATTATGGGTCTTTATAGTTGTTATTATAGAAAGGTTTAGTTAACATTTAGAAACTTCGATTAGAAAAGTTTAGTGAGAAAAATAAGGAAAAGTCTAAGTATATGAAAATATCATAGAATTTTGGTGAAGGATAGAGCAAGTGGTTTCCAAGAAATTACATCCTTTTCTATATATTACATGTGTATGTGGCTCTAACACAAGTTTACTTATGGGTAATAACATTTAAAAGGGAACATTTGGACTTGACTCAATCGTCACATAGTGAACAAAAATGGTCTATGTTTCACACCTATTTTGGCACTCTAAGAAGAGAAGGATGGTTTTCATTGAGATCTTGGTTGGTGGAGACTATAGATAAAAAAATATTCAATATCCTATATGTCAAGAATATGGGAAGAAGCACTAAAATTAATGTCTCATTGGAATGAGAAGATTTTTTATGTGTGTAAAACAAGGGAATATAACAAGTAATTCACAAGGAAAAATTAAGAGTTCAATGGAGGAAACTGAAGTTCATCAAAAGGTACCATTTATAGTCCAACATATTGTGTGTGGAGAAAATGTGAATTATCAAATTCAATAGGAAATTCCAAGGGTTGAATCCTAGACAAATGAAGAACTTATTAAATAGTTCAATATTTAAGTATTGGGATTCAATAATAATGTTGTATAAGTATTTTTTAAAATGTTATTTTGGTTATAATAATCATGAAACATCTAGGGATCATGTTAATGTTGGAATCATATATGTCTCCATTTGGGATTAACTTAAGAGTTAAGTATTACATAGTGGGTTTATGATTTTAAGGTTGATCATAAGTTCAAAGTTTTAGAAAAAAATTAGAGGTTTTAATTTATGATATTTTAATGTGATCAATTACATTTTTTGAGAAATTATTTTGGGATAAAGTATATGTGACCCTTAGGTTAAACATGAAGTGATATTTGAGAAGAATTATCATAATATAAGTCTTAAGGTATTAATAACCTTAAATTTGTATATGATCTTTGATGATTAATATAACTTTTAATTATTTTAATCATATTTCTAGGTATGTTATAAGAATTATAATAGTATAGTTTTAGTAAAAAGGATAACATATCACATCAGATAAGGACACAGAGCTTAAACCCATAATTGAAGGTTGATAAGGGTAAAATTAATACCACTAGTCTAAGTGATGTCTTGGTTAACTATGAAATTTATTTTTCTTAAATTATGTGGTAGATAAATATTAATTTGTTTTTTTACATATTTTCTATTGTAATGATAATTATTGAATAAAATAAGTGATTTTGTGATTAATGATATCTCAGAACAAGTTCACTATTTTGTGGTCCTTATATGATTAATGTAAAGAAAAAATTATGGAATTTTATTTGAGGAATAAAGGTTGAATTATATTTTGGATGGATGTGTGATTTTAATGTGTCTTTATGGTGATCCGGGATATTCATGGAAATGATTATCATATCTTAGAGATCATATGATTTGGATATATACATTTTTGGTAGAAGACATTAAGAGTTATTAATGTTATTTTTAGATAAATATAAAATTTATGTTGGAAGAATATGTGATCAAATCATTCTAATATTTGGGTTTTAATATTAGTCTGGAATATTTTGAGGAATTTTAAGGTTGTTTATTTATCAAATGAAATAAGTAAAACTTTTTGTGTTATTATTGAGGTTCTAGAGATTAATATATTGTATTAGATAACTTTTACTAACTATTTTGGTTTTGGTGAATATTTAGAAACATATGGAAAGAAAAAATTTCTGGATCTTATGACCCATTAAGTATTAATTTTAGTGTTGCAGGCATAAAAATCATCTTGAATAATCATTTCTTAGAGTAAGACATAAAGAGGAAATTGATCGAAGAACAACCAAAGGATGAAATTTTTATTGGGTAATAAAAATATATCAAGTAAGTATATTTTATTGTGTTTGAAGGACCCCGGAACACCCTGAGAGGGGAGGGGTGAATCAGGGTGACCAATTTTTCTTTTAATGTGATGTATCTTGTTCCCACGTTGGTAGAAACTTGTTGAACCTGTATGATTATTATGATCAGAAAGCACACATTCACATGCACAGATAAGACACAACCCTTTTTACTTGGTTCACCACTAAGGGTTACGTCCAAGGAGCATACGCCGACATGTTGTAGATCGTACCAAAATCCACTATGCTTCACTATATTGGGATTACAAAGGTTTGGGTACAGACACTCTGTCCCAGGCTCACTGCCTTTACAATTGTTCAGGGATAGCTCACTGCGTCCCTCGGGTCACTCCCGTTGACTCCCCCTGGCTCACTGCCATTGGTGAAGTCCCACTCAGTTTATAGACATAAAGGTCTCTTCATCATTTTCATAAGAATGCATCCTTTGTTGTATGTAGATGCTCTATTGAAGTCCGATTCTCTCCAGACGCAGAATATCACTTTTCCTCGAATGTCTCGGGTAGTCTCCTGGATTTCGTGCAGCTCTAAACAGGCCGGTGGTCTTCAGCAAAACCAGGCGCACTTCTCCAAGACAGTCGCGCAAGTCCCACTACGGCGCGCAAGTGTCATAAACGCACCTGCGCGACTCTTTCTTCCCTGACAACAAACTTGTGCGGTCCACTTCCTTTCTCTTCTAAACCGCCTTGGCCGCACAGCCAATAATCGACGCGCAAGCTCTACTTGCACGACAAACCTACCACCTGCGTGACTCAACCACCTGCGCGACGAGAGCTCGAACAATCTCGAAGTATTGAGCTCCGTGAGAAATGAGAAGGGGTGGTTCAGTATTTATAGGCAAAATGGACCCCCTGCGCGGTGGAGCGCAAGTCCCTCGATGGCGCGCAAGTCTTGTCTCCAGATCCTCTGTCGCGCAACTCACTTGCGCGACCCAACCAATACATGCGCGACCTTCTTTACATAGCCAAATTTTGTTGTTCAGATCCTCAAAAACATATGGCGCGCAAGTCTTTTATCCTCCAAGAGCACGGCGCGCAAGTACCTTTGCCAAAAACACTTTACTTTATTGTCCAATTTTTAGGCCCAAAAATTTGGCAAACACTGGGAAACAGCGCCACCTCCACTACTGTTTTCTACTTGAACGGTAGGATCGCTTTGTTGGTACACACCCTGAACTTCCACTGAGGATTGACAACAAACACAAACCATACACCAAATCATGCTTTGAAGAACCTGGTTACAACAATCTCCCCCTTTGGGTTTGTTGGCAATCAAAATAAATTCAATAGATCTCCAACCATGAGCAAATCCAAAACGCAAGAATCAACTCAGCCAACACTCTAAGTCTACGTGAGCAATGCTCGGTGTAGAAAACAAGAGATGGAGCTTGAATTGGTTCTTAGTGTTTTGAAATTCTCCATGACGCCTGATGTTATCCTTATTAAACTTCTCATCACAATCTTACACTTCTCATCACAGAAGAATTTCATGCCGTGAATTTCTTGCCTTGAATTTCTTGCCTTGAATTTATTCCTTTCTCCCCCATTTACAATAAAACCAAAGACCGAAAAGTTTGTTCAACATTCATCTCAAGCCATAATCCCCCTGGATAGTATCTCCCCCATAAACCTGTATCACAGCCATAAGCAGATAAAAACAGTTAAAACAAACGGGGAGAGGGGATTTCCGGAGCCTCCTTATGCAGTAGGAGGTGGTCAAACACTGAGGTTCGACCGATGCTTCTCGAACACAGCCGCGGACAATGGCTTGGTTAGGATATCAGCCACTTGCTCATTAGTTCCAACATGATCCATTTTAATCATGCCTTGTTCAACCTTTTCTTTGATAAAATGATACCATATTTCAATATGTTTTGTACGAGAATGCTGAACCGGATTCTTCGTAAGATCAATTGAACTTTTCTTATCACAATAAATCACCATTGGTTACTACACCTTATCACCAATATCTGTTAGCTGCTACTTCATCCAAAGAAGTTGAGTGCATGATTTTGTGGCGGAGATATATTCAGCTTCATCAGTACTAAGAGAAGTACTTTCTTGTTTCTTGCTCAACCAGCCAACACATTTCTGCCTAATATAGAAAGCTCCACCACTAGTGGACTTTCTGTCTACAACATCACCAGCCCAGTCAGCATCAGAAAATGCTGATAATTCACTGTCCCTGCCTGCAGAAAAAAATAAACCGAAGTTATGTGTACCTTGAATGTACCTCATGATTCTTTTTACTGCTGCCATATGTTCCTCCTTTGGATTACTCTGAAAGCGGGCCGCAAGGCATGTTGCAAAGACAATATCTGGCCTTGTCGCTGTCAGGTACATTAGGCTTCCAATGATCCTCCTGTAAATGGTGGGATCAACAGAGTTCCCATCCTCATGCTTTCCAAGTTTAGTTCCAACTACAATCGGAGTTGACATTGGTATGGAGTCTTGCATATTGAACTTCTTCAGCAACTCTCTTGCATATTTTTCTTGAGAAATGAAAGTGTATTCCTTCTTTTGAATCACTTGCAGCCCCAAGAAATATGTGAGCTCCCCAATCATAGACATTTCAAATTCTGATTTCATGTGGTTGGCAAATTCATCCACTGATTTCTCCCTGCTGCCACCAAATATGATATCATCAACATAGACAAGAACCATGAATTGATCTTTTGGAGAATTCTTCACATAGAGATTGTGATCAACTCCTCCTCTTTTGAATTCCAACTTCTTGAGATATGCGTCCATCCGTGAGTACCATGCCCGTGGTGCCTACTTCAAACCATATAGGGCTTTCTTCAGTTTGCAGACCTTTGTTTCATCAGTACCCAAAACAAATCCCACTGGTTGTTCAATGTAGACTTCTTCTTCGAGTACACCATTCAAGAATGCTGTCTTGACATCCATTTGATATACTTTATATCCTCTTTGGAGTGCCATGGCAAGGAAAAGCCCGATTTACTCCAGTCTAGCCACTGGAGCAAAGGTTTCTTCAACATCAATGCCTTCAATCTGAGAGTATCCTTTACATACCAGTCATGCCTTGTTTCTGATGACACTTCCATGCTCATCAAACTTATTTTTGAAGATCCATTTGGTACCAATTACATTGTGACCTTCGGGTCTCTAGACAAGATCCCATGTCTGATTCTTGGCAATCTGATCTAATTCATCATTCATGGCTTTCACCCAAGATTTATCTTTTGCAGCATCTTCGAATGAGGATGGCTCTACAACTGATAGAAATGCAGATTGCGTGGTATTCCTCATCCTTCTTGTTTGAGTGGGTGCACTCCTGTCCCCAATTATGTTGGATGGATCAATCTCAGCTCTTCGATTTCTCCTGCGAGGATCAGTAGTATTCTCTTCAGCCATAGTTTCTGCTTCAGATTCTTCTTCTGAGTCAACATCATGATGTGACTGCTGAGTGTTTTGAACAGATTCCTCTATTTATGCATTTGTATTTTCTTCACGTTCACATTCTTCCTGAATTTCTATCATATCAGCATATGACGTCCTTGAAGAATTTGTGGTTTTATCTTCAATTATTTTAACATCACTGCTTTCCACAATCCTTCCTAAACGCTTGTTGAAACATTTGTAGGCTTTGCTGTTCATTGAGTAACCGAGGAAAATTCCTTCATCCGCATTGTCGCCATATTTCCCTTGATTTCCTTCTTTGTTCCTGATGAAGCATTTACTTCCAAACACACGAAAGTATTTTAGAGAAGGCTTCCATCCATGCCACAACTCATATGGTGTCTTCGTCTTACCCATATAAAGTCCTGTTCGATTTTGAATGTATACTGCAGCTTGAACAGCCTCTTTCCAGTAATGTCGTGGAATATGACTCTCAATCAGCATAGTTCGTGCCATGTTGTTCACCTGTCGATTCCTACGTTCAACAACTCCATTTTGTTGTGGAGTTCTCACAGAAGCTACCTCATGTTGTATCCCATGTTTCTCCAGATAGTTCTCAAATTCAATGGACGTGTATTCTCCTCCATTGTCAGATCGCAACACTTTGATTGTTCGTCCAGTATCATTCTCAGCGATTCGCCGATATGTTTTCATGCAGTCAAGGACTTGTCGTTTCCTGTGAATGACCATCACACATTCCATTCTACTGTAATCATCTATGAAAAGGACAAAGTACCTTTCTCCATGAGTTCCGGCAACATTTATTGGCCCACAAACATCTGTATGAATCAGATCAAGAAGGTGAGATGCTCTTTTCTTCTTTGGCCGATATGAACTGCAGACCATCTTCCCACGAATACAAGCATCACAAGATTTTTCACGCTCACGCTTAAGGTTGGGAATGTCCATGACAATTCTCAATTTTGATATTTTCTCCATGTCTTGTTGATTGATGTGTCCCAATCTCCGATGCCACAAATTGTTTTCTTCTTCAACAGTCATGTAACATATATTTTCTTCACTATCAACCTGATAAAAGTTGCCTTCTGTTCTGCATCCTTTCATAAGTGAATTGCCGGTTTTCCCTTGATAGTGCAGCCTTTCTGATTAAAAGTAACTATAAGTCCTAAGTCACAGAGTTGACTCACGCTGAGGAGATTATGACGTAGGCCATCTACGTAAAGGACTTCAGTCTTCTTTAGTTCTCCATTAGCTAATTGGGTACTTCCACTCCCTTTGATTTTCAGAGCCCCATTATTACCAAATCTTACTGTACCATCAACATTCTTTATGATATTCGTTAGTAGGCCGGCATTACCCATCATATGAGATGAACAACCGCTATCCAGAATCCAGGTACTGTTGTTCTTTGTAGCTTTGAGGGTAACCTCTACAAGGTTCGATTTCTCAATATTCTTCCTTTACTTCCATGAGACATTAGATTGAGTATATAGAACATATGGCCTTTCAACTATCTCTTCTGCATACCCAGGTTCTTCATAGTCAAAGTCTTCTGTGAGAGGTGAGAACCTGTTTGAAAGAGCAACACTGTCTTGCTGACGAGACTTGACTTGTCTTGAACTTCGGTATGAGGTGTCTATGTCTCTTCTCTGCCTGCAATTAACAGCCTTATGACCAAAGTTAGAACAACGAAAACAATATCCATAGAAATTATTTCTTCTATGAGAATTAGGATATGAGATTGTTCTCCTTTGTTGAGCATCTATATCTTATCCATTCAGATAGCTTCTTGCCTCTTCACAATAAGACATGGTATGGCCTAGATAGCCACAGAACTGACACTTCATGAGAGGAAATGTCTTCTCACTTGAATTTCTCCTTATACCTTCTTCCTTGGGAGAATAGTAAGACTGTCTGTCATTTTTGAATGTTTGAGGATAATTTTTGGGTCTCCTTTTAGTTTGTATTGAGGGTTCCTTTTTCATCACTCTAGGTAATATTTCATCATGTTCAACTTTCATCTTGTCTTTCTTTTGGATCTTTTCACTTCTAGCAGTTGATGACTCAGCCTCACATCCAATTCCACTCTTTCCCATGCAAGCGGGTCTTTGATCACTCAAGATTTTTCCAACCCCATCTGAACCACACTTGGCTCTTGCAAGTAATTCTGCATCTGAGAATATTCCGAACTGTATTTTCTTCCTCGATTCTTTTGGAACTGATTCAGTCTCCAGTTTACTTCTTAGAGTAACTACTTCCTCCTCAAGACCCTTAGCAGTCTTGGATTTTTCATCCAGTCTGGATGTGAGGTCATTGATGACCTTTTCCTGCTCTTCAATTCTCAGCTTCAGATCAACTGTATCATCATTGCTTTCAATTATTTTAGACTGTACCTTCACAAATTCTTCCAGTCATTCAATTTCAGCTTCAAGTTGATCAACATATTCAGTTGATTCTTCTACAATTGATTTCCACTTATTGGATCTCTTACATTTAATCTTAAGTTTACTTACCGAATCCTTAAGTTGCATCTCAGGATCTACACAAGTTCTCAGTTGTTTTTCTCCTTCAGTATCTTCTGGATTTTCAACAGTGGCCATCATAGAAGCATGGTTCCCAGTTTTGAATTCTGGTTCTTCTTCATCACAGAATTCATTATCATCTTCTTCCTCTTCACAGACAAAACTCTTCCTTTGCATTTTCTTACCAGATTTGAAGTCTCCCTTTTTGAAGAACCTTCTCTGAGGCTTCTTGAAGTTTTCATCCTCACTATCTGCATCATTGATCATTTTTAAACATTGAGAAGCAATGTGCCCAACTTTTCCACAACGGAAACACGCGAGAGGTAACTTCCCTTTGAATTTCCCTTTCCCCTTCTGGAACTTCTTTGCAATGAGAGAAAGAATTTATTTTTCTTCGTCATCTTCACCACTACTATCCTTTGAGATTTTCAGTTTATCCATGGCCTTGAATGCCATTTCCTTTCTCACCCGAGTCGTAGCATCTTCAGGTTTGACTCTCATTTCATATGCTACCAAACTGCTCAGTAGATCATCTAAAGAATGTTTGGAAAGATCTATTTCCTCAAGGGCTGACACCTTCGCATTATAAAGAGGTGGAAGTCTTCTCAATATTTTCTTTACAATATCAATGTCTTTGATTTCTTCGCCTAGACCCCGAATAGATCCAACCACTTCAGTAATTCGATTGAAGAAAGAGTCTGCATTCTCGTCTGGATGCATCTTCAGATCATCAAACCGATTGTGCAGCACTTGTAGTTTCGCCTCCTTCACTTTGCTATCACCTTCATAAATATTCTCAAGTTTATCCCACATGGATTTTGCTGAGGGGAAATTCATCACCTTTAGGTAGATCTGATCAGAAAGGGCTGCAGTGAGTGCATTATGTGCTTTAGCATCTGCATCAAGAAGTTTCCTGTCTATTTCAGTCATAGCAAGGCCGGTTGGATCGGTGACTTGTATTCCTTGCACAGTAGAAAAAAGAACTTCCATTCCAAGAGATCTTAGATGAGATCTCATTCTGTTCTTCCAGATCTGGAAATTGCTTCCATCGAAGTGAGGGACTCCCCTGACATTGACCGCGTTTTCCATGATGAAGAAGGTCAGATTCAACACCAGCAACCTCCCTCTAATACCACTTGAAGGACCCCGGAACACCCTGAGAGGGGAGGGGTGAATCAGGGTGACCACTTTTTCTTTTAATGTGATGGATCTTGTTCCCACGTTGGTAGAAACTTGTTGAACCTGTATGATTACTATGATCAGAAAGCACACATTCACATGCACAGAGAAGACACAGCCCTTTTTACTTGGTTCACTACTAAGGGTTACGTCCAAGGAGCATACGCCGACATGTTGTCGATCGTACCAAAATCCACTA
Organism: Viscum album; assembly: GCA_963277665.1. Classification (NCBI taxonomy): domain Eukaryota; kingdom Viridiplantae; phylum Streptophyta; class Magnoliopsida; order Santalales; family Viscaceae; genus Viscum; species Viscum album. The sequence goes on from OY728127.1 coordinate 324,943,760, forward strand.
TGCTTCACTATATTGGTATTATAAAGGTTCGGGTATAGACACTTTGTCCCAGGCTCACTGCCTTTACAATTGTTCAGGGATAGCTCACTGCGTCCCTCGGGTCACTCCCGTTGACTCCCCCTGGCTCACTGCCATTGGTGAAGTCCCACTCAGTTTATAGACGTAAAGGTCTCTTCATCATTTTCATAAGAATGCATCCTTTGTTGTATGTAGATGCTCTATTGAAGTCCGATTCTCTCCAGACGTAGAATATCACTTTTCCTCGAATGTCTCGGGTAGTCTCCTAGATTTCGTGCAGCTCTAAACAGGCCGGTGGGCTTCAGCAAAACCAGGCGCGCTTCTCCAAGACAGTCGCGCAAGTCCCACTACGGCGCGCAAGTACAAACTGGCGCACAAGTGTCATCAACGCACCTGCGCGACTCTTTCTTCCCCGACAACAAACTTGCGCGGTCCACTTCCTTTCTCTTCCAAACCGCCTTGTCCGCACAGCCAACAATCAACGTGCAAGCTCTACTTGCATGACAAACCTACCACCTGCGCGACTCAACCACCTGCGCGACGAGAGATCGAACAATCTCGAAGTCTTGAGCTCCGTGAGAAATGAGAAGGGGTGGTCCATTATTTATAGGCAAACTGGACCCCCTGCACGGTGGTGCGCAAGTCCCTCGACAGCGCGCAAGTCTTGTCTCTAGATCCTCTGTCGCGCAACTCACTTGCGCGACCCAACCAATACATGCGCGACCTTCTTTACTTAGCCAAATTTTGATGTTCAGATCCTCAAAAACATATGGCGCGCAAGTCTTTTATCCTCCAAGAGCACGGCACGCAAGTACCTTTGCCAAAAACACTTTACTTTATTGGCCGATTTTTAGGCCCAAAAATTTGGCGAACACTGGGAAACAGCGCCACCTCCACTACTGTTTTCTGCTTGAACGGTAGGATCGCTTTGTTGGTACACACCCTGAACTTCAACTGAGGATTGACAACAAACACAAACCATACACCAAATAATGCTTTGAAGAACCTGGTTCCAACAGTGTTATCAATCTGATAGTAATAGAATCCATCAACTTTCAGAAAAGGATATTGAAATGAAAATAGTATCCCATTACCTTCATTTATGATGAATCAATGGTCTTTTCACCCATCACAGATTTATGGATTTGTGGTTTTTAAATTCCTCTTGACCATGTTCTTTATCACTCAATATTAATCTATGGGTGTTAGTATTCTCTTCCATGTCCATATTTTCACTTTCCACAAATGTTATCTTATTTTTAAACTTAATTTTGTGTTATCTCAAGATGACCATCATATTTAACTTTCTCTCTTTTCAAGAAGAAGTTTTATTAATGTGGGTTTTCCAAAAAGAAATTTTCAAATGTCAAACCCTTGATTATTGAGAAAAAGTTCAAATTTTGAGGATAAAATTTATTAAATGGATTATAATTCAACACCCCATGATTTTATGGAAAAAATAATATAAATTTAGCTTTTTTGATATCTAGTATTATAAACAACACCTAGTTCAAACGAATCGTGATATTCTACTAAAATATTATTATTTAATAATATATTTATCTCCTAGCTATTAGATTGGGAGTTATGAATAGTGCTAAATTAATTATGAAAATTATATGGTTTACATAGGTATAAAATAAATTCATTTGTTATAAATTTATTATAAATTAAAATAAAAAACATTTGAAAATAAAAAAAATTCTGAAAAACTATTTTTATGTGTGCAAAGTGTTTTATCTTAATAAATTAAATAAGACACTATTTTTTAAAGATTTTAATTAAATTTATATATTATATATTAAATAAAATATTTTATAATTCATCTAATATGTTTTTTTAGGAATGTTATAAGGATGAATCTAATTTTATGCATAAAATTGTATTTTTCTAAAAAATGGTTTCATTGTGTTTTTCACACTAATTTAAAAACTAAGTTTTTACAATTTTATAAAATTTATTTGAAAAAAATAAACCTAATTTTAGAAATTAAAATTTCATAATTATTTTATGATGAATTTTTCATAATTTTCTAAAAAGATTAATTTTTTGACGAAAAGTGAAAAATAATGATTTTTATTAAAAATTTCATTTTAGTTTAGATAATTTACAAAGTTACATTTTGTTTTAAAAATGTTTTAAAAGAAAAATTAGTAATATTCTGTTATAATTAATCCAATTTAGGTTATTATAATCAATCTTATTTTTATTTTTGACATAAAAACTTCTTATACTTACGAAAACTTTTTTTTGGAAAACCACTTTTTCATTGCAATTGTGGGTTTTATTTTAAAATAAATTATGCAACTTATGAGAATTAAATTTGATAAAATATATTCATTATATTTAATCATAATAATTTATATTATATAATAATTTTAAAATAATTTTTTTTCTTAAATAATAGTAAAAATCGTAAAAACAAATTACTATGATTAAGGTTTAAACGATGTTTTGTTCGTTACAGATTCATGGGTTAAAATTAATTTTAAACACACATTGGATATTTATTTAATAAATTGGATTTAAAATTTATAATCTGTTAGTAAAAATTATCTAATAACTCTCACTTGATTTTTAGTTTTTCAGGATAAATAACCAAGGTAAATAAAAAGAGACTAGTTTCCATAGTGAAAACTAAAATGGTAAAAGTGAGTAAACTTAGAGGCTAATGGAATAACCTATTAAAAAAGGTTTATTTTTTATAGTGGAGGTGTGTATCAACCATATAATATATCCACCTAATTATTTATCAATTTTAGAGGTGCATGTCTTGAGAGTGACTTCCCATTATTGAATATTTTTGGGTATTTACAAAAAATGAAATTCATCCTCAATTATAAAAGGGGACAACCTTATCTCACTTATTCACACCTCATGATATATTTGGACAAAAAAAACCTCCAAAAATATCTTAAAAATACTTATACATTTTATAGATCTATTGGTATTCCCAAAAGACCCTCCGTAGGGTCCTTAACACAGATCCAAAGGAGAATTTTCTAAGCGAAGGCAATTGTCTTCACTAAACTGTTTCTTTGTACATCTTCTATTACCACCTATATTCATGTATTAATAATTCCAATAAAATAACACTAATATATTCCATATAATGAGATTTTATTATGTTAATTTAATAACCTATATTTGTCACAACTCCCTCCCACCATTGATACTGCAATTAAGGGAGAGAGATAATGACCTATGAATCTCTCCTTCAGTAGGCCTCAGGTTAGCGACTAGTACCGAGGGTATAAAAATCTCATTAAATTAGATGAATTTTCCTTTATTATAATATAGTATTGGGATATAATATGAATCATCCATAAGAAACTCCATGATATAATATATGAGATACCAAAACCATCCAGCAATGCATGTATAAATAAAACAAATATAGATAAAAGTATAAAAAAGTAAATAGCCAAATGGAAAGCTAAAGTAGTTACACATAAACTATCCAAAAAGTTCCAATATGTTATAATCCATCATGATCCATTTAATCTTATAGGAAACTTGAAAAATAGTTTATAAACATAGGGTGAGCATACAAGTATACTCATCAATAAAACCAATGTATCTCATGCACATGTGAAAGAAGCATAATAATGCACCCATGAACAAACATAAGAACCAACAGAACCTAAATTAGTCAACTATCCATCCCAAACTCACCAATTTACCATAACCAAATAACACAATCCATGTATAATGACATAATATGAATCATATCGATAAAGGGTTCCCCACACCGCTTTCCCAATAATTTTCTTCTCTCACACCCCAACATCGTACATCCCAGCACTCCCATATCTTATGTATGACATATACCATAGCCTCACAACATGATCACATTACATCATGCTCATAGAAACCTAGGTCACTTCTATATATCACAATCACATTTCATCTCACTCAAAAACACATGGGCCATCACATCACAACCAATTCCATATCTATAGTAGTAGGGTATTATGAAAATTAATCACATAAACCTTGTTTCCTCCTCCTACCATCATAAACCCCACCATAATCCTCCCTATTGAATGGTCATATCACATATTTCTTGAAGACACCTAGGAAACCACCCCACAGTACGGTCATATCACAACTCACCTGAAGACACCTGGACCATCACCAACTGCACTAACATACCTTCGTCCATCAAATCTTGTTCATGTATACTCTCCTAGAAGAGAGAGTGGGAAAGAGTGGGTATACAAACATTCATCTGTATCATAGGGATGTTGGGAAAAACACCCTCGTGTAAAAATATAGGTGTCGGCATATATTGCTCGATGGGGGTGCATATAAAAAATGTAAGGAATATATAAGTATATACATATAGTCTCACACAATCCCAACCTATGGGTTAAAAAACACTAACCAACTCACAACATACCCACCTTTACGGCCACCTATAAATGCATAACACTACATAAACCACATGCCACATACTACGTTTCTAACCAAAACAATTTTAGAAACCATACATTTCATTATTAAGCATCAAAAAAATTTAACGACAAAACCCAACATTCATTTGTTCATTAATAATTTACATCCTATTAACTAAACCAAACCAATAAATTTTAAATATTATTAACCATTTATTCTATCACTACCCAAGAATCTATCACAACGCAACCACACTTTATAATCAGCTCATCATCCCCATCATACGATTTTCTCACCACCCTAAAATTATGCCCAAACAAACCATCACCTCACCACCCCAAAATCATGGCCAAAAAAACCACCACCTTGCCACCCTAAAATAAATGCTAAAAACTGTCACCAAGCCACCCTGAAAGCACATCCAAACAAAACATCACCTCGCCACCCCAAGAGTAAGACCAAACAAACCATCACCTAACAACCCCAAAATCTTGGCCAAACTTGTTATGACCCGACCCAATGGGTCTTGAGCTATTACTACCCCAATATGGCCTTAATAATCTAGGGGATGGATACAAGCATCGAAAGGCATAACTAATATGGGAGGAATTTTTCTAGTGTACCAATACGCACACACCTTACCATATTCATGAAGATGTGTAGAGGAATAATAATAAAATATGAAACATCTAAATAATAAAGAATGAATTCAAAACCTCAATGAAGTATAAGAGTCATAAAATGTAATATGAAAAGTAAAAATTTAAAAATACATGCATAACTAGAAATATGTTGCAACCATATAAAACTAGAAAATTAATGTGTTGAGAGAGTCTGGATTCATATCTCTAAGACCTGACCACCATATGTTGTCTAATGAACTAGGATATCCCTATGTTCCTCTCTAATTATCGTTGACTTATTCATCATCTACATAAGACACAACACGTGTGGGAAAGCCCATGTAAGGGTGAGTATATACATACATAGTAGGATGCCCCCAGAGCTGAAGGTGGTGTAGTAAGAGATGCGATATAAATTGATAAATCAACATATAACAAGAGAGTAATAAAATCAAAAAACATGGATACATATATATATATATATATCTTCTTAACAAAATAATACCAAATAAGAGATAAAGGGGAACTATATCTCATATCCGTGTCTAGGAAAGTCTTAAAATAGTTACAAGAGGTTCATCAATGATTCTCATCATCTTTCGTGTCTATCTAGTAGAAAAACCCATGGAAAGCCCCACCTCTCCACTATGTCACATGGTCGAGGAGAGAAAATATCAAGGTAGAGGACCCATTAACTACCACAATAGGAGGGTTCCACTCTGATGGTTGAGGACTCATGCCCTACCCAATAGGACGGTTCCACTCTAATAGTCTATAGAGGACCCATGCCCTATCCTGGCAGGATCTTACCGCTCTAATGGTCATGGACCCATACCCTCTCCCAACATAAGGGTTCCACTCTAATGGTCAAGGACCCATGCCCTTCCTAGTAGGAGGGTTACACTCTAATAGTAAATAGAGGACCCATGACCTATTCTAATAGGAGGGTTCACTCTAATGGTCAAGGAACCATGCATTTCCGTATATGAGGGTTCTAATCTAAGGGTTTATAGATGACCCTAACCCTATCCCAATAAGAGGGTTCCACTCTAATGTCTCTGGTGGTCTTAAATATTCACTACCATCGTCGGAAATCTCCTAAAGAAGCATCACACTTGAAACATCTTGTATCGTATCTCAAAATCCACCATGAAGTCCATAAATTTATTTTACATGAAAAAACTTAGGATAGGATACACATGATCCAAAATCTGAGTTCAATTAAAGGTGATATAATAGGTAAAAGTTTCCTCAAAAGGTGGGTGCACGACATATAAGGGGACCTACATGATGTGTGGTCCTGCTTCAATACTAGGCCATATCCTCACTAGTAAATGGATCACTACCCATGTAACAATACATGGAATGTATGGGAATTACACAACATTCCTCAACCATCTGGGGTCTTGCCTATGCTCAGGGCTATGTTTGTGTGCCTTGGTCGTGTCCACATACCTTTACTATGTACCTGGTCGTGCTTGTGTTCAAGGACACGCAAAGTAAATTCTAAGTATCCATCACTGGGTTACATGGTGTTTTCGAATCCCACATTTCATGTGATATTTAACTCACCTATAAACCCAATATACTATAGCTAGGGTCCTACATGTCGTGTGTTCATCAGACTACACAGAGTATAGTGAGGTTTTTTCCATAAATCCATATTTGTTCCATGTTATCCAAATACACCACTTCTATCGTTTTATTCTCCTATTTTTCTCCCTAAATAGAATCAATCATCATTTTCATTTTATGTCCATATGTTGGCGTGAAAATAGAACTCAATCTTCCCACATGAAACTTGTGTTCTGTTATCGCTCCTAACATGACATGTCGATCATTCTCAAATCCTGGATCCATGGTAATAATCACCCATATGTCAAAAATCATACCAATACATCCCCAAAACATAAATATGTTTTCCAAATGTCGATATTCTATGAATCTAGGGGTTCAATAATGCTTGGTCCCGCCTAAAAGTAGTCGAATCGCGACCATGTGGTCCAGTGATGAAGAACGTGAAGAACAGAGGGGGAAAATAACAAGAAACAACAGTGAAAAAATAAATGGCTAATCATTCTTTGAAAAATAATTAAAATTGAGGACATACAGGTTGATAAACCATGTCACAATATGGTAATTCAAATAATTAAATTAAATCTGATACATGGGGTCATGCAAAGCCTCGAAAATAATACGGATCAATAGAATGGAATTAATCATGCTCAATCATTTAATAATATGAATTAAATACACAAATGATGATTCTTACCTTTATTTTTTATAATATTTTGATGAATAATGTGATTTCCTATGAAGGATAAAAATATGTTGGGTTTGATATATCTCGATTCACCTTGGTCTGGAGGGTCATTGTGGTCTTATCTCAAATCTCCAACAAAGAATGTGAAAATATCCTCTCAATGATCCCAAGTTTATGCGAATAACACTATAAATTGTCTATAGTATCATATTCATAGAGGAAATTTAGTTTTAGGTTTTTAATTAATTAATTAATTAATTCAATGAATGCACCCTCCAACAGTCGTTTTATCTGGACTCCCCACACCGACCAACTTTAGGTTGCATGTAGGGTAAACATCTTATTTAGGATTCAACTGTGGTCTTAGATTTTTGATCCAAGAATCCATTTAATATTTATTACATTTTTATTAAAAAATTTGTGCACATAAAATAAAATATATTAAATATTTTTTATAAAATTAATTTTAGGCACATCAGGCCTCTGAATTTCATGTTGTCTCAGCACTTGTATCTAAAAATATTCGTTGATATATTTTAATGTTTTAAATGGAAAAAAAGTGTCTCTACATTATTAACACCTTCAAGATTTTTATTCTCTAAAAGTAAAAACTAAATAAAAATCTGAGGATACTGAGCCTACATCATTCACTCCTACTCCAATGATCTCTCATAGATGCTCTCACGTTTCCACAACACACAAACCAAGGGGATTGTCCATATATGAAAGTTCATCTCCTTTAAATCCTTGATCTCTATCAGGATATCAATAAAAGTGGCTCCATCCTTGATGTCCAGCCTTCCCTATTCAATAACATGTGTTGGTTCAAGTACATATCACCTCAGATACAACTTGTAGAAAATGTCATGCACCTGCTTTTATTATGGGGGTAAGGTGAGGTAGTATGTAACCTCTACAACCCTATAAAATACCTTGAATGGCCCAATGAACCTCAAGGATAGATTGCCTCATCGACAGAAAATTTTCAATCCTCATCGTGTGGAGACTCCCATGAAAACATGGTCTCCCTACTCGAACTCCAAGGGCCTATGATGTCTATCTGCATAAGATTTTTGCCTTCTCTAGGTTGTTCTCATCAACTCATGTATCACCTTGACCTTCTCTATAATTGCCTTTATCATATCTATCTTACCAAAATATGTCTCATTGATCTCAGTCCAGCATAAGGGTGACCTATAGGGTCTCCAGTACAGAGCCTAAAGAGGTTTCATTCTGATATTAAAGTGGTAGAAAATATTTTATGAAAACTATAACAATGGAATTTGATCCTCTTTGGTTCGGCCAAAGTCTAACACACAATCCCTCAGCATATCCTCCAAAACCTAGACAGTGTGATCGGTCTTCCAATCTATCTGGGGGTATAAGGATAGATTTACCCACATCTGGCTCCTGAATTTCTCCTCTATGCATCTCCACAACTATGAGGTGAACCATGAATCATGGTTAGAAACAATCATTGAGGGCACCCCATGAAGGCGAATGATCTCCCGCACATACAACTTCCTCAAACACTCTATTAAACTCTACACCCTAATATAAAGGAAGTGTTCCAACTTTGAAAGTCAATAAATTATCACCCAAATGGAGTCGCAGCCTCTCATTTTCCATGAAATACCTATCATGAATTCCATGGATATTCAATCCCATTTTCACTCAAGGATCTCAAGGGCTACAAAAAACTACTAAAACCTGGTGCTCATCCTTCACCTACTGAATGGTGTGGCTCTATGAGATAAACTTCTACATTATTAGTCTCATTTCAGTCCACAAAAATAACCATTGAAGGTTTCAGTACATAATTACCACATTGGAATGTACAACCAATTAATATGTGTGAAACTCTCTCATAACATCCTCCCGCATCAGGACTTGGACCATCGTCCATCCCTAGAAAAGGATGACAGGATTCCCTCCTTCATAAAATACATTGGGTGAATATCATTAGGATATATGGTCACATAATACCTCATAGTCGATGTATCCCAATTGGGAGTCTCTCACACACTGTAAAAATTTAGGAGTCAATGCCATAGGCTAAAGAAAATTTTCACCAAGTTGCTCAACCAGGGCTAGTTGTAATGGAGTTAACTGATCAGATTCTTCCTCTACCAGGTGATCCTAGGACTTACTACTAAGGGCATATACCACCACATTTCCATTCCCAATAGTATAGACTATCTCAAAGTCATGGCCCTGTAGGAACTCCAATGGGATCCTCTATCTTAAGATCAAATATATCTATTTAAAGAAACATCTAAGACTATAATGATATGAGTAAACTATAAAGATCTCTCACAGATGATAGTTCCTCTACATCCTTGGATCAAAGACTACAGCTACCATCTCTTGGTCATGAGTCATGTAGTTATTATCTTGGGGTCTCAACTACCTTAACTCATATGTAATAACTTCATTCCTCTGCATCAACACATAGTCAAGACCAGTTCCAAAGTCATCACAATACACTATGCACTCCACACCCTCCTCTGATAGTCTCAAAATAAGAGCACTCATAAGCCTCATCCTCAACTCCTTGAAGGCTCTCTAATGATACTCATTCTAGGTAAACAGTTTCCCTTTACACATCAAGGTGATCAAAGGGGATTTAATCCTTGAGAATTCTTCCAAAAACCTCTTTCAGTATCCCACCAAGACAAGAACACTTCACAACTCTAACACACTCTTGGGAGGATCCTAAGAAAGAACTACATTTATTTTCACCAGGTCCATAACTAATCCAAACCCATAAATGGAATTCCCAAGGAGGTGAACCTCGTGTATACAAAACTATCACTTCAAGAGATTACCATAAATTTGGTGCTCCTAAAGAAAACATAGGAAAATCCCCAAGTTATTTGTAGGATCCTAATCATAAAAATAGTATATGAGTATGTTATTAATGAAGAAAAAAATAAATTGGGAAAATCAAGGCAGTAAGATATATTTTAACAATGCAATAAACATAGTGTAGGAATTCTTCACATCAAAAGGAATCACTAGGAAATCATAATGTCCATAGCGACATTAGAATTCTAGTTTTAGAATATCAACCTCGCGAACTCTCAATTGGTGGTAGCCGAACCTGATATCGAACTTTGATAATCATTTCATTCCTTGAAACCGACAAAAGAGGTCATCAGTCTTCAAAAAGGGATACTTTTCATTATCATATCCTAGTTTTGGAAAAGATAATCCACAAAAATTCACAATCCCTTGTGCTCCTTTTTCACAAATAATATTGGATCTACTCAAGGGGACACACTGGGATTGATAAAAACCTTCTCTTGAAGTTCCTCCAACTAAAACCACAGATCTTGGAGCTCAGTACGGGCCATCTAATATTCTGAACAAGATATAAAAGTAGTCCCATGATGCAATTTGATACAAAACTCAATCTCCCACCTCAAAGGTAGTCCTATAATGTCCTCTAGAAATACTTCCATTAAATATTTCATAACATAAGGAATCCAGATCCCTGAAGATCCTATTACGCTAAGGGATACACTCACAAACTGATGAGTGATGGGTTTCAGCCTCTTTCTTGCAAAACCGACTTGCTCCACCACGGTATCTCTCTCACCCATATATGATAATCTTGTCCTATCAATGAAAATGAATCTACCTCATCTATAGTGACCATTAATCTGGGTTCAGACCATTGAAACAAATACATACCCAAGATGACATCGTAAGGTCTCATCATGATGAAAAAAAGGTCTCATGTGAACCTCTCTTTACCAATATATATCTCACACTGCTAGAAAATAAAATATATTGAAGAATCATTCCCCGTAGGAACCTCAAGGAGTAGTTTTTGGGAAAATGTTGCAACTGGGAACTCCAGATCTTGCACCAAGAGTAAATGAATGAATGAATGAATCACACTTGTGTATAATGATATTTAATCAAGAGTATACTAAACATATATCTTACTAATAATCATCTCATGTTCCATTAGGTTATATGCCTCTATATCCTATAGTTACCCACGACCATGACTACCAACTCCCTGAGCCTAATGCGGTCCACCTAATGGTAGGGATGGAAGGATCTTACAACATCGTCCACTACCTATAGCTCCTCCTCCTGGAGCCCCACCTACTAATTGTACATATCTACCTTCCTAGGGGCCACCCTTCCCATTCTAAAGAGATTCATGATCAGGGTATTGCATATTTTCTAGTGGTCCATCTTCTATATCCCTTCCATCCTCATCATGTCAGTTTGGGAAATCATGTTCCATGTGACATCACCCATAAAATTCATAATATATCTACTCTATGAGCTTCCCCGATCCCCTGTGTGTTCCTTTTGCTACATGAATATGTTCTCGAGTCAGATCCTGGGAAGATATCTTATGCCAATATCCTGCTGACTAGCGCCTACTAGCAGTTGCAGACAAATCAGCCCTATAATTCCCACTGCCAACTCTAGCTAAATGGAATCCCTCTAATAGAAAAATATCCATCTCCATCACCTTCTCCAAAAATATGTAACTATTGGGAATACATAGGGGTATCACACTGTCATAGATATATTTGCAGAGACCCTGCTCAAACATTCATGCCTGGAATTATCTATCCTAAATCATGGCGAGGGAGTATCGTGGAAGGCCTGTGAACCTCACAGCATACTCAGCAATTGTCATACCTCCTTGCTACACCTCTAGAAGCTCCTAAATACAAAATGATCATAAACATGATGGATAGTACCCCTCATGAAATTGCTACTATAAGTATGTCCATGAAAGTTTCGACTAATCAAGCATTTATGTAACTAGACACCACCAGTTCCCATCTACTCTAGGGAAAATATTCGCTTCCAGTGCAACCACTTGATATGTTTATGTCTAGATAAGACTGAAAACTCATATCACTAACAATAGTCAATACTCCATTTCATGGGTATCTGAATCACTATATATCCTCATCATCAACTGGTACTATAACTCATAAAGTGTGATAATCTAATGTGCATCCTCATCTTTCTCTACTATTACTATCTACATGTCAACAGGTGGTGGTGTTGCTACTTGTAAACCCGAAGGAATAATCTCACATGATATACCCTAAACTAAGGCCTCATCACTCATCATATCATCATCATGATTCGGAATTAGTAACTTGTCTAGCTTTCATCACAGAGACATCTTGAAAATTTAGTCAATGCGTACCATAGTTAGATGAACATATATATATATATATATATAGTGATATGACTCAATAAGAACAGTCAAAGACTCAATACTATATCATGCATGTACCATTGATCTTTGAAACCAATGTATCAATATACTAAGTCGACATGTACGTAGTCAGATTCTGGTTCAATGGATATGTTGGCCACCATAAAAACACTAGATTCCCATACCTAAAAGTCACACTTGAAACACATTGACACTATTTCCCTAAATCCCAAAAAAATACTCACAATGTGACAACTCCAATCATCATCCCAAGAAATAAACTACTCTGATACCAATCTATCATGACCTGACCCAATGGGGATCGAGCCGAAACAACCCCAAGCTCGCCTCCATGGGATTTGGGCTGTAAAAAAATGATAAAAGGCATAACTAATATGGGAGTCTTTTCCTAATGTACCTATATAAACACACCTGACCATCTACATGCATAAGTGTAGAGTAATAATATTTAAAGATACAAAATCTAGAAAATAAATCATGTATATAAAAACTCTAGGGAGTATAAGAGTACTACAGTATAATCAGAAAAGTAAAAAGGGAAAATACATTCCAAACCAAAAAATATGTCCAAACATAAAAAAATGGAAAAGTAATGTACTAAGAGATCCTGGCTCCAGATCTCCAAGCCTTGACCATCATACATGGTCTAATGCACTGGGTTTCCCTATGACCCTCTATAGTCACTAGTGACTTAACCTTCATCTGTATAAGACACAACACATGCAGGTAAAGCCCGTGTAGGGGTGAGTATATACATACCCATTAAGATGCCTCAAAAGATGAAGAGGGAGTAGTATGAGACATGATGGGAATAAACAGATCAACCCATAAAAAAATATTAACAATATCCAACAACATGGGTGTAGATATATATATATATATATATATATTCAATAAAATAAGTCCAAATGAGAGAGAAATGGGATCTTCATATCACATCCCTATCCAACAAAGAGTGTCAATGGTTCCAAGAGGTCCATCAATGATTCCTAGCCTCTCTCACATCTATCCATTAGAAACATCCATGCTAATCAAAACCTCTCAAATATGTACCTTATTCAAGGGTCCACAATCTCTAAGTATAGGACCCATGCCCTAGTAAAAATGAGGGTGCCTTCCGATGATAGAGGACTCATGCCCTTCCCAGTAGGCTGGTGCCACTCTAATATTCAATAGAGGACACATGCCATATCCTAGTAGTAGGGTTCCACTATGATGGTCAAGGACCCATGCCTGGAAAAGAAGGAGTGTACCACTATGATTGTTGATAGAGGAACTGTTCTCTGTCCTGGTAGGAGGGTGCCACTATAATGGTCAGGGACCCATACTCTACCCAGTAGGAGGGTGACCCTATAATAGTTGATAGAACACCCATTCCATGTCCTAGTAGGAGGGTGCCCCTCTAATGGTTGAGGACCCATTCCCTACCCAGTAGGAGGGTGATAGTCTAATAGATAATAGAGGACCCATTCCCTTTCTCATGAGGAGGGTTCCACTCTAATGTCTCTGATGATCTGGCTAGATCATTACCACCATTGGACGTCAGCTAAAGAAGCTTCATTCTTGTAACGTCTCGTAACATATCTAAAAATACACCATGAAGTACATTATCTCATTTTATTTGAAAAAATACTCAATATAGGAGACTCATGGGCCTACATTTGAGTCCAAATGAAGGAGATACAATAAGTAGAAGTTTCCTCAAAAAGGAGGGTACACTACGTGTAAGGGGACCCACATAGTGTGTGGTCCCGCTCCGCTACCACATTGTGTCCTCTCCAATACATGAATCACTTCCCATGTAACCCTACATGATGTTTAGAGGTGATATAAGGCATGAATCATCCATTTTGAGTCATTCCCATGCTCTTGGTCATGTCTGTATGCCTTGGCCATGTCTGTGTACCTTGGTCGTGTGCTTGGTTTTGCCTATGTCTGTGTACTCCCAAAGTACATGTCGGGTCACAAGGACCGAGTCACACAGCATGTGAGGTCCCACATGATTTTTTATATTTAACTCACCTAGAAACCCTAGCCACCATATCCAGGGTCCTATATGTCGTGTGTTCTTCAGACTACACACATGTAGTTGGGTCTTTCCCAGAAATCCATATCTATTCCCTGCGATACAAATATGCCACTTATGATGGTATTTCTCCCAACTATTCATCCAAAATCAGTGGAATACATATCTATTATTCATTTCAAACCATCTATTCTCCTGAAAAAAGAACCCAATACTCCCGAATGAAACCCACATGTTGTCATCACTCCTCTCTTGATGTGACAGTCATTATGGGTTCCCAAATCTATATAAATCATCACTCATATCCCAAAAATAATCCTTATACATCCCTAAAACATTGATCCATTGGTCTTACATTGATATACCAAGAATATGAGGGTCTAATCATGTTATTTCCCACCTATAAATAATTGAATCGCAACCCTGTGTTCCTGAGATGAAGAACTCGATGAATAAGTAACAAGAACAAATAATGAAAGAAACAAGAAATAATGGTGGAATGAAACAAGAAACAATGGTCAAACAATTTTTGTCCAAGATTTCCAAACCAAAAAATTCAAATTGGATATATATAAGGAGATAAATCATTCCACAATGGGGTAAATCAAATAAATAAATTAAATATGATACATGGACGCATGCGAAGGCTCAAAAAGAATGTAGATCAAAGTAAATTAATTGATCATGATCAATCATTTAATAATAAGGGTGTAAATCCACATATGATGAGTCCTAAATAGATATCGGATCATTTTTTATAGGAGAAAGCGCATTCCAATGAAGGAGGAATATCCATTACATCTACAGCATCTCAATTCACCTTGATCTAGAGGCTCGTCATCATCTGATATAAAATCACCAATGAAGAATGTGGAACCCTCCCCTTAATGATCCCAAGCTTATGTGAATAACCCAGGTGACTCTATATAGCATCATATTTATGGAGTAAATTATCTTTTATGTGTATAATTAATTAATTAATTGATTCACTGAATGCACCTACCAATGTCCTTTTTATCTAAACACCTTGTGCCAACCAATTTTAGGTTACGCCTAGGGTAAACCTTGTATTTTGGATTCATCTCTGGTCTCATATATTTGATCTGAGACTTTTTTTAAGAGTTATCCCATTTTTCTTGAAAATTTTGTGCACATAATAAAAAATATATTTAATAATTTTATAAAATTAATTCTTTTCACACCCATACTTTGAATCGTGCTCCATCTCAATATCTAGCTCTAAACATATTCCTTTATATATTTCAAAGTATTAAAAAGAAAAAATAAGGTCTCTAAATAAACCATCATCTCACCAACCCAAAACCATGGCTAAACAGACCAGACATCACCCCACAGCACATCAAAACCACACATCACTACCTCATATCAAAACCAAACATCACAACACATCAAAGATCATTTTACATATTTATAAGAGGGGTTTTTATCACTCTTCACTTTATTTTAGGGTTTCTTTCACACAAGTCATAAATCCAGGGGAAACCATTTTATTAAACAAATATAAATGGTTATCCAATTTATATTTTAGGGTGATGTGGAAATAATAAAGGTACCCTAAAATCATTTCAAATTAGTGAAAAAAAGTCCCCCAACAGCCACAATTTTAGTAGGGAATTTAGCTTGCACAATCACAATATCACAATAATATCAAAGCTGTAAAAGCATGAGAATCATTCCCCTTCCCCATAAATTTATATTAGACAATTATTTATCTATAATTAATCCATCACAACCATCCCCCATAGATTAAAAAGAGAAACCCACTCTCTCATGATACACAGAAGTGAGAAATGAGTGATTCCTTAATTCAAAGAAGCTTTTCCAACTTGTTGTGCACCATAGGGAGAAGAAGAAATGCCAAAATACCAAAAATGCATGAAAACCACACTAATAAACCTACACCGCATAAGGGGTTATCAAAAACATATCCCAACTCACAACCCAAATAAAAACTTCACTGCCATATTAGATCCCCGAGATAAGAATGGGAGAAAAACAACCAAGAAGAAATTTAGGGATTACCATCGATTTCCAATGGACATCCACCAGAACCAATGGATCAAAGTGATGGAAGGTTGGCTTTAAGATCCTTAAAAATAACCTAGGGATCTTCCAAAAACAAGAGGAATAAAGGTGGTCAAATGAAGAGGGGTTTGATCAAATAAAAGAATTTAAAACTTGTAACCCACCCAGTTCATGTCATGAAACCAATTCACGATGCTACTTCCATTGGAATTCCCCAAAACCAGTTCTACTGAAATTCACATCACCTCAATGTTTATTTAATTAAATTTCATAAATTACTTACATGACATGAATCCATTTCATGGGTTCCCCCTCGTCTGTATACAATCCATGAAACTAGCTACCTACACAATCCATGAACTATCAATTCATGTCATGTACTCTTTTCATGGAACAAATTTCTCGTTGTAGATCTACTCCACCTACAACAACCACAGAACATCCTCAAGACTCCTCTAAAACACCTCCAACACCAAAAGTTGACAAAGTAATGTTTCAGGAATTCATGGTCCATCACATCAAATATCTCTCAAATTATTCTCATCTTCGAGATACAAACAACACCTGAAGAAATAAAAGGGGCCTGGAAAACCACCCCAAAAGATACCTCTCAGGGATCTCATCACTCCTCAATGCTAACACTAGCCAAAAACACCAACTAAAACACCCAAAAACACATCAAACACCCATAAACCACCTCCTTTCACATAAATACTTCACCACAAAACCACTGCATAACCATCTCAACCTCCATGCAGCCAAAATTGGCAATCACTATAACCAAAAAACCGCACTACCCCAAACACGTGAATCAGATAATTCCAACCTCTTTGTTAATATATTATCCATTATGGGTGGCACTGACTCACCTACATGGGTTTAATCTCATCTTAGTATAATGAATCTTGATTAGTAATTAGTTTCTCCCCTTTTCATATTTTGAAACTTTATCACGCATCATACATTAAGAAAATAGGAAATTTCATAAAACAATAAGATATAAGCATCACATAATAATAAAAAAAAATAGTAAGGAAAAACTCAAAATATCTCTTGGTACTAGGAACGCATCTTCATTTCTCACTCTCAAGTAGTCTCCTTTAGGTCATCATGCCTCCATAATAGACAAACTAAAGGAATGGTTTTTACATGTAGTGCCTTCTATTGGAGATCATGGATCTCTACTAGACACTACACCAACATCATATAATCCTTTATATCCAACTCTACCTAGTTAATTTACAAGGGAGTTATCATGAGGATTCCAACGGAGCTGAGATACATTGAAGACATCGTCGATCCTCTCCAGCCACAGTGGAAATGCCAACTAATATGTCACCTTGAAAACTCACCCTATAACCTCAAAGGGCCCAAAAACCCTAGGATAAATCCTACTCCCCCTTCCAAACCTCCACTTCCCACATCAAGGGGAAACCTTCAAGAACTCATGGTCCAAAACATCAAAATACAAGGGCCTACTCATGTGATCAGAATAAGACTTATGTTGGTCCTAAGCTACTTTCATCTTCTTATAAACAAGATAAACATTCTCAATTATACTCTCCACCACATCAAGACCAAGAATTGTTGACTCACTAACCTCCATATAACACAATGGAGAATGACATGTTTTCTCATACAAATCCTCAAATAGGGTCATGATGACGGATGAGTGAAGACTATTATTATAAGAAAACTCAACCAATATAAAGTGTCATGCTAATGATTTACCAAAGTATAATATGCATTCCCATAACATATCCTCCAACATCCGAATAGACTTCTCTATCTTCCCATTAGTATATGGGTGGAAAGTAGTGTTGAGGCATAACTTAGTGTCAAATGAATGTTGCGATCCCATTTAGACTCATGAGGTAAAATTTTCATCCTGGTCTAACACAAAGGACCATGAAACTTCATTAAACTACACTACCTCATCCACATACCACTTATCCAAATCATCCCTTATGATCTGACTCCATGATCACTAGTAAGTGGTCTGATATCATCAATCGATCAATTATTACATAGATAGAATCACAATATTTCTGATCTCTAGGTAAACCTATGAATAAATACATTGATATGTCATCCTATTTCTACTTGTGAACATATAAAGGATACAAAAAACTTCTAAAAGCATGATGCTTAGCCTTTGCCTACTGAAAAACAAACATTTCACCATGAACTCTTCCATCACCCATTTCATCCTAGGCCACCAAAATTGAATCCTAAATCCATGGTACATCTTAGATACTCCTAGGTGTATTGTAAAGGGTGATCTATGAAAATCATGATGGAATCCCTGATAAATCACTACTAGAATAAAAAATCTCCCATGAAACAACATCTGGTTCCAACCTTCCTCCGACCATCCCTTCAGAGACTCCTTATGGTAAACATGATCACATATCACCTTAGCCTATGAGTTTCCCCACTGAGAATCCTACACCTTCCACATTATAGAAAATTTCACCATCATCGGAAACAAACATCCCCTACCATGATCCACCCTTGCATATAAGTTCAAGGATTCCAACTCCTCTATTCCTCTCCAAGCATCCTCAAACTCCGGAATAGTATCCTTCCACAAATTTCTTCTTGAATTACCATCCATAATATTCTCTTTTCTTTAGGTATAGGAGATATGAAAATCATAATCCTAAAGAAACTTCATCCACCTAAACTATCTTAAATCTATATCATACTGAGAAAATATATACCTAAAACTCTTTTAATATGTAAAGCCCAAAAAATAATCCCTAATGAGGTAATTCACCACATATTTAGTACAAACACAACTATTTTTATATCCATGTGATGGGTGGAATATTTATGCACATGGAGATATAACTACCTAAACCCCTAAGAGATAACTTCTCTCTATTGCATTAACATTCTTCCCAATCCTATATGGGAAGCATTAAAAAACACCTCAAACATTACACTATCCTTAGAAAACAGAAGCACTAGAGCATTGACCAACTTCCCCTTCAGGTAACTGAACATTTCATGGAAATATTAACTCCACAAAAAATCATAGTCCTTCTCAGTTAACACTATCAATAGGGCTAAAATTTTAGATAAATATGGAAGATACGAACCTCTTCCGCATTCTTGGGAGCTTCCCAAGAAACAACTACCTTAACCATCAATGGGTCTACTACAAAACCCTTCTAAGACACCACATGCCTGAGTAAATGAAACTCTTATGTCAGCTAGACAACTTTCCATAGAGATGGTGGTGTCAAAGAATCTACAAGACAACTATAACATGATTTTCATGTTCCTCCTCTGACTATAAATAGATTAATATGTCATCAATGAACATGACTATGAACTGGTCTAGGAATTAAAAAAACACAGATCTCATGAGTCCCATGAACACATCTAGCATGTTTTTAACATTGAATGGAATGACAACAACCTTGACGTACCAATACCAGTATCGAAAGGTATACTTCAAGATATTTACCCCCTTAACCCTCAACTGGTGATATCCAGACTACGTATAGATTTTAAAAAAACATCTCTCCCCTCTCAAATGATAAAAAATATCATTTATCCTCAAAATAGGGTAATGGATCTTGACCATTACCTTATTCAACCTCTAGTTTTATATACACAACATCATACTAAAATCTTCCTTTTTGGAGAACCAAACCAGAACACTCCAGGAAGTCGCACTGGGCCGGATAAATTGTTCTGCATCAGATCATCTATCTGAATCCTTAAATCCCACAATTTAAAAGGTGTCATCCGATAAGGATCCATTGAAATATAAGCAGCACTAGGATGAAAGTATATCCTAAACTCAACATCATGTTTATGGGGTATCATCACAACCACCTTGGGGAAAACATCTAGAAATTATCCAATAATCCTAGGAACTTATACCATCTTATCCTCTTCTGATTCTGTAGAAAACTTATCCATCAATAAAAGAAGGGTCTCCACACACTGACTACCCACCTGATAACCCTACTTCCCAATGGAAACCACACTGTGGTCATCCACATATTAGAAAATGACTCTAATCTAAAATCATTCAATAAAAACATTTACAGAATTCAATGAATAGATGTCTAGGACGACATCATATGGCTACATATGTAGTAAGAAAAATACCAATGTGATTAATGTTCCCCCATTATCAGTTTACACCTCAGACACACATAAAACAAGATAGTCTATCCTATGAATGGTGTAGTAAACACCAGGGGCATGGGAAGCCTCTCTACATATAGTCTTAGAGCACAGAATAGAGTGGGTGAAGTAAATTAGTGAGAATGTCTTGAGTTAAACAAGGAACAAATAAGGGTATATGAAAACCTAAGTGTACTTTTAGTGATCTATGGCCCCTCTAGTGTCTCTTCCTCCACTGGTTGAAACCAACCACATACATTTCCCATAACTCTCTGTTGATGGACACCTCCACAACCATGATCAATTTGAGGTCCCTAAATAAGAGGGAAATCCTAAGGTTGGCCTCTAAATGCTATATCTCTCCTCATTCGAGCATAATCCTACTTCCCCTTCTACTAAAAAGGTCTCACTTGAAACTGCTACTAAGGCTAGCCCTAAACCTATATTACACCACCAAACTAAGATCAAATAACCAATGGGAACAATTCTAGTGATACACCCAAACCCCAAAGATAAAACAAACTGCGATGAATCTTCAGAAAAGTATAAAAACCACCAGCCCCCAAAGGCCAAAAAAGAAATCTATTGAGGTCAACTCCCTACTGGTCAAAACCTCAAAGGCCCTGGTGTTGAAGACCTACCACTGAAAACTATGCTTCTCAAGGAAACATGTTGATTACCCTCTCATGGTAAACCTCCTTATGAATGCATCTACTTGATCACCTCCACCTTCTTTTGAACCTAAACATAAAAGGAGTAACTACATAATTGATAGACGGATGGAGTGTCACCTTATGATGTCTTGAATGAGACTCCTCGTCTAGAAAAAAATATGGGCAAAACACATAAGTTACTTGAACTTGATTCCCAACTCCTGCACTGAAAGACTCCACTATTGAAGAAAAAGAATATCATTCCTCTTTACTGGTTTCATGGTTGATGGAAGAAAATTGGACTAGAACTCTTTCTAAAATTCTACCCACACAACATCTACCTCCTGTCGCTCACCTAAATAAAGCATCCACCACTGACACACTGCTCCATGCATCTAAATAACTACAAAAGTGATCTAGTATCCCTTTGGGGACCAGATCAAATTGAATGCATTCTCAAGCTCCTCCATCCAACTCTCTATCACCACATCTAGAACATTTACCTTATACCTCCCCAAATAATTCCACTAAAAAAGAAAAATGATATTTTACAAGACTCATCATTCTCTACTAGATCAATCCTATGGTGATCAATAGGAACATATTACTGATCCGCAATTACATGATCCCCATGCGGATGATGTCTATAATCCATAGCTAAAAAGAAAAAAAGAATTAACTAAGATCTATAGTATGTAGTTTTATTTATATTCATTTTAATGCACTTTATTCATTTTTAACTTCCCAAACAACCCAACTCAAAGGGGAACACAAGTCATCATAATGCATTTACCTCTCCTAGGTATCTACCCTATAAATAGGCTCAACTCACTTGGTTGTTCAATAAGCTGCGAGTCTATGCACTATATCATGGAGGGATAAAATCCCATGTCATAGTCAATCTCCCTGGACTATGCCACATACCAAGAACAATTGGAACTATTTTCATATCAACCCATGAAATCCTTACTATTCCTAACTCCAAACTCCATTTATCTCTCCACAATCACATGTGATACCACCCTGTTAGGACCCCCTTCCACCATTGATACTTCAATGAAGGGAGAGTGATAGTGACCCTTGATTCCTACCTCTAGTAGGCCCAAGGTTGGTGACTTTCACCAAGGGTATAAAAAACTCATGAAGTTGGAGCTATTACCCTCTATAATAATATAGTATTGGGAGATAAGATGGATCATCCACAAGAAACTCCATGAGATATTATAAAAAACTAAAGCCATAATGCAATTCATGGATAAATACATATAATACATATAAAAGTCTCTAAAATTAAATACCCAAAATAAAAGTTAAATATGTGACTAGAAACTCTCTAAAATGGTTTGAGCTAGTACTATCCAGCATGGTCCATGTAATCACCCTAGAAACTTGAAAATTTGTTTTTATATATAGGGTTAGAGTACAAGTATACTCATTAGAAAAACAAAAGTCTCTCATGCACATTTTAAATAAGTATACTAATGCGTCTATGGGAAAATAAAAAAAAGAAACAGCACCTAAATCGGTCAACTATCCATCCCAGCCTCCCAAGGAACACTCAATAAATATTACAAGACAAGTATAATAACATAATATTAGGAAAAAGGGTACCCTACACTACTTTTCCAATGATTTTCCGACCTCATACCACAATTTCTTATGTCCTAGTTATCCTATCTCTTCCATATAACATATACAACCACCCAACAGCATTGTCACATCACAGAATGCTCATAGAGAGCTGGTCCACCTCCCCATAGCACAGTCACATATCATCTCTCCCAAAAACACCTAGTCTATCACATCACAACCACTTCTATGACAAGAGTAGTAAGGTATTGTGAACATGAAGCACATCAATATCATTCCCTCTTCCTACTATGCACTACCCTTACCACAAGACACCCCAAATCATGGTCATATCACATCTTTCTTAAAGACACTTGGTCCAATGCCCCACAGCACAATCATATCACATCTTGCCTGAAGATACATGGTCCATCATCTAGTGAACTAATAGATCACCATCCATCATAACTGTTTCATATATACTTTCCTGGAAGATAAAGTAGGAAAGAATGAGTAGCCAACCATCCATCCTCACCACCAGGATGTTGATAAAAATACCCCCATGTGAAAGTATGGGTTTGGTCACATAGTGCTCGACACGAGTGGGGTGCGTATAGAAGTCAAAAGGAATATACAAGTATATACATATAGCCACACACAATCCCAACATATGGGTTCATAGAAAAACACTAACCAACTCACAACATCCAAAATTTCATTGTCACCAATAATTTCATAAAACTACAAAAACTACATGCAATATATCACATTTCTAACTAAAACCATTATACAACCCATTCATTTCACTATTAAAAGTCAGCCATATTTAACCACATAGACCATCGTTCATTTATTCATTAATAATTTCCACACCAATAACAAAACAATCCCAATCAATTTTAAAAATTATTAACTCTTTGTTCCATCATTAAATGGGAATATAGAACAATGCAACTAAACATTACAAGAATCTCATCATCCCAATTGTATTATCACCTCACCACCCCAAAAGCACTACAAAACAATCTATCAGCTCACCGCCCCCCAAAGAATATACAAACAAAACACCACATCACCACCCCAAAAGAATAGAAAAATAAACCATCACCTCACCACCCTAAAATCATGACCAAACAAACAATCACCCTACCTCCCCAAAATCACAGATAAAAAAACCACCACCTCTCCACCCTAAAAGCATGGCCATAAAAACCACCACCTCACCACCCCAAAATCATGGTCAAATAAACCATAGTAACCCAAAACTGCATCTCAACCACACATCACCTCCCTACAGCATAGCCATACATCAAAACACATCAAATATCATTTTACAGATATAAAAAAGTGTATTTTATCACCTTTTATTTTATTTTTGGGGTGTTATCACACAATCCATAAATCCAGGAGTAACCATTTTATTAAAAAATATATAAGTAGTTAGAAAATTTCCATTTTATGGGGATGTCACAACAAGAAAGTTTCCCAAAATTAATTCCAAATCAGTGAAAACAAATATACCAATGTCCATGATTTTTAGGGGAATGTTTATCCCAAACAATCACAATATCAAAATAATATCAAATTTATAAAAGCCTTAAAATCATTCCCCTTACCCATTAATTTCAATTAGACAATTATTTAACTTTAATTTGGCCA
The DNA here is from genome assembly GCA_963277665.1 of Viscum album. NCBI lineage: Eukaryota > Viridiplantae > Streptophyta > Magnoliopsida > Santalales > Viscaceae > Viscum > Viscum album. The sequence continues at coordinate 324,968,388 of OY728127.1, forward strand.
TAAAAACCATACCCAAAAGATAAAAAATATAAAACCTCTATCACATGATACAAAAAAGTGAGAAATGATGGCTTACCCACCTCAAAGAAGTTTTGTTAAGTCGTTGTGCACCATGGGGTGAAAAGGAAACACCCATAAACTGCAATTGCACAAAAAACCCATTGATATACCTAAAACGCATCGAGAGTTATCGAAAACATAGTAGAACTCATGACCCAAACCAAAACCACACCACCACATCTAATCCCTGGAAGAAAAATGGAAGAAAACAACCAATAATAATTGAAGGGATTACTAGTGATTACCAATGGGCATCTATTGGAACTAACGGATCAAAGAGATTGAATGAGAGATGAAATATCCCTAAAAATCATAGAGGGATATAAAAAATGAGAGGAATAAAGTAAAAAATAATAAATAGGGGTTTTTTCAAATAAAATAATTTAAAAACTAGAATCCCTCCCCTTTTACGTTGTGAAACCAATTCATGGTGTGAATTCCTTGGGAATTCCCCAAAAACCAACTTGCACCAAAGTTCATGCTTCCTTAGACTTTATTTAATTACATGTAAGGAATTAATTTCATCACATAAATATGTTTCATGGGTTCCACATTAACCAGATACAATTCATGAAATTGCCTGACTACATGAGTTTTGAACTACCAATTCTTATCGCATACCCATTTCATGATGTGAATTTCCCGTTGTAGCTATGTTACACCTCCAACCACCACAGAACCTCATCAAGACTCTTATCAAACACCTCCAACACCAAAAAATAAGAAATTAATAGTATATAAAGTCATATAGCATTAAAATATCCATACCCACCTCTATAAAATGGTAAATAAACCCATCGATCGTCTGTATGGAAGACTACCATCTTGTAAACCGATGTAATTTGTTTTCTATCACCACCTCTCATAGATAAAGATAATGAGGGATTTATTTTCTATATATGATATTTATGAAATATTTATACTCTTTTATTTATACTATCACATTTACCATTTCCTTCCAATCCATTGTAAAATGATAATGTCACACATGTCTACGTGTGGACTACCACCTCCATGAATCGATGTGATTCATTTTTCATTTCATGTTGACATAGATGGTAATAAGAATATATTTAATGAATATATATGATATATATAACATAAAAAGTATTATTTAAATGTTATATATTACTTACCTTTCTTTCATTCCATTTATTGATAAAATGGAAATATCCTTCATGCGAACATATGGACTACCGTCTCCATGAACAGTATAATTCATTTTTTATATATAGCTTTTATATATTAATATAAATCAATATATAATGAATATATATGATATTTATAAAATATTTAAAAATTTTGGGATGATAGAGTCATGATAAATTTAAAATTACTAAAAATACCAAACCAAAACATACAAGAAAAACAAAGCAGTTATTACCCAAAACGCTAATTTTAACAAAGAATTGTTAATAAATTGGTGATAAAAGGTTATAAGTAAATCATATATGGAATTATATATATGAGTATGGTTATATAATATATTTATAATAAACCTATATTTGTTATTAATTATGTGTGAAAATTTATAAAATAAATTCATCACTTGAGGAAAGGGATTTCTAGTCTCTCTTTTATTTCTCGAAGACATATTCCATATTCACCAATCATTTATTTTTGTGTAGTGTATATAATACCCATGAATGTATTTTTTTATTATTATCATGAAAATTATGGGATATAAATATCCATCTAACTCCCTTTACTTCATGGGGTATATGGTTCAGAATTTACCAAAGTGGAAAAGTTTTATGTTACAGTCTCATTGTTTATCGGGATTGTTTATGAATAAGTTTCTCATAATGAAATATTATTATCTACTTCTCAATAAAATAAGGTATTTTATTCTCATATATTTATTTCTTTATAATACATTTTTTCCTTCCATCATCATCTCTTTATTAACTAAATATGCTAAAAGAAATATTTTTAAATAAAAATGGCATTATTATTTTCTTCGGTTGAAAATCCTTCTTTCTACCATATTAATTTTTATAAAAAATCAAGAAATTTTTATTATTAATATATAGATGCTTAATATAATTTTTAACCTTGTTTTAATTTTAAAAAAAAATTAAAATAAATCTTCTTTTCATTTTATGAATGAGATACTTTTGACTTTTTACCAAAAAATTGAAAAGAATCTTTGTTTTAACGTGTACGGCATGAATGAAATTTTACACTATCGTGAATACTCAATTATTTGAAGCTTAATTTTAATTTTTTCAATGTTCTTTTCAACAAAAATATTTTCCTTAATATTTAATAAATTTATAGATTTTAAATAAGTGGTTTCAAAACAGAAAGGATATTTTCCCCAAGAATGTTTTAATGATATTTATAAGAAATTTCTATTCATCAATGACAAAAAAATTTGGTATTTATTATGTTTTACTGGGGATATGATACAATGGTGACATCTATATTATTTCTTTGGATATTTTTTGTTTATGATTATGATAACAAGATGTTTATGAAACCCTTTTCTTCCTCATGGATTATAATATGATGAAATGTTTATGAAAACCATTTCCTTTGAATGGGTTATGATATGATGAATATTTTAGGATATTATGTCATTAAAATATATGTATTATGTGATGAGTGTGAACTATATCTCCCCCCCAATGACTTGGGTAATTATTAAAGTTCTATGAGCTCAAATGGTACATGGGACATTGTCCCAAGCCCGAAAAAAAAGGACTGTACACGATAGGTTATCCCCAACCTAAAACAAGACGGTACATGAGAGGTTATCCCAAGCCTGAAACAAGAAGATACATGAGAGGTTATACCAAACTTGAAGTAGGTACATAGGTGGTTATCCTGATCATAACATGTTATTAGTGTCTTGGTGGGTATCATTGACTTAAGATTTTACATTCTTATGAGTATGATACAGATCTATGTCTTATGCCAATGTTAAGTTCTCATGGATCATGTTCTTTAATTTTATTGTGCTTCATATCTTATGAAATACTAATATTTATTCCATGAATTGATTTTATGATCTATGATATGTAGGTTTATAAAGAAAGGTATTAAGTATGGTATATCTAAGAAGGGTTATTCTTATGAATAACTTAGTGGGAGATGATATAGTTCACTTATGAACCAATCGTTCATGTATCAATGTTTCCAAAGGAACTAGAAATAAAATATTTTGTCATAGAAAATTATGTTATTTAATGAATATTAATATATTAAGATGTAATATTTATGTATGAAAATTCTAGGTCTTTATAACAACCATATGAGAACACTCACTCTGTAATATAGTCACATTGTCTTGATAACTTTTCAAGAAGGTTCCACATTCATGTCATCAAACTATATACTCAATATGTAATTTTTTGACTTCCTAAAATGAACCCATTTATACAAAATTTGAATGGATTTTAGTTCTATAGTTACATTGAGAAATAAAATTTTATAAATATATAAGAGACAAATCCTTTGTTAATTTATTCATTAATATCATATCATTCATGATGCACCCGACATAACCAACTTTTTCATGAAAATATGTAATAATTGTTTATATTAATACATAAATGTATGTGAGTCATGATATGCATTAATAATATTATTAAATTATAATTATCATTACACATATTCATAGAAATGATTATACAATAACAGTTAAACATGTTCAATTCCTACATGTGGGTTTATCCTCATAATCTTCCGTCTAGAAAATTACTAAGTGAAAACTCAATGTGATGAAGCATAATTCTCTTATGATTATTTATAACCTAATATTTTATGTCATTTATGTTCCCATAAGATGATTTATTATGATCATACGACATATATTTTAATAATATCATCATATAACTTCATGGTTCTCATTATAGTGGGGAAATGCTATGACCTTTTCAATACAACAGATATTATTGGACACTATCACATTAATGTAATGTATAATAATAATAAATATATGATAATATATTTATTAATATTAAAATATATGAATACATAGGAAATATAAACTACAAAGTAGTTGGTTCTAGGTCACCAATGTTAATAGAATCCTACTTGGACTGAAGACAACTTTTAACAACTTTTAGTCCGCTAGAACTCACGTGATATTCATGCTTCTACTAAGATAAGACTTTAGTCAATGTGTCCACCATGTTTTCTTTTATGTAAAATATTCTCACTATAACCTCACCTATGTGAGAAAAATACCTCAAGAGATGATACTTCTATAGTATGTGCTTTGTCTTGTGCTGATACCTTAGCTCCTTGGAAATAGACCATGTTACAGTGTTATCAATATAAATGGGGATACGATCTTTACTATTAGGTACCAAATCATACTCTTAGATAATTTTTCATATCCACACCACTTATTTAGCTACATAATAATCCATAATATACTCAAAAAAATTCTTTTGAATCAATAACCATTTATTTATTTGAGATCTTCAAAATCACAGTACACCATTGAGATTAAATATATATCCTAATTGTGTTTTCATATCATCTTGATCTGTTTCAAAACTATCATATGTATATCACCCAATTACTAAAATCTTATCTCTAATATAAACTAAGAACATATCCTTAGTATGCCTACGGTACATTAGTATAGTCTTGACTATCATCTATTGGTGGTATCCTATATAATTTTGATATCTTCTTACCATTATTTAGGAATATGAAAAATCTACTGTGGTACATTTAATAAAATACAAGACTGACCCTATCATATATTTATATGGAATCCTTTAATCCTATATATCTACTCATGTGTTTGAGGAAAAAATTTCTTAGAAATAGATATGTTATGTGATATGGGAAAAATTACACTCTTTGATTGTTCTATATTGAATATCTTCAGTATCTTGCCAATGTATGCACCTTAACATAGTCCAAGGAGCAACTTAAATCTATCATGATGGATCTTTATCCCATGAATATATTTCAATTTACCAAAGTCCTTTATAGATAAACATGTGTTCTACCAATTATTAATGGACTATTATAATCGTATCTCATTTCCAATAAGTAGTATGTCATCAATAATATCTATCAAGAAAATTATTGTGATCCTAATAAACCACTTATAGATACAAGGATCACATTCATTATTTATGAAACCAAATTCAACTATGGCTACATAAAATTGAATGTTCAAGGAAATTGAGTATTTTTTTTAAACTATAAATGGATATCTATTACTTTTATACATTTTATAATACATTGGAGTCACAAACCCTTATAGTTGTGTCATATATACATCTTCCTAAAGTTTTCCAAAAGGAAGGGTATTTTGAAATCTATCTGGAAAAACTCAAAGTCATGGTAAGTTTTTATGTAAATTCAAATTATGATATGTTTTAGAATTAAAACTAGTGAAAATTGTTAATTATAGTCTTGTACATAATGTTTTTTAAACCCTATTGTAACCATTAAAGATTTATAAGTATTGACTTGTCCTTCCATGTACGGTTTGTTCTTGAATTCCCATTTGAAAACAACAAGCTTTACATCTACTGAGGATCTACCAAAATCCATACATTATTCTATTACACCGTATCCATCATAAAATTAAAATATTTTTTCCAATAGGTATCTTATGGGCCCCTTATTAATTCCTTATAGCTTATAGGATCATTATTATCAATTAATAATGATTCATCATCATCTATGAAAATAAAACCATATCTTTAGGGTTATCTAACCTCTCTTTTGCTCTTATAAAATACATGTGTCTCTTGAATGTCCTATTCCATGGGTATTTTTAGAATTTTTCCTATAATAAAACTAGTTTATCTTTAACTTATACTTTATTAAAGTTTATCTTGATCCCACTATCCCTTAGGGAGATGTGATCCCTTTTAAGAAAGGTGTAATGTTTTTTAACCACAACATTCTCACCTAAAGGTGTAATAACTAGGGTATTATTATGAGTTATTAGTCCCTTATTTTTTTAGTTTTAATTATTAAATATTGCCTAATGTGAATTCAATTTGAGATAATGGGTGTATTGAGGGTGTCTGGGGCATATTCAGAGCTCAGAACCCAAGTTTTGGGGTGAAAATGGCCTGGCTCATGGTCAATTCAAATTGTGTGGGTCAAGATGTATAGTTTCTTAAACCATAATAGTCATGGGAAGATAGAAAGAGGAGGCCACATGGTTAAACCAAACCATGTGATTTTGGATGCACATCCATGTGTCCATATAAGGCCCCAGCCTTAAACCTTACTTAATCTTGAGTTATTACAAGATTACACATTGAGGATCTTTTCGGGTTTAGAGTTTTAGAGAATTAGATCATAAAACTTTCATTACATTCCACATATAAACAAAGTGGTTACATAAAGATAGTATTCTTCATTCCCATCAATGGAAACATATTTAAAATAAAACATGGATTCTTTCTTGACACTTCCTTGACACTATCATCATATCATGTACCTTTCCCTTGACCTGTGAAAAACATTTCAAAAAACTTGGGATGAGCATAAAAAGCTCAGTAAGGGATATAAAAATATGGAAAGGAAAAATGGGTACATATATACATAAGAATGAAATCATATTTTACCCATAAAACATAATCACTTTAACATACCTCATCAAATCATGAATAAATCATAGAAATCATAAGACATAAAGGTAACTTGATGCATTCATAACATTCTTACGTAGGGAGTAACCCTCTTGGTTACGTTTGGAATACCCATCACCGTATATTCCCTAAATATCTTCAGAGAAACCTTAACGTTTCACTCCTTCGCGTTACCCAATGCATTGGAGAGCTATATCGGGCTCACCCGCCCTTAGTTTATCACGGAACCACCCTTCTTCATAATAATTCCCAAGAACCTCAACATAATCGTATCACATAAAACATGCATAAAGGAAACATAACATTTCCACCTTTCAATCACAAGATATCAATACCACACATTGATATAAAAATATTATGAAAACCATTTTCAATACCAAAATAAAAGAAAAGTAAAACATGGTATTTATTTTTCTTTAAAAAAGGTATGGCTTGTAGAGGAAGTCGAAACTCAAATAATGGTCACGGCGGCGGAGAAGTCGTTGTCGCTGCATACGTACGACAAAAACATTCCCTTTTGTTTTTTAGTAAACACTTCATATAAAAAATATTCCTTCTGAATAAACGAAAAATTCAAAGGGGTTTATACACCGTATAAAAGAAGGTTGTGTATAAAACAAAATATGCCTCAATGAAAGGAGATTGAGACGAAGTCCCATACCTCGGGTCCGACTTGACTCGGTCGTTCTTTAATCTCCTGAATAATAAACTTGATTTAATTTCTACTTTTTTAAGAACCTTTTTCAAGTTAATTATTCCTTTTATATCACTTATTTCCATGTCATGAACACTATGTAATTATTTAAGTTAATAACGGTCATTTTAACGATCATTGGTACTTGAGTCAAAATAAACCCTTTATAATTACAAGTTGTTCATGTATCCATTATATCCAGGATTATAATCATGATATATATATCATATATATCATATATATCCAGTATATACGTGCATTTATAATATTAAATAATCATTCAGAGGTAAGAAATGAAATGCACCGTTCATGGAGACAGAAAGCCGTACGTACGCATGAACGCTACTTTCATTTCTATTTCATATTTTATAGAATGGAATAATAATGATATAAAGTTATATTATAATTCTAGTATAATATCATATATAATATCATAGTTCCATCCTTTATATGTCCCACATATGGTATTTAACGAATCAAATCACTTTGAGGGGCGGTAGTCCGCACTTCCTTAAATGAAGATATTGTGTTTACCCATAATGGAAACCATAAAGGTATGCCCAAAATTAAAAATACAGAAGCTTAAGGAAAACATAAACATATTATATATCATATATAAATATATTTTCATCTTAATGTCCACCTTTGAAGGTGTTAAAAGAATGTTGAACAATCATCATTTCAGGAGGCATAAATTCACCATCCACGGAAACAGTATGTCCTTTAAGCATTAGATGTAGGTGTGTGTAATTGTAGCTCGAATACTTATTATAACAACATACTAGTATATTGAGGATACTGGAGTTGTTACAAAAGAAAATAATAAAAAGAGTTTAGGGGGTTGGAGAAGGAAAATAAAACAAAAGGACTCAAGTGAAGACATTACCTTAAAATCGGGTAACTCCCTTTGGTTTGAGCTCAAAGGCTTCCTTGGGAAGTCTTCTGCCCAAAGTTAGGCTTCAAGGAGTAATAGAGGGAAGTGGAGAGAAAAAATGGGCAGGGTTTGGGCAAGCCAAAGGATTTGGGAGTGTGGGTAGGAGGTAGAGGTGGGGGCCTTTTATAAGAGGAGAGGAGGGGCACTCTTGGAAAGTAAAGAAATATTACTTTATTTGAAAATGAGTTTCGGATTTAAATGGTCCCACATTGATATAATTATAGGATAAGGTGATAAGGGTTCTAAATCCACCCATACAATAGGTTTTGGACATGTTTAGGTCATAGATTTTACATTATCTTATCATTTTATTTAAATCCTTTATTAATGAGGTAATCGCTACATCATTATGATGTCATAAATACATTTATTTATTTAATGTCAAAAAAATTATAAAAAAAATACTATGATTTAGGAAATCTTCTTATCTTTCCAATCAATATTTATAGTCAAAAATATTACTTGTATAACCCCATTTAAAAATTTTTTTCTTAAAACATATTATGCTTGTGTCATTTTTACTTTTACATTAAATAAAAAGTTATTTATGTCATTTCCCAACCAAAGTGGCTCCATGGGGTCCCCAAGTTGACCCATGGATTTTCTTGCTCGTCCATGACACATCCAATAAGGTTAGGACATGTTTCTAGGTCATTTCATATTATTAATACATTATTTTTTCCTTAAACTACACTAATTACCACTAATCGCGATTAAAAACTTAATAAGTTATTATTCACCAAAAAATTATTTTATTCCATTGAACCACATTTTACTTATTAATTACAATCATTTATGTCATATTTTTGAAATTCAAAACACAATGATGGAAAAATTTCATTTAAACGGAAAATCGGTTTTTATAAGTACAACTTAGTGGTTTCACTATTCATCAAAAATTGAAGTTTTTCAGAAAATTACCAAAAATTCACCCTAAGCTATATTTGATATTCCGAATTCAAAAATGAAGTCTATTTTACAAAATTCAAAACATATAAGTCACATTAATTAATTTAATAATTAATTCCCGCTGTCAAGACAAATAGCGTGTTTTTATGAGACAATAAGTATCAAAAGATTGACACCAGTTTAAGTCCAATTTCAAAGTGAAATTGATTCCAATGTCCACCATTGGATTAAATGGTAAAAATATATTCAGATTACTCTTTAAGACCAATTCAAAAGATAATCTAATCATATAAATAAATTAGATTAAAAAGCAGTTTTGATGTAAAATGCAGTATTTTTCACTATTCATTAAAAAATGAACATTGTCAGAAAAATACCAAAAATTCACACAAAGTAAATTTTGATGTCCCAATCATAAAGAATAAGTTTATTTTGACAAACATAGCTTATAAAATTGTCAAAATATAGATTTAAAAATGGTTTTCCATCAAAAGTCAGTAAAACAATCTTTTAAAAATATTAGTGTATTCCATGCATAAGATTGTATTTATTTTCATTTTAAGCCTCTGAAACACTATCTTAATCATCAATAGACATAGATAAAAATATCTATTATTCATTACTTACTTGGGATGTTACATCCTTCCCCCCTTTAGAAAATTGCGTCCCCGCAATTTATTTACTTATCAAATAAATGGGGGTACTTATCCCTCATTGCATTTTCAGATTCCCATGTTGCCTCTTCAATCAGGTGGTTTTTCCACAAAACCTTTACCTGGTGAATCACATTATTCCGTAACACTTTCTCCCTGTGGTCAAGAATCTGGACCGGTTGTTCCTCATAAAATAGGTTCTCTTCCAACTGAACTACCTCTGGACTCAAAACATGAGATGGATCTGGCATATACTTTCTCAACATCGAAACGTGAAAAACATTGTGTACCTGAGATAAACTCGGAGGTAAAGCCACCCGGTATGAAACTGATCCAACTCTCTCCAGAATTTCATATGGTCCAATGAACCTTGGACTCAGCTTTCCTTTCTTACCAAATCTCATCACACTTTTCCATGGTGATACTTTGAGAAAAACATGATCACCTACCTCAAAAGATAGATCCTTCCTCCTATTATTCGCATAACTCTTCTGCCTGCTCTGAGCTGTTCTCATGTGTTTTTGAATCAACTGAACTTTTTCTGCCATCTCTTCTACCAATTCTGGTCCCATCAGCTTCCTTTCACCCACTTCATCCCAAAATGCTGGAGTTCGACACCACTTCCCATATAATGCCTCAAATGGTGCCATCTGTATAATGGAATGAAAACTGTTATTATATGAAAATTCAACCAAAGAAAGATGTTGGTCCCAACTTCACTGATAATCCATCGAACAGGCTCGTAGCATATCCTCCAAGGTCTGAATTGTTTGTTCTGACTGCCCATCTGATTGAGGATGAAAAGCTGTACTAAAATTTAATTCAGTACCCAACGACTTCTGAAGGCCTTTCCAAAAGTTAGAAATGAACCTGGGATCATGGTCACATACAATGGAGAGAGGAACTCCATGTAACCTGACTATCTCTTTAAGATACAAACGGGAGAGTTGATCTAGGGAAAAAGTATCTCGTATAGCAAGGAAATGAGCAGACTTGGTCAAGCAATCAACAATAACCCAGATTGCATTATTACCTCGAGATGCCTTCGGTAATCCCACAACAAAGTCCATAGATATATTCTCCCATTTCCACTCTGGCACTGGTAGAGGTTGAAGCATCCCTTTCGGTAACTGCCGCTCTTCTTTAACCTGTTGAAAAGTCAAACACTTTACAGTAAAGTCAGCAATATCTCTTTTCATTCCATCCCACCAGTAATACTCCCGAAGATCTCTGTACATATTAGTACTGCCAGGATGAACTGAAAACAGAGAACTATGAGCTTCACATAACAACTCTCTCTTCAATTGTGAATCACAAGGCACACACAATCTCTTCCCAAATCTCAAAACACAATCATTATCAATGTTGAATTCAGGCAACTTACCTTTCTGAACCAGCATTACCTTTTTCTGCAACTCACTGTCTTGCTTCTGTGCTTGCTTGATTCTATCTGATAGAGATGATCTCACTGATACCTAAAACAAAACAGAAGAACTTCCTGCACCAACAACTTCTATTCCAAAGTTCATCAAATCCTTAACCAAAGGATCACGTTCCAAACACAACATTGTTAATGAAGCATTACTTTTTCGACTCAAAGCATCAGCCACTTTATTTGCTTTTCCCGGATGGTAATGAATTGTACAATCATAATCCTTGATTAATTCTAGCCATATCCTTTGTCTCATGTTCAATTATTTCTGAGTGAATATATACTTTAAACTTTTGTGATCGGTATATATTTCACACTTTACTCCATACAAATGATGCCTCCAAATTTTTAAAGCGAAAACAACAGCAGCTAATTCGAAATCATGTGTAGGGTAATTTACCTCATGAGTTTTCAACTGTCATGAAGCATAAGCAATTACCTGATCATTCTGCATTAGGACGCAACCAAGTCCTTTCAATGAAGCATCACTGTATATAACAAACTCCCCATTCCTGGAAGGTAGTGCCAAAACTGGAGCATTCACCAATCTTCTTTTCAATTCCTGAAAACAATCATCACATTCTTTTGTCCAGATAAACTTAACACCCTTCCGAGTTAGCTTAGTCATTGGACTAGATAATCGTGAAAAATTTCTAACAAACCTTCAGTAATAGACTGCCAAACCAAGGAATCTACGAATCTCAGTTACATTTGTGGGTCTTGGCCATTCTTACACAACTTTTGTTTTTGCAGGATCAACAGTTATTCCATCTTTAGAAACAATATGACCAAGGAATGAAATTTGTTGCAACCAAAACTCACACTTTCTGAATTTTCCATATAGTTTCTTTTCTTTTAAGGTTTGCAATATAACCCTTAAATGTCTTTCATGCTCTTCTTTACTTTTAGAAAACACCAAAATATCATCAATGAAAACCAACAAAAACTTATCCAAGAACTCATGGAAAATTCTATTCATTAAGTCCATGAATACAGCAGGTGCATTGGTTATCCCAAAAGGAATTACTACAAATTCATAATGGCTATATCTCGTACGAAACGCGGTCTTCGGAACATCTGCCTCCTTTAACTTTAGCTGATGGTACCCCGATCTCAAGTCAATCTTTGAAAAAAACTGAGCTCCCTGGAGCTGATCAAACAAATCATCTATATGAGGCAAAGGATATTTCTTCTTAACAGTGATATTATTCAAGGCCCTATAATCAATGCAAAGTCTCATTGAACCATCTTTCTTTTTAACAAATAAAACAGGAGCACCCCAAGGTGATGTGCTAGGTCGAATGAAACCTTTCTCTAATAAATCGTGCAATTGCTCCTTCAACTCTAAAAGCTCAATTTGAGCCATTCAGTAAGGGGGTTTTGAAATTGGCTTAGCATCAGGAACTAAGTCAACAGTAAACTCAACTTCCCGATCTGGTATTATTCCAGGCAAATCATCAGGAAAAACATCAGGATACTCATTTACCACTGGCACATCATTAATCTGAACAGTTCCTTTATTTTCAACGATGTGTGCAAGGTAACATTCATTTACATCTTTTACAAGTTTCTTGGCCTCTTGATAAGTTATCAACAGTAAGGGTTCATTCTTGTACACAAATTGAAATTCTTTCTGAAAAGAAGCTTCTTTAGCTCTATAGTCAATCTTAGCATGGTAAATAGAGAGCCAATCCATACCCAGGATAACATCAAACTCTACTAGAGGTAGAACAATAAGGTTTACAAGTAGGTTCTTTCCACAGATAAGAATAGGAAGATTCTTATAAATTCTTTTTGCCTCAACATTTCCCCCAAGTGTTTTTACCACAAGTTTAGGAGTCATTTCTTGAGATGTTATTCCCATTTTACTAGAAAAGTTTTCAGAGATGAAAGAATGTGTAGACCCCAAATCAAACAACACACTGGCATAATCTGAGAAAACAAACAAAGTACCTGATACAACTTCATTTGATGGCCCGACGTCTGCTGAAGTAGTTGCAAAGGATTTCACCACCCCTTTCTGCTTGTAGTCTAACTGCTTCCCATCACTCAAGCTCTTTTTCAGACACTCGTTTGCATAGTGACCCATCTCATTGCACTTATAACATTTCACTAACTGTAAATCAAATTTGGTCTTACCATCACCCTGATCTTTTTCAGTGTAATCACGAGCCTTATGTCCCATATTACCACATCGGTAGCACTTTCCAGAATTCAGAAGACATTCCCCCGCATGCCTTTTTCTACATTTATCACAAACTGGAAACATAGTTTTCTTACCATCAGACTTTTTTGAATAATTCTTACCTTTCTTCTACCACCTCGGTCTCTTCTTCTACTGGTTGTTATAGAACACTTGGTCATCAGAAAACTCCATTTCCACCTTCTCAGCACATCGAAAAAGCTTTTCATAACTTTTAAACTCATGAGAATCAAATGCCCTTCGATATTTTGGCTTTAATCCTAAGTAAAAAATGATTGATTTTACTATCAAGGTCTCGGATAAAATTTGGAGCATACCTTTCCAATAGAGTGAACCTTTATTCATAGGTAGCCACTGAGTCTTCCTCTTGCCTCAATTCCAAGAATTTATTTTCCATCCTAAGTCGAACATCCTTAGGAAAATACTTCTCAAGAAACATACCTTTGAATTCATCCCAGTCGAGAGCATCAATCTCATCAGCGTCCCTGATATTTTTAACCATCGACCACCACGGATCTGTCTCACCCTCCAAATGGTAAATAGAAAGGCTAACCTTGTGATTGTCTGAACACCCCATGACATCAAAAATCTTCTCCAGTGCTTTAACCCACCCTTCAGCTAACACAGGGTCAGATGATCCTCGGAATGATGGGGGATGTTTCCTCATGAAATGTTCCACCACTGACATGTTCCTCTACGGTTGATCTGGCTGATCTCGTGCATGGATATCACCACCATTTATAGCCTGAGTCAACTGTGCCATCACTACCAAAAACTGTTCAGTTCCAATTCCGACCATCTCAGGATGCTTATTCGGAAGTTTATTTCCTTCTGTATGCCTTCCTAGCACTGCTTCCCAGTTTCCTCTACGGAAAACCATTCTGAACAAACATGTCTTAGATGAAGCAACATGGTAATCTTCAAATGCTATATCATTTCAATTTGACCTTAAAAAAATATTTTTGGATAATCATTTAATTGAATTCTAACTCCGAAAGTTATCTAAACAGACCTTTGATACTAACTATAAGGCCCCAGCCTTAAACCTTACTTAATCTTGAGTTATTACAAGATTACACATTGAGGATCTTTTTGGGTTTAGAGTTTTAGATAATTAGATCATAAAACTTGCATTACATTCCACATATAAACAAAGTGGTTACATAAATATAGTATTCTTCATTCCCATCAATGGAAACATATTTAAAATAAAACATGGATTCTTTCTTGACACTTCCTTTACACTATCATCATATCATGTACCTTTCCCTTGACCTGTGAAAAACATTTCAAAAAACTTGGGATGAGCATAAAAAGCTCAGTAAGGGATATAAAAATATGGAAAGGAAACATGGGTACATATATACATAAGAATGAAATCATACTTTACCCATAAAACATAATCACTTTAACATACCTCATCAAATCATGAATAAAACATAGAAATCATAAGACATAAAGGTAACTTGAGGTATTCATAACATTCTTACGTAGGTAGTAACCCTCTTGGTTACGTTTGGAATACCCATCACAGTATATTCCGTAAATCTCTTCAGAGAAACCTTAACGTTTCACTCCTTCGCGTTACCCAATGCATTGGAGAGCTATATCGGTCTCACCCGCCCTTATTTTATCACGGAACCACCTGTCTTCGTAATAATGCCCAAGAACCTCAACATAATCGTATCACATAAAACATGCATAAAGGAAACATAACATTTCCACCTTTCAATCACAAGATATCAATACCACACATTGATATAAAAATATTATGAAAACCATTTTCAATACCAAAATAAAAGAAAAGTAAAACATGGTATTTATTTTTCTTTAAAAAAGGTATGGCTTGTAGAGGAAGTCGAAACTCAAATAATGGTCACGGCGGCGGAGAATTCGTTGTCGCCGCATACGTACGACAAAAACATTCCCTTTTGTCGTTTAGTAAATGCTTCGTATAAAAAAGATTCCTTTTGAATAAATATAAAAGTCAAAGGGGTTTATACACCGTATAAAAGAAGTTTTTGTATAAAACAAAATATGCCTCAATGAAAGGAGATTGAGACGAAGTCCCATACCTCGGGTCCGACTTGACTCGGTCGTTCTTTAATCTCCTGAATAATAAACTTGAGTTAATTTATACTTTTTTTAGAACCTTTTTCAAGTTCATTATTCCTTTTATATCACTTATTTCCATGTCATGAACACTATGTAATTATTTAAGTTAATAACGGTCATTTTAACGATCATTGGTACTTGAGTCAAAATAAACCATTTATAATTACAAGTTTTTCATGTATCCATTATATCCAGGATTATAATCATGATGTGTATATCATATATATCATATATATCCATTATATACGTGCATTTATAATATTAAATAATCATTCAGAGGTAAGAAATGAAATGCACCGTTCATGGAGACGGTAAGCCGTACGCACGCCTGAACGCTACTTTCATTTCTATTTCGTATTTTATAGAATGGAATCATAATGATATAAAGGTATATTATAATTCCAGTATAATATAATATATAATATCATAGTTCCATCCTTTATACATCCCACATATGGTATTTAACGAATCAAATCACTTTGAGGGGGCAGTAGTCCGCACTTCCTTAAATGAAGATATCGCGTTTACCCATAATGGAAACCATAAAGGTATGCCCAAAATGAAAAATACAGAAGCTTAAGGAAAACATAAACATATTATATATCATATATAAATATAGTGTCATCTTAATGGCCACCTTTGAAGGTGTTAAAATAATGTTGAACAATCATCGTTTCGGGAGGCATAAATTCACCATCCACGGAAACAGTATGTCCTTTAACCATTAGATGTAGGTGTGTGTAAGTGTAGCTTGAATACTTCTTATAAAAACATCCTAGTATATTTAGGATACTGAATTTGTTACAAAAGAAAAGAATAAAAAGAGTTTAGGGGGTTGGAGAAGCAAAATAAAACAAAAGGACTCAAGTGAAGACATTACCTTAAAATCGGGTAACTCCCTTTGGTTTGAGATCAAAGGCTTCCTTGGGAAGTCTTCTGCCCAAATTGAGGCTCCAAGGAGTAAGAGAGGTAATTGGAGAGACAAAATGGGCAGGGGTTGTCCGATCCAAAGGCTTTGGGAGTGTGGGTAAGGAGATAGAGGTGGGGGCCTTTTATAAGAGGAGAGGAGGGGCACTCTTGGAAAGTAAAGAAATATTACTTTATTTGAAAATGGGTTTCGGATTTAAATGGTCCCACATTGATATAATTCAAGTATAAGGTGATAAGGGTTTGAAATCCACCCATCCAATAGGTTTTGGACATGTGTAGTTCATAGATTTTACATTATCTTATCATTTTATTTAAATCCTTTATTAATGAGGTAATCGCTACATCATTATGATGTCATAAATACATTTATTTATTTAATTTCAAAAAATTATAAAAAAAATACTATGATGTAGGAAATATTTTTAGATTTCCAATGAATATTTATAGTAAAAAATATGACTTGTATAACCCCATTTAAAAAAACATTTCGTAAAACATATTATGCTTGTGTCATTTTTACTTTTACATTAAATAAAAAGTTATTTATGTCATTTCCCAACCAAAGTGGCTCCATGGGGTCCCCAAGTTGACCCATGGCTTTTCTTGGTCTGCCATGACACATCCAATAAGGTTAGGACATGTGTCTAGTTCATTTCATATTATTAAAGCATTATTTTTACCTTAAACTACACGAATTACCACTAATCGCAATTAAAAACTTAATAAGTTACTATTCACCAAAAAAAATTTAATCCCATTGAACCACATTTTACTTCTTAATGACAACCATGTATGTTGGATTTTTGAAATTCAAAACACAATGATGGCAAAATTTCATTTAAACGGAAAATCAGTTTTTATAAGTACCACTTAGTGGTTTCACTATTCATCAAAAATTGAAGTTTTTCAGAAAATTACCAAAAATTCACCCTAAGCTATATTTGATATTCTGAATTCAAAAATTAAGTCTATTTTACAAAATTCAAAACATATAAGTCACATTAATTAATTTAATAATTAATTCCCGCTGTCAAGACAAATAGCGTGTTTTTATGAGACAATAAGTATCAAAAGATTGACACCAGTTTAAGTCCAATTTCAAAGTGAAATTGATTCCAATTTCCACCATTGGATTAAATGGTAAAAATATATTCAGATTACACTTTAATACCAATTCAAAAGATAATCTAATCATATAAATAAATTAGATTAAAAAGCAGTTTTGATGTAAAATGCAGTATTTTTCACTATTCATTAAAAAATGAACATTGTCAGAAAAATACCAAAAATTCACACAAAGTAAATTTTGATGTCCCAATCATAAATAATAAGTTTATTTTGACAAACATAGATTATAAAATTGTCAAAAGATAGATTTAAAAATGGTTTTCCATCAAAAGGCAGTAAAACAATCTTTTAAAAATATTAGTGTATTCTATGCATAAGATTGTATTTATTTTCATTTTAAGCCTCTAAAACACTATCTTAATAATCAATAGACATAGATAAAAATATCTATTATTAATTAATTACTTGGGATGTTACATTCCATGTCTATAATTTTGATAGTGGGTTTTGGCATGGTTTGCACACTGTTAGTGAAATCGTGTGAGGTGGCTATGTGGGTGCCCTTTGCCTACAGAAGACCGTGCAAGGTTGGCGCATGGTTTTACAAACTGTGTTACCCCAATTAATTTTGGAAATTTTATAATTTTAAATTGAATTAAATTCCTTTTAAACCTATGTTTTATTTTCTTTCTACGGACATCAACCCTTACATTTTGAGAGCATCGTTTGACAAATATTCCTAGATCTATTCTCAGTTCTTCATCCAATCTCTAATTCAAGAATGGAACATCTCATTGGATCTATAATAGTGATTACTTGATTCCTTTTTATGAATTATTTGTTTTTATATTTATTGATGATGTTATTTAGTTGCAATCTTATTTTTCCTAATTTAAAGTTCTTCATCCATTCTTCATTTTTCTCCCAATCTGAGTCAAATCAAAAGTTGATATTGGATGACCAGTCCACTAACAAGTTGTGGTAGGTGGTCTATTCATTTTCCTTGATTTTTGGTGATTTATTATGATACCTTTCATTGTTTCTCTCACTTTACATTCTAATGAGACCCTGAAATTAAATTGAATAATTGAATTATGTGAATTGGGAACTGTTATGGATTCCTTTAGGTTCTTTTATATTGATTTGGTGGATATTTCCCCAACCAAGGCCACCCATGTAGGGTTCCCTTTACCTATTACACTTATTTAACCACCCGTGGGGTGTGATTTTAAGATTTCCTAGTTAGAGGAAGCTTAACTGTGATTAAATGGAATTGGATTTATTGCTTAGGAGATGTACCGCCTCCCTTGACATGTGTTATATGTTATAACTTCCGGTAAATGTTTTATATGGAGTTGGTATTGATTAACTGGTTTTGTTAATAATAGAATAAATGAGTGTTTATTCTCATTATCTACATTCAAAAATTAATCGTGATTAAATGAGTGGGTATACTCATCGTTTGTTTTTGGATGTGAATGGTTATATGAGGGGGTCGACTCATATGGTATGAAATGATAAATAGTAAGAAATAGTGATTGATTCCATATATGACATGGGATTTTCTCCTTGTATATTAAATGTGGTATTTGACTCCTTAGATAGAGTATTCTCCTTGGGTCATGATTCTATGGGATTACTTTGGCCTTTCTACAAATTGGATCCATCTTGCTTGGACTCGCGTGGGAAATTTTCGGTATGACATGCTCCTAGTACTCCAAACAATTCCTAACCGAGTTTCCATTGATATGATCATGAGACTCAATGAATATTCATTGGTCTTATTCACGTTAGATCTATCCCTTTGTGGTCTAACACTTCTGAAATATCGCACATCCATGGTAAATGTGACATGATTGGTTATATGGCTTGGTCAAGGATGTTCTAACACTTCAAGTTGTACAACAAGTACATGGTTGTTATGGATATATGTTTTCTATGTAAAGGACATGGTGTTACTCTATTTTTTTGTAGTTACCTCATATAGGAGACTGAAACTTTTTTATAGGGAGCCTTCAGGGTCTATTCAGTATCACTGGTTTTGTAGTTACATGCCATGGGAATATTTACATTCTTTTATTGTTTACTTGTTTACCTGCACGCTGTTTAGATTGTTATATTGCACATCCTAGACTTGTATACCATTGGGTGGTTACCTACTAGGATTTTATCTGACACCCTAATTGGGCCACCATTGGGTACCCAAACATAATATTTTGTTCTAGGTAAATATAGGTTTGAGTGCCTATAATTATAGGATTTATTTTGTATCATTATTAGGAGAAGGGGATCACGGAACCGGTCCAAGGCTCATGATGCTATTATGAGATATCACTTTTATCCATTTTGGTATTTTGGATTCATGTATTTTCTTGTACTTCTATGTACCAGTTTTGGTTTATTTAACTGACATATGACATATATCATCATCATCATTGTATATGAGGATTATTTCGAGATTGAGATCTCCTGTTGTGTATCTATTATCTATATCTTTTACTTATTCTACTATCAATCTATTATTGTATTTACACTATGTTAAACTCTGGTGATGAGGTAATAGTCTCCCCATGGACACACCTAGGCCATCACTGCTAGTCACTAGCCTCTAGAATTTGGGGATATATTCTTGAGTCCATGTGACCAACTAGGATCGGGGCACTATTGACTTGCATCTGAAATATTCTCTAGTTTCCTTAGGATATCATATAAAGATATACTTTTTCCCCTAATTGTGTGTTTTTTACCCGAAGTTTCATTAACAAATGTTTTCCAACCCTAAACTAATAAATTTGAAAACACATATTTCATGAAAACCCAAATTTCATACGGAGTTTCATTCATTGCTTTAGTTGAAACTTGGTTCAGTATTTATGACATTGTCTATAATTTGTATCCCTAAAAGGAAAATAAAAGACTTGCATTAATCACCATTGATGTCACCATGTATAACAATGTTTGGTTCCTCCTTTCACTTATTCCATTCAATTATAGTGTATAAGGAGGAGTAAGTTGAGAGAGAATATCAAACTTTTATAGATAATCAATGAAATTTTGGTTTAGATATTCACTACCACGGTCTGAGAAAAGTTTCTTTTTGTTCTTACCAAATTGGTTCTCAACTTCATTCTTTTATTCCTTGAATTTATCAAAGTAATTGGGATTATACCTCATTAAGTAAACATATCAATATCTACTAAATTCATCATTAAATGTTTTTAATAATGAGTATCCACCCTTTTACTTTATAGTAAATAGTCCAAACACATCTATATAAACTAACTCTATAATCTCTATATCCTTTTAAACTTTTATATTAAATGTATATTTGTTCATTCTTCCTTGTAAAGATTCATAACATATTCCAAGTGGTTTTAGTTCAAAAAAATCTAAATATATATCTTGGTATTATTTTTTCAAGTTATTTTTTTACATGAACTAAGTGGTGATATTTAAGTTAGGTTTGATATGAGACATATGAATTGAATTCATTACCAATTTATATTACTTGGTTTGTGTAATCCAGAATTTAAATACCATTGTTAAGAAGTGACTTACCATAAAAAATGATATCTTTGTAAAAAATAAACTTTTATTCCCAAATATAAAAATAAAAAATATTTATAAAGTATGTACATAGAAATAAGGTTTTTGGTAACTAATGGAACATAATAATCATTCCTTAAAACCAAGATCATTCTAGTCAGTAATGTGAGATAATAGTTTACAATATCTACTATAATGAGCCTATCTCTATTACCTACTTGTAGATCCACCTCACCTAATGAAAATATTCTAAAACTAATTGGTTATTATAATTGGATACAAATTTGTAAACCAAAAGTTGTATCTAATACCCAATTTATATAAATAAAAAAATCATTCGATAACAAACAGACTTAAATTTTCCCCTTGATTCTTTTTTGTGGTATAGTTCTCATTCCAGTGGATCTTCTTGACACATACAAAATAGATGGCATCTTACTCCATATCCTTCCCATTTATCTTATAAAGACACAAACCTATAATCCTAGATTCTATGGTAACTTTATTACATTTCTAATAGATACAAGAGATCATATCCCAAAGGACTTAATAGTTTAGTAGTCTTGAAAAAATAGATACAAACTTAAATTTAAAATTATATTTGAAAAAATAAAATACAATATAGTATTTTATTTTAGAAAACTAATATTTTATCTATGATATCTCTATATATCAATAATAATTCACTTCCAAGAATCCTAGGGGAATGTAATATAACAAAAGGGTGAGCTCGAATGCACAGAAAGGGTATGCATACAGCAGAAGCTAATAAGGAATGAATAATATAGAAAGAATAAATGATATCCAAATAAATACATATGAATAATCACTAGATATTGAAACTTATTCATTGATATCATAACTATTAAAATAATCACATGGAAATCAATAATTGATTTCATAATGATGGATTGCATAATGCCAGATATCTAAAACTTATCATCGAGGCCTCATTCCAAGACATCTTACATAAATGGGTAAGACCTCAGCCAAATACCCAATCTAGTTTGTCTCGTGATACCTACCAATACATCTAGTGGGTATGTAATTCTAGGCACCATCTATCAATTAATAATTCCAATGAATTCATCAGATGAATAGATAATACGACTTAATAAACATGCCTTTAAAATTAATAATTTTTGGTGATGGAAGAAGTAGCGTATAAAATGTCAATGCTTTACTCAATAAAACTAACCATAATACATCTGAAAAAATATGGTGTATAGTATATTTAGATTAAATCCTAATTAAATATTAAAATTTAATAAAGGATATTGACAAACATAAAAATAATTTAAAAAGATCACGGGAATTTTTTTGGAGGAAAATACCCTTCTCACTTTTAAATCACTTATCTAACAATTTCCCAAATATTAAAGAAAACATTTCATTTTAAAATAACCTTTTAAAATTATAAAGGAATCTCCAAATTATTGAGTGATCAATATAGTATGAAATTTCATTCATGACGTATAAAAAAATAATTCCTTTCAAACATTTTTCAAAATTCTATAAGTACCACATTCAGAAAACGATAAGAAGATTCCTTTTAAAAGATTTCTTAAAAATTAAAACATGCTTAAAGATTTATTTAATAAATCATTAGTGAATAATAAAAAGGTTCTTTAAAACATTTTAAGGAAAATATGGACATGGAGTAAAAATATTCCCAACCAAGTTGAAAAACAACGATGGTTTTCCTTAAAAACATGATTTTGGTATCTTTAGTACTTAAAGAGAGGAAAATGAAAGGAAAACATGTAATTTAAAAAAATAACTAGAGGAGAATAAAATATAGTTGGTTTAATATATAATGATAAAATAATTCCCTCAATATATATTTAAACATAAATAATCCCAAATAATGATGAGTTTGTGAAAGAAACCCTTACCATAGGTTTGAATTCCTTTGTATGTTCTAGAACCTCTTGTATGATAAATATATATTTATTATAAATATATTCCAGAACCATAGACATATATATCATACCATATATTATTTACTTGTAACCTTTTATCACCCATTGATTAACAATTCTTTTTTAAAATCACTGTTACTATTCATAATGACCAAAAATAAGATGGGTATATTTACTGGATTGAACCTCCATATTCAAAATATGGTATCAATTTTTCAAGATTAAATATCTAGAAGTGTAATAAATTACTTTTAAAATAAGTTCATGGTGAAAACAAATTTGTTGAAAAAACACAGTTTTTAAGTATAAAATTAGATTAATTCTTATCTAATGCCTAGAAAAATATTATATGAATGATAAAAAAAATTATTGAATATAAAATATATAATTTTTTTAAAATTAATTCACAAATAGTGATCAATTTAATTTATTAAGATAAAAACATATTGCATTCATAAAATAGTTTTTAATGAAAATTCACTTTTACCTTCAAATGATTTTTATTTTTATTTATAATCAATTAATAACTAATTCATTATACAACCATAAATTTTTCATCATTTAGTTATTCATATTCATAAATTTTTATTTTAAATTTTAGGTTAAAATAGTCACATTTCAATAGTGTATCATGATTTTTTTAAACATGATGTTGTAAGCAATGCAAGTTATCAAAGAAATTAAATTTATTTAAAAAGAAATATATCATAATATTTTAGGGTTTTGTATTCTACCACACTTATAAGAATTTTTACCTTCAGATTATATCACACTTATAAAAAAATACTAATGATACTTATTCCTAATCACAATATTAGGTTACCTTGTAGATTCCTCAAATTTATAGTTTCACCATAAAACATTGACCTGGTGAGTGGTCTTATTTCATAACACTTTTCCCTGTTATCTAGAATCTCCACCAGTTATTCCTCATATGATAGATATTTCTCCATTTGTATGAATTATTAGTTTAGTACACGTGAAGTATTAGGTATGTACTTCCTCATGAGAGATATATAAAACACGTCATTAACATGATAGAGATTTGGAGGAATCTCCAAGTGATAATCTACCATCCTGATATGACTAAGAATATAGAAGGGTTCATTATAATTAGGGCTCATATTTACCTTCTTTATAAATCTATTTACTATCTTCCGTGGAATAATTAAAATAATTACCTTCCCACTAACGTCAAACTCTAGATCTCATTATTGATTCATAGTATAACTTATTTTTCTACTATGAGCTTCCCTAATGTGTTGTTGAATGGATCTAACATTATATCCCATTTACATAGCTATATCAGGTCCCAATAGGTTTATTTCTCTAACATTATCCCAACACTTTTGAGTTATTCACTTCATTTCATAGAGGAATTTAGATGGATACATATGAATTCTTGGGTGAAAACTATTATTATAAGAAATTTACACCAATGAAATATGTTGATCCCAACCATGTATAAAATCTATTTAGTATACATTTAAAATGTATTCTATGGTTTTAATGACTCTCTCAGACTAACCATATATCTAATAATGTTGAGAAATACTAAAAATAAACTTTTTATCTAGTGCTCAGTGAATACTTTGAAAGAAATTAATGTTAAACCTTAGTTCCAATTAAAATGAAAAATAATGTGGTACTACTTGAAACCTCAGCAATTCCTTAATGTATATTCTCGAAATATAATAAACATATAAATCCTCTCAAATAGTAATGAAGTGTACTAAATTTTTAATGATATTGACATCAACCTAAATAGAATTATCGTTTTTTATGTTTCGAGGGTCTGATGAAAAAATCCATAATTATTTCTTCCCATTTCCATTCAGGTATAGGTAATATTTGTAGCATCCCCTTATATTTTAGTTTATCAGCCTTAACTTTCTAAACTAATGGGCACTATGATATATACTCTTTAATATCTCTCCTCATGTTTTCCCACTATAAATACTCTTTCATGTCTTTATACATCTTTATAATTCCAGGATGAATAGTGTGTGATGAAATATGAGATTTATCTAACAACTTATTCTTGAATCCTTTTATATATGGGAAACATACTCAATTCATGAACCTCACTATTCCATCATGATCATGTCTGAACTCTATAGCATTCCATACCCTCTACTATAAATACAAATCTTCCTTTTTTTCCTTATTAATCCTCTCATGTATAGATGGTTGAACATTCATATGATAAATATAATATATTTCCCCCTTTCCTCATGATTTCAAGATCCATTTTTTGAGAATCCATAAATATTTTATCTCTTTCGATCTTTATTGTGGACAAATAAGTAAGGAATTTCTGACTTAGAGCATTATCCACCTCATTTTTCCTCCTCCGGTGGTAATATATTAAGAACTTATAATCTTTAATTAACTCAAATAATCTTCTATGGTTCATAATAAAATCCATATATGGTAATATATACTTAAATATTTTATGATTAGTATATATATCACACCTTTCCCAAAATAGATAATTCCTACATATCTTCAATATAAAAATTAATTATGGAAACTATAAATCATGAGTCGAGTAAATTTTCTTAGGAATGTTTAATTAGAAAGAGGAATATTCTATCATAGTGTATTTATGAATGAGGACTCGTCTCATTCCCTTCTTTGATGCATCACTAAAGATCACAAAACTTTCTCCACTATAGAGTAGTATAAGAATTGGTGATATAAAAAAACTTCTCTTTATTTCCTTGAAGATTTCTTCACATTCATCTGTCTATAAAAACTTAACACCCGTACGAGTCAACTTTGTGAGAATATTATATATTCATGGGAAATCTCTAAAAAAGTTTTGGTATTATCCATACAACCCAAGAAAACTATGGATTTTAGTTACCATAGTAGTTCTGGGTCATTTGTCAATAACTTTCATCTTTGAAGGATCTGCTGATATACCCTCTCTTGAGATTATATGACCCAAGAATGAAACTTTATGAATCCAAAATTCACACTTGGTAAATTTATCATAAAAATTATCCTTTTTCATGGTCTTTAGCACAATTCTAAAATGTTTTTCATTCACTTCCTTGATCTTTGAATATATAAGAATATCATCTATAAATTATACCACAAATTGATCAAGGTAATATATAAAGACTTTATTCATTAAATCCATAAATATATAAGGATAATTAGTAATTATAAATGTAATTACTAAAAATTCATATTGATCATGCCTCTTATGGAAGGCTATCTTGGTTATATCCTCCTTATTTATACTTTTCTTATGATACCTAGATCAAATATCAAACTTGGAAAATTATAGATCTCCTCATAATTGATTAAAAAGATCATAAATATGTCATAGAGGATACTTGTTTTTAATATTGATCTTGTTAAGTTCCTGATGATCTAATAAAATATGCATTGACCTGTATATCTTCTTAATAAAAAGAATAGGTGCACCCAATAGAGTAGCACTAGGATGAATGAATCCATTATCTACATTCTCCTGGAGTTTATTATTTAATTCTTTCAACTCATTCAGGGTTATTATATATAAAGTATTTGAAATAGGCATAGCACCAAGTATGATTTCTATTGAAAACGTAACTTCAAGATCTGGGGGAAGACTAAGAAAGTCCTCAAAACATGAATCATCATATTCCTGAACAATAGACACATTTTCAATATTGAGTGTCTCCCCAACCAGTTGAGATAAATATCCCTCATAAATAGGTAGAAATCCCATTTGAGGGAAGTAATTTCTATCAATTCTTTAGGTTCATCCTCATACTAATTGAAAATTTAAATTTGACTTGGAATATCAAATGTAACTTCCCTTCATAAACAATTCATATAAGATCTACACTGGGAGATCCAATCCATACACAAAATTATTTCAAATTCAATTAATTTAATAATAACAAGATTCATAGGAATAAAATTCCCATAAAATTCTATCAGAGAGGATTTATATACTTTAGATGTGTCCATCCTATCATTAATATTTTTCACCACTAAATCAAAATCTAGTAACTATGGTGGTGATGTGATACCCTTATAAAATTATTCAAATATAAAATAGTGGGTAGAAACATAATCCAATAAAACATTTTAGATCCTGGAGTGGATGATAAGTTTACATTTCACTAAAATAATGGTCGAGATATACTCAAACAAACTATTTTAGAGGTTATTACCCCTAGATGAATCTATGCCAAAAAACTGTGCCCACTTTTAGTACCCAGATAGAGATGTATTTCTAAGAAAACCTTATAATCCTTAACTTACCAAAATGTTAGGATGTTATCTTATATATAGACTTATCCTCAAAGTTAGTCATAACATTATATTCTCTAATTTATGTTTTCCAGTATCCAGTTCCCAAGGTTTCTACTAAACTTCATCTTGTAACAACTATAAATACCCCAAACTTAGTATCCTAGAGTTGGTGGTACCTTCATTACATTGGTTCTAGATAAAATTGATTACATACCAAAGGACTAAATAGTTTAGTAGTCTTAGAATAGTAGATATATACTTTAATTTAACATTACATATGAAAACATAAAATACAACATAGTATTTTCTTTGAGAACACCAATATTACCTCTATAATATCCCTGGTTATCAATCATAATATACTTCCTGGAATTATGTAGAAAGGAAACATAATAAATTGGTGATCTCAGATTCTCATTAAGGGTATACGTACAATGAAAGATAATAAAGAATGAATAATATGGAAAGAATAAATGGTAGTTAAATAATTACATATAAATAATAACTTTATCTTGAAACTTAATCATTGAATTAATAACTATTAAAATAATCACATGGAAATTAATAAATGATTTCATAATGAAGTAATGCATAATTATAGACAACTAAAACTTACTATTGAGGCCATGTTACAAGACATATTACATAAATGGGAAATTCCTTGACCAAATACCCAAAATATATTTTCTCATAATACCTAATGATGCATCGAGAGGGTATAAAATTTTTATCCCCACCCAAAACTTAATAATTCCAATTCATTCATCATATTAATATACAATAAAACTTAATTACCCTACCTTAAAAAATAATAATTTTTTGTATTGGAATAACTAGCATAAATAAATTTAATACTTTACCTAGTCAAACTGATCATAAAACACCCAAAAAAATATAGTGGATGGTATATTCAAATTATATCCTCAATAAATCATAAGATTCAATAAATTATGTTGATATAGATGAAAATACTTTAGAAAAGACACTAGAATTTTTCTTAAGGAAAATACCCTTTTCAATTTGAAATAATTTATATAAAATATTTACCAGATATTAAGGAAAAAAATATTTGAAAAATAACCTTGTAAACTTGTAGAGGAATATTCAAATAATTTATTGGTCGTGAAAGTGTTATATTCTATTCATGTTGTATAAGTTTAAAAAACATTCCTTTTACACATTGTAAAAAGTCAATAAGTAACTTGTTTGGAAAACGATAAGAATATTACTTTAAACCATTTTTTAAAAAGTAAAATATGGGTAAAAATGTATTTAATAAATAATTTTATTAGATTAAAAATATTATTTAAAACATTTTAAGGAAAATATGGACATGGAATAAAAAAATTCCAGACTGAGTATAAAAACAAAGTTGGTTTTCCTTAATGACATGATTTTGGTATATTGAGTACTTAAAGAGAGTAAAATGAAAGGAAAACATGAAATTTTAATAAATAAATATAGTATAAGAAAATATATTGGGTTTAAGATATAATGATCAAATATTTCCCATATCAAAGACTTGAACATAAACAATCCTAAATAATGTTGAGATTAAGAAATAAACCCTTACCTCTGGTTTTACTTCCTTTGTATGTGCTTGAACCTCTTTTATAATAAATATATATTTATCATAAATATATTATAGAACTATACTCATATATATCATACCATATACTATTTACTTATAACCTTTTATCAACCATTTTTAATAATTCTTTGTTAAAATCATTGTTACTATTCATAATGACCAAAAATAAAAAGGAGACTATTTATAAAATTGGAAAATCATAATTCCAAATATGGTATCCATTTTATAATATTAAATATCTATAATTGGTGGAAATTAATTATAAAATAAGTGCATGATGAAAACCACTTTTTAGAACAATATAGTTTTTACGTATAAAACTGGATTTATTCAAATCCCATACATATAAAAATATTAAATGAATGATAAAACATTTTATCAAATATATCATAAAATATTAGGGTGTTACAGATATTCCTTTTCTTAAAAGTCTGTCTCGAATGACCTTTATACGTAGAGACATACTTGGGGATTTTTACTTTTCCCTTTCTCTTTTTCACTATAAAAACAAAAGGGTTTTTATGTTTAGTGTTCATATCAACCTGTAAAATCATATAAAGTTGATTGGGAAGAGTATTATCAATGTTATTTATGATACAATTCGTAATAAATTTATAGAATATCTGAGGTGGTGAAGTAATAATGATATTACTACAAAATTAATTATGTATTTTAAACCGTATAATATATAGGCACTCAATATAGCCAACAATTTTGACTATGTGGGGCCCATCCAGTTCACCATCTCTATGGATTCTCATGAAGACTATCATGGAGATATCAAACTACTCCTCTCTTTCTCTCTTCTAATAAAGACCAATTAGATAATTGAGCATCATATAAACATCCATACTATCATGAGATTTCATGAATTCACCATACATGGATAAAATAATTAAAAATTTCACATCTAGTACAACATCCAAGTGTTATAAGTAGAAATAAATCTCTTATTCAGTATTGTCCATAGTGGGTTTAGAAATTGGGGACCCAAACATATGAAGATTTGTTTTAGATAATAATAAAATGAAAAAGCACCTATTTCATTCCTAGAAGTAACTTCTAGTAAGGACGTTATCTCTATATATTATGGATCATATGGATAATTTTGTTGAACATTAAAATTTACTAAAATAGTATAAAAATGGATTATTAATACTTCACTTGATTACCAAAAGATGTGAGATGAAATAATTTTAATTACCTTATTAGTCTCCAACTATTTTATCAATTCTCAATGTCCCTCACCATTGAATTTAGAATATCCTATGACATGGACATTATAGTAGCAAGGATCCATATTTCACTTTTTATAACCCTAAAAATGGACATGAAAATTAGAAGAAGCTATTTAGGTAGAAAATCATTCCAAATACTAACATGAAGCTCCTTGATCCATTGAGTGGACTCCCTAATCCTAAAATCCTGACTTGTATTTCCTCAATGCTTACCTATAAATTTTTATTGAATAGAAAAACGTCATTAAATCCAATATATTTTTGGTTAATTCAACCCACCATCATTGTTTTTAATTAATAATAATTAATAGTTCCCCTAAAAAGACCTGAACTGACACTTTAACTATGGGTCTACCTTAACTCAGATAATAGAAGGCATTTGACTTAATATTAACTTGAGGAATTTTTTTATGTATAAACTTTATTACTTTATCATTTCAGGTTCCTCGTTAATATTATGGATACTTTACATAATTAATTAACCATTTGTTGATAAAATACTTTTTCATAATCCATTTATTTAAATTTCAGCTTTCATTCTTGTTAATTCACTTATTTTTGTTATTATATTAAAGAATCCATAAAATTAATCATGCATCAGACAGAAATAAAAACATAAAATGAATTGATCATGAGATTTATAATGGTTTATTTATTGAGTAAATAATAAAACAACCTCTGAACATAGGGGAATAAATCACATATCCTATATTTTCTAGAGTTGTATCATTTTTCCATTGACCTTGATATATTATTTGTTAGATTCACCTCAGCTTCGGTTTCAAACAGTATCCTCTCCTTGGATCTCCATTTTTTACATATTTTACTTACATGTAAGTGAGGGGAATGGGGGATATGGGATACATAAATAAACAATGGACATATATGTCCTACATAATAAAGGGGAAAGGATTACATGAAATCTGTCATTTAAATTTAATAATAAAAAAATTCATGCAATTAAATTAAAATAAATCCAACAAATACATTGCTCAATAAATATCATTATCAGTCACACACATGAAATGAATATGAATTTAATAAACTAGAATTTATTTATATCATTATTAATTAAGATAAATTACCCAAATTAATAAATTAATTATCTTATTAATTAAATAATTAATTAATTTCAACATCCATTCAAACAGACCTGGATATTCCCGTCCAATATTATTTAAAAAAATGATAATTTTTTTTAAAATTATTTAAGTAAACTATGTATTCATGGAGACAAAATGGAATTTACCTCCGCAAACTATCTGGCATGGTCCTAGTCATATATTGTGCACTCACACAGAATGTATCAAACATGACATGTCATGTAATTAATTGAAATGTACAATCAATAAATGACATATAGGTAAGTGGTAAATTACATATAGTGTACTAATTTTAAGGAATGTTGGGTATAAAGGATACAAAGACCATACGTGGGGTGTAGTTCTGAATTTTACATGGAAATTTATAAATTAAGTATTTAATATTCTATAAAACCTTTCACATAATGTTTACTATCAATTAATGACACACAGGAACATGTTTATTGGGTTTAATGGTTTAATTAATTATTTTTACTTTCCCTATAAACATTTACTAGATACATGGTGTGTACAAGCTGGCCACAAGTCATATATTCAGATCATTTTCCATTTATGACGCGTGTTAGGGGACTCATTGTGTATTTTTTAGTATAAATTTATGAGTTACATGGAATTTAATCTAGTTATACATCATGTAACCTCCTTGTTTCATGGAAGTTAGTCATTACACATCATATAATAAATAATCAATGTGTATTTTACCACACGGTTTCAATGAATTTCACTACAAAAGCATGTGGACTTTATAGAGTGTATGAAAGTTACATGCCATGTAATTTGGTAAGTTGTGTGCTAGCTTAGCTCACATAACAATTGAAGTGTAATAAATTCATTTACATTTTCTTTTCATGATATGTCTGAATTAATTTTAGGATTATCCTAGTGAAAAGAACTTGGAAAAATAGAATATACCTATAGGCTACAAACCATGTAGTTATATATTATCTGTCCAGAACTCCAACACCTTAGATGGATTCTTTGGATGTTGAACATCTATTTTCAAGTTGTTCTTGGTAAAATGAATTTGAAAAAATAATGTATCTATAATTTCATATTAAATAAAAAATATATTGGCAATGAAAAACTAACAAAAATGAATAAATTGATCAATAATAATTAAATTACTATAAATTTGAATGTGACTGCTCTAATACCACTTATAGGATATGAGCATAATGGAAGTTGGTTGAGACCATTCCCAATGATATATTTTTTTATCTAATTAATAAATCATAAGAACACGGTGAAAAATGAAATTTCTCATGATTATATCCAATAAACCATAATGAAATAATTTTACAACTGTGAGAGATGGTCTTTCATGTAAAATTTATAATTAATTTAATAACAATAAATTACCTAGGTTTTGAGTTCTTTCTTCAGTGTAGGTTTCGATCAATCAAGCTATTTTTCAGGTTTTGTAACACCCCAAGCTTCCACGGTACGTTTCCCTTTGAATAATTCAATAGCTTGGGTTGTACGCAACTTGGAGTTTTAACACGTCACGTCCAATCAAACTAGCTGTTATAAATAGTAATACCAACTTCTTGAAATTTTATAAATTTTGTATTTCAAAATGGACTTCATTTTTGGATTCAGAATATCTAATTCATCTTAGGGTGAATTTTTGGTTTTTTTCTGAAAACCTTCAATTTTTTATGAATAGTGAAAAAGCATTGTGTTATCGGTTAAAACCAACTTTTTATTTAAATAATTATTTATTTTATTTTAATTTATTTTAGGTAAAAATAGATACAATAATACATATATATGATCAATGTAATTCATTGGAGTCATTTTATAATAAGTTTAGATATATAAAAGTTTATCGAACATTTTACCGTCTTTTACCCACCTCCTAGAATCATTTTCAAATTTGAATAAAACTTAATTTTACCGCTTCTATGAGTCGAGTTTCAAAAATATGATACACACTATTAATATCAGTAAGTAAAATTTGGTAAAATAAGATGAAAATATTTTTTGGTGAATAGTAACTTATTAATTTTATTTACCACGACTAAAAGTAAATAGGGTAATTAAGGGTAAAAATGATATCAAAATTATCATAACACATGTCCTAATTGTTTTGGATATGTATAATTTGACCAAAAACAACCTTATGAATAAAATATGATCCTTTCGGTCCACTTGGATTAGATTAGGACATTTATTATTATTTTAATTAAAGAATAGTTAAAAGAGTTAAAAGTAAAGTTTAAAAACTAAACCATTTTTAATATGGGTTTATACATAAGTTAAATTCGACTATAAATATTCATTATAAATCTAAAACTATTTCCTACTTAATGGTATTTTATTTATAATTTTTATACATTAAATAATTAAATTTATTTATGACACAATGATGATGCAGTAATTACCTTATTAATGAAATATTAAAATAATTGATATTATAAATATCCAAATAAATATAATTTGAGACTTTTAATGAATTAAATTAATTTTATAGGTCAATATGACATGTTATGGTTGATTAAATGAATTTTTTTCGAAGAAATAATGCTGTTATGAATTTAACAAAAACAAAATACCAAATAGTGTCAAAATTGACATAAAAGAGTTTTTAAAACAAATATTATATTATTAATTGGTATTATATTCCTAAAAATATAAGGTTAGGACAAAGGTCTTAAATAATATTATATATGTCATTAATGAACCACTTGAGGTTCTCATGGAAGTTTATAGTAATTTTATTAACCATATAATATAAAAATACAAAGAGACATGGAAAATGTCAAACTATTTAACTAAGAGTTAAATCTAAAAGATAAGGTTAATATGATGACCTAGACCTGTCTAAAACCTATTGGTTGAGAGTTTTTAGAATCATCCCCACCTTATCCTTTAACTAATTAATTTTTGAGCAATTATAAAGCGAAAATTATTTTATTATAAAATAATATTTCAAGCTTTTCCCAAAGTGACCCTCACCTCTTTTATAAAAGGACACTTCCCCTTATCTCAAATTAACACCTTCAAATCCATTTTTCTCGTCCAAACCCTACTAAAATATACTCTCAACTATCATACCTTAATCATATAGGCCTTAATTTAGTCAAAAATCCAACATAAGGCTCCCTTTTGATCAAATCAAAAGGAAGAACTTGAAGAAGAGGTAAATATTTCATCACCTCTTTCATGTTCTTCTCTTATTATACTTCCTCTTTATTTGTTGTTTCCATTATAAAATAATAAATCCAATATCTTCTATATACTGTGATATTATTATAAAAATTGTACAACCATATTCATTATTATAACCATCCTATAAATGACAACGTCACCATACGTGCATACGTACGGATTACAGTCTCCACGTCGTGGTGTAGTTTGTTATTCAAACACTTTATCCTTTGTATGGGTATAATAATGAGTATAAATAATTTAAATAATAAATATAACATTATAATTATTCTTTATATATTATATACCATCCAATTATATAATATTTTAATATCAAAATAATGATATTGTCGCTCATGCGTAGATACGGATTACCGTCTCCACGAACGCGATGAGATTCATTCCCCATCATAATCATTCAAGAATAATTTTCATTTTATGATTAAAAATAATTTTTATGAACATAATATCATTATATATATGAATCAAATACATTCTATCCATAACAAACATTACTTACGTAACAAATCATATAAAGGAAAACGAATCAGTTAACACGTGCAACGATGATACTACTGAAATGTCATTAACAAAGAAATATTAAACGATCATATATGATATCATATTAATTTATATGGTGATTTTATAATTTAATAACAATTTTTTAACAATTATACATGATGTTAAAATACCCTCGACTAAGGAAAAGTACAATTTAAGGGTTAATTTCACAATCTCTTTATTATCTGAGGTTGTTTTTACGTAAGTATCTACTGGGACCTCTTTTTCATCCAAATCCATGTTTCTTAAAAATGTATCACAAAACAATTTTACTATTTACTAGACTATGGGTTAAATTCATTTATACCCTTTTTTGACTTTTTATAAAATGGTTTGAAAGAAATCTTTCTGTCATTTTCCAAACAAGGTACCTTATGACCATTTTGACAAAATTAAGGTAAGAATGTTTTTTTAACTTATAAGGTGGGTGCAGCTATTTTCCACCATTATAACATCGTCAAAGTTTCCCTTAAAATATAACAAGAATATTTTCAAAATAAATTTTTTATTTTATAAATATATGACTTTTAAATGATTTCAAAATAGAAAGAGATATTTATCTAAAAAAGTTTTTGATTTCAACTATGTCAAAATCATTTGATGGATTGTGAGCTTATTTGAAGTTGATTTATTATGATACAAAACTTCCATGTTGTATTGAAGGTTTTGTGATATGTTGGAATACAGATGTGTTATTTTATACTATTCATGGTTTATGGATGAATTATTGACATTTCATATTCTAGATTTAATACGAATGTTTATATTATGTTTAAACTTTTTCATATGAGGAATGCATTGGACTTAGTAAGTGACGGGTGGAGCCTTCTATAGCTCCTCGATGCATCGGTAGGTCTCATGAGACAAACTAGCTTCTTGGAACAAGGCCTTGGAAAAATCTTATTTGTAGTCTAGGCACAAGGCCTTGACTATGTGGTTATGAAGTCTGCCATTATGAATTCCATCATTATGAAAGTGGCTATTGATATTGCATGTGATTATTCGACTAGTAGAATATCCATGTGAATAAGTAAATGGAATTATTTGATTTTATATTTTCCATATTATTCTTAAGTTTAAGATTAAAAGGCTTTTTTTAGTCGTATACATTGTCTTAAATGATTATGCTTATTTATGAAAGTTTCTGCTATATTGTTATCCTTACTGAGCATCTGAGCTAACCCTTTTCTATGTTTTATTTTTCCCAGTATGCGAAGAAGTATATTATGGCTGACATGTAGGGATATTCTAATGGATATGAGTGTGGAATATGGAGACTATGTTGTTTTAGTTTTTCATTTTATAATGTAATGTAAAACTTATGAATGTGTCTGATATTTCTAAGGCTACTAAACTGATCAGTCTTTTGGGATTTGATCCCTTGTGATCATGCCAATGTTATGCAATAATGCACTGACTCTAGGTAACTGGGGTTGGGGAATTATAGTTGGTATCAGATAAAGTTTAGTACAACCCTTGTAAGTTAGATTTAGAAAAACTCTAATTAGGGAACATTACCCTAAGATAGACTTTGAGGATTAGTATAGAAGAAATTCCTAGAATTTTGGTACTGTAGAGATTTTGTGAGTTTTCCAAGAAATACATCCTTGTCTGCATATGATTAGGTAGAGGAGGCTCTGACACAGATTAACCTAGGGGTAAAACCCAAAAACACCGCTTTGAGCTAGACTTAAACAGGAACTGGTGCACGACAACGGGCCTTGCTGCACTCTTGGTTTCAGCACTCCCGAGGGATATGCTTAGGATAATTCTCATTTTCGTTACAAACCATTATGAAGGGTTTATGAGTATATACTTTCTCAGAGAAAACATTTTTAGGATTATGTATTATATCCATAAACCATTAAATTTATGTTAAGTGTTTTACAAGTATGTAGTTATGTATTGCAATTCATAAACTAATCTAGTGTGTGCCATTATTTAGAAATGAAGCCTAGTGGAAGTAATGGAAACCATATCAATACACGTAATCCATGAAGGGATTTCCCTCCTACTCAAGATAATTATAGTGGAGCTGGTGAAGAAACTGGAGTTAATCATCTTATCACCATACTGGGACAACTCACTCAAGTTATGAATAAAAACCTTACCCGTATAGAGCACCCTAATCCACAACATGGAGGATCAATGTTAGACTGATTCATGAGGAAACAACCACCAACATTCAATGGGACTACAAATCCATTTGTATCCGAGCAATGGATAAGTTCTTTAGAGAAAATATTTCACGCTTTGGGAGTAGGGAAAGGGAAAAAGTTTTCATGGCAGTTTATCACCTCACGGGAGATGCAGATCAATGGTGGTCATTAATCCAAAACACAAAGGAAGATGATGAAGCATCTAACATGGAATAGAGGGAGTTTAAAGATATTTTCTTATAAAAATACTTTCCTTGTGACCATCAAGCAGATATGGAAAGACAATTTCTGAGTCTTAAGAAAAAAGAGGATGATAATGTAGCAAAATATGAGGCCAACTTTACAAGGTTAGCAAGGCATGCACCTGATTATATACGTAACCCAAGGAGTAATATTGATAGATTTTTTTATGGGTTAAAACCATTTATTTGGCGAGCATTAGTCTCACAATCCTTTTCATCATACGACGATATTTTCTCATGTTATATCAAGATAGAAATATAATTCTCTAATTCTTACAACTTTAAAGAAAAGCAGGAGAAGAAGAGATCTGTTGAACACTCTATAAATGTAAATAAGGGTAAGAATGGAAAAGTTGAATATCCATCCGGTAGTAAATGTGGGAAGAAACACCCCGGTAATTTCCTAAAGGGAATGGGAGTCTGTTACAAGTGTGGTGAAAAAGGCCACCAAGATCATGATTGCAATGGTAAGAAAGAGGATGTCAATGTTGAATGCTACAATTGTAGAGAAAAGGGACATTATGAAAATTAATGTCCTAAGCACCAAGGTAACTTACCATAGAAAAGGGAAATGGGGCAAGGCCAAGCTTATGCGATCACTACTACTGAGGTTGAAGCTCCGAAAGACGTGGTGGTAGGTAATTTAATGGTTTCCTCAAGTTTAGCCAATGCTTTATTTTATTCTGGAACATCGCATTGTTTGATATCTTCCTAGTTTCCTAAGAAAATTTGATATTTTCAATTTGACTTAACAAGGGAGTTTCCAGTAAAAACACCTAAGGGAAGTATCATTGCAACAAAGTTTTTTGAATCAGTTCCCATTAGGGCATATAAATGTTCTTTATCTGCTGATCTCATCATCATACCCATGATTGAATTTGATATAATCCTCAAAATGGATTGTCTTTTAGACCATGATGCGAAATTTTATTGTAAGAAGGAGGTTACAATTTTCAATGATGATAAGTAGTACCTTATCATTAGAGCAAAAACGTCACCACTTGATTCTTATCTAGATCCACCCCTAGTAGCTCAACTAAATTCAATTATTGGGGAGGAAGAGAATGAAATAACTATGGGTGAGGAAAGGAATGTTCAAATATAGGGCGTACCTGTTGTGCAAGAATATGTTGATGTTTTTCCATAATATTTACCTGGACATCCTCCAAAATGAGAAATTGATTTTTCCATTGATTTAATTCCTGGTTCAAAGCCCATATCAAAGACCCCTTATATAATTTCCATTGTGGAATTAGTGGAACTAAAGAAACAACTAGAGGAATTAAGTAACAAAGGATTTATTCACCCTAGTGCTTCTCCATGGGGATCCCCTATCCTTTTTGCTAAAAATAAATATGGATTTATGAGGTTGTGCATTGACTACATGGAGATCAATGAAATAACAATAAAGAACAAGTATTCCCTACCTCTAATTGATGATTTATTCAACCAACTTCATGGAGCTCAGTATTTTAAAAATATTGACCTTTGATCTGGATATCATCAATTGTGTGTGAAGAATGAAGACATTCTCAAAACAGCATTTAAAACTAGGTATGGGCATTACGAGTTTACAGTAATGCCTTTTGAATTGACTAATGCACCCTTTGTTTTCATGGATCTAATGAACAGATTTTTCAAGGAATATCTTAATGACTTTGTAGTGGTATTTATTGATGATATCTTGGTATACTCAAAAATATACGAAGATCACAAAAATCACTTGCGCATTATCCTAAAGACTCTTATAAGAAATGAATTATACAGGAAGTTTAGTAAGTGTGAATTCTAGATTCAAGAGATTTCTTTTCTTGGCCATATTGTCTCTAAGGATGGAATATTTGCTGATCCTTCAAAGAAAAATGCAATCCAAGAATTTCCATCACCGATGATTATAACTGAGGTATGATATTTTATTGGTCTAGCAGGTTATTATTGGTGTTTTGTCTAGAATTTTTCCCAATTGGCTAACCCATTAACCAAGCTCACGCCTAAAGGGGTTAAATTTTTTGTGAAAAAAGAGTGTGAAGAATGTTTTGAAGAA
Organism: Viscum album; assembly: GCA_963277665.1. NCBI lineage: Eukaryota > Viridiplantae > Streptophyta > Magnoliopsida > Santalales > Viscaceae > Viscum > Viscum album. The sequence goes on from OY728127.1 coordinate 325,007,780, forward strand.
CTGAAGAGAAGATTAGTCAATGCTCATATCTTGACTCTACCATTAGGGAGTTATGGGTCTGTTATTTATAGTGATGCTTCAAATAAAGGAATTGGTTGTGTCCTTGTGCAGAATGATAGAGTTATTGCTTATGCATCACGAAAGCTAAAAATGAAGGTTCCGAGCGCAGCGGAAGCGCATGGGTGGATGTGCCCACTTGGCTTTTTGTCATTATCATTGATCAATCCGGGATCAATACGACGATAAACGCCAGTCTCCACGGATCGAATCATAGAAATAGACAAAAGAAATTGAAAGTCTTGGAACCACAAAGTAGGATCATTACAGGTTGATTATAATTTAATTAATCAATTGAAAAGAAATATCTTTTGGGTGTTCTTTCTTCGTTTATGTTCTTGATCACGTTCCGATGTGATTCGTCATTGCGTCATAGAAGCCAAATGTAGACTTCCTCTAGCGGTGATCCACACGTTTACCTCGTATCTCGGGATGTCGCCAAAGGAGTCTCCGGGTGCTAGCGTGTAGAAAACTTTACTTGTGTTGTCCGCCTTAGATCATGTTGATCAGATGGAAAAGGATCTCTCTTGGTCTTGAGAGTGTTCTTGGAGGAAGAGGTTCTTTCGGGCTTGAAAGAATTCTCCAGAATTGTTGTGTCTGGGTAGAAAAAGAGTTGGGGTTGTGAGGATATTTATAATCAGGTTTGAGTTTGTAGAGTTATGATAATAAATAAATGCGTTACGTGTTTTATTTATTTCATTGACTCTTATTTAAAAACCCCCATGTCGAATAATTAATTCCTTGACATGCGCCCACACTGATTATAATAAATATCAATTAAAACAATATTATATCCTCAAAATCCCGACTGGAAAAACTACACGGCGTGTATTAATAAATACACGACGTGTACTTGTTCTTCATTGAAAAATACATGGCATGAACATTAAATGTACACGGTGTGTATATCTTGTTTTCATTTATTCATTTCCTTTCCACAAAGAAAACTACACGGCATGTAATTATTAATACACGGTGTGTATATCTTGTTTTTCATTTCCTTCTTCCTCCATGATTAAAATGATTTAGGCTTCCTTGAATAATTATTAAACCACGTAGGAGAATAATTTTTATTCTACTTGATATACTTGAATACACTTAGTGTGTGACCCTCTAGGCCTCTTTCTCCTTTGCATTAGGTGAGATTGCCTAAAGTCAAAGATTACTATCTAGCAACGGGTCAAGGCACCCAAGAGAAAGAAGTTGACACCGCATTGACGTATCACCTCATAGGAATGCTTACTGTGTAATTTAATCCCTTTGTCTCGATATCTCATCAAGAAGGTTTCATGGCAGTGTCATAAACCAATATGCTTGATCCGTCGTTCTTTGAATACCTAAAATAAACTCGTCGTTTACACCATGGCCATGGAATTTAATGCGACAGTTCTATTTCAATCAAAGGGCGGAGATATCAAATTTCATAAATGGAAGGGACAAATCCTTCTTCGACTTATCCATTAACAACATGTCACACGTGACGCACCCAACGTACCCTACTTCCCGCCAACTGTCTGCGTGATGGTTTTCGTCAGTAAATATAAGTGCGCGAGTCATGACATGAGTTAATGATAATCTTCGAGTCTAAGAACCATTACACACGCTCGTAGATAGCAATGTCCTATGACACCAAGACATGCGGAATTGCTACTGGCGGGTATGTTCTCATAATCTCCCATATTAGAGATTACCAAGTGCGAACTCCATGAGAGAGAGTCTCGTCATCTTACGAGTACTCGCACATGACGGTCTGTATACTATGTGTCCTATCATAGTATGTCATCCAACCGTAGAACTTTATTTAAGAATATTGTTATAGCATTTTAAGGTTCTCATCATAGTGGGGATCTGCCTTGACTTTATCAATGCAACAAATATTCCAGGATATTATTATATTATAGTCATGCAGAATAATGAACAATATATAATAAGTGAACATTCGTGTAATCAAAGTACAAAACAGTTGGTTCTCGGGACACCAACCCTTACAAACTCCCACTTTGACTAGAGCCAACTGCCTATGACTTTTAGTCCGCTAGACCTCACATGATGATCATGTTTCTACTGAGTCAAGGATTTAGTCAAAGGGTCTGCCATGTTGTCTTCCATGGAAATAGTGCTCACTATAACTTCACCTCTCTAAGAAAAATCCCTCAAGAGATGATACTTCCTAAGTATGTGCTTTTTCCGCTGATGTGACCTTGGATCTTTTGCAAGTGCCACCGCTGTAGTATTATCACAATAGAGTGTGATAGGATCTTTACTGCTCGGTACAACATCCAACTCTTGGACAAAGCTTCGCATCCATACTGCTTTAGCTACCTCAGAAGCTGTGATATACTCAGACTCCACTGTAGAATCTGCCACCACACTTTGTTTTGAGCTCTTCCAGCTCACTGCACCTCCATTCAAACTGAAGATGTATCTAGTCTGCAAATTCATGTCATCTTGATCAGTCTGGAAACTAGCATCTACATGTCCTCTGATGACAAGTTCTTCATCCCCTCCATAAACCAGGAACATATCCTTAGTATGCCTCAGATACTTAAGGATAGTCTTGACTGCCATCCAATGGTGGTCTCCTGGATCATCTTGATATCTGCCTATCGCACTTAATGCGTAAGCAACATCTAACCTCGTACATAGCATAGCATACATGACTAACCCAATCGTGTATGCGTAAGGGATACTTGCCATTCTCTTTCTTTCCTCATGTGTCTGAGGACACATTTTCTTGGAAAGATGAATGCCATGTGACACTGGCTACAATCCCCTCTTGGACTGTTCCATACTGAATCTCTTCAGTATCTTGTCAATGTATGTACTTTGACTCAGGCCCAGTATTCTCTTTGATCTATCACTATGTATCTTGATCCCAAGAATATATGCTGCCTCGCCCAAGTCTTTCATGGAGAAGCATTTATGCAACCAGGCCTTAACTGAATGTAAGACAGGTACTTAGTTTCCAATTAGTAATATGTCATCAACATATACTATTAGGAAAAGGACTGCACTCCCACTAAACCTCTTCTAGTCACAAGGCTCACATTCATTCTTAACAAATCCAAATTCTGTTACGACTTCATCAAGATGAATGTTCCATGACCTTAATGCTTCCTTTAATCCATAAATGGATTTCTGCAACTTGCATACCTTGTTGGCATCCTTTGGAGTCACAAACCCTTCAGGTTGTGTCATGTAGATATCTTCCTGGAGGTTCCTGTTAAGGAATGCTATTTTGAAATCCATTTTCCAAATTTCCTAGTCATGGAAAGCGGCAATGGCCAAGATCATTCCAGTTGGCAGTGTGAGGTGGTAGTCTCCGACAGCAACAGAAGAAAGTCTGGCTCCGTTGGCTGCTCGTAGATCTACCTCCCCTCGATCAATCTTCTTGAATCTACTTGATTCCTGTATTTGGATACAGATGTGAGCACCACAAGCAGTATCTAATACCCAATTCGTAGAAACATATAGATTGCATTCAATAAAAAACACACCTGAAGCTTCCCCTTGCTTCCTTGGCTGGGTGCAGTTTTTCTTCCAGTGGCCCTTCTTGCCACATGCGAAACAAACAGCATCTTGTTCCCTTGCCTCCCCTTTTATCTTCCTTTTCTTGGAAGGTATTGAAGAAGCTTTGGGCTTAAAGCCCTTCGCCTTCCCTTTTCTTTTATTCACCGTGAGGACAGAAGGCTTTTCACGCTTCATGTCATTGTCCAATTGGAGAATGAGGATAAGAAGATCATCCAGAGACTTCTCAATGTTGTTCATATTGAAGTTCACAACAAAGTTTGAGAAGCTCTGGGGGAGTGATGCAAGAATGAGATCGGTACCCAGTTCTTTAGGGAGTTTAAACCCTATAACCTCCAAGCGCTCAATGTAGCCAATGATCTTGACTACATGAGGCCCGGCTGGGTTACCCTCTCCAATCTTGCTCTGAAATAGAGCCTTGGAGATCTCAAACCTTTCCTGTCTTTCTCTCTCTTGGTATAGACCACGGAGGTGCTCGAGCATGCTATAGGCATCCATGTCTTCATGAGACTTCATGAGCTCACTAGACATATATGATAGCATAAAACATTGAACATTGAGAGCGTTGTTCAAATGTTGATCATAGACCAGGAAATATTCATCACTCGCCCCTGGGGCAGGAGAATCAGGAAGTGAGGACTCCAGCACGTAAAACATTCGTTCATGGTGTAGGATAACCCGACGGTGCCTAAACCATTCCTAAAAGTTACTGCCAGTGAGGATATTGTCTTTATTCAGAATTGATCTCAAAGAAAATGTGGTTGACGAGTTTTTCATTTCGATTCTAAAAATTAAAAGAGCAGATTTATCAGTACTTTCTTGATTACATTTTATGAAAAATAATAAATGAATTTATTAATTCTCCCACTATTTTATCAAGTCCCAATGGCCCTCACCATTGAACTCAGAATTTCTGGTTGCATTGACATTCTAGTGGCAAGGATCCATATTCCCCTTCGCATAACCCCAACCAGGGTTGGTCAAGCTATTTGAAGGTATTTAGGTAGGCAGGTCTTTGCCAACTGTGAGCTTACAGTTCCTTGATTTGTTGAGTGAACTCCCCAATCCTGAAATCCTGACTTGGATTTCCTCAACTCTTGCCTCCAATATTACACCAAGTCTAGAAAGGGCTGCTTCTCTTGATGTAATATGGTTAATTCAACACGAAACCTTTCATAAGGGCTTCCTTTATAAAAGTAAGTGCCCCAACAAGGGTCGGTAAAACACATAGTTTTATTGAGTCTTGCCCTTAATCAGGTAACAAAAGGCTTGGTCTGACTTAATATGGTATTGAGGGATTTTAGTCCTTTATGTGTAGTTTTTTCATTATCACATGCTTGTTAATATTAAGCGATGCTTTCTTAAGTGATTAACCATGTTCTGATAATGTTTACGCATAGTCCGGTTTTTATTTTATTCCATCTTTGCATGCTTGTTCATTTTATTAATTATGTGATCCCGACAACACATACATAATAAATAAACCATGCAATGAGACAGAAATAAAATAAGATGGCATGATCATGAGATTCTATTTGGTTAGCTTATCTAGCGGTTTTGATAAGCTAAACCTGACCTAGGGAAAACACCTTGAACCTGATGGTTCGTGTTTTGCAGCTCCCACCTGTCCACCTTCATATCTTCTTGCGTCGGTTTCGCCTCGGCTTCAGGATTTGAACCGTCTCCTCTGGCTTGGGAGATCCTCCATTACATGGGTTTACATTAAAGAAACCATGGGCACACAGGCCCTATATTTTATTGGAAGAAGGCTCGCAGGCCAAAAAAATTAATTTAAATAAATTTAAATGAAACCATACACATACAAAGGGTCTTTGGTCTAGATCATGATCATCCATATCATGCAACGACATTTACACAAATTTAGAATTCAAATTCTTTTAATCGTTCTTTCATTTAAGATAAGTCACGCTTGAATTAAATTAATTATGATCTTATAATTAATCAATTCTTTATCTTAAATTCCTTTCTAAATTTCCTTGAGATTATTTTCATCCATATTCCTTGTACAGGTCTTTGTACATTGGAGGAAATCTGGTGAAATTCCATTTCTGGAAAGTACACGGCGTGTAGTTTATAATTACACGGTGCATATTTCTTTTCACCCTTTATCCAAAGTACACGCCGGGGGCTTTGGCGTGTTTTTTTTTTACTTTGGAAATTTTGGAGTACAAGGAATGTAGATAAATCATACACAGCATGTACTTCCTTGTTACGTGGTAACCAGCCTAACGATCCCATGTACGGGGTACGCGGCTTATCCTTGTACACGGTTTCACCTCGGCCAGAACGGACTATACGTCGTGTTTCTCCAACATACATGCCGTGTATTCAGGTTCCACGCACCGTTCAATTCTAGTCAACACGGAATGATTAATACTTAGGCATATTCAATTTACACTGCATGGTTTGGAGGACCAGTGTCGGTTCATTAAACCTAAGTACACGGCGTGTAGTTTAAATTACACGTCGTGTAATCCCGTGTTGTACAGACAAAAAGAGTGGCTCCTCCGAATGAGTTCCTTGTTTTTATTTTAATCAAAAATTAAAATTAAAAGGTTGTTTATGTGATATGAATCGAAAAACGAAGGAGGAAGAATAGATCTCGTTTATTCATATTAATATAACAATATATTTCAAATTGAATCAAATATAAATGCGTAAATTATCAACGAAAATTAAATAACTATAATCAGCGTTGTAACCTCGCTCTGATGCCATTTGTAGGTTCCGGACGCAGAGGAAGTGTGTGGGTGGATGTTCCCAGTTGGATTTTTTTCATTAGCAATGATCAATCTAGGATCAATACGATGATAAACGCCAGTCTCCATGGATCAAATCATAGAAATAGAAAAAAGAAATTGAAAGTCCTAGAACCACAAAGTAAGATTGTTACAGGTTGATTATAATTAATTTAATCAATTGAAAAGAAATAACTTTTGGGTGTTCTTTCTTCATTGATGTTCTTGATCATGTTCTGATGTGATTCGTCGTTGCATCACAGAATCCAAGTGTAGACTTCATCTAGCGGTGATACACACGTGTACCTCGTATCTCGAGACGTCGCCAAAGGAGTCTCTGGGTGCTAGCATGGAGAAAGATTTTATTGTGTTGTCCGCCTTAGATCATCTTGATCTGATGGAAGAGGATCTCTCTCGGTCTTGAGAGCGTTCTTGGAGGAAGAGGTTCTTTCGGGCTTGAAATAATTCTCCATAATTGTTGTGTGTGGGTAGGAAAAGAGTTGGGGTTGTGAGGATATTAATAATCAGGTTTGAGGTTGTAGATTTATGACAATAAATAAACACATTACGTGTTTTATTTATTTCATTTACTCTTATTTAAAAACCCCCATGTCTAATAATTAATTCCTTGACATGCACCCACACTAATTATAATAAATATCATTTAAAACAATATTATATCCTCAAAATCCTGACTAGAAAACTTACACGGCGTGTACTTGTTTTTCATTGAAAACTAAACGGCGTGTACATTAAATGTACATGGCGTGTATATCTTGTTTTCATTTATTCATTTCCTTTCCATAAAGAAAACTAAACGGCGTGTAATTATTAATACACGGTGTTTATATCTTGTTTTTCATTTCCTTCTTCCTCCATGATTAAAACGATTTAGGATTCCTTGAATAATTATTAAACTACGTATGGTAATAATCTTTATTCTACTTGAGATACTTGAATACACTTAGTGTGTGACCCTCTAGGCCTCTTTCTCGTTGGCATTAGACGAGCTTTCCTGAAATCCAAGATTATTGTCTAGCAACGGGTCAAGGCACCCAAGAGAAAGAAGTTGATGACGCATTGACGTATCACCTCATACGAATGCTTACTGTGTAACTTAATCCCTTTGTCTCGATATCTCATCAAGCAGGTTTCATGGTAGTGTCATAAACCTATATGCTTGATCTATCGTTCTTTGACTACCTGAAATAAACTCGTCATTTACACCATGGCCATGGAATTTAATGCGACAGTTCTATTTCAATCAAAGGGTCGAGATATCAACTTCCATAAATGGAAGGGACAAATCCTTCCTCAACTTATACATTAACAACATGTCACTCGTGACGCACCCAACATACCCTACTTCTCGCCAACTGTCTGCATGACGATTTTCGTCAGTAAATCTAAGTGCGCGAGTCATGACATGAGTTAATGATAATCTTCTAGTCTAAGTACCATTACACACGCTCCTAGATAGCAATGTCCGATGACACCAAGAAATGTGGAATTGCTACTGGCAGGTCTGTTCTCATAATCTCCCATCTTAGAGATTACCAAGTGTGAACTCCATGAGAGAGAGTCTCGTCATCTTACGAGTACTCGCACATGGCGGTCTGTATACTATGTGTCCTATCATAGTATGTCATCCAACCGTAGAACTTTATTTAAGAATATTGTTATAGAATTTCAAGGTTCTCATCATAGCAGGGATCTACCATGACCTTATCAATGCAACAAATATTCCAGGACATTATTATATTATAGTCATGCAGAATAATGAACAATATATAATAAGTGAACATTCATGTAACCAATGTACAAAATAGTTGGTTCTCAGGACACCATCCCTTACAAAAAATTCCTTAGAAAAACTATCCTACTCATAATCTTGAGTTATCAGTTGTAATCTTTGCTTTGAAGATATGGATACATTATCTCCATGGTGAAAAAATATGAGATTTATACTGATCACAAGAGTTTGAAGTATTTTTTCTCACAAAACGAAATCAACATAAGGCAAAGGAGATGGTTTAAACTACTTGAGGATTATGATTTCAAAATACACTACCACCCGGGGAAGGAAAATAAGGTGGAAGATGCTTTGAGCAGAAAGGATAATGGAGTTTTGAACAAGATGAGAGTTGAAAGGGATCCTATTTTCATGGATCTAGTGAAAATGAATATGGGAATAATCATGTAAGGTGAACCATCAATACTTTTTCAAATGGTTTCCAAACCATCTTTACTAGAAAGGATAAAGAGTTCTCAGGCTGATGATGATGAGTTTCAAAAGAAGATAAAAGCTTTGAATGATGGGAGATTGAGTGAATTCATATATGAAGATTGGATTTTGAAATTTGGGAAGAGAATTTATGCTCCTGATATACTGGATCTAAAAAGGGAATTGTTATATGATTCTCATAGCTCCAATTTCTCCATACACCCTAGTAGCACCAAGCTGTATAGATATTTGAAGGAACATTTTTTGTGGGACAACATGAAGAGAAAGATTTCCGATTTTGTGTCAAGATGTATGGTTTTTCAACAAGTGAAATCTGGAAGGCAACAGCTTGAAGGAGTCATGAAACCTCTTCCCATACTTGAGTGGAAATGGGATAATATCACGATGGACTTTGTCATGGGGCTACCAGTGACTCCTAGAATGAATGATGCAATATGGTTCATTGTTGATCGTCTTACTAAGTCAGAACATTTTCTTGCTATAAGAGAAGATTTTCCAATTGAACATATAGAAATACTATATATTAATGAAGTTGTAAGACTTCATGGAGTACTCCTATAGATTGTTTCTGATCATGATCCCCATTTAACATCAAGATTTTGGAAAATTCATCAGAAATCCCTGGATACTGAACTTCATTTGAGCACTGCCTACCACCATCAAACTGATGGACAATCAGAATGGACTATTCAAACCTTAGAAGACATGTTGAGATCTTTCTCACTTGACTTTCAAGGTATGTGGGATCAATATTTACCTCTGGTAGAATTTTCCTATAATAATAGCTTCCATTAAAGTATTCAGATGGCACCATATGAAGAGTTATATGGAAAGAGATGTCACACACCAACTTGTTGGGATGATGTTGGTGAAAGAAAACTCATAGGCCCAGAACTTGTTTAGGAAAAAATGGAAAAGTTGAAGGTTATCCAAACCCACATCAAAGCATCCCAAAGTAGGAAAAAGAGATATGCCGATAACAGAAGGAAGGATTTGGAATTTCAAGTAGGTGACCATGTTTTCTTGAAGGTATCTCTTTCGATATGTGTAATACGTTTCGGTAAGAAGGGTAAATTGAGTCGCAAGTACATCGGACCTTTCAAAATTCTAGAACGAATTGGGGTTGTAGCTTACCGTTTGGCAATTCTGCCAAGTCTCTCCAAAGTTTATGATGTGTTCCACGTATCACTATTGAGAAAATACATGCCTGACCCAATGCATGTACTCAAATATTAGGAATTAGAACTGGAACCTGATTTTCCTTATTGTAAAGAGCCTATCAAGATTCTTGATACAAGAGAATAAGTATTGAGAAACCAGACGACTCATCTGGTAAAAGTTCTATGGAGAAACAATAAGATGGAAGAGGCAACGTGGGAACCCGAGGAACTTATGATGAAGAACCACCCGAATCTTTTTATACAGTAATATTCTAGAAATTTCGAGGATTAAATTATTTGAAGGGGGGAGAATGTAACACCCCAATCTTCCACGGTGTGTTTCCCTTTGAATAATGCAATAGCTTGCGTTGTATGCAACTTGGAGTTTTAACACACCACGACCAATCAAACTAGAAGCTATGAACAGTTATACCCACTTTTTGAAATTTTATAAATTTTATCTTTCAAAATGGACTTCATTTTTTGATTTAGAATATCAAATTAAGCTTAGGGTGAATTTTTTTTCTAAAAACTTTCAATTTTTGATGAATAGTGAAAAAATACTGCGTTATTGGTTAAAAAGCAAGTTTTTATTTAAATAATTAGTTATTTTAATTTAATTTATTTTAGGCCAAAATAGATAAATAATACAAATATATGTTCAACGTAATTCATTGGAGTCATTTTATAATAAGTTTAAATATATAAAATTTTATTGAACTATTAACCGTCTTTTACCCACCTCATAAGAGCATTTGAAAATTTGTATAAAACTTAATTTTACCACTTCTGTGAGTTGAATTTCCAAAATCCGAGAGACATGGTTAATATCGATAAGTAAAATTTGGTTCAATAAGATGAAAATAATTTTTGGTGAATAGTAACTTTTTAATTTTATTTACCACGGTTAAAAGTAAATAAGGTAAATAAGGGTAAAAATGATATCATAATTACCCTAACACATGTCCTAATTCTATTGGATAAGTATAATTTGACCAAAAACAAACTTATTAATAAAATATGATCCTTTAGATCCACTTGGATTAGATTAGGACATTTATTATTTTTTTATTTAAAGAAGAGTTAAAAGAGTTAAAATCAAAGTTTTATAACTAACCCATTTTTAATATAGGGTCATACATAAGATAAATTCGAAAATAAATATTAATTAGAAATATAAAAATATTTTCTACATAATGGTATTTTATTTTTAAATTTTATCCATTAAATAATTAAATTTACTTATGACACAATGATGATGCAGTAATTACATTATTAATGAAATATTAAAATAATTGATATTATAAATATCCAAATAAATCTAATTTGAGACTTTTAATGAATTAAATTAATTTTAAAGGTTAATATTACTTTTTAGGGTTTATTAAATGAAATTTTTTTTTGAAGTAATAATGTTGTTATGAATTTAACAAAAACAAAATATCAAATAGTGTCAAAATTGACATAAAAGAGTTTTTAAAAAAAATATTATATTATTAATTTTTATTCTATTACTAAAAATATAAGGTTCAGCTAAAGGTCTTAAATAATATTATATATGTCATTAATGAACCACTTGAGGTTCTCTTGGAATTTTATAGTAATTTTTTTAACCATATAATATAAAAATACAAAGAGACATGGTAAATGTCAAACAATTTAACTAAGATTTAAATCTAAAATATATGGTTAATATGATGACATAAACCTGTCTAAAACCTATTTTTTGAGAGGTTTTCGACCCATACCCACCTTATCCTTTAAATAATTTATTTTTGGAGCCAAAAATACCGAAAATGATTTTATTATAAAATAATATTTCAAGTTTTTTCTAAAGTGACCCTCACCTCTCTTATAAAAGGACACTTCCCCTTCTCTCAAATTTACACCTTCAAAGCCATTTGGCTCAGCCAACACCTGCCCAAATATCCTCTCAAATGTCCTACCTTCATCATAGAGGATTTACTTTAGTAATAAAGCCAACCTATGGATCCCTTTTGATCAAATCAAAAGGAAGAACCCAAAGAAGAGGTAAAGATTTCATCACCTCTTTCAAGTTCTTTTCCTCTTCCACTTCCTCTTTATTTGTTGTTTCCATTCTAAAATAATAACTCAAGTATCTTATATATAATTTGATGTTATTATAAAAATGGTACAACAATATTCAATATTTTATCCATCCAATAAATGATAAAGTAACCATGCATGTGTACGTAAGGATTACCATCTCCACGTCGTGGTGTAGATTTTTATTCAAACACTTCATCATTTGGATGCATATAATAATGAATATAAATGATTTAAATAATAAATATAACATGATAATGATTTTTTATATATTATATATCATCCAATTATATACTATTTTAATATCAAAAGAATGATGTTATCGCTCGTGCGTACGTATGGATTAGCGTCTCCACGAACGCGATGAGATTCATTCCCCATCATAATCATTCAAGAATAATTTTCATTTTGTGATTGAAAATAATGTTTATGAACACAATATCATTATTTATATGAATAAAATACATCCTATCCATAACAAACATTACTTATGTAACAAAACATATAAAGGAAAACGAATCAGCTAACAGCTGGAACGATGATACTACTGAAATATCATTAACAAAGCAATATTAGAAGATCATATATGATATAATATTAATGTATATGTTTCTTGTATAATTTAATAACATTGTTTTAACTATTAAACAGGAGGTTAACATACCATTGACTGAGTAAAAGTACATAGTAAGGGTTAATTTCACAATCTCTTTATTATCTGAGGTTGTTTTTACGTAAGTATCTATTGGGACCTCATTATCATCCACATCCATGTTTCTAAAAAATATACTCCAAAACATTTTTAATATTTACTAGACTATGGTTTAAAGTCATTTATACCCTTTTTTACTTTTTATAAAATGTTTTGAAAGAAATATTTCCGTCTTTTCCAAATAAGGTACCTTATGACATTTTCGACAAAATTAAGGTAAGAATGTTTTTTTAACTTATACGACGGGTGCGGCTATTTTCCACCATTATAACATCCTCAAAGTTTACCTTAAAATATTATAAGAATATTTTCAAAATAAATTTTTTCTTTTATAATTATATGACTTTCAAAAGATTTCAAAATAGAAATATATGTTTCTTTAAAAAAAAATTGATTTAATCTATGTCAGCATCCTTTGATGGATTGTAATCTTATTTGAAGTTGATTTATTATGATACAAAACTTTTATACTGTATTCTATGTTTTGTGATATGTTTGAATATGGATGTATTATTTTAATACCATTCATGGTTTATGGATAAAATATTGACATTTCGTATGCTATTTTTAATACGAATGTTTATGTTATGTTTAAACCTTTTCATATGAGGAATTCATTGGACTTAGTAAGTGACAAGTGGAGCCCGATATAGCTCCTCGATGCATTGGTAGGTCTCTTGAGACAAATTAACATCTTGGCACAAGTCCTTGACAAGATCTTATTTGTAGTCTTAGCACAAGGTCTTGACTATGTGGTTATGAAGTCTGGAATTATGCATTACATCATTATGAAAGTGGCTATTGATATTGCAAGTGATTATTCGACTAGTAGAATATCTATGTGAATAATTAAATGGATTTATTTGATTTTATATTTTCTATATTATGCCTAATTTCAAGTTTAAAATGCTTTTGTTTTAGTCATATACATTGCCTTAAATGTTTATGCTTATTTACGAATGTTTCCGCTATATTGTTATTCTTACTGAGCATCTGAGATCACCCCTTTTTATGTTTTATTTTTCCCATGATGCGAAGAAGTATATTGTGAAAGACCTGCAGGGATAGTCTAAGGGATATTAGTGTGGCCAATGGAGACTATGTTGTTGTAGTTTTTTATTTTATAATGTAATGTAAAACTTATGAATGTATCTAGTATTTTTAAGGCTAATAAATTGATCGGCCTTTTGGGATTTGATCTCTTGTGATCATGCCAATGTTATATAATAATGCAACGAATCTGGTTAACTCGGGTCAAGGCGTTACAGGTTTTACCATCATTACATTAAGAGGATCCAAATTATAATCCCTCTAGCGGTGATCTACATGTGATTTTTGATCTCAAAACATTATCGATGGTTTTGTAGGACCTAGCATAGCTGTATCTAGAATATTATATTTATCTCCTTTTATCACAAAACAATCCTTTGGGATGAATTTTTTATTCTTGTTTTATAATTATTCAGGAGGAGGTAGGTGGAAGAGATTCTCACAAGATTTAGATAAAACCCTAGAGAAGTTCTTTGTGGATAAATTTCTTTAGATATGAAATCATTGTGCACAAAAAAATGATTTCAGAACTTACACATAAATGATATCATTAGGTATAAATAGACCTAGGGTTATTGGATTAGTAATTTCACATATGCCCTTAGATAATCTCTTAATCCATAGTGAACCCCACATATAATTGAAATAATATTATTATTATTTCTTTGATATGTTCTGGTCTCATGGATAATATAAATATCAAACAATAAAATAATGTTTATTTATTTAATATATCATTTCCATTATAGTTAACATGACTCGACTCATCCACATTTCTTATCATATACTGAGCTATAAATAATAAATATTTTTCATTCGATAAATAAATGAATGAATGTTATATTCATGATCTTATGAATAAATATTTATTTAATATTTAACAAATATAAAATATGTGACTGAATGATTTTGGTCAATAAATATTACTTCTTAGTATTAATAATAATATTTAATCCAATAATTAAATTAAATAATAATTTAGCTCAGACCGATGGAAACAGTATCTGTGTAACCCCTCTAGTCCTCTTCCATGGTGGCATTAGGTGGGTTTGTCTAATGTCAAATATCATATCAACAACCATAAATATGTAAAGGTACCCATTGAGGAAGAAGTTAATATCACAATTAAGACAACCATATATGAATTATTGATGTATAATATAATCCATTTATCTTGATATCTCATTAACAAGGTTGCACACTAATGTCATTAACCTATATGCTCAATATGTGTTTCTTTGACTTTCGTAAATGAACCCATCTACACACCATGGACAAGGAATTTAGTTCAATGGTTCTATTCCAATTAAGGTCCAAGATATCATATTAAATAAATATAAAAAATACAAATCATTCCTTGTCTTATTCATTAATAACGTATCATTCAAGATGCACCCAACGTACCTAACTTCTCTATGAAAATATATCATTACATTTTATGTAAATACATCAAAGCATGCAAGACATGATTTATTAATAATAATATTAAAGTATAAGAATCGTTACACATATTTTCAAATAGTAATATCCAATGAAAAATAAACCAATAAAATCTTTACATGTGTGTTTTTCCTAATAATCTCCCCTCCTAGAGATTACCAAGTGTGAACTTTATGAGATGAAGTCTCATTCTATTGAAAATATTCATCACTTGATAGACACCATAATTTTTTGTCTCATCATATGACATCATATGACCATAGCACATATAGTTTAAGAATATCATCATATAAATTTAAGGATATCATCAAAGTAGGGAACTTCAATGATCTTTTCAGTGAGAAAGATATTGTAAAACATTATCTCATTAATGTAACATAGAAAAACAATAAAATTATTATAAGATATTTATTAATATTTAAACCCATGAATAAATAGGTAATATAAAGTACAAAGTAGTCAGCTCTAGGGTACCAAATCCAACACATAAAACATTTTCCTCTTCTAAGAGATCTCTAACCACTTTTTTGATTATCTAAATATGCTCTCACGACTCTTGTACTAGACTCAACCTAATAATCGCAAACTCCCCAGATTTTATCTAACATAGAGTCAATTAGTATTGTATTTTATATAAATCCTCAAAAGGAACTATCTTAATTTATTCCAAATAACTTTTATTATAGGAAAACTCTATAAAGTAAATGTGGATTTAAAATAAATTTCTAAAATCAAGAACATGTGCTTGAATCATATCCTTCAATACCTGGATAGGACACAAAGATCCCTCGTCTATCTGAGGATAGTAATTTATTTATTTCTTTATTTATTTAGTATTTAGTTTATGATTAGCAAATAGTTAATTAATTATAATTAGAGCCCAATAATTATATAATTTCAATTACTAATTAATTTAATAGTAATTTTATAATTAGTAATTAGTTAATAATTATATAGTTAGTAATTAGTAATTAATTTAGTAGTTAGTTGATAATTAATAATTAATTTAAAATAAATTAATAATATTTACTAATTAAATATTAAAAATTTATAATTACTAATTAATTATAAGTAGCAGTTAACGTTTTTTAATATGATTATAAATTATTACAATTATCACTATAAGTAATAATTAAAATGACTAATTAATAATAAATTGGTAATTAATTATTAATTAGTAAATATTATTACAAGTAATATGAATAATAATTAACAATTAAAATACAATTAAATATAATAACTAATTAATTATATATTTATTTATAATTAAAAATTACATATTTAATAAGTATTTATAATTAATAAGTAACTAATAATTATTTAAATGTAAGTAATAATTAACTAATAATAAATGTATAATATATATTTACTAATTAAATAATAATAATTTATAAACAACAATTAATTATGATTATTTATGTATTAAATAAAAGAATAAAAGTTAATTAATTAATAATTAATTAATAATTAATGATAATTAATAATTAATGATAATTATTAATTTTAATTACTAATTAATTATAATTATTAATTACTTATAAATTTATTAATTATAATTATTAATTATTAATTAATTAATTATAATTATATAATTATAATTTGTAATTATGTAATTGTCATTAGTAATTAAATAGCTCTAATTTTTAATTAAGTATTTGTGATAAGTTATTTTTTAAATGGTTGAGGCTCAACAGCCCCTTTATTGAAAATAAAAATGTAACCGTGGAAAAGCAGAGGAACATACAGGACTTAAAAAACACAAAATATCATCCCACTCGAGAAAAAAGTGCTCATACTATGATGAGAGAGTCATCGACCCCGGCCATGAGGGTGTCGTCCCCTCCTCCAAGTCTTGACTTGCATCCCTGTCCCACCACCATCATTTGAGAACTCTGCAACCTCATCAGCTTTTAGGACTTCAGCTCTAAATCCATCGGTATATGTTTTCCCATCATCATAATTTCTAAAAGAATCAAGTAATTCAAAAGAATTATGAGTACTCACATTTCTACATACCTATTTATACTTAGACTGAGAAGGAACACAACTTATAGGAGAAAAATATGGCCCTATCACATTGACATTTTTAGCACAGCTAGTATCCAAAATAGGGACCTGCATTTCCTGTCCAATGCCTCTGGAGACATGGGTAGGTTTCAATTGATAACTATTGAAAATAAACCTGTATTCTCTATCATCCACTTTTACTAGAGAAGAGAAAGTGGTTGTTTTATGCAAATAATAAGAGTTTATAGGGAGCCCCAACCCATTGGAATCATGACACTCAGCCTCCTTAACATCTAGAGGTCCTTAAAAACCTATGTGGCATGGGGATTATCATTCTTAGCATACACTCCATAAACCAGAGTGTTTTTACTTTCAATATAGGAAAATTTAATTGATGAATCGTGAATTCATTTCATTTAGGTATCCTCTCTACAAGTGGAGGAAGAAGCAGTAGATTTAGTAGCTATAGCCTTGCCCAATGAAACCATATGACTAGTATAATTCTATAAAGAGAAAGAGTGTTCAGAAAGAGATACCTTTTTATTACCTTTCATAGGTGAATATTTTCAAGAATTATGAACATACCTTTTGGTTTTAGACTTCATTAGGATGGAAACATCCATCTTATCCTTACCTTTCATACTCTTAGCATAAACCATTATCTTCTCCTTCCATAAGACAAAATCTACATCCACCTGAGTAGAGTGTTCTTTAACAGCTTGGATATTAACCAATTCAACATCTTCTTAATATACTATACCTTTGTCTAGATCTTCATTAAAGTAAACTTCCTTTAAAACACCATTACTCGTAATATCATCAACAGGAAAGTTACTCTCTTCATTAATATCATCCCAAGATAGAGGTGCAATACCATTAGATTGAGTAGAGGAAATAGGCCTATATGAATCACATGCAATTCATCCATCTCCTAGGTAAGGACCTTTAATTATGGTACCTCTGGAAGACTCAACACCATTTATTTATTGAATAACTGATCAATGATTAAAGAGTTATTAGCTTATGATTCACTTATTCGGAAATACTGAGTAAGTAATGATTAATTATTGATTAATTTAGGATTAACATAGGATGAATTGGGGATTAAATAATGAATAGTTATTAATTAACTTCATATTAACATTGAGTTAAATTAGGATCAAAGATACAATGAGTCCTGACTACATGTCTGATTATTCACTCTCACGATATCTACTTTATATGATTCATACCTTTACGAATAATAAAATTAAGACATCAAAATGTTATTTTCATCATTTAAGATATAATAAAAATTATAAAATTTCAATAAATTGAAGATTATGTGGTCATCTAAGAACTAAAATCCATGTCTAGATACTATAAGTGGATATGGATCGGGAATATATGTACCTAGGGGTAATAACCTTGAAAAAATCATATTGAGTTAAAATTGATCGGGAACGGGTGCATGAAAATGGGCCTTTCCACACACATAGTTTTATACTCTTAGGGGATATACTTTATATTATTCTCATTCTCTTTATAAACTACTGAAGATACATTTAGGAAGATTAAAAATTATACTATGAAACATTAGTTTCATCGTAGAGGATATAATAAAACGTTCTAAAATTTTGATAAAGTAAATATTGTGTGAGATTCCTTAGAAATGTTGAGATATTTTCAATTCATATTTTGTTTCTCTGGTCATATTAATTAATAACAATGTTTTATTTTAGATAAAAAAAATATGGATTCATGTATTTATTGTGATGGTCAAATAATTGAGACTAGATAAAGGTTGTAGTTATAGTATACATCCAGAAAGATTTGTGATGCTTGAAGAGTGTTCAAATTTTGAATATGTTCAAAGAAAAATCCATAAAAGGATAAAACTAATGGCTAATCAAGTGATAGATTCCATCATATACAGACATCTACAATTTAATGATAGGTTTTTTCATGTATCTTATCTAGTAAATGATGATGATTGGGAACACATAGTGTCATTGGTTAAGTATCAACCTGAAAATAAAATGATAGAGTTATATGTCACCATATATATCATGGAAGTTCCATCAACATTCGAAGTTGGTCTATCATAACTTCATGATATAATGTTACATTCTCATGTTATAGTATCTCAAGAAGATTCATTCACAAGGGTAATTGTTCAATCATATATGCAGGACATAGTTTCATATCCAAAAGTTGTGATGTCTCATAGAGGAATTGATGTTTCTAT
This sequence comes from Viscum album, assembly GCA_963277665.1. Lineage (NCBI taxonomy): Eukaryota > Viridiplantae > Streptophyta > Magnoliopsida > Santalales > Viscaceae > Viscum > Viscum album. The sequence goes on from OY728127.1 coordinate 325,027,032, forward strand.
GGATATTCCTACCCATAATTTAGATGTTTTGGTCCATAATTTTGAGGATGATGAAAATTTATAATAAGAAGATGATGAGGAATTCGAAAAATAATGGGATGCCAAATAATAATCTATTCCCACTCATATGAGGTTCAACTAACCTTTGAACTATCTTCTACCTTTGGCATCATGTTTGATCAAAGGAATCAAACACTTTCCACAATTTTATTGGTCAATTATTACTCCTAGTGTAGAATTTATAGGAATTATTTTTGGCACAAGTTGAGTTTCTGATGAATATGTTCTATATATTAGAAGATATTTTTTCAATAAAGAAGCAATAAAAAATGTGATAAAACAATATCACATTGAATGAAATTATATTTATGTTGTAGAAGATTCAGAGACATGTCATTATTTGATCTAAGGTGACAAATATTATTCAGATTTTAGAATCATTTTTGAGCTATAATTGATAACATTTTTCACTTTTGGTGAATTACTAGATTTAATCCACCCACATGTGTGAACCTCAGCTTTTCATAAGATCACTCATAATTAGATGTTGATTTTGTTTCAACTATTATTATTGATATAATAAGAGCATGTCAAGATGTTTCTTTCATTATGGTGGTGTAGAGAATCAAATAGCTTTTTTGGTATAAAATATCTTATTGTAAGGCATGGGTGGAATGAAAAAATGATATTTTGAAAGTTTACGGCGATTGGGATGTCTCTTATCAAGTTTTATCACAACTTATAGAGCTTTTAAACCACAAAAATCAAGGTATTTATTGATTACATGCTATTGAATATGTTAACCAACATAACCAAGTTAATCAGTTTAAGGTTGTGTTTGATATATTTTTTTGAACATTTTTACCATGTGTGGCTACTTTTAGACATTGTAATCAGTTTATATAGATTTTTAGAATATTTATGTATGGAAAGTATAATAGAACATTATTGATTTCTATCACAAAATATGGTAATCAACCCCCTTTACCTTTGGAATTTTTTAACATTGAGAAGGAGAACGTATCATCTTAGAGTTGGTTCTTGGCTTAAATTAGAGAGTTTGCGGTGAGCATAGAAAGGGTTTGAATTATTTCATATCATCATTGAGAAATCAAGGAGGTAGTAAAGTATAAGGGTCTATTATAGAGACCACCCTATTCCCATCATTGATATTATGTTGGACATATTTCCAGCAATGTGTGAAAGAAGTTCAAGTATGAGTCCATGAAGAAAGAAATCATAAAAACTAGTATGAATATCCTTTCAAAAAAACATTTTCATAGTTATTGTAATATGTTTTCATATTAGTTCATATTTGTTATCATATGAGCCTCAAAAAGAAGGATTTAGGAGTGTCTCTAAGATATTCATATATCTAATTTGGAATTTTATGATTACATTATTAAAATTCCAAATCATAAATGGTTGTTGGAGTATAATGATGGGAGGAGATATAGACATATAACGACCAACATTGTAGAATGTAAAAATAGAGTTTTCAAGGGATTTATAAAATTACCAAACAAAGGTAATTTAGAATATTAGATTATATGTTAATTATAAGAGATAAAATTATAATATAAAATTGGTATAGTGTTTTAAATGTAAATTATAGGTTTGGTATAAGAGACCTTTTATCACACTATAAAGTATTTTTTGGAATGAGTAAAATTAAAGAAGTTTTGAATAGAGGGATGTGATATGGTCACCATTTTTATTGTGATATATATATAGTTATTCAAGAGGCTATAACATTTCATGTTTATTCATTTGATTATGGAGAGAAAATATTTCAGGTCATTGAGCCTCATGGTCCTATGACTGGTAGTAGTAGTCATATGATAATCGTTTTACTAGAGTAGCATTACTGTGATTGTGTAAACTTACAATCATTATGATATCCTTGTAGACATGTGATCAGAGAATGATCTTATGTGTAATTATCATGGGAATAGTTCATTGATTCAATTTATCAACTAGAGTATTAACGACTGCTACAATTCTAAGTGGATGCCTATTGACGAATATCATAATTCTAGTCTGTCTGATGGCACACCCATGCTTTTATCAAACATGACTAGGCTGTGACCAAAAGGGAGGCCAAAGTTGATCCATATTCAAAAGGATAAGGATTTCCCAGTGAACAGGATCCTTCATGGAGGTGTGGCATATGCATCTAGGAAATTCACATGAGGAAATATTTCCCTAAAAATATAGGGAAATTATATAATAGTTTAAATTATTGGAATAAACTATCAATTAATGTAAAATTTTGTACATTTAATTATATTTTTACTTATCCTCATTTTTTGGTCGAATTGGAATAGTCAAGAGGTGGTTGAATTCAATTTTCAAATAAAAATTTATGTTAAAATAATTTAAAACTAATATTCCCAATTTATAAAAAATCCAGTTAACTAGAACTGTAGAATTATATAATTTTTTTTTCAAAAATGTTCTAAACTATTTGATCAAATCTCAGTTATAAACAAGTGTGAAAACCATTTCAAACTTTTGAAACTAATTTATAGGCACATATATATGCTTCCCTTCTATTATTTATAAGGGTATATCTCCTTTTATCCACAATAACATTTTAAATTAAAAATAACTTCATCTCAATGTAAATATGTGGTCACTTGAAATAAAATAATTCATTTTTATGAAACACCAAAAATATACATAAAAAATATTTTATACCAAATCATAAAACCAGGTATGAGTTAAATAACTGTCAACATTACAATCTTACTATTTATACATTCATATGAAGCATCCTATATTATCTTCCTAGTAGTTGCACATGTTTTTTGATGTGTTGGCACAAGGACCTCTTAGACATCTTGTTGTTCATAGAGCACATAATTTTCATCATGATACACCTCCAGTAGTAATTTTTCATACCTCATACATGATATATTTTATGGAGTATTCATGTGTGAATTCAAGACCATCAATCACCATTTTATTATTTCACTAGTTGAGAGATGGAAGCTAGATATGTACACATTTCATATCCCTAAGGGGGATATGAATATTACTTTATAGAATGTCACCTACATGCTCGGTCTACCTATCCACTGATAGATAGTTATGGGTGCCACTATTGGTGACCATTGTGTGGTCATGCACCGTCTACTAGGAATTGATTCCATTGGCATACCACATGTCTTCCAGGGTTCTCCATTTCACAGGGGTTGGCTTGATTAGCATTACACCATCATTATTAATGATATAGATGAGGAGATACTTATTTGGAACACATGTTCATATATTATGATATTCATCAAAGGAATGTTGTGTGTAGACCACTCCACCACCTTGAAACACATAATGGACCTATCATTGCTCGAGGATCTTGACCATATTGGTAGATACAGTTGGGTCCCACTATATTATCACATCTATATAGATGTCTCTATACTGGTTAACAAGATTATGAGTAGCATAATGTCGGTTTTATGGATTTGGTATAGATGTGGGTGTGGTATAATTTTCCAAGTACCACTCTAAGAGTTGTCTCACTAATACCGCAACACCTATTTCAGGACTATCCTCATGGGCACTGGTATGTTTACATAATTAATTTGAGTTATTTAGTAATTTTAATAATTTCCTTTATAAAATTAACATATATTAATTCTTTTTAACTAGGTGGAGTTAGGCTCAGTGTTATGAACATACTCTAATACATAGTATGCATAGATTTAGATAAATAGTTGATGTTATACATCACACTGATATAAGTTATACATTAAATTTTTTATAGATAAATTAATTTTGTTATTAATTTTTTAAGATATTCTAATTTTATCTTAGCAAAATTATTATGATAATTTATGAATTATTTTTTGAGTTTTAATTTTAGGTTTCATAGACCCCATATATAGGATTTTTCTATACATCACTTCCACCATAATACACAGTTATGGTTGCATATCATAGTGCAGTGGTTCCACTCATATACTTCTATATCATTGAGTGTCACTAGCTAGACCGAGTCATGCGATAGTTTTTCTATATATAGTATATATGTATTTCACTATGAGGGGTTGATGAGTTAAATTCCATTATGATTATAGGTAGATATATGACAGATTGGTCAAATTTTCATGCGCATTTTATTGAGTATTGGAACTAGTGTGTACAATACGGTATCTTTCAGTATGGATATCCTACATCATGCCTTTGGTTAGATAATCATAGTAATTATTCATATTTGTACGGATGTCACATAATCATGTAACTTATGTGTTATGGTATAGGCATTCAGAAGTTGGTATATTTACTAAATTTATTATATTTTTTAGCTCATGTTTCATATTAATTGGAATGTTATTTCTTTTGCAGTCAGATATCCATGATCTACTTGTATATATCACAGATCCTTAGGAGGAGGAATTTATTATGCATAATATAGTTCACCTAGATCTAGTGGATCTGAGAGATCTTATCTATTTCATATATGGTAATGTTTATGATGAGTATCCATAGTTAAATCTCGATCCATATGCTCCAATTGAGGAACCTGGAAATGATGATGTTCCTGTTATTCCCACTGAGGAAGATTCATCACCACCACCACCACCAGTAATAGGAAATATATGAGGACATTGATGAGGTAAAAGGTAAGGATATAGAGAGAGACATCTAAGAGAGGCTCCTACAGATGTTGTTTCTCCATAGAGAGATGATCCTTCATAACAGTATGGGGATATTTTATAGCTAGGATAGGTTTATGTGCCACATATTCCAACTCAAACATCTTATATACCATCTATATCTTAGATTAATATGATCGAATGAGACATGGGTATGGTTACACAGCATGTGGAGTCCTCATGAAACACTTCCATCGGTGATGGATTCTTGTATATCACACTTTCAGTATATTTAGGGTCTTTGAGGCCATATGGAACCACATATGATGTTGGGTAGTCCTATATATATGATTTTAGTTAGTCCTCTACAAAAAAACATGTGGATTCACCTAAAACACTGTAAAAGGAGGAACCCATGCATATAGCTAGGACACTATAGGGATAGAAACATCATACACAGAGTGGGAGTGAGGTTCATATTCTAGGTTTCGGTACTGAGAGGCATCGACATTGATTTATTATGGTGTCACAATGTATAAATTTAAAAACCTATTTATTTATAAAATTAAATTTTGTTATATAAAAATAAAAATAAATTCAAAAATATAATAAACAAAAATTAGTTTACATGAACTATTAATAAATAACAGAAAACTACCAATAGTTTTAAGTTTAACTTAAACTGTAATTATAATTTATATCTTATTATTATTTAATTCAACTACTTGAAAAATAGAATTTGTACTTATTAATTATTATGACATTATGTGGTATCTCATAAATGGTTAACTCTTAAGTAATTGATCCGGGTTAGCCACATGGCCTCAAGCGCACCTCCCTGTATGCTATAGGTTGTCGACTAGCACCGAGAGCCAATGGTATGTCTATGGAGAGACTATGACATCATGTTAGGGTGGATAAAAATGGATATAATTTATGAATAAATAGTGGAAGAATTTTAATGATAAATATGTAATTGGAATCACACATAAACATTCAAGTAGAAAATAATCATCAATAACTGTAAACTGAACCATATATAAAATGATGGTGGCATGTTTCTACAAAAGGTAGCACATGTGAACATGGAAGTAGGTAGGCATTACAATATATTATATAGAGAAGAATAAAAAAGGTTAAAAACAATCCAAGCATCCCAATCACTAGCCTAGTCATCTGTTACAAATCTCCCATCCTAAATCATGCAAGTTGGGTGTCTAAAGTATGACGCTTCCCCTTGTCAATTACTATGATCATATAATCTTCTCGGATACCAAAATCATCCCAAATAGGGTGTAAGATAAATCTAAATAGGCCACCACCAATTGAATCTATACAAATCCCATTTGTGAATATAAACAAAACAATTTGTAGGTATAAAAAAGTGAGAAATTCTAAAATAAATAACCCATTCCTAATTTAGCTATAGCTGGTAATGTCTCTGAACATGAGATTATTTAACTATTTGATTTATGTTCAGTTTATAATAAGGATATAATATATTTAATGGTATAAAAAATAATCTAAAAGGAATAATAACAAGAGAGGATCTAAGGTGTAACCAAGGCATCCTTGGCCTTAGGGGTCGGGCCAATGAGCTAAGCATGACTTGGCCCAAGGGGGTAAACCCATGTCACCACATGTCCAAAGATATCAATATGAATCCAAGGAGTGTATCTAAGGAATTATAATATCTGGATAAGTGTCAATTTAATTATTGGTACTATTCCAAGGCATTCACATAATAAGTCAAATAATAGATTCTGTGGAGGGAAACTCCCATGGGAATCAGCTCAATGAATCTTAATGGCATCCTCTGGGGGCTTAAGGAATTCCCTTGAGAATACAAGGCTAGATCAAATTTTACCATTCCTAAAAATATGAACAAGTTTCATATGAAAAAGTAACTTTATACTAATTCCATTTATAACATATATAACCATATTCTATGTGATACTCGTGAAATTAAATCACTTAATATGTTCATTCTATTACCTTGAAATAATCATGACAAGGTGTATAAAGGGGTGTGAAACTATTTATCACTTTAATTTATAAACATTTAATAGGTTCATTACATACCTTTCATTAAAGATGAAAAGGGGTAGAGAACATGCAACCAATATCAAATAAATTCAATTATAATTAACTAGGAAAATTGATATATATAAATATACTTTCCATTTAACAATTTAAATATTCATTTAATCATGATGTAACACTTACCTTAACAAGGACAAGTTAAATCACACCTGAAATGTGTCTTAGATAATCTCAAAAATATAGAAAAAATACATAACATGGTACACTCCCTTATTGGGTGGATGGTGTTGATGTCCCAACCTCCAATGGTATGAATATTGAGTATAATTAAGGCTTTAAAACACATGATAAATAATTATAATTATGGAAGATGAATTTTAGAATCAACACCCAGTGAAACCAAAATTCTCACAATGATATAAATTTATAAATGACAAGGATTTTAGGGAAAATTCATAGACCACATACCTTATGCCTGTATTAGATTCCTTGTCCAGTATCGTCCCATAGTTTTTACTATATTACAAGAAAATGGAAGAATGGATGAACACCCTAAAAATAGGGCATATGATCATATACCAAAATAGTTTCATTAATAGGAAGAAGAGTGAAAAAATGAATAAGGGATAAAAAATTACTGAGAAGAATCCAATGAGATGATTATAAGTTGATTGGAAGGTCAGTGGGGAAATAACACCAAATCCTAGGTGCATCCCAAAGTAGGATCTCTCAAAAGAAGAAGGGAGGTTTTGTTGTACGATGGAGGAAGAAATGAATAGGGGTGTTAAAATTATAATCCCAAATGTGAAAATAGTAATTTCAAAACATTAAAACTAGGTATCATGGTTTGTCCACACATGTTTTCAAATTTTGTGCCAATAGTACTTCATGCACAGCCTTAACAGGGGTCTCGCATAGTTCATGTACAGAGTTTGGGAAATCATGCACAAACTGTTTGTTCTACCTCTGATAAAATTTGAAAATCCTTTGCATGGAAATTCATCCTAGGTTGAACGGTTAGTAAAAACTATGGGGCCTCTTATTATCACTAAAATACCCCCACATGGTTAGGATAAATCGTGTGGATTGGGTGTCATGGTTTTTACTAATTGTGCAGCCCAATGGTTTCTTCCACTGGCTGGGGTTTCAGGCTCTAAAAAATCCTTGATTACCCTTGTTTTCTTCATATCCTCATTAAGAATCCATATAAAGTCAAAAAAATAATTATAAAAAAATTAAAGTATTTGTACCTCATAGAAAAACGTGGTTCTTATAGTCTTCCCCCTTAAAGGAACTCATCCCAAAGTTTCCCATCCAAGTGTGGTAAAATACTCTCTGAGAACAACTTTAGCTGTTGAGTACGTACATTAGCCTCCAGTTCCCAAGTCTTATCCAACACATGGTATTGCTTACATAGCACTCATATTGAATTGATATACCAGGATTAGAGATCTTTTTTGCTCTGATCAATAATTTTTATGGGATACTCCTCAAAATAAGAATCATCATCTAACTCAACATCCTCAGGATTAAAAGTATGAGATGTGTTAGTATGATAATGTAAAAGTTTTGAAACGTTGAAGATTTTGTGCATGGACAGGTTCCTATGAGGTAATAGAAAATGATATCCTACAGGCCCAAATCTATCCAAGATCTCAAAGGACCTAAAAAAACAAGTTCATAGATTCCCTTACCTCTATATCCACCTATAACCAAGTATGGGTGATACTCACTAAAAAAATCCCCAACCATGAACTCTAGAAGTTTTCGACAGTGATCGGTATAAGATTTATTTCTATACTGAGTGGTAGACACAGACTTTCCAATCAATAGTGCCTACTTCTAAGTCTCCTCCATGATACAAGGACCTAGTAGCACTAACTCTTTTTCCTCTAACCATCATAGGTGTGAACGGAACAGCCTACCATATAATTCCTCATACGAAACTATCTGAATTGTTACCTAAAAGATCTTATTGCAGGCAAACTCAAAAAGAGGAATATGATTCTCCCAAGAACCACCAAAATCAATGAATCGTGTTCATATCATTTCCCCCAACACCTATATAGTCTATTTTGAATTACCATTGATTTGAGGGTGAAAAGTTTTTCTTAGGATCACCTGTGTACCCAAACCTTTTTGTAACCCTTTCCAGAACCTCAATGTAGAATGAGAGTCTCTATATAAAATGATAGTATAAGGGAACCCATGTAGGCATATAATCTAATGGAAATACATTCTTCCCAAATAATCATCTAAGAAAGTATCCCGGATATGAATGAAGTGGGATAATTTCATCAGTCGATCGATGACTACCCAAACTGCATCTCTAACTCAAGGTTAACTCGATAATATAACAACAAAATCTATTGTTATGTCTTCCCATTTCCATTCTATAACTGATAATAGCTATAATAATCAGTCAGGTTGTTGGTTATTATCCTTCATATTCTTTCAGGTAGAACACCTAGTAAGAAAACATGTAATATAACATTTAATCTTTATCCACAAATACTAGTGACGCATATCATGATACAACTTGGAGATACCTTGGTTCACTGACCACTGAGAATCATGATACTCTTGCATCATCTACTATTCAGTGTTAGTAGAAACCCAGTCACACCCATGTATATGTAGTACGTCATCTCCGTCAACAAACCAATCTAGAGGTGGTTCCTCATTATAAATACTCTCTCATAATACCAATCCCTCAGTGTTTGGGAACTTCCTTCTCTTCACCTTTCAAGGAGTGAATAGGTAACTCCTAAGTCTAAGAGAAAAGGATTATTGCAACTCCCATGAAACTCTAGATGTATCTCATAAAATAGGGTCATCAATATCTATTCATCACTGGTTTCTAAACTGCTTGTACTTTATTTTTTCAGATCTATGCATTAACTACCTCATTTCCCTTTCTAGGGATATATGCCAGTTTAAAGTCAAAGGACTTAAGGTATTTGACCCATCTTCATTTTCAGAGATTCAAGTCATGTTGTTTAAATATATATTTCAGTCTCTTGTATTCTATATACACCAAAAATCACTCACTTATCAGATAATGTCTCCATCAACAAAAATCATGAACTACTACTACTAGATCAAGGTCATGTGTTGTGTAATTATGCTCATGAGGTCTCAACTAAAGAGACTTGTATGCAATGAATATATCTTTTTACATCAGTATTGCACCCATCTTGATGCACGATGCATCATATAACACTATATATCCTCTTCTAGTCTCTTAAAGAATCATAATATATGTTAAAGTAAGTATTCCTTTCATATTCTTAAGGTCCATCTTGCATGATTAGAACCATAAGAACATCACATCCTTCTTAGTCAGAATAGTAATATGTTTAGAAAGGCATGATAATTCCTAAAAAAAATTATATAAAATTCATACAGTCTCAAGAAACTCCATATATCAAACATGTTCTTTAGATGCTCCCAAGAAACCACATCACTCACCTTATCTAGGTTAACGGATACCCCTGATTCCAAGATAATATGACCTAAGTGAAATTTCTTGATATAAAAGTATCACTTGATGATCTTAACATATAAATGATTCTATCTTAGTGTATTTAAAATGATCTCAATACGTTTGGAATGGTTTCTTTGAGTATGACAATACACCAATATGTCATCCACAAAAAAGATGACAAAGGAATCCAGATAGGGGTGGAAACCCCTATTCATCAAGTCCATAAAAATATCAGGCACATTTATAAGACCAAAACGAATAAATAGATACTCATATAAGATGTACCGACTACAGAAATTCATACATGGTTAATCTAAAGGCCTCACTCAGACATGGTGATAGCTTACTCTCAGGTCGATCTTTGAGAACACTCTAGCTCCTCGGAGATGGTCAAAGATATCATCTATTTGAAGAAATAGATATTTATTCTAAATTGTAATATAGTTCAACCATTATTAATCGACACAAAGAATGAGGGTTCCATCCACCTTCTTGGTAGAAACAATGGGGGAACCCTAAGATGAAGTAATGGGTCAGATAAAAACATTATATTCTAAATCCTACAACTTCCTCTTGAGCTCCTTGAAATTAGTAAGTGTCATCCTTTATTGAGGAATAGATACTGGAGTTTCTCCTAGAACAAGCTTGAATCTAAACTCTATATCTCCCTCAAGATGAAATCCAGAAAAATCATTGAGAAATGCATCCCGAAAATGATCTACCATGGGAGGAAAATTAGCCAAATTCATCGTCTGGTCATCCATGAAAAGGTTAGAAATCTATGCTATCAATTATCCCAGCCTATGATACTCTATCCCTTCTCTTGTATCCTCTATATCCCACTCACCCTTTTGAATATTACTACCACCCTCTAGTGATGTAAATGATACTATGCAGTGATAGAAGTAAACATAGGTGTGATATGGAACCAACCATTCCATCACAAAAATGAAATCAAGTCTCTTCATCTTGAGGAAGAAGAGGTCCCATAATAAATGATAATTCCCTACCTCGAGAGGGAATTCCTTACACTGGAATATACCCTCTGATAGTACACCCAATGGTGTAACCTGGTTCAAAACCCCACAATGGTACTAAATTTCCCGCCTCATATTTTCATGTTTGATAAATATATAAAGGAGTGATAAGCACCTATATTGAATAAATCAGATGCAATAATAGAGGCTACTATGAAATTACCTCATATAGTAGACGATCTTGTACTATAATCATCATGTATCAGTTGTAATGTATAAAAATGGATTGATCTATGACCTTGATCAATAGTTAGACTACCTTAATTAGTTTCTCTCTATTAGTGCTGATAATCAGAAGTCTAACTACCTCTTCTATGACCTCCTCCTTATCCTTTTCAGCCGATTATACTCTAGATTCCTCCTTGATATGATGTAACTGATCCTACTTATGAAGGTGGAGCTGCTATAGATCCTTTTTCTCTAGAAATAGGTGGAAAGTTCTGGAAGAACCTATGAAGATGGCCAATCCATCCACAAGCATGGCACTCTAGTAGGTCACTGTCACACTGAGGCTTCACTTTCCCCTTTCATCCACACTGATGGTATATGATGGAGCTACTAGTTTAGATACTCTTGTTTCCACAACTCTAATGAGAAACATCAAGGCAACACTTCCTTCTATCGGACGAAATACTGCCCTACCTCAGCACTAAACCTATGTTTCTTGTACTATCATCTTCTCTCAAGTTTTACTAAGTGATAAGATCCTAATTCACAATCTCAAAAAAAAGGTATATAATTGAAATCCATTCCCCTATCACACAAGTTATATCATCACAAGAAAACATTAGAGTGAAATATTGAAGCTTTGTGAATCAAATTGAATAGTCCATGATGGAGATAGAGCCCTTTTCTAGTTGAATAAACTCTTGGGATTAGTTAGCCCTCAATATCTGAGGTAAAAATTAATCATAGAAGGTGGTCTGAAAGTTTTCTGGACCATGGCCTAATAACGACCATCCTAGGTAATCACATCCCACCAGCACCGGATGGAATCATGTATCATGTAAGTGGAAATATTAACCCTCCTCTATAGAGCTTTCTTTAGATGCTCAAAGATATAAATAATGCAATTGATACATGAATTATCATCCTAAGGAATGTCATCCCCTAAAAATATTGTAGGATGTTTCTGCTAGAACTCTAAAGTCGAATGACACATAATAGGTGTAGGTTTTAGAGAACCCTGCATAAACTACATCAGATGTAAGAAACCCTATCAAAGATGAGTGTTAGTTCCTAGTTCAAGAATAGAAGGTGGTGCCTCTGGTGCTACAACTGAAAGTATCACCGGTGGCTCGGTACCCACCACATCTAGAGTATGATCACCACCACCCTCCTAGTACATGATATGAGTACATCACGGTGGCATAGATCTATAATTTACAAACACATGCCTCATAATAAGATTTGAAAGTGGATAGGATCACTAATAGAAGAATAACATCATAAAATGAACACTAACCAAGGTATATATCCTAACTACCTTATTATAAGGTTAGGGTATTTGTAAGTGTTCAGATTTGATTTATAGGGGTTTCGATATATGGAGGTTCAATTGCAATTCAAAGAGGAAAACACTCTTTATATTACACTTGGAATCTCAATTTACTGGAAACCATTTCATTTATAGGTAAAAATTTCCATTTTAAGTTCATAAGTTGTTTTTATACATAACCTAAGGCTCAATAAAATGGCTTGTCATTCCCAGTCTATAAAGTCCCATACACTTTATAACTAAAATCGACTCCAATGTAATTATAAACAACCCACCATAAATTCAGTCACAAAATGTAATGGGTAAAATATGATGGCTCGATTATTTGAATTAGAAATTCCAATTTATAAGGGCATATATACATTATAAATTGAAATTGGTATTCATTTAATTTCATCCAAATCACATCTCATGTAACCAAGGTTACATAGATTATATGGGTTGAAATTGTCTATTTAAGATGTCACCATCAATGTATATAGGAAAACACTATTTAGGTTGATGCTAACACTTTAGAAAACCAATTTACTTTCCTTAGGGAAGATGTTAGTGGCACAGTTATATATCACAACCAAGGCACACTCAACAATCACAGGAAACATAGGAAATGAAAATAGTAAAATGCACCTATATTGGATAGAATAAGCATGTCACATGAATCCTAGGATCCAATAATGACGAATGTAACAATGATCCTTACAATACTAGGACAAGGTGAAATATCCATAAATCAAATCAAAGACCAAAATTCATGTTAATCACCCAACGATGAAAGTATATCAATGGTAATAAGAAAAATATAGAATGTCAATTTACCATTCCCATGAAACTGGGTATTTACCTCGAATGTGGGATAGCTACTCCAAGGAACGACTTATGACCAAGTTCCAATATGGTTCTAATCTCATGTCTACCATACCAAAATATTAAGGCAATAAAAGAAAGAACTCTGATATAACATTTTGAAATCCTAGACCTGATTCACTCTTGAGTAACTGAACCCAGTTGGCCATATGACCTCAAGCGTGCCTCTATATATGCCAGAGGATACCAATTAGAAATGGGGGCCTAGGGTGTGTCCATGAGAAGAATATTACCTTATTTAATAGTGGAGAACAATGGATATAATAGATGAATAAAAAGTTGAAGTCTTATAATTTTTAATATGGTAGCAGAATCATGCATAAACATCCAAGTAGTAAATAATCATCAACAGTTGTAAGCTGAACAATATATAAAATTATAATTACATTTCTATACAGAAGGGAAAACATGCATACATGGAAGTAGGTGGTAAATAAAATATATGATATATAGAATAATCAATAAAGTAAAAAACTATCCAATCACCCCAAGCACTAGACCGGTCATCTACGGCCAAGCTCTAATCCTAAACTATGAATGTCAAGTGTCCAAAACAAGATTCTTCCCCTTCTCTACACCTTCGATCATATAATCTTATTGGGTACCAATGACGGCCTGAATAGGGTGTGGTATAAATCTCAGTATTTCACCACCAACGGCATCTATACAAATCTATACAATGAATATAAATTAAACAGTGTGCCATTATAAATAATTAAGCAATTTTAAAATAAATAACCCATATCTGCTTCATTCTTAACTAGTAATGTCTCTAAACATGAGATCATTAAATTTATCAATTTAAATTTAGTTTATAATAAGGATATCATATATGTAATGGTATTAAATGTACTATAAAAGGAATAATAATATCGAAGGATCCACATTGTAACCAAGGAATCCTTGACCTTAGGGGTCAATCCAACTCATAGTAGTATCACATACAACCTATCTATAAAGGGGTCAGAGTGTAATCCCAGGGGAAATTCCCAAGTCATTCCACTATAAATTAGTCTAACTGATTCTATAGATCTTATCCATGGTAATCTCAGGATAATAATAATTAGGACCAATGGGGTGAATCCATGGCCCCATGTGTCTAAAGACATCAATTACCTTCCAATGAGTGTATCCAAGGAATTCTAATATCCAATGAAGTGTCAATTGAATTGTTGTTACTATGCCAATTCATTCATGTAATAAGACAAAGACCAGATTTTGTGGTGGGTAAATCCCATGTCAATTGGATCAATGTATCAGAATGTAATCTTGTTGGTGCTTAAGGAATTACCTTGGGAATACAATACTAGATCAAGTCTGACCATTCCTATAAAGATAAAAATGGTACAAAGAAAAAGTCACCTTATACTCATTCCATTTATAAAATATATAGCCATAGTCCATGTAATACTCATTCCATTAAAACATTTAATAGGTTCATTATATTACCTTTCAATAATCATGAAAATATGTTCCAAGGACATGAAACCATTTATCAATTTCATTTATAAACATTTAATAGGTTCATTTCATACCTTTCATTACACATGAAAATGGATAGAGGACATGCAACCATTATTAAATCAATTAAATTATAATTAACTAGGACAAGTGATATCTATAAATACACTTACTCTTAAATAATTTAAATATTAATTTAATTTTTATGGAACACTTACCTTAACAAGCCCAAGTTAAGTCACACCCAAATGGTGTCTTAGATAATCTCAACAATGGGGAAAAAGGAATAACATGGTACATGACCAAATTGTGTGGACAACCTTGAGGTATCAACCTCTAAAGGCATGAAGATATTGTATAATTAAGGCTTTAAAACACAAGAAAAATAATTATAATTAAGGGAGATTAATTTTAAAAGCATCCCCTGATGAAACCGGCAGGCGCACAAGGATGTAAATTTATAAATAAAAATAATTTGTGGGAAAAAGTTCTAGACCACCTACCCTACTCCTATAGTAGATTCCTCATCCAATATTGGGCCTTTGTTTTGCTTGGATGGGAATAAAATGACAAAATAGATGAACGCTCTAAAAATAGGGCATATGAGATTGCACTAAAATAGCATCATCGATAGGAATAATAATAATGAAATAATCCTTGAGATAGAAGAAAATACTAAGAGGAATCCAATGAGATGATCAAAAATCAGGTTTAAATGGAATAAGGGTATTAAAATTATAATCCACAAATGAAAAATAGTAATTTTTCCCTTTTAAAACTGGGTCAAATGGTTTGACCTTAGAGCAGGCCAAACTGTGTGCCAATCGTGTGTCATGCACTACCTCAAGAGGGAACTCACATGGTTCATGTGCACGGTTTCAAAAACCATGTGTAAACAAAGTATTTTTTCTCTATTAAGAATCACAGAGCCTTTACATAGGTGTGCACCCTAATTCATGTGGTTAGGCCAAACAGTGTGACCTCTTCTACTCACTCAAATGCCCTATGAGGTTAGAAGAAATTGTGTGGGCCGGTCTACATGGTTTCTAATAACCATGTGGCCTAGTGGTTCCTTCCATCAGCCTGAGTTTCAAGCTTCGAACAGGCCATGATCACCATAATTTCCTCCATAGCCTCACTAGACATCCATATTATATCAAAACCAAATAATTAGAATGAAAATTAAAGGATCAATACCTCATATAAAAATCAGGTTCTTACACATTACTTTCATCACTCGAAATGATATCTATACCTTCAATGTTGATTTATTATGTTTCTATTGATCACATTTTGAGTAATGAAAATAATTTCAAAAAAATTATAAGTATGACTATTATGTTTTGATATAATGATATTATATGCCATTAAAATTATTTTTCATTAACTTTTTTGGAAAAAATATTTTTTATTTAAATAATGTATAATATATTTAATCGGTATGAAAAATTTCATTTAGACTATATTTATACTATATAATTTATAGTCTTTTAATGTCACATACTTCTAAAATTATTATGTTTCGTGTAGGTGGATTTGAAAGAATATAAATTATAAAGTATAAATATAATATAAATGAAAATTTTCACCATAATTAAACATATAATAAATTATTGAAAAATGAAAATAAACTCAAAAATATAGTAACCAAAAAATTAATTTACATGACACAAACTTTATTGTTTAAAAAAATTAAATTTACAGTTTACATAAATTATGGGAATATTTCTTATTAAGTGACATATTATTAAATATATTACTATGAAATATTATTAATTATGTTATTATTATTTAATTTTATTTATTAATTATTAATAAATATTAATTATATTATTAAATATCAACAATAATTACACTAATAAATATGAATAGTAATGTAAATAATACTAATAAATTAGCTGATAATATAATTAAAATAATCATAATTAAATTGGTGTAGATCTCATTTCCAATAGTGAAAACAATTTCAAAAATATTTATAAGTACAAATGTTATGTTTCAAAATAACAATGTTTTTTTCTTTTAAAATTATTTTTCATTAACTTTTTTTATGAAATTATTTTTATTTTCAATTATTTTTTATAATTTTAGTCAATGTTTCAAATTTCATTTAGATTTTATTTATAATTTATAATTTATAAACGTTCAAAGTCACATAATTGTAAAAATATTATGTTTCATTTAGGTAATTATGAAAGCTTATCAATTATAAAGTATACATACTATCAAAATGAAATTTGTCACACGGACTAAACAAATGATAAATTATTAAAAAATAAATATAAATTAAAAAATATAGTAAACATAAATTAATTTACATGATTAAAACTTTATTGGTTAAAACATTACATTTACACTTTAAAAAAATATGGGAATACTCATTATTAAGTGTTATATTATAAATTACATTATTATAAAGTATTATTAATTATGTAATTATTATTGAATATTTTTAATTAAAATACTAAAATTTATTAATTATGTTCTTAAATGTTTAGAATAATTACATTAATAAATATTAATAACGATGTAAATATTACTAAATAAGAATAATAATGTAAATAAGACTATTAATTTGAATGTTACTTCATATTAAGTATTGTATTATGAATTACTAACTAAGTAATTAGAATAAGTATTTAGTAACTAAGTAATTAAAATTAGTAATTAGTAATTATGTAATTATAATTAGTAATTATAACTAAGTAATTATTAAAACCACCAATTTATAAAAACTACTAGTTAATTAAGTTGGAAGAAGATGATTAATAGTGTATTATCATTTCATGTAAAGCTTGACACACAATATTTAAAGAATTTTTAGCCCCTATAAATGATAGAATAATATATTTGTGAAGAATAATTAAATGTATAAAATTTAAATATATTTCAAATGGATAAAAAAATAGCTTCAATATGACATGTATATCAACAGATATCGTAAACAATAGTGAAATATATAAACTAGAGCTTTAGAAAAATTAATTGAAATGTTTCAAAAACTCAATCAAATTTTTAGGCATCTAAATTAAATTTTTAGACTTCAATTAACTTGAATGAAATGTATAAAAACTTATTATATTTTTAACAAAATAAATATAATTTTATTCTGATGTATATCTAAATTTATACCATTGAAATAAAAAATATTTCTAATTCCGGAAATTCCATAATTCTCGAACAAATGCATAAACTTCAGGAATTTTTTACACTACATAAAAAATAAGAATTAAATTAAGTTAAATAAAATGTATATAAATATCTTGGATATCACGAAAAACAATTATCATGGAAATGTGACCAATATAGCTCATGTTATAATTAAATAATGAAATAAATCTATTAAGAATTTTAAACTGAAAATATTCTTGAAACCAAAATCATGAAGCAAGCTCAGGCCAAAATACAAACATTTTAGAGATTTATTTAGTCTTTGATGTATTTTAATAAAATAAATATATAATTCTTATTTCTCATAAAAAAACTGGAATTATAAAATTTCAATCTCTACAGCTCAACATATAGCAAAGATTTAGAGAGCTAGTTAGAACTGATTTTCACATAAAATAATAAGACGGTTTTGGAAACAAATGTGATGTTTTGAAACAATGATGTTTTGTGTATTTAAAGTTATTTTTAATTATATTTTTTCATGAAATTATTTTTATATTCAATTATTTTTTATATATTCAATAAATTTTTAAAATTTCATTTAAATTGTATTTATACTTCATGATTTATAGACTTTCAAAGTCACATACTAGTAACATTATTATGTTTCATTTAGGTGACTTTGAAAGCATATACATTATAAATTAAACATACTATCTAAATAAAAAAATTCACAATGACTAAACACAAAATGAATTATTGAAAAATAAATAGAAATTAAAAAATATTATAAACAAACACTAGTTTACATGACATAAACTTTATATTTTAAAATCATTACATTTACACTTTAAAAAATTTATGATCATATTTCATATTAAGTAAGATATTATGAATTACATTATTATGAAATATTATTAATTATTTTATTATTATTGAATTTTATTAATTACAGTATTAATAAATATTAATTATATTATTAAATATTTACAATAATTACATTAATAAATATGAATAATAGTTTAAATAATACTAAAAAGTGGTTTATAATATAATTACAAATAAATCTTAATTAAATTAATAATATATAAAATATAATTATTAATAATAATTTTATTTTTAACAATTTATTATATTTTTAAATATATTTTGAATTTATTTATAAATAAATATTTATAACTATATAAATATTAATATAATTATAATTCTATAATTATTAAAATATATTTAAAAATAAATTTTAAATATATTTATATGTTTTTAAATATATATATAAAAAATTTAAATATGTATTTATAAATATGATAATAAATATATGTTTATAAATATATATATATATATATATATAATAAATATAATTATAATTATATAAATAAATATATATAAATCTATGTGGTCCTGGAGTCGGGAAAACACGCTCCAACCAAATATTATTAAATAAAAAATATAAACTCATGATATCATAAGGGGTTTACAAAGTTGTGTACGAAGGTCAACATGCGCATCTACCACAACAAAAAGTGAGCTGAAATCCAGGGCCATAAAGGACCATCTTGTGCTTGTTTTTATAATGGCTCTCTTTGTTATAGCATCAACAACCTGGTTGGATTCCCTATAAACATGTGTGATGTCTAAACTGGTATGGCTGATAAGTTGGAGGAATTCAATCCTGGGTAGTAGCATTCTCCATGGAACATTCATGGACCAGGTTTTTAAGATATCAACTGCCATAGTTGAGTGAGACTCCATCAAAATAAATTTCTAACCATAATGAAATTTATATAATTATAAATATATTTCAAGAATTTTGAATATTTAATTATTAATATATATTTATAAATATAATTATGATTAAATATATTTATGTAATTATATATGTTTATATAATAATATGCATGTGGAATATATATATAAATATATTTATATATATTTATATAAATAATTTTATATAATTATAAATATCTTTCAATAATTTTAAATAAGTATGTATAAATATAATTCAATATATATATAAGTATAATTATATATAAATATATAAATATTTATACATTTATATTTTTAAAAATATAGTAAATATGCATTTATAAATATATATATATAATATTAATTTACAAATATAATTTTATAAATATGTTAATAAATTAATATTTCTGACTATTTTTAAATTATATACATTGGAGATTTGGGGGGCGGGGGGTTGGGAGCACCAGAGATTCTGGGGGGTTGGTGGTGAGCACCAATTAACCTAGTGCTCAGTATTTTTCACCCCAACGCCAAATGAATTGGTGATAGCCACAACCCTTTTACCCAAATAAATTAAACCTATCCCAATTTATTTAAAAAAACCTCCAAACCATCAAATTTTTCCAAATAGGTATCCTTAAATGGAAGGGAGTGTACAAGATAAATGGAAGGCAGTACCGATGATGTCCATAAGGACATCTCACATGAATCTATCTACATGTAATTTAACCCTTCTTACTTATGGACATCATCGGTACTGCCAGTTGGGAGATTTCCTAGATAAACGTCCAGTAGTGACCCACTAACATTAGGAAACTATGAATATTAAACAAATTTTTGGGCCACTCCTAATAAATCATAGCTCTAACTTTCTATGGTTCCACTGATAAAGAAGCCTCTAATATAACATGCCTCAAAAAATTCACCTCTTTGATCCAAAAACTGACACTTCAAGAGCATGATCCTTATATGATATTAAGTACACCAAAATATTATCAAAGAATATGACCATAAATGAATCCAAACATGGATGGAATACCATATTCATTAGGTCTATAAACACTCCAAACATCTTTATCAACTCGAAAAACATCACAAGATACAAATAGAGGTCATATCTATTTCTAAAATTATTACATGAAATATCATAAGGCTCCACTCTCATCAAATGATATCATAATCTCATATAAATCTTATAGAACCACCTTTAACCTCTCATATAATGAAATAAGATATAGATATGATGAAGATGATACTAGTTCACATCACCTAGTCTATCCATCAGTAGTCCAGAGACAAACATAGTGATCTATTTGCCTTCTAAGAAAACAAATTATAAGCACCCCAATGGGATGTTCTTGGGTGAATAAAACCTTTTTCCTCCAAATACCCTAACTAATCCTTCATCCCTCAAAGATTTTTAGGAGTTATCTTGTAAGGAGGAATGGGTATGGTCTCTATGCCTAGCATAAGATTGATCATAAATTTTACCCATATCTTAGGTGGTGGCCCAAATAAGTTCTCATGAAAAGATGTCCTAGAACTAGTCAACTATAGGAGGAAAGTCCATTTGAATTATCTACTCCTTATCCAAAAAAAAACTAGAAAATTGTTCTAAAAGAATCCCTAGTTATTGATGGTCAGGTTATGAATATATTTCCTATAAATCTTACTCACTAGTAAGAGTATAATCATCACCCAAAACTAATGTAAAATATAACTTCTAGTCATAGAAATGGATTTGAAATCGATATCAAGTAAACCAATCCATAACTATGATCGCATTGAAATTTTGAATCTCTAATACAAATAAATACCATAGATGTTGATTCCCACTGATCATGAGGGTGCACTCATAACATTATATAATAATCTCAAAACACACACCTAATGGAAATTGATAAAATCACTCCATAAAATAATAATTGGTTATCCATAGATTACTAGAATACCAAATAGAGATAAATTAATTTGATATACCCATATAAAATAAAGATAAATAAATGTTAGATTTCATTAAGATCATACCATGAATGATCAAAGATCCTCTACCATATTTAGAAAGTGTTGGCTTAATGGAATGAATATTTTCTGAGCCTCAGCCCTAAAATCTTATAGATTGAATCACCTAAGGGGGCCAATCTTACTAGTGATTCTCCCTAACCCTAGGAACTGCATCCACTGATACATCTTGGATAACTAAAGGAACCCAAAAAACACTATTATGATACATTTGGTCCTAATTCTGGGCCTTTTTCCTAAATAGAACCTCAAAAACTAGTTATCTAGAGAGAACTCCTACAAAAATTACAGCAATTGGCTCATTTACCCACATGATCAATACACTATTAGCTAAAAACGACACTATTATCATATATTAATAAGTTTACCATAATGGTAGCAATCCAATAAACCTCCTCCTCTAGGTGAAAATGATGAACCACTACTCTAACTATTGTGTCCATCACCACCCTAGCATGAACCATAAAACTTATGCTTCCTACTACCTAAAGACCCACTCTCAATCCCCTAAATGGAATATAACCACCCAAATCCCATTCCATCATTTAATATCCTCTTAGATGTGAGTTCCTAATTCATAATCTCATAAATTTCTAATGGGTGAAAACATTCATTGGAACCCAAATCACATATCTTAGCCTATTCTTAAGGCACCTAACAATGGCTATCTCATCCCTAGTAAAATGAAATAGAAAAAAATTATATCTGGGTAAAATGATCCACATAACCCATAGCCAATATATCCCACTAGGTGAAATGCATGAACTCCAAGGATCTATCATCACTCAACGTCTATTGGAAGAAACTTTTATAAAACCATATTTGAACATCATTTTAGGATAACCTAACATATTGGTCTACCTATATCAGGACATCCCAAAAGTTTTTAGTTATTCCTAACAACATATAGGTTTCCAACTTCATCCACTTATCTGGGGGTGTCGTTAGATATTCAAAAATGGTATTCATATACTCTAATCAAAGCATAGTGACCTGGCGTCTACCCTCACCCATAAATATGTGTGAGAATTGCATCAAATATTCCTTTTTAATCTTAAATATAGAAGTTATATAATGTAGAACCACCCTATCCACAGACTGTATAACCCATAGAAGACTCTCTTATAACTTTTAATATGTCATTAGATCCAACATCACATGGGGTTTTGGATCAAATACTTATAGGGTATACTTTTTTTCACTCTCTTTGATCTCCACTAGAGGATATCATAGTAACAAGTCACTATATTTCCAAATGCATGGATTAGAAAACATTTATCACAATTTAGGGGAAGCAATTTTAGGAATGGAATTATGCTACTCCATACACATCCCACATCATAAAGGTCCTAGAACTTATGTGCTCTCTCTACCTTCATCTACCCACTCTCATGGTAAACTTAAAATATGATCTTAATAATGAAATGAAAATTATATGAAAAAATTAGAACATGATACTGATTAATAAGGGTTACACCATCAATTTATATAGGTAAAAATTATATAATTTATTTCTAACACTTTAAATAATTGAACCTTATATCATAACTAAACTTCTTAGTCACAATAAATCGCATGAATTTCATGTGAATCCTATATTCCAAAGATGATTAATGAACTCTGGATATCCTAACACCCCAGTATAAGATTAAAAGACAAATAAAATACAATTAAACATCAAAATGCATCATATTCGGAAAGATTAATCCAACTAAAAAAGAAAAAACCATAAAAAATAATATTTTCCTTGGTAATATGGACTTTACCGATATGTGGTTTAGTAGTGCCTGGGTATAGGGTCCATACCATATTTTACCACATCCCATATCATGTCTACCATATCCCAAATAGTAAGGAAAGGGAAAAGAATCAAGGATTTAATATGCTTTGTAATATTCCCAACATATATCACCACTGATGTGGATGAATTGGAGATTTACATACCTCATACATATCTTCCCATGCACTAGAGGTTCCCAACTAATATCAGGGTTTGATAACTATATAGGGAGAATATATTCTATAGATAAGATAACCATGAATAATAATTTAAGTAACACCAAAAATAGCCACCATAAAAAAGAAATCAAAAATAAAAGAGAAAACATAACTAGATTCCATAAAATAAATAAATTTCACCATACTATAAAAAAATACACTATCGTAATGTCATACCACTCATATAATCATAGATAGGACCACCTGTAAACTAATAATATACGTTAGGCTCCCAAAAAAACAAAATAAATGATAACTCAAAAATGGTATCAAGTCCCAACCTAGTCTAATATCCCAACTCCAACCCAACTACCTAGATCAAGCATCGACCCATTTCGCTTTTCTAGACCTCTAACCATGAACTTTTTTGGATACCAACAGTGCCTGAAAAGTGTATGAGTAAAACATTGTAGGCTGCCACAAATGGTGTCCATAAACATAAATATTTTTTAGGTTCATAATAATGTGAAATTATATATATAATAAAATCATAATTAAATAAATCACAATCATCCCTCAAGTTCTGTCATAACACTTGGTATCGACCATAACTATTTTGAACAGTGTCGATATCAAGTTTAAATATGTCATATGACATGACAAAGTGAACGTATGGTGTATTCCCACATATCACATCACAATTCATAACTCCAACACAACCATATCACATCTCAAGTCATTTTCTCTATTGGAATTACACCCAATATAAACTCATAATGATATCTCATTTGGTATTACATCTAACTTGAACCATATAACCATCCAAAAAGTCTGATTTCAAATTGCACCAAACTCAATGTCACAATACACTATCCTAATTGGCATTTCACCTAACCCAAACCCCAATTACTAAAAGGTTTTCATTACACCCAAATCACCCCATACAAGGCATCCATAACCAATATCACAACCAATTCTCATCCCCCATGCCCATGATTGACATTATACCCAACCCACCTTTCCATGTAACACTAGGTCGACATTAAACCAAACCCCATCCAAATATCAATGTCATATCACAATATAAGAATATGAAATTCCATACATATAAAACTTTTCAAAAAGAAAAGGTAGTTAAAAATAGATCATTCCAATAATATACATAGAGGATAAAGATTCACAAGGGTCAGTAACATGCCCGAATCTAGTTCCTATTCCACACTAGATTGGTCTCTATATGCTCAATTACTTCCCATTATATTCAAGGAAACTATCATGTTAAACTTTAATTCCATTCTATCATTTATTCAATTAATAATACAATACCTAATGAGGTCTACTTGGTTATTCCATAACTAGAGAAACCCCTCGTGGGTTTCATACTCTTCATTTATATAACACCTTTATCATATAGAAAAATAATTAGTGGCTTAGACACTAAGAATAGCCTTAATAAATCATAAAATACTAATTCCATATTAATTCATCTATTTAAAAACTAAGAAACCTAGTTTGGTTCCATTAATGGAGATACACACATGCCCATCTGGTTAGACATATTACATCTCAAATTTGAAACACAATACAGCTTAGAGAAATGATAGATACTACCTACATTGGCTTGAGAGAATACTTATTATCGAATATGACCCCCTAATTCACCTTAAATAAATAGAAATCAATGAAACTGGAAAAAAAATAAACTATGAATTTTTTCTAAGATACAATGAAATAATAAAAGAGAAAATGAAATACATCAAGAGGAGTGATAAACTCGCTATAGGTGACATTCTATGATAGATGAAATCTCAATAAGGAAATAAAAAAAGGAAATACACCTGATAGATAAGTATAATGAGAGGGTATGGGTAGGGTGTGTATATGGTGAGAAATTATGGAGAGGGGTGAGTTTTATATTTAATAAATTTCATAAAAAAAATTTAATTTAATTAAAATTTAAAAAAAAACAGGTGGCCATTGGGTACTCAATACTAATTTAATTAAAATTTCATTACCGAGTACCCTCTCTAGGATTACTTGGTTCTAAGTGACCCACCTAGAGAAACAATATAACAACTACCTTCCCCACTAGGTACTCAATACTAATCCATTGGGTGCCTATAAAAATATATATGTCTCAGTCTTGGGTCTATATCCCAATACAAGCCCCCAAGACCCCACCAATACCACAAATACTTATAATCAGACAAAATAAATGATGTTTCATGAAAATTTAAATTAATCCATACCTTGTATGGAATACAGGGTGTTACAATGGGTAATATTTCATTTTCAAGATTATTGATTTTGACATGATGTTTTTTTCCTAAATTTATGTGATTTTGTTCATTGTGGAAATAATTTTTCATTTATGTTAATTGGAGTTAAATTTGGAATATATTATGTTTATTTGTTTTGTATAAATAAAAATTCATATAATAAACATAATTAAAATTTTATATTTTATTATTTTATAAATAAATATTAAATTCAAAAGTTTTGATTGGATGATAAATATAGATGCATCGATGCGGCACCAAATGCAACAGTCCAAACACACACACCAATACAAAATGGGCATAAGCACATTCACTCACACACAAACACATGCAAATACATACATACATACATACATATATTTATATATATTTTTATTTTTTTATTAATTTATATTACTATAAGTATAATATTTTTTATATAATTATAAATTTAAGTAAACTTATATTACTATTTATATAAATAATATATTTGTGTGTATGTGTTCATGCGTGTGTGCACAAGTGTGTAATCATTTAAATATTTAATATGTACATATATTTTTATATACATACATACATACATACATACATACATACATTCATACATATATATATTGATAAATGCGAGGGTATGGGTGAGTGGGTGTGTGTGCGTGGGTGTGGGCATAATCTTTTGAATGTGAGTGTTTATTTTTTTAATATTTATATATTTATATATTAAAACTTATATTTTAATATCAAATTATTTTCCCAATTATATTTTTCTTTTTTATATAAACAAGCACATTTAAATATCATTCATATTATTAAAAAACAATAATAAATCATTATCAACAATTAAAATTTTACTAAGAAAAGTGAATGTTTATTAATGTTAAGTTAAACCCTATAAAAGAATAAAATTTATCACCATTGTTATATATATAAATATAAGAAAAATGTGATCTAAGGTTCACTAATAAACCTTACTATTTGGGTGACAGACGAATGGAGTCCATGTGTCTAATATTGAGTTTGGTCATTCATTGAGTGGTGGGGCCAAAAATTCATATTACCCATCCCTAATCATATTGGTTGAAATAATAATTTTGGTGGTCTATTAAAACACCATTGATGAAGAAACTGATGACCAAAAAAACATGGGGCATTGATGAGGGCTCTCTTGAACCCCTCGTCTTATATATATACATCTATGATTCAATATTGTCAAAAACATTTTAGATACACCCCTTTGATAATGAAATCAGTGATTTGTGGGACACACATGGAAAATAAGGATTGCATTTTTTAATAGTGGTTTGGAATACGTTTTCTATGGGAAGCGATAAAAGATGACAGGTGGTTTATCTTATTTATGTTTTGGTGTTTTTTTATAAATTTTTAGATCTAATTTTTCATATAGTATAAATCTCAAAATGATTTATATTTTTGTATTTATTAAACTTGAAAAAATTAGATTTTTATAATTTTTTTGTTAAAAATGAAACATAGTGGATGTAAGGATTATTTTATTTCTTTTTATTTAGGTTTCAAATGGTTTTTAAAATACCATGATTCTATTAAATTAAAATAAAAATATATTTTTTTAGACTCAATAAGAATTTCTAGAAATGTTGAAGGAAAATATCCACTAGAAATTAATAGTGGATATTTCTAGTGTGAATTTTTAGTATAAATTTACAATATAACTTTAAATGGAAAGTAATATTTTAAACATCCATTGGATTCTCAGTGGAAATTTTCTAATAAAATTTTCATTGTCGATTTTATGGAATTTCTATTGGAAATATACACAAGAAATTTTCACTATAAGTTTCCTATGAACTATGAAAAAACATGAAAAGTAATATTTTAAATTTCTAATGAAAATTTCTAGTGGTAATTTTTAGTGTAAATTTTACGTTGAAGTTTTCAATGGGAATTCCCTCTAGGAATTTACAATTGATTCAAAATGGGACTTTCTTCTAGAAATTTTCCCGATTTTTTCACAATTTTATTTCCAAGTAGATATTGGTAATTTACATTTGGAATTAATAAGGGTAATTTCTAGTGTGAATTTTTTATGGTAATTTCCAATGAAAATTCCCAACTAATTTTACAAATGAATTTGAAAGTATACTATACTAATTTTAAATGGGAATTTCAAATGGGAATTTCCAATAGGGAATTCATTTCCCAAAAAAATCTTCTGAACCTATTTACACTCAAAGAAAGTAAAAACTATCCTAGTTACTCCCATAGTGGGTAAAGAAGTAGTCCAAAGTTATAAAGAATGATATGAGATTTCTTCAACTACT
Organism: Viscum album; assembly: GCA_963277665.1. Classification (NCBI taxonomy): domain Eukaryota; kingdom Viridiplantae; phylum Streptophyta; class Magnoliopsida; order Santalales; family Viscaceae; genus Viscum; species Viscum album. Next base: position 325,055,392 of record OY728127.1, read on the forward strand.
ACTTAATGTTAAAGTAGATAGGTATTGATACTAAATTTACCCAGTTATAATTTGTGGTTATATATTTGAGTTTGAACTAAAAATATAAAATTACTATTTGAAAATATCATGGTATTCTGGGAATCAATAGAGAAACTATATCATATTATTTTGAATAATTATATTGATTTTTTAAATAAGAGGTGTATATCCAATACATTGTGTGTGAGAATATAAATTTATTTTTTCCACAATGACTTTTTTTATTATCAGGAATTACATTTTTATAAATAGTTCATAGACGCATACATGTTTATAATTGAATATACATTTCAACTGCATAGTATGGTTGGCAATATGAAAATTGAAATGTTTCCTTATTGGTGGTCACTTTTATAGTAAGATTAAATTTCACTTTTTAATAAAATGAATCATTGTACCATTTACCTATTTATATTAGGTCATTAGAGATTATTTTTTAACAATTATTATATGGATTTATTTCATTTTTTGTTATTATTAAGGAGTCATGTAATCAAAAAATGAAGAAATTAAGGAAACATTATTGAATAAGGTAGAAGAGTATAGTATGAGAAAATCTAAGTTATTATTTTTTCTAGTAAACTCTCATAATATCAATCAAACTTTTTTATTCATGTATATTAAAGATAGGGTGTTTAGATATTTTAACCCCATGAAACCTTATAACAGTCCTTCTCTTTATTTCACAATTAAACAAAATTTATTACATAAAATATTCACTTGATACAAGATAGAATATCGATAGGTCTAGTGTATTTGGGGATTTGTAACTTTACATAACAACTTAGAAAATAAAAACCAACATCTTTATTGAAAACTTATTGTATATGACCACAACATTCCTTCGTACTTAGAATTGCATGAGATAACCTGAGAACATGCATAAGAAAAGTGTGAGCTATAATGCCCAGTAAGGGAGTAAATAATAAATTACATGAATAATACAGTACATGTTAGGTAATTGGCATATAAATGTATCATAAGAGAAACATGAACATAAAGGCATGATATAGCATGATTATCATAACATGGAAATGTGGCAATAACATTTAACATGATATTAGCATGATCTAAGGCTCATTGCACATGGAGCATAATTAAACCCTCATTGAAATTGAATTATCATGCATAAAACCTCATTGCACTTGAATTATCATGATACTAATCTTTACCCAATGCATTGGAGCACTATCAGGGCGCACCCTTCTTAATCATTTCATTTCATGCATAAGTGTGACACATAGATCATATAACATAGATTCATTAAACATAATAATTTATTACACAATAAAGGAATGTGGAATTAATACATAAAACTCTATAATCAATAATTAAATGTGAATAAAGGTTAATACCCTTGATAGATAAATGGGCATGGTATTCACTACACAATGACTTTGGCTTGGAAAATCACAATGCAATTTCGGCAGCATAACAGCATGACATAAGAATTCATAAAAAATGGTTGGTGAGCGATAAAGGGGTGTCTCATATTATGTAAATGAAATTTATATTAATAGGGTCATATAGATACATGTCCCAATGTATGTAATGAAATTGAGATTCATAATACAAAATAATTACTTGAATGTAAATGAGGAGAGAGAAATCCCTTAAGGAATTTCAGCATGGTAAGGGGTGTACATGAGAGGCATTAATAAGAGAGAAAGGGGTATCTAATCATTCAAAAATACGGAGGGAAGTATGGGGGAGGTGATAAATCATACCCAAGAATTTTTAATTGAAAATAAAATTGAATAACAACATAAAGAAACCTGGATAAAAATGAGAAAGGAAGAAATTCCTTACTTGGAAGTGTGATCCCAAAGGCTTGGGAGAGGCTTGAGAGAGGCTTATTGGGAGATTGGGGTGCCTTGGGAGGATTCTATAGAGATGAGGGTAGAGTATGGTTTATCTCCAAAGGCTTTTAGTGAAGAGGAAATGGGATCTTGGTGGGTTTATAAAGGAAAATAGAGGGAATTTTTTATTATTTAGTTTTTGGACACCACACATTAAACTAATCAAAACCACAAACCATACAATGGTTTTTTCCCATGTTTTTTGCCAAATGGGATTGGAAAAAATTATTTTATAAGGATAATGTCCTAAATTATTAAAATATTAGGCTCGATTACGTGGAGATGAGTCATACTCTCAAGGAAATCAATTTAAAAAGTTAAAATGTTTTATAAGTCTTAGAGAGTCCACTAATGCATCATAAAATTAACCAAAAAAATCTAAAATAACATTAATTTAAAAGTAAAACATATATTTTCTGAAAATTACATTTATAGTATTTTATTACATCACTATTGGGTAATTATGATACCATAAAACACATTATATATAAAAACAGTATTTAATTTTTACCCAAAAATTCAATTGTCTCATAAAATTATGAAAACTTAACTGTGGGGTAATTTAGAAGTCCTAATTACAAAAATAATATTCATTTTATCTAAATAATTTTCTAAACATATGAATTTTTAATTTTAAAATAAAAACTAACATTTATTGAAAATTCACGGGTTTGAAAAAAACAGTTTTCAAACCTTAATAAAAATTACGATTGTATTCATAAAAATTATACAATAATTTATATTTAATAAAAAGTAATTTATTAATAATATTTTATTAAAATATTATTTAATTAAAAAATTCATTAATTCATCAAAACAGATTTCTTAATTGAATATTAACTAAAAAACTATTTGTGCTTTAAAACCCATTTACAAAGTAACAATAATAAAATAAATGTATATTCTTTATTCTATACAAAAATAATGTACATAACCATAGTACTAGGGTCTTTTTACATAACCCATTATAACACCTGCATAAGACCTAAGTGTACGGTGTGCGATGGTGATAGACTCTTAGGGTAGCTTAAATAACATCGCTCTGGTGGTAATCTATATCAACTAACACTTCTCCCATATGCGGTTCCGTTCGAGCTTAAAGTGTTGAAGCTTGGATTGGGATTGGTCAAGAGCTAAGCCCAATAATGACACCTCCTTTATGAGATATGATAAATGGGCTTAGTATGGAGCAATTCTACTAGATGAGTCCATCACTTCCTTTGTATATGTAAATTGGATTTGTTAAAGCCCTATATTAATATTAATCAGTTGATCACTCTTCAACGGATATATTAGAAATAGAAAAAATTCTTAATAGTATTTTGAAATCCAGAATCATAAAACAAAATAAGTGCATATGTTATATAACCATTTTACATTTAATTAGATCAAGGTGGATTTTCATTAATAAAATTTTGGTTCGTTACAATCTTCCCCCCTTAATAAATTTTTCCCTCAAAATTTCCTTTTCCCACACTGAAACAGATGTGGGTAACTTTGCTTCATCACTTACTATGATTCCCATGTTTCCTCTTCAAACCTATTGTTTCTCCACAACACCTTGACAAGGGGTATTGTCTTATTTTGTAGAACTTTTTCCCTACGATCTAGGATCTTCACTGGCTTCTCTTAATAGGAGAGTTCATTATCCAATGGTACAACCTATGGGTTGATTACATGTGATGGGTCAGGTATGTACTTCCTCAAGAGTGATACATAGAATACATCATGTACTTGAGATAGTTTCGGTGGGAGTGCTAGTCGATAGGCCACTACTCCAACGCGATCAAGGATCTCAAAAGGGATAATGTAACTTGGACTAATCTTTCCATTCTCCCAAAATCCCATAACTCTCTTTTTCAGTGATATGTGGAGGAATACCATGTCTCTGACATCAAACTCTAGGTCTTGTAGACGATTATCAGCATAGCTCTTTGGTCGACTATGAGAATATTTAATGTGCTGCTAGATGGTCTTAACCTTCTCCACCATTTCCTCGACCATTTCTGGACCTAGGATTTTTTTCTCTCCAACTTAATCCAAACATGTTGGTGTTCTTCACATCTTCCCATATAGGGCTTCATAAGGAGCCATTTGGATGCATGAGTGGAAACTGTTATTTTAAGAGAACTCAACTGGAGGAAGATTTTGATCACATCCTCCTTTGAAGTCTATTGAGAATGATCTCATCATGTCCTCAAGTTTTTGGATAGTCTGCTCATATTGGTCATCAGTTTGAGGATGATAAGTCGTATGGAAGTTCAGCATAATATTCAGAGCATGTTGAAGACACTTACTGAACCTAGAGGTGAATCTTGGATCTCGATCAGATACAATAGATAGTGGTACTCCATGTAGCCTTACCAATTCTCTGATATATATTTGTGCCAGTTGATCTAATGAGAAATCCTCTAGAATTATAGTGAAGTGTGCAGTCTTTGTTAGATGATCCACAACAACCTAGATAGCATTGTTTCCTTTGGATGTATTTGGAATCCCAGTGAAAAAGTCCATGGTGATGTTCTCCCATTTCCATGTTGGTATGGGTAATGGTTGTATCATCCCCTTAGACTTCTACCTCTCATCCTTCACTTGATAACATACCAAGCACTTTGATTTATACTCAGCGATATTCTTCTTCATATTATCCCACCAATAATGCTCTTGTAGATATTGATACATCTTTGTGTTTCTTGGGTGAATATAGAAATTCAAACTATGTGCATCATCAAAAAGTTAATTCTTTAACTCCATATTTTTTGGAACACATATTCTTGACCCAAATCTCACAATTCCTTCTTAATTAATGTTGAACTCTAAGGATTTACCTTTTATGATAATTTCCACTTTTTTCTGAATTCCCACAGCATCCTTTTGATCATCCTTTAACCTTTACAAAGGATTTGGTTGAGCAATCATTTGTGAAAGGACTGATGGTGTTCCCTTCTTTATGATTCTCATGTCCATCTTCATCAAATCTAAGAAGATTGGATTCTTTTCAAATCTCATCAATGATAGAATCACTGGATCCTTTATACTTAGAGAATGTGCCACCTTGTTCACTTTCCCAGGGTCACTACTGGAAATTTAAGGTATACCAACGATTGAAAACCATCAGTATAAATCATACCAACGGTTTTAGAAACCTTATCCCAGTAAGCCGTGACAATAGACATATACCAACGGCTTGAGATAAACTGTTGGTATATGTAAAGAAATCTACTCTATCCCAACGGTTTTATAAAACCGTTGGCATAGATTTCTTATACAACACAAATGCCAACGGTTTCAAAACCGTTGGAATATATTTTTTAGTCTTCCATTCACCACTATACCAATGGTTTAAACCTTTGGTAAAGGTTTTGTACCAACGGTTCAAAACCGTTGGTAAAAAAACATACAGAACATATACCAACGGTTTAAAACCGTTGGTATAGGCTTTGCTGTACAATTCACATAGCAGCCAGCTCTGTGTGTTGTTGTGTGAATTATACATAATACATACAATACAATACATAATAAGGATACATAATTAAAAATTTCTAATTATAAGGATAAATAATTTAATAATCAATTATTAATACCATACATTAAAAACTGAATACGTAATTATATAAGATACAGAATTAATAATACATACAAAATTGCATTTTTTATAACACATACATGATTGAATTCAGAAATTAGAAGCTAATAACCCAAAATAAGAAAACGAATAAATGAATTCAACCAAATACAAATATAATGTCATGGTTTGGGGCAGGTGTCTTTGAACTTAGAGATAATGATAATGGGTGTGTATCAATGAGCTTGTGTGACTTGGGGAATATAGTTGTCCTTAGCGTATTAAATGTCATGTGTTTTAGAATAGGGGTTGAAGTTCCTCACATGAGAAGTGGATTGTGTGAGGCTGGACCATGGATCGTTGTGCAAAATTATCAACACAATCTGAATATGTTTGGTCGGTTTTCCGTATGCCAGTTGTTTTCACTTAAAATGATGTTCATTTAAACCAAAAGAGAGACAGTTAGAGTGATATCGGCCACACCGTGCCTCGGATTGAGGCGGGGTTGACTCGTAAACGTCACATATGACCCATGGATCGTTTTCTTAAAGTATCAATACAATCTGAATGCATTTGGTTGGTTTTCCGTATACCAGTTGTTGTTTTCACTTAAAATGTTGTCCATTTCAAATAAGAGTGAGACACTTTGAGTGGTATCGGCCACACCGGGCCTCGTATTGAGGCTTGGTTGACTAATACATGTCAAAAATGATCCATGGATTGTTTTTCTAAAGTATCAACACAATCCGAATACGTTTGTTCGGTTTTCCATATGTCATTTGTTTTTACTTAAAACAGTGTCCATTTTAAACAAAAGAGAGACTTAGAGTGCTACCGGCCAAAACATTCCTTGGATTGAGGCGAGGTTGACTCGTACACATCACAAATGACAAATGGATCGTTTTCCTAATGTATCAACTCAATCCTAATGCATTTGGTTGGTTTTTCGTATGTTGTTTGTTGTTTTAATTTAAAATGTTGATCATTTCAAGTAAAGGTGAGACACTTTGAGTGGTACTGGCCACACCACACCTCATATTGAGGAAACGTTGACTTGTACACATCAAAAAGGAATCATGGCTAATTTTTCTAAAGTATCAACAGAATCCAAATATGTTTGGTCCGTTTTCTGTATGTCAGTTGTTGTTTTCACTTAAAATGATGTCCATTTTAAACAAAAGAGATACATTTAGAGTGTTACCGGCCACACCATGCCTCGGATTGATGTGGGGTTTACTTTTACACATCAAAAATGTTCCATGGATCTTTTTCCTGAAGTATCAATACAATCCGAATGTGTTTGGTTGGTTTTCCGTATGCCAGTTGTTGTTTTCACTTAAAATGTTGTCCATTTCAAATAAAAGTGAGACACTTTGAGTGATACCAGCCACACCGCACCTCAGATTGATGCGGGGTTGAGTCCTACACGTCACATATAATCAATGGATCGTTTCCCTAAAGTATCAACACAATCCGAATACATTTGGTTTCCGTATGCCAGTTATGTTTACTTAAAACAGTGTCCATTTTAAACAAAAGAGAGACACTTTGAGTGATATCGGCCACACCATGACTTGGATTGAGGTGGGGTTGAATAATACACATCACATATGTCTCATGGATCATTTTCCTAAAGTATCAACACAATCTGAATGCGTCTGGTCGGTTTTCCATATGTCGGTTGTTGTTTTCACTTAAAATGATGTCCATTTTAAACAAAAGAGAGACATTTAGAGTGGTACCGGCCACACCGTGACTCGGATTGATGTGATGTTGACTCATAAAAGTCACAAATGTCCCATGTATCGTTTTCATAAAGTATCAACACAATCAAAATGCATTTGTTTGGTTATCCGTATGCCAGTTGTTGTTTTCACTTAAAATGATGTCCATTTTAAACAAAAGAGAGACATTTTGAGTGGTATCGGCCACACCGTACCTAGTATTGATGTCGGGTTGACTCCTATATGTCACAAATGTCCCAAGTATAGTTTTCCTAAAGTATCAACACAATCTGAATACGTTTGGTCAGTTTTCCATATGCCAGTTGTTTTTACTTAAAACATTGTCCATTTTTTTTATAAAAAAAAAAGAGAGACACTCAGAGTGGTACCAACCACACTGTGCCTCAGATTGATGTGGGGTTGACTCATACATGTTATAAATGTCCCATGGATAATTTTCCTAAAGTATCAACACAATAATAATGTGTTTGGTTGGTTTTACATATGCCAATTGTTGTTTTCACTTAAAATGATGTCCATATTAAACAAAAGAGATACATTTAGAGTGGCACCGGCCACACCGTGCCTCGTATTGATGTGGGGTTGACTTATACATGTCAAAAATGTCCCATGCATATTTTTCCTAATGTATCAACACAATCCAAATACATTTGGTTGGTTTTCCGTTTTCCAGTTGTTTTTACTTAAAACATTGTCCATTCTAAACAAAATAGAGACAATTAGAGTTGTACCGGCCACACCGTGCCTCGTATTGATGCGGAGTTGACTCATACACATCACAAATGTCCTGTTGATCATTTTCCTAAAGTATCAACATAATCTGAATGTGTTTGGTTGGTTTTCCGTATGTCAGTTGTTGTTTTCACTGAAAATGTTGTCCATTTCAAATAAAAGTGAGACACTTTGAGCGGTACCGGCCACACCACGCCTTGGATTGATGGGGGGTTGAGTCGTACATGTCACATATGACCAATGGATTGTTTTCCCAAAGTATCAACACAATCCAAATACGTTTGGTTTCTGTATTCCAGTTGTTTTACTTAAAACACTGTCCATTTTAAACAAAAGAGAGACACTTTGAGTGATACCAACCACACCGTGCCTCGGATTGAGGTTGGGTTGACTTTTACACATCGTATATGACTCATGGATCATTTTCATAAAGTATCAACACAATACAATTGTGTTTGGTCAGTTTTCTGTATGTCAGTTGTTGTTTTCACTTAAAATGATGTCCATTTTAAACAAAAGAGAGACATTTAGAGTGGTACCGGCCACATCGTGCCTCATATTGATGCGGGGTTGACTTGTACATGTCACAAATGCCTCATGGATCATTTTCTTAAAGTATCAACATAATCTGAATGCGTTTGGTTGGTTTCCCATTTTCCAGTTATTGTTTTCACTTAAAATGATGTCCATTTTAAACAAAAGAGATACATTTAGAGTGGTACTGGCCACACCACACCTCGGATTGATGTGGGGTTGACTCTTACACGTCATAAATGTACCATGGATTGTTTTCCTAAAGTATCAACACAATCTGAATATTTTTGGTCGGTTTTCTGTATGCCGGTTGTTTTTACTTAAAACATTGTCCATTTTAAACAAAAGAGAGACACTTAGAGTGGTACCGTCCACACTGTGCCTCAGATTGATACGAGGTTGACTCGTACATGTCAAAAATGTCCCATGAATCGTTTTACTAAAGTATAAACACAATCTGAATGTGTTTGGTTGGTTTTTCATATGCCAGTTGTTGTTTTCACTTAAAATGTTGATCATTTCAAATAAAGGTGAGACACTTTGAGTGGTACCGGCCACAACGTGCCTCTGATTGATACGGGTTTGACTCCTATACGTCAAAAATGTCCCATGGATCATTTTTCTAAAGTATCAACAGAATCCGAATACGTTTGATCCATTTTCCGTATGTCAGTTGTTGTTTTCACTTAAAATGATGTCCATTTCAAATAAAAGTGAGACACTTTGAGTGGTACCGGCCACACTGTGCCTTGGATTGAGGTAGGGTTGAGTCATACATGTCACAAATGACTCATGGATAGTTTTCCTAAAGTATCAACACAATCCAAATACGTTTGGTCAGTTTTCTGTATGCCAGTTGTTTTTACTTAAAAGGGTGTCCATTTTAAACAAAAGAGAGACACTTTGAGTGATACCGGCCACACTGTGCCTCAGATTGAGGCAGGGTTGACTCATACACATCACATATAACTCATGGATCATTTTACTAAAGTATTAACACAATCCGAATGCGTTTGGTTGGTTTTTTGTATGCCAGTTAGGAAAATCGTGTAACAACCGTTATAATATCTTATACTAAAACTTTAGACATTGTGCATGATGTGAATACCCTGGTACATGGTTAGGGAAAATCATGCACATTGCTTCTAATATATAGCCCTATATGGTTGGTAGATGCCTTGTGGGATGGACTTAAATGTTTTACTAACTGTGACGCATAGTTTTTTTCTACGCCGACCGGGGTTTCGAGCTCCGAACAAGCCCCAGAAGCCCCATAAACCATTATAACATCATTAGGCTTCCATATTTGGTCAAAAATAAAGAGTTATACTGAATTAAAAAATATCCATACCAGAGTGAAAAAACAGTTTCAAAAATAAAGAGTTATACTGAATTCAAAAATGTAATGGACCAATTTGCCCCTGATCACCATCATCATCACCACTGTCATCATTAGCCTCATCCTCGCCACTATCTTTGTCCTCGTCTTCATCCTCATCATCATCCCCATGCTCATCCTCGGCCCCATCCTCACCCTTAGCCCTATCCTTGCCCTTTTCCTAATACTCATCCTCTCCCTCATCCTCTTCAGCATCCTCGTCATCACCAGGAACGTCATCATCTCGACCGCCACTAGAACTACTACCCGGTGCGTTGGATAATGCACCCATCAATGACATATATGTCTGACAAGCCGCGCTGGCCTCTGGTGGAAGTGATGAAGATAAATCTTTGATCAGTTTCATAAATTATTTCTCCCTCGTTTGAACCTATTCTTCCAACACTGTGACCCTTTTATCAGACTATCTTGCATGATCCTTGACCTGTTCCAACTCAGAGGTACTAGAATGGATGCATAGAGAGGACCAATACCTCGTTAGGACTATATTCCTACCAGGTCGGCAGTGTACTCGACCAGAGTGCTCATCTCCCAAAACCTGATATAAATGATCGTGTGGCCCTAAATCGTTAGGCTCCTAGGCATCAAGGGCCTCTAAATAATCCTGTTAAAAATATTAATATATTATTAAATTTCAAAATAGATATTAAACTCTTAAATAAACAAATTAAAACTTACAATATTTTCTCTTGTCGATTCATTAACCTTCGTTTCATATTTTTTCCTTCTACTCGAGAAAAATAATTTTTCTCAAGGGAGACGTCCTTAAATATTCAATTTGTGCTTCTGTAATGACATTTAAACAATATAAAGTGAAAGTATAATCATATATTCAATATTCAATAAATCACATAATCTAAGTAGGAAATAATAAAAATGGAAAGTCCTAAAGAAAAATTATAAACAACTCTATCGTACCAGCTGCCTCTAATGATCTAACATAGTAGTGTGCCCCAAAGTGTGGAGGTATTGCTTTGAGTCAATGTTTTTTTTCAGAAGATTCCTAAATAATGTTTAATAATAAATAAGATAATATTAATGCAAAATATGAAAATTGTCATTTAAATACCTCAAATGGGATTAATACCTTAAATTTGGCAGTTGCCCAATGGGTAATCATTTGGTGATATTGCTCTATTGGGTAGTCATCCACAATAGGTACTATCTCCAACTCCATGCCCACTCTATCACACTATCCAACATACAATTCATGCTTATAAGCTCTCAAAAGCTCTCCTAAATCCTTTAAATGTGCTGTTCGTGCACCTTCACCATATGGGAAGTTAAACCGAAGCTGACACCTAATAGATTAATTTATATAAATACAAAAAAAATACATTAAATCCAATAGATTTTATACCCATATTTTTGCCCATGCATTATCCTTGACTTCGTGTGGCAGATGCCTCCAATAGAGAGGTCTAACCAGAATGATGTTGGAGTATTTGGCTAGAATCTCCAAAAAAACCCTGACATTCCTACCCAGGTTTATCAATCATCTACCCATCATCATTGTATTCAACCATCAAATGTTTCTGGCGGTTCTATACCGCATGCAAGTGAGTAATCCCCCTCCCCTGCCTCCTATCAGTAGATGAATCTTTTATTAAAGAAAAAAAATATCAGTACAAGTTATAATAAAAATAAATTTTGGTATAAAAATTTGTTAGAGTTATATAAATATACCTATGGTGGTCAGATCAATGGGCATCACTGGATGTGCAGAAGCTGAAGTAATATCCTGTACAGGTGGAGTGCCCCTCAGTGTACGCTCCTCAGCCACATATTGTGTCGGAGCAGGAGTCGAAGAAGGTGGAATATAAAAGCTCAGAGATAATGAACCAGAAGCCAAAGATGATGGCACAGATGTCTGTCCGACTGGTAGTATAAACATCAGAGGCCTAAATATCCTGTGTGTCCCTAAAGACACACCAAGATCAAAATGGGGTGTAGAAGATACATTCGTGGTAGGGGCATAGTCCAATCGGGTACGACCAGTGGATCGTCTAACTCTCACACCACGAGCCCTCATACCACCGGCCTTAGTATCGGGACCACCAGATGATTGTCTAACTCTGACACCACCCCCCCCCCCACCCTCCTACCACTAGCCTCTGTACTGGGAGAAATATCAGGCTCCTCCTTGGATATCTCTCGTCTAAGGGGTGGATCCTGAAAAAAAATTAACACAAAAGAAAACACATGATATTATAAGTTATTGAAATATATATATTTGAAAAAAATACTCACAACAGGGATGAGTGGAGGAATGACCATCTGTGTAATGTGACGATTATTTTTTGTCATCTTTTTCCACCGCATCTCTTCAATGGGTGTCATTTCCTGCAATGAAAACAAATATGGAAGTAATTAGAAACAGATAACTAATGTGTAACCCAAAAAACAAAATATAGAAAACCCATTCTGATAAAAAAACATAAATAAATAGAAGATTTATGGTGTTTTGAAGGTAAGTACTAGGATATACACTCTGAATGATGTAGGTGAAACATGTAGGTGAGAACACGATAGTATGATTCTATATATTTCCCACCACAACATCAGGTTCACAATCAACTCTCACAATTGAGCTATTGGAGTCATCGTAAGTAATAAATGGATTGCTTCCAATTATAGTAGGGATAGTGTCAACTTCATCATGACCATCATCAAAAACATGTCTGGGATTTACTTCAATAATTACACCGAATTTAGGATGATGATGATCTTTTACATAAAAAACTTGTTTCACCATTGATTCCAATACATATGGTTCATCGGTGGCAAGAGTGCGAGTCATGTCAATAACTCAAAATCCACAACCATCAATAAAGGTGCCTTTCCTCGTCATTGAATCAAACCATTTACATTTCATCATCGTGACTCGACCATGTGAGTAGTAATCCAAAATTATTATTTTCTCCACGACTCCATAATAAGCTACATTTTCAGAACAAGGTCTATTATTCGATTAATTGGCATAACTGTCTGTTGTGGCAGTTAGCATAACACCATCATGTTGTGTTCTCATGTTTCTTGCTCATTCAGTGATAATAAATTTGTATCCATTGATCACAAGTGATTTACAAGCACGAACCATGGTATTAGGACCAAAATCCAAATCTATTATTTCCTCAGAAATAGATTCTGCAGGAAAACTCGATACCTGAAATATAAAAAAATAGTAAAATTAATTAAATATTATTTTTATTTAGTTATTACAGAAATATTTTTACCTAAAATTTCAACCAAGCAGAAAACCCTTTACTATGAAAAGTCTCTTTCCTTCTCAAAGATAAAGAATGATGCTTTCTATATATCAATTCTTTATGTTACCTGTAGATAAAAATAATAATAGTTTAACAAATATTTAAAATTACAAGAGATACGATAATAGATACATGTACAATTTACTTACTTGATATACTCATCGAACAAATCACAATTGAACAACATTGTGCGATGTGCCATCTCTCACTCTTCAAGGATTAATGTCGTCAATTTATATGATCCCAAAATTCCTCCTGTCTAAGGAAGTGATGGAAAAATGGGTTCAATTTGCTCATACTATTCTTCTTTATTTCTCATTGGTCTATTTATTCTCGTAGTAAGATCAGACAAATAAATTGAACATAAATCCATACATTCTTGAGCCAAGTAACCGTTCACAATATAACCTTCAAGATAATTCCTGTTCCGAACATATGATTTCAATGTGTACATGTTTCTTTCAGTTGGATACATTCAACAGAAATCAACGGGTCCTCCAAGAAGTATTTCGATCAGAAGATGGATAGTCAGATACAACATGCATGTAAAAAATGATGGAGGGAATATTTTATCAAACTCACTAAATTAATGGTGTCTCTGCCAACAGTTTTTGCAAGAATGATTTGGACAACTTCTTAGCACAAAGATCTATAAACAAATACCACAATCGAATAATTGAAACTCTTACATTATTGGACATGATATGAAAGATTTTTATTGGAATCAACTCATGAAAAAGGACGTGATAATCATGAGTCTTCAAAGATTTCAGCTTCAACTATTTTTTGTTGACCTGTTTTGATATATTTCTTGAATAGTCATCAGGAACATTAATAGTCTCTATAACTTCCAGAAATTGATTTTTTTCATCAGGTGTCATCACATAACAAACACATGGAACTTGCCATTTATTTTCACTGATACAAACAGGATGCAATTCTGGTCTGATCCCCCAATCTACCAAGTCACACCAATATCGTAAATCATCTTTTTCTTCCCCTTGAAATTTAGAAGAATCGAAAGCAACATTTCACATATATTATTTTCAATGTTCATTACATCTAAGAAATGATGTAACAAGTTGGTTGACCAATACGAGAACTCAAAGAATATACTCTACTTCTTCTAATTGTAACAGGTATCATTGGAAACATTTTTCCTCTTTCTATATTTCATTACACCCTTCCTAAATGAATAAATGAAATCTTTCAATTCATTAACCACATTAGTTATAGACATACGCTGAGGTGGATCATCAGTCTCCATGGTATTGTCAAATCTTCGACGATTATTTCTATATGGATAGTTCATTGGAAAGAATCTTCGATGTCCTATAAAAATAAAACTACGATGATATTTCAGTCTTCTTGATCGAGTATTATTCATACAAACAGGACATGACAATTTTCCTTTTGTGCTCCATCCAGACATCATTTAATAAGTAGGAAAATCATTGATCATCCACATAAGTGCAGCACGAATCTAAAATATGTCTTTTGAACATGCATCGTATGTGGGCATACCCACATCCCAAAGAAGTTTCAAATATTTTATTAAATGTTGCATGTATACATCTATATCATTGCTGGGATCAGAAGGGTCAGATATTAGTATACTGAATAAATTGTAAGGATTTTTCATACACAACCATGGGGGAAGGTTATAAATGTGTATAAAAACCATCCATGTACTGTGCGAAGTAAGAATCTGCCCAAACGGATTAAAACCATGAAATGAAAGACCCAGTCTCACATTACGCACGCCAACATCAAATTCAGGATATCAAGCATCAAATCTCTATCATGAAAATCCATCTGCTGGGTGAACCAAATCTTCATTATTTTTTTCACTCGGTGCCATGCCATCGCATTTTTACTGATATATCATCAGACATGAAAAGTTTTTGTAATCTGGGGATCAATGGAAAGTCCCACATTACTTTCTGTGGCACACGAGATGGTGTTCCATCATCTTTTGGATTCCATCGGGAGGTTCCACATTTGATACAATCATTTCCTTCAGTAGTTTCCTCCCAAAATAAGCTGCAATCATTTGGAAAAGCATGAATTTCTTTTTTAGAATCCAAGTTCATCAACTAACTTCCATTCCATATAGTGGTTTGAGAAAATATCTACATCATCTAGAAGTAATTCCCTCAAGAAGGTAAGAATTTAATCGATTGTAGTATTTGAAATCCCATACATAGTTTTACCATGAAAAAATTGGATTAAAAATTCCAACTTTCTCATTTTACCACATTGCCGATATACTGGAGTCGTCGCAGTATCATTCAATTTTTTCACCCTATCAACGTAATCATTTTCATTGGACGCATCATGTGTGCTTGTATCGAAATATTGTTGGTTGGACATCCTTTCCTTCTCATGATGTTAAATAAATGGAAACTGATCATATATCAAACTCTCTAATTCAGTCATATCATTTGGATCATTAACATTTTGAGATTCCATTTTCTAGCCATTGTGATACCACACATAATAGTTTTTTTGGAAACCATATTTGGTTATATGATATCTAACTTCTTCATAACTCAACCATGGTCTTCCAACACAATTAGAACATGGGCAGCGTATGCGGCCACTATTTGAAGCCTTGTCAAATAAAAAATCTAAAAAGCTGTTTAAATTATTTTGAAAATTGGTTGAAATATGATTAGTTTCGTACATCCAAATTCTATCCATTCTGTAAAAAATTGTAATAAGTCATTTCAAAGAAATTCAATAATATTGAAGTTCAATCAAAAAAATATTTAGGTAAATGAAAATTGTTTACTTTATATAAAAGCATAACTGACACATTACTCTATATGAGAATCATATTAAGAAACACAACAAAATATAGTGTATATAATAAAATAAGATACAGAATTTCTAATGCCTGTATTCAAGGATTGCCCAGTAAGATATTGGAAGTGGATCAAGGAAATCATAATCCTTAAGGGTCTTGTTGAAATTACATTAGTTTTATACTTTAACTTCTTCAGGGAGATATGTATGAGGAGTTGGATGAGGATCACATCAAAAGTAGTTATGGCCTCATCAAGTTTCACCTTAACCATGGATTAAAGGATCCTAGGTTTGGGGCCATAGATCATAGGTTGGTAGGGTGTATTCATTGAATCATGTCCCAATTGATTTTGGATAGGAACCTTCAATACTTATAGGTATGGATTTGATTAGAAACACCTATGAAAAGGATATCCAGAAATTGTGATGTCCCAAACTAGGATACCACTCATTAGTGACCCAAACCCAGATGGCCACATGGCCTCAATCACATCTACAAAAATTCCAAATGTTATTAACTAATAGTGAGAGCCTTTGGTTTGTCTGGGGGAGACTATTCCCTCATTACCTAAGTTTCACAATTTTAATATTATCAATTAAAAAGTAGAAGAAAGGTAAAAATGGGAAAATATTGTAAATTGATGAAAATAACCAAACCAGTAATACCAAATAATAAAAAAAATCATAAACTGAATGATGGTAATGTATTTCATGTATCAAGATGAAAAACATAACTACAACTAGTAGGAAGTAGTACTATATAAGAGGCTCAATAAATTCTAAAATTCAACCTAGATTCTTGAGATACAACCCAATCATCTGCTACATGCTCCATCCTATGTCATGTGAGTAGTCATGCATCTGTAAAATGGTGATTCCCCTTATCTAAACGGATAATCATGTAGTTTATCTGGGTACCCAATGGAATCTCGAACAATGTGTGAGATACAATTCATGTAGGTGACCACCGAGAGGTCTATAACTATCCAGTCTATTTATATAACATTTTAATATAATGATATGATAAATTAAAGTGACAAATAAAAAATCTAAAAGGGTTTTCTATGGTTCTGGAGAAAAAATCTAAAAGGGTTTTCTAGGTTAAATCAAAACAGAAAAAAAATAGATACACATCAAAATCAAAACTTAAAACTGAAATATTAGATAGATAACAATAAAAATAAGGTACCATATAAGAAAATACCTAATTTGGGATGGTTCGAATGAAGATTCAGCAGCTGGGACGGGGGAAGCCGAGATTCCAGCCGTTCGGATGGAGGAATTGAGATGAACCCGAGAGAGGTGTTGTCCGAATGGGGGAGAGGTGCTCTGATCGCGGGGTAGAGGTATTGTCTGAGTGGGGGAGAGGTGCTGTCAAATTAGGGCCCTGTCCAAATGGGGGAGAGGAGAAGGGCCTTGTGGGGTTATTGGGGCAAACCTTTCCCAACGGTTTTTAAAAATTGTTGGTAAAGGTACCCTTTACCAATGGCTTTCAAGAACCGTTGGTAAAGGGTGGAATTTAGACCCCTTTACCAACAGTTCTAGTGAACTGTTGGTAAAGGGTGTCCTGCACCCAGTTTTACCAATGGTTTAAGAAAATCGTTGGTATATAAGTGTTGGGAAAACCCCTATTCCAGTAGTGGGTGGTAATGGATTGATCAGTCATGGTCTTTGATCAGCTCTAACCATCTTAATTGGTGCATGTTCAACTCTTTCTATGTGAATAAATACTTGAGGATTTTGTGATCCGTATATATTTCATAGTTCTCCCCAAAGAGGTAATGCCACAAAATTTTTAAATCAAATATTACTATATCCAACTCCAAATCATGTGTTATATAGTTTTTCTCATGAACTTTCAATTTCCTTGAATCATAGGGAATGACTTTGTCATTTTTCCTCAACACATAGCCTAGGCCCTTCTTCGAAGCATTACTAAATACCATAAAAAGTTCTCCACTTGTGGGTAGTGTGAGAACAGGAACAGTGATAAGCCTCCTTTTCAACTCCTTGAATCTCTCTTATCATTCATCACTCCAAGAAAACTTGACTACCTTACAAGTTATCTTGGTAAGAGGGTTTAACAATCATGAGAAATTTCTCAAAAATCGGTGATAATATCTAGCATACCCCATGAATCTAAGGATATCTCTCACTGATGTTGGCCTCAGCCATACCTCTATTGCATCTATCTTTGAGGGATCCACAGATATCCCATTTCTTGTGATGATATGACCCAATAATGATACCTCCTTCAACCAGAACTCACACTTTTTGTACTTTTCATAGAGATTCTCCTTTCACAAGGTCTCTAGTACAGTGCTTAGATTCTCCTAATTATCCTCCTTTTAATTGGATTATATTAGAATATCATCTATAAAAACTACCAAAAATTTGTTTTGGTAATCTCTAAAGACTCTATTCATCAATTCCATGAAGATTTCTGGAGCATTAGTGAGTCCTAAAGGCATTTCTATGAATTCATAGTGCCTGTATCTTGTATGAAAATTAGTCTTGGGGATATCCTCCTTCTTCACCCTTACTAGGAAATATCCTAACTAAAAATCCACCTTGGAGAAGTATTATGCTCCACATATTTGATTGAACAAGTCATCAATTCATGGAAAAGGATACTTGTTCTTTATCATGATTTTTTTGAGATTTTGATAATCTACACAAAGGCACATTGACCCATCCTTCTTATTGACAAAGAGGACTGGTGCACCCCGTGGTGAAGCACTAGGACATATAAACCCTTTATCCATATTCTCCTATAGTTGTTTCTTCAGCTCCTCAATCTCTACAAAATCCATTCTATATAGATTATTGGATATTGGAAATTCCCCAGGTATAAGATCAATTGAGAATTCAACATCTCTTCTAGGAGGAAGACCATTCAATTCCTCAGGAAACACTTCAGGGAATTCCCTCACAATAGGCATGTCTTCAAGGATGGTTTCTTTCTTATACTCAATCATCTAAGCTAGATATGTGTGTTCATAGGGTAGTAATATCCACGCTTGAGATTATGGTGCTAAAGAAGATTCATCCTCCCCCTTTCACTTGTACAGAATCGGGGGTCGATTCACCATATGGAGAGTGATTTCTCTCTCATGGAAATTTATGTTGGCTCTATATAAGGAAAGCCAATCCATGACAAGAATTGTATTAAATTCTACCAAAGGTAGTATGACGAGGTTCGTTGGGAAGTTCAATCCACAAATTTTAACAGGGGAGGAGTTATATTCATGGGATTCAATGATTTCCTCATTTTTCGTTCTAACCAACATCTTTATATCCATGACATGTAGTGGTGATGGGATTGTTATACTAAACTTTCGGGATATAAAAGAATGTATAGAACTATAATCAAAAAGTATGTTCACTTTCTTGAATGAAGAACTAGCGTACCTATCACCACTTCATTGTTGGTGTTCACTTCGGAGGTAGTGATGGAAAAAGCTCTCCCCTACTACTTTGAAGGTTTTTGGTTAAATAAAAAAACCATTATCTTAGGGAACTGGTTTGAAAAGTGTCTTGCTGCTTTGTATTTGAAGCAATGAACAACGTTTTGAGGTTTGAACAGAGCATTCCTCTCCTCTTTCACAGTCGTGGGTTTTTCTTATTGGCATTTAATGTCTAGATGCCCTTCCCTTACACACCTAAAGCATTTTCTTTTCCCCTTCAGGCAGTTTCTGGGGTGCTTATTTCCACACCTTTGGTAAGTGGGGTGATGTATTTTCTTAGCACCATTGGATTTATCTATCGGACCGCCAGAATTGAAGTCCACATTACGCTTCTTATCCCCATGATACCCATGAGATTCGCTGATCTCCATTTTGACCTTGAGGGCACATAGAAAAATTTCCTCATATCTCTCTATGTCACAGATCGTTGTGGATTTCAATAGGCTAGGTTTTATCCCACCAAAGAAGAATTTAACCTTGCATTTGAGGGTAACGAAAAAGATGGAGGAAAATCATGAAATCCTTGTGAAGTTTTCCTAATACACTCCTATGGATTCGTCATCTTTTTTCTTGAGGGAAAGGAAGTCCCTTTCCATCTTAATTCGGAGGGTGCAAGTAAAATATTTTTCAAAAAACATTTTCTATAAATCCTTCCATTCCAATGCCTCAATATCCTCCTCAGGCTTCATATTTTTTATCAATTTCCACCATTGATCATCTTCAACCTTCATACGATAAGAAACTAAAATAACCTTCTCTTGTTTAGAACATTGAAGGATGGAGAAGATCTTTTCAATGGAGTTGATCTATTGTTCAGAAATTGAGGGATCAGATTATCCATTAAAATTTGGAGGAATTTTTCTCAAGAAGCACTCAATTTCGACTTTTTATATCTTAGGTGGGGTTGAGTAGTCCTCTTGACCCATTTTTCTATTCAAAAAATGAGTTAACTAAGAGAGTATCGTGACAAAGTTCATGATTCCCTCTCCCATCGGATTGGGAATCTAATCAGAACAATCGTCACATTGATTTTTGCATCAGTAGTTAGATTGATTCATCTTATTACTATCCATTGGATGGAATAAAAATAATTTTAGGGGTAACACATAAAGGGTAATCCAAAGAAAAAATGTATGAGTTATAAATTAATTTTATTTCCTTAACTTGTGAATTTATAGGCTTTAATCTATGTTATCCATGATCTAATTCCCAGCATATATTCTTAGGAGACTTTTTTTAATTCCCTTAATAATGGTTCATACTAATATTATGAATTTACCAAAGTATATCCCCCAGGAGTGTCATAACCAAGAGTGCAGCAAGGCCCATTTTTGTGCACCAGTTCCCATTCGAGTCTAAAT
Organism: Viscum album; assembly: GCA_963277665.1. Classification (NCBI taxonomy): domain Eukaryota; kingdom Viridiplantae; phylum Streptophyta; class Magnoliopsida; order Santalales; family Viscaceae; genus Viscum; species Viscum album. The sequence continues at coordinate 325,076,152 of OY728127.1, forward strand.
CAAAGTAGTGTTTTTGGGTTTTACCCCTAGATACATCTGTGCCAGATATGCCTCTAACTGATCATATCCAGACAGGGGTGTATTTTATTGATAAACCACTTACTCAATACTCACCAAAATTTAGGGATGTTTTTATCATACTTAGTATTATCCCTAAGGCTTTCACTAGGGTTTTCTAATCCTAATTCCAAAAATAACTAAACATATCCTCTGATACTAACTATAACAATCATGCTCTTTATTTAACACATAAACACAATTTATAACATAAAATATTCACTTGATACAAGATAGAATATTGAGATATCTAGTGTCTTTGGGGATTAGGAACATTACATAACAACTTAGAACATAAAACACAACATCTTTATTGAAAATTTATTTTACATGACCACAACATTCCTTCGTACTTAGCATTGCATGGGATAACCTGAGAAAATTCATAAGAAAAAGGGGAGCTATAAAGCCTACACTACGGGAAAAATGAGCAATTGCGACGGGTTATTTGCGACGGGATTAAATCCCGTCGCAAATAGTCATGTTAAAAAAGTATTTGCGACGGGGGTACATCCCCGTCGCAAATAATGAGGCATTTGCGACGGGATTGCTTTCCCCGTCGCAAATAGTTTTCCCGCGATGCGCGCCAAATCGCGGGAAACGTATTTGCGACGGGGAAATATTCCCGTCGCAAATAGCCGGCGGCGGTAAATGGTATTTGCGACGGGAATATTCCCCCGTCGCAAATACTATGTCGGCAGAGGGTTATTTGCGACGGGACCCGTCGCAAATAACTATTTACCGGTTGACCGTAATAAATGTTGGCGAAGGTATTTGCGACGGGACCCGTCGCAAATAATACTATTTGCGACGGGAATCCCGTCGCAAATGGACCCGTCGCAACTAATCTAACCTATAAATACCCCCATCCGTTTTTTTCATTTCATTCTCATTCTTTATCTTCTCTCTCTCTCAGAATCATATTTCTAGAGTTTAGTTTTTCTCCAGTTTAAGTTTTTTCTCCGGAGCTGATATTAAAGTTTTGAAGAACGATCAGAACAGATCAATTTTCAAGGTATTTATCTTCATTTTAATTTTTTATTTATTTTTAATTTTTTATTAGTTTTTATTATTATTAATTAGTTGTAATTTAATTTTGTTTACATTGTTTTATTACTTAATAAATTTAAATTATTAGTATTGTTTATATGGTAATTAGGAATAATTAGTAATAATTTTTAATAATTAAAAATAAATATTAATAACTAGTAATAAATACCAATAATTAGGAATAAGAACATTATTACATTATTAGTTTATTTTATTATTAATATTAAAATAATATAATTTTTTATATATATACAGTTCTTTTTTCATCTGTGTGTTTGCTGTCTTCACATGTATTATTTGTATGTGGAGATAGAAAACGCACAGATGAAAAAAGAACTGTATATAAATTAGAAAATTATATTATTTTAATATTAATAATAAAATATATTAATAATGTTATTATTTGTAATTATTGGTAATTATTTCTAATTATTGATAATTATTCATTTTATTACTAATAATTATCAATAATTAAGAATAATTAGTAATAATTACCAATAATTAACAATAATTAGTATTAATTACCTATAATTAGTATTAATTACCATTAATTAGTATTAATTACCAATAATTAGTATTAATTACCAATAATTCGTAATAATTAGGAATAATTAACAATAATTACTAATAATTAGGAATAATTAACAATAATTACGAATAATTAACAATAATTAGTAATAATTAGGAATAATTAGGAATAATTAGTAATAATTAAGAATAATTAGGAATAATTAGTATTAATTAGGAATAATTAGGAATAATTAGTATTAATTAGGAATAATTAGTAATAATTACCAATAATTAGGAATAATTAGGAATAATTAGTATTAATTACAAATAATTAGTATTAATTAGGAATAATTAGTATTAATTACAAATAATTAGTATTAATTACAAATAATTAGTCTTAATTACCAATAAGTAGTATTAATTACCAATAATTAGTATTAATTACCAATAATTCGTAATAATTAGTATTAATTACCAATAATTCGTAATAATTAGGAATAATTAACAATAATTAGTAATAATTAGGAATAATTAACAATAATTAGGAATAATTAGTAATAATTAGGAATAATTAGGAATAATTAGTAATAATTAGGAATAATTAGTAATAATTAGGAATAATTAGTAATAATTAGGAATAATTAGTAATAATTAGGAATAATTAGGAATAATTAGTATTAATTAGGAATAATTAGTATTAATTACCAATAATTAGTATTAATTACCAATAATTAGTAATAATTACCAATAATTAGTTTTAATTACAAATAATTCGTATTAATTACAAATAATTAGTATTAATTAGGAATAATTAGTATTAATTACCAATAATTAGTATTAATTACCAATAATTAGTATTAATTACCAATAATTAGTATTAATTACCAATAATTAGTATTAATTACCAATAATTAGTAATAATTAGGAATAATTAACAATAATTAGTAATAATTAGGAATAATTAACAATAAGTAGGAATAATTACGAATAATTAGTATTAATTAGGAATAATTAGTAATAATTACCAATAATTAGTATTAATTACCAATAATTAGTATTAATTACCAATAATTAGTAATAATTAGGAATAATTAACAATAATTAGTAATAATTAGGAATAATTAACAATAATTAGTAATAATTAGGACTAATTAACAATAATTAGGAATAATTAGTATTAATTAGGAATAATTAGTAATAATTACCAATAATTAGTAATAATTACCAATAATTAGTAATAATTACCAATAATTAGTATTAATTAGGAATAATTAACAATAATTAGTAATAACTAGGAATAATTAACAATAATTAGTAATAATTAGGAATAATTAACAATAATTAGTAATAATTAGTATTAATTAGGAATAATTAACAATAATTAGTAATAATTAGTATTAATTAGGAATAATTAGTAATAATTACCAATAATTAGTATTAATTAGGAATAATTAGTAATAATTACCAATAATTAGTATTAATTACCAATAATTAGTAATAATTAGGAATAATTAACAATAATTAGTAATAATTAGGAATAATTAACAATAATTAGTAATAATTAGGACTAATTAACAATAATTAGGAATAATTAGTATTAATTAGGAATAATTAGTATTAATTAGGAATAATTAGTATTAATTACGAATAATTAGTAATAATTACCAATAATTAGTAATAATTACCAATAATTAGTAATAATTACCAATAATTAGTAATAATTAACAATAATTAGTAATAATTACCAATAATTAGTATTAATTACCAATAATTAGCAATAATTACCAATAATTAGCAATAATTACCAATAATTACCAATAATTAGCAATAATTAGCAATAATTTGAAATAATTAGCAATAATTAGAAATAATTAGCAATAATTAGAAATAATTAGCAATAATTAGAAATAATTAGCAATAATTAGTAATAATTAGCAATAATTAGGAATAATTAGTAATAATTAGGAATAATTAGGAATAAGTAGGATTAATTAGGAATAAGTAGGATTAATTAGGAATAATTAGGATTAATTAGGAATAATTAGTAATAATTGCCAATAATGACCAATAATTGCCAATAATTACCAATAATTGCAAATAATTAGGAATAATTGCAAATAATTAGGAATAATTAGGAATAATCAGGAATACTCAGGAATACTCACGAATACTCACGAATACTCACGAATACTCACGTATAATCACGAATACTCACGAATAATCACGAATACTCACGAATACTCACAAATAAAGGTTCATGTGAGATGATTCTTATAGTTAAGAAGGGAATGACTTGGTTTGTCTGATTGCAACATTACTTGCGAAGTGATCAACCATGCAAGGACAATTATAGAGTTTACATTAGACATGACTGACACAAACTTTTTATTGCGCATGACCTGACAATTGACGACCCTTTAAGATTTGAACATGTTAATAATAGAACAAAGTTTGTTCTGAATATTGATAATTTTAATATTTTTTAATTTTTTTTATTATTTTAATAATATTAATATTGTTTTTTCGTAAATATTGATAATATTTTTTTTATTACTAATAATTAGTAAACGAAATCTGCTTGGATAATGAAGGGAAAATTTATAACCATCTCCACAACGATGATTATCAAATTTCCTTTCATTATTCAAGCAGTTTTCCTTTTGCTAAGTATTGCTAAGTATTGCTAAATTAGTAATAAATAGTAATAATTAGCAATAAATTGTAATAATTAGTAATAAATTGTAATAATTAGTAATCCTTGCTTGAGTGTTTTTTCTAACAAATTATTCAAAACCAGTAATGCTTTTATATTTTATAGAAAAATATGGAACAGCGAGGTCGTCAACAGTCATTATTAGATGACCGCATATGGATAAATCAACGCAGAAATCCAAATGGTTCTGGTTTAAATCCAGTATATATAGAGGGTGTGGAGATTTTTTTATCATTTGCGGCATCAAATTCAGAATTTGTTTCAGAAGGAAAGATAAAATGCCCTTGCAGAAAATGTGCATTGAGAACGTTTGACACGTTTGACAAAGTGGGGGAACATCTCTTGCGTTTTGGTTTTCAAGCTGATTATGTTTTTTGGTATCAACACGGTGAACGCAGTTCCAGAGCAGCTGATACCAACTTGATTCCGGATCCATCCCAGTTTCAAGATTTAGTACATGATGTTGCAGGTTCATCTGTTCAACATACAGAAACTCCGGCTGATATAGCTTCAAATCCTGAGTTGGGACCGTCTGAATTTTATGAGTTGTTGAAGTCTGCTGAGGATGCATTATATCCTGGCTGCAAGATGAGCAAATTAGAAGCAGTTGCAAAATTTATGGCTATCAAATCAGATAACGGAATGTCAAACACATGTTTTGACCAGATATTTTCTTTGCTGAAAACACTGTTACCCGAAGGAAATGTTTTACCTGCAAATTACTATGAAAGTAAGAGGTTGGTTCGAAATTTGGGGCTTACTTGTCAGAAGATTCATGCATGTTCAAATGACTGCATTTTATATTCAGGGGAAAATGAGTCGTTGGATAGTTGTCCCACATGTGGGCAACAGAGATATAAAGAAGGACAACACGGGAAGTCTGGTTTGATTCCTGTAAAACAGTTGAGATATTTTCCGCTTACATCCAGACTTCAGCGTTTATTCATGTCTAAGAATACAGCGACAATGATGTCATGGCATAAAGAGAATATTTCAACCGATAAAAGCTTGAATCATCCAGCCGATGGTGATTCATGGAAACATTTTGATAGAGTGCATCCATCATTTGCTTTAGAAGCTAGAAATGTTCGACTGGGCCTTTCCACTGATGGTTTCTGTCCGTTTGGATCTTATGGTAGTCAATATTCATGTTGGCCTGTTTTTTTAACTCCGTATAATTTACCTCCATGGATGTTGATGAAGGAGCCATATATATTTTTGACTTTACTAATTCCAGGACATCCGAAGAAAAATATTGATGTTTATTTGAAGCCATTGATTGATGAATTAAATTTATTGTGGAGTACTGGTGTCAGTACATATGATGTTGCAACGAAACAGAATTTCATACTGAGAGCAGCATTGATGTGGACAATAAGTGACTTCCCGGCTTATGGGATGTTATCTGGCTGGAGTACACATGGTCAGAAATCATGTCCTTACTGTATGGGAGAGAACAAAGCATTTATGCTCATTCATGGAAAGAAACCTTGTTATTTTGACTGTCATCGCAGATTTCTTCCAGCTGATCATCCTTTTCGCAGAAACAGATCTCATTTCAGAAAAGGAACAGTTGAAAGGGATGGACCTCCAAAAATGCTATCAGGTTCGGAGTTAAAATCGGTTGTATTTTCATTACCTCCCATCACTTTTGGTCCCACAATAAACCAACAGAAAATTTCTGGTTTTGGGAAAGAACACAATTGGATTAAACGTAGCATATTTTGGGATTTGCCATATTGGTCTGATTTGTTGGTCCGACACATGTTAGATGTCATGCATATTGAGAAGAACTGTTTTGATAATTTGTTTCATACAGTTTTGGATACGCCAGGAAAGAGCAAAGACAATGTAAATGCACGTTTAGATCTTGCCCAAATTTGCAGACGTCCAGAATTGGAACTATTTGAGAATGTCAGAACAGAAAGGTTACTGAAACCAAAAGCAGCTTATACACTGTCTAAAGAAAACCGTTTATTATTTTGTCAGTGGATTGCAGATTTGAGACTTCCAGATGGCTGTGCTTCCAATTTGGGTAGATGTGTAAAGAATGGTCATATTACTGGATTGAAAAGTCATGATTGTCATGTTATAATGGAGAGACTTCTACCAATTGGATTAAGAGGTCTGTTGAATTCTGTGATTTGGGATTCCATAACAGACATGTCTCATTTTTTTCGGGAAATTTGCACGATTGATGATTCCTGACCCCGTCCCCGAGCGACGTCCACGTCTTGGGTTTGATCCGCGCACCCGGAGGTGTGATAACCTGTGTAATAACCTGTGAATTTGACTAAGATTTCATTAATCTATTCACATAATAAATGTTTATTATTTTTTCAGTTTTTCGCATATAGCAGTCGGACAGGGCAGCGCTATTTTGCGCAACTATTTTTCTCAGCCGTGGACCACATGGGAGCAGATTCCCATTGATGTGCAGCAGGCCATGTTCGGCCATTGGTTGGTACGTACGTAAATAAATAATTTTTATTTTGAAAATTATTTCATTTCTAACTTGATATTTTGATTTATTTGTAGGGTTTATGGTATCCGATCGAGGATACCATGCGTGACGCCATCCACGAGGCATGGGAGGTGGCCATGCGTGATCGCCTTCGTCAGTTTTTGCACAATTTAAGAAAAGCTGCGATGAAGAAATCAGGAGTGTCAGATTTTGAGGAGTCATGTAGAGCACACCGACCAGAGTACATTTCATCCCATGTATGGGATGGATTATGTGCGCACTGGTTGAGTGGTGCCTTTCAGAGGAGATCATCGGTGGGGAGGCAGAATCGGGGGAGGCAGGAGGTGACTCATCGAGCTGGGAGTCGTTCTTTCAGTACTCATAGACAGCATCTGGTACGTACATTATTTATAAATATTTTATATAACTATAAATATTAACAGTTTATTTTTTATTCTTATAGGCTGTCGAGCACCCCGATATTACAGAGTACGACGTATATCGGAGGATGTATAGTGATCCTGCTACTGGGGAGCTTAGAGGTGATCGTCAGCATCACATCGTGGTCAGTATTATTTGTTTTCAAGTTTAAAAATTAACTGCATATAATATATTCACAATTTTAATTTTAAATTGCAACTGTAGGAGTCATATGAGGCCGCAGCGGCACAGGCCCGGCCTGAGAGTCAGGCCGAGTCATCAGATCAGACCACTGCCCGTCAGTTTGATGAGGCGGCATGGATGCAGGCCACCCAGTATGCCTTCGAGAAGGGCCGGGTAGTTGGTATCGGCTCTCGACTGACTCCCGGAGATTATTATGGCAGTGCTGCGATGTCGGCGTCCAGCTCGAGGGGAGCTCGTGCATCTTCTTCTACACAGTATGAGGAGCAGTTGCGATCTCAGACTGCACAGATAGAGAGTCTCCGACAGGAGCAGGAGCAGATACGTCAGCAGCATGAGGAGGAGCGTCGACGCCAGCAGCAGCTGTACGAGGAGCAGACGAGTCGGTGGCAGCAGCAGCATCAGGAGCAGATGGAGTACATGCGCCGACTCACTCATGCTTTAGGGATGGAGTTTCCTCCACCACCATCTGCAGATCCCCCACCTCCCCCCCCTCCTACAGATTAGAGTTTGTATTTCTGTTATAAAATTTGTGAAATCAAAATATTTTTTTTTTCTATTCGTAGTTTCTGTCTCATTATAAAATATTAATAATATTATATTTTTAAATAACAATATTAATATGAATAATAATAATATTTATATTTTATAATATTAAATTTTATATATATATTAAAATTTTATATATATATTAAAATTTTATAATATTATAATTTAATTATTTTTTGGTAATACTTGAATTATTTTAATATTTGAATGTAAAATAATTCTATTATTTTTATATTAATTAAAATAACTTATTAATATTTTTTTATTTATGAATTATAATTATAATATTATTATATTAATTAAATTATTTATTAGTATTCTATTATTTTTATTTTTGAATTATAATTCTACTATTATTATATTAATTAAAATAATTTATTATTTTCATTTGTAAATTATAATTCTATTATTATATTAATTAAAATAATTTATTAATAATTTTTTTTTATTTTTTTTATAGTATTTGCGACGGGATACTATGCCCGTCGCAAATACTAGTATTATTAATATTTTTTTATTTTTTTTTAAAAAGAGTATTTGCGACGGGACCCGTCGCAAATACTATTCATAGTAATTGCGACGGGTCCCGGTTCCCGTCGCAAATACTAGTATTATTATTTTTTTTATTTTTTAAAAAAAAACGTTATTGCGACGGGCCCGTCGCAAAAACAATTTGCGACGGGAACCGTCGCAAAAGGTATTTGCGACGGGCCCGTCGCAATAACTGTTTAAAAAGTTTTTTACAAAAAACGGAATACTATTTGCGACGGGGAGAATGCCCGTCGCAAAAAAGGGCTTTAGCGACGGTCCCGTCGCAAATAAGTTTAGTTGCGACGGCGTTTTCCGCAACGGGCTATTTGCGACGGGACCCCGTCGCAAATGGCTATTTGCGACGGGTTCCCGTCGCAAATAGCCCGTCGCAAATACCTGGTTTTCCAGTAGTGCTAGTAAGGGAGTAAATAAATCATAACATGAAGAATACAGTACTTGTTAGGTAATAGGAATATCAATGGAACATAGGAGAAACATGAACATAAAGGCATGATATAGCATGATTATTATAACATGGAAATGTAGCAACAACATTTAACATGATATTAGTATGAGCTAAGGCTCATTACACATGGATCATGAGTAAACCCTCATTTCACTTGAATTATCATGGGTAAACCCTCATTTCACTTGACGTATCATGATACTAATCTTTACCTAATGCATTGGAGATCTATTAGGGTGAAACTTTCTTAATCATTTCATGCATAAGTGTGCCACATGAATCATATAACATGGATTAATTAAACATAATAATTTAATCCAAAATAAAGTAATGTGAAATTAATAGTATTTTATTACATTACTATTAGGTCATTATGATGTCATAAAACACATCACATATTAACATAGTATATATTTTTTACCCAAAAATTCAACTGTCTCAAAAAATTATGAAAAATTCACCATTGGATAATTTAGACATCCTGATTAAAAAAATAATATTAATTTTATCTAAATAATTTTATAAAAATGTGAATTTTTACTGTTAAAATAAAAATCGACATTTATCAAAAATTCATGGGTTTGAAAAAAACAGTTTTCAAACCATAATAAAAATTACAATTGTATTCATAAAAATTATATGATCATTTATATTTAATAAAATGTAATTTAGAAATAATATTTTACTAAAATATTATTTAATTAAAAAATCCATTAATTCATCAAAACATATTTCTTAATTGAATATTAACTAAAAATACTATTTTCCATTAAAAACCATTTACAAAGTAATAATAATAAAATGAATGTATATTCTTTATTCTATACAAAAATAATGTACATAACCATAGTGCTAGGGTATTTTTACATAAACCCTTATAGCATCCCCATAAGGCCTAAGGTTAAGGTGTAAGATGGGGATAGACTCTTGGGGTGTCTTGGATAACACCGCTTGGGTGGTAATCTCTATCAACTTCCACTTCTCCCATAGGCAGTTCTGTTCAAGATTAACGTGTTAAAGCTTGGCTTGGGCTTGGTCAAGAGCGAAGACCAAGGATTCCACCTCTTTCTGAGCTCTGAAAAATGGGATTCGTATGGAGCACTTCTACTAGATGATGTCATCGCTTCATTTGTCTGAGTAAATTGGATTTGTTAAATCCTTATATTTATACAAATCATGTGATGACTGTTCAATGGATATATTAGCAACAGTGATAATTCTTAACAGTATTTTGAAATCCAAAATCATAAAACCAAAGTAGTTCATATATTATATAACCATTTTACATTTAATTAGATCAAGAGGAATTTTCATTAATAAAAGTTTGGGTTATTACAAACCTATTTAAGTAACATGAACTGGAGATACCAATGTGAAATATGTTATCATTATGGTAAAAACAAATAAAATCTTCAAAAAAATAAATACATCAAATTATAGAGCATTCATTCATTTATTTTGTCAAATATGTTGTATTTGGAAGACCGATTGAACCATGTTATTCCAAGATATGTTGATCAATGAAAATGGGTTTTAAAAACTAAAAAAAAGTTTCAGTAGAGATATACCACTCTAGATTGTTGTTCCATTTTTTTTATATCATGGATTATTTTGAAACAAGATCTATAGTTGTGGAAAATATAAGATAAAGGGAAGTGGAATAATAGATATGTTTAATTTTCAATTACTTTCTAAATAGCCATAAAAGGGTTGAATCGAATATATATACTTTGGGAAATAAATTTTTGGTCGATAAAAAAAAGTGATGTAGATATTTGAATCATTTATTCATGAAAATGAAATTTGGTAGCTAATTAAAAACTTAAATGGTGTTTATTAAGAAATATTTTTCAAGAATTTCTATTTAGTGTAATATGTGTAGGGAATAGTTTCATTTATTACTTTTCAATATCAATTACCCAGGGTCATGATTATATATTCCCTTTACTTGGTAAACATGTATTCAGTTAAGTTATTTCAATCGAAGGCTATAATTTGGTAAAATAAGATGTGTTCTTGTTTTTTTTAATAATTTCAAGTAGAACTAAAATGTAATTATTACAAAGGAATTACTTGTAGGAAAATAATTATTTATAAAATTTAATAAAAATGTTGATATATTTATAGGTAAATGTTTTACGAAAACTAGTTTTTTTAGAATTTGGATATTGCGAAGACATCCATGGTTTAAATACTGATTTTTTAAATTTTGGAATGTTTTCACTTCCAATTTAATTTTCAATGTATGTTTTCAAAAACTAATTTTCAAAGTAACTAGTACCAAAAAATTCCAATCCAAAGTGATATAAATTATTATTTTTATTTCTTTGAGTATATATATTTTTTGAATACATCATCTACCTCTAAAGAAAATGGTTGTCTGTTTTAGTGAATCATGGAAAGGAGTTATTTATTTTTGAAATATTCCTTCTTAATGGATTAAAAAGACTCCATAATAGATCCAAAATTTTAGTGAAAAAACTTTATTAACAACTAAACCAATAAATAAATATTATATTAGATAATCTAAAAAAATCACCATTGTAAGGTATATATATTTACCACTCCCATAAAATTAATTACCCCTATAATTGTTAGATTACATTATGTGTGGGGGTGTCTCTTGGAAAAATGTGGTTAAGTGGATATCATCCAACTATATTATATTTACATAATAGTAATTACATAATTACAATTAGGTCAATAAAATGATCACTATGATAGCCATTATTTTATAGTTATTTAGTAGTTCCCTACAATAGAAAGATTATAGGTATGCTAAATATTATAAAATGGTATAGTTAATAAATATAAAAAATAAAAAACTACATATAGGTTTTATGGTCCCTCTATTACATATATTTTGGATACTATTTATTCATATTCTTCGTTCATCTAAAAAAATTACCCTTCACCATCTATATTTCATCTTGAATATCTTTATATATTTTTGTTAATGTTCTCAATTATTATCAGTCCATTGATTAATGGGTAAATTATTTCTTAATTCCTATAATTCCAATACATATTTTTTATATCTGACAACCCAATCATCAATCCCTATTAAGGATAATAGGATTCTGCTAAAATATTTATTTTCATTCATGACAATTTTTGGTAATATTTTACTTTTTTCTACCATTCCCTCTTAAAAATTATTAACTATTCAATTTAATGGGTATTTCTTGTCTATTTCTTAAGGATATATAACTCTGGAAAGCATTGTAAATACTGGCACTCTAATAATTTTAGTGAATCATAAAAAAAATACACATAACACCTAAATTTAAAGAAACTATAATGTATTATCATAGGTTAATCTTGGTAGACTATAATATAAAATTCATTTGAGGAATCATTCATTTCAATAAAAAAAAATTGGGACTAAATTTTTTCCACAAGAAATAAGGAAAAACTAACCACAAAGTTGGTGTTCAAGATGAAAATGATCGAATATTTTTTGAGTATACAACTTAATTACTTGAAACCTTATTGGATGATATAGAAAATGATTTTCAAGAATCTCTTCCATACCCTCAAATTCAGCCTTTATTTCTCAATTCCAATTCTTCTCCAACACACACTCAAATTTATTTAAAATTTTCAAGATGCTCAACTTAGGATACAAGCAATAATTTAATACACTATTGAAATTCTCACTACATTATTTAATTTTAATTCATAATGTAAATAAACTATTTATAAAAATAATTATCTAATTTTTACCTTAAGTTATACACATTTTTTAACCATGTCAAATTAGAATTAATGCATTCTTCTTGGATTTCTTTCTATATATCCAAAAAAATGTTAAAATATCATCAACCCCAAACATGAAATTCTTGAATTTTTTTGATAATGTTAAACTATATTTCATTAAAAAACTAAGTATTTAATTTTATTTTTTATTAAGTTTCAAATTCATAGGTCATGTCTTATTTTAGGTAGAGTTAAAGAAACAGATTTAGACATGGACGCATCTTGATCATTAAAAATTGTCTTAAGAATATTCCCACCTTGAAAATAAATAAATATACTAAAAAATGAACTAATTGGGTTTATTTTATCATTATATAACAAGGATTTTTAGAATATTAAAATCTATTTATGATGGTTTTTTATAAAAAATACTCTCAAAGGTATACACTCCTTGTTTGTGTTTAAATTAGTTTTGAACACAATAGCATCTCCAAAATTCTCAAGATCCAAATTTAATTTTAGATTAAACCCAAAAATTATTTTTAATTTGTGTCGGGTTTTTTAGGTATTTAATAAAACTTATTATAGGAAATAAAATTGATTAATAAACCCAAAAAAACACATTAAACTAGAAATAAAGAAAACAAAAGAACCATTATAACTTTTATCTGTACAATCATTGTGCCATCTTCATCCATGCTTGATGAAGATCACCAAAGGGAGTTAGACTATACTCCCTTCTCTATTATGTATCCATAGTCTAAATCTGAATCTATTTTCATATAATTTAGACACTCCACCCTACATGGTGTGCTAATACCTCATTGTACAATGGAGGTAGAAGATGAGAGCTATAGGTTAGGGTAGTTTTAGTCATGGGTTAGGCTATCTTAGCTTACCTACAATCACATATAAGCACCTATTTATAAAGATCTTGAGGATTCTTCTCAATGAGAATGAATTTAATTGTGTGTTATAACTCATGATTAAATATCACATCCAACTCATTTAACTATTTCATGAATTAAATCCAAAGTGTTTCATATATAACACTTCATTTATAATAGTCAATGTGTAAGATATTTGGGTGATAAACTTTTTATAACTCTAATTAATTAAATTAATTGATATAGTTACAAATGAATCATGACTTATGATTCATGGTACTATGATACCAATAAGTCATATAATATTATTGGAAAATTAGTTTGTATCCAATATCCCTATGTTATATGATATGACATATCCAGCATTCACATGAAAGCAATAGATTACATGGTTTTATAATATCGTTATATCATAGAATACAACATGTATAATTAAACATAATGAAATATAGATTTAGCATATATATCCTTAAATATCCTATTTTCACTATAAACTAGTTAACTTTTTTTCATTTCACTTTGTATCATATTATATACGGTAACTTATGAAAACATGTACAAAACACTTTTGAATATCTTCCAAAAAACTTATGGAAATCTATCATTTGTTTGGTCCAAAATAGTAATGGAAGATGGTCTTGAAGGGAGAATAGAGTAGATCAAAAAATAATGAAATATAAAAATTATATAAATTAATTATGAAAGTTAATTAATAGAGTTAATTAGCATCATAAAAAGTAAAAGAAATAAAATTAACACAATGATGTTTTTTATAGTAGTCCATTCCAAAGTGGACCTAATAAAATATCATACCTCTCTAATTGGTGGGATATTCATTGTACACTAATCTTATTTTTTATGGGATATCGTAACTTGATTATAGAATCCTTTTCTAAAAATTGGAAGGATAACCACACTAACACGCTGACATTTGTATAAGGAGTCACAAACCAAAAACAAAATTGACTTTAGATAATGGGAGTCACAAATTGAATGGTAATGACTTTAGAATCTAAAATTCATAACCTGGGGTAAGAAATAGAATAATTATTTTGTATGTAAAATCATAAATAGAAAAGTGAGAGTGTGTGAATGATAAGAATTGGTGTTATATACAAAAGAAATCAGAATGAAGTAGAAGATAAATAAAGAAATCATGGGTACAATGTTTTTAAGGAAGTAGTAGTCATAATTTTTCATTCATCACTTTATAGACTATTTAGAAAATGAAAACTTGATCACACGGGTATAGCACTTAAAAGTTCAGAGTAAAGCTATTTTGATTCTTGAAAGATCATGTTCTCTTATGTGTCTTATCTTCCAAATACATCATGAATCCTTTAAATAGGATATGTAAAATCTAATTACCAATCTTTAACCAGGTAAAACAATTCAAATTTAAATTACACAATTATCCATGAGAGAGAGAAATTATCATCCAGAATAATTGTACCAATAATAATTTGAATTCAAAAGTTAAATACCAATTCAAACCAATTTTAATCAACCATTAAATATTTTAAATATACTCTATAATAATAGGTCAAATCTATCTTATAAGTATCATAAGATAATTTGTCTATTTAAATTTAAATTTCAAATACATTCTAATTTAATGTAGTGAGTAATTATTCAAAATTTAAATATACTATATTAAATACCCTAAAATATTTTTTAATAAGTTGTTCATCAATAAATATCAATTTAAAAAGTAATAACACAAATAAATCAACTAAAATATAAAAACTAAATATTCCAAAAATATGTTTTATGTGTTCCAAGAATAAATAATAAATTAATACATATTTTGAAAATTATTAAAATAATTTAAAAGCACTTCGCATGGATTCTACATAATATATATTAATTTTAGAAATCAATAAATCACTTAAAATAATTAAAAATAATCATGCAGTTAATTAAAGAATCAAAATCAAAGAAAAAAAATCATGCTAAAAAAATAAATATTTAAGAAAAAAATAAATAAAGTGTTGAAATGATCATGTGCACAAAATGTACTTATGGTTGGTATAATTACAATGTTGTGAAGTTAGTTCAAGTGTTCTTGAAGCAGCATACTATCCATGAGAATCAATAGCATGCAGTCACTTGGAAATAACTTGCGGTCACTTTACTTTCCATGAGAAAAATTATAACATGTGGTCAATTGATATAACGTATGACAAGTATACTGCCCATGAATACATGGTCAGTGTTAAGACCCGTCCTCAGGGCTCGTGCCATGACTACCCCAAGCCCGCCTTCCATAGGCCAGGGGCTGGCGACTAGCACCAAAGGCGTAATCCTGATAAAAAAGGGAAGGCATTTCCTTTTAACATGTAACACACACAGTCTGAACATAAGCAGTAGAGGAAAAACGTACTAAAATAGAAAAGTAAGGTGTTCTGAAAGTAAGTGGGCCAGTATACAAACCCAACTGAACAACAAGTAAAGTACAAGTAAAAAGGTAAAACAGCTCATGGATCGTCCGCCCGGGAATCCTACCTGAAGGGTAGGTACAGAACTCGATCAACTTGCCCCCGTGGTACATCTCGTCTAGTCCAGCTCCGAGCAGCCTCCGTCCGTCACCCTCAGCCTCAATCACTACTGTCCGTCGTCTGCACAGAACACAACAAGGTGCTGGTGAAGCTCGTGTAGGGGTGAGTATAACAATACTCAGAAGGGGACCTCGAGACCCCCGAAGGTCTCCCAGATTCCACAAAGGATAAACCACAGAAGGAAGATACAATAATGAAGTCCAACCAACCCTACTTAAGTATATTCCCACACATATACCTAAGTTACTAGTCACAGCCCGGCTCCAACTCTCGAGCCCAAACACAACCCATTCCAAAAATGAAGTAAGGTCAATCACATCGATGATAATGATCGAAAGACAAGACTCAGCTCACACAGGTATACATCTTTCGTAGAGTGATAGAGATAATCAGATGTAGTAACTGATTCGTCTAGATGTCGGACCCACATAGGATGCAGGACCAGCTAAGCTGTCAGACCCACACAAGATACAGGACCAGCTACTCTGTCAGACCTACCCAGGATACAGGAACATAAGTTAGAACTGACAGACCCATGGAGGATCCTGGTACAGTAGTCATCGCTATCAAACCCATGTATTATTCCGGTACAATAGTCACCGCTGTCGAACCCACGTAGGATTCCGGTACAGTAGTCGTCGCAGCCAGCTCTAGGGTTCCTGCACACAGCACGCTCGATTCTGGGAGTGTCCGCTCCTCAAGTCAAGTTTTCAAACATCAACAATCACGAAGTTCTAAGTTGATGTATCCAGTAGTTTCTTCTCATCATAAGGAACCCAATAAGACAGAAGGTGTGTCAATCGAACGCCCGGTCTGAGAGTTATTGGCATTTTCGTTCCAGGGGCCCGGTTGGATTTACGCTTGTTCCAAACCCGGCCATTTTCCAAAGTTGTTCAAAACTCACTTATAGTATCGCAAAAGGACCGCCTCGTCGAGAGGGTCTCAGTGCCGTAGACGGCACGTCGTTCGGACGCGCGGTCTTGAAGATATTCGCATTTAAGTGAAGTCGGGCCCGGCCCGTCAAGCCCAGTGGGCTATGTCGGGTCGGGCCGACCTGGATCGGCGGGTCTGACCCGGATGGGGGGTCGGCCCGGCCCAGTGGGGGGTGGCCCACCTACGGACCCGGCCCGCGCTGCGGGCCGGTCCGGTTCGCCCGGCGGTGCCGCCTTTCCCTGCCCGGCTGGCCGTAGCCGGCTAGTTCTGCCCGGCGCATGCGGCTCGCACAGCGGGCCGTGGTCCTTCCAACATGGCGCCTGCAGACGCCACGATTTTCCAGCCCGGCCGGCAGGCGGCCGTCCGGTTCGCCCAGCAGAGCGGCCCGTAGAGGCGGGCCGCAGTCTTCTCCGCGCAGCGCCTGCGGGCGCCGCGATCCTCCAGCCCAACCGGTCGTAGCCAACTGGTTCTTCCAGCCCAGCTGGCATGAGGCCGTCCGGTTCTTCTCTGGCCGAGTGGCCTGCAGATGCAGGCCGCGGTCTCCCTCCACGCGGCGCCTTCGTGCGCCGCGGCTCCTACTCATGGACCGGCCGGTTCGGTCGGCCGGTTGTTCTGTGGTCCGAGCGGCCCGAGCGACCGCTAGTCTCCCTCCATGCGGTCGGCGCGCGGTTTCCGCTGCCGCCGATGCTTCCGATCTCCAGCGCTGCCACCTCCTTCGTCATGTAGTTCTTCTCCGGCGTGGTGCGACGGCACCGCACCCTTTTGATTTCTCCTCTGACGTCAAACAATAATAACCAACTGAGGGATGTCGGGCCGTGTTGGTTCATCTTGCGCCCTCCATATTAGATGATATCATTTGGCCAACGATGAACCGAGGCATTCATCTAAGAACGAGGGTATAATTTTATTCATTTAAAATTAATCAAATCCCCCTACCTCGATTCGTAGTACGTTGTCAAATGTTTCCCCCATCACACGTCGTCGATTCCGGGCTCAAGCGTCGTCCTCGTTCTTAGTCGGTGACGGTACGTTCTTTGTTGGAGAGAATGGGCGTTCTTCATGTTTTTTGTTGGAAAAGGTTCATCCTTCCAAGAGTTCTCCCAAGCTCCCAAATAATAAATGCCAATCCAAATTAAAATAATAGGCTCCCTATTATTTTAATGTTTCCATGCATTTCAAATAAATTCAAACACTCAAATTAATTAATGAAGACATTAATTAATTCTATTGGAATAATTAAGGGGGAGGGAGGTGGAGAGTTCACCCAAATTAAATTAAGAGTGGTGGCTTTAATAAATTCAAGGGGAGTTAAAAGAGTTAAAAGGGGGTGTTCAAGGGGAGTTAAGGGGTTTGAACTCGTGTGGGCCCCACCAAAAAATATCCTCCCATGGGAGGTTATGTGGGGGTGGGCCCCACCTTCAACTTCCCTTTGGAGAAAATAACCACCACCCCAAGACTTTAACCATCTAAATAAAAATAATCCATCACTTATTTTTATTTTACTTTTTTTTAAGAAACCCAGAAAACTAACTTCCCAACACGCTAAAACGCAACTTGTAAGGGTTGGTGTCCTGAGAACCAACTGTTTTTTACTTTGATTACATGAATGTTCACTTATTATATATTGTTCATTGTTCTGCATGACTATAATATAATAATGTCCTGGAATATTTGTTGCATTAATAAGGTCATGGAAGATCCCTGCTATGATGAGAACCTTGAAATTCTATAACAATATTCCTAAATAAAGTTCTGCGGTTGGATGACATACTATGATAGGACACATAGTATACAGACCTTCATGTGCGAGCACTCGTAAGAAGACGAGACTCTCTCTCATGGAGTTCGCACTTGGTAATCTCCAAGATGGGAGATTATGAGAATAGACCCACTAGTATCAATTCTGCATGTCTTGGTGTCATCAGACATTGCTATCTATGAGTGTGTATAATGGTCCTTAGACTGGAAGATTATCATTAACTCATGTCATGACTTGCGCACTTAGATTTACTGGCGAAAACCGTCATGAAAACAGTTGGCAGGAAGTAGGGTGTGTTGGGTGCGTCACGAATGACATGTTGTTAATGGATAAGTCGAGGAAGGATTTGTCCCTTCAATTTATGGAAGTTGATATATCGGCCCTTTACTTGAAATAGAACTGGCGCATTAAATTCCATGGCCAAACGATGAGTTTATTTCAGGTAGTCAAAGAATGACGGATCAAGCATATAGGTTTATGATACTGCCATGAAACCTGCTTGATGAGATATTGAGACAAAGGGATTAAATTACACAGTAAGCATTCGTATGAGGTGATACGTCAATGCGGCGTCAACTTCTTTCTCTTGGGTGCCTTGACCAGTTTCTAGACAGTAATCTTGGACTTTAGGCAAGCTCCCCTAATGCCAACGAGAAAGAGGCCTAGAGGGTCACACACTAAGTGTATTCAAGTATCTCAAGTAGAATAAATATTATTCCCGTACGTGGTTTAATAATTATTCAAGGAAGCCTAAATCATTTTAATGATGGAGGAATAAGGAAATGAAAAACAATATATACACGCCGTGTATTAAATATTACACGCCGTGTAGTTTTTCATGGAAAACAAGTACACGTCATGTATTAATAATTACATGCCATGTAGTTTTCTTTATGGAAATGAAATGAATAAATGAAAACAAGATATACACGCCGTGTAGTTTTCAATGAAAAACAAGTACACGCCGTGTATTTATTGATACACGCCGTATAGTTTTTCCAGTCGGTATTTTGAGAATATAATATTTTTTTAAATGATATTTATTATAATCAGCGTGGGAGCATGTCAAGGAATTAATTATTCGACATGGGGGTTTTAAATAAGAGTCGATGAAATAAATTAAATGCATAACGCATTTATTTATTGTCATAAATCTACTTCCTCAAACCTGATTATAAATATCCTCACAACCCCAACTCTTTTCCGACCCCGTGTGAGACACAACAATTCTGGAGAATTCTTTCAAGGCCGAAAGAACCTCTTCCTCCAAGAACGTTCTTAAGACCGAGATAGATCCTCTTCCATCGAATCAAGACGATCTAAGGCGGACAACGCAAGCAAAGGATTCTCCATGCTAGCACCCAGAGAATCCTTTGGTGATGTCCAGAGATACGAGGTACACGTGTGGATCACCGCTAGAGGGATTCTACACTTGGCTTCTGTGACGCAACAACGGATCACATCGACAACATGATCAAGAACATCAACGAAGAAAGAACACCCAAAAGTTATTTATTTATAATTAATTAAATTAATAATAATAAACCTGTAACGATCCTTGTTTGTGGTTCCGGGAAAACCCTTATTCTTTGTCTTTTTCTGTGATTCGATCCGTGGAGACTGGCGTTTATCGTCGTATTGATCCCGGATTTATCATTTCTAATGAAAAAAATCCAAGTGGGCACATCCACCAACGCGCTTCCACTATGCTCGGAACCTTCAAATGGTATCAGAGCGAGGTTACAATGTTGACTATAGTTATTTAATTTTTGTTGATAATTTACGCATTTATATTTGATTCAATTTGAAATAAATCATTCTATAAATCTGAATAAATGAGATCTGTTCTTCCTCCTTCGTTTCTCAATTCATATCATAGAAATGGCCTTTTAATTTTAATTTTGATTAAAATAAAAATGAGGAACTCATCCGGAGGAACCGCTCTTTCTGTCTGTACAATAAGGGATTACACGGCGTGTACTTAAAACTACATGCCGTGTACTTAGGTTCAACGAACCGGCACTGGTCCGCCAAACCACGCCGTGTGAAATTATTATGCCTAAGTTTTAATCACGTCGTGTTGACCAGAATTGAATGGTGCGTGGAAACTGGAATACACGGTGTGTATGTTGGAGCAACACGCCGTGTAGTCCGTTACGGCCCAGGTGAAACCGTGTACAAATATAAGCCGCGTACCGCGTACATGGGATCGCTAGGCCGGTTACCGCGTAACAAGTAAGTACACGTCGTGTATGACTCATCTACACACCGTGTACTCCTGAATTTCCAAAGTACAGAAAACATGCCAAAGCCACGGCGTGTACTTTGGATAAAGGGTGAAAAGAAAAATACACGCTGTGTAATTATAAACTACACATCGTGTACTTTCCAGAAATGGAATTTCACCAGGTTTCCTCCAATGTACAAAGACTCGTACAAGGAATATAGATGAGAAGAATCGCAAGGAAATTCAGAAAGGAATTTAAGATAAAGAATTTATTAATTATAAGATAATAATTAATTGAATTCGAGCGCGTCTTATCTTAAATAAAAGAACGATTAAAAGAATTTGAATTCTAAATATGTGTAAATGTCATTACGTACTATGGATGATCATGAGCTAGACCAAAGACCCTCTGTATGTGTATGGTTTCATTTAAATTTATTTAATTTAAATTTGTTGGTCGGCGAGCCTTCTTCCAATAAAATATAGGGCCTGCGTGCCCATGGTTTTGTTAATGTAAACCCATGTAATGGAGGATCTCCCAAGCTAGAGGAGATGGTTCAAATCCCGAAGCTGGGGTGAAACTGACGCAAGAATATACAAAGGTGGATAGGTGGGATCTTCAAAACACGAACCAACAGGTTCAAGGTGTTTTCCCTAGGTCAGTGTTAGCTTATCAAAACTGCTAGATAAGCTGACCAATAGAAGCTCATGATAATGCCATCTTATTTTATTTCTGTCTGATTTCATGGTTTATTCATTATGTATGTGTTGTCGCAATCACATAATTAATAAAATGAACAAGCATGCAAAGATGGAATAAAATAAAAATCGGACTATGTGTAAACATTATCAGAATAGGGTTAATCACTTATGAAAGCATCACTTAATATTAAAAAGCATGTGATAATGCAAAACTACACATAAAGACTAAAATCCATCAATACCATATTAAGTCAGACCATGCCTTCCGTTACCTGATTAAGGGCAAGACTAAATAAAACTATGTGTTTGACCAACCCTTGTTGGGACACTTACTTTTATAAAGGAATCCCTTATGAAAGGTTTCGGGTTGACTTAACCATATTACATCAAGAGAAGTAGCCCTTGCTAGACTTGATGTAATATTGGAGGCAAGAGTTGAGGAAATCCAAGTCAGGATTTCAGGATTGGGGAGTCCACTCAACAGATCAAGGAACTGTAAGCTCACAGTTGGCAAAGACCTGCCTACCTAAATACCTTCAAATAGCTTGACCAACCCTCGTTGGGGTTATGCGAAGGGGAATATGGATCCTTGCCACTAGAATGTCAAAGCAATTGGACATTCTGAGTTGAATGGTGAGGGCCATTGGGACTTGATAAAATAGTGGGAGAATTAATAAATTCATTTATTATTTTTCATAAAATGTAATCAAGAAAGTACTGATAAATCTGCTCTTTTAATTTGTAGAATCGAAATGAAAAACTCGTCAACCACATTTTCTCTATGATCAATTCTGGATAAAGACAATATCCTCACTAGTAGTAACTTTTAGGAATGGTTTAGGTGCCTTCGGGTTATCATATGCCATGAACGGAAGTTTTATGTGCTGGAGTCCTCACTTCCTGATTCTCCTACCCCAGGGGCGAGTGATGAAGATTTCCTGGTCTATGATCAACATTTGAATGACGCTCTAGATGTTCAATGTTTGATTCTATCATCAATGTATAGTGATCTCATGAAGTCTCATGAAGACATGGATGCCTATAGCATGCTCGAGCACCTCCGTGGTCTATACCAGGAGAGAGCAAGACAGGAAAGTTTTGAGATCTCCAAGGCTCTATTTTAGAGCAAGCTTGGAGAGGGTGCCCCAGCTGGGCCTCATGTAGTCAAGATCATTGGCTACATTGAGCGCTTGGAGGTTCTAGGGTTTAAACTCCCTGAAGAACTAGGCACCAATCTCATTCTTGCATCACTCCCCCAGAGCTTCTCGAACTTTGTTGTTAATTTCAACAAGAACAACATTGAGAAGTCTCTATCTGATCTTATTATCCTTATTCGTCAAGTAGATAATGACATAAAGCGTGAAAATCCTTATGTCCTTATGGTGAATAAAAGGAAAGGGAAGGCGAAGAGCTTTAAGCGCAAAGCTTCTTCAAGGCCTTCCAAGAAAAGTAAGATCAAAGGGGAGGCAAAGAAACAGGATGCTGTTTGTTTTGCATGTGGAAAGAAGGGCCACTGGAAGAAAAACTGCACCCAGCCAAGGAAGCAATGGGAAGCTTCAGGTGCATTTGTTATCGAATGCAGTCTATCTGTTTCTACTAATTGGGTATTAGATACTGCTTTTGGTGCTCACATATGTATCCAAACACAGGAACCAAGTATATTCAAAAATATTGATCGAGGTGAGGTGGATCTACAAGCAGCCAACGGAGCCAGACTCGCTGATGTAACTGTCGGAGACTACCACCTCACATTGCCTATTGGGATGGTCTTGGTTTTTAAAGGTTGTTATTATGTTCCTTCTGTTACTAAAAACATTATTTCAGTATTCAGATTAGATACTGATGGATTCATATTCAAGTTTGGAAATGAATGTTTCTACTTTTATAAAGATAGAATTTGTTTTGGTAGGGCACATTTATATAATGGCCTATATGTGTTAGACTACACAAACCAAGTAATGGAAATCAATAACAAAGTTAATTCACATGACTCATATGACACCCAACTTTGGCATCACCGGCTAGGTCATGTCAATGAGAAACATTTGACAAAATTGCATCAAGATGGGTATTTAGATTCTTTCAAACTAAAACCACATGGTGTATGTCATGCATGTCTATAAGGTAAAATGACCAAAGCCGCATTTAGTGGGAAAGGTGAAAGAGCTAAAGAGCTTCTAGAATTAGTTCACATAGATGTGTGTGGACCATTTCCAATTGAAGAAAGGGGTGGGTTCTCATACTTCATAACTTTTACTGATGATTTTAGTAGATATGGATATATCTACTTAATGAGGTATAAGTCAGATTCTTTTGATCGGTTCAAAGAATACAAGAATGAAGTTGAGAACCATCTTGGTAAGAAGATTAAGAAACTCTTCTCAGATAGAGGAGGAGAATATCTTAATCAGGACTTCATTGATTTCTTACGGGAGTTTGGGATTCTATCTCTACTCACTCCTCCTTACACGCCACAATGGAATGGTGTAAGTGAAAGGAGGAACCGCACCCTGTTGGACATGGTGAGATCAATGATGAGTCATGAGAGTCTTCCATTATCCTTTTGGGGATATTCATTACAAACAGCAGCGCACATAATAAACCAAGTACCAACTAAAACGATAAATGGTATTCTATACGAGTTATGGAGTGGACGCAAAGCCATGTTATCGAATTTACATGTGTGGGGTAGAGAAATTTTTGTTAAGGCCTCCTCAGGTAACAAACTAGCACCCTAAGGCACAAAGTGTATCTTTATAGGATATCTCAAGGAAACAAGGGGATATTACCTATAAAACCCCTCATACAAAAATGTTACAGTGGTAAGACACGCCATATTCCTTGAGAGGGAGCACATCTCCAAAAGAGATAGTGGGAGCGAGATAGACTTTGATGAAGTTGAGGCTCAAGATACACATGAGTTGGTATAAGAACAGATTCCACAAAGCCCCGTGGAACAAAAATCTATTCAAGAGACACAAGAACTGCGTAGGAGCACGAGAGAGGTGAGAGAACCAGAACGATATGGTTTTCTTGTCACCGAGGATGGTGACTCATTATTGGTTGACAATGATGATCCTCTTAACTACAAGGAAGTAGTTGAAGGCACAGACATTGACAAGTGGCAAGAATCCATGAATTCTGAAAAGGGATTCCATGTACAAAACCAAGTCTGGATTTTGGGAGATCCTCCAGTTGATGTAAAGCCTATTGGTAATAAATGGGTATTCAAGAAGAAACTGGACATGGAGGGGCAAGTAAACACCTACAAGGCACGACTGGTTGCAAAAGGTTTTAGACAGCGTCAAGGAATTGACTATGATGAAACATTTTCACCGGTTGCGATGCTGAAATCCATTAGAATCCTATTGGCCATTGCTGCTTACCATGAGTATGAAATTTGGCAAATGGATGTCAAAACAGCTTTCCTTAATGGGAACCTCCAGGAAGATTTCTACATGACACAACCTGAAGGGTTTGTGACTCCAATGGATGCCAACAAGGTATGCAATTTGCAGAAATTCATTTATGGATTAAAGAAAGCATCAAGATCATGGAACATTCGTTTTGATGAAGCTGTAACGGAATTTGTCTTTGTTAAGAATGAATGTGAGCCTTGTGTCTACAAGTGGTTTAGTGGGAGTGCAGTCGTTTTCCTAATAGTATATGTTGTTGACATATTACTAATTGGAAACGAAGTACCTGTCTTACAGTCAGTTAAGGCATGGTTGCATAAATTATTCTCCATGAAAGACTTGGGTGAGGCAGCATATATTCTTGGGATCAAGATCCATCGTGATAGATCCAAGAGAATGTTGGGCCTGAGTCAAAGTAGATACATTGATAAGATACTGAAGAGATTCAGTATGGAACAATCCAAGAGGGGATTGTTGCCAATGTCACATGGCATTCATCTTTCCAAGAAAATGTGTCCTCAGACACATAAGGAAAGAAAGATAATGGCAAGGATCCCTTACGCATCTGCGATTGGGTCAGTCATGTACGATATGCTATGTACGAGGCTAGATGTAGCTTACACATTAAGTGCGGTAGGCAGATATCAAGCTGATCCAGGAGACCGCCATTGGGTGGCAGTCAAGACTATCCTTAAGTATCTGAGGCGTACTAAGGACATGTTCCTAGTTTATGGAGGAGAAGAGGAACTAGTCATCATAGGACATGTAGATGCTAGTTTCCAGACTGATCAACATGACATGAAGTCGTAGACTGGATACATCTTCAGCTTGAATTCAGATGCAGTGAGATAGAAGAGATCAAAACAAAGTGTGGTGGTAGATTCTACAGCGGAGTCCGAGTATATCGCAGCTTCTGAGGCAGCTAAAGAAGTAGTATGGATGTGAAGCTTCGTACAAGATCTGGATGTAGTACCGAGCAGTAAAGATCCTATCACACTCTATTGTGATAATACTGCAGTGGTGGCACTTTCAAAAGAGACAAGGTCACATCAGCAGACAAAGAACGGGTCGTGCACGTATCTCCTCAATTGAGATAGGTGGAAGATGTCGTACACCCGGTGCAACTGAGGTGGAAGAGCTAGGCAGTAAGCCACCTCGCCTACCCTACTGAGGATCTGAAAAGGTCCGATGAATCGCGGAGACAACTTGCCACCTCGTAAAAATCTCTGTAGACCTCGTCGAGGTGAGACCTGTAGAAAGACGTGGTCGCCATCCTCAAACTCCAGTTGTCTCTGTCTCCTATCAGCATAGGACTTATGCCTACTCTGTGCAGTCTTCATCCGCTCCTGGATGATCTACACCTTCTCCGTCATAGCCTACACCATATCTGGTCCTACAAGTGCTGACTCCCCTGGGACAGTTCTGCACATAGGTGATCTTCAAGTTCGGCTGTACAGTTCCTCGTAAGGTGCCATCCCGATGGTAGAGTGGTATCCGTTGTTATATGAAAACTATACCAAGGGAAATTGATCCTCCCAGCTGCAACCAAAGTTGAGGACACATGAATGGATCATATCCTAGAGAGTCTGAATGGTCCTCTCAGTCTGGCCATCCGTCTATGGGTGGAAGGCGGTGCTCAAGCGAAGCTGTGTCCCGAAAGCCTCCTGCAACCCCTTCCATATCCGGTAAGTGAAATGGGCATCTCGATCGGAGAAAATCGTCAATGGCACACCCTAAATCCATACGATCTCCTATACATAGAGGCGTCCCAAGATCTCTACCGAGCCTTGCTCTCTGATCGGTAGGAAGTGGGCCGACTTGGTGAGTCGGTTGACAATCACCCAAATAGAGTCGTGTCCTCTGGATGTACGTGGAAGTCCTGTCACAAAATCCATGGATATCCCATCCCATTTCCACTCTGGGTCCTCTAAGGTCTGAACCAAGCTAGCTGGAACCTAGTGCTCTGCCTTCACTTGCTGACAAGTGAGGCATCGTGAGACAAACTCTGCTATCGCCTTCTTCATACCTGGCCACCAGTGCTGTCGTCTAAGGTCTTGATACGTCTTTTACACTCCTGGATGTACCACTAGAGGGGAAGTGTGAAACTCCCTAAATACCTACTCCTGTAGTGAGACTGGTTCCATGGTACGTCCTCTAAAGAGGATGACATTCTCCCCTCCTTCAGAAAACTCATCAGGTGCCTGACCCGAGGATATCTAAGTACTTCACATCTCACAGTCAACCTAGCAATGTTGTGCCTCTCTGATTCGCTGAAGAAGTGGAGGAGTGGCTGTGAGAGACTGCAGAAAGGCTGCTCTATCTCTATCCACAAAGGATATTTGCAACGCGGCCAGCTATTCTATCACATCTCCTAACAACTGAATGCCTGATCTTCTGCTAAGAGCATCTACTACAATGTTCCCCTTTTCAGGAGTATAGACTATCTCGAAGTCATAGTCCTAGAGGAACTCAAGACATCTTCACTGTCTTAGGTTCAGATCCTTCTACGTGAAGACATACCTGAGACTCTGGTGGTCAGAGTATACTATAAAACGCTCGCCCATCAGATAGTGTCGCCACATCTTCAAGGCAAAGACCACTACTGCTAACTCCAGGTCATGGGTAGCGTATTTCTTCTCGTGTTGTCTCAACTTCCATGAACCATATGCGATCACTACTCGCTCCTGCATCAGGACACACCCGAGTCTGGTCCCTGATGCGTCGCAGTAAACTATGTACCCTACGCCCTCCTCCGGTAGGCTCAAGATGGGTGCACTGGTCAATCTCTGCCTCAGCTCCTAAAAGATCTGCTGGCATCTATCTGACCACACGAAGGGTTTCCCCTTCTTCTTCCATGCTAAAAGTGGTGCTGCAACTCTGGAGAAGTCTGGTACAAATCTCTGATAGTACCCAGCCAGTACCAGAAAACTCTGCACCTCCGTCACACTCATGGGTGTCTCCCAAGAAAGTACTTCCTCGATCTTCGCTAGATCCATTGCAACTCTAGCCTTTGAGATGACATGTCCTAAGAAGTGAACCTCTCTAATCCAGAACTGACACTTTGAGATCTTACCATAAAGCTGGTGCTCTCGTAATGTGTCCAGTACTACCCGAAAATGGTAGGCGTGCTCCTCCTCAGTAGTCGAGTAAATCAGTATGTCGTCGATGAAGACTACGACAATTCAATCGAGGTAAATCTGGAAGATCCTACTCATGAGACTCATGTACACTGATGGAGTGTTGGTTACGTTGAAGGGCATAACCAAGAACTTGTAGTGGCCATACCGACACCTGAAGGCCGTCTTCTGCAAATACTCTGTAACAACCCGAGATTTTATAAGATATATTCTTTTCAATTTCTTTCATATCTTCTATTGTAAGATACACTAAGATTATCTTGCGCAATACGCAACACCGTATTAGCATGCAGTATACGCAACACTAATCTTGGATCGTGTTACACACAATTTCAAGTTTGTTTGATAGTAGTTATTATATGCAACATTGAGTGTATATATATATATATTCAATTTATAAATGAAATATGGTTGGATTTTGTTATACGCAACAACAAAGGAGTCTTGCACTACACGCAACCCTGACATGGCTTGCATTACACGCATTCGCAACCTTCCTCGATAGCGTGTGTTGTACGTAATACCAGGTTTCACTAAACAACGATATATGGTTATAATATTATTATAAACTATCTGTTATGAATAGTAGAAAATACATTTTGAATTTTATGACATTATAATTCATCTTACACATTTTATAGAACATGGTATGAGAACAAAATAAATTTTTTGGGTAAAATAAGTATTTTTCAAAAAAATGTAGTTTTGCCGCCTTTTGATGGCGCACCCATTTTAAATATAATTTTTGAAAAATTTATAAGTTAAATTTTACAAAATAAACTTCTTCTTTTGAATCAGGATATAAAAATTTACATTGGATAAAGTTTTGATATTTTTCTGATAACTTTCATATTTTAATAAATAGTAAAAACACGCCATATTTTAATTAAAAAAACTTTTTTCATCATAATAATTTATATGATTAAATTATAAAATTGAATGGTTTTAAAGTATAAATAGAATATATTTTTACCATTTAATATAACGTATGTCATTATCTTTGATTTTACATTGAATTCATAGGTAAAATCATTTCAATCTTTGGCAATGTTTTAACTTTTAAAACCTGTTTGCTTAACAATGAGATTAATTTTAAATTAATTACTACAATTTCTGAATTTTGAATTTTGAAAAATGGATTCCATATTTGGAATAAGTGGGTCCAAATTATGTTAATAGGTTACTTTTATTTTTTTGATATTATGAATAGTAACTACAGTAATTTTTATTTACTGGAGTTAAAGGTAAATCGGGTAATTAAGGGTAAATATAGGATTATAAAATTACCCTAACACTTTTCCAAATCCTATTGGATGAATAAAAGTCGACTCATATCACCTAAGGGTGGGACTAGATTCATTTCATGGACTTTTGACAATGAAATAATATAATTATTATTAAAACCAAAGAAAATGACAACATGTCACTCTCTTAAATCTTATAAGTATAATAATTTTAATTTAGTGATAAACTTCATGAAACTTCGAACATGAATAGTCTCCAGAAAGATAATACAATTATATACATCATATAAATTTATTTATAATTTTTAGGGATTAAATAATTATCATTAATTATGACACAATAGTGATGTTGAAATTATTTTATTGATTGAATTATCAAATAAATGGTTTTAAAAGTATTAAAATAAATATTATATAAACTATTTAATCTGCTCCACTAATTTCTAGATAAAAATGACATGTTATGAATCTATTAAATATTTTATTTCAAACATATCTTCTGTATATATTTTATTTAAACTCAAATAAATGAACAGTGTCTAAATTGACACTATTGTTAATTTATAGAAATTACATATTATAAAATTGTTTAAAAATCAAAAAAATATTTAAAAAATATAAATTAAAATTTATATGGTAGAAAATTTAATAAATTATAAAATTATGAAAAATTCACAACATATAAGTAATTATTTAAAATTATTTAAAATTTATAATATTATTACCACAAATAAAATTAAATAGATTATATAAGGATAAATCAAGTTGATAATGTTTAAAATAAATTTCCAACTTGTCTAAATTTTATTGGTTGATTATATTACAACCCTATATCATCTAAGATTTGGATATGAGTCATTTTTAGAGGTTTTTAAGTGGGTTTGGAAATTATTATAAATTAATATTTCTTATAATTCCAAAGGTGTCCATCTCCTCCCTTATAAAAGGGCACCTCCTCCATCTCATTTTTACAAAACTTTGAGCCTTCAAGATCGGCCAACCCCTGACCATTTCCCTTATCAACCTCCCTATAAATATTCTAGAGTTCCTGGTCTTCTTCAAAGTCCAATTTTATTGCCCTAAGAGGAGGTTTCAAAGAGGCGTGTCCAAGAAGAGGTAATATCCTTTACCGATTCTTTCAAATTTATTTCTTCTTCTACTTCCTCTTATTTAGTTGTTTCATTATAAAGTAATAACATCAATATTAATTATATACTGATATGTTATTATAAATATGAAACAACCCTATTTAACCTTCTATCCATCCTACAAAAAATGAAATCACCACGCGAGCGTACGTACAGAATACCGTCTCCACGCCGTGGTGTAATCTGTTTTCAACCACCACCTTACTTGGATGGGTATAATGGTGTAAATAAATAACTATATATGATTATTTTAAATTTATATTTATTCTGAAATATTATACATATACTTGAAGACAATTCCACGATCATGGGAATGATATCATCGCTCGTGCGTACGTACGGACTACCGTCTCCACGACGTGATGAGATTCATTCTCAATGATTAACCATTCATGAATTATTATAAAGTATATATAATAAGTAATCATGACATATATGACATAATAATGATACTGGATTTATTTATATATATATGTATTTCATCTACTTAATTCCATTCAATTCAATAAGGAAACGAAAACAGCGTTCATGCGTACGTACGGCATACCGTCTCCATGAACGGTGTATTTCATTCCATTTATCGATCTATCATATATATATATGTATATTCTGAATATATATTATATATAAATCATTTTTTCCATTCTGGAATTATTTAAATCAGTATATAAGTAATAATATCAAGAACAACAACTCGAAACACTTATGATAAATGAAACGATTTTACCCAAAATGCTGCTTTAACATGAAATTTACAAAAGAACGGGTAATATAAAGTCATAAGTGAAACATATATGATATAATAACAATGAATATGATTCTGTAATAAGTCAATGAAATTATTTAAATCATTATACAGGAGGTTCGGATACATACGAAGCATATCGGACGTAAGGTAAGGGATAACTATTCCAATCTCGTTCTTATCCGAAATTGTTATTCGTAAGTATTTACTGGGGTTATTGTTATCATCCATGCCCGTGTTTTCTACAAATGTTTTCATGTATTTTTAAAGTCCTTTTTACCCATTTTTTAAGTTTACCACATGTTATTAAAGGAATCTTACTTTTGTTTACCATACGAGGAACTTTTTGACTTTTCCAACAAAAGTACGAGGAGAATGTTTTTTTTAACTTATACGGAATGAACGGATTTTTACGATTTTATAATGCCTTATTTTCATGAATCTTACTCTACAAGATTTCATGAATATTTTTAACAAAATCCTTTTCTTTTAAAATTTCATGGCATTTTGTGAAAAGAAAATGATTTTGAAGAAGAAAGGATATTTTCCTCAAGAATTCATTTCAAGTGTTTTATCAAAACCATTTTCCATATAAGATGGAATTATTTCATATGTGTATGTTTCAAGTATAATGTCTCTATGATTTACAAGGTTTCAATTTTTTTTATAATGAAATGATATCTGTTTGTTTTATTTGGATTATGTTATGACGTTTATGAAACCCATTTTATTCTTTGGGTTATGATGAATGATTTATGTTTATTTTGTGGCACAAGTAAGAATTATTTCATTATGAGATGGGTGGGACCTATATATCCCTCCAATGAATTGGGTAAAGATTTATATCTCATGAGATAGACATGGCTGGAAGCGTAAGTTAATCCAGTTCAGTGTTACAGGACTGGAACGAGGAGTGAACTCGATTCAGAAAGGGCTTTGTCCACTAAGATGGTCTTGGCAGAAATGCCTTGGCTACTATTGAAATAATATCATGTGCTTAATTGTTTCCACTATCACATGTTTTATTCCCATTCTATTTTATCATGATTGATGTTCCTTTATGATATATGTCTTACGTACTTCCAAGATGTATGTCTTTGCTCAAGATTTTGATGTTTAGATTTTATGTTCAAGTTTTTTCATTCAAACGTTTATGGATTGTTTTATGTTCTCTACGTTTACCCTTACTGAGAATTTGAGCTCACCCTTTATATGTTTTCTTTCCCCTAGAATTTAAAGAAAGTTTTTAGGTAAGAAAACCAAAAGGGAAAGATCTTTATGGGAGATGTTGAAGATCTTTCACCATGATTAGAAGATTATGTTCTGAGTTTCCAAAGACACTAAACTATTACGGTCCTTTGGTGTTTGTTTTTGTTATGTTTTAAGTATTCCGCAAAAGTAATGTAATATCCATGTACATCAAGCTTTGGGCTTCTACAGTTGGTATTAGAGGAAAGGTTTATTTAACCTTTGGAAACTAGGATGCAAAAACTTTAGTGAGATCCATAGATATATTTCTAAGGTATGTCTAGGGATGTCCCTAATCTTAAGTATAAGTATAGTTTATAGTCCTATAATTATGGTAAGGATATTAGAATTAAACCTTAGATGTTAGATATCAAAGGTACTCCCCCTTTATTATGTTTTTTCCCTAGGATGATTTTTTCCTATCACACTATTCTTTTTGGGTTTTAGACGATGGTTGGAACCCGAAGGAACCGTGTTGATCAATGTAATGGACAATGCAATGATTGTCCTCCTGAAAAAACCAATGTTATGGGAGCTAGAGTTCAAAATATTATTGCTATACTTACGCAAGCTATGAATCATTCTGGACTTTCGAATGAGCAGATAAGGGAACAATATTCTATTGAGTCCTTCATGTGGTAACGTCCACCTTCTTTCAGTGGGTCTTCTGATCCACTTGTTACTGAACAATGGATCAGTACCATTGAAAAGATGTTTTCCATACTTCACTGTTCGGAACATGAAAAAGTCATTATGGTTATTTACCGTTTAGAAGGTGAAGTGGATCAATGGTGGACTCTAATTAAGAACACAAGGCCCCAAGTTGAAATTGAATCCATGGAATGGGATGAGTTCAAGAACTTATTTTTCAATAAGTACTTCCCTCATATTCTTCAAACAAAGATGGAAAAGGAGTTCCTTGAGCTTAAGCAAAAGGATGATGAATCTATTGGTATATACAAGGAGAATTTTACAAGGGTTGCAAGGTATGCATATGACTTTATCATTCGACCTCAAAGTAAAGTTGATCGATTCTTCAGTGGCTTAAAACCAAGTCTTCGAAGGGTATTAGCTATAAGAGACTTCAGTAGCTATGAAGAAATTGTGTGTTGTGCTGTCAAGGTATAAATGGTAGTTTGTGTAACATATCCATCTCATGGTTTTGACAAGAAACGAAAGATGGAGTTCAAGGAGAAATCTCAGAACAATGGTGAAAAGAAGATGAATGTTTCTTTATGTTCAAAGTGTGGAAAGAAGCATGATGGAGATTGCCTAAAAGGTACTTGAAAATGTTTTAAGTGTGGAAAAGAAGGTCATAGAGCAGTTGATTGTCGAAGTAATGGGAAAAAGGTTTCTAATGATGTGAATAGAGAAAAGACTACAGATAACGCTCCACCAACACTTCAATGCTTCAAGTGCAAGGAAATGGGGAATTATGCTAATAAATTCCCTAATCCACAGGTTAATGATGATCAACGTGAGCAACCTCTTAAGGAAAAGGATAAAGGGAAGTCTCATGTGATCACTATTTGAGATGTTGAGTATGATAATGATGTTGTGTAATGATTAAGTGTTTATGTAATGGGATTTAAAAATAGTATCATGGAATCTCATTTATGGTATTGTGGAATTTTGGAATATCATTGTATTGGTTTTCTATAATTATATGGTACTGGTAACCATGAAAAAGTGATTGAAATATTTTTGGAAAGAAGATGATATGCGCATAATGAATGGATAATGAAAAAAAATGAAATGATCTCATGATTGATATAAGGACTAAGTGATATCAAGGTTTGAGTATATAGAATTTTTGGGATTTTGGTATGTGGAAAGAATTAACTTTTGACAGCATTCATGTTTTCACTAAGGTTCAATGGGTATTCAAGAGAATACATGATTAAGGTATTCACATATTTGGAATGTGACCAACAAGATATATCGTATGATATATGGGGGATCAATGATGGTATTCACATGCTTAGTAGATGACATTTCTAGTAATTGTTTTCTTTATACTATGAGCTTGGACATAAGTATTTTGGATAAGCCTAAAGATTGGAATGGATTATGTTGGACACGAGTTAGTATTGTTTAAGGATAGAACTTTTTTCGATATTATTGATGGAATGACATAATGATGTAATTTTAGAAAAAGGACAACATGCAGGACGGGCGACAACCTGTCGCGTCGGACAAAGATGCGGGAATCAAACCCACAACTGAAGTGCGAAAGTCCTTTATCGCCTACCACTAGCCTACAAGAAGTCCCTGGTTAGTAGAAACTAGTTTTATTTTATAAGCGGTATGATAGATGAAGTATAAGTTCATTTTTGGAATCATATATGATTAACCTCACCATAGATGGACTTATGTATATTTGATAACTTTTGCTAACATTTTGTTTGAAACAGATGGAATGACCCATCATTTTGTCACATGAACTTCTAACACTTCACGAATAACAAATTCAACTTCATTTCTTTAAGAGATGAAGTGGAAATTGTTCAAGGCATGAACAACAGTGATATTGTACCAAAATCAAGTAAGTATTTCTTCTAATTCAAAATTTTCAACTTTAGGGAAATGATATTGAAAACCAAAAATGTTGTCCTAGTGATCTTATATCAAATGAATCAGATGTTACCTTAGATCATCACAAATTTATGGCTTTGTGATTTATGGATTTTTCATAGCCATGTTCTCTACCACTCTCCATCAGAACTTGATGGTTAGATTTTTCTTCCATATCCATATTTTCACCTATGTTATCCTATATGGAAACCCATTGATGAGTTACTTTGGGTAATCGTTACATTTCATACTTTAGTTTTTAAAATTAAGTTTTAGTATTCCTTTTTATGATGTGGGTTTCTATGAATAGTAAACAATTTATAACCCCGACGAATTTCGAGGGAGAAATTCATTTTAAGGGGGGTAGAATGTAACAACCTGAGATTTATAAGATATATTCTTTTCAATTTCTTTCATATCTTCTGTTGTATGATACACCAAGATTATCTTGCGCTATATGCAACACCGTATTATCTTGTAGTATACGCAACACTAATCTTGGATCGTGTTACACACAATTTCAAGTTTGTTTGATAGTAGTTATTCTACGCAACATTGAGTGTATATATATATATTCAATTTATAAATGAAATATGGTTGGATTTTTTTATATGCAACAACAAAGGAGTCTTGCACTACACAAAACCTTGACTTGTCTTGCATTACACACAATCATAACCTTCCTCGATAGCGTGTGTAGTACGCAATACCGAGTTTCACTAAACAACGATATATGGTTATAATATTATTATAAACTAGCCGTTATGAATATTCGTAAATACATTTTGAATTTTATGACATTATAATTCATCTTACACATTTTATAGAACATGGTATGAGAACAAAATAAATTTTTCTGGTAAAATAAGTATTTTTTAAAAAATGAAGTTTTGCCACCTTTTGATGGCGCACCCATTTTAAATATAATTTTTGACAAGTTTATAAGTTAAATTTTACAAAATAAACTTCTTCTTTTGAATCAGGATATAAAAATTTACATTGGATAAAGTTTTGATATTTTTCTGATAACTTTCATATTTTAATAAATAGTAAAAACATGATATATTTTAATTAAAAACAACTTTTTTCATCGTAATAATTTATATGGTTAAATTATAATATTTAATGGTTTTAAAGTATAAATAGAATATATTTTTACCATTTAATATAATGTATGTCATTAGCATTTATTTTACATTGAATTCATAGGTAAAATCATTTCAATATTTGGAAATGTTTTAACTTTTAAAACCTGTTTGCTTAACAATGGGATTAATTTTAAATTAATTACTGCAACTTCTGCATTTTGAATTTTGAAAAATGGATTCCATATTTGGAATTAGTGGGTCCAAATTGTGTTAATAGGTTACTTTTTTGTAGAATCTAAATGACAAACTCGTCAACCACATTCTATCTACGGTCAATTCTGGATAAAGACAATATCCTCACCGATAGTAACTTTCAGGAATGGT
This sequence comes from Viscum album, assembly GCA_963277665.1. Classification (NCBI taxonomy): domain Eukaryota; kingdom Viridiplantae; phylum Streptophyta; class Magnoliopsida; order Santalales; family Viscaceae; genus Viscum; species Viscum album. The sequence continues at coordinate 325,112,862 of OY728127.1, forward strand.
TTAGGCGCCTTCGGGTTATCCTACGCCATGAACGAAAGTTTTACGTGCTGGAGTCCTCACTTCCTAATTCTCCTACCCCAGGGGAGAGTGATGAAGAATTCCTGGTCTATGATCAACATTTGAACGATTCTCTCGATGATCAATGTTTGATGCTATCATCGATGTCTAGTGAGCTCATGAAGTCTCATGAAGACATGGATTCCTATAGCATGCTCGAGCACCTCCGTGGTCTATACCAGGAGAGAGCAAGACAGGAAAGGTTTGAGAACTTCAAGACTCTATTTCAGAGCAATCTTGGAGAGGGTGCCCCAGCCGGGCCTCATTTAGTGAAGATCATTAGCAACATTGAGTGCTTGGAGGTTATACGGTTTAAACTCCACGAAGAACTGGGCACCGATCTCATTCTTGCATCACTCCCCCAGAGCTTCTTGAACTTTGTTGTTAATTCAACATGAACAACATTGAGAAGACTCTATCTGATCTTTTTATCCTTATTCGCCAAGTAGATAATGACATGAAGCGTGAAAAGCCTTCTGTCCTTATGGTGAATAAAAGGAAAGGGGAGGTGAAGAGCTTTAAGCCCAATTCTTCTTCAAGGAATTCCAAGAAAAAGAATATCAAAGGGGAGGCAAGAGAACAGGAGGCTATTTGTTTCGCATGTGGGAAGAAGGACCACTGGAAGAAAAACTGCACCCAGCCTAGGAAGCAAGGGGAAGCTTCAGGTGAATTTGTCATCGAATGAAATCTATCTGTTTCTACAAATTGGGTATTAGATACTACTTGTGGTGCTCACATCAGTATCCAAATACAGGAACCAAGTATATTCAAAAAGATTGATTGAGGGGAGGTAGATCTACGAACATCCAATGGATCCAGACTCACTATTGTAGCTATCAGAGGCTACCATCTCACATTGCTTACAGGGATGGTCTTGGTTTTGAAAGGATGTTATTATGTACCTTCTGTAACCAAAAACATTATTTCAGTATCCAGATTAGATACTGATGGATTCATCTTCAAGTTTGGAAGTGGATGTTGCTACTTTTATAAAGATAGTATTTGTTTTGGTAGGGAACATTTATATAACGGACTTTATGTGTTAGACTACACAAACCAAGTAATGGAAATTGATAACAAAGTCAATTCACATGACTCATACCACACCCAACTTTGGCATCACCGGCTAGGTCATGTCAATAAGAAATGTTTGACAAAATTACATCAAGATGGGTATTTATATTCTTTCGAACTAAAACCACTTGGTGTATGTCATGCGTGTCTACAAGGGAAAATGACCAAAGACCCATTTAGTGGGAAAGGTGAAAGGGCTAAAGAGCTTCTATAATTAGTTTACACAGATGTGTGTGGACCATTTCCATTTGAAGCAAGGGGTGGGTTATCGTACTTCATAACCTTTACTGATGATTTTAGTAGATATGGATATATTTACTTAATGAGGTATAAGTCAGATTCTTTTGGTTGGTTCAAAGAATACAAGAATGAAATTGAGAACCAGCTTGGTAAGAAGATTAAGAAACTCCACTCAGACAGAGGAGGAGAATATCTTAATCAGGACTTCATTAATTTCTTACGCGAGTTTGGGATTATATCTCAACTCACTCCTCCTTACACACCTCAGTGGAATGGTGTAAGTTAAAGGAGGAACCGCTCCCTATTTGACATGGTGAGATCAATGATGAGTCATGCGAGTCTTCCATTATCCTTTTGGGGATATTAATTACAAACAGCAGCACACATACTAAACCAAGTACCAACTAAATCGATAAATGGTATTCCATATGAGTTATGGAGTGGATGCAAAGCCATGTTATCAAATTTACATGTGTGGGGTAGTGAATCATTTGTTAAGGCCTCTTCAGGTAACAAACTTGCACCCTGAGGTACAAAGTGTATCTTTATAGGATACCCCAAGGAAAGAAGGGGATATTACCTATACAACCCCTCAGACAAAAAGGTTACAGTGGAAAGACACGCCATATTCCTTGATATGGATCACATATCTAAAAGATATAGTGGGAGAGAGATATACTTCGATGAAGTCGAGGCTCAAGATATACAGGAGTGGGTATAAGAACAAATTCCACAAATCCCCATGGAAGAACAATCTGTTCTAGAGACACAAGAACTGCGTAGGAGCACAAGAGAGGTGAGAGAACCAAAATGATATGATTTTCCTATCACCGAGGATAGTGACTCATTATTGGTTGACAATGATGATCCTCTTACCTACAAGGAAGCATTTGAAGGCATAGATGTTTCCAATTGGCAAGAAGCCATAAATTCTGAAATGGATTCCATGTACCAAAACCAAGTCTGGATTTTGGTAGATCCTCCAGTTGATGTAAAGCATATTGGTAATAAATGGGTATTCAAGTAGAAACTAGACATGGAGGGGAAAGTCTACACCTATAAGGCACGACTAGTTGCAAAATGTTTCAAACAGTGTCAAGGAATTGACTATGATGAAACCTTTTCACCGATTGTGACGCTGAAATCCATCAGAATCCTATTGTCCATTGTCGCTTACCATGACTTTGAAATTTGGAAAATGGATGTCAAAACAACATTCCTTAATGGGAAACTCTAGGAAGATGTCTACATGATACAACCTGAAGGGTTTGTGACTCCAAAGGATGCCAACAAGGTATGCAAGTTGCAGAAATCCATTTATGGACAAAAGCAAGCATCAGGGTCATGGAACATTCATTTTGATGAAGCTGTAACAGAATTTGTCTTTGTAAAGAATGAATGTGAGCCTTGTGTCTACAAGAGGTTTAGTGTAAGTGCAGTGGTTTTCCTAATAGTATATGTTGATGACATATTACTAATTGGAAACGAAGTACCTGTCTTACAGTCAGTTAAGGCATAGTTTCATAAATGCTTCTCCATGAAAGACTTGGGCGAGGCAGTATATATTCTTGAAATCAAGATCCATTGTGATAGATCCAAGAGAATTCTGGGCCTGAGTCAAAGTACATAAATTGACAAGATACTGAAGAGATTCAGTATGGAACAGTCCAAGAGGGGATTTTTTCCAGTGTCACATGGCATTCATCTTTCCAAGAAAATGTGTCCTCAAACACATGAGGAAAGAAAGAGAATGGAAAGGATCCCTTATGCATCCGCGATTGGGTCAGTCATGTATGTTATTCTATGTATGAGGCTAGATGTTTATTACGTATTAAGTACGGTAGGCAGATATCAAGCTAATCCAAGAGACCTCCATTGGATGGCAGTCAAGACTATCCTTAACTATCTGAGGCATACTAAGGATATGTTCCCGGTTTATGGAGGAGATGAGGAACTAGTCATCAGAGGACATGTAGATGCTAGTTTCCAGACTGATCAAAATGACATGAAGTCACAGACTGGATACATCTTCAGTTTGAATGGAGGTGCAGTGAGCTGGAAGAGCTCAAAGCAAAGTGTGGTGGCAGATTCTATAGTGGAGTCTGAGTATATTGCAGCTTCTGAGGAAGCTAAATAAGCAGTATAGATGTGAAGCTTTTTCCAAGAGCTGGATGTAGTAGTGAGTAGTAAAGATCCTATCACACTCTATTGTGATAATACTACAGCGGTGGCACTTTCAAAAGATCCAAGGTCACATCAGTGGAAAAATAACATACTTCGGAAGTATCATCTCATGAGGTATTTTTCTCAGAGATGTGAAGTTTCAGTGAGAAGTATTTCCACAGAAGACAATGTGTTAGACCCCTTGACTAAAGCCTTGACTCAGCAGAAACATGATCATCATGTGAGGTCTAGCGGACTAAAAGTTGTAGGCAGTTGGCTCTAGTCCAAGTGGGAGTTTGTAAGGGTTGGTGTCCTGAGAACCAACTGTTTTGTACTTTGATTACATGAATGTTCACTTATTATATATTTTTCATTCTTCTTCATGACTATAATATAATAATGTCATGGAATATTTGTTGCATTGATAAGCTCATGGAAGATCCCCGCTATGATGAGAACCTTGAAATTCTATATCAATATTCTTAAATAAAGTTCTACGGTTGGATGACATACTATGATAGGACACATAGTATACATACCCTCATGTGCGAGTACTCGTAAGAAGACGAGACTCTCTCTCATGGAGTTCTCACTTGGTAATCTCCAAGATGGGAGATTATGAGAACAGACCCACCAGTAGAAATTCTGCATGTCTTGGTGTCATCGGACATTGCTATCTATGAGCGTGTGTAATGGTCCTTAGACTGGAAGATTATCATTAACTCATGTCATGACTCGCGCACTTATATTTACTGATGAAAACCATCACGCGAAAAATTGGCGGGAAGTAGGGTACGTTGGGTGCATCACGAGTGACATGTTGTTAATGGATAAGTCGAGGAAGGATTTGTCCCTTCCATTTATGGAAGTTGATATCTCGGCGCTTTGATTGAAAAAGAACTGTCGCATTAAATTCCATGGCCATGGTGTAAATGACGAGTTTATTTCAGGTAGTCAAAGAATGACAGATCAAGCATATATGTTTATGACACTTCCATGAAACCTGTTTGATGAGATATCGAGACAAAGGGATTAAATTACACAGTAAGCGTTCGTATGAGGTGATATGTCAATGTGGCGTCAACTTCTTTCTCTTGGGTGCCTTGACCCGTTGCTAGACAGTAATCTTGAACTTTAGGCAGGCCTGCCTAATGTCAACGAGAAAGAGGCCTAGAGGGTCACACACTAAGTGTATTCAAGTATCTCAAGTAGAATAAAGATTATTCTCGTACGTGGTTTAATAATTATTCAAGGAAGCCTAAATCATTTTAATGTTGGAGGAAGAATAAAATAAAACAAGTACACGTCATGTATCAATGATTACACGCCGTGTAGTTTTATTTTGAAAACAAGTACACGCCATGTATTATTAAATATACATGCCGTGTAGTTTTCATTTTGGAAAGGAAATGAATAAATGAAAACAACATATACACGCCATGTACATTGAATGTACACACCGTGTAGTTTTCAATGAAAAACAAGTACACGTCGTGCATTTATTAATACATGCCGTGTAGTTTTTCCATTCAGGATTTTGAGGAAATATCATTTTATTAAATGATATTTATTATAATCAGTGTGGGTGCATGTCAAGGAATTAATGACTCGACATGGGGTTTTCAAAAGGGAGTTAATGAAATAAATAAAACGTGTAACGTGTTTATTTATTGTCATAACTCTACAACCTCAAACCCGATTATAAATATCCTCACAACCCCAACTATTTTCCTTAAACAAGAGAATCATTGTGCACAACAACTCTGGAGAATTATTTCAAGGCCGAAATAACCTCTTCCTCCAAGAACACTCTCAAGACTGAGAGAGATTGTCTTTCATCGGATCAAGACGATCTAAGGAGGACAAAGCAAGCAAAGGTTTCTACACTCTAGCACCCAGAGACTCCTTTGGCGACATCCCGAGATACGAGGTACACATGTGGATCACCGCTAGAGGAAGTCTACACTTGGATTCTGCGACACAACAACGAATCACATCAGAACTTGATCAAGAACATCAATGAAGAAAGAACACCCAAAATGTATTTCTTTTAAATTGATTAAATTAATTATAATCAACCTGTAACGATCTTACTTTGTGGTTTCGGGACTTTCCTTTTCTTTGTCCAGTTTTTTGATTCAATCCATGGAGACTGGCTTTATTCATCGTATTTATCCTGGATTGATCATTTTTAATGACAAAAATCCAAGTGGGCACATCCACCCACGCACTTCTATTGCGCCCGGAACCTTCATAACTTACGAAACAAACACCCCATGAAAGAAGGATCATAAAATGAAGATTTAAATACCAATAAATTAAATTATATTATACAATGAATAAAATCATGTTCAGTACATACAACACACAAAAGTAAATAGTGGAAAATATAGCATGAATCTCACGGGAATAAAAAGTGAGATGAAAACCCCTTACCACATTGTAATCAATCGAGTCGTATGACCAAAAGTTAATAACCACCAAATGATTCATAGGAAACTATGAATATAAATAGAATCATTATAATATATATCAAATATTAGTACACAATACACCACATGTAATAAATAAGTGATGAACAATGTAAATCTCGCGGAATTAAATGTGAGATAAGAAACCCCTTACCTCATGTCCGACATGACTCGTTTGTTCCTTTTTCTTCATGAATAATAAATTTAAGTTAATTTATAATTGATTAAGAACATTTTCCAAGTTTATTATTACTTTTATATCACTTATTACCTTGATGAAACAATTATTCATTTATTTGAGTTTATATTGGACATTTTGTCAATGTTCGGAACTTGAGTCAAAAATGAACTTGTTATAAATACAAATCGTCCATGTGGTAAAAATTAAATTATCTCCAGAATAATATTCATGATTTAGATATCATATATATCATATATATCCAGTATATATTTATTTATAATATTACATAACATTTGTAGATAAGAAATGAAATTCACCGTTTAGGGAGATGGTAAGTCGTACGTACGCATGAACGCTACTTTCATTTCAATTTCTTATTTAATGGAATGAAAAAATAATGATAAATAGTTATATTATAATTCCAGTATAATATCATATATAATTTAATTATATCCATCCTTTATACATTCCGTGTATGGCATGAACGGTTTATATCACTTTGAGGGGGTGGTAATCCACACTTTCTCAAATGAAATTATCATGTTTACCCATTATGGAAACCATAAAGGTTTAATATAAATGGAAAATAAAAAAGCATATAAACAATATAAATATAATATATATCACATATAAGTACATTTTCATCATAATGGCCACCATGATAGGTGGTAGGAGATAATTTAACAATCATCGTTTCGTAAGGCAGTAGTTCGTCGTCCACAGAAACAGTATGTTCTTCACCCATTAGATAGAGGTGTGTGTAAGTGTAGTTCTAATACTTATACTAAAAACAACCTATTATATATATGATAATTTTTTTGTTATAAAATAAAGTAATAAAAATATTTTAGGGGGTTTTAGAAGTAAAATAAAAGAAAATAACTTAAGAGAAGACGTTACATTTAAATTCGGCAACTCCCTTGGGTTTGAACCAAACAATTTACTTGAAGTGACTTCTACCTAAAGTAAGGCCTGTATAAGGAGTATAGGTATGTAGGGAGATTAATTGGGTAGATTTTGGATGATTCAAGGGGCGGGAGAGGTGTGAGTAATTAGTTAGAGGTGATGGCTTTTTATAAGGGGGGAGGGGCTCTTTAGGGAAGTTTGAAAATATTATTTTATTATAAACTTATCTTCAGTTTCAAAAGGTCCAAAACTCATCAAAGTATAAGATAAGATTACTCATGTTACAAATAAAATCATCCAATAATAATTGTATAGGTTTTGGATATTTTTTTAATTTTTATAATCTTATTTATTTAAAACATTCATTAATGAGGTAAACACTGCATCATAATTGTGTCATAAATAATTTTATTTATTTGATTTCTAAAAATTATAAATAAAATACCATGATGTAGTAAATATTTTTATATTTCTACTGAATATTTATAGTCGAAGAGATAACTTATATAAACACGTGTAAAAATTGTTTTACTAAAAGATATTTGTTTATGTCTTTTTTGCTTTTACTTTAAAATAATTAATATAAAGTGTCATTATCACTCTTAAGTGGCTCCATGGGGTCCCAAAATCGACCAAAGGATTCCCGTGGTTGGAAATGTATCAAAAAATAGGATTAGGACACATGTTAGGGTAATTTAATATTATTATAATATTATTTTTTACCCTTATTTACCAGATTTACCCTTTTACCATGGTAAATAAAATATTTACCGAAGTAAATATTCATAATGTATAAAAATAAAAGTTACCTATTTACACAATTTGTAACTCCTGATTCTTAATATGGAATCCATTTTTCCAAATTCAAAACACATAAGTGGCATAAATTAATTTAAAATTAATTCTCGTTGTTAAAACAAAAAGTGTGTTTTTAAGAAATAATAATTATCAAAAGATTGACACTTGTTTATGTCTAATTTCAAAGTGAAATTACTTCCAATGACCAAAATTGGATTAAATGGTAAAAAAATAATCTAATTAAACTTTAAAACCAATTAAAAAGATAATCTAACCATATAAATAAATTATATTAAAAGAAGGTTTTGAATTAAAATACAGTATTTTTCAATATTCATAAAAAATGAACTTTATCAGAAAAATACCAAAATTTCATCCAAAGTAAATTTTAATGTCCCGATTATAAAGAAGAATTTTATTTTGTAAAATAGAATATATTAAAGTGACAAAAACTAGATTTAAAAATGGTTCTCCATTAAAAGGTGGTAAAACGACCTTTTAAATAATATTAGAGTATTCCATGCTTAAAATAGGATTCATTCTTATTTTAAGCCTCTAAAATTTATTGGATAAATGTAAAGTCATTTAAAAAAAATTTATAATCATATTTTTGTTAGTTCTGTTCATTCTTTCCAACACAATGGATAGGCGTTAACTCCCATTTAAAATAATAATATTATTATATTATTTTTCGGTATAACTCAACCTTGTGTGCAACATAAGATTTCAAAGAAACCCATTGTTGAAAGTTGAGTACGCTATCATACATAGCATCCCATTTAAAGTAAAATTAATATTTAATTCAAAAATATTAATAAATATGAAAATGTCATATTCTCTATTTACCTGGGATGTTATATCTTCAACAATGACATACTGTGGAATCATTACTCCTCCTTCCTAATAACCCCTTTAGGTTTCAATGACCTTGGATATCCACATGAAGATACATTTATGGACTCTATAACTGACTTTTTTCTTTCTAGTTTTAACTTTTACCCACTTGCATTGTCTACATAGGACCATAACCTAGACATTATATTCCTAGTTTATCTAGTATCATCTATTGAGAATAAAAGATAAAATTTTGTTGAACTCATTCATCTTGTTAGGACACTCCCATTAATGAAAATAGTATGAATTTTTTAACCAAATTAAACCATAAGGAAACTTTCAGTCACACAAAGTGATTAATATACTCAATCTTATTGAGTATCATTTAATATACCCAATCATATTTATTATATGAGACTAAAATTCATTATGTCATTTTTCATCTAATAGCTTTGAAACCTTAGGTGAACCATTCTATGAACCTCATAAGAATCTACATTAACCTGTTAAAAAACTCCAACACTTAGTTACATGGGAAGATGTTTCTCTAACATAATTAATTTTTCTTAAGAAATTTTCTTAAGTTAATAGTATTAGTAGTTTCTTACATTAATATTCTCCTTCTGAAGGATTAATCTCCAAGAAATGTTTAATGATGGGGATGTTATTGATTATAATAAAATATTTTATCAAATTATTATCATGTATTATTAAAATTTAATAAGAAGTTTTATTAAAAGGGCTCCCACCAAAATGATGAGCCCTGTTAAAATCACCATGCCCATTAGTGAGACAATATACATATTTCATCATGATTTACACCAAATATCAAGTAAATAATCCATTAATATATTTGGTAGTAAAATATTTTTAATTATGTCATATTTGACTCTTAGATAGCTGAGTAGATTACAATTTATCCAAATCCATCATACACATGTAAACTCAACTCTATTCCTCTAGTATTCTAATGATTATTGTTTCCTGGATAAATATAACTGAAGGAAAACGCTAAGAACAAGGAATAAAAAGTTTAGGGTTTCCTCATTACTTTCATTCCATACATAAACTAATACATGGAAACCTAACTAGTTGGTACACCCATAATGAATGATCGAGGTATTGAAAACTGTCATTTTGGAAGGAATCTAACACTTAGTATTTTTAAGGGTTTTAATCTCACCATATTATCTCATGGTATTCCCTTTATGTATGAATGCTTCTAATGATTTAGTTTGGAATCTTATTTTATCCACCAAAGTCATATGGTTAAACCATATTAATGGGTAACTCTTAACATAGACCATATTTTTTATTTCTCACCTAAAAATAGAAGCCAAATATATTTACACATATAAAAAATCATCTCACACATAAGGTAGATAGATATTTCATTTAAAGGTTTAAAATTATATGGAATTGTCAATAGCCTCATGAGTAAGTTGGAAGCTACAGATATCCAACACCCACCATTCTAGAACAAGGAATAAGACTTAAATTCATTGAGAAATATGATCCAAAGTCCCTCTACCTAGGGATAATTAACTCAATATATATTCTAATTCATCATAACTCTAATACCTAATATGTGTAAACTATATTGAATAACTAAATTCTAACTAATAACATTAATTAGAAACTGATATCAAGGCAAATGAAAACTAAATCTTATATAATCATAACTAGCATATAATAAAAGGCTTGAAAATTTATAACAATTGCATTAACAACATAAAATAAAGATATAATTATTTACAAAATAAAAAATATATCCATGAATAATTAACAAGGGAATAAATTTTGAATAAATGAATATTTTATAAATTTAAACATGAAATAATCATTTATGAACAATTCATAAATAAAATCTAATTATAAACACTTTATAATTTTAACTATTAATTATGGAAATTTCATAGTATTAAATATAAACACATTATATTCATTTCATAATATTAACTCCTTCATGTTATTAATTATGTTGCATTTCACTTTAAATGTATGATATTTCATTAATTATAAAGATTTTATAATCTAATTTCAATGAAGTAGACATTTTACATAATTGAAATATCATATACTTAACATTATTTTAACCTTGATCAAATATATCATATAAACTCTTTTTATGTGGTTTAAATAATATTTCAAATAAGGCCCCTAATTTGAATTATTCAAATTAAGCATTATGAACAATTCATAATTTTTAAATATAAAATATGTATATTTAGACCTTGTTTTTAATTTATAAACACTATATAAATTACCCCTTATGATTATAAAATAAACACTTTACTTATAATTCACAAGGAATTCCATATAATATGATAAAATGTATTTTAATATTAATATTTAATATTGAGGAATATTTAATAATAGATATTTCATAATAATTTATTAATTAATTATAAGCTATTTATAATTAGTTAGTTTATAAACACTTTATAAATTAATAAATATACCCAAAATACCTTTTATCATTATTTAGAAACAATTTATAAATAATAGAATTAAATTTATAAATGAATTAATGAAAAATAAATTTCTAACCTTCAATAATATTTTACTATTTATATTGAATCATAGAGTATGATTAATAGATTAGAAATGGACACTATCAATCGTATTTTACAAATGATAACCATGTCATATCCTATGATATTCCTATCATATTTTAAGATTCATCGGGACATTGTAAGAGTGGTATGATTCACTATTATTAATAACAAGGCATGAGAAATCATAGGCTATGACAGTGATATATCATGTGCTATGATTAGTACAAATTTACATATTTTCATTGAAACATTGGTTATGATATCTCAATGTCATAAGAAGTGATCCAATTGACCAGAATAAGTCTCCCTATTGTATTTTATGACTGGAAATATGACATACAATATGAATGATATTTTTCCATTTATTAGCATGATTTCATAAATCTAAACTCATGGTATGATTTAATACCATTACTGGATTTTTTAGGGTTCTAATAACACATATTATAGGTAATGGAAGTGGTTAAGAAACCCAATCCAAGATCCCTATGCAAGATAAAAAAACACATAAAACTGGAAATGAAGAACAAAAGAACCATAATACCTTTCACTATTGTATCCATTGCGCCATCTTTATCCATTCTTTAAGATTATAACTAAAGGGAATTCAATATACTCCTCTCTTTACGACGTATCTATAAGATGAATCTAAATTGATCATCGTACAGGTGAGACACTCCACCTCCACGACATCCTATCACCTCATGGATCAAAGGAGGTAGGATGTGAGAGCTATAGAGTAGGGAATTCTTATTCATGGGTTTTTCTATATTAGCTTACATACCATCACATGGTAGTGACACTTTATAAATCCCTCAAGGATTCTCTTAGATGAGCACACATTTACTCATGTGTTTTAATGCATGAGTAAATTACTTAACCAACTCATGCAACTATTTCAAGAATAAAATCCAAATAATTTCATGTGTAACACTTCATTTATGATAGCCAACATATATTAAATTTGGGTGTTATTATTTATAAAACTCTAATACCTTAAATTAATTGATGTGGTAATAAAAGAATCATACCTTATGATTCATGGATATATGATCTAACCAAGTTGTATAATAAGACTAGCCAAGCAATGCATATATGATATTCATATGTCATATGGTACAACATACCCATGCTTCACATGTAGGTAGTATCTTTCATAGTTTTATGATATCCCTATATTGTATAAGACAACATGGCTAATTGCATCTCATGAAATATAGATTTTGGATTTTGAAAAAAATGGTCTACACGTGTATACCAAAGACTAACAAGACCACCGTGTAATGGTTATTAAAAACAAAAACGAGCCAATAGGATTTAGACTAGATTTATCATTTACATATAACTTTGTAGGTTTTTCATCGCAGATATATAATTATGAACAGATCATATATAGGTTTTTGTAGAATTTAATGGGTGGTTATGATCATCAATAAATTTTCTACACTCATACTACTGATTTAACATATAAATAACTCCCATTCATATAGGTTAATATATCATTGTCTTAACTTGTGGAATTTTAACATTAGCATGATATTTTTATACTATTCTATGTAAATATTCAACACATGTATACAATGTTGATATCACTAAAATTTTATATTTCTTTTGTTTTTTAACATACTAATTCGATACATTGAAACCAACCATTTCTCAATAAGCAACATAAAATGAATAGGTTTCATAATTTAATTTAAAAATAATCCCAATGTTTGGTTTCCAGGTAGTGATCTGTTTATTTATAAGGCTATTGGATGCGGTGGTTTCCTATAAATCTTGAACATTGTCTTTATTGATTAACATTTCATCATTATAATTTGATTTTAAAAATTGATCAATGCCATTTCCTCCCATGATATAATCAACTTAATACCACACAGCATTCAAGTCTATTGAATTTTTTTGTTTTGAATTTCATAAGTTATGGAGAACTAAGTTGATCTCATCCACTATATCCTATACAATTCTTATACACAAATATAAATACATAATTAATAAGATAATTAAATTTTATTGAAAACTTTTAGTAAATATTTCATATGTATTAAAATATGAATTTTTAAAATGCAAACAAACATTTAAAATTCATAATGGAAACTTATAGTGGAAATTTACACTATAACTTTTCAAGGGAAAATTCAACTTTATTGAAAATTCCTATTGGAAAATGAATTTGAAAAGTTCCATTGAAAACATTATATGTAAATTAACATTGTAAAATTACATAGAATATTCTCATTGGTATATTATACTTTAAATTTTAAATTGGAAAACTAAATTTGAAATATCTACTAGAAATTTTTTAAGAAAACTTCCACATTAGTGAAAATTTCTTTCAGATTCCTACACTATAAACTTCAACTGGAAATGTATAAAATAAATTATCATTAGAAACTTTCATTGAAAATTTCCACTGGTATCCTTCATTATAAATTTCCACTAAAAATGTGCACTATAAATTACCAATAGAAATTTGAACTAAAAATTATCACATGTATCATGCATTGAAAATTTTCATTGGAAGCATATTTTGGAAATTATCACTCAAAAATTTTCAAGTAAAATTACACCGTAATGAAAATTTCTACTAGAAACATGAATTGTAAAGTTCCACTGGAAACTTTCAGTGTAAATTACCACTGAAAAACTACACTGATAATTATCACTATTATATTAAATTATAAATTTCCACTAGAAACCTACATTGGAAATTTCTACTAGAAATTTTCTATTTAAACTTCCACTATATTAAAAATTTTCACTAGATTCCTGCACTAAAAATTTACAATACAAACCTGCAATATAAATTTCCTTTGTAAAATTTTAAATAAAATTTTTAGTTAAGTGAACATTTCCACTGACAGCCCATGAAAATTTTAGTAGAAACAAGTAATATAACTTTTTAACTATAAAAACTTCCATTTATTTATGACTAGAAAATTACTCAAAAAATATAATTTAAAACTTTCACTATATCATTTATAATAATTTAGTAAAAAATCAAGTGAAATATTATTCATTTATTTAAATTAACAACATAAATCTTATGGTAAATTCTTTTTTAAAAACTTTTCACTAAAACCTTTCAGTTTCTTCTATAGAATAATCCAATATAAATATTAAGCAACATATAATTTTTAAATCAAATATATAAATAGTTGAATACATGTTTTGGGAACTCCAACTTAAGAAAAAAAATACACCTTCAACTTATATATCCTTTCTTTATCTTAAAACTAATGAATATATATAAAAATATGAGTCCAGCTCTAATTTCCAATTCTCCAAGATAAGGTAATGTTATTTCATGAGTATCACCCCCACATCCAATGGAGAAATATTTTTTGTTCTATTCAGAGGGAATGAAAAAATTAATTTCATTTATTTTATTTTTTATTCCATATAAATTTCTAATTAACCCTTAATTTTATATTAAAGATTTTAATAATCTAGTTGAATTCATCTAACATCCAAACAATCTGTCATGTTGAGATGTCAAACTGAGATGATATTAATCTCACTACTAGAAAATTGAAAAATATTGGAGGGGGGAATTGGGTTACCGCTATAATTTCCCATGAAATTCATTGATTTCCCCCACAACTCACCCCCCCCCCCAAATACCACACTCTACCCTGACACCCACCCCCCTTATTCCACATGCTCACTCCCTCCTTGCCCCACCCAAATCTGTGCTCCCTCCCCTCCTAGTTAAATTAACTCAACCCCCCCCCCCCCCACCCCACCCCCCTCACAATCATAAAATCCCCCTCCCCTTTCCCTTTGTGTACCTACTCATGTTATCCCCAATTTCAACCACCGTTGTTAACTATTTTTATACTATCATTATATGATTTTATCTATACTCTCATGCGGATAACTGGTGATTCCTTATCCCAATTCTCACCAGTAGGCGTCTTCCCCACCGCTACCCATGAAGTTTTTTGGATGAATTTTATTTAAAAAAAAGTAGGTAATACTATTTATCTTCATGATTAAGTGATTAATTTATTGAAATTAGGCTTTTAGGGTGTTTTAAATTCACTATTTCATCTCAAATTTAGTTTAGAAATATAAATTTGTTTCAAACTAGAGTTAAAATGACTAAATTGATATGTGTGTTATTTATAGTTTTGAATTTGGTTGGTCTAAATGATTTGTAATGGATTATTCAATATTTTATTTTCAACAAAAAAATGGATTCCAATGGTCTAATTTTTAAACCTATTATTATGATTAGAATTAAGTATTACAATTATCTAATTTTTTAAATTTACATTGATTATATATATTAGAAAAGTATTAAAAGAAAAAAAATTACTATAAAATTATAGTTTTAATATATTTAGTAGTTGAATATATATTATGAAAATTAATATAAATTAAAATAATTTTAGTGTATGATCATTAAAAATATTTAACTTTTTCACTCCTTTTTTACTAAAGTGAAATTTTTTTCTTAATTTATCGATATTTTTATTATTGACTCCACTGTCAAAAAAATGTTATTTTGTGTGTGTGTGTATTTGTATTTAAAAATATGTTTATAAATTTTAATTTAAAATAGAATAGTAAAATATATATTAGTGAAATATATTTATTTAAAAATATAATTAATTTACCCACCAAATAATGGTTATTTTCATTAATCAATATTTTGTTTGTTTATTATTTTCACAAAAAAACTTATTACATTATATTTTATATCATGATAGAATAGTTTTAGTTCTTTTCATCTGTTAAATATAATTAATAAATATAATATATTTTATTTTATAATAATAGCTAGAGGTTAGTTTTTGTTAATATTGAAAAAAAATCTATATACATTGTTATCATGTTATTTTTCTAATAATTGTATTTTCATTTACATTATATTTTTATTTGATTATGATGTAAAGTTAAAAATTATTTTTTTGTATCTCAATTATTTGATTTCTATAGATACAAATATGGATAAGAGTTGGATTTATCTATTAGATAGTTTTTATATTTAATATTATGAATGGGTTCGGATATTTATTGATTTGACAAATGGATTTCAATGTGATTTGATTAGTTTTCCATATAGAAAGTGTGAAAATAGATATTTATTCAAATGAAATATTATTAATGAACATATGTTTCTGAATAATTATTTGAAAAGCTATAAGATGAGGATATATCATGAGGAAGAGTCTCTTCCACATCATTGATTATAAAGTATTCGGATGGGTTTTTTTCTTAGAACCATTGATCTAAAGAACATAATACTCAATGAAATGATGTATAAGTTTCAACCTGGAGAGAGTAATTTCCTGAATGATGATATTAGAGAGACTAATCCTCATTATTTTATAGATTGAGAAGCATTGAAATTATTTGAAATTTCTGATGATGTGCATATTGAATTATATCCTAGATGCCCTAAATTCAGTATATTTTCATTCATCATTGAACTATTACACTTGAAGACCTTGAATTAGTGAATAGACACCTCATTTGATATATTATTAGTACTATTTAAGAAGGTACTCCCTACTAAAATGAAGATTCTAGAGTCATACTATCGAGCTCACAAGTTGACCGAAGACCTTGGTTTCACAAATGATACCACTGATATATGTAGCAACAACTGTATGTTATTTAGAAAAGATAATAAACAACTCATTACTTGTATTATTTGTTACTCATCTAAGTGGAAGGACAGTGATATTAATCATGGAAATCATATTCTTCTTGATAGGATGTTTAATATAGTGAAATAGGTCACCGCTAAGAAAATTCATTACTTCCCAATAAAACCAAGATTGAAGATAATATTAATGTCAATTAAAACTACTAAAATGGTGGTATAGAATTTAGAGAGAAACAAATAAGTTGATAAGTTAACTCACCTGGTGGGTTATTTGGAATAGAAGGATTTTGATCAAAGAAAGTCATAATTTTTAGAGGATATTCATAATGTTTGATTAGGTTTGGTAAAATATGATTTTAACCCATTCATGCCTATGGTTGGTGCGACACATAGTACATGGATAGTATTATTGGATTCATGAAACCTTCCCCAATGTTTGGGTATAAAGAAACAATTTATGTTTTTTTTTACTCTTATTAATGGACTAATAGGACTTAGAGATAAAATTGATTTTTATATAAAACCTTTTATATGGATGAGGACTAATCAGGTGTGTGATACTGGTGTTTTCAAAATTATATTAAGAAAATTATTTAGTAAAAAATGTATTTTTTTCATATAAATTATTAACATTTGTTTATTAATTAATTGTGTATATTCAACGGGAATGATTTGACACTTAGAAGAGCTACCAGAGGAACAGTTTCATTGTACCATGCACAGAGATGATATATTTTAGTGTTTAATGGGGATAGATGATCATAGTTACTATTTGACCAATGGATATAGTGTCCTATGATGTGAAATTGTTATAATAGAGGCAATGGGGGCATATAGAGATGTGGGGATGCAAACACCAGCTGAGGTAGATGCTACTATACATACTATGTAGTACAACATGGAAGATCAATTTCAGTAGCTATGACCATAGTATGAGGAGATATTATCATAAATGTCAATACATATAGATGAAGGAATAATACAGTGTCATGTTGATGGTATGCGGATATTGACAAGGTTAAAAAAGAAAATAAATTATACTCATACTTTCTTTTTTGATATTATTATAATATATAATACTTATATATGTTATAAGATTTGGATATATCAATTGGACATAATCATGAGTTAATGGGTAATTTTGATGAGGATTCACTTGATGCATTCATTATTTTGCATTACCATTTTATTATTTAATGTTTCATTTTAGATATATAATTAAAATATGTTTTGTATTTCTAAAATTGTTATAATGAATAAAAAATGTGTTTTTCATTATCGTGTCATAGTCCAAACTAAATTGATGATCCTAAATAGTCAATAAATCATAGGAAAACAACTGTATAGTTATTTTTAAATTTAGAAATTAACGGTACATCAATCTAAGATTTCATTGGTTGTGATGATCGAAAATTCACTTTTAGTGTTCTAGAAAACTAAAACATGTGTGTAATAGTAAAACCCATAGAAAAAAAACCTTTTAATGACATGAAATCACAGTAAAATAATGTTTCTATTATTTTTTATATGTAAAAGTAGACAATATGTCAATATGACATCCAGTGTTCTTGGACTAATCTAATAAGAAATTTTAACATGTTTTTTAGAATTTAAAAACATGCAATATGGGGTATTAACAATGAAAAAAAATTATTATTGCTATGAAATTAGAAAAAAAATAATTTTTGATTTATTTTTGAAATATTAGAGATGATAGGACAACAATTTGATGTTTCATTTTCTCAGGATGATCGGAAACAAACTTTTAGTGTTTTAAAACACTAAAATGGGTGTGTAATGGTCCAAACCATAGAAAAGGTCCTCTAAATGACATGAAATCATAGTAAAATAGTCTTTTTTATTTTTTATGTGTAATAATAGATATAAATTCAATCTAACATGTGGTTTTTTTGTAATGATCTAATGATAATTTTTCAAAGGATTGACGACCTTAAAAAGCATTTATTGGGGGGTTAAAATCATGAAAACAATATATGGTTTCCATGAAATTAGATGAAAAAAATTGTAGAGTTATTTTTTAAATATCAGATTATATATAACATCAATATGAGGTTTGTTTTCCTTGATATGATCATAGATACACTTTAGTGTTTTAAAACACTAAAACATGTGTGTAACGGTGAAAACCATAGAAAACAACCTCTAAATGACATGAAATCATAAGGAAAATGTATTTTTTATTATTTTTAACATGTATGAGTAGATAGAATATCAATATTATAAGTTTTGTACACAAAACAACTAAATAAGAAGTTTTAAAAGGTTTAATTGACTTTAAAAACATGTTTCTTAGGGTTAAAACCATGAAAATAACCTCTCATTTCAATGAAATTAAACAAAAACAATTGTAGAGTTATTTGTGAAATTTTAGAGCTAATAAAACTTAAATATGAGGTGTAGTTTTATCAAGATGATCAAAAACAAAATTTTAGCATCTTAAAACACTAAAACGTACATGTAATAGTCAAAGGCATAGCAAACGGCCTCTAAATATTGCAAAATCAAAGGGAAATAGACTTTGTATTATTTTTAATGTGTGTGAGTAGATGGAACATCAATACAATATGTAGTGTTTCTAGAACAACTAAATATACTACTTTTTAAAGGTTTTAAGGTTTTTAAAAACATGTTTCAAGGGGTCTTGACCACACAAAAAACTTCTCATTACTATATAATTAGTTAAAAATAATCGAATGATTTGTGAAATGTTGGAGATGATGGAAAGTGAATTTTAGGTTTTTTTTTCAGGATGAATGTAAACTCACTTTTAGTGTTTTAGAACACTAAAACATGTGTGTAATGGTAAAAACCATAGAAAATGACCTCTAAATGATGTGAAATCAATGGAAAAACATATTTTTATTATTTTGGACATGTAAGAGTGGACAATTCATCAATATGACATGTGGTTTTCTCAAAAATACCTAATAATAAGTTTTTAAATGGATTAATAACCTTTAAAAACATTCTTAATGGGGTCAAACCCACAAAAATAATCTCTGATAACCATGAAATTTAATAACTATAGAGTTATTTTTTAAATTTTGGAGCTAACAAAACCTCAATCTAAGGTGTCATTTTTTTAAGATGATTAAAAACACATTTTTATTGTCTTAAACACTAAAACATGTGTGTAATGTCTAAAACCATATAAATCAATATTTGAATGATATAAAATCATATTATATCCATATTTTTATTATTTTTGACATGTGTAAGGAGAAGGAACATCAATATGATGTGTGGTGTTCTTGAACTAACCTAATAAAAAAATTCAAAGGATTAACGACCTTAAAAAATGTGTCATGGGGTCAAAACCATGAAAACAACCTTAAATTGTAGTGAAATTAGAATACAACAACTGTAGAGTGATTTTTTAAATGTTAGAGCTAACAAAACATCATTCTAAGGTGTCATTTTCTCGAGATGACCATAAATGTACTTTTAGTATTTTAAAACACTAAAACATGTGTGTAACAGTAAAAATAAAATAAAATGACCTTTTAATTATGTGAAATCATAGTGAAGACAAGTTATTTTTATTTCTTATGTGTGAGATAATAATATACATTGATCCAACATACGGTGTTCCCAGAACAATTCAACAAGAAGATTTTAAAGGTTGGAAGGTGTTTAAAAATGTGTGTCATGGGGTCAAAACCAATTGAATGGCCTTTGATTGTTATGAAATTAGACAAAAAACAGTAGGGTGATTTTTGAAATGTTAGACCTGGAAGAAGGTTAATTTTAGTTTTTTTTCTTGAGATGATTAAAAACACACTTTTAGCATTTTAAAACACTAAAATGTGCGTGAAACTACCCAACCCATAGAAAATAATATTTGTATGACATGAAACTGATCTATTATTTTATTTATTTTTGAGTTATTTTTTATATACTTATAAGTAGTTTTCCATTGAAATTTATAGTTTTGGGGAATTTAGTACATGTCACACGGTTTAAGTGCACAGTTTTCCTAAACATGCAGCAATCGTGCAACAGGATCTGCAATTTTAATAGAGGAAACTAAATGGTTGGCACGTAGTTTATCTAACCATGCACCTAAACCATTTGTAATACTTTGGAACCCATTATAAGTGCATGTTTGGTAAATATTTTGACAAATCTTGTGGCCAAACCATTCGTAATTCCCATATTCATTAAAATGACAAAATTTTATTTTCCCCTTTTCTCTATTTTGACCCTAAATCACACTATTCTCCTTTCATTTGACCTCACACACCCCAAGGGATCCTCCCTTTATTCACCACTTCTCCCATCGGTTATTTTTGAGATGATCCTTCATGTTTTTTGTCTGAATCCTCAAGGTAATCCCCTTTAAGGCCTCTTCTTCTTTCATTATTTGTTTTTCTCTTTAGTTATTACCCAACCATGGTCTTAAGAACCTAGGGTTCATCTTAATTTGATTTTAATTTGGTTTTTTTACTCTATTAGGGTTTCTTTTAGTCTTTATTTCTTCTTTGGACCTTCTTTTAGTTCATTTGATCCATTGTTTATAAAGGAAACAAAGTTCGAGGTAGGTTACCCTATGCTTGAGCCTTTAAAAAAATAATTTTTATTTCTTGATGGTTTTAATGTGTGTTTTAATTATGTTATGATATAAATTTATTATAGATAATACTTTTGGTGAATGAAATTGGTTTCTTATATGTTATTTATACTTTTCATATGTTTCATTCATGAGTTTACCTTAACGAATTGCGTTTTCAAACCTGTTTTGAAATGAAAATCACATCAAGTGTTTAATTAATCTTCCAAATTGTTTTTATTATATTGATTAAATTAGTTGAGGATTTTTTAGTCTTCCAGTCAGTTTTTCAATTTAGTACCAATGGAATGTTTAATACATTAAGATCTTAAAAGTGATTTCAAATTTCATAACCATTTAATATGACTTATACACATATACATATGTATATGTATATATGTATGAACTTTTGTAAATATTCACACAAGTCTGTGTGAATATTTATATTGGGATAAGTGGTATTTATTGTGAGACTATAAGAGTATTCAATGTATTACAAGATGGGGTGAATTTTAGTTTATAAAAAAATTAAACATACAATTTTCACAACTCCTTTAAGAAAGTCTATTGGACAAAGAGTTATACTAATATAATTTATTAATAGAGTAAGAAAGTTTAATACAACATAGTATAAACTTTACATAAAATGCACAAAACAAAATATATAAAATTTGTATAAATAAGATTAAAAAAGTATAAAAAATTTATAAAGTACGTAAAAGAAACTTATAGAATATTTCCTAATAAATATATTCACTTTAACCTTAAGTGATCAGGAATAATCTTAAACCAACTTTAGGTAAACATGACTTAACTGATCATAAGTTATGTCTTTCAATACTTTGAATCCCTTGATCCACCAAATCAGAAAAATATTTTTCTCCCTATCTCTATGACCCATTGATCAAACCAATAGGAAATACTTTTGTCTCTCTATATCAAAGATCCCTTAATCACATGATCAAACAAACCAACTATTATAATTGACAAACCTTAAATAATTTACAATTTAAACTTAAAAAATGATGCTTTAAGGAAACCCTCTCAATATTACAAGTGAAAAATTATTAATAAAAATATGTTATAACACTTGAATGGAAACTTTAGATTTTTTTATGTCCACTCCTTCTCCCTTGAGGTTGTTGTCCTATTTATAGATGTGATTACAATGGTCAAATTCTACACTTCTTAGGATAAGTTGTAATGGCATTGTAAAAACACATTCTTCTATCATTGAGTTGATTACATCATCACTTTATCATATGATCAGAAGATGTATCACCACTACAATGATTTATAATATTCCATCTGGTAGAAATGTTAAGTCTTCATCTAGTATACTTTGTGTTTCTTCATCTGGTGGTCATAGTAAATCTTTATCCAGTACACTTTTTAGGTCTCTATTTGATGAAATCTATCTTGTAGACTTTGTATCACTCTCTTTTAAGGACTCTGTATAATGGAATTTATAAAAATATATCTAATGGAATTTATAATTCTTCTATTCAATATACTTCCTACACATCCATATGATATACTTTGAACATTTATGTCCAATTTATTTGGTACTCATATGTTCAATATACTTGATAAGTGTATATATGATGGTATTTTTATTATTCATTAAATAAAAATAAAAACATTATAACTTTGAAAAGATAAGTATTATTAATAATGAAGAATTTAAATATTGAATTGTTATTTTCAAAATTAAATTTAGAAATATGTCTTTTGGATCAACAATCTCCCCATTTTAAAAAATTACAATACATAGAAATTTATGTAAAAATTAAAAAATTTAAAGACACACTCCCCTTTACTTATATAACTTTCTAGTGTACTACATTCTCATCACTTACAAATGATCATCCTTATCCCCCTTTTTGAATTTTTAAAGGAAAATAGATACTTTAAGTAGAAAAAGTGTCCTAAATTTTTAGTAATTCATTTTATAAAATAATTGTATAAAATGAGTAAAAATGAATTTAAGAAAATATATAATTCATCTAAAAGTAACAAAAATCATCAAAGAAATATAAAAGGAGAAACATTAATCCAAAAAAATATTAAATAAGTGAACAAAATTTTTAGAGTAATATTTATTAAAAACTTTAATAGTTTCAAGAAAAATTAATCTTTCTTGGATAACTTCTTTATAATTGCCTCAATCTTCCATGTATCATCCTTTTTCTTCTCTAAATATTATTATTTTTAATCCATATTTTCTACCCCTTATTCTAGAAATTATATCTTTTGGGGGGGAAATATTTGAGTCTTGTTGCATAGTAAGATACTAGAGATCATCAATGGATACTGAACAATTTCTAACTTCATTACTGATAGTTTCCAAAAACTTGGAAACAATTTTGGTTTCCCTATTAATTACTCCAAATTGTTCGTCAAAAAACATTATATCCCCTTTGGTATGATTCATCCACCTGATGATATTTTTAAACATCCTAAACTATACTAAAGATTTTCCCCTAAGATCATTAAGCTCGACTTCATTTTGGATCACAGTCTCTGATATTTTTTTTAAATGACATGAACCTTAAATAATATCAAATTTCCCTTGAATATACTCACATTAATCTTGGATATCTAAAAATATTTCCATAATCCCATAAATCATTTTAATTACTTCATTTAATTGATTCATTTTTATCTCATCCCATTGAGATATTATGCTTGGGATAGTGTTGGTGAAATCTATAGGA
The DNA here is from genome assembly GCA_963277665.1 of Viscum album. Lineage (NCBI taxonomy): Eukaryota > Viridiplantae > Streptophyta > Magnoliopsida > Santalales > Viscaceae > Viscum > Viscum album. The sequence continues at coordinate 325,137,051 of OY728127.1, forward strand.
ACTGCTGGTGGGACAGATTCTTTAACTCTAGTAGGTGTTGGTTCTTCTCTTTCAATAAAAATTGATTGAGACATTTCTACAACATAAACTTCTTCATCGGACTGAGCATGTTCTGATTTATTTGATGTAGATTATTTCTTTTTTATCTTCTTAAGATTATTCTTCTGATACACAAAGAGATTCTTCTTCCTCAGACTTATAGGTTAAATATTTTTAGGTATTAACTGAAGTTTCTTCAATATCTAAGTTCTCTTAAGATATTTAACAACCTCATTAAACTATGTTAGAATCATTCTATTCCCCATTACTCAAGATGGTTCTTTGGGATGAGAATATTTTCCAATAACTTTTATTTATTTTTCAAATACTTTATTAACAACTTGATCGCCACCTTAATCATATAACAAAATATTCTTACCCTTGTCCTTTGAAGCAGATAGAGGATTTTTATTAGTAGAAATATCCAAATCATATTTTTGTGGAATGGATTGAGAAGTAATAAACAAAGTATTAATGAAAAAAACTAGTGTTCATTCTCAACAATAATAGATGCAGGAAATATTTATTCATTGCTTTCTACTTCTTCATGAGATCTCTCAATTTACTTTAAGAAATCTCTGAATAATTAAGTATTTTTTCTTTTAGATATTCCTTTTTATTTCTTCATTTTTTCTTTCAAGTTATCAAATACTTGTTCCTTAAAATCATTGGCTTCCACAACATCTAGTCAAAAACTTGGATATCCCTCCTTCTAATCATTCTTCATATTTATGAAATCAGTGAAGGCCTCATCAAACATATCCTTCATATTATTTATAGGAAACTCAGGAGACTTGTGAGAGGATTCACCAAATTTCCCCTTTTCAAGAAATTTTTTATTAAGCACCTCAACTTCTTCAATGGATAAAAAAAATTAATTTTATTAATAACTTCTTTCTAGTAGTAAAATAGACGAACCTAATATTTATGATATTTTCAACACCAAAATAAGAAACTTTATCTCAAATAGGAATGGCTTCATTATTGATATTTTAATTTTCTATAAACTTAACCAAAACTATATTGATAATATTTAGATACAAAAATATCTTAATCTTCGCAGTTACTATCATGATGGATTCTATATAATTACAAATTAACTTGATCAAATTTAACTTCTCTATATTATATGATGAATCCAATATATATATGTCCTGAACCTTTAAGTGTACCTATCAACTTTCCTTGGAATAAGATAATTTTGAATCCATAAAGAAACAATTATTGTGTCTGGTGAAATATTTGATAACTTTCTTACATTTTCACTTAAAGAAAATAGATATTTCTTTTCTAAGGATCTTTTAAAAGAACCAAATTTATTTGGAAAATTATTAGTAACAAAAGAGGCTTCACCTTCTAAATTTATTTCAAACATCTTAGTAACTTTATTAATTTTCAAAATATAAGATTTTCTAAATAGTTTGAAATATTCACTCTTTAATCCATTTATTTCATTAAACTTTGAGATCATATAAAATTATCATACTATTATAGGGTAGTTTAAATTAAATTCATCATTTTATATACAAAAATATTCCAATCCTTGAAAGATAATAGATAATTTTAAAATAGAATCATAACTATTGAACCAACTTTTATCAATCAAACTTTCTTTTATAACTTCTCTATTATCAAAATCATCAATATATACCATGAATTCTTGATATAAAAACTTGATATAAAAAAATAAATTTCAAAAATTAATGGATGGAATAGAAATAAACTTGCAAGATATCTCCTCTCATTTAAGCAGCATGAAAAAAAATTGGGCCACTTCTAATATATATATTCAAGAGAGAGAGAGGCGGTTCGGCTTCCATCTAATCCAATAGCTTATATTTGATCTTGGAAGATGATGATATAATAGGTTTAATAAAGTTATAGGTTTTGAACTCTTTAACTTTTTTAATGTTTGGTAAAAAAAATAAGTTTTATCGAATAGGAATCATTCTGATATAACATGAAAGTTTATAAAAAAAATTATAAAAACTTCCTACATAACATTATAAAAATGTTAAATAAAGGTTTAAATCCCTGAGAGATTTTAAATATACTTTCCTATGAATTTTTTCCTAGTGAATTGAAATAATTAGATTTATAATAAAAATTTAGAGGAAATATTTTATCTGATAAAACTTCAAATGAACCTCATTTTGGAGAAACTTATAAGGTTTCTTAGAAAATCACTATCCGTAGATTTTTATAAACAAAGCAAGAAAAACAAAAAATATATAAAAACATAAAAAAAATATCCTTCCCCTTTTTCAAATATTTTTTACTACAAGGATATTGGTAAAAAATAAGTAAAATAATTTTCACTTTATGTTGATCATACTAAGATTTTGTTTAATATATTTTAATTTATTAGGATTAAGAGGTTTTGTAAACCAATCATCAAGTTATTCTTGCATTATGATAAATTGTGAAATAATATATCATTTTTTGTATGTTATCCTAAAAGAAATGGTGTCTTATATCTATGTAGTTTTATTGTGAGTGATGTGTTTGGTTATTACATAAATCCATGGCACTTGTGTTATTAAAAAAAACTGGAGTTTTACTAAAACTCGTGCCAAAATCAGTGAGTGTGTGTTGCATCCATAACACCTAAGCACAACAACTTCCAGCTGCTATATATTCATATTTAGTAGTGTAAAATGATACTGAGTGTTTTTTCTTATAAGACTAAAAAAATAAAGCTTATCTTAAGAAATTAAATGTTTTATATGTACTTTTATTTTCCATTTTACATCCACCAAATTTAGTATCTAAAAATATTTTAAGTTCAAAATCATTTTGGGAAGAATAAAATAATATAATATTTGACATTCCTTTAATATAAAGAAATTTTGATTTTATATATTTAATTTGGGACACTTTTAGATTTTCTTAAAATATCACATATAAGAATACATAAAACATCAATTCTATTCAGATATCTATAAGATATAATAAAATTCCAATCATTTCTTTGAAAAGTTTTTGATCAAATGGTTTCCCAGATTTCTCAAGATCAAATATTTTTAAGGTTATATTGAGAGTACTTATACTTATATAATTTTCATAACCAAAAATTTTATTTAAATATCTTATATATATTTTTATATAGGAAACTTCCTTCTAGTTTTTGAGAAATTTGAAAACCAAGGAAAATTGGTAAGTTCACCCATCATGCTCATTTCAAAGTTAAATTTCATAAGTTCTGAAAAGGAATCAGAAATAGATTTTTGATTTGAACTAGAAATAATTTCATCAACATAAATTTAAAAAATGATAGTATCTTTAAAAAATTTGTTAATGAAAAGAGTTGTATTAGTAGTTCCTTTAACAAAGTTGTTTTGAAGAATAAATTCAGTAAGTCTATCATACCGGGATCTTGTAGTTTTTTTAAGTCTATAAAGTGCCTTAGTATGTTTGAAAACATGATCCGAAGATTTATATTTTCAAAACCAGTTGGTTGTTCTATATAAACTTACTACTATATATAATCATTAAGTAAAGAACACTACACATCTATTTAATAAAGAGTAAAATTTAAGTATGTTGCAAAGGATAGAAGTATACGAATATATTCAAGTATCACTATTGGGGTAAAAGTTTATTCATAATCAATACCTTATTATTTATTATAACCCTTAGCAACAATACTTGAATTATTTTTTACAATAATTCCATTTTCATCATGTTTATTTTGAAAGACCCATTTTTCTCCAATCAAAGGAAGATATTTAGGGTGTTCTACCAAATTCTAAACTTTGTTCATATCAAACTCATTGAGTTCGTCATGCAAGTTCCTTATCTAATATTAATCGCCTAAATCTTCATCAAGAGTTTTCAATTTGAAATTAGAAAATAATTAACAATTTTTATAGTCATTTCTTAAGGAACTATGAGTTTTTACTGGTTGATCTATATATATAATGATATTATCATTGGGATGATTGATTAAGTTTGAATGATTCCTTGGTTATGTAAAATGTTGTTCTTTAATAATAGGTTGAACTTATTTTTAAGGTAGAACCTCTAAAATTATTTCTTCAGTTGTTCTTATACCTGAATAATTTTCTAACATGGGTTAAAAAACTATTTTGAAAACATCATCTGAAGATAAAATTTCATAATGTTTGAAAATATAAGGATCGGTTTCATCAAACCTAACATGCACGGTTTCCTCAATAGTGTTTCTTTATTTTTTTTAAACAAAAAAATCCTTACTAATTATAAAATAACAAATAAAAATTCCTTTATAATATTTTGGATCAAATTTATAAAAGTTATATTTAGTATTTAGGATGACTACTTTACATCCAAAAACTATAAAGCAAGAAAGTTTTGGATTTTTTCCTATCCACAACTCATAATGAGTTTTATTAAGAAAATTTATGTGTAAAGCATGATTTATAATATAGAAAGTAAAATTCATAGATTAAAATGAAAAAAAAATTAGGAATTGATTATTCACTCAACATGGTTCAAGTAATCTCCTAAAAACTATATTTCTTCATTTAGTTACACTATTTTTTCGAGGTGTTCTAGGATCTAAAAATGTATGTGTAATGCCTTTCTTACTAGAAAAAATTTTAAAATAAAAATTTTCAAAATAACCACCATGGACACTATGAATAGTAACCAAAGGTAGGTTTTTCTCATTTATATAATGGCCTAAAAAAATTTAAAACATAAAAGGGCTTTAAAATTTTTAGATAGAAAATAGACCCCGGAATATCTAGTGTAGTCATCAACCAGGACATGTACATTATATTTGCCTCTAATAATCTCAGTTTGTGTTGGTCTAAATAAATCCATGTGCACTAACTATAAAGATTTAGTAGTTGATACTTCATTAATAAATTTAAATATTGACTTATTTTTCTTACCCTGTGACAAGGGTCATAAAGTTCTGAAGAATTAAACTTAATATCTTGTAGATATCCAACAAGTCATTTCTTAAAAAGTTTAGCTAAGTTTCTTTCATTACACTATCCTAAAATTTTATACCACAACCAAGATTTATCTTCTATTACACTAAAAAAAGTTATATATTATTTTCTAAGGTATTCTATGTTTTAAGTGTAAACATTATCTTGTATATTAATAGAAAGAATAACTTTACCTTCTGAACTTTGAATAATATATTTATCATTCCTAAATTTCACAATATAACCTTCATCACATAATTGATTTATGATGATAATATTGTTATTAAGTCCTAAAACATACAAAACATTATAAATTAAAGATTTATTAATAAATTAAATATCATTGACACTATATATTTTCCCTTGATTATTGTCACCGAAAGTCACTTTTCCACCTTTCGTCTTTATAATCTTCTGAAATAACTCTTTGTTTTCAGTTATATGTCTGGAAAAACTATTGTACATATACCATATGTTCTAGTTTTTGGTACTCAACCTTTCTCCTTGAAATAAATATATTAATATTTTTGGTACGCTAACTTTCTTGGGTTTATGATTATTAAAAAAAAGTAATTTTGGAGTACACATCTTCCCAACTTTATTATGTCAAATAACTATTAATTATTTTTAAATCTGGTATTTATGAAAACTAAATGATTTAACTTTGTCTAAAGAATAATTATTTTTCCAATGACCACCTATTTTAACTTCTGTGAAAAAGGGTGTATCCTTTGAAACAAAATAGTTAGAATAAAAATGTGGTTTTTCTTAGGCATAACCCATTCTAACAATTGTTCTCTGTGGTCTCAAATTTTTGTATAAAATGTCAAAATTTACCCTACCATAAGTGAAATTTGATAGAAGTTTTTTCAGACCAAATATATCAAAATTAATTTTTACAACCAAATTATTATCATTATTATTTTAGCTAGAATTATATTTTTTATCTAACTCTAAATTAAGATTAGAAACTTCATAAGTAAGTTTAGAAATTCTATTATTGGATTTAGAAAGTTCTTTCTTATCCCAATTATAGTATTTCATATCATTATTATTATTTTTCTTAAGAAATGTAACATATCTAGTCATTTCTTCAAAACTAATCATATTATCTTCATCATTTGATATAATAATATTTTCTTATAAAGAATAAGTCAAAATTTATTAATCATTTGAAAAGAAGTAATTATAATTTAAGGTTAAATTCATTATAGATCGAGATGATACCTTCACCAAGTAGCATGAATTATTATTTTTAATTCTAGCATAAAATAACAAAACATTCTAATCATCACTACTATCATCAGAATAACTTTCTGAAGTTTATTCTCTTCCACTTACATTCCAAGTATTTGAATCTCTCAAGATTTTATTCCCTTTGACTTTATAAAACTTATTTTAGACTTCTTATTCTATTTAAAACCTTGGAAAATAGGGCCATATATTCCCTAATTTCTTATACTCATAAAAAATTATATTTGAAGTGTATTTATTATCGCTTATATTTTTTTATTTTTTTATAATTATAGCATAAATATTTCTTAATGACTATAATTTTTATTATCTTTGCTAGTTGAGTAAGTTCATTCTCACATTCTTCTTTAGAACTAATTTTTGAATCAACCTTTACTTTCTCCTTATATTTGAAATGTCTAGAAACCTTCTCACTACTATTATCTTTCTTAGATATAGTTATAGATGTAGAAGAAAAATAAACACCATTCCTTTTCTTTTATTTTACTACATCACTTTTTAACCTACTCTTGTACCACATAAGAATTCTAATCAAATCATTTAAACTCATCGTGGTTATATGTTTCATATTATCTATTTTTTACACTTAAATTACCAATACTTGGGAATAATATCAATAATAGTTCCTACAAAATTTTCATCTGTCAACTCCTTATCACCAAGAGATTGAAAACGATTCATAATAATCGTAAAATGTTGATGCAATTTCATAACAGATTCACCTAGTATAAATTCAAAATATTGGTATTCTACATGCAATATATATTTTCTTATCTCAAAAACCTTAGAGGTTCCAAAATTATTAACTTCCAAATTTCTTTAAATATTTTTAGAAATTTCATAAGAAGATATCTAACTATAAATGTTCCTTATAATTAAGCATAACAAAGTGTTTATAACTCTTTAGTTTAGTTGATATTCGGACTTTTATTCTTGAGAAAGAGTTGTAACTTCCTTATCAGGGATTTTATAACTTCCATAAATCCTGATGAAATTATCTATACTATTTTTTATTAAAAAAGTCTTCATTTGATCATGCGAATATTCATAGTCATCACCATTAGAGATTTATGGTATGCTGGGATTGTGATTTTCTAAAGACCCAACATACAATGATTCTATTTTATAACAAAATAATCTTCTCTACAAATAGTTTTTGTGTGGATAAGATTTGTGTAGAGATATTATCTGATACAAAATATGAGATTATAAGAGTATTAAATGTACAACAAGAGGGAGGGAAATTATAATTTATAAAAAATTAAATATACAATTTTTCTAACACCTTTAATAAATTCTATCAGATAAAGAGTTACACTGATATAATTTATAACCATAGTAATAAAGTTTAATACAACACAATATAAACTTTATATAAAAATTACATAGTGTAAATATATAAAACTTGTAGAAACAATATTAACAAAGTATAAAAAAATTATAATGTACAGTAAAAAACTTATAAAATATTTCCCATGAAAGATCTTCACTTTAACCTTAAGTGATAAGGAAGTCTCTTAAGCCAACTTTAGGTATCCACAACTTAACCTATCATAAGGTCTATCTTCCAAGTCTTGGAAGCCCTCAATCCACAAAAATAGACAAAAGCTATGTGTCCCTATCCCTATGATCCCTCTATCAAAACAATTAGACACACTTATATCTCTCTATCATCAAAAACCCTCAATCATATGATTGGAAAAATCAACTATTACAATAGATAGACCTTAAATCATTTAAAATGTAAAATTTACAAATTATTCTTTAATGAAATTATCTAAAGATAAAAAATAAGAACACTCAGTAATAGGATGTTACAATAATTCAACAGAAATTTTATATCATCCGAAGTCCACTCCTTCTCCCTTGAGGTTGCAGACCAATTTATTAATGTGATTCCAATGGTAAAATTCCACACTTATCATGATCAGTTTCAATGGAATCATACACACTCCTTCTTGTCTCATTGATTTCATCATATGATCACTTTATCTGATGATCTTTCAATGTAGCACCATTTCAATTATTTAGAATATTTCAACCCGTTGAAATGATAAGTCTTTTTCCAGTATACTTTGTATGTATTTATCAAGTAGGGTTAGTAAATATTAATCTAGTAGACTTTGTAGGTATCTACATGATAAACTTTATTTGGTAGACTTTTTATCACTTTGTCTGATGGAATATATCTAATGGACTTCAAAAAAAACTCTTTTCGATGGACTTTATAATCCTTATGTTTGATATTATTCATACACATATGTCCAATTTACTTTATACATGTCTATACTATTTACTTGGTACTTATATTTTTGATATAATTCATAAATGTTAATCAGATAGTATTTTTATTCTCTATAAGGTAGAACAAAAAACTTTTTTAACATTGGAAAGATAAGGATTATAAATAAAGAAACATTTAAATCTTGAATTGTTATTTTAAAAAGTAAAGTTAGAAATAAGTCTTTTGACTTAACATTTATATATATTAAGGTTCATGTGTGTGTAAGTGTAATAATGGTTTTATAATTTTAAGCTATGGATTAAAAGTGGTTATTAAAATTACCAATAGTTTTTTTGAAATATTTATGCTTGGTTGGAACTTTGGAAATGAAAACCCCTTATTAATGAATTCCCCTTAAATTATGGAACTTGGATGTGTCTTAAATGTGTGACACATGGTGTGTTCTTAGTATAGGGATTTTTTATGGATTATATTTAATGGGAAGGAAAATGGGATACACTTAAAAGGGAACTCATGGGTGATAAAGTGAGTTTTTTGTTTTAGTATAAAACATATGATATGTTTTTATATATTATTTTGATAAGAATTCCCATATTTATATGTCATGGGAAGCCTTAGGTTGCTAGGATGTAATTCTATGTACACGTGTTTCACTGGATTAGTATTTCACTTTGACTAGTGGCCCTAAGTTGACTAGGTTTGGATTATGGGATTTTCTCCTTGATTGGGTTGGGTAAGGAAACACTGAGTGTTTAGGGTGGATTATTTGGTATCTCGCATCATTCATTCCTAATTTGTGTCATTTATATATGTCTAGGAATGTTCTGAGTAGCTCCTAGGTTCCCATAATGGTTTTTCAAATGTATTCTCTTTTCCACCTTTGTGATGTTATTTTGAAATGGGTTCTAGTAACATTTTTTTTCAACTAAGATATTAAATTATTTAATGCTTGTCATTCTTAATAGTTTAATAAAAATCATTCATCCTTCAGACATTGTTTTAAAAATAAAAATGAAAATGTTTTCCTAGATTATCACATTTCTACTTGTTTTTAAAAGGAAGGAAAATCTTATTTTTATCTATATGTATTTTCAAACTAGAATGAAATGGTTTTTCATTTAAATTTAAGGCATGGAGGTATGAACTCTTTTGACATCCCTAGAAAGAATCTTGATTCTAACTCTCACTTTATCATTTTAGTTCCAGTGTTGTTTTTTAGATTTAAACCACTCACAAAGTAAGAATGTTTTGAGGTTGGTGGTGACTCCTGAGGTCATTAAGAGGTATTTTTACTTGTTTTTATTACTGTTTTAGTAATATATTTAGATTTTAAAAGGAAATATTATTCTATAATGTACAATATACGCAACATTGAGCTTAAACAAACAACAGAATATTATTATTTAAATGTGACTCTTATAACATAGCCATTAAATAGGTGGGAATGAATATTATTAAAAGAATTATGAAATATATAATGGTTATACTCGTTTATAATGTATTAATTAATGCTTTATAAATAAGCACTTGATTTTTAGTAAAGTTGTTTAATTCTCCATAAATACATTTTCTTTAAAAATGGTTTTTATTGGTTTTTGTGAAAAATAATATAATTAATTTATGAAAAATTATTTAATAAAATTAACTTCGTTTTTTAATTTAACTTGTCAAAATTATCTTAAAATTAATTTTTGATAATTTTCTAAAAATATTGGTTTTTCAATGAATAGTGAAAAATACTGATTTTTATTGAAAACTGTATTTTTCTTTTAAATTATTTACAAAGTAAAATTATATTTTGGATTAGTATTAATATTTAATTAGTTTATTTTGATTGAAAATAATTATATTATGTTTTTTAAATGTATTTTCTATTTGAATTTATCATAAAAAATATATATTTTAAAAAGGGTATTTTTCTGAAAAAAATTGTTTTTCGTCACGTTTTTCTGGTTTAATTTTAAATTAAATTTTTTCACTTCTATATTTGGAATTTTTAAGATTTTATTCCATATTTGTAACCATGAGACCCAAATTTGTTAAATAGTTCCCATTTATTTTTGGAAAATAAGAATAGTAACCTTAGTAATTTTTATTACCACAGTAAAGAGTAAATCAGGTAATTTAGGTTAAAAATAAAATAATAAAAACCATTACATGACCCAAACACTAGGTTAAATTTTATTAGATGTTTATATATCATCCATAATCATAAATAAGTAAAATTTATGGCCTTTTGGGGGCCACTTGGATGAGATTATGACTTTTATAATATTTTATTCAAAGAAAATTTAAACATGTCATCCTCTTGTTTTTAATAACTAAAATATTTTTAACATGGGGTTATCTAGAGTTAATGATCAAATATAAATATTATTTTGAGATACAGAGGATTTATATTCATCATCTTAATTTATTTTTAATTTTTAATAAATAAATTATTACCTTAAATTCTTACACAACACTCATGCAGTAATTATTCAATTAATGAAAAAAATGATATTAAAAATATTATAATAAATATAATTTGAGATGAATAATGTCATAAAAGAATTTTATATATTACCATGAAATTTTATGGATATAATAAAATATTTTTTTCTAATTTTTTATGTTTTATTGATATTATTAAAGTTAATTTAGTTAATAGTTTTAAAAATTGACATTATGGATATTTTATAATAAATAATATTTTATTAAATGATAAAATATTAATAAAAATATTAAATTCATATAATTTATTATTATAAGTTTTAAAATATAAAACATGGTCCATTTATGGGTTTTTTTATTTCATTTTAACTATATTGAGCCTCAAAGAGTAAAAATTCATGTTTTCATGGTAAGAGTTAAAGGGGTTAAATAGGGGTTATAACCAAATGACAAGGGTATAAATATCATCAAAAATTGTCTCTTTTTTCATGATATTATTTATACCCATACTAATATTATATTTTAAATAACTCAATTTTTATCCATTTTTAAATCAATATTAATTTATATAAATTTAATATTTTGAGAAATTCCAAGAGTACTCGTTCCCTCTTTTATAAAAGGGCACATATTCTTCTCATTTATTCACACTTAAAATCCTATTTGGTTCAGAAAATACCTACACAAATACCTTCCTAAGATCCTTCACCATATTATATATATCTTTTTTAGGAATAATACCAATCTTAGATCCCCTAAGGTATTAAGAAAAAGGATGTTTTCCAAAGAAGAGGTATAGTTTTTATCTGCATGTTTTAGTTTTGTTTCTTTCTCCATATTAGTCAAACCTTATTAAACCATGATAAAATAATAACTACAATATCCTACATAAATTTAGATTTCATTATGTTAGTTTCATTACCTATATCCATCTCCTCTTCCATCAAATGGTAAAATAATTCATCATTCGTGTGTACGGCGGACTATCACTGTGCGAACCGATATAATTTTTTTCCCATAACCATATATCATGGATGGATTATAATTATGTATTAAATATTTATATATAATATTCATAAAATATTTATCATTATTAAAATATAATATATCATTTACCTTCTTACTTTTCTATGCACTAAAAAAATGATAACATCATTCATCCGTACTTGTGGACAACCACCTCCACGAAGCGATGTGATTCATTTGTCATCACCACATCACATAGACGATATATATACATAGATATATAAGTATATTTAAATAATTAATATGATATATATGATATAATGAAAATTATATAAAAATAAAATAACACTTACCTTATTTCCAAAATGATCGTTGAAAATGGAAACATTACTCATGCGTACGTACAGCCTACCATCTCCATCATTGTAACGTAGTAAATTTTTTATAACCATGTTTAATGGTTGGATTTAAAATTATAATTTATTTATAAAAAAATTATAATTATTTCATGATTATTATTCTATATATGATGGAATAATGACCTCTTTGACCATAATCAACCTACCAAAGTCATTCTGAACATATGAACCGAATATCATCAAAACGTCCAACATGAACTTAAATGATTATATAATTGTATATAACATAGAAATAAGTGATATAAAAGGGATAATAAACATAAAAAAGTTTCTTAATCAGGTATAAATTAACCTAATTTTATTATTTAGGAAGATAAATAATGTACATGATAAATCGGACTCAAGGTAATGGATTTTCATCTCACTTTTATTTATATGGGATGCATACCTTATACACTACTTATTTCTTTTTTGAGGTTCATATAATAACCATGAATTCATTTTATGATACATATTATGAATTTTATGGGGATTTATATATCCATCTATTTTTATTTCTTTCATGGGTCATATTATTCAAAAGTTATCAAAGTGGTAAGGGTTTATTTCACAATCTCATTATTATTTAGGATTTTTTATATTTAACTCTATATTGGTGAATATTTTTATTCCATGTCCATGTTTTATAAAAAAATCAAAAAAAATTAATATTATCCTACAATTTTTTAAAATAAAAATTAACCATGGTTTACTTTTTACAAAATGGTTTGAAATAAATATTTTTATTGTTTTCTAAACGAGGTTTTTTGTGACTTTTTCGACATAAATATGGAAGGAATGTTTTTTTAACTTATAATGAATGAGTGAATTTTTCCACTTTCATGATACCTCCATGATTTGAAACTTCCTTTACAAGTTTAAAATTTTATTTTCAATGAAAACATTTTCATTTATAATTGCACAGTTTTTTAAAAAGAGAAGTGATTTTAAAATTGAAAAGTTATTTTCCTTAAGAATTATTCAAAGTGAACATTCAAAATTAGTTTCCATATAATATTCATTCCTTTTATATTACTTAATAATTAAATAGAATATTATCCAAGGATACCATATTTATTCTTTGTCTTTATGGTTTATGTTTATGATGAAAAGATAAAATTTTTGTGAAACCCATTTCTTTTCCATTGGTTTTATTATGAAGAAATGTTTATGAAACCCATTTATTTTCATGGGTTTTGATATTATGAATGTTATATAATCCTATGGAACAAATATTTAAGGTTTTAATTATGTAATGGGTGGTACTTATATGTCCCTCTAATGCATTGGGTAAAGTATTATATCTGATCAGATAGTTATGGGAAACAAGTCAATGTGCTTGATATGTTATAGGAAACAAGTCGATGTTCTTGATCTGTTATGGGAAACAAGTCGATGTGCTTGATCCATTATGGTAAATAGGTGTTGATTTCTGATCTGATTGTCTTTTCAGTTAACCTTGATATATGAAATGGTTTTTGTACTTACGATGATGTGACATATATTTATGACATGAACTTATGGTTCATGATTGAGTTATGATTAATTCTCATTCTTATGATTCTTATCTTTTGAAATTTTCAGGTTTTATTAAGGTTATTTTTTAGGATATTTATCACATTTTTAGGAATGTTGTAACACACCAACCTCAGTTTCCCAGTGTTAGTGCTAAAACATGTTGTATAACTTTTTTTATAAAAGAATCTAAATAAGTACATAACATATTACATAATCTAGGATCTTTATAGATCTAGGTTTTAAATAATTAGATATAATTGTTACATTTTCTCAAAACAATACAAAATTAAACTTCAGTGTGCTGCCTCCACAAACTAAAGTATGACACTATAAATTTGTTAAACCAGTAAAAATGAATTTAAAACGTAGGGTGAGCATTTAAAATTCCCCGTAAGGGGTTTTAAAAACAATTAATAAATTATTTTTAAAACATTTACTTGAAATAAGATACATACTTTAAATGATTTTCTTAAAAAGAAATTAACCTTCCACATAAAATTTCATTGTCATTTTTTTCAAGAGTTACTAAAATCATTTTTAAGAAAATTCAAGGCTCGAAAATTGATATACTTACTTAAAGGTTACAAACAAAATTCATAATAAAATTTGCACACACTTGAATAAAAATGCATGGAATGACACTTATAAGTCAGATAATGGTCAGACTTAATTATGTTTTCCATGCTAGGGGTGCGGATAAAAATTTTCCCATGAAATAATACTTGTTTAGAATTTTCAAAGAAAATTATATCAATTATCATCTAACAAATAGATGCAAACCATGAAATGATAGATGATTATCTAACCTTTGTTTATAGATTGGAAACAAAATATTAATCCTACATTAAAAATGAATTTTTATCTATATCATTATCACTTTCACTTTTGAAAACATAATGTTGAGAATCACATAACAAGAATAAAAACCAGTATATAAAGTCATGTAAATGTTCATGAGAGAATGATTCTTAACCATGGATATTCTACTAGTCGAATAATCTCATGAATGGTAAAATATTAATCTCATAATGAGGGGATGCATAATGACAGACATCATAATCATTTTGTCAAGGTCTCATGCCAAGACCACACATAAATGGGTAAAAACCCAAACTAGTATGTCTCATGAGACCTACTGATGCATCAAGGGGCTATAGCGGGCCCCAACCATCACTTATTAAGTCCAATGCATTCCACGAGGGAATGCATAATGCGAGACATCATAACCATACTATCAAGGACTTGTTCCAAGACACTAGTTTGTCTCATGAGACCTATCAATGCATCGAGAGGCTATAGTAGACCCCACCCATCATTTTCAAAGTCCAATGCATTCCTCATATGAATGGGGTTAAACATAAACAACGTATACATATTCCATGTAAATAATCTTATTTATTTTAAATATAAAAATAAAAAGGATAATGAAACAAATACATACATGCTCTCTAAAATGCATGGAATTTCATTTATAAATTAGATGTTGGCCCTAAATAACTATGCATGACATACCAAGAGGTGTGAATGAAGTTTTGCACATGAAATGATAGCTTGCGCACATAAAATAATGACTTGTTTAGACTTTTCACATAAAATGATAGCTATTATCATTTAAATACTATGGTTACACATAATCATATCCATAAAGTAATAGAATAAGAATAAATTCAAACTTATTATATGGATTCATAAATTAAAGATTGACCCCTTTTTAATAAATAATAAGATATACATATATACATCAAATAATAACTACGATATAAAATAATAAACCCTTTTAAAACTTTAAGGAACATAATAACAAAACATGTTTTTTTATTGTTTGCCATTAAAAATCAGAGATTATATTCATATTGGAAAATTGGATTTTTATTTAAAAATAATATTCTTTTCAAGGTTTAACATGTATACATATATATACATAAATCATATATTTATATATATGTGTGTGTGTGTATTTTTAGAACAGAATCATTTGATAAAACATAAACCCTTAATTTTTTAATTCTAATAAATTCATAAAATATATGGAAATAATTACATTTATTTACATATGTATAAAACAATATATATATACATATATATTTATATATATATATATATGAATAAAAATTATTGTAAATTGAAAATAATTAAATCCTTTCAAACCACAGGTTTTAGAATTAATCATTAAAATCAAAACCCTTATCACATATATGCTGAAAATATATAGTTGTGTATGTGTAAATACATATATATACATGTATATACATATGTGTATATATATAAAAATCTTTTCACAACTAAAACAATTTGATGAAGTAAATTAGACCCTTACAAAATATAGTCTTAAGGGTAGAATTTAGAACATAGCCCTTAACTCATATATATATTGAAATAATAAGTTATATATGTGTATATATGCATATATATACACATATATATGTAACTCTTTTTATGACAACCATAATTTGATAAACTAAAGTACACCCTTGCATGCATATAAATTCTTATAAAATTCTTATATAAATGTATAAAATTATTATCACATATATTTACTAAAAATAGATTGATATATGTATATACATACATATATATATGTGTGTAACCCATTGTAAACTGACTATAATTTTGATGGAATAAAATAAATCATTATAGAATAGTAAATAAATTTAATAACACCTTATGGAATCAAGAATCAAATCTGAAAAATAAATTTAATAACACAAAATTATAAAATCTCCCATAGAAATTTGAACATGTAAAATTGAATGAAAATAATGTTTTTAAATAATTAAATATCCCATACACAAACTTAAACATGAATTGAAAATAAGAAATTGTTAAAATCTGAAAATTAAAAATAGAGTATAAATTTCCATTATATTTTTTTAGTTCTGAAAAAATAAATAAATTAGATAAAACAAATATTTATATATAAATATGTATAGATCAGTATATATGTGTGTGTGTATATATACTAATGAAAATAATTTTATGAATTATAGAATTTAATAAAAATCAAGAACTGAACATAATTTTTATATACCCTTACTAAGGTTTATCTAAAAATACAGTAAAATTATAAATAGATAAATACTTAAGGGGCGCCAAAAAAATGAAATGTAATTTAAATAAATGAAATCCTTTACATGAATAATATCAGAAAATCTCTAGATTTGGACTTTCTTCTTCCTCCTCAGACTGTAGGTTGGTTTTCACCAATTTCATTTTTACAAGAAGGCTTTTTTAGCCTAATATTTAATATTTATATAGAGACTTATATAAATATAATAGTCTATTTAGCATACTAGTGTATGTCCTTGAAGATCTCAAGACATGGTCAATTTTAAGCTTATGAAGAAAGCTGGGGGTTTTGATTGTAAACAGTTATGAAAATTTATAAATATATATTCATCCGGGAAAAGAAATACTCCAACATTGAAATATGTAATATAAAAATACCACCAGTGAAATGGTATATTTGAAAACAGTGGACCAAAACTAATGATCTATGTTCATAGTCCAAAATTGAACCAACAAATGGACCATGAGCACATCGATTGGAAAAAAAATTCATATTAACAATGACAGAATGAATCTTGACTAAATTGAACCTAGAAAGAAAGATAACAACCTACCTAACAGATCTATGAAATCAAATTTCAATAGAGAAAGACTTGACATACTCCTTAACCACGGTCAGAAACTAATACATGGTCAGTCTTTAAATGACGCTTGGATCTCCTTGACATCGTCCGATCTACCATCATCGACGGCTAAAACACTAACCATAATCGGGACCCTTCGAATCTGTATTTCCTCAATTGGATTCAAAAAACCTTATTGCAACTGAAATTCCACAACAACACTCAGACCACGGTCGAACTCCTAGCCAAACAAAGCCATCCGGCTGGTCGATCTTCGATGACTCGGGCTTAACTTGTCTCACTGGCTGTGCTTGCTCGATCGACCTTGCCTTCCCAATGTTTGACCTGCTCGATCCCTCTTCTCGAGACCTAATCGAAAAATTAAACACACCCCTCCCCTATACCCAATTTCATTAATTTTTTAAAAAATTAATAATAATACATGTTTTATATATTTTACATTTTGGTTGATTAAAAAAATAACAATAAATAATAATTCTTACATTTGATTAGTTAAAAAAATATCATAGTTGTCTTTAATAATATATTTATAATTTTAAATTTTATAAAACAATTTGTAGTCATTTTTATATGAAAAATATATTCATTTTATTAAAACATTTTATTATGAATATTTAATATTTATTTAATTCAATAAATTATACCACCTTAAAAATTTAATAGAATGTTAATATTAATAATGCAGTTTTTTTAAGACTTACATTAAATTAAAACAATGTTACTTAAAATATTTGACATTTTAAATATTACAACATATAATACTTGAAAATAATAATTTATTTAAAATTCACAAATTCTGATAACCAAAAATAAATTTATTTCTAAATAAATGCATATATTTTTTTCTATAATATTAAATTAAAAATAAATTTGTAAATAATCGTTATAATTATCTATAAGTATAAACATTCAATTTCAAATATTATTTTCAAATAAAATCATCTCAAAACTATTATTAGTTGGTTTTAATTATAAATAAATCCATTTAATAAAACAATTATAATAAAAATAAGTTTGGAATTTTTTGGGATGTTACATTATTCCCCTCTCAACAGAATTGAATCCTAATAATTGGTTTTATCAGACTAAAAATAATTCTAGATTTATATCTATAGAATTAAAAAAACTGGGACTAATAGTCTCCTATACTCAACGACATCTAATCCCCAAAGTTTCTTAGACCGTTCCTCTGATACTAATTGTAACGCCCCGACCCCAGTTGCTCGGTGTCGGTGCTAAAACATGTTGTGTAATTTTTTTTATAAAAGAGGATGAATAATTACATAATATATTATATAATTGAGGATCTTTACTAGTCTGGGTTTTTAATAATTAGATACAATTTCTACATTTTCCTAAAACTTTACAAAAATAAACTTTAGTGTGCTACCTCCACAAAGTAAAGTGTGACATTGATAAATCTTCTAAACCTATAAAAATGAATTTAAAACGTAGGGTGAAGATTTAAAATGCCCAGTAAGGGGTTTCAAAAAAATTAATAAATTCTTTTAAAAAAAATTCCTTGAAATAAGATACATACTTTAAATCATTTTCTTAAAAATAAATTAACCTTCCACATAACATGCCATCATCATTTTTTTGAGAGTTGCTAAAATCGTTTTTAGGAAACATACCATGATCAAAAAAAATTATATTTACTTAAATTTTACAAATAAAATTCATAATAAATTATGAAAATACTTGAATAAAAATGTATGTAATGCCACTTAGACTTTAGATAATGGTCATACTTAATTATGTTTGACATCACAGGGGTGCGGATATAAATTTTCACATAAAATAATACGTGTTCATAATTTTCACATAAAATGATATAAATTATCATTTAACACATAGATGAAAACCATGAAATGATAGATAAGTTTCTAACCTATGTTTATAGATTGCAAACAAAATATTAATCCTTCTTTATAAATTAATTGTCATCCATATCATTATCCCTTATAATTTTGAAAACATAATGTTTAGCATCACATAGTAAGAATAAAAACTAGAAGATAAAGTCTTGTAAATGTTCATGAGAGAATGATTATTAACCATAGATATTCTACTAGTTTAATAATCACATGGATGGTCAAATACTAATCTCAAAAATGAGGAGATGTATAATGCCAGGCATCAAAATCATTTTTTCAAGTCCTTGTGCCAAGACCATACATAAATAGGTAAAAACTCAAGCTAGTTTTTCTCAAGAGACCTACTGATACATCGAGGGGTTATAGCAGACCCCACCAATCACTTATTATTTACAATTAATTCCTCAAGGGAATGCATCATACGGAACATCATAACCATACTATCAAGGACTCGTGCCAAGACACTAGTTTGTCTCATGAGACCTACTGATGCACTGAGGGGATATAGAGAGCCCCACCCATCACTTACTAAGTCTAATGAATTCCTCATATGAATGAGGTTAAACATATACAATATATACATATTCCATGTAAATAACATTCTTTATTTTAAATGCACATATAAATAGGATAATGAAACAAATACATACATGCTCTCTAAAATACATGGAATGTCATTTATAAAATAAATTTCAGCCCTAACTAACAATACATGATATACCAAGAGGTGTGAATATAGTTTAGTATATGAAATGATAGCTTGTACATATAAAATAATTACTTTTTTATACTTGTCACATAAAATGATAGTTATTATCATTTAAATACTATGGTTACACATAATCATAACCACAAAGGAATAGAATAAGAATAAATTGTAACTTCATATGTGGATTTTTAAATTAAAGATTAACCCCTTTTTAATAAATAATAAGATATACACATATACATGAAATAATAACTGCGATATAAAATAATAAACCCTTTTAAAATTTTGAGGAACATAATAAAAAAACAGGGTTTTGTTATTGTTTTCCATTAAAAACAGAGATTATATTCATATGGGAAAATTGGTTTTTTATTTTAAAAAATATTATTTTCAAGGTTTAAAATGTATACATATATATACATAAATCATATATTTATATGTGTGTGTGTGTGTACGTCTTTGTAGAAAATAATCATTTGATAAAACTTAAACCCTTGAGTTTTAAATTCTGATAAATTCATAAAATAGATAGAAATAATTACATTTATTTACATAAGTATAAAACTGTATATATATATACATATATATTTATATAAATATGAATAAAATTATTTTAAATTGAAAATAAATAAATCCTTTCAAACCATAGGTTTTAGAAGTAATCATTAAAATCCAAACCCTTATCACATATACGCTGAAAATAGATAGTTTTGTATGTTTAATTATATATATATATATACATGTATACACATACACACACACACACACACATACACACACACACATATCTATATATATATAAATCTTTGCATAACTAAAATAATTTGATGAAGTAAATTAGACCCTTAAAAAATATAGGTTTAAGGGTATAATATAGAACATAACCCTTAACTCATTTATATATATATATATACTGAAAATAATAAGTTATATATGTGTATATATTCATATATATATATACACAAATATATATGAAACTCTTTGTGAGACAACCATAATTTGATAAAATAAAGTACACCCTTACATATGTATAAATTCTTATAAAATTCTTATATAAATGTATAAAATCTGTATCATATATATTTACTAAAAATATATTGATATATGTATATACATATATATATATGTAACCCATTTTAAACCAACTAAAATTATAATGAAATAAAATAAACCCTTATAGAATAGAAAATAAATTTAATAACACCTTACAGAATCAAGAATCAAATATGAAAAATAAATTTAATAAAACCGTATTATAAAATCTCTCATAGAAATTTGAACATGTAAAATGGAATGAAAATAAATTTTTTTAAATAATTAATAATCCCTTGCACAAACTTTAACATGAATTAATAAAAATAAATCATTAAAATCTGAATACTAGAAATATAGTATTAATCTCCCTTATTTGTTTTTTGTTCTGAAAAATAAATAAAGTAAATAGAACAAATATTTATACATAAATATGTATAAATAAACATATATATATACTAATGAAAATAATTTTATCACTTACCGAATTTAATAAAAATAAAGAAATAAAAGTAATTTTAATACACCCTTACTAAGGTTTATCCAAAAATAGATCACAATTATAAATAGATAATTATTTAAGGGGCACCATAAAATTGAAATGTAATTTAAATAAATGAAATTACTTACTTGAGTAAAATCATAAAACCTATAGATTTGGATTTTCTTCTTCCTCCTCAGACTACAAATTGGTTTTCACCAATTGAATTTTCACAAATAAGTATTTTTAGCCTAATATTTATTATTTATATAGTGACTTATATAAATATAACAGTCTATTCAGAAGACCAGTGAAGATCCTTGAATATCTCAAGACAGAGTCAATTTTAAGCTTGCGAAGAAAGATGGGGGTTTTGATTGTAAACAGCTAAGAAAATTTATAAATACATATTCATCTAGGAAAAGAAATACAATAATGTTGAATTATTTAATATAAAAATACCACTATTGAAATAGCATATTTGAAAATAGTGGACCAAAACTAATGATCTCTATTCATAGTCCAAAATTGAACCAACAAATGGACCATGAGGACAACGATTGGAAGAAAAATTCATATTAATAGTGACAGAACAAATCTCGACTAAATCAAACCTAGAAAGAAAGATAACAAACTACCTCACATATCTATGAAATCAACTTGTAGTAGACAAATACTTGGCCCACACCTTAACCATGGTCGAACCCTAACATGCGGTCAAGCCTTCGACGATGATCAGATCTCCATGATGTCGTTTTATTCTACCATCACCAGCGGCCAAAACGCTAACCACAACTAGGACCCTTCGGATCTGGATTTCCCTGATTGGCTTTGAAAAACCTAACTACGACTGAAATTCCACAATGATTCTCAGACCACGATCAAACTCCTGGCCAGATGTAGCCATCTCACCAGTCAATCTTTGACGACTTGGGCTCAACTTGTCTCCTCGGCTATGCTCACCCAATCAACATCGACTTCCCCGTGTTGGACCTGCTCGATCCCTCTACTCGAGACTTACCCTAAAAATTAGACACACCCCACCACTATACCTAATTTCTTTTATTTCTTAAAAAAATTAATAATAATATATGTTTTAAATATTTTACATTTCGGTTGATTAAAAAAATAACAATAAATAATAATTATTACATTTGATTGGTTAAAAAAGGATCATAGTTGTCTTTAATTAATATATTTATAATTTGAAATTTTATAAAACAAATTTTAGTCATTTTTTATATAAAAATTATATTCATTTTATTAAAACATTTAAATATGAATATTCAATATTTATTTATTTCAATAAAGTATACCACCTTAAAAATTTAATAGAATGTTAATGTTAATAATGCGGTTTTTTAAGACTTGTATTAAATTAAAATTATGTTACTTAAAATATTTTACATTTTAAATATTACAACATATAATACTTGAAAATAATAATTTGTTTCAAATTCACAAATTTTGATAACCAAAAATAAATTTTTTTCTAAATAAACGCATGTATTTGTTTCTAGAATATTAAATTAAAAATGAATTTATAAAATATAAATAATCATTATAATTAACTATAAGTATTAACACTTAATTTCAAATATTATTTTCAAAGAAAATCATCTTAAAAATAAAATTAGTTGGTTTAAATTATAAATAAATTCATTTAATAAAATATTTTTATAAAGAAAATAAGTTTGGAATTTTCTAGGATGTTACAAATATTATAATAATATTATATTAATATAGTTTTATAAAAGGGAAAACTCATGGGCTGGGTGACAACCCTTCACTTCTGGAAATGCTAAGAGGTTTGAACCCACAATCGAAGAGTGAAAAGGGTGAATCACCAACCATTGACCTACCTGATTTCATGGTTAGTATGGAATTGTTTAAGTTCTTTTTTAGAACATATGTTTTATCATATATATAACCATGCTATTGAAATTTGATTTAGTATTAAGTGGTTAATGTTGTTTCGAACGACATTCACTCTTTTGGGAATTCTATATAATTAAGAAAAACATAATATTATGTAATTTTATTTGAGGAATAAAGGTTAAATTGTATTTTGGATGTATGAATGATTTTATTTTGTATTTATGGTTTTTTGGGTTATTTGTTGAAATGGTTAGCGTATCTTAGAGATTATATGTTTAGATCGTGCACATTTTGGGAGATAAATGCTAAATTTATCTTGGAATATGATGTGGTAAAATCCTTCT
Source organism: Viscum album (assembly GCA_963277665.1). NCBI lineage: Eukaryota > Viridiplantae > Streptophyta > Magnoliopsida > Santalales > Viscaceae > Viscum > Viscum album. Next base: position 325,160,794 of record OY728127.1, read on the forward strand.
GATTTTTGGGTATCAATATTAGTTTAGAATATTTATTAGAATTTTAAGTATAGTTATTTATTTAATTATCTAAGTTGAATTTTGGGTATTACTATTTAATTTTAAGGATTAAAATAGTTTTTTTATTATGAAAGTTTACTCATTTTGGGAAATTATCTTATCTTTTACAACCCATTTTGGATTTGGTTAATTCCCAAATATAGGTGGAATATATTGTTATTATTTTTTGGATTTTTTTATCCTTATAATTTGTTTCTGATGCTTTAGGCATGAATAAAATCATTTTTAATACACATCGTTTGGAGAAAAAGATAATATTGTGATGAAAATTGATTAAGGATGAAATTATACTTATCAAGTAAATATATTTCATATTTTATGAGCATAAATGGAAATGGAATTACTCAAATCTAGGAAAAGGATCTTGAAACAAAAATGTTATTTGTTTACTTTTCTTATGGAGAAATCAATGGCCTTTTCTCTATCACTCTTTATCAATACTTGAGAGTTAAGGTTTTATTCCATATCCATGTTTTCATTTCCCACTAATTTTCTCCTATTCAAAAACCTAGTATGTTCTATCATAGGTGACCTTCTTACTTTCCTTTCTCTCTTTTCAAGAGGAAGCTTTATTAATACTTTTTACGATGTAGGATTTCAACAAAGGTATTTTGAAAATTCAAACCCTAGTTACGAGGAATAAGTTTAAATTGTGAGGATGGAATTTATTAAATGGTTGGGAGAGTGTAATATCCCAAAATTTTAAAATTAAATATTGTGATCTATAGTGTACAAGATACATAACACTGAGCTTAAATAAACGATGAAATATTATTATTTAAATGTGATTGTTATAACATAGCCATTAAATAGGTGGGAATGAATATTATTAATGAAATTATAAAATATATAATGGGTCTAATCATTTATAATGTAATAATTAATGCTTTATAAATAAGCACTCAATTTTCAATAAAGTCATCTAATTATTCATAAATATATTTTATTTAAAAAAAATTATTACTTTTTGTGAAAAATAATATAATTAATTTATGAAAATTTATTTGATAAAATAAATTTAATTTTTTAATTCATTATATCAAATTTATCTTAAAATTAATTTTTTATGATTTTCTGAAAAGATTGATTTTTCAATGAATAGTGAAAAATACAAATTTTTATTGAAAAATATATTTTTATTTTAAAGTATTTACAAAGTTAAATTTTATTTTATATTAGTGTTAAAAATTAATTAGTAAGTTTTAATTCGAAATAATTCAATCATGTTTTTTAAATAGATTTTATACTTGAATTTAGCATAAAAACATTTTATATTTTAAAGGGTATTTTTTCTAAAAAACTGTTTTTCATCACGTTTTTTCAGTTTAATTTTAATTTAAATTATACCACTTTTTTATTTGAATTTTGAAAAATTGATTAAATATTTTTAATCCAGAGGTCAAAATTTGGTAAATATATTCCTTTTATTTTTGGAAAATATAAATAGTAACCTTGGTAATTTTGATTACCGTGGTAAAGAGTAAATCGAGTAATTTGGGTTAAAAATAAAATGATAAGAACCATTAAATGATCCAATAACTGGTGTAAATTTTAATTATTGCTTATATTTCTTCAATAATAATCAAATGGTATAATTTATGACCTTTTGGGGCCACTTGGATGAGATTATGACTTTTATAACATTTTATTTAATGAAAAGTCAAACATGTCACCCTCTTGTTTTTAATAACTAAAATATGTTTAACATCGAGTTATCCAGAGTAAATGTTCAACTATAAATATTATTTTTAAATATAAAGGATTTATCTTCATCATGATGATTTATTATTAATATTTAGTGAATAAATAATTAACTTAAATGCTTGAAAAATGTTTATGTGGTAATTATTCAAGTAATGAAAAAATCAAAAAAAATGAAATTAAAAAAATTATAATAAATATAATTTGAGATGAATAATGTGATAAAATAATTTTATATAAAACCATGACATGTTAATAATATAATAAAATTTTTTAAAAAATTATATGTTTTATTGATATTATTAAAATCAATGTAATAAATAGTTCTAAAAATTGACATTATGGATATTTTATAGTAAAGAATAATTTATTAAATGATATAAGATTCCTAAAAATATTATATTTCTCCAAGTGATTATTATAAGTTTAAAAATATCAACTATGATCTATTTATGTGTCCTTTTCATTTTTTTAGTAACTATATTGACTCTCATAGAGTAAAAAATCATGTTTCCACGGTAAGAGTTAAAGGGGTTAAATATGGATTATAACCAAATGATAAGGGTATAAATATAGTCAAAAGTTGTATAATTTTTATTTTATGAGATTATTTAGAACTATAATCATATTATCTTATAAATAAATTACTTTGGATCCATTTTTAGTTCAAAATTAATTTATTTTAATTTAATATTTTAAGAAATGCCAAGATTGCCTCTTCCCTCTCTTATAAAAGGGAACCTCTTATTCTCTTTTATTTACACTTAAAAAACCTATTTTTTAGGCAAATACATGAACAAATACATTTCTATAATCACTCCTCACATTATAGAGGTATTTTTTTAGGAATAATACAAATCTTACAGGTCTTAATATGTTAAGAAAAAGGAGGTTTTCTAAAGATGAGGTATAGTTTTTATCTGTATGTTTTAGATTTTTTCTTCTTCCACATCCCTACAACCTTATTAAACCATGATAAAATAATTAATAAAATATAATTAATATAATTAAATTTTATTATGTTAGTATAAGGGCCTATATTCATCTTATCTTCCATAAAATGGGAAAATAATTCATCATTAGTGTGTACGGTAGACTACCGCCATGAAAACCAATATAATTCATTTTACATCACTGTATCTCATGGATGGATTATAATGATAGAATTAATGTTTACATATAATATTAATTAAATATTTATAATTATTAAGATATAATATATCATTTACCTTATTACCTTTCCATGCACTGAAAAAATGATAACATCGTTCGTGCTTACGTGTGGACGATCACCGCAACGAAGTGATGTGATTTGTTTTTCATCACCACATCACATGGATAATATATATAACTATATTTAAATAATTAATATTATATATATTATATATTGAAAATTATTAAAATATAAAATAATACTTACCTTCTTTCCATAATGATCGTTGAAAAATGGAAACGTTACTCATGCATACGTACGGCCTACCATCTCTAAGATTTTAACGTAGTTCATTTTTCATAATAATAATTAATGATTGGATTTAAAAGTATAATTTATGTCTAAAAATTATAATTATGTCATGATTATAGTTTTATATATTATGGAATAATTACCTCTTTGACAAAAGTCATCCTACCAAAGTCATTCTGGACTTTTGGACAGAATATCATCAAAATGACTAATGTTAACTTAAATGATTATTTAATTGTATATAACATGGAAATAAGTTATATAAAATGAATAATAAACTTTAAAAAGTTTATAAATAAATTATATATTAACCTAAGTTTATTATTCATTAATATAAAGAACATATGTGATGAATTATACTCAAGGTAAGGGATTTTTGTTTCACTTTTATTTTTGTGGGACACATGACTTATACACTAATTGTTTCTTTTGTGTAGTCTATATGATATATATGAATTAATTTTATGATAAATATTATTTTTTTTATTGTTATTTACATATCCATATATTTTTATTTCTTTCATGGGTCTTATGATTCAAATTTTACCAAAGTGGCAAGGGTTTATTTCACAATCTTATTATTAGTTGGGATTGTTTTTGTTTTAAGTCTCCATTGGGGAATATTTCTCTTATATGTACATGTTTTATAAAAATAGTTTCAAAAATATTTTTAATATTATCCTACAACTATTTAAAATAAATTTTACCCATTTTTTAATTTTTAAAAAACATTTTGAAATAAATCTTTTTTTTTTATAAATGAGGTTCTTTGTGACTTTTCTGACAAAAATATGAAAAGAATACTTTTTTAACTTATAGAGAATTAGTGTATTTTTTCACCATCATGAAACTTAAATTATTTGAAGATTAATTTATAAGTTTATAATTTTATTTTAAAATAAAACATTTTCATTTATAAGTGCATTGTTGTTTAAAAAGAGAAGTGATTTTAAAATAGAAAATTTATTTTCCTAAAGAATTATTTCAAGTGATCTTTCAAAATAATTTTCCATCTAAGATTTCATCCTTTGATGTTACTTAATATTTAATAGGTATATTATCCAATTATACCATCCTTATTCTTTTTTTGTATGGTTTATTTTTATGATTAAAAGATGAAATTTTTATGAACCCCATTTCTTTTCCACGGGTTATGATGTGACGAAATGTTTATGAAATCCATTTATTTTCATGGTTTTTTTATGATAAATGTTTTATAATCATGTGTCACACATATGTATGGTTTTAATTATGTTATAGTTGGTTCATATATCTCCCTATAATTCATTGGATAAAGTATTATATCTCATGAGATAGTTATGGAAAACAATTTTATGTGCTTGATCTGTTAGGTAAAACAAGTTGATGTGCTTGATACGTTATTGGAAACAAGTCAATGTGCTTGATCCATTATGGGAAAAAAATTATTGATGCCTGATGTGATTATCTTGGTAGTTAACCTTCCCATATGAAATTTTTTCTATACTTATGATTATGCCACAAACATTTATAAAAATGAACATATATTCATGATTGAGTTTTGATGAATTCTCATTCTTAGGATTATTGTATTTTGAAATATTAATGTTTTATTCTATAACTCATATTTATGATATTTTTCATATTTTATATGAACATTTTAAGTTATTTTCATGATATAATACCATTATGATTATATTATGCTTTCATATGGTTATAGATTGATATCCCCCATGCTTACCTTTACTGGTCATTTGAGCTCACTCTTTCTTTTGTTTCCTTTTCCTATGTATTGAAGAATAATGATACATGATTTTTGTTTAGAAAGTTTTTTTTTTGTGAAGAATTTTATGGTATATATTGAATACCTAAACTAGATTATGAAAATATGGGTATAGTGAGAGATGGAATTGACCTTTATGAACCATTTTTTTATGAACCCAAGTTGTTAAGAGTTGTCCTAATTCTCTAAAACTCTAAACCTAAAAGGTCCTTGGGTTTGTAAGTGATAAAATATTTCCTTTTTATGCTATAATTTTTATATGGGTATGATTGGGTCACATTTATTGGTATTAAATCTATAAATTTAAAGTTTATATTTTTAGCACTGGATCTGAGAGCATGGGTCTTGGGATGTTACATTCACTTCTAATGTTTATTTTGTTTATTCTACTGTTATTTTTTTACTAGTTTGATTTTATGGGATTACTTTTTACCAATTGTGTTAATATTTATGGTGGGAACTAGTTTTAGTTAGTGGTGATCAAGAACACACCTCAGGCCATGTCGTGGGTCAGATTGGGTGTCTGGTTTAGGAACAACCTAGGTTGGTTCATGAAAAATAGTATCAGAGGAGCCTTTGTTCTTTGGGGATCTCAGATGCTTTGGAGTTAGTACTTTCAGAAATAAAGGTTTAATCATGAATGGGTTTCTAATAACCACCCTCTTGTGATGATACTTGAGTTTCTAGGGTGTTATGGGATGATTGTGTATCTAATTTGAGAGTTAATTCTCAGTTTTTTTGAGACATTGAGTCTTTATTTGAGTATTTTTTAGATTCATTTGAGGTTCCATGGGTTATTATTGAGAAAACATATGGTTGGAGAGGGTTTATAAGGAAACTAAAGGGTTCATGGTTATTGTGAATGGTCTGGAAAATTGTGCACAAATCATGCAGGCATTTCTAGGGAATTACAATAGGACTCACATATTTTGTGCACAGCCTACCAATACATGCAGTCAAACCAATCACACTTGGAAATTTTCCAAATTTTTTAATTTTTAAGTTCTATAGGAATTTTAATTTGTATATTATTTTTATAGTTTATTTATGAAATTTTTAATGTTTTATATGATTTTTTGATTTTGTTTCAATTATGTTGGTTTGGGATTTTGAAATAAAGTATTCAAAATTTGTTTTGAAGGATGTATTGTTTTCCCAAACTAATGGGGTGTTTACAAGTAATTTTTGGATTTTATAAATGAAAAATAATTTTATAAAAAAAATTGTGTCAAAAGAGAAATTATGTTTTAGTATGAAATTGTGTGATTTGGTAATTTTGAACCTTGGTAGTATTGCATTGAAAGTATTCTTAAAAAGGGTATTTTAGAAATGTTTTAATTTAGTGAATTATTTTACTCCAAATGGTGATGTGTCATCAAATAATGAACTGGATAATAAATTATTTCTCAAAAAAAAAATTGTGAGATCTTTTAATTAAATGGTGTGTTTATTTTGGATTTCAAAATTGGATTGATGGTTGTGATTTATTTCATGATATTTTGGGGTTTGAACATTGATTGATGGTATTTTGAGATAGATCTTTGGATTTTTTATTGAGATTTTGGAATTTATATCTAAAGTATGTTTCAAATGTGTTTTATACTTATTGTTTTTATATTATAACCCCATAATGTTCTTTGGGATCTTATAAGGGATTTACAGGTGGCTCCCTTATAGTGTCCCCTTTTATTGATCAAGTATCATCTTGTTCGATTGATTTATCTTCTTTGGTATATGGATCTTAGAGGTTCTCATCCTTTAGTTCAACATTAATATTTTTTCCAAAAAAAATAGGAATTAAACCTTCTTCAGACAACAAGAACTTAGAAAGGATGAGGAATTGTTGAAAAGTATTGAGGATATCTTCTTTCATCCTGAGCTTTTAGAGCCTCTTAAACTCAAATTTACCACCTTTATGTTATAGGTCTCAATATGGAAGTGGCGGAAGTCCATTATTTGAAACTAATCCAAAAAAGGGACACTTTTGGGAAGAATTAAAGGATTTATTTATCAAGAATTTCCCCCCTTGAATCCATGAGGATACAGAAGGCTATAGAATTGTACATCCTATAGAAATGTGATTAAATGGTGTTGGATTATTCCAAGTGTTTCACCAAGTTGGTATCATATCTTCTAGGTCTATATAGAGATTAATCCTTGAAATATTTATACTTTGGTAAATATCTCCAACCAAATCTTATTTTTGGTAATGTATTTACTCAATCTTGACACTTATGAAGATGTCGTGAGGTAGGTTGTTCAGACTGAATCTAGCTTAGATGGAGAGCCGAAGGTAGTTTATATATCATTTATCATTAGGAGTGGTGGTGGTAATTATATTAAAGGTAAATAGAAGTAGGTTGGGTCTATCCTATTGGGAAATGGTATGTAAATACCATTGTGTTTCTTCTCACTAGATTCATTTGGAAGAAAATCATGGGTGTTCCATCAGTGCGGAAAGATTATGTATAAGAAGTATTCATGCCAATAATTACCAAATACCTATCATTCATATGGTAATCTGGGGAACCTAAAAATATTATTAATGGGTTTTTTCAGGAAGATACATGGATCCATATCTACTCCCTTGAAGGTTCTTCTAGTTTGATTTGGTGAACATGGTGCTGATGAAAATTCTATTTAAAGTTTCTCTTATTGTAAATGTTTTTTATTAGGGTTAATGTGTTTGGGGGTGAAGTCCTTTTTTGGTATTTGAGGATGAAATTGTGTATATTCATCATTTATGGTTTCTATTTTTATAACATCAATTTTCAGTCATGTGGAATTATTTCATTTTCCTTCTTTTGGGTTCCCGACCTTTGAGTGAGCCTTAAAGCTAGATGTTTTGGGATTTTAAGTATAAGAGTGATTTTAAAATAGTGGTTAGACCACCATAAGTTAACCTCGTTATCTAATAAATGTGGTTTAGTGAGTCTTGTGTAGAGTTAAGACTCTTTTTGGTGAGTTTCCCAATTTTTCAAAATGTTAATATCGATTAATAGATGGCACTCAACCCAGCCCTTCCCGTGAGATAAATCATGGAATTTTATCCTTGGAATTTTTTGTTGGTGGATCCATACTATTTTTCAGTTCCTTTCCTTTGGTAAGGATCATTTTATTGGTGTGTTCCTTGGTTTTAGTATCATGTTTATAGAGTTTATCTCGTTCATTTTCTTTCTATGAGAGTTGTTATCAAAGCTAGTATCAACCTTCAAATGTTCAGTTTAGGAGCCTCTATAGATGCCTCTAACTTTGAGTAATTAGATGATATTAATATAATTGGGATTCTAGTTTCATCCTTATTTAGTGTATTCCCTTATAGATTTTAAATCTTATAATAGTTATTGGATTTATTTGGTTAGTTTTCTTGGTCAACCGATCTCTTTAGACTTTACAGGGGAAAATTTTTCATGTTGGGGAGACTTGTCACACCCCAACTCGAAACTACTCTATTATTTTATTTATTTTTTTGTCCCTTTATTCTCCTTCTCAATATTTTTTCTTTGAAATTAGTAGTTTTTTATCATGTAGTGCACGTCACATGGTTTAAGTGCATGATTTTCTAAAATGTGTGGCAACTGTGTGACAAGATTTGAAATTTTAATAGAGTAAACCACATGTTTGGTATGTAGTTTGTATAATTGTGCACTTAAACCCTGTGCAATGATTTTGTTCCTAGTAGAGGGTGTACGGTTGTTGCATGGTATGAAAAACCATTCACAGTGCTCAGATTCATTAAAATTTCAAAATTACCTTTTCTTCTATTGCTCGGTTTTAACCCCAAATCACACCCCTATACACTCATTTAACCTCATACATTCCATGGGATCCTAACTTTATTCCCCACTCCTTCCCTTTGTGATTTCAAGAATATTCTTCATGTTTTTTGTGATAATCCTCAAGTTAATCCCCACTAAGGCATATTATTCCTTTCGTAATTGATTTTATCTTTAGTTCTTACCCTATTGTGGTCTTGAAGACCTAGTGTTTATGTTACTTAAATTTAAATTTGGTTTTTTCCTTTTCTATGGTTTCTTTTGGTCTTTATTTCTTCTTTATACCTTATTTAGTTGGATTTTATCCATAGTTTGCAAAGACAACAAAGTTTGAGTTAGGTTACCCTATGTCTGAGACTTTAAATTGAGAACTATGAATTCTTGATGGTTTTAATGTGTGTTTTAATTATTTTATGATATAAATTTATTATATATAATGTTTTTGGTGAATAAAATGGGTTTTTTCAATGTTATCCATACTTTTCCTATGTTTATTCCATGAGTTTCCCTTAATAAATTATGTTTTCAAAACTATTTGGAAATGTAAAGCACATAAAGTGTAACACCCCAAGACTATACAATATTTTCCTTTTATAATAAATCTAATTTTTTCTATCATTATTTATAAAAAAAAATTAAGCTTACGCTACACACAACACTGAGTTAGCATGTGTTACACGCAAAATTGAGTTTTATCACCTTTTAATGACGACCCTATTTTAAATTCAATGTTTGGAGCTATTATATATTTTACTTGTCAAAATAAACTTCATTTTTTAATTTTTAATTTTAAAATTAGATTAGGATAAATTTTTGGTATTTTTCTAAGTTTCATTTTTTGATGAATACTAAAAAATTCTATATTTTAGTTGAAAACTATATTTTCTTATAAATAATTATTAATGTTAAATTGTATTTTAAATTTTTTTTAAAGTCACAATATGTAAATTATATATATAATAATACAATTTAGGTTATTTAAATCATTTTTATATTTAATTTTTATATAAATACTTAATGAACTTTTGAACATTTTCGCTTTAAAAACTCACTTTCTCGACACGTCTGTGGGATTAGCTTTAAACTTAATTTTTTCACTTCTGTGAATTGAATTTATAAAAATATACATACAAGGTTTTAATCGGTATGATATTTATAGTTTAATAATATCAACTTAATTTTTGACAAAAAATATTAGTGATAGTAATTAAAACTAATTATAGCGATTAAGGTAAAACTAATCTTAACAAGGGACAAAACCTTAAACTTAAGGGCCAAAATGATCTAGACACTTATCCAAAATCCATTTTATTCCAATATTTATACCATATACCCTCTTGGTTTAATTTTATGAGTTAATGGAACACATGTTCATGAAATTGACACATATAATAAGTTAAGTAATGAAAAGGACAAAAAAGGAACCTTCCTTACCATTAACATTTATAAAGCTTTAGAGTAAGGAAGAAGATACATAGTTTTAGTTATAAAAATTATTTTGAAAGTTAAATGATTTTTTTATCATGGTAATTTAACTTTAATTTTTAGATATGATATAATACATTAAAATCTTAACAAACACTAATGCATTTATTATTTAGTTAATAATTAAATAAAATAAATGATTCTAAAGAAATTAAAATTAAATTTAATGAATTATTATGTTAAATTATTTTTTTATATTAACATGTCATGTTAAATTTCTATGAAAATAATATATTTTAATTCCTATATTGTTTTAATATTTTTAAATTAAAATTAACTTAATAATTTCAAAATTGACATTAATGTTATTTTACAATAAATGATATTTTATTAAATGATTTAAAATTAATAAAAAACTATATTATACTAAGTTATTTTTAATTTTTAATAAATACCAAATATTTTCCATTAAGGGACCAATTTACCCTTTATAATTAACACATTGACCCATATATAGTAAAAACATTGTTAGCATGGTTCGGGTTAAAGCAGTGTTTTTGCGCGTTACATGTGCTAGTTTTAAAATTATTTTCCAACACAATAGGGTTTTTTATTTTTTAAATTACATATAATATTTATAATTAAGTGGGATTATATTTTATAATAAATATCACCTTAATTTATTCTTAATGTTAAAATTACTTAGGTTGGAAAACTAGTTACCTAAATGAAAAACCAAAATGAAAAATATAAGGAAACTTAAAGACAAAGGAACAAAATTATAAAAATTCACTTATTTTTTGTGTTGGATATTTTTATCAACCATAATTTAAATTTAATTCATTATTTTCCAGTTTTTTAATCACGTGAGTTAAGGGAGGCCTCCCAATTGTGATTACATTTTGATATTTATAAGAATGTCATTCCTCCACTATAAAAAGGAACTCACCCCTCCCACTTTCTCACACCTATCAAGCCCTTTGTCAAGAAAAAAATCAAATAAAATAATATCCAAAAATCCATCACCTAATCCTATAATCCTCATCTTGCACATAAAGCAAACCAAGTAATCCCTTTGGTGTAAACCAAAAGAAGTTACTCAAAAAAGTGGTAACATTCTTCAACGTGCTTTTATGTTTTATTTATCTTTCCACCCATTGATTTATTATTATTCCATGATTATATAATAACACCATTATCCTAAATATACTTATATGTTTTTATGTTAATGTTTCTACCTACACCTACACACACTTCCATCAAATGGGTAACGAACTTACCGTTTGTGTACGACAAACTACCACCTCGCGAAATGATGATTGTTCATTCTTCCTTTACCACCTCTCATCGTGGGAATTATGATGTAAATATTATTTGTATGTGTTATATATTTTATTTATAATGTATTTATAATTATTTAATTTTTATACAACACATAACTTTATGCTTTCCATTTTGTGGGAATGTGATAACATTGTTTGTGGAAGTGTGGACTACCGCCTCCTCAAAGCATGTGATGCATTCACACATTACATGGAATGTATCAAGGATGGTTTTAATTAAAAATATGTGAAAAAATGATATATATATATATATATATATATGATATTAATGACATAATTAAATTTTTTTTAAATATAATATATCATTTTATTTATTACCCTTTTCACACACTAAAAAAAAGTGTCGCATAGGCTGGAATTTATGGATTTATAAATAGATGCTTCCCTTTAATAATATCTACTTCATTATGCCTTCCTGGTATGATGATATGTACTTACTATGAAGATTTTACAGATTATAGATTTCAAAATGATGAAATATGGATTTTATTGAAGACTTAAAGTTCCTTTATTTTTAATCAGTATGTGTTTTTTCTTTTATATCCATGTAACCACTTTCATTTTTTTTCTAGTGTAGTATCATTACACCTCGAGAATGCCTTTTAACTCTAATAAATTATTCAATTATATGGTTTTTTAAACCATCCCATGTCTCACCTTTCTAAAAAAACACTAAAAAGTGATAACATCGTTTGTGGATGAGTGGACTACTGCCTTCTCAACGCGATGTGATTCCTTTTACATCACAAGAATTATATATATAAGTATATATGATTAAATAAAATTGTAGTTATGATATAATTATCATTATGTAAATATATAATTTTACTTATTTTCTTTCCATAATGATCATTGAAAAATAGGAATGTTACTCATGCATATGTATGGCCTACCGTCTCCATGATTATAACGTTGGTTCGTTTTTCATAACCATATTTCATGTTTGGTTTTAAAAGTATAATTGATGTATAAATATTATAATTATGTCATGATTATTATTATTATTTATATTTTTATAGAATTACCCCATTTACCATAGTCATCCTTCCAAATTCATTTTTAACACATGAACCGAATTTGATCAAAACACCTGGTGTAAACTTAATTGTTTAAGTATTTGTATAAAACATTGTAATAAGAGAATTAAAAGTAATAATAGAACTGAAAAGGTTATTAATCAAGTAAATAATTAACACAAGTTTACTATTCATGAATATAATGACACACATTAAAAGTTGGACTCAAGGTCAGGGATTTTTCTCTCACTTTTTCTTCCATGAGGCATACACCATTTTCACCATTTATTTCTTTTATATGGTGTATATACTAACCTTTGACATTTTATATCATGAATATCTATATTATCATGATCTCCTAAGTTTAATTTGATGTTATACCATAATGGCTATTATGATTCAAATTTTTCAAAGTGGTATGGTATACTTTGGACTGTTTAAAGATTATTTTCCTCAAGAATGTTTTAATCATCTATCAATGGTATTTCCATTCATCAACATCAAAAACCCTTGTTATTGCTTATACTACACTAGGGAATTATTAATAAATTCATATTATTTATCCAATATAGATATTTTATGATATTTTACATTGTTTATTAATTAAATTGATTATTTGATATATGAGTAATGCTTTGGATGGGTATGACATGGGTGGGGACCGGTTATAGATAGCCCCTCAATGCATCTATAGTCTCGTGGGATGAAATTAGTTAGTGAAAAAAAACTTCAAATTTATTTTAAAAGAACAATATACCGGTATGATATGGGTTGGGGACTGGTTAATTTAATCCCCTCTATGCATCGATAATCTCATTAGATGAATCATTTGTCCAAATTAGATGGGTTTTTACCCGATATGATAAATTGTCTTAAGAAAGGTCTTAATGGTAATGGTACCATATAACTAGGAAACATAGCATCAAATAATAAATAATTTCCTTTATTTAGATTTAGTTATTATTTATCAATGATATTTTTTTCTTTGGTATTATATATGGATTCATTTCATTATTAGTTTATTAATTAAATGGCATATGTTTCAGTTATCTAACTTTACATATTGATTATGACTTATCCAGTTGTTTAAATGGAAATTTTGTTTAGTTATTTACCTTTACATATTTATTATTCTTATTTAATCTTGATTACTTCCATTTTACTTACCCTTACTGAGTATTTGATCTCACCGTTATTATGTTTCATTTCCCCAGGTTATGATGAGGAATCCTTTAAATGAGTTTTAAGGATGTTGAGATTTTACTTGTGTTGTGATTTATTTTATTTTCCCAATGTATTATGTATATCATTTATGTAATATGGTTTTCCAAAACTATTAAATTGTTTGGTCCTTTTGGATTTTATTCCTTATAATCATGCCAATGTAATAAAATAATGCACCATATCTAGGATTCTAGGGTCGGGGCGTTATAGTTGTATTAAAAAAGGAAGTTTAACAAAAACCTTGGAAACTATATTTAGAAAACTTAGATTATGTAAAATAAACCTAAGATATACTTTGATTATAAGTATAGAATAAAATATTATAATTTTTGTAAGTTAGATATTATGTGAGTCTTCCTAGAAATACATCTCTATTGGGATACTACAAGTGGATGTGATTCTGGAATAGATATACCTAGGGGTAACAGCTCCAACAATGTGTGTTGGGCCTGACTTAGCATAACCTGGTACACAATAATAGACCTTAATTCACACTTGGTTTGGCACTCATATGGGATATACTTAGGATGATTTTCATTTTCTTTACAAACCATTATGAAGGATTTGAAAGTAAAGATATCACCTATGAAACCATGTTTGCGATTATAAGATAAGATACACATAAATTTTTCAATTTATGTTATGGGATTATAAATTATGTTACATAAAGTTATGATCTAATACAGTATATGTCATCATTTAGAAATGGTTCCTTGTAGAAGGAATTTAAACCTCACCAATTAACGTGATCCAAAGAGTAATAAGGATCGTATCTTTTATGGTCTTAAGATAATATTTCAAATGTAATTATTCTCCCAACCATTATCATCATATGAGGACATAGTATCATGTGCTAATGAGATAGAGAAATAATTATCTAATCATTATATATTTTGAGGTAAGCATGAGAACAAGATGAAAAGTGGGAAAAAGATAGATAAAGGGAAGAATAGAAAGAAGTATTTTCCCACATGTAATAATTGTGTAAATAATCACCCTAGTCCTTGCTTAAAGGAATGGTATTTTTCTACAATTTTGGAGAGAAAGGTAATAGTTCTTTTGATTTCATGAATAAGAAAAAGGTTCATATTTTATAATGATTCGACTGTAATGAGGTAGGACACTATGCAAATCAATGTCTCAAGTGTCAAAGGAATATAACCCAAAAGAGACTAATGGATAAGGGTCGAGATTATACTACTACCACAGATAAAGAGTAATTATTAATTTTTTTATGTTTGGATTCAATAATTTTGTCATTTTAATATTTTATCAATGATGTACTGGTTATAAGAATTATGGAATATATGAGGATTGTACTACAGTACTTTTTCATTAAGGATTTGAGATCATATGTTGAATGGTACCAAGAAAAGTGATTTGGTAGAAAGTTAAAAAATTTGTAAAACACATGGTCAAGGGAAGGATAACCCTTAATATGTTCCTGGTACTGGGATAATGATTTTGGAATAAAGATATTATTTATTTGGATAAAGTAAATTGGATAGTACTAACTACCTTAGAATTGATTAATGGTTTTTTGAAAAGGTGGTTTATGCCATCATTGATGGATTTTACAACTCTTTTGTAATAACGTGTGTTTTACTTAAGTAATAAGGAGGGATTCATGTTTTCAATAAGGTTTTATGGAAATTCAATTTATTACCATATTTCAAGAGAATACATGGTGAAGGTATTCACATGTTTGGAATGTGACAATTTAGAGCTACTTTATGTTGATTAAATGATAATGATAAGTTTATTTTGGAAATTTAGTGAACTTTATTACAAAGTTTTGGATCATAATATTTTTTTAAATTTAACCATTTATGAGATTATTTAAGTTGAACTTTGGATGTGTTTTTTTCAATAATAGTATTTTCAAATATCAAATGCTAGATTACCAAGATCAGGTTTAAATTGTTAGGACGTAATTTAATTAAGGTATGGATAATGTAACACCCCAATAATTTTCAATATTTTCCTTTTATAATAAATTTAGTTTTTGTTTCTAGCATTATTTATACAAAAATTTAATCTTACGCTACACACAACGTTGAGTTAGCGTGTGCTACATGCAAAACTGAGTTTTACTGCCTTTTTATGGAAAACCTTTTTTAAATACAATTTTTGGCACTTTTATAAATTTTATTTGTCAAAATAAACTTTATTTTTGAATTTGTAATGTCAAAATTGGATTATTGTGTATTTATGGTACCTTTCTGAGAAGTTTCATTTTTTTATGAATAGTGAAAAATACTGTATTTTAGTTGAAAACTGTCTTTTCATCTAAATAATTATTAATGTTAAATTATAATTTAAATTAGTTTTAAATTAAAAATAGATCAGTTATATATATATTAATTCATGGTAGGTCATTGGAATCATTTTTATATTTAATTTAGATATAAATACTTAATGAACTTTTGAACATTTTCACTTTAAACCCCCCATTTTCTCAACATGTCTATGGGATTAGATTTAAACTTAATTTTGTCACTCTTGTGAATTGAATTTGGAAAAAATCATATACAAGATTTTAATAAGTATGATATTTATATTCTAATAATATCAACTTAATTTTTTACTTATAATATTAGTGAAAGTAATTAAAATTAATTAGAGCATTTAACATAAAATTAATCTTAACAAGATACTAAACCTTAAACTTAAGGGCCAAAATGGCCTAGAAACTTATCCAAAATCCATTGGATTTCAATATTTAGACCATATCCCATCTTGGTTCTAATTTTATGAGTTACTGGGACACATTTTCATGAAAGTTACATATATAATAAGTTAAGTAAGGAAAAAGATAAAAAAAGGAACTTTCCTTACCTTTAACATTTATAAAGATTTAGAGTATGAAATAAGCTACATAGTTTCAGTTATAAATTTTATTTTGAAAGTTAAATAATTTTTTTTTTATCATGGTAATTTAACTTTAATTTTTAGAGATGATATAATACATTAAACTCTTAACAAATGCTAATGCATGGATTATTTAGTTAATAATTAAATAAAATAAATGATTCTAAAAACATTAAAAGTAAAGTAAATTTAATGAATTATTGTGTTAAGTTGTTTTTTTATATGAACATGTCATGTTAAATATTTTTTAACTTAATATATTTTAATTATAATATTGATTTTATATTTTTAAATTAAAATTAAGTTAATAGTGTCAAAATTGACATTAATGTTATTTTATAATAAATGATATTTTATTAAATTATTTAAAATTAATTAAAATATTATCTTATACCAAGTGATTTTTAAGTGTTAATAAATACCAAATATGTTCCATTTATGGACCAATTTACCTTTTATAAATAACATATTTACTCATAGAGAGTAAAAATATTGTTAGCACAGTCCTCGTTAAAGTAGTGTTTTTACATGTTATATGCACTTGTTTTAAAATTAATTTCCAACACACATGGGATTTTTATTTTTTAAATTAGATATAATATCTATAATTTAGTGTGACTATATTTTCTAATAAATATCACCTTAATTTATTATTAATGGTTAAATTACTTAGGTTGTAAAACTAGTTACCTAAATGAAAAACCAAAATGAAAAATATAAGGAAACTTAAATACTAAGGAACAAAATTATAGAAATACACTTATTTTTGTGTGGTGGAGATTTTTATTGACCATAATTTAACTTTAATCCATTATTTTCCCATTTTTTAATAACATGAGTTAAGGGAGACCTCCCAATAGTGAATACCTTTTGGTATTTACAAGAATGTCACTCCTCATCCACTATAAAAAAGTGTGCATCCCTCCCACTTCCTCACACCTATAAAGCCCATTGTCTCACCCAAAATCTACTCAAATAATCTCTAAAAATACCTCCCCTAATCATATAATCCTAACCTTTTTCATAAATCACACCAAAGAATCCCTTTGGTGCAAACCAAAAGAAGTTACCCGAAAAAAAAAGGTAACATTATTCAACATTCTTTTATATTTTATTTGTTTCTCCACCCCTTAATTTATTATTGTTAAATTATTATATAATAAAAAAATTATCCTAAATATTCTTGGATTTTTTTATTTTAATTTTTCTACCTACACCTATACACTCTTCCGTCAAATGGGTAACGAACTTGTCGTTCGTGTATGGTGAATTGTCGCCTCACAAAATGATGATTGTTCGTTCTTCCTTTACCACCTCTCATGGTGGTAATTATGATGGAAATACTATTTTTATATGTTATATATTATAT
The DNA here is from genome assembly GCA_963277665.1 of Viscum album. Classification (NCBI taxonomy): domain Eukaryota; kingdom Viridiplantae; phylum Streptophyta; class Magnoliopsida; order Santalales; family Viscaceae; genus Viscum; species Viscum album. Next base: position 325,178,806 of record OY728127.1, read on the forward strand.
TTGTAATTTATTTATACTTATTTACTTTTTATACACCATATACCTTTTTATTTTCCATTTTGTGGGAATATGATAACATTGTTTGTGGAAGTGTGGACTATCGCGTCCTCAAAGCGATGTGATACATTCACACATTACATGGAATATAATAATAATGGTTTTAATTAAACATATGTGACATAAATTAAATATATATTATATTCATTACATAATTACCTTTCTTTAAATATAATATATCATTTTCTTTATTACCCTTTTCACACACTAAAAAATTGATAACATCATTCATGGACGAGTGGACTACCACCTCCTCAATGTGATGTGACTACTTTTACATCACAAGAATTATATATATAATTATATATGATTAAATAAAATGTTATTTTTGATATAATTATCATTCTTTAAATATATAATGTTACTTACCTTCTTTCTATAATGATCATTAAAAAATGGGAACGTTACTCATGAGTACGTACAGCATACCATCTCGATGATTGTAAAGCTATTTCATTTTTCATAAACATCATTCATGATTAGTTTTAAAAGTATAATTGATGTATAAATATTATTATTATTTTTTTATTATTATTTTTTATATGTTTATATAATTATCTCTTTGACCATAGTCTACCTACCAAATTCATTTTTAACACATTAACCGAATTTGGTCAAAACACTTAACGTAAACTTAATTGTTTAAGTAGTTGTATAAAACATTGTAATAAGTGAATTAAAAGTAATAATTAACTTTAAAAATATTTTTAAGAAATTAAATAATTAACATAAGTTTATTATTCATGAATATAAAGACACACATGACAATTCGAACTCAATGTAAGGGATTCTTATCTCACTTTTTCTTTTGTGAGGCATAGACCATTTTCACCACTTATTTATTTTATATGGTGTATATACTATCCTTAGACATTTTATATCGTGAATATCCTTATTATCATGATATCCTAAGTTTCATTTAATGGTATATCATCATGGGGATTATGATTTAAATGTGTTAAAGTGGTATAGGGCACTTTAGAAGGTTTAAAGATTATTTTCCTCAAGAATGTTTTAATGATATTTCAATGGTATTTCCATTCATCAACATCAAAACCCCTTGTTTCTACTTATACTCCATTGGGGAATTATTTATAAATTTGTATTATTTATTCAATATGGATATTTTATGATAAGGTACATTATTTATTAATTAAATCGATTGTTCGATATATGAGGAATGCTTTGGATAGGTACGATATGAGTGGGGCCCGGTTATAGATAGTCCCTCGATGCATTGGTAGCTCATGGGATGAAATAAATTTGAGAAAATCCCTTCAAATTTGTTTCTGAGTATAATAGACTGGTATGGTATAGTTTGGGTACTAGTTAATCTAATCCCCTCGACACATAGTTAGTCTCATGATACAAATCATTCGGCCAAATTAGATGGGTTTTTACCCAGTATGCTAAGTCGTCTTATGAAAGGCCTTGACGGTAAAGGTACCATGTACCTATGAATAATTGTGTCCAATAATCAAGAATTCCCTTTATTCATATTCAATTATTATTTATCCATGATATTTTTTATTTGACATTATATATGGATTCATTTCATTCTAAATTTATTAATTAAATGGAATGTGTTTTAGTTATCTAATTTTCCATATTGATTAAGCCTTATCCAATTATTTAAATAGAAATTTTGTTTAGTTATTTACCTTTCCATATTTATTATTTTTATTGAAATGTGTTTACTTATATTATACTTACCCTTACTGAGAATTTGATCTCACGCTTATTATATTTCATTTCCCTATGTTATGAAGAGGAATCTTTTGAATGAGTTTCAATGATGCTGATATTTTACTTATGTTATGCTTTATTTTATTTTTCCAATGTATTATGGGTATCCTTTATGTAATATGGTTTTACAAAATTGCTAAATTATTTAGTCCTTCAGTATTTGATTCCTTGTAATCATTTCGATGTAATAAAATAATGTACCAGCTTTAAGATTCTAGGGTCGGTACATTACATCAAGTGTTTGATTAATCTTCCAAATGGTTTTTATTATATAGATTTAATTAATCAAGGATGTTTTGGTCTTCCGACTGGTTTTTCAATTTAGACCTAATGTAATTTTTTGTTCCTTAAGAGATTCAAAGTGATTTAAAATTTCATAACCTATGAATATGACTTATAAACATATACATATATATGTATATATATATATATATTCAATTTTGTACATATTCACACAAGGTTGTGTGAATATGTGCATTAGGACAAGGGGTATTTATATATATATATATATATATATATATATATATTAAGGTTCATGTGAGTTTAAGTTTAAGAATGGTTTTTTACTTTGAAGTTATGTATTAAAAGTGGTTTTTGGAAATAACTAATAGTTCTTTTGAAATATTGAGGTTTGGTTGAAACTTTGAAATGATTTATTTAAAAGTAAAGAACCATTATTAAGGTATTCTCTTAAATTATGGAACTTGGATGTGTTTTAAATGTGTGATGTGTGGTGTGCACCTCATAATGGTATTTTGTATGGTTTATGTTTTGTGGAAAGGGAAAAGGATTGAACTTAAAAGGGAACTCAGAGGTGAGAAAGTGAATTTCTTGTTTTAGTATAAAACGTATGATATTTATGCATATAGTAGTTTGATAAACTCACCCCAATTTATATATCATAGGAATCCTTGGTTATATATGATGTAAGTCTAGGTACACATGTTTCACTATCTTAGTATTACACTTTAGTCGGTGGCCCTGAGTTGACTAGGTTTGTATTGTGGTATTTTCCCCTCGGTTAGGCTAGGTAGATCACCACCATGTGTTAAGAGCAAACTCTTTGGTATCTGAAACTGGTCATTCTTTATTGGTATTTTTTATCACTATCCTGGAATGTCTTGAATAGCTCTTAGGATCCCTGATGGTTGTTTTAAATGTATTTTATTTTCCACCTTTGTGATGCTATTTTGAAATGGGTTCCAATAACATGTTTTTTCAGCTAAGACATTACATTATCACATTTTTTCATTATTATTAGTTTACTAAAAATATTTCATCCTTTGGTCACTATTTTATAAATAAAAATGGTAGTGATTTTATAGATTATTAGTTTACTACTTATTTTGAAAATAAATGAAAACCTTATTTTTACCTATATGTATTTTCAAACTAGCATGTACTGTAGGCCATTTCCATGTATCGAAGTAAATATTTTTAGACTAGTATAAAATGGTTTTCCATTTAAATGTAAGGCATGTGAGATCAATCTATTTTGTCATCCCTACTGAGCATCTTGATTATCACACCTACTTATTCATTTCAGTTACAAGTTAGCTTTTTGTATTTGGACCATTAACAGAGCGAGCTTATTCTGAGGTTGGTGGTGATTCTTGAGGTTATTGGGAGGTATGTTTAGTTTTTTTTTTTACTTTCACTTCCATTTTTAATATGATTTATTCTGTTCTTATTTTTTTACAATTTGTTATTGTAGGTTAAATCATTCCCAAATGAGTTAATCTTGATTCCCAACACTAGTTGCGAGCCTAAGGTGATCGGGAATGCCCCTTAGGCTATGTCATGGTCTAAATCAGGTGTCATTTGAGGAATGACCTAGGTTGATTCATGAAATTAAATCATAAGAAAATTGTATTATTAATATTTTTTATGTGTAAGAGTATATGAAAAATCAATCTGGTGTGCGGTGTACTTGGTCTAACCTAATAAGAAGATTTTAAAGGTTTTGCGGCCTTTAAAAACATGTGTCTGGGGATAAAAAACATGAAAAAGACCTCTGATTATCATGAAATCAAACTAAAAAATCATGGAGTGATTTTTGAAATATTGGAGCTGGCAGAACATCAATCTGAGAAGTCTTTTTATCAAAATTATTAGAAACACACTTTTAGTGTTTTAAAACACTAAAATGTGAATGTAGCAGTCAAAATCATAGAAAAAAAATGTTTTAATGGAATAAAATCATAGTCTATCCATATTTGTATTTTTTGACATGTATAAGGAGATGAAACATCAATCTGATCTGTGGTGTGTATAGAATGACCTAATAAGCAATTTTTAAAGGTCTGATGGCCCTTAAAAACATGTTTCATGGGGTCAAAAACACACAAATGACCTTTGATTTCCATGAAATAAGACAAAAATAATCATAGAGTGATTTTTGAAATGTTAAAGCTAACGGATCATCGATCCGAAGTGTCACTTTCTCAACTTATCCAGAAACGCACTTTTAGTGTTTTAAAACACTAAAATGTGTGTGTGATGGTCAAAACCATATCCAATTTCCTCCAAATGATGTGAAATCATAGAAAAATTGTCTTTTTATTATTTTTTACATGTAAGTGTAGATTAAATGTCAATCCAAGGTGTGGTGTGATTGGAATGACCTAATAATCTATTTTAAAGTTTTAATGGCCTTTAAAAACTTCTATCGAAGGGTCAAAAGCACACAAACGACCTCTGATTACCATGAAATTAGTCAAAAACAACCGTAAAGTGATTTTTGAAATGTTAGGTCTAGTGGAACATCAAGCTGAGGTGTTGTTTGATCGGTATGATTAGAAACACACTTTTAGTGTTTTAAAACACTAAAATGTGAATGTGATGGTAAAAATTATAAAAAATGATATCATAATGATGTTAAGTCATAGGAAAATCGTATTTTTATTATTTTTTATGTTTATGAGTAGATTAAATGTCAATATGACATGCAATGTTCTCAAACTTCCCTAATAAGAAGTTTCTAAAATGTTGGTCGGAGTGGATACTCAAGAGGGGGGTGAATTGAGTTCCAATTAAAAATTTCTGTTAAAAACTTTATGGATAAGAAAACCCCCTTTTAAAAAAAATGGCCCATTTAATTAAGGTAGTATAAATGTAAATATTCAATTGGTCAACATGTTTCTCAAAGGGTGATTAATCCTCAGATAAATTAGTGTAGAACACCAATTTAACTTTTGAAATAGGTTTACTGAATTAAAAAAATACACACACTAACCAAAACTAACTATCAAAGTGTAATAAAAACAGTTTTATGTTTTAGCAAATATATGCAATGAATAAAATAAAACAGAGTATATGAGGTTTTGCACAACAATGTAAACAAGAGGTTCAGTCTCAAGCCGAGACCTAGTCCTCTCCACTTGGTGATCACCTACCACTAAGCAGTTTATATTAATAAACTTGATACACATCCTGTATTGGGATTTACAACAGTTTTCACAAACTTTACAAGGAACACACCCTCTACCACAGTTCTTCATGGGAAATACAAACAACACATACCACACACGATCTCTTCCACGGTTATGTGTGGGAAACAAAAATAGGTGAAGATTGATGTGAGGATATTCAGTATCCTCCATTTCAAGCGCAGGAGATAGTGTGTTAAATAGATTGACACACTTCTCACAGATGTAAAAGAAAGAAACACAATATAGTGGTTATGATGAGAAAGATTTTAGAAGGACCTATGTGTTTTTAGTTTAGATCTTGACTCCTCAGAGTGAAGAATTTGATGTTGGAGTATTTTTATGAAACTTGTCTTCAAAACAGAGTGTTGGCACTCCAGGATCTTTCAGTGTTCTTCTTATGGTGTTTGATCAAGAGTTGATGCACCACAGAAGTCAGGAATGATTTTATCCTAGAATAATCTTCGTGAAGCTTGTGAGTCATTTTATGTTGATGCTGGATGAAACGGATTTTTGATCTTGCGAGTAAGTTCTATCACACTTCTCATGCAACACCTTTCTTCGTGTCTACGTCTATGTTTCTCACTTTGTTTGTATCCTCTATTTTTTTCTTATTTCATGGTCTTCCCTTTTTATATTTGAGTTCTGACAATGGGAATAAGTAGATCACGTACATTATTTCTCGTACCTCGTATTTTCCATGGTATTGTCTCCTGAAATGTTTACACTCAGTATTAATTGATTTCAGATCATTTATTTTATCAAAAATGACCATTATAATGATATTGAGAAATTGAAAAAGTATGAAAGAGTAAGCGTCGATGGACTGGTAACGGTAGCCTTCATATCAGTAGGCTTCAACTGTAGGTGCACATCGGCAATCTCCAACTGTAACCTTTAATAGTATGCTCACACCAGTAACCATGTAGTGATGACCTTATTGCGGTAACCTTGTAGTGGTAACCTTATAGGTGTACCCTTGTAGTGGTAACCTTGTAATAGTGACTATGTAGTTGTAACCTTGTAACGGTAACTACTTGAAGCGGTAACCTTGTAACAGTGACTATGTAGTTGTAACCTTGTATTAGTGACCTGTGTACTTAGATAAATTATGCACTATAAGCTTAACTAATCAAGCAGTGAGATTGAGAGTATATGAAAATTACTCTATAGAAACATAAAATGTTATTAAAACATAATTAGCATAGAATGAAGACATGGTTCTCACTTAAATGAAAACAGGATTTGGGATTATCAAAATATGATTTGGGATTATAAAAATATGATTTGGGATTATAAAAATATGATTTGGGATTATCAAAATATGATTTGGGATTATCAAAATATGATTTGGGGTTATCAAAATAGGTGAGTCCAACATTCTCCCCCTTTTTGATAATCACAAATTATGGCATTTAATCATTAGATTTAAGAGTTTTGAATCAAGGTTAAACACATCTACTAATGTCAGTGAATCTTTATCCCCTTTAATATTTTCTCCCCCTTTGTGATTAACAAAAATCATACATAACAAAAATAGAGAAAATAGATGGTTTGTATTGATGAAACAGTAGTACAAGAGACAAAAAATACATCAATCCCTATCAGGAAAGACATTCTACATTCAATCCACATTAGAGATGTCCATAAGAGATTTGTCCTTGGAAACTGAGGATGCAGGTGCTGAAGGTGGAGGGATAGGCCAAGGGATGTAAGTTAGCAGTGTGGGAGGAGCAGCCATCGAGGCATCACCATACCTATAATGAGTAGATCTCTGAGTAATCATTGGGGTCAGAATTCTGATGTCCTGGGCAAGAGTCATCAAAGGAGCAGCACTAGTGGAACCTGAAGTAGCTGAAGAAGCAAGCAGAGCAAGAGGAACTATGATTAGACTGCAGTCCACATGTAGGAAAGGCAAGAGAAGATTCCTGAAGTCCATAATTATATTTCCACCTCTATCCATAGAAGAAATAAAATCATCCTTATTCTCCATAAATTTCTCCAAAGTAGGGGTCAATTCTATGAGTTTGCTAACCTGGTCCTTAAAGGCCTGAGTGATAGGTGGAATCCTTAAGTTTTCTAACAGAAACTTTAAGTGGCCATCCATCTGATGTTTGATGTACACTCATTTGTAGTAGAAGTAAACTTGATCCTTGATGTACTTCTAATAATGAGCAGCTTCCCTTAAATAGTTGCCCACAAGTTTATGAATTTCCCTGGTGATGGAAATGACCTGAGAGTCTGAGGTATTAGCACCAGAGAATTTTTCAACTTCTTCTCTGACAATGGTCCTGAAATCTTCAATGTCAATTAGAGGGTAGGATGAAGTGGAAGCAGATGCAGCTATAGGAGATAGAGAGATGGCCATTGTCTCCTTGAAAGTTTTTTTCAGCCCACTAATTAGTCTTTTGACATCATCATATTGCCCTTTCACATGTTTTTCCATATATTTCTTAAAATATTCAAACACTATGACCATTTTTTGAACTATACTTTTGACATATGCAAGGTCTCTATCCACCTGAGTCCTTGAAGCCATATAAGCATCTAATTTGGCAATAGACTGTTTCACTGAATCCATAGACTCTGCCAACTCACTGATTTGACTCTGGCATTGCCTTACTTCCTGGAGCAGAGTAGATTGAATACTGAAGTGAATTTTGGCTAAGTCAGATGCTAAGTGCTCATGAGCTAGAGCAACAGCCTTTTCCACCTCTGAGGACCTATCCCTATACACTTTTTGTAGGTCGGATTTCAGGGATTCAAGATATACCTTTCTAACAAAGTCTTCAGGGAAAGGTTTTTTGAGGGAAAAAAGTGAAGTTTGGAACTGAGGGTCTTTTGATAGGCCTCTCATCTTCTGAGTCATCATAGTCTAGACCCAACACTATAAATCTAGGGTCCTCAGACCAGCCTTCAATCTCATGAAAAATATCAACTAAGCCTATAGCAACAGGTTCCTCCCCCTCAATGGGAGCAACCTCTTGATCGGCCACATTCATTTCCTCCAGTCCTCCTTGATCAACTACAACATCAGGAAGGTCCACTTCCACTTCTTCCTCAGAATATTCAACCACTTCCAAAACAGGACCAGCCTCAACTGAATTAGCAGCTTCTTCTTCCACACTTTCTACTCTTTATGTATGTCCTATTAAAGGACTAAGACTTAGACATTCCTCTTCTTTTTCAGCAACAGATGTCTTAAGGTCAGCATGACTTGATTCAGAGTCGTCATCCTCATATGAGGTATCTCTAACTTCTCTTAAGACAATTTCAGCCCCTTCTTCTTCATTGGTTTCCTTATCACTGTCCCTTAGGATAGATTCCCTTCTAGGTAATCTCTTTGGTGGGTTAGGCTCACCAAAGGATACAGTAGTCGCACGAGGATTGGAGGGAAGGTCAGGGTCACTCCTGTCATCTATAGGAGATTCTTCTCTTTCTTGCACAGCAGCAACTTCTTCTTCTTCATCTGAATAAGCAGGCTCTACTTCATCAAACTTAAGACCAAGGTCTCTCTTATTCTTAGGCCTAGTAGGATGAGTCATAGGATTAAACTATTCATACACCTTAGCCCCATCATTCACCCATCTCCTTAGCCATGGATTCCAGTTAATCTTCATCAGCTTGCAGATCAATTTGGTGATGCAATGGTTATCTTGTACAACAAAAATTTCCTCCTTATCTCTAGCAACTCCTTTCACTTTCAACATAAGAGATATCATCTTGGCATGGAATAGGGAATTATATTTGGAACTAGGATTCGTCATGTATTCAAGTTGAATCATCAAAATCCTACATAGGTTGATCTTATGTCCATGATTCAGAAAATACAGTATGAATATGTCCTGATACTTTAAAACAGCGAATTCCCCTCTCCTGAGACTTATCACATGCTAAACAAATTTGAAAAGCAGCTTATCCTCTCCTGCCATTTCAGCAGCAATGACTTTCCTAGGAATTTCATTCCCTGTCAACTCAACTAAGGATTCTTAATAGCAGAAGAACTCACTAGTGGGAGGCACCACTTTTGAGTAATAGTCATAAATTCCTTCATGAGGAATCCTTAAGCATTCAGCCCACTCATAAGAGGATAAACTTACATTTACTCCATTTACTCTGGAAGTCATTCGGTGCTCATCCTCAGATTGTTCAAACTTGATGTATTCATAAAACTCCTTCACTAACTTCAGGTAATAGGGTCCATTGTTGTATGAAAAACATTCAACCTAGCCCTGGGTTCTAGTACCTTAAGTACTAACGACCGTCTTGACAGCAGACACTCTGAACTTAACTCCTTCTCAGCTACTATCTCCCTCTTCGATAAATGCAGGTTCAGCATCTTTTCCACTGTCTATGTAATGACCTGAAATTTTGAATAAAATTTGTTTCCTAACTTGGTGTGTTATTTTATTTTATACTCAACAAAACTATTTCATTTAATAAAATTATTATAATTAAAATAAGACTGTTGGGTTTCGACTTTTATATGGTCGTTGGTCAATATGGTTGTTGGAAACTAAATGTTGCGATTATTGTCTATAAATACAAGTAATCTTGGTTAATTAATATAGAAAGGAGATTCGATGGCCTCATCCAGCAGTCTCAGGCTGATCGAAGCCCATCTGATGGAACTCGAGAAGGAGGTAGCACCTTTGGGCTTTGTCCTGGACCAAACCCAAGCCGAACTTCATCGTGTGAACCTGGAACGGAATCGCCTTCGCGAGAAGTTCAAGCTAATAGAAATCACTACTTGGTAAATGTTGGCCGAGCCGCCCCAAGATTTTATCACCCTAGCACACCTTACTCTTAGTTCATATGCTGGTGTTATAAGGGTCTATGTAACGAGACCATAACTACCTTGTGTAATCCTTTGATTTAAATAAAAATTTTGATTTCTTCTTATGTTGAAGTTTGTGAATTTTTGGGATTTTTCTGAAACAATTGAATTTTCAGTGAATAGTGTTTTTATTTAAAAATTAAATTAAAAATATTTATAAAATTATTTTCATAAAATTGAGTTCATTTTTAAAATCAGAGCATCGATATTTGGTTAAGGTGAAATTTTGGGATTTTTCTGTGAAAGTTGAATTTTCCGTGAATAGTGAAAATACAGTTTTTGAGTTTCGGGTGTTTAATGACATCATTAAGGATGTAATAATTATGAAATAATTCTGGTTGACTTATTAATAGTAATATAAGGTATGAGGTTTCCCAAGTGGCTAATACCATGGGAAAATACCATGGGAATGCCCATGGTTTTTCCAATACCACTGATGAGGTGTCCCTTGGCAATTAATGCTTTGTCCCCTCACTTATCCTATAAATACCAAGACTTTCCCTCATTAATTTCATTTCAAAATCCTCCCCAACGAATTTATGGTCTCATTACCTCCCAAGGATTCCTTCCAAGGTTCCCCAAATCCCTCAAGGTCCCGACCTTCTAGTTTTAATAGTTACGTTTTAAGGTAAGGGATCCTACCTCTCTCTTTCTTTTCATGTATTCTCCTTTATGTCATTTATTTTAAGCTCCATGTTCTTATATTGGGGATGTTTTTTTATATTCATCATACTTTTATTTTCATATTCATATTATTAGAGACCCCCTATTTCTCTCGTCAATTCATTTTAATAATGTTTAAGTGGCGTCGTTAGGCTGCCGAATTTTTGTAAGAGATTCTTTCACCCTTCTCATTTTCAAGTTCTATTTTCATGTCAAGTCTTTAAAGTTACTTTTTATTATGTTGGGGTATGATATCTATATCCATCATACTATTATTTCATGTTCATATTATTAGATACCCCATCTTTCTCTCATCAATTCATTTTAAGAATGTTTAAGTGGTGTCGTTAGGCTGCCAAATTTTTGTAAGGGATTCTTTCACCCTTCTCATTTTCAAGTTTTATTTTCATGTCAAGTCTTTAAAGTTCCTTTTTATTATGTTGGGGTATGATCTCTATATCCATCATACTATTATTTTATTTTAATATGATGAGATACCATATTTGATCTCATCAATTCATTTTTTGAAGTTTTAAGTGACGTCGTTAGGCTGTCGAATTTTCATAAGAGAAATCTTATTTTTGTCTTCCTTCCATGTTTTTCATTTCATATGGTATGTCTTTCAAATTTCATTACCATGTTCTTATATCCTTTATATTTTTTCCCTCTACTATTTTATGGATCATTTATGATTGGTTGACCGATGTCCCCTCTCTTTTCAATTTTTTCTAAAAACCTGCAACATAGTTGTTATGCTGCCGAATTTTTGTCTCAAAATGTCTCTCTCTTTTTATAAAATTCTTTTATTTTATTAAGTGAATACTCAAATCTCTTTCTTATATAGGGGTATTCAAATATATATCAAAATGTTCTATTTTAATTCTGGGATTTACATACATGAAACCCGCTCTCCTTTTCCGTGGTTTTAAAATGACATAAAGATCATGTCTTAAAAGAAGTTTTTAAAATGTTATGATTATGAAATGAAACCAATTTATTTTATGATATATGGGTTATTTATGAAATTTTTGATGATTATATATGTGGTTCACATGATAATAAAGTCAAATTAAGGGTGCTCCCTTATATCTCTCCAATGCATTGGGTAAAGACTTAATCTTTAGAGATGACCATTTTAACGATACCTTGGTGAATAACTTTGGTAATTTTTTTTAATGACACCTTGGGGATGGACCTTGGTGATACAGAAATGATTGTCTAAGTTAAATGTTGTATCCACATCTTTAAGTTATGAAACACATTATTTTTATTTTGATATTCCTCGTGATCTCTTTACCATGCCTTAAAGTTATTTATCATGACTTTATTGATGTATCTCAAGTTAACATGTAAAATGTTTCTCTTGTTTCCCTTACTGGGCCTTCTGCTCACCCTTTCCTTTGATGCATGCTCACAGGTTATGAAATGCTGTAATGAACTTAGGATTAACAATTAAGAAGCCTTACAAGTGGTTTAGAATAATTTTTATGTTGTTTTCATGTATTATGATCCTGATTTCCAAGACACTATACTTTAAATATCCTCTGTTTGTAAAATGTAATGAAAAGTTATGTATTAAAAAGGCAAGATGTTATAGTCTAGATGCCACTACTCGACTCGACTCTAGGTCTCTTAGGATCAAGCGCGTCTCCTTCACCACTAACCAACGGCCTCTTAATCTAGTCATCAATCGGGAGTGGTTTGAGGTTTCAATAGAGGTTTATTTTTTGAGATTTTGAGAGTAAGAGGTTCGAAAGAGGGTTTGATGTGGATCTAAATGTGGTCTGTGTTCTATTTTTATCATTTAGGGATTGAAAAATAAATTAGATAAAATAAATAAATAATAGTAGAAAAACATTTCAGATTCCGGTTGAGGGCACACAAAATGCAAAGTCCCAGAATTCGAATGTCTGTCGATAAGGAGGTATCTGTAAGATCTAATAGTGAGGTTCAACGGTGAGGTTCTAACAGTGAGGTTCAACGGTGAGGTTCTAACAGTGAGGTTCAATGGTGAGGTTCTAACAGTTAGGTTCAACAGTGAGGTTCAACGGTGAGGTTCTAACAGCAACAGTTTATCATACCTAACTCATGTCTAATGTAATTTAACCTCTCATAATTCAAAGGATTTATGAATATATCAGCCAATTGGTGTTCAGTACCAATGAATTCAAGAGTGATATCACTTTTTGAAAATGATCTCTCAAGAAGTGATTTCTTACATCAATATGCTTTGTCCTAGCATGATATACTGGGTTTTTAGAGATGTTAATAGCACTTGTGTTGTCACAGTTTATAGAGACATGTTTGAATTGACATCTATAGTCTAGTAAAGTGTGTTTCATCCACATAATTTGAGCACAACAACTACCAGCAGCTATGTATTCAGCCTCTGCTGTAGATAATGTAATAGAATTTTGTTTCTTACTACACCATGAAACTAGTGACTTGCCTAAAATGTGACATGTTTCAGAGGTGCTCTTTCTGTCTAACTTGCAACCAGCAAAGTCAGCATCTGAATAACTTATTAAATTAAACAGTTTTCTTCTTGGATAAAATAGTCCTAAATTTATAGTATACTTGAGATATTTAAAAATCCTTTTAATAGCATTTAAATGATACTATTTGGTTTGATCCACTGATTTACCAGTTTCATTAGCATCCAACTTACAAGTGGTACTCATAGGTGTATCACTGCCTGTACTATTATCCAAACCAAAACATTTTAAAAGATCCTTAGTATATTTACTTTGATTTAAAATAATACCATTTTTATTTTGAAAAATATGAAATCCAAGGAAAATTTTAAGTTCTCACATTAAACTCATTTCAAATTCATCTTGCATCATTTTTGAAAAATCAATACATAAAGAATTTTTAGAAGATCCAAAAATTATATCATCTACATAAATTTGTACTATCAAAACATCTTTGGAAATCATTTTAATAAACAAAGTAGGATCAGCTATTCCTTTAATAAAACCTTTTGAAATAAGAAAAGAGCTGAGCCTATCATACCAAGCTCTTAGAGCTTGCTTTGGACCATATAAGGCTTTAGATAGTTTAAAAACACAATTTGAAAAATGGGGATTTTTAAAACTAGGGGTTGTTCAACAAATACATCTTCAATTATGTACCCATTTATAAATGCACTTTTGACCTCTATTTGATAAAGTTTGAAATTCAAATGAGCTGCATAAGCAAGTAGTATCCTAATGGATTCTAGTCTAGCTATAGGAGCAAAGTTTTCCTCATAGTCTACTCCTTCTTCTTGACTATATCTTTGTGAAACTAGTATAGCCTTGTTTCTAACTATATTTTCAGACTCATCAACTTTGTTCCTGAAAACCCATTTAGTGCCTATGGTCAAAGTGTCCTTAGGTCTTTCTACTAATTCCCAAACTTTGTTTCTTTCAAACTAATTAAATTCTTCTTGCATAGCCATCACCCAAAATTTATCACTGATTGCATAATTGATATTTTTAGGTTCAAGCTGTGAAAGAAAAGCTTGATGTTCAACTTGGTTTCTCAGAGAAACTCTAGTTTGTGTCCCTCAATTTAAATCAGCTACTACAGCATCTAAATGATGATTCTTAAGAGTTCTAATACCTCTAAAAAGAGTTGAACTAGACTCATCATGGTTGTCTATTGGTTCAGACTCAACGGGTGTAGATTCTGAAGGATTCCCAGAACTGGTTACTTTTACAGGAGTTTTGCTATCATTATCATTAAGATCTAGAATTGGCATATCTTCCTCAAGATATTCAAGAGAGGTTTTGGGTTCATGTGGATCAGTCTCGTCAAATTTGACATGAACTGACTCTTCCACACATTTGGTTTTCTTATTGAATACTCTATAGGATTTACTTGAGATTGAGTAACCTAGGAAAATTCCTTCATCACTTTTAGAAGAAAATTTGTCAAGATTATCTTTAGTGTTAAGGATAAAGACTTTTCAACCAAAAACTCTAAAGTAATTGACCTTAGGCTTCCTATTGTTCCAAATCTCATAAGGGGTATTCTTAAGAATCCGTCTAATCAAGAATCTATTGATAATGTAACAAGTTGTATTAACATCTTCAGCCCAAAAGTAATTTGGAAAATCATATTCATTGAGCATTGTCCTAGAAATCTCTTGAAGAGTCTTATTTCTTCTTTCTACGACTCCATTCTATTGAGGTGTTATAGGGGCAGAGAAATTGTGACTATAGCCATTGTGTGAGTAATAAGATTCAAACTCCTGATTTTCAAACTCACGACAACGATCACTTCTCAAGGTCTTAATCCTAAGTCCACTAAGATTTTCTATAGACTTGGAGTATTTGATAAAATAAGAACAAGCTTCACTTTTGTGAGCAAGAAGGTATACCCAAGTATACCTAGAAAAATCATCTACAAGAACATAAACATAGTGCTTCCCATTTAGACTTGAAACTCTTGATGGTCCAAACAAATCCATGTGAACCAAATCAAGTGGTTGAGAAGTAGAAACTTCTTTCTTTGGTTTGAAAGAAACTTTGTGTTGTTTTCCCTTTTGACAAGTATTACACACTTTGTTAAGAGGTAATTCCAGCTTAGGTGAGTCTTTAACTAAACCTTTCCTAGTCAGTTTCCTAAGTGATTGCACATTGCAGTGTCCTAGTCTTCTATGCCACAACCAGGATTCCTTATGAAATGCATTTAAACAAGAAACATTTTGCTTAGCTAAAGAATCTAAATCAACAGCATATACATTTTCATTTCTAAGAGAAGTAAATATTAAATCATTTTTAGAATTAAAAACATTACATGAATCATTTTCAAACTTGACATTAAAACCATCATCACATAACTGAGAAATACTTAGCAGATTGTATTTTAACCCATCAACAAAAAGTACTTTTGAAATTAACACAGTATTAGGGTTACCAATCTGGCCTAAGCCGACGATTTTTCCTTTAGCATTATCACCGAATGTGACATATCCACCATTAAATTTAATCAGACTTTTGAAACATGAATAGTCTCCTATCATATGTCTTGAACATCCACTGTCCATGTACCACAAGGTCTTATAGGAACTCTTTAGGCAACATCCCTGCAAAACAGATTAGGCATGGGGTAACTTTGGTACCCAGATTTTCTTGGGTCCAAAGAGGTTAGCAAGTAATACTTTAAGAACTCATACTTATCTCACAGATTTCCTATAATAAGAAGATATATTTTGAGACATAAATACTTTGTTTGGTCTTTTAGAGAATTTTTTTTCAAAAGATGGTCCAGAACTGGAACTAGTAGTGAATTGTCCAAATTTTGGAATAAATTTAGTTTTAATGATCCTTCTCAATCCTGACTGATATCATAGACCAGTTGTATATTTTGGGGCAATCTATTTTCCTAGAAACTAAGTCAAGGTATCTCTACTGGAAACTTCTCAAGATCTCTCTTTAATTACTCATTTGATAATTTTAGTTCAGTATTTTCTTTTAATAGTTGAGTACATTTTTCTTCTTCAATATCCATATCAGATTTATAATTTGCATTTAAAGCATGTTGTATTTTAAATAGTTTATATTTACCCTTGATCTTATTAAAGTTATCCTCAAGCATTCCACAGTATTCAAATAGTTCATCCTTAGTCATATTTTTATAATTGTTTGATTCACCTTCATTCCCAGAATAATAATCATTAGGCATAGGGGAATTGGGTGTTACCTCAGATGTTTCTGTCATGAAACATAAGTTGGCATGATTGTTTTGTTCACTATCAGAAGAATTAGATCCACCGGAGCTGTCTTCGAAAGTACTCTAAGTAGCTTTCATAGCCTTTTTATAATCTTTTCCCTTATCTTCATATTTTTTCTTAAATTTCAGATTGGGGCAGTCTGCCTTCACATGACCTTTTCATTTTCACTCATAACAGATTATTTCATTTGAGTTGTTATTCCATTTTCTATCTTTCTTCCATTGTCCTTTACTATCATACTTTCCCTTGTAGTTTTACTTCCTAAAGAATCTCTTCTTTTGGTAGAATTTTTTGAACCTTCTAGCAAGATGAGCCATCTCCTCATCACTGTCTGAGTCTTCACCTGTGGAAGTGTCTATAGTAGCTTGAAATTTTTCTTTATCCTTGTTCTTTGAGGTAGTAGTCTTAAATGCTACAGATTTCTTCCTTAGTTCTTCATCTACTTCTTGATTCACCTTAAGCTCTTATTCATACATCATAATCTTTCCAATTAGTTCCTTCACTAGTAGTTTTCCTATGTCACAAGATTCTCAGATAGAAACAGAAGTCTCTCTCTATATATTAGGTAGGCATCAAAGCAGTCTCATAATATGGTCCTTATTGTCCACTGGTTTCCCAAGAAGACTCATAGTATTCACTATCTCATTGAACTTGAGATACATGTCAGAAATGAGTTCATCAGGCTTCATTTTAAAGTTATCATATTTAATAGTGTATGTATTTAATCGCATTTCCTTAACATTGGTTGTTCCCTCATGAGAAATTGTTAAAGTATCCCAAATTTCATATGCAGTTTTACAATCAGATATCCTACTGAATTCCTCATCACCTAGAGAACATTACAAAGAATTCAATGCTTTAGAGTTATTGTTATATGTGGCTTTAGTCAACTGAGACCATGTGTCCCTAGCAGTAGCAGGTAATGTATGGTGTTCTTCAATTGTGTCCCAGATTTCAAGTCTCGTGCTCTCTAGATACATTTTCATTTTTAATTTCCTCTAAGCATATTTATTACCATTAAAGAAATGTGGCATGTTAGTAGCAGCACCCTCAACTCTATTTTCCATAGTTACTTAGAATTTAAAGAGCTGAAAATTTAGATATGACAGAAATTTTAAGATCTTTAAGATATAAATAAAATCCCAGTTGAAAAGAATTTGAACACTTAACAAATAAAAACTAAACTCCTCTAATACCAAATGTTGGTCAGAGTGGATACTCAAGAGGGGGTGAATTGAGTTCCAATTATAAATTTATGTTAAAAACTTTATGGTTAAGAAAACCCCCTTTTTTAAAAATGGCCCAGTTAATTAAGGTAGTAGAAATGTAAACATTCAATTGGTCAATAGGTTTCTCAAAGGGTGATTAATCCTCAGTTGAATTGGTGTAGAACACTAATTAAACTTTTGAAACAGGTTTACTGAATTAAAAAAATACACACACTAACTAAAAATAACTATCAAAGTATAAGAAAAAATAGCTTTATGTTTTAGAAAATATAAGCAGCGGATAAAATAAAACAGAGTATATGATGTTTTTCACAACAATGTAAACATGAGGTTCAGTCTCAAGCCGAGACCTAGTCCTCTCCACTTGGTGATCACCTTCCACTAAGCTGTTTATAATAATAAACTTGATACACAGCCTGTATCGGGCTTTACAATAGTTTTCACAAACTGTCCAGGGAACACACCCTCTAACACAGTTATTCATAGGAAAGACAAATAACATAGACCACCCACGTTCTCTTCTATAGTTATATGTGGGAAACAAAAATAGGTGAATATTTATGTGAGGATATTCAGTATCCTCCGGTTAAAGTGCAGGAGATAGTGTGTTCAATAGACTGAAACACTTCTCACGGATGTAAAAGAAAGAAACACAATAGAGCAGTTATGATGAGAAAGAGTTTATAAGGCTCTATGTGTTTGCAGTTCAGCTCTTGACTCCTTAGAGTGAAGAATTTGATGTTGGAGTCTTTTTTTGAAACTTGTCTTCAAAACAGAGTGTCGCAACTCTAGGCTCTTTCAATGTTCTGCTTCTGGTGTTTGATCAAGATTTGATGCACCACAGAAGTCAGTAATGAGTTTATCCCAGAATGATCTTCGTAAAGCTTGTGGGTCTTTTTGTGTTGATGCTGGATGAAACAGATTTTTGATCTTGTGAGTAAGCTCTATCACACTTCTCATGCAACACATTTCTTCGTGTTCGCGTATATGTTTCTCACTTTTTTTGTATCCTCTATTTTTTTCTTATTTTGTGGTCTTCCCTTTTTATATTTGAGGTCTGACAATGGGAATGAGTAGATCACGTGCATGCTTTCTCATACCTCATATTGTTCATGGTATTGTCTCCTAAAATGTTTAAAATCAGTAATAATTAATTTCATAGCATTTATTTTATCAAAAATGACCATTAGAATAATATTGAGAAATTGAAAAGGTATGAAAGAGTAAGAATCGGTAGACTGGTTACGGTAGCCTTCATATCGGTAGGCTTCTACTGTAGGTGCACATCGGCAATCTCCAACTCTAACCTTTAATAGTATGCTCACACCAGTAACCATGTAATGATGACCCTGTCGCAGTAACCTTGTAGCGGTAACCTTGTAGCGGTACCCTTGTAATGGTAGCCTTGTAGTGGTAACCTTGTAGTGGTAACCTTGTAGTGGTAACCTTGTAGTTGTACCCTTTTAGTGGTAACCTTGTAATGGTGATATGTAGTTGTAACCTTGTAACGGTAACTACTTGTAGCGGTAACCTTGTAATGGTGACTATGTAGTTGTAACCTTGTAGCAGTGACCTCTGTACTTAGATAAATTATGTACTGTAAGCTTAACCAATCAAGTAGTGAGATTGAGAGTATATGAAAATTACTCTATAGAAACATGAAATATTATTAAAACATAATTAGCATAGAATGAAGACATGGTTCTCACTTAAATTAAAACAGGATTTGGGATTATCAAAATATGATTTGGGATTATAAAAATATGATTTGGGATTATAAAAATATGATTTGGGATTATCAAAATATGATTTTGGATTATCAAAATATGATTTGGGATTATCAAAATAGGTGAGTCCAATATAAAGGTTTAACTATAACATCTTATTATTGGTTTTCAGGTATTCCTCAACCCTATTTTTGATCATTCTTTGGTTGGGGATTGTTTAGGGGTGCTTCGAGTGAAATTTTGAAAAAATTTGTAAGTTTTTAGGCTATGCACGGTTGGTGAATGGTTTTCCCAAACTATGTGCTCACCCAGTGCAAACTGTGCAACCCTGGACAGTGGGGGTTTTCATGGTTGGCACATGGTTTGACAAACCGTGCACCCACCTATTAGAAATGGTACACCCATGTAAAGGGGTGAATGGTTAGGGTGCATGGTTTTTCAAACCATGCGGCCCTGCCAAACTAGTTGTGCGAACGAGACTTTTTAATTCTGAAAATTATTTTAAAAATTCCCGAACCACTTTTTTAACCCCCGTTCTACCCTAAATCGACCTATATATAATTCCAAGGATTTTGAGGCTCTCAAGAACTGGTTTTTTTTCTCCAAACCCCATATTTGATGAATTTAAGGACCAATGGAAGATCTAATCCCTCTCTATTAAGTAAATCTCCTCCCATTATTTCTCTCCCACTCTCTTTTTATTTACTCCATTGAGTTTGTTAGATAATCACATATTTGATGGATCTAAACTCCATTTGAATGGATCTTTATTCTAGGTTTTATTTCTTGATTTTCATTATAATCATTCTTCATTGGTGGAACCCATTGCGGGTTTTGATTTATGATTCTGTGATTAAAGGTAGGTTGTTCTATTTAAGATTTTTCATGCAATTAAACCTTGATTTTCTTGATTGTTTGAAATTACTTTCAATTGATTTGTGAAAACCCAATTTTATAAAAATTGGAATTGGAATTTGATATGGTATGTATTTTTGGGAAAACCCCCAATTCAAATGGAATTGGGATTTGGGGCGTATTTTGAAATTTATGGAATTGATGATTTGATTTGAGAATTGTTTTGAGAAAAATATATCAAATTTCATTGATAAAAAACTATGATTGGTTTTGTTTTTAAAAGGCATGAAATGATAAAAAAAACCCACATTTTTATTTTGAAATTTATTTAGCATATTGAAATGATAAATTAGGCAATTGAATTATACATTATGCTTGAATTGAAATGAGATTATTTTCTTATTATTTATTGATTGATTAAGCACATGCAATCCTAGGTAGTTAGTGGGTTATTTGGGACTAAAACACTGGGATGGTAATTCCCTAGCAATGGATTGATGATGAAAACTCTAAAAAAACCTAGTTAGGTAGATATGATCCCTGATGGAATGTTAATGAGTCTTATTCGTCCTAATCCTGAGGGATGTGTGTAAACATATTTTCATGATCACTGATATGAGAGTGTGAGGATCCTATAACCAAAAACTATCATACCATAGGGTAGATGACCATGGTGATTGTTATGATTATTTTGATATATATTTCATTGATTATGAAACTGATTTATTCATTCTATTTCATTTATATAAACTGTTTTATATAAAATGTTTATTTAATCCATGTTTCAAATGTTTTCCATCATTTTTAAATGAAACCATGTTTTTTTTTAAATATGAAAATGTACTCCCATTCCTGTTTTAATAAAAATTGAAATCATTATTTGTTTTTTTATTATGGAAACTTTTTATGGAACACTTGGTTAGACCCTATTGGGATTTTGAACTCTCACCCTACCTTTTCCTTCGGGAGTTTGTAGATTTTATTCTACCAGGTCCCAGCAAAGGGAAAGCGCATGTTAGAGGAGGTGGATATTCTTGTTCCTTTGGGATTGGAGTGATGATCCATTTTGGATTTTTGAGTTTTATATTTCTAGTTGTTGAGTGGTTTTATGATATACTATTTTGGGTTTTTGATATACCTATTTGATTTCTGGTATTATCTCCCTTTGGAGCTTTGATAATACAGATATGTATCTTTATCTTCTGTTGTTTGTGAAAAATTTGTTCCCTCTTTTATCTTGTATGATGCCATTTTCTAGTCACCAAACTATGGGGATTGGGAATTACCTTTGGGCTATGTCAAACCTAGATCGAGTATTAGGGTACCAAGGTATCTGGGTTGGTTTGTGAAAAATTGATATCAAAGGTGTAGGTTGAACATCTTTCCTTGATGTCAGTATGCAGTTGAGTAATCTTGTCAGGACTTAGGAGGTAGTTACGAGTGAGTGTATGGACATATCTCACCATAAATATCCTTAAGTTACCATGGGTGGTTTAGGAAAGGAATCTTGAGGAATAAAACTATTATTTTCCATTCTTTTGATCTAGATAGGTTGAAATCCAAATCTTGATATATTATCTGATGGGATTAATTTCCCAGTTTCTCTTGTTTGAGTTGTTGATCTGAGTAACCTTATGATGTCTTCAATGTTGTTCTTTGATGTTGTGTAGCATAATTCCTCTCATAAGACATGTTAATAGGATCTAGGAGGAAGTTATTGATGAACCACAGCAAGTGAATCCTCCTGTGGACCAAAATCTTATTGAGATTATTTTGTGTGTTGTCCAAGCTCTGGGATAGGCACCTACACCCGTTCCCATTCTAGATCTAGTTGTGGAACCTCGGAGGAACAATTTTTGGAATCATGATCAGGAGTTCCTTTATAAGAATCCACCAGCATTATAAGACTCTAATAATCCTCAAGAGGCTGAGGATTGGCTGAGCAAGATTGATATTTTTTTGAGTTCTTGGAAATTCTTGATTCGATTAAGGTGAAATGCTCCACCTTAAATCTATAGGGACCTAGCCAGATATGGTGGGATATAATGGTGATGGTGAATAAGAATGAGGGTTTAGTGTATAAGGACTTTAAAGTTATTTTCACCAACTATTTCTATTCAGATTCTATGGTGTTTTCTAATGCTATAGAGTTTTTCAAGCTCGATAAGGTTAGTAGGATCGTGATGGAGTATGTGAATCACTTTTTCAAGATTGTACAGTTTGTGCATGAGATTGTATCAAATGAGAAGATAAAGTCTCAGTGGTTCGATATGGGACTTCAACCTAATATTATTTCTTAGGTTTTCTTGCTAAATCTCGCTTCTTATGCTCATGTGTTAGATAGGGCGTTAATGGTTGAACTTGACCTGGCTAGTAAGTCAGGGTTTATGGGAGTTTCTTTTTATCCTAGTGTCAGTTCTATGAGTTTGTTTAAGGAAAGAGGAAGCGTGATGAGTCTCATGGTGTATCTCGATAGCAGGGTTCTTCCAGACCTCATGCGGTGCTTGGCATAGGCCCTTTGACTTGCTTCTAGTGTGGAAAGCCTATGGATTCAAAATGGGTTTTCACTAAGGCACCCAAGATATGTGGTACCTATATACATTCAGTACACTTTCAAAAGTTATATTATATATATTTTTCTTCATGTAGTGAAATGGTATCATCATCACCTAAAAGTACTATGGTGTAATCAGATGCTTAATGAAAAAAGGGGTTCTAGCCACAAGCATTCAGAAAGAAGCTTCTTAATGAAGTGTAAGAGTCTCCAGATGAAGCTGATATAGGTCTAGTGACTGTGAGAGGTACCATCACTATAGCTTCATCTTTAGTGACTACTTTATTTGATATTGGTGCATCTCGTTCATTTATATCGACTCATTTTGTGAACTTGATAAATCTTTCTATGGAGATTTTATCTTATGTGATGGATATTACTATGCCCCTTGGAATAAAGAGAGATTATGGTATCCATTGTCATGCTTGTGTTTTCTCTTTTTCAGATATTAAACTTACCTGAAATTTTCTGGTTCTCGACGTGAAACCTCTTGATTTCATTTTCAATATGGATTGGATTATTGCTAATGGGGCTCAAAATGACTGCTATATTAAATGGGTCTCCTTTACTATGCCTGATGGGGAGTGTCGTATCTTTTAGGGAGAATGAGACCCAAGGTCAAGTATAATTGGGCCTTTTTATCCAGATTTGGGGAAAGTAATATCTGTGTTTTCTTTTGATCTGGAGTAGTAATATTTGAGTAATGATCACCCTCTATTTTTCATTGAGTTTCCTAACATGTTTCCTTCTAATTTCTCTGGTTTTCTACTGATAATAGAGGTAGAGTTCTCTACTGATTTGGTTCTTGGTACTCAGATAGTATTTATACCTTCTTACCATATGGAACCAGATGAAATGAAAGATCTGAAGACTCGTTTAGATATCCTATTAGAGAAAGGATTTATACACCCGAGTGTATCAACTTGGGAGGTGCCTATTCTCTTTGCTAAGAAAGATGATAGAACACTTCACCTATTTGTTGATTACCAGAAACTTAGTCAAGTTGTGATAAATAAAAAGTATCTATTTTTATGGATTGATGATATGTTTGACTGGTTCAAATGGGAGAAGTAGTTCTTGAAGATTTATCTTTGATCTGGTTTTCACCGGTTGAGAATAAAATAATATGACATTCATAAAACCACCTTGTGGAGCAGGAATGGCCATTATGAGTACCTTGTCATGTCATTTGGTCTAACCAATGATCCATTAGTCTTTATAGATTTGATGAATAGGATATTCCATGAGTATCTTGATACATTATTGGTGGTGTTTGTGGATTATATCCTAGTTTACTCTCAATTTGAGGAGGATCATGTGCATCTTTTGAGAGTAGTTTTGGAATTGTTGAGAAATCACTGACTTTATGCCAAGCTATTGAAATGTGATTTCTAGATTCGGGAAGTGAAGTTCTTGGGACATGTGGTCTCATAACATGGTATCTAAGTTAATCCTGAGAAGGTGAAAATTGTTATGACATGGGAGAAACCACGTAATGTTTTCAAGATTTGGAGATTCTTAGTTCTAGCTGGGTATTATCGTTGGTTCATAAAGTATTTCTCAAATTTGGATTATATAATGACCTCTCTCACTCAAAATGTATTGAATTTTTTTTTGGGATGATAGATATCAGAGTTCTTTTATTAATTTTAAATGTATTTTGACTTTTTTGTTAGTGTTGACTCTTCTAGAGGCTGGTCGGGACTATGTGGTCTTCTATAATGCGTCAGGTTCGGTTTTGAGATGTGTTCTTATGTGGGGTGATCACATGGTAGCCTATAGATCTCAGCAGCTTAGGCCACATGATAATAATTATCTGACCCATGACCTTGAACTCCTATCCATGATGTATGCGCTTAATAATTTACGACATTACCATTTATGAGAAAGTCTTACCATGTTTTTTGAACACAATATATTGAGTTATATCTTCTCTCAAAAATATTTTAATATCCTCTAAAGGTGTTGGGTGAAGTATCTATAGTATTTTGATTTTGAAATTGCATATACCTCGAGGAAATGGAATTTTATTATTAATTCCTTGAGCATTAAAATTTCAAACCAGGTCATGAAACAATCATCAAAAGAGTGGAACTTGATGAATCTTTTTGTGTGGTTTCATTTAGAAGTTTGGGAAATAGAGGTCGAGGTTATATTAGCCAGTTTTCATTTTTACAATGCTCTTATTGATATGATTCTTCAATAATAGAAGCTTGGTGATGAATTTTGTAGCATTAGGAACTCTCTTTATGGTGGGGATACCATTTTTGAGTGTTCATTCTCCACAAAGGGTGTTCTTTCTTTTCAGAATTGTTTATTTTTTTGTGCCTTTTCCTGTGAGAAAATCTGTGATAGGGGATTGACATAATTCTTAGTGGGCAGTGAATCCAAGAACCACAATGTTGTTTTATGACATGCGGCAATGATTCTGGGGTCCAGGTATGAGACAAGACATTGCTAAATTTATCTCTCATTGTTATACTTTCTAGCATGTCAATGATAAGAACCAAAGACCTTCAGGTTTACCCTAGCCACTTCCAATGACGACTTAGAAGTGGGATGATATTTCTATAGACTTTGTGGTTGGGTTTACGTGTACCCATAGAAAGAAGAATTCAATATGGGTTGTGATTGATAAGCTGACCAAATTGGCTCACTTTATACCCATTTGTGATACAACCAAATTTGAGGAGCTGAAAAATCTCTATGTGAAAGATATTGTTCATTTTCATGGATTTATATCTTTTATAGTCTCTAATAGGGATCCCTTTTTTACTTCTCACTCTTGAAGAGGCCTCTAGGAGGCACTGAGATCTCAAGTTCGTTTGAGTATAGTATATCATCCACAGATGGATGGCCATACAAATAGGGCTATGTAGATTCTTGAGGATATTCTATGTGCATGTTTTATTGACTTTGGTGGAGCTTGGGATGACCATTTGGGACTAATTGAGTTCTCTTATAACAATATTTACTAGTACGCAATCAAAATGGATCCTTTTGAGGACTCGTATGGTTAGACTTGTAAATCTTTGTTGTGTTGGTCAGAGATTAGTGAATGTTCCTTGGTTAGAACAAGCTTGGTCCAAGAGATGACAATAAAGATTTAGTTGATTCATTAGAGAATTTTAACGGCAGAGAATTGGTACAAATCTTATGTTGATCGTTGTCATGGACTGTTGGGGTTTTCAGTTGGGGACCAGGTGTTCTTGAAAGTTTCACCTCGTTTAGGTCATTGACGGCTTAGGAGGCAAGGGAAGTTTGCTCCTCATTTTGTGGGACCTTTTGAGGTTGTTGAGTAGGATTGGAAAGTGGATTACCGTTTATTAATTTCACTATAGTTGATGTTGATACATAACGTGTTTCATGTATCTCAGCTACGAAAACATCTTTCTGATCCATCTCATGTTTTGAGATGGAGTGATCTTGATGTTGAGTCTGATTTATCCGTGATTGAGCATCCAGTTGGGATAGTTGATTCTAAGACAAAGGTACTTCATGGGAGGATGATACATTTGGTCTGTGTATTGTGGTAGCATGGTTCTGATTCATATGAGATGTGGGAGAGAGAGGCGCTGATGAGAGAGCAGTGGCCTCATCTTTTCAATATGAAAACTTCATGATGGGATTTCTAGGGAAAGAAAGTTTCTATAGCGGGGAGGTTGTCACATCATGTTACTATTTTTCAGGTATTCCTCAGCCCTTATTTTGATCATGCTTTGGTTGGGGCTTGTTTATGGGTGTTTCATGTGAAATTTTGATTTTTTTTTTTTAAGTTTCTAGGTTTTGTACGGTTGGTGCATGGTTTTCCAAAATTATGCACCCACCCAGTACAAATTGTGAAACCCTAGACAGTGGGGGTTTTCATGGTTGGTGCACGGTTTGAAAAATAGTGCACCCTAATAGAGGGGCGCATGGTTAGGGTGCACAGTTTGGCTTACCATGTGGCCCTACCCAGCTGACTATGCATGCAGGACTTTTTAATTCCAAAAGTTATTTTAAAAATTCTAAAACTCATGTTTTAACCCCGCTCAACCCTAACTCAACCAGTCTCGAATTCCATGGCTTTGGAGTCTATCAAGAACCGATTTTGGCCCCTCCAAACCCCATTTTTATGAATCGAAGAATCAGTGGAAGATCTTATCCCTCTCTGGTAAGTGGATATCCTCCCGCTCTCTTTTTCTTTCCTCCATAGAGTTTGTTAGATCATCATGTGATTGATGTATCTAAACTTCATTTGAATAGATCTTGATTCAAGGTTTGATTTCTTAATTTATTTTTTCAATGTTCTTTATTGATAGAACCCATTGTGGGTGTTGATTTTCGATTCCATGATTAAAGTTCGGTGGTTCCATTTGAGATTCATCATGCGATTAAACCTTGATTTGCTTGATTGTTTGAAATTTCTTTCAATTGATTTGTGAAAACTCAATTTGATGCAAATTGGAATTGGAATTTAATATGGTATGGATTTGGGGGGAAACCCCCAATTCCAATGGAATTGTAATTTGGATCGTATTTTGAAATTGATGGAATTGATGATTTGATTTTAGAATTGTTTTGAGAAAAAATGGCTTAAATTGAATTGATAAAAAACTATGATTGGTTTTGTTTTGAAAATGTATGAAATGATTAAAAACCCGCGTTTTGGTTTTGAAATTGGTTTGGCATATTGAAATGATAAATTGGGAAATTGAATTGTAGATGATATTTGATTTGAAATGAGATGATTTTCCCATTATTGATTGATTGATTGAGCACATGCAAGTCTGGGTAGTTAATGGGTTATTTGGGACAGGCATGCTAGGATGGTAATTCTCTAGCAACGGATTTATGATGACAACTCTAACAAAAACCTAGTTAGGAAAATCTTGTCCCCTATAGGATGTTGATGAGACCTATTCAGCCTAAGCTTGAGGGACGTGTGTACACATGTTACCATGATCACTGGTATGAGAGTGTGAGGATCCTATAACTGGTAACTATCATACCGCAAGGCAGATGACCATGGTGCTTGTTGTGATTATTTTTTATATATATTCCATTGATTATGAAACTGCTATATCCATGTTAATTATTTTATATAAACTTCTTTATATAAAATGTTTGTTTAAGCCATGTTTGAAATGTTTTCCATCATTTTGAAATGAAATCATGTTTTTTTTATATGAAAATGTATTGTCATGTCTGTTTTAATGAAAATGGAAAGCATGTTTTGGTTTATTATTATGGCATCTTTTTATGGAACACTTGGTGAGCCCCTACTGGGCTTTTGAACTCACATCCTAAATTTGCCTTCGAGCATTTGTAGATTTTCTTTAGCTGGGTCCGAGCAAAGGGAAAGTGCCTCTTGGAGGATGTGGATGTTCTTGATCCTTTGGGCTTGGATTGATGATCCCTTTAGGATGTTTGAGTTTTATATTTCTAGTTGTTGAGTACTTTGATGATGTACTTTTTTGGGTTTTTGATATACCTATTTGATTTCAGGTACTATCTCTCTTTGGAGCTTTGAGCATATTGATGTGTATCTTTATTTTCCGTTATTTGTGGAAAATTTGTTCCCTCTTTTATCTTGTATGATGTCGGGTGCTAGTCACCAACTCATGGGAGTCAAGATTCAGGAACACCCTTCGGGCCATGTTAGAGTCTGCTCGGGTATCAGGGTACCAGGGTATCCGAGTTAGTTTCTGACATTAACAGTCTTTAAAAACATGCGCCAAGGGGTCCAAACCAAACAAACAACCTCTGATTGTCATGAAATCATACAAAAAAAACCGTATAGTGATTTGTAAAATTTTGAAAATGACAAAATGTAAATCTAAGGTTTAGTTTTCACAGGATGTCGGGAAATGCACTTTTAGTGTTTTAAAACACTATAATGTGTGTGTAATGGTCAAAACCACAGGAAGCAACCTCTAAATGATGTGAAATCATTGGAAACTATCTTTGTATTATTTTTGACATGTAAGAGCATATGGCACATCAATATGACATTTGGTGTGTCTGAAACAACCTAATAAGTAGTTTTTAAAGGTTTAACAACCTTTTAAAACATGCAACATAGGGTCAAAACCATGAAAGCAACCTCTGATTGTTGCAAAATTACACAAAAACAACCATAGGGTGATTTATGAAATGTTGGAGCTGAAGAAACGACAATCTGAGGTGTCCTTTTCTTAGGATGATTATAAACACACTTTTAGTATTTAAAAACATTAAAATGTGCGTGTAATGGTCCAAACTATAAAAAAAGACATTTGTGTGATGTGAAATCATAGGAAAATCATCTTTGTATTATTTGTGATGTGTACGAGTAGAAGACAGGTCAATATGACATGTGGTGTGTTCAGGCTGACCTGATAAGGTGTTTTTAAAAGGTTTAACGACTTTTAAAAACGTGCATTAAGGGGGCTCAAAACCATGCAACACAACCTATGATTGACATGAAATCAGATGAAAATAATTGCAGAGTGATTTTTAAAATGTTAGAGGTAACAAAACGTCAATCTGATGTGTCATTTGCTCAGGATGACAAAAAACACACTTCTAGAGTTTTAAAACACTAAAATGTGCTTGTAATAGTCAAAACCATACCAAACAACCTCTGAATTATGTGAAATCATATGGAATCCGTCTTTGTTTTATTTTTTACGTGTACAAGCACACGAGATGTGAATCTGAGGTGTGATGTGATTCCAATGACTTAATAAGTTGTTTTTAAAGGTTTAACAACTTTTAAAAATATGCATCAAGGGGGGTCAAAACCACACAAACAAATTCTGTTTGTCATGAAATCAAACTACAACATTTGTAGAGTGATTTTTGAAATGTTGGAGCTAATGAAATGTCAATCCAATGTGTTGTTTGCTCAAGATGATCGGAAACACACTGTTGTGTTTTAAAATACTAAAACACGTGTGTGATTGTCAAAACATAGCAAACAACCTCTGAATGGCGTGAAATCATATGAAAATCATCTGTCTTTTTTTTAATGTATATGAGCAGTCTTATGTCAATCTAACTTGTGATGTGCTCAAACTTATTTAATAAGTACTTTTAAAAGGTTTAACGACATTTAAAAACACATGTCATGTGGTTAAAATCACGCAAACGGCGTCCAATTACTGTGAAATCATACGACAACAATCATAGAGTGGTTTGTGAAATGATGGAGCTAACAGAACGTCAATTCGAGATGTCGTTTGATCGAAATGACCAAAAATGCAATTTTAGTGTTTGAAAACACTAAAACGTATATGTAAAGATCAAAACAATATCAAATGACCTTCGAATGATGTGAAATCCTGGGAAAGGTGTATTTGTATTATTTGTGGCGTGTACGATCAGACGGCACGCCAATCCAACGTGTCGTGTGCTCGGATCGACCTAATAAGTAGTTTTAAATAAAAAAATGATTAGAAACCAGTAATATGTTGAAAATCAAAGGTCTGCAGACTGTTTATGATACCAAGTTTTAATTGAAATATTCAAATGGATCTTAATTATTAAATTTTTGTGGTTTTTTTGTTGTGCTAACTTTTATTTTTAATTTATTTGATTTTAAGTTATATGAGATGATGGGTGCAAAGCTTGAAAATTGATTGGACGAGGTTATTTGTGAGATTATAAAATTATATATTATGTAGAAATTTATTAAATATTTGAATCATATTTTTTTGTGTATTTTTTTGAATAATGATATTAAAAAAAACATAAATTGTCAATATATAGGGGCCTGTGTTTGGGGGCCGCTATAAGCATCACTTAATTGGCCTATAGCGACCATCAAATGGCTGTCGCAGAGACCATAGTGAACACCTTTTGAACGTATGTATAGGCATATGCGGGTTGGTATATGACATTTATAATAGCGACGGGTCAAAAGTGGCTCATTAGAGTCTCTAAATATAAGCCTATAAATATCATTGATTTTATGTATTTTTATAATAGTTGATACCTCGTAGTAAGAGGCTCTTACTAATATATATAATGTGATAAATGATGGTGAATATCTTTTGTTTGTTTTTCTCATACCGTACTACTGGCATTTTCGATATATTCTGAATAAACTCGAGCTTCTATTAATTTTAAAAAATTTATGATAAATATCAACATTTATTTATTCACGTATTTATGATAAAATCACAGTGTAAACAACATTTTATATTTAAATATCAATATTCCATACTTTATTTAAACGTATTTTTTAAAAGCAAAAAATGTGCAACTTTCCTTGAAATTAAGGTTAAGATATAAATAAGTCAACAAATAATAGCGGTTAAATCAAATTACCTGGGTGTGAATGGATGCTGATATTTTATTTCTTTACTAGAAAAGATAAGTCAGGCTTCAAGTATCGAGAATTTGTAATCATAATATTCTAAAAGTAATTTCTTTTTAAACAATAATTGACTTATTCACCAGATCTCCCCACCCCTGGTGTGGGCATGTGACGTGAAAGTTAAATAAATTTATAAAAAATAAATTTAATTTAATTTAATTTTGTAGAAGCACGTGCTAAGACATGACAAATGGCACGTGGCACAAACTTTTTTTCCCGCGTATAATATATACCCCCAACCAAGTCAATCAGTCGCTTGGGTTGAAACGAATTTGATATCTATGTATTCTAAATAACATTTTTTTTATTGGGATATTGATGGATAATGATAGAATGTACACCTCTAATTGGATGATTATATACTGAGATCTATTAATTAATTTAAGATTATATTTGCTCTATGCAGCTCTAATTAAGATTAGATTTGATATATCGAATTACTTGACACGAGTAATCAATGAAGAGTGGACTCTTGGAAACAATAGAGTATGAAAGTGATGCATTTATCAATGTTTTATTTAGTGATGATAAAAATAACTTTTTCATCACGTATTTATCTATTTATTTAAAATAAAATATTTACATGTTTTGATTGAAATAATAGATTTGAACTTTAATGCTTAAATCAATGAATTGACATTTAAAAATTTAGAATTTTTATACATTAGTATTATTATTATATATATATATATATATGTCATATTTATATAAATACATAGTAATTAATTTTACTTTAAATTGCAATAAAATTAATATTATATGCATTATATATAGTTGGATATACATGTATGTATGTGTTAGGTTTCACCTATTACACAAAAAAAGATATTATATATGCACTGTATACAGTTGAATAAATAGTTATTTATGTAAATCAATAATTGAAAAAAATACAACTTTGAACCTTTAAATTAATTTATAAAATGAACTTGTATTTAGAATTTTATTAAATTTTATAATTAAAAAATCTATATATTATCAATACTAAAATTACTAATTAAAATTTACATTTAAGTAATTTGTAATGTATATTTTAAATATTTTTGTATGTATACATGTAATTTTTTTAATATAATCATACATTTATATAATTCATAATATATTTTAAAAAAAGTATTCATTTATATAAATAATATTTTTTAATTATAATTCATAATTTTTAAATGCAATTAATAATTAATTATATTTTTTATATACAATCGATATAACATATACATCTATATAACTTGTAATAATAATATATCAATATGTATCAATTGGAGGCTTACCTGAATTGTAAAGTCGCCTCGTAATCCTAAATGAAAACCAGATATAGGCAAATTAATGTGACACAGTAGTAGAACTGTACTAGTGTGGGTACTGTAGCAGTTACTACAATATGACACTGTAGCACCAGTACTACTCATCTGAAATGGGTTTTCGGGTCACGTATTGGATCTTTGGTCCAGAGGGCCTATGGGCCATCATTCGAGGACCTCAGGGCGATCTACAACAGCTTCTACTGATGGATGTAATGGTGTGATGATGGTCAATGACGAAGCAAGAGGCAAGATGATCACTTGTGTGGCTGGTCACCGACAACAACAAACTTTCTGGATACACTTTGAGCCTCAGCACATGGCGAAGATGACATGCTTAGAATCAGGTTGGCGGGTGACTGGTGAGATGGAGGGGCTGCTGCAGATCTGGCCTTAGCTCCTCCAGGCCTTCGGGTTATGCACCACAGGGTCTTCAGATATGTATTGTGAGGATTTCGTGTCATGTAATAGTTCTATCTCAACCTAGTTAAAAAGAAAGCTTATCCAAAAAATAAAATAAAGTTTGAAGGAATAATATATCCATATATTTGCAAATGTAAATATATTTAAATATAATTATTAAAATTATTACTTTTAGTTTTTCATTTTTATAATTAATAGTATATTGTGAAAAATATTTATACATCTATATTTTTCATTCATTTGATAACAAATATTATATTGTTACATATGTAAATTATATATTTTTTCATAAAATAATACCAAATTTGTATTATTTTAAATACATTTGATTGTAAATTTAATATTAATTAGTAATCCGTTGAAAAAGATACTTTGTAAATTGAAATATAGTTATTAATATTTTTTTAATACAAGTATATATTTTTTATAATATTAAATATCTATTCATTTATATAATTAATAAAAGTTTTTAAATATTATTAACAACATTTCAACACAATTATTGTTAATATTTTATATATTTATTAATATTATATATATTTATACAATTAGTAATTTATTGTAAATCTTTCATATTTAATTATAATTTTTAATATTTGTATATTATTTATATATTTATACAATTAATGATATGTAGTATATTTACAATTTATATAATTAATAATACATTTTAAATAAAAATAGCCACATTGAAACATAACTATTAACTATTAACAATTTATTTAACGTGGGGCATTCATACTATAAAATTGTAATGGGTCATTTATGGAGTGAGTCATCCCCCGGAGGGGGGTGTGACCTGCCCTTGTTGGCCCATGAGTTGTGAGTTGTTTCATTTGTTTGTAACTTCCATGATCTTAATATGTTAATAATATATACTTGTATTATTGTATTGTATTTTTATCTCCAGGATCTATACTTTTGTATGTATATATACATAGAATTATGTTTGAATATAATTATACAATTTTATAATTTATGATATATTTTAAAAAAATTATTCATTTACATAAAAATGATATTTTTAATTATAATTAATAATTTTTAAATGAAACTAATAATTAATTATATTTTTATATATACTCAAAATGTTCAGAAGACAGACAAGCTCTCCTAAAAAATTTATAAGAAAAATAAAAATGACAAAGAAAAGAGGATGGACGAAGTCAAACAAAGAGGCGTGACCTCATCCATAAGAGAAAACTACACACCAAGAACATGATCATACCCAAAATCATACTCAGAGTCATCATCATCATCATCATCATCAGTTTCTCACTCTGACTACAAGTTCATTTAATTGAAGAGCACATAGTATTTCTCATTGATCTTTTCCTGCTTCAGAGTTAGCCGACTCTTGGAAAAAGACACATTTCGGTCACGCCCTCATGCAACAACTCAATCATCTCTGCCATGTCCTCAGCCACACCCTTTTGGATGCCCCCCGGTCTCCATATTTTTATATATACAATCAATATAATATATACATTTGACATGTACACGCCCAGAGCCTATCGAGTTCAAATCGGAAAAAAACCTACTAATTTAATAATCAGTCCCTGAAAAAAAGCCCGATTTAAGGCCTGTTTATTAATCAAGCCTTAAAATATTATTAAATTAATTAAATTTTATAAATAAAAATATTTAATTTGAATTATTAAATACATAATATTTTAATTTTTCAAAAAATATAATTATAATATATCTTAATCAGGTCTGACGAGTCACGTACCAAGTCACTTATTAAAGCCCGAGTATGACTCCATTATTAATCGTGGTTTAAATTAGGTCTGTTTAATAACCAAGCCTAAAAAATAGGCCGTATTGGGCCTTTTTATCAGGTTAGGCTTATCAGGCCGGGTGGATCCCCTAACCTATGTATAGGTCTAATATGCATCCATATAATTAGTATTATTAATATATTTACATATTTACAATCGGAAACTGATTTAAATATAAATATTAAAACTTTTACTTTTAATTTTATAGTTCTATAATTAATAATATACAATGAAAAACATTTATATTTTTCATGATGTTGACAAAAAATATAATATTATTACATATGTAATATATATATATATATATATGTATATATATATATATTCTTATAATAATAATAATAATTTAATATTATTTTAAATATAGTTGATACCAATTTTAATATCAATTAGTAATATATTGAAAATAATCCTCTTTAAATTGAAATATAGTTACTAATATTTTTAAATATAAGTATAATTTTTTATAAAATTAAATATTTATTCATTTAAATATTAATAAAAGTTTTGAATTATTAGTAAACATGTTAAAATATAATTAATAAATATTAATATCTTATATATATATATATATATTATTAATATTATATGCATTTAAAAGAACAGTGCAGATCATGGTGGGTCCATGATCCATAAAATTTATTAAAAATAGAAGGAAACATACAAGAGCACAGGAGGTTCAGGGTACAAGTGAAAACGACACCAAAAGGTCCAAAATAGTACTCAACCTCTGTTTCGTCCACCCCTTCCATGGTAGCCACTGCGTCCTCGTGGATGCATTCCTCTTCGCCACAATTTCTGCCATGCACCACCCTGGCCATTCGTGTCCAAAGGTCCCTTTTTTGGACTTTATCAGTGTTAACATTAACACTGATAAAGTTCTACACTATGTAGGATTAACTCTAGTTTTTTGAATACTACTTAAAGTGTAAATCCGTATTTTTGAAGGTTGCGTGAGATTGAACCAAAGTTGTATTAGTGCTGATGTTAACATTGATAAATCTCAAAATTTATCTCTGTTAAAATCAGCACTGATAAAATATACTTCTATTGGCGTTTATCTATTTAGTGTGAATAAAAGTAAATTTTATCAGCACTGATAAAAATCTCACATTCTTTTAAAAACAACTGTTGAATTTAGCATTCTTGTTGATTTATAAATGAATCCAATCCATTGTTAGTTTGTTATTTGAATTTTGCATGTTTAGATCTTCATTATAATTCTCTACTTGTTTTCCTACCTTTGTTTTTTATTCTTCACATGTTAGTTTTTATAGCGACCCTAGCCTTTTACAAGTATTGTTACATGATTTTAAGCATCATTAACCATCAAATTACATGACAAGGATCGTAAAGTTTAGGGTCTTTGGATGATTGATACATAAAACTGGAAACATGAAAATAGAATAAAGAATCTTTATTTTAATCATCTATAAAGAGCTCATAACTTCCATTGAACTCCTACATCTGCATAGGATAACCTGATAAATACACGAACAAAAGGGATGAACTAAAAATTCCAGTAAGGGTATAAACATAGGAATAAAGCAAAACACATGAGTTAGAAGACATAACATGATGACATAAAAAGGCATGAAACATGAATAAACATAAGGAAACATAACATGTAGAGCATGAGGACATGTAATCATGGCATCATAGGTGTAGAGACATGGTTTTTACCATGTAAGACTTTGAAATAATTCTTTATATATCTTCAGAGTTAAGCGGTGAGACGACGTGCGATTCCGAGACCTGGGGTGCCCGGAATTAATTTTATAAAAATATTAAATATATTTTATATTGCGAGCATGGTTAATTAAAGAAAACATGATAAATCTTAAACAGTTATTCGAATCGGAAATCTGAGATCACAGTTGGGTCCAAAATATAGTATTTATCCTAGGCACAACATAAAATGAGTCGACACGGGACGTTCAGACCCCTCACTCATTGACAGTGTGTTTAAGTGAATTAATTAATTAATTAAATTCATTTAACATAAAACGAAATGTTATAAAAGTATAGCCATGGAAAAATTCTCCAGGTTTTGCTCATAATTTTTGGAATCTTCTGGCGAGAGCTCCTCCCTCCTCCCTCTGGCAAATGATGAAGAATCTCTGGATCAAGGCGAATCGAAGCATGATGAACACAACAACTTCATCCAATCGTTGCGTGTGCGCGTTCTTTACCAACGATTGATCCAAAACAGAGGTAGGACTCGTTATATGTGGGTTTTCTCCCTTATAATTAAACGGTTGATTAGATTATTATTCTTCCTTCGATTTGTGCACAGATTGTGGCCTTTGCATGAGCCTATGCACCTAATTTCATTTGTTTAATCAATGTTCTAACCCCAATGCCGTATTCTTGATCATCATCCAAGAATGCTCAGGCGACGATGATTGAAACTTTTTTTTGGTGCTTTTCTCCCAAAGTTTCTTCACATTCTTCATCGATGGAATCCCTGTGGTTCCTGGTTTGACAATTGTTGGACGACCCGAGCTCGATCAGGTACCCAGATTCATGGTGGATCGATGAAACGATGATGGTTTTGTGAGAAAATCATAGATCTAAAATCTCCATGATTCAAGGGCATACACCATGAGAAGCTGCCTCAAAGTCCTATGAGTCTATACCCCTGACAGCCTGTATCATTTGTGTCCCTCAAATGATATCATCCATCCATAGAACATATATTTAAGAATAATGTCATAGCACTTCTGGGTTCTCATCATAACGAGGAACTACTATGACCTTTTAGTGCGACAACTACTCTTGGGACATTATCACATACAATGTTACGCAGAAGAACAATCATGATGTTATAAGGAGTTTATTGATATTCAAAAACCATGAATATATGTTATCATAAAGTACATAGAAGTTGGTTCTAGGGAACCAACTCCAAAAGACTCCCACTAGCACTAGAGCCAACTGCTAACAACCTTCAGTCCACTAGCTTTCACATGATACTCATGCTTCTATTGAGATAGGCCTTTAGTCAAGGGGTCCACCAAGTTCTCTTTTGTGGATACTTTGATCACTGCAACTTCACCCTTTTGATGAAAATCCCTCAAGAGGTGATACTTTCAGAGTATGTGCTTTGTCCATTGATGTGACCTTGAATCTTTTGCAAGAGTCACCACTGTAGTATTATCACAATACAATGTGATAGGGTATTTACTTCTAGGTACCACATCAAGCTCCTGAACAAAGTTCTGAATTCAAACAGATTTTTTGGCTGCATTAGAAGCCGCTATATACTCAGACTCCGTTGTATAATCAGTGAAAAATGGTTGCTTTGAACTCTTCCAACTCAAAAATCCTCCTTTGAGACAGAAAACATATCATAATTGTGACTTCGTATTATTCTAATCTGTCTGAAAACTAGCATCAACATAACCTTTGATGACAAGCTCCTCATCTCCTCCATACACCAGGAACATATCCCTAGTTCTTCTTAGATACTTAAGGATATCCTTAACAACAATCCAATGTCGTTCTCCTAGATCTACTTGATATCTTCCTACCACGCTCAGTGCATAGGGAACATGAAGTATAGTACATAACATGACATACATGATTGATCCTATCACCGAAGCGTATGAGATCTTACTCATTCTTTCTTTCTCTTGTTGTGTTTGGGGACACATTTTCATAGAAAGATGTAAGCCACATGACACTGGAACCAAACCCATCTTGGATTGTTCCATACTAAATCTCTTTAGTATCTGGTCAATATATGTACTTTGGCTTAGTCCAAGCAGCTACTTGGATATATCATGAACGATCTTGATCCCTATAATGTAGGTTGCTTCACCTAAGTCTTTCATGGAGAAACACTTGTATAACCAGTCCTTAACTGACTGTAAGACTGATATGTCATTTCCAATAAGTAATATTTCATCAACATACACTACTAGGATAACAACCACATTCCCACTAAAACTTTTTTAAACACATGAATCACATTCATTTTTAATGAAACCAAATTCTCTTATGGCTTCATCGAATCAAATGTTCCATGACCTGGATACTTTCTTCAATCCATAAATGGATCTCTGAAACTTGAAAACCCTTTTGGCATCACTTGGTGTCACAGACCGTTCTAGTTGTTTCATATAGACATCTTCCAGAAGGTTCTTGTTAAGAAATGTAGTTTTGACATCCATCTTCCAAATCTCATAGTCATGGTAAGCTGCTATGACAAGTATGATTCTGATGGATTTAAACATGGAAACTAGCAGAAAGTTTTCATTATAGTCAATTCCTTAATTCTGTTTGAAACCTTTAGCCACTAACCCTGCTTTATAGGTAC
The DNA here is from genome assembly GCA_963277665.1 of Viscum album. Taxonomy (NCBI): domain Eukaryota; kingdom Viridiplantae; phylum Streptophyta; class Magnoliopsida; order Santalales; family Viscaceae; genus Viscum; species Viscum album. The sequence goes on from OY728127.1 coordinate 325,217,788, forward strand.
TAACTCTACCTTCCATGTCCAGTTTTCTCTTGAATACCCATTTACATCCAATATGCTTTACATTAACTGGCACATCTACTAGAACCCAAACTTGGTTCTGATACATGGAATCCATCTCAGAATTCATAGCTTATAGCCATCTTGCAGCTTCTGTGCTCTCTACTGCCTCCTTATAGGAGAGAGGTTCATCATTGTCCAACAATAACGATTCACCATCCTCAGTGACTAGAAAACCATATCTCTCTAGTTCCCTTACCTCTCTTACACTCCTATACAGTACTTGTGTTTCAGGAACTATTTCTTCCAGGGGACCTTTGGAACTTGTTCCCGTACCGACTTCTGTGTATCTTGAGCATCAACTTCATCGAAGTCAATCTTTCTCCCACTATCCTTTTTGAGGATGTGCTCCCTCTCAAGAAAGATAGCTTGTCTATCAATAGTCACTTTCTTTTCTGAGGGGTTGTATAGGTAGTATCCCTTTGTTTCCTTGGGATACCCTATAAAGATACACTTCGTGCCCCGGGGTGCTAGTTTGTTTCCTAAGAAAGCCTTAACAAATTCCCCGCATCCCCATACGCTTTTATACAACAAAACGAGTTTCTTTCCACTACATAACTCGAAGGTAATTCCATTTTCCGCTTTAGTTGTTACTCGGTTAAATGTGTATGCTGCAGTTTGTAATGCATATCCCAAAAGGATAACAGAAGATCTATATGACTCATCATCAACCTTACCATGTTCAATAAGGTACAATTCCTTCTTTCACTAACACCATTCCACTGTGGTGTATAAGGTGGAGTGAGTTGAGATAGAATTCCAAACTCCCGTAGAAATTCGATAAATTCTTGGTTAAAATATTCACCACCTCGATCCGATCGAAGCTTCTTTATCTTCTTACCAATATGATTCTCTACTTCATTCTTGAATTCCTTGAATTTTTCAAAGGACTCTAACTTATACCTCATCAATTAAATATATCCATAACTACTCAATTCATCAGTAAAAGTTATGAAGTAAGAATATCCACCTCTAGATTCTACTGGAAATGGTCCACACACATCAATGTGTACTAGTCTTAGAAGCTCTGTGTCCCTTTCACTATGTACACTGAATGGTGGTTTGGTCATTTTACCTTGTAAACAAGAATGACATCTATTAAGTGGTTTTAGCTAAGAAGATTCTAAATAAATATCTTGACAGAGCTTTGTTAGACACATCTCGTTTACATGACCAAGACAGTGATGCCACAACTAGGTGTTATATGAGTCATGTGAACTTGATTCGTTAACAATTGCCAATACATGGTTTTCATAATTTAATAAATACATACCATTATTTAAATATTCCATACCATAACATATGTTATTATTATAAAAGAAAAAACTTTTATTTTCGAACTTGAAAATAAACCCATCTGTATTTAAATTTGATACAAAAATTATGTTTTTGGTAAAAATAGGTACATAATAACAATCATGAAAAACCAAAATCATTCCCATTGGTAATGAAAGATAATAGTCACCAATGGAAAGATCAGCCAACCTCACACCATTGGTAGCTCGCAGATCCACCTCTCCTCTGGTAATTTTCTGAAATCTACTTGGTTCCTGCATTTGAATATAGACGTGATCACCACAAGCTGTATCTAATACCCAATGTGTAGAAATAGAAAGATTTCACTTGATAATGAACACATCTTTGGATTCCCCTTTCCTTTGGGTGCAATTCCTCTTCTAGTGGCCTGAATTTACACATGAAAAATATACTACCTCTTTTTCCTCGCCCTGCCTTTGGATCTTCTTCTTCTTGGTCAAACAGTGCTCAAGGGGTTTAGACTGTTTATAAGTCTTAGGCCCCTTTTCCTTGTCCTTCCTATTCCTATTCACTATATGGACTATGGGTTTGTCACACCCCATGTCCTTATCTACTTGGCGAATCAAGGTCAAAAGTTTCGATAGACTATTCTCATTTTTTCTCATATAATAATTCAAAATAAAACTAGAGAAGGTCTTGGGAAGTGATGAAAGTATGAGATCTGTATGCAACTCATATGAGAATTTAATCCCTAAGATGTCCAAATGCTCAATGTAGCTGATAAGATTGACTACATAAGGCCCAGTTGGTGCAGAATCTCCAAGATTAGTAGTGAACAAAGCGTTGTAGATCTCATATCTCTCTTGTCTCGCCTTCTCTTGATAGAGATCCCGAAGGCGAGACATCATGCTATAAGCATACATTTTTTCATGTTGCTTCAGGATCTCATTGTTCATGGATGATAACTTGAAGCACTGAACATTTGTATCATCATTCATATGTTTCTTATACAGAGAGAGCTCTTCATCACTTGCCTCATTTCCAGGTGCAACTGGTAAAGGTTCTTCCAACACATACAATTTCCTTTCATGGAAAAGGATGACCCATAGACGCCTTTGCCACTCCTGGAAATTAGTTCCAGTGAGAAGGTTTCCCTTATCAAGTATGGATCACAATGATATGTTTGATGTCATTTTTTTGATTATGTTTCTATAAATAAGATGGTCAGAATTTTAGTACTTTATTTGATAAAATTTAGACAAATAAATAAATATTATATTTATTAGTCTCCCACTATTTTATCGAAACCCAATATCCCTCACCATTGGATTCAGAATATCCAATTTCTTGGATATTCTAGTGTCAAGGATCCATATTCCATTATCATTACCCCAACTTTGGCTGGTCAAGCAACTTGAATGGTGTTATACAGGCATTCCAAATACCAACTATAGTAACTCATAGTTCCTTGATCCATTGAGTGAAATCACCAATCCTGAAATCATTAATTTACATTTCCCCAACCTTTTCCTCTCAGTTACACCAAGTCCTGCTTTGACAGTCAACCCTTGATGTCAACCAAGTTAAGTCAAACCAAAACCTCAGATTAGAATTCCCCGATAATTAAAAGCACCCCAACTTTGGTTGGTTAAACACTTTGAACTATGGTTTGTTTCTAACCAAAGTAATGGAAGACTATACTGACTTAATATTATATTAAGGGATTTTATCCTTTATTCATAAATTTCCAATTATTATCTTTTCACATGACTGTTAATATTAATTTGGATATGATTAAGTGATTAACCATGTATTAGATAATATTTATGAATAAGCTAGTTTATTTTAGTTCCATCTTGCGTGCTTGTTAATTCATTAATTATGTGATTGTGACAAAACATCCATAATGAATAACCATGAAACAGACAGAAATAAAATAAAGGGTATGATCATGAGCTTGTTTTAATGGTTATTTTATGTAGCAGTTGATAAAATAACTACTGACATAGGGAAGAAACACCTCGAACCATTTAAGGTTCGTGTTTACAGTTTTCCACCTATCCACCTCTGTATCTCCTTGGATTTGTTTCTCCTCAGCTCTTAACTTGAACCTCCTCCACTATCTTGGGAGATCCATCCATTACACACACTTTTACTCACACATAGGTGAGGGGTAAAAGTGGGTTTACATAAAATAAACCATGGGCATGCATGCCCTATATATTAATGAAGAGAGAAGGCATACTAGCCAACAATTTAATTTAATAATAAATTGAAAGGAAACCAATCACATATAAAGGTCTGGTCAAGCTCACGATTATCCACATGCACGAAACGAATTGTGAATTTAATAAAACTAGCATTCAATTATTAAATTATTCTTATTTAAAATAAATTGTGCTCAAATCGATTAATTATTATCTTTAATTAATCAATCCTTTTATCTTAATCATTTTCTAAATTTCTTTGAGATTCTCATCCATTATAATTTTAAACAAATGAAAATTAATTTAAAATTAACCTTGTATGTAAATGTACCTTAGAGGTAACCTAGTGAATACCCATCCAAATCTACTCAACATGCATTATACCTGTATACACTTTATTCTTTGTGAAATATAGAATGCATGAATTATCACGTACTTTCATGACGTGTACTTCACGGATGATTACATGAATTACATGAATTTTCAGTAACATTTAATGATTTAATGCACGTAGAATAATAACTGTAATAAAACTTATACATGATATGTAGATCTAAATATTATACAGATATTAAAGTTTTAATTCTATGTAATTTTTTAATAGTACACGACATGCAGATCTGATCTATATAGCGTATACTACCTTCATCGTCTATCCAAAGTACACGCCTAGGGACTTGACATGTGAGGTGTAATTTGGAATTATCGAAGTACACGACATGTCCAGTGGGCCACATGCTGTGTTGACTCCACATTACATGGTTACCAGTCAACTAAGACGTGTATATGATACATGACCTAGCCCTGACCCGAAAGGGACTACATGATGTGTCCAATGGGCCACATGGAGTGTAGTCCACTGACCATGCACTAGTCTGTCCCGGTCAACACGAGGTATAAGAATTAACCGCACATCATGTATTTAATGCACACGAGTTGAGTAATTTATGAATTAACTCCTAGTGCATTAATCACAACTACACGACATGTAACTCTAGTTACATGGCATGTACTATGGTGTTATCTGGACAGAATCCTTGGAACCTCTAGATGAGTTCCTTGATTTTATTTTAATCATAAAATCGATTGTTTCTGTTAGATCTGTGAGAAATGATATAGGAATAAATAGATATCATAATTCATATTAAAATAATGATTAAACTTGAATTGAAAAACTAAATCATGAATGCGTAAATCACCAATAAATTTAAATAATTATAAAAAATAATATGCCCCACTTTGATACTACTTGTAGGTTTCAAGAAAAATGAAAGCGTGCGATGGGCGGTTCCCAAATTTGATTTTTTCCATATTCAATGAACAATCCAGGATCTATTCGATGATGAATGTCGTGATCCACAGAATTAAATAAAAGAAATAAGACAATGGAATAGAAACCCAGAACCAAGATAGAGGATCAACATATATTATTTATAATTAATTTAATTAAATAAGAATTACCTCCAAGGTTCATTATTTCTTCATTGATGTGTCCAACCACAGATCTACAGTGTTCCATCATTTCATTTTATAGATCAATGGTAGATCTCCTATAGCGGTGATGCACATGTATTCCATGAATCTATGAATACTACCAAAGGAGTCTTCGAGTGCTAGCATAGAAGATCCTTGAACTTGCATCGTCCACCTTTGATCTCTTTGAGAACCACTTCCAAAGTGTTCTCTTTGATCCGGTGGGGGAGGATCACTCTCATTATTGAGAGAGTTCTTAGAGAAGAAAGAACTCTCTAGTCTTGAGAGTTTTTTCTCCAAAATGTTGTTCATAACTGAATCGACATCTCTTGGCTTTCCCTTGGATAATGATAGAATAATATAACTAGGCATTTATTTCCCTAGGGTAATAATAAAATAATTTACACAAGTTCCTTTAATTATTTCATTAATCCTAGAGAAACCCACATGTCAAATAATAACAACAATATTATTATTTCTTGACATGCTCTTAACTTGTGTGTTATAATTAAATATTATTTAATCAAATAATATTCAATATTATTATTTCTCATTGGACCATTAAACTCGGTCCGCCAATCCTCCTCAATGTTTATTAATTATTCCACCCGCAATATATTCTCTTGAATAACTAGTGACGGAATAAATGCGATCAAATATACATGAATAATTATTAAACCATGACTAGGAATAATATTTATTAAACTTTTTAAATAATAAATTATTTAACTGAGATTATGGATACAATTAGTGTGTGACCCTCTAGGCCCATTTCTCAGTGGCATTAGGTAGAGCATCCTAAAGTCCAAGGTTAGCATCTAGAAACACACCAAGGCAAGAGAAAGAAGTTAACGTCAGAATGACATGTCACCACATACAAACTTTTACTGTGTAATATAATACCTTTATCACAATATATCTAATCAAGCAGGTTGCATGTCAGTTCCCTCAACCTATATGCTTAATATCTCTTTCTTCGACTTTATGAAAATAGAACTTGCCTATAGAACACCATGGTTATAGATTTATTTAGGATATATCATTTCCATTAAAGGGCCTAAGATATTAAGTTCTGTTAGTGAACAGGAGAGACAAATCCTTTCTCGCATTATTCATTAATTCAATATTACTCATGATGCACCCAACGTATCCTACCTCACCCGAACACCTTTCATCACGATTTTCATCAACACTTCAATGTACACAACTCATAATATCCATTAATAATAATCTTAAAGTATAAGGACCAATACACACATGCACAGATAGGAACATCCAATGACACTTATAAATGTTTATTTCCTACTATTGGGTCTCATTCTCATAATATCCTACTGGATATCACCAAGGGCGTACACCATGAGAATGTACCTCAAAGTCCTATGAGTCTCCACCCTTGATAGACTGTATCATTTGTGTCACTCAAATGATATCATATATCCATAGAACATATATTTAAGAATATTTCCATAGCACTTTCAAGTTATCATCATAATGGGGAACTGCTATGACCTTTTAGTGCAACAACTACTCTTGGGACATTATCATATACAATTTTACGCAAAAGAACAATCATAATGTGATAAGAAGTTTATTGATATTCAAAAACCATAAATATATGTTATTATAAAGTACATAAAAGTTTGTTCTAGGGAACCAACTCCAATAGTTTGGACCACATATGGTGGTCATAGCTTGGGATATAGGATCTAGGATCTTTCAGCAGTTTACTCTTTTCTAGTTTTGTCAGGTTGGGACATATTTTTGGTTGGACATGTATTTTTCCCCTTTACTTTCACTTTAAAATATCATACTTATTTATTTTCTAGATGTTCATGCATGCTTGGTTTATTTTATAGTAGTGTTGCATCTTTTCTACTTTCCATCTGCACCTTTTCATTGAGTTGGTTGTGTGCATGTGTACAGGTTCTTAGGAAAAGGAATCCCTAAGTTTGTTGTGACTTTGGTTCTTGTCTCCACCCCTCGACCTATAAAGGCAGGCTTGGGGTAGTTGCAACTCGATCCTTGACATGGGTTGGGTCATGATAGATTGGTATTAGAGAAAGTTCATTTCTTAGGACGTTGTTCGAATGTATCCCATTAATATAATTGGTTGGGATTTAGGGAAACAATTTCAAAGTGTCTCGAGTGTAGCTCTCATAATAGGGAGTCTAGTGATGGTATAGGGGACCGATGTATCCATTCAACAGGACCTTGACTACCTACTCTTCAACTTGGAATGTCAATACATTTTTTTGTAGGGATAAATGGTACATGAATCATATAGGATTGAGTATTTGACTGTCCTTAAGTCATCTCCCCATCTTTATTGATATATATGGTCATATGATCATGATACTCCTTGATAAATTTCTGGATGCCTCTATAATGGAATCCATACTAGATACCAGCTTCGGTTTGTGATAGAGACCCTATGAGTGACGAGTCCTCAGTTCAGGGTCCATCTCATGATCCCCTTCCTCTAGGTGGGCAAGTAGTAGCACCTCTACCCATGAAGTAGTAGATCATCCTAGAAGAGAAGGATGAGGATGCGCACAGGCTTAGCGCACTCCATGAGTTTTAGCATTAGAGACCGCTAAGGTTCTATGGTGATCCAGATCCTCATGTAGCAGTGGATTGGATAGAGTCTATGTTCCACATATTCAGGCTTGTTTAGACCCTGATGAATAAGGTGGTGTCACTGACATCCAAATTTTTTTCCATGGAGCAACTGAGAGTTGGTGGGGCCTTGTTACATAGATGCACGATGAGTCGACACTATCATGGGATGACTTACAGTAGTTGTTTTTTGAGAAGTAATACCCCTCCTTCTTGTGCTCCATTCATATCTAAGAGCTTATAGAGCTGCATCAAGGAAGTATGATGGTGGCTAAGTATGCATAGAGGTTCATGAAACTCATGCATTACTCCCTCGAAAAGATATGTGATGGATACTTTTGAGAATAGAAGTTTGAGAAGGGAATCCACCAAGGGATTTATGCTAGTATAGTGACCTTGTGCATCCCCACCTATATTGGGGTGCTGGAGTGGGCACTGGTGACATAAATATTTTTGTCGGAGGGATGTTAGATAGTGGGTGTCTCGGAACTGAGTCATCTATAGCTGCTAACAAGCACCAAAGATCTCGGTGAAAGAGACCCTTTTGCAAGAAGGCTTAGGGGAATTTTCATATAGTTATGGGGAAGCACAGAGTAATAGGGAAGCCTTGGGAGGGATGATGCTATTCTTGTGATAGGTGAGGTCACATGGCACAAGACTTCCCAACCAAACGTGCTGAGTATCCCAGATAGATAGCTGATGGACTGCCACAATAGAGGCAGCGCCGTGATCAGGGATCTCCCAGGCATAGAGAGGGTGGTCCCCAGAGAGGTAGATCTAGAAGAAGAGTAGGAGGATATGTAGGTGGAGGATTACATTATGAGGTGCTTCCATCACCACCACCAGGTGACCCACATCAGGATCAGGGAGCTGGCGGCCGAGACTGCAGACAGTTTCATGCTTTGGATGTTTACGATCCCACAACACATGATATGATTCAAGGTATGATATGTGTTTATTATACTCTTTCCTTAGTACTAGTAAAAACAGGTTCCAACCATTATTTTACCTTGATACTCTTAGTTCAGGAGTTGGAACTCTCAGTGGAGGTGCTAGCACAACAACTTCAACATGAAGTTCCTACAGGGAACACTTCATATGCTTCTTTCATCTTCCAACATTGAGAGCTATCTCTTGGTGGAGAGAGGTTCATGTTGGAAATTTTGGTTGTCACGATGGAAACCTATGACATCATCCTAGGTATGGATTGGATTTCCATGGTTCGAGCCCAGATTGACTGTCACCACAGACTAGTCAAATGTCTACATGCTGATGGGATGAGATTCTCCTTTTTTGGCGAGATAGATCTCATTGTAGGGAAAGTGGGTTTAGAGAGAAAGAGGCTAAAACCCATCACCCATCAGTTGGAAAGTGCAGCCCTTGGTGCGACAGGTTATTCAGGCATCTGGGTCCCTTCAGTTGTGAAGGATTATATGGACGTCTTTCCCGAAGATGTTCTAATACTACCTCTGAGGTGAGAGATAAAGTTTTGCATTGACTTGCATTATGGGATAACCCCGATATCTTCTAAGGCATATCTGATGGCACCTACCAAGATCTAATAGCTATGGTTATAGTTAGAGGACCTTTGTGAGAAAGGTTTCATCAGACCTAGTGTGTCCCCCTGGGAAGCTCCAATCCTGTTTATGAAAATGACTGACGAGTGCTTACAAATTTTTATGAATTATCATTACCTGAATTGGACCACAATAAAGAATAAGTATTCCTTTTTGAGTATTAATGACCTCTTTGACTAGTTTCGTGGTGCAAGATGGTTCTTAAAGATCGATATCAGATCCAGCTATCACTAGTTGAGGGTTCAAGAGGCTGATATTCCAAATTTGGCATTCTGATGTTGTTATGGATATTATGAGTTCCTAGTGATGCTATTTGGTGTAAAAAATTCCCATGTCATGTTTATGGATTTGATGAACTAGGTATTCTATATGTACTTGGACCAGTTCATTGTTTTCTTCATCGATGGATTTCTTGTCTACTCTTTAATAGAGGAGGAACATGCAGAGCACTTGAGGATGGTATTAAACTTGCTTTGAGAGCACCGATTTTAAATAAATCTCTCGAAGTTATAATTATGGATTCATGAGGTTCCCTTTATAGGGTACATCATTTATGAATAGGTTTTATCCATGTATATAGAAAAGATCGAGACCGTGCTTGTTTTGGATCCACCTAATAACGTGTCAGAGTTATGGAGCTTCCTTGGCTTGGAGGGGTACTACAAGAGGTTTTTGGAATACTTCTCCAGAATCACATCCCCTTTGACCGCCATGATGTAGAAAGGGTAGTCATTTACCTGGTCTAAGTAGTGCTATAGGTTCTTTGAGAAGCATAGGTAGAGGATGATGGGCGATCCAATGTTGAGACTACCAGAGGAAGGCATGAAGTTCATAGTGTATTGTGATGATTCATGAGCTAGGCTCGATTGCGTGTTGATGAAACATTAGGAAGTCATCATATATGGGTCGAGGTATTTGAGACCCCACAATAAGAACTATGAAACTCATTACCTAGAGCTATAAGTGGTAGTATTTTCCCCGAGGATGTGGAGGAACTATCTTCTGGGAGAGAACTTTGTGGTCTACTCAGACCACCAGAGTCTCTGGTATGTCTTCACTCAGAGAGACCTGAACCCAAGACAACGACACTGGTTGGAGTTCCTACAGGACTACGAATTCAAGATAGTTTACTCCAGGGAGGGGAAACATTGTAGCAGATTCCCTTATCAGGAAATCCTAGGCTCTCTTAGTGTAGGAAGCATCATAACAGTTAGCTTCCCTACAGTTGACCTTAGTAAAGTAGGAGGATGAAACTTTTCTTTAGTTGATGGTGTTGAATCCTTCTCTCTTAGAGCATTTAAGAGAGTCCCATTTAGGATACATTTAATATGAGGTCTTAAATGATCAAATATCCATAGGCAACACACCGAATTAATATTTTGAAGGAGTAAATCATGTTTCAGGGGAGGATAGTGGTTCTAGTCATGTAACGGGAGGACGTGATGTGAAAATTAAACACTTCACCACTAGCTATACATATTGGTGTGGGGAATATGTATATAGATATTCAATGACAGTTTTAGTTGTCCGGCATGAGATGAATTGTAGCTGAGTTCATCTCTCGATGCCTCACCTATCAGTAGGTAAAGGCTGAGCAACAAGTTCTGAAAGGTTTGTTACAACCCCTTGAGATCCCAAAGTGGAAGTGGGATGACATATACATGGACTTGGGCATAGGGATTCCACACACAAATAAGGTCCATAATTCCATCTGGGTGATAGTTGACTGACTCACAAAGTTAGTGCACTTCCTTGCTATTAGGGAGCAGTGTTCGGTGGAGAGTTTGGGGTAGATGTACATGTGGGAGATCATCTGCCTTCATGGTGTACCCTCGATGATTATATCTGATTGTGATGTGTAGTTTACATCACAGTTGTGGAAATTCCTACAGAAGGAATTAAGAACCCAATTGAGGATGATTATATCCTTTCACACCCAGATTGATGAGAAGACCTAACACACAATCCAGGTGCTAGAGGATATGCTGAGAGCTTGTGTGTTGGACTTTGGTTGGAGTTTAGAGGATCAATTACCCAGGATACAGTTTTATACAATAACAACTACCATTATACCATTAGCATGAAAACTTTTGAGTCCCTGTATGGGAGACCCTGTAGGTCACCCTTGTGCTAGAAAGATATTGGAAAGTCATCTCTTATAGGACCAGAGATGGTGTAGATGAAAACAAAGAAAGTGAATGTCATCCGAGAGCAGATAAGGATGGCCTAGAGAAGACATAAATCCTACATAAACCACCATCATAGGACCTTTGAGTTCAAGCAGGGAGACCATGTTTTCTTGTAAGTCTCCCCACAATGAGGAATGCAGAGGTTCATCTGGGGAGAAAATCTATCCTTGAGATTCATCAGACCATTTGTGTAGAGGGTTGACAAGGTTTCCTTCCACCTATCTCTACCCCCATAGCTAGAGCAGGTGTACGAAGTCTTCCACATGTCGTAGCTGAGGATATACATTCATGAACTTATGAACATCATTGACTGGGGTGAGCTGGACAACGAGAATGGTGCCACCTTTTTGAAGCACCTAGTGACGATCAAGGATCTACAGGAGAGGACCCTATACGGACAAACCATCCATTTGGTTCACATACAGTGGCAGTATGAAAATGTGTAGGAGAGTTCCCAAGAGCGGGAGAGCCAGGTGCAGGTTCAGTATCATGATTTTTCCTAGTTTTTTCTTTTTAGGGATAAAATTATTAAAGGAAGGAATTATGTAGAGACCCTATTTTTTCCTTATAAAACTTTGAAATATTTCTTTATATATTTAGAGAGCTAGGCACTGAGACGATGCACGATTCTGAGGTCTGAGGTGCCTAAAATCAATTTTATAAAAATATTGAACATATTTTATATTGCACTTTCATGGTTAATTAATGAAAATGAGATAACTCTTAAATAGTCAATCATATCATAAATCTAAGACCACAATTAGGTCTAGAATGTAGTTTTTACACTAGGCGTGACATAAAATGAGTCGGTGTGGGATGTTAAGAACCCTCTCTTATTAACGGTGCATTTAATTGAATTAATTAATTAATTAATTCAATTCATTTAACCTAAAATGAAATGTTATAAAAGTATCTCGATGGAAAACTTCTCCAGGGTTAGCTCATAATTTTTGGAATCCACCGGCTAAAGGTCCTCCCTCCTCACTTTGGAAAATGACTACGAATCTATGGATCAAAGAGAATCAAAGCATGATAAACACAACAAATTCATACAATCATTGTGTTTACATGTTATTCACCAACGATCAATAAAAAATAGAGGTAAGACTTGTTATATGTGGGTTTTCTCCATTATAATTAAATGATTTAGTATATCGTTATTCTTCCTTCGATATGTGCACAAATTGTAGCCTTTGCATGAGATTATGTACCATATTTCATTTTTTTAATCAATGTTCTAACCCCAGTTCCCCGTTCTTTATTGTTATCTAAGAACTCTTGATCAAAGATGATTAAAACTTTGTTTTTTTCCTTTCTCCAAAAGTTTCATAGCATTCTTCACCTATGGAATCCCCGCGGTTCCCAGTTTGATAATTGTCGGTGACCTGATCTCGACCGGGTACTCGGATTCGTGGAGGATTGATGAGAAAATGATGGTTTTTCGATAAAATCTTAGACATGGAATCATCATTATTCAAGGATGATCGATTTGATGGTTTGATATCAAGAACCCAATTGATTAATGAATGATGGCATGCAGAACACCTGACAAAACCCCCGTGCGTGACAATGACCAATTTCTGGAGAGCGATGGACCAGAATCATTATTTTTGACTAGATACATCCTTTTTTTCCTTATATAGAGCTATATCTAAAGCAATTTGACCAGATTCTAATCACGAATAAAGATCTAGAAATTTGAACTTTCTGTAAAAAACCCGACTACACACTGTGTTCAATGAAGAACACATGATGTGTAGCCCCCTCAACGATGACACTAGGGTTTTGAATATGTTAATGATGACACAACATGTATACATTCCTCACAATCCATGTACCCTATACTATTTGGAAAATCTGTGTGGTGAACCACACAGGGGGAGTCCGTGTAGAAGTATACAGACATGGGGTTTGAGTACACAGACACAACCAATGACACATGAACCGGTCCTCGGATGGGTTGGAAACATTGTGTATTACACCTATATAGCATATATCCCTACATATATAGGGACCCATGTACCAACCAAATACATGAACATGCTATGAAGTGGGACCACATACCATGTGGGTACCCTCACACATCATGTTCTACTGGAGTTCATTTCAGAAGACTTTGAACATCCATATCTCCTTCGTTTGAACTTAGATTTTGGACTAAGAGCAGCCTATCCCGAGTGTTTTTTCATGTAGAATGAAATGGTTCCCTCAAAAACAAATTTCAATATATGATGTGAATTTTTATGGGTTTTTCACGCACAGAGGCGACACCCGATGATGATAGCGATCGTGCAGGATTACCAGAGTTTTTTAGGCTTACCCTCCAATAGGGATGGGTAGTGGTGTTCCCTAACGATATTTCTAAGTTACCCTCTAGTAGGGTTGGGTAGTGGAGTTCCTATATGTTCTGGGATTACCCTCCAGTAGGGATAGGTAATGGCATTACATGATGATCTTATTGGTCTTAACCTCCAGTAGGGGATGGTGAATGGAATTCCCCAATGACCTTATCGGGCTTACCCTCCAGTAGGGCTAGTTAGTGGAGTTCCCCAATGACCTTTCCCAAGTGTTACCCTCCAGTAGGACTTGGTAGTGGAGTCCCCAGTGACTTTCAGAGTAGGAAACTCTTATCGTACCAGGGCATGAGCTTACCTAGAATTTGTAGCCCCTTGAATATGTGGAACAGTTACGAGACATGGTTTTATGTAGCTTTGGACTCATGAGGAAGAGGAAAACTTTCCCCACCAAGACACATTCTTGTAATGCGACCTAAAACTATACAGAAGATTCAATGACACCCAAAGCAGATAGTATCAAGGTGTGGTGATTGAGTTCCTTAGACTTGTGTGTTCAGGGTAGATGTGTGAGATGCTAAGCATCACTGATGAATACTTTTGGAACTATTGGATAATCTTCTTCTTGGGTTGAGCTGTGTGATGGATACCCCCTTACGATCTTGTTTGGGATTATTTGACTAATAACACACACACACACACACACTCTTTCTTTTGGATTCACCCCTTGGTTTTGGATACTATCATTATAGTAGAGGTGAAGACATGTGAGGTATTCCACATGATTTTCCGTGTCTAGATTATCATGGTTGGATGAGTATACTCTCCTTCTATAGGTGGATAAGGCTAGATGGGTAGTTCATATACTCACCATATTTATCCCCTTGTGCTTAGAAGATCTTACTTTCACTCTATTTTTGGGTTTACCTATACTCTTTCACTATACCTTGTTCTATCCACTACTTTATTCTTTATTTGCATCTCTTAATTCTCCCCCTTAACACTTCTAGTACGTTCTATTGGGTATGTATATACTCACCCCTACATGGTATTTTCCCACACATGTCATGTATTTTACAGACAACAGGCAGGTTGACCATGAATTTAGAGGATCATAGAGGTACTGGGTTCTTGGACCACGTACGATGGTCATATATTGGGATATAGGAGCTGGGATCTTTTAGATATTTACTCTTTTCTAGTTTTGTATGGTTGAGACATATTTCTAGTTGGATGTGTATTTTCCCCTTTAATTTCAATTTACACCACTATACTTTTATACTTTCTAGAGGTTCATGCATGCTTGGTTTATTTTATAGTAGTGTTTCATCTTTTCTAATTTACCTATGCACCTTTTAATTGAGTTGGACGTGTGTGTTGTTAAAAGTTCTCAGGGAAAGGAATCCTTGAGTTTGGTGTGATTTAAGTGCTTTTTTCCACCCCTAGACTATGGAGGTGAGCTTGAGGTAGTTGAGGCTAGATCCCCAACATGGTTTGGGTATCATAATAATGAGACTAAACATTACCCAATGCATTGGAGAACTATCTAGATATTCCCATCATAACATGTTCATGAATATGTGTTCCATATAAAGAATCAGACATAAGGGTTACTCATGGAAATAATTGGGTATCACAATAATGTCATAAGTCATAAAAAAAGGGAATATCATAATGGTATCCATGTAAGAATGGATTTAAATCATAAATGGATATTAATAAGGTATAATAGGAATATATCATGATAATTTATGTCAAACTTAAGTGAAAACATGTAAAAAGAGTGTTTAAGAGATGTTATAAATGAAACATTTTAGTGTGTTTTAATAAAAATATTAAAGAGAATTTAAAGAGGAAAATGAATATTTGTTTTCATAAAACCAGAAATGAACCAAGATAGTTTTTCATGATAAAATTAGTGATTTTATAATAATAATAGTTACTTAAAATATATTATAGAGTGCACTTGAAAATGGTTAAGAAATCAGGAAGTTCCCTTTAAGCGGGCTTGCTTATTGGGAATATTTGAGAAGGGATCCTTTTTAAAACATGTATTTCTGAATCAAATAAGGATAAACTGATATAGATACATGATTTTGGAATATATAAACAGGATTTAGAATAATTATATAAAAATAAATAGGAGTTAGATTAGGGAAAATAGAGAGAAAGCGTAACCTGAAGGAAAAATGGAAGTTTGGAAAGAATCCATTACCTTTTACCTGAAAGTGTTCTGCACTTGATCTTAATGTCCTGTATAATCAAATTAAATCCATTAATTAATTAATTTAGAAACTTTTATATCTATATTTAATTTATCATAATTTTATTAAGTTCATTTATGACCTTTTTTATGAGCTATAAGATACAATTTTATCATTTGGGAGCGTTCGTTTCCTTAGTTTTCATGATTAGTTTACTTGTATACATGTATGGAAAATCATGAAAAATTAGAATAGTTTTATAGAATTGAAATTATATGTTTTCAATGAAATTAAAAAATATTAAATGGTATTATATATAATTTTTGTTCTATATGTGAGGATGATTCATTAGATAAAATGTTAATGATAACCTTTTAGATTATTTTGGCGTTTTTTCGATCATCAGAAACTAGTTTTGTTTTATTAATTAATATCATATATATAATGGTTATAGAGAATTACATAGTCTGTAATAAATATATTATAATATTTTTAACCATGAAAATGGTTTTATTACCAGCCTTGAATGAGTTAAGTGAAAATGAAAACTTTTCATCTTTGAAGGTGATAAAACAACACCTCACGGATGGCGTTTCCATTTTTAGAATAAAAGGGAGAAGAAAATAGGGTTGAAGATGAATTATTATATTAAAATAATAAAATTAAAAAATATATATATAATATACTGGAGTTATCATACCACTTAGATTAGGGGAGGTTAAGAGAGAATAAGAAAATAAATAACTTGAAAAGAAATATAATTAAAAGAAATAGAAGAGGATTTTACCTCTTGAACTTCTTCTCCCTGAGAACCTCCTTAGGGAAATTGGATTTGGTCTTTTGTCAAGAAAAAAAGGATCCTAGACATGGGGTAGGATATTTGGAAGATAATTGGTCATAAATTAGACAACATTCAAGTCTTTGGAGGTGTGAGCATTAGGGGTGGTGAGGGGTGACATTTATAGTGGAGGAGAGGGGTGTTTTTTGATTATTTTATCCATTTGTTTATTATTTTAGCTCAAGACAAGAAATAGTGTGGATTTTTGTGACTAAGTACAGTAAGTTTAGCATTTTAGTTAAAAAAATTGGTTCTTAAATCATCCAAACATCATCTATGACTCAATAATTCATGTATTTATCTTATACCTTAAATTACCGCATTTCACTATTCACAAAAATTCAACTATTTTAGAAAAATCCCAAAAAATCACCCTAACTATTTTTAAATGTGTAGAATTAAAAAAATGGAGTCCATTTTATGAAAATAATTTTCTAAATATGATCAATTTAATTTTTAATTAAAATTATCATTTATTCAAAAAATACCAAATTTAAAATTATAACTGATATTATAACACTTTGAAAAATTAATTAAGGTCTCATAAAATTATCTTATAATCATAAGATAACAAAATATTAATTTATGAATATATTTTATGAAAATAATTTTCTTTTAAATCATTATATTAATTATAAAATTTTAAATAAATATTTATGTTTCAAAAAAATACCAATATATAATATATCATTTTCAAAACATTTATTTACATATAATATTATATAATTATATAATATTTTTATTTATAAGATTCCTAAATTTTATTTATAATTTTATTGGTGAGTTTACTATTCAATTGACCGGTTTACTATTCATAAGGGTTATATTACTATTCTAAAGTTCAAGTTACTATCCCATTGGTATAAGTTCCTTAATTTCTGAAAAAGCCTCTTATTCCATTCATTATTTATTTATAAAGTTTTTGTGTGTTATTTATGTTATTTTATTTGATTTATACTATATGAAATAATTATAAGAAGGGAAAATTTCATTGATAGAATTCTAGGTCGTTACATTCTTCCCCACTTATAAAATTTCTCCCTCAAAATTTCATTTTACAAACTAAGGGAAAAAATGTGAGGGTACTTATCCTTTATTGCTTCCTCTGGTTCCCATGTTTCCTCTTTGTACTTATGGTTCCTCCATAGTACTTTAACCAGGTGAGTGGTCTTATTGTGTAGAACTTTATCTCTATGATACAAGATCTTCACTAGATGATCCTCATAAGAGAGATCATTTTATAACTATACCACCTCTAAATTCAGTACATGTGAGGGATATAGTATGTAATTACTTAAGATAGATACATGGAATACATAATTTACTTGATATGTGGTTGGTGGAAGTTATAGTTGATAGGCCAAAACTCTGAAAAAATCAAGAATCCCGAAGGGGTCGATGTACCTGAGACTTAGCTTTTCCTTCTTTACAAATATCATGATCCTCTTCCATAGAGATATGCAGAGGACTACCATGTATCCAACCTTAAACTCTAGACCCCATTGATGATTTTCTACATAGATCTTCTATCAACTTTGGGATGCCTTGATGTGATTTTGAATGGTTTTCACATTTTTTACCATTTCTTTGACCATTTGAGGTCCTAGTAGCTTATGTTCACTGACTTCATCCCATCATGATGGTGTGCTGCATCTTTTACCATAAAGGGATTCATATGGAGCCATTTGGATGATTGAGTGGAAACTATTATTATAAGAGAACTCGACTAGAGGTAGATGTTGGTCCCATCCTCATTTTAAGTCCATATAACATGATCTCAAAATGTCTTCCAGTGTCTGAATAGTCCACTCAGATTAGCCATCAGTTTGAGGATGATAGGCAGTACCAAAGTTCAACTTAATTTTCAAAGCATGTTGGAGACTTTTCCAGAACTTAGAGGTGAATATCGAATCTCGATTGGATACAATTGATAGTGATAATCCATGCATCCTTACCACTTCTCTAATGTATATCTATGAAATATGATCTAGTGAGAATTACTCTTGAATTACAATAAAGTGAACTACCTTTATAAGACGATCCACGATAAATCATATTGTATTATTTCCTATTGATGCCTCTGGAAGTCTAGTGAAAAAATACATGGTGATGTTTTCCCATTTCCATGTTGGTATGGGTAATTGTTTCATCATCCCCTTATAATTTTTCTTTTAGGCCTTCACTTGATAACATACCAAGAACTTTTTTTGTATATTCAACGATCTATTTATTTATATTGTCCCACCAATAGTGCTATCAGAGATCTTGATACATATTTGTGCTCTATGCGCGAATAGATAAGGTTGAGATATGTGCGTCATTCATAAGATCTTTATTTATCTCTAGATTGGATGGTACAAATACTCATGACCCAAATATTATAACTCCTTCCTTATCAATTTTAAACTTTGAGGATTTCCCCTTTCTCATGACTTACACCTTCTAAAATTTAAAATCATTTCTTTGAGCATCATTTATTTTACCCATGAGGGATGATTAATAAATCATTTGAGAAAGGATTGATGATGTTACTTACTTAATGATTCCCATGTCTATCCTTTTCAAATATAATAATATTAGATCCTTCTCAATTATCATCATTGATAAAGATGCATGATCCTTTCTACTTAGAGCATCCACTACCTTATTTTCTTTACTGAGATGGTAGTGGATTGAGTAGTCATAATCCTTAAAGAGATCTAACCATCTTCACTGGTGTATATTTATCTCTTTTTGTTTGAATATATATTTGAGGCTATTATGATCAGTATACATTTAATAATTATCCCTATAGAGATAATTCCACTAGATTTTCAATGAAAAGATCACAAATTCCAACTCTAGATCATACACGGGATAGTTTTTCTCATGAATTTTCAACTACCTTGTGAAATAGGCTATCACTTTATCATTTTTCATCAGTACACAACATAATAACTTCTTTAAATCATCACTGTACACCAAAAAGAGTTCCCCACTTATTGGTAGTATGAGCACTTGTGCAATGATAAGCCTCCTTTTCAACTCTTTGAAGCAGACTTCACATTCATTGGTCCAAAAAAACTTCACTCCCTTCCGAGTCATTTTTTTAGTGGGTTTGAAAATCCTGAGAAGTTCTTCACAAATTTCTGGAAATACCTAGCTATACAAAAGAAACTACAGATCTCTGTTATAGATGTTGTCCTGGGCCACTCTTCGATTGCCTTTTTCTTGGAAGGGTCCATAGATATTCCTTTGTTAGTGATAACATACCCCAAGAATGATAATTCCTCCATACAAAACTCACATTTACTATAATTTACATAAAGTTTCTCCATTTGTAAAGTCCTCAACATAGTATTCAAATTCTCATCGAGTTCTGTAAAGACCCAGAATTACCATGTAATATTTTTAAAAAATATGGGAACTTTACAAGTCCGCGAAAATTGACGGTGCATGATTCTGAGGCCCGGTGTGCCTGGAATCAATTTTTGAAGTTTTGTTTGGGTACGTTCAGTAAACGTATGAGTGAGTTTTCCTAACTTTTGAACCGGTGCTCAGAATTGAAATCTGAGGGCACCGTTGAACTCACAATGCCTGTATTCGCTTAAGAATACTTTCACCTCGACAACAGTTGGTCGAGGGTGGAAGTTAGTTTTTGGTTTTTACCTGGGAACAATAAAATAAAATAAGTTCATATTTTATTTTATTTTGTTGTAACCACCCATGTAGGAGTTAAAGTGTGGGGACCACCCAAACTTAACCTCCCATGAGAGGTTATGGTGGTGGGGACCACCTGGGACTAAACCCCCCATTTAATTGAGAGGAAAACCTCTCAACTCCCCCATTAATGAGGGAGATCCTCTTGACACCTCCACAATTTTAATTGTGCCAATGCACCAATTAAATATGCTAACCAAGTGTTTAATATATCCTTTTTGAATGTTATTCCAATGACTTAATAAGATATTTTAATCTATTATCTTGGCTTGTCATTTTCATTTTGGTGGAACTTGGGAGAAGAGAGAGCTTGGGAGAAATAAAGTTCTCCAATGAAGAACACTCTCCCGACGAAGAACGCTCCACCGACGAAGAACGACCTTGAATACTACATTCTTCCTTGGAACCTATTTAGACGTAGGACGTCTTCAACTACGACGAGACGGCACACAAACCGACGATCGAGGAAAACGCCGATGACATCGACGTCCGTCTTTTCCCAACGATCTGTCTTCTTCCCCGTGACACCGTCGACAAAAAACGAACAAGGTAAGGGGTTATTATCGAGTTCTTGAATCTTTTCGATTATTATCCTCATTCTTGGTTCATGATTAAAGTAGATCCGCTTGCTATCACTCTAAATGCGGAGGGTTCGGGCCAAACTAACATTGCCCGACCCCCCCACCGATCTACTTTGGTGTTCTTCGCGATGGAGAAGGATGACAACCTACGAGGAGAAGCACAAGAATGGCGGCCGACGTCACCGCCAGCTGCGACAAAGGCAATGATGCACGACACCGCTGCGTGGCACCACCGCCCCACCGCGCCCTCGTGGCAACCCTGTCCAAGCCGCCCGTACCCTCACAGAAGCCCCTGAACAAGCCACCCGCGGTCTCCACATGCCCCGCGCACCCCGCGGCTCTGCGCGCCCCATGCGACCCGCAGCTCCACCGTCCGTGCACCCCACGCGCCCCGCGGCTCCACCATCCGTGCACCCTGCGCACCGTGCGGCTTCGCCGCCCGCGCACCCCGCGCACCCTACGACTCCGCCGTCTGCGCGCCCTACACCACCGCTGGCTGAACCGGCCTGCCGGCCTCCCGAGCTGCTCCGGCCATGCCGGCCCACTGGCCCCTCGGGGCGCCCGGCCGAACCAGGCCACGCCCTCGCGACGCCCCGGCCGAACAGGCTGCACCCTCGCGGCGCCCCGGCCGAATCGGCCCCGCTCTCCAGGTTGAGCCACCCCAAGCCACACCCCCTCACAGCACCCTCCGGGCCGAACCACTCTCACGGCGCCCTCTGGGCTGAGCTGCCCCCTCGCGGTTCCCTCTGGGCCAAACTGACCTTGCACCGACCCACGGCCGGTCCGCGCCCTCGCGACCGGTCCACGCCCTCGCGGCTCTCCGTGACCCATTGCGGCCAGCTAGGCTGGACCCAGCAGGCTGGGCCGAACCTAATGGGCCGGGCCGGACCCAACGGGCCGGGCCAAACCCAACAGGTTAGGGCAGGTCGACTCGAACCGGGTCGGACCGGACCCGTGCCCACTACGACCCTTTACTATCTTTTGTCCATATCTTTGGCACCCGACGTTTGTTTGACAAACCGTCAGCAGCGCTGGTAATATTGGAGCACAAAGGTCCCTTTGAGTATACTCCACTAGAGTTTGGGGTATAGTTGAGATACGACCAGGTTGGATTGTGCACGAATCCAACCGGCCCCCCGAGACTAAAAGGCTAATAACTAACAGACCGGTCATCCGATTGACGCGCCACCCATTGCGTTGAGACCCCTATGACGTGGAGAACCTTCGAGATACTTCTTCACGGGACTTTGTGACAGTTGGAGTATCGACCAACAGCTCATGGAGCGGATCCTTCCAGTGACGAGTGAGCAGAGTATGAAGACCTAGTAATGGGATGAGACCTGATGACTGCTAACCGTTTGACTCAGAGTGATTCTACTAGCCCAGTGGGGAGCGCCTGGTTGTGGCGGTAGACCCACGGTGGAGGAGCTTCTGGTTGTGGTGGCAGACCCACGATACTTGATAGGAGGAGTACCTTAGCAGGCTACGAGGGGGAGCGCCTGGGTGTGGTGGTAGACTCGCGGTGGGGAGCGCCTCTGTGTGACGCAGCAGACCCACAGTACTTGATAGGAGGAGTACCTCGGCAGTCCAAGGTTAGTGGGAAGCATGCTTGGTGTTGCAGCAGACCCACTGTACTCGATTGAGTAGGAGTTCTCCAGCAGCTGAGTTTTCGATAATGTGAATAAAATCCTGGTTTGAGCTGAGTCAGTACTTTTGTGTTTTCCTCATGATTGAGATGGATTACTTAATAACTTAGGTATATGTATGAGCATATACCTAAGTAGGGTTATCTGTTGATTCCTTACTTTATGGTTTATCCTTGGTGGATTTGTGAGACCTTGAGGGTCTTGGGGTCCCTACTGAGTATCATTATACTCACCCCTGCACGAGCTATGCCCGCATCTTGTTGTGTTGGATGCAGACAACAGACAATGCTAACTAAGGCTGAGAGTACCAGGACTGGATGGTACCTAAAGGTGGACCTTACAAAGAGTCAGTACACAGAGGAGACTGACAGACATGGAGTGCTGAGGAGGCTATCTGTACCTACCCTTCAAGTAGGAATCCCGTAGGACGACCCATCAACTATTTTTCCTTTCTTGAGTTGTAATTGTACTTCTAGTTCCTTGTACTTTACCATTGGTCTTGTATTTCCAGCCCCTTTTACTTTTCAACACTCTTTTGTTATACAGTTTAGTTAGTGTTTTGTATCTAGCTAGGTGCTCTATTGTGTGCGTTTACATGATATAAAGGAAATTCCTTCCCAGTTTTAGGGAATTACGCCTTTGGTGTTAGTCGCCAGCCCCTGGCCTATGGAAGGCGGACTTGGGGTAGTCACGACACGGGCCCCAGGAGATGGGTCGTGACAAATTGGTATAAGAGGAGTCAGTTCTACCACATAACTTAGGACTTTGATCATTCTTTTCTGTGAAGAAATAGTGTTAAGTGTAGTGATTGTGGTTTTTAGTTCAGGGAGTCCAGTGTTGGTGCGGCGACCAATGTATCCATACACCAGGACCCTGACTACTGATTTCCAACCCAGTGCATGAAAACACTAATTGAGTGTGTGTTTTAGAAAGTTTTCTTTAAGTTAGCTCAACCAGGTCAGCTCACCAGGTATACCTTTTTAATCGCAGTGCACCTATTTCTTTTTAGGATGCCTCCACATAGACAGTCGGCTAGAGTTCCGAGATTCGTACGCACAGATATCCCACCGAGTTACGAGGCCTTGGTGCAAGGCCCTTTTCCAGCGAAGGCACCAGCAGTACCACTCCCCATTGAGCCACCGATGCCACCAGCCCCAACAGCAGATGGTGCACGCTACTTAAGCGCATTGCATGAGTTCTATCACTAGAGGCTACCCAGGTTCAGGGGAGATACGGACCCACAAGAAGCTGATGATTGGCTGGAGGCTGTTGTGAGAGTTTTCCGACTGGTGGGGACACTAGTAGACCTCATGGAGATTCTTGCTGCTAGACTTCTACAGGAAACAATGGGCAGATGGTGAAGGTTGAAGCTCCAGGTCCACGACGAGGCGACGCTTCTCTGGGAAGACTTCGAGAGCCTGTTTTAGGCAGAGTTTGTCCCAGCAACTCTTCACACAGTGCACATATAGGAGCTACTTCATCTGCAGCAGGGCAGCATAATTGTAGCTCAGTACTCAGTGAGGTTCACATACCTCTCACACTACCCCACCGATATGGTGCGGGACCCATTATTCAGGGCCCAGACCTTCAAGCAGGGACTCAGGCAGGAGATCAGGGTTTCGGTGATCTCACTCAGCATCCCGACGTAGGCAGGGGTGTTAGAGATAGCCTTCCCAGTGGAGAGTTTCCTTGCTGAGCAGTCTCCAGCAGTGAGATCCACCACCAGTCGACACATAGCAGAGTCTTCTGTAGCTGGAAGCAGACATATGTCATAGAGGTCCAAGAGGACCAGACCTACAGGTGGACGTCCACATGACTTAGGATCGGTTGGGCAGGGAACCCGAAGTGGAGACAGACATTCCAGGAGCGGGTAGTGTTACGCATGTGGCGGGCATGGTCACGTGGCTCGTGACTACCCGACCCACCGTTCGGATGATCAGCAGAAGGTCGAAGGACCGCCCATGCCGAGACAAATATTCGATCGAGGCGGTCTGCAGGGAGAAGGCGGACATGATAGAGGAGTAGGCCATGCAACAGGAGGTGGGAGACCTTTTGAGGTGTTACCTCCACCACCACTAGGAGGTCCACCCCGACCGCAGGGAGCAGGTGGACAGGGGAGAGCTCAGCTCCAGGAAGCTGAGTCATACGATCATGGAACTCTAGAGATGATTCGAGGTACAATATGTGTCTACTACACCATAGCTGCAGTACTTATAGACACAGGTTCCAGTCACTCTTTCATTTCCACTACCCTTGTTTAGAGCTCGAAGACTCCTACAGTGCCATTGGGTCGATCCTTATGATGAGAGAATTCTATGGGAGCAGATTCAATGATTACGCACTGGTGCCAGTAGTGTGAGCTTACTCTAGGAGGCGAGAGATTCAACTGAGATCTCCTAGTAGTGGTGTCGAGGCCTTACAACGTCATCTTGGGTATGGGCTGGTTATCTACAGTCCATGCTCAGATTGACTATATTAGGTGCAAAGTGCAGTGTGTCTGCACGGATGAGACTAGGTTTACCTTCACCGGTGAGAAGGGAGCCTTTGCAGCACAGGATGGACTTAATCGGAGGAGAGTGCAACTGATCACTCATCAATTGTCTAGCCTTACCCTCATAGGAGTTGATGTGGAGAGTCTAAGCTATTCTGTAGTGGAGGACCAGTACACGGATGTCTTCCCTGATGATGTTCTAGGTCTAAAACCTCATAGAGAGGTAGAATTTTACATTGACTTGTACCCCAGGACGACACCGATATCTACACCAGCGTATCGGATGGATCCCGCAGAGCTTCACAAGATGCGGGTACAACTAGAGGACTTACAGGGGAAGGGATTCATCCGACCCAATGTTTCTCCCTGGGTAGCCCTGATTCTGTTCGCCAAGAAGGTAGATGAGAGCTTGAGGCTTTGTGTTGACTATTGGTGTCTGAACCAGGTGACCGTGAAGAACAAGTACCCACTCCCGAGGATTTATGAACTCTTTGATCAGTTGAAGGGAGCATGGTGGTTCTCAAAAATAGACCTCAGATCAGGATATCACCAGCTCAGAGTTCGAGACGAGGATGTGTAGAAGACATCTTTCAGATGTCGGTACAGACACTATGAGTTCTTGGTTATGCCGTTCAGCGTAACCAATGCTCCAGCAGTGTTCATGGGACTCATGAATAAGATCTTTAATCCATACCTCGATCGCTTTATCGTATTCTTCATAGACGACATTATGATCTACTTGACTATTGAGGAGGAGCATGCCTATCATTTGTAGGTAGTACTGGACACGCTCTGAGAGAACCAACTTTATGGTAAGCTCTTGAAGTGCTAGTTTGGGATCCAAGAGGTTCACTTTTTGGGACATGTCATCTTGGAGGTTGGAGTTACAGTGGATCCAACGAAGATTGAGGCAGTGCTTGCTTGGGATCCACCCACGAGTGTGACAGAGGTACAGAGTTTCCTGGGCCTGGCTGGTTATTATTGAAGATTTGTACCAGACTTCTCCAGAGTTGCAGCACCACTATCAGCCTTGACAATGAAGGGGAAACCCTTTGTGTGGTCGGAGAGATGCCAGAAGAGCTTTCAGGAGCTGAGGCAGAGGTTGACTAGTACCCCCATCTTGAGGATTCTAGAGGAAGGCGTAGGGTACGTAGTTTACTAAAATGCATCAGGGACCAGACTTGGATGTGTCCTAATGTAGGAACGAGTAGTGATCACACATGGTTCATGATAGCTGAGAAAACATGAGTAGAACTACGCTACCCATGACCTAATGTTAGCAGCAGTGGTCTTCACCTTGAAGATGTGGTGAAACTATCTGATGGGAAAACATTTTACCATGTACTCTGATAAAAAAAGTATCAGGTATATATTTTCTCAGAAGTAACTAAACCTGAGACAACGATGTTGGCTTGAGTTCCTCTAGGACTATGAATTGGATATAGTCTATACTCCTAGGAAGGGGAACATTGTTGCAGATGCACTCAGTAGGAGATCTGGTATACAGCTGCTAGGCGAGGTGACAGAGCAGCTGGCCACTTTGCAGATATCCTTTGTGGATTGGGATGGAGCAGATTTTCTTGAGTCTCTTATAGTCACTCCCCCAATTATTTAGCGATTCAAGGAGGCGCATCGTGGGGACGCTGACTGTGAGACACGACCTGCTCAAATATCCACAGGGCAGACACCTGATTGATTTTATGAAGGTGGGGAGCACGTCATCCTCTTTAGAGGATGTACTATGGTACCAATGTCACTTCAGGAGGAAGTGTTGAGGGAGTTCCACACATACCCTCTAGCGGTACATCCAAGAGTGGCGAAGATATACCAGGATCTCTGACGACAGCACTGGTGGCCGGGAATGAAGAAAGCAGTTGCAGAGTTTGTCTCTCAGTGCCTCACTTGTCAGCAAGTGAAGGTGGAGCATCAGGTACCAGCAGGCTTGGTTCAACCTTTAGAGGTCCCAGAGTGGAAGTGGGATGAGATATCCATGGACTTTGTGATAGTAATTCCATGTACATCTAGGGGACATGACTCGATTTGGGTAATCATCGACCGACTCACCAAGTCGGCCCACTTCCTACTGATCAGAGAGCAGGGTTTAGTAGAGAGCTTGGGACGTCTCTATGTGCGAGAGATTGTGAGTATACATGGAGTACCTTCATCTATTATCTCTGATCGTGATGCACGTTTCACTTACCGGCTATGAAAGGGGTTGTAGGAGGCTTTCGGGACACAGCTTCATTTGAGCACCGCCTTCCATCCTCAGACAGATGGTCAGACTGAGCAGACCATTCAGACCCTCGAGGACATGCTATGTGCTTGTGTCCTCAACTTCGGTTGCAGCTAGGAGGATCACTTACCTTTGGTGGAGCTTTCATACAACAACAACTATCACTCCACAATTGGGATGACACATTTTGTGGTGTTATACGGGAGACCTTGCAAATCACCTTTGTGTTGGACCGACCCAGGGGAGCCAGCACTAGTAGAACCAGAGATGGTACAAGCTACCACAGAGAAGGTACAAATCATCCAGGAGTAGATGAAGACTGCATAGAGCAAGTATAAGTCGTATGCTGATAGGAGACGGAGACCTCTAGAGTTTGAGGATGGCGACCACATCTTTCTACGGTTCTCACATCGACGAGGTTTGCGGAGATTTTGCCGAGACAAAAAGTTATCTTCAAGGTTCATCGGACCTTTTCAAGTCCTCAATAGATTTGGCGAGGTGGCATACTACTTATCTCTTCCACCTCAGTTGCACCGAGTGCACGACGTCTTCCACGTATCCCAGCTGAGATGATATGTGCACGACCCTTCTCACATCATCAACCATGGCGACCTGGATATCGATGATGGGGCGGCTTTTATAGAGGTTCCAGTTTATATTGAGGATTGACAAGAGAGAGTCCTTCATGGATGGTCGATACCTCTGGTGTGCATTCGCTGGCAACACGGGAACCTCCAGGAGAGCACATGGGAGCGGGAGGCTCAGATGCATGCTCAGTTACCCCACTTGCTCCCTTAGTTCGAGTTGTATATTACGGGGACATAAAGCTCTGAGGTGGGGATAATGTAAAGACCTAGAATTACCATGTAATTTTTTTTAAATATATGGGAATTTTACGAGTCTGCGAAAATTAACGGCGAATGATTCTGAGGCCCAATGTGCCCGGAATCAATTTCTGAAGTTTTTTTCGGGTACGTTTAGTAAACGTACAAGTGAGTTTTTCTAACTTTTAAACCGGTGCTCGGAATTGAAATCCTAGGGCACCGTTGAACTCGCAACACCAATATTCACTTAAGAATACTTTCACATCAACGACAGTTGGTCGAGGGTGGAAGTTAGTTTTTTGTTTTTTTCGTTGGAATAATAAAATAAAATAAGCTCATATTTTATTTTATTTTATTGTAGCCACCCATATAGGAGTTTAAGTGTGGGGACCACCTGACCTTAACCTCCCATGAGAGGTTATGGTGGTGGGGTCCACCCGAACCTAACCTCCCACGAGAGGTTATGGTTGTGGGGACCACTCGGGACTAAACCCCCCATTTAATTGAGAGGAAAACCTCTCAACTCCCTCATTAATGAGGGAGAGCCTCTTGACACCTCCACAGTTTTAATTGTGCTAATAAACCAATTAAATGTGCCAACCAAGTGTTTAATCTATATTTTTTGAATGTTATTCCAACAACTTAATAAGATATTTTAATCTATTATCTTGTCTTGGCATTTTCATTTTGGTGGAACTTAGGAGAGGAGAGAGCTTGGGAGAAATAAAGTTCTCCAACGAAGAACGCTCTCCTGACGAAGAACTCTCCGTAGATGAAGAATGACCTTGACTCCTACATTCTTCCTCGGAACCTCCTTCGACGTAGGATGTCTTCGACTACAATGAGCCGGCACACAAACTAAAGATCGAGGAAAATGCCGACGACACTGACGTCCGTCTTTTCCCAACAATCTGTCTTCTTCCCCGCGGCACCGTCGACGAACAATGAATAAGGGAGGGGTTATTATCGAGTTCTTGAATCTTTTGGAGTATTATCCTCATTCTTGGTTCATGATTAAAGTAGAGACGCTTGCTTCCACTCTAAATGCAGAGGGTGTGGGCTAAACTAACATGGCCCAAACCCTCGCCGATCTACTTTGGTATTCTTCACGATGGAGAATGACGACAACCTATGAGGAGGAGCACAAGAACGACGACCGACACCACTACCGGTCGCAACAAAGGCAATGGTGCAAGGCACCGCCGCCCTTCCGCGCCCTCGCAACAACCCCGACCGAGCCGCCCACACCCTCACGACATCCTCTGACCATGCCACCCGCGGCCGCCGCGTGCCCCGTGCACCCCGCAACTCTGCCATCCGCGCTCCCCGTGCACCCCGTGGTTCCGCCGCCTGCGCGCCACGTGCACCCCACGGCTCCGCCATCTATGTGCCCCACGCCACCACTGGCTGAACTAGCCCGCTGGCCTCCTGAGCCGCCCCAGCCGCACCAGCCTACCATCCCATCGCGGCTCCCCAACTGAACTAGCCTACACCCTCGTTGGGCCCCGACCGAACCGATCATGCCCTTGCGGCGCCCCGACCGAACCGGTCCCGACCTCCTGGCCGAGCCGCCCCGAGCTGTGCCCCCTCGCGGCGCCCTTCGGGCCAAACCTCCCTTGCGCCAACTCGTGGACTGTTCGTGCCCTCACGACCGGTCTGCGCCCTCATGGCTCTCTGCGACCCCTCGTGGCCAGCTATGCTAAACCTAGGAGGCCGGGCCAGACCCGGGTCCACTACGACCCTTTACTATCTTTTGCCCATATCTTTGGCACCATATGTCCGTTTGATGAACCGTCAGCGGCGCTGGTAATCTTGGAGCATGACAGTCCCTTTGAGTATACTCCACTGGAGTTTGGGGTATAGTTGAGATACGATCAGGTTGGATCGTGCACGAATCCAAACACCCCCCGGGACTAAAAGGCTAATAAATCACAGACCGGGCGTCCGATTGATGCGCTGTCTATTGAGTTTAGACCCCTATGACATGGAGGACCTTAGAGATACTTCTTTGTGGGACTTCATGACAGTTGGAGTATCGAACAACAACTCGTGGAGTAGATCCTTCCAGTGACGAGCGAGCAGAGTGCGGAGACCTAGTAGCTGGCTGAGACTTGATGATTGCTGACCGTTTGACTCAGAGTGATTCTACTAGCCCAATGGGGAGCACCTGGTTGTGGTGGCAGACCCATGGTGGAGGAGTGCTTGGTTGTGGCGGCAGACCCACGATACTCGATAGGAGGAGTACCTCAACAAGCTATGAGGGGGAGCGCCTGGGTGTGGCGGCAGACCTACGGTGGGGAGCGCCTCTGTGTGACGCATCAGACCCACGGTACTCGACAGGAGGAGTACCTCAATAGTCCAAGGTTAGTGGGAAGCATGCTTGGTGTCATGACAGGCCTACTGTACTCGATTGAGCAAGA
The DNA here is from genome assembly GCA_963277665.1 of Viscum album. Lineage (NCBI taxonomy): Eukaryota > Viridiplantae > Streptophyta > Magnoliopsida > Santalales > Viscaceae > Viscum > Viscum album. Next base: position 325,248,397 of record OY728127.1, read on the forward strand.
TTTCTCCAGCAGCCAAGGTTTCGATAATGTGAATAAAATCCTAGTTTGAGTTGAGTTAGTACTTTTGTGTTTTCCTCATGATTGAGATAGATTACTTAATAACTTAGGTATATGTATGGGTATATACCTAAGTAGGGTTATCTGTTTATTCCTTACTTTGTGGTTTATCCTTGGTGGATTTGTGAGACCTTGAGGGTCTCGAGGTCCCTACTGAGTACCATTATACTCACCCCTGCACGGGCTATGCCCGAACCTTGTTGTGTTGGATGCAAACGATAGACAACACTGACTGAGGCTGAGAGTACCGGGATTGGACAGTACCCGGAGGTGGAACTTACGATGAGTCGGTATATGGAGGAGACTGACGGACGTGGAGTGCTGAGGAGGCTATCTGTACCTAACCTTCAGGTAGGAATCCTGGAGGAAGACCCAACAATTGTTTTTCCTTTCTTCAGTTGTACTTGTATTTTTAGTTCCTTTTACTTTACAGTTGGGCTTGTATTTTTTGTCCTTTTTACTTTTCAGCACTCTTTTGTTATACAATTTACTTAGTGTTTTGTATCCAGCTGTGTTCTCTATTTTGTGAATTTATAGGATATAAAGGCAATGCCTTCCCAATTTTAGGGAATTATGCCTTTGGTGCTAGTCGCCAGCCCCTGACCTATGGAAGACGGGCTTGAGGTAGTCACGGCACGGGCCCCAGGGGACGGGTCGTGACATGTTCCCCATTTCTCTTAGAGTATATCAGAATATCATCAATAAAGACTACCAAAAATTTATCGAGGTAATATATAAAGACTCTATTCATTAAATCCATGAAAATTTCTGGAAAATTAGTAAGTCTGATGGAAATCAGTATGAACTCATAATGCCTATACCTCATTCGAAATGAATTATTGGGAATATCTTCCTTCCTAACCTTTAATTAGTGATATCCCAACCAATGATCCACCTTAGAGAAATACTTGACCCCACATAGTTGATTGCACAAGTCATCTATCTATAAAAGGGGATAATTGTTCTTTATCATGATTTTATTGAGCTCATGATAATCAATTCAAAGTCACATTGATCTAACCATTTTCTTGACAAAGAGGACTAGTTCACCCCACGGTGAAGCACTCAGGAGTATACAAACCTTATCTAGATTCTCTTGTAACTACTTCTTTAGTTCTTCCAGCTCAATGGTGGCCATTCTATAAGGTGTATTTGATATAGGCAGAGATATAGGGATAAGTTCAATTGATAAATCAACCTCTCGATTAGGAGGAACACCATAAAATTCTTCATGGAACACATCAATGTAGTCCCTCATAATGGACTTGTCTTCAAGCATCATCCTATCCTTTGTCTCAATAATTTGAGCTAGATATTATTGCTCATAAGGTATTAATATCCAAACTTGAGATAATTAATTTAAAGTATATTCATCCTCCTCCTTACACTTGTACAGAATTAGAGGATGCTTCTGGATGTGAAGAGTGATCACCCTTTCTCAATAGTTGATGTTGGATTTGTATAAAGATAGAAAATACATTCCCAATATTACAACAAACTCAACAAAAGGAATTAATATGAGACTTTATGGGATGCTAAATCCATAAACATTAACCATGGAGGAGTTATATACTTTGGATTCAATAATTTCACCATTTTCTATTATCACAGATAACTCAACCTCCATATTTTGAGGCGGTGTTTGAATAGTTCTACTAAACTTGAAAGATATAAAATAACGAAAAGGACCAGAATCAAATAGTAAATTTTATATTATTGAATGAATAACTAGAATACCTATCACCAAATAATTTTAGGGCTCCACATAAGTAGAAATGTTAGAATATGCCATTTCTTGCTGCCTTAGAGGTTGTTGTTGTTGATCTCCACCAACAATCCTTGGCTTAGGGAAATGATTTGCACAATTCCCATGTTTCTTGTAGTTGAAACACTACAATATAGACTGAGTGTTGATATGAACCTTCCTTTCTTCTTCTGCATTAGTGGGACTACCTGGGGAATACATGAATAAAAGGGATGAGTTAAAAATCCCAATAAGGGTATAAACATAATAATAAAGAAAAGTACATGGGTTAGAAGGCATAACATGATGAAATAAAAAGGAATGAAATATGAATAAACACAATGAAGAATAAAATATAGATAATGGGGACATGTAATAATGAAATAATAAGAATGTGGAAACAACACAAAACATGAAATAATCATGAGTTAAGGATAATCACCAATACCATTGCACATGGCAGACAAAGTCCCATAAAGGAATCAGGTTCACTCCCTATCCCAACATGAAGTATAATGAGACTAAAAATTACCCAATTAATTGAAGTATTATTTGGGTTCACCAATCATAAAATTTTCATGCATATGTATGCCACATGAATAATCAATCATAAGGGTTACCCATGGAAATAATTGGGTATCATAATAATGTCATAAGTCATAAAAATGGAATATCATAATGGTGTCCATGAAAGAATGAATTTAAATCATAAATGGACATTAATAAGGTTTAATAGAATTATATTATTATAAGTTATTTTGAAATGAAGTGAAAACATGTAAAGAGAGTGTTTAAGAGACATTAAAAATGAAACATTTTAGTGTGGTTTAAAGAAAATATTAAAGAGTGTTTAAAACGGAAAAGATATATATTTTTTCATAAAACAAGAAATGAACCAAGATATTTTTTCATGATAGAATTAATTATTTGAGAATAATAGTGGTGTCTTAAAATATATTATGGATTATACTTGAAAACAGGTAAGAAATCGAGAAGTTCCCTTTAATCGGGCTTTCTTATCGGGAAGCTTTGAGAAGGGATCCTTTTTTAAAACATGTATTTCTCCATAAAAGAAGGATATAATCATCTAGATACATGATTTTGGAACATATAAACAGGTTTTAGAGTAATTATATAAAAATAAATAATATTTACATTGGGGAAAAGAGAGATAAAGTGCAACTCGAAGGAGAAATGGAGGTTTGGAAATAATTCCTTACCTTATGTCCGAAAGTGTTCTGCAATTGATGTTAATGTCCTTGATAATCAAATTAAATACATTAATTAATTAACTCATAACCTTTTATACTTGTATTTGATTTATCATAATTTTATTAAGTTCATTTATTCCCTTTTTATGAGTCATAAGATACAATTTTATCATTCAGGAGTGTTCGTTTTCTTGGTTTTTATGATTGGTTTACCTGTATACATGTATGGAAAATCATGTAAAATTAGAATAGTTGTACTGAATTGAAATTTTATGTTGTTAATGAAATTAAATAATATTAAATGGTATTATACATTATTTTTGTTCCATATGTGAGGATAATTCATTAAATAAAACATTAATGATAACCGTTTAGATTATTTTGGAATTTTTTCGATCATCATGAACTAGTTTTGTTTTATTAATTAATATCATATATATAATGGTTCCAGAACATTACATAGGCTATAATACATATATTATAATCTTATTTAATCATAAAAACGTTTTTTATGACCATTTTTACACCCTGAACTTTTACATTATTTTATTTTATTATTTATTGGGTTTAGTTATCCTCGTTAAGGTGTGGGTTGAGTGCATGTTTAAATTTTTTGGTGTTTGATGTTTTTGGTGGGTCTCGTACCGGTGCACGGGCACTGCAAGGTTGGCCATAAATATGTAGTTGTCCCGGATACCCCTACAGTTACCCATTACTTAAAATAATAAAACTTTATGAGAATGAAATACAATAAATGTTTAAGAGATAATAATAATAACATTATTGTCTAGGTAAAAATGTGTTTTTCAATTAAAATTGTTATAAATATAATTATTATTAGGATGTTATTAATTTTTTTATTATTTAAAAGAAAATGAATAAAATTATGAATTATAATTATTATTATTTTTATTGTTATTATTATTATTATCATTAAGAAAATTAATGTCGTTGTTATAATTATATATATATATTTTAAAATTATTATAAATATTGTCATTAAAATTTTGTTGTTATTATTATTATTTAAATTAATATTATTATTCTTCTTCTTATTCTTCTTCTTATTCTTCTTCTTATTATTATCATTATCACTATTATTATTAATTTTTTTTTATTATGTGTTATTGTTGTTGATTTTATTTTAATTTTTATGGGGTTTTAATCCCTATTTTTTTATTCTCCATGCCTCACACCACACTCCTATTTAATATCTTCTTTTTTTGTATTCCTCTCTCCAATTACCTTCTCTTACGCCTCCCCTTTATTTTTTTATCTTATGCTCTCCCTCTATACACTCCACCTCTTTCCACTATTAATTCATTTTTTATTCCCTCTCTCCACTCACTCCCCCCTATTTACTTTACCAATCACAAATTACCTCTCTCCACTCACCTATCTCCCCCTAATTATCCCCTCATGCTCACCCCTCCCCTTATCCCCCCACGAACTCACACATCTCCCCAATAATTGATTTTTTATATACCTCACTCCAGTCACCCCTCTCTCCCCATATTCTATCACACACATCCCCTCTCTATTATCCCTCACAAACACCCTCCTCCCCTTCAGTACTCCTTCCGGCAACCGCTCCTCCCTCCAACGGTTCCTTCCGGTAAGTTCTCTTCCCATATTCTCATATCTTCACTCGATTTTGAGGGATTTACATGTGGGGTTTATTGTTGAGTGAACCCTAAATGTTAGGGTTAATATGTATCTCAGGTTTCCTTTAGATTTAGGGTGTGCGTTTTGTCTGCGGGTCATCGTTCTTCCTCCTGTTGAAGTTTCATTCCAATCGTGTCACGAACTGAATCTGATCGCCACAGAAACTGGCACCAAACACGGCTCGTGACAAGGCCCAAAGGGTATTCCCAATACCCATGGGTTGTCACAAGTTCCTAGGTAACAAAAAATGAAATTTGGGAATAATTTACCCGAGTTAATAAACATAAAACAACGAACAAATCCAATATAACAAATCTGGATTTTTCAAACAAAACCATCTTTTACAAAAATTTCAGAACTTAATTACATAATTTAAAACAATTATAGAAGACTATAACAACTGAAGAAACCCACAATGGATATCCCAAGAACCTCCACATGGCGAGAGGCACCACCCTCAAGCCATATCCACAACACCGTATCATGATGGACCGCTAAAAACCCAAACTGTTGGCACAAAAGTTGTACCCAAACCTGCAACAACAAAATAACCAAGTATACTTATACCCAAGGGTGTAAGTAGGGTGTGATCAAATGCCTAGTATGATACCACCACTAAGAGATTTCATGTGGTAAACATTCAAAGACAAAAATCATGAAATTTTCAAAAACATGTAATTTATAGGCACAATTTCTAAAAGATGCAACTTAAAAAAAATCAGTTTTCAAGTGGGATAATTTAACGAATCAACACTTTTAAAATAAATTCAAAAGCTACTTAATTTTTCCAGCAAAATATACCATATGCCGACGGTAAGTATAAAGGATCTAATGAGCACAAGCGATAGGAAATAACCCCTAGGCACTAGCTAGCTGTGGGTCCCAGGTACCTCGTATCTCGGTGAGAGTAACCACGAAAAAATATCCGTTCTCATGCACGAGCCACTAGTAGGGAATATACCCATAACCTAGTGGTCCCCCAATCATCATCATCATAGTTTAGTTAGAGTTTTAAGCGTCAATCTTGCTAAGTGAAACTGAGGCCAAACCCCACGGATTCACTAGCATACTAGTACACGTCCACCCACCTAGATACACGGGTTTTCCCTTTGTGCTCAAACAAGTTAAACAAGCCAAGAAATATAGTTTTCACATGAAAATATCACTTCCACATCACACATTAACCAAACAGCCCCATGTACATCACACAAGTCACAAATTCCACTTTTCATTTAAATGCATTTTGAAATCAAACTCACAAAAAAATAGTCCACAACACTTTTTGCATAACTTTCACAATCCAACACATCCTTTAACAATTTTATAAAGCACCTAAAAATATGATAAACATAACATAACATCCCACTCACATGTTTCATAAAACCCTTTTTATAAACAAAATCCATTTTTCACATCGCACTCACACAAATAGCCCACATCACGTTCACACCTCTTTCACATTTCAGTAAATCTATTAGACATTTTTATAAAACATTTCCAAGAGGATACACATCACATGATAGACCTATTCACATTTAAAATGGTCCATTTGAAAGTATAAACAATCCAAAACAGTTTTCCAATATGGTTTCACCTCTTACATAAATCATTAAACCATTCAAAACTTTCATAAAACAATTCTAAAGAGTGTACCAAAGCTTTTCACATAAAACCCATTTAAAAAACGTATTTCAAGGAAAAAATCACACCAATAAAAATTCAAAACATAATTTACAGCCCCAAAAACATTTATTAAACTACCCCCAAGTGTTATACAAACACCTCAAACAATACCATAAAAGATCCACATGAAAAGCACACGTTTTAAAAATCACTTTCAAGAAGTACAACAAGGTTTTACACCTTAAACCCATTAAAAAAAACCTCTTTAAAACCTAATGGAACACAAATACCCTACCAAATCAGAATTTTCAGCCCAAACAAGATTTATTAAACCAATTTCATATGTTATAAAACACACCCAAACAATACCCAAAGGGTTACACGTGAAAAACACCCAATTTTAAGCTAAAATGAAACTATAAAAATAAATGCTTAACCAAATCCAACATAAAAAATTTTCAAACCACACCCAGCATATTAGGAACATTCATAATAAGTAATTCAAGAAAACTAACTCATCTAGAAATTATTACACATGGAATCACCTACCTTTTATGCTGAAACCCTCAAAACATGGTGTGAAACATCAACCGCACCACCGCTGCACCTAAAGGAAGATAAATATAGCCCTAGACCACAATATTTTACCAAAAACACCAAATCAAACCCTAGGTTTGAACCTCAACTTCTGGACATGAGGAACTTCAAGAAAGGGTGAAAGAAACCCTAAGGAAGGAGAAGAAATCAAGGAAAGAAACACTTACTTGAAACATCTTGAATAAAACGAATCAAATACACTAAAATTTGAATCTCCAAGCAACCAAAACTAATATGGAGGATCTAATGGGGATGATAAGGTCATGTGGGGACTGAAATGGGGGAAAAACAGCATAAATTGAAGGAGTTATGAAAGAAATTATTTACCTCTTCAAATCTGGACGACTTGAGAAATCTAGAGATGTTTCGCCCAAATTCGCGAACCATATGAGCTCAAAAGCGGCAAAACAGATAATGGTATTGATCCTTAGGTTTTTTGATTCGAGTATGAGGTGGAATGACTAAAAAATAGTAAATATTTAATGAGATATTAAAATATTAAAAATAAAACTTAAAGCAGGAAATGGGCTTTCGGGCTGGCCCAAAACCGTAATAAAAAACCCAAATCCATCATGATTATGGATTTTTATGAGGACAAAATTGATATGGTAGTTTTTATATATTAGGGTATGACAATTTAGAAGTATAATTGTTGTAAAATCTTGAAAAATGAATGATTTATAAAATAAACAAAATTGGTTTTTAAATCTGGAAATGGGTTCACGGTTTGGCCCAAATTTTGAAAACCCACCATTTCCACCAAAATTCATGCGAAACCCCCCCCAAAAAGAAATAATGTAAATTAAATGAAAAAATAACTTTAAAAGAAGTCATGTATGTGAAAATTCTCCCCACCATAAAACTTTCCACCCTCGGAAATCCACAGGAAGGTCAAATACAAAAACCTAACCCAACTGATAAACCAAGAAGTAATTCATTGCCAAAATTCACCCCAAAGGCCAAAACACCTCCAGTGATCATTTAAGGAAGGATTACTCTCACAAAAAAATGTACACCACATTATGGATTTATCCCAAATGAAAACTCCTCAAACACAATCTGAACAAGACTCAAGCAATTCACCCAAACGAACAAAAACTTCGAACAAGGTTACATTTACCTTACATTAACTAAACCATTGGGAGCTCTCCAATCCCAAAGTTTACTAAAGGAAGATGTTGGTATCTAGAAATTTCCGAACAAGACTACCTACCAACAAGTCAAGACCATGGATAAATATGAGCTATTGGTATGGGGGGACACAAATGGGCACCCCACTATAAGAGGCAACCTATATTATTTTCTGAGACAGAATCAAGACACTAACAGAGGGAGGCTTGAACGAACTCCCTAGTACAAAGGGTAGAATTCCATTCACATTTTATGAAGGAATGTACATGATAATGATAATGGGTCTCCCCACCATAAGAACCAACCATCTTAACCGACCATCATGGGCCAACACGGAAAGACCCAATTTTTTTTAGATTTGGGAAGGGTGTAGGGTTAGTCTGCACTGTTTGGGAAATTCTGCACTAACTATGCAGATCATTATTTTCTCATGGATTCTTGAAACATGGTCACTAATAATCATACACAAACTGTGTCCTCAACATGTCTATCCAAATTTCCAACCATTCTCTAATGACTCGATGGAAACCAAAGGGGGAGGGAATGACATTAGGTGATGACATGGGTACAAGGACCTCAACCTATTTCCACCGAATCAGAACAACAGAAGAAAGATGATGACACCATAGGTTTAAAATCTTCATATCTTTTCATGCTGAGGATATGACTTTGTACAAGGTTTTAAATGACACTGGGGTTTCCCCTGACTACGCACTAGCTTCTCTCTGGGACCTATGGCTGGAGCTCAAAATATTGAAGCATCTTCGGCCTCGCAGTTAGGCCGTGGAAACCCCTATGTGAAACTTCTTCTTTCGGTGCTACAAACAACTACACTGCATACCCCTATGGGTTCAACAAGACATAACACACTCCATAACTCACTTTACCGAAACCTGACATTACACTGAAACAAGGTATTAGAATATTCACAAACATTGCACCTTGTTTCTTTCGGTGAGAAACAATAGAAGGGCAGGACACGCATAAACACCTTCCTCTAAGATAGAGGATTTGATGTTTTTCCCAAGGGAGACATACTCCCAACATAATAGAGAACCTCAGAGGATTGCACGACCTTCAACTTTAAAGTCAAATGAGAACACAACATCGCAATGCATCACTGAACATGACCTTTGCGATTGATAGAAACAATACATGGAATGAGACCTTATGATAAGTCCCTAAACAATAGACAAGTCCAAAAAGTGGACACAATAGCCTCTCATGACCAAAATCCCAAAATTGGTGGTTTAACAAGAACTATTTCTTCAAAGAAACTATGAAGAACCCAGAGGCCCTCTTAGACACCATCGAGACACTCATCCACACTAACAACCCCAAAACACTACCACCTTCGATGAATCAGGAAAATTAAGAAACTAAGGTCTCTTTAAACCTTCCACAAGAACTATCCCACTAAAAGAGGATCCAAAAATAAACAAAATTAATGGGTGTAGAATCAATAAATAAAGATCGATAAAACATTTTTATAATGATCAATTGGAGGATTTTCCAATGGCGAAACAATACGGGTTTTACTTCAGTTATACATTAACCCTTAATGGGGGCGTACCTTATCCAATGAGAGAACCCAAAGACCCAAAAAAGCTGGTATATTGGTCAAAACATACCACAAACCAGATCCAAACACATGAAATGAAACACCATAAATCATCCTAAAACATTTCTTAGAAGATACAACTAACTGGCCCTTCAACACAGCTTACCGACCAAACAGAAACCCAAAACACTATACAAACAGGAGGGGTTCTTGGACTCAAAAACATCCCACAACATCAACATTAAAAAAAACACATAATACACACCATCCCAAACAAGACATAAATACATCAAGTTTCTCATTTAAAACCATATTTTTGAAAATAAATGATTCAGCGGTTAGCGTATCCACCAATGGTACCCCATGGGCCTTACCCATGCATGTTTTTGTGTCATAATGGGAACCCTCCTCATATCCATCTGAGAAATCATCCAGCCATGCCATTAACCATCCATTATCCCATATAACCCCATGCATGTGGTCTCTCATGGAAATACCAAAGGTTAAAATAAAAAAAATATTTCCACTTTTCAAAACCAAAACAGTTGACCAATACCTCTTTTTTCTCAAAACCTTTAACCATGAAATCAAACCCAAATTACATCTTAAAATGATTTTCAGAAAGGAACAATAATTTAAATAAAAAATCACTTTCAATTCATACACATTAATTTCAAAACTTCTCATCCCATTAAAACACCTTTCAATCGTTTATAAAACTCTATTAGAAACACGTTTTCAAAACCAACATTGACATAGTTCATGCTTTCAAAAGAGGTGCAAACAAACTATTTTCCATTCCAATAAAATTCTGAAAATTCAGTTCTCCATTTTTAAAAATCTAACCATTACCTCTTTATTAGATAATAATTACACAAAAACTTTATGCTTCTTAAAACCAAGTCACTTTAAAACCAAAGATCCAAGATTTCAAAACTATAGAATACAAGACAATGTGAGAGGAAACTAGTTTTAGTGGGTGACTTGGAAATATGGTTGGAAACCATATTACAATAACATCACCATCATAGAGAGTGTTCAAGTTAAATATCCCTGGCTCCACATGGCTTTCCAAACCCTGCGAGCTCACTGAGAAAATTAACCCAACTCTCTTTCATTTCCCCTAATCATCATCAAACCAAGAAAACCAAAGGACTTAGATAAATACCAAATTCCCCTAGAAAATTGAATCCCATAATGAGGTGTGGTGATAAGTAACACTACCCATAACTGGAATATCAAGTCCCTACAATCCTAACTCCAGACTATCCCAACGCTTCCCCAAATAACATGACACAATGAGTTAACCAGAACCTCCTTTAATACCATTTTGTCACGAACCGAATGTGATCGCCACAGAAACTGGTACCAAACCCAGATCATGACAAGGCCCTAAGGGCATTCTCTATCCCCATGGGCTGGCACAAGTGCCTGGGTAATAGAAAATGAAATTTGGGAACGATTTACCTGAGTTAATAAACATAAAACAACGAACAAATCCAATAAAACAGATCACGATTTTTCAAACAAAACCATCTTTTACAAAAATTTCAGAACTGAATTACATAATTTAAAACAATTATAGAAGACTATAACAACTAAAGAAACCCAAAATGTATAGCCCAAGAACCTCCACATGGCAAGAGGCACCGCCCTCAAGCTATATCCACAACACCGTATCATGATGGACCGCTAAAAACCCGAACTGTTGGAACAAAAGTTGTACCCAAACCTTCAACAACAAAATAACCAAGTCTACTTAAACCCAAGGGTGTAAGTAAGGTGTGAGACAATTCCCAGTAGGATACCACTACTAATAGATTATATGTGGTAAACATTCAAAGACGAAAAGCATGCAAGTTTTTAAAAACATGTAATTTCTAGGCACAATTTCTAAAAGATGCAACTTAAAAAAATCAGTTTTCAAGTGGGCTAATTTAAAGATTCAAAAATTTTAAAATAAATTCAAAAGCTACTGAATTTTTCCAGCCAAATATACCTTATGCCGATGGTAAGTATAAAGGATCTAATGAGCACAAGCGATAGGAAATAACCCCTAGGCACTAGCTAGCTGTGGGTCCCAGGTACATCGTATCTCGGTGAGAGTAACCACAAAAAATATCCATTCTCATGAACGAGTCACTAGTAGGGAACATACCCATAACCTAGTGGTCCCCCAATCATAATAATCATAGTTTAGTTAGAGTTGTAAGCATCAATCTTGCTAAGTGAAACTGAGGCCAAACCCCACAGATTCACCAGCATACTAGTACACATCCACCCACCTAGATACATGGGTTTTCCCTTTGTGATAAAACAAGTTCAACAATCCAAGAAATATAGTTTTCACATGAAAATATCACCTTCACATCACACATTAACCAAACAGCCCCATGTACATCACACAAGTCACAAATTCCACTTTTCATTCAAATGCATTTTGAAATCAAACTCACACCAAAATAGCCCACAACACTTTTTGTATAACTTTCACAATCCAACACATCCTTTAACAATTTTATAAAGTCTATCAAAATTTGATAAACATAACATAACATCCCACTCACATGTTTCATAAAACCCTTTTTATAAACAAAATCCATTTTTCACATCACACTCACACAAATAGCCCACACCACGTTCACACCTCTTTCACATTTTAGTAAATCTATTAGACATTTTTATAAAACATTTCCAAGAGTATACAGATCACATGATAGACCTATTAAAATTTAAAATGGTCCATTTGAAAGTATAAACAATCCAAAACAGTTTTCCAATATGGTTTCATCTCTTACATAAATCATTAAACCATTCAAAACTTTCATAAAACAATTCTAAAGAGTGTACCAAAGCTTTTCACATAAAACCCATTTCAAAACCATATTTCAAGGAAAAAATCAGACCAATACAAATTAAAAACAGAATTTTAATCCCAAAAAACATTTATTAAACTACTCCCAAGTGTTATACAAACACCTCAAACAATACCACAAAAGATCCACATGAAAAACACACGTTTTCAAAATCACTTTCAAGAAGTACAATAAGGTTTTACACCTTAAAACCATTAAAAAAACCTCTTTAAAACCTAATGGCACACCAATAACCTACCAAATAAGAATTTTCATCCCAAACAAGATTTATTAAACCAATTTCATATGTTATAAATCACACCCAAACAATAACCAAAGGGTTACACATGAAAAACACCCAATTTTAAGCTAAAATGAAACTATAAAAATAAATGCTTAACCAAATCCAACATAAAAAATTTTTACACCACACCCATCATATTAGGAACATGCATAATAAGTAATTCAAGCAAACTAACTCATCTAGAAATGATTACACATGGAATCACCTACCTTTTATGCCGAAACCCTCAAAACATGGTGTGAAACATCAACCGCACCACCGCTGCAACTAAAGAAAGATAAATCCAGCCATAGACCACAATATTTGACAAAAAAAACACCAAATCAAACCCTAGATTTGAACCTCAACTTCTGGACATGAGGAACTTCAAGAAAGGGTGAAAGAAACCCTAAGGAAGGGGAAGAAATCAAGGAAAGAAACACTTACTTGAAACATCTTGAATAAAACGAACCAAATACACCAAAATTTTAATATCCAAGCAACCAAACCTGATATGGAGGCTCTAATGGGGATGATAAGGTCATGTGGGGACTGAAATGGGGGAAAAAGAGCATAAATTGAAGGAGTTATGAAAGAAATAATTTACCTCTTCAAATCTGGACGATTTGAGAAATCCAGAGATGTTTCGCCCAAATTCGCGAACCATATGAGCTCAAAAGCGGTGAAACAGATAATTTTATTGATACTTAGGTTTTCTTCTTCGAGTATGAGGTGGAATCACCGAAAAATAGTAAATATTGAATGAGATATTAAAATATTAAAAATAAAACTTAAAGTAGGAAATGAGCTTTCGGGCTGGCCCAAAACCTTAATAAAAAACCCAAATCCATCATGATTATGGATTTTTATGAGGCCAAAATTGATATGGTAGTTTTTATATATTAGGGTATGACAATTGAGATGTGTTATTGTTGTAAAATCTTGAAAAATGAATGAGTTATAAAATAAACAAAATTGGTTTTTAAATTTGGAAATGGGCTCATGGTTTGTCCCAAATTTTGAAAACCCACCATTTCCACCAAAATGCATGAAAACCCCCCCAAAAAAAGAAATAATGTAAATTAAATGAAAAAATAACTTTAAAATAATTCATGTATGTGACAAATCTCATAAAGTTTCAGTAGGCGTTTCCAACCTTTTCCTTTCCGAAACACTCCACAAGAACTTGTGTGTTTTCATCTAATTTTTAAATGTCTTTATCACCTGTAATATATCTATGGATTGATGCGAATGATGATTTAATGTTGGTATAATTTATTAAAAATAGGGTTTTAAAGGGATTTTTGTGAAATACCTAGGTTTATTACACCTAGGGTTATTGTTTAAAATGTCATTGTTCTTTAAATTCAAATTCTGGTTTTTTATGAAATGTTTAGCCTTAATTAGGGTGGGATAGTTATTTATTGTTTGTGATCTTGATTTGGTGTGTATGGTTTGGTAATGACTTATCTTGTTAAATGTGTTAAAATGTTGTAAAAAGGGTTTTATGGTTATAGTGGGATTGTTTTATGTTCATTAAATATAGTGGATGGTTAGATATGGTTTTAAAGAAAATAGTGTGTCTGGTGGAAATGTTTTTTGGGTTCTCCTTGAAATATTGGTTTTCTAAATGTGGTTTAAAATGTAATCCCATGGGGGGGGGGTATCCCGTTTGTATTTTGGTGTGTGTTTTGGAAAATGTTTGGCTTAAGGGGTCATTTGACATTGCACACTTTAATATGGTTTTAGAAATGGTTTTTAAATGTTTTGATAAATGTATTTGGGTTTGTAAGCATAAAATCCCAGTTGGCATGTTTTTAGAGTTGTATGTTTTTCTTAAAATGTTGAAAGGCTTGTTTAGAAAATTCTCGGAAGGTGGTGTTCCTCAAGGTTTTTGAAGTGATTTGGAAATGTCTGGTGTGCATAAGTTTTCAAGAATTGGGTTGTGATGTAAAAGTGGTGGTTTATTAAATGAAATTATTTGTTTGGTTAATGAATTTTGTAAGTGGAATCATGTGATGTGGAACTTGTTTGAGCACAAAAAGGGAAACCTATATATCTAGGTGGGTGAATGTGTACTAGTATGCTAGTGATCCCGTGGGGTTTGACCCCTATTTTACGTAGCAATTTTGACGATGAAAACACTAACTAAACTATGACGATGATGATGATGTTGGGGATGGGTATGTTCCCTACTAGTGGCTCGTGCATGAGAATGGATATTGCTATGGTTACTCTTACACCGAGATACGAGGTACCTGGGGCCCATAACTAGCTAGTGCCTAGTGGTGTTCCCATGTCTAGTGCTCAATGACTATATTGTGCCTCCCGTTGGCATTTGGTAGGCTGGGTTGGTGATTTTAAATGTAATTGTTTTGTCTTTAAAGTAGAATTTTTTGAAAATGTTTTCCATTTAAAGTTGTTCCATTGAAAATTGTTACTAATAGTGTTTGGTTTGGGTTTTTGTTATAAAATGGTAGTTCCTTGAAAAATGGATGGTGACGTGTGTTAGCCTTTAAAGCAGTAAAGTTGTGGTTGTTTAATAAAATGTGAAAAATCTATTTTTATAATTTTATTTCAAACTAGTGTTAATGGATTGTTTTGAAAAAAAAACTCTTGGAATCTGTGGTGATTTCCTACTAAGCTGTTAGCTCACACCCTATCTATACCACTTGGTCTGGATAGACCCGATCTGTTTTGCAGGTTCAATGTTTGTTCAGGTTTCCTAACTCAAGATCTCTTAGTTGGAGTGAGTTTGGTCTTGCAGTTGGAGGTGACCAAGACTTCACATGGAGATAGTGGTAGCTTGATCCATTTTTAGTTTTGGTCTCAGTTTATTTTTTCATGTTTTAATTTTTAGTCTGTTTAGTTGCATATTTTATCTGTATTAGCTTTTTTATTTATTCATGTTCAGTTGTGGGTTGTTTCTATATGCTCATTTTAATTAGTTTATTTATTTGATCTTTTTTATTGGGATAAAATCTTTCCCACTCGGTTTATATATATGATACCCGACACTAGTAAGCAGCCCGTGGGGATCGGGAATGCCCTTCGGGTCATGTTTCAGACCGGGTCGGGTTTCAAGTTAGATGGCATCCCGACTTGGTTTGTGACAACCATCCTTAAAGGTATTAAGATAAAATGAAAACTTGTTGTCTTTAAAGGTTATAAAACAACACTGCATGGACAACATTTCTATTTTCAGAATAAAAGGGAGAGGAGAAGAGGGTTAAAGATGAAATATTATATTAAAATAAACAAATTTATAGTATATATATAATATACTAGAGTTATCATTCCACTTGGATGAGGTGAGGTGAGAATATAATTAGAAAATAACAGAACTTGAAAAGAAATTAAAAGGAACGAAAGAGGATTTTACCTCTTGAAAATTTTCTCCTTGAGATCCTCCTTAGGGAAATTGGATTTGGTCTTTTGTTAAGAAAAAAGATCTTGGACATGGGGGATGGTATTGGGAAGATAATTGGGAAGAAATTGGACAAGCTTCAAGGCTTTGGAGGTGTGAGGAGAAGGGGTGGTGAGGGGTGATATTTATAATGGAGGAGAGGGGTGTTTTTTAATTATTTTATTCATTTGTTTATTATTTTGGATCAAGAAAAGAAATAGTGTGGATTCCTGATACTAAGTAAATTAATTAGATCATGTTAGTTCTAACCAATGGTGATTACATCATCCAAACATCACCCATGACTCAATAATTCATGTATTGAGCTTATACCATAAATTACCATATTTAACTATTCACCAAAAATTCAACTCTTTCAGAAAATCCCAAAAAATTCACCCTAAGAATTTTTTATGTGTATAATTAAAAAATAGACTCCATTTTATAAAAATAATTTTCTAAATATGATAAATTTAATTTTTAATTAAAATCATCATTTATTCGAAAAATACCAAATTTATAATTATAACTGATATTATAACACTTTGAAGAATTAATCGAGGTCTCATAAAATTATATTAAAATAAAAAGGAAACAAAATATCTATTTATGTATCTATTTTATGAAAAAAATTCTTTTAAATAATTATATTAATTTTAAAATTGTAAATAAACATTTTTGTTTTACAAAAATACCAATATTTAATATATTATTTTCAAAACATTTATTTACATATAATATGGTATAATTATATCATATTTTTATTCATAATATGCCCAAATTTTATTTATAGTTTCATTGAAAAGTTTACTATTCTATTGGTCGGTTAACTATTCATAAGGGTTATATTACTATTCCAAAGGTCAAGTTACTATTCCATTGGTATAGGTTCCTTAATTTCTGAAAATTATTTTTATTCCATTCATTATTAATTTATAAAGTTTGTTTAGTGTTATTTATATGATTTTATTTGATTTATACTATATAAGATATTATAATAATGGAAAATTTCATTGATATAATTCCAGGTCGTTACATTTTTACACTTACATATAGGCCAAAATATCCTTACATTGATCTAGATCATGCTTATGTAGTCTATTGCAAGGATGATTGATGCTTACACTGGCCACCTTTACCCTTACATGGAGTATGGATGATGCTTACATAGCGGTTGAATGACCTTTATGTAGCACTCAAATGATGCTTATGCAGAGGTCAATCGATCCTTATAGAGTCTGGATCATGCTCACGCAATGGGTTTTAATGATCTTTATGAAGCTTTTTATGGGATCCCTCTGCGTGGTTATTTTCAAATGACTCTTACATGATTTCTATTGGTTTTCAGTTTAAGGCTAATCTATTTTCATCTGTTCATTTTCTATTATCTTTTGATCCTTTGAAACAATGTCATCTCCCAGGATTTATATTTTCCCTTACCATCTCCAAATTAGAGTATTGAATCATTCAAAGATTTTTTGGGAAAAATTGAGTGATGATATTCCAGAAAGAGAGAACACTTGATCTAGAGGAATTCAACCAGAGATGGAGGTGTTTTCCACTGATAGAATTTCCATTACCCTCGCTTTTGAATATTAGAACTTTTCATGGTTTTGTGTTCTGGTGTAGACTTGTAGAAACCAATAGTGAGGAGCTTGTGCTTTCCTGTTGTCAACGATGCTAGAGCTACCCAAAGATCCCATGTTTGATCGTTTATTGGTAAATATAGATAGGTGTAAGATTTTATTTCATAATATTTCTTTAGTGTTTTCTCTTATAGTGATATTTCCTTCTTGCTGGCTCATTTTAATTTTCTCTCCTTTTCTTATATGTTTGTTTGGAGCATTAATTAAAGGTAGGAATGTTGGAGTTTCTTTCATAGAATCAACGAATTTCTTTTTTACTTTAGATTACCTACATATTCATAGACTTGAATATTAATAAATACCTTATCACATATCAATTGTACTTTTTTGTAACTTTAATATGATAATGTCCTAGAGTATACATCACATTGAAAGTCATAAAAATTCTTTTCTATGATAAGAACCTTGAAATGTTATGGAAATATTCTTAAACTTAAGTTCTATGGTCGTATGATGCCATCTGACAAGACATAAATGGTGTATATTGTAAGGTGTGAGTAATCATAAGAATCCATGACTTCATCTCATAAAGTTCACATTTTATAATCTTCAAGACCAAAGATTATGAGTAAAGACCTGATGATATGAATTATACATGTTTTTTTGTCATTAGATATTTCTATCTGAAAATGTGTCTAATGATACTTAAACTTTAGTATTATTATTAATATATATCATGACTTTTGTATTTTGATATATTGACCAAAACCACGATGTCATATGTTTTCTAGAAGTAGGGTATGTTGGGTTCATCACGAATGATGTATCAAGGACATAATTTGATGACACAAGTATGCAACCTGGTTCATGAGATATCAAGATAAAGAGATTATATTACACAGTGAGCATTTTTATGTGATTATCATTATTGTGGAATTAACTTCTTCCTTTATGGGTGCCTTTGATATTGGACTTTAGGCGAATCCACCTAATTCCCCTGAGGAAGAGGCCTAGTGGGTCACACACTTAGTGTTTCCATTGATCTCAATTAAATTCTATTTGAATTTAATTATTGTAATAAATATTATTCTTCATACTAAGGAATAAAATTTATTCAGGATTTATTGATCGCATATATTCAGTCACCATTTTATGTGAGTTTAATATTTAAATAAATATTTATTCACAAAACCATGAATATTACATTTATTTATTTATTGAATGAATAATATTTATTATTCTAGGTTTGGTAAATGTAGAGGAAGAAATGTGAAGCATGTTAATGGGTTTGTTGAGCCTATGTGATCTCATTTATTTCAAATGAGTCAATATGTGTTGGTAAGTGAAGTGGTGATGCTTTGAGAATTGTTATGGAATCATTTAATGACATTGGATGTCATTCTTAAGCAATTCTCCTTATAAAAGTGTGACAATTGAAGAGATATTCTTAATGTCCAATGAAATGTTCCAATTATACTAGCAGAGTGAAAATTGTCTATAAAATTTTACACAAGGAATAAGACTATGAAAATATTTATTTTTATGAGGAATTTGAAGACCATGAAAATTGATATTTTTCTTGGTGATGAATTTAGATAAATGAGATTTGGAAGAGGGGAATTATAAAAATGATCCATCTAATGATGTTTTTTATTGGATGAATTTTGAGGAATTAAAAAGGTCATGCAATATTAATTATTGCATGATAATTTTTTAAGAAGATCATGCACATAAGTAATTTCATGAAGGTTGAAACTTTAACTGTGGAAGATTTTTGAAGGCCATGAAAAAAGAAAAATGGTTTTATTATTTTTCATGAAGAACTTTTTTAAAGAAGTATTTTACTTGGATTGAAAATTCTATACTTATTATTTACTAAGTATATATGTGGGGCATTATTAAAAAATTATATCCAACCATACCCACCAAGGAGGCCAGATCAACCACATATGGGAGCAAGGCTCAACCATGTAGGATCTAGCCCACACATGGGAAAATATGATAGTAGTGAGGGTGCATAACACCCAAAGGAGATCACATAGGCTAAGCATGAGGATTGGAGGGTGCATAACACCTGTAGGGTGTGCTCAAGGCACAAAGAGGGTGCCCATGTATCATGCATGTGAGGTGTATCCTATGTGGGAATAGTGTTCAAGTGTTCCAGCTGTGGACCCCAGTGCCAGATTTAAGCGTGGAAGAAACGATGACATTTATTAAGTGGTGACCAACTGAATGAAAGTTCAATGTGGGATGAGAACCATGCGAGAACTATTCAACCATTAAAAATTTTATGCATATAATTCCATCTATTTGATCTGTTTGATATGGGCCATTCGATCATAGTCCACATCATCTTCAACCTCCCACAACCCTCGATGTTGTCCTTCAACATCGATCATCTCTGGAAGTGAATATTGATCAATCTAGGGATTGACTATGATCTTTATGAGGTCAATATGTTGAGAAGATGAGAAGAAGAACCTATATGCATGAAATCTCCTTCTTGAATACATGCAATTATCCAAAGTAGGTGATACTATGGAATGAAAATAGAGTTTTAGTAGGATATTCAAGCATCCTATATACATGGATTCATTCGACTTATAAAAATGAGGAGAAAACAAACATGAAGGAAGTGATGCCATGATTTTCTGTATCATAGAGATAGAAACCGTATTCAAGAATATGAATCCCAATATCCTTGGGAGTTTTAAAAGTCCTTGACTTGGCTTTAATTTCATAGCTTTTACATGACATAAAAATCAGGCTTCTAATTCGGTGAAGATTAGAAGATAGGCAGTGAGGATTGCCTATAAATACAGAGGTTCGTGGCTACAGATATGATGCTTCTAATATTGAGAGATCTCTAGTTTTTTTAAAATAATAGAGAATTTATGAACCTTATTTTTCAAAGAATATTCCCTCCCACAATAATCTAACACAAAGGAGAATAGGAAACTATGGGCCTTCGACTTTTGTTACACACACAAAAAGCTTCATGAAGGACCGATTCTATGAATCCCTTTGGGTTTGTGTAAAGATATTGAATGAAGAAGGTTGAGAAACCATGAACATAAATAATTCCTTTACAAAAATAAGGTTGTATATATCATTCTCCTATTTTCATGATCAAAAACCATCTCATATTTGAGTAAAGGAGATAGTGTCTTGTGTGAAGTTGGAGAGCGCATGACGTAGGAGTACAATACATGATATACATCTCACGAATGCATGAGGCCCCATGAATTTACTTGTGTATGAGAATAAAAAAAGAATAATTATGATGTGCATGAATCAAATAAGATGAGAATTCATTAAACTTAGTGATTTATTCAAAGAGGAAGCAGTGTTGCGTGACAAAATTTCACAAGTTTGAGAATAGTTTATGAAATTTTATTCATAAATTAAGGTAGTTTTGTATATGAAGAGTGAAGGTGTTTCTCAAGGTTAAATAAAGAACCTTTGACACCGAGTTTTCAAAGAACCTGAGTATTTTATACATTTTCATAGTGATTATTGAAGAATCCCATGCACAATATTCTATTTTTAGGAAGTTTCATGCAACAATATTTTCATGTAATCAAAGGCGAGCAAGGCCACTAGTGATTTAGAAGAATATTTAACTATGTGTAATTGAAACAAAAAAAGGATAATGTGCACACTTAATCATTAGAAAAAAGTATCTGAAGACCAATTCACAGGAGATTGTGAAGACCATTGAAGAACTAGTGGGATAACAGTATAAACAATCAATTTTTTGGGAGATAACACAAATTTTGGGAGTCAGTATAAAGAAAACTAGTGGAATTCCAGTCTATATATCCCTTCAAGAGATGATCCAATATAATCATTAATGATTAGGAATTATAGGAGTTTGTATTTCAATAATTTTAGGAGATTTTTTTTACTTGTAATCAGTTTTATTTACTAGTAGAGAATACATGTTGGGATGTCTAATCAACATGGAAAAGAGTAAGTATTTTTACTAAAACTTATAAATATTTTTTTCTATGAATTTGATTTAAAAAATAATTTGAGGAGAGTATGAGATATATAAGAAGAGTGGATCAAGGATTTAACCATCCATAGTGGTTGAATCAAAAAAGGAAAAATTTGTAAAAATAAAAGGGATAATTGATTCACCCATACCGCTATTAGAAATATCACACTAATTCATGATCTATAAGTGGTATCAGAGCTCAAGGTTTTCTATAAAAATATCCAACCTTTACTAAATATTAACTATGGAGAGTTTGAATAAAATTGACAATATAGGAGTTCATTTATTCAATGGTAATAAATATTATGGATGGAAGAAATTAATGCTTCCATATATACTTTTGCAAGGCCTTGAAGTCAGTGATTCTATAACAGTTAGTTTTATATTACCTGGAGTAGATTCTCCCATGACACATTCTAATAAGAGAAACATGGAAATAGATTGGAAATCCATAAATTCTATTTTTTCTTCCTTGTATGACAATGTGTTCACTACAGTGATAAGATTAAAAATACCCAAGGTGATGTGGGATAAAATCAAGAATATGTTTGAAGGGAATGTGAAGATCAAAAAAGCCAGAATAAAAATCTAGAGATCTAAGTTTTAAGATATTATAATGAATGATGACGATTCATTAGATAACAGAATTACCAGGGTAAATGAGATAGTAAGTCATATCAAGGGTTTTGGTGATACTTTGGAAGATTCATCTAATTTCAAAAATTTATTCATAAATTTATTAATAGATTTGATCCAAAGATATCTTCCTTAGAAGAAATTAAATAACTATCTATTTATGAGTTTCATAATAAATTCCTCAATTATGAGAAGAGAAAATATCCAATGTTCAAAAATAAATCTATGGAGGAAATGACTTTTAAATAAATGAAAAGTATTGAGATGAAATAAAAGAATGATGAATCATTATTAGATTATGATAATGTTGATGTAAGTGATATAGATCATTAGTGTTCCATCATGTAACTAGCATAATAAATTATAACCAAAACTAGTTGGTCATATGACCTCAAGAGCGCATCCCCAACATGAAAAAGGATACCAACTAGCATCCAGGGTCCATAGTGGAACAATGGGGAGACCATACCCTCATGATCAGAGTGTATCATAATAGTATAATCATATTAATAAATATCATAAGAATATAGTAAAACTGAATAATAGAAGAATAAAAATCCATCATATAAATAACCAACTAATCCCATCCATCAATGTAATATAAAAAATGATGATCATGGAATGAAATAAAAAAATGAAACACAAGGGGATCAGGGAAGCAGACATATAAAAAATGATATAAAAAATGAAAAAAATCCACTAGGATATCTATATTATAATCTCAAGCATAGGCTTAGTACTATACCATCTTACACCATCCTAGAAAGGTAATCATGATTCTAGAGTGGGTCACTTTTCTTTATCCCTACATGCATCTATGAATTCTATATGGGTACTATACGACGGCCCGAGTAGGGTGTAAAATAAATTCAATAGGACACAACCAATGGTTTATAATTCCATCTAGACCATGAATATATAATAAAAAACATTTAGGTAAAAATAATTATGTAAATTAAATGTGATAAAAAAAATAACCCAACTAATTTTGGGTTCCCTTGGAACAACCGTCCTCTACTACCTGCTTTGGCCCGAACCAAAATACCTCTTAGTAATAAATCACTCATGATATAGTTTATAATAAAGTATCAGGACCTGTATTGTAGCCCAAGCATCCCCTATGAACTAAATTAGAACAAAATATGTATTACAAGTTCATCATAAAGATATAAGGATCTGAGTGAATCCAAGATCATGCTTTGTATGGGCAGACACATCATAATAATTGGTTCATTTTAATTATAAGCAACCTGAAACCATACTTAGAATTCCTAAGTTGGAACACATATATCACTCAAGGAATATCATGAACCCATCACCCTATAAGACCATTCTAGGCATTCCTCATAGTAACCTTGGTATCTCTATAGGTGTGGTATACAATCACCACCCTCTGAGCCTGTCCTTGGAATTCCACATATGGAGTCCAAGATTCACTCATGAAATATAATAAATATCTTCTATCTGATTATATACTTGGATGTCCACATAGAGAGTCTAAGTATCACTAAAGAATATATAACCAATTTGGAAAGTGAGTCCGTCAATGGCATTCATATGAGAACCCATGTGTCACCCAAGAAACATAATAAATTAATTTAAAACCATTTAATTAATTGATTCTAAAGAGTCCATTTATGGAATTCAAAGTTAGAACCCATCTATCACTCTTAGCATGGAAATATGAATGTTCATGGTCCCAAAGACTAACCATACCATTTAATTTCTCATTAAATTGTCTATCAAATTTATAAAAACATTAATTCACCTGATAAGATGGAACAAATCAAATCAAAGGCTTTGAATTCCTAGCATCTCATGAATTATACCATTCATCTTAATTGGAAACTTGAAATTAAATAACACCTTGAGTCTATGAGATAAGGACAATGGCCAAAGGTATAGGGACATGGCATTCCATTCCCTCTTTTTTCAATTCAGTTATATTTCAATCATTTCATTTAACATCCCAAGGTAAGGGGTAAAGAACATACCTCAAAGGGTTAATCAAATTAACAGGACACCCATGGCAGTTTTCTCCATTTAAGAAAGACACCCAAAGGGGTGGTTAATTTTGAGGTCCTTAACCTTTAATGATAATTAAATGGTTTTCATGGGTCATATAGGTCAAGCCTACCCATTTAATTTAAGAATCAATCCATTTAAAAAGTGTCACTTGTAAAATACATCACACGACACAAAAACATATATATAAACTCTAATAAATTGAGTAAAAAACCCAATAACACCTAACTCATCTTGACAATCAACTCCTAATCTGTTTTTGGCCTCTAATCCAGGCTAGAATAGAAGAAATCGACCAAACAGAAAAACACCATGAAAATAGGGCATATGAGATCACACCAAAATAACTTCATAGATATGAAGATAAATGAGGAAAGGAAAAAGAGGAATAAAGATATTACATATGGATATCCAACAAGACTGAAATAAATCAATTTGGATTTCAGAAATAGAAGAATCGTCAAATCCCATCCTTAGGCTCGAAGGAGATCTCAACGTGAGAGGGAGGGGTGATATATATTAGTTTGAATAAAGAAGAATGAGAGTTAGACTATTTAAGGATAATGAGGAAAAAATGGTAAATTTTACCTCTTTTAAGTGTCTCATGATTTGGACACACATTTGGAAAAATTGTGCCCCAACCATACGCCTAACATTATCCCATGACACCCCTCACACATGCTAAGTGCAAAATTTGACTAATTGTGTGGATCCCATACAAAACCCCTCTACCTTAAGTCTGAGACAAGTCACATGGCCATGAGACCTAGGTCAAATGATTAGGCCAAACCATGTAAACCTCTATTTTTCACTAAAACACCTCGCATGGTTAACCAAACCACATGGGCTAGGTGACATAGTTTCTATTAACCATAAATCCCAACTTTTTTCTCCAAAATCTAGGGTTCTAGGATCCATAAAATCCCCATACACCCTTGTAACTCCTGTTACCTTATTGGTAACTCCCATAAGGATAAAATTAAATAAATTAATGGAAATAAAAAGGTTACATACCTCAAATAAAATCTAATTTCTTATAATCTTCCCCCATTAAAGAAATTGATCCTTGAATTTCCCTTCCAAGGGTGGTAAAGAATCATATGTTAATAACTCTATCCAATGGGAATGTATGTTGGCCTCTCACTCCCAATTATCATCATGTACACAACTGTGTTGACACAACACTCATACTAAAGGAAATGACTAGACTCAGATAACCTTCATGACCCAATCAAAAACATGGATAGGATGCTCCTCAAAGGATGCATCAACCTCCAATTCAACCTCCTTGGGATGAAGAATATGAGATAGATTTGAATGATATCAGTGAAGCTGATATATATGGAAGATGTTGCTCATGACCCAATACCTATGAGGTAACTACAACCGATAGTCTACTAGCCTGAATCTCTTCAAAATATAAAAGGTCCTGAAGTAACAAGGTGATAAATTACCTTGTTTCTAAATACTTATATTCCCCATTATAGGCGAAACACATATAAAAACCCAACCCCCACCTTTAACTTTAGTGGTCGATGGTGATGAGCGGTGTATGATTTCTATCTAAACTGAGTTTTAGACATCCATTTCCTAATTAGCTAAACCTACTCTAAAGTCTCCTGAATGAGATGAGGACCTCTTACCTCTAACCAGTACAAGTATGAATGAAACAAACTAACATAAAGGGACTCATAAATATCCATATGTATAGTCACCTGAAAGTTTTTATTATAATAGAAACTATAAGGAGGTAAGTTTTTCTCTTAATAACCTCCAAAATCAAGTATTCATGCTCAAAGAATTTCCTGAAATACCTATATCATATACTCAGACTGAAATATTATATGTGGGTGATAATATATACTAAAAAGTACCTTTGAACCCAGTGCCTTATTTAACCCTTTCCAAAATCACGATGTGAAATGAGCATCTATTTATAATATTATAGAATGTGGAACTTATTGGAGGCATATGATCTAAAGTCTATAGAGGCCCCTAAGATCTTCCATTGAAAATGCATCCTGAATAGACAATAAATGGACAACCCTTTTTAACCTATCTATGATCATCCATACGACATAACTTCTCTAAGGTGATATAGGAAATATCATCATGAAATACATGGAAATTTCATCCCATTTACACTTAGTAATAGGTAATGGCTGTAAAATTTTCACTAGTCGCTGGTGTTCTGCCTTCACCTATTGACAGGTGGAATACCGAGTAACAAACCCAACTATCTCTCCTTTTATACTTGTCCATCAGTATTGATGGTGTAATTCATGATACATATTGGTAAGACATGGATTCAAAACCCATATCATGGAATGAGACTCTCAAATAAACTCCTCTTAAACATATGTTGGAACCTATATGTGTATGTGAATGTGAAAGATATCATTCTAATCAATGAACTAACTAGAAGGTGGGTCATCTCTTGCAATACTCTCCCACTTGGGATCTGATAGAGACCTCATATTCACTCTCTCTAGAAGTAAATAGGTCATTAATAATGATGCAAGTATATTATTTACATGATGTTATTGAACCTATATGTTAATTTTAGAAAATAGGGTCATAAGATGCCACTTACTACTGGCCTCTTATACTACCTGTTTTTGAGTCCTTTTACTTAGAGCATTAGAAACTGCATTTCTCTTTCTGGATGTATAAGTAATATCGATGTCAAAGGAATGCAGGTATATAACCCACCTTCATTTATTGAGATTCAAATCACACTATGAAAATATTTACTTGAGGATTTTGTGGTCCGCATACACCTGAAAATGCTCTCCCAATAAGTAATGCCTCCAACGGTGAAAGGTGTGAACAACAACGACTAACTCAAGATCATGAGTTGGGTAGTTCCTCTCATGTGGTCTCAACTGATGAGACCTATATGCCACCACTTTCCCTTCCTATATCATAAATGCTCCTAGTATAATACTATATACATCACAATAAACCATATAGCTTCTTCCCGACTTTGGAAGAATCAAGATCGGTGATGAATTCAGTATCCCTTTGAGCACCTAAAAGGTTATCTCATTGGTTTCTAACCATATTAACTTCACAAACTTCAAATAGAATCCTGTAAGAGGTGCTTCTAAGAATGAAAAGTCTTAAATGAAGCACCTTAAATAACCAACTATCCTTAAGGAACTCCATATATCAGATATAGTTTTGGACTTCTCCTTGGAATCTACATATCTCACCTCATCTAGGTTAAATGGTACTCCTACCTCTAAGATAATGTGACCATAAAAGTGAACTTTATCTATCCCAAATTGGAACTTTGTGAGTTTATCATATAATTGATAATCTCTCAGTGTATTCAATACGATTTCAATATGTTTGACATGGTCATGTAAAGTGTGAGAATACACCAAGATATCATACACAATAACCACAATAAACGAATCCATATAAGGATGAAAAACTTGATTCATTAGTTCCATGAAAACTGGTGGCATGTTCATGAGATCGAATGACATGATCAAATACTCATACAAGCCATATCTACTACATAATGTTGTATGTGGTATATCTAATGGTATAACACACACCCGATGATAACCCGATCTTAGATCAATCTTAGATAAAACACTTTATCCATGGAGAAGTTCAAAGAGATTGTATATACAAGGTTGTGGATACCGGTTCTTAACCATAAGTAGGTTTAATTGATGGTAATCCATGAAAATCTTGTGGGTACCATTCTCCTTCTTGGAGAAAATGTATAGTGAATGCCATAGAGAAGAACTAGATCATATAAAACCCTTTTATTTCAAATTCTTTATCCGACTCTTTAGCTCCTACAACTCATTAGTATCCATACCATAATGAGGAATGTATACTGGTGTAGCTCTTGGAACTAGCTAGATAGAAATCTATACGTCTCTCTTGGGAGGTAGTCCTAAAAAGTCATTTAGGAAAACATCTCTAAAACGGTCTACCACTAGAGGGGAAATCCACCTGATTCATTCCCTAATAATCCAGATATAAGCTAGAAATTTGGGATGTCTTCCCGCCCAACCCACGATGCTTTGATCTAGATCGACTTTCCTGGACATCCCATTCACCCATGTGAATAAAAATCCCTCCATATAGTGATGTGAAAGTCATAATTAAACAATATAAGTCAATATAAGCTTGAAAGGGAACCAAATAACCCATCCTGAGAATGATATCAAACCCTATCATATTGAGTAAAAAGAGGTCCCATATAAAGAGACACTCACATATCTTAAGGGGGAACTCCATAAACTGACACACACTCTTCGATTGAATCCCCAATGGAGTATTGAGTTTCATAACACCATAGGAAAATTGAACATCAAGACCAAGTATCTCGACAATAGGAAAAAATATGAAAGAATTAGAATCCATTGTATAAAAAATGGATGATACCAAAGTAGAGGTTACTAGAATAATACCTCTCACTATAGAAGTTTCTATACTCTGATCCTCAGGTATCAGCTACACTACATACATCAGGACGGATATGCAACCCTGTGATATAGAATGGATATCCTGAGTAGGTCTATTCTACTTGAACTTTAATTATAGTGTCTCCATATCTTAGCCACGACCACCACCTCAGTTTGATCGACCGATCTTACTCCATCTACCTACCTGACTAGAAGTCGCTGACCCAACCCATGAATGTGGAGTTAGTGCAGAGCCTCTCTCATTGAATATTGGAGGAAAAACTCTAAAAACCTCTAAATATGACCTATCATTCTATAGGATCGACACTCAACTAGATCCCTAGTACACTAGGGTTTCATATGTCCCAGTCTACTACACTAATGGAACCTCACCTAAATACCTGATTATATACCCTAGCTACTAATATCTCCACACAACAGCTCTAAATGACGCTTCCTACTATTGGTCGATGAAGTTTCAGATCTAGGTGTTAAACCACCTTGGCTTACACTCTCAGCCTCTCTCAGGTTATGATCTATGATAAATACTTGATTAACTATGCCAGTTACAATAGAAATATGAAATATTTTAACATATTATTAGATATCATACATGATACCATCCTCAAATTACCTAGCTTTATATAACTCATCACCTATCATAATAGGTGAAAAACTACAGATCTCCATGAAATGGGTAGAATAGTCCATGACTCATAAGGCGCCCTGCTCCAAGTGCATAAAATCTCTATCTCTATCAGCCCTCAACATATTAGGATAGAAATAATCATAGAATTCCATCTAAAAATACCTCCAAGACATATCCCGATGAAGATATTTCTATGTAATAACATCCCACCATCTCTTGGAATAATCACAAAGCATATATGTAGTGAGTTTCACTCTCGTCTTAAAAAGTGTATCAAGATTATCAAAAATTGACAACATGGGCTCCATGAAGGTTTTGGGCGCAGCATAAGCTCATGGGTGGATGTGACCACTTGGCCTTTTGTCATTATCAATGATCCATCTGGGATCAATACGATGATAAATGCCAGTCTCCACGGATCAATTCATAGAAATAGACAAAGAAGAAGAAAGGTCCCTGAACCACAAAAGTGGATCGTCACAGTTTGATTATAATTAATTTAATTAATTGACAAGAAGTACCTTTTGGGTGTTCTTTCTTAATTGATATTTTTGATCACGTTCCGATGTGATTTGTCATTATATCACAGAATCCAAGTGTATACTTCCTCTAGCGGTGATCCACATGTGCACCTCGTATCTCTGGACGTTGCCAAAGGAGTCTCCGGGTGCTAGCGTGGAGAAAACTTTGCTTGAGTTGTCCACCTTAGATCACCTTGATCCGATGGAAGAGGATCTCTCTCGGTCTTGAGATCATTCTTGGAGGAATAGGTTCATTCGGACTTGAAAGAATTCTCTAGAATTGTTGTGCACAACGATTAGGGAAAAGTTTTGGGGTTGTGAGGATATTTATAACCGGGTTTGAGGCTATAGAGTTAAGACAATAAATAAATGAATTACGTGTTTTATTTATTTCATTAACTCTTATTGAAAACCCCCATGTCGAATTATTAATTCCTTGACATGCGCCCATGCTGATTATAATAAATATCATTTAATAAAACAATATTATATCCTCAAAATCCCGACTGAAAAAACTACACAGTGTGTATTTATTAATACACGATATGTACTTGTTTTTCATAAAACTACACAACATGTAATAATTAATAAACGACATATACTTGTTTCACATTTCCTTTCCAAAATAAAAACTACATGACGTGTAATCATTAATACATGACGTGCACTTGTTTTCAAAATAAAAACTACACAGAATGTAATCATTAATACATGACATATACTTGTTTTTATTTTATTCTTACTCCAACATTAAAATGATTTAGTCTTCCTTGAATAATTATTAAACCACGTATGAGAATAATCTTTATTATACTTGAGATACTTGGATACACTTAGTGTGTGACCCTATAGGCCACTTTCTCGTTGGCATTAGGTGGGCTTGCCTAAAGTCCAAGATTACTGTCTAGCAATGGGTCAAGGAACCCAAGAGAAAGAAGTTGACACCGCATTGACGTGTCCCCTCATACGAATTCTTACTATGTAATTTAATCCATTTGTCTCAATATCTCATCAAGCAGGTTTCATGGCAGTGTCATAAACCTATATGCTTGATCTGTCATTCTTTGACTTCCAGAAATAAACTCGTCGTTATACCATGGCCATGGAATTTGGGCGACAGTTCTATTTCAATCAAAGGGTTTGAGATATCTACTTATATAAATATAGAATGGACAAATCCTTCCTCGAATTATCCATTAACAACATGTCATTCTTGACGCACCCAATGTACCCTAATTCCCTCCAACTGTCTACGTGATGGTTTTTGTCAGAAAATATAAGTACGCGAGTCATGACATGCGTTAATGATAATATTCCAGTCTAAGGACCATTAAAAACGCTCGTAGATAGCAATATTCGATGACATAAAGACATACAAAATTAATACTAGCGGGTCTATTCTCATAACCTCCCATCTTGGAGATTACCAAGTGCGAACTCTATGAGAGAGAGTCTCGTCTTCTTACGAGTACTTGCACATGACAGTCTGTATACTATGTGTCCTATCATAGTATGTAATCCAACCATAGAACTTTATTTAAGAATATTGTTATAGAATTTCAAGGTTCTCATCATAGCGGGGATCTTCCATGACCTTATTAATGCAACAAATATTCTAGGACATTATTATATCATAGTCATGCAGAACAATGAACAATATATAATAAGTGTACATTCATGTAATCAAAGTACAAACAATTGGTTCTCAGGACACCAACTCTAACAAACTCCCACTTGGACTAGAGCCAACTACCTACAACTTTTAGTATGATAGACCTCACATGATGATCATGTTTCTAATAAGTCAAGTCTTTAGTCAAGAGGTCCTCCAATTTGTCTTCTGTGGAAATACTGCTCACTACAACTTTACCTCTCTGAGAAAAATACCTCAAGAGATGATACTTCCAAATCATGTGCTTTGTCCGCTAATGCGACCTTGGCTCTTTTTCAAGTGCCACCGTTGCAGTATTATCATAATAGAGTGTGATAAGATCTTTACTGCTAGGTACTACATCCATCTCTTGGACGAAGCTTCGCATCCATACTGATTCTTTAGTTGCCTCAGCAGCTGCGATATACTCGGAATCTGCTGTAAAATCTACGACCACACTTTGCTTTGAGCTCTTCCAGATCACTACACCTCTATTAAAACTAAAGATGTATCTAGTCTGTGACTTCATGTCATCTTGATCTGTCTGGAAACTAGCATCTACATGTCCTCTGATTACTAGTTCCTCATCTCCTCCTTAAACCAAGAACATATCCTTAGTATGCCTCAGATACTTAAGTATGGTCTTGACTTCCATCCAATGACAGTCTCCTGGATCATCTCGATATCTTCCTACCACACTTAATGTGTAAAAAACATCTAGCCTTGTACATAGAATAACATACATGACTGAACCAATCGCGGATGCATAAGGGATCCTTTCCATTTTCTTTCTTTCCTCATGTGTCTAAGGACACATTTTCTTGGAAATATGAATTCCATATGACACTAGAAACAATCCCCTTTTGGACTATTCCATATTTAATCTCTTAAGTATCTTGTCAATGTATGTACTTTTACTTAGGTACAACATTCTCTTAGATCTATCACGATGGATCTCGATCCCAAGAATATATGCTGCCTCACCCAAGTCTTTCATAGAGAATCATTTATCTAACCATGCCTTATCTGACTGTAAGATAGGTACTTCGTTTCCAATTAGTAATATGTCATCAATATATACTATTAGGAAAATGACTGCACTTCCACTAAACCTTTTATTGACACAAGGATCACATTCATTCTTAACAAATACAAATTCCGTTACAACTTCATCAAAACAAATGTTCCATGACCTTGATTCTTGCTTTAATCCATAAATGGATTTCTGCAACTTTCATACCTTTTTGGCATCCTTTGGAGTCACAATCCCTTCAGGTTGTGTCATGTAGACATCTTCCTAGAGGTTCCCATTAAGGAATGCTGTTTTGAGATCCATTTTCCAAATTTCATAGTCATGGTAAGCGAAAATGTATAATAGGATTCTGATGAATTTTAGCATCAAAACCGGTGAAAAATTTTCATCATAGTCAATTCCATGACGTTGTCTAATTTTTTTGCAACCAATCATTCCTTATTGGTTCTGAATTTCCCCTCTATGTCTAGTTTATTCTTGAATACCCATTTATTACCAATAGGCTTTACATAAACTAGAGGATCTAACAAAATCCATACTTGGTTTTGGTACATAGAATCCATTTCAGAATTCATGGCTTCCTTCCACTTGGCAACATTTGTGCCTTCAACTTCTTCCTTGTAGGTAAGAGGATCATCATTGTCAACCAATAATGAGTCACCATCCTTGGTGAGAAGAAAAACATATCATTCTATTTCTCTTACCTATCTCGTGCTCCTACGTAGTTCTTGTGTCTTTGGAACAAATTGTTCTTCCACAGGGCTTTGTGGAATCTGTTCTTGTACCAACTCCTGTGTATCTTGAGCCTCGACTTCATCGAAGTCTATCTCACTCCCACTATCTCTTTTAGAGATGTGATCCCTCTCAAGGAATATGGCATGTCTTTCCACTATAACCTTTTTATCTGAGGGGTTTTATAGGTAATATCCCCTTGTTTCCTTGGGATATCCTATAAAGATACACTTTGTTCCTCGGGGTGCAAGTTTGTTACCTAAAGAGGCCTTAACAAATGATTCTCTACCCCACACATGTAAATTTGATAACATGGCTTTGCATCCACTCCATAACTCGTATGGAATACCATTTATCTTTTTAGTTGGTACTTGGTTTAGTATGTGTGCTGATGTTTGTAATGCATATCCCCAAAAGGATAATGGAAGACTCACATGACTCATCATTGATCTCACCATGTCCAACAAGGTGTGGTTCCTTCTTTCACTCACACCATTCCACTAAGGCGTGTAAGGAGGAGTGAGTTGAGATAGAATCCCAAACTCCCGTAAGAAATCAATGAAGTCCTGATTAAGATATTCTCCTCCTCTATCTGAGCGGAGTTTCTTAATCTTCTTACCAAGTTGGTTCTCAAATTAATTCTTGTATTCTTTGAACCAATCAAAAGAATCTGACTTATACCTCATTAAGTAAATATATCCATATCTACTAAAATCATCAGTAAAAGTTATGAAGTACAAGAACCCACCCCTTGATTCAACTGGAAATGGTCCATACACATCTGTGTGAACTAATTCTAGAATCTCTTTATCCCTTTCACCTTTCCCACTAAATGGGGCTTTGGTCATTTTTCCTTATAGACACACGCATGACATACACCTAGTGGTTTTAGTTTGAAAGAATCTGAATACCCATCTTGATGTAATTTTGTCAAACGTTTCTCATTAACATGACCTAGCCAGTGATGCCAAAGTTGGGTGTGGTATGAGTCATGTGAATTAATTTTGTCATCGATTTCCATTACTTGGTTTGTGTAGTCTAACACATAAAGGCCGTTATATAAATGTTCCCTACCAAAACAAATGCTATATTTATAAAAGTAACAACATCCACTTCCAAACTTGAAGATGAATTCATTAGTATCTAATATGGATACTAAAATAATGTTTTTGGTTATAGAGGGTACATAATAACATCCTTTAAAAACAAAGCCATCCCCGTAGGCAATGTGAGGTGGTAGTCTCCGACAGCTACAACAGCGAGTCTAGCTCTGTTAGCTGCTCGCAGATCCACCTCACCTCTTTCAATCTTTCTGAATCTACTTGGTTTCTGTATTTGGATACAGATGTGAGAACCAAAAGAAGTATCTAATACCCAATTGGTAGAAACAAATAGATTTCATTCGATAACAAACGCACCTGAAGCTTCCCCTTGCTTCCTTGGCTAGGTGCAGTTTTTCTTCCAGTGGCCCTTCTTGCCACATGCAAAACAAACAGCCTCCTGTTCTCTTGCCTCCCCTTTGATCTTCCTTTTCTTGGAAGGCCTTGAAGAATCTTTGGGCTTAAAGATCTTCTCCTTCCCTTTCCTTTTATTCATCATAAGGACAGAAGGCTTTTCACGCTTCATATCATTGTCCACTTGGCGAATAAGGATGAGAAGATCAGATAGAGACTTCTCAATGTTGTTCATGTTGAAATTTACAACAAAGTTAGAGAAGATCTGGGGAAGTGATGCAAGAATGATATCGGTACCCAGTTCTTCGGGGAGTTTAAACCCTAGAACCTCCAAGTTCTCAATGTAGCCAATGAGATTGACTACATGAGGACCATCTGGGTCACCCTCTCTAAGCTTTCTCTGAAATAGAGCCTTGGAGATCTCAAACCTTTCCTGTCTTTCTCTCTTATGGTATAGACCACAGAGGTGCTCGAGAATGCTATAGGAATCCATGTCTTAATGAGACTTCATGAGCTCACTAGACATTGATGACAACATCAAACATTGAACATCGAGTGCATCATTCAAATATTGATCATAGACCAGGAAATCTTCATCACTTTACCCTTAGGGAGGTGAATCAGGAAGTGAGGACTCCAGCACGCAAAAATTTCATTCATGGCGTAGGATAACCCGAAGGTGCCTAAAACATTCCTAAAAGTTACTACCGGTGAGGATATTTTATTTATCTATAATTGATCGTAGAGAAAATGTGGTTGACGAGCTTGTCATATTGATTCTACAAATTAAAAGAGCAGATTTATCAGTACCTTTTGATTAAATTTTATGAAAAATAATAAATGAATTTATTAAGTCTCCCACTATTTTATCAAGTCCCAATGGCCATCACCATTGAACTTGGAAAGTACAGTTTCTTTGACATTCTAGTGGCAAGGATCCATATTCCCCTTCACATAACCCCAATAAGGGTTGGTCAAGCTATTTGAAGGTATTTAGGTAGGAAGGTCTTTGACAACTATGAGCTTACAATTCCTTGATCTGTTGAGTGGACTCCCCAATCCTGAAATCCTGACTTGGATTTTCTCAAAACTTGCCTCCATTTTACATCAAGTCTAACAAGGGATACTTCTCTTGATGTAAAATGTTTAAGTCAAACAAAAACATTCATAAGAGCTTCCTTTATAAAAGTAAGTGTCCCAAAAAGGGTTGGTCAAACACATAGTTTTATTGAGTCTTGCCCTTAATAAAGTAACAAAAGGCTTGGTCTGAGTTAAAATGGTATTTGTGGTATTTTATTTTTTATGCGTAGTTTTTCATTATCACATGATTGTTAATATTAAATTATGCTTGATTAAGTGATTAACCATGTTCTGATAATGTTTACACATAGTCTGGTTTTTATTTTATTCCATCTTTACATGATTGTTTATTTCATTAATTATGTGATCAAGACAACACATACATAATAAATAAACCATGAAATCAGACAGAAATAAAATAAGATGGCATGATCATGAGCTTATATTAGTTAGCTTATATAGAGGTTTGATAAGATAACCCTAACCTATGGAAAAACACCTTGAACGGATGGTTCGTGTTTTGCAGCTCCCACCTGTCCACCTTTGTATCTTCTTGGGTTAGTTTCACCTCAGCTACGGGTTTTGAACCGTCTCCTCTTTCTTGGGAGATCCTCCATTACATAGGGTTTACATTAAAGGAACCATGGGCATGCAGGCCCTAAATTTTATTGGAAGAAGGCTCGTAGGCCAACGAATTTAAATTAAACAAATTTAAATGAAACCATACACACATACAATGGGAATTTGGTCTAGCTCAGGATCATCTATATCATGCAACAACATTTACACATATTTATCATTCAAATTATTTTAATCGTTCTATTTATTCAAGATAAGTCACGCTTGAATTCAATTAATCATGATCTTATAATTAATCAATTCTTTATCTTAAATTCCTTTATGAATTTCCTTGAGATTCTTCTCATCCATATTCCTTGTACAGGTCTTTGTAATTTTGGAGGAAACCTGGTGAAATCCCATTTCTGGAAAGTACACGACGTGTAGGATATATTACACGGTGTGTATTTTTCACCCTTTATCCAAAGTACACACCAGGGGCTTTGGCATGTTTTTTGTACTTTGAAAATTTTGAAGTACACGACATGTAGATTAATCTAACACGGCATGTACTTCCTTGTTACGCGGTTACCATCCTGGAAATCCCATGTACACGGAATGAGGCTTCTCCTTGTACACAGTTTCACCTAGGCCAAATCAGACTACACGGCGTGTTGATTCAACATACACGCCGTGCATTCCGATTTCCACGCGTCGTTCAATTCTGGTCAATATGGTGTAATAAAACTCAGGTATACTCAATTCACATGGTGTGGTTTGGCAGACCAGTACCGGTTTGTTGAACCTATGTACAGGGCGTGTAGTTTTCACTACACGCCGTGTATTCTTGTGTTGTATGGATAGAAAGAGCGGCTCCTCTGGATGAGTTCCTCATTTTTTAATTTAATTAAAATTAAAATTAAAAGGTTGTTTTTGTGATGTGAATAGAGAAACGAAGGAGGAAGAACATATCTTGTTCATACAGTTTTATAGAACGATTTATGTTGAATTGAATCAAATATAAATGTATAAATTATCAACAAAAATTAAATAACTATAATCAACATTGTAACCTCGCCCTGATACTAATTTAAGGTTCCGGGCGTAGTGGAAGCTCATGGGTGGATGTGCCCACTTGGATTTTTGTCATTAGTAATGATCAATCCAGGATCAATACGATGATAAATTCCAGTCTCCATAGATCAATTCACAGAAATAGACAAAGAAGAAGAAAGGTCCTGGAACCAAAAAAGTGGATCATCAAAGGTTGATTATAATTAATTTAATTAATTGACAAGAAGTACCTTTTGGGTGACCTTTCTTCGTTGATATTCTTGATCACATTCTGATGTGATTCATTATTGTGTCGTAGAATCCAAGTGTAGAATTCCTCTAGTGGTGATCCACACGTGCACCTAGTATCTCTGGACATCGCCAAAAGAGTCTCTGGGTGCTAGCGTGGAGAAACCTTTGCTTGAGTTGTACGCCTTAGATTGTCTTGATCCGATGGAAGAGGATCTCTCTCGGTCTTGAGAGCATTCTTGGAGGAAGAGGTTCTTTTGGACTTGAAAGAATTCTCCAGAATTGTTGTGCACAAGGATTAGGGAAAAGTGTTGGGGTTGTGAGGATATTTATAATCGGGTTTGAGGCTATATAGTTATGACAATAAATAAACATGTTACGTGTTTTATTTATTTCATTAACTCTTATTGAAAACCCCCATGTCGAATTATTAATTCCTTGACATGCGCCCACACTAATTATAATAAATATAATTTAATAAAACAATATTATATCCTCAAAATCCTGACTAGAAAAAATACACGGCGTGTATTTATTAATACACGGTGTGTACTTGTTTTTCATAAAACTACATGGCGTGTAATAATTAATACACGACATGTACTTGTTTTCATTTTATTCTTCCTCCAAAATTAAAACAATTTAGGCTTCCTTGAATACTTATTAAACCACGTACATGAATAATCTTTATTCTACTTGAGATACTTGGATACACTTAGTGTGTGACCCTCTAGGCCTCTTTCTCATTGGCATTAGGCGGGCTTGCATAAAGTCCAAGATTACTGTCTAGCAATGGGTAAAGGCACCCAAGAAAAATAAGTTGACGCCACATTGGCGTGTCACCTCATACGAACACTTACTATGTAATTTAATCAATTTTTCTCAATATCTCATCAAGCAGATTTCATGGTAGTTTCATAAACCTATATGCTTGATCTTTCATTCTTTGACTTCCAGAAATAAACTCATCGTTACACCATGGCCATGGAATTTGGGCGACAGTTCTATTTCAATAAAAGGGCCCGAGATATCTACTTCTATAAATATGTAAGGGACAAATCCTTCCTCAACTTATCCATTAAAAACATGTTATTCATGACGCACCCAACGTATCCTACTTCCCGAAAACTGTCTACGTGACAGTTTTCGTCAGCAAATCTAAGTGCGCGAGTCATGACATGAGTTAATGATAATCTTCTAGTCTAAGGACCATTACACACACTCACAGATAGAAATATCCGATGACACCAAGAAATGCGGAATTACTACTAGCGTGTCTATTCTCATAATCTCCCATCTTGGAGATTACCAAGTGCGAACTCAATGAGAGAGAGTCTCATCTTCTTATGAGTACTCTCACATGATGGTCTGTATAATATGTGTCCTATCATAGTATGTCATCCAACCATAGAACTTTATTTAAGAAAATTGTTATAGCATTTCAAGGTTCTCATCATAGAGGGGATCTTCCATGACCTTATTAATGCAATAAATATTCCAGGACATTATTATATTATAGTCATGCAGAATAATGAACAATATATAATAAGTGTACATTCATGTAATCAAAGTAAAAACAGTTGGTTCTTAGGACACCAACTCTAACACTATAGCCATGAATCCACAACCCATAGTCCTCCATCCCTTAAAAACATGGGTAGATGATGCTAATAAAACTCATGCATCAACTCTACCATAGTCAGGGTAGGTCACGGGGCTCCCTGAACAGTCTACATAAAGCGTAGGAAATGCTCTCAAAATTGGGCATTGATGACCATGTTAGGTATAACTAGAGGTACCACAAGAGGAACTCCTGGAGGTTATATTAGAGACCCAGGGCCCACCATCTTCAAAGAATGGTCATCTCCACACTCCTAGCATACAAATAAAGGTATTTGTGGTGGAATGTCTCTATAAATTCCAAACACACGCCTCAATACAAGATTTAATAACCGCTAAAAGCACAAATATAAGAATAGGATAGGTAAAACCATTCCTATATAAGAGTCACACCCATATTCCTTCTCCAAAAGCTAGGTTTTGGAAACATACAAATCATAAGACAAGTAAGAGACACTACCTACTACCCACTACTGAGGTCGGGTCTGGGTCAAGTTCTCTACTATAAGGCAAAGGTCCCAATATACAAAGTGTCAATTTTAGGTTATATATGAAAAAACCCTTTAAGTTTCAATTGGAATCCCATTTAATGATGACCATTTCATTTAAAATATTAAACTTAGAAGTTCATAAGCACATGTTCATATATATATGAATATATATATATATATATATATATATCTAGGACTAATTATATGGGTTGTCATTCTAAATTTATAAAGTCCCATATACATTATAAATTTATATTTGAATCCATTTAATTGAAACCAATTATTTATCCATTCCTTGCATGAAATGTTAGCACAATTTCATGGAAATAGTAATAAAGCACCAAAACATGCTACTAGTAATGCATTCATTAATATAAACATGGCATGGAATATGCATGACATTTAATTCATGAATTAACTATAATGATGCATGATGCAATACTTCCTTTCCATATCTTCCAAAGGTAATAATCCATAGTCATAAGGAACATAAAATATCAAGTGAATAACCCAACAGTGAAATCATGTTAACTGTAATAAGAATAATCCAGAACAACATGTCCCTTCATAGGCAATTTGGATTTTCACTATACATGAGTTAGCTATTCCTAGGCATAGGCTCATGAACAAATCCTGACACGTCCCATTTCTTATTTATACCATCCCAAATTGTAAGGCAAGAAAAGAAAAGAAAAGAAACACCTTGGATACCACTTTGTGACATCTTAGTCCTAGTTCACTCAATAGTAAATAAACCTAGTTGGCCACATGACCTCAAGTGTGCCTCCCCATATACCAAAGGCTGCAGACTAGTAGTTAGGGTCCATGGTGGAATAGTGGGGAGACTATACCCTCATGATCAGAGTGTAACACAATAGTATAATCATATCAATCAATAACAGAAGAATGTAAGATAAACAAATAATGAAAGATTAAACATCCATCATATAAATAACCAAGTAATCCCATCCATAAATGTCTATTCAAAATGATGATAATTTCATGCTATACAAAAAGTAAATACACGGGAATTAGGGAAACATGCATATACAACATGCTATATAAAAATAAAAAAAATACCCCAGGCTATATCTAGTAACATCTCAAATATAGGCTTAATCCTCTAACCTCATACACCATCCTAGAAAGGTAATCAAGCTTCCACAGTAGGTTGATTTCCCTTGTCCATAATTGTATCCATGAAGTCTATCTGGGTACCATTTGACATCCCAAAAAGGATGTGAGATAAACTTAGTAGGACACCACTAATGGAATCTAATTCCATCCATTCTGTGAATATATAATAAATAGTGTACATGTAACAATAAATCTATAAATGAAATGTGGTAAATAAAAATTCCACATAATTTTGGGTTACTATGGAACACCCATCCTCTGATACCTGCTTTGACCCAAGAAAAAATATCTCTGAATAATTAGTCAGTCATAATTTAGTTTATAATAAAATATTGGGACCTAGATCGTATCCCAAGAACCCTCTATGAACCATATCGAAGTAGAATATATAAAATAAGGACATAGTAAATATATAAGGCTATGAACAAATCCAAGCTTATGCTTTAGCTTAATAGATACATCATAATAATCCATTCATTTTAATTATCAGAAATCTTAGCCCATCCTTGGTATTACTGATTTAGAACCTAGGTATCACTCCATTCCTATCATGAACCCATCACCTTACAAGACCATCCAAGGCATTCCTCATGGGAGCCCTAGTATCATTCTAGGTGTGATATAAATTCACCACCCTTTGAGTCCGTCCTTGGAAGTCCATATAAGGAGTCTAAGTGTCACTCATGGTGTATAATAAATATCTTCCCTCTTAGTCGATCCTTGGTAGTCCATATAGGGAGTCTAAGTATCACTCAGGCAAATATATTTAACCTTCCAAGTGATTCCACCCATGGTGTTCATACAATAACCCATGTGTCACCCAAGGTGCATAATAAATTAATTTAAAAATCATTTAATTAATTAATCCTGAAGATCCTATTTATGGAGTTTTGAGTTAGAACCCATATCTCACTCTCAACATAACAATATGAATGGTTATGGGCCCAAAGACTAACCATACCATTTAAGTTCTCATTCAATTGGAAATCACATTTATAAATAATTTAATTCACCTCATAAGGAGGAAGAAATCAAAGCATAGGCTTAGAAGGCTTAACATCACATGAATCCTCCCATTAATCTTAATTGGGCATTTGGATTTAAATATCATCTTGAGCCTATTATAGAAGGACAATATCCAAAGGAATAAGGACCTGATCTTTCATTCCATATTCATTACATTCAATTAAATTTTAATCATTTCATTCAATACCCCCATCCAAGGGGTAAATAACACACATAAAAGGGTTAATCGAATTAATAGGCCTCCCATGGTGGTTTTATCTATCACACATTGACTCAACACTCCTCTTTTATTTTATTTATTTTTGGTCTTACTATATCTTACGCTTGAGAGGGTTTGAGTTCTAATATTTTGTGGGCCAGAGTTTCTTAATTTTTTTTGGGGGGGGATTTTAGTTGTTTCTTAGTTGGACCACACAGTTAATAGAAACTATACAGTACCCATGTGGGTGCCTAGGTGAGTAAATGGTGCGGTGGATGGCTTGTGCATGATTTATTAAACCATGCGACTAGTGTGCGGTTGGGATCTATGAGTTGACAGTGCTGAGTGACTTTGTTTGAGCATGGTTTGTGCAACCGTGCGTTTGTATAGGGGTAACCACGTGAGGGTTCCTAGCCTAGGTAGTGGCCAAAGCATATTTGGTGCACGTTTTGGTAAACCATACACAAACTGTGCAGTTTGCCCAATTTTTAAACAATTTAGTTTTTTATTTTTTCTTTCTTTCTTTCTTTTTTTCCCTTTTTTCCTCCTCCCTTCACCTATGCTTCACATGAGACCCCCTCCCTTAGTCTATGGACATTCAAATCCCCTCCCACTTGACCCTCTTTTCCCATGGTGATCGACCAGATTTATTCTGGTTTTGTGGTCGATTCTTCAAGGTGAACACTATGGCTCCCTCTTTCTCCCTCTATTTGGTGTTTTTCCTCTCCCTGTAACCCTATTTTGTTCGGTCGAACCCTAGGTCAAGGGTTAAACTGATTTTTGGTATTTTCTTCTATTGTTAGGGTATGTATTGGGTCTCTCAGGTCAATATTAGGCATGTTTCAACATTTTCCACTAAAGCTGAATCATTTCAGACCGTTTTGGTCCACCCGAAATTGTTTTAAGGCTAGTTTCCTTCTACCTTTATTTTCCCCCCAATTTAATTAGGGATTTTTTGATTTTTAAATTCCTTATATTGCTATAGTGTGTTGTGGTCTTTGTTGGGGTGGGTTTGATCCATCATCATCAATGGATTATAAGTGTATTCATAGGTAGTCATGTTCGTATGTAAGTTCCCCCTTTATGTATATTCACCCATGGCGGGATGAATATATATAATGGGGCTCAGTGTGCTTAAGTGTGCCTATGATAATGCATATGTATATAAGTGTAAATGGGTATATTCAAATATAAGAATATATGTAAGGATCCCCTTATAAATATTTGGCCATGAAAATATATACATAGGGGCTAGGTGTCCTTACATATAAGAAAAGGCGAATATGAATGAAAGAGGTAAATGGAAGGTTTGGGTTTCCATCATCTAAAGCAAAGCACCTTGAGTTCGATGTAGGTATCCTATGCCCAATCCTTTAAATTTAAAATCCATGATTTCTTGCTTCATTTTTAAAATGTATTTTTCATTTTTATATGAAATGCATATGCTATATATATATATGATTGGTTGTAGTTCTTGGAAAAGTGGTGCTTCACTTGGTTACTAGTAATTCTCTTAAACTTTTTAAATGGGTTTCTTTGAGTTAATAATGGTTTCAAACTTGTTTTAAAATGTGTGGTTCCTTAGTTGTTCAATTAGCCTTTTAAATGATTTTGGATTTAAAATTATTGGGTAATAGTTCTTTATAAAGTGAAATTATTCCTTTTAAAATAGTGAGGCTCATTTGGAACTTTTAGAATGTTTTATGGAAGTGAAAAACTCCTATTAAGGCCATGCACCATTGTTTTAGAAATATGATGTGTATGTTAAATGTGTGATTTTTTATATTTTTATAGTGAAGAGGCTTGTGCATTTGTTGTGTGGCTTAAAAATGGGAATGTGATTAAGAAGTTAGATCGGTGGTGAGAAGTTGGATGGGTTTTTGGGTAATGTAAATTATATGTACATATATGTTTACTTGATAAAAAATCACCACCATTTAAAATAGATCACATGGAAAAACCAGGTACCTAGGTGGGAAGACCAGTACTAGAACACTACGAAGATTTTCAGGGCTGAGGTATGGTTTCCCCCAAGATGGATTGATTCTAAAACACTAAATAAACATGTGATGATGATCATATACCACTAGAACTTTGGATTGAATCCACTCTAGAGGATCATGCACGAGGAAACTCTAGGTTATGGTTTCTATACCATGTCATTGAGGTAGGAGGATCCTAGGTCCCCACTAACCTTAGCTACTTAGGGGATTCCCATGGGTCTTTCTATTATTTATCCC
Organism: Viscum album; assembly: GCA_963277665.1. Taxonomy (NCBI): domain Eukaryota; kingdom Viridiplantae; phylum Streptophyta; class Magnoliopsida; order Santalales; family Viscaceae; genus Viscum; species Viscum album. Next base: position 325,292,900 of record OY728127.1, read on the forward strand.
TTCTTTTATATGGTGTTTAATTATTAAATGTTTTTCACTAAGTTTTCCATTTATTTAAAAAATAATGAAAAACATGTTTTGCTTACCCATGTTTGTTAGCACCTAATGTTATGATTTCATACTAAAATGTTTCCATCATTGCATGATCTTTCTTACAAAGGTATTTTTGGAAGTGTATTAATATTTAAAAATGGTTTTCCAAAATGAAAAGGTGGAAATAGATTTTATGAAATTTTAGCTTGTTACTTGTTTTAAAATTACATGGAAGATCCTATTTTTATATAGTTGTATTTTAAAATGAGCTTGTAGTGGTTTTGATTTTAAAGGAAGGGCATAGGGAATATTTTATTTAGGCACACCTATTAAGTTTTAATACTCATGACTATAGATTTATTTATGTTTTTATCTTGGGTGATTCTTCCATCTTGGTCTTAGTCACCCTAGGGTGACACCGGTTTAGTGTTTGGTGGTGACCCACTCGGTCACATGGAGTTATGTGTAGTTTTATTTTCATTCTACTATTTATATTTATTTTAATTATTTAGTTTTCATTTGTTTATTTATCTATTTTTTATAGGATAAATCATTCCCAACTGTGTATTCTTGATTCCCGACACTAGTTTCCAGCCTGGGAGGATTGATAATGCCTCTTGGGAAATGTTGCGGGCCAACTCAGGTGACCGGTTTGGGATTGAACTGGGTTGGTTCATGACATAATCCATTTTAGAAAAACACCCAAAGGGGTGGTTAATTTAAATTCCCTTAACCTTTAATGATAATTAAATGGTTCTCACGGGTCATATAGTTCAAGAATATTGATTCAATTTAAGAATAAATCTATTTAACATGTGTTGCTCAAAAAAAAAATGACACAAAACACAAAAATATATATATAAAAACCATGAATTTGAGGGAAAAGAACGAGAACAACTACCCCATATTGGTACTATAATCCTTGTCCATTATTGGCATCTAATCTAGGCTATAATGGAAGAAATCAATCAAATAGACAAATGCCCTAAAAATAGGTCATATGATCTCGCAAAAAGAAATTACTCCATCAATAGGAAGATAAATGAAGGAAGGCACAATAGGAATATTGAGATTACTAGTGGCTATCTAAAGAGACTTACAATGACCGATTTAGAGTCTAGATGTACAAGAATCATCAAAGCCTAACCTTAGTCTTGAAGGAACTCTCAACGTGAGAGAGAGGGGCATTGTTTGCTGGTCTGAAGAAAGAAAAATCAGGGTTAAAATATTTAATTAAAATGAGGAAAAAATGGTAAATTTGACCTCTTTTAAGTGTCACATGGTTTGGACACATGGTTGGACAAATCACGTGCCAACCGTGCACCCAACACTGTCCCATGACACCCATTGCACAATCTAGGAACATAGTTTGACTAACCATGTGAAGCCTAAGTGAAACCTCCAATGGCCTGAATGACTTCATTTTTTATTGATTTTTGATAATCCACCTTTCAAGGGGTGAGGTGGAATCCTTATAAGGCCCGCAGGCATAAGTATTACCTGGCCCATAGGCCTTAGAGGAATTCATTGCACATAGGCTTCAAACATTACATACAACCCATACTAACTACTTGGAACTGCTCCTCCCCAGCATCTTCATCGTGAAACCAGATCTCCACCTTCACATGGATATTCGGCTAGGCTTTCCCATGCAGGCACAGGGTTTTCCCAATGGCAGGGGACATACCCTCTAATTCTTGCAATCTATTTAGCTTCTACTATGGTGAAAGCTCCTTGCTCATCCTTCTTCAAAAGCTTGTTCCTTGTAGGTTTTCTGGTTTGCATATCCACTCAAGGTGGCCAAAAGGCCTTGAGGTGGACTAAAGGCATTACTAACCCGAAGTCCTGGGTGGCCCGAAGGCCTTAAAGGACTCGGGGACCAAATCAGTGGCCCAAAGGCCCAAATAGGGGAATATTCCTGGCTAGTAGAGTGCCAAACAGTTTCTACTATAGTGCCTGCTATAGTACTGCACAATTCCTGCTAAAAAGCCTACTACAGTACTACTATAGTACCTACTACAGTACTTCAACAGTACCTGAAAATTATCCTCCTCATGAATTTGATCCTAGTTCGCCTAGATGCACTTAATGAGTCCTCAAAAATTGTGCTGAGGCTCATGTGAAAGCCTATGTGAAACCCATATGCCTCAATTTTGAGATGATTCACACAATTTGGTCAAACTATTCAGCCCTATGCTATGCACTGAAACATCTCATATGGTTTAACCAACCCATGAATCCAAGGTGGCATGGTTTCTACTAACTATTCGACCCAACTATTTTCTCCAAAATCCAGGGTTCTAGGATCCATATAAGCTTTAGAAACCCTCATAACTCCCATGAACTCATTGGGAACTCACATAAGGATAAAATTAAAGAAATTAATGAAAATAATAAGGTTCCATACCATAAATAAATGTGGGGTTATTACATTTAAATATTCATGTATTTTATTTACAAACATATCATAAGATGAAAAGGAAAATTTAAAGATTTGATTCTTTTAAATTTATTTAACCATGGTAAAATTGGACATTTTGAAATTTATTATCCAAATAAATAATTTTATGGTTTTGAGAGTGATGATGAAAAAGAAGACTACACTAAAAGAAGATATATAAAAACTAAAAAAAGTGATTCTAGAAAGAATAAAAAGTTTTCAATAAAGTATTAGAGAAATATAATGAGTAAAAAAATTGATGAAGTCTATTAAACATGGAGTGAATTAAAATATTAAGGTTCAACTAAAAATAATAAAACCATCATAGCACAAGTTAAGAGATATTGAGATTCTTCAAGTAGTAAGAATAAATAAGAAGAGAGATATCTTGAGTATATGATTATATATGAACTTATAGCATGTCTGAATCAAAATACTTAACTCAATAAAAAAAATAAAATTGTTTAATAAAGAAATAAAAAATAAAAATAAGAAGGAAAATGATCTTATTGAGGAGATCAAAACTTATAAAGTGAAAATTACAGAACATGATAAGATATTGAAAGACCTTAAAGAAAAACTGGATATAAAACAAGAAAAACTAAATGAGCACAGTCTAGGTGTCTTAAAGTAGAGAAAACCTTGAAAATTATGAGAGATGATTTTGATAAATTATTGGATTTTAAATCCAAATCATACAAAACTATTATGAAGATTAGTCCAAAAAGGAAGGTATAAGTTATTTTTTATTATTTTGGTGATGATGAATTGTTTTCATCTATTGGGACATATTCTGACACAAAACTAAAAGAACATGGAATGATGATAAAAGTAAGAACTTAAATGAGTTTGGAAATAATGTTTTCCAAGACTGAGGCAAAATAATGGTAGTAGTATATCAAAAAATCAAGTAGTTTATCACAAAAAAAGAGGAACAATCTTAGAATGCATAAGTTTTTTGCTGAGAAATCAACAAGGTTTTATACTCAGTATAATTTTTATTTTCTAAATAAAACATATAAAATATGTGACCAACAAGTTCATTGCACTAAATATTTCATGAAAATACTTCTAGGACAATTACTACATGATACTAAAGTGAAGAAATATCAAATAAGGGAAAAGAGATCTAACCATTTTATTTAAATCAATAATTATAAAAAGGGAAAGTTAAAGGAAACAGAAGAAAATTTTTATATTAATGGAAGACTAGATATTTCACTGGATGAGACTAAAACACATCTGAAGTTTCCAAAAGTTCATAACTAGAAAGATCATGATATTTTGTGTAGAGGATGTAAAAAAACTAGATATACTGAAAAATAATTGTGTGATTTTTCTACCTACACAAGAAGTAATTTTTTTTAAAAGAAAGCATATAATGATGCATGTTATTTTTTATCTCATACTATTAATAAGAGGAAAACCATACCACCATTAAATGACCAAACTTTAAAGTCAAAGAAGGTGCTAGCATGAAGAGATTTAGAGCTTAATTGAAGATAGTTTTTGGGTTGAGAAAATCTCATCCAAGTTTCTCTAACTAAGAAGTAATAATGAACCTCATTATTCCCTTTTATTTTATATATTTGATCTAAAATACATGGAATTTAATGATAAGTTCAAAGTCATCACTATTGAATAGAATGAATATATTGTCTTTTATAGAGTCTTCTAATTAACATGAAATTGAATAAGAGGAGTGAATCCCTTAAGGTGGATAAATATTTGATAAAAATATACCAATATACTAAATTCCATTGAATCTATAAATTCTGGACATATTTTAAACCTGAAAGTTATGGATTGAATGCTCATTGATAAATTTAATTATTTAATACCCCTAAAAAGAGAATTGATAACTTTTGAGCATGATATCACTTGAGTGGTTGTTTATGGAAAACATAGATTTACTTGGTTGTATATATTCCCACAATATGCGCACAGGGTGTGTAGAGGATGCCCATGTACCATGTAGGTGAGGTACGACCTATGTGGGTGTGGTGTGAACATGTTTTGGGCGCCAACCCCATTGTTGGATCGAAGCATGGAAGAAATGGTGACATTTATTAAGTGGTTCCTAACCAAATAAAAGTTTGATCTCAGATGAGAACCAAATAGGAACTATTAAACCATTAAAAATGTTACGCATATATCACCATTCATAAGATCTGTTTGATCTGGGTTGTTCGATCACAACCCACATAGTCTTCAACCTCATGCAGCCCTCAATACCATCCTTTTACATCAATCATATCTAACATCAAAAATTGATCAAGCTAGGTATTTTCCATGATCATTCTGAGGTCGAGATGTTTAGATGATGAGACCAATAACCTCTATTCATGCAATATTCATTTTTCATTCATGTGATTATCTGAATAAGGTGACATTTTTGAATGAAAATGGATCTATAGTAGGTTGTTCGAGCATCTGATATACATGGATGCATTTGAATTATAAAAATGAGGATAAAATTATCACGAATGGAGTGATGTCATGATTTTTAAAATCAAATAGATAGAAAAATGCATTTGGTAATATGAATCTTGAGATATTTAGTAGTTTTAAAAGGCCTTGAAATGACTTAAATTTTGGATCTTGACATGAAATAAAAATTGAGATTCAAATTTAGTGAAGATTATAAGAGAGGTGGTGGGACTCACCTATAAATATTGAGGTCAATGGCTGAGGAGATACTACTACTGGTATTGAAAGAGTTGTAGTTTTCTAAAGAAAATAGTGCATCCATGAACCTTGTTTCATGAAGAATAATCCCCCATGATACTCTAATGAAAAGGATAAGATGAAACCATGGGACTTCAACTTGTGCTACACACTCAAAGATCTTCAGGAATAACTAGTTCTGTAAAGCCCTTCGGGTTTGTGTGAAGCACTTATGCAAAGAAGGTTGAGACACTATGTACATAGAGAATTCCTTTTCTCTAATAAGATAGGAGATATCATGATTATATTTTCATGATCTAGAACTATCTCATATATATATAATAGACAGTGTCTTACATGAAGGAGGAGAGTGTAAAAGGATGGAAGATAATGCATGATATACATATTAGACATTTATGAGACCCCATGCATTTACTTGTGTGCATGAAAAAATAAAAGAGAATAATGTTGTCCATGAATGAAATATAGTGATAATTCATCAAACATAGTGAGTTACGTGATGATGAATTCTTATTGCATGATACATTTGTATTGGTTTGAGAATAGTGCATGAAATATTATTCAAGCATAAAGTAATTTTTTTTGAAGAGTGAATGTGTTTTTATAGTTAAACAAAGAATTAGTAACATCAAGTTTGAAAAGAACCTGAGTATTTCATACATTTTTATAGGAAGTATTCAAGAATCCCATGCACAAAATTCTATTTTGATGATGTTGCATGAAAAAATATTTTCATGTAATCAAAGGTGAGAAGGGCCACTTGTGATCCATAATAATATTTAAATGTGTGGAGTTGAAATCAAATAAGGCCAATGTGCACACTATATCAGTAGGAAGAAGTAGTTGAAGAATTTTTTACATGAGATTGTAAAGACCATTGAAAAACTACTAGGATGATAGTATTAACAACCATAGATTTTTGGGAGATAACTCAACTAGAGGGAGTCAGTATAAAGAACACTAGGGGATACTAGTCTAAAGATCCTGTTGGTAGATGACCCACTATAATCACCAGTGATCAAGCATTATGGGAGTTTGTAAGGAATTTAAAGAGATTGTATCTACTTGTAATCACATTAATTTACTAGTGGAGGATCCATATTGGGATATCTAACTAACATTTCAAGGAGTATGTATTTGTACTAAACCTTTTAAATCCTTGTGTTATGTGACTTTTACTTACAAAATCATCCGAGGAGATGTAGAGAGACACAAGAGTAGTGGATTGAGGATTTAACCAACCATAGAGGTTGAATTGAAAATGGAACAATTTTTAAAAAGAAAAGGGATCATTGATTCACCCCTCCCCCTCTCAGTGATTTATCACTGATCTAATCTCTACAGGGTTCAGTGGAAATGATATATTAAATATCATTTAAATAAATTTTATTTTATTTTATGAAATGATATTTATTTTATCCATGAGTTATGAGCACATCAAGAAAATAATAATAATAATAATAATATAATTATTATTTGATGTGAGGTTCACTAAGTGTTAAGATATCGGCTAAAGGATTTTGTGAAATTTTGAACTCTATACCCATAGCTCTATATATACTCGATAATATAAACTCTAGAGATGTTCATAAATCATTTTTTGTGCACAAAAATTTATTTTGTATAAAATTATCTCAATGATGAACTTATCTAGGATTTCTATCAAGTCTAAGATAACTCTTCCACCATCACCCATCCTCTAAAGAAAGAGAGAATAAGAATCATTCCTTCAATCCCAAAATATTGTGTGGCAATTAAAGCAAGTGATTAAAGATGATCAGTACCATAATGCTAACACCAAGAGCACCATCAAAGATCCTTCGAGACCAATGGATACCATTTATATCACTATTAAAGGGATTCTATCCTTGAATCCTTATAAAATAATGATGGTAAACCTCATACAAGGTTCATGAGATCAATATATTATTTGAATAAAGACTTTATGAACAAGGTAATTTCTTGTTGATTAAATTAATTATAAATTTAATTTGAAAGATCCTCTCCCTAGATCCAATTTTTTTTTTCAATTTCATCAAATATATCTATCGATTGTGATGATTCACCATCATGTATATTGTGGGTAATTAGTTGATTTTAAAAAATTTCAAGTTAGGCATGACTTCAATAGGTGCTTTTGTTGTTCCTAAAAACCATTAAGTGTTATCAGAGTGGTTATGTTAAAATTTATAATTATTTAATTTATTGATTGATTATCACAATTATTTTGTTAGTTTTCATTTTGATAATTTTTTATAATCCATAAGTTGAGAAAATTAGTTCATTTACTTTTATATGACTTAGTAAAGGACATAAATATGTAAAAAACACAAGGATATATCACAAAGAGGCATAAAATATTTTGGTTGGAATACAAGGTTACACGACATGTAACTGAAAAGTAAATGTTGTGTATTGTGGTTCACTACATCAAGATGTTTTGTGGGATTCATGACTTTCCAATTAGGAAATCAACATGCAACGTGTAATTACACACTGTATGTTGACCAACCAGATGAAACACGATTTTAGGGGTTACAGGGTTTGTGGCCGGTGTACATGCCGTTTAACCCTACATAGTTCATCCAATGAATTTTATGGAATTTGTTTCATTAAAGTATGAAACATGTATTAATTACACACCTCATAATGGGTTAAATATGAACAACATGAATATGCCTATATTACCTAGCTTGTGGTAGGTGCGCATTCCATATAATGTGGTTTTTAGATTACACACCAAGTTCCTAGGCATGTAAATCAGAATTGAATGTCCGTACTTACATGTTGGGTATCTAGTGTACACACTATGTAACTCCTAACCACTTACACAATGTAAACACTAAGCTAGGATGTATACAAATATGATTGATTATGTGGAAAAAATTAACTACAACATTACAACTGAACAATGTGGCATGTAATCGGCACACACACCATGTGATAGAGTTTTTTAGAATTGTAAATGATCAATTAATTTTGTGTAAAATTCTGATCTAGGTGTCATGGGGTGTTATACACGCCATGTGTATTACATGATAATTTAAAGTAGTACACACCAAATAGGTTACACATATGTTTACACATCATGCAACCACATTAAATGCCATGTATGCTACATATCGTGTAAATACACTGTACATGACTACAAAAGGCATCATATAGATCAAATGGGTACATACCGTGTTGAATCTTAGTACATGTTGTGTACTGAATTAATTTTAAATAAAATTAATTTCTTTAAATTATAGTGGATGTTTAATCTTATATATCTTGAGGAATGGTTGGATTAATAATTATGATAAATAAATAATTAATTAATAAGACCATTAATCATCAATTAAGGTATCTTAATTAATTGAGAAATTAAAAATTATGCTAGATTGTATAAATGTGATGTTGTTGTATGCATAGATGATCACGATCTTTCCTTACCTATGTATGAATTATATATATTTTTTAATTTTGTTATTACATGGGTTTGTGTAATTGTTATTATTAAATTAAAATGAAGGCCTCCGTATCATCCCCTCCTCTTGTTATGTAAGGACTTGTATATCTATAATTCCTTTTATGTAAAACCTATAACCATTACATTGGTTCCACTCACTTATATGTGATTAAATCATATATAAAGATAGATGTGATTCCCTAGACCTACACTCCCATATTCGATGCTCATAAACACATGCTTTACATACTTGGTTGGATACCAACAGTAAAATCCTAGATATAACCAACCTTAATTAAAAAATAAAAATGATTATTATATATATTACATCTGAAGTATTTTTCATGTCTAATTATTTATATAATTATAATACAACATAAAATAATAAATCTGATGTTCTCTGTATAAAATGGAAAATTTTATCATTATATATGAAGCTACTTAATTCATGACCAGTCATCAACACCTGCCACAAATTCTTTCACATGTGATATCATTTTAAACATGTTACATGTACTAATTTTATCTATAAACTGGGGATATGGAAACATAATAATTTTTGAAATCAAACTCTTATTAAGGGAGATAAATAACTAAATCAATCATGGAATAAACATGACATAAAAATTATAGCGGTTATAAGTAAACGACTTAAAGCCATAATCAACTTGAAATTGAGAGCATTCTATATCCATGATAATAAAAAAAACATAGAGATCAATAATATTGATCTCATAATTATAGAATACATAATTTAATACATTTAAACATGTTATCAAGGCCTTAATCTAATATTCTTTACTTATTATTAGGATTGAAGTCAAGACATCCTACGTTTGTTACTTAAGGTTGTTGGTTCAATTTTTTGTAACTCCTTATGTATGTTGACCATGGTAAAAAGAATTATAAAATAGATTAAAAATGTATATAATATTAATATTGTTATATAAATAATATTTATATATTAAATATATTATTAAGGTCAACCATGATGGTCGGTGATGACAAATGAAACTCATTGCTCAGAGAGGTGATAATTCACAAGTACACACAATTAATGTTTCCATTTCTTAATGAATGGGAGGGAAATAAGGTAAATGATAATTTTATATTTAATAATCAAAATTATATTATATAAATCATATTTATTCATCAATTACATCTTTTTTATTAGACATGAATGGTGGTGTTGAAAAAAATGGAAGACGTCACTTTGTAGAGGTAGTAGTCCATTAACGCACTAATGGAACTTTTATTTTTTATTAGTGGATGAAGAGGAAGAAATAATGGTAATTATATTAATATAATAAAAATAATTATAATTATGATACTTATTTAATTATATTTGTTTTTATTTAAGATATTTTAATGAGTATTATTAAGGAGATAAACTTAAAAAGATAATACTTACATTGGAGACTTGATATTTCCTTGGAAAACTTCTTAGAATTGAAGGTATTAGGATACCTTAGTGTGACCATGGGATTAATAAAGTGATATTTAACTCTAGTAGATTATATTTTGGCAGTTTTTAAGGAAAATTCGAATGTGAAGTGAATTTTTGAAAGGGTGTAAGTGAACCCCTTTTATAAGAGAGAAAAATGGAACTTTTAGAAACACCCTTTATGCTTTAATAATTTCATAACACTATTCCAATGTAAATGGATAAAAAGTTATGAAATAATAGAGCGTTGGGTTTATTTGAGTTCTGAAATACTCAAATAAGTAATTTCACACATTTTTTACACATGTTATTGGGTTTTTACCATTAAGATTTCACATTTTATTCTTTTACTTTCAAACGAGGTAAATAGTTTTTAACTAAGTGATTTTATATTTTATTAAAAATATAAAATTAACCATATAAATAATTTTTGTTTGATGTAATTTTTTTACCTATATTTAATTCAATTTAATTTCTAAATATTATAAAATTAAATTTTAAATTAAAACGTATAATGTGTAGAAAACCCGTTTTAGTAGAAATAATGATATTTTGAGCACTATGGATTCTTAATATTTTTTATTACCAAATGAATGAGTGTTAATATATTTATTTATGTGTTTATAAATTATATTATATTCATTATTTAAAGCTTTTAATTTTAATTTATTTAATATAAATTCCTCGATATTACTAAAATAATAACTTTAAAATAATTGTTTCACTATTATCATTGTAATTAACATTAATCCTAACAATAAAAATTTTCTACCCAAAAATGAAATTGTATATATTAAATAATATAAATATTATTATATTATCAAATTAACATTCTGTATGTAGGTAAATTAATCTCAACGTTATCACATGTAATGCGTAAAAACCCATTTTTATGAAAGGTTTATTTTTAAGGATAAAGTTTATGTATAGAAAAAATTATCAATGTTATTGATTATAATTATAATAATGAGATTATTATTTTTTAAATAATAGTTATGTTATATTAAAAAAATATAAATCCTAATTTTCCCAAGCGTAAATTTAATTAAAAAACAAGAAAAATATAGTTTTCATAAAATATTACCTGATTTTATAAAATTATAATCATGTATTTTTATAAATGGAAAAAATATTTAAATGATTTATTTTAATTTATAAATATATATTTTTTATATTAAAAATGTTTCAAAAAATTATAATTCATATAAAAGCGATGATATTAGAAAAATTGATATTTTTTCTGTTGACCAAAAAATTGATTATTTTATAAAAATATAAAAACTAAATCCAAAGATACATTTTATGTGAGGAATTTAGAAATTAATTTTACTTTATAAAATTTAAATTAAAAATTTTATAGATTTATCTTTTTAAAAGAAAATATATAATACAAAGAAAACAACTTTTATTGAAAATAACCTCTTAAATGTTCACTAAAATTAATTATTTACCTTATAAAGGTAATTCATATTAATAGTTAAACTTTTTAGTTTTTAGTATTGATTTATTAATAACATATTCTTAACATGTTTTGGTATGTTTATGTTTGGTATGGCCTGTGACACAAGCTATAGAATGAATTTAATTACTTAAAGATAGTAATATATTAAATTATTGGCATGTTATATTTTCCCCTTAAATAAATTGCATCCTCACAATTTTAATTATTACTTTTAAAAAACCTAGGGTATAAATAAAGTATAAATGTATCTAGGTAACAACATTAATAACATAAGGAAGTCTAGGAAACTCACTTATATCCATATCACTATATTGAGTTTTTTCTTAATCATTTGATAAAAATACCTCTCATGGTTTGGTGTTAATAATTATTTTATTTCTCCTTGGGTTCATTTTTAAACTTATAATGATAGATTATCAAATATTGGTATGGAATATGATTTTATATTTTGGTAGTTAGTATGAATACAAATGCACATAAATGGACATACCACACACATCCATCTCTTGACCCCCAAGTTTCTTTAATTTGGCGGTGTTGGTGAGAGGTTGAGGTTGAATAATGAAGTTAACAAAGAATGATTATCCTCATTATAAGGATAAATGAGATCCACATTTAGATACCTTTCAGAACTTGTTATATTAGTTTCCTCCACTATAACATCCTAACCTATTTACAAAATATCCCTCACCTGTGTGGCCAGCTTCAACAAATAACCACTAACCTCTATGCCTATATATTGCACCGGTCCATATGTTACTCACTCTATAAAGATCTCATGGGTAAATATTGGTGTGGGATGGAAATCCTAACACATATTCTATAAGTGGTACTTCATATGCCCAAATAGGGACTTCCATGATTCAAACTATTTCCAACACATGATATAAGGGATCATCAGTTTTGGGGAATCAAGCCTCATTCTTAAACTACTCCCAGCCTTAGGGTAATAGGGTGGAATCCCCCTTTTACACCTCACTATCATGTCATGTTACACTAACAATAGTGGATAGGGTTTTTATTCTGCTTACACCATTGTCAAGGTTCTTCTAACTTCTCTATCTACATCAGAGACTACACATAGCTGCAGAGAATTGATAGATGATGATGAAGATGATCCGTTGTTGTCTTCTGCCATTACAGTGTTGTTAAGATATCTCTATAGTGGATACTAGTTATTGTATCTTCCCTCATTAATTTTTCAATAGTGAATATATTGTGGGTAATCTAACCATGATTTAGTGAATATAGAGTTTATGTTAAAATAGTTAACCCATTAATATAGTCACATAAATTAAATCAAATGGAAGAACAACAAGATTTATATTTTTCTAAATATCAACTTGGGATAAAATAATCTTTCTAATAGGAGTTTACTTAGATAGTTAAATCAATAGGGTGATAAATTAATACTCCTTGAAAAACTCCTGGATACACTAGAGTGGCTAGAATAAGAATCCAATAAGGCACTCTTAACTTTCAACTGACAGATAAGTGTACATTATTACCATTATTTTCATCACTAAATCCCAATATTAGGAGTAGCACAGGATTTACCTTGTTTCCTTTATATTAAAGGATACTATTTTTTATCATCCTTGTTATCCTATAGTTCTCTTAGTTTAAACTATATTACTCATAGATCAACATATATTATCTATAACTCAACATATATCATAATCCAAAAAATGAGATGAACTCCTCCAAAAATATCACAAATCAATTATCAATCCCAAGGTTACCAATTAATATCTAAATTAATTATTCAAAATAAAACCACCATTTATTATCCTAATATCACGTGTATATTAAATTTAAGAGTTTTTCATACCTCAAACATGTGTTCTTCAACAATTATCTCTAAAAATATAACCTTAACATAAATTTTTTTCCTATAGTTATTGGTACCATTTTATATATGATTTCAAACCATTAGTGAAAAACTACTAAATAATTATCCTTGTATGTTTCACATAATCCTTAATAGAAATTAGAATATAATATCATCGATAAATATCACTCATTGATGAGGATAACTAAAAGTTTTAATAAAAAAAGAAAACTCACTAACATAGGTAAGACTAGAAAACAAACATGTTTCATCATAGTATGCATATAATAAGATTCAAAACCATTTAATTATGATCCCTTATTCAGTTATGAGACTTAGTTTTTTTAGGAATATACATTTCTCAGATTCATTTTTATGATCCTATTTCAACCAAATAATATAAGAAAAATTTTAATGATAATATCCAAAATATGAATATAAAAAAATTAATCTGAATATCTATTCCCTTATGACACCATTGTTTTTAACACATGGTACTTTTGGATCAACCTATTACTCCCTTGTTTAACCCTTGGTTATCCATGGTCATTTTTTTCTTATAGTTTCTCTAACCTAATTATTAAAAATCATTCTTAAATCCTTTATTGTGGATCTTAAAGATAATGTGATTAACCAAATCATATCCCCTAGCAGTGTCTCACTAAATGTAAAGTTTTTTGCCCACTCATTTCACATTAGAGTGATGATTGATTTAATGACCAACCAACTGTTTTCAGGGTGATTACCCTAGTTTCATATGTGCCACAACCTAATCTACTTTCCAGTATCATGAAAAATATATATTTCACTATTAAAAATACAATACTTTAACAAAATTTCAAGATGTCATCCTATAATTAGGGTCATATATAGGGTTTTCACAAAGGTTCTCTAACCCTAATCCATAAATAAAATTTTCATTATTACCTTAACATTAAATCATATAATTATCCCAAAGGGTTATCTATAACTTTGAAATCATGATTAACCTTAACTTGTCATCCCTTAAAGTATCCTTAAAAAACATCATAATCTCCAAAGTTATTTAAACATTTTCTTTGATATCATCTATGATTCTCGAGACCTGTACTCCGGGATATGGTCCACATAAACACATGCGTACATACTTGCTTGGATACGATTTGTAAACACTTGAATATAACCAAACTTAATTAAAAAATCAAAAAAAATATTACGTATCTTACATATGAAGTGTATTTTTAGGTTTAGAACTTTAGAGAATTAGAAAACAACATAAACAAATAAATACCATGTTATATTTAAAAAATAGACAATTTTTCCATTATATTTAAAACTACTTAATCCATGAAAATACTTTAACATCTCCCAAAAATTATTTCACATGTCTTATCCTTTTTAACAAATCACATGTACTAATTTTTTCTAAAACCTCGGGAAATAGAAACATAAGAAGGGATTATCTAAAACACTCAGTGAGGGAAATATTTAACTGAAGCAATCGAGGAATAAACGTGGAATAAACATTATGGTAGGAATTGTTAAACCATATGAATCCATAAACAACTTGTTATTGAAATCATTATATATCCATGAAAATAAATGAAAACATGTATGATAATAATAATGATATCATACTAATATAATGCATAGTGCTGAGAATAAAAAACTTATGTTAAGTCATTATTCCAAGAAACTTTACTTGTCTTCAATACCACATTCAAGACGTCATATTTTCAAATACCTATTCCAAGTCACTATCCTATTATAGGAATATTCATAAATTAAAACCCAACCTATCTTGCCTCATGATACCTATTGATCCGCTGAGGGGATATATAATTCGAGACCCTACCCACCACTTGTTTAAGTATAATGCATTCACCAAAATAAAAAATGATTAAATAATAAATAATAAACCTTTCAAATAATCAACCATATTAAAATAAAAAAATATAGATTGCTAATAATTTTTCCCATGTCAATAAAAGGTATAATCTAATCATAACCCATCTGGAGAAAAAAGGTGGATGGTACAATATGCCAATAATCATCTGTTTTAGAATAACAATATACAACACATAAATACTTTTACCCATTTAAATAGAATATCATAAATTCTAGGTGAACGTAATCTAATATTATTTATGTAAAATGTGATGTTTACAACATATAGAAAAATGAGTATACAAAAAATTCTATACAGGAATAATACTATGATAATTCATTTGGAGAAATAAAGTGTATGGTTTCAGAAGAACATATCCCAAGAAGTGATAAAAATTTTTCAATGGGTTTTATGTGTTAAGAGTGTGTATCCTAAAAAAATGATAGAATACCAAATAATAAAATAAAATAGTAAAATATAATCAACTTATATGAAATAGTTTCAAACAATAATCATAACTCAATGAATGAAAATTGAGTTACCAAAAATCTTCACTACGAGGAAAATAATTGAACCAATAGCCACTTGAATAAGAGAACATATTTGGCTAATAATTCTCATGAAGTAAAAGGATTGTGATAAAAATATATCCATGGGTAGTTAATAAACCTCACAAAGTAAACATGGTTTACAAAATAAATTAGGTAACAAAGAATTAGGATTGAGACCAAGAAAACCTATGTGGCTTGAGTAACACTTTAATCAAAATCCATTAAAAGATAGGTCTTGAAATTTAACTTCAAATATGATGATAAAAATATAATTCATGATATATAATATCAAATATTTAGTATATATACCAAATAAATAAAATTAGGTTCATAAATACAATATTAGTCTCAATAAAGGGTAATTGGGATGAAAATCCTTAGCTTATTCCAGATTCATTCCGCGCACACACCTAACATACTGAATAATAAAATTTAGTTTATTATATGAATTATTAGGGAAATTATTATTATTTATTTAATTTAACATGGAAAATTTATTATTATATTATATTTATTTATTATATAGTTCTCATTCCTATATCAGTTACTTGAGGTTGTTCAGTCAATTTTTCATATCTCCTTATATATGTCGACCATGGTAGAAATAATTATAAAATATATTCATAATTTACAGAATATTAATAGTGATATGTAAATAATTTTTATATGTTAAATATATTTTTAATTCCAACCATGATTATTGGTTAAGGAAAATGAAACTCAATGATCTTGGAGATAATACTTTGCACATACACACAATTAATGTTTTCATTTCTCAATAAATGAGAGGGAAATATGGTAAATGATAATTTGAAATTTTATAATCATAGTTATATTATATAAATAATATTTATTCATCCATTACATCTTTTTTACAATCCATTAATTGTGGTGCTGACAAAAAAACGGAAGATGTTGCTTTGTGGAGGAGGTAGTCTGTATAATGCACTAACAACACTTTTGTTTTTTCTTAGCAGATGAAGAGGAATAAATAATTTTAATTACATTAATATAATAACATATAAACATATTTAAAATAGTTATTTAATTATATTTTTATGTATATAGGATATTTAAACGAGTAATATTCAGGATAAAAATTTAAGAAAGAGATAATACTTACGTTAGAGACTTGATCTTTCCTTAGAAAAATCCTTGGAATTAAAGGGATTGGGGTAATTTAGTGTGACTATAGGCTTAATAAAGTGTGATTAAATTCTAATAGATTATATTTTTGGAATATATTTAAGGAAAATTAAAATTTTAGTTGCATTTTTGAAAGGGTGTAAGTGACCTCCTTATATAAGAGAAGAATATGGCACTTTCGGAAACACCCTTTATGTTTTAATAATTCCATGACAATATTACAAGGTCAATGGATCCGAAGTTTTTAAATAATGGATTTTGAAGTTTATTTTGGTAATTAAATACTCAAAAAATTAATTATACACATGTTTTAAACATGTTATAGGGGTTTTACCATTAATTTTTTACATTGTTACTCATTTACTTTTAAACTAGGTAACTAGTTTTTAACTAAGAGATTTTATGTTTTATTAAAAGTATAACATAAACCATATAATTGTTTTTGGTTTTATTGAACCCAATTTTAACTCTATTTAATATAATTAAATTTTTAAATATTATAAAATCATATTTTAAATTAAAATAAATAATGGGTAGAAAAATTGTTTTAGTAGAAAAAATGACATTTTGAACTTTATGAATTATTTATCTTATATAGTACTGATTACTAAATGAATGATTGTTAATATATTTATTTATGTGTTTATACATCATATTATATTCATTATTTAAATGTTTTAAATTTAATTTATTTGATATAAATTCCTTGATATCAATAAAATAATAATTTTAAAATAATTGTTTCACCATAATCGTGGTAATTTTCATTAATCCTAATAATCAAATTTTATTTTACCTAAAAATGAAATTAAACATATCAAATAATATTAAAATTACTATCTCTATTATAGGAATTCATTTTATCAAATTAACATTCTATGTGTAGGGAAATTAATCTTAACATTATCATGTGTAACGTATAAAAACCTATTTTTAAGAAAAGTATATTTTAAGGATAAATACTATACATAGAACAAAATTATCATTGTTATTGATTCTAATAATATTAAAGAGATTATAATTTTAGAATAATTCTTACGTGACTTTAAAATAAATCCAAAATATAATTTCCCCATGCATAAATTATATTATAAAAGAAAGCGAAAAATAGTTTTCATAAAATATTAATTTTTTTTCTAATGGGTTTATAAATAGAAAATAAAATTTTAAATGATTTATTTTAATTTTTAAATATAAATTTTGTATATAAAAATGGTTTTAAAAACTTATAAGTCATATAAATGGGATGGTATTAGAAAGATCAATATTTTTTTTCTATTCACCTAAAAATATTTTAATTTAAAAAAACTAAAAAATTAATCCAAATATATATTTTTTGTAAATAATTAAAAATTTATTTTAATTTATCAAATTTAAATTATAAAATTTTTAAATTAGTATTTTTAAAGAAAATATATAATATAAATAAAACAACTTTTATTGAAAATAACCTTTTTAGTATTAAATTCTTTATCTTATAAATGTAATAAATATTAATGGTTTACCTTCTTAGTATTTATTATAGATTTATTAGTAATGACTTATTAATATGTTATGATTTTTTATGTTGGGTATAGGGTGTGGAACATGTTATATAAAAAATTGAATTATTTAAATTTAATCATATATTAAGATGCTGCAGTGTTATAATGGATCTCCCAGGCGAGTGGAGGTAGTTTAAAATGGAGTTGTGGTGAAATCATCATAGACGATACAGTGAAAAAGGTGAAAAGTTTCAACCTAATCCAAGACTATGTCAAGGAATTTTTTCCCTTAGGGTAAATGGTTTTTTTATTTTCCACTTAATAAACAAACCAGTAGATAAATCTCTTGATCATGCCACATATTTATTCTATATTATGAATGATTATTTATTTTATTTTATGGAAGATATATGATTATCACATAAATTAATTAATTAAATTAAAATCATGCTCAAATGGAATAAAATTTAAAAAGTTTTATGCATAAATATTTTATAAACACATGATTATTCACCTAAGTAATACCTATTTAACATTAATAAGACATTTAAAGGATAAAATAAGGAATTTTATGCATAATTAACAAAATACCTAAAGGAAATTTTAAGTCATTTACATATTCTATAACTCTATTAAGGATGAAATTATAAAACTAAATGTTGTTCTAGATCTTATTATGAGACTTAATTTTATTGGAGAATTCTTTTTAAAGTGCCCCAAGAACTGACACACCATTGAGACGTGGGGAATGAACCAGAAGTGGTTGTATTTTAAAATTTATTTCAATAAAAAAACCTTTGTTTCTGATTAAGATATAATCCACTTAAATAGTAAACTCAACCTTACTCATTAGGATTTAATAAGTTAATAAGACAAGGCACAAGAAATTTTTACAATGTTTAGACCCAAGGTGGAATCCTATTCATTTCCATGTATGAATTTTACCAAGATAAAGATTCTCCACTTGATTATTATAATAAAATATAATTGGATAGGTTAGGTATCATAATATATCCTATTTTATCAGTATCCCATTGGAACTTATATATAATTCTGTTTTTTATAGTGAATCATAAAAAATTAGAAAGATCATTTGAAGCTTTAGGTTACTTTGGAAATAGATAATGATCTTCTTCACGAGCCTATATAATATTTTGGAAAACACACCCAATTATTGTAGTATCTAATGTAGATATACTTCTCAAATATCAATCACTGGATGCTTGTGTTCTAGCAGATATAGATTATGAAATCTGAACATCACACACACAACCTACTTTCTCTTCTCAAAATCTTTCTCACTCTATCTCTATTATTCTCAATCTGATGGATTACACAACCTATTTTATTATTCCACCATCTTACCATATTCTTAAAATTTATCTTATCAAAAGGAATTATATTTAATAGAATTAAATAGATACTATTGAAATTAGTATCTATAAAATAAAAACTAGGAATAATTTATGGTTACTAACAAAAATCACCATTATAGAATTCCCATTTTTGGTTTCCAAATAGTTTCTTTGAATTTACAAATAAATTAAACCACATGAAGTAAATTTTAATGTTTCTTTGAAATCATATGACCAAAATTAAATTGAATGTAGATATCTAGTGTAACTACTTTTTCCTGCTTGATATAAAAAAAACCCTGCTAAAAAAATCATATTCTTTAGCTGTCTCTTTAGGAATCAATTGAATAAGTCTAAATATTTCATTTTATTTTAAATAAATTGCATAATAAAAATATTATTCATATTTTATTTTAAAATACAGATCAATAATTCAGATTGTATAACTAATCAATTAGTAATTGGTTTATAATCTTAATACTAGCACAACATCATTATAATAACTTTCTAGATGTAATATTTAGAGCTTCCCCTCGAATGGATTCAACTTCAAGCAATATATAACTTTTTAGATATTCCATCATTGATCTACAAAAAAATATCAATTATAATTTTAATTTTCAAAATATCATAGGAATCATCTTGAATCACATTTTATATATGATGTTTTTCTATTAAATATTGGTCCATGCGTCACCTGGTTTGATTTTATTAGAAAATTCTATTTCTGGAAACTTGAGTTTTCACCCAAAACAAACTTAGTGTAACACCACTAGAATTGTGATACTTAATAGGATAAGTGTTACTACCCATGTCAATAAGGCACACCTTTATTTTCAGGAGCCTAGCTAATTATAAATCCACAGTTAAGTATGTTTATCCTAGATTAGTGATCAGGATGGGTGACCTTTTGGTAAGTTTCCCCATGTGTGTGTGAGTGAGGAAAAAACACATTGAAATAAAATGTATTGGTTTGTGGGGAAAATCATCAGTATGATAAGTTAACCTAGTGATAAATAACATGTGGTGAACTAGAAAGAAAAACAAGGTATTACATAATATCCATGGGGTCAGATGACTAGGTTCTTGTCCTGAGGAAGGTCAGGTTTTGAAAATGGTATCAGAGCCAATACCCTGCCAGAAGTGTAGAGGCATTGCCTATGTTTGAGGATTGGGGTCCACAATGAGGGCACTGTACTTTAAAGGGGTGGAGACTCTAACAACCTTGGAAAATTGATTCTTAAAATTATAAATGTTTCTACCCATATTAGTAAGGAGTACCTTTATTTTCAGGAGTTTACCTGATTAGAACTCTACAGTTAAGCATGCTTGGCCTAAAGTAACGATCAAGATGAGTGAACTTTTGGGATTTTTCCTAGGGTGCATCTGAGTGAGGAAAAGACACAATAAAATAACATGTGTTATACTATGGGGAAAGTCATTAGTCTGATAAGTGACCCCAATGAGTAATAACTTGTGGTGTTTTCGGAAGGTAACCAAGGTATTATAGGAGTCCCATGGAGTCATATGACTAGGTTCATGGCCCAAGGAAGTTCAGGTCATGATAGTGTAAGTCCTAATGATTTATATCAGGTAATAAAAGTCCCATGAAAGAGGAATATTTACGATAAATTATATATACAAGCTCAAAAAATTATATTTTATGATTCAAAGGTTTATTCTTAGAGACTTTAAGCCTTACGGTCTACGCCAAAGACTTACTATCATAGAATTAATGTCTTACAATTAGTGCCAAAGTCATATGCTCAACAATAAATACTTAGTCTCAACTATCAAAGCCTTATATTTAGTTATTAAGCCCTATTCATGGTACTTCTCCAATTTTTTCATTTTTTGTATATTTTTAGAATGATATAAAAACTTATCCAGGCCACCTCCATCCCTTTCCAACCATCTCAAAAACATATCAAACACTTCCACTAATACTCAATCAAGGTTTCCAAAAAATTTAAAATAAATATAAAACTTTATAAAAAATATAAGGGCACTTCAATATCCCTTTTATGGATTTTTTGGAAACTCTATTCAAGTATTTTTAATCAACTCATATTTTTCTCAAAACTCATTAACTCTCATGGGAAACATCAAGTCAAAAATTTTCCCAATTATATGTGTCTTGAACCACATTACAAGATAAGATAATTTTTTTGAGAGAATTACATACCTTTGAGATAATAAAGTTCATCTAAGTGATTTAAATGAACTAACCCTAAATCCATGTGTCCATTTCTCACTATCAAAAATCTCCCTCTTATTTAAATAACCACAAATTTAGATGCCCTGGCAGTGCACACTCCCGATGAAAATTTTATTCCCCTTTAGTAAAGAGTTATGTAACTATTTATGCTTCCTTTTTAATATAATCAAAATTATATTGTGGGTGGGTATACACCTACTCAATAAAGAGGAGAAGAAAAAACATTAATCTCCATCCCAAGCTCTTCAAACCTCTCTTTCTACATTTCCTTTGTAAAATATCTATAATTTGATTCTTGGTAAAAATATAATCAATATTTAAATCACCACTTTACACTATTTTTTTGATAAAATGGAACCTGATATCAATATGTTTATATCATTAGTATCACATAATATTATTTTACATATCTATAGAACTCATATTTCCAAAATAAATCTTTAACGGTTTCTCAACAATCTCTCTCAATTTAGATAGGTTCATGTGCATCTAATGTATTTGTGTACAAGCATGTGTAGTCACGATATAATCAGCCTCAACTATACAAAAATCCATCGATTATTGCTTCTTATTATTTCATATCAAACAAATCTCACCAATATATGGAATTTTGATCAGTGGAATCTCTTCCCCAATCTGCATCAGTGAACTCCTACAGTTGTAGGTCTGGTTTTCCACTGTATAAAAAACCACTACTAGAAAATAAATCTATCCCCATAGATATATACCCATGGTTTATAAAAACCATGTGTATAGAGTTACTTTCCAAGGCTATACCAATGGTTTTTAAAAAAACTATTGGTAAAGGTTGGTCAATACCAACAGTTTTTTAAAACCATTCGTATAGAATCCTGATATTTGGAGGCCCACTCGAGCTTCTCCTCCCCTGCTCCTCATTCAAACCCTATGGGTGTCATACATCCATTATTCCACCCTATCATCAGTAAAATTGGGCCTCCTCCCTCCCCTCAATTGATTTCAGCCTCCCCCTTCCCTCGTCAAGAAAATTTGGTGTCCCCTAGGCGACATTGCACCCATTCGACAGAGTTTTGGAATTTTTTTATTGGTATATTTGAGAGGTAAGATTTATTTATCTAATTTTATTTATTATCTTATGTTCCTAAATTTTCATGGGTGTGAGTCAGTTTTATAAAAAATAATTTGTTTTCGTTATGGTTTTTTAATATTTTTCAACTATTTTAGATTACAGATGCATGATTTTTCATTTTAGTTTATGTATTTTATGGGAAAAAAATTTCACAACGGTTTATTTGATAACTCCATACTAGTTTTAAACCACTAGAGATTATAAATATAATTTACATATTGAGATAGAATGAAATGAAAATGATTATTGATTAATTATTTTATAAATATATGTAAGGATTTATATCAAAATTAAATAAACCATTGTATATTTGGTCACTTGATATATGTGATTAGAAATTTGATCATTGGGACTAAGGTTATTCAATATATGGTCATTTCCCATGCACATATCCAATAGGTATATTTATGAAGTGTATTTTTTAATAATAATTCGAAAATAATATAATTCACACATGATAAGAAATGTAAAAAAATATAGTATTTAACAGAATTATTTTTTTATATAAATGTTTCACCAATTTTCATATTATTTTTCTCATTAAAAATCCATTTGATTTATTAAAAAAGTAAATTTCATTTCATTTTATGAATTATACAATTGTATGAAATAATTAATGAAATTTCCTTATCCCTATGGTACTGTTGGACGACTTTCATTGAAAATGTAATTTCATTCACATTAAGGAATTTTTATATAGAAAATATCCACCAAACCACACCTAAAAAATGAAATATCCACCACCCCTCTCAATTCACTCCATTAAATTAAAATTATCATAAATAGAATTACATTTTCAATAATAATATATTTAAATTAAATGTCTATGTAAGGATGAAAACTATAATATATTCTATCTTTATTATTAAATTACTTCAAAAATTATTATTTTACATTCTGTTATTGTAAACCATAATCAAACCATAAATAAAAAGGGTAGTGGAATGAATAAATAGTTTAAACAATATTTTTCAACTGAAATTACTAATTTGAAAATTATTAATTTGGTATGTTGGAATGAGGACTGATATCACCATTTTTATACACATATTTTCATTGAGTAAACATTATTTATATGTTATTTTATTTTTTTAATTTGATTTAATATAATTAAATGGTTTTTTTTCTTATATTTTATTCAAAATAGAATGTCATATTTTTTTTCATAAAGGTTGTTTTGGATGTTTTATAAGATAGTTGGATATATTTAAAAGATAGTGATTATATATATATTTGAGGTCTTTATGTTTTATAATATATTTAATATTTCATTATGCTTATTCTATGTTTTAATGTTCTTTATTTTGAAAACCTTTATTTCATATGTATTAATGAAAAATATATGAAGTTTTCATCCTAGGTTCCCTGATGGATTTTTTTTAGTTTTATTTTTATTAAGGTGAAATAATTTTCATTATGTAAGTTAATATATTTGGAACTTGTTTCTAGCCCTTGTTGACTAGGAATGAAATTTAATCCTTATGGTATACAAGATTAGTTATGCAAAACGGGCCCATAAATCATGGGATTCACAGCTATGGGGTGGATATACGGTGGGGTAGGCCTAATTTTTTTTATCTTTTAGAGAGTGGGCCAATGCGGGTTGATCCCACGTAGGTGTGGGCTAAGGTGGGTTAAGCCCGTGTGGGTGAGGAATTACTCCTGGGCCTGATTTAAAAAAAACATTATTTTACAATATGTGCTTCTTTAACTTATTATTTTTTTAATAAAAAATCATTATTAAACCATGACATATGATTTATCACCACAATGTTCACATTATTTTTGTTCTTTTGCGGATAAACTTGCATTGGCTCAAACTCATACGAGCTTGGCCTGCCCCACCCTAGCCCGCCCATTTCTCATTACTAGACAAGATAGAGTATAGGGATAGATATGGATTATAGTGTCTAAGTTATTCAGTTTTTCTACCATGATATTGAATTCTAAAATTTTAGGGATACCAACCTTGATTCGTTATTTGTAGTCATCACTTACAGCATATTTTAGTTCTCTTATTCTTTGTTTTTCTAGAAACTAGTATACTTTGATGACTTTAATTTTTAAATTGGTTGTAATGATTTTTTAATTATGGTTTATATTTTTGATTGGAACATAACTTTTTTCATCTTTTTTAATAGTATGGATAGAAGTTGGAAGTATCATACTAATCATATTTTAACTGAGTTTCAAAAGAATTAGAATTTTTTAGAATTTTAATTTAAGAATGATTCAGATGGAGGTTGTATACAATGTCCATGATATAATTGTGTTAGAAGACCATGGTTAATCCAAGAAGAAGTTATCTACTATATAACAAAATCTGGATTTCAAATAAACTATTATGTTTGGTATTAGCATGGAGATATATGACAATCTTCTACAATTCATGAACAAAAAGAAAGAAGTGGTATGAAAAATTTGATATTCGATCAGTTTCCATTTGTTCATCATCATGAGAGAGATAGTATGCTAGTGAAAGAAGGTAATTATTTCAATAAACATGAGGAAAATATTGAATATTATGATGTTGAGAGAGTAAAAAATTTAATGGATGATGCCATAACTCCAGTATATTAGGAATGTACTAAAATGACCAATTTGGATTTTTTATTGTGGTTATATCTTATTATAACCATATATGGAATTTATAATACCACAATTGATTATATTATTATCTTTTTAAAGTAATTTCTTCTTAATTGTGTAGATATTCCCTCAAATCATTATAAGGAATGGAAGTTAATTAAGTAGCTTGGATTTTGTACCAATAAAGTTCATGCTTGTCTAAAATATTGCAGTTTATTTTGGAAGGAAACAACTGACCATAATGAGTGTAAAGAATGTGGTACATATCTATGAAAGGGAGATGCATATGGAATACCATCTCGTGTGCCATACAAAGTCATGTGAGACCTTCCAGTTATTCCTAAACATTAAAATATATTCATATCTATAGAAATACCAGCCAATATTTGATAGCATTATGCTGAAAGAATTAAAGGTTATGATGAGTTGTTTCATCCTGCATATGGATTAGCATGTCGGGCATTTGATGCAAAACATCATGATTTTTCATCTGGGAGAATTAAAGGTAATGATGAGTTAGTTAAAAAAATGATTTCATATTGGAAGAATGAAAAATTTAAGGTATTCCCAATATTTAATGGTTTGCATATAAAATATAATTCTTATTAATTTTATTGATTTTTAGGAAGCATTAGAGAAAAAAAATTCAATGAAATTTCTACACACATTGGGGCACCCTATAATGACTGAGCATGAGAAGATCTAGGTACTTTAATCTGAATTGAAATAATTTCCTTATTTATATTGTTACTATAGGCCTAATGGAAGATTGGCCTATAGGCATAGAGCCCAATTTACCATTAGGCCGAGATCCCAACTGACCATTCTTCCTATAGGAAAATTGGACATTATTTCTAATGGCCAATTGGTCTTTAGACCTAATGGCATATAGACCTAATGGCCAATTGGCCTATAGGCCTAATAGAAACTTTGCCTCTAGGACTAATGTCCTATTAAGCTCTTGGCCTAATGGCCAATTGGAAATTATGAAATGAATTTAAGGAATTCATATTCAATATTATTTAATGTTCATAATGAGTACCTAAAATTATAAAGTGTTTATGATTATCTTTTATATATGGATATTTGTCATCAATGTTGATCACATTTTTAAATTTATGAATTTTTCATTCATTTAATTATTAATACCTTTTATATAATGTTTAAATGGTGAATATGTGTATGCTAATCAATGTTATTTACATCAATCTATATTGGGCGTCGAAGGTCATGTGCCTCAAGATAAATTATTCTGCTCAAGTAGGAAGAAAAAGGATGGAAGTGCAGTTAATTCTCAAACATAAGAAAAGATTATAAGTTTTTTATTTACATATAAAATATTTATACAAAATAAATAATTAAATATCTTGTTTATATTTTCAAAAGACTACCCTGGAGGCCCTTGATGATAAAAAATATGACAAATTTGGGCTGAATGATTATTTGAGTCAGGTATTAGGTGACGAGCACTAGGGGAGAGTTTGATTATGACCATGGAAAATCATATTCACTACTAGTTATTGGTCCTCATCAGGATTCTCTCTGGCCACTCAGACCCCTGATCTACATAACACTCATGTTAAAGCATCTGAGGTAAAAGAAATAGCTTTAGATGAGCATGAAAGAAGTAAACAGAAGTGTGAAAGTAGTAAGATGATCACCCAAAAATTCATAAAATCTACGTCGGTTATAATTCAATCACTTCCATCAAAAGATGTTACTACTATTGATTCTTATATGTAATCGATGCACACTATAAATGATCCTCCTTATGATTCTAATGAGGGTTCTAGTGGAAATCGACCAGAAGGTGGTCCTGATGATGCTGTTGATGACGTTGCTGCTCCAAATGATGCTGTTGGTGAGGATGTTATTGTTGTTGTTGATGATGATGATGAAAATGATGTTGTTGAGGATGAGGATGTTGCAGATGGTAGAGATATTGATCCCCTTCATTTTTGGCTTAGCACGAAGGATACTTGTGTAGTTCTATAAGGACTTGAATTGATTTGTTTTATAGATTTATATGTATATTTTATAATTTTATATGGGTTGAAAAATATTACAAGCTGTCGGTTGGATTACAAATATAGAAAATTGGTATTTAATTAAATGCATACTATATGTTTTATTTGATTTATAGGTTCAAGATCTGAAGGAAGAAGTGGTGGTACTACTTCCAAATGCAGGCATCTACTTATACCCATGATTTCTAGAACCGTGGGTATAGGTTCTCTAGTAGGAAAATATATACCCATGGTTCTAAAAACCATGGGTATAGGTTCTCTGATGGAAAATATATACCCATGATTTTTAAAACCATGGGTATATATCTATTCCCATAGTTTCATTAAAACCATGGGTATTGAAAAATTTATGGAACCTATACCCATGCTTATTATAAAAATGTGGGTATAGGTCTATACCGATGCCTAAACAGGCCAAAATTTTATAAATCATGGCTATATCCTATACCCACAGTTTAAAACTATGGGTATAGGTGTATTTTATAATAGTGATCTACTATTGATTGTTCCCTTGACATACCTTAGAATCCTATTGTCTATTATAAAATGTGATTATTAGGATCAATCTAAAATCTATCACATTTAGTAACTATAAATGAAATTTATATTCTTAATGTGGTAAGATAGAGTAGTCTTCTAATAATTTTTCTAAAATCCTTTTGATTGAAACTCATTCCATTCACATATTTAGTTAATTTTGTTTCAATAAAAATGATATTAGAATATATATTTTTTTTGAATATTTTATTGTTTTTTTTCAAAAACTATTTAATATATTTATTATGAGATAGAAATAAGCAATTATCTCCTTGTAAAATATAAAATACCAAAAATTAAATCATCTATCCCAACAACAACATCTCAAAATTTTACTTCATTTTCTTAAAAAATTATTTATAGTGACACTACCAATCACTTAAAAAAATTATGTCATCAATATAGATCATAAAAATGAGAGAACCTTTGGTATCCTTTTTCACATATAATTTTTGGTTGAGCTTTCCTTTTTCAAATTTCATATTCTTTAATAAATTTTCCAATTTAGAGTACTAATACCTTGGACTCTGTTTCAATCCACATAAGGATTTCTTTAACTTTAAAACCACACTGAAATCATTTTCAAGAATAAACCCCTCATGTTTCTCAATAAACACTTCTTTATCAAGATCTTTATTAATAAAGTCATACTTAACATCCATCTGGTAAACTTTATATTTTATGTGAACCACCACTGATAATGTCATCCTGATATATTTTAGCCTTGAAACTGAAGAAATATTTTCTTCAAAGTTGATGCCATACATATGAGATTTACCCATTAAAACAACTTGGGTTTTATTCATTTACACCTCTCTTTTCTCATTAAGTTTGTTTCTAAAAACACGCTTGGTGATAATAACATTTTATCCTTTATCCTTGGTACAAGATCCAAAGTAGATCTATTCTATATTTGATCTAATTTATAATTCATAGCATGAATCCCCTATTCATGTTCCACCACCTCTGAAATATATTTTGGTTCAATTTGTGAAATGAGAGTAATTTGGTTCTCAAATGTCATATTTCTTCTAGTATAAACTAGTTAACCATGATTACCAATTATATTTTCAGTATCAACATGCCTTTTGAGACTCTAATGTTTCATTATATAACTAAAGAAAACCTCATAATCATCGCAAGTATTATTTTAATCAATAACTTTAGTATTTTGTGCATTATATATTTGTTTTATGTTCTGGATTTTTGATTTATGCTCACTTTTAGCCTATGAAAAACCATATCCTACATCAACTGACCCTCCTATCTTGGGGTGATTTTAAATTATTTTAACAACATAGTAGTCAATGAGTTTATGTATCGTTTTTTATATCACTTATATCCATTTTCTTTTAAAGGGTAACCCATGAAAATGCCTACCTTTTCTTCAAATTTTCCTAGATTACTACTTTTTATATTTATAAAACATGGACTTAAAAATACTTTAAATTATTTTATAGTAGTAATTCTGTGGAACCACATCTCATATGGAGTTATATTTGTCTCAAGTCTTATCAAGAATCAATTCTGAATATAGATAGTAGTGTACACTACTTCTATCTAGAAAAATTTCTAATTATTGTGCTCAGCTAAAATTATCCTAACCATTTCAACTATGATTTGTTTTTACCTTTATAAATTTAATTCTATTGTAAAGTATAGGTGTCACGGCCCGTCCCCTGTGGCCCATTCCATGACTACCCCAATCCCATCTTCCATAGGTCAGGGGTTGGCGACTAGCACCAAAGGCATATTCCCTAAAACGGAAAGACATTGCCTTTAAACCTATACAACACACAGTCTGAGAACACAACAAGAAGAAACTGTGAAGAAAAATGCTGTAGAAAAAGGAGTTATGAAAGTAAAAGGGGCTGGAATATAAGACCAACTAAAAGTATGAGTACAACCAAAAAGTACAAATACAACTGAAAGGAACAATACAACTGAAAAAGGGGAAAAAGCTACTAAGTTGCCCTCTGAGGATCCTACCTGAAGGGTAGGTACAAATAGCCTCCTCAGTACTCCACGTCCACCAGTTTCCTCCATGTACCACCTAGTCCTGGATCCCTCAAACCTCAGCCTAGCTTCCCATCTTCTGTATAAGACACAACAAGGTGCGGGAATAGCCTATGTTGGTGTGAGTATAACAATACTCAATAGATACCCTGAGATCCCCAAAGGACTCTCAAAATTCCACAAAGAAAACCACAAAGCATGAACTCAATCACAAAGCACAGAGAAATAGACACAAATCAATCAGAGTCTCAGCTCAAACCAGGTATACAACTATGAGAAATAGGTTTTTGATGCTGACCCACATAGTATCGCTATGAATGATGATATCCAGCCACGGTATTCTCTAGGGGTAGTAACAATTATCATTCCCAGTCACAACATCGAACACCTCAGCTACTGGAGAACTCATCCTCTAATGAGTACAGTGGGACTGACGTGTCATATAGAGGTGCTTCCCACTAACCTTGGAATGCTGAGGTACTCCTCCTATTGAGTACCATGGGTATACCGCGTCAAATAGAGGTGCTCCCCATAGTGGGTCTGCCATGTCAAATAGAGGCGCTCCCACTCGTGGCCTACTGAGGTACTCTTCCTTTTGAGTACCATGGGTCTGCTACGTCACACAGATTCCCTCCTCACCATGGGTCTACCGTGTCACATAGAGGCGCTCCCCACTGGGCTTATCGAGTCACTCCGAGTCAAAACGGTCAGCAATTGTCAAGTCTCAGCCAGTCCCAGGGTTCCGTACATAGCGCGCTTGGGAGAACTGCTCCCCAAGCCATCAGTCCTATTTCAACCAGCACGAAGTCTCAAAAAAAAGTTAACTGATGATCCTCCATGTCATAAGGGTTCCAACGCAATAGATGACACGTCAACTGGATGCCCGGTCTGGGCGTTATTGGCATTTCAGTGCCGAGGGCCCAGTTGGATTCAGGTGAGATCCAACCCGGCCATACTCCAAGTTTCTCCAAAACTCTCATGGATTAATTAAAAATAAACGTCTCGCTCCAAGTATCTCGATGCCTCAGTAGGTTTGTCAAACGTATGTCTGGTTTAGGAGTTTGGGCCCATTTTGTGTAACTGGTCGGTACGGGGTCCGGGTCCGGTTCGCCTCGGTCGGACCGGCCCGACCTGGTTCGGCATGGTCTATCCCGGATCAACCTGGGTCGACCCTTCCTGACTCGAGTACAACCTGACTCGGGTCAACCCGACCGTCTAGGCCCGCTCCAACCTGGCTGGGCTGCGTGTCAGGTCGCTGGGCCGTAGGTCAGCCTGCTGAGCGACGGGTCGGTCGACTAGGACGACCCAGCGGTGCCACCCATCTAGCGGCATAGGCCGCCAGGGATAACCGAACATGGAACGTTTGGGTAGGGTTGACGTGGTGTAGAGCCACGTTAGCGGGTTAACCTGCGGGGGTTGACCCAACATGGAACCGCGTGGCGCCGCGGGTCCTCCGTGCAGTGGCCGATGGGCCGCGACTTTGCCGCCGGGTGTGCCGCTAGTGCGCACTCCATCCACTAGATTCCAGTCGAACTAACAGCCCCTTACTCTTGTCATGACCGTCGCAGGCTGTGGCCGTGCTACTGTGTGGCTGCGCCACTGAAGACGCGCCCCGCCTCTGCTCTACTGGTTCCGTCACGACCGGCCGGCGTGCTGGTCGGCCTCTCCAGAGGCGCGTGACGATGCACCACACCATCACCCGCAGTCGGCCAATGTGCGATCGACCTTCCTCCAGTCGCCATGGCTAATGTACCACGACCTCTTTTGTTTATCGGTGGCATGCGACGATGTGCCGTGCCTACTTTGCGGCTTGTCGATGCCGACCGCTCTGATGACCGCTGTGGCTTTGTGCCGCGACCTATTCTTGTGGCGTGTGCTGATGTGCTATGGCCCACATATTCAGTCAGTATTGTCGCACCGTCGGTGTTCCATGGAGGTTCAAAATTAGCCAAGTACCGTAGGGTTTAGGCTGGGTTCGTTAGGCCCATTCCCTCCGTGTTAGATTGAAAACATGTGGGGGGTTAAGGGTTTAACAAAATCTTGGAATTTAAATCAAGATTAACCCCACAAAGATACCCCACAATAACCTCCCACAAAAATGAATGAATCTTGGGTCAACCCATTAGTCGGTTGACCTACATTCTTTGTATTATTTAAGAACAGGGAAGAGGAAAACATTTAAAAAGCACAAATGAATAAACCCGCGCCTCGAATCATTGGAGAAACGCCTGTGCTTGAAGGTGGGTTGGTGTTCTTAGTTCCCTCAATTGGATTCCAAAAATGCCGCTCGTACGTCATCCTACGGTTCGTGGTTTGATGTCACCCATCACCTCCTGCTCGGATCGGCTCCATATTCTAAGGGTTCGGCATTGCGACGCTCCTTCAGCACTTCGTTTCTTGGAAAAGCTGTACCAGCACCTCACCCCAAGCTCCATATATATAGGAGAGGGGGGGGGGGGGGGGGGAAGTAACGACATAAGAAATTAATGGGGGCTCATAAATTAGGAACCTTCCTAATTCTGCAACAATGTCGTTACTTAGGATTGGAAGCTCAATCCATTTATGGGCTTCACACATCACTGGCCCCACTCACATCTTGTTAATTGGAGGATATGAAAGAAAAGAAAATAATTTTATTTCATTTCTTTTAAAAAGTCACAAAACTTAACTTTTTCTCCAGTCCTACTACGGTCAAAGTAAAGTCTCCCTTAAGCGAATCCTGGCATTGTGGATTCAATGGTTCCCTCGAATTTTTAATCCGAGCACTGGTTTAAAAGTTAAAAAATGCCACTCATGTGTTTATTGAGCGTACCCAAAAAAAATTTCAATAAATTATTAACGTTCACCCTTAACCCGCGCCAGTCAGGGTTAGGCTCCATAAAAGGAGAACATGCCCCAATGATGGATCATGCACGCATCTCCTCAGCTGTGATACATGGAAAACATTATGCACCCGGTGCATCTGGGTGGAAAGAGACAGACAGCACGCCACCTCGCCCACTCTGCTGAGAACCTAGAAAGGTCCAATGAACCTCAGAGATAACTTTCCGCCCCTACCAAATCTTCACAAACCTCGTCTAGGTGAGACCCATAGGAAGACATGTTCTCCCTCCTCCTATTGGCATAAGACTTCTGCCAGCTCTGAGCAGTTTTCACTTGCTAACAAGTGAGGCATCATGATACAAACTCTTCCACTGCTTCCTTCATCCCTGGCCATCAGTACTAATGCCAGAGGTCCTAGTACATCTTCGCCACTCCATGATGTACCTTTAAAGGGGATGCATGGATCTCCCTCAACACCTTATTCCAAAGCATCACTAGTACCATGGTGCATGCTCTGAAGAGGATGACATGCTCCCCACCTTCATAAAATCCTTCAGGAAACAATCCTGAGGATATCAGAGCACGTTGGGCCTCAAAGTCAACATCTCAAGGTGTGCCCCCCTGAATTTTCTGAATAATTGGGGGAGTGAAATTCATAGACTGGAGGTAAGCTGCTCCATCTTTATCCATGAAGGATATCCACAGCGTGACTAGCTGCTCTGACACCTCACTCAACAGTTGTAGACCAAACCTCCTGTTGAGTGCATCTACTACCACATTCCCTTTCTAAAATCACTACTGACACTTCTCCGTCCACAGGAAAGGCTCCCCCTTCTTCGTCAAAGCTGACAAGGGTGCCTCTACCCTAGAGAATTCTGGTTCAAAACTTCAGTAATACCTAGCCAAAGCATAAGTCCCTCTACCTTCATGGAGGTAACCTTGGAAACATCTTTTGAAAAGATATCCCCACACCCTTCCACTGTTGTTGGGAATTGAAATCCCAAAACTCTCACTACCATGAGAGTAAGGCTGGCCGACTAAAGAGTAATCGAATACACCCTACTATGTATGAGTTTACCAATGTAATGTCCTGAAATTTCTGTATAAATTTTTTAATTATATGGAATTATTTCGAGACCTCCAAATCTGACGATGCATGATTCTGAGACCCGGAGTGCCTGAAATGATCTGTTGAAGTTTTGTTAAGCTTTAATTAGCACACGTAGGAATTTTTCTATAAAAAGTAGAATAACTCTTAAATGGTTTCCCAGATCATAAATCCAAGGCCCCCATTACGTTTAGCATGACGAGTTTACCCTAGGCATGACATAAGTTTAGTCGGCACATGCCTCCAGTGGGAAAACCTGAAAATGGCATAACCGTAAATAAAATAATAAAATAAAATAATTTTATTTTTCAAATGTTTATAACTCACGAATAGTGACTCAGATTAAAAATATGAGAACACCACTGAACTTGTGAGGGTATGATCTCTTTAGCCAGATACTAACATTGGTCAGTGCGGGCCACCAGTGAAAGTTAGTTTTTAGCCGTAAATAAAATAATTAAGTGAAAATTATTTTATTATAAAATCCATAACTTCTAAACGGTAACTCATATTGAAAATACGAGAGTACCGTTGAGTTCTTTAGGGAGTGTTCTCTGTAGGAGGAGCCTAACCTCGACCTACGTAGGTTGAGGGTGAACATTAATAATTTATTAAACTTTTTTTCAGGTACGTTTAGTTAATGCGTGAGTGGCGTTTTCTAACTTTTGAACCAATGATCGAATTAAAAATCCGAGGGCACCGTTGAATTTGTAGTGCCTAGATTTTTATAAGGGAGGCTTTTTCTCCAGACCTACTATGGTCAAAGTAAAGTCTCCTGCTCCCAAGTACTCCTTTGGAGGTTCCCGTGCTGCCAGCGAATGCGCACTGGAGGTATCAACCGCCTACGAAGGACCCGCTCCTGTCGATCCTCAATATCTAATAGAACCTCCATAAAACTCGACCCATCATCTAAGTCTAGATCTACCTGGTTGATGAGGTGATATGGGTCATGCACGTATCTCCTCAGTTGAGATACGTGGAAGACTTCGTGCACCTTCTCCAACTGTGGTGAAAGTGACAAGCAATATGCCACCTCTCCTATCCTCTAAAGTATTAAAAAAGGACCGATAATCCTCGGTGATAACTTTCCACATCGGCCAAATCTCCATAGTCCCCATCAAGAAGAGACTCACAAGAAAATGTTGTCCCCCTTCTAGAACTCCAGAGGTCTCCATCTCTTGTCAGTATATGACTTCTGTCTGCTCTGTGCAGTCTTCATCTACTCCGGGATGGTCTGCACCTTCTTCATCCCTGGACACTAGTGCTAACACCGGAGGTCCTGGTACATCTTCATCACACCAGGATGTACCGCCAGAGGGTATGTATGTAACTCCCTCAACACCTCCTCCCATAGCACCACCGGTACCATGGTACGTCCTCTGAAGAGGATGACGTGCTTCCCACCATTATAAAATCCATCAGGTGTTTGTCCTAGGGATATTTGAGCACGTCGAATCTCATAGTTAGTGTCCCCAAGATACGCCTTTCTGACTCGCTAAAGGATTGGAGGAGTGACTATCATATATTAGAGGTATGCTGCTCCATCTCTATCCATGAAAGATATCTACAATGCGGCTAGCTACTCTGTCGCCTCACTCACCAACTGCAGACCAGACCTCCTGCTAAGTGCATCTGCTACCACGTTCCCCTTACTAAGAGTATAGACTATCTCAAAGTCATAGTACAAGAGGATCTCTATCCATCGCTACTATCTCAGGTTCAGGTCCTTATGATAGAATATATACCTGAGACTCTTGTGACCAGAGTAGACTGTGAAATGTTCTCCCATCAAGTAATGTCACCACATCTTCAAGGAGAAGACAACTCCTGCTAACTCCAGGTCATGGGTAGCGTAGTTCTACTCATGCTCTCTCAGCTGTCATGATCCATAGGCGATAACTACTCACTCCTGCATCCGGACACACCCAAGTCTAGTCCCCAAGGCGTCACAATATACTATATACCCAACTCCCTCTTCTGGTAGCCTCAAGATGGGGGAACTCGTCAGTCTCTGCCTCAACTCCTGGAATCTCTGCTGGCATCTCCCCATCCATACGAAGGGCTGCCCCTTCTTTTTGAAATGTTGAAAATGGTGCCGCGACTCTGGAAAATTCAGGCATGAATCTCTGGTAGTATCCAGCCAACCCCAGGAAACTCTGTACCTTGGTCACACTCTTGGGTGGAACCCAAGCAAGAACAACCTCTATCTTTGTTGGATGCACTGCAACTCTAGCCTCTGAGATAACGTGTCCCTAAAAGTGGACCTCTCATATTGAGAACTGGCACTTTTAGAGCTTACCATAAATCTGGTTCTCTTGGAGTATATTTAGAACTATCTATAGATGATAGGCATGCTCCTCCTCTGTCTCTGAGTAAATCAAGATGTCATCGATGAACACCACTACAAAGTGATCGAGGTATGACTGAAAGATCCTATCCATGAGTCCCATGAAAAATTCTGGGGCATTGGTCACACTGAAAAGCAGAAAGAAGAAATCATAATGGCCATACCAACATCTGAAGGCCTTCTTTTGGATATCCTCATCTCATATCCTGAGCTGATGATAGCCTAATCTGAGGTCTGTCTTAGAAAACCAACGATCTCCGTTCATCTCATTGAAAAGTTCATCAATCCTCAAAAGTGGATACTTGTTCTTAATGGTCACATGGTTCAGGTGCTGATAGTCCACAGAGAGTCTCAAACTCTCATATGCCTTCTTGGCAAACAAAATCAGGGTTGCCCATGGAGAAAAACTGGGTCTTATGAACCCCTTTTCCTGTATGTCCTCCAACTGTACCCATAAATCACAAAGTTTAGTGGGAGCTATCCGATATGCTGGGGTAGATATCTATGCCGTCCTGGGGTACAGGTTGATGTAAAAGTCTACCTCTTTGCGTGGAGGTAGTCCCAGAACATCATCAGGAAAGACATCGACATACTGGTCCACCACTATAAGATCGCTGGGAATCTCAACATCAACTAATCCAAGGGTAAGGCTATCCAAATGATGAGTAATTGGTTCCACCCTCCTCTAGGTAAGTCCATCCTGTGCTAAAAAGGTCCACCTCTCTCCGGTGAAGGAAAAATTGTTCCCATCCGTGTGGGCACACCGCACTTTGGGCCTATTACAGTCAATCTGAGCATGGACTGTAGGTAACCAGTCCATATGCAAGATGACGTCGTAAGAACTCAACGCTGCTACTAGAATATCCCAACTGAAGCTCTCACATCCTAGAGTAAGCTCACACTACTGACACCAGTGTTTAATCGTCAAGTCCTCTACTATAGGAGTCACTAGCTGTAAGGATCGAGCCAACAGCTCCACTAAAATCTCCAAGCTCTGAACAAGGGCCGTGGAAATAAAAGTGTGACTGAAACCTATGTCTATAAGTACTGCAGCTAACGTGGATTAAAAATAGATTGTACCTATAATCATCTCTGTAGCACAGTGGTCATAGGCCTCAGTTGCCTGGAGTTGAGCTCGTCTTTGTCCTCCTGCTCCTTGTTGTCAGGGTAGACCCCCTGGCGGTGGTGGCAGTAGAACCTCGAAATGTCATCCACCACCTACTGCATGGCCAACTCTTCCGCCATGTCTACCTACTACACGTGGACCTCCTCGCTCGAACCTCTTCCTCTGCCTGGGCGGTCCCCCAACCGTCTACTGGTCATCCATATGGTGGGTCGGGAAATTGCGAGCCATGTGACCCTGCCCGCTGCATGTGTAGCACTACTTGTCCTTCGCTCGACCTCCTTTGCCTTGTGAGCTCCGCATCTCCAACCCTGCATCCTGGGCCCATCCACCAGAAGGTCTGATTCACTTGGACCTATGTGTCATCTGCTTACTACCAGCCGTAGTTGACTCTACCACGTGTCACCCGGTGGTGGGTCTCGCTGTCAGTACCTGCTCAGCTAGGAAGCTCTCCACCAAAAGTGCCCGCTCTAGTACCCCAGCCTGATTCGGTATGCTAAGCGATACCATCGATGCTCTGATCTCCCATTGTAGACCCTTCTCAAAGGTCCGGGCCTTGAAGAAAGGGTCCCATACCATGTCAGTGGAGTAGCAGGAGAGATCATTGAACCTCACCAAGTACTGGGCCACTGTCATGCTGCCCTACTGTAAGTGCAGCAGCTTCTGTATACGCATAGAGCATAAGGTCGCTGGGATGAAATCTACCCTGAAAAGGCCCTAGAAGTCTGCCCAAATAAGGGTCTCCTCATCGTGTATCAGTAGCATCAGGCTCCACCATCTCCTTAATACTTCCTAAAAAAGGCTAGTAGCTAGGATCGCCATAAAATCAGCTGGTGTCCTAACTAAGCGAAAAAATATGGCCATAGCCTCTAACTAGTCCTCAGCTGCCTGCGGATCCGTCTTTCCTTGGAACCTTAGAGGCCTCTGTCACTGGAACTCCTGCAACATGCTCAATCGGCGTGCATCTTCTACTGGTGGGGCTGGTGGAATCGACTGCCCAATGAGTAGTGGTGCTGCTGGTACACCACCCTAAGGTACTAATTCCGTAAGAGGGCCCTACACTAAGGCCTCATAGCTCCGTGGTCTATCATCGTGTACTATCTTTGGAATCCTGGATGGCTTTATATGTGACGAAATCCTGAAAGAAAATAGGTGTGCCATGGTCAATAAGTTATACGTGGTGAGATGACTCAAGAGATCAAAAATAAAACTTTTCAAAAAACACGCAATCAGTGTTTTCATGTGTTGAGTTGGAAATCAGAACTTAGGGTCCTAGTGTATGGATACGTCGGCCTCCACACCAACACTGGACTCCCAGAACTAAAAACCACACTCATAACACTTAACACTATTGCTTTATATAAAAGATCAGAGTCCTAGTTCTCCAGTATAATCGAACTCCTATGATACCACATTATCATGACCCTTCCCTCGGGGCCTGTACCGTGACTACCCCAATCCCGCCTTTCAAAGGCCCAAGGATGGTGACTAGCACCGAAATGAATATTCCATAAAATAGGAAGGAATTTCCTTTAAACCTGTTCAACACACGGTCCAAGAATACAACAAGAAGCGAATGTGAAGTAAACTACTGTAGAAAAAGGAGTGCTGAAAGAAAAAGGGGCCATAATACAAGCCCAAATGAAAGTATGAGTACAACTGAAAAGTACAAATACAACTAAAAGGAACAATACAACTGAAAAATGGAAAACATCTACAGAGTCGTCCTCCAAGGATCCTACCTAAAGGGTAGGTACAGATCACCTTCTCAACACTCCATGTCCGCCTATCTCCTCTGTGTATTTCCTAGTCCTGGATCCCTCAAACCTCAACCCAGCTGCTCATCATATGCACAAGACACAACAAGGTGCAGGCGTTGCCCATGCATGGGTGAGTATAACGATACTCAGTAGAGACCCCGAGACCTCTGAAGGTCTCTCAGAACTCCACAAAGGAAAACTAAAAAGAATGATCTCAATCAAAAAGCACAAAGCAATGGATACAACTCAATCTAGGTATACAACACAGAGAATTAGAATTATGATGCTGACCCACACATGATCGCTATGAATGCTGATAGCCAGCCACGATATCTCTAGGGGTAGTAACAAGTATCATTACCGGTCACAACGTCGAACACCTTGGCTGCTAGAGAACTCCTCCACTAATGAGTACAGTGGGCCTACTGCATCATACAGAGGTGCTTTCCAATAACCTTGGAATACTAAGGTACTCCTCCAATCAAGTACCATGGGTCTACCGCGTCACATAGAGGCGCTCCCCACTGTGGGTCTGCCACATCACAATGAGGCGCTCCCCATCGTCGCATGCTGAGGTACTCCTCCTATCTAGTACTGTGGGTCTGACACGTCACAAAGAGGTGCTCCCCACTATGGGTGTGCCATGTCACACTGAGGTGCTCTCCACTAGGCCTGTCGAGTCACTCTGAGTCGAAACGATCAGCAGTTGTCAAGTCTCAGCTAGTCACAGGGTTCCGTACATAGCACGCTTGGGAGAACCGCTCCCCAAGCCATCGATCATATTTCAACCATCACGAATTCTCATAATAAAGTAACCCGATAATCTTCCATGTCATAAGGGTTCTAACACAACAGACGATGCGTCAACCGAATGCCTGGTATGTGCGTTATTGGCATTTCGGTGCCGAGGGACCGGTTGGATTCGGGTGCGATCCAATATGGCCGTACTCCAAGTTTCTACAAAAATATCATGGATTAAGTCAAAAGTCCCGTCTCACTCCAAGGATCCTGACAACATAGATGGTTCATCAAACGGACATCCGATTTAGGAGTTAGGGCATGTTTTGTGTAACTGGTCGGTACTGGGTCCAGGTTCGGTCCACCTCGGTCAGACCAGCCCAACCCGGTTTGGCATGGGACAATCCAGATCAACCTGGGTCGACCTAGTCTGACTCGAGTCCAACCTAACCCAGGTTAACCCAGACAGCTGGGCCTGACCCAACCCGGCTGGGCCGCGGGTGAGGCCACTAGGCCGTGGGTCGGCCCGCTTATCGGCGGGTCAGTCCGCTGGGCCGACCCGGTGGTGCCACCCACCTGGTGGCACAGGCCGCCAGGGATACCCAGACATGGCACGTATGAGCAGGGATGATGTGGCGTAGAGGTATGTCAGTGGGTCAACCCACGAGGGTTGACCCAACGCGGCGCCATGTGGTGCTGCGGGTCCTCCGTGCCACGGCCGACGTGTCGTTGCTTTGCCGCCGGGCGCACCGCTAGTGCGTGCGACATCCACCGAACACCGGTCAAACCGGAGAGCCCCTACTGCTACCGTGGCTGTCGCAGGCCACGACCTTGTTTCCCCCAGGGGTGCGTCCCACCTCTGCTCCACCGGTTCCATCGCGGTCGGCCGACGTGCCGACCGACCTCTCCAACGGCACGCAATGGCAA
Source organism: Viscum album (assembly GCA_963277665.1). Lineage (NCBI taxonomy): Eukaryota > Viridiplantae > Streptophyta > Magnoliopsida > Santalales > Viscaceae > Viscum > Viscum album. The sequence goes on from OY728127.1 coordinate 325,333,973, forward strand.
GCCGACCTGTCTCCTGTGGCCGGCTAGTGCACTGGACGCCTTCCTCCGGTCACCATGGCTGACTATCCGTGACCTCCTTTGTTCATTGCTGGTGTGCCACACTTCCTCCGCGGCCGGCCGATGTCGACCGCTCCGATGACCGCTGTGGATTTGTGTCACGACCTCTTCTTTCGGTGTGTGTCGACGCACTATCCCCAACATAGCCAGCTGGTATTTCCGTGCCATTGGTTTTTCATGGAGGTGAAAAATTAGCAAAGTAGCGGAGGGTTCGAGCCAGGTTCATTAGGCCCATGCCCTCTGTGTTAGCTTAAAAACATGAGGGGGGTTAAGGGTTTAACAAACTATTGGAATTTAAATCAAGAAAAACCCAACAAAGATACCCCACAATAACCTCCCATAAAAATGAATGAATCATGGGACAACCTGTTAGTTGGTTGACCCATGTTCTTCGTATTATTCAAGAACAGGGAAGAGGAAAACATTTAAAAAGCATAAACAAATAAACCCCCTGCCTCGAATCGTCAGAGAAACACCTGCTCTTGAAGGTGGTTCAGTGTTCTTCATTCCTGCAACAGGCTTCCAACAATGCCGCTCATATATCATCCTCCGGTTCATGGTTCAGTGTCTTCCTTCACTTCCTGCTGGGTTTGGCTCCGTCCTCTAATGGTCCGGTGTCGCGGTTCTCCTTCAGCACTTCATTGTTTGGTGAATCTGTGCTGGTACCTCCCCCCAAGCTCCATATATTTAGGATATGGGGAGGGTAAGTAATGATATTGGAGTTTAATGGGTCTCATCAATTAGGAAGCTTCCTAATTCTACAACGACGTCATTACTTAGGGTTGTCAGGTTAAGCCATTTATTGGCTTGACATGTCACTGGCCCCACCCCTTTGCTTGTCCATTGGAGGATATGAAATAAAATGCTAAAATTATTTTATTTCATTTTTTTTAAGTTATAGAAAAACTTAACCTTTTCTCCAGAACCACTGCATAAAAGTAAAGCCTCCCTTAAGCGAATCCCGGTGCTACGGATTCAACAGCGCCCTCTGATTTTTAATCCAAGAAATGGTTCAAAATTTAGAAAACACAACTCACTTGTTTATTGAACTTACCTGAAAAAAAGTTCATAAATTCATTCTGGGAACTCCGGGCCTCAGAATCAGGCACTATGAATTTTCACAGACTTGTAATAATTCCATATAATTAAAAAAAATTTACTTGGAAAATCTGAGTCTCTACATTCTCCCCACCTTAGGGCTTTTCATCCCTAAAATCCATAACATATACTACAAAAATAAATAGGGGTACTGAGCATGAATCTGTGACTCCCACTCCTATGTTCTTTTCTAGAGGTTCCCGTGCTACCAACAAACGCACACCAGAGGTATCAACTGCCCACAAAAGACCCTCTCCTGTCGATCCTCAATCTCTACTAGAACCTCCGTAAACGTATCCCCTTAATCTATGTCCATCTCACCTTGGTCAATAACGTGATATGGGTTGTGCACATATCTCCTCAGTTGAGATACATGGAAGACATCACGCAAGTTCTCCTACTTCGGTTGAAGTTCCAAGTGGTATGCCACCTCACCTGTCCTCTGAACTATCAAAAAAGGCCTGATAAACCTTGGTGATAACTTGCCGCCTCCACTAAATCTTCGTAGTCCCCGTCAAAGAGAGAATCTCAGGAAAACTTGGTCCCCCTCTTGGAACTACAGAGGTCTCCATCTCCTATTGGTATATGACTTCTGTGTTCTCTATGCAGTCTTCATCCATTCCGGGATGGTCTACCCCTTATTTATTTCTGGCCACCAGTGCTGATGCCGGAGGTCCTGGTACATCTTCGTCACACCAGAATGTACCTCTAAAGGGGACATATGGAACTCCCTCAATAACTCCTCTCGTAGCACCACTGGTACCATGGTATGTCCTCTGAAGAGGATGACGTGCTCCCCACCTTCATAAAATCCATCAGGTGCCTGTCCTGAGGATATTTGAGCACATAGAGTATCGTAGTCAGTGTCTCCAAGATGTGCCTCCCTGACTCACAGAAGAAGTGCAGGAGTGACTGTCATTGACTATGGGTATGCTGCTCCATCTCTATCTATGAAGGATATCTGCAACATGGCTAGATCCTCTATCACCTCACTCAGCAACTACAGGCCAGACCTCCTGCTGAGTACATATGCTACCACGTTCTCCCTCCTAGGAGTATAGACTATCTCAAAGTCATAATCGTGGAGAAACTCTAGCCATCGCCACTATCTCAGGTTCAAGTCCTTCTAAGAGAATATATACCTGGGACTCTTGTTATCTAAGTAGACTATAAAACGTTCACCCATAAAGTAATGTCACCACATCTTCAAGTAGAAGATCACTACTGCTAACTCCAGATCATGGGTAGCGTAGTTCTTCTCATGCTATCTCAGCTGTCGGGAGACATAGGAAATCACTGCTCTCTCCTATATCAGGACACACCCAAGTCCGGTCCCTGATGCATCGTAGTAGACTACATACCCAACTCCCTCTTCTGGTAGCCTCAAGATGGGGGAACTTGTTAGTCTCTACCTCAGCTCCTGGAAACTCTCCTGGCATCTCTCCGTCTATACGAAGGGCTGCCCCTTCTTCGTCAATGCTGAAAATGTTGCCGAAACTTTAGAAAGGTCAGGAAAGAATCTCCCGTAGAATCTAGCCCACCCCAGGAAACTCCGCACCTCGGTCACACTCTTGGTTGGATCCCAAGAAAGAACAGCCTCTATCTTCACTGGGTCCACTGAAACTCCAGCCACCGAGATAACATGTCCCAGGTTGAGGACCACGTGTCCACGGGGAAAATGGTGGTACCTAGCTAGCCATGTTAAGGCAGGGTGTTTGTGCTGTCATTCATTTTTATGGGAGGTTATTGAAGGGTATCTTTGTGGGGTTTATCTTGATTAAAATTCCAAGGGTTTGTTAAACCCTTAACCCCCTCATGTTTTCGAGCTAACATGGTGGGTACAGGCCTAACAAACCCGACCAGAACCCTCCACTACTTTGCTAATTTTGTACCTCCATGGAACATTGATGGCATGACGATACTGACCGACTATGTTGGGGATAGCGCGTCGACGCACACTGCAAGAGGAGGCCACGACACAAAGCCGTGATGGTCATCGGAGCGGCCGACACTAGCCATCCGCGGAGGAGGCGTGGTGCAATATCGTGCACCACTGATGAATAAAGAAGGTCGTGGATCGTCCTCCATGGTGACCGGAGGAAGGTGGCCAGTACACTGGAAAACCACTGGTGATGGTGCGGCATGCCATCATGGGCCGCTGGAGAGGTCGTACGACAGGCCGACCGACCGCGATGGAACCGGCGGAGTAGAGGTGGGGTGCACCCCTGGCATCGCGCCCATGCCATAGCAAGGCCATGGCCTGCGATTGACGGGGAAAGAGTAGGGGGACACCTGTTCGATCAGCGACTAGTGGACGGGGCACGCGCCAATAACGTGCCCTACGGAAAATCCGCGGCCCATCGGCCATGGGACAGAGGAACTACGACGCCCCGTGGCACCGCATTGGGCAAACCCCGTGGTTTGACCCAATGACGGGGCTCCACACCACATTAGACCTACCGAGATGTGCCACATCTGGGTATCCCTGGAAGCTCGTGCCGCTAGGAGGGTGGCACCATCAGGTCGGCCCAGCGGACCGACCCATCACTCAGCGGGCCGACCCGCGACCTGACCCGTAGCCCAGCCGGGTCGGGTCGAGCCTAGCGGGCCCGGTTGACCTGGGTCGGTTGGATATGAGTCGATATGGGTCGAACCAGGTCAATCCGGGTTGGACCATGCCGAACTGAGTTGGTCCAGTCTGACCGAGGCGGACCAGACCCGGACCCAGTACCGACCAGTTACACAAAATGGGCCCTAACTCCTACACTAGACGTTCGTTTGAAGAATTGTCTATGATTTCAGGATCCTTGGAGTGAGACGATCCTTTTGACTTACTCCATGAGAGTTTTGGAGAAACTTGGAGTATGACTGGGTTGGATCACACCCAAATCCAACCAGACCCTCAGCACTGAAATATCTATAACGCACAGACTGAGCATCCAGTTGACGCGCCGTCTATTGTGTGGAAACCTTATGACATGGTGGATCGTTGGGTTACTTATTTGTGAGACTTTTTTTTGGTTGAAATACGACTGATGCCTTGGGGAGCGGTTCTCCCAAGAGTGCTACGTATGAAACCCTGCGACTGGCTGAGACTTGACGACTGCTGACCGTTTCGAATCGAAGTGACTCAACAGGCCCAGTGGGGACCGCATCTATGTGATTCGACATAACCATAGTGGGGAAAACCTCTATGTGATGTGTCATACCCATGGTAATAGACCGAAGTATTACATCAACAGGTCAAAATGGGGAGTGCATTTGTGTGACATGGCAGACCCACAGTGGGGAGCGCCTCTGTGTGACACAGCAGACCCATGGTACTCGACAAGAGGAGTACCTCAGCAACCCAAGGTTGGTGGGAAGTGCCTCTGTGTGATGCGGCAGACCCACTGTACTCGTTAGAGGAGGAGTTATCCAGAAGCCGAGGTGTTCGACGTTGTGACTGGGAATGTTACTTGTTCCTAGGCCTAAAGAATATGTTGCTCGCTATCAGCATTCATAGCAATCCTGTGTGGGTTATCATCATAATACTATTTCTCTAAGATGTATACAAAGTTTGAGTTGAAACTCTATTTGAACTAAGTCTTTTACCTATGTGGTACTTCTACCTTCGTGGTGTTACCTTTGTGGTATACTCCCCTCATGTATGAGGTGAGTATATCTCAATAACATTGGTATATGTATGGGCATATACCTAATTAGAGTTGATGTCATGATTTTTGGGTTTTCCTCTATGGAACTTTAGGAGACCGACAGGGTCTCGGGGTCCCTAATGAGTATCGTTATACTCACCCCTACATGAGATTCACCCACACATAGATGTGTCATGTGTAGACAAAGTAAAACATTGATCGAGGTTGAGGGAGCCAGGACTTGACGATGCTTGGAGGTGGACCATTTGGCGTGATGTGATGTAGGTACTACTAATCATGAGCTACACCTACCCTTCAGGTAGGATCCCTGGTGGGCGATCCAAGAGATACTTTTCACTTTTCAACTGTTTTTTACATTTCATTTGGACTTGTAATTTTCCAGTTCGGATTGTATTCTGGCCCATTACTTTCAGAACTCTTTTACTATAGTAGTTTACTTCATAGTTGCTTATTGTTGCATTCTACTCTATGTGTTTGTATAGGTTTAAAGGCAATACCTTCATGTTTTTAGGGATATGCCTTTTCGGTGCTAGTCGCCAGCCCCTGGCCTATGTAAGGCGGGCTTGGGGTAGTCACAACATAGGAAACCATTTAAGAGTTATTCCACTTTTTCAGGAAAACTGCTTGCAAGCTCTAATTAAATCTTAATAAAATTTTGACGGATCATTTCGGGCACTCCGGGTCTTAGAATCATCCGCCGTCAGATTTTGGAGTCTTAAAATAATTCCATATAATTAAAAAAAACTATATATAAATTTTTTGACATTAAAATAGGGGTAAATAAATTTATGTTTAATTACATGATTTTATATATAATTCTCGATTTCATAATAATTAAATTCCCTACCATTGTCTATTTTCATCTTTAAGGTGTACACACCCAGATCTTTCTCAACCTGTATTCAAAAGATTTTGAACAAGTAAATATCTTATAACTTATGCTTCATAAACCAAACTATAGTAATCTGATTGAAATCATCAATGAATGTGATGAAATACAAGTAACTTATGGTATTCTTATTCTTCATGGGATTACAGAGATCTGAGTGTATGAGTTAGAGTGGTATTTTTGATTGAGTCTCCATTATTCTTAGTGTATATTGCATAATCTTACCCTTTTTAAAAGTTTAAAAATTGTCCCTATTTCCCTATTAAGTTGGGGAAAGTATCTTACCATGTTGTACTTTGTGATATTACTCATAATATTTTTTCTAAGGTGTCTAAGTCTCATGTTCCAAAATTCAATCTCTTATTTTTCACTCAAGTAGCATGAGTTAGTTGGATCCCCAATCTGGAAGATATTTCCACTTATTATTTTTCCTCTTGTGATGATACTACCATATTTTTAACTTTTTATAATACATGAGTTTTTATTAAATAGAACTTCATTACCTTTATCACACAATTGTATTGCACTCAATAGATTGTGCTTGATCCCTTTCTCATAAAGAAAATATTTACAACTAAGCTTATTTTCTCCATTCTCAATTGAACCGATACCTTTAATTCTAAATGAACTATCATTATCAAAAGTCATGGATCCTATATCATGATATTTAATATTTTTAAGAGTTTTATATCATCTAAAATATGTGATGAAAAACCACTATCTAAGATCTATGGGTTTTATATCTTGTAAGCCTTAAAAGGAAATACAATAATTCAAAATATTTATTCTCATTATTCTCTACATTATCCTTTCCTCTTTGCATTTTAGGGAAGTTATCCAAAAAAAATTTCACAAAATTTCATCTCTATGAACTTTTTATTCACATCTTCTATAAACTTCATCAAAACACTCAAATCGATTTTGTACAGGTGAATAAATAGTGTATCTGTTATCATTTTCCTTCTGGGTGAGTATATACTCTCATCCTCAGTGTTGATTCCCCTTTCCACAAACCTTATTCCTATTAAAGAAACATTTTATTTGTTTGAAAAGGACTTGTGGAAAAAATACCACAACACCAAGAATTCCCACTAAAACTGGGTCTTCTATGAAAATATGAGCACCTTTCTAAATTTTCATAGGATTAGGCCAACATTGTGGAACTTTGAATCTATGTTATGAAGGTTATGTCTCTTGGTATTCTTTTCCATCATTAGATGGATAATAGGGTCTATCATCACTTTTCATTCCCCAAATATAACAATATTTTGAGTTTGAACTTGCATGGTTATGACAAAATGGTTTACAATTCGATATATTAGATTATATTTTGACCTATTGCTTTGAGTTTTCATTTTTAGATAACTTTTATGACTCATACTTATTCCCCAAAAATCTATAATAATCAACTCTTAGATTATTTAATTCATTCTCAACTTATAGATATTTATATTGAGTCTTGTTGAGACCTTTTTATTTTAACTTGAGTTTATTTTCAAGATATTACACAATTTTAAGGCCTTTAACCACCATTTTCTTGAAGTTTTTAATTTATTCAAAATGAGAATCACCACTTTTAGTAAACTAATCTTGATATTTAACCCTCTCTTTATCACCCTTATTTGAGATTTTAATTTATTTCTTGAGATATGGATTGTTCTCTAAGAATTACCCCAATTTATATTTCAACATATAATCCATATAGGATATTTTATCTTCTTCACCTTCACTACTAACAATTTCCCCATGCTCACTACCTGATGAATGAAATTTGTAAATAGCATATTAGATTATTAATTTGATTTATTAAAATAATAGTTATCTTCATATTCCTATATTCTTAATAGATTAATTCGTTTTATTCATGGAAACTTCTTCTTATTCTTACCTAATTTTGAGGTTTTTTTGTTTACTTTCTCCATCTCTTCTTTAAAGGCATCTCATCCTCAGCATCATAATCTACACTTTTATTCTTTGTATAATTAATGTAAAAGTACCCAATATCACCACAACTAAAAAAATTTGAGATGGATATTACCTTTTTAATTAACCATTACTTTCCAATAGTTCTTAGTGATAACTGACATGATTCTATTATGTTCATTATCTTTCTCATATTCACTATTAGGGTCACTAAGTTCTAAAATAGCTTCATCTTTGATCTTAAGCTTTCTTATAACTTTGAATTCAATTTTATCTTTTGTTTTCTTTTTTAATGTTGAATCATTTATCATTTCATATGTAATGATAATGTTGTGTATCTCATTATGAGAAATATCCTATCTGTCTTCTAGAGTTTAAATCTTAGGATTAAACTAGTCTAGAAATTTTCTAATCAACTTCTTGATGATAATGGAGTCATCATACTTCTCACCAAAAAAATATAATACTACTAACAATTTCTTTACCCTTATAAATAAGTCATTAGTGTTTTCATCTTCATTAATTTTTATATCTTTAAATTTACCCATATATATTTGTATCTTATATTCTTTAACCATTAAGTTTCCTTCAAAGATCCTCTAAATCTTGTCCCAAATCTCTTTCATAGTTTGAAATCCCATAACCTTTGTATAGAATTTATTGGAAATAGATATAAGAATTGCATTTCTTGACTTACTGTTAGTCTCTAAGTTTATTTTATTAGTAAATTTAATTTGAGATCTTTTTTCAACTAGGGGAAAAGCATTTGTAACTACATCAACAACTTCAAGGACAAGTGATAAACGAGATGGAAGCATCATATTATTCCATGCATTCCATTTATTTATATCAAATTTTTGAAGACCTTTTATATTAAAATAATTAATACTATCCATAAAAAGTATCTAATGGATATAAAATAGGGAACTTAAGGCTCTAATACCCTGACAAGTTCCCCAAGAACTGATACACCACTAAGAAGCGGGGGATGAATCAATGATGATTGTATTTTAAAATTTATTTCAATTAGAAATAAACCACTTATTCTAGTTAATAAATGATATAATAAAATATTTAACTCAACCTTACTCTTTAGGAATAAACAAGAAAATAAGAAAAGGCATAAGAAAATTTTACAAGGTTCATACTCAAGGTGGGTTCCTACTTCTTATTGCATTTGACTCCTACTAAGCCACAAATTGTCCACTAGATTGGTATAATATAATATAAGTGGATATGCCACAAATCATCCCATATACTAGTTCATAATAATACCACTATAACTTTCAAAATATCCTAATGGATACAATGAATTATAAAATATATGAAAGTTCAATTGAAGCTTCAGGTTCTTCTACAACAAAAGATGATATTCTCCACATGTATTCAGAATACTCAGGACAACATGCTCACTTGTTGCAGTATATGATTTAGATTTACTTCTCAAATATAAATATCAAATCTAATTCACTGGATTCTTGAGTTTAAGTAGATATAAATCATGAAATCTAAAAAACACACACCCTAACAAATTTCTCTTCTCAAAATCTTTGTCACTCTATCTTTGTCCATCTCACTCTGATGGACCACACAACTTATTTTCTTATTCCCTAATCTTACCATCTTATCAGAATTGATATTCTAAAATGGTATTATATTTAAGAGTATTAAATAGATCCCATTGAAATCAGTATCCATCAAAGTAAAACTATGAATACTTTAAGGTTTCTTGTAAAAATCATAATTATATATTTCCCATTTTTGGTTTCCCACTACTTTAATTTAACAAAACCATAAATTAAACCATGTTAAGTGACTTTTCAGATCCCTTTAATCTTATATGACCAAAATTACCTAATATAAAGATATTCATTGTATCAGTTTCTTATTCTTTCTCAAGATACAATAGCATCGGTTGATAAAACCATATTTTTCATTTTTTGTTTCTTAAATCAACTTAATGATTATCAATATTCCATTTTATTTTAAATAGCTTGTGATATTTACTGTATTACTGATATTTTCATTTAAAAATAATCTCAATAAGTCATATTTCATTATTTCTCAATTAGTATGTGATTTAGAATCTTAATACCAATAAAAAATCTTCACAATAACATTCCATATATAATATATATAGCTTCTTCTCGAATATATTTAACTTCAAGAAATATAGAAAATTTTAGACATTCCAACTTGGATCTTCAAAAAAATAATAAAAAAGTTTTATTTTTAAAATCTCACATGAATAATCTTAAATCACATTTTCTATTTTATTTTTTTCCATTGAATATTGGTTCTTTCATTTTTGGGTTTGATATCATTAGAAAATTCTATTTCTAGAAACTTGAGTTTTAACCCACCAGAAACTTAGAATTTTTCTAAGTATTGAATCTTTATACAGGTCACTCAAAGTCTTATTCCTAGTGAATACTTATGATTAAGTTCATATATTGGCTCAAAGAATTAAGTTCAATTCTTCAAATGTTTGTGGTTAGACACTCGAATCATTAATATTAACACCAAATACTTATGATTAGAGAGTTAAAGTATTATGATCAACACCAAATTCTTACACTCAAGGATAAATAATTATACTTAACTATAAAATACATATGTTTAATATAGAATCCTTACAATTGGTACCTTTTAAATTTTCTCAATTTGTCTAGATTTTTAGAATGACTTGAAAAATTCTCCTTGATGTCTCTATCCCTTTTCAACTATCTAAAAAAAACATCTCAAACACTTCCAATGATACTTAATCAAGGTTGAAAATAAATTCAAAAAAACAAACAGCTTCATTAAAAAATCCAAGGTCACTTCACTTATGAGAGAATTGGGTTGAATTAACTAATTTTACATCAAGAGAAGTACCCCTCACTATAATTATTGTATCTTATAGAAAGGTGTTGAGGAAATCCACATCAGTATTTTAGGATTGGGAAGTCTAGTCAATGGATTTAGGAGTTGTAAGCCCATAATTAGAAAGACCACCTAATTAAATACATTTGAGTAGTTGACCAGGTCCCTATTTGGGTAATGAGAAAGGGAAATATGGATCCTATCCATTAGAATTTACATTCAATAAGACATTTTTAATCCTATGGTGAGGGATATTAGGACTTGATAAAATAGTGGAATACTTAATAATAAATTAAAATTATTTTTCTTACATATTTTGGTGGTCAAATAAAGTACTAAATATCTATTTTTATATCATTTTAGAAAAATATTAAATTTATTTAAATTTATATACTTGTGATCAATACTAGAGAAGAAAATATTCTCTATAGTAGTAACTTCTAAAAGTGGTATAAGTGATTGCACATTATACTATGCTAAGAATGGAATCTTTATGTGCTAGAGGCCCACATTCCTGATTTTCTTGATAAGGAGGTGATTTATAAGAATATATCTATATATTATAATCACATGGATGATGAGTTAGATGTTTAGTGTGTAATGTTATAATCTAGGACTAGTAAACTTTAAAAGTCACACAAAACCATGGATGCATACACTATGCTCACCCATCTCCTGGATCTTTATCAAGGTATGTCTAGACAAGAGTGGTATGAGATTTAAAAGTCTCTATTTATGAGAAATCTTAGAGAGTATATGAATACTATTCCTTATGTAGTTAAGGTGATTAGATAAATTGAGTTACTCAAGATTATTGGGTTTAAGCTACTTGAATAATTGATCAAAAATTTCATACTTACATCACTCCCTTAGAGTCTCACTAGATTTTTTGTGTATTTTAATATGAAAAATATTAATAAGTCTCTCCTAGATCTCCTAAATATCATTCTATAGGTAGATAAGGATATAAAGAGTGAAAATAATTATGTTTTTAAGGTGAATAAGAGGAAGGGAAAGGTGAAAGGCCCTAGGGCCGACATCATGTTTAAGGAATCTATGAAAAGACCCTATAATATAAGGAAGATAAATGAGAAATAAAGGGAACTGGGTGCCATATATTTCATATGTGTAAACAAGGGACACTATAAGAAGAACTGAACCATGAAGAAAAGAAAGGGTAAGCTTCAAGTGCATTCATTATCGAGTGAAATCTATCTGTTTCTATAAATTCAATATTAAATACAACTTGTGGTGATCACATGTGTATCCAATTACAAGAACAAAGTATATTTAGAATAGATTCATAAGGTGAGGTGTATCTATGTTCCACTAATGGATCTAAGTTTTCCATAGTTTCTATTAGATACTACCAACTCACAACGTTGACTATAATGATCTTGGTTTTAAAGAACTATTATTATGTTCCATTTGCCACTAAAAAATATTCCTATATCCACTCTTGATACAAATGGTTTTATTTTCAAATATGGAAATAAAAATTTGTTTCTTTTATAAATATATCATATTCTATGGTATGGAACACATAAATAACGTCCTTTATGTATTGGATTACAAAAACCAAGTAATGGAAATCAACACTGAATCTAGTTCACATGAATCATATCACACCAAAATATGAAATCACGACTTAGGTCATTAAAATTAAAAGTGCTTGACTAAATTGTACCTTTTACAAATTAAATGAATAAACAAATGAAAATTTGAATTATCATGGTAAAAATATAAAGAAAATTTATTTATACTATGGTAGAGAATATCTTAACCAATAGTTCATTGATTATTTATGGGAGTTTAGGATTGTATCCCAAATCACTTCATAACACCATAATTTAATAGTGTAAGTGAAAAGAGTAACCACACCTTGTTGGACATGGGGAGATCAGTGATGAGTTGTGTAATTATTCTATTATCCTTTTGGGTATATAGATAGAAACATACACACTACACTAAGTGATAATGAAATATGAAAACATCATTTCATATGAAATTTGGTGTGGGAGGAAATATGTGATGTATAACTTATGTTTATAAGTATTTTAAGTATTTGTTAAATACTCTTCATGTAATAAACTCTCATCTCGAGGAGCAATGTGTATATTTATAGTACACCCTAAGGAAACAAGGTGTTATTACTTATACGACCCATCAGATAAAGAGTTTATAGTGGAAGTACACACTATACTCCTTGAGAGTGATAACATATCCAAAAGTGATATTTAGATTGTGATATACTTCAATAAAGTTGAGTCTCAAGATACACAAGGGTTGGCATAGGAACAGATTCTACAAGGCCCCATGGAGGATGATGTTCCAATGATACAAAAACTATATAGGAGTACAAGAGAGGTTAGACAATATTAAAGATATAATTTTCTTATCATCAGGGATGGTGACTCATTATTAGTTGATAATAATGACCCTCTAACCAAAAAATAAGTAGTAGGTGGCAAAAAAGCTATACAATTCTAAGAATCCATGAATTCAGAGATGGATTCCATATACCAAAACCTTGTATGGATTTTGGTAGATCCTTACATAGAAGAAAATACCATTATTTGGAAATGGTTATTCAAGGAGAAACCATACATGGATAGAAAATTTAGTACCTTTAAGGAATGTTTGGTTGCAAAATTGTTTAAATAACTTTAAAGAATCAACTATGAGGAAACTTTTCACTTGTTTCTGTAATTAAATACCTTATAATTATACTTTCCATAATTTCTTACCATTACTATGATATTTAGAAGATGGATATTAATATATATTTACTTAAGAGGAACCATCAGGAATATGTTTATATGACACAACCAGAAGGGCTTTTGACTCTAAAGTATTCCAATATGGTATAAAAATTACATTTATCCATTTATGGATTAAATAAAGAATCTAGGTTATGGAAAATTCTCTTTGATAAATCCATAATGGAATTTTATTTCATAAATAATGAATGTGAGCCTTATGTCTATAAGTGTTTTAGTGGGAGTATGATCATTTCTATAATAGTATATTCTAATGACATACTACTAGTCTTAGAGTCCATTAACACATGGTTAAACACCTGTTTCTACATAAATAACTTAATTAAAGTACAATATAACATTATTAATCTAAGAGTCTTCTTGGACTAAGTCAAGGTATGTACATTGACATGATACTAAATATATTTGGTATGGAACAATCCTGTAGGGGATTGTTTCCTTATGTCACATGATATATATATCTCTAAGAAAATATTACCTTCAACACATGAGGAGAGACAAGGGATATTAAGGTTCCCATATGAATATGTGGTAAGTTAAATCATGCATGTTATGCTATATACTGGGATAGATGTTGTATATTTATTAACCATAGTAAACATATATCAATCTGATCTAGGAGACCACTAATGGATGAAATACAAGACTATTATAAAGTACCTTAGGTGTACTAAGGATATATTCCTAATTTATGGAGGATATGAGGAAATAGTCATTATGGGATTTACATATGATAGTTTCTAAATAGATCAATATTATTTGAAATCACAATTGAGATATATCTTCACTCTCAATATAGGTGTTATGAGCAGGAAGAGATCAAAGAAATTCATAGTCACTAATTCTATAGAAGAGTTTGAGTATATTGAAACTTCTGATATATATAGTGAAATGGTTTAGATATAAAACATCATCCAAGAGCTTGAAATGGTGGCAAACAATAAAGAACCCATCACACTATACTATGATAATACAGAATTGGTGGATCTTGAAAAGGATCCAAGGTCACATTAGTGGAAAAATCACATACTTTATAAGTATCATCTCTTAAAGAACTTTTCTCAGGGAGGTGTCACTGAAATAAGGAGAGTTATTTTGGAATACAACATAGTGGGCATGTTTAATGAATAAAAATGTAAGTAGAAGCACAAAAATCATATGAGGGATAGTATAATAAAAGTAGTTATCATTTGTCTCTAGTCTAAGTCAGATTCTGTTAGATTTAGTTCCCTTGAATAAATTAATTTATAATTCTAATTTCCTATATATTTATAGATTTTAACATTAATAAACACCTTATCACATATTTATTTCTATTCTATTTAACTTTAATTTTATAATGTCCTTGAGTATTTATTGCATTGAAAAGGTCATGGTAGTTCTCAACTATGATGAGAACCTTGAAATGTTATGAAAATACTCTTAAACTTGATTCCTATAGTTGTATGACATCTTTTTATAGGACATAGATTATATAGATGATTAATTGTGAGTACTCTTAAGTAGACGAGACTTCATCTCATAGAGTTTTCACTTGGTAATCTTCAATACTAAATATTACGAGGAGAGACCTACTAGTAGGAATTCATTTTTTTTGTATCATTATATATCCCTATTTATGAACATGTTTAATTATACTCATAATTTAATATTGTTATTAAAACATATCATAACTTTCATAATTTAATGTACTGACCAAAACTATGATGCCATATTTTTATGGGAAGTGGGGTATATTGGGTGCATCTTGAATGGTATATTATTAATGAATAATTTTAGGAAGGTTTTTTTTATCTTCCATATTTATGGGAGTTTATATCACTTCCATTTGATTGAAATGAAACCATTTAAGTAAATTCCATGGATATTGTGTATTGAAGAGTTCATTTCAGGAAGTCAAAGAAAGATGTATCAAGTATATTGGTTGATGACATGAGTACATAACCTTCTTGACGAGGCATTGATACAAAGATGTTATATTGCACCATGAATATTTGTATGTGGTATTTTGTTATTATGACATTAACTTCTTTATTTATTGGTGTATTTATGTGTTTATAGATATTAATGTTGGACTTTAGGAAAACCCACGTAATTCCATTGAGGAAGATGATTAGAGGGTCACACACTTAGTGTTTCCATTTAACTCAATAAAATTATATTTTAATTTAATTATTGGAAGAAATTTTATTCTCTAGACTTAGGAATAAAATTTATTCAACACTTATTAATCTCATATATACAATCACTATTTTATGTGAGTTGAATTTTAAAATAAATATCTATTCATAAGACTGCGAATATTATAATTATTTATTCAACAAATGAATAATATTTATTATTCAAGGTTTGGTAAATGTAGAGGATGAAATGAGAACAATGTTAACAGGTTTTGTGGAAATGATATATTAATTATCATTTAAATAAATATTAATTTAATTAAATAAATAATTTTTATTTTATCCACGAGTTATGAAAACATAAATAAAATAATAATAATAATATTATTATTATTAGACATTTGGTTCTATAAGGATTAAGATATTAACTAAGGGACTTTGTGAAATTACCTACCCTCTAACCCTAGCCCTCTTTATACCTAATTATATCAATTCTAGAGATATATGGAAATTATTTTGTTGTACACAATGATTTCCTCTCTAGAGAATTATCTAAATGAAGAAATTATCTAGGGTTTCTCTTAAGACTGATATAAATATTCCACCATCTCATATAATCTAAAGAATGAGAGAAAAAGAATAAATCCTTTGATCTTTAAGGATTGTTTGGAAATCAAAGGAAGCAATAAAAAACGACTGGTACCTCCATACTAGTAGCTAAAGTACCATTGGAGATGCTTCATGATCAATGGAACACATATGGATCACCACTAAAGGGATTATATCCTTGGATACTCATAGTTAAATAATGATAAACCTTATAAGGGGTTTTTGATATCAATATCTTATCCAAATAAATACTATAGGACCACTGCAATTTATTATTGATCAGATTAATTATAAATTTAACGTGAAAGATCATCTCTTTGGTTCAAGAAATTTATGTCAATTTCATAAAAAATATATATCAGTCATAATTATTATTCATCATGCACATTTATAATAATTCATCGATTACAACAAAATACAAGTTGATCATGACCACAAAAATTACTTCCACTATGCCTAAAACCTAAAAGGAATATGGTGATGTTATTTTTGTGGAGTATAACCAATGTGTCCCAAACCAAATTAAATATTTGTGTACTTTATTTCTTGATTTATTTCATCACATGTTCTATTTGTAGAATAAAAGGACCAGTTAGGTTCCATTGAGAGGGGGGGGGGGGGTGATTTGGTGATACCATCATTTTAAAAATTCTCTTTTAATTAAACATATTGAAATTTGTTCAGGTTCTCGATCCACTCAATATAAACTCTCAACATTTCCTTGAGTGTAATTGTAGTGAAAGAGAAATAAGTACACAATACTTATAAGATTATACATAAAAGTGTACTCATTTCCAAGTTGGTCAGACACACCAATATGTATTTTCCACTATAATCTATTTATCAATTATAGTATTTCAGGAGGAAACTGGTTATACACCCCAATAATTGGTCCTCTAGTTGATCATGGTTATACCCCCTAGTGATCCAAATATTCTTCCTCGATTGGTTATACCACCCAACCATATTATCTTTTCCTTGAGCCTATTCAAAAACTAGTTATAACCCCCAGTCATAAGCTCCTTATTATTCTTGATGATCTATTGTAGGATGATCTCTTGATCTTCCTCCACAAGCTTACTAGGTCTGACTTTCTTGTGTTATTCCTTAAGAACTTCAATAATTATGGTCTTGAGAATCACCTTCTCTATTTGATACAAATATGTATCGGGTTATCAAAATGATCTTGTAGTTATTTTATTATATATTTATCATCTACATTCACAATTTATTCATAACAAAAGAAATAACTCTGCATGTGATAATATCTCATTATTACATGATTTAAAATCCATCATTATTTTCTCATTTTAAATCATAATTTAAACGTGTTATATATAAACCATTTTCCTCATTTAAAATATGAATACCCAATGGATGTTAGGTATTTATATCCTCACTTAAATACCCTATATTATTCTCTAGGTATTTATTCACGTATGATTATTTCAAATACCCAAGGGGTTCAGGTATATACTTGTTCTTCACATGGTGTATTCTTTTAGAATACCTACAACACATCACACAGCCTCATCTCATTCATGTATCTACTTTAAATATTCCCAAGATTCTTATTCCTCATGTGACATCACATCATTCATGGACTTCATTTTAATACCCAAAGGAATCTTGTTTCCTTCATTATTTCTCACATGGAAACAAAACACTGCATCTCAGCTATTTCTTTACATTGTGAAAAAATTCCCAAAGACTATATATTATCCATTATTAATATTGTATATTCCCTATTTTAATACCTTTAGAATAAATCATAATATCACATGGCCTCATTATCATTTCTAGCAAAATGTTGGACTCTGGATATTTAATATCACAATGAACTAGATTCTCGAATGTGGTTGTTATTCATTTTCTCCTTGAATGTATACTCATACAAGTGAAACAATATGAATTTATTTTTATCATATCTATGAATTTATTAATATTTAACTTAATTCGAAGGATTTTATTTATTTAGTGATATCACGACTCAGGATCCTTATGTTCATACATGGAGGTGCATGAATGTCCTCTGAAATGAAAAATTCAGACTCACTTGAATTTCATAAGGTTAATAAATCCTTTATTTATGTCAACTCAGATTTGGTTATTGATCCTTATAGATATTAAATAGTAGATTACCATATGATTAAAAACCCTCAAACAAGGGACAAGGAACATGAAGACAACCTTGATCGAATGACCCATAACAACACCATTGAAAATATCCCAAAAATGTATATAACATTTTAAACATGGGAATAGTATAACCCTTTCTTGTCCCACATCACCCTGAAATTCAGTTTATCACTTCCATATATATCACTTTATTTTTTTAGTTCTTCGATCCAACAATAGGGTTCATCACCCATAACACTCTCCACACACTTGGGACTCACAGGTCGTGCCTACCTGCATGGACCCACCTTCCCACCTACGTGCTCTCACCCATGCATATCCCAACTAGACCATTGTGGCCTACCATGAACTCTAGTGATAAATGTGGGAACTATGTTTTCTCATGATTATATGAGCTCTCTAGGTCTCCATACTTTCCCACCTAAGTAGTGTTTTTCATGGGTACTTGATTGGATCATTGGTTGGTGTAACATACCACCCCATCTCATTGGATTGAGAGGGTGGAGGAATGATACTTGGATTTAAGTGATGTTCCCAAGGTGCTAAAGGCTAGTTATAAATGTTGAGGACTTCAAGAATAAATTGGGGAACGATTTTTCCCTTGAGATACAACCAACCAACCAAATAGTCCACTGAAAAAAAACTATATGATGAATGACAATAAAACAACCAACCCATACATTACCATAAGACAACCAAAAATTCCACAATAATTTACAAGAACCAATACAACCAAACACAATATCAGAGTACCATGTGAAAGACTAAACAAGAGACCCAAAATAAACCAAGACACACTCCACGGCTCCCCACCAAGCTCTATGTTCCAAGCACCACCTCATCTACAAAGCGTCACTACAAACCACTAGCCATGAGATGCCTTACCTTTACCTATGACCCAGAATACAACATCTGCAAAAGCACCCAAGTGCCAAATCAGGGGGTGAGTACTAATACTTAGTAGGTTTTCCCTATATTAATTCCCTACACATGCCACTAGGATGAAACTGTTAGCACATTATATAAAAATGTTTATATAAAACATTAAATAGTGCAACAACTTACAAAATGCCAAATATACCCTTACCAAGCCATGAAAAAAAGGAAATCCAAAAAATTACATAAGCCATATCTCCATCACACATTATCATAACAATTTCCATCTTTTCAAAGAAACACACAACAATAAACCATTACTGTGGGACTTCCACCCATACCATTCACCCCCATTCCCAACTAGTGGTGCTTCTCGACCACTATTCAATATGGTGGTTCTTCCGACTACTATCCATCACTTTTTATAGTGAGACTCCCTGCCCACTTTCACATCTAATTTCAACAAGACATAACCAAACATATCCTACCAAGGCCACAAAAACATGCAAATAACCATTTCCATAACATGCCACACCACTTTAATAAATCCCCTATTTATTGAAACCAATATTAAACCATTTTCCATGCCAAAACCCCGATTCAATAAAATAACCTCTTTATTAATTTTATTTTCATAAACCATTTCCTTGAACTAATCCAGGAAAAAGATTTAAAATGTACATTTTAAAATTTAACAACAAGAACATTCAACCGTAAAACCCCTTTTCCCTAAAAATTCACAAAACATGACCAAAGGTATTTATAACCAATTTCACACATCAAAATCACAATTAATTTCTAGCCAAAAAAAAATTAATTTTAACAAAAACCACTAGTTCTAACCATGTGGAGTCTAGAGAGAATCCACCTACCTTTAGGGTTCTGATGAATTCGACCGACAAGCAACCACACTTCAAATCCAATGAACACACCACCAAAACCATCCTAGATCCCATTCCCTAACATCCACAAGCCTTAAAATCAACACCCAAGGAATCCAAAACCCTAGATCTACATGAAACTAATGTAGATCTAGAAAACAAATAAAGAGGGGAGAGAAGACCTAGAGAATACCAAAGAGAAACCAAGGAGAGAGACTTAATCAAGAGTAACCACCTTGAAACCCCTTCAATTTGATTCCAAAATGTGTGGGAGAGCACCTCAAACCTTTGAGAACCCAAAATCCTGAGTGAGGCTCGAGTGGGAGAATGTTTGGAGTGAAATGAGGCACCCCGAGGGAGCTCGGATTTGGAAACCCTATTTTAAGTGGCTACACAGTTAGCCTGAATGGTTTGGAGAAGCATGCGATAACCGTGCACATGCCACTGCCTCGAGATAAGGGGTCTACACAGTTGACTCGCATGGTTTGAAAAACCATGCGCAGGCCATGTGAAGCCCACTGTCCCCCCTGCATGGTTTCCTAGAGAACCTGCACGGTTTCCCCTAACCGTGCTCAAACCATGGACCCTTAGAAAAACCTCCAAACTTATTTAAAACCATTCAAAACTTCCCCAATCTCTTCTCAACTCATCCCAATAACTTTAAAAACATAAAAAGATATAAATAAAGGCTACATACCACAAAATGGGGGTGTATATTCTCCCCACCATTGGAATTTCCTTTCTTGGATAGTAGAGAACCATTTCTTTGCCGAAATAGATTAGGCCATTGCTTGAACATATATTTATCCCACTCCTAATTCTCCTCCTAAATCTAACCATGATTCCAAAAAACATGAACTAAACTGATTATTTTACCATAAAAGACTTTCTTTTGCCTATCCACAATCCACACTAGCACGTGCACCAAGGAAGCATCTAGTTCTAGCTCAACATGATCCCAATGAATCACATGGTCATGATCTAGATGATACTTTTTCAACTATGACACATGAAACACATTGTGCATTGAACTAAACTATGGTGGAAAATCCAAACGATAAGCCACATATCCAATCTGCTCAAGTATCTCAAAATGCCCAATATACCTTGGAGATAACTTACCCTGCTTCCCAAACCGATGATGTACCAACATATGAGAGATTCTAAAAAACACATGATCACCCACCTCGAATGACAAAGGTCATAAAAGATGGTCCACATACGATTTCTAATGACATTGATATGTCTTCACACTCTTCCTTATCAACTTGATTTTATACACAGTATCTTGGACAAGGTTCGGTCTGATCATCGAAGTCTTATCCATTTCCACCCAATATAGTGGAGAATGGCACAGACTCCCATATAATTCCTCAAATGAAGTCATATATATTGAATCCTGATAGCTATTATTATAGGATAACTCCACCAATGGTAAGTGCTCCTCCCATGAACCACCAAAATCCATCACAAAATGCCTCAATATATCCTCCAAAGTTTGTATCATCCTCTCAAATTGGCCATCCCTCTACAGATGATACGCCATGATCATATTCAACTGTGTTCCAAGGGATTTCTATAAGGATTTTCCAAAACAAGATGTGAAACTCAGATCTCTATATGATACAGTCGAAATTGGAACACCATGCCTCTTTTCAACCTCCTGGATATAGATTTTGGACAGATCCTCCACCATATGGGATTCATGAATCAGAATGAAATGGGACGACTTTGTGAGTCGATCTATAGTCACCCGTATAGAATTGTGCTTTCGGATTTTTCTTGGGAGACCCATCACAAAATCCATTTCTATATGCTCCCATTTCCATACTGGGATAGGTAAAGAGTACAATATGCCTGCTGGCTGCTGATGCTTTTCCTTGACTTGCTGACAAGTCAAGCCTCTCGAGACAAACCCAACCACATCCCTTTTCATACCATCCCACCAAAACTACATTTTCTGAATTTTAGGATGAACAACCCACCTAGAATGAGGATAATCCCCAAGAAGTTCCTACCAAAAATCCATTGGTACCACAATCCGATTATGAAAACACAAGATTGAATTCCTATTTAGTTCCTAGTTATCAATGGTCTCCCCACCATTGAGGTTCGACCTTATCTCCATACATTTAGAATTAGATGCCTGTGCCTCTTTAAGAAAACCATCCAAGTCAGGAACCAACGAAACTGGATAGAAGACCACTCTATCACCCCAACCCTCACATTCCAACCACATGTCAGCTATGACTGACATCAACTACCACTGATTCAATACCTATTTCACCACTTGAGAATATGATCTTCTACTTAATGCATTCGCCACCTAATTTCCCTTACCCGGTGTTTACATTAAGTCAAAATCAAACATCTAGAGATATTCCATCCATCTATTTTGACTCAGGTTCAAATATCTTTGTGAGAAGATATGATTTAATCTCTTGTGGTTGGTAAAAACTGTAAATTTATCACCGAAGAGACAATGACACCACATCTTTAAAGCATGAACCACTACTGACAACTCCAAATCAAGTTTTGGGTAGTTCTTCTCATGAAACCTCAATTGTCATTATCCATATGCAACCACATGATCCCCCTGCATGAGAACACACCCCAAACCCGATCTAGATGCATCACAATACACCACATACCCTTTCCTTGGTTATGGAAAAACCAATATTGGTGCTGAAGCATGGAGACCCTTTAACTATTCAAAGAATTTCTGGCACTACTCATCCCATTGAAATGGGATATTTTTCCTTGTCAAAGCTGTCATCAGCAAATCCAATCATGAGAAATCATGAAAAAAATGTCGATAATACCCAACTAGACTAAGGAAGATCCATATCTCGAAAACATTCTTCGGCGGTTTCCATGATACAACAACCACTTTCTTTTCTAGATCAGCTGAAACACCCCTGTCAGAAATAACATGGCCAAGGAAATATACCTCCTGTTTCTAGAAGTCACTATTTGAAAATTTGGCATAAAACCGATGATCCCTCAAGATCCCCAACACTATCTCCATGTGCTACTCATGCTCCAACCTTATCCTCAAATACACTAGTATATCATCAAAAAATACTACCATAAAAGAATCCATATATCTCTGAAATATCTGATTCATCAATGCTAAGAACACTGCTGGTGCATTCTTTATACCAAAGGGCATAACCACATACTCTTAATGGAAATATCTACTTCTAAAAGCTATTTTCAGAATATCCTCCTTCCTCACCTGAAATTCATGATACCTTGACCTCAAGTCAATCTTGGAGAACCACTAAGATCCCCTCAACTAGTCAAAAAAATCATCAATGCATGGAAGTGGATATCGGTTCTTTATCATAACCTGATTAACTCTACGATAATTATCACAGATCCACAAGGTTCCAATTTCCTTTTTAACAAACAAAACTGGCACTTCCCATAGAGAGGCGCTAGTCTAGATGAACCCTTTGTTTTATAACTCTTCCGACATCACCTTTAATTCCCACAATTCTGCTGGTGCCATTTGTTAAGACATAAGTGAGATAGGACTAGTCCCTAGAAGTATATCAATCATAAACTCCACTTTTATCATAGGTGAAAACCTGGATAATTATATAGGAAATAAATCCGTAAAATGATCCAAAACTACTTTAAGAATACTCTTCTCCACACCTTTCACTGATGACAATGACAAGGCCATTAATTAATATGAGATTATGCCAACAGTTGGTGTCAAAAAATTTGTTTCACCCCGCCTTGCACTCTTCTCCCCTCTAAAGAGATGTCTAACACCATCTTCCATCACAAAACTAACCGTTCACGCATAGCAATCGATGTGGGTTTTAAACATTTCCAACCAATCCATTCCGATGATTATATCATAAGCATCCATCTCAAGCACTGAGAAATCCCACATCAATTAAATGATGTCTATAACTAATAAACATGCTCTACAAAGGAAGGATCAACAGTCTCTTTCACCTAGAAGAGTTTGAAGTTTCAAAATAGAAGGAATAATTTCCACTGTTAATCCAAAAAAACAAATGATGCGAGAAGCAATAAAAGAATGCGAAGCACCCATAACAAATAAATATCTTATCAACGTTGAATTTAAAAGAACCCTACCTTGCAATGTGGATGGTCTTGATAGATCATCCATCACCTCCTGCTCAGCTCCAAAAAATTGCTTACTTTACACACTCTACTCTTTATTACCCTGCTAAGGCATCATGGTATTCCAAGAATCACCATGACCTACTTTAATTTTCTCCTGAGGGGTATGCTGCTGCCCTCATCCCATCAAGGCATAAGACCCCTACTACCCCTGAGGAGTGTCACAAACAACTAACCTCAGAGAATTCTAACAATAATGTTGCAGATTCCCCATATGCTTCCAATTATGATATGCTCAATGTTGTTCCATAAAATCCCACTTGATGTGGCTCATAGAACCACATTGAAAACATCCTGACTTGATCTAAGGTATTGGAGGAAGATTCACCGATCCTTTCGTCAGATTCTGAGCCATACTCCAACCCTGGAAATAAGTGTCTCTCTTCTGCTTGAAGCCAGCATTCGAGTTCCCACCATTTCCCATGGGTAACAACATACTTCTCCCACAAATATCCCCCACAAGATCCAGCTCAATGACTGTACCTTAGTAAACCATTTCTGTGTAATCATCTATACACATCATCTCTATCTTGGAATTAATTTTATGGTTTAACCTAGCTTTAAAAATTCATGCCTTGAATGATGTACTACCTACCACCTCAGGTGTAAACTACACTACGTTCATAAACTTAGCTATATATTCCATCACAAAGATATTCCCTTGCTTCAAATTGAATTAATCCATTGTACGCTGAATCCTAAACGTATGAGGGTAGAATTATTTATTAAAAAATTCCTCAAACCCCTTGCATGTCACACTTTGGTCCGTCCCAGCTTGGATTGCCAGCTCTCACCATTGAAGGGAAAGATATTACAATATATACGTGGATAGTTTCACTTTCAGCTCTGTCAGTGTTCCCAAGAATTCAAATATTCTATTTGTTCTGTTCAGCCAAGATTAATCCCTTTTTGGCTTTGAATCACCCCTAAACATGGGTGGATTATGGCTTTGAAACTGAACCACATGATCCACATGCCTTGGTTCCTCTACTTTATTCACACTTCCTAATTCTTGGAAAGCTTTAACTATACTCTGAACTAGCTGCTGGTTCACCTGGGGCTCAGGTGCAACCACATTTTTAGAAACTTCCTCTAGTTGGTCTCTACGACGCCTACTCAGTGCCATTTCTATCAACACAAAACAACCTTATGTCTCACTCCCTTAACAAGAAAGGGTGTACAATTTTCAAATTCAATTACCTAACAACTATCACAACTAGGATTTACACAAGTTTACATTTCCCATATTGCACTATTTTGAAAAATCCACCATGTTTTGAAAATCAACCCATTCTTAAAATACCACCAGTTTCCATCTTTCAAATCCTTCCATTTTGAAACAAAATCCACACATTCATATCACACCGTAATTAATTATACCCTAAGGAAATATTCATCCTAGTGGGAAGTCATTTCTACCATGCATGTCATGCTCATCTCATTGGCTACACCCACGACAATGAGATATCCAATTCCTATAAGTGTCTCTAAACACTTATGTACCCAACTCCCTAGTAACTTGAAGTTTAAAATAAAAGGGTTAGCTACATCCTTTTATTATATACATTCCACGTTCTGAAAATCCAACATCTTTCTACCATCCTGACTCAAGGAATAGGCCAAGTTCGAATGTCAACACCAAGGCCAAAAATCAATGCCAAGGATCGAACAACTGTTCTCACTTGAAATCCAATGACCGAACAAACTGATACCACTTG
The DNA here is from genome assembly GCA_963277665.1 of Viscum album. NCBI lineage: Eukaryota > Viridiplantae > Streptophyta > Magnoliopsida > Santalales > Viscaceae > Viscum > Viscum album. The sequence continues at coordinate 325,359,748 of OY728127.1, forward strand.
TAACATCCAGCCCCATCTCATTGTCTTAAGAGGGTGGAGGAATGCTACTTGGCCTTAAGTGATGTTCTCAAGGTGCCAATGGCTAGCAATAAATGCCGAGGGATTTGAGAATAAATTTGGGAATGATTTTCCCTTGAGATAAAAACAACCAACCAAACAATCCACTAATAACAAACTATATTATGCATGTCAACAAAACAACCAAGCCCATACATTACCATAAGAAAACCGACAATTCCACAAGAATTACCAAGAACCAATAAAACCAAACACAATATCAGAGTACCATGTGGAAGAATAAACAAGAGACCCAAAATAAACCAAGACACACTCCCCACCTCCCCACCAAGATCCATTATCAAAGAATCACCACATATCCAAAGAATCACTATGAACCACTAGCCATGAGATGCCTTAACTTTACCTATGTCCCAGAATACAACATCTATAAAAGTACCCAAGTGCCAAAGTAGGGGGTGAGTATAAATACTCAGTAGGTTTTCCCCAAACGACTTCTCTACACATGACAATAGGATGAAACCAATAGCACCTTATATAAAAAAGGTTATATAAAACATTAAATAGTGAAACAACTTACGACATGCCAAACATACCCTTAATAAGCCATGACAAAAAAGGAAATCCACAAAATTCCATAAGCAATATCCCCATAATGCATTAACACAAAAATTTCCATATTTGAAAAGTAACACACAACAATCAACCATTACAGTGGGACTTCCTCCCATCCCATTCACCCCATTCCCAATTAGCGGTGCTTCCCAACCACTATTCAATATAGTGGTTCTTCTGACCACTTTCCATCAACTTTTATAGTGAGACTCCCCACTCACTTTCACATATCATTTCAACAAGCGAAAACCAAACATATAACCCAACAAGGCCACAACAACATGCAAATAAACATTTACATAACATGCCAAATCACTTCAATAAATCACCCATTTATTGAAACCACCCTTAAACCATTTTCCATGCCAAAACCCCGATTCAAAAAAACAACCTCTTTATTGAAAACCATTTTCATAAACCATTTCCTTGACCCAATCCAAGCAAAAAAATTTAAAATCTACATTTTAAAATTTAACAACAAGAACATTCAACCGTAAAACCCATTTTCCCCAAAAATCTACAAAACATGACCAAAGGGATTTCTAACCAATTTATCACATCAAAATCACAATTAATTTCAAGATAAAAAAATTAATTGTAACCAAAACCACTAATTCTAACCAAGTGGAGTCGAGAGAGAAGCCACTTACCTTTAGGGTTCTGATAAATTCAACCCACAAGCAACCATGCCCCAAATCCAGTGAACGCACCACTAAAACCATTCTAGATCCCCTTCCCTAATATCTACATGGATTAAAATCAACGCCCAATGTATCAACAACCCTAGATATACATGTAACAGATGTAGATCTAGAAAACCAAGAAAAAGGGGAGAGAATACCAAGAGAAAACCAAAGAGAAACCAAGAGGAGAGATTTATCCAAGAGAAACCACCTTTAAACCACCTTGAAACCCCTTCAATTTGCTTCCAAAATGTGTGGGAGAGCACCTAAAACCTTTGAGAACCCAAAATCCTGAGTGAGGATCGAGTGGGAGAATGTTTGGAGTGAAATGAGGCACCCATGGGGGAGAATAGATTTAAAAACCCTATTTTAATTGGTTTCATAGTTTGGAAAACCGTGTACAGGCCGTGTGAAGCCCATTATCTCCCCCTAAACGGTTTCCTAGAGAACCTGCATGGTTTCCCCTAACCGTTCTCAAACTGTAAACTGTTAGAAAAGATTCCAATTTTTTTTAAAACCATTAAAAACTCTCCCAACCTCTTCCCAACTCATCCCAAGAACCTGAAACACATAAAAAGGCATAAAAAATGCTACATACCTCAAATCGGGGGTGCTACAGTTGGCCTCTTTTTTAACACAAGGATGACCAATTTTTTTTCCAAATCCTTAAAAGTTCCATGGGATTCTTAATATAAAAATATAATCCAACATACTCATCAAATATTCTTTAAATAGAATTAATTCAATATATATATATATATATATTTCATGTCCTTATTACTCCTTCATAAAATTAATTTTTTCATGGAAATATTAAAATTCTAATGCAAATAAATATTTTCACAGCCTTCTTCAACTTGTTGAAAATATAGAAGAAGTATTGAAATTTCTTTTCACATGTATTTTTTATTGAATAATTGTTCAATAAATAATCACAATTAACATGTAGAATTTTTCAATAATGAAAAAAAATCCATGAAATGAATCTATAATAAATCCCCAAGAATCACCACTTCATCATCAATTTCACCAATCAAATATTGACACATCATCAACAAAAATTTCAACACTTTGTCTCAATAATCTCCCCTATTGGATTTTTTTTCAATATCTCTTCACATGATAAAATTAAATACATGTGATCAAATTATTGTACACCTTTTTGATAATCAAATTCAAAGGATAATTGGGGTTATGTAATCTCATATTTCTTCTAAAAAATAATCATATATTATTTTAAAAGAAAGAAATGATATCACATGGTACTTTTAAAAGAGCCTTTAGTTAATGAAATCCAAGTCTACGTGGGATAACTTGGTTCATAAAATTATATAGAAATAATCAAGGTTTTCTAAACATTCCATAAAATAATCACATGTGAAATCATGCTCAAATATTCTCTAATGTCAAGATAAGGGTTACAAATAATCAGATTTATCAAAGAAATGTAAAATCCTAAACTCACTTTAACAAACACATTAGAATGTTTCTTTGAACAAGAATAAATACCCCTTTTCTAATTCTTACATCAACGACGAACTCCCCCTTTAAAGAATACAATTAAGAATAGAGATGAGAATATGATTGGCATAACTCAAATATCATAAAATACCCCCTCAAGGGATGTAATCATTGATCATCATGAAAACCGATGAACACCATGATGAACAACACTTATAATTAAATTAACTACATATGAGATCAAAATATTAAAAAAAAAGGATTGAGGATAAACCTCTGGTTTATTTAGAGGACACATTCAATATGAGAGTTTTCTCTCATCCTTGATTTCTACTTCTTTCCGAGATCATCATGGGATTATCTTTCTTTATTCTTGAAAGTATTTAGAGAATATGTTTATATTTTATTCCTATTAATTGGTTCCTCATGTGGAATGACTTTCTCTACATTCTTCATAGATATAACAACCTCTTGTTTTTACTTCCAGATTTGTTTTCTTTTCCTCCAAGAGTGTTGTTGTGAGTGCTCATATCTTGGTGATTGATACACCCTTTATTGTGGTTTATTTTTATTATATAAAACATTGAACCTATTTTCTAGATTAATATGTATTTTTCAGTATAAGATATTTCCTTCTAAGTCATAGGAGTTGTGTGTATACATACAGATTCATTACCCTTCCATGAATTCCTCCAAGTTCAATTATTTTCTATATAACTGAGGTTGGAATAGATGAAAAATTTACCAAAAAATTCATACATAATGTGGTCTCTTCTTTATTGAGATATTGGAATAGTTGGAGTTCTTATAACATATTTGGGTTTGTTGGATTCTAAACATATAATCATGATGATCCCATATATTCTACAGTAAAATCACTATGATGATTCCATCTTTTGTGGAACTAAAATTCCATATTTTTTATGGGATACTTTACTTTCAAATTTCAGATATGGGTTCCTCCTTGTTTCTATAAATGTTGAGGTATCTTTTGGAGGTATATTCATCTTATCTTTAGATGTGTTTATCTTATCCTCAAGGTATCTTATTTTAAATATTTCTCTTTTAACTGACTAATAATTTCTTTCATATTTGAAGCTACATCCATACTTGATTGTATTATTTATTTAAGTTAGGATTTAAGAGATATGATTATATTATTCAATTATTTATCCATGGAAATTTTCATTAGAATATCTTGAAAAATCTATTCTATCATATCAATTTATCCTTTATCTCAGTTCCTATTTTCTTTGTTTTAATATTAAAGGCCACTTATTATCTTATCAATATTTTATTTTCCATGGAAAAATATTTTACCATAAAATATTAAAATTGATGAATGATTTTCCATTGGTATTTTTTGTCATTGAATGAGAACCACTTGGAATAAAAACTGGATGTCATGGCCTAATCTTTATCATAATTACATTTTTTTTAATCTCCAAGACTGGGTCTAAAATTTCACATTATTTCTCCAAACAAGGGTTAGAATCAAAAATAAAATTAGGTTCAAATTTTACCTTGAATTGAGAGTAAAACTTCTAGGATGGATTCTTCTTCTTCTTCTCATGAAAGTAAATGGGATTTATTTCATATCTAAATTTACTAAATGATAAGGATAAATAAAATTTCTATTTTATACTCATTGTATTCTTATTTTGGAATTTATTTCCTTATTCACATTATGCTCTTTAAACTTTCTTACAATAAGGGTTGTGATATCATTTAAGTCCTTATCAAATTAAATCTTCACAACTACTTGGATCTTTATAGTTAACCTGATCTGATACCATTATAGAATCTAAGGACTATTTAGGTTTCACTGATAGGGTGGTGAATCAATGGTTCCCTTGTTTTATAAATTATATATTAATTAAACCTCTTGAGATGTGTTCATATTCTCAACACACTCAATATAAACTCACAATCTTACCTTAAGTGAAGTTGTAATAAAAGAGAGAGTATCACACCATGTTTATAAGGTTTTAAATAAAATCCTACTCCTTTCCATATTATTTAGACACCCCAAAATGTATTCTCCACTATTATATTATTATCAATTATAGTGTTTCAAGAAACCACTAGTTATAAACCCTAGTAATCGATCCTCTATTTAATCCTTGTTATACCCCTAGTGATCTAACCCTTCTTCCATGATTGTCTATACCTCCAATTTTTTTCTCTTCTCCTTGAGCTTCTCTAGAAACCAGTTATACCCCACTTTCAAAATCTCCTTATTATTCTTGATGACCACTATAGTATGATATATTTATATTCTTCCATGAGTTTTCTAGGTCTTACTTTCTCATGTACTTCCTTAAGAACTTTAGAAATGATGGTCTAAATGCTCACATTATCTCTTTTATATAAATATGTATCGAGTTATCAAAATTATCTTGTAATTATTCTCTTCCATCTTTATCATCTGCATTCAAAATTTATCCACAATAAAAGAAATAATTTTTCATTTCATAATATCTCATTATTAAATATTTTAAAATCCCTCATTGTTTTCTCATTTTAAATCATCATTTAAATGTGTTATGAATAACACATTTCTTACTCATTTAAAATATGAATACTTGATGGATATTATGTACTCATCCCCTAACTTAAATACCCCATATTATTCTACTATTATTTATTCATGCATGATCATTTCAAATATATGAGGGGTTCGGGTATATACTTCTTCTTCATGAGGTGTATCCTTTTATAATACCTACAACTCATCACAAAACCTCATATCTTGCATGTATCTCCTCTAAATATTCCCAAACTATTTGTTCCTCATGTGGCATTTCATCATGAAAGGCCTTTATTTTAATACCTGAAGGAATCAGGTTTCCATCATTATTTATCATGCAGAAACTAAACATCACATCTCACCTACTTCTTTACACTGTAAAAAAAAATCTTAAAGACTTAGTAGTATCTATTCATCATATGGTATAATCCCTATTTGAATAACCATGGAATAACTCATCATATCATGCATCCTCATTATCATTTATCATAGAATACAAGACTCTTGATATGTAATATCATGAATTCATGCATTGTATTCTCAAATGTGAATGTTATTCCTTTTCTAATTTAATGTATATTTATGAACGTGAAACTATATGAATTTATTATTTCAATAATATCTATTAATTTATCAACCTTTAACTTTGTACAAAGGTTTTTCTTTATTCAGTGACATCATGGCTCAAGATCCTTCTATTCATGCATGGTAGTGCATGAATATCATGTGAAATGAATTCTCCAGACTTGCATAGATATCAGACGGTCAACATGGACTTTATTTATGTTGTTGAAGCTTTGGTACTTGATACTCATATATCATAAATAGAAGATTACCACATGATAAAAAACCCTTAAACATGGGAAGAAGAAGACAATGTAAACCTCGATCAAATGACCTAGATCAACATAATCAGACAACTCTCAAAATTTCCAAAATATTTTAAGTATAGGAACAATAACACACTTTCTTATCCAACATCACCATGACCTTCAGTAAAGTGCTTCCATATACATTACTCCATTCCACTAGCAGTTAGATAAGACAATATGGTTCAAAAACCAACAACACACTATACACACTTAAGCCTCACAGGTCGTGCTTTCCAATGTTGGGCCACCCATGTAAGCTCACCCGTGTGTGTACCTACTAGCCTATTATGGCCTACCACACACACCTACACTTCATGTGGGAGTTATGGTTCCTCCTGCCTCCATGGACAATCCAGTTCAACCTGACTTCCCACCTAATTAGTGGTTTTCATGGGTCCTTAGAAAGCTTATTGGTTGGCCAATTTTTTAACATAAGGTTGAACAAAAATGTTTTCCAAGTCCTTCAAAGTTCCATAAGTTTCTTAATATAAATATAAAATCCGATATAATCATCAAATATTCTTAAAATAAATTTGATGAAATATATATATATTTTTTATGGCCCTATTACTCCTTCATACAATTAATTTTTGCATGTAAAATTTAAAATTCTCATGAAAATAAATATTTTCATGGTCTTCTTCAACTTATCATGCATGTCTTGAAATTCCTTTTACACATGTCTTTGATATTGAATACTGGTTCAATCAATTATCATAATTAATATGGGTAATTATTTAATCATTACATCTAATTACATAAAATTAATCCATAAAAAGTATCCAAGCATCACCGCTTCATCATCAACTTCACGAAACACATATTAACACATTATTGAAAACAATTTCAACAATTGGTATCAATGATATTTCCCTTTTTTTATCATCATTTTTTATCTTAAATTTATCAAACTATTTATGAACTATAATCTTGTAATCATTACATGGTCTTATGTGTGCGTAAGGAAGTATATGTGCGATTCTCATTAATTATTGGTATCATAGCTTCATGCATATGATAATGGAATCTAGTAAATATGAAATTGATAAATTAAATGGTGGAAATTGTTTTAATTTATTGTAAATCAATATGAGAGTGTTGTTAGTCCAAAAAGGGATACACAATGTATTTAATGGCCCCAAGAAATCTCATGTAAGTCTATTTTTTGATAGAAAGACTAGGGATACTATCTTTGTTTTCCCTACCACCATTTTAATAAAGGAGAACAGTTCTTTGATATTATCCTTGGATGATAAGTTTCTATGATAGGTAGTGTATTAAACCTCTATTGATGGAATTTGGTTTAAGTTAGAACAATTATATATGAAAACTTCATTGGTAAGTTGCTTTCATAAGAAGACAAAATTATCTACATTCAAGATGAATCCTTGAATTTTAATTAAGGAACATCTTGGAAAGTTTAATAAAATCATGATAAAATTTTCCAATATCAATGTTAGTGTAGAAAATTGGAACCAAGACATTATACTTTTATCCACCTTAGATATCTCTTATGAACAACTTCTTGATGTTATGATGTTCAGAAGAGACTCCTTAACCTTAGAGGAAGTCAAATTTACCTTGATTTACCATGATTTTCATAAAAAAGATAAGGTTAAGTCTAAAGCTAAAGGTTTGAGTGTTAGAGGTCATTTTGAGTTTTAGGGGAAGAAGAAAGGTAAGAGTAAGTAGGGCAGAAGTACGCACAACCAATCTAGAGAAAATTATTCTAAATCTAATCCTAGAGATATTACCTACTATCATTGTAGAAAACTATGTCATGTAAGACTAAGTTACCTAAATTGAAGTCTCATGAGCCTTATAAACAATATAGTGATCACTATATATTTTTAGATTAAGGATATGAGAGAGATGAATTGTTGATAGTGTCCCAAGATTCACTTATTTTCGAGTGGGTTTTGAAATCAGGTTATTTTTTCCATATGTTCCTAGATAGGAGTTCATTTTATGAGATGACATAGGGAGGTGAAGGAGATGTTTTTTAGGGAAAAAATAATAGATTTCACATAATGGTTAGATTTTTTTATGTTATAACTCTCTTAACATTTTATTATCACATTTTTAGATGGAATATAGGTTCCATATTTTCAAATGAATCTCATTTCATTAGGTGTTTTAGATCATAGAGGATTTTCCTCCAAATCTAAGTCCAGTTTTCTTAAAATCTATAAGGATTATTATATAGTTATTAATGGTTACTTAGTCAATGTTTTATATGTTTTTAATGTAAATACCTATACTAAGCATTTGGGAAGAACCTATATCACCAAAAATGACAATACCACGCTTTGTTATAGAAGGATAGATGATATGAGTGTTAAAGCCGTATAGGAGTTGAGTAAGCATGGGATTCTTACCTAAGTTACACCAAGAAAATTTCTCTTTTGTGAAGACATTTTCATGTTATGTCTAAAAGATACATTTTTTTTCCAATCAAGTTTTTAAGAAAATCACCCACTTGAGTATGTTCACTTAGATTTGTGGCGATCTACTAGATTTACCTCCCATGGTGGAGGATATTATTTTGAGACATTCATATATTATTTATTTATAAAAGTATAGATTTATATATTTTAAAATAAATATGTTTTCTTTGAGGTCTTTAATACATGGAAATCCTCTATGAAAAATAAATATGGAAGAAAATTGAAGGCCGTAAGGAATGATAATGGGAATGTTTACTATGTCTATTTAATTATATAGGAATGAGTGAATTATGAGGCACCAAACTTTGTGTCATACTAATTTTTAAAACATTTTAGATAACTACATACACCAAACCATTCTTGATTTAGTTTTTAGCATGGTTTCATTTTTGGTATTGACCATGTATTTTTGGGTTGAGGATGTCACTATAATAATTAGCTTGATTTATCAGTGTATCTCATCTACTAATGACTTCAAAAATTCATAAGAACTTTAGAGTATCCAACCCTTATACTGTAGAAATATTAGAGTATTTGGATATAGTACCCATGCTCATGTAAAGACTTAGAATATTTTTCCTATGGATGTGTCTTCATAGGTTACCCAAAGGAGGTTAAAGGGTATAAAACTTGAGTTTATAAATAAATATTTTAGAATTGTATTGATAGATGGGATGTGGATTTTCATGAGTCTTTTCCTCTTAGAGTCAAACCTCCCACTGATGATAGTAGTGATACTTCACAGAAGAGGGATGTTAAGATTGATCCTACTATTCATAATGAGTTTCTTATGAAGACTTATACACCCATGTGTTATCCTAAACTAGGGCCTCGTTTTGAATATGATAATACATTGAACAATGAAGCTCCGAGTGATCTTAAAAATTATCATCTCTCTAGAGATAGTTTAAGGAGAGTGATTAAAATTTATTCCATTTATAGGCATGCTGATATGGTTTATTTTTCTTTACATGTTTCCTAGGATCTTGATAGTGAGGATCCCCTCAGCTACAAGCATGATGTTAATGAAAACAACTCTAAGAACAGGATTGATTCCATAGAAGATGAGATGGAATAACTTAGAAAGAACCAGACATGGTCCATTGTAAATAAACTACTCAATTCCATGGTGATTGGCTATAAATGGATCTATAAAGTAAGATAATACTATAGGAAATAAAAGTAAATAATATTCCTTATTAGTGGCTAAATGTTTCCTTCAAAGAGAGGGGGTGTATTATACTGAATTTTTTTCTCATATAGTCAATAAATTTTCTATAATACTCTTTTTTTCTTTTACTAACTATTATATATATATATATATATAAAATATTAGTGTCAAAATAACTTTCTTTCATGGTGATTTAGATTAAAAATTATTCATGAAATAATATACTAGTTTTGAACATGAATTTAAATCTAACCAAGTTTTTTTTTATAAAATAAATCTCTTTATGAATTAAATAAGAATATAAAAAATGTTATAGAAAATTTAATTCATTCATATTTTAGAATTATTTCAAAATAAGTGGAGTTTATACATGTTTTTTACTTAAAATATATTATAAATTTCATGCTTTATTTTGGTATGTATATTGAAAACATGTTTCTCATATTTAGTAATATGAAATTGATCACCAATGTAAAAATATAACTGAATTATCATTTTGAATTTAAATATTTGGGTTTTTGTAATCTGATTTTGGGTATGAAAATCATTAGGGATAAAAAGAATAAGTTTCTTTAATTGTATCAATATGTTTATATGCTTAAGATATATTTTTGATGCATTGAAACCTATTAGTATTACATTTGGTCAACATTTCAAAATATCATTGTCTCAATCTTCAACCACTATAGTTGATATTGAATATATGAGTAGAGTTTCATATGACAATATTGTAAGTATCATTATATAGGTTATGATTTGTACCAGACCAGATATAGCCTTCTCTATGTGTACTTTGAGTAAATTCATGGGAAATATGGTTAAGACACACTGTCATGATCTCAAGTGGATATTGAAGTACATGTAGTGACTTGAGTTTTTCTATGTAATAATATGTAATATTTATAGGAATATTTCCAAATCCAAGTGTTGAGTCAGTGTGAGATTTTGGGGCCAGGAGAGCCTTGGTGTAGTTGTGACAACCGGGTCCTGGTGACAGCACATCCACCCCGCCTTAACATGGTCATCGGGTCCTGGCTCACCAGGTACCACTAGTTTCCCCCGCAGACATGTGGGGCCCACCCCAGGGTCCACCCACATGCCCGAACGGGTCATCTGACTAAAGATAGTCCCCACAGGCCAACACATGTCCTTTCCAGTGTGCTTTGTCCTCACTCACACACACCCTGGGAAACTTCCCAGAGGGTCACCCATCCTGATCACTACTCCAGGCCAAACATGCTTAACTGTGGAGTTTGTTGTTTACTTTACAAGGAAATGCCTTCCCTTTACTGAGATTTACTCCTTGGTGCTAGTCGCCAGCCCCTGGCCTATGGAAGGCGGGCTTGGGGTAGTCACGGCATGGGCCCCGAGGACGGGTCGTGACAAATTGGTATCAAAGGAGTTCGGTTCTACCGCAGACTCTGATCTTTCTTTTATGTGAAGCAATAGTGATAAGCCTATTGGGTGTGGTTATCAGTCCAGAGAGTCCAGTGTTGGTGCGGCGGCCGACGTATCCGTACACCAGGACCCTGACTTCTGATTTCCGACTTAATGCACGAAAACATTGATTGCATGTGTGTTACAAGTTTTCTTTGTGATTACTTTATGTCAGCTCACCAGGTATACTATTCTGACCGTGGCGCACCTGTTTCTTTTCAGGATGGCCCCACGACGGAATCCAGCTAGGGTTCCGAGAGTTGTACGTGACGACAGCCAGCCGAGCGATGAGGCCTTAGTACAGGGCCCTTTGACAGCTGAGGCACCGACGATACCTCTACCTGCCGAGCCACCGATGCTTCCAGCCCCAGCCGCTGACGATGCACGTCGCCTTAGTGCACTGCATGAGTTCCAGCTCCAGCGACCGCCCAGGTTCCGTGGGGAGACGGACACCTATGCAGCTGAGGACTGGATGGAGGCAGTGGTACGAGTTTTCCAGTTAGTGAGGACACCAGCAGACCTCATGGTGATCCTCGCAGCGAGCCTACTGCACGCAGCAGCGGGCCGATGGTGGAGCTTGATGCTCCAGGTGCACGATGAGGCATATCTTCTCTGGATTGACTTTGAGAGCCTCTTCCGCTCATAGTTCGTCCCAGCCACCCTCCATGCGATGCGCATACAGGAGCTTCTTCAGCTGCGGCAGGGCAGCTTGACAGTTGCCCTGTACTCGGTGAGATTTACCGATCTCTCGTGCTACTCGACTGACATGGTAAGGGACCCGTTCTTCAAGGCCCGGACCTTTGAGCAGGGCTTGAGGCATGAGATCAGGGCATCACTGATCTCCCTCAACATTCCGACTCAGGCAGGAGTACTGGAGCGAGCCCTTTTGATCGAGAGCTTTCTTGCTGAGCCTTCTTCAGCAGCGAGACCTACCGCAGGGCGGCAGGTAGTAGAGTCTTCCGCAGCAGGCAGCCGACGGATGACTCATGGGTCCAGGTAGACCAGACCCTCCGGCAGACGACCCCAGGACACTGGCTCAGCGGTGCGGGGCACACAGCGTGGAGCCAGTCTTTCGAGAGGCAGACAGTGCTACACATGCGGCGGGCAGGGCCACATGGCTCGTGACTGCCCGACCCACCGTGCCGAGGAGTAGCAGACGGTTGAGGGGCCACCCAGCCAGAGGCATAGGGTCAACCGTGGTGGTCCGTAGGGAGGAGGTGGATGAGGCAGATGAGCTGGCCGAGCAGCAGGTGGTGGGAAATGCTTTGAGGCTCTACCACCACCACCACCACCAGGAGGTCCACCCCAAAAACAGGGAGCTGGCGGGCAGAGACAGGCACAGCTCCAGGCAGCGGAGGCCTACGACCACGGCGCGCCCGAGATGATTCGAGGTATGATCTATGTCTATTACACCCTTGCTACAGTTATTATAGACACAGGAGCGAGTCACTCATTCATAGCCGCTGACCTTGTTCGGAGCTCGGAGATTCCGACAGAGCGGTTGACTTGATCCTTACGGCTAGAGACTCCTACAGGAGAAGACTCGACGATTACGCACTGGTGCCGGTAGTGTGAGCTTACTATAGGAGGCGAGAGATTTAGCTGGGATTTTCTTGTTGCGGCGTCGAGGCCTTACGACGTCATCTTGGGCATGGATTGGTTATCTACAGTTCATGCTCAGATTGACTGTATTAGGCGCAAGGTGCGATGTGTACGCATCGACGGGAGCAGGTTCACCTTCACCGGCGAGAAGGGAGCCTTCGCAGCACAGGATGGAATTCCGCAGAGGAGAGGACAACCCATCACTCATCAGTTGGCTAGCCTCATCCTAGGAGCAGTTGACGTGCGAAGTCCTAGTTTTCCTGCAGTGGTGGATCAGTATACGGACGTCTTTCCCAACGATGTTCCAGGGCTACCTCCTCGCAGAGAATTAGACTTTTATGGTGATCTGTACCCCAGGACAGCCCCGATATCCACTCCAGCATATCAGATGGACCCCGCTGAGCTTCGAGAGCTACGGGTACAGTTGGAGGACTTACAGGGCAAGGGATTCATCCGACCCAGTGTTTCACCCTGGCTTCCCGATATTGTTCGCCAAGAAGGCGGACGGGATCTTGCGACTTTGTGTCGACTATCATCACCTGAACCAGGTGACGGTGAGGAACAAGTATCCAATACCAAGGATTGATGACCTCTTCGATCAGCTCAAGGGATAACGGTGTTTCTCAAAGATAGACCTCAGGTCTGGCTATCATCAGATCAGAGTTCGAGACGAGGATGTGCAGAAGACGACCTTCAGATGTCGGTATGGCCACTATGAGTTCTTGGTTATGCCATTTGGCATAACCAATGCTCTAGAGGTGTTCATGGGCCTCATGAACATGATCTTTCATCCATAACTTGATCGATTTGTCGTAGTCTTCATCGACGACATTTTGATATACTCAACGACTGAGGAGGAGCACGCCTACCACTTACGGGTTGTACTAGACACAATCTGAGAGCACCAACCTTATGGAAAGATCTCGAAGTGTCAGTTTTGGATACGTGAGGTACACTTCTTGGGGCACGTCATTTCTGAGGCGGGAGTTGCGGTGGATCCCGTGAAGATCGAGACAGTGTTAGCTTGAGAGCCACCCAAGAGCGTGACGGAGGTGCAGAGTTTCTTGGGACTATCTGGATACTATCGAAGATTTGTGCCAGACTTCTCCAGAGTTGCGGAACCACTATCAGCTTTGAAAAAGAAGGGGAAACCCTTTGTGTGGTCTGACAGATGTCAGCAGAGCTTCTAGGAGCGGAGACAGAGATTGAACAATGCACCTATCTTGAGGTTGCCTGAGGAGGGAGTAGGGTACGTAGTCTACTGCGATGCATCAGGGACCGGACTCGGATGTGTCCTGATGCAGGAGCGGGCAGTGATCGCATATGGATCACGTCAGTTGAGGCCGCATGAGTAGAACTACGCCACCCATGACCTGGAGTTAGCAGTAGTGGTCTTCGCCCTAAAGACATGGAGACACTATCTGATGGGCGAGCGCTTTACAGTCTTTTCTGACCATCAGAGTCTCAGGTACATCTTCTCGCAGAAGGACCTGAACCTAAGACAGCGGCGATGGCTCGAGTTCCTCCAGGACTATGACTTTGAGATAGTCTATACTCCTGGGAAGGGGAACGTGGTAGCCGATGCTCTTAGAAGGAGGACGGGCATTCAACTACTTGAGGAGGCGACAGAGTAGCTAGCCGCTTTGCAGATATCCTTTGTGGATAGAGATGGAGAAGCCTTCCTTCCGTCTCTCACAGTCACTCCTCCACTACTGCAGCGGGTCAGAGAGGCACAGTGTGGAGATGCCGACTGTGAGACGCGGCGTACGCAGTTATCCTCAGGACAGGCACCTGATGGCTTCTCCTTTGAAGCAGAGCACGAAATCCTTTTCAAAGGACGTACCTTGGTACCAGTCTCTTTACGGGAGGAAGTGCTGAGAGAGTTTCACACTTCTCCCTTAGCGGTACATCCCGGAGTGGTGAAGATGTACAAGGATCTCAGACGACAGCACTGGTGGCCAGGCATGAAGAAGGCTGCGGTAGAGTTTGTTTCTCGATGCCTCACCTGCCAGCAGGTAAAGGCAGAGCATCAGGTACCAGTAGGCTTGGTACATCCCTTAGAGGTCCCGGAGTGGAAGTGGGACGGGATATCTATGGAATTCGTGACTGTAATTCCACGCACTTCCAGAGGTCACGACTCCATTTGGGTGATTGTCGACCAACTCACCAAGTCAGCTCACTTCTTACCCATCAGAGAGCAGGGCTCAGTGGAGAGATTGGGACATCTCTACGTTCAGAAGATTGTACAAATTCACGGTGTGCCATCATCTATCGTCTCTGATCGAGATGCTCATTTTACTTCCCAGCTTTGGAAGGGGTTGTAGGAGGCGTTCGAGACACAACTACGTCTGAGCACTACCTTTCACCCTCAGACGGATGGTCAGACGGAGAGGACCATTCAGATTCTCGAGGACATGCTCCGTGCATGTGTCCTCAACTTTGGTCACAGCTGGGAGGACCACCTACCCTTGGTGGAGTTTGCGTACAACAATAGGTACCACTCCACCATCAGGATGGCACCTTACGAGGCGTTGTACGGGAGACCTTGCAGATCTCCTTTGTGCTGGACAGACCCTGGGGAGTCAGCACTTGTGGGACCAGAGATGGTCTGGGCCACGACAGAGAAGGTCCAGGTCATCCAGGAGAGGATGAGGACAGCTCAGAGCCGGCGAAAGTCTTATGCTGACAGGAGGCAGAGGCCACTAGAGTTCGATGATGGTGACCACATCTTCTTGCGTGTCTCACCTCAACGTGGATTACAGAGATTTGGCCGAGGCGGCAAGTTGTCTCCATGCTTCATCGGACCATTCCAGGTCCTCAGCAGGATTGGCGAGGTGGCTTATCACCTAGCTCTACCACCTCAGTTGCACCAGGTGCACGACGTCTTCCACGTATCTCAGTTGAGGAGATACGTGCACGACCCGATGCATATCATTGACCATGGGGAGCTGGACGTTGATGATGGGGCGACTTTTGCGGAGGTCCCGGTGGAGATCGAGGATCGACAGGAGCGGGTCCTACGTGGACAATGGATTCCTCTAGTACGCATCAGATGGTAGCACGAGAACCTCCAGGAGAGCACTTGGGAGCGGGAGGCTCAGATGTGTTCTCAGTACCCACATTTCTTTCCCTAGTTTTTGATGTATCTTTACGGGGACGTAAAGCCCTGAGGTGGGAGTGATGTAAAGACCCGTAAATTTCAAGGAATTTTTTTCTCTCTTAATTTTCTTTGGAATTTTACAAGAACTCAGTTTCTGACGGCACGTGATTCCGAGGCCCGGTGTGCCCGGAATCATTTTCCAAAGTTTGGATCGGGTACGTTCAGTGAACGAACGAGCAGGTTTTTCTAACTTTTGAACTGGTGCTCAGAATCGAATTCCAAGGGCACCAATGGAATCACAGCACTGATATTTTCTTAGAAACGCCTCTTCTAGAGTTTCCTTTTCTTGGGTGTGTTTTTTTAAATTTTTTTGGGCTTAAGCTAAGAAATAAAATAACGTGGTACGGCAAACTTTATTTTATTTCACTTAAAGACGCTTAAAAGCCACTTTAAGCTGCTTAACCTGAGTTGAAGCGGATAGGGTGGAACCCAAAATATCCTACCCTCTCGGTAGGATATTTGTGACGTGGGGCCCGCATGAGCCCCACCGTTTCTTTTCCGCTATGTAACGCACCCGCAAAAACCCCTATTAAACGAAGTCAAATGACGCGTTTTCTAATTTCATAACTCCCCTATTAATTGGGCAGTTAATTCATTGAAATTAATTCTATGAATTAATTTGTTCGTTTCTTAACCTGTATTCAAACTGTTGGCATATTAATAAAATAAGACCAACACACCTTTCTTCTGGGATGCGATTTTTTGAGAGGATTTGGAGATTCTGTGCCTTCAACCTCCTTCGCGAAGAACGCGAAGAACGCAAAGAACTCCGGCCTCCGAAGAAGGGTGACGAATAACGCCCGACCCCCGGAGATCGACCCGACACCGACGCTTCTTCCACGATGTTATTTCCCCACGACAAATCTTCGATCAACTGCTTGAGGTAGGAGATTTAAAATCTTTTAAATTCCTTTGTGGTTTTTATCCTCGACATGGATTTAATTGTTATAATTAAATCCATGTGTTTCTTTAACCCTCAGAGATTTTCGACACGACGCCCTTCTGCGACGACGCGACGCCCTTCCACGACGCGAAGATCACCTCCTACCGTGACGGTCAATTCCGCGAAGAACTCGCATCCGACGGTGACGGCGAGGTAGGGAATTTATTTGAGAATAATATTTTATTCCTATGGTTGTTTCTTTCTAAAACAAAGAGCCCTAATCAAAGTGAAATTTTAATTTATTAAAATTATCTTGTTATGTTTTCATGTGTTTATTTTTTTCCCGATTGTTATCACCTAACGCGGAGGGTGCGGGCCAAACAAACACGGCCTGACAACCCTCCGCAGTTCTTCGTTGATGTGCGGAACGGAGGACGATGACAAAACGGGCCGCAAAGACGATTTGTTGATTCCGCAGTGAAGAACGGGACCCGGGAGGAGCTACGATGCAGACAGAAATGGAATCGGACCACCGGAGCAACTCTGGTGGCCGCGGAATCCACCGACGGCGCGGGTCGTCGGCGCGACGGCCGACCAGACTCGCGACCACGTGAGTCCGGTGAGACACGGGACGCGGCTCTGCTGCGTCCGCTGACCAAGCACGGCCCCACGCGGGGCCGCGGCTCCTCTTCCCGCTGGGGCAGCACGCCCCGCGGCTCCCCTTGCTCGGCCGTTCGGCCGAGCCGAGCCGAGCCGACCCGCCGGCTGGGTCGCGCCCAGGCCGGGCCGGGTCACGTCCAACCCGGTCGGGCCCGGACCCGGGTCGGGTCGACCCGGTTCGGGCCGACCCAGGGGGGGGGGGGGTCGGGCCGGGTCTGTTCGGGCCCAGACCCCCGTTTCTAGACCTTTTTGGTCTTTTTCTCATAACTTGAGCTACGAGCCTCCGAACAACATGCCGTTAGTGGCGATGCGATCCTTGGATCGAGACGGTCATTTCGGTATATCATACTCAAGGTTTCGGAATACTTTGGGTTCAGCCGGGTTGGTTCGTACATGAAACCAACTAGGCCCTCGGAGCGGAAACGCTCATATCTTGAGCTTCGGAGGTCCGATTGATGTACCGTAGACTTTGTTGAATTCCTCTAGGTGAGACAGATCTTTTGGTATACTCCGCTCGAGGTTTGGACACAGGTGGAGTACGGTCAAGTTGGTTTTGCCTTAAAAACCAACCGGGCCCCTGGGACGAAAAAACCAATAACTCTCAGACCGGGCGTCCGATTGACGCGCCATCTGCGACGTTGAGTTCCCGTTGATGATACGGAACTTTTGGATACATCAAATCTAGACTATGTGTCAGTTGATGTATCAGCAACTCGGCTCGTGGAGCGGACCCTCCCGAATGAGCTTGCTGTGTGCGGGAACCCTAGAGCTGGCTGCGACTGCTACTGTGACGACGACGACTGTGCATAGATCTTCAGTGGATTCGACGACGACGACTACAACACTCAGCGATCCTTTGTGGGTCAGTGCTACCGATCCTGTGTGGGTCCGATCCTGTGTGGGTCAGCGCTCAGCGGTCCTGTGTGGGCCAGCGCCTACATATCCTGTGTGGGTCCGATCCTGTGTGGGTCTTTGCGGGGGTTAGTTACCTATCGATCCTGTGTGGGTCAAATCTTGTGTGGGTCATTGCGGGAGTTAGTTACCTATCAATCCTTTGTGGGTCAGATCCTTTGTGGGTCATTGCGGGGATTAGTACCTATCGATCCTTTGTGGGTCCGACGGCTTAGATGAATCAGTGGCAATATCTGGTCATCTTTATCGTCATTCAAAGAAGTATTCCTGTGTGAGCTGAATCCTGTTTTGCTTTCCTGTGTGAGCTGAATCCTGTTTACTTTCCTTTGTGGATTGTGTTGTTCTATCCTGTGTGGATTTATGTTTTTCTTTCCTATGTGGACTGGGTTGTACTTGAGCTTGGATGTTGGAGCCGAACGAGAATTGATGACTTATGTATATGTATGGGCATATACCTAAGCCGTGTTGGATGTTACTTCGTGATTGTATCTTTTCTTTGTGGTTTATCCTTTGTGGATTTTGGGAGACCTTCGGGGGTCTCGGGGTCCCTACTGAGTAGCTTATACTCACCCCTACATGGGCTATGCCCGCACTACGTTGTATTGGTTGCAGACGACGGACATCGCTGATCATGGTGGAGGCTTGCGGAGCAGGACGGTACCTGGAGGTGGACCACTGGGCGGGACGTACTCAGAGCGGTCGGCTGGACCCGAGGAGCAGTGGAGGCTTTCTGTA
This sequence comes from Viscum album, assembly GCA_963277665.1. Lineage (NCBI taxonomy): Eukaryota > Viridiplantae > Streptophyta > Magnoliopsida > Santalales > Viscaceae > Viscum > Viscum album. The sequence continues at coordinate 325,378,934 of OY728127.1, forward strand.
CCCACCCTTCAGGTGGGACTTCCAGTGGACAGCTCGACGTTGCGGCTTTAATTTTCAGTTTTTGTTTTCCCTTTCGAGTTGTACTTTACTTTCAGTTTGGGTTTGTATTCTGGCCCACTTACTTTTCGCACTTACTGTTGTACCAGTTTTTACTTAGTGTTTACTTCTGCCTTCTTACTCTGTGGTGTTTGTTGTTTACTTTACAAGGCAATGTCTTCCCTTTACCGGGATTTACGCCTTGGTGCTAGTCGCCAGCCCCTGGCCTATAGAAGGCGGGCTTGGGGTAGTCACGGTACGGGCCCCGAGGACGGGTCGTGATAGTAGTGGTATTAAAAATATTAAATATATTTTATAATGTGCATGAATTTTAATTATAAACATGGAATAAATCTTGAGTGGTGACTCAGATATGAAATCTGAGGCCACAATTGAGTTCAAAATATAGTGTTTACCCTCAGTGCGATATAAAATTTGTTGATGTCAGGTGCTCGATTGAGGGAACATTGGTGGGAGAGTTGATGACGTTAGTTTATTAAAATAAAATAATATCCTTTCCCACCCCTTCTCATGTGTAGAAAATATAGAGGAGGAGACCCCCCTTGAGCGACAGATGACCCAAGGATGAACCGAGGTGATTAGGTGTTGATGATCTCTATTTTTAATGTCGTTCATCACCAGATCATGCTACAACAGACCCCGAGCATTGTTTTGAACCTAAAATTTCAATTTTTTCCATGAGGTAGAAATATTTTAGTTTTAAGTAATGATATCAATTTTTATGGGTTGTTTTAAGGTTTTAGAGCCCTTTGAAGACTACTAAGGACCCCATGGGGGTTGATTTGTGGGTTTTGGTAGAAACCAGGGTGTTTTGGGTGGATCACATGGAATTCCTCTTCATAATTTCCGATCACATAGAATATAGTAAAGGAGAACACACCATGTGTTCTTCCTATTCAAGGAATATGACTTTTGTGGACAATATGCCGTGTACCAGGGGTACACACCATGTAGTGAGCCCTGATTGTGCGATTGTGGGTTATTTCTAGACACGCCATGTCAAGGTACATGTTTTTGTGGAATTACATGACCAGGAGACATAGACATGGGGTTATATATACAATTATAGGTTGAGTATATGACCAAGAGGCCAATAAGTCATAACACACCATTTATCAAAGATACACGTGATGTTGAAGACACAACTGGTCTGGTCGTGTGGCGAAGGAAAATGCTAGGGGCTCAAGTGTGGTGAGACATACTGTGTACACCATGTAAGCTCACATAGATATCAAAGCAATTAAGTAGAGGACATGGATAGGTTTTTAGGCATGGTCACACACCTTGTGGACCAAAGTACACGTTATGTACTATTCTTGGGAACTTCCACATAGAATATCTATTTTTTTGGGATTCAGATTCAGGAATTATAGTACCCTATCCTAACTATTTTTCTACATAGAACATGCTGAAAACCTTTGTATTGGATTGCGAGAAATGATGTGGTGTGATTTAAGCATGATGCTAAAATAGCAGTGCTTGACCTTGGGTAGTGATCAGGGTGGATCACTGGAGCAATCTTTAAATCTATACCTTTCCATGTCATGCTAGGATATAGGTCACCTAGAATATTTAGGCTAGTAGAGTGGTGATCCCATACTATCAGAGCATGGGTCCCCTACTCATGGCAGTGTTGTGACATGAGACATGGAAATAATGACACTCCTTTCAACGATTATTGACCGATTCTAGAGATCAGTTTGGTTTACCAGAGAGAGATGTTGGGACCAGTACTCCCCTATCATACCAGGGTGTGAGGTCCCCTTACCTCTTGGATCAGTAGAGACAAAATTCCACCACAATGGGCACATGTCCTCTATCTTTGATGTAGTTCTATCAGGGTCATTACTCACTTTTAATATCAGTGTGTGGGTCCCCCATATCATTTGTGTTGATGGATATGAATCGCCATTATCATATCAGGGTGCATTCCCTCCATAATCGTTGTGTAGATAGATTTAGTTCTCCCTTATCTTACTTGGGTGAAAGTCTTTTATCCATGGAGACGATACTCCCCTATCTCACCAGGGTGCAGGTTCTCCAAATTCAATGTCCAATTAGAGTTAGTACTATCATGACCCAACCCATGCTAGGGCTTGAGCCGCAACTTTCCCAAGCCCACCTCCATAGGCTAGGGGGTGTCTATAAGCACTGAAGGACCAACAAACTTGGTGAATCCTTTTCCAAAGAACCTGGATACATGCACATAACCAAATCAATGCAAAAGTGTATATGGAAAGTAGAAAAGATAAAACACTACTATAAAATAAACCAAGCATGCATGAACCTCTAAACAACACAAAATTATGGTAGTATAAACTAAAAGAAAAGGGAAAAAATACACATCCAACTAGAAATATGTAGCAACCTAAAACAAATAGAAAAGAGTAAATATCTGAAAGATCCCAACTTTTGTATTCCAAACTATGACCACCATATGTGGTCCAAGAACCTAGTACCTCTAAGCTCCTCTCAATTCACGATCAACCTATATGTCATCTGTAAAATAAATGAAATGTGTGTGAAAAGATATTGAAGGATTGATATATACATACCTAGTAGAACACCCCAAAATGATTAATGGGAGAGCAGTAATACATAAAACTGAAGAGGAAAGCAGTTGATAGAACAAGGTACAGTAAAAGAGTACATATCAACCCAACAAGAGAGTGAATGTAAAATTTTCAAAACACAAGGAGATCAACATAGTGAGAGGATGGAATTCTAATCGAGTATTCGAAACCTATAGCAGGAGAGTAGACTCATCAAAATAAGAGAATCTAGACATAGAAAGAACATAAAAAACCCCGTGCATATTCACCTCTCTTGGAAAGAGAGTAATCAAAACCCAAGGAGTGGGTATTGAAGAGGGATATATACATATTCTCAGTCAAATAATACCAAATGAGAGATTAAGCGGATACCCATCTCACAGCTTAGACCAAGAAGAAGAGTACCCAATAGTTTCAAAGTAAGTCCATATACAATGCCCAAATCCTCATGTATCTACCCTAAACACATAATTCTATGAAAAAAATCACCACACCTTGATACTATCTACTTTGGGTGGAACTGAATCGCTCACATGGTTTATGTCGCATCAAAAGAAAACTTATTGGTGGAGAAAGAATCTATCCTCCTTATGAGTACAAATCTATGTCAAACCACGTCTCATCACTTTTCCACACATTTGAGAGGCCAAAAATTTTAGGAATGGATCCCATACCCTGGTACGATAGGAGGGTCCTACTCTGATAGTCACTGAGGAACTCCACTACCTAGCCTTGCTGGAGGGTTATGATTGGGGATGTCATTGAGGAATTCCATTGCCCAGTCCTACTGGAGGGTAAGCTTACAGAGTCATCAAGGAACTCCACTGCCCATTCCTGCTAAAGGGTTATTCCTAGAATATGTCATTGGGGAACTGAAATGCCCATCTCTGCTAGAGGGTAGGCCCAGAACATTGAGGAATCCACTACCCATTCCTACTGAAGGGTAACTTGGAAAGATCGCTAGAGAACACCACTTCCCATTCCTATTATAAGGTAATCCTGGTACTATCTGTGGGGAACTCCACTACCCATCCCTACTGGAGGGTTACACCTAGGATACTCTGATGATTCTGTATGATCGCTTCCATCATCAGGTGTCACCCCAACACGTTCCAAATGAAGAACATTTCACATTGTATCTAAAAATCTAGTTCTGAGGGAACCATCATGTTCTACGTAGAAAAAAACCTAGGATAGACTACTCACTGGCCAAAATCCAAGTTCAAACTAAGGATATATAGATGTTTGAATATTGATCAGAAGAGTTCAAGGGGAACACAATGTGGGAGGGGACCCACATGATGTGGGGTCCTCATCTACAGCTTGTTCCTATCCATGAACATCACACAGCTCTAGCCCATGTAGTAGAATAGGCCATGTAGGTGGACTACACACTGTTTTCTAACTAACCGGGGCTGAGAACATGTCCTGTGACTATGTCTGTGTACTTGGACCCTGTGTCTGTGTGATCTAGTATACAATGTATTGGTTCACACAGGATGCCACATGTGTAGTCAACCTATGGTCACGTTCTCTTTCACATAGTCCCAGCTCGTGTGGTCTGTCACATGGTTTTTCCAACTGAGGAAGTGGTACACGACATGTGAGGGAGTGTTACACATCATGTTACCCATAACTTTCCCAAACCCTAACACCGCCACAGAGGGAGGATACATGCCATGTTGTTCATCCCACACATGGAGTGTAGTTGGGATTTTCCTAGAAACTTAAGATCTGCAAAACTGATCTTCAGGCTTCAAAATTTTCTCCAATGTCATAAATACCACATTGTTTTCTCCTGTAAAATTCAAATATGAATGTGAATCGTGATCCCAGGCCATTACTTTCTGGAAATTGACTCTATTCATCAGGAAGGGTTTCATCCTACATTATACCCACCACCATTCATTCATCCTCTGAGTTATTGATCTAAAATAAATAGATCGATCATACTTTAACCATGAAGATTCTATATCTATGTTTCTCTCACAAAATTATTGTTGTTTCTTCGATCCACCACAAATTTAGGTACCCGATTGAGCTCGGGTCACCCGAAAACTATAAAACTATGAACCATGAGATTACATCAGTGAATAATGAAATTAAAGGGGGATAAAAGGAACAAAAAAAAAGGTTTAAAGGTCACCATCCAAGTCCTCTTGGCCGACTAACAATAATTGGGAATCAGGGTTAGACAAACAATTCATAAATAAGTTAATGTTTCAGTTCTTGGGTGTGTGCAAGGATTCAATTGGTGCAGATACAAGAAAAAGGATTGGTCTACTCAATTATTTTAATATAAGGGAATAAAACACCCAAAGATGAGACCTACCTCAGTTTGGATCGATCACTGTTTAAGAAATCACTCTCCAATGAATTCAGGAGAAGATGCTACATTCATTACACTTCAATTTTCCTTGATCCAGAGGTTTGTTTTCATTCATCTCAATTTTCCAAAGGGATAAGGAGAAGAGGGATTCACCATTGAATGTAAATTATGAGCCAAACTTGGCCAAATACCTTTAGTGATATATTTATAATATCATTTTAGGTCAAGATTTAATTAATTAATTAATTAAATTAATTAATTAATCCACTTAAACACACTTTTAATGAGCGAGGGGTCCAAAAATCCATTGATGACTTGTTTTATGTCATTCCTAGGGAAAAAAGCACATTACAAACCCAACTGTGGTCTTAGATTTTTGATCTGATCAACCATTTCAGAGTTATTACATTTTCATTAATTAACCCCCCCACAATATAAAAGATATTTAATATTTGTATAAAATTATTTCTGGGAACACCGAGCCTCAAAATCACACCCTGTCTTAGCTCCTAGCTCTAGAAATATATTTAGAAATATTTCAAAGTCTTACAAGGAAAAAACTAGGTCTCCATATCATTACCTCCTTCAATATTTTCGTCTTTGAAATGAAAAACTAAGAAAACTACTTGTGATACCGAGCTCACATCTAGCTCTCCCCCTCCCAAGAACTCTCCTACACATTTTTGTGTTGCCACAACACATGAAACAAAGGGATGGTATATCCACAAAATGTCTGCTCCTATCGGTCCTCGATCTCCACTAGGTTCTCTAAAAATGTGGCTCCACCCTTGATGTCCAACTTTCCCTAGTCCATGACATGCATAAAATCATGCACGTATCTCCTGAGTAGTGACATGTGAAAGATGTCGTGCACCTTCTCTAATGGAGGGGGTAGGTCGAGGTAGTAGGAAACCTCTCTAACTATCTACATAATCTCAAATGGCCCAATGAACATCAGGGATAGCTTGCCTCCCTGACTGAACCTCCACATTCTTATCCATGGGGAGACTCTCCAAAAAACATGGTCTCCATGATCGAACTACAAGGACCTATGATGGTGATATGTATAGGAATTTTTTCTTCTATGGTCCGTCTTCATTTGCTCACAGTTGACCTGAAATTTCTCTGTTGTCACTTGCACCAACTCTGGGCCCATATGAGATGACTCACCAATCTCTTTCCAGCATATGGGTGACCAACATGGTATCTCGTACATGTCCTCAAAAGGTGTCATGCCAATGATAGAGTGGTAGCTATTATTGTACACAAAATATTCCAAGGATAGGTGACCCTCTCAACTCCGACTGAAGTCCAATACACAAGCCCTCATTATATCCTTTATCAGCTGGATAGTGTGCTCAATCTTCACATCGGTTTGGGGGTTAAAGGTTTTAATCATCTACATATGGGTACTGAATTCCTCCTATAGGCCTCACCAAAATCATGACATAAACCATTTATCATGATCCAAGACAATAGTCAAGGGTACCCCATGAAGGTGAATGATCTCTTATACATAAAACTACCCCAAAATCTTTATCGAACTCTACTCCCTGATATCAAGGAAGTGTTCCGACTTCGTGAGTCGGTCTACTATCACCTAGATGGCATCATAGCCCTTCAATGTGCGTGGAATCCCTATGTTAAAGTCTAGGTATATGTCCTCCCACTTTGAATCTAGGATCTCAAGGGGATGAAACAAACCTGTTGGAACTTGGTTCTCATCTTTCACCAGCTAATATGTGAGGCATGAAGAGATAAACTCAGCTACACTTCATCTCATGTCGAATCAACAAAAATACTACTAAATGTCTCTGTACATCTTCCCCACACCAGGATATATGACTAGGGGAGAAGTGTGGAACTCCTTTATCACTTTATCCCGCATCATAACTGAAACCACTTTTCACCACTAGAACAAGATGTCATGATTTCCTGCTTTAGAATATCCATATGGTGCATCACCTTTGGATGTATGATCATGAAAGGCCTCGTAGCTGATGTCTCCCAAATTGGACTCTCTCACATGCTAGAGGAGTGAAGGAGTCAACACCATCGACTGAAGAAAATCCATACCCTCCCGCTCCACCAGGGTCATCCATAGGGAAGCTAACTGCTCCAAGTATTCCTACACTAAGTGATTCTAGGACTTCTTGATAAGGGGATTTGCTACAATGATTCCCTTTACCAGAGTATAGAATTTTTGAAATTATTAGCCCTACAGGAACTCCAACCAGTGTTGCTATCATAGGTTCAGGTCTCTCTGAGTGAAGATGTACCTGAGACTCTAGTGGTCTGAGTAAACCACAAAGCTCCCCCCTAGAAGATAGTGTCTCTACATCATAAGGGAAAATACTAAAATTGTGAGCTCTAGGTCATGATTCATGTAGTTCTACTCATGGGGTCTAAACTACCTCAAACCATATGTGATGACTGCTTGACATTACATGAACACGCAACCATGCCTGACTCCTAAGGCATCACAATACAACATGAACTCAACGCCTTGTACTTATAGTCTCAACACCAGAACAATCATCATCCTCTGCATCAACTCCTCAACGTCCCAATGGAACTTCTTAGACCAAGTAAATGGATTCCATTTTCATGTTAGGGAAGATAAAGGGGCTACAATTTTGGATAATTCCACCACAAACCTCATGTAGTACCCTGCTAATCCAAGAAAGCTTCATACATCCAACACATTTTTTGGTGGTTCCCAAGCAAGAAATACCTTAATCTTTTCTGGATCCATGGATAAAACATTTTTAGAAATGGAATTCCCTAGAAAGTGAACCTAATGTATCAAAAACTGGTACTTAGAAATATTTCCATAAACCTAGTCCTCTTAAAGTAATTCCAGGACCATCCTCAAGTGCTCTGCATGATCCTCCTCTATTACAGCATAGACGTGTATGCCATCGATAAATACAATAAAAAGATGGTCCAAGTACAACTATAAAAACTATTTTATCAGATCCATAAATACAGTGGGGGGAAGTTTTCACACCAAAGGGATTCACTAAGAACTCATAGTGTCTGTAGTGACACCGGAATAAAAAATTTGGATTATCAGCCTCATGAACCCTCAACTGGTGGTAGTTAGACCAGATATTGATCTTGGAGAACCATCTATCACCTTGAAACTGATCAAAGAGGCCTTCAATCCTCTATAAGGGGTAAATTTTCTTTATCCAGACTTGGTTCGGGAGATGATAATCCATACAAAGCTGTAAGATCATATCCGCCTTTTTCAAGAAAAAAACTGGAGCTACCCATGGGGACACACTGGGTTTAATGGAAACTTTCTCATAAAGGTTTTCCAACTACAACCATAACTCAAGAAGTATGGTAGGTTCCATCCAAAATTCCATAGAATATATCGTGGGAATATTTGGTTTCCAGTCAATGCAAAACTCCATCTCTCACCTAGAAGGTAGTCCTAGAATGTCCTTTGGGGAGACTTCTATATAATCCTCTACAACTAAAGGAAACCTGATGCCTAAAGAGTATTCTATGCCAATGATTACACTCTCCAACTGATGGGTGATAGGCTGTAGAGACCCAAATCTTGACGTACATAGACATTACATTACTTTTGTGGAATACTTAATACATGACAAAAACAGACGCCCAAAGACACTACGGCAAAATCACGATTTAGCGGTGGTTTTTCAAAACCTCCGCTAAATCGTGCGTCGGGAAACTATTCGCAGCGGTTTTGAAAACCACCGTAGAACGTTTCACGGCGGTTTAAACCGCCGCTAAATGATTTAGCGACCGTTTTTTTATTTTTATTTTATTTTATTTATTCATTTTTTATTTAATTTATATATTTTTTATTTTTTATTTATATTTTTTATTTATATTTTTTATTTTATATTTTTTTATTTTATTTATATTGTATTTATTTATTTATTTTATTTATTTATTTATTTCTTTATTTAATTTATTTATTTCTTTATTTATTTCGTATTTTATTTATTTATTTCATTTAATCCGCATTACTTTATTTAATTTATCCATGCATGCATGCTTATCCCCATGCACATGCCCATGAAAATGTCCATGCACATGCCCATGCAATATAAAGAAATACTGCATTTGGTGAGGTTTGAACCCCCAACCCTTTGCATATTTTCCAAAGACTTTACCACTCCAGCAACCTCGTCATGTGGTTAATAAACAGAATTTAATATACTTATATATAATAATTGGAAAAACAAATAATAAATAACTAATAGATATAAAATAATAAAATAATAAAATTGCGAAATTGAAAGAATAAAGAATAAAGAATAAAGAATAAAGAATAAAGAATAAAGAATAAATAATAAATAATAAATAATAAATAATAGATAAAAAATAATAAATAATAAATAAAAAATAAAAAATAAAAAATAAAAAATAATAATAAAGAAGAAAAAATAAATAATAATAAATAATAAAAAATAATAAAAAATAATAAGAAGTAAAAAATAAAAAATAAAAAATAATAAAAAATAATAAATAATAAATAAGAAAAAAGAAATAATAAATAACAAATAAAAAATAACAAATAACAAGTAATAAATAATAAATAATAATAAATAATAAATAATAAATAATAAATAATAAATAATAAATAATAAATAAGAAATAAGAAATAAGAAATAAGAAATAAGAAATAAGAAATAAGAAATAATAAATAAGAAATAACAATAAATAATAATAAATAATAATAAATAATAATAAATAATAATAAATAATAATAAATAATAATAAATAATAATAAATAATAATAAATAATAATAAATAATAAATAATAAATAAGAAATAAGAAATAACAAATAACAAATAAGAAATAATAAATAACAAATAACAAATAATAATAAATAATAAATAATAACAAACAAATAAGAAATAAGAAATAAGAAATAAGAAATAAGAAATAAGAAATAATAAATAATAAATAATAAATCATAAATAATAAATAATAAATAAGAAATAAGAAATAATAATAAATAATAAACAATAAATAATAAATAATAATAAATAATAGTAAATAATAATAATAAATAATAATAAATAATAATAAATAATAAATAATAAATAATAAATAATAAATAATAAATAACAAATAACAAATAATAAATAATAAATAATAAATAATAAATAATAAATAACAAATAATAAATAATAGTAAATAATAAATAATAAATAATAATAAACAAATAATAAATAATAATAATAAATAATAATAAATAATAATAAATAATAATAAATAATAATAAATAATAATAATAAATAATAATAATAAATAATAATAATAAATAATAATAACAAATAATAATAATAAACAATAAACAATAAATATTAAATAATCATAATAATAAATAACACATAATTAATAATTATAAATAAATAAATAATAAATAATAAATAATAAATAATAAGTAATAAACAATAAATAATAATAAATAAATAATAATAAATAAATAATAATAAATATACAATAATAAATAAATAATAATATATAATATATAATATATAATATATAATATATAATATATAAAATAATAATAATAATAATAATAATATAAATAATAAATAATAAATAATATATAATAATTAATAAACAACGAGTAACAAAAATTATTAATAATAATAATAAATAATACATAATAAATAATAAATAATAAATATTAAATAATAAATAATAAATAATAAATAATAAATAAAAAATAATAAATAATAAATAATAAATAATAAATAATAATAAAGAAGAAACAATAAATAATAATAATAAATAATAAATAATAATAAAGAAGAAACAATAAATAATAATAAATAATAATAAATAATAAAAAATAATAAAAAATAAATAATAATAAATAATAAATAATAAGAAATAAGAAATAAGAAATAAGAAATAATAAATAACAAATAAAAAATAACAAGTAATAAATAATAATAAATAATAAATAATAAATAATAAATAATAAATAATAAATAATAAATAATAAATAATAAATAATAAATAATAAATAAATAATAATTAATAATAAACAATAAATAATAAATAATAAATAATAAATAATAAAAAAGAAAAAATAAATTAGAAATAAGAAATAATAAGAAATAATAATAAATAATAATAAATAATAATAAATAATAATAAATAATAAATAATAAATAAGAAATAATAAGTAACAAATAACAAATAACAAATAAAAAATAAAAAATAAAAAATAATAATAAATAATAAATAATAATAAACAAATAAGAAATAAGAAATAAGAAATAAGAAATGAGAAATAATAAATAATAAATAATAAATAATAAATAATAAATAATAAATAATAAATAATAAATAAGAAATAAGAAATAATAAATAAGTAATAAGAAAAAATAATAAAAAAATAATAATAATAAAAAATAATAAAAAATAATAATAATTAATAAATAAAAAATAAGAAATAAGAAATAAGAAATAAGAAATAAGAAATAAGAAATAAGAAATAAGAAATAAGAAATAATAAATAAGAAATAAAAATAATAAATAATAAATAACAAATAACAAATAATATTAAATATTAAATAATAAATAATAATAAACAAATAATAAATAATAAATAATAAATAATAAATAATAAATAATAAATAATAAATAATAAATAATAAATAATAAATAATAAATAATAATAAATAATAAATAATAAACAAAGATTAATAATAGATAATAAATAATAAATAATAAATAATAAATAATAAATAATAAATAATAAAGAAGAAATAATAAATAATAAATAATAAATAATAAATAATAATAATAAATAATAATAAATAATAATAATAAATAATAATAACAAATAATAATAATAAACAATAAATAATAAATTTTAAATAATAATAATAATAAATAACTCATAATTAATAATTATAAATAAATAAATAATAAATAATAAGTAATAATTAATAAGTAATAAACAACAAATAATAATAAATAAATAATAATATATAATATATAATATATAATATATAATATATAATATAAAATAAATAAAATAATAATAATAATAATAATAAATAATATATAATGAATAATATATAATAAATAATAAATAACGAGTGACAAATATTACTATTAATAATAATAAATAATAAATAATAAATAATAACTAATAAATAATAAATAATAAATAATAAATAATAAATAACAAATAATAAATAACAAATAACAAATAACAAATAACAAATAATAAATAATAAATAAATATAAATAATAAATAAATATAAATAATAAATAAATATAAATAATAAATAAATATAAATAATAAATAATAAATTAACAATAACAAATAATAGATAATAAATAAATTAAAGTATATTATAAATAATAAATAATAAATAATAAATAATAAATAATAAATAATAAATAATAAATAATAAATAATAAATATTAAATGAAACACATGAAAAAGAAGAGGAAGTAGAAGAAGAAATAAATTTGAAAGAATCGGTAAAGGATATTACCTCTTCTTTGACGCGCCTCTTCTAAACCTCCTCTTAGGGCACTAAAGTTGGTCTTTTAAGAAGACCTGAACCTCTAGTATGTTTCTAGGGAATTGGAGAAGAGAAATTGGCAGGGGTTGGCTGATCTTGAAGGCTCAAAATGGTGTGAGGAGGAGAGGGAGGAGGTGCCTTTTTATAAGAGAGGAGAGGGGCACTTTTGGAAACATCTAAAATATTAATTTATAATAAACCCAAACCCCAATTAAAAACTTCCAAAGTGACTCAGATTAGGATACTAGATATGACAGGGTTGTAATCTCGTCAACCAATTAAATTTAGACATGTTTTGATTTTATTTTAAACCTTATCATTTTGATTTATCCTTATTTAATCTATTTAATTTTATTTGTGGTAATAATGTTATAAATTTTATATGGTTATAAATACTTAGTTATCTATTATTAATTATACATAATTTGATACTTTATGACATTTTAGACCTTATAAATTTTAATTTGTAATTTTTAAATATTTTTGTGATTTTTGAACAATTTAATAATATAAAATATCAATTGTGTCAATTTTGACACAATTCAATTATTTGAATTTAAATAAAATCCACAGAGAATATATTTTCAAAAAAAATATTTAATATATTTATAACAAGTCATATTCATCTATAAAATTAGTGGAGAAAATCAATTATTTCATATAATATTTATTTTAATACTTTTAAAATAATTTATTCGATATTTCTCTTAATAAATTAATTACTACAACATTTTTTTATAATTATTTAATATACTTATTTGTTGCATAAAAATTAAAAATAAAACACTATGATGAAGATACATATAATATATTTCATAATAATTCTTTTAGTCTAATTTATATTCTAAAACAACCAACTTTTAAAATTTTATCTTTATTAAAGTATGAAGGTGACAACTCTGACATCATTTAAAATAAAATAATATAAATGTCCTAATCTGTTTTATGAGGCTCCGAATGGTCCAAAATTCGACACTTTGATTATTAGGGTATATATATACTCTACTAATAAGGTTTTTTCAAGTTTATGGTCCTTTTGATGGGTATTATTATTGTAATAAAAACTATATTATTGATTTTTCACTAAATAAATAATTTCTGCATCATTAATGTATAAGCTATTAAGGTAATTATATATTTCTTAAAAATCACAAATAAATTACCATGATTAAGAAAAACATTTTATATTTCAAATGAGTATTTATAATTGAATTTATATTATGTATAACCTTATATTAAAAATACTTTAATTATTAAAGTTTGAGTGAGACATATTTCACTTTGTTTAAACAAAATAAATTAAAGGTCTTAATCACATCCAAGTGGGTTCCAAAATATACCATTTCGACCCAAGTATATTTTTGGACGAAATATAATCATCCAATTATATTAATACAAGTGTTAGAGTAATTTTATAATATTATTTTGACCCTTAATTACCTAATTTACCTTTAACTGTAGTAAATAAAACTTACCGTAGTTACTATTCATAATGCCTAAAAATAAAAAGTAGCCTATTAACATAATTTGTACCTAATGATTCCAAATATGTAATCTATTTTTCCAAATTCAAATCACATAAGTTGCGGTTTTTAATTTAAAATTAATCCCGCTGTTGAGAAAATGGGTTATAAAAGTTAAAACATTGCAAAATATTGAAATGTTTTTACCTATGAATTCAATGTAAAATTAATGATAATGACATAAATAATATTAAATGGTAAAAATATATTCTATTTATACTTTAAAACCATTCAATATTATAATTTAACCATATAAATTATCTTGATGAAAAAAGCTGTTTTTAATTAAAATTTAGCATATTTTTACTATTCACCAAAATATGAAGGTTATCGGAATAATGTCAAAAATTTATCCAAAGTAATATTTTATATCCTGATTCCAAGGAAGAAGTTTTATTTTCCAAATTGAACTTATAAATATGTAAAAAACTAGATTTAAAGTGGGTGCGCCATCTAATGGTGGCAAAACTGCATTTTTTTAAAAATAATTATTTTACCCGAAAAATTTATTTTGTTCTGATACCATGTTCTAGATAATGTGTAAGATTAATAATAATGTTATAAAATTCAAAATGTGGTTAATACTATTCATAACGTCTAGTTCATAATAATATTATAACTATATATCATTGTTTAGTGAAACTCAGTATCACGTACAACACACGCTATTAAGGAATGTTTCTCTTGCGTGCAACACAAGCCAAGAATAGTGTTTGTGTATAATACAAGATAATACGGTGTTGCGTATAGCACAGAATAATTTTGGTGTAGCGTACAACGCAAGATATTAATGAAATTAAAAAGAATATTTCTCATAAAATCTTAGGGTGTTACATTATACCCCCCTTAAAATGATTTTCGCCCTCAAAATTCATCGGGGTTATAAATGGTTTACTACTTGAAAGTTTATTTCATAGAAACCCGCATCGTAAAAAGGAATACCAAAACTTAATTTTAAAAACTAAAGTTTGAAATGTAACAATTACCCAAATTAACTCATCACTAGGTTTCCACATAAAAGAACATTGGTGAAAATTTGGATATGGAAGAGAAATCTTACCATCAAGTTCTAATGGAGAGTGGTAGAGAACATGGCTATGAAAAATCCAACAATCAGAAAGCCATAAATTTGTGATGATCTAAGGTACCATCTAATTCATCATATATGAGGGTACTAGGACAACATTTTTGGTTTCCATAAATAGAAAATTTTGAATTAGAAGAAATACTTACTTGATTTTGGTACAATCTCACTACTGGTCATTCCTTGAACAATTTCCACTTCATATCTTAAAGAAATGAAGTTGAATTTGTCATTCGTGAAGTGTTAGTAGATCATGTGATAGAATGATGGGTCATTCCATCTATCTCAAACAAAATGTTAGCAAAAGTTATCAAATATACATAAGTACATATATGGTGATATTAATCATATATGGTTCCAAAAATGGACTTATACTTAATCTATCATACCACTAAAAAAAATAAAACTAATTTCTACTAACCAGGGACTTCCTGTAGGCTAGTGGTAGGTGATAAAGGCCTGTCACACTTCGGTTATGGGTTCGACTCCCGCAACCTTGTCCGATGTGACGAGTTGTTGCCCATCCTACGGGTTTTCCTTTTTCTAAAACTATACTATGACAACATTCCATAAATAATATCAAAAATTTATAGACTTAAACAATACTATCTGATGTCCAACTCAATGCATTCCAACCTTTAGGCTTATCGAAAATACTTCTGTCCAATCTCATAGTATAAATAAAACGACTACTAGAAAGGTCATCTACTGAGCATGTGGATACCATCATTTACCCCCCATATATTATAAGATATATCTTGTTGTTCACATTCCAAACATGTGAATTCCTTAATAATGTATTCTCTTGAAACATGAATTACCATAGAACCTTAGTGAAAACATGAATGATGTCAAAAGTTAACTCTTTCCACATACCAAAATCCCAAAAATTCTATATACTCAAACCATGATATCACTTTGTCCTTATATCAATCATGATCTCATTAATACTATCAAACATATTATTTTCTCCTTATCCCTTCATTATGCGCATATCATCTGCTTTCCAAAAATATTTCAGTCTCTTTTCATGGTTACCGGTACCATTCAACATATACTTTCAAATACTGAAGGAAAAACAATACTGTAACAATCCTTATATTTTTATTTATTCCACAGTACCATACATTATTCTTGATAAACATGCAATCATTCTACTACCTTCTTTAACCATTGATCAAGCTTCATCATTTTATTTCTCAACACTTCTTTCATCTCATATATCATTTGTAGTCTCTTCATCATCATCAACATAAATACTACCCATACGACCATGCTGATTCTCTTCATGAGATTTTACCTTAGGGCATTGGTTTGCATAATGCCTGTACATTCCACATTTAAAACATTTAACCATTGTTGATGTATTTAGAATACCATTATCCTTGTCCATGGTGTTAACTGAACCTTTTCCTTTGCAATTACTGGCTTTGTGTCCTTATTTTCCACACCCAAAGAATCTTCCAGTTCCTTTGAAACATTCCCCCTGATGCCTCTTCCCACACGATTTACAAGAGAGAAATTGAACTTTCTTTCCTCTATGATCATCATGAAACTCTATCTTTCCCTTATTAGATGAGTGAGGAAACATGCCAAAGTTGATATTATTGATCATATTATGAGATTTCTGATTAGGCATAATAATGACGTTTTGCCTTCCAAATCCCATGTCATTTGGTTTCTCATTGAGAGGCAAAAATCTTACTAAGAAAACAACATAATCAAGGGGGAGTAATTTCAATATCTAATATCTTAGGTTTAATCCTAGGTTATTCATGATCATTATCATAATTATAGTATTGTAACCTATACTTATACTTAACCTTAGGGAAATCCCTAGACCTACCTTAGAAATATATCTAGGGATTTCACTAATGTTTTCACATCCTAATTTTCAAACGTTAACTAAACCTTTTCTCTGATACCAAATGTAGAGACCCAAAGCTTGACGTACATAGACATTACATTACTTTTGCGGAATACTTAATAAATGACAAAAAATAGACGCCCAAAGACCATATTATTTTAGTGTCTTTGGAAACTCAGAACATAATCTTATAATCACAGTGAAAGATCTTCAAAATCTCCCATAAAGATCTTCCCCTTTGGTTTTATTACCTAAAACCTTTCTTTATATCCTAGCGAAAAGAAAACATAAAAAGAGTGAGCTAAAATGCTCAGTAAGGGTGAACATGGAGAACATAAAACAATCCCTAAACATTTGAACGTAAGAACTTGAACATAAAACATCAAAATCATGAGTAATGACATAAATCTTGGTAGTGCATAATGCATAGATCATAAAGGAACATTAAACATGATAAAATATCCCAGGATTAAAACATGAAATTGTGGAAACCATTAAGCACATGTTATGATTTCCATAGTAGCCAAGGCATTGCTTCCAAGACCATCATAGTGGACAATGTCCATTACTGAACCGGGTTTACTTGTCCATCCAGCCCTATATTACTGAACCAGATTCACTTTTCATTCCATCCATGTCTATCTAAGGATATATAAATCTTTACCCAATGAATTCGAGGGAGATATAGGTCACACCCATCTCATAATGAAATAATTGTTTTGTATGCCACAACATAAATCATTAATCATAACCCAAAGAATAATATGGGTTTCATAAACACCATCCCATCATAACATAATCCATATAAAATAAATGTATATCATTTCATCATAAGAAAAATGAAACCATGTAAATAATAGAGACATTATACTTGAAATATAAACATATTAAATAATGTTATCTTATATGGAAAATGGTTTTGATAAAACACTTGAAATGAAATACACCGTTCATGGAGACGGTAGGCCGTACGTACGCATGAATGTTGTTTTCGTTTCCTTAATGAATTGAATGGAATTAAGTAAATGAAGCATATATGTACATAAATCTAGTATAATTATTATGTAATATTTTTCATGATTATTTATTATATATACTTTATAATCATACTTGAATGGTTAATCATGGAGAATGAATTTCATCGCATCGTGGAGACGGTAATCTGTACGTACGCACGAGTGATGATATCATTCACATAATTATTGAATGGAATTGTAGGGGATGATATAATTTATCAGAATCAGTATGATTTTATAATAATCATATATATTTATTATTTCTACCATTATACCCATCCAAGTAAGGTGGTGGTGGAAAACAGATTACACCACGACGTGGAGACGGTATTCTGTACATACACACGCACATTGATTTCATTTTCCGTAGGATGGATAGAAGATGAAATAGGGTTGTTTCATATTTATAATAAAATATCCGTATATGAGTGATACTGATTTTATTACTTTATAATGAAACAAATAATGAAGAGGATGTAGAAAAAGAAATAAATTTGAAAGAATCGGTAAAGGATATTACCTCTTCTTCGACACACCTCTTCTAAACCTCCTCTTAGGGCACTAAAGTTGGTCTTTGAAGAAGACCAGGTCCTCTATAATGTTTCTAGGGAAGTGGAGAAGATAAATTTTCAGGGGTTGGATGAGCTTTAAGGCTAAAAATGGTGTGAGGAGGAGAGGTAGGAGGTTCCTTTTTATAAGTGAGGAGAGGGGCACTTTTGGAAATATCTAAAATATTAATTTATAATAAACCCAAATCCCACTTAAAAACTTTCAAAGTGACTCAAATTCGGATATTAGATATGATAGGGTTGTAATCTCATCAACCAATTAAATTTATACATGTTTTTATTTTATTTTAAACCTTATCATTTTGATTTATCCTTATTTTATCTATTTAATTTTGTTTGTGGTAATAATGTTATAAATTTTATATGGTTATAAATACTTACTTATGTGTTGTTAATTATACATAATTTGATACTTTATGAAATTTTAGACCATATAAATTTTAATTTGTAATTTTTAAATATTTTTTGTGATTTTTAAACAATTTAATAATATAAAATATCAATAGTGTCAATTTTGACATAATTCATTTATTTGAATTTAAATAAAATCTACAGAGAAATTTTTTTCAAAAAAAACTATTTAATAGATTCATAACAAGTCATATTCATCTATAAAATTAGTTTATCACATTAATTAGTTCATATAATATTTATTTTAATACTTTAATATCATTTATTTGATATTTCTCTTAATAAAATAATTACTACAACATTTTTATATAATTATTTAATATACTTATTTCTTGCATAAAAATTAAAAACAAAATACTATGATGAAGATAAATATAATATATTTTATAATAATACTTTTAGTAGAATTTATATTCTAAAAAAAAATTTAAAATTTTATCTTTATTAAAGTATGAAATTGACAAATTTGACATCATTTAAAATAAAATAATATAAATCTCCTAATCTGTTTTATAAGGCTCCAAATGGTCCACAATTAGACCCTTGGATGATTGGGGTATATATATACTCGAACAATAAGGTTTGTTCAAGTTTATTGTCCTTTTGATGGGTATTATTTTTGTAATAAAAACTATATTATTGATTTCTCACTAAATAAATAATTTATCCCTCATTAATGTATAAGCTATTAAGGTAATTATATATTTCTTAAAAATCACAAATAAATTACCATGATGAATAAAAAAATTTTATATTTCAAATGAGTATTTATAATCGAATTTATATTATGTATAACCTTATATTAAAAACACTTTAATTATTTAAGTTTGAGTGAGACATATTTCACTTTCTTTAAATAAAATAAATTAAAGGTCTTAATCACATACAAGTGGGTTCCAAAATATACCATTTCGACCCAAGTATATTTTATGACTAAATATAATCATACAATTGTATTAATACAAGTTTTTGGGTATTTTTATAATATTATTTTCACCCTTAATTACCTGATTTACCTTTAACTGCAGTAAATAAAATTTACCATAGTTACTATTCATAATGCCTAAAAATAAAAATTAGACTATTAAAATAATTTTGACCTACTTATTCCAATTATAGAATCCATTTTTACAAATTAAAAACACATAAGTTTCATTATTTAATCTAAAATTAATCCCACTGTTAGGAAAATGGGTTCTAAAAGTTAAAGCATTGCAAAAAATTGAAATGTTTTTACCTATGAATTCATTGTAAAATTAATGAAAATGAAATAAATAATATTAAATGGTAAAAATATATTCTATTTATACTTTAAAACCATTAAATATTATAATTTAACCATATAAATTGTCTTGATGAAAAAAGTTGTTTTTAATTTAAATCTAGCGTATTTTTACTATTCACCAAAATATGAAGGTTATCGGAATAATGTAAAAAATTTATCCAAAGTAAAATTTTATATCCTGTTTTCAGGGAAGAAGTTTTATTTGTCAAATTTAACTTTTAAACATGTCAAAAACTAGATTTAATGTGGGTGCTCCATCAAAAGGCGACAAAACTGCATTTTTTGAAAAATAATTATTTTACCCAAAAAATTTATCTTTGTTCTCATACCATGTTCTAGATAATGTGTAAGATGAATTATAATATTAAAAAATTAAAAATGTGGTTAATACTGTTCATAACGGCTAGTTTATAATAATATTATAACAATATATCGTTGTTTAGTGAAACTCAATATTGCGTACAACACACGCTATTGAGGAAGGTTGCTCTTGCGTGCAACATAAGCCAAGAATAGTGTTTGCGTATAATAAAAGATAATACTGTGTTGTGTATAGCACAAGATAATTTTGGTGTAGCATACAACAAAAGACATCAAGGAAATTAAAAAGAATATTTCTCATAAAATCTCAGGGTGTTACATAGGCTGTAACCTCCCACTCACAATATGCACCTGTCCCGCTAAGAGATATCTCGAGATATTAAAGGAGAATCTCGTCCCATCAGTATGAAGGAATCTAACTTGTTTGCGGTGATAATCAATCTTGGATCAGACCATGGAAAACCAATCCATACCCAAGATGACATCATAAGGTTTTATCATTATGACCAAGAGGTCCCAAGTGAACCTATCTTCACCAAGTGATAACTTTCACTGCCGAAAGATGATAGATATAAAAGAAGTGTTCCCTGTTGGAACTTAAAGATGATGTTGTTTTTCCAGTATCTCTACCGGGAGATCTAGATCTCACACCAGGAGATGATAGATAAAGGAATGAGTGGAACCTATGTCTAATAATACTGAGGAAAGAGTAGAATAAAAATTGACTATTCCTCAAATCATCTCGTGCGCTGCACGATCATAGACATTAAAAGCCTATAGCTATCCGAAACCCAAGCCACCATCTCCCTAAGCCTGATGTGGGACTAATGGTGGTGGTGGTGGAAGGATCTCATAGAACCATCCTCCAACCATATCTCCTCCTACTCCTCTTCCATATCTTCTTCCCTGGGGACCACCCTGCCCTCTCCTGGAAGATCCCTGGTCATGACGCTTTCTCTGTCATGGCGGTCCATTAGCCATCTGCCTGGGCTGCTTAGCATGTCTGGTCTGGAAGTCTCATGCCATATGAACTTTCCTATCACAAGTAAATCACCGTACCTCTATGGGATGCATTGGTCTTCTACATTATCTTTTCTCCATACCACTATGTGTTTGAGTATCCTCATGGAAGGATCTCTAGTTATGAGATCCATGGCGCCTATCAATTGTTGTAGATGACTTAGCTCTGTTGCACCCACTACCAGCTCCAGGTACCTGGTGTCCCTATAATATAAATTTCTCTATTACTAGTGCCTGGTCTAGCACCCTAACATAGGTGGGGATGAACAATGGTACTACACTGACTCGAATCTCTCTACAGAGTCCCTTTCTATTCTTGGAAGTAGCCATCACAGATCATGTCAAGAGAGTATCACATAAGGTATGTGAACCTAGATGCATACTCATCCACTTTTATACCTCCCTATTAAAGCTCAAGAAGCTTCTGGATATGAACTAAGCATAATCAGGATGAGTAGTACTCCTAAAAAAATAACTACTGGAAGCCATCCCATGAGAGTGTCGAATCATCGTGCATTTCTGTAACTTAGATCAACCAACACCCGAAATCTTTGTGGAAATATATGGCTACAAATTCCACTATTTTATCCATTGGGTTCTGAATAAGTCTGAAGATACAGACTACCAACTCTAGAAAATACTCTTTTTCCTGAGGATCTGGATCGGCGTGGAACCTTAGAGGTCTCTGATGCTAGAACTCATGGAGTGTGCTGAACCTGCGCACATTCTCAATCTACTCTACTGGGAAGATCTGTTTCTTGAAATGTAAAGGTGATACTACCTACCCACTCATAGGAAGAAGATCATGAGATGGACCCTGAACTACGACCTCGTTACTCATAGGGTCATCATCATGAACCATAGCTGGTATCTTGGATTGTTATCATCGCATAGGCATCCTGAAAATTATCAAGGAGTACCATGGTCATATGAGAATATATATATATATATATATATATATCAACAAAAACAGGGAGTTGAATTAATAAGGATAGTAAAAGACTCAATTCTATATGATGCATGTACCATTGATCCCTACAATAAATTTCTTAGTGCACCGAGTCAACAAGTAGGTAGTCTGGATCCTTTTTAATGGATATGTTAGCCACCCACACCATTACTGGACTCCCTAGCCTGAGATTTTCACTTGAGACACTTTGAAACTATTTCCCTAAGCCCAACCAATCCTCTAGGAGAATTGTATGAACAACATCCCAAGGAATGAACTTGCTCTGATACCAATCTATCATGACCCGACCCATATGTGGATTGAGTTTCAACTACTAGAAGACCACCTCCATAGGCTAGGGGTGGAAACAAGTTCCAAAGGAACAACAAACTTTGGGAGGCCTTTTCCTAATAACCTGTATAGATGCACACAACAAACTCAATGAAAAATTGTGGAGGGAAAGTAGAAAATATTCAACACTACTATAAAATAAAAGAAACATGCATGAACCTCTAAACAACATTAAAGTATGGTAGAGTAAATATAAATTAAAGGGAAAAAATACACACCCAACCAAGATTATGTCCCAACCTAAAAAAATTGTAAAAGAGTGAACAATTGAGATAGATGAGATCCTATATCCCAATCTATGACCACCATATGTGGTATAATCACCCAGTACCTCTAATCTTATCTAAAGTCATGGTCTACCTATATGTCATCTAAAAAATACACAACACATGTTTTGAAAGCTCATGCATGTGTGGGTATATACATACCAATTAAAACACCTCTAAAGGGGTGAAGTAGGAGAAGTAAGAGATACAACTCAATAGGAGAGAAGTAGATAGAACAAAGTAAAATAAAAGAGGACAACTAAACCCAATAAGAGAGTGAAAGTAAACTCATACAAACACAAGGATCTTGACATGGTGAGAATATGAACTTCTTGTTGAGTATTTTATACCTATAGAAAGAGAGTAGAATCATCCAACCATGAGAATCTAGACACAAAAATCATATGGCATACCTTGTGCGTCTTCACCTCTCCTGGAAGGAGAGTAACCAAAACCCATGAATGGGTACCAAATAAGGATATACACATATTATCAGTCAAAGAAACCCAAATGAGAGAGTAAGGGGATATCCATATCACATCACGACCCAAGAAGAAGAGTAACCAATACATCCAAAGTAAGTCCATCTATGATGCCCAACACCTCATGCAACTTTTTTGAACACATAAGTCTAAGGGATTCAATCACTGCACCTTGATACTATCTATTTTGGGAAACAATAAATCACCAACACGGTTTTAGGTCACATCACAAGAATGCATCTCTATGGGGAAATGATCCCTCTTCCTTGTGAATCTAATGATACATAAAAACATGTCTCATCACTGTGATTCATCGTTGAGAGACCAAAAATTATAGGTAAAGACACCATACACTGTTACGATTTTAGATTCCTAATCTGATAATCATCATGGAATTCCACTACTCAGCTGGACTAGAGGGTTACACTCAGGGATTTCATCATGGAATGAAAATGCGCAGTACTATAAGAGGGTATGCCCAGTGAGTCATCTGGGAACTCCACTGCCCAACTTTGTTGGAGGGTTATGACTAGAAGATATCATCAGTGAATGCCACTACCCATCCCTATAGAAGGGAATGACTAGAACTTCATTGGAGAATTCCACTGCCCAAACCTACTGGAAAGTAAGCTCAGAATGTCAAGGAACTCCACTACCCAATCCTATTAGAGGGTAAATCAAAAATATCATTGGGGGAACACCACATACTAGTCTTACTGGAGGTTAATATAGGTTCTATCTTTGATGAACTACACTGCCTAGCCCTTTTTGAGGGTTATGCCTGAGATGCTTTGGTGATTCTGTATGATCGCGGCCATCACCGGGTGTCACCTCAGCGGGTTCTAAACTAGGAACATTTCACATCATATCTAAAAACATACTTCCAAGGGAACCATCATGTTCTATATAGAAAACACTTATGATATGATATTCATGGGACAAAATTTCATTTGAAATGAAGGATATGAAGAAGATCGAAGATCAATCAAAAGACTTTAATAGTAACACGATGTGTGAGGGGACCCAAATGACATGTAGTACCACTCCAAAACCTGGTCATGTACCTGGTTGGAACACGACTCCACTCGATGTAGTAGAACATGCCATTTAGTTTGATGACACACCGTGTCCTCACTAACTTGGACCGAGGTCGTGTCCTATGGCCATGTCTGTGTACTTGGGCCCCGTGTTCATGTACTCTGGTATAAATCATGTTGGTCTGTATGGGATGTTTCCCATGTGTTCTACCCGTGTCTGTGTTCTACCTATGTCCATGTTCTCTAGCATGGAGTCCCCACCAGTGTGGTCTGTCACACAGTTTTTCCAACTAGAGAAGGGGTACACGGTGTGTGAGGGAGGGTTACACACTATGTTACCCTTAATTTTCCCAAACCCTAGGGCTATTGTAGAGGGAGGAAACAAACTATGTTGTTCATCATATACAAGGTGTCTAGTTGGGATTTTCACAAAAAATTCAGATATGAAAAACTGATCATCAGGATTCAAATCTGGCTTTAACACCATTGATCCTACCTCATTTTCTCCTATAAACTTTGGATCTGACCACAAATCACGATTCTAGCCCGCTACTCATCGAAAATTATCTTGATTCACTAGGAAGGGTTTATTCACACATTTACCAACCAAAATTCTTTCATCATTTTATTTATTGATCTAAAATCAATAGATTTATCATCCTTGAACCATGATGATGCCAAATTTGTTTTCCTCTTGAAAAATCAACACTGTTTCTTCGATCCGCCAAAAATCCATGTACCCGATAGAGCTCAGTTCATCCAAAAAATATCAAAACTGTAACCATAGGATTCCATCAACTAATAACATGAATAATGGGGGAGAAAAGGAAAAAGGGTTTAAACATTTCCGGCCAAGAATTCTTTGAAAACAAACAAGAACAGGGCACTGAGTTTAGATGAACAATTCAAAAATAATCTAATTTTTTAGTTCTTAGGTGCATTAAAGGTTTCAATTGGCTCAGATCCAAGAAAAATTACGGATCTACTCAATTATTTTTATAGAAGGGCGTAAAACACAAAAACATGAGTCCTACCTCAGTTTGGATTGATCTATGTTGAATAATTCACTCACCAAAGAATTCAGAAGAAACTACTACATTCATTGTTCTTTGATTTTACTTTATCCTAAGGTTCATCATCATTCATCTTAATTATCCAAATAGATAAATAGTAGAGATCTTCACCCTAGAATGTGAATTACAAGTCAAACCAAACCAAATACCTTTAGTGATATATTTATAATATCATTTTAGGTTAAGGTTTAATTAGTTAATTAATTAAATTAATTAATTAATCCACTTAAACACACTGTCAACAAGAGAGGGGTCCTAACATTCCAAACTGAGTCATTTTATGTCGTGCTTAGGGTAATCCCAGAATTTCGAACCCAAATTTGGTCTCAAATTTCTGATTTGATCAACCGTTTAAGAATTATCCCATTTTTATTAATTAATCAATGCACATGAAATATAAAATATATTTAATATTTTTATTAAATTAATTTTCAGAACACCATGCCTCAAAATGGCATTCTATATCAGCTCCTAGGTCTTGAAATATATTTATAAATATTTGAAAGTATTATAAGGAAAAACTCAGGTCTCTACAAGTACTTCCTTATCATAATAGGGTGTGGTTCCTCTATTCTTGGCTCGATACTACCCTATCATGTCAGGGTACGTGTCCCCTATTGCAATCATATAGGTAGAGAGAAAACTACCCTATACACAGAGTGTGGTTCATCTATCTATATATTGATACCCCCATCTCTGAGTAACGGTAGGGAGCAGGTTCTCCATGGGAGTTGGAGCCCCCTCAGCTATGGAACATAGTTGCGAGGAGCATTACCTTTCACTTGTTATGTATGGAACCTTCTTATAAGGTTGTTATCCCATGACATAATAGGGTTTTATCCTATCCCTTCATGTACTATAGAGGTTTTGTGGGATGGTTAGGAGTTTATACTCCCTTGGCTATTTGGCAGCAACATGGTGCAAGTACCTCCTTTCTCTCTCTTTTGAGAGAATGCATGTGGTTCATGGTTTGGAGAAGTGTTCTCACAACTATATATAGTGGTGAGGGGAAGGCCTATCCACTTGGGTTTTTATGATATTTCATGGGAAAAAATACAGCTTTAATAGGACCAATGGTTTTAGGCACTAGAGTTAGACCTAGAGAGCTATTCCAATTAGATTGTATCTCTTGGATGAGTGACATCTGGGATGGAAGGGCCCATGGAGTGTATTCTTCTAGATGAGTTTTACATTTGATCCTCAAGTAGAATCATGTGGCTGGCTATGAGGTTGGGACCTCATGAGATTTAGTATCTTAGAAGAGTATATCTAGGTGATTCTAGGATTTGTTGTAGCATTTTTATGTATCTTTATTTACATATTTTTTGGATTGATCTGAATAGTCATGTGTAGCCAAGGAGTGGTTGAGATAGAGTTTATTTTTCTCTATCATTTGTGTTTCCTCCTCTGGATATGTCAAGTAAATTATTTCATTTGAATTTTCCCCATTTATTTTGAATTTTTGGGGCACCAAATGAGTATTTTTTTACTTACCCTAGAATGATATTTTCCCACACATGTTGTGTTTTATGCAGATGATAGGCCTTTTGACTATTTCCTAAGAGGACCCAGATTAGGCGGATCTTAGTGAGTTAGAATAACTAGGGTGTATATAGGTGCTTGACCAAGGTGTGTTATAGTGGTTTCATTTAATATCAGTTCCTTCCTTATGAGTAGGTTAGACTCATTTCAATTTTTGTTGGGATTATATTTTCATTTTTATAATTTTAGTAATTTTTTATACTCTATTTTTTTGGATAAAAGTATGCATGAATTTCTATTTTATTTTTTTATTATCTATACACTATTTCTTGGAGATGTATGTGGGTGCATTAATATAGGTACCATAGGCTAAGGCCTCCCATATGTATGATTTTCTTACTCTGTGCTAGATTTCATCCCCTAACCTATTAGGGGAAGGCTTGGGGTAGTTGTGTCTTGGGGCTCGGTGGGTTGGGTCATGAAAGAGTTGTATTAGAGCGGGTTCCACATTGGGACTTCAGTGTAGAGGTTTTCTAGATGTGATCTTGCTATGAGATTTATAGTGACATTGTTAAAGTATATCGAGTTTTTCTCTGAGGCTAAGGACTCCAGTTTTTGTGTGGTGGATGATTTATCCATTCACTAGGACTTTGATAACCTTTTTTTTGACTTGGAATGTTAGGGAACAACTTATTGGGAAATATTGGTACATGCATCATGTAAGAGAGGGTTGTGGGTTCTATGTCCTTCTCGAGTTATCTCCCCAGATATACTCTTTAACTGTTGTGCATATTGATTCTATTTTAGGATGACTCTAGGATGATATCCAAACAGTATTCCATGGTGATATTATGATGATGATCTGGCCGGTGATGAGGCTTTAGTGTAGGGCACTGCATAGGATGTGGTACCTTCGAGTGGTCCTCTAATCAAGCCACCATCCATTGAGTAGAAGGTTATACTGGCTATTCAGGCCGATGATGTGTGTAGGTTGAGTGCACTATATGAGTTATAGAGGTAGATACCTCCTAGGTATTTGGGTGAGCCAGACCCACATGCTATTGATGATTGGCTTGAGGAAGTCGCACATATTTTGTGATTTGTGAGGAAATCTCTAGATCAGATGGTGGTCCTATCACTGAGACTTATATAGGTATTTCCTAGGATATGGTGGATTATATTGATGTAGACACATGATGAGATGATTCTAACATAGAGAGAGTTTGAGTTTCTCTTCTGGGAAAATTTTTATCCAGCCATGTTGAGATCGGTGCATATCCAGGAACTTCTACGACTTAGGCGAGGTAGTATGTCCATGGAAGAGTATTCAAATAGGTTTATCAACCTTTCATGATACTCCCTAGATATGGTTTGAGATCCAATTTTCATAGCACATACCTTTAATAAAGGCCTCCATAGAGACATCCGATTAGTCTTGGTATCCTTGTGCCTTCCCTTTTATGTAGGGGTACTGAAGCAACCTCTAGGGATAAAGAGATTATTGGAATAGGGTTTGGAATATGGAGTTTGTGGTGGTTATCATGAGTCTAAGACATATGTAGTAGCTGGTAGATAATAGTTGATAGGGTTATAGTGTGGGAGGAATAACCCTGCCTTGAATCATACCTGAGGGTATGTAGCATAGGAGTTGAGCTAAGGAGCGAGTCAGCCGTAGGAGATTCAGTGTTACACTTGTGATATATGGGGACATATTTAATGTGATTTTTTGAAATATTGTTCTATTGAGAGTGATATGGTCAAAAAATTACCTTGATAGAGGAAATATTTAGACCAGGGAGTCCCATATGATGGGATATGTGGAGGAGGAGCAGGTAGAGCAGCAGGAGTTGGAAGATGGTTTGATATACTGCCACCACCACCCCTAGGCAGTCCACGCTAGGCTTGGGGAACTAGAAGATGGGGGAAAGGATAACTATAGGCCACAAGGGCCTATGACACAGAGGCTTCGAGGATGATTAAAGATAATCTCTGTATCTTTTCTACTTTGGTTGTAGTATTGTTAGAAACCACTGTGAGGTACTCTATTCTCACCACTTCTTATATCGGGTGATGTGGGGAGTTGGTAGAGCCCTGTGATAGTGTCATTTGACATAGCTTCATAATCACAAGAAAGGGGGATTCTTCCCCCACCAATACGCATTCTTGTGATGCAATATAAATATGTTCAACTGATTTAGTTCCACCCAAAAAAGATAGTGTCGAGGTGTGGTGGATGAGTTCCTTGACTTGTGTGTTCAGGGAGAGGTTGTGTGTTGGAGTGTCAAAGTAGGACCTAGTGTTACCAGTGGTTCCTTTTTATGGGAGGATATTTCCTCACATATAACATTTCCATAGTAGAAAATTGAGGACCTATGATATTTCCTTAGTGTGTATTAGTTTCCTACAATCCATTCTCATATGATTTCCACCAGTGGGTGTGGAATTGTTACCAGATTGTGAAATAAAATTTTCCACCTTTGATGAGTGATTTCTGGTTGCATAGGACAAGATCATGTGTGGGAAGATACAACCAAATTTTATCAGATTGCTAGTATATCCCTTGGATATGTGGGGATAAGAGCTTCTGATTTTCTATTGAAGTGGTTCAATTGGAGGTTTGCAGATAGAGGTCTTGGTAAGACCTAGTGAGTGTACTTTGGAATCCTTGTATTGTTCATTGGTACCCTCGCATTCTCAGAATCATATTTTTCTGAGACACTTGAGGATGGAATGGTTCAGTTCATCCAGGTTCAGATGAGAACTTCCAGGTTACATCAGTATCTATGTCAGGTTAGTGAGGTGGTGTATCACTAGATCCTATGACCAAATATGGATAGGGTGCTTGGTTTTTTCTCCCTATCATAGCTGAGGTGACATTGTTCTTATTTGTTTCATGATTTCAACCTAATTTGAGTTGAACTTTTGGCATGGTTTGGATTATTTGGTTCCCTTGAGTGTGTGGTAGTAGGAATCAAAAGAACCCTTTGATGAGGTCATTGGAATGAGAGTCCCAGTGAAGAGCTCCATTTTCCCCTTGTTCCTAGGATTTCTCTTTTTGGGGATGAAAATTATTAAGGTGGGGATAATGTAGTGCCTTTTATTTTTTAATGTAAAAATTTGGAATATTTCTAGAAATATTTACATAGCTAGGCACTGAGTCAGCATAGGATTCCAGGGCCCAAAGAGCCTCAGTGTGGTTATATTAAAAATATTAAAAATATTTTATCTCTTGCACAAAACTTGCTTATAAATGTAGAACAACTTCTGAGTGGAGTGTAAGATAAAAAATATGTGGCTATGGTTGAGTTCAAAATGTGTTTTTTAACCTTAGAAGGACATAAAATTTTGTTAGCATTGGGTGACGAGTTGAGAGTGAAATATCAGATGAGTTGATGATATTAGTTTATTAAAATAAACTAATATCCTCTCCACCCCATTATCACAAGAAATAGAGGGAGAGGAGGAGCTCACTCATGAGATATAGACAACCTGAGGCCAAATCGAGGTGAGTAGGTTCTAATAATCATTGTTTTTGAAAATGATCATCATCAGATCATTCCACAATGGTTCTCAAGCATAGTTTTGAAACTGAATCTTCAGTGTTTCATCAAAAGGTAGGAATATTTGAGTTTTAATTCTCTATCCTTCTTTTTATGAATTTTTTAAGGTTTAAGATCCCTTAGATGACTAATAAATACCCCGTGGGGTCAATCTATGGGTTTCGATGGAAACTTGGTTGTTTCGGGTGGCTCATAGGGATTTCCTGTTTAGAATTTTTGATCACACGATGGGTAATGTAAGAGAACATGTTGTGTGTTCTTCCTATTTGAGGAAGATGACCTTTGGAGACTAAACATTATGTACTAGGGGGACACTCTATGTTGTGAGACCAATTCAAGTGGACATGGTTTATGACTAGACATGTTGTTTCATGGGACATGGATGTGTGGAAGTACATAGCCAGAAGACATGAACATGGGGTTCTGTACATGGGCATGAGTTTAGGACATGACTAATAGACTGGTTATCTAGACCACATTGTGTACCATATGTACACATCATGTTAAAGACATGGATGACTGAGATGTGTGGGGAAGGACATATCCAGGGGCCCGAGTGAAGTTACACATACTATCCACACCTTTTAAACACCATGTATGATCAAATAGAAATCCAATACATGCGGAATATGACATGAATAGGTGTTTAGGTAGGGTCACATGTCATGTGAACCTCAGTACACAACGCATAATGTTCTTGGGAACTTCTTCCTAGTATATATTATTCTTTAGGACATGGATTTAGGCCTAAGAGTAGCCTATACTGAGTAGTTTTCTATGTGGAATATAATGGAATCCTTCATAGTGAATTTTGAGATATTATTTGTCATGATTCAATCATGATGCTAAAATATTAGTGATTAACCATGGGTAGTGATTAGGGTGTATCACTAGAGAGATTTTGGGGTTGGTGCCGTTACCTATTTCCCCAGGATGTGGGTCCCATATCCACTTTAGGCTGGTATAGTAGTGATCCCCTACTATCAGTGCATGGGTCTCCTACCTATGGTAGTGTTTCGACCCGAGGCATGTTGATAATGGTGATCCTTTCAGTGATGCTTGATCGATGATAGAGACTAGTTTGGTTTTCCGTAGAGAGGTTGGGAGCGGTACTCCTATATCTCACTAGGGCATAGGTTTACCTTACCTCTCAGATCAGAAATGATGGAACTCCCCCACATTGGGCACATGTCCTCTTCCCACAGAGTAGTTCTCCTAGGGTCAATACTCCCCAATCGAACTAGGGTACTGGTCCCCCATATCATTCATGTAGATGAAGATGGATCTCCCCTAACATATCAGGGTGCGAGTCCTCAATAATCACTATGAAGATAGAGTCAGTACTCCATCTTTATACTACGGTAAAGGTCCTCTATCCATGGAGTCATTACTCCCCTATCATAGTAGGACATGGGTCTTCTATAGACGATGTTCAGGTATAGTCAGTACTCCCCAATCATATTAGGCTGTGGGTCCTCTATTACAGGGTCGGTACCCCCTATCATGTCAGGGTGAGGGTCCCCCATTATGATCATATAGGTAGAGGTAAAAATCCCCTATACATAGGTTGAGAGTCCTATATCTATAGAGCAGTACTCCCCTGTCTTTGATTAGCGTCATGGAGTGGGTCTTTCATTGGAGTTGGATCTCACTTGGTTATAGAGAGTAGTTGCAAGGAGATGACCCCCTCACTTTTTATGCACAACACCTAGTTAGGAGGTTATTCTCTCCTGATGTGATGCGATGTGTGCCTCTCCCTATGGTTACTATAGAGGTTTCATGGGATGGTTAAGATTTTTTACTCTCTCAGCAACATGGTATATAGTGACCCTCTCCTTTCATACATAGACATTACATAACTTTTTCAAAATACTTAAAACATTATACAAATAGAATCCCAAAGAGTATACTAGTCTAGTTTCTTTGGAAACATGGAAACATAAACACTGGTATATAAATGAGCTACAATATCTCCCACTAGGTTCTTCTTGACTAGTACCCTTCTTAGACACATAAAAAATAATACATATCTTCATAACCTGGGGAAGGAAACCTAAAAAGGGATGAGATAAAATTCTCATTAAGGGTAAAAAAGTATATTTTTAATAATAATAATGATAATATGGGTATGAGAACATGATCATGAAAATATAATATTATACCCTACATATCAAAGATCATATACATGAATCATGGAATAAATATTGGTAGTTCATAAAACATGAATCATAAGTAAATAAAGAACATAATCCATGAAAGCATAACATAGGAATAAAACATAGAATTTTGGAATACCCACAATCATATATATTGATTTCCATGGTAGTCAAGTCATCACTGCCAGAGCCATCTTAGTGGACAAAGTCCTTTAGTGAACTGGTTCACACCCCGTTCCAGACCTGTATTACTGAACTGAGTTTATTCCTCATTCCAACCCTATATCACTGAACTGATTTCACTCTTTGTTCAAACACTCTATTACTAAACCAGGTTTATTTCTCGTCGTATCCATGTCTATCTCTTAATATATAAATATTTACCCAATTCATTTGAGAGGGATATAGGTCCAACCCATCTCATAATTAAATCATTAACACACGAGCTAAAAAATCATATACAATCATATAATAACCCATGTAATGAAATGGGTATCATAAACTTGTAAAAATTTCATAAACTATGGAAAAATATATATGTTTAATAATCATTTCATCAAAATCATAACCCATGAAAGATAAATATATTTCATAAACATATAACCTGGGAAAGAGAAACAGGTTTCATAAAGACCATGAAATTAAGCACAAACCATTCATAGAAATAATATGAATGGAACATTTAGACCATTTCCTATAGGGGAATGAGTAAAATTGATGGATATAATATTGTATGGAGAATAATTTTGAAATATCTTATAAAAACCTTTCTTGAGGAAGATATCCTTTCTTCTTTGAAAACGTATTTTTAATAAATAAAACATTTTGAAAATAATTTTCTTAAAAAATACCTCAAAAAATCATAAAGAATACTTGAAATCATTTTGAAAACATTTTTCCTTGAATTTTTTTTAAAATAATATTCAAAAAATTTTAAAAACGTTTTTCTTTTAAAAACACTTTGAAAATTTATAAAGAAATCTTGAAAATGTTTTGAATTTTTACTTGAAAACATATGAAAGAATATTGAAAATATTTTGAAAACCACTTATTTGAAAATAATTTGAAAACTTGTAAATAAGTCTTGAAAAAATTTCTAAAACAATTTCCTTAAAAATTACCTTTAAAAAACATTTTCTTAAAAATTAACCATTTAAAAATGAAAAGGAAGCTTCAAATCAATGATGATGGGTAAATTTTTATATTTCGTATGAGGTAAAAAGAACATTCCTTTTGAATGATAAAAGGGTTAGAAAAAATCATTTTTTAGAAATATATAATAAGATTAATTTGAAGATATTTCTAAAAGACAAAGGTGTAAAAATTTATTTTAAATATTATAGTAGAATGGTACAATTTTCTTGGAAACCCTCTTTAGAAAACATATATTTCCGACCGATGAGAGGGTAAATCCTGACATTCTTAAAAAAATGTTCTTAAATATATTTTGTACCAAAGATTAGAAAAAGGGTACCAATACATGAATATATCTGGAATAAATAGAGAAATATAAAACTCATTAATGTTATTGAGAGATGGGCTATAATATTTCATCAGAGGAAGTATAAACATAAACAATCCTGAAAAGTAATGAGATTGTTTCAATAAACTCTCATCACTTGGTAACTTAGGATCATACTCTACATGTAATAAAATAAAATTACATTAATCTTATAATATCTTGAAAATAAGGAGATTCATGATATAACATGTGAAGGGAATTTTTAACACCTCATATAAAAATATATGTTCATAACATTACATGTGTCTCAAAGAAGGTAAATTGAGATAAAACTATCTTACCGATTTGGTAACTTTTGATACATAAAACCCATAAAATTTAGATCATAGAATGGATATATAATTAATAATAAATTTAATAATAATATTCATATAATTAATTCATGGTTATTATATACACCATTCTTAAGGAATGGATGGTGAATAATGCAGGTATCTCATGAAAATAAAAAATGAGACAAAATCCCCTTACCTTGTGTCTTGAATCTCTTCATAATCATACAAAAATATAGTATAATAAATATAAATTGATTATAAATATATAATAGAACCATATTATTACTTCTAATACCATATATGGTTTTATTATGGATTTATATCACCCGATTGTTAACAATTCTATCTTAAGGTTTCATTTTGGGTAATATCCACTTTGTTTTTCACATGTATCTTAATTTGTTATATCTTTGGTCCTTATACTCATATAATGACTTCAATAATATAATAAATGATTTAAATATAATTTATATTTATTATATGTGTATTATGATAATACATATAATATAGAATTATGAAACGGAATACACTGTCCATGGAGACGGTAGGCCTTATGTACGTATGAACACTATTTCCATTTAATTGTCGCATTGAAAGAAGGAAAGTAAAATTCATATATGTATATATGTATATATATAATCATTAAAGTATATTTATTATATTATATATACCATATATATTCACTAAACCCATACATAATACATTCTATGTAGTGTATGAATGAATCATATTGCCTTGAGGGGGTGGTAGTCCACACTTCCTCTAACGAAATTATTATATTAACACAAAATAGAAATTAAAAAGAAATGTTTTGTAAAAGAATTAAAAAATGTTAAATAAATAATAAATATAATATATAACATACATAAAATAGTGTCTATCATAATTTCCACCATGAGAGGTGGCAAAGGAAAAATGAACAATTATCATTTCGTGAAGATGTAGTTCTCCATACACATAAACAATATGTTCGTTACCCATTAGATGGAGGTGTGTGTAATTGTACGTCAAAAACTCATCATAAAAAAATACTAGTATATTTAAGATTCTTTTTTTGTTATAAAATCATGGAATAAAGAGAGTGGAGGGGGTGTAGAAATAAAATAAAACAAAGGAGTTTGATAGAGGACATTACCTCTTAACTGGGTAACTCTTTTTGGTTTGTTCCAAAAGGATTCCTTGGATTGATTTCTTCCCCAGGGGATGATTCTATGGGGAATTTAGGTATTTTGGGAAGTTTCCTGGTTATATATTGGCCGAACCTAAGTGGTTTTAGAGGTGTTAATAAGGGGAAGAGGTGGTGGCCTTTTATAAGGAATGAAAGGGACACACTTGACATTTTTTAAAACAAGTTAGGTGTATCCACGTTTTTACCTAATAAAATTCATACAAAAATAATAATTAAAGGTTAATGGACAAATAAATTTCATAAATTTTTTTCTGAAAAGTATCTAGGTCATTTGGGGTCTTAAATTTACGGTTTAGTACTTTATTAACCTAATTTTTCACTTAACTATTGCAATTAATTTTAATCACTTTCACTAATATTTTTGGTAATTTTTTTACCTTATTAGAAATTAGAAATTATTATTATTCCAAATATGGAATCCATTTTTCCAAATTATAATCATATAATTGTAAGAAATTAATTTTGAATTAGTCCCGTTGACGGAAAGACAATACGGGTTTTAAAAGTAAAAAAGTCCAATTTTTTGCTATGTTTTTATACCCAATTTCAAAGTCAAATTGATTCCAATGAACTATATTGGATAAATTTATAAAAATATTATATAATTAAACTTTTAAACCAATTTAAAATATAATTTAAACTTATAAATAAAATATATGAAAAATAAATTGTGAATTAAAATCTGGTATTTTTCACTATTCGTCTAAAAATAATGTTACTCAGAAAAATCGAAAAAAACATCGATAAGATAATTTAGACATTATAAATTCAAAAATGAAGTTTATTTTATAAAATAAAAATTCTAAATGTGTAGAAAATTAATTTTTTTTTATTTTTCATAGAAGGTCATTAAAAATAGTTCATTTGAGAGAATAATATTTTTTAACATATAAGGACTTTACCAAAGATTATATCTTTCATCATAAAAATGTTTTATTTATATAAAAACATTATAAAAAATATTTGAAATTTAGTTATCAATCTTTATATTACTATGTTTAACGGCTAGATTATAATTATATCATTCAAATAATTATAACAATAAAAATACGTTTCATTGAAACTCAGTGTTATGTGTAACGTACACCAAGTAAGTTTTTCAAGTTGTGTATGACAAGTCAGTGTTGTGTACTGCATAAGAAAATTCATTGTTTGTGTGTAGCGCAAGCTAAGTTGGTGTCGCATGTAGTGGAATCCAAGTTGGTGTTGTGTTTAATGAAATCCAAACTTAGTGTTTTCGCATGACAAAAAATCCATGTTCTGTGTTGCATGGCATACAAAATATTGAAAAGTTAAATTAATTCAAAAAAATATTTCACAAAATCTTGGTGTGTTACATTATACCCGCCTTGAAATTAATTTCACCCTTGAAATTCATCTGGGTTATCAAAGGTTTAACACTTGAAAGTTTCATTCATAGAAATCAACATCATAAAAATGAATGCTAAATCTTCACTTAAAAATGGAAATTTGAAACCACAATAGTTACCCAATATAACATATATATAGGTTTCCACATAAAAGATCATAGATTGGGAGTGAATATTGGACATGTAGGAAAAGAGTAAATATTTATAGGGAGTAATTGAGGTCATCAATAAAAAACAAGTTAATGGTCAAAGAAAATTTGAGGGCCACAAATTCATAAATCTGTGGTGATTTATAGGGCCATAGATCCAAAAGAAATTAATGTAATAGGAATTTTTTTTTGAATCATCATCATATCTTTGAGTATTTCATTTATTGACTAAGAATATAGGGAAATATTCTTATTTGATATATTTATTTAAAAAACATTTCATTCATTGGCTGTGCTTTTAACTATTTATAATTCATCCATTACTTCAAGAAATGGATATCCAGAAATTAACTTTGATGCCCAAAACACTAAAATACACTTTTAATAGATATTAAGGCTCCTAAAAGAAAGAAATGTGTAACTATTTATCTATAACTATTCTTAAAAATCGGTATGGTTAATACATTAATCTCTAAACATAAAACGTAACACTATTGTTTCATCATAAATAATTATTCATCAAAAATAATTATAAATTAACCAGGTTATCATATATTCCAGTGGTAGGTATGAAACCCTTATCATATTATGGTCATGGGTTCAAGACTCAAGGCCTTTACAGACTTCATTGGTTGTCACCCGACATACAAGCTGTCCTTTTATGAAACCATTCTAATACAGTCTCCAAAATATATGGACACACTTGAAATAAGGTTAATCATTAAATATCCTTTTAAACAAGGTTTTCAATAAAATCTCAATACATATATTCTTCCTTAGACGTTTTACATAAATTTTTCATGAATGGTTAACCCTATAAATCCTCTGAGAGAAGAAAATAAAAAACTTTATAAAAATATTCTTGAAATAAGCTTAACATTGATCCCCCATATATCATGAAGTATCTCTTGGTTTTCACATTATAAACATGTGAATACCTTTCTGGTAAATTATCTTGGAACTTGGTAACAACATTAATTACCACAAATACTTTTTAAAAACATTAATTATTCCTTATTCCAAAGTTTATTAGACATATTACATAAATAAAAGTTGTAAACTTCATCCATGATATCATGAACTACTTGTCAACAAGTCCTTAATTAGTTCTAAGGTAATCAGTACCTTCCAATTTACTTATTCATATCCCACATATCTTTATCCAAAAAACATTATCATAATATAAGGAACATATTAAGGGTTATCTTTCCCTTAATAATGTGTTTTAAATAGACATCACATTTCCATTAAATCACATTTATATTCCATTGGATCCATTCAACATATTCTTGTAAATCATTAGCCAAAAATACATAAACTAGAAAATTCTTGTTTATTTCACCATTCATATAACATAATTCTCAAATACCAAATACATAAAAACTTCAATTTCTTCATCCATAATCCATTAATAAGGTTACAAAATCCTATTACATAAATCCTCTTTCTTTTCACATTTCATCTGTAGTCTTGTCACCATCCGAAATATAACCATTAATCGCACCACCATGATGATTCTCTTCAAGAGATTTCCTCTTGGGACATTGATTTGCATAATGACTGTTTATTCCACATGAAAAGAACTTAACCTTCGATAATACCTTAGGGAGGCTAATATTTTAATCCATTTCATTAATCAAACTCATCATTTTCCCCTTACAGCCACTTTCTTCATGTCCTTCTTTTCCAAAATCAAAACATCTTCTTGTTCCTCAAAGACATTCACCTAGGTGATTATTTTCACATTATTAACACAAAGGAAACTGAATATTGTTTTCTTCATGTTATCCATTACCTTAACTCTCACCAAAATACTTATTTATCTTACTTGTTGAGTTTGAGAGTTTTTTATGGTACACATTTTTAATCATGTTCCGCGAAAACTGGTTAGGCATGATCACAACATATTTCACTCTAGTGATCATCCCACTTAAATTCTCATTAGAAAATTATCCATCACATTCAATGTTAATCCAGTTCCTTATGGTTCCCACTATTGAATAAAACTAGAATCACAATGTTACAATTACTTATCATAGTAGAAAACCACATAGTTATAAAAATAATTACTTATAACATGTCTAAATCATGACTCATTTCTTAATCTATGAAACTCTAGGTTCATTATTGGTTATTCATAGCCAAATTATATTTAGATCCTTTATTGTGTTTCATAGGGACATTTTAAATTCCCAAATCATATCCCCTAAGAGTGTCAAACCAGGTGTGCATAATGGCCTGTTGTTGTATACCAGATTACCTAGAGCCAGGCCCTGAACGTCTTTTCAGAGTTGTTACCCTTAAGTACATTTGTACTAGATTCACATCCACTTGTAGTCTCTAGAAAAGGATGTATTTATAGGAAACCACACACCCTATCTTTTACCAAAATTCCTAGACACTTTTCTATATTTTTCCTTATCCTTATACTTATCCCTTGAAATTAGGGTTCTCACTAAGGTTTTCTAATCCAAGATTCCAAAGGTTAACTAAAATTTTTCTTTGATACCAACTATAGTGAACCTATCTCTTCATATATATACATTACATAATTTTTTCGAAATACTTGAAATATTATACAAACAGTTTACCAAATACTATGCTAGTCTAATTCCTTTATAAACATGGAAACATAAACATTGGTACATAAATGAGCTACATTATCTCCCACTAGGTTCTTCTTGACTATCACCCTTCTTAGAAACATAAAAAACAATACATATATTCACAACCTGGGGAAAGAAACTTAAAAAAGGGGTGATCTAAAATGCTCAGTAGGGGTAAAAAAGGGATATCTAGAAGAATAATCATGAGAATAATGGTGTGATAACACGATCATGAAAATAGAATATCATACCTCACATTTCAAAGATCATATACATGAATCATCACATAAATCATGGCAGTTCATAAGACATGAATCATAAAGAAATAAAGAATATAGTCCATGAAAGCATGACATAGTAATAAAACATGTAATTGTGGCAGAAACATAAGCATATATAATGATTTCCAGAGTTGTAAAGGCATCATTGCTAAGCCCATATTAGTGGATAAAGTCCTTTACTGAACTGGGTTCACACCCTAATTTAGCCCTGTATTACTGAACTGAGTTCACTACTCATTCCAGCCCAATATTATTGAACTGAGTTCACTCCTCATTCTAGACCTGTACTACTGAACTAAGTTTATTTCTCATTCCATCCATGTCTATCTCATATGATATAAATCATTACCCAATGCATTGGAAGGAAATATAGGTCCCTACCATCTCTTAATTAAATCATACATACATGTTCCACAAAATGATAAACAATCATATCATAACCCTTGAAATGAAATGGATATCATAAACATGTAAAAATATCATAACATGTAGAAAAAGATATATGTTTCATAATCATTTCATCAAAACCATAACTCGTGAAAGAAAAATGGATTTCATAAACATATAACCCATGAAAGAGAAACAAGTTTCATAAATACAATAAAATTAAGTATAACCCATTCATAGTAAGAATGTGAATGGAACCTTTAGATCATTTCCTATAAGGAAATTAGTAACATCAACGAATGTAATCTTGTATGGAAAATAATTTTGAAATATCCTTCAAAAATTTTTCTTGAGGAAAATATTCTTTTTCTTTGAAAAATTATTTTTAATACATAAAGCAATTTGAGAATAATTTTCCTAAAAAATACATTGAAAATTATAAAGAATAATTGGAATCATTTTTAAATCCTTTTTAATTGAAAACTTATAAAATAATATTCAAAAAATTTTAAAAACCTTTTTATTTTAAAACTCTTTGAAAACTTTTGAAGAATCCTTGAAAATATTTTGTAAACCTTTTTACTTTAAAACAAATGAAATAAACTTAAAAATGTTTTGAAAACTATTGATTTGAAAATACTTTAAAAATTTATAAACAAGGCTTGATTTTTTTTGAAAATAGTTTCCCTTGAAAATTACCTCTAAAAAACATTTTATTTTAAATTAACCTTTTAAAAATGCAAAGGAAGTTTCAAAGAAACGATAACGGGTAAATCCATACATGCCATAGAAGGTAAAAAGAACATTCCTTTTGTACACTAAAAAGGTTAGAAAAATGAATTGTTTAGAAAGTGACAAGAATATTTCTTTGAAGATAAATATAAAAAGGGTAAAATTTTATTTTAAATGTTATATGAAAATGGTACAATATTATTAGATACCCTTTTTAGAAAATATAGATTTTCGACCGAAGAGAGGGTAAAGTCTGGAATTCTTAAAAACACTTTCCTAACTATCTTATGTACCAAAGAGTATAAAAAAGGTACCAATAATTGAATATATGATGAATAAATAGAGGAGAATAAAATTCATGACTATTCTTATGATATGGGTTATAATATTTCATCAAAGTAAGCATAAACATAAACAATCTTGAAAAATGATGAGATTGTTTCAATAAAATATTATCACTTGGTAGCTTGGGATTATACCCCCCATATAAGAAAATTAAATTAAATGAAGCTTATAATATTATTAAAATAGTTATATTCATGATATAACATGTCAAAGGCATTATGTACTCCTCATATAAAAATATAGGTGCATAACATAGCATGTGTCTCAAAGAAGGTAAATTGAGACAAAACTATCTTACCATTTTAGTAACATTTTAAACATAAAAACTATGAAAGGAAGATCATAGAATGGATATGTAATTAACCATAAATTTAAGAATAATAATCAAATAATACATTCATTTTTAGTATATACACCATGCAATAGGAATGTGTGGTGAATAAATCATGTATCTCATAGAAACAAAAAGTGAGATGAAATCCCCTTAACTTGTGTCTTGACTCACTTCGTACTCATAAATAAATCCTATATAATAAATATTAATTTATTATACATAATTAAAGGAACCATATTATTAATTCTGATACCATATATGGTTTTATTATGGCTTTATGTTACCCACTTGTTAACAATTCTATGTTAAGGTTTCACTTCGGGTAATATCCGCTTTGTTTTTCACATGTGTCTTAATTTGTTATATATTTGGTACTTATACTTACATATTGATTTATAGAATTTAAAACATGACTTAAATATAATTTATATTCATTATATTTTTATTTTAATAATCCATATAATATTTAAGTATGAAATAGAATACACCATTCATGGAGACGGTAGGTTGTACGTATGCATGAACACTATTTCCTTCTAATTGTTGCGTTGAAAGAAAGAAAGTGAAAGGAATACATGTATATATATATATATATATCATCATTAAATTAGTTTTATGATATCATATATTCCGTATATGTTCACTAAACCCATCCTTAATACATTCTCTATAGTGTATGAGTGAATCACATTACTTGGAGGGGGCGGTAGTCCACACCTCCTAAAATGAAGTTATCGTATTAACAAAAAATAAAATGTATAAATACATGTGTTATAAAATAATTAAATAAGATTAAAGACATAATAAATATAATATATAATATATATAAATATATTTTCATCACAATTTCAACCATGATAGGTGGTAAATGAAAAATGAACAATCATCATTTCGTGAGGCGGTAATTTGCTGTACACATAAACAGTATTTCTGTTACCCATTAGATGCTCGTGTGTGTAAGTGTAGGTAAAAAACTTCTAAAAAACATAATAGTATATTTAATATACTGTTTTTTTATAAAATCATGTAACAAAGATAGCGGACGGGGTGGATGAATAAATTCAAAGAAAGGAGTTTGAGAGAAGATGTTTCCTCTTAATCGGGTAACTCCTTTTGGTTTGTGCCAAAAGGATTCATTGGATTGCTTTATGCCTAAGTGGAGTATTATAGAATTAATGGAAGCATTTTTTGAAGTTTATTGGGTAGATATTGGATGAACCTAGGTGGTTTTAGTGGTGTTAAGAAGAGGGAGAGTTGGTGGCCTTTTATAGGGAATGGAAAGGACATACTTGGCATTTTCGAATTCAAGTTAGGTGTACCAACGTTTTCACCAAAACAAAGTTATAAAAAAATAAAAAAAATAAATAATGGAAGGTTCATGGCCAAATAATGACTATAAATTTTGGTTTTAACAAGTTTATAGGTCGTTTTTGGTCTTAAATTTAATATTTAGTACTTTATTAACATAATTTTTCTCTTAACCGTTGTAATTAATTTTAATCACTTTCAATAATATTTTTCATAAAAAAAGTTGAACTTATTAGAAATTATAAATTATTATGAATAAAAATATAAAATCCATTTTTCCAAATTATAATCACCTAATTGAAAAAAATTAATTTAAAATTAATCCTCCTGATGGGACGACACTATAGGTTTTTTAAAGTAAAAGCATCCAAACTTTTGCTAAGATTTTATACCCAATTTTAAAGTGAAATTAATTAAAATGACATGTATTGGATTAATTGATAAAAATATTATCTAATTGAACTTATAAGCTAATTTATAATATTTTTTAACCTTATAAATAAACTAGATGAAAAATTAGTTTTGAATAAAAATTTGGTATTTTTCACTATTCATCTCAAAATGAAGTTTCTTAGAGAAATCACAAAATTTATCCCTAAGATAATTTTGAAATTATAAATTCAAATATTATGTTTATTTTATCAAATTAAATTTCTATATGTGTCTAAAATTAATTTTATTATTTTTCATAGAAGGACATTTAAAACATTTCATTTGAGAGAATAGTATTTTTAAACATATAAGGAATTCACCAAAAATTATATATTTCATCATTAATATATTTTATTTATATAAAACCATTATAAAAAAATATCTTAAATATAGTTATCACTATTTACATTTCTAATTTTAAGGTATATATTATAATTATATCATTTAAATAATTATAACAATAAAAATATGTTTCACAGAAAGTCAGTGTTGTATGTAACATATGCCAAGTCGATGCTGTGTGTTGCGTACGCCAAGTAGGTGTTGAATTTTGTGCAATACAAGTCATTTTTTGTGGGTATCATAAACCAAGTTGGTGTTGTGTGTTGCGCAATCCAAGTTGGTGTTGCATGTAACAAATTCCAAACTTAGCATTTTCACAAAACCAAAAATCTATGTTCAATGTTGTGGGACACAAAGGATATAGAAAAGATTAAATTAATTAAAAAAAAATATTTCACAAAAATATCGAGGTGTTAAATTCTACCCCCATTAAAATGAATTTCACCCTTGAAATTTTTCTGGGTTATCAATGGTTTGATAATTAAAGGTTTCATTCATAGGAACCCATAT
Source organism: Viscum album (assembly GCA_963277665.1). Taxonomy (NCBI): domain Eukaryota; kingdom Viridiplantae; phylum Streptophyta; class Magnoliopsida; order Santalales; family Viscaceae; genus Viscum; species Viscum album. The sequence goes on from OY728127.1 coordinate 325,423,651, forward strand.
TGTAAAATTGAATACTAAATTTTCCATTAAAAAGGGAAAGTTGGAACCATAATGGTTACCCAATGTAACATATAACTTGGTTTACACATAGGAGAACATAGGTTAGGAGTGAATATTAGACATGGAAGAAATTATTAAATATTTATAGGGAGTGATTGAGGTCATAAATCCTAAAAAAGTGAATTATAAAAGAAAAGTTGATGGCCTCAAAGTCATAAATCTGTGAGGTTTTACAAGGCCATCGTTTCAACAAAAAATTAAGGTATTTGGAATTTTTTTTGATCATTATCCTAGCTTTGATTAATTGTTTTATTGACCAAGAATATAAGGAAATATTGTAACTTGATATATTTATATAAAGAAAATTTAATTCATTGGTTGTTCTTTTAACTATTTATAATTCATCCATTACTTTAAGAAATAGATGTCCAATGTAACACCCCTATGTTCCATGATACGCTTCTCTTTCAATAATGCAATAGCTTTCATTGTACGCAAGTTCGAGATTCTAACACACCACGACCAATAAAAATAGACATTATGAATAGTAATACCCACCTTTTGAAATTATATATATTTTATATTTCAAAATGGACTTCATTTTTGGATTCGTAATATCGAAATTATCCTAAGTTGAATTTTTGGTATTTTTCTGAGAACATCCAATTTTTTTATGAATAGTGAAAAATACATAATTTTTTTTTTAATAAAAATAATTTATAGTGATAAATAATACTATTGAGTGGTTTTAAAGTGTAATTAGAACATATTTTTACCATTTTATCCAATGGTGTTCATTAGTATTAATTTCACTTTAAAATTGGACATAAACAATTGTCAATCTTTTGATATATATTATTTCTTAAAAACACGCTATTTGTTGTGATAGAGGGAATTAATTATAAAATTAATTAATGAAACTTATATGTTTGGAATTTTTTAAAATATACATCATTTTTGAATTTGGAATATCAATTATAGCTTAGGGTGAAATTTTGGCATTATTCTGAAAAACATCAATTTTTGATGAATAGTGAAACCACTAAGTGGTAGTTAAAAAACTAATTTTTCATTTAAATGAAACATAACCACTTCGGTGATTTGATTTTCAAAAATCTTACATACATGGTTGTCATTAGGAAGTAAAATGTGGTTCAATTTTGTTGAATAGTAACTTTTAAGTTTAATTAATCGCGATTAAAGTTAATTAGTGAAATTTAAGGTAAAAATGATATTATAAAAATATGAAAATACCTTTACATTTGTCCTACCCTTATTGTATGGGTCATGGATGACCAGGAAAATCCATGGGTAAACTTGGGGACCCCATGGAGCCACTTTGGTTAGAAAATGACATTAATAACTTTTTATTTAAAGTAAAAATAAAATTGCCACAAACATGTGTTATTTTACTAAAACAATTTTTATAAGGGGTTATAGAAGTCATATTTTAGACTATAAATATTAATTGGAAATATAAAAATATTTCCTACATCATGATATATTTTTTTATAATTTTTAGACATTAAATAAATTAAATTATTTATGACATCGTGATGATGCAGCGATTACCTCATTAATTAACGATTTAAATAAAATGAAAAGATAATGTAACATATAAGGCTTAAAATTGTAAAAAACCTATTGGATGAGTATATTTCTAACCATTATCACATTATCCTCGAAATATATCATTTTGGGACCTTTATAATCTGAAAAACATTTCATAATAAAGTAAAATTTCAATCTTTCCAAGAGTGCACCTCCTCTCCTCTTATAAAAGGCCCCCACCTCTACCACATTATTCACACCTTCATGCCATTTGGATCGGCCAAAATCTGCCTAAATACTCTCTCAACTTCACTATCTTACTCCTAGAATCCTCACTTTGGGCAGAATTCTTTTCAAGGAAGCCTTTGTCTCAAATCAAAAAAGAGTTATCTGATTTTAAGGTAATCTATTCTCTTATGTTATTTTGTTTTATTTTGCTTCTCCAACCCCCTAAACTCTTTTTATTTTTTTATTTTGTAACAAAAAAAGTATCCTAAATATACTTGGATGTTTTTATGATAAGGAGTTTATTTTCACTTACACACACCTTCGTCTAATGGCTAAAGAACATACTGTTTCTGTGGGTGGCGAATTACTGCCTCACGAAACGATGATTGTTCAATCTTCTTTTAACACCTCTCATGGTGGCCATTATGATGACACTATTTTTATATATGATATATATTATGTTTTTGTTTTCCTTATGCTTATGTATTTCTCATTTATGTCATACCTTTATGATTTCCATTATGGGTAAACGCGATAATTTCATTTTATGAAGTGCGGACTACCGCCCCCTCAAAGTGATTTGAATCGTTAATGCCATATGTGGGATGTATAAAGGATGGAGTAAATGGTATTATAAATTATATTATACTGGAATAATAATATACCTTTATATCATTATGATTTCATTCCATTAAATATGAAATAAAAATGAAAGTAGCGTTCATGCGTACGTACGACTTACCGTCTCCATGAACGGTGCATTTCATTTCTTACCTCTAAATGTTACATAATATTATGAATGAATGTATATAATGGATATATATGATATATATGAAATTTAAATCATGAATATAATTTTGGAGATAATGGATATTCTACCACATAAACAACTTGTAATTATAAGAAGTTTATTGTTGACTGAAGTACCAAAGATCGACAAAACGACCGTTATTAACTTAAATGACTACATAATTTTCATAACATGGTAATAAGTGATATAAAAGGAATAATTAACATTAAAAAGGTTCTTAAGAAAATAGAAATTAACTCTAGTTTATTATTCAGGAGGTTAAAGAATGGTCGAGTCAAGTCGGACATGAGGTAAGAGAACTTCTTAACCCAATTTCCATTCTTGGGGTTAATATCCTACTTATAAATTATGTCATAATATTATTATGTCCTATCTTGTATTTGTACTTTATTTATGTGTACTTATATCAAATACACATAATAGATCTATTTTATTTTAAAAATGATCTTTGTAAGGACTTCGTCTCAATCTCCTTTCATTGAGGCATATTTGGTTTTATACACAACTTTCATTTATACGGTGTATAAACCCCTTTGAATTTGACTTTTATTCAAAAGGAATCTTTTTATACGAAGCATTTTTACTAAACGAAAAAAGGAATGTTTTTTCTTACGTATGCAGAGACAAAAACTTCTCCGCCACCGTGACTATTATTTGAGTTTCGTCTTCCTCTATAATCCATAACTTTTTTTTAAAAGAAAAATAAATACCATGTTTTACTTTTCTTTTATTTTGGCATTGAAAATGGTTTTGATAATGTTTTTTTATATCAATGTGTTGTATTGATATCTTGTGATTGAAGTGTGGAAATCTTATATTTCCTTTATGCATGTTTTATGTGATACAATTATGTTATGGTTTATGATATGTTTAAACATGTTCATATGAGGAATGCATTGGACTTAATAAGTGACGGGTGGAGCCTGCTATAGCTCCTCGATGCATTGGTAGGTCTCATGAGACAAACTAGTGTCTTGGCACGAGGCCTTGACAAAATCTTATTGTAGACTTGGCACGAGGCCTTGGCTATGTGGTTATGATAGTCTAGAATTATGCATTCCATCATTATGAAAGTGGTTATTAATATTACATGTGATTATTCGACTAGTAGAATATCCATGTGAATAAGTAAATGACATTATTTAATTTTATTTTTTCCATATTATTCTGAAGTTCAAGTTTAAAAAGGATTTTGTTTTAGTTATACATTTCCTTAAATGTTAATGTTTATTTATGAAAGCTTCTGCAATATTGTTATCCTTACTGAGCATCTGAGCTCACCCCTTTCAATGTTTTAATATTTTCCAGGACGTGAAGAAGTATTTTATGAATGACCTGCAAGGATAGTCAGAAGAGGATATGAGTGTGGACTATGGAGACTTTGTTATTGTAGTTTTTCACTTTATGATGTAATGTAACATTTATGAATGTATCTAGTATTTCCAAGGCTACTAAACTAATCGGTCTTTTGAGACTTGATCTTTTGTGATCATGCCAATGTTACACAATAATGCACCAACTTTGGGTAACTGGGGTCGGGGCGTTACAGTTGGTATCAGAGGCAGTTTAGTACTAACCTTGGAAGATAGATTTAGATAAAATCTGATTATAGCACATATCCCAATGATATACATTGAGGATTAATATAGAATAACTTCCTAGAATTTTGGTATTATAGAGATTTTGTGAGTTTTCTGAGCAATACAACCTTGTCTTGATACGAGTAGGTAGAGGCGGATCTGACACATATGTACCTAGGGGTAAAACCCGAAAACACCGCTTTGAGCTAGACTCGAACGAGAACTGGTGCACGATAATGGGCCTTTCTGCACTCTTGGTTACGACACTCCCGGGGGATACACTTAGGATAATTCTCATTTTCTTTACCAACCATTATGAAGGGTTTATGAGTATATACTTCTCAAAGAAAACATTTTTATGATTATGGATTGTATCCATAAATTGTCAAATTTATGTTAAGTGTTTTACAAGTATGGAATTACATATTTTTATTTATAAAATAATATAGTTTATGCCATTGTTTAGAAATGGCACCTAGTGGGAGGAATGGAAACCGTATCAATGCACGCACTCCATGTAGGGATTTCCCTCCTGCTCAAGATAATTATCTTGGAGATAGAGATAAAACTGGTGCTGATCAACTTATCACCATACTGGGACAACTCACTCAGGTTATGAATAATAACCTTACTTGTATGGAGCACCCTGATCCACAATGTGGAGGATCAATGTTAGACCGCTTCATGAGGCAGCAACTGACATCATTTAATGGGGGTAAAAATCCATTAGTAACTGAGTAATGGATAAATTCCTTAGAGAAAATATTCCATGCCTTGGGGAGTAGTGAAAGGGAAAAAGTTATCATGGCAGTTTACCGCCTCACTGGAGATGCTGATCAATGGTGGTCATTGATTCAAAACACAAAGGAAGATGATGAAGTATCAAATATGGAATGGAGGGAGTTCAAAGAGCTTTTCTTAGAAAAATACTTTCCTCATGACCATCGAGCATATATGGAAAGGAAATTTCTGAGTCTGAGACAAAATGAGGACGAGAATGTCGCAAAGTATGAGGCTAACTTTACAAGGTTAGCAAGACATGCTGCAGATTATATACGTAACCCAAGAAGTAAGATCGATCATTTCTTTGATGGGTTAAAACCGTTTCTCCATCGAGCATTAGTATCACAATATTTCTCAACGTACGAAGATATAGTCACGTGTTCTATCAAGATAGAAAAGGAATTCTCTAAATCTTATGACAATAAAGTAAATCAAGTGAAGAAGAGAACAGAGAAACAAGAGATAGATAAAGGGAAAAGGGAAAAGAAGAATTTTCCAATATGTGATAACTGTGGGAAGAAATACCTTGGAACTTTCCTGAAGGGAATGGGAGTTTGTTATAAGTGTAGAGAAAAAGGATACCAAGTGCGTGACTGCAAGGGTAAGAAAAAGGTTTCAAATGTACAATGATTCATCTGCAAGGAGTGGGGACACTATGCAAACCAATGTCCAAATCATCGGAGTATGCCCCAAATAATGCTATTGGATAATAATAAAGTTATGATACTACCACAGATGAGGGGGAATGATTAGAGTTCTTATGTTGTTATTAAAGAATTATGTCATTTGAGTGTTGTATCAACGATGTACTGGTTATAAGAATAATGTGATATATAAGGATTGTACTGTAGTACTTTTTGTTTTCATTAAGGTTTTAATATGATGAAGGTAATCATATTTTTAGTATGTGACAATAAGAGAAACTTTACTTTGTCTGGGGAATCTGATGTTACAATTGATTTTGGAATTTAGAGACCTTTTAGAGAAAGTCTGGACATAGGTATTTTGGATAACTATAAAGGTTGGAATGGATTATATTTTACATTGGATACTATTGTTAAGGTTATTTTTGGATATTTATAAAAATGACAACACACAAACCATGTGACAACCCGTCGTGTCAGACAAATCTGTGGGAATCGAACCCACAACCATAGTGCGATTGTGATTTATCGCCTACCACTGGACTACGTGAAGTCCCTGGTTATTACAAAAAAGTTTTCCTAATCTAAATGGTATGTGTTAATATTTGGAACCTTATACAATTATGATAAATGTAATATTTTTGAGTTCTATTATCTTTTTGAGTGAAAGATGAGTTTGTGGTAGAAATTAGTTGAAGTTTGAAACTCTACTTGTCAAGCATAAATATATATATACCTATCTCTTATTCTATGAATAAATTAATTCTTAAACTTTATTAAAGGGATATTAAAACAAAAAATGTGTTATCCTAATACCTTATGTCTTGTTGAACTGATAATATTTTAAATCAACATAGATTGAAGGCTTTGAGGCCCTCAATTTTACACTTGTTTGTGATTGATGACCTCAATCACTCCCTACAAATATTTACATTTTTCCTCCAATTATATGTTTCTAATTTCCACCAATGTTCTCCTTATTGAGATCATAATTTGGTGGTGACTTTTTCATTTCCCTTTCCCTCTTATTAAGGCTAAATTTTATTAAACTTATTTCCGATGTGGGTTTTCCACAAAGGTATTTTCTATTTTCAACCTTTTATTTTCAAAGAAAAATTTCAAATTGCGAGGATGCAATTTATTGAAGGAGGGGAGAATGTAACACCCCGAGCTTCCACGATACGCTTCTCTTTCAATAATGCAATAGCTTGCATTGTACGCAAGTTCGAGATTCTAACACACCGCGACCAATCAAAATAGCCATTATGAATATTAATACCCACTTTTTGAAATTATACATATTTTATATTTCAAAATGGACTTCATTTTTGGATTCAGAATATCAAAATTATCCTAAGTTGAATTTTTGGTATTTTTCTGAGAACTTCCAATTTTTTTATGAATAGTGAAAAATACATAAAAACAACTTTTTTAATAAAAATAATTTATAGTGATAAATTATGATATTGAGTGGTTTTAAATTATAATTAGAATATATTTTTACCATTTTATCCAATGGTGTTCATTAGAATTAATTTCACTTTGAAATTGGACATAAACAATTGTCAATCTTTTGATATATATTGTTTCTTAAAAACACGCTATTTGTTGTGACAGTGGGAATTAATTATAAAATTAATTAATGAAACTTATAAGTTTGGAATTTTGTAAAATAGACATCATTTTTGAATTCGGAATATCAATTATAGCTTAGGGTGAAATTTTGGCATTGTTCTGAAAAACTTCAATTTTTGATGAATAGTGAAACCACTAAGTGGTAGTTAAAAAACTAATTTTTTGTTTAAATGAAACATAAACACTTCTGTGATTTGATTTTCAAAAATACGACATACATGGTTTTCATTAGGAAGTAAAATTTGGTTCAATGGGATTAAAATATTTTTTTGGTGAATAGTAACTTTTAAGTTTAATTAATCGCGATTAAAGGTAATTAGTGAAATTTAAGGTAAAAATGATATTATAAAAATATGAAAATACCTTTAAACTTGTCCAAACCTTATTGGATGGTTCATGGACGACCAAGACAATCCATGGGTCAACTTGGGGACCCCATGGAGCCAATTGTGTAAGAAAATGACATTAATAACTTTTTATTTAAATTAAAAATAAAATTGTCACAAACATGTGTTGTTTTACTAAAAGAATTTTTATAAGGGGTTATAGAAGTCATATTTTAGACTATAAATATTCATTGGAAATATAAAAATATTTCATACATCATGATATTTTTTTATAATTTTTAGACATTATATAAATTAAATTATTTATGACATCGTGATGATGCAGCAGTTACCTCATTAATTAACGATTTAAATAAAATGAAAAGATAATGTAAAATATAAGGCTTACACTTGTCAAAAACCAATTGGATGAGTCTATTTCGAACCATTATCGCCTTATCCTATAAATATATCATTGTGGGACCTTTAGAATCCGAAAATCATTTCATAATAAAGTAACATTTCAATCTTTCCAAGAGTGCCCCTCTACTCCTCTTATAAAAGGCCCCCACCTATACCACCTTATTCACACCTTCATGCCATTTGGATCAGCCAAAATCTGCCCAAATACTCTCTAAACTTCTATCTCTTACTCCTAGAAGCCTCACTTTGGGCATAATTCTTCCCAAGGAAGCCTTTGTCTCAAATCAAAAAAGAGTTGCCCAATGTTAAGGTAATGTCTTCTCTTATGTTATTTTGTTTTATTTTTCTTCTCCAACCAACTAAACTCTTTTTATTATTTTATTTTGTAAAAAAACAAGTATCCTAAATATAATTGGATGTTTTTATGATAAGAAGTTTATTTACACTTACACACACCTTCTTATAATGGCTAAAGAACATACTGTTTCTGTGGGTGGTGAATTACTGCCTCACAAAATAATGATTGTTCAATATTCTTTTAACACCTCTCATGGTGGCCATTATGATGACACTATTTTTATATATGATATATATTATGTTTTTGTTTTCCTTATTCTTATTTATTTCTCATTTATGGCATAACTTTATGATTTCCATTATGGGTAAACGCGGTAATTTCATTTTAGGAAGTGCGGACTACCTCCCCCTCAAAGTGATTTGAATCGTTAATGCCATATGTGGGATGTATAAAGGATGGAGTAAATGGTATTATACATTATATTATACTGGAATAATAATATAAATTTTTATCATTATGATTTCATTCCATTAAATATGAAATAGAAATGAAAGTAGCGTTTATGCGTAATTACGGCTTACCGTCTCCATGAACGGTGCATTTCATTTCTTACCTCTAAATGTTACGTAATATTATGAATGAATGTATATAATGGATATATAAGATATATATGATATCTAAATCATGAATATAATTTTGGAGATAATGGATATTCTACCACATAAACAACTTGTAATTATAAGAAGTTTATTGTTGACTGAAGTACCAAAGATCGACAAAACGACCGTTATTAACTTAAATGACTACATAATTTTCATAACATGGTAATAAGTGATATAAAAGGAATAATGAACATGAAAACGGTTCTTAATCAAATATAAATTAACTCTAGTTTATTATTCAGGAGGTTAAATAACGGTCGAGTCAAGTCGGACACGAGGTAAGGGAACTTCTTAACCCAATTTCCATTCTTTGGTTTAATCTCCTACTTTCAAATTATGTCATGATATTATTATGTCCTATCTTGTATTTGTACTTTATTTATGTGTACTTATAGAAAATACACATAATAGATCTATTTTATTTCAAAAATGATCTTTGTAAGGACTTTGTCTCAATCTCCTTTCATTGAGGCATATTTGGTTTTATACACAACTTTCATTTATACGGTGTATAAAACCCTTTGACTTTTACTTTTATTCAAAAGGAATCTTTTTATACGAAGCGTTTTTACTAAACGACAAAAGGAATGTTTTTTCTTACGTTTGTGGCGACAACAACTTTTCCGCCTCCGTGACTATTATTTGAGTTTCAGCTTCCTCTATAAGCCATAACTTTTTTTAAAAGAAAAATAAATACCATGTTTTACTTTTCATTTATTTTGGTATTGAAAATGGTTTTGATAAAGTTTTTATTATATCAATGTGTTGTATTGATATCTTGTGATTGAAGTGTGGAAATATTATGTTTCCTTTATGCATGTTTTATGTGATACAATTTTGTTATGGTTTATGATATGTTTAAACCTGTTCATATGAGGAATGCATTGGACTTAATAAGTGATGGGTGGAGCCCGCTATAGCTCCTCGATGCATCTGTAGGTCTCATGAGACAAACTAGTGTCTTGGTACGAGGCCTTGACAAAACCTTATTGTAGACTTGGCACGAGGCCTTGGCTACGTGGTTATGATAGTCTGACATTATGCATTCCATCATTATGAAAGTGGTTATTGATATTGCATGTGATTATTTGACTAGTAGAATATCCATGTGAATAAGTAAATGGCATTATTTAATTTTATTTTTGCCATATTATGCTGAAGTTCAAGTTTAAAAAGGATTTTGTTTTAGTTATACATTTACTTAAGTGTTAATGTTTATTTATGAAAGCTTCCGCAATATTTTTATCCTTACTGAGCATCTGAGCTCACCCCTTTCAATGTTTTAATATTTTCCAGGACATGAAGAAGTATTTTATGGTTGACATACAGGGATAGTCAGAAGAGGATATGAGTGTGGACTATGGAGACTTTGTTTTTTTAGTTTTTAACTTTATTATGTATTGTAAAATTTATGAATGTATCTAGTTTTTCTAAGGCTACTAAACTAATCTGTCTTTCGAGAATTGATCTTTTGTGATCATGCCAATGTTATGCAATAATGCACCGAATCTGGGTAACTGGGGTCGGGGCGTTACATCCAAAAATTAAATTTGATTCCCAAAGCACAAAAATAAACTTTTAGAAGATATTAAATCCCATAAAAGAATGAAAATTATAACTATTTATCTATAACTATTCTTAAAAATCAATATAGTTAATATATTAATCTATAAATATAAAAAGAAACACTACTGTTTCATCATAAATAATTATTCATCAAAAATAAATATACACTATCAAGGACATCACGTAGGCCAATGGTAGGTGTGAAACCCTTATAATTTGGTCATGGATTAAAGACCCGTGACATTTATAGATTTGATTTGTTTTCACTAACATACGTGATTTAATTTTCTAAAACTATACTAATATAACCAAAATAGACAGACATCCTTGAAATAAGGTTAACTGCTAAATAGCTTTTTAACCAAAGTTTTAAATACAATCTCAATACATAAATAATTCCTATGATGTTTAACATAAAGTTTTAATGAATGGTTAACCTTATAAGACTTATGAAAACTAAAATCCAAAACTTTAGAAATAAATTCATGAAATCAACTTAATATTGATCCCCCATATATCTCAATGTATCTCTTGGTTGTCACATTCAAAACATGTGAATACCCTTATGGTAAATTCTCTTGGAAAATGGTAACAACCTAAATTACCATAAATCATTTTTTAAAACATGAATTATTCCTTTTTTCCATATATTATTTGATATATTCTATAAATTACATAAGTTGTAAAATTCATCCATGATAGAATGAACTACTTCTCAACAAGTCCTTAATTAGTTCCAAGGTTATCAATACCTTCCTATTTACTTATTCATACCCCATATATCCTTATCCAAGTAAACATTAATATAACATAAGGAACATATTAGGGATTATCTTTCCCTTAATAACGTGTTTTCCAAAGACATTACCTTTCCATTAAATCACATTTCTATTCCATTAGATCCATTCAACATATTCTTGTAAATCATTAGCGAAAAAAACATAAGCTGGACAATCCATGTTTATTTCACCATTCATATAACATAATTTCTGAATCCCAAATACATACAAATATCAATTACTTTATCCTTAAGACATTAATAAGGATACCTAGTCTTATTACATAATATTGTTTTCCTTTCACATTTCATCTGTAGTCTCGTCATCATCTGCAATATAACCATTACTCGCTCCACCATGATGATTATCTTTAGGAGATTTTCTCTTGGGACATTGATTTACATAATGACTATTTATTACACACTTAAATCACTTAACCTTTGATGATTCCTTTGGGAGGCCAATATTATCATCAATTTCATTAACCGAACTCATCATTTTTCATTTAAAGTTACCTGCTTTGTGTCCTTATTTTCCACAATCAAAAAATATTCTTGTTCATAGAAGACATTCACTTAAATGATTATTTCCACATTATTAACACAAAGGAAACTGAATCTTGTTTCCCCATGATCTCCATTACATGAACTCTAAATGAACTTCTTATTTATCTTCCTTGGTGAGTCTGAGAGTTGGTTAAGGAAGACATTGTTAATCATGTTCTATGAAAACTGGTTAGGCATGATCATAATATCTTTCACTCTAGTGATCATCACACTTGACTTCTCATCAGAAAATCATCCATCGCAATAAAAATTAATCTAGTTCCTTTCAGTTACCACCATTGACTAAAATCATAATCATTGTGTGATCATTACTTATCATAGAAGAAAACCACATTATCCTGAAAATAATTACTTATAGGATGCCTAAATCATGAAACCTTCCTCAATATATGACACACTAGGTTCATATTAGGTTATTAATATCCAAATTATATTTATATCCTTCATGATGTTTCATGAAGAGTTTGTGAATTCCCAAAGCATATCCACTTGGAGTGTCAAACCTGGTTTGCAACAATGATCATTTTCATGTACCAAATTATCCAAAGTCAGGCTCGGAAAATCTTGTCAGAGTTTTTATCCCTAGGAACATCTATTCTAGAACCACATACAGTTATAGTATCCATACACATATGTATTTCTAGGAAACTACTCACTTGATCCATTACCAAAATTCTAGGAAATTTTATTATACTTTTTCCTTATCATTATACTTATCCCTAGACATGTTCTTAGGGTTCTCACTAAGTTTTTCTCATTAAAGCATCAAATGGTTAACTAAATATTTTATTTAATACCAACTATAGTGACCATCATTTTCATACATAGAGATTACATAAATTTTGTGGAATACTTAAAACATTATACAAATAGATTCCCAAAGACTGTACTTCTCTAGTGCCTTTGGAAACATGGATTCATAAACACTAGTATATAAATGGGATACTTTATCTCCCAATAGGTTCTTATTGACTATAACCTTTCTTAGAAACATAAAAAATAATACATATCTTCAAAACCTGGGGACAAATACATAAAAAGGAGTGAGCTAAAATTATCAAAAAGGGTAAACAAGGGATAAATGTAAGACTAATCATGAGAATAAGGGTATGATAACATGATCATGAAAATAGAAGATCATACCCTGTATATCAAAGACCGTGTACACGAATCATGGAAAAAAGATTGGAATTTAATAAGACATGAATCATAAGGAAATAAATAACATAATCCATGAAATCATAACATAGGAATAAAACATAGAATTGTGACAGACACATATGAAAATATAATTATTTCCATAGTAGTCATGGGATCGCTGCCAAGGCCATATTAGTGGACAAATTCATTTACTGAACCGAGTTCAAACACCATTCCATCCCTATATTACTGAACTGAGTTCACTCCTCGTTCCATCTATGCATTAATCAACCAAGTTCACTCCTCTTTCCAAAACTATATTACTAAACTGTGTTCATTTCTCAATCCATCTGTGTCTATCTCATGAGATATAAATCTTTACCCAATGTATTAGAGAGAGATATAGGTCCTAGCCATCTCATAATGAAATCATAAATACCTGTGCCAAAAAATAATAAATAATAATATCATAACCCATATAATGAAAAGGGTATCTTAAACATGTAAACATATCATAACTTGTGGAAAAAGATATAGGTTTTATAACCATTTCATCAAAAGCATAACTTGTGAAAGAGAAAGTGATTTCATAAACATATAACCCAGGAAAGAGAAATATGTTTCATAAATACCATGACATTAATCATAAAAAATTCATAAAAATAATATGAATAGAACGTTCAGATCATTTTCTATAAGGGAATGAGTAACACAAACATATGTCATCATGGATGGAAAATAATTTTGAAATATCTCTAAAAAATGTTTCTTTAGATAAATATCATTTATTTTTTGAAAAATGATTTTTAATACATAAAACCTTTTAAAAATAATTTTCTTATAAAATGACTTAAAAAATATAAATAAGAATTCAAATCATTTTTAAAACTTTTTTCCTTGAATACTTATAAAATAAGCTGCAAAACATTTAAAAAACATTTTTTGAAAAAATTTTGAAAAATTATAAAGAAATCTTAAAAATGTTTTGAAAAAATTTCCTTGAAAATACTTTTAAAAATTAAAAATAAGTCTTGAAAACATTTTGAAAAAAAATTCCTTGAAAAATTCCTTTAAAAAACATTTTATGAAAAATTATCCTTTCAAAAATTCAAAGTAAGCTTCAAAGAAATGATGACGGGTAAATATGTACATGCCGTATGAGGTAAAAAGAATTTTCCTTTTTCCTATAAAAATGTTATAAAAACGACTTTTTCAAAAAGTGATTGGAATATTCCTTTAGAGAGATCAGTAAAATAAAAAAAGGGTAAACATTTATTTTAAATATTATAGTATGATGCTAAAATATTCTTGGAAACCTTTTTTTTAGAAAACATAGATTTTAGACTGAAGAGAGGGTAAAGTTGGGCTTTCTTAAAAACTCTTTATTAACTATATTATGAACCAAAGAGTAGAAAAATGGTACCAATACATGAATATATCATTAATAATCATAGGAGAAGAAAACTCTTGAATTTTATTGTGATATTGGTTTTAATATTTCTTCAAAGGAATCATAAATATAAATAATCTTGAAAAGTGATGAGATTGTTTCAATAAACTCTTATTACTTAGTAACTTGGGATTATACTCTCCATGTAATAAAATAAAATTAAATGAATCTTATAATATCATGAAAAATTATATTCATGATATAACATGTCAAAGGGAGTATGTACACCACATATAAAAATATAGGTTCTTAACATGACATGTGTCTCAAAGAAGGTAAATTGAGACAAAACTATATTACCGATTTGGTAACTTTTGAAACATAAATCCCATGAAATGAAGTTCTTAGAATGGATATTTAATTACCCATAAATTTAAGAATAATAATCTTATAATACATTCATGTGAAGTATATTCACCACACAAAAGGAATGGGTGGTGAATAAAGCATGTATCTCACAGAAATTAAAAGTGAGATGAAATCCCCTTACCTTATGTCTTGACTCTCTTCATAATAATAAAAAACTCCTATATAATAAATATAAATTTATTATAAATATATCACAGAACCATATTATTAATTCTAATACCATATATGGTTTTATTCTGGCTTTATATTATACTTTTGTTAAGAATTATTTATTAAGGTTTCACTATGGGTAATATCCGCTTTGTTTTTCACATGTGTCTTAATTTGTTATATCTTTGGTCCTTATACTTATATCATGATTTCAATAATGTAAACCATGATTTAAATATAATTTATATTTATTATATTTTTATTATAATAATCCATATAATATATAATTATGAAATGGAATACACCATTCATGGAGATGGTGGGTTGTACGAATGCATGAACACTATTTCCGTTTAATTGTCATATTGAAAGAAAGAAAGTAAAAGATATATATATATATATATATGTATGTATATATATATATATCATCATTAAAATATCTTAATTATATCATATATACCATATATATATATATACTGGACCCATCCTTTATACATTCCACGTAGTGTATGAATGAATCACATCGTTTTGAGGTGGCGGTAGTCCACACTTTCTCAAACACAATTATTGTATTTACACAAAATGGAAAATACAAAAGAATTTTTTTTAAAATAATTACATAATATCAAATAAATAATAAATATAATATATAACATATATATAGATAGTGTCCATCATAATTTCTACCATGAGATGCGGTAAAGGAAAAATGAACAATTATAGTTTCGTGAGGTGGTAGTTCACCGTACAGGAAAACAATATGTTTGTTACCCATTAGATGGAGGTGTATGTAAGTTTAGGTCATAAAATTATCATAAAAACATACTATTATATTGAATATACTATATTTTTTTATAAAATCACAGAATAAAGAGAGTGGAGGGGGTAGAGAAAGAAAATAAAAGAAAAGAGCTTGAGAGAAGGTATTACCTCTTAATTGGGTAACTCCTTTTGGTTTGTAACAAAAATATTACTTTGATTAATTTATGACCAAGTTGAGGATTTTAGGAATAATTTTGGGATGTTGGTAAGTGTATTGGATAGATATTTTATAAACGTAAGTTGTTTTAGAGGTATGAAGAATAGGTAGAGGTGGTGTCCTTTTATAGGGAAGGGAAAGGACACACTTGACATTTTTGAAAAAAAGTTAGGTGTTCCCACGTTTTTCCTAGAAAAAGTCATAAAAAAAATCAATAATTGAAGGTTTATTTCCTAATAATGGCCATATAATTGGTTTTTTTCAATTGTTTAGGTCATTTTGGGTCTTAATTTTAAGGTTTAGTACTTTATTAACCTATTTTGTTTCTCTTAACCACTGTAATTAATTTTAATCACTTTCACTAATTTTTTTATTTAAATACAAATTTGACCTTATTAGATATTATAAATTATTATGATTCCAAATATGAAATCCATTTTCTAAATTATAATCACATATGTTTCAGAAATTACTTTAAAATTAATCTCGTTGACGGGACAACACTACGGGGTTTTAAAGTAAAAAAATCCAATCTTTTGCTATGTTTTTATACCAAATTTCAAAGTGAAATTGATTCTCATTAAATAAATTGGATTAATTGATAAAAATATTATATAATTAAAATTTTAAACTGATTTAAAATATAATTTAACCTTATAAATAAATTATATTAACAAACAGTTTTGAATTAAAATCCGTTATTTTTCACTATTCATCTAAAAATGAAGTTTCTAAGAAAAATCAAAGAAATCCACCCTAAGATAATTTCAAAATTATAAATTCCAAAATGAAGTTAATTTTATCAAATTAAATTTATTAATGTGCCTAAAATTTATTTTATTATTTTTTATAGAAGGATATTAAAAGAAGTTCATTTGAGAAAATAGTATTTTTAAATACATAAGGACTTGACCAAAAATTATACATTTCATCATCAATATTTTTTATTTATATAAAACTATTATAAAAAAATATTTGAAAGGTAGTTATAACTATTCATATTACTTTTTTTAATGGCTAGACTACAATTATATCATTTAAATAATTATAACAATAATAATAAATTTCATAGAAACTCAGTGTTGCGTGTAACGTATGAAAAGTTGGTGTTGCGTGTTGTGTATGCCAAGATGGTTTTGTGTGTTGTGTAGGAAAATTCAATTTTTTTGTGTAGCATTAGCCAAGTCAGTGTTGCGTGTAGTGTAATTCAAGTTGGTGTCACATGTCATGAAAGATAAACTCAGTGTTTTCACATAACCAAAAATCTATGTTCAGTGTTATGCGAATAAAAAATATCAAAAATATTAAATTAATTCAAAAAAAAAATATTTCACAATATCTCAGGGTGTTATTTGGTAGCGATGAGGAATGGTTCCCTCCTTTCTCTCTCTTTAGAGAGAATGCACATGGTGCATGGTATGGAGTAGTGCTCCCTGAACTGTGTGCAGTGGATAGGGGTTGACCTTTCCACTTGGGTTGCTATGAGGATTCACAAGGTGAAAGATAGTGGTGATAGGAACTATAGTGCTGGGCACTAGAGTTTGAACTAGAGAGATATTATCTATGGGTAATATCTATTATATGAGTTAAATATGGGATGGCATAGTCCTTTGAGTGCATGATTCTGGATGAGCATTACCTTTGAGCCTCGAGTAGAATCCTATGGATGGCTATGAGGTTGGTACCTCATGAGATTTGGTGTTTGAGTGTAGTATATCTGGGTGATTCTAAGATTCCTTATAGTATCATCATAGATATTTATTTAAACACCATGTAGATTTAGCTGACAGGTCATGTGTAGATGAGGAGTGGTCGAAGTGGAGTTTCTTGTTTTCTCTGGCTTGAATTTCTTCCTCTAGCTAGGTTTAGTAGAATGTTTCCTTTCAGTTAGTCCCTTTTATGTTGGGTTTTTTAGGTTCCTAGTGGTAATTATTATACTCAACCCTACATGAGCTTTTCCCGCACATTTTGTGCCTTTTTTAGATGATATGCCTTTCAACGGTATCCCAGGGGGACACAAAGCAAGCAAAGCTTAGTGATCTAGAATGACTGAGGTGTATACCAATGCTTGAACAAGGTGTGTTTTGATGGTTTCATTTGAAAGAAGTGCCCTATTTCTGTTCATGTTGGAATATTTTTAGTTTTTGTTGGGATTTTATTTACCTTTTTATGCTTTCAATACTTTTACTGTACTTTGTTTGTGGGATAGATGAATGTATGAATTTCTATTTTAGTTTTTTTATCTCTGCACTATTTCATGGAGATGTATGTGGGTGAATGCATACAGGTACCATAGGATAAGTCCTCCCATATGTGTGATATGACTACTCAGTAATAGACGCCATCCCCTAGCCTGTTGGAGGAAGGCTTCGGGTAGTCATGGCTTGGGCTACAGTGGGCCAAGTAATTACAGTACATTTATTTCACTTCATATATTTCATTATATTATGGTAGGGATTTAAATTTTGGAGAGTTAGTGATAGTTTTTTTAATTTTATTAGTTTTTTAATATTGATACAAGAGAATAAATGACTAGCTTTATTTTCATGACATGTAGGGAACCTATCTCTTGGAAATGAAATATGAAATTGGTGGTGGCTCTCTCAACCATTGAGGTTAAGTACATTGAATTAATAGAGGATATCAAATAATATACACGGATTAAGGGTTTGATTATTAATCTAAATTTATATAACTCTACTATTATAGTTCATTGTGATTAAAAATATACCTTACATGTCTCTAAAAACCTAGTATGTTAGGTTAGTTACAAGTATATAGATATTAGGTTTCACTCTATTAGATATGTTCTAGAAAGTAGAACAATGTGTTTCAATAAGATACACATGTATGATAATTCAGTTGATAGTTTGACTAAGGATTTGACTGTATCCAAATTCAAGAATTGTTTGGATATTTTAAACAAGACTCCACTTAAATAACATTAGGTACAAGGACACCATACTTATTGTTTTTAATTTTCTTTTGTAAATGGTATAAATTTATTGATTTTAGAATGTTTTTTTATTTAAAAATGAAACCACTACCTTGTTAATATTTCATTTGAATTTTTTTATCTTTAGATCTTTGTTATAGTAATATACTAGTTTTTCTACCTTTATTTTTTAATCTAACATTGTTGGTTTTACCCTTATTTAGAGGCCATATGATCTTTGGGTTGTAGCTTGGGTATGTGTCATGGTTCATTTCTGATGGAATATCTTGGTACTCTTGTGTCTCAGGGACGAATGTGCATCAGAGATTTTGACCGTGTGGTGAGTAAGATTACGGACCACATTCTTAATTAGAAGAATCACTTTTTATCATTTGGTGGATGGATTACTCTCATGAATAGATTCCTTTCAGCCATTCCCGTGCATTCTCTTTCAGCTACCAATGTGCCGAAGGGAGTCATTAGATCCATTGATAAACTCTTGGCCCAGTTCATATAGGACGCATCCTCGGAGGGGAAGCGACATTGGGTCTCCTGTGAGAAGATGGCTCATCCCATCGCGGAGGGTGGGATCAATGTCAAAAGTCTAGAGAGAACTATCATGTACATGCATGCAAAGTTGTCTTAGGATGTGATTGAAGACATAACTTTGTGGGTAAAGATGATGGATCTTCGTTATGGGGACAATGCTCAAATTTCTTCAGGGAGGGAGTCCCCTCTTTGGTGTTCAGTGTGTAGTAAGATTCCGAGCTTATATAATTCCTCGAAGTGGATCACCGGAGAGGGAAATGTCCTTTTCTGGCATCACAATTGGACGGGAAGAGTCCTTGGTTTTCCGGGTTGTCCATCCCCTATGATCTCTTTCCGGGAGGCGAGTCACTTTCCCCAGTTCTTCAGTGAAATTTTGGATGCGAACCAGCAGGAGCAATATGAGTCCATCACCTTGAGCTCGGTCCCGGATCGATGTGTGTTCACTCCCTCCACCTCAGGTCTTTTAATGTGAAAGATTTTCACAGCTTCATCCCTACTCAGGGGCAGTATGGGGGATGGTTTGGTCAGGTGTGGTTCATGAGGATTCCGACTAAGTACAACTTCTTAACATGGTATATTCAGCACCGGGCCCTTCCAACTAATGATAATGTCAAAAGTCTTGGGATTAGTATGGCTTCTGGCTGCCATTGCTGTGAAAATAGAAGGGAGGAGGGAATTGAGCATATTTTATTCGAATGGGAGTGGGCCAGGTAGGTCTAGGCTTTCTTCAAGCTCTTCACTGGTTACGTTCCAAGGGCGGCTAGTATCGGGGCCTTCCTGGAGGGCTAGTTTCAGGGGGAGGCCAAGACTATGATGGAGAGCTTGGTGCACGCTTGTATTTTAAGTGCGGGGTTTTGGGGGCTGTAGAATGAGTGGAATCGGGCCAGGTATGAGGGTCTACCTGCCTCAGGTAGCAGTATCATCACCAGCACGAGATACCACCTGCTTGATTTGTGTCAGATTGAGGGTTTCTGGTCGGACTCGCCTTCACTATGCATGATGTATGCGCTTCATAATCCCACCCAGTAGGTGGGTATTTGACAGTAGGGTACATGGGTGAGATGGAATCCTCCTGGTTTTGGCCTCAACCTGAATACAGATGGGTCCTATATTTTGGGCGATATGCACAACGGAGGAGTAGTCTGGGATTTTAAAGGTAGTGTGTATGTCGCATTCATGGTGTGTTATAGTGAAGGTAACTCTCTACAGGTGGAGGCGTAGGCTGTTCTTTCAGTAATCTCCTTATGCAGGCAACGAGCGATTCGCATCTCACATGTGGAGACAGAATCAAGGTTAATATACGAAGCCTTGCATGGAAATGGTATAATACCCTGGCCCATTATTTACACAATCCAAAAATGCAGAGCCCTAATGGATAGTAAAACTTGAGTCACTCACATGTGGAGGGAGGGGAATAAGGTTGGATACCACTTGGCCTCTATGGCAACCCCAGGTACCCCGTTCTAATGTATTTCCCATGTTTCTCATCTTAAACCAGAGGGGGTGAACTTAATCCGAAGGGATTCCCTCGGTCTTCATTATTTCCGACCTCCCTAAGCCTTGGCGCTCCTTGTATTGTGTTGTATTCGTGTTTCTTTGAATAAAAATGGTAACGTTGATGATGACATATCACTCGAATGATGCTTACATAAAGGTCCCCCCCAATCGTTGTAAAGATTCTGGATCATGATTATATAGTTGGTTTTAATGATATTTATGTAGTTTTTTATCAAATATCTTAATGATATTATTTTTAAATTGATGTTACTTGAATTTTGTTGGTTTTTAGTCAATTAGGGTTGATATATTTTCAACCATTCATTTTCTATTTTATGTTGAGTCGTTGTAAATACACCATCTCTCAAGATCTGTATCTTCCCCTATAATATCTATATTGGAGGACCAATTCATTTGAAGGTTTTAGTAATATTTGAGTGTTTTTATTCTAGAAAGAGATAAATATTGGGCTAAAGGAGATTGATTAGAGATGAAGGTATTTTACACAACCAAACACACCATTTCTGTTTCCATTGAAGATTGGAACTTACCCCAATGATGTGTTTTGGTGGAGACATATAGTTTGTGATTATGAGGAGATAATTCTCACCTATTGTCGATACTGGTGGTGTTACCCAATATCCCTTTTTTGATAGTCATTTAATAAAACTAGTTTGGAGTAATATTTTATTTCTTGTCATTTATCTAGGGTTTTCTCTTATTGTGATATTTCTTTCTTTCTGGATCATTTTTCTATCCTATTTTTTTTCTTGTATGTTTATTTTGATCATTAATAAAAGGAATGGTTGGGGTGGGGTCCATAGTATATATTAGAACCAAATTCATCTGAACCACATTAAATCTTTATGTACTTAATTTCATGATTTCTTTCATCACTTATCGTGGTTCATTTTTTTATCATCATTTGTTTCTTCTTAGTTTCTAAAACTCATTTTGAATTGGAATCTTGTAACCATTACATTAATCTGAGAATTCATAATGGTTTATTTTTTTGCTTCTCATTAAGAATCATCCTAGTAGTGTCACCGTTCAACCAAGTTCCTCTGGCCCTTACAAAATTTGACTCTAGTAGATCCATATCTGTAAAATTTTGGGAAATTTAATTTTAAAAAAACCGATGGTATGTCAATATGAACTTTTTTAAATGATTTATAAATTGATCATATACTAGTTGTTTAATTTTTTATGATTTTTTAAAATCCTCAATACATCAATCAATGTTTTTTGATGCTTTTTTCAAATCCTTTTTACATTGGATGTTTCATTTTTTAATAACCAGAATATTAATGGTTTATATATATATATATACTAATTTTATATATTGATTCTATAAATGTATAGAGATTATATATATATATATAAACCATGGGTGGTAAAATAATTGATTTTTTTGAATAAATTCAATGATTTTTTTATTAGTTGAGATATTTCAAGTCTTAATAAATTTGAATACCTATTGTATCCATCAACAACATTAGAGATTTTGTTTATTGAAATTCTTAATATAAGTATTTAAAATATTTTTTTTTATTTAATGAGGATTCTTTATTGAATAACCCTAATGGGTTTATAAAATTTTCCCCTTATTTTTTATTAATATTTTATATCTTAAAATTAGAATAGTGATTTTAGATTTAGTTTTGGAGATGAACCATCCATTTGATACTATAACCATTGATCTTCTTTGTTAATTCTTTTAAAACTATTTTAAAAAGATCGAAAAAATATATTTTTTTTCAAAAAAATAAATTGGGAATGAAAAATAAATGCAATTTTTTTATAAAATTAATTTTTATATATTAAAATTATATTTGATATGTTTTAGGTTGTAGATACTCGTTTGATCAATTATTTGTAGCTTAAATTAGTCATTTGTTATTCTTATTATGATAAAGTACCAGTGCTTGGTCCTCTAGGTCAAATACCCTGAGTGGGGGGGGGGATGAATCAGGGTATGATAGATTAAAACTCCTTCCCCTTCAGATCTTGTTTCATCATTAAAAAAACATACTTTTATCTTTCTCTTGTAGAAATATATGAATAGAAATAAAATCATGCACATGAAATGATGATTTTACTTGGTTCACCCTCGTTGGGATACATCCAAGGAGCATACAATGGAAATGTGCCAATATTCCAAATCCACTAAAGACCAATTCCAATTACATGGTTTGGGAAAGATCACTTCTATGCCCAGACACACTACCTTTAAAAGATTTATGGTATGCTCCCTGCATTCCCAAGGGTCACTCCCTATGTCTCTCTATATGTCTCACTACTGGTGGAAAGGATCACCTTATTTCTTTTTCTTTGCTTTTTTCTCTTGGAAGGGATCCACTCATAGTTTATGTACTTGTAGGTACCTTAAATTTCATGAAGTCACACATCCTGAACTATAGGTAGATTCTATGTTGAAGTTCCTTTTTCACCCGTAGGTGAAATACACTTTTCCACGTACTGTTAGGTTAGTGAAAATTTCTTTTGAAAACTATTCTAGCATTTTTTCAAGATTCCTTGAGTCCTCTGAGAATAACCTACCTTCTCTATGAACTGTGTAGTGGGTATGCTTCAAGGATCACCTCTCCACAAACTACTTCCACTTCTGTGAACTGTCCTCCTTCAAGGACCACTTCTTCTCTTCTTGCACGTATTGTACCAGCTTCCACATACCGTATTTGCTTCTGCATACTGCCTACAATGTTCCTTCTTCTACGAACTAGTTTTTCCTTTGTGGGATTTAGTGTCTCGCAAAATCCTTTCATATAATTGCTTCTATGAACTGCTTCACCCTTCATGGAATTACTTCCATGTGAACCACTTCACTTTGCAGAATCCTCCCTCGTGAACCACTTCAGACTTTGCCGAAATTCTTCCCAGAGCAAATATGTTCTCTAATGAAAATATCTACCTATATAATGAGGGGATTAACACTCCTTATATAGGTAAATAGATCCACGAAATTTACTAATCTGATATTTTCCAAATCTTCACTATGTACAAATTCTTCTCCAAATCGTTTCCCAACATGGTTCGCATACTACCTTTCTTCCTTCGCGGCAACCCAAATCACCATCACATTTTTGAAAATGATTCCCTTTGTGGCTTCTCAAATATCCTCCTCATTTACATTAATGAAAATACATCCTGTGTTCTATAAGACTTTCGTGTTCCGTATTCCTTCATCGCGAACTATTTTCTCCCTGTGAACTATTCCCATATGCAGTCTGCATGTTGCACTTTACGATTCCCTTACTTTGTTGATTTCCTTAAACATTCTATGTAACACTATTCAAAATCCATGAACTATCTTTTGTGGTTAGTATACCAACCTTCATGGTTCGCGAACAATGCTCTCCTTTACCGAAATACTTCCTTTGCACAAATAAAATTCCCGATTTTGAGGCCCAAAAATTTGGAAAACATTGGGAAACTACACCACCTTAAAAATCTGCTTTCAGTAAACACTAACCATACTCATTCGCAGTCATTTGGATTTTCATAAAATATAGTGACACCCAAAACATACCGGGAGGACACCTTGAGGGATTTTTTCCCAACAACATGTGATAATTATGATCCATAAAAAAATAAAAAAATTAATTTTTATCTATTTTTCTATTTAAGTCATTATTAAAAAAAAACAAGTAGAAACTAATAATATACACTTAATAAGATTTAACTTAAAAAATAAAAATTTAATGCATGGAATATAAAAATCAAAGTCAAAAAATTAAAATTTCCAAACACAATATATAAAATTTAATTGAATGATCAATGAATCATTTAAAAATATTCAATAATGAATTATCAATAATTTTTAATTGAATAGTTAAAAATGAAATATACTAAAATGATTAGAAAATGGATTCAAAAAAATCAATTGAATATTCTTCAAATGATCAATGATATATATAAATAAATAACAAAAAAATGAAAAACTAAAAATAATTATTCATATTAATAATTATAGTTAACCTAAATATAAACTAAGAATAAAATATATTTTAAAGAAAAACTAGATTTCATAAATTGATTTATAACCTAAATTCTGAATATTCTATATTGTTCTGAGGGAATATGATTACTGTTGAATAAAATAAGATGAATATGAATAAAATATGATTATTTTATTGATTACATTATGAGTATTTTTTTATTTATTAATATGAATAATTTTTAATTAAATAGGATGAATATGAATAAAAGACGGATAAATTACAATCTTGTGACAAAATATTATAAAGATGAGGTTAAAGAGTTCATCAAGTCTTCAATAGTGTAAAAACAACCCTTCTAAAATCATTTTTTTTGTGTTTATGTTATTTTCATTCAAGAATTTTTTTTCCATATGGATTTAAATAACACATGATCTACCATAATTTAATAAATTTATAAATACTAGATTAAACATAAGGAAGAAATAAATGTATCTATTGAATGAGAACACACTAAAACTTATGAATTCTTTGATATGGTTACAACTGTAAATGATGATGGAGATAAAGTTAAGGAAATGAAAATAGTAGTTAGAGATGACATTTTTGATTTTACAAAGTTGTTTAAAAAGTTAAATAGTTGTGAAAATATATAGGGGAAGGACCATACATGAAATAAACTAAATATTGAACTTAAATATACCAAATGAACAAACATTCCATAGGTTCTGCCTATGGAATTTAAGCCATCAGAAACTCTCATGGGATAAGTTTACCAGAATATGGAAATACTATACATCCCACTCACCACACTAAGTGACACTACCCATAAAATCTATGTAAAACTCACAAAAAAACATTAAAAAAAGAAATAAATAATAAAATTAAGGTGAAAACACAAAGATTACATGGTTCAAGCTTTCATTCTATATATACGGGAGAATACTGAAAGAGTTTATAATAACAGAAATACAATAATTACAACCACTATAGCTAAATATCTAGTGATATAATTTATATTCATATATAGTATATGGTCCCACCAACACTTTATAGAGTAATTCATCCATTGGAATAGGTTTCACCACCAATCAAAGTTTTTAGTCAACCCATAATTTCATTCAGTCAACCTCGTATTCATTATAGCTACCACCATCGCAATCATTAATTTTGGTAAAACCTCAATTGGGATTCACCATAAATTTATCAAATTTTAATCACCTTTTTATAAATATAACTAAATGATAAATTCATTAACTTCCACTACCTTGACAAGATTTAAGTGAACTTCTATAGTTCCTCCTTCTAGTATGCTGAATCTGGTAAATTAAAGAGGCTTCACAATCCCAACAATATCCCAATTTAAGATTGATTAAAGTATCTCTTTAGAATCCTCAAAAACATAGGAAAACATTATTTATTTACCACATTCATGTATCCTTATCCATCATCTTCCATTCAACCAATTCCAGCAAAGGTACAATGTTGAATCAGACTTTCTTGGACTAAAACCTCCATAAACATGTCAGTAAAATTTTTCTTCCCTGTTATCTT
This sequence comes from Viscum album, assembly GCA_963277665.1. Taxonomy (NCBI): domain Eukaryota; kingdom Viridiplantae; phylum Streptophyta; class Magnoliopsida; order Santalales; family Viscaceae; genus Viscum; species Viscum album. The sequence continues at coordinate 325,450,082 of OY728127.1, forward strand.
CCATATCTCTGACACTTTATATTATATAATATTGAAAATTAAATAGAATTACAAGTAAATTTTTTAGTTCTTTCATGAAACAATGTATTATGAGAAGGGTGAATTGCACTCTAACTATCAAAGAATTACACTCCTCCTTCTGGTTCCCTTCTAAATTTCTTCAGTAAACACATTGACTTGACTAGATCCTTTCAAGATTAAGTATCTACTGCATATTATCCTTATATTATAGAAAAAATAACCACATAATGATACTGATATATCCAACTAACTATTATTATGACAAATATAAATAGGAAAATTGTTATGAATTTTTGGGTTTCTAAATCCCAAAAAAAATCCATATACACAAATATTGGAAATAGATCATCTTCCCCAAAGCACGACTATGAAAACCCTAATCTTTAGTACACATTAATTAATGATTTATTATGTAGGAGTACAAATAACAAAACCCAGATGATTGATAAGCCTAGTGTATTTGGGTAATTAGGTAAATTACATAACAACTTAAAATAAGGGGTATATCAGTATTATTGAAAATTTCCTTAACAAGCTCATAATTTTCCATTGTTCTTAAATCTGCATGAGATAACCCGGGGACATACAAAAGAAAAGGGTGAGGTATAAATATCATTAAGGGAATAAAAAAATCATAACATGAATAAAGTATTACATGTTTGACAATAGAACTTTCAATGGGACATAAAAGGGGTGAGAATCATGAACATGAATAATGAGTCATGATGTAACATGATAACATAAAGGCAACATGGGAAATGTTGCAACAAATTTAAACATGACATCATAAACATAGGTCAAGGATAACCACCAAGAAAATATAACATGATGGAAAAATTCCCATCATGGATTAAGTTCACCACTTAATCCTATACATGATGCCTCATGAGACTAAAACATTACCCAATGCATTGGAGTGCTATATAATTCTGGGAACACTTATCGCTTTCATATCTTGTACATGAAAAAGTGTTCCACATATATCATTCAACATATCATCATATTTCATCATATTTAGTTCCATGATTAAGGAGTGTGTAATAAATAGATGTCCCCAATAAAATAAGGATAGGTATGTCTTGGTGAATACCCTTGAGCAGAAATGGATATGGTATTCATAATATAAAGGTTTTACATAGAAAAATCACAGGATAATTTCAGAGGCATGAAAGGGGTACATAATGAATCATGTGAGGGATTAATGAGAGTGAAAAGGGTATATAATAAATCTTAAATCCTAATTTTAGTAGGCGATATATGTAAGAATATAATACAAAATGAACAATTGGGAATAAAATCTTGGCATGGAAAAATCGCAGGATAATTTCAGTAGTATAATGGGGGTACATAATTAATCATGGGAGGGATTAATGAGAGTTAAATGGGTCACTCATAAATTTTAAATAATAAAGGTATTAAATTTATGTGTAATAGAATATACCATCAATAGTAATTAGAAGACAAATTTCAATACATAAATATGGTTCTTGAATAAAGAGGAGAAAGAGAGGATCCCTTACTAAATTTTGGCATAAAAATGACTTAGGTAAATTCTATAATGAATGGGGATAAATAATATTTAATTAATAAGAAATAAATTTTAAATTAGGGGTATATTTATAAAGTCATGATTACATAACCAATTGAGATTAAAAATTCTAAATAAGAATACAGTGATTGAATTGAAAAGAAGAGAGGAAGGTCCCTTACCTTGAGAGGGTGATTCAAAAATCTTAAGAAGATATTCTTGAGAGATTGGGGGAAACTTTGGAGGACACTATATAGGGGGGGTACAAGTAAGTAAGTTATATAAGGTTTTTAGTGAATATTAATTGGAGTTTGGGTGGTTTTATATATGAAAAGAAAGGGGAGTTCTTTATTTTTTTCCCAAAATTATGCTTTAGACTCTATAAAATAAAATATTCAATGTAAGAACCCGAAGCTTTGGTTTCAGGTACGGATCTCTTTTACGGGATTTTTAAGGAAAAATGGATAATTTGGAAATTTTCAGAGGACTCTCCGTGTACATTATGAGCACATACCGTGTACTTATCGGCCACTCTAAGCCGTGTGTTGGCCGAAACCGGGCCACACATACGGTGTGTATCTGGAAATTTTCAGAGTACACGCCAAGTAATTTATGAGTACACTCCATGTACTCCTCTTCCACTCGAATCTATGTGATTGGCCATGTCCGGGCCACACAAACAGTGTGTAAGGATGAGGTGGAGGCCGGTTATTTCGGGGTACGGAAAATTGAATTACACGCCATGTACTCAAGAAGTACATTCCGTGTAATTTCTTTTTATTTCATTAATTGGAACAGGGTCGTGCCTAATGCTCGTAAACACCTTCTTCTCTGTCTAATTCCATCTAGATCGTTCGAGGAGGCCGATTCTTCTCTGAGCCACTGATCCGTCACCGGTTGTCCGAAATCAAACTCCGTCGATTGCAGAAGAATCGCAGCGGTGAGTTATTGGTTCTTCTTTAGCCTTGTTTCCTGATTCTTCTTATCACGTGAGTTATCTAAGGTTGAGCGTTTTAGACATTTTTTCAGATCTAATCCGTTCTTGGCTGATTCACAGGCTGAGGTTCAAGTATATCGATCTCCAAGGATCGAGGTAGGTGGTTTGTTGCCCTACGTTGAAGTTCTTTTAGTTTTGGTTGCAAAAGTACCGGATACCCATGTATCAGGTATCCCAGGTTAGGGTTTTGATCCTGTTTATTTATATTCCTTAGATTTCTTGTATGCTTGAGGTTATTAGATGATTAATAATTGCTTGTTAGCATGTTTGTGGATCACCCCATGGGTGTTTTCCCTTGTTTTGGATTTTGTTTGCAGTTTGGAATGGTTTGCCTACGAGGCAACCCCTATTGCATTGCTAGTATGCCTGTTGACTTGATTTCATATATTGCCTGCTGTTTATATGCTTGTGGATGAATTTTTTAGCTATTAGCCAAGTAGTTGTTTAACTTACTTAGGGCAGCTAACAATCGATTACGCTCGACTGGACTGCTCAGGGTCGTGAGAACCTAGTGCGGGAGATCAAAGAGGGAATAGATGATTAAGTGCTTCCCTAGAGGGTCTGTTGGTTCTAGTTTCATATGTAGGACCTACGGGGATCAGACTTTGTTCTTCCCAAGAGTGTTCTTAGTTTACCCACGCATCGAGACCACATGAGGAATTAGACGTAAGTTCTTCCTCAGAGAGTCTGTAGCTATTATTGCAAGACCATAGGGGAATTGATGTAAGAGCTTCCCAGAGTGTCTTTTCCTTGTTTAATTACTCGACTATAGGGGTCTGCTAGTTTAATCCACCCAGAGTGTTAGTGTGAATTTTGATGGTTGGTTGTGACGAGTCCACCAAGCCAAAGAACAAGCTTGGGTTTTGTACTGCTTGTGTTAGGTAGTATTTTTAGATACCTGCTGTGTTACTTGATTATCTTGGAATAAGAAAATTTACTGGTTTTCCCTGGTTGTGTAATTAAATGAATGTGAATGGTATTTGGTAGAAATTTTTACTACATTGTTTACCTTTACTTTTTCTACATCACTCACTGACAGTGGGGAACAAATCTTGTGGTGGTTGCCTGCTGAGATTAGTCTCACACCCTATTTGGGTCCTGCTTTTCGGCCCAAACATATTATATGGTTGCAAGTTTAGGTGGGGATTGTGGTCCTTCCACCTCAGGTACTTGATTGCTGGTCGGAGTTGAAGAGTATGGGACCGGGTCTTGGCCCACGATGCTACAGGAGTTGCTGTTTACTTTTAGTACTTTGGTTTCAGTTGTATTTTAGCATGTTGTTTTGCTTACTGGTTTCCATAGACACATGTACCATCCTTTATCATTGTTATATCAGACCTTGCTTTTACTTTAAGTTCCGTTGTTTCATGATATTTACTACTTCCTCTATTGCGTATGTTTATTCTTCCGCTGCATACTTTACCAAATGAGGGCATAGTTTCCCCCCTGACTCACCAAGGCCCTCGCTGCTAGTTGGCAGCCTCTGGCGTTTGGGGAAACGCACTTGAGGTCATGTGGTGAACCAGGTACGGGGCGCCAGTGGAAGGGCTCTAGATTTGGGTCGTTACAAAGTGGTATCAGAGGTGTTTTCCTTTTTCTATTGCCTTACTGTTTTGCGACCATAGCCAGGGATAAGAAGAATTGGGTAGTTAGTACTTAATTGTGCCTAGGAGTAATTAACCAGTGTACAGGGAAAATCTATATTACCTCATAATTTCAATTTTCAGTTTTTTCAAGTGTTACAGTTTATTATATTTCACCATTGGGTGATGAACATGTTTTGTGTTGTTACAGTTTATATGATTATGGTTCTATTTGGTTGCAACCCGATGAGATGAGGGTGTGCCATCTCATGCATCATATAGGCATTGGGTAGGAAATCATTGATCATGTATTTTACCATTCCATCTAGGGTGCATTATAATTTCATGCTGTTGTGATTGATGCCGAGATAGATTATGAATTCCGTGGTGGTAGTTGCTGTGATAGAAATACTTGTTGCGCTGATAGAGTATTACTTCTTTTACAGCCTATTTAGCATGGGCGCCAAGCTCTGGTCTTGGAGGTGTTATTGGCCCTCGAGGATCGGAATTTGGTGGATCATTGTTTTTTATGCTGTTTACTTGTTGTATTCATTGTGATGATGCCAATCATAGATTCGTGGGGAGTATGGCCCCCCATGGATCGGAATTTGGCACATAGCTGGTTGTTTTTTAGTGTTTCTAGTGTTCAGAGCAGTTTCAGAGCTACTGCCCGGAAAAACCCAGAATACATGGCTTGTACTTCCTTCATACACGCCATGTAGTTTTTAAACCGTGTTACTATCTATGTAAAAAAACATGGGGTGTTGGAAAATCTTTTGGGACATTCCATGTACCTTATGTACACACCGTGTGGTAGTCAACCGTGTACCCGGCCGTGTCGCCAACAACACGGGTCAGGGAAGCTCATGTAGTGCACGCCGTGTGTTATAAATACACACCGTGTAGGTTTCTTCTAGGTACCCGGCCGTGTCACGAACAACACAGGTCTGTGTTATCTCCTCCGATACACGCCGTATTTGTTTGGAAAATGTCGTGTAAGGGGTTAGCCGTGTGGACGGTCATGTAACCTGTTACACGGACCGCCGAAGCCTAGCTTGTACATGCCGTGTCCTCAATGCACACTCCGTGTAGTCTAGTTTTTGGAGGATCGTGTAGGTTAGTTGTGCAAGGAGACTCAGGTAGGGGAGTGGAGTCCAGGTACATGCCATGTTTTTGGAAAACACGCCGTGTAGTCTGGAAAGTTACACGACCGATGGTGGAAGAATTGCAAGACCATGTAAATGGCTTTAATAAACACGCCGTGTAGTTTAAATACACGCCGTGTAGTTCAGTTTTTCAAGTTTAAGTGTTTCTCTCTCCTGTTCCCGTTTTTTACTCTTGTGTTTTCTGTCCTTGTTGATCCTAAATCTGGAGTGTGATTTTGACCTTTTAGGGTTATGGAACCAAGACGTACTCTCGTTGCACGCCAGGAACCAGGCAGTGGCAGTACGCCTGATACGGCAGACCAGAGACTACCTGTAGTTCCCCCAATTATTTCGGATATGGCACCTGCAGTGATTCCGGACACTGGTGCGGACACTCAGTTCATAGAGGGTTTCATGAGGTTCATGCAGACCTTCTAGGGAGCTCAGCATCCTACCCCATCTATCGCAGAGCTGACGCGAGTCTTCCAGCAGCAGCATCCTCCCACTTTCACAGGGGATAGAGGACCTCAGGTTGTAGAGTCATGGCTAGAAACCATGCTTTCCATCTTCAAGCATCTGGAGACACCCCCAGACAGGCGAGTGAAGATCGTGACTTACATGCTGTGAGATTCTGCCAAGAGATGGTGGGATGTAGTCTCACAGGAAGGACGCCAACGGACTATGGCTTGGGACAAATTCCAGCGTACGTTCTATGACTACGTCTATCCAGTGACGCTGAGGGCCGACAGGGCTAGGTAGTTCATGAACCTGCAGCAAGGTACTCTTTTGGTTATGGATAATTCCTCTTGCTTCACTGAGTTACAACGTTTCGCTCCCATTCTGGGAAATGATGAGCTGTTTTTGGCGAGGAAGTTTGAGGAAGGCCTCAAACCAGAGATCAGATCACAGGTGAACATTTTCCAGTTGACTTCTATTACTCTGATAGTCAACTAGGCGCTGATCACCGAAAGAAATCTGGGGGAGACTGGAGCTGTTGACCAAGGCGGTTCAACACCCAAGGCTGAGTCTTTTCATACTGACAGCAGGAAGCGCCACTGAGGGTCTACTCGAGGTGACTCAAGGAAGCGGGGTATATCTTCTGGAGGACAAGATCTTCCTTCTAAAAACCCGGTGGTATGCTATCAGTGTGGAAAGAGTGGGAATAAGAAGCCTCAGTGCCCGAGATATCCAATGGAGTGCCGAACTTGCGACAAGATGGGTCATCTGCATCGTTTTTGTAGGGTTCTTCTTCCAGCGGCTAGTGAAGGAGGATCTGTTTCTACCCCTCATTCAGGAGAAGGATTACCAGTCCCATAGTAGACTGGGGGATAGAGTTCTTAAAGTCATTCAGGCTAGGGTAGAGGTCATGGACGCGGTGGTTAGGCTCAAGGGGGATCATCTTAGGGATATTAGGCTGCTACATAGGGCCGCGGTACTGGCCATACGTTTGCAGTAGAGCAGATTCATCGGGAGCAGGATCCTGGAACTTCCACAGTTCGAGGTACGATCCTAGTAGCCTTAGTTTTACCTTCTTCACTTTTTGATACCGGAGCTTCTCATAGCTTTATTTCTCTACACACTGTGGAGAGCCTTAGACTCACTGTCCTTACTTCTGAGGATACTTTGGCACTAGACACTCCTTTGGGACATAGAACTATTAATGTGCGTCAGTGCAGGGAGTGCCACCTTGAGGTTGTTGGGTGTTACTTCATGTGGCATCTTTATGTCCTGGATATGATAGGTTATGATTTCATTCTCAGAATGGATTGGCTGGTTTCTTTTCAGGCCTTTGTCGACTGTTATCTCCACAGGGTGAGTTTCACGTCACCAGAGGGCAGGTCTTTTCTTCACAAGGGCAAATGGGATGTCCAGGCAAGTAGAGCTGGACCAGAGCATCATGGGTTGGGAATAGTTACGACCTAGATTTCCAGTTTATACCTCAATGATCAGGGGACCTCTCAGATGGATTTTTCTCTAGTGGTTGATCGCTTTCCAGATGTCTTTTCAGAAGACTTCTCAGGTTTTCCTCTGGAGCATGAGGTAGACTTCTCGATTGAGCTTGTTCCAGGAGCCGCCCCGGTATTCGTAACTCCTTATAGGATGGATACGCCTGAGTTAAAAGAGCTCAAGAAGCATTTGGAGGAGTTCCATGCTAAGGGTTTCATCTGACCCAGTACTTCCCCTTGGGGTTCACCTGTGTTGTTTGCGAAGAAGGCGGATGGTACCTTACAACTTTGTGTGGATTATCGGAAGTTGAACCAGTTGACGGTCAAGAACCAATATCCCTTTCTGAGGATTGATGATCTCTTCAATCATCTTCGAGGAGATTGGTGTTCTCGAAGATCGAATTGAGATCCGGATATCATCAACTGCACGTTAGGCCTTCAGATGTACCCCTGAAAGCCTTCAGGAGCAGGTATGGCCTCTACGAGTATACGGTTATGCCGTTCGGCCTTATGAACACACTAACAGTTTTCATGGCACTAATGAACCGAGTGTTCCATCCTTACTTGGATTCCTTCGTCGTGGTCTTCGTGGACGATATCTTGGTGTATTCTCACACTCGACACGACCATGAAACCCATCTTGAGATCGTTTTGAGTACACTGAGGGAGCATCAGCTTTATGCTAAACTCTCAAAGTGCCACATTTGGATGGATGGGATTCACTTCCTGGGTCATGTCACCTCAGAGACAGGAGTATCAGTAGACCCAGAGAAGGTGAGAGCAGTAGTCACCTGGGAGCAGCCGAAGAACGTCTTTGAGGTATGTAGTTTCTTGGAGCTGGATAGTTACTACATGTGGTTTATACATGACTTCTCATGCCTAGAAGCACCGTTGACGAGCTTGACTAAGAAGGGGGTGAAGTTTGTTTGGTCAGAAGACTGTGACTTAGCCTTCTAGGAGCTGAAGGGGAGATTTACTTCAGCATCGATTCTAGTTCTTCCAGAGTCGGGCAAGAGTTATACAGTTTTTTGTGATGCATCTGACATCAGTCTTGGTGCAGTGCTTATCCAGGAAGATCGTGTTGTCGCATACAGATCTCGGCAGTTGATGCCACATGAGAAGAACTATCCTACGCATGATTTGGAGTTGGCTTCTGTTGTTCATGCTTTGTGTTGTTGGAGGAACTATCTCATGGGAGATAATTTCATGGTATATACTGACCACAATAGCCTCAAGTATATCTTCATGCAGCGTGACTTGAATCTGAGACAGCGGAGGTGGGTCGAGTACCTACAGTCTTTCAACTTCGAGCTTGCTTATACCCCTGGGAAGGGCAATGCTGTGGTGGATGCACTGAGCAGGAGGACTCAGTTGCAGGCTGTTCAGGAAGCCAACAGTGAGTGGCAGCTCAGGGCTATGTTCTCTGAGATGCATCTAGAGGTACACAACCGACCGGGTCAGATGGTTCTTTCTTCCGTAATTGTTACCTTTACCCTTTTTGATCGAGTTCAAATGAGACAGCTATCTGACCATGAAGGCCTAGTCCTACGAGAGGGTGTGTCCGATGAAGACCCTACTCCGGGGTGGACAATGGGAGATGACGAGGTGCTATGTTTTCATGGATGCGTATGGGTTTCAGTAGACATACGTGAGGATATGATGTGGGAGTCTCATGCCTCAACTTGGACAGTTCATCCTGGTGTCACCAAAATGTACCGAGACTTTCACTACTAGTATTGGTGGCCAGGTATGAAGAAGGATGTGGCTGGTTTTGTTATGCGGTGTTCCACCTATCAGCAGGTGAAGGCAGAGCATCAGCGACCAACAGGGCTTTTGTAGCAGTTACCCATTCCTGAGTGGAAATGGAATGATTTCGCGATGGACTTCGTGACAGGGTTACCGAGATCGCCTCGAGGAAATGATGTGGTTTGGGTTGTGGTGGACAGGCTCATGAAGGTTTCACACTTCTTGCTGATCAAGGAGTCCTTCAGTGTTGATCAGATGGGACGGTTGTACATCCAGGAGATTGTACGTCTGCATGGAGTTCCACACTCCATTGTTTCAGACAGGGATGCACGTTTTACTTTGCACTTCTGGCAGGGGCTATAGAGGGCGCTGGGTACATAGGTACTTTTGAGTACATCATACCATCCCCAGACTGATGGCTCGTCCGTGCGTACAATCCAGGTGCTTGAGGATATGCTCTGATCTTGCATTCTAAACTTTGGCGGTTCTTGGGAGAAGCATATTCCTCTGGTGGAGTTCGCCTACAACAACAGTTTTCAGGTGACTATTCAGATGGCACCTTATGAGGCCTTGTATGATAGGACATGCCGATCAACTTTATACTAGCTAGAGGCAGGAGAGGAGACTTTGCTGGGGCCTCGTCTTGTTCAGGAGACTTCAGAGCAGATAGAGCTAATTCGTGAGAGGATGGATACAACGCAGTCTCGACAGAAGTCTTATGCTGATCAGCAGAGACGACCTATGGAGTTTGAGGTCGGGGATCAGGTTTTCCTGTGTGTCGCACCGAGGTTGGGACACAAGAGGATTCGGAGACAGGGTAAGCTTTCACTGAGATACGTCGGGCCGTTTGAGGTTCTGGAGAGAGTCGGGTTGGTTGCTTACATGTTGCAGTTACCTCAGAGATACCAGGCTATGCACGACGTCTTTCATGTTTCTCAGCTTCAACGGTATTTCTCAGACCCGTCTCATGTTTTGAAACCCGACGAGGTTGAGTTGGAGCAGGATGCATCTTTCGAAAAGCATCCTATTAGGATTGTTGATCATAGTACAAAAGTGCTCCATGGCCGGTCTGTTCCTCTGGTACGGGTGCTATGGAAGCACGGCCGTATACAGGATGAGACTTGGGAGAGGGAGGCTGATATGCGATCACAATGGTCATAGTTTTTCGAGGTTTCTTCTTCTACGCCTTGCTAGGGAAATTCAGGGACAAATTTCTTTAAGGGGGGAGGTTTGTAAGAACTCGGAGCTTCAGTTTCAGGTACGGATCTCTTTTACGGGATTTTTAAGGAAAAATGGAGAATCTGGAAATTTTCAGAGTACACGCCGTGTACTTTATGAGCACACGCCATGTACTCCTCAGCCACTCTAAGCCGTGTGTTGGCCGAGATAGGGCACACACACAGTGTGTATCTGGAAATTTTCAGAGTACACGCCGTGTACTTTATGAGTACAAGCCGTGTACTCCTATTCCACTCCAAGTCATGTGATTGGCCATGTCCGGGCCACACACACAGTGTGTAAGGCTAAGGTGGATGCTGGTTATTTCGGGGTATAGAAAATTGAAGTACACGCCGTGTACTCAAGAAGTACACGCCGTGCACTTTTTTTTATTTCATTAATCGGATCGGGGTCGTGCCTAATGCTCGTAAACACATTTTTCTCTGCCTAATTCCATCCAGAGCGTCCAAGGATGCCGATTATTCTCCAAGCCACTGATCCATCACCGGTTGTCTGAATCGAACTCCGTTGAATGCAGAAGAATCGCAGCAGTGAGTTTTTGGTTCTTCTTTAGCTTCGTTTCCTGATTCTTCCTCTCGCATGAGTTATCCGAGGTTGAGAATTTTAGACATTTTTTTAGATCTACTCCGTTCTAGGCCGATTCACGGGCCGAGGTTCAAGTATATCGATCTCCAAGGATCACGGTAGGTGGTTTGTTTCCCTACGTTGAAGTTCTTTGAGTTTTGGTTGCAAAAGTCCAGATACCCATGTATCGGGTATCCCGGGTTAGGGTTTTGATCCTATTTATTTATCTGCCTTAGATTTCTTGTATGATTGAGGTTATTAGATGATTAATAATTGCTTGTTAGCATGTTTGAGGATCACCCCAAGGGTGTTTTCCCTTGTTTTGGCTGTTGTTTTCCGTTTGGCATGGTTTGCCTACGAGGCAACCCCTATTGCATTGCTAGTATGCCTGTTGACTGGATTGCGTGTATTGCTTGCTGTTTATATGCTTGTGGATGCATTTTGTAGCTATTATCCAAGTAGTTGTTTAACTTACTTAGGGTTATTAACAGTCAATTACACACGACTAGACTGCTCAGGGCCGTGAGAACCTGGTGTAGGAGATCAAAGAGGGAATAAAAGATTAAGTGCTTCCCTAGAGGGTCTGTTGGTTTTAGTTTCATATGCAGGACCTATGAGGATCAGACTTTGTGCTTCCCAAGAGTGTTCTTAGTTTACCCACGCATCGAGACCACAGGAGGAATTAGACGTAAGTGCTTCCTCAGAGAGCCTGTAGCTATTATTGCAAGACCATAGGGGAATTGACATAAGAGCTTCCCAGAGTGTCTGTGCCTTGTTTGATTACTGGACTATAGGGGTCTGCTAGTTTAAGCCACCCAGAGAGTCAGTGTAAATTTTGATGGTTGGTTGTGACGAGTCCACCAAGCCAAAGAAAAAGCTTGGGTTTTGTACTGCTTATGTCAGGTAGTCTTTTTAGATACCTGATGTGTTACTTGCTTATCTTGGAATAGGAAACTTTGCTGGTTTTCCCTGGTTGTGTAATTAAATGAATGTGAATGGTATTTGGTAGAATTGTTTACTGCATTGTTTACCTTTACTTTTGGTACATCACTCACTGACAGTAGGGCACAAATCTTGTGGTGGTTTCCTACTAGGATTAGTCTCACACCCAATTTGGGTCCTGATTTTCAGCCCAAACAGATTATATGGTTGCAGGTCTAGGTAGGGATTGTGGCCCTTCCACCTCAGGTACTTGATTACTGGTCGGAGCTGGAGAGCATGGGACCTGGTCTTGGCCCGCGATGCTGCTGTAGTTGCTGTTTACTTTTAGTACTTTAGTTTCAGTTGTATTTCAGCATGTTGTTTTGGTTATTGCTTTCCATAGACACATGTACCATCCTGCGTCATTGTTATATCAGACCTTGCTTTTACTTTAAGTTCAGTTGTTGCATGATATTTACTGCTTCCGCTATTGCGTATGTTTATTCTTCAGCTGTATAATTTACCAAATGAGGTCATAGTTTCCCCCCTGACTCACCAAGGCCCTCGCTGCTAGTCAGCAGCCTATGGCGTTTGGGGAAACGGGCTTGAGGTCATGTGGCGAACCGGGTACGGGGAGCCAGTGGAAGGGCTCCGGATTCAGGTCATTACATTAAAAAACACAAAAATTAACATGTTTTCCCACGGTTTTAATAAAATAGGCGTGTTTTTAATTATATTATAAGGATAAGGGCTGAAATAATTAAAATATTACCTGTAGTGATGTAGAAAAGAGTCAAGTTTATAAAAAAATTATTTTAAAACATTAAAATATAATATACGTTTTGGAGGATTCATAAAAAATTTATAAAGTTAATAAAATAACCTCAAAACATATTATTTTAAAGGGAAAACATAGATTTGGTCTTTGATATCATTTATAGCATTTATTACATCACTTTTATGTCATTGTGATGTCATAATACACACTATATATTTATACCGTATTTAATTTTTACCTGAAAAATAAACTATGTCAGAAAACTATAAAAAATTAATTGTTAGATAATTTTAAAGTGTGGATTACAGAAATAATATTTATTTTATCATTTTTTTAAAATATGTGAATTTTAACTTTTAAAACATGAATCAATATTTATTGATAAATGTTGGGTTTTTTAATAACTGTTTTCGAACCCTTATAACAATTACATTAGACTTCATAGAAATTATATTATCATTTTAATTTTAAAAAAATTATTTACTAGTATTTTTTTCTTAAAATATAATTTATTTTGAAAATTAATGAATTAATCAAGATACGAGTCTTAATTAAAACTATATATGACCCCAAATACAATTTATGTTTTAGAAGATCAAAAATTTAATTTTTTTCAAAATAATTGTTTAATAATTTATGAAGTAAAAACAAAAAATAATAATTATTATTATATTGAAATTAAAATTTAAATATTAATACTATTATGGTTAATTTGTTTCTGGTCCTTTTTAAAATATTTTTACCCTTAATTAACCTATTTTCATTTTACTGTGGCAATAAATATTAACTATAATTACAATTTATATTTAACAAAAAATTAGTTAAACTTATTACCTAATATTAATTATGATTATTAAAAATATGGAATCCATTTTAAAAATTCACAAATGTGGAATAATTTAATTTAAAAAAAACCCAAAATCACGATAAAAAGTTGTTTTTCCAAAAAATGCATTTTTAATGGAAAAATTGATTTTACTTTAACTATATAACTTGTAATCTTCACTATATGAATTTCAATTAAAAATTATAGATATATGATCCATAAATTTAATTTAAATAATTCCCCATTAAGTGTTATTTTTAATTAATTTAAAAGGAGAAACATTATTCATTTTAAAACACTTTTCAAAAAAATCTGTTTTCAAGACTAAAAATAAAATTATACTAAAAAATAATTTTAATTTTATCAAATTAATTTCATAAATTTTCAATAAATTTATTATAATATTTTTCAAGAAAATAAATAAAAATCATTTTAAAAAAAATGTATTTTTGAGGAATAAAATGATTTTACTAAAAATTAAGTGATTATTTACTAAGATTTATAAATATAATTATGTTATGTAGGAAATTTATATTTATATTTCATATTGTATTTAATCCTATTCATTGTAAAAAAATAATGGCTAGGTTAAAACAGTCATATTTAAATAATCATTGTTTCTCTAGGTTTGGTGTTATATATCACATACACTATTGAACATAGTTTTCTCTTTAAAAAACTAGGGGCATTAGATCATTCCAGCCTTTAAAAATTTCATCCTCTCAATTTGAACCTAATATTGGTATGATTTTTTTTATACTTTAAAATATCTTTATTGGAAACCCACATTGTAAAAAGGGTTAATAAAAAATCGACTTGAAAATAGAGAAACGGAAGTATAAATATCATCACATAACTATGTTTTCAAGTAAGAGAACATTTGTGGGAAGCGAAAATATAGACATAAAAGAAAACAATAACACCCAATAAGTAACAGAGAGTGATATAGAACATGATTAAGATAAAATCAATGACCAGAAAACCATAAATTTATGATGGGTGAAAAGGACATCAATTGATCCAAAATGATCATAACATGAAAACATTTTTATTTGAAGATTCTTTTACATGATTTGAGGAATTAATTTTTCATCTAGAATTGGAAAATACAGAAATATAATTTCTTGATATGTGTAATTTAATTCTTTAATCAATTTCTACTATAATTTTATCATTTCTCCAAATAATGAATACTCAAGATAAAAAAATTTATTCTTGAAGCACTAGGATAATCTTCTGTAAGATCTCAACCTCTTACGGAGTTGACTCATAATTGTTTTTCAGGTACTATTTTGTCCTCATTTGGGTATTTTTTGTTTGTTTTATAACTTTGGGTGTGTTTGGGTGGAGTTTTGAATAAAATTAAAGAAAAAGGGTTGTTCACGGTGGACGCACAGTTAGAGCAAACAGTGCGCCCTCCTAGCCTAGAAAACCGTGCAACCCTGAATAGTGATGATTCCAAAAGTTGGTGCACATTTTATCAAATTGTTCACCATAAAATGGGAAATCAAGATCCCTAAAAATAATAGGATCATGGTTGAAACACGGTTAGGGAAAACTTTGTGCCCTATCCTAGCTAACCGTACATAGGAATTAATGTCTCCCAAAAATTTATTTTAAAATTTATTGGGCCCCAAAAATATGATGCATTTTAACCCCCGTTAGACCTTATGAGGTCATTAGTAATTTTTGAGCTCTCCAGAAAAATTAATTGGCATTATGACCTCCGTTATTCATGATTTTTAGCCCAAATTTAAAATAGTATCCTCTCTGGGTAAGTAGATTCAATCCCGTTTCTTTCACATTCACCCTCTTTCTCTTGTTCTTTTGGTGGGGAGTAATCTTTTATTTTGAATGATATAGATCTATAATTGGTGAATATAGATCTTGTATTGGGGATATAGATTTATAATTAAAGATATATTTATTTTTTGATCTTGATTTAGGGTTTGGAGATTCAGACCTAGATCTACGTCGTTATGCTACTCAATTTTCATGATTTCTTTTGGGTGACTATTCATCAACGAATTGAGTCAGCTGGTATAATATTTAAATACCATTGTGTTATTATCAATTACGTGTATGTGATTATATAATTTATAGAGTTATTTTAGCGGTTGGAATTCCTAAATTGAATTAATTAATGTGGTCAATTAATTAACCGGGGAATTGTGGATTTCATTGATTTTTTTTTTGTGGAATTAAGATAATTAATTATTCAATAATTGAATTGTGAAATTGGGATAATTAATTTATAGATTAATTATCATAATATTGTATTGTGTGATTAAGGATAATTAATTGTTGAGTTAATTATCAGAATGTTAAAATGTGAATTTGGCAATAATTAATTTGTGGGTTAATTATTGGTGGTTGATATGTGAAATGATTAATTAATTATAAAATTAATTAATTCAATTTATTTGGTTAATGAAATATATGTTAATAATTAATTAGATAATTAATTAATAGGTTAGACAAGATTAATAAATTGTTTAATTAATTAAAGGAAACAATTGTGATTAATTAATTATAGAATTAATTAATGGATTAGGATTAATTATTTTATGAATTAATTAATGGTTTATTGTGTTAAGATGATTATTGTTGATTAATCAATATTGATATGATATTGTGATATTTTATGATATATATATTCCTGGTTGATAAATGGGGTGTTAGGCATTATGATATACGCCAATGATATATATATATATATATATGCATGATTGAGAATCAGGGTGCTAGACATGATGATCTACACTAATTATATATATGCATGGTTGGTAAATTGGGTGCTAGAAATAATGATCTATGACAATGATTTATATGCATGTTTGATAAATGGGGTGCTAGACATAACGACCTATGCTAATGAAATATATGTATGATTGAGATTTGGGGTGATAGACATGACATTCTATGACCATGATATACATGAATAGTTGATAAATGGGGTGTTAAAAATGGTTCAAACTCAGTGCGAGCCAGAGTAGGTATTGAGGTAAGGGTGTTCAGACTCAGTGCGAGCCAGAGTAGGTATTGAGGTAAGGGTGTTCTTGGGAACCCGATGGTTTATATGTTTCAAAAAAGATTAATTGAAAATGTGACAACTATTTACATATTCATTATAATTATTTATTTATACAAATTCATACACTTTTTATTTAATGGATTTTCTTTAGACACCGTTGGTGGTGGCCTGCTAAGTTATACTCACACCGTATTCAGGCTGCCTGATGAGTAACCGAATAGATTTTATTGTTGCAATATAGGTTAAAGGAAAATGACCTATGTTAGATGGATGATTTGGGGATAGATCATGGATGAGGGAACTAGACATGGTTTGGGACTCGCTTGGGATTTTTTAGTGTCTCTGTTTTCAGTTTTCATTTTAGAAATTGACATATACATCAGCATGGATTGTTTTCTACTTTAGTTGGATATTATATTTTCTTGCATTGATTGTCTTGAGATAATGGTATTGTTTATGGTAATAATAATGCTTCCTCTATTGTTTATTATTTACTATGTTTTTTTACTCTAATAAAAGAGGTTATATTCTCCACATGATCATATTATCAGACTATCACTACTAGTCAACAACCTCTAGTATACATGGAGTTACACATGAGGTCATGTGACTCACTATATCGGGCCCCCAGTGTGTGGAACCAAGGTTTGGATACTATAAAGTGGTATCATAACTCCAATTTTCTTTTCTTTTTCTTTTGTCTTAATATTTGGGAAAGGTAGAGAGGAGACTAGGAAGATTCGGGTCTTGTTTATGAGCTCGTGTATGGGAGTTTCAAACCCATGTATGGGGGTAAACCCAAGTACTCAGGGTGGGATTATTATTATTGTTGTATGCTGTTATAGTTGAATATTATTTCACATTGGGCGATGCACTTACTGTGTGGTGTGATTTTTGTTTCTAACAATTATTTATAATTGACTTATAGCCCAATATGGCATGAGAGTTTCATGCATAATTCTAGGTACCGAGGATTTTTTTTTCGTGCATCATTTTAGGACCACATGGGAAAATGAGTTTTCAGGTAAGTTGTTAAATTTAATCTGTTTTTCCTCTCTTGTGAAATTTAATTGAAAATGGTACCTAATATGAAATTGGAAGTGGTAAAATGATTCAATATAAGAATAAATGGGTTTCTAATGTGAAAACTTGTATAATGAGAATTAGAATACCCATTTATTACCAAGACCTAGGTGTATAATGGTTAGGGGTAGTGTTAGCACCTTGGTTTTGACTGCATAGTGAGATTTGTGGAAAGGACTCATTATGACTTGTTATGATTTTCATCTTACATAAATGATATAAAGTTATATTATGAGTCCTAATACATGTATTTGGAATTTTAGAGATACGCCTCCTTGACGACGCCTATTGAGAGGATGATAAGAGGTGATGGATGGATATGGTTTACTAGTAGTAGAACCTAAGGGACTGATATTGCTGGGTGAGGAAGCAAGGGATAAGTTCCAAGAGAACTTCACTCGCTTAATGATATTAATGGAAAGAGACCCGGGACTTGTTGAGAAGAGAATGTCTTACTTGATAAGGGAGTTCGAATTGTAGGACCCTCTGACTTTCATTGGAGAGGGTGGGCCTGAGGGATCTTAGTTCTATATTGAGTTTATCTGGACTATAATTGATCATTTGGAGACTCCATCAAAAAATAGTCAATTTGGATTCTTATATGCAACAAGTATTTATGAAGCACTAGTGGGACATCCTGGCTCTGACTGTACAAGCTGATGGTATGCTGTTGAAGGACTTCTTTGAGAGGTTCTTGGAGCACTTCTACTGAGAGATGCTAAGGAAGGAGAGAGTAATTGACTTCATGAGGTTTAATTTGGGGATTATGTCTATGATGGACTATTATGGAAGCTTTACATATTTTTAGAGTTTTTTTCCAGTGTTGGAAGGATATAAGGCTACTAAATAAAAATTATTTCTGGTTGGACTTAGGTTTTAAATTAAGTTCCAAGTGAATTTCTTCACGCTGAAAAAGTTTTTAGAAGTGGTAAATCAGGATCTCATCATAGAGGGTAGCCTAAAGGAGGCTTCAATTGGGGGATATGTGGTTTATTCTAGATGATCTAGAGGTTCATCTTCTGAGATTATGAAGCATCATTATGATAAATTTATCTAGAGAAGTTGGAAGTAGAGTAACAATCTAGGGGGATTAGTTTCTTAGGATATTATCCAAGTTGTTTTCCACCTGTGTGGAAATCAGGGAAACTTTCTAAAAAATTGTCCCCGACCGCCAGTAGAATTCCAAGCCTACATAAATAAGGGACATCTATAGAGTTTTATAGGAACCTGAGATTGATAGTTAGTGATAGAGGAGCTAGACATAACTAGGGTGCGTGAAGGGGATCTTCTACACCATATCAATATGAAGGCTAAAGTTTTTCTGGATGATGTGGTAGAATTAGTGGATGTAGTGTCTCTGTGCAAGACCACCCACATCATCAGAGTGGTTCAACTCAGGGGAGTGAGACCACATCATTGATAAGAGGGAAGGGAAATTTTCATGTGGTAAAATCTACACTTGTGGATAGCGAGGATGAGTCATCAATAATGAGAGGTACTATTCTTGTA
The DNA here is from genome assembly GCA_963277665.1 of Viscum album. Taxonomy (NCBI): domain Eukaryota; kingdom Viridiplantae; phylum Streptophyta; class Magnoliopsida; order Santalales; family Viscaceae; genus Viscum; species Viscum album. Next base: position 325,469,002 of record OY728127.1, read on the forward strand.
GCTTCTACATTATCTAGTGCCTTATTTGATACTAGTGCCTCTCATTCCTTCATATATTTAAAAATTGATAATGGTTTGAGCATAAAGTTGGAGTTATTTAGTGGGGTATTAGCGATAAATACACCATTGGGAGTAAGATCTAGAGACATATCATTGCACAAGTGGTGTTCCCTAGAGATCTAGGAGTATTGATTTCTCTGGGATTTCTATATCCTTGACTTGTCAGTCTTTGACCTAATTATGGGTATGGATTGGTTGGTCACATACTGAACCCAAATTGATTTTTACCAGAGGAGAGTGAAATATACGTCTCCTAAGGTTGAAAACTATAATAATCATGGAGAGTGGGATATCCAGGTAGGCTGAGCAGGGCCAATTACTCAGCAACTGAGAGAGCTCACAACACAATTTGCTAGTTTTTTACTAGATGATAGAGGTGTGAAGCAAGATTTCTTTCCACTAGTAGGAGGATTATTTTAGGATGTGTTTACTAAATACTTCTCAGGGTTCCCACCTAAGAGAGATATGGAATTTACCATTGAGATCATTCTTGAGGCTAAGCCACTTTCAGTTTCACTATATATAATGGCACCTATAGATCTTCAATAACTCAATAATCAGCCATAGGAGTTAGAAGATAAAGGATTTATTCATCAGAGTATGATTCATTGGGGGTTCTCCAGTGCTATTTTATAAGAAGGTTGATGGGACTCTATGGTTGTGTGTTGATTACTGGAAGTTTAACTGGATAACTATAAAGAAACAATATCCTCTTCCATGTATCAATGATCACTTGGAAAAGTTGAGAGGAGATTGTTAGTTCTAGAATTTTGACTTGATATTGGGGAATTATCATCTGAGAGTTCAAATGTCTGAAATACTTAGGACAACTTTCAGAAGAAGTTATGGCCTATATGATTTTTCCATAATTTCATTTGGGTTGATGAAGTCACCATCAGTGTTTATGGACTTGATGAATAGAATATTTTATCCATACCCAGATCAGCTTGTTGTAAAATTTGTGGATGATATCTTGGTGTAATTCAAGACTCATGATGATCATGTCCAACACATTTCCATCATCCTGATTACAGTGAGAGAGAATTGACTATACACCAAGCTTTTTAAGTGTTAATTTTGGATTGAATAGGTACACTTATAAAGACACGTCATCGAGGAGGAAGGTGTGTTAGTGGACCCATAGAAGGTTTAGGTAGTGGTTTCTTGGGAGCATCCTAAGAATATATTTGATATTCATAGATTTTTAGGGTTAGATAGATATTATCATAGATTGATATATTGATTTTAACATTTGTAATAACCACTTTTAAGCTTGAAAAAAAATGGGATAATGTTTTATTGGTCCTAATCATGTGATAAGGCCTTCCAAAATTTGAATAAGTGTTTGAAATGGGAATTGATTTTGATCCTACCCGAGCCAAGTGAGGAGTATACAATGTATTTTAATGCTTCTAGTATTAAACATGGAGAATTTTTTATGTAGGGAGATCAATATGTAGAATATGGGTCTCAAAATATTATGACACATGAACAGAATAACTCTAAGCATAACCCAGATCTAGGAGTTGTGATTTATGATTTGAAGTGTTGGTGACATTATCTGTTGGGAGAAATGTTTACTGTGTACACAGACCACAAGATCTTAAGGTACATCTTTTCATAGTAAGATCCAAATATTAGGAAGTGAATATGGATTGAGTATATGTAGCCTTTTGATTTTGAGATGGAATATACACCTGGAAAAGGAAATAGTGTGGTTGATGATTTGAGTAGGAAAAATCAGACTCAGATGGTTCAGGATTCTAGTCTTGAGTGGAAGATGATGTCTTTGCAGGCTGAAATTCATGTGGTGGTTCAAGATAGTAAAGAGTAGATGAATCTCATATTAGTTTTAGTGGAGTATACACTTTTGAATAAGATTAGAGAAAGGTAGTATGATGAACCAAAGTGCTTGACTCTTAGGGAAATCCTTGAACGTGGGGAGTCTTATTCTGACTAGATCATAGATGAGGATGAAATCATCTATGTCAGGAATCAGGTAGTTGTGCCTAGGAGTATGAGAGAGGAGTTAATGTGGAAATTTCATTCTTCGAAGTAGGTGGTGAATCTAGGTGTAACCAAAATTTACCATGACATATGACAACAATTTCAGTGGCTGGGCATGGAAAAGAAGATAGCAGGGTTCGTGACATGATGCTACACGTGTCAGTAGGTGAAGGTAGAGCATAAAAACCTGGAGATTTTCTATTGCCATTTCACATTTTGAAATGGAAGTGGGATGATGAGACCATGGATTTTATGGTGGGTCTTTTGAATATTGCAAGGAAGAATGAATCTATTTGTGTCATTATGGATTGACTGATTAAATTGTCACATTTCTTTTCTATATGGGAGACTTTATTAGTGTAGAAACTCAGAGACTTGTATGTTTGGGAGATAATATGTCTACATTTGGTTCCACTAACTATATTTTCGGATCACTAATCACATTTTACTTCACAATTTTTCTGGGGTTTGTATAAGGCACTCGACACATAGGTATTATTGAGTACAGATTACCACCCACAGACAAAAGGGCAATCAAAGCGTAGTATACAAGTGCTTGAAGACATGTTGCAGGCATGTGTTCTTGAGTTTGGTGGGTCTTTGGAGAAACACTTGGCATTAATGGATTTTTTCTATAAAAAAAGTTATCAGGAAATTATACATATGGTGTCATTTGAGGCTCTTTATGGTAGGCCATGTAGTTCACTACTATACCGAATGGAGGTAGGTGATTTTGAGTTATTGAGACTAATTCTTGTTCAAGAGACATCTGAAAAAGTGCATCTAATTCGAAAATGTACAACTAAAACTCAGAGAAGAAAAAAGTTGTATGTTGATAGAAATCGAATACCCCTAGAGTTTACAGAGGGTGATCTTGTATTCCTTCAGGTGCTGACTTGGTTGGGTCACCATAGGATACAGAAATAGGGAAATTTAATGCCTAGGTTTGTTGGACCATTTGACGTTGTAGAGAGAATCAGGTTGGTGGTGTATTGATTGGATATTCCATTGAAATACAGTGATATGCCTAACTTTTTACATTTATTAGAACTATGGTGGTATCACCCCGACCATTATCATGTGACCAATGTGAATGACATTGAGCTTGAGATAGATGCATTCTTTCAAGAGAATCTGATATGTGTGGTGAATCATAGAGAAAAAGTGTTGTAGAGAAAGGTTGTTATGATTGTTCATTTATTGTACCAACATGGTCATGTGCATAAGGAAACATAGGAAGGGGAAGTGAATATGCGGTCTTAGTGGCCCGATATTATTGGCTCAAAATCATAGAGATTCTTGGAAGTGTATCTTGAGGATGAGATTTTATATGGTGGAGAGGTTGTAGGATCCGGAACTTTTCTAGAGTTGACTCAGGCTTGTTTTCAAGTAATGTTTTTTCCTTATTTGGGTACTTTTTGTTTGGGTTATAACTTAGGGTGTGTTTGGGTGGAATTTTGAAAAAAAATGAAAGAAAATTTGCTGTGAACGATTGATTCATGGTTAGGGAAAGCTGTACACCCAATCCCAACAAACCATGAAAACCTAGATAGTGGGGATTCTCACTTATGGTGCATGATTTGTTAAACCGTGCACCCAAAAATGAGAAACCATGCACCCCTATAATATCAATCACACCATTGGTGCAGGGTAAGGTAAAACTGTGTCCCCCAACCTAGATAACCATGCACCATAATTAAAGTCTTCTGAAAATTAATTTTTAAAATTTCCAAAACCTATGAGTTCTCTCATTATTTTTAAGCTCTCTAGATGAATTCCAAGGCCTTTAGACCTCCATTATTCATGATTCTAATCCCATATCAAATTTTGTCTCCTCTCTTGGTAAGTGGATTCAATCCCGTTGCTTTCTCATTTATCCCCTTCCTTCTCTCATTATTTTATTGGGAAGTAATGTTCTATTTTTCTAGATCTAGATCTAGAATTTGTAAATCTATATCTAGGATTATGGATCTATATTTAGAATTAAATAGATATTGACTTGTTTATATTGATTTAGGGTTTTGAGATTCAGACCTAGATCTATATCATTGTTCTACTCAATTTTCAGGATTTCTGTTGGGAAACTGTTCATCAATGAATTGAGGTAGGTGGTCTATTATTAAAATCCCATTGTATTATTATCAATTACGTGTATGTGATTGTAGAATTTATAGTGTTTGTTTAGTTATTGGAATTTCTAAATTGAATTAATTAATATGGGAAATTAATTAATTGGGGAATTGAGGATTTGATTGAATAATGGAAATCTATGGAATTAAGATAATTAATTGACAAATAAATTATCAAAGAATTGAATTTTGAAATTGGGATAATCAATCAATAGATTAGTTATCGAAATATTGAATTGTGGGATTAAGGATAATTAATTATCCAAATGTTAAATTTTGAATTTCAAAATACTTAATTTGTGAATTAATTATTGGATTTTGAGATATGAAATGATTAATTAATTATCAAAATTAATTAATGTACTTTATGTGGTTAATTAATTATTGAATTAGTTAACAAAAGATATATGATTAATTAATTGGTGAATTAATTAATGGGTTAAATATGATTATTTAATTAATTAATTAATTAAAGGAAATGGTTGCAATTAATTAATTATAGAATTAATTAACGGGATATGATTAATTAATTTTTTAATTAATTAATGGTTGATTGTGGTAAAATGATTAATGTTTATTAATCATGATTTATTTGATGTTGTGATATGCTATCATATATATATGCATGGTTGATATATGGGGTGATAGACATGATAATCTATGCCAATGATATATATATGTATATATATATATGGTTGAGAATTAGGGTGATAGAAATAACAATCTACACCAATGATATATATGCATGGCTGGTAAATGGGGTGCTATACATAATTCTATACACAAATTATTTATATGCATGGCTGATAAATGGGGTTTCAGATATGAATATCTACACAAATGACATATATTTTTGATTGAAATTATGGGTGCTAGATATGATGTTTTATTCCCATGATATACAAGAATGGTTGACAAATGGGGTGATAAAAATTGGGTTATACACTAAAAAACATTGGAATAGGACTATGGTTCCAAGTGGTAGTAATAATGAAATTGAAGTGACATCGATAATGTAATATCATGTGCTATAATGAAATTTTAATTGAATAAGTAACATGGTTCAAACTTAGCCTGGGGCAAAGATGGTATTGATGTACGAGTGTCTTTGGGAACCCAATGGTCTATGGGGTTCAATAACGATTAATTGATAATGTGATAACTATTTATTTATGCATTGTAATTATTTCTTTATACAACTGCATAAATTTTTTATTGACTGTATTTTCTTTAGACATTGTTGGTGGTGTCCTAATCAGTTGTACTCACACCCTACTCGAGATTCCTGATCGGTACCCAAATAGACTTTATTATTATAGGATAGGTTAAGGGAAAATTCCCTGTGTTAGGTGGATAATTTGGGGAAGGATCGTGGGTGAGGGAACCAGATGTGGTTCAAGACCCTCTTGGGAGTCTCCAATGTGTTTATTTTAAGTTTTCATTTTAGAAACTTGACACTAACAATAACATGACATGTTTTCTACTTTAGTTGGATATTTTGTTTTCTTGCATTGATATTATTAATATAATGGTATTTTTATGGAAATAATTATTCTTATGATATTGTTTATTATTTCTGCTGGTGTTTTACTCTGATAAAAGAGGGTATAGTCTCCCCAGAATCAACTTATCAAACCCTCACTACTAGTAGACATCCTCTGGAATATGGAGATTAATGCCTGAGGTCATGTGACTGATAGTCTTGGGGCACCGGTTTGTAGAACCCAGGCCAGGACATTAAAAATTTTAATAGATCACATAATACCCTAATGAATAACAATCTACTCATCCTACCTTTATTAAATCCAAAATTATTAGAATTAATTAAGATAATACTGAAAATGAATAAACCTTAGTATATTAATCTCAAAAAATAAACAAAACTCCCAATGGTTTAACATAGATCATTCCTTAAATAAATACCTACATATCCCAAATAACACCAATAACATCAACATAAAATAATGTTTTAACCTAAAAGGTTGTGTTACACCCTTTGTCATACAATTCTAAAAATATAATAGCATTCTTCTAAAATAAACCTTTATATTAAACTAAATGGGTATATATACCTCAACCCAAAAAAAAATCTTCTAAAATATCATTAATTACATAAAAATAAAAAATATTTGATCCTGTCATATATTTCCCAAACTATACTTAATCAAGATAAATTTTCATAACATAAATATCCAAAAGTAGTATCAATGATTTTAGACATAATATTAGACTTATACATATCATCCCATGAATCTTTAGTTTTATCCCAACATCAAAAACATATTATAGATTATCAATCTCTCAATAATGTGTTTTCCAAAATATCACCTTATAGGTTATCGGTACCATTCAACATATGTTTGAAATCCTTAAAGAAAAACTAATGTGGAACAATATTTAGATGTTTTATGATACTTATATCCATAATGTCATTGATATACTATATCTATAATCTAATTATCTATTAATAATACACGAACACTTCAATCCTTATACTTTAATGATTTTCATAGCGTAGGTCCTTCATTAGTCTAGGATTTAACCCTTGGATTAGGGATTTTACTCGAATAATTCCCATATTATCTACACATATGACATTAATTAAAAAAGGGTGTTGTAGAATGTAATTTATTCCCTTCCAGAATACTATTTTTTTTATAAAAACTAGCTACTTCATGCCCTATTTTTTCACACTTAAACACCTTTGAGTTATTTTATGGAATTTCCCTTGGTGCCACTTTCCATTTTTCTACAAGAAGGAAATTGAATCTTCTTTAATTTTTCACCATTATCAGATGAAATTTATTGAGATGTACTCCTCCTATTATTTTATATATTTATACATTAAACTATGTTTCAATTTTTAATTGTGATTTTTTATAGCTGATTCAGCATAATTATGATATGTATTACTTGTGCTCCCATCATGTAAGGCATCTATTTGGGAAGTCATCACATTGCCTACCACATTTGTTATTGACTTAGTAACTCCTATTTCTAGCCATTGAAAAGAATAAAGTAAAAATTAGGGATAAATATATTTAAACTATTAACCACATAATCAGGAAGAAAATAACATTAAAGGGATAAATTATAAATGAAATTTATTTCCTTAACCTATGTATTTATAGGCCTCAATCTAACTTATCCACGATCTATTTCCTAACATAGACTCTTATAGGAATTTTAGTTCCCATAATGGTTCATAATGTGATTTTAAATTTACCAAAGAATATCCCATGAGAGTGTCAAACTAGGTGTGCAACAAGACCCATTTTCATGCATCAGGTGATGATCGAGTCTAGATCAATGTGACATTTTTAGGATTATTACCCCTAGGTACCTATATACTAGAGCCACATACACTTTTAGTATCCAGAAAAGGATGTATTTTTTTAGAAAGCACTTACTATTTACTTTATAAAAATATAGGGATATTTTTATATTTTAGTATTTTCTAAAATTCTCTCACTAGAGTTTTCTAATCCTAATTCTAAAAAATAACTAGACTTTCCTTTGATAGCAACTATGACAACCCTAGTCTTTATTAAACATTAATTCACGATTTATTATATAAGAATACACATAATAAAACCCATAAGATAGAGAATTCTAGTGTATTTGGGTAATTAGGTGCATTATATAAAAAATTAAAATGGGGATTACATCAGTATTATTGAAAACTTCCTTAACATGATCATAATTTTTCCTTATTCTTAAAACTGCATGGGATAACCAAGGGACACACATAAGAAAAGGGTGAGATATAAAGATCAGTAAGGGAATAAACAAATCATACCATGAAGAAATTTTTAAATGTTTGAAAATATACAGTAAATTTGGAAATAAAAGGGGTGAAAATAATAAACATGAATATTGAGGTATGATGTAACATGATAACTTAAAGTCTAAAAGGGAAATATGGAAACAAATTTAAACAGGACATCATAAACATAAGTCAAGTCTAGCCACCAAGACATGATAACATGGTAAAAAATGTCCAATCATGAATTAGGTTTAATCCATAATCCTATAAATGATTAATTATAAGACTAAAATATTACCCAATGCATTGGAGAACTATATAATTCTGGGCGCACCTGCCCCTTTCATATCATGTACATGCATAAGTGTGCCATATACATAATTCAACATAAGATCGTATTTAATCACATTTAATTCCATGACTAAGGAGTGTGGAATAAATAAATGTAATTACCCAATAAAATAAGGATAAGTATGTCTAGGTGAACACCCTTGATTAGGAATGGCGATGGTATTCATAGTATAATGGTTTGTCATGGAAAATCGTAGGAAAATTTTAGTGGCATAACGATGGTACATAATGAATATTGGGGGGATTAATGAGAGTGAAAGGGGTATATAATCACTCTTAAATAATAATGGTATTAGTAAGGATATGCAAGAATAAAATCCATCATGGAAATTTTTTAATGAAAAGTCATAATACAAAAAACGTTCTTGAATAAAAATTTGGCATGGAAAAATTACAGAAACATTTCGTCAGTATAACGAGAATAAATAATGAATCATGGGAGAGATTAATGAGAGTGAAATGGGTCACTCATCACTTGTAAATAATAAGGTAAGTAATATGTATGTGTAATGTAATATCACATCAATAGTAATTAGTAAACAAAGTGTATTACAAAAATAAGGTACTTTAATAAAGAGGTGAAAGAGATGATCCCCTAATAAATTTTGGTATAGAAACAACTTAGGAAAATGCTCTAATGAGAGGGGATAAATGATATATAATTATTATTACATCAATTTTACAGTATTGGGATCTTTATAAAGTCATTATGAGATAAAAAATTGTGGTTCAAAAGGATAAATAAAAAGAAGGTGCTTGAATTTAAAAGAAGAGAGGGGGAGAGAGAGGAAGGTCCCTTACCTTGAGAGGGTGATTCCAAAAGCTTGTGAAGAGATTATTGAGAGATTGGGGGAACCTTGGGAGGAATATAGAGAGGGGATTTTATATTAAATAAATTATCCATGGTTTTTAAGTGAAGACAAATGAGATCTTGGGTGGTTTTATATGGGAAAAGAGAAGAGAGTTCTTTATTATTTCCCAAACTCAGGTTTTAGACTCTATAAAATAAAATGATAAAAATTACAAACCTTACTATAATTTTTCCCATGGTTTCTAAAAACTAGGGCTAGTTTTCATTATTTTATAAGTAAAATGTCTGAAATAATTAAAATATTACCCTTAGTGATGTGGAAGTGAGGCATATTTATAAAGAATTGATTTTAAAACCTTAAAATATAATATAGGTTTTGGAGGATTCATAAAGGATTTTTAAAATTAATCAAATAACCTAAAAATACATTATTTTAAAGGTGAAACATATATTTGGTTGTGGATACCATTTATATCATATATTACATATCTTTTGGGTTGTTATGATGTCATAATACACACCGTATATTTATACTATATTTATTTTTTACCAAAAGATTCGAATATCTCAAAAAATTGTGAAAAATTCAACATTGGATAATTTCAATGTGCTAATTTCAAAAATAAAATTTATTTTATAAAAATAATTTTCTAAATATGTTATTTCTCACTTTTAAAACAAGAATCAACATTTATTGAGAAATGCTAGTTTTTTTTCCAAAAGAGTTTTCAAACCCTTATAAAAATTACATTTGACATCATAAAAATTATTTAATAATTTAAATTTTATAAAAATTAATTAATAGTATTATATTATTAAAAAATAATTTGTTTTCAAAATTCATTCATTAATCAAAATGATTGTCTTGATTAGAACTATATATTACCGCAAATACAATTTATGTTTTAACATATCAAAAATCTAATTTTTTTTATCAAAATCACTGTTTAATCATTTATAAAGTAAAAAAATATAGTAATTATTATATTTAAATTAATATATAAATATTAATACTTTTAGGGTTAATTTTTTTATTCCTTGTTAAAACATTTTTACCCAAAATTAACCTATTTTCCTTTTACTTTAATAATAAATATTTACTAGAGTTATTATTAATATTGTATAAAAATTAATTTTAACTTATTACCAAATATTAATAATGATTATTCCAAATATTTAATCCATTTTTTCAATTCAAATAGGTGTATGAATATAATTTTAAATAAAACCTGCAAGCACGATGGATAGAGTTTTTTTTGGAAAAATGTATTTTTCAAGGAAAAGATGATTTTACTTTAACTCTATAACTAATAATATTCAATATATGAATACCAATTAATAAAGATATATATATGATCTATAAATTTAATATAAATATTTCCTCCTTAGGGGTTATTTTTAATTAATTAAAAATAAGAAACATTATGCATTTTAAAATAGTTTTCAGAAAAATGTGTTTTCAAGCCTAAAAATAAACTTATACTAAAATATGGTATAAAGATGATTTAATTGTAATTAATTATATTAAATAAAAATAAATAATTATTATTTTTCTTTAAAATAATATTTAAATAATAATGGTACTTTTAAATTACTTAATTTATCCAAAGAAATGATAGTTTTATAAAAAAATCAATTTTTTCACTATTCACTGAAAAATAAATATTTTTTGAAAAATAAAACAGTTTCAACCTATGTTAAGTTTGGTATTATTATTTAAAAAAAGTTTTAACTTTATAAAATAAATTTTCTAAATTTTTTATAAATTAATTATAATATTTTTTACAAATATAAATTAAAGTCATTTTTAATGAAAGCATATTTTCGAAGAATAAAATGACATTGCTAAAATTAGAATGACTATTTACTATGAATTTATAAATATATTTATATTGTATAGTAAATATATATATATACACTTAATAAGGTAGTTAATCCTATTCATATATATAAATTTAATGGCTTGTTTAAAATGGTCATGTTTAAATAATCATTGTTTATTTGGGTTATGTGTTGTGTATCGCATACGCTATCAAACATAGTTTTGTATTTTAAGAACTCATGGTGTTAAAAAAAATTGTATTTGATGATTCCTTCAAGTATTGTATGATCTACTTTAGTAATTCCCAATTTTCTATTCTAAGGTTTGACATTAACTGATTTATATCTCTCACTACAATGGGAATGTTTATCACTATAAAAATCATTACGTGCATTAAACTTCCAAAAATTGATACATATGGTACTTTCACTCTATATTAGCACTCATATTATAATTCTAGTACATATTTCTTAGATTAATTGATGTTTCTAACAAAGGGGGTTAAAAAATACTTATATCTAGTCATTTAAAAATTTTAATGATCTTATGGATGCATTCTTTCTGGGATATAACCAATGTACTGGATTTTCTATCCCTCTCAATAACCATGCCTAAGATTTTATTATCATGTCCAAGATGTTACATTTAAAATCATCCAGAAAACTTACCATTCATCTCTAAAATCTATGAAATCACAAAAAACTCTAGAAACAGGTCATATACATACAAAAAGAGTATTATATAAGTCCCATCATCCGTTGAATTTCAATAACAACAATTATTAGAGTCACATTAAGAGAAACCTTCCTTATTCATGAATGTTTCAAATTTCTGGTTCCACTATCAATGTGTTGAGACCCTATACCCAGAAGCCCAAAGTCAGTACCTGAAAACATGGTGTGTAATTTTTTTTCATAGACACAGGCACACAAAAATTAAACATCTTGTTCTATTATAGAGGTTCATTTCAGTTTAGGTTCTGGAAAACTAGATACTGCTAATACACTTCTTCCAAAAACTTGACAAAGTTAAGCTTCATATTGTTTCTGTCACATAGGAGTACTAAAATCTTGAAAAAAATTCTACTAAACCCTGTAAAAAAAATTTAAACCTAGGGTGATCATATGAATTCCCATTAAGGGGTTTTAAAATAGTTAGAATAAATTCCTTTTTAAAACAACAACCTTTGAAATAATCAAAAAAAGTTTTCTTAAGAGGAAAACAACAATTCTTGAGGCACTTCATCATAATTTTTCTAAGGTTTCTTGATAATGTTTTCAGAAAAAAATCTTACACAAGAATCATATGTGTCCACTTAAAAACAACAGATAAAACATAAATCAGATTACACATGCATGTACATAAAAATTCATGGAATGCTGCATAATCCATAAAATGATCAAACCAATTTTAAAGGTGACATGAAAAGTTGTAAGTACACATTAGCACATACATTTACCTCTTGTATAAAATTGAGTAAGTAATAAAGTCAGAATTACATTAACCCTTCATATGCAATTTAGGGATTGATAGATGTAACATCAACTTCAATTTCATCCTTTTCTTTATATAACTTTCCTTGTGCATGCTTCACTTATGCCATATACATTCATCCCCATTATCATAATAGTTTCCTAACCAAGGGATATTATTATAATTGATTAATCCCTTGATTTTTCATATACTAGTACATAATTAGGTAATTTATAATTCTATACTTTGTCAAGGCCTTTCTCCAAGACCGTATATAATCATTTTGTCAAGGCCTCATGCCAAGAACATATGGGTAAAAACCCAACATAATTGTGGTCAACTACCACACATAATTGTGAACAAATATAGCATCATTTTCATGCATCATTTCACTTTAACTCATGAGATTCATCACTTTACCCAATGCATTGGGGTGCTGTATAATTCCGGGCACACTTGTCACATCATTTAAGTCCAATACATTCTTCATATGCATTAGTTTGGTCTTATATTCACATTATCTCATAATATGATGATTACTTAAATTCTTAATACATAAGTTATCAAGAGTGATAAACTAAATTGTTGTAGACATATTCATACCCATAGTAAATGTATAAATAACTAGATTTTTTGTTTAAGGCTATGGCTACATCAGATTTAATAGTGAGATGCATGGAAAAAAATGACATACTTTTACACATGTGGTAAGGACTAGTACACATAAAATAATGGGTTGTCTCATAAAATGATAACTATTTCATTAAACCCTTTTTAATTTGAACTTTTTAATGCCATGGTTTATAGGTTTTTACTTTGAGATACTTGTTTTAAACCATGAATGTTAATTATATCAGAATAGATTATCTCACAAAGTTAAATAATTAAAGTAATTTCTCATGAAAAATTGGAATACAATTTATGGGAGTAAAATAATTATTTCATGTGAAGTATTAATGTATAAAAGAAAAAATTAATTATTCACATGCGCTTAAGTATGTATATATATAATTTTGTGCTTCAGTATGAAAAAATTATGTATCTTACTAACATAGCTAGAATTATTGAAAACTTCAGAAGTCAAAATTGAAATACATATATGTATATATGTGGGTTTTGAAAATTATATAAAACCTTATATACATAAGGTGTTTACTTGGGTTTTTCATAAACCAAAACAAGTTTTAATAAATTCTTATAATTGTTGTACCCTTCAGAAACATAATTTGATAAATAAGAATAGGTTTTATGAAAACCCATTTTGGATTTGTTACATAATCAAACTTATATATATAGGTTTATACATAACCATATATAAATAATTTGTAAACAAGGGTTTTTCATATTAAAAAAATGAAATAAACCCTTTCATGTATTACAGGTTTTAAGAACATTAATTAAAAAATGATCATCAATTAAAATCATAAAAACCCAAAAATGGTTTTGTTTCATATATATGAATATAAGTATATATATACATATAGTTTACACAAACTCAAAGCAGGATTAACCCCTACAATTGTTTCACACTTTAACACATCATTGTGACACTAATAATCATATTAAGAAAACTCAAAACATGTTAGGATTGGAAGCTATATAGAATTTAATACATACATACGTATATATATAACCGTGGAACACAAAAGAAAATGGTTTTTCATATATAAATCGAAGCATAATAATCCCTTACATGTGTTATACACTTTAAAAACACTGATAAACACATTTATAAAGCCTAATGTGAGTTTGGATTTAGAAGTGGTATGAAACTATATATATATATATCCATACAAACACAAAGGTATAAGAGTTTTACAAAATGAAAAGGTAGAAAATTAATCCCTTACTTGGCTTTAAGAGAGAGATAGGGCCATGCAAAGTCTTGGGAGAAGTTGAGAAGAAGGAACCCCAAAGGGTTTCAGTGAAAAACAATGGTTTATATTATATGTATATAAGTATATTTTACAAAACACTGTTTTGACATAAATTATAGACAAAGACTTAATGAAAAATCAATATGGGATAAAATAAATCATGAAAAACTTCACAATCATTGACAATCAACCGGATTGATTGTTTTAATAAATATATATATTATTTGAGGAAAAATTTCATGGAATAGATCAGTTTTTCCTTAAAATAACATACCTACATAGACTTGTGGAAAGAGGATCATAGACAACCGGGTTGTGGATGGATAAAGTTTTGCGAGGGAGAAAGTAATAGAGAAGAGGGGGAGGTTAGAAGTCCAGACTGGTCTGGATGGCTGAGATATCGCGCAACAAGATTTAACGATTGAGATCGCATCCTATGGAAGAATCCATGTCCCACATCGAAAGAAGAAGGTTTTTGATCTGGATTTATAATATTGGCCCTCCCATCACTCACCATAATTCTCTCTGCCCCTCCCTGATACCACCCCATACCAGTTCACTTACGGGCGCGATCTGCGCCCACCCCTGCCGCCTTGCTACCCCACATGGTGGCTCTACTCTAGTTCCTCCTTTCCCTCCTATGGGAGTGTGTGCACCCTCATGACCGACCTATGCTGGCTGAGGGTCCAAGGCTCAACTGCCCACTCCTTAGGGAGATGGTGTGAGTTACCTCCCTTGGCTACCTATGGGCTGACCTTTAAGGGTTCCACATAATTTTTTTTATCAAAACATACTATAAAACTTAAAAATATACCATAATCTTTAAAAATATGTATCCAAAAAAATATTTTCATAAAAACAATAACAAATTCATTAATTTTGTTACATTAAAACATGATTTTGATTTCTTTTTAAACTTTGAAACATTATAGTACATAAATCAACATATAAATTATACCATGTCATCACATAACCAAAAGTATAACCTTTTAATTAATAAGAGTATTCATAAACAAGTTTTCAAATTCAAATATATAGTTTTTGTATCACAACAATATGTATACTTCTCTTAGAATTAATTGAAGTAAACATATGTACTTCTCCTTATATTTTCATTAAAACCCAAAAGTCGTGATTTCAAATTAATTTTTGGATTTTAAAACATTACGATTTAAAAATATAAATATGATTTCAATTAAAATATGTTCAAAGATACAACTTTAAAGCACTCAAATACTTAGAACATTTAAAATGATTTTATATTTAAAGTACTTAAAATATTCAAAATACCTTAGAAAATCAAAATTCTTAAAAGTATTCAACGGTTATAATATTTTCTGACCGTTAAAAAACCAACGGTCCCCTAAGGACCGAAATGGCTACTTAATGTCACAAAAAACCTTATAAATATGTGTTTAGGGTATTCCGAACTCAAAAAAACTCATAAATATGTTTCTTTACATACCCTTAATTATTATTTCAGTCACCATAGATCTAGATATAATGTTCTTCATTGTGATAGACCCAAAGGTTGATTACTATCTTCTTAGTTTATTTGTGATATTTAGGGGTCTCTGGGGGATCTTGATATGTATCATAGTAGGTATTATAGGTTAGTAAGGTTTTTTAGACTTGTTTAAATGTAGCATTTTAGTTTTTTATTGAATAAAAAAAGTCATGTGTTTATTTTACAAACATTTTTTTGGATAGTGTGGAAATTAAATGAAGAAAAATAATTAAAATAATTAAAATATTATTATTACACATAAAATATGTTCATAGTATCACAAAATGTGCCTATTTCAAGTTGTAGGGGATTTAATTAAACTTACAGACAAGTTCCTCCTTCTGATGGTCTTAAAAACCCTAGGGATACTTTATTTGGATCTCTTATTTCAAGACACAATAAATAAATTAAGTATTGACATCCATTTTATCAAGTGTAGATCATTAGAAGCAACTAAACTCATGATCATCTTGATTAAATTATTCCTGACTATCAGTGAAAATATTTCTAAGAAATTGATTCCTTCCTTTCATTGGAATCCTTTCACCATAAAAATTTTACTATATTTGATACTTCCATCAACTTCTTCCTTTAAACAAAACACTCATTTATTCTCTAGAGATCACTTTCCCCTTGTTAGTTTAGTCAGTTGCTAAGTTTCATTGAAATTAAAGGAATTCACTTATTACTTATCATTTAATCCCAATATTTGAATTCATTTTATGCCACTTCCTATTTCTAGAATTTGGATTCCCCTAGATGCATTAAATTTAAATCAACTCCATATTTATGGACTGGTTGACTGACTCTAGAGGATATTCTCAAATCCACTTTAGATTCGTCTCTTCCATGTGTTATTATTTCTATCACTCTATCTTCTAGTGCAATAAATTTTGATTGTTAAACTTCCAGAGCTTTCCCTTAGGCTTTATTAAACATTGATCCTTCTAACATATCTATCAATAGTCGAAATTCTAGTGAACTTATTATGTTGTTCGATATCGTTAAAATTAAAAAAAATTGGTGTTTTCTTCCAAGTCAACATGAACATTAATAGTTGGTTTCTTTTTTTCAATTCTATATTTTTCCATATTTCAATCCTTTAATTGGATATTCCCATTGAAGAGAACATTTCAACTTCTAATGACTTGGTATTTTTCATTATCCTATAGCCTGAAACCAAAAATTTCATTCCCATATTCCATAAGGAAACATGCTTTGATATTTGAATCCAACTTTTCTATATCCTTTGAATCAACAATATCATAGTCTAAATATATAATTACTTTAATGTGTCTAAATTCTAATAACTTATATGGCCACAGATCTTCAATTATAATTTACCTAAAAGTATAAGTTGAACTTCTATTGACTAAGTATGAAACAATATAAATTTCTTCCACCTAAATAGCTTTGGGAATTCCAAAGTGAGCACACATGAATCTTTATTTCTTATTAATATATTTTTTTTCATCCTCCCCTCTTCAAAATTTTGGTATGGTGTTTTAGGTGCCTTTTTTATATTCTTGATCCCCTTTATTATATAGAAGTTTCTAATGTTTCATCCATTATATTCTCTTCCATTGTTTGATCTAAGGTAATTTAACTCTAATCCACTTTCCCCACCCACCACGTCTTTCAAATTTACAAAATAATTGAAAACATCAGACTTATACTAAAGGAATTACACCCATACCTTCCTTGTTTCATTATTTATGAACACAACAAATTTAAGAGATCTTTCATGAGATCAGACTAGGTTTATCCAACATAAATCCAAATAAACTAATTATAGATTATAGTGTCTAGGATTTTGGAAATTTAAGTTGATTGAAACCCTTTTTTCCCCAAAATAAAACTCTCATAACGTTTGAGGATTTTTTGATTGAGTTTCAATATGACTTTCCCTAGTTGAACCTTTTTGTTCTTATCACTAAGATAATTGGGCCTATAATGCTATACTTCTAAATATTTTGAGGTTGAAATTATTGTTATTGTACTTTATTATAAATTTTAATTCAAGTATAATATTCCATCATTTAATCCTCATTCCATAAGAGACACCAATTCTATATCTGGATATTTAAAATGTATTTTCAAATCACTTCCAAAGATTTATAAAATACTAGATAAACTTTTACAAAGCTTATAGATACATAGATGATTATGAACCTAAAATGTTTCATTTAATAGAAGGATAAACCAAAACCTACCACCCATGAATCTACTATAAAATTGATACCGAGTAGTAGATTATTTCCTCCTTCTATTGTGTTAATATAATTTGAATTTATGGAATCTGACCTTTCATTAGATTCCTTACACTTTTTGAAATTCATATAAGGGTTTCCTTACATACCATAATTATAGTAGGTGAGTCATGGACCAGTTTAATTTCCTCAGTTATCATCCTTAGACATATCTTGTAATCACTAATGATTCCTTCTTTGAGGTTAGTGTCCACTTTCATTAAGATTAAAAGCATTACTGAAAGTTACCTGGACCTCTCTTCCCCAAAGTTTCTCATTAAGGTTAAAATTTATAATATATTAAAAAACTAGATTATTTTTTAATAGTTATTACTGAATATAGTAACCATCCAATCCCATGATTCTGGTAGTGAATACAATAGAAATATTTTCCACACATCATCCATGAAAGTAACTTTTACTGATTCAAGATGGCTCCAAATCACATTAAAATCATTCACATGATTTTCTATTAATCTTCCTTCTAATACAATCATAATTAACAAGAATAACATTAGAAACACTTTATTTAATGTCATTGGTTTATCATATATATCATTTTGGGCCACTATCAGCTCAATTGTAGTCTTTTTCTCCCTGATGTTGAAGGCTACATTTCATGCCAATAAAATTCACACAAATCCAAGTAATTTCTTATAAAACTTTTCTCATTCACTTTTATCTAAAATTTTAGTATTTTCTCCACCTAATGGAAGTTCTATATCCTTTTGGATGAGATAATATTCTCTATATATCCTCTAAAATCTATAATTGGTTCCATTGAATTGATTGATTCGAACCTTGACTTATTCCATTATCATATATTTTGATGATAGTGAACTATACTAAAATAAATATAACACCAAGGTGAAACAAAATGTTAATTGAGATACTTGATACTATGAATTATTGAGCTATAATACCCCATGTTGGGGAAGGTCTGTTTTTATAACCATCAGAAGATAGATCTTCAGTCTACCAGATAGTCACACATGCTGATGGTTCTGCTCTGTGGAATTTATACAACTAGAAATTCCCACAATATTCATGAAATTGTAACACCCTCAAACTTCATAATAATTTCCACTTTTTTATTCGTTATCTTTCATTTTATACAACACCAATTTTAAATAAACTACAATATAATATTGAAATATTTTTTTAAATTTTCCATTCGTTGAATTAGAGAGTTTTAATAGAGACAACTAAATTATGAAATAAATATTTTTTTCATATGTATAAAATCTATTCATTTTTTATCAATTGATTAAAAATTAAAATAAAAGCATTTGAAGGTAAATATAGATGTTTTTTATGAAAATAATTTTTATATGAACAATGTTTTTTTACCTAAATAAATTCAATTAATCACTATTGATAAATTATTTTAATTAATTTTTTATATTATATATTAAATAAAATATTTTAACATCCATCTAATAGTTTTTACTAGGCATGGCATGAGAATAAACCATTTTTTTTTCTTAAAAATGCATTTTTATAAAAAAGGTTTTCTTTGTGTTTTTCATGCTTATTTAAAAATGAATTTATACCACTTATAGAAATTTAGTTTTAAAAAATTGATTACATATTTTTTAATAGGAGGTTCAAATTTGTTAAATATTATCCTTTTATTTTTAGTCATTATGAATAGTAATTTTGGTAAATATTTGTTACCTCGCTAAGGGTAAATTGGGTAAATAAAGTTAAAAATAATGTGACGAGGATTTAAAATATATCTAAGAACTTTCTTATTTTTATTGTATTAGTTTTATTCAAACTTAATCATCCAATAATTTATGATATGGAAATTTTCTGCAATTTATCTTTGATAAAGTCCTTAATGTTATTTTTAGTTAAGAATATATACAAAATGTCACTCTCTTTGTTTTAATATTTCTAATATTTTTTCATAATCATAAAAAGAGATTATGTTCATTTATAATTATTTATTTTAAATATCAAATAATTTTTTTATCATGGTAATTTATTTTTAATTTTTTTGTGATTGAATAATTTCCTTAGAAGCTTACGCAACGTTGACACGATACTTTTTCAAGTAATATAAAAATAAAATAAATGATTTTAAAAATGTTAAAATAAAAAAACATTGGATGAATTATTGTTTTATAAGAATTATATATATATATATGTATTACATATTAGTGATGTTTTAAAAGTTTATATTATAATTTCATTTTAATATTGTTGTTTTAATAGTCAACTATGTGAATAGTTTTGAAAATGAATTTAATGGTATCATTTGTTAAATAATATTTTATTAAATAAATTAAAATTATCATAAATAATATATTTATAAAATTCAATGTGATACGATTTAAAATAACTACTATTTTCCATTTATGTGTCACTTTTCATTTTATGGTATCATTCTGGGCCCCTAATGAGTAAAAAACTTTGATATGATGATAATCGTCAAAATGGTTAGCAAGGGGTTCAAACTAGATGATTAGTGTTAAAACATAATATAAACTTGTATAAATATCATTGGATTAGAGGATATATACTTATCCTTATCCTATATTAAAAATATATCAATTTTAATTCACTTCAAAGTAAAAATTTAATTATATTAATTTAATACTTCATGTACTTCCTAGGGTGTCCCCCATCACTTATAAAAGGATGCATCTTATCCTCCCTTATTAATATTTTTTGATCACTCTAGATTGTCAAATAATTAACCTAATACCTTCTCTCAAGTTTACTTATTATTATACTTCATATAAATAAGTTATATTCATCCTAAAATAATTAATATATTAATATTAATATTCTTATATGTTATTATGATTATTTTAAAACCATTTTCCACCTCTTTTCCATCCTATGGAAAATAAAAACATCGCTCGCACGTACATATGACTTACCATCTCCGCATAACGGTATAATACATTTTTTCATAACCACTTTAATTAGATGGTTATAAATATATAAATAATTATTATATATTATATTTATGAAATAATTATGGTTTTTGGAATATAATATATCATTTTCCATCTTACTCTTCCATCCATTAAAAAATAATATTGTCGCTCGTGCGTGCATGTAGACTACCACCTCCATGAAGCGTTGTGTTTCAGTTTTTATGACCGGCTTTCTTGGATGATTATAAATATGTATATAATGAATATATATGATATTTATATCATTATTAAAATTCTTTAGATGATATAAAGTTGATAAATATGGAACACTAAAACTACCAAACCATAACTTACACAAAAAACGATATAATTAACTCTTAAAAACAACGATTTTAATAAAGAATTATTAATAAAAAGGTATTGAAAATTTAAAAGTGGATCATATATGATATTATAAGTTATGTATGAATATATTTATATAATATATGTATAATAAATATATATTTATTATACACAAGGCTTGAATGTATGCGAAGTAAGATGAGACTTGGGGTAAGGGTTTATTTCATTGTCTCATTCTCATTCGAGGTTGTTTATGTTTATGTTTAAATAGGTAAAATTATATGATATTTATATATTAAAACTAATATATTTTCTTATTATTTAGTTAATTATATAAATTATAAGTTTTCATTTTATTTTCCTCAAGTGACCGAAATAATGTTTTTAAGGAAATATGAATTTGTTTTTTATCCGGCCAGAAATATTTTTCTTCAAAGTCTAAATTCTATTTAAAACATTTTCAAGAATTTTTTTAATATTATAAAATTATTTATTAATCTGATTTTCACTCATTTTTTAACTTTTATAAAATTCTTTAAAAGTAATGTTCTTGTTATTTTTTGAACATGACACATTTGTTCCAAAGGTTTGAACTGAATATTTGTTTTAACATACAAGAAATGAATGAATTTTCCCACTATCATGAATAATATTTTATTTAAGTATTACATTAAAATTATATATATTTATTTAAAAAGAAAAATTTTTCCCTAATATTTTGGAAATTTTTAAATTTTTAATAAGTGATTTCAAAATGTAAATGGTATTTTTTCAAGAAATTTTCCAATTATATTTCTAAAGTATTTTAATATATTTCAACATATTTTGAATAATATTGTGGTTTAATAACAACATAATATAAATATAACATCATCCATATTTCTATATATGTTTTATGATCAATTTTATTGGGGAAAGTGTTGGAATTCCTTATGATAATTTTTCTAATATGGGTAATAATTAATTATTAAGGCATGTTGATTAAGTTGTATTATTTATTAATATAATGAATGAATTGGAATTATTAGGTGATAGGTGGGGCATAAATTTATATATCCCCTTGATGCAATGGTAGGTGTCATGAGATTAAATAGGTTGGGTATTTTAATGACGCCTTACCAATTTATGTAAGATGTCTTTGAGGACAACCACAATGGTAAGTTTAAGATGCCTGATATTATGAATTCCATCATTATGAAATTAGTTATGAATATCCAAGTGATTATTTGAATATTTATTATTTCCAAGGATAAGTTTCAAGCTCATGTGATTATTTATATGACATTAATTGGTTGTTATTTATTCCTGCCATATTATTCATGAATTATTTTTCTAATGCTATATGTATTCCTTACTCCACATCTGTGGTCACCCCTTTATTTTTTTCCTTTCCAAAAGATAATAAGAAACATAATATGAATGATATTCATGGATTTTTTATAGAGAACTCAAATAAAATATTATGTTTTATTTTATTTTTTCAAATTTAATGTGAGAATCAATAATGTATCTAGTTTTACAAGACTACTAAACCAATTGAACCTTTATGATATGATAACTTATATCTAGTGACAATATAATAAAGTAACCATAATATCTGGATTTATAGTTTTGGGGTATTTATAGTTGGTATTAGAGTAATTTTAGTATAAACCTTACGATGTGGATTTAAGGAAACAAAGATTAGGGAAGATAACCCTATGATAGAATTTAAAGATATATATAATTGTAAGATATTATCATAAAGGTTTTTAGTGAGGTGGATATTATGTGGTTTTCCTATGATTACATCATTTTTCTAGATACTACAAGTGTAAATGGTTTTAGAATAGATGAATCTAGGGGTAATAACCCTGAAAAGAGTTAATTGGGTATATCTCTACCATCATTTTGGTGAATTGGGAATCAGTCCTTACTATGAACTTGGTTTGACACTCAAAAAGGATATGTTTGGGTTAATTAAAATTTTATTTACAAACCATTATTAAATTTATGAAATTATTTTTATGATTTTAGAATATTCCCAATGATACTAAACTTATTATTTTTGATATTATCAAAGCATAAATTTTCAATTTATGTAAAGTGTTTCACCAGTTTTGAAATTATAAATTATGATTCATAATGTTATGATCCAATATATTGTATGAAATTTTAAAAAAATGGTACATAGTTGAATAAATGGAAACTATATCAATGTACACAATTTATATAGGTATTTCCCTATTGGGAATGATAATGAAGTTGAGTTAGAGTTATATATAGAACGAAACGAATTCTAACTATATTGGGGTATTTTATTCTTGATATAACTAATAAAATTTCCTATATGTTGCAACTTGCTGAAATGTAAAACTATTTAATAATGTTAGATCATTTCATTTGATAAATGACTCAAATATTCAATAGAACTAGAAATCAATTTCTAGTTGAGAAATGGATAAGTTCCTTAGAAAATATATTTATCATCTTTGAAAGTAATGAAATAGAGAATTTTTTTATAGAATTTTAATGTCTCATGTGGGATTCAGTCCAATGGTGGTCATTTATTCAAAATTCTAAGTATGTGGTGGAAATAGAGAGCATAGAGTAAAAGGATTTTAAGGTACTTTTCTTGGAAAAATATTTTTCTTGAGAATAATGAGTGGATATGGAGAGAAAATTACAGAGTTGAAGAAAAAAGGAAGAGGAGAATTTTTCTAAGTATGAAGATAACTTTATGAGGTTAATAAGGAATATTACAGACTACAAACGCAATACAAAGAGTAAAATTGACCATTTAGTTGATGTACTAAATCCAATCCTTTTAAGGGTACTAGTATCCCAAAAATTATCATTATATGATGATATAATATCATGTGTTATCATGATAGAGAAATAATTATCCCAATATTATGGATTCAAAGGAATTAAAGATAAGAAGAGAAAGATTGAGAAAAAATGGATATGGGGAAGAAGAGATAGGGGGATTTTCCAACATGTGATACTTGTGGAAGGAAACACCATATATATGATTAAATGGAAAATGAATTTTCTTAATTTGTAGAGAAAAATTCTATCATGATCATGAATTCAAGGGTAAGGGATAATCCATCAAAGTACAATTGTTTAATTTTAAGGAGATGGGGCATTATGAGAACCAATACCCCAAACATTAAGAAAACATACTGTTTAAGTGGAAAAGAGGATACAACCAAGATTATTCAATTACTATAGCCGAATTTTAATTTCATAGTGATGTGGTGACTGGTATACTTATCATCCAATATTGATTTTAAATTTTTTTATTTGAATTAGGTTATACCCACCCTTTAATATCAGAAGAATTTTCTATCAGGATCATATCACCACCTCAATTATTATATGTTTTTTTATAGTGGAAAATCATATTGGTAAGATGATCACTTCTCAAGTATTTAGGTCCTCTCTAATAGAAGTTTGTGGGAATATTATTTTTCAATATATTTTTATTCTTCCTATATATGAATTTTAAGTAATATTTTCCCTGGGTTGGATCTCTCAGTATAAAGACCATATCAATTTTTATGGAATTCAAGTTATATTCAATGTTATTAATCAAACTACAATCATCTATCAAAAAAATAATGAACATAAAATTATAATGTAAATTACTTCCACCATATGGGTTTTATAACCAATTAAAGTGGGATTTTTATCTCAAACAGTTAGGGAGAAACTAAATATAGAATTTTTTCTATTATTCAGGAATATGCTGATGTATTTCCTAAGGATTTTACTAGTCCTCCCATGAATTGAGAAGTTTATTTTTCAATAGAACACATACTTGGTGCTACACCTATTTCAGATATTCTATATAGAATAGACCCGATTGATTTTTATAAATTAAATAATAAAATACAATAGAATCTTGGTAAAGGATTCATTTGGACTAGTGCTTCACCATGAGATCACTTATTATTTTTGTTAAAATAAATATGGGTCAATGTTTCTTTTCATTGATTATTAATAACTTAACAAGATCACTATTAATAACAAGTATCCTATACCCTATATCGATGATCTATTTGATAAAAAATGAGGGGCTAAATAGTTTTCCAAGATTGATCTTCGACCTTGATATCATCAGTTAAGGGTTAATAAAGAGGATATAAACACTAAAAGCTTTCATATAAGTTATGGTCATTATGTATTTATTGTAATTACATTTGTACTTACTAATTATCATTCTATATTCATGGATTTAATGAATAGAGTTTTTATAGATTACCTTGATCAATTTGTGGTAGTCTTTATAGATGATATTCTTATTTATTCTAAGGGAAAGTAAGAGTATGAAGAACATTTGAGGAAGGAGAAACTATATGATAAATTTACCATATGTTAATTTTAGATACAAAATTATCATTCGTAGGTCATATAATTTCAGGTGAGACTATATCAATGGATCCTTTAAAGATGGAAGTTATTAAGAAATGAATTAGAACAACCATGGTATCCAATATCCATAGTTTTTTTTGGGTTGAATGGATATTACTGAAACTTTTTGAGATATTTTTCAAAACTATCTAATCCACTCACCCAGTTGGCTAGGAAGGGGGTTAAGTTATTATGTATAAATGAATGTGAGGATAATATCGAATAAATGAAGATAAGGTTGGTCAATGTAATAGTTATTACACTACCCTGTAGTGTAGAAGGGTTTGTGATATATAGTGATGCATCTAAAAATGGATTAGGATAATTCCTCATGTAGAATGATACAATGATATCTTATATCTCTAAACAATTGAAAATTAATGATAAAAATTACATGAATCAAGATTTATATTGGGTAGAAGTGTATTTAACATTGAAAATATGAAGGTGTTATATATATAGTGAAAGGTTATATATATATACCAAGAATAAATGCCTGAAGTATATATTTAAATAGAAATAGTTGAATAAACACTATATAATAAGGTTGGATTTGATTAAAGATTATGATGGATCAATACATTACTGACCAGAGAAGGTGAACAAGGTGGTTGATGCTCTGAGTCATAAAGACCATACTAGTTTGTCTATAATGAGGATTGAAATAGATCCACTATTTATGGATTTAAAAAATATGTATATTAAAATAATGAGTAGATGGGAAAGATCTTATCTTTATTAGATGAATGTTCAACCATTCATCCATGAGAGTATTGATAAGGTGAAAAAGAAATATTTGGAACTTTAAAATAATGTGAGGAGTTTTCTTCAGTTCAATAATGATCATTTTGGAATGATATGATTTAGGAATTGAGTATGTGTTCCATAAATACCATACTTAAAGAAATAGTTGTTGGATAAAGATCATAATTTATCATTATCTATTCATCTTGGATGTATGAATATATATATAAATATTTGAAAGAGTATTTATAGTGGGATAACATGAAAAGGTATATTTCAGAGTATATATCCTGATTCTTGGTATTCCCATAATTTAAGGCTGAGATATAGAAGTATAAGGTGATGTTACAACCATTACCCATACCTGAATGTTAATGGGAAATCATCACCTTGTATTTCATCATTAGACTCCCCAAAACAACAAAATTACATAATGCTCTTTGGGTTATAGTCGATTAAATTATGAAATTGGTACATTTTATTTCAATTAGATTATATTTATCTCTTTTGTAACTTAATAAATTATACATTAAGGAACTGGAGAGACTTCATGTATTACCACTCTCAATTTTATCAGATTAGGATTTATGTTTTACCTCAAAGTTTTTGAAAATTATTCAGTAAACTCTGGATATAGAGTTTAGTTTCACTATTCCATATCATCCTCAGAAATATTGTCAGTCTAAGAGGATCATTAAAATTATTGAATAAATGTTGAGAGATTTATCTATGTATTTAAATGGTAGTTTCAATTGATACCATACTTTGGTAAAATTTTATTAAAACATTTGATTTCACTCAAGTTTTTAGATGACTCCTTGTAAATACCTCTATAGTAGGAAGTGAAAAACTCCAATGTGTTGAGATAAAGAAAAAGAAATATAGATATTTGGACTTAATCTAGCTGAGGAAATGGAAGAGAAGGTTTGAGTTATTCAACAACATGTCAGGGCTGCTTAGAGTTTATATAAAAGTTATGATGAAAATCATCGATGAGATATAGGGTTCAAAGTTGGTGAAAAGGTATTCCTAGGAATATATCCTTGTAATGTGGTTGTGATATTTTGAAATAAGGGAAATCTAAGCCCTAGATATATCAGTAACATATAAATTCTTGATCGAATCAATATGGTAGCTTATTGCTTGACATTTCCTCTAAATCTCTATCAAGTTCACGATTTATTCCATGTATCTCTCTCAAGGAAGTACATATCCAATCCTTCACTTGTACCGTGTAACAAATACAAATCATATACCCCAGAGATTGTAGCTATTTTATTACAATGGTACATAAATAACAAATATAAAGGATCCAATGGTTTATTAGCCTCAAGAAACTAGATACATAAATGAGTTTTAAATTATATTAAAACTAAAATTACAACATCTGAAAACCTGAAAAACATTATTATTCTCTTTGAAATACATTTTTCATATGTAGTACTTCTCTTGGTTTCCTTGGGAAAATGGGAAATAATATAAAGGGTAAACTCAGATGCTCAGTAAGAGAATAGTGTGCAATATAAGTTATTATGGCATGAGTAAATAAATTGACTTGTTCTATAACAAATTAAACTGAGAGAATAAATAAATCAATGGAAAACATATCAATGAATAGATTCTAGGATATCAATAACTCCTCAAATAGTGAATGGGGGAATGAATTAATAAACTGAATTATTCCATATCAAATGAATCCGAGAGCATAAATAAATCCATGGAAAACTTAACAATGAATATAGACCAGGATATTAATAACTAAGAGCTTAAATAAATCCATAGAAAACATAGAAATGAATATGTTCTAAGATATCAATAATTGAGAGCATACATAAATCCATGGACAATATAGAAATGAATATATAACAACTTTGTTTTTGTTGGATCCATCATTTTATTATATATATATATATAGACCTCGTATTGGAAATTTGAGACCATGTTTGATTCCGAGACATTGGGTTTACCCTAGGCCTGACCTAAAGTTTGTTGATGTCAGACATTCCATGGGAGGTTACTGTTGGTGGGTGCATTTAATAAAATAAATAAATATTTTTTTTATTAAAGGATCTTAAACATAACCCTCATCTATGAATACCTAGTTATTGAAAATATCCAGGGTTAGTTGCATAGCCCTGAGTGGATTTGAGAGGAGGAGGAGTGTTCTTCATTAGAGTTGGAAAACTTGAGGATGCAGATTGATGAATGAATTTAGGTAGACTATGATACAAATGATGAATATAAAAAAATTTCTTCTACATCACTATAGGACACATTCCTCAAAAATTATTGATCCATAACTGAGGTAG
Organism: Viscum album; assembly: GCA_963277665.1. Lineage (NCBI taxonomy): Eukaryota > Viridiplantae > Streptophyta > Magnoliopsida > Santalales > Viscaceae > Viscum > Viscum album. The sequence continues at coordinate 325,497,738 of OY728127.1, forward strand.
GGATCATTATTTTTTGGCTTTATTCCTATTGATTAATAAATAAGAATGGATTTTTATGATCAATTTTATTCATTTGTTATTACCCATTCCTCGAATGAGACTAATCATAAATTGTGTTATTAAACATTTTTTTTATCGTTATGCCTTTTTATTCACCCCAATTACCATTTATTTGATATTTATCTGAGACCACATCATCCAACAGTGGATTCACCCTATTCTTTTTCTTTTTTTCTCGCATTTCTTCGTTTTTTCCCATGGGGCCATAGATTAACATTTTTGCGGTTGGTTCGAGCATGATTGAACCCCAGGATTCTTGATATTTTTTAAATTATGTATGTATTGAAAGTTTTAAGATATATTGAGGATCAATGTGGGATTTGGGTGATATATTTGTGGATTTTGGACTTGGAGCTGTAATGAGAGGTGTGACGAGAGGCATTATGTCTTCACACGGGTGATCAGATTCCATATTTTAGGCTACTGGAGGTCATAGATTGATGTTTGATGACGAACCCTTCAATTTAGAGTGATCAAATAGTGATATTTTTTGTGGAAATAATGTATTTGGGAACAACAGAATGATTAATATTTTCTGCTTGTGAAAAACCTAACTATATGGCCTATAGTCTAGAATAGCACACATTGTGTAATCCCTTGAATGTTGTGGATAGGGTTTTAGGTGGAGATAAATATCATATACCATATATGGACCATACATTCTTTGTGACCTAGTTCTAGTGCCTTAAAATATACTCTAAGAGTACAAGGGAACATATATGGCCAGCCACATGGGCACACCCAAAGTACATGGGTAAGATTATGTACACAAACATCGACTAGGTGCACGAGAATGACCAGTATACATGGGAATGGTTCAGGAGGACATGGGTCGTCCCTGGGTGGTAGAGACATGTCAGGTACCACTTATAAACACTATTTAGTATGGTATGGTTTCCCAAAACTTGTCTATAAGAGAAGATGCCCATGAGATGAGGTGAGGTCACACGCCATGTGATGCCATTTACATGTCATGAAATTCACCTAGGAAATTCTTCCTTCCACATATTCTTCTTTGGGACTTGGGTTTTGGCCTATGAGTAGTCTAAAATAATAATTTTTACACATAGAATGTGATGATAGACTTAATTTTTTCATACAAGATACAATGTGAGGTGTTCTAGGCCTGAAAAATTTCCAAGCGATGCTTGGGGGATAATAGTAATCGAGAATGAACATCAGAGAGATGCCAGGGTCGGTACATCCCCATCTCACCAGGGCATGGGTATCCATACTATTTATTCAGGTAGATGTAATACTCCCCATACTACAATAGGGTGTGGGTCCTCTATTTACGGAGTATTACTCCCCTGTCTTTGAGCTTTGGTGGGGAGAGGCTCAACCACTAGAGTTGTGGAGCACAATAATGAGGTGTAGGTCCCTCCATACAGATTCTTATAAGGTTGTGCATGATGATGGGAATTTTATATGGACCTTTGGCCCTACATGAATACTCATTATACTTAATAAGGATTTTCAGATGAAGATACCCTTTCTCTCTAGTCTAGGTTTCTTTATGAGAATATATGTGTTGGGTTGAGCTAACTATTTTCATATCTTTCTTTTTCTCCCTTTTTGGTTTTTAGGGCATACTAATGGGTATTTATTTACTCACCCTTAAATTTGATTTTCCCATATATGTCATGCATTGTGAAGATGATAGACATATCATATGTGAAATCAGTGGAGCTTAGTGATACTTGGGTGCATTGACCGAGTTCGGTGGTCAGACTTAGAGACCAAGAGTTGAGATCTCTTAAGATTTCCTTTTCCCAATTTTTGTTAATTTGGGAATTTATTTTTAGCTAGGAATTTATTTTTCCCCATTACGCTTTGGTTTATATTGTGGTACTTCGATGTTTTCCTTAGATATTTTTCCATGCATTGTTAAATTATATATATTGTAGTCTTTTATTATTATTTTTCACTTTTTAATGGAGATGTATGTGTGAATTCATATAAGTACATTAGAATAAGTTTTCAAAATTAAGTTTATGCCTTCTTAGAACTTTCCACCATCCCATATTCTATTAGAGGTAAGATTTGGGTGTCATACTTGGTATGTTGTTGGCCAGCCGAGCCTGGGTAGATCTGTTCGTGACAGAGTGGTATGATAAAATTTCTTACATGGTTTTTTTGAGTGATTCTCATGGTTATGATTGGTTTGAGAACTTAGGATAATTATGTCAGAGTATCTTGAGTGAATCTTTTAGGATAGGGAACTCAGTGATGGTGCATCAGTCAATATATCCATTCACCAAGACTCTAACTACCTATTTATTAAATTGGAATACTAAGACATCAGTTGCAGGGAACAAATGATACATGAATCATATAGTATTTATTCTTTTGAATTTACTACTTGATTAATCTCCCCATATATACTCATTTAACTATTGTAATTCTTAATCACCTTTAGGATGCATCCATGTAGATAGTCATCCAAGTTACCGATACCGGATCATGATGATGATTAGTTGAGTTATGGGGCCTCGGTTTAAGGACCAGATCCTAAGGTGTTTCCTTTAGATTGGAAGAGAGTAGTTCCAATAAATGTTGAGTGGTATATATTTTCAATAGGTCAGGATGAAGACTCACATAGTGTTATTATACTACACAATTTCTAATGACAGAGACTATTGAGGTTTCGTAGTGAGGTAGACACACACACAGAAGAGGATTTTATTGAGTTAGTGATATGAGTATTTAGGATTTTTAGGATCTTAAAAGATCATATTATTGTGATTTTTTCTAGGATTCTTCATGGCAAAATAGGGCACTAGTGGAGTTTGATGACATAGACCCATGATGAGATGACACTCCCATGGTCAGAATTCTAGAATCTATTTCGCAATGAGTATTACCATTAATGATTGAACTTTGTATGGATATAAGAGCTTATTAAGCTATAACAGGGTGATATAATTGTTGTTGAGTATGCTGTGAGTTTCAATGAACTATTTCGTTACTCCCTTGATATAAAATGAGATGGTTTCTTCTAGGTATGGAAGTTTGAGCAGGGCCTTTATAGGGGAATTCATGCCATCATTTTCCCTTTATTCCATCATACTTATGTCTAAGTATTGGAGTAGGCCCTAGTTACTAAGAGTTTCCTAGAAGAGGGACACCATGAAGCTAGGTCCGATAGTGGAAATCATATGGTTGATTTGTTTGCAGTAGCCAGTAGGTGTCTTATATCGAGGTCTCGAAATAGGAGGCATACTCAATTTTTTGGATCTATAGATTAGAGATTATACAGAGGATCTAGACTATTAGGTGAGGGATGATTCTATGTTTTTGATGGTAGACATCACATAGAACGTGATTTCTTAACTAGTCTTTCTAAACAGGATAGTTAGAAAGTGGATATACCACCATGATAGAGGCAACACCGTGATTAAGGATATCCCAGGCGAGTTCAGGGTTCCCCATAGAAAGGAAATTCTAACAGAAGACCAAGTGGATCACTAGAGGAAGGATATTTTTATGGGGGTCAATGATATGAGCTAATCCCACCACTACCACCACCACCAAGTGGCCCATGACAGGATTAGGGAGCTAGTAGTCGAGACCACAGGTAGCTATAAGATATGAAGGGATGTGAACATGCTTGTCATTAGATGATTTTATGTATGATCTGTATATTTTCTACTCTTGATTTAGAACCGATAGATATAATCATGAGTCATTACTTAATATCATTATCCCTCATGTGAGAGCTATAGATCCTCATCAAGAATATGACCTACCATTTATGGCTAGAAGTTCCTAAAGGGAGTGATTATTATACATCACATATCTACTGGTAGTGTGATCTACCACTCAGTGTAGTGAGTTTATTATGGGAACTCTTGGTCATCACAATGAAACCCTATGACATCATCTTGGGTATGGAATGGTTTTCACAATTTGGGACCATATTTACTATCATCACAAATGATTTAGATGCCTTTGGACATATGGGAAGATATCATCCTTTGTGGGAAAGATAAATCTCATTTATTAGTGAGTAGGCCTTATGAGTATGAAACATCAACCTATCACCCATCACTTTGGGAGTTTTTCCCTTGGTGAAATGGGTTTTTTTCTATAATTAGTGAAGGACTACATGGAAATCTTCCCTGAGGATATTTTGATACTACCTTTATAGCGGGAGAAATATTTCCACCTTGATTTTCACCCCATGACCACACCGATATATTTTTTGGTATATCATATGTCCCCTACCAATATTTAGGAGCTGATGGAGTAGTTTGAGGACATTCAAGAGAAGGTTTTCAACAGAACCAGTGTGTCCCCCTTGGAATCTCCTATTTTTTCATGAAAAAGGTTGACAAGATCTTGGGGATTTACATTGATTATCATCACCTAAATTAGTTAATGATAAATAATAAGCACCACTTTTTTTGATATATTGCTTCTTTAACCAGTTGAGAGCTGTGAGTTGGTTCTCCAAGATCAATATTATTTGTGGCTACCACCTATTGAGGGTTTTTGAGGGTGATATTCTCAATATTGAATTCTGGTGTCTCTATGGACATTATGAGTTTTTGGTGATTCTTTTTGGTGTGAAAAATTCCCCTATTGTGTTTATGGATCTTATGAACTAGATATTCCATCCATTCTTATACCAATTTATGGTTTTCATCATTTATGACATACTCATTCACTCTTCATCATAAGAGGATCATGTAAAGAACTTGAGGATAGTTCTAAAATTTTTTTTGGAGCCCCATATTTTTGGTAATCTCTCAAAGTTCAAGTTTTGGATCCCTGGGGTTTACTTTTTTAGGGCATGGAATTTATGAGCATGGTTTAGCTGTAGAACCAACAACGATTGATGTAATTATTTATTAGGAACCACCCAAGAGCATGTTGAAGGTGAAAGGTTTTCTTAGCTTGGTTTGTTAGTATAAGTGGTTTAAGGATGAATTATCCTATATTTAATCCACTTTGATCACCTTAACATGGAAAGGGTATCTATTTACCTAGACCGAGCAGTGTCAAAGAGCCTCTAAGGAGCTAATGATGAGGTTGAACTGTGCTCTTATGTTGAGACTACCAAAGGAGGGTATTGAGTACATAGTGTTTTGTGATTACTCTGGATATGGGCTTGGTTGTGTGTTGATGAAAACTTTGGATGTGATCAGATATGGGCTGAGTAAATTGAGGCCCCATGATTAGAACTACATGACTCGTGACCTAGATTTGGAAGTGGTAGTCTTCTTTCTAAATATGTGGAGACAATATCTTCTGGGTGAGAATTTTTTTGTTTACTCAAACCATCAGAGTCTCTTGTAAATCTCCACTAAAGATAGATATTATCCTGATACATAAGTATATGTTGGAGTTCCTATAGGACTATGAATTCTAGTTTACATGTACATATCAGAATGTAAATGTGGTAGTAGATTCCTTGACCAATAAATCCCATTCTCGTTTGGTAGAGGAGGTTTCTGAGCAGTTTTCCTTGTTATAGTTGATCACGATAGAATAATGGAGTGTATTTTTTATTCATTGTGTGGTGGTGACTTATCTTATTCTTTAACATGTGAGAGAGGATTTGTTTGGAGACATTGAATGTGAGATTCTATAAGACCATATATCCTCAAAATATACACCAGAGATTTTTTGAAGGAGGAGAGCACATCATCCTTTTTTGAGGATGGAAGGTGATTCTAATAATATTGTATGAGGAGGTTTTGATTGAGTTTCACACCTCACCCTTGGATGTAAATCCTAATATGGAAAAGATTTACAAGGACCCTGAGTGGAAATTTAGGGGGGTTGGAATAAGGTGGATTTTTTCTAAGTTTATCTCTTAGTGTCTCACATATCAATAGGTTAAGGATGAGCATCAAGTACCAATAGGTTTGACACAACCTTTTCAGATCCTGGAGTGGAAATGGATGTAATATATACGGTATTTGTGACAAGTATTTTTTAGATATATAGAGGCTATGATACTATCTTAGTGATTTTTTAATGACTTACCAAGTCAGTACAATTTCTTTTTATCTGAGAGAAGAGTTTGGTTGAGAGTTTGGGGTAGTTGTATATGTAGGAGATCATCCTAATTCATGGTTTACACTTGATGATCATCTCTAACTCTGATGATTGGTTCATGTCACATTTGTGGAGAAGATTTAAAGAGGACTTTAGGACACAATTGAGTAAAAGCACAATGTTTTTCTCTCAGATGGATGGGAAGACCGAGCACACTATCCAAGTATTAGAGGATATGATGATATATTTTATGATTTACTTCAACCAGAGTTGGGAGGATCAATTTCCATTGGTAGAGTTTTCTTAAAATAAAATATATCACTCTGATATAAATATGAAACCTTTCGAGGCCTTTTACAAGATACCCTAAAGGTCAACCTTATGACTGACTGAGAATGGAAAGACATATCTTGTTGGTCTAGATATGGTGAAAGTGATGATAAAGGAGGTTTAGATGATCCATGAGTGCATGAGGACAACACATAATTGATAGAAATATTACATAAATCGATGTCATGGGTCCTTATAATTCTATCAAGGAGACCATGTTTTCTAGATATTCTCCCCATGATGAAGATTGTAGAGGTTTTACTTGGGAGTAAAGTATATCCATGGTACATCAGGCTATTAAAAATCCTATAGAGGGTTGGTGAGGTTGTATAATTCTTGGACCTTACCCCACATATGGATTGAGTACATGAATTCTTCCATGTTTTGTATATGATTAGATACATGAATGGCCCTACACACATTATTGATTTGGGTGAGCTATAAATCAAGGATGGAGCCTCCTTTAGAGAGTACCTCAGAGAAATAAAGAATCAGAAGGATAAGATCCTACATGGACAAACCATTCTCTTGTTTTGTGTTCTCTGGAAGTACATGAGCATGTAGGAGATCTCCTAGGAGTGTGAGATCCATATGTGGGCTTTGTAACCTCACCTCTTTATATATACAGTTCTTTTCAGGGTAAAAATCCTTGAAGGTAGGGAGCATGTAATGAATTTGGTTTTGTTGGATTAGTCCTTTGAATATTTTTATGTAAATTTTTGGATTTTTACTCATAGTTGTATTGGTGTTTGGGTGTCTCCAGACCCTAGAATTAATATATTTTAAAGAACACATGTGTATAATTTTGATATAAATGTTTTCCCCATTGTTTGATACATTGAATGGGAAATTGGAGACCACAATTTATTCCTAGATGTAGATTTTACCCAAGGTACAACATGAATTTGGTCGATGTTAGACATTCCATGGGAGGTTATTGTTGGAACTTGTTTTTAATAAAATTAATAATTTTTTTTATTTTTATTAAATAATCTTAAAACTAAACCACTATCTATAAATACCAAATTATGGAAAATCTATAGGGTTATTCGACAAACCCTAAGAGGATTTGAGAAGAGGATGAGAATTCTTCATTGGATTTTCTAAACATAAGTACATAGTCTTATGAACATATTAAGGTAGACTATGATACAGATGATAGACACAAAAAATATTCTTCTTCATATACAGAAGATGTGTTATTCACCAATGATCAATCCATAACTTAAGTAAGGATAATTATTTTGAGGTTTTCAACCCTTTCATTAATTGGTAATAATGTATTTCTATTATCTTCTTTATTGATTTGTGATTACTCACTCTTCACTTGAGTTTGATTATAAATTGTGTTATAGAACCCAATTTATTATTTATTATGAATTTTTAATCACCCTGGTTTAAATTTATGTGATCATTGGATAATACCACATCATCCAATGGTGGATTCACCTCATTCTTATTCTTTTCCCCAATTTTCTTCACATTTTTCTCCATTGTCCCTTGAGGTTGTGGTTCGACATTACCAAGGAAGGTTTGAGCATGATAGAACCCTAAGATTTGTGGGGATTTTGTGAGTGATATAAAAATAAATATTTTGTGGATGAATAGAGGATCTATACAAGATTCAGGTGATGGATCCATATATTTGGAATCCAGATTAGTGATAGGAGGCATGATATGAGGCTCTGAAACTTTGCATGGGCGATTAGATTCTCGATATCCGGCCACCAGCGGCCGAATATTGATGTTTAAAAATGACCCCTTAAATTTTAGGTGGTGAAAGGGTGATATTTTTTGTGATAATTTCATATTGGGAAACCATGTGAAGATAATGGATTAATATCTATGAAAAACCTGGCTACATGCTGTGTAATCCGGAAGAACGCACACCATTGAGTCCCTTAGCTATGGTAGCTAGGGTTTTGGGTGGAGATAAATATCACACGCCATGTATGGACCATACATGTCATGTGAACTAGTTTTTGTAGATCATTTTTTGATCTTGGAGTACATGGTATTGAAAAACTCATGGCACATGGGTACGATCAGAGTACAGGGGAACGACTGTGTACTTGGATACAGTGAGGTTACACAGGCATGGCCAATTTACACATGCATATGATCAGAGGACACAGACATACACCATGTGGTTGAGAGACACTATGTACCACCTGTACATTATATGTATCATGAAATGTCTTCCCAGTCCATTTATAAGGGTGAATATTCCTAGGTGATGAGGTCAGGTCACATACTATGTGACCCTATGTACATGTTGTGTACTAGTCTTACAAACTTCTACCTTTCATATATCCATCTTTAGGACTTATATATTGGCATATGAGTAGCCTATCCTGGGTTTTTTTCCATGTAGAATGTGATTATAGACTTTTCTGTTTCATATAAGAAGTTATATGAGGTGTTATTAGTGTTATCCTTCTTAGGGCGATGCTTGAATGATAATAGTAATTTGGTAGGATCATCATAGAGATGTTTATATCAGTACTGTACTGTCACACCAGGGCATGGGTCCCACATACTCTTCACTTTGGTAGAGTTGGTACTACCCCATACTAATGTGGGGTATGGGTATTCTATCTATAGAGTGGTACTCCCCCATATTCAATCTTTGGTGGGGAGTGGGTTCTCCATTGGAGTTGTGGCTACCTCAAATTTGGTACACAACAACAATTTGCAGGACCCTCCACATAGATTCTTGTGAGGTTGTACGTGATGATTGGAATCAAATATGGACCTTTAGATCTATAGGTAGACTCATTTTACTTAATTGGGTTTTGGAGATAGAGATTCCCTTTCTCTCTCATCTGGGTTTTTTATGAAAATATCTGTGGACGGTTGAGCTAACTATTGTTGTATCTTTCTTTTTCACCATTTTTTGTTTTAGTGTATCCTACTAGGTATGTATATACTCACCCCTACATAGGATCTTCATGAATGTGTCATATTATGCAGATGAAAAACAAATTAGAGGTGACATAAGTAGAGCTTAATGATACTTTGGTGCATTAACTACATTAGGTAGGGTGTGTATTTTCCCCTTTATTATTTGTTTTATATTTTTATACTCTAATATTTCCCCTAAAGTTTATTTCATGCATTTTTATACTCTAGATGTTACAATATTTTATTATAACTTTTCACTTTTTCATGGAGATGGATGTGTGTGTGCAAATAGATATATTTGGACAGTGCCTCCTATTTTAGTTTATGCCTTATTGGTGCTTTTCTACACCCCCTATCCTATTGTAGGTGGGATTGGGGCATCACACTCGGTATACCAATATAAAAGTAGTCCCTAGTAATTTAGGAAATGAAATGATATATACCATGATAATGTAACTAATAATATAGTTATGAAAATTCATAAATCTAAATATCTTAAACATTACATAAAGGCCTTGTGTCCTAAAATCTTAAATATACTATAAAGGACTTGTGTTGAGACACCTTACATAAAGTGTAAGGATAATCCCATTACCATATCTTAGTTGTCTCATGTGACCCAACAGTGAACTAAGGGGATATATAATTAAGGACCCCACCCATAATGTAATTTTCTAATGCATTACATCATAAAATAATACATTACACGGAATAATGTTTAAGGAATAAATAACATAAATACTTCGCATAGTTTCTCAATGAGACATATCTTAAAGATTTTAATTTATAAGAGAAAAAAATATATTATATGAAAATATTTTTTCCAATCAAAGAATAAATGATGATATTTAGTTGATATCCCTTAAATAATATCTAAGTATTTCACAATGGACAAATAAACACCCATAACAAGTGAAGGATATAATATTATATTCATTGGGTGTTCACAAGTACCAAGGTTTCAAGGTGTCTAGGTAGATGAATACATGAATTTGGAAAGTTAGGGGACCGATAAAATGATATGTAAATCCTTCATAATGGTTTTCAAATAGTATATAGATCATCTAATCATATCCCCTAGGAGTTTCAAACGAGGTTCAAAATAAGTGCCCATTCACTGTGCACCAAGAAGATGATTGGGATATTACTGACCAACTATTTTTAGGGTTATAAACCAAAGGTGAATTTGGTCCAAAACCAAATACACTTTATTATCCAGATATATATTTCATTTATTTAAAAAAAACAATGCACACTTTACTTACCAAAATTTTATGATGGTTTTATAGTTGCGGGATAGTTTGAGCATTATAATGACATAGAAAAAGGCTATAATGAGATGGATTAAGTATTATTTCATTGGAAATCATTCAAGTTTATGATAATAAAATTATATTTATAGAATTTTTATTGTTAAAATGAAGTTTAAAATACAATATAATAAAGTAATTTCAATTCAAAATTAAAGATGAGGATTGGGGAAAACCCTTACTTCAGCCTATTAAAGCCATAAGAAAAGGCTAAAATGAGAGGGAATAAATAAAATATCATTTAAAAATATCTAATGGAATATAATACCATGGAATTAAAATATTTTTAATATAATAAAAATAATTTTATTAAGACAACATAACAAAGGTAATGAACTTGAAAAGGAAAGAGAATGATTGAGAACCATTACCTTGGGAGAAAGATTCCTAAAGCTAGAGATAGACTCCTTAGAACCATATAACCACCCTAGAGAGACTATTGAGAGGTATACTTAGATATTATTCATGATAAATGGATTTGGTGTGGATATTGAGGAGGTAATGGGTGGGTATTTATACTTATGGATGGGTGATTTTAAGTGATTAAATAATGATTATTTTTTATTGAAGGCTAACCACCTTCCAGTGGAATGAATTATAAAGAATTTGTTCAAAATTTAATTTTTTTAAGTTTTTTTAATATTTTTAAAAACATCAACCACCCATTTAAATTTATCATTTTTCTTTTTCTTATGTTTTAACCTTTTAAATTTAACCTTTAATATTATTTTAACTATATTGTGGTAAATCTTTTTTACCACGGTAAATTTTTTATGTCTAAAAATGAAATTAGAATTATTAAATAATTATAAAATTATAATTAAAAATATTAAGTCCATTTAATTTATTCAATTTATTTTACAAATAAAAATTAATACTAATATGATACACATTTAACACATAGAATAAGTTTTTTTAGAAATGATAAAATCATTGTTCCACAATGCTTAGCATGTGTTTCTAAAAGAAACTAATTATACATATTGTTATTAATTAAATAATTTTTTTCAAAAATAATAAGTATTAATATGTTTTATTTAATAATCATATCATTATTACATTATAAAAGTTATAGTATTTGAAAAATGGTATTTTCACTCTTTACCCCAAAAACATTATTTTTAGAAGATTCTCTAAAAATCCTCCTAATTTATGTTTAATGTGATGAGTCCAAAAATAAAATTTATTTTATAAAAATAATTATCTAAATATAACAATTTAAACTTTTAAATAAAAATATTTATTTATTTAAATTTATAAATTTTTATAGCATAATAAACATTCAGACTGTTATAAAAATTACTTAGGAATTTTTAAAACTATATTATCATTTAAAAAGTGTTTAATAAAAATAAATTATATTTGGAGCTTCTATATTTATTATAAAACATATTTTTATTATAATATAGTTATAGTGTCAAAAAATGATACAATTTTGATTATATTATAAAATAATCCTGACATTCTCTTATTTGTGTCTACATAACTAACAATTATAATGACTTGATATATTATTAAATAATGTTTATAATTCATATAGACTATATTTTACAACAATAATAATGGAATATGACCATATTTTCCTATAAGTACACCATCATTCTGACTTCATCATACATTATTTCTCTTATAAATGTTCTTACCCATCCTTTGATATTGCCTATCATTTTTTTAAATCTTCTCTTTATATTAACACTCATTATATAAGGGGATATATTCATGGAGTAATTCAAGATTATACAGTTCCTTTTAGTGAATATATTATTATTCTTTGATTATATCCCTTTATTATTCCGAGTTGTAATTGTCCATATCAACACATGATGTGAAATGTTCTTATGAAATATATTAGCTTTTACATGTGTCTATTTATTACAATAGAGGGTATTTGATTGTATTTGACTATATAGTGAATGGAATTTTCTCAATCAATGAAATAAAAAATTATTTAATCTTTATTATAACACATGTTACTTATCCTTTTAAATGAATTATTTTAAATTAATAAAACCTATACAGAAAATAAGATAAAATAAAATCATCTAGAAATTAAATGAACTCTAATGTAAATAAAAAATGTATAATAACATATTATTTAAATTTAACCATTTATCTTATAAGGATTCATATAAAATTTCATATGTAAGTTCCTCCAATAGTTATATATTATAATTTTATGATAATAAAAAAACATATTATACTTTCTTAATTGTTAATTTATAAGGAATTAATTACCAAGATTATGTGAATATAAAACTATTAGAAAAAGGAATTTAGTTGTAAAATAAATCTATATAATTAAAAGAGTGATGTGTATAAAAAATACACACACACACACACAGATATATATATATATATAAAGGGTGGAAGACAAAAGTAGGGAAGCACTATGACAACCCGTGTCTTTATTACACATTAATTCATGATTTATTTCATAATAATACACATAATACAACCCATAATATTGATAAGTCTAGTTTAATTGAGAATTAGGTACATATCGTAATATATTGAACTTGGGATACAACAAAATTATTGAAAACGTCCTTAACATGATCTTAGAAATCATTGGTCCTCCAAAACTGCATGGGATAACCAGGAGCATACATAATAAAGTAATGAGATATAAATCCCAGTGTAGGAATAAACAAGGAATAACATGAAGAAATTATTATATATTTGAAAATATTAATTTCCATGGGATATAAAAGGGGTGATAATCATAAACATGAACAATTAGGCATTATATATAATGATAACAAAAAGGAAACATGGGAATGTGTAAAAAAGTTTAAACATGACACCATAAGAATAATTCATGGTTAAACACTAAGATAGAATAACATAATGTTCTTATGATAGCATCCCATGCACCTTACATGGTATCTCAAGAGGATAAAGCATTACCCAATGCATTGGAGTGCAATCTGGGTGCACCTATAATAATCATATCATGTACTTGCATAAGTGTGCCACATAGATCTTGTAACATAAGAAAATATTTCATCTCATTTAATCCCAATATAATGTAGTTTGGATTAAATACATTTAATTAAAAAATAAAACAAGTATATGTGCATAATTTTTAACACTATATATAAGAAACGGGTATGGGTATTCACTATATAATTGTTTAGCATATAAAATCATAGTGAAATTTTGTAAACATAACGGGGGAACATAAATATTCATGGGAGGGATTAATGAGAGTTAATGGGGTATCTAATAATTTATTTATCATAAGTGAAATAATTTTTATATGTAATAACATATCCCAATATTAGTAATTGGATAAAAAAGGAATAATATAATGAAGTTTCTTGAATAAAGAGGAGGATATAATCCCTTACCTCAAGAGGGTGATTCCAAAAGCTTGGGAGGAGATTTTTGAGAGATTGGGGGAACCTTGGGAGGACTCTAGAGAGGTTATAAAATATTAATCATGTAATAAAAGGTTTTTAGTGAAGATTAAGGGGATATTTGGTGGGTTTATATAGGAAAATATAAGGGAGTTTTTTTTATTTCCCAAACATTAGTTTTGGACTCTAAATAATAAATTAATCAAAACAAAAAACCTAACCATGGTTTTTCCCATGGTTTCTTCCAAATAGAAGTTATTTTTATTATTTTATAATTAAAATATCCTAAATTATTAAAATATTACCCCTGGTGTTTTGGAAGTGAGTTGTGTTCTTAAAAATGATTTTAAAACCTTAAAATACAATATAGGTTTTGGAGGATTCATAAATGTTTTATAAAACTAATAAAAAAATATAAACACATTATTTAAAATGGTAAACATATATTTTGTGTTATATACCTGTAATATCATTTATTTCATCACTTTTGGGTCATTATGATGTCATAATAAATACTGTATATTTGTACAGTATTTAATTTTTACCCGAAAATTCGACTATCTTAGAAAATTATGAAAAATTAACTATTGGATAATTTTAACATTCTGATTAAAAAAATAATATTTATTTTATAAAAATAATTTTCTAAATATATATATTTTCAATTTTAAAAAAAATATTTTACATTTATTTTGAAATGCTGGGTTTTTTGGACAATAACAGTTTTCGAACCCTTATAAAAAGTACATTTGAATTAATAAAAATTATATCATCATTGATATTTAACAAAAATTATTTAATAATATTATTATAATAAAATAAAATTTATTTCAAAAATTAATTAATTCATCAAAATAATTTTTTTAATTGGAATTAGATTTACCCAAAAATACAATTTGTGTTTTATCGTATCAAAATCAAAATCATTTATAAAGTAACAAAAACAGGAAAAAATATTAATTATTATATAAAATATAGATTCTTTTATTACTAGGATCTCGATGCATATACCTTTGTTATACTATCAAACTTCCTAAGATTAAGGTGGGAAATGGTGAGATTTTCATGGGAAGGTTTGACATAAATGGTTTGGGTTGTGATCTCAATGAGTTTTAATATCTCCCATAAATGGTTTCTCTCTTGCTTTAGCTGTTGTAACTCAAATTGGGATAGATGAAAGGAAAATCCTAGTATTCCTAGTGATTTTATCTCCCTCAGAAGCTCTGATAAATAGGCTTTATAGGGTACAATCTTACTAGGCAAGACCATCACTTCCTTTATCTATGTCAATTGGATTTTTCAAAACTCTATATTAATACTAATAATATGATCACTATAAAACGACTTTATTTTCAATTTTTATGATTCTTAATAGTATTTTAAATATGATAGGATATAATAAAATCAAATAATTTCATGTGTTTTCTATAACCATAATACATAATAGGGTATTTAATTCAATCATAAAGGGAATTTTATTTATAAATGTTTGGGTCATTACAATCTTTCCACATTTAGAAATTTCACCCCAAAATTTTTCATTTCACACAATAAAATAGATGGGGGTAATTTTGTTTCATCACATCCTCCAGTTCCCACATCACTTATTTAAACTTATTGTTTCTCTATAGCACTTTGACTAGGTGCATTGTCTTATTTTTTCAAACTTTGTCTCTATGATCTTAGATATTGACCAACTATTCCTCATATAGAATATCATTATCCAATGGTTCCACCACTGAATTTAGTGAATTTAAGGGGTTGGGTATGCACTTTATCAAGAGTGATACATGGAACACATCATGCACTTGAGATATGTTAGTGGGGAGTTCTAGTTGATTGAACGCCTCTCTAATGTGATCAAGGATCTCAAAGGGACTAATGTATATTGGAATATGCTCTTCCTTATTCCCAAATATCATGAATTTATTCCATGGAGATATGAAAAGAAATACCTTATCTCAAACCTCAAAATCTTTTTCACATCAATGATTATCAGCATAGATCTTCTGTCAACTCTAAGAATCCCTAATATACTACTGAATGGCTTGATCTTTTACACCATTGTTTGACCATTTTAGGACCTAGTAATTTTCGTTCAAAAATTACATCCTAGCATGTAGTTATTCTATACCTCTTCCCGTAAGGATCTTCTTATTGGTCTATTTGGATGTTTGAGTGGAAAATAATATTCTACGAGAAATCGACAAGAAGAATATATTGATCCCATCCTCCTTTAAAGTCCATCAATCATACTTTCAACATTTCCTCAAGTGTCTAGATAGTCCGATTATATGGGAATTTATTTTGATGGTGATAATCGCTTATGAAGTTCAACTTAGTATTTAGAGAATTTTGGAGACTCTTCCAGAATTTAGAGGTAATTATTATGTATCGATCAGATATAATCGATAGCGGTGTTACATGTAGCCTCACCACTTCTCTAATGTATATCCTTAAAATTTGATCGAGTGAGAAGTCCTGTCAGATTGAAATGAAGTGAGAAATATTTTTAAGATGATACACCAAAACCCATAAAGAATTATTTCCTCTTGATGTCTTTAGAATACCAATGAAAAATTATATGGTTATATTTTACCATTTCTGTGTAGGTATAGATAATATTTACATCATCCCCCTGGATTTTTTCCTTTCATTATTTACTTACTGACATACAAGAAACCTTGATGTATATTACATGATCTCCTTCTTCATATTTTCCCACCAATAGTTCTCTTAGATATATTAATACATCTTTGTGCTCCCTAGATGGATGGAGAAGGTTGAGCTATGTGCATCATCCAATAGTTCCTTCTCTAAGTCATGATTTTGTGGTACACATAGTCTTGACCCAAATATTATAACTCCTTATTCATTAACTTTGAACTCATAGGATTTCAATTTTTTTATCTTCCACATTCTTCTAAATTTCCATTTCATCTCTTTGAGTATCCTTTATCTTATACAGAATGAATTGTTGAGAAATAATTTGTGAAAGGATTGACGATTTTCATTCCTTTATGATTCCCATGTACATACTTTTCAGGTATAAGATGATTCAATCCTTCTCAATTCTCATAAATGATATAATTATTGGATCCTTTATACTTAGATCATTTTCACTTTATTTTCTTTCCCAGAATGGTAGTGGATTGATAAATCAAAGTCCTTAATCATCTCTAACTATCTTAATCAGTGCATATTCACCTCCTTATCTATAAAGATATACTTGAGGATCTAATGATCCATATATAATTCAAAAATCTCCCCAAATATATAATTACACTGGATTTTCAATACAAAGATCACTACAACCAATTCCAGATCATGCATTGGGTAGTTCTATTCATGAAATTTCAATTTCCTTGAGGCATACACTATAAATTTTTTCATTCTACATTATTAAACAACCCAAGTCTTTATTTTAAGCATCATTGTATACCATGAAGAGTTCCCCACTTGTCGGTAGCATAAGTATAGGTGTAGGGATAAGACTCTTTTTCAACTTCTTGAAACTGACTTCACATTAATTATTCCAAAAAATAACATGACTCCCATTTGAGTTATTTTAGTTATAGGGTTTGAAAATTGTGAGAAATTTCTCAAAAATTGATGATAATACCTTGCTAATCCAAGGAAACTATGGATTTTTTTTCATATTTTTTGGTCTTTTCCATCATTTAATTACATATATCCTTTAATGGTATATAGAGATCCTATTAATTGTGATAATATACCCCAATAATGAGGCTCCCTTCAATTATAACTCGCATTTTCTATAATTTTCATAAAGATTATCCTTTGATACAATCTTTAACACAATGCTCAAATACTCCTCATGCTACTCCAATATTTTGGATTATATTAGAATATAATTTGTAAATAATACCAAAAATTTGTCGAGGTAATATCAATAGACTCTGTTCATAAAGTCCATGAGGATTTTTGGAGAATTAGTGAGTCTAAATGGAATTACTATAAACTCATTGTGCATATACCTTGTATAGAAAGTTTTATTTAAGATATCTTCCTACATCACCCTTACTTGGAAATACCCTAAATAAATATCCACCTTGGATAAGTAATGAGATCCACATATCTTATAAAAAATTCTTCAATCCATGGTATATGATGCTTGTTTTCTATCATGATCTTGTTTATCTCCTAAAAATCAATTCAAAGGAACATTGAACCATCATTATTCTTGAACAAGAGGACTGGTTCACCCCAAGGTGAATCACTTGGGCTTATGAACCCTTTATCTAGATTATCCTGTAGTTGTTTCTTCATATCCACAAGTTACACAAAATCCATTATATATAGATTCTTTATTAATGGAAAGACCCCATGTATAAGATCAATTGAAAATTCAGCCTCTCAGCTTGAAGTAAGACCAACCAATTCAATGGGAAACACATCAGTGTATTACCACAAAATGGGAATGTATTCAAGGATTATATTTTACTTAGGATCAATAATTTGAACTAGATATGCTTGGTTGTAGGGAAATAATATCCATGCTTGAGATTTTGGTGCTAAAGAATATTTATCCTCCTCCTTGAATTTGTACAGAAATATAGGATGATTCATGATATAGAGTTCTATTTAATTATTAAAAAAATTATGTTGGATCTATATAAGGAATGCTAATCCATACCCAAAATTTCATCAAATTACACTAAAGGGAGTATAACAAGGTTTGTTGGGTAGTTCATCCCACAAATTTTGGAAGGGGAGGAGTTATATTCTTGGGATGAAATAATTTACCCATTTTACATTTTCACATAAAACTCTAATTCTGTGGGGGTGATTTAATAGTTATTCTAAACATGCATGATATGAAGAAATGTGTAGAACCAAAATCAAAAAATAAATTCAATATTGTTGAATGAATAACGATAATACCTGTCACTAAATCATTTTTAGGATCCACCTCAATGGTTGTTATGGAATAATCTATCCCTTGCTACCATGTAGGTTGTTGGAATTGATTTTCCCTCACAACCCATGTCTTAGGGAAATGGTTTTCACAGTTTCATTGTTCCTTGTATTTGAAACATTGGAAAATAGGATAAGGGTAGGTTGTAGCATTCCACTCTTCCATTTCATTGGTGGGTTTATCCCATCACCAATCACTATCTAGGTCCCCTTCCATCCCACATCTAAATAATTTCCTCATCCCCTTCATTAATTTTTTGGGGTGCTTCTTTCAACACTTTTGAAAAGTGGGATGTTGAAATTTCTTTCCACTATTAGATTTATCCATCACACTAACAGGATTAAACTATACTTTCTACTTATTATCCCCATAATACATTTTATATTCACTGATATCCATTTTGAATTTGAGGGCACATTGGACAATTTCTTCATAGATATTAAAATCTCAGATCACTATGGAATTTCATAGACTCGATTGTATCCCACCAAAGAAGTGGTAAAATTTTTATTTAGCGATAATGAAAAAGTTATAGGTGAACCATGAAAGTCCTATGAATTTTTTCTCGTACTCCCTGATGGATTCGTTATCTTTTTGGTTGTGGTAAAGGAAATCCCATTCCATTTTAATCTAGAGAGTGTGTGGAAAATAGTTGTCAAAAAACATTTCCTAGAATTCCTTCCACCCCATCACTTCGATCTCTTCCACAATATTCATATTATTGATCAATGTACACCATTGATTATCTTATACCACTATGTGATAAAAATACATCATGATATGATCCTACTCATAACATTGAAGTATGGATAATATCTTCTTAATAGAGTTGATACATTGCTCTACGATTAAGGGATTATATGATTCATTGAAAGTCAAAGGTCTTTTTCACATAAAGTTCTCAATTGTGGCATGTTATTTCTTAGGTTTATTTTAGAATCCATACTAATTTAGGTTTCTATTCAGAATCTGTGTCAATTGGGATATTATCATAATAGAGTTTATGATTCCTTCTCCCATCTGGTTGGACATCTCATTTGGGAAGTCATTACATTTTCCTTCACGTTGGTTGTTTACTTGGTTCCTTCTATTTTTGGTTATTGGATAAAATAAATTAAAAATTAGGGATGATTATCTTTAAACTATTAAGCACATAAATGATAATTAAATAACATTAATGTTATAAATTATAAATGAAATTTATTCCTTAACTTATGAATTTCCCGTATTCAAAATAATTTTTCCATGATCTATTTCCTAACATAGATTCTCATGGTAATTTTTCTACCCTTAATAGTGGATCATAATAAGATTGTGAATTATCAAAGAACATACCCTGGATGTGTCAAATCAGGTGTACTACAAGGCCCATTGTCATGCAATAGTTTTCAATAGATTCTATCTTAATAGAATATTTTTAGGTGCTACCCCTACGTACATCTCTGCCATATCCACATCCACATGTAGTACCTAGATAAAGATTTATTTTATTGAAAACCACTTACTCTATACTTCACCAAAAATCAGGGATGTTTTCTTATATTTAGTCTAATCCATAGGTCTTTCACTAGAGTTTCCTAATCCTAATCCCAAATCTTTGGGCTACTATTCCCTCAAGTATCATATTTGAAACCATCAATCCTCATCCCATACCCAACCACTCACTGAAAGTTATATATCAACCAGTGACAATGCACAACCATCATGAACTAAATACACTATACAAAATGGATGTACACTCCCATATCACTCAGTTCATAATCGAAATCACTATCTATCGAGTCATCTATCACTTAGGCTAAGTTGATCGTGCTACATATAATTTTAGCCTCTATAAACCAGAAGATCTCTTGGAAATCCTCTTCAACATAGCTCATCTCACTCATACCATGTTTTACTCCATGAACTCCCATTATACAACATCATTTTCTAAAATTCAAGCATCAATCACACAACTATTGGTCGAATAGTCCAAGTACCTAAACAATCATACCAATGAAAACCAATCTTGATACTTGATCACCCTAGGTGATTCCCTTGAAACCAAAGGCATAATCTTGACTATATCATAAAAATCAAGAACCTACAATGCATAAGTCTCTACAAAAGCATACAAACATGATCACTAGCTAGAAAGGAATTCATAAAAATAGACCAACCCCTCTTCCATGTTTCCCTTGATCCAAAAAAACATCAACCTACTCTGGTCTAAGTCACAACTAAGGGCCTCTAGCTATCCCACCTAAACCTATAGATCAAGTCTCATAATAGGGGAACTAGGTCCTACCACCTAGACCATAGGTCAAAACTCTCCCGAAGGTCATATATCATGTGGTGTAATTGACCCACCCATATCAACATAAGTTGTGCATATATCAAACCTCTATATGAAATGTAAGTATAAGATCCACCTAATTTGTTCAAAACCTATCAACATGGTTTCAATTACACAAGTTTTAAATTGGAAATTATATAGGAAAACCCCTTTAAGTTTCAATTAGAAAAACATCTAATTACAATCCATTTGTAACTACTAACTTAAGGATGGATTTCTAACGACATAACCTACCAACCATCAGTCTATCAAACCCTGATACACACCGAGAATTCTCATAAGGGACTACCTTGGAGTATCATGATAAGAATATAGAAAAAATAATCAATAAAAACTCACCTAGAATCCACACAAGTTAATACCACCTTGAGGTCCCCATCCACTATTAACGTTTAGGTACTTATCAGTATGACACTAGAGGATCTGACTAGATAACCATGAAAGATGGTCAGTTAATTAAAATATCATAGTATTCTAGATGAAAAAAATCTATGTAGGTTGTTATAGATTTTAGCTAACCAAAAAAAGGATACACCCAAAAAGGGTCCAATGAAAATGCATAAATATCCAATGTTGACCTATGAGGGTTAATGGTACACACACAACACCATATCAATGATCTATGTTGTACAACATGCACATGGTTTAATTAAGTATAATTCGATTACAATCTATGTAGTAAAATAGTATATAGGTTGTACTGGAACTTTAAACAACCGAACCTAGGTACAACTCCCTAAAAGGGGTCCAAAACATGGGAATCATGTTCCCTATCAAACTAATAGGGTCATTGTACCTCCCGTGCATGAGAATTAAGTCATCAAACTCACCATCAAACATCTGACCATAGATCCACAAACCCTACCATCAGAAGGAAATATATGTAAAATTTGGACTAATTGATTAGAATTCCACCGACAACCTATATGGGAAATCACCGTTTAGGGTTTTATAGATACTTTAAACAATTTAAAACTATCATCAATAATAATCACACACTAGCATGAATATAAAATGTGTAATCTATGTAATGAATATGATGGATGAGTTCCCTCTTGTCTTTGTTTTCTAAGAGTCAAAAATCAATCACTGGCCACTTTCCAATAGGATAATATCCCTAAATAAATAATAGTCATAAAATCCACAAAACATATTCATCACTCAAATCCAATGTCATATAAAACCATAACATAACATATTAAGAAATGAAATTCCATATACTTATCAACCAAGACTTATTACTGTAATAAGTGTTATCGACGCACTAGTTTGATATCCATCATAGGTTGCAACACAAGGCAAATACTCCCAACTGCCATATCCCAAATAATTATAAAATATAAAAAGAAAATCTTTGATACCACTTTGTCATGCCCTGACCCAAGACCAATAAAATGGTTCCCCAATCTAGTTGGATACTAGACCTCAAGCGCACCCCCCCCCCTTATGCCAAAGGCTGCCAACTAGTAGTGAGGGACTAGGGTGTATTTTTGGGGACAATATACCCTCATATCATAGTAAAAAAACAATATAAATAACTAAAAATTATACATAGAATTAAATAATAAAAGTGTGGAAGAAATAAATATAACAAGGCTATGATAATAAATGAAATGTAGTAAAATTCTGAATGATCATGTTATACATAAAGCACTGATCTTCTATTGGGATGATCACATATATAGAAGTTCATAAAATAAAATGAAATTAATGTACATGGATCTACTACTAACTTTGATCCAAACCACATAACAGGTCTATATGACATTGTTGAGATGCTTGAGTCCAATCATAAGAATCCTCACGAGTGTCTCTTCTCAATGAAGTAACCATGGGATTACCCTAACCATCATGTATCTATTCCTATCCTGAAATCATACATAAGGTTTGTATGCACACCGAGGTGCATGTATAGGGGGTGAGAAATAAATCTTAGTAGGTCACCCTCAATAGTGAATCTAAAACCTTCAGGCATACGTGTATGATCATACAATATGGTCAACCTAGACGAGACACAACTGAAATAAATAAAGTGAAATAAAGTGAAACCATAGTTGATCCTTGTGTTCATGATCCTGATCAACTGGAAATACTTGGAAAAGTTTTTGAGATGGATGTAATTACACTCAAGTTGTGTATAATTAATTCAATCATTGGGTCCATAACCATGATCAACATTACTTTTATAAGAAAACACAAAAAATTCCCATGAGAAAGCTACATCACCATAAGGGGATACATTTCCCATCTCTAAGATCACATGTAACTACCTCCAATCACTATAATTAATGATTTCAAGTAATATATAAACATCCTATAAATTTGGTAATAAGTTAGATTCCATGCCACTCATGCCTTGTAAATCTATTTCGGTGTCTGAGTCCTAGGTCTCGGTCTATAGGAAATCATGACAATGTGACTCAGATAATCCTTGAGGGAGATGGACCATAGGTGATTTATAAATAATTCTCTCAAGATATTGTATAAAAACATAGAAACATTCAATAACTAGATCAACCTCATCATCTCAAGAGAAGTCTAGATCATATAGTAATGGTGAATCCACCCAACCCTATAGAGTATCCTAGGTGTCACTCAAGGAGATCATCATAAATCCCTAAGAATATATCAAGAGGGGTATCAAGAATTAGGTACAACCATTCCCCTTAAATTATGAAGTGATCCATATCCAACATCTAATCTTGTAAGGATAAAAATATAGATCCTAGTAAGTAACCTTGGGTATCTTGATAATGTAATAGTCAAACATATAGACTCAAAAGTTGGATCCTAGGAAGAGTGTCTGAGCATCCCAATAAATAATATTTGATAAAAAGGATCTGTAGAAATACCCCAAGAAGTAATTCTAGGAATCCGCACCATATATACACATTTTAAGAGCCATGGTCCGAGTTCTAGTAATCACTTCTAGAAATCATAGCTACATCAATAATAAGCACGTGAAAGCACAAGTAAGGTGTGAGGTAGTATGAATGCCTAAAAACATCACTAAAACCACATCCGATTAAGCTTATTAGTTTGGTATGTATTCTAAAATGGAACCTTCTACAATCTCTATCCAAACCCATGATTTACTAGCTCAAGGTCAGTCAAAATCTATGACACCCATTGGGTCCCCTAAATCCAAAATAGGAGAGGCATCCTACTTGGGATCCACATGGTCCACACATAATTGAAGGCATCCATCTTGTGATCCTTTAATTAGGTATTTAAGAAATATAATTCCTCTTGGGTTCCTTATAAACTGTAAGATAGTAGATCCATCCAATAAGGGATCCTCAGAAAGAGTAAGTGGAGACATATTTCACAAGATAGTCAGAAAGAGTTAGTAGAGGCATCCTACATGTGATCCTCAAAAACATATATGCTCTTAGGGTAAACACATCCCACAACCACATATCTATCACCTCATGGAAACTTGGTCCAAAAGGGAACATATTTCAAGGTATAAATCCACACTGAAAAAGTTATATATGCATTAGTCAAGGTAGTTGGATCATGGCCCATCTCAAATCAATGTGTCACTCTAGGTTGGTCCAAACACCCAACCAATCAGTCTCAACAAGTCATGTATCAATCCCACTAACCAGGATCATTCCAATATACATCATATGAGGAACTTGGAGATCCCATTACAAGTAAGATAAACATATCATAAAACCCTCAAGTGCATCTCATCCTCAGTCGGCATGCAAATTCAATTACTATAGGATTAACCTCCCCATTATAGCTCTCTCTCCCCAAAATGCATCTTAGGAGTCCTAAAATCACCTTTAGGGTTCCAACATCTGGATATATGTGTAAAAATACTCATAATGGACTAATCGTGAGTCCAATTATGACTATGGGGAATCCAAACAAAAAAACCCTAAAAAATGGTAGAATTGGAGAAGTACTTCAGGTGTATACCCAATTACATGGTGTACACTCTCAAAGACTCACCTAGGAATGTACTCCATATAGAATTGGCATGTAAAACCAAATTACTTGGTGTGTGAGTTAGGTATACAAAATATACCCTAAACAGGGTACCTAACTGTGTACCTCACATGGATTGGTAATGTATTTATGATAAGTTGTGTACCTCTGCACAACATGTAAACCATAGAGGGTCTGACCATATACCCTACATGGCCAAGTTTCCCTACAGAGGCTATTAGGACATGTAATCAGCTACATGGTTGGGTATGACTAGGAGGCGTGTTCCCCTAGTACATGTTGGGTAGTTTACAAAACTCTATCTAGACATCTACTCAAGTACATAGACAAGAACCTCTACTTGGTATGCACTCCCAGTACATGGTGTGTACTTCCAAAAATTAATCTTCCCTAAATAGAGATAACACACAACATGTATTCCTGAACTACACATTATGTGATTGGGATTTTAAAATGGGAAAACCCTGTAATCATCCTGAAACCCCATTTTTCTCTTGATTAAGCATAAATCAACCCACTGGGGGTCCGTAGAAATTAATAAAAGGATATAATAATAGAAAGAGGTAAATCAATGGTGATTTATGGTATAAAATTTAAAATGGAATACCTTTCGGTGGAATCTGGTAAATCTTTTCCAGTATTCACATTCCACTACTATTGCATGATGATATGCCTCCTCTCAAGCTCTGTCGTGGCGCCTATATTCTTCCCCTCCCCCTCTCTCCCTCTTTCTTTTCTTTCTCAATTTTATGACACAAGAGGCCCAAGGGTTGTATATGAGAATATAGGGGGAGGAGAAGAAATAAAATAGGAAAATGAAAAGGGATAAAAAGAAAATAAAAAATAAAAAGGTGCCTAGGCCTGGGCCCGACGCATGAACTGATTTTCTACCAGGACTAGGAACCCCCCCATCCCAGACTAAATGATAGATAAAATATCTATCCAACACTACAATAAAAATATATTTATGAATTAAAATTTGTGAATAAATTAATATTTAATCAATTATTAATGATTCCATGAAAATTTTAATGACTCAGATTTCCACCAAAATCCTATTCTATGGTAAACACCCTATTCTAGGACCAAAAAACTAAATATAAAAGTTTTTCAAGATCATCATATCATGGGAAAAATAACCATTTTACCCCTTACAAGAATCCAAAATAAAAAATTCAAATTTATATTGAAATTACTATTCTAGAAAAACACAAGTCATTATATAGATAGTTAGAAATTAGATAAATTAACCAATATGACTTATGATTACATGTTTTTTATGTTTAGTTTTTGGACATGTGAATTTATTATTTAGATTTTTTTGAGATTTCTCTATTATGATGGATGCATGAGTGCAGGATGGTCCATGACATTTTGGAGTTTCTGTCTTGTTGTGACTCCTTGTTTATATTGATTCTTGATGGTCAGGTGCATGGTTACATAATACATGAGGGATAAATGCATGGTAATGTATTGACTAAGGTCTATATTCATTGGTGAAAACTGCCTGAGGTCTTGACAATTAATTTCTTGATGCTTGATGGAAATATGTATGCTTACATTTGATACCAAAGAGTGAGATACTCAGTTACATGATTTCCTAAGGGAAATACACAATTTTTCTTGATTCATGATATCAGTGATTCATCCTAGGTATAAAATTATGCCCTAAAATGGGTGATTTTTCTTGGTTAGAAGAATCCACCAATTGATAAAGATACCCAACATTTTATCAAAGGAGGTTGGGCTGACCTCGAGTGCCAACCCAACGGTCGAGGGTCGGTAGGTTTATTTGATGTTATGAATTATTAATTTATGAACCGATAAAACTATTATCATAATATTTAATGCCCTATATATTAAGACTATAATTTTTAAGCACCTTTTTTGGTGGCTTACTAAGTTTTAGTCACACCCCGCCCAGGGTGCCATTGCACTTGGGTTCCCAAGAAGTTATTAAATGTTTATTATAGTAACTTCAGTAGGATAGGGCCTAGGATAACATAGTCGAGTAAGATAGATCAGATGGTATCGTGATATTAGGAGAGGTTCATCTTCTAGTCTCAATATATCCCTTTTTTTATTTTGATATATATTTATGATTGACATAGTGGGTAGTCTATTGTATGTATAGATGGTTATTTGGGCCTTTACCAAATTTTAGGTATTATTGTTGGGTGTCTATTTATCTATACATAATTCTTTTTATTAACTACTTTGTATGGTATTTGGTTATTTAATATTCTATAATGAATTTTGATATAGGGGATATAGTCTCCCAATATTACTAGTTTATACCTCTACTACTAGTTGATAGCCTCTGGCGTATGGGGAGGAATGCCTAAGGTCATTTGGTGAATTGGTCTATCCACTGGTTATATAGTAAGTTAGGGAGGGATGTTACTATCTCTTAACCTTTTTATAATATTTTGATTGATTCATTATACTGTATCTTTCTAGTTTATAATGGATCCTCCCAAACTCACCACTTAAAAATATCTTCAATCTGTTAGAGGATGTAACTGAATCAACTCGTAAGATCTTATTTTCTAATTAGTATTTGATATCCAAGTGATAATCTACTATAGTATCATGCACGTTGGTCTCTTTATCTCAAATCGGTCTTCATAATAATCAACACATGTAAATATAAAGTTACTTTACATTGTATTCTTCCTCTTTCATATAAGATCTTGAATGGCTATAGTATAATCAATAACAATAGAAACACATTTATTCTTACCTCAATATTATCCTCCTCCTCTAAGAGTAATGATACATGGATTATGAACTGGTAGTAATTTCATCCTTCCTCAACTCTCCACTTGTCCTTTATCTTTATCTTCTATGATAAAAGTGTGTCGTAGGGTAGGTCTTCACTTCTATTTCTTCTTCTTCTTTGATGTACATGATATTCTTTCCAAAATATTTTCATCTTATTACTCACTCAATTTATTTAATACATATGATCATCAAAGGAATACAATATCAGTTTCTTCCCATCCTCTATTACTCTATATTCTATGCACTAACTTCTTATTCTTATAATCCTAAAATATTCAGCTTCTCAAAAAATCATGTGGGTTTGTTCCCCATGATCTTAAATCAATAACCATTAACATGGGACTGTTCCCATGATCTAAAATCTTCTCATTCTATTAAGATTATTCAATTTATATTCCAAAAATACCTACAAAAATGATCATTTTACAAGTTTATATGATTGTATATTAAATATTCTCATTTAATTCTAATTTAAAATTGGTTAAATATATATCTCTAATAAAACCTTAAATTTTGATCTTGATAAATAATTTTAAATATTCCTATTTGAAATCCCAAAACTATCACTAAAATATTTTCTCAATTTATTCTCATTTAATTATCCTTATAATTTGAATTGAATGAGGACCCATTTATTAGGATCATGATATTTAATTCATGAATAATATCCCAACAACATCTGATTTTAATCCTATAAAATCATCTTTTTTTATCAAACTCATAAAATTCCCAAAAGAAATAAAAAATATTACATATCACATCAGTGATCTCAAATATCTTACACATTACCCAAAATATATTCTATATTCTCAATGATATTTTTTGTATTCTCATGATAATCTTATATTGTAACAACCTGATATTTTATGAAATATATTCTTTCAAATTAATTTAAAATCTATAATAGATTATGTTATATGAAATACATAGTTTAGCTTGAATCACACATAAAAATATGTTTATCTTTCATTTCATAGAATATTGAGTCCCTTTGATAACTTTTGTTACACGCAAGGTTGAGTCTTACTAAACATTAATATACTACTGATATTATTATTTAATATTGAAGTTATCACCTGACCGTTATATTAGAGGATAAGAATATGACTAATTTATTTCATTTCCACATGTTTATAATTTTATTTACATTTATACATTAAATTTGAAAGGATTAAAATATAATTAAATCAAATTTTAAGAATAAAAAGTTGTATATTTTTAAAAGGTAGTTTTACCGCCTTTTAAGGGCGCTCCAATTTTAAATATAATTTTTGAAACTTTTATAATTTTTATATTAAAAAATAAAATTAATCATTGAAATAAGAACATAAAAATTAGTTTAGGGTGATTTTTTGGTATATTTTTGAGAAATTTCATTTTATGATGAATAGTAAAAAATAAGGCATTTTGGTTAAAAATTACCTTTTTCATTTAAATAAATATTAATGTTAAATTATATTTTAAAATTTAAAGCCAAAATATATCAATTATATATCTATTAATCTATTCTATCCATTAGAATAATTTTTATATTTAATTTAAATATAAATACTTAAGGAAATTTTGAACATTTTCACTTTGAAAGCCTATTTTCTTGCCACATCTGCTGGACTAGCTTTAAATTTAATTTCACAACTTCTGTGAAGTGAATTTGGAAAATTATAAATAAATGGTTTTAATAAATATAATATTTATATTCTAATAATATAAAATATGTTTTTGACCAAACATATTTGTGAAAATAATTAAAATTAATTATAGCGATTAAGGTAAAATTACGCTAAAGAGGGGACTAAACCTTGAACTTAAGGTCCAAAATGACCTAGAAACTTGTCCAAAATCCATTTTCAACCCATATTTCAAATATATATCATATTTTTTTAAATTTTAGGTGTTATTGAGACACATGTTCATGAAATTGACCCATATAATACATTAAGTAAAGTAAAAGACAAAAAAGGTACCTCGCTTTTAACTTATATAAAGCGCTGGGGTATGGAAGAAGCTATAGAGTTTTTATTGAAAAAATTATTTTGAAATTAAAATTAGTTTATTTTAACTTGATAATTTTACTATAATTTTTAGAGATTAATCAATTACATTAAACACTTAACAAAGGCTAACACATGGATTATTTAGTTAATAATTAAGTAAAATAAATGATTCCAAAAACATTAAAAGGAAAGTAAATTTAATGAATGATTTTATTACATTATTGTTTAGATGAATATGTCATGTTATATATTTATGAACTTAATATATGTTAATTTCATCATTTTGTTTATATTTTTTAAAATTTAAATTAAGTAGATAATGTCAAAATTGATATTAATGTCATTTTACAAAAAATGATGTTTTATTAAATAATTTAAAATTAATAAAAAATCATACATTATTCCAAGTGATTTTTAAGTATTAATAAAAATAAAATATATTCTATTAATGGACAAAATGATATTCTAAAATTGACATATTGACCCATAGATAGTAAAAACATTAGCACGATTCGGGTTAAAGCAGTATTTTTGCGCGTTTCATACGCTTGTTTTAAAATTAATTTACAAAAAACATGGAATTTATATATTTTAAATTAGATATAATTTTTAGAATTTAGTGGTTATATATTTTATAATAAATCTCACTTTAATTTTTTTAATGGTTAAATTACTTAGGATGAAAAACTGGTTACTTTAATAAAAACTAAAATGATAAAAATAATGAAACCTAAAGAATAGGGATCAAAATTATAAAAATGATTTTATTTTTATGTGGTGTGAGTTTTTATATACCATAATTCCCATTTAATCCATTATTTTTCAATTTTTTAAGAACATGTGGTAATAGAGACCTCCCATAATATTTACCTTTTGGTATTTACAAGAATATCACTCCTCCTCCACTATAAAAAGGAATTCACTCTTTCCATTACTCACACCTGTCAAGCCACTTTGGATCATCAAAAAACAACCCAGAAAATCTACCAACAACCCTAACCTAAATCTAGAGTCATATGTTTTAGAATAAATCCAAACAAGGAATCCCTTTGGTGTAAACCAAAAGTAGTTACATGAAAAAGAGGTAACATTCTTCAATATGCATTTATGTTTCATTTATTTCTAAACCCATTAAATTATTATTATAACATGATTATATAGTAAAATAAGTATCCTCAATATTCTTATATGTTGTTATTTTAAGGTCTTGACCTATAAATACACACACTTCCATCAAATGGGCAATGAAATTACCATTTCTATTTGAAGAACTACCGCCTCATTAAACGAAGTCGTTCGTTTTTCCTTCACCACCTCTTAGGGTTGAGAATTATGATGTAAACAAAATTTTTATATGATATATATTATATTTTTGTTTTATTAATACTTTTTTAATTGTTATATAAGGCTTATCTTTATTCGTTCTATTTTGTGTAAATATGATAACATTCTTCGATGATGTGTGGACTACCACCTCCTCAAAGCGATGTGATACGTTCACACATTACATGTAATGTATTAAGGATTGGTTTAATTAAACATATGTGTTGTAAACTAAATAAATATGATATTCATGATATAATTACCTTTCTAGTGATATAATATATCATTTTATTTATTACCCTTTCGCACACTGAAAAAGTGACAACGTCCGTCGTGGACGTAAGAACTACCTCCTCCTCGATGTGATGTGATTCCTTTTACATCACAATAATTCTATATATCATTATATATGATTAAATAATATGGTATTTATGTTATAATTATCATTATATAAAGGTAAAATTTACTTCTCTTCTTTCCATAAAGATCATTAAAAAACGAGAACGTTACTCATGCCTACGTAAGACCTACCATCTCCTTGATTGTAACATTGGTTCATTTATCTTGACCATCATTAATTATTGGTTTTAAAATTATAGTTTATGTATAAATATGATAATAATTTCATTGTTATTATTATTTATATATTTTAATAATGAACCCTTTGACCATAGATGACATACCAAAGTAATTTTTGACACACAAAATGATTATGGTCAAAACATACACTACAGGAAAACTGAGTATTTGCGACGGACGATTTGCGATGGGATCCCCTCACAAAAGGTCTTTTGCGACGGGGCTCCATCGCAAATCGCCCGTTGCTGAAAACAGCATCGCAAATATGTGTTTTTGCGGCGGTCCCATCGCAAAAAGAGTATTTGCGATGGTATTTTTCCCCCATCGCAAATGAGTTTTGGTTTATATATAAAAAAGGTATTTGCGACAGGCCGTCGCAGATATATTAGTTGCGACGGGTCAAAACCCCGTCGCAAATGCGAAATTTAAAAAATACTTGCGACGAAGGTATTTGCGACGGACCGTCGCAGAAAGGTTTTCCCAACGGGTATTCGTCCCGTCGCTAATGGAACAGTAAAAAAATATTTACGACGGGAAATCTCGTCGCAAATGTTCCCATCGTAAATATTAAAAAAAATAAAAATAAAATAAAATAATTAATACAAATCGTATAATATTATATAAAAATAATAATAATATTAATAATATAAAAATTTTATATTATTATATTATAAATAAAAAAATATATAAAATATAATTATGAAATATTAATATAAAATAATAATAATATAAATATAAATAATATAATATAATATAATAATACTAATATTAATAATATAAAAAATTAATATAATATTATTATTAATAAACTATCTATATAATAATAATATTCATATTAATAATATAAATAAATAATATTATTATAATATTAATAATAAAAAATATATATAACATAATTATGAAATATTAACATCAAATAATAATAATAATATGAATATAAATAATATAATATTATATGTTATGAAATATTAATATCAAAAAATAAGAATAATAATACTAATATTATTAATATAAAAAATTAATATAATAATATTATTATTAAAATAAACATACATATTTATGAAAAAATAATATTAATATTATTAATATTAATAAAATTATAAAATTATAAACTTCTCAATATTAACAATAAATATAAAATATTAAAAGTAATATTTCTAAAATAAGGAGACATTAAAAATAATACTAATAAGTAATAAAATATTAAAAAAATAAAAACAAATTAAATCGCATAATATTCGTACCAATATGAAAGAGGAATTTTAAATAGTTAATATGATAATAAACTACGAAATCAAATGTTTATTACATCTAAAAAATCACTGGGGGGTAGATAATCTGGAGGACCTGGAGGACCTGGAGGAGGTGGTGGAGGAAACTCCATCCCTAAACTATGAGTTAGATGACGCATATACTCCATATACTCCTGATGTTGCTCCTCATATCGACGTCTCTCCTCATCCTGCTACTGACGCATCTGCTCCTGCCATCGATGCATCTCCTCATCATGTTGTTGATGCATCTGCTCC
This sequence comes from Viscum album, assembly GCA_963277665.1. Taxonomy (NCBI): domain Eukaryota; kingdom Viridiplantae; phylum Streptophyta; class Magnoliopsida; order Santalales; family Viscaceae; genus Viscum; species Viscum album. The sequence goes on from OY728127.1 coordinate 325,531,150, forward strand.
TGCCCCTGACACAAATCCTCTATAAACTGACTCTGAGCACGCAGTTTCTCCTGATACTGTGAGGCATATGATGATTTCTCTCCACGAGCTCCTCTTGAGCTGGAGGCCGACATCGCAACAGTACCATAATAAGCTGCAAGAGTCAAATGAGAGCTGATACCAACTACTCGGCCCTTTTAGAAGCCATATTGGGTTGCCTACATCCATGTCGTCTCATCAAAATGGTGGACACTAGTATGATCACTCGTCTCGTCTTGACTCTCAGCCTGTGTCTGAGAGGTCACAGCCTCATATGACTCCTTAAGTTTCAATTAGAAATCAAAATAATGAAAAGATTATATGCATTTAATTTATAAACTGAAAAGAAAATAATACTGACCACAATCTGACGCTGGCGGTTACCTCTAATCTCTCCAGTAGCAGGGTCAGTGTACATCCTCTGATAAACACTGTACGCCGAAATACCAAGCTACCCGGCTTCCTATATGAATATAAAATAAACTGTTTATATTTAAAGTTGTATAAAATATTAAAAAAAAGTACTTACTAGATTCTCTCTATGCGCACTAAATGTACGACTACCGGCTCGATGCATCACCTCTTGTCTCCCCCGATTCTGTCGACCCAATGCAGATCTCCTTTGAAACCCACCACCCAACCAGTGTGTACATAATCTATCCCAAACGTGAGATGAAATGTACTCTGTTTGGTGGGCTCTACAGGACTCATCAAATTCTTTCACTCCGGATTTCTTCACAGCCGTCTTTCTCAAATTATGCAAAAAATGACGGAAATGGTCACGCATAGACACCACCCATGCCGCGTGGATAGTGGCACGCATGATCTCGTCGATGGGATACCATAAACCCTAATATAAATTTATTAATAAATTAAATTTCAAAATAAATAATATTTAATTACGTACCAGCCAATGATCGAACATGGCGGCCTGCACATCAACGGGAATTTGATCCCATGTGAGCCAGGGCTGAGAAAAATAATTGCCCAAGATGGCGCTCCCCTGTCCAATAACTATATGCATAAAAGTTTGGAAAAAGAAAAAATAATCAAACAATTAGAATATTAATAAATTATAATGAAAGATAACTAAAATACACTGGTTACCATACCATCATGTGTGCGCATCGAATCCAAGAGGTGGACGTTGCTCCGGGATAGGATCTGGAATCATCAGTCTGGAAAGACCACGCCCCCTCCGAGTTCTCCCTGTAGTGCCAACAGCCTGAGGGTCAGACGACTCAAAAAACTCATTATCCATAGGTAGATTAGCCTCCAGAAATTGACGATACGTTTCCGAGTCCATCTAAAACATGAAATGATTTTTATTAGCAGACAGTTGAAAATAACTATTATGTATAGATATATTTTTGTTATGATTCTAACCATCATTTTACTGTGTCAATGTTCATCTTCATCATCATCTTCATAGTTGTCAATTTCAATGTCTCCATCTTCCTCATCAACATCATCAATTTCCACATTAGTTTCACTTTCATCATCTCTTGTCATTTCAAATTTAGTTGTAACATCATTGAAAATATCGTCACCATCGACCCTTAACTGTGGGGTGTCATCCTATATATTCATGTCTCTTTGTGAAAAAGATGTGTTTTGAGGAGTGTCCTGAAAAATTTCATTTCCTTTCACTTCAGTGGAACCACATTCAGTTTGAGTAAATAAATTTTCTTGAGATTTAACTTTTATTATACTCCACCAATCATCCAACTCTTTTGCAGTAGCACAGTATTTTGCATAATAAATTTTATATGCCTGATGAGCCAATAAAAATGGTTCATTTACTGCAAGAAGACTTTTATGTTTAATATCAACAATTCCATGAGTCAGATGAATACACAAGCATCTCTCAGTATCCAGCCATCGACATTTAAACATTGTTACATAATTCTGTCCCAAATAACACAGTTCAATAATTTCTTCAAGCATGCCGTAAAAGTCAACTTCAATATCTCTATGATGTGATCCCTTCAAACAAACACCACTATTCATTGTTTTCGTTGATTCCCCATATGCATGTGTATTAAAGCGATAACCATTCACCACATATGCATTATAAGATTTAACCATTTTGGATGGTGGGCTAATCAATATATGCAATCGACTATCAATCTTATCAGTATGTACAAATACCTGAAAATGTGTTAAACATTTATCACTATTACAAGTAATAAATTGATTTTATATGTAAAATCAAAAAATAATGTATGTTTCCAGTTTTTGAAACCAGTAGGAAATTTTTTTTGCCGACGTTCTTCTAAGCTAGCTTCTGTAATTTGTGGAAATTTTTTCTTGATATGATCATCATATAACCTTACAAATACAATATGATTAATTTACTGTAACAGAATATATAGAATAAGGGATAAGATCACTCACTATACAATTGGTGACATTTCTTCACAGTTGAGTAGAACATATGTATGAGCTCTATGATGTTCATCATCTGAAATCCATCTATCATGAACTCCACCAAAGCCAAGTTCGGGCTGATTGACAACTGATAATTGATTGTTCATATCATCATCAAAATTCCCCTCATTCCGGCCCATGCAGTTAAATTTTGAGGGATATTCAGATTCAAAATAATGATATCAAAATAAAGCAACTTCTTCTTACAAATAAGATTCAGCAATTGAGCCTTCAACTGATGCTTTGTTATGGAATTTTTTCTTCAATTTCTACATGCATCTCTCAAATGGGTACATCTATCGAAATTGAACTGGACCTCCACATTTTGCTTCATGTGGAAAATGTAATATCAAATGTTCCATTGAGTCAAAGAAAGCCGGCGTAAAGATTTTTTCCAATTTTTATATAATTACAACAACAGCTTCTTCCAGTTTGCTTAGTGTATCGTAGTCTGTTGTCGCCACACACATGTCTTGGAAAAAATATGATATATCTGTTATCGAATCCCAAATCTTAGAATTCAACAAAGCTCTTAATCCAATAGGCATAAGTCTTTCCATTATAACATGACAGTCATGACCTTTTAATTCGGTAATATAACCATTTTTAACACATCTGCCCAAGTTGGAAGCATAGCCATCTGGAAGTCTCAAAGCTGCAATCCAATGAAAAAATAATAAGCAACTCTCTTTGGTCAGTGTATAAGCTGCTTTTGGCTTCATTAATCTCTGTGATCTGATATTTTCAAACAATTCAAGTTCTGGTCGCCTGAAAATTTGGGCAAGATCTAATCATGCCTTTACATTATCTTTGGTTTTACCCGGTGTATCCAAAACTGTATGAAATAAATTATCAAAACAGTTCTTCTCAATATGCATGACATCCAACATGTGTCAAACCAACAAATAAGACCAATATGGTAGATTCCAAAAAATGCTCCATTTTGTCCAATTGTGTTCTTTCCCAAAACCATGAATTTTCTGTTGGTTTATTGTCGGTCCAAAAGTGATGGAAGGTAATGAAAATACAACTGATTGTAACTCTGTACCTGAGATCATTTTTGGAGGTTCATCTCTCTCAATTCTGACTTTTCTGAAATGAGATTTATTCCTTCGAAAAGGATAATCAATTGGAAGAAATCTGTGATGACAGTAAAAATAGCAAGGTTTTTTCCATTCACAAGCATAAATGCTTTGTTGTCTCCCATACAGTAAGGACATGATTTTGGACCATGTGTAATCCAGCCAGATAACATACCATATGCCGGGAAGTCACTAATTGTCCACATCAAAGCAGCTTTCATTACAAAATTCTATTTCGCAGCAGCATCATATGTACCAACACCATGACTCCACAATAAATTTAACTCATCAATCAATGGTTTCAAATAAACATCAATATTCTTTTTCGGATGTCTTGGGATTAATAATGTCAAAAAGATATAAGTCTCTTTCATCAACATCCATGGAGGCAAATTGTACGGAGTTATAATGACAGGCCAACAGGAATACTGACTACCAAAAGATCCAAATGGACAAAAACCATCAGTAGAAAGACCCAATCGCACGTTCCGGGATTCTAAAGAAAAAGACGGATGCACTTGATCAAAATGTTTCCATGAATCACCATCAGATGGATGAATCAAGCTTTTACCATTTGAAATATTGGTTTTGTGCCATGACATCATTGTCGTTGTGTTCTGAGACATAAATAAACGCTGTAACCTGGGTGTAAGCAGGAAATATCTCAACTGTTTTACTGGAATCAATCCAGACTTCCCTGATTGAGTTTCTTTATACTTAGATTGTCCACATGTGGGACAACTATCCAACGACTCATTTTCACCAGAATATAATATGCAATCATTTGAACATGCATGGATATTCTGATATCTAAGGCCCAGATTATGAACGAGTCTCTTGCTCTCATAATAATTAGCAGGCAACGCATTTCCTTCAGGTAACAGTGCTTTAACCAAAGAAAATATCTGATCAAAATAGGTATTTGACATTCCATTATCTAATTTAATAGCCATAAATTTTTTAACTGCTTCTAATTTTCTTATCTTGCAACCAGGATATAATGTATCCTCAGTAGACCTGAACAACTCAAAAAAATCATATGGTTCCAACTCGGGAGGTAAATCAACATCATCCTCGATTTCTGTTTGTTGAACGGATGACCCTGAAACATCATGGACTAAATTCTGAAACCATGATGGATCCGAAATAAAATTATTACTATCTTCTCTGGAACTGCGTTCACCGTGTTGATAGCAAAAAATATAATCTGATTGAAAACCATAACACAAGAGATGTTTCCCAATGATGTCAAACATCTCAAAAGTTCTCAGAGCACATTTTTTACAAGGACACTTAATTCTCCCTTCTGAAATAAATTCTGGGTTTGATGATGCAAATGATAAGAAAGATTCAACACCATCAACATATACAGGATTTAAACTAGAACCGTTTGGATTTATGTACTGATTTATACAAGCACGATCATCTAATAATTATTGATGTCGATTTCCTTGTTCCATATTCATATATATGTTTCTAAAAAATTTAAAACCATTACTGTTGTTAAATAATTTGATATAAGAAAAACAATATCCAAAAAAAGAAGATACATAATTACAGTTATTTATTAGTAATTACCAATAATTATACGTGACCCAGTTAGTTTGTAATCATCCCCACTAATTACTATTAATTTAGAAATACTTAGCAATACTTGGAAAAATGAAATATTCTTGAATAATGAAATAAAATTTTGTAATCATCATTGTGGAGATTATATTACTAATTATTATGATTTGTCCGACGGCTCATCTCTTTTTAAATTTCTCCTGACTAAAATCAGTATGAAAAACTTGCTCTGACATATGTTAGAGCACATTTTTCATACTGATTTCAGTGGGAGAAAGTAGCAAAGATATGAGATGTTGAACAAAAGGTAGCCGTCAATCCGCTGAAAATTGTGCCAATTTATAACCATGTACTTGAATTTATTTGATTTTTGATTAATTATTACTAATTATTACTAATTATTACAAATCTCAATATTTCCAACAGATTTTGTTGTATTCTTAACATGTTCAAATCTTAAAGAGTCGTCAATTTTCAGGTCATGCCCAATAAAAAGTTTGCATCAACCTTGTCCAATTTAAACTCTATAATTTTTCTTACATGGTTGATCATCACGCAAGTAGTGTTGCAATAGGACGACACAAGTAATGAGAAAGACATGACTTGGGTTGTCCTATTGCAATGATACTTGTGAGGTGATCAACCAAGAAAAACAATTATAGAGTTTACATTGGACACGGTTGACGTAAACTTTTTATTGGGCATGACCTAAAAATTGGAGACCCTTTAATATTTGAACTGTTAAGAATAAATCAAAACTTGTTGAAAATATTGATAAATGTAATATTTTATAAATATTTTATAATTTTAATAATATTAATATTTTTTATAAATATTAAACATATAATAATAAAATAATTATATTATAAGTATTATTTAACTATTAATATTAGAGTAATTTAATATTTTATATTATGTTACTATTTATGTTAATATTTATGTTACTAATTATATTACTAATTATTTTATTAATTAGAAATGCGAAGATATGCATATAGGTCGGGTGGTTAATCAATCAATGAATAGAAAAACAAACGTAATTGACCGCTCATCTACCACAATTTTCTTTTCATTTGTGTGTTGAGGTTGACAGGAAACTTCTACCTCCACATGTAATATGTGCTTTTACTGTCAAAATTATAAACCTCCTCACCTATATATTGGTGAGGAGGTTGATAATTTTGACAGTAAAAGCAGATATTACATGTGGAGGCAAAAGTTTCCTGTCAAGCCTCAACACACAAATGAAAAGAAAATTTAGGTAGATGAGCGGTCAATCACGCTTGCTAATTTTCCTAATTGTTTCCTAATTATGTAATTGTTTCCTAATTATGTAATTGTTTCCTAATTATGTAATTGTTTCCTAATTATGTAATTGTTTCCTAATTATGTAATTGTTTCCTAATTATGTAATTATTTCCTAATTATGTAATTGTTTCCTAATTATTATAATTTTTTCCTAATTATCTTAATTGTTTCCTAATTATTATAATTATTTCCTAATTATTATAATTGTTTCCTAATTATTATAATTGTTTCCTTATTATTATAATTATTTCCTTATTATTATAATTATTTCCTAATTATTATAATTGTTTCTTAATTATTATAATTGTTTCCTAATTATTATAATTGTTTCCTAATTATTATAATTGTTTCCTAATTATTATAATTTTTTCCTAATTATTATAATTGTTTCCTAATTATTATAATTGTTTCCTAATTATTATAATTGTTTCCTAATTATTATAATTGTTTCCTAATTATTATAATTGTTTCCTAATTATTATAATTGTTTCCTAATTATTATAATTGTTTCCTAATTATTTAATTGTTTCCTAATTAAATCTAATTGTTTCCTAATTAAATCTAATTATTTCCTAATTAAATCTAATTGTTTCCTAATTAAATCTAATTGTTTCCTAATTAAATCTAATTTTTTTCTAATTATTATAATTGTTTCCTAATTATTATAATCATTTCTTAATTATTATAATCGTTTCCTAATTATTATAATCGTTTCCTAATTATTATAATCATTTCCTAATTAAATCTAATTGTTTCCTAATTAAATCTAATTATTTCATAATTAAATCTAATTTTTTCCTAATTAAATCTAATTGTTTCCTAATTAAATCTAATTGTTTCCTAATTAAATATAATTGTTTCCTAATTAAATCTAATTGTTTCCTAATTAAATCTAATTGTTTCCTAATTAAATTTAATTGTTTCCTAATTAAATCTAATTGTTTCCTAATTATTTTAATTGTTTCCTAATTATTTCTAATCAATTAAATCTAATTATTTCCTAATTATTTGATAATTATTTTAATTAAATCTAATTAAATCTAATTATTTCTTAATTATTTGATAATTATATATTTATTTCTAATTATTACCAAAACATCCCTCGGGAGTGTCGAACCAAGAGTGCAGTAAGGCCCGTTGTCGTGTACCAGGTTAGCCCGAGTCAAGCTCGAAACACCTTGTTAGAGTTTTCACTCCTAGGTACATCTGTGTCAAAGCCGCCGCTACTTGTTTGTATCCAGACAAGGATTATTTGGTATAACCACATAAACTAATTATACTATATAGCTAAACATTCTATTAAAAAAAATAAAATTAAAAATTAAAAATAAAATTAAAAATTAAAAATAATTTAACAATTAAAAAAAATATAAATACCTTTGAAGTAATTTGCGCCTTCTAACTCCTTCCTTCCTATTCTCGAAAGAAAAAAAAAATTCTACTCAGAACTGAAAATTAGAGAGAGAGAAGAATAGAGATCTGAATGTTATGGAAAAAAATGGATGGGGTGTATATATAGGTTATATTATTTGTGATGGTCGTATTTGCGATGGTATCTCGTCCCAATACCTAGTATTTGCGACGGGATACCGTCGCAAATGCCTTCGCCCGCATTAAATACGGGCGATGGGTAAAAGGACTTTTGTGACGGGCCCATCGCAAATAGCCACCATTAGCGACGGGCAGTTATCCCCGTCGCAAATTTCTATTTACCTCTGCCCGTATTGGCGACGGGGTCCGTCGCAAATACATTCGCCCGCATTAATTACGGGCGGCGGGTAAATGGGTTGTTGCAATGGCCCCGTCGCAAATGCCACACCATTAGCGACGGGCAGATATCCCCGTTGCAAATTACTATTTACCGCTGCCAGTATTTGCGACGGGCGGATTTCCTCGTCGCAAATTCCTATTTACCACCACCGGTATTTGCGATGGGTAAATAGTCCCGTTACAAAAAAGTATTTACCACCGCTGGGTAGTTGCGATGGGTTGAAGGTGACCGTCACAAATAGGCTTTACAGCGGCCGGTATTGGCGACGGGGCCCATCGCAAATAACACCTGGTGAATATTGTTTTGCGACGGTAAAATTTCCCAGTTGCAAATAGGCTTCCCAAGTTTTGGCGCGCAAACTGCGCCATTGCAGTTGCGACGGGACCTGTATTTTCGTCGCAAATAACTGACCATTTGCGACGAGAATATATTCCCGTCTCAAATACTCTTTTCATCAGAGTTTTTGCGACGGGAATAAGGCCCGTCACAAATACCCCATCGCAATAATCATTTTTTCTCATAGTGATATGACTTAATCATTATTGATCAAGTAATTGTATATAATTTATTTATAATTGAAATAAATGTAATAATAAAATTGGAAAAGGTTATGAATAAATTATATAATTAACATAAGTTTATTATTCATGAATATAGAGAATAATCACTACAAACCGAACTTGAGGTAGTGGATTCTTGTCTCACTTTTACTTTCCTGAGGAATACATCCTAATCATCACTTTTTTATTTTGAGTGGTGTATATACTACCCCTTTTTGATATATTATATCATGAATTCTTTTACCTAAATTTTATTTTAAATTTTTGTCTTATAGGTATTTCTTTTTGGGTTTCCAATTCAGATATTGATACAATTGTAAGGTATTTTCATCTCCCTTTTTATATCTATGAGATAAAGGTAATATTCACCACTTACTTATTTTATGTGATGTATCTACTACCTATTTGACAATTTATATCATTAATATAAGTATTATCATGATATTATAAGTTTTATTTAACTTTATTACTTCATGGGTTTAATGGTTTAAAAGTTTCAAAGTGGTATGAGATGCTTTGAATGTTTAAAGATTATTTCCCTTAAGAATGTTTTAATATTATTTTAATGGTTACTTCTATTAATCAATGTAAAAAACCCTTTTTGTTAAATATAATTCACTAGGGATGTTTTTTTGATACCATCCCCATTTATTCTTTGTATTGATTAAGATTTTTTATAAGAGGTTGTTATTGAAACCATTTATTTTCCATGGGTTAATCATGTCCTAAAGAGATTGTTGTGAAACCCATTTGTTTCCAATGGGTTTATTATGTCCAAGAGATATTATTCTAAAACCCATTTCCTTTCTAAAGTTTTATTGTTTAAAATAGATATTTTTGAGAAACCCTTTTTTTGTGGGTTAATCATGTTTCTAAGATATTGTAGTGGAAACTATTTCCTTTTCATAGGTTAATCATGTTTTAAAAAGAATAAAGGTTGTTTCAATGAGTTTTGATGAATTATCTACATTTTTGGTTATTGGAAATTATAAATTATGGGTGTGCCCATATAGTGCCAGGTGAGACCATTATATCTTATATGATGGGTGTTCCCATATGGTGCTCTGATGTATTGGGTACTTCAGATATAGAAGTCACACTAGTGCAGAAAACGTTTTTAACGTCAGTTATTTTTTATTTTTTAAGTCGGTTCTTAGCCGACGTTAATATGGACGACGTTATAAATATTGTTTTTTACATCGGTTATTTACAAACAGACGTAAAAAACATAACATCGCGGTATTTATAATGTCGTTTATTAATTAAACGACGTGAAAAAACCATGGGGGAGGGTTTATCACGTCAGTTATTATATAACCGATGTGATAAAACAGTGCGGGGGTGTTTATCACATCGGTTATATAATAACTGACGTGATAAACAATTTCCCCAGCCTTTATCATGTCGATTATTACATAACCCACTTTATAAACCGGCAGGGGGGTTATCATCTCGGTTATTATATAACCAATGTGATAAACCAGTCTGGGGGCCTTTTATCACGTCGGTTATTCAAATAACCGACGTGATAAACTCGTCCCCATTTTTTCACGTCAGTTATAAAATAACCGACGTGAAAGACCAATTTTTTTATAAATGGAATGCAGTCCTCTTCCCTCCCCAGAAACAACTAGAAACCAAATCAATAATTCGTACCAAAAAAACAGAAGTAGACCAAAACAAGAACCAAAGAAAAATTAAGCATTTACCCCACTGGACAGCCCCCACCACACCCCTAGACTTCCCCCCAACCCCCTGGATAGCCCCAAACACCCCGGGACAACCCCCCCACCCTCATTTATACCCCCACACCCTGGACAACACTTCCACAAAAACAGAAGTAGACCAAAAACAAGAACCAAAGCAAAATTAAGCATTTACCCCACTGGACAGCCCCCACCACACTCCAAGACTGCCCCCCAACCCCCTGGATAGCCCCAAACACCTCGGGAAAACCCCCCACCCTCATATATACCCCCCCCCCCCCCACACCCTTGGAACCCCTCCCCCCTAGACCAGAATCCATACCAAAAAAACCATCATAAGTAGACCAAAACAATAAGTAGAGAAAAATTAAACATTTACATATATAACATTCAAAACTTACATTGTCAACTTAAAAAAACTAAATCCAACCTTAACAACTACCAAATACACAATTACAACAAAAATATTCAAAATTTCATTTTACACTACAAAAAACTAAAATTCAATCAAACCTGTAAAATAATTTGACCACTCCACTTGTAAGTGTTTGATGTCTTGAGTATTATAGGGTTGAGGGTCATCAAATAGATAAAAATGAAAAGGATAATAGTTAACATGTATAATGAATAAATCAAATTGAAATATTATGGCAAAGTTTAAAACGAAATCTTACTAGGTCAAAGTTCACAACTGTCCCAGTTGTTATTATTTCATACATAAATCTTAACATATAATATCCACATTCGATAACTCCTTTTTGTTCATGAAAATTATGTTTGAATGAGTGTAAAATCAATATATTAATTTTATGTAATAAATCAAAAAGTACAAATTATAAATGGATATTTACCGTCGTATTTACATATTTGATCTTTGCACTTCTTTTCTTTGTGTTTTTTCGAAAGTAGACCCATGAACTGTTATAAAATAATACGAATGGGGTAAATTTAAAATTCATTATAATATATAAAACTATTGAGAAATTGAAAATTACTTTTCCAATATATTCGTAAAACTTTCCCGCACATCATCATGGACAGAGCATATCCAATAATGTTTTTTCTTCCTTGGGAAAAATCCCATAACATCCAATGATCCCTGATAAAAGAAAATTTAAGGTTAGTGGATTTTTATGTAAAAAGATAATGAACACTTTGAGAGAGATGTGTTTCATACAGGTCACAAAAAGGCATCATCCAACATTATGTGACTATATTTTGTTCAAGTCTTTCAACAATATAAAGCATTCATGTTTCCTCATCCAATGCACATGCTTTAGGGGAAATCAATTGTGGGTCCACGAATCCATATACATCTGTCATCTCATTTTTCTCACAAATTTTATAAAGATACCTAATATAAAACATATATAAGTATACATTTTTAATAAATATAATGCAGGGAAAAGGTCTTAAGACTTACATGGAAAAAATTTCCACCACGTTGATGCCCAACTTATCTCTAGTAACAAGCTCCATAATATCAGTTTTCATAATCCCCACAGTTATTTCATGTCCACAAACATGGGTTTCCATTAGAAACTCATAATGACCCACCAAAAAATTTGAATATCATGATAATCTGTCAAGACTACTAGAATCTGTATCTGATGTCATAGCCATTTTTCTTTTTTGTTATCTATACATTATTTATTTACCTTTGAAGTATTCCTGTAAAAATAAATATAAAAATATATTAGTTTTCAAATGATAAAACAACTTTAACAAAAAAATAAAATAAAATACATAACAATCATACTTCTATGGTAATGAGTTAAAGAAGTCTGGATGGACAAATTAAAAAATGGCCGATACAATGTCCAATTGTCGTCACCTCATCTGTAGGTAATGGTACTCGAACTGATCTATCTATAATATTCTATACAATGACCCTCTGATTCTCTACCTCTAATTGTTGATGATTAACTGTATCTCCTATAAAATATATCAACTCATATGCAACTATATGATGTTGAGGATCATCAACATACAAGTCGCAATAAGTAGGAAGCTGCGGTGGAGGAGTAGGATAAAAAATGGGGTCCGCAGGCAGAGGTGGGGGAGTGGGAGCTACTGGCGGAGGTGGAGGATAAATAATGGGGTCTGCAAGGGGAGGTGGAGGAGTGGGAGTTGCAGTCTGAAATTGCCTTTGAATGTCTGCAAACATAGACTGTACCGACACTCTAATCTTTTCCTCCATCGTCGCATTAATATTATGAACTTTAGCCTCCAAGGATTCTATTTTTTTATAAACACCCTCAACGTTAGAACTTGAAGAACGTGGCACCACATTTCTTATCGATACACCTGCCGAATATCCTCTTACATGACCAGGATATTCGGGCTTTCACAATGCTACATATAAAATATCTTTCCTCCTAGTAGCTGTAAATTCCCCCTGTGAGATCTGCTCCTCAAGAGAGTCCTGTATTAATTAATTTAACATTTCTATAATGATTGAAATTATATGAAGAAAATAGTTAACTTAAATAAATAAAATAGATATCTTACAATCCTCTCAGTTATGATTCTCAATTATTCCAAAATATATTGCCATTTTTTCCCATCTGAGCATTCTTCCATTTTGAATGTCTAGATGGAGGGGACAAAGGGGCCACCTCTCCAGAGTTTGAAGTCTCAGCTCTTAGTTTTTGAAATTTTTCCGCCATCATTTGTTCTTCCAAAAATGCATACCCTCCCTGAGATAAAGTTTGAGGGTATAGATTTTTAGATTGGATCTCCTGATGAGATTTCCTTGTTTAATGTAAATTAAGAATAAGAAATCATTAATAAAACATTAATAAGATCATTTATATAAGAAAGAATATAAAGTTTTACATTACCCTTACCAAAAATGACTCTTTTTTTTCTACTTTCAACAAACTGTCTCCATGTGTCTTCATCTATAAAAGGATATATATGACATGGATTGTCATGACTCCTATGACCAAAAATGAAATCAGATGAGAGGGTTGATTTGAAATCCCTCCATCTCCTAGCAGCCATCAATAAGCATTTCTTCCTGACTCCTCCAGTGTCAGGAATATCAAATGTAATTTGATGAAGAAGAGGTTAAACATATTATATATACTAGAAACATTTAAAGAATAATAGTCAAACAATAGAAAATTATCTTACCAAAATTGTCTGCCACAATTGAGAGATTATCACTTTATCCACACTTCTCCAGTCATCATACAAAATGATTATTTTTATCTTAGCCTAAGTTGATACAAAACTCTTTAAATATTTTGCATTTGGACCTCTAGGAATATCATCATCATCAAACTCAACGAGTATCCTCTGATCCAGCGTATGGGCAAGTGCTATTTTTGGTAAACGTGTGCACCCATGTTTACCAACTCTTTAACTCTTTGTTGTAATGTGAGAACATGAGGAATATTGGGTAACATCAAGAGGAGCATGTGAATGTTCCTCCCTAGAGGTATGACCAATATGCTCATCTCCAGAATCATGTGGTTGATCAACTGAATGATCTGTCATTATCCTTCAAATAAAAAAAACAAACATTAGTTCAAAAATATACATATTCAAATATTTTAATACTACTGTAATCAGAAAATAGAAAATTATACTAAGTTGTGTAATAATAAACATTATTAATATGGTAAGCATGTTAAACAATGGTAAAGATCTTCAAGATGGTCAAGATTGTAAACATCGTAAACATGGTAAACCTGGTAAACCTGGTAAACATGGTAAAGTAATTGTCACTGAACAAAAATAATAGATATATAATTCATGTAATGGTAAACATAATAAAGTAAACTAAACAAACTTAAAACAAACAAAAACTTATAATTATTTTGTTTTAATACATGTTTTAATAACAAAAAAACTTAGAATATATAACATTTTATGAAAAAAATAAATGTAAAAAAGAAATAAACATATGTTACCTGTAATTTTAGGAATGTATAAATGGATTGTTTTCCCAAATTCCTTCGTCGTGATCATTCTTTATGGCACAAACCATGTCTTCAATACGCTCATCATTATGTTCTATTAATCTTTCCATGCAAGTAGGGATCTCACATAAATCAGCATCTTCATCAAGTTCATCCTCACCAACATATTGTTTTTTCCCTTGTAAAACAACAACCCACTGCATATCTGATTGATCTACTACATAGAAAATTTGTTTTTCATGTTTTTCCATTATAAAATAATCATTTGTGTCTTCCAATCTATTCAGATTAACAAGTTTCATTCCAAATTCATCGTGTCTGACACTGTTGTTACCGATAAACCATTTACAGTTAAAAACTATAACTTTAATTTTAAAGTAATCAACCTCTCATATGTCTTCAATCACTCCATAATATGCACTTGATGTAGAAATTGGGTTTTTGTCCTTAGCACTCGAAAAATGCATTACTTCTGCAAACACCGATACACCACTATTCTGAACTACACTTTTGTTGTCCTGAGCTTTCGTATGAAATGTATAGCAATTAATGTCATAACCGGACCATGTTATCACATTTAAACATGGAACACCCACTATCCATTATAATGTCTCTGATACATCTAATCTACCAAGCAAGGTCTTTTTAAACCATGAAAAAAATGTTTTGTTGTGCTCATTCAAAATCCAAATTTCTTTCTTATTTGGATGGAATTGTTTCAACTCATTAATATGCAATGTGATATATGGTTGAGCATCAGCTATGTTATTAAAGATGTATGATTCTAACTTCTTCATCTGTTTAGCTGACAATCATTTGACTTTCAATCCACAAATCCCCTTTCTCTCATTATTAACTCGTTCATGGCGAGATGGAGGCAAACCTATGTGCTGCGCTACAGCCAAGTAGCTCGTACAAAACTCTGCAACCTCCTCAAAAATATACTTTTCAATAATGGAGGCTTCAGGTCAATATGGATTCTTAACATACCCCTTCAATATTTTCATATACCTTTCAAAAGGATATATCCAATGAAGATATACAGGTCCACAAAGCTTTATTTCTCAAACCATATGAATCATTAAATGCACCATTATATCAAAAAATGTTGGTGGAAAATACATTTCTAATTGACAAAGTATAAAAATTGCATCCTTTTCCAAAATTTTCAAAGCATTCACATCAATCACCTTATTACAAATTGAATTGAAAAAATAACACAACTTCATTATAGTCTTTCTAACACGGATGGAAAATATTCCACACAATGAAACAGGTAGAATTTGTTGCATCATGACGTGACAATCATGTGATTTCATACCTATCAACTTCAAGTCCTTCAAGGAGACAAATTTTTTTACATTTGATGAATAACCTTGAGGCACTTTGATAGAATGAAGTCTCTCACAAAATCTAATTTTATACCTCTTCAGTAATGTATGACAAGCCGAGGGAAGAAATATTTTTCTTCCTTTAGGAGTGGGAGCTAACTCCAAACATATTCCCATTGATAGTAAGTCTAATCTTGCATTAAACCCATATTTTTTACTTTCCTTTAATATCTAAGAATGTTCCTATAAAACAACATAGATATTCTTCTCCATGTGCATGACATCAATATTATGTTTAACTTCTAGATATCTCCAATATGGTAGCTCCAAAAATATTGACCTTTTCTTCCAAATATGTCTATCATTACCAGATTTCTGTGTCTTTGCCATTGTCACATCAAAGTTTTGCACCCTCTCAAAATACAGATTAGGGGATAAAGGTTTTGGAGAAATATCAAATTCTTGTGAGCCATTGAATTCCTTTTTTAGTCTTCTATAAGGGTGATCCATAGAAAAAAAAAATTGATGACCCATGTACACTGTTTTCCTCCCATGATGCAATTGACAATATGATGTCTGTTGTTCTTAAATTAGACATGCTTTATGCCCTTTAACACTGTATCCAGAAAACTTTTCATACGCTGGGAAGTCATTTATTATGAATAAAAGCACTGAATATAGTTGAAAATATTCCATTTTTTATAAGAATCATACACCCTAATACCATCATCCCATAAAAGTTTAAAATCATCAATCAACGGTGACAAGTAAACATCAATATCATTTTCGGGTTACTTCGGACCAGAGATCATTATACTCAACATGAAATATTTGCGCTTCATACAAACTTCAAGAGAGAGGTTGTAAATTACCAATAAAACGGGCCATGAACTATGTGTACTACCGAGGGTTTGGTATGGATTCATTCCATCTGTGCACAACCCTAGTTTGATATTTCTAATTTAATTTCCAAATGTAGAATAATGCTCATTAATTTTCTTCCATTGTGGATAATCAGCTGGATGATGTATTTTTCCATCACATAACCTTTCATCTGCATGATCTTAACCTTTTGGAATCATGTGAATTAGAAAATAAATGTTTGAAACGATGAATTATAGGAAGATACCAAAATACCATTGAAGGGATCTTTTTAACCTCTACATCAGCCTGTGATTTTTCTTTCACCTTATACCATGATGTCCCACATTTAGGACACTCTGACAGAAATTCATATTCCTTACTATATATAATATAGTCATTCAGATAGGCATGTATTTTCTTGTATCCCAATCCCATTGGGAATAATATTTTCTTGTCCTTATAATGTGAATATGGAAGATCATTATCTTTTGGAAGAATGTCTTTCATCAATTATAGAAGCTCTGTAAAACTTATGTCACTCCATCCATGTTTCGCCTTCAGGTTAATCAATATTTACATTGCTGACAAAACCGTAAAATCTGTACAACCAGGATACAATGGTTTTTTAGCATCACCATATAGATGTGCAACTGTCGGTTCTATCTCAGTTTGTTCTGCTGCAATATCATGAATCATTTCTTCAATTCCATCGGAGTTACCATCTTGCGAATCATTATCATTAGTGACATTCCATCCATTTTCACCATGCCAAATCCAAGGGCTGTAACTTAGGTTAAAACCATAACAAATCAGATGATCTTTTATCTCTATACTTTTCAACTTCTTCATATTCAAACATTTCAGGCATGGATAGAAAAAAATGTCACTACTTGGAACATTTTGTTTAGAAAATTCCAAAAAGGAATCAACACCTTCCTCATATTCATTTCTCATTCGATGTGCCATAATCTAATTTTGACTCATTATTACCTATAAAAAATATCAAAATTATATATCTTTTTAAGATAATACAAATATATGTTTATATGAAAAAAATCATAATTTTAATGTAAAACAATTTTGAAATATAAAACAAATCTATGCGTATTTAAAAAATTATGCTTGAATATGATTTTAAAAAGAAAATATAGTTAGATATAACATTTTTAAATCCCATTGAATCAAAGAAAACCATGGGGCCTCTGATGGACACCCTGGACACCCCCTAACCCTCTAGACAAACCCTCGAACCCTCTAAACACCACCCCACCCAA
Organism: Viscum album; assembly: GCA_963277665.1. NCBI lineage: Eukaryota > Viridiplantae > Streptophyta > Magnoliopsida > Santalales > Viscaceae > Viscum > Viscum album. Next base: position 325,548,992 of record OY728127.1, read on the forward strand.
TTGGACACCCCCTGGATACCACCACCCCCTTGGACAACCCCCACCCCTCTGGACATCCCCCCACCCTCTGGACAGCCCCCACCCCTCGAGACAGCACCCCACCCCTCTAGACAACACCCCCACCACTCCTGGACACCACCCCCACAACCTACCCCCTTGGACACCCCCTGCACAACCCCCAACCCTCTGGACAGCCCACCAACCCTTTGGGCAGCCCCACCCCTCTAGACAGCACCCGCAACCCCTCTCGGACACTACCCTCACCCCCTACCCCCTTGGACACCCCCCTAAACAACCACCAACCCTCTGGACAACCCCCCAACCCTCTGGACAACCCCCACCCCTGGACATCCCCCACCCCTCAAGACAGCACCCCCCAACCCTCCTGGACACCACCCCCACCCCCTACCCCATTGGACCCCCCGGACACCCCCAACCCTCTAGACAGCCCCCACTCCCCGGACAACCCCCCAAACCCTCTTGACAGGCCCCCACCCCCTTGGATAGCCCCCCCACCCACCCTCCCACCCCCTTGGACAACCCCCACCCCCTTCGACGCCCCCACCCCCTTGGAACCCCCCCCCCCCCCCACACACACACACACACCCCTGGACTGCCCCCCCCCCCACCTCCATGGACAACCTGGACACCCCCCAACCCTCTGGACAGACCCCCATCCCCCCCCTGAACCCTCTGAACACCACCCCCACCCCCTTGGACTCCCCCAACCCTCTGGACAGCCCCCCGAACCCTCTGAACACCACCCTCGTCCCCTTGGACACCCCCTGGACACCACCACCCTCTTGGACATCCCCCACCCCTCTGGACATCCCCCACCCCCTGGACAACACCCACCCCTCTAGACAGCACCCCCACCCCTCCTGGACACCACCCCTACCCCCTTGGACACCCCCCTGTACACCCCCCAACCCTCTGGACATCCCCCACCCCCCCGGAAAACCCCCCAAACCCTCTAGACCAGCCCCCACCCGTTGGACAGCCCCCCCCCCATGAACTTAATCTCTTACTAGTCTAAAATTCTCTATTGTTCAATGAATCGAGTTTGAATAGAATATGAAGACTTATAATAGTCCACGAAAATAAGTGACGTAAATAGATTATGGAACTACAAATAGTGATTACCAAAATAGAAACAACTAAGGATCCAAAACAAACATTCCACCATTAAAAAATATATATACTTATAAAATAAATCACAATGGTACACGGAATGGGTGTATTACAATTATTTACATATAAATTGCAGTAATATAGGTCAATGAGATCATTAGTTGTCAATGACAACAAAAATTACCATCAATGTCGGGCATCCGCGAAACAAAAACAAATGAAATAGAAGTAGGCGAGGCTTATGTGAATATTGCGAGTCGAGCTAATAGATCTGGTTATAATAAATAATATGATTATGGAAAAATGAGGTAAGATGGTTCGAAATTGAATAATCCTACCTAGTTTAAACAAAAAAATCACAAAATGTAAATATAGACTATCCGAAAAAAATGAATGAAATAAAGTCGTGGGAGGCTTACCTGAGTGTTGCGAGTGGATATGATAGATCCGAGGAGAGTAAAGATGATAAACGATGATGGAAAAATGAGTTTAACAAAACGAGATCGAATATTTGATTGGGTTTTTCTGCGCGAGAGAGACGAGTCGTCGGGCTGTCGATCAAAAAATCATAAATGACAGGCCATGGGGCGTGTTAATTTTTTAAATGTTTTATAACGTCAGTTATTTAATAAACAACATTATAAACTATTTTTATTACATTTATAACTTTGGTTATTATAATAACCGACATTATAAATGTATCAGATAGCATAGTTTTATAACCGATGTAAAAAAATCCCTGTGTTGGGTTTTTACGTCGGTTATTTTATAATCGATGTAAAAACTGTGGGGTGTTGGTTTTTTACATCAGTTATAATATAACTGACATGAAAAATTCAGCAGGTTGGATTTTTATGTCAGTTATTTTATAACCGACGTCAAAAAGGCCTCAGATGCCAGCTTTTTTACATCAGTTATTTTATAACCGACATAAAAAATTCCTAGATACCTCGTTTTTTACGTTGGTTATCAAATAACCGACGTAAAAAACAAAAGCGCGGGATTTTTGACATTGGTTATTAAAATAACTGATGTAAAAAATTTACTATCTGTATTTTCTACCTTGGTTATAAAATAATCGACATAAAAAACCATGTATCACAGATTTTCACGTCGGTTATATATAACTGACATAAAAAATGGTGACGTTAAAAACGTTTTCTGCACTAGTGTCATCTATATCGGTTATTCCATTTGTAAGGGTTCTATAGGGGTTCAATGAGATAATTTTCCATGATACCAATATGTTTTATATTTTCTTTCTTTCGGTTTATAATGTTTATAATGATCGAGTTTGATATTACATGGATCATGATTATTGATTCTAAGGAATCTCACCTTTTTCGTGCCCTCATATTTTATGGTTTAGGTATTTATGGGCATGAGTTCTTTTATGATTCTCTCATGCACTTTGATATTTAATCATACCCTTATTCAATCTTATTATCATTGATAACATTTAATTTTTATTTCTTATGTTTACCCTAATAGTGAATTTTAGCTCACCCTTCTTATTATTCATTTTCCTCAAGTTTTATAGAATGATTTTAAACTATTTATATCTATAAAGGATTTAAAAAGGATGATGTTTATGACCTATTGTAAAATAAGAAAATCTTGGTTAAATGGTAGAAATTTTCATTTAACAACTTATTTGTACAAGTTGATATGATTTGTTCATGTAAGTTTTTTTCCTAATTCTATAAAAATCTAAAACTAAAAGTTCCTCCAGTATGTAAGTATTACAAGTTTTCATTTTGATGTTTCAAGGTTTTGATGGAAAAATTTGGGACACAATTATCAGCATCATAGCTAGAAATGTAAAGTCTTGGATTTCAGCACAAGATCTAAGAGTGCGGGTTCTAGGCTATTATAGTTGGTATCATAGGTTAGTTTAGATAAATTTATAGATTATAATGTTTTCATGTGAGGGGATATCTTAAGAGTTATGGATACTGTCCTAGGTCTATAATCCTAAGGGTGGTTATAAGTTCAAAGTATTAGACACCCTATTAAGGTTTTAAGAGAGGAGATCCTAAAGTGATTTTTGGTGTTGTTTCTTTTGGGATGAAGTATTTTTATCCCCTAGGACCAAAATAATTTTTTTTAGGTTAGGATTAGTTTTCATGTTAAAAGAAAGAAAATGAAAGCCCAAATGCTCTATGAAAACCCACCGTATCCGGCAAGGCAGTGGGGCTTGATCCCATGATCAAATGACAATAAGGGTTTTGCACACTACCACTAGAATACATGATGTTCGGGTTAGTATGAACTTTTTTTCTTGTAAATATTATGTTTATTAGGAAAAAATGTAGTATTTTATTTTAGGAATAATGGTTTATTTATCTTGGAAGAAATACAATAAATCCTTTTAATATTTGGGTTTCAAACTTATTCAGGAAATGTTTAAATAATTATAAATATATTTATTTATGGAATAATTTAGATTGAACTTTGGGTATTAACATTTAATTTTTAAAATTAATGTATCATTTTGAGGTTTTCTCATTTTGAGAATTATCTTAACATGTTCTAAGAAATTCAGTTTTGGTTAATGTTTAAAGATAAGTGGAATAGCTTGACTATCCATTTTTTGGATACGTGGACATTAAATGTTAATTTTAGTGCTTTGAGAATTATAAATCCATCTCAAATACTCATTATTTGGAGAAAAAGATCATAATTTGGTGTAAATTTATTAAAGGATGAAATTATACTCATCAATTAAGTATATTTCCTCTTAGATTAGATGGTAATATAATTATTTAACTTTAGGAAAAGGATCTCAAAATAAAATGTTAGACTATTACCATCTTTTCAAATGATATTAATGACAATCTCTAAAACTATTTTGCATTTGGTTTTTTCATCATCGACTTACTCTTCGAAATTTTCTCTATCACTCTCTATTAGTCCGTGAGAATTAGTTTTTCAAACCAAATCTATATTTTAATTTCTCAATAATGTTCTCCCTTTGTGGAATCCAAGTTATGCACAACTTCTGATGAACTTTATTTTTCCCACATTCCCTTTTCAAGAGGATGTTTTATGTACCCATTTTACGATATAGGTTTTAATAATGGAATTATAGAAATGTTAATAATTTAATAACTAAGACAAATTTTGAGGGTGAAATTCATTTTAAGGGGGGTGGGACGTAACATCCTGAGATTTTATGAAATACATTCATTCAAATTAATCTAAATTATTTAATAGATTATGTTACACACAATAAATATTTTATCTTGAATCACATGTGAATCCATGTCAATCTTTCATTTCACACTATATCAAGTCCCTTTGATAACGTGTGTTACATGCAAGACTGAGTCTTACCAAACATTAATATACTATGGATATTATTATTTAATATGGTAGTTATCACCTGGTCATTATATTGGAGGGTATGAATATAAATAACTATATTATGTTTACACATAATTATACTATGTCATTACATTCATCCAATAAATTTTATTAGCTTAAAATAATAAAAATTCCAATTTTAAGCATAAAAAGTTTTATATTTTTAAAAGGTATTTTTACCGCCTTTTAATGATGCACCTATTTTAAATCTAATTTTTGGAAGTTTTATAATTTTTATTTGAAAAAATAAAATTCATTTTGGAAATCATAACATTAAAATTATCTTAAGTTGAATTTTTTGTATTTTTTGAGAACTTTCATTTTATGATGAATAATGAAAAATACTACATTTTATTTGAAACTCTATTTCATTTAAATAAATATTAATGTTAAATTATATTTTAAATTTTAAAGTCACAATATATCAATTATATAGCTAATAATATATTTTAGTTCATTGTAATCATTTAATTATTTAATTTTTATATAAATACATAATGAACTTTTGAACATTTTCAATTTAAAAACTTGCTTTCTCATCATGTATGCACGGTTAGATTTAAATTTAATTTTTCCACTTACATGAATTGAATTGGAAAAAAATATACATACATAGTTATAATAAGTATAATATCTATATTATAATAATATCTACTTAGTTTTGGACAAAAAATATTAGTGAAAGTAATATAAAATATATTGTTGCGATTAAGGTAAAATGAAGTTTAACAATGGACTAAACCTTAAACTCAAGTTCTAAAATGGCCTTGAAACTTATTAAAAATCCATTTTCTATACATATTTCTACCATATATCCTCTTGTTAATAAATTTATGAGTTATTGGGACACATTTTCATGAAATTGACCCACATAATAAGTTAAGTAAAGAAAACGACAAAAAATGTACCTTCCTTGCTTCTAATTCCTATAAAACTTAAGAGTATGGAAGAAGCTATATATTTTTGGCTATAAAAATTAATTTTTAAAGTTAAATGCGTTTATTTAATTATTATAATTTAACTATAATTTTTATATATTAATTAGTTACATTATATTCTTGACAAACTCTAACACATGGATTGTTTAATTAATAATAAAATAAAATAAATGATGCAAAAAACTTTAAAATAAAAGTAAATTTAATGAATTATTATGTAATATAATTTTTTTAGATAAATATTTCATTTTAAATAGATTTAAACTTAATATAATTAAATTTCATCATTATATTGATATTTTTAAATATAAATTAATAAATAATGTCAAAATTGACATTAAAATCATTTTATAATAAATGATATTTTATTAAATGATTTAAAATTAATAAAAAAAAATTACCTTCTGAAAATTTATTTTTAGTTTTTGATAAATATATATTTTTTCTATTAATTTAGCAATTTATCTTTTATAATTAACATATTGACTCATAGATAGTAAAAATATTGTTATCACAGTTTGGGTTAAAGCAGTTTTTTTAACGTTACATACGCTTATTTTAAAATTAATTTCCCGAAATCATGGGATTTATATTTTTTAAATTAAATATAATATTTATAATTAATTGGATCTTTATTTTTCAATAAATCTCACTTTAATTTATTATTATTGGTTAAATCACTTGAGATAGAAAACTAGTTACTTTAATAAAAACTAAAATAATAAAAATAATGAAACTTAAAGACTAAGGTAAAATGATAAAAATTGTTTTATTTTTGTGTAGTGTGAGTGTGTATCGACCATAATTCCTATTTAATGCATTATTTTCACATTTTTTATTCATATTAGGTAAGGGATACCTCCCAATAGTATTTACCTTTTGGTATTTACTAGAATGTCACTCCTCCTTCACTATAAAAATACATTTACTCTTTCCCTTCCTCACACATCTCAAGACACTTTTTATCATCCAAAACCTACACAAATAAAATACCAACATCTATCAACTCAACCTATAGTCCTCAATTTGGGTAGAAATCCAACCAAGGAATCCCTTCGGTGCTAACCAAAAGGTGTTTCCTCAAAAAGAGATAACATTCTTCAACATGAGTTTATGTTTTGTTTCTTTATAAACCCATTAAATTATTCTTATTACATGATTATATAATAAAATATGTATCCTCAATATACTTATAATTTTTTATGTTAAGGTTTATACCTACCCAACACACACTTCTATCAAATGAGTAATGAAATTACTGTTCATGTACGGCAAACTACTGCCTTGCGAATGAAGTCATTCATTTTTTCTTTACCACCTCTCCTGGTTGGAAATTATGATGGGAAACCTTTTTTATATGATATAATTGATATTTATTTTTTCTTAATAATTTTTTAATTTTATTATAACAAATAGCATTATGAATTCTATTTGGTGTAAATATGGTAATATCATTTGCAGATGTGTGGACTACCGCATCCTCAAAGCGATGTGATACGTTCACACATTACGTGGAATGTATTGAGGATGAGTTTAATTAAAAATATATGACATAAATGAAATATATATTATATTAATGAAATAATTACATTTCTAGAAACATAATATATCATATTATTTATTTCCCTTTCACACACTGAAAAAGTAATAACGTCATTCATGGGCATGTGGACTACCGGGTACTTGACGCAATGTGATTACTTTTACATCACAAAAATTATATATATAAGTTATATGATTAAATAATATGGTATTTATAATTTAATGATAATTATTGAAACATAAATTTTATTTTTATTCTTTCCATAATGATCATCGAAAAATGATAATGTTACTCATGCGTACGTACGACCTACCATCTCCAAGATTGTAACGTTGGTTCATTTTTCATAACCAAAATTCATGATTGATTTTAAAATTATAGTTGATTTATAAATATGATAATTATTCCATTATTATTATTATTTAAATGTTTTAATAATGATCCCTTTGACTAGATTTTACCTACCAAAGTTTTTTTAACACACAAATCGATTATGGTGAGAACATCAGGCCAAAACATTATTGATTAAGTAAATGTATATAACTTTTTTATAGGAGAAATAAAACTAATAATAAATTTTTTAAAGGTTATAAATCAACTATATTATTAACTTAAGTTTATTATTCAATAATATAGTGAACAATCATGATAAATCAGACTCAAGGTAAGGGATTTTTGTCTTACTTTTACTTTCATGAGTCATACATCGTAATCACAACTTATTTATTTTGAGTGGTGTATATATTGACCATTTTTAATATATTATATAATGAATTATTTTATCTTAATGTTATTTAGATGTTTTATTTTATGAGTATTATTTTTTGGTTTTTCGATTCAGATATTGATACAGTTGTAAAGGATTTTCATCTCACTTTTTACATTTGTGAGATAAATGTCATAGTCATCACTTACTTATTTTGGGTGGTGTATATACTAAATTTTTTGATATATTATATCATGAATTATTTTATCTTCATATAATTTAAATTTTTCGTTTAATTATTATTATTTCATGGGGTGTACTATTTAAAATTTACCAAAGAAGTAATGGATTATTGTCACAATTTTCTTTCTTTGTGATGTTTGTTATGTTATACATCTATCTTATATTATAAGGTGTATATATTGCCTATTTTAAATTTTATATAATTAATATCCTTATTCTCATGATATTATAAGTTTCATTTAATGTTTTTACTTCTTGGGTTTAATGGTTCAAATGTTTCTAAGTGGTATGGGATGCTTTGGAATGTTTAAAGATTATTTCCCTCAAGAATGTTTTAATGTTATTAATGGTTATTTTCATTCATCAACATCAACAACCATTTTTGTTAATTATCCTTCACTAGGGGTATTTTTTATTCATACCATCATAATTAATTATTTTTATGGATTAATATTTTTTATAATAGGTTTTTATTGAACTCATTTCATTTACATGGGTTAATCATGTCCTAAAGACATTGTTGTGAAACCTATTTCTTTTCCATGGGTTGATTATGTCCTAAAGAGAATGTTTTTGAAACTAAATTCTTTTAAATGGTTTAATCACGTTTTAAAGATATTTTATTGTAACCTATTTCCTTTTCATAAGTTAATCAAGTTATTAATAGAATAAAGGTTTTTTCGATGAGTTTTGATGAATTCTCTTTGTATTTGATTCTTAGAAATTATAAATTATGGGTGTGCACAGGTAGCAATGGGTGAGGCCATTATAGATTATATGATGGGTGCATCCAAAAATCCCTCTGATGCATTAGGTACTTTGAATATGTAAGTTTTCCATATTAGTTATTCCATTTGTAAGGGTTCTATAAAAGTTTTGTAAGGGTTCAATGAGATGATGTTCTAAGATATTAATATGTTTTATCATTGATTGCTATAGATTTATAATGTTTTTAATGATCGAGGTTGATATCACATGGCTCGTGATTATTGATTATGATGACTCTTTAATTTTTTATGTTTTCATATTTTATGGTCCGAGTATTGATGGGCATGATTTCTTTTATGATTCGCTCATGCGCTTTGATTATGTCACCGTACCCTTATGCACTCATATTCTCATTGATGAAATTTAATTAGTAATGCTTATATTTACCCTTATTGAGAATATATGCTCACCCTTCTTATGTTTCCTTTTCCCCATGTTTTAAATAATGATGTTGAAAGATTTATATCTATAATGGATTTCACAAGGGTGATTTTGATGAATTATTGTGAAATAAGAAAAGATGGGTTTAATGGGTGAAATTATCTTTTGATGACTTATGATTCCAATTTTATATGAGTTTTTTATATAAGATTTTTTCCTAAATATATAAAACTCTAAACCTAAAGGTTCCTCTAATATGTAAGTGATCCAAGTTTTCCTTTTGATGTTGTAAGGTTTTGATTGAAAAATTTGGGTTATAATAATCAGCATCATAGCCAGAAATATAAAGTTATGGATATTTTCGAAGGATCTTGGAGTGTGGGTTATGGGATTTAGTATGAATATTATCAACAAAATATTGTGCATACTTGTAAATGTCTTTCATATCATCCATAATATATTATGTATCATCTAGAATATATTACACACCACCTATGAAACATTATGTATTGACATGAAAATATTAGATATTATTAAAATAATTAATGTATCAAGTTATAATATTACCTTTTATATATTTAAAAATAAATTTCAACTTATATATTTCATCTGCACTAATATATATTATGTATCATTAATGAATCTGTATATACCATTAACAAAATGTTACATATCTTTATGCGACTAAAATATTTTCTTACACATCATCTTGAGAATATAACTATGAAAACCCAGGTAATGTTAATAATAACTAATTTAGTGTCTTGTTAATATTCATGAATATATTTTATAAATTTATATTCACTATAATAATTTTATGTAATTTTTCAATCAAAAAGAAAATAGTTTTATTCTAACTTAATTATTTTACATGAATTATATGGATTTATTTAAAAGTTAAGATTATAAATTTATTAAATTAAATTTCATTAAATGAATTAAATTTATTATATTAGTATATTAAAAATTATTTAGGGTTAATTTTTTGGATTTTTCTGAAAATATTGATTTTTGGGCAAATATTGAGAAATACATGTTTTTATAAAAAATATAATTTATTTCCAAGTATTTAAAGAATTCCATTCTATTTTTAATTAGTTTTAAAGTAAAATTATTAAATTATTATTAAAAATAATCAAATTAATTCCATATAAATTATAATTATACTTTATTTTGTAATAAATTCACTGTTAAGCTTAGAAATGCATTTCTCTAAAATATTTTTTTTCATTCCATTTTTTATTTTTTATATTAAAATAATTGTATTTCAATTATAAAAATTTAATCTTGTAAAATTTATTTCATATTTGGAATTAGGAGGTTCAAATTTTTTAATTATTTCAATTTAATTTTTGGTCATAATGAATAGTTACCATTGTGAAAATAAGTTTCTATGATAAAGGGTAAAACAGGTTAATTAGGGTAAAAATCAAGTGATATGGTCACAAAATATGGCTATAGTTTTTATTGGATAATTTTATTTATATAATTATAAACTTATATTCTAAATTGGATAGTTTTATATCCAGTTTTACATGATAAATAATCTATATTATTTTAAAACATTGAATATTTATAAGTGTGTTACTCCCCTCACTTATAAAAGGCCACCCCATCCTCTCTTATTCACATAACTTGATCCATTTATCTCAACCATTAAATACCAAAATATCAACTGAAAATCCCTACTCATATATTAGATTTCTTAAACACACCAAAGGACCAAACCTAGAAGGCTAAAGGTGTAATCTAAAGTAGGTTTTCAAAGAAGCAGTATAACTCTTAACCGAGGGTTTTCATGTTTATTTATTCATATAAATACTTAAAATATTATTTAAAACGATTATATAATAACATATATGTCTTCCACATACTAAAATTTTATTATTTTTATGAAACAAACATTTTTTATTTTCTTTTCCATCCTATGGGAAATGAAAATTTCGCTCATGCGTAAGTGTGCACTACTACCTCCACAAAGCAACATATTTCATTTTCCATCACCTCCCAAAAAATCAAGTTATAGAGTTGAAATTAATTAATATATAATATTTTTATGAAGTTATTATTATTATAAAACTATAATATATTAATTACCTTCATACCAATCCATCCGTTAGAAAATGAGAACATTGCTTGTGTGTACGTGTGGACTACCACCTCCGCGAAGCGATGTAATTAATTTTTCCGGAAAAAAATTGCATAAATGATTATAAAAGTGTATCTAATGTATAATAATGATTATTATAACATTTTTAATAATCTTTATATTATGTAACCATAACCCCTTTTGACCATATTCAACACATCAAAGTTATTTTGAAGTTATAAATCAAATGAACCAAAAACGTTCAATGAGAAATTAACAGATTTAGTAACAATATAAAACATGGTAGTAAATGAAATAAAAGATATTATGATAATTTAATAGATCTAAAACTTTTATAAAAAAATTATTAGTAAATTATAAAATAAATTAAATTCTATTCTTCAGAAAAGTAAAGGATGTACGTGGTGATTCAAGAGACGAGGTAAGGGATTTTTCATTAAAACATTGATTTAAATGTTTCAAACTCATATATCTTCCATATCCATTTTCCTAAAAAAATAAATAATATTATTATTTATGATTAAAATATTTTTTAAAGTTCAATTTTAACTACTTATTATTTCTTGAAATTTTTTTGAAAAAGGAATCTTTTTTATGTTTCTTATTTGAGTTATTTTGAATTTTTATAGATGTAAAAAAGAATATTTTTTAAAAAAATTTACCACCTGAACATTATTAATTAATAATATTACTCTACATGTTTTTATGGGTTTTCAAATAATATTTTATTTCCTATTCTTTTGATAATTTTTCTTTTTAAATATTTTATAAAGGAAAAATTTATTTTTATCCTTATTTATACATAAATCCCCAAAGTGATTCTATATAAGTGTCAAATAAAATATTTTATGGGATTTTATGATTTAAATGGTAAATTTTATTTTTTTTATCATGATATAGTTCTTAGACATCTTATATGAAAATGGGTGAGCCCGATACAGCTCTCCATTGCATTGGGTAAAGTGATGGAGTTAATGAGAATTGAGTCGCTCCTAGGGGATATATTGGAATTAACTATGATGGTTATTTTTTTGAAAGAATTATTTTAAGGGTTAATTTGAGGATAATTTCCCAAGATACCTATATATTTTTAAAATTCAATCTATGTGATTTTTTTATTTCATAAGGTAAGAAAATGAAGTCATGATTAATGTAATGTTTATGATCTTCTAAAGTTGAAAGGTTTGTTTTCAAGAGTTCTCATGTTTTTCTAGGTAACTAACATGATTATGATTTCACCTCATGCTTGTTTAAAAATGTTTTATAAAAATTTTGGTGTTTGATGTTTATTTCATGAATAGTTATTGATTATTTTGTTCTTAAATTTTATTATGTATAATAGTAAAATTTCCTTATAGGTTTTCATATATTTTCAAAAGGACCAAATATTTTCCTTTTATTTTTATATCCCTTAAAAATATTTATTTTGATCATCACAAATTTTAAAATGTTTCTCATAGGGATTAAGCATATATAGTGATTATAAAAAGTTCAATGGTGACACATCCATAATGAATAAACACTTTAATGAATGAAACATTAGTATAAACAGGGGAGAACATTTTTGTAGGATAAATGTATACTTTATGGATATGTATGCTATATTTTGAAATTATCTACACTTATAAACTTAAAATATCTTTGAAATATATGAATGTGAAACCCTACTTATAAATCATGTATTTTTTCATTGATTACATTATGGGGTGTTATAGTTGGTATCAAAGAAATGTTTTTGATAACTTTAGAGATTAGGATTATACTAAAAGAAACTTTTAGGAGATTATAATTTATGGTTATATTATCATGAGATAACTTTTTATGACTTTCATGTTTCCCTATCTATTCCATGTTTATTCAAAATGGTTTTTTCATAGACGAAATATGTAAAATGAAGTAGGAAGGAAACAAGAGAGTGATATCCTTCTGAATTAAAAATATGGAATGGTTGGAGTTGAAAATGGAAAATCTATTTCTATTTTAACTCAATTTATGTAGACTATAAATTGTGTAACTCATGCAATAAAGTAACTAAATTATCTATAGACTAACATTTCTATAGTTTAACATTTTATGGAACCAAAACCTATGAATTTTAGGGGATCATCAGTCCCAGAAGTAGCTAAAGTATAGATCAATGTTTTAGGATATTCAATGCATCAAAAGGTAACTTTTATATTTATCTTTTTTTTAAATGAATTCGATCAATGGTGGTTTCTGATTAATAATACCAAGGATAAATATGAGATTTATTCCATATAGTGGTCAAAATTCAAGGATATTTTCCTTAATAAATATTTTCCTAATATTGATCAATTTAGAATGGAAAGTAGATTATTATAATTGAAACAAAATAAAGATGACTCAGTTTCTATCTATAAAGTAAAATTTACAAGATTATCTTGGTATGCACTAAATTTCATTCTGGACCATGATAGTAAATTTTTTCAGTTTTACTCAGAATTGAAACCAAGTTTACAAATGGATTTGGTTACTCATGAAATTTGAATTTATGATTTGATGTGATGAGAAGTTTAAAATAGATTTTATGGATTTATATTCAAAGAAGGAGAATAAGTGGTCTCGGTGGAAATTAATGGGGAATGATTCATAAAATAAATCTGAAGATAAGAAAATTAATATTCCCTATTGTGATATATGGGGTAAAAATAATTCTAGTGAATGTCTTATGAGATCTGAAATGTATTAATAGTTCTGTAATATTAGACATCTAGCCTGTGTTTGTAAAGAGAATAAATATGGTAAAGGTCAAACTAATTTTGATAATCCAACCATATTTTTTTAATTGTAATGATATAGTCCATTATGAAAGTGTGTGTCTGGTGAAAAACATGAAGGATGGATATCATCAAGATTATAAGTATAAGGGTGTGTCTAGGTCATTCATGACTACCTTGGGATAAAAAAGACCATCAAATGAAGTCATGAAATGTACACTACTTGTTTACATTGATTATGCTGATGTATTATTTGGTTAGGGTCACTTCATTCTTTTATTTCTAGGAATTTTTTTTGTAAAATGGATGTATTAACATAATAAATGAAGATATAACTTTTGTTTGAAACTCATGGTTGAATTATTAATGAAATAAATATTTATAAGAACCTTACTATCAAAATATGTGGAATATATTTTCCTATAAATATAATTTTTTAACCATAGTGTATTTTTATTTTATTTTGGTTGTGGATTAGATTTAAGTTCACCATGATAATACAGATTTTAGAGTTAAAGAAGACATATTCAATCCTCATAGTGAGTTTCAATTTGTATATAAGAATGAGTTCATAATTATGGTAACATATCAAGAAGATAAGAAATTGTTTAAAAATAGGGATGAAATTTATGTTATGCATGTAATTGAGAAGAAATAAATTATTCATATTAGTGGTGTGCATGAGGTAAATGAACTTTCAAATGTTTTTATTGATTATTTTATTAGTGTTACCCTTGATATGAAGTTTGAGTTTTCTATTGAATTTGTTCCTGATGGTAATTAGGTTTCAAAACCTCCTTATCAAATGGCTCCAATGAATCTATTCAAATTTAAAAAGTAGTTTCAATAATTACATGAGAAGGGTTTAATCCACTATAGTACTTCACCATGGGGTGATCCTATTTTGTTTGTTAAAAATAAAGATGATACTATAAGGATTTTCATTAATTATATAGCTCTTAATAACATTACAGTTAAGAACAAGTATCCATTTCCTCATATTGATGGCTTCTTTGATTAGATCTTGGGTTCTCATTATTTTTAAAATATTGACCTCAAACCTAGTTCCAATTAGTTAAAAGTGAATGAAGAGTTTATTTTTAGGATATCATTTCATACTAGTAATGACCTCTAAAAGATTTTGGTTATACCTTTTGGTTTGGAAAATTCTCTTATTGTATTGATGGATCTTATTAATCGAGTTTTCCATGAAAAATTGGATAAATTTATAGTGGTTTTCATTGATTAAATTCTATTATATTCTAAAATATATAAATATCATGAGAAATATGTAATGATCGTTTTGAAAAAATTAAAATACAAAAAGTTTTATGGAAATTTTTTATAAGTGAATTTTGGCTCAAAAAAATCCTTTCCTTCAGAATATTGTTTCTAAATATGGAATAAATAATGACCCTTATAAAACAAAAGTGGTGGAAGAGTATCCAAGAAATATAAATGTCACTATAATTTGAATTTTTATTAGATTATTAATTTGTTACCGATGGTTTGTTGAAAACTTTGCTTAGTTATATTGACCACTGACTCATTTAACTCAAAAAGGATTTAAATTCATATGGAAAGAAGAATATGATGAATTTTTTCAATAATTAAAAATAAGATTGGTTAATGATCATGTTTTAGCCTTTCTGTAATGGCTCGAACCTCTATGGTCCAATAAGTTGTCAAAATCTAATGTTTAGGGTGTTATGGGAGGCAATGATAGCTCATTTCAATAGTTTTCCAATTTCCCGTTTTTTCATCAGTAGATCAAGGATTAGGTATGTCAAGGGTGTCAGTGACTCAGGGCGTCAGTAGGTCGAGGCGTCGGTAGGTTGATGTGTCATTAGGTTGAGGCATTAGTAGGTCAAGGGAGTATGTAACTCAGGGAATTGGTAGGTCAAAGTGTCGGTAGGTCAAGGTTTCGATAGGCTAGAGGTCAGTGATTCAGGTGTCGGTGAGTCACATCGGTGGCTCGTTGTCGGTGAGTCGCGTCTGTGGCTCATTTGTTAGTGGATCGATATCGGTGGATCACCCATCAGTGGCTCACATTATGGACTCACCCATCGGTGATTCATTTTAGCTTTTTTTCCAGTTTTTTCAGTTCCACCCTTCGATGATTTCTTTGACATTAAATGAGTTAAATTCCATATTTAATGATTTTTTGGGTCATTTCAAATGTTATTTATCTTATAAAAACCTAAATCTTCCTTTGACTCCAAAATTACATGGTCTTGATCATGATCTAACATTAATTGACTTTAATTTTTTTTCCCTGTAGATTTATGATCTGGCCTTTCTAAAGACGAAATCCTATTTTCCTTTGAACCCTTCTATTTTCTCTTGGTGCACTGAGAGAATTTATTCTTCAGAGAAGTATTTAGTTTGTTCTGTATACATCAAGTGAGTTTTCTCTTAGAGTCCTTCCTACTACTCACGCGACCCCCTGTTTTTGATGTAAGTATTATTGATCATATGTTGTTCCAAGTAGGGATTCCTTCATCTCTCCTTTAATTGTGTATCATGTGGCATGGGTGTACTCATTTACCCTTGTTAATATGACTGAAAATAATTTAAAGAAGATAATAAGGAGTAATAAATAATGGGATATGATTAATATGATGATGACTACTTTTTTTATATGGTATCCTTGATCCATGATGTAAATTGTGTGGGTTCTATTCTTCTAAAAATCATGGATGTCAGTGGTCTCTGTTTGATCACATGTATGATTTGTGAATCATTATTTCAAGAATTGGAATCTGGTTAATCACATATATTCGGTTAAATAAATGGATTCCCATAATCAAAATCATTCCGTGATGACCCCTTTTTTATCAAGTGGAATTAAAGAACAAGTGTTTTCTAAATCTGAATAAACTTTACCTTGTTGGTGTGGTTGTGTGCTATGAGTGGTTATGCTCGTCCTTGTATCTATATTGATAGTGTGGTGCTATGGATGGGAGTTTGGTTGTGTGTATGGGGTGGTACGAGTGGTTTAATGGTATCTCAGGCTAAGAGATAGGTTTATTGTAGAATGGATGAACTTGTTATGTAGTGGGACTGCATATGGGAAATGGTTGGGAAGTGGGGTTGCATGTGTCATGTTCATGTTTATGGGTGTTTTGGGAATGGTGTTGTTGTGCAGCGGAGCTACCAAGAGTGGTAGTAAGAAGGTGTGTTGGAAGTTTTTTTCCTTTTGAGAGAATGGATAGGGCGACATTACTTTGAGGAATGATGGTATGGGTGCCCCCAAAGTGGGTTGTGTAGTGGGACTTCAAGATGGTTTTTTTATAGGTTGGAGCCAAAGCCTCATTTATTATTAAAGCCAAGAAAAGACCTCTTTTAACTGGGTAGAGGGAGACCCATTACATGGCTTGAAGTCCTAGTGGGCATTTAGCCCATTACATGGCCCGCAGGCCCAAATTTTCAGCCCAAGGCCCATTATGTGAATAGTACTGCTACAGTACCCGCCCGCTACAGTACCACACAATACCCGCCACTACTACAGTACCCTTCCGCCACTACATTACACTGGTTGTTTTTTTTCTTTTTCATGAATGTGTGTTAAACTTTATTCCTTTACCTTGTCCCCTTTTTCTTTGTTTGGATTTGGCTTTAGTAGTTTTTGGTAGTTTCTCGGGTAAGGATAGAATAAATAAACGAATGGAATGATAATGATAAGGACAATTTATTAAATTAATTGGTTGGGGGTATGTTTTGAGTTATGTTTTGTAGTGAAGTGATGTTCATTTATCAGCTTACGAAAGTGACTGTAGTTTATGGTGGTGTAAATGCATTTAGTGGCGGTAGTAAGGGTAGTTTGTGTGGTTTGGTTGTCTGTTTTGAAAATATATAGGTTGGGTTGAGTTTTTGGTACCTATATATATATATATACTTTTAGTTCCTTATGATTTCTATACGCACCCCACTCATGTTAAGCACTACATTTCGAACACCCCCATTGTTATTGGGGAGGGATTCCTTTCATAACATCCTGATGGGAGGATGGATAGCTGGTTACTGACTTTTCCTTACTCCCTCTTCTACTAATTTATCACCCAAAAATCTTCGGGCATGTTGTAATGGCTTGAGGTTTATTACCATTTTTGATGGTATTGGTTGCATTAGAGGAGCTTTATTTCCCATGTATCACCAGGATGAGGCCCATGTGTTTTCGAGTGAAACATGTGGTGGTTGTGGCCCATGTCTCTACAGTCAGGATGTTATGTGACTATGTCCCATGTGTTTTTGGGTGGGATGTGGTTGTGGTGTAGGGGTTTGTAATTGGGATGAGGTGTTTGGATCAGATGTGTGCGAGTAGTTTGTGATAGTGGGTCTTTTGTAAGAGCGTTGTAGCATCAGGACGTTCGTTGTTAGGGATGAGCAGTTAACTGGTGGGAAGTGGTGTGAGGTACCCACAAATCGATGTGATTATACTTTACTTTACTTGACTTGCATTATTTGGTGAGTATTCCTTAGTGAATTTGGGGTGGATAGTATACCTTATTAGGTGGTTTTGAGTTTTTTCTATTTTCTCACAGGGGCATTAGTATGATTCTCCCACTTGTGCATGAGTAACTTTTTTTCCTCTACTGAGTATACTTGTATACTCACCCTATGTATATAAAATTATTTTCATGGTTCTTGGGAGATTACACGGACTGTGATGGACCTTACTAGATCAGACATTGGGGACAATTGTTATGTCACTGCTTAGTTTAATTTTGGTACTTACTTTGTAGTCTTCCTTATATTTCTAGTAGTTTTACTTTAAACATTCATATGGTATGGATTTTTTTTTCTTTTTATATATTTTTCTTAGTGATTTTTTTGGTTGATACATATTTTCTCATGATCTTGGTTACTATTAAAAGGGTAATACCTCCCTTTTTTGTGAGATTTATATACCCTTGGGGTTGGTCGCCACCCTGGGGCCTATTTGAGGTGGGACTTAGGGGTCATTATCTCTCCTTCATCTTGGGGAAGGAAGGTCTCGATATCTTGGTATCCCTTCCCTCATCTTGAATAAGGTGGGTCGTGACACTTTCCAACTAGAAATGGGAGTTTTTTATTTGTTGTGGTTATTTATTTACATACCTTAGTTTCATCTTGATTAAAGATGATCGAGTAATTACATAAAGATAATACAAATTGAAACTCAATGATCAGAATTATCAAGAACATTATTTTGATATTATGATGGTTTTTTTCTTAAAAAAATTGTTTCATATTTTATATGGGGTAAAATTTAAAACATGTACTCCCCATAACACTTTGAAATATGTAATCACCCAAAAAAATATGAACATGAGGAAGAGAAGATGGTTAAAACTGATAAAGGATTATGATTTCATAATTCACTACCATAAAGGTAAATGAAAAAGGTAATTGATTCCTTGAGTTAAAAATATAATTCATTATTCACCATGTTTCATTTGGAATATGATCCTTTAGTTAATGATTTAATGAATCTAGGTTTAGAATTTGTGTATCTGGAAACTTTTTGATTATTTGGAACATGTATCAATTAAATTATCTCTATAAGAAAGAATTACGAAGGATTATAAGGAAGATCATGGTTTTTAAAAAAGACTTGAATTTTTAAAGATGTTTAAGTTTCCTGAGTTTAATATTTATAAGGAATGTGTTATCTAATTTTGAAAGAGTTTATGTGTTTTGATTAATTCTCAGTTGAAGAAGGAATTGTTAAGTAAAGCATATAGCTCTTAATTTTCTATTTATCCTGGTAGTATTAATATATACAGAGACCTTCAAGAATATTATTTTTACAAAGTAATAGAAAAAAGAAACAACAGATTTCACCAGGAAATGTCTGACATTTCGATGGGTTAAAACTGAGAGAAACCTATTGAAGGGGACACTTCAGCATTTTTTACATCCTAAATGTAAATGGGAGAATATATCCATGTATTTCAGGGTGGTATTTCTTAATACTTCTCTAATTAATAAATAAATTTGGGTTATTATTGATTGTTTGACTAAATATTTTAATTTTTATTCCCATTAAAGATATTATGTCTTTAGATCAACTTATTAGACCTTATGTTAAATAAATAGTTATGTTACATAGAATCAATATCTCTATTATATCTAATCATGATCCCATATTTGCATAATTTTTTTAAAGGGATTCATAAGTTGTTAGGTAATGAGTTAAATTTCAATATAGATTTTTATCATAAATAAGATAGATAGAAATAATTTTTTTAATTTTTTTTTATGATATTATCTAAGCCTTATCATTGAATTATCATGGAATTTGGGACCAAAATATTTCATTGGTGGAGTTTTCTTATAATAATAGTTTTCATTCTAGTATACATATGGTGAATTATTAGGCATTGTATGGAAAGAGGTGGTGAACTCTATCATGTTGGGGAAGAGTCAATGAAAGTAAGTTGTTGGGGATAAAATTGGAAAGAGATATGGTTGAAAAGGTAAATATTATTTGGCACTATATGAGGGTAGCTCAAAATAGAAAGAAAATTTGTGTACATAATCAAAGGAAATTTTTCTCATTTTTGGTTGGAGATCATGTCTTTCTTAAAGTATCTTCTTAGAAAAGTGTTATGAATTTTTCTAAGAAGGAAAAATTAAGTCCACGGTATATCGATCCACATGAATTTATTTAAAAAGTGGGATGAGTTGTATATTGATTGAACATACATCTATATTTATCTAAGATACATGATTTATTTTATGTTTCATTATTAAGGAAATATGTACCTGATTAATCTCATGTTTTGAGCCCTGAAGTGGTATAGTTGGAAGAAAATATTTCTAAGGATGAAAAATGAAATTCTTATTCTAGATCATAGAGAGAATATTTTATATAATAAGTTTCTTCACATAATTTAGGTATTATATAAGAAACTTATGATGGAATATGCACATGTAAATCAGAAAAAGCTATGTGGGAAAAATACCCTAACTCATTTAAGTAATGAATAAAATTGCAAGACAACAATTTATTTAAGGGTAAATAATGTGACAACCCAAGTTATGTTAATAATAAATAAATTTTATGACTTATTAATATTCCTGATTATAATTTATGGAGTCACATTCACTATAATAGTTTTAATTAATTTTTTAATCAAAAAAAGAAATAGTTTTATTCTAAATGAATTATTTTCCAAGAATTATATGTTTTTATCTAAAAGTTAAAATTATAAATTTAGGATAATTAATTTTTTTAAATAAAATTCATTTTTATATCAACATATCAAATATTATTTACAGTGAATTATATATATGTTTCTAAAAGGATTGATATATTTTAAAAGTAAAAATTATCGATTTTTTTATAAAAATTGTCATTTCATTCCAAGTATTTACCAAGTTATAATATATTTTTTATTGTTTTTAAAGTAAAAATAGTCTCATTTGATTAATAATAATCCAATAAAGTCAATATAAATAAAAATTATAATTTATTTTGTTATAAATTTATTTTTATTCTTAAAAACTCATTTTCCAAAAAAACTATTTATTTTGGCATTTTACACACTTATATTAAATTTAATTTATTCCAATTATATAAAATGAATCTTGAAAAATTAATTTTTTATTTTTAATCAATTTTTTCAGATTTAATAATGATTTAAATTTCATTTTTGGTCAAAATTATTAATTACCATGGTAAAAATTAGTTACCTAAATAAAGGGTAAAACAGGTTAATTAAGGTAAAAACTAAATGATAAGGTTACAAAATATTATCTTAACTCTTATTGGATGATGCCATTTCAAACCTTATCACCTTATATATAAAATTTTATTTTTTTGAGCCACATCCTCATGATTAAGACCTTATATGTTTTAGAACTTTGAATACTTACAAGATTGTCACTCCCCTCACTTATAAAATACCACCCCAGCTATCCTCAATTATTCAAAATATTTTATAATTTTATATTAACCAATACATACTAAAATACCTTATAGACATCCCTACCCACATCCTAGAGGTCTTGTACACACCAAAGGACCAAACCTAGAAGGATTAATGTGTAATTAAAATGATATTTTCAAAGAAGAGGTATAACTCTTAATCATATGTTTATATGTTTTTCTTGTTCTATATACTTCAAATATTTTTTGACCATGTTAATATAATAAAATTAGTATCTTAAATATATTGAAATTTTATTGTGTTGATGGAACAACCTTTTTACAACTCTTTCTTTTATCATATGGGAAATGAAAACTTCACTCATGTGTACATGTGGACTACCACCGATACGAAGCATTGTATATCATTTTTCTATCACCGCCTCACAAATATGGTTATAAATATGTAATTGATGGATATATAATATTTTTATTAAATTATTATTATTATATAAATATAATACATTACTTATCTTATTACCCTTCTATCGGTTGTAAAATGATAACATCACTCATGTGTACATGTGGACTACCACAGCTATGAAGATATGTGATTCATTTTTCATGGATACCTTACATGAATGGTTAAAAAAGTGTATATAATGTATAAAAATGTTGTTTTAAATGTTTTAAACTCCTTTATCTTCTATAAAAATGTTATTAAAAATGTTTCAATAATGTTAATATTTATTCTTAAAATATTTTTAATTTAAATTTCAACTAATTTAGACTTTATTTATAAGGGTTTAAAAATGAATATTTTCATCATTTACCAGAGGAGTTATTTTTAATTTTTATAGAAGTATAAAAATAATGTTTTTTAATTTTTACTGTATAAACATTATTTTTTAAGAATATTACACTATATGTTTTCTTGGTTTTTCAAATAAGATTTTATTTCAATTTATTCCTGTAATTTTTCATTTTTAAGATTTTATAGAGGAAAAAATATTTTTATCCATATTTTTATAAGAAACCCAAAAGTAATTTTGAAAATGTGTTAAAAATGATATTTTTTCATGCCTAGTGTTTCATTTTTTTTCAATGATGTGTCAATATGTGTTTGGTAAATTTGGATAAAATAGTGATTTCTATAGAATTGTTATGGACTTCCTTAATGGAAATAGATGTCATGGTTAAGAAATTCTCCATCCAACTCTGATGATTGTTTGTACTGATCTTAAATATTCAAGACATGTGTTGAGGGGAAAACTTTTTTTACTATAATGATTAGAATATTAAATAAGGCCATGAAATATGAATTTCATGTTTCATGAAGTGAAGAAGAATCAAATATTATTTAAATTTAAGGCTATGAAAAAATATAAATATATATTTTTCATGATGAATATTAGAAGAAGAGAAGAGGGTTTGAGTTGGTTGGAATTTTTTAAGGATGGATTTTAATTTCTTTATTACATAGAAATTATCTAAGTATTTTTATAGTGGCCTCATATTAAAAATTAGTTCCAACCCTATCCAGGATCAACCTCAACCCATGTGGGACCCGAAGGTTAACCGTGCTAAGGTATCCCATCCAAGGCTAGCCATAAGGCGGTAGGAGGTGGGCCAAAGGCCCATAGGGGCCTTTTATAAGCCCTAAAAAGTCACACCCATGTATAAGGTGTGGTTGATCCCATATAGAAGGCCCAATTAAGTGTTATTGGTCATAATTTCATGTTGAATGAGGTTTATGTGACCCATGTTGATCCCTGGCATCCAACTCGATCGGGTTGCAGCACACGACGATTGATAAACGAACGTAGAGAATTTTGAAGAATTTTATGTGGGACACGAAGGTTGCGAGTACTTTTTATACATCATTTAAATGAAGGATAAAATTTATACCAACCATTCCATGTGATATGATCCATATGGTCTATTTTGTTGATTGTCTTCTTCCTCGACTCTCATTTGAGAATCCCTAGTATGATTGAGAACCTAGATGAACCATTATTGATTGAGAATTTGGCCTTCTTTTAAGATCATTCAAAATGGATTAGGTCATTATATAATCCCAATATCATGCATTCAACTATATATTTCATGAATGGGAAGAACTCAATGAATGAGCATTGTCCAAACTTCAAATGATAGTTGCAGGAGGCCATAAAAACAGGAGGAGTTTGATTTTGAGTATGGTGAATCATGAAATCCTTATCAAATGCATATGAAAACATCACTACAAAGGAGAAATAAAAAATTCATGAAGAATAAAGACCATGAAATTTAGCATACCATGAACAACTCAAGTGTTTGAATAAATTTCATGACATGGTATAAAAATGGTGCTTTGAAGGATCCCATAACAAATCTTAAAATGAGGATCAAAGATGGTGCGAGGCACTATCCTCATCGCTTAGAAAATGATAATTCCTTGTTTGAGATATGGGCTGTAAATATTTATAATCACTCATTTCTTCATGAAATAGAGAATCTGTGATCCCCTCTGGTTTGCGAATGGTAGAGAGATTCACAAAGTGTTCTTCTTTCATGAATAAGGGAATATCCCATAGCCCTATTGACATGGAAAACATGCACTCAAGATTCTTATAAAGACACTAAGGTTTTAAAAAGCCTGACCTTTTGTGAATGTGGATACTACAGGCTTATGACTTGTGCATGCATCACTCTCATTATGATCCATGAAGAAAAAAGTTCCACGAAGTACCTTGAGATATCCTAATACCCTTAGGTGTCTATCTACTGGTTTTCTCTAATATATTTGATAATCATGAGATAGAATATAATACACTATGTTTCACAAAATAGAAGGAAAATATACTTGAATGAGATTCTTGTACACTTGTTTTTCATAAAGTATTATTTTTGAAAAGAAGGACTTGTTCATGTGGAATAGTGTGTGCATACTGTGTATAAATGAGGAGAGTACACAGGAATAGAAATCGACAGTCTTTGTGTGGACATGTGTGTTTACGAATAAGGGGAGTATATATGAAATAATGAGTTCACATGCATGAATATAAGGATAACACATTCATGTGATTATCCAACACACAAACACATGAAATCATTTAATATTAACCAAAAAATTAAATAAATAACAGAAAATATTAATAACAACATTCATTATACGTGCTACTTGGGATGCCCAAAACAAGACACTTATAGATGTTGTTCAATCCATGTATGAAGTATTGATAATTCAAGAAAATTTTATTTGAGGTTATAAATTTTTTTTCTTGAAATAAAAAATAAAGAATAATTTTTTGCACCATTTTCACACAAAAAAGCAAGGATAAGAATTTAGTAAAACAGAAGCTATAAGGACCCAGCCTTAAAAATTTCATAATCTTGAATTAAATGAATAATTCACATTGAGGATATTTTAAGGTTTAGAATTTTAGAGAATTAGGCCATAACTATTACAGATCAACTTGAAAATTACATGTAGACACTACTACCCAGTATCAATTTTTTTCATAAAATAAAAACTCTGAAAAACAAACATGTCTAGTTCCATGTTTTAGACATCATGACTTTTCCTTGATCCCATATTTGACCTTATTAATCTTTAATTTATGTGGAAAAAATTTCAAAAAACTTGGGATGAGAATAAAAATCTCATTAAGGGTTATAAAATAAGGAAGGAAAACATTATCCTATCGTTAAATATAAATCAATGAAACTATACTATTCAATCATAACATACCTTACGAAATCATAATATTTATGAATAACACACAAAAATCATAAATAATAAAGGTATCTTATGGCATTCATAACATACTTACATTGTAGCTATCACAGCTACTTAGGGAGTCACATTTTGAATACCCATCACAATATATTCCCTAAATATATTAGGAGAAACATTCATGTTTACCTCTGTCATGTTACCCAATGCATTGGGAAGCTATCTCAGGATCACCCACCCTAGGTTTATCACGGAACCACCCGTATACATAAAAAATTCACAAAACCATAAAATATTCATAACACTTTAAACAAGAATAATGGAAATATAACATTTCCACATTGTAATCACAACATATCATTTCAAGATATAGACATAATCGATGCTTTATCAAACCATTTTCAAAACCATTTTAAACATTTAATAAATAAATTCTTGAATCAAAGTTTCTCATACCACTTTGAAATTTTTAAATAAATTATCATTTGAAAACATTAATGACCATATAAATAAATCCTTAAAACCATTTTTAAAACATGGAAATTAATGATAAATATTTAGAAGAATAAATATTTAAAACATTTAAAACGATATTTTAGTTAATGAGTTTTTAAAAAAAATAAGAGATGCTTGAATACAAATAATTGAGGAATAACATATAATCAGAACTTTATAATATCATGAGAATAAAGGGATTCATGTTAAAATATTCCAAAATACATTATATACACCATATAAAAGTGAATTGGTGCATAACGACAATGAAGTCTCAATGGAATGTAAATTCAGACGAAATCCCTTAAAAACTGTATCCTTTGATTAAGGATAAATCAATTCCATAATAATGTGTGAAAAATATAAATACACTCAATATGATTGGATATTAAGTGTAAATAAATCATAGTAAATTCACACATGTTCTTTTTAAGACAAAACCAATAACTTGGATGTTTAACTCATTGAGTGGAAATTGAGTTAAAATTAATCTTATCAAGTTCATATCGATGAATTGAGAATTTATCAATGGAGTGATTATGTGTATCAAAATTATATCCACATAAAGGGGAGTTGAAATTATAACATAAATAAATTAATATTGATTCCACACATAATCATAGCATGACATAATTAAGAATTATAAGATTAACCCAAGGAATGGAAATTGGGTTAAAAGGTTCCCTTACCGATTTGGTAACTTACAAAACATACAACCCATGAAAGAAGGATCATAAAATTAAGATGTAAATACCCATAAATTTAATTATATTACACAATTAATAAAATCATGGTCATTACATACACCATAAAAAAGTAAATAGTGGCAAATATAGCATGAATCTCACAGGAATAAAAAGTGAGATGAAAATACCTTACCACGTTATAATCAATCAGGTTGTATGACCAAAAATTAATAACCACCAAATTATTAATCGAATAAAAAGAATATAAATATAATAATGATAATATATATCAAATTTAAGTACACAATACACCACATGTAATAAATAAGTGGTGAATAATGGAAATCTAACAGAATTGAAAGTGACATAAGAAACCCTTACCTCGTGTCTGACTTGACTCATTTGTTCCTTGTTCTTCTTGAATAATAAACTAAATTTAATTTATAATTGATTAAGAACCTTTTTCAAGTTTATTATTAGTTTTATATCACTTATTACCATGTTATAAACATTATGTAATCATTTAAGTTAATAACGTTCATTTTTTGATATTTGGTACTTGAGTCAAAAAATGGACTTCTTATAATTACAAGTTGTTCACATAGTCAAAAGTTCATTATATCCAGGATAATATTCATTATTTAT
This sequence comes from Viscum album, assembly GCA_963277665.1. Lineage (NCBI taxonomy): Eukaryota > Viridiplantae > Streptophyta > Magnoliopsida > Santalales > Viscaceae > Viscum > Viscum album. The sequence continues at coordinate 325,576,315 of OY728127.1, forward strand.
ATATCATATATATCATATATATCCAGTATACACATGTATTTATCATAGTACATAACATTTGGAGGTAAGAAATGAAATGCACCGTTCATGGAGACGGTAAGCCATACGTACACATGAATGCTACTTTCATTTCTATTTCTTATTTTAATGGAATTAAAACATAATGATACATAGGTATATTATAATTATAGTATAATATAATATATAATATCATTAACTCCATCCTTTTTATGTCCTACATATGGCATTAACGAATCATATCACTTTGAGGGGGCAGTAGTCCGCACTTCCTCAAATGAAATTATCTCACTTACCCATAACGAAAACCATAAAGGAATGATATAAAAGAAAAATAAAGAAGAATAAATAAAGCATAAACATAATATATATCATATATAAATATAGTTTCATCCTAATGGCCACCATTATATGTGGTAGGATATAGTCGAAGAATCATTGTTTCATGAGGCGTTAGTTTTCTATTCACAAAAACAATATGTTCATCACCCATTAGATAGAGGTGTGTGTAATTGTAGTTTGAATCCTTATCGTAACAATATCCTAGTATATTGAGGATACTGGTTTTATTATAAAATAAAGGAATAAAAAGAGTTTAGGGGTTGTAGATGTAAAATAAAAGAAAAGAAGTTAAGAGAAACCATTAAATTTAATTTGGGTAACTCTCTTTGGTTTGAACCAAAAGGACTTCTTGAAGTGCCTTATTCCTAAGTTCAGGCTTCTATGAGGATGATAGGGATCTTGAGAGATTATTTTGCTAGTGTTTGGATTATCCAAGGGGCTTGATAGGTGTGATTAATGAGTTTTAATTGAGGTATTTTTATAAGGGGGGTGCTCTTTAAGAAAGTGTGAAAATATTATTTTATTATAAAATTATATTCAGTTTATAAAGGTCCAAAACTAATTAAAGTCGAATATAAGATGACTAATGGTCGAAATAAAATCATCCAATAAGAACTGGATAGGTTTTGGATGTTATTTTAATATTTATAATCTTATTTATTTAAATGATTTATTAATGCGATAAACATTGCATTATTTTTGTGTCATAAATAATTTTATTTATTTGATGTCTAAAAATTATAAAAAAAGTACCATGATGTAGGAAATATTTTTAGATTTACAATGAATATTTATAGTCAAAAAAATAACTTATATAACCCCATGTAAAAATTAATTTACTAAAAAATATTTGTTTGTGTCATTTTTTCCTTTTCTTTAAGTTAATTAAAATAAAGTGTCATTATCACTCCCAAGTGGCTCCATGGGGTCCCAAAATTGACCCAAGTATGCCCATTGTAACGTCTCGGTTCTAGAAGCCACCCAGAGGTGTCCCGTACCCACTTGGTCACATGGCCTCAAGCACATTTCCCCGAACGCCAGAGGCTGCTGACTAACAGTGAGGGCCTTGGATGTGATAGTGGGGAAACTATGCCCTCATTGGAAGAGTAACACAGTAGAAGGAAACAATAGCAAAAGAAGAAGTAGGAATAATCCATACAAAATTAAACAGTAGAATACTAGAAAATAATAAACCGGAGCACACATATGTAGGATCGATTGTATGATACATATGATATTGATTGTAGTATCTAAATAATTATGTAGATACTCAATATAAAAGAGGGGGGTGAATTGTGTACTTCAAAAATCCTTAAGGAAATATTGTATAAATGAAATTCACAACACCTCTAATTTCTAGTAACTTGCTTGATTCCAAAAAAGTATTTTCGAAAATAGGATTCTGGAAATGTGGTTCCAGAAATGAAACCAATTCAACAAAATAACTAGCTTCCGGAAATGGTACTAGTTCAATAAACTAACTAGATTCCGGAAATGTGATTCCGTAAATGAAACTTAACAAAGTTTAAAAAAACAAAGATACTACCTTAAAGCGTACAGAATCCTATTTATCAAAGTACAAGTATAAGGAAGTATAAGATAGTTATACTTTCCTCAACAACCAAAATTACAGTGGAAAATAAACTTAAAACAATAAAAGTAACTAGTAGTAAATTTACAAGTAACAAGAAGTAAATCTTTTAACCCAAAGAGTAGGGTATCCAACAACCTTGGATAAAGGTTCCTTGATTTATACTTTTAAGAAAGTATTTCTTACCCAAATCCAGTTAAGCCCTCGATCCAAATATTGGTATCTGTCTTGCTATCCCTGCAAGCCCTCGATTTGTAAGGAAATTGGCACCTCTAAATTCATAATCCATAGTCTCTGATTTTAAGGAAATCAAACCTCAGCACGAAGCAATTCTGCATGAAGCAAGTCTGAAAAAGTTGTTCACACCCAAAAATGTTTTTCACAACATCTACACGAAGCACTGAGAGTAGAAAGATCCTCTCTCTCTAAAAACACTTCAATAGAATATAGTCTCCATAATCATAGAACTGAGTTGGTTCTTTCTGCAACAAGTGTGTTTTGTAAGTTGTGAGCTTGTTCAAATGAGCTCCTATTTATAGGTAGATCTTCAACGGTCGGCTCCCTCCTCCAACGGTCATATTTTTCCTTGAATTTGGGAGGGAAATATATACGTGTCACTCAAAAAATGGTTAGTTAGTAACTGAATGCACGACATCGCTTTATAACCAAAACATGAGTAAGAAAAAATATAGTTGTTTGACCAAAATCATTTTTTATAATGTAAGGAAAATAGATTTCGGAGTCTAAGAAAAAAATGGAATTCAGAATCGTAACAAATTAACCTTTGGATTCTATAATACAAGAATATTCATATTCTGTTTCCTAGGAATTCGGAACCTGAATTCTTAAGGAATTCAGATTTTGATCTCATAAAAATTAGGATTCTAAACTTAGAAGGTTCGTAGTCTGAATTTAGAGAATTCGGAACCTGAACTTAGAAATTTTGGAGTTTGAATTCAGAGCGTTCAGAACCTGAACTTTAGAAAGTTCGAATTCTAAATTTATAGAGTTCGGAACCCGAAATTTAGAAAGTTCGGAGTCTAAATTCAGAGAGTTCGGAGCCTAAATTCGGATCATAAAAATAGAATTTTCTATATCTAAGTATTTATAGGATTCTGAGGTTTTAGATGTGAATCATATTTTTATACTTAGAGAGAAAATGAGTTAGGTTATACAATGAACAAAGAAAAAATGGGTAAGGATAAATTTTCCTTGGGGAAGGAAAATTTTCCTTATCAAGGGAAATCTTAGGGGAAATGAAATTTTCCTTAAGATATGGTGTTTGAGATTTTCAGGGTGTTTGTGATTTTTAAAACATGAATGAATGTAGTAGTCATAAGAAAATCTTATTGAATCAACAATCTCCATAAACATGAAGGAATGGAAAATTCATAAGGAAAACTTTTTGAATCAAAAACATATATATATGAATGATGCATGATTCATATGTCAAGGAAAGCAGCCAAACAAATCATAATGCTGGAATACAACAGTACTAAACCCAAGTACAAAAGGAAACAAGTAAACAACTCCTCAGCATCGTAAGCCATAGCTTTGTCCCATGCTATCCAACTCCAAAGGAAATCAAGCACCTGAAGTAGATGGGCACTTGACCTTATCTATACCTGCAACAATATAATTTGTTTGGGCCCAAAAGCATATCCCAAACAGGGTGTGAATATAAAATTTCTTTGAATTTGATCTAGTAAATCTTTTTGGAGTCTTCACTTTCATATGTTTAGAAGTAGTTGTAAAAGAAACACCTCCATTCCCACTCTTCTTCTTAACATTATCCGCATCTCTCTTCATTCTAGTCTCATGCTGAAGAAGAGTTCCAAATAGCTCATCTAAGGAAATCTAGGTGACTTTCATGTTCTCATCAATTGTTGTCCTCTTTGATTCCCATTCATTTGGAATGATGTCTATGATTTTATCTACAAGTGCCTCATCATCCAAACCTTTTTCTCCAATAGATTTTAAGCTATTCACAATGTTCATGAACCTTTGTTGGAATTTGCTTATGGGTTCTCCATACGGAAAGTTAAAGCAATGATATTCAGCTCCCAACATAGATCTTCTTGTCTCTGTAACTTTAGAAGTTCCAAAATGTGTAACTTCCAATTTCTTCCAGATACTATTTTCAGCTTCACAAGAAGATATTTGACTATAGATGTTCCTATTCATGGAACATAGTAATGTATTTTTGACTCTGAAATTAGCTTGATATTCTGATTTCTCTTGATTAGTAAAGGTTCTCAATTCCTTATCAGGAATCTTAAAGTATCCTATCAACATTAGGTAGTTATAAACTCCAGTTTTAATAACAAAAGTCTTCATCCAATCTCTCCAGTACTCATAATCATTTCCATAAAAAATAGGAGGTCTCGTAGGATTTAGATTGTCGATAGAACCAACATTTATTCCTGTCATATTAACGAAAATCTTCCCACACAAGCTTATTAGTAACAAAAGTTTGTAAAAAAATATAAAAATATCCAAAGAAATGAAAATATAGAACTAGAGTATCTCTAAGAAAAATTTGAATCCAAACTTGTGAGTCCGAAATTCCAATTCTGGAAAAGTGAAGAAGAAGATGATTTCTCTTCTGAATCTAATTGTGAGATTAATTCAGATTGAACCAATAATCTGAAACAAATTGTAAGATAAGTCAAGGGTATGAGGTAGTCTCCTCTAATACCAATTATAGGATTTATTGTATGATAGATATGATATTGATTGTAGTATTGAAATAATGATGTAGATACTCAATATACAAGAGGGGGGGAATTGTATACTTTAAAAATCCTTAAGGAAATTTTGTATAAAAAAAATTCACAACACCTCTAAGTTCTAGTAAATTTCTTGATTCCGGAAAAGTAGTTTCGAAAATAGGATTCCGAAAATGTGGTTCCAGAAATGAAACCAATTCAGCAAACTAACTAGATTCCAGAAATTGAACTAGTTCAACAAACTAACTTGATTTAGAAAATGTGATTTCGGAAATGAAACCTAACAAAGTTTATGACTACAAAGTTTCTACCTTAAAGCGTATAGAATCCTATTTATCAGAGTACAAGTATAAGAAAGTATAAGATAGATATAATTTCCTCAACAACATAAATTATAGTGGAAAAAACACTTAAAACAATACAAGTAACAAGTAGTAAATTTATAAGTAACAAGAAGTAAATCTTTTAACCCAAAGAGTAGGGTATCCAACAACCATGGATAAAGGTCCCTTGATTTCTACTTTCAAGAAATTCTGTCTTACCCAAACCCAGGTAATCCCTCAATCTGAAGATTGGTATCTGTCTTTCTATCCCTGCAAGCCCTCAATTTGTAAGGAAATCGGCACCTCTGACTTCACAATCCGAAGTCCCTAATTTTAAGGAAATCGCACCTCTACAAGAATAGATTTTTCATGAATAGAGACTGAAGAAGTTGTTCACACCCGAAAAAGTTGTTCACAACATCCGCACAAAGCACTGAGAGTTGAAATATCCTCTCTCTCTAAAAACACTTCAACAACATATAATCTCTAGAATCCTAGAACTGTGTCGTTTCTTTATGAAAAAAGTGTGTTCTGTAAGTTGTGTGCTCATTCAAATGAGCTCCTATTTATAGGTAAATCTTCAACGGTAAGCTTCCTCCTCCAATGGTAATATTTTTCCTTAAATTTTGGAGGGACCTGTATATATTTCACTCAAACAACGATTAGTTAGTAACTGAATACATGAAATCATTTTATAACCAAAACATGAGTAAGAAAAAATATAGTTTCTTGACCAAAATCATTTTTTGGAATATAAGGAAAATAGATTTTTAAGTCTATAAAAAAATGGAATTCAGAATCAAAATAAGTAAACCTTTGGAGTCTATAATACTAGAATATTCGTATTCTATTTCTTAGGAATTCGGAACCTGAATTCCTAAGGAATTCGGATTATGATCTCATAAGAATTTGGATTCTGAACTTAGAAGGTTCAGAGTTTGAATTTAGAGTATTCATAACCTAAACATAGAAAGTTTCGAGTCTAAATTGAGAGAGTTCAGAATCTAAATTTTAGAAAGTTCAGATTCTAAATTCAGAGAGTTCGGAACCGGAACTTTAGAAAGTTCAAATTCTGAATTTAGAGAGTTCAGAACCTGAATTCGGATCCTGAAAACGGAATTCTCTATATCTAAGTATTTATATAATTCTGATGTTTTAGATGTGAATCTAATTTTTATTCTTAGAGAGAAAATGAGTTAGGTTATACAATTAACAATGAAAAATGGGTAAGGATAAATTTTCCTTGGGGAATGAAAATTTTCCTTATCAAAGGAAATATTAGGGAAAATGAAATTTTCCTTAAGACAAGGTGTTTGAGATTTTTAGGGTGTTTGGGATTTTCAAAACATGAAAGAATGTAGTAGTCCTTAGGAAATCTTATTGACTCAACAATCTCCCTAAACATGAAGGAATGGAAAATTCATAAGGAAGCTTTATTGGCTCAACAATATCCCCCTTTTTGGAAAGCACAAACATCCTTACGAAAAAGAGAAAAATGAGAGAAAAAGAATATAAGGACTTGTAAATAAAACTTATCTCCCTTTACACATGAGCAATGATGAATACGACTAACTCTCCCTTAGTCATTAGAAACACAAAAAATCATATTCTTGATTTCTGGATTCAAAATTATCATTTTATTGCTTCCATAAATTTCCTTCGATAAGAACTCCCCCTTAGGTGAACTCCCCCTTAGGGAAATTTCTTCTTTTACTTTGTAGTATTTTTCATTCCTTTATTTTTCATTCCTTTCTCCCCCTTTGTGATTTTAAAAAAGTATTAAAGGGAATGGAAAAGGAAATGTGGTACCCGAAATATTAGTACAAGACTACCAAAAATATATGAAGAGAAACCAAAAATTTCATTTGGTTTGGAAAAATTTGTACAAGGAAGGAATATAACAAAAGATTAAATTTAAACAAGATCGTCCTTCCTTTTCCTTGGGGATCAACTTCTTCACTATTATCTTCAGCTTCTTGAGCTCTTTATGGTCTTCCTATGCTCATTTGAGAATCTGATCCTGGTCCTCTATTTTCTTCTCTAAGGATTTGATTTTTTCTTCTTGAGCCTTAAGAATATCAGCCTGAGCCTTCAAGGCTTCTTCCTGCTTGCCAAGCTTCTCTTATATCTCAATCCTGAGATCTCTTTCTATCTTCCAGGTTTGAGCAACTGAATATAACTTCCCATTCAGATCTTTTACTTCTTGAATCCAAGAATTTTTCTCTAGGGTTAGCTTCCCCCTCAAAACTGTTTGAGAGATCCTTCATCTTACTATCTTTAGTGTCAAAGGCATCCTTGAAACTTTATTTAAATTCATCAAGAATATGCATATCTTTAACAGTATTTCTTCACCAACTAGTCATCTTCTTGCATGACCTTTTGTGAGCTTCATAGTTAATAAGAAAATATTTGAAGTCAGCCTCCAGTTTTACACACTTATCCACCACCATGGATACTGGATCTGATTTCTGATTCAAGTTGTGTTGAAGCATTTGACATCTCGAGTCTATTCTTGAAAAAATTGGAATGGTCCCAACAATCTTCTTCAAAGACTGAACTACGAAATCGTGTCCACAAGAGGATGATTTTGAATCTGAAACTTTACTGGGTGAGGGATCTTTCTCTATTCCAACTGCCTTTTTCTTTGATGATCCACCAACTTCTTTCTTCTTCACAATAGTTTTAATAGGTTTATCAACGACCACCTATTTTCCTTTATCAGCTTTCAGAATGGGTTCCTCTTTGTTAAGATATTCATACTCACTGTCAAACGACTAAATGATTTTGTCTTCGTCTACTTCTTCTTTATCTACTCTTGCCTCAGCTTCCTCTGGATGAATGAAATCTCTATTGGTACTTTCTTCTTCAGATGGCTTATTTACTTCATCATCATCCTTCTCTTCATCTTTTCTAGGAGTAGAAATCTTTGATGATTCGTCTTGAGAAGTTTGGATTGAAAGCTTTTCTGATAGACTTTCATTCTTATGAAAATCATCTACTTACCTTATCATATCTTCAGTATCACCACTTCCAACTTCTTCTTCTTATTCAACTACTTATTCAATTAATTGTTCATGGAATTATTTCACTTGGAATTTTTTCAGAGACACAAACTTTTTTCCTAGAGTCTCAGGAAGTGGTTCTGGAAGAAATGACTCTGGTACCTAAATATTCTCAGAAGCTTTCTCGGCTACCTTCAGAAGATATTTCACAATCTCTACATTAGATAACTTCTTCTTCTCTTTCTTTTCTTTTTCTTGATTCGCAATCTCCTCGGCTGTCATTTCTTTCAAATCCTTTTCTTCAGCAAGGCCCAAGCCAAACCTAGGCTCCCCTTCCTTTAGATTTTTGTTATCTTCCCTCTATTTGGATACAACTTCATTCAGATAGGATTTTTTCTTCTTAGGCTTCGGAGGTGTAGATTGAGTTTCCTTGGCCTTTAGAGATTTTTCTTTCTCTTCTACTTCCTTCAGCTTCCTCTTCTTTCCTCCCTTCTTAGAGGTCTCTATCACCTCTTGTTTCTTATAAATAGCTTCTACTTCTTCCTCAGGAAATCCATAAAATTCTCTGAATTCTTTAGAAAATACAACATTCATCCTTCTTAGGGTGTCATCACTTACCAGCATGAATTTTCAATTCCTTGGTTTGGGACTATAAGGGATTTTGAAGGACTCTAAGCACCGAACAATCAGCTTTAAAAGAATGGCTGTATACATGATGATATGAGCCTTTAGATTTCCATTCTTTATATTCTCTATTTTAATCATAATATGTTTAACAAAGTTAATTTTCCTTAGATTCACCAAGAAATCCAATATATACATATCACTCTTCTTCAAATTATGCTTATCCCCTTTTCTCAGAATTATAGATCCGTGCTCCCACAATTCAAGGATCCAAAAAAATTTAGATAGGTTAAAAATATTCGGAGTCTTTACATCTGAAATACCAAGGCACTCCGTAGAATTCACCTTAACAAACCTTCCTTGAAAATATGACAACTTGTGAGAATAAAACTCAGCTTCTCCTTCATATGGGATTCCGATCAAACTAGAAGCCTTGGTATAATATAAGGAATATGTCTTGCCATATCACTTAAAAGAAAATTTTCCTCTACCTTCTTCCTTGAAAAAGATTTCTAACTCATAGAACTCAACCAATAGGTCCAGATACACCGGATCTTGATCTCCTAGTTTCAATACAGAAACACTCTCCCATCCATTCAACTTAATGTTCTTCGAGGTTATAGAATCATACTTAGCAAAGATATTTGGATGTACCAACCTTTCTCTGTAAGTCTTACATTCATAAATTGGCTTGACAGTTGACATATCTTTTGGATATGAGGCTTCGGCAAACATTCAGAGTTAAGGAAACCTGAAAAATTTAGAATGAGCTTTTGTAGGTGGGAAGGGCTTCAACATTCATGATCTTGAGTTTCAATGTGGGACAAACATATGGGGTACATTTATATAGGCAAGTGATGTGACAGTTCAACTTCTGTACTCAATCCAATAGTTGAAAAACCTTCTGATCAAATCTAATGGTTGAGATGACAGCCAGAAGGAAATTTGATAGAATCCGATCTTTTTAGGTTTTTAAGAAAAAAAATTTGGATTCAAGAAAAAAAATGAATACAAAAAATTTAAAACTAGATAGAAATACCAACAAGTAAAAAAATAATTATGAAAATTTTAGAAAGAAAACATACCTTTCAGATTGCTGGGAATATTGTTCATATTAAGGAAAATTATTTTTGAAGAACTTTAGATTCTGAAAATTTTGATTACGAAAACTTCATTATGAAAATTCTAAGTACAAAAATATTCATTACGAAAATTTTAAGTAAACAAAATCTTCACTATGAAAATTTTAAGTACAAAAATTTTAGATTATGAAAAAAATTTAGACAAAAAAAATTTAGACTATGAAAAAATTTGGACTACAAAAAATTTTAGACTATGAAAAATTTTATACTACGAAAAATTTTAGACTAAAAAATTTTAGACTACAAAAAAATTTAGACTACGAAAAATTGTAAACTAAAACAAAAATTAGACTACGAAAAATTTTAGACTATGAAAAATTTTAGACTACTAAAAAAAAATATACTCCCCCTATGAAAAGGAGTTCCTTACTATAAGGATATTGTTTCAACAGGAAGTTAACATGGAAGATTACCTTACAGTTATCATTCCTAGGTTCTCTTTAATGTGTTCAAATATATCATAGGGTAATGATTTTGTGAAAATGTCAGCAAGTTGATCTTGTGTTCTGATAAATTGAATAATGATATCTCCTTTTCCAAATAAAACATTTGAAATCAAAGTTTTTCCAAGAAGAACAACATCACCTATACCAATAATTTCTACCTTAGAATTATCTCTGAAAGTTTCTTTTCGTCCTTTTGTATTGATAATCTTTTCAAAGAAGTTTTTGTTACCAGACATGTTTCGAGAACATCCACTATCCATGTACCAAGTATTTTTGTTGGTACTATCTTTATTTTCCTAAAAATAAGAGAGTTAGACTTTCGGAATCCAAACTTTCTTGAATCCGGAATTCTTAGACAATAAAATTTTGGGTATCCACATTTTTTAGAAAAATGAGATTTATGAAACCCAAGAGATTGCACATTATTTAAAGAACAAATTTTCTTCCAATGCCCACCACTTTGACATTTGGTACAAAAAGGGGCTCTTGATCGAATAAAATATTTGTTTTTGAAAACAGGTTTTCTGTGAGTATAACCTACTCCAGAAGTATTTCCTTGAGGTATGATTTGAGAATACATCTTGTCAAAATTTTCTTTACTAGAAGTAAAGTTTGAAAGAAGTTTCTTAAGGGAATACATTTCATATTTTAGTCTTATGACTAAATTCTTATCCTCATGAATTATTTCCTTAGAGTTGGATTTTTCCTCAAAAACATTTATTTTTTAAATAGAATTATTACAATCTTTAGAAAGTTTTTCCTTTTTAGAATTTACTTCCTCAAGGTCTCTAGAATGTTTTTCTAAGAGCTCATCCTTATCTTCAAGATCTTTTGAGATATCTAAAATATCTTTTATAAGAACTTCTTTTCAAGTATTTTCCTTGTCAAGTGTCTTGGAAATTTTATAATTTTTTTATTCTAACAACTTGGAAAATATAGATACTTCTTCATATGAAGGTATTTCTTCTTTATCTGAAGATGAAGTATCTTAATTAGAAATAATATCTTTAGAATATTAATTCTTATCAAGATATAAATTTGTTAAAGCCTTGACAAAGCATACCTTGGCTATAAGACATGTATTTGGGAAAGAAGTAGTAGCAATGAATATGATATTTTTCTATGTTGATGATTCATATTCAGAATATTAACTTCCTGAAGATTCTCTACAACTAGAACTCCAAGTATCATTTTCCTTAATATGTTTTTTGTGCATGGAACGGTATAACTTCTTCTTGTTTCTTTCTGAATTCCTTTCCTTCTTATCTCTTTTCTTGATTAAGAAACAATCTTGTCTGATATGAGCAGTTATTCTACATGCATAACAAGTAACTTCCCCATATTTCTTCTCTTTTTAGTCTCTCTTATTGAACTTATTTTGATAGTTCTTATGATCTACTATCTTGTTCATTCTCCGATCAAGATTAGCTAACTCATTAACAGATTTTTCTATATCACTAGATTCTGACTGAATATAAAATTTCTTTGACTTTGATCTAGTAAATATTTTTGGAGTCTTCACTTTCATATGTTTAGAAGTAGTTGTAAAAGAAAAACCTCCATTCCCACTCTTCTTCTTAACATTATCCGCATATCTCTTCATTCTAGTATCATGCTGAAGAAGAGTTCCAAATAGCTCATCTAAGGAAATCTGGGTGACTTTCATGTTCTCATCAATTATTGCCCTCTTTGATTCCCATTCATTTGGAATGATGTCTATGATTTTATCTGAAAGTGCCTCATCATACAAACCTTTTTCTCCCATATATTTTAAGATATTCACAATGTTCATAAACCTTTGTTGGACTTTGCTTATGGGTTCTCCATACGGAAAGTTAAAGCCAGATATTTAGCTCTCAACATAGATCTTCTTGTCTCTGTAACTTTAGAAGTTCCAAAATGTGTGACTTCCAATTTCTTCCAGATACTATTTGCAGCTTCACAAGAAGATATTTGACTATAGATGTTCCTATTCATGGAACATAGTAATGTATTTTTGACTCTGAAATTAGCTTGATATTCTGATTTCTCCTGATTAGTAAAGGTTCTCAATTCCTTATCAGGAATCTTAAAGTCTCTTATAAACATTAGGTATTTATCAACTCCAGTGTTAAAAAAAAGTCTTCACCATATCTCTCCAGTACTCATAATCATTTCCATAAAAAATAGGAGGTCTGGTAGGATTTAGATTGTCGATAGAACCAACATTTATTCCTTCCATCTTAACGAAAATATTTCCACACAAGCTTATTAGTAACAAAAGTTTGTAAACAAATATACAAATATCCTAAGCAAGGAAAATATATAACTAGAGTATCTATAAGAAAAATATGAATCCAAACTTGTGAGTCTGGAATTCTGATTCCAAAAAAGTGAAGAAGAAGATGATTTCTCTTCTGAATCTAATCATGAGATTAATTCATATTAAACCAATAATCTGAAACAAATTGTAAGATAAGTCATGGGTATGAGGTAATATCCTCTCATACCAATTGTAGGATTGATTGTATGATAGATATGATATTGATTGTAGTATTGAAATAATGATGTAGATACTCAATATACAAGAGGGGGGGATTGTATACTTTAAAAATACTTAAGGAAATTTTGTATAAAAAAAATTCACAACACCTCTAAGTTCTAGTAACTTTCTTGATTCCGGAAAAGTAGTTTCGAAAATAGGATTCTAGAAATGTGGTTCCAGAAATGAAACCAGTTCAGAAAACTAACTAGATTCTAGAAATTAAACTAGTTCAACAAACTAACTTGATTTCAAAAATGTGATTTCAGAAATGAAACATAACAAAGTTTACGACAACAAAGTTTCTACCTTAAAGCGTATAGAATCCTATTTATCAGATTAAAAGTATAAGAAAGTATAAGATAGTTATACTTTCCTTAACAACATAAATTATAGTTGAAAAAAACTTAAAACAATACAAGTAACAAGTAGTAAATTTACAAGTAACAAGAAGTAAATCTTTTAACCCAAAGAGTAGGGTATCCAACAACCTTGGATAAAGGTTCCTTGATTTATACTTTTAAGAAATTATGTCTTACCCAAATCCAGGTAATCCCTCAATCCAAATATTGGTATCTGTCTTGCTATCCCCACAAGCCCTCGATTTGTTAGGAAATTGGCACCTCTGACTTCATAATCTGAAGTCTATGATTTTAAGGAAATCGAACCTCAACACAAAGAAATTTTGCATGAAGAAAGTCTGAACAAGTTGCTCACACCCAAAAAAGTTGTTCACAACATCTGCACGAAGCACTGAGAGTTGAAAGATCCTCTCTCTCTAAAAACACTTCAATAGCATATAGTGTCTAGAATCATAGAACTGAGTTGGTTCTTTTTGCAACAAGTGTGTTCTGTAAGTTGTGAGCTTGTTCAAATGAGCTCCTATTTATAGGTAGATCTTCAACGGTCAGCTCCCTCCTCCAACGGTCATATTTTCCCTTGAATTTCGGAGGGACATATATATGTTTCACTCAAACAATGGTTAGTTAGTAACTGAATGCACGACATCGCTTTATAACCAAAACATGAGTAAGAAAAAATATAGTTGGTTGAACAAAATCATTTTTTATAATGTAAGGAAAATAGATTTCGGAGTCTAAGAAAAAAATGTAATTCAGAATCGTAAAAAATTAACCTTTGGAGTCTATAATACAAGAATATTCATATTATGTTTCTTAGGAATTCAGAACCTGAATTCTTAAGGAATTCAGATTCTGATCTCATAAAAATTAGGATTCTAAACTTAGAAGGTCTGGAGTCTGAATTTAGAGAATTCAGAACCTGAACTTAGAAAGTTTGGAGTTTGAATTCAGAGCATTCAGAACCTGAACTTTAGAAAGTTCGAATTCTAAATTTATAGAGTTAGGAACCCGAACATTAGAAAGTTTGGAGTCTGAATTCAGAGAGTTCAGAACCTAAATTTGGATCCTGAAAACAGAATTATCTATATCTAAGTATTTATAGGATTCCTAGGTTTTAGATGTGAATCAGATTTTTATACTTAGAGAGAAAATGAGTTAGGTTATACAATGAACAATGAAAAAATGGGTAAGGATAAATTTTCCTTGGGGAAGAAAAATTTTCCTTATCAAGGGAAATCTTAGGGAAAATGAAATTTTCCTTAAGATATGGTGTTTGAGATTTTCAGGGTGTTTGTGATTTTCAAAACATGAAAGAATGTAGTAGTCATAAGAAAATCTTATTGAATCAACAATATCCCTAAACATGAAGGAATGGAAAATTCATAAGGAAAACTTTTTGAATCAACAACATATATATATGAATGATGCATGATACATTTGTCTAGGAAAGAAGCCAAAAAAATCATAATGTTGGAATACAAAAGTACTAAACCCAAGTACAAAAGGAAACAAGTAAAAAACTCCTCAGCATCATAAGCCATAGCTTTGTCCCATGCTATTCAACTCTAGAGGAAATCAAGCACCTGAAGTAGATGGGCACTTAACTTTATCTATACATGCAACAATATAATTTGTTTGGGCCCAAAATCATATCTCAAACAGGGTGTGAGACTAAATCCCAGTAGGTAACCACCACGAGATTTGTGAATAATAGTCAGTGAGTATATATGGCAGGCAATAAGTAAAAAGAGTGTAGTAAAAAAGGAAGTACTCAGCAACACACAATCCATAGTTTCAAAGCATTCAAATACCACGTATCAAGTAAGCAAGAAAATACACAGGTAACCCTCTGGGAAATACTCACAGCCTAACCTATATGGTCCTACCTAGCAGAAAGAAGGCAAGAAACACAACAGGTAACCCTCTGGGAAGTACTCACAGCCTATCCCCTCTAGTCCTACCTAGAAACACAAGCAACCCTTTGGGAAGTACACTCAGTTTAACCCCTCTGATTCAGTTTAAGCGTAGACTCTCTGAGGAAGCCCTCCCCGTCAATCCCTCTTATAGTCTCGTATCTGTACTGAAGGCGCTCTGGGGAAGCACTCAACATCGCATTCCCCCCGTGGTTCACGTCAAGGAACTACATACACTCTGGCCAAGCACTCAACATCAATTCCCCATGTGGTCTTGCATCGTAAGTTATAAAGACACTCTGGAGAATCCCTTACGTTCATCCTCCCTATAGTCTATACACCAGGTTCTCATGGCCCTGTGTATGTCAAGCAAGTACAGTGAAACGTATCAACCAAATTAAACCTCAAAAACTACTTGGCTAGCAGTCTATAGCATAAAAAACATATTAGAGAAATCACACCATCCTACCACTAGGCATGGGAAAGTAAACAGTATCCTAATAGTCAAACTAGACCCTATGGTCAAAACAGGAAATCATGCATGGGAAAAAACTTCCAAATCATAGCAATTAACCCTATTCACATTCAACTATCCTCAAATAAAGCATAAAAGCATAATAGGAAAATAATAGGGCTAAATGGTAAAGGCACAATACCCCATTCATGGGTATTAGATATTTTGCTCAGAAAACCCAAAGTCTTTTTATGGAAAGGCACAAACCACCTACCTCGGCATTAATAGATCAATATACTTGAGTCTCAAGGCTTTAATAACCTTAGAATTCCCAATATCTACAAAAATGTATAAAAAATCAACAGATGATAAGTTGATAAATAGAAGGAATTGGGAAACGAATCTCAAGAAGAAGATATAGCTTACCGAGGAAATCCCAACACAATCGACGACGGCTGAATCGGAGTTTGGATGCTCGGTTGGGGGCTCGGAGAAAGATCATGGCCGAACCCTCACTCTCGGACGAATGAAACCTTGAAGAAGATGTTTTTATCCATTAGACGTGACCCTAGTGCATTTAATAAAAAAAATAAAGTACGCGGTGTGTACTTTATAAGTACACGGTGTGTACTTGCCTTCACCGGCCCCCACATTAAGCGGTCTCCAGGTCACCACACACAGTCATGTGCATGGCCGCTACACGTCCAGCACACTACATGTACTTCAAAAATTTCCAGAAATTCCTCTTTTTCTCAAAAACAACCAGAAAAGGAAAACATACCTAAAAAAAGATCCGGTTTCTTACAAACTTCCCCCTTTAAAAAAATTCATCCCCAAATTTCTTTAGCAAGGAAATGTAGAAGAGGAAACCTCGAATAGCTCTGGCCACTGTGATCGTACGTCTGCCTCCCTCTCCCAAGTCTCTTCCTGTACTCGCTCGTGCTTCCATAGCACTCATACTAGAGGAACAGACCGGCCATAGAGAACCTTCATACTTCGATCGAAAATCCAGATAGGATGCTTCTCAAAAGATGCATCCACTTCCAATTCAACCTCCTCTGGTTGGAAGACATGATATGGGTATGAGAAGTAACGTCGAAGTTGAGAAATGTGGAAGATGTCGTGCATAGCTCGTGTAACGACCCAAAGTTTTTAAATAGAAATTACCTTCTTATAATTATGTCATAAAAAACATGTAAACACAACATAAGTGATAAGTGACCTTTAAACATAAGTTTTTCACTTCTGTGTTTGGAATTTTGAAAATCTGACATACACGGTTGTGTTCAAAATGATTTTTGGAGTCTAATGAAACAAAAATAATTTTCAGTGAATAGTAACGTACCCTTGTGAATAGTAACCTACCCTTATGAATGGTAATATGACCCTTATTAATAGTAAATTATCCAAAATAATAGTAACCTTACCCATGAATAATTAAATAAAATTTAAACATCTTAGAAAGTGATAATTTGACCTTAGTAAACGTTTTGGTATTTTGCAAGTTATAAATAATTAATTATAATTAATTAATTAATTTAAAAGAAATTTTATTTTCTTAAAATGTGTTCATTAATTATCAAATCAATGTCTTATAGTTTTTATATAATTTTATGTGACCCTACGTAATTTTTGAAAGCATTATAAAATCAGTTTTATTTTTAAAAAAACTGTATTTTTCAAGTAAATTATGATTTTAAGTAAATATTAAATTAATAATATGTATAAAATTATTTTTGAAAAATTGACTTCATTTTTGGATTCTATACGTCAAAAAATGGTTAGGGTGAAATTTTGGTATTTTTCTGAAATACTTCAATTTTCAGGTGAATAGTAAAAAAATACAGTTTTTCGCATAATCAGTGTATCCTAATTTGCATCATTAATTATGTAATGATGACATAAATATTATAGAACTTTAGGTTCTGCCAAATTATATTAAATTTCATAAATGGTTCCTTAAAATACAATAAATTCAATTTTCAAACCTAAAAAGAACTTTCTAAAGTCTAAAGTCTAAAGGTGATTTCTTAAAGTGTCTTTTTCTCTTTCTTTCACTTTACTTTTAATAAATTAATTAATTAGAATTATAAAGATTAATTAAAGCCTAAAAATAATTATATTATATTAATATATGATTTACAAAAAAATACTATTACAAGTCTAAATTTTGATATATTATTTTATTTAATATTTTATACTAAAAACACCTCCCTCCTCATGTATAAATAAGCCCTCCCCCTCCCATTGAAAAACCACACCTCTCAAGCTTCAAGAATTGTCTAAACTCTACCCAATCATCTCCCCTATCCCCTCCCCCACGTCCAAGAGCTTATTTTCTCATCAAAAGACCAAGCTTAGTCCCCTTAAGGAGGATTCAAGAGGTAATTTATCTTCCTATTTCCTTTAATTCCCTTTCAATTTCAAGTCCTTTTCTTATTCTCTCCCAACCTATATTTATCCAAATGGTATGCTGACTCTAGTATCACACATATACTAGAATTTTGTGATACTAATGGGATATTATACCATCCAACCCCCTTCTCCTCTTCCTTTTATTTTATAAAAGAAAACGTTGTCTGTAAGGTGTTAATCTATCACCTTCAAGAACGACATGTTTTCTTTTTTCCATTTCTACCTACAGATCTGGTCATGAAACCATTTTTATGGTTGAACCAGAATATTATATATGTATTATGTCCTATTTTAAGTTCTGGAACTAACTTATGTAAATATTACTATATGAGTAAACAAAACAAGTTCATTGTGGTCGAAAAACCACCCAAATTAACCCAAACGATCATCATTAAATTCCTATCTAATGATTCATCCACATGGTATAAAATTTAATTCATAGTAAGATAATTTAAACTTCTGGAATATAATTAATAACATGTAATGTATGTTCTAGATGTTTACCCATGTTCTACACAAACTTCAATTCTTGAATACATGTGGAACGCTCAAGAAAACCATAAAAATGAACATTCCCAAACAATGTTTTTAAACATTATAACTCATCAAAAGGAACATAAAATCACATAATGAAACCATAATGAACCATATTAAATTACACAGGGTTATGGATTTCTAATTAATGAATATAATGTCATTATACAGGACATTAAAGAGAAGGAAGCATTCAGATACAAGGTAAGGGGAAATTCTCGAACCCAACTTTCATCGTTCGAGTTCTTCCTCTTTCACTCCACTTTTGATATGGTTACTCCTTAAAAATATTTTTTTCATCATTATGTTTACTTTTCTGGGATATAAATGGTTGTCACTGGTATTTATTAAAAACCAAATTTTTTTCAAAAAAAACTCTTCTCTCAAGAACATACCTTTTACGGTTCTTGTAACATGTATGTTATTCCCTCATTCTTTTGGGAACCCAATGTTTATGAATGTGTTATTATGAGATGAAACCCATTCCTTTTCATGGGTTCATTATTCTCATTTATTTTATATGTTCATTTTAGCATGCATGATAAATGATAATGTTATGATGTGACGGGTGTGCCCGGAATTATATAGCGTAATATGAATGTTTAAATCTGACGGGTGCGCCCGAAATTATACAACGCTATAATGTCGTGGGTAAAGTGATGAATCTCATGAGTAAATGGGAAATGATGTGTTAAAAAGTTTCTATCTTGTTTCACAAGTATGTGTGGTAGTTAACCACTAAGACATGATGTTTCATTTTTATGCATTGCCACATCTCAAGTCTTATATATGCTTCCTCTCATGTTTATGATCTTTTCCCCATGTTATGATTATGACCACCCCATGTTATATTGTTCTTATCTATCCTCTTACTGTGCATCTAGCTCACCCCTTTTTGATGTATATCCTCAGGTGGATACATGTATTATGGAGAGGACAAGTGCCAATAAGGAGCTAGAGAAGAAGAAATTAAATAAATGTTTATACTTGATGTTGTATTTTTTATGTGTGATCCTAGTTTTCCCAAGACACTAAACCTTTGGATCCTCTATATGTAATACTATTATGTTTTTTATCTTTAAAATGATGTAATACTAATTTAATAAAAGGCTCAGGTCGCTACAGCCCGGTACCTCTGAGGTAAATACAACTGATAGGCAATCGGCCCAACTCTCTCCAAAACCTCAAATGGTCCAACATACCTCAGTGAATGCTTACCCTTTATTCTAATACTCCTGTGCCCCAACCTCCATGTGACATGTAGGAAAACCTAATCTCTGACCTTGAACTCTAGAGGTCATCTTCGCTGATCATCATAAGACTTCTGTCGAGACTATACATTAGCCATCCTTTTCCGAATCAACTCTATCAGCTCTGTGGTCTCCTGGACAAGACGAGGTCCTAGAATAACTGCCTCTCCTACCTCTAGCCAACATAAGGGTGATCGGTATGGCCTACTATACAAACACTCATAAGGTTCCATCTTAATAGTTTCTTGAAAACTATTTTTGTAGGAAAACTCCAAAAGAGGTATATGCTTCTCCCAAGAACCTCCAAAATCCAGGATGCATTCATGAAGCATGTCCTCAAGCACCTGAATTGTACGCTCATACTGGCCATCTGTCTGGGGGTGGTATGTTGTACTCAAATGTACCTGTGTACCCAAAGCTTTCTGAATCCCTTGCCAGACCTGAGAAGTAAAACGGGCATCCATGTCTAAAATGATGGAGTGTGGAACTCCATGTAGATGTATAATCTCGTAGATGTACAGTTGTCCCAGATCATCAACACTGAAAGTCTCATTGATCGGAAAAAAGTGAGCAACCTTTGTGAGTCTATTAATGACAACCCAAACTGCATCATTCCCTCAAGGAAACCTCGGAAAACCTGTCACGAAATCCATCACGACATCATTCCACTTCCACTTGAGAATAGACAACTGTTGTAAAATCCCTACTGGTCGCTGATGATCCGCCTTCACCTGCTGATAGGTGGAAGACCACATGACAAAACCAGCAACATCTCTCTTTATACCTGGCCACCAATACTGATAGTGTAGATCACGATACATCTTGGTGATACCAGGATGAACTGATCAAACTGAGGAATGAAAGTCCCACATCAGCTCCTCATGTATGTCTATCGGCATCCATATGTGCCACTGGAAACACAAGATGTCATCCTTGCCTATGGTTCATCCCAGAATAGGGTCCTCTCCAGACACGATCTCCCATAGTACTAGGCCTTCTGAATATGATAGTTGCCTCATTCACAATCGAACAAGAAGAGTATAGGTAATAACTACAGAAGAAAGAAACATATGCCCATGTCTGTCATGCACCTACAAATGCATCTCAAAGAATAGAGCCATAAGTTGTCACTCACTGTTGGCTTCATGAACTGCCTATATCTAAGTCCTCCTTCTCAATGCATCAGCCACTGCATTGCCTTTCCCAGGCGTATAGTCAAGCTAGAATCCAAAATACTGAAGGTACTCAACCCACCTTCGTTGTCTTAAATTCATATCATGCTGAATGAAGATGTACTTGAGACTCTTGGGGTCATTGAAAACCACAAAATTATCTCCCAGAATATAATGACTCCAATAGTGCAAGGCATGAACAATAACAGCCAACTCGAGATCGTGTGTTGGGTAATTCCTCTCATGTGGACTCAACAGCCAAGACCCATACGCAATGACTCGTTTTCCATGCATAAGTATAGCTCCCAGCCCAATACCTGAAGCGTCAGAGTACACAGTATAGCTCTTTCCTGGCTCTGTAAAGACTAGTATCGGTGCTGAATTCAACCTCCCTTTCATCTCCTAAAAGGCTAAATCACAAGAATATAACCACAAGAACTTTTCACCCTTCTTAGTCAGACCTGTTAGTGGTGCTTCTATGCATGAAAAGTCCAGAATGAAACGTCTATAGTATCCAGCCGGCCCTAGAAAACTCCATACCTCAAATACGTTCTTCAGCTACTCCTAGGAAACTACTTCTCTCACTTTCTATGGGTCTACTGATACTCTTGTATCTGAGATAACATGACATAAGAAGTGAATTTGATCCATCCAAAAGTAGAATTTTGAGAGCTTAACATATAAGTGATGCTCTCTCAGTGTACTCAAAATGATCTCAATATGGGTATCATGGTCATGTTGAGTGTGAGAGTACACCAAGATATCATCCATGATGACCACCAAGAAAGAATCCAAGTATGGATGGAACACTCGGTTCATCAGTGCCATGAAAACAGCAGGCACGTTCATGAGACCGAATGACATAACCACATACTCGTATAGACCATACCTGCTCCAGAAGTCTGTGAGAGGTATATCAGATGGTCTAACATGCAACTGATGATAACCGGATCTCAATTCAATCTTCAAGAACACCCGGGATCCTCGAAGCTGGTCGAAGAGATCATCAATCCTCAGCAAGGGATATCAGTTCTTGACCATCAACTGGTTTAGCTTCCGATAATCCACACAAAGCCTGAGGGTACCATCTTCCTTCTTTGAAAACAGTATAGGTGAACCCCAAGGAGAAGTACTAGGTCAGATGAAACCATTTGCCTCCAACTCCTCCAACTGCCTCTTGAGATCCTGTAACTCTGGTGTAGCCATCCTCTAAGGAGGAATGGACACTGGTGCCTCTCCTAACATGATCTCAAAAGAAAAGTCTACCTCACGCTCCAGAGGAAAACCTGAAAAGTCTAGTGGAAAGACATCTCTGAAACGATCCACCACTGGAGGAAATTCCATCTGTGAAATCCCATGGTCATCCAGATATATACTAGCAATCAGGGTTGTAACTCCTTCTAAACCATGATGCTCAGGTCCCACTCTGCTTTCCTAGACATCCCACTCGCCCTTATGAAGAAATGATCTGCCCTATGGTGATGTGAAACTCACCCTACGACGATAGAAATCGAAGACTACCTAAAAGGGAACTAACCAGTCCATTCCAAGAATGACATCATAGCATGTCTTCTCTAGGACATAGAGGTACCATAAAAAGTGGTACCCACCAACCTCTAGAGGGAAATCATTGCACTTACGTACACTCATCGTTCTATTCCACAACGGTGTGTCTAGTGTCAATATCTCAGTAGAAGAAAAGATGCAAAGCCCAAGGATCTCCACAACAGCAACAGATATAAAGCTATGAGAAGCCCCCCAAATAGAAAAGAGCAGAAGCTAAAACTGAGGCAACTAAGATCGTACCTCGAACTGTAGAAGGTCCAGCATCCTGCTCCTTCTGGGTCTGCTCTACTGCAAAATTCTGACCTGTACCACAGCCCTGTGACCCTGCCTGACCACTTTGAGCTGATCCACCCTGATGTCACTAAAAACTGGGTGACTTTATACCACATCCACGACCTCCACCTCAGCCTGAATGGCCAGAAAAACTTTAGTTCCTAGACTAGTGAGAAACTTGTGGTGCTGCTCCTAAACGAGGAGTCACAGAAGAACCCATGTCACCAGCTTCTGGTGAAAAGATCTGATAGAATCACTAAAGATGACCTATATTACTACAATATCGGCACTCCACTGGGTCCCTCGGGAAATGTGTCCTCATATTCCCGCTCTTCCCACACTGGTAGCACACCACCTGGAAACTAGAAGAAGTGTCTCACCTCCTCAGATCACTGCGCGGAGACTCCTTGTGGTGTTCCTGCTATCAGTAGGAGGGATACTAACTCTAGATGTCAATCTTCCCTGGCTCACAACTCTATAATCCCTCACATTGCACTCAGTGATCAGTTCCTGGTTGACAATAGAATTAATATAGGTCAATCACATGTTGTTCACCTGCGATTGGATGTCGTGCCTCAGACCATCCTCGAACTTCCATGCCAGGAATAACTGATCACCTCCTAAAATAGGTGTGAAACACTAAAGCTTGGTAAAAAGAGAGGAATAATCTATAATCAAAAGAGTACCCTTCTCTAGACTCATAAAATCTTGGCCTCGATCGGCCTTCAAGGTCTCTGGATAGAAGTAGTCATAGAAGACACGATGAAACTCCTCCCAAGTCATAAATTGTTGGTGTCCCATCTGTGAGATTACATCCCACCACCTCTTGGAAGAGTCCTGAAGCATATATGTAGCGAGGTTGACCCTCCCCTCTAGAGGTGTCTCCATATACTCAAAGATCATCAGCATTGCTTCTAGCCATGACTCTGGAGCCTGGGGCACTCCATCCCTTAAGAAAGTGGGAGGATGCTGCTGCCGAAAGACCTGCGTCAATTCTTCCATCGATGGGGTAGGAGGTGGTGCTCCCTGAAGGGTCTGCATCATCCTCAAAAATCCTTCCTTGAACTGTGCATCAGCACCTGCGTCAGGTATAATGGCCGGTGCCAAGACTGGCACAACTGGAGGATCTGTATGTAGTCCCTGATCAGCCATGTCCGATGTCCGATCACTACCGTGCAACTGGCGTACAATCGGAATACGTCTCAGCGGCATGACTCTGTAAGGTCAAACGCACACCTTAGATCAAGATTATCAAGGACTAAAAAATGGAAGTGTAAGAAGGTAACAGAAGAAGGAAAGCATTCAAGTTTTACAAAACAATACAACACGGCATGTATAATTACTACATGGCATGTTCCTTTAAACCTTTCACATGGGCGTGTACTTCTACCAGAACTGGTCATGTAACACCCCAAACACACGGTGTGTTGTCCTTACACATGAAATTTACTTGAGTTCTCCTCCCCTATCTGAATCCTTCTACAAGGATAAGCCACATGATTCTCCTTAGAACGAGTGTACATGGGGTGTTTGTGCCAGACACGGTGTGCACTAGATGAGCCTCATAGACCCGTATTGTTCATGAAATAGTCAGATACTTGGCTGACACTACACGGTGTGTTTCATATGGATACATCTTGTACTTGGAAAGATAACACCAACCTGTGTTGTTAGTTACACGACCGGATTCCAATATTACACTACACATCATGTTCTGAACTAACACGGCGTGTATAATCTAAGATTTATCTGTCCATGTTGTTAGTCACATGGGTGGACACAGGGTCAAACCCACACATCATGTAAAACTGGAACATGGTATGTTCCCACATGAACTTCCCTATCCTTTGTCTCTGTCCACACAGCCTATGACATGGTTAGAGACTACACAGTGTGTATATAAGGTACACGGTCTGTACTTAAGAAAACCAGTTTCTTCCTGAACAGAATAACACAGGGCATGTAGTCAAAACTAGACGGTGCGTATTCTGAGTTTTTTCGGACAGTAAGCCTCAAAAACTACTCCAAAGCCCAGAAAAACACTAAAAAAACACCAAAGTTCCAAATTCCGATCCGTGAGTGCCCATACTCCCTGTGAATGAAATCTTGGCATCTTATACAAGTTATAGCAAGAAAAAAAAAGGCAATGATCCACCAAATTCAGGTCCATGAGGGCCCATAACACCTCATGAACCAAAGATTGGCGTTCATTCAAACAAAACCTCAAACAAACAATACCCTATCAAACAAAATCTATTTTTATCATGACATCTATCACAAAAGCATGCATATCTTCCACAAAACCTATCACAACAACATTCAATTTCTAATGCACCCTATATGGCATAGCAAGTATGCATGACATGTGATTTCTAGCAAGTGGCTATATGATATGTGAGATGGAATACCCTCATTTCATCGGGTTTAAATAGAAATAGAACCTTAACAACATCATCAATAATGGAACAAAACATGTGAATCACTCAAGGTCAAATAAAATCAACTGTAATAATTGCAAAACCATAAAAATTGCAATTAAACGAGGTAGATTAGCTTTTCCATGTACACGGGTCAGCTACTCCCGATCACATCTTATTACCAAGTACCTATTATTTCCTATCCCTGACTATACTCTCCAAACAGTAAGTCAAAGAAAAGAAACTCCTTTGATACCACTTTGTAACATCACTACTAGAAAAGGGGGCATTGGAGCCCCCCAGACTCGGGCGACCGCCATTGGCGGTCGCTATAGCTAACCATTAGCGACCGCCAATGGCGGTCGCTAACCTGCATAAAAAAATTTGGGGGGTTTCTGCCCCCCCCCCCCCCGCACCCTCGATCTCCCTCCGCCCTAAACCCCTCCCTCCCTCGCCGCCCTCCCTCGCCTCCCTCCCCTCCCCCGTCGCCCAGCCTCCCCCGCCGCCCGGCCTCCCCCGCCGCCCGGCCTCCCCCGCCGCCCGGCCTCCCCCGCCGCCCGGCCTCCCCCGCCGCCCGGCCTCCCCCGCCGCCCGGCCTCCCCCGCCGCCCGGCCTCCCCAGTCGCCCGGCCTCCCCCGCCGCCCGCCCTCCCCCACCGCCCGACCTCCCCCTCCGCCTGCCCTCCCCCGCCGCCTGCCATCTGGCCTCCGGCCGCCGCCCTCCGCCCTCGGGCCTCCGGCCGCCGCCCTCGGGCCTCCGGCCGCCGCCCTCGGGCCTCCGGCCGCCGCCCTTCGGCCTCTCGGCCCTCCCCCCCCCCCCCACCCCGGACGGCACCCGCACCCCGGACAGCCCCCCGCGCGCACTCCGGACCGCCCCCCGCACCCCGGACGCCTCCCCGCACCCCAGACAGCACCCCCCTTGCGCACTCCGGACCGCCCCCCGCACCCCGGACGCCTCCCCGCACCCCGGACAGCCCCCTCCCCCCCCCCCCCCCCCGCGCACTCTGGACCTCCCCCCGCACCCCGGACGCCTCCCCGCACCCCGGACGCCTCCCCGCACCCCGGACAGCCCCCCCCCCCCCCCCCCCGCACTCGGACACCCCCCTCCGAACCCGGACATCCCCCCCGCACCCCGGATAGCCCCCCCCCCCCCCCCCCCCGCACTCAGACACCCCCCCTCCGAACCCGGACAGCCCCCCCGCACCCCGGACAGGCCCCCCGCACCCCGGACACCCCACCCCGCACCCCCGACAGCCCCCCTGCACCCCAGACAACCCCCCCTCCCCCGCACCCCGAACACCCCTGCCCGCACCCCTGACAGGCCCCCGACACCCCTCCCCGCACCTCGGACAGCCCCCCCCCCCCCCCTCGCTGCCCGTCCCCCGTCCCCTCACCGCCTCCTCTCCTCCAGCTCCCCCCCCCCCCCCCGCCGCCACCGCCCGTCCCCTCCCTTGCCGCACCGCCTTTGGCTCCGGCTCCCCTTCGCTGCCTCCTCTCCCTCGCAGCACCGCCTTCGGCTCCCCTCCCTTTCAGGTTTGTAGCTCAATCAGGTAACATGAGCTTTCAGTTACATTATTATTTTATCAATGGTTCATAAACAAATGGTTAATATTTATTTTGAATATAGTTGATTTGAAAAATGTAAATGTAATAAGTATTGTGTAAATGTTTGTTATACAGATATTATTATGGATAAGAGTTGGATTGATCTTCCAAATCGAACGTCTAGGGAATATTTCAATGGCATTATGCAGTTTATTGACTTCACGAGAGGATTTGAAAGTGACTATATTAGTTGTCCATGTAGAAAATGTGCTAACAGATATCAATTCACACGAGATACTATGAGGGAGCACCTTTTCTTTAATGGATTTCTGAAAAATTATAAGAGTTGGACTCGTCATGGAGAAGAATATGTTCGTTGTCAAAATACAGATGCAGCTCAAATGGATGTTTATGCAAGGATGACTGATCCAATGCATGAAATGCTTACTGAAATGGTACGTGGGTTTGATCCTGAAGGCATTGACATCCAGAATCTTGAGACCGGTGAGATAAATCTTCGCTCTGGTGCAGATCGTGATTCGAGGAGGTTTTATGAAGTACTTGATGATGCGAAAACAGAATTATATCCTGGATGTACTTCTTACAATAAACTGTCGTTTATCGTGGAGTTGTTGCATTTGAAGACTTTGAATAATTGGTCAGACACATCATTCGACATGCTTTTGGTTTTATTGAAAAAAGTTCTTCCTGTCGACGCTAAGATTCCTAAGTCGTATTACTATGCTCGTAAGTTGACAGAGAACTTAGGTTTTACATATGAGACAATAGATGCATGTGCAAACAACTGTATGTTGTTTAGAAATGAAACTTCTCATTTGGATATTTGTACGGTTTGTGGCGCTTCCAGGTGGAAAGAGAACAGGGGAAATAAGACTCATCAAAGTCAGATTGCGATACAGGGGAAACTGATTGCCGTAAAGCAAATGCGTTACTTTCCCCTTAAAACGAGGTTGAAAAGATTTTTTATGTCATCTAAAGTTTCTAATTTAATGAGATGGCATGCAGAAAGAGTTCATGAAAGTGACATGTTAACCCACCCGGAAGACTCTCATGCATGGAAGGATTTTGATAAGAGACATCCCGACTTTGCTAAAGATGTTCGTAATGTTCGATTGGGATTGGCAGCAGATGGTTTCAATCCATTCAAGTCTATGGTTGGTGCAACTCATAGCACATGGCCCGTGGTGTTGGTTCCATATAATCTTCCTCCGTGGCTTTGTATGAAGCAACAATTTATATTACTTTACACTCTTATTGATGGACCTAAAAGTCCGGGGGATAAGATTGATGTTTACCTTCAGCCATTGATTGATGAGTTGAATGAATTTTGGGGCGATGGTGTGATGACTTATGACTGCGAAATGAATGAAATGTTCAAACTGCATGCTGCTTTATTGTGGACAATCAATGACTTCCCAGCTTATGCAAATTTATCAGGCTGGAGTACGAAAGGGGAATTTGCTTGCCCTTGTTGCAATAAAAGTAAAAAATC
Source organism: Viscum album (assembly GCA_963277665.1). Lineage (NCBI taxonomy): Eukaryota > Viridiplantae > Streptophyta > Magnoliopsida > Santalales > Viscaceae > Viscum > Viscum album. The sequence goes on from OY728127.1 coordinate 325,604,466, forward strand.
TGTATGGCTTAAACATTCCAAAAAATGTGCATACATGGGTCACAGGCGTTTTCTCCCTCCCCAGCATAGGTTCAGAAAGGACAGAGTGGCATTTGATGGTTCTAGAGAGTTCAGCCCAGCACCAAAGATCATGACAGGAGTCGAAATGTTATCGCAGATTGAGGAAGAAAACATCCGCACGGTATATGAAATTCAAGATTTGGATGTCATGCACATTGAAAAAAATGTTTGTGATAACATATTGTGGACCATTTTAGGTGTCAGTGGAAAGTCAAAGGACCATGTTAATGCACGCCGTGATTTGGAAGAAATGGGTTTAAGGAAACAGTTGCATTTACAGTTAGCTGAGGGAAACAAGGCATATATGCCTGCTGCACAGTATTCGATGACTACAGAGGAGAAAGAGACATTTCTTTCCATTTTGAAGATGGTCAAGGTGCCTGATGGTTACTCTTCTAATATTTCAAAGTGTGTGAATCTGACGAGCAAGACATTGCAAGGGTTGAAAAGTCATGATAATCACATATTACTTCAGCAGTTGATTCCAATCGCAATTTGTGATTGTTTATCCCCCAATTTTGTTCAGCCCTTGATTGAGATGAGTAATTTTTTTAGACAGCTTTGTTTAAGAAATCAACGAATGAGTGATTTAAAAAGTTTGCCGGACCGAATTGTACTTACGCTTTGTCACTTTGAGAAACTTTTCCCCCCCTCATTTTTCGATGTTATGGTCCACTTGACAGTGCACCTAACTGATGAAGTAATGGCTGCTGGTCCAGTGCAATTCAGGTGGATGTATCCTATTGAACGGTATTTGAGTACATTGAAAAGATTTGTACGCAACAGAGCTCGTCCAGAGGCATCAATAGCCAATGGTTATTTGATGGATGAGTGTACTACCTTTTGTGCAGAATATCTTACGGATGTTGAAACAAAATTAGATAAGCCCTCTCAGATTCATGATGGTCCAGTTGGAGAAGGAACCACATTTGATATGGATAACATTGAGTGGATACAAGCACATTGATATATCTTGTTCAATACTCCATCAGTTGCACCATTAATTCAGTAAGTATCTTATCAATGTGCTTGTATAACTTTTACATGTTTTCTTTGCATAAGTTGATCTTTTAAACATCGCGTAATCATTTGCAGGAAACACATTAATGAGATAAAAGAAGAGATTCATCGTGCGACTAAGTTGCAAATTCAACAATCTCATTATGCGGCATTTCATGATTGGTTCAAGGATTATGTATGTATAAATTGATTTTCATTATGAGTGAAGTATTAAACTAATTCTTTCTGCATATATCAGTATTGTTTTTTATAAATTATGTAGGTTCGTAAGCTGAGGGAGTTAGGGGACCCCACGCTACCTGAAGTATTTATCCAACTGGCTGAGGGTCCATCTATAACGGCTCGTCGTTATAAAGCTATTGATGCTAATGGTTTTCGATTTCGCATTAAAGATGTTGACGACAAACGAGCAACACAAAACAGTGGCATCGGTTGTCCCTTTGTCGATTCTGGTTATTACTATGGTCAATTGATAGACATCATTGAAGTTGTATACACACATGGTTTGAAGTACATATTGTTAAAGTGTAATTGGGTTGATCCAGTGCGTGGATGTAAAGTCGATCAATATCAGTTTTCATTGGTGAATTTTAACTATATGTTATACAGAAATAATGAACGAGTTGAGAATGAACCTTTCATTTTGACATCACAAGCGGAACAAGTATTCTTCGTTACTTTGCCTTCGGATCCAAGTTGGAAAGTTGTTGTCAAAATGTCTCGGCGAGGAGTGTTTTTATTTGAAGAAGATGAACCCGAGACTGTTCTGTTTGTTTACCAACAACTTGATCAACATATCGTAGTTTAATGTGAAGAAGATATTTATTGGGTCAGAGCGGCTGTTGAAGGAGAAACGGTCGATTTGCATTCTTAATGAAAGGTATAATTGTTTTCCCGCTATTCAGTAGAATATCCTAGGATATCATAAATTATCTAATCATTTTATAAATCCTTATAAGTTTTAATCCTCACTTTTTTAAGTTAATTCAGTCATAAATATTTAGGTTGATTAACTTTCTGATTTTTTAAAATTCATTCACAACTAACTATTCAATCCATTTTTTGTTTGATTAACAGTTGTACAAGTTTGATTTATTAAGAACAATCCAATTTATCTTTTAAACACTTTGGACTCATTACTGATATTTTGTATGACTGCAGACATGTCGGGGGAAGAGGCAGAAAATCCACATCATCCATCTGAGGCATCTACGTCTCAGGGTCGAGGTATGTTTGAATGTCATTGTCTATATTTTTTATGTAATTGACATATATATATATATATATATATAACATTTGTCAATTTATATATAAAATTGTTTTCAACAGGATCAGACTCGGCTGCTTCTTCCTCTCACAGGAGAGGCCCTGGTCGTGGCATATTATCATGGAATTCCGACACGACGATAGATGTTTCATTTGATGAGGTATTTCATCCCATGGGACCGAATGCCCCGGCATTTATTCGTCAGCTGGGTCATATCATACGTGACCCACATCGATTTCCATTGACCACGCGTGATTGGGCTTCTATCCCTCAGGACACATTAGATCGTCTATGGAGGGAGGTTCAGGTAAGAAAATAATTTTACTTTATTTTCTATTTATAAATAATACTAATATGTTTGATTATTTTCATTATAGAAAAATTTGAAAGTATGCCCTGAAGAGTTTCGGCCCATGTGTATGAGCAAATTCCGTAAGCTGTGGAAAGATTATAAAGGCAAAGTGAAGAGGGACCACTGGGTACCAAATGTGGGTGCCCTTGACATTTTGGAAAAAGTCCCGAGAGGTGTCCTCCCGGCTCAGTGGCGTGACTTGGTTACATATTGGTCTACTGAGGGTGTTGTGGTTTGTATATTAATTATTTTGCTGTATATATATTTTCAAGAATATGTGATTTGTTTGAAATTTGAATGAATTGAATGTAGGAGGTGTCAACACGCCATTCGGAGAATCGAGCGTTGCAGGGACCAGCTCATAGGCTCGGGACTCGTCACGTGTCTCAGATCCGACATGAGGTATATATTATTCATTTTTTAATTTATTAATTAATATGGTTTTGTGTTTATATTCTTTTAATATAAAGTTGCGAGGGCAAGGTGCAGCAACTGATAAAATGTCGGTGTGGATAAGGACTCGTGATCGCAATGATCCAGAGGTTGCAGCATTGATAGTAAGTGTCTGTACTTACCAATAATTACATAAATCTATATATTAACATATATATATTTATATATATTTAAATATTTCACAGGATCAATTTGAAGCTGAGTTAGAACATCTGCCAGAGGACCAGCGACAGCTTCCCATGCGACGGGATGAGAACTTTCATCGCATTATTGGTCGGGATGGGCATGGCTATAGTTTGACCTATGGAGCAGGGATTCCTCGTTCTGTAGTGTCACGCGCTGCGGTTGTCGGTCCTGCTGTTGCTCATATGACACAACAGATGTCAGATTTTGAGGCACGGCTGCGCGCTTCCGATGAGACAAATGCGCAATTGACAGCTGAGGTTAGAGCACTGCGGGAATCTGTGCGTCGAGCTGATGGTACAGGGGATCATACGACGCAGGTATATACTGTATTTATTTATTTAATTTAAATTATTTTTGTTATTAAAATATTTATAATTTTTATTTGTTGTAGGCACCTGGCCCACCAGAAGGAGGTAGCAGTGATGGCAACGCGTGACGCACCATATATTCACGAGATATGTTTTTTGTTTTTACTGGTAGGGTTGACATTGATGTACTGTATTTATTCATTTAAGTAATGCATTATTACCATCCATGGTGGTCTTTTAAATATTTTATACACATATTGAGTTTTTGATCAGATAATCTTGAATGATTCTGCATTTGAAAAAGTCGAACTAATTCCAACAGATCAATAAATCTGATATTATAGATTATGTATTATCCAATATATTTTTTATAAATTTTTGTATGGTATCGATAAAAGAAATATGTATTAATTAGATGTTATCACATTTATTTTTCACTTTTGTAATCAATGGGATGGCCTTTGCACCCCCGGAGAGCCCCCCGCACCCCCGTACAGGCCCCCGCACCCCCGTACAGCCCCCCCCCCCCCCCCGTACAGCCCCCTGCACCCCCGTACAGCCCCCCCGCACCCCCGTACAGCCCCCAGCACCCACGTACTACCCCCCGCCACCCCCGTACAGGCCCCCGCCACCCCCGTACAGCCCCCTGCCACCCCCGTACCCCCCCCCCCCCCCCGCACCCCCGTACAGCCCCCCGCACCCCCGTACAGCCCCCCCGCACCCCCGTACAGCCCCCCGCACCCCCGTACCGCCCCCCGCCACCCCCGTACAGCCCCCCCGCACCCCCGTACAGGCCCCCGCCACCCCCGTACAGCCCCCTGCCACCCCCGTACAGCCCCCCCCCCCCCCCGCACCCTCGTACAGCCCCCCCGCACCCCCGTACAGCCCCCCCCCCCCCCCCCCGCACCCCCATACAGCCCCCCGCATCCCCGTACAGCCCCCCCCCCCCCACCCTGCACCCCCGTACAGCCCCCCGCACCCTCGTACTGCCCCCGCCACCCCCGTACAGCCCCCCGCCACCCCCGTACAGCCCCCCGCACCCCCATACAGCCCCCCCCCCCCCCCCCGCACCCCCGTACAGCCCCCTGCACCCCCGTACAGCCCCCTCGCAACCCCGTACAGCCCCCCGCACCCCCGTACTGCCCCCCGCCACCCCCGTCCAGCCCCCCGCCACCCCCGTACAGCCCCCCGCACCCCCGTACAGCCCCCCTCCCCCCCCCGCACCCCCGTACAGCCTCCCGCACCCCCGTACAGCCCCCCCCCCCCCCCCCCCCGCACCCCCGTACAACCCCCCGCACCCCCGTACTGCCCCCCGCCACCCCCGTACAGGCCCCCACCACCCCCGTACAGCCCCCCGCACCCCCGTACAGCCACCCCCCCCCCCCCCCCGCACCCCCGTACAGCCCCCCGCACCCCCGTACAGCCCCCCCGCACCCCCGTACACCCCCCGCACCCCCGTACTGCCCCCTGCCACCCCCGTACAGCCCCCCGCCACCCCCGTACAGCCCCCCGCCACCCCCGTACAGCCCCCCGACACCCCCGTACAGCCCCCTGACACCCCCATACAACCCCCTGCACCCCCGTACAGCCCCCCGCCACCCCCGTACAGCCCCCCGCACCCCTGTACAGCCCCCCGATTGTGTCGTTTTCAGCAGCGCGGCGCGCGCTGAAATGGCGCGTTGGGGGGTCAAAACCACCCGAACGACCTCCGAATGCCACGAAACCGTACGACAACATCTGGGGCATGAATTGTGAAATGGTCGGCCAGACGGCACCTCATTCGGAGGTGCCGTGTGACCGCGGCGGCCGGAAACGCGTTTCCGGCGCCATAAAACACCAAAACGGCGTGTGACGGTCCCATTCGGAAAAAACGTGCTCCGAACGACCTGAAACCGCACGGAAACGATAGAAATATTATTCCTGAGATGCAGGAGGAGGCCGCACGTCCATCGGACGTGCGTTGCGCGAGGCACGTCCGATTGTGTCGTTTTCAGCAGCGTGGCGCGCGCTGAAATGGCACGTTGGGGGGTCAAAACCACCCGAAAGACCTTCGAATGCCACAAAACCGTACGACAACATCTGGGGCGTAAATTGTGAAATGGTCGGCCAGAAGGCACCTCATTCGGAGGTGCCGTGTGACCGCGGCGGCCGGAAACGTGTTTCTGGCGCCCTAAAACACCAAAACGGCGTGCGGCGGTCCAATTCGGAGAAAACGTGCTCCGAACGACCTGAAACCGCATGGGAACGATAGAAATATTATTCCTGAGAAGCTGGAGGAGGCCGCACGTCCATCGGACGTGCGGTGCGCGCGACACGTCTGATTGTGTCGTTTTCAGCAGCGCGGCGCGCGCTGAAATGGCGCGTTGGGGGGTCAAAACCACCCGAACGACCTCCGAATGCCACGAAACCGTACGACAACATCCGGGGCGTGAATTGTAAAATGGTCGGCCAGACGGCACCTCATTCGGAGGTGCCGTGTGACCGCGGAGGCCAGAAACGCGTTTCCGGCGCCATAAAACACCAAAACGGCGTGCGGCGGTCCCATTCGGAGCAAACGTGCTCCGAACGACCTGAAACCGCATGGTAACGATAGAAATATTATTCCTGAGATGCAGGAGGAGGCCGCACATCCATCGGACGTGCGGTGCGTGCGGTACGTCCGATTGTGTCGTTTTCAGCAGCTCGGCGCGCGCTGAAATGGCGCGTTGGGGGGTCAAAACCACCCGAACGACCTCCGAATGCCACGAAACCGTACGAAAACATCCGGGGTGTGAATTGTGAAATGTTCGGCCAGACGGCACCTCATTCGGAGGTTCCGTGTGACCACGGCGGCCGGAAACGCGTTTCCGGCGCCCTAAAACACCAAAACGGCGTGCGGCGGTCCAATTCGGAGCAAACGTGCTCCGAACGACCTGAAACCGCACGAGAATGATATAAATATTATTCCTGAGATGCAGGAGGAGGCCGCACGTCCATCGGACGTGCGGTGCGTGCGGCACATCCGATTGTGTCGTTTTCAGCAGCGCGGCGCGCGCTGAAATGGCGCGTTGGGGGGTCAAAACCATCCGAACGACCTCCGAATGCCACGAAACCGTACGACAACATCCAGGGCGTGAATTGTGAAATGGTCGGCCAGACGGCACCTCATTCGGAGGTGCCGTTTGACCATGGCGGCCGGAAACGCGTTTCTGGCGCCATTAAACACCAAAACGGCGTGCGGCGGTCCAATTCGGAGCAAACGTGCTCCGAACGACCTGAAACCGCACAGGAACGATAGAAATATTATTCCTGAGATGCAGGAGGAGGCCGCACGTCCATCGGACGTGCGGTGCGCGCGGCACGTCCGATTGTGTCGTTTTCAGCAGCGCGGCGCGCGCTGAAATGGCGCGTTGGGGGGTCAAAACCACCCGAACGACCTCCGAATACCACGAAACCGTACGAAAACATCCGGGGCGTGAATTTTGAAATGGTCGGCCAGACGGAACCTCATTCGGAGGTGCCGTTTGACCGCGGCGGCCGGAAACGCGTTTCCGGCGCCATAAAACACCAAAACGGCGTGCGGCGGTCCCATTCAGAGCAAACGTGCTCCGAACGACCTGAAACCGCACGAGAATGATAGAAATATTATTCCTGAGATGCAGGAGGAGGCCGCACGTCCATCGGACGTGCGGTGCGCGCGGCACGTCCGATTGTGTCGTTTTCAGCAGCGCGGCGCGCGCTGAAATGGCGTGTTGGGGGGTCAAAACCACCCGAACGACCTTCGAATGCCACGAAACCGTACGACAACATCCGGGGCGTTAATTGTGAAATGGTCGGCCAGACGGCACCTCATTCAAAGGTGACGTTTGACCGCGGCGGCCGGAAACGCGTTTCCGGCGCCATAGAACACCAAAACGGCGTGCGGCGGTCCAATTCGGAGAAAACGTGCTCCGAACGACCTGAAACCGCACTGGAACGATAGAAATATTATTCCTGAGATGCAGGAGGAGGCCGCACGTCCATCGGACGTGCGGTGCGCGCGGCACGTCCGATTGTGTCGTTTTCAGCAGCGCGGCGCGCGCTGAAATGGCGCGTTGGGGGGTCAAAACCACCCGAACGACCTCCGAATGCCACGAAACCGTACGACAATATCCGGGGCGTGAATTGTGAAATGGTCGGCCAGATGGCAGCTCATTCAAAGGTGTCGTTTGACCGCGGCGGCCGGAAACGCGTTTCCGGCGCCAAAAAACACCAAAACGGCGTGCGGCGGTCCAATTCGGAGCAAACGTGCTCCAAACGACCTGAAACCGCACGGGAACGATAGAAATATTATTCCTGAGATGCAGGAGGAGGCCGCACGTCCATCGGACGTGCGGTGCGCGCGGCACGTCCGATTGTGTCGTTTTCAGCAGCGCGGCGCGCGCTGAAATGGCGCGTTGGGGGGTCAAAACCACCCGAACGACCTCTGAATGCCACGAAACCGTACGACAACATCCGGGACGTGAATTGTGAAATGTTCGGCCAGACGGCACCTCATTCGGAGGTTCCGTGTGACCGCGGCGGCCGGAAATGCGTTTCAGGCGCCCTAAAACACCAAAACGGCGTGCGGCGGTCCAATTCGGAGAAAACATGCTCCGAACGACCTGAAACCACACGGGAACGATAGAAATATTATTCCTGAGATGCAGGAGGAGGCCGCACGTCCATCGGACGTGCGATGCGCGCGGCACGTCCGATTGTGTCGTTTTCAGCCGCGCGGCGCGCGCTGAAATGGCGCGTTGGGGGGTCAAAACCACCCGAACGACCTCTGAATGCCACGAAACCATACTACAACATCCGGGGCGTGAATTGTGAAATGGTCGGCCAGAAGACACCTCATTCGGAGGTGCCGTGTGACCGCGGCGGCCGGAAAAGCGTTTCCGGCGCCCTAAAACCCCAAAACGGCGTGCGGCGGTCCCATTCGGAGCAAACGTGCTCCGAACGACCTGAAACCGCACGGGAATGATAGAAATATTATTCCTGAGATGAAGGAGGAGGCCTCACGTCAATTGGACGTGCGGTGCGCGCGGCACGTCCGATTGTGTCGTTTTCAGCAGCGCGGCGCGCGCTGAAATGGCGCGTTGGGGGGTCAAAACCACCCGAACGACCTCCGAATGCCACGAAACCGTACGACAACATCCGGGGCGTGAATTTTGAAATGGTCAGCCAGACGGCACCTCATTCGGAGGTGCCGTGTGACCGCGGCGGCCGGAAACGTGTTTCTGGAGCCCTAAAACACCAAAACGGCGTGCGGCGGTCCAATTCGGAGCAAACATGCTCCGAACGACCTGAAACCGCACATGAACGATAGAAATATTATTCCTGAGATGCAGGAGGAGGCTTCACGTCCATCGGACGTGCGGTACGCGCGGCACGTCCGATTGTGTCGTTTTCAGCAGCGCGGCGCGCGCTGAAATGGCGCGTTGGGGGGTCAAAACCACCCGAACGACTTCTGAATGCCACGAAACCGTACAACAACATCCGGGGCGTGAATTTTGAAATGGTCGGCCAGACGACACCTCATTCGGAGGTGCCGTGTGACCGCGGCGGCCGGAAACGCGTTTCTGGCGCCCTAAAACACCAAAACGGTGTGCGGCGGTCCAATTCGGAGTAAACATGCTCCGAACAACCTGAAACCGCACGGGAACAATAGAAATATTATTCCTGAGATGCAGGAGGAGGCCGCACATCCATCGGACGTGCGGTGCGCGCGACACATCCGATTGTGTCGTTTTCAGCAGCGCGGCGCGCGCTGAAATGGCGCGTTGGGGGGTAAAAACCACCCGAACGACCTCCGAATGCCACGAAACCGTACGACAACATCCGGGGCGTGAATTTTGAAATGGTCGGCCAGACGGCACCTCATTCGGAGGTGCCGTGTGACCGCGGCGGCCGGAAACGCGTTTCCGGCGCCATAAAACACCAAAACGGCGTGCGGCGGTCCCATTCGGAGCAAACGTGCTCCGAACGACCTGAAATGAGATTATTTCTTGAATCGAAGTTTTTTAATTATTATAGCACAATGATTTGATATTATATATATATTAAATATATATTAAAACGTTTAAAATATATTATATATATATATATATTTAAAATATTGTATTTAATAGTATATATATGAATATTTATATATTTATATATTTATATTCAATTCAATAAAAAAAATTTAAATTTTTTTTTTTAGAATAGCGACCGCCAATGGCGGTCGCTAGTACCCTTATTTACAGTAGTGCATCCTGGTTCTAGAATCCACCCAGAGGCGCCCAATACCCGGTTGATCACATGGCCTCAAGTGCATTTCCCCGAATACCAGAGGCTACTGACTAGTAGCGAGGGCGTTGGGTGTGATAGTGGAGAAACTATTCCCTCATTGGCAGAGTAACATGGCATAAGAAAACAATATCAAAAGCGGAAGCAGGAATAATCCATACAAAAGTAAACAGCAGAATACTGGAAAATAATAAATTGGAGCACACATATATATATGAATAATTCATGATACATATGTCTAGGAAATTATCCAAACAAATCACAATGCTGGAATACAGCAGTACTAAACCCAAGTACAAAAGAAAACAAGTAAACAAATCCTCAGCATCACAAGCCATAAATTGGTCCTATGCTCTCCAGCTCTACAGTAAATCAAGAACCTGAAGTAGAAGGGCGCTTGCCCTTATTTATATCTACAATAATATAATCTGTTTGGGTCCAAAAGCAAATCCCAAATAGGGTGTGATACTAAATCCCAGTAGGAAACCACCATGAGATCTATTCCTAACAGTCAGTGAGTATACATGGGAGGAAATAAGTAAAAACAGTGCAGTAAACAAGGAAGTACTCAGCAGCACACAATCCAGAGTTTCAAAGCATTCAAATACCATGTATCAAGTAAGCAATAAAACACACAGGTATCCCTCTGGGAAGTACTCACAGCCTAACCCCTCTGGTCCTACCTTACAGCAAGCAAGCAAGCAAGCAACACAACAGGTTACCCTCTGGGAAGTACTCATAGCCTATCCCCTCTGGTCCTACCTAGAAACACAAGAAACCCTATGGGTAGTACACTCAGTCTAACCACTCTGATTCAGCTTAAGCATAGACTCTCTGAGGAAGCACTCAACGGCAATTCCCCCAATAGTCCCGTATCGATACTAAAGGCGCTCTGGGGAAGCACTCAACGTCACATTCCCCATGTGGCACACATTTAGAAATTAAAAAAACTCTGGGGAAGCACTCAACGTCAATTCCCCCTATGGTCTCACATCATAAGTTATAAAGAAACTCTGGAGAAGCCCTTACGTCCATCCTCCCTATGGTCTATACACTAGGTTCTCATGGCCCTGTGTTTTTCAAGAAAGTACAGCGAAGCGTATCGGCCAAAGTAAACCCCAAGAACTACTTGGATATCAGTCTACAGTATAACAACATATCAGAACAATCACACCATCCTACAAATAGAAATGGGAAAGTAAACAGCAGCCTAACAGGAAAACTAGACCCTGCAGTCAAAACAGGCAATCATGCATGGGAAAAAACTTCCAAAGCATAACAATTAAACCTATTCACATTCAATTATCATAAACTCAAGCATACAAGCATAGAAAGAAAAATAATAGGGCTAAAATTTTAAATGTGCAATACCCTGTTCATGGGTATTGGTGATTTTGCACAGAAAACTCAAAGACTTTTTACGGAAAGGCACAAACCACCTACCTCGGCGTTGGGAGATCGATATACTTGAGTCTCAAGGCTTGAATCACTTTAGAATGCTGAATATCTACAAAAATTTCTAAAATGTTCAATGGATGATAACTTGAGAAAGAGAAGGAATTGGGAAATGAAGCTAAAGCAGAAGAGAGAGCTTACCGAGGCGATCCCAACACAATCGATGGGCTGTGAAGTGTCCAACTTTGGTTTTGATTTTGGATGGTTTTAAAGAACACTAAGAAACCTAAGTGAATTCAAATCAATGAAAATGGGTTGATCTTAGGATTATGCTCAGGGGGTATTGAATGAATTTTACTTCTTTAGACAATTTTGGTTTTATTAATTCTTAATGAATCCATTCTTCAAAAATAACACCACCTTCATCATTTTCTGGATTGGTGCTTACTAAACACAATTACTAATCCCTTATACACTTAGAGAACCAAATTCATGATGTCTCCAAGGTATATGGTCATTTATTACTTGAGTTTATCTTGCTCAAACACAGTGAATATGAAGAGTATAAAATATTGAGTAATAGAAGTCTTAAATTAATTAGCCAATTAACAACAATTCATTCATAAAATAACATTCAATCCAGCCTTTTCATCCTCATATGATCAACTCATTAAAGTTTTATCCCTCCATTTATGTTATACTCTCAATGGTGGGAGGAAGATGGATAAAAATAATTGGATTGAAGAAATTAAAACCACAGAAATAACAAGCACTCCTTCGTGTGTGTGAATGAAATTCTCACCTATGTGTGAACTAATTCACAACAACACAGAGATATCACTGTGATTTGTGATAATAAATTTTTAATAAAATAAATGTAAAATATAGAAGAGAAATAATTTGATTAAGAACATAAATATACAAAAAATAAACTTACATGGAAATGGAAAACATTACAAAAGAAATTTGGAAGCATAATCTTACAATGAAACAAGCAACACAAGATGATAAGAAAAATATGATATGCCTATTCTCTTCACAAACAGTTCCTTATACAAGCATTTTAGGAGCCTTAGTTCCACCCCCCAAAAATAAATTCACCCCCCAACAATTAAGAGAGTCAAAAGGAGGGTGAAGAATCAAAAGGAAATTGACGTTACAAAGTTGACCACAAAACCAGCCAGATTCGTCCACCATTTTGACGTGTGAATTTTTCATCGAAGAAGGCCGAATCCGGAGGGGTCATAGTAGAGATATATGATCTTCCATATTTCTTATAGTATTTTTAAACATTTCAGGAAATTTGATGCAACAATTTTGAAGTTATGGTCGGAATGGTGGGACGACTTTATGTGCATTTATGTCGGGCTCACCATTTAAATCTCAATTTCAGATCCCTTTATCATCATGAAAAACTCAGAATTAGCTTTGGCCAAAGTTGAATAAAATGATCCTCATATTTTTATCTTTCTAATGTAAAAATTTGAGCTTCATTGGGATTGGTTTTTGGGCCCCACATTTGTTTGATGGGCCTTAGGCCCATTATGCTTTTTCCAGCAAATTGCTGCATTCAGGCGCAATAATATTCATCTTCCCTTGGGATTCATCCATCGGACCTAAAAGATAAAGTGTTCAAAATAAAGTGATGAATCATATAAAAATATATCAAATTAAAATGATGAAAAATGTATTTTTGACAAGCAATTTATTGAGTGGTCCCAAATTGACACTTTAAGCATGAATTGCACAATGATGGAAAATGAAGTTCAATTTCTGAATTGGACTAAAATTGATGTTTATGCACTTTTAAACACATTAATATTAATATATAATCAATTAATATTATCCTCTTTCAGTGTCTAATCATACCCCCCCAACTTGATCTTTTCTAGTCCCGAGAAAAATATATTACAAATATGAAATTTGAATCCCATTTTCCAAAAACATTTTAATACACATTGCTCACCCAAAGACCTCATACCAAAAAAAATTATGAAACCCATAAAAATAATTTAAAACAAGATAGGTCCATAAGAATATACTAAGACCAAGCCCATTACTTTGTTCAAATTCATCACCACATTTCATCCAATTTTAATTAAGCATGATAAACTGTTGTGCATCACAAAAGACATAAGGCCCATTTTATGTTCAAGGGGGGGAAATGGAAGTGCTAGGTGGTAATCCCATTAAACCTTAAGATTAGTATCCAATTTTTTTGATTTTTTTTGTTTGATTTTTTTTTATTTTTTTTAACCACAATAGATATGAAAAGACTAACTCTGGGCAAGACAACTATGGAGTCACGATCCCCAAGTGTCATACACCACACATATTATCAATTCCATACTCTAAAATAGAGATATAAAGCCTAAATTTGTGAAAGACAACTATGGAGTCACATACCCCAAGTGTTGGATGCCACACATTTGGAAAAAACATTGCTCTATGTGGTCATTATTTTTTTTCAATTTTTTTGTTTTTTTATTTCTTTGGATACTAAAATTAAACTAAAAGTGACCCCATAACCCTATGCTATAATGAAAGGGACCCAAGAACTCAAATTTACACCCACGATCCAGTATACGCGCATTGTGCCATTTTTATTAAGATTATGAAAATTTAAACATTGAAAAATCACATCAGACAACCGCACTTTCCAAAAACTATGCTCATGAACTTAAACTTGCATTAAAATCAGAATCAAGGAATGAAAAATTATTAGATATCCAATTTCAGATTTTGAAATGTGTGTTATCATGTTCAAGGTTAATGAAATTTTTCTTTCCATTCATTTTCTTATTAAAAAAACATTTTTTATTTCATCTCCCCCCAACATAGAATAACACTATCCCCAGTGTTTAAAGGAAACTTAGAAGGGGGTAGAGTAAGATGAGAGGTGTTCTAAAAGTAATTTGAAACAATAAACATGGAACAAATTCACCTAGTTTTTGAAGTAGAAGTTCATGATGCTCCAGAATACTCTTTTGATCTCTTTAGAGATGTAGGCACCTCCTTGATAGAATATTTATCACCCAAAATAGTCCCTGAACCATACAAAGAAGAAAAAACTAGACAAAACAAACAACACAACAATTTATTTAAAACCAAGTATCAATATTTTTATGGTTTTCCTTGTTTTTTATTTTTTTTTTATTTTAAAAATAAAACTGGTGATACATTGTCTTCTTTATATTTTCTGGGTAAGATATTACTCAAGGATCACACCGCGTGACACAGATGAATACGGTGCTCCCCTTTGATACCCATCCTTACTCATAAAAGAAGAATAGTTCAACAATATATATTTTTTAAATACCTATAAAAATATAATATAAAATAAAAGAAACTAATGATACATTTTCTTCTTTTAAATTTCTGGGTAATGTATTACTCAGGGATCACACTGCGTGACACAGATGAATAAGGTGCTCCCCTTTCATACCCATCCTTACTCATAAAAGAAGAACTGGTAAAGAGTCTATAAAAAAATTAAGAAGAAAGAAACAAAAGATTATTCACAATGATTGGAAACATGAAAACCACGGGTTGCCTCCCATTCAGCGCTTTTGTTTAACGTCTTTAACCCAACATAGACCATAAATCTATCAAATTTTCTCTGGTTCATATGTTGGCTCAGTTAACTCCTCCTTGGTTTCTTGTTTATTGAATGATTCAATGAATGGTTTTAACCTATGACCATTGACTTTGAAGACATGACCACTTGTGGGATCTTGAATCTATATTTCCCCATGAGGGTACACATGATGCACTAGGTATGAACCAGACCATCTAGAACTTAGCCTCCTCGGGTGTAGATGAAGTTTTGAACTATACAAGAGTACAAATTTTCCCGGTTCAAATTGTTTGACTTTGAGATTCCTATATTGGTATGCTTGAACTCTATATTTATTAATCATTGAATTTTCATAAGCCTTCATCCTAAGTTCCTCGAGTTCATTAAGATCTAATTTCTTTTTTGTTTCAGCCAATGATATGTCAAAGTTCATTTTTTATTGCCCAAAAGGCCTTATGCTCAATTTCAATAGGTAAATGGAATACGTTTCCATAAACCAATCTATATGGTGACATGCCTAGGATAGTTTTTAAAGGAGTTTGATATTACCAAAGGGAATCTAAGTGTTTCTCTGACCAATCTTTCCTAGAGGGATTGACAGTTTTTTCAAGAATTTGCTTAATTTCTATATTTTCCAACTCAGCTTGACCGTTGGTTTGAGGATGGTATGTATTGGAAACTTTATGAGAAATACCATACTTAGACATGATTGAAGAGAATGGGCGATTGTAGAAATGGGTTCCACAATCACTGATTATATACCTCGGAATTCCAAATCTAGAAAAGATATGCTCCTTTAGGAATCGGATCACAACTGGATGATCATTAGTCTTGGTGGGAATGGCCTCAACCCATTTTGATATGTAATCAACAGCTAAGATGATGTAGAGATATCCCCTAGAGTTTGGGAAGGGTCCCATGAAATTGATTCCCCAGAAATCAAATATTTCAATCACTAAGATGGGAGTGAGTGTCATTTGATTCCTTTTTGTGATGGACCCTACTTGTTGACACCTAGGACAGCTTTGACAAAAATTTGTATGAGTCCCTTGAGAGGGTGGTCCAGAATAGACCACACTAAATAACCTTAGCAGAAGTTTTCTTAGATGAAAAGTGACCTCCATATACTTTACTATGACAGAATTTAAGGATGGAATCTTGTTTAGATTCTGGGACACACCTCCTAATGACTTGGTCAGGGAAGAACTTATATAGGTATGGATAATCAAACACATAGTTCCTGAAATCATAAATGAATTTCCTTCTAGCTTGAGTCCCTAATAATTTTGGAATGACTCTTGTAAATAAGAAGTTGGCTATGTCGGCATACCAAGGGCAGTCACTCACAGAGTATAAGTGTTCATCAGGGAATGAATCAGACACATCAAGGTGAGATTATTTTTCATGAAATTCTATCCTAGAGAGATTTTTAGCTACAACATTTTAAACACCCTTTTTGTCCTTGATTTTGAGGTCAAATTCTTCTAAGAGAAGGACCCACATAATTAGTCTAGCCTTAGAATCTTGTTTCTGGAATAGGTATTTCAGCGCAGAATGGTCACTGAACACGGTGATGGGAGATCCTAAGAGGTAGGACCTAAGATTTTCTAAGGCAAACACAATATCAAGTAACTCCTTCTCAATAGTGGTGTAGTTGATTTGGGAATCATTTAAGGATTTTCATGCATAAGCAATGACATAAGGAGTTTTCTCACATCTTTTTCCTAAGACTGCACCTACAACAAAGTCACTCGCATCACACATGATTTCGAATGGAAGGTTCCAATTTGGAGACTTCATAATGGGAGGAGAGGTGAGAGAGAATTTGAGGGTTGAGAATGAACCCTCACATATTTCTGTCTAAACAAATGGAGCATACTTTACTAGGAGAGCACAAAGGGAACGGGATATTGAACTAAAGTCCTTGATGAATATTTTATAGAAACTAGCATGTCCTAAGAAATACCTCACTTCCTTAACAGTTCTAGGTGATGTAAGGTGATTAATGATATCAAACTTTGCTTTATCAACTTCAATCCCCCTACCCGAGACCAGATGGCCTAGAACAAGTCTTTCCTTTACCTTGAAATGGCGTTTTTCCCAGTTCAGGATGAGATTTTTATCCTCGCATCTAGACAAAACTCTATATACATTCCTAATACATTACTCAAATGTATCCCCAAAGACATAGAATTCATCCATGAATACCTCAAGAAAATACCCTACCATATCTGAGAAGATTCCCATCATGTACCGCTGGAAGGTTTCAGGGGCATTGCATAACCCGAATGACATGTGTTTGAAGGCAAAGGTGCCGAATGGAGAGGTGAATGTAGTCTTCCCTTGATCCTCTACAGAGACCTCAATCTGATTGTACCCTGAGTACCTATCTAAGAAATAATAGAACTCATGACCTTCCACTCTCTCAAGGACTTGGTCAATGAATGGTAAGGGGAAATGTTTCTTCTTGGTGAACGAGTTTAGCTTTCTATAGTCAATACAAACCCTCCATCCACTAATCACCCTAGTTGGAAGAATCTCTCCATCCTTATTAGTTATCACTATGATTCCTGCTTTCTTGGGAACCACTTGGATTGGGCTCACCCACTCACTCTCAGTTATAGGATAGATGATACCAGCTTTTAACAATTTCAGATGTTCCTTCCTTACTACCTCCATGAGATTAAGATTGAGTCTCCTTTGATGTTGATGACATGGATTTGAATAAAATTCTAGAACAATCCTATGAGTCCTTATTAGTGGGATAATCCCAATAATATCGTATAGGGTCCAACCAATGGCTCTCTTACATTTCTTAAGGACATCTAAAAGAATCCTCTCATGATTGGATTCAAGAGAAGAAGAAATGACAAGTTGTGTTTGATTGTCCCCTAGGAAGGCATACTTGAGTGCAGCAGGAAGTTCCTTCAATTCAAGATCAGGTTGGTTCATAATTTCAGCAGAATATTGGGACATTGGATCAAGATCGATTTTGTTTCCTAATGTTTTAGATAGAATTGAATCCCCATGTGTAGAAATTTCAGTTACAATATTGGTTTGATCAGATTTAGGGAAGGAATTTTTATTGGTCTCCATGAAAGTGGTTTCTTGAAAGGTTTCACTGATTGTTGGACCTAATATTTCATCATTGGAGCAATCTAAAAGTGATTCTAGCCATGGAGATAAACTTCCTTCATGTGAACAAAGGAAATTAATCTCTTCGTCACTTAAACATTCCTAAAATATTCCTTGATGTTCTATGGATTCTTTATCAATGCATCATATCATGTTTACTTCATGAATATCCTCATTGTCCCCTATTTGTGAGATTTCATTATATATGTTCAAGTCTAGACTCATGTTTCTAAAGGTTATGTTCATGTTCCCATTTCGGACTCAGATAACAGAGTTGATTGTTGCAAGGAAGGGATGACCAAGGATGATTTTTTGTTTGTTCCTTATTGCCTGTGGTTGGATTGTTTTCAAGTACAATGAATTCAGCAGGGTAGATGAAGTTTTCAATCTTTACCAGAACGTCCTTTAAAATCCCCTTTGGAACCCAAATAATACAATCAGAAAGTTGAAGTGTGACCAATGTGGGTTGGAGATTTTCTAGGCCTAATTGGCAGTACACAGCAAAGGGGATGAGATTGACACTAGAACCTAGGTCACATAAGGCTTTTACATCATTGTTATTTCCTAGTTCAACATTGATGTAAGGGTATCCTGGGTCTTTCATCTTTGGTGGAAGGGTTCCTTGGATTGTTGTGCTAACATTTTCTACCATAAGGACTTGGTTCTTCTGTGAGAATTTCCTTTTAAATGTGAAAAGGTCCTTTATGTATTTTGAGTATGCAGTAATGGTTTGAATAGAATCGAGGATTGGAATGTTTAACTTGACTTGTGAAAATATTTCCCTCAATGTTTCACTCAATTCAGGCTTAGTTTTCCCCCTCATGCGTTGAGGAAATGGTGCAGGTTGTGGGGTTGTTTGTTGAAGAGTTGTTTCTTTCAAATTGTTATCAGTTTATTCAGTTTGATCTTGTGGTTCATTTGAATTTTCCTTAGAGTTTTAAGCTTCACATGGTTTCTGACTTATTTTTTCAGGTTTTTCAATTGATTTCCCACTTCTTAGAACAGTCACAGCATTTAGTTGTTCATGAGTTGTTTGAGTGAAACATGTCTCTCCCCTTCATGTTTGTTGTGTAATGGCTTGTGTGGGCACGGGTGCCTTTCCAGTTTTAATGGTTTGAAGTTATTGTTTAATGGATGAGAATTATGAGTTAATTTTTTCCATTTGTTTGCACAGTTGTTCTAGTAGTCTTTGTGGAACAATTTGGGTTGGTGCTTGAGCTTGTTGTTTTATCCCAGGAGGATACTTTGGTTGTTGGATTGGCTTTTGAATGTGTTGTTGGATAGGTTGTTGATATTGGACATGAAGATGTTGGAATCGGACCGGTTGTGGTTGGAACTTATTATGATGTTGAAAGTTTTGTTGAGGGTATGGGTTGATACATTATTGTTGTGTTGGTTGTTGATTATCCTTCCAACGAAATCTTGGATGGTCATTATACCTTGGATTGAAGGTGTTTGGGAATTGTGGATTTTGAAATTTCATTACATTAACTTCTTCTGGTGGTCCTCCTAAAAGAACATCCTTGATAGAAGGAATGGTTGGAAAATTATCAGTCTTGTGGTTATGTTTGTCACAAATTGTACAAACAAGCTTAACAGTTTGGGTTTTATGGACCTTCCTAAGATCAATCTCCTCAACTTTCCTTGTGAGTGTAGCAAGTTTTTCTATAAGGTTTTCTTCTTCTCCAAGATTGTACATTCCACCAGATTTGGGTGGCTTCTCATAGTATGGTGATGTTCCCCATGTTTGGTTCTGTTCAGCAAGATTTTCTAGATACTCATAAGCATCATTTGGGGCTTTGTTTTTGAAGGTTCCATTACACATCATATCAACGAATTGTTTGTTTCCGGGACCTAACCCTTCATAGAAAATTCTCACTTGTTCTGGGATTAAGAAACCATGGTGCGGTACCATGTTCAATGTGTCCTTGAATTTTTCCCATGTTTCATAGAATGTTTCTCCCACTCTTTCAAAAAAGTTTTGTATGATCTTTTTAAGTGCAATTGTTTTGTGATGGGGGAAGTATTTTTTATAAAATTCTCATTGAAGTTGGTCCTAAGAGTAAATGGATGCTGGTCTCAAATTTTTTAACCAATTATTTGCTCGGTCCTTCAAATAAAAAAGAAAAAGTCCCATTTTAGAAGATTCAATTTGATTTGGAGGGCACATGGTCTCAACAATGTCATTAAATTCTTTAACATGAAGGTAAGGCATCTCAGACTCCATCCCATGAAAGGTTGGAAGGTGGTTCAGGACATGGGGTTTGAAAACATATTGGGCATTTCCTATGTTATCATGCCTAATGCATGAGGGTGCATTGGTCCAGGTTGGTGTGAGGTAGTCATTCATGGTCGGGTCGGCAACAATTCCCAAGTTAGGTTATTGCTCATTATTTCAGTTCCCTCCCGGGTTTATGATTTGGTTTTGTGGGAGATTCTCCATTGTATCAAACTCAACTTCTGAATCTGGAGTATTGGGAATATTTGGATCTAATGGAAAGAGACCTCTATGATTTCTTGACTCCCCAACCCTAGAAATATCCACCCTAACTAATCTGTTTGAGTGATCGCAGGTGTATGAGGACATGCGCCAAAATTAAAAAAAAGCGAGAAAGGGAAAAGATAAGAGAATTTGGATGAGAATAGAAGAATAGGGGTAAGAAAAGAAGGTTTTAGGTCTAAGGAACTTACTTGGTCCCCGGAAACGGTTCCAAAATTTGGTTTCTCCCAAATTTACCCTACTGGTAAAAGCAGTCAATGTAGTACTTGTAGGGGTCGAATCTACAGGGACCGAAGAAGTAACCTTGAGATGCTATGATTTTGTAGAGGATGGGCTGTGAAGTGGCCAACTTTGGTTTTGATTTTGGATAGTTTTAAAAAACACTAAGAAACCTAAGTGAATTCAAATCAATTAAAATGGGTTGATCTTAGTATTATTCTCGGGGTGGATTGAATGAATTTTACTTCTTTGGACAATTTTGGTTTTATTAATTCTTGATGAATCCATTCTTCAAAAATAACACTACCTTCATAATTTTATGGTTTGGTGCTTACTAAACACAATTACTAATCCCATATACACATAGAGAACCAAATTCATGATGTCTAAAAAGTATATGGTCATTTAGTACTTGAATTTAGCTTTCTCAAACACAGTGAAGATAAAGAGTAGAAATTACTGAGGAATAGAAGTCATAAATTAATTAGCCAGTTAACAATAATTCATTCATAAAATAACATTCAATCCAGCCTTTTAATCCTCCTATGATCAACCCATTAAATGGTTTTCCCTACATTGATGGTATACTCTTAATGTTGGGTGGAATATGGCTAATAATAATTGGATTGATGAAATTAAAACAGTGGAAATAACGAGCACTCCTCCGTGTGTGTGAATGAAATTCACACCTATGTGTGAACTAATTCATAACAACACAGAGATATCACTGTGCTTTGTGATAATAATTTTTTAATAAAAGAAATGGAAAATATAGAAGAGAAATAATTTTATTAATAACATAAATATACAAAAAAAGAAACTTACATGGAAATGGAAAACATTACAACGGAAATTTGGAAGCATAACCTTACAATGAAACAAGCAACACAAGATGACAAGAAAAATATGAGATGCCTATTATCTTCAGCACCAGATCCTTATATAGACATATTAGGAGAATTAGTTCCACCCCCCAAACAATCAATTCACCCCCCAACAATTAAGAGAGTCAAACGGAGGGTGAAGAATCAAAAGGAAATTGACGTTGCAAAGTTGACCACAAAACCAGCCAGATTCATCCACCGTTTTGACGTGTTCATTTGTCATCGAAGAAAGCCTAATCCTGAGGGGTCGTAGAAGATAAATATTCTCTTCCATATTTCCTCTAGTATCTGTAAAAATTTCACGAAATTTGGCACCTCCGTTTTGAATTTATGGTCGAAATGGTGGGACGACTTTATGTGCATTTATGTCGGGACCACCATTTAAATCTCAACTTCAGATCCCTTTATCATCATGAAAAATTCAGAATTAGATCTGGCCACAATTGAATAAAATGATCCTAATATTTTTATATTTTTACTGTAAAATTTTTAGCTTAATTGGGCTTGGTTTGTGGGCCCCACATTTGTTTGATGGGCCTTAGGCCCATTATGATTTTTCCAGAAAAGTTCTGCATTCAGGCACAAAAATATCCATCTTCCTTTGGGATTCATCCATCGGACCTAAAAGATAAAATTTTTCAAATATATTTATGAATAATATACCAAAATATAAAATTAAAATTATGAACAATGTATTTTTCACAAGCAATTTATTGAGAGGTCCCAAATTGACACTTTAAGCATGAATTGCACAATGATGGAAAATGAAGTTCAATATCTAAATTGGACTAAAATTGATGTTTATGCACTTTGAAACACATTAATATTAATATATAATAAATTAATATTATCCTCTTTTAGTGTATAATCAACGATCATTGATTACCCAGTAAGAAACGTAAACCAACAATATTTTTGTTTTACATTCCTTTTCATAATTTTAAGGAATTCATTTACTACATAGAATAAGAACATAAGGAAATATACTTAACTTCAAGTAAAGTTTCATCCTTTAATAAGTTTCTACCAAAAACTAATCTTTTATCCAAACAATGAGAATTCAAAAATACTTGGTCACATAAAAAGTACAAGAATCATCTTCTAGATAATCACATAATCCACAAAAGAAGAACTATATATTTCCCTTGTCTTTAGACATCAACCAAAACCAAAATGGTTAGTGAGAGATAAGATAATACCCAAAAAGGAAAATCCTTTAAAAAAAGAAAAACTACTCTTAATCACCCAAATTTGTCAAAAAAAACCCAAAGTTCAACAAATACCATTAAATAAACAACTATCCATAAAATTCTTCAAAATTAATCCAAACTAAGATTGAAACCCAATTCTCATAAGGATTTAATTACATATTCTTCTAAGATAAATCTTAACATTTATCTCCAAAAAACATCAGTTACTCATAAAGTCTCATATTGAAAAGAAATTAACCTAATCACATATTCTCCATGATAGGTTAATCATTTTCATAAATAAACCAAATCATTATATGTCCACAATAAAAACATAGATTCTTCCAAACTAAAATTTCAACCATTATTTTACAATTCAAATCCCATAGTATTCTACCTTCCTTAGGCATATAGTGTTTCCTCAAAAGAGAGAATGTCTTCCAAAACAACCTTTATCACTTAATCACCAAATCATTTTCCTATACTAAGTATATCCATTTGATAAAACATAAGTTCCCAAAATCAACTTAATCTTGTTCCATAAAATCATTTTTCTAAAATAATAAGTCATAATAACTAGGGACTTCAAGTAGGCCAGTGGTA
Source organism: Viscum album (assembly GCA_963277665.1). Classification (NCBI taxonomy): domain Eukaryota; kingdom Viridiplantae; phylum Streptophyta; class Magnoliopsida; order Santalales; family Viscaceae; genus Viscum; species Viscum album. The sequence continues at coordinate 325,627,906 of OY728127.1, forward strand.
GGTGATGCACCCTTGTCTCCCTTTAGTTGTGGGTTCGATTCCTGTGGCCTTGTCAGATGCGATGGGTTGTCACCCATCCTACGGATTGTCTTTTTTATAAAACTCTAAAATAACCCTAATGTGTTTTAGCCTCAATGGTTTCCTTATGCCTCTCATTTTCATCCTAATTCATTATGATCTCAACATCTTAATTCTTGAATTATTATATATATTGTCATTTTTTTTATTTTACCACCATATGATAAAATAAAATGATCCCCAAAATGAAGAACATCATACCTTGATCACGGTGTCCATTTGTTTTCATTGTCATCTTGTTCACCTAGGTAGAAGGTCCATGCATTACAAAAATGATTTAGAGATCCTTCAAAATCATTTTCTTCCTTCATACAAATACACCTAGTAAAACATGGGTCATATGCGTGTTCATAGAAAAATAGTTTTAAAAAATAATCATGTATGACATATAATTTCAAAACATCTGATAAAACATGATTTCTATAAAACAGTCGGACTGAATTTGAGTTGAAACTTTAAATTAATGGTACTTTTAAAATACCATAGGTATATACTGAGAGTCTATATTGTAAAAGAAAATATAAATAGGTTGCACAAGGGTCTCCTTCTTTAGCACCTTTTTCCAAATCACAATATGCTTCAAAATCTTGTGATAAAGTAAAATATTTGAAAATGCCTTGATAATATTTACCTTTCTTGAAAATATGAGAATATTGTGAAAATAGGATTTGTTTAAATACAACCAATGATCCACAATGATAACGAGGTATAGTGGAGGTGTTTGATATCTCAAAAAACTACTTGCAAGTGAGTTGTATGGTAGAAAAAGTTTCACAATCATCTGAACATGACTTTGCAATAATTATTGAAATAAAGTCATTAGGAAGAGATAGTAATGTCATTTGAGATACTCTTCCTTCCATTTGTAACCAACTTTACTTGATCTGAAAAAGTTATAAAACAAGGATTTAACTGAAATAATAGACACAGGGACTAACCATGTGTCTAACGAAAACTCCTAATCCCTAAAGTTGTCTAAACTGACCTCTGATACCAACTATAAGGACCCAGCCTTAAACATTACATAATCCTGAATTAAATGAATAATTCACATTGAAGATCTTTTCAGGTTTAGAGTTTTAGAGAATTAGGTCATAACTATTACACATGAACTTGAAAATTACATGTTGACACTAATACTTAGTATCTATTTTTACATAAAATAAAAACTCTTAAAAACAAACATGTCTAGTTCCATGTTTTAGACAACATGACTTTTCCTTGATCCCATACTTGACCCTATTCATCTTTAAGTCATGTAGAAAACATTTCAAAAACTTTAGATGAGCATAAAAAGATCATTAAGGGTTATAAAATAAGTAAGGAAAACATTATCCTATCATTAAATACAAATCAATGAAACCATGATTTTCAATCATAACAAACCTTATGAAATAATAAGATTTATGAATAACACACAAAAATCATAAATCATAAAGGTATATTATGGAATTCATAACATAATTACATTGTAGCTATCATAGTTACATAGGGAGTCACATTTAGAATACACATCATTGTATATTCCCTAAATCACTTATGAGAAACATTCACGTTTACCTTCGTCGTGTTACCCAATGCATTGGAGAGCTATCTCGGGCTCACCTGCCCTAGGTTTATCACAGAACCGCCCATATATGTAAACAATGCCCAAGAACCATAACATATTCATAAAACTTTAAATAAGAATAAAGGAAATATAACATTTCCACATTGCAATCACAACATATCATTTCAAGATATACACATAATCAATGCTTTATCAAACCATTTTCAAAACCATTTAAAACGTTTAATAAACAGATTTTGGAATCAAAGTGTCCCATAAGAATTTTAAACATTAAAATATATTATAAATTGAAAAAATTAATTTCCATATAAATAAATTCTTAAAACCATTATTAAAACATGTACATTAATGATAAATATTTAGAAGAATAAATATTTAAAACATTTAAAATGATATTTTAGTTAAAGAGTTTTTAACAAAATGAGAGACGCTTGAATAAAAACAATTGAGGAATAACATTTAATCAGAACTTTATAATATCATGATAATTACGGGATTCATGATAAAATATTACAAAAGATAGTATATACACCATATAAAATTGAATTGGTACATAATGACAATGAAGTCTCAATGGAATGTAAATTGAGACGAAATCCCTTATAAAAAATGTATCCTTGGTTAAGGATAAATCAATTAAATAATAATGTGTGAAAAATATAAATACACTCAATATGATTGGATATTAAGTGTAAATCAATCATAGTAAATTGACACATGTTCATTTTAAGACAAAACCAATGACTTGGATTTTTAACTCATTAAATGGAAATTGAGTTAAAATTACTCTTATCAAGTTCATATCGATGAATTGACAAATTATAAATGGAGTGATTATGTGTATCAAAAGTATATCCACAAAAAGGTGAGTGTAAATTACAATATAAATAAATAAATATTGATTCCACACATAATTATATCACGACATAATTAATAATTAGAAGATTAACCTAAGGAATGTAAATTGGGTTAAAAGGTTCCCTTGCCGATTTGGTAACTTACGAAACATACAACCCATGAAAGAAGGATCATAAAATGAAATGTAAATACCCATAAATTGAAGTATATTACATAATTAATACAATCATGGGTAGTAAATATACCACAAAAAATGAAATAGTGTAAAATATAGCATGAATCTCACGGGAATAAAAAGTGAGATGAAAATATCTTACCACGTTGTAATCAATCGAGTCTTATGACCAAAAATTAATAACCACCAAATTATTCATAGAATAAAATGAATATAAATAGAATCATGATAATATATATCAAATGGAAGCACACAATACCCTACATATAATAAATAAGTGTCGAACAATAGAAATCTCACAGAATTAAAAGTGAGATAAGAAACCTCTTACGTCGTGTCTGACTTGAATCGTTTGTTCCTTTTTATTATTTAATAATAAACTAAAGTTAATTTATACTTTCTTAAGAACCTTATTCAAGTTTATTATTCCTTTTATATCACTTATTTCCATGTTATAAATATTATGTAATCATTTAAGTTAATAACATTCGTTTTGTCGATATTTGGTACTTGAGTCAAAAAATGAACTTCGTATAATTACAAGTTGTTCACATAGTTGAAAGTTAATTTTATCCAGAATTATATTCATGATTTAGATATCATAAATATCATATATATCTAGTATACACATGTATTTATAATAGTACATAACATTTGGAGGTAAGAAATGAAATGCACCGTTCATGGAGATGGTAAGTCGTACGTACGCATGAATGCTACTTTCATTTCTATTTCTTATTTTAATGGAATTAAAACATAATGATACATAGGTATATTATAATTACAGAATAATATAATATATAATATCATTAATTCCATCCTTTATACATCCCACATATGGCATTAATGAGTCACATCACTTTGAGGGGCGGTAGTCTGCAGTTCCTCAAATGAAATTATCGCGTTTACCCATAATAGAAACCATAAAGGTATGCTATAAAAGAAAAATACAGAATCATAAATAAAACATAAACACAATATATATCATATATAAATATATTTTCATCTTAATGGCCACTATGAGAGGATGTAGGAGATAATTTGACAATCATCATTTCGTGAGGCATTAGTTTTCCATTCACAAAAATAGTATGTTCTTCACCCATTAAAAGGAGGTGTGTGTAAGTTTAGTTTGAATCCTTATCATAATATCATCCTAGTATATTTAGGATACTGGTGTTGTTATAAAAGAAAGTAATAAAAATATTTTAGGGGTTGTAGAAGTAAAATAAAAGAAAATAAGTTAAGAGAAACAGTTACCTTTAATTTAGGTAACTCCCTTTTGTTTGAACCAAAAGGACTTCTTGAAGTGACTTATGCCTAAGTTAAGGCTTCTAGGAGGAGAATAGGGATCCTGAGAGATTATTTGGGCAGGTTTTGGATGATCCAAGGGGCTTGAGAGGTGTGAGGATTGAGTTAAAAGTGAGGTATTTTTATAAGGGGGAGGGGCTCTTTAGGAAAGTGTGAAAAAATTATTTGATTATATAATGATATTCGGTTTATAAAGGTCCAAAACTAATTAAAGTAGAAGATAATATGACTAATGGTATAAATAAAATCATCCAATAATAATTGGATAGGTTTTGGATGTTATTTTAATATTTATAATCTTATTTATTTAAATGATTTATTAATGAGGCAAACATTGAATCATTTTTGTGTCATAAATAATTTTATTTATTTCATGTCTAAAAATTATAAAAACTGTACCATTATGTAGGAAATATTTTTTTATTTCCGATGAATATTTATAGTCAAAAAAATAACTTATATAACCCCATGTAAAAATTAATTTACTAAAAGATATTTGTTTATGTTATTTTTGCCTTTACTTTAAGTTAATTAAAATAAAGTGTCATTATCACTCCCAAGTGGCTCCATGGGATCCCAAAATCGACCCAATGATGAAAATGGCAGGTCATGACTCATCCAATAAGGTTAGGACAGGTGTTAAGGTAATTTTGTATTATTATAATATTCCTTTTACCTTGATTTTCCCTATTTACCTTTAACCACGTTAAATAAAAGTCAAAAGTTACTATTCAACAAAAATTATTTTCTTCTTATTGAACCAAATTTTACTTACTAATAACAACCATGTATGTCAGATTTTCGATATCTAATTCCCAGAATTAGTAAAATTTCATTTAAATGAAAAAGTTAGTCTTTTGACTACTACTTAGTGGTTTCACTATTCATCAAAATTGAAGTTTTTCAGAAAACTACCAAAAATTCAGCCTAAGATATATTTGATATTCTGAATTCAAAAATGATGTATATTTTACCAAATTCAAAACATAGAAGTTGTATTAATTAATTTAAAATTAATTCCTGTTATCAAAACAAATAGCGTATTTTTAAGAAACAATAACTATCAAATGATTGATACTTGTTTATGTCCAATTTCAATGTGAAATTAATTCCAATGAACAAAATTTGGATTAAATGGTAAAAACATAATATAATTACACTTTAAAACCAATTAAAAATATAATCTAACCATATAAATAAATTAGATAAAAAGGCACTTTTGAATTAAAATACAATATTTTTCACTATTCATAAAAAAATGAATTTTATCAAAAAAATACCAAAAATTTAGCCAAAGTAAATTTTGATGTCCCAGTTCTAAAGAATAATTTTATTTTATCAAATGGAACATATAAAAGTGACCAAAACTAGATTTTAATAGGGTTCTCCATTAAAAGGCGGTAAATCAACCTTTTAAAGTAAATTATGTTTAAAATTAGATTCATTCACATTTTAAGCCTCTAACTTTTATTGGATAAATGTAAAAACATTTAACAAACATATATAATAATTTTTTAGTTGGTTATGTTTATTCCTTCCATTACAACGGATAGGTGTTAACTACCATTTAAAATAATTATATTATATTATTAGTGTGCAACGTAAGATTTCCAAGAAACTCATTGTTGCGTATCGGGTACGCCATCGAACATAGAGTCCCCTTTAAAGTAGAATTAATATTTAGTTCAAAAATATTAATAAATTTGAAAAAATTTCATGTTATTTATTTACCTAGGATTTTACAGAATCATAGCCTGATTATTTATTACACTGAGTCAACTGATGAGTTATAAGTGATCTGATCAATTTAGAAAGACCAATAGTCCTTGACTTGTGGTTTCTGGAGGTAGATGAATCAGTACATGATAAATTCAGATCCTAGAATCTTAGGCATTAATATAATAGAATCATACTATACTATATTAATACTTTAATAGAGGTGAATCTTTTTAGTTGGTTTCAGAAGCAGGTGAAGTCTTCTGGTTGGAGCTAGGAGCAAACAGAGTCTCATTTGGAGGCAGAGCAAGAAGTATTTTAGTTGGTGAATAATAGAGTCTCTTGATTGGAGATGGATAACAAGTCCTTCAGTCAGATATGAAATCCATTGTAATCACTCTTTTGATAGTGAAGATTATAATGAATAATCCATGTTGGGTGAATAACCAACATGTAAATAAGTATGTCTTAATGTAAAACCTTGTAAATATTGTTTTTTGTTCTCTGTTATTACTGTACATGAAGTAATTTTGATAGATAATACTGAGTTTATAAAGAAACATTACAAGTTCAAGAGGATTAATTTAAAATAAAAGTAATTTTTTAAAAATAAACTGTTGATTCACCCCTCCCCTCTCAGTGGTCAATCTGGCCTGAGGCTCTACAAGGGGTATTAGAGCATAGGTAATCTATAAAGATCCAAGTGAGTCTCTATGAAATGAATATTTCAGGAAATTATTTATAAAAGATAGATGTATATTTCTTCCAAGATTATAATGAACAATAAGAAAAAATAAGAAAGGAAGTTAAAGAAGAATCTCAGTGTAAATCATGAGACACATCAAATTGGAGGTAATCTAAAAGGTACAATATGAAATAATTCTTTCAATTATGATTATTCTAATAAATCCGGATCAAGATGGGATGATAATGTATCACTTATTTATTATCTTTGAGAATTAAAATAGAATATGGATAAACTTTCCAAAGATGTTGTAAATTATATTGTTTGGGGTTTTAAGTCTATTCATAATGAAAAATTATAGTTGGAAGAAGATGACGATGTCATGGAAGAGGAATTAGTTAAAAAGGTTGGGATATCCAACACACTCACAAAAAATTTTAAAGAAAACAAAGAAAAATTTATATTTTCAATGAAATATATGATAAAGTTGTTAAATAATTGAAAGGAAGTGTTTGTGAGAAAGAATTTTTTGAGATTGTATTTATAGAATATTTCCATGAATTTGAAAAACTGCACAAAGTTTATATGGTTGTCAAAGCTTATCAACAGGAGTAAAAATACAATAGATTAAAGGATCTTGAAATTTCTTTACAATAATAAAAAAATATTCACGAAGAACAAATAAAGAAGATTAAAGAGGAATGAGAAGCCAATATGATATTAGTTGAGGATGATAATAACTCTCTTAACATGAAGTTCTTAGATCTTGAAGTGAGATTAAATAATTAGAAATCACTAAAAGATATAAATTTCCATATTACTGTGAAAGGAGATATTTCTACACAAGTGTGCTTAGAGGAACATGAGTCCAAAAAGAGAATGAGATCATTTTCTAATCAAAAGTCGACATCCTTCAAGAATAAGTTATCCCATAACCCAAAAACTATTTTATGTACTAATGATGTTTCATGTGATGGTACAAGTTTAAAACTAAACTATAGGAAAGTATGGATGATAAATAATGTTTTTAAATACACCACTTTAATTTTTTTTGTGAAAATAACCATAAATAGATGTTCCCTAATAAGTGTTACAATGAGTGATGTTTCCAATAAAAATAAGAAAGGTTTACAATTTGTGAAACATAGACAGAATACACTACAAAAGAAGATAAAAAAGATTATAGGCTATTTTTGGTTTTATTGGAAATTTAAACACAAGGAATTAGATTATTGGCACAACATTTCAAAACATGATAATCACAGAAGGCCTACTTTTAGGGGTAAAATATGAAGAAAATAGAATAATTACACCAGATTAGATAAATCCACAAAATAAAAAAGTTGATAAGTCATCCTTGGGATGTGAACAAAACAAGAATATTGTTAAAACAATAGTATCTAATAAGTACAATGAGAGGTCCTCTCCTGAATAAAAGGGAGAAATAAATATAAATCATTGTGGAAACTCCAAACAAGATTTCATTATTCCCAAATACATTCTTGTGATTTTTCCAGTTGATTTGGATAAATCCATAAAGTTAGAAGAATCACAAGAAAAATCTAGGTCTAAAGGAAAAATTAATATTTCACATGAAGAAGATGAATTTCATGATAGGATTTTGAAAAATGAAAACTCTTTTATTAAAGAAGATATGTGTGAGAGATACTATAAATATTGACACAATGCAAGAGAATATTTAACCACATTTCCAATACAAGAAGAAGTATTGAATAGAATGAAGCTTATATTATGAGGTTCATATGATTTTATGGATAAAGAGAGAATAATTATCTCACATAATGAAGTGGTAGGAGTGATAAGATCCATGTTACCAAAGGATAAATTAGATTTTAAAATTAGGTGTGGAAGCATGAATACTAGAGAAAGTGGAGCAACTTGGATGATAAAACTATCTCAACCTTACTGTTCCCATTAGTGAAAAATAAAATCCTAATTATTTTCTATTATTTTATGTGTTTTAAGATAACATAAATGGAATTAAAGGATATGTTTGAGGCTTTAAATTTTGGGCAACATGATGAGATTGTACTTTATGGAGTTTACAAACTTCCATGATATGGAAGAAAAGTGTGAATCCCTAAAGGGGGAAAACCCTAAGAATGAATCTAAAATACTTTGAATAGATTTAAAACTAAAGGTCAAGGTATTCTAATTACACTTCAAATAATTTTTCATAATTATGTTTATAATATTAATTAAGGGGTAGCAGTTGATTGATGTCAACATGAGACAAATGGAGAGACTTATCTTTTTCACTTGAACTTTCTAACGGTTTTGTTGAAGTATGTGCATGATTTAGAAATTTTATTGATAAATATGATTATTTAAAACCCCTTGGGTAATAATTGAGATATTCTGAGCATCATTTCACATACATTGTTTTTTATGGATAGTATTTAAATCCTCGATCATATCTCTCTTGTTTTCTACACCGGGTTAGCTTAACTAGTGTTAGATTTGATTAACTAAATGATTTTTTAGAAGATAACCATGTGATATCATGTATATCTTAAATGTATTCAGGAAATAATAGTAAAATGGGGGATAACATTTTTTTGAGAAAAATCAACACTTTTCTTTTTTCATTTGATTCTAAATAAGGGTGAGAAATGTTTCAGCACACATATTGACTCTTAAAAAGTGTATTGAATAGGTATTGACTACAAAATAAAAGTGTGATTGTTGGGACAAGTGTCTCATTTGTTTTCAATGATGTGTAAATATGTTTTTGGTAACTTTTTTTGAAGTGATTATTCCTGTATAATTGTTATGGGCTTTCTTGATGGCATTGAATGTAATGGTTGAGAAATTCTCCTTCCAACTTTGAAGATTTTTTCTAATATTTAATGTTCAATAAATCTGTTAAGGAAGACACATTATTTAATACAATGATTATAAGATGAAATAATTCCATGAAATATGAATTTAATATTTCATGTAGTGAAGAATAATCAAAGAATATTTAAATTTAAGTCCATGAAAAAATATAAAAATATGTATTTTAGGGTGAATATGAGAAAAAGTAAAGAGGGTTTGGGTTGGTTAGAATTTTTTGAGGATGGATTTGAATTTCCTTATTACTTAAAAATCATCTAAGTATATTTATGGTGGAATCATATTAAAAATTAAGTCCAACCAAAGGGATATACTTATCTAGGCTTGACCTCACACTACAATAGAAATTGGTTTCAGCGGCGGTTTTGGTAACCGCCGCTCAACGTTTTCTAAATGGTTTCACGGCGGTTTATTATAAACCACCGTGAAACAATTTTTTTAAAAATTGCCGACCCTCCCCCCCCCCCCCACCCCGACCCCACTTCTCCCCACTTCCCTCGCTTCCCTCGTGACCCCGAGACCCCCGCGACCCCGTGACGCCGACAACACCACGACCCCGGTGACCCCAGCCACCCATGACCCCAGGTGGTATTGAAGATTTCTCCCATAAACTTTATGTATTATATGCATATGTGGTTGTTCCAATTTAATTCTTTACTATGTTTTGTGTTACTGAGTAAGAAAATTGAGATTAGGACTCAGATTGATGTATGAAACCCTCTAAGGACTCTGTTGGGTCCATTGATATTTGATATCATACCTAGGTTTACCCTTGGGTTATGAAAACCCCTTATGGTTGGTGAAATATTTTTTTAAATGTCGCAATAATATAATTATGAAAGTGAATGGTTAGAGTATTGTAATTTTGTATGTAGTCAAGGTTAATGGGATATTTGAAATATGGAATTGGTATTTTTTTGAAATGCCTAGTTGGATTCTGAAATGGATTAAAATAAGCATTTTTCACTTTTATTTGGTTATGGTTTTCCATGAAGGACAAAAATGTTTTGAAAGTGGTTATTGTTTTGAAAAGGAGGTGTTGACCTTAATGTTATAGGAAAAAATGGTTATCTTAATATATTTCAAATGGTAATTAGAAATGAGGGTGTGGTTCCACTTTTTTGAAAATGATTTAAAATACCCTTTTATGATTATAAATAGAAATGAAATTCTTGAGACATGTTGAGTTTTTAAAAGAGGAAGACTCGTTTTTTGAAGGGTGGATTCAAGATTATTTCAATTGAGTATCTTGAATTATGTTTTATTCCATGATTTGATTTTAAAGATATGTTGAGAACATAATCATTTAAATGATATATGGGTCAGTGGGATAGAACCCTCAATAATTAGGTTGGCATGTTAACTTGTTTTATTAAATGAAATAATTGAGAAATGTGTTTTGTTGATGACATAACATAAGGGGGAATTTGGTATAATGTGATTATGTTAAATGGGTTAAGGTATGGAATTAATATATGTGATAAATGAGTTGCGATTGTAAATGGAATATATGTTAATGGTTTATTCATTATAAATGGGATATAAATTGTCAGTTATGGGAATGATCATTAAAGTAGATTGATATAATATATTATTTTATTCTTGGATGGTAACCTAGATAAATCATTTGGAAAGATGTTTGTGTGTCAATCCACTATGATTGGAAGAGTTACATTTCATGTTTCATTAGCAGTAATCAAATTTTTTAACACTAACTAGTCCTTGATTTTTCCAACCACAATTAGTATATCTTTAATTCTAACTGTATTTAGAACTAAATCCCAAGTGAATTCATGAATATCTCTGTATAGATATGTGAACACTACCTAATAATCTTGGTGGACTATACCATATTTAAATCCCACCATGTAGTTCATACAAAAGATTAAATCAGTGAAATACATGTATATGATCTAAATAAACTAGATAAATTATACTTCAATAATAGTCATGTATAATTCTATCCATTTCAATCCTCCTCACTACCACTATCTATGAGGTGTGTTGACACTGATGGTATGAGGAATAGTTTCCACATGTTGATTAACAATAGAAGAATTATGGATGTATCCAATACAAAAATATCATATATGATATCCATAATTTCCATATTTAGACAAATGGTACCCCAAACCATATAGGAATTATGTTTGTTGTTCATGATATCCTTAACTTAAGTATAAAACTACTTCTCAAATGTCACAAGATAGTTATTTCTTCTCTAATGAGGCCCATACTAATAAAATTAATTGTTCCTAGATTCCTCTTAGTTTTCCTAAGTCTTTTGTTAAGAACTATTCTAATAGGACTATTCCATCTGAGCATACAAAACCAGAGGTAGAGTTGATCTTGTTTCACCAACTGGTCATAGAATTTTATGAAAATATTTTTTAAGATTCCCATTCATGGAACAATGGTGTAAATTCTATAGTGGTGATATGAATTAATTATTCATGTGTAAATTCAAGATGCACTATAAAAAACCTGGTCACTTGATGTGATATGGATTATAAGAAACTCATCCCATTGATTGATTTTCTCTTACATTACTATCATAGGACTGACTCTACATATTCTGTTTAAATCCCATGTTGATGCTCCTAGTTTCACATAGCTGAACAATGGTGTCTCCTACACTAATATTCCATCCAAAGTCTCTTCCTCCAACCAAATCCTTATTATCTATTTCTAGGTGGCATGTAATATAGAACACTAAAAATTTTGATAGATCCTTATTTTGGATACCTTAAATAATGATCTATTCATTCAGTCCTTTTCTAGGTGTTGCCTCTCATGAACAGTGAACAAGGTGAGTGAATTTTGAAGTATATTTAATCTCTTATACACATACATGTTCAAATTTAACAAATTATTCTGCATTTATTACCCCAATGGTTTTCAAGAATAATTATTTTACATTACAAGTATAAAAATACCTTCCAAGTGAGGTATTGAAACAACATATCCAAAACAACTATGTCTAATCATTCTAGCATCGGTTACTCAAGAATATTCATTCCAACTTTGACGTTTATCTCATCTTGTTTCCCATCAATGTTAAAAGAAACTAGACCTCCTATACAAAAACACATATGATTTATTGGGTCTAAAATCCCCTTAAAATGTTAGTGGATTCTATTTTATAAGTTCTATTAAATTATTTACCTAATGAAGTTCCACATTTACAGGTCCCTTAAAAACTTCCACAAAATTATGTTCTATAATCTGAACAATATCTTAGTTTACTTGTTTTCCTAGAGAATCTACATTATTAGTTTCTCTATCTTTTGGTTATAGTGGCTTCATGGGGGGATAAAATAGGGAGACTTCTACAGTATCGTTAGCTTCCTACTTATAGAATCAAGTAAATAGTATTTGGATCCCAACATCACTGTAAAAAACTAAGCTGTGATAAAATGTGTTTGGTGCCAATTTTTTTCTATCATTATGGGGATAGTGGAGAATATTGATAAAGTGGAGTTTCTTCTCCAACTCTTTTATGGCTTGGTCACAGTTGGGTTCAATTAATGGAACTTATATGCTCTTATCCATACTATTTGCTTTGTGATTTAGAGTCACACAATCAGGACCAATTAAGGGTTACATCCTGCTATTTCTATGCTTCTTCATCAAGATTGGAAACATTATTTTTTCCCTCATGAACTGTGATTCCAACCAAGTTATGTTTATGTTACTTTTTGTTATTTAATATTATATTTTGATGCAATAAAGGATTTCAAAATTCAAGGGTTGAAAATTTGGAGATTTTGGAGAAACGTGATAGGAATACTGTTTAGCATAACTTTTATTATTGACCATGTGGTAATTGAGTAATATGGTATTTTTAGCACATTTTTTCTCTTTACCAAAGAAACTTCCCTTATCCCAAACACTAGAGGGTTCATATCTAATTCAGGGGATCATCTTTATTATATTATGTTTTTGTAATCTTACATTATCGTATATATGAATATCTTTCTCTATTTAGTAGTAACTATGTGTTTTAATTTTTTTTATTATTGTGTAGGAACATTGTGATATACATGGATAAAAGCTGGATCACATTACCGAGGAACACACATCAGTATGTTAAGGGTTTGAATGAGTTTTTTATATTTTTCAATTTCTAATCGATCCATTGAAGAGAGAATAAGATGTCCATGTACTAAATGTAAATTTAGAACAAGGTTGAAGAGAGATGAAGTTTATGAACATTTAATACTGAATCAATTACCTGGTCAATATTTGTGTTGGGTTTGGCATGGAGAATCGAATGTTACAGAAAGATTGAGTACTGATGTTAATCCACAGAATGAGGTCTCAAGTTCATCGAAAATGGAAAATGAAATGCATAACCTCATAAATGATGCATTCGGCACTGCAAGACACCACTATCAGCATCAAAACATATCAGAACAACCAGAACAGGGTGCTATAAATTGCAACATGACAAGTGATGTTTTTGAGACTGTAACACAAGAAGATCAAGATTGTAACATATAATTGTATTCTCCTCTTGATTATGTGGAGCCAATTGTAAGAGAAAACTTCACTGAGAAAAATGTGTTTCATGATTTAGTTGACGATGGATATCAAGAGTTGTATAGTGGGTGTTTGAAATATTCAAATCTTTCATTTTTTCTGAAGTTGTACCATATCAAATGTCTATGTGGAAGTAAAAATAAGGAAATTTCCATGATATTGGAATTGATTTGTGATTCACTTCCTAAAGAAAAAAATCCAAGAATGTTTTTATGATATGAAAAAAGTTGTTAACAAGCTTGGTATGAATTATACAAAAATACATGTGTGTCCCAATGATTGTATGCTTTATTGGGGAGAGGATTAAAGTAGACATAATTTCAAGAAATGTTCTTCTTCTAGATGGCAGTCAAAGGGTGATGTTGGAAGTCTGAATGAACATAATTTCATAGAGTATAAGAAAAGGAACACACTTGCAAAGGTTTTTCATTACTTTCCCTTGAATCCTTATTTGCAAAGATTATTCATGTCATTGAAAACCACCGAACACATGAAGTGGCATTCTTTAGATAAAAACAATGATGGGTTAATGAGACATCCATGAGATTATGAATCGTGGAAGACATTTGATTCATTACATCTAGATTTCTCAGGTGATACTAGGAATGTTCGATTAGGATTGGCTGATGATGGATTCAACCCATTTGGGACTTTTAGTACCAGTAATAGCATTTGGCCAGTTGTTTTGATCCCTTATAATCTGACTTCGTGGATGTGTATGAAAAAACATATTTTATCATTTCAATGATTATTCCTGGAAAAAAAATTCTTGGAAATGATATTGATGTATACTTGTAGCCTTTGATTGATGAATTGCAGGAGTTATGGAGCAACAGTGTTGAGACATTTGATGCTTCTTCTAAAACAATGTTCAAAATGCGTGTTGCTTTAATGTGGACCATTAGTGACTTAACTGGGCTTGGGAATTTATCTGGTTGGAACACTTACACAGGTTTGGCTTGTCCCGTTTTTAACTTTGATTTTGAACCCAAACGGCTACCTCACAATAGAAAATGGTGCTTATTGTTCCATTGAAGATTTCTTGATGCATCTCCTAGATTCCGACTAAATAGATCAAAATTTAATTGTTCCATTGATCGTAGACCACCTCCAAAGTTGTTAACTGGTTCTGAAATATTGACATAGCTTGAAAATTTTGAAACAAAATTTGGGAAGGTTCATCATTTTAATGATAGCAGAAAATGGGTCTGAAGTGCACCGTCAGGTGAAATTAGAACGCAATAATGGAAGAAAAAAAGTATATTTTTAAAACTCCCATATTGGGAATTTAATTTTTTGTGGAATAATCTTGATGTGATTCATATTGAGAAGAATGTTTGTGATAATTTGATTTTTACATTACTTAATGAGCATGGAAAGTCGAAGGATCATCTCAATGCTCGCAAAGACATACAAGTAATGAATATAAAACATGATCTCTGGACAGATGAGAATGAAAATTATGATCCGGCCATTTTTGCAATGAAAAATAGGGATAAAGATATATTCCTTAGAATTTTAAATATTGTGAAGGTATATGATGGGTATTCGAGTAACATCTTGAGGTGTGTTGACTTGAAGATTCGTAAGTTACATGTATTGAAAAGTCACGATTCACATATTTTGTTACAATAGTTACTACCATTGACATTGCGTACATTATTACCTGAAAAGTTATTGTTGTTGTACTAAAATTATGCACATTTTTCAGGCAATTATATGAGAAATATCTACATCCATTTCATCTTGACAACCTCCAGGAGAGGTTTTTATTGACCCTTTGTGCAATGGAGATGATCTTTCCTTCATCGTTTTTTACTGTCATGATGCATTTAACTGTGCAATTGGTTGAGGAAGATAAATTAGGAAGCCTCATTAATTATCGATGGATGTATCCAATTGAGTGGTATTTATTTATATGTTTTTCATTTAATTAAAAAAAATTGGCATTTAAATAAATTCATAATATTATTATTTTATTTCACAGATATCTTGGGAATTTGAAAGAATACATGAGAAATAAAGCTCAACCAAAAGGCTCTATTGTTGAAGGATATTTAGCTGAGGAGTGTCTTACCTTTTGTTCCAGATATTTAGATGATATTGAGACAAGATTTAATCGAGTTGGATGTGTTTGAGACACACCAACTCAATCTTAAATGCATCAGAAATCAAAAATATTTCCTGCTATTGGCCGATCAGTTGGGAGGACCTCAAATGTGACACTGACAGAATTGGAATTATTATAGGCACATAGATATGTGCTAATGAATAGTGAAATTGTAGATCCATTTATTGAAGAGTCGAGGATACAAACAAAGAGACGAATGGGAGGCCAAACATGAAATGAGAAAGATATAATGAAAGCTATGAATAAAGAGCTTGTAGAATGGTTTGCACGACGTGTAAGTTCATAAATATTGCAATAAATACGAATATTAGTTTGACACATACATTTTTTAAATATATTAAATTATATTTCTTTTTTCAGATCTTGAATACTAATACTTGAGCAGACCTGTCAGAAGATTTGAATTTTCTTTCTAGAGGTCCTATAAAACAAGTTATAAAGTTCGATGCTTATAATGTGAATGGATTTAGATTTCGTACAGTCGATTGAGAAGTGGGTTTGAAAACACAGAATAGTGGTATATTTACATTTTCTGAAGTGTGATACTATGGAAAGATTCATGATATTATTGAATTAAACTAACATGGACATTTTTATGTTGTTTTATTCAAATGAAAACGGGTTGATATTATCAGAGGTGTTAAAAGAGATTCCTTGTAATTTACTTCTGTGAACTTCTCTCGCTTGATGGATATTGGTGATCATGAACTGCATGATCCATATATCTTATCATCACAAGAAAAAATGGATAATGTGAATGATGTTGTGGATAAAGGGTGGAGTTTAGTTATTCATGTAATATAAAGAGATTTGTATGATATGGGTGATGAAGTGGAAGATTTGACATCTGAAATTGAATTTCATCAACAACAGGAAGTAGAATTATTTGTCCATCATGATATTGAAAATATTAGTCTATTAAGGATGAATGAAGTGGATGAAGCAATGGAGTAGTAAACTAACATTATTTAAGGAATAAATGATTGTATGTACAATTATTTATTCATTCAGGAACCACTTGTTTCATTTATGCAGTTATTCATTATCATTGTTATATATATTTTTTCTGTTAGTACTGGGCATCTATTATCATTTTTAATTTTTTTTCTGAATAATTTTTTTAAAATATATATTCTGAACTAAATTTTATTTGATTAAATGACACGAATGCCAAGGAAAAAGTAGTACACTATTTAATCTAGTTCTACGACAGATGACGATCCATCTGGCTCCCTCCCCATGGCATCTGAGGCACCAGCTACCTACACCCCTACACCATCTCCCCCTGCATCATCTCTCACACCATCTGTGGGTGTCCCATTAGAGGTTGAGTCATCCACTCCCCCTTCAGAAGCCTCAGCAGTGAGGCAGCGACACACCCCTTCCAGTTCATCATGGACATACTGAAGTGTCACTGTCATAGGTACAAATTTTAATTAAATAAATTTATTGCATTTTGTTTATACTAATTGTTTTCTCATTGAAGATGAAAAAAATGAAACCGTGGAGAAAAACATAAAAAGTTCATATTTTTATAATATTAATGGAAATAATATAGTCATGTCATTTGATTCTTATAATGTCCCTACGGATGACATTGTGGGGTTACTTGGCCAGATTCTAGGCCAGCTGGCAACGGAGCCCATTTCCCTTCCAATTTCTTATGATTATTGGAGACATATGCCTCCAAGCTGGAAAAATAAAGTTTTTTATACCCAAATAAAGGTAATTTTGTCACATTATGGTTTAATTCAATGTCATGTTACTAATATGTTCAAAATGAATTTCTATATACAGATGTTCTTCTACTTTACAGTTACTGATGTGATAGCACGGAAGTGGACGTTGAAAAATCTTGTTAAGAAATGGAAATATTTCAAATGGAGATTGTGTTGTGATGTCAATGATAATTCATTGAATGTGCAACAAATGTATGAGAAGCTACCCAGTGGGGTACCGAAAGAATAGTGGAAAGTTTTTGCTGACAGACATCGTAATGAGAAGTGGATGGTATTGAAATATATATTATTATATGATCCTCATTTTACATTTATACATGTATATGAAGAGGATATTACATTTAATACATTACTGTTAAACTGCATTTTATTTATTTGAGGATATCTCAAGACAGAATGCATCAAACTGGTCTAAGAAAGTCATCCCTCACACTGTGGGCTCCAAAAGCTTTTCCAGAAGACGAACGACATTGGTAATATTTTAATTATTTTAAATATTTATAAGACAATATTATTTGTTTAATATATTGAATTATTGATTTATTTTTTCTTAATTCATTCACAGAGTTTAGGCCATGAAGCATCTCGAACTAAACTGTGGTTGGATGTTCACAAAAAAATCAGATGGAAGTTTTGTTAATGAGCCTGCCAAAGAAGTTGGGGTATAAAGTCAATTTTTTATTATAATAACTTATTATCAGTTTTTACTATGTTAATATATATTGATATTTGATTTATAGGTAAATATTAAAGAACTATGGGATGCCAATCCTGATTAGTCCTACTCAGTCACCCAGGATGACCCAGTTGCTAAAGTCCTTGGGAAGGAGCATCCACGTAGAGTGTGTGGGATGGATTTCGGACCCATACCATCTGAGGTCTTTGTCATGCCACCAGGGATTCCAACTGCATCTACTCCGGGTTATATTCAGTCCATACTAGAATATGCTCAGAGGGAGATTTCTTCTCAATGAACCAAAGTTCAAGATCAGGGGGCTCAGATATCTGCTTTGTAGAAAGCGATGACTGATATACATCAGCAGATGAGCAGATAAGCCCTCAGTGGTAGTGCATCGACTGGTGGTCTGCAGGTAAATCACAAAAAATCAAAATAATTTAGTTTTCAAACTTTCATTGGTTTTAATTTTTAATATAAATCTGCAACAGTATTTAATTTTCAATATAATGTTCTTATAGGTGACAACAGAAAGTGGAGATAGAGGTGGAGAGGGTGACGATGGTGGAGTGGGTGACGATGCATCATCGAACAGTGAGTAGTTGTATTGTTGATGTGTTAAACAAATATGGGAATAGTTGGTTTGTATATGTACCATGTGTGGCACATAGTTTCCACCAAACATTTTCATGTCCTAACATTTTCTTGATTTCTCATGTTTCCTTTTATGCATTTTATTGATTTTTGATGTTTCCTTTTATGTCTTGATTTCTCGAGTGTGGTATACATTATTCCAGTTAGGCCTGTGTTTGAATTGGTAGTCAAGATTTTGGATGACTTGGAGTTAAACCCATTGTTGATGTGTTGAATAAATTCTCGATGCCTAATATTAAAATATGCAATTATTCAATATCATCATCCAAGAAGGTAAACCATTCTGGCATTGGTATCCTATGACACTGTCAATCACAAAAACATGTGGATTGATAACTCTTTATTAGGAACTATTTTCTAAGCAATAGAAAATTATTTTCATTTTCTATAACACAAACATAACCTTGTTTTCTATTTGAGCCTAATATGATTCATGTTATATTAATCCTGATTTCCTAATATTATTCATGAATATATAAAAAATTACATGTCGTTCCATGAATAAAACCTTAGAAAACAATAATATCTCATAACTAGCGTATCACCCAAGGTGAAATAACATCCAACTATAACATCAAACAACAAGAAAAACAATCCCACACTGAGAACCTGGGTTTTACCCCATCTATGGGTTAGGTAATCCCACAAAAAACACATTAACAAGGACTAAAACACCTTAATATCATATAAAACTTTCAAAAAAATTATTCAATAGAAAATAAAATGGATTTGATACAACATTGTGACGCCATTACCTAGGTTCCACTAAATTGGTTCCCCAAACCAATGTGCCACATGACCATAGAAATGCCTCCTCATATACAAGAGTCTTCCTACTAATATTCATGGTGCAATGAGGTATGTGGGGATAATATACCATCTTTACCAGTGTAAAACAATAGTATAAATGGGTTTTACATTTTTATTAACAACTATGGTAATTCATTAATCATTTCAAATTCATATATTGTGGTGCACTAATAAGTTCACTCATATCATACACATAGGATTTAGTGCCTGGAAAGCCATGTCAATACACTATCCAAGCATAGGAAACTCCATATACATCATATCAAGTCCATTATGTCAAATTTCATGTCTAGCCATCCCACATCAAAGATAAGGAATTCCTTGTAAAAAAATTCTTACCCATGGGTGGGATCTACTATGTCCCTCATCATTTACTAATCCATCAATACAAATTCCACAAAGTAAAACACACTTGACCTTTTTAACAAATTACAATATCAAGGGTGAACCTATTTCATTTCACCAATATTCACATAGTTTATCACTTTCACTGCACTTAACGTAATTCCATAAATATTCTATTTTTCTATTCATTCATAACAAAAACCATTGTACATATTTTCAATTCCATCTTATAACCTGGATATTCCAACATTTTCCATTCATTATTTATCCCTTTAGTTATCTCATAACCCATTTAACCATAAAAGTTATGATAAACCACTTATTCCATTTTGACATGATAAAAATATCTATAATTGGTTTAATCTCATAAACACTTCAATTTATCATTTAATAACTAAATTCACATGTTCAAGGGATTGGAACACCCCATGGGTGGCCATAAACCCAGTCCACCCTTCATCAATATATCCAAAAACATCCTCGAAAGGTCCAACACATTATTGAGTTGATGTTATTTTATGATATTGTGTTTGGTTTGATTTGTTTTTCAGGGCAGTGGTGCAGTGGAAGCATAAAATATATTTTCTTTTTTGGTCAGCTTTTCGCAGTGGTTTTAACTGCCACTAAGAGTATACAGGTAAGACAGTAGCGACGGTTTTAACCACCACTAAATGTAAGTATTTTTACGTTTTGTGGTGGTTTTAACCACTTCTATAGAGTCGCATCACCCACGTGCATTCCATGGTGGTTCTCGTGACTTTAGCGGTGGTTTTACGACTGCTGTATTTTATTTTATTAGCGGCGGTTATAAACACCGCTAATAAAAAAATCATGGGCTCTTAAAAACCACCGCTAAAGTGACTAGAACTTCCGTGAAATGAGGAAGCTACGACGCTTTTCTTAAACTACCGCTAAATGGAAAAAACTACCGATAATAGTTTGTCGACACCAAATTTAGCAGTGGTTTCTATAAACTGATGCCAACCCATGTAGCGGCGGTTTAAACCGCCCCTAAATGAAAAAATAAATGCCGCTAAAGGGCGGTTTTCTTGTAGTGTCAACCCATGTGAGACCCGAAGGTCGACCACACTAAGGGAGCCAGTCCAAGGCTAAACCACATGTGGTAGGAGGTGGTCCAAAGGCCTACAGGGGTCATGTAAAAGCCTCGAGGAGTTTCACCCATGTTTAAGGTGCGGTTGAGCCCATGTATAAGGCCCAGTTAATTTATGTTGGGTTGAAGACTGTGTGGCATGAGGTTCATGTGTGATCGGTTTTGATCCTTGGTATCCATCTCGGTTGGGTTGTGGCACGTGATGATTTTTAAACCATAGTGGATCATGCTGAAGAATTCAATTTTGGGTACAAAGGTTGTGGGTAATATTTATAGAGACATTATATTTTCATGAATTAACATTAAATAACTTTTTCAGAATAATTAAAACATTATACAAATAGATTCCCAAATATTTTAAAAGTCTAGTGACTTTATAATCATAGAAAAATAAACATTAGTACATGACTGAGCTACATCATCTCCCACTATATTATTCTTAACTAGAACCATTATTAGACACATTAAAAATTATACATATCTTTATAACCTGGGGGAAGGAAACATAAAAAGGGGTGAAATAATATGCTTAATAAGGGTAAACAAGGGAGATATGTAAGAATAATCATGATCATAAGGGTATGAGAACATGATCATAAAAATAGAAGATCACACCCTGCATATCAAAGAACACAAACGTGAATCATGGAATAAATATTGGCAGTTCATAAGATGCTAATCATAAGGAAATAAAGAACATAATCCATGAAGTAATGACATTGTAATAAAACATGGAATTTTGGTAGACACATAAGCATATATAATGATTTCCATAGTACTCAAGGAATTTCTGCTGAGACCATCTTAGTGGATAAAGTCCTTTACTGAACTGGGTTCACACCCCATTATAGCCTTGTATTACTGAATAGAGTTCATCCTCGTTCTATCCCTATAATATTGAACTGAGTTCATCCTCATTATATCCCTACAATATTTAATCGAGTTCATTTATCATTCCATCCATGCCTATCTCATAATATATAAATCCTTACCCAATGCATTGGAGGGAGATATAGGTCCCACACATCTAATAATAGAATCATACATACATGTTCCAAAAGATAATAAATAACTATATCATTACCTAAGAAATTAATTGGGTATTATAAACATGTAATCATATCATAACTTTGGTAAAAAATAGGTTTTATAATCATCTCATCATAAACATAACCTGTGAAAGTAAACATGTTTTAAAAGCATATAACCCAAGAAAGAGAAACTGGTTTCATAATCATCATGAAATCAAACCATAATCCATTCAGATAAATAATATGAAGGAAAAAAATTGAATAATTTCCCCGATAAAGTCATGAGTAACACCAACAGATGTTATCTTATATAAGAAATAATTTTGAAAGATCTTTTAAAACATTACTTGAGGAAAATATCCTTTCTTATTTGAAAAATTATTTTTAAAATATAAAACATTTTGAAGACTTTTATCTTTGAAAATATCTTTGAAAAATGGTAAAGTAATATTTGAAAACAATAAAACATTTTTAAAATCCATTTTCTTTGAAAATTATCTTCAAGGATCATTTAAAATCATTTTTTAACACATGCCTTTCGAAATAAAATAGGTTTCTCATTGAATAGATAAATACAGTCATATTTTCTTAAAAACATTTTTTTAATAATATTAAGTACCAAAGAGTGGGAAAATGGTACTAATACATGGATATATCTTGAATAAATAGACTATAAAGAAACTTTTGATTTTTCTAGAGATATGGATTATAGTATTTCATCAAGAAATCATAATCATTAACATTCTTGAAAAGTGATGAGATTGTTTCAATAAACTCTTACCACATGGTTAGTTGGGATCAAACCCTCTATGTAAGAAACAAAAATTAATTTATACTTAAAATATCCTAAAAATAATTATATTCAGGATATAACATTTAAAATTTAAGTATATACACCTCAAAAAATAATTTAGGTGCATAACAAAACATGAGTCTCAAAGAAGTCAAATTGAGGCAAAACTATTTTACCGATTTGGTAAATTTTGAAACCTAAAACCCATGAAATAAATATCATAAAATTAATAAGTAAATAACCATAAATTTAAGTATAATAATCATTTAATACTTTCATAGTCATTATACACACCTCACAAAGGGAATGGGTGGTAAATAAATCATGTATCTCACGAAAATAAAAAGTGAGATGAAATCCCCTTACATTGTGTCTTGACTCTCTTCGTACTCCTACAAGATTATTGTATAATAAATGCAAGTTTATTATAAATATTTTACATAATGATATTATTATATCTAATACCATATGTGGTTTTATTATGACCTTATATTACCCTCTTGTTAACAATTCTATGTTAAGGTTTCAATTCAGGTAATATCTGCTTGGTTCTTTGCATGTGTCTTAATTTGTCATATCTTTGGTCCTTATACTTATATCAGGATTTACAGAATGTAAAAAATGATATAATTTATATTCTGTAAACTTTTATTATAATAATATATATAGTATATAATTATGAAATGGAAAACATCGTTCATGGATATGGTAAGTCGAATGTACGCATGAATGTTGTTCCCATTTTTATTGTCATATTGAAAGAAAGTAGGTAAATGACATAAGTGTATATATATGAACATATATAATTATTTAATTTTAATGATTATATCATATACATAATATAATTTTTCTAAACCATCCTTAATACATTTCACGTAGTGTGTGAACAAATCACAACGCTTTGGGGGGGCAATAGTCCACACTTCCTTAAAAGAAATTATTATATTTACACCAAATGGAAAGTAAAAAGGTATGAGTTATAAAATTAATAAATAATAATAAAGACTATTAAATATAATATATTACATATATAAACATATTTTTCATCATAATTTCTACCATTTGAGGCAGTAAAGGAAAAATGAATAATCATTATTTAGTAAAGCGGTAGTTAACCATATACATAAACAGTATATTCGCTACCCATTGGATTGAAGTATGTGTATGTGTAGGCATAACCCTTAGTATAACAATATCCTAGTATATTTAGTATACTGTTTTTTATACAATCATGGAATAAAGAGAGTGTAGGGGTGTAGAAAGAAAATAAAAATAAAGGAGCATGAGAGAAGACGTTACCTCTAAATCAAGTAACTCCTTTGGATTTGTGCCAAAAGGCTTCCTTGGATTTATTTATTTCCAATATAAGGCTTCTAGGAGGAATTTAGGGATTTTGGGAAGTTTATAGGGCATATATTGGCTAATACTAATTTTTTTAGAGGTTTTAAGAAGAGGAAGAGGTGGTGGACTTTTATAGGGAAGGGAAAGGACACAGTTGGAATTTTTGAAAACAAGTTAGGTTTACCCACGTTTTTAGCTAACAAAATTAATAACAAACAATAAAAACTCAATAATTTAAGGTTAATAACCGAATAATGGCCAAAAAATGGGTTTTATACAAGTTTATAGGTCGTTTTTTGTATAAAATTTAAGGTTTAGTACTTTATTAACCTAATTTTTCTCTTAAACATTGTAATTAATTTTAATCACATTCACTAATATTTTTGGTCCAAAAAAAATTAACATATTTGAAATTATAAATTATTTTGATTCCAAATATGGAATCCATTTTTTCAAATTCTAATCACATAAGTGGTAGGAATTAATTTAAAATCAATCCTACTACCAGAACAACAATGCAGGTTTTTAAAATAAAAACATCCAAACTTTTGAAAAGTTTTTATACACAATTTCAAAGTGAAATTGATTACAATAACATAAATTGGATTAATTTATAAAAAATTTATATAATTAAACTTTTTATCCAAATTAAAATATAATTTAACCTTATAAATAAATTAGACGAAAAGGTAGTTTTGAATTAAAATACGGTATTTTTCACTATTCATCCAAAAATGAAGTTTCTCAGAAAAATCCAAAAAATTCCCCCTAATCTAATTTCAACATTATAATTTCAAAAATGAAGTTTATTTTATCAAATTAAATTTCTAAATGTGTTGAAAATTAATTTTATTATTTTTTATAGAAAGAAATTAATAGAAGTTCATTTGAGAAAATAGTATTTTTAAACATAAAAGGACTTTACCAAAAAATTATATCTTTGATAATCAATATGTTTTATTTATATAGAACCATTATAAAAAATATTTTAAAAGTAGTTATTACTTTTCATATTACTAATTTTAATGGCTAGTTTATAATTATCTCATTTAAATATTTATAACAATAAAAAAATGTTTCGTAGAAACGTCAGTGTTGCTTGTAACGTATGCCAAGTCGGTGTTGTGCGTAACATACAAAAAGTCATTGTTCCATGTAAGATATTTCATGTCAGTACCATTTTAAAGGAATGTTTGAATTAGTATATTTAAATACATAAATGAGAATTTAATTTATTCAAAAAAAATGTCCATAAAAACTCAGGGTGTTACATTCTACCCCCCTTAAAATGAAATTTTCCCTCAAAATTCATCACTCTCGTCAAGAAAATGAGGATAATTATGCTTAATCATATTATCAAGTTCCCATGTAGATTCCTATAACTGGTGATTTCTCCACAAAACTTTGACCTGGTGAGTGGTCTTGTTTTGTAGAACTTTTTCTGATCCGTCCATAATTTCAATAGGTTGTTCTTCATAAGAAAGATCCTTCTCATGCAGTATAACATATGAGTTTAGTACATGTGAAGGTTTAGGTATTTAATTCCTCAAAAGAAATACATGGAACATATCATGTAATTGAGAGCATTTTAGATGGATTTCTCAGTGATAGGATACCGCCCGATATGATCGAGAATCTCAAAGGGACCGATATACCTAGGGATTAGTTTCCCTTTCTTCTCAAATATCATAACCTTATTACAGGGTGAGATTTATAGAAACTAATTATCCCCAATTTTAAATTATAGATCACACTGATGGTAATCAGTATAACTTTTCTACTGACTTTGAGCTGCCTTGATATGTTGCTGAGTGGTTCTAACCCTCTCGAACATTTCTTCAGTGATCTTAGGTCTTAATAGCTTTTTCTCCAAGTTAATCCCAACACATTGTAAGTCTATATTTGTTCCCATATAGAGATTCATAATGTATCATCTGAATAGGAATAAAGAGTCTTGGGGGCTACGGCTTCGGCCACGGCTCTCTCCTCTGTTGTGGAGGCATCTCCCTTGCTAGGGTTATTCGACCATCGCGTTTCGGACGGCGACCAGCTTCGATCGTGGTGGCGAGGGTTCAGTTCTGGTTTTTCTTCATCATCTTCGAGTGGCGTACTCTTCTTCTTCGGCTTCTGTTCCAGTTCTGAGCGGTTCTCTTCTCCATAGCGACGGCTTTCGTTGAGGTTAGGGTTCTTCAGGCTTCACATTTCGGACGTCTTCTGGCTTCATTTACGGCAGTGTGGGGTCAGATATGGACGCTTTGTATCTTCTTCGTGTGGCTTTTCAGGTTGTTTTTCATTGGCGGTTTCTATTCCAATCTGGCGGTGGATTATCTCATCCCATCTTCTGGTGCTTCTGTGGGGGTTCTGTTTCATATTTATGGCTCGAGTTCTTCGGGCGTTGTGGTGACTCGAAGGTTTGGATCTGATTTGGTTTTTTCGGATTTCTGTCATCTTCAATGGGTTTTATGCTTGTTCAGTGTTGGTTTTTTTCTGGTTGGGTATGTTCATTTCTTGTGATGGTTGTGCTTCATTGGCCTCTGTTGAGTGGAGTTTGGACTGATTTCTAGTCTCCCGATCGGTACTGGTCTAGCCGTTGTTTTGTCATGCACAAGCCTATGTTTTATCTGCTCTAGATCCAGGCTTCCATCGTTCTCTCTGAGGTGGGGTTGGGCAGTGGTTTCATGGCTCTTTGGGATGTGAGCTCGAGCGAGCAGTGTAGGGAGGGTGATGGTGATGACGTTCCATCAGCGACGACGAGGTATGGTAAGGCGTTGATGTCGATGATGATGGAAGTTGGCAGAGATGTGTCTGTTGGTGTATGTTCGACGCTGGCGGGCTTACAGTTCGTGATCTCTTCTGAATTTAGAAATTTGGTATTATGACTATTGGCGGGCAGTTTGATTTTGGATTTTGTATGGATTTAATCTTGCATTGTGTGGGTTTTGGGGTTTGCACTGGACTCGACTACATGGATTAGGCCCTAGAGGATGTTTTAGAGCTGGCAGTTCATATTTGCAGAGCTTTTCGGATTGGTTTGTTTGAGAGGGTATGGAACTTGCCATCAGATCAGGCCTATGCTTTGACACAGGACATTTTCTAGCCGATCAGTCATGCAATGGTGGAGAGCTTCATCACGATCAAATGCTGGGGTGGGGAACCTCCTAGTTGTTAGTCTAGTTTTATTTTCTAAGACTTTCATGCTGTGATATGTTTGATGTTTCTGATGTCTGTCTGGGTTTCCCCCTTCTTCCCTTAAAAGGGGGTATTATTATAATAAAAAAAATTGAAGGTCTTCAGGTCGTTGGATGGATGGATGTCATCTGAATGCTTTAGTGAAAGCTATTGTTTTAATAAAACTCAACTAGAGGAAGGTGTTGATCCCAACCACCTTTGAAATATATAGAAAAAGATCTCAACATGTCCTCATAGGTTTGAATTGTTCTTTCAGACTAACCATCTATCTAAGGATAATCAGCAGTCCTGAAACTCATTTCTATTTCAAGTGCTTGATGAATACTTCACAATAAATTTTAGTTTGACCATAGATCCTGATCTGATACAATGGAATGTGGTACTCCATGCAAACTTACCACTTCCTTAATGTACATCCTAAAAAGTTAATCCATAGAGAAGTCTTCTCTGAAAATGATGAATTGTGATGACTTGGTAAGGTGATCGACTACCACTCATAGATCATTAAACCCTTTATAGGTTTTGGGTAGTCTAATGACAAAAATACATTGGGATATTCTCCCATTTCCATTATGGTATGGGTAATGGAAGCAACTTCTCCCTTGACATTTGTCTTTTATCCTTAACTTGTTGTCATACCAAGCACCGAGATATAAACTTTGCGATATATCTCTTCATGAAATCCCACCAAAAGTATTTTTTTAAGTCCCTATACATCTTCAAATTTCTAGGATGAATAGAGAATTAAGAACTATGAATTTATTCTAACATCTCCTTCTTCAAATCTGGTATGGAAGGAACAAAAACATAGTTCTTGAACCTCATCATTCCATCATGATCAAGGCTAAACTCAACAACATTTTAGACATTATTTTGTAGCTCTTCATCTTCCTTCTACACCTCCTTAATCTTCACTTGGATAGAGGGTTCAAAATTCATTTGAGAAAGATAATATTTTCCCCTTCAGTTAGTATTTCTATATCCATCCTTTTCAAATCTAGAAATATTGGATCTTTTGTGATCTTCATTATGGATAAGCTAGCATGATCCTTTTTACTCAAAGCATCATCCACCTTCTTCACTTTCCTAGGGTGGTAATGTATTGAGTAGTCATAATCATTTATCAATAATACCCATATTCTCTAGAGCATGTTCAACTCCTTATGTGTGAATATATATCTTAGAATTTTATGATAAATATATATATCACAATTTTCTCCATAAAGATAATGCCTCCATATCTTTAATGAAAAACTTACCGCTAATAACTCCAAATAATGAGTTGGGTAATTTTTCTCAGGAATCTTCAATTGTCATGACCTATAGGCTATAACCATGTTATTCTACATAATAACACATCCCAATCCTTTATTGGATGAATAGAAAAATATTATAAACCCTTCTCCACTATGGGTATTGTAAGCATGGGTGCAATGACTAACCTTATCTTTAGCTCCTTGAAATTTTCCTCACATTCATCTGTCTAGAAAAACTTGAAACCCTTCTGAGTTAACTTGGTCTGAGGATTAGATACTCATGATAAATTCTACACAAACCATCGATAATATCTAGCTAAAATAATAAATCTACAGATCTCAATATTTATCTCTGCATAGTTGATCAAACAAGTCTTCAATACATGGAAGAGGATACTCGTTCTTGATTGTGGTCTTGTTCAACTCCTTATAATCAATTAAGAGTCACATTTATATATCTTTCTTTTTCACAAAAATAATGGGTGCACCCCAAGGTGACACACTTGGATGAATTAATCCCTTATCAAGGTTTTCTTGGTGTTGCTTATTTAATTCCTACAACTCAATCAGGTCTATTCTATAATGAGACTTTGATATTGGTGTGGAACAACATATAAGTTATATTGAGAACTTAACTTCACATTTTGGTGTAAGACTAGTAAAATCTTCTGGAAAGACATCCACAAATTCTCAAACAATAGGCATTTCATCACTATCGATTTTCTCCCCAACCATTTGAGATAAACAACCCCTTTTAATAGGAATTAATACCCATACACTTGATGTAATATCCATGGGAATTCCATGCTTATCATCACATTTATGGATGATAATAGGAGGGTTTGAAATATAAATTGTAACTTCCCTTATTTGAAAATTGATGTGAGATTTATTCAGAGAAACTAAGTCCATGCCTAAAATGACATCAAATTCTACCAAAGGAAGAATGATAAGGTTTATAGGAATCACATTCCCATAAACTTTAACTAGATAGGAATCATATACTTGGGATGAAATCGTCATACCATTAGGGTTTTTCACTACTAATTCCATATCTAATCGTTTTTCTAGAATCTTAACACCCTTAGAAAATTCTATAGATAAGAAAGAGTGGGTATATATAGAATAAAATGTAACATTAGTGGTTCTAGAGTGGATGGTAAGTGTACCTTTCATCATGTTGTTATTCCACCCCTCCTTAAAAATAGTGATTGTATGAGATTTCCCCTTATCCCTCGGCTTAAGAGGTTGTTGAGGTCAATCATCATCACCAGCCCTTTGGTTTGGGAAGTGGTTAGTATAATTCCCATTCTCCTTAAACCTATATCAATGAACCGTGGGGGGGGGTTATTCTATGTGGTTATTTCTCTATTAGCATTTTGATCTAACTTCTTCCAATAATTTTGACAATAAGGTGTCTAGTGACCATCATTTCCTCACTTAAAACATTTACTAGACCCCTTAAGACAAATTCATCCATGCTTCTTCCCACATTTAGATCATAAAGTAAAATTCATCTTCTTTTCTCCATGGTTTTTAGAGTTTCCTTTGAACTCCATCTTCCTTTTATTTCCAAAACCATGAGGTTGATATGTGGATCCAACCTCCATTTCAACCTTGATTGAAAAATGCTCAATCTCTTCATAGCTACTAAAATCTCTTATGTTGAGTGCCCTTTTGAGACTTGGCTTTAATCCATTAAAGAACCTACCAACTTTACTTTTGGATTGGATGATAATTCCTAAAGTGTACCACCAAAGTCTTTTGAAATTATCCCTGTAGGTACCGACAGATTCATCATCCCTTTTCTTTATCTCAAGGAACTCTTTCTCCATATTGGTACGAGGAATCCGAGGAAAGTACTTATTGAAAAATAAGTTCTTAAACTCATCCCATTCCATGGATTCAATTTCATATGGATTCATAGTATTCTTAATTAGATTCCACCACTAGTAAACTTCACATTATAAATGATAAACAACCAGAATAAATTTCTCATGTTCCGAACACTCAAGGACAAAAAATATCTTTTCATTGGTATTAATACATTTTTTATCCAAAATTAGATCAGAAGTCCCTCTGAAAGAAGGTGGATTTTTCCTCATGGAGGACTCAATAGAATGTTGTTCCCACATTTTCTCAATTAAAAGTCTCCTATGATTCATAGCTTGTGAAAGTTGTGTGAGGATAACAATAAGATTTTACATTCTATCTCCCATAGCATTTCATTTCTCCGGAGTACAATCATTGCAATTTCCATCACAATCACCATTAACGTGGTTCCTTTGGGTTACATCCATTGAATAAAACCAAAAATCATAGAGAAAGAAATAGTTATCATAGTGAGGAACTACATAATCATGAAAATTCACTTATAGGATGTCTAGGTTATGATAACTTCCTTAATATATGAAACCTTAGGTTTATCCAAGGTTATTCATAGCCAAAATATATTTAAATCCTTAATAATGGTTTGTGAAGATGTTTTAAATCCCCAAAGAATATAACCTAAGAGTATAAAACCAGGTGCGTAGAAACACCCATTTTTGTGTACCAAATTACCCCGAGTCAGGCCTGGAACATATTATCAGAGTTGTTACCCCTATTTATATCTATTCTAGAGCCACATCCACATATAGTATCTAGACAGAGATATATTTATATAAAACCACTCACTCTATCCATTAAAAAACTTTTTCTTATCCTTATATGTTGGGAAAAAATACCTCAAGGTGACATTGAAGAATTTTTTAGTTGATTGTGTTTGTGGAAGAAGAGGGTTTCCATGAAAATTTTTGGAGTTATACATATGTTTTTGGAAAGCTATGTTGACAAAGATCCAAGAAAAAGGAATGAATTATATGGAGGTTCATGAAACAGAGTAATGTTCCAAATGCGCTGTAAAATATTATTTTACATGATTGAAGAGGATATTACATATGAAAAGTAAGATACACTAGGATCTTACTTGCAGGGTCATATGGTCCTATAAATGGACTGATACCCTCCTCATTTGAGTATCTCAACCCTTAGAGAAAATTCGGTCTCTAAATTGTGTAGGGATTGTGCATTATGGGAGTTGCGCATAAGAAGATAGTTGCACATAAGAAGAGGTTTGCGCACAAAACATAAAATTTGTGTGCAAGTTTGTTTCCATGACAAACAAAAATGTTACATGCAAAGTGATAAAGTTGTGCACAAGGCACTCAAAGGATTCATGAAAAATTTAAGTTTCCCAATAATTATATCGTAAAGGGGTATTCATCAAGTGACTTAAAGTGGAACTCAATGATACACTAAATGAGTTGTAAAAATATTGATTCAAGAAATAAAAGGAGGATATTTTGAAGAAGCAGTTAGTACACTTCATTTGAGAGAGGAGTATGCTTTCAAATTGTGATTAGTTGTAAAATAGGAGGGATAATGAGTTTACTCCTAACTTTGTAAACAACAGTGCAATTTTAGTGGATTTGGTACATAGGCACATTTTCGTTATATGATCCTTAGATGTAGCCCTATGAGGGTGAACCAAGTAAAATTTATTTTTCTTACTAATGCTTTAATTTATATTCATACTTCATTGTGGGAAAGGGAGAGAAGAGTGTTTTTTAAGAAAAAAACAAGATCTAAAGAGGTAGTTTTTTTAATCTATCATACCCTGATTCACCCCCCCCCCCCCATATGAGGGTATTTAACCTATTTTGGATAAAAATTGGTATCATATCCAAAGGTTAATTTCATTGTTTCTCTCATTGAGGTTGTTTATCAAAAGGGATTTTGATCTTTGTTGGAAACAATTTTCAATTATGGAAGAATCAGATACAATAGGATTTTTTTATCCTTAGGTATGGATGTGTATATATTAGAAACACATGGAATTATGGCTGGTGTGGATAGTGGTGCTTTGTTATAAGATAAAATAAGGGAATTATATATTGATTCTAGAGGAATAAATGCATTAAGAGGATCCTTATCCAATGCAACCTATAAAAAGGTGATGTCATGTAAGTCTACTCTTTCCATGAGGGAAAAGATACTAAATATATATTAAGGTGATTCAAAAGTAAGAGAAGAAAAATTAAAATTTCTACAGAACAAATATGAGAATTTGAGAATGAAACCCAATGAATCTATTGATGCATTCTTTGATAGGTTAAATGTTGTTATCGAATATATTCATGGTCTTGGAGAAATTATTAGAGGTAAAGTCTTCAAGTGTATCTTAATATGACTTCCCCCTCAGTTAAATCCAAAATTTTCTATGTTTGAGTATAAATATTCAAAGGCGATGGCATTGGATATCATGCACAGTACTCTTATAGCATATGAGATGATAAATGAGGACATTGGGTCTATGGAAAAAGGGAATTCCAAAGAGGTGGAAATAAAGGACATAAAGAAGATCACCATAGAAGATTGTTTGGAATAATAAGATACAGAAGAGGTAATTTCATTCCTTTCTTCAAATATATAAAGAGGAAAAGTAAATTTTGAAGGGAAACTTCCACTATCTTGATTTCGATGTGTAAAGGTTGGTCATCTTGTAGCAAGGTGCCCCTAATAAGTTATAAGAAAATGATGATGATGAAGTTGAAATTCCCATGAAGAAGTCTTCAACCTATATGAAAGGTGAGAAATAGTTCAAGAGAAATTTCCTTAAAAAAATAACCTTTTTTCACATGAAAATTATAGTTTAGAGGAATCTGAGTTTTAAGAGGTAGAGAACTACAAAGATCATGGAGAAAATGATATGGTGTCAATTGTTTTCAAATCTCATAAAATGGATGAAATCGATGTTGATAAAGAAGAGTTTGAAGGAAGAGTTGATATTCAGGATGAATTGGAATCCATTATTGAGGAGATAGATGTTTGGAGAGCCAAAATGAGGAAAACCAACAAAGTGTTTCATGACGCCAAACTCTACATGCAGCAGCAAGAATAAGATAAGTCTAAGTTAATTAAAGAAATTTAGAAAATAAATTATTTGTTTCCAGAGAAATCATAAACAGTTAGTAGTTATAAACTCAAAGTTGAGTAATAGAAAAGGGTGATCAATGTTTTGAATAACACTGAGAAAAAACAACTCAAATGCATTGAATAACTTGAAGAAGAAGTCATCGACCTGTGATAAAAATTTATGGATCAAGAGAAACTCTTGAATCTCGGTATGTTATCAGGAAATAAGATCATTCAAGTGATAGAAAAGAAAGAAGTGGAGAATCAAGGTCCAACATAAAAGAAGAAACATTCAAGCTAAAATGTTAAGGCCAATTTGGGGCTTGACCGAAAACAAAATTATTGTGACAAATTATGTAAGACCGCAAGAACCTGCTCTGAGATTGAATATTGATTTGAGTATGAAGCAAAACCAGAATACTCAAAGAATCAAAGAGGAAAAAAAGAGTTGTAGAACTGACATGATGGAATGCACCCTACATTAGGTGTTATTATTTTGGAAATATGGGACACTCACAAAATGTGTTTTTCATATCCAAGAGATACTTAAGGGTATAAGAACAATAGTGGAAAACAAACAAAGCTAAATACTCTAGAATATATTTTGAGGGACATTTTTGGGTGTGGATGATTTTCTGTAATGCCCCGACCCTAGAATCAATGAGTCGGTGCATTATTTTAATACATTGGCATGATTACAGGGAATCAAATCTTGAAGGACTGATCAATTTAATATTATTAGAAGACCATATTACATTCATGATACCCATAATACATTGGTAAAAGAAAATAAAACATGATACATAATAAAATGAAATAAAATACATCCTTTAAATCTTATATAAAGTTTTATTCTTCATAACCTGGAGAAAGGAAACATAATAAATGGGTGATCTTAAATTCTCAGTAAGGGTAAATAATATAGTGGAAGTAATCATAAACCTAAACACTAAGCATGATGAATAACTAAAAATACATGCCTTTAAAAATAAACTTGATAATAATATGGAACTAAAAAAATGATTAAATAATTATCTAAAACATCATCATGGATATTCTACTAGTCTAATAATCACATGGACTATAAATCTCTAGTTACATAATGAGGGAGTACATAATGTTGAACATCATAACCATACTATCAAGGCCTTGTGCCAAGACTATATATAAATGGGTAAAAACCCAAACTAATTTGTCTCGTCAGACCTACCAATGCATCTAGGGGATATAGTAGGCCCCACCCATCACTTACTAAGCCCAATACATTCCTCATATGAAAATAAAAAAATAAAAAAAACATTCTTATTAAAAAAATAGCATATGGAATGCAAATACTTTAACTATAACCCATGAATGGTATCAAATTAGCACATCCACAGTCAAATTGATCATCAACACTTCATAAAAATATGGTAAATGATATCGAAATAGATATACCTCAATGAATTACAAGATTCAAAAAATTATGTCGATCTATATTAAGATACTTTTAAATGAGACCATTGAGAAGTTCATGAGGAAATATTCTTTATACATTCCAAAGTGTCTCATACCACTTTGAAACATTCAAATAATAATCTATTACAATATGATGATAATAAGGAGACTCTTAATATGATATATCAGAGGGAAGTACATATACCATAGATAAGTAATAAGTGGTGATCAAGCCATATATCTTACAGAAGTACAGGTAAGATGAGAAAAATCCTTTTTACTTTGGAAATAAGAGTTCTTTTGAAAAATCATTTGTATTTGTCATAAAATCATATTGTAAACATGTATATCCCAGAAAATAAAATGTAAGGACGTTGAAATTATATTTTAAGCATAAATGATTTCCCACTGAAATGAAATCATGTAAAAATATTTTTTAAGAAGCCTTAGAAATAAAACATTTTAGTGTGGTTTAAGGAAGAGATTTTAAAGAGTAAAGACATGTTTTTTTTCATAAATCCAGAAATGAACCAAATAGTTTTTCATGGTAAATTTTTTGATTTTATAAAAATAGTTGTGGCTAAAAACATATTATATAGTGGTAAATAATTCGATAATTTCCTTTAAAACGATCTTGTTTATCAGAAAGAATTTTTGAAAGATCCTTTTAAAACATATAACTCCCCCTAAAAGAAAAAAGGATTCTGATTGGTATACATATATATAACATTAAAACATAATTTATGAGGAGCAAATAAGAATAATTGATAATTTAATTTAGGTATGTAGGGAATAAGATTAACCCAAAATAAAATGGAGGTTTAGGTATAAAACCCTTACCACTTTGTAATCAATCGAATCATATGTCCTAAAATGAATAATAATCAAAGGGTACATTGAATAAAATGAAAATAAATATATTCATGATATTATACATAAATGGGTAGTATAAATACACTATACACAAGATATAGTGGTGAATAAGAAATATCTCACAAAAATGGAAGTGAGATGAGAAAAACCTTACCTTATGTCTGAATGAGTTATGCACTTGACCTTAATATCCTAGATAATCAGATTAAATGCATTTATTAATTAATTAAGAACCATTTATACATGTATTAGATTAATTATAGTTTTATTAAGTTCATTTATTCCCTAATTGATATGTTATAAGATTTGATTTTGTCGTTCCGGAGTGTTTGTTTACTTGATTTTCATGTTTGGTTCATTTGTTTATAAATAATAGAGTTCATGTGGAATGGATATAATTCCATAGAAATGATTTTATATGAAACTAATGAACATAAAAAAGATTAAATTTTTATATAATTCATTTTTTATATGGAATTAGGGTGATTTATTAGATAAAATATTAGTGATAATCATTTAGATTATTATAGTCGTATTTCGATCATCACGAACTAGTTTTATCTTATGAATTAGTATTAGTTTTATATACTAGTTACAGAAAATTATATAAACCATAATACATAATTTATAATATATTTCAAACATAAAATTAGTTTCATGACCATCCTTTAAGGTTAAATTGAATAACCAATGTTCGTCATCCATGAAGGTTGTAAATTGACTCCTCCTGGATGATGATTTTGTTTTTAAAAATAAAAGAGAGAGAAATAGTAGTTTGAGGAAGGATATTACATTAACAAGATATAACTCAAGTATATTGATGATACTAGAGTTATCATGGTCATTTTTACAAAGGATATGAGGATAATATAATAAAATAAATAACTTGAGAAGAAATAAAATAAAATGAGGATGTTTACCTCTTGAATTCCTCTCCTTGAGAACCTCCTTAAGGCCTTTGGTTTTGGCCTTTTGGTGAGAACATAAGGTATTGGACGTGGGGGTATTTGGAAGAGTATTTGGTAGAAATTAGGTATGTATCAGATCTTGAGAGGTGTGATAGGAAGAGGGGGTGAGGGTGGTATTTATAGTGGAAGAACGAAAGATTTTTCCATTATTTGATTATTTTGGCTCAAGACTATGAATAATATTGATTTATATGACTAAAAATAGTAATAAGTTCATTTGAGTTATAACCAATGTCCATTTACATCATCCATGTCTAAAAAATGATGCAGAAATTCATTTATTTATCATATTTTGTAAATTATCGAATTTCACTATTCACCAAAAATTCAAGTATTTCAGAAAAAATCCCCAAAATTCATCCTAATTATTTTTCAATGTTTAGAATCCAAAACGGAAATTCCTTTTATTTAAAAAATTTTCTAAATATGATAAATTTAATTTTTAATTAAAATCAACATTTACTCGAAACATTCAGTTTTTAAAATTATAACTGATTTTATAATACCATGAAAAATTAAATAAGGTCTCATTAAATTATCCCAAAATCATAGAAAAAAAATATTGATTTATAAATAAATTTTATGAAAATTAATTTATTACTTATAAAATTGTAATTAAATATTTATTTCTCATAAAAATACTAACACTTGAGTATTAATTTTTTTTAAATATTCACTCTCATTTATAAGGTGCCTAAATTTTATTTATACTTACATGGGTGATATTACTACTCATAAGGTTACATTTCTATTCATAAGGGTCATGTTACTATTAATAAGGGTACATTACTATTTATAAGGGTCAAGTTACAGTTCACCAAAAGTTAAGTTGATTCTATCAGACTCTAAATATCTTACTGAACACAACTTTGTATGTCTATTTTTTGAAATTCAAAACACATAAGTTGAAAAATAAGGTTTAAAGACTAAGTTATAACTATAACAGTGTTGTTTCATAGATACTCAGTGTTGTGTGCATATAATATATCTAATGAATTGAAATTATTTATGAAGAAACATACCATAAAATCTTGGGGTGTCAAACTAATAGTTAATATATTTGTGACATAATTTAGTATTTATCAAAATAATTATAATAGTCAATATATATATTATTCTTAAAATATTTAATTAAATAATTTATTGATAAAAATTAATTTTGTAATAAAAATAATAAAATTCACATATTCATATTAAAATATTCTTTTACACAAAATAATATTGTAAAATAGTATTTTTTTTTGGAACAATAATTTAAAATTAATTTGAAAGCTATAAATTTGAAATATAAGTATTATTAATTAAAACACTTAATTTTAAATTATTATTTTTCATAGAATGATTTATTAAAAATAAGAAAAAAATTATTAGGTTGTTACATTATTCCCCCCTTAATAGAATTGTGTCCTCGCAATTCAAAATTGCACTTCGAAAGTTAAAGGTTGATTCATGAAAATTCCCTTATGGGAAACCCAATTCAGAAACATGGTTAATAACATATTCTCTTAATAAGGGGGAAATTGAAATGCATAGGTTACCACAAAACTACTCATTCAAATAGAATAATATTAGTGCGAAGTGAAAATATGGACATAGAAGAATAATCAAACCATCATGTTCTGATTTAAAGTGAGAGAGAACATGTTTAGATGAAAGTTTATTACCACAAAACCATAAACTACAGTTATTAAAAAGTTCATTGATATCATTAAATTTTTTGATAAGAGGACAATATTCTTTTGATCCTTTTTCCTATAGTTGAGGAATTATTTCACTCTATAAGAGTATAAATATACAATTATATTTCATAAACACAATATTATACTTTGATTTCACCTTGAACTATCTATACTTCATCTCTTAACATAGGTTGTGTCAGGTGGTGAAGTAATACATTAACCTCTAAAAACATCATACAATGATCAAGTTGAACCATTCATAAATGGTTAAAATTTCCAAAATATATTGATCAAACACTTTAGAAAGAAGTTTACTGAATTTCCAAGATGAACTTATCATTATCCCTTAATGAACATGAATTAGCTCTAAATTTTCACATTCCAAACATGTGAATAACATCATCATGTATTATCTTGAAATATGGTAATAACTTGAATTACCATAAAACCATATTGGAGACATGAATTATTTCATATTCCTTAAGTAATATACACATTATTGGATATATTATTTAAATCAAAAAGTGTTGTAAACTCCATCTATGATAGCATAGATCAATTTTGGACAAGTCAATAATCAGTTACAAGGTAGTCATTACTTATCCAAATCAATCATTTATTCATCATTATCTCAAAATCAAAAATATATTAAGGTTTTTATTTCCATAAATCATGTATTTTCTAGAAAGTTTAACTTTATAATGAATATCTTTTCTTGGTACCATTCAACAAATGGTCTCAAATCCTTAATGAAAAAGTATTGTAGTACAATATTTATATATTATATAATTCTTTTAATCTATACATTTCTGATAAAATATTCAAATGACATGATTCCTGAATAGACATATTAATTATTTCTCTTCATCTGTGGTAGTATAATAATTTGATCATTATCTAATAGCATCATTTGGGGTATATTTCTTTGACACTTGGGATATTGATTCGCAGAGTGTCCCATTCCTCACAGTTAAAACATTTTACTTTGGGAATCTTTTTCTTACCCTTGAAATCACAAACTTGATGTCCTTTTTCTCCATACTTATAACAAACTCCTATTCTCTTCAAGCATTTTTTAGGGTGATTATTTCCATAGATATCACATGTGGGAAAACCCTTCACTCCCATATTCCTTTTATCCATCTTTTTCTCTTCCCTCCTTTTCTTCTCTTGCTTCCCTTCAAAGCCATATGACTCAGAGAATTATTTACTTATCTTGTTAAAAAATGATATTATTTCCTCATATGATGAAGATACATTGGATATTATTTAACTTATAAATTTTTGGATTAATACCATGAAATATATGATCCTTTTTACTCTTTTAATCATGTGCATTGGTGGAGTTCTCATTCCTTATTCTAGAAACCATTTCTAAACAATGCCATATAGTAGATTAACTCATAAAATTATGAACTTTATATAACTATAAACATGGTATAGAACATAACATAAATTTATGTATTGTAATTCCTAGAATCATATACATAGGTTACTTTAGAAGTATAAATCCTTCAAAATGGTTTGTAAGAAAAATGTGATTTATCCAAAGCATGTCGCACAGGAGGGTCAAATAAGGTGCGTAGTAAGGCCCATTTTTGTGTACTGGGTTACCCCAAGTCAAGATCATAACACCTTGAAAAAGTTATTACTAGTAGGTACATCTATTCCAAAACCAAATCCACCTATTGTATCTAGAAAGGTATGTATTTACTAGGAAAATCCATAAAATATTCACCATACCAAAATTCAAGGATGTTCTTGTATTCTTATCCTCAAAGTCTATATTAGGATTTTGCTCATTAGTCTACGTTTTTTAAATCTAGTTTCCAAGGTTTCTAATAAACTTCCTGTGATACCAACTATAATTCCCAGAACCTAGAAGCCTATAGTTAGTGCATTATTTTAATACATTTTCATGATTACAAAGAATCAAATCCCAAAGGACGAATCAGTTTAGTAGTATTAGAAGACCATATTACATTCATGATACCCATAATACATTGGGAAAAGAAAATAAAACATGATACATAAAAAAATGAAATAAAACAAATACTTAAAATATTATTCAAAGTTTTATTCTTCATAACCTAGAGAAAAGAAACATAATAAAGGGGTGAGATCATATTCTTAGTAAGGGTAAATAATATAAAGAAATTAATCATATACATAAACACTAGGCATGATGAATAACTAAAAACACATGCCTTTAAAAATAAACTTGAGCATAATATAGAAGGAATAAAAATTTATTTAATAATGCCATAAAGCTTAACCATGGATATTCTACTAGTCGAATAATCACATGGACTATCAATCTCTAGTTTCATAATGAGGGAATGCATAATGTCAGACATCATAACCATACTGTCATGGCCTCATGCCAAGACCATACATAAATAGGTGAAAACCTAAAATAGTTTGTCTCATGATACCTACCAATTCATTTAAGGGATATATATGGCCCTACCCATAACTTACTAAGTCCAATACATTTTTCATATGAAAATGGTAAAACATAAAAAAAACATTTGTATTGAAAAACTAGCATATGAAATGTGAATACTTTAACTATAACCCATGAATTGTATAAAATTAGCACATCCACAATCAAATTGATCATCAACCCTTAAAAAATATGGTCGATGATATCATAATATATAGACCTCAATAAATTACAAGATTCAATCAAGGATGTCGATATAGATGAAGATACTTTTAAATGAGACCATTGAAAAGTTCATGAGGAAATGTTCTTTATACATTATAAAGTGTCTCATACCAATTTGAAAAATTCAAATAATAATCCCATATAATATCATGATAATAAGGAGACTATTTATATGATATATCAAAGGGAATTCCATATACCATAGACAATGAATGAGTGGTGATCAACTCATATATCTCACAAAAGTACAGGTAAGATGATAAAAATCATTTTTACTTTGGAAAGAAGATTTCTTTTGGAAAATAATTTGTATTTGTAACAAAATAATATTTTAAAAATGTATATCCAATAAAATAAAAGGGAAGGAAATTGAAATTATATTTTAGGCATAAATTATGTCCCACTAAATTTTAATCATGTAAAAAGAGTTTTTAAGAAGCTTTAGAAATAACACATTTTAGTGTAGTTTAAGGAATATATTTTAAAGAGGAAAGGCAGGTTTGTTTTCATAAAACCAGAAATGACCCAAGATAGTTTTCATGATAAAATTTGTGATTTTAGAAAAATAATTGTGGATAAAAATAGATTATATAGTGGGTAATAATTTGAGAAGTTCCTTTGAAACATGAATGTTTACCACGAAGAATTTTTTAAAGATCCTTTTAAAACATGTAACTCCCTATAAAAGAAATAAGGATTATGATTGGTACACTTATATAGACATTAAAAAATAATTTATGATGATTAAATAATAATAACTTATAATTTAATTGAGGTAAGTAGAGAATAATAGTAACCCAAAAGAAAATGGAGGTTCAGGTAGAAAACTCTTACAACTTTGTAATCAATCATCCAAAATAAATAATCATAAAAGGATAAATTTAAAACCATGAAAATAAATATATTAATGATATGATACATAAATGGTCAGTATAAATACCACATACACACTAAACAGTGATGAATAAGGAATATCTCAAAAAATGGAAGGGAGATGAGAAAACCCTTACCTTATGTCCAAATGAGTTCGACAATTGACCATAATGTCCTGGATAATAAGATTAAATAAATTAATTTATTTATTTATAACCTTTTATAAATTTATTATATTCATTATAGTTTTATTAAGTTCATTTATTCCTCATTTGACAAGTTATAAGCACTAATGGAAAGTTGGGGTTTCCCAACACTTGTATACCAACGGTTCTGGAGAACCATTGGTATAAGTGTTTTTTACCAATGGTTTCTATAAACCATTAGTAAATCTTGGTTTTTTGAAGGCTTTACCAATGGTTTGAAGAAACCGTTGAGAAATAAAAAAAATTTGCACCCTTTACCAACGGTTTGTAGCAAACTGTTGGTAAAGGCTATTTTTTTCCAATGGTTTTTACAAACCGTTGGGAAATGTCTCCTCAAATACTCGATTTCTAGAAGCCCCTGCAACACAGCAGAGAAATCGTTTCCCCTAATTTCCAGAAGCCCCGATGCACAGTGAACCCTAGCCTGAGCTCTTCCATTCGATTGGTTGTAACTCCCCCATCCAGGTTAGACTCTTAAAACCTCTTCCCAAATACAAACATA
The DNA here is from genome assembly GCA_963277665.1 of Viscum album. Lineage (NCBI taxonomy): Eukaryota > Viridiplantae > Streptophyta > Magnoliopsida > Santalales > Viscaceae > Viscum > Viscum album. The sequence goes on from OY728127.1 coordinate 325,670,941, forward strand.
GAATTACTCTTCCTCCGATTTCTAAATTTATTTCAATATCTACCGAGATCACATCATTTTTTCCTATTTTATGGATTTTGGAAAATTTTATGATTCACACTATTTAATATTGAATCAATGACTAATACATGATTGGTAGATGTCTGTGATTGGGGTTGACTTTGGTTTTATATATCATTTGTAACTAAATATACGACATACTACCACTAATATAGTGATTCCATGAATCATGGGGCTACCTCTTCTTTTATTCTATAGAGTTTGTAGTGTTTGTTTTTAATGTATTTTATTTTCTTATGGATTTATAGTGATTATGTATTAGGTTCCTTTGTTCATGAATTTTAGGTGAGTTATTCTTAAGTTCTTCTTAGAGATCATTGTATTCATAAAGTGTGTCTAATTTTTTTGTAGGTGGTGTCAACTCACTGAGTGACTATTTGGTTATGTTTTTATGATGCCAACGTTCGATTTTTTTAATAATGAAACCTATTTATATTTTAATGATATAAATGAGTGGTTTTTAAATATATGTTTATAAAATAGGTAAAATGTTTTCTAAGTGGTTTATTTGGAACTGTACAAAGACAGATCCCATTTTTATTGTATTCTAAAATCTCATTAAACATATTTATACTTAGTTAATCCTTTATAAGTTTGGGTCCATGTTTGAGCATTACCACTAATATCCCATATCTTAATACCATTTTTAGATTTTGTACATCTCAATAGATTTTTTAATGAGTTCACTTCTTCCTTCATTAATTTCTTCTAAGAATGTCTTAGAAATCTAATAGCCACTTGAATGTTTTACCTTGCTTAAATAATGTAATTTATTCCTGGAATAGTCAAATAATTTTTACATTCTAGTAAACCATGTTGATATCCTTCATGATTATATGATCTCATAGGTGGGTGTGGTGAATATGGATATAATTTTAAACATATGTATTGAATTTTGTTTTTATCTTCTATGGTTGCAAATTATGTAGTTGGGTTTTTTTAAAGCGATATATAGAAACGTTTTAAACCCCTGCTATATATGCCTAATGGTTGTTTAGTAGTGGTTTAAACCACCACTATTTAACGTAAATATTTGTTTACCATTTTTTTCAGCAGTTGTTTTCCATGACAAAAAATGGTGAGGATATAATGGCGGTTTAAACCACTACTATATCCTTTCCATTTTTTGGCAGGTGAAAACGTCGCTAAAACAAAAAATGCCACTAAAAAACATTTTGTGATGATTCCCCAAAGCTGCCGCTAAATTTACAGAACTAACATGAGTTGGATGCTGATGCCAATTTTAGCAGTGATTTTTGGAAAACATCGTAGAACCATATAGAAGTGATTTAGACTACCAAAAACTCAAAAATAAAAAGTAGCTGTTATCAGTCAATTTTTTTGTATTGTCCAATGAATGATTTGTAACTAGTTATAGTACCCCCCCTGGATAGCCCCGCCCACCCCCTGGACACCCCCTCCCCCTGTGGACTACCCCCCAACCCTAGGGACAGCCCACCCACCCCCTTGGACACCCTATACCCCCTGGAAAACCCTGCCACCCCCCGCCACCCCCCTAGACACCCTGCCCAACCCCTAGACACCTCGTACCCCCTGGACAACCCCCCACCCCCTTGAAATCTCCCCCACCCCCTAGACACCCCCAACCCCCCTGGACAGCCCCGCCACCCCCATGGACAGCCTTCCCACCCCCCTGGATAGCCCGCTCCCCCCTAGACAACCCCCCCCCCCCCACCCTTGTTAACAGCTCGCCCACCCCCACACTCGGACACCCGCCCACCACCCCCTGGACACCCCCCATCCCCCCGGATTCCCCCACCCCCTGGAAATCCCCCCCCCCCACCCCCTTGATACCCCCGATAACACTGGACAGAACCGCCACCCCCCGTGGATAGCCCGACCATCCCCCGTGGACAGCCCGACCACCCCCCATGGATAGCCCGCCCACCCCCTCAGGACAGCCCGCCCACCCCCCGGACACCCCATACCCCCTGGACAGTCCCACCACCCCCATGGGTAGCCTACCCACCCCCCCTGGACACCTCGTACCCCCCAAATAGCCCCACCCCCTAGACACCCCGCTCACCTCCTTGGATAGCACCCCCCCCCCCCCCCCCAGACCCCCCTACCCCCTGGATAGCCTGACCACCCCTGTGGATAGCCCGCCCACCTGGACACCCCGACCCCCCTAGACATCCCCCCACCCCCTGGACACCTTCAACCCCCCGGATGGCCCCACCACCCCCTGGACACCCCACACCCCCCTGGACACCCCGCACCCCCCTTGGACAGCCTCGCCACTCCCCTGATCCTCATCATACTCCTCATCCTGATCTCCCTGAAGAAGTTAAAGTATAAAACTCATGTACTCCCAAAAAGACCCTTAAGGATTATGTATTCCTTGATCCACTTTGAATATCTTACTAGGAAATCCTTGAATATAGGCACTAGAAATTCTATATCTTATTTTCTTATATACACTATATTTTGTTGTATTTCTTAATATGATTCTCATATAGAGCAATGTGTCAGTTATGATTTTATTTAAAGTAAACAATTGTCGTTTACCTAAATATTTTTTTGATTGAACTTCAATATTATTGAATTTCTTTGAAATGAGTTATTGCAATTTTTTTACAGAATGGATAAAAGTTGGTTGTACGAAACTGATCATATTTCAATCGATTTTCAAAATAATTTGAACATATTTCTAGATTTTTCATTTAAAAAGGCTTCAGATAGTGGTCACATACACTGCCCATGTTCTAATTTTGTTGGAAGACCTTGGTTGAGTCATGAAGCAGTTAGCTATCATATAACCAAATATTGTTTCCAAACAAACTATTATGTGTGGTATCACAATGGAGAGAAAATGGAATCTCAAAATTTTGATGATCCAAATGATAGGACTGAATTAGAGAGTTTGATATATGATCGGTTTCCATTTATTTACCATCATAAGAAGGAAAGGATGTCCAGCCAATAAGATTTCGATAAAAACACACATGATGCGTCCAATGAAAATGATGATGTTGATAGGGTGAAAAAATTGAATGATATTGCGACGACTCCAGTATATCAGCAATGTGGTAAAATGAAAAAGTTGGAATTTTTAATCCGATTGTTTCATGAGAAAACTATGTATGGGATTTCAAATATTGTAATTGATTATATTCTTACCTTATTTAAGGACTTACTTTCATATGATGAAAATATTCCCTCAAACCACTATATGGCATGGAAGTTAGTTGATGAACTTGGATTCTCAAAAAAATCATGCTTGTCCAAATGATTTTAGCTTATTTTGGGACAAAACTGCTGAAATAAATGATTGTATCAAATGTGGAACCTCCCGATAAAAGACAAAAGATGATGGAACACCATCTCGTGTGCCACAAAAAGTAATGTGGCACTTTCCATTGATCCCCATATTATAGAACCTTTTCATGTCTGATGAAATATCAGTAAAAATGTGATGGCATGACACTGAGAGAAAAATAATAATGAAGAGTTAATTCACCCTGCAGATGGATTTTCATGGCAGAGATGTGCTGCTCGATATCCTGAATTTGTAGCCGAAATGCGTAATGTGATACTGGGTCTTTCATGTAACAGTTTTAATCTATTTGGGACAATTCTTACTTCTCACATCACATGGCCAGTTTTCAAACACATTTATAACCTTCCCCCATGGTTGTGTATGAAAAATCCTTACACTTTCTTGAGTATACTGATATCTGGCCCTTCTGATCCCGACAATGATATAGATTTATACATGCAACCTTTAATAAAAGAGTTGAAACTTCTTTGGGATGTGGGTGTTCCCACATACGATGCATGTTCGAAAGACATATTTTAGATGCGTACTGCTCTTATGTGGACGATCAATGATTTTCCTGCTTATGCAATGATGTCTGGATGGAGCACAAAAGGAAAATTGTCATGTCCTTTTTGTATGAAGAATACTCGATCGAGAAGACTGAAATATCATGGTATTTTTAGATTTATGGGACATCGACGATTTTTTCCAATGAACCATCCATATAGAAACAATTGTCGAAGATTTGACAATACCATGGAGACTGATGATCCACCTCAACGTATGTCTAGAACTGATGTGCTTAATGAATTGAAAGATTTCAGTTATTCATTTGGGAAGGGTGTAATGAAATCTAGAAAGAGGAAAAATGTTTCCAATGATACCTGTTACAATTGGAAGAAGAAGAGTATATTCTTTGAGTTTTCATATTGGTCAACCAAGTTGTTACGTCATTGCTTAGACGTAATGCACATTAAAAAGAATATATGTGAGATGTTGCTTTAGATTATTCTAAATGTCAAGAGGAAGAAAAAAATATGATTTACGATATCGGTGTGACTTGGTAGATTGGGGGATCAGACCAGAATTGCATCCTATCTGTATCAGTGAAAATAAATGGAAAGTTCCATGTGCTTCTTATGGGATGAAACCTGTTGAAAAAAATCAATTTTTGGAAGTGCTAGAGACTATTAAAGTTCCTAATGGCTATTCAAGTAATATATAAAAATGGGTCAATAGAAAAGAGTTGAAGCTGAAATCTTTGAGAAATCATTATTATCACATCCTTTTGCGTGAGTTGATTCCAATAGCAATCTGTCATCTCTTGTCCAATAATGTTAGAGTCCCAGTTATTCGATTGTGTTATTTTTTTATAGATCTTTGTGATAAGAGGTTGTCCAAACCTTTCTTTCAAAAATGGTTGGTAAAGACACCATTAATTTTGTGTGAGTTAGAGAAAATATTCCATATATCATTTTTTAAATGCATGTTGCATCTGACTGTCCATCTTCCTACCGAAATACTTCTTGGAGGACCCGTTGCTTTCCGTTGGATGTATCCAACTAAAAAAAACATGTGCACATTGAAATAATATGTTCTGAACAGGAATTATCCCGAAGGTTCTATTGTGAACAGTTACTTGGCTCAAAATGTATGGATTTATGATCAATGTATTTGTCTGATCTTACTATGAGAATAAACAGACCAATGAGAAATGAAGAAGAACAGTATGGGAAAATTGAACCCAGTTTTCCATCACTTCCTCAGACCGGAGGAATTCTGAGATCATATACATTGATGACATTAATCCTTGAAGAGCGAGAGTTGGCACATCGCACAGTGTTGTTCAATTGTGATTTGTTCGATGAGTATATCAAGTAAGTAAATTGTACATGTATCTCTTATCTTATCTATTGTAATTTTAAATATTTGTTAAACTATTATTATTTTTATATAAAGGGAACATAAAGAATTGATATATAGAAAGCATCGTTCTTTATCTTTGAGAAGGAAAGATACTTTGCATAGAAAATGGTTTTTTTCTTGGTTGAAATTGAAGGTATAAATATTTCTATAATAACTAAATAAAAATAATATTTAATTAAGTTTACTATTTGTTTATATTTCAGGTATCGAGTTTGCCTGCAGACTCTGTTTCTGAGGAAATAAGAGCTTTGGATTTTGGTACTAATACCATGGTTCATGCTTGTAAATCACTTGTGATCAATGGATACAAATTTATTATCACTGAATGAGCAAGAAACATGATAACACAAAGTGATGGTGTTATGCTAACTGCCACAACAGACTGTTATTCCAGTTCATCAGATAATAGACCTCATTCTGAAAATGTATCTTATTATGGAGTCATGTAGAAAATAATAATTTTGGATTATTACTCACATGGTCGAGTCATGATGATGAAATTTCAATTTTTTGATTCAATGACGAGGCAAGGTGCCTTTATTGATGATTATGGATTTCGAGTTATTGACATGACTCACACTCTTGCCACCGATGAACCATATGTATTGGAATCAATGGTGAAATAATTTTTTTATTTAAAAGATCATCATCATCCTAAATTAGGTGTAATTATTGAAGTAAATCCCAGACATGTTTTTGATGGTGGTGATGATGAAGTTGACACTATCCCTACTGAAATTAGTAACAATCTGTTTATTACTTATGATGACTCCAATAGCTCAATTTTTAGAGTTGATTGTGAACCTGAAGTTGTGGTGGGAAATGTATAGAATCATACAGTCATGTTCTCACCTACATGTTTCACCTACATCATTCAGAGTGTGTATCCTAGTACTTATCTTTAAACCACCATAAATCTTATGTTTATTTATGTTTTTTTTTATCAGAATTGTTTTTCTATATTTTGTTTTTTGGGTTACACATTAGTTATCTGTTTCTAATTACTTCCATTTTTGTTTTCATTGTAGGAAATGACACCCATTTAAGAGAGGCGGTGGAAAAAGATGACAAAAAATAATCGTCGCATGACACAGATGGGAATTCCTCCACTCATCCCTATTGTGATTATTTTATTTCAAATATATATATTTCAATAACTTATAATATCATGTCTTTACTTTTGTGTTAAACTTTTTTTCAGGATCCACCCCCAAGATGAGAGATATCTGAAAAGGAGCCTGATATTGCTCCCAATACAGAGGCTAGTGGTAGGAGGGGGGTGGTGTCAAAGTTAGACGACCATCTGGTGGTCCCGGTACTGAGGCATGTGGTACGAGGGCTCGTGGTGAGAGATTTAGACGATCCACTGGTCGTACCTGATTGGATCATGCCCCTAACACAGACGTATCTTCTACGCCCCATTTTCATCCTGGTGTGACTTTAGGGACACACGGGATATTTAGGCCTCTGATGTTTACACTAACAGTTGGCCAAAAAACTGTTCCATCATCTTTTTCTTCTGGTTCATTATCTCCAGGCAATTATATTCCACCTTCTTCGACTCCTAATCCGACACAGTATGTGGCTGAGGAGCGTACACTGAGGGAATCTCCACCTATATAGGATATTCCTTCAGGTTCTACACATCTAGTGATTCCCATTGATCCGACTACCACAGGTATATTTATATAACTCTAACAAATTTTTATACCAAAATTTATTTTTATTATAACTTGTACTGATATTTTTTTCTTTAATAACATATTCATATATTGATATGAGTCACGTAAGGGGTCGTACTCACTTGTGTGCGGTATGGAATCACCAGACAGAGTTGATGTTTGAATACAATGATGATGGATAGATGATTGATAAATCTGAGTAGGAATGTCGGGGTTTTTTGGCGATGCTAGCCAAATACTCCGACATCATTCTGGTCATCCCTCTATCTTGGAGACATCTTCCACACGAAGTCAAGGATAATGTGTGGACACAAATATGGGTAAAAAATCTATTGGATTTTATGTAGTATTTTTTGTATTTATATGAATTAATCTATTGTGTGTCAGCTTCGGTATAACTTCCCTGATGGTGAAGGTGCATGACCGGCGTGTTTAAAGGATCTAGGAGAGCTTTGGAGAGCTTATAAGCATGAGCTGTATGTTGGATGGTGTGATAGAGTGGGAACGGATTTGGAGACATTACCTATTGTGGATAACTACCCGATAGAGAAATATCACCAAATGATTACCCATTGGGCGACTGCCAAATTTAAGGTATTAATCTCATTTGAGGTATTTAAATGACAGTTTTCATTTTTTGAATTAATATTATCTAATTTATTATTAAAAATTATTTATTAATCTTCTGAAAAAAAACATTGATTCAAATCAATACCTCCACACTTTGGGGCACACGACTATGTCAGATCATGAGAGGCAGCTGGTACGATATAGTTGTTTATAATTTTTCTTTAGGACTTTCCCTTTTTATTGTTTCATACTTAAATTATGTGATTTATTGAATATTGAATATATGATTATACTTGCACATTATATTGTTTCAATGTCATTATAGAAGAAAAAATTGAATATTAAAGGACGTATCCCTTGAGCAAAATTGTTTTGCTCGAGTAGAAGGAAAAAATATGGAACTGCGGTTAATAAACCGACACAAGAAAAGATTTTAAGTTTTAATTTGTTTATTTCAAAGTTTAATATCTATTTTGAAATTTAATAATCTATTAATATTGTTAACAGGCTTCTTTAGAGGCCCTTGATGCCCAGGTGCCTGATAATTTTGGGCCACACGATCATTTATATCAGGTTTTGGGAGAAGAGCACTCTGGTCGAGTACACTGCCGACCTGGTAAGAATATAGTCCCGACGAGGTATTGGTCCACTCCAGGTATCCATTATAGTACCAATGAGTTGGAATAGGTCAAGGATCATGCAAGACAGTCTGATAAAAGGGTCATAGAGTAGGAAGTACAACTTCAAATGAGGGACAAAGAATTTATGAAATTGATGAAAGCTTTATCTTCATCACTTCCACCAGAGGCCAGCAGGGCTTGTAAGAAATTTATATCATCGATGGGTGCATTATCCAATGCACCAGGAGGAAATTCTAGGGGAGTTTGAGATGATTATGTTCTTGGTGATGATGAGGATGCTGAAGAGGGCGAGGGAGAGGATGAGGATGAGGACGAGGGTGAGGATGGGGCCAATGGCGAGGATGGGGCCGACGATGAGCATCTGGACGATGATGAGGATAGTGACGAGGACATAGATGGTGGAGAGGATGAGGACGATGATGAAAGTGGTGATGGTGATGGTGATCAAGGGCAGATTGATCCATTACATTTTTTAATTCTGTATAACTGTTTATTTTTGAACCTGGTTTTTCACTCTGGTATGGATATTTTTGAATTTAGTATAACTCTTTATTTTCAACCAAATATGGAAGCCTAATGATGTTATAATGGTTTGGAGGTGAGTGATGCTATATGAGATTTTATGGGTTATTGTAAGGAGTTTCTTTCCCTTTAATTGATTGGTTCATAGAACATAAGTTGGTGCTGCATATATTATGTAATTGGAATTGGTAAAGTAAAATGATGGTCTTTGATTTCCGAGTTGGTTATTTGGATGGTATTCTCTATCAGAAGTGGGTATATCTCTATTGACTATGGGGGTATTTTCTAATTGACTAATATATTTATTAAACTGACCATGAAATACACATTTCCCACAATATAGAAGCACCGCAAAAATCATAGATAGACACTACAAACCATAAGACACCCATGGGAGACACCCCTTGAGGTCGAGTCCCTCTCATAGCCTCTTTAATTTAAGAATTCTTTAAATTGAATTTAGCTTTTTTCTTAATTATGCTTAATTATATTGAATTGCATATCTTAAGTAAGTTTTCTTTAATATAATTGTTTCATTTAATAAATAAAGTAATGTTTTTAAAATAAAACCCCTCCAATGGAGGTGCGTTGTCTATGAAAACTCACAGTTATAGTTTAAGGTGTGATAATTTGACTCTCAATCAGTAGTTTCAACTACCCAGTACCACTTTTAAAAACAACGAATATAGAATATATATCTTTATCATACCACAATCCCAAATCAAGAGTCTGTTTTTTATAACATAAGATCAGTTTCTATAATGTGAAGGACAACTACATAGGATTTATTTGGAATCATGGATGGAAGATGCTGCCCTGCGGATGTCGCTGGACTAGTCCAACATGCTGCGGTCATGCTGCGGTCATGCTGTGATTTGGCCTTACTCCAGAACGACACCCTATGGCGGTTCACAGTACTGTCAGAATTCGATGTATGATACCTAAATAGAGTTTTAGATACATTACCCACCCACCTCCCTCGACCCCAGACAACCCCCCCCCCCCTCCTCCCTGGACCCCAAACAGCCCCCCGGAAAGCCCCCCACCCTCCTCCCTGAACCCTGGACAACCCCCTGGACAACCCCCTAGACAGCCCCCCCCCCCACCCTCCCCTTGGACCCCGAACAGCCCCCCAGACAGCCCCCCCCCCCCAACCATCCTCCTTGGACCCCGGATCCCAATCTAATCTCTTTTCAAGATTCACCCTATATCCCAATGGAAAGGAGGGTTTTAGAGCTTTGGAAGAAGATGAGAGAAGATTGAAAACCCTAATCGAAAAGAGAAAGCAAAGAGAAGATTAGACTCACATGGATCTTCAATCTGCACTTGATGGCACTCAAAATTCCCAAGTTATGTGTACAAGTCAACCTCGCCTCAATCTGAGGTGCGGTGTGGCTGGCACCACTCAAAGTGTCTCACTTTTCTTTGAAATGGACAACATTTTAAGTGAAAACAACAACTAACATACAGAAAACTGACCAAACACATTCGGATTCTGTTGATACTTTAGGAAAATGATCCATCGGTCATTTCTAATGTGTATGGGTCAAACCCGCCTCAATCCGAGGCACAGTGTGGCCGGTACCACTCAAAGTGTCTTTCTTTTGTTTAAAATGGATATGCTTTTAAGTAAAAAACAGCCGGCATACAGAAAACTGACAAAATGCATTCGTATTGTGTTGATATTTTAGGAAAATGATCCATTGGTCATTTTTGACGTGTATGATTCAACCCTTCCTCAATATGAGGTGCGGTGTGGCCTGCACCACTCAAAGTGTCTCTCTTTTGTTTCAAAAGGACATCATTTTAAGTGAATACAACAACTGACATACGGAAAACCAACCAAAGGAATTCAAATTCTGTTGAAACATTAGGAAAAAGATCCATAGGTAATATGTGATGTGTATGAGTCAACCTCGACTCAATCCAAGGTACGGTGTGGCCAGTATCCCTCGAAGTGTCTCACTATTATTTGAAATGGATAGGATTTTAAGTTAAAACAACAATTGGCATACGGAAAACCGACCAAACGCATTCGAATTCTGTTTATACTTTAGGAAAATGATACATGGGTCATCTGTGATGTGTATGAGTCATCCTCGCCTCAATCCGAGGGCCGGTGTGGCCGGCACCACTCGAAATGTCTCACTTTTATTTGAAATGGACAAGATTTTAAGTGAAAACAACAACTGGCATACAGAAAACAGACCAAATGCATTCTTATTGCATTGATAATGAAAAAAAATGATCCATGGATAATTTTTGATGTGTACGAGTCAACCTCGCCTCAATCAGAGGTATGGTGTGGCCGAAACCACTTAAAGTGTCTAACTTTTCTTTGAAATGGAAAACATTTTAAGTGAAAGCAACAACTGAAATACAGAAAACCAACCAAATGCATTCAGATTCTATTCATACTTTAGGAAAAGGATACATGGGTCATATGAGACATTTACGAGTCAACCCCACCTCAATACGAGGCATGGTGTGGCCGGTATCACTCGAAGTGTCTCACTTTTATTTGAAATGGACAGGATTTTAAGTGAAAACAACAATTGACATACGGAAAACTGACTAAACGCATTTGGATTGTGTTAATACAACAAAAAAAGGATCCACGGGTCATTTTTGATGTGTAAGAGTCAACCTCGTCTCAATCTGAGGTGCGGTGTGGCCGGCACCACTCAAAGTGTCTCACTTTTCTTTGAAATGGACAACATTTTATGTGAAAACAAAAAATGGCATACAGAAAACTGACCAAACTCAATCGGATTCTGTTGATAATTTAGGAAAATTATCCATGGGTTATTTTTGATGTGTAAAAGTCAACCCCACCTCAATCTAAGGCACGGTGTTGTCAGTACCACTCAAAGTGTCTTTCTTTTTTTTAAAATGGATACGCTTTTAAGTAAAAACAACCGGCATACGGAAAATTGACCAAACAAATTCGGATTGTGTTGATACTTTAGGGAAAATATCCATGGGTCATTTTTGATGTGTAAGAGTCAACCCCGGCTCAATCCGAGGCATGGTGTGGCCGACACCACTCAAAGTGTCTCTATTTTTTTCCAAATGACATCATTTTAAGTGAATACAACAACTGACATACGGAAAACTGACCAAAGGAATTCGGACTCTGTTAAAACATTAGGAAAACGATCCATGGGTCATATGTGATGTCTAAGAGTCAACCCCACCTCAATCCAATGGCTGGTGTGGCCGACACTACTCAAAGTGTTTCTCTTTTGTTTGAAATGGACAATATTTTACGTGAAAACAACAACTGGCATACTTAATTGTGTTTATATTTTAGTAAAACGATACATGGATCATATGTGACGTGTATGAGTGAACCCCACTTCAATCTGAGGGTCGTTGTGCCCAGAACCACTTGAAATGTCTCACTTATACTTGAAATGGACAGGATTTTAAGTGAAAAAACAACTGGCATATGGAAAACTGACCAAATGCATTCTGATTGTGTTGATACTACAACAAAACGATCCATGGGTCATTTTTGACGTGTATGAGTCAACATAGCCTCAATATGAGGTGTGGTGTGGCCAAAACCACTCAAAGTGTCTCACTTTTCTTTGAAATGAACAACATTTTAAGTGAAAACAACAACTGAAATACAGAAAACTGACCAAACGCCTTTATGTTCTATTGATACTTTAGGAAAATGATCCATGGGTCATATGTGAGATGTAAGAGTCAACCCTGCCTCAATCTGAGGCACGGTGTGGCCGGTATCACTCTAAATGTCTCACTTTTATTTGAAATGGACAGGATTTTAAGTGAAAACAACAACTAACATATGGAAAAATGATCAAACGCATTCTTATTGTGTTTATAATGCAAAAAAACGATCCATGGGTCATTTTTGACATGTACGAGTCAACCTCGCCTCAATATGAGGTGCGGTGTGGCCGACACCACTCAAAGTGTCTCACTTTTCTTTGAAATGCACAGCATTTTAAGTGAAATCAACAACTGGCATACAGAAAACCTACCAAACTCATTTGGATTCTATTGATACTTTAGGAAAAGGATACATGGGTCATTTTTGATGTGTTCAAGTCAACCCTGTCTCAATATGAGGCACGGTGTAGCCGGTACCACTCAAAGTGTCTTTCTTTTGTTTAAAATGGATACGCTTTTAAGTAAAAACAACTGGCATACTGAAAACCGACCAAACACATTCAGATTGTGTTGATACTTTAGGAAAACTATCCATGGGTAATTTTTGACGTGTATGAGTCAACTTCGCCTCAATCTAAGGCGCGGTGTGGCCGACACCACTCAAAGTGTCTCTCTTTTGTTTCAAAAGGACATCATTTTAAGTGAATACAACAATTGACATACGGAAAACTGACCAAAGTCATTTAGATTCTATTTAAAATTTATTAAAACGATCCATGGGTCATATGTGACATTTAATAGTCAACCCCACCTCAATCTGAGGGCCGGAGTGGACGACACTTCTCAAAGTGTTTCTCTTTTGTTTGAAATGGATAAGATTTTAAGTGAAAACAACAACTGGCATACTTAAAACCGACCAAACGCATTCAGATTGTGTTGATATTTTTGGACAACTATCCATGGGTCATTTTTGATTTGTATGATTCAACCCCTCCTCAATCTGAGGTGTGGTGTGGCCGGCACCACTCAAAGTGTCTCTTGTTTGTTTCAAAATGACATCATTTTAAGTGAATACAATAACTGACATACAGAAAACCGACCAAAGGAATTCTAATTCAGTTGAAACTTTATGAAAAAGATTCATGGGTCATATGTGACGTTTTCAAGTCAACCTCGCCTCAATCCAAGGCACAGTGTGGCCAATATCACTCGAAGTGTCTCACTATTATTTAAAATGGACAGGATTTTAAGTGAAAACAACAACTAGCATACGGAAAACCAACCAAACGCATTCAGATTATATTGAAACTGTAGAAAAATGTTCCATGGGTCATATGTGATTTTTAAGATTCAACCCCGCCTCAATCCAAGGCACGGTGTCATCGGTACCTCTCAAAGTGTCTTTCTTTTGTTTAAAATGGATACACTTTTAAGTAAAAACAACCGACATACAGAAAACTGACTGAATACATTTGGATTATATTGATAATTTAAGAAAATTATCCATGGGTAATTTTTGACATGTATGATTCAACTCCACCTCAATCTGAGGTGTGTTGTGGCCGGCACCACTCAAAGTGTCTCTCTTTTGTCTCAAAAGGACATCATTTTAAGTGAATACAACAACTAACATACGGAAAACTAACAAAAGGCATTCAGATTCTGTTGAAAGTTTAGGAAAACGATCCATGGGTCATATGTGACATGTAAGAGTTAACCCCACCTCAATCCAAGGGACGGAGTGGCCGACACTACTCAAAGTGTTTCTCTTTTGTTTGAAATGGACAAGATTTTAAGTGAAAATAAAAACCGGGATACTTAAAACCAGACAAACACATTTGGATCATGTTGATATTTTAGGAAAAAGATCCATGGGTTATTTTTGACGTGTAAGAGTCAACCCCGACTCAATCTGAGGCGTGGTGTGGCCGGCACCACTCAAAGTGTCTCACTTTTCTTTGAAATGAACAACATTTTAAGTGAAAACAACAACTAAAATACAGGAAACTGACCAAACACATTCAGATTCTATTTATACTTTAGGAAAAGGATCCATGGGTCATATGTGACATGTACGAGTCAACCCCGCCTCAATCCAAGGCATGGTGTGGCCGGTATCAATCTAAGTGTCTCACTTTTATTTGAAATGGACATGATTTTAAGTGAAAACAACAACTAACATACGAAAAAATGACCAAACACATTCAGATTGTGTTGATACTACAACAAAACGATCCATGGGTCATTTTTGACAAGTACGAGTCAACCTCGTCTCAATCTGAGGTGCGGTGTGGCTGGCACCACTCAAAGTTTCTCACTTTTCTTTGAAATGCACAACATTTTAAGTGAAAACAACAACTGTCATACAAAAAACCGACCAAACTCATTAGTATTCTATTGATACTTTAGAAAAAGGATCCATGGGTCATTTTTGATGTGTATGAGTCAACCCCACCTCAATCCGAGGCACGATGTGGCCGGTACCACTCAAAGTGTATTTCTTTTGTTGAAAATGGATACGCTTTTAAGTAAAAACAACCGGCATATGGAAAACTGACCAAACGCATTTACATTGTGTTGATACTTTAAGAAAATGATCCATGTTTCATTTTTTGACATGTATGAGTTAACCCCACCTTAATATAAGGCGTGGTATGGCCAACACCACTCAAAGTGTCTCTCTTTTGTTTCAAAAGGACATCATTTTAAGTGAATACAACAACTGACATACGGAAAACCAACCAAAGGCATTCAGATTCTATTGAAACTTTAGGAAAATGATCTATGGGTCATTTTTTATGTTTATGAGTTAACCTTGCCTCAATCTGAGGCGTGGTGTGGCCGGCACCACTCAAAGTGTCTCACTTTTATTTGAAATGGAAAACATTTTAAGTGAAAACAACAACTAACATACAGATTATAGACCAAACGCATTCAGATTCTATTGATACTTTAGGACAAGGATCCATGGGTCATTTTTGAAGTGTACGAGTCAACCCTGCCTCAATCTGAGGCATGGTGTGGCTGGTACCACTAAAAGTGTCTTTCTTTTGTTTAAAATGGATACGCTTTTAAGTAAAAACAACTGGAATACGGAAAACCAACCAAACACATTTGGATTGTGTTGATACTTTAAGAAAATGATCCATGGGTCATTTTTGACATGTACGATTCAACCCCGCCTCAATTCGAGGTGTGGTGTGGCTGGAACCACTCAAATTGTCTCTCTTTTATTTTAAAAGGACATCATTTTAAGTGAATGCAACAACTGAAATTTACACTCATCAACGATAGTCGCAAACTCTTTTTCATGAGTTGGGTAGTTTCACTCATGGGGTCATAAGTGACGAAACTCCTAAGAAAATACCTTTTCACCATATATTATAAAAAATACAAGTTCAATGAAAAATGCATCACAAATCATTACATACCCAAATCTAGGATCAGAAAAAAAATGGGATTTGAGCCAATTTCAAACTCTTATTCAACTCTAATAAGTATTTCTTAGACTATTCTGCCTATTAGAATTTTATGGGAGGTGGGGGGCTGTTCTGGTTGGGGGGGTTGTGCAGGGGGGAGGTGAATTACTACTGGAAGAGTGGTTGTTATATGAAGATTGAAATGGGTGTAAATAATGTTTGAGTTATTGAAACGGTTATTAAGTCTACTGGATGATTGTTGTCATATGAATATTGAAATAGTGAATTGTAGTACATGACATCGTTGGGAGAGTTTGATGGTTTTATGCGTTTTTTTTTTGTGCTATTTTAGGTGTTTTTAATGTTTTTTTAAGTTTGTATGTGGTTTTGGGATATTTTTTATGCAGGTGTATGCTAGAAGGGCTACTGGAGGGCTGTTGTGCAGCAGTTCAGGAAAAACACAATACTAACGGTTTTAAACTGTTGGTATAACAGTTATAAAAAACACAATACCAATGGTTTTAAACCATTGTTATACTTTGAGAGAAATTTAAAAACTATAACAATGGTTTTAAATCGTTGGTATAGTGTTTAGTATTCAATATATACCAATGGTTTCTTGAAAACACTGGTAAAAATGTTATAAAAACATATACCAACGGTTATCCTACAATCGTTGGTATATCAATAAATACAGTGGGCAATACCAATAGTTTAGATCAAACTGTTGGTATAGGGCTCTCCTCACGGATTACTACCCTACAATTTGGAAAACTGTTGGTATAGGCTATAACAATGGTTTTACAGCCTATACTAATGGTTTAAAACCATTGGTATGACCTTCTTTTCCGGTAGTGAAGATTGGATTATGTCGTTCTCGAGTGTTCGTTTACTTGATTTTCATGATCGGTTCGTTTGTTTATAAATAATGGAATTTATGTGGAATGAATATAATTATCCAGAATTGATTTTATATGATACTAATGAACATAAAGAATATTAAATGGTTATATAATTCATTTGGTTATATGGTATGAGGATGATTTATTAGATAAAACATTAGTGATAACCGTTTAGATTATTACAGCGGTATTTCGATCATCATGAACTATTTTTGTTGTATGAATTATTATTAGGTACATATACTAGTTCTAGAACATTATATAATACATAATGCATATTTTATAATCTGGTTCATCCAAAAAATTGGTTTCATGACCAGTCTTGATGTAGAAATTGAAGAACAAAGGTTCATCGTCCACGAAGGTTGTAAATCGGCACCGCCTGGATGATGATTTCATTTTAAAAAATAAAAGAGAGAGAGATAGTATTTTGAGGAAGAATATTACATTAACATGATATCATTTCAGTATAAATGTTATACTGGAGTTATCATGATCATTTGGACAAATGATATGAGGAGAATATAAGAAAACAAATAACTTGAAAAGAAATAAAAGAAAATAAGGAGGATGTTTACCTCTTGAACTCCGCTCCTTGAGAACCTATTAAGGCCTTTGGTTTTGTCCTTTTGGTGTGACTAGTAGGTCTTTTAAGTGGGGGAGGGGCTTTGAAATTTTATTTGGTTGAACTTAGGAAAGGATAAAATCTTGAGAGGTGTGAGAGGAAGAGGGAGTTAGGGTGGTGTTTATAGGGGAGGAGAGGAGGGTTTTTTCCATTATTTTAATCATTATTTTATTATTTTGGATCAAGACTATGAATATTATTGATTCATGTGACTAAAAATAGTAATAAGTTTATGTGAGTTTAAACCAATGTCCATTTACATCATTCATGAATCAAGAATGATGCAGAAATTCATTTATTTATCATATTTTGTAAATTATAGAATTTCATTATTCACGAAAAATTCAAGTATTTCAGAAAAATAAAAAAATCACCCTTACTATTTATCGATGTGTAGAATCCAAAAATAAACTCCATTTTATGAAAATATTTTTCTAAATATGAGAAATTTAATTTTTAATTAAAATCACCATTTACTCGAGAAATATTGTTCTTAAAATTATAAATGATTTTATAATACCCTGAAATTTTAACTAAGGTCTCATTAAATTATTCTAAAATAAAAGGAAAAAAATATTTATTTATGAATACACTGTATGAAAATTAATTATATTTTAAATTAATTTATTAATTATAAAACTGTAGTTAAATATTTATTTCCCATAAAAATACCAACACTTAATTATTATTTTTTAAATATTCACTCTCATTTATAAGGTGCCTAAATTTTATTTATAATTACATGGTTAAGGTTACTATTCATAATGTTATATTTATATTCATAAGGTTCAAGTTACTATTCATTAGGGTACATTATTATTCATAATGGTCAAGTTATTATTCACCAAACATTAAGTTGATTATATCAGACTCTAAATATCTTACCAAACGCAGCCGTGTATGTCTGTTTTTCAAAATTCAAAACACAGAAGTTACAAAATTAAGTTTAAAGGCTAAGTTATAACTATAAAAAAAAATTTCACAGATACTTGGTGTTGTATTCATATGATATATCTAATTAATTGAAATTATTTATGAAGAAACTTACCATAAAATATTGGGGTGGCATACTAATAGTGAATATATTCATAACATAATTTAGTTTTAATCAAAATAATTATAATAGTAAATATAGATATTATTATTAAAATATTTAATTAAATAATCTACTGATAAAAATTAATTTTGTAATAAAAATAATCAAATACATATATTCATTTTAAAATATTCATTTACACAAAATAATACTGTAAAATAGTATTTGTTTTTGAAACATTAATTTAAAATTAATTTTGTAGCTATAAATTTGAAATAAAAGTATTATTAATTAAAACACTTAATTTTAAATTATTATTTTTCATAACTTAATTTAATTAAAAATAAAAAAAATTGGTGTTATATTTGGGAACATGGCTAGATATTTTATATCAACCATGTAGAGGAATGTGCCAAAGTAAAATAAAAAGTGGTCGCAAGCATATAATCGAAGAATCAACGGGTGAGATGAAACTTCCAAATCTATTTTTAGTTATGCAAGATGATTTTGGTCCATCATACTTTGAAGAAGATAAATATTATCAATCTATACTGAGTATTAATTCAAAAACATGGATCAGAAAGAAAAGAGCTGAGAAACCAGTGGTTATGGAAATTTCTCTTGAAGCATCAGATCATTCTGGTGTATGGATCCTTGACAGTGGTTTACATCCCATATGACAAGAAATATTGATCTTTTTATAGGTATAAAATGTGACAAGGTGTTTAAAATTTGGAAACGATGAAGTCCTGAAGATAATTGGCTCAAGAAAGGCCATATTTGGGGAGGAATGAATATGATGTGTCTTAGTAGTAAAAGGTCTCAGTCGTAAATTAGTGTCAGTCAAATATGTGACTCAGGTAATGCTATAATATTTATATAGAATATGTGTATCATCAAAGTAAGAGATGGTGAATTTTTTCTACAAGGAAAAAAGGAAAAAGGGGAATCTTTATCTTATAAGTGGAGAATAAGATATGTGATTTTTATCTAGAGAGGTCGGAAACAAGTTGTGGAATAAATTACTTGGTCATCTATGCCAACCATCCATAGAAGATCTGGTAAAATGTGTTTCTAATAGATACCTTCCTAAGGTATCACAATATCCTACTCATTCGTTCGATGCTTATCAAAAATGGAATATCATTAGGAATACATACAAGGAAAAGGAACAGAAGTCATCCAGAGTGCTTGAATAGGTGCATGTAGATGTATGTGGACGAATCTCACCAAGATCCATTGATGGTAAGAGGTATTACATTTTTTCATTGATTATTTCATCATAATGGTATGGCTATTTTTCATTTCCCATAAGACCGATGTGCTTAGTTGCATAAAAAATATCAGAGAGAATCAGAAAGGATGATTGGACAAAAGATTCTAAAGTTGTGTACTCATAATGGTACAAATTTTAAAAATAGCCAAGTGAAAGGTTATCTTGAGAAACATGGGATAAGGAATCAAGTTTCTTTAGTGAGAACTCGTCAATGAAATGGACTGGTTGAGAGGATAAATCGTATTATCAACAACATGGCTAGTGCAATGCTCATTGAAAAAGACATGCTAGAGAAATTCTATAAGGAAACAGTCTTGACTTTGGTCTGTATATCCTATAGGGCTCTATTTTGTTTGAAGTCATAAACTAATTTATATAATATGTGGTATAGAAAGAAACCTACCTTGAAATACTTTTTAATCTTTGGAAGTAAATTTTTTATTCTAAATAAAGAGAAACATAGTAAATTTGAGTCAGGTGGATATGGGGGATATTCCTTGGATACTTAAGAAAAATCAAAGCATATAAATGTTTCAATAGGAGGTTGGGAAAGGTTATTTATAGAAATTATGTCATAGTAATAGAAAATGAACAAAATATTCAACAATACAATGAAAAGTTCCCTGATGAAAGTGATTAGGAGGAAAGTAACAAAGGGGGAGAAAAAGTGAAAAATGTTGATTCACAAGAATATATTGAGGATGAGAAGGAGGAATTCAAATAATTATTTGATCAAAAGAAAAAAATTCTAGATGAAGTTGATAGTAAAAATATCATTAGTGATCATACTGTTCCAATACAAATAAAGATGATGAAGACTCTATAACAAGCATCATTCTTATTATAGGTAGATCCTAAATACTTTGTTGATGAAGCTAAATATGAAAAATGGGTTCAAGATATGAATGAAGATCTTAACCAAATTGATAAGAAGCAGACATGGAATATTGTTTTGAGGCAAAAAAATAAGAATGTCATTGGAACTAAATGGGTATTTCACAAAAATATGATTTAATATGGCACTATAATTTGAAACAAAGTGTGATTGGTGTGAAAAGGGTACTTTCAAATAGAGGTTGTCGATATTGATGAATAATTTTTACCTATTGCAAGGCTAGAGACAATTAGATTATTCTTGGACATAGAAGTGTAAATAAAGTTCAATGTTTTCCAAATGGATATCAAGTCCACATTTCTGAATGGGGTTCTGGAAGAATAAGTTTATATTGATCAAATTGATAGTTTTCTCATTCATGAAGATGATAATAGATTTTTTCAATAGAGAAAAAAACTTTATGGGTTGAAGAAAGCACCAAGAGCATGGTATTCAAGATTAGATCTGTTTTTGAAGAATCTCAGTTTTCAGTGTGGTGGAGTTGATTACAATATTTATATCAACAATGATATTAATCAAAGGATTTTTGTGTTGGTATATTTCGATGACATAATATTTGGTAAATCAGATGAAGTGTAATGCAGAAAGTTTTCCAAATTCATGTAAAGTGAGTTTGAAATGTCAATGATTGGTGAATTAAAAATTTTCCTTGGTTTATATGTGACACAAGGAAAGAATGGAACATTAATTTCTCAATATAAATATTCCAAAGAGGTTTTGAGAATATTTTTAATGGATAATTCCATGGAGATAAAGACTTTGGTGTCTACCTAGATGAAACTATCATGGGAT
Source organism: Viscum album (assembly GCA_963277665.1). NCBI lineage: Eukaryota > Viridiplantae > Streptophyta > Magnoliopsida > Santalales > Viscaceae > Viscum > Viscum album. The sequence continues at coordinate 325,692,209 of OY728127.1, forward strand.
GATGAAGGCAAATAGGTTAATGTCACCTAATATAATAAAATTACTAGAAGCCTATTGTACTTAATAGAGACAAGAATAGATATTTTTTCCACATGTTAATCATCATGGTATCAAAGAAATACAAAATAAATCCACATTATTTCAGTGAAAATAACACTTCGGTATATCAAGGGGATAGTGGTTTTTAGTTTGATCTACAATGGAAAATATCATTAGGAGTTATTGGTATATACAGATGCATATTAGGCTGGATCATCATGTGATAGAAAATCAAAGTCAGGTGGTGCATTCTATCTTTGTGGTTTGTGTATTTATTGGTTTAGAAATAAACAAGATTACATTCTATTGAGCACTTTAGAAGCTGAATATATTGCAGCTACTCAAGTATGTATACAATTATTATGGATGAAGAAGATGCTTGATGATATGGTATTTGAATTGAAGTCTTTGATCTGAATACTTTGTGATAATTTAAGTGATATAAATCTAAGAAAAAATTTATTCCATTACTCAAGGAAAAAGAAAATTGAAATCAAATATCATTTTACCAAGGAGAAGGTAGAGTAAATGATTTTGAAGTTGGAGTATGTGCCTACAGAACTATAGGTTTTAGAGATTCTGAAAAATTCCTTAAATAAAGAAGCATTTGAGAGTCATCAACTAGCTCTGTGAGTTTGTTAAAATCCCCACACTTAAAAAAGTATGGATGTGGAACCCCCTCTCCTAGAGGTATGGTGTGATTTTCCCTAATGTGATCATCTATGTTCTTTACCCTGTTGCAAACCACTATGAAGTAAACCTTCAAGTTCATTGAAAAATGGGGAGAAATGTGACTATTTAAGGGGATAAAATGTCTTAATCAAGATAATGGATAAGCTGATAGGGGAAGAAGTGACGTAGGGGGAGTTCTTTTGTGACAAAATGAGAATTCAGTGTTATGAGGAAAAAATTCATGGTCATGTATATCAGAGATTAGATTGAAAATATTTAAGGATTACAAGGCACAAGAACCCAAGAAGTAAATTAGGGGGAGTTTTAAATCTGATAATGCTAAAAGTTATCGATCAAATGATATATATTATGAGATATAGAGTTCATGATGAAATCAGTTGTGTGGTTTTGTGAATGAAGTGATTCATTAATGATATTTTCATTCTAATTTTGTTTCTGAGGCTAATCATGTATTATGTGGACTTAGAGTGTGTGTTGAGTAAATATCTGATCACTATTTGAATTGTAAGAAGAAAATTCTAATAGAATATAGAAGAATCTTTAGCAAGGTATCAGAATGTGAAGAGTTTTCAACGAACCCAAAGGGGTATATCTTTGGAGAAAATATATCAAGGGAACATTGAATCATTTTTGGGTTGATTGTGTTTATTGATAATGTGAGTTTCTATGATAAATTGTGGAGTTCTAGAGATATTTTTGACAATCTAGGTAGAAAAATATCCAATAGAAAGGAATAAATGTTCTGAGGTGGTAAAAAAACAACGTATACATGGTGGAACTATTTCCAAATGTTTTCCATATTTTTTGGTCCAAAAAATGAAGAATAGGGAAACGTTTTTTTTTTCAAAGGACCTTTTGTGCAAGACTAAAGGTGGTTTGGAAAGATTCCCAAAAGACATTTTTTGGATCATCACATCAAAATATTACACATGAAAAAAGAGCATAAAATATTTAAAATATGTGTGAAATATGAGGTTGTACGAAACAGAGTTACACGCCCAATGTGATGTCAAATATGGTTTTATGTGCTCAGAGAGGATCTTACACACATAGAGGAAGTTGTATTAGTATCTTACACACAAGGTCAGTTGTTCCTATAAATAAATAACTACCCACTCATTTGAGTAGCTCAACCATTAGAGAAAATCAGGGCTCTGAATCGCATAAAAATTGTGTTTGAAGAGAGTTACACATAATAAGAGAGTTCAGTGTAAGAAGAGGTTTTCATGAAAAACATAAAAGTTTAGTGCAAGTTGGTTTTCCTTGGAAAAGGAAAATATTGCACCCAAAGTGATAAATTTTCCTGCAAGGCACTCAAAGGTTGCATGAATGATTTATTTTTCCCAGTAATTCTTTGGTAAATGGGTATTCATCAAGTGGATGAAAGTGGAAATAAATGATACATTAAATGAGTTATAAAACATATTGATTTAAGAAATCAAAGGAGGATATTATGAAGAAATAGTGAGCATACTTCAGTTGAGAGATCATTGAGCTTTCAAATTGTGATTGGTTGTAAGCCAAGAGGGAAATTGAGTTTGCTCCAAACTTTGTAAATAGTAGAGATATTTTAGTGGATTTGGTACATCAGAACATTTCCATTGTATTCTCCTTGGATGTAGCCCAATGAGGGTGAACCAAGTAAAATTATTATGTCTCGTGCATTCTTTTATTTCTATTCATAAATCTATGTGGGAAATAGCTATAAGAGTGTTTTTTTAATAATGAAACAAGATCTGGAGAGGCCATTATTTTAATCTATCATACCCGTATTCACCCTCACCCCTCTTAGGGTATTTAACCTATTTTGGATAACATTATACTTATCCTTAGACATGTCCTTAGTGTTATCACTATGGTTTTCTCATACTATCTTCCAAAGGTTAACTAAACCTTTTCTCTGATACCAACTATAGAAACCCTCACTTTTCATACATTAACATTACATAAACTTTAAATAATACTAAAAACATTATACAAATAGAAACCCAAATACCATACTATTTTAGTGCCATTGGAAAAATGGGAACATAAACACTAGTATATAAATAATCTACATAATCTTCCACTAGGTTATTCTTGACTAGCGCCCTTCTTAGACACATCAAACATAATACACATATTCATAACCTAGGGGAATGAAATATAAAAAGGGGTGAGCACAAATGCTTAGTAAGGGTAAACAAGGGAGATACATAAGAATAATGATGATCAAAAGGGTATGATAACATGATCATGAAAATAGAATATCATACCCTTCATATCAAAGAACACAAACATGAATCATGGCATAAAGATTGGTAGTTTATAAGACATGAATCATAAAGAAATAAAGAACATAAGACATGAAAGCATAACATAGGAATAAAACCTAGAATTATGGAAGACACTAAAGAATATATAATTATTTACATAGTATTCAAGGCATTGATTTTGATTCTATCTTAGTGGAAAAATTCCTTTACTGAATAGGGTTTACACTTTGTTGTAGCCCTATATTATTGAACTGAGTTCACTCCTCATTCCAACCCTATAATACTTAATTGAGTTCATTTCCCATTCCTACCATATAATACTAAACATAGTTCATTTATTATTCTATCCATTTCTATCTCATGAGATATAAATCTTTACCCAATGCATTTTAGGGAGATATAGGTCCAAACCATCTCATAATGTAATCATACAAACATGTTCCACAAGATCATAAATAATCATATCATTACCCACGAAATGAAATAGGTATTATAAACATGAAATCATATCATAACATGTGGAAAAGAATAGGTTTCATAATAATTTCTTCATAAAAAAACCCCGTTAAAAGAAGCGGGTTTCAAAATCATATAACTCATGAAAGAGAAACAGGTTTCACAAACATCATTCCATAAAACCATAATCAATTCATAGAAATAATATGAATGGAAACATTGAATAATTTCACTAAAAATTCATGAGTCACACCAATTGATTTTATCTTAGATGGTAAATAATTTTGAAAGATCTTTTAAATATATTTATTGGGTAAAATATCCTTTCTTCTTTGAAAAATGATTTTTAAAACATAAAACCTTTTGAAAACCATTTTCTTTCAAAATAGATTTTAAAACTTGTCAAGGAATATTTGAAAAAAATAAAACATTTTTAAAATAATTTTTACTTGAAAATTATCTTTAAGTATCATTTGAAAACATTTTTGAAAACATTTTTGAAAACAAGGTTTTTGAAAAAAAAACATATTTTTAACCGAAGAGATAGATACAGTCAGATTTTCTTAAAAACATTTTCTTAATTATCTTAAGTACCAAAGAGTGGAAAATGGTACTAATAAATGGATATATATTTAATAAACAGTGTATAAGGAAACTAATGAGTTTCCTTGAGATATGGATCATAATATTTCACCAAAGAATCATAATCATTAACAATCTCAAAAAGCGATGAGGTTGTTTCAATAAACTCTATACACTTGGTTACATGGGATCATACTCTCCAGTAAGAAAAGGGAATTTAATAAAGCTTAAAATATCATGAAAATAATTATATTAATTATATAACATGTAAATTGGAAGTATATACACCTCAAAAATGAATTTAGGTGCATAACAAAACATGAGTCCCAAAGAAGGTAAATTGAGACAAAACTATTTTACCGATTTGGTAACTTTTCAAACCTAAACCCCATGAAAGAAATATGAAAAAATGGATATTTAAATAAACATAAATTTAATTATATTAATCATTTAATAAATCTATTTGTAGTATACACACCACACAAAAGGAATTGGTGGTGAATAAATCATGTATCTCACGGAAATAAAAATTGAGATGAAATCCCCATACCTTGTGTCTTGAATCACTTCATAATCATACAAGATTACTATATAATAAATGTAAGTTTATTATACATATTTTACAGAAAAATATTATTATATTTAATACCATATTTTGTTTTATTATAACCATATATTACCCTCTTATTAACAATTCTATGTTAAGGTTTCACTTCGGGTAATATTCGCTTTGTTCTTTGCATGTGTCTTAATTTATCATATCTTTGATTATTATACTTATATAAAGATTTCTAGAATGTAAAAAAATATATAATTTATATTCATTATATATTTATTATAATAATCTATAGAGTATATAAGTATGAAACGGGATACATTTTTCAGGGAGATGGTAAGCCGTACATACGCGTGAACGTTGTTTCTGTTTTTGTTGTCGAATTGAAAGAAATAAGGTAAGTGACATATGTGTATATATATGTATATATATATATATATATCATTATTCCAGTATCATTATTATATCACATATATCATATAATTTTACTAAAACCATCCTTAATACATTCCATGTAGTGTGTGAACGAATCACATTGCTTTGAGGGGGCAGTAGTCTACACTTCCTCAAACGAAATTATCAAATTTACACCAAATGGAAAGTAAAAAGGTATGTTTTGTAAAAGGAATAAATAAGATTAAAGGAATAATAAATATAATATATTAAATATATAGATATATTTTCCATCATAATTTCCACCATGATAGGTGATAAAGAAAAAATAGGCAATCATCATTTAGTGAGGTGGTAGTTCATCGTACACAAAAACAGTATGTTCATTACCCGTTAGATGGAAGTGTGTGTATGTGTAGGTCAAAACCATAGTATAAAAACATTATATTATATTTAGGATAATTTTTTGTTATAAAATCATGTAATAAATAGATTTTAGGGGGTGGATAAAGGAAATAAAAGAAAGGAGCATGGGAGAAGATGTTCCCTCTAAATCGAGTAACTCCTTTTATTTTGTGCCAAAAGGCTTCCTCAGATTGCTTTCTGACCAAGGAAAGGATTATTAGAAATGAAGTTAGGAATTTTTGGAAGTGAATTGGGAAGATATTTTTTGAACCTAATTGGTTTTATAGGTGTGAAGAAGAGGAATATGTGGTGGCCTATCATAGGGAAGCGAAAGGAGACACTTGGCATTTATTAAAACATGTTAGGTGTACCCACATTTTTACCTAAAAAAGTCATAACAAACCAAAAAAACTCAATAATGGAAGTTCCATGGCCTAATAATTTCCATAAAATTGTTTTTGTATAATTTTATAAGTCTTTTGGGTCTTAAATTTAACGTTTAGTGCTTTATTAACGAAATTTTTTTCTTAACCGTTGTAATAAATTTAATCACTTTCACTAATATTTTTGGTCAAAACAAAAGTTTATCTTATTATAAATTATAAATTATGATTATTTAAAATATTTAATCCATTTATCCAAAATTATAATCACATAATTGTCAGAAATTAATTTAAAATTAATCCCATTGACGGGACGATATTGTAGGTTTTTAAAGTAAAAACATCCAAATTTTTACTAAGTTTTTATACCCAATTTCAAAGTGAAATTTATTAAAATAAACTAAATTTTATTAATTGATAAAAAATATGATATAATTAAAATTTTAAAACAAATTAAATTATAATTTAAACTTATAAATAAATTAGACGAAAAGGCAGTTTTGAATTAAAATCAGTTATTTTCACTATTTATCCAAAAATGATGTTTCTCAGAAAAATTCCAAAAATTCACCCTAAGATAATTTAGATAATATAAATCAAAATGAAGTTTATTTTATCAAATTAAATTTATAAATTTTTCTAAAATTAATTTTATTATATTTCGTAGAAGGATATTAAAAGTAGCTCATTTGAGAAAATAGTTTTTTTAAACATTTAATGACTTTACCAAAAAAAATATCTTTCATCATAAATATGTTTTATTTATATAAAACCATTATAAAAAATATTTTAAAAGTAGTTATTACTATTCATATTACTAATTATAATGTCTAGGCTACAATTCTCTCATTTAGAACATTATAACAATGAAATTATGTTTCATAGAAACATCGGTGTTGCGTGTAACGTACGCCAAGTCGATGTTGAGTGTAACATATGAAAATTCATTGTTTCATGTAACGTATGTTGAGTAGGTTCCATGTGAAATGAATTTCTGGCTTAGTATATTTCAATATATAAATGAAAATTTAATTTATTCAAAAAAAAGTTCAATAAAAACTCAGGGTATTATACTATTACCACTTTATTTAAATGACAAATAAAATGAAGACTGTTTGTTCCACATTATTTGAGTTATCCATTCAATTTCATTGATCATATTATTCCTTAGAACTCATCTAATCATCTCTAATACGTTAGAGAACATGGAAGAACCACTATTGATCAATCATTTTTCCTTCTTTGAAGATAATAGTAAAGGTATTAGGTCATTCGATCATCCTGATATCATGCATGCAACAAAGTCTTGCGTGCATGAAAATAAATTGATGAATGAGCATTGGTTGAACTACAAATGATAGTTGCATGAGGATATATGAATAGGATTTGTTTGATATTGAGTAAGGTGAAGCATGATATCCTCATCGCATGCATGTGAGGACATCATTACAAAGGATAAATGTGAACTTGTGATGAATAAAAACCATGAAATTAAACATACCCAGAACAACTCAGGTGTTTGAATAAAGGTCGTGACAAGGTATAAGAATCAGGGCTTTGAAGGATTCTTCAATGTTTCTTGAAATGTGGATCTAATATGGTTTGAGGCACTTTCCCCATTGGATATAAAAGGGAAATCACTCAATCAAGAGAGGTGATGAAAATATTTAGAATCACTCATCTCTCCCTAAGACATAGAATCCATGATCCCCTCTGGTTTATGAAGGGAAAAGAGATTTGTGAATCATTCTACTTAAGTGAATAGGGAAATATCCCATGGCCCTATTTACATGAAAACCATGAACTCAAGAGTCCCATCAAGACACTGAGGTTTTGAAAAGTCTAATATTTCATAAAGGTGGATAATTCGGGCATAAAACTTGTTCTCATAGAACAATCATGGTACTTTATGAAGAACAGTGTTCTATGAAGGACCTTGAGATAGCGCAATTCCACTAAAAATATATCTACTAGTTTTCATGAAATTATTTGAGAATCTAAAGTTAGTGTATAATACACTTTTTTTCGTGAAAGATAAGGACAATATGCTTGAAAGAGAAGAAAGCATGGTTGATTTACACAAAGTATTATTTATGAAAAGAATAAACAATTTTTCATGAGAAATAGTATTTTCATACTGTGTGAAAAGAAGGAGAATGCATGAAAATAGAAACTAATAGTGTGTGTGTGGACAATGTGTGCATGAAAAAGGGGACTAGGTAGGAAATAATGTATGTATATTATGATAACATATGCCTATTTTTTTTAAGGATGGGGTCGAAGCCTCTTTTTATTAATAAAGCAAAGCAAAGACCTCTTTTAACTGGGTATAGGGAGACCCATTACATATCCCGAAGGCCTAGTGGTCTTGTAGCCCATTACATATCCCGTAGGACCAAATTTGTGGCCCAATTCCCATTCTGTGAATAGTAACTCGGCTGTTATAGTACTTGCACAGTACCGCCGCCGCTACAGTGCCTTGCCGCTACTACAATACTCGCCGATCAACAGTATCATCACTGATACAGTACCACTACAGTACTACTACAGTACCTGCTCCCAATGGGTTTTGAACCCCCATTTTTCATGTAGTATTACAGGGTGCTTACCACAAAGCCAAACCCCAACTGTGACACTTTCAGATTCCCTAAAATCCATGCATGAATTATTGAGAATTCAATTGGAAATTATTTGAGGTTGTGAAAGTTATTTCTTTAATTGAATAATAAATAAGAATATATGTTCATCATTTTCACATATTAAAGTGAGGTTGGGACTTCATTTAGAAGGAGCCATAGCTCATGAATTTGTTTCACTAAGGAAACTGATCAGTTACAGGTGGTCAGATCAATTGAGCAAGACCAATAGACCCTGACCAGTGGTTATTGAAGGTACTTGAATAATTGCATGAGAAAGTTATATCCTAAAATATCATAGAGTAATATCATAGAATTATCCTATATTGTATCAATCATTGAATAGAGGTGAAGCCTTTCAAATGGTTCTAAGAGTAGGTAAAGTATTCTAGTAGGATCCAGGATCAAACAGAGTACCTCAATTGGATCCAGAGCGGCAATTATTTTGGTTCGATCTAAAATAAAATAGATTCTATTGGCTAAAGCTAGATCATAAGTCTTTTAATTGAATATGAAATCCATTTTAATCACTTTTTTGGTAGGGAAGATTATAATAAAAATAACCAACATGGAAAGGAGTGGGTCTTTATACCAAACCTTTTAAATATAGTGTGCTTATCTCTCTAATATTATTACTACACATTAATTAAGTTTGAGAGATAATATTGAGTGGATTTATAACTATAAAAATTCCACGAGTTTTAATTGAAAATAAAATAAATTTATAAAAATAAACCATTGATTCAACCCTCCCCTCTCAATGCTCAATCTGACCCGGGGATCTATAATATTTTATGAGATTTTATGATGGAAATGAAATATTTTTTTTATTTTTCTCATGATATGGCTATTAAAAATTATATATGATAATTTATGGGCCTGATATATCTTGATAATTCATTGGGTAAAGTGATAGAGTCAACAATAATTAAGTTACTTCTAAGGGATATCTTGGAATTAATTGTGATATTTGTACTTTTGTAAGGGTTCTTATAAGAGTAAATGTAAGGTTAATGTCCCAATATACCTACATGGTTTTAAAATTATTTCTATGGGATTGAAGGGAATTATTTTGATTTTATAATGTAAGAAAATAAACACCTAATTAAAGAAATTTTATGATCTTTTAAAGGTGAGCGGTCTATTTTCATGAGTTCTCATGTTTTTCTAAGTAACTTTCAAGATTATTATTTTTCTTTATGCATGGTTAGAAAATATTTTATGAAAATTTTGGGCTTTTAATTTGATTTAATGAGAAAGTGTTGATTATTTTGTGCTCAAATTTTATTATTTATAAAGTTAAATTTCCTTAAGGGTTTTCATGTATTTTTAAAAGTACTATTGGGTTTACTTTCTTTTTATATCCTTTATAGAGATTTGTATTTATCATCCCATATTTTTAAAAAAAAATCAAAATTTAGGGATTATAGAAAGTTCAATGGTGAAAAATCCTGAAAAAATAAAAAGTGTCATGAATGATACAAGAGTGTAAACATAGGAACCTATTTTTGTGGGAAAATGTAAACTGTGTGGAAATGTCCATTATTTTATGTAATGGTTTTTCTAATTTTCTAAATCTATAATCCTAAATGATATTTTAAATGAAATAAAGTGAAACCCTTATTATAAATCATGTATTTATGATTTGATTTTGTTACAGGGTGTTATAGTAACATGTTATAGTGAGCTTCAACACTTTTCCAATATTCTATTTTGAGGGATACCTCATATGCCTTTTTCAAAATTTCTCCTCTAACTCAAAATACCCTAACTTCTTCAAATAATATGAGAACCTCTAAAAACCATATTTGGATATTCTAATCACTCTAATTCATATCAAAACAACTTAAATGATGTATTTATTAAAATTTCTAAAAACTCTTCAACATAATTCCCAAAGAATTTTTCAATATATAAATAATTATTTTGAGTATTTTAATGTATTTCCACATTTATAGAAATTATAAACTTCATAATCATCATATTTAATCAATTTAAGTACTTAAGTCAATCAAAAATTAATTAAGCACCTATCTTAGCTTCAAAATTTCCATTCTATGACCATAATCTATGTAAAAATTTCATAACATACTTTTTCTAAAAAAACACATGTATGGGTACACACTCTTCCATCCAGTTGTGGTATTCTCCAATAAGATTTAATTAAAACTATAATTTCAAAATCATTAATAACATATAGAAGACAGTGGTATCATCTTCCATAAATACTTCTCAATTATTATCATTAAGTACATCACAAAAATTATCATATGTAAAGTATACTTATAGAACACTATAAATCATCTAATTTCCCTATATAAATTTTTCTTGTCAATAATAATGGATATCCAATAACAGGAAACACATAAAATTATTATAGGAACTTCAAGATTCATCTCACACCAATGAACTCTTCAATATCCCCTTTCCATGAAGTACTTCATCAATCACATGATACTTAAATCTCTTCAATAATTGGACTCTTTATCTTACCCAACACATATTGACAACTTCACTTCTCAATAAAAAATTTACTCATTCATAACAAATACAATCAATGCAATCCATTGGGATCTTTGATCTCCCCCTTTGGATTTTTTTTTCAATACCCTTAAATACTTTAAAAAATCACTATAAATATGTTCTCAGTAGATATTCCCTTTTATCTCCCCCTTATTGAAAATAAATGCAAACAATCAAGAGTATGGGGTAGTCATACTTAGATCATGTTCCAATCTTGAATGAAAATACACCATCTATCCCTTTTGAAAGTAAAACTAGATTCACCCGAGAGAAGGGGACATTACACTTCTCTAAGAAATGAGGTATGAATTAATCAACTCTAAGTCTAAGTGAGCATGCTCAGTTTAGAAAACAATATATATTATCTTTGATATCCAAGTTGTCCATAAACATCTCAAAATGTGATACCAACTCAAGAAATTATTTCCAAGATTTTTTAAAAGATATTTCACAAATTATCTCATGAAATCAACTCAAAAATTAAATCAACAACATTCCAGTAAAATAAGGTTTCTCCCATATTGACACACCTATAATAGGGTGGTATAAAATAACATTTATATTTTTCTTAATGAAACAAATTGACTAACTAGATTTGTATCTCTTTAAGGTCATTTTCAACCACTCTCTACTCTAAGTAACTTATTGATTTTTTTAGTATATTTTAATTTTATAAAAGTAATAAAAATATGGGGGTTTTTTGTGTTGTTTGGATAGAAACATAAAATAAACATACAATAATGGAAAGTTAAAAATGCAGTGTTAGTAATAATGGAGATCTATCATTGGGATTTTTTTTTATATTTTGTTGCTTTATTTTTTGTCTAAATGATTTTACTAAGTTTTACTATCACTCAATATAAAATATTAATATTATTCACCTCACTACTTATAATTGTTTATCTAATGTAAGGAACCAATTCATTATTATTTCATATGAACTGATCCTTTTATCCTCCCATTCTAATGATAGGAGGGATCCCTAAATTGAGTGGATTAACCCTAGGATCCCTTATCCATCTATCTGAATGAATGAATAGACCCCCACTAAACACGGCCATCAATCACTGAACCACTACATCCATATCCATTTAACTTCATTTTATTCTAAATTACTATTACAGGTGGAGAATTTATCAAATTATAGTGGGGTAAATTTTGGGAAGAGTGGGGAAAGAATTATAATATCTTATCCAATCTTTATTCTCAACTCATTATAACTCCCCATCACAAAAAAAAATAAGAAAATAAAATATATTCAAAAATCAAAAACACTAGATATGGTTCCTACCACTTTATATTTAAAACATAAACCAATCCTCCATGAATGGAGTATGAGATTATAAGGAGAAATAAGAATATAATTTATATAATGAAAATATAAAATTGAAAGAAGAAAAAATAAAGATCTAGAACTAGGCATCTTAATCTTCATAATCTCCTCACAAACATAGGAAAAAATTATTTAAATATAAATAAACATTCCATTATACTTTGATTATTAGGGAGATGGATCCCACACATGAAGTTCACTTCTTGAGGGATTTTCCATATGGTAGATAGATTTTATTATTCTTAGAAATCTTCCCATGATCTGTGGTCTTTCTTTATTCTATTTCCAATGAATGCATGTAGTCAAAATAAGATTTGAAATAATACTTATGGAAAAAATATAAGGATTCATGTATATTTAATTCTCACATGCCTCATAGTTCTTCTGATTTTATAAAGTAAAGAACATTTACGTATATCCTTGTATATGAATTTCATCCCCCATAGAAAATGCATTTAACCTTAAGTATAACCCCTTCTATCATACTTTAGTCACTTTATATTATGTATTAATTTGGATGTGGGGTCATTTTTTCATTGTTTAGGGGACTCTTATGTATCACTAGGGATTTCGACACTTGAAATCCAGTGAAAAAGGAATTTCCTTTACATATGTACTATGACTCTTACATATCAGGCATGTGACCCTTATGTATCACGGTATGCTCTTATGGGTACGCTTAAGTATCCCTTCATGTGAATTTATAATTTTCTAAAAATTATACTCCAAAATACTCTTATGTATGAGTATATGACTCATATTCATGCCCTTGCATGGTGGAAACTCTTTTTCCTCAGTTCACCCTTACAAATCTGTAGGAGGATCTGATAACCTTTATGTATCTTAGATAAATCATACATAGGGGATTTCTCTTTTCCTAAAAATCATGAAAAACACATATTAATAATTTTTTCCATTTAATAAATTAATAAAATAATTATAATAAAATAACTAAAAATCACATTTTAATCCATTTTTATATTAAACTTAAAAATATGCTAATAAAATAAATATATGATAATTTCCAATAAAATATAAAAATAATGGTAATAAAATCATTAAATTAGAAAGTAAATGTAATGAAAATATACAGTCAATTAATTTCAATACACTTAAATATTTCACTCTAAAAAAATAATCATATATCAATATCACATCCACACAAAAATAAAAACTACGAAAATTTTCAAGATCTTTTCAAAATATAATTTTATCATGTATCCTTTATAAAAAAACTTACCATTCATTTTCTTCTCTCACAATTAAATTTTTTCAACCTAAATAATCTATATATATCTTAATCACAAACTACCTCACATGGAATTCATTTCACTCTTTATTCAATAGAAATTTAATCTAGATTTATTCTCAAAATTGGAAAATGCATTTATCACCATAGGATTATTAAAATTCTCATTTCTACACACCATGATACATAAATATGTATTCAATCATTAGGTCTTTTTAAGGAGATTTTGGTGGCTTATAGTTGGGGGGTAAAATCATGTAAAAATTAAAAGGCTAAAAGGAGGAGGTTAAACTATTAAAAAATAATGTATGAATATTCACATAACTTCATGAAATATACCTTACTCAATTCCCATTTTAAATTGTGATACCACACTCCATTTTATTAACATGTTCTATAAGGTCCTAGATCCTATAAGCCCTTCATTTATGATTTTTGGGTGTTGGATACACCCATAGGAGGTTCCAAGTTGTATCATAAGGGAAATAGGGGAGTTAATACAAATCTCAACTTAATAGAGCATTTTGGGCCACGGAGCCTAGTGTTGCACCATAGGGGTGGCCACTGCAGTGTAGTAAGGCTGGCTATGGCATAGGCAGGATCGAGTGAGTAATTTGAATCCACTGCTAATTTTTTCTTGGCTGTGATATAGAGGTAAGATGCAACCTATCTAGTATGGGTTGTGTCGTGGAGTGGGGTTGTGGCATAGGCAAAATAGCTTCTACACTGTGGTGGTCCTAACTATGGTGTTTCACTTTTAGGAAGTTCTTCTAATTTAGGGGGTATTTATGTCTAGGGAAGTAGGTTATGATGTATTCCCTTCCATAGAAAATAGGTTCTATGGAATATTGGGTTTCCCTACGATGTAGTACCTCTCCACATGTATATAGGATCTACATAGTGGGAGGCACCATGTTCCTTGGATATTCATTTCCCAAGGGGGTTGCGGAATATTATTTTACCTCGCATGATAGTATGCATGTTTAAATATGTTCTATTAAGTGTTCTAGTAAGTTGTTCCATGGTCTTCTAAAAATTAGTTTCCTATAAATACCCCAATCCATCTCAACCCACTTTTCTCCCACCCATTCTACTCAAACCCAAGGTACCAAGAGTGGAGTTTGAAGGTATTTAAATACCATTTCAATAAGGATTAATCCCTAGATTTCAATGATTAATCTATGGTGATCCAAGGAGAGTTATACCTATTTTTCTTTTATTCTTATCTATTAAATCTCGTTTTTCTCTCATTCTTCTTTCCATGATATACGAGTTGATCTCCATTATTCAAATGGAGTTTATTTTTTTGTATGTTAGTGTGTTTATGGCATGAAATTATTAAGCAACTTTAATTCCTTATGGGAGAGGTGATCAGAGATCTGTGTTGACATTTTGTTTTTTCTAGGATGATGAATCTTTAAGGTAAGGGATTCATTGATTCTCATTTTATTTACATGAAATTTTAAATTGATCATGGTTTATCACTTTGGATGATAGTGTAATTAACCTAATAAATATTAAATCAAATTAAATAATGAACTAGTTTTATGGTTAGAGGTCACATGATTTTGATGTTTCCACCATGATAATGGTTTCCTCTTGATTTAATAGATATTATGTTATCTATATTATGCCTTATAGCATGTATTTTATGCTTGGATTAGAATTTTGTTTTATGGAAATTGGTAAAGAACATAAAGCCGGTAAATTGGTTATTTGGATAAGAATATAAAGAGGCATGTTTAATGAATTTATTCTTATAATTTGATGGAATTAAAATTGATGATTAGTGCGTGTTTAATTAAATATGATATTATATGCATTATTGAAATTTGATAAACTAGTTGAAGTTATAATACATGTTTATAATAATAAAAATCATAATTAGTGAGTTTTTTTATTCCTTAATTTTTTTGAAACTTAAATCTAATGCTAGATATCTTGTTTAAATAAATTAATATCTTGTTATAACTGATCTTGTAAGTTACCAGTAGTTGTAACCTCTAATAAATGAATCTGTTAATTCAAGATGGAATAAAAACAAGTCATTTGATAAATTTAAATGTTTGGGTCCAAGGTTGTCCATTTTTTTATGAAGGATAAATACCTTGTGTTTATAGATGAGTGATATCATTATAATTTAAAGGCTAAATTCATTGTTTTGGGGATAGGTTTCAATATTTACTATATTTATTTCTTGTTTCCTTTTGTGTGACCTACATATGATCCTTTCCATGTGATATTATATGATCATGGGATGGATGATGAGATATGGGTGGGGAGGCTCGAGGTTGTGGAAGAAATTGATGAATTTGATGTCAAGATTCATGGTGATATGAATGATGGTGCCAGTGATAAAACTGGGATTTTAGAATGGGTTAAAGATGTGATTACCAATTTTTGCGATGAAATCTGGGATGCATGTTTGTTAATAAATCTATTTATGGCCAGATAACCTAGTTTCTTGTTTATATACATTCCTTTTCCTACTACTTGAGGCATAAATATGTTCTTGGTTATGAATATCTTTGATGGTAGTTTAGGATGTTTCCTAGTGTACCTAAAATAATGGAATGATAACTAATTTTTAATAAATTTTTTAACACATGGGTTTGGTGCTTACCAAAATTCGATGTTGATAATTTTGAGAAACCATGGACTCAATTGGATTATGCCTGGAGGGAATGGACATCACATGTATGGTTAATGAAATGTAATTAGAATAATTTTATTTAATTAACATAAGTTTAAATTCTTAAAAAGTAAATATGTAATTTAATATAGTATTTTTAAATGCTTGTGTGCTTAGAGGATATCCAGTCCCTGGCGGTGGTAGCCAGGTGTCTGAGAGACTATAGCTATAGTTGATCCTAGGACTAGGTTATACCCATAGTGTGGTTGTGAGATATATTATAGCATATATGTTTTGTTATTTCATATGCTACCCCACCCATGTTAGTAGGGTGACTGACACCCAATGGATTTTGAGAGAGTGTTTCCCCAATATCTAGGTTGGTGAGGGACGGATGGCTGACTACCCCCTCTTGCTCCACTCTCTTATCTTGATAGTATTATGTGGTGGTTTGGATAGTGGTTATTTCCCAATATATGTGTGTAGAGGGTTTTAATGGATTGTGGTTATTTTACACACATGTATATTTGGATATAGTATCCTAATGATTATTATAGGTATGGCGTGTATGGGTTGTGATGGATCAATGTACATACTCGTTGTATGCACTGTGTTAACTTGAGGTACAATACCTGATGTATGATACATGACATATGGGATGTGGTGGATCCCAGAAACTACACAGTTAATATATGGACATGTATATGGGATGATGAGATACATGTTATGATACGTATCCCATGTGTCTTTATGTTGTCTTCTTTTTGTGAGAGATGGCTCGGGATGTATGATGTTGGGGAAGAGTATAAAACTAGTGGGGAAGTAGTAGTGGGATGGCCTTATTTTATTACTATAATATATGATCTATTGTATGAGATAATTGATGAGATATATCTATGGTGTGGATGGGAACTTAGTATACATATTTAAGTGATGATTTAGATTCACTTATTGTTCATTGGGATTTAGTATGCTTTCTTTATCTTTTGAATTTGAGGCTTAGGGGAGGATCTTACTGAGTTCGCCTATTATTCTCACCCTATGTATATATAAACTATTTTTCATTTTAGTATGATCAGGTTGGATATTACTAGTTTTTCATTTTTAGGAACTATTTGGGCTCCGTGGTCGATGTCAGGTTTTTCTCTTTGGTACATGAAGTCTTCCTTTACATATATGTACTTGGGATTTATTTTATATTTATGAGAAAGAGTTGATTGGTTTATCTATCTTATCTATCTTCTCTACATATTATCTTAGAGGGTAATTACTCCCATTTTTATGTTAATTATACCCTCAGTTCTTGTCTCCAACCCATGGCCTATTGAAGGTGGGCCTCTAGTGGTCACCTTCTCCCTTACCTCATTTCCATCCTAAGAGGGGTACTATTTGGTGGGAGGGGGTCATGAAAAAGTGGAATTGAAGGTTTGGATTGAAGTATAATGTAGAGTTTATAGTTATACATAGGTGAGACTACATGGGTTAGTAGGGAAATAGTGAAATCTAAGTTTAGTAAGTGATATAAACAAGGGAGACCGACTAAGACATAGGTATTTAGGGCCCCTTGTTATCTGATGTATAGACCTTTAAGTTTATTGAGTCTACTAAATTAAGTGATACTGGTTTCGAGGTAGATACCTAGGAAAGGTTTGTGAATCTTTTTTCTTTACACCTGCATTTTAAATGGGTATACCTTAGGATTATATTAAACATTAAATAAATAAAATTAATTAATTAAGGTTAAATATTCCATATTCCATGTTTATAAGTCTCTAAATGTCTTCTATTTTGTAGGTATAGATTCATATCAATGTCCTCAATTAGTTTGTGTAGAGGATGTTTAGCAAGATGTTCCAACATATCACCATAGAGAAGAGGTCAACGATGAAAAAACTTGGATGCGGTCACTCTAAGATTTTTATTTCTAGAGATTGTAGATATATAGGGACTCTATTTCAGACTTAGTGGTAGAAAACTTGTTATGGGAGTTTAAGATAACTTTAAGTTTGATTTGTGCTCAAATGGAGTACTATGTTTAATTGGTTGTGATGATGATGTGTATAGTAGTAAAGAAATGGTGAATCCTATTCCTCGAGGATCATGAGGAGTCAAAGGTAGCATGAGAGAAGTTTAGGGACTAGTTTCAAGCATAGTTTCTTTCGTTGACCATGAAGTCAACTAGTCTCCAAGAGTTACTTACCCTTCAACAGGGGAGTCCCTACGTTCAAGAGTTTGAGATCCATTTTAGGAACCTTATTCAATATTTTTCAAACCTATTAATAGGTGAGGATTAAAGGGTGATGAATTTTTAGGTGGATTTGTATCTAGATATATAGTGTCAAGTCACCTTGTTCATGTTGCCGACATATCTCAAGGTGGTGGTGAGAGAAAAGGTTGTTGAGAGGATGCTGGTTAGAACTAGTTCATCATCAGAGGGAATTCATTATAATTTATCATGAAGTAGAGTTGTGGTTAGGGGTTACCAGTTTCTTAGATAGTAGAGAATTCATATAGATAGGTGTGGGTCCTATCCATCATCAACTCATTTCTATGGGAATGATAGCTCTCATACCATTACCAAGAGATCAATTGCTTATTTTTCATGTGGAGGTTGAGGTCATCATTAGAAAGATTTCACATCCTTTATGAGTAGGTAATGTGTAGTATGTGTTCTAATTCGAGTTCCTCCATTGATGTAGTTTTAACTAAGGTAGTAGCAGTAGGATGATTCATCTTAGGATCAGAATCGAGGAGGCATAGTGGGTAGAGTATGGCCTTGAGATGTTCCTTATCCTCATAGAGTAGAGCGTGACTGTGTAGGTGGTCATTATCAGGGTCAGAGAGGTCATGGAGTAGGTCGTGGTCAACTTCATGCTCTATAATTTCTAACAATGGGTGAACCAGATAAAATTTTTTATACAATTTTCTTATTTTCTACTTGGTTACATGTAACAACACAAGTTTTTTTGAAAAAATAAATTGAATTAATTTAAACTTTTCAATATTTTTAATTACATGCAACACTAAATATAGCTTGTGTTATATGAAAGAACAAAGTTATTCTTGATTTTCATGATACACCAAGTTAATATTTCATTATATTATATACCAAGATAAGCTTGTTTTACATGAAACATTGACTTGTTCTACATTAAACACATCATTGATTTCCTACGAAACAACATTTTATTATTTTAATTTTTTAACGAGATAGTTATAACATAGTTGTTAAACATAGTAATATGAATAGTAATAAATACTTTTTAAATATTATTTATAATTTTTTTATATAAAACATATTTATAATAAAACATAGATTTTTTTGTAAAGTCTTTATATGTTTGAAAATACTATTTTCTTAAAATGCTACTTTTTATGTCCTTTTGTGAAAAATAATAAAATTAAATTTAGAAAATTTTATGAATTTAATTTGATAAAATAAACTTAATTTTTGAATTTATAATTTCAAAATTATCTTAGGGTTAATTTTATGGATTTTTCTGAAAAACTTCATTTTTTGATGAATAGTGAAAAATATTTAATTTTAATTAAAAACTGCTTTTTCATCTAATTTATTTATGTAGTTAAATTATATATTAATTTTGTTTAAAAGTATAATTATATCAATTATACATAAATTAATAAAATTTATGTCAATTTATTCAATTTTAAATTTAAATTTGATATAAAAACATTTCAATCATTTGAACTTTTCTCATTTAAAACACGTTGTCTCGCAGCATCTACAGGATTAATTTTAAATTGATTTTAGAAACTTATGTGAATTGAATTTGAAAAAATAGATATAAATATTTGTAATAAGTATTAAATTTTTGGTCTAATAATTTAAACTTAATTTTTTGACCCAAAATATTAGTGAAAGTAATTGAATTTTATTAAAGTGATTAAAGTAAAAAACAAATAAGCTTACTTAATGATTAAACTTTGAATATAAGGTGTATAAATGAACCAACACATGTCCAAAACCCATTAGAAGGAAATATTTCAACCATATCCACCTTAGGATTTATTTTTATGAGTTATTGGGATATTATTCCTTGAAAGTGACCTATATAATAAGTTAATTTAGGAAAAGGAAAAAAAAGGAACCTTCCTTGCCTTTAACACTTATAAAGCTTTGGAGTAGGGAATAAGCTACATAGGTTTGGATGTGAATATTATTTTTAGATATAAAGGATTTATTTTCATAATAATAATTTATATTTAATTTTTATAGATGGTATAATTTCATTAAATTCTTAAGAAATGCCAATGTGTGGATTTATTAGATAATAATTAAATAAAATAAATGACATTTTATTAAATGATGTAAAATTACTAAAAATATTATCTTATGCCAAGTGATTTTTATTTTTTAATAAATAAAAAAAATTACATTAAGGGGACAATTTATATTTTATAATGAACACGTTGACCTGTAAATAGTAAAAACTTTGTCTGCATAGATCGAGTTAATGCAGTGTTTGTGTACGTTAAATGTTCTTGTTTTAAATTTAATTTACAACACATGAAGGATTTATTTTTTAAAATTTATATATAATATTTATAATTAATTGGGTGTATATTATCTGATAAATTTCAATTTAATTAAGTTTTAATGGTTTAATTTCATAGGTCATAAAACTAGTTACCCTAATAAGAAAACCAAAATGATAAAAGTGCGGAAACATAGATATTAAGGAACAAATTTATAAAAATGCACTTATTTTTGTGTGGTAGAGGTTTGGTTCGAATATAATTCCCATTTAATAAATTATTTGTCAATTTTTTAATCGCATGAGGTAATTTAGACTTCCCAATAGTGTTTATATTTTTATGTTTATAAGAATTCCACTCCCCCTATACTATAAAAATACATTCAAACTTCCCATTTATCCACACCTATCAAGCCCTTTAGATCATCCAAACCCTACCCAAATAAGATCAAAAAATCCCTCCTCTCTCCATAGAATCCTAAATTTGGGAATAAATTCAACCAATTAATCCCTATAGTGGAAACTAAAAAGAGTTACTTAAAAAATAGGATGTTTGAACACGTACGAAGAAAGTCAGTACTTAAAGGGTTTTCTCATCTAACTTTTATTTATTGATATGTATTCTATACTCACCAATTATTCTTGTTTTGAGGTTTATATACCAACCTATTACATTTTATATCATGAATTTTCTTTATTTCATAATATTCAAAGTTTTAATTGATGTTATTCTTTCATGGGATCACGATTTAAAAGTTACTAATTTAGTAAGGGGATTTCCAGCCTCACTTTTATTCCTATGAGAATTATTCCATATTAACAACTAATTTATTTTTTATGGTATATATACTTACCAATAATATATTATATGATTATTATTCTTAAATTTATGGGTATTTACATATCCATTTGATGATCTCTCTTTCTTGGGATTTATGGTTTAAAAGTTACCAAATCGGTAAAGTAATTTTGTCTCAATTTTCCTTCTTTGATACAAATGTCATGTTATGCGCATATATTATTTTAAGATGTGTATATACTACACTTTTATATTTTATTTCATTAATATCTTTCTTTTTGTGATATTATAAGCTTTATTTAATGTTTTTATTTCATTGGGATTATGATTCAAATGTTTCAAGGTGGTATGGGACACTTTGAAATGTTTCAAGATTATTTTCCTCAATAAATGTTCTAAATGAATTTTCATGATTCCAATATATGTTTTCAAAGTGGTTTCAAATAAAATTGTTTTGAAAATTTTATATGTTTTAAAAAGTGATTTTCAAAGAAAAGTTATATTCCAAGTGATCTTTCAAAATCCCTCTCCATCTAAGATGATGTCCTTTGATATAGTTTATAATTTTCTAGGGTTATGATGCAAGGACACCATAATTATTCTTTCTTTTAATGTATTATGATTAAGATGAAAAGTTAATTATGAAACATCTTTATCTTCCATGGGTTGTACCATGATAAAATAGTTATGAAACCTACTTCCTTTCATGGGTTATTCTATGGTGAAATGATTTTAAAACCTATATAGTTTTCATAGGTTATGATATGATTAAATGTTTATTTCATGGGTTATGATATTATGTTTATGAAACCCATCTATTTTTTATGGGTCATGATATGATGAATGTTTTATTATCTTATAGATCATGTATGTATGGTTTCATTATGTGACGGGTGGGACCCATATCTCCCTCTAATGAATTGGGTAAAGATTTATATCTCATAAGATAGAAATGGATGGAATGAGAATTGAACTCAGTTTAGCATGTAATGGATGTAATGAAAAGTGAACTCAGTTCAGTATGATAGGGCTAGAACAAGAAGTGGTCTTGGTTCAGTATGACAAGGTTTGAATGAAAAGTGAACTCAGTTCAAAATTACAGGGATGGAATGAGGAGTGAACTCAGTTCAGTGTGACAAGGATGGAACAAGAAGTTAACTCAGTTTAGAATGAAATGATGGAATTATAAGTGGACTTAGTTTAGTATGATAGGGTTGTAATGAGAAGTGAACTCGGTTCAGTATAATAGGGCATGAATGATGAGTGAACTCGGTTCAGTATGACAAGTATGGAATGATAAGGGAACTTGATTCAGTATGATAGGGATATAATGAGGAGTGAGCTCAATTAAGTAATATAGGATTGGAATGGGAAGTGAACCCAATTCAGAAATATAGTACAAGACTAGGGAGTGAATCCAGTTTAGTAATATGGGGTTAGAATGAAGATTGAACCCAGTTTAGTAAAGGAATTTTTCCATTAAGATGGTATTGAGAGTTAACCTTGACTACCAAGATAGTTTGGGGGTGAACCCATACCACTAAGGTGGCCTTGGAAGTGATTCCTTGACTAATATAGAAATCATTTTATATGTTTATGTGTTTTTTACAATCCCATGTCTCATGCTTATGTTATTATTTCCTGGATTATGCTATTTGTTCCCTTATGATTCTTCTCTTTTGAACTGCCAATATTTATTACATGATTATTTTGTATGTTCTTTTATATGTTGGGTATGATTTTCTATGTTATTCTTATATTCTCATAACCTTATGCTTATGTTATACTTGTGTATCTCCTTTATTTTTTAACCTTACTAAGCATCTGAGCTCACCCTTTTTTTATGTTTCCTTTCCTTGGGTTATGAATAAATTTTTTATGTAGGGGTACTAAAGGGGAAGATATTTAAGGGATATGTTGAAGATCTTTCACCCAGTTAGATTATTTTGTTACATGTTTTCAAAGACACTAAGCTATTATGGTCGTCAGGAATGTATTTTTGTAATGTGCTGAATATTCATCTAAAATGATGTAATATCCATGTATGTTAATACTGGGTCACTATAATACATCCTTTTTCTGATTTGGGAGCTTCATATTCCTTTATATCACCATCCCTAGTCCATTATTTGGTACTTCAGGTAGAGATACTTTTAGTTTCCATAGTGTTTATTATTCTATTTGGAGGTTGAGATTATCTATACAAAGTATATAGAGACTGTCAGATAGTTCTGGTGAAACACCTCTCTTTAGGAGACATCCTATGTTTACGAATACATCCATACGACATCATCCTCAATATGGACTGGCTATATTCATTGTAGTCTATTGTGGATTTATTCAAGATATATGTTATGTTATATGATTATGATAGAGATTATATCATGTTTTTTGGCAATAGAGACCCTCGTATGGGTCAAATATGTATTACATACATGTCTTCCTTGATGTCCAAGATGATTTTTAATTCAAAGGAGGTTTAACCAATTGTTTTTCCTAGGTTTTTTGAAGAATACCCTAATTTTTTTCTGAGGAAGTTGTAGTGTTACCCCCTCAAAGGGAGATCGAGTTTGGGATAAATCTAAAACCATGTGATTCTACAATCTCAATGTCTGCATATAGGATGGTGCCTTCTGAGTTGCGAGATCTAGGAGGACATACCAGTGATAAATTGTAGTGGGGTTTTGTTTGTCCAAGTTTTTCACCTTGGGGTTCACTAGTTTTGTTTGTAAATAATTCCAATATAAATTTTCATCTTTCTACTTATTATCATTGCTTAAACCAGATTATATTGAAGATCCACTATCCTCTTCCATGGATTGATGATTTATTCTATTATCCAAAAGGATATGGTTTTTTCTTATCGATTAATATATAGTAAGGATATCATTAGATGCAGTTGAAGGATGGGATATTTTGAAGATTTATTTTTTAATGCCATCATGGGAATTACAAGTTCATTTTGATTTTGTTCAATGTTAAAAATTCTCCATTTGTGTTCAGGGGTTTTATTAACACAGTGTTTAGAGACTTCCTGGATTGTTTTGTGGTGGTTTTCATTGATGATATACTTGTATAATCTTCATCTGAGGAGGAGCATGTAGATAATTTTAATTCCATTTTTTGAGTTCTTTGTTGTCAATATATGTTTGGGAAGTTTTCAAAGTGTGAGTACAGGTATCATGAAGTTTATTTCTTCATATATGTCATGTACTGGTAAGGAGTAGTTTTGGACACATTAAATATAGAGGAAATTGTTTCTTGGGTAGTCCCAAATACTTTCGTAGAGGTGCAGAGTTTTCTTGGAATTTTAGGATATTATAGGAGGTTCGTGGTCAAATTATCTCATATTTTTACTCCTCTGATATCCTTTCCTAGAAATGATCAAGTGTTCTTATAGACTGACCAGTTTCAGACAGATTTAGAGTACCTGAAAGATAATTTGGTCAATGCTTTAGTCCTTTTTTTTCAATATAGGGAGCTAAGTTCAAGTTTTTCTATGATGATTCTCATATTGGTTTGGTTTATGTTCTAATATATAATATATCAGTTGTTTCTTATGGGTTTCTGCCACCCATAATCTCATTTTAGCGGCAGTTATGTTTTCCTTGAAGTTGTGATGACATTACCTCATCGGTGAGTGTTTTGTGGTTTTTACTGATCATGAGATCCTGAGGTATGTCTTCTCCCAACATGACTTGAACTTATAGTAGTGATGGTGGATTGAATTATTACAATATTATGACTTAAATATTTTATATACACCAATGAAGGGAAATGTTGTGGCTAATGCACTGAGTAGGAAGTCACGTAGTGATGCTATGCATGAATCTATAGATTATTGGAGTGTGATGGAAGATATCCCATAAATTAATATAGGTATGAGAGATGATGGAGGTAGATATTTTATTTTTTATATGACAATACAGTTTTCTTTGTTTTGGCTATTAGAGGAGTCCTGGATAGGGGATTTTGAGGTGGAGGTCTAGAGAGAATGAGTTGTCTTTGGTGTTTCGCCTAATGGTTTATCTTAGGATGAACAAAACTAAGTGTTGTTTTAGGGTAGGAATTTAATTCCTTTGGTGATGTTTGAGATGGTTCTCCATGAGTTTCATAACTTACCCTTGGTGGTAAATGCTAGTGTGAAAAATATGTATTGATCTCTAAGAGTACAATTTTGGTATCCTAGGTTAAATTGTGTAGTTGTAGACTTTATGTCTTGATGTTTTTTCTGTTATAAGG
The DNA here is from genome assembly GCA_963277665.1 of Viscum album. Taxonomy (NCBI): domain Eukaryota; kingdom Viridiplantae; phylum Streptophyta; class Magnoliopsida; order Santalales; family Viscaceae; genus Viscum; species Viscum album. The sequence goes on from OY728127.1 coordinate 325,717,881, forward strand.
TGAAGTTATTAACCATGTTCCTGGTGGTTTTCTCCAACTGTTATATTTTCCTCAATAGATGTGGGAGTACATCTCGATGGATATCATTACCGGTTTACCTTACGCTCGGGGAGGCTTTGGTTCTATATTGGACATAATGGATTTTTTAATGAAATCATCCCACTTTATAGAGGTTAAGAAGTTTATCTCAATATATTTTTTATCAAGGAAGTATCTAGAGGATTTGTAGAGACTCCATAGAGTCCTGAGGATGATTATATTTGATCACAATACTCCTTTTACCTACAAGGTATCGATAGGTCTCCAAAATTATTTTTGGATCATGGTTATGCCTAAGAACTTCTTTTCATATATAAGTGGATGATATGAGAGAGTATACTGTCTAGAATCTTTAATAAATGTTTCATTCTTTTTTCTTTTATTTTAGAGGTTCATGGATGATGCAACTTCCCTTGGTCAATTTTTCTTACAACAATAGTTTTCACTCCACCATTTTTATTGAACCATTTTAAGTTTTCTATAGCCAACCCTGTTGATATCATTTATGTGTGATTGGGGTCAGGGAGTCAGTAATTCTCAAGCCATATCTAGTTCTAAACACAATAGAGATAGTTCAAGTAATATAAAAGAGGATGAAAGTAGGTTAGTATTATTATAAGTCCTATGATGATCATATTTGGATACCTATGAAGTAAAATGTTAGAGATCATGTGTTATTTAAGGTAACTCCCCATCATGGGAAGCGAAGTTTTGGTCACGGGAGTAAGATTTCTCCTTGTATTTTTTGGGCCTTTTGAGGTTTTGGATCATAATGGATCCATGGCGTATCAAATAGAACTTCTCCCATATATAATCTAGATACATGATGTATTCCATGTTTCACATCTTCACTATTATCATAATGATGATTCTCACAATAATTATTGGGGTGAGATCAACATTGATGATGGCACGACCATCAAGTATAAGCCTATGGAGATCTAAGAATTATAGGAGAAGGTGTTAAATGGGTGTGTTATTCCAGTGGTTCATGTATTATAGATAAATGATTACATGGAAGAGAGTACATAAGAACATGAGTCACAGAAACATGCTCAATACCTTGAGCAATTTTTTGTTTAGCCTTCTCTTGTAGTGATTCTCATTTTGTGGTTATTTTCCTTTATCTGTTTTATGTGATTATTTTCTATTTATTGATTCTTATTGTGGAACTACTCTCATTTGATAGGTATCTCCCCTAGGAGAGTGTTTCGAAGATATTTTTTGTGTGGTTTTGAACTTATTTTCTCTGAGTGAGGTGGTTGAGATCTTTTGATAGCGAGACTATTGAGAAGTATCACGTGAGGTGGTTGTTTAGCCATCCCTTTTTTCTTCTTACCTCTTTAGGTTTGGTTTTGGATTCCTATGGACGAGAATGGTTTGAGAGGTATATGATATAAGTTCTTGGATCCTACCAGCCCTTCCTTTGTAATGTTTGGGTGTTGGAGACACACTAAGGAGGTTCCAAGGTGTTTTGAAAGGGAAACAAGGGAGTTAAGATGAATCTCATCTTAAAAAATAATTTTGCACCATAGAGCCTGGTTATACGCTATAGGGATGGATATTACGACATGGTGAGACTAGTTGCATCATAGGGAGGCTTGAGGGAGGAATTATAATCCACTTCCAATTTTGGAATGGCTATGTCATACAGGTAGGCTACGATGTAGCCATGGAGGGTTTCTAAATTAGGGAGTGGAGCGATGGAATATGATGAATAGATTCTTCACCATGGAGGTACTCATTATGGTGTAGTGATTTGAGGTGGTTCTTAAAATTTAGGGGGTATCTGTTCCATGGATAGTAGGTTACAGTGTAGTCCCTTCCTTGTAAAATAATTTTTGTGGCATAGTGGGTTTGCTTACACTGTAGTCCCTCTCCCAAGGTATATAGTATCAGTGCCATGGGAGGCTTCATGTTCCTTGAACATGCTTTGACCAAGGGATATGTGGCATGGTATTCTACCTTGCATAATAATATAGCTTTTTTTGGGTGGTTTTGCAGCATGGTCCATGAGGTTGTGTCCTATTATTTTAAAAATAAGTTGCCTATAAATACCCTAAGCCCTTCAAATCCACTATTATCCCACCCGTTACCCTCAAAACCTAGAAAACCAAGAGTATTTTTTAAGGTATTTGAATCCCCTTTAAATAGGGATTAATCCCTATATTCAAGTTAATGGTGATCCAAGGTGATTAATACCACTTTTTCTTGTATTTATTCTCCATTAGGTCTTATTTTTCTTCTTTTCTTCTTTATATGATATGTAGATTGATCTCTACCATTATAATGGTTTTTATTTTAATTTTTTTTAGTGAGTTCATGGCATGGAATTTATTGGGATATTATAGTTACTTGTGGGGGAGGTGATCAGAGATCTATATTGACATTTAATTTCCATTTAAAGGATGTTGAATCTTTGAGGTATGGGATTCATTTATTCTTCTTTGATTTACATGAAATTGTAAATTGATTAAGGCTTATCCCTTTGGGTGATGGTGGAATTAAACTAATAAATATTAAAATGGATAAACAAATGAAATTTACCTATTCTTAGTAATATCATTATGTTGATTTTTCCACTGTGATAATGGTTTACTTATTGATATATTAGATAGTGTGTTATCTAATTTATAACTTGTATAATGAGTGTTATGCTTGGATTGGAATGTTGTTCAATGAAAATTGGTAAAGAATGTAAATATGGTAAATTAGTTATTTGGATAAGAATATAAAGAGTTATGTTTAATGAATTTTTTCTTGTAATTTGATGGAATTAAAATTATTGATTAGTGTATGTTTAATTAAATATGTTATTCCATGTGTTATTGTAATTGGATTAATAAATTAAAAATAGAATTCTTGTTGATAATAATAAAAAGTGTGATTAATGATTTTTGTTCTTCCTTAAGTTTGTTAAAACTAGAAGCTTATGCTACATACAATGTTTAAATAAATTAGTATCTTATTGTAGCTGATGTATTAGGTTACCATAGTTGTAACCTATAATAAGTGTATTATTTAATTAAATATGGAATGAAAACTAGTTGCTTGATAAAGATAAATGTTTGTTTCCAGGGTTTCTTGTTTTATTGTGAAGGACAAATACCACGTGTTTGGGGATGAGTGAACCTGCTCACATTTAAAGTCTAAATGACTTATTTTATGTCAAAGTGTCCATGTGGAATATGTTTATTTATTGATACCTTATGGGTTAACTAGATACGGCCCTTGATATATGATTTTATATGATATTGGGATGGATGATGAGATATGGGCGGGGAGGCTCGAGGATGTGGCAGGAGTTGATGCCTTGATAGCGATATGTATAGTGACATGCATGTGGTGTAGGGGATGGAAATAGGATGATAAAACAAGTTCAATTTTGGATTAAACATTATTATGATAAAAACTAGGATTCTTTTTTGTTAATAAATCTGCTTAAGGACAAATGGCCAGGTTTATTGTTTGACTGTATTCATTTCCCCACTGCTTGAGGCAGCTGGATGTGCTTGGTTATGAATCTATTTAATGGTAGATTAAAATTATTCCTAGTGTACCAAGAATAATGGAATGATAAATAATGTTAAATAAATGTTTTAACCAATGGGTTTGGTGGTTTCCTAAATGCAATGTTGATACTTTTGAGAAACCATGGACTTGGTTAGAGACTGGTGGGCATGGACTTCACTTGGATAGTTAATTAAATGGAACTAAAATAATGTTCATTAATGTATAATGAATTAATTAAAATAATTTTAAATGATTAAAAAGGAAATAAGTAATTTAATGTAGGATTCTTAAATTCTTGTGTCCTTATAGGACATCTAGTCCTTAGTAGTGGCAGTTGGGTGTTCAAGAGATGATAGTTGCAGTTGAGCCTTGGATTTGGTTATTCCCATAGTGTTTTTGTGAGATATATTATATCATATATTTTTTTTATTTCATATGTGACCCCACCTATGTAGGTAGGTAGAATGAAACCTAGTGGACTATGGGAGGGTGTTTCCCCTAACATCTAGGTTGGCAAGGGACAGATGGCTGACTGCCCCCAAAATCTTCTCTCTTCTCTTGGTAGTATTATGTGTTGGAATAAATAGTGGTTTATTTCCTCATATATATTTATATAAGTTTTTAATGGATTTTTTTATTTTATACACATTTATCTCTAGATATAGTATCCTAATGATTATTATAGATATGACATGCATGGAATGTGATGACTTGAGGTACATACTTGGTGTATGGGATGTGATAGCTTGAGGGGATATACTCGATGTATGTACATGACATGTAGGATGTAGTAGCTATCAGAAACTAATAAATTAATTTATGGGGATGTGGATGGGATGATGATATGATCTGATTAATGAGATACATGTTATAATACTTAGTACAGGTGTCCTCGGGATGACTTCTTTTGGGGAGATATAGCTCAGGGTGTATGATGTTGGGTTAAAGCAGAAACCTAGTGGGGAATCAGTAGTAAGGTAACCTTGTTTTATTACTATAATATATGATCTCTTGTATGTGATACTTGGTGTGAGATAGCCATGGGGATTATAGGAACTTATTATACTTATTTATGTGATGAGTTAGTTTAACTTGTTGTTTACTAGGATTTAATATGATTTCTTTATCTTTTTCACGAGAGGCTTCAGGGAGGAACCTACTAAGTATACCTATTATTCTCACTCTATGTATATATAAAATATTTTTCAGGTTATCTAGATTATATTAGAGATAGGTATGAATACTACTAGTTCTTGGTTTTTCAGCATCTATTTGGGATTCATGGTCATTGCTAGGTTTTCCTTTTTGTCACTTTTAGTTTTAATTTCCATCAATTTTAGTCTTGTATGGCATCACATGTATGTACTTGGGATTTTTTTTATCATTATGAGTAGGAGTTGATTGGTGTATCTGTATTGTATCACTCTTCCACATGTTCTCTTAGAGGGTAATTCCTCTTATTTCTATATTCATTATACCCCCAGTGCTTCTCTCTAACCTGTGGCCTATTAGAGGTCGTCTTCTAGCAGTCAACATCTTTATTACCTCATTTCCAACCTAGGAGGGGTACTCTTTGGGGGAAGAGGTCATGACAAGGTTTATGATTCAAACAATAAGTGTAATGAATTATTTAATCCTCAACCTCCCTCTTTTTTTAAATTTTTTATTTTTTTCAAGGAAAATGAGATGAAAATGACTAATATGAATAGATGATAGTTTATACCCTTTTATTTTTGAGAGGACCATGAGCCATAAAAGTAGTGTAATGAAGAATTAAATCTCATCGCCACTTTTTTTCTTTTTCTTTTATATTTTTTTAATATGATAATAAATGAATTATTATGGATATAATTGAATCATGCCCATTTCCCTCTATCAAGCACCCAAAATGTTGACACATGCCCCACAATACCTGAATCTATTTCCTAAGAAGCACACATGTGAAATTTCATTCCCATACACTCAAAATATAAATAATCATGAAAATATATTAAGAGTGAAGGTAGGTAAGGAAAAATAATCTTATAATGTGGCTAAAACCATTAATTCCTTGGATTCTAAGGGATAAAAATGATTAATGAAAAGCGTAGGGGGACTGTGGTGGTGAAAGTAAGGTTAAAGCGGTATCCTCTGTTTCAATGTATTCTTCCTCAGTTTCTGGGGATTTGTTTGGGGTTCATCATTAGGGTTTCAGTCTCGTTTTCTTATTTGGGTTTCAATCCCAGTTCACCCTTCTTCGATCATGCTTATCCCAGTTATTGGTATCAATTTCTGTTTTTACTTTGGATTTCAATCCCAGTGTTTATATCTCTCGTTACTTATTGGTTTTTGTTTGTCCTTTCCCCTTCTTTTCCACTCCTCCCTGCTCTTGCTTCCTGTTCCGTTGCTTCCTTCTAGGTCGGTCAGGTGCACAGGATACAAAGGGAGTTTTGGGTTTTGTCTGAGGAGCAGTAAGAGGTCTTGGGTGGAATGACATTTGGTGGATTTCTCTAGTTACAATTTTGTTTCAGATTTCTCTTTCAATGATGTTTTTGGTTCTATTAGAAAGTTATCAGTGATGTTCACGACACTATCATGCTGCTGCTTTGTGTGGTTTGATGATGACGGATGTAGGCAAGTCTCAATGTTTCATGACAACTCGATGATTTGCGGCATTCTTTGGTTGTCTGGTGTGGTGTTTGGTCTATTATGATGATAGTGGAACTAGTTTGGTTTCAATGACAGTGACAATGATATTGTGGAACTCTGTGAGACATCGGTGAAGATGATGATGACGGTGATGGGGATTTCGGTGGTCTCGTCGGCGTGGTGATGATGGACATGATGTTTGAGCGATAGGTGTGTGACTCGAGGCGGGCGTGTGACTTGAGATTCACGTGGGGTGATGATGGTATTTTTTTTCTTGAAATTTTTTATTTGAATTTCAATTTGTGGACCGGCACAGCTTTTGAACTTTTGAAATGTGAACTTTTGAAATGTAATGTTTCCCACTGACCCTGAAAGCGACCTTTTGAAAATGGAAAAAAATAATTTAGAGGCATAAAAAAAGCGTAGGTCTAAAGTTAAAGTGTGAATAGTAAAATAAGTGCCTCAACCATATAGAAAACATTTCATAAAATCCAAATCTTTGAAAAATAAATAATCATAAGTTCTAGTTTTCATGCAAAATCCAAGTTTCACTCAATAAAGTTAGGGTATTAGAAATAATATGTAAAAAAGGTTTAGAATACCTCTTGGGGTGGTAAAGAATATTTGGGGTTAATGTTTCATGGAAATGGATTTCAAAAATTATCTAGGATCATAAAATTATATGAAAATAAAATTCAAGAAAAATATTCCATATCAACATCCATTTAAAAATAATTTTTCAAAAATATCTCAAAATAAAATCAACATTGAAAAATGATAATGAATATTCATTTATGTTCAAAGTTCCTAAAAAACTAAAAAAAATATAAAAACTTTTAATCCATGTTTATACTTCCCCATGCTTAAATAAAATTACCCACTATAATTGAGGTAAAAATATCATCCATATAGAATATATGGCATGAATCAAATAAGAATGATAAATAAAATATAGTTTTATTCTTTTTATGGTATCTTTTTTTAATCTCATAACTTACACATTCTATAACCTTTAAGGAAAAAAGGAATTAATAATTATTTAGAAACTAAATAAAATAATAAATATTAAAATGGAAAGATAAACATTGGTAATCCCCCAAGAGGTGTTGTGTTTATAAAACCTACACCCAAGCAGTATTCTGATCATCCCAAATCTATAAGAGGATGGGGTTTCTTTGATAGGAACCACCACAACTTTTTTTCTAGTTCTAATCACATGTACAAGGTGTATATAATCACATTGATGATATAATTCTCATCCACCACCTTATAATGGTAGATCTTCTCAGTATATAGAGGGGGAAAATGAATGGGAGATACCCTTATTATTCATTTAGAGGTGTGATGTTCATTGGTGATTAAGATATTAGGAAAGGACATAACTTATCTTTTGGTTCAGGTTCAACAATCGATTCTATAGTGATTCTCAAGTTCACACCATCCTCCTCATATGCACTGATGTGAAACTCAACTGGATCCTCCATTATATACTCAAAAACTGGTCATTCAAACATTAGTTTTATTTCCTTTATATGACAATTTAAACACCAATAGTTATGATAATATAAATTAAAAAGATTTAGTATCAATTTTTAAATTAATTTCAAAAAAAATATAATAGAATAAATAGTTCTGACATCTCCTTTAATTTGTTTAGCTTGTATTCTTTATTGCTCTATTAGTTCCTCTGTCAAGTAGATGAGTTGTTTGTGTAGTGGGTTATCTTAAATTGTGAAATCAATCTATTTGATCTATTCTATATTTATGGGAAGTAATAGTAGAGTCTATTCTTGTGCATTTGTCGATTATGAATGGAACTCCATTAAATACTCCCAAAAATTAGTTAATTCTTTGGCCAAGGATTATAAAACCAGGTACTCAAGGTCCACCTTAAGGTTTTATATGACCTCATATATGAAATTTTAGCTTCAAACTCACCTCACCAATGTATAAAATAAAGTAACAATATCTTAAATGGGTGAGGGTGATTCAAGTACCATCTCAATTATTTATATTTTTAAATTTAATTTGAAAGTAGTAAAATATTTACAAAGTGAAACCAAATAATGAGATTTAGACTCAAATATTCAATAATTGTGCCATATTTTGATACAAATTTCATAAGGTGGTACAAAACAACATTTTTATTTTTCTTATAAAAACTCATTGGCTAACCATGATCATATCTCATGAGGATATTTTTCAATCACTCACTACTATAATTCACTTATTAATATTTTAGAATTTTTATATTTTATGAAAGAAATAAAAATATGGGGGTTTTTTGTAGTGTTTTGATATAAATAAAAAATAAACATATAATAATAGAAAAGTAAAATGAAGTGATAGTAAGAATGGTGATGAATCCTCAAGATATTTCCAAAATGTGAGTTTCTTCATTTTTATCTTAATGATTTTCCTAAGTTTAACTATCACTCAATAACAAGGATCAATATCATTCACTTAACTAGATATCACTATTTATTTAATGTAATAAACCAATTTTTTACTTTCTCTTGTGCATTAGGCCATGTATCTTCCTAGTATAATGGAAAGAGAATCCCATAATTGAGTAGATAAACCTTAGTCTCCCTCATCTATCTTATTAAATGAGTAAAGAAAACCCCACTGAACATGTCCAACGATCACCAAAATACACCCTATACAATCACCTTATTCCATTGTATATTAGATAAATATTAAAGGGGAAACATTTATTGAACTATAGTAGGAGTAGAAAAATATGTGAAAATAGTGGGGAAAGAATGAAAATATTTGGTCCAAATCCTATACTCAACTCACTGAAATTCCCCATAGTATTAGAAAGCCAGAATATAAAATATATTTAAAACTATGAAACACAAGATTTGGTTCTTACCCATTTGGATTAATACTACCATACACTACTCTATTAATGGTGTTTTAGATCACATGGGGAGATAATAATAGAATGTATACAATGAAAACATAAAAATAAAAGCAGTAAAAATTAGGATATTCAGAACTAGGAATCTAGAACTTATGAATCCCCTTAAAAAGGTAGAGAAAAATTATTTGAATGGGTAGAAGCATCTTCAGCAAGATTCGATGTAGATGGGTATGGCTTCCATGTATTAAATGAACATCCTAGTGGATTTTCCATGTGGTTGTGAGATTTTATTATTTTTTGAAATATGTATATGTTTTTTGGTATTTCCTTATTCTCTTTCCAAATAATACACATGGTTAATAGAATATTTGATATAATCTTTATATATGGATATCAAAAGATTCATCCATATTTAATTTTCACATATCCTTTAGTTCTTAATATTTTTCAAAAAAAATAATGATTATATATCTATTTTTATCAATATTTCATTATTGTAGTAAAAGAATTTAACATTAAGTATCATACCTTCTCTTTTGTGGATGTAACTTAACCTTATGTATTACTTGGGTTGCAGGGTTATCTTATTCAATGGCCAGGTGACTCTTATGTATCACTGGGGAGATCGAATCTTCACTCTAGTGAAAAAGGAATTTCTTTTATGCATGTGGTGGGAACTCTTATGTATTAGGAATGTGACCCTTATATACATATTTTTGCTCTTACAAGAACTCTTATATATATCTCAATGTGGACAAATATTTTTCAAAAAAATTACTTAAAAGGACTCTTCCATATGAGTATATAACTCATACACATTCCTTTCCATAGTAGCATCTCATATTCCTCAATTCACCCTTATGTATCTACTAGAGGATATGATAACCTTTATGTATCCTTGATAAACCATGAGTAAGAGTTAGAACCTTTACTTGAAAACATGAAAAACAAAATTTTATAACTTTTTCCATTTAATCAACTAGTAATAGAATAATAATAAAATAACTAAGAAAAATGTTTTAGGTCATTTTTATATTAAACTCCAAAAATATTCCAATAAAGTAAATATGTGCAAATTGCACACAAAATACAAAAATTATGGGAATAAACCATTTAATTACAAATAAAATATAATAAAAATATATTCTTTATCACCCTTTAAGCTACATTCTAGGTCAACAAACTCTCACTTAATAATCATATTTGATACAATCAAAACATGGATGGGAAATTGATTATCATACCTTAAATTAAACTTTTTCTATAAATTATAAATCCATAGTAAATAATGATATTGTAGATGTTTCTCAATACAAATACCCATTAAGGGTCAATCTTTAATGATCTTCATCATGGTTTCTCTTCTTTAAACATTGACTCCATGCATATTTTATGATAACAGTTGAAGTGTTTCTATAGGTAATCATGATACCAATTAAAGTAGTCCATGATGAGTAATACTTAATTTTATAATACCTTCACAACATTCTAGTTATCCCCCTACAAGCATCACCTTAAATTCCCTAAAAAAGAAACATCAAAAAACAAATATATGGTAATAAGTTAGCTTATCCATTTCTTCTCAATGAGGGAAACAAGGCTAATATTTTCTTATCTATCTAGAATCCCTTTTCTTTTTAGCTACAATTTTATGGGAGATCTTCATGTTTTATCCTTCTTTGATTATATATACTTGAGAATTGATGTAAATCATGGTCTCATTGCTTTTCGGATTCTTATTATCATGTAGAATTTGATTTTTCATGTCAGCTAGCAAAGAACATTAATTATATTATTCTTGGTCCATATTCAAAGCCATTTTTAGTTGGGTTTTCCAAAAAATCATGTATTATTCAGTAACATGCTCAAATTTATTATATTTTCCATATGGTTTCTTAACAATAATTGAGTCATCACTTTTTAAAAACTTCTCATTTTCTTCTTTTTGGATGTCTTCCACCAAACCAAACCTTATGTTTCTTCCTTAGATTGATTCTATTCTTTGGAATACATTTATTCCTCAAGATTTGATGTTCATATACTATTTTAAAAGTTATATGATGTTTCATTTTCTCTCACCGTGTTATCATTTCTTCCTTGATGTAAAATCCTTCTCAATATTCATTTTAGGTGTGTATTGATTTTTCTCTTTCTTACTCCCCAAGGAAAACTCATGCCTATTTTCCCTTCATTTACTCATATGGTGCGGTCTTATTCCATTAATAACTTATGGTGCATGATTAGTTGACTCATATCAGAAATCTTCATTAGAGTGACCACATTTGTTCCAAATTTCAAAAAACATCAAGTCTTTAAAATCTATTTTTAGTGGATATATTTTTTTTATTTAATGTATTTTTCATCAACTTAGTAGGGCCTATCTTAATTTTAGATATTATCCCCCTTAATCCAGGCTATATTTTTATTCAAATTATTTAAATATTATACCCAAAATCAATGGCCTTATGTTTGAATATTATACAGAACCAATAATGTAAAACAAATAATTATCTTTTTCCTTTAATAATAATCTATACAACTTTGAAACCTTTCCATTTTTTGGATAAACAGACCTTCTTTTGAGCACACAATTGGGATCCACTCTTCTTACATGTTATTATATCCACTATTGATGTAGTAGTGGATTTATTACCATTTTTATTCACCTGTATTATTCCATATTTTTATTTTTAACCTATACTTTTCACATAAACAGTAATAGTGCAAACATTTTTTTTAGAACAAGGGTTACCTTTTCTTTTGAGCCATCAGTAGATGAATTAAGATATGGTCTCAAGGTATTATTTACAATTATATGATTCCTTTTAATAGCAATAATATTATTGGTAACCTTAATGGAATCACTTCTTCTCTCAATAGTTTAGGAATATCCAGCCAATATTGATTCCATTTTTCTTAGTTTGACTTCAATTTCAAGACACGTTGTGTTGAGGATATTTTTCTCATCCTCAGTTATTCTTATTTTTTATTCCCATTATATATTTTTAATTTAAATTTTTTCTTCATGTATATTTATTTTTTCTTGCAATGAATTTTTATGTTTTTATCCTTTTACCCTTGATTTCTAACTAACCCTCTTTAATATCCACAGTAGATATTATATTTCATCAAGTGCATGGATCCTCTCTTCACAAGATTTTATTGTCTTATAATTCTAATCAAAAATATTTTTTAATAATTATTTATCCATGGATAATTTTTCTTTATGGATCAATACAAAATTTTCTTTGGCTTGAAAAAGTTTGGTGAGAGAGGTTTAGTTTTACAACTTTGCTACATGTGCTTCTTCTATTACATCATATTCCAACTCCATCTATGATTTATCATCCTATAAACCCTTTATAAACTCCAATATATATAGTATAACTTTAATAGAGACATATTTCAAATAATATTTTACTTTAAAGTAAAAAAAATAAAAAGATGTTTCAATAGAAACATAATTTTCACAACCTGATATTGATTCTTTAAGAGGAATATTCTAAAAATACTTAATAAATAAACAACCACTTTGATTTACTTAAATTATTTTTGTCACATATTTCTCCTTTCCTATATTTCTCTACTTATTATCCTCTTTCTACTTCCAGTTCTATAAATTTCTGGCTGAAACAACCTCTATGTTAGTATTGATATGGATGGAAAGTGTATTCTTCATATGAGACAAATTAAAACCTTCTTAAAATCTTAACTTTACGTATAATAGATAAAAATAGCTATGAAATAAAATAGATCCAATAAAATGTAGAACCTTATGCTCTGATACCACTTGAAATACCCAGCAGGATTGTGCAACAACAATGAGAGTGGGGATTGAATCAGTGTGAACCAGTTTTACCAAATTATCTTTTATCATTTAATTACTCATATTAATATTAAAACCTTTTCACATGTTAGGGTGAATGGATATTCTTATATATTCTCAAGACACCACACTACAAGAAAAGTTTTAAATAAAAAATATAAACAACACATAATATTTTTACAAGGTTGAATCCCAATGTGGGTATAAACTCCTTGTTGTGTTCAGGTCAAGTCTGAGACATAGATATCCACTATTATAATAAATTGAATACATGTGGGGAAGGTATCATCTTTAAACTCACTATTATCTCTATAAAATCTTAGGTTATATCCTAATAGTTTTACAATATATCAATTGTTTATTTATACTATCTCCTGCCAGTTTATAATGGTTCCTCATGATAGGATTTTAATAATATATTAATTTTTAATTTAAATATATAGAAACTTGATTATATAAATCTCCAGGAATCTGATACTGAAATCATAAAAAATAAATTAAGAACAATCATACCTTTCACCATTTTCAGCTACCATCAATTCCTTTTATTGTTTTTTGATGATGATCACTAAGAAAAAACCAAATGTTCCTCTCTATATGGTGTATCCATAGGTTTCTTCAAATCACATAAACACTTTGGGTTGGAACTTCTGAGTCCTTCATGTTATTCTAGTAACTTAATGACTAAGTAGGAAATAAGTGAGAGCTTCAATGAGGGAAGATTTTCTACCATGAGGATTGTATGCAACAATACTTAGCCAAGGCTTATTTATATAGGCTATGGGGATGGTCATTGATCAATGAATGTTCATCGTGAAATTGACCATATGTTTCATAAATTCATGAGTAATATATTTGGTTACAAGCCATGTAACCTATGGCCATTAACATTCCTATACATAAATAATTATTGTTGATTTATAGTGAGATTTATTGCCTTTTGGTGAATTTATATAGTGATAAATGAATCATATCCTATGATTCAGGACACTATGATTCACTCTCAATCATAAAATATAAATTCCAAAAGTAGTGAATATGATATCCCTATATCATCAAATATGATATACCCACTATGTAAATTTTAGACTTTAGCCACATGTGTGTTATACTCTATGACACACCCAATTATACTATATAATATAAATAGTCTTTTTGGGAATATTATTTTCAATCTATCACTTGCACTAAACCCTATAAGTATTTGATTCCATTTAAACTTATATTGTATCATATAAAATAAATTATAATGTCTTATTCAAAACTCTTTTAGATATTTTCAAAAACACTTTTTAATGTTATCACTAACTTCACCATATATTACATTTTATGTAATACCTTGTGAAAATTCCATCCAAAAAATATTTTAGATAAAACTATAAAGCACTTTTAGAGTATCCCTATGAGTCAAACTAAATCCCCATTCGATCAACCACAATGTGTGAAACCATGGACCTTTGTATCATTGAAATAAAATATGAATCACTAGATAAATTAATGGTTGATCTCCAACTAATGACATAATCAACAACATACCCAACCACACCCTGATTAGCTAACACTTAAGACTTGCGTAGGAAGGGTGTCAAAGTATTAAGGTTCTCATTTTAGGTATCTCTATAACCTCAAGTGTTCGGACTCAAAATATGAGAAATACATCCCTATTATTTCAAATACATTGTGTATAGAACTCCATGTGATATAATTTATGGTTCATCTAGTGTAAAAAAAACATTTTTGTGCCTCATGAGTATATTCAGTATCTCTATACAAGAATTATAATCACACTAACCTTAATATTTCATCCTAACCAATAATAATCCTTGAGAAACATTAGTTAGGGATAACTCAAAATTTTACTTTGAGAGGATAATTATAATTAAACTTTATGAAATGTATATATATGAATATATGAAGCCAAAATGACAGAATGATAAATTAGAGATTTTCTTTCCTCCTCCAACGGCCCGAGGGCCTTCAAAAAAAATTTATTATTGATAAAGCTCCCTTTTAAGGGTTTAAGGGGGTGGAAACCCAAAGACATCATGGACATAGGAAAATAACACTTGAAATATAAAAAGAAAAAAAACCAAAAATACAACATTGAACTGCTCCTCCCCAGCATTTGATCATGAACAAGCTCTCCACTATTGCAAGGCAAATCGGCAAGCAAGTGTCCTGTGTCAAAGAACAGGCCTGATCCGATGACTGATGCCATACCCTCTCAAACAACCAAATCCAAAAAACTCTGCAAAGGTGAATCACCAGCTCTGGAACCTCCTCTGAAGTCTGTTCATGAAGTCATCTGGATCACAAACTTCTCATCCTCGAACAACAAACCATTCAAAGAGATGGAACCACCTTGGTGTGACACTCAAAAGATCATCAGAAACAAAACAAAACAACCCATTAAAACCAACAACAAACCAGGAGACCATCACCACCATTGCTTGCCCACCATTTCCATCCCAATCCAGAAACACAATACCCATCACCACCCTCAAATCGCACGCAAAATTCTACAGCAGACTACCCCAATAATGGTCCATCCACACAGAATAAGAAGAAGAGACCCCCATCCACATCAGAACTGGAAAACACACAGATTTGGACCCAGCGAGAAGGGACGTGGCCTCGGATCCGAGCAAAAGAACCTCCACAACTAGAGGCATCAACCCCAACGCTATAACAGACCTCCGCAACCAATCCAACCCGAAACATTGCCAACGCAGGTCACCAAAGAAGTCCCGACCCACCAAATCGACTAAATATACTGCAGAATGATGCCAACAACCGAAGCTGACCACCGGTAGCCGAAGCCTCCACCAAGAGAGCGGAGGTTGACGTGAGGAACACCAACTCCCAAAGCCATCCGAAAAAATCAACACAATCGCAGAGAAATTTCGCCGCCCGGAAACAACCAAGAACAAAGTGAGAAGCAACCAACACCGTCGAGGAGAAGGAGTGCCACAGAGGCAACCGAGATGGCATGGAGAACACCGACTCCAGAAACCAACCGTAGAAACCGGAGCCACTGTAGAGAGGCTTCTCCGCCTGATGCCGACTGATCCAGAGACGAAGGAGTGGGGAGAAGCTATCACACTCCTGATCTTGCCGAGATGCACCGCCGTGAAGAAGAATCACTGTAAACTTACATCGAAACTGGAGCGGCAGTGATGGGAACCCTACCTCGCGCAGTGCCCCTTACGGGCCCATCCCACTTCCCCTTCCAGTTAGAGATTGTCTTTCATATGATACATTTTATATTCTTAAACTCTTAATAATATTTAATAAAAAACTATATAATAACATGTATAAAATATTATATGTGATATAATTCCATATCATCCTTATTTTTTCTACACTTTCTAGGTTTTTAACTTATTACATCTATATATAATTCATGCCACATCAGTATGTGATCATCTGATAAAAATATACCACTAAAAAATTTAGTGAATAAAATCAATGGAATAATCCATTTTGAATATTGGTGAGTCATAGGAATTATACTCCTAATTTCCAACTCCATGAAAATACTTAAACTTATTATCTCCACAACATCTAATTTTATGATGTTAATAAATCATTTTGTTTATTTAGATCATTTTTTTCTCATCATCATCATCCTTGTAACCATTTACATTAAACATTCCCCTTGAAATAGTTCTATAAATAATGTAACTTTAAATTGTATCATTACCATAATATTCTAAACTCCTTTGGGATGTAAAATGTAATCCACTCTATTATGGTAACTAATGTAACCTTTACATTATTTCTTTACCATAATATCCTAAACCTTTTAGGTTGTATAATGAAATTCACTAAGTGATTTAATTGGTATAAACTATTGTTTTTTTACTTTGAACTAGTTTAAGTTCAAATATATCCCACTAGCCTATTTAACACTATATTATCTTAAAAATAACATTCCATAATATACAAACATCTTTCTATTTAGAAAATAAATATTATCACCTTTTTGATACACAAACTCTTATTTTTAGGAAATAAGTCGTATTTCCTTATAGTAATAATATTTAACAAATAAACTATTGTTTCCATATCATATATGGTATTCTATGTGTTTGAAGTCATACTAAAGATAATAATACCAAATATTTCATTGATGGTGGTGGAATAATATCCCCTCATATTCTTAGATACACTTTACCCTAGATAAAAATCCTTTTATCCTTATCTCATTTACAAGTATGTCGTAGAATTTAAATGAATCATAAACCATGTGTATCAAAAAATTATTCTCATTCACTTAAACAGATATTGTTTATTAGCTCTTCTTTAGAGAGTAAGATGATACAAACAATATGAATTCTTTAAAAAAATAATCTAGGATTGCAGTGCCCCTTGCATCCAAGTTCGCAATGCAACTACTTATTTCTCTATTACATGAAATCAAACTTTAAGATCCTACCATTAACTCCTCCTTCACTTTTTAAATTTTATATATTTACAATATTTTTATAACATATAGTTGGTATCATATACATTTTTATAATTTATGAATTGAATTCTATAAAATTAATACCTAAAGTGTACTCTACATGGGGTTTCTTATAAACCATAAAGTATTATAATCAGTTCATCTTACAATAACTAGGTTTTCCAGAATAAAATCACTTCCCCTCCTTTTTCTTTGGTTTAGGGGGAACTTTGGACTCTCCATGACCTATGTTCTTCTCTCTATGGCCAAAACTTTTACCCATATCATTCTAAACCATATTGATGGAACTTGATCCTAGACCACCCATGTCCCACTCATCTATCCTCAATATATTTTGGAGATTAGTTAAAATCTTATTAAGATAATTTATATTATAATTCAAAATAAATTGTTAAATCCCTTTCACTAGTAATTTTAGAATGAATCTTGTGGATAGATCGAGTATTAAAGGTGAACCCGGCCTCTCCAAGTCATTTATGTACCCAATTATATTGAGAACATGTGTTGAGACTAAGGTTTCTTCTTTTATTCTATAATGAAAGAGATTCTTCAATACCACGTACATCTCATTCTTATATTGTTCTTAATAGATCATTTTTAGGTTATCTATCATCTTATAATAATCCATGGTCTCATATTGTTTTTCAAATTAGATTTCATGGTAACAAGAATGATAGTAGATACTTCTAGTGAATCCTTTAGATGCTTATCAAAGGCATATAATACAAGATTTTGAACATCTTTCCTAGTAATTTTATTAGGAAGGGGTTTTTTCAACACAAAGAATTTTCCTTTTTACTTGAGAACTATTACCAAGTTCTGGTACCAAAAAAGGAAATTACTATAATTTTGTTTTTCCTTATCAAAAATTAATATCAATGTCAATCGTGATGGTGATGATTTCATTATCTACAATAGAAATTTCAATCAGATGATTATTAAGTTTTATATTCTTTAAATAATAACTTTTATTAAATAGTCTCCTACTAAAATGATATCCCCTTTTAAATTCATTATATTCCTTAATGGTCCAAGATCCATATTTCACCAATATTTAGGTCTCTTTAGTGTTTATTCCATTACTTAGATATTTAGGTAAGATGTTAATACAATTATATCATATATGATTATTTTATAATTGAGCAGATAACTCTTTACCCAATCAATCAAGTGGATAAACTCAACTATATTCCTCTGATAACCTAATCTTGTTAAGGTTTTCTAGCTCATCATAACCCAAATCAAACACTAAGAATGGGAACTTAATCATATTATGGTCACCCATTACTTTCTTTCCTTACATAAGATGGTACAGGGATACCTGACTTTAGAATGATCGTCTCGGTTGGAAAATTGAGGTCTTGATAAGTTCATCTTTAAAAGGAATCTAACACTTAGTATTTTGAAGAGGATTTAATCTCCCTGTATTTTCTTATGTTATACCCCTTATGTATCCATACTTTTAATTATTTAATTTTTTAATCCCTAATCCATCCACCAAATTATTCTATTCACACCATATTAATGTGTAACTCTTTACACAACCCAAGATTTTGTGTTAATCACCCAGAAATAGGATCCAAACATATTCACACATAGCCAAATGAATCTCACGAATAAGGTACATGAACTCTTCATAAAAAAGTTTAGAATTGTATGTGATTTAAAATATCTATAAGAGTAATCTTGGAGTTATAAATAGTTAACCCCCACCATTTTAGAACAAGGCATCAACCTCTAGGATAATGGAAAGTATTACCCAATGTCCCTATACTGGAATATAATTTAATCAAAGAAAAATAAAATTCATTATAACTCTAAAAACTAAAATTTATAAATAATTTTTTTACAATCAGGTGCATCACTCCCCTTGGATCCATGCTTAGTACTAACTACCTTGTTTCATGGGGTGTGATATCCTAAAAGGTATCAAGTCCCACATGAGGTGTGGTGGTGTTTTAGATTCAATTAATAAGACAATTTGACTCACCCCCTAACACAAGTTCTTTCCTATATGGGTTGGGGGACCTTTAAAAATAAATTTGTGTGGGTTATCACCCAAAGTGGAAAATATCATGTGTAATAGTGATATGTGGGTAGATTCACCCCTTTATAAATATAGTATCAGAGGGAGGGGGGATATTTGGATCCCTCAGCTAGCAATGAGGAGGGGTGAACCTAAGTGTAGTGATCCCTTTGGATTTGTGACAGAGACTAACCACCATACTGCCTAGGTGTAATATAGTAAGAGGTCATGAGTCCCACATGGGGTATAGAGATGTTTCAGATATGATTAATAATTCAAGTAAAATTTTCTCCAGACACACGACCTTTTCTAGATGGTTTGGGTGACCTAGAAAAACACTTACATGTGGGTAATTACATAAAGTGGATAATATCATGTGCAACAGTGCTGAGTGGGAAGATTCATGACTAGTGATATGCTCAACACTGATATAGGGTGAATCGATTTTGGGGAACTTTTTATTCCAATTAAAACTTTTTATCCATTTACCTCTTATACCTATTAGGATCTCGATTCTCTCATTATTTTACCTTAAATTCATTTGATAGCTCACACATAAAGTAGACAGGATATTTATAAGGTTTTCCCTTTAATAATAAAGTCTATTCCTTAATGTAATCAAGAAATAATCCTCAATCATGAAGACCATCATAATGAGATACCCATTACAGTGGGTCATCCAGAAAAGAAAACTAAACCTGAAGTGTGGTACCCTACATGCAAGAGGGGGGACAAAAAAATCCTATGTCACTAGACTGAGGATAACTTGGTCCAACTATAGCTCCTCAGGGGGTCTTTATACTACATGTATAGACAGTATTTAACTTATTTAAGTTCTTTGAAATATCAAGAAAGTACTCCACCAATGTGACTTTTATTGAATATCTAAATGTTTATTTCTATTCCTTCTTATTCTAGTTTCACTTGCACAAAATCATGCAAGAAACCTCTCTTTTTATTCCCTTATATGTACACTAGTGCACACAACCTTCTTCTTCACAAAAATAAACTAGAATGTTGCTTTTATTGTACAATGTAAGACTTATTCTTCTCATGTTATTATTCTTTTTCACCAACTATAAGGAATATATTTAACCTATGAAACTAAGAATACACAACACCTTCCTATATTATTCTCTTCTTCTTCCTTTCTTCTTTCTTCCCTATTATTTATCTTCTTCTTTAGTGTAAACAATTTTTACTGGTTAATCCTATTCTATTTGACTCAAAACATGTGTATTAGGATTAAAATCATATAGTCAGGTCTCACTCTTATTATTTGATACTAGAAAATGTTCTCTTTAGTTTTTGTATTAGATCTTCTAATCCTTTCATATTCAAAAAACTACATTATATATATATTATAATAACTATAGTCTTGGGTCCTTCTTTCCTATCCATTCTTAATTTTTGTATTTACTATCCTATATGAATAATTTTTTTGAGTTAATTTAATTTTAGGTAATTCGATTCTCCCTAATTATTCCCATCTTCTATATGTCCAGATCCATAATAATCAGCCTCATTCTCTTCTCATAAAAACCACTTCATAATCTATATAATAATTGTCCCCATATATTTAGAATTATTATGGTATTTATCCACCATATTCTTTCCACATTTTCATTATTTCACATGTGTATAAATTAATGTGATGAAATCATGACCCCTTTTACTATCTTGACCTCCATCATCCTTTACTCTATGAAATCTACATATTTAAAAACTATATCCACATCTGTATGGTGAATGTGTAGTTTTTTTGTCATGGATCCATCATTTTTGAAACCATATTTTCCCCCAAAAATTTTTATTCATCACACAATCCACTTCATATTCATTATTCTATAAATACATGCATGAATTCAAGAAACTATTGTGGTAATGGAATCCCAATCATAGAATAAAGCTCGTAATTATTCTCTTTATTTATGTATAAGAAATATATCATACATTCCTTTAATATTTTTATCTAAATTAATACTTATACTAAAGTCTCGTGATTATTATTATAAATAATATTATCTTAATTGTAATCAACTAAAATTTTAATCAATTTACTATGCGAATCCATGGTTACTTGACTTACCATGTGTGCATATTATCACTTGACATTCTACGTGCGGTAGGTATCATGGTCTTCATATGGTCAAATTGAACTTTCTTTAAGCATTCAATTAAAATTCTTTTGAGAATACCCTTTACAAACTTCATCCACCATTATCTTCATAATAAACATGGATATAACACTTCAAATATTCAAATTCCTTTTTCCTTAAATAATAATAATTACTTCTAAGGTAAGAACACCATTATTATTATGAGATGTGTCACACATTACTTGGGGACTCTTTTTTAACAAGCTTAGATCACACTCTTCATTCAATATCTAAGATACTTCTTTGTTATCAATGTATTGACATGAAATGACAATAATTACTTGAAAAAAATACAACTTGCACCATGTGGTTTTAATAATCTCCCCCTTTGTATTTTTTTGTCAATACCTTCTAAATGAAGTGTCAATATGTGTTCTATTTTTTCAAACTCTCCTCCTTTATCATCAATCTTTAATTTCAATATATCTCCCCCTTATTAAAAATAAATATAATGTACTTGGGAAAAGTGGTATAAAATCATACATAGAAAAGTTCCATCAACTATTCCACTCTAATTATACTTGATCCACGCTCATTAAGAAAACATGAGGTTTTGATTTAGATTAAAAAGTTATCTATTTATAAAATAAAATGATAAAAAAGAAATAATAACTCAAAAACTTGTCTTCATGGGTTGTACAAACTTTATCATGCTAGTAAAAATGATAAATACTATTTGAGATATAATTTTCTAAAAAAATATCAATATAAACTTCCTGCACTTTAAAAAACAAGTTAAAAATATTCAAGTACAAATATCAGGATTAAAAAACTTGGTACTTATTCCTAATTTCAATTTTCCTATGTCATTTATTAATTCAATCTATATCCATTGAATTTAGAATATAATTTTAATTATCAAGGATAAGGGATAAATAATATATGCCTCTTTGCTGATATACACTTTAAGAACTTTCTAAAATAATCATATGTGTATGAGATAATAATTATGGTGGCTTATTTTCTATTTATCACTTGTCTCCACCTCAAGGATGCAGTTATCATGATCTTCATTATTTAAAGTATCTTCAATAGATATGATTTAGTATCTCCATGTCAAGAATACACTAAAATGGATCATCTTTACTTGTGGTTGTCCAGATTTTACAACTTCCACAACATCAATAAGGATGGTCTTCTTCAATGCATGTTTTGAAAAATACCAATTCTATGATCAAACAATGATAGTATCTTCTTTATATTTCTATCAAGTTTTGATATTAACTACTTACTTTAACTTTATAAAATATGATCTAATAATCATATTTTCAATAATACCAATTTAGAGATCAATCTTAGATAGTGACATTCTCATCTAGACCAACCAGAATTGACAACCATCACTCTTTATCAGGTTCACCACCTGAGCACATGGTTCAACTTCAAATCCCTGCATTTCATGCATAAATAAAATGAAAAAATATTAAGGGAATGATTTAGATCTTCCTATACCTCAACGTGAATGGTATGGTTGAGACATTTGTCTCAACTGTGTTGTTCAATTCTATACACTCTTCATGCTTGCACATCTAAACATGAATTATAATTTATATTGAGGTATCATGAATCACATCACAGATTCCTTTTATTTTTGTGATATGGTTATTTTCTTACTAACGATCAAATAATATACCCCACCTTTTGAAAATATCATCCTTTGGATGCCTTTTTCTTGTACTGGAATTATTGTTAAAAAACCACTCGTAGTGTGTCCATCATTATTAAATCTCTCCCATAGAACTTCTTTGTCATAAGAGTTGTAATTTGTTGAAAAAATCTCATTAAATTTGACATATTCATGTGGAAAAATTTCTTTTCCTTTGGTATTGACCTTTTCATGCACCACATCCATTTTTCTTTCCTTCTCCAGATCTGATAGAAAAATTACAAATATATCTTTAGGTTCATTGGCATCCTTCTCAAATTTTCTATATGGATTCATCTAAGTGCCTTTCATTGCATCAGTTATTTTTTTATATGTAACTCCTATTGAACTTATTGGGTTTATTACCTAATAAAAAATCATCAACCTTATTTTTAGTTTTCTTAGGAGGATTTAGATTTTCATCTCCCTTTAACTTCTTTTCCATGGCTGGAACTTCTTTCTTTCCTTATGAAATTATTTGCATATTTTAATTTAGTACATGTTGAGATAATCATGCACTAATTTTGTGATCACCACCTTATCCAACATCATAGAAATATTCAAGTGATTTGAATTTGTTTAAATCATGAATATTTTTCTTATTTTGTGAATATTGTATCTTCATGAGCATTATCACCCTTGAAATGAGCTTCCTTTGTGCTTCATCATGTAATAGATTATACCAATGATCCAATGCACAAAAAATTCCTGAAAACATTGATCTTTTCTTATAAATGACATGTTGTTTAGAATTTATATATTTGTGAACTAGATATTTTTTATCTTTCTCAACTACTAGTTGGTATATTCTTAGGGAAACAACACTCATATTTATTATTATATCCTCCATGGGAATGGTGGTTGGATTAGGACCATTTTTCTTCATCTATACTTGTACAAATTTCATTTTCAAATATTCATTGTCCATGAAAATATTTTTAGGATAATTATTATAAAATGTGTGGATGGATCTCTTAATTCATACCTACTTGATAAAGATCCTTAAATGATGTCATAATCTTCTTATCACATAAAAGATATATTTTCACAAAATAATTCTCCTAAAAAATTTATCTGATAAAAGTTCCAAACTTCTTTGATTGTGTAGACATAATATGTGTCATTTCCAAATTATACAATTTCTTTACCAATTATAGAAATTTAATATTGAGATCATTCTTATGATATTCAATTAATTCCACTCTATCTTCATAGTCTTTCCTCGCTCTTTTAGAATCTTCTTCATGTATTTTAACCTTGACTTGTAATCATGAGTCCCATTATATCTTCCTCATGGATTTCACCTCCAATTTCAAATCCTTGACATTAATACTAGTTTTCAATTTTTCATTGAATGCATGGATCTTCACTTCAAGAGTCTTATTGAACTCATATTTCTTTTTAACTTCTTTGATCAATATGTTTTCAAATTTTTAGGAACTTATTTCAATCTTTATGTTTTTTATCTCAAAGGCTCTGATCTAGTTGGAGGGATTTTTTATTATAGAACCTTTTCTTATAAATCATTCTTCATATTATTTTTTCAACTTCAATTTGGGTGATCTCTTCTTGTATTGATTCAAAAACTCCACAAACAAAAGATATTATTTCTTTGGGAATGAAAACTTGAATATATTTTAATCTAGTTATTGATATTTCTTGATAAATAGTTAATAGATCATTGTCACCACTTATTCTTGGTTATTATTTAGGATAATTTTAACAAGAATTTAAAGATACCTCATGATCACCTATTTCCTTGATCAACTTGAGGTAGAAGTGTTGTACTTCTCCTTGGTGGTAATTTGAACCACCTATTGTTAAAATTTCAAGCCAAAACTATCTTCTTTATTATTGTGTCATGGGGAAACTGAACTTTATTCTTCTTTACTTGAGAGGTATAAATTCTTCAACATCCTTTTATACTTCCTACTCCTGTTCAATATAGTCTTGGAAGAAACTAAATTATGATATGTTTCTGAAAATTCTTCACCAAAACTTAACTTCATTATAAAATAGGAAGGAAACTCAAATAATTAAAATAGAACAACTTCCAATATAGATAATCAAATATAAGTGAACCCTAAATCTAATAACAGTTGTTAAGACCACTTTGGATATGATCAATACTGATAGGGGTTGAATCCGTGTTGGAGATCTTTTTATTCCAATTAATAATTTTTATCCCGTTATCTCTTAAACCTATTAAGATCTTCATAATATCATTATCTTAACTTTACTTTTTTCAATATCACACACACCAATAATATGGGATTTATAAGGTTCACATTTCAATAAGAAAGTCTAGTCCTTAGTGTGACCTAAAATAATCCTCGATCACACAGAATGCTATAATGAGATACTTTTTATAGTATGTCAACCAGAAAACAATTCTGAACCTTATGTGTGGTACCCTATACTCAAGGGGGGTATAGAAAACAATCATGGGTCCTTAGAATGGTGATAACATGGTCCAAATGCAACTCCTCATTGGGTATTTATATTTCCTATATAGATTGTATTTAAATTATTTAAGTTCTTTACAACACTAAAAAATTCCTCCACCAATGTGACTTTAGTTTAATGTCATAGTGCTTCTTTCTCTTCCCTCTTCTTAAATTTTCACTTTCATAGAAGCATGCAAACAAACTCTCTTATTCTTACCTTGTATACACACAAGTGCACATAGAATTCTTCTTTTTCACAATATTAAACTAGAATGTTACTTTTCTTTCATGGGTACAAGACTTATTGTTCTCCCATTATTCTTCTCATACACTGAATATAATACCTATCTTAAATTTGTACAACATGTAATGTAAAACACCTTCCTCTATTCTTATCTTCTTCTCATTTTCTTCTTTCTTCCCTCTTCTTTGTTTCTCTTCTTATTCAATGTAAACAATCTACACTAGTTCTTCTTATTCTTCTATTTATCTCACAACATGTTTATGAGGATGACAATCAAAAAGTCAGGTATCACTCTTCTTCAGTGCCAACAAATATTCTATTTGGTCTTTTATCAAATATTTTACTCCTTTAATCTTTGAAAAAAAATATATATATATATATATAATAACTACAGTGTCAATTCCTTCTTTCCTCTCTCTTATTTATTTTAGTATTAACTATATATCATGAATACTTGATTTAAATTACCATGATTTCAGATAATTCAAATATCCCTAATTCTTCCCATATTCTCTATAGTCAGATCCACAATAATTATTCTCGTTGTCTTCACATAAAAATTACTTCATAAATTATATAATAACCACACCCAGATATGTAGTATTATCATGGTCTTCATCTACCATATTATTTCCTTATTTTCAAAAATGAAAATGTGTATGAATTAAAGGGATTAAATCATGAATCCTTCCCCCATCCTCACCTCCTTTATTATTCACTCCACGAAATATGTATATTTAAAATAATATCCACATCTATATGGTGATTGTGGATGTGTTGTAGTCATGGATCCTTTATCATTTTTGGAGCTATATTTTCCTCAATAATTCTTAATTCATCATATAATATGATTCATATTCCTTATTCACTAAAAATATTCATGAATTCATGAAACCAATGTGGTCATGAAATATCCATCATGGTAAAAAGATTATGTTTTTTCTCATAATTAATGTATAAGAAACAATGCATACATTCCTTCAATCTTTCTTCCTGAATCATGGATTAAACTGGAGCCTCAGAATTATTATTATGAATAATTTCAGCTTACTTGGAATCAACTAAAATTTTAATCAACTTTCCATGTGAATCCATGGTTACTTGACTTATTGTGTGTGTCTACAATCAGTTGACCTTCTTTATATAGTAGGTTTCATGGTTTTCATACAGTTGCTTCAAATTATCCTCATACGGTCAATTTTAATTCCCATGATACCACCCTTCATAAACTTCATCCATCTCTATATTCATAATTAATATGGATGGAACAACTCAAATATTCAAATGCCTTTTTCATTAAATAATAACAAGTAATTACAAGAAAATAACTCCAACATTATTTTAATATGTGTCACACATCACTTGGGGACTCTTCTTTAACATTCTTGGATCACACTCTTCATTCAATATCCAAACTACTTCTTTTTCATCAACATATGACATTCCTTGACAATCAATCCTTAACAACAAATAAAACTCACACAAAGTAGTCTCAGCATATTTAATGAATAAATTAAATCTTGTAACTTTAATAAAAACCAAGGTCAGGGTATATGAAAACTAAACCTTATTTTGTATTTCTTAAATTTTTTTGAAAATTTATAAGAAGTATTTTATATCATAAAATAAATCATACATAATGATTCATTTTATAATTATTATATCTATGAATTAAATGGGAATAATAAATACATTAATCATTCAAGAATTTAACATGATATAAAATTTATAAACAATTCATAAATAAATAATTATAAACATTTTATAATACATTATGAACATTCCATAATAAGATAAATATAAATACTTTACATTTATTTCCAATATTAACTTCTTCATGTTATTTATTATAAGAAATTTTATTTAATATAAGATATTTCATAAAATATAAACATTTTATATTTCAATTTCTATTATCTAAAGATTTTATATAATCTAAATATCACATATTAATATTATTTAATCCTTTGATCATGTCATTTATCAAAACATTTTTTATAAGGATTAAATAATTTCCAAATAATGCTCTTTTAATTTGAATGTTTCAAATTAATCATTATGATAAATTCATAATTTTCTAAATATAAACACTTACCATTATTTTTTAATTTATAAAATCCTTATAAATTGATCTTATAATTTTATTATTAACACTTTATATTTAAATTATAAGATAATACAAATAATTTTGAAAAAATTATTTTTAATATTAACAATTAATATAATAGAATATTTACTAATAAATATTTCTAAAACATTTAATTAATAAATTAAAAACTATTTATAATTAATTAATTTATAAAAACTTTTTAAATTTAATTAATATCCTAAAATACATTTTATTATAATTTATAAACAATTTAAAAATTATATTAATCAATTCATAATTAAAAATTAAGAAAAACATTTTTCCTTAACATATCATATTTAACGATTTAGGATAAATAATAGGATATGATTGATAACCCAAAACACATAAAATATTTATGCATTATTAGTTGTATTTTACAAATAATAATCCAATCACTGAATATGATAAGAAAAAATATTTTATTATATATAGAGATGACAGATTAATGATATTAAATTCTATTTTTTAAACCCACTTTAGTGTTATACTAGGATAAGATATATCGATGTCGTATACTATATCATATAAAAAATTAAATATTTTTACTAAATTTTGAATTACGATATCCCCATATTTTAAGTTCTGTTTCTATCAGTCAGAAAACAATGCATATCGTATTTTATGATAGAAATAAGATAGTTGTTATGATATGAAAAATATTCATTTCTAAAATTCTTTCACAGATCAGATAGAATGGGATGACTCTAATACCACTAATAGGATTATAAGTATAGATTAATGTTTTATATAAATAATAAAATAAAATAGAAACCATAAATCCAATAGTTTTTATGTGACTAATACTGAAATCATAAAACAAAAATGAAGAACAGAAGACCTTTCACCATTGTCAGCTATTGTTGATGTCTTCTATTTTTATTTGATGGAGATCACCAAGGAACAACCCAAAAGTTCTTCCCTCCATGGTGTATACATGGGTTTCTTCAAATCTCCTAAATTCTTTGCGAAGGATCTTATGATTCCTTCATGTTATAATAGTAACTCAGTGACTAAGACGGGAGGATGTGAGATTCTAGGAGGATCACACACAACAACTTTGACTGAGACTCCTTTATATAGGCTATAGGTATGCTCCCTAGGCCATGAATCCATGTCATACAATCACTTGTACATTGAGTAATGTATTTGATTATGTCATATGTAACCTATAGACATTAACCCCCCCCCCCCCCCATGCATGAATAATTATAGCTGATGTGTATGGAGATTTAATGACTTTTGATGAATTAAAATAGTGCCAAATGAATCTTACCCAAAAATCAATGGTATTATTATTCACTCTCAGTTGTAAAATATGACTTACAAAGGTAGTACATGTGATATCCCCATATCATCAATTATGATATGAACATAGTCTAAATTCCAGACTTTATCCACATATCTATCATATTGTAAGAACTTGAGTTTTTAGAATGGGTCAAAATCCTGACCCTGTTTGATTTTTTTACTTGTCCCTGAGAAAATTGGGAAAATATGGGATGTTCTAGAAATTTCCAAACTACACGCCGTGTACTCTAAAGTACACTCCGTGTATGGGTTGGGAAAGTACTGACCGTGTGCTCACCGAGTACATGTCGTGTGATGACCGTGTTGGAATTTCTTACTACACGGCATGTAGTTATAGACACACCATGTACCCTTGACCGTGTAGAGGACATACATGGCGTGTAGGCCTATTGGATGAGTAGAATTTTTTTAGAATGTACACTTCATGTGCTATTAGTACACACCATGTATGGGGATATACATGGCGTGTTAGGGATGTCAGTAGGGTAAAGAGGTACACACCGTGTACTAGAGGTACACGTCGTGTAGTTAGCCGGCAAGTCCTCGGTGAAATATCAGCCGCCTTATGAACAGTAAAATGATAAAAAATGTGTATTCCTAATGTATATTCCGTGTATTTTATTTTTCTCTCAAAAATGGGAAGTAGCCTCATTTTGAGGCAGAGGGCATAGGGGGATCGTCGGGTTATGCGAACCAGGCTGCTAGAACTTCTTTTCTCTCCTGGTTCTTCATCCGAAGTCAGATTCAAACATAGCTTGATCCATTGGAACTCCCTTGGTAAGGCCTCGATTCCTCTTGAGCCATTTTTCTTGATTTCTGTTCTAGAACGAGTTGTAGGGGTTTGAGAGTTTTTGATTCTTTTGTAGATCTACTGTGTTTTAGACCTAATTAGAGGCTGTTATCGGAGGAGTAGTATCGTATGAGTCTCGGGTAGGTGGTGCATAACTCTTTCTGTGTTTTCGCAGACTTTTGGGCGGTGCAGCCTTTGGCATGTTTTCATGTATTTTGAGTATGACCCTGTTTTACCTTCTATTGCCTATTAAATTGTTATCTGACTTATGGCATGCCTTTGGGTATGCCCTGTTACCTGTTTTTCTTGATCAAGGCTAGGTGAGGGGCCATTGCTCACTGGGGAATTTTAGCTGGGGAATTCCAAAATGGTTATAATTGTTTTTGTTTGATTAAAATGTTGAGTTTAGTTTATTAAACCTTTATATGAATTGTTAGAGGCATTTAAGACCTCAGTATTGTTGTTGATAACCATTGGGCTAGCATAATTCAATTTTTTAGATTGTTCTTCCAGTTTATGTGATTTGTTTAAATGTGTTATATATGTAATTGCTGAATTGCATATGCTAGAACCTTTGGGTTGTGATCGGCATGGCCCGGATATTCTTGAGTGATTCTGATCATAGTTTGGGCTTAACCCAAGTTACGTTGGGTGGTTCTGACCACGGGATTGGGTTTCATGGACATCGGCTTGAGGCAGGGTGACTGTCAGGTTGGTCATGGCCCGGGTTACTTAGATGGCGATACCATTAGACTTGAGCCACGTGGTCTTAGGGACATGAGGTGTTATAGATGTTGTGGCTTGGGTACTATTTGGTGATTATTTCTCACCCGGAACTATGAGTAGTGTGAACACAGAGAGACTTCATGATGAGGTGGTTTTGACCACTCGTATGGGTAGAGGGCCCTGTTAGTTGTGGTTTAGGTACTTTTGGTTTGGGGGTGCTTGCCTTAGGAATCCACATAGAAGTTGAGGAACCTTTAGGGGATAGCATTGAGGCTATCTGGTTGGGGGCAGAGGCTCGCCTTTATTTGAGGGCAGACATCATTGTCCCTCTGGTTACTTTATTTGAGGGTAGACATCATTGTCCCTCTGGTTACTTTATTGAGGAAGACATATTTTTCCCTCCAGTTACTTATTTGAGGATAGACATCATTGTTCCTCTGGGTTACTATTTCTCAAGAATGCCTTCAGGATGTCAGTACTTGAGACACGTGGTGTTAGGGGGCACATGGTGCCCGGTTACATGATAGAGATTCCGGCGTTGTCCGAATCAGGTGACACTCCATGGTGGCTGTTGAGCACCAGTGGAGTTTGTGTTTATTTTTGCATCGTACTATTTACTATTTTATTGATAAATGAATGTCTGCTTAAACACTTATATTAGGTACGCACAATTGGGTGGTATCCTACTGAGATTCATCTCACACCCTGCACGGGCCCTTCGGGACATGTGCAGACTTTATGGATTTACGTGCAGGAAAGAGGCCAGCTTTAGGAGCAAGGCTGCATTAGCTGTTACATGGAGATGGTATGGACCTTGAGGTCTAGCCTAACTGGATTTTACCTTGTTTTGTTTACTTCCTATATTAGCATGCTTACTTTTTCTATAGCTACATGTGGTTAACCATTGGTGCCTTTACATATGTATATGTATGACCTAATTTGGATGTATTTTTATTGTTCAGTGGTAGTTACAAGTGATTAGCATGTTGTTGTGTTTACTTTCTGATGCTGTTGTGTATATTTATTGTTTCCACTGTTTATTGATATTGATTGTGCTTCCGCTCTGTGGGTCTGGTTCGAGTCTGCTTAGTCGTTATTCCGCTACATATTTATTATTATACTACTATTATTATCCTTTGATTGGGTATAGCCTCCCCACTATTCCTAAAAAGACCCTCACTGCTAGTCGGTAACCTTTGGCATTCGGGGAGGTGCTCTTAAGGTAGTAACACCTAACTTTTTAGCACTATTCAGGTGACTGTTCGGGTCTGAGTCGTTACACATACTCTTTAACACACCAAATCCTACTATGTGATATAAATTGAATTTTAGGATATATTTTTTCACCTCCAAAACTCACTATTAAACATGATCTTTAATCTTATCTGAGATGTCACTCTATCAACTGGTAAGATATTCTTTATCAATCAAAACTTTGATAGCTAAGTGATAATCAATTATAGTATCATGTACTTCGATCTCTTAATATCAAATAACTCTTTATAATGATCAATGCATATAAATAACAAGTTCTTTCATTTTCTCTTCTTCCACTTTTACATAATAACTTTAATGGATAGAGTATAATCAATAATAGTAGAAACACATTGATTCTTACCTTAATATTATTCTTCTTCTTCAAGATCCTTGACACACAGATTATGAATAAGAAACGACATCAGTCTTCCTCAACTCTTTACTTCTAATTCATTTTTTTCTTCTATGATATTACTATATCTTAAGGTAGGTTTTCACACTTTCTTATTCTTCTTGCTCGATGCATAAAATTTTATTTCTAGGATATCATCTACTTATCTCTCACTTAATTTATTTGAAACATAGTATCCTTAGTAGAATGCAGTATAGGTTTCTTGTCCCACTATCCTTTATCATCTTTCACAAAATACCTTCTTCTTCCTCTTCTTCTATTATATTCAACTTAACAATATTCCATTTGGGTTTATTCCCCAGAATCTCCAATCAATAACAGATCACATTGGAATAATCTCATGATCCCATCCCCTTCTCATTATGTTAAGATTGTTCAATTGATTTTCTAAAAAATATACATCAATTATTATCTTCTAAGTGTACATCATCATATACAGAATATTCTCATTTAATTCTCCTTTAAAACTACACAAATATATATCTCTAATAAAACTTCTAATTTTGATCTTCATGAATTATTTCAAATATTCCCATTTGAAATACTAGAATTATCATACCAAGATCCTCTCAGTATCTTCTCATTTAATTATCATTATTAATTTTCTTAAATTGTGACTCAATTACCATCATTGTGATATTTAATTCCTAAAGAATAATTTAGCATCATATGGATTTAATCCTCTATAATTATTGTTAGAACCAAGGATTTTCACAGCTAAAAATTAAGTGCTTTTTGTGTTTATTTTTGATACACACTAGGGTTTATTAGTGAGTTTTAAAATAATGTGATCTTATGATATAGGAGGCTTCAATGTTAAAAGTATCATCATTTCATAGTTTTTTCCAAATTTTTGGAGCTCAAAATCTAGAGGAAGGGGTAAGCATCACAAAATATGGTATTCCATAATGGACTCTTAAAATATATGGTGATTGAATGGGTTTTATGAAGATTGGGGTTTCGTGAATATATGTAGTTTCATGAAGTAATTTAGTGTTGTGAATGTTTGAAGGGTCGCAAAAGAGGCTTCATGAAAATGGTTGAGTCATGATGGGATGATGGTAATCTACATGACTGTGAGAATATTTATAAATGGAATAATTTCACTAATGCTTCATGAATAAATGGAGCTTCATGAACTTGAATGGTGATCTTGATGAAAATTCCATGGTGATATGAAAATCTTCATGAAAGGAAAAGTATATAAATAGGAGGTCACTCATCTTTCTAAGACACTGAGAGAATTTAGAGAAAGGGTGAAATAGTCTAATTTCATGAAGGTGCTTCACTAAGGAAATCCTTTTGAAAGTTTGTAACTCTTCACAAACTCAATATTCTCAAAAATTATGGTTTAAAACTAATTGATGTTAAGGAATTTTAGAAAAGGGAGTTTGTGAAGACTAGGAGCTTCATGATAATTTGGAGTTCTGTGAAGGCTGAGAGCTTCATGAAGGTTGGGAGATTCAAAAAAGGTAGTGGGTTCTTGAAGGATAAAGTGTCTTTGATATAAGAAGGGGTTCTATGAAGGCTAGGAGCTTCATGAATAGTAGTGTTGAGCATCTAGTTTTTAGTGATTAGTTATTCCAAGTACATAAATTTATGGCTATGGTATAAGAAGAGTCTTATACTAATCAGGGACAAAGACTTAAATCCCCAATCTATTAAAGTAACCTTTAAGTTGTTAAATATATTAAGAATTCACCCAAGGTAGTAAACTAAGGGGATTCAAAGGAAGTTATCCAAGGGAGGTAGTATGTTATCCCTAAAATTCATGTAAAGGTAGTGTTCCTATTATAGAGTGATTGTGTTTTATCCTTTGTATCCCACGATAACTTGTGGAGCTTAGTGAATTCAGGTACAATAGACACATTATTAGCGTATTCTCCTTGGACTAGCCCTTAGTGGTGAACCAAGTAAAACTATTGTGTTGTGTATTTTCATATGGGTGTTTAATTGTTGCATGATTCCATCAAATAGGTTTTATAAGTCCCTACTAATGTATAGACAAGATCTATCTCTTTAAATGAAAAATTTGACACCCCGATTCACCCCTCCCCTCTCAGGGTGTTCTAGGGTCGTACAAGTGGTATTAGATCTTGGTTATATGTATTAAATGTGTCCTATGTTGTTTTCATGAATAATTTATTGAATTTTAGGGGATTTTACCTTTTTTATGGAAGAAACTTCCAGATTTTGGAGAATAGAATATTATATCATATGTGGTCCCATGGGATGGAAGCTCTCTTTTCCATAGCTCACGGGATTCAAGTCAATGATGTGACAGATCTATCTATGACTGATACAGAGAGTAATGCAGATGTCAAAGCTCAAAATTCTCTTACTTCAATAATATATGATCAAATATATTTTTTGGTGATGAGTTTGACTACATCCAAGTCCATGTGGGAGAAACTCAAAATTATATATTAATGAAATAAAAAGGTTAAGGAGGCCAAAATTCAATTTTTTCACAATAAATTCGATGATATGAAAATGGATCTAGATTAAAATGAAGGCAATTTCTTTAATTTCATTACTAAAGTTGTTGCTGCTATTCGAGGACTTGGGGAAGAAATTAAGGATGTTAAAATTGTGTATAAAATTTTGAGAAGATTATGAAGCTTGATTTTTCACATATTTTATTCTATATTAAAATGTTTTAAAACCCACCATAGTGTGATTTTATGGGAAATTGTCACATTTTTTATGTTTTAGTTGTATTTTGAGCTAAAATGAAAAAATGGATTTTTTGGGATTTAACTATTTTATTTTTCTTCTGTATTTCGTCCATATAATTTTATACACTGACCCAAATTGTGAAATTCCTTTTTTTTAGGTTTTATTACATCATGGGACTCATTTAATCCTGCTGGAGTCCTAGATCAATCAATCATTACGAGGCCTAAAATCATCTCACAATCTAGACCTTGTAAACAGTGTGCATATCTAGAATGTTTTAAATATAAGATTTTATATCTAATTATACTGGTAAATTGGAGATGAAATTAAGCAAGGAGTTGTAAAAAAATTAATGAACATCTTTCATTAAGGAGGACATGTCTTAATCCACTGGATGCAAGGTCTTGATGGCATTGTAAGTTGGAGTTTTGAAAGATGAAGAGTCACCTGGACAGAATTAAATGTCCACACTAAAACAGTCATAACTCCTTAATACCTGGACCAATGAGGCTGAAATTTTGTGGAGGCATGAGGGGGGGTAAAGGAACAACCTTAAATAATGGAAAATTTACAAATTATATCATTTAATGGGTCTAAAATTTAATAACATCCAGAAGACATAATTGAATAGAGATTTCATCAACCATTTTCTCTATAAATGTGTACCTCCTCTACCTTTACAAAGGATATCCATTTCAAGGGGGATAAGGTTGAGTTTTATTTTTGTAATTGTTCTTTATATTTATAATATATATTATTGTAGCTTTCATCTTCTTCTATTCATTTATTATTTTATTTCATTTCTTTTATTTTATGTGTTTATCATATTGTGCTTCTTTCTAACTCCATGTTTGTGGAGAGCTAACCCTTACCATTGTTTGAGGGGGGAAGTGGTGGTATTTGAGTTTTATGTGATTTATTTTTTTATCATGATTTATTATAAGGATTAAGTAGTGGTTAAATGATTTTGGTGAGCCATCACCCCACTTTCACTACTATTGTCTTCTTCCTCCTCATTTAATAATTTTCCTTCTCATCGATATCTAATTCATTCAAACAGTAGAGTTTGGATTGGGTATTGATATCTAAGAGTTTAATCCTATATAAAGAGGTCTCGGTGTAGGGTAATAAATTTCAAATGAGAGGGTGTGGAGTGACAGGTCTTGATCTCCACATTGAATAACTCATTGATTGATATTTTGAATAACCATAATAATTCCACCATGAAACCCTAAGAACAATGGTTTTCTTCTACTAACTTCTTTGTGTATTTTATTCCTTTTCTTTGTATTTTTTATTTTCATATATTTATATATTTATAATATATCTATATTTTATGTATTTGAAGTTATCCCCCCCCCCCCATTTATATTAGTTATATTATAAATAGTGACAATAGGAAGATAGTGTGTGGAAGAGGCCTCCTTATGATCGACCCTAGGGTGTGCCACTATGGTACATTATTAGGTAAATAAGAATTTAATTTAATTATGGTTCGCAAAAAACCCACTCTCATCAGAAGACTCCCACCTTTGTATGACCTAAAACTTTTAGTGATTAATGAAAGAGATCTATCTAAAATTTCTCTTGATGATCTACTAAGTATTCTGGTGGCCTATAAAATGATACTCAAACCAAAAGATGCAACAATTTGAGTAAGAAAGGAAATGGCATTCAAATCCATGGAAAAACTTTAAATCTACAAGGATAGTAATGATGGAGATGATTTAGATAATGGAATTTTTTCTCTTTTTGTCAAGAATTTCAAGAGTGGATAAGAGATATTTGAATTCAAGATTCTATTTCCATGATTTTGGTGTGGTAAAGTAGGGAACATTGCACCTCAATGCCCAAGGAAATTAGATTATGTAGAAAGAGTAGCATAAATCTTGAATAAGTCTTAGAAGATGTCCCATAAAAAGGGAGACTTCAAATTAGGAAAGAAATTATAGATAAAAAGATTTTTCTATAAAGAGGAATAATATAACAAGGACTATTTAGAGGATATTGAAATAGATTTTAAACCTGATACTAAAGATTCTCTGATGGATACAGTTGAAAAGGAATAACCTTCAAAAGATGAAGATAATCAGTAAAATGTTATTGTAGATCTCAAGGTGTAACTTTAAGGTTCTCTTGATGAGATTGACATTCAAACAGAGAAAAATAGAATGATGGGATCCTTGTTGAAAGATTAATCAATGTATGTAGATCAACTTGAAGTAAAAATTGATTGATTGGAAGGAGAGGTGAAGAACATTTAATAACTCTTGAAATCCTAGAATAGGTTATGGAATTTAAACTTGGGATTTAAGAACAAGAAAAATTCATCAATGGCCTTACATAAAGACTAGAGTAAAAGGATAATATAGTTGAGGGCCTTGAAGAAGATGTTGTTACTTTAAAGAGAAAACTGTAAACTGAATCAAAATAAGGGGAAACAAAGAAGAAATTATAGTTTAGAAGATTTTCAGATATAAGGATTTTTAAAATAGATAAACATGGTTCTGAAGGAGTATATAATGCCTTGAATGATCAAAGATCTACATTTATGGGAAAAAGTGGAATTGGATTTGATATAGAAACATCAAAGACTATAAATAGGATGATCCAAAGTAAAGGGAATCATAAAGTTGGACATATCATAAAGGTGACTAATGTCCTAATAGATATAGCTTCAAACAAAATAAAAAAAGATAGTTGAAAATAATCCTCAAGTATCCAAAGAGGATCTTCGGTCAAATACCTTTAAAAAAATAAGGGTACATGAGGAGGAATGTAAGTGAGAAGATATTTCCTCTTATAAAATGTAAATTTTGTGGCTTTCTAGTCTATACCATGTCTTTCTATGAAAAGGTAAGGAGTTATCTAAATAAGGAAACACTTAGAGGTCAATAAAGAAGAATAAGACTATATCCTTCATCATATAGAATAAATTATTTCTATGGGTATTTTTTCACTATTCTAAAAATGGCCATAAATATATTCATTTCAGGCAGATGAAAGGTGCGAGTAATAACAATAGAACTATGAGACAAGTCAATACTAGTCAATCAATAATAATTACACTTGAAAATAGGTATTCTCCTCTTGAATAAGATTTTGAGTATGTTAAACCCATTCATGTTGAAAAGAGATTATAGAGGCCATTTTTCCTCCACCCAATTAGGTATCTCATAGAATAAAAATAAGAATATCGAGAAAACCAACCTGGAAGAAATCACTTTAAAAGCTATAAATAATAGTAACATATGGATTCTTTCCAGAAAATGCTCATCCCACATGATAGTAAATGCATATTTGTTGAAAAAAAATTATAAAAGGGGTGATGGAATGGTGAATTCAACAATGATGATGCCTTAAATATAAAAGTTCATGGAAATACAGAATGAGAAAATGATGAGATAATGAAAATAGAAGTTCTCTACATGGATTTTTTGTGTCACAATCTTCTGAGTGTTAGTATACTCTGTGATTCGGGACTAGTAGTGGAAATTAATAATAAGGGGTGTACTATTAAAGTAAAGATAATCAATTATCTCATGAAATGATGCAGTAAAAATGAAAATTTATACTAAGAAAATAGTAAAGAAAACACTTTTTTCTTAATAATTGAATAAGAGAATGACTTGTGGAACCAGAGGTTGGTTCACATTAATAAATAGAGAATAGAACACATATCTAATATAAAGGTTATTAATGACATTCTCAATCTAAATTTTGATCAAGAAAATACATGTGATTCTTTCATGTTAGGAAATATGGTCCAGAGTTCATATTGTCCAAAGAAAAAAAGGGCATCAAATCTGATTGATCTTTTCTACACAAATGTTTGTAGTCTAATAAATGTGTATGAAACATATAGATAGAGGTAATTAAATATTTTTATTTATTATTATAATATAATGGATTATGTGATGTTTATGAATATTAAAAAAACAATTGATTTCTTTCATGAAGAGATATCATCAAAAAGATGAGAATGAAACTGGATGCACAATCAAGATATTATGATCTAACAATGGAACATAATACACATCCATTAAATTTGATAATTACATATAAAACAAGGGATAAATCATGAGGTATCTTCAGTGAGAACACCTCAAAAAATTGTGTATTTGAACAAAGAAATATATAGGTGAATAATATGGCCATAACGATGATGATTGAGAGTGGTGTTTCTCATTATTACTAGAAGGAGGATGTTCAAGTTGTAGTGTACACTCAAAATCATATAGGGCTATTTATAGAAGAGTATGGGACACCATAGAAGATATGGAATGGATTTAATCCCTCTTGGAATTATTTTCAAATTTTTGGAAGTAAATGTTTTATCCAGAACAAGGAAATCAAGGAGAGTATGGTGATGTTTCACATGAAGGAATGATCCTTTGATATTCAATGAAGAGTAGAGCCTAAAATGCTATAATAATCATATTAGAAATATTTTGGAGAGAAATTATTTCAATATCATTTAAGATAAAACCATACATAACTCAATTATATCATATGTTTATATGATTGAAGATAAATAATAAAGTGGAAAAGTGATATATTCAAATATATAAATTATGGAAGGCTTTCCAAACATTTAGGGATATCAAAATGGGGATGATTCAGAAGATGAATCATAATAGGAAACCATTTCTAAAGAAAATCTACTATAAACTCACAAAATAAATATAAGATCATAATTTTATCAATCTTATGTCATTGGGGATTGGATTTCTCCTATATAGATTAAGAGAGTGAGGAATGAATCACATTTTTCCCTCCTATCAATTGTGGACCCAATCTCATTTGAAGAAGCAGCAAAGGATGGATCATGGTTTAAGTATATGAATGAAGAATTAAATCAGATTAATAAAAAATAAACTTGGGACATTTTTAAGAGACTAGAAAATCACAATTTTATTAGAAACAAATTTGATGAATTAGGAAACATGATCAGAAAAAAAGGATCTCCTGGTGTGTAAAGGCTATACACTGATTGAAGTCATTGATGTTGAAGAAACATTTTCTAAAGTTTCTAAACTGAAGTTTATTAGCCTATTCCTAGTCATGGAGATTCAAAGAGGGTACAAAGTTTATCATATGTATGCTAAAACAACATTATTAAATGGTGTTCTTGAATAAT
The DNA here is from genome assembly GCA_963277665.1 of Viscum album. Classification (NCBI taxonomy): domain Eukaryota; kingdom Viridiplantae; phylum Streptophyta; class Magnoliopsida; order Santalales; family Viscaceae; genus Viscum; species Viscum album. The sequence continues at coordinate 325,758,188 of OY728127.1, forward strand.
TCTACATTGAAAAAATAGTGGGATTTATGATTGGAGATGATGAAGAAAATATTTTTAGATTAAAAAAGACTCTTTATGGTCTAAAGTAGGCACCATGATCATGTTATTCTCTACTGGATGATAATATGAAGAATCTAAAATTTAAAATAGGATGTTTTAGCCATAATCTCAATGTGAAGAATTTATAGGAAGATCAATTTATGGTGCTTTTGTATATGGATGATATTATATTTGGTGGAAGTAGGTAGGGATCAATGGAAGAATTTTATAATAACATGAAATTAGAATTTTAAATGTTCATGATTGGTGAACTCACATACTTTTTTGGTTTGTAGTTGATTAAAAAGAAGGAATACACCTTCATTTCTCATGAAAAGTATAAAAGAGAGGTTCTAAAAAAATCAACATGCATGACTCCAAAAAAAATTCGACACTGATTTCAGTTGGGATAAAACTTGGAAAGAATGAGGATAGGAAATATATAGATCTCACCTTGTACAAGAGAATCATTTGAAGCTTATTATATTTGACTACAAAATGGACATATATTTTCTTCAAAACATGTTTGGTGGCTCTCTTTCAAATTAATATGAAGGAAGATCATTTTGTAGCAGTTAAAAGAATCATGAGGTATATTCAAGGTACTATCAACTTTTTCTTATAATTTGTAGTGGGAAGAGATAATGAATTATCATCATTTTATAATTATGACTAGGATGAATATATGGTGGATGGAAATTCTATAAGTGGTGGTATATTATTCATTATAAAAAAATGTGTTGGATGGTTGAGAAAGAAAAAATAAATCACTTATCTTAGTACTATTAAAGCATGTTATATCACTGTGAAAAAATCATTCACTCAACTATTGTGGATGAAGAAGAAAATTAATGATATTATAGATGAGGTGAAATATCCAATGGTGATACATTGTAGAAAAAAGAGCATGATTAATCTTATGAAAAATATGGTTCAATACTCTCACACCAAACATATTGAGATCTGATATCACTTTATCAAAGAAAAGGTTGAACAAGGCGTGATTCAAATAGAACATATCGGAACTAATGATCAAGTGGATGACATTTTGACTAAGCCATTGGTAGCACAAATGTTTGATAAACATCATTTTAACCACATTTTTTAGCCACATCCCATTTTATGAGGTGGTTTAGGTTGTTCCCCTCTCCCCATTTGTGTTAAATATTTTAATTTGTATATGGATGTGGTGTGGGTCTGTGGGGGAGATATGATCTAGGGGAGTTTTTTGGTCACTAGAAGTAAAAATACAGAATCTTTGGGGTTTTTTTAATAGGGAGATAAGTGGAATTCAATTATTTGTAGGTTTTCAGGATTGTTTAGTGGTCTATCAAGGCATGAAATTATCTTTTTCCACTCTTTTTTTCTACACCATGATTTTCTCAAAAAAAACTTAGAGTGATGGATGAGATATTTGAGGTCTATCAAGTTTTTGATTGGGGCTAGTCTTTTATTGAATTTATTTGTAGAAACCCAAATGGGGAGATTGTTGGAACCAAGTATTTTCATAGCTGGAAACGGAGTGTATTTTTTGTTTGTTGTCAATATACACTAGGGTTGATCCAGTAGTTTGCAAGGCAAGTGATCTTACTGTGAAGAATGATTCAGTGTTGAAAGTAGCATCATTTCCTGGTTTTTACCAAATGTTTGTATCTCAAAATCTTGAGGAAGTGGTAAGCATCACAAAATATGGTTTTATAGAACAAAATCCTCAAATATATGGTGAAGTAGTAGGTTTCTCAAATATTGGAGTTTTGCAGAGATGTGGAACTTTATGAAGGAATCTAGTGTCGTGAAGTTTTTAAGGTTTGCAAAAGAGGCATCATTAAAATAGTTGATTCATGATGTGATGATGGTAATATATGTCAGTATGAGAATATTTTTTAATGGAATAATTTCACTGATCATTCATGAAGAAATGGAGCTTAATGAACTTGAATTAAGAGATTTTTGAAAAATTTGTGGTGAGCTAGAAAGCTTCACAAAACTAAAAGTCTATAAATAGGAGGCTACTCATCTTCATAATACACAGAGAGAATTTGGATAAAGGTTTAAATGATCTAATTTCATAAAGGTTCTTCATGAAGTAAATCCTTTTAAAAATATATAACTCTTTGAAAACTCAAGATTCATGAAAAGTATGGTTTAGAACTAATTGATATTGCACATTTCAGATAATGGAGTTTCATGAACACTTGGATCCTAATGATAGTTGGGAGTTCTATGAAGTCTTGGAGCTTCACTAATGATATGAGCTATATAAAGGTAGTGGGTTCACGAAGGATTAATGTTTCTTTGAAATAATAAGGGGGTTTCTAGATTTCTATAAGCTCTATGAATATTAATGTTGAACATATGGTTTTTAATGATTATTACTTCTAAATGTATCAATTCAATACTATGGTGAAAGAAGATCCTCATGTTAATCAGAGACAAAGACTTAAATTCCCAATCTACTAAAGTGACCTTCAAGTTGTTAAACTGAGTAAAATTTCACCTCAGGCAGTGAGCTAGGGGGATTTAACGAAAGTGATCCTAGGGAGGAAGTTTTTTATCCCTAAAATTCATGTAAAGGATGTGTGCCTAGCACAAAGTGACTGTGTTTTATCTTTTGTATCCCATAATAAATTTTTAAGCTTAGTAGATTTTTGTTCCATCAAATAGGTTTTAAAAGTCCCTACCAATGTGGGGATCAGTTCATTCTCTTTAAAAGAAAATTTTAACACCCTAATTCACTCATTCCCTCTTAGGGTGTTTTAGGGTCCTAAAATTATCTAATTTTTCAAACAAATAAACTTTACATCAGAAATATAATATATTAAGTATCAATTTAGTGAGCTCAAATATCTTATGCATGCTCTAGAATATCTTTCATATTCTCAAATATGTCTTTTGTATGCACATGAGAAACTTATATATTCTTAATAAAATATTAATCATGCCTTTTCATATATTACATATTATCTAGAATATATTACATATCATATATAATATATTATATAACACCTATTAAATATTATGTATTTACATGAAAATATTCATTATACTTCAAATATCTTATGTATCATAGTGTGGTATTGCGTTTTCCACATTTCCGCATGAACTTACGGATATATCTTCCATATGAATTATCATATATTATATATCATTAGAAAAAACTTACATTCTATTTACAAAATGATACATATCACAATGTGACTCCCATATTTTATTATGTATTATCCAGAGAATTTTATGCATTATAGTGAGATTCATTAATTTTCTAGTAATCTATTTTGAGGTATATTCCATATTCCTTTGAAAAAAATTCACATCAAACTTTGAATTCTAGAACTTATTTAAATAAACTTATAACCTATTAAAACCTTATTTGGTCATCTCCAATCACTCCAATTAATCCTGAAATATCTTAAATAACTTTATGAATTTATCAGACTTTATCAAAACTCTTCAGCACAATACCCAAAACATTTTTTTTCATTTAAAGGATCCTTATGAATATTTAAATGTATCTCCACATACTTAACAATTACCAACTTCACACTCAAAATATTTCCTCAATTTGAATTATTTATTCAATTAAAAATAAATAAATAACCTATGTCACCTTCAAACTCAATATTCTCTAATAATCATCCAAGTGAAATTGTCACAACATGATCATACCAAAAACACATGGATGGGAACTCTCCCTTATAGACAACTATGGTTCTGTCCAATCAGATTTAATTTTACTTACTATATCAAACTCATCAATAAAATCTTAAATAAAATTCTCTCATCTTCTATCATCGCCTTTCTTTGATTCTCATTAAGTTTATCTCAAAAATCATCAGGTGTAATGGTTACTTCCAAAACACCAAGTAACATTCACTTTTCCTTTTTCTATCTTCATTTCCAATAATAATGGACATAAAGTAACATATCCAATTGCATAAATGACATATAGTTATCATAGGAACACCATGTTACATCTCACACTAATAAAATCTCCAATATCTCTTTTTTAGGAAACACTTCATCAATCATGGGATACTTTAATCTCTTTAATCATTGGACTCTTTATATTACCCAAAAGATATTGATAAATTCACTTCATAATAACTTTACTTATTGAAAAAAAATAAAGTTAACACAATCTATTTGACTTCTCAATTATTTTTAGCAATCAACCACACATCAATTTGACACATAGTGTGACCAGTAGAACTCAAAGTGAATTTTTTCAGTTTAATAGAGACATTTTAGTTCAAAACACATATTTTTTACTAATAACCAAGAAAACATGTTCATATTTTATTTATAATTTATAAAAATATTTATAATTCATTTATTATGTGTAATAATTAACCTCACATCAATCTGATACATGGTGCAGTTGGTATGACAGAAAGTGTGTGTTTGTAATTTAAAAGTGACATTTTAATTCAATATGAAAATAACACATTAAAAACTAAGAAAATATGATTGGAATATATTAATACTTTTGTAAAATGATGCATAATTCATTTGTGACATCTTGAAATTAACCGCATTTCAATCCAACACATTGTGTGGATGGTGTAACTAAAAGTGCATGTTTTCATTTAAAAATGATAGTTTAGTTCAAAACACATGTCACATACTCAAAATTGAGTAAACATGATTGGGTTATTATGGTAATTTAAAATGAAAATTACTAATTTATTTGTGGAATATATGAATTAACTGAAAATTAATCTAACACACAGTGTGGCTAACATGATTGAAATTGCGTGTTTTTAGTTTAAATGTGACATTTTTGTTCAAAATTCATGTCACATACTAAAAAATAAGAAAATAAATATAGGTTTTCATGATAATTTTGTAAAATTATTTATAATTAATTTTTTGACATGTATAAATCAACCTCACATCAATCTGACTTGCGATGTTGTTGGTATGATAGAAAGCACAAGTTTTCAGTTTAAAAGTGACATTTTAGTTCAAAACGTGCATCATATACTTTGTAATTTTTTTATATATGAATTATGTTATCCATTTAATTTATTATAATGTTTTATAATTTATATTATACTTTTTATTTATATTTTATTTAGGCATTATTTTATAATATTTAGGTTTTATTTATTTATTTATTTAATATTACTAAAATAATCATTGTCTTTTATTACATGTACACTCTTCTTTTCTATGGGGTTGGGTTGATCTGTGAAGCATGTCTCCTATGATTTTGATTTGTTTGAAATTTTTAATTTTCTATAGTGAATTACAAACACACACACACACATATATATATATCAAATGTAATTATAATGTATCAAAATGTTTCAATATAAATTTTTTTGTATTCAAATAGTGAAATGTAAATATATTTTTTATTATATGAAAATATTTGAATTGTTATAATATAAATTTTATTTTTAGATGAATATAAAAAACTAAATTGTGTTGTTCATTTGAAATCATATTGTAACAGTTGACATGTAACACCCCAGTGTTACTATTATTGGTTATTTTTTATTGTTTTAAGTTATTATGGGGTGTATTAATTTTTTAAAGTTTTTTAGCCTTTATTTTTGAAATTTGAGATATTTTTGATGTTTAATATTTTATGAATGATTAGTAATATCCATGCCATAGTCATGAAATAGTGTTTCAATTCTTGATAGTGTGATTTTGAATGGTTGTCACACGGTTTTCCAATCCATGCATGGTATTCCTAGAAATCGTGCAACTAATTTTGTTCTTAGGGGTGAATTTTACAATTAGAACGTGATTAGGAGTAATATTATGGACAAACTATGTGGGTTCCCAGTGATTATCTAGTAAAAGTACATTATTGGTGTACAGTTTACCAAACCATGTAGCATAACCGTACTGTTTTCCCTGATTTATTTAAAGAGGTGAAACTACCTCCTTTCAACTTCAAATTTTAAGTTTCTCCTCCCCCTATCCTCTTACACTCATTCTAACAACCTTAATTGGATACCTAGGATAATATATCTCTAATTAACTTTAATTTTGGATCCCTTTCCCTTGGATTTCAATCATTCTTTAAGGTATCTCTCCCTTTCTTCCTCTATTCTCCTGTCCCATGTTTTCTCATCCATTTATCTTAGGTTCCTCTTTCTCCCAGGAACAATAATTCACTATGAATATTTGGATTAGGTTTTGGGTTGATTATAACCTAGGTTTTTGACTGTTTAGAACCTATAGGGGTGGTTAATTTCTTATTTGAGTGTTCTACATGAAAGGTAAAACATTGCGGCTTGATTTTCAACCTGTTGTGGTAGGTGTTTCTATAAAATTAATTTATTTTTAAATTCATGATATGATTGGACTTTATAAATTCATTTTTATTAATGTGTGACTGTCTATAAGATGTCTGATGTTTTTGTAAAAAAACTATGAATTTAAGGCTTGAAATAATGTGTTTTCTCATAAATTTCAAGTATTTAATTTGAAATTGAGTGTTCAAACATGCCAATCCCCTTGTGAAAAATTATATAGGGTTTCATAAATTGATTTCAATGGAAAATAAAGGGTATATAATTATATTGGTATTTTATAAGGATAACTATATCTTAAAATATGTTTTTATTTGAAAGGGGCGTGTTTATTTTCAAGTGATTTCTATAACAACCTCAACCCTAGTAGCCCATAGTTGGTGGTTATTTTATTACAATGAAATAGATACAAGAGATCATATCACCAAGTATTGATCAGCTTAGTAGTATTGATGAAATAGATACATACATGGTTACCTTATTATATTGTTTTTTTATAGAAAAATGAGCACATCGGATCTTATTATAATCTAAAAATAAATTTACCCAAAAAGAAAAGAAGGGTTTTACATTTGTCACTTTGTTGAATAGGTAATAGATCAAGAGGGATTGTATCAGCATGAGTGCAGTTGTATTTGAAAACTCCTTTTTTTCAAGATCATCGACAAGAGTATTGGATTCATGAAAGGCATTAGTGATAATGTATTTCATATTTGATAGCTTGGTCATGAATTCGAACCACCCTGTAGTGAGCTTCCATGAAAAATGGATGGTACCCAGCCTTACCGCTTGCACAACCATAGATGAGTCACATTCAAACCAAAATTCATTCCAATTCTATTGCTTAGTCATGTGGAAAACATTAATAAATGCAATTATTTCAGCTTCAAGGGTAGTGTGATTTCCACAAGGCCCATATATGCAGTCAATTATATCTCCATTGTGATCCCTATTGACTGCACCAAAGCCCGTTGTACTAGGGTTGCATTTGGAAGAACCATCTGTGTTTCACTTTATCCAACCATCAAACAGAGAAATACAAAACACTTAAAGCATGCCACGAGTGGGAGGGTAGATACCTGAAATATTGAGGCATCTCAGCACAGCAAATTCCCAAATAGAATTATTATAGTGACCTTTTTGAAGTTGATTAGCATTATTTATAGCCACTGTAATATATAAAAATGTAGACTGTATGATAAATGGTGTGCGATTATGTATGGATTTATTTATCCCAGGCCATAACATGTACAGAAGATCTGTGCATGCAACTTTTAATGGATTTTTTAATTGCCTGGATAGCTAAATATTCAACACCTCTTGTAAAAGGTTTTTTATTCTATATGTTTGAAGGGGACAGATATGAAACATATCAAACAATGATATCTATAATTCTGAATTTGTTTCAAAGAATAAGAAAATATGGTCAAAATATTCCATGTGTTGGTGGAATAGGTCACACCAAGAGCACAGTGTAATACCACTATGATGGAGGCATGTATCAACTGGGACACATCATAATGAAATTATCCAAAGGAGTTAGAAGTGGGATGGCTACATCAACTGGATTTTTAAGCCACCAATCCAACTATAGTTTCCTTTCATCTCAGGTTTATAGAAGGATTTAGCATCTAGAAAATCGTTTTGGGTCGGTTCCCAAACCAAGAAGTCATCTTGTGTTATGAAAATAAGGTTTGAGATACAAGCTTTCAGATTGATTGAGATAGGTTCCATGTTTCACTGTTGGTATTTAATAGTGATATTAGGGTCATTTAGTTGGATCACAGAGTTGTTCATATCCAGAAAAGGATTACCCAACCAATTATCCTTCCAAAATCTGAGAGATGAGTTTCATTCTCCATCTAGTAATAGAATCAATACACTTTAGAAAACTCAGTTTTAAATCCATGACATATTGAGGATTATGTGTAATGAATTTTTACATACTTTAGGTAGTTCATTAATCTAGTTCTAAGAAGTTATAGGGACTTAAAATCGTTTCTGGAAATCTTCTATATGAATTGAGCTTTGAGAGCATGATTGAACACTTCCAAGTTTTTGATGTCTAGCCCCCAAGGTTGTAGGGTTTACAACATTGTTTCCAATTAATAATGAAACTTTTATCTCTGGGATTTTAACACTCTGGATAAAGTTCCTTATCGATACATTGATTATTTTAATCAGATAGAATAGACATATTTACACCATGAAGGATATTCTTGATAAGATAGATTCTCCCTACCATTGAGAGAGTTTTTCCTTTCTAGAGGACAAGGTTCTTATCACCTGGCTCAATATATCAGTAAAGTAGGATGCTTTAGGTACTCCCAAAAAAATAAGAACATCTAAGTAGTTGAAAGTAAGTTCACCCTCCCTTATACCCATAGTATTAAGGATGTTCCCTATTCTGATAGGATTAAAGTTTTTTCTAAAGTAGATGTAGGATTTCCCCCATTTGAACTCTTATCCTGAAACACTTTCATAGTGCGACAGATCATTCTTGATGTTTTTTATGTTATTCTTATCTCCTTGGGTAAAAATAATAATCTTTCCAGCAAAAAAAAGATGAGGGTGTAGAGGTATATCTAGCAGTATTAATAGTATTCAAGCCACATTTTTCATCCATTTGAATATATAGTCTACTAGCACAATCTTCAGCAATGGAAAAAATGGTCGCGGAGAGAGTATCACACTACCTAATCCCCCTTGAGCATGTGAAATACCTTTATGGTGATCCATTGATGATAATAGATAAATGAGCAGTTTCCAAAAGAGATTTAGTCCAAATTATGAATTTCATGTCAAATCCAAAGTGGTGTAACACATTACCAATGAAGTTTCAATCCATTATATCAAAATATTTTTTGATGTCCATCTTGAGAACATTGTCGCCTCCCCTTCTTGGATTCCTAATAAGTTTTAGGAATTCCTAGGCAGTGATAAAATAGTATTGAATATTTCTTCCCTTGATAAAGCCGAATTAATTACAAGAAAAAAAATTATCTGATACTCTAGAAAGCCTGTTTGACATAATTTTAGTGACCACTTTATGTATGGTATTGACTAGTGCCACTGGTCTAAATTGGATAATGTAACTGTAATTATCAACTGTGGGTATTAGAGTAAGAAATTTATCATTGGTTCTATGAACCAAATATCCACTCTTGAAGAACTACTTAACTAGATTGTAAACATCCCAATGAATGATATACCAATAAACTTGAAAGAAGTGGTTGGTAAAGCCATCTGGACCAAGGGATATTCCTTTATTAAGACCAAACATAGCATAATCAATAAGTCATAATCAATATTTCATGGTAAATAACTAAAAAGTGCATTTCATTTAATCAATAAGTTGTGAATGGAAATGCATCTGTAGATTTTTTTTCATATTGAAAATCTCATTGATAGTAATAACATAAAAGTGAATGAAGAAAATGTTGAATTATTTGGAGTCATGTATCTAGAACATGAACCACCACTATTAAGAAATTTCAAAATACAGTTTAATTATGTGGGTAGAAACCTGTCTGATTCTTCTTAGAACCAAACGATATGGGTTTTCCACCAACTGTTTTGTCTCATGAGACCTCTCAACAAATCAAGGGGCTATGTAATTATAGGACCCACCCATCATTTAAAGTCCAAATAATTCTTCATACATGTCCTGACCCACCTTCTGCATGATGAGGGAAGGGACAACAAAGTTTTACGCCCTTCCTTCTTCAAGATGAAGGAGAGATAATGACCCCTGATTCCTGGATTAAGTAGGCCTCGGGTTGGCGACTATCACCAAGGGTATAGAATCTCACACAATATGAAAGGAATTACCCTTTTTATAAAACAATATTGGGCAACAAGATGGTAAACCACAAGGAACTCCAAATACTAGAAGTAAAATTAAATCTAAAACACATTCCCAAATGCATGTTCAAAAGTAAAGTTGATACAAATTTCAACAAAACTCCAAGGTAAAGTACCAAAAGAATAGAAACTAAGAAGAAATAGAAAATATCCTGACACATGATCTAGTAAAGTCCAGTGCGGTTCTCAAAGTACTCATGGAAACCTAAAAGGAGTTTTACAGATGTATGGTGAGTATACAAGTATACCCAGTAGGAAAACTAAAGCTACTCATGCACAAGTAGGGGAACATACTAATGCCCCTATGAGAGAACATTAGAACCTCAAAGCACACACCAGGGAGTACTAACCAGCCCAGCCTCACCAAAGCACACTCACCAAATAATGCATGTCAAGAAAATTAGTAATATGAACACATCAATATTTGGGTACCCCGCACCACTTTCTCACTAGTTATCTGCTCATTCCTAACGGCTAACATTTTGATGCTACCACTCTTCCAAAATTCATTCCCACTAACACAACTTTCCCACACACACTTGGACCTAAAATACACCACACATCTCACATGCAGACACCTAGGCCACTACAACCACTCCTCTCGCCTGAAGACAACTGGGAATCATCCCGAAGACACTTGGGAAAACAAACATGGCCCATAAACACCTGAGCCCCTCATCCACAATAAACCTACCTGAAGGATCATGGAATATGGTAAGCCTCAAGACATTATAGCCTACCCTGATACGCTTGAGCAGTAAGAACTTGGAAGAGGGTGCGAGGAAGAAAGTCAGTAACCATCTATCCATCCTCCCATTAGAATGTTGGGAAAGACACCCTCCCCCATGAAATGGGGGTATTCAACACATGGTGCTCAATAAGGGTGGGGTGTTTATATAAATCACAAGGAACTAAAATTTATACATATAAGTAATCAAACACTCATCCCAACCTATAGGTCCCCAAAACAACCAAATAGACCACCAGAACCACCTTTGTTATGTCCCCTATATGCACAATCATAGAAATAACCACTACCAAAGCATAACCCAACCCCGTATTCGTTTAACCACTTTCCATTTATTAATTAGGGGGTTCAATTTAGTTTATTCCAGCACTACCTGGGGAAACCACAAAGCACAACATCTACAACTATTCAGAAGATGAAGGGATTGATAACCAAACACACAGCAACCGCCCTGCAGTCGAACTGCACACACCCCATTCTTCCTAAACACCCATTCAGTCATTGCCAATTATCATTCTTCAAAATTATACCACACAATCCTTCTCTCACAACCTAGTCCTACAGCCCCATTGCCCAAACATTTCCCAGATGCAATCCCACTGCATAACAAGTTCATAACCACACCATCGTCCCACTTCCCAATGTCGTTTGATGCCCACAACACAACAAATCTAGTCACACTGTCTACAAGTCCATCCATTCCACAATCAATCAGTCTCTCAAACTGGGATACCAACATACCCCATGTACCACCCCATACACAAAGCCCCACAAAAACTAATATCAAGCCACAACCACATGTTCAGGTTTATAAAGAGGGTTATTTAATTCCACTTTAAAATAACTTGGGTGATCATGAAACAGTTTTTATCCTGGGGAATCCATTTTAACTAGCCAAGTATACGTGATTAACAAATTTTATGTTACATCCATTTATAAAGAATCACGGAAAAGGTAGGATATCACCAGTGCTAAATAAAAGACCACCAACATCCATGATTTTTAAAAGGCATACAACCACAATGATCCATAAAAGAAACAAAGATAATAGAATAAAATAGGAGATCAAACATCAATCTGCCACCAGCCTGTTATTTTATTAACCCATGTTATCTTTCGATCGTATTTGTAACGACCCAAAGTTTTCAATGGAAATTTACTTCTTATAATTTTGTCATATAATCACATGAAATCACAACATAAAGAACTACTAAGTTGTATGTGACATTTAAACATAATTTTGACACTTCTATGTTCAGAATTTTGAAAATATGACATACACAATTGCGATTAGTAAGTTATTTGGAGTCTAATATGACCAACTTAATTTTTGGTGAAGAGTAACATACCCTTATCAATATTAATGATACCCTTATGAATAGTGGCATACCCTAATGAATATTAACCTTACCTATGATAGTATATAAATAGGATTTAAGTGAAAGTACGATATACCTATATCTGGGAATAAGAAAATAAATGTTTTAAAATTGTTGTTTTTTGAGTAAATTATGATTTTAATTAAAAATTAAATTAATCATATTTATAAAATTATTTTTGAAAAATGGATTTCATTTTTTTATTCTACATGTCAAAAAATGGTTAGGGTGAATTTTTTGGATTTTTCTGAAATACTTGAATTTTTGGTGAATAGTAAAATACATTAATTTATCGTATAAATGCATTATAATTTAAATCCACTATTCATGATATCATAAGTGATCTAAGCACCCAAATATCAAACTCTCATTCACTTATGACTATTCTTTGTCTTGTAATCATCACTATTTCTAGTCTTAAGGGAAAATAATAAACTAATGATTATAATATTATGAAAACTCTTCTCTCCTCCCCTATAAATACCACCCCTCCTTACCTATTCTCTTCACTCCTCTCGATCCTTGTGCCTTGCCTATATTATAAAAAAATCCATCCTCAATCTCCTCCCCCTTTTACAAAATCCCTTATCCTCTTAAAAATACCAAATCCTCTCCCCTTAAGAGGCTCTCAAGGAAGGTTGATTCAAGAGGTAAATTTCCTCTTTTCTTTTCTTTCATTTTTAAGTTCCTTTGTTCTATTTTCTTCCCTAATATCTACTCATACAAATGGTATTAAAACTCTAGTAATATAAATGTAATGGAATTTTTTTTTTCTAATGGGATAAATAATTATCATCTATCCTTTACCCACCTTTTATTTGAAATAAATGAAAACATCGTTTGTGATGTGTTAAATTAGCACATTCAAGGATGATGGGTTTTACATTTCTGTTACCATCCTCAATTCTGGTCATGAAACAATTTTCATGGTTTAACCAGACCATAATATATGTATTATTCCTCAACTATGTTTCTGGAATCATTTTTGTTCACATGGTTTTGGTTTATAAAACAAAACACATTCTTTGTTGTCAAAAAAACCGCTAATTAACCCAAAAGGTTGTCACTGAAGTTTTATATAATGATTCAACTTCACTCCAAGTAAACAAATTAAATTTTCAATCATGTAACCTTCTGTATTTTCAATAATAAAATATAACTTCAATTCTGTACAACCACCTTTATTATACATGTTTATCCGAACATGGACCGATCATTAAAACCAAGGAAGCAAACGGACCCGAACAATGAAATTGAACCTTATAACCAATCAAAAAGGTCTTGAATGAATGTAAAAGGGTTATAATAAATATTTTACATATATAATATGTTTTTTAATTATTAATTAATGAACCTAATTTGATTATTCAGGTCATTAATATCAAGTGGAGAATGCTAACAGACTTAAGGTAAGGGATCCTCTCTATTTCACCTTTATTCAAGAATGTCCTCTATGCTATTCCATTTTATGTGTAATAAATAATTATGTGGTATGATTTTTCACCTCCAAAATACTTAACTCATGATTTATAATTTATTATAAACCCCTTCTCTCTCTTTCAATAATCCTACTCAGGTACACCTGATACCATGCCGATAATCCATAAGGAATTCTACCTGAACCTCCTTTACTCCTTCGGGTTGCCTCATCTTTCTTATTACAAAAATGAATTTATCTTATCTTTTTATGTGAAAATTATAAATTTTGTTTACATTTACCAAATTAATTTATCAAGACCCTTTCATTGTTCTCTTTTGGGGATATACATTTGTTAAGTTATTCCCTTCTCAATACTTCCTGATAAGCAAACTTGTTTTAAGGGAACTTCCCGAATTCTTACCTAATTTCAAGTGAACTATATCCTCTTTTTTAAGACACAATTGTAATTATAAAATCATAATTTTTGTTATTAAAACCTTCTTGGTTCACTTCTGGTTTTATATAAATTATTGTGTCCTTTTCTATTTTAAAATCTCTATATTATTTTCCTTAAAACAGCACAAAAATGTTTTAATGCTAAAATTTCTCAAATACATTTATTACATGTTGTAACTTATATTTGACATCACTTACTGTGACATATTCCTATTTTACCTTATGAACGTCCATGTATGTTCTAATTCCTTTCTTTCATGGACACTTTTATGACACGCACATTACTTATGTTTTATGACATGATTGTGGTACCCAATCCTTTCCATGGGTAACCCTTTTGTTTATATATGATTGATTATATATGATTCATTATGTGGAAAACATATTCATGGAAATTTAAGATGGGTTTTCCCATATATCACTCCAATTCATTGGGTAAAGTTGAGTCTCATGAGATGTTATGTGTGATGGTCTTAGCGGTTAACCTTGGCTTATGCTACTACGCACAATGGCCTTGGCGGTTAGCCTTGGCTTGTGCTACTATGAAAAACGGTCTTATAGGTTAAACTTGAATCATAATAAATTCATGTTTTATGTTTCTACCACATTTCTATAATTCCATGTTTATATGATCCCATGTTTATATTTTATGATTCCATATGTTACATACCTTTTTTTATATCATCATGCCATGCCTTCTTCCCATGTGCTAATACTTTGTTCTTATGGTTATTACCTTACTAATATTTTAGCTCATCCCTTTGTTCATGTTATACCTAGGTTATCCTATGCATATGTATGATAAAAATGAAAGATAGGATATCATTATGGAGTTTAAACAAAGAAGTGTTTTTTTTAGTTCCATGTTTCTAATTTTACCTACCTAATCTTTCAAGACACTAGAATTTACGATCCTTGGCTTGTACTCTGATGTATAATTATGCTTAAAATCATGTAATGTTATATCTAAAATGATAGGGTCATTATAATATTCCCTTATTATTTATTTATCGTTTTAATAAAATTATTCCCCCATTCCTCACAATGAATCATTAGAAAACCCACCCCGTATGATGCACAAATAAAGAGAGGTAGAAGAAATCCCTACCTGAAATAGTAGTCGGCCAAAACTCCTCCTTACACCTAGAATAGAGGATCACGTGAGAAGTAGGAAAGAAATCCAATAAAACTGAGTAGGAGGGGGCTCTAGCACAAGAACATTACTCATATAGAGAGGGAAACTTTAGGCGCACCAAGAGGGAACGAAAACACACTAGGAAGGGAATATCCTGACTTTGAAGAGCCGGATCCTATATTAAAGGAAGAACAGTTTCAAAAGCCATTAATCATAGGATTGTGGTCAAGATTACATGATTTGAATATCTCAAATTCCCTTGAGCATTAGGATATTAAATATATACTTAATATCCTTTAAAACACCCTTAAAAACATGGTTTACATCAAATAAGACATAAGAGGGGTGAAATTGGAAAACTGGAAAAACTGGAAATGAGACACTGATGGGTGAGTCACCAACACAGAGCCACTGACGCTGAGCTACTGATGTAATGACCTACTAACGCCCTAACCTACTAACACCCTGACCAACTGACTCTTAGACCTACTGACGCCTCAACCTAATGATGCCCTATCCTATCGATGCCTTGACCTACCGATGCCTCAACATATTGATGTCCTTTCCTACTGATGTTCTAGCCTACTGACACCTCAACTCACCGATTCTGATTCCCCTGATTCACCAATGTTAACACCCTTGAATCACTGATACTGACATCGCTGACTCACCGATACTGACTCCCCTAACTCACTGATACCAAAGCCTCTGACTCACCGATTTCAATGCCACTGACTCACCGATGTCGACGGTTCAAACTAGATTTTTGGATAACTCTTGGAATGAGTCACTAAAAGCCCCCAGAAAACCCCAAACAATGGATTTTCACAAAGTAAAGTCCCAATGAAATCTAGGTTATTAAAATACATAGATATAAATAATATAAAATATACCTTATCAAAATATCTGTATTGAGTAGAGGATATGGATTTATCAATATTTTCCCAGTTAAAATAACATTCAAAGTAAAAATCATTTGTAAAAAAGGTATATGGATATAAAAATAATCATATCCATGATACAATAAATATGGATATTTATTGAAATATAATTTCAAATATAAAATGATCTCAAGGGGGTAGTATATACACCACATAGAAATGATTTTGTGCACAATACCAAGTAATTCTTAATGAAATGGAAATTGAGATGAAGTCTCTTACCTTATGTCTGAAAGAATTATGAAATTATACTTAAGTCCTAGAAAATAAAATTAGATTCATTAATTACTTAATACATAACCTATTCAACATATATTTTATTTATTCTAATTTTATTAAGTTCATTTATAGTCATTATAATGAGTTATGATGTTTAATTTTGTTATCCTGGGAGCATCCGTTTCATGGTTTTATAGTGGGTTCTCTTGTGTATAATTATGGGAGTTCTTATCAAATGGAATAAAAAATCCAGAAGAGGAATTAAATGATATTAATATAATTACAAGATTTTAAACAGTCCTCACATATCATTTGGTTATATGGTATGTGGATGATTCATTAGATAAAAAATTAATGAAAAATGATTAGTTTATTTTTGAGGTTTTTATGACCATCACAAACTAGTATCATTTTATTTAATATTATGTCTATATACTAGTTCCAAAATATTAAATAAGTTTTAATAAACATATTATAATATTGTTTGACCATAAAAATGGTTTTATGACCAGTCTTGAAGGTAGTAATGAAAAATGAAAACCCATCGTCCATGAAGGTGGTGAATCGACACCTCACAGATGATGTTTTCATTTTTAGAATAAAAGGAGAAGAGAAGAGACTTTATCATGGATATTAAATTAAAATAATAAAATTAAAATATATATATATAATAATATAGATACCATTCAACTTTGGATAGGGTAAGGGAGGATAGAATAAAAAATAAAATAAAATAGAAGAGAAAGAAGGATGATTTCACCTCTCGAATAGAATCTCCTTGGGAACCTCATTAAGACACTTGAATTTGGTATTTTAGTAAGACCCGAAGGTCTTAAAAATGGGTAAAAGGTTTTGGATAATAATTGGGTAGAATTTAGACAAGATTAAAGGCTTAGAAGGTGTGAGGAGAAGGGATGGTTTTTATACTGGGAGGAGGGGAGTGTTTTAATTATTTTTATTCATTTGTTTATTATTTTGGATCAAGACTATGAATAGTGATGATTCTTGTGACTAAGTACAGTGACTAGTGAATGTAAGTTTGAAATAATGGGTGACTAACTCATCCATACATCATCATGACTTAATAATTCATGTATTTGTTACATACTGTAAATTATCGTATTTCACTATTCACCAAAAAATCAGCTATTTCAAAAAAATCCCAAAAAATTACCCTAACCATTTTCTGACATATAGATTTCAAAAAATTGACTCCATTTTAGGAAAATAATTTTATAAATATGGAAAAAATGATTTATAATTAAAATCATCATTTATTAGAAAAATAAAAAATTTAATATTATAACTGATTTTATAACACCTTAAAAATTTAATTATTGTATCATAAAATTATCTTATAATAATAATAAAAAAATATTTATTTATGAATCCATTTTATAAAAATAAACTTTATTTTAAATCATTATATTAATTAAAAAATTATAAATAAACATTTATGTTCTAAAAAATACCAACACTTAATTTATCATTTTTAAAACATTTATTTACTTATTATATGATATAAATATATCATATTTTAATTTATGAGATGACTAAATTTTATTTATAATTTTATAGGTGAGGTTATTAGTCTAATGGCCACATTACTATTTCTAATAGTTATATTACTATTCCAATGGTCATGTTAATATTTAATATTATTTCATAGTTTGTTTTTGCAATGTAAAATATTAAATAAATTAAATTTATTTAAGAAGATACATACTATAAAATATTAGGGTGTTATGTTCTTCCCTCAGAAAATTTTGTCCTCATAATATTTCATGAATATTACCTTCTAAATAGATGAGGGTGGTTTTTCTTCATAACATCCTCAGGTTCCAACATTGCTTTTTTAATTTTATAGTTTCTTCAAAGAACTTTTACTAGTCAAGTTATCTAATTTCTTAATACTTTCTCTCTAGTTTCAAGAATCTCAATAGTCTCTTCACAGTAAGACAAATCAGATTCCAGTTCTATTTTTTCATAGGTGAGTACATGCATTGGGACTGGCATGTACTTATTTAACAACGATGTGTGGAAAACATCAGGAACTTTGGAGAGACTTTGTGGCATTACTAATTGATAAGATATAGATCTAATTCATTCTATAATTTAAAATGGTCCGATGTACCTCAGGATCAGTTTCCCTTTCTTACCAAACCTTATAACACCCTTCTATGGAGATACTTTTAAAAAGACATGATATCCCACTTGAAATCTGAATCCTTTCTCTGGTTGTTAGCATAACTTGTCTTCCTACTTTGAGATTATTTAATAATATCCTAAATAGTATTTACCTTTGTTTTTTTCTTCAATAATGTTCTAGGACTATAAGTTTCCTTTTACCAACTTCATCCCAAAAAGTTGGAGTATGAAATCTATTTCCATATAATGCTGCATATGGCACCATTTGAATACTTGAATGGAAACTATTATTCTAAGAAAACTCTTCCAAAGGTAAATAATAATCCCACATACTTTTAAAGTCAAGTGAGCATGATCTCGATGTGTCTTCCAATGTTTGAATAGTCCTTTTAGACTGTCAATCAGTTTTAGGATGATAAGTAGTACTCAAATAAAGCTTGGTATCCAAATCCTTCTAAATACTTTTCTATAATTTTGATCTAAAATAAGGATCTTGATCAAACAAAATTTATAGAAGTGTACCATGAATTCTGAAAAATTCATTAATATAGAGTCTTACAAGGAATTTAAGAGGTAAATATTCTATTATGAAAAGAAAATATGCCAATTTTGTAAGACGGACAATAAAAACCCATATCACATCATTCCTTATAGGTGTATTTGTTTTTCTTATGAAAAATTCTATCGCAATGTAATCCCAATTACACATAGGAATAGAAGAGGTTTCATAAATCACCTAGGATTTTTTCTCTCATCCATCACTTGTTTACAGACTAGGAATTTTGACACATATTTAGAAATTTCCCACTTCATATTATCCCACAAAAAATGTTCCTTATAATCTATATACATCTTCATACTACCATGGTGTATAGATAAATTTGAGCTATAAGAATCATCTAATAGTTCCCTTTTTAGATGAGGTATTTATGGAACACATAACCGCTTTTAAAATTTCATAATTTCATCTTCATATAAAAAGTCTTCCGATTTTCCATTATTAACTGCTTTAATTTTCTTTTGAATATTCTCATCATCATATTGAGAAATTTTTATCTTATCTAGTAAATATGGTTCAGTAGTAATTTGAAAAATGAGTGATGTTTATCCTTCTTTAACAATTCCCATGTCCATATTTACTATATCCATGATAATTGGATCTCTATCAATCCTCATCTTTCTTAGAACTCCATAATATTTCTTTCTTAATGCATCATCTACCGTATTTTATTTTCCTAGATGGTAGTGTATTGAGAAATCATAATCTTTGAGTAACTCAAGCCAACATATTTGTCTCATTTTGAGTTCTTTCTATGTAAATATGTATTTCAAATTATTTTTATCTTCATATATCTCACATATTTCACCATAGAGATAGTGTCTTCATATCTTCATAGAAAAGATTACAGATGCTAACTCAAGATCATGATTTGGATAATTTTTTCATGAATATTTAACTAATTTAATGAATATGAAATTAATTCATCATTTTTTATAAGATACAACCCATTCCTTTCTTCGATGCATCATTGTATATCAAAAACCCATAATTTTTTGATGGTATAGTCAAAATTGAAGCGTTGACTAATATTTACTTTAATGTTTCAAAACATTATGCACATTATTTTTTCCTTATGAACTTAACCCCTTTACATGTGATCTTGGTTAATGGTTTATCCAATCAGGAAACATTTTAGATAAAACACTGATAGTAACCAGTTAAACTAATAAAACTACGTACCTTGGTTATGTTTTTTGGTGTAGGCCATTCTTGGACTACCTTTATCTTTGTAGGATTAATTGAGATTCCATCATTAGAGACAATACGACCAAGAAAAGAAATTTAATGAAGCCATAATTCACACTTTCTAATTTACCATATAACTCTTTCCTCCTGAGAGTCTCAAGAATAATTTTCAAGTGATTCTCATAGTCTTCATAAGTTTTAGAATATACCAAAATATCTTCATTCAATACCACAACTAAATCATCAAGATATTTTATTATGTTCATCAAATCTATAAAAACTAATGGTGTATTAGTCAATCCAAATGTAATTACTATAAAATCATAATTTTCATACCTCATTTGAAAGTATTCTTCAGAATATCTTCCTTCTTTACTTGCAATTGATGATACCTGGAATGAAGGTAAATCTTCAAAAAATATTTATCTCTGTGAATTTGATCTAATAAATCATCAATATGGGGTAGATGATTCTTTTTCTTTATTTTAATAGCATTTATTTCTCTATAGTTAATGCACACCCACATGGATCCATATTTCTTCTTAACAAATAGAATATGGAATCCCAATGGAGAAACACTACAATGAATAAATCCCTTATTACTCAACTCCTATAGTAGTTTATTTATATCCAATAATTATACAGTGGTTGTTCTATAAGGATTATTTGATATTTTTCTTGCATCAGAGATTAAATCAATGGTAAACTCACCTTCACGCTCTAGGGGTGTCCAAGTAATTCCTCTGGAAATACATCAATGTATTCCCATACAATTGGAACATCCTCAATTTTAAGATTACTTTCCTCATCCCTAGATATTGTTTTCTATTCCACTCCAAAAATTTTATTCTGTAGAGCTATTGTTGGTGGATCTATATAAGATTCATATGATGAATTTTCTTCTCTAAAGATAAATAATTCTACATCTTCCTTACAAATTGTAATTTCCTTCTTATAATAAATCTTCACATCATATTTTGAAATCCAGTCCATACTAAGGATTATATAAAATAAAACCATAGGTATTATAATAATTTCAGAAAATAAAACACATTTATATTCCATAATGGGGATTTACTGACACATCCTTGTTGCAATGAGACTTCCCTTAGGAGTTTTGACTGACAAATCCCATGTTAAATAAAAAGGTAAATATCTAATTTTCTTGGAAAACTGGGTAGATATAAAATAGTGAAATGATCCAAAATAAAATAAATGATTGGCTAAATTTTAATATGGGATTAATGTACCTTATACCACATCATTGGGTACTTCTAACTTAGTTTTAATGATCACATAAGTTTGGTCATCTACCCTTTGCCTCTTCTTTGGTATATTCTCATGGTGTTTGTGACATTGATTTGAATAATTCCCCGTTTATTTATATTTGAAGCATTTAAAATCATTGATTTGTTTCTTCCCCTTGAAATCATTAGCTTGATTACCCTTTTCTATGCACTTATAACAAACTCTCATGCCTTTCAAGCATTAGAAAATACTATTACATCATATAATGAAAATTTTTGAGAAGCCAGTGCACTTCAAAGACTCAGCTTAAGTCCTTCAAATAAATGATCAATATTGTTTTTTGAATCATATATGTAATTTGTATCATACCTAGCTAATCTTGTGAAGGTAGCCTCATATTTTACAACACTATCTTCTTCTTTTTTATTTAAACTAAATAATTTTATCTTCATTTTAGTTGGTTTCTCGTGAGAGAAATATTTATAAAATAATGTTTCTTAAAAATTTATTCTTTCAATGTCTTCTATTTTGTCTTCCTCCTTAGTATTCTAGATCAAGGACCACCATTGATCAACATCATCCTTGAGTTAATATACTACTATCAATACTTTTTCCCTTTCATCACATCCCAATGGAATAAATATATTTTCAAGGGACTTGATCTATAGCTCAGCTACTATAGGATTAGTAGTCCCACTAAAAGATGTGGGCTCCTACCGCATGAAACAATCCAACATAAGTGTAGTATGGTTATTCTTAATAACCTGAGTAAGTTATCCTAATATGTTCATGACCTGATTAGCTCTAACACTAACTTTGTTAACTTTCTTGGTGTTGAAATCTCTATATTTTCTATGGGTATTTATTCCCTTTCTTTTATTAGGCTCTATTACTAAATAATCGAACACACTAAGTTAGCCCATAATCATCATGAGAATTGAGTAAAAAAATCACTATAAGGAATTATTATAATTATCATGTTTATTTAACATCTAGTTCTCAAAGTTTCTACTAAACCTTCTCTGATGCCAACTGTAACAAATCTAACCCCAGTAGCCTAGAGTTGATGGTTATTTTATTAAAATGTCATAGATAAAATAGATCACATCACCAAGGATCAATAAGTATATTAGTCTTGAAGAACTAGATAAATAAATTGTTCCCTTATTAAATTGGTAATTAAATATAGAACACATCAAAGGAAAATAAACTGCTTCCTTGACACTTTATTCAAAGATGTCATCTTCATAACCTGGGGAAGGGGAAAAATAAAAGGGTGAGATCAAATGCTCAGTATGGTTTATATACAGTAGAAACATGAATCAATAATAGTTAAAGAATAATCAATAAGTCATAATAAATATTTAAATGTAAATAACTGAAAAAAACACATGTCATTTAATCAATAAGAAAAGAATGAAAATGTATCTATAATTTTTTTCATAGTGAAAATCTCATAGATAGTAATAACTGAATACCGAATGAAGAAAATTCTTAATTATTGGACATAATGTATCTGGAAAATGAACCACTACTGTCAAGTCCTTTCACAATATGACTTAATTCTATGGGTAGAAAATTATCTGATTCTACTTGGAAAAAAATGTGATGGTTTTGTCGCCAATTATTTTGTATCATGAGACCTATCAATGCATCGAGAGGATATATAATTTTGGGGGCCACCCATCACTAAAATTACAAAGAATTATTTATACATAGATTTAATTCATGTACAATATTCCTTATCAAAATATCCTTTTTGACTATAGGATATAGATTTATCAATATTTCCCAAGTTAAAATAACATTCAAAGTAAACACTATGTATAAAAATGGTATTTGACTAAGATAATAATCATATACATGATACAAGAAATATATATTTAATGAAATATAATTTCAAATTTAAAATTATCTCAAAATGTTAGTATATACACCACATAAAAAAGATTATATGCACAATACCAAGTAAGTCTCAATGAAATGGAAATTGAGATGAAGTCCCTTACCTTATGTCTGATAGCATTCTGCACTTGTACTTCATGTCCTAGATAATCAAATTAAATTCATAAATTACTCAATAAAAACACTCTTAAACAAATATTTTATATATTATAATTTTATTAAGTTCTTTCTGGTCATTCTTATGAGTTAAAAGGTTTAATTTTTTTGTTCTCGGAGTGTTTGTTTCATGGTTTTATGGTCGGTTCCCTCGTGTATAATTATTGGAGTTCTTATCAAATGAAAGAAAAACTCCAGAAGTAGAATATAATGATATTAATATACTTTTAAGATTTTAAATAGTTCTCATATATCATTTGGTTATATGGTATGAGGATGATCCATTAGATAAAATGTTAATGAAAAATGATTAGTTTATTTTGGTGGTTTTTGTGACAATCACGAACTAGTATCATTTTATTTAATATTATATTTATATACTAGTTTCATGAAATTAAATAAGTTTTAATACACATATTATAATCTTTTTTAACTATAAAAATGGTTTTATGACCAGTCTTGAAGGCGGTAATGAAAAACAAAAACTCATCATCAACGAAGGGGGTGAATCAATACCTCATAGATGATGTTTTCATTTTTAGAATAAAAGAAGAGATGGGACTTGATGATGGATATTATATTAACATAATAAAATTAAAGTATATATATCATATTCGAGTTACCATTCCACTTTTTATAGGCGATTTAAGGATAGAATAAGAAAAGAAAAAAAAAGAGAAAGAAGGATGATTTTACCTCTTGAATGTGGTCTCCTTGGGAACCTCCTTAAGACACTTGGATTTAGTCTTTTGGTATGACCAGATGGTATTGTATGTAGATAAGAGGATTGGGATAGTAATTAGGTTTAATTTAGACAATATTAAATTCTTATAAGGTGTGAGGAGAAGGGGTGGTGAGGGTGGTATTTACAATGGGAGGAGAGGGGTTTTTTGATTATTTTTATTCATTTTTTATTATTTTGGATCAAGACTATCAATAGTGATGATTCTTATGACTAATTATATTAACTAGTGCATGTGAGTTCAAACTAATGGGTGTTTAACTCATCCATACATCATCCATGAATGAATAATTCATATATTTGTTAAATACTGTAAATTATTGTATTTCATTATTCAATAAAAAAATAAACTACTTTAGAAAAATACCAAAAAATCACTCTAACCATTTTTTGACATGTGGATTTAAAAAATAGACTCCATTTTATGAAAAAAATCTAAATATGAGAAATTTAATTTCTAATTAAAATCATCATTTATTATAAAAATACAGATATTAATATTATAAATGATTTTACGACACTTTGAAAAATTAATTATGATCTCATAAAATTATATTATAATTATAATACAACAAAATATTAATTTTAAAATATATTTTTATGAAATTAAATTTTCTTTTAAATCGTTATAATAATTATAAAATTGTAAATAAACATTTGTGTTCC
The DNA here is from genome assembly GCA_963277665.1 of Viscum album. Lineage (NCBI taxonomy): Eukaryota > Viridiplantae > Streptophyta > Magnoliopsida > Santalales > Viscaceae > Viscum > Viscum album. The sequence continues at coordinate 325,783,270 of OY728127.1, forward strand.
ACAAAAATACCAATACTTAATTTATCATTTTTAAAATATTTATTTACTTATTTTATGATATAAATATATCATATTTTAATTTATGAGATACCTAAATTTTATTTATAATTTAATAGGTGAGGTTATTATTCTAATGGATACATTACTATTCCTAATGGTTACGTTATTACCCCAACGATCATGTTAATATTTAATATTATATCATGATTCATTTGTGCAACGTAATGTATCAAATAAATTGAATTTATTTAAGGAGATACATATCATAAAATCTTGGGATGTTATAATTTCTAATGAAGGTTTTAAAAGAATAGGTTTCAAGAAGTGAAATGTTAATTGGAAACCCAGGTTAGTTTTCTTTTTAAATCCTATTTAGCACCTTATAAAACAAATGTTTATTTTTTATGAGACACTTATTGGTTTCCCCTTATATTTGTTTCACCCATTATGGGTTGTATATTATAATGTGTTGAATTTATGATGAAAAGGGTTTTGTTTCATGTGATTTTTTTTAGGTGATATGTGAGACATTTCTTATGTTATATTTATGTAATTATCTTGATTTGTTACTCAACTTCATATTATATTGGACATGGAATCCTGGGTCTCTAGGTGTAAGGACTTGATGTATTCTACCCTATTTGGTACAAATGTTGTTAGGGTCCCCCTGGTTGTGCTTATGCTTGGGCTAGTGGAGAGGTGTCATTCCTATGAGGCTGAATTGGGCTAATTGGGTGGATTGTGTTATTATTAGGTACAACTTAGTCCATATATTGGTTTTTGTTATCATAGTGTTGTTAGTATCATCTCACTTTAGGACCTAGAGAGTTTCTCATGACACATATTCCCTTCTTAGGGGTTTATGTATGGTATTTTACTCTTTATATGTATCACCTTGAGATGGTTTTCTTATGGAACTGCATACTTTATCACTATTATTTTTGTTGATCTTATTGTGATATAATGGTTCCTTCTTATGTCGTTCTCTTACTCTCTCTTTTTCCCTAAGTTTATTTCTTAAATAGTTTTCAAAAGAGATTTTGGAAAGTTGTTTTCAAATAAAAGAGTAATTTTTTTTGTGTTTGGTAATTTTATGAAATGTTGAAAAGTAGAAATGTTTTCATGTTGTTTTGTTTTAAATAAAATACCCTCATGTCAATTTCAAAGTGATTTATAACTAAGTGGGTATTCCACTTGTTTTTGTTTAAAAATGAAAATTTTATTCTTTATATTGTAAGTGTGTAGTTTTGGTTTTATAGTTACCTTGTTAAATTGGAAAATCCTATTTTATATTGTATTTCAAACTAGATTTTATAAACTATTTTTTTAAAGGAATTTCATAGGCTCTTTGGTGATATCCTACTGAGCCTATTTTCTCACACCCCATATACACACTCCATGTCTATATATAGCTTCTATGTTTTATACAGGTTACAAATTATTTTTCTAGTTTTATTATATTTTCTATCATCCATCGATAGGTGATTTGGGAGGTGGTGAGAAACCAAGGGTTTCTTGATGTTGATCTTACGATATGATTTAGTTTGGTTTTTTTATATTAATACATTAGTGTATCATTCAAGATAGACTTTTTTTTATATGTACTTAGTTTCTTTTACTATACTATGTTTTGTATTATTTTTTGATGATGTTGGATGTTGATATAAATAAGTTGAATCGTGATTTTTTTGTTATAAATCATTTGTATTTTTTATTTATTTTGGTTATACTTATTGATATTGCATGGACATCCAATGTATGGATGGTCCATGAAGATTTTTGGTAAAGGGTTTATTGTGTTATTTACTCGGTTTTGTGAGTAAAACTATTTCCAAAGATGATTCTCTTAATTATCAAGAACTAGTTTTCATTGGGAATTCCTTTTGATACTAGTTAAGGATAGGATCGGTTGATGTTAAGGGTTATACCAGGATTGATCATTACAAATAGTATCATATCCTAGGTTCGTAGAAATTTCTAGGTTCTTACTAAAACCTTATTTTTATTTGGGATGCATCATGGTAATATGGATTTAGGAATATTGGGACTCAAGTGGAATGTGTGAGGAATTTCTTGGTCATATATTCCTCATGATTAACCTGGAGTTAACTTGGTTAGTTGGGGAATTGAGTCTTTTATTTTGATTTAATTCTTGATTGTTTAATTTACTTTTATGTGAGAGGATGATATTTTTATTTATAATGAGTTTGGCTGGTGATTTTGTGGGTCTATTTTCTTTTGGGATGAAAATTGATGTAGAACTGGGATTTCACGGTTATCTCTCATGGTATTTCAAATCACATGGAGCCCATGTAAATGGTTTTGTGAAGATTCTCAGAGGTTTTCACACATTTGGTGCATAACCTAAAAAATCATTCATCCAAACCATGTACAGTTTTTCATCCCTCCTAAATTTGATACGTTGATCCTTCTTGGTTCTAGATTTCCCCTAGAGTGGTTTCCACTTGTTGGGGTTAAATTTAAGAGGGTTTTGAATGATTTTTGACATGATTTGAGTTATTTTTTTAATATGGTGTTATGTTTTGTTATGTTGTGTGTGTTTATTTAACATTTTAGTTGGTTTTTTGGGTAAAAAGGAAGAATGCTATAAACTATTGATTTTAAAATTAGTTTTATTGTGTTGTTTTGAAAATAATTCCCATTCTTTATAAGCATGTTTTTATAAAGTGATTAATTTTATTATGGTATTTTGGAAAACATTTTGAAAAAAAGTGATCCTTTTTGTAAATGTTTTGAAAGGCTCTAATTTTGTTTAAGGAATGATTTCAACTTTTTGAAATGAATTAATTTAATTTCAAGGGTATGATGAGGTTTTTTTAATGATTTATTTTATTTAAAAGAGGGTTATTTGTTTTTCAAAGGTGTGAATTGGTAAAAGGAAGTTTTAAAATTATTTATTTGATGTTTTTTTTTAAATAAATAAATTTTTATATTGTGTGGTTAATGTGTTTTGTGTTGAAACAATTTGGTTTTGGATTTGTCCCATGGGTTGTAATGATAAAGTTCTACTTGAATTTTGAGGAATGATTTTTATGGGTTCATGTCTTGTATTACTTAATGTATTCCTCCCAAAAACATAAAGGGATAAATTATAATGTCTATATCTGATGATGATCCTCTCAGTGAATCCTCTTATCACTTAGAGGAGATCCCTTCTGTTATGGACTCTATCAAGACTTTTAATAGAGTGGAGGATGTGAAATCTTTTCTATTCTCTAATCCTATCTCATAATTCCAGGATCAACAACCACCTTTTTACGATGGAGGTCAAGGATTAGCCAATGTAGTGAGGGGTTTTCTAGTCATTTCTTGGAGTTAGTGTCCTTTCCCACTGAGTGAGTTGTTGATAGATCTTTGAAATATCATTTCATATAATAAATTCTTTATTTTGGACCACATATTAATGTTGGGGGTCTTTATAATTTCATGGTTTCCCTTGGTGTGAGGGAATATCTTATATGATTAGGTATGGTTTTTGGATCATCTTCAGAGGTTTTAAATTGGGTGATCAAAAGAAGTCTCTGGTGTAGTTGGCTTGGAATGTTGTTTTTTTGTGATCTTACATCTAGTGGTTTTCCATTTATGGATTTATATTTTATTAACATTGCTGGGTTCAATTTTGTAGGTATCTATTATTTTATTCTTCCTTAGGTGTATCTTTTATTTTTTCCTTATGGATGTTAGTTGTTTTCAGGTTATTCCCTCATTTGTTTGATGTAATCTTGTTTCTTGAGGTTTGTGTGTGTGGTGATGTTCATGTCCATATTAATCATTAATGGATTAATATGGGAGACCCTTGGGTCTAAACTTGGATGAATAGGACTAGTTTTGTTCCTTTTATTTGGCACATGATAGTGGTGGATTGATTTCAAATCACTTTCCTAAGACAATGTCTCATAGTTGGGATCTTAGTTTACCCATGTTGAGTTCTCTGACCCGGGTCTAGAGTCCATGTTAGTTTTCGTGAGGCTTTTGTGGTATTTTTTTTCAAGTTTCATTTTTGGATTGGAGGTTAGTGGTGGTTTAGTTTTGTTTATGGACATCATATTCTTTTGAGTTGTGTCTCTCTTGGAGTATGGTGAGTCGGCCTTCAGGAATAGTCATTTGTGATTGGTGTATATTTCTCTTTCTTGGATATTTTATTAAGGATAATGTTTATCTTTGGTGTTAGTTCCTTTTTTGAAATTATTTCCATTATATTTCACCATTTTAGGTAAATTATAAATGGTGGGGAGACCTATGTTAGGTATCCTTTCTCTAAGGGCTTTCAGTTTTCTAGTTGTGGTTTGGTCAGTGCTTGGAGATGTTAGTGTCATTTAAAGATCTGGGTTTCATTGTTTTGAGGACTCTAGATGGATGGTTTGAAAAAATGGATAGTGTTTAGTGGTTTTCCTTTGTGAGATCCTTGTAAATATTTCCTTGTCTCACCCACCTTTTATATTGAGGAGTGGAGGTTTGTTAATCTCATCACCTTCTATATTAACTAAGGACTTTCTTGGAGTAAAAAGTTTCATGGGGGAGAATTCTAACCCCCTTGTGTTATTATTGTTAATTATTTTGTATTATTTTAAGTTATTATTGGGTGTATTATGTTTTAAGGGTTTCTGAGCCTTTATTTTTTAAATTTAAAATATTTTTGGGTGTCACATAGTTTGCACATAGTTAGTGATAACCATGTGGTAACCATGTTATAGTGTTACAATTCTTGAAAGTGTGATTTTTCATGGTTGGTGAATGGTTTTCTAATTCATGGGGGTCTTCCTAGAAACTGTGTGACCCATTTTGTTCATTAGGGGGAATTTCACGGTTGGTCCATGGTTAGAAGTAATTGTGCAGCCAAAAAGTGTGGGTTCCCAGTGCTTGTCCGGTTCAATATGCATGATTAGTGTATGGTTTACCAAACTTCATGGCCTAACCATGTAGTTTTCCCAAATTTACTTAAATAGGTGAAATTAACTCTCCACCCCTTTAAATTTTAAGTTTCTCCCCCTCGCCTCTTTCACCCATTCTTCCATCCCTCCTTGGATCCCTAGGGGTATATCTCTCTTCTTTCGTTCAATTTTTTCTCCCTTTCCCGTAATTTTAAAGTCTTCATCAAGGTATTTGTCCCTTTATTCATCTATTATTCTATCCCCTATTTTCACTACTATTTATTCTAGGTTACTCCTTCTCTTGGGATTTATAATTCACTTTGAATGTTTTTATTAGGTTTTAGGTTGATTGTAACCTAGGGTTTTATTGTTTAGGACCCATGGGGGGTGGTTCCTTTCTTATTTGAGAATTATCTATGTAAGTTGACACATTGTGCCTTGATTTCCAATTGGTTGATATAGGTATTTATATTTCATTCCTTTTTTTCAATTCATGATATGTTTTAGTTTTTAAACTGATTGTTTATTAATGTATGGCTATGCATAATGTAACAACCCAAACAGAGAATCCCCGAGTGAGTGCATTATTTTATTACATTGTCATGATTAAAATAAATAAAATCCCAAATTACTGATCATCTTATAAATCATGGAAATAATATTACATAAATGATACCCACAATACATTAGGAAAACAAAATAAAACATACTACACAATAAAATGAAATAAATTGCATCCTTGAAAGCTTATTCAAAGTAATATTCTTTATAACATGGGGAAAGAAACATAATAAGGGTTAGCTCAAATGCTAAGGGTAATTAATGAGGAAGAAATAATGAATAAATAGTAATAAATTAATATGGAAAGGAAAATAATTGATAACACATTTCATTCAAATAACTAGATAAGGAAAATTCAATATGGCAAGGTAAGAAACTAGTACACATACCATTTAATCAATGAACAGAAATGAAATGTATCCATAGATATGTCAATGAAAAATCTCATGGATGAATAATAACTAAATTATATATGAATTAAATGATTAATTATTTGACATTGTGTCTTAGGAACATGAGGACATATACCATCAAGATTCATCCACCAGATAGTTTAAAACTATAGGTAGAAACCTATTTAATTTGGCCAACTTAATCGTCTCATGAGAACCTATCGATGCATCGAGGATCTATATAAAGTCTGGGATCCACCCATCATTTCATGTACAGATAATTTCTCATATATATTAATAAAGTTAATAAATAGACAATATTCTTTATCAAATATTCATATTGAATAAAAGATATGAATTTATCAACAATTCCCCAGTTCATCAAATAACTGTCAAAGTAAACATCATATGTGAAATGATATAAAATTTAAGAAATAATAATATCCATCATAAGAAAATATATATACTCAAGTAAATTTACAATTAAAAATTATTACAAAATGAAGTGATATTTCAAATATTATCATTAATAACATTCTTGAGGAGAATAATCTTTAAACATTCCAAAGTGTCTCATACCACTTTGAAACATTTGAATCATAATATTCAGAAAGGTATGGAATTAAAATAAACTTATAATTTCATGAGAATAATGGTATTCATGATATAATAAGAAAAAGTTAGTATATATACCAAATAAAAGTGAATTGGTGCATAATAACAAATAAGTATCAATGAAATGTAAATTGAGATGAAGTTACCTTACCTTAACCTTCCTTTTGTTGAGTGGTATTTATCCTCCTATATAGTGGTTTAAAATATGTTACTAACTTATAACATAACCATAATCATTTTTATAATATAATATATTAATTCCTTATAATATTTTATTACCCGTTTGTGAATGCTCTTTCATTAATTTCACTATTTTGGGTGTTAATTGCGTAGTTTGCTCGAGTAAGTTTAAACTTGTTATTTGTTTTTTATAATTAATTATATCATGGTTTAATCATCTACATAATGTAAACCATGAATTAATTATCATAAATAATCAGTATACATGTATTTATAGTAGTCCATTATATTTGGATATTAGAAATGAAGTGCAATGTTCATGGAGACGGTAGGCCGTACGTATGCGTGAACGCTACTTTCATTTCATTGTTGTATTAAAAGAATGAAAACTAAATAATACATACATATATTATAATTCCAATATCATATATATGTTATATATGTTACATGGTTTTATTAAAACCATCCTTTATACGTTCCATGTATGTTGTGAACGAATCACATCGCTTCGAGGGGGCGGTAGTCTCCTCAAACGATGTTATCATATTAACACAAAATGAAAAGTATTAAAGGTATGTTTTATAAAAGTATTAAATAAGTATAAATATATAATAAATATCATTTATATCATTTATATCTTATATAAATATATTTTCCATTATAATGGCCACCATTATAGGTGGTAAAAAAATTGAACAATTATCATTTCTTGATGCAGTAGTTCATCGTACACAGAAATAATATATTTTTTCCCATTAAATGGTGGTGTGTGTAAGTGTAGGTCAAAAAATTTAAATAAAAAAATCCTATTATATTTATTATACTGTTTTTTATATAATAATTTAGTAAAGATATTTGAGGGGTGGATAATTGAAATGAAACTAGAGAGCTTGAGAGAAGATGTTACCTCTTAATCCGGTAACTTCTTTTGGTTTGTACCAAAAGAATTCCTTGGAAGGATTTATGAAAAAAGGGATGCTTAAAGTTATAGGTGAGGTATGTTTAAAATATATTTTTTCAGATCTTGTCCAAACATAATTGGTTTGATATGTTTGAAGAAAGGGGAGAGGTTGTGGCCTTTTATAGGGAAGGAAAATGACTCACTTGGAATTTTTGGAAACAAGTTAGGTATGCACATGCTCTTACCTAACAAAAGTCATACCAACTAACAAAACTCATTAATGTAAGGTTTATGGATGATATATGGTCAGACTATAGGTGTTTTAAAAGTTTCTAGGTCATTTGGTGCCTTAAGTTAAAGGTTTTTCCCTAAATTTTTCTTTAATTACTGTTATTAATTTTAATCACTTTCACTAATAATTTTGGTCAAAAGTTAAGTTTATATCATTATAATATAAATATAATATTTATTAAAATGGTTTGTGAATTTTTTTATAAATTAAATTTATATAAATGTTAAAATTAATATTAATGCTAATCGCGCATATGGGGTGAAATAACGGGTTTTTAAAGTAGAAAAATGTTCGAAAGTTTGTTATGTTTTTATAGAAAATTTAAATGTAAAATTAATTCTAATTACCTAAATTGGATTAATTGATAAAAATTTAATCTAATTAAACTTTAAAATAAAAATAAAACAAAATTTAACCTTATAAATAAAATAGATGAAAACGCATTTTTGAACTAAAATGTAGTATTTTTAACTATTCATTAAAAAATGATATGTTTTCGAAAAATATAAAAAATTCACCATGCCCTAATTATTATGTTTATATTTCAAATAAGAAGTTTATTTTGACATATTAAATCAATTAAATTGTAAAAATTCATATTTAAAATGGGTTCCCCATTAAAAGGTGGTAAAATTACATTTATAAAAATATGGGTTTTTTATGTACAAAATAGGGTTTGTTCTTATCTTATGTATATAAAACATAATGGATGAATATAAAACATATTTTATCAAATATATGACATATATATATCATTAAAATCATTCACTATTTATAATTAACTATGTTTATTAAGACAAAACTCCTTTAGAAGCACATAAAGAATAATATATCTTTTTATATCTAATTGGTTCTTATTTCCATTTCTCATTAGTTTGTAACTAATGAATTAATTTTATATTTATAAAAACCATATATTTTCATAAGATAGTTAATACTATTAATTATGGCTAGTTTATATATTATTATATTAAATAATAATATTTTAATAATATATTATTGTTCGGTAAAACTCGGTCTTGCATGTAATGCAATCCATCGAAGAAGGTCGCTCTTGACTGTAACGCATGCTAACTTGGTGTTGTGTGAATTGAAAAATATAAAATATATCAAATCTATTTAAAATAGTAAATATATTTTAAATTACCATGGTATTACATCCTATTATATGCTTGGTGTTGCATGTCATGCACGCTATCGAATATAAGGTTCTTACTTTAGAATTTCAAGGTGTTACATTCTCCCCACCTTAATTAAATTGAATCCTCAAAATTTAAAATTGATCTCAGTGATAGAGGTATTGAAAATAAACTATTTTTGAAAGACCCGCATCATAAAAATGGTTAATATCACATGTTCTTAATAATAGAGAAAGGAAAGTACAATTATCATATAACTAGGTTCTTTAGTAGGAGAACATAGGAGGGAAATGGAAACATGGATATAGAGGAAAAATTTAACAATAAAGTTTTATTATAGAGTACTAGAGAACATGATTAGGAGAAATTTAATAATCATAAATCCCTAAATTTTGTATGATCTATGGGTCATTTGATTCATCAGAAATGAAGGTATTATGACAACATTTTTGGGTTCAAATCATTTTCACTGGAGTTGAGGAATTCTTTAACTCTATAAGAATATAAGTAAATATATATTTATATAAACATAATCTTTTCCTTTTACTACACCTTGAACTATTTATACTTTATCTATTATAACATGATGTGTCATATGGTGAAGTAATATATTAACCTCTAAAATATCATCTAATGATTATCTTAAACCATTTTATAAACGGTAAAATTTTCCAATAGATTATCATCCAATCACTTCTGAAGGAGATTCACTGAATTTCAAAAGTGTACTTATAATTAACCTTTAATCAACATGAAGTATCTCTAAATTTTCACATCCCAAACATGTGAATAACTTCTCCATATATCCTCTTGAAATATGTTAATAACACAAATGACCATAAAACCTCATTAGAAACATGTATTCTTCCTTATTCCTTAAGTAAGACACAGGTTATTTGATATATTACTTTAATCCAAAAAAATTGTAAAATCCATCAATGATATCATAGATCACTTATTGAAAAGTCATTAAGGTAGTCAGAACTTATCTAAATCAATAATTTATTTATCATTATCTCAACATCAGGAATATATTAAGGGTTTTCTTCACCTTAATCACGTGTTTTCTAAAATGTTTAACTTTCCACTTGATAAGTTTTCTTGGTACCATTAAACATATGATCTCAAATCCTTAATGAAAAGTACTTCAGTAAAATCCTTACATAATTCATAAACCATATGATGATAACATCATAAACAAAATACTTTTACAACATATTTATTGGGTCCAAATATAAAAATACATTAATTATTCCACTTTAGTCATGTTAATAGCATATGCTTGACCTTGATCCCTTATCTTCTTCAGAGGTATATTCCCTTGATGTTTGGGGAATTCGTTTGTGTAGTGGCCCATATCCTTGAAATTTTAACATTTAAAAGATGTGTTTTCCTTATTTCCTTTTCATTATTTTTCCTAGTGACCTTTTCCCCATAGTTATAACAAACTCTCAATCCTTTCAATCATTTACCAGGGTAATTATTTCTATATTTATCACAAGTTAGAAAATCCTTCTTTACCTTCATATTCTTTGACTCATTTCCTTTTTCATGGTGTTCATAAGACCTATTCTTCTCTTGGTTTCCTTTGAATATGAATTCCTTCTCTGTTTTGATGGCACATAAAACTAACTCTTTATATGATAAAAATGTCAAGAGACCAGTGCCCTTCGGAGATTTGGATTAATACCTTCAAATAAGTGGTTGATCGTTCACTCTATGTTGTGTATATAATTTGTAGCATACTTATATATCCTTGTAAAGGTAGCTTCATAATATGAAACACTCTCTTCTTTATTTTTCTTTAAGAAAAGAAAATTTCTCTTCATCTCATTTTTTGTTATCATGAGGAAAGTATTTATCAAATAATGTATCTTTAAATTCTCTCCATTCTATGAGTTCAATTTCGTCTTCCTCCCTTGTATTCTGTATTAGAGACCACCACTGGTCAGCTTAAACTTGGAGACAATGGACCACAAGTGTAACCTTTTCCTTTTTTATGCATTCCAAGACCATAAATATCTTTTCTAGAGACTTAATTCATTGATTATATATTATTGGATTACTATTCCCACTAAATTTTGGGGGATTTTTCTTCATAAAGTGATCCAACATAGGATATTCTCTCCATGGAATAGGTTTCTCTATTCGTGCAAGGTTATTTTTCATAAATTGACTAAGCTTCCCTAATATATCCATAACTTTATCAGATCCAATAATAGTTGTATTTGTTTCCTTAGTAGGGAAATATTTACATTTTCCACGAGTATTGATACCATTCTTCATTCTATACATAATTTATAAACAATATCATACACTTGGTTATCTCATAAAGTTGTGAACTTTGTTTTACTTTAAATATGGTATAACACATAACATAAATTTATGCATCACGAGTCATAGAATCATAAAATTTGGTTACTTTGGGGTAATCATTAATTTCAAATCCTTCATAAAGGTAGGTAAAGAAAATGTGAACTATCCTAATCATATCCCCTGGGAGTGTCAATCCAGGTGTGCAGTAAGGCCCATTTTCATGTACAAGGTTACCCCAAGTTAGGCCTGGAAAACCTTATCGGAGCTATTACTTCTAGGTACATATGTACCAGAACTGTGTCCACTTATAGTATCCAGATAGGGATATATTACTAGGAATAACCACACAATATCTACCTTACCAAAATTCTAGGATGTCCTTTTCTACTTATCCTCAATTTCTATATTAGGGTTGTTCTCCCCATCTAATATTAATTTTTTATTAAACAAAAAATCACTTTTAAGGGGGAAAGTGGGAACCCTCACAATTCAATAGGTTCAGGACCAAAGGACACAACATAATTGTTAAAGAAGAGAGTGAGTTGTTTGGAAACATTTTCCCTAAACAAAACCTAGGGAATAGAATTCACCTGAGTGTCGGGGGGATCTTTCAAGGTTCCCTCAAAATGAAGTGCCAAGTTGTCCCATGCTTTATTGTATTCCTCCATGCTAATCTTCCCCATGTTGAGGCCTCTATGAAGGATGCGATCCTGCTTATTATCCCACTCGCCTTGCTCCTTTGTAGTGGACACCTAGATCAGTCTCATCTTCTTCAGTTCCTTGATATCCAAAGTAGCTTCAACCATTTCTTCATCCGAATGCAAGAGTAAATCTCTATGTTCCAGCACTGACATGATTACAAGGAATCAAAGCCTAAATGACCAATCAGTTAATAGTCTTGGAATGCCATATTACATACACGATACCCATAATACATTGAAAAAAAAATAAAACATGCTACACAATAAACTAAAATAAACTGCATCCTTGAAATCTTATTCAAAGTAATCTTATTTATAACCTAGGGAAAGAAATATAATAAGGGTTAGATCAAATTATTAGTAAGGGTAAGTAATGCTGAATAAATAATGAATCAATAGAAATAAATTAACATGGAAAGACAAATAACTGATAACACATTCCATTCAAATAACTAGATAAGGAAAATTCAATATGGAAAGGGAAGAAACCGGTACACATGTCATTTAATCAATGAAAAAAAAATGAAATGTATCCATATATATGTTGACAAAAAATATCATAGATGAATAATAACTAAAATATATATGAATTAAATGATTAATTATTGGACTTCATGTCTTAGGCACATGAGGACATATACTGTCAAGATTCATCCTTCAGATAGTTTAAAACTATAGGTATAAACCTATTTAATTTGGCCAACTTAATCGTCTCATGAGAACTTGTCAATGCATTGAGGAGATATATAAATTTTGGGATATACCCATCATTTAATTTCCAAATCATTCCTCATATATAATAATAAATTTAATCAATAAAAAATATGCCTTATCAGATATCCGTATTGAATAAAAGATATGTATTTATCAATAATTCCCCAGTTCATCAATTAACTTTCAAAGTAAAAACCATATATGAAATGATATACAGTTTAGGAAATAATAATATCCATCGTATAAAAATATGGATACTCAAGTAAATTTAAAATGAAAAATGATTATAAAAGGAAGTGAGATTGCAAAGATTGTCATTAAGAACATTCTTGAGTAGAATAATCTTTAAACATTCCAAAGTGTCTCATACCACTTTGAAACATTTGAATCATAATATATAGAAAGGTATGAAATTAAATTAAACTTATAATATCATGATAATAAGTGTATTCATGATGTAATAATAAAAAGGTATTATATACACCAAATAAAAGTGAATTGGTTCATAATAACAAATAAGTCTCAATGAAATATAAATTGAGATGAAATTCTCTTACTTTAACCTTAATTTTGTTGTGAAGTCTTTATATTATTATATATTGGTTTAAAATATATTACTAACCTATATTATAACCATACTCATGTTTATAATATCATATATTAATTCCTTATATTATTTTATTACCTGTTTGTGAACACTCTTTCATTAATTTTTCTATTTTGGGTGTTAATTGCATAGTTTGATCGAGTAAGTTTTAACTTGTTATTTGTTTGTTATCATTAATTATATCATGGTTTCATAATCTCAAAAATTTAAACCATGAATTAATTATAATATATAATTAGTATACATGTATTTATAGTAATCCATTCTATTTGGATATTAGAAATTAAGTGCACTATTCTTGGAGACGGTAGGTCGTACGTACGCATGAATGCTATTTTCATTTCATTGTTGTATTAAAAGAATGAAAAATAAATAATACATATGTATATTATAATTATAGTATCATATATATTTTATATATGTTACATATGTTTATTAAAATCATCCTGTATACATTTTATATATGGTGTGAATGAATCACATCGCTTCGAGGGGGCGGTAGTCCACACTTCCTCAAACGATGTTATCGTATTAACAAAAAATGAAGAGTATTAAATTTATGTGTTATAAAAGGATTAAAGAAGTATAAATACATAATAAATATCATTTATATCATATATAAATATATTTTCCATAATAATATACACCATGATTTTTGGTAAATGAAAATTGAACAATCATCGTTTCGTGAGCCAGTAGTTCTCCGTACACACAAATGGTATGTCTGCTACCCATTAAATGGAGGTGTGTGTAATTTTAGGTAGAAAACTTTACATAAAAACATCCTAGTATATTTAATATGATTTTTTTTAGATAATAATTTAATAAATATATTTTAGTTGGTAGAGAATGGAAATGAAATTAGAGAGCTTGAGAGAAGATGTTACCTCTTAATCAGGTAACTTCTTTTGGTTTATACTAAAAGGCTACCTTAGAATACTTTCTTTCCAAAGGTATGCTTCAAAGTAGAGTTTATATATCTTTGGAAACAATTTGTTCATATATTTTCTAAACTTAAGTGGTTTGAGAGGTGTAAATAATGGGGAGAGGTGGTGGACTTTTATAGGGAAGGAAAAGGTCTCACTTGGAATTTTTGGAAACAAGTTAGGTGTACACATATTCTTACCTAAAAAAGTCATATAAAACAAAAAAACTAATTAATGGAAGATTTATATCCTATATATGGCCATAAAATATGTTTTTGACAAGTTTCTAGGTCATTTGGGCTCTTAAGTTAAAGGTTTAGTCCTTAATTTTTTCTTAATCACTATAATTAATTTTAATAACATTCACTGGTCATTTTGGTTAAAAATTAAGTTTATCTCATTAGACTCTAAATATAATCTTTATTAAAATGTTTTATGTCCATTTTTTGAAATTTAATTTATAGAAATATGAAAATTAAGATTAATATTAATCCCTCAGACAGAACGTAATAATGGGTTTTTAAAGTAGAAAAATGTTCAAAAGTTTGTTATGTTTTTATAGTCAATTTCAATGTGAAATTGATTCTAATAACTTTTATTATATTAATTTATAAAAATATTATCTAATTAAACATTAAAACCAAAAATAAAACATTATTTAACCTTATAAATAAATAATATTAAAAAATAGTTTTGAACTAAAATGCAGTATTTTTAACTATTCATTAAAAATGATATGTTTCCAAAAAATATAAAAAATCACCATGACCTAATTATTAAGTTTTTATTTCAAATATTAAGTTTATTTGGACATATTAAATCAATTAATGTTTCAAAATTCAGATTTAAAATGGGTTCTCCATTAAAAGGTGGTAAAATTGACATTATAAAAATATAGTTTTTTATGTATAAAATAGGATTTGTTCTTATATTATGAATATAAAACATAATTGATGAATATAAAAAATATTTTATTTAATATATAACATATATATTTCATTAAAATCATTCACTAATTTTAATTAATTGTGTTTATTAAGAAAAAACCCTTTTGAAACATATAAATAATAATATATCTTTTTAAATCCAATTGGATCTTATTTTCATTTCTCATTAGTTGGTAACCAATGAAATAATTTTATATTTATATGAACCATATATTTTCATAAGTTAGTTAATACTATTCATAATGGCTAGTTTATATCTTATTATATTTAATAATAATAATTTAATAATATATTATTGTTTGGTAAAACTTAGTCTTGCAGTAACACAAGACATCAAAGAAGGTTTCTCTTGAGTGTAACACACTCTAACTCAATGTTTCATGAATTTAAAAATATCAAATATATCAAATATATTTTAAAGTATCTCAATATTATATCCTCTTATGCACTTGATGTCACATGTCATACACGCTATTGAATATAAGATTCTTACTTTAGAATTTCAGGGTGTTACATATAAGATCTATGATGTGTTTACATATTGTTTTCTATGAACTTAAGGCTTGGAATAATGCATTTTCTCATGAATTTCAAGTTTTACCTTTGAAAGTGAGTTTTAAAACATTTCAATCCCCTTGTGAAAAGGTATACAAGGTTTCATAAAAATGTTTTATAGAAAATGAAGGGTTTGTACTTATCTTGGTATTTTAAAATGATAATCATGTTTTAAAAGATGTTTTAGGTAAAATAGATGTGTTTCTTTTCATGTGGTTTCTAAAGAAGGTTTTGAAAAAAGATTTTTCAAGAAGTGAAATGTGCCTTGGAAATCTGAGTTGGTTTTATTTTAAAGGTGTGTTTGGCACCTTTTGGAAAAAAATGGTTGTTGTTTATCAAACCCTCATTGGTTTCCCTTTATAATTGTTTCACCTGTTATAGGTTCTCTATTATAATGTGATGAATGTATGATGAAAAATGGGTTATTTTGTACGAGGGTATTGGAGGTAAGATGTGATGAATTTATTATTCTCTATTTGTGTAATTATCTTGATTGCTTACTCACCTCTATGTTATATTGGTTGTGGGAACCCAAGTATCTAGTTGGGAGGTATTGATGCATATTTCCCTAGTTGGTACATACACTATTAGGATTGTCTCACTTTATAACCTAGGGAGTTTTCCATGCACTTGTTCCTTTATTAGTGGTTTATGTAGTGTATTTCCCTCTTTGTATGTATCCCCTGAAGATGTTTTTCTTATGGAACTGCTTACTTCATCATTTTTATTTTTTTTTATCTTACTATGATATAGTGGTGACTACTTATATTGTGATTTTACTCTTTTTTGGCTTGGGTTGATTTCTTAAATGGTTTTCAAAAGCGATTTTGGAAAGGTGGTTTCAAATAAAAGTGAAATGGTTGGTTTTGTTCTTGGGAATTTTATGAAAGGTTGGAAAATATGGGAAATAGTTTCATCTTGTTTTGTTTTAAATCAAATACCCTCATGTTAGTTTTAAAGTGATTTATAACTAAGTGGTTATTCCACTTTTTTTATTTTAAAAGGAAATTTTTATTCTTTATATTGAAAGTAAGTTATTTAGCTTTCACTATTGCCATATTAAAATGGAAAATCCTATTTTCAACTATATTTAAAAGTAACACTTATAAACTATTTATTTTAAAAAAAATACATATACTCCTTGGTGAGATCATACTAGGCCTATTTTCTCACACCATGAATACAAACTTTGTGTGTGTATGCAGCTTCTATGTTTTATATAAATTTCTTATTTGATTTCTAGTTTGATTAAATTTTCCATTAGTAGTCGATAAGTGGGTTAAGAGGTGGTGAGTAACCATTGGTTTCCTATATGTGCTCTTGAATTATTATTTAGTTTAGTTTTATTTTATTTGGTGAATTAGTGTTTCAACTAAGACAACCACTCTTTTATCTACACTCAGATTCTTTTATTGTGTTGTGTTATGTATTATTTCTATATGATGATGGATGTTGATATAAATTTGTCGAATCATTCTTTATTGGTTATAACTCTTTTGTATTATTTATTTATTTTGGTTCTTCTTATTGATTCCCTTGATGTACAAGTATTATTTGTAAGCTCGTGGGGATATAGAACACCCTTCAGGCCTAATGGGGGATCAGTTCCGGTGATGTAGAGGGTTAGATCAGGTTGGTTCATTACATGAAATGGATTTTATCAATGTCATTTTTAACATTTATAAAGAATATATTTATCAGTGTTATTTTAGCACTGATAAAATTCGAAGGCCTACAGTATTACTCACATTATTGACGCTTTAAAAGCATTGATAAAAGTCTATTTGTGTGTTCATAAAACCTGTATCTGTATTAGTGTATGGAGTTCAAACTATGATGGGTGAAATATATAGTAATATATCTAGATATTATAGTTTAATTATAATATCATATCATAAATGAGTCCTCAGTCGATATATCACTACAAGTATAATTTTCATATTTAAGGGTATTTTAAAATAAATTCCTAAAATTGAGGGTAACATTTTCTTCTAAAAAATTTCAAAGAAGACGTTGGGGTACGCATCTTTTTCAAAAAAAAATCAAAGTAGTCATTTTCCCACTCAATGTGTTTTTTGAAAATCATTTAAAGGATACACTTTTTAGTTCAATTCATTTTAATTATATATATAATAAAATTTTAAACAGTGGTTTTAAGTGGTTTTATATTTGATACTTTCATTTATTAATAATAATTACCAATGTTATTAATAAATAGTTAATAATATAGTTAATAATAATGAATAATATGTAATTCATACTATAATTATTAATAACTAATAATAATAATGTAATCATTTATTATTAATTAAATTATTATTAAAATTTATTATTAATTATTAATTACTAATTAATAATAATTTAATTAATAATTTATTTAAGTTCTTGGAGGATGGTGCAACGGGACTAGGTCGGCAGTATGCCATAACAGAACACATACGTCATTGGGTGGGTGGCTTGAAAGAGTGATTAGTGCGTTGACACTTATAATTCAACTCTCTACCCACTCATATTTCTAATGCATGATAGAGGGGTGTCTTTCCATGACGTGATGGTGGTTAGCATAGTGCAATTATTGTTGGATGGTGGTGATGTGTTGTGTTGACTGATAACGTTGTTGTTCGTGTGGCTAAGTAGATGATGCAACACAACTGGTAGGAAGTGTAGCATAAAAACATAAAAGCTTTTCCAGGTAGGTAGCTTGTAAGAGAAATGAGTGTGTTGTCACCCATCAACTGACCCACTACCCACAAAAATTTCTGATGTGGGGTGGGGGTGACCTATCATGGAACAATAGAGTAACATGACATGATGGTGCTAGTAGGAGGGTAGGTGTAGCGTAAAAAGACTGGTGACTCAGAGTGATACTTGTCTACTCATCTAGGCATCGATCCATCTCTTTCAAGGGCCTTTGGGTCATATTTAGTTGGGTATTTGGGTTATCAAGAAATTGGGTTTTTAGACCAGTAATATGTAATAAAATAGATCTAGTGGGTGTTTTTCATTCCTTATGGGGAGGAATGAGGATTAACCCACTATTTCCTAAGTGTGTGTTTATGGTTTGTAATCTCCTCTACTTATAATGGATAACTAATAATAATACTATTAACAATTATTAATTATTATTAATTTTGTTATTGATTTCATTGTCATTAATAATTATTATAACTTATTTTTAATCACATTGTTAATTTCTATTAATATCAATTATTATTCATAATAATTATTATTAAATTATTATTATTTATTAAGTTTCTAAATGTTATAATAAAATGAAACAATTCACACTCTCGAGCTATCAAGGACAGGTCATACCCCCATCCAAGGGTTATCCCACTTCACACCCAACTCATTATATTTTTTAAAGCTCACAGGTTCACCATTTGATGGAATAAAACCCCTTTTTCCTGGCCCAAAACCTCCCTGCCTACATTATTTGTTGCACCTATCAGTGTTAAAGTGCCTAGGGAGATGTTTCACCACTAAGAGAATGGGGGTGAATTGGTGGTGATTTTTACAAAAAAATTTCCTTTGAAATTAACTTATTTTGACCTGTTAGAATCTGATCTACTCTTATGATTGCTCAACCTATCCCAAATATAGTAGAAATAAATAGGATTAGAATAAAATATTTTTACAAGGTTCGGTCTCAAAGTGAGACTACTCCTTGTTGTGATTGGTTAGACCCCCCAATAATAGATTCTCCACTATAATCATAAGAAGTTACGACATACGATTATTCAACAACATAGAATCACACTATGATTTCCATAGTCCCATTGTAACAACAACTTCACACTACTTGAAGCAAAAAATGAACACCAGCAATATAGGAAATACCACTTTTGAATGTTTCATGATCCTAGAACTGTTCATGAATATCATTGTTTTTTATCCTTCAAGATGATTCGATTTTCAAATTCTCACTTTATCAAGATTCATGAAAAACACTAGATTTGTTCTTATACACTATCTTCTTTCCCACTATCCTTAAAACTTTTCACAACTCAAATGCACTTTATTTGATAAGTGATATTTGTTTTATGTAATATTTCATTAATTATTTTTATCCACAATTCCGCTTGCACTATCTTTCCACTCCATACAAGAATTCACTACCTCGTGTGAATCACATGAGCTTTCAGAGGTTATGAAATATCATGATCACAAATGGGTCATGTGAAACACTAATTTTGTATTCATTGTCTCTCATGGTAACCTGTACTCATTCACATAATCAGGTATCCTTCATGTGAGTCTCTTTCTATCTTCACATGATCAAAGAATGTATGACCATGAAAGACTAGTTTTGAAGTAACTGCTCCACGTAACCATTGAGTGGGATTCATAAGATCACTTTTTCATGATTAAGATTTTTTCCATGAATTCTGCTTAGATCCATTCACATAAACTAGTGCTTATCTGTGGGTTTCTTCAAAAACCTTCACATGACATAGGTTTTGTCTGAGGTGTCTCCTCATTTTATTCACATAACCAAGAAGGTTGTATGAGGGTTCGTATTCCTTCCTTCATGTGATACAAGTATGTGGGATCATGCAGTATACTATTTATGTCCTTCATAAAACCAAACTGGTTCGTGGAATCTTCTTCTCTTGATTGGATCACATGGGCACTCTGTTTTAGATACAAGAGTTCTCTCACGTGATATCTCAAGGTTTCAGCAACAACTCTCAGCCGATCCTCAATTTCTATAGAGGATGATACACCACATCTCCACTTTTAATGTCATGTCGAGGACCCATTAAATACTCCTGAGGATATCGAGATCCCATTTATTTCAAACTGCCAAAAACTTCGTCTTCTTTATGCATTTCTGAGGTGATCATGTGATCTCGATGATTACTTTGCATGATAACTTCATTGATCATGTGACACCCCTGTTTATTGTCAGTTGTTCATGTGGTGGCTTCTTATTGGATAATCTCTTGACAATTAGACAATAATTCTGAATAATTCAAGTTAAAATATTTGTAAAGATGGAGGGTTCATGCGATCAAAGAATTTCTCTTCTTCATGCGATGGCTTTATGGTTTCCTCCCTACTTCATGTGATCCATAGTAAATCACACGATTTCACTAAGGATTTTCATTCATTCATTTTATGTATTCATGTGACATCATTGGTTCTTGCAACAACTTCATGCAATAAGTTGATCATCCTCAGAAAACTCAAGATCTTCGAATCATGACATGCATGCAAGACATCGATTTCATGCATGTCCTCGGTACGATTGAGCATGTGTCATTATCTTAACTTGATAACATGTGGTGTCCAGTTGTCCCGAGCTCATGCGGACTAAGGCCTCATTGAGAAGTAGGAGATAAAATCAATGGTTTAAACTGGCAGGGTATGGGAGATCAGACGACCTAGATTGATCCCATTTAAATACCCATGTTGTATCTGTATTTTTAATGAGGGGGGAACAATAATGTGAGGTTCACATCCCACATCAAACTCTTCATTCTTATTTATCATTATTTATAATAAAATCAGTGCCATCTTACCATTCGAGATAGTTATAGGGGATCAACACCCATCACACCATTCAAACACCATAGGCTTCAGCCTAGAGGGCTTCAGGCCCAACCTATGTGCCTTCCAAGAATTCTCATTATGGGCCTTATACACAGGTCGCCCCTTACTATGTAGGAATTATTCCTTCCCACACTCCTCCGCCGCCCATGAGCTGACTCGGGTTGGCCGAGCCTACCTTGTGAGTTGGACTTTATTTTTTAATAAGTCCACCATTATAAATAATACTTAGAAATATATAATTATAAATATAAACTTCAATCCATTCTCAAATATCCCCTCAAGTCCTCATCCTCATGCAATAAGAGATATTGTATGGTCTTCTTATTCTTCAACATTATACTAAATAATGTGTCCTCCTTGACAAATGACTTTGATATTAAGATTGGTCCAACAATCATCACATTTAAACAAGGATAATTGTTCAAGTGTGACATCCAATGTCATTACATGAATCCATAATAATTTTTCAGGCATCACCACTTCATCCACCAATGCATATTAACTTATTGAAAAAAAATGAAACTTAAGCTCAACAATCACCCCATTTATATTTTTTTTTCAATATAAACACATATCAATCAAATCAATGTGGTGTAAACTTTTTCCCCCTTATTTTCAATCAAATGAAAAGGGTATGTGGGATCTACTAAACTCAACTTTCTTCTCAAAAACATGTTATCCTCCCTTTCAAGGTTATTTCTTAAACACTTATGATAGAGAGATGATATCATATGGTTCTCTTATCAAAGATCATTTGGTTAATCAACTCTATGTGAGCTAACCCGATGTAGAAAACAAGATAGATATAACCAAGGATGTATAAGTTATCCATTAAAAAACATGCATGTGAAATCATGCTTAAAAAATCTCAAATGTTCTTATAGGGGTTGGAAATAATCAAATTAATCAATGAAATGTTAAATCATGTACACAATTCAAAAAACGCATCAGAAAGGTTGAGTGAAAAAGATATAGTTCCCCCTTTGTCTCATCTTTAGCTCATGAAAGCTTCCTTCAATGGATGCACTCATTTTTACTATCATTGGACATAATAAACTCCATGATGAACAATACTTCTCCTTAAATTCTATACATGTTATTTCATGACATATAAAATGGTAAGGAATAAGGAGGGACCTTTTAGAAGTCTTCAAGTGAGAGGAAAAGGTTGAACGTGAAGTTTTAGTATGAGTTCCACAAACCTCTCTCTTGGAATAGATTTGGTGAAAATGTCCACAACCAGATCTTTTATAAAAATTTATTCTAGCTTGATATCTCCAACTTCCACCTTTTATTTGATGAAGTAATATCTTATATCAATATGCTTGTATCTTTAATGTTGAATTGGGTTTTATACAACCCTATAACACTTTGATTATCACATGAAATTTTCAGTTTTTTCTTAGTTCCAATATTTAAATCTTTTAGCTACACTTTCATATAAATCATTTGTGTACAATAATGTGTAGCTACTAAATATTATGCCTCATTCATGATCAGTGTCATTGAATTTTGTTCCTTTTTATAGCAACTTATATAACCATATCCTAGAAAGAAATTTCCACCTGAAGTTTATCGTTTCTCTGTATACTCAACTTCCCAATCTGTATTGGTAAAACCCAATAGTTTCAAATCTGTATTGTGTTTGTATAGAATCTCATAGTTCAAAGTTCATTTCATGTATCTCAAAACTCTATTAAGAGATAGTAAGTGAGACTCTTTAGGATCACTCTAAAATATGGTACAAATAGCCACTGCATAAGTTATATATGGACTTAATGCTACTAAATAGATTATACTTCTAATTATTCTTATGAATTATTTCTGGTTAACACTACTTATAGCTTTATCATTACACAATTTAGTTCCAAATGAAAAGGGAGTTGAAACTTATTTTTTATTTTCCATTCCAAACTTTTTCAGAAACTCCCTAATATACCTTTATTGGGATAGAAATGTGTAATTTTTTTTGATCAATATGAAATCCCAAAAACTATATCTTCTAACCAAGAATAGACATCTCAAAGTTCCTTTTCATATACTCTTCAAACTCTTCACATAAACATTCCTTTTCACCAGAAAATATGATGACATACACATACACAATGACTATGAGAGTACCTTTGGACATCTCTCTCACATAAATATTATTGTTAACTTTGCCTTTTATAAATTTCATATCCCTTAAACAACTATCTAATTTGGAATAACAGGCTCTAGGGGTCTATTTCAAACCATACAAAACTTTATTCAATTTTCATACCATGTTTTCATCATTTTCTAACTCAAAAACATCAGGTTGTTCTATATAAACTTCTTCCTCAAGGTCACCATTTAGAAAGGTAGATTTCACATCCATTTGATAAAATTTATAATGTTTGTGTGTTGCCACTTCCATGAACATTCTAATATATTTTGGTATTTTTATTGGTGAAAAAGTTTCTTCAAATTAAATTCCTTACATTTGAGAATATATTTTTCACACCATCCTTGATTTTTTTTTTCTTGATACCTCACCTTTATCATTCATATTATTTCTGAAAACCCACTTTGTGCCAATAACATTTTTATTTGTTGGTCTTGGAACAAGATCCCAAGTGGAGTTCTTCTCAATATGATCAAGTTAGTCATTCATATCTTGTATCCACTCACGCTCAACTAATTTTTCCACTATGTGAGGTTCAATTTGAGAGATAAGTGTAGTTTGATCTTGAACTCTCAATATTCTTCTAGTTTGAAATGGATCTTATTGACTGCTAATGATGTTTTCAGTTTCAACTTGATTCTTCAATTTGATGTACCATTTTCTCTTATTTCCATTAGCTTTATCTTCATCACTGGTTTGTTTAGAATCACTATAAGTAGTGTTTTTCTCTTTCTCAGTAACTACAACATTCTTCTATTCCATTTGTATACTATTTTTTATTGAATCTTATGGATATGTATCAACTAAGATATATGATTTGTTATTATTTTCAATAATTTTTACATCACTACAGTCAACTAGCTTGTGTTTCCATTTGTTCCAACATCTGTATTCACTTCCATTATATAGATAGCCCATGAAAATTTATTCCCCGTCTTTTTCTTCAAATTTTCCCAGATTGATGTTCTTGATCTTTATAATGGAATGACTTCCAAAAACTTTAATGTATTTAACCATTGTATTTTTCTTATACCACATTTCATATTCTATATTTTGTGTTTCGGGTATTAGTAAACACTTTTTTTGTATATGTATGGAAATACATACATATTCTCTCGATAAGTACTTCGAGATGTTGTGTTTTGCTAACATAGACCTCCCCATCTCTACTATGCTTTAGTTCTTACTTTCAGCTTCCCCATTTTGATGTGTATTATATGGTGTTCTATACTGATGCATGATTCCATGTTTGGAAATATAACTTTCAAAAGAATCATATGTAAACTCCTTACCATTATCTGATCTCAGTTTCTTGATATAGAGACCCATCTCCTTCTCATCTTGCCTTCTAAAAAAACATTTTAATTTTCTCTAACTTGTGTTTGATAAACATGACAATAGTCAATAGATTATATCCATCAATGTAATGAAATACATATCACCTCATTGGACCACATAAGTCGGTATGAATAAGTTCAAGGGTTCAAGAAGATATAATATCTACTCCTTTGTGTGAAATTTGAGCCAATTTCCCTTTTTGACAGGTTTCACAGATTTCATCTTTGTCACTCTTTAGATTTAGAAAATATCTCACAATATAATGCTTCAAAATTTTACTTATACTCCTTTAACCAATATGTCCAAGCCTTATATGTCATAAGTTATTTTCATCTTGGGAACTCAAGTAACATGAACTAGTATAATCACCAATTTGAAATAGATTAATATTGGTTCATTTTCCTTTAGTGATAAGTCTTCCATCCTTTGTGATTTTGATGATACAGACGCTAATAAAATTGTGTTTTATCCCTTCAACAAATAACACGTTATTAGAATTCAGATTTTGGGGTTCAATATCTACTTTTCCAACTCCCTTAATTTTTAGGTAACAATCATTTCCAAATTTTACTACTGCTCCTTCATGATTCTCAATGTTGCTCAGAATTTTTGTGTCACCAATCATGTGTTATGAACATCCACTATCAAGAATACATGAATTGGTTCATCTACCATATTTCAAAGAAACTATAACAAAACATGATTTTTATTCATTCATTTTTCAACTACCTTTCCTTTCTCAACATTGGATCTTTGTTCAGGAAGACTAATCATGCACTTTTTAGCAATATGGCCTTACTAATCACATTTGACACACATTTATTTTAAATGGTCATTTTTTTTGTTGGTGGATAAGATGGATTCCTGGTAACTGCTTCCTTACTTTGAAAATTTTCTCTACTTTTGTCACAATAGCTCCTCCTTGGTTCTTGTCTCATCTATGGTAGGTACATGTTATACCAACATAAGTATGCATTGTACCCAAACAGTCCACAACACCAGCATTATCCTCTTAACCTTGATCTTTCCAACTGATAATATCCTTGTCTTGAAAATTGTTGATGTTGTATTTCCATATACATAGATTATCTCTTCTCTGGGGGAAAGAATCTTCTTTAAGAATTTATTTCTTCCTTTGAATTATAAGAGGATTTATCACTAGTCTTCATGCTCCATACTTTTCCGGGATTTATTTTTTGGACCTACATTGTTATAGATAACAAATTTATTTTTAAATTCATAGAGTACTAAATTAACATGCTTCATTGAACCTCTCTTTTCACCAGTTCATGACGATTCTTCCTTGAACTCAAAAGCCTTGTTAAAATATTCTCCAATCCTTTTCAAGCTATTCCATGCTTCAAGACATTTGGAATGATCCTTACATTATTCTTTTCTTTGAGGGAAGGTTTTTCTTTAATATCTTTTACTAACTTTTCCATTTTAGTCACTTTCAGTTTGTGTCTTTTGATTTCTTCAATGTAGAGAATCTATTTCTTTACACATTATTCATTTCCCTCAACTATATTTTCTTTTTTTATTTCAATAATAATCTCTTTTACTTATTAAGATTTGTGTTTTGATCAATACAGGCTTCTAATTCATTCTTCAAAATGTGACCTATCTCTGTTCATTTACTTTCATCATCCTCACTTCCAAAGGTGTCAAACCATTTTTCTACATGAGCCATTATGTTAGTTTCATATTCTGATTGTCTACTTAAGGGGGAGTCAAATTCCTATTCCTTTCTCACTAAACTTATTATTTTACTTTTAAATAATTTCTTTTTGCTTTCATAAAATTTGGTTGTGCCTTTTGAGCTCTTTCCCTATTTCTTTTTATGTGGTTTCTCATCATCTGTCTCATGTTCTTCAAACTTCCTTTTAGGAAAATTTACATCAAAGTGTTCAATGTCATTATAGTTGTAACACCATGGTGGTAATTTACCTTTTTCCTTAAACCTTCCCTTCTCAAATCATTTTGATACAATATAAATGATTATGTTATAATATCCATCTTTATCTTCATCACCATATTCACTTGATTCTGAAATTTCATCATCTCTGATTTTGAGATTTCTCATGGCCTCAAAAGCCATCTCATCTTTGATCTTCTTCTTGAAGGTTGAGATCTTTTTCAATTCATATGCAATGATAACGGTATGTAATTCATCAAGATTAAGCTCATCTCTATCTTCCAAATATGATACTTTAGGATCAAACCCGTCAGGAAAATTTCTCATCACTTTTTTATGATAGTTGAATCATCCAGCTATTCTCCAAAACCCCAAATATTACTGGAAATTTCATTGACTCTTATGAATTAGTCATCAATGTTTTCTTCTTCTCCCATCTTGATATCTTCAAATTTTTTCCTCCAATTTTTCAATTTGGCCTCCTTGATTTTCATGTTTCCTTCATAACTGCTTTCCAATTTATTCCAAATTTCCTTGGAAATTTTTAGTCCCGTAACCTTTATGAAAACTTTTTCTAAAAGAGACATCAAAATAGAAATTTTAGATTTCCATCAACTTCCATATTTCCCTTATCGCTAAGAGTCGTAGGATCATCTTCAGGTATAGGTGGGAATCTTACAATTACTACATCCTTAACTTCAAGACCAAGAGATAGATGATAGGATAACATCCTATTCTTCCAACTATGATAATTCTTTCCATTGAAAGTAGGAACACCCCTATTATCGATAGAATTCAAATTATCTATCTTCAGTACTTAGTGGATCCTAATAGAGGGAACCTGCCTCTGATACTAATTTAAGTGCCTAGGGAGATGTTGCACCACTGAGAAGGGGGGGTTGAATCAGTGGTAATTTTTACAATTTTTATCTCTTTTGAAATTAACCTTTGTTGACCTATTATAATCTGATCCACTCTTATGATTGCCCAACCTCTCCTAGATTTAGTAAAAATAAATAGCATTAAAAGAAAATATTTTTACAAGGTTCGGTCTCAAAGTGAGCATACTCCCTATTTTGATTAGTTAGACACCCCAATCATAGATTCTCCACAATAATCACAAGAGGTTACAACAAAAAATTCTTCAACATCATTGAATCACATTATGCTTTCCAAGGTCCCACTAGAACAATAGTTTTTCACTGACTGAAACAAAAATGAACGCCAACAACATAAGAAATACCACTTCTGAATGTTTTCTTCTACCATAACTATTGATGAAGATCTTTATTTTGAGCCTTTAAGATAATTTGATTAGAAAATGCTCACTTTATCAAGATTCCTACCAAGAACTACATTCGGTCTTATACATTTTATTATTTCTCACTATCTTGAAAACTTATCACAAATCAAATGCACTTTATTTGATAAGTGATATTTATTTTTATGTGCTCTTTCATTAACTTTACTTTCATTGTATTGTGATATTTATCCACAATACCGCTTGCACTGTCTGTCCACTCCATGCAAGAATTCATTGCCTAATGCGAAGCGCATGACCTCTCAAGGGTTATGTGATCGCATGATCATAAATGGGTCATGCAAAACACCAATGTTGTATTCATTGTATCTCATAGTAACCATTACTCCTTCACATAATCAGGTAGCCTTTGGGTGAGTCTCTTCATGTCTTCACGTGATCAAAGCATGCATGACCATGCATGACCATTTTTGCAGTAACTCCTTCACATAACCACTAAGCGGGATTCATGAGATCACTTTCATTTTATTAAGAGTTTTTTCATAAATTCTACTCAAATTCCTTCATATAAACCAGTGCTTATATATGGGTTTCTTCAAAAACCTTCACACGACACAGGTTGTGTCTGCGGTGTCTCCTCCTTTGCTTCACATAACCAAGAAGGTTGTCTATGGATTTTTCCTTCTTTCATGTGATCAATGTATACAGGATCACATGAGATACTTATTTCCTTCACAAAACCAAAGTGGTTCACGGAATCTCCTTCACGGGATTGGATCACGTTGGTACTTTGTTTTAGATACAAGAGTTATCTCAATCAATATATCAAGGTTTCAACAACAACTCTCGGTCGAGCCTCAATTTTTATTAATGAGGATACACCACCTATCCTATTATTTCCATTCCATGTTGAGGACCCATTAAATGCTCCTGAGGATCTCAAGATCCCATTTATTTTGAATAGTCAAAAACCATGGCTTCTCCATGTGTTGTTGAGGTGATCATGAAAATTGTGTGATTACTTTGCATGATCACTTCATTGATCATGTGACACCCCTGTTGATTGTCATTTGTTCATGTGGTGGCCTCTCATTGGACAATCGCTTGATAATTAGAAGATAATCCTGAATAATTCATGTTAAAATATCTGTAAAGATGGAGGGTTCATGCGATCGAAGATTCACTCTTCTCCATGTGATGTCTTCATGATTTTCTCCCCATTCGGGTGATCCATAGGACATCATGTGATGTCACTGAGGATTGTCTTGTGATTCATTCATGTGACGTCAGTGGTTCTTGCTATGACTTCATGAAACAAGTCGATTATCCTCAGCCAACTCAAGTTCTTCGAATCATGACATGCATGAAATACATAGAATGCATGCATGTTCTCAGTACGATCGAGCATGTATCATTGTCTTGACTTGATAACATGTGGTGCCTGGTTGTCTCGAGCTCACACAGACAGAGGCCTCATCGAGAGGTAGGAGATGACGGCGCTGGTTTAAACCGACGGGTTGTTGGATATCAAACGGCCTAGATTGATCCCATCCAATGACCCGTGTTATATCTGTTATTTTAATGGTGGAGGAACAGTAACGCAAGGTTCGCATCCCACATCGAACTCGCCATTTGTCTTTTCCATGCTTTATAAGAAAATTAGTGTTCGCTTATCATTCCAGCTGGCTACAGGGGATCAACACCCATCACACCATTCACACCACGGACTTCAGGCCCAACCTATGCACCTTCTGTGTAACGGCCCAGTCTAGCCCACGATCATGATATTGTTCGCTTTGGGCCTAGCCCGAACGGTTTTGTTTTCCCTAGGCTCTGGCCCTCAATCACCCCCCAGAAAAAGGTCTCATGATGGAAGAGGTATCCACACCACCTTATAAAGGGGTGTTTCATGCTCCTCCTCCTTCGATGTGGGATTTCCATAACCCACCCCCTAGAAGGGCCCAGCGTCCTCACTAGCACATCAAATGGACACTGGATCTGATAACATTTGTAATGACCCACCTCACCGGGCCATGAACCTTGTCATCTGACCCCATGGGTCTCCTGTAATACCTTGGTTGCCTTCCTAGCACACCATAGGCTATTACTCACTAGGGTCGCTTATCAGACTAATGATTATCCCCACATGCCAGCATGATTAACTGCGGAGTTCTAATCAGATACGTTGAGCAGGAGAACTCAGATTCAGGCAGTTTAGGAGGCCAGTAGTGAGTGGAAGCTGATGGCTCTGTTCACTAAGATGTATCTGGAGGTGCACGGCAGACTGGGATAGACTTACCTATCTTCTGTAGCGGTTACCTCTACGCTAATTGATCGGGTACAGATGCCTAGCTATCAGACTCAGAAGGATTAGTCCTGCGGGAGAGTGTGTCAGGAGAGGACCCTCTTCCTGGATGGATAGTGGTCGAGGATTAGATCTTGCATTTCCAGGGATGTGTATGGGTTCCATAAGACATACGCAAGGAGATGATGTGGGATTTTCATTCCTCAGTTTGGGCAGTTCATCCTGGCGTCACCAAGATGTATCGGGATCTTCATCGCCAGTATTGGTGGCCAGGTATGAAGAGAGATGTTGCTGGTTTCGTCATGAGATGTTCTACTTGTCAGCAGGTGAAGGCGAAACATCAATGACTAGTGGGCCTTTTACAGCAATTACCCATTCCGGAGTGGAAGTGGAACGACGTCGCGATGGATTTAGTGACAGGGTTACCAAGGTCACCTCGAGGGAACGACACTATTTGGGTTGTCGTCGACAGGCTTATGAAGGTTGCTCACTTCTTTCCGATCAAGGAGACCTTAAGTGTTGATGATCTGGGACGGTTGTACATCCGAGAGATTGTACGTCTGCACGGAATTCCACACTCCATCATCTCAGATAGGGATACGCGCTTTACTTCTCAGTTTTGGCAGGGACTTCAGAAGGATTTGGGTACACAGGTACTTTTGAGTACAGCATACCATCCCCAGATAGATGGCCAGTCCGAGCGTACAATCCAGGTGCTTGAGTATATGATCCGAGCTTTCATTCTAGACTTTGGAGGTTCTTGGCAGAAGCATATTCCTTTGGTGTAGTTCGCCTACAACAACAATTTTCAGGCGACTATTCAGATGGCACCTTACAAGGCTTTGTACGGTAGGCCATGCTGATCACCCTTATACTGGCTGGAGGCAAGAGAGGCAGCTTTGTTGGGACCTCATCTTGTTCAGGAGACCTCAGAGCAGATAGAGTTGATTCGGAAGAGGATGACTACAGCACAGTCTCGACAGAAGTCTTATACTGATCAGTGGAGATGACCTCTGGAGTTCGAGGGTGGGGATCGGGTTTTCCTATGTGTCACACCGAGGTTGGGACACAAGAGGATTCGGAGACAGGGTAAACTTTCACTGCAGTATGTCGGGCCGTTTGAGGTATTGGAGAGAGTTGGGCCGGTTGCCTATCGGTTGCAGTTACCTCAGAGGTATCGGGCCATGCACGACGTCTTTCACATCTCTCAACTCTGACGTTACTTTTCAGACCCGTCTCATGTCTTTCAGCCCGAGGAGTTTGAGCTCGAAGTGGATGCATCGTTTGAGGAGCATCCTATCCGGATTGTCGATCGTAGTACGAAGGTTCTCCGTGGGTGGTTTGTTCCTCTAGTACGGGTGCTATGGCAGCACGGACGAGTACAGGACGAGACCTGGGAAATGGAGGCTGATGTACGATCGCAGTGGACAAAGCTGTTCGGGGTTTCCTCTTCCATGCCTCGTCAGGGAAATTTGGGGATGAATTTCTTTAAGGGGGAAGTTTTTAAGAACCCGGATCTTTGTTTGAGGTATGTCTTTCCTTTTTCGGAAGTTTTTGAGAAAAATGGAGTTTCTTGAAATTTTTGAAGTACATGTCGTGTACTTTCTGAGTACACGCCGTGTACTCTTTTCCGGCTCGAAGCCGTGTGCTAGTCGTGCCCGGTCCACACACACGGGGTATAGGGGTGACGTGAAGGCTGCTTAAAGCAGAGTACGGAAAAACCTAGTACACGCCGTGTACTCTAAAATTACACGTTGTGTACTTTATTTTTTTCATTAAACGAACCGGGGTCGCGCCTAATCGAGGAAAACGTCTTCTTCTCCAGCTTCTTCGTCCGAGAGAGACCCGTATGGCCGTGGATCTTCTCTGAGCCACTGTTCCTCCGTCCGTTATCCATTTCGATCACCATCGATTGCGTTGGAACTACAGCGGTGAGTCCTCCCTTCTCCTAGAGACTTGTTTACCAATTCCTTTTCTTTCTCAAGTTATTGTCGGTTGAACTTTTTGTGCATTTTCGTAGATCTTCGCCGTTCTAAGGAGAATCAATCTGCATGGCTCAAGTATTTTGATCTCCTAGCATCCAGGTAGGTGGTTTGTGCCTTTCTGTAGGAAGTCTGTGAATATTTTGTGCAAATTCCACCAATTACCTTGAACGGGGAATTGTGGGTTTCCTGTTTTTCCCCTGTTGTTTGACTGCTTTGCTTGATTGCTTGAGTAGAGATAAATGCTTGTAAATTTGGATAATTTATATTGTGTTCATGTTCCTTGCCTTGCATGTTTTTCTTATTAGGTGTTTGCCAGTTGTCATACCTAGTTGTAGGATTGTGGGGCCGTTGTACTGTTATGTTGTTGTGCCTTAGAATGATAGCCAAGTAGTTCTTGAGATTTACTTGGTCCGATACACGCGTGCTGAACATGTTATTTCACACAGGACTGTGAGAACCTAGTGTAGTAGACCATAGGGAGAATGGATGTAAGGGCTTCTCCAGAGTGTCTTTTAATACGATGCGAGACCATAGGGGGAATTGACGATGATTGCTTCCTCAGAGAGTCTGTAGTTCCTCGACGCGGGCCACAGGGGGAATGAGACGTTGAGTGCTTCCCCAGAGAGCCTTTAGTACGATACGAGACTATAGGGGGAATTGACGGTGAGTGCTTCCTCATAGAGTCTACTCTTAGCTGAACCAGAGGGGTGAGACTGTGTGTGCCTCCTAGAGAGTTGCTAGTACTTGTAGGTTGAACCATAGGGGTTAGGTTGTGAGAGCTACCCAGAGGGTTACCTGTTTTCTACTTGTTGTTGGTTGTTTACTTGTGTACTTTATATGCTAGAATTGTAGATTGTAGTTACTGTGTGCTTTTCTGTTTACTGTTCCTTGTACTTTTACTTTCCTTGTATTCATTGACTGTTAGGCATAGATCTTTGGGTGATTTCCTACTGGGATTGTATCTCACACCCTGTTTGGGCCATGCTTTTGGGCCCAAGCAGACTTTGTTGTTGCAGATATAGATAAGGGCAAGCGCCCTTCGACTTCTGGTACTTGATTGCTTAGAGATGGAGAGCAAGGGACCAAGCTTAGGCTTGTGATGCTGCAGGAGTTGCTGTTATTTTAGTACTTTGTTTTTACTTGTATTTCAGCACGTTGTTGTGTTGCTGCATTCCTTAGATACTTGTACCTACTGCATCATTATCATCATTACTATATATTCATTGCTTCCGCTGTTTGGTTTCTGTCATTAGTCAGATAACCCGTTCGGGCACGTGGGTGGACCATGTGGTGGGCCTGATGTTACTAATATTTTCATGACTTATTATATTCCTCCTTTACTTATTTTATATGAAATGTGCATAATTTGTGTGAAATATTAATGTTTTAATATTAAGTATAATATTTGAGCATTTTTAAAATTAGTCCAATTGAGTCAGTTTAATTTTTTACTTATAACTGTCACTATACTAATCCAAATTGTGTGGTTCTTGTTTTGTAGTATTCTTATTTCAATATACAACATTTCATTAGAAGGAACCATGATCCAATTCTGCCATTTGAAGGGTCATATGGTCCTCACAAACAAGCCCAAATAATCTCTGAACAAACTGGACCAGCCTTGAAGATTGATTTACTGGGTTCAATCCAGAAGTCCAAAAACCTTAAATCTCCACCATAATTCGGGGGACACTAAATGTCATCTTGGATAAAAATTTCAAGGCCCAACTCCAAATAAAAGGGTCCCAACATATGCTTTGAAGTCCATCCCACCATTCTGGCCGAGAATTAAAATCAGTATAGTATGCATGACATATCTCCTTATGTAAGCATCCAATAAAGCTGAGATTTTGCAGTGGGAAAGAGGAGATATAGGAGGCAGACTTTGTTGAATAAACCATTCGGATTTGAAGGCATATTCATATTCAAAAACCCTTTCACATTATGGACTTCAAAAAGACTGGATTGAAATAGACATTTTAACTTTGTTTAATCAACCGGCCATAACTTTTGATCCGTAAGTCCAGATGACTCCAAATTTTGAGATTAGTCGGCCAACATTATTTTCTACAACTTTGAAGAAGGAGATATTTGAAGATTCGGATGTCTGAATAGCCAAATTGTCTATGAAAGTGGAGGGACAGATTGGGAATGCAAACAGTCCACTCCTTGGGCTATAAATACTCTCCCCTTCTCTCCTTGAGAGGGGTTGGCATTTCAGAAGAGAGGATATCATATTGTCATGACCAAAGCCTTGACAAAGGCTTGGGAGGACCTTCCATACTCAATTTTTCACTTGAGATACCTTTCCTCCTCTCTTTGTTTTCACTTACTTTTGTGTTCTTCATTTTTGTAATCTTGTAATTCTCTTTCTTTGTAATTCTGTTTTAATGCAAGTTACTTCTTAAATATATCTTATTATCATACACATTCTGTAGTTTAACATTTATGTTCTTAAAATAGTTTAAATTCAGTTCAATACCCTTCCCTTCTTTTGCTTCCTCATTCAATCGAAAATCCATTTTTAATTATCATCATCGTTCGTGTGTGTGTGTCAACGTAGCACTCTTTTCTAATCCCTTTTTTTTCTTCTATTCTTAATTTATCATCATAATTATTTTAACCAGAATATTAAACATCCAAATGTCTGAGTAAATCTCTCATTGGGGTGAGTTATAATTCGGGGATGTTAAGTGATTGAGAGTTTTGCTCGATGAGTATTCTTTAAATTAATATTGTGTATGTTAAACTTAATATGCCATGGATTAATGATATGTTTTGTTTAACGAGTGGTTTCCATGGATTATTGGAACCATAAATACACTACCATAAATAAGTTTTGATTGAGATTATAACCCTAAGTTAAGTTAAGGCTTGGATTAAAGCCTTCACACTTAGGAATTCCAATCAACGTCAACTTATGACATGGGTGTTAATTTAATGCAATACAAAGTAAGGCTCAAGGATATCACATGCTTAACTCCCCAATGATGAACTCACCCCAATCTTTATCAATTTGGTAAATCAAACATCATCCATAAATCATTTCAATTAAGCTCTGCAAACAAACCCCCCTAATCAAAATACAATCAACTAAAAACAATCGACTATTACGAAGTACCATCGCCGAGGATTCGACCTGAGTGCTGCTATGCACATTAGCAGAGCACCGGAACTTTGACCGGTCGATAGGAGACAATCGGCCGTGAATTTCAAATGGCGCCGTTTCCGGGGATGGTGCTTTAAGTAGTCGTTAGTTTCTGGTTATTGTAAAAAAAACCAAAAAAAATACAAAATTTTTAAAAAAAAAAAATTGAAAAAAAATTCACAAAGAAAAACCTGTCTTCTCATAAAAATCATAAACTGAAAAAAATACAAAGAAAAACTCATCTTCCTCTTTCTTCCAAAATCTCTCTGAATGCCCCGTAGCCTTCCAAACAATCCCTCGGATTTGTTTGACCCTGAAATTGAGCGAACATTTCGCCAACTTAGGAGGAACATAAGAGATACTCAAATAATTCAAGAACCAGTCCTCATCCAACCAGTTGAAATCGATATGGCCAATCCTAGGGAACAAACATTGAAAGAACTCACTTTCCCTGATATGAATTACCAACCTCTTGGTATTCAATATCCAAAAATAGAAGCTGATTTCGAACTCAAATCGGGTTTGATTCATCTTCTCCCTCATTTTCACGGGCTAGCCGGTGAGGATCCACATCTTCACCTCAAAGAGTTCCAAGTGGTCTGCTCAACCATGAAACCTCAAGGGGTTTCTGAAGAACAAATCAAGCTTAGAGCTTTCCCCTTTTCCCTAGCAGATTCTGCCAAGTCTTGGCTCTACTACCTCCCACCTGGTTCCATAAACTCATGGGTTGACATGAAGAGACTTTTCCTTGAGAAGTTCTTTCCCGCTTCCCGAACAGCTTCTATCCGAAAGGAAATAAGCGGCATCTGTCAATTCCCTAATGAATCACTCCATGAGTATTGGGAGAGGTTCAAAAAGCTTGTGGCAACTTGTCCACACCATCAAATCCCTGACCAACTCCTGATCCAATACTTCTATGAGGGGTTATTGGCTATGGAGCGAACTCTCATTGATGCCGCAAGTGGCAGTGCTCTTGTTGACAAAACTCCTGCAGCTGCAAGAGATCTCATAAGTAACATGGCTGCAAACACGCAGCAATTCCATACTCGAGCACATGCTCAAGTGAAACAAGCCCAAGAGAATCAATCCATAGAGCCCAACAAGATGACTGAGTGGATGAGTGAACTTACAGGTCTTGTGCGTCAACTAGCGGTGGCTACCAAAGCCCCAACCTCATCTTCTCCACAGTCACTATTCCCTGGACCTATCAAGAATTGTGGAATCTGCAACTCTCCATCTCATCTGAATGACACATTTCCACAACTTCAAGATGATCCATCTAATTCATCTAGTCCAATGGAGCTCAATGCGGCATATGCTCAGCGAAACTTCAACCCTCAATAATCAGGTCAGTTTGTTAGAAACTTCAACCAACCCCACTCTGAGCCCTTCTCTTCTACCTTTAACCCACCTCTGAGGTATGGTAATCCCATTTCTCATCCTCCTCAATTCCCTCCTCAAAACCTAAACCAATTCCAATATGGTCAAGGTGGTGGTAACTTCCATCAACCTTATCCTCTTGTTCCTCAACCCCAAAGGAACAATCCTCCTCCTGGATTCCACTATCCTAACGAGCCTTCCCAATTCCCCACCCAACACAATCGCTTTCCCAAGAACCAAAATCAAGGCCAACCCAATTTGGGACAAGCCTCTTCTTCTAAACAACCATGGGAAAGTGATGTAGAGGATCTTGCTTCCTTCACCCGTTCTAGCCTCAAGAACATTGAAACCCAAATAGGTCAACTTGCATCCCACTTGAGCCAGAAACAACCATCCAATTCATCCCAACTCTCATCTCAACCATTACCCAACCCTAAGGGTAATGTAAGTGCAATTGCACTTAGATCGGGAAAGAAAATTGCTATGCCCCATGCTGATTCCTCTACCTCCCCTTTCGATGTAGAAAATGAAAAGAACAAAAAGCTGGAAAAGGAACTTGAATCCACTCCTTCACCTCCTTCCATTCCTCTAAGGAATCCAATTCCTTTTCCACAAGCCATCTCCAAGCCTAAGAAGTCCTTTGAACCTGATCCTGAAATGCTTGACATGTTTAGACGTGTTGAAGTGAACATCCCCCTCTTAGATGCCATCAAACAAATCCCTAAGTATGCCAAGTTTCTTAAGGAATTGTGCACCCATAAGAGGCAACTTAGGAACATTGAAAATGTTTCAACCCAACAGTTCATTCCCATGAAGTGCAAAGATCCAGGGACCTTCACGGTTCCATGTCAAATAGGGAGTTCCAACTTTGATGATGCACTCATAGACCTTGGAGCCTCAATAAATGTCATGCCCAAATCCATTTTCTCCAACCTTGGTCTAGGTCCCTTGCACCCAACGGGTGTTGTCATTCAATTAGCCAATTGAAGCACTACCAGTCCTGAGGGAATAATTGAGGATGTCCTTGTCCGAGTCAATGATCTTATCTTCCCTGCTGATTTCTATGTCCTTGACATGGAAGGTGAGACGAACTATTCTCGATCTCCCCTAATTCTAGGAAGACCATTCCTCATGACTACGAGAACCAAGATTGATGTCCATTTAGGCATCTTATCCATGGAATTCAGTGACCAACTGGTCAAGTTCAACATTTTCCAAGCCATGCGATACCCATCTGAGGATCACTCTGCATTCTCAATCAATGCTTTTGAGGACACTTCTAAGATTCAATCGAACCCCAATCCACCATGTTCTTCATGTACTAATGATAAAGGATCTTGTGAAATCTGCACCATGATTAGCAAAGTCATAAATGGTGAAGTTGATGTGGACCTCTCATTCATAGACTCCATCAATCTAGAGGAACTTGAAAACTCTCTTGAATCCCACATCAACTTTGATCTCTACTGCTCCACCTTGGACAGTGTTGAGGAAAATGATCCAAACCCATCTGGAATCCCTTCTCCTGCTCCTAACTTGTCTAGCTCTCAAATCAAGGATGAAACTGATCTAAAACCACTTCCTTCACACCTCAAGTATGCATTCCTTTTCCATGATCCCTCCTACCCTGTCATTATCTCTGCTTCACTTTCTGAAACTGAGGAGCCCCAACTTGTTCAAGTGTTAGAGGAAAACAAAAATGCCTTAGGTTGGACCCTAGAGGATATTCCAGGAATCAACCCTGCCCTTTGCATGCATCACATCCATCTAGAGGAATCATATAAACCAATTAGGCAACCTCAAAGAAGACTCAATCCACTCATACTTGAGGTAGTTAGGGAAGAGATTACCAAGCTTCTTCAAGCTGGTATTATCTACCCAATTTATGATAGTGAATGGGTTAGTCCAATTCAAGTCGTTCCTAAGAAGGGCGGGATAACAGTTGTTACAAATGAACATGGAGAAGTGGTCACAACTCGAGTGAAAAACAAATGGCGTGTGTGCATCGATTATCGCAAATTGAATGCTGAAACACGAAAAGATCACTACCCACTTCCTTTCCTTGACCAAATTCTTGAGAGATTGGCCGGAAAGTCACACTATTGCTTTCTTGATGGTTACACCGGCTACTTCCAAATTCCAATCGCACCTCAAGACCAAGAAAAGACCACATTCACTTGCCCCTTTGGAACCTATGCCTATAGGCGAATGCCTTTTGGCCTTTGTAATGCTCCTGCAACATTCCAGCGGTGTATGATGAGTATCTTTTCTGAATTCATTGAGAATTGCATGGAGGTCTTCATGGATGACTTTACCATTTTTGGCGAGTCATTTGAATCTTGCTTACATTCACTCTCTTTGGTCCTTCAAAAGTGTGTCAAGTGCAACCTTGTGCTGAATTTTGAAAAATGTCACTTCATGGTTTCAAATGGGATTGTTCTAGGGCACATAATTTCTCAAGAGGGTATCCAAGTTGATCCAGCCAAAATTGAGGTGATCCAATCACTTCCTGAACCCAAATCAGTTCGAGACATTCGGTCCTTCCTTGGTCATGACGGTTTCTATCGGCAATTCATTCATAACTTCAGCAAGATTTCCCTCTCACTCACTCGTTTACTTCAAAATGATGTCACATTCAATTTTGATGAGGCTTGCAAGAGAGCCTTCATTGAACTCAAATCTGCTCTCACATCTGCTCCAATAATCCAACCCCCAGATTGGTCCTTACCATTTGAATTGATGTGTGATGCTTTTGATAGGGCCATTGGGGCTGTTCTTGGTCAAAGAAGAGAAAACATTCCTCATGTCATATTTTATGCCTCAAAAACATTGGATGAAACTCAATCACACTACACTGTGACTGAAAAAGAACTTTTAGCTGTGGTTTTTGCCTTGGATAAATTCTGGCCCTATCTCTTAGGTGCCAAAATCATCATCTTCACGGACCACTCAGCATTAAAGTTCTTACTTAAGAAAAGTGATTCCAAACCAAGGCTAATAAGATGGATTTTAATGCTCCAAGAGTTTGACCTTGTGATAAAAGATAAACCTGGAAAAGAAAACCCTGTGGCTGACCACCTGAGTAGAATTTCTAATTCTTCTCATTCTGAAATAATTGATCCTGAATTTCCAACTAAACACCTCTCATCTCTCACTCCAAAGTTACCATGGTATGCCCCAATTGTCAATTACTTGGTTTCTGGTGTTTTCCCTGAATATTTTTCAAAAGAACAAAAAGAAAAGATGAAAAGTGATTCAAAGCATTATTTTTGGGAAGATAATAAACTTTGGAAAACTGGGGCTAACATGGTAATTAGGAGATGTGTTGATGAAACTGTACAATCCTCCATCTTGGACTTCTTCCACTCAATGCCTGGAGGTGGCCACTTTGGACCACAAAGGACTTCTCGAAAGGTCCTAGATTCTGGATTCTTTTGGCCTTCACTCTTCAAGGACTCACACGAGTTCTGTCAATCATGTCCCACTTGCCAAAAGTTTGGCACAATTTCCAAAAGAAACGAAATGCCACAAAAGCCATTAATCTTCTGTGAGATTTTCGATGTTTGGGGCATCAATTTCATTGGACCTTTTCCCCCTTCCAATGGATTATCTTACATTCTCCTTGCTGTTGACTATGTTTCTAGGTGGGTCGAGGCCAAACCCACTAGGAAAGATGATGCTCAAACTGTGAGTGAGTTCCTCAAAACCCATATCTTCCATCGATTCGGAACACCACGTGCTTTGATAAGTGACTTAGGAACTCATTTCTGTAATAGAACCATGGAGTCACTTTTGAAAAAGAATGGGGTTGTACATAAAACATCCACTGCATATCACCCTCAAACAAATGGAATGGCTGAACTTTCTAATAGAGAAGTGAAAAGAGTGCTTGAAATAATTGTTAAGCCCACAAGAAAAGACTGGCCCGATAGACTTGGTGAAGCACTTTGGGCCTATCGAAAAGCCTATAAGACACCCATTGGGATGTCTCCATTTAGGATAGTCTTTAGTAAAGCCTGTCATTTACCAATTGAAATCCAACATAAGTCATTTTGGGCTGTCAAAACATGTAATTTTGATTGTGAAAAATTTGGTGAAGAAAGATTGTTGCAGTTGACTGAATTGGAGGAACTTCGACTCGATTCATATGAGAACTCCATTCTCTACAAAGAAAAGTCAAAGTCACTCCATGACAAGCACATTCTTCGAAAGGTATTTCATGAAGGTGAAAAGGTAATGCTCTTAAATTATCAATTTCGACTTCACCCAGGTAAGCTCAATTCTCGTTGGGATGGACCTTTTATTATTACTAATGTTTACCCATTTGGTGCAGTGCAAGTCCAAGACCCTTCTTCAAAAAGAACATTCACGGTAAATGGACACCGGTTAAAGCATCACCATGAGAGGCCATTCACTTCAGGTTCCACATCCACTTCCATTGACCCACCACTAGATGGAAATGGCGACCCACCAAATCCAAACCAGGTGGCACCTCTTTCCCTTTAACTCTCTCTCTCTCAATCTCTCTTCCCTCTCTTCTTCTCTCTATTTCTTCTTCTTCCTCTCTCCCTCTCATTTTTTTACAACATTCTTCCACAACCTTTTTTCTATTTTCTCTTTTGTGTGGATGTGTCATTAAAAATAAAATAATTAAAAAAAATGAAAATTAAAAAAAAGGGGGTGTCATAATTACTCATCATCCAATATTGAAATTCTGTCCAAGCATTTTGGGGAGTCAAAAGGCTTGTTTTAAACTCAAATATATTGAATTTTTATCTCAAACTTGGGTAAACAATTTTGTGTCAATAACAAACATTTTGAATGAACAATTTTTGGTGGAAAATGATTCTCCCCTACCGTGAGGAATAACATTAGCCTTCATGCCAAGGTCATCTATGGCCATATTTTTCATTGTGTGTCTTCACCACTGATTGTGAGTCTTGAGTTTGTGGACCTTCGAGCTGAATTTCCATCTTTTGTGTGCATTAATATGATAGAGGCATTTTCTAAGCCACATGAGAATCAGAATAGCCAAATAGCCTCCCGTTACCCTTACATTGATCCTACTTTTGAAATCCCCTTTGAGCCTATGAAAACCTTTCTTTTGATAGCCACATTACAAGCCTAATACCTTGTCCCACCCAACATCTTCATGGATTTTCATTGTACAATTTATTGAAATTTAAGTGTGGGGGGGGAATGGACTTCATTTTTGGGCGTACTTTCATTGATTTCCAATGTGTCATCATATGCTTGAGGGAAGGCATCCATTCCAGTGTGGGGGAGAGGTTGTAATTCTGTGAGCTTTGGGGTGTATATGTGTAATTTTCATTTGTACAAAAGTCATTGAAAAGTGTTCAAAAAAAATGAAAAAAAATTATATTAAAAAAAATGAAAAAAAAGGAATGGGTTGTGTCTTGGGTGGGTCAAAAATCATTCATCATCAACCTTTGATCGTGTTATAACTACTAAAATTAGTTCCATGAGAAGATCAAACATGGGTTGGGAGATGACTGTGAGACTTGTTTCAAGCACAACTTTCGAAAAAAAGAGCAAAAAAGAAAAAGAAAAAGAACACTTGAATCATCTTGTATTGTGTCATTATTGGAAGTCTTCCATGTTGTACATATTCCATCATCTCACCCTATTCCATTTTCTATCTCCCTCACTTTTCATTCATCACACATTCATTCCCTTGTAAATATGTGTTTCTATTTCCTTTCAAATCAAATTTCAAAAAAAATGTGCATTGATTTTTCCATGTTGGTGTTTTTAACCCCTCTTTTCCTTTGGACATTATATACCTACAGTCCCATAGCCACTGAAAAACCCATTAAAAGACCTCTTGATTCTTGTACACATTAGATTTGGGAATGGAAGCTGAGAGCTCTTACAAACTCTTGATTTTCACTTTTTGTTGGTGAATGAGTGAACCTCCTAAAATACATTTTTATCATCTTGAGAGGAGTAAGTTTTGAGTGCCTACATTTTCCAATTCAAACCTTGAACATGAAAAAATGAATTGTTTTTGATGCATTATTGTGAACAAAATTTGTGATGGAATTCAATATGGATGAGTGAAATAGTCTAAACCTCCCCTGATTGGAGAAAACAAAATTTTAATATTTGTTGGTGAGTGAAAATGATTTTGTCATGTTTTTATATTTGTTGCACATGAGGACATGTGCAAATCTAAGTGTGGGGGAGTTTATGTTAATAATATTTTCATGACTTATTATATTCCCACTTTACTTATTTTATATGAAATGTGCATAATTTGTGTGAAATATTAATGTTTTAATATTAAGTATAATATTTGAGCATTTTTAAAAGTAGTCCAATTGAGTCAGTTTAATGTTTTACTTATAACTGTCACTATACTG
Source organism: Viscum album (assembly GCA_963277665.1). Taxonomy (NCBI): domain Eukaryota; kingdom Viridiplantae; phylum Streptophyta; class Magnoliopsida; order Santalales; family Viscaceae; genus Viscum; species Viscum album. Next base: position 325,826,425 of record OY728127.1, read on the forward strand.
ATCCAAATTGTGTGGTTCTTGTTTTGTAGGATTCTTATTTCAATATACAACATTTCATTATAAGGAACCATGATCCAATTCTGCCATTTGAAGGGTCATATGGTCCTCACAAACAAGACCAAAGAATCTCTGAACAAACTGGACCAGCCTTGAATATTGATTTACTGGGTTCAATCCAGAAGTCCAAAAACCTTAAATCTCCACCATAATTCGGGGGACACTACATGTCATCTTGGATAAAAATTTCAAGGCCCAACTCCAAATAAAAGGGGCCCAACATATGCTTTGAAGTCCAGCCCACCATTCTGGCCGAGAATTAAAATCAGTATAGTATGTATGACATCTCCTGATGTAAGCATCCAATCGAGCTGAGATTTTGCAGTGGGAAAGAGGAGATATAGGAGGACGACTTTGTTGAAGAAACCATTCGGATTTGAAGGCATCTTCATATTCAAAAACCCTTTCACATTATGGACTTCAAAAATACTGGATTGAAATGGACAGTTTAACTTTGTTTAATAAAACGGCCATAACTTTTGATCCGTAAGTCCAAATGACTCCAAATTTTGAGATTAGTCGGCCAACATTATTGTCTACAACTTTGAAGAAGGATATATTTGAAGATTAGGATGTCTGAATAGCCAAATTGGCTATGCAAGTGGAGGGACATATTGGGAATGCAAACAGTCCACTCCTTGGGCTATAAATACTCTCCCCTTCTCTCCTTGAGAGGGGTTGGCATTTCAGAAGAGAGGATATCATATTGGCACGACCAAAGACTTTCCAAAGGCTTGGGAGGACCTGCCATACTCAAGTTTTCACTTGAGAGACCTTTCCTCCTCTCTTTGTTTTCACTTACTTTTGTGTTCTTCATTTTTGTAATCTTGTAATTCTCTTTCTTTGTAATTCTGTTTTAATGCAAGTTACTTCTTAAATATCTCTTATTCTCATACACCTTCTGTAGTTTAACATTTATGTTCTTAAAATAGTTTAAATTCAGTTCAATCCCCTTCCCTTCTTTTGCTTCCTCATTCAATCGAAAATCCATTTTTAATTATCATCATCGTTCGTGTGTGTGTGTCAACGTACCACTCTTTTCTAATCCCTTTCTTTTTCTTCTATTCTTAATTTATCATCATAATTATTTTAACCAGAATATTAAACATCCAAATGGCTGAGTAAATCTCTAATTGGGGTGAGTTATAATTCGGGGATGTTAAGTGATTGAGAGTTTTGCTCGATGAGTATTCTTTAAATTAATATTGTGTATGTTAAACTTAATATGTCATGGATTAATGATATGTTTTGTTTAACGAGTGGTTTCCATGGATTATTGGAACCATAAATACACTACCATAAATAAGTTTTGATTGAGATTATAACCCTAATTTAAGTTAAGGCTTGGATTAAAGCCTTCACACTTAGGAATTCCAATCAACGTCAACTTATGACATGGGTGTTAATTTAATGCAATACAAAGTAAGGCTCAAGGATATCACATGCTTAACTCCCCAATGATGAACTCACCCCAATCTTTATCAATTTGGTAAATCAAACATCATCCATAAATCATTTCAATTAAGCTCTGCAAACAAACCCCCCTAATCAAAATACAATCAACTAAAAACAATCGACTATTACGAAGTACCATCGTCGAGGATTCGACCCGAGTGCTGCTATGCACATTAGCAGAGCACCGGAACTTTGACCGGTCGATAGGCGACAATCGGTCGTGCGTTTCAGGGCCCCATGTGTCTACGGGGCAACTGGGGGGGCCAGGTTCCGACGGCCAGGTTAAGGCGGGGTGTTTGTGTTGTCATTGGGACCTAGTTGTCACAAATGGTATCAGAGCCAATACTCAGCCGGAAGTGCATAGGCACTACCTGGGTTTGAGGCTTGGGGTCCACAACGAGGGTGTTGTGCTTTAAAGGGGTGGATAATGTAACACCCCTGAAAAAGTGAGACTTAAAATGCTAAATGTTACTACTCATGTCAACAAGGTGCACCTTCCTTTTTGGGAGCCTGTCTGATTAGAACTCCACAGTTAAGCGTGTTTGGACTGAAGTAGTGATCAGGATGGGTGACCTCCTAGGAAGTTTCTCAGGGTGTGTGTGAGTGATGACAAAACACACTAGAAATGACATGTGTTGGTCTGTGGTGATAATCATTAGTCTGATAAGTGACCCTAGTGAGTAATAGTCTATGGTGTGCTAGGAAGGCAACCAAGGTATTACAGGAGACCCATGGGGTCAGATGACAAGGTTCATGGCCCGGGGAGGTGGGTCATGACATTCTGGGCACGCTCTCTGCAGGCCTTATACACAGGCCCACCCACACTATGTGGTACCATGCCTGCCCACACTCCTCTGCCACATATGAGCTCACCCAGGTTGGCCCCCTTGGGCGTGGTTGACCTTCGGCTCCCACAGAGCCTTGGTCGAGCCTGGTCTAGCCTGGCTTGTGGGTTGACCATTATTTTTTAATAAGACCACCATTATAAATAATACTTAAAAGTATAAACATGAACTTCAAGCCATTCTCAAATATACCCCTCAAGTACTAAACATTGTGTCCTCCTTGACACATGTCTTTGACATTAAGAATCATCACATTTAAGCGTGACATCCAATGTCATTACATGAAACCATACCAATTTTCCAAATATCACCACTTCATCCACCAACACATATTGACTTATTAACAACAAATGCAACCTAAGCTCAACAAGTGTAAACCTGAGTCCGCACCCCTGCCTACGACATCAGTTATAAATGACATTGAAAATCCCCTCAATGAGGCTACCAGGATTTGAACTCTGGTTTGATGCAAGGTTACAAAGTGACTTTAAATTATTATCATTAATTACATTATTATTAATAATTATTTTAATAACATTATTAATCATCATTAATTTTAATTATTGTTAAATTTGTTAATAATGATGATAATTAAAAACTATAATGATAATAATGATAATAATAATAATTACAAACTGGAATGATTTATTTATACTAGATAAAAGAGATTACAACAACTAAACACGCACAAATCTTGACACCTTAGTGGATCAAGCCTCATCCCTCCTCATAAAGATTGACAAACTCACACTAGACCTATTTTATTACATGTCAATGGACTCTGAAGACATAAAAAGTTGAAGACTCGTAGGCCATGTGGTATGATGTGTTGAAGCACCCTGTTATTGCCACATCCACATGTGTCATGACTAACTTGATGGTGTCGTGATATTTTTCCTATAACCGAGGCTCCACGACATGGTTTCCCTCCTAACATCACCATGCTTAGCATGTCACGGTGGGTTGTGAGTCCACGTGTCATGTGTCGTAGAACTTCCTAAGGGGCACCACCGCACCCATGGAAACGTTGTGGTGCCTCATGTGTCGACCAATCATTGTATGTAGGGCTCCCCAATAGAGTCCACCATGATGAACCAAACCCGAACATGCAATAGAAGATCCTCATGGAGCGCCCTATGGTGCACCTTGTCGCACCCATGGAGCTCCTAGTAGAGCTCCCCACAATGCTCAGGACATCAACCCGGCGTTGCATCGAACCAGGACGCTCATCATCCCACATTGGGAACCCGAGTGGGTGGGGGCAAGTTGAATCACTCGAGAGCGCCCTTCAACTCTTGAGGCATCAACCCACTAACGCCTTCCATCATTAACCACCGCACAGTGCATTGTCGCCCATCATCAATCACCATCCACCGTCCTCCGTGGCATCATGTCGTCATTCTGTCGCTTTCACAACCTTGCTATTTTGGAGTGTGATTGTCTGAAGGTCATGTGGACCAAAAGCCCAAATACATGGTCCGAAATCCTATTTTTTATGAATAATACCGTTGTTACAGTATCTCGCTACAATACCAGCTATAGTACTTGTACTACTATAATGTTATAGTTCCGCTATAGTACCACATAAATTCATCTATATCCGAATTTGAACATGGGTCTGTAATTAGAATCACATTAATAATAATTATTATTATTATTATAATTATTATTATTATTATTATTATTAATTGTATTATTATTATCGATTAAATTATTAATTATATTAATTATGTTATTGATTAACAAATGTTTCAAATAAAAAAATAAAGTATAAATGTTATATGTTGAAACAATAATGTTTAGATCCATTTAAATTATTTTTTGTTTGTTATTTTTACAAAATTTGTTTTACTTTCAATTATTTTCTATGTTAAATCTATGTTTTAAATTTTAATTGTATTGTATTTATAATTTATATTTTATAAAACTTTCAAATTCACTTTAGTGTATAAAACATGTTTTGTGTTAAGAATGATGTTATGTGATTGTTTCCTTTCAACTTATTTATCATTTTATGTTATTTTATATTATAATACACACACTGTCATGACATGATCACTGTTTGTATAAATTGTCCTTAGTTATATTTTATTAGGGGCTAATGTCCACAAAAATATTATAACATAATATGTTCAATATGAGTGATTTTGAAACCTTAAAAAAAATATGAATTATAAATCAAATCTAAATAAAATTTAAAATAAACTTACCACGTATACATTAATTGAAAGTTAAAAGAATTTTATCAAAATAATAAACAAAAAAAATTAAATGATACGAAACATTTTTATTTCAACACATAACATTTATACATTAAAAAAATTTATACATGAATCATGCTACTTTGAAAGGTTAAAAAACTAAAACTATAATTACCATTTAAATAAGGATATATATATATACACCATAATCTAAAATAAAACGGATTAAAAAAATAATGCACATAATAATATATTTAAATTAGAGACAAAAATCGATAAATTGACAGATAACATGTTCTATTTAATAAATACAACTATCATAATGACGAATGTAATTGACCTATTATAATAATAATCCAAAACAACTTGAGTGTTAACATTTTAAACTTTGTACAAAGATATAAGATACAATCTAAAGGGGCAAAACACAAACAACAAAACCAAGATTTACAAAAATGAGTCAACCAATATGCACAACTCAAGAGCAAAGTTCCATGCATAACAATAGAATTGCCTCCCATAAAAGCAAGAACACCATTGAACACCATGCTGACAGCTTCACAAACCATAACCACCAGCAAACTATTGCAAGCTTGTCATTCTGCCCAACAAAACACCATCCAAAATGTTACCATTAGAAGCCCATTAATACGAGCAGCCATCATCATCAAGACCAATGCTCCAAGTTTAATAACATGGCCAAAAGAGCCATCTTTGTTTTAATAGGCAGACCCCAACATAGATGATAGAAAACAGCGAATGAAAAAACATGCCACCTCCATCAGATAGTAAACCTCCCCAGCAACAACCAACCATCAAAAACCTATTAGAATATTTGTTACCAACATGTTTTGGGACACAATCAATTCTTGATTATTGAGTTCCCTTCACCTTGAATCCCCGCTTTCAGAATCTCGTTACCAGAGATTGGAACAGAAGTAGTTGAAATGTTCAAGACATCAGCCTTCATGGAAGAGGACCCCCTCCTTGCCTGGGAGTTGAAGGCTCTTATGTTTTAATAGGGATGACAGGAGCAAGTTCACCAGCTCTGATTAACTTGCAAATGCGGTTGTCTATTGGGAGTGGCAATTGCTTAGTGACATCAACTCCCTTATCATGATCAGGAGGCACATCAACATCCTGCTGAACAGATTTAGAAATAGTAGCATATGAAGAGGACCCTTGATCTTTCAGGGGCTTGGCTTTCTTCAACTGAAAAGCAGAGTATTCAGCAGCAACTTCAATGGATTTTTTACCTTTATGGCCACTTCAGAGCATAAAATTCTCTTCATGTATGAAAACAAAATCATCATGAATAAATAAATCATTTACTTTAACATCGCTGACATCCTCTCACCCTTAAGCATCATGGACACATGACGTCTTCCCCCCATCACAAACATGATAAGATCCATCAGAATCCACAAGAGTCTGCTTCAATTTTTGAAAATCAGTAAATTTCACATATTTCTTAAAACTAGCATTAGAAACATTCCCAGAAGCTTTCACAAGATCAGATTTCGATCGCACAGAATCCTCAATTCCATCCATTTTATTAGTCACCTTTAAACCGATTTCATCCTCATTATAATGAAAATTAAATTGGTTGGAGATTTCAAAATCCCCCTCAACCTTGATTATATGAAAAGTGTCAGTGAGTGTCCAATATTTGAACAACCAGAGAAATATAAAGGTAGCTCAAAATCTTCACTGTTTAAATTATCCTTGCCGTCTTTAGAGTCTTCCCTTGTTTTGGAACCACAACTGGCTGCCATATGGCCAATCATATGACATAAATCACATGCCTAGGGTTTTCAGTTTCCTCTGCAACACATTTCAGCCATATGACCAATGTTAAAACAGATGAAATTGAATTTAGGAATTCTTTCAAAATCAATTAATAACTCAATGTTATCCCCAAAAGAAGAAATAATCAGAGTGTCAATCAAATTATTACTTGAATCGACTTCAACAAGCACCCTGAAAAAATGGCCATACCTAAGTTTTATTGGCACTCCAACTGCCAAAGTGATATCCCAAAGAATTTGGAGATTCCATAGGAACCAGCTCAGTCCCTTAATTCTAATCCATATTTGGGTAATGGAGTTCTTTATATTCAAAGGATTAAATTGAGTATCCCATTTCAGAATCCTCAAAAACCGAGTTGAAGTGAAAACGGAGTGATAAAAACCCTTACCTGTAGATACCAATTTCCGGCCGCTGAAACTCCAGATATCTGATAATCTACTCTCAAGACCATCAATTTTTGAAGATTTATAGCCTTGCTTCATATCCAGAAGTCTGATTAATGAGAATTTTCACTAGCTGAGGCGAGAATCCTCTAATTTACTTCAACTATCGTAACTCTTCCATTTATCACATCACCTTTTGACGGAGTCTTGCAAACTGATTCAAAATAAAGAAATTTTTCTTATTGCATAATGAATGAGAATAAGAGGCCGGATTTCTCTTCGTAAAGAAGGCAATTGCGCCGGTAAACCCATCGTTCTTCGCAACCGATTTCAACGACCCGAGCCCCTTCCGATCCAGCACAGAGGGTTTCCAATCATCCTTCAAAACAGCTCCGTAGCTGCCTCCACTAATAATAGCCTCTAAATTAAGATATACATCATGCAGGGAATCCATCCATAAGCTAAAACCACGAGATCGCCGCTGTAGAACCACCTGGGGAAGCTTCCTGAATGATGCAGCCCCTTCTCCGTAGCCCCACATCAGAACTCGTGTCGGTCTGTAGGAGGTTTATAAGCCTCCGAGTATCATTTTAAAGATTCTTGATATTTTATAATTGTTACTGATTGTTAAATGTTAATGATAATTTTTTGGTAATTATTATTATTTGCATTATTAATTATTATTAATTGTAATTAACTACTTAATTGTTATTAAAAATTGCAAAGTTATAGTTAATTGCATTGATATTAATATTTATTATTAATTAAATCGTTGATAATAATTCGCCGTTACAATATTATTTAGATTATTGTACTGGCATTTTAGAAGAATACCTATGAATGAACTTGTTAATAGGGTAAGGATAATGAATAATTCACTTTTTAAAAGAGGTAGAGGTAGACTTATAACAACTTATAAACAGATCATTCAAGATGAATTTGTTTTAAATGGTTTCAATGAAAACATGGTATTCAATAATGTTAATTGGCTACATTTGATTCATGAGACCGATCTCATTTAATTTTGTTTAAGACTAGTTTGTTGTTGTTGTATTACTATTTACATCATGAATTTTTGTTAATCGCATTTTATCAGTTATAATGTATTATTATTAATGATATAATAAAAAAGCCGAACTTGATTTCCTTTTAGAAAATTCTGAGACAATTTCAATGATCACTCCTTATTAAAGAGACTTGAGTGAAATTTCAAATAAAATTTTCAGAAACATCAATGAAAATAATATTGAATATAAAAACAATTAAATATTGTTTAAAGTATATATATATATATATATATATATATAGAGAGAGAGAGAGAGAGAGAGAACAATAAAAATTGAAATTGAAATATATTTTTCAAATAATAACAAGAAGGCGATGGGTGAGAAAGCACTTTGAAGAAAACTAAAAAAACACACTTTCACTCTTAGGTACCATTTTTAAAAAAAAAATTAGGAGGCATTACCCGAAATGACGCCCTTTCTTCATAAAAAATTCAAATCCCATTTCAGAAAATAGATTGGCTGAAACCTCATTTTCAAAATTTATTTTAAAAACCCTTAATTTAGGAAATTAGCTTCACTTTGACAATTTAGATATTTGATAATGATTATTTCCAACATCATAACATGTGTTGACATAAATAATTACTACAAAAATGACATTTATTGGCGCTTATTTTTTTACATTTGTTAGCGCTTTTAAGACCCTAGCTAATAATGTAACAACCTCAACTCCAGTAACCCAGAATTGGTGGCTATTTTTTTTACATAAGTAATAAATACATAAGATCACAATACTCAAGATCCAATAATTTACTAGTCTTGAGAGACTAAATACATAAATGAGCATTACATTATACAGGAAACATAAAATGCTTAATGAGAATACATCAAACTTTATTATTTTTCCTTGCTTATCCTCAAGTCACACATATTAATCCCCATGGTTTCTTGGGGAAAAAGCAAACAACACAAAAGAGATTACCTCAGATGCTTAGTAAGAGATACCGTAAAACTGAAGCTATCTGGACCAAACAAGACATACATAATATGACATGAATAAATAGTCAAATAATGTCATATATCAGATAGCATGAGCATAATATATCCATAGACAACATAAAAATGGAAATAATTAATTACATGGATAACAATAACTAATCTCATAGTGATAGAATGCATAATGTTAGGCATTATAACCACAAATCCAAGGCCTTGACCAATGCATCATACATAAATGGGTAAACATTCACCAAATACCCAAATTAGTTTATCTCACAAGATCTACTGATGAATCAATAAGCTATATAATTTAGAGGCCCACCAGTCACATAAAAAACCCGATGCATCCATCATATGATGAGAATGGATAAACCATACATATAATTTCAACAAACTTGACTTGAGTAACTCAGAGTTGTTGGTCACATTATTAAATTGGTACCATGATACAAGGGATCACATTACAAAGGATCGAACAATTTAGCAGTCTTGAGAGACTAGATACATACATGATATCCATATTACATTGGAAACATAAAACCCAACTTAAAAACTTCATAAAATCTTTATTATTTATTTTAGTATATCCCCAAATTCATTCAAAGATCCATTTATAGCACCTCGGATAAAAGAACCAAAATAAAAGGGTGAACTCAGATGCCGAGTAAGGGAAAACGTATAGCTGAAACCATCATGAATACAAAATGAATAAACAATATTTTAGAGTAAATAATCAATAAATGTTCATTATAATTTATAAAATTAGCATGAAATATATCAATGGACAATACAGTGTAAATAATTACATGGATAATAATAAATAATTGCATAGTGATGTAATGCATAATACTGAAAATCTTAGTCTTACCATCAAAAGAAGACATCATGATCTATCAATCAAGGGAGTGTTTCAGGACATCATGATCATATTTTCAAGGTTACTTTCGAGGACATCATGATCTTACCATTAAGGCATCGTGTTAAAACATCATGATCTTACCGTCAGGGCCCCATGTCAAGGAAATATTAATTAATGGGAAGACATGCACCAAATACCCAAAAATTTTGTCTCGAAAGTCCCATTGATGTATCGAGGGGATATATAATATTGGACCCCACCCATCACTTAATTAAGTCCAATGCATTCATTGTATAAAAGAAATTAATAAACAATACAATTCGTAATCAACTTGCCTTAATAATCAATAAACATCTGTATTAGAATAATAAATATATGGGATGTCAACAATTTTCCCAGTCAATAAATGGAATAACATGATTATATGTCATCTGGATAAAGAATGTGGATGGTACCATTATATCACATCCCCCATAGAACATGAGAAACTTTAAAGGGTGTTGACATATATAAAAAACACTTTTATAAGAGAATTAAAAATTTACTTGGAGAATGAAGAAGAAACACCCTTTACATTTTTGACACCCTTTTTAGAAAATATTTTATAAAGAAAAGAAGATATAAATTTCTTTGAAAAACAATAAAAACTTAGAGAGGGCGTTTCTTAAATAAAACCGATGAATGTATCGAGAAAATGTGTTAGTACGGAAAATGCTTAAATAAGATTCTTTTCACATTTTGGAAAGAAAGTAAAAGTTAATTGAAAATGAAGCCACAAATCAATTTTAAATATAACTTTCAAGAAGACAACCATAATAATTTCTAAAAACATTATTCCAAAAGATAAATTTTGAAAAATGGAATTTTGAGAAGAAATAATGGCTAAGTCTAAAAACGTGAAGTTTAAAATAAAAGATACGAAAACAAATAATTTTTCAAAATATCTTTATGGAAACCCACATCATTAAAAGAGTAACATGACTTCCTTTTGTAAAATGGTAAAGAGAAATATGAAGATCAAAATAAATAATAAATATCTATATTTCAAAATAATAAAGTATAACATTGGTAGAATAATAATATGTATATTGAGGAGAAAATTTCCAAACAAAAAAGAAGCGAGATTGGAAAAGAAACCCTTACTTCTTTGTTAAATTTTAAATTAGAAGCCACTGAAGAAAGGAACACGATATAAAATTGTCAATAACATGAATTACATGAATTATATGGTAAAATATAGTCATAGGGAAGTATATACATCACATAAAGAAAGAAGGCGGTGAATATATAACATATCTCAATGAATGAAAATTGAGATGAGAAAACTCTTACCTTTTACTCCTAACTTCCAAAAAATATCATGAAACTCCTTTATAATAAACTTCACCATATTAATGACTTATTTTATAACCTTATTCATCTCTATTACCTTTTATATTATTCAATTATACAACTTCACTACACATATATTAGTTAGTTAATGTTTATTTTCAACATTAGATATTAGTAATTTCAATTTTTCCATACATGTTTCATAACGAAGATGTCTGAACCCATTCATTAATATAAAGTTAATCATTCCCAAATTATTTATGATATTATAATCTTTGTTTTCTTATGACTTATGAATTCCCATTTTCCTTCCATGGAAATCATGGGTATGGTTTGTGAAAATGAAATCCATGACGAGCTTGTTTCGGGTAATTTACCGATATCAATGAGTTTATAATGATCGTTAATTCTTGTGTTATCCTTCTAGAATATTATTAATGAAATATGTTACTCCTTAATATCATATATATATTTATCAAATACATTTTAATAACAATCTATGTAAGTTGCTGTTGAAAAACAAAACACGTCTCTTTATGGAGGTACTAGTCCTCACATACACATAGAAAATGTTTTCATTTTTCATAGAAAAAGAGAAAGGTATAAAATGGTTTATCATTTAAAAATATTAAACATATTAAAAAATAATATTTATTCATTAAATATCCTTTAATAACCATACATTGAAGGTAGTTATGAAAAAAAATATTGCTTCATGGATGCGGTAGTCTGCATATATGCACAAATGACGTTCTCATTTCAAAGGAAGTGGGAAGGGTAGAGGATGGTTATGCCATTAAAATAATAGAATTTTAGTATTATAATTATACCAATTTCATTATATTATAATGGTTAAAATATATTTTGAGGATAATGATAGAGAAAAAGTTTAGAACCGATTAGTATTCAAGTTGAGAATTTAAACCTTCTATTAGACGACCTCTTGAAAATGGAGGATTTAGATATTTTACTTAGATAAATGGGATTACAAAAATTGGTTAAGGATATATGGGAAGTAAAATGTCTTTAGGTTCAATGGGAATTAAAAATTTTATACTACATGTAAAGGGGTGGTGGAAGTCTCCTTTTATAAGTGAGGGGAGTGACATTTTTATAATAATACTAAAGGACAAGTCACTATTCATGGCACATGAGTATAAATTTTGATAATAATGGAGGTTTTATGAGGCTTGGGTGATAAAAACCTTCAAAAAATTAGATATATGTTTTTAGGAATTTAAGGACTTTTCTATTTAGTTTTAACCTTTACCATTATTTACTTTTACCGCGGTAACTCATTTTTTAACCTCGATAATTTATTTTAATTACCAAATTTAAATTTGACTTTATTAAATAATTTGGATATTATTATTCCAAATATTTAAAACATTTTATATGATTCAACTTCTATTGGTGGTATAAAATAATTTTAATAAAAGTGTGCTTAAAGCAACAAAAATAGTTTTTAGAAAAAATGACTTTTTATGCTTAAACATGAATTTACATCAAAATCACATGCAACTTCAATTACCATGATATTTACTTGTTTACAGTTTTAAAAAGTCAAGTTGTGTGACTTTAATACAAACTCAAAACCGAACATTCCCTTGTAATTACTTAATTAAAGAATAGAATAAAAATTGTTCTTTTATTAGAATAAAACATCACTTAGGTTCTAAAATGTCAATCATAGGTTTCTAAATTCAACATAATATTTTTAAATGTTTTATTTTCATCCTTAAAAATATATTTGGTCTATAAAAAATGTTTCATAAATTTTTAAGTCATTCTTATATCTCAATTCTATCATAAAATTTATGGTATTTGTAAAAAAGGTATTTTGTACTATTCACTTAAAAATCAATTTTGCAAAAAACCCCCCAAAACAAACCCTAAGATAATTTTCATACAATGAATCCGAAAAATAAGTTTCTTTTGTCAAATTAGAATGATAAAATTTAGGAATTTAACTTTTAAATAGAAACATAAAATACAATGAACACTATTTTTATAGGAAAATGAATTCTTTAAAATCTTAAGCATTTTTAATCTTTTTTTAAGTAAAAGAAAATAACATAGAACCCTCACTTGTGGTGGAGGAAAATCGTATTAGAAAAATACTAATATATAGAAATGGAACTAAAATATAAAACAACATCTTAAGTCACATTAATCTTACCTTTGAAAGAAAGATAACCTCTTTAAAGATCCAAACAAATTTCCCAAAAAAGATCCCCACTTTTAAATCCTGGATTATATTAGAGGAGGTATTATAGATAAATGTTTTAAATATCATTTCATATAAATTATCCATTAAATATTTTTTAATCTTATATGTTTTTTACATTGAAAAATTTTATTAGAAAAAATATTTTAAAAACGTTCAATTTAATTTATTATGTTAAAATACTTAATATACAGAAAAATAAAATTCTTTAAAAAATAGATTATAAATGATTTTATTTCTAATTATTTAGGATTGATCAAATTTTTTAATAATTATTAATTAAATTTCATAAATACATTTGTATTAAATTCAAAATTTATTTTTTAGTTAAATTCATTTTAAAAAATTAGATATCATGGAAATTCCACTTGTATAAAATACATGCATTGACATAAAATTTATTACATTACATGTTTATATCATACTAACTTATACTTATAAATTCCAAAAAAACTTATGCATAATATCTAATGGTAAAATAAGCGGTGGTGGTTATCATGGGTGGCGACTCAATTAGCATGGATCTCATAGATATTTCCATGTGGTTGAACTTATCCTACAAACAATTTCTCTTAAGACAAACTTGACAAAGTTTGGCTTGAGCTTGGTCTTGGACAAACCCTAGTGATGATACCTCCCTTCCAAGCCACATGTGAAAAAATTCTATTACTTGATTCCATTTATTCTTCTTCCAACATAGATTTCCTTACCCAGCTACGTTTATATACCCACCAATTTAATGACTATATTATAACAATCATATTTAATACTTAAAATTCTATCTTAATAAAAGGTATCATATTTCATATTGGTTAGATGTTATGTGTGAAACATGATATTATTATCATTCTTTATTTAATTAGAAATTAATACTAAAATATTAAGGTGTTACATTCTCCTCCCTTAAATAAATCACATCATGGTAATTTTAATTACTTGTCACTAATGAAATATAGTTAAGGGTATGGATAATAGTTGGTCTTGAGCTTCGGGGGTCCCTAGGGTTTCTCCGGGGGTGGCCGGCTTTGGGATCCCTCCCCCACCTGAGGGGGAGGTAGGCACTGATTTTGCCCCGTCGACCTTTGAAGGCCCTTCCCAGCATTTTATTCCTTTTACCAACCCGGGGATTCTCCCCACCTTCCCTAGTATTGATTTTTCCCCAAAGGTCCCCGAATTTGCAAATGGAGGGCCTTCGCTTCCGATCTCCTCCACAGAATTCTCAGAAGCTTATTCCTTGCACAAGCTCACCTTGGTTTCCCGCTTTGGTCACCGAAGTCCTTCTGTGGATATTGTCGACAGACATGTCAACACGCAGTGGGGTCTCTGTCAACGAGCGGTGGTTGTTTGCTTGATTCTCGGAATATGATGATTCGATTCTCCTTGGATGAAGACATGGCTCTGGCATGGTCCAGTAGCTCACGCTCCATCAACCACTTTCATTTTACCCTTCCCAGATGGTCCTTTGCTCTTCACATGAATCGTGATCCAGAGACCATGACGATTTGGATTCGCCTTCCAGGTTTGCCTCTCACTTTCCAGAACCTCACCATTTTCAGATGTTAGGCAATCTTGTTGGTCGCTTTCTGGTTGTGGATCTTAGAACCCAAGCAGACTGCTACCCCACTGAGCCCTGAATTTCTGTTGAGGTTTACATATCAAAACCACCTTTGTATTTCCTCTGGATCGATATTGTGGGAGAGTACAGACATAAACAACCAATTATTTATGAGTCATGGACTCCCTACAAGGACATTCGACACAGAGATGTCGGCGTATGGGTGCCGCTCTGAGTGAATTGAACCCATTGAATGAAGATGTATCAATCCAAAATGCAGCTGCCGTGGGAAAGGGGATTGTTGTTTCAGAGTCTGGAGCCTAAGGGAAATGTTCAAATGGAAGTCAACCGACCTTATTATGCAAAAGCGGTGAACCAATCCCTCCCCTCAGCAATGAGTTTTGGAGACAATTCAGATGAGATCAGACATGAAAGGACAATGGTAACTCCCCCAGTTTCCGGCTTGTGCTTGTCTGATGGTAATGAAAAGGAAAACGAGGGCCTCTCCAAACATGATGATTTAAAGATGGACATGGGACCAACCAACATACAACATAAGGGAAACACCTCTAGAGTTGGAACCCTGAATAGGTTTGCAGTGTTGGATGAAGGTGAGTTAATTCCATTTGAAGGAGGTACTTATGAGGTTACAGGACACAAATGGGATATTTCTTAGGGATGGAACATTGAAGAATTCGATGATGAGATGGATTCTAACACAGGTACACAATATACTGAGGGAAAGGAAGTGGAACAAGTAGACAACTACATTCAGTCCTCTACTAGGAAGGGCAAGAAGGTACTTATAGACTCAGAGGGCTTCATTGAGCATGTGAGGAGGTCGCAGACCCGGAAAGACTACTCTCATTTACCCAAACCTCCAGTTACAAGATCTGCTAGTAAAGGGTCTCTCATGCAAAATAAACCCCTCATTTCTATGAAAACATCTATGAAAAGTGGATTATAAAAGGACTAGTCTGCTTTGCAAAAGGAATAAGCATCATCTCCCAGTGAAGAGGTTGTAGGGTCTCAGCCTGGCAGGAAAGCTGATTCTGATCAGAAATTGGAGCCTTCTATTGGAGTCATGAAGGGCGCTGGTAAGGCGGAAGCTCCTGTGCCTTCAGACCCAATGTGTTTCAAGGGTCAAGTTACCCATGTTCCTCCTACTTTACCCATTCAATTGGATTCAATGCCTCAAGCAACCAAGAGTAACACACAAGGCTCAACTTCCCCCCAAATGGCTTCTTCGGAGTTCATGGTGGAGGTTGATAAACAGGACCCGATGTCCCCTGAAGGCCCAGATCTAAGCCTCTTCTCCTCCCCCCCACACTTTTCTGAACAAATGAAGAATTACCTTATTACTCATGACTTGGCATGGAAATATCATCTGGCACCATCGGGCCAGAGACCAGTTGTTTCTTAAGTGGTGCAAATACTTATGCATGTATCAACTTTTTTTTGTTCTGCTTCAGTTTCTGGTTCTTTTCTTTGAATGGTTTTGCTTTGGTTGGTGTCCTTTTTGCATTATAGATTTCCTGTATAGTCCCCACTCCTCCACATAGTGGTTTATGAAAATTAAAAAAAAAAGGTATTTGGAGTTGAGGGTATGACTAAAGGTATAATTCCTAAATCACTATCACGTGTAAGACTATAAAACTCATATTTTCTTTTATAATAGGTATATATTGAGATTATCAACCATTTTTTCCAAATATTCCTCCTTATCTGACCATATGTATTATTATTTTCTAGATACATACCTTTTAAAACTTTTTTTCATGATCCCGATTCCAACCCAACACTAAAACCAAAATGGTTATGAAAATATCAAATAAAATCCAAGTAAATGAACATATGAATATGAAAACATGATCCTAATATGTCTTCACCAAGACACCTTAATTTCAACCCAAAATACATTCAGTACAACTATTTTTGTTCCAATTAAGTTTTGTACTCTTAATGTCAATAACCTTATCCCCCAAAATAACTAACCCATATTTACCATGGTTTTATAATATTCTAAATCCAAAAATCATAAAAACCTATGATCATAGAAATAAACATAACCTTTATCCCTAAAAAATATAAATTTATATATCAATCAATTCTATAATAATTATAAATTATCTAAAAAATATATGATTCTTTTCCAAAAATAATATAAATCAACTTGTTATCAAATCACTTTTCAACTTCTAAAGTTTATGTATACAAATAAACTTATATTCCCAAAACCAATTAACCCATTTTCCAAACTATCCATAATTACATCAGAAACATATTCTACAATCCATCTCTAAACAATGGAATACACTTAATTAGTTCATGAATAAAACCATAAAAATTAAATCATAGTATATAACTATAAATATGGTGCAAAGATTATGATAAATTGAAAATTTATGCAACAAATAGTCCCAAAATCAAAATCTTAGTGTCTTTGGGAATATCTTCAAATCATAACAATATTTCCAAATCCTTCATAATGGTTTGTAAAGAGTATGTGAATCTACCAAAGAATATCCCCTGAGCATGTTAAACTAGATGCATGGTTAGGATTTTTCATGCACCAAGTAAAGACTGTGTTAATATACAACCGACATTTTCAGGGTTATTACCCCTATGCACATATGTGTTAGAGACTGCATCCACTTGTTTGTTTGTATATAAGGATTTCACTTCTAGAAAATAAAAAAAATCTATACTTTACTAAAATTTTAGGATGTTTCACTGTACTCATACTTATCTCTACACTCAGTCATAGGGTTATGTTCTCTATTCAATGTTTTCTTAAATCTAGTTCCCAAGGTTACTACTAAAATTATTTTGATACCAACTATTACTACCCCAATTCTAGTAACTTGAATATGATAGTAACTTTATTACATTGGTATAAGATATAAGGAATCATGTTACCAAGTATTGAATAGTTCAGTAGTCTTGGAAGACTACATACATATATGATTTCCAGGTTACATTAGAAACATAAAGCACAACTTAAAACATCATAAAATATTTTTTATTTCTTTTATTACATCATTGGATTCATTCAAAGGTCCCTTCTTATTACCCCATAGAAAGGAAAAAAGGGCAATCTCAGATGCCTAGTAAGGGAAAGAGTACAATGAAATCTATCATGAATACAAAAGGCATAAACAATATAGTAGAGTAAATAATCAATAAATGTTCCATATAATCAATAAATTGAGATTAGAATATATCCAATTATAACATAGAAATTTAAAAAATCACATGGATAATAATAATTGATTTCATACTAATGGGGTGCATAATGAAAAATATATTAATCTTATAGTCAAGGGCTTATACCAAGGCATTATGATCTCATTGTCAAGACCATGTGCCGGGACATTATGATCTTACTATCAAGACCATGTACTAGGACATCCCGAGCTTACTATCAAGTCCACCTAACAATACATCATGATCTTACCATCAAGGCCTCATTTTAAGGAAATATTAATAAATGTGCATGCATACACCAAATACTCAAACCTTTTGTCTCATGAGACCTATCAATGAATCGATGGGATATATAATGTTGGACCCCACCCATCAATCAATTAAGTCCAATGCATTCAATATACAAAATAAATGAATAAAAAAAATACAATTAATAATAAAATTTCCTTAGTAACTAATAAACATCCCTATTGGAATAATAAAAATATGGTATTTCAATACTTTCCCTAATAAATTGAATAATATAATGATAAGTCATCCAGATAAAGAAGGTGGATGGTATCATTACAACATATCCCTAGTGAATCCTGCGAAACTTTAAAGGTTGTTGATATATATGAAAACACCTTTATAAGAGCATTAAAAATTTACTTGGATAAAGAATAAAAAATACCCTTTACATTTTTGATACCATTTATAGAAAATATTTTATAAATAAATGGGAATAGAAATTTCTTTGAAAAATCATGAAAACTTGGAGAGGAAGTTCCTTAAAGAAAACTGATGAGGCGAAAGGAAAATGTGTTAATATATACAATTTTTAAAATAAGATTCCTTTAAAATTTTGTAATGAAATTAAAAATTAATTAAAAGGGAATTCATAAATAACTTTTAAATATCATTTTCATGAATATGGATGGAAGAATTGTCTTGATCTGAAACATGGTCATTTGGGTATGGGAAACAAAATGCTTGGAACCTATGGTAACTTTATTATTTTGACCACACATTATTTCACATTAGGTTCACCATTATTTGTTTCAGATAGTTTTCAACTTGGTCTATTCTTGGAACTAGAAACACCCAATGATTTCCACATATGTATCGGGTTATGGGCATACTTTCCAAATGCAGGTTATCATTAGGATTTTGTAATAATGACCCTTAGGAATTCCCATTGGTCGAGTGGATGGGAGGTAAGGCTCATCACATCCTATTAGGGGGAATTATTACCCACTATGGGACCCTCTTATATATTTAAGATATGTTTGTGAATCATCCCTAGATCCTGATATAGGACTAGTTAACCTAACAAAAACATCGGTTTTTGACTATTAATGTGACAATCTGTATATCTCAGAGTTATTCCATTGATGTGACCATGTGTATTTATCAGAGGTTCTCCATCTTGTAACCCATTATTACTTAACAATGTTGGTTAGGGGACTGCTTTGTTTTCAAAGCCATGTAGCTAGGCACTCTAGAGTTTATCATAATCTATGAGGGTGGTAGGTGTTTATAGTAAAAGGATTGGGACCATAAAGGGGATTCCTATATATCCTTGTGAAAGGAATCATAACCCATATAGTTTGGTACATGTTGTTCCTTTTAGGGTCACAGTTCAATGAAAAATCTATGCAATTTAACTTCTTCAATAAAGTAGTCTAGGAAAAAGGTGCCTAACAATTGTTGGTGTTGGACTTACAATCGAGCGGCCCTTTATGATTAACCTCAAAGAGAATATATCCCAACAAGTAATTGATGTTATATGGAGTATGACCTCACAAAGATAACCCTCACCAAGGATATGGCCAAATGAGTATAACATCATGGGAACCAGAAGGAATATATCCCTTTGAATAGAAGTTTGATTTTATGAGGAATATGATCAGATAAAATATGGTTCATAGTAAATATATTCTTATTGAACGAGATGTACAAACTCATAATAATTTGGAAAGGCTAGGGAAAGACATAAATGATCTCATGAGGGGTATGGTTTGGTGAGACATATAATGAAGTGTTTATGATGTTAAATTTGAACCTTAAGGAGGCATCCCATGTATCCTACTGAGTCAAGAATCAAATCCCATGTATTCTGAATATATGTTCAGGGATTACACCAAAGGAGGATGCCTATATAAAGGAATTTTGTTATGCTAACATCACGATTATTGTAAGTCGCTAATCCCACATGAGTCATGCTCAGTGTGAGAAACCAAAGGCAATATAAGATCAGATGAATTTCATATTAGTGTGTGGATTACACATTGAGGTCACCTTAAGAGAATATGATTATAATCCCCATGAAGGATATTGGTCCATGAGGAAATACATAAGCTTTCATAGGAAATATTCCAAGTGTGGAATCTATATGGGGCATCATGGCCATTACAGGTCACACGCCCTTGTATAAAGAATAACCATGAAGATATTTATTGGATATGGGGACTTGGACCTTAGAGAGTCATCCTAGGTATCTTATTCCTGATAGGAATCAAAGTCCCCATAGTTTATATGAAACAATTTAAGGTCATGTGATTAGACCGTTCTATGCAGTTTAATGTCATGCAACAAGGATTTCTAATATCTCTTTCAAATATTAGAAACAAGGACTTGATCCTTGGATAGGAATCCTACATATCCTGATGAGGATAAGAATCAGAGTCCATGTAGTTATGATGATATGGGCATATGTTTCATAGAAGGTGCAATAACAGAGGTTTGAGCGGGACTTATGCATCTAAGTCTGCCCGAGCTGCTTCATTGGGAGTATAACCCTTTGAAGGAAAGGATGAATATATAGTCAAGACTTATATATAAAAGGAGGACCATATTTAAGGAATTTTAATTATACTAATGGAATAATCATCGCTGATCTCTAAGCCCATGTGCGTCAAGCTCAGTGTGGGAAACAAGAGATAGCGTAAGATTAATCACATTGCATGGGAGTGTATTATTGCATTTTTATAGGGATTAGAAACCAAGGTTTCCCTGAGATAAATATTATCATGAGTCTCATAGATGATATAGCTCCATAAGTGAAGAATTATAAGCCTTCATATAGGACATAGGGATGTGAAAGATTCACATATGGTGTTGTTATGGTATGGATATCAAGCCTTAAGAAGGAATCTACATATCTTGATTATGATAGGAATCAGAGTCCCCATTGTTCATTTTTTCTCCTAAACTGTTGATGGGTATGGAGAGGCGAATAGAATAAAAACCTAAGGATTATAACCCTATGAGTCAGGGAATGCTGGATGATGTGAATGGATATAGCCGTATGGAAGGAGAATGACTTATGAGGGTTTGAGTGGAACCCCTAAGGGTTAGGAGATCGCATGAATGTTAACGGGTCATGAACTCCATGAAAGGAAGTGAGATTATTCACTTTTTATGATGATTTTGAAGTCATGTAAGTTTACAAGTACATGTGGACCATGCGATCATGTAATATGGATTTGGGAAATCATATGGTCTGGTCACATGACCAAGAGGCTGTCTCATGATTTTATGACCCTCTTACGATTGCATG
The DNA here is from genome assembly GCA_963277665.1 of Viscum album. Lineage (NCBI taxonomy): Eukaryota > Viridiplantae > Streptophyta > Magnoliopsida > Santalales > Viscaceae > Viscum > Viscum album. The sequence continues at coordinate 325,847,902 of OY728127.1, forward strand.
AATAAGTAGTCAACATGAGATTGCATGAACAAGGGTCAATATGTAATCATCTTATGGGAAAATATCACTCATTCTTATTTTATGTTTTCCTAATTTACTCATCGTGTTCTTTTTTTTACACAGAATACCTTGAGATCACATAATCCCTCTACTCCAGAAAAGTCCTTTCCATTCTCCTATCCTCCTTCTCCCACTCTCTCATTTAATGTGTATTTATTTTGAGTACCATGGGGGGATGGGGGTTATATGTATTTCCTCCTATATCGAAACCACTCTTCCTGGTGGACAAGCCACTTAATCAAGATTTAGTTGATGGAAGGAATGTCTGCATAAGTTGGTGGTGTCTCTTTCACCTTATGTGACTATGTATCACATCATCAATGACATCTCATTGTGGGTCATGTGAAGAATAATGACCATGAGAAGGGTCTATCATGGATAACCTCGACTCAGAGTTGGTTGCATGATCTGATTGTCATAGGACCGTCTCATGAATCCATGGGGGCATTGTGTGATGAAAATTGATCATGTGAAGGTTCCATCATGGATATCCTATCTTAAATGAGCCACATGGTCAGTTTATCATTAGTTTGATCGCATGAATCCACATTAATTTTAGAAGAAACAACTACCATGTGAAGGCCCCATCATCTAAAACCTTTCTTAGATTGATGGATTTTTCATTCAGTCACCACGTGTCTCTAGGACATCATATAAGAAGGTCCGAGTCATGAAATAACATGTAAACCCTATCACAGATATCCTATTCTTTTGTCTTTGATGTATCACATGAATTAGTGGGGGGTTATATGATCACATGTCCCTTTAAGGGTTATACGATCGTATAACCCAACCGCATTCCCTCAAGTGGTAATGTTATTTATCCCTTTTCCTTTTCACCAAAATGGTACTTGTAGTTTGGGTATTTTATAAAATCCAATTTTGAAAATATTATTTTTTTGGAAATTAAAAAATGCCCCACCATAGAAGAAAAGTTTGGAAAAAGGATAAAGGACTCAATTACGATGAAGCAAATTTTTTCCTCAATCCATTGTGCTTCCGCCTATTGGTTTTCTAGGTGACTTTTGGTTTTCTGAGTGACCTTTGTTATTACATGAAAATGTTCTATAAATATGAGGGTAAAGAGAAAACCACTTCACTCAATACAAGATTCTAGAGATCTCATTTTTTTCCTGAGTGACCACTTCGCAAGATCCCACTACATGACTACTCTGCATAATCAGGTCATGTGATACCACCATGTGAACATGGATCACATAATCCATATTGCTCAGATGAATCACATAATTCCCGAGGGTCATAACTTGTGTGAGTTTCCTATATAAAAATAGTTTAGGTGATTGTATGTCTATTATGAAGTCATTCTATTGATTGACCTATGTGGGTGCATAACCCTTGAGTGGTTATGTGATCACATGATCCCTATGTGGTCACACAATCACATAACCCCATCACATATGCACAATTGTATAACTTAAGTTAAGTTACATGATCCTTTGAACCTTTTAAATCTACATCTTCCCTAATGTGTGATTTTCATGCTTTGATCCAGATGGCTTTAAGTTCAAATAATTATTCCAACACAACCAAGCGGAGAGATATGATTACTGGAAATCACAATGTTGATCCTCAATACCGTATTATGTCTGATAATGAGATTATAAAAGGTCTTATTCCAACTGATCTTCAAAACTATCCTCTATCACAAAATCTTCCTTTATATATCTTTGGTCTTCTGGATGACACTTCCATTCCTTTATTTATTCACAATCTACAATATTATTGGTTCTCTTCTTCTTATGGAAATATCCAAGTTATCATCTCTAAAAATGAATAATTAGTTTTGGAACTATTCTAGGGGTTATCCTATACTCTGAAAAAATCCCCTCTGATCCTAAATGGTCATGATCTCACTCATCAACCTATCATCAAGAGTTACTAAACTATACTTGCTTCTTCATTGTATAATATAAAGGGAAGATGGAGTTCAAAGAGGGAATTGTGTCTTGGAAAAAATTTCTCTGACAAATGGGCATGGCTATTCTGGGTCAATCAGAGTTGTGTAGAGTTTTATAATAAAATTTGTGCCATCAAACTATATAAATCATCATGGGTTTTATAGCTCATCATATATTGTATGCCAAAGGTTATTTTAGAATTGATATATTTTTGGTGTCTTGGCACAAATTCTTTTGACCTTTCCCACAACAATGTAGGGATCAACCTATGAAACATCTACCATCTTAGGGAAATACCACCTATTGGGGAAATGCAAGATGTGTTACTCCCTATTGTGAATGTTTTGGGATAAAATTGAAGAAACTCCCTCCTTAGCTCAAGATGTGATCATCACCACAAGTAATAAGTTGAATAAGGATATAGGTCAATGTTAGTCATTTACTTGAAATAATGGATGAGTATTTTCATTTACCAAAGAGATTCTTGTCCAATAGTGGTATTCCCTCATCACTATCCTTCTCAACAAGTTCAAGAAAGTGAGGGATCTTATTGAGACATTATAGAGGTTGGGGAGTACACCTCATAAGGTTTTAAGGTAAAGTTGGGCATTCCCCTAGGTCTCAGATTGGTAGGATTATTGGGCTTGTTTCTGAATGGATGGATCTTCCTGGCTAGGGAAGCATGTTTGGGTATATAGGTTGACACACTAATTATGGTGTCCAAATTGGCATAAGGGTGATCTATTAATCTATCTGTATCAACCCTTGACCATTTTTATAAATTATTTGGCCACACTCAATAGGGAAATACCCCTTACTGTATCAGTGGGCCACTCTAGTTTTTATTTGATTAGATAGGAAATGTGTTTCCAATGTTATAAGTATCAAAACACCAAATGAGAATCCACATTCATTATTTTTACCTAGGCTACTAAATGTATACGGGGTTGAGGTAATACGTTTAGATGTTGATGTGGTTGTTGATATGTTGAGAAACCTCCACAACTTCAATTTCATAACATACCTCACACCTTCAGGGGTGATTATCGATAAATATAGTGGATCCCCTAATGAAAAAATATGTAAAATCTCACTTTGGGATGGGGTTATCTTATCTCTCATGGATAGACTAATCATTTATGAGTCATATTCCCCTTAAAAGTTTTATTATTGGTTTTACTATACTCAGAGGGTTTCTTTTCTCCCTTTTGTTGGCATGATAGGGGGATGACATCCTAAAATTATTCATCAATTTTGACTGATGCTGACACGTGAAGATACTAATGCCAGAATCACCCCAATACTCACTATTGATCCTATTTACAAGTCTTGGGATTATTACCAATATTGTGTGGAGTTTTACTTAGCTGGTATACTGATCCAACCAATTCAACAAGTAGAAAAGCCTCAAGATTCCCTAAATCCCTTGACCATGACTATAATGGAACTGATTTAGGTACTGAGAATACATTTAGGCAAGACCCCCATCATGAAGAATATTCTTTTTAGGATTAGGTAGAGTTTATTATGGAAATTGGACCCTCTATATCAATAGTGGATGATGCACTAATTAAAGGAGGGTTAGTGTACATTATTGGCAGTGGTGGAGTAACCCAGAACACTTCCTTTACTTCATCATTGATTGTGATGGACCTTCCCTTATAAGATTTGATACCCGAATAAATATCAATTGTTATTATTCATGAAATAATACCTTTTAAAACTACCACCAAGAGAAGGGTAACATGAAGATGGTTTTGGCACAAGATTCATTCTATAATTATCAAGACCCCCTTAGAGGAAATTTGTATCCAAGGGGAATGATTCCACCAAATCTTTTATAACTTGGAGAAAGGAAGCTTCAATTACAAGAGATTATAAAAAATCATTCCATAGATCATCCTGTATCAATAATAACAATCTATTTATGAGAGAGATATTCATGACTTTGATGAATAATGTTTTATACTCTAATCTATTAGGGATTCCTCAAAGGTGCTGGAGAAAAAAATCATATAGCCTTCCAGTTTGATGATTGGGATAGAATTTTGGTTGTAAAAAAAGTAGAATATGAAGCATTCATAACTTGAATAAAGGAAAATATTTCATAAGAAACATATTTATAGGTGTCCACTCAAATAGAGGGTCATGATTTATCCTCTTAGATCAAATATATTCATTTTTTGGTGATAAAAGAGGAAATAGAGCAAGTGTGACTTCTGTATCCAATTGATTCCTCCTGCCAAACTCTATCCAATTTAGAGAACTTGGAAGAAAAAAATTTACTACGACCTTAGTGTGCATTATTTTCAAGACATCATGGGAGAGACTCTAGATTGTGGGAATCCCTCATTTTTTTAATTTTTTTAATAAAAAATCTTTTAAATTCCTTGTGTCGTCTTCTTCCTCTTCTCCTTCCACCATATGCTTAACATCTTTATGAACCAATATCATATAGATTTATAAATAATAAGTGAAACCAAATCCAAAATCAAACACTTGAGTCATAAAAGATTCCCCTTGAAACTAGATCATGGATGATCAATGGTATAAACTCCAAATTGACATGTTAAGGTAACCCCTTTAGAAATAATTTGGGTTAAAGGAATAAATTGGGTAAATACATTATAGATAGAGAGTGCTCTAACTTTTTCATAGGATAAGGGCATAGAGATCATAACTTGACTATTTATGGGGCCATATGATGGTCCACTACCACAAAAACAGTTTTTCGCAGCGCCCCCCCTTTATCAGTGCTAACGAAAAAGCGTTGATAAAGGGGGGGGGGGGGGGTGCCTTTATCAGCGCTCAAAAAAGCACTGATAAAAGGTTCCTTTATCAGCGCTAAAAAAAGCAATGATAAAAGCACCCATTTATTAACGCTGTTTTTAGCCCTCATAAAGGGACCCCTCTTTATCGGCGCTTTTTTTAGCGCTGATAAAGGGACCTCCTTTATCAGCGCTTGTTTAGTAGCGCTGATAAGGGGGGGGGGGGCTTTATTAGTGCTTCTTTTAAAAGCGCTGATAAAGGGTCGACTTCAACATTTTTTTTAAAAAAAAATATTAATATATTAATATATAAATATATTTATATTGATATAAATATAATATATAATTTTTAAATATATTTTAGATAAGTATAAATGTATATTTACACTTATAAATATACTAAATATATAAGATATTTAGTGAAAATGACTTCTTAAAAAATTAAAAAAATATTTTTAATTAATAATTTGCTAATTATTATGGAGTAATAGTCATTTAATAACAATTTGAAGACTAAAAAAATTAAAAAAATTAAAAAAAGATCCAAAATATGTTGAAAACGCAACTCAAACCTCAAACGACCATAAATTTTGATCCGGGTGTCCATTTGAGCTCTACCACATATCAAATCGAAGCCTGCGATGAGATCTATGTCACTGTGGCCCGGGGGGCCCCAGTAAAGGGTTTTTTGAGGCCAAAGGAGGCCCAGAAGGCCTCCAAAACTGAGTTTTTAGTCGGGGTACCCCAATTTTTTAACATTTTGTGGATTTTCAGCCTCATTTAAGGGGGTATTATTGGATTTTTTTGGTGGGGTCTGAATTTATTCCAAGGTATTACATTCATATTGATATTATGTATTTGAAATTTCATACTTTTTTATAACGCACTGATATTTATAATCAAATATATAACAATATATACATATTTTTTTATATATTCACACCTAAAAATTTAATTATAAATATAAATAATAAAATATATTTACATATAAAATATATTAGCTTTATCTAAATAATAACTAACATCCATTTTATTTAAAATACAAATATATGAATATTTATATACCTATATATTAATCTAACTATATATATATATTAATCTACCTATATATATATTAATCTAATAACTGTATATATATTAATATAACTACAAATATATATATATTAGTATTACTATAAATATATATATTAATATAACTATATATATATTAATATAACTATATATATGTTAATATAACTATATATATATATTAATATAAATATATATTACTATACGAATAAATATAACTAAATATATATATATATATATAGATATATATTAATATAACTATATATATATATTAATATAACTAAATATATATATTATAATATAAATATATATATATATATATATTAATATAAATATATATTACTATATGAATAAATATAACTAAATATATAAATATATATATATAGAGATATCATGAATTGGAAGACAAATCAAAATAGAGTAGTGGTAAAGGCTTAGGCGCACAGGGGGGAGGTCTCGAGTTCAAATCCTGGTGGAGGCAGGGGCGCGCGCGCATGGGGGAATATGGGAGCAAGCACTGTTAAAGGGTGAAGGGGGTGCATGAGGCACTGTACAGGGGCAGAAAAGCACTATAAGGGGGGGGGGGGGCTCAAGCACTATAAAAGCCCCCCGATTGGCAGTATTTCTTAATTTTTTTTTAATTTTTTTTAAATTTTTTTACCTTTTATCATCGCTTTTAAAAAAGCGCTGATAAAGGAAGTGCTAATATAGGGGTCTTTTATCAGTGCTAAAACAAGGCGCTGATAAAGGACCCTTTTATCAGTGCTTTGTTTTAGCGCTGATAAAAGACCCCTTTTATCAGCGCTTTTTTTTAGCACTGATAAAAGGGGTCTTTATTAGCGCTTTTCGGAGTGCTGATAAAGGGGACCCCCCTTTATCTTCGTCGGCTTTATCAGCGCTTTTCTAGTGCTGATAAAGGCCATTTTTAGCGCTGATAAAAGCCGTATTTGTAGTAGTGGTCCCTACAAGTTTTTTGTCTCTTTCTTTATCTACCTTACTTTTTCCTAGGCTTTCAATAAGGAATGATTAGTAAATGAGGATTGAATTTTTCTTAGGCTTCCCTTTACATAGTTTCAACTAAATATGTTTTATATATTTTTTTATAACACTCAATTTTTTCCTAGATCATATAAAGTGTGTGTCTAGTAAGTAGAGAATCTAATTTTTTCCTACCACCATTTACGGGGTTTTAGACTAGTTAGTATTGTGTCTCTTCCCGTGGGAAGTTTAGGGTTGTATAAGTTAGAATAAGATAACTGATGTTTAGGGTCGAATTTTTTTTACCTAAGAATGTTATAGTTTAAGGTCATATAGATTTAACATTCTATTAATTTACTTTAAGGTCATATATCTTGGACATTCTATTTTTTTAGTTTAAGGTCATATAAATTGAAATTTCTCCTACTATAGTTTAGGGTCATATAGCTTGTACATTCTTTTGTTGAAAAATTATTTCAAATCGAATACTAGACTCTTAAAAGAGTTAAATCACATCTTAAATATCTTGAATCATGAATTATGAGCTGAGGAAAACTTGCTGGGTACGATTACAAAAAACACTGGGGTGCTTAATTCTACTGCAATGTTTCTTGGGCTCACAGGGATCAAAGGTCCTTATTTCAATGAAAATATATCTCTTATTGATGGGTGAAAGGCCCTTATGGGGGATAAAATATGGGCATACATGCATAGTAAAAAAAGGGTCCCTTGAAACCAGTCACACTCTTTTCCAAGTGTCATGGAATATTTTTAGGGATTTAGACACTTAAAATATGAAGTGGGTTATGGAGGATGAATATTCAAAAAGGGCTCTAGTACCTTGTATCCTTGCTTAAGTCATGAAGGATGAATATTAAATAAGGGTTATGAAACCATGAATAATTATTGAATTAATGTATGATGAATAATCAAGAAGTTTTTTGGAACACTGTATCCCTCCTTCAGTTATAAAAGATGAATATTCAATAAGGGTTATGGAACCCTATATCCTTGCTTTAAATATGGGTTTGGTAGATAGTGACATAATGTTGAGGATTTCAAATCCACCTTGAGAGTTAGTTTATGGATGGTATAAATCATGTCCCGAAGGGTTTGAATCAAATATGATGAGACATGGTAAACATATCGAGGATGATGACAAAACACACTAAGGTTCCGAGTTTTTTTGTGATGTTTCCAGGGATTACAGGGATTAGAGGTCCTTTTTTCAAGGAAAACATGCCTTTGGATGATGGGTTAAGGGCCCTTATGTAGGATCTAGTATGGGCTTACATGAATGGTCAAGTAGAGTGATCCTTTCTCCTTTATAGGGGATATGAAATATTTTTAGAGGGTTCAACCACCCAAAAAATGAAGTAGGGTATGGAGAAAAATCTATTCAAATAAGTTTCTTACATCTGTGGGAAAATCAATATGATAAGGGACAAGTGGAACTTTTCATGAATTAAGGTTCAACTTTTGGTATAAACTACCACAATAAAGGGGAATTTAGTTTATGGTCTTGAAGTTCAAACCCATATATCATGCAGTTTGGGGTCATGTGATGAGGACTAACAAATGGTTCAAGAATGAGGTCTTGTATCCATGCTTTGATAATGGGTACGATACCTGATGATATAACATATATGACGTCGAATCCTCTTGAATAGTTGGATCACAAGACTTTTAAATATCAATCTAGTGATATTTGACTCAATGAGAAGTGAATACTGGTGGGAGCAAGTTAATCATGGTGGAAAATAGTATTGCACACAGTCTGGACAATAGATCATGTGTTTAAGGGGACCTTCCCACTAGGACCCAAACATCCCCAAGGTCATAAGTGTTAAGGAATTGTGTTATTCACCAATTAATCCTACTAGATTCCCATTAAATTAGTCATTCCCTATTACTAATACACTATAGGGGAGAACCAATAGGAATGGATCAATGTTATGTGATTCCTAGAGAAGTGTATCAAGTCAAGGAATTGGTGTGTATCAGCTTAGACATCGAATACATGAAGTTTTTTATAGATAAAATGATATTCAAGAAGGTTTTGAGAAAAATAAAGGTTTTTCTAGTGTTTATTGAATTCATTTTTAATAAGAATGGATATGGAAAATCATTGATATAACTTTTTCCTGGATTTAAAGGGTCCAAAACCATAACTTAACATCATTCAGGGTCATGGGGTAAACCATACAAGATTTTTGATTCTTTTGTTTTATGCTTTAAAATTTTCATATTATCTAGATATAAATATCTTAACGGGTAGATACTTGAAATTTTCTCAGACCTCCCATTGCAGGTTTTTATCCAGACAATTTTTGTGTATCTTTCACTAGTAGTTTAAGGTCCCGTAGTTTAGACCATCGTGGGATAGAGTTTAAAGTCATAAAACCTTGAAAAAAGTGTACAAAATTTAATATCATGGTGTTTGGAACTAGGAAATGGTAGTATTACACAATATCCCATTAAGGATTCTCATGGTCAAGAGTATTATGGAACCCTTTTGAATAGGGGATGGAGGTGATGTAAATCATGGATCAAGGTTCTCGAATCATGAGTAATGGTAAGGGGTAAACACAAAATGTATGTCCATTAATCAATCTAAGGTGATGGTATCTATTGTCAAGCTGTTAGGAATCATAAGGATCAGAGGTCCTTAAGAAAACCCCCTATAGTTGATGGGTTACAAGACCTTATGCAGGAGCCAATATAGGCTTATACAAATGTTCAATATGATGGGTCCCAACTCCATTAAGAGGGCCATTAAAGGTTATGGTAACTTGAGAAACTTAATAAATTAAGCGTGATTTATAGATTGAGGTTATAATAAAGATGATAGAAGAACCCTTAAGCTCAGTTGACCATGGTCAGATTATTGCAGCCCTTTGATAAAGAGTGATGATGGATAATGGTATGTGCCATTTAATGTCATAAAATGAGGGTATAAATTACATGTAGTTTAAAGTAATGCGGTGATGACTTAGGTGTTTTTCAGTTTGGGGTCATGTGATTAGGATCTCATGATATATAGTTTAACGTCATACATCTAGAACCAAGTTCATTTAGTTTAATGTCATGTCATGAGGATTTAATGAATTGGTGTGTGAATTATGAAAAGTATCTTTAGAGACACCCTGCATTGGTCGGGGGGGGGGGACTTGAATACGAGAGATATTTTCACCTTTTCAAAATCTTATAGGAAAATATCTATAATCATGGTCCCCTATGCACAAATATGACTCACATTTAAGAAATAATTTTGTAGATTTGGCTTGTACTTATGAAAAATGAGTCTTTATGATTTGACCATTCATTATAAGTTTTAGGTCTTGTAAGTTAGACCATTTTTTATTTATCCATGATGATCCTGTACACATAAAATGGTTCAAACCAATCCTCTAATATAATTTCATTCATTATTGGTGTAAGAAATAAGAGTTGTATGGGGGAATAACCCATATAGTGATGGAAAGTGGCATATGGAAAAGGGATCAACTTGTCTTGGTGATGAGAATGGATGAAGCATGCTGCAAATGAAAAATGACATGATCAGTTACCAAGATGAGTTTGGGGCATGTGAAATTTCTATGGATGGGATTTCATTGGGTTTCACTATGTATCCCACTTGGCTAGGAGTCAAGCTGTTAGGTCCAAAAGGGGCCTATATATCCTGAGTGGGGGGTGAATCAGAGTATGGATATTATTTTTAAACTTCTTCATGCCCCATTGGATCTTGAACTCTTTATTAAAAGGGTAACTTATAATACTCTTTAATGTCAATGTTGATCACATCCTTTCCAATTTTATCTGATGATAATGCACTGAAAGTAAATCAATAAAGAAAACAAAAGGACACCAAGATTTTTACTTGGTTCACCGTCACTGGGCTACATCCAAGGAGCATACAATGGTGATGTGCTGATTGTACCAAATTTACTAAGGCTCACCACCAAATTACAATGTTCGGGATAAAACTTCTATGCCCAGAATCACTACCTTTAGAAGGTTTAGGGTCTACACACTAAATTCCCAAGTCTCACTCCCTATGTCTCTTCCTCTAGCTCACTGCTGGTGGAAAGGATCACCATCTTTCTATTCCTTTGCTCATTTCTCTTGGAAGGGACCCACTCATAGTTTATAGACTTTTAGGTTCCTTCATTTGCATGAAAGAGCACCCTCAACTATATAATAATGCTTTGTTGAAGTCCCTTTTTCACCTATAGATGAAATTAATTTTTCCTCATACTGTTAGTTAGTAGAAATTACGTTTTCTAACTATTTAAGTCCATTCATGAACCACCTGCCTCCTTCGTGAATTGCATAGCACATACGATTCACATACCACCTATTCTGTGAACTTCCCCTGCTTCTACTGTCATGTATAGCCTCTGTGTAACACCTTCACAAACTGCTTCCGCGTACTACTTCCGTGTATTGCTTCCGCATACCACTTCCACGTACCTCTTCCGTATACCACTTCCATGTATCGCTTCCGCGTACCACTTCCACTTATGCAGAATTTTTTTCCATGGATTTCTTCTTTTGAGGACCACCTTCTTCCTTTATAGACTATAGTTCTCCATAAAAACCCTTTCATGAAATCTCTTCCACGAACTACTTCACCCTTCATAGAATCCTTGCTCATGATCCACCTTCATACTTATCCAAATTTCCCGAGCAAAGATGTTCTCTTATGAAAATCACTCTAAGTAATGATGGGATTAGTGCTCCTTATATAGGAAAATAGATCATAAAAATCTTATAATATGAGATTACTCAAATCCTCAATGTGATATAGCCTTCACTGCGTACCACTTCTCCTACAAACCGTTCTTCCCTACACGGTCTGTGTACTACCTTTCATCCTTCGTAGTGGCCCAAATCACTGCCTCATTTTCGCCAACGATACCCTTCATGACTTCTCAAATCACCACCTCATTTTGGAAAATGACAAGACATCCCACATACCCCAGGCCTTCCAAAAACCGTAGGCCTTCCTGTGAACCTTCTCTGCTCCACAAACCATGCTTCATGGTCTACACACTGTTCATTCCTACATAGAAATATTCCATTTCCAAAAACCAAACTCCTGATTTTGAGGCCCAAAAATTTGGAAAACACTAGGAAACTGTTCCACCTTAAACACATTATTTGGAAAACACCAACCATACTCATTCAAGATAATCTGGATTTGTCAAAAAACACAATCATGCTCAAAAAATACTGAGAGGACACCTTAAAGTGATTTTTACCCAACAATCTCCCCCTTTGGGTTTGTTGATAACACTTTAATAATTTTATATCTCATTAAATCTTGTTCCAAATTTTTCTAGCATTCACTTCTTGAGATTAAGATATTGATCAAGGATTTACTCAACACATACTCTAAGCCCACATAAGCCATGCTCGGCGTGAGAAACAAGAGTATAAGGAAAAGTTCATCAATGAATCACTACATTCTATTCCAACACTAATCTTCTACTCTCATCAAGAACCTAAGATATCATGATATATATTCTTTTATCGATTATGTATAGAATTTTCAGATTTAATACTCTCCCTATCTCACTGCTCCACCTGTCAGATTCTCCCCATGTTTTGACTGAGACATTTTCTTCTTTTTAATAGCACAATTTCCCCCCTTTTTCAATGAACCCGAAGTCCATTACTTTTAGGGCTGCAATATGGTAAAGAACATAGATTAACACATTATAGAAAAAAACACCATACCTCAGGGAGAGGGTGGGGGGGGGGGTCCCACATACACACTTTTTCAAGTGCAGGGAGTCGACTGAACTCCTAGAGCTAGTCGATGCCTCTCAAATGCTTCTTTGGGTAGGGACTTTGATAGAATATCTGCAAATATTTTTCATATAGTAACATAATACAACTTTAAAAGACCTTGATTCACATTATCCTTGATAAAATGATACTTTATTTCAATGTGATTTGTCCTTGAGTGATGGACCAAATGTTTTTTAAGATTTATAGCACTTAAATTATTACAATGGATTCCGATCAGATACTTCACTTCAACCCCCTATCTTCAATATACTACTTAATCCACAATAATTATGTGTATACTTGAGTGGATAAAATATACTCAACTTCTATAGTTCTCAATGAAAGGAAATGTTATTTCTTTCTTATCCAAAAAATACACAATCCACCAAGATAGAAATAATCTCCTAACATTGATTTCCTATCATCTATTGAACCGACACAATCTGTATCTGTATATCCCAATATCTCTAGATGATATTTGTCATTATACATAAAATCAAATCCACAATGCCCTTGATATACTAAAGTATTATTTTTACTGAAATCATGTGTATTTATTTGGGATTACTTTAATACAGTGCTGCTTGACATGTGGACAAAACAATATATGTTCGTATTGTTGTTAAGTACAATAGCCTTCCAATGATATACTTTTATCCTGTGACATTAACCAATTTTCCTTCATTATCTCATGACAATTTCATCTAAGTAGCCACTAGATTCATCACCCCCTGTAATTATCCATTTCAAATATTCTCAAAACCTCCTTGGCATATTTAGATTGAGAAATGAATGTGGAATTCCTTCCTTGTGTCACCAGCACCACCATCCTTTGATTACTATCATTATTAACTTGTAATCAACTTCACCATACTGGAAACTGAGATTCTTAAAAAATAGATCTAGTCTTGAATACCATGCTTTTGGTTCCTGCTTCATCCCATATAACACATTCTTTAACCGAAAAACTTTGTTCTCATCTTTATGAATGAGAAAACCATCTAGTTTTTTAATGTAAAATTCTTCTTCCAGAACCCCATTTAGAAATGCATACTTGAAATCCACCTGGAAAACTTTGAACTCTCTATGAACTACAATGAACAAGAATAATCTGATTGTTTATAGCCGCACAACATGTGAAAATGTCTCATAAACATCAATACCCTCTATTTGGGAGTACCCTTTGCACATTGGTCATTCTTTGTTTCGAATGTAATCTTTATTCATCTTATTGTGAACAACCTGTTTGGTTCCTATGAAATTATTATATATTAGACTCGAAACAATATCCCATGTCTCATTCATCTCAATCCAGTCAAGCTATTCATTCATAGTCTGAACCTAGTTCTCATCTTCAGCTATCAATTTCAGCTCCACTCTTTGGTTTTCATGCAGATATAGATTTGAATACTTCATGATCATCATCATTATCTTTATCTGAATCATCATTTTACACTTTTACTTGCCCTGAGTTTCTTACCTACTTGTTTCTACCATAACTAAACTGTTTACTATTCTATTTAAGATTATGTTCATTCTCTATTATAGTGACATCATTGCTTTCAATTACTTTTACAGCCTCATGTTGAAACATTGTTGACATTCTCTTGCAGCTTCTTGGTATCCTAAAAGTAGTTAGATGATACCATATTGTTAGATAAAAATAGATAATCATGAAATACATGAATTTTTATGCTTCTCACCCAATCGGTCTTCTTGATGTCATATAACAAACAATTTCACCCTTTATATCCCATTGAGATCTTGAATTTTATTAGGAGAAAGAGTTCTCCCCCTATGTTTTGCAACTCTTCCTGTTGTTGGTCCCACTATTTAGACACACAAACATTTTTCCTTTTCTACATCATTTATCCTCATGTGTTACTTTTCAATGATCCATCAATAAAAAAATTCAAGAATACACAAACTATTAAATCCTTACAATGAATTATTCTGGATTAATTCTTCAGCTCTTTTGACTGATTTGAATTAGTTGAAATTATGGAGCACATCTCATCACCATTTTTCATATTTTGATGACACTTCCCCTTGGATTGTATCTCCCCTTGATCCTAAAAAACTTGAACATCATTTCATAGTATTTACACACATAGGGAGAGGGGATTATCTAGAATCCTCAAGAAGAGGATTGTGATTGGTCCCGATGGATCAACCCTTTGATACTTTCTTTCAAAGCACTATACTTTTTCTATTCTTGTTCCAATTGCTCAGAAAACCTCAACTATTCTATCCATATGAATAAACATTATTTAACCATATTATTAGTCTTCTTCTAGTATTTGGGTTCTGTAGGTTTGGAATTTTTCACAATTTGGGTTTTATACCCACTAGTAAAGATTTACTTCTTTGAGGCTCCACTCGAATGCCATTTTTCATGATTATTTATTTATGTAGGAATCTCTCCACTAGTCTTATTCTCTTTATTATTTCTTCATTGGAGGGATCTTCTCACTTATTTCACTTCTCTCCTTGTGACACATTTGAGATTGTGGAGACAATATTTATTTATTTTTATTTTATCAGTTATTCGAGTCTCTACACTGTTTCTTCCTACTGGTGGGTTCTTTACTGAAAGTACATTCTTCTTAATCACAACTGGAGTAGATCCTCCCATTTTCTTCCAGGTTTGTTAAAATTATTTCCCAAAGTGTTGTTGTGAGTGTAGTAGAGGATGTGATTAACACTCCTTTCGTTGAGATACTTGTGTTTCCCCTGAGCCTATAAACCTATTTTTCAACTTATCATGTTGTCCTCCAATATAGGATTTCTTGTTATACACCATTGGAGTTGGGGATCTCCTTTGGAGTTCCTTTTCCTTCTTTGTTTTCTTCTTGCCCATTTAATTATTTCTTATCTGAGATGTTGATGCAGCTAGAGTCCTTTTGATGTTGATCCCTCAGACTTATTGACACATACTCATGGTGTATCCTTTTCTGATTCATCCAAACTTTTATTCAGTAAACTGTTGGATTCCTTAAATTGAATCACACTTTTTCCATAAACACTTCCACACTAAGGAATACCACATAACTTATTATTATTCTTTGAAGTTCTTGCCTTTTCCATGACACACCAAGATAAGATCAGAATGTATCTTTAACTTCAACAATCGACTGAACCAAGTCATAGAAAACAAATATGATAAAAGAAACCTTCCCTTTGATACCAATTGTTATGTTCAAAAGGGTCTTAAATACCTTGAGAGGGGGATGAATCAAGTTATGGATATTATTTTTAAAATTATTCCTTCCCCACTGGATCTTGACCTATTTATTACAAGGGTCACTTATTATACTCTTTAATGTAAATGTTGACCACGTCCTTTCTAATTTTATCTGATGATAATGCATTGAAAGTAAAGAAATAAATCAAACACAAGGACACATAGATTTTTACTTGGTTCACCCTCACTGGGATACATCCAAGGAGAATACGATGAATATGTGTCGATTATACCAAATTCACTAAGGCTCACTATCAAATTACAATGTTCAGGTTAGACCTTTTATGCCTAGGATCACTACCTTTACAAGGTTTAGGGTCTGTTCACTGCATTCTCAAGGTTCACTCCCTATGTATCTTCCTTTGGATCACTATCAGTGGAAAGGATCACCATCTTCCTCTTCCTTTTCTCATTGATCTTGGAAGGGATCAACTCACAGTTTATGGACTTTTAGGTCCCTTAATTTTCATGAAATCATGCATCCTCAACTGTATATAGATACTCTATTAAAGTCCATTTTTCACCTATAGATAAAATTAAATTTTCCCGCACTTTTAGTTAACGAAAATTACTTTCACAAATTGTTTAAGTCCATTCACAAACCACATGCTTCCTTCATAAACTGTGTAGCGCATATACTTCATAGACCACCTATTCTGTGAACTGTCCCTACTTCTTCCACTACATACCACCTCTGTGTACTGCCTTTGCGAACCACTGTCATTCACGACTTCCACGTACCACTTCCACATACCACTTCCCCATACCAATTTTGAGTACCACTTCCACGTACCACTTTCGATTCTATGGAATTATTTCTTCCATAGAATACTTCTTCCACAGACCACCTTCTTCATTTTCAGACTATATTTCTCCACAAACACCCATTCACAGAATTGCTTCTGAGAACTACTTCACCCTTTGTATAATCCTTCCTCACGATCCAACTTCAAACTTCGTTGAATTCCCAGATCAAAGATGTTATCTTATTAAAATCACTCTAAGTAATTATAGGATTATAACTCCTTATATAGGCAAATAGATCTGCAAAATCTGCTAATTCGGGATTACCCAAATATTCAATGTGGTATAGTATTCACTGCACACCGCTTCTCCCATGAACCTTTCTTCCCTACACGGTCCACATACTACATTTCTTCCTTTGTGGTGGCCCAAATTACCATCTTGTTTTCACCAATGACACCCTTCGTGACTTCTAAAATCAACACATCGTTTAGGTGAACGTCAAGCCATCCCATGTACCGCAAGCCTTCCCAAGAACCTCCTTCAATCCACGATCCATGCTTCATGGTCTGCGTACTTTTCCTTCCTACATGTAAATATTCATTTTCAAAAAACCAAACTCCCAATTTTGAGGCCCAAAAATTTGGAAAACATTGGGAAACTACACCACCTTAAACACCTACTTCGACAAATACCAACCATACTCATTCATGGTCATCTGGCTTTGTCAATAAACACAATCACACCCAAAATATACTGAGAGGAAACCTTGAGGGATTTTTACCCAACACAAGCCCCATGTAACCCTTCCAAAGAAATCTCTCTACATAGATCTAGATCATACGTAGAAGGTGGGGGAATTTTTTTAGGAATTAAAGATAAACCTAGGATAGAGAATCTCGATGTCACTATGTATGTTATTAGTATTTGAATCAATCCACTCATAGTTCTCTCATATCTCCCAAAATAGGTTTAATTCATATGTGGGGAGGGGGAAATGTTTTCAAGATATTCATGATATTTGTGAGTCTTCCTCTACATAGATATGTCTCATGTGAAAGAATAATACTATGTTAGTATAGATCCATTGGATAAGTGAAGTATAATTTCAAAGGTTTAAAACACTTATACAGGAGGGGGATTATCATATTTTATTTATCTATTTTTTATTCAATAATGATAAACATAGTTAGAATAATTGAACCATGATTCCCTACACAAATCCAACTCATATCAATATTTTGAGGGCTGTGAATGGGCCTGTAATGGAGAATCCATTCATCACTACATATATTGTATAGATAAGAATCAATCCAAATGAAGTTCTTATAGAAAAGGTCCCTTGCACTGATTTGGATCATATATAATGGAAATGGCCATACCAATACTCAAAATAGAATCTACCCCCATCATTCAGGTGAATGTTATCTAATTTTTGGGTATATTGTGAAGGCAACGTGATCTCATATTGGGATAGTTTTTCATCAATGAGGGAATATTCATAGCCTTGAAGCTAAATGAGGGGGAATACTCTTGATACTGATTAGGAATCAGGGAAAACTATGATGGTAATTAACCTACGACTAGGCCTATGATATCATAACTAGGAGTCACTATGTATACTGAAAGATGAGAAATCAAGCCACATGTAGTTCTTTTGAAATAAGTTCCCTACACTGATCAAACACATATGTAGGGAAAAGAAAAAATAGGTATTATTGCCTCAGAAAACTATGACTGGTCCTAGGATGTGAGATTTGGGTGTCACTACATATCTTATATAAATAGGAATTAAGACATATGTAGTTCTTAATAAGAGATTCCCTTGCACAGATCTGGCTCGTATATAAGGAAATGATCACAACGTTACGACTGATCCAAAGATGTGGGATTAAGGCATTGCTAAATATCCTGTATTGATAGGAATCATGACACACATAATTCTTATATGTGTCCTTACATATATTGAAATCATATGTATAGGAAAATTCATTTTATTCCAAGCATAAGTTCATAGATGAGAAAACTCGTGCCAAAATATCTTGTGTAGGTTTGGCACATGCGCAAGAGGGGGGAATGTTTATATTTTAGTTTTGAGAACAATGAATGGGTTCACAATAGAGTACATGGGAATCACTATATATCCCATAGTGATTGGAATCAAGACTTTATATAGTTCTTGAAAAGGATGATTCCTTTCATGGAACTAACTTATTCACAAGGAATCAGGGGCATTAATTCTCTAAGGAATATTCCAACCATGCACTGAATACTTATACATGGATCTAGATCTCATGCAGAGAAGAAAAAGAGTCCACACATAATGGGACACTTTGATATGTTTAAATTTATATAGGATTTAATTTAACCTTGTAGTTTGATATAGTGCGTAGGGACCTATGATTAGTTTCATATGGGTCTGGCCTGCATGCAAAGTGAAAAAACCTTATTTCTATGTTGGATAAATGAAAAATGTGACATCAATGATTGAAGGGCCAAGAACTAAGATAAGTTAAGGGTATTTTGAAATTATTATTTGAAAAGGTAGAAACTTATCATTTTCAAAATTTGCATCTAGGCCTAGATTAAAGTATCTAAGCATCACTATGTTTCCCAAAAGAATGGTAATAAATCCATACAAAGTTTGGTGACATAATATTGTCCATTAATTAATCAATTTCAAATATAGGGGAATTATTCACCAATTAAAGGTTCAATTAGGCTTGGTATTAGAGTTCATGTATCACTACACATCCTATGTGGATGGGAATAAAGCTTGCATGTAGTTCTAATTTAAGTCCCCTTTATAGATCTGGTTAATATATAGGGGGAATCCTTGGTCATTTCCTGAGTGAACTGTGATGGTAATTTTTTTCTAAGGGTATCCTATGCAGATCAATCTCTCTCATAGGGGAGGATAATTTCCTTGTCTCGTATTGGAATAGGGATGGAACATTAAACCCTATTATAGGTTTATGGGTAGGACACATGTGCCACATATCCTTTAATGTATTTGGATATCATGCAGGTAATAGATCCAATCAGATATCCCACCCTAAGTAATTTATAGTATTTTAATATATTCCTAATGTCATGAATTTTATCTTTATGCAACACAGATTATCTGGGGATCACTTTTATGGTTGTACAACTTTGAACAAGGGTTTTCTGTGAGGATTTTAGGATTTCACAGGGGATGCATACCCTAAAATTAATGGATACATGAATATGATATTATAATACTTATTTGATAATAGTTATGATTCATATATGTATAACATATAGGTTATTAAAATCCCCTTTGATAGTTGGGTTATGGGAAGTGAAAACCATAAACCAAGAATATCTGTGTCAATTGGAAGTAGATACTAGTGAAAGTGGGTCAACCCTTAGTAATGGAAGAAAACTATATCACACACATGTAGGAAAATAGATCATGGGTTTAAGGGGTACCTTTCCTCCAGGACCAAAATATCCCATAGTTTACAAGCTCTGTGGCATTTTTTTATTCACCAATGAATCCTAACGAGTTCCCTTCAAACCATCCAGTCCCTATTACCAATATGCTATTTGGGAGAACCAAGAGAATGCGTCAAGGTTAATAGAATTCCAAAAGAATTTTCACTCATGGAATCATTTGGTATTAACTCATATATCATAGGCATGAAGTTTGTTAATGAAGAATATAATATTCAAGAAGGGTTCGAGAACCCTAAAGGTGATGCTAACGTGTATTGAAAAAAATTTCAGGGTGAAGGAATATAACATGAAGTCCTTGGTTACAAGATCATTAGAGGGTATTATTTACTCAACATGAGGGCATCATATTGTGTAGTTTAATGTCACATGACAAGGAAAAAGTTCCTTATATTTGAATGTAATTCATCTTTATCATGCTAGTTAAAGAAACTTTCTATGTTCTCTAATTTCACATGAGTCATGATCAATGTGATAAATAAGATACATCTGGGAAATAAATTAAACTTCATGAGAGAAAATGATATGGAACATGTGGGGGAAATAAAATTTCAATATGAGAATGAATCCCTTTAAAAATTTGGCTCTCCTAGAGTGACATGGTTGGGAGTGACTAAAATTCAAGGCTAGGCCTAAAATAAAATATCTAGGAATAACCATGTATCCTATAAATATGGGAATAAATAAAAAAATAGTTATTATATTTAGTCCCTATGAAAATAAAACTATTAAAGAGGGATGAGGGAATTTCATTTTCCACATAGATCTGAATCATGTATAGAAAATTTCTATTGAAGAGGTGTCATGGATTGAGAAGGAATAAAAACTGATGTGGATGGGGTCTAGGTGCTAAGATGAGGTGACATATATTTTTTCCAATGTATGTTATTAGAGAGAACTAAAAATGGTCGAATAAAATCATATATTGGAAACATTTTATATATATTTGGTTCATATGTAAAAGGGGAGGAATGTCCCATGAGGTGAAAACATGTTGTGCAATTTAAAACTGCATGAATAGGACATGTACTGTGTAGTTTAACATCATGTGGTAGGATGTTTTCATGAAGTTTATGGTCATATGATGGGGGCCTAGGAGTCCTATAGTTTAAGGTCATGAAATGAGGACCTATGTGTCCTGTATTTTAAGTTAATGCGATGAGAACCCATGTGTCTTGTAGGTTAAGTTCATGCGATGAGGACCAAGGTGTCCTGCAACTTAAGTTCATACAATGAGGACCTAGGTGTCCTATAGTTTATGTTCATGCAATGAGGAACTAGGATACTGTAAATTTTAAAGTCTTTCCATGAGGAATTCAATATATGGAGACAATTATGCAAATTATTTCATGAGAAAACTTGTATTAGTGAGTTTCATGATGCGTGCCCCATTCATTGTGGATAATGAGTAAGCTTTATTGGAATAAACCATATATATTTCATAAGGTCCCTATCAGTTGGGTTCTATATTTAGAGGTTTATTACCTAATATCATTAAGGTTCTAAGAATAAACACTAATTATCATGATAGGAATAAGTGGAGGTAGACCTTCTTATTGAAGGATCAAGAAATCTGATTCCGATGGTCTTATAAATTATGCAATGTATAAAACCTCTACTCATCAAGTCATTCCATGTCATCAATTTTCTTATGTGACTGTTCATATTCTATGATTTAACCAAAAATAGCAACTAGAGTGAGGTAAAATGGACCTCTATGGGTAGCACTACCTCTGTTCCATTGAAAAGAGAATATGGGGTCACTTGTGTGGTAGTGTGAGTTAGGGTGAGATAGGCCTAAAAGGCATATAAGAGTTCATATAGAAAATGTTTCTTATCTTTTTCCACCTTTTTCTAGTGTATATTTGAAAAATTATTATTGAAAGCCTCTATATTCCCATTTACACTATGTGATAGCAAGATGAATGGATTAACTCAATATTGTACTCCTAATATAGCTACTTCAACTCAGAAGAATAGAAATCTATGACATTGTCTATCAATATTGTATGAGGGACACCCAATTTGGTGATGATATTAAACTTCCTGAAGTTGATGATTCTCTTTATCCCAAATTCCATGAGAGTTATGTCCTAAGACCATTTTTATAAGAATTTAGTAGTAGTAAGAATGTAAGTTAACTACTTGGATGTAGCTAGGGGAAATAGCCCCATGAAATCCATTCCCCATACAACATATGATGAGGAATACTTGGCAGTGTGCAATAGTTCTAGGGTATGATGGATAAAGTTTTAATGTATTTTAAAACCATGAAACTTCATGGTGAACTCCACGAGGCCTTGAATCAACATCATCCAGAAATAACCAAGCCTATGAATATGGTGGGAGAGCCAAGTTCCTAGATCCACAAGAGCTTATACAGACTTACTATATTATAGAGAGTATCCCTACTTCCATGATTCATCTAATGAGGAATCCATTTAATCCCCATTTATAGAGTACTTTCTATTCACTTTGCCTATCCTATAGGGTGTTTTTTGGTTTTTGATATAAGATCTATTTCTTTTTGGATCATCCCAATGGAAGGATCCTATTTTGTATGTAGTCCATTATGGGGTTCATCCATACAATAATGGTTGTTTGCTTATAAAATCCTAGGGTAGTGCTAATCTAATTGATTTTCTACATTACATAGATGATGAACATGGTGAATACACTTTTGTAAGAGATACGTAAGATTGTCCCATCCTAGTTAGGATTGGCCAGAGATGTGGTCGCGTCAGCCAACACATAGACATGTTCATTCTGTGATCGAGGAATGTGATATAATATTGTTTTGAAAGGAAATTCCTATACCATTCCCCTTACATAGACCATGAGAGGGGTTTATTCTTCCTTCATTATTGAATATTCATTGTTGATCTATTTGATCACTAACTCTAAATTCCCTTTGACATTCAAATAATTTATCTGTAGTTGTAGGGATAACTCTAGGCCTGTAATAGGGGATTTGTATTCTACCTCATTATTACTGCAACCTTCCGATATCAATAAAGATTAGGGTAAAATTTCCTTAATTTGGGAGATAAAGAAAATTCCCAGGACAACCCAGTTGAAATTTGGGATTTCCATTATCTTCATGTTTATACTTTCAAGGCTCCATCAAAATACACATCCCATGTTTGGGGAGTCTCATGTGTATAGAAAACCTCTATGCACGAGAGCTCAAAACCTACTGGCATGTTCTCCAGGTTTGGTTATACTACGAGGAAATCTCTTACCACTTTATTTCCTCTATGACATGAATCAAATTTCATATTGTCATAGAAATAACTCCTATAGGGCTAAGCATCTAGTTAGCATAGGGAGACTGAGAATATACTTGAACAAGTTGATATGAGAGAATAAGTGGACTTTGTGGTGCTGTAAGTAATACCTTAGCTTTTGTGTCATGAAGATGAGTGTAAGAAATTTCTTATTGATATTAGAATATCAAGCGTTGATATCTATCATCATTCAGCTAAGGTAGTAGAGTCTATTTTCATTTCTTGCATCATTCTTCTACATGATAAGGGAGCTATCTCTCCAGGGAGAGCATATATATGATGAGTGGATTCCCTTATATAGGTGGAATTCAGACTAGTGGATAAAATAGTTATTTATTAAGGTTCTTAAAGGATTCTTGGTAGTCTTATTCCCATTTATTGGAGCCCCCTTCTTCATTAACTTGGTGAAGGGGAGATATTTTCCATCCATGTTATCTATGAAAAACCTGATGTTTGAAAGGCATACCTGGATTCCTCATAAATATTTAAGGTTTCTATGAGGAGGAATTGATAGAATCACACTATTATTTTTTGTATCAACCTCAATATCACGGTGTAATACCACAAAACCAATTAATTTATCTGATGTTACAAAAAAAACACTCCAAAGGGTTCATCTTCAAACTGTTCCACTATAAATTTTCAAATATTTTTTTAAGATAACAGAGGTGATCACAATGATGCTGATATTTAACCACCAGGTCATCAACATATAATTCCACAATTATTACCAATAATGGATTGAAAATGTGATGCATAAAATGCTTATAGGTGGAACCAATATTTTTTAGGAAAAAGGTCATGTCCTGTAGGAGAATATCCCCTAGGGTACTCTGAAGGAATTGGATTCCTCATATTTGGGGGAAATTTTGATCTGATTATAGCTTAAGAAAATTTACATAATGGAAAGGGATTTGAATCCTAAAGTCACATAAATTATAAGTTCCATGATTGTAATTGGGAAATCATTCATTGGAAAATGTCGATTGAGATCCCTAAAATTAATGTAAGCCCTGATCAATATATTCTTTTTCTTGATTGGAACAATGTTCGCAAGCTATTCCAGGTACTAAAACTTTTAGATGAAGTTGTATTTGATCAATTTGTTAACTTCCAATTCTTACTTAGTGGAATGATAAGGATGCATTATATTGGAGGCCTTCTTGAAACCTATATGGTTATCTAGAACGACCAGGTGATGGGTAGCCACATTAGTATCCGACCATGGAATATCTTTATAATTCCAAGTGAATTCATAGTGAATCTACTTAAAGAATGATATTTATCTATCTATTTCTCTTCTATAGGAATGGCTATGAATATAAATGTGGTTTTTGGGTCCTCTTATGTTCTCAAATTTTCCTACCTAATTTTATAAATGGTGGCGGAGATACCTTATTCAAATTTTATAGGGTCTCCCCCAAGTCTATCATCTCTTTATTATATTTCGTCTTCAATTAATGTATCCTCATGCATGGTAAAAAATACAGGGGAATATCTATCCTAGATGAAGGATGAGATAATACCATAACAAACATCAATATCCCAAACTACAAATTACATCATGGGGAAATTTTGGAGATGCTTTCACTTCTATCTACTCTCACTGGGTGGAGGAAAAGTATGAACAAATTGAGTTATAGTAAATGTATTAGGGGAATTAATAATTTTCATTAATATATTAGGGAAAATTTATATCTAATATGGATCATAATTCTTTATTTATTTTTATGGACCCATTTCATATGGCATGACAGTTATTGAGTGGACTTGGGCTAGTGAATTTATTGGCTTCTGGTGGCCTACCAAATCTTGATCTGTCCCCTTGATCAGATTTGTAAACAGCACATGCTCATTGTTGATCAAGATCTAAGGTCTTGTAGGAGAATTTCACAATATATTGGGATTTGAAAAAAACATATTTCAATCCATATTTTTTTTCCATACCTCTTATAGAAACCTACCTCAAAAAACTGGGATTTACAAGATTTGAAAGGGGTAGTATATCTGTACAACATGCTATCTTTTCTATTAATGGGGTACTCCAAACATTGATAGAATATTGATGGGGAAACCACATGTTTATGAATACAAGGTATCATGAGTAGAAAATTATATATTGTGTCCTACTATATAACCATGAAATCAACATTAGATATTAGATCCCAAAATTGGTCTTTGAGCTTGATCTTTCCGAGGGACTTTTTATCACTATTTTCATACCCTTAAATGGATAATTTTTTTAGATAAAAATAATCCTTAATATATCCTAAATGTAAAAGGGTTTAGTATTTTATGTGATTAATCTTAGAACCTTTATCAACTAGGTTCCATTAAATGTCAACATTGTCTAGATTGCTGAAACATTCAGGGGTAGGATGTTCCCTTAAATAGTTTCTCCCAACCTTTATTTATGAATAAGATGATGATAATGAATTATACTAAGGTGATTTTTTCTTGATAAACCTTAGTTGCTGTGAATTCTATCATAAAATCCTGGTAAATTTGGAGGGTCTCAATAATAACCTCCCTAATCTATTTTGAGAGGTGAAGAGTATACAAGATAAAGAGTTTGGAAGGGATGAATTCCAGTTACTTCAAGATGTCATAATTTTTCACCCGAGGTTAGTGCTTACCATGGGGGTTTTTACTTGGTATGTGGATAAGAAGATATGTTTCTTATAGTTAAAAAGTTTGGTACTTGGATAGAATTTGAGGGAATATATACCACTGAAATAACGGGATGGGATGACTTACCCACTTGTCCAGGATAATTTGATAGTTATACGCCTGCCATCCGATCGTCCAAAATGATTGGAATTAGATGATTCTTGAAAGACTCTAGGGTGTCTCTATACTCTCATTGGGTTTGTGGAAGCACATTACCATGGGTTTCAGCTGAATATATGTATTTTGTGGTGATTAATCTAGGATTTGGGGTTCGTCTGTGACTAAGTCTCCCCCCCGTGTCCTTGGATTCTATGACCTTTTCCTCCAGTCCCCCAATCAGGTATAAGGAACTAAAGTTGACACATAAATTCATCATGAGAGAAGGTATTTTTAGGTGAATTTTGTTATCAAGGTAGAAGATAATATCTTCATCCAATGAGGATTCTATTTGGTGGGGGAAGTTCCTATGCTTTGGATGATGAGGGAATGAAATCCACAAGAGTCAGGACTAGTTTGGGAGTTGGATGATACTCTTCTTATTGCACATATTTTACTTTTGATGACCATGTATGCCTCCAGAAGACAATTCAAACAACTTATCATTAGGTGAGGAAAGAATTTTAAGAGTCATAAATGGTTGAAGAAGTTTCACTCTAAGGACAGAATGATCTCGTTCAACTATATTTTAGATTATCAAGTTATTAAAATTTTGTTCACGCATGGAAGAAAATTATCTCCATTTGTATTATTTTTCTGATTAGGTGGTGGACACATGAGACACTTTGGGGATTTTATGAGTATCACCTACCATTAATAAACCATGTCCTATAGGATTTCCTTGAAGACAAAGTAGTCTTTTTGGTGTGAACCAACCTCCTATGAAAATCTAAATAGTCGAGAAAATAATTAAGGCCATCCTCACTAGATTTCCTAGGATTGGGAAACATGAAGATATTTTTCTCTATGTATGTGAGGAAATAACCAGGAATGTATAAATTTTATAAGGAATATACTTTTTTATTCCATTACTCTAATTGCAGGCAACCCTAATATCCTTTATCCTCCAATCATGGGTATTTTTGATACTACTACCGCTCAGAGGGAGGAATCAGGTGATGAAAAGATTTATTGGGTGATTTTTTAGGTACTAACATGGATTTTAGAATAATAATATAATTTTCTACCTTATCTGAAATTTTCCACTGTATTGAGGGCATGATCCATGATTTATCCTTGGTTTGTTTAATTAAGTCCTCTAGGAACTAGGTCATGTATGAAAACTCCTAGTTCCCAATCAAATATATAATGGTATTAGCCACATATTTAGTTCATTATGGAGGTTTTTTATTCACATATCCAACAATTTCCCCTATGAGAGAGGAATGACGAGTGAATAAATAAATC
Source organism: Viscum album (assembly GCA_963277665.1). Taxonomy (NCBI): domain Eukaryota; kingdom Viridiplantae; phylum Streptophyta; class Magnoliopsida; order Santalales; family Viscaceae; genus Viscum; species Viscum album. The sequence goes on from OY728127.1 coordinate 325,875,317, forward strand.
TCTTCTATCTAGTGATAAAATCAGAGACCCTTTCATTCTAAAGCTATTTGTGGATTGTAAGGTTGAAAATAATTTTTTTCCTTAGTGTAGAGTTTAATTGGTAGATTATTTGATGACCGAGGTATTCCTAGGTTGTGATGGACCATGTTGAGATACTATTGTACTAAGATAAAGATGTCCCCACTAGAGTCTACATAAAACAAAACAATTTTTCTTTCTCTTATTAGTCTCATGGGCCCATTATGGGGCCACACCAGGACATGAAGTGTGAGAGGTGTTGCTCTAGATCTCCCATCCCATAAAAGGTTGATAAAAAAGGGTTCCCAAAATTATACATAGGTTGATTGGTTTCTACCCACTCAGTATATGGATTCCTTTTAGGATTCATAGGGAAATGTCGCCCCTCCATGGATTTTATTCAAGCAGCAAGAGACTTGATGGTGTTGAGGAGTTCTTGGGGGGAAATTAATTTAACTACCACCTAAGCATGGGAAGTGGGTGAATATTGAATTGGTCACCCTGAATTCCGTGACTATGGGTTTTAATTTAGTGCTAAAACCAGGTAATGGTCCTAATTTTAAGGAGGTTTCCTTTATAATAGAGGAAATTATTAGTCTTCCTCAATTCCCATGTTTAGATAAACCAGTTTTATGGATCCAGATCCAACCTTATTCACATATTTCATCCTTGAAAGAAGGTTAACTTTCTCCTGATGGGTGGGAGGAGAGAAATTTTCTTTTACTAGAAGGTGATAATTGGTGGAAATATTTCCCCTAAGAAAATCCTCATTGAGTACTATGGGGGTTTATATCTCAGATTCGTATTGCTCTAATCTCCCTTATACAAATGGGATTTCAGCCTTACTTGATGGAGAGTGTGATGTGGTCACATATTTACCTTTATCCCTGGTGGACTAGCATCAAGGGGGTGGTATCTCATTAGTTTGAGGTTCCAAGTTCTGGCTCTTCCTCTGATTCCAGGTGTATGCATCATCGGTTTGTGCATCGGTGCAAAACACCTCTCAGGATACAATTTACACATTAAGTCCTTCAATATACATGTACCAATACATATAATTCACTAAATTTATGGTTATGATGTTCAATGAGTCATATTGGTAAGTGGGAATCATCTTGTCATTCTTTGACCAATAGGGTATTTCTACACCACCTGCTTCCCCTATGAGAGTTTCATCAAAGTCCTCCCTCCACCCCTTTCTTACACTGGTTTGTTTTGGATTGTTACCCTTGTAGGATTTGATTTTACTTATTATACATTATCTTGGTTTTGGTCTATGAATAGTGACCTTGAGGGAGTTTTATACAATAATTCTTGAGTGAGTCTTGAAGGACGTAGGCATGTCACACTGTGGGAGGAACGATTGGGATATTGACCATTAGTAGCCACTAACTAGTCTAGAGAAGATCAATATCCTTGTAGTAGATTTTAATAACTCCCCCATCCCTGAGGGTTGGGGTTTACATAGAGACGAAAATAGTAATTTCCCAGTATATAGATAATTTGAAGACTCTTGGTATGGAAGTTGTGGTAAAAATACCCCTAGCCCTATGGATTAGTATTGACTTGGAACCATTACTATTTTATTCTAGACTTGATTGGGATTTTATGACCCTAGGGTGGATATAGTATAAAAAATACCCTAAACTTATGGGATATGTTTTTTCTTGGATGGATTTCATAGGAAACTCCAACAAAATCTTATTTATCTGATTCATTTTCACTCACACATGAGCCGGGTGTAGTGCTTACTTAGGATGGGAGATACTTGCTATAAGGAGATGTCAAGAAACCTGATATTTTAAATTTATCATATAAGGATCTCTATTGTATTTTTGAGGGACCTAGAATAAAATCATATCAAAGGACCTCTCTCTTCACTCATAATGATTTTGTGTCTTCAAAATAGGATAATTCCACTGGATTGTCAAACTAACACTTGTGTTTCTTAGACCTATAACCTATCATGTGAATATGACATTATAGGATGATTTGTCCATATGAATCTAATATTCTAGGGATGGAGTTAAGTTACATTCTTCACACTCACACATACTTAGATATATATTCCTGATGAGGATTCAATGATTATTTGCCGAAGGGTAACTTGACTGTTGAGGTAAGCATGTTTCAGGCTCTCATAATCCTTTTCTGGCCTTAGATCTAGAGATAAATGGAATTAAGAGAGGTATATATGATAGTACAACATGTTTATGGTATGAAGATGATCTTCATAACCTTGATAAGTTGGGTTCTTATAGTTTATCCTTTGAAAGTTTTACCACAAGTTTTGACATAAGTATGGTACTCGTTACTCCTTTAAGTCACATGGAACATCATAACTAGAGGTGGCGATGAGACAAAACATAGGTGGAAGGTTATTCTAAGCCAAATATTTCCATATTTCCATGCCATATTCTTCCTCATTATAGGTTAATTCCTCTACCTAGTTATACAACATAGTTTTCTTCTTTACAAACAATGACTCACTGCTTGTAGAAGGCAGTGATAATGATTTCTAAATAGGGTAACTTTCTAACTAAGATGTGGTGTTGCTGGAGGTTAATGATGCACTAAATATGGTTAAAACTAATTTTTATATCACCTATCTATATTAAGGTGGTATGAAAATGGGAGTATGTCTTTACTTGGGTGATATATTACCATGGGAAGGATGTTCATAGTGGATGTCTGGGGTTGGATCCCTGTAATCCATCTCCATGCTAATGTGAGGAGTATTTCTTTAGTAGGTATGACTATATACTTTAGATAAAGAGTTGTAATATCCTTGATATGCTTCATATATGAACTATATAGACTAAATGATTATTGTACCAATAAGGTTAGGAATGTGAGACTTATCTTTCATCATGGTCAGAATATGTTGACCCACTGTTTAAGATTGAACAGGAATATGATCCTTCTATGTGCCTGTCAATGAAGTATATTGATGACCATCATGGCCATATGAATATAGTCCCATTGATGAGAAATTTCCACAGTATGCTGGTGAGATTATTTATTGCTGGTGGGAATATGAACATGCCTTTGGGTGGTTTCTAGAGTATGTCGATCAACCCTGATTGAAGTGGTAATATGATCCCGATTAAAATTTTCATTCCTGCTATAATATACCAATGGATCTTTGGAATGGGAGAAGGAATATGGGCCTCTTCCTGTATGAACTAAAAAGAATGATGGTGCAGTATTTCATTGGTGGGAGTAGGAATATGCATCTAGATCCTGTAAGATACTGTAATATACAGAGTAACTCTTCTACTAGGGATATGAGCTTTCCCTGAGGTGAAATTTGTAAAATTAAAATGAACCTCAGTCAAAGTAGGAATATAATCCAGATCTTGGTTAGCCTTTTGAATATGATATCAAACTTCTTTGATAGGAATATATTCCTTTCCTAAGGTGATTGTCATACCAAGTTGAAGAAATATAGTCATAATGGGGATATAATCTTGGTCCCATGAATCATGATTTACTGGTATATACTGATAATCCTCCCGAATAGGTGAAATAACATGTGTTTTCTTAAGAGTAGCTATATTTTCTTGTTTTAGAAGATGATATGCTTATTTGGAGGCTGAAATAGGAATATTTTCTTATCCTTGTATCATCACCAGAATATGCTAGCAAAGATCCTCCATTGTTGCCAAAATATATTGGCACTTTAGAAGGGTATGTGCTGTAATATATGCTTAAAAATTCTTTGTTTCCAAGACATGCTTGTAGATGTATTTGATTGAAGTTGAAATATGTTACCACTAATATATAACATTTTCCACCAGAATATACTAATGGGATTATTTTTTTGGGGAGGTAATATGAACCAGACCCCTATTTACAACAGGAATATGCATGCTATCTTGGTATGCATGTTTAGGGATATGAGCATGCTCAATGGTTACCATCGGGATATGAAAGAATAATTCATTGATAGGAGTAGGAATATGGGCCTACTTCTAGTGATCTTTAGTGTATTTCACCTGATGATATCTCTTTGATTCCTAGATCTACATTTCTAAGGAGGAAGCTCACTGGGAAACACCCTCAGTAGGAGACTAAGGGGTAGTTATCTCATGATGTTGGATTTGGTTGATATGATCCTTCCAAGGAGACTCCTAAACTATGATAGATCTATTATCGACTCCTTGATCCACCTTACTAAGGTAAGAAAGGTATTGATTATATTTATCTAGAGATAGAATTATGAAGCATCTACCAATGGAGATAAGTTTCATCAACTTCATCATGACCTTCCCTGAATGAGGTGGGGATAAACAGTTTACCCCCCCCATATAACCTCGCACACACCCTAGAGGGTTAGTATTTTACCATTTCTGTGGTAACTTCTGACTATCATGTTTTCTACATGATGCTGATGGCATTATGTAGGTGACGTTGTTTTGTGGTTCATAGATTCAGTTGTTGTAGCTAAATTAGTATAATTATTTCTTGAGGATTCCATCAACTTGGGTCATAGTGAACTTTTTTAGAGAGATATCTGTAGTCACAAATATTATAAAAAACAAGGGAATTAATCATTGCAACATCACACGTAAGAAACATGCTTAATTAGCTATATACATGCAACAGAGTGGTTTATTATTATTATCTTTTTGACCATTTTGTTTGTGTATAATGTGAAATAAAAAATGGTCTGGAATATGGTCAACCCATATTTTAATTAATGAAAAATTGATGTCAGATTCATCATTTTTTATTTTTATAGGAACCATAAAAAAATGGCCAGATGTGTGGCAACCTAGTTTTTGTTATTGAATGTTTTACGTTATGTTAACCATTTTTGTTTTCCAATGATGTGCATATAATTATAGGTATGGGAAACAAAGTGCTAGATTCTAATGGTAACTTCATTAATTGGTGATCACATAGTTTCAAGTCAGGTTCACCATTTTTATTTGATCTGAAATGTGGTCATCTGGGTATGGGAAACAAAGTTCATGATGCTTATGGTTACTTAATTATTTAGTTAGAACATAGTTTCAAGTCATATTTTCCATTATTTGTTATATATGGGTTCTGATGGAGTTTATTTATGGAACCAGAAACACCCAATGGTTCCCACATCCACAGTAGGTTACATTGCTACTTTCTAAAGGTACAATATCATTAGGATTTTATATCAATGAAACCTTGGAATTACCATTGGTCAAGAGGATGAGAGGTCAGGCTCATCACACCCTATTGGGGGGAATTATTGGATACTTTGAGACTCTATTATAGATTTGAGATATGTTCATGAGCCTTTACCATATCTTTATATGAGAATAGTAACCCTTATGTATGTAATTAAGTTGAGTAGAGTAAATTTAGGATGATACTTGAGCTCGATCTCGATGAAAAATTAAAATATTCAATAGTCAACTTGACTCAATAAGTTCCATAATTTGAAATCTTGAGTTATTTTATAATCTTAAAACAAGTTACTTAATCTAGATCGATTAAGACTGACTAATGTAATTAGCTCGATCATTATTCAAACTTGATTTTTATTTTCCCATAGCCTGAGATCTAACTTGAGATTGATTGTGCTATAGATCAATATTGAACTCAATATTAACTATTATATATATAATTATAATTAAAAAAAATAGTTTTTTTACATTATATTACCATATTTAAAAAACATAAAAAAATAAAAAAACATAAAAAATAATCCAATTATTTTAACAGACACCCATAAAAAATGGATTCTTTTCATAATTATTGACACACATAATAAAAAAACAATGGTAATGAATGATGAACTTGATGATGCAGACATGAAGCAAAAATAAAGGTTTTATATATGGATATATATTTAGAAAAGAAGGTTTAGTAGGATGAAACATGGTTGCCTCAATAATCTATGAATGGATAAAAAAAGAAAAGATCCTCATCACATTACTCCCTTCAAGATCTGCATCCTTCAACCAAGTGTGAAACAAAAGATTATCTCTTCAATATCCACTTCAATATCTACATCATCCTCCTTCAACCAAGTGTGAAAAAAAGAATAACTCTTCAAGATTCACATCACTCCTTCAACCAAGTGTGCAACAAAATAATAGCTCCTCAACATCCTTCAACATCATTTAATCTAACATCTACACATTCCATAAACAATTGAAAAACTAAATTACATTGGAATGAAAAATAAATATTATTCAATGAGTTATAATTAGTGAAAAATACTTATAATAAACACATAAAAAATAAAGCATTAAAATTGATTATGAATATTATTGATTATAATTTCTTAAAAAATATTTTATAAACTGAACAGTTTTTTAGCTTTAACAAGGAAACAAAATTAAATTACTAACCTCTAAAATCCATGGGTATATTTATTAAATAATGTCTCTTGAAAGAGTATAATGTATAAATGAACTAAAATGACTGGATAGGGTAAATAAGTTACAACAACACCCTTCCACTTAAGACAACCAGTTTGAACAAAATAAATAAATGGATTAATTTTATATTTTAATAAAATTTATAAAACTAATTAAGGTGGTTTTGAAAATACAAAAAATGAGTCTCTTTATTATAATTATTATAAAAAGAAATTTTATATCATTTGGATTGAACATGTTTAATAAAGGCCAAGGGGTGTTAGATTTAGTGTCCATGGAAATGATATAGAAGAGTTCCCATATTTATACAACTATGACATGGATAGTATGTGATATATTTAATCATGCAAGTTATTTCATCATTTTTTACTAAAAATAATTAAAAAATTGATATGGATATGTGCAGAATAACTGTTTACTATTTTTTTAAAAAAATTGATATAAATATATATATAAACTTACTAAATACCAAAGGAGAGAACCACTTGTAGTTTATCATATACACATACTAGAAGAAAAATGTTGAAACATAGATTAAAAAAATATGAAATAAGAATATTTGTTATGATTTAAACATAATATATACTAGTATGGCTACACAAGTGACTAAAACTTCCATTTTAAATTTCACTAAAAATAATAACAGAAATCATTAACACTTGATAAAAATAATAATAAAGATACAAAAAAATTGTGTTGAACCATACATATATATTTTTTAAAATACCTTCATTAGTGGAATCTCAATTTGTTTTCTTTCTTTCTTCATAGATGAAAAAATGAAAATTAAAAAAATATTAATGATCAAACAAAAAATATATTAAATAAAGTTACCTTATAATGTTTTTTCACACCATGAATATTGAGACAACAATATCCTATACAAAGTAAATCTTGAATTCTCTAAGGAGAAAATTAGGATCAATAATTGTAAATAAATCTACTCCTTAAACTAAATATTTCTTCTAAAGTTACTATAGTGATTGGAATTGCAAGAATATCAGAATCCATCTTAGAAAGAATCTAGTACTTAAAAGTATTAGCCTTACACAAACCTAATTCATTAAACCCATTGGAATTCCCTTCACAAATGATGCATATCGATGCTAAATAAATATCAAAATCTTATTTTTGTGGCTGAATAGTCTCAAAATACTTCACTTAATTTTGAAAATATAGACCATTGTAATTTAGATGGCACTACAACACAACTACTAACATCAACTACCACTACAACTACAAAACTTATTTCATAGGTACCCTTATATTCCTTAGTGTACTGATAATAAATTTTATAAAGAATTTTATTAACAATATAAATATTTTCCCTTTGTTTATTTTCAGGATACATTTGAGGGAAAAAAATCAATCACCCTCATTTATCACCTTGGATAAAATACTGCAAAAATAGACATTATAAAATTACATTCTCAAAAATATTTTCAAATTTATTATTCATCTTACCAACTATTTATAGAATAAAATTATCCTCACTTTTTTATTTATTATACAGAAACACTTTTATTTGGTATACTTTATTGAAAAAATAAGTTTGAAGTTGGATAATTACTACCGGAGATAATCTTAGTAGTAGAATTAAACACTTACAAAATATGAAAAACCATTTACAATTTGTTTCAATCTTCCTCAATTGGGAAACAATGGTAATGAGGCTCTTGGTCTTTAAACCTTGTAAATACCTCTTTGAATTTAATTTCAATTGATAACATTTAAAATATTTAATTCCAATGGGTATTTCATTCAAGAATCAAATTTATATGAGGAAACTGAAATTGTTGTGATATCTTAGAAAATAACTTCAATCTTACCTCATTTTGATTTATGAAGTTAACACTTTCATGGAAATATTCTATCACATGCTTAAACATATAAATTCCATCATGAACCATGATATTCAAGATACAATAATAATATCAAACAGGAAATAGTTTCCCATTATAAATTAATCTTCTATTTCTTTAAAATATATCTATGGTAATTCTAATAGAAACATCATTGTTTATATCATTATCCATATAAATTGTAAATATTTTATTTTTAATTTTCCATTACTTTTAATAATTTTAAAATACAATTATGAATATCAACACCATTATGGGGAGGAGGTATGTGTACAGAACTTATAATACAATTTTGTAATCTCCAATTTTCATTAATAAAGTTCTCAGTGAGAAGCATTTACTCAATTTTTTTGATTATATGACTTCCAAAAATTAGTTTTAAAACTAATATTATTAATAACTCTCAATAATCACATACTTTTTTTCTTTTTAGTTCTTTAAATTTTCATGCAATCTATCTTAATAATATTTCATGATATTTTATCCCACTCAGGAACCCCACATATTTGAATCATGTTAAATCCTTCTTCTTACACAATTTAAAATGTATGATTATGCATGAGTATCCACTATGAAGTTACCTCCATAATTTTTTTCCATATCAAACATTCTATCTATTAGAGCAAGAAATATTTTTACACTTCCACTAATTTATGTAGGTTGAAGATTTATCCTTTATTATTGATTCTGATAAAATTTTCATTTCAATAAAGTGTTTAAATTTTTACTAAATTGTTTAGTGCTTTTACTTGTTATCATAGTTAATTTCCTTTTGTAATGAATGCACTATCCTTTTTTAGAACTTCTTGGAAGAAAAAAGTCATTGAATTAACCAAAAAATAGAAGTTTTTTTACCTATTTTTCCTACTATCATAATATTATTATTCAAAATTATTTGGAATAATATCATCACCACCCTATTCTTTATTACTACTATCATTGGATGACATATTCACACCATCACTTGCATCAAAATTGTAATTTTCTATTATTTGGTTCTCATTTAACTCTAACTGATGTTCCAAAGGCACATATGAATGGTGGAATGGTATTGACATATTTTTCTCTCTAGAGAGGATAATCTCATTAGATTATTTTTTTTCAAGGTGCATTAGATTCAATTAAAATTATAAAAATATCTTACTAAAAAAGTTATTTTTCAAAAAAATAATAATATATTAAATCATTTGATAAAAAAAACTAACTTATAAATTCTTATAAACAATGCATTTTAGTTGAAAAAAAAATTCATTTGACAAAAAAATTAGAACTTGTTAGAAACAATATGTTACAATTTAAAAACAATAATTTCATTTGAAAAAAATTAAAACTTGTTTGAAATAATACATTTCAATTGACAAAAAAATCATTTTACAAAAATAATAGATATCATTTTTTCAAAATAATAAACATAGAAAATAGATTAAAAAATTAATTATGGAAAGAAATTCAATATTTTTAAATTTATAATTGAGTAGAATCTATAGAACACTAGGAAACAATTCACATTTTTGAATTCATAATTGACTATAGTGTTAAGAACACTAAGTTTCAGTAGTGATAAACTTAGTGTAACACCCCAAGGTTTTTAAAAAATAAATGAAATGCATGAAACTTTATTTTAAGTAGATATTTATAACTAGCCTTTAAACACAATTTTACAGCTTCTATGTTTTGAATTTCGAAAATAGTCATCTACAATTGTGTTTAGTAAGTTATTTAGAATCTGATGGAAGCAGTTTGTTCTTTGGTGAATAGTAACATACCCTTATGGATAGTAATATGACCCTAATGAATAGTAAATTGTGTTATTATTTTATTTTATTAGGGCTTTAAGATAATGACATCTTGATTAATTTTTCAATGTGATATAAAAGCAGTTATAGTTTTTAAATTATTAATTTTTTAATTAAGTATTATTTTATTTAAAAATTAAATTAATGATATTTATAAAATTATTTTCAAAAAATGGACTTCATTTTTGAATTCTACACTTCGAAAAATGGTTAGGGTTATTTTTTGGGATTTTTATGAAACATTTGATTTTTTAGTGAATAGTAAAAATACAGTTTTGAGTTTTAGTGTGTTAATGACATCATTAATGATGTAATAATGATGTAATAAATCTGGTCGACTTATGTACAGTAAAATAATATGTGAGGTGTCCCAAGTGGCTAATACCTTGGGAAAATTGTGAGGACCCGTCCCTCGGGGCTTGTGCCGTGACTACCCCAAGCCCGCCTTCCATAGGCCAAGGGCTGTCGATTAGCACCGAAAAGGCATATCCCTATAACGGGAAGGTATTGCCTTTTAAACCTGTACAATCACACAATCCAAGAACACAAAAATAAGCAACCATGAAATAAACTACTGTAGTAAAAAGTGTACTAAAAGTAAAGGGGATGGAATAAAAGCCCAATTGGAAAGTATAATTACAACTAAAAGAGAAAAAAGATCCTTGAATTTCCACTGAGGATCCTACCTGAAGGGTAGGTACAACTCACGATCAATAGTCACTGAAGCACATCATGTCAAATGGTACACCTCTGAGCACCGTCCAGTTCTGGCTCCCTCAGCCTCGATCAATGCTGTATGTATTCTGCACATGACACAATAAGGTGCAATCGTATCCCATGCAGGGGTGAGTATAATGATACTAAGTAGGGAACCCGATACCCCTGAAGGTATCCCAGAGTTCCAAAAAGGAAAAACCACAAAGAAATAATTTAATCAAAAATCACAAAGCAGTCATCAACTCTACTTAGGTATATGCCCATACATATACCTAAGTTATCAAAGATACTCATCTCATTCATGAGGAAACTTTAGGCTCCAACTTTTAAGACATTTTAACAATTGATCCACAAAGGAAGAATACCACAAAGGTAACAACACAAAGGTAACACCACGAAGGTGAGATTACCACAAAGGTAACACCATGAAGGTAACACCACGAAGGTCAGAGTGCCTCAAAGGTAACACCACGAAGGCAACACTACGAAGGTAAGAGTACCACAAAGGTAGCACCAAGAAGGTAACACCACGAAGGTAAAGTACCAAAAATATAAAGACTCAGCTCAAAAAGGTATATAACTTAAGTACAGAAGTACAAATGATTAGACGTATTGCTGGATCATCTTACTATGTCGAGAGGCTCTACTACTAACCCAAACAGGATCAATATGCGCTGACCCACACAGGATCACTGAGTGCTGACCCACATAGGATCGGTATGTGCTGAACCACTTAGGATCGTTGAGCATTGAACCATATAGGATCAAAAGGTACTGACCCACACAGGATCTCTATTCATTCTTCACGTCACAACCAATCTCCTCCGCATCACTGCCAGCCACTGGATTCCCGCTCATAGCACGTTTGATTCTGGGAGAACTGATCATCAATCTATCAGTCATATTTCAACCAGTACAAATTCCCACAAAGAAGTAACCCGATGATATGTCGTGTCATAAGGGTTCCAACACAACAGACGACACATCAATTGGACTCCCGGTCTGTAAGCTATAGGCATTTTAGTGTCAAGGGCCCAGTTGGATTCAAGTATGATCCAACCCAACCAAACTCCAACTTTCTTCAAAATTCATGTGGAGTATCTCAAGAGGACCTCCTCATCTCAAGGATTTCAGTGCCGCAGACAGTTTTTCATTTCAAAACCATATGAGGGAGATATACCGGATACAAGATCCCATAATAATAATAATAATAATATTGGATGTTTCATGGACTCAAGCCACGAACCAGAATTTAATATCCAACATTGGACTTGAAACATCTATCTTAATTTTAGGGTCACAACGTCATAGACAGTTCATCATTTCGACATCGTATGAAGGAATTATGTCAAGAATAAGGTTCTATGACTCAAAATAATAATAACATTATTTTATACTATCATTAATACACACAATCCACCCAAAACAAGACTCTCCACGCACAAGAGGTACCTCTCAATTAAAATTTCCTTTTTAATTGATTTTATATTATTATTAATATATGTAAACTAAAAATATTATGGGTGGCTTTCTCCCCCCTTTTCCCTTGTGTACAATGCACCTCAATCCCCCACGCGCCGGACTCAATCACCACTCCCTCTTTAATTCTTTTCCATTTATTTTTATTTTAATTTACTTTATTCTTTCTCTCTCCAATCTCATTCATTCACAGTTTTATTCCTTCAAAATTTTTCTCATGCAACCCAAATGGTAGGGTTCCTCCATACAGCCAGAACCACCAGCACCACCTCCAGCTAGCTGCGATGCCGCGCCTCTAGCCTACCACGCCACTGCCCCTCAAGCCAGCCGCACTGCCTAGCTCGCCGGGAGCCACACCTTGAAGACGCACTAGAATCGCACTGCCACTTTTCCCCTTCCACGGGCCACTACATCTTCATTCTAATCCTGGAAATTGTGATGATTACAAATTTGAGATCCTTGGGTCGAGATCTCCGCATCCGTATGCCTCACTCAACGAAACATTGAGTTTTTAGCGTGCTTTATTATTTTTCGATGAAGAACATGCAAATAACACTCGGAGAATGAAAATGAAAATATTGTGTTCTAAGTGTGGATCGATTACTGAATTTTTTGGCCATCGTTATTGAGAATCAAGAACACAAGGAATTGACAATTAAATATTTATCATACTACAAGAATTTCAAATTCAAGATAAACAAGAAGAAATTGATTCAATCCATTTTTTTCGATTCGTGAATTAATTCATTTAATTTTCATTTTTCATGAAAAATTAACCCAGGGTAAGGAATCCATAATGATAAATCCCTACCTCATAAATCTGTTGGAGAACGTTTGCGATTGAAGGTGGGTCAGTGTTCGTCGTTCCCGCAACAAGCATCCAACGACGCCACTTGAACGACAACCACCCAACCTTGCTTGGTGGATCCGTTTTTCACCCAAGGGTTCCTCCAAAGTTCTCCTCTCCAGATCTCCTCCTTCACCAACAATTTCACAAATTCAACCCAGAGGAAAGAGGATCTTACAACCATTAAAGGGGGTGGTTCATTAATTAAAATTAAGGAACCTAATTAATTAAAGGGATTGGTGGTTACACATTTTGTGTAACCGGGAATTTAATTCCCATCATTAAATGACCGACCACCCTCTTGTGGTCCCCACCACCAAAAATTAAAAGGAGAGGTGGGAGGATAGTTTTAAAATAAAATATATTTATTTTATTTAATCTTCCACGAAAAAATGAAAAAACCAACTTCTCCTCTCAACCCACTGCGGTCGAGGTTAAAACTCCCTTAAGGAAATCCCGACACTGCAATTTCAACGGTTCCCTCAGATTTCAATTCCAAGCACCGGTTCAAAAGTTAGAAAATTCCACCCGTGCGTTTACTGTATGTACCTTAAAAAAAGTTCAATAAATTTTTAACACTCACCCTCGACCCGCGCCGGTCGAGGTAAGGATCTTCCTAAGAGAAACACGCCCCAAAGAACCCAATGATACTCTTATATTTTTAATCTGAGTTACTATATAGAAGTTATGGATTTTAACAATAAAATAATTGTTACTTCATTTTATTTACGTCCAAAAACTAACTTCCATGGTTGGCCTACGCCGGTCAATGTTGGTATCTGCTTAAAGAAATCATACCATCATGAGCTCAGTGGTGGTCTCAGATTTTTAATCTGATTCACTGTTTGTGAGTTATAAGCATTTGAAAAATAAAATAACTTTATTTAATTATTTTATTTATGGTTATGCCATTTTGGGTTTTCTCACAGGAGGCCTACGCCAACTAAACTTTAGTCATGCCTAGGGTAAACCCACCATACTTAACGCAACGATGCACTCAGATTTCTGATCCAGGTAACCATTCAAGAGTTGTTCCATTTTTTTAGGAAAACTGCTTACACACGCTAATTAAAGCTTAACAAAACTTCGACGGATCATTCCGGGCACTCCAGGCCTCATAATCATGCGCCGTCAGATTTCACGGTCTTGAAATAATTTCATATAATTAAAAAAAATTATACAGAAATTCTGGGACATTACATTCACCCCACCTTAGGGATTTACGTCCACTACTGGAAAAAAGGCCTATACCCACGGTTCAAAACCGTGGGGATAGCCCCCAAAACCGTGGGTATAGGCTATACCCACGGTTTTGCGAACCGTGGGCTGGAACGGCGTCGGGATAGAGGTCTTGACCTATACCCACGGTTTGGTAGAACCATGGGTATAGGTTTGTCACACATAAGCACCACGCTGTACAGCGTGGAAAGGGAGTTTTTCCCACGGTTTGAAAACCGTAGGAAATATATTCGATTCATTTTTAAAAAACCGCGTTTCGTTGGAATTTTAAAAACCCACGTCCAGCAGGTTTCGAACCCTGGACGCAAAGACTACAAGCGACCCGCAAGACCAACCGAGCTACTGTCTTTACTTGTAATACTAATATATATTTATAAATATATATAAATATAATTAACTTCACGTTTTCAAAAATATTCCGCCCCCGGGTTTCGAAACCGCGTCTCCTACCGTGCCCCGACCAAGCACCGCAGCAATGACCAACCGAGCTACCTTCTAATTCTTTATAAAGCGTATACATCTTTATATATATATTAATATTAGTTCTGTTATGAAAAATAAATGCCGGCGGGAATCGAACCCGGGCTTCATGCAGAATCTCCTGAGAGCGCCGAACAAAGGGACCGACTGGGCTAAGGCATTTTATTGTCATTTCAACATATATTTTTATATTTGTATTTATATTAATAAAAATCGTGTTCCCGCCAATTTTTCCCCATTGTCCCGCGTAATTTTTTTCCCCGCCTAATGGCGGGAAAGCTATACCCACGGTTTTGAAAACCGTGGGTATAGGTCTTGAAAAAAATAAACCCCAATACCCACGGTTTTGAAGAACCGTGGGTATAGGTCTTCTGGAAAACTCTACCCCCACGGTTTGGCCAAAACCGTGGGTATACACCTTCAAAAAAAACACCTATACCCACGGTTCTTCAAAACCGTGGGTATAGGTCTTCAAAAATAATCTATACCCACGGTTTTGTGCAAAACCGTGGGTATAGGTCACCATTTTACACCTATGCCCACGGTTTGCGAAAACCGTGGGCATAGGGGTACCCTATACCCACGGTTTTGTTCCAAACCGTGGGTATAGGTCCGTTTTCCAGTAGTGGTCCCCAAAATCCAAAACAAAGGGAAAACAAACAAAAGAGGGTACTGAGCATGGATCTGAGCCTCAATCTCCTATGTGCTCTCCTTGAGGTTCCAGTGATGCCACCAAACTCACACCAAAGAGATAGAATGTCCATAAAAGGACTCGTTCCTATTGATCCTCTATCCCAACTAGAACCTCCTTAAAGGTCGCCCATCGTCAATGTCTGGCTCACCCCAATCGATAACGTGTGATGGATCATGCAGGCATCTCCTCAACTGCGACACATGGAAAAAAATTATGCACCTGGTGCATATGTGGGGGAATAGATAGATGGTACACCACCTCACCCACTTTGCTGAGAATCTAGAAAGGTCCAATGAACCTCGTAGATAGTTTTCCGCCTCGACCAAACCTCTACAATCCTCATCAGGGTGAGACCTGTAAGAAGACATGGTATCCCTCCTCGAACTACAAGGATCTCCATCTCCTATCAGCATAAGACTTCTACCACTACTTTCTTCATCCCTGAACACCAGTACTGACACTGGAAGTCCTGGTACACCTTCACCACTCTAGGATGTACCGCTAAAGGGGATGTAAGGATCTCCCTCAACACCTCCTCCCACAGCATCACTGGTACCATGGTGTGTCCTCTGAAGAGGATGACATGCTCCCCAAATTCAGAAAATCCTTCAGGAGACCATCCTGAGGATATCTGAGCACGTTGGGCCTCATAGTCAACATCCCAAGCTGTGCCTCCCAAATTCATGGAATAATTGGGGGAGTGACAGTCATAGATTGGAGGTAAGCTGATCCATCTTTATCCATGAAGGATAATCGCAACGCGACTAGATTCTTTGATGCCTCACTCAGCATCTGTAGACCAGACCTCCTGTTGAGTGCGTTTGCTACCACGTTCCCCTTCCCAGAAGTATAGGCTATCTCAAGGTCATAGTCCTGGATAAACTCTAGACATCGTCGATGTCTTAGGTTTAGGTCCTTCTGTAATAATATTTACCCAAGACTCTTGTGATCAGAGTAAACTGGAAACCGTTCACCCATCAAGTAGTACTGCTACATATTCAGCGCAAAGACCACTGCTGCTAACTTCAGGTCATGGGTAGTGTAGTTCTACTCATGATATCACAACTTCCATGAGCTGTAGGCAATCAATTCCCACTCCTACATTAGGAAACAACCTAGTCTGGTCCCTGATGTGTCACAATAGACTACATACCCAATGCCCTCTTCTGGTAGCCTCAAGATGGGGGCACTCGTCAGTCTCTGTCTCAGCTCCTAAAAGCTCTGCTGACACTTTTTCATCCACAAGAAAGGCTCCCCCATTTTTTGTCAATGCTGAAAAGGGTGCCACTACCCTAGAGAATTCAGGTATAAATCTCCGGTAGTACCCTGCCAAAGAAGAAGTCCCTCTCCCTTAGGGGAGGTAATCCTTGAAACATCTTTTGAAAAGATGTCCCCACACTCTGCCTCTCCTATTGGGAACTAAAAACTGAAAACTCCTACTGCCATGAGGGTAAGGCTGGCCAACTTAAGAGTGATCAACTACACCCTCCTATGCATGAGTTTATCCTATGCTTCCTGGGTTCCCTTTTTCGCTGACCAAGGAAAACCCCATTCCAATGTTGTAGATAAACAACAACCTTTTTGCCTAATACAGTCAATCTAAGTACGAACTGTGGATGTCTAGTACTTACCCAGATTAACATCGTAAAGCCTTTAAGCTTCCACCAAGAGGTTCCAACCAAAACTCTCACCTCAAGGGTCAGATCACACCATCAGCATGAGTGTGATTATCGAGTCTCCTCCCAAAGGTATCTCCAGATGTAAGGGTCAAGTAATCGGTTTAACTAGAAACTATAGGTCTTGAACAAGATTTGTGGTAAGAAGGAATGATTGGTACCTATGTCTATTAATATGGTAGCTAGTAGTAGACACAAACCATACCTCGAATCATTCCTGGAGCCCTTGGGTCACACTCCTTGACTGCTTGCAGCTACTCCCTTCCCCTTTCCTCCAGCTCCCTAAGCCTAGTGGGGACCACATTAGGGGGTGGTTGTAACATGTCAAAGTGTATACCACCTCATGCTGCTCTCCTAGCTCCACTTCCACATCTACAGCCCTGCTGATTCATCTGTCCTTATCAATTCCCCTTCTCGAAACATTTTACACGCCCAAGTCTCTGAGACTGGCATCAGTTTCCTACTTTCCCACTACTAACATTCACTGGTTGTATTCGCTCAGCCAAAGAACATTCAACCAAAAAGGTTATCTCTAGCACCCTAACATAATTAGGAATGCATAGAGGAATAATGTTGGCTTGGATGTCCCTAAACACACCTCTCTCGGAGTTCTGATCCCTGAAACACTGATCTTATTGTATTCATCGAGTACATGGGATAGTCGGTATGCCTCCATGAATACTCAGCTACTGACATGTCGTCCTGCTGAAGCTGTAGAATCTCTAGGGAACTCTCATCCCTTAGCTATTATGGAAAGAGACCCCCCTTCTTTGTGGAAGGTTCTCAAGCTTGTCCATAGAAAAATCATCTCTTCTCAAGATCAGGGTAATCTAAACCCTGTCATTGTCCTGCTGAGCCACGTAGAAGGTTCTCTACCAAGACCACCATATGATAGAATGGTGCCCTGGATAGATGGAAACTCATCCACCTCCTCAAGATAGTCCTTGGCCACCTATGAGTTGGGATTTCCTTGGAACTTGAGGTGTATCTAACACTGAAACACGTATAAGGCACTAATCCTACATGTTTCCTCTATCGGTACTACTGGTTGTAACTACTGACTAACGAGTAGTGATATAGCTAGCACAATATCCGAAGGTACTATCTCAGGAAACGGTCCATGTATTGAATCCTCATCACCATGTGGACCATCCTCATGGCCACACACTGATAAAGAATAGCAGCTAGGATCACCATATGATCTGCTGGTGTCCCAACTAGGCAGAAAAATCTAACCACAGCCTCCAGCTAGTCCTCAGCTGCCTGGGGATCTGTCTCGCCTCAAAACCTCAAAGGCCTCTGCCACTGGAACTCATGCAATGCGCTCTGTCAGCATGCATCTCCGCTAGTGAGACTTGTGGTAACTTCTGCCCAATGGGTGGTGGTGCTACTGGTACACCACCTAAAGGTGCCAACACAGTAAGAGGGCCCTACACCGGATCCTCATCGCTCGGTGGGCGGCTATTGTGTACTCTCTCAGGAACCCTAGCTAGCTGTATATGTGGTGACATACTAATAAGGAACATGTGTTCCACAATCATTATGTTATACCTGGTGAGCTGACTCCAAAGAAACCAAGGAAAAATGTTTCCAAAATACACACAATCAGTGTTTTCGTGCACCGAGTCGGAAATCCGAATTCAGGGTCCTAGTCTATGGATACGTCGGCCACCACACAAACACTGTACTCCCCAAAATAAAAACCATTCTCATAAAAATTAACAATATTTACACCTTGAAAATATCAGAGTCTTAGTTATTCAGTAGAACCGACTCTTCTAATACTACTTTTTCACGACATGTCTCCAGGGCCTGTGCCGTGACTACCCCAAGATCGCCTTCCATAGGCCTGGGGATGGAGACTAGCATTGAAAAAGGTATATCCCTATAACGGGAAGGCATTTACTTTTAAACTTGTACAATCACACAATCCAAGAACACAAAAAGAAGCTACCACGAAATAAACTGCTGTAGTAAAAAGCGTACTGAAAGTAAAGGGGCCGAAATACAAGCCCAACTAGAAAGTACAAGTACAACTGAAAGAGAAAATATCTCCTAGAACATCCACTGAGGATCCTACCTGAAGGGTAGGTACAAATCACGATTAGTAGTCACTACAGCACGTCACATCAAATGGTCCACCTCTGAGCACCATCCAGTCCTGGCTCCCTCAGCCTCGATCAACACTGTACGTCGTCTGCACAAGACACAGTAAGGTATGAGTGTAGCCTATGCAGGGGTGAGTATAACGATACTAAGTAGGGACCCCAAGACCCCCAAAGGTCTCCCAGAGTTCCACAAAGGAAAAACCACAAATCAAGACTTCAATCACAAAGCACAGAGCAGTCATCAACTCTACTTAGGTATATGCTCATACATATACCCAAGTTATCAAAGATACTCATCTCATTCATGAGGAAACTTAAGGCTCCAACTTTTAATCCATTTTCACAACTGATCCAAAAAGTAAGAATACCAAAAAGGTAATGCCACGAAGGTCACACCACAAAGGCAAGAGTACCACAAAGGTAACACCACAAAGGTAACACTACAAAGGTCAGAGTACCTCAAAGGTAACACCACTAAGGTAAAACCACGAAGTTAAGAATACCACAAAGGTAACACCATGAAGGTAAAGTACCAAAAAGGTAAATACTCAGATCACATAGGTATATAACTTAAGTAAAAAAGTATAGATGATTAGACGTATTGCTGGATCATCTTACTCTGTCAAGAGGCTCTTCTGCTGACCCACACAGGGTCGATATGCGCTGACCCACATAGGATCACTGAGCGCTGACCCACATAGGATCTGACCCACACATGATTGGTATGCGCAAACCAACTCAGGATCACTGAGTGATGACCCAAACAGGATCAAAAGGTACTAACACACATAGTATCACCATTCATTCTTCACGTCACAACCAATCACCTCCACCTCACTGCCAGCCACTGGATTCCCGATCATAGCACACTTCATTCTGGGAGAACCAATCCTCAATCCATCAATCATATTTCAACTAGTACTAAGTCCCATGAAGAATTAACCCGATTATATTTCGTGTCATAAGGGTTCCAACGCAACAGACGGCATGTCAATCGGACACCCGGTCTATAAGCTATAGGCATTTTAGTGTTGAGGGCCTGGTTGGATTTGAGTATGATCCAACCCGGCCAAACTCCAACTTTCTCCGAAATTCACATGGATTATCTCAAAATGACCTCCTCGTCTCAAGGATTTTAGTACCGCATACAGTTTTTCATTTCGACACCACATGAGGGAGATTTGTCAGATGCAAGATCCCACAATAATAATAATAATAATAATAATAATATTGGATGTTTCGTGGAAACAAGACACAAACCAGAATTTAATATCCAACATTGGACTTGAAACATCCGTCTTAATTTCAGGGTCGCAGCGTCACATATGGTTCATCATTTCGACACCGTATGAAGGAATTATGTCGAGAATAAGGTTTCATGACTCAAAATAATAATAACATTATTTTATACTATCATTAATACACACAATCCACCCAAAACAAGACTCTCCACGCACATGAGGTATTTCTCAATTAAATTTTTCCTTTTAATTGATTTTATATTATTATTAATATATCTATACCAAAAATATTATGGGTGGCTTTCTCCCCCTTTTTCGTTTGTGTACACCGCACCTCAATCCCCCACACGCCAGACTCAATCAACTCTCCCTCTTTAATTATTTTACATTTTTTTATTTTAATTTACTTTACTCTTTCTCTCCCCAATATCATTCATTCATGGTTTTATTCCTTCATGATTTTTCTCCTACAACCCAAACAATAGGGTTCCTCCACCTGGCCAGAACCGCCGGCACCGCCTTTGGCTAGCCGTGACGCCACGCCTCATACCTGCCATGCCGCTAAGCCTCAAGCCAGCTGCACCACCTAGCTAGCTAGGATCTGTTCCCTGAAGACACACCGAAATCGCACCACCATGTCGCCCCTTCTGCGGGCCGTGGCATCTTCATTCTAAGCCCGAAAATTATGACGATTACAGATTTGCGATCCTCGGGTCGAGATCTCCGCATCCTTATGCCGCACTCAATGAAACATTGACTTTTTAGCATGCTTAATGTAAGAACCCACATTCTTAGACCAGATAAAATACGAGATTTTTTAATAAATTTCGTTTATCGGTGGGTTAGTTTTAAAATCGTGCTTCAGAATGAGGTTCCGAGTGCGCGAACCGGTTCAAGCGGTGACATCGGGCTGCGCATGGGCGGTTAGACCATGCAGGTCAAGTCGCGCAGTTGACCGATTGTCAAAACGTGTTATCTAATTAATTTGAATTAATGGATGTTTTAATAATAATAATAGCGAGAGATTATTATTATTAAATGTTGTGAAAACACATTTAATAAAATGATGGTCAAATGAGATTAAATGTGGATGCTTTAATAATAATAATTTTGGAAGATTATTATTATTATTAAATATTACACAGACATGTTTATTTAAGTGGTGGTCAAATGCCATTAAATGTAACGTTACAGTTTGACCAAAGAGTGCCAAATTAAAATCATGGTTAATGGATTTTAATTGAGGTTGTGGTTTAAGAAAAGATGTGCTATTTAATTAAGTCACTCAATGAGATTAAATGGATGTTTAATAATAATAATATAAGGATATTATTATTTATATTATGTTTTATTAAGTAAATTCCTAAAAAGGTGAATTTAATTATTTGCGTGAAATAAATTCATTGATTACTTGGGTCAAAGATATTTTATTTTGATGGGAAGTTTTAATAATAATAATGTTAGGATATTATTATTATTAAATGAAATGCAGACACATTATTTAATTATTATAAATAAATGGATGTTTTTCATAATAATAATTTTGGGAGATTATTATTATTAATTGTTGCACAAAGGCGTTTATTTAAATGGCGGTAAAACGCAATTAAATGTGAAGTTGTAGTTCAACCAAGAACATTAAATAAAAATCGCGGTTTAGTGGATTTTAATTAACGTTTAATTTTTAATTAAAGGTATCCTTATTTTTAATGAATTATATTAATTGCGGCATCTTCTTAATGAAGCATGTAATTAATTAAGGAGCATTTAATTCAAAGAGATGACATAAATATTATTAGTTATTATTATTATTTTAAGAAATAATAATGGATTAAGTTATGGGGTTGACTGGAATAATTAAATAATAGTGGGGTAATAATAATAGGATTTATTATTACCGTAAATGGCTTGAACAATTAAATGGATAAATTTAATTTCCATTGTTTATTATTATTATTTTAAGAAATAATCATAATAGAATTGTTTGGTTAGCTTTAATGAAATAAAATAGTTGATTTGTTTTTAAATATGTTGAGTGTAATATATACATATATATTGAACTATAATATGTATAATAGATATTAAATAAAAGAAGAAGGAGATTTACTTTTTTGGAGAGGCGCTGTACATGGTCTCCACGTGAATCTCCTCTTTTTTAACCCATGCTGCGCAAGCCCTGCAGGCTCTATCTGCTGCGTGACTAGCCCCGCGACCAGACCCCCTCGGCTTCTCTTCCTCCGCAATGCATAGATCATCCGGGTCTCCTCCCTCATCCTCTGCATGACGTAGCAGATCCGACCAACGTCCTTCTCTCCCACGTGGCCAGCTCCCCTCCTTCCCTGGATGGTGCAAACTCCTCTGAGCAGTGATGCAGCACGACGCCCCAGTATCCTCTCCTTACTAGCGCGCGGACAGGATCTCCGACTTCTCCCTACAGCAGCTCCTAGCTAGCCCTCCTCGCACGGTGCCTTCTTCCTCCTCCCATGGTGGCTTTTCCCCTTCAGTTTCTCCCCTGGACGGTGCAGCGCACGACCAGGCGTGACCGGAGCAGCCCATGCAACAACCGTGCAACGCGACCCGGAGAACCCCAGGCATGTGTACGGTGCGGTCAACAACCAGGCGTGTGACGCAGTGACTATCCTCCTCCGTGCTTCTCCCCTAGCGTGAAACCCCCTACTCATCCTCCTGGTGCAGCGCGCAACCCTCCCGGATAGTGGCTATGCGGCGTGACCCCAAATCTTACCGGTCCTTCTTGTGCAGCGTTTTCTCTGACGTATTTCTTCGTTTGGGTCTAATCCGAGGAGGTAGGACCTTCCTTCATAGTCTTCTTCATCACCATCATGATTCAAAGCAGATTCGATTCCATTTTGGAATTTACCGAAACCCTTGATTAGGGTTTGATAAATTATCGCGTTCTCCTGATATCACAGTTGTGCAACAGCATCGCAGGACACACTGGACCATGCTCTGACAACCGCATTTGGGTGTGACTACGTTTATCGCCAACGTTTGGGTAATAATATTTATATACATAATTTTTGTATATCTTGTGCCAATTTAAATATGAATTTGAGTCTGTGAACCCTTGTGGCCTTTATCTGGTCCAGAGTCAGTTTACCTGAGTTGTTAATTTTAGCAATATATTACTGTTTACATTGCAGGCTATATATACGCATCACTTTTATGTGTATAGGTATATATATATATATATATATATATATATGCACATCAAAGTTGCGCACGTGCGACTGTGTGACCGATAAAGAAAGGCGTGTTAACCTGAGTCCACTCCGAGGGGAAACTGAAAGCCAACATCCGAGTATATCGTCCTTCTCACCTTGAGGTAGGTGGTTTGTGCCTTTTCGTAGAAATTTGATGAGTATTTTGTGCAAATTCCACCAATACCCTTGAGCGGGGTATTGCGTGTTACCTGTTTTGCTCTGTTGTTTGCCTTCTTTTTTTTGATTTTTGTAGTAGAGGGTTATGCTTGCGAGTAGAGTAATTTATTTGTGCTCAGGTTGCTTTTCCATGCTTGTTCTGCCTGTTTGGCATTTTTCTAGTTTCCATACCTAGTCGTAGGATAGTGGAACTACTACTTTTTTTATGCTGTTGAGCCTTATAATGATAGCCAAGAAGCTATTGAGGTTTACTTGGATGATACACGCACGCTGAGCATGTTTTATCTTTCACTCAGGACTGTGAGAACCAAGAGTAGTAGACCAAAGGGAGAATTGGCGGATGGACTTCTCTAGAGTGTCTTTTAATTACGATGCGAGACCACAGGGGGAATTTATGTTGAGTGCTTCCTCAGAGAGTCTGTAGTTCCTCGACGCGGGCCACAGGGGGAATATATGTTTAGTGCTTCCCCAGAGAGCCTTTAGCACGATACGAGACTATAGGGGGAATTGACGATGAGTGCTTCCCCAGAGAGTCTATTAATTTCATAGTTGAACCAGAGGGGTGAGGATGTGTGTGCCACCTATAGGGTTGCTAGTACTTATAGGTTGAAGCATAGGGGTTAGGCTGTGAGAGCTACCCAGAGGGTTACCTGTTTTCTTCTTGTTACTGGCTGTTTACTTGTGTACTTTATTTGTTAGAACTATGGATTGTAGCTATTGTGTGCTTTTCTGTTTACTGCTTCCTGCAATTTTACTTGCCTTGTATTCATTTACTGTTAGGCACAAATCTTTGGGTGATTGCCTACTGGGATTGTATCTCACACCCTGTTAGGGCCATGCTTTGGGCCCAAGCAGACTATGTTGCTGCAGGTATAGATATGGGAAAGCGCCCTTCTACTTCGGGTACCTGACTTGCTGTGGAGCTGGAGAGCATGGGACCAAGCTAAGGCTTGCGATGCTGAGGATACTTTTGGCTGATTTGTTTTTCCTTTTCATTGTTACTATATTGCTTCCAGCCTGTTGTTTGATTTGGCTGTTTTATTAGACTTATAACATGCCATGCATCATATCTTCAGTTCCTGTTAATTATTATTTTATAAAGTCTTCCGCTGTTAAATTCTGATGAGAATGTTGTTTACGGATTCTGTTGTTATATATTGTTTCCTTCCATTTATTTCCATTACCTATGATGGAATAGTTCCCCCAACTACCTTACCCAAGGCCCTCGCTGCTAGTCGATAGCCTCTGGCGTTCGGGGGAATGCGCTTGAGGTCATGTGGCGAACCGGGTACGGGCACAATTTGAGTGGATCCAGATTCGGGTCGTTACAAAGTGGTATCAGAGGAGGTTATTCTTTCTTTTCCTTTTGTCTTACTGTTTCGGGGTTGGTAGACAGGAGAGTAGGAATGTGTCGGCACTTGGGTTAATAGCCGTGCTTGGGACTGATCACCCCATGTATGGGAAATGACCAAGTGACCAGGGTTGGGATTGATATTTATACTGGTTGCTGTTACAGTTGATATGATTTCACCTTGGGTGAATGTTGTACTTCCGCTACTTATTTATTATGAAAATTTTTAAGAAAAGTTTCCTTGGCCTGTTATAGCAAGAAAAATTGCATTATATGCATCATATTAGGCACTTAGAGATTCATATGCATGCATATGTGCCATTCCATGTAGTCTCATTAGTAAATTTCCTGCTAATATTGATTGTGTGCCTTGAATATGTGACATATCTTGCATTTATTTAGTATGTCTTGATTAGATAGCATGTTTCGGTGATACAATTAACATGCTTGTGTGATAAAATGATATGTTTCCTATCTTTTTATATGCCATGCTTTTATGTTATAACATGTTTGGTGATTTAAACATGTTGTGTTGTGATAGTCATTTGTAGTGACATTGTAGCTTGCTGATAAATGATAGGTTGTTATGGATAAATGTTATTGGTTTCGAATACGATGGAACTAGTTTTTTTAGTTGTAAGGTGTATGGGAACCTTATAACTGGGAAAAAGGGTAACCCATGTATTCGAATTTATGAAAAAGGTTGCTAAAGTAAATCATAAAGTGAATTGATCTTGAATGGGACCCTCAGGGACGCCTTTTTCAGTAAAAGGAATTTAGATGCTAAATTTCCTGCCAATGTTTGAATAACATTGAATGATTAAATGTTAAGAGTAAGTTGTTATAACTTTCCTGTTTTGTCATGGGTGTTGATTTAAAACCAAGTGAACTTGTTTTGAACAATACTTGTGTGTTTTTAGAATTCTTTCAAATGTTAAGGGTTGAAATGAATTAAATTTAAATGGTTAAAATGAAAATGGCTCTTGAGCCTAGTATTTAAATTGCTTTGCATGACCAAGAGATAGAGTGAACGCGTGGGACTCATAAGGGGATAACCCATGGTAGATAGCACCCTTAGAGCCTGATATGCCTTATTTCATTTGTGAACTTTTAAGGTTGGTGCCTTTCGGGACGTTGTTCCTAGTAGGACTTTTTCAGTTTAGAAATACATCCATGTTCAGATGGGTGGTTGTTGGCCCCTTTGATTCTTATTAAAGGGATGAATTGTTATGAAGTCATCCGGGACAATCGTCATGTGACGTGACACGACCCTGATGTAAATTTGTCACGACTCGTCCTCGGGGCCCATGCCGTGACTACCCCAAGCCCGCCTTCCATAGGCCAGGGGCTGGCGACTAGCACCAAAGGCGTAAAATCCCGATAACTGGGAAGACATTTCCTTTATAAAAGAAAAAAAGCACCACAGAGTACAAGCGGAAGAAAAACACTAAGTACAAAAGAAATGCTGAAAAGTAAATGGGCCAGAATACAAACCCAAAAGAAGGTACAACTACAACTGAATAAGGTACAACAACAAAAAGACAAACAACTGGAAGAAGGAAGCAGCTCCTGGGTCGTCCTCCTCGGATCCTACCTAAAGGGTAGGTACAGATAGCGCAACTCCTGGTCGTCCACCACGGATCCTACCTGAAGGGTAGGTACAGGTAGCCTCCTCCACGCTCTCGTCCGTCAACCTCCTCTGTGAGTCGTCACATCGTGTAGTCCACCTCCGGGTACTGACTCGTCGTGTAGTCCACCTCCGGGTACCGACCAATCCTCGAACACTCGGCCTCCGTCAGTACTGCCCGTCGTCTGCAACCAACACAACGAGGTGCGGTCATAGCCCGTGCAGGGGTGAGTATAACGATACTCAGTAGGGACCCCGAGACCCTCAAGGTATCACTAAACCAACAAGGATAACCACAAGAAGATCTCAACAGATAACCTCTACTTAGATATATGCCCATACATATACCTAAGTTATCAAGTAACCCATATCAATCATGAGGAAACACAAGGATTGTGAAATCAACGGATAACCACTACCCAGGTATATGCCCATACATATACCTAAGTTATCAAGTGACCCATCTCAATCAAGAGGAAACACAAAGGTCAAAAGTCTCAGCTCAACCAGGATTTTCATTATCGAAACCGTAACTGCTGAAGAGCTCCGTCTCTGGAGTGTAAAGTGGTCCTGTCACGACTCCGAGGTACTGCTCACTAACCTAAGACTGCTGAGGTACTACTCCTGTCGAGTACCACGGGCCTGCCACCTCACACAGTAGTGCTTCCCGCCGGGGTCTGCCATCCAAACACAGTAGTGCTCCCCTCTCATAGCCTACAGAGGTACTCCTCCTATCGAGTACTGCGGGTCTGCCACCTCACATAGTAGTGCTCCTCCGCTGTGGGTCTGCCACCTCACAAAGTAGTGCTCCCCACTGGGCTACGTAAGTCACTCCGAATCGAATCAGACAAGCAGTCTTCAGGTCTCTGCTGGCTACACGGTCTCCGTACTCCATACGCTCGTCTCTGGGAGGGTCCGCTCCACGAGCTACAGGTCGATACTCCAAGTATCTCAAATTATCACGAAGAAGTATCTCAAAGGACCACCTCGTCATAGGGGTCTCAACGCAACAGTCGGCGCGTCAATCGGACGCCCGGTCTGCGAGTTATTAGCCTTTTCATCCCCGGGGCCCGGTTGGTTTCGTGTGCGAACCAGTCCAGCCGTAACTCAATTATACCCCGAACACTCATAGGGTATACTCATAGGGACCATTTCTCAACGTTATCAACAACGCCGCTGACGGTTCGTCAAACGGACGTCCGGTCAGAAAGATATCAGCTTTTCTGTTCCAGGGGCCTGGTTGGATTTCGGGTGTGATCCAACCTGGACACTGTCCAACTGTATCCAAAACTCGGGTGAAGTATGGAAAAATATCCGTCTCATCAAGAGGAAATCAACGAGACAGACGGTGTGTCAATCGGACGCCCGGTCTGTGAGTTATTGGCTTTTTCATTCCAGGGGCCCGGATGGTTTCGTGAGCGAACCAACCCGAATGCACTCCGACGACGTCCAAACCTCGAGCGGAGTAAGCCAAAAGATCCGTACCACTTAGAGGAATCCATCAAAGTTGACAGCACGTCAATCGGACGTCCGGAACTCAAGATATAAGCGTTTCCGCTCCGAGGGTCCAGTTGGTTTCGTATCCGAACCAACCTGGCCGAACCCAAAGTATTCCGAAACCTTGAGTGCGATATACCGAAACGACCTTCTCGATCCAAGGATCGTGTTGCCGCTGACGGAGAGTCGTTTTGAGGCCCATAGCTCAAGTTACGGGCATTTGACCGAAAGTGGCCCGAAAACGGGGGTCTGGGCCCGGGGCGACCCGGCCCGACCCCCCCTGGGTCGGCCGAACTGGGTCGAACCGACCCGGCTGGGCCTGGCCCGGCTCGGTCCAGCTCGGTCCGGCTCAGTCCGGCCCGACCGGCCGGCACGCTGGCCAAGCCGAATCGCGGGCGGGGTGCACGGATCCCCCGCCCTTCGCCGTTAATTGAGGCCGGCGTTTCGCCGGCCGCCTTCTGCGGACCACCGGACGCGCTCCGGTGGTCCGTTCCTCCTGCCATCTTTGCCTATGGTCCCCCCGGGACCCCATATTCACTGCGAAGGAATTCAAACGCCCAAACGGCCTGCTTTGTCGTCGCCCGTCAAACCGCACGTCAAAAACGAAACGCGCCGTCTTCGTGGTTCTCCGGCGCGGCGTGCTGGCGCCGCGCCCCTTCGCCGTGGCCCAAATCCATCCACGGATGTCTTTGGTTTCTCTGACGTGGCGCAACGGCGTCGCGTAATACTTCCCGTGTGATTCTCGCGTGGTGCGACGACACCACGTCATTCCGCTCCATCCACAAGAATCAAACATGAACATAGGAGGTGGGTTCGGCCGTGTTTGTGCGGTCCGACCCCCTCGCGTTATTCGATAACAATAGGTTTTAAAATTTCACGAATAAATTCAGGAATGTAACACGAACAAAAGAAATAATTTCAATCCCCTACCTCGGTTTCAAGATCGGAGCACGTCAACGAGCCACAGAAGACGAGCGTCGCGGAGGTCGGGCGTCGTGGGAGAACGTCGACGTCGCGAAGCGAGGATTCGAAGTCGTTGACCGCGATTTCGTCGTGAAAAACCATCGCGGAAGAGACAACGTGGAAGGAGAACGTCGCGTCGCGGATATGGCGTCGCGGAAGAACCGTGTTCTTCGGCGGAGAAGTTCTTCGTTGAAGAATGGTGTTCTTCGCGTTCTTCATCGAGGTTGAAGAAGAAGAAGATGATGAAGAAGCTTTCCCCAAACCTCTCAAGGTGGTAAAAGAAAACCAACCAAGATAAAATAAGTCTAAGCCTTATTTTATTTACACAACTTAACCTCTTTGAATTTCAAAAGTTTGAAATTAAGTAACTCATCTCAATTAATAACTCAAGTTGTCAAAATTAAAAAGAAGAGGAGTTATTGGGAGTTTAAAGGGGAGTTGAAAAGTTAGGGTTTGTGTGGGCCCCACCACACTTAACCCTCTCAAGGGAGGTTAAGTGGGTGTGGGTCTTACCTCTAACTCCCTTTGGGAGGATATAACCAACAAGGTTTAAAATAAATTGTGTTCCACAATTTATTTAACTACATCCAACTTTCCCCAAAACTAACTCTCAACCCGCATAAAACACAACCTCAGAAAAGGTCTCCTTAAGCGAAAAACGGTGCTGCGAGTTCATCGGTGCCCTCAGAATTCGATTCCGGGCACCGGTTCAAAAGTTAGAAAAACCCGCTCGCTCATTCACTGAACGTACCCGAGCCAAACTTCGGAAATTAATTCCGGGCACACCGAGCCTCGGAATCAGGCGCCGTCAGAAACTGCGTTCTTGTAAAATTCCAAAGAAAATTAAGAAAAAAATTTTCCTTGAAATTTCCGGGTCGTTACATAAGCCTTCTTGTGCTGTTGAGTATGATTTTCGGGTTCCTCCATGGTAGAGTGACCTGTGCGTTAAGGAATAAGTTGCATCCCACTGCTCGGGAGAACTTTTGACTCGGGTATTTTGAAACGCCGACCAGTTAAATTATCATCTTCTGTGTAATATGTTCATGTGGTGATCGAGGTCCTTGGAACATCACACATGGGTTAAGATATTCTCATGTAGCCCACTGGTTAGCGGCTGATCTCTTTTTGCGACGACATGGAAGATCTTAAGGTGGGTAGTGTCGCTTTTGTTTCCATAAATGTGTCGATACTTACTTGGTAGCACGACTGATATTCTCGATGATCTTGGTTTCCTATTAGTGCACTCTCTCGAATGCGACGATCATGTCCCCCATCTTTAACTCATGCTAGAGGCACTAGGATAGCATCAGTTATACGCCACGCTAAAGTTTTAAAGCTGTAGGATTGTCTTGCGATCTCCTTCGCAGTTGTTCACGGGATGTGTGATTTCCTAAAACCTTGACCTTATTCATGATAAGGCACGGTTGTTTTCAATAACCTTGTGAAGGTTAGACTTCGGAAATGTCAACGAAGATTAGGTCAGGACTTCGGTGTACGCACAATTGGTAATCTAATGGTTTTCAAGACACGTCGTCAGTTAAATGACGAGTGCGGGTTTTGGGTCAGCGATGTCCTCCGAAGAAGCATGTGTAAACTCTTTATGATTGGTTGATTGAGATTGACCATTTTTTTTGATGAGGTCCCTGTAATGGCCTCGGATGTAAAGCTTCGTTTTGGTGTTTGAGTTTTTAAGTGAGTGTTGGCTCAGGTTTTAAAAGCTCAAGTGTGGTTTTCTTAGGAAACGCTTAAGGATGCATGGGGCGTTGGGAACACAATGCGATCTTGTTGAACGGAACTTCCCAACCCTTGTAGGTCGGGTGATGTTTTCGTTGGTTCCCAAAGGCTTCTCGGGGACGAGAAGTTTTTAAGGTGGGTAGTTTGTAAGAACCCGCGTTCTTAGACCAGATAATATATGAGATTTTTTAAAAAATTTCGTTTATCGGTGGGTTAGTTTTAAAATATTGCTTCGGAACGAGGTTCCGAGTGCGCGAACCGGTTCAAGCGGTGACATCGGGCTGCGCATGGGCGGTTAGACCATGCGGGTCATGTCGCGCAGTTGACCGATTGTCAAAATGTGTTATCTAATTAATTTGAATTAATGGATGTTTTAATAATAATAATAGTGAGAGATTATTATTATTAAATGTTGTTAAAACACGTTTAATAAAATGATGGTCAAACGAGATTAAATGTGGATGTTTTAATAATAATAATTTTGCAATATTATTATTATTATTAAATATTACGCATACGTGTTTATTTAAGTGGTGGTCAAATTCCATTAAATGTAACGTTACAGTTTGACCAAAGAGTTCCAAATTAAAATCATGGTTAACATATTTTAATTGACGTTGTGGTTTAATAAAAGATGTGCTATTTAATTAAGTCACTCAATGAGATTAAATGGATGTTCAATAATAATAATATAAGGATATTATTATTTATATTATGTTTTATTAATTAAATTCCTAGAAAGGTGAATTTAATTAATTTCGTGAAATAAATTCATTGATTACTTGGGTCAAGGATATTTTATTTTGATGGGAAGTTTTAATAATAATAATTTTAGGATATTATTATTATTAAATGAAATGCAGACACATTATTTAATTATTCTAAATAAATGGATGTTTTTAATAATAATAATGTTGGGAGATTATTATTATTAATTGTTGCACAAAGGCATTTATTTAAATGGCGGTAAAACGCAATTAAATGTGAAGTTGCAGTTCGACCAAGAACGTTAAATAAAAATCATGGTTTAATGGATTTTAATTATCGTTGAATTTTTAATTAAAGGGAGCGTTATTTTTAATGAATTATATTAATTGAGGCATCTTCGTAATGAAGCATGTAATTAATTAAAGAGTGTTTAATTAAAAGAGATGATATAACTATTATTAGTTATTATTATTATTTTAAGAAATAATAATGGATTAAGTTATGGGGTTGACTGGAATAATTAAATAATAGTGGGGCAATAATAATAGAATTTATTATTACCATAAATGGCTTGAAAAATTAAATAGAGAAATTTAATTTCCATTGTTTATTATTATTATTTTAAGAAATAATCATAATAGAATTGTTTGGTTAGCTTTAATGAAATAAAATAGTTTATTTGTTTTTAAATATGTTGAGTGTACTATATGCATATATATTGAACTATAATATGTATAATAGATATTAAATAAAAGAAGAAGGAGATTTACTTTTTTGGAGAGGCGCTGTACAGGGTCTCCATGCGGATCTCCTCCTTTTTTTAACCCATGCTGCGCAAGCCCTGCAGGCTCTATCGGCTGCGCAACTAGCCCCACGACCAGACCCCCCGGCTTCTCTTCCTCCGCAGTGCACAGATCAGCCGGGTCTCCTCCCTCATCCTCCGCATGACGTAGCAGATCCAACCAACGAACTGCTCTCCCACGCAGCCAGCTCCCTCCTTCCCTGGACAGCGCGGCCTCCTCCGAGCAGTCATGTAGCGCGACACCCCAGTCTCCTCTCCTTACTAGTGCGCAGCTAGGCTCTCCGACTTCTCCCTGCAGTAGCGCCTGGACAACCCTCCTTGCACGGTGCCTTCTTCCTCCTCCCATGGAGGCTTTTCCCCTTCTGTTTCTCCCCTGGACGGTGCAGCGCACGACCAGGCGCGACTGGGGCAGCCCATGCAACGGCCGTGCAGCGCAACCTGGAGAACCCCACGAATGTGTACGGTGCGGCCAGTAACCAGGTGTGCAGCATAGTGACTATTCTCCTCTGTGATTCTCCCCTAGAATGACACCCCCTGCTCATCCTCTTGGTGCAGCGCGCAACCCTCCCAGATAGTGGCTGTGCGGCGTGACCCCAAATCTTGCTGGTCCTTCTTGCGCATCGTTTTCTCCGACGTCGTTCTTCGTTTGGGTCTAATCCGAGGAGGTATGACCTTCCTTCATAGTATTCTTCATCTCTGTCGTGATTCAAAGTGGATTCGATGCCGTTTTGGAATTTACCGAAACCCTTGATTAGGGTTTGATAAATTATCGCGTTCTCCTGATATCACAGTTGTGCAACAGCATCGCAGGACACGCTGGACCATGCTCCTACAACCGCATTTGGGTGAAACTACTTTTATCGCCGATGTTTGGGTAAGAATATATATATACATAATTTTTGTATATCTTGCGCAAATTTAAATATGAATTTGAGTCTGTGAAACCTTGCGGCCTTTATCTGGTCCAGAGTCAGTTTACCTGAGTTGTTAATTTTAGCAATATATTACTGTTTACGTTGCAGGCTATATATATGCATCACTTTTATGTGTATAGGTATATATATATACACACACACATATATATATACGCACATAAAAGTCGCGCACGTGCGACTGCGTGACCGATAAAGCAAGGCGTGTTAACCTGGGTCCACTCCGAGGGGAAACTGAAAGCCAACATCTGAGTATATCATCTTTCTCACCTCGAGGTAGGTGGTTGGTGCCTTTCTGTAGAAAGTTGATGAGTATTTTGTGCAAATTCCACCAATAACCTTGAGTGGGGTATTGCGTGTTACCTGTTTTTCTCTGTTGTTTGCCTGCTTTTCTTGATTGCTGTAGTAGAGGGTTATGCTTGTGAGTAGAGTAATTTATTTGTGCTCAGGTTGCTTTGCCATGCTTGTTCTTCCTGTTTGGCATTTTTCCAGTTTCCATGCCTAGTCGTAGGATAGTGGAACTGCTACTTTTTTTATACTGTTGAGCCTTAGAATGATAGACAAGTAGATCTTGAGTTTTACTTGGACGATACACGCACGATGAGCATGTTTTATCTTTCACCCAGGATTTTGAGAACCTAGAGTAGTAGACCAAAGGGAGAATTGATGGAAGGGCTTCTTCAGAGTGTCTTTTAATTATGATATGAGACTATAGGGGGAGTTGACGTTGAGTTCTTCCTCAGAGAGTCTATAGTTCCTCGACACGGGCCACAGGAGGAATAGACATTGAGTGCTTCCCCAGAGAGCCTTTAGCATGATACGAGACTATAGGGGGAATTGACGGTGAGTGCTTCCCCAGAGAGTCTATTAATTTCATAGCTGAACCAGAGGGGTGAGACTGTGTGTGCCACCTAGAGGGTTGATAGTACTTATAGGTTGAACCATAGGGGTTAGGTTGTGAGAGCTACCCAGAGGTTTACCTGTTTTCTTCTTGTTGCTGACTGTTTACTTGTGTACTTTATTTGTTAGAACTATGGATTGTAGCTGTTGTGTGCTTTTCTGCTTATTGCTTCCTGCACTTTTAATTGCCTTGTATTCATTGACTGTTAGGCATAAATATTTTGGTCATTGCCTACTGGGATTGTATCTCACACCCTGTTAGGGCCATGCTTTGGGCCCAAGCAGACTATGTTGCTGCAGGTATAGATATGGGAAAGCGCCCTTCTACTTCGGGTACCTGACTTGCTGTAGAGCTGGAGAGCATGGGACCAAGCTAAGGCTTGCGATGCTGAGGAGACTTTTGGATGATTTGTTTTTCCTTTTCATTGTTACTATATTACTTCCAGCCTTTTTTTTGGTTTGGATATTTTATTAGACTTATAACATGCCATGCATCATATCTTCAGTTCCAGTTAATTATTATTTTATAAAGTCTTCCACTGTTAAATTCTGATGAGAATGTTTTTTACTGCTTCTGCTATTATATATTGTTTCCTTCCTTTTATTTCCATTACCTTTGAGGGAATAGTTCCCCCAACTACCTTACCCAAGGACCTCTCTTCTAGTTGGTAGCCTCTGGCATTCGGGGGAATGCGCTTGAGGTCATGTGGAGAACCGGGTACGGACACCAGTTGAGTGGCTCCAGATTCGAGTCATTACACTTAATTATTTTTCAATGAAGAACATGTGAAGAATGCTCAGAGAATGAAAAATAAAATATTGTGGTCTAAGTGTGGATCGATGACCATGTTTGTTTTTCCATTTTTATTGAGAATCAATAACACATGGAATTTACAATTAAATATTTATCATACTACAAGAATTTAATATTCAAGATAAAAAAGAAGAAATTGATTCAATCCATTCTTTTTTGATCTGCGAATTAATTCATTTAATCTGTATTTTTCATGAAAAATTAACCCGGTGTAAGGAATCCACAAAGATAAATCCTTACCTCGTAAATACGTTGGAGAACGTTCATGATTGAAGGTGGGTCGGTGTTCGTCATTCCCGCAACAAGCTTCCAACGACGTTGTTCAAACGAAGATCCTACGACCTTTCTTGGTGGATCCATTATTCACCGAAGGGTTCCTCCAAAGTTCTCCTCTCTAGATCTTATCCTTCACTAATGATTTCACAAATTAGACCCATAGGAAAGAGGAGGTTACAACCATTAAAAGGGTCGGTTCATTAATTAAAATTAATGAACCTAAATAATTAAATGGATTGGTGGTTACACATTTTGTGTAACCAGGTATTTAATTCCCAACATTAAACACCTAACCACCCTCTTGTGGTCCCCACCACCAAAAATTTAAATAAGAGGTGGGAGGATAGTTTTATAATAAAATATATTTATTTTATTTAATTCTCCACGAAAAAACACAAAAACCAACTTCTCCTCTTTTCCCACTACAATTGAGGTTTAACCTCCTTTAAGAGAATCCCAACACTGCGAGTTCAACAGTGCCATTGTATTTTAATTCCGAGCACCAGTTCAAAAGTTAGAAAACACCACCCACGTGTTTACTGAACGTACCTTAAAAAAGTTTAATAAATTATTTACATTCACCCTCAACCCGCGCCAATTGCGGTTTGGCTCTGCCTAAGGGAAACATGGCCCAACGAACCCAAACATAATCTTATATTTTTAAACCGACTTACCATTTACAAGTTATGGATTTTAAAAATAAAATAATTATTACTTAATTATTTTATTTACGGTCAAAAACTAACTTCCATAGTTGGCCCACACCGGACAATGTTAGTATCTGCCTAAAGAAATCATATCCTCATGAGCTCAGTGGTGGTCTCTGATTTTTAATCCAAGTCACCGTTTGTGAGTTATAAGCATTTGAAAAATAAAATAAATCTATTTAATTATTTTATTTACAATTATGCCATTTTCAGGTTTTCTCACAGGAGGCCTGCGCCGACTAAACTTAAGTCATTACTAGGGTAAACCCACCATCTTGAACGCAATGGTTCCCTCATATTTCTAATTCAGGAAACCATTTAAGATTTATTCAAAATTTTCAGGAAAACTGCTTATGCGCGCTAATTAAAGCTTAACAAAACTTCGATGGATCATTTCAGGCACTCTGGGCCTCAGAATCATGCGCCGTTAGATTTTATGGTCTCTAAATAATTCCATATAATTAAAAAAAATTATATGGAAATTCTGGGACATTACACAAATACCATGGGAAAACCCATGGTTTTGCAAATACCACTAATGAGGCGTCCCTTGGAAATTATTAAAATATTCTCTCACTTTTGCTATAAATACCAACCCATTCCTTTCTTAAATTCATTACCAATTCTTACTCAATTAAGATATGACCTCCTTATATCCCTAGAAGTACTTCCAAGGTTTCCTCAATCCCCCAAGGTCCCAACCTTCAAGTTTTTGGAGTTCCTCTACAAAGTAAGATAATTCTCATCTTCTTTATTTTTTCCATTCAAGTTATCTTTTATGTGGTATAGAATTCATGAATCCATACCATGTTATTATTTTTATCTTATTCATGATCTATTATTTATTATGATTCATTTATGTATGGGTAACCCTTGTCCCATCTCATTTTAATGTTTTCTAAAACCCTGTTGCTTAGCCGTTCGACTGTCAAATTTTTGTAAGGGATTTCTCAACTATTCTTTTATTTTGAGTTTCTTTATTTTCTTATTCTTTACTCACATCCTCTTAACCAAGAAGCATGAAATCTCCATAAATCATTTATATTATAGATTTTCTCATTTTCATTTAAAATTCATCATCATTATTCTTTGCCTCCCCCACTTATTCAAGGAATTAAAAACATTGTCCGTGATGTGTTGACTTACAGACATCATGGATGATGTGATTTAAATTTGATTTAATTATTTAAAGTATGGTAATGAAACCATTTTTATAGTTGAACTAGGTTATAATATATGTATTATGTCTCATACATGGTTTTGGAATTCTTTTGTACACATGCCTTTAATTTACAAAACAAAATGAGGTCGTTATTATCAAAGATCACTAAAATGATCTAAATGAACATCATTAATTTTTTAACTTATGAATCATCCTCATATAAAAATTCAAAATGATAAATGGTATAATTTATGGTAATGTAAATATTTAAATACTTTTTCATTCCAATTCTGGAGTTTCACTTCTAATCGACAAGAATATCCATCATGAACCAATCATGGAAATCATGTAAAGAAACACACCCAAAACAATGAAAGGAGCAAAATACTAACAATTAAAGGGTAAAATGATGTAATGAAATGATCATATAAGATATTATAAATATGGATATGTTTCTTTAAGATATTAATAAAACTCTTTTAACCATTATACAATAGGTTTAAACAAGTTTGAAGTAAGTCAAACCTGAGGTAATGAAATTCTTAACCCAATTTCCATTCTTTGGGTTAACCTTCATCTTTATTTAATTGTATGGTATTAAGATTATTGGTGTGATGAATTTTTGTATGTTTTCTATTTCAATATGTGTATTTAAAGTGTATACACATATCCATTCAATTCTATTAATTCTCACTCTAATTATATGTTAAGGTACCTTCCTTTTAAAATCCTTTTAAAACTCTATTTAATAAATTTCAAAAGGATTGTTCTTTTTTTATGTGTATGGCATGGGTATTTTATACTAATTTAAAGATAATTTATTACCATGATATGTTCCTTGGACATTATTTATGTTGGGTTTAGTCCATTATAGTTCAATATATGTTGGGTTGATCCCTTTGTAGCTCAACAAATGTTGGGTTGAGCCCATTATAGCTCAAGATATGATGGGTGAGCCCCATTTTAGCTCTTGAATGCATTGGGTACTATAGAGATGGAAGTTTAACAAAATTTTATTCCATGTTTAAGGGTGAATTTAAGAGTGATATGGTAAATATGTACCAAGGAGACAACATGAGTATTCTATGCATTCAAGTTTTTATGATATGGGTTTTATTGGTTTTTATGTTATCACTTGACTAATGCTTTCTATATTTATATCCCTTAATGAGTTTTATACTCATCCAGTGTTTTAAAAATGTTTTTCATAGGATATACAGGTGGGTAAGAGAAATAGGGGATTCATGATGTTTGATATGGAGTGTTGTCATAGAAATCACACTTTATGTTTTAATGTTTTATATTTTGAAAAAAATAGAAACTGTTTTTAATAGTGTCCTATTTGTATGAATGTAGTATGTTATGTATGTAAATTATCCTAATTCTTTTAAACTATAAATCTGAAAAGATCCTCAATGTGTAATAATGTATATTCTTTTTTAAAATTCAAGATTAAGTAACGTTTTAAGGTTGGGTCCTTATACTTATAGTCAAATTTAGTGGTGAGGAACATGAAAATTAATAAAACATACAATTTAGTATTCTAAACCTAATAAAATTGATAAAAAAAATTCATTATTTATATCCTAACATTAAAATAAAAAATATAATTGTAAAATTTAAAATACAATTTAGTATTTCTTCCCTACCATTAAAATTATTCAAGGATGAAGAGGTAAATTAGATAATAAACAAAGATAGAATAAATATATAATAAAGATAGATATATGTAAATGAAATCGGTACCAAGAGAGAGATTCAATGGGTCAAGGAACTCAAGTGGGGACGGGGAATCATAATATAGGGAGGGGTGAAGATGATGGATGGATTATGAGTTGACTAGATGGGAGAGGGAGAGGTAGGAGTAGGGGATATTATGGAAATTGGGGGATAAGGTTTCGAACAACGTAAGTGAGGAAGGTTGGGGTGAGGGGACCTAAGGAGGAAAGGGTTAGAGGGTTGTGGCAGAGGAGGGATATGTTGTTAGTAAGAGGGTGTAGAGGAGGTTGGGGGAGAGTAATTCATAATTGGATGCAATGGAGGGGGAGGATGAGGAAAAAATGGAGTCACACTGAGGGAGTGTGGAAATGGGGGGGGGGGGTAGTGAGGGTTTTGATGGTGAGGGAGGGAGAGGTGGAGAGGGTCTCAATTGAGGGTGGTTGTCTCAATGTGGGAGGGTCTCTCAAGGATGAGAGAGGATCCTTACTCTAGGATGAGGAAAGGAAGTAAATAGAGAATCTTGGGTGGGTAGTTAAATGGTGGTTAGGGTTTCATCATATTTTAAAGTTATATATATATATATTAATGTTTTATTCCTTAAATAAGCTCACGATTTACTTGATAACATTATTTCAGTATTCGAACTCAACTCAATGAGGTAATTGAGTAGCTTGATATCAAGCTCAAATTGAAAAAAATAGATTCTAACTAGATTATTATTTGAATTGAGCTCAAGTAGCCTCTGAGAACCACGTTATCATTTACACCCATAGCCACCCTAACCAAAACAATAATTTTTGACCGATGAAAAGAGAATCTATAAAACTTAGAGGTATTATATTTACACGAACATTTTTATGTATCAAATGTTCCCTATAACACCCCATAATTTTATGGTATTCCTCTTTTTAAATTTAATATCTTTGATATTTTATGCTTTATGCAACATCAAGTTTAAAACCATAATATACTATTAAATATGACCATTGGAATAGTAATGTGACCATTAGGAATAGTAATATGACTAATTTAATAGTAAATTCCCCTATGAAATTTTAATTAAAATTTGGGTATCTTATAAATGAAAATATGGAATATTTATATCATGGATTATGTAAATTAATGTTTCAAAAATGATAAATTAAGTGTTGGTATTTTTGTGAAACATAAGTGTTTATTTAAAATTTAATAATTAATAGAATGATTTAAAAGAAAATTATTTTTATAAAATATATTCATAAGTTAATATTTTGTTGTCTAATGATTATAATATAATTTCATGAGACCTTAATTAATTTTTCAAAGTGTTATAAAATAGGTTATAATTTTAAAATCGGTATTTTCTAAATAAATAGTGATTTTAATTAAAAACTTAATTTCCCATATTTAGAAAATTATTTTCATAAAATGGAGTTCATTTTTTAATTCTACATTCTGAAAAAAATTAGGGCGAATTTTTGTCATTTTTCTAAAATAGTTGATTTTTTTGTGAATAGTGAAATACAATAATTTACTGTATAAGCTAAGTACATGAATTACTGAGTCATATATGATGTATGTATGATTTAATCCCATAATCTCAAATTATCCTTCATTATTTTAATATATTTAGTGAAAATTCTCAAAATATTCATAGTCTTGAGCCAAAATAATAAACAAATGAATTAAATATTCAAAAAACACCCATCTCCTCCACTATAAATATCACCCATCACCACCCATTTTACACACACCTAAAAATACTTGAATTTTGATTAAATTATTCCCATTTACTCTCCAAAAATCTCCCCCACATTCTGGTATTTCTGGTCTCACCCAAAAACACCATTTCAAAGTTCCTTAATGAGGTTCTCAAGGAGAGGAATTCAAGAGGTAAAATCCCCTTTCGCTCTTTTATTTTTTTTCAATTTCTTTTCTTTGATTTTATTATATTTCCCTCACCTCCCCTATGAAATGTATCATGATAACTGTAGTATATTTTATATACTATAATTCTATTATATCAATGGACAATCCACCATCAAGTCTCTTCTTCTTTTTCGTTTATTTTAATGATGAAAACATTATCCATGAGGTGCCGATTTTCCACCATCGCGGATGACGTGATTTTTTTTTCAATTCCAACTAAAAGGATGGTCATAAAACCATTTTATGGTTAATAAAGATTATAATATATGTATTATATATTATCTAGTGTTTTTTAACTAGTATATATATATATACATAATAATAATTAATGAAAAAAAACTAGTTTGGGCTGATTGAAAAATCACCAAAATAATCTAAACGATTATCACTAACGGATTATCTAATGATTCATCCTCACCCCAAAAAAACAAATGAATTATATAAAAATTTAATATTATATAATATCATTAATAACATATAATTTTTTTGGAAAAATATTTTCATTTTACATGATCTTCCATATACGTATAAAAGTAAACTGATCATGAAAAACAAGGAAAATAACACTCCTGAATGATGAAATTTAATCTTATAACCCATCAATAAGATAATAAATGAACATAATAAAATTATAATAAATCAAATACATGTTTAATAGGTTCAAATTTAAATTATTAATGAATCTAATTTCATTATCCATGACATTAAATGAAAGTATAGAACACTTTAGGACATAAGGTAAGAGTTTCTTCCTGAACCTCCATTTTCTATTCTGGTTATGCTTTCTCTCTCTTTACCCAAATTTAATTCTTAATTATTTTTATATAATTTTTCTAAATTATATGTATATGTTTCAAAATCATATATAAAGATCAGTTTATATTTCTTTTATGGGGAAATACTTGTTTTATAAGGCTCCCTTCTCAATTCTTCTCGATAAGAAAACCCATTTAAAGGTAACTTCTCGAATTCATACCCATTTTCAAGAACTATCCATAATTTTTTTAAGAAACCATAATTTCTATAAAATAAACAAATTTTTCATTAAAAAATATATTTTTTCATTTCTGGTTTTATATAAATAGTTATGACAAATACAAATTATTTTTCCAAAAGAACCCTTTTTTTCAAAGTAAAAAGGGTATTTATCTCAAGAATTTCTTGATGATTTTATTATAGTATTTTAAAATATTTCAAAACCATTATTAAATATTATGATTTATTGAGATTTATCTCTTATGATTATCATATAATATATTTTATTAAATGGTTTATGATCAGTTTGACTGTGGATGTGCTAACTTGACACCATTAACCATACTACACAGAATGGTTAGTGATTATGTTTACAAATTGCATTTCATATGTATATGTTGTTTATGTTTCACCCAATTCACATCAGGAATGAATTGGAATTAGTAAGTGATGTGTGGGTCCCTCTATATCCCCTCTATGCATCAGTAGGTCACATAAGACAAAACAAATATGGACTTGGCCGAGGACTTGCCCATTTATTTTCAGATATGGATTTGGATGAGGCCTTAACCATTTATTTTAAGATGTCTTGGAAAAGGAATCAAAAGTATGTTTTAGATTTCTGGAATTATGAATTCCCTAATTATGATATTATTAATTGATAATTCATATAATTATTCAACTATTAGAGTATCCATGGTTAAGTTTTATTATCATGTAATTATTTGTGGCATTATTTAATTAGTTTCCACTCCTGCCGTATTATGATCAAGATTATGATTTAATGAAATTTGTTTCTAGTTATTTACCATGACTTATTGATAACTTCTGCTATATTTCTTACCCTTACTAAGAATATTATCTCACCCCTTTCTTATATTTTATTTTCCTCAGGATGTAAAGATGTTTATTATGAATGACTTGTAAGAATAATCTAGGAGTTTATGGATGTTTCTAATGGAGTTTATATGTTATTTTTTTCCTTTCAGGTAGTAATTTAAAAATTATGTATGTATCTGGTTTTTCAAATCTATTAAACTATTTAGTCCTTTGGGATGTGATCTCTTATTCATAATACCAATTTAATTAAGACATAGACTATGGGCTATTGGGGTCTGGGTCTTTATATTCTTCATCTTGTTACCTATTATTACTTAACAATGCTGGTTGGGGTTGTTCTATATTTCCAAATCCATGAATCTAGGTTCCCTTGAGGAATATATCCCAATGAGGAATTATTGTCACAAGAAGTATGGCCTCATGAAGATGGTCCTCATCGGGGATATCTCCCAATGAGGATAACATCCCGGGATCCAGAAGGAATACATCCCTCTATATGGGAGTGTGATTTTATCCAGAATATGATCTAATAAAAGATGGTTCATTGGGAAAATATCCCTAATGAATGAGGTTTCCAATTTTATAGGAATACATCTAGGATAGGGAAGGATATAAATGATCTTACAAGGGGTATGGACTAGTGTGACTATCAACGAAGGGTTGATGATGTTGGGTTTGAACCTCAAAGTGGCATACCACATATCCCAATGAGTCAAGAATCAAAGCCCATATAGTTTGATTTTATGTTCAGGTATTAGACCTAAGAAGGATTCCTTTATGGGTGATTTTTTATTCTAATGTCTTGATCATTACAAGTCTTTCATCCCTATGAGTCATGCTTGATGTGAGAAACAAGAGGTAGCAGAACATTATATGCATTAGATGTGGGAGGCTTACAAACTAAGGCCAAGCTAAGGGAATATGATTATAATCCCCATGAAGGATATGGATATATGAAGAAATACATAATATTTCACAAGCAATATTGCAATTTTGGAATCTATATGGGGCATCATGGCCTTTATAAGGAATATTCCCTTATAGGAAGATTGTTCATGAGGATATTAATTTGATATTGGGGCTCGAACCTTAGAGAGGCATCATATGTATCATATTCCTGATAAGAATCAAAGTCCTCATAGTCATATGGCACATTTTAAGGTCATATTATAGGAACATACCATGCGATTTAATCTCATGTGGTAAGAAATTCTAAGTGATTATTCAAATATTAGATATGGGGGTTTTAGACTTGGATAGGAATCCTATATATTTTGATGAGGTTAGTAATCAGAGTTGATTTAGTTCTGATGATATGTGTATCTATGTCATAGAAGGTGAAAAAATAGAGGTTTGATCAGGACTTATACATATAAGGCTTCCCTAAGATGCTTCATTAGGAGTATAGCCCTTTAATGTAAAACAAGAAGATTGCTGACACCCCTGTTTTAATGATCACAAAATCATTTTTATTATGTAATTAATGAGATTTATGTTTTGTGGTACCATTTTACATTATAAATAATCTTGGATAAATTTGGTTAAGTATGAATCACCATTGTGGTTTAGTCACCGTCGACGATGTCTAACTACCAAGAAAGTATCACTGCCAGACAATGTCTCACTATTGAGGAAAACTCACCATCAA
This sequence comes from Viscum album, assembly GCA_963277665.1. NCBI lineage: Eukaryota > Viridiplantae > Streptophyta > Magnoliopsida > Santalales > Viscaceae > Viscum > Viscum album. Next base: position 325,919,806 of record OY728127.1, read on the forward strand.
TGTGGAAATTTGAAAAATTACGAGTCACCACTAGAAATGTCTCATCACTAGCATAGAATTTTTGCTGTGTTAGAAACACTCACCATCAACTATGTCTCACTACCAGAATATAAATTTGGTAAAGTATGGAACAACTCACTGCCATAGGACGAATCACTATTGAACTATAAATTTGATAAAGTGTTGAACACACATACCATTAGAGTAGAGTCACTACCAGAATGGAAGTTCTGATAGGCACCACCAGCCTAATAAAAAGTTGGCCTTAGTCACCACCAGATCAGTCACCACCAAATCAAGACACCTCCAGAGTGTGTCTCACCGCCAAACTTAGACACCTCCGGAACGTGTCACCATTATAAAGACTCACTGCCACTATTTTTTTTTTATTTTTAATTAAGTAATTCTAATAGCTATATAATCAAACTTAATGCTGAAATATATTTTAACTGATTATGTATTAACTATTTCATAATGGAATTAAAGTTCATGTCAGACATGCAATACGAGGATCAGAAGATCTGGCTGATTCTCTATGCTTGCTACTAATAAAAGAGGATGTTGAATCCCTTGTATATATGACTAGGAACATATAAGAACAAAAAAAAATATAAACATAAAGAGAGATGAATTGATATGAAGTGTTCCTTATACGAATCATTCTTACCTGTGACCAACTATAGACAAAGTGAAGCACATTGAACATCTAGAAAACATCCTACAGAATCACAAGAAAGAGTTTACAATACTCTGTTCTATAAAATATTTAAGAAATACAATTGAAGATTCATTTTAAACTACATTTAAGGATTCATGAGCTTTATGGTATACCATATAGAGAAACACGATCTTTTTAAACCTTTACTTTATTTGTTTGTATATTTATCTTTACATTATAAGCAATGTGTGTATACTCTATTGTTACACACACACACACACTATCTCCTTCTTTAAACTGGAAGATAAATAGATTTCTTCTCAAATAACTTTTTTACTTCTATTTCCCATGATTACCATAGTAGAGGTTCCTATGTGTCTTATTATGTTTTTTAATCCCATGATTACTGTAGAAGAGGTCCATGTGTGTTTTGGAAAGCTATTGTTCTATTGTATACCCAATTCTGGCTGTGGATCAAAGTTTATTTTTCTATAAACTTCTTGGAAGAAGGTGAATTACAAGTGGAGAGGACTATGCCTCAACTTGACAATAAACCTATTGTATTCATTTCCATTGTGCGTTAAGTTTGTTTCATTTATGTTCTTTAAAACTGATTTTTTTAAACTACAAAAAACCACTACTTTGATAGTTAACCTTAATTAGTGTTTATATATGTTTTTGATTAAGTAAATCGATTTCAATAGTTAAAGTAATATTATATATTATTTTAACTAAGACCTAATAAATCTTTGAGAATTCTTTTAAAAGTTCAAGTCTTACATCGATCAACTGTTCTGATTAATTGGGCCATATTTATATTAATTGGGGGATTTTATTTTAACTAGTTTTTATAAAAACATTTTATTGGGTACTCAATTCACCCCCTCTTGAGATACTCACTACGACCAACATTTGGTATGAAAGGTGTGTGATTTGGTATCAATTTTTTCAAAACATTTCAACTATGATTCTATTTGTTCTTTAAATATCATAAATTTCTATTATTTCTAAATTTAATTTTTATATGGATAATAGAAAACAAGGTTTTTTCTACTAACATACCTCCTTTTTTCAATGGATATAATTATGATCGGTGGAATATCAAAATGAAAATGCACATTGAAAGTATGATTTTTGATATTTATTCTAACATTGAGGATAAGTATGATTTACCTAAGACTAATAGATATACTTGGAATGATGCTACAAAACTGGCCTATAATAATAATTGAAAAGCTATTAATTCCATGAATTTTGTCTTAGGAGATGATAAATTTAATAGAATTTCTGCTAGTAAAACAACCTTTGAAATTTGGGACACATTAGCTATTTATCATGAAGGAACAACCAATGTCAAAGAAATGATATTGAATATATTTACTATTATGTATGATACATTTAAGATGAATCCAGATGAATTAATTTCTGATATGTATCTTCATTTCAACGAAATAGTGAACACAATGAGATCCTTGGGAAATCTAATGTCTGATAAGGATCATATGATGAGACTACTCAGATATCTTCTTGAAAGATGAATAGGGTCATTAGTGTCAATTTGAGAGTCATTTGATATTATAAAACTTCCCTTTGAGGAGTAAATTGGTGTGTTAATTATGTATGAAGAATAACTGAAAGTAAACAGAGAAGAGGATGATAAACCCAAAAGAAATTCAGTAGCTTTCAAGTATACTGTATTCAAACAAAAAGAAAATTAAAATAAAAAGATACAACCTTAGTGTTCCAATGATAATGATTCACCACCTGACAGTGATGAGGAAATGGCCCATCTAGCCAGAATATTTAATAAGTTCTATAGGAAGAATATTTTTTTCTTCAGAAATCCTAGTTACATCAGAAAGTTTGAAAACAAAAAAAACTGAAAGAATGATTGGAAAAGGGATGATAATACAAATGATATAAATTGATATGAATGAAATAACAAAGTACATGTAAAATAAGACTTTACCAAATAAAAAAATACGAGGATAAGTACAAAAAATTCATGAAAGTCATGAAATCAAGTTGGAGTGCATCTAAGGATAGATCTAGTGACTCAGACTCTACTCCTGAAGTGATGTCTGATAGAGCTAACATGTGCTTCATGACTAATGTATCTGAGGTACCTAAGGTATCATCTGTTCTTACTTCTGAATTTTCTTAAAATTAACAAAATGATGATGATATGTCTCAAGAATAAATTTTTTAATACTATAAAATGATTGAGGGAAATTTTAATGAATTTAAATATAAACATAATGTTATGAAAAAATAGTATGCTTTATCTACTAATACTAAATCTGATTTTTCTATAGAGAAATTGAAAAATTCTCTGTTGTTAAAGGAGAATACTAAACTTAAATTTTCTAATGAACAAATAAAGAAATATTTGGAAATATTTACTAATGGTAGAGAAACTTTGACTCAAATATTAGGAAAACTGATTTCTCCAAAGCATGTTACAAGTCTAAGATATCGACCTAGATAGAGAAGAATAGTTAAGATAAAATTTATACATAAATCTAATTTTTAATGTTATACTATTAGTTATTTTTATAATAGAACAAAAAAGTTTTTATTTAAAAAATATTACATTCTATTTATAAGATACCTAGTAAAAAAATGTGGGTTCCTAAAGCCCTGATTACTAACACATTTAGATGTAAGAAAATATGGGTACCAAAATCATTTATTGTATAATTTTTTATATGAAATTTTCTTGAAGACCTCCTACAAAAGTACATGGTACTTGGATAGTGGGTTTTCAAGGCATATGACAGGCGACTAATCAAGTTTCAAGAGACTAATAAAGTTTTATGGTGGTCATATCACCATTGGTGACAATGATAATGGTAAAATCATTAACCTTGGAAAAATTGGTAACACTAATTCTATTTTAATTTTCAAATTACTATTTTTTGATGGTTTGAATTATAATTTTCATAGAATCTCACAATTATGTGATGATGGTTTTCATGTTAAATTTAAAAATAATGCATGTGATTTTTTTATTAAAAAATACTTTAGTTTTTACTGCTTTAAGGAATGAAAATGTTTATCCTACTGATCTTAATTATTTAATTTCTAAAAATGTTTCTTGTTTGAGTGCCTCTAATAAAGAATATTGGATTTCGCATAGGATACTATACCACTATAATATTCACTCACTTAATAATATTAGTAGTAAATGTTTAATCAAGGTTCTATAGAAGCTTGAGTTCCCAAATGACAAATTTTGTAACTCCTATCAAAAAGGGAAACAACACAAGATTTATTTTAAATCAAAGAAAGAAGTTTAAACTTCTCAACCTCTTTAGTTGGTTTATATGGATTTATTTGGATAATCTAGAGTTTACAGTCTAAATGGGAAGCACTATGTTTATGTACTAGTAGATGAATTTTCTTTGTATACTTGGGTATTCTTTTTAGATAACAAGATTGAAGCTTTTTATTATTTTACCAAGTATTCCATATCAATAAAAAAACATAAGTGGACTTATAATTAATATCTTAAGAAGTGAAAATGGTTGTGAGTTTGAAAATAAAGACTTTGAATCCCTTTTCAAAAAAAAGGCAATAATTATTACTTCTATACTCCCAGGACCCCTCGGCAAAATGGATTTGTAGAAAGAAGCAATAGAACACATCAAGAGATAACCCAAACTATGATAAAGGAATATGAATTACTTGTTTAATTTTGGGAAGAAGTTGTGAATACAACCAATTATATAATCAATATAGTTTTAATTAGACCAATATTAATAGATACCCCTTATGAGGTCTATAATAGTATAAATCCTATGGTTAATTAGTTAGTGTTTTTTGTTGAAAAGTTTTTATTCTTAACACTAAGAATAATCATGAATTTTTTTTTCCAAAAGTGATGATGTAATTTTACTAGGTTTTTAAACCACTAGAAAATTTTAGAGTATTTAATAAAAGGACCAAGACTATGGAAGAGGATGTTCATGTAAATTTTGATGAGTCAAATCCACATGATCCCAAAACTTATTTATATAACCTTGATCATGATTTATCTTCTTTTAACATAAACTCAAAACCCTTTAATTCTGTTACAATGTATGCATAAAAGTCATCCGGTCCTAATAAACTTCCAGAACTTGAACCTGAACTTGTAGAGAATCCTAAGGTAACCATCCCCCCTTTTTTAGAGTTGTTAGTACCCTTAAGTACCATCCTATAGATTATATATTTTGAGACCAAGATAAAGGTATAAAGACTAGATCTTAACTAATAAATCAGGTTGAACATCAAGAATTATTGTCATAATTTGAACCAAAGAACATAAGTGATGAAATTAATAAGGAATACTGGGTAATGGATATGAAAGAATAACTAAATAAATTTAAAAGAAAAAAGTATGGGAACTTTTGGATATAACCAAAGAAACTATAAATATGGGCACTAAATGGGTGTTTAGGAACAAGTTTGATGAATTAGGAATGATAGTAATAAATAAGGCTAGACTAGTTACACAAGGTTATAATCATGATGAAGGAATAGAATATGAGGATATATTTTCACCTGTATCTAGAAATAAATCCATTAGAATATTTAAATCCTATACAACTCATCTAGTTTTTAAAATTTATCAAATGTATGTCAAGAGTGAATTCTTAAATGGGTATATAATTGATGATGTTTTGTTGAAAAACCCTCTAGTTTTCAAAATCCCTATTTTGAAAATTGTGATTTCAAATTAACAGATTTTTTTACTTTTTGAAATAAACTCTTAGATCTTGGTATGATAGGCTAATCACTTTTCTTATTTCAAAAGGTTTTTCCAAAGTAATAGCTGATCCTACCCTTTTTATAAAATTGATTTCAAAATATTTTTTAGTTGTACAAATTTATGTAGATGATATTATTTTTGGATCTTAAAAAAATTATTCATGTGCTATTTTTTCAAAAATGATGCAAAATTAATTTGAAATGAGTTTAATGGGTGAACAAAAATTATTTCTTGGTTTTTATATTTTTCAAAATAAAGAAGGAATTATTTGAAATCAAAGTAAATATACTAAGATCTTTTAAAACGTTTTAACTTGGGTAACACTAAGAGTAGTGATACTCCTATGAGTACCACCTGTATATTGGATCTTGATGAATCTATGAAACTAGTGGATCAATCCATTTTAGTGGTATGATTGGATTTATTATCTACCTAACTTCTAGAAAACTAGATGTTATGTTTAGTGTGTGTTTGTGTTCTTGTTTTCAAGAAATCCCAAAAGAGTCACACTTGGTTATTGTAAAATAATTTTCAAATACCTCAAATATAATACTAATTTAGGACTATTTTACCTAAGAGGTCAATAATTTAATTTAGTTATTTATTAAACTACTAATTTTTGTTGATGTAAGTTAGATAGAAAAATCACCTCTAGAACATATCACCTTTTAGGAAAGTCACTAGTTTCTGGGTGTGGTAAAAAATACTATTATATTACACTATCTACTCTTGAAAATGAATACATAGTTGTAGGTAGCTACTGTACACAAATTTTTTGTATGAAACACTCATTAATAGACTATAGATATCAATTCTGAAATGTCCCTACAAACTGTGACAATACAAGTTCTATTAAAATTTCCAAAAAATTCTATGTCAGATTCTAGAACAAAACATATTGATGTAAGAAATCACTTTTTGAGAGATAATTTTCAAAAGGGTGATATCATTCTTGAATACATTAGTATAGTAAATAAGATTTTTGATATATTTAATAAGCCTTCGAATTTTGAGATAATGAATAACATAAAAAATGTGTTAGGTATGATAAATTTTGGTTATGTTTAAATTTATGGGACTCACCATTGTATATTTCTCATCATTATAGATTTATCACTATTGTAGATTATCACCATTGTAGTTTTATCACCATTATAGATTTATCACCATTGTATATTTCTCACCATTGTAGATTTCTCAAAATTGTGGATTTCTCATCATTGTAGATTTATCACCATTGATACTTCTCAATGTTATGATATTTCTCACTGTTGGATAATTTTCTCATGGATTTGTCAATTTTCCATTATTTCTGTTTAAGCCGTCATTACTATTTTAAAACTTTATTTTACATAATAATTAATTATCAATTAAATTCATTATTAAATTAAAATTCTATCTCATGTTTTTATTTTTTATTTTTTTGAATTCCCAAATCCCAAATGATATAAAATGACATGTTTTTCTAATTTCAACACACTCATTCCTCACATTTTTTCTCTTGAGACCTTTTGCGGCCCATTATCTCTTGACTATTTTCATTAATTATCCTTCACTTGAACCTATTGGTATATTATCCATAGCCAAAATGAATCAAGCTTCTGAGTTTTATCTGTAAGAGTCATGTACCGCAAAGAAACAAAAGTGGAGTCAAGTTGTTTATCTACAAATTTAGAGCCTCTAAATCCAGATCTTTTGAAGAGGGTTTTAGGAAATCAGAATGAATTTCAAGAATATTGGATAATTTCATGTAATTATTTAGTTCTTCAAGTAGTACAAAACCAAGTATGGGTGGACTGGTTCTCTTAAAACTAGATACCATTATATCCTAGGTTAGTATATGAGTTTTACCCATTTATAGAGTACAATTTTAAGGAAAATGAAGACTGGGTGAGAACTATAATAAATGGATGAAAAGTTTTTTTCTAGATACATTAGGATGCATGTATTAGAATTAAACATGAAGGATTAGAAAATTATTAATAAGGAATTATTCCAGATGATAGTGATGATTTCATTTATGAAGATGCCCTTACTGAGTTGACTGGAGATGGAATAGTTCGATGACTGATAACATCAGAGCTTTATGGAGAATACATAATGATTTTTAAGTTCATTAGATACATTATTTGGTTTAGAAAAGGAGAATTTTCTACTTTAAGATTCCAATATGTTTACCTTCTATGCCTTATGAAAATAATGGTAAAGATAAATTTGTGCAGATATTTGATGCTTCATATGGTATAGATTATAAGCCTACCTCTAGATCAAATTCTTTGATATATCCTAAGTTTGTTTCATAAATGTTAAAAGATAAAGGTTTTATTGGTAAATATGAAGAATCCATGGTGGATTGTGGTGATTTTTGAATCACTAGGATAATATGCAGAAGTAGGAGAATAAGTTGGAATTTGTGGAAAAAGAAATGGGTAGTAATGATGAAAAATTGTATGTTAATTTCAATCCTTTTGACCATACTTCAAGAACTAAAGACCTTATTGATCTTGGTTTTAAACAGATGAAGTAGTTGAGTATTCCTATGAGGAGGAAGAGGCTATTATTGGTAGAAATGTAGTGGAGTAATTTCCAATGAATGAAGGAAGTGACCCTGATTTGTTACGATAATCCCCTCCTATTACCTATTGAGCATGTAGTCCACCTAAATCTCTCTCTAAAAGTGAGAAACTCATAAAATAAGGAAGTGGTGATTAAGAGATAGGAATATATGGCGAGGATCAGTTCAAAAGTACATCCAAATTCTCTGAGTAAAATGAAAATGGTGAAGATGAAGAGGAGGAAAAAGAAGATGATAATATTGAAAATGGAAATGGAGAAGCTAGTGATGCTGTTGATATAGAAGGTAATGGAAGTGATGGTGATGGAGGATCTGACCCTGATGTATCTAGTGGTAGAATTAGATCTAATGACGTATAAATACATTAGGAACTTGTTCTTTCTCTTAGAGGTTATGTTTGTAGATCAGAAGAAAGACCCAAATTTGTTATAGAAGCGGACATGGCCACTAGAGAAGAGAAATATGCATCAGTTGAGGGGGAGTAATCCCCATGTCTTGAGAGTTATATTATTGAGTCATCTATTGGTGATATTTCTATGCCTATATAAGATGTTCAAATGGTTTATTAGTAGAATGTTGTTGAAAAGTATGTGGATGTGCAAATAAAGGTTGCAGATGTTGTTGAGTAGTTGGGAGTTGACCTTACCATTGATGAGATATGAGGATATGTATAAAATATGTTGAGCCCCCTATTTTTTTCTAGTTGTGGTTGTGTCTACATATTGAAAGCCTATAATTTTTGACATTTCTGTTAAATATTCTGAAGGATGGATGGACCCAATGTCTGAGTAATGGGACAAGTATCATGGGGGTATACTAAAGAATAGTGGGCCTAATCTATGAGAAATAAGGGATAATAAAGGATATTTAGTTAATCATATTAATGTTGGTGGTTTTTTAGAAATATTTGATTTTTAGAGAGTAGCTATACCTATTATTCCACTAGTTCCAGATGATGGTGTCACTAGAATTTACTTGGAATCATTTAGAGAAAGGATGCTTTTAGACATTAGTTTGTTGTTAAGAAATCAAATGCCTCGGGTCACTAAATTAAGTTAAAAATATGTGGGGTATTTATTTGATATGGTGATACAACATATTCAAATAAAAATGATGCACCACATTTAGGAAGTTTAGATTGAAAATATGAGACTTTATAGTGGCCTAGAGTGTATAAAATCTATCATGGAAGGGATGAAGTCAGTCTTTATAGCCAGTATGGATGCGTTAATTGAGAAGGTATAGAATATTACTTTATATGATTCCACCTATATTTCTCCATATCCCTCTCTTGATATAGAATTTATCAGTTAATTTGGGAGAGAATAACTCAATAGTATTTCAAGTGTTTCACCTTCCATACCTGAGGAAACTTTGAGGAAGAATGAGCGTAATAATGATCTTGCTCACATGATAACCAAGGAGTACATGAAGGATATGAAATATGATAGATAGACCATAACCTAATCTATCAAGTAGTTTCTCTCAAGGATATACTCTAAGCATGAGATGAATTCTCATTTCAAGTATCTGGAAAAAAAATGAGAATGTCTCTAATAAGTCAATACTTTAAAGATAATGCCAACCGATTGAAGGTTCTGACTCTAGTACTTCAACTATTTATGGAAGAGAAGAAATATTTATTTAGTGCAATAGATAGAGGTCATTATATGATCATGTATTTTATAAATATTATGAAACCATTTTTTCATGTTTATGGAACTACTATTGTGGCTCACAAGGTTATCCTAGTTATAGATCATTTTCCCCTCTTGCTACTAATCCAGAGTAATTCAGGCCTAGTGTGATAAAATATCCTTGTACACCTTTGCCTACCCATTTCTAGTCACTTGATCTTTCTCCTATAGAATCCATTCATCAGTTTATACCAATCCTCATCATATATCCTTATACTCTAATTTATGTCCCCATAGTTATTCCTTCTATCACATCATCCTTAGTATCTACATCCTCTGCCTCAGACAAGAGAATAGAAAATATTCTTTGTTTCCTTCTACCATCCTGAGTTGCATCGATCATTAGACTTTTTGTTATTAATGGGATGTTTTTTGTGTAACATTATTTTGAAATAGTTTGGGGGTACTTTAAATGTATTTTATAATATTAATTTTATTATTATTATTATCATGTTTATAATCCCAAAAGGGGGAGAAGATTCCATGGAATTTATTTATATTTTAGTATTCCTTTGATACTATACTGTTCCTATGATCCATACTAATATTCTTTGATATTTTTTTTCCTTTATTACTATTTCATGTCTAATTATTTTTAATACTATGTGTTCTTTATTTATCTATGATACCATATATATACAATGTACTGATTTACCCTTGATTCCTTGTATATAAAATTCCATGATTTATGATCATAAAAAAGGGAGATATTATTGGGGCCCTTGTTTTAATGATCACAAAATCATGTTTGTTATTTCATTAATGGGATTTATGTTTTATGGTATCATTTTACATTATAAAGTAGGTTAAAGAAATTTTGATAAGTATAACTCACTATTGAGGTTGATTCACTACCGAGGATTTCTCACCGCCAAGAAAGACTCACCGTCAGACAATGTCTCACCGTTGAAGAAAACTCACCGTCAATGTAGAAATTTGAAAAAGTATCAGTCTCCACTAGAAATGTCTCACCACCAGTATATAAATTTGGCTATGTTGGAAACAGTCAGGGTTGACTATGTCTCACTTCCAGAACATAAATTTAGTAAAGTATGGAATGACTCACTACCAGAGGACAACTCACCGTAGGACTGTAAATTTGAAAAAGTGTTAAACACAACTTACATTAGAGTGTAGTCACTACTAGAATTGAAATTCAACTATGTATCAAAAATAATCACCACCATCCTGAGTCACTACTATCCTAATACACCACTGGTCTCGGTCACCATTAGATCAGTTACCCCCAGATCAAGACATCGCTAGAGTGTATCTCACTACCAGACATAGACATCGCTAAAATGTATCAAAATTATAAAGACTCACCACCACTATTCTTATTTTTATTATTTTGAATTAAATAATTATAACTGAAATATTATCAAACTTAATATTTAAATGTATTTTAAATGATTATGTATTTACTATTTCCAATGACATTAAAGTTTGTGTTAGAATTGCGGTATGAGGAGAAGAAGATCTGGCTAATTCTCTTTGCTTTATGTTGATAAAAGAGGAAGAATACTCCCTTGTTAATATGCATGGAAAAATATTTGAACAAAAAAATACACATACACATGAAGAGATATGAGTAACCATGAAGTGTACCATAAACAAATCATTCTTACTTGGGATCAACTGTATACAAATTAAAGCACATTGAACATCCAGAAAACTTCCTACATACTCACAAAAAAGATTTTAGGAAATTATGATCTATAACAGATTTTTGAAATATGACTCAAGATGCATTTCAAACTATATTTAAGGAGTCATGAGATATATATAATACCATACAAATCAATGTGATTTTTATACACCTTTAATTGGTCTATTTTCATATTTATCTTTACATTACGAGCAGTGTGTGTACACTCTATATTTCAACACTCACACTATTTTCTACTTTAAACTAGACGATACATAAATATATTCTAAAATACATTATTTAATTTTGTTTCCCATGATTAGTATGGAAGAGCTCCTTGTTTGGCCTATTATATTTTTTACTCCCATTATTTCTATGGAAGAGGTCCCTGTGCGGCCTGGAAAACTGTTGTGTTGTTGTATACCTGATCCAGGCTGTGGATCAAAGTTTATTTTTATATAAAATTATTTTAATAAGGTGAATTACATGTGAATAAGACTATGTATCATCTTGAGACTTAACCTCTTGTATTCATTTATGCTATGTGTTTTTTTTATTTCATTTCTAATATTTAAAACTAATTTTTTTAAAACTACAAATAAAAACCACTACTTTGATAGTTAACCTTAATTAATTTTTATATAAGTTTTTGATCGAGTAAATTGATTTCAATGGTTAAATAATTATTATATTTTTTTAACTGAGACCTAATAAATCTTTTATAATTCGTTTAAAAGGTCATGTCTTATATCAACCATCTGATTTGGTTAACTAGGCTATATTTAAATTAATTATGGGATTTTATTTTAACCTATTTTTAATAGAATTTTTTATTGGGTACTCAATTCATCCCATATTGAGATACTTATTTTGACCAAAAAAGATGTAGTCAAGACTTACATCTAAAAGGAATCCCATATTAGAGTCATTTTCATTATGCTAATGGAACAATCATCACCAATCCCTAAGACCACATGATTTATGCTTGGTGTGAGAAACAAGATATAATAAAAGATTAGACACACTACATGGGAGTATTTAATTGAATTTTTATATGGATTATACACCAATTATTCCTTGAGATAAATATGATTATAAGTATCACAAAGGATATAGCTCCATGAGAAAGGAATTAAGAGCCTATATAAGGGATATTATGATTTTAAATATATATATATGGGGCTGTTTTAGTGTGGATATTGGGACTTAATAACGAATCCTACATATCCTAATTATTATAGGAATAAGATCCCTCATAGTTTATATTTTCTCTTGACCTGCTGATGGGTGAGAAGGGGGACCAGACTAAAACTCCAAAGTGTTATGGCCCAATGAGTTTGTGAAAGATGGAAGATGTGAATAGATATATCCTTATGGAATAAGGACTTAGGATGGTTTTGGTAAAACTCTTGAGGGATAGGATATCATGTGAATGTCATTGGGTCATGTAATCTATGTAAATAAGGTGATATCATGTGCTAGATAGGAAGGCTATGAAGTCACATGAGAAAACAAGGACATGAGGACCATGCGATCGCAAAATATGGAGCTGGACAATAACATATATTGGTTACATGACCAAGATACCATATCGTGATCATATGACAATGTTTTGATCACCTGACTAGGGATTCATCATGATATCACTTGACCATGGGTCATTATGTGATCAACTTATGTGTTAAGATCATTTATTCTTCTTTAAATTTTTCCTAAGTTACTCAATGAGTTATTTTTTTAAGTGTAAGACCCTGAGATTGTATGATACCTCTACTCTATAAAATTCATTTCTATTATCCTATCATTATTCCCCCACTCTCTCCTTATGTGAGTATTTTTTTTGAGTGCCAATGGGGGGTTTTATAGGTATCACCCCAATGGGGGGTTTTATAGAAAAATGGATTCTTTAAAACCTCAAGTTCTCTTAATCTTATTTCATATCAATGATAAATTAAATATGTTTTAATATTATTTGTTTTTAAATTGAAATGTTTTATTAGAATAATATTTTAAAAATTTTCAATTTTATTTATTAAGTTAAAAACACTTAATATACAGAAAAATAAAATTCTTTGAAAAATAGGTCATAGAAGATTTTATTACTAATTATTTAATATTTTAAAATTATTTAAAAATTATTAATTAAATTTTATCCATACATTTGTATTAATAAAGAAATTAATTTTTTTTTAAATTTATTCTTTAAAATTAGATATTATAGGAATAAAAAATGCATAAAATATATGTATTAATATAAAACTTATTACATTACATGTTTATACCATCCTAACTTCTACTTACAAATCCCCTAAAAATTTATTCATAAGATATAAGGGTTGATAAGTGGGAGTGGTTGTCACAGGTAGAGAGTCATCTAGTATGGATCTCATAGTGATTTTCATGAGCTTGAACTTCTCCCATAAATGATTTCATTCAAGATGTACTTGATGGAGTTTGGCTTGGGATTGGTCAAGGGAAAACCCTAGTGATACTGCCTACCTTATAATCTCAAATAAATGATCCTCACATAGAAAACTTTTACTACTTGATTCCACTTCTTATTATTTCAACATATATTTCATTGTGTTTCATCTTGGTTTGACGTTGTGTGTGAAATAAGTTATTTATAATAATATTTATTTAATGGGAAATTAATACTAAAATTTTAGGGTGTTAAAATAATTTTCCCTATGGAACCTCATACATAATCATGGATATGTAATTAATAGTTATACATATAGAAATAAGGGTTATAAAAAATATCAAAATTTACCCATTCAATAGAATAATATATAAATATATATGAATATACCATAACCAACTTAGGAACAATATTATATTCATAATGTAATAAATAAATCCCTTATCAAAGGAATAATAGTGGAGAAATAGTGTTTGGTTCTTCTATGGTGTAATGATATCATTAGGAAATTTTCATTCAATACAATAATCTATAATAGTGTAGACCAAAGTAATGATAGAAAAGTACCCTTTAAAAATTAGGAGTACGTATTACATATATTTGATACACATTAGTGATATAAAATTTTCTTAAGGAAATATTTCTAGGTCTGTATGCATTGATGGAAAATGTGAACTTGTGGTAAAGTCAAGTTTAATCCATATGGGACTTGATAGAAACTCCACCATCAACATCCTCATCATGATTCATCAAAAAAATCCCACCTATTAGAAATATTAAATCCATAATATCATAAATATATATCATATATAGGGATTTGGATAATGAATTTTATATCTATGGAAATGCTTAAACCTAATAATAATTTATGAGCATGGTATAACGAGATGGAAGAGTAGTCTCTCATTAAAAATATAAAAGAGTATTTATAATAAGTTTAAAAATATTGTCTATGGAAATTTAAAGGAATTAAAAAGATTAAAAATGAGAAATAAATAAAGGAGGTTAGGAACTCTTACCATGATAAGTAGCTTATTAAAGCCCAAGAAAGAACACCTTAGAACTTTAACAACTTTATTGAGTGACTTTTGAGAGGGTAAATTTTTGGATAACTATGCTCAATAATTTTATTATGATGTGGAATGAGAGTATGAGTGGGTATTCATAGAAAATGAGGGGGAATTGTTTATTAGTTTTTATACTTAGACTTGGAAATATAGGATGTAGAAAATGAAAAACCATAGGCTTACCTATGGTTTTAAACCTTGTTTTTGACATTCATTTCTGGAAAATACACACATACAAACAGTTTAGAACTATTGATATATCCCCTAGAATTGTTGGTATAAGATATACCCATGGTTCTATAAACCTTTGGTTTTTTATGTGTCAGGATAGAGCTATACCAATGGGTCTAGTGAATTGTTGGTATAACCCTATTAAGATTTCATTATGCCGATGGTTTTAATAACACTTGGTATAAGTATATACTAATAATTTTTAAGAATAATTGGCATAGAGAAAATCACCATCTAGTACACCCTACACTCCCATACAAACAATATAAAAAACTAAAAATAAAACACCAATCAAAATACACATTCAAAATAGGATATATATTATATATATTTTAAATCAATAAATTGATAAAATAAAAATAACAATTACACATATATACAATCAATTTTAGTCATAACATCCACATAGTTGAAAGTGTCATAAATACCAGGTTAGAAATGAAGTGGATCAATATCTCCTTCTAAACAATCGTCGTCATGACCACCACTACCTCCATGGTCATCAACCTCATGAAGAACATCCTCACAATCATTATCATCTTCAACATTATCATCACCATAACCACCAAGAATGTCATCGAATAGACCACCATTAGTGTTTTTTCTATTGGTTGAATTGTGTTTTTTATAAATAAGGAAGGATGTTAATATGTGTTGAGTAATTGAGAATAAATATTGAGGAGAAGATTATTCTTGGAGGTTTTTTATTAATTACATTCTCATGAAAACCCATGTGATGATTGTTAAACTATTATTTTTTGTCATGACATGTGACAATGATGTTTAAAGAAGAAATCACATTGTATACAATAAATGAAGATGTTTGATGTGGCTCTATTTTTACATAATTTTTCAACATATTTTATTTATTTTTTAACAATTTAATTATTTATTTTAACACTTTTTAATAAATAATGGAAATTTTGTATTTTTATCACTAAATCTATTAATTAATCATTTTTTATAATTAAATATGTGTTTTAGTCTTTTAATAGTTAATTTATTCATTCTTATTATTCTAATTATTTTAACTTACTTTCTAGTTTAATAATCTTATTCTATTTAACATTTTAATAATTTTAAATGTTTATTATTTAATCAGTTGTCATTTTTATTTGCATTAATCTTATTTAGTTTTTAATTTAAAACTTTACTCTTTTAAATTAGATTTATTAAAATAAAATAAATTTATTAATTAACTACTCTAATTATTCTATTTATTAGAAAAGTAAAAATTTAAGTTAAAGTTTAATATAATAATGTTTTCTTAATTTTAAGTTTTCATTTTGTCATTTAATTAATTAACTTAGTTGTTCAGAATCTTTAGTTAATTTTAATTATTTTAATTTCATGTTCGTGGTTAATTATTTGTATGTGTTTTTCATTTATTTATAAATTTAATTAATTAATATTAATATTTATTTTCTTAGTTAATAATTAAGTCATTTTTATTTTTAGGTTGTTTAATAAATTAGTTAGTTTTTTAATTAAGTCAAATATTTAGTTTTTAATAGCCTAGTTAATTTTTATTTTGTTTTAATTAATTAATGTTTTATTCTTTTTATTATCTGTTTAATATTTTTTATTGTTTGCAATTAAATTTGTTCTATTAGTGATTCGACTCACCGATCCGCCGCGACACACCGATGCCGCGACACACCGATCCACACACTGATTATTTCTTCCACCGTCGGTCTCATCTCATCGGTTTGTCATTTTTTATTTTTAACTATCAGTGTCTTCATTTTTTTCTTCTTCTAACGGTCTCTCACCTTGCACCAATGTTGTGACACACCGATCTCCTTGGGTCACCGATAATTTTTCCCTCGACTCACCGATCACTTTGCATTGACTTCAGTCTCTCCTTTTTAACTATTGGTAACTCATTTTTTATTTTAACTAATGGTGATTCATTTTTTATTATTATCGGTGAGTCATTGACTCACCATTCATTTCCTCTCATTGATTTCACATCACACTGATTATTTAATTTTATTTATCTATCAATGAATTATTTTATTAAAACTATCTGTGACTTATTGTCATCGATTTCTTTTATCTATCGGTGCCTCACCTTTCTTGACCTACCCCTGCTTCCATACTTATATCAGTGAGTCAATGAATCACTGATACTTTTCCTCTATTGGTTTCACATGAACTCTTCCATTGCTCTATTATCACACTGACATCGATCAGTTTCTCCTCTTCAATGGTGCCACTGATGCACTTTCCTTCACCATTTCCTTGTGTCGTCGCCATCCACAGAAAGCACATTGGACCAGTTGACACTGCCATTGAAGAACAAAATCAAATAAAAACCACCAGTTCTGGACTCATTTTATCTTTTCAACATCAAAAATCAAATAGAAACATATTTGAGGAAGATTTCCATCATGGTTGTACTAAACCAAGGAGAAGTTGTCGCTCAATTTGCTGTGTAATTGCGTAGACACCGCCTGTTGAAGGAGATCAGAGTAACCACCTACTATTTTAGTAGGATTTCCATCACGGTTGTACTAAACAGAATTAATAATCTAATTAAATTTAAACTTTTATTAAACTAAATTAATAATAAACTTCTAAATTAAATAAATTATTATTTCAAATTAAATATTTATAATAAAATATATAAAATAAAATACCAATAATAATTTATAAATAAAATTAGAATAAAATAAACTAGTTAATAATTTAACCATTTAATGTTCAAAATAATAATTTATTTAATAACTATTATTAAAATTATTAATTAATTAAAAAATATCAACTTAATTATTTAATTTAATATTTAGAACTAAAATTTTAACAAATTTTAAATTTAAATAAAGTAACTTAATTTAATTCATTAATTAACTAATAGATATCTTTATTCACAACTAAAATTAACTTTAATAAATTAAATTAAATAAGTTAATTACTTAATTACTTAATAATCATATTTAATAATTAAAGTTTCAGATTAAATAAATAAAATATCCAGTTAATAATTCATAAGTGATTTATCTATTATTATCAATTGTTTTACTATCATGTTTTAACAATTTTAACTTTGTTTTATTGTTATTTACTTTGCAGGTTCTCACCAAGGTCTTAAAAACATCTAGGTGCATTCAACTAACTCATCCAAAGTTAGTTACAAGGGAGAATCTGGTGTGATTTGTGGTTTGTGAAAAGACACACGTGTGCGGTGCAACAGTAAAAAGACAAATTTAAGTTGGTGAAGAGTGGAAGGGATGAGAAGCAGAGGAAAATGGGTACTTATAACAGAGAAAACATCATATTTTGGTAGGGTCATTCAAAGGAGGACACATGACTGAGCAAGAGCAGAGAGATTCTCTTTCATCGGAGTAGAGAGATCCGATGGACAACCCTGGAGTTGACGGAGCGTGAGAGAAGAGAACATCATTGGGGAGTTCTCATTTCCTTATTTCTAGATATTTTGTACTCTATTATAACATGTTTCCATTTGATGTATTGATAATTAACAAGATAGTTGGATAAACCTTCAAGTTCAGGGAATTACATAAATTCTACTGATATCTTTACTTCCTTTTCATTTATCAATTCAATGTATTCAGAATTGATCGGTGAGATCAGTTCTGAATACATTTAACTGAATTTCACCTTTATCACTTTATTTCTAATTACATAATAATTTTGAGAGATTTACTATAGATACATCTTTCAAAAGTAAATAAATTTAGAAAACTTCAGAGCTTACGACGAGTTAGTTCTGTAGTCTTTTTCAAATCACAATTTTTTGCAGTTGATTTATCTCAGAGTGGTGAAATACAAGATTGATCGACTGTATGCCTTAACTCATGGAGAGGGAATTGAGTCATCTTTTATTTTAGTGGTTCATTGCAACAGCTTTAAAGTGAATTGGAATCCTTTTAAAGCTAGTAGAATTAAATTTTTTACCTGGGCTTATTCTCTTGATTGTTCATTTATCAGCATTTTATATCTCTGTTACTATTTTTAGCATGTTTCTTGTTTCATTATAGTTTAGAAAAAGAAAACTAAAAAAGTATTGTGGTGTTTAATTTGTGCCTTATAATAAACAAAGTAAAAAAAAGTAAAAAATAGTAAATCTACTCCACTACTGACAAAAATGAGGTCTTTTTGAAATTTTTTAGAAGAATAGTGGTCATAATCACCTTCCCTGTGGGTTCGACCCTACTTACCACATATACAGTAGTTAGTAGGAATATAAATTTTAAAATTTTACTGAATTCAATGACATTCCAAGTCAATGTACATATTTTTTAATTACAAAATAAATAATTTATATTGAGAATTATATTTTGGGAGAATTTTAGGTGACATGGAACATATTTATGATAGAAAATTTTACTAAGTGTTTATTTAAAAAAATATGATCTAACCACTACCATCCACATAGGCTATCTAGCATATAAGGTTCCATGATTATCTCAAAGATATCCATCCATCCATAGTGAGTACATGTGAGGAATATCACACATAGTGGATGGTGTACACACATAGAACACCTATGGTAGTGAATGTTCATAGTGTGTATAGGATGAAAAGGGTGTATGCGGGGCAGTGAAAACCATGAGGAGTTTGTGAGTGTTCCCATATCCATTCCTGGTACCTTAGCTAAGATTTAGATGTTGTGTTTTGTCTTATTAAGAATTTCACTCCCCATATATGTTTCAATGTGTGATGAATTTTTGTGTAGTCACTATTCAACCTCTAAGTATATGGACAGAAGGAGACACCACATGTTTAAATCAAATGATGTCATTCACCATACAGATTCATATTTAACCTTCAACTCATAGGGTAACATATAAGTCTAACCAAATACATGAAAAGAAACCCACACTGTTGACCAAGAGTCCTGATCAACACTGAGATATCATGGTAGATGGAATGACCTCATATCCCTATCGACCATAAAAACAATTTCATTATATGGACCAACCAAATTTACAAACCATGAAATACCATACATTGTACCAACCATGAATCTTGAGATTGACCATGTAACATGTTAATTCTAAGCGACTATGAGTAATTCAACCAATCATTAAATGGTGACATGGTAGGTGGATCGACCGTGTAGTATGGTTGAATCGACAAACTGAATAAATGATAAAGATACAACCACTGAACAACTTGTAATTTTGTGAAACTCATACCATAGATTGTAATGTCATTAATATACACTATAAAAATATATAATAAGTTTGAGATAATATACATTCATATATAAAAAATGCATCAGTATTTTATAGAAGTAATAAAAATAAATCTCTCATTGCTTTCAAAAAATTCTTGATTCTCTTTTTTACTTATTTCAAACTCCTTCATGGATATTTTTTGGGCCTCATATGATTTTTCAGGAGTGATGTGGTGACTATCACATGCCTCATAATAAATAAATTTTAAACCCAAGTTAAGTTTAGTAAAAGTGGGAATCAGGATGTCTCTATAGAGGAGGGAGTTTTTTGTGTAATTCATTTATGTTTTGCTGGTTTTATATGTTTGTTTGAGAATAAAATTTAAAAGGGGGTTTACATTAAATTTTAAAACTAGTGCTATAACCATGGATATTCACAGATGTAATTTTTAAATTATTAAAAATAATCCTCTTGTTCTCTTACTAACTGGACAAAACCTCAACCAATATATTATTCTTAGGATTTTTGGTTTGAGTAGTGGTGTGAAATTATCACTAAATCCCTTTCTCTCACCTATCTTGGTAATTATAGATTTCTAATTACATATGGATCAACCCGCTATCTTTGATTTCATGGGAAATGTGGAAAATAAAGTATGCCCACACGTATAACTTGAGAGAAGAGAAGGAAGTAATGAAAAAAATAAATAAAACAAATGATATCTCTCACTATCTACAGTTAATATAAACTTAAAAAAATATCAAATATAGAATATTTCATCAATTAATGATTTAATTCATCAATAGGGGTGGTGGAATATCCTTACCTTGATCACTACAAGTCTAGATCTCTATTACTAGAGAAGGAATAAAATAAATGAAAGATGAAAAAAATATAAAATCTAGTAGCATAATCTCAATCAACCCCTCTACCATAGTAAATTTTCATACTATTTACAAAAGTGGTAGAATGATCTAGTTCCCTTTAATGACTTAGTGTCTACCACATGACCAGTACAGTCTTACATTCCTTTCACAATTACAACACTTTCATAATCCTCTTGCATTTCAATTCCTATCTCACATCCTCTGATGTATTGTACATGTATAGGATAATGGGTGAGATTTATTTAGTGGGGAATCTATAAAATATTCTTCCTACTAAAAAACAATCCCACAAAATTCACCTTCTTCTTTTATTGTATCCACACTATGTGGAATCTTGGGTGAGATATTTCTTAATTCTTGATGATCAAAGAAATAAGAATGGATTTTATGTAATACCTTTTTTTTTAATTTTGGGAATTTCATATTTAAATACCATGGTTTAAAAAGTGGTAAAGTACTAAGTCATACACTCCTGAGTAAGTATTATGATATTCTTAACAATTCATATGAGATTCAAGGAAATTCATACGAGGTCCCTAGAAAGTCATTCATGTAGAAAATTCTGATGTGAGCTCATAGATATATTATGGGATGTTAGGGAAAAGTTTTACATGGTGGCTTATCCAAAGTCATACACACACCATATAGTCTTATATGGATGATCAAAGTACGATGTGTGATCAATGAATTCATACAAATATAGGGTGTAACCTAGACATTTTTTCTAAATTTCAACAAACTCTAAAGTCATATACATATAGAAATTCTTACATGAAAAGAAACCCAAGTCTTATAAAATGAATGAAAAGTATTACATGAATCCCCTATAATAGATTTTGGCATTATGAATAGTCTTAAGTGACTATTGGAATGTATAATTTTTTGGAAATTTTTCATTTTAACCTCAAAATTTTAACTCATGAAAAAAATAGTGTAGTATCTATTGAAATAATTCAATAATTTAATCCAAAAATTAAAATTATCATTAAAATCATATTAATAATTTAGTCACAACATTAAAAATCAATGTATATATTTTCAATTAATTAAATATATCAATAAAAAATCTAAAAATTAATATTTATGATATTTTTCATTTTAATTACATATTTTAATTATTATTTTTAAACCATTTATTATAAATTAAAGGAAATCAAAGGTGATGATACTATGAAATTCCTAAAACAATATTTGAAAATTTATGGCTTGATCAACCCATACTTAAACAAGAACTTTTCCTCAAGTTCAAAAAGGTTCCACTTCCTATCAAGAATTTTTTTAGTTTTAGGATTATGAGTAGAATACAATTTAGTGGAATTAATATTTTAATAAGTGAAACATTTATAAATACCACTCCCCTAAGCTTCATATTCCAAATTTAATTTTAATACTTACTTGATACATTATATATGACATTAAAATATATCATTTTCACCTTCTTCAACTAGGTTAAAATTCCAAAAATATATCCATCCCATTTTTCAATTAAAACTGATTAGATTTTTCCCAGATATGTTTGTGAAAAGTACTTATTAGATGAGTGTTGATAAACCTAAAACTAAACCACCCTAAGACAATAGTAATTCATTGAGACTAATTGTAATATTCAGATCATATAAGAAACACTTGGGAATATAGATATTAGGTCATTATAACTCTTATTTAATGCATAAATAACAAACATATGTGATTTTGTTGAATTAGAAAGATTTATAGATTAGTTACCAGATGATTTTTAATAAAGTTTATATAATATATCTATATTTTATTGAGGGAGGCTCTCCGAGGTTCTAATAAATCACAATTTGTAGGTTAACTTTGTTTATGTTCAAAAATTTAGTTTCCTCATGCTATTATTTTAATTCCACATTTTTTTATTTTTATCACACTCTTTTCCATAGTCCCAGGGAATAATTTTCCATGGTTCCCACTATAACATTGTAATTTATTCCTTTCAGTGAGATGATGAAATTCCAAAAAATAGATTGAAATTTTTATTTTATTTTCCATTCTCAAAAACATAAAAAAAAATAAAAACAATTTACATGAAAGATACATTTTATTCTCCCTAAAAATTATGTTAGACACTTATTCTAATTGAGTTCTAGATGAAATTATTAATTAATAATAGATAAATGAATTTGAGTTTCTATACTAGTGTAAAGGAATATGAAAATTTAAATTTTTTTATTTATATTCACTAGGGATGAGTTTGGACTCCTC
Source organism: Viscum album (assembly GCA_963277665.1). Taxonomy (NCBI): domain Eukaryota; kingdom Viridiplantae; phylum Streptophyta; class Magnoliopsida; order Santalales; family Viscaceae; genus Viscum; species Viscum album. The sequence continues at coordinate 325,943,114 of OY728127.1, forward strand.
AATCTGTTCCTTCTAAAAATATTTATAAAATTGCTTCATCTATTTTCCATTCCCTTTAAATTATTACTATGATTCTTTTACTTTGATATCAAATAATCCAAATAAAAATTTATTATTTGCATTAAATGGTCCAATCCATTTATTAAAAAACTTACTGGGAATAATATTGATTTTAGAGGAGAACTACATCACCTTTTCTCTAACTTAAAAGTAACTTTTTTGAATGAATATATTATACAGAGCTATAATATTTTCCTTGTACACCGAGAGTTATCATATTCTTCTCTATTTAGCTCCAATATTTCCATTATTTAGTGATTTCTTTGTTCTCTAGCCATAAAAAATTCTAGTCTTACTTTATTTACATCCATGCAGGCCTTGTGCTATGGAACAATAATAAAGTGACAAAATTTCCCATAAAAAATTCTACAAGGGGTCATACCTAGTGTCAAGTATCAAATCTGCTCACTCTAAATAGTAACCAGATCATCGGTGATTGGACCTCAAGCATACCCCTATGTATGCTAGAGGCTACTAACTAATTGGTGGGGAATAGTGTAATAATGTAGGGAGAGTGTACCCCCATAACAGAGTATGAAATAGTAAAAAATAAAAAAACATCATTAAAATCTACAAATAAATGGAATCCATAGAAGTAATAAACATACCCATTCTAAGCAAATTAAATGCAGAATAAAATCATCATAAAAACCCTCTAACACCCACCAGTATGACCACATATAATGAGTAAATACAATATCAAAATAAAAGTACAATATTATATACCAAATCCCCAAGATTCCCCTCATCCCAATCTCTAATCCCATCCAAGAATTCTAGCTTAAAAGTCCAATTTCGGGCCTTTCCCCATCCTTAACTTGTCGGTGAGTGAAGTCTACTTAGGTATCGAATGCCATGGATAACCAAGAAGGGTGGGAGTAAAACTCAATAGAGAACCACAAATATGTTCCTATAATTGACTAGTAAATTTAGTGTACACATGTGATATGTATATAAAATAAATACATACAAAAAATCATTAATAAACAAGATCTATCAATCCTCGGGTTCTATGTAACACCCGATATCAACCCAAACCTGCTTCGACCATCCCTAGAGTGTCACTGAACATGTCGTATAATCATTACAACCAATGTAATAACCCAGGGAATGACTCACCCTAGTATATAGAATATAAACACTAGGGGGATGACCTAGTTGATATACATGAGATAAACAAATGGGGGATGACCCACTTGATATACATAAGATAAAAACCCGGAGTAACCCAATCGATATATACAATCAGTGACTGAATCCTAATAAATGAAATCCATAATGTCAAAATATATGTAGGGGGGTTTCATACCATTACCATGGATCCAAGGAGAATATCCAAGGTATCCCAAAGTATCAAGATATCTCTATGAGTGTGTTCCAGACCATATGTATCATGATTTCTCTATGAGAGTTTATGGTTTAATATATTTCAATACTGAATCATGATAATTTTCAATTTTAATTAATTATTTAATTCACTTATTTTATATTTGATTATAAAAAGGGTCAATACTAGCATTAGGATTCTAGATCCCCCACACTACCCCTATTTAGGGTCTACATCAACTAGGGTACCTCTTAATATCCCCTAAATCATATCTAACACTGGAATCCCTATCTCGGTCCCTCTATTTAAATCATGATTCTTGAGTCAACACTCATCATTCAGATGAAATAATATACATTAATATCAACAGGTCTCATCTATACCCCAATGGCATCATAGGAAAATATCAAAAGGGAGATGACGTCAAAATCCCACTCCCCTTTTAATCCATCACATGGGTCTGTCTGAACACCTGAAGTATCTTCCATCCTCCAACGTGTCTACCCACACAAAAAATCACATATTAATGGGGGGGGGGGGGTAGGAACACTATCCCCATGGTCATATCATAATAAAAATTACTTTAAATCATCAAATAGTTCTCACACAACCTACTCAGGACAAACATCTCAGTTCAATACTCACCTCTACTTAGAGGCACCAATAACACTTATACTATAGGCCATTACAACTTAATCATCACAGTTATACCACTCTATGGTCAATGGAACATAATTAATCTATGTAACAATAATTTCCTTGACCATCGGTGGTTGAGGAAATCAAGTCGGTGCCCAAGATCCCTCGTGGCCTTGTCACATTGTCCAATTAATCCACAAGAATTAAATTTTAATTAAAAAACCATTTAATTTTTAAGTCAAACACCCTTGGTGGTGATAAAAAACATCACATGAAATAATACCATAGGGTAGATTTATAAGTACTATACCTCGATTTGGAGATATTTACTCTTCATTATACAGTCTGAAATCTCTTTCCTGAGCTCATCTAAGTCCAATCACCATTTTCTAAATCACCTGTGGTCCTAACTCATGAAAAAGAACCAATAAATAAATTACAAAAATTTATAATTAATTATCTAAATAACCTAAATTATTTATAATTAATTTGAAATTTTAATTCAATAAAGAATAATTTCCTAAACACTCATCGGTCACTTTGATTGCACTAAAACCACATCCCACAACATTACAGCATTTAGTGGCATGCTCCTAACACATCCTTGCTCAAAATCCCCAACACTTGAAAAAAATTCATCTATAAATTTTATCTAATTTCACAAAAATCCTTAAGAAATAATTAGTATGGAAATTTAACTCAACTGAAACGAAGAGTGGTAACATGTAGATACCATCTTAGGATATCCTCTCACTAAACTACACAAAATACCCATTGAAAATAACCGATTCTACCATGATTTGGTGGAATCAGATCCAAAAAAATTAACCATATAAATGAAATTAAGATTAATAAAAGGGAAAATAAGAAAAAATCCCAATAGGGGATGAATATTATATTAACCACAAAATAATTGTAGACAAAATTAAACTAATATGAAAGGGATCTATGGAGGGAAGTCGACTAATTAGGTGTCATGTGAGAGGAAATAGGAGAAATAAGGGATCAATATTAAAAAATTGGGAGGGAAAAATCATAATTTTTCCTCTTTTAATGAGTTTCAAGTTTTGGACACATGGTTTTCCAAACCATGCACCAACCATGAAAATTTTACTATCTAAGGCTACACACTTTTCATGGTTTCTTTGCATAGTTTTCCAAACCATGCACCGACTGTGAAGATCAGCTCTGTAACATTACGCATGGTTTTTATAAAAATATTCACAAACCATGCAACAGACCCTAGGTACAAGACACCTTACACGAGTTCCTTTGATATCCAAACAGTTTCCTCAAAACCATGCTCTAACTATGCAAAACAACCATGATCATTTAAAAAAAAATGATAAAATCCCCACACTCAAGGTGTTTTATGGTTTCTCCTAAATCATGTACCCTAGAAGGAACCATAAAAAGATTAATAAATTCAACTTGGTTCCCTAAAGACTCACCTGAGCACCTGATAAACCTATCATGCATCAAACCATATCCAAAATCATTATCTTGGGATACTCAAACTCTCTATTTCTTGATCCAAAATTTCATTTCTCAAAAAGAATCACCCACCAATTAAAAAATTCAAATTCCATCATAATTTTTGAACACAAAAGTGATGGTCTCTTACAACCTCACCAACACAACACTTCTTATCCTTGATAATTTCTTCATCCTTTCAAGTAATTTTTTGACCCATTTGGGTTACCAAATCATGATTGATTGACCACTTTTTGTCTTGAAATTCCAAACTCATTTCCCTTGTGCAGCCTCAAACATAGAGAACTCAAATAAACAAAACCCAAGGCACTGTGGATAGTAATAACAAAAGAAAAAAGACATAGTTCTCACCAACACCCATATAGGAATGGACACCTTGGTGTCATCAATCCACTCATACCTAACCTCATAGTGCTCCCCACTATAAGCTTCTTCTCCTAAGGAATAATATTCTTTGAATCTAACATGCACCCATCATCCAAGCACAAGGAATAAATATTCTAGAATTTCTCAAAAAGATCATACCAATTATTATAACAAATATACCATATTTGAAATAATTTTCTAGGAATTTTTTCCAAACTACTACATATAATTACACAAAAAATCACCAAAAAAACCTCCTCTAGCTGACCATTCTAAAAAATGTTTGGTTTCACACACCAACACACAAACTCATTCACATGATCACTATACCTAAATTCTTTAAGGCTTACGAGATCATTTAAATTGTCTACACTAAATGTCAAACACTAATTCTAGTATAATTCAATGGTTGGATCTTTAACTAACCCAACCAATAATCACGATCTCATCCTAATCACTAATACACCATTGATACGAATCAGGATTAGATCATATCAAATTCATCCTAAGACCAATGAAAATATATGACCTCCATCCTATATTTCATCAAATTCAAAAATCTTGTATTCAAACTTGAACTGGATAGATCCAGATTCACTAGAATACTGACATATCAATGCCATATCGACCATCCATCTACTGGTCTCATGCATCCAAAACCCTTTAAACATGAGGGTCATTCCACTATAGTTCATGCTTCGTTAAACACCACACATAATGATTGGATGTGACCTTCCCACTCAAACCTGAGAACCATTATGAAATAAAAATACACTGCATGTTCCCTTATTAGAGAAACATTATCTATGTTATCTATTTAAATTTCATAAAGGACGAGGTTCACACTATAAATTGGCCATAAGTACAATCCTCACCATATAGATTTACTTATCCAGCTACTCAAGAATCAACCCAAATGGGTCCCACCATCATCACACGCATTCCAATCTTCCCGAGCCACAATCACCCATCAATCCATTCATTATATCTCCTATCACTATATGGACATCTGAAATTTACATCTCAATACTTGGGATGCCATGCCTACAAGTTTTCATCAATTCCATATCATCCATTATCCTATAAAAATCTTCTCATCAAACAATAATTCAATAGGATCCATATTCCTCCTACGTACACTACCTCATTATCATTTAAAAACCATGGGAATACACTCCCATACCACCCGATCTATAATCTAAATAGAACAATGCATCCAAAATTAGTGGGGTCAGGTACTTGGCCATTCTTACTGTCAAAATCCAACCTTAATAGTAAGGAATCTCTCATGAATATCCCAAAACCCTTCAAATTATCCAAACACTCAGGGAACCCAATGCTTAATTGAATTCATATCACCTAGGCCTACCTTGCCATTTCAAACATTCCAAAGGCACATATCCATTATTTTACCGTACATCCATAAAGGAATCCTCATGAAAAACCAATAGTTTAACAACACATATTGTGTATATATTACAACACAAGAATTTGAATATTCTCTCACCTCTTAGTCACTCAAAAACCCAGCTAACCCCTTACATAGGTTACCCTCATAAATAACAACCCAATAATAGTAGGGGAAAACTTAACACTTCTCAACAATATCACCCAACACACTATCTTGAGATGTATCTCAAATAAATAATCCCTCTAAACTAGTCCATAGGTTACATCCCATATAGGTCACAACTCACAAAAAATGATACATTATTCCCATATCAAAAATAAAAAGGAATATCACATGCCACACCCACTCTAGGGTTCTCTTAGATACAAAACAAGCATCACATGAAAAAATCAACCACCTACGCCCAGAGAACCCACCCTATCTGAGCATATACACATCATACTAATCCATGGAGGATCAAGTCACATTAATACACACTCATATATATAAAGTCATCTCCCTATAATGACCTGTATTGAGTACCTATATCCATATTGGTTTGGTTAAGTATAATTCCACCAAAAATCTATATGAGAAAATAGAATATATGTTATTGTTGACACTTTAAATAACCAAACCTATTTTTTACCATAGATTTAGTAATAAGGAATCAAGTGTCAACACATAATCACTAAGGGTCACTACATGTCCCTTATAACAAGGGACTTTATAGTCATCATCCTCTAGAATCTAACAATAGATCCACATAAACTCTTATCAGATAGAAACTACACTATTTTCCAATTGAGTATAACCCATTAAATATTATATAGAATAAAAAATATATATTTTATTATTGAAATTTTAAACAAACAATCCCCCATAATCAGTAATATCATATCACACACATTCATGTATATTTAATGTGAATCATACATTCTGAACATGATACATTTAAACATGCCATTTACTAGTGGGATAATAGACCAAAAAATATAATAACCCATGAATTATAAATCTAAATAACCCATTTTAACCACACTAGGTGAAAATCATCCAACTATAAAATTAAAAAGAAATTATAACAATTTCATGCCCCTAGTAACTTAGACTTCCAACTAGAAATGATTTTTGTGAAACACCAGTTTGATATCCATCAAAATCTCTGAAAATTTCATATTCCACTGGTATACCATATATAGAAATATTAATAGAAAATAAAACTATAATAAATATATGATATTATCCACCTAGAGGATATGATACAACCTTTTCATATTCCAACCCGGCCTAGTCTGAATAGAAAATGGATCAACAGAGACCAAACCTCAGGAATGTATCCCCATTAACGAGAGGTAGTTGACTAACACTAGGGGTCTAAGGTATTACTGTGTGGATACTATACCCCCATATCAGAGTTCAAAATAATAAAATTTAACCAAATATATCCCAAAACTAAAAATAAATGGAATCTGTAGAAGCAATAAACCTGACCATAATAATAAAATGAAATGTGGAAGAAAATAGTCATACGTACTCTCAATCACCCATCAGGATGAACATATATAAATAATAAATAAAAGAAAAAAAAATTAAAAGTACAAGAGGATATACTACATATCTAATCCTCCCCTCATCCTAATATATAATCTAGTCTATGCTTTCCAGCTGCACGATCCAATCCTAGGCCTCTTCCCATCCTGAACCTGCATGCAATTGAAGTCTACTCGGGTACCCAAGTTCCATGGACACCTGAGCAGGGTTTGATTACAAATATGTATAGAACCACCAATTTAGTCTCATACATAACTATTCAATGTAGTGTACCCATGTGATATGCACATAAAATAAATATAGTTATAGAAGCGTAAATAAATAATGATGTCAATCCATGGATCTTGCATAACACTCAATATCAACCCAAACCCACTTTAGCTAGTAAAGGAGTGTCTCTGAGAACATCATGTAATAATTCCATCCCATGTAATCACCTAGTTCCCGACTCACCCCATTATTTAAAAGATAAACACTTGGGGGAATTCCCACCCAATATATATGAGATAAACACTTAGGGATATCCCACCCAGCATATAGAAAAAAACCCTAAAGGATGACCCACTCAGTACACATGAGAAAAACAATCAAGGGATGATCCAACCAATATATATAAGATAACAACCTGAGGGATGAACCAATAGGTATACATGAGATAAACACCTGGTGGATGACCCAACTGATATAAAAGCTCAAAAACCAAATCCCAATTGGGGTAGTCTATAATTTCAAAATCTATAGGGGGGGGTCATATCACTTACCCAAAATTCTAAGGATCATGTCTAAGGAATACCAATGTATCATGACTACTCTATCAGAATGTACTATATCATCTGTATCATGACCTATCTGTAAGGGTTTACAATTTCATTTATATTAAGAATACACCATAAGTAATTACCATTTTAATTTATTATTTAATTCACTTATTTTCCATTTTATAAAAATAATATTCATGCATATCTCTATCATCCTATCTCCCATGAACCAACCCTCTATAAGGTCTACATCAACTAGGAAACCTCCTTAGGTCCCCTAAATCATATCTCACACCAGACACCCTATCTTGAGTCCTCTATTTCAATAATTATTATTGGGTTATCATTGATTATTTAGAGGGAATGACATCACTCAACATTGAAAAGTCTCTTCCATGTTACACTATCCTCCTATGAAAATATCAAAAGGATGATGGCCTAAAGCCTATTCACTTTCTAAGACATTACAAGGATAGTCTGAACACTTGACCTATTCACCAACCTCTATTGGGTATACCCACCCTGGTAATAAAATCTCAGTGGGAGGGTGGGGGGGGGGAGGGGAGGAACACTCATCCCACAATCTTCTCACAATCCAAATGACTTTAAGGTATCAATTAGTTTTCAAACGGCCTACCAGATCCAAACATCTTAGTCCAATGATCACCTCACTTAAAGGCACCAAGTTCACCTATAATAATGGAAAATATATCTTAATAATCCTAGTTATCTCTCTTTAGTGTCTGAAAAATACAAGGAGTAACTATAATAATCAAGGCCTCATCCATTGGTGACCTAGGCAATCAAGTTGGTGCCCAAGTTTCCTTGTGTCCTTGGCACCCTGTCTAATTAATTCAAAATATTTGAAGTTTAATTAACTAACCATTTAATTTTAAAGTTAAAACACACATGTTGGAGAGCCCACATATCACATTACAAGCATAAATAAAATTAATAAATACCATAGGGTAGATGTATAAGGACCACCCACCTCATTTCAGAGTTATTCACTTTTTATCCCATAATTCAGAGACTATCTCTTGAGCTTTTCTAAGTAAAATATCCATTATTTAAATCACCTGAGGCCCCAACACATGAAAAAAAAACTAGTAAATAAATTATAAACATTTATAATTAATTATCCAAGTCATTTAAATAATTTTTAATTAATATAAAAATTAATTCAATTAGGTAGAAATTCCCAAACACTCAATAGTAGCTCCCGTTGCACCGGAACAACATCCAATGAAATGCCAACATCTCATGAATTTTTCCTGACACATCCCATATCAAAAAATAAAAGGCTTGACAACAATACAACCTAAAATTTTATCCAATTTCTCAAAAAAATGAAGAAAAAAAATCCAAATAGTGATGTCCCTCAATCAAAACGATGTGTGACGACATGAAGATAATACTTCAAGACACCCTCTCACTAGGCTTCTTGAAATACCCCTAAAAAATACCTAGTTCCACTATTATCTGGTGGAATTAGAAATAAACATTAAATTATAAAAATTTAATTAAGAGTAAGGAAAGGGAAGATAATTACAAAGGAAAATTAAGGATGGATCTCATGTTAAACACTGAAGAATCGCACCCAAAGCACCTAAATCTAAAGGGAATCGAAGGAGAGAGGAGGAAGTTTATCCAACAAGGTATCACATGAGATGAAGGAAGAGAAATAGGGGATAAACCTTAAAAATTTAGGAGAGAAAATAGTAATTTTTCCTATTTTAATGATTTATATGGTTTGATCACATGGTTGTCCAAATTATGCCCCAATCACATAGCCTTCACTTTATAAGGAAACACACTTCTCACAAGTGGTCTTAAAGGTTTTCTAAATAGTGAACTAGTCATGAAAAAAACCTCAACAACATTATGCATGGTATATATAAAACCATGCAAAAAATATGTAACAATCCCTAAGTTCAACCCAATTTACATGGTTTCTTTTAAGATCAAGATAGTTTTATCCAAATCATTGTCTAAATATGAAAAAAACCATGATATTTAGAAAATGAACTATAATCCTCCTCACACTTAGGGTGTTTCATAGTTTCTCCAATACTGTACACACCAAAAAATTCACCCTAGGCAAGAAACCTATTAAAACTTATTAAATTTAACCTAACACCCCCAATAATTTCCCAAGAACCCAAGTAACCTCTAAATACTTATATCATATTAAAAAAATTATATTGGGATACTCAAACTCTCTAATTATCAATAATAATCTTAGTTTTCAAAATAGACCACCCACCAATTCAGAAATTCAAAGTCCCTCAGAATTTCTCAATAAAAAATGGGACGGGGTTTTACACATAGGGGGTTTGAAGGTAGTCATGTAGGCCCATTGTTCATTATCTAAATTTTGGATCAGTTATTTCTTTTTTGTTGCACTGTTCTTTACAAAATTCATTTTATCTCTCTATTAGATACCTTGTCCTACCCATTTGTTTGTGTGTGGTAGGTAGTAGTGATATTAGGTTATAATCTATACTTCTTAATGTGTCTTTCCATGATCTTATTAAGTAAATATGTGTGTTAGTCACTGATTATTGCTTAAGGTATTCCAAACCTACAAAATATATGTAATTTAAGAAATTTAATAACAAATTTTGAATCATTAGTCGTATTTTCTTGGACTTCAGTCCACTTGGAAACAAAATATATTATTAATAAAATATAAGAAAATCCATAAGAAAAATAAATAGAAACATAAAATCTAATCCTCATATAAAAAATACTTCATAGAAAATCAAAGGTTGTTTGGCGAATTTATTGTCTTTTGTAAATTCCTATAGTAAATTCTAAATTTTTACATGCTTTTGAAAAAACTATGTCAGTATTTAATTTTTTTCCCAAATTAAACTAGCTTTCAAAAATTTTCCAAAAGTTCTTTGAGGTCAAAAATAGTATTAACATGCAAGTGTATGAAAAAATATATGCAAAAAATTTACCTCTCTATTAGGTATAAAAATTATAATTACTTAGTATCTATGACATTTCCATATATAAAGGTCTTACCAAACAAAGTATTATGATTCATATTTCTCCATTAGAGTTTTATACATTTAAAAGAAGGAGTGTACCTTTTATATGACCATATAATTCACCATGTCAGAATAAAATTTTATTTTGTGAGTTCATATAGTTACTCACCAAGGGGAGAGTCATTCATATGTTTTTTATGGGTGTTTTCATCTGAGTAGTGTGGGGAAATCTACTCATGTGTCCTACAACTAAATTCTCACAATCATTCTTGTAATTGATCTCCAAGTTGAATTCTTATAGGAGAATCATCCACTTTACCAAGATTTTATTTACATTATATTTATTAATCAAACATCTAAGTGTTACATAATCAAAATAAATGGTTCATTTATTTCCTAACAAATATTAATTAATTTTTTTATAAATCAAAAAAAGTATCCAAAAAAGTCATTTATTATTGTGTTTTTAATTTTTGAGGTTTCTAAAGTCTATTAATAATAGGCAATAACATTTTAATTTCAATTAACCATTTGTGATACTACTGTTCCTAATTCTTGGTTAGAGGCATCACAAAACACTTTAAAGGGGTCTCACATGCTTTCTAAACTGATTATAAGAGTTTTGTTCAGGCTCTGTTTGAGTGCATCAGAATTTATCCTATATGATTCATCAAATATTTATCTAGTGTCCTTCTTGAGTAGGTTTATTAGTGTTAAATCAATTTTATTAATGTCTCTAATACACCATCTATAAAATCCAGAATAACATAAAAATGATTTAAAATGTTTCATTTTGGGAGGGAAAGGTAGTATGGAAATGATGTTAACATTATCCTTGACCACTAAAATACCTTCCTTATAAATAATCTGTCCTACAAAATTACCTTTCTCTACTATAAAATGAAAATTTTAAAAGTTTAAAACCATTTTTTTGAAATTAATTTCTTTAAAACTCTCTTCAAATTATTGATACATATTTCCAAAGATGTCCCATTCACAAAACAGTCATCTAGAAATATCACCATGTAGATTTCAATAAAATATAAAATGATTTTTAACATTTATCTTGGAAAATTAATTAGGGAGTTTCATAGCCCAATAGGTATCCTTTGGTTTGAAAATGTACCAATGTTACATGTGAATATAGTCTTATCTTGGCCTTATGGTTCTATGGGAACCTAAAAATAGCTAGAAAATTCATCAAGTAACCAATAATGTATCTTCCTAGCTGGTCTTTATAACATTTGATATAAAAAATGGAATTATAATTGGAATTTTTAGTTAACATTTTTTAATTTCCTATAGTCAATATATAACCTCAAACTATTTTCAATCCTAGTGGATACTAGATCATTATTTTCACTTCATAAAATGTCGATTGAAATCATTTTTTGTACTATATGAATGAGACTCATCGTTTGGAGCATGAGATGGGATATATGATTACATATCTTAAAAAATGTTCAATTTACTTTTTTTGTAACTTCCATGAGGGTCATGTTGAGCCTTCTTTGGGTTTGTCTCATAGGTTCACAAAAACAATGGGATTAATCCCATATATGTCTCCTAATGATTGGCCTATGGCCTTAGAAGTTTTTTTAGAATGTTTAAAAATTGGTTATCTTTATTATGTTCTGAATTTTTTGATATTATCACAGGTAGTTTCACATCTTCCATAAGAAAAAAATGTTTTAAAATAGATGGTAGAAACATTATTTTTAGTTCAGGTGGGTTCTTGTTGATTCCCAAAAAATCAAAATCACTAAAGGATTAAGATAAAAATAATGAAAAGAAAATGTTTCTTAAAGTATTTGAATTTTTTTTAGAAGAAAGAAAAGGAATCCTATCACACTATGAGGTGTCCAGGTACTCATGAGGTTTATCCCTAAAGACTATGTGGTCCAACCACATAGTTATAGAGAACTAATCAACAATTCTTTTCATGGTCCCTTAGGGACTTTGTGATCTAACCAAATTGTGACAAAGTATTGATCTATGATACTTTTCATGGTACCTTGTAAACAACATGTTCCTTCCAAAAAATGATGGAGAATCCATCAATTATGCTCTGTGTATTCTCTTGGCCATCACATAGTCCAATTACATGATGATGGATCATCATTCAATGATGCTCCATGAGGTCATCTAAAGGGTTTCATGCAAAACCCTACAAAAAATTTTCATGACTTCATTACATTGTATCAAATTATCATGTGATAACATATAATTGGTGTACCTATAAATACCATACTTCCTCTCCCAAAATATACACATGAAAACCCATAAAAAAATGGGAGAGTAAAATGGGTGTGTTACTTCATATTTTAGAAAATTATCCTTGTATAAGCTGCATGTAATATAAAGGGAATATTGTGAGTAAAATGGGAGAGCATACCAAGCCCTCAAGGTCAATATTGAAAGAGTTCCCATTAAGGAGAAGCCTAAGACATCATGACCAAGACTACAAAGGATAGGTCAAGCCTATAATGGTGAGGATGACTATACAAAGATTAAAACAACCATGCAGAGGAGTGATGATCGTGGAAAAGTGATCCAACTATGTCGAGGCCATTCTGATGATTTGGAAGTGATATGACCATATGATGATGAGGTAGACCATGCAGAGGCTGATCCAACCATGTAATAAATTTTCTAAAAGTTCCACCTTACAAGATACACTTCAATAACTTCCCCTTTTGATAAGATTAACCCTTATTTGGGAACTATTTATTCCTCCTTCAATTTTTATAAATCCACTCTAGTTCAGAACACCTAAATGACCACCTTTTTCTAAGGTCAAAATCTCAAGAAAATTATCTTTGAAGCCACCTTTAAGGATGCCTGATACATACAACTAGGTCATTCACACTAGCATTCACCCCATCGATCATTTATTCTATTGATACAATAAAGCTATGGGTTGTCATCCCAAATAGGTATAACCATCAAGGGAGTCACAGTAATAGATTCCCTTAATAATGTAGGTCCCTATCAGGGGGGGGGACTCTAGAGTAGTTTTCCATGAATTAATGATGGATTTATTATCCATACCATTATCTAGGATAGATAGGGCATACCTCATAGTGTAAATCCTTAGTATTTTTTATAGGAAGCTAGCATCCTTCCTATGTCTATATCCCTTACCAATTAGTATGTAGGAAAATTGTATAATAGTCTCCCCCTTAGGTATAGGACATTAAAGGGTCCCCATTGGACCCATGATGTTTCCCATAAGTGATATCATAAATGAGATAGGGATACCAACACCATGAAGCCTAAATCTTATACCCCATTGTAATTAGACATTTTCAGTTGATGTGTCCGATACTCTATCTATTTTTTCTCACATCAGGTAGGAATCACATGGGTTTATAGATATGAGTTAATAATGAAATAAAATTATTATCAAAATGTATTCAATATAAGCCTCCTATATTGGTGTATTTCTTGATCAATAATTCCCTCATCAATATCTTAGTTTTTATGGTTTATTATTGGGACACATCAGGGAAACCACCCATGCATAATCCCCAATCAATATTCTATTGTTTCTCCTTTCATAATGTATACATCCTAGTCACAAGATGTAAAACTTCATGAATTCATCCTAACTACTTGATGTTAAAATGAATGGTACTATCCCATTATACCATCGTAATTCTTGTCATTAGAACTATGTGGGATTTGATTCCTATTTAAGTAGTATACATAGGATGCCCCCATAGGTTTAAACCCAACATCATTAAATCCCCATTAACATACTCATACGAATATACTACTCATGATATCTTATATGCCCTTCCCTCACTTGGTTATACTCCCATGATCCTAGACGTCCCTTTACATAGGGATATATCTCCTAGGAAATCTTCATATCCAGATACATCCTTGATAAAATCATGCCCCATCCTGAAAGATCATATTCCCTCAAAATATTACCATATTACCCTACTGGGACCTATTCCCTATAAATCTCATACTCATAGGGATACATTACCAATGAAAAAACCTAATCTCATGGGGCCATCTTCTATGTGAGGTCAACCAGAAAGGGTAGCTCACGCATAAGTCCCAAACTAACGATGAATATGAATCTTTTTCTTAGTCATCCTTACCACATGGTATTAAAATAAATGGATCAATATTTGTTACATTTCCTTAATTGGTATGGAATTCCCCGTTACCTGGAACTAAACTATATGTATTTTTATTCCTTTTATAAGTATATGTTGGAATCCATTCCCATAGGTGTGATCCGAACTCCATAATAGTTACTGCCTACCTGGATGGAAATAAACTCCAGATCACCCAACTATGAGGCTTTAAACCATAACATACAAATTTAAAACATCACTAATAAGTTTATTAAAGATGGAGAACCACTAATACATACAAATATTTACCTTGATTCATGTTAATAACTAATCATTAGCACATGGAAACCAATATCATCTTGGGAGTTATATAAGGATTCATCAACATGAATTAATTATATAAGAGAGTTTTGATGTAGGTAATAATTACCACCAAAAGGGAAAATGCACCCAACCTCCCATTCTCTCAACCAATGTGATTTCCTAAGTGTCACTAACTTAGAACCCCAATGAACACCAGTCTTTGGAAAGCAGACCCATAGTGGAAATTTTTTCATTGGATGTGGGATCCGTTCAGTGTTTCCAGTTCCATAAATAAACCTTGTTGGAACCTATCTAAAATCATAAAAGTTTCTCAAAATGTAGATTGAGTCACCACACTCAACCCATCACAATTGAGTGATGGTCCACCAAGTTTTAAGATGAAAAAATAGAGAACCTACCTTGAATCCTTTATTAACTGAATAAAAAATATGTTTCCCAAACACAGGTCCAGTTTTTTGTGTTTGACATAGAAAAAAATGGCGAATCTAATGTGAATCCTTCTACAATGAAAACACATGTTTGAACATATTCTTACATGAGATACTTTACTAATTAGTGTTCTTTTTTTTCTCTTGAAATTTCATATACACTAATAATAACTCCATTCAGTCCAAGGTGATGAAATTAGCCTCAAGATAATATGAAACTAATTTAAATATCACAAAAATTTTAAACCTCATATTGAGAAGTCAATTTCACTCACTTAGTGCCTCAAGAACTAGGTGGTGAATGTGATGGTTCAAGAGTACTATTGACAGAGAATCCTTCTAAACCCAGAGGCAACATGTGAGGGTTTCCAAGTGATAAAATCCTATAACCTATATTAAAATAGGAAAGATTAAGTACATCTAGTGACACCTATCACCACCACTAACTACTCTGGGAGTTTGTCCCGATATCCCGATAAACAACACCTACCATATTTGAGGATGGGTGACCATGAGACTAGTCACAACCTCAACCTATCTCATGAGGCACATAGTGGGGATCCTATAAAACACATCCATTAGAATTATGTGACATAAACCCCTTTACAACCTGCTAAGGATGCCACCCCATGGGCCAATGCTTCAATCACCTAGACATGAGCATTCAAGATAGCTCACCATGTGTGTTGTGCTACCAATAATTTATAAGTGGAACATATATCTACTTCCCCCAATGATTTTTTCATCATGAATTAAAAATAACTAGAGAGGAGGTCCATATTCATATTCACACTCGTCAAGTATATAAGTATACATTGGGAAAATCAATGGTAACCTACTATCATATCCCGATAGAAACTAAGGGAAAGTTAACATTCTATCCCTCATATATCAATCCCACTAGCATACCCTAATGACAAATGGAAGACATTAGTGGGAACATATCCTCACTCCAATCAAGGAATTGGCAAAAATTCTCATCCCCACCATGGAATATCATCAAAACTATTGGGACCAAGTTGGATAATGAAGTTGTTGGATGAATGAAGTATTGTCTTTTGTTGTCAAGAAAGTTTGAGAAGAAAGGAAATAACTTCACTTTGAATAAGTGGGTGAGGAAAGATAGGAAAGTTACAATACTTTCCACATAAATCTAAAAATGATTTTCTGGTATGTATTTCACAAAGATCATAAGTTGGTTGGAGAGATTATGATGCAATAATTATGAATGAAATGGGGAGAAATGATGCATCCAATTAGTATGGTTGGTCTTGTAGAAGAAAGTGTCTAAGGTGGTGTAGTTTCCTAGTGTCTACCAAAATTTTGGGGTCCAAAATTTGGAGTTGGGTTTGCATCATGAAAAGTTGATTTTCTTGAAGAGCATATCAAAATATGGAAAATGCATGAATTTCATGAATATGGGATTCATTAAGTGTATTTCACAAAGACATGAATAACGTTGATAGTTTTCTTTGCGATTATGACGAGCTTCAAGAATGGAATGAGTGAATATATTTGGAAGAAATCTTTGCGGTGTGAAGGAAGAAGGATCAACGCAACAGTGCGGAGGAAGAAAGAGAACCGTGGCGGTGCAAAGGAAGAAAGAGCATCGTGGAAGCATAAATTATTTGACAGAATGCTTTGTGATTACGAGGAGATTCATGAATTCGGAAAATAGACATGGTGCTTCGCGAAACAGAGTGAATTTCGGCAGAAATTTTGGAGCTCCGTGATTTGATGCTGACATGGCGCTGATGTGGATGGAAGGTTCTAGAGTTAGTAGTAAAAGCTTATAAATAGGACCCTAATCCCTCGAGATAAGTAGAGAGACTTAAAGAGAATTTTAGAGCTCTTGAATTGCGAAGAAGGTTCGCAGAGGAAGTGAGATCTGCGAAGGTAGTAAGATCCGTGAAGGAAAAGAGATTTGTGGAAATCCGTTGAGCTTTGTGAAACAACAAATTTGCGAATACCAATCTGTGCTTCATGAAATAGTGAGATCTACAATCTGGTGAGATTTACGAATTATGGATCTTTGCAAACTAGAGTGCTCTGCGAAGCTTGGAGCTTCACGAAGGAGCTCTGCGAGCTGAAGATTTGAGTACCCAAATTTAGTGAGAAGTGATTTAAAGCGAATCAAGATATGACTGGGGTATTGGACTAAGTATCATTACAAAGTCCAAGTAGTTCTTATCAGATTCTAGATAAAAAAGAGAAGAGTTGTTTTTAAAGATCAGATTTGTGAATGGTTGTCAAGAAGCACAAAGATATCGCTTTACACTATTTGTGCTAAGAGGGTGCACATATACTTGAGGATTATCTCCCAATAACTACATGAGTGAAAGGGAATATCCTATTTTTTGTATTCCAAATCGAAGGATTGTTTTCTAGTGGATTTTGTGGTATTGGATTATCTCCGTACCATACTAAGGACGTAGCTACTCTTGTTGAGTAGTGAACCTTGTAAATCTTGTGTTCCTATGGTTGTGTATGTTTAGCAGGTAAAGAACTCTTTAACAAGAGGTGAAGGTTATTTCAATGAGGGGAAACATAAAATATAAATATATAACTGATTCACCCCCTCCCCCTCTCAGTGATACTTGGATCTTGACTGGGTAACTTCAATTGGTATCAGAGAGACATGATCCCTTCATTTATTCTTTGTTGAAGTTTTGAAGAGAAGTTTTGATGGAGAATATGAACTATGTGAAAAGTAAGGGGATTTCGATATTTTTTGGGAAGAAATATCATATATAGAAAGATATAATGATTCCTTATCTTATATTTCTTGGATATGAATTTATTGAAACTACAACAGATGGATTTCCAACTATTGATGAGAAGGTTCCTATTACTCTTGCAGATAAGAAGAATCTTGGGAATGATGGAAGAGATAAAAATGCATTACTCTCATCTATTTCTGAGAGTGAATTTTTAATAGTGAAAGGTGTTGCTATAGCCAAAGGAATCTAGGACAAACTGAAAAAAACCTATGAAGGAAATACAAAAGTGATTAAGGAAAAACTTCAGATCTAGAGGCTGATGTATGAATACTTAAGGATGGGTGAACATGAATTAGTTGGGGAATTATTTATCAGGATAAATGAAATTTTAAGTACAATCATATGTCTTGGTGAAAAGTTTGATGATTCTACAATTTTTGAAAATATCTTGAGAATTATTTCCAAAAAATTTGATGCTAAAGTTTCATCATTGGAAGATAGAGATCCTGAAACATTATCGCTGGATGATTTGCATAGAACTCTCATCACTTATGAAATGATAAGGGAGAATACTATAAAGAGAAAAGGAAAAGATGATAACGAGATGTCTTTCAGGGATGAAAAGAAAGAGAAGACAAATAAAATTCAAATTGAAGATGAAGCTGGTGAATCTGACTCTAAAAATGAGTTATGTCAAAATTTTAATGAAATACTGTCCTTGTTTTCTAAAAATGTGAAAAGAGGCACAAGTAAATACAATGAGAAACTCCATTTGAAATGTTTTGAATGTGGAGTTGTTGGCCACTTTGTGGCTAATTTCCCTCAAAAAGGGAAAGATGAAGATAGTGATGAAGAAGATAGAAGACCAAGTAGGTCATGGAAGAAATTGGATGGAAAAGATAACTATTCTGGAAGAGGTAAGGATAAAAAGTTCTTCAAATAAAAAAGAAGAATCTTTTTGTCAAAAAATGAAGAAGACAATGATAACGAGACTGAGTCTGAAAAATCTATTGCTGAGAAAGATAGAGAGAGTACCTTTTTTGCAACAGTGAATAATGATGATTATGAGAGCAGTAATAATGAAGAATAATAAACTCAACTTGAATAGTATCTAAAAGAAGTGCTGAAGGAATGTTTGAGAAAGATTAGGCTTGAGAAGGAGAACATGAAATTGACAAATGAAAAATCTTCATCAAATGACCAAGAATGTTTTCCAAACAAGAAATAAATTTTTTAAAAGGAGATTGATGATCTAAAAAATACTCTTGAGAGAGAAAATAATCCTAATGATCATCTAGAAGTAAAGATGAAGGAAAAAGAAGATGAGTTGGAACTTTTACAACATAAACTTTCTAAAGGTGAGGAAATGAACACAAGGTTCAAAAACTCTATTACAGAAGTTGGTGAATTTTATACTAAGAATGAGTCTAATAAGGATAAAAAATTTTTCCTTCAAATGTTGAAAATAAATATGGAACGTGTACTGATAAGAGAAATGTAGGAAAGGCTACGTATGTGGTAAAAGTTAGCAATACTGAAAAATTAGAAGCATCTAAAAATATTGAGTCTTGAAAGATTTCTACCACTTCTGGTTCCAATAAGACTAAACAAAAATCTGAGTTGAAGAAGAAAGTTAAAATTGAAAATATAAAGGCTTATGGACAATAGAATTCTAGTAAGAAGATTATTGAGAAGCATGTTCACAACTCCAGTCAGTATGGAACTTTTTGAGCAAAATATTCATTCTATGGCTATTGCTGGTATTGTGGTGGATTTGGACACATGGAAAATATGTGTTGGTTTAACCAATAAAATTACAACTATTCCACAAGTTTTTAAAGACAAGAATTGAGTGGGATTCAATCCTTTCAAAAGAGGAAATCTCTAAATAAATTTAAGAAGATATCTCAGAAGGTTGGTGTGAAATTTGATAATAGGTTCCCACCACTGGAAACTAGTTGTGATAGATTTGATCGACCTGGACATCTTACTTAGGGATACCTTATTGTGTTACCAGAGCAACAAAATTTTCTTAATAATCCTCAGAAACTGGAGTTTCTAAAATCTAAAAGGGATAGGTCTGCTAAGTCCAAAAAGAAACAGTGAATGGATGTCTAGATAGAACATGTTGACTTGGCTAGGAAATTGGAGGAAGCACAACAAAAAGTGGAAGAAAAGGAAGGAAAAAAATATCTTATTGTCAAAAATGATTTAAAAGCTAAAAAAGGAGAATGTCCATGGATTCTTGATAGTGAGTGTTCCTCTCATATGATTTGAGACAAAAATCTGTTGAAGAATGTGAAAGACTTCAAAGAAGGAACACTAACATTTGGTAATGATGAATCTCTGAGGATTAAAGGTGTTGGATCTGCCATCATTGGAAAAGAAAAGATGAAATCCAAGAAAACACTATATGTTGATGGGATAAAACATAACCAGATAAGCGTGTCACAACTCTGTGATGAGGGTAACAAAGTTATATTTAGAAAATATGGATTTGTTTTGAAAAGTGAAAATGATGGAAATATAGTTACAAGAGGCCAACGTATAAGAGGGAATTTGTACCAAGTTGGTGAAGTGTAGAACTCTTGTTACATGGGTGTGGTGGATGAAAATAAATTATGGCATAAAAGGCTGGGACATATGTGTTAGAGAAATATGTGCAAGTTATCAATGCGAGATAGCGTCCGACATATGCCTGATTTATCAAGAAGAAGAGATTGGTGTTACACTATTTGTGAGAAAGGGATAATTACAAAATCTATGCCTAAAAGAGTTGAAATTCTCTCAAAAAGTCCCTTGGTAATCATACACTATGATATCTATATAATAATAAGCAAGAAATATACAAATGGAGATAACTACTTTATTACTTTCATTGAATAATTTACTCACATTACTTGTGTTATGTACATGAGACATAATTCAGATGATCTGACAATGTTTAAGAGTTTCAGGATGAAATCAGAGAAGGAATGTGAGTATTCAGTGAAGAAGTTGTGAACTGATAATGGTGGTGAGTATAATAATTAATAGTTTTAATGTTATCTTGAGAATCATGGAATTTGGCATGTGTTCTATTCACCATACACACCTCAAAAAAATGGGGTTGCTGAAAGAAATAATCGAAGTCTGGTGGAAATGGGGCGAACTATGTTACTTGAACATAGTCTTTCTCATTATTATTGGAGGAAATCCATGAGAAGTGATATGTATATTCAGAAAAGATGTTTCTATTGTCCAAACTTAGATATTACTCCATACAAAATGTTCTATGGAAAAACTCCAAGTCTGAAACACTTAAGAGTTTTTGAGATTCCATGCATTATAACGAAGAAAGGTGGAAACCTTGGAAAGTTTGAGAAAAGAGGAGATGATGGAATTTTTCTTGGATATTCTACAAAAGGAAGAGGATTTAGATGTCTCAATAAAGAAACAAGAATAATTATTCATTCTTCAGATGTTAAGGTTGTTGAAAATGTTGAGAAAGAAAAGCAGTCATATGCTGATGTGGAAGTTGAGCAGGATAGAGAAGATTTGGTTAACGATTCTACTAATTCTACAGACTGTGTTAATCCTACTTAATAAGATGAATCCAACTTCACAATCTCGAGTGATGAGGATGAATTTCGAAAAACTAATCCTAGGATGAGGATACAAGTGGCGGCTCAGAACATTATTGGAGATCAATATCAGGGGGTTCAAACAAGAAGAAAAATGAATGCTATAGCACATACTTCTATTTATTTAAAATTTGAACCAAATAATGTAAATGAAGCATTTGAGCATCCAGAATAGGTTCAAGATATGAATGAAGAGATTGATCAGATATAGAAAAATGATACTTGGGAACTTGTACACAAGCTGGACAACAAGAACATTACTGATACAAAATGGGTTTTCCGGAACAAGCTAAATGAAGAAGGTAAAGTAATAAGAAACCAAGCGAGATTGGTTTGAAAAGTTTATTCAAAAATTGAAGGAATTGATTTTCATGAAACCTTTTCTTCGGTGGAAATATTGGATACAATCTGAATATTTCTTTCTATTGCTGCACAATCAGGTTACAAAATCTTTCAAATGGATATAAAATACACATTCTTGAATGGTGACTTTGATGAGGAAGTTTACATTGATCAACATTGTGGATTTGTTATTGGGAAGAATGAATGTTATGTGTGCTGGTTGAAGAAGGATTTTTATGGGCTAAAACAGGCTCCAACGACATGGTATTCTAAATTAGATACTTTCTTGAGGAAGATGAATTTTAAGAAAGGTTGAGTTGAAAATAATCTTTACATCAAGGAGTGTCAGGAGAATTTCACTCATCGTAATTGTTTATATCGATGACATTTTATTTGCTGGTAATGATGAAAGATGCTGTGAGAGATTTTCTGAGGAGATGAAGAAGTTATTTGAGATGTCTATACTGGGAGAAATGAAATACTTTCTTGGGCTACAAATTTCACAGAAGAAGAATCACGTTTTTCTGTCTCAAGAAAAGTATGCTAAGGAACTTCTGAAGAAGTTTGGAATGGAAAATTCAATACCAGTATCCAAACTAATTTCTGTGGGAACCAAGTTGTCTAAAGGTAGATATGGCAAGGAAGTTGATCATAAAGAGTTTCAAAAGCTAATTGGAAGTGTGTTATTTTTTACTGCCTCAAGAACCGACATCGTCTATGCTGTTACTTTATGTGCAAGATTTCAGAGTGCTTCTAAAGAATCACATTTGATTGCTGTAAAAATAATTCTCAGATATATCAAAGGCATAAAAATGTTTGGAATCAAGTTTGATGGATTGAGAAATATTGATCTATTCAGGTATTCAGATATTGATTGGGCAGGAAATTTTGATGATCGAAGATCCACATCTAGTGGATTTTTCTTTCTTGGGAAAAGTTGTGTTAGTTGGAATATCAAGAAACATAATTTAGTTACTCTTAGCACAGTTAAAGTTGAGTATGTTGTTGATACTCAAGTTGAAACTCAACTAATGTGGATGAAGACTCAATTGGAAGATCTAATTTTTGAAGTAAAGCTACCTTTGATCTTGAGTTGTGATAATCAGATTGAAATCAATTTTACAAGGAATACGGTACAAAATTCTTGTTAAAAACACATTGACATAAAGTATCACTTCATTAAAGAGCAGGTGGAGAAGAATGAATTGAGGCTGGAGTATGTTCCTAATTCTGAATAAGTTGCTGATATATTCACAAAACCTTTACCAAAGGAACCATTTCCAAAATTGAGGTTGAACATGGGTGTCCAACCTCCTTCTCATCAAGGTTGAGGTATGTGTTTCTGTCCCCTCTCTCATATTACCTTTGAATAGTGTTGCCAAGGGAAATAATTGTCATAAATCTATCCTTATGGAAGTATTCATAAAGGGGGAGTTGTGGGTAAGCTGTGAATTCAGTATGTAAGTGTGTGAATGATACTAACTGTTTGTTGGAATGGTTACAGAATGGTTATAGAGTGTTTGTAGGAGTTTTTTTTATTTGTAGGAATGTTGATGAAGGTTAAAGAGGAAATATTATGTGATGTCATTTCATAATCACTACTTTTAGATAGCATGGTCTTTCTGTCAATAATTATTGTTTCATACAATGAGTTAGCTCATGTAGGCTTAGAATTATTGATAAGTGACCCATTGCTCGACATTTAAAAGTTCAGTGGTTTGTGAATATTGGTTGAAATCAAAATCCAAAGGGGGGGATTATTGGGACCAAGTTGGATGATGAAGTTGTTAGATGAACGAAGTATTGGCTTTTGTTGTCAAGAAAGTTTGAGAAGAAAGGAAATCACTTCACTTTGTACAAGTGGGTGAGGAAAGAAAGGAAAGTTACAATAATTTCCACAGAAATCTGAAGATGCTTTGTTGGTCTGTATTTCACAAATATCATAAGTTGGTTAGAGAGATTATGATGCAAGATTTATAAAGGAAAGGGGGAGAAATTATGTAGATAATCATCATGGTTGGTCTTGCAAAAGTAGGTGTCTAAGGTGGTGTAGTTTCCCAGTGTCTTCAAAATTTTGGGGGTCCAAAATTTGGATTTGGGCTTGCATCACGAAAAGTGGATTTTCTTGAAGAGCATATCAAAATATGGAAAAGTCATGGATATCGCGAAGATGGGCTTTATGAAGTGTATTTCGCGAAGACATGAAGAAAGTTGACAATGTTCTTCACAATTACGCCGAGCTTCATGAATGGCAGAGGTGAAGATCTTCACAAGAAATATTTGCAGTGCAAAGGAAGGAGTAACGTGGTAGTTCCAATGAAGAAAGAGAATCGCGACAGCGTAAAGGAAGAAAGATCATCATGACAGCTTAAAGTATTTTACGGAACGCTTTGCAATTACGATGAGCTTCGTGAATTCAAAAAATATCCTTGGTGCTTCGTGAAACAGAGTGAATTTTAGTGGAAATTTTAGAGCTCTGTGATTTGATGATGACTTGGCACTGAGGTGGCTAGTAGGTTCTAGAGTCGGTTGGAAAAGCCTATAAATAGGACCCTACCCCCTCGAGAGAAGTAGAGAGACTTAACAAGAATTTTAGTGATCTTGAATTACAAAGAAGGTTTGTGGAGGAAGCGAGCTCTGCGAAGGCAGTAAGCTCTATGAAGGAAATGATCTTACGGTGAGATGTTGAGCTTTGCGAAATAGGAACTTCGCAAAGACCAATCTATGCTCTGCAAAATAGTGAGCTATATGATCTAGTGAGCTTTGCAAACTAGGGAGCTTTGCGAACTAGAGTGCTCTACGAAGCTGGGAGCTTACATGGGAGCTTCGTGAAGGAGCTCTGCTAGATTAAGATTTGAGTACCCAAATTAAGTGAGAAATGATTTCAAGAGAATCAAGATATGATTGGGGTATAGGACTAAGTATCATTACGAAGTCCAAGTAGTTCCTATAAACTTATGGATAAGAAAGAGAAGAGTTTCTTTCAAATATCAGATTTGTGAATGGTTGTCAAGAATCATAGAGATATTGCTTTACCCTATTTGTGCTAAGAGGGTGAACATATACTTGAGGATTATCACCCAAGTACTACATGAGTGAAAGGGAATATCCTACTTGTTGTATTCCACATCAAAGGATTGTTTTATAGTGGATTGTGTGGTACTGGATTATTTCTGTACCATACCAAGGACGTAGCTACTCTTGTTGAGTAGTGAACCATGTAAATCATGTGTTCTTGTGGTTTTTTGTGTTCAGCAGGGAAATAAATCTTTAACAGGAGGCAGAGGTTATTTAAATAAGGAGAATCATGAAAGAAAAATATATAATTGATTCACCCCTCCCCCTCTCAGTGATACTTGGATCCTGAATGGGTAACTTCAATTGGTATCAGAGTGATAGGTTCCCTTCATTTGTTCTTTACTGAAGTTTTGAAGAGAAGTTTTGATAGAGAATCTGAATTGTGTGAATAGTAAGGGGATTTTGATATTTTATGGGAATAATTATCACATCTGGAAAGATAGAATGATGCCTTATCTTATGTCTCTTGGATATGATGTTCTCAAAACTACAACAGATGTATTTCTTGCAATTGATGACAAGGTTACTCTTACTCCTGCAGATAAGAAGAATCTTGAGAATGATGGAAGAGCTAAAAAAGAATTACTCTCATCTCTTTCTAAGAGTTAATTTTTAAGAGTGAAAGGTGTTTCTACAACCAAAGGAATTTGGGACAAACTAAAAAACATCTATGAAGGAAATACAAAAGTGAAGAAGGTAAAACTTTAGATCTAGAGGTTGACGTATGAAGGCATAAATATGGGTGAGCATGAATCAATTGGGTACTTCTTTACCAGGATAAATGAAATTTTCAGTATAATTAGATATCTTGATGAAAAGTTGGAAGATTATACAATTGTTGAAAATATATTGAGAATTATTTCCCACAAATGTGATGCTAAAGTTTCATCACTGGAAGATAGAGATCCTAAAACGTTATTACTGGATTATTTTTATAGCACTCTCATCACTTATTAAATGATAAGGGAGAAGACTATGAAGAGGAAAGGAAAAGATGATAGAGAAATATATTTTAGGGATACAAAGAAAGAGAAGTCAAATAAAATTCGAATTGAAGATGAAGCTGGTGAATCCGACTATGAAAATGAGGTATGTCAAATTTTTAATGAAATATTGTCCTTGTTTTCTAAAAATGTGAAAAAAGGCATAGGGAAATACAAAGGGAAACTCCCATTGAAATGTTTTGAATATGGAGCTATTAGCCACATTGCGGCTAATTTCCCTAAAAAAGGGAAAAATTAAGATAGTGATGAAGAAGACAGAAGACCAAAAAGGTTATGTAAGAAACAAGATGGAAAAGATAAATATTCTAGAATAGGTAAGGATAAAATGTTCTTCAAACAAAAAAGAATAATCTTTTTGTCAAAAAATGAAGAAGATGATGATATCAAAACTGAGTCTGAAAAATATGTTGCTGAGAAAGATAGAGAGAGTACCTTTTTTCCAACAGTTAATAATGATAATTATGAGAGCAGTAGTAATGAAGAAGAAGAAACTCAACTTGAACAGTATCTAAAAGAAGAGCCGAAGGAATGTTTGAGAAAGATCAGAAGGCTTGAGAAGGATAACCGGAAATTGAAAAATGAAAACTCTTCATCAAATGAACAAGAATGTTTTCCTAACAAGAAAGAAAAATTTAAAAAGGAGATTGATGATTCTAAAAATTATCTTGAGAGAGAAAATAATTGTAATGATCATCTGGAAGTAAAGCTAAAGGAAAAAGAATATGAGTTGGAACTTGTCCAACATAAAATTTCTAAAGCTGAGGAAACGAACAAAAGGTTCAAAAACTCTGTTACAGAAGTTGGTGAATGTTCTGATAAGAATGAGCCTAATAAGGTTCAAAAAAAGTTTCCTTAAAAGGTTGAAAATAAATATGGAATGGGTAATGATAAGAGAAATGTTGGAAAGGATACGTATGTGGTCAAAGTTAGCAATACTGAAAAATTAGAAGCATCTAAAAATCTTGAGTCCATAAAGATGTCTACCAATTTTAGTTCCAATAAGACTGAACAAAAATATGAGTTGAAGAAGAAAGTTACAATTGAAAATATGAAGGCCAATGGAAAACAAAATTCTCATAAGAATATTGTTGAGAAGCATGTTCACAACTCTAGTTAGTATGGAATTTTCTGAGGAAAATATTCATTCTATGGCTATTGCTGGTATTATGATGGATTTGGAAACAAGGAAAATATGTGTTGGTTCAACCGAAAACATTGCAACTATTCCAAAAGTTTTGAAAGACAAGGATTGAGGGGGAGTCAATCCTTTAAAAAGAGGAAATATATAAATAAATTTCAGAAGATTTTTGAGAAGGTTGGTGTGAAAGTTGATAATAGGTTCCAACCACTCAAAACTAGTTGTGAAAGATTTGATCGACCTGGAAATCTTGCTAAGGGATGCCTTATTGTGTTACCGGAGAAAAAAATCGTAATAATCCTTAGAAGCCAGAGTTTTTAAAATCTAAAAGGGATAGGTCTGTTAAGTCAGAAAAGAAATAGTGCATAGTTGTCTGGCTAGAACACATTGACTTGGCTAAGAAATTGGAGGAATCACAACATAAAGTGGAAGAAAAGGAAGAACAAAAATCTATTTTTGTCGAAAATGCTTTGAAAGATACAAAAGGAGAACGTCCATGGATTCATGATAGTGGGTGTTCCTCTTATATGACAGGATACTTAAAGCTATTGAAGAGTGTGAAAGACTTTAAAGAAGGAACAATGACATTTAGTAATGATGAATCTATGAGGATTAAAGGTGTTGGATCAACCATCATTTGAAAAGAAAAGACAAAATCCAAGAAAAAACTGCATTTTGATGGGATTAAACATAACCTGCTAAGTTCTTCACAACTTTTTGATGAGGGTAACAAAGTTATCTTCATAAAATATGGATTTTTTATGAAAAGTGAAAATGGTGGAAATATAGTTACAAGGGGCCAACATAAAAGAGGGAATTTGTTCCAAGTTGGTGAAGTCAGAACTCTTGTTACATGGGTGTGGTGGATGAAAATTAGTTATTTCATAATAGGAAAGGACATATGTTTTAGAGAAATATGTTCAAGTTATCAATGCGATATAGTGTCTGAGATATTCATGATTTATCAAGAAGAGACTGGTGCTGCACTATTTTTGAGAAAGGGAATTTTACAAACTCTATGCATAAGAGAGTTGAAATTCTCTCAAAAAGACCCTTGGAACTCACACACTCTCATATTTGTGGGCCAATGAGAAAGAAATCTACAAATGGTGATAATTTCTTCCTTACTTTCATTGAATACTTTACTCACATTACTTGTGTTATGTACATGAGACATAAGTCAAATGATCTGACAATGTTTAAGAGATTCAGGAGGAAATCAGAGAATGAATGTGAGTATTCAATGAAGAAGTTGAGAACTGATAATGGTGGTGAGTTTAAGAATGAAGTTTTTAAAAGTTATCTTGAGAATCATGGAATTCGTCATGAGTTCAGTTCACCATACACACCTCAACAAAATGAGGCTTTTGAAAGAAAGAATCAAAGTCTGGTGGAAATTGGGAGAACTATGTTACTTGAACATAGTCTTTCTCATTGTTATTGGATGAAAGTCATGAGAACTGATGTATATATTTAGAACTGATGTTTCTATAGGAAAAACTCAGATATGAATCCATACGAATTTTTCTATGGAAAAACTCCAAGTATGAAACACTTAAGCGTTTTTGGGAGTCCATGCATTATAAAGAAGAAAGGTGGAAACCTTGGAAAGTTTTAGAAAAGAGGAGACAATGAAATTTTTCTTGGTTATCCTCTACTAGAAAGAGGATATAGATGTATCAACAAAGAAATTGGAAAAATTATTCATTCTTTAGATGTAAAAGTTTTTGAAAATGTTGAGAAAGAAAAGCAGTCATATGCTGATGTGAAAGTTGAGCAGGATATAAAAGATTTTGTTAACGATTCTGATAATTCTGGAGACTGTGTTAATCCTACTCAAGAAGAGGAATCCGACCCCTTAATCTCGAGTGATGAGGATGAAGTTCGAGCAACTAATCCTAGTATGAGGAAACAAGTGGAGGCTCAGAACATTATTGGAGATCAACATTAGGGGGTTAAAATAAGAAGAACAATGAATGCTATAACACATACTTCTCTTTATTCGAAAGTTGAACCACATGATGTAAATGAAGCATTTGAGAATACAGAATGGGTTCAGGCTATGAACGAATAGCCTGATCAAATAGAGAAGAATGATACTTGGGAACTTGTACCCAATCTGGACAAAAATACCATTACTGGTGCAAAATGGGTTTTCTGGAACAAGCTGAATGAAGAATGTAAAGTAATACGAAACAAAGTAAGATTGGTTTGAAAAGGGTATTCACAAATTAAAGGCATTGATTTTCATGAAACCTTTTCTCAGGTGGAAAGATTGGAAACAATCATAATCTTTATTTCTATTTCTTCCTAATGAGGTTAAAAAATATTTCAAATGGATGTAAAATATACTTTATTCAATGGTGACCTTGATGAGGAAGTTTACATTGATCAACCTTGTGGATTTGTTATTGGGAAGAATGAAAGTTTTGTGCGCAGGTTGAAGAAGGCTTTATATGGGATAAAAAATGATCTGAGGGCATGGTATTCCAAATTAGATACTTTCTTGAGGAAGATGAATTTTAAGAAAGGTAGATTTGACAATAATCTTTACATCAAGGAGTGTCAAGAGTTTTCACTAATTGTAATTTTTTATGTAGATGACATTATCTTTGCTGATAATGATGAAAGATTGTGTGAGAGATTTTCTGAGGAGATAAAGAAGTTATTTGAGATGTCCATACTAAGATAAATGAAATACTTTCTTGGGATACAAATTTCACAGAAGAAGAATCACATTTTTCTGTCTCAAGAAAAGTATGCTAAGGAACTTTTGAAGAAGTTTGGCATGGAAAATTCAAAACCAGTGTCCACACAAATTTCAGTGGTAACCAAGTTGTCTAAAGATGGATAAGTAAAGAAAGTTGATCAGAAAGAGTTTCAAAAGCTGATTGGAAGTCTGTTATATTTGACTGCCTAAAGACCCGACATTGTCTATTCTGTTACTTTATGTGCAAGATTTTAGAGTGCTCCTAAGTAATCACATTTGATTACTGGAAAAAGAATTCTCAAATATATAAAAGACACAAATTTTTTTGGAATCAGGTATGATGGAACAAGAAATATTGATCTATTCGAATATTCAGATGGTGATTGGGAAGGAAGTGTTGATGATCTAAGATCCACATCTGGTGGAGTTTTCTTTCTGGGGAAAAGTTGTGTTAGTTGGAATACCAAGAAATAGAATTCAGTAACTCTTAGCACAACTAAAGCTGAGTATGTTGCTACTACTCAAGATGTAACTCGACTAATGTGGATGAAGACTCAGTTGGAAGATCTACTTGTTGAAGTAAATCTACCTTTGCTCTTGGATTGTGATAATCAAAGTGTAAACAATCTTACAAGGAATCCGATACAAAATTTTCATTCAAAAAATAGTGACATAAAGTACCAATTCATCAGAGAACAAGTGGAGAAGAATAAATTGAGGCTGGTGTACATTCCTACTTCTGAACAAGTTGCTGATATATTCACAAAACCTTTACTGAAGGAACCATTTGAAAAATTGAGGTTGAACATGGGTGTCCAACCTCCTTCTCATCAAGATTGAGGTACATGTTTCTATCCCCTATATCATATTACCTTTGGATAGTGTTTTCAAGGGGAATAATTTTCATAAATATATCCTTAGAGAATCATTCATAAAGGAGGAGTTGTGGGTAAGTTGTGAATTCATCATGTAAGTGTGTGAACTATTCTAACTGTTTGTTGGAATGGTTGCAAAATGGTTATAGAGTGTTTGTAGGAAATATTTTTTAATTTGTAGGAATGTCGATGACAGATGAGGAGGAAAGATGATGTGATGTCATTTTATAGTCACTAATTTTGGAAAACATGGTCTTTCTATAAATAGTTATTATTTCCTATAATGAGTTAGATCATGTAGGCTTAGAATTGTTGATAAGTGACTCATTTCTCAAGGTTTCAAAGTTCAGTGGTTTATGAATCTAGGTTGACAAAAAAATCCAAAGGGGGATATTGTTGATACCAAGTTGGCTGATGAAGTTGTTGGATTAATGAAGTATTGTCTTTTTTTGTCAAGAAAGTTTGAGAATAAATGAAATCACTTCACTTTGTATAAGTGGGTGAGAAAAGACATGAAAGTTAGAATACTTTCCACGGAAATCTAAAGATGATTTATTGGTCTATATTTCACAAATATCATAAGTTGGTTGGAGTGCTTATGATGAAAGCTTTATAAAGTAAAGGGGGATAAATGATTTAGCCAATCAACATGGTTGGTCTTGTAGAAGTAGGCATCTAAGGTGGTGCAGTTTCTCAGTGTCTGCCAAATCTTTGGGGTCCAAAATTTGGAGTTGGGCTAACATCGTGAAAAATGGATTTTCATGAAGAGCATATCAAAATATGGAAAAGGCATGAATTTCATGAATATGGTTTTCATGAAGTGTATTTTGCGAAGACATGAAGAAAGTTGATAGTTTTCTTCACAATTACAATGAGCTTCGTGAATGGAAGAGGTGAAGATCTTCGTAAGAAAGCTTTGCGGTGAAAAGGAAGAAGTAGCAACGCGGTGGCATGAAGGAAGAAAGAGCATCATTCTGGCACAAAGGAAGAAAGATCATCACGATGGTGTAAAGGATTTTATAGAATGCTTTGTGATTATGACGAGCTTCATGAATCCAGAAAATAGCCATGGTGCTTCGTGAAATTGAGTGAATTTTGGCGGAAATTTTGGAGCTCTACGATTTGATGCTGATGTGGACTTGAGGTGGATGTAAGGTTCTATAGTCGGTGGGAAAATCCTATAAATATGCCCCTACCCCCTCTAGATAAGTAGAGTGACTTAATGATAATTTTAGAGCTCTTGAATTGTGAAGAAGGTTCACGGAGGAAGCGAGCTCTGCGAAGGCAGTAAGCTCCACAAAGAAAAGGAGCTTCAAGGAGAGCCGTTGAGCTTTCTAAAACAAGAACTTCACAAAGACCAATATATGATCTGAAAAATAGTGAGATTCGTGATCTAGTGAGCTTTGCGAACTAGAGTGCTCCGCAAAGCAGGGAGCTTCGCGAAGGAGCTCCGCGAGCTAAAGATTTGAGTACCCAAATTAAGTGAGAGGTGATTTCAAGCGAATCAAGATATGACTGGGGTATAGGACTAAGTATCATTATGATGTCCAAGTAGTTCCTATCAGCTTTTGGATAGGAAAGAGAATATTTTTTTCCAAAGATCAGATTTTTGAATGGTAGTCAAGAAGCACAGAGATATCGCTTTACCCTATTTGTGCTAAGAGGGTGCACATATACTTGATGATTATCTCCAAAGTACTACATGAGTGAAAGGGAATATACTACTTGTTGTATTTCACATAAAAGGATTGTTTTCTATTGGATTGTGTGGTACTGGATTATTTTTTACCATACCAAGGACGTAGCTACTCTTATTGAGTAGTGAACCTTGTAAATATTGTGATCCCATGGTTGTGTGTGTTCAGTAGGGAAATAACTATTTAATAGGAGGCGAAGGTTATTTCAATAAGAGGAATCATAAAAGAAAAAGATATCACTGATTCACCCCTCCCCCTCTTAGTGATACTTGGATCCTGACTGAGTAACTTCAATTGGTATCAGAGCGGCATGTTACATTCATTTATTCTTTGCTGATTTTTTGAAGAGAAGTTTTGATGGGGAATCTGAACTATATGAATAGTATAGGGATTCTGATATTTTATGAAAAAATTATCATATTTGGAAAGATATAATGATGTATTATCTTATGTCTCTTGGATATGATGTTCTTGAAACTACAAAATATGGATTTCTGGCTATTGATGACAATATTTTCTACTCCTATAGATAAGAAGAATATTAAGAATGATGGAAGAGATAAAAATTCATAACTCTCATCTCTTTATGAGATTTAATTTTTAAGGGTGAAAGGTGTTGATACTACCAAAGGAATCTTGTAGAAATTGAAAAACATCTATGAAGGAAATACAAAAGTGAAGAAAGAAAAACTTCTGATCTGGATGTTGAAGTACGAAGACTTAAAGATGGGTGAGCATGAATCAGTTGAGGACTTATTTACCAGGATAAATGATATTGTCAGTATAATCAGATGTCTTGGTGAAAAGTTGGACGATTCTACAATTGTTCAAAAGATCTTTGGAATTATTTCTAACAAATTTGATGCAAAAGTTTCATCACTTGAAGATAGAGATCCTGAAATGTTATCGCTGGATGATTTGAATAGCACTATCATCACTTATGAAATGAGAAGGGAGAAGAATATAAAGAGCAATGGAAAAGCTGATAGAGAAATGTCTTTCAGGGCTATAAATAAAGAGAAGTCAAATAAAATTCACATTGAAGATGAAGCTGGTGAATCCAACTTTGAAAATGAGGTATGTCAAAATTTTAATGAAATATTGTCCTTGCTTTCTAAAAATGTGAAAAGAGGAACAAGGAAATACAAAGGGAAACTCCCTTTGAAATGTTTTGAATGTAGAGCTACTGGCCACTTTACAGCTAATTTCCCTCAAAAAGGGAAAGATGGAGATAGTGATGAAGAAGACAAAAGAACAAGAAGGTCATGAAAGAAACAGGATGGAAAAGATAAATATTTTGGAAGAGGTAAGGACAAAAAGTTCTTCAAATAAAAAAGAAGAAGATTTTTGTCAAAAAATGAAGAAGATGATGATAGAGAGACTGAGTCTGAAAAATATATTATGGAGAAAGCTAGAGAGAGTACCTTTTTTGAAGTAGTGAATAATGATGATTATGAGAGTAGTAGTACTGAAGAAGAAGAAACTCAACTTGAATAGTATCTAAAAGAAGAGATGAAGGAATGTTTGAGAAAGATCAGAAGGCTTGAAAAGGAAAACAAGAAATTGACAAATGAAAACTCTTCATCAAATGACCAAGAATGTTTTCCTGACAAGAAAGAAAAATTTGAAAAGGAGATTGATGATCTGAAAAATTCTCTTGAGAGTGAAAAGAATCGTAATGATCATCTGGAAGTAGATCTGAAGGAAAAAGAAGACGAGTTGGAACTTGTCCAACATAAACTCTCTAAAGATGAGGAAATGAAAACAAGGTTAAAAAACTCTATTACAGAAGTTGGTGAATGTTCTACTAAAAATGATCCTAATAAGGATCAACAAAATTTACCTTAAAAGGTTGAAAAGAAATATGTAATGGATACTGATAAGAGAAAAGTTGGAAAGGATACACATGTGCTCAAAGTTAGAAATACTTAAAAATCACAAGAATCTATAAATCTTGAGTCTAGAAAGATGTCTACCACTTCTGGTTCCAATAAGAATGAACAGAAATATGACCTGATGAAGAAAGTTACAATTGAAAATATAAAGGCTGATGGATAACAAAATTCTAGTAAGAATATTTTTGAGAAGAATGTTCACAACTCCATTCAGTATGGAATTTTATGAGGAAAATATTCATTCTATGGCTATTTCTGGTATTGTGGTGGATTTTAACACATGGATAATATGTGTTGGTTTAACCAACAACATTATAACTATTTCACAAGTTTTTAAAGACAAGGATTCAGGGGGAGTCAATCCTTTAAAAAGAGGAAATCTCTAAATAAATTTAAGAAGACATCTGAGAAGGTTGGTGTGAAAGTTGATAATAGGTTCCAACCACTAGAAAGTAGTAGTGAAAGATGTGATCGACCTGGAAATATTACTAAGGGATGACTTATTGTGTTACCATAGAAACAAAAGTTTCTTAATAATCCTCAAAAGCCAGAGTTTTTAAAAGCTAAAATGGATAGGTCTGCTAAGTCTAAAAAGAAAGAGTACATGGTTGTCTGGCTAGAACACATTGATTTGGCTAGAAAATTGGAGGAAGCACAACAAAAAGTGGAATAAAAGGAAGAAAAAAAGGATCTTGTTGTCAAAACTGCTTTGAAAGCTACAAAAGGATAAGGTCTATGGATTCTTAATAGTGGGTGTTCCTATCATATGAAAAGAGACTTAAAGCTACTGAAGAGTTTGAAAGACTTTAAAGAAGGAACAATGACATTTGGTAATGATGAATCTCTGAGGATTAAAGGTCTTGGATCAGCCATCATTAGAAAGGAAAATATTAAATCTAGGTAAACACTATATTTAGATGGGATGAAACATAACCTGCTAAGTGTGTCACAACTCTGTGATGATGTTAACAAATTTATCTTCAGAAAAGATGGTTTTTTTTTGAAAAGTGAAAATGATGGAAATATAGTTACAAGAGGCCAACGTACAAGAGGGGATTTGTTAAAAGTTGGTGAAGTACAGAACTCTTGTTACATGGGTGTGGTGGATGAAAATCATTTATGACATAAAATCTTGGGATATATGTGTCAGAGAAATATGTGCAAGTTATTTAAGTGAGATAGTGTCTGAGATATGCCTGATTTATCGAGAAGAAGAGATTGGTGTTGCACTATTTGTGAGAAAGGGAATATTACACACTCTATGCATAAGAGAGTTTAAATTATCTCAAAAAGACCCATGGAACTCTTACACTATGATATTATTGGACCAATGAGCAATAAATCTACAAATGGAGATAAGTACTTCATTACTTTCATTGATGACTTTACTCACATTACTTGTGTTATGTACATGAGACATAATTCAGATGATCTGACAATGTTTAAGAGTTTCAAGAGGAAATTAGAGAAGTAATGTGAGTATTCAGAGAAGAAGTTGAGAACTGATAATGGTGGTGAGTATAATAATTAAGAGTTTGAAAGTTATCTTGAAAATCATGGAATTCGGCATGAGTTTAGTTCACCATACACACATCAAAAAAATGGGGTTGCTAAAAGAAATAATCAAAGTCTGGTGGAAATGGGGAGAACTATGTTACTTGAACATAGTATTTCTAATTATTATTGGAGGAAATTCATGAGAACTACTGTGTATATTCAGAACCAATGTTTCTATAGTCCAAACTCAAATATTACTCCACACTAAATGTTCTATGCAAAAACTCCAAGTCTGAAACACTTAAGCGTTTTTGGGAGTCCATGCATTATAAAGAAGAAAGGTAGAAACCTTGGAAAGTTTGAACAAAGAAGAGATGATGGAATTTTTCTTAGCTATGTTCTAGAAGGAAGAGGATATAGATGTATCAACAAAGAAACATGAATAATTATTGATTCTTCAGATGTAAAAGTTTTTGAAAATGTTGAGAAAGAAAAGCAGTCATATGCTGATGTGGAAGTTGAGAAGGATAAAGAATATTTTGTTAACGATTATGATAATGCTATAGACTATGTTAATCCTACTCAAGAAGAGGAATCCTACTCCACAATATTGAGTGATGAGGATGAAGTTGGAACAACTAATCCTAGGCCAAGGAAACAAGTATAGGCTTAGAACATTATTGGAGATCAACATAAGAGGGTTCAAATAAGAAGAACAATGAATGCTATAACACATACTTCTATTTATTTGAAATTTGAACCAAATGATGTAAATGAAGCATTTGAGCATCCAGAATGGGTTTAGGATATGAATGAAGAGCTTGATAATATAGAGAAGAATGATACTTGGGAACTTGTACCCAAGCCGGATAACAAGAACATTAGTGGTACAAAATGGGTTTTCTGAAACAAGATGAATGAAGTAGGTAAAGTAATAATAAACAAAGAAATATTGGTTTGAAAAGGGTATTGAAAAATTGAAGGCATTGATTTTGACGAAACCTTTTCCCCAGTGGAAATATTGGAAACAATCTGAATCTTTCTTTCTATTTCTACACAATGAGGTTATAAAATCTTTCAAATGGATATAAAATCAACATTCTTGAATGGTGACATTGACGAGGAAGTTTACATTGATCAAAATTGTGGATTTTTTATGGGGAAGAATGAAATTTATGTGTGAAGGTTGAAGAATTATTTGTATGGGTTAAAATAGGCTATGAGGGCATGTTTTTCTAAATTAGATACTTTCTTGAGTAAGATAGATTTTAATAAAGGTAGAGTTTTCGACAATCTTTACATCAAGGAGTGTTAGGAGTTTTCACTGATCCTAATTCTTTCTATCGATGACATTATCTTTGCTGGGAATGATGAAAGATCATGCGAGAGATTTTTTTGAGGATATGAATAAGTTATTTGAGATTTCCATACTGAGATAAATAAAATAATTTCTTGGGCTACAAATTTCACAGAAGAAGAATAACGTTTTTCTATCTCAAGAAAAGTATGCTAAGGAACTTCTGAAGAAGTTTGGAATGGAAAATTCAAATCTAGTTTCCACACCAATTTCAGTGGGAACCAAGTTGTCTAAATATGGAGAAGGCAAGGAAGTTGATTAGAAAGAGTTTCAAAAGCTGATTAAAAGTCTGTTATATTTGACTTCCTCAAGACCCGACATCATCTATGCTGTTACTTTATGTGAAAGATTTCAGAGTGCTCCTAAAGAATCACATTTGGGTAGTGTTTTCAAGGGTAAGAATTGTCATAATTCTATCCTTATGGAAACATTCATAAAGGGGGAGTTGTGGGTAAGCTATGAATTCAGAATTTAAGTGTGTGAACTATTATAACTGTTTGTTGGAATGGTTAAAGAATGGTTTTAGAGTGTTTGTAGGAAACATTTTTTTATTTGCAGGAATGTTGATGAAGGCTGAGGAGGAAATATGATGTTATGTCATTTCATAGTCACTACTTTTGGACAACACAATCTTATTGTCAATAATTCTTGTTTCCTACAATGAGTTAGATCACGTAATCTTAGAATTATTGATAAGTGAAACATTGCTCTAGTTTTCAAAGTTTAGTGGTTTATGAATCTTGGTTGAAGAAAAATACAAAGGGCGAGATTGTTGGGACCAAGTTGGCTGATGAAGTTGTTGGACGAACGAAGTATTGTATTTTTTTGTCAAGAAAGTTTATGAAGAAAGGAAATAACTTCACTTTGTATAAGTGGGTGAGGAAAGAAAAAAAAGTTACAATACTTTCCATGGAAATATGAAGATTATTTTCTAGTCTGTATTTCACAAATATCATAAGTTTGTTAGAGATATTATGATGAAATATTTATGAATGAAAGGGGGAGAAATGATACCGCCAATCATCCTGGTTGGTCTTACAGAAGTAGGTGTCTAAGGTGTTGTAGTTTTCCAGTGTTTGCCAAATTTTTGGGGTCCAAAATTTAGAGTTGGGATTTCATCGTGAAAAGTGGATTTTCTTGAAGAGCATATAAAAATATGGAAAAGTCATGAATTTCGCGAAGATGGGATTCATGAAGTGTATTTCATGAAGACATGAAGAAATTTTATTGTGTTCTTCATGATTACAACGAGATTCATGAATGGTATAGGTGAAGATATTCACAAGAAAGATTTGTGGCGCAAAGGAAGATGGAGAAACGCAGTTATGTGAAGAAATATAGATCATCACGGTGGCTCAAAGGAAGAAATAACATCATGGTAGCGTAAAGGATTTGACGGAATGCTTCACAATTACGATGAGATTCGCGAATCTGGAAAATAACCATGGTGTTTTGCGAAACAGAGTGAATTTCAGTGGAAATTTTGGAGCTCCGTGATTTGATGTTGACGTGTTGCTGAGGTGGATGACATTTTATAGGGTCAGTGTGAAAATCCTATAAATAGGCCCCTACCCCCTCGAGAGAAGTAGTGATACTTAACGATAATTTTAGAGCTCTCGAATTGGAAAGAAGGTTCATGGAGGTACCGAGCTCTGCGAAGGTAGTAATCTCCATGAAGGAAATGAGATTCATGACGAGTCATTGAGATTTGTGAAACAAGAAATTTGAAAAGACCAATCCTTGATCCGCAAAATAGTGACCTCTATGATCTAGTGAGATTTGAAAAATATGGAGCTTTAGGAACTAGAGTGCTTCGGGAAGCTGGGAGCTTTGTGAAGGAGCTTCGTTAAGGAGCTCTACGAGTTGAAGATTTGATTACCCAAATTAAATGAGAAGTTCTTTCAAGCGAATCGAGATATGACTGGGGTATAGAACTAAGTATTATTACTAAGTCCAAGTAGTTCCTATTAGCTTCTGGATAGGAAAGGTAAGAGTTGTTTTCAATGATCAGATTTGTGAATGGTTGTCAAGAAGCACATATATATTTCTTTACTATATTTGTGCTAAGAGGGTGCACATATACTTGAGGATTATCTCCCAAGTACTACACGAGTGAAAGGGAATATCCTACTTGTTATATTCCACATCAAAGTATTATTTTCTAGTGGATTGTGTGGTACTGAATTATTTTCATACCATATTAAGGACGTAGCTACTCTTTTTGTGTAGTAAACCTTGTAAATCTTGTGTTACTTTGGTTGTGTGTGTTCAGAAGGGAAATAACTCTTTAAGAGGAGGTGAAGGTTATTTCAATAAGGGGAAACATAAAAGAAAAATATATCACTGATTCACCCCCTCCCTCTCCCAGTTATACTCGAATCCTGACTGGGTAACTTTAAAAACCTCTTGGAGATGATAGATAGACAAACCTATATTCTTGATCACATATTTCAAAGATGTCCCTGAATATTAATGGATGTAGAAGATAGTGATAGTCATCACATCTTTATGTTCACAATAAAGTATATCCATATCCTCTCTTCCCCCAATGTTAAAGAATCCTATCATAATATCCTGATAATTAATCAAGAGTAGGAAAACATCCTTGCTACCCCTCATCTCTAAGAGGAGTGATGACATGACTTGGCGACTAATAAAAGGTGGGAATATAATCCCACCCAATATAAAGGGAACCATCAACATATTCTAGTAAGGAATTAGGTATATGTCTATATTCCCACCCAACACTATGGAAATAATCATTTAGCTCCACCAATGACACACGATTCACCCTATAAAACTCTCTTACAAAGAATTCACTAAGCCACCCTAAAGAGACCATAAAAAATGAGATCTCTCAAAAACAATATGGTTTCCCCAAATTAGGATCACATTCTAATATTGATCAACATTGGCATCCTTGAGTCCCTATAATACCTATCCATGGTAGATTGAGAGTTTTTCAACTCCACCTCAGAAGGTGGGATCAACTTACACTATAGAGGCCTTCTTCATGATAATTTTAATCATTAGTCTTGGTGGTCTACTACAGAATACAAAAAAGTACCCCCTTAATAAAAATACTATGATGAAGACCTCATATTAGGAGATGATTGAAGGATCTCAGTTGTCTATTTCCACAACCTCAACAACCACTCATTGTACCTCACTTGCATCAATAAAACTAGATACTTTACTTTCTGATAAAGTGAAAACAAGTATCCAAGGTGACAATATTAGGTATAATTAGTTTCCTCATAAGATAATGAATATGTATTGGTCATATGGAATGAAATAGCTGAGTATACCCTCTCAACTATGTTATGGACCATTTCAACCTCCAATATAACATCTTGGAGGTGTTAACGGTAAAATGTATACCCTAACAATATCAGAACTTTTGGGAATACCTTCATTAGGTGAAGGATAAGAAAATCACTTATCAAGGATATAATTACCATATCTATTTAGTAAACCAAATCTGCTATCTAATAAACTTTTCTACGTCCTCTATGGGTCAAAAAATGAGACTATAGAAATGTTGTGAGAAGTTACAGTGTTCTTATTTATACAATTTAATGGAATTTTCTAATATAATTACCAGAAACCCTTTT
The DNA here is from genome assembly GCA_963277665.1 of Viscum album. Lineage (NCBI taxonomy): Eukaryota > Viridiplantae > Streptophyta > Magnoliopsida > Santalales > Viscaceae > Viscum > Viscum album. The sequence continues at coordinate 325,984,097 of OY728127.1, forward strand.
AATGTGAACAAATGGGGATGAAAATATTATAATTAATTATACATCACTCTATCCATCGGTTAGTAGAGTCAACTAAATAATTCTTAGTGGAATGTCATTACTATAGGATAGGTCATAGGTCAAATAAAATGTTCGTGATAATTGTTCCATATGAAAAAAAGTCCCACCTATAATATGAAAAAATGACACGAACAAAGGGAGTAAGCCCCTGGGAAAATACTATTCCAAGCTTCCAAAATAGTCACATGAGAATGTAATCTAAAAAAGGCGAGTCCTTAAACCATGTGTCAACTCGTAGTTAAAATCTATTCATGTTTTGAACTAGTATCACACCTAGCCCACACCTGAGTAAAACTATGAAAAATTAAGAAGATTTACTTTATATCTAATTAGATATCCATTCAAGATAAACCCTAACATATAGGGTTGGGGGAATTTTTACCACATCCACCACCCCCAGTATCATCAAACCCTCAACAATTTTGGGATGTGCTGGTAGTGGAACTAAGGAAACCTCATACCATAGGTCTGGGGGAATTTTTACAATCATTACCAGACCTAGTATAATCAAATAATCAACGAGTTTAGTATGTTCTAGTGATGAAACCAAGAAGACCCCATCCCTCAAGGATAGTGTCATTTTTACCATCTCTTATAAGGAGGATGGTCTTTTCTTGATTGGGAAGTGATCCCTAGTTAGTACCCCCCTCATTCCCATCGATACATTACACACCTTTATCATATGGTTCATTCTTCATAAAAACAACTAGGGACTCACTTAGGATCATTATCCATAGATCATTATGGGAGAAATCATTATGTAAAATTCTAACTCCTAAAAAGGTTGTAACATAAAGTAGTCTACTAAGAGATGATGCATAAAGAAGAACCATGATGTGTACTTTTAGGATACTAGGAATGAGGTGTCACTCTATCAATCAGATGATGATAAAGTGATTCCCATTACTATGTATTAATCGATGAATTTTATCAATTTAAATATAGAATAAATTCAATCCAATACCTGGATGATAATGCATGTGATAAAAAAAATAGTTTTCCAAGATTTTGTTTTTAGTGAAACACATAAAAAATTCATGTACACCAGAAATCATAGGAAGGCTCAGAACATGGAACACCTGAATGATCAATTTTCACCCCCTCAATTTTATTCTACTTGGGATAATGTAAAAGGTGAGTTTTTGTGACACTTTCCATATATTGATGTCAATGTTTTCTCCACAGAAGAAAAAATAGCACATCATGAGGGTGAAATCAACCATATAAAGTTACTAAATGATAAGATACTCATATGTAATATCCTTGATGAGTAAAACCTATAATTGGAAGAAATAAATAGCAGAGTTTGAGCACCAAGTTGGATATAAATCTTGAAAACCAATGTTCTTGAACCTAGTGACCAAGGAAGATCAAGATTTTCCTCCACTATGAGAGCACACTCCCCTATTTCGAGAAATTAACCAATGAGTCAACAAGTGATATATGTAGAGTAGATAAACTAGAATTCACTCACCACTCACATTCATGGTTCAACTCAAACAATGTTGCCTCTAAAATTCCTTAGTTACATTGAGTCCCTCTCTACTCAAATGGAATCTCTATAAGGGAAAAATACCCTAATTTGGCATGAAAGGAAACCATATCTTGAATGGGTGGATTCCACTCCCACTCATACCAACTTTGTAAATATTGTTTATCCAATATTTGTTGGCATAGAAGATCCAAAGTAAAACCTATCACATTTTGTGTCCTGGTGTGGCCCCATGATGGATCCACTCGACTATGGAGAGGCATCCAAACTAAAGTGATTTGTACATAATCTAGTAGTAATAACCTTTTTTTTGGTATAGTAGATTACCATATAGATTCATCACCACCCGAGAAGACCGTTTTTTTTCAATTCCTCTAACAATTCAACTCTATTATAAGGAATACGAAGATTTTTGAACCCAAGAATTTCAAGTAGTGTGAAAATGGGCGGGTCTTCAACTTCATCTCTAGTTAGAAACTCTTGACTCACACACTCACCATTCATCTCCCATAGGATTAACTGCTAGATATATAAACAATGAATATCCATAAATATCTATAGACACTTTTGATCCTAATAAAGTATCTAGGAGGGATTTGTGAGTTTTTAGATACAATACAATGATTAGAGGATTCAATTTCGAAAACTAAGATCAATTCTTAACATGTGAATAATTCTCAAGAAAATAAGAATAGTAATGTAGATACTTTTACTTTCAAACTTAGTCCAGCACTAGAAACCATTGAAATACCATGAAAAACTCCATATTTCTCGATTCCTTCTATAGATAAATAACAATAGGAAAATAATATTTATCTATAGGTAAAGAAAGATCATGATCACCCACAATACAAGGACCGAAGAAATAAAACCTTCTAATTTAAAAAAGATTAGGTCCCAGGTTACTTTATCATGAACATGGAAGATAATATTCTCAAGATTCCTAAGTCCCATAAGACTTATGAATATGAGATTAGTGTTCACCCATACTATTTCTATTTTCACTATATATTGGGCCATACCAACTTAGTCTAATTTTTCATTAAGTATATCCTTTTCAAAATATTCAATTATGGATTGGTGAATTTGTTAAAACCTACAATATAAGTGACATATGTTTCTACTATCCAATCACTGGAAGAATAAGTAAATTAGTAGGGATTTCTATCCATATGTGAATGAATGTTCCAAAATGGTTGACTTGGAAGATATTTGATCTTGGATGTCCCATTATCAAGGAACAACTTAGTCAACCACTTGTGGCCCTATCTCCTGTTGCATAATCTAAATTATCATACTAGAATCCATCCTATGGAGGTAGGTTTAACCATTATAAGAAAAACAGTGAATAAGAAAAGGAAGTGTGAATGACTCCCAAATCTATCTAGACCCTCATGGGTTTTCTGCCCCCATCACTCAGAGCATAGGAACCACCCCACCAAACAGAATCCTATTATGATGAAGAATTATTATTTGGATTTGTTAATGTTATTCACTTGTAAGATCCCATATCCAATGAAGAATATAATAACGAACCCGAGTTCTCAACACATAACTCTGGTACTGGAGGAATAGATTGTAAAATTCTAGGTAATAAAGGAATATGTAATCACAACTGAGCTCAACACCCTAACAACATACACTCTGAAGCTATATGTGTGGCCAAAATACATGGGAAAGAACTTCAATGATCCCAATAGGAATCAAACTATTTCTATGAATCCTTCAGGTCCCATTCAAATGAAATCATCCTAGAATATCAATAGGCATGTGTATAATTATCGACCAACCCAAATGCATGGGAGGAATGTATAGTGCTAACACATCAATGAAAAACATTCCCTAAGGATTGGTCCATTCATAAGGATCATATACACCAAATACCGCATCCCTAAAGCCTTGGACCAAGGAGCAATCCCATTTTATGATGCATCAAACTCTGACATAAAATTATTAAATCTTGAAGTAATAAGCTGCTACCCCTGGAAAATTGTCAATCCTAGATGCACTTAACTTCTCAAAAGAGCATATGGAAGTAATTATGGAGGCTCTTAAGATCCCTCAAGAGTTCAAGGATAATGTTTCCATGATCAAGGACTCTTATGAGACTACCCTAGAAGAATTTCATGTGGAAAAATCATTCATATATTAGGACCCTGATTCCACTATCTAGGGACATATCAGACCCTTTTACAACTCAAGAAAGCATGATAAGGTCAAAATTCATCTGGCCCGGATTGAAAATGACTCTGGGATTAATATTTTCCCAGTACAAACACTCTGATGATTGTGTTATAGTGAACCTGACTTGTCTCCATAAAAATTGAATATTCAAGGGTATGAAAAAGTGTGAATAAAAACCCATTTGAAGGATACATATTAAATTACATTTTAGAGATATTGTATATGACTTTGACCTTATGGTAATTTAGTAGGACACCACATTCAGTGTTCTATTTGGAAGATCTTGGCTTCATATCAACACAATGGTAAAATCATCATTCCATTAATGACTAAATCACCCTATAAATGAAAGGGTTAGAGTATTATGTGGAAAAGATTCCCCATTTGACTATTTTGAGTCCTAATATGTTGAATCATGTTTATATTATAATGAATCAAAGAAACTGATGATATAAGGTGACACATTGGTCACTTCACCCAATGATTTCATAATTTCCCCAATAAACCCCTAGAGATTAATTTGTGAATATTATGTACTACCCATCAATATGATAGAGTCAACAAATCATTATATAGGGATAAACTATAGTAAAATGTTTTCAGAATACCATGTTTGCATGATAACAACCATTTCAGATAATATAATCCTACTAGAAGGTAACTTGGTTTTACCTAGGGAAATAAATAGTATAGAGGATAATGAATTAAAAAATTTCCCTCTCTTTATTCTATAATACTTAGGAGAACCTTACCTCACTAACTGTATAAGAAAATTCTCCCACATCATCAGTGGAAATCAAAAATACCCTTATAACACATCACGAGTTCCATAATTCTGGAACTACTTCTACCACAGATGATAGTTGAGGAGGAGGGGATGTCTATAATATATTTGAAAATTATGCTCATAAATTAATATGTTCTATACCTAATTATGCCTCCCTATCATTCATATAAGATGAAAATTCCCCTATATTATCTCCTAGTCTAGAAAACAAAATTTCATTTCCCACTTCAACTAATATTGAGATAGAGCCATAGGATGAGGAGGAATTTAGAGATATCAGTACAACATTTGAAGAGGGTGTCTTTACCATGATCGATGAGCTCAGACAAGTAAATATAGGTATATAAAAGGATATGTGACCTGCTTTCATTAGTGCCACCATTTATCATAAATAGAAGGAAGTGTATATCTATTTATTGAAATAGTATCATTATTGTTTCACCTATGATTACAAGTAGATTCATGGCTAAGATAGTGATGTGACACCCATAATTTTGGTATGTGAGATAATCACTATGGTTTTAAGTAGGTATCTAGGAAGATTTATCTATCCTATAATTCCAAGTTCAATGAAAAAGTTGATAATAATATTAAATAAAAATTCATATGGGATGTTTAGTAACTAAAACGGATGAAAAAAATCATCCCTGTTATGAAAAGGAATAGGAAGATTAGGATTTTTGTGACACCCCAGACCCACACTCCCAAACCTATAGACATAAACACATCCTTTACATACTGGATTCAATACCAACTGTAGATTCCCAGACATGACTATTCCATAATTAGATGGAAAAATCAAATATCTAATTATATATATTCCCAAGACCTTTCAAGTTTATATATTTAAATAATTAAGGAAAAACATAAAATAAAAAATCCCATGTCTTTCTCAACTAATGGAAATTTTTATTACTATATAATAAACTAGTTTATCCATAAAAAATCTTCAAGATATCCCCTAAAATTATCTACAAAATATATGCTCTTAGGCATATCATGTGTAAAAATTTTCTTCATATCCTAGGGAAATGGAAAAATAAAAAGGGTTGATCTCAAATTCTTATTAAGGGAAAACATAAAACTGAGGTAATAAGGGCATAAACATGGGATAAATATTATGGTGGGAAGAAGTAAACAACCTAAATCCATAAAAAAATGAAATCGAGGGCATTAAATATCCATGAAAATAAATGAAAACATAGATATCAATAATACTTATCTCATACTAATGGAATTCATAATTTTGGACATAAAAAATATACTATCAAGGCCTTGTACCAAGATACTATCCTATTATGGGAATATGTATACACCAAAACCCAAACTATTTCATCTCATGTGACTGGTTGATGGATCATGAGACTATATAATTCTAGGCCCTAACTATCACCTGATTAAGTCCAATTCATTTACTATAAGAGTCAATAAGACCTTTCATACTATTACATAAGGAACCTTTGGATGAATAAAAACATGTCCATCCATATAATAAATAATGCATAATATCAATACATTATCAACCTTTGTAATCATTTAATAATTTACCATAATGTCAATACTATTACCCATGTTAACAAAATGGATAAAATCATCATAAAACATCAAGTGAAATAAGTTGGATGGTCAATAAATACATAGTCAACTATCAAATAATTATCTATATTGGAATTACAACTTATGGAACACCAATACTTCTCCCCACCTCAATAGGAAAACATTCTTTCTAGGAGAACATCATCCAATCTGAATCTTATAAAATGTGATGTTCACACCATATAGATCAATGAGTATATGAATAATATAATAATTTAATAAAATTTTGATAAGACATATATTTAATGAATGTGAATGGTTTCAAAAGAACATAACCCTAGTGTAATAATGAAAATATCAAAGGATGATGACATAGATGAAAAAAATCATTGAAAAAGAATACTTGAATGATACCAACCAAAAAGGGATCATGAATTTGTTTTTTTGGTATCATGAGTTCATTAAACCAAAATATAAATATATATTAGATTATAAATAGTGAAACATAAACCTTATCATGGTAAATAATTTTTAAAAATAAAAGGTAAATGGAATTGAAAACTTAAAAGATATTTTAGAAAACATTTTTAACATTAATGTCAAAAAAGAAGTTATGAGTCACATTAAAAAGTATTTTTTTAAAGGTGAAGTGAAAAATATTTGAAAAAAATTTATTTTAAAGATAATATTCAAAAACAAGTACTTTAAATGATGTAAGGTTTATCTTGGAGAAATTTGGAAAGGAAGACAAAACATATGACAATTAAAGGAAAATCCATTTATATTATTCCAAAATACCTTTGTTCGGAACTCAAATTATAAGAAGAGTAAGAAAAAAATTCATTCATATTAAAATTTATTTTTCACAAATAGAATTATAAAATAACATATAATAAATTAATTTGTTTGGAGACACCAAGAATTAAAAATAAAATCTCAATATGAAACAACAAAACTCAAGGAAAATAGATTTTATTTTATAATATCCCTTTTAGAAAACATATTATATGAAGCATGAAGAATTTGAAAAGGGTTTTATGGGGTAAAAATTTAAAAAATGGGATAATAACACATAATAAGGCCAAGGAAATAATTTACCAAACTTATATGAAATATGTTCAAGTGAATGATCATAAATCAATGAATGAAAATTGAGTTACCAAAAATTTTTACAACTCGGGCAACACTTGAGTCAAAATAAATTTGAAGAAAATAGATAGTTTTGGTGGAGTTTATATCTTTAATTATAATGAAATAAATTGTAGAACACTCATGGGATAATAAATCAATTAAAAACCATAAAAAGTAAATATGGTGTATAACATATAACTTGTCTCAAAGAATTAGAATTGAGACCAAGAAAACCCTTGCTGCTTGAGTAACATTTTAATCAAAACCCATTAAAAGAGAGGGATTGTAATTGTAATTAAAATAACATAAATAAAATATATTTCATGATATGATATCTCAAATAGGTATTATATACACCAAATAAGTGAAATTTGGTTCTTAATTCCAAAAATGTCTCAATGAGAGTAATTTGAGTTGAAAACCCTTACCTCAGTCCCAATCAATTATACACCTTCCCTAAATGCCATGATTAATTAAATTAATTTCATTAAATAGATAACCAAGAACCTTATTGATAAATATAACCATTTATACTAATCATTTATAAGCATTATATATATATATTAGCTAGTTTTTACATATTTTTAACATCATGTGTAAATAATCTTTATCACTTTGAGAATGTTTTATAAAAGTCATGTCGTTATCTTTTATTTTCCCAAATTACACCAATATTATAACATCTAAGTAACTATAATAGATGTTACAAGATATTTTATATATCTAAAATTTCATTTTTGGTTATAAAACACGAAGATTGAATTAGAGATGATCATGTTTTGGTGATTCTTAATGAACACAAGTTGTCTTTATCAATTAACGAGTTAAATGTTGATATAACCTTTCTAGAAACAAAAAAAATTATTTACATATTTATATTATATTATAATATTAATTAAGTTCATATAGTAACTATTGACATAAATTTATAGTATTGTTCAAGAAGGTAGTTAAACCGATATAAACATGAACCTACCATGATTAATTGATTATAATGAGACAATTTACTTTAAATATTATTATTATAGAAGAATAATGATATTATTTAGTGTTTAATAGTGTGATATATATGAATTTTATTTAATTATAAATAGAATATAATTTATATAAAGTCATTACTTATAAAATATTTCATTTTCCTTTTAGTTTGTTTGTTTTAAATGATTGAATTAATGATAATCATTTATTGATCATATCATTAAATTTTTGTACAATTATTCATACGAAAACCTAAATTATTTCATAAAAATAGTATTTAATCATTAAAATATTCAATCAACCATAAATTACATATGGGGATTAAAAATGAATTTCATAGTTCATGGCGGCGATAGTCCACTTGTCTGCAGGAACCGTGATATTGTTTTTATTAATGGGTGAGATATATGAAGATAAAATGATAATAACCTTAATATAGTAAAATTAAAGTATATAATTGATAATAATTTCATAATATTAGTTTCTATAGAATAAATTTGACTGAATATAATCAATAATAAAAGCTAAATAGTTGATAATATTCATGTCGAGTACATGAATTTTCCTTATAATTATCCTTTAAAATTAAGGCCTTATAATAACTAATGTTTACTATAATATTTTAATGTAGTATAGGGTTTTAGTAAGTGAAATATTACAGAGGTTAAAGGATAAATTCAAAGGAAATGTGAGTCTTTAAGTGGAAGAAGTTTTACCTTTTTATAAGTGAAGAGAAGGGCACTTTTGGAAGCACACTTAACATTTTCAATAATGTGATGTTTCTATTCCAAAGAAAATGGATCCAAAATAGAAAAATGAGGGTAAATATATTTTACATCAAAACTCACCTCAAACACTAATTTTGGAGTCAACTTGAATGTTTTATGGATTTTTCTTTTAACTTTTTCAACTTTTACCTTAGTAATTAATTGTTATCAATAGTAATTAATCTTAATGATCAAATTAAAAATGACTTATTTACCTAATTTACAAATTTTAATTTTCAATTTTTTAAATCATTTTTTCAAATAAATTTTTTATAGGTTTGAAATGTTAATTTTAAAATAAACATGCATAACATGTAATTTTTTTAGGAAAAGTGTATTATTAAGATTAAAAATTTATATATGGGATAAGATTATCAAACAAAAATTTTTATGATATAAATTAGTTTATTATAAAAAATATATAATATAAGTGGAATTAAAAATAATATCTAAGTAAATTTCACCATAAAAAAACTTAATTAAGAGAAAATACTAAAAAGAGTTTTTAGTAAAGTAATATTTTAATATGTTTTTAAAAAGATGGAAATAGGATTTATGAGTTAAAATAATATTTTAGAGTATATAAAGTTATTACTTAGATACATATTTTATTACTTAAAAGGTTTTCTATGTTTTATTTTATTCTTACATCCTAGCGATGTCATAAAATTTACGATTTAAAAAAATGTTATTTTCACTATTCACCTAAAAACCAATTATTTCCGAAAAATACCAAAAAACACATCTTAAGATAATTTTATTTTTATAAATAAAAAAATGTTTTTAATTTTTTTAAAATTAAAATTTTAAAATTAAATAACTAAATTTTTGAATAAAATCAGACAATATAATGAAAACCCATTTTATTGAAAAATGAGATTTTAAAATATTGACTATTATTATTCATGTTTAATATAATTTACCAAATAATTTTTTTTAACTAATTATTAATATCAAAAATAATTTATCATCCTCAATCATATGCTTCTTGAAATAAAAATTTATATCGCAAAAAAAATTAATTTTTAGAGAAATAATTTTCCAAATAATAAATGATAATTTTAGTTATTTCAAAAAATTAATTGAATTTCATTCACATTAAAAGTAGATTTTATTTTATTTATAAATTTATTTCATAAAATAGTTACTCATATTCATTTATACTAATTTACTGTCTAGGTTTTAATAGTCATACTTATTATTTATATTTTTTTTCTTAATATATCACAGTTTCATTTGAGTTAAGTGTTTTGTGTGGAGAAAGTTATCAAATCAATTGAATTATTTAAAGGTATTCTTATATTATAATTTATGGGTTATATCCTCAAAGTTTTTCTCAAAATATCATAGTAATATATATAGGGAACTCATAATTAAACATACATTGCTAGATGATCATGAGTTTATTTAGGATGTGGAAAGAGATTTATTTATATGAAAAATTATTATACAAGATTTATAAATGGAGGTAACCCATTTCTATTATCACATATAAGTTTACTAATAGAATAATATCTAAATCCATAATGCATAACTTCCCACAAACCATGAAAATGATTTATATAATAATCACACCACTAATGGTTTTTATTTATAAATCAATATATGGTAGTTGGTAAGAACATACATGACATAGAAAACTATAAAATCCAGAGAGAAAACTCACTATCCACTACACTAGTAGTATTTTTATAGGATTTTACTTATTCAAAAAAAATAGTGACTGTTTACCTCATTTTACTTTGGATTGGGACATTGAGTTGCATAATTTCTAACTCTCATGAAATTGAAGCAACAAATTTTTATATCTTATCTCTTTACCTTACACTTGTGAGACTTATTATCTTCATCACTAAACTTATAGAATTTACCTATCCCTTTATGGAAATTGCCACCATGATTCTTCCTATATTTTTTATATGCAGAAAATTGATTCTTTTCTCTTTTATCATCTTCATTTCTTGAACTTTCATGAGAATCCATATTTCTATTTTTTGGTGTGCTTGAGACTTAAAATATTTTCACATTAGTAATCATATATAATGATATATGGTTTGGTATAATTTCACGGATTCTCACTCCTTATCCCATTTTGATGGGTTGTTTATTAAAGTACTCTTAGTAATTTCCCTCAAACTCATGGTTCCTTGTAGTTCCATAAACTAATAAAACCAAAATAGTTACCATGAGTGATGATCATTATCAAATAATTATCATAAATAGATATATAAAAATGTAACCACAATTTGTATCACTTTATAATACCATCATTTTAACCTATAGTTCTTACAACTCACTTGTATGAGATTTGGTTCAACCTATATCCTTCTCAATTTAACATAAATCATTCTTACTTTAACCTAGGTTACTTTTTGTTGGGTTATCTCATAATTCTTAACATAATAATCAAAATAGAGATCCCAAATTACCATGATTGATAGTTGAATTTTTTTATTAGAAGAATCAAAAATGGAAAATGGAAATATGAAAAAAATAAAGAGAGAATCATGTCACAAAGGTTGATTGTGATGGAGTTTGAGGGAATCCCCTCACAAAACCTAAATAAATTCAATAGTAAGAGATCCAAAAGTAAAAAAAAACCATAATTCTTCCATCACAATTACCTTTAGAAGCAATTAGATCCACCAGAAAATTACCCTCACAACCTGAATGAGCAATCCTTAAATTCTAATGAAGTAGTGATTTATAAGTTCTGATAAGGTAAATAATATTCCAAGGAAACTCCAACTAACCTTTCGAATCATTAAACACAATAGAGGAATCTAATTCCACTTTAGATAAAAATAATTGAATGATCCTTGAATATTTTAAGACCTTGAAGTAAATCCAAAGCTTTTGCCTCTATTGAGGAACCCTCACCAAAAATCACTGAGAAATCCAAGATGTCTGAACATTAAAAGTCCCAAACAACACCACCTCTATGCATAATACCTTGTAGACAAGAACCATCAGTATTCATCTTAAGACCATACCCAAGTTACTTCCATATAACCCATGCACTGGAATACCTCTACCCATGAGAGGCCTCCCCTATAGGACTTCCCTAATAAATAAGCGGGCACAAGACCATAGGTTAGATGACGTATTTAGAATGCTTGAAAAAATAATTAAAAATATCTATAAACAAAACTTTGATGTACTGAATATATGGTCAAAAACCATTATGTAATATTGAATTACATGTTTCCCATATATCCCAATAAACAGTGACAAAGAAAAGAGTCCACCCCTTGGCCTGTGCATGATCCCCGACAAGAAAGTTCCATCTTTTCAGAAAGAAATTATCCACTGAGCTCACACAGCCAAAAGACAATGGTAAACCAGAAACTTGAAACCATAGAAAATCATCCCATTCATTATATATAAATAAGTGAGAAAAAATTTCCAACTGAGCATTAATAAAACATTTTCAATTTGAGGCCAGAGGAATACTAATATACTGCAAGTTATCATCAATAAGAATGAAATTATTTCGAATTATCTAGAGAATAAAACTATATTTGGGTGAAATATATTTTCACCAAATTTTTTATCCCAAACTATCCTAATTTCTATAGGAAATAACCAAACTTTGAAAAATAATACAATTAAGTTTTCTAGAATGTGTGGAAGTGATAAATCACTGATCAAGATCCTCTAAAAAATAAATACTACTTAGCACCTCCTTTTTATCTTCATTGATTACTGCATTAGTGAAACAGGGGTGAGAATAAGCTAGTTAGAGGATGATATCTAGAACTAGACAACCAATATAGAATAAAGAATAACCCACCCAGTTATGTTTCCAAAAATAAATGTCTCAATTCCCAACAATCCACCAATAATTATCCATAATTAGAGGAACATGTCTCTTCAGAGAAGTATTGAGGTGAGAACCATCATGTCTATTGACCCAGTGAAAAGGATGCTCCCCATATTTTCTTTTGATAAATAAAGACCATAGAGAGGCCCCAAAAATAACTTCCCAAACTAGTTTATCTAGAAAACATGACATACTAACTTCAATATCTTTGAGATTGATACCCCCTCTTGAATATGTCTTGCTAAACATAGCTAACTAGCCCAATGATGATGAAATTATTGATGCAAGTACCAAATTAAACTATTAATAATACTTTTAATGTTCTAAATCACTACTTTAGGTGGACTACACACTAATATAACATGTATTGGAATTAAAGATAAAACATTATCAACCAGAGTAATAATACCCCTAAAAGATAAAGAATGACTTTCCAGCTCAAGATCCTTACCAAAATCCTTTTAATAATGTTATCATAGCGATGAATTCTAACCCTCCTTTTTGATAAAGGATCACCGAAATAATCTAGAAGAAATATTTGAGGATAAAAACCAATCATTTCTTGAATAATATTAGATCTCTTGTAAGAAAATTTTTTGGAGATAAAAACTACACTTTTATTTATATAAACACATTTTCCAACTTTATTGTAATAATCATTAAGATTCCACCAGAAATTATTGATTGAATTTTCACTAACATTGGTAAAAAACAACATATTATCCACAAAGAAAATATGATAAATACAAGAGAAACCATACCTCCCTTTAAAAAAAAGAATCAAAACTTCCTAAACACTCTTATTAAGGTTCCTACGGAGAACATCCTTGGCTAGAATAAAAAGGCTCAAAGACAATGTGTCACTTTTTTTCAACCCCCTCGAATATCGGAAAAAACCAAATCTCTTCCCCATAAGAGAAATTGAAAACCATGGAGAATAGAATCACCTAAAGAAGAGATCACAAACCCATTCAGAATAACCAAAATTCTTATCGAATTTAATAATGAAAGACCATTACATCCAATCATAATCCTTTTCTATATCATTCATTAGCATCAGATTGGATCCAATCACCATCCTTTCATGATCTATGATCAATTCATGAGAAAGACCAATAGCTCCCTGGATGACTCTCCGTTTGATGAATCCATGTTGTTCTTTAGATACATGTAAAGGAATATAATGATATAATCTTTTATTAATAATGTTTTCCAATACCTTGTAATAGAAATTACACATACTAACAGAATGAAACTACCCAAAACTATTGGGCTGGTTGGATTTTGGAATAAGATCCAAAATAGTAGCCAAAGTGGATCTTCGTAAAGCCCCACCCTTTAAATGACCCAAAATATCACTAAACACATCCTATTTGACAATGATAAAATAATTAGAATATAATTCACCCAGAAAACCATAAGGACCTGTAGAGCTCTCAAGATTAAGAGTCTTAACAACTTTATAAATCTCCTTTTCATCTAGTTCAGAAATAGAATATTGAATGTTATAAATAAAGAGTCATGATCTCCCCATGCATGTAAATAACCCTATTGATAGTGGTTTTTACCAGAAAGCACTTCATAGATATAATCCACTACCAAAGGACCCATAATATTAGCATCACTGGAGAAAGATCCACCAGGGTGAGGAAGGTTGAGCCTACCATGTAAAATTTTCTCCCTAATACTGGTATGAAAAAATTTGTATTAATATCCCCTACCTTGATCCATTTATCTTTTGATCTCTCTTTTTTCAAATGATCAAGGTTTAGTAAGGCCTCCTCCAACCTAATATTTTTACTAGACAGGAGCTCATGGGAATTAGTATCCCATTGGGATTGTAACTAAAGATCAAAAAGATAAATCTCTTCCCAAAGAATGTCCAAATTAACTTCCTGGTTATGAAGTAAAGAAAGACAATAAAGAATGGAATTTTTTAGAATTCTTTACTTATTTTGAAGATAAACCCAAGCAATACCCTGAACTAGAGTAGACCAAGAAGAGAGGAAAAATTCCCTAAAATTGTCAAACTCCATCAATCATTTGGTAAAAAAACCCCTTTTTAACATCCCAATAATAATGCACATGAAAAAGAAAAGGAGAGTGGTATAATAAGGATCTAGGCAAGTGAGTCATATAGTAACCATAGAAAGTATAAATATCTTATAGATTACCCAAAAATCTATCAAGATGACTCTAAATTCTGCTACCTCCCCTTATATTATTGTACTAGGTGAAATAATCCCATGAATAGCCAATTTAAAAAATATGATTAGAAGTAATGAAGGATTAGAAATCTTTTATTCAATTATTATAGTAAACCCACACCCATTTATTTTCTGAAGTATCAAGAATGGTATTAAAATATCCTCAAAAAACACAATCATCTGATCCACTATTATAGTATGAAAGAGAATCCCAAATTTATTTCTTCTAAGATGGGTCACATTTAGTATAAAAAATAGTCTAAATATAAGTCCCTTCTTTGGTACTTATCTTAATAGGTAGGTGCTGATTAGAATTTTCTAAAAAGTTCAGCTGGATTTGATAATTCCAGAAAATCCAAATATAAATATTAACCAACTGACCATGCATAAACTAGTTGAAAAGGATATTTAAAACTAAGTACTTGATAGAACCAAAATTGGGTTTTGGTTCCAAGATGGCCAAAAAGGAAATATTATTCTTATGAATAATCTTCATGATGAATTTACTTTTATCCAAGGATCCCATACCCTTGATATTCCAAATGATTGAAAACATCATTGAGACAGGGAAGCAGTAACCTTCATAACTAAATCAAATGAAGATCTTAATAAACTACCACCATCAAAATATTTAGATTTGGATCGAGTCTCAATGAAGCTTGGAGGAAGTTTTGGTTTGACCATCTTGGAGCTACCTCTCATAGAGGACAACTGATGGGTTTCCTCCACAACTTTATCTAACACTTGGAAAACATTAAGAGTGGGTGTAGTTTAAATGGAGGGATAAGACCTGAGATAGTCATTCAAAGGTGCTGACTGGACTAGACTAGGAACCAGTTCAATAGAGAGTTCATCTAAACAAAGAGGATTGATAGAAGAAGAACTAACTAGAGGATCCTTCACTGGTCCTTCATATATGGTTAGGGAAAACACCTATTAAGGTAAATGATCTATGTAAGGTGCCACTAAATCCTTTATAGTAGAATAAGAATCACCATGACAATGATGAACACTTGGAAACATTAATTCTTGAGGATACACCTCTATAAACACCAAAAAATATATACTTAACTAAAACATCATGATGATATCCCATACATAGAATTATTCCTTATACTTATCCCTAGGGTTTTATCTAAATTTATATTATCCTAATCCTTAAAATAATCAATATTTTTTCAAAAAACTAAATGTGTTATCTATACCATTTAAATTATGGCCAAACTTAACTTATTAACCCATAAATTATCCTAAAAAAATATCCCAATATACAAATTTATCAAAATATTTATCTAATTAGAATCATGACAAACCATAACTACACTCTCGGATTCAGTTCTATAAACACAGAATCAATATACTAGCTTCGATACCAACTATAGATTCCTAGAAATTATTATCCCATAATTACACGACTTAAAAAAATATTTCATTTCATACATTCCCAAGATCTTTCAGGTTTATATATTTAGATAATTTGAAAAAAAACAAACTAATAAATCCCATGTATATCTCAACTAAATTAAAATATTTCAACTATATAAGAAACAAATCAATCCATAATAAGTCTTCAACATCTCCCAAAAAATTTTATACACAACTATCCTATTTGGAATATCATGTATTATACTTTTCTTCATTACCTGGAGAAATGTAAACATAAAAAGTGATGATATTAAATGAAGAGTAAGAGAAAACATAAAACTGAGGTAATCATGGAATAAACATGGAAAATATTTTATGGCATGAATACATAAAAAACCTGAATCTATAATCAATTAAAATTAAGATAATTCTATATCCATGAAAATAAATGAAAACATGGATTTAAATAATAATATTGTCATATTGAGGAATTAATAATTACATACATAAAAAACATACTATCAAGGCCTTTATTCAAGACACTATCCGGTTATGGGAATAGGTATACACCAAAACCCTACTTGTTTTTTCTCACGAGACCTATCTATGCATTAAGGGGCTATATAATTATTAGATCCATCTCTCTCCTAACCAAGTCCAATTAATCAACAATAATAGTAAAAAATACCTTTAATATCATAACCCAATGAATCTTTGGTTGAATAAAAAAATGGATATCCATATAATAAAGAATACCAAATATCAATATACAATCAACCTGCATTATCATTCAATAATTATCAATAATTTCAATAATTTTTCCCATGTCAGCAAAAGGGATAATATGATCACAACCCATCTAGAGAAAGAAAGTAGATGGCCAAACAATACATAGTCATCTTTACAATAACCATACATATTAGAATAGAAATATATGGACCTCCAATATTTTTCTACATGCCAATAGAATAATATTCATTCTAGGTGAACATCATCCAATATGAATTATGTAAAATTTGATGTTCACACCATATATATCAATGGGTATATGAATAAGTCGTTACTATAATAACATGATCATAATTAATCCATAGAAATAAGGGGGATGGTTTCAAAATAACATAAACCTACAATAAAGGAAACCTAGAAGTTTGTTGAAATTGATGCAAAATATCATTGAAAAATATTTCTTGAATGATACCACCTAAGAAGGGATCCAGAATTTTATTTTTTGGTACGATGATTTCATTACCAAAATTAGAGTATAAATAGTGAAACATAAACCCTATTAACATAAATCATTTTGAAAATGAAAAGGTAAATGGAAGTGAAAACTTAAAATAGATTTTAAAAAACATTTTTAACATTTAAGTAAAAGGGGACATTATATGTCAATTCAAAAAATCTTTTTCAAAAGGTAAAGTAAAAAATCTTTGAAAAAAATTATTTTTAAAAATAATATTCAATAATAGGGCCTAGAAAATTCATAAGTTTTATATTGGAAAAATGAATAGAAGAATACAAAACATATGAAAGTTATAAAAAAATCCCTTTTTTATAATTTTCAAAATACCTTTATTCAAAACTCAAATTTTAAGAAGAGTATGAAAACATTAATTTCCTTTAAAACTTAATTTTACTAAATATCATTATAAAATACCATATAATAAATTAATAGGGTAGGAGAACCCAAGCATGTAAAAGAAAAGTTCAAGATAAAACATTATAATTCAAAGAAAGAAGAATTGAGTTATCAATATCCTATAAGATCAATATACTCCATAAAACATGATATAAATACCTTGAACCCATTAGCCTAGAGTTGATAGTTACTTTATTACATTGGTACTAGTTAAAAGTGGTCACATCCCAAAGGACTGAACAATTTAGTAGAATTGGAAAACTAAATACATACTTGAACTTCAAATTATATTTTCAAAGTTAAAATGCATCATAGTATTTTTTATCCTTGAGAAAACCATTATTCCCTTTAGCATATCCCTTGTATCAATCATAATAAATTTCCATGACTCTTGGGGAAAGGAAACATAATTAATGGGTGATCTCAGTTTCTTAGTAAAGGTATGTGTACAACGGATGATATGATGAATAAATAAGGCATAATCAATATGCAAAGGTGAATATATGAAAACACATTACATTTAATCAATAACTTAATCATGAAGATTAATATGGAATGAATAAATGATGATAAAATGATTCCATATAAATAATCACATCAGCTTGAAAGTTATCTATGGATATAATAACTAATTAAATAATCACATAAACATTAATAACTAATATTATAACAAGGGAATGAATAATTCCATACATCATAAAAATACCATCAAGGCCTCAATCCAAGATATATTAAATAAATGGGCATGGAATTAGATAAATTCTAAAACTAGTTTATCTCATGAGACCTACTGATGAATCAAGGGACTATAGTGGTTCCCACCCATCAATTACTAAGTCCAATGCATTCCTCATATGAAATTGGTGGAACATAATCGACATAAAAATTTATATTGAAAAAATAGAATACAAAATGTTATTACATTACCCAACAAATAAACATAATCATAAACCATACAGATTAATATGGAAAATGATATAAAAATAGTATATCCATAGTAAATTATAATATCCACCAAATAATTTTGACATAGATTAATATAGTTTAAAAAGATCACTAGAAGTTTTCTTGAGGAAAATAACCTTTAAATTTTGATTCAACTCATTTAAAATCTACAAATTTACCAAATATTAAGGGTAGAACTTTCATTTAGAAGGAACCTTTGAAACTTGTAAATTAATATTTAATGTAATGAGTGGTTATGATAGAATTTTTTTATGCCATATAAGTTAAATAAATTCCTTTCAAACTTTTTTAAAAATTAAAAAAATACATCATTTGGAAATGAGATGAAGATTTATTTTAACCCATATTATAAGAAACAATGGTATACATTTATTAATAAATCATTGGAGATAAATAAAAATATTCTTTAAAACATTTTAGGGAAAATATGGATGTAGAAGAAAAGGATTCCCAACAGAGTACAAAAAAAGTCAATTTTATTTAAAAACATAGTTTTGGTATCATGAGTATTTAAATAGTGGAAAATGAATGGAAAATTATAATTTATATAAATAATAATATAATAATAAAATATATTTGTTTTAAGATATAAATATAAAACAATTCCCTAAATTGATACTTAAACATAAGAAATGCTGAATAATGATGATATTGTTAAATAAACCCTTACCACTTTGGTAACATTCGATTCAAAAACCCCATGAAATAAATAACTTAAAATGAAACATTAAATTCCATGAATATAAAAATATTAATTTTATAACATGAAAAAGGATAATTAGATAAACTTAATAAAAATAAATTGGTGTATAATACCAAATATTTACCAAGAGAGAGGAAATCAAGACGAAATCTCAAACAGATATCATACCATTGAATTGATAATTAAATAATGAATTGATTATGTGTATAAAATATAAATCCACATAAAACAATTAGAAATAAAATATAAAATAACTAAATTACATTACTTTCATAATCTTATAATATCAAAGTTAATAAGAAAGTAATATAACCTCATGAAAAGAAATTGAGTTATGAAAACCCATAACACTTGGTAATTTTCAAATCAAATCCCCATGGACGAATTAAAATTAATTTTAAGATAAAATACCTTTAGGTATGGAGAATTAATTTTATAACATGTAAAATATCCATAATATATACCATATCAAAAAATTATGTGCATATAATTAAAATAAGCGTCAATGAAGGGAAATTGGGACGAAATCCCCTACCCCAGGTTTGAATTCCTTCATATGTATCTGAAACTCCTTTAAAATAAATATATATTTATTATAGGTCTATTAAAGAACCATAATCATATATATTATACCTTATATTATTTACTTATAATCTTTTATCATCCATTTATTAACAAATCTTTGTTAAAATCACTATTTCAGGTAATAAGTGCTTCATTGTTCATGTATGTTTTGGTTCAGTAGTTTCAGACCTTGTACTTTGATCATGGATCTATCTTATATAATTTGTTAATCATGATTTAAATACCACACACATATATATATATATTCATTATATAAATATTTATAGTCATCCATAAAAGTTAGATATAGAAAAATGAATTACACTGTTCATAGAGACGGTATGCCATACGTACGTATGAACGTTGTTTCCATTTTTTCAACGGATGGAATGAAGGAAAGGTAAATATTAATTAAAATTTATAGATTAATTATTATATAATATTTATTATATATATTCAATAAATATATCCTTATTACCATCCATTTCAAAATAAAATGAAAAATATATCACATCGCTTCATGGAGGCGGTAGTCACACGTACACACGAGCAACATTTTCATTTCCCAATGAATTAGATGGTAAGAAGGTAGATTTGTTATTATAATTATAGAATTATAATTATTTCATAAATTTCATATATATAAATATATTAAATATATCATTATATCAATCTATGAGAGGTGGTGATGGAAATTGAATTACCTTGGTTCGTGAGGGGTAGTTAACCATACACATGATCGGCAGTTTCATTTCCCATTTGACGGAAGAGGGGATTTATATAGGTTTTGACATTAAAATAATAACATATCATTATATGTAATATATTTTTGTTATTATTTTAGTATATTTGGAAAATATTTGAAGGGGTAGAGGATAAAATAATATAAATACGTATGGTTAAGAACTGTACATCTTCTTCAGAGAATCTCTTTAGGTTTATACCAAAAGCCTTCCTAGGACGGTTTTTTGATAAAACCAAGGTATATATGAATGATTATTTCTATAATTAATTAATTTTGTTGGTCTGGGCTGAAATAAATCCTTGGAGGTGTGTAGAGGTGAGAAGAGGGGGTGTCCTTTTATAAGTGGGGGATTGGACCCCCTTAAAAATTTCATTAAGGAATTAAACATGATAAAGTCATTCCCATGTAAAATGACTAAAATGGTATTATATTTGAATTTTTTATATTATAAGGTCTAAATATTTATATAAATTAGGATTTCTACAATTATAATTTGAAAACATACCCTTATCGTTTGGTTTAACCATCAGTAAGCCAGTTTTAACATTTACCGTATTTTTTTTTGTTTTTTGAAATTCATTATGACCAAAAATTGAGTTTATCTTATTACGTAATGTTAATTGTGATTATTAAAAATAAGTAATCCCTTTTAAAAAATTTAATTTCCAAAAATGAAAAAATTTTAATTTAAAATTAAACCCACAAGAGTGATAAAAATGTGTTTTCTGAAGAAAGGTTTGCTTAAGTACAACAAGTTTTTATATAAAATATTAATATAAAATTTATTAAATTAATATAAATTTAATTAATAATAATATAATTGAAATAATTTTACTTTCAATTTTTTTTAAAATAAAATGTAACTCTATAAATGCTTTAAACAAAAACGATGTCTTCAATAATAATCTTTATTTTTCACTATTCAACTAAAAAATTATCCTTTTAAGAAACTTTTCAAAAATGTAATCTAAGATAATTTTGAAACCATGATTTGAAAAATTAAGTTCATTTTTTTTAATAAATTTTCAAAAATTGGTAAAAATTAATTATAAAATAAGTGCACAAAATATGATGGAAGCATTTTTAGAAAAAACACAATTTTAAGAATAAAACTGGGTTTATTCTTATCTCTTGCCTTGAAAACATATTAGATGAATGATTAAAAATTGATTGAATATATAATATTTTAATTTAATTAAAATAATTCACCAATAATTATTAATTGAGAAACACATTGCCTGCATAAAGACATTTTTTAAGAAAAAAACATTTCTTTTACTTTCAAATGATTTTGATTTTCATCTCTAATCAATTGATAACTAAATAATTTATTTTATACATGTTTAAACCATATAATTTTCATAATTTAGTTAGTATTATTTATTCCTTATAATTTAATGTCTGGTTTATAATAGTATACTATATTATGGTTCATATAAACTTAGGGTTTCATGTATCATAATCCATCAAAAAATAAAATTTATTTTAAGACAAATATACTGTAAAATAACGAGGTGTTAAATTATTTACTCCTTAAAAAAATTTCAAAATCATAATTTATAGTAATTTACCACGTGAATAGATTCGGGTAGTCCTTCATCATAATTTCTTTTGGTTCCTACACCACCTCTTCTATCTTATGATTTCTTAAAAGTACCTTTATTTGTCTAGTTGTCCAAATTCATAAACACATATTCTCTAGTGTTTAGAATTTGTATAGGCTCTTTACAATGTGATAGATTATGCTCCAATTATATTTCTTTTAAATTTGAGAAAATGAGTTGGGTATAGAATGTACTTCCTTAATAATTATATATATAACACTTCATTTAATTTATAGATAATTGGTGGCATTGCCAAACATTTTCCACAACATCAATTTTTTCAAGGATTTCAAAGGGTCCAATGTACCAGGGTCTCAGTTTCCCTTTATTAACAAACCTTATAAACCTCTCCCATGTAGATACATTCAATAAAATGTAATCTAACACTTTAAATTAAAAATCATTCATTTGGTTATCGGCATAGATATTTTTTACTTCTTTGAGCTAATTTGATTTGGGTTTGAATAGTCTTTACCTTTCCCATTTTCTCCTGTACAAGTTATAGACCTACAAGCTTCCTTTCACTAAATTCATCCTAACAAGTTATAGTATGAAATATCATGCAAAATAATTCTTTATAAAATCCCATTTGATTAAATTAATGGAAGATATTGTTATAGGAAAACTATACCAAAGGTAAATACTGATGCCACATACCTTGAAAGTCAATATAGAAAGAAATCAACATGTCTTCTAATGTTTGAATAGTATTTATAGAATTTCTATCATTTTTAGGGTGATAATATGTGCTCAAATAAAGATTAGTATCAATATCATTTTGAATAAATTTTGATAATTTTAATGTAAATCATGGATAAAAATCAGAGAAAAGTAAATTAGATGTTCCAAAAAGCCTTAAAAATTCATTAATATTGTCATGAACCATCCCCCAGGGCCCGTTTCGTGACTACCCTAAGCCCTCCTTCCATGGGCCAGGGGCAGGTGACTAGCACCAGAAAGACGTATCCCTAAAATGGGAAGGCATTTTCTTTAAACTTTTACAAACACACAGAGTAGGACACAAGAAGAAGAAACCACAAAGTAAACTGTTGTAGTAAAAGAGTGCAGAAAGTAAAGGGGGCCAGAATACAAGCCCTACTAGAAAGGTACAAGTACAGATGAAAAGTACAAACAGCTGAAAAGTGAAAAGAAGCTCTTTGATTTTCCACCACAGTTCTTACCTGAAGGGTAGGTATAGCTCACGATCAGTAGCACCTCTATCACTTCATGCCCAATGGTCCACCTCCGAGCACTATCCAGTACTCGCTCCCACAACCACAATCAATTTTGTACATTGTTTGGACAAAAAAGAACTAGGTGCGGGTGAAGCCCTTGTAGGGGTGAGTATAACGATACTCAATAGGGACCCCAAGACCCCGTAGGTCTCCTAATGTTCCACAATGGAAAAACCACAAATCAAGAAATCAACTCTACTTAGGTGTATGCCCATAAATATACCTAAGTTATCAAGATATACTCATCTCATACATGAGGGAACTATACCACAAAGGTAACGCCATGAAGGTAGAAGTACCACACAGGTAACACCACGAAGATAATACAATGAATGTACAAGTACCACCCAGGTATCACCATGAAGATTGTACCACGAAGGTAAACATACCACATAGGTATCACCATGAAGATAGTACCACAAAGGTAAAAGTACCACACAGGTATCACTATGAAGATAATACCACGAAGGTAAAAGTACCACACATGTTTCACCACGAAGATAGTACCACAAAGGTAAAAGTACCAAAGAGGTATCACCATGAAGATAGTACCATGAAGGTAAAAGTACCACACAGGTATCACCACGAAGATAGTACCATGAAGGTAAAAGTACCACAAAGGTAAAAGGCTTAGTTCAAACAGAGTCTCATCTCAAACCAGGTTTTCAGTGAAGTATAGAAGTACAGATGATTAGTCGCGAAGCTAGATCATCTTATTCTATCAAGAGGCACTGCTTCTGACCATACGGTGTCTGACCCACAAAGGAATGATATGTAATTAACCCCCGAAATGATCCACATAGGATCTGACCCGCCCAGATTCGATAGGTACTAACCTCTGAAATGACCCACACAGGATCTGACCCACACAGGATCGGTATACGCTGACTCACATAGGATCACTGAGCGCTAACCCACATAGGATCTGAACCACACAGAATCGGTATGCATTGACCCACACAGGATCGATGAGTGCTGACCCACACAGGATTTGACCCACACAGGATCGATATGTGCTAACCCACACAGGATTGGTGAGTGCTGACCTCTGTATGATCTATCTCCAACCTCTACCTCACTGCCAACCACTGGATTCCTCGTACCCGATGCGCTTGAGTTCCATAAGATATGGCCCTTGAGATATCGGTCATACCTCTACCACCACTAAGATCCAAAAATGAGAAACCCAATGGACCACCATGTTTTAATTGTTCCAATGCGATAGACAGTGCGTCAATCAGACACCCGGTTTGTGAGTTATAAGCGTTTTAGCTCCAGGGGCCCGATTGGATTCGGGTTCGATCCAACCCAGCCATACTCTAACTATCTCCAAAATTCAAGTGGAGTATACCAAAGGGACCATCTCGATCCAAGGATCTCAACTATGCAGACGGTTCGTCAAACGGACATCCGGTTCTCAAGATATGACCCTTTAAGTGTTTCTGGGCCCGATGGGGCCCGGGTCTGGTCCGACCCGATCAGACCGACCCAGTCCGACCTGCTCTAGGATGGGCCGTGGTGGAATCGGCCCACTGGGCCGAGGTCCGATGCGACTCGCAAGGGGGCGGCCCACAAGGGTGTCCCGACCCGCAAGGGCTTCCCGACCCGCAATGGGGCGGCCAATGAAAGGTGGCCCACAAGGGGGTGGCCCACCAAGGGTGGCCCGTGAGGGGGTAGCCCAGACCGTGTAGGGCACAACCCACAAAGGGGAATCCCACTGGGCTACGGCCCAGCCATGTGTAGCCCGACCTGTAAGGGGGGTCCACCCTAGCCACCACCAGTGGAGCGACCCCCAGTTTTCCCGAACCGCCGAAGGCCGTTCCGTCTTGTTCGTAGTAGCGACGCCATATAGCGCCGCTAGGTGGAACACCATACCCACTGGAGTGAGTCCTGCCGATTCTATCATTTCTGGCTGGTGTGCCGGATGACTTCTCCAACGAGGTGCAACGGTAGGCCGCTCCGCCACCTGTAACCAGTTGGTGTGCCGACCGCCTTCCTTCGATCACCACGGCTGACGAGCCGCAACCCTATGCTCACTAGTGGTGCACGAAGGCGTGCCGAACCTCCTCTTTTCACCGCAATTTATGAGCCTCAACCCCTTTTTTCTCACTGGAGGGCACGATGGAGCACCCCACCTCCTCCGTGGCCGGTCGGTGCCAGCTGTTCCGATGACCGCCACAGCTTTGTGCCGCGTCCTCCTCTTGCGGCATGCGTCGGTGGACACCTTCTTCGTAGCTAGTCGGTGTCACCGCATAGATGGTCTTCTAGGGAGGCACAAGGATAAAAAGATAGTGGAGGTTTCATGCCAGGTTTGTTTGGCCCACTCCCTCCGCGTTATCTCGTAAAAACGAGAGGGATTAATGGTTTAATAATCAATTGAATTAAACAATAATCAAAACCCTACAAAGATACCCTGCAACAACCTCCCACAAAAATTAATGAATTGCGTATCAACCTATTATTCAGTTGGTATGCGTTCTTCCTATTTTTCAAGAATGGGGATGAGGAATACATTTACAATGCGTAAACGAATAAACCCCCTACCTCATAAACCCGTTGGAGAACACCCACGCTTGAAGGTGGATCATGTTCTTCATTCCCACAACTAGTTCCCAACAATGCCACTCATACGTTATCCTTTGGTTGTGGTCCAGTGTCACCCATCACCTCCCACTGGGATCAGCTCCATACCCTAAGGGTTCAGTGTCTCGACACTCCTTTAGCACTTTGTTCCTTGGAGAAACTATGTCGATACCTCTCCCCAAACTCCATATATATAGGAGAGGGGGAGGGTAAGTGACGATGTTGGGAATTAATGGGGGTTCATTAATTAGGAACCTTCTTAATTCCCCAATGATGACATTACTTAAGATTGACAGGTCAAGCCATTTATTGGATTGACACATCGCTGGCCCCACACCCCACTTGTCCATTGGTGGAGAAGAAAGAAAATAAAATAATAAAATTATTTTATTTCATTTATTTTAAAAAGTCACAAAACATAACCTTTTCTTCTAACCAACTGTGGTTAGAGTAAAGTATCCTTTAAATGAATCCCAGTGCTACAGATTCAATGATTCCCTCAAATTTTTAATCCGAGCATCGATTCAAAAGGTAGAAAACCCCGCTCGTACGTTTACTAAATGTACATTAAAAAAAAAGTTCAATAAATTAATAACGTTCACCATTGACCCACGCCAGTCAGGTTTTGGCTCTGACTAAGGAGAACACACCCCAATGAACTCAATGGTACTCTCATATTTTCAATTCAAGTCACCGTTTGGAAGTTATGGATTTTATAATAAAATAATTGTCACATAATTATTTTATTTTTGGCCAAAACCTAACTTTCACTGGTGGCCCGCACCGACCGATGTTAGTATCAACCTAAAGAAATCATACCCTCACGAGTTCAGCGGTGGTCTCAGAATTTTAATCCGAGTCACCGTTTGTGAGTTATAAGCATTTAAAAAATAAAATAACTTTATTTAATTATTTTATTTATGGTTATTCCATTTTCATGTTTTCTCACAGGAGGCTTGCACTGACTAAACTTAAGTTTCACTTAGGGTAAACCCGCCATCCTGAAAGCAATGGTGCCCTTGGAATTCTGATCCGAGCAACCATTTAAGTGTTATTACAATTTTTCAGGAAAAATTATTACACACGCTAATTAAAGATTAACAAAACTTCAACGCATCATTCTGGGCACTCTGGGCCTCAGAATCATGCACTACTAGATTTCGCGGTCATGAAATAATTCCTTATAATTAAAAAAAATTATACAGAAATTCCAAGAAATCACATCCTCCGCACCTTAGGGATTTACGTCCCTGAAAGCCAAATAAAGGCAAATCAAATAAATGGGGGTGCTAAGCATAAATCTGAGCCTCCCGCTCCCATGTGATCTCTTAGAGGTCCCCGTGCTGCCACCGAACTTGCAGTAGAGGGATCAAACATCCATGAATGACTCACTCCTATCAATCCTCTATCTCTACTGGGAACTCTGTAAAATTTTCCCCATTGTCATTGTTCAACTCTCCCTAGTGGATAACGTGCGATAGATCATGCACGCATCTCCTCAGCTGCTACACATGGAAAAAATTATGCACCCAATGCATATGTGGGGAAAGAGATAGATAGTATGCCACCTCTTCCACTCTACTGAGAATCTAGAAAGGTCTGATGGACCTCATATATAACTTTCTGCCCTGACCAAACCTCCGCAATCCTTGTCGGGGTGAGACTCGTAGGAGGAAATGGTCTCCCTCCTCGGACCCCAAGGGTCTCTGTCTCCTGTTGTGATAAGACTTATGCCAACTCTGTGCAGTCTTCACTTGATGACAAGTGAGGTATCGTGATACAAACTCTGCCACTGCTTCCTTCATCCCTGGCCACTAGTACTGACGCCGGAGGTCCGGATACATTTTCTCCACTCCAGGATGCACCATTAAATAGGATGTATGGATCTCACTCAACACCTCCTTCCATAGCACCACTTGTACCATGGTACGTCCTCTGAAGAGGATGATGTTATCCCCACCTTTAGAAAATCATTCAGGAGACTGTCCTGAGGATATCTGAGCATGTCAGGCCTCACAGTCAACGACTCAAGCTATGTCCCCCGAATTTTCTGAAGAATTGGGGGAGTGACAATTATAGATTGGATGCAAACTGCTCCATCTCTATCCATGAAGGATATCTGCAATGCGGTTAGCTTCTCTTTCTCCTCACTCAACAACTGTAGACCAGAACTCCTGCTGAGAGCATATGTTACCATGTTCCCCTTCCTAGGAGTATAGAATATCTCAAAGTCATAGTATTAGAAGAAATATATCCATCGTCTCCATCTCAAGTTCAGGTCCTTCTGAAATCTCTTCTGACACTTCTCTGTCCACAGGAAAGGCTCTGCCTTCTTCATTAAATCTGTCAAGGGTGCCTCTACCCTAGAGAAGTCTGGTTCAAAACTCTGGTAGTACCCAGCCAAAGCAGAATTCCTTCTCCCTTCAGAGAGGTAATCCTAGAAACATCTTTTGAAAAGATATCCCCACACTCTTCCACTAATGTTGGGAACTGAAAACCCAAAACTCCCACAACCATGAGCGTACGGTTGTCCGACTCAAGAGTGATCAGCTGCACCCTCCTATGCATGAGCTAATTCTGTGATGCCTGGGTTTCCTCTTTCACCGACCAAGGAAAACCCCATTCCAATGATGTAGATATACTATATCATTTTTTCCTAATACAATCAATCTGAGTATGAACCGTGGATGTCCATTCCATACCCAAACTAACGTCGTAAGGCCTCAATGTTGCCACCCAGAGGTTCCAACAGAATCTCTCGCCTCAAGGGTCGGATCACACTGTCGGCATAAGTGTGATTTTCGAATCTCCTCCCAAAGGTATCTCCAGACATAAGGGTAAAGTTAATGGTTTAACCAGAAACTCTATGTCTTTAACAAGATTCTTGGAAAGAAGGAATGATTAGTTCCTATGTCTATTAATATGGCAACTAGTAGTAGACACAGATCGTACCTCTAATAATTCATGGAGCCCTTGGGTCACACTCCTTAACCGCATGAAGATCCTACCTTCCCCTATCTTCCAGCTCCCTAATACTGGTGGGTACCACATTGGGGTGGTGGTTGTAACATGTTGAAATGTATACCACCTCATGCTGCTCTCCTAGCTCCACTTCCACGTCCGCTGCCTTGCAGATTCATTTGTCCGTAACACTTCCTCTTCCTGAATCATTTTACACGCCTAAGTCTCTGGGACTAACATCAGTTTCCTACTTTACCACTGCTAACATTCACTGGTTGTATCCGCCCATCCAAAGAAAATTCAACCATAAAGGTTCTATCTAGCACCCTAACATAAGTAGGAATGCATAGAATAATAGTGATGGATCGGATGTCCCTAAACACACCTCGCTCGGAGGTCCGAGCCATGAAGAACTGACTATACTATATTCATCAAGTACCTGGGATGTTTAGTATGCCTCAATGAATACTCATCCAATGACATGTCATCCTACTGAAGCTATAGAAGCTCTAGGGAACACTCATCCCTTAGCTCTTTATGGAAAGATACCCCCTTATCCGAGGAAAGTTCTCAAGCTTGTCAACAGAAAAATTCACCTCTTCGCAAGATCAGGGTAATCTAAACCCTATCATCTTCTTGGTAAACCACGTAGAAGGCTCTCTACCAGGACCTCCATGTGATCGAATGGTGCCCTGGATAGATGGAAACATGGCCACCTTCTCAAGCCAGTCCTTAGCCACCTGTGAGTTGGGATTTCCTCGGAACCTGAGGGGTATCTGATGCTGAAACACGTGTAAGGAACTAAGACTAAATGTGTCCTCTACCGATACTACCGGTTATAATTTCTGTTCAACGAACAATGATATAACAGGCACACTACCTGAAGGTACTATCTCCGGCAGTGGTCCATGTACTAAATCCTCTTCACCCTGCAAACCATCCTCATGGTCATGCACTAGAAATGACTAGCAGCTATGATCACCATCTGCTCTAATGGCGTGTCAACTAGGAAAAAAACTCTATCCATATCCTCTATCCAGTCCTCAACTACCTTGGAATCTATCTTGCCTAGAAACCTCAGAGGCCTCTTCCACTGGAACTCGTGAATCACGCTTAGTCAGCGTGCATCGTCCGCCAATGCGGCTGGTGGTAACTGCTACCCAACATGTGGTGGTGTTACTGGTACACCACCCAAAGGTGCCAATATAGTAAGAGGGATCTACACCGGAGCCTCGTCGCTCAGTGGGACATCATCATGTACTCTCTCAGGAATCCTGGATAGTTGTCTACGTGGCGACATCCTGATAAGGAACAGGTGCTCCACGGTCATTATGTTATACCTGGTGGGATGAATCAAAGAAAATCATAAGAAAAACTATTCAAAAAAAATATGAAATCTATGTTTTCATGAGCTGAGTCATAAATCCGAATTCAGGGTCCTGGTGTATGGATATGTCAACCGCCGCACCAACACTAGATTACCCAAACTAAAAACCACACTCATAACACTCAACACTATTGCTGCATTGAAAATATCAGAGTCCTAGTTCTTCGGTATAACTGACTCCTCTGATACCACTTTGTAACGACCCTTCCCCTGGGTCCCGTTCCGTGACTACCCCAAGCCCACCTTCCAAATGCCAGGGGCTGGTGACTAGCACCAAAAAGGAATATCCCTAAAATGGGAAGGCATTGTCTTTAAACCTGTACAAACACACAGAGTAGAACGCAGGAAAAAGGAACCACAAAGTAAACTGCTATAGTAAAAGAGTGCTAAAAGTAAAGGGGGCTGGGATACAAGCCCAACTGGAAAGGTACAAGTACAACTGAAATGTATAAACAATTAAAAAGTGAAAAGCAGCTCCTGGATCTTCCAATATGGATCCTACCCGAAGGGTAGGTACAAATCATGATCAGTAGTCCCTACGTGACATCACGCCAAATGTTCCACCTCCAAGCACCATCTAGTACTTTCTCCCTCAGCCTCGATCAATGCTGTACGTCGTCTGCACAAGACCCAACCATGTGCGGGTGAAGCCCGTGCAGGGGGGAGTATAACGATACTCATTAGGGACCCCATGACCCCATATGTCTCCTAAAGTTCCACAAAGGAAAAACCACAAAACAAGACATCAACTCTACTTAGGTATATGCCCATACATATAACTAAGTTATCGAGATATACTCATCTCATACTTTAGGGAAGTATACCACAAAGTTAACACCACGAAGGTAGATGTACCACACAGGTATGACCATGAAGATAGTAACGGGAAGGTAAAAGTACAACACAAGTATTACCATGAAGGTAAATGTACTACACAGGTATCACCATGAATATAGTATCATGAAGGTAAAAGTACCACATAGGTATCACCACGAAGATAGTACCATGAAGGTAAAAGTACCACACATGTATCTCCACGAAGATAGTACCACGAAGGTAAAACTACCACCCAGGTAAAAGACTTAGTTCAAACAGAGTATCTGCTCAAACCAGGTTTTCAGTGAAGTATAGAAGTAAAGATGATTAGTCACGAAGCTAGATCATCTTATTATGTCAAGAGGCACTGCTTCTGACCATACAGATTCTAACCCACAAAGGATCGATAGGTAACTAACCCCCGTAATGATCCACACAGGATCTGACCCACCCCGAGTCAATAGGTACTAACCCCTGTAATGACCTACACATGATCTGAACCACACAGGATCAGTATGCGCTGAACCACATATGATTGCTGAGCGCTGACCTACACCGGATCTGACCCACACAGGATTGGTTTGCGCTGACCCAAACTAGATCACTGAATACTGACCCACACAGGATCTGACCCACACAAGATCGGTATGAACTAACCCATATAGGATCACTGACTGCTGACCCACACAGGATTGATATGCACTGACCCACATAGGATCGCTGACCACTGACCTCCGTATGATCTGTCTCCTACCTCTGCCTCACTGCCAGACACTGGATTCCTCGCACCCGGTGCGCCCATTTTCTATAGTATCTTCCCCTCAAGATATCGGTCATACATCAACCACCACTAATCTCCACAAAGGATTAACCCAAAGGACCACCATGTTTTAAGGGTTCCAACGTGACAAACGGTGCATCAATCAGACGCCTAGTCTGCGAGTTATAAGCATTTTAGCTCTGGGGGCCCAATTGGATTCGGGTTTGATCCAACCCGAGTGTACTCCAATTGTCTCCAAAAATCAAGTGGAGTATACCAATAGAAATGTCTCGATCCAAGGATCACAACTCCGTAATAGGTTTGTCAAAAGGACGTATGATACTCAAGATATGGTCCTTTAAGTGTTTCTGGGCCCAGTGGGGCCTGAGTCTGGTTCGACCTGGCCCGACCTGGTCTAGGATGGGCCGTAGTGGGTCGGTCCACTAGGATGAGGTCTAACCCAACCACCTAAGGGGAAGCCTGCAAAGGCGGCCTACAAGGGTGGCCCGACCCGCAATGGGGTGTCCCGCGAAGGGAATCCTGCAAGGGGGCGGCCCAGACCGTGTAGGGCATGGACCGAAGGGAGGAAACCTAGCCCGCATAGGGTGCAACCCGCAAAGGTGCGGCCTGCTGGGCGGTGGCTCATTGGGCGGCGACTCGACCACGTGCAGCGCGACCCTCAAGGGGGGTCCTCCCTAGCCACCACCGGGGGAGCAACCCCTTGTTTTCCCGAAAGGCCAAAGGCCATTCAGTCTTCTACATAGCGGCGGCGGCACATGGTGCTTCCAGGTGGCATGCGGGACCCGATAGAGCGGGAACTACCGATTCCGTCATGGCCGGACGGTGTGCAGGCTGACTTCTCCAGCGGCACGCGACGGTGCACCGCTCCGCCACCCGCAATCGGCCGGTGTACTGGCCGCCTTCCTCCAGTGGCCGCGGCTGACGATCCATGGCCCTCTGCTCACCGGTGGCATGCGACGGCACACCGCACATCCTCTGTTCTCCGCAGCTGACAATCCGTGACCCCTTTTTTCTCACCAGTGGCATGCCGCACCTCCTCTGCGGCCGACCGGTGCTGGCCGTTCCGATGACAGCTGCGACTTTGTGCTATAGCCTCCTCTTGCGGTGTGCGTCGACACACACCTTATTCGTAGCCGGTCGGTGTCACCACGCTAGCGGTCTTCCATGGAGGCGCAAGGATAGCAAGACAACAGAGGGTTTGTGCCAGGTTCATTAGGCCCACACCCTCCATGTTAGCTCGTAAACATGAGGGGGATTAATGGTTTAAAAATCAATTGAATTAAACAACAATAAAAACCCTACAATGATACCCCGCAACAACCTCCTGCAAAAACAAATGAATCGTGGATCAACCCATTAGTTGGTTGGTCCGCATTCTTCCTACTATTCAAGAATAAGGATGTGCAATACATTTAAAATGCGTAAACGAATAAACCCTCTACCTTGTAAACCCGTTGGAGAGCGCCCACACTTGAAGGTGGATCATGTTCTTCATTCCCGCAACTGGTTCCCAACGACGCCACTCATACGTCATTCCTTGGTTCATGGTTCAGTGTCACCAATCACCTCCCGCTGGGATCTGCTCTTTCCTCTAAGGGTTTGGCATCTCGACACTCCTTTAGCACTTCGTTTCTTGGCGAAGCTGTGCCGATACCTCGCCCCAAACTCCATATGTATAGGAGAGAGGGAGGGTAAGTAATGACGTTTGGAATTAATGGGGGATCATTAATTAAAAACCTTCCCAATTCCCCAACGATGTCGTTACTTAATATTGATAGGTCAAGCCATTTATTGGCTTGACGCATTGCTGCCCCCACACTCCTCTTGTCTATTGGTGGAGAAGAAAGAAAATAAAATAATAAAATAATTTTATTTCATTTTTTTAAAAAGTCACGAAACTTAACTTTTTCTCTAGACCAACTACGGTCAAAGTAATGTCTCCCTTAAGTGAATCCCGGCACTGCAGATTCAACAGTGCCCTCATATTTTTAATCCGATCACCGGTTCAAAATTTAGAAAATGCCGCTCGCATGTTTACTGAACGTAAATTAAAAAAACGTCCAATAAATTAATAACATTCACCCTGGACTTACACCAGTCGGGGTTAGGCTTCACCTTAGGAAAAAACACCCCAATGAACTCAACGGTACTCCCATATTTTCAATCTGAGTTACCGTTTGGAAGTTACGGATTTTACAATAAAATAATTGTCACTTAATTATTTTATTTTTGGAAAAAAACTACCTTTCACTGGTGGCCCACGCTGGCCAATGTTAGTATCTTCCTAAAGAAATCATACCCTCACGAGTTTATTAGTGGTATCAAATTTTTAATCGGAGTTACCGTTTGTGAGTTATAAGCATTTGAAAAATAAAATAACCTTATTTAATTATTTTATTTATGGTTATGCCATTTTCGGGTTTTCTCATAGGAGGCTTGTGCCGACTAAACTTAAGTCATGCCTAGGGTAAACCCACCATATTGAATGCAACGGTGTCCTAAAAATTCTGATTCAGGAAACTTTTTAAGAGTTATTACACTTTTTCAGGACTTATGCGCACTAATTAAAGCTTAACAAAACTTTGATAGATCATTCTGGGCACTCCGGGCCTCAAAATCACACGCCGTCAAATTTATCAGTCACGAAATAATTCTATATAATTAAAAAAATTATATGGAAATTCTAGGACATTAAAAATATCGAGTCATTCAAGGTGATCCTGTGTTAAATATTCTCTCACAGTAAAGAAATGTGTAGATTTGTTAAGGCAATCAGCAATAACCCATATCACATCGTTATTTCTAGGACTCCTTAGTAATCAAGTTATAAAATCCACAGGAATATCATCCCATTTCCATGTAAGAATAGGAATAGGTTTTATGACTCCTCTAGGGTACTGTCTCTTAGCCTTCACCTTTCGAAAAACCAAACATCATAAAAAATAATCATAAATACCCCACATTATATTATAACACAAAAAATATTCATTCAAATATACATACATCTTGGTGATACCAGTGTTTATAGAGAAATTTGAGATATGAGCATCATCTGAAAATTCCCTCTTTATCTCAGGTATAGATGTAACACATAGTCTCTTTAAAAATTTCAAAACACCATTATCAAAAATGAATTATTCCAATTTTCCATCATTCACAACTTTAATTTTCCTTTTAAAATTCTCATAATCAGGTTGATAACTTTTTATATTGTACAAAAAATATGGTTTTGAATTAATTTAGAAAAGTAGTGATGTCTTCCCTTCCTTAATAATTCAAATTTCCATCTTTTCTATATCCATGAACATAGAATCTGAGTTAATCATAATTTTGTCCATAAATCTACGATCTTTCCCCCTCAATGCATCCTCTAATTTATTTTCCATCCATGGATTTTAGTGTATTATGAAGTCATAATCCTTGAGAATCTTAAGCCATTAATCTTTTTCTAAAAATGTATTTCAAACTCCTATGATCTGTGTATCTATCATATCTTTTTCCATAGAGATATTGCATCCATATCTTCAAAGAAAATATTACAGTTTCCAACACAAGATCATGGGTTAGATATTTTTGTTCATGAATATTTAAATGTCTTCATTCATAGGAAATAAATTTATCATTATACATAAGGACAAAACTAACTCCCTTATTTGAAGTGCCACTATATATAAAAAATACATCATTTCTCAATAGTAGAGTCAAAATTGGAAAATTCACCAATATTCTCTAGAATTATTCAAAAAATTATTCACTTTCCTTTGTCTATATGAGATTAACCCATTTATATGTAAACTTGGATAATGGGTTATCCAATCAGGATTTTTTGAACAAATCACCCATAGTAATCTGTCAAACCAATAAAATTATATTCCTTAGTTATGTCCATTAGTGTATTCCATTATTGGACTACCTTTTTATTTTCATGAACGACTATGATTCCATCCTTATAGATAATATAGCCAGGAAAAGAACTAATTTGAATCCAAATTTCATACTTGCTAAATTTTACATATATCTATTTTATTTTACGAGTCTTAAGAATGATCCTCAACAAAATGTCATGGTCCTCATAAATTTTATAATACACTAATATGTCATCAATAAATAAATAAAAATCATCAATATATTCCTTGTATACTCTATTAATTATATCCAAAAAAACACCGGATGCATTAGTCAATCCAAACAGCTTTAGTATAAACTATTAATGTCCATAACTCATTCAAAATATTGTCTTTGGAATATCTTCCTCCTTTACTTTCAACTGATGATACCCAAAATGAAGGTCAATCTTTAAAAAATATTGAACTCCGTGAGGTTGATTGAACAAGTCATTAATTTGAGGTAGATGATACTTTTTATTTATTTTAATAACATTTATTTCACAATAATCAATTCAAAACCTCAAAGATATATCCTTTTTCATAAATAAAAGAATAGGGGATCCACAAGGTTAAATACTAGGGAATATACAAACCTTATTGAAAAACTCCCCTAGTTGTTTCTTCAATTCCACTAATTCCATAGTGACCATTCTACAAGGATCCTATGATATATGTCTCGCATCAGGGAATAAATCAATAGAAAACCCAACTTCATGATTTTGTCTATGAATAGGAAATTCCTCAATAAATATGTTAACTCATTCTTGTAAAAAAGGCACATCCTCAATTTGAAGATTAAATTTTCCATTTTTAGATTGTGTCTCCTATTCTTCCCTAATAATATCATTTAGAATAACTAATGGGGGTGGATCTATAAAATAATTAGATGATTAAGTCTCCCCTACAAAGATAGGGAATTACACATCTTCATTTTGAATAATAATTTCCTTTTATTTTCAATAATTTATTTAATATGATATTTCAAAATCTGTTCTATATCAAGGATTATATAAAAATTATCCATTGATATAACAATGAAGTCAGAAAATAGGGAATGCTTATGTATTATAATGGGATATAATTAACCCATACTTTTTTTGTGAGACTTCCACTAAGATTATTAACCAATAACTCCATTATTAAGGTGCTAGGGAAATATCTAATTTTCTTGGAAAAATTATATGATATAAAATATTGAAAAGATTTAGACTCAAATGAAACATTAGATAAATTGGAATATATTATTAATGTAATCACCACCACATTATTTTAAACTTCAACCTCAGCTATTGTGATCTCATAAGTTTTTCCATGCTCTGTTGGCATTTTCAGGGGAAAATTAACTTGAAATATAAGAAAATAATTTGCATAGTTCCCTATATATTTATTGTTGAAGCATTAAATTTTGAAAGCTTCATTCATTACCTTATAATCATTAGCCTATTATCCTTTATCTATACACTTGAATAAAACTCCCATTCATATAAAGAATGTTCCATAGTGTTTATTTCTACATTTAGTAAAAGTTGGAAATTCCATCCTTATATTCTTCACTTTTGATATATTTTATTTTCTATAGTTCTCAACCACCCTCTTCTTATCTTGATTTCCTTAGAAGTCATAAGAATTTCAGAATCCATTCTATATCTTGATGTCACATGATACTATGTTCTCGTATGATGAGATGATTTAGGAAACTAGTTCCCTTCTAAGGATTGGATTAATATCATCAAAGAAGTGGTAAATATTGACCTTATGATTAATAACATAGTATGCATAATGAATTTATATACTTTTAAAGTTGGATTTATACATATTAATATTTTCCTATTCTATTTGTCTCAGACTCAAGACTTGTCTCTCCATACTCTCTCATTGTTCACAAGGAAAATATTTTTTCATGAAAAGTTCCTTAAAATTATTTCATTCCATGTTCGCAATTTACTCCTTATCCTTGGTATTTTGAATAAATGACCACCATTTATCCACAGATCCTAATATATGATAAACTATCATGACATCCTTTTCCCATACATTACTTCCAAAAGTGATAAATATATTCTCTAAGGATGTTAACCATTGATTAGCTATAAATAGATTTCTAGTCCCATTAAATGATAGAGGTTACTGATGAATTAAGTATTATAACATTGTTACACCACACTGTAGATGACTATGCTTCTTTATTTGTTAAATGTTATTGATCATCACCTAATTTAGCTTCCTAACTATAGTTATAATTTGTTCATCTCCATCTGAAACTCCATATCCATCTTCATTATCATTCCTTGGAGAAAAATTCCTAAATAGATTACACTAATCAGTAAGGTTTCCATTCATTCAAATACGGTCTACTCCAAAAAAATGACATACACTATGATATATCATCACATTATGAATCATAATTTATAATTTCAAAACTAGTGAAACACTTAACATAAATTTAAAAATTTATTCATAACTAATCTCAGAATCCAAAACTCGGTTTCTTTGGGAAGGTTTTAGAAATATTTTTAAAACCTTCATATTGATTTGTAATGAGAATTTGAATTAACCCAAGAATATCCCCATGTAGGGTCATACTAGGTGTGCAGTAAGGCCGCACTCACCGTGCACTAGAATTATGGATGAGATATTTTCAAACCAACTCTTTTCAGGGTTATTACCCCCAGATGAATCTATGAAAAAACCACATACACTTTTAGTGTACTGATAGGGATGTATACTATATAGTGTATACCTTACCAAAATTTTAGGATTTTATCCAATTCTTAAAATTTTCCTCAAAGTTAGTAATAAGGATATAATAACTAATATAGGTTTTATTAATTCTAGTTCCCAAGGTTTCTACTAAACATACTCTGATACCAACTATAATGATCTAGAACCTAGTATAATATAGTTGGTTTTTTTACTTTATTACATTGGTCCTAAATACAAGTGATCACATCCCAAAGGACCAAGTAGTTTAAAAGACTTATAAAACTAGATACATACTTGATCTTCACATTAAATTTGGAAACATAAAATACAACATAGTATTTTTTTTGAGAACACCACAATTCACTTTAGAATATTCCTATATATAAATTATAATACATTTTTTGGCATCCTAGTGAAAGGAAACATAATAAATGGGTGATCTCAGATGCTCAGTAAGGTTATGTGTACAAAAAAAATCTATCATGAATAAATAAGGAATAATCAATATGGCAATGCAGATATCTGAAAACACATGTCACATAATCAATATTTTTTTAATGAAGAATAATATTATAGGAGTAAATGATGATAAAATAATTCCATATAAATAATCACATGATCTTGAAGCTTAAACATTGATAACATAAATAATTGAATAATAACATATTCATCAATAACTAATCTCATAATTTAGTAATGCATAAGGATGAACATTATAAATATACCATTAAGGCCTCATTCCATGTAATCTTACCCAAATGGGTAAGGCCTCAACCAAATACCCAAGATACATTTTCCCATGAGACCTACCAATATATATAGGGGATATAGAAGGCCCCACCCATAACTAACTAAGACCAATGAATTCATCATATAAAAGAGGTGAATCATAATTACTATAAATATTTATATTAAAAAACTAGAATATGAAATGTTAATACTTTACCTAATTAATAAACAAAATAAAATAACATATAGAGTAATATGAAGAATGTTATTAAAATATTATATCATAATTAGAGCATAATATACACAAAATAATGTTTACATAGAAGAATATACTTTAAAAATATCACAAGAATATTTCTTGATGAAAATACACTTTTCATTTTAAAAAAACATATTCAAAATAAAATAATTTACCAAATATTAAAGAAGAAATTTTTATTTGGAAGTAACCTTTGAAACTTGAAAAGAAATTTTTAAATTAATGAGTGTTCATGAAGGTGTAAAATTCCTTTCATTCCATATAATTTAAAAATTCATTCCTTTTACACTTTTGTAAAAAGTCAGAAATAAATCATTTAGAAATTGATAAGAATATTCCTTTTAATCCATTTTGTAAAAAGGGAAAAAATTTATTAATAAATAATTGGATAAAATTAACAAATATTCTTTAAAACATTTTAGGGAAAATATGGATATGGAAGAAAAATATTCTTGATCGAGTAGAAAAATAATGTTAGTTTTCCTTAAAAACATGATTTTTATGTGTTGAGTACTTAAAGAGTGGAAAATAAAGGCAATTTTTTAATTTCTTTAAATAACCATATAAGAATAAAATATATTTGTTTTAAGATATAAATATACAATAATTACCCCCAAAAAATACTTGAATATAAACAATCTCGAATAATGATGAGATTGTGAAATAAACCCTTACCACTTTGGTAAAATTTGAATCATAACACGCATGAAAAAAATAAATTTTAATGAAACATTAAATACCATGAATATAAATATATTCATGATATAACATATAAATTTTTTATTAGATACACCTCATAAAAATAAATAGGTTCATAATATCAAATATGTCCCAATATGGAGGAAATTGTAATGAAATCTTTAACAAATAATATATTATTGAAGTGAGAATTAATAAATGAATTGATT
Organism: Viscum album; assembly: GCA_963277665.1. Lineage (NCBI taxonomy): Eukaryota > Viridiplantae > Streptophyta > Magnoliopsida > Santalales > Viscaceae > Viscum > Viscum album. The sequence continues at coordinate 326,024,900 of OY728127.1, forward strand.
ATGTATGTAAAATATAAATTCAAATAAAACAATTTTAAATACAACATAAAATAATAAAAATACATTACACACATAATATTATAATATCAAAGATAATGAATAATTAATATAACCTAATGAAAAGAAATTGAGTTATGAAACCCCTTACTGCTTGGTAATTTTCAAATCAAATACCGTTGGATGAAGTAAAATTAATTTTATGTTAAAATAAAATTAATTATGAAGTATTAATTATATAAAATTTAAAATGGGAATTATATACACCATATAAAAAAATTATTCACAAAATATTAAAATATTCCTCAATGAATGAAAATTGTGATGAAATCCCTTACCTGAGGTCCGTGTTCTGTCATATGTGTCTGAATATCCTGTATAATAAATATATATTTATTATAAATATATTCTAGAACCATAATAATATATATAATTACATATATGATTTACATATAATCTTTTATCACCTGTTTATTAACAATTTTCATTAAAATCATTGTTTTAGATAATAATTGCTTCATTTTTTAGGCATGTTTTGGTTTGGTAATTTTGGTTATTATACTTTGATCCTATTTCCATCAGATCCATAATATTAATAATTATTTAAATATAATATATATTCAATATAAACATTTTGATTCATATATAATAGTCAAAAATAGAAAAATGAATTACATCGTTAATGGAGCCGATATGCAGTGTGTACACATGAATGCTATTTCTACTATTTTGAAGGATGAAATGAAAGAAAGGTAAATAATAATTCAAATTTATAGAATAATTATTTTATCATATATATAATATATATTCATTAAATCCACAACACACACACACAATAAATCCATCATTATATCCATCCATGAGAGGTGTTGATGGAAAATAAATTACATCAGTTCATGAGGCGATAGTCTGCCGTACACACGATCAACATTTTCATTTCACATTTTATGGAAGAGGGGATGGATACAGGTTTTTACATTAAAATAATAAAATATAATTATATATAAGATACTAGTGTTATTATTTTATTATAGTTTGAGAATATGTGAAGGGGAAATATGAAGAAATAATATGAAGACGCATGGTTAAGAACTATACCTCTTCTTTGAAGAACATCTTCATGGTTATACCTAAAGCCTTACTAGATGATTTTATGGTAAAAACAAGATCTATAGTTCAAAGGGAGAGATATAAGGAATGAATTTTGTAAATTATTGGCTGAACCAAAAGGCCTTTGAGGTGTGGATATGAGAGGATATTGGGTGTCCTTTTATAAGTGGGGGAAGAGACCCCTTTGTTAATTTCCTCAAAGAATAAAAATGATATAGTCATTACCATGAAAATTCCATTAAAATGGCCATATATTATAAGGTGGTATAGGATAAGGTAAAGATATGGTAAATACAATAGTATTTAGAAATGTTTAATTGGAAAATTTACCCTTATCTTTTGATTTGACCCCCAGTTAACCAGTTTTTACCTTAACCGCGATAATTATATTTATTCATATTTTTATTATTCATTATATAAAAAAATACGTTGAACTTATTAACTAATAATAATTATTTGGATTTAAAATATATAATATATTTTACTAAATTAAATTCACATAAGTGGAAAATTTTAATTTATAATTAAACCCACAAACACAATGAAAAGGCAGTTTTCCAGAGAAAAGTTTTATTAAGTACACATATTTTTTATAACATATTTCAGCATAAAAATGATTTAAATTTTCTAAACTAGATTTATAAAATTATAATTGAAATAATTTTATTCTTTAAAAAATTTTAAATAAAACTTAACTTATTAAATTCTTTAAGAAAAAAGTACATTTATAATAAAATTTAGTATTTTTCACTATCTATTAAAAAATTAATCTTCTTAGAAAATCATCAAAAAATCAACTTAAGATAACTTTGAAATTATTATTTCAAAAATGAAGTTATTTTTTTTAAAAAAATATATTTTTTTAATTTTTTTTGAAAAATTAATTTTAAAATAAGTTCTCAAAACGTGAAGAAACCTCTTTTTAGGAAAAACATAGTTTTTAAGAATAAAACATTGTTTATTATTATATCATGGCTAGAAAAAAAATATTAGATTAATGATAAAATTTTTATGGAATTTAATATATATAAATATCATTAAAATCATTATAAAATGGTGATTAATTAAAAAATATATTGTGGGAATTAAAATTATTTTTTTAGCAAGAAATTTTTTTTACTTTCAAATGATTTCTTTTTTCATTTATAATTAATTGATAAAAAATGAATTAATTTTATATCTGTTTAAACCATATTATCTTCACAATTTATTTATTACTATTAATACCCACTAGTTTAATGGTTATGTTATAATGATATACTATATTACAGTTCATTTAGACTCGAGGGTGCGTGTATCACAAGCTATTTAAAAGATTAAATTTATTTAAAAAGAAATATACTTTAAAATCTAGGTGTTTTACACATGAATAATTTTAAAATGGGTTTATGTGGTAAAAATATAAACACTGACATAATATCACATAATAAAATCAAATGGAATAATGTACCCAAATTGTATGAATTAAGTTCATGTGAATTATCATAACTCAATGAATGAAAATTGAGATACCAAAACCTCTTATGATTGGTGCAACACTTGAGTCGAAATAAATTTGAAGAAAATATATTTTTTGAATTATTTTATACAATAAATTATAGGGAAATAAATTATAGAACATTCATGGAATATTAAATTAATATAACACTATATGTAGTAAACTTGGTTCATAACATTTAACATGTATCAAAGAATGAGAATTGAGACCAAGAAAAAACATATAGATTGAGTAACATTTTAATGAAAACCACTTGAAATATAGGGATTATAATTTAATATAAAATACTTGGATTAAAATATATTTCCTAACATGACATCTCAAATAGTTAGTATATAAAACACATAAATAAAATTTGGTCCATAAGACCATATATGTGTAAAATAGATGAATGTGAGATGAAAATTATTACCTCGACCATGATCCATTATAAACATGAACCAAATGTCCTGAATAATTAAATTAAGTTCATTATATACATACCCAAGAACCTTATTATGAAATAAAACCATTTTTACTCCTCATTTATAATCATTATATATATATTATCTAGGGTTTACCTATTTTCAACACTGGGTGTAAGTAATCTTTGAATTGGTATTGAATGTTGAGTGTTATGTTTCCTTTGCAAAGAAGGATGGAAGTGAATCCAATCAGGTAAGGCTGTATCCATATAAGAATTTACCTTATTATATTAAGGTTAAGGATGTCTTCAAAAGATTACTAGGTGATCTTAAGGTACCAAACAATCTAGTGGCAGTGGATCCTCAAGGTAATGCAGTGGGCTTGGATGCTCGCACTAATTCTAATGATGCTTCTCATCCTGGGGTGAAAAGGGTAACATATCTAGTGGAGTTGGAGGGACAAAATAATATTGATTCTAAACTACTACAGTTCTAGGAACAAACATCAAATGATTTAAATAAAATTTTGGACACTGAGGTGATGGTTCTGAAGACAACCAATGGTGCGTAGGGTACCCATACAGAGAAGGTAGGACATTGGGTTACAGGCTAGTGTCAGCGACATGAGGATATTCATTTGGGGGATCCTGTTGATAATTCTGGAAACCTGCATGTCAATATACCCACTTTAATCGTTTTTAAGGATTAGATCATGAGGGTATATCTCATGTGTAGGAAGTCCCTCAAGTGAATAATGAGGTTCGTAGGTAGCTTGATTCCACAACTCAGCCTGTAGTGACTATTGAGGATGAAATGAGGAAGTAATCCCATTATGTTCATGACAATGTGGTGCATCCATAATTTTTAGAACCAATTTATTCTAACAGGAACTACCAGATGACGAGGGGAGGGAATTGATCTATCTTAGTGGATGATTTGCTGGGTTCGAATAATGGATGCCAAAATTATGTCTCTCTGTGCATATTACTGAAAATTAGGAAAATTTCTTTAATAGTGATAATGAAGATGTTAGTGGAATTTTCTGACATTCCTTTAGTGATATTGTTCAATTTAGAAAGATGAATTTGTCTAAAAGTGAAGGATTTGTGACTGATCCACCAAGGAGAAGGCCAAGGAAAGACTATTCTTACCTACCGAAGTTGGTATCTACCAGGTCCTCTTCCAAGAAGGAAAGAGGGGTTGTCCTTGATCCTTAAAAGGGTAAGAAATCCTATAAGGAACATCCCTCTTTAGAGAAACTGCAACTTAGAAGGAGATAAACCAAGCTTTTTAAGACATATAAAATGAATTCAGAGTGGGAATTGGTTACTACGGAGGAAGCAACCTACTATGGATATGGTGACGGGTATGACTTTTATGATATGTAGCTATCTCTTTCTGGTTGGGATTGTTGTTTGGATGTGGGAAATCTGTCCGCCCTCATCCTTTTATTGATATAGTTTTTATTTCTATTTAATAAATGGTCATAGGTTCAGCCTCTTACTGAACTTTCTTGGGTAATAAATGTTCCAAGATATTTTATAAATTTATATTTTCATTTGATGTGAGTTTTGGTTATGAACTATAAAGATGAAATCAATGATGATCATGTTTAAGTTATTTTTAACGAAATAAAGGTGTCTTCTTAATGAATAAGTTAAATTTTGATATAAACCTAACATAAAAAATTATTTATATATTTATATCATATTACACTAGTAAATAATTTCTCATAGTCATCTATTACATAAATGTATTATATTGTTCAATTAGGTGAAAAAACTGACACAAATATGAACCTACCATGATTAATGGATGATTATGAGATGGTTTAGTTGTAATATAATTATAATAGAAGCATAATGATCTTATTTTTTGTTTAGGCGTGTGATATATCATAATTGGAAATAATTTTATATAGAATATAATTTATATAAGTTCATTACTTAGAAAAAGAGATAATTTTCTTCTTAGTTTTCTTGTTTTAAATGATTGATTTAACGATAATAATTTATTGATTATATTATTAATAGGTTATAAAATTTATTATAATATAAAATTAATTATTTCATAAAAACCTTTTTCCTTATTAAAATATTCTAGGAACCATCAATTATGGTTGGTGATGAAAAATGAATTTCATTTCCCGTAGTGGCTGTAGTCTTCACGTATGTAGAAATAATTTTTTTTCTTAATGGATGGGATAGATGAATAGAAAACGAAAATAACCTTAATATAGTAATATTATTGTATATAAATGATACTAATATCATGATATTATTATTTCCAAAATAAATTTTAATGAATATAATCAATAAGAAAAGCTAATTAGTTGATAATAGTCACACTAGGTGCTTGATTTTTCATTGGAATTATCCTTGTAAATAAAGGCCTTATGATAAATAATTTTGAAAATAATATTTTTTAAACTGGTACAGGGTTATAGTAGAAGAAATTTGAAAAACATAATGTATAAATTCATAGGTAAGGTGAGTCTTGAAGGGGAGGAAGTGTTACCTTTTTATAAGTGAAGAGAATGGAACTTTTGGAAGCACTTTTAACATTTCAAATAATGTGATGTTAATATTAGAAGGTAAGTGGAAAAAATGGGAAAAAGAGAAGGGGAAAGTGATTTAGGGTCTCAACACCCCTCAACCACTCATTTGGGATACAACTTGAGCGTTCTAAGTCATTTTTAACCTTTTTTAAATTCTTGGCCAATTTTCTTTTACATTGATAATTAATTTTTGACCTTATTAATTAATATTAATAAAAAAATTAAGAACAAAACATTTTACTAATTTGGAACTTCCGATTTTAAGATTTTTAAATCATTTTATAAAATATATTTTTTTGATTTTAAATGTTAATTTTAGAATAAATACACATAACATGAAAAAATAGTTTTTTTGTAAAAGTGTGTTATTGAGTATAAATATATATGTACATGATGGTATTATCATAGATACTAATATTTATGGAATAAATAAACTTATTATAAAATAGATAAAAAGTATGTTTCTTTTTAATCAATTGAAATATGAATTTCACCATAAAAAAATTAATTAAGATAAAACACAGAAAATATTTTTTATTAAAGTACCATTTTAATTAGTAATAAAAATGCTGGGAATATGATTTATAAGTTAAAATAATATTTTAAAATGAATATTATTATTCCATAAATATATATTTTATTACTTAGTTTTTTTAGTTTTAGTTTATGCTTAGATCATAGAATGTCATAGAATTAATGGTTTTAACAAAAAAAGGTATTTATACTATTCACCAAAAAACTATTTATCATAGAAAAATACAACACATATATTTTACTATAATATTATTATTCTAAATTAAAAAACAATTTTTGTTTTTTTTCAAATCCAAATTATAAAATTTATGAATTCGATTTTTTAATAAAATCATAAAATATAATAAAAAATTCATTTTCATTAGAAAATGAAAAGTTCAAATGTGAACTAATATTATTAAAATTTCATATAATTTACCAACTAGTAGTTGGGGGATTACCAAAGTGGTAAAGGCTTCTCATAATTCAGCATTAGAACCAGGTTCAAATCTGAGTGGGAGTGAATTTCTGCAGGCAGGTGGTGACACAGACATGACACATGACGTAGGCAGGCGGTGACATAGGCATGTTGTAGGCTTAGTGACTCAGGCGGTATGATGTAGACATGACACTGCACTAGGTCTTCAAGACAGTTTTTGAGCCTTTGGGCTATGTTATGGGCTTCATGTCCACTAGGCCTTCAGACCATGTATTGAATAAATAAGGCTTGTGGGGTGGGTTATCCCTTGGGGGGGGGGGGTTATGACCTACCTTTCCAGCCTGTGTGTGTGGTGTTTGTGTGCTTAATGTAATTACACCCCTAAGTACCTAATATATATATATAGATATATAATTTAAAAAATAAATTACTATTAACTAATTATTAATATCAAACATAATTTATCATCATTAATCATATAATTTTTTGAAATATAAATACATTTCACATAAAAAGGAAATTTTAAGAAAAATACATTTCTAAAAAAATAAATGATCATATTAGTCTTTTAGGTATACTAATTTATTTTCATTAATATTAAAATTAGTTTTTGTTTTCTTTATATATATATTTTATTAATTGGTTACTCTTATTCATTATTACTAATTCAATAGGATGGTTCTAATGGTAATACTTAATATTTATATTTTTATCTAAATATATCATGATTTCACTTTAGTTTAGTGTTGTGTGTGGAGTAATATATTGAAAATTTTGACTTATTTAAAGGTAATCATATATTATAATTTTAGCGTGTTGTAGTTTGTATCAATTTCACATGTCTCAATTGGTAATTTCCAAATAAAGATTTCACAATTTTGATTAAATATTTTCTAATTGATACTATTGCAAGATTTGGGACCCTTTCCTTCATGGATGGGTACTCAGGATATAGTCAAATAAGGATGGACACTATGGATGAGGAAGAAACCACCTTCATAGAAACCGAAGGGATATTATTATACTAGGTAATTCCATTCATTTTGAAGAATACTGGCACCAACTATCAGTGCATCATGAACCATATATTCTAGAACTTTTCAAGAAAGATCACAGAATGTGACATCGATGATATAGTGGTGAAATCATGGAAACTCAATGATCACCTTGTCGAATTTCAATTGTTAGTCATAAAATTGCGGCAACATGACTCAAATAGGAACCCACTAAAGTGTTATTTTGATGTGATGTTAGGAATACTACTTGGCTTTGTGGTGAACCATCATGTCATTATAGTTGATCCTGAGAAAATAAGTGATGTTCTTGAAATTCCGCCTCCTCAGAACCTTAGAGATTTGAGAGGGATTCACTAAAACCCCACCTATATTAGGGATTTCATAACAAATTTATCCATTAAATTTATCCCCTTAATGAATTTTATGAATAAGGTATCTAATTATTGATGAGATGATGATTTTCAAGGAGCCTTTGAGAGTCTCAATTTATATTTTCCACACCCACTAGTCCTAAAGCCACTTTTGTAAGGGAGGCCACTCATCCTATATATAGATATCATGGAGTGATCACTTAGTTCCCATATCTCATAGAGAAATAATTCAAGGAAATAAAACATTGTCTAATATATTAGTGGTAAAATTATAGATACTAAGACACAATATTCCAACATTGAGAATAATTTTCCCTGACTAATTTTCATTGTAAAATTTTTTTGGCATTACTTTAAACTCTACAAGGTCCACCTCATCTCTTGGATTGATCCACTCAAGTACATCCTCAACCACACAATATTGATAGAGAATCTAGATCTATGGGTAGTTATCCTTTAACATTATGATATTAAATTCATATTATATAAGGTAATAAAAGAATATGTACTAGATAGTTTTCTTATAGCATACCCCACCCTTGAAAGAACAATAATGGACACTGAGCTCCCTGATGAAGTGGTTTTATCTTTCTATAACAATCAACTAGAGTGGTAGATGTACTTATATGGTTCCTCCAAAAGTATATATGGAAAGGAAATATAAAACTTGAAGCTTAACATTTTCAATCCTTGAATTTTATTTATCTCTGTAGCCAAGGAAGTTTTACCTTAATATTTTTTTCTAATGAAAGTATGGACCAACAAAGAGGGAAAATACCAAGATCCTATCCTAGACTTTGAGTTGGTCCTACAACTACAAGAATCTCACTTGAGTGTTAAGTTTGACATAGGTTTGGTGATTTAGTAGATTAATAGTGAATATTCCATTATTTGGGAAGGGTTATATCTCATCCTTGGATATATAATTGGACTGATGGAAGAATTTACCTTAAGACAATGATGAATCATATCTCTATCCTACATAATTCCCATGATGATTCATTGGATAATACATCCATGACCCTTTCTTATTTGATCAGGGAAAACCAATTTTCTATATTTCACACTAGATATTTGTCTCCCCAGTCATCTTATGTGACATGGAATAAATAAATTAAATCAATATTAATATAGATCATGAAAAGAAAATATCCTTTTCAAATGATATTTCCAATGGATGAATGTTCCTCATAATGAATTATATCCAATTTGAAATCCTTACATTGGATCGATCCAAGAAGGAACATATCCAATGTCGAGTAGTAAACTTTATACATTATGACATCTTAAATAAATAGAAATTACTCTTAAAGTGAAGATTTTATAGGGTCCTATTCTAATGTATTGGAGGATGAAAAGCCCTTTATGTCATTTAGGAAGTTCATATAGTTTCAATGCACACTAGTTAAGGACCATGCTCTCTTATCAGATAAGTATAATTGGAAAATTCTATACAAAATTGAAACAAGATTTTGTGAAATTATCCAATAAGTGACACACTTTTGAATTACACACAAAATTTATCCATACACCCTCATAACTGTTGTGCACTTCCCAATACTCTTGTCCATTTTATATATGGGGAATGGATGTTATGAGGATATATCCCCCAAATACAACTAGATAGTTTATTTATATCCCTACTGCTACCAAATTATTCTCCAAATGTGATGAGGAAATACCCCTCATGGAATTTAAAATTAAGAGTGTCATCAACTTTGTGAATTCTAATATCATCAATAGATTTGGTGTACCTCACTTGATATTGATAGATAATGTAGTTAACTTATATTTTTATGAGTTAAAAAGGCTATATTAGAAGTATAACATTAAGTCTAATCACTCATTCCACTTTTATTTAGTAAAAAATGCTAGCCTTTAATAAGAATCTATCTAATATTCTCTAGAAGATAGTGGGTAGAGACAAGAAGTCATGGAGAGACAAGTTTATTCATTCCTTTTGGGATTATCACACCAAATCCTTTACCAAGTCATAAGTGAACCCATATTTTATTACCTACAAAATTTTAGAAATTCTATACATAAAAGTTTAATTTACCTTTATTTTAAAGGCCATATGTGGACAACTCTCATAAGATGAACAATCTCTAAAGTGGCTAAATGAGTGAGGGAAACTTGATGAAAGGTGGGTGAGAACATTGAAAAACATATAAGTACATCAGAATGGGATTTCAGATACTTCAATAATAAAATTCACATTGATTTGTTCCTCTAATAAGTCTTGGTATTAATTCTTAGAACCTTTATAATACAATGGAAGAAGCCTCCAATGATGGAACAAAGTGGGAGGGGCCTTACATTCTTCACAATGTCTACACCAATTGATATTATTCCATGATTTCAAATTATGGAGAGTGAATCATGTCCCTTCTAATGCAACATTTATCAATAAATACTTTGCATAGTATTTACATCAGTTAAACATCCTAATTTCATAAATATAAATTATATAGTCCTGGTCCACATCGCACGACCTTAAACCACATGACATCTAAGTCTTAGGAGAAAGAATTTAAATTACACAACATAACATCCTATTCACATGATATAAAATTTCACAACAACATACTTACCATATGAAATTATAATACATGATTATCATAATGAAAAAATACATTAAACTATATAGTAAGATTTCTTGAAACATGACGTTAAACTACATGACACAAACATACTAGTCACATGTCATTAAAATTATATAATAACACCCATAACACCTAATTTTAAATCCTATGGTGTGTAAAATAAATCCCCATGTCACATTTTATAGAGTATTATAGATGAACCTCTAATTTTCTATTGGTTATAATATCAAGAATGAAATATGTGAGCTTATAAATTTTGATTATTTATCCTATTAACATGAAAAAACACCACGTCTAAGGGTATGAGATGGTTTGGTCCATCCTATATGACCACAAAATTATTAGAGTGTTATAATTTTCCAAATTATTCTATATAAGATCTAGATCTATGTAGGGGTTTTCAACATATTATTTATCCACATCTAGTAACAAAAAAATTCCTCAAACCCATGCAAGAGTTCGATCTACTTAAGGGGGGATAAGAATTATGTGTAGTTTGATTAATATTCCCATAGGATATATAGTGATATTTATATAATCTATACTAGAAAATAACCATGAATCAAAAAAAAATACATCATTACCCTACACATAAGTTAGATTTATATAAGGAATTTCTTAATAAGAACTTTTTGTGGCTTGATTCCCACTATTTTAGAATACATAGTGATGCCAGATCTTCTATTTTATTCCCAACCACAATTTTTAGTAAATAATATTCCATATCATATTATAATTATTTTTATCTCTTGTAAGACAATGATATCCCTATGACACTACATCGAGGTGAAGTCCATTTTTATCCCTTGTATATGGATTTGATTTTCACAAATAATACCCAAAAGTATAGTGCCATGACGATTAAATTATATTCCCAATGCATAATGTAAAATTGTGTAAAGGATCCTAGTCTGGATTCATCCTTAAAATATATTGCTAAAATGAAAATAATTACCCTCTCATATATGAGAGAAAAGTATATGTATGGGACCTCATCATTGAGTGTTTCATATGTGAACCCACACTGAAACACTCATCCCTTGTTCAAGAGTCTCATCTGTACATGAGTTCATTACCCTGTATTTATGAATGAGTTATTTTAACATAGATAAAACATTTAAAGAACTATGTGTGGATTGATTCTAGTATTCAAGGGTTATGTAGTGATTATGTAACTCTTGTTTCCTTAGGCCCAACTGCAGTTTCACCTATATCAAAACTTGACACTTGGTCCACTCCTTATGGTTTCAATACCTTTCAATGCATGTTACAAAAATGTGATGGTTATCCTATATTGAATATGATCTAACTATATGAAAATTAATTCAGTATAGGATCTGTTTTCCATGAACAAATGCTAATGAAATTTCCTCTGTCCCTCTATATGATTCAGACCTAGGTACAAATGTTTTAATAAATATGTGTGTATCAATTCCTACTTTTGTATGATAAATAGTGATTCCTGGATTTCTTATATTAGGCACAACCATAAATGATATTAATGAAAAAAATAAATACTTTTACATTAATGAGCGGTTCATTCTTCCTTGTTCTTTCTCAAGAGCCCATGGTTAAGGTGAAACTCTCAGCATCTAAATTTGAGATAGATCTATGCATATGCTATTTAAAGAACTACATCTAGATTGATTCATGTCACTTAAGGATACATAGTGATTCCTAGATATGTTATTCTTATAACAACCACAATAATAAAGAAATCATACCCCCATTCTATGTCTAAGAGATCGATCTACATATGGGATCATTTAATTACTATGGATATATTGGATTTCCCTAATGTTATGGTCAGATTGATCATCCAAGTCCATATTAGATGATGTTAAACTACACAAATCCTAAGTCCTTGTGGCATGATGTTAAATTAAACAACACCCAAATCTTTATTTCATGGTGTTAAAATACCCAACACTCAGTACTTTATCTCATGAAATTAAACTTCATGAAACTAAAGTCTTTGTCACATGATGTTAAACCAAAAAACACCCAAGTCCTTAGGACATGATGTTAAAATAATAAAAACCCAATTAATTATCGCATGATGCTAAAATGAACAATATTTGGGTCATTATCACATGATTTTAAACTGCATGAAAACTATATCCTTATCACATGATAGTAAACTACACAACACCCAATTCCTTGTCACATGATTTTAAACTAAACAACACACAAGTCCTAGTCACATGATATTAAACTACACAACACCCATGTTCTTGTCACATGTTGTTAAACTAAACAACACCCAAGTCTTTGTTGTATGACGTTAAAATTCATGACACCCTATTCTTTATTGTATGATGTTAAACTGAATGAAAACAAATTCTTTATTGCATTAAGTTAAACTACATGAAAATAAAGTCCTTGGCGCATGATGTTAAACTGAAAAATACCCAAGTCATTGTAGAATAACATTAAACAGAATGAAAATAGAGTACTTATTACATGTCATTAAACTATATGACACCCATATCCTGGATGTATGATGTTAAACTACATAATACATTATCCATTCACACTCATTTCCAAAGGACCAAAATAACCTAAAAATGGTCAAATAACGATCAATATTCCTCTAATACATTATTTGAACATTCCTTTTCATAAGTGAAACTTTATGTCTCATCTGTATTGGATTTTTCATAAACCTTTAATGGATATCTGTAATGAGGTCATCTAAATTCAAGGAATACATCTACTTGTATATGCTTACATTCCCTAGTTTGGCTCCTGTATATACACCCCCAATATGTTTTTATTATCATATACATCTTTTTCCTTGAAAAGAGGTCCTCTAATATCCATATTCCCATAAAACATCACATCATAACATTTCATTCAAATATGTTTAGAGGTAACCATTTTCATTCATATCCCACATCATCACTCCGGTTCCAAGAACCTCGAACCCCGATTTATAACATCATAAATTTCTTTTTGAAATGTGTTAGATCATTCTTCACCCTTGGAACCCTAGATTTTATATTTTACCACACATCCCTATCATTAAATGGTCTATAAATCATGACCATAAAATTTTGTGTGACTAGGTAAAAGCTATATTCCCTTAAAATATATCCCTTAATGGTCCAAATGAAAATACCTTAAATTGATGGTGAAAGAGACACAAAATTTATTGTGTTGAAAAACCATTAAGGAAATATTGGGAAGAATTCAAGTCCCCACTTGCTAATCCTACAACTTCCAGAGCGTGATAAAAAAATTTGATCACAAATGTAAAGGTAAAAAGATCATAGGACCCAAAATATGACCCTAATAGAAGTTAATCCATACCCACCAAATCCTTAGTTTAGGAAAATATTAAAGAAATGACTTGTCAAATTGCAATACAAAAAAAACTATAATTTTGCGACGCTTCCCCAGAAGATGTCACTAAATTAGTGACACTTCCCAAAAAACACTACTAAAATAGCAATGTTTCCCCAAAAACATCTCTAAATTAGTGACACTTCCCAAAAAATGCCTCTAAATTAGAAAATATTCCAAAAAAACTATTAGTGACGCTTCCCAAAAAAATGTTGCTAAATTTGAATTTTTTTCAAGAAACATTGCTAGAAATATGTATATTTATATAGCCCATTTCCCCACATCAATGTAAATATCTATTTAGATAGATATATATATATATATATATAAATATATATATATTAACATGTATAAATACACACACACACACACACATATATATAAACATGCACGCACACACACACATATAAATATATAAAAATATAGAGTCACGCACACACAAATATATAAATATATAAACACATATGTATTTTAAATTTAGTGACATTTTTAAGAAAACATATATATTTTAGTGGAATTTTTAACAGTGTTTTAAAACACAGAAAATTATATATATATATATATATATATGAATGCATATATATAATTATATATATACACACACACATACACACACATATATATATTTACACACACACACGTATATATAAAATTATATATATATAATATAAATATATAAATAACAGAAAATATAAACACACCCACACACACACACACATAAAATATATATAAACATAATATGAAAACACACACACACACACACAGATATATATATATATATATATAATATAAAACACACACACACACATATAATATAAAATATAAATAAATAATTATATATATATAAATATAAAATATAAAATATAAAAACACACACACAAATATATATATATATATATATATATTAATATATGTATATTAATATATATATATATAATATTAATTTTTAAATACTGCAATCTATATATATATAAATATAACATAACGAAAATAAATATTTTAAATTTAGTCACGTTTTTAAGAAAACATGACTATTTGAGTGACATTTTTACCAGTGTTTTAAAATATCCCTATATATATATATATAATTATAATTACAAATATGTATACATACACATGTATATTTACACACATATAGACACACACATATATAAACATTTTTATATATATATAACATAAATATATAAATATATAAATATAATATAAAATATAAACATATATAAACATATATGTATATATGAACATAAAATAAAAAATAAAGATATAAAATATAAATATAAATATAAATATAAATATAAATATACTAATCTATAATATTAATTTCTTAAATATTGATATATATATATATACATATATATATAAAATATAATATAATTAGATAATAAAATATGAAATAGATTGCTTGGTTGTGTATTTCATTTATAGGTGGTAGGTCTATGGTTCTAATTAGTGGAGGTGCAAAATTTATTTTTTTCATAAAGGGTACATGGTGTGGTGTGTACAGGTGATAGGGAAATTTTGGTGTGTTACAAGACTGAAGGGAGTATGGGTACTCAAGGAGGAGCGTAAGGGTACATGAGGGTTGAGGGGGAGCGTGAAGTTACAGTAAGGGAGTGCGGTGAGGGTACAAAAGGGGTGAAGGGGCAAGGGGTAAGAGGGGAGTGGTATGTCGAGGGTAGGTGGTAGTATGATTTTTTTATATTTTTATTACAAATAAAAAAAATTTAAAATGTGTATATATAGTTAAAAAATACAATTTACTGACATTTTGGAGAGTGATGGGATACTAGTGGGCTGAGGTAGTAAGGTGGCAGTGGGGTACTGGTTGACCTAGGGTAGGTGGTAGTGGAATTTTTTATATTTCTATTACAAATAAAAAATTTCAATATATATATATATAATTCAAAAATACAATTTACTTATATTTTGAAGAGCGGTGGGGGTACAGGAGGGGTGAGGGGAAAGGGGTCGGAAGGGAGAGCAGTGGGATACTGGTTGGCCAAGGATAATAAGGTGGTATTGGGGTACTGGTGGACCTAGGGTAGGTGGCAGTGGGATTTTTTTATATTTATTTTACAAATAATAAAATTCAAAAAATATATATAAAATTCAAAAATACAATTTATCGATGTTTTAAAAAAAATTGGTAAATTGTATGTCTTTTACTAACATTTTTTCAAACCTTTGGTAAATGAGGT
This sequence comes from Viscum album, assembly GCA_963277665.1. Taxonomy (NCBI): domain Eukaryota; kingdom Viridiplantae; phylum Streptophyta; class Magnoliopsida; order Santalales; family Viscaceae; genus Viscum; species Viscum album. Next base: position 326,040,954 of record OY728127.1, read on the forward strand.
GTTTCTAAATTAGTGATGTTTATAAACATCGCTAATTTAGAAACATCTATTTATTGGTGCTAATTTAGTGACTTCTATTTAGAAACACTTCTAAAAAACATCAAAAAATGAGGTGTTATTAAATATTGATGACTGTAAATGTTGCTAAATTATAAGCACATCATTTTGAAAAGCTTTCAAGAAACATCAGAAAATGAATTAGTAACGTTTTAAAACTTCGTTAATTAACATTTTTTCATAATGTTACTTCACCCTAATAATGTGTTCAATACGTGGAGACATAAATTATAGGTTACCAGAACTATCCTTCAATACTCTTTCTTCCATAAACCTACATCACTTCCCAAATGATTGAATTTTTTCTAATATTCAATGGATATTGATATCAGGTGCATTCAACATCAAGGGAAACCTATTCTTGGATTTTCAAACATTCCACGATTTGGATCTTGTATATGTGCCGCAAATCTAGCCTGTTAATCTAAAAAAAATTCATCATATGGAAAAGTTCCTCTACTCTATGTATTCCCTCACACTATTACTGCATAAAAAATCATTCAAACTTGGTTAGTAATCGTCTTTTACATACGTGCACCATTTAATTATCCTTAATTCAGAAATCATTGGGACATAATTTACACAACCCATAGTCCAAATTTTCAGGTTGATTCAATATCCTTGATTTTAAACCTTTATGAATCATACCCATTTTCAAGGAAAGGATGTAACACTTTATTCTTGAACCCTTAATGGTCCCCATCACATGAACATAAACTATATGAAACAATGGTTTGAGCTTCATGACCATAAACTGAATGCCCCTGTTTATGTGAATATATGTATCAATTGCACTAAGATCTACTAAATAGTAGGGAGTTTATATTTTACCATGCTGTTATATAGGCTACCTCACATTTTGGTCAAAGTTTCCTAACATTAAAAATTATCTACATCAGTCTAATTTTCATGACCATAAACCGCCGAAAGAAAACCCACAGTACTCATTAGATTGAAAACCTATAATGGGAATCCTAGGAATATGTTGAGTCTCTTATTGCTAGACATAAAACTTGCATTATTTAGGCATGATCTATTTTTTCAAATAATGAGGCATAAATATTGTTTGTTTGAAAACCCATAAAGGATGATCAAAGAAATAGTCGATCCTCTACCCACTAAATTTCCACCCAAATGAAGTTTAGGGAATAAATTAGGATGATATAATAAAATTCACAAACATTTTTGGGTACACCATATATTCACAACAAAATTAAAGCTATGCTCATCAATCCCTTTGACGTAATAAATACTTGAGTGTTCTATAACCCAGGAAAAATTTCTAAGATAATTCCCATGAGGCCTAACAAAGTGATATTTCAGGGTATTCATACTTTCTTGGAAATTGGTGTCTACACCCCAATTTTACCCCTTTTCATTTATATCACATTGAGTCCAGTCCATCATCCAAATAGACCAACTGTAGCGTACAGTGATGGTGTTTATTTGTATACCCATCCGTGAGCCATGCCTAAGAGGAAATCATCTAAATGAACTAACTCTTGTGTATGGTAATGGAATTTATGCCTTTACCCATATGTGAGCCATTCCCAGGTATAAATAATCCAAATGGACCAACTATAGTGTATGGTGGTGGTGTTTCTACCTATAACCATCCACGAGCCTTACCTAGGAGGAAAACTCACTAACTCAATCATTCAGGAACCATGACCGATCTTGTTTATTCAAGTTCAATGTTCAATAATATCCAAGTTTTTTTTATACTACCCATTGAAAATTTTGAAAGTCATTAGGAAGAAAAAAAATTTAAATTATAATGAAGGATGCTTGGAAAATGATTTAAAATAAAATATATTTCATTCATTAGACAACTGAAGGAAGGAGGAGGATCCATAGCCCAAATCCTCTCCTTGATTGTTACAAAAGGGGAAGGGAACATCACAAGACATGTTTTAGAGAATCATAAATATTCACAATGTATTTTTGTAATTGGTTGAATTTGTAAATGAATTTAGATAGTACAATAGTTTTTTCCTCTAAAAAAGGAAGAATCATTTCATCCATGAAAGTCACACCCACCACATCCTTATTAACTTGCTCAACCAACTATTGTTACTCCATGAGTTTGTTCTTTATAGCAGAACATTTATCCTAAAGGTAGAAAAACTCCTTGTGAAGTTGGTCAACTAAATATTGTTCCTCTATAATGGGATGTTTTCCCATCACTATAATCACCACATACTTAGAGGCTTCCCAACTTACAATATCCCCAAGACATATAGTGTTTACCAGTAACTCCACTCTATAAATAATTAGTGATATACCCTATTATTACTCTCAAGTTCGAATATTACCATTTATAGTATCATGGATGGATCGGTAATCGAACCCTCTATGTACCAAATTTGTGAACATGTGAAGGAGTCTGGGAAGCTTCACTGGTATTTAATCTATAAGGGTTTTAGAAATAATATTATGGATTCTTTTCCATATATTTATACAAGTTATTGAATGGGTATTGAGTGTATCCTGGTCAATCTTGGAGTCACTCTTGGATAGTGGATTTTATTTTATCAACAATTCAACTAGATAAGGTTTGGACTCTATATCCCCTAATAGTGCTAACATCTAGTCGAATTATTCTCCCACCACTGTCACTTTCTGAGACACTAGAAAAATTTCCCACAATATTTTTTTAACTTAGGGTGAAGCTAAAAAATCAAAAATCCGAGCCTCACTATTCAAAGAGGAGACACTATGATAGGTTTGAGAGATATGGATCCTCACTGATTGATGTGGAGACACTATCATCGTCCACCATCATGTCTTCATAATAAGTTATTAGGGGGTGTATTAGATTAAAATAATACCCTCCAATAGCGTCACTTGTCTATGTGACATATCTTGTATCTGCATTGGAGGAATGCCATCATTCATGGATACTATATAAAATATTATAAATTATGATATATGGGAAATTTTCCAATCCTATGGTAATAGAACTTTTAGAAAAAGTATACGAAAATTAGTAAAGTAATAACTAAAAGGTATAATTATAACTTTTATCTCTATTAGGCCATCCACTATCTTGGAAGGTATATGTACTATAGAAAATGGATCCATATTTGAATCCATCTTGAGAGAATCCTAAGTTTGATCTTCCTGAAATCCCTCAGTCACTATTCTCATAAGGATCCCTACTAAAGGAGTAAGGGAAATCTTCTCCTGAGTGGTGGGTACCTCAAGGTTTAGGATCCCACAAAATTTCTCAATGATATTAGAGCCACATGATTGATGAACAAGGATTCAATAAGGACCTATTTTGGTCTTGGTTTCATAAGGATTATCATTGATTCATTTGGACGGGAGCTTGAATTCAATTTATTTTGGGCCTCAATAGCTGTCATACCCATGGAAGTCTATCTAGTGACATGCTTATAAGAATTTTATTTATCATGTTATCATAATATATTGGATATCCCCTAGTTGAATTGAAAAGTTATCAATGATCTATGAAATTTTATCCAAACGTGAGTGGACAATTACACTTACTTTTCTACATCAAAATACTTTTATTCGTCAGTTTACATTCCTTATTCAATTTCCACATACTCTCAGGGGATATCTCCATGAGAATAGGAATTGAAAGTGGTGTTAATATTCTTACAACATTGGAAGATGGTGCCTCAATTGGCTTGGATACATTGAGAAATCCTTCCTCCTTAAATATGGTGTTAGGATAATCATTGGCACTATCAGTGTACCCCTAACTGAGTACACTAGAGAAGGTATAAATAAGTGTTCCTCCTTTTTTCCTTGAATATATCATGTATATTTTCAGTGAATAGAACAATGAATCACTTACAAGGTAAATGTAAGGATCCATCTTACCTATTTTGGGGTTATCTAGTTGGAATTATCATCTTTACTAGAACCAAATTGAGGCATTATCATCACATACATCCATATTGAATAACAAAATCTTCTTTTAATTTAGTGGATCCTGACTTCTATATACTAGAGACAATAGTTTACCTCATCCAAATGATCTTCTTAGAAGACATTTTTTTAGTGCAGATATGAACCAAATTGCATCATATTACTCTATCTTTTTTGAAGAGAGGCCCAGACCTCCTCTGTAGAGAGGTCATGGTTCGAGGAGTACCACTCCCCCAAGCTACTAAATAGGTTGAATTAGCAAAAAGAAATAGTCGGGGAGTCACCCTCAGCTTAGGTATAACTCTTTTAATCGAAGGAGGAGAATCCTTGTTCACCACTTGCTTCCTCAACATCTATTTGACCTCTTTATTAGCCATAAAATAAAGGGTCTTACCTAGATATACTATTCTTATAGTATATTTTTTTACTATAGGATTATCTACTGTTTTAGGCCTATACATTGATGTGGGTCTACCTACCACTTACAATCCCTCTAATGCTACCAGCTCATCCCCTTTATCATCTATCCCAGCAACATAAAATCATTTTTGTTGAAGAAAGAGCCTATCCAAATTCCCATTAGGTTAGGACCATTCCATAATTGGGAATAGTTATCCACAATACTGATATTAATATAAAATGGTGGAAGTATGACTCAAGTAACCATATATCCCCATGTAAGTATCAACTAGAATTGGTGGGTTTCCATGAGATGTATCTCTTTTTTCATGCTGTTTAGAGGAGCATGACACTGCTTTTGAACATAATGGAATTTCTAAATAACCTGAAAGGATCATATCCATTACATATTATATCCCTATCAATAATTACATCTGAAACAATGTGTCATAGAAATATAAATTATTCCCTTTATTGATGGGTGTTGGTGTAAATTTCTATAATAACATTTCTATGAATAGGGTATGATGTGAAAGAAAACATGTCTTGATGGTACCCCATGTGGTATAATTTACTTCCTCCAACATTGGAAAATATTCACCTATAAGTCTACGAGATTAATGATATATATAAGCTATTTCCTTTTAGAATCAGTCTCTTGATAAGTTAGCTTAATTAACTCTCCACCCCACACACTGAAGGAGGTTTCTATCTTTGAGTGAAGATCATTATTTAGAATGACCTTTTCCAACTTAAAATGATTCTTCCCCAATATAATATTCCATTATTATTTATCCCATGTATATGTAAGAAATATAAAATCATCATACATATATATTAAGATTGGATCTCTATTGATCATGCACATATACCATAAGATTATCCCAACTTCTCTATGCATAAATTGGAAGGTGTTCGTGTCCGAACTCCAGTGGATGAACAAGTTTGGGATGGTATGATGATTGAAATGGAAGAAATAATATGAAATCTTAAATAATTAAAACAAACTAATATCTTGAATCTATTTTTTAAATTACAAAAAGCTCCAACAAACCTATGAGGGATAGCCCTAGTCTATTCTAAATGAGCTTCCATAACAGAAATCCCAGTTGGATATCCATCCAAACATATGATTTTCTGATGACCTCTTCACAATAAATGTATAATTGTGAATATATTATTTTTATTCATGAATTTATCACTATAAATATAAGGCATAATACCCTATAATTTATCCTTTATATTCCTCCTATAGAATGAAATAAATGTTCCTTGAAATGTTAACTCGAGGCTCCTTCTGGTGATAGGTGATCCAACTCATTGGAAAGTGTATAGATTGTAGTTTTATGATAGGTGAATTACCAAGTAGACTGAACCTATATATGGGTAGATTGTTAAACATAGTGCAGGTTCACAGGGCCACCAACATCATATTTTATAGTACATTGTGTTGTGGTGTACCAAGATGATAATGCAATTTTTTTGATAATGTCATCAATTTTATTCTGCCTCAAAATATTATATTGAGAAACCTCTTATAGAGTAATTGTGTCTTCAATAGATAAGAAATAGTATAAAAAATAGTGTAACTTTTCAGTTATATTGAAAATAAATTGGTTAAAAATTCCCAAAGCATCTTCCCGTGAGGTCATCATGAAAACTATGTGGTTTACTACACGAAAAACATGGTCGACCACATAGATATCAAACTTAAATTAATCACAATCATCAAATCATATAGTCTATATGGACGGACATATGGATCACAATGTCTATAAGGAATTCATATAACTAGACATGTGGAAGCAACCTCACAATATTTTCACTCAATGTGTGGGTGAAATCATGGGTACGTGGAAGAGTTGAGTTCAATAGAAAATTACATAGAATATCGTGATCACTTCTTAAAGTGAAAAGTGTATAATTAATGGGACTACAGACCTATTTATAGAGGCCCACCAAAAAATACACCTTATGGAATCTAAGTAGGCCTTTATACTGCCTTGAAATTGGCTCATTGTCATTAAAAATTAACCTAATTATATGGGGTGGGGGAGAAATTACTGATGCTCATAAAATCAAAATCTCCAATGACCTAAGATAAATTTTAAGAAATGAGAGTGTTTCTTCCAGGATTTTGAAAATTCTTTTTAAAATAATGAAAATAAATCTTAGGGAACCTTGAGGTCTCCTAGAACTCATGTGGTTGATCCCTGGAGACCACATGGTCAACCCATGTGGTGATAGGACATCGATCAAAGATGCTCTATGTGGCCCCTTAGTAACCTCATGGCCTAACCATATAGTGAAAAATCATGATTCAATGATTATCTATGAGGTCACCATGGTGGTTTTATGCATAATCCTCAAACAAAATTTTGTGACAATGTGGAATTGTTTCCACTTATTCTACCAAAACAAAAACATGGAGTGTCTGTAAATGTACCACTTCCCCTCCCAAAAAATACACATGAAAACCTAGAGAAGATAGGGAGAGGAAAATGGGAGCACCAGTTACTATTTTATAAAATTCCCCTCCTAGAAGATGTAGGTAATCTAAGGGAAATTATCCTAGTAAAATACTAAAGTATACCGGGCCTGTGAAGTTAGGATTCAAAGGCCCACCATATGAGGACAAGACCACAACAACGAGGCCAATGTCATAGCGGTGAGGCTAAGATTGTGACAGTGAGATTGAACATGTGAAAGTGAGGTTGACCATGTTGAGGATGAACTTTCCATGAAAAGGTAAGTTGAACACAAGGAATCGATCCACCACATGGAGGTCAATATAACCATGAGAAAGAGAGATGACCATGCGATGGTGAGGCCAACCACATGGAGGCTGATCCAACCATGTGGTACCCTATCCATGAGGTCCGCCTCACAAGAAACACTATAAATTCTTCCCCTTTTCTGAATATTCCCCCTTATTTGAACACTATGTATTCCTTCAAAAATTTATATCAATCCCATTTAGTTTGGAATACCTATATGGACACATTTATCCAAAGTAAAACCCTAGGAAAACCATCTTGAATCCTCTTACAAGGACAACTAATACACATTACAAGGTCATGAACACTATAATGAATCTCATTGATCACAATTTCTATTGAAAAGATGAAGCTCTAGGAACTTATACAGGATAGGAAAAACCCTTGGGGGAGTTAGAATCATAGATTTCTTTAATAAAAAAGTTCCCTATTAGAGGGAAATTAGTGCGGTCTACCTAGTCTTAGTGATAAATTTTTTCTTCATCACATTGGCCAGTCTAGATAGGGCATCCTTCCTAGAGTAAACCCCTATTATCTCTTATAGGATTCCAGACTCTTACCTTTTTCCACTACCCTCACCCATCAACATGTAGTAAAATGGTAGGATGGGCTTCCCCCTTGGATATATGATCCAAGAAGGTTCCCATTGGACCCAAGATGGTTCCTATAAGTGACATCATTAATGATCCAGGGATACCCATATTGGGTAGCCTCAATTAATAGGCCCAATTATAATTATACTTTTTTTAGAAGATGTTCTATACACTATATCTCTTATTTCTATGACCTAGTATGACTTGTGTGGGCTTAGAGATCTAAGTTAATAACACCATAAGTATATTTAAAATATCTTAAATCAAGTCCTTCTCTCTTGGTGTAAGACCCGATCAGTCATTACCTAAATAATAATCCCATTTTGATGATTTAATATCAAGAAAAATTATGGAATATATCATGTGTAAGCCCCACTCAATTTTCTATTGCAACCCCTTTAATGGCTCAAATGACATAGTCACATGATGTAAAACTGCAAGAAACAATCCTTACCACATGATATTAAACTTATGACGACGAATAGTTTTAATAAACCTTAATTAATTATTTTTTTATAAAAATATACACATAAAAACCCCAAAAGATAAAAAGGCCTAATGTATTTGGGTTAATTAGTTATATATCATAATAAGATAAAACACGGGTACAAAAAAATGAATTAAAATCCAGGAAACATGCCCTTATATTTAATTTATTCTTTTAATACTACAAGGGATAACCTGGGGGTGTACATAAGAAAGGTGTGATATATAAAGATCAGTAAGAGAATAATCAAAGAATAACCTGATGAGATTAATACATGTTATTCAAGATCCATATTAGGGTGACATAAAATGGATGAGAATCATAAACATGAACATTGAAGCATAATATAAGATTATAACAAAAAGGAAACATAGAAATGTGAAAAAAACATAAAACATGACATAATAAGCATTAGTAAAGGGTAATAGAAGAGATAACAACATATTGTTTTATGAAGAAATATCATGCACCATAAATGGTATCTCATGAGATAAAAACATTACCCAATCCATTGGTGGGAAATATAATTATGTTCCCACCCTTCACATTTGAATCTGTACATGAATAAGTGTACCACATAGATCATAAAACATAATAAAACCTTTCAAAACTTTTAATAACCCAATTAAAGAGTATATATGGGTTATATAGAAGTCCCAAATAAATTAATTATAGGTATATCTAGGTGAATTATCTTAAATGGAAAGGGGTATGGGTATTCACTATTAAAATATTTTTCATGGAAAATCATAAGATAACTTTGGAAACATAGTATGTGTACATAAAAATTCATAGAAGGGTTTAATGATAGTGAAATGTGGTATATAATTACTTGGTAATAATATTTAAATTAATATATATGTTTAAAAACACATTCCAATATGAAAAATTGTAATACAAATGGAATAATACAAAGAAAGTGTCTGAATAAAGAGGAGATAATCCTTTACCTTGAGAGGGAACTTCTAAGTGATTGGGAGTAGCTTCTTAAGATCTTGGGAAAACCTTGGTAGGGATTTAGATATGGAGTGGGATAAATAATACATAATCATTGGGTTATTAGTGAATTTTATTGGGAGGTAGGGTTAGTATTTATAGCGAAAGAGAGGGGGTTTCTTTATTAATTTCTAAACTTAGGTTTAGTACTCTATATGATAAAATAATCAAAACCACAAACCTTGTCATGGGTTTTCACATGTTCTTTTTGTAAAAATGGAGTGATTTTAAATGTTTTATAATTTCATGAACTGAAAATATTAACATAATACCCATGGTGATGTGAAAGTTATCCATGTTTATAAAGAATTTATTTTAAAACCTTAAAATATATTATGGGTTTTTGGTGGATTCATTAAAGGATTATAAAATTAATAAAATAACTTTAAAAAATATTTTTTAGAATTTAAAATATATATTTTATCATGTATTAGTTTTATAGAATCTATTACATCACTTTTGAGCTATTATGATGTCATAATATATATTATATATTTATATTATATTAACTTTTCACAAAAAAATAAATTATATTAAAAAATTATGAAAAATTAACCATCAGATAATTTATATATACTAATTTAAAAATAATATTTATTTTATCAAAATTATTTTATAAATATGAGAATTTTCAATTTTAAATAAAAATCACCATTTATTAGAAAATACTAGTTTTTATGATATTAACCGCTTTCTGACCTTTATAAAAATTATATTGGAATGAATTTATATTAATTATAATTTATATTTAAATAATTATTATCCAATAATAATATATTATTAAAATATCATTTATTTCCAAAATTGTTAAATTTATAAAATGTGCATCTTAACTGAAACTATAAATTTCCAAATAATTCAATATTTTTTCTTTGTGTAAAAAAATAATTTTTATCAAACTCATTATATAATCATTGATAAAGTAATAATAAAAAGGGATAAATATAATAATTATTTTATTAAAGTAAAATATAAAAATTCATATTACTTTGGTCTAGATACATAACCCCTTATTACAACAGTGTGTTCCCTAAGGGTAAGGTGTGTGGTGGTTCTGCATTCTTGGGGATGGTTCGATGAACATGGTTTGACTCGTGATCTCAATAACCTTGAATTAATTCCATCAATGGTTTTTCTTGAGCATTAGTTATTTAGTCTTGTATTGGTCTTGGGAAAAGGAAATGCCATGTGATTCTATATTCCTTGGTAGCTCTGATATTTGGGATTCATAGGGTATAATACTACTGGTCGAGTTCATCACTTCTTCTGTCTATGTCATCCAGACTTTATCATAACCCATAATGTATAATAATATTAATATACACTATTCAATTGTTATATATCAATGTTTAATATTATTAAAAATATTTTCTGTTTGACATGCTATATTTTACAACATTCCAAAATAACCTAAGAAGTGCATTTGTTTTCTATAACTGTAATGTATTTACTCCATTAAAAAGTTAATTTAATTTATAAAAGTTTGGTTCATGTGATTATTCCCCTCTTTATAAATTTTACCCTTAAAATTTCATTCTATACAATAAAATAGGTGAGGGTAATTTTGTTTCATCTCCTCTTATGGTTCCCAAGATTCTTCCTCAAACTTGTCGTTCTATCATAGTACTTTGAGCAGGTAAGTTGTCTTATTTCATAGTACTTTGCCTATATGATATAATATCTTAAAATAATACTCTTAATATTAAATACAATCCTCCAAGGGTAATACCTCTGGATTTAGTGCATGTGAGGGTTCTAGAATGTACTTCCTTAAGAGGGATACATGGAACCCATCATGTACTTGGGATATATTAGGCGAGAGTATTATTTGATTGGCCACAAATCCAATGAGATCAAGGATATTAAATGGTCTGATACATCTTGGACTAATATTTCCTTCCTCCCAAACCTCATGACCTTTTTATATGGAAATATACAAAGGAACACCTTATCTATGACCTAAAACTCTGTGTATCTTCAATGATTTTGTATATATTTTTTCTATTGAATTTGTTTGGATTTTATATGAAATTGTATAGTTTGAACCTTCTCTATCATCTATTTGATAATATCAAGTCCTATAAGCTTCCACAAACCAACTTTATCCCATTATGCTATATTCCAACACAAATTCATATATATATCCACATAAGGTTCCATTTGAATGATTTAATGGAAACTTTTGTTATATGAAGAATATACTAAGGGAAGTTGGTTATCCAAACATCATTGGAAATCCATTGAACATGGTCCCATAATATCCTATATATTTTTAATGGTTCTATCAGATTGACCATCCATATGGGGGTGAAAAAAAATAAAACTCAACTCTATATCATGTTCTTGCTGGTGGCTTCACCAGAAAATTGAGGTAAACTTCTGATATTAAAAAAATACAATGTATATTGGTACTCCATGAAATATTAACACATCACTTATGTATATCTTAGTGAGTTTGTTGATAGATAAATCTTCCATGATAAAATTTAAATGCATTACCTTTATAAGGATATCAACTACCACCCAGATGGTATTATTTAATTTATATGAATTTGGGAGCCCTATGATGAAATCCATGAATGATTTTTCATATTTACATAATGGTATAAAAAATGGTTTCATCATATCCTTAGAATTATATAGTCCAACCTTGACTTGTGATCATACCAAGAATCAAGATACACATTTAGAAATTTCTCTCTTAGTGTTATCCATCAAGATGTTTTTCTTCAGATCTCTATATTTCTTAGTTCTTCTTAGACGAATAAGAAAGGATTATCTATGAAAATCATCTAGAAGTTCCCAATTTAGCTTTGGTTTTTATGGGACAAATATCTGGGTTCCAAACCTTATAACGCCATATTTAGAATAGTTTAACTCTGGAATAATCACTGCCTTTTTCTATAGCACCTCATCATCTCTTTGCACCTCCTTAATCATCTCAATAATATATTGTTGAAAAGTTATTTGGGAAAGGTTGGATAAAGTTCTTTTTATGATTCCCATTTTCATCTTTTTCATGAAAAATAATATTGGATCCCTTTCAATCCTCATCACAAATAGTTTTATAGGATCCTTTCTACTTAGATAATCTACCACTTTTTTCACCGTCCTAGGATGGTTACAGATTAAAAAATCATAATCCTTTATCTGATTTAACCACCATCATTCACATATTTTGTGATCATTTTGGGTGAATATATATTTGAGGCATTTATGATTTGTAAATATGTCACACTTATCCCCATAAATATAATGTAACCAAATATTTAATCTAAAGTTCAATGCATAAAACTCCTGATCATTTTTAAGAAGTTCTTCTCAAGTATCTTTAATTGTTGGGAGGTATATGATATTGTTTTGTCATCTTGCATGAGTATACAACTCAAGTTTTTTTGGTTTCATTACTATAGATCAAATATCCTTCCCCATTGGTGGGTAATTTGGGCACATGTTCTATGATTATACTCTTCCCTAACTCTTTTAAATATCTATTAATATTAATTATTGTACAAAAACTTCACCTCGTCTAATTTTTCATGGTTAGTGGGATTGAAAATCATGATAAATTTCTAACAAATCAATGACAGTACTTAGATAATCCAAGTAAACTATGGATATCCATCATAGTTGTTAGTTTGAATTATTCTTCAATTACCTCCATTTTTGATAGATCTATACATATACCATTGTTAGTGATTACATTCCCAAGGAATGTTACTTTCTTCATAAAAAACCTTTATTTACCATACTTATCATATAAATTTTCCTTTCACATGGTATTTAGTGCATCATTCAAATACTGCTCATATTCATCCTTTATTTTAGAGTAAATAAGAATATCATCTATAAAGACTACCAATTTTTTTGAAGAAATCCCTAAAGAATTTATTCATAAATTCTATGAAGATATTTGGATCATTAGTGAGTCTAAATGGAATCATTATGAACTCTTATTACCTATACCTTGTAAAAAAGTATTTTTTGGGATATCATCCTTATTCACCTTTACTTGATAATATACAAACCAAAATCCAACATAGATAAGTACTATATTCTATGTAGCTGATCAAACATGTCATAAATCCATCCAAAAGTATACTTGTTTGTTATTGTGATCTTATTGATCTCATGATAATCAATTCAGAGGAACAGTTACCCATGATTCTCCATGATAAAGAGGATCAGAACTCCCCATGATGAAAAACTTGGGATTATGAACCCTTTATCCAGATTCTCCTACATTTTATTATTTAGCTCTTAAAGTTAAAAAATGTTCATTTTATATAGAGTATTTTATATTTTAAAAATTTGGGTATAATATTTATTGAGGACTCAACCTCATTACTTACAGGAATATAATAAAATTATCCGAAAAACACATCCACATATTCCCTTATTATGGGAATGAATCCAAGGATGATATTTTCCTTAGTCTCAATAATTTGGGATAAATATTCTTACTCAAAAGGTAATAATATCCATTATTGAGATATTGATTCTAAAAAGATTTATTCTCCTCCCTTTACTTTTAATTAATCATAGGGCGATTCACGATACTATGGGTGATTTTGTTTTCTTGGAAATTAATGTCAGCTCTATATAAGGAAAGCCGACCCATGTCCATAATTTCATTAAACTCTACTAAAGGGAGAATCATGAGTTTTTTTAATAATTTCATCCCATAAATGTGGATTGGGTAGAAGTTATATAATTAGGATGTAATAATTTCCCCATTTTACATTTTCATATATAACTCCACTTCCTTGTTTTGAGGTGATTTTTGAATAGTTCTACTAAACTTATGTGATATAGATGAATGAATAGAACCATAATCAAATAGTATGTTAAATATTATTGAATAAATAACCAGAATACCTACCACCACATCATTTTTGGGATCCACATCAGTATTTTTGTTATAATAATATTTACCTTTATCTACTAGACTTGAAGTATGTTATCAAAGATTATCATCGACAACCTTTGGATTAGTGAATTTATTTTCATGTCATCCTTATTTATTGTAGTTGGAACATTAGAAAACAGGATGAGGGTTGATTATAGAATTTCTTTCTTCCATCACAATGGTGTTTTTCTCTCATCAAAATTCACTAGACAGGTTCCCTTCCTTATCAAACTTGAAACATTTCCTTGTACCCTTTAGGAAATTTTTGGGATGATTCTTCCCACACTTTTGAAAAATGAGGTGTTGTAATTTCTTTGCACCTAGAGATTTATCCAGTCCACCATAATAATTAATGTCCATTCTCCACTTCCTATATCATGACCCATGCGACGCATGAGATTCACCAATCTCAATTTCAATTTTAAAGCCACATGAGACAATTTCTTCATAGATTTCAAAGTCTTGAATCACTAATGATTTTTTTAGAATAGCTTTATCTCACTAATGAAGTAGTCAACATTACTATTGGATTCAATAAAAAATATAGAGGTATATTGTGTAGGTCTTGTGAAGTTCCCCTAATACACCCCTATGTATTCATAATCTATTTTCTTGATAACAAATAAATCCATCTCCATTTTTAGTAGGAGAGCATGAGGAAAATATTAATTGATTTTTTATGAAACTATTTCAACTTAGTTGCTTCAATTTTTTCCTTGGGATTGTATTTTTGATCGGTGCCCACTATTGATCATATTCTTCTTTTATACGATAAATTGTCAGCATGATATTCTCTTTCTTAGAGCAATGATGTATGGAGAAGATTGTTTCAATGGAGTTGATCCATTCTTCCAGGAATACATGATTAGAAGATCCATTCAAATTCAGAGGCCTTTTTACATAAAGGTATCAATTTAAATTTTCTATTTTTAGGGTAATGTTGGTCTTCCTCTTGATTAATGTTTATATTCAAGTATTTATTTAATTGAGTAATTATTTTACTGAAGTTCTTGAATCCTAATCCAATTGGGATGAACATATCATTTGGGAATTTCCCATCACATTAGTTGTTGACTTGGTTACTACTATTTCCTACCATTGACTAAAAATAATGGAAAGATTAAGGATGAGAATCATTAAACTATTAAACACATAAAAGAGAAACTATTAATATTAAAGGGATAACCCATAAATGGATTAAATTCCTTAACCTATGAATTTCAAGTTTTCAATATATGTTATCCATGGTCTATTTCTCAATATAAAATTTTATATACATTTTTGTTCCCTTTATAATTTTTCATAAAGAGATTGTGAATTTACCAAAGCATATCACATAAGAGTTTCAAAACTGATGTGTAATAAGGCCTATTTATCATTCACTGGGTGATACTAAATTCAATTCACACTAAACCCTTTTTAGGGTTATTTCCACTAGGTATAACTGTTCCAAATCCACATTTACTTGTAATATCTGGATTGATATTTTGTTTCTTGGAAAAAACTTAATCAATTCATCAACCTAATTTTGGGATGTTCTCCAACATTTACAATTATCCATATAACTTTTAATAATTTTTTATAATCCTAACCCAAAAAAATAACGAGACATTTTTCTGATACTGACTATGAAAACTAATAGATTTAATACACCTTAATTTATGATTTAATATATAAATATGCACTTAATACAATCCCAAAAGTTTGTAAGGCCTATTGAATTTGTGTAATCAGATACATAACACAATAACTTGGATCATGTGTACAAAAAAATTAATTAAAAACTCCAAAAACTTACCTTATTTTTCAACAATTCTTCTAATACTGCATGAGATAACTTGGGGATGTACATAAGAAAGTGGTGAGCAATAAATCTTAGTATGGAAATAATCAAATAATAAAATGTTGAATGTAATATATTTTATACAATTGGCATATAAAGGTGACATAAAATGTGTGATAATAATAAACATTAACATCAATGTATGATATAATATAATAAAATCATGGAATCATAGAAATGTGGATACAACATGAAGCATGAAATCATAATCATAAGTCAAAGATAACTGGAAAGACATCATAACATAGTGTGTTTTGGACAACCTAATATTAAACATACATGTAATCTCATGATATAAAACCATTACCCAATAAATTAAGGGGATATATAATTTTGGTCCCATCCATCACATTCGTACCATGTACATGCATAAGTGTTCCACACAGATAAAACATTATAAGAACAAATTTCATCAATTTTAATCCCATGATTAAGGAATATGGGTTACATACATAGAAGTATCTAATGAGAAAAGGATAGATACTTCTAGGTTAATACCATTGAGTGGAAATATGGATGGGTATTCACTGTGAAGATGATTATCATAGAAAATCATTGGAGAATTTCGACAGTATAATAGGTGTGCATAATAATTTAAGGAAGGGTTTAATGAGAGTTAAAGGCGGTATATAATTACTTGGGAACCATAAGTATAGAGACCCAAGATTTTCATACGTAAATATTACATATTTTTAGATTATTATTCAATATATTTAATAAATACTTTGCTGAGGACTTAAATCTTTACTCTATTTAGAGATTAGATACAAAATCCTCTTATTCAATGAAATAACTTCTATGTATCCTAGAAATATCTTCCAATTTAGTACTCTTCATATTCATACCCTACTTAAAAATATTCTTCATTACTTGGGGAAATGAAGCATAAAGATGGGTGAGCTCAGATTCTTGGTAATGGTAAATATTGTAGAAACCAATTGATAATCATTTGAAAGTATAAGATAAGAATAAGGGTATGAGATCTTCAATGTTACTTAAAAAGTTCATACCCAACCTATCATGAATCATGAACATGATTAATGGTATAATACATAATAAATTCTAAATACATGAATCATAATAGTGAGAAATCATCATAAATCAATCAAGAAACATAATTTCATTTCATATAAATATGGAACCATAAAAAATATAGAAACCATTTCACATGTCATGGTTAAATATTGAAACCATAAAATCATAGAGTATTAGGAATCAAAAGCTGTTTCCCATATGAAAACAGATCAAGAATTATCACTTATTTCCCACAGTGGATCAATAACATGGAATTTTTCCCATAATGTATCAACTACATCAACTTTTTTCCCATAATGGACCAAGCACATATACTTGTTTCCAACAGACGATCAAACAAACTCACTTATTTCCCATAATTATCTCATGAGGTATAAAACTTTACCTAATACTTTGGAGGGATATATAATTATATGGCCCACCTATCATATAAGAAAAACCATACATATGTGTTCCCTAAAATCATTTAACAATAATCATATCATCATATCATAACCCATGAAAATAAATTTGGATTTATAAACATTTCATCAACCCACCATAACATAATCCATGGAAAAAATGGGTTTCATAAATATCACATCATCGTAATCATAAGCTATCTAGATAAATAATGAGGATGGTACCATTGGATCATATCCCCTATAAAATATAACAAACACGAAAGTTTTTGTTTTTTTTATGATTATAAATTCTATGAAAATATCATTAGCATGTTCTTAAGGAAAATATATTTTCAATTTTTGAAATAACTTCTTTAAAATCTAAAAATTTACCAAATATTATAAATGAAAATTTATTTTAAAATAAATTTTGATTCTTATAAGGGAATCTTTAAATAGTTGAGTGGTCATGATGGTAGGAAATTCCTTTTATGCTATACAGGTTAGAACAATGATTCCTTTCACATTTTTTGGTAAAATTTGAAAATACCTAATTTAAAAAATGATAAGAAGATTATTTTAAAATATTTTTAAAAAAATACAAAAGGGTAAAAATGCATTTAAAATATAATTGGATAATATTAAAACCTTTTTTGAATGCATTTTTAGAAAACATGGACATAGAAGATAATGGTTTTTTGATCGAAGAAAGAAGTAAAGTAAATTTTTATTAAAATCATTCTTTTGGTATCTTGATTACATAAAGAGAGGAAAAATGATTGGGAAAAAATTATTCTTTAGAAATAACCATATTAGAGGAAAATTCATGAGTTTATATAGATATTTATCATAATATTTAATCATTAAAAACTTTAACAAAAGAAATATTGATAAAAAATGAGATTGTTACATAAAACCTTTACCACTTTGCTAAATTTTGAATTATAATACCCATGGAAATTTTTTTATGGATAATAATATCTAAAAATATTCTATTAGAATAATGAAAAAATATATTCATGTGTAGTATATACACCTCATAGAAAAATAGGTGGTGAAATGGCATGGGTATCACTGAAGTAAAAGTGAGACATAAATCCCTTACCTCAAGTATCAGCATTCTCCATACACATTCAAGCCTCTTGTATGATAAATATGAATTTATTATACATGTATTATAAAATAATAATAATATATATCATTCAATATATTAGTTACTTATAACATTTTTACACCTTTTAATTAACAATTCTTTACTAAAATCATTGTTTCGGGTTACAACTTCTTTGTTTTTCATATAGGTTTGGGTTTAGTAGTTTTGGTACTCATAATTTGATAATTGTTCCAATATCTCGAGAATTATATTTATAATATAAATATAAAATATCTTCATTATATATATATTTATAGTAAAACATAAATGTATATATGGAAATATGAGTTACACCATTCATGGAGATGGTAGGTTATACATACACATAATCACTGTTTACATTTTCTCAACGGATGGAATGAAATAAAGTTAAATAATATATCACCTTTTAAGAATAATTATTATGTCATAGAAATAATATATATTCATTAAATCTATCATTATTACCATCTATGTCAAAGTGAAATGAAAAATATACCACATCGCTTTGTGGAGGCGGTAGTTCACATGTACGCATAAGCGATGTTATCATTTTATAAGAGATCATAAGGTAAGAAGGTATATGTGATATAATAATTCCATAATTATTAATATTTCATAAAGATAATATAAATAAATTTAATAAATCATTATATCCATCCTTTAGAGGTGGTGATGGAAAACTTATTACATCGGTTTGCGAGGCGGTAGTCCGGGATACATGCAATCTACAATTTCATTTCCCATTTTATGGAAGAGAAGATGGATATAGGTTATTCCATAAACATAATAAAATAATAGTATATGGTATATATATATTTTATTACATTAGAACTATTAATACATGAGTTAAGGTGGTAATATAAGAAGTAGAAAAGAAATATCTTAGTGAAAAAATTAACTTCTCTTAGAACTATCTCCTTTAGATCTCTTATTAAGGACCCAAGGGTTAATATTTTGAAAAAAAGTAGATATAAAACATTATAAGGATGTTTTTTATAGGTTTTTTTTAGGTTTTGGTCAATCTAAATGGCTTATGAGGTGTGAAAAAGTGATGGGATGAAGTTCCCATTTATAAATGTGGAGGAGTGACATTTTTTTTGTAAATAACCAAAACAATTCAATAATGGGAAGTCACTCTCAACCAAAGTGCCCAAAAAATTTACAAATAATGGTTTTTAGAGAAAATATGTTCTATATACAAATTAAAAAATATGTTCTAAAAATTTCTTATCCTCTAATTTTACTTACTTTTACCATTTTTCATTCACTACAGTTACTAGTTTTTTATTTATTTACCTAGAAAATTTATCCTTTAAGCCTAAAAAAAATTTAGCCTTATTAGATAATTTGGACCCAATTATTCTAAATATTAAATCTAATTTATCAAATAAAACTCTTATTTGTGAGGAAAAATTATTTTAATAAAGGTCCATGTAATGTGAAAAACCATATTTTAACCTTAACCGTAGTAATTAATTTTTTTACTATTAATTATGAAAAAATTCATTTGACCATATTATATTATATTATTTATCATTATTAAAATTACTTAATCAATTTTAACAAATTAAAATCAAATAATTGATATAATTTTATTTAAAATTAAATCTATATACGTAAGGAAAAATTGGTTTTCCAAAGAAAATGTTTCCTTAACTATAAAAAATTTTGGATATAAAAATTAAACATTAAAATGATTATAATAAAATAAATTTTATTAATAATAATATAATTTATCTAATTTTACTTTTAAACCATTAATTTTTTTTTTCATTTTTTAAATTCTTAAAATAAAATGGAGGTTTTTTAATAAAAATCAGAAATATCACTATTTATCGAAAATTTAATCTTTTTAAAGAATTATAAAAAATTCGATATAATATTTTTTTTAAATTTTAATTAAAAAATAGGTTTATTTTTTCAATTAAATTTAATAAAATTGTTAATTTTTTTTAAAATAAATGGGAAAAATACAACTAAACCACTTTTTAGAAAAAATATAGTTTTTAGCATAAAACTATATTTGTTATTATCCCATTTCTAGAAGAACTTTAAGATTAATAATAAAAAATTTAATCAAATGTATAATATATAAATCTCATTAAAATAATTTAATAATAGTGATTAATTTAATTTATTAAAATAAAATCATATTGCGTGTATAAAAATAATTTTTTAGAAAAACGTTTATTTTACTTTCAATGGATTTAAATTTTCGGTTCAAATTAATTGATAGAAAAAGAGTTTGTTTTATAAAAGTGTAAACCATATACGTTTTATAATTTAGTTTTTCCTATTAATACCTGCCTATTTAACGATTGGATTATAATGGTATACTATATTATATTTCGTTAAAAATTAGTGTTGCGTGTAATGAAATCCATCAGGGAAATTAAATTTATTTGAATGTTTTTCAAAACATCTTGGGATGTCAAATTATACTCAAAAAAATTTTACCCTCAAAATCTTATCTCATTAATCAACGGTTCAACCTTTTTTGAAAACCCACATCATATAGAGGAATAAAAAAAATTCATTTTAAAAGATGGAAAGGGAACTATGATGGTTAACGAGAATAATTAATAACTAGGTTTCCAAATAGGATAACATTAATAGGAAGTGAAAATATGGACATGGTAGAGAAAAATAACACCCAAGGAAAAATAGGGAGTGATAGATAAAATGGTTTGGAGAAATATTACAACCATAAAATTATAAATTTGTGATGGGTGAAAAAACCATTGATTCATAGAAAATGAAGATAATTGGAAAACATTTTTGTCTCAAGATCCTTTTCCTAAATTTGAGTGATTTGTTTCTATGAAGATAGAGATCATGAGAAAATATACTTACTTTATTTATTTCAATTTCATAAGAAAAATATCACACTTTAGTTGTGCTTTGATCAATTTTCCACTTCCTCTCATACTTCAGGAAATGAGGATGAATCGTTCATGGCTAAAGAACCAATGGATCAAAATATCCATAAAATAATGATAAATAATTCCTTCTATATATAGTTATCATCAAAACTAAAATGGTCAAAACAAGTAATCCAATATGGATAAATCTTTATAAGATGCAATAACACTATAATCTCTAAGACCTTATCAAAAGTTAAACTAAAACCATTCCATAAACGGTTAACCTTAATACCATTATAAATTTCATCAATTTATAAATGCAGTTACTAATTTTATAAATTAAACTTATAATTAATCCCAAAAATCTCATAAAGTAGCTATTAATTGTCAAATACCAAATATGTGAATACTTTGGTTGTATATTCTCTTCAAATATAGTAATAACCAGAATTACCATAATACCTCAATGAAAACATGAATTCTTCCTCATTCCCTAAATAAAACCATAGATTGTTGAATATATTCCATAAATAAAAAAATGTTTTAAACTCCTTCAATGATAACAAAAACCACTTTTTATCAAATCATTAATTAGTTCCAAGGTCATTAATACTATCCATATTACTTTATCCACATCAATCATATAATCTTCCCAACTAAACACCATTATCTCAATATCGGGAACATATTAAGGGGTATATTTCCCTTAATCATGTATTTTCCTTAAAATATCACCTTTTTATTAAATCACTTTTTTAGGACATCAATACCATTCATTATATTCTTGAAAATACTTAATGAAAATTTTATAAAGAACAATGAATATATTTTTTATGATTTATATAACATAATTATTTAGTTTTAATAAATAAACACTTTAATATCTCCACTTAATTATTAAACCATTAACTAGAATTCATCATCATATTCTTTAATACCTCATTCCTTTCTTCTATAATTTTTTGTCTCCTCGTCCTCAATAATAAAAACTTTACTCATAAAAGCTTTCTGATCCTATTCTTAATCTCCCCCTAAGACATTGAATTAAATAATTCCTATACTTTTGACATTTAAAACATTAAAACATTGATGATGCCTTAGGGAAACCATTACTCTCATCCATCGCATTAATTGAACTTTTAAAAAATTAATTAATCTATTCCATTCTTCTCCATAGATAAAACAACATATCATTCCTTTGGGAAATTACAATGAGTTATTATTCCCACATTATCAACATAGAGAAAATTAAATATTCTTTCCTCCATGGTCACCACTAATCTATCTTTGAACAAACTTTATCATTCGTTTTTTAGTGAGTTCAAGAGTTGGTTAATGTGAAATTTTTTAATCATATATCATTATAACTAATTAGAAAAAATCACACTATCTTTCACTCTAGTCATTATCCCATTTAGTTTCTAATGAAAAACTTTCCTTTGACATTAAATGTTAATCCAGTTCCATTTTGTTCCCTATATTGTATAAAACCCAAAATCATAGCGTTGGGAAAAATATTCATAGTGGGAAACCACGTAATCACGAATATTTATTTATAATTTATCTAAATCATAAAATATTATTTTCATTACATGAAACCCTAGGATTAACCTAGGTCATCCATGATCATAATTTATTTAAATCCTTCATAATGGGTTATAAATAAAATGTGTATTAACAAACAAATTCCCCCCATGAGTGTCAAACTAGGTTTAAAATAATGCAAGTTTTCATGAATTTGGTTATGATTTATTTAGAGCTCAATGAAAAATGTTCTGAGTTATCACCCCTAGTTACAACTCTTCCAAAACCACATCCACTTGAATTATCCAAACAAAGATGTAATTTCTTGAAAATATCATAATCTCCCCCTCACAAAAAATCTAGGATGTTATCCTAAAATTAGAATTATCCCTAGGGTTTTCAATGAAGTTTTCTTATTAAAATATCTAAAGGACTACTAAACCTATTATAAGACACCAATTATTGTGAACCATGATTTTTATAGATAAATATTATATCTTTCTAGATGGATATTCAATAAATTTCACAAATAATCACCTAAGTACTGTAAAGGTTTAGTGTTGTTGGATACTTGACCCCCATTTTTCTTATTTCATGAAATATATTCAACATATCACACAATAATATTACCATTTAGTATAATTTATATATATACCATACTTTAAACCTTGATTAATAACCCAGGTAAAGGAAAAAAAATATAGAAATGGATCACCTACTCAATAAAGTTAATCATGAGAGATATTAAATCATGGTCATTTGAAATCATAAGATAAGAATAATGGTATGAGATCTTGAATATAACATAAAAAATTCATACCTAATCTATCATAGAAAATAAACACAAGTCATGTAGTAGAACATTATCATTTTGAAATTCATGAATCATAAGGGTGATAAATAATTATAAATCAATCATGTACTTTAAGTTTATGTCATATAAATTTAGTACCATGAAAAGTATATAAATCATTTCATATGTTAAGGTTAACTACAAATACCTTAAAATCATAGTGTATTAGGAATCAAAACCTATTTCAAATAACATAACAGATCTTGAATCATCATCTGTTTCCTATTGAGGATCAAAAAAATCAACTTGTATCATATAGTGGATAAAGCACACTAACTTATTTCCCATAACAGATCAAAAACATCAATTTTTTTACCATAGAGGATCAAGTACATTAAATTGTTTCCCATATCTATCTTATGAGATATAAAACATTACCCAATGAATTAGAGGGATATATAATTATGGCCCCACCCACAAAATAATGAAAACCATAAAAATGTGTGCCTTAAATCATTAAACATTCATTATATCATCTTATCATAACAAATAAAAAGAAATCAGGTTTCATAAACATTTCATCAACCCATCATAGAAAAACCCATTGAAAAATAAATGGGTTTCATAAAAATATAATCATCATAATCATAAAACATCTAGATAAATAATGAGTATTATACCATCAGATCATATCCCTAGTAAAACATATGCAACACCAAAGGTAGTTATCAGTTGATGAATATAAATTCCATGAAAAGATCATTAAAACATTTTTGAAGAAAATATTCTTTCCATTTTAAAATTACTTAGTTAAAATATATATTTTCTAAAATATTAGTGAAAAATTTTTCTTTTAAAATAACCATAGAAATTTGTAATGGAATACTTAAATTATTGAGTGGCCATGACGTAGGGAAATAAAGTTCCTGCTGTATAGGTTAAAACAAAGATTCTTTTCATATTTTTAGTAAAACTCAAAAGCACCCCATTCAAAAAAATAAAATAATTTTAATTTTAATTTTTTTAAAAACTCAAAAGGGTAAAAATTTCCTTATAAAATCACTGGAGACTATTAAAAAATTTCTTTAAAACATTTTTAGAAAACATGGTGCAGGAAACTGATTTTTTACTCAGGTATGAATCCTCTAAATTTTGGTCAAACTCTCTTTTATGGAACTTTTTTGGATGCCTAATGATTTCATCAAGGTCTTAGGGGTGTCCAAGGATCATTCAGAGCCTTGCACCAAACAGTTGGGAAAAAATGGCACAGTCACATGGTAAGAGTAAACTATGTGGGGAGGACGCATGGTTAGTCTAAACTATGTGGTTGATTTGCATTTTCATGTAGTTCCATATCACATGGTTGGTGCACGGTTTCTCAAACCATGAAGCTTAAACATGTGAGTGCCCACTTTTCTCTAGATACCTATTCATGGTTAGTGCATGTTTTGGAAAACCATGAAGAAAAACTATGAAGCGGATAATTTTTTTAGTGATTTTACCATTTTTCCCTTAATGTTCTAATTAACTCAACCCCTCTTCCCTCTTCTGAGTTCTGATGGATAAAATATCCATTTATCCCTATTTGGAGATATTTGAAGGACTAAACTTGGGATTACAATATATACTTAATCTGGTATCCGATTGTGCTTCCTTTTATCATGTTGGATCCACAATGGTAAGTACTCAAGTCTTCTTAAATTTTTCTTCATTTATCTTTCTCTTGAACTAGTTATTGATGTGTGAGTCCTTATACTCTTTTTTAGATCTACTATGATATAATCTAAATTAGAGGCCAATACTAGAGTAGTAGAGTCATATTAGTACATGGTGGGTGGTCTATAACCCATCCCTCTAGTTCATTGATTCTGGAAATGATGTGTGGGGACCATTGATTTCATCGGGGACCCATTTATATTTATATTCCTTTCTTATAGTCATTAGAACCATATGGTTATGCTTGTTCTATAAATGATCCGCAACTCCCAACACCCCATGTATGTTGATATTCCATAATTGTTTTTTTAGTGTTTTGACACTTTTGAGCCATCGTTCGGGTGTTCTCGAGATCGACCACACTAATGGTAAGTGTCCTTATATTAATTGCCTTTTGAATCATGAAAATGTGAATATATTGTACATTTTCACTTCCACTTGACCTACCTAAGGAAATTTTTTGAATGTAAGTAATTGATTTAGATGATATTATGGAAAATAAACTTAAGTATATGACTTGGGATTATTAAATGTAAATGAATGTTTTGTTGCACATCTGTAGAACAAATTTATATATTTATGGAAGGTAGTGGAGTGAACCTAACTAATTGAACTTGATATACATGGTTTTAATTAAAAGGTTTCTTGCTAATTGTCCTTGTCAAAGTAATGAAAGAAAAGTTTTGAACCAAGTAAATTTGTTAATGAAATAGTTATTATACAACCAAATTAATTTTAATTAATTAAATTTAAGGTGACTATTTATGCACATGGAACTTGATATATTTATAAGAAGGCCTGAATCATGTTAGATCTTTGATTCCCTAGGGAATTCATTAGGTACTTGAGGAGGTTGTTTCGATTCTAGGATGTCTGTTGCCTTGGGTGAGACCTACCTAGGTACCCGATCTTGTCTACCTCTAGATGATAAGAAAGATACTGTAGGATACATTATTTATTATTATAGAATGAATCAGATACAATCCTTGGATCCAACATGACATGAGGTTCCTTAGATAAATCTTTAGACCCAAATACTACTTATCTCCTATTTTACCTTGGATGCATTCCTTGGACTCGGTTAGAATCATTATTGTGGGAATTCCTTGGATGATGATCCTTGGTTTACACTCTAACCACTTATCTAGACTCAGTTAATATTGAGTTGGAAGCCCCTGAGGTATAGGTTTCCTAGGTGATTACCATGGAACCACTTGATAATAATTATCAATTATGGTTTCCCTGTTACACCTTGGAACCTTCACTATTTATGATATCACGAGGTGATGTTAGTGCTAGCTATGCCTCACATGACTTGTTTATATAAACTTAAACTTAATTAATAGATATATTTGTTACACATTCAGACACCATATAAGGTATGAAGTAGGTACCTGGGTATTTAGTTACATTACAATTCTTTACTTTATATATGAATTTCTACACATTTTTACTTTTACATTACATGGGCTAGATGTTATAGAAACCGTTGGTGGTGGCCCACTGAGATTTATCTCACACCCTCTCTAGACACCATTGGTACCTGGGAAGATTACATGTATGAAGATGTTGATAAAGGGAAACATTATACTTTGAACGCTTGATTGCTTGCTGGGTTAGTGTGGAGATGGTACCAGATGATTGAGATGGATCTCAGGGTTCTTGGGATAGTTTATGTATTTTTTTTTTCTAAATTGGGTTTTTCATGTATACCTGGTACTTTGTATCCATGTTTTCTCACTTTCTAGTGACATGACATATATCATCATCAACTATTGTATGTTATTCCAGTTATTTTAGTTTTTATTGATTTGTATCCTTATACTATGAATCTTATTTACTTCTATTTATTCCATTGTTTTTCTCCCATTGTATAATATATTTTATTCATTGCATTTCACGCTAGTTATGAGGGAATAGTATCCCCACAGACACACCTTAGTCCCTCACTGCTAGTCGGAAGCCTCTAGAATTTGGGGAGATGCACTAGAAGCCTTGAGGACAGCCAGGCTCAGGGAACCTCCTAAGTGGCATCTGGTTCTTGGACTTAACACATGGGCATCAAAGAAAAAATATTTTTGAGTGAATAGATAAATAAAGTTACTTTATCTTTAAAAAAATCATTCAGTATATTGAGTATGTAAAGAGGGAAAAAATTAAAGGGAAACATTTATTCTTGATAAATAACCACATTAGAAGAGAATTAATGTGTTTTTTGAGAGATTTATGATAATATGTCCTCATAAAAATCTTAATCATAAATAATCCCGACAAAAAATGAGATTATAACATAAAAAATTACCACTTTGGTAACTTTATAATCATAATCCCCATGAAATAAATAAAATTATATGGATATTTATATCCCAAAATTTCCATAATAATAACCATAAAGTGCATTTTCGGTTAGTATATACACGACATAAAATAAATAAGTGTTGAATGTGGCATGATTCTCCAAAAAGTAAATGTGATATAAAACCCATTACCTCAAGTCTCAACTTTATTCACACTTATTCAAATATAATTAAGATAAATATAGTTTTATTATAAATATATTATAGAAATGTACTCATTTATGTCATACCATATATGATTTACTTATAACCTTTTACCACCTATTTATTAGTATTTATATATTAAACCCATTATTCCGGGTGGTAATAGCTTTGTTTTTCAGGCATGTTTTGGTTCAGTAGTTTTGGAACCTATACTTTAGTCTTGGTTCCATAACATCTAGAATGATACTCTGGATTTAAATATCATATATATTAAATATAAATTAATGTTTAGTAATCTATAAAATTTAGATATTGAATAATGAATTACACTGTTCTTGGAGATTGTAGGTTGTACGTATGCATAAATATTATTTCCATTTTCTCAAGGGATAGAATAAAATAAAGTTAATAATATATCAACTTTAAATAATAATTATCATGTCATATTTTTCATATATATTAATTAAATCTATCATTATTACCATCCGATCAAAATAAAATAAAAAATGAATCACTTTTCTTTGTAGAGGCGGTAGTCCACATGTATACACGATCTAATTTATCATTTTACAACTGATTGGAAGGTAAAGAGGTATATGTGACATTATAATTACAGGAGTGTAAATATATCATAAATATCATATAAATAAATAACATTCATCAATATATCTATCCTTTAGAGGTGGTTATTGAAAATGAATTACATCAGTTCGTGAGGTGGTAGTTTTCCATACACCCGATCAACAATTTTGCTTTCCATTTGATATAGGAGGAGATATATATAGGTTATTACATAAATAGAATAACAGAAGTTAGATATTTTTTTATTATATTGTAATTATTAATAAATTAATGAAGTTGGTAAGATAATAATTAAAAATAAAGATCTTAGTGAAGAAAATTACCATCGCTTATAACAACATGTATTGGATATATTATTAAGGACCCTTAGGTTGGTCTTTTAGGAAGAAAAAAATCTCTAGAACATGTATAAGTATGTTGGGAAGATATTTTTAGGGTTTATGAGATAAATGGATTATTATGTGTGAATAAGCGAGGGGTTAATGTGCCCTTTTATAGTTGAGGAGAGTGGAAGTTTTTTAAATACTCAAAAATATTCAATATTGTGAAGTCACTCTCAAACCAAGTGAATAAAAAATTGATAAATAATATATTAAATGGAATATATGGTCAATTCAGACATCCATAATAATTTTTTAAAACATTTTATTCCTTAAACTCTAATTATACTTTTATCATTTTTGTTTTCACTATGGTAACTAGTTTTTTTTATTAATTTACCTAGGTAATTTATCCTCTAAGCTAATAATTAAAAGATAATTATTATATAATTTTAATACTATGATTATAAATATTACATAAAATTTATAAAATAAAAGTGTTATGTTTGTAGAAGATTAATTTGTATATAGGTATATGTATCGTTCAAAACCCCATTTTAACCATAAACGTGGTAATTAATTTTGTATTTTTTTTTCTTCTATTCATTGTGATAAAAAATTAATTTTACCTTATAATAGTTTGTTAATTATTATAAATCAATATATGGAATAAATTTTGAAAAATTAAAATCACATAAGGGGAAGAATTTAATTTTAAATTAAATCTATTGATGCGATGAAAAGGTAGCTTTCATAGAAAAAATTTCCATAAGTATAAAAAAATATTTGTATTAAAATTAAACATGAAATTTATTTTAATGAAATAAATTGTATTAATAATAATTTAATTTAAATCATTTTTATTTTAAACCACTTCAAAACAAAATGTAAAATTTTAAATGCTTTACACAAAAAATATTTTTTTTAAATATAATCAACATTTTCACTATTCATGTAAAAATTAATCATTTCAATTTTTTTAAAAATAACCATAAGATAATTTTGAAATTTTTATTTCCAAAATTAAATTTTCTTTCTCAAATAAATTTTCTAAAAGTGGCACAAATTAATTTTAAAATAAATGGAAAAAATGAGATGAACCTGATTTAAAAAAATACTATTTTATAAATAAAATTGGATTTATCATAATCCCATTGATAGAAAAAAATTCAATGAATGAATTTTCTTATTAAATTTATAATATATTTATTTAATTAAAATAATTAAATAATAATTTTGAATTTATTTTATTAAGTTAAAAACAAATTGCGTGTATAAAAACAGTTTTTATAAAACATTTATTTTACTTTCAAATGATTTTTATTTTACTTTATAATAAATTTTTATCAATTGAATTTATTTTATACATGTTTAAAACATATAGTTTTTATAATTTAGATATAAAAATTCATACCCTGAAATTTAATGACTAGATTATAACTGTTTATTGTATTACAATTTGTTAAAACTCAATGTTTCATGTAATACAAACTATCTATTGAATTAATTTTTTGAAAAACAATATCTCTTAAAATGATATGGTGTTACAATTAGGATTTTAATAGGCATCTATAATTAGACATTAACAGTTGGAAACTTTGAAATCAAATGAAATTATACAAAGAAATTTCTTGAATAAATAGAAGGAGGAGAAAATCCCTTACCTTAATAGGGAACGTGTAAAACCTTGGGAGGAGCTTCTTAAGTGATTAGGAACACCTTGGGTGGGATTTAGAGAAGTATAGGGAGAGGAAATTCAGGATTATTAGGTTTTTTAGTAAATATTATTGGGAGGTTGTGATGTTCTTTTTATCAAAATAGAGGATATTTCATTATTAATTCATAAACTTTGGTTTTTTACTCTACATGATAAAATAATAAAAACCACAAAACTTACAATGGATTTATCCCATAGTCTCTACCAAATAATTGAGGTTTTAAATAATTTATAATTCCATCAGCCTGAAATAATAAAATAATACCTTTTGTGATGTGGAAGTGAGTCATGTTTATAAAAAATTGATTTTAAATTCTTAAAATATAATATAGGTTTTCAGAAGATTCATTAAAGGATTATAAAATTAATAAAATAAATTTAAAAACTCATACTTTTAAATATAATAACTATATTTGGTCTTGGATTAATTTTCTAGAATTTATTACATCTCTTTTGAGCTATTATGATTCTTAATACACATAATATTTTTATACTATATTAAATTTTTACCCATAAAATTCGATTGTCTATGAAAATTATGAAAAATTAACCATTAGATACTTTTTATGTGTTTATTTAAAGAATAATGTTTATTTTATCAAAGTTATTTTATAAATATAATAATTTTAACTTTTAAATAAAAATCCTTATTTACAAGAATATAATTGTATTTACGGTATTGACCCCTTTCAGACCCTTATAAAAATTACATTAGAATTTATGAAATTATATTATTATTTAAATTTAAATAAAAATTATATAATAAGAATGTTTTATTAAAATATATTTTATTTAAAAAATTCTTGAATTTATCAATATAGTGTCTTAATTAAAACTATATATATATATCCCAAAATTACAATTTTGATTTCTTTGTTGCAAAATCCATTTTTTATAAAACTCATTATATAATTATTGATAATGTAATAATAAAAAGGGATAAATATAATAATTATTTTTTTAAAATAAAATTTAAAAATTCATATTACTATGGTCTATATACATAACACCTTATTACACCACCGCATTCCCAAATGGTAAGGTGTGCGAGGTTGGTTCTTTCTTTGGGTGGTTCAGTGAACATGGGTTAGTTCATGATCTAGATAAGATTTATCTTGTCCCATAAATAGTTTTTATTGATATTTAATTTTTTAATATTGTATTGGGATTGGTCAATTGCAAGTCCTAGTGATGCCATCTCCCTTAGAATCTCTGGCATATGAAATTCATAGGTTATGGTCCTACGGGTCGGGGACATCCCTTTTTCATTTGTGACAATTAGACTTTATCATAAACATTAATATATAATAATCATAATTTTCACTGTACAATGGATATATTATAAACAGTTAAGATTCTTAATAGTATTTTAAATCCAATATGTCATATCATATGATGATTAAAAATAACCAATTTAATGCTTGTTTTTTCTATAAATATTAGTAATTTACTCAATCAATAAGGTAATTTCATTTATAAAAGTTTTGGTTGTTACAAAACTAAATGGTATGGTTCCATCATATGAAATTAAACTCTCAAAATAAAAGGTATTTGATTAATATTTTAGTAATATATGCATAAAACATGTTAGAGGTTCAAACCCAACATCATCAAATACTTGTTACCATCCTCATGGGTCCATACTCCTAATGGTATCTTATACACACTTTCCTATCCTGGCTATATTCCCATGATCCTGAACATTAATTTTCTTAGGTCCATATCCATTGATAAATTTACTTATTAATTAACATTCTTTATAAAATCATTCCCAAATTTATATGGCCATATTCCCTATGGGTCTTACCATATCATACAACTTGGCCATATTCCATATAGAGCCTATCCCCATATGGTTATATTCTATGTGAAAAAAACCTAATCTCAAGGGACCATATTCCCCATGATGTTAACCAAAAAGGGCCTCTCATTCATAAATCTGACACCTACCAATTAGAGGAATATTTTTCTTAGTCATCATTACCATACAACATTAAACTATATAAATTAGTCCTTTTCACACAATCTTACAAGGTATGACGTACCTAATTAATTGGAACTTAACAACATGGGTTCCGATACCTTTTATGAAGAAACATAGGTAGCCCTTCTTATTGGTGTGATCACAACTCCCCAATATTCATTTTTACTTGGATGAAAATAACCTTATAAGCTCTTAGCTAGGATGATTTAAACCACAACATCCCAAATTAAAATTTCATTAGTAAGTCAATTAATTATGGGAAACCTATAATACCTATATATGTTTACCTTTATGTATTTAAATAACCATTCATTAGCATAGGGAAACTAGTCTCATTTTGGGAGTTTATGGACAATTAAAAAATAAGACTTAAATCTACACATGAGTCCATGATTGGGTAATAATTCCCCCCAATAAGGAAAGATGATCCTGAACTCCATTCCTCTCGACCAATGTGAGTTTTTAAGTGTCACATCCCAAAAACTCAGTGGCCTCCTTCCTTTAGAATTAAGGCCCTTAGAGACATTTTTTAATGTATGTGGGAGACATTTAGTGTTTCCAATTCCATAAACAAAACTAGTCTAAAACTATCCAAACCCATAAAATTGACCCAACACATAGATTTTTTTGACCACACTTAACCCATCAAAATTGTGTCAGGTCCACCTTATTTTGGGTGAAATAGTGTTCTAATGATGGGTTCCACTAAATTTTTACCATTCTTAGAACATGCATATGAAAAGTAAAAGTGTTACTAATATATTTAAGTAAATCATTATATATTCTTCATCTAGTTTATTAAACTCTTAATTTCATAGATATAATTCCGGATTTAATGCATTTTTAAAATAAGGATAATCAAAAAGTTTAGGTTATAGTAAGGATGCTCCTTATTTGATAATTAAATCAAGTATATCAATTTATTTCTAAAAAAATAAGGAATTTTATAAATAATTTTTTTAAAACAAAATTTTATTCTTGAGGATATTTTATTGAATCTAAAATAATAAAATTTAATTTTTTTCTCAAAAATTAATTTAAAGTATTCATTTATGGATATTAATATAATTTTATATTTTTTCAAAAATTGGATTACCTAAGATGACTGGGGAATATATTGAACCCATTTCTACATCCATCATCAGGATATAAAATTCAGTGTAAAAAATAACCCCTTCAATCTTAATAGTAAATCCTCAAAAACTCCTAATGGGTAAGAAATTGTTCAGTTATCGAGTTATACCACAAATTATGCTAGATTGAGTGCTCATATCTACTGAGAAGAGTAAACCAAGTAAGTAATAACATTAATTTAATCTCATAATTCACATAATTCATCAACAAAAGTAATATATCCTATAGTTAAAAGAGTAGAGAAAGAACCCATTTCAATATATTTCCTATGTAGTTGTGGGGTTATTCGAGTATAAACATTTCTTACTAGGCCTACAAGTTCTTATACTTGTAATTATATTTTATTGGTATATATTTTATTGAAAATAATTACATACCTTGGGATTTGGTTGATATAATCCAATAATGGGATTTTGATTTCCATTTTATTGAATGTTTCATACATTTATTATTATCTGGCCTCTTCACTGGTATTCTTGGGTGGGTTCATACATGAAGGGAAGGGAGTTTTTGGTTTTTATACATATTATATCTTGGATTTTCATTTCTATTTTTTCATTTATTATATCTTTATAAGAACCTCTACTTATTTTTCCTTCATAGAGGCATGTTTTTCTCCCTTTCCACTTCTGGCCTCTTCACTGGTATTCTTGGGTGGGTTCATACATGAAGGGAAGGGAGTTTTTGGTTTTTATACATATTATATCTTGGATTTTCATTTCTATTTTTTCATTTATTATATCTTTATAAGAACCTATACTTATTTTTCCTTCATAGAGGCATGTTTTTCTCCCTTTCCACTTCTGGCCTCTTCACTGGTATTCTTGGGTGGGTTCATACATGAAGGAAGGGAGTTTTTGGTTTTTATACATATTATATCTTGTATTTTCATTTCTATTTTTTCATTTATTATATCTTTATAAGAACCTCTACTTATTTTTCCTTCATAGGGGAATGTTTTTCCCCCTTTCCACTTACATGGATGGTTCTTCAGTTCTTTTCACCTACCTTCCACTTATCGAAGAGATAAAATTTTCATTGATCTTAATATTTGGAATTTATTGGGAATGGATCTCAAACAATACTAGATCTAAGAACTTATTTAGTGTTTAGATGATATATCCAAATAAACCTTTTATCTCATTCAACTCTATATTATGAGTCATGAGAGTGGATTATTGGTTACTTTGAGAATCCACTAGTTATATCAACGTGTCATTCATATATTTTTATTAGTTCTATCCTTTTTGGTATCTTGTAGAGGGTTGAGATTTTTTTCGATGGAATTGTGGTGGATAGTAAGGCTATTGAAATGTCTATTGGATGGGTGGCCTTTGAGGTGGCATGTTTCTAACTAAATAAAAAATGGTAGAATAATATTTAAATCCTTGGTTAGTTGGTTTTTGGTACTTCATCTATTACATGACATCATATCTTTCTTGCAATTTAGGGAATCCACAATTATATGATCTATGGAATAAAAAAGGAAACACGCTCAAGGGGGTGTTGATGGTGATGCTTCTTAAACCTTGTTCTAGACCAACTATAACACAAGATAAGTTAGTTATTCAATTTTAATTTTATGTAAAAGATAGTTGGAACAATTTAAATGATGTAATACCATAGTAGCAGACCTAGTACCAAATTGTCGAGTTTTTTTGAGATCTTATTTATTATTTTTCCACATCATTCAATAATTTTTTATCAGTGCTCCTCCTGAAGAAAAACCAAAAAATAATAATCATTGTAAAGTAGTCCTTAATAAAATAACCCCATGAAATGATGGTATTAAATTGGTTGATGTGGGTAGGATTATGTTAGATTATTAGTCTCTACTAAAACTTATCGAGAGTTTCTCCCCTACATTTCTTAATCTTGTAATCCCCTTCCTCAGTTGGGTACTTCTTGAAACAAGGAAGAACTTATGGTGGAAGGAAATCTAGAGTTCATCCTAGGTGGTGACTTCTCTAGGATGTAGGTTGTACAACCAATCCTTAGCTAATCCTTCTAGGGAGAAGGTAAAAATATTTAACACATTCCATGAACACACACCCAATAAATGAACCAAAACCTTCCCCATTTAAACCATGTCATACATCCAATGAATCCCCCACTATGAGGGATTCACAAAATAGACCCGTACACTCGAGTGTAACCCTATTAATTTAAGTTAATCTATCACCTGGTGGGGTAACCTAGGTGGGAAATTTTTTAAACCTTTATTTGAAATCCTACATAAAATAAAGATAATATTTCAAGTAGGTTTCACCCAATATTTTTCAAAACCATGAATCATATATTTAAAATAATCATTATAATCTTAAAAAAATAGGGCTATAAGTTATTAAAATAAATAGAGTGAGTGAAAATCCATCCTCCTCAATATTTCTAATCCAACAAGAACCAATAGAAGAATATTTAGAAGGAAATAATTTCTTAAAGCTTCCTCCCAAAATATTCTAGTTCGAGAGCTCTAGAGAAAAGAGAAATGATGTGGGATTTTTGGAAAGTAATAATGTAAAAAAATACAACTATGAACTCCATAATAATTCACACATTATTTCTCATTCAATACAAAATAAAAACCCCCAAAACCCAACAACTATTTCATCTGTTTAAAACTTGTTTAACCACTTCCACAGCTTGGTCCATATCATAGAGGATCCTCCCAATCTGTTTCACCACACTACACTCAAGACCATTACATAGGGAATCCCCTCACTATCTTTTCCATACCCTCACAACACAAAATCATCTTACCTCATAACACTACCACAAACACCTACTTAATATTTTTATTATCCTCATTTTTTAGGTGAACCAACCTATGAAAAACTTCCATTATCATGATGTAAGAAACCCATGATAACCATTTCCAATCACTTTCTTAGATCAAATTCCCGCGAAAATTGTTCTATTATTACCACTGAACCATGCATGATGGAATTATCATTTCATTTGGGAAAAACACCAAGTATCATGCACACCAAAATGGTGATCCCCATGGAATGATTTATTACTTGATAAACAAATGGTTCACCATTACCAAAATCACAAAAATGAAAATGATTACAGTCATCACCACGTCATAATGAATTCTAGAGAACCAACAATTCATACTCCATTTGAGGTCTTCTCCAACACTTCTTGGGACCAAACCAAGACACCTCATAAATTAAAAATAACTATTATAACACCAAAATTCAAAAAATGGGGGGTTTCACATTCTACCCAACATTAATATTTCTATATTTATAAAGAAAGATGTTTGTGGTTTCTAGAAATAAAATTATAACACAAAAATAACATATATTATCAAGCTCCCAAACCTCGGTACTGGACTAATGATGCTTTTGAAATAGACATACTAAAGGTTTGTAATGACCTAGTAAGATCATATCATTCCCATCACAAAATAAGATACATTATGATATCCCATTGGAACATACATATGAATAGGAAGATGATCCTATCCAATTATTTAATATATATCAACTCGTAGTCTGGAGATAACTTCTTTCACTTACATTGGTGATAGTTACCTAATCCAGGGAATAACCAAATAACACATAATGTCCCCTAGTAATAATAATGGAAAATAATGAAAAAAATAAGAAAACCATAGATCATCATGGATGATGGTATAATGATCCAAATATGGCCATATGAAGCATATAAATACAACTAGAAACCTATGAAATCTCTATTAAGAGGATTCAATCCTCTCATGAGCCACCAAAATTTCACACCGCTTTCCACAATAATGATACCCTTGGATTCCCCTCAAATATATAACAATAAAATATACTCATAGATAACCATGCTCCCGAGGGTAAATGTATTAACCCCTATAACATAAAGGAAAACCGAGTCTCAATTAAAGACAATGATAATACATACATGATGAAGGGTTAACAATTTATAAAATTACTCCAATACCTAATTTTCATCAACACTAACCCTATAATAGGAATTAAAAAAATATTCCACAATGTGTTGTCCTATTACCACCTTGATTACGTAATGTTTTTAAAGACATGTCAATGAAAAATACTATGTAAATCCACCCCACATTCTCTAATGGTAAAGGTAACAGTCGCAACATTCCCACGGGTCAGTGTCCAAAGTTTACTAAATTGTTTACCATTCCAATACCTAAATATAAAACCCATTTAAAATTTTCCTTACATAGGGAGGTGTAATAATTTTATCCTGATAAACAAGAGAAAATTTCCATCATCTAGCCACCCTAGATGAATCCCCACTATTAACATTTTAAAAAATGGAAATAATATAAAAATTAAACCACTAAAATTACTAAGACTAGGTTACCCAAATCATGTGTGAGAGTCACCTAATAGAAAAAATACATTATCTATATTTATACATCCCATGTTCATGTAAAAAAGTTATTCCATAAATCCTCAACTATGAAACAATTCACTCAATCATTACCCAATGAATTATGAGTTAATACATACACTACCTAATTAATTATAAACTCTTAGACCTATTTAGAGAAGTCCTCAGTGAGACCTTACAGGAGAAGGCATAAATATGGAATTTTAAATATTTCACCAATCCATAAGGTTAAGAGTCCTTGAGGTATCTAGAAATGATACCATTCGAATATGATAAGAAAGAAACTCATACATTACTAAATATAGATATATGACGATGTAATCACCCATACACAAAAAATATCACATCAAGTTACTAAACCTAAAACTAATCCTTATGAATTCTACCTAACAATGAAATACCACCCTGGTTTGTTCTCAAGAAGAAATGTGACCTTTATTTCTTAATCCACCCCACTGAATGGAATTTTAGTTTCCAAATTTTAGCTAACAATAGATAATATATAGTTCCAACCTATCTCAGATACCCCTATCTAATTCAGGTGTGGACCCCATTGAAAAGATGAAAAACTACATAAACAAATAAGAGAGTGACTCTCCAGGCATATAAATCAATATGAAATTGAATTCCAAAAACCTTTACATCTATAAGGATTTCCTAATATTTCATTAGTAAGGAAACTAATTTTAACTAAACAAGACAATGAAAATAGTAATTAAACTTTGTGACCAACTTAATTAACATGATCTCCCATTACCCAAGAGGTGTCATAATTCTCATCCCATGAGACATCATTTATGCATGAAATTTATATTTCACCCTTCCCAATTATCTTTTCTACTATTGAAAAAAATTATCTGACACACCAAGGTTAAGAAAAACATAATAAAAAACAAAAAAAACAAGAATAAATAGTATAAAAACAAAAAAATATAAGAATCACATTAATAAAAATAAGTAAAATAAGGAAAACAAGTTCAAGAAGAAAATAATTCAACAACATATTTCCAATGTGACCATAACTTATTTATAAATTCCTAGCATACCATTTTTAGGATTCCGACCACCAAGTCATAAAATCACACCAGTTATTAAATTAAATTAAAATAAAGTTTTCAAAATATTTATTTGGAAATTCTTTTCACCCAAATTAAATTTACAGTAATGTTTTTAATTTTTTTATCGAACCCAAAATACTTGAAAATTTTCAAAAAAAATTATTCAAAATATATTTTGTAAAAACCTTATTTAAATGAATAGAACATTAATAAAATAAAATCTACCAATGAAATTATTTAATTTGAAAACATATTTATCAATAAATACATGAATCATAAAATATATAACATAAACACCCAAAAAAATCATGAAACCACTAATAAGAAATATTTGAATAGTGTGCACTACTCATTACATATGACACCATGAGACCCGTTATATCAGATCCTTTATCACTTCCCACTTATCTAAATACCTTACTCCATTGTCCCTATATGAGTGATTATTTAATGAAAACCACTTTTTTTTTTCAAATAGTAAATATATTTATTGTCCTTTTCTAAAAAACAATTTGATAACCTAAATTAACTTCTTAACTTTTATAAATTTAATCTCATAATATAACTCGTATGCCTCATTATTTAATTATTTACTAATGATT
Source organism: Viscum album (assembly GCA_963277665.1). NCBI lineage: Eukaryota > Viridiplantae > Streptophyta > Magnoliopsida > Santalales > Viscaceae > Viscum > Viscum album. Next base: position 326,080,625 of record OY728127.1, read on the forward strand.
AGTTTATCACATATTCTCTATATTTGTAATGATGAATTTATTATATATCATAAATATTATACTTATTACATTTTTATTTTATTAAAAAAATTATTTAATTTTTTTACTACAATAATATTCTGAAAATAATTTCCTTTTAAATTTATTATTATCATTTTCTTATATATTCATTTGAAATTTATAATAGAATATATTTATCAATATCAATTGTTTACTTTTAATGAATTTTAAGTCATTAATTAATTTTTATTTTCATATGATCCATAGGTTATAAGCATAATTTTCATTACAAAATAAACAATACTACACATATGCCCTTTAATAGTGTAAAGAAGGTATTTAAACAATGCTAATAAAGAACTATTAATATCAACACTGATGGGGGGTCCCCTTTATTAGTTCTATTTTGAGAACTCATAAATGCCTTTCTATGTATAATGTGATTTTAATATAACAACACACCCAGTAAAAACCTACAAGTATATAAAATACACCCTAAAAATAATGCTATGTACATTTCATTGACACCATGAAAAGAAAAATATCCAGCCATTATATATACCAAATAATAATGCTATATAGATTTCAAATAATGATTTATATAATTAAATTTACAGTTATCCAATAAAAATTTGAAAAAATCAATGTTTCATCTTTTGACGCCCATGATCCCCTCACAAAAATGTCCGCCCATGGTATTAGTTTCCGAAAAAATCATCCAAACTCGAGAAAAAGATTCCACATATATAAGAAAAAATTATTATGTTAGTAATACTATAAAGAAATAAATTAAACATTAATATGAAAGAATACATTAATAAAATGTCAATTTTTAATAAAAAAGACACATTTGGCGTTATACCAGTAACACCATACACCATATTGTGGTGGGATTGATTTATACACATCACAATTGAGTTATGGATCGTTTTCGTAAAATATCAAAGAAATATGAAAAATAACTTATGAATCTATGTCATAAATTATGAAGAAAATCAGAGTATTTTTTCTTGGTTTTCGGTGTGTGGCACATTTTGAGATAAAATGTCGATTTTAAATTGATAACAGAAACTTTTAGTCATACTGGTCACACTGTGTATTAGATTGAGGCGTGGTTGAGTACTGAATGTCTGAAATCACTCATTAATCATTTTCCGAAGGTATAAAAACAATCTGAATGTGTTTTCTTAGTTTTTAGTCTGTCACTTGTTCTTTTTTACTTAAATTAATGTCAATTTTAAATAAATACTCATATTTGGAGTTATACCAGTCACAAATTGCCTTTTATTAATGTGGGATTGATTCTTACACATCAAAATTACTCATCAATAGTTTTATTAAATTATCAAAACAATCTGAATGTTTTTTCTTGGGTTTCAGTATGTCACTTGTTCTTTTTACTAATATTAATATCAATTTTAAATAAAAAGTGACACCTTCAGTTGTACTGACCTCACTGTGCATCATATTGAGGTGAGGATGACTCCTACATGTCAAAAAATAACTTATATATCAATTTTTAAAGTATTAAAATAGTCCTAATTTGTTTGATTAGTTTTCAATATGCCTGTTTTTTTACTGAAATGTCATTTCAAACTGGAAACACACATTTAGAGTCATACTGGTCACATCAGGCATTAGTTTTACATGAGAGTACTTTATATAAATCAAAAATGAATTATTAATATCTTTCCTAAAATATTAATAAAATCAGAGCATGCTTTCTTGGTTCTTAGAGAGTGACATGTTTTGACCTAAAATATCAATTTTAGACTGATAACAGATACTTTTATTCATACCGGTCACATCGTACATCAGATTAATGTGTAGTTTATTTATACACATAAAAAATTACTCATTTATCATTTTTATAAATTATCAAAGCAATTTGAATTTGTTTTCTTAGTTTTCAGTATGTCACTTCTTCTTTTTTCTTAATTTAATGTCAATTTAATATAAAAATACTCACATAAAATCATATCATTCACACTATGCGTCAAATTGAGGATATGTTGATTCATACACATAAAAAGAGACACTTTGAGTCATACTGGTCATATCATGTTTCTTTTTGAAGTGGGTTTTAAAAAACACATCTCAAATGACTTATGGATAATTTCCCTAAATTATCAAAATAGATGAATGCATTTGATTGGTTTTGAGTAGATCAGTTGCTCTAATACCAACTATATTGATCCATATATTTCATACACAGACATCACATCTTAGTAGATTAATATTCCTTAAATGACATAATGATGCATGCTAGAATAGTTTGTGTCTAGTGATTTTGGAAACATGGAAACATAAAGGAATAGTTCATAAGAGTCTCTCATTAAGTTATTATTTACTAGAAACCTAATTAGACATATCATTTATAAAACCATTGTTCACAACCTAAGGATATGTGACATAAGAAAGGGTGATCATAGATGCTAAAAAAATATAGAAAAGGGAGATATCAATGTTCATATATAGATTACATGAGTATATGTAATCCACCTTTATACATTCCTAACCCATTTACTTATTTTAATTATCTCATTTATAGCCTCAAATTCCAATCTCTCATGAGCATGATCTATTTTGAACAAACCACCCCAACTCAAACAAAGGAATCCCCATGTATAAGAAAACAATTCTTATGTGAGTACTACTAAAACAAAGTAAGTTAAACATAAATATGAAACAATCCACTACTTCTATAGAATTCACATATTCATGCTATTTGTGTAAATTCTTTTATCAGGTATGATGGATATTCATTTCTAAGAAAATCTATATCATCTTGTGAATATGAGCCTTTTCAATAGTCATAATAGTACTGGAAAAATATAAACACACCAAGGATTAATAATAATTTTTAAATGAAATAGTAATTATCTTTAAAAATACCTCTTTAGGTATACTAGTTTGTTCATGGAATATGATCTCTCTTATAAATTTACATACATTATAACCAAAATATTTTCTATTTTTTTGATTCATAAATTGTAGAAACACTGAGAAAAATAAGTAATTTTTATTGATTTGTGTTTGGATAGTGAAATATTATTATATATACCCTCCTGATTGTCTAGTCTTAGTACTTTTCTTGTTTCTCATCCTAATCTCCTAGCCTCATTACATGTTTTGTATGATATTTATGCACTAACCTTTCATAATATAATCCTTATTAAAAGATAATATAAATTATATAACTTTATGTTTATTTCTAAAATGTTGGATTTAGTGTATTAAAAATTAAAAAACACCATCATGTGTGGTCGACATGTTGGGTATCCCTGTATTGAATCCAGGAAATAAATATTTGGAGTAACCAAATTGACTACAATGAGCATCCAATGATACCTAAAAACAAAAAAGGAATAAATAAGGAAATAAATGAAAATATATTTGATATGATTAAATTGTTGAGTTTTACCCCTGCATCGTTGGTATCAAGAAGAGTCTGGCATCTATAATTTTTCTTTCAAATGATTTGAGCGAGCCTACCACTATTTCATCCTCTTTATTGGAATCTATTTTTGGGTGTTCTATAGAGGTTGTGTGAGGACTAACGAGCCCAAATTTTTTTCATGCGGAAATCCATTCAATTGGTTTTGATATATATGGCTTCGAAAAATATGAAATGTATTTAGTCATTTTTAACATAGTATATCAGGTTTTGTAAAATTATATTATGAAAAAATACCTCATGTATACATTTAAAACAAAGCCACCTAGCCAGTCATAGTCGAGGATTTCACTTACATTCCCAACACCAAAGAATTATAGAACTTTCTATACGTATATGTTTTCTTCAAAATTAATAGTATGAGTATGACTATTTTTTAAATTTGTATCCAGATGATCCATCAATGATAGTAAATACAAATATATAATGGGGGGGGTGTTGATTGATATAAATCACAATCCTTATAACTTTGTAGAATATCAGTACATGAAAGCTATTAGTGTCTATCTAATTCACATTTTATAGAAAAAATTTATTAAATCATCGATTACCTTTGCTAAGAAAGGTTTTTGAGGGGAATTGATCACCTCAAAGTTGGTGGGGGTGGGGAAGGATCTTCATATGATGGTTTCTCTTGAGTTGTTTCTTCTCTTTGATTCCCCCCCATAAAAGTTTCTGGAAACTCACTTTTCCATTATAATTGTTCTTCAAGGGTATCTATTCTTTCTCTCATCCATTTTATTTCTTCACTTTGATCATCCTCTTGTTTTTTTCCTCAAAATATGTTTAGGGTGTCACCCCAAAACCCACACTTTTGACATGGCTATACTATTCTAGCTACTTCTGGGCCAATGATATTAGGTGTTTATCCAACACAGGTGTTTCTGATTCCCATGATTATGTCAGATATAAAATATAGGAAAATAAGTCATCATTGTTATGTAAGAGAGATTTAGATCAATTTTTTTATTATTTCATACTTACACATATTTCCCACACTTATGTGTTTTCATCTATTAGTATCCCATATTTATTTAAACATGCCTCCTTCCATAGCACATAACATGGGATAGAAGTGGCTTTTGATTTGGAGTCATCAATCTGCATATAAACAGAGGAATATAATTATATTTTTTTTAAAATCACATAAAAGTATTATGGTAGATATAAAATATATACCAATTTTTTCAAGTGAATCATACCCCATCCATGCTTTATAGTAGGGGAAACTTAGTTTTTCTTCTTGTTCCATATTTCTAGCACTCATTTTTTATTTCATAAATAAAAAATTTTCTATCAAAGTGATGAATCCATGAATTTTCAAACAACGTATTACTAGACACAATGTACCTGAAAAGACACATCCACATGATAGCTAATAAAATCATCTCAAGATTATTAGGTCTATCAGGTGTGCATAGATAAGATATGGGTTTGGGATTATTTTACCTTCAAAATATTTAAGATAATATCTCTCTAGAATTGTAAGAAATCCTCAACGAATCCTTCCTGAAAGATTTAATACATATTTTTTATGGGGGTCATCTAATATAAATTTAATCTGAAAGGGATTATGAAGATTAAGTCAATATTTAATTATTTTATTGTTTAGTAAAAAAAAGAAATGATATCATATTGTTACAATAATATCTTACCACAATAGTGTCTTAAGATCAACCACAACATGGTGCCAAAAATCTACATCAGTTGGCACACATTACCGATATATGATTCCAATGTAGCTATTAAACATGGACTTTTTTGGGGGCACCAGAACATGAATAAGGTTGTTGTTTCTCTACACTGTAAGCAATAACAAGTTCATAGACCTGTTGTTCCTCAGTATTGGGAGCACCATCATGTGCGGAAGTCATTATCTTCAGTAGTGGATTAAAATTTCATTTAGATCACATAAATGCATCAGTAAATAGATAATAACATGAATAATCATGATGTATATTTCAAAAAACATATAACTTTTTTATTGAACTCTCTTTTTTAAAGGTTGAAGGGATTTGACCCCTTTATCGACTATCTAAATCCCATCATTTTGGTCTTCTCTAACATACAAAATGATGTATACATTTAGACCGCTACAATTTTTTTTGCAACATCCCAATGAAAGTGTCATCCTCATTTGAATTTTAATGTGATCATTCAGTGGTTTTGGTCAATAACAGAACAATTTCCCACTTTTGGTTTGCGGGATCTAGAACATAAAATACTTTTACTTCCAATGATTCCATTATAAATGGTTCATCTTTGTACCCCTCCCAACTGAAATCAACATTCATGAATCCTAATTCATCCATTTTAATTTTACACATATTATCAACACACTTTCATTAAAAAATCAGCACTTTAATTTTGTATAATACAACTCCCACACTTGATTGATGATTCCAAAGTTTGACATATTTTCAAAAATTGGATTTCGTTCCTCAGTACCAGAAACATGAATCACTTTAGTCATAATTGTAACTCCACAAATTTTCATGGTAATATCTTTATCATTTTCATTTTTATAGAACGTATAAACACTAATTACATAACCACTGTATGATAATACATAAACACTTGGTCATCTATATCTCCGTTTAAGTTATTCTAAAATTGAATCTGGATTTTCATCTAACTCCTTCAAAATATGGTACCTAAGAATTTATTTGTAGGTTTCAATATTTGGGAAAAACTCCAAAATTTAATGAGAAACATAAAGGTGGGCCTGCTCCTATTCTGTAATATTGATTGCGAAGAAATCTCTTCCAGAAATTATTTCACCCTTAAGCCACCCAGTGTGATGATATTTCGATATACCAATGATTTCCACATCGGACAGGTATTCGGAAAAAATTCAATTAGTTCCTCAAAAATATATCGATCCACAATACAACTCTATGGACGACTTTGATTTTTGACATACCCTTCAAAATATTCATATACCATTTAATGGGGTACATCTATATATAGTGTATAGGACCACATAGTCAAATCTATCTCACTAAGTGAACCATCAAATGAATCATCATATTAAAGAATGTCGGTGGGAAGAAAATTTCCAGTTCACATAATATGGCGACAATTTCTCTTTCCATAGTCGACAATTTTACCAGGTCTATAAATTTTATACACATATATTTGAAGAAGAAACTAAGTTTGGTTAATGTATGACAAACATTATTGGAAAAAATTCAATGTAAAGATATAGGAATTAGACCTTTCATTAAAACATGGAATTCATATGATTCTTGACCCTTTAACTTTAAATCTATCATTTAAATAATATTCATGATATTCTATGAATACCACTTTGGAACCTTTATGTCATTAAAGAAGATACAAAAATGATATATCTCATGCCTGGAAAGAGTGTAAGTAGATAGAGGAAAAAAAGTTTGTTTTTCATCCTTCATTGGTGACAAATATTCTCGTATTCCCATGTCAACTATATTTAACCTAGCCTTAATTTCATCCTTTTTTCCAGGTGCATTTAGAAATATGCCGATGACACCATCACATACATTTTTTCTACATACATAACATTAAGAAAATGTTGGGTGTATAGACCATTCTATTATGGTAATTCAAAAAAGAATTGATACCTTTTTCCAACTGGTTTTCATAAGGTTTTTATAAAATGGTTTACCAAAAGTGTGTCGACATCTTTTAATTTCTCAAATATTTGATCACCTATTATAAAGATAATGATCCATGGAATGGATTAAGAGTAACATAAGAAATTAATGGAAATGTTCAAGAAATAGTACATCAAAATATTTTTTCTCAAAATAAACATGAATAGAGAAAATTTCAACTATTTATCATCTACTTATGTCATAATATTTGATAAAATTTCATTTAAAGTGACTTCAATAAAATATATCTTCTCACCATTATTCTTATCTCACACTGCTCTACACTACTTCATATAAAAATTATTTTGAAATCTCTAAATATCAAGCTACCAACATTCATTAATAGACTCGACCACCCCATATCCTTTTCACATATGGACCTTGTAGCTCCAGTTATCCAACTAAACCAATCACGAATCGTTCTATACCTAGCACATGTCTGTCTATATTTAACCAACTATAAATTATCATTGCACTGGTTACATCAAGTAATTCTCAAAATTCTAGATTCAAACTAACCAAACCCATTTGTTACCTCATTTGCATCCATAGTTTTTTGAGTTTAAGACTAGATCCATACATAGAGCCACTATAGATCAAAGACAACCTCTCCATGCATTAATCAGGACTAGAATAGATGACACCCATCTCCACAACCACATGATCAATGGAACTAGCTATGAGAACCCCTTGAACTATAATGTTTTAGTGTCCCACATACCATCTTTTACAAATACTTCCCTGAAGAGTAGAACCCTACCTAAAATCTACACTTTCCAAATACAAAAACCTAAATCTATAAGTACCAAAAAAAATTGACTAAGAACAAATTTTTGTTGTTTAGTTCTACATCTCGAAGTAGATTCAATATACACATGCATTGCCACTCCAAAAATCTTCTAGGCCATGAGCCTATAGCTTTAGCATTGTGTCATCACTCTCAAATATATACATCCAATTATTCAATCAAATTAATGAACCAACTTCTATATGAATTTCTGTAATTCGTTTTTTCAGTTTTTCTTTAGAAATATAAATTCCTTCTCCACCAAACCATGTTAACTCAGTCCATCCACTAACCCTAGCTAATTTTAGCCTTCATTCAATATGTAACCACTTCAATATTTCTTTGCATCATGCCCCTCATCATTCAGACCATCACTAGATCATTCCTATATATATTCAAAAACTAGTAACTGCCCAACGTCTTCTTTTTCAAGTAGTGCATTTCCATGTAATAATTATCCCTCCATAAAGCTGCAGTTATCTACCTTTCACAATTTAGGCTAGACCGAGAATCTCTCTTTCCATACTAATATATCCGCTCCTCTTCCTTGTGTACAAGACCATCATAGTAGTCCCTGTTCCATCATATCAAAATCACTCAACATTAAGAACCTCACCAAATTAGATCTTTACACCTTTATATGAACCAAGGTCCAATTTCATGATAGAGAAACCCTAAAATCATCAATGTGTCACATTTTATTGACTCTAGATAGCATCATAGGTCCTCCAAACTCTTGGTTAGATAATATTTTTGGAGGTTAATGTAGGATTCTAGATAAACATCCTCAAGGAATGTTTCCATTCCAGCATTGCAACATTACAAGTCGAATACATAAACCAGAAGTAGGTATAACCCATCAGACAAAAATATTATCATACTTAATGATTCTCCATAAAGAAAGAAAAAAATAACACCATTTTTCAATAAAATAACCATATTCATCACATTTAAAAGAAAATTAAGTGAGCACATGCATAATTTAGAAACAAAGGAAGCGATAGAACCAACTATTGAAAATTTTCGAGGGTAAATCTAAAAGAAAAATCACATTGAAGAATTTATAAAAGGCATGGAATACATAAGAAACTTTGATTCTAATGATCATATATTGAAACACGGTAAAAGGAAAAACCTTACATGATACATAAAGATTATTCATCATCAAAGGAGATTACATTTCAAGGAGAGATGACAGAAAAGAATAATGAGGGCGCTGAGGTAGGGAGAGAAGGCCGTGAGGTAAGAAGAAACAACGGTAAGGTAGGGAGAGATGACACTGAGGAAGGGACAGACGACGACAAAGGTGGGTTTGCGGAAGAGGAGGGGTTCACGATGAAGGTGGGGTTTGTTGGGGAGGTGGGGTTTAATGATAGAGGTGGGGTTCAGAGTCAGTAGTGGGGTTCAATGTGGAAGCAGAGGAGGGATTAATGATGGTGGAGGGATTCATGGCAGTGCAAGAGGGGTCTGCGATAGAAGGGCTTGGCTTCCATGAGAGCATAAGACGTGCAGGAGAAAAATACAACTTTTAGAGTTCAATTATAAAAATGGGCAAGGCTTTTATCAGCACTACAAAAAAGTGCTGACAAAGATACACCTTTATTAGTGCTTAAAAATCATTGATAAATATATAATATTAATAAATTATTTATATTATTATATATGTTGATAAAAATATATATATAAGAAATATATATTTATTGTAAAATTATAATAACTATTATACTTATAATTTTATACTTATATATAATTAATATATTTATTAAATTTGATATTTATTTAAATAAATAAATAAATATATAATTATAATTATATATATATATTTAAATATTTATAAATATATTTGTTTAATTATATATATTTATAACATTATAAGTATAATAAATAGATTTACTATAATTTTATAATCATTTAAATATATATATATAATTATAATTATAAATAAATATAAAATTATTTATAATTATAAAATTATAACAAATATATATATTTATATATTTTTAATTATATATATATATATATTTATTTAAATAATTATAAAATTATCAAAAATATTTTTATTATATTTATACTTTTATTAATATATATAATTAATATATTTATTATAATTTTATAATTATTTAAATATATTTATATTTATTTATAATTATAATTATAAAAATTTGTATTTATTTATAAATATTTGTATATATTTATAAATGAATTTATTTAATTATATATTTTTATAACTTTGAAAGTATAAGAAATATATTTTTTATGATTTTATAGTTATATATATATATATATATATATATAAATAATTATAAAATGATAATAAATATATTTGTTATTTTTCTAATTTTATTAATATATATAATTAATATATTTATTATAATTTTATAATTATTTAAATATATTTATATTTATTTATATATATAATTATATTTTTTTCTTAATTTATAAATATTTGTATATATTTATAAATAAATTTATTTAATTATATATATTTATAAAATTATAAGTATAATAAATATATTTTGTATAATTTTATAATTATTTAAATAAATATATATTGATTTATAATTATAACTATAAATAAATAAATATTTTCTAATTAAAAAATTATAATAAATAAATAAATAAATAAATAAATATTTATAGTTATAATTATAAATATATTTATTCATTTATTTAAATAATAATAAAATTTTTACAAAAATATTTATTATAATTATAATTTTATAAATATATATAATTAATATATTTATTATAATTTTATAATTTTTTAAATATATATATATATATATGTTTAGAATTATAATTATAGATATTTGTATTTAGGTATTAATATTTGTATTTATTTATAAATATAATTATTTAATTACATAAATTTATGAATTTATAAGTATAATAAATATATTTATTATAATTTTATAATAATTAACACACACACATATATATATATATAATTATATATATATTTATAAAATTATAATATATGTATCTATTGTAATTTTTTTATTTAAATAAACATATATTTATTTATAATCATAGTTATAAATAAATATATTTTAAAAGTATTATATATAATTAAAATTTTACAGTTATAATTATAATAAATATATTCATTGTAATTTTATTAGTATTTGGGAGAACATAATAGATTAATGGGTACAATATGAATGAATCATATACCTAGTAAAATATAGATCATAAAAAACGTGTCATCACATATAAGGACAACATGAATAATAAAAAGGGTGTAATGTATAAATGAAAATTCATGATGAATACATAACATATGCACGTCTATTATACTCACGGAGGGCACTGTAGCGGCAACTGTACTGCAGTAGTGATATACTATTCACAGAATGGACCTTTAGGCTAAAATTTGGGGCCTACGACCATGTAATGGGCTTCATGCCCACAAGGCCTTCAGAAAAAATATATATGTTGTAACAAATAATGGATGGTTGGGTGGGTTATCCCTGGGAGGGGCTATGACCTATCTTTCAGGCCTGTTTGTGCTGTGTGTGTGTGTTTGAATGTAACTGTACGCCTAAGCACCATATATATATATATATATATATGTATATATATATATGTATTCATTTAAAAATTATTTATATATAATTATAAATATATAATTATAATTATTATAAATAATATTATTAAAATTTATTATAATATTATAATTATTTAAATAATTATTTAGTTAATTATAATCTTATAAATACTTTTTTTAAAAATTATATATATTATAATTATTAAAAAATATATATTAATTTTAAACATGTGTTTTTTATTTAATTTACATGAATAAACATTATTTTTGAATATAAATATAATAATTTTATATAAATTAATAGTATTTTTTTATAAAAACCATTATCTACATGAATAATAGCACAGATAAATATATAATTTATCAGTAGTCAAAAAGGCACTGATAAAGCATACACCTTTATCAGCACTTTTGGCAGCACTAATAAAGGGTGGATTTATCTGCTCTTTTAGTTTGCGCTGATAGATGCCCCCTTTTGTCAGCACAATTTTCTTAGCACTTATAAAGGTCAGTGCTGCCCTTATGAGGATTTATGGCAGTGAAATAAAAATATGGTTTCATTATGAATTCTATAATGACTTTTTGTTTTGATAAACTTATATATACATTATATTCATTGGATAATAGCAATAAATTAAAAAATAATAGTAAAAGCAGTTGTTTTTATTAATAAAAACATAAGGTTTTGTATTTTAATATAATTTCTTCAAAGAGTAAAATATATTCAAAACTAAAAATTTTACACCAAAATAATAGTCATTTTAATAGATGAAAAATAGTATTCACTTGAATTAGGCTTTTATTAATATTGAACTATAATTTATAGAATAATATTATATGTTCAAATCCGAGTTGTTATATTCTTCCCCCTTACAAGAATTTATCCCTCACAATTCTTTTGTCGTACTTAAAGAATTCCTGAATCAAAATTTTCATGCTTTAACATCTTTTACTTTTCCAATCCTCTAAGTAAAACATTATTCTATCACTTTTATGATACTAAATTTTTTATATTCCAAATTTTTTTTTCTTGAAAAATTCATACCTTCATCATAACCTTAAATTCCCTTGGTTGTGTGGCTCATGTAGATAAACAGTTCTTGAAGTGTAGTTGTACATTAGGGTATTTTGGAAATATTCTATTAATTTATCTAAGTACAACTTATGAAATTTGGATAAAATTGGTGAAAAAATGATAAATACTTGGAAGATTAATATTATTTTTTAATTTTAAAATATCCATATGAGCCTGATCTTTAAAAAATAATCTTATAGAATCTGTTTTAAAATTTTCAAAATAAGGTTTTTCCGAAATAATAGTATTATTTGATATTTTTTTTAAAACTAAATACATATTGGATGTGTGAAATTCTACCTCTCTCAATTTTTTTAAAAATCATTAAGTGTTTCCTAATACTTGGTTAATGTGAAAAAATTGAAAATATCATTGTAGTACCTCCGACGTTAAGAAAGGTAAGAAAGTTAATAAGTCAGAAATTGCTCATAAATGAACCATCATACATGTAAATAATGGGGTATGGAGGATGTTTGTTTCCTATTTCATATGATCTCTTTCATTTGCTTTGAATGTTTAAAAATGTTTCAAAGTCCAGTGTGGATGACTTTGTGATGATTCAAGAAAGTATACTATCTGGAAGGGACAATAGGGTTGTTTGAGATCTTCTTCCTTCTATATTGAATCCAATCCTTAATCTATTAATAACACATAACATGTATTAAATTATCTATAGTTTGATACATAATTATTTAGTAAAAAATTAATATTCTTCTAATTAATTAAGAATATATAACCCATCTATAAAAAACAAGCCATTTTTTTCAATTCTCTAAGATTAAAAATAGAAACCCTTGAAAGGATTATAAGATTATCCCAAAATAAAGAAAAATAGTTTAACAAGATCTGTCCTTAAAAAAAATTTAATCACTTAAAATAAAATCTCCAAAGTCCTCAAAAAATATAAACTATCTTCAAATGATGACATCAAAATCTATAATTTTTTTAAACCTTTTCTATATTACTATCTATGATTCCCTAAGACCCACACTCCCGGATTTGATAACGAAAACAATATTTTGAAATGGTATTTGATATCAAACTCAAGTGACCCAAATTTTACTATTACATTTACAACATCACTATTATTTATAGACTCACATCACTCAAAAAGTCTTTTTTTTGTTTAGAGACTTATAAAATCAAGACAATTTATGCATATCAATGCCCATAATTATATCTCACAATGGCATTTTTTCATTAAAGGAAACTCTTGAAAATCTTCAGATGTATTACATAGTTTTAGACCTCACAACTAGTATAATCGATCTTACTCATCCATATCCTTCATATTTTAAAACATAGGGTGAGAAAAAAAATCTTAGTAAGGAGAACTTTAAAATTTAGGGATATATTACACCTATGAAAAAATATTAAAAATGTTCAATGAAGTATTTATTTTAAATACAAAAAATAGACCTTTATAAAACATTTCTTTAAACACAAAGTCACCTAATAACCAAAAAATAATTAATAAATACATTTGATAAGCTATCATAAAATATGGGAGATAGTTTTTTTTGAAACATTCTTTAAAGTCAAAAAATCTATAATCAGTTAACACTGTCCAAATTACTGGAGTTACTTATAACATGTTAACTCTATCCCCTTCTTAAGAGTAAATTCTAACAAGTTAACTCCATCCACATCATCAGAGTAACTTATAACAAGTTAATTCCATAAACTTCATAGGAGTAACTTATAACAAGTTAACTATATAATATTTATAGGAGTAACTTATATTCAGTTAACTCCATCAACTTTACAAGAGTAACTTATGACAACTCAACTTCATCAATTTCATATGAGTAACTTATAATGAGTTAATACAATCCAATTAATAAGAGTAACTTTTAACCATTAAATTACACCCACTTCATATAAGTAACTCTTAATGAGTTTACTTCATCCGCTTCATAGGAGTTCCTTATAACCAGTTAACTCTATTTACTTTATAAGGGAACATATAATTAGTTTACTCCATTGAAATTACCCAATGAATTGAAGGACTTTAATGGAACCAAATATCCCATAATGGATAAAGTACCTTAAGGAGTTTTTCACTAATAATTCACACTTTTATCAATAATTTCCAATTACAATATCTTAAAATAAAAACATTTAATATATTTTACTTTTCATCATATCTTAAAATAAAAATATTTAATAGATTTCACATTTCATCGTAAATATCATTAAATCATCCATAAGCACGAGTGTTCTAAAATCAATCCATGAAAATAAATTATCTCAATAAATAATTAACATGTCTATAGAAACTCATTTAAAGATTCCAATAAAATCCATCAAAAATGTTATTTAATATCATTTCACAAGATAATAATTATTTTAGTAGAAACATGGAACTCTGATAAAATCATAAAGAATATTTTTTGGGAAGAATGACTTTAAAATAAAAATAATGGTTTCAATGTTAAGGCACCATGGGTTTTCAGTAAAATCTATTTTGAGTAGATATTTTAGACACTAAACCATAAAGAGTTTTTCTTCTATAGAAAATATGGATTAAAAAAAACACTAAGAAAGAGAATCCTAGAATAAAACATTAATTTTGAAAAATATTTTAATTTAATTAACCTTGAAATTTTATGTTAAAACTTAATGAACAATGAAAACTATTTCATTGAAAAAAATAATTTTAAATATATCATGGATAAAAAGTGTTTTTTATAGAAATAATTTTTACAAAAGTAGAGAAATTATTGAAAATTTTGTAATAGAAACATTAAAAAAACCCATTACCATTTATTTCATAGTGGGATAATTTACCCTTTAAAATAATCTACTTCAAAGAAGATCCAAGAACTATTTGTTCTTATAGAGGTGCTAGTTTTTTCAAGAAATACTTTGGAATATTCCATGGAATTTTTTCGAATCCAAGAGCTGAGACAGTGTGAGATTCGGAAGCCTAGTGAGCCTAGAATTGATATTATAAAAATATTAAATATATTAATATTGCGTATGTGTAGTTTTCCTAAAAAAGTGAAATAACTCAAAAAAAGAGTTTCAGATCCGAAATATGAGACCCTAATTGAATCTTTATCAAGAATTTTACCTTAGGTGTGACCTAAAGTTGGTCAGTGCTGGATGTTTGGATGAGGAAACTGTTGGAAGGTACATTTAATTAAAATAAATATATAATTTTTTTTATTAATTTAATTAATTAAATTCTCAATCAATACCCAATTATAATAGTTTTTCAAGGGTTATTTGGATAACCCTTTCTAGATCTTAGTGGAGGAGGAGAGAATTATCCATTGGATGATTGTTGTTGAATGACGAACAATGATCGGATCGAGGATAATTATGAGACAAATGGCGAATGCAACAGGATCATCACCTCCATCACTAGAGGATGCGTGGTTCAAAAAATATTGATCCAAAATCGATTACTACAGTAAATTGGGGCAAGGGCAGCACCGACCTTTATCAATGCTAAGAAAAACACGCCGATAAAATGGGTCTTTTATCAGTGCTATCTAAAAGCACTGATAAATCTACCCTTTATCATTGATTTTTTTAGCATGGATAAAAGTTTCTAATAAAAAATATAGTTAATTTATATAAAATTATTATTTTTATATTAGTAAATAATGTTTATTTATTAAAATTAAATAAAAAATGCTTGTTTATAATTAATATATATTTTTTAACAATTAAAATATATATATATATATATATATTGTTAAAAAAAAATTATTTTTAAGATTATAAATATATATTTAAATAAATATAGGATTATAATAAATTTTATTAAATAATAAATATCTTTATTATATTTATAATTATATATTTATAATTATATATTTATAGTTATATATTTTATAATTATATTTATTATATGTTCTTAAGGGTATAATTTTAACAAAAAATAGAAATGCAATAGATACATCTATTATAATTTTGTATAAATATATATAAATATAAATATATTTATAATTATATACCAATATTTATAAATATATTTACTTATAGTTATAATTTTATATATATATATATATATGTGTGTAAATAACTAAAAAATTGTAATAAATATATTTATTATACTTATAAAGTTATAAATATATATAATTAAATAAAAATATTTATAAATAAATACAAATATTTATAATTATAATTATAAATAAATATAGATATATTTGAATAATTATGAAATTATAATAAATATATATTAATTATATATATTTATAAAATTATAAATATAATAAATTTATTTTTTATAATTTTATAATCATTTTAATAAATAAATATATTTATAATTTTTATAATATTAAAAATATATAAAATTAAATGAATATATTTATAAATATATACAAATATTTATTATACCTATAATTTTATAAATATATAATTAATATAGTTCTTATAATTTTATAACTATTTAAATATATCAATATTTATTTTGAATTAGAATTATAAATATTTATATTTATTTATAAATATTTTTATATATTTATAAACATATATATTTCATTATATATATATTTTTAACATTATATTAATTATATATATATATATTAAAATAATTATAAAATTATAAGAAATATATTTATAATTTTATAATTATAAATAAATAAATAATTATTTATAATATTTATAATTTTATAAATATATATAATTATATAAATATATTTATTATATATATAAATATAAATAAATAAATATTTATTCATAGTTATAATTTTAAATAAATAAATAAATAATTTTTATATATATAATTTTATAAATATATGTAATTATATAAATAAATTATTAACATTACACATTTATCAGGGATTTTTTAGGGCTGATAAAGATACACCTTTATCAGCGCTAAAAAAGCGCTGATAAAGGGATGTTTTATCAGCGCTTTCTATTATAGAAATGATAAAACACACCTTTATCAGCTCTTTTTAACAAGAACTGATAAAAGCTTTACCCGATTTTATAAATGAACCCTTACAGTCGACTTCTTCTCTCTCATGCTTCATGTTCTTACAGAACTCGGCATCTGCCACCACCTACCCCTCCTTTTCCACCATTGACCCCCTCCTCTTCCATTGACCCCTCCTCTTCCCTGACTCCTCATCTTGCATCATGAATCCCTCCCCCACCATCGTGAATCCTTCTTCCACCGCAAACCCCACCTCTGTCACGAATGCCACCTCCGCCACCCATCGAACCCAACCTCCTCCATGAACTCCTCCTCTACGATGAACCCACCTTTTCCATGAATCCCACATCCACTGCTGAACCCCACATCCTCCATGAACCCCTCCTCCACCATGAACCCACCTCCGTCATGAATCCCACTTCCGCTGTGAACCCCTTCATGGCCTCCGCTGTCACTGCCGCCTCCACCGCCGCCAAATCGTACTATTATCATCCGACCTCGAAATCATAGGTATTTTCTTATTTGGCATATGATCCTAGTTTTGTTATTACCTGACTCCTAGGATTTTAAGTCGGGTTGTATGATCTAGTGGTATGATAGTGTACCCCATTATGTTTATCAATATTGAGATAATGTGCATGGTTTAATGTAATTCCCATTGAGTTTTAAATTAGTCAGAGGTCCTTTTCGGCACAAAGAACAATGATAATTGTGAATATAGGTGGGTATAATTTCCTAAGGCTTGTATCAAAATGGTAAATTTCACTCTTTGGTAGAGGATATTCTGGAAATGGATCGAATGTCATTGGACAGTCAACCTAAGTATGGGTCGTGACGTGGATCAACATGAAGGATTAGTGTTATAGGTTGATAGTGGGTGAGTTTGGATCATAAGGTGAAATGCATGTTTGATGGTGAAACCTATTTAGGTTTCACTCATGGAGTGATTTAATTTAAGTCATATGATGGGTAGTGTTCTATGGTCCGTTTAAGGGTATAGAACCAATTATGATTTTATTTTTGAAATCACTAAGGAATATGTCCTTGTGATTAGTGATTGGAAGGGATTTTTGTTTCATGTTAACACTCAAGTATAATCAAGGTAGCCATGTCCAATCCTTAATGGTGGTAATAGATTGATATGGGTTGTGAATATTCGGTTTGACTGATGATAAGAACCCTCCAATTTTGGGAAGTTTCATATCACTCACGTGTGATGTGATCTCATGCAGGTATGGTAGTGGTTTAGGAGAATGAATATTGGAAAGTCATTATGGGATTATAATAGATGTGGGAAAATTGATATGAATTTATCTAGATTCCTCTAGTTATAAAATTCAAAAATTACAATTGATTGAGTTTACGTGGTAGATTTGGGATCAGGATGGGAATTGTGGTAATTCAAGCATGGATAATATAGGTGATGCATCAACACTTGTGGAAGAGCACAATGATAGTTTTGGATGACTAATGAATCAACCATGGTATTAAAATGGACATTATATTGAATCTTTAGTGGATGTATCAGGATGATATTAGGTTAACTTCAATAGTAATGGAATCATAATCAAGTGTTTCAGGTAATGCATCTATGGGGGAAACTGAGTGTTTTAAGTGGGTCATATTTTGGAGGTTAGACTTATACTCTCAAGTGTAATTGGATGTGGTGGGATAATAACTATGATGGGTATGTCTTTTTGGACATTACAAGTTTTTTTGGTGGTTATGAAAGGCTTTTTATGGAAAATTCAGTGTATTCGTGCTTATTTTTTTGATGGTGGGTAAATCTTAAAAAATTGTTAATAGACATGGAAAAAGTCCATTAGATATTGGGAAGGCTTGAGAGATCCCTAGAGCAGATCTAGGGTGGTTGGGCTACTGGTATACAGTAGCCTGCAACCACCAGCTAGTCACTGACCATCCACCAAATTGTCGATGGTGTATTTAAATGGTAAAATTACATTTTACCTCCTCTATTTTTTAGAGGAGGAATCCCATATTATCCCCCATTTTCTATATTTCTTATCTATTAGTTTCTTTCCCCTTTTTCTACTCTAAAATCCAAGTGGGTGTTTTAAGTATATTTTAATAATAATCAATGGTATGATTCAACCTCAATTGGTCTATTTTGTTCTCATCCTCCTTTCATTATAATTTTTCTTCTCTTTAGTTAGGATTTTTGAGATGATTTCATCCTAGCATAGTGGAATAATAAATTTTCATGAGGATCTTACTTATCTAAGTAAGAAGAAATCCCAAGACAATGCCTTCATGTTGTCACATACCTTGTTAGCGAGATATGTCACCATAGTGATCTTTTAAAGTTTTATAAATAAAAACAATTCAATTTGAGGTTTTTTTAATGTCATTGGTTATGGAATCAGAATGGGATGATACCTGGATTTTGTAATGGACCTCCCATGTAAATTTGGTCATGGTTTGAGTGCAGTGATAAGACCTAGTAAATAATTAGGAATTTTTTTTAATGAGATTAAATAGGAATTTAATTTTTATTTGTTTAAGTTTATTTCTCATTTAACTTTATATTTTGGATCATATATAAACCTAATATAGATTTATATTTTATAAAATGTTGACTATTTTTTATACATATATATTTTATAAAGTGCCTGTCTTGGGATTTTTCTCTTTGTGAAAATGGCTAAGTGGATCTTTTAAAAATATTCAAATGTTTTGAAACATTTATTAAAAAAATATATGTTTCCAACATACCGTTTTTTGGTTTTAAATAGCTTTAAAATTATTTAGACACTTGGAATGGACATAGGTTGCTTTCCAAGTGTTTTCCAACTCACTTTACTAGCTTTCATAAATGTATGTGAATGTTTTGAATGCATATTTAATGCTAGTTTTATTTTATCAATGGATTTGTTAAATTTTAAATGAAAAATTTTAAATTATAAAGGGTTTTATTTCATTTAAAATGATTAAGAATTTTTGTTCATGAAGTTTTATTGAATTATTTTTAAAAATGAATTTATTTTGTGAAAGAGTTCTTGGAATTGATTGGTTTATTTTAAAAAGGGTGTGTTATTTTAAAGAGAAATTTGTGTAGATGATTGGTTTTTAATGGAATTTCAAGTGTGATTTTATAAATAGTTTTTACAGGACATCTAAAATGTATTTTTTCTATAATATTTTAAGTTTATATTTTTATAGAATTAGTAAAACCATTAAATTATACAGGCAAGAAAAGTTGATTGATAATAAAACCATGGGAGGGGAATGTCACTAACTCCATCCAACACATAGGATATCCATCATAACCTCACTACCACAAAAGGTGAATTAAGGTTTAAACCCATTGAAACTCCTAAACCAACTTTGCATCCAACATCAATTGAATGGTTTACATTATAGGAGTACTCTAAAATTACATCATCTATCTGATTTGGTGTTAGATTTTAAGGGGATGAATCTCAGGAAATAAAATGAAATATTAAATATCATTTAAATGTTTAGTTACCCTTATTTTAAAGTCCCCTTTTGTGTATTTATTTTCTTAAATATTAATATTACTGAATCAAATAGGATGGATATGAATAAATAATGGTTAGATTCCAATCACATGACAAAAGAGTATGAAGATAGAGTAAAAGAGTTCATCAAGTTTGAAAAATATCATGAATATAACCTTATTAAATCCATTGTCCATGTTTATGCTATTGTTATTAATGACTAATTAGTCCAGAGTATTTTCTGAAACACTTGATCTGTCATGGAATAGATCAGAGTTATAAATGTTGGAATAATCATGGGGAAAGAGATAATGTATATAGTGTCAATAATGACACTACGTTTTATGGATCATCTGATATGATTACAAGTTTGGAAAATGAAGAAGACTGTATGGAGGATGTTATTACAGATGTGAATGATGATGAAGACCATATTGAGGAAATGGAAAAGATAATTGAATATGAACTTCATGATTGCCCAAAATTGTTTGAGAAGTTAAAGAGTTGTGAAAATATTCCATTATATGCTGGTTTCACTAAATATAAAACATTTTCAGCCATACTGAAGCTATATAATTTGAAAGTAGGAAATAGATGGAGTGACACCAATTATATGGAACAAATTTCTCTCTTCATGACATGCTCCCAAAAGATAATGAGCTCGTGATATGAACATATTACACTAGGAAAATGCTACGCTTGATGGGTATGATCTCTGAAAGAATACATGCCTACCGGAATGATTGTATACTATATATAGAGGACCACAAATCACTTATAGAATTCCCAAAGTGTGGTGCTTCTTGATACAAGAAATATGAATCGAGTCCTATGAAAGTTGTGTGGTAATTTCCAATCATTAAAAGGTTTAGGAACCTATATGGAAGTGAGGAGACTACATGGAAATTGACATGGAATGAAAATATAAGAAATAAAAATGGCAAACTACATCAGCTGAGAGACTCTCCATAGTAGAATAGAATTTATCATGAGTATCCTGAATTTGAAAATGAGCTGAGAAACCTTCGTCTCACATTATCTATAGATGGAGTGAATAATTTTGTTTTTCAAAGTAGCACTCACATTACATGGTTGTTTATGTTGGTAAATTATAAAATTCCACCGTGGTTATGCATGAAATGAAAATACATCATGTTATCTATTCTTATATCAAGATGAAAAAAACTGGGCAATGATATTGATGTTTATTTGGATCCATTGATCTAATATTTGAAATTGTTGTGGTATTCAGGTGTTACATTGTATGATGCTTATAGAAGTGAATATTTCACATTGAGATCCCTATTGTACGGGATGATAAATGACTTTCCTTCTTATAGAAATTTGTCTGGATATTGCATTAAAGGAACTCAAGGGTGTCCCATTTGTGAAAAAGGTTCACATTGAATTTGGTTGAAACATTCATCGAAAACTGTGTTTCTAGGACATAATATATTTCTACCCTGATAACATAAGTACCAATCTTCGATGAAAACTTTCAATGGAATTTTAGAATAATGTATATCACCATCTCAACTAATAAGTGATCTACTATTTGAGAAATTCAAAGATGCAGACATTACTTTTGGTAAACCATTTTCATAAAACCTTATGAAAACTGGTTGGAAAAAGAGATTAGTTTTTTTGAATTACCATACTAGATTTTTTTTGAATGTTAGAAATTTTTTTGATGATATTCATGCTGAAAAAAATGTATGTGATAGTGTCATCAGAACATTGCTAAATGAACCAGGAAAAACAAAGGATGGAATTATGGTTAGGTTGAAAATGGATGATATGGGAATATAAGAAGGGTTCTCACTAGTGAAGGATGAAAAACATACTTTTCTTCCTCTATCTTCTTACACTCTTTCTAGGGAGGAGAGATATCAGTTTTAAAACTTCTTGAACAACATAATGGTTCCATAGGGGTATTCATCAAATATTAAGAACATTATGTCAATGAATGATTTAAAGTTAAAGGTTCTAAAATCACATGACTTACATTTTTTTGTACATGAGTTAATTCATATAGATTTATGTTTGATTTTCCCAAGAATGACTATAATATATTAACCAATCTATTTTTCTTATTCAATGATATATGTTGAAAAGTTATCTACCTGGAGAAATTGAAGACTATGGAATGAGAAATTACTGTTATATTATGTTAATTTAAAATGTTCTTCCCACCAACATTATTTGATATGATAGTTCATTTGATGGTTCAGTTGGTGAGAGATATTGGACTATGGGGTCCTGCACACTATAGATAGATGTACCCCATTGAGAGGTTTTTGAATATTTTGAAAGGGTATGTCAAAAATCAAATTTGTCCTGAGGGTTGTATTATAGAGAGATATATTGTCGAGGAAGCTATTGAATTTTATATCGAATACCTGCTTAGTGTTGAAAGCATTGGTATACTAAAATATTATGACACTGGGAGGCTTTTGGGTGACAGAATTCCTGGAATAGATGTTATAACAATTAGTTTTACAGATTGAGAGTAAACCAACCTATATGATTTTCATAGCAGTTTAGAGGTTTCCCCGTATGTTGAATCCCACAAGGAAATTATTAGGCATTTGAATACATAAAGTAATAAAAGATAGATATTAAATACACATAATCAATAATTTATTGGATGGTTTCAGGACAACATTTTTAAGAAGTTAGATGAAAATCTGAATTCAATTTCAGAACGACTTCGATGGATAGCCGGTGTTCCGTGTGCGTATCTATTATTTTATAATGGATAAGTAATTAATAGTCATATGTTCTATAAAAATGAACATGATGAAGATAGTACCATGAAAAATAGTGGAGTTACACTTGTGGATAAATCTATGCATGTTTTTGGTACTAAGGAAAAAAATCCAATTTACATGAATATGTCATACTTTGGCATTATCAAACAAATATGGTTGTTGGATAATAATACTTTCTAATTGATTACTTGTCAATGAAATTGGGTTGATAACATAAGTACTATTAAAATAGATGAATTGAGATTTTTGAAAGTTGATTTTAGTAAGTAAGGGTATATTGATGAACTATTTATAAAGGAATCATAAGAAGTATAAGTATTTTATGTTCCAGATCCTACAATCCAAATGTGGTCAATTGTTCTGTTATTGACCAAAATCACTAAAGGGTCAAATGAAAATTCAAACGAGGATAACCCTTTCATTGGGACATCATATTCATTTTATAGTGGTCCCAATATAAATGGAATTTTTTATCTCAGAGTAGACCACACTGAAGAGATTTGGATAGTCGATAGAGGGGTGAAATCCCTTCATTCTTTAAAAAGAGAGAGTTCAATAATCAGGTTATATTTTTTTATAAAATACATCATGTTACCTCATTTTGTTATCTATTTTCTACAACATTTATGTAACCTATATTAAATGTTAAACCACTTATGTAGATAATGAATTCTGTACGTGCTAGTGCTACCAATCCCGAGGAACAAGAGGTCTCTAAATCTAATGCTGCTTACAGTGCATAGGTAAAACGACTTTTTCTTGTGCTAGTGTTCCCAATCCTAAGGAAAAACCAGTTTTGCAACCTATTTCTACTCCTAGTGAAGAGGTACAATGACCATCTGCACATTCCAATGCTATCACTCCAGAAAAACATATTAATGATTTTGAATCTGAGGAAATGGTTGGAAATGAGGGACCAACGAAACAAAAAAATAGGAGCGCCATAGTTTGATGGTGTGATAAAAAATAATTAAGACAAAAATAAAAGGAATCGAATATGAGGTCAGATGGAATGCATGGGTCCAACATGTTAACCCCAGAAAGGCCATGATCAGTAGTTATATTAGAATCTTCACTCAGAAACACGTTCCGATTGATGTAGATACGTGACACCATGTCCTGGATTGGATAAAGAAACTGATTTGGGAAGAGATTACAGTAAAATTATGATATAATTTCATTGTTTTAATAAAAAATAAAATAATGAAACATTGAATTACTCTTCCTCATCCCATGAAGAGTGAATTTATAGTAGATGACTCCCAAAATAAATATGTATTAAATCTTTCTAGAAGTATTCATAGAGGTTTTCTCACAATTATAATAAGAAATTATCTTAAATATATTGAAGGAAAAATAAACCGACACCCACCTCTTATCTATGCACACCTGATACCCAAGAAGCATGAGAATCATTTATTAGCTATCATAATGATGTGTCTTTTCATATACATTGTGTCTAATAGTAAATTGTTTGGTGATATGTTGATTGATTACTTTGATTGACAATTTTTTATTTATGAAACAACAAATGAGTACTATAAATAAGGAACAAGAAAAAAACCAATGTACACCTACTGTAAAGAAAGGATGGGGTATGCTTCAATTGAATTTTTTTATGTATTTTAAATCTACCATAATAATTTTAGGTGATATAAAACAACATAATTAAGTGACTCTTTTTATATGAATATTGATGAATCCAATTCCAAATACACTTTCATCCCTTTCCATATGCTATGAATGGAGGAACATGTAAATAAATATGGGACAATAATTGATGAAAACACACAAAAATCATGGGAAACATGTGTAAGTATGACATAATAAAAAGTTGTTTTTCATTAAATCACTATTACATTACAATCATTACTTATTTTTTTATATTTTTTATCTGACATAGTCATAGGAATTAGTAAAACCTGTACCCGATGAACACCTACTATTGGAGGCCTTGAATCAACCAAGACATATGGTCTTTTTAGAGGTGCAAGTTTTGGGGTGACACCCCGGACACATTTTTTGAAATAAAACAAGTTGATGATCATCGTGAAGAATTGAAATAGATGAGAGAAGGAATAACTACCCTTGAAGAACAATTCCAATGGTAGAGAGATTTTCAAGAATCTTTTATGGGGGGGGGGGAATAAAATATAAGAAAAACTCAAGAAAAACCATAGTATGAAGATCATTTCCCTTCCCAACAGCTTTGAGGAGAACCATTCCCCTCAAAAAACTTTTTAAGATGAGGTAATCGATGTTCTAATAATTGTTTCTAGGAAATGTGAATCAGATATGCACTAATACCTTTTCTGTACTAATATTATACAAGGTGATAACGATTGTGATTTATATCTATCAACACCTACCCATTTACTTATAGAAAGGGATACGATGTTCAATATCAAATAAGATAGTCTACACAACATACCACTTCCAACAGGTCTTATATGAGTATTGATTAGCATATCCCATGATCCAAGGGACAAGATACCTATTCCAATTTATGAGGAAGATAATCACATGGTTGAACAAGCTATTGGAACATTCATCACATAGCCTTCACATCTTGTAAAAAAAAACATGTCGATAAGGTGTTATTCATTTCTAATTTATTTTTAAGTTAAACCTTCAACAATTAATGAAAAAGGGTTTGGATTGATGAATGTTATTACCGAAGGATAAAGGGAAGATGTTGAAATGAAAAACCATCTCAAAACCATCTTAATGATTGACCAACCAATTGAAAATATATACCAAAATCACCTTTATCCCGCCCTTTCTATATTCGCATTTACTATCATTAAAGGTTCATGTACATACAAAGGTAAAAAATAGTCGTACTCACATTTTTTATTTTGAATAAAATATGTATGGAGAGGAAGTTCCAGACATCATTGGTGTTGATAATGTAAGTGAAAAACTCAATTATTATTGGATATCTATATTAGTTATAAATGTATACATGAGGTATGTTTTTAGGATTTGATTTTCCAAAAGCTGATATAATATGTTAATCATGACTAAATACATTCCATATTTTTGGAAGAAGTATATGTCAAAAAACATTGAAGGTATTTACCCATGAAATATTTTTTGGACTCTTTAGTCCTCACACCACCTCTATAGAACAACCAAAAATAGATTCCAAAAAAGAGGATGAAATAGTCACCAGCCTGGTCAAATTGTTTGAAAGAAAACTTACCGATGATAGACTCTTCTTAATACCAACGATTCATGGGTAAAACTGTAAAATTTAATCATATAAAATATATTTTTATTTCTTTCATTACTTATTCCGTTTTGTGTTTTTTGGCAGCATTATATGCTCATTGCGGTCAATTTGGATACTACAAATTTATTTCCTAGATTTAATGCATGGATACCCAACAAACCGACCACACATAATGAAAATTTTCAATTTATAATACACTAAATCCTACATTTTTGAACAAAACATAAAGTTATATAATTTATATTATCTTTTATGAAGATTCTATTATGATAGGTTAGTGCATCAATATCGTGAAAAACCTGGAATGAGGATAGGGGATAAGCATGAAGACCATGACAAGTACTATGATTGGACATGTATTAGTGTATATATAATAATATTTTACAATAAAAAACATATCAAAACAAATTAATTATTTTTCTCAATATTTCTATATAATCTGAAACAAACAAATGGAAAAGATTTTTGTTTTTATGCTTGTAAATTTACGAGAGAGATCATATTCCATGAACAAACTAGCATCTCTAAAGAGGTATTTTCAAATATAATTAATATTTCATTTAAAATAATTATTAATCATTTATGTATTTTTATTTTTCAGTACTACTATGACTGTTAAAAAGACTCATATTCACAAGATGAAAAAGATTTTCTTAAATAATGAATAGGAAGCATACCTGATGGAATAATGTACACAAATAACATGAAGATGTTAATTCATTGATGTAGTGGATTGTTTCATATTTATGTTTAATTTACTTCTTTTTTTAATACTCATGTAATATTTTTTTTGTATACAGGTGGATTCTGTTGTTTGAGTTGAGGTGATTTTTTCGAAACTAATCATTCTTGTGAGAGATTGGACTTTAAGGCTGCAACTGATACAATGGAAACAAGGAAATGGGTTAAGAATGAATATTAATTCTTATTAATTATGTAATTAATTATATTTTTCATCATTTAATCTACTATTGGTAATTTAATTTTCTTATCATTTTATCTAATAATTATTTAGTTTTTATAGATATTTTGAGAAGTTATATTTTCCTTTCAACTATTTTCAATAATCCATAAAAGAGAGAACATGTTCCTTTCAAGTGGAAGAGGAAACCCCATGTTTCCTAAAATGGGAAGTGGATCATAAGGATATATCTACCAAGGGACTTCTCAGTAGTTGAATGCAAAGTATGAATTTTAAAAAGATCTATTATAAACCATTTCACGAGAAGTGTAGTAATCAACCTCAACTCAATCAAGCACACCACAATATGATACAAAATGTGCTAGATATGACTCGATGTGTATTTTTTTAGTTTATAATATTCTTTGATCGTTTAATATTCATGAAATATGAAATACCATGCTTTAATCCATGACTCACCATTATGATCTATAATATACAGGTACTGAATTTCTAATGTTAATATCAACTTATAACATATTTATGCACATTTTATCCTTATATAATCATTGATATATCCCATTTTTACACATATTTAGCATCTATGTCCACCATTTCTTATGTTTCATATCGTTAGTTTATGAAGAATGGTTTTAGAAATGACATGTATAAGAATGTTTCTAGTTAATAATAACTTAATGAGAGTCTCTTATGAACTTGTTCTTTTATGTTTCCATATTTCCAAAAGAACTGGACCTAAAATATTCTATAATGGATCATTATGTTTTTTAAGGAATATTAATATACCGTGATGTGATATATGTGTATGAAATGTTTGGGTCAATATAGTTGGTATCATAGAAAATGGCCTACTCAAAACCAATAAAATGCATTCAGATTGTTTTTATAATTTAGGAAAATTATCTATAAGTCATTTGTGATTTTTAGGAATCAACCACACCTCAATATGATGCACGATGTGGTCAGAATCACTCAAAGTGTCACTTTTTATTTAAAATTGACATTAAATTTAGTAAAAAGACCAAGTATCATTCATATTATTTTGATACTTTAGGAAAATTATCCATAAGTCATTTTTTATTTTTAAAAATCAATCTCACCTCAATCCAATGAATTATGTAGCTGGTATGACTTTAAGTATGTTTTTTATATTTAATTTACAATAAATTTAGAAAAAATAAAAAGTTGCACAATAAAAACAGAGAAAAAGAATTAAAATTGTTTTGATACTTTAGGAAAACCAACTATGAGTCATTTTTGACATTTAAGAAACATCTACACCTTAATCCAATGCACGGTGTGACCGGTATGACAAAAAGTATCCATTACCAGTTCAAAATCGACATTCTAGTTCAAAATGTGTCATACACTAAAAACCAATAAAATTCACTCTGATTATATTTTTAATTTAAGAAAGTAATTCATAAGTCATTTATGATGTGTATGAAGTAGTTTCACATAAACCAATGCATGATGCGACCGGTATAACCCAAAATGTGCGTTTCCATTTTGAAATAAAATTTTAGTAAAAAAATTGAATTGGAATACTAAAAACCTAGAAAAGTCATTTGGAGTTTTTTGATAGTTTAGAAAAATAATCTATAAGTCATTTTTGAAATTTAGGAATCAACTCACCTCGATATGATGCACAATGTGGTTGGTATAACTGAAAGGGTCTCTTTTTATTTAAAATTGACATTAATTTTAGTAAAAAACAAGTAAAATACTGAAAACTGAGAAAATTAATTAATATTGTTTTGATACTTTAGGAAAATGATCCATAATTCATTTTTGATGTGTAGGAATCAAGTTCACCTCAATCCAACACATAGTTTGGATAGTGTTATGTGTGTATTTTTATATTAAATTGAAGTTAAATTAAAAAAAGAATAAGTGACATACTGGAAACTGAGAAAATAGATTCAGATTGTTTTTATACATGAGGAAAATGATCCATGAGTCATTTTTTACATGTTGGAATCAACCACACATCAATCTGATGCATGGTGTGACCAGTATGACTAAAATTTTCCATTATCAGTTTAAAATTCACATTCTAGTCCAATATGTGTCACTCACTGAAAACCAATAAAACATGCTCCAATTACGTTCATAATATAGGAAAGAAATTCATGAGTCATTTTTGACATGTATGAAGTAGTTTCATGTTAAAATAATGCACAATGTGACCTGTAAGACTCAAAATACGTGCTTTCAGTTTGAAATAACATTTTAGTAAAAAAACACAACTAGCATACTAAAAATAAAGAAAAAAAATTCTTATTGTTTTTATACTTTAGTAAAATGATATATAATTCAATTTTTATGTGTAGGAATTAACCCAACCTCAATATGATTTACAGTGCGGCTGGTATAACTCAAACTGTCTCTTTTTTACTTAAAATAGACTTTAATTTTAGTTAAAAAACAATTGACATACAGAAAACCATACAAATGAATTCATATTCTTTTTATAATTTTGGAAAATGATCCATGAGTCATTTATTACATGTATAAATCTACTTCACCTCATTAAAACGCACAGTGTGACCGATATAACTCCAAATGTGTCTTTTTATTTATAATTGACATTAATTTATGTAAAAAGAACAAGTAACATATTAAAAACCGAGAAAAAACATTTTTATTATTTTGATAATTTAGGAAAAATAATCCATGAGTCATTTTTGACGTTTAAGAATCAACCAAACCTCAATCCGATGCATGGTGTGATCATTATGACTAAAAATGTCTGTTATCAGTTTAAAATAAACATTTTAGCTTAATGTGTCACTCACTAAAAACCAAGAAAATGAACTCCAATTTTCATGAAAATTTTGGAAAATGATTCATTAGTCATTTGTGATATGTATGAAGCAGTCTCATGTCAAACCGAAGTGCGATGTGACCAGTATGACACAAAATGCATGAATCTAGTTTGAAATGACATTTTAGAAAAAAAATGACATGTGAAAAACAAAAAAACGCATTTGGATTGTTTTTATACTTTATAAAAATGATCCATCAGTAATTTATGATTAATGGGAATCATTCAAACCTCAATCCGATGCACAGTTTGATAGGTATAACTCCAAATGTGTCATTATTTAAATTTGATATCAATTTTAGTAAAAGAATAAGTGATGTACTTAAAACCATGAAAACACATTTACATTATTTTTATATTTTTGGAAAATGATCAATAACTCATTTGTGATGTTTAGGAATGAAACCCACCTTAATACGACACATGGTGTGATCGGTATAACTCCAAATGCATATTTTTTACAAAAATTGGAATTTTATTAATGTATTCTTCCATATTAATGTTTAATTTATTTATTTATAGTATTAATAATATAATATTTTTTTATTACATAGAAGAAATATTTTTCTTGAGTTGGGATTATTTTTTTTACAACTGATACCATGGGAAAACATTTTTGAGAGGGGATCACAGATGTCAAAACATGAAACATTAATGTTTTTAACTATTTTTTTGGATAATTTCAAATGTAATTATATAAAACATTGTTTGAATTGTATATAGTAGTATTTTTTTATATGTAATGGGTGGATATTTTTGTATTAATGATGTCAACTAAATGCATATAACATTGTTTTATCGGTGTTCTGTATATACCAATGGGTTTTTTTCTGGGTGTGATGTTTTATTAGTAGCATATTGTATCCATATAGGCCTTTACCAGCACTATTTTGAGCACAAATAAAGGCCCCCATTATTAGTACTCAGAATAGCGTTGATAAAGGGTGGAATTTATCCATACTAAAATAGCACTGATATAGGGGGGCCTTTATCATTTATTTTTTTTAGCATGGATAAAGTACCCACTTTATTAGTGCTGTGATTAACAACACCTTTTTAGCATTGTTAAAAGGATTTTTTCATACTGTTAAAAGGATTTTTAGCCACCAAAGTTTCACACCTATTTCCATAATAATGATCCCCTTGTATTCCCCTTCAATATATAGTGATATACTATACTCATAGATAACCATGATCGCAAGGGTAAATTTATTGACCACTATCCCATAAAGGAAAACCCAATAACATTTAAATATGGTGACAATCAGTACATGATGTAGGCTCAACACTTTTTTAAAATACTCCAATACCTAATTTTTATTGACTCCATGGAATATAAATGAAAAAATATGCCATAATGAGATATCCTATTAACACCATGATGAAATCACGTTTTTAAGGAAATATCGATGAAAAATACTTTAGGACCCTCTACACATTCTCTAGTGGTATAGGTAATAGTCGCAAAATTCCCACTGGTCGGTGTCCAAAGTTCACTACATTATTTACCATTCTAGTACCTAAATATAAAACCAATTTAAAAATTTCTGTAAATAGGGAGGAGAAATAATTTTATCCTACTAAACAAGAGAAACTTTTCATCATATATCCACCAAGGATGAATCCCCACCATTAATGTTTTAAAAAATGGTAATACTATAAAAATTCAACCACTAAACTTACTAGGACTTGGTCACCCTAATAAATCTTGAGAGCCGCCCAATATAAAACCAAGACATCATCCTAATTTATACGTACCAAGTTAATGTCAATAGTTTATTCCATAAATCTTCAATGATGAAACAATTCATCCACTCATTACATAATGAATTAAAAGTTAAGACATACACTACCCAATTTTTCATAAACTCTTAGAACTAGTTAGAGAAGCCCTTATGAAGACCTTACATGAGAAGGAAAAAATATGAAATTTTAAATAAATCACCAATCCATGAGGTTAATAGTCCTTGAGGAATCTATAAATGATACCATTCAACTATGATAATAAAACAACTCATACATTACTAAATCTAGAGACACGATTATGTAATCGCCCATACACCAAAACAATTCACAATAGGTTACTAAACATGAAACTAATCCTTAAAAACTCTCCCTAAACAAAAATAAAACCCTGGATTGATCCTAAGAGGAAAAGTGAACTTTATTTATCATTATACCCCACCAATATGATTGTTAGTTTCTGAATTTCAATTATCAATATATAATAGAAGGTTCCAACCTTTCTCAGATACCCCTTCCTGATTCGGGTTGTGACCCCATTTAAAATATAAACAACTACATTAAAAGATTCTAGAGTGAATATCTTGGAATAGAAATAAATATGACATTGAATTCTAGAAACCTATATATCCAAAATGCTATCCTAATATTCCATTAGTAAAGAAAATAATTATAACTAAACTAGAAAATGAAAATAGAAATTGGTCTTGGTGACTAACTTAATTCCCATGATCTATCATTACCCACGAGGTTTCATAATACTCATCCCATGACACATCATTTGTGCATGAAATATATATTTTCCCCTTCCCAATTATCTTCTATACCATTGAAAAACAACAACTGTCACACTAAGGTTAAAAACACACAAGAGAAAAAACAATCATAAATAGTATAAAGACAAAAAAAATAGAATAACTACATTAATAAAAATAAGGAAAATAAGGAAAATAAGTTCAAGAAGAAAATAATTCAACAACATATTTTCAATGCAACCATAAATTATTTCAAAATTCCTACTGTATGATTTCTAGGTTTCCAACAACCAATTAAAAAAATCACACCATATACTAAGTTAAAATCAAATAAAGGTTCCAAAATATTTATTTAGAATTTATTTTTCCCCAAATTACATTTATATATTTGTCTTATTTTTTTATCAAACCCAAAATACTTGAAAAATTTCAAAAAAATATTCAAAATCAATTTTTTAAAAACCTACATTAAATGTAATGCCCTGACCCTAGTTACCCAGAGTTGACGCGTTATTACATAACATTGCAAAGATACAAGGAATCATGTCCCGAAAGACCAATCAATTTAGCATCCTTTAAAGTACTAGATACATTCCTAAGTTTTACATTACATCATGAAATAAAAACATCAAAAAAATTTTGTCCCCTTTTGAACACACTTATATCCTTAGCCTATCTTTGCAGGTCAACCATAAAATACTTATTCACATCTTGGGAAAAGTAAAACATAGAAACGGGTGAGCTTAGATGCTCAGTATGAATAACAATACAGTGGAAACTTTCATAAATAAGTATAAACATTTAAGGCAATGTATAAGACTAAAACAAAAGCCTTTTCAACTTAAACATCAACATAATATGGAAAAGATAAAATCAAATAATTCCATTTACTTATTCACAAGGATATTTTACTAGTCGAATAATCACATCCAAAATCAATAGCCACTTTTAGAATGATGGAATGAAAAATGCTAGACTTCATAACCACATAGTCAAGGCCTTGTGCTAAGACTAAAAAAAAGATTTTTTCAAGGCATTGTTCCAAGACACTAGCTTGTCCCATGAGACCCACCAATGCATCGAGGATCTATAGTGGGCTACACCCATCACTTACTAAGTCCAATGCATTCCTCATATGAAAAGGTTTAAACATACCATAAAAATTCGTATTAAAAATAGCATATGAAATGTCAATACTTTATCCATAAACCATGAATGGTATAAGAATAACACATCCACAATCAAACATATCACAAATCCTTCAATTCAATATAGAATATTTGTATCATAATAAATCAACTTTAAATAAGCTTAAAATCAATCAAAAGTATTTTGACATAGATGAAATCAAAACTTTTTTTAGAGAAATATCTATTTCTATTTTTAAATCATTTAAAAGTAATATAATTATAAAAGAAAAAATTTATTTTGAAAATATTATTATAAGATTGTAAGGGAATCTTAGACGATGTTATAACGGCAAAAAATATCCACACTCTCCGTGTAAGAAAAAAAACATTCTTACCTTAATTTTGTCGAAAAGGTCATAAAGTACCTTGTTTGGAAAATGACGAAAAGATTCCTTACAAAACATATAGGGTCAAATAAGGGTATAAATGACTTTAACCCATTGTCTAGTAAATAGTAAAAATGTTTTGAAATACATTTTTAAGAAAACACGGATATGGATGATAAAGAGGTCTCAGTAGATACTTACGTAAAAACAACCTCAGATAATAAATAGATTGTGAAATTAACCCTTACCTTGTACTTTTCCTTGGTAGAGGGTACATTAACCTCCTGTATAATAGTTAAATCATTATTATTAAATTAAAAAAAACTATATGCAGAAATATGGTATCATATATGATCCTATAATATTTCTTTGTTAATAATATTGTAGTAATATCATTGTTTCAGGTGTTAACTGGTCCGTTTTCCTTTATATGATCGGTTACGTAAGCCATGTTTGTTATGGATAGGATGTATTTTATTCATATCAATAATGATATTAATTTCATAAACATTATTTTTAATCATAAAATGAAAACTATTCTTGAATGATTACGACGACACTACAAAATATTTGACTTTTTCCAACAGAAATTTAATGACAGATAATATATTTGTTGGTAAAAAAGTAATTCCAATAGATATTAAGTTTTATTGGTTTTAATTTTGACTACCGACACTTGTTTTTACCAACAAATATATCCGTTGATATTGATGGTTCAATACCAACAAATCTTTTATCAACAATTATATCTATTGCATTATCATATTAATACCACCATTTTTTTACCAAGACATGAATCTATTATTAATAATAACCATTACCAACAAATAAATTTCCATCAATAAAAATTGTTACAAAAGACAATTAAATAAAAAATATTTTATTAAAAACCAATTATGTAAAACCTATTTTATATAGAAATTATTATTTTTATAATCAAAGTCAATATATACTTAGTGGGGTAATATTAAAAACGAGATTGATTTTAATTTTCAATTTTATCCAATGTTAATAATTATTATATTTTTCAATTTTATTCACCGACACACCTCACCACCATTTTTGTTTCCTCCTGTCATTATCGCCTATGACGAAATCCCACCGCCCTTCGTTGAAGTTTCCTGTGACCTGCATCACTGCTCCTCCCATTTTCACATCGCCATCGACGAATCCCACAACCCCTAGAAGTCACCTACACCGGATCTGCCATCATCATCTAGTATCGTCGTGAATTGCCTGCACCGAACACGCATCACCACTGATTCCCTCCCGTCATCATCTCCTGCACCGGACAACCAATCAGTACCTGTGACATCCATTCCCACTGTCAGAAATCATCTGGAAATATTTCTGTATTTGTGGCCATCCCAGCCCCCAACCCATACCGACCCCGATCATTTCAGTTCGCTACAAGGTACATTGGAAACCCTACGTCAATTTTTCAGATACCACATGATTCAATGTGATTTTTTTAATCAATTGAGTTCAATACTGATGTTTTATTTAAAATATATCTCATTTCATTCTATTTAACAATTCCTAGGTTGTATTTAGATATCCTTTTTTGCTTGCATCCTTCATGAAGGTTCTCTAAACACACTTTCAAAATTCACCTCTTCCATGGCCATGTAAATCTGGTACTAAGAAAACAATGAACCTCTAGCAGTCCAAATATTCGACTCAAGGGCCACAAAGCTCAACCCACTAGACTTCGACCAGTTCATCCTATCGTATATAATACTGACTATGGAGGTGGTTAAACAGGTCCATCCTCACCTTCTAGGCACCAATCTAAGGTGTCTATCCCCCCATGTTTAAAAAATGTTTTGTTTATCATTATTCTTTTTTGGGTTCTGTTATGACTGTTGGTGCTTGTTTATTTTGGTTCTTTGTGGTGGAGTGATGGTACTAATGGCATATTATTCTTTATAAAGGTTTTTTATCTGGTTGGTCTTAAGTAGATAGGTGGGATAAGGCTACATGATGTTGATGATTCTAGAGTATCGATGTAGCTAAAGATTGGTTGGGTTTTGCTGAGCATCACTAGAAATACTGAAAACATCCCCATAAACAACATAAGTGTCACTTAGTAGGATGTAGATATTATATATCAATATCACTTTAATAGTATGGCCATGCCTTACAGCATCCTGTGACTTAAATAGTCATGCTATTTCTAGATTTATTTTTTCAGTTCTGCATTTCCATCATATCTTATTATACTCTTTGAAAACTATAATTTTAATGTCATAGTATTTTGATATTCTTTAATGGTCATGTTGAATGAGACAAACTTAGAAATCACCTCATGCATTGGTTTTCATCACATGAGAGTTGTGTAGACCTTTGTCAAGCTATTTACAACAAGTTCAAAGAGGTGTGTCTTTTGGCATTGAATGGTATTGAACATGAATTCCATAATTCTCATTGTGGTTTTGACACAATCCTTCAGTTGGAGATAACGATTATCTTAAATGAAAACCACCAAGTTGTGATCCACTAGATGTAGAACATCATATAATTTTTATATACTCCCTTTAGGGAATGTCACATTAATTCCTCAGACTCCACACACACATAAAAACACTTCAATCAATTTTTTAGTTGTTTTAGCTTTTCTTATTGTAAAACATCCTTTGATGGTCCAGAAATCTATTCTATTTTAGATATTGACATGCAATAATTATTCATGTTCTTTATACATAGTAGACTGTTCTTTATTTTTAATATCATAGTAGATCGTTCTGCATTAATATCATATTAAGACTATTATGCATTAATAGTCATGTATTTTTGGTTTAAATGCTCAATGACTTTTAATTGTATTTATGTGTGTTTTATGTTGTGTAGGAATTAAAGAGAAAAAATTTTAGTAGTAGACCTTGGACTCTACCTATCAACATATTCTGATATTTTCAGGGTTTCACCTCAATGAACTTTTACAGAAGTGTTCAGGTTATTTTCTGGTTGGGTTTTCCTTTTTTTTCTCCATCCCTGAACATAATTTATTTTCAAAGTTTAATTTCTATAAGAATTACATTTTATGGGCCTTTAAAATCATTTTTATGTTCTTTTTCATCAAATATTTTTTTTCCATTGGATAAAATTTCTTTTTCCAATTTTAATACCCACTCATATACCACTTCATCAAGTCAAAATGTGTATTGAATGAATCTATTTAGATAATTTATGTCACTGATGTAATCCCATTTACATTGTGATTGAATATATTATCATGATTTAATCCACCATGAATTAGTGAGATGGCTTGGTAGAGAATTAATTGATTATGGGTGATATCTATATTAGTGCCATCATTTTTTTGTATGAACATTCTGAATTGTAACCATGCAGAGGATCCCCTTTTACACAAGCATTTTTTGTTGAATTTATTTACATATTTTTATGGTTTCACTTTCTCACGATGAGAAAATATACCTAATTAAGTTATCCCTTGGCACACTATCACTACTAATTTTTGACAAACAATTGCAATTTGAACCCCTCTTTGGCGCTATGGGCCTTTCTAGAATCCAGTATTGTGCAATGCATATAGATATTGGTGGTGGAAAAAGGGTATGTTTGTAAATTGAACACCCATACATTCACATTATGAAATAGATAATTTGAGACCTAAATGATTCCCAGATTGGAGACAATTTTTATCAAGAACGATGAAGTGAAACTACTTAAAAAAGGAAACATAATTACAGTGTGCAAGTATAAGCAGTTCCCAATGATGGTAATGATTTCCAAATGTATCTGGATGAAGACATAGGTAATATATCAAGTTCAGGTTCATCAATATTCGACTCTGAGAGTTTCTGTTAGTTTGTTAGTGTTGAAGAAAGCAATTTTATAGGTTGTTCATATCCTTTTTTACTTTGCTTCTTCCCCTTTCTTTCTTTTTAACTCATGGATTATCAATTTTTTATATGGTGAAAAGTGAAAGTACAGACTTCTAAGAGGCTTATATTTTTTTTGAAAAACTTCCTAGAACATAAAAATTTACATTGTAGGAATTACTAAGTCCCATCATCATTTAAAAAAAATGTATTTTACCTTATAGATCGTTGTAAGGGGAGCTTCTGCAACTCTGAGGAAGAAATTGGATGTGGGGGTTATTCTTTATTAGAGAAATTTGGGGTTGGATGCTCAAATTTTCTTTCCAATGGGCTGTTTCACTGAATCAAAATATTTTATTTCAGGGTTAAAACCTGGAAATACAGTTATGAGTTTTTTTTTGAATTTGACGGCCATGTTTAGAGCTTAGGTATGATGATTTTAGAAATTATTGGAAATTTTGTTATGTATCATTTTGGTTGTCTATTCTTCTTATTTAGATAGTTTCACTAATAGTAATGGGGGATTTTTAAAATTGATCAGGTGTTTTTTTATGTTTTTATATGGAGTGATATTGAAAAATCTAGTACATATTTGAATAGTACTTAGACTGAAGGATAGCCTCAATAATTTTTCTGGTGCCTAGTTCTATAATAAGGATCATTCAAAGTAGTTTTAGGGTAATATCTTTATAGTTTCATTTGAAGTATATAACAGAATAATGATAAAAAACTCTGGCGCACCTTTTTTAGGAGAGCTGTTGGTGTGTGTTTTTACTGAGGAAATCAATTTTAAGTTTATTTTGGCATTTTGGCCTTTCATATTTTTTAGCATTCATGCACGCATTGAGAAACCATTTCCATGGAATGAGGTGTTTGAGAAATGGTTTTCCCAATTAATCATTTTAAATTTTGGATAGTTTATTTTCAATGGATTTTTTAATCATCACATCCTAAAAGTGATTATTATTCCTTGTAAGTGTTTCTTATTGAGACAGGCCTTAAGTAATCAAGGAATTTGTTTTAAGAGCTTCTTTTGGATCTTTATCCCCTTATGACACAGAAGCATAGGTCCAAAGTTCAATTTTTTTAAAATTGTTTTTCATAAATTTCTGCATTATGTGATTGGTATTTTAACATGAATGGAGATCATTGGTCCTTTGAAAAATAAATTAAAAAAACTGACCAATATTGTTTCCAAAGTGCATCCAAACAACCTTGGGTTTATTTTTTCCCTAAAAGTTTTTATATAAATTTATTTCATTAACATTTCCTAGATTTGAAGTCTGAGATTTGGTTATTTTATTGTGTTATAGGCGAACCTTTATAGTTGAAGGAACAAGATCTTGTTCTTACGCTTCTACTTCCATCAAGACCCATACAAGAAATTCGAGTACTAGATAAACAAAGTTTTATTTGGCAGACTCTTCACATATTCTATAAGCAGCCTCTACAATTTCCTGGTATCGAGCACTCATAAGGATTCTCAACACTATTGAGTTGGACTCTTTCACATATTTCACAGGTAGCCTCAAGAATTTACATGTATCCAAAGCTCGTAAGGAGTCTCAAAAAGGAAGCTTTCACAGATTATTGGAATTCTATTATTGGATAAACAATGTTGGAGTTAACAGACCCTTACAAAAATTGACGAGGTACTCATTCATGTGCCCCTTTTCTTGTTAGAATATATAAACTTATTGATTTAATTAGATTTGGTTATGATGTTGGAGACAATGGTTGTTTTTATATTTATATAGTTTTATATTTATGAAACATTCATGTACATGATGAGATGCTACCACAAACCCATGTCTATGATTTGGGATGACCCGCGTTATACCACTATTGTGAGCTATAAATGATTTCTACCATCTTGCTCATGTCATGATTATGTGAATTGAATTCTTGGACCAAACTACTAGTGTGAACCATGAAAATGATAGTTTATGTGAGAGATACCATTGCATTTTTGTGTTTTTACAAATGTTTCTCAGAAGGAAAAATTGCTAGTCTTTATATTTCAGTCATTCAGACTATCAACTCTTGAGATGTCAACTAGGTTGATGTAAAATTCTCACTATGAAAATCATTTTTTTATACTTATATTTATTTCTATTTGGGTTTCAATTCTTGTAGATATTATTCATCGATTTGTGGGTATGCCCTTTTATTTTTTTAAGGTAGATATTGGATCTGAAGGGTGTGGAGCTGGTTCTGGGGCATGGATGGGCTGCCCACTGGGGCCTGGATGGGTTGTTCACTGGGGCATGTATGAGATGCTCATTGGGGCATAGATGGAGGTGTTCACTAGGGAATGAAGTTGTTCGCTGGGGCTGTTCATTGGGGCATGGATGGAGCCGTTCACTTGGGTAAGGATGAGCTTCTCACTAGAGATATTTGTTTCCAAGGATGAGCTGGTCGCTGGTGCTGGGAAAAGGATGAGCTGGTTGCTGGTGTTGGGGAAAGGATGAGATTCTCAGTGGAGCTGGGGCATGGATGGGCTACTCTATAGAGATGTTTTCTGATACTGAGGCATGGATGAGAATTGATGGGTCGTTGGGTGGGTTTGGGGATCCTATCGATGCTGGGGGGTTCAGGTGGGATAGAATGGATCATCTTGATCATGTGTTTCTATATTTTTTAAATTTTTATTAAATTTCATTATTAATATAATTATTAATATAATTATTAATATAATTAATTTTTTTTTCTAACTTTGAATATGCATGATTACTTTATATGAAAAATTAAAAAATATAATATGAAATTTTACAACAATTTTTTTTATGTTTTTTATTCAAATGTAATTTATAAATAGATTTTATATATTGGTAATAATATTACCAATAGAAAAATTTGTCGTTAGTATTTGTTTCTAGACACTTTACCCAACATATATATTATCTGTCGGTATTATTATAATTGTAACAGAATCATTTTATATGTCGCAAAAACAATTAGCGACAGAGTTTTTACCAACAGTTTAGTGACATGGACATATATGTTGGTAAAACGTTTTACCAATAGAAAATGTGCTTTTACCAACAGATATTTCCCTGCTGGAAAAAGCTAAATATTTTGTAGTGTGGGGAATGAATCTCATCGCGTTCGTGCTGACGGTAATCCGTACATAGACAAAAGTGAAAATATCATAATATTGATGGTGAAATCGTATGTAATTGGATGTTATATCATATATATAGAATCAATAAAATGTTATATTTATTATTTACATCAGTTATACTCATTATTATACCAATACAAATAATTAAGTGTTTGAATAACAAACTACACCACAATGTGGAGACGGTAAGCCGTACGTACGCACGTATGGTGACTTTGTCATTATTATGATGGATAGAATAATGAATATGGTTGCACCATTTTTATAATAACACCAAAGTATATAGAATATACTGGATTTATTATTTTAGAATGGAAAAAACAAATAAAGAGGAAGTGTAAGAAGAAAAGAACTTGAAATAGGTGATGAAATATTTACCTCTTCTTCAGGTTCTTCCTTTTGATTTGATCAAAAGGGCTCCATAGGATGGATTTATGATCAAAGTAAGGACTCTAGGTTGAAGGGAGGATAGTTAAAGGATATTTGGGTAGGGTTTGGACGATCCAAAAGGATTTGGAGTTGTGAAATTAATAGAAGGGGAAGTGTCCTTTTAAAAGAGAGGTGAGGGTCACTTTAGGAAAAACTTGAAATATTATTTTATAATAAAATAATTTTCGGTTTCTAATGGGTCCAAAATTAATTATTTCGAGGCTAAGGTGGGTATGGGTTGAAAAATTCTCAACCAATTGGTTTTAGATATGTTTAGGTCATCATATTAACCTTATCTTTTAGATTTAACTCTTAGTTAAATAGTTTGACATTTGCCATGTATCTTTGTATTTTTGTATTATATGGTTAATAAACTTACTATAACAAGAAAAAAGAACCCCATGTGGTTAATTATTAATATATATAACCTTATATAAGTCCTTTGGACGAACCTTATATTTTTAGTAATATTATATCAACTAATAATATAGTATTTGTTTTAAAAACTCAATTATGTAAATTTTGACACTATTTAGCATTTGATTTTTTTTGAAATCCGTAAAAACTTTATCACTTAGAATACAATTTATTTAACCAATACTAACATGTCATATTAAAACATAAAATCATTGTAATTCATCATAAGGCTCAATTTAAATTTATTTGGATATTTATAATATCAATTATTTTAATATTTCATTAATAAGGTAATTACTGCATCCTCATTGTGTCATAAATAAATTAAATTATTTAATGTATAAAAATTATAAATAAAATACCATTATTTAGGAAATATTTTTTTATTTATAATGAATATTTATAGTTGAATTTATATTGTGTGTAACCCTATATTAAAAATGGTATAGTTATTAAACTTTGAATTTAACTCTTTTAACTCTTCTTTAAATAAAATAAAAATAAATGTCCTAATCTAATCCAAGTGGACTAAAGAGGATCATATTTTATTCCTAAGTTTTATTTTGTTCTAATTATACATATCCAATATAATTAGGACATGTATTAGGGTAATTATGATATCTTGTTTACCCTTAATTACCGTATTTACTTTTAACCGTGGTAAATAAAAGTCAAAAGTTACTATTCACCAAAAATTATTTTCATCTTATTGAACCACATTTCACTTACTGATATTAACCATGTTTCTTTTATTTTTTAAATTCCACTCACATAAGAGGTAAAATTATGTTTTATGCAAATTTGAAAATGCTCCTAGAAGGTGGGTAAAAGATGGTAAAAAGTTCAATAAAATTTTTATATATCTAAACTTATTATAAAATGAATCCAATGAATTAAATTTAACTTATATAGGTATTATGTATCTATTTTGACCTAAAATAAATTTAAATAAAATAAAGAATTATTTAAATAAAAAGTTGGTTTTAACTAATAACGTGGTGTTTTCACTATTCATAAAAAATGAATGTTCTCTGAAAAATACAAAAAATTATCCCTAAGCTAATTTAGATATTCCGAATTCAAAAATGAAGACAAATTTGAAAAATAAAATTTATAAAATTTCAAAAAGTGGTTATTAATTTTCATAACGGCTAGTTTGATTGGTCGCGATGTGTTAGAATCTCGATGTTGCGTATAATGCAAGCTATTGCATTATTCAACGGGAAACATACCATGAAAGCTTGGGCTGTAACATTAAATGAATAGAAGATTCATAAAATAAATCCTAACAATGAAATTATTTAATTTTAAAACCTTTTTATCTCT
The DNA here is from genome assembly GCA_963277665.1 of Viscum album. NCBI lineage: Eukaryota > Viridiplantae > Streptophyta > Magnoliopsida > Santalales > Viscaceae > Viscum > Viscum album. The sequence continues at coordinate 326,124,409 of OY728127.1, forward strand.
AAAAACATAGAATCCTCAAATATATAACACCAAAAACCCAAAAAAATACCGAAAACAATAATAAGAAATATTTGAATTGTGTGCACTACTCATTTCATATGACACCCTCAGACCGACAATATTGGATCCATTGTCATTTTTCTTCAAGTTGGATTTTATATCAAACTTAAGTGTACTAAATTTAACCACTATATATATAATTTCATTAATTATTGGTGTGCTACAACACTCTCAAGACCTTTTTACATTCAATGAATTATAGATTTAGTACAATTTATATATATTAAAACCCATATTTACTCTTTCGAAGGAATTTTATCACTAAAGTAAAATCTTCCAAAGATAAAATTAAACCACATAGTGCTGGACCTCTCAACCATAATAATCAATCATACTCATCCCTAACCATGTGATTTTTTTTAAAAAAATGGGGTGTGAAAAAAAGTGTATTAAGAGGATTTTAAAAGGTAAGGACATATTAAGCCTTTGAAAACATATGAGAAACCTTCAATAAAGTGATACTTTTAAATAATATTAACTTTTAACTTTTATAAAACTTTTTAATAAAAATGAAATCACCTTGTTCCATAAAAATGGTTCAATTTTTTTTCAAAAACCATCATAAATGAAGGAAAATATATTTTTTGAAACTTTATTGAAGAAGGATTGAAAATACTATAGTAAAACCTTATTTCATGAAACAAAATCCTTTGAATTTTAAAAACACCATATATTTTTATTAAATCATAGATCCTTTATCCATGATAGGGTAAAAAATCCAATTTCCTAAAAACCAAATTATTTTCCTAAAATCTAAATATTTTCAGAAAAACCTGTTACGAGAATAGAAAAACCGAAATAAAATATTGATGTACTATATTTATTATCATATATAATGTAATCAAATAATTATATAATTCTATATTTCCCTTTTAATTAAATTATAATAAATTAAATCTATCCACTTTAGAGGAGAAACTTATCATCAGTTAACCCTGAAAACATCATAGGAGTAACTTCTTACAAGTTATATCCATCCACTTCATAGGAGTAACTTATAACAATTCAAAACCATCCACTTCATAGTAGTGACTTATAATTAGTTAACTCCATACCCTTTATAGTAGTAAATTATAATAAGTTAACTCCATCTAATTCATAGGAGTAACTTATTATCAGTTAACTATATCCATTTAATAGGAGTAACATATTACCAATTAACTCCTTCAACTCTATAGGAGTAATATATAATTAGTTTACTCCATCCACTTCAAAGTAGTAACTTATTACCAGTTAAATATATCCATTTCATAGAAGTATCATATAATTAGATTACTCTATACACATTAACCAATGCATTGAAGGTATTTAAAAGACCCACATGTCATTTAATAAAATAATTCCTGTATGGTTTTAGGTTCACTCCCTATTACCTATTTCATCAATAATGTCCAAGTACCATATCATAAAATCAAAAAATTTAACAGCTTGCACTTTCATTCACATCCTAAACTAAAACAATTAATATTTTGAATATTTCATCCTAAATCTCATAAAATCCTCTATAAACATTATCATTATAAAATAAATACATGAAAGGAAATTATCTCAGTAAATGATTTCCATGTTTATGAAAACTAATTTAACCTTTATTTTTAAAATACATTGAATACATCATTTAAAATAAATACAAAAGAGAATATTTATTTCAGTAGAAATATTGAACATTGATAAAAGAAAAAATAGTACTTATAGGGAAGAAAATCCTTATAATATAAAATAATGGTTTCAAAGATAAACTACCATGGGTTCATATTGAATTATCTTTTGAGTAGTTATTTTAAAAACCAACCCAAAAATAGAGTTTATTGTAAAGAGAATATGGTTTTAAAAAAAATCAAGAAAGAGGATAATTTATTAGAAAATAATTTTGAAGTAAATATTAATTACCATACCTTTTAAATGATTAGTTAAAAATACTTAAACACCAATTTAGTTTTTATAAAATGTAATTTCATTTCAAATATACGATATTTAAAAAGAGTTTTGTTTCCAAAAATTGTTTTAAAAAAGAATATAAAATATTGAAAATTAAAAAAAACATTAAAATAATATCCTTACCTTATATTTCGTAGTTGGATAATCCGTCCTTGAAAAATATCATTTTCATGTCATACTACAAGAACTCATTATGATTTTGAACAAGAAGCTTAATATTAAATCATAGAAGAAGAGCATAATAACATGAAAATTATCATTCTAATTAGAGGAATTGGTACCCATTATATAAATGTTAACTAAAGACACCTCTTAATTAAATATTTCTAATAGACTGATCATGAAAATGATAGGTTGATATATCCTTAATCTAGTTTAATTTGACTTTTATAAATTATATAATCTCATACCCCAAGTTGAACCCTACTACTTTTAATGAATTCTAAATATCTAAGTGATATTTATTCATGATCATTCACAAAAAGGATTGATATCCTCTTGTGATCTTTCCCACAAATCAATTCTCATTCTATTGTTAAAATACTTTATAAAATATCAAAAGTGTATATTTTATAGAGAAAAAAGTCCATTAGCTTATTGTATAAACTAAAGACTATTAATAGAGTATACAAATCCTTAAAGAGTGAGACATACATACACTAATCCCTTTTGACATTTTCACAATGCTGATAACCAAAGCTCCATCGAGGTTGTATATTTTATTCAGAGTCTAATTCATATATATAAATTTAATATTGTCAATCAAAAATGGTGATTAAGATCATTGGAACAATTATTGGATAGATGTGAGGATTAGTATTTATCTTTCCATCATCAGATCCATGTGATAATCCTAGAGAGAGTGATACTCTTGATGTAGTATATATATATATATAAATATGCAATTATCACTTTATTAGGGAATATAATGACGAGTGATATCATTTAATTTGAAGGAGTGAAAACACATGTTTTTTAATTATCGTTAAAAATGACCACTAATACAGATCACACATAGGTTACACAATAAATCCCATACTCCTTAAAATGGGATGTGGAAAAAATCGAAATAAATATAAGACCAGAGCAGGTGGTCCCTGACAGTCTGTGGTGCCAACCCGTATGGTGGTGCATAACACCCCTTCCAAATACATGTTGTCCAATGCACTTCATAAACAACTAATTATTATACCCATCCTAGTTTATCACTTTCCAGTTCTCTAAATACCATACTCCATTATCCCTCTATGAGTAATTATTTTATAAACACTAATTTTTCTAAATAGTAAATATATGTATTGTCTTTTAAAAAAAATCAATTTGATAACCAAAACTAACATCTTAATTTTAATAAATTTAATCTCATAATATAACTTGTATGTCCCATTAATTTATTATTTACTACTAATTATTTTATCACATATTCTCTACATTTGTAAATATGAATTTATTCTATTTCTTAAACATTATACTTATCACGTTTTTATTTTGTTAAAAAAGTTATATAATTTTTTTTACTTCAATAATTTTCTTAATATAATTCTCTTTTAAATTTATTTTTATAATTTACTTATATATTCATTTTAAATTCATAACAGAATATATTTTTCAATCACTATTATTTATATTTAGCGAATTCTAATTCATTAATTAATTTTTATTTTCATATTACCCAAAGGTTATTAAAATAATTTTCATTGCAAAAAAATACATATATGGTTGAATTATGAATTTCATAATAATTTTCTATACATTGAGATATTTATATTTTATTTATTGGATAATAACAATACATTAAAAAATAACAGTTAAAGTATTTTTTTATTAATTAAAACATAAGGTTTTTTATTTTAATATAGTTTCTTCAAAATGTAAAATTTATTTAATACTCTAAATTTTAACCCAAAATAAAAATAATTTTAATAGATTAAAAATAATTTTAATTTGGATTAATATTTTATTAATATTGATTTAAAATTTATAGAATTATATTATATATTCAAATCTAGGTTGTTACATTCCTCCTACTTACAAAAATTTCTCCCTCAAAATTCTTTCACTATACTTAAAGAAACCTTGAATACCAATTTTCAATCTTGAAAATATTGTAGTTTTTCAATATTATAAGTAAAACATTGTCCTATCAATTTTATTCTACTAAAATATTTAAATTCCAAATGTATTTTTCTTTAAAAATTCATACCTTCATCATAACCTTAAATTACTTTGGCTATGTCGCTCATGAAGAGAGATAGTTCATGAAGTGTAGCTGTACATTAGTGTATTTTGAAAATATTTTTATTTATTTTATCCAAATACAACTTATGAAATTTGGATAAAATTGATGAAACAATGAAAAATACTTGTAAGATTAATGTTAATTTTTAATTTCAAAATATCCTTATGGGCTTGATCTTTATAGAATAATATTACCAAATCAGTGTTAATATTTTCAAAATAATTTTTTTTGAAAACATTAGTATTATTTGAAAAAAACAAAATTTTAAAACTAGTTACATATTGGAAGTGTGATGGTATCCCTTTTTAATTTTTTTTAAAATCATTAATTGTTTCATAATATTTGGATATTGTAAAAAAATTGAAAATAAAACTATAGTACCTCTGTCGTCAAGCATGGTAAGAAAGTTGAAAAGTAATAATTTTCTCATAAATGAACCATGATACATGGAAATAATTGGGAATAAAGGATGTTTTTTCTATTTCATATAATATAATTCATTTTATTTAAATGCTTAAATTTTTTTAAAAGTCCAGTGTGGATGATTTTGTGATTATCTAAGAGGGTATACTATCTAGAAGGGACAATAGTGTAGATTGCGATCTTCTTCCTCCTATATTGAATCCTAGACTTAATATATTAATAACACATAATATGTATTAAATTATATATAGAATGATACGTATTTATTTATTAAAAAATGAATATTATTCTACATAATTAATATTATACAATGACTTTATGAAAAAATTCCATAGTTTTCCATTCTATAATATTCAAAAAAAATGAAAGGATTATAGAATTATTCCATAATAAAGAAAACTAGTTTAAGGAGATCTATCATTAATAAAAAAAATCTTCCATCACTAAAAATACAATCACGAAAGTCCTCATAAGTATAAAATATATTCAAATGATGATATCAAAATCTCTACTATTATTTAAACCTTTTATCAAATATTTACTATGATGCCCTGAGACCTGCACTCCCATATCCGATGTCAAAAAAAATCTTTTCAAATTTTCTTTGATACAAAACTCAAGTGACCCATATTTATCTATTATATTTATAGTATCATTATTATTTATTGAGTTAAATAACTCACAAAACATTTTTTTGTTCATAGATTTAGAGAATCAGTACAATTGATATATATTAATACCCACAATTTTCTTTTCCAATGGAATTTTCTCATTAAAGAAAAATCTTGAAAATCTTCATTTATATCACACAGAGCTACACCTCACAACTAGTATAATATATTTTACTCATCTATATCCCTAATATTTTGAAACATGTTATGTCAACAAAATCATATTAAGGGGAATTTAATATTTAGAGATATATTACACTTATGAAAAAATATTAAAAAAACTCAATAAAGTAATTATATTAAATAAAAAAATATTTAAACCATTATAAAACATTTATTTAAACATGAAATAACCTTATCAAGGAAAAAGGAATCATAAATACGATTAAATAAATATCATAAAAAAGGAAGATATATTTTTTGAAACTTTCTTGATGGTGACAAATTTATGATTAGTTAACTCTGTCCAAATTACTAGAGTAACTTATAACATGTTAACTCTATCCCATTCATAGGAGTATATTATAAAAGTTAAATCCATCTACATCATTAGAGTAACTTATAACAAGTTAAATCCATCTAGTTCGCGGGATTAACTTATAAAAATTTAACTCTATCAACATTATAGGAGTAACTTATATTTAGTTAACTCCATCAAGTTTATAGGAGTAACTTATAATAACTCAACTTCATTAATTTAATATGAGTAAGTTACAATCAGTTAACTCAATCCAATTAATAAGAGCAACTTTTAACCATTTAATTCCATCCACTTCATATAAGTAAATCATAATGAGTTAAATTTATCCACTTTATAGGAGTACCTTATAACCAATTAACTCTGTTTACTTTATAAGAGTAACTTATAATTAGTTTAATCCATTGATATTACCCAATTGATTATATGTCTTTAATAGAACCAAATACCACATAATGGATAAAACCCCTTAAGGGTGTTTTCACTAAAAATTTCTAATTTTATCAATAATCTCCAGTTACTATATCTTTAAATAAAAACATTCAATATTTTTCACTTCTCATAATATCTTAAAATAAAAATATTAAATAGCATTTAAATTTCATCATAAATATAATTAAATCATCCATAAGAATTAGTGTTATAAAATCAATCCATGAAAGAAATTTATCTCAATAAATAATTAACAAGTTTATAGATATTAATTTAAAAATTATTTTAAAATCTATAGAAAACATTATTTAATATCAATTCACCAGAGAAAAAATATTGTCGCAGAAACATGGACCTTTTTCAAAATCAGAAAGAATATTTTTTTGGAGGAATGAATTTAAAATAAAATTAATGGTTTCAATGATAAGACAACTTGGGTTTTTTAAAAATCTATTTTTAATTGATATTTTAAACAATAACCCATAAAAAGTTTTTCTTTTAAAGAAAATATGGTTTAAAAAAAACACTAAGAAAGAGAATCCCTGAATAAAACATTAATTTTGAAATAAATATTAGTCTAATTACCTTTTAAATGGTAAGTTAAAACTTCATAATCACTAAAAACTATTTCATAGGAAAAATTTTCATTTTAAATATATCATAGATAAAAAGAGTTTTTTATAGAAATAATTTTAACAAATGTACATAAGTTCTTGAAACTTTTATAATAGCAACCTTACAACAATGCTCTTACCATATATTTCACAGTGGGATAATTTATCCCTTAAAACAATCTACTTAATGGAGGACCCAAGAACTATTTGGGCTTATGGAGGCTATGTTTTATCCGAAAAATAATTTGGAATATTCCATAGAATATTTTCTGTGCCAGGAGCTCAGACAACATGAGATTTTGAAGCCTGGTGAGCCTAGAATTGATATTATAAAAATATTAAATATAATAATATCACATAAATGTAGTTTTCCTAAAAAAAGTGAAATAACTCAAAAAATATTTCTCAAATCCGAAATATGAGACCATGATTGAATCTGTAGCATGAGTTCTACCTTATACGCGACCTAATGTTTGTCAGTACCAGACGTTTAGATGAGGAAACCATTGATGGGTATAGGTAATTAAAATAAATAAATAAATTGTTTATTTGTTTTATTAATTTACTTAATTTAATCTTTTATATACACCATCTTGTAATAGTTTTTCAAGGGTTACTTGGATAACCCTTTCTAGATCTAAGAGGAGGAGGATAGCATTGTCCATTGGCATATCGTTATTTAATGACGGACAACAATCAGATCGAGGATAATCATGATATGAATGAAGAACACAACATGATCATCACCTTCATCACTAGATGATGAGTTTTTCACCAAATACAGATCCATAATTGAGGTAGGGATCATCAATTATGGATTTGGGACTTTTTATTAAAATATTGGGTGTGGATTTTATCTGATTTTTATATGTGATAATTATTCATTGCATGATTCCCACAATTTATTGATTATTATCGTTGCTCTCTATTCATCATTTTAATATAAAAAAAATCAAGGCCAACCCAACCAATGGTTGATGTTCCTTGAATTTTTTTAATTATACATTGATTCTTCATTCTTTAGCTGTGCATCATTGAAGTTTCATTTGGCCAGTGGTTTGATAAATATCTGATAATAGATCATTTCACAATCCATCCTTTAATAAATGTATTGATTTTAAGGATATATATTCCGTATCGAGATCATGATAGAGGTGTGTTATGATTGATGAGAATTTGGGATCAAATGGTCAGAATCTGGCTTTGATCTATGGTGAGACTCGATCACCATAGATCTAGGATCTATGGGAATGAAAGAATGATTTAGTGGTGGAATTATTATGAGCAGTTTACTTTTCTTTATGGAGAAGAGAGAAACAATTGACCCGACATAGTGGACGGTTGTGGGCAGCTGAGTTAGTTGTTTTTGGGTCACTGTGGTGCATGGGGAACATGAGGAGTTTTTATTTCAGGAGACCCTGCGAGAAGAGTGTAATGTGAATGATTGTTCCACATTAAGGAGGATCTATAGATTTGGGTATGAAGGGAGGCATGAAAATCATGGGAATAAGTAGATAAGAGAGATAGAAAAATGATAAAAGAAAAAGGAATAAAAAAATAATACTAATAAATTAAAATGGAAGTATGTGTCGTGTGAACCCACTAGAGGATGGGGTTCGGTGGGTAATTATTCCCCATACAACTATTATGATATGGTTTTAAATAACAAAAACAATATAATTTTAATATTATTATTAAGTTTTTTAAATAATCTTGCCTCAGTTATATATTTTTCCTAGGATGTCAAATTGACAATCCATCTATTTCATCATGATCATGGTTCTGAAACAAAATATTCAAGAACAGAGATGGAAGATTTTTTTGAGCATATGGATTAGGTCAATGAAGATCCTATTAATATTAATATTAATATTAATATTAATATTATTAATATTATTAATACAGATTCTAGTATCTGGTGTATCTTCTTCATATAGTATTGGAATGAAACAATATTTGTGGTGTTGTGACCTTGATATTTAGATGGAAGCTTCAATACCATTATAGGGTATTTAATTTGGACTCATCGCTTGGGCCCACGAAACTTTGTTTGAGCGTGATGCAATGAAATGTGTTTGTTTCACCAGGTGTTAGATTTGGGAAAGTGAATAACCTATCCTAAGTGTTTTTCCATGAGGATCACAATCTGGTGATCCATTCAGCCATCAATGTCTGTTTTTGGGAAAATATCAGTGGAATTAAATTTTATCTCATTGGACTGATGACGAGCCTCATGCATTCATCTGGCTTTGGGATAGACACACAATGTACTCTTTTAGTACACGAGCATGCCTAGGGGTATACGAGCATGACCAAGTACCCGATAACATCTAAGTTCATGGAGAGGTTGAAGAGTGGCACAACATGATATGTGGACCCCTTATATTCCTTGTAATTCTTGATAATCTTATATGTTATATATATATATATTTCAGTTTAACTCATATTTTGGCCTGCAATCAGCCAATACTGACTGTTTTTACATGTAAAATAAAATGGGGGCCATCATAGTGGATTTAGAGATATAACAAGAGATAGTACAAGTGTTATTATTCATTAGGAAATACTCGAAGATGAAAATGATCAGTCAGGATCATCAGAGAGTCCAGATAGAGGCACAACTTCCCTATCACATAAAGGCATAGGCTCTCTATCGAAATAGATAGTGATTCTCTATCATATCAGGTTTTTGGTTCCTCAATACTCATGATCCAAAGTCTTTTTGATGATATAGATGGTAGTCCCTTATCACACCGTGGCACAAGTCCTCTATCCATAGAGACTGTACTCCCATGTTTCACCAAGGTGTGAGTCCTCCACACTAATTATGAAGATAGAGATGGTACTACATTTTAGAAAAAAGGAATATGTCCTCTATCTACTTAGTGGTACCCCCTGAAACACTAGTGTGTAGGTATTCTATCTACTGAGTTGTACACCCATGATGCACTAGGGGAGAGTCCTGTATCTTCCAGGTGGTATCCCCCTAATAGACCATGATGTGAGTCCTCTATCTTCTGATTGGGACCCCCAAATGCATTGGGGGCTTGGTTTCTCTATCTATCAAGTGGTACCCCCTAACGAACTAGGGAGATTGTTCTTTATCTACTGAGTGGTACCCCCTAATGGACTAGGGTGTGAGTCCTCTTTAAAACGAGTGGTACCCCCTGACATCCCAGGGTGAGGGTCCTCTATCTACTGAGTGGTAATCCATGAAGGACTATAGTGTGGGTCCTGTATCTACTGAGTGGTACCCCCTGATGTAATAGGATGTATATACTTTACATGGAGATTATTCCCCCTAAAATGAGTGACACAATGGAGATGTGTGTCTCCAAAAGGATACCTCTTCAGATAGATACATGACATGATAGGTATCTATGATGGACTCTTGGAATTGTTGGCAGTCTTATTGTTCTTAGTTGGGTTATATATATTTAGATCCCATTTCTCTCTCATCTTGGATTCTTTTTTAGCATATATGGGGTTTCTTTATAGTTATTATAACATATAATTATTTCCAAACATTTGTTGTGATGACCTAACTACTTCTATCTTTTCTTCTATCACTCTATATTTGATTCTTATGGAATCCTACCGAGTATGTATGAAATCACCCTTGTTTTGGATTTTACCACATGTTTAATGTCTTATGCAGATGAAGGAAGAGTCATAGATGATTTTATAGCTCCATAGGGATTCTTGGGTGAATTTTACTCTGTATGGTGGTTAGGAATGAGAGATTTTGAACTAGGATCTCTCAGCATTTCTTTTCAAATTATTGTTTGGTTGGGACATTTTTTTTAGTTAGGAATTAATTTTTCCCTTCAATTTTAAGATTTAACTTTCATAATCTGTTTTATTCTATAGAGGTTATTACATGCATGGTCTTTACTCTAGAAGTCTCATTATTTTATTATTATTCTTCTGCACTTCTTATTAGAGCTGGTTGGGTGTGTGCATATAGGTACTTTAGGAAAATTCATACCATTATAGATATGCCTTTAGTCTCAACATCCCTTGGCCTATTGATGTGGGATTGGGGTAGTTGCAGCTCAGGCTTCCACTGGACAAGGGGCCCCAGTGGTTCGGGTCGTGATATATTATTACTAGATGTGGTTAATTCCTTCAGAATGTTTTTAGCATTTTACCCTTATGAAGTTTGATTGGGACTTATAGAAATGGTTTCAAAGTGTCTCAAGTGCATATTTTAAGCTAGGGAATTCAGTACTGGTGCATCAGTCGACGTATCCATATAGTAGGACTATAAATACCTTCTTAAAAACTTGGAATATTGATACATTGGTTGAAGGGATCAATGGTACATGAAAAATATATGATTGTTTCATTTGACAATCCTTCTTGAGTCAGATCTCCAGATAATATCTTTTAACATGTTATGTCTTTATGACATTCAAGGTGAATTTGCGATGATAAAAATCTATAGTTTTGAAAATATATCATGAAAATTACCTATTGATTGATGAGATTCTAGTTTAGGGAACTAGCATGAGGTGTTTTCTACAGGTGGGCATAAATCAATGCTACAACCAATTGAGTAGTTCCTTCATCCTTTTGTGGATCATGAAGATGATCCTTTGTTTGTTGATCAGTTGATAGATCTACCAAGGTACATTGATGGTATGAGAAGTATTATCATGTTACATGAGTTCCAACAATAGACACTATGAAGGTTTCATGATTAGATAGACCCTTAGGTAGTATAGGTTTGACTTGTGGAATCAATCTAGGTTTTCTAGCTTGTGCAGACCCTGCAAGATTAGATAGCTATGTTGGTGACCAGTCTTCTCTATGGAGAATCATTTTTCTCCAGAGTTATCAAAAGATGATGCTCATATGTTGAGTGTGCATTGTTTTTTCATAGATAGATATATCTTAAGTTTCATGGTGATACAATCTCTCCCTTATCTTGTAGTTGAGGACTAGTGTGAGCCTATGGTGTGATTGTCCTTCTTGGATAGAAACATCACTGATGGTGGTCCTGGTGGTTATAATTATATAGGGTGAAGTGGGGATTCAGTAGAGACATATGATAGTAATTTTTGAAACGGATTATTACATTCAATAAATAGGGATACTTCCCCCACTGAGATGCATTTTTATTATATGATGTAAAATAGTGTGGGCGAGTCACTGCCTTCCCAAAGGCGATAATGTCGAGGTGAAGTGGATGAGTTCCATTGAATTTTGTGCTTGAAGTAATTTTAATGTGATAAGGTTTTTGAGATATCCTTGTTTTAGTGAGTACTTGGGGAGGTAATGGATGGATTCATGTGGTAGAATCTTGTGGAACAGTGGTTTTAATTATGGTTCAGAGTATGAGATGCATCTCCAATACACCATTGATAGTTATAGAAAATAATCATAACCAAACTTCCACATATATAGGCCTTGTTTGATACCTAGAGATACAAGTGTGGGATTTATTTCAACTATTGTGTTGGAGGTACCTACAGAGAGGATCAATGATCACAAATTTCTATCAACGACATGACCTGAATCTATAAGGAGAGAGAGATCCTCACAAAATATATTTTGGTAGTGGTAGTGGGAATCAATGATATTTCCCCCATTATGGGATATTCATTTACTATCAATACCTAGATGATTTCTATCAGTGAGTATAGAACTGATTTTTATTTGTTCAGATGAATTTTTTCTTCTCTGATAAGGATTGATCCCCGAGAGGGGTAGGTTGAAATAATTCACAGGAGGTTATAGATGATTCCTTATCAGTCGGCTTGTATTACACTTGGATTAGTGGATGATTTGCGCTTCTAGTTTCTAAAAATGGTATAGGATGATGATGGAATCCTTTTGAGGATGTGTTGGGTTTACCCCACTATCATGAGTTTTATTTCTACATGGAAATTCAATAGGGATGACCTGACATTTTCAATAGTATATTGGATGACCTCATATAACTATGAAGGATGTAGGTGTGGTTGGAGGACTCTAAAGAGAAAGGGATTCATAATACCCAGTGTGTTCTTCTAGGAAGCCCTATGTTTTATTCCTAGGTGGATGTGAGATTGATGTCTGGTGTGGATTGGAACCACTTAATCCCATTAACTATCTGGGAGGAGTATCCACCCTAGTTGATTAATGACCTATTCTCCCATTGGATGGAGGAAAAGTGGATCATGGAGTTAGCCTCAATATGGGTTATCACCAACCCGAGGTTTTATTGGTTTATATACTCATCATGAATACCAAGATCCTCTATGGTTTCTTTGAGATCTTGGTGATACCCTTTGGTATGTTGAACACACCAAAAGAGTCTGTAAGACTTATGATTCATATCATTAACATTTATTTGATTGGTTTGTGGTATTATTTTTTGATGGTAACCTCATCTACTTAGTGTCATAGTTAATGTATGTGAGATAAAATAGGATTTTTTTAGATATAATCTAGAAGTTCTAGTCTTATAGAATCTCTCATGGATCCAGTTCTAGATTCAAAGGTCCCCTTCTTGGGATATGTCTTCTCAAAATGTGAGAGAAAGTGGAACCTAAAAAGGTTGAGGTGGAATGATCATAAGGGCTACCTAGGGAATGAACTTGGTTTACGATGCTCAAAATAAGGTTTTTTATCTTCTGTTATCGAGTGAGGTGATAGAATGGTTGACCTCTTTATAGTTGGCCATTGTGGGTGAGGATGGTTCAAATTATCTTTAGTCAATGGTGTTGAATCATCGAATTCTCCAGCAAGTGAGGGAGACTCAGTTTCCATACATTGAATATGAGGGAATACATGATCTGGTATCCTTAGGGGATCCACTGAATGGATTCACTGAAGGATGTAATCATGTCATCCTTTTCTAGGTATGTATGGTGGTTTTTCTCACGTCATGAGAGGAGGAGATGAGGGAGTCTCACACCTCCCATTTGGCTGTATGTTTTTTGTAGGGAATATGTAAAGATACCCTTAATGAATATTTTGGTGGGTAGGAATAAGGTTCATCATGGATGAGCTCATCTCTTGGTGTCTCACATGTTAGTAGGTGAAGGCTGAGCATCAGTACGAAGAGGTTTGTTGTATCCTCTTGAGATCTTGAAGTGGAAATGGGATCTGGAGAGTTAGATGCGGGCTTAGCATCCCCAACATTTTTCTTAGTTTGTGATTTTTTTGGGATGAAAATATTTGTATAAGGTAATAATTTAAAGACTCTAATTTTTCTAAGTATGACTTTAGAATATTCCTAGGAATGCTTTCAAAGCTAGGCGCTAAGATGATGAGAGATTATGTGGCCCTCTGAGCCCATATTTGATATTATAAAAATATTAAAAATATTAATATTGTGTGCATGCAGTTTTCCTAAAATGTGAAATAACTCCAAAATATATCCTCATATCAGAAATTTGAGACAACGGTTGAATCTGAAGTGAATATTTTACCCTAGGAATGACTTAATGTTGGTCAGCACCAGATGTTTAGACGAGGCAGACATTTATGTATGCATTTAATTAAAATAAATAAATAAATAAATTATTTGTTTTATTAAACAACCTTTTGGTCAGAGTAGAATACTCAAGAGGAGGGTGAATTGAGTATCTATAAAAATTTCTGTTTAAAAAAGTTTTCTTAAAAGGATTTTCCCTTCAAGTTAAATACTTCCCAGTTAATCAAAGTAATACAGTTATAAAGGTTTTACTTTTTAAATAACTTCTTAGAAGATTAATTATTTCTCAATAATAATAATAGTTATTAATATTACTTTTGAAACTATTTTATTAAGACAAATAAATTATAACTTCTTTCAAAGATTAACTATCAAAGTAATTTTAGTGATTTATGAATTATACAATAGAGAAGTAAAATAGAGAAAACTAAAGTAAGAAGCACAACAGATATACAACAAGTGGCTCAGTCTCAAGCTGAGACCTAATCCACTCCACTTGGTGATCACCTACCACCAAGCATTTTATCTAAATAAACTTGATCCACACCCTGGATTGGGGTTAAAAAATAGTACACATGACTGTCGAGGTCGCACAAGAACCTCTTCCATAGTTCTTTGTGGGTAAAAACTACCAGGCCACAAATAGACCTCTTCCACACTTATCTGTGGGTATAAACAAGAGTAAATGAGTGTTTGAGTAAGGATATCTTGTATCCTTCAGTCTAATGTGGGAGATATATTGTGCTGCTATATAGATACACACTCTTCTAAAAAATTAATAAAATGATACATGATAGAGAATTAATGTTGAGATAGGTTTAGAGATTCTCTGAGTGTTGATCTTTGTAGATCTGGACTTCTAAAATGAGGTAGATGCATAACTCAAGTCCTCTTATGGAAAACATAGTGTCTCAAATTAGACAAATTTGTCTTGTGTTATTCGTGTTGTTTTACAGTGTGAATATGTTCTCATGATTCTAGTATGCTTCGTGTGTTCTTCAGTAGAATCGGGTTGCATTAGCCAATTCACAAAAATGAATTCTATTATAATGCTCACACCCACCAGCTTGTTATTTTGTATCGTGTTTTTCCTACAATATTTTTGACTGTTGTTTCTGGGCCACACGACTCTTTTTATCTTGGAGTGCATGTGTTGGAGCTGATAGGTTTTGTGTATTCTACACTTTGTACCTTGTACTATCTGATGTTATGTCTACAAAGAAACATTAATTATGTAAGTGCATTAAATTATTTAAATATGATTGTTAGAGATTAAATTGAAAGACGAAAAAATATATTAGGAAACGGTGTCGTAGTATGTCATGGAAACAGTGCCTCCTTCACATGGTGTTAGGATTGGTCATGGTGTATTATTCACAGTGTCTCATGGTCACGGTGTTTGGATGTCCTGATGTCTTTTTCATGATGTCTCATAGTCACGGTGTCTGGATATCATGGTGTCTTGTTCATGGTGTCTCATGGTCACGGTTTCTCATGGTCACGGTGTCTCATGGTCACGATGTCTCATGGTCATGGGGTGTGCTTTTTCATGGTGTCTGATCCTTCATGGTGTCTGATCCTTCACAGTGTCTGATCATTCATGGTGTCTCATTGTCACGGTGTCTTATTTACTTTTCCAGAAAGACATAACCATCGGCAGACTCACAGTGTCTCAGACTTTTCAAAATAATTGTATTCAGACTTAAGCAATGATGATCATAGAATGGATTAGACTTAATAATTTGTCAAAGAAGTTATTATAAAAGTAAATCAAGGATAGTATAATGTAATTAAGCTGAATTTAGAGAAATTAAGATCTTGAATGTCTCTTCTTAAAGCATAAGAATACATAAACAATAATACACATGATTTGATATAATTTACTGGATTTAACTAGGTTTAATAGGATTTGTGATCTTTAAAACAAGATTAGTAAATGATGATTCCAACACAACCAAATTAAATCTTCTATAAATACCCACTCAGGATGGGGTTTCAAGGGTTATATATATTACCATTTCTAGATATAAGAGGAGGAGGAGATCATTCTTTGATGGTGGATTGAGATCAAATGATTAACGATGATCCAATCAAGGATAATCAAGAGGAAAATTATTAATGTAGAGGATCCATCACGTTCATTTCTAGTGGATGTGTTCTTCACCAAAAATTGATCCATAATCTAGGTAGGTCTGATAAATTGTGGGTTCCATCCCTTTTGATTAAAATATTGGGCAGGCATTTTATCTGGTTTTGATATGTGATAATTGTTCTTCACATGATCCCCATAATTTATTTAATTTCATGATTTTATATCATTAATCATTATAAAAGAATCATATTGAGGAAAACTTAAGCAACATCCAAGGTTAGCTCCTCAATTTGTCAATTGTTATTTTATTCTTCATTATTCACCTATACATCACTGACATTTATTTTGGCCAATGGTTTGATAAATATCTAATAATATATAATTGCACAATCGACCCTTTATGAAATTTATCATTTCCAAAGATATGGATTTGGGATCAGTAGAACAATTGAGTTACATTATGGTTGATGTGTGATCAGGATCAGATTAATGATTATCATTACCTATTTTTTCATGCGGTGAAGGCACGGTGTCATGTGGATTGATTCCCAGGTGGATAAGATGGCCATAATCTGGTAATGATCGAAAGTGAGACTTGTTAACCCTTGATAAGGGATTTATGAGCACCGAAATCAAACTCAGTGGTGGAGTTAGTCTAAGTGGTGTCCATTTCTTGATGGTGAAAATGGAAATAGTTGACTGGGTGTAGTTTCCAATCAAAAGTAGTGGATTCAACAGTCCTTGGGTCATCGTGTTTCACAAGGAATAGGAGGAGGCATGGTTTCAAGATTCCATGTGCAAGGAGTGTCATATTTTTTGTGGTTCCGTGTGAAGTAGGATCTTCAAATTAGGGTTTTCATGGGTGGTTTGAAAATAGTGGTAAGAGGAAGAGGATATGAGGGAGATAAATGATAAAAGGAAAAGGAATAAAAAAATAATAAATTAAAAGGGATGTGGGAGTCACATGGACTTGTAGGAGGATGGGGTTTGGTGTGTAATGATTCCCCTTACACCCTTTCAGATAAAGTTTTAAATAATAATTATAATATAAAATAGTAATATCATTATTTTTGGTTAAATAATCTATTATTGGTTATATCTTTTAACCAAGATGTATTATAGATTATTCGTCTATGGTATCACAATCTTGGTACTGAGATAGATGATTTAAGATCAGTTATGGATACCTCTTTCAGGTAAGTGTCTTGGTTCTACAAAGCTCCCAATAATAATAATAATAATATTAACAATATTAAGAATTCTATTATCTAACGTATCTGCTTTACATGGTTTCAAAATGATGAACCGTTTATGGTGTTGTGAATTTGATATTGTTGTTGATGTTTGAAGACCAATATTATGTATTTAATTTAGACTCATGGATTGGGCCCACAAAACACCGTTCGAGTGTGATGCGATGAAATTCATTTTTTCACCGGGTGTTGGATTCGAGAAAGTAAATAGTGTACCTTGAGTGTTTTTCTATGAGGATCACAATAGTGTGATCCATTTTTCTGTAAATGACCATTTGCGATGACATATTAGTGGTATTATGATTCTCCCATTGGACCAATGTTGAACCATGTGCATTTTTCAGGATTTGGGCCAGACATGCTGTGTAATCTAAGCGTATAAAAACACAACCAGAAGTACATGGAGAAAGCCCGGTACCTAGGAACCACTAAGTTCTTGACCGAAAAATAGAGTGGGAGAAAACACTATGTGGACCCTTTAAACTCTATATACTACATGATAATCTTCTACTTATCATATCTCATTTTTTTTGACTTAAATTTTTTCCCGTGACCATCCAATCTTTTGTGTTATTCTATGTATAGTGTTATGATAAACTTCAGAGTGGATTTTGAGATACAATTCATGATGTTTTGAGTGTGATGCTTATTTAGGAGACACTCAACGATGGTAGTGATCATGAAGGATCATTAGAGCATCCACATAAAGGAGGAACTCCCCTATCACATCACCAAATGGGTCCTCTATTCATGGTGACGGTACTACCATATCATATAAAGGTAAGGGTCATCCATATTATTTATACATACTCATTTTCCATATAAAGATGGTACTCCCCTATCACATCAGGGTGCATGTACTCTATCAATGAATATAGTACTCCCTTGTCGCACTAGGGAATGATTCATCCATATTCATTGTGAATATAGAGATGGTAATCTACTTTGGCAATAGTGCGTGGGTCCTTTATCTACTAAGTGGTACCCCTTGGCACACTTGGGAACATGTCCTCTACCTACTTGAGTTCTAGCCCCTTTACGCACTAGGGTGTGGTTCCTCTATCTACTGAGTGGTACCCCCTGACACACTAGGGCTCAGGTCCACTATCTTCCGAGTGGTACCCCATGACACACTAGTCCACAAGTCCTTTATCTACTAGGTGGTACTAACCTGTTGCTCTAGGTTGTGTGTCCAATATCTACTGAGTGGTACCCCTGATGAACTTGGGTGTGGGTCATCAATATACTGAGTGTTACCCCCTTGACACAATAGGACACAGGTCATCTACTTCAAGATTATGGACCCTTGACTATGAAACACAAAGGTGTGGTGTGGCTTGACATGGTTACTTCTTCAGATAGATACATGAGATGTTGGATATCAATGATGGACTATTGGAACTTTTGGTAGAATAATTTTTCTTAGTTGGGATATTAAGATGGAGATCCAATTTATATCTCATTCGGGGTTATTTTTAAGCATTTATGGGTTTTAATTATGGTTTTTTCTCATATACTAATCTATATACCTTCGTTGTGATGAGATAACTACTTCTAAAATTTATTATATCACTCCCTCTTTTATTTTTGGGGCGTTCTATAGGGTATGTATATACTCACAAATATATTGGGTTTTCCCACATTATTCATGTCTTATAAAGATGATGAATTGGTCGAAGGTGATTTCATAGGATCATAGGGATACTTTGGTGTATTTTTCAGCATATTATGGCCATGATTTGGAGTTCTGGGGTTGTCCTCTCTTAGTATTTCTTTTCCATTTTTTTTCTGTTTGGGATGTCTTTTTTGGTTGGGAGTGTATTATTCCCCTTCAATTTTCAAATTATTCATTCATAGTCTATTATATTCCCTAGAGTTTATTACATGTATTTTTTACTCTAGATTTTACATTATTTTATTATTATTCCTATTCACTTCTTCTTGGAGATGGTTGGGAGTGAGCATACATGTACATTAGGTAAAGGCCTACCATTTTAGTTATGATCTTCAGTGCTTATCCCCAAAACTTGCACTATATTGGAAATCATGAGGTAGTTATTGCTCGATCTTCTACAAAACAGGCAGGACATAATAAGTAGGGTTATGATAATGATAAAAAACTAGAAGGTTGATATTAAATCATAAAAGAAGAGTATACTAACATATAAATTATCTTAGTAATCAGCAGAACTAGTACCCCTTAGTTAGGTGACCATGAAGTATTTACTTTAATTAAATATTTCTAACATACTAGTCATAAAGATAATCAATTAGTGTATCCTTTATCTCATTTAATGAGACTTCTATAAATTATAATATCTCATACTACATGTTGAACCCTACCGTTATGAATAAATATTTTAAAAAATATCCTACTGTGATCTCACCCATCAATCCCTTATGGGTTTTTTTAGTAATATACTTCTTAAAATATAAAAAATGCATCTTTCTTAGAGAAATAGGTTTTATTAGCTTATGGTATAACTAAAGGCCTATTACTAGAGCATGCATATCCATATAGAGTTTGATAACCACACACTATTGCATTTTTATATTTTCACAATGATGAAAATCAAATATCCACTTAGCTCATATAATATATTCTTTTTACAAGTAATATATATATATATATATATAATATCTTCAATTTTGAATGGTGATTGAGATCATTGGCATTGTTATTGGTCAGATTAAAGGCTTGATCTTCATCCCTTCAACATTATTTACACATGTTAACCCTGGTTAGAGTGATACTCTTGATGTAGCATATATATATATATAAACATATATATTTACTAGGTAAGAATATGAATAATAACATAGTAAAATTTGAAGCAACTCACATGCTTTTTTCTTAAAATAGTGTGAAAAGTGACCACTAATATCAGTCCCACATTAATTTCAGGGTAGATCCCACACTTCTTCTTATATTAGGGATGTGGAAAAGATACTTACAAAGATATATAATACCGGGGATGATGTTCCTCGGTTGTCCACTATACAGACCCACATGGTCATGCTTATCACCTCCTTCCACATGATCGATGACCTGCATGCTTTATATATGACTCATGCATGCACCCTGCCTCATTTAGCACCTCTCGGTGCTCTAAATATCCTAATCTATCAACCCTCTATGAGATATGATTATATAGCCATATATTTTATGAAATAGTAAAAAAATATAATTTTTTTTCTAAGAATAAACTTACAAAAATTTAAATATCAATTTCATAATCTAAATTAACTTATTAAATTTTATAAATTTTGGTCACACTATAATTATTTTGTTTTATTAATTAAGTATTTATATAAAATTATTTTTTATAATTTGTTATAATTTTATAAATAAGATTTTATTAGATATCTTAAAAATTATACTCACCATAATTTTATTTTTCCTAAAAAACTATATAAAAAATTTATTTATTACTATCATTATTCTGAATATTATTCAATTTTAAATTTATAATTATAATTACCTTATATATTTATTTCAAATTAATCAAATTTATATTTATCAATCACTTTTATTTATTTTAAAATAATTAAAATTAATTAAATAATTTTTATTATCATATTATCTATATGTTATAAACATCCTTTTAAAAAAAATATTAATACAAATATGATAAAGTATAACTTTCATAATGAATTTATGCTTCAATAAAATTATATATACATATGGTTTCTTATATAATAACAATATGTTCAAAATAATAATTAAAGTATTATTTTTATAAACTAAAAAATAAGGTTTTTTTATTTTAAGAGGATTTTGTCAAAATATAAAATGAAATAAAAACAATACATTTTACTAAAAGATTAGTGTCCGATTAAGCAATTAAAAATAATTTTAAATTAAATTAATGATTTAATAAGATTGACCTATAATTTATAGAATAATATTACATGTTATAATATGAGGTGTTGAATTTAATATACAAGAAAAGGTTACAAAATTCATTATCAATGTATGATCAATAAGATTGTTTATTATCATGACCAGTTACTTCATGTTGTAAAAATATTCACCATGAGAAATTAATTTCAACCAAAAAGAAAATATTTTTTTTGTGATGCATATGTTACTTCTATATTTCATACCATTATGTTCCATGACTAATTTTTTTACCTTTAAAATACTATTACTAATAATTCTTTCCTGATTAATAAAATATTTACATAGTTTCATTTATATGTCATAAATTTTAGCATTCTCCTCTAATGAGTGACATAAAAATCATAAGAATGGAAAAAAAAATAACATTTGAACATGTTATCCATTTTAACATACTCCAATTTCACTTTATATGATACTCATTATACTAATCATGCTTTTATAATTACATATATATCCAGAAGTTACAACAATATTCTATTCTTTATTAAGTTTTGAAGTTAATTAAAATAAAAAAACCAAAATTATGATATTTTTTTTCTAATTATAGTTTTCATGCAACAAAAATTCATATAATTAAATTTAAATCCACACAAGAAATTTCATAGAAATATTAAAACAATAGGATAAAAAATCACTGAATCATGTGTAATGGTTCTCTATAATATAAACATGGATTCAATCATCATGAAAGCTAGATAATAAAACTGTAATTATACTATTGTGTACTAATTTTTAATTTGTTAAAATTTTATTGAAATAACATGAATTTTAATTAACATTTAATCACTTACTTAACATTGGAGACATTTTGAGTTTATGTTCTAGTTCCCCACTAATAACACATTCCTTTAAGAAATTGAAACAGAAGGAAGGTGTAAAATAATACAATTCTGGAAAGAATCCACACACAAAAAAAATCCAAACCATATTTACCATGTCCTCGAATCTATTTCTTAGAAACTATCAGTTTTATCTGAAGCACAATCAACCATTTCCAACAATCAAAGCCATCATGTTACCATTAACAAATTAATATCCAATAAAATACCATGTAAATGTTGGAATCTATGGGGGGAATTATTTTTAATAATACATGATACATAACTCTAATTTACTAAACCCATGATGATGAGGTAACAACAAACTTAAAAGTTTTTAATAATACTTTTCATACCTTAAAACAACCAGGTAACTTTATTTTCGGTATAAAGAGGTCAGATACACATTTTTACACTCTATATTTCAAGTCCTGAAACATCGTATCTCCATGAAAACCATCCTTATAGTTTTTCTGTACGAAAATGATGTCAACTATAACATCCCAACCCAAATCCAGTATCTTAGGGAGGACCTAAAAACTGTTAAACTTTTGTGAATCCCCTACACTAGAGGCTATAAATATGCTAAGGGAACCACCAATTATGAGGGATGATTTTCTCTTATGTATTAAACAACCTTCCATAGAAAAATATTAAACAATATAAATATATAAGATGAATGAATAAAATAAGAACAAAATATTATATATATAATATAAAACTGATAAGAGTCACAATATATATAAAAATAGTATGACCAAGTAAGATTACAAGACCCAAGGCTCAAAAGGAAGGACATGTTGAAATATATAATTATCACATACTCTAAAAAAATGTTTACTCTATGTTCTCATATCCATCACCAAATACCATACCATACACATGTTGTTGTCCAAAAGAATGGCTAACATAAAAATCAAGAGTGGGTGAATTGAGTTCCGAAAATTCTCTTTACATTAAACCACCCTTTTCATGGTATGAGAGTTCAAGTCATTCCCTTAATAAAATTTTGTAGTATAAATATAAATAAATTATTAGAAAGAGATTGGAAAAAATGGATTTAAAGTGGTTTTGGGAACAAAAATACACTAGTCTACTCCACAAACACTCTATTCCTGGATTTTTTGTGTTATTCACTATGAAAACCTTTTTCTTAGGGTCTCCCAGTAGAGTAAAAGCACCAGTTATTTATTACAAATGTGTAAGAGATTTAAACCAAGATCTCCCTTTATATAACCTATCCACAACCCCAACACATTCATATACAATTAGTGTAAAAAAATTAATGAACTCTAAATAACTATTATACCACACAATTATAAGAAAAAACTAATAACAGATGAATACACATCCTTAGAAGATGATTATATTCAATTCACAGCTCTAGATAATATTCAATTGAAAAAGATAGACTTGAAAGTTGAGCATGAAAGTGTTGTATACGATATTTTATATGTAAAAGTGTTCTTTTTTACCATTATTATAGTATTCATATGAATGTGTGTATCTCTATTTATGTGATTATATATATACTTAATTCTTTTTTATCAATGAAACAAATATACCTCTCTATTTATGTATCCTAATTGATTTTTAAAGTAATAATATGAGATAATCAAAATGGTAAAGTTGATAATATGTTGAAAATTTGATAAGGTAGGATATTAATGGAATGCACCCATTCTTTTCAAATATTGAATAATATTCTACAATAGTGATGTTAGAAATATTCTTCTTCAGATATTTCCATTCATGAAAAAATGACACATTATACAAACTGATCTTTTATTAAATATAAAAAATCATTTTTTGATAATATTAAAATCATGAAATGACTAATGAAGAGAGTATTCATGACATTCTTCACAATAACTAGTTCTTTTTAAGATATCTAACTAATAGTAATGTTCTCATAATATAAATTCATAAAAGTATTTGTAAGATAAAGCTAATATTTGAATTATATTTTGTTTAAGATAAATTTAATTTAATATTTCATAGAGTAAATCTTCTGCATAAGTTAAAAATGTTACAGAAGTGTGATACTTAACTTTCAAAAATTATTTTTGCACTTGAAAAATAACGTTTTATTAATATCTTTTTCATAAGATAAATACTTTTCAAACAATACTATGACTGAAATATTAGACTATGAAAATATAGTAGCTCAATCATTCTCTTTGTAAGATATTATCTTACGTAGTAAGATAATCTTTCAACACATAGTTTTTTGATTCTAAGAAGATGGAAGATAATATTTCAACACTTTAAGTATCCTAAGATAAAATACATTTCCATAGATTTAACACTTTACTTAGTGCAGTATAATCACATATAGTCAGCGTAAGATAAATTCCGTATTAAAAAATATCATCTGAAACACTTAAGATAAACTCATTATAATAAAAATAGGTATTTTGTGAGTCATCAAAACACACAAAACTAAGATATGTTGGAAAAAATAAGTCTTTTCATCAATCACCCCCTTTTTGATGATCACAAACCTATTGAATAGAAAATAAAAATTTATGGAGGAGCATTAAAATAACTCTTATTTTTTTAATAACCATTTCCTTATCCCCTTTTTAATATTATATTCTCTATTTTCATCTCTAAATTTATGTGATGTCAAAAATAGGTAGAGCTAGGAAAAATAATATAATCAATATTACAGAGGAACAAGTGTAAATAATTAATTCTACTGAATGTGAACACAACTTGGCATGAAGTTGTGTTAACAAAAATAATGAGTAGTATAAACCATCAGATAATTAAATAACTTCAATAAATAAAAGAGAAATATAAAACCAGAAGAGTGAATAAATGATAAGAATAATGTATATTAACACATTCACAAAAAAATATAACTTGAAAGAAAGAAAGAAATCAATTAAAAATAAATGAAATATAACCATGAAGACATTAAAATGTTTTTGAAACATAATTCAAATGTTTGTGAAATGACCAATAAACCAAACACACAGACTATGAATGTGTGTCAAATCTGAGTCCTAAAACAACCATTTAGAGGGTTTTTGGAATGATAGTGGATAGATATAAGGAAATGAAGATATAAAAAAAGAGCATTAACCTTATCTTCAATAACATCACTCAAATTGTGTAAGTATTCTCCAAGTCTAGATTGGTCACTACAATAGATCCTTACAAAGGTGGATTGAATATTGAGAGAAACTTGTTGTGACCATGCCATATAAAAATTATTTATAGGTTCAAATGACATCTTAGAAGATGGTTCATGAAAAGGAAAAGAGGCTTGTTTTGTAAACATAATATTTTCCCTTAGGTAGATTTCAGCAGGGTAAATGTTATACTTGAGTCTTTGGGAGGTATATGCATGATGATTGACAATATGATGTCCTGGAAGACCTCTCCCTTAAATTTATAACAAATCTTCTACAAAATTATTAATTCTATTTAACATGTGTTTTCTTAAGTAATATAAGAGATTTTTGAAACCATTATAGAACCTCTGATAGTAATTTACAAATAAATTTTGAATATATATTTTCTTGGAACAACCAATGATCAGCTTATTCAGAACTAGAAATTGGTTTTCTGAAAAACATGCAAGGCCATCAACATTAAAAATATCCTTTCATTTTATAGATAATTTATGGTTCTATGGTTTAAGAAATACCTCACATATTATTCTTATTATTCTTTATAGGATTATAGATTTAAAATACTTATAACCAATTGATGAAAATCCTAAAATTATTTTCTAAAAATAGATTTTTTTTCTCAGGATCCAACCATTCTTTGAAATATAGTAATAACAAAACTTGAATCCTTTTAAACTTGATCTGAAAGAACATAAATTTCTAGTACCTTTTCCTTTAGAAAGGAGCTGATTCCCATTCCACATTGATCAATATATATAAGAGTACTCTATATCAAAGTAGGAAACATTCTTACTTGGGAAATAAAATATCTTTGGAGATCACTAAAAATTTATTTAGAGAGAAGTTCACATTTCATTGAAGTGATCGTATAATTCATTGTGTCTTTTTCTAGATACATTCCTTCTAATCTTGAAAGTACATCCACATAATTTGTGGATTTACTAGTAGGATCTGTTGAAATTTTTTCCAATAGGTACTTATCAGGATCTAATAACAACCCTTACTCTTCTTGTCCTTTAATCAAGAGTCTAATTATCAATAATATACCTTATATCAATAATTTTACTAGCCTTGATGTAGAAATAGGTACAATTGCAAGAGACTTAGTAAAAAAATCACTAGAAATTTACATTTGGGATGAACCCCCCAGAGTTGAAGTGGGATCTACCTCAATTTATTATTCAGAACTTATAGGAAAAAGATTATTTTGAGATTAATTCCTATAAAAACAAGTTATCCTTATGATATTTGAACTTAAGAAGTTATTCCATGACAAAGACTGTAAAAAAACTAGACATGAATAAACTGTAAAGAAATATTGAAGCACATAATTATAAGAATAAAATGATAGTATATGAATATAAATCCTAAGAATATGATGATATTCCATGAAAAACTCCATATTATATTCAATTTAAACTAATATTCTTGAAATTGAAGCACTATAGCTGTGTATAAGATCTTTTCTATGTACAAGAGTTTATTGTTACCATTATCAAGGTATTCATATGTATGTGTATATCTTTGTGTACATGAATCTATGCACGATTACTCTCTATATGTCCATGCATTAGAACAATTTCTCTATTTAAATCTCATGTTTTATTTTGAACATAAGCATACAATATAATCCCAATGGTCAAGTTTATAATCGGTTGAATCTTTTAAAGACATGTTATTAATGGCATGCACTCATTCTATCCAAATATTGAATAAGATTATACAATGGTGATATATATAATATTATTCTTCAGATCTTTCCATTATTTAAAAAATGACACATTATAAAAATTGATTATTCCTTAAATAGACAAATCTTTTTATGATATTCTTGAAACCATAAAATTTATTATCAATAGAGTAATCCAAATATTCTAATAATTACTAGTTCCTCATAATTGATAAAACTATTCTCTTAAGATAAATTTTCAAAAGTATTTATATAATAAAATTGATTTTTGACTTATGCTATGAATAAGATAAAATAAATTCAATATTGTGTATGATAAATCTTCTAAATTAGGTAAATATGTTAATTAAGTTTGATACTTAACTTTGAAAACTTATTCTGGAACTCAAAAAAATAATCCTTTTAAAATATCCTTTTTGTAAGATAAATAATTTTCATAACTATAATCTAAATAAAATATATGAAATTGAACATACAGTAGTTCAACCATTCTCTTAATATGATATTATATTACATAGTAAGATAAACATTTAACATGGAGTTTTTTTTATTCTAATAGGATAGAAAATAATCTCTCAAAACATTTATTCCCATAAGTTAAAATACTTCCATTGACTGTATAATTTAATTGGCATAAGTTAATCACTTATACTAAGCCTAAGAAAAATTCCTTATGACAAAATATCACCTAAAACACTTAAAATAAAAGCCTTAGAATAAAAATAAGGATTTTTAAAATCATCTCAACACAGAAAAATTGAGATACATTTGAACAACATAAGTCTATCCAACACATGATTCTATATAAAAGTGAGTTATCTTACCTTAAAAATAGAATATAAAATAATGACTATATACAAACCAAGATTCATACATAGGGGATGAGTATATAAACTCTATAGGTAATCCCCCAAATACATCCCACAGATTCCAGTTAAATAAGAACTAGTTATCTCAAATTTTATATAAAATATGAGATTGAATATATATCATAAACAACATAAGAGAAGTATATATTTTTCTCACACAAATTTTTTCCCATTTTTTAAATATATTATTTCAACAAAATAACCCATACCCTAACTCCAGACACAAGCCATGTACACACAAACACCCATGCAATGAACCAAAACCTTCTGTATGAAAACTTTTCCATGCATCAAATTCATTACTCACCATGCGGGATTCCTAAAATATATCCAAACAAATTAGAGGAACATCATTAATAAAATCCAAGCCTTCAACTAGTAGAGTAACCTAATGTGCAATAATTTTAGAATGATAAATAATTCCAAATTAGCATGGCCCCAACCCTATACATCATGAACACACAAATCGACCTATCATTTCAAAAGTAATTTTCTAAAAACATTCTATATAAACATGAGTTACACACACACACCCACATAAATTTCATATCAAAACCATGTTATGAATTTGATTATTTATCAATATGTTGTGGGAACTACCCAAAACCTTTTATTTAAAACCTACACAAAATAAATATATGACTCAAAAGATGATTTTTCCAAGATTGTTAAAAAAAAAAAATTCCATAAAATAAGAATTAAAATATTAAAATAACAAAACTTATAAGTTATTGGAATAGGTAGAGAGAGTGTTAATCCACGAAACAAAATAATTATCATCCAAAAATATCCAAAAGATGAATATATAGAAAGAAATAATCTCTCAAAGTTTCCTCCTAAAATATTTTGGTTTAAGAGCCCTAGGAGGAGATAAAAAATATAGTTTTTAAGAAATTAATTAGCACACAAAATAATATAGTTAAACCCCTAAAAATTTATGCATGATTTTAAATTAAAGTCATGAAACTCCTCCCTAAAAACTAAATTCCATTTCTGTAATTTAAAATTGGTTTGATTGCCACCACAACTTGGGCAATGGTGTGGTAGATCCACAAAATATGTTTCACTCCACCACACCAAACTCCACACAATAATTAATCCTCCCCCATTGTTTTCTCCATTAATACATAAAATTATCTCACCTGCAATCATAACAACACCATTCCCAACTTCTTACCATTTTATCCATCCTTTTTTTATAAGTTAACATCCTTAAAAAACACTCACTACAATGATATAGTGAACCTGTGTGCACCATTTCCTACTCATCCACTTAGATCAGCTTCCCCCAACATAGGTACACCACACCCAATCCCCTGACCAGGTTATAATTCCCATTTACAATAGGTATATCCCACTAATAACCACACACACTAAAATAGTGATATCCAAGGCATGATGTCATCGTAAATAAACGACTAACTCACTATACACACTACACTAAATTTTTCTGGACCACAATCATAATCACAATCACTTCCATGATTTGGTGAATCATATAAAACCAAAAATTCATTCTCTAATTATGGTCCTCTATAGAGCTTTACTTGAAAAAAAAGAATCCCCATTACATAAAAATACACAATAAAAGACAGAAATAACACAAATAGTTGGTGTCATTAGTAGATCCATCTATAAAAGAATAAAAAAATACTAAACTAATATATGTTACAATGAAAATAAATTATAGTTACAAAATTTACTATGGTTATATATATTTACCTAAGGTAGGATGATTAGTACGGTCTGATGGATCCCTAGGTTATGAAGAATTCATAACTAGTGCGGTTCCAGTGGTTCCAATTTATGATCACAATGATCAATATTACCAATATAATCAGAATATTCTAGAGAAGAATTTGAAGGTGAATTACAAAAATATTAGAGATAATGGAGAAGTAGGAAATAATAGAGGAATAGAAGGAAATAAAAAAGGATAATTCATATGAGGAGAGTGATCTATCATTAGATACATAAATGGTAGATAATAATCATTATCAAATACATAAACTATAGATAAGAATCGTGATCAGATGAAATTTGTAAAAAAATTGGTATTTTAGATATCCTTTGTTCCTCTAAGGGATCCTCATAATGATGAAAAATTAAAGGTGGTAAAGCTGGTGAAGGTTCTAGGCATGATAGTGTGTAAAGTGTGTTGTGAGTAACTATAGTACGACCCCTTTAATTTTTCTAGCTATTCCTCACTCTTAATAGTTTGGTTGGAGAACAATTGTATCCTAGATGGTGGTTCTTGATTAAAATTTAAAAATGATTAATGATGTGACATTATACATTTTATAATTCACACACACACACCCACACACACACATATATATATATATATATTTGAAATAATATACTCACAATGGGAACAAGAAGATGACTTCCCAACTCTTTAATGTGTTGATAATTTTTAAACATGATGTTCCTATGTATCTCTTTAATATTTTTAATTTCATGAATTGAAAAATAAATATATATTTAGTTAGAAATTTATTATTGATGGTTATTTTAAACAAGATGTAAAAGGAGACATGACCTAATTAAGGCACACTGATTATTAATCCAAACAAGGTATATGTAGTTTCATAACATTATCAAGTTATATATAGTTGAAAAGTAAAAAATTTGAGTCATAAAAAACCAAAACATACTAATTTTCTTAATAATAATGGGTACAATATGGTCTTATTAATATATATTTCATTTAGTCTAATTCAGATTGATTTAGGATGATTCAATTTAGATTAGTTTAGGTTGGTTCATTTCTCTTTGATTTATCCTTGCATTTTTTTGGTTTAGGTTGGATATGTTTAATATGGGATGGATAAGTTTATGTGAGATTAGGTTTATTTGGTTCATATTTATTTGATTCAATTTCATTGGGATTATAATTTTATGGGTTAGATAGTTTTATTTGTTCTTGGATTATATCATTTATATACTATTTATACATTTTTTGAATGTGTTTTTTTTCTTCCATTAATTGTATTTGTTTATGTATGTTGAGTGTCTCCTATCTTTTTTTTATATTTTTTTATCATTTATCTATTATTTAGGTATTTGTTTATATATTTTCTCTTTATGTATTTGATTATATATTTTCCTTTTCTTATTATTAATTACATTGTGTTTTATTTTTCTTATTTCAGTTTATTTGGGTTAATTCATCAGGTCATTTTAAATGATTTTGTTCATTTTGGTTATTTAGTCAGGTCACTTGGTTATTTTTTTGGATATTTGGTTCTTTTTTGTGTTAGGTTGTTTGGATATTTTTTTCATTCTGTTATTTTATTCATTTGGTTTATTTTATTCATTTTTTATATGTACAACCACTCCTAATATTTATAGAATATTGGTATACATGTTTAAATTTATTAATATTAGTTCTAGTAATGTTTAAATATATTTTAGGTGTTCTTCTTGAATTCTGTTTATATTTTACATGTATTCTATTTTTGCAGTGTACATGAAAACTATTTTATAGAAGGTTTTCATAAATAGGACTTCTAATAAAATAAAAATAAACTTTTATTTAGATTATTAGATTTTAAAATTGGTTCACTACCATGATTTATCAAAATTATTATAGGAAAACTAAATTTCAAACATTGTTTAGCCTTATAATGTTGTGCACAAGGACCATTAAATTTAATTCAGTGGAACCAATTATTATAGAAAATATATATAAAGATTAAGTTCAAATATGTTAAATGGGTTTCACAGGAATTACACCCACCTATAAAAGTGAAATTTGGATCACATTAACTTAAATGAAATTCAAATATACAATCTAATAATTTAGTATTTCATATAATAAGACTGAAAAATTCAGCTTTCTAAACCATATTTTGGAATTGAAATACAAGAACTTACACGACATAACATGAATAAAATTAAACAAGTCCAAAATATGAATGGAAAATAACACCATATATAATGTGTTAACAATATAGTTAAGACATTGTATCCCCCAAAATGTGTATACAATCAAAATTCAAACAAAAATAATTCACTGATAAATAAATTTAAAACATCAAATACAACATACTATTTTAGTACTTAGTGTATTTCAATTTCCTGAACAAAATATAGCTTAAATAAAATAAGTATCAATTGCGAGTTCCATCACTGTATTTTTATTGAAAAAAAATTCAACCATTCTAGTTTAGTGATTACATTTATAATTTTTTATATATTCCAAATATTAGATAAAATTAAAATAGTTTAATGATCTCATTTGAGAATCAGATATAAAAAAATAAAGAAAATAGGGTTTAGTATAGATGCATTATGAAATTTATTCTTGAGAATTAAATATTACAACATGTATGAATGTAATTATAAAACTGGTTCAAGATATACTTAATAGTAGTAAAGAAACTATAAAAATAATAGAGGTTTGATACTGTAAGAATAAATATACAGTGTTGAAATAAAATAAATTAAAGCATAGTTATGATTTTTTTTATTCAAATGAAACCGACTAAGTGGAATTTGTTATTATTAAGTAATAGAAAACATAATTCAAGATAACTGTTATAGGATTAGGTTATAATTGTGAAATTAGCTTACTATCAAAGGGAAACTCTACCACCATTAATTTATTACTACACCATCATGTGAAGATATTGTAAAAAAACACAAAGTGGTATATATAATAACTATTATGAAAATGTGAAAATTCTTTAAGGAATATACAATGGTGATGGGTTTTTCAACATTAACTAGGATTTATATTAAAATAAATAATAAAGAAAATTTTAAAATACTTTTGTTATATTCATTGCATATATATTTGAAATAATTTCAAGTGGATGTAAATTGTGTTATTTAAATGGTTATATTATAGAGAGATTTTTAAAAAAATAAATTACTTATTTTGAATATAAAACTAATCTAGTCAAATGAAACCAAAATAAAAAAACTAAACCAACAATACCATTCCAAAATTAAACAAACATGAAAAAATTAAAACCTTACCATGAAAAATAAAATAAAATAAAATAAAATAATTTATATAGTATAAACCTAAAGTACCCAAGTGAGGAAAAATTGAATGAATAGAAACCACATATGGTTACTTCTATATATTACCCACTAGTAATTTAGGTTTAAAATAAACTTTGGAAATTTTATTATTTGAGTCATCACATGAAATATATTGATGAATACTAATAGGGACAACTATGGTGTCAATTTAATCCCCATACACATAAAAAATGTGTCTGGTCATCACTTCAATAATGGGAATAAATATTGTCTTTAGATTATATTTTATATAAAACACTTGTTTCACCATTAATAAAAAAATATTTGGCTCACTGGTAGCCATAAAAAGAGTCATGTGAATAATATTAGATCGATATTCATCAATAAATGTTCCCTATTTTGTCATTGAACAAATCCAATTTCATTTCTTTATAGATAATCAACCATGGGAGTAATAATCCAATATTAATATTTTCTCATTATCTACATAATAAGACACATTTTCCTATCAAGTACAACTGTCTAATGCACTATAATAATACTTTATCATTATAGTTAATAAAACACCATCATGTTATGTTCTCAGGTTCACTGCTCAATTAGTTATAAATTTGTGCCAATTGATAACTAATTATTTGCATTCACAAACAAAATTATTGGAACAAAAAGACAGAACACTAATTTATTGAGGAAAGAGTGAAACAATAACTCAATACCTAAAATATATATTAAAATAAACATTAAATGTATAAATATTAATTGTTTTATATAATTAATGGTCATATCTCTATTTTCCACCAAGAAAGAAACTCTTTTCCATGAAAAGTATCTCTCCATATCTAGGGAAACATATGATGATTTATAGTTATAATTTATTTATATACAATATATAAAAATAATAATAAATTTTTATGATATATGTATAAATATATATTATTAGGTAATATATACATGTTCAAATTACTTACTTGATGTAGTCATAAAACAAATAATAGTAAAATAATATTTTGTGATGTGTTTTACCCCTAAACCCTAACCACCATATCTGACATGGGGTGCCACATGACCTCATCTGTTCCTTAACATGCTCAAAAGGTTTTCAATTAGTGGTGAGGGACTACGAAATAATATGGGGAGACTATTCCCTCAGTACTAGGTAAAATAAGAGTATGAATAAGAAAGCAATAAATAATAATCAGAAAATGATAAATACGTAAATAATCATCAGAGTACTAGTATAAAAAATGAACACCAACCCATAAAGTATCAATATGAAATGTTATATAAGTAAACAAAACTAAACTAAAAGATACAAATATGGGTTAAATATAGTAATTTAAACCAAAAAAAATCTATCCTGAGTTCCATGCAGTAACATCCACATCCTCTTGCTAACCTTGTCAACCATCCACCATCGGGCCATTAACATTTTTTGGATCCCTGACCATGAAATCCATAAGCATACTAAAATTCCTGGGTAGGATGTCAGTACAAGACTTAGTAGGACACCGCCAACAGACCTTAACATACATGAATAAGGTAAACAAGTGAATTCCATGAAAGTAAATTGGGTACATGTAAACCTTAAGTATTCCATACGAGTAAAAAACACATGCTATTTCCCGAGAGAAAAACTATTTATGATTCAAAACTATAATGGAAGGAAGTTGGAACATATTCTCAACACATCTCCTTCGATGGGATAACGCAAAAATATGTGTGACACATACTGCTAGTTGGGATATCCCAAGTGCCTGATGACCAATGTATGAAAGATCCATCTCGAGGGATAGTATAACAGGATCAACCTACATGGTCAACTACATATGATAGTAAAAAACACATATGATATAGGATACCAATGATATATAAAAATCATGTCTTATTAAGTAAGAATATTAATTAATAATAATCCAAATGTGAGAAAAACATCAAGAATATATCTTGATATGTCTATACACACACACACACACACCTCATATAATCAATCATCACACATTGGTATCACTAGGTTATTCACACATACCAAAAAACATTCTAAGAACGCATAGATAAATATACACTAAAGCCAAGGGCTCCCTACCTTAGGTGTAATGATGATCAATTATAATGGTCATTGTGAAAGTCTAAAATCACCACTAAATCCTAGAAAAAAATAAAAAAATTAAATGATATATATTATTAGGATAAAGTATGATAATGATACACACCATAAAGGTATGTCAAGTTCACACATATTTGAGATGGTCAGTTGTTGATAATGATCATTGTCCAATGGTTTCTTAGACATAAAATCCCACAATCTGAGTGTTGATTATATGAACAATCAATAAAATGCTCATTATATCACATCAATAAACCTATAAAAAATGAAAAAAATCAAGTATCTACTAATTTTTGATTAAGGAAATAATAATTCAATTGTTCTAGAATGAAGAAGAACTCACCAGATGAAGAATGCATGATCAATTGATAATTTGAGCATTGAACGGAGGTGTTGGAAGGTGAGAGGAGAGATCCAAAATCAGTAGAGAGGGTTTCTAGGTTTTTGGGTGTTTAATGGGGAATTATAGAATAAGTAAAGGTTATTGGAGGGTTTATTTTTATGAAATTACCTATATATATGGCATACCGACTAAGATCCATGAAAATCCACCAGTGAGCCGGTTGCCTCCACCAGTAGGCCGATAGACATTTGGAAGACCCGGTTATACCCAGATCCACATCAACTAGCCGATGGGAATTGTAATATTCTGAATATTCCCATTGACTCCACCATCGGGTCAGTGGATCCCACTGGATGGATGGTGGAGCCCACTTACAACATGGTGGATATGTTTTAACTTTTCAAGCTGTAACAAGCCTCCCAAGCATGGACCCTTTTCCAAAATCATCCCCCCAAACACCACTAATCAACCTTATTTCATTTTAAAACATATTGAAAAATATTTTTTTAAATTCCTTCCTTAAAATAGATGATCCACAAATAACACCCTCTTATGACTTGCCATCCTCGAGATGTATCCCCATAGGTTTTCTAAAACAATTCAAGATACTATGTTATAATTCCTACTTACCACTCCCATATCACTTCTTGAATATTCCCATGATGCTATAAAACCTAAACAAGAGGATTGGTATTTACTATCAATACTATATTTCTTTGGTCCACTATCCAAAGTGGTCATTCCACCAAAGGGGAATCCTTATTTAGCTCAATATCCTTATAGTCAACTAGATGTGGAGGATCAGGTTCATACATCTAAAGACAAGATAGATGGAACAGATTTTACATACGCTGATACTATCAAAAAAGGTCCAACTGATAGTCCACCATCCATATTAATTCAATAATTTCAAATGACCCAAAATACCATATCACTAAATTTACATTCATCCTAAAAAACTTATGGACTAACAAAGAGGAATCCCTCTAGAATACCTTTTCACCCACAACATATTCCATATAGTTTCTCTTTTTGTAAGAATTCTAATTATTCCTATTCTAAGCTGTGACCATCTATTTATGAATCAACTGCACCTGTTTTGAGGTCTCTATTACCATAATAAGCCCAAAAGACGAAGATTCACCTACCTTGTTCTAGAACAATGGTGAATATAAGGCCAAACATAGAGAGACTCAAATGGAGGTATATGA
This sequence comes from Viscum album, assembly GCA_963277665.1. Taxonomy (NCBI): domain Eukaryota; kingdom Viridiplantae; phylum Streptophyta; class Magnoliopsida; order Santalales; family Viscaceae; genus Viscum; species Viscum album. The sequence continues at coordinate 326,161,112 of OY728127.1, forward strand.
ATCATGGTTTGGAATCTACTCTTGTAAGAGAACTCTACTAGAGACAGGTGACCATTCTAAGAACCTCCAAAATATAGAATACATGATTGAATCATATCCTCTAAATTATAAATCATTTTCTTTGAATTCCCATTAATATGAGTATGAATAGGTGTAATCAACATCATCTTAGAATATATCACTTTCTATTATCCTTGAAAAAACTGTGACGTAAACCGGGAATCCCTGTCAGATACCATGCTCAATGGAACTCCCTCAAGTCACACATTATATCAAATATAGAGTGTTCCTAACACATCCAATGACTTCATCTCTCAAATTGGTATGATGTGATCCACATTGCTAAACTGATCCACTACCACCCAAATAGAATACCGACCATTCAGGGTCTTCAAAAACCCCATAGTGATGTTTTTCTTCACCTCATCCGCCTTCCATTCAGGTACTAGAAGTTAATGGGGAAGACATCTAGGTCTCTGATTCTCAAAATTGATTCTATAAAATGTCATATAATTGGAGATAAATCCTATAATGTATTTCATTATGTTGGGACACTAGAATTGCGTCTTAATATCACGAGGCATCTTGGTTGATCTTGGGCGTACTGCCCATTGTGAAGTATGAGAGGATCCCATCAGCTACTCTCTCATGGAAGGTGACCCCATCACCCTAACATGATACAAAATAACTCCAAATATATTTATATCCCAAAACGTTAATGAACCATTTTCTACCACCCTATCATGCATTGAAACACACTCTATATCAAGTTCCTAACTAGACATCACTCATTCCACCAATGAGGATGTGATCAATAAGGATATAAAAATCACCTTCCCTAGATACTTAGTTATTCCCACCATCTAATCATCTAAAAAGTTCATGATCTCCCATATATTATCTTACATTCACTAGAAAACCTCCAACATTTTCTTAATAATTTAATTTTCAATTATGTTTCCATTCACAAGAGTATACTCCATCTCAATGTTGAATGTCTTTGAGTACTCTACCAAATGAAATTGATGAAGATTAAAGTTACATAGGGAGGAGAGATAACATAGAATATTATTTCCATTATACATGAAAAATATCTCACTGATTATGTACTGTTACTATCATTACAATACATGAACCACAACTTCCCAATCTAAGTCATGGGTATGGTAGTTACACTCTTGGGGTCATATATGAAGAGAATCATAAGCAACTAACCCATAAAATTTCCTTAGAACAACTCCCAAACTAATGTAAAACACATGGTAATACAATGGATACAAAAATATGGGGTTATGATAAATTAGGATTGGATCTAATATTAACTAATTATTTAGCTCTAAGATTACATTTTTTACATGAATCATTCCATTCAAAGTTGACTTCCTTCTTGGTTAGCATGGTCATGGGAACTGATAGGTGGGAAATGGACTGAATGAACCTCCTATAATACCCATTAAACGTAAGGAAACATTTATTATTGAACACATTCCTTGTTCATTCCCAATATGTATCTACCTTAACCTTTTTGAGATCAATTGATATTCCTATTTAAGGAACCATGTGCCCAAGAAAGAAAACCTCCTTATCCAAAATTATCACTTTGAGTACTTGGAATAAAGATGATGTGCCTAAATTGTGATAAATATTATATCTAGGTTTAAATCATAATATTCTTATGTCTTTTAATATATTATGAAATCATCAACAAAGACAATGATTAAGGAATCCAAATATGGGTTAAAGACCTTATTCAATAGGGCTATGAACACTTTTGGATAATTCATTAGTCTAAATGGAATAATGAGATACTAATATAACTTCTACATGATCCTAAACTATATATTGGAAAATTATTCATCTTTTACCCTAATATGATGGTATAAAAAATATAGACTAATCTTAGACAACCATTGGGCTCCCATCAATTGATCAAAAAAGTCATCATTTCTTAGTAATGGGTAGCTATTCTTTATGATGATATGATTCATCTTCCAATAAACTATACAAACTCAATAGATACCATCCACAATCTTGGAGAACAACACTGGAGAAACCTATGTGTAAGTGCTCAGTCTGATGAATCCTTTAGTCCCAAGATCATCTAGATTCACCTTGATTTCTTTCAACTAATATTGTGCCATACGATAAAGTGTAATCGATACGGGTCATGAACTGGGCACAATGTTGATCTCAAAATCAACTAACATGTGTATAAGAAACAATTTGAAATCCTCCAGAAAGAAATATTGGTAAATGTATACCACCAGAGGGAATGATGATGGTGTCCTCACTTGATCCACTATAAGTATCATACCGGCCAACTTCATTAAAAGGAATTCTCTATAATAAGGTTTTGTTCACATTCTACCTATCTTGACATCACATTCATCTAAAATCACAACCATTCCCCCTTAAGAGATGAAAAGTTTACTAATATCTGTTAAAAATCAATGTGTGTGGTATTTGGTCAACTAGTGAATGATAAAGATCCTGTCAAAACATGTTATCTCTAAAATCATGAATTTTTATACATGATCGAATATAAAAACCACAATTAGATTGTCTGGATAGATATTAATATGATTTAATTTCATTATAAAAGGTGTGTAGATATACAAAAGATCAAAAGATAATTTAACTAGAAAATACAACCTTGAATGTACTTAAGTCGATATGAACAAATGATATTCATCTATTTCAAACAACGAAATAGATGGATTAGAAGAAATCCAGACCATACCTCACACTATGTAAGGACCCTATATATAATCTTACAAATCCTAATCAAACACATAATATTTTCCATCCATCATTCCATGAATCCTTAGAGACTCACGATTCACCTGATTTATTAACCCATGTTGGGTCTGGACCTACTTCCGGGGTGCTACACCAACCCATTCTATATGAATCCTTGAATCCATATCGTACAAATGATTTAGATTCCATATATTTAAACATCGAAATAATTATTTAGATATTAGGTATTGTATTTGAGGTAGAGTATCCTTCTATAAATATTATAGCAACAAGAAGGGTCATCTCCCATATAGGGAGTTGAGTAACCTCTACTCTACTCTGACCAATGACCACCACCCAGGAATCCATCCTTAAACATTATCTTATGATTCTAAAAATAATAAACTATAACTAAACTTGATAAATTACCTTTCATCCCACTAGAATCTGTATGAATACCTATAGCTTTGTATTCCTAAAATACCTTCTCGATCATCAGGGCCTTACGAAGTACTATAACATAGTTAATCAGATAAAAGTTCCTAAACTATCACTTTAGCTCTAGAAAAATCCTGATCTTGAAAATTCTATCTTTTTTCACCTCATTCCCTACATGAATATGGGAAAATATAATCATCTCTATAAAGCATTCTAGATATGAAAGCACTATCATAGTCTCTTTTTAGAACTCAATAAACTCCAATTAATGGACTAGTTTTAGTTAATCTAGAAAGAAATCCTTGAAGAAGATATCCTTGATTGTTTCCCCAGTTATCCATTCCTGTCTAATAGCCTCTAACATGACACCCCTCTATCACCTAGTTACACCACGAAGGATAAAGGATACATGACTGACCATCCCATCCTATAGAGTCTCTAAAAGTTCAAAAATCCTATCAATGATCTGTACCTAGTACTCTTCCTCTTGAGGGGCTCCCATACCCTTTAAGGACAAGAGATTCTAGAGCTTGAAGTCATGAGGATTATTTTCCATCATTGGCCCGCCCTTATGGGATTCTCCACCCTAAAAATTCTTTTTTCAAAAGAGTCTCAACTTAATCCTTTCTATAGCTTGGTCCATTGGAGAATCCAAGGGAATATTCTTGGTTGCATACTCTTAAAAATAGGTGGTGAAACTTATTGTGCAAGATTTCTATCAGGATATATGTCTAGAAATACCAAAACAATACTTAGAGAAATCGAATGACTTAAATAAGGAAACTGATTACAAAATATAGGTACACACAAGGGTTCACATCATGGTTCAATACAGGTTTCTACCCACAAGAACAAGTAACAACCCCTAATCACTACCCAAAACCCAAACCAAGCCTCTTGTACCAACACATTAGTTATATCCACATATATACACTTAATTATAGAATATATCAAGATCAAATAAAATAATGAAAGAAATAATGAATCCAATAACATATCAGAATTTCAAAAGGCATTTAATTATTTATTCTCTATCTAATGAAAAAAAGTATATAGTATGTGATCCTAGAGTCCTAAGATGATGCATGAATGGACAGAAAATATTATAAATAAATTCACAACATCTTCTAGGTCACCCAAGATAGATTTAATCCGTTGTAAAATCATATATATAGAACACCAGTTACAAATTTATGGAAACTCAGAGTTCTACTCTACAGTGCTTGCGAAACCCAGACATAGTTCCCATTCCCTAGTAAAAACTGTCATAACTCCAGTATACCCTATCCCAAATCATGTTAAGGGAAAAAATATGTTTTTTAACTTGGAGATCTGATACAATTTTGTAGCACCCCAACCTAAAACATCAATTCTAATCTAGGGTGCCACATGACCACATGCATGCCTCCCCATATGAAATAGGGTTATGAATTGTGATGAATTACCTCCAAAAAACATAGTGATACTATTACCATGAAAAAAAAGGTAATATCATAGTATAAATAAGTAATAAATAACAAATAATTTTAAAATTATGAATAAATAAATAATAATCAGAGTATCAACATAAACAATGAATACCATCCCATGCGGTATCATTATGGAATGAAATATATATAAACCAAACTATATAAAATGATTCAAATATGGGGTAAAACTATAAAATAAAATATGTCGTATAAATCCATCCTAAAATCCATATAATAAATTCCTAATTCTCTTGCTAACCTTCTCATTTTCTACCACATGTTCATTTCAATTCATTTCATCCATGAACATGAAATGTAAAAGTGCACCGAAATTCCTGAGTAGGGTGCGAGTACGAGTCTCAGCATGACACCACCAATGACCCTTAAAATAAGTTCATAAGGTAAATAGGTTCATTACATTAATGTTAAAAAGGTACAAATAAATATTAAGTATATCATACAATCAAAAAACACATTTCATGTTTTTATAGAGAAAATTTACCTACATCAGAACCATTCTAGAAGGAATATCAAACATCCTCAAGAAAAATACCCCTAAATAGAATAAACCAAAAAAACATGTGACACATCCCATTAGTTGGGAATTCCTAAGTATATTTTGAACAATGTATGACACATCCCTCTTAGGGGATAATATAATAGGATCAACTTTCTTTCTCAACTGAAGTTGATATAATAAATAATAGATATGAAACAAGATACCAATGATAGATCAAAATAATGTAATATCAACCCAAAATAATAAGCCATAAAAATCCAAATATGAGAAAAAGATAAATAATAGGTATCAATAGGGATACATATGCACAAATCATATGATAAAGTATAAAACAGATATCTCACTGGGATACAAATTCATTCCAACAATCATGTGAAGAACCGATAAAAAATATATTCTAAAGTCAAGGGCTTCCTACCTTAGGTGAAATGATAATTTGTGGAAGGTTTTTTCATCCAACACCAAAAGAACCACTAAATCCTTGAACCAACCCCGAATCAACATGATTTATATTAATAGGATCAATATTAAGAATAAACCACACCATAATGTTAGGTAAAGAACAAAAACACCTGAGATGATTCACTACTAACAACATCCTTTTTCCAAAGGCTACATTGATGGAAATTCCCTCAATATGGGTTCCAATTCTTTCACTGATCAATATACCCCTCATTAGATACCATAAAATCCCATTATATATGATCAATAAATCAAGGATCTAATCAAATATCATTGATTAAAAGAGAAGGGAATTCATCTATAATTAAGAAGAACTCACTAGATGAATAACACATGATCGATTTATTACTCAATAATTGAATAGAGGTGTTGGTATGGGATAGGAGCACTCCAAAATCATCGAAGAGGGTACCTAGGGTGTTGATAGTTGAATGGGTCCTGAGAGAATATTCAAATGTGAGTAGTGGGTTCATTTAAAAAATGCCTATAAACCCAAAACCCCCATTAGGCTCTGTCGAATGTCACCAGTGAGATGGAGGTCACCACTGGATGGATGATGGATTCTGGTAAAACTCAGTTCTGAATAGGAGCCCCACCAACTAGTTGGTGAGATTTTTAGCATTTATCATATTCCAGCAAACTCCACTAGTGAGATGCTGAAGATGATATTGTTTTTTAAGATATAACAAGCCCCCTGACTTGGGCCCATTTTGAAATCTGGCCTCTTGGACATCTCTAACCATCTGCAGATAACTTTAAAATAGTTAATAAACTATATAAAAGTCAAAAATAGTAATACTTTAAAATATAAGTGTCGCATTTTTCCATCTCCCACACTTCATGGATCTTTCTATCAAATGAATATAGTCAATAAATTCCCCTATTTTGGGATATGAAGGACATGTAAGCTTAATTTACTCATACTACTGATATTCATTTCCCATTTATAGTTATATCTCATGATCACATTAGTCAAATACATTGGGTATAAATATACTAAGTCTTGAGCTAGAGAATCTCTCATAATATAAACTTTGAGATAATTCCTTATAATGACATAAGAATTAATTGTGTACATATTTATTTTGTCTGGATGCATCCAATGAAAATCAATAGGTCCCCCAAGAAGTATTTTGTTTACAAGATGAATATTTAGATGCAACATGGAAGGGAAAAATGAAATAGAAATTTTTTCCTTAAATAAAAAAAATTAATGGTTCATCTTTTTACATTTTTATCAAGAAATACTTAGACAATCTCTTAGAAAAAATATCTTTATAAAAATGGGACAATCAAATCAGAATCAACCTTAATTATTTAACATTAAATAAAATATTTATTTTAGAACCAATTCATGAAGAAGTGTGTGATATTCATGAGTTTCTAGAGATTTATGTTTTATATATATTATGTTAAACCATTTTTATATATTTCATGAATATCTCTCCAGAACCTTGAAACTCTCTAGTTTTTCTAGAAATTTATTTTTCTTTGAATGTGTCATCACATAAGATGTAAACAAAACAATCTAGTTATTTTCACTAATACATGATGGATGTAGTTTTGGTCTAATAACATAATAAAAAAATTAACACATAGATCATAAATTATCATTGGTCTTCCCTTTAAAGTTTAGAAAGATAGAAAGAAATATATCAAATGTATTTTTCTCATTGTGCATTGCAACTAAACAATGAAGTAAAAAAATAGTTGATAGATATAGTAAATCATAGAGGATAATTTTATTATTCCAATTATAATTGAATTAAATGTAAACATTTTTCCTATTTTTAAATTTCTTACGGACTTTCCTAAATTAAAAATTTACATCTTTAAATATATTAATCACATTAGTTATAAATATACACTAAGGTTTATTTTCAGCCTCAATGGTATTTTAAAACCATTAATGATTTTTACAGATTGATGATCCATTGGTAATAATAATTGATGTCCCATGAGACTGAAACTATGATAATATTTTAGACTTTTATATTGTTTATTATTTATATAAATAGTTTAGGATGGTTTAACAGTCATGGTCCATCGATACATCTTTTTATAAGTTGGAAAATCATTTATCATCCATATATGGGAACCAAATATAAGAAATATGTTATTCATGGAAGAAATTATGTGTACACACACCCACATTAAAAAGATTCATTAATTATTTTTTAAAAGGAAACAAGAACATATTTATATCATTTTCTGAATTAAGAAGTTCAAATTTGAGTATAGTTAGGAAAGCAAATGTTCTTTATACACATCTATGGTTGAAGGTTATAAATGTGAATGAAAATCATCTACATGATATGTTAAGTAATCATAAAAATATAGATTTAAAACATCACATTATAGACCCAATATGAAATCACACTCCTCAACTGAAAAATTATGATACTGTGCATCAAAAGCTTGCTATGATAATTCAACTACATGATTCACCAACTCAATTTTATCCTTAATTCAGTTAGCATAATTCCATTGAATATTTTTTGATATTTTATCATCTATGAAAGTTCTTTGGAGCCTAGTAATCAATTTGAAGTGTAAAACAACTTTATGGGGCAAAAAATATGATTTTCCATCAAGATTTTGTTTCCATTAAGATGAACCACATTCTTTACAATCATTTAGTCCCAATATCTACTCTCAAAATAATTTTTTTTCTTTTAGAAAAGTATTAATTTTATAAGTTGAAAATATAAGAAAATAAATTAACTTCCATTCCATATAATAATTTTAGGTAATATCTAAATCATAAGGAATTAATTAATCAATAATATAAGAATATAATATCTTCTAGTATTAGGTATTCCATATATGGTTTTACCATGATACCATTACATGAAAAATTATAGCATTGTAATTTTATCACATGTCTAATATACATGATTCCATGCACCATCCATAAATTTTTCACTCTCTCAACATCATCCTTATTAATACGAACATCATGCATACCTATACAATGGTATTCTTGAAATATGATACCTAATATAATAGTTTTTTGAAAGACAACTTTTTTATGTCCATTAATGTATTTTCAAATTTAAAAAGGTCTTCCAATTTTTTTTAACATGGTAAGAATGTATGTACTCTATATGAATAATTGTTGAATTTAAATTATAATAAAAAAATTCATTTTAAAGCATTTTTAAGATTCAATAATTATCTTAAATTAAGGTTTTATGCATTATGTTAATTTTTTTATTAATTTAAATATAGTGGAATATAATTACCAAAGTCTTGAACTTAATTAATCTTTTGAAAAAGTATTATGATTAAAAAATATTTTTATAACTGAATACATATGAATTTATCATATTAAATATTTTATAAACATGAACATTTCCTGACACAATAAGAAAACTCCTATCTATTCCACACAAGTGTTCGACAGTGTGCATTCATGAAACCAGAAACACCAAATGGATCCATTTCATATGACATGAGATGTTATGTGGAAATGATTTCCAATGGAAATTGGTCACTGGGTTTTTTTCTACCAATGATGCTTAGAAATGCACATATTCCATGATGTTGTGAGGTTAGGATCATCACCCTATTTTGAGGTGATTATTTCCTACCATTGAATTCTCTTATAGATTTGAGTAATGTTTCATCTATCTTTCCCGTATCCTATTGTAAAATAGTTTAACCCCATTCCAATAGTTAGTCATTATCATGTATCAACATGAAAATCTATACGTATCAAGGGTCCTCTATAAACCTGAATGTCCATATATATCTGAGTTTCTCCATCAATGGAACCATATATATGTATCATAAGATATCCCTTATTGGAACCATTTGAATGTACTTGAAGTTTTCCATCAATAGAACCATATATATGTATCATACGTTCTCTATATTGTTTCATTATTACATAGCGATGATTTTTTTAGGTTTATATGGTTTAAAGCTACATAACTAGGTACTCTAGAGTGTATCACCATCTAGATAAGTAATAGGTAATAAGAATTTTTGAATTGGACATATTAAATATTTTTCCTATATATAATTTTAAAAGTAATCAGAACCCATGTAGTTTTAGGATACTTAATGGGGGACATCAAAACTTTTAAGGTCACATGACAATGAATAACCTGTGTAGTTTAATATCATGAAGTAAACACTACTATGTGAAATATATATAGTTATACTCATTGTGGGACTTATTTATGAACAACTATTTTTGGTTTACCTTTAATGGAATATAGTCCAAGGATGATGGGTTGATCTGAAAAGGGTTGTGGCCCTGTAAGGATTGTTCCTAACAAGAATATTCCCCAATTAGGATGATGTTATGAGGAACCTAAGAGGAATATAACCATCTATGTGAGGTGGAGAATTTATCTAGGATATGAATAGACGACGATGAAGAGAAAAATTATGATGTTGGGATTTCGACTTAGTGCATCATCCTATGTATCCAATCAAAAATGAAATCAAATCCACATACTTTGAAGGAAAAAGTTTAAGGTTGTGTGGTAAGACTATACTATATATTTTATCTTCACTGAGTAAGGACATTATCATGAAATTTAACATCATGCAACTCGGACATAAGTCGCACTGTTTGACATCATGCTATAAATATTTCTATATTATGAATGGTATGAATATAAATAATTGAGAGGTGATTACATAGATGGGGGATTCTGTAATATAATTCATTGGGAATACGAACCATTGAATGAATGTCACATGGGAAATATAGAACTTTGTTAGGGTAAATATGTGGCTATTGGGGAATTCACCTAATAAGGATTCCCATGATAAAATATTTTTTGTTGCTTAAAGCTAAGGAGGAGGCCTATGCTGAGAATTTTTATAAGTATTACACCTACGGAGGATCCCATGATGAAAGATGTATTGGGGATTACACCTAGGGATGAGGCCTATGATGAAATATGTGATGGGTATTACACCTAACGAGGAGGCACATCATAAAAAAAATGAGGTGTTCTAGTGCAATAATAAACATATATATCTAAGACCACATAATATTTATTTATGTAAAAAACAATAGATAGTAAATGATCAAGTACATTTCAGAGTTAGATTTGGATGAGACATACACTGGAAGATGAATCCCATGACGAATCTACTCCCTCTCGGCTGATGGATGGGGTAGGGGATGTGGAAGGTAGGAGAGACAAGAAATCCTTTAGGATAGTATAGAGTCTTACTCTTGTAGGAATTCCATGATATGATTCATTAAGAATAAAAACCTTTAAAGGAATGAATAATTGGGAAGATGAATCATTGAGAAGGATAAGATGTGGTTTTTGAGGCTTGCACCTAAGGAGGAGGCCCATTATGGAAGATGTGATATGGAATACACTTAAAGAGGATTCCCATGTTGAGATATGTGTTAGGATTTACACTTAAGGAGGGAGAAAATGATTAAAGATGTTTTGGGGATTACACTTAAGGTGGAGGCCCATGATGAAAGATGTTTAGTGGATTACACCTAAAGGGGATTCCCATGATGAAAGATGTACCCAGTCTTACACCTAATCAGGAGGCCCATGATAAAAGATTTAAAGTGGATTACACTGAAAGAGTGGTCAAATGAATAAATATATAAATGTGAAATTTGAATGAACATTAAAAATACCTAATACCATGTGATTCATGATCATTGTGAGAAACATTATATATTTTTAGATTAAAAACATTACACAATCATAATTATATGGGATTCATACCTAAAGAGGAATCCCATGATGTATCTTCTGCTTATCTGCTAATAGACGAGGGATTGGAAATGGAATTTAGTAGGGATATGAATTCCTATAGGAAAGGTTGGGGGATTTCTCTAGTAGGGATTCCCTATTAAATCTATATCACTAGGAAGAGAATAAATTCGCCAATAGTCCAAGATATAATTCTCCAAGATTCTCCTGTTTGGGTCCTATGTTATCAAGGGAATCCAAAATCTTTATTCCCTATAGGTTTCTACATATCTGGGAGGATAATTCTAAGAAATCCTTTTGTTAAGGGAATCTATAATCGAAGGGGTGTGTACTAGTACATATTCCCAAATCATATACATTTGGTGGTATCAGAGCAGATATTAAGTTGTCCATTTCAAATTTTTGACCTTTTTGAAAGGATTCCATAGGGGTTATTTAGATTCTATGATAATGGGATATGGTGAATCCAAAATATATATGGGAAGAGAGCATTGATAAGGGATTAAAAAATACCCCAAAGAAATCAAATTTACCAATGGGGATTTTCAATGTGAAATTGCATGTCAAAAATGGCATCCCTAATTGAATTGGATCCTTTATAAAGATTTTATTAAGAGATTAATTCGTAAAGGACTCGTTAGGGAATTACATCATGAAGGCCCTTCTTTATAGAGGGTTTCCTTTATAGAGGATTTATTTGTTGTGAATTTTTTTGTTACTTATTTATTATTTTTTTGTTTCCCAATTACCCAAGGGTCTTATAAGGAATTCAATTTGAGTTTGATTTTTATAAATTTGGAAGGCCTTTGTCTTATGTTCTCCCCCTTTTCTCATCTCATATATTCTTTATATATACCAATGTCCAAGTCAATATCTCTCCTCAAATGGAGGTCCATACGACAGTTCATGAAACACATGTGACATAATAGATTTAACACCTAATTAGGGGCCTAATAGTAGAAATGGGATTTCCACAATGTTCTATATAATGGGATTAAAATCAATTCATATATGAAACAAGATAAAATTGAACATGATAGGTATAAAATTCATTCCTTTCCATAAACTATAATTCTATATAAGAGAAGGGGTTCACAAAAGGATCAAAGAGTTATGAAGCCACCCTAAATTTTCCAAATTTTGGGAATAAAAAATCATATATGGAAGGATTCAAAAATAATCCTTCCGTCTGAAAATTAAAATTCTATATGGGTTAAGGTGCTTCAAGGAGCAACATTGATACTTTGTAGATTACTCCCTCGCAAAGAAACTGATATTTCAGGAATCATGTTATGTCATGGGAAAAATTTCATACTTTTCTAAATTCAACCACACTTTTAATCTCTATGATCCAGGTTATGGGTAATTACCTTATTTCTAATACCTTTTTCAAACCATTTCAACCTTATAGGCCTCATCAATTCTCCCCCTCTAAATTGGATCTGATCAGCACAAAGAGTAGCTGATTCTAAAGAAGAAAATTATCCTTTTGAGGTTTTTTGATCTAAAAACCTATAAAAAGATAACAATAAATCAATTTCATATATTATTAATATTTATTATTATATTTTATGTATTCATATTCACTATAATAATTTTTATTAATTTTTCAATTGAAAAAAAATATTTTTATTCTATCAAAAATGTTTTCCTCATATAATATGGTTTTCTTTAAATGTTAAATATATAAATTTTAGAAATTTAATTTGATAAAATAGAACTAATTATTTATATATGATTCTAAGATATATATTAGGGTGTATTTTGGGGTTTTTTCTAAAAATATTGATTGTTGAATGAATAGTGAAAGTTCTAATTTTTGGGGAACTATTTTTTTATTTGAATAATGTAATTTAAAAATCCCATTATATTTTTAATTTGGTTTTAAAGTAACATAATTTCTATTTTATTAAAAATAATATATATAATTCCATAGGATTCAATATCACATAACTAAGTTCATTTTTATTATTAAAAATGTAGTTATCTAAAAAACTATTTTTATTGCATTTTTCTCACATATATTAAATGGAATTTATGAAACTTCTAAAAAATTAATCTTAAAAAATGTTTTATATATTTATAACTAGGAGGTAAATATTTACCAATTAATTCCATTACATTTTTTTTCATAATGAATTGTAACTGTGGTAAAAATGTGTGACATCAGTAAATGGTAAATCAAGATAATTAAGGTAAATGCACTGTAAAATGGATAGAAAATGTCATCATAAATATTATTGGATAATTTTATTCTGACCCATATCACATTATATTATAAATTATATATTTTATTTACCCACATAACCATGAGTATGAAATTTATATTATTTAAAACCTTAGGGAAATTACAAGTGTTCCACTACCCTCACTTATAAAAGGGAACCTACTCTTCTTTCTCCATCACATATTTTGAGCGTAATAGATCAGAAAATATGGGCCAAATATCTCCACAAATATATATAAACACTTCTTATAGGTATTTTTCTTAATAAAAACAATCATGAGAGGCTTAAGTTTCAAGTGACGAGCGGTTTTTCAAATAGGAGGTATAATTATTTAATGAGTGTTTTCTACTTATTTCTTATTATAAATCCTTAAAATATTATTTAAAAATTATGTAATAATGAAATAAATATAGTATATATAATGAAAATTTATTATAATTATGATACACCCCTTTTTCATCTCCTTTACCATCGTATGAGAATTGAAAACATCGCTCATGCATATGTGTGGATTAATACCTATATGAAGAAATCATTTATCATCACCACCACAAAAGGAAATTTATTATGATGGATTTAATTAATATATATGATATTCATGAATTAATTTTGTTTATTTAAATATAATATTATACTTACCATCTTACCCTTCCATTCGTTGGAAAATTATAACATCGCTCGTGAGTATATATGGACTACCACCTGCACAAAGAGATGTGATTCATTTTTCATGTTTGGATTTTATACATGGTAATAAAATATATTTTAATATAATAAAATGATAATTATGTTATGATTAATATTATTTATATAGTATAACCATGAACCCTTTTATCACAGTCAACCCACCGATGTTGTTTTGGGATTTTTAACTGAAAGTCATCAAAAAGTCGGACATGAATTTAAGAGATTTAATAACTATATAAGACATTGTAATAAATGAGATTAATGGGATAATAATAAGGAAATACACTTGAAAAAAATTCTTAATCAGGTATAAAATTTATATGTATTAATTATGGAGTTACAATATGTGTGTGGTGAGTCTCTCTTAAGGTAACTGATTTTTCATTAAAAACTTATTTTAAAAGTTTTAAGGTTTGTCTTTTATTTTAACTGAACATCCATGTATTTTAAAATATTTTAGGTATGTTATTATAATAATAAAATGTATGTTTAAAGTCATTTTAAACCATGTTTTTCTTATTTTATGAAGGTTTTAAAATGATTTGTTTTAGTGTTATCTAAGTAGATTGTTTTTTACATTTTTTAAAAGTGCGAAATGAATTTATTTATAACATATATTTCATCAAAAAAATTTCCCAACAACATGAATGTTATTTTTTAAGAATATTACTCTTCAAATTTTCTTGATTTTTTAAAAAATATCTTTTTCCCATTCTTCAAGGGTTTTTAAATGTTTTTAAAAAAATGAATTTTAACCATATTTGTATGTGAAGCCTGAAAGAGATTATGAGTATTTGATAAACATAAAAATGTATGATATTATATATTTTAAAATATTTTTTATGTGTTTTATAGATTTTATATTCATTGTAAATTTTTATTGATGATGAGTGTGCCCAATATTTCCCTCCAATGCATTTGATAATAATTATGTTCTCTAGGGAATTATATTATAATTAATTGAGTAGGTTATTTTATTTAAAAGTGTACTTGTAAAAGTGATTATAAGAGTGATATGAAGATGATTTACAATGAAATATGCATAATTTTTTTGTGATTGAAAATTAATTTTCGTGTAATTTTTTTACTTAATGAGATAAACTAATGAGATTATGTTTAATGTAAATTTTATACACCATTTTATGTAGAAAATGATATTTCTCAAGTAAATATTTTCTTGAGAATCCATGTTTTTTAAGAAAACCTCAAAATTATGATTTTTACTTTAAAATTATTCTTATTTGTTTTGTGAAAATATTTAGGAAATGAATAATATTTCATGAAAAAGAGAAAAAATATTTGAGCTCAAAGTTTAATATATAAAAAAGGATTTTTTATGTGATAACATTATTTTCATAATGGATTAATGGGTATATTTTTTTTAAATACCATATTTAGTTTTTTTTTCTCATTATAAGTTATCAAAATATTTTCACTGGTATTAAGGATTATTAGGAAACTAGAAAGGTCTAAAATTTTTCCATGAGGATTCAATGTTATATAAGTGAACTTTTTTTTCAGTGAAATATGAGTTTAATATTGCATATCCTATTTTTCTAGAAAAATGGATATAGAGTGGAAGTGTCCAATATATATTGTTAAGGTTTTATATATAAGTGTTTTTTGTTTATATAAAACTCTAAATTGTATATACACTCAAAAAGTAAGAAAGTGAAACCCTTATTATAAATTCTGTAATTATGGATTATTTAATTTTAAGGGTGTTATAGTTGAAATCAAAGAAAATTTTTCGATAATATTAAATGTTAGGATGTCATTAATAAATAAATATCAAGGAATTTTAATATATGGATTACATTATCATGAGAAAAAATTGATGTTTTTCTATGTTCTTAATATATTCTAGGCCTATTTGAAGATTTTTTCCATAATGGAAATAGGTTGTATGAATTGGAAAGGTAGGAGGAAGATAATGTCCTTTTAAATCAATAACCTATAATTGTTTGAGTTGTAATAAGATAGTTTTTATCCATGTTAACTCAGTTTATGGAGGATATGAATAGTGGTCCCCATTCTGAAGAGTGACTAAATTCTCCAAATAGGGTCATGTCTATAGTGGATCATTTCATGAAACAACACAATCATAAATTTGGTGCAACGTTAGATCTAGTGGTATCCAATGGATGTATAAATGATCTTGAAAATATATTTTTGGTATTAGATATTTCATTACTTGAAAAGGTAATTCTTTCAATTTATCATTTAGAAGGTGAAACCGATCACGGGTTGTATTTGATTAATAATAACAAGGATAAAGATGATATTGAAGTCATGGAGTTGGCAATATTTAAAAACAATTTCCTTGAGAATTATTTACCTATGGTTGTTAGACTTAGGATGAAAAGAATTTTTTTTGAAGTTCAGAAAAATGAGGAGTAGTTTATTGTCTCTTATAAATATAATTTTACTATATTAGCCTGGTATGTGAAAAATTTGATTATGGACCTTGATAGTAACATTTATATGTTTTACATTGGATTAAAATATGTTTTGTGAATATAATTGGCCTATCATGGATTTATAATCTATGAGAATTTTTTATTAAGTGTTGAGAGGGTCTAGATATAATTTTTTGACTTTTATAACAACAAATAAAAGAAGCAGTCCAGGTGAAAATAAATAGAAAAGTATCCATTGAATAAATATGTATGTAAGAGGTCAAAATTTCCCTATTATGTAATTATGGATAGAATTATTCTAGATAGTGTTTTATAAAATACATAAAGTGTTATTGATATGGTATGATGAGACATTTGGATCATGATTTGAAATAAAATAATTTGGGTAATGGTCCGACTGAAAATTATTAGTAGGTAGTGATATTTTTTAAATAAAATAATATGGTCAATTATATTGATATGTATATAAATAAAATAATGAATTATGGAAATTATCAAAACCATAATCAAAATCGTGTTCCCAAATCATTTGTATATACATAAGAAAATATAGGACCATCCAATGAAGAGGTGATCAATACATTATTTTTTATTTAGATTATGTAATAGTCTTTATTGATTCAGGTTCTACACATTATTTTATATCTCTTGTATTTATTATTAAAATGGAAATATGACCTTATAAAATGGAGAAATAAATTTTGGAAAAAACTCATGGGGGAATTATTACAGTAATATAGACTTATAAGAATATTTTTATGACTATATATGAGATGATTTCTCTTTAAAATCTTGTTATATTCCACAAAGTTGAATTTGATTTTATTTTGGGAATGAAATGGCTTTCATTTTATCATTATCTGATTTATTATTGAGATAAAAATGTTATATTCAATTTTTTCATATTTATTTTTAATTTTTATATATTAATGTTTTCATACCTATGATAATATATTAAGACACTAATAAATTAAATGATGGTTTAAGTAAAAGATACCTTTCCTATATTGTAGAAAAAAGAAATTTATAGTAAATGAATATGAATATTTATTTCCTCATAATTTTCTATATATTTTTCCAGATCTAGAGGTTAAATTTAATATTGAATTAGTTATAGAAGATAATATAATTTTAAAACCCCTTTGACAAATGGATATATTATAGTTATTGGAATATGAATTTTTTTACAATGGATGATTAAATAGGGTTTTATTTTTCCCAACACTTTAACTTGGGGTGAAACTTTTTTAAAAAAAAAAGTATGGTTCAATAAGGATTTTCATTGATTATAGAGAACTCAATAAAATTTCTATTAAGAATAAGTATATGTTTCCTCATATATATGACTTATTTTTTCGACATTAGGGAGTGTAATATATTTCAAATATTGATCATAGTTCTAGATATCATCAGCTGAAAGAGAAGTTGGAATACATTCTAAAGATCAAATTTTATTCTAGATATGAGAATTATGAGTTTGTGGTTGTTCCATTGGGGTTAAAAAATTTACATGTTTTATTTATAGATCATATAAATGGAGTTTTTCAGGAGTATTTAGATAAATTTTTGTGTTTATTTATTGATGAAATTCTGGTTTATTCTAAAATATATGAGGAATATGTTTTTTTTTTGACATTTGGGAGTGTAATATATTTCAAATATTGATCTCAGTTATATATATCATAAGATGAAAGAGAAGTTGGAATACATTCTTAAGATCAAATTTTATTCTAGATACGATAATTATGAGTTTGGGGTTATACCATTGGGGTTGAAAAATATACATGTTTTATTTATGGATCATATAAATGGAGTTTTTCATGAGTATTTAGAAAATTTTTTATTTTTATTTATTGATGACATTTTGGTTTATTCTAAAGTATTTGAGGAAAATTAAAAATATATAAGGCTTTTTCTGTAGACTTTAAATGATTTTTTTATAGAAAATTTTGTAAATTTAAATTTTGGTTACAACATATTTATTTCCTTGGATATATCGCCTCTATAGATAAAATAACTATGGATCCTAAAAATAATAAATTTGTGGAAGAGTGGGAAAGACCTAAAAATGTAACTGATATTTGATGTTTTCATTGATTGTTGGGTTACTCTTGATGGTTTTTTGAATAATTATCTCGATTATCTATCCCACTAACCAAGTTAACATTAAAAGATATAAAATGTATTTAGTAAAAGTAATATAACAATTTTTTTAATATTACTAAATTTTTGAAGAGACTTGGTGATGTATTGATGAAAGTGGATCATATAATTTCATATACATCACGAAAATTGAAAATCCACAACACACATGATATTGAACAAGCTGCAGTAATTTTTTTATTTAAAAACATGGATACATCATTTATATTGGGTAAATTGTGAACTGTATAGTTTAAATAAAATTTTATATTATATATTCACTCAAATATATTTAAACATACAGAAATATGGTTAAAACTAATAATTGATTATGATTTCAAAATTCATTATCTTCCATGTTAAAAAATAAGGCAACTGATACCTTAAGCTAAAATGATAATGCATCATTAGATATTGTATGTTATGAATATGATATTTCAGTTAATTATTAAATGAATGTTGGAATATTTGTTGTGAATATATAAACTCACACTCTTTTTCTTTAGGTGTTAATGAAACAATCATTTTTAGATAGAATTAAGAATGCTTAGTATGAAAATTTAGGTTTAGATGGAAGATTAGAGTTCGTTATGAAGGTTAAGTTTCCTAAATATAATTTTGACAAAGAAGGTGTTATAATATTTAAAATTTGTTGTTCATGATAAGTGATCCCTAGATAAAGAAGTAATTATTATATGAAGATCATGTGTCTTCATTTTTTATTCATCCACGAAGAACTTAGATATATAGATATGAATATAAATGTTATTTGTGGGAAGGAATGAATAAGGGTATTCTTATTTTATGATGAAATATTTTACTCTTCAAAAAGTTAAAGATGAAGGAAAACCATCAAAATGGATTCTATAGCCTTTTACAATTCCTAGATAGAAATTAGAGAATATATCCATGGATTTTGGTGTTGTATTAACAAATACATATTGAGGTAATAATGTGATTTTTATTATTAATAATTTTTTGAAAAAATCTACTAATTTTATGGAAATTTCAGACACCATGTCTTTAGATCAACTTATTAGATTTTATCTTAAAAATATATTTAGATTACTTTGATTTCCTCTCCCTATTGTATTCAACCAAGATCCTAGTTTCAAGTAATATTTAAAGAAGGGACTTCAGAAGTCATTGGGTTCTATATTCAATCTATGTATAGATTTTGATACTCAATATGATTGCAAGTAAGGATGAATGTTATTTAGATAAGAATTGTAAAATGAATTAGTTGAGAAGCTAAAGATGATTCAACAGTACATATGATAATCTTATAGTAGTTAGAAGAGTTATATTGATAACATGAGTAAATAAATTTCTTTTGAAGAAGGAGATCATTTAATTATTAAAATATATCCCTAGAATGGTGTTATTAATTTGGGAAAGAATAAAAATTTAAGCCAATGATTTATTGGTATGTATGAAATTTTTGAAAATCTGGGAAAAATTTTCTTAACAAGTCTCTTTTCCTCAAACTTTATATTTTTTACATGATGTGTTTCATGTTTTTTTTATGTAAATATATACTCGAAGCATCTCATTTTTTATCCCTAAGGTAATACAGTTGGAAGATAATTTTTCTTATTATTAATGTCTAGATAAAATTCTAGATCATATAGAGTATATAATAGGAAATTATGTAAATCACAAGGTTAAAGATTTGTTTAAGAACCATATTATTGAGTAAATAACATGGGACCTCAAATGAATATGAGTTAATGATATCCCTACAAGTTTAGATAATGAATTAAAGGGAGATGATGCAATTTATTTTGGAGGATAAGAATATGAAAACCAATGTAATGTTAATAATAAATAAATATCATACATTATAAATATTCTTGATTATATTTTATGGATTTATATTCACTATCATAATTTTATGTAATTTTTTAATCAAAAAAAAATATTCTATTCTAATAAAAATGTTTTCCACGTATTATATGGTTTTATTTAAAAGATAAATTTATAAACATTAGAAATTGAATATAATAAAATTCAATTAATTTTTTCTATAATCATATTAAATATATATTAGGTTGATTCTTTTTATCTTTTGGAAAAGATTTATTTGTGAATGAATAAAGGAAAACACCGATTTTTTAGAAAACAACATTTATTTTCTTCGAATAAACTAATTTATAAGTATAATTATAATTTGAATATGGTCTCAAATTAGCATAATATCCATTTGATTAAAAATTATCTATATTATTATATTTTAGTCAATATTATATTTTATTTTTGTAGAAGTACAAATTTTTTCTTAAAACATAATATTTCAAATAAATATTTTTTGTTTCATTTTGCACATGAATATTTAAAGTAATTCTGTACACATATAAAAATGTAATATTCAAAAATTTATTTCATATTTTTTATTAGTAGGGTAATTTTTTTAATGAGATTAATTTTGTTTTTGGTCATTGTGGATAGTAACCATGATAAAAATGTTTCTCCATAGTAAAGCATAAATTTGATTAATTAAGGTAAATAATTTGTGATAAGGCCACAAAATGTCATCTTAAATCTTATTCTATGATTTTATTTATACCCTTATCTCCTTAGAATATAAATTGGTAGTTTTTAGCAACATTACCATGACTATAACATTATATAACATTTAAAACTGTTGAAAAATTAAATGTGTGCCCCTATACTAAATGATAAAAGGACACCTTCTCTATACTATTAATACCATATTTTGGGATGTCTATATTGGAAAAACAATGCTAAATATCTTTAAAAAACCCCACCCTATGTCTTTGATGTCCAAATATTAAAAAAGTACTAGATTTACAAAACTTAAGGTGTAATCCAAGAGAGGCTTACCAAAGAAGAGGTATAATTATTTATCAAGTTTATCATGTTTATTTATTATTATATATCCTTTAAATCTTCTTTAACCATTACAAAATAATATAAAAAGTATATTAAATATATTTAAATGTTATTACGATAATGTTACAACACATTTTCATTCCATTTTCTATATTATGGGGGAAAACATTTCTCGTCTTTACATGTGGATTACCACCTCTATGGAGTGCTGTGTTTCATTTTTGATCACCACCTCACAAGGATAGTTATTATGATATATTTAATGAATACATATGATATTTATGGAAAACATTTTATTATTAAAGTTAATATATTACTCAAATTTTTACCATTCCTTTTGTTGGAAAATGATAACATCACTCATGTGTGTGTGTGGACTACCACCTTCAAGAAGGGAAATGATATTATTTTCATGTATTCCTTTTTGGTTGGTTCTTAAATTTAAATTAATGTATAAAAAATAATTATTTAATTATTAATATTATTAATATTATTTAACTATTAATACTTTGACCATTTTCAACCCACCAAAGTTTTTTTTGTGATTATGAATTTAACATCCTCAAAACATCTGACATGCACTTAACTGATTAAATATATGTATTAGGAATGTTTGTAAATGAAATAAAAGTGATAAAAATAATATAATACACATAAAAAATGTTTTTATGAAAATATGAAATTAATATTAGTTTATTATATAGGATTTAAAATGCATATGTAGTGATTGAGGCTCAAGGTAATGGATTTGTACTCAAAATGTTATTTTAAAAGTTTTAATTATTTTATTTTATTTTTCATCTATATCCATATTCATTAAAGTTATTCAGTTATGGTTTTATTATACAAAAAATAATGTTAAAATTCATTTTAAACCATATATTATTTTTATGAATGTTTTAAAATGAGTCTTTTTAATATTTTCCAAATGAGTTATTTTTTATATTTTTACAAAAGTGTGAATGGAATATGATTCTTAATATATAAACCATGAGTTAAATGTCACACTATCATGAATGTTATTCATTAATAACATTTATCTTAAAATTTTCAAGGGTTTTCATAAGAATATCCTATTTCCCATTCTTATGGATATCTTTATTTATTGAGTTTTAAAAGAAAAATTATGTTTATCCATATTTTTATGTAAATAATAGAAGGACATATGAATATGTTTTAAATATAATAATTTATGATAATTTATGATTGAAATTATAGATTATATGTGTTTTATGAATGTTATAGTCCTTGGTACATTTAAATAGTGGTAGTTAATCCTAATATAACTATCTAATCACAATTAGAAAATGGTCTTATAGCTATGAGTCTATACCCACTAAAAAAATGACCAGGTCTCTAGCTGGCCTATAGACACATACATGGAATGTTCATGGGTATAGGGTACCAAATATCCATGGGTCCTGATTCCTATGGATAAAAGGTCTATTTTTTATGACCATATTTTTCCAAGAAGAAGCCTATAATCATGATAAATTGTGACTGTGGCTATACGACTATCCATGAATCATCTACAACCATCGGTATCATGTCTCTTGGATATAGGATTCCTATATCCATAACATATAGTGATGAGACTCAATAATGGATAACCCTATATACATAGGTGAATGATGCCAATGGATATATGCTACTGGTATCGACATCCTATAACCATGATAAATTCCCAAGGCAATAACCTTTATCCATGCGATCCAATAGTCCATGGATATAGGCTGATATATATATATATATATATGTATATATGTATATATATATTCTAAATGAAAATCCTAGAATACTGGTAGAGTTAACTAAACTATATATGTGATTTCTAGGTTCAAAACCTGGTGGATACATTTTTTTACACATCCTATAACCAGAGGAATAGAGATCATGGAAACATCGTATAGACATAAAAGTCAACTATGGAAACATCTTATAGCCATGAACATAACTAATTTCAACGACCTATTTCTATTAGTGAAATACATGTATATGAGAAGAATATATTTAAAATAGCATAAACCATGAAAATAAGATCTATTCCCATGGCTAAACTAGTAGATCTATAGCCATTCCGATAGGATCTGTGTGAAAAATGCCCATGGATATTACCTATTTTTATACATATGAATATATTGGGAAATGATTATGATATATTTGGAATTATGTTGAAATTAACTGAGTAGGTTATTCCATTGGTAAGTGTTCTTATAAGTGTGGTTATAGGAGTTATATAAATATGACGTCCCATGGTACCTACATGACTTTTATATACTTTCAAATGAGTTTTCATGGTAGTATTTTGATTTTATAAGGAAAGCTAATGAGCATATTCTTAAAATAATTTTTATACAACTTTAATGGATGAGAAGTATGTTTTTGAAGAAAATGTTTTAATTAGAACCCCTATTTAACATAAAACCCTTATTATTATGATTTTCCTTCAAGACATCTTCTGATATGATTTATGAAAATATTTTTTCAATGAATCTTATTTCATGAGTATGAAAATGAATATTTAAGCTCAAATTTTATTATATGAAAATAACAAACTTCTTATGGGATTAGTGGGTTTTCAAAATGGACTAATGGGTTTATATATTTTTTTATCCCTTACTAATAGTTTTGTGCGTATGCAAAATTTTGAAATGCCTTTTATAGGGACAAAGGTTGATTACGAATAATAGAAAGATATACATTTCTACTATGAGGATTCATAATTAAAATAGTAAACATGTTTTTAATAAAATCAGAGTTTAATTTTAATTATCCAATTTTTATGGGAAAATGGTTATTGAGTTGAAGTGTTAACTTTATATTATAAGGGTTGTATATGTTAGTGTTTTCTTTAATTACCTAAAAGTATAAAATAAAAAATCATAAAAATTTAAGAAAGTGAAACCCTTGTTATAAATCAATTAATTATTACTTTTTTAAGTTATGAGTTGTTATATTTTTTTACGTATTTGTGTAGTGAAGGGGGTAGGCATTTCTTATAGCCTAGAATTTGATTATTGATGAAGATTATAAGAATGATGGTGGTGGTAGAAAGTGACAATTTTGAGTAATGGATAAGTGGGACCCAACGGAGAATCATTGAGAAGAGTTAGGTCAGATTCTTTAGGAGTTATATTGACTCCATCAAGAAGTGGTGGATACTGAAATATATATAGATAAGGAACATCAACTTTTTATGTAAGTAGAGAAGGAATCTCTCTATGCCTTTACAAGTGAAGATTCACTGTTACCTGATGTAGTAACAGGGGTTGAAACATTTCTGGAGCCACACCAATCTATGAACAACTCTTAGTGAATAATGATTCAACCTCAAGAGTCTATTATGAATGTTTTTTAATAACAACACATTTATCAAAATTGGAGAGACTCCAAATTGTGTATGATCCTCTAATTTGTTTTGATCACTGAATGATGGATCTTTTTTCATAATTTTTATTAATTCATTCTCTTCTATTTTAGCTCAATCATCACTTCATAATAATATATGAAACTCTAGGAATAAATTACATGAAGATAATATAAACCAATTGAATATTGAATTTAGAACATATAAAGTCAATCATTTTTCTCAAAACAATTGAGTAATAAAAATTTCCACATTTGTGTGGCTCATGGAAAAGTATAGGTATAAATATAACTACCATCGCATAATATTTTGTCTATTTATATGAGATATTTGACTGAATGGGATGTGGATCATGAATGGGGAGACTTGGAATGGAGATTTATATGTTCAAAAGTGTTTGATCATGCTGATGTTATGAACTTTAATATTTTATATAGATCACATGGTTTGATAAACAGGGGATAAAAAAATGGGAGAATAATCTAAAATTTTTCTAGGATAAGGGGCCTAATGAGCACAACCTGACTTTTACTAGAGTCATATTATAAACCCCAATAGCTTTGATTATTTTTCTTTATCACCCAAACTTTTTCCTAAGGATAATATTGGAGAGGAATAGTGGGAAAAGACTTTGATTTTATTAGGTTTACCGTTATAGTCTTTCAAAAAAACAATATTTATGCCTCATTATAATTTTAAATACTCCATATTTCCCAAAAACATGATGGGTGCATAGATCACCTGTTATTACAGTTTAAGGTTGTATATCTTTTAAAAAATACGTGAGATAGTTCCACTAGTGAAAGGATTTATATTAATAGAGATACTTTTGCTGAAATAGACCACACTGAAGAAATGGGGAGTTCAGTTTATGTCCATGTAGCTCAGGACATTGTGTTTAAAAATTAAGTTCACATGATAATGACCAATTAAATGTTCAAGGTATAGATTTTATACTTTCACATTATAAAACGAGTTTGATGCACAAATTCATAATGTTTAGGGTATCATACCCACTTGGATAATTATATTATGGATCATGTAAATCATAAACCACAGAGTTTGTATCAAGAGTGATGAGATTAGAAACATATGTGGGGGATGACCACAAAAAATATTCAAAAGATGGGTTCCATTGAAATAGTGTATGATTTTATTATTTTAGAGGATCAGATTTATCTAGATGAAGATACATCTAGTTGACAGGTCATATCAAGGGAACTTATACATATCCATATCAGGGGAAGAATATTTATATTCAAAAAGAGGCGTTCTTTGGATCATAATTCACTCATTTCCAATACCTAAGAAAGGTTTATGATGATTCAAACAATTATAAAATAAATTAGTTTAATGGAATCAAGGGATATTTAAGCTAGGTTTTGGAACCCTAAAGGATATTCCACCATGTATAGGTAGCATAGTTGTGGAAAATAGAAGTGATGTGTCATCACACTGAATTTTTCCAAAACTAGTTGGTTCATTGATCGTGGATCGACTTTTTATAGGGCTATATGTTGGTCCCTATAATAGTTTTACGTTTTCAATTTGTGTTCTAATTTCATAGAAGACCTAGAAAATAGAGGCTTACTAATGTTAGACTTAAATTCTACTTAGGATTTATTCAATAGGTCCTCAACCTGAATTTTTTTCATTATTTTTACCTAAAGTTTAGGGTCATGAAATCTAGACCATAAATGGGTAGATTTTAAGGTTATACAGCTTTGAATGATAAATTTTCTTTTTTAATGTTATGTAGATTTGACCACATGTGATGTGGGAAAACCTATATGGAAAGGGTGACCTGAAAACCTAATGTGAATTAAGATCCCACTATCAGTATAGAATATCATAAAAAGGAGGTGCATATAGTTTAAGGACAGATTTATTAGACTATGTTAAGATAATCTCTTTAGTGGAAAAATTGAAAATTTGACAAGACATTATTACAGGGCCAAATTACACGATCAACTATCTTGGGGGGGGGGGGTGTATACAGTTTATGGTCATGTTGCTTGAACCTAATTAATGAGGTTAAAAAACAAATAGATCTAAAAGGATAAGAATATCCACACAAAATAATAAATATATTTTATTTATTTGAAAAAATTGGAGAAAAGTTCATAGGGGCATAAAGTGATGAAAGCCTAGAGAATCACCCTTAACAATATATAGGAAACCAAGAGGGAGGGACCTGAAGATAGAAAAAATAATCATACAATCAGTGTTAACCCTTGTAGATAATTAGTCTATAGCTTGATTTCCTTCTCGCCCGGTGTGATGTAAGGTAGTGTGGTCTTTGAGAAGGGATTTAAACCTACAGGTATGATAAATAGTTGACCACATGACAATGATCTGATATTGAAGTGAGTAGAGGATTACCATGAAATTAGTCTCCATGGAGGCTAGATCAATATTTTTATCAAAATAAAATTATATTCCATAGAGCATAACACTAGCCCCCACTATAAGGGAATCACCCTATACATATGTTTCACTGAAGGAGAATATCATAGAACCACTCGGGTTACACACAATACCACCACCCCATATAATAATGAAGCTATAAGACTCATAATATTTGATATTTAGACCATTTAAAGGGGGATTCCATCAAATATAGATCCCCTAGAGAGTCTCATATTGACTTGGTCATGATGGGTTAGGCTTCAAAATATTCTGTATAGACAGGGTCATCTCCCAGCCTTTAATAAAGGGCACCAAATCAACCCCTAGGCCTGTAGCTCTAACAACCAGTGACAATTAAAACAAAAAAATCCTTATTTTTGGTATCTTTTCGAAGATTCCCAAATGAACCAATAGCCAAAAACCAAGATATTATCTCTTTCCCTAATTTTCAAGTTATTTCCCATATCCCTATTAAATCGGAAATTAAGAAAATATCTACTATTGTAATCATGAGACACAAACCCTATGAATTGAATAAAAATGCTCTAGATAAATGATTCCTAATAACCTTAAAAAAATATTTCCAGTTGTTTCTTATTTCTATATTTTTTCATCATAGGCACCACTATTCAAACATTACACCCTTCCATTTAATTTTATCTTATGTAGTAATAAAATGATTCCTTATCCACTAAATTTGGAAGTTATATTTTAGTGGAATGTATTTTCACCGAAGTATACCACCCCATGAATCATACAAATCATTTACATACAATTCTTGGAGATAATCATTTTCTTAGAATTTACCTAACGATGTAACCAAGAACACACAACAATTAAGCACATCCTTAATATGGATACTCTAAAAAAATCACACTACTGTTGGTTGAGCACTGAATCAAGGAACTCAGTGTAGTTCTTAGAGATCCTGAAAGAAATTTTTTGTGTTAAACACCCTATAAATATGAGCATAGCACTTATCATGTTTTGGTCTCTAAATCCAATACCATTACATACTATGTTCCAATTGAAATTTTTCAAAATAAATGGAAAATTCCCATGGATATGAATCTAATATACATAGGCCTTCCCCTTCATGTTTATTTGATACTGCCTATATTTTTTTACAATGAATCTTCCCAAAGAGTATAACCATTAAAAACTTTTCAAGGAATCATGGATTTACTACTATTCATTATTCCTGAGACACCCCTCGTATTGATACCCCCTTCATCTCAAGGTTTATCTAGTATTTCCCACACATCCCATTGATATATTTTGTCAGATTAGGTGTCAAAAACATGTGATACCAATATTTTCTCAATATCCCAAGTGACTAATTTCATCACTTTAAAAACTTATTGGATATATATTGAGATGGATGTGAGAATAATTTTAACTAAATCGATTCTACCACCAAAATAGAGGAATACAATTTTCAATTTATTAATTCCATTAGTAATCGTTTCTACTAACCCACAAAAATGGTGAATGAAAATTATACCAGGTAAAATAGACCCCCCAGATATTCCATTGGAATTCCTTACCTATGAAAACTAAAATAATATTCAATAACCTTATCATGTCTTGTAGAAAAATGAGAAGATATGTAGGAAAAACTCTTATCTTGATTAAAAATTTGTCTTTTACACCTACAATACTCATCCAAGGCCTTGTAAAATCCATAAAGAGATCTCCTACTTCAATTGAGGAAGAAAACCATATCATCAAAGAAGAGGTGACGAGATATGCCAATAGAACCAATACTGCTCCTATAATGATGAATTTACAGAATATGGAGAGAATGAACAATATATTTACTGAGAATATCAGGCATCGTGATGAATAGTCTGGGGGATAATACATCTCATTACCTCATCCCTGTAACCAATTTCATGAACTCGCACTTCCTTACAAGAAAATAAATGGAAAGCCATGTGGAATTGTATCATCTGAAAGTGAGATCAATTACCCAAGTATAGAAACCCAGGAAACCCATTACATTTATAATGATGTTCCATTACAACCCATCATAGTATTTTTCCATGTCGACATTGATGAAAATATTTTAACCTGTTTGCTTCATATCGATATCGTCAACCACTTTATGAGAAATTTCTATAGCTCCTTGACTGGACCACCACTTGATAAATCCATGTTACTCTATTGAGATCTAATTGGGGAGGAGGGAAGATATTCTTCATTTTATGATTCTCACCAACACATTGTAAGAAAAATTACCCATACTGATTGGTCTAAATTGACTTAGGGATGAAGGATCCTTCACTCTCAGGATGAGACCTAGGGTAGTGTAACATGCCACAAAGGGGGGCCCACATCCATGTTATAATTCATGAATAGATTCAATGAGTTACTTCTTATACAGATTCCACATGGATTCATAAAAGGACCTCGATAATCCATATTTTTTAGAGAAACGTGTTGTATTGAGGGAGTTTATCACTTCCAAAATCACATTTTCATGTGGAATGGACCCAAACATGGAGTTGTTGTGATTGATTACAACTCATGGAATGACATCAAATATTTCTGCATATCCCCTCATTTATCCAATCTACATATAAGGTTTAACATAAACAAGTAAGTATTTAAATAAGGTCACTTCCATACCTCCCACAATGACGGAATAATTGGTATAATACCCATCCTTCAGACATATAATTAGACTAAAAGTTCTCCTAGTCTCCTTAATACAATCATGACATTTTTTTCTTAATATAGAATAACATTGTTATTATTCTCCAAGAATGTTATGTGATTTATGAAAAAGGATGTTCAAAAATGATAATGTAGTTATTTTATATTTGGGATAGTAAAAAAGTAGGCACATATGATTCCCCAAGAAGGGGTGGAAATGAATAAGGACTTATCGCCAGGTTTTGAACATGGGGTTCTTACACTTGTAAAGAATCAATCCATATATATTCATTATTTTATAGTGGTAATCCAAATATTAGGATAAAGAACTAAAGAATAGGAATTTGATCTTGATTTATGTTTGGAGATCTAGCCTATATCTGGTGTCCTCAAATAGATATGGATCTCATGTAGGGAAACTGGTCAACATATAAAGGACTTATCTATGTTTTTTTATTGTCATGTAGGGTAGATAATGTTTTAGGTAGTTTAATTTAAGGTAACAAGGACTCATAAAAGGGAAACAAATGTATATTAAACTAATAAATAGGAGAGGGAAGTTTTTATATTGTGTTCTTATTATGGAATTAAAGAATGGAAAATATTTATAACTCATTTTCAGGATAGAAGATCTAGGTTTCCTTAGTAATTGATCATCAAACCTACCATAGATTTATGTATTGGGGTCATTTGGAAGGAAAATTTATATAGATCTATCCTCCATGCATATAATGTTAAAAATAGGATGGTCCACACTAAGAAGGTTAATTTTGTGCATGATGGGACATATATTGTGTAGTTTAATGCCATACAATAAGGAAATAATGTCACTAACTAAAAACTGAGACATTTTACTATAACATAGGTCTAGGGATATGCCACTAATTCTTGTATGGAGGCATTTTTATTCTCTTTTTTATGTGAATGTTTAAAAATGATTCTTCAATGGAATACCCTATATATAAGAGAATAGGTAATTTTTTTTGGGATTTTGGATGGACCCTGGATATAGGATATTGGTTTCAAAATATATCATTTTAGTATAAGAATCAAGCATCATGTAGTTCATGTTTTTTACTACTTGTGATGATTATTCTCTTACATAGGATAAATTAATTTCAACATAGGTCTACAGGTGAAGAACATTAAGATGAATAATCCTATATAGATCTGGATCAAATATAAGATATGGGAAATTATGCTGGGGGTATCTATATAATTAATGTCTTACTTAGTGGAAATCATTTTTTAATCCATCCACAATTCTTATGAGGACTCTTCTATATAGTTTGGAATCATTTTTAGGTAATGAGAGATGATTTTCCCTTATTATTATTCCATGATGGAAATTCTTCATTATAAAAAATAAAAAAACACTAAAGTGAAAAGGGAATCATACGTATTGAAAATCATGGATGGGATAATATCTATACATAGATAAATATCCTACTGGGGTAGGAATCATTCCATACATTTTTTATGGAGAGAAATTCCCTTTAAAAATACAGATCATGTGAAGGGAAAGGGGGAATTTTTTATTATTCATTGTTGGGCCTTGGATAATGGATCCCAACATCACTACATATACTACTAGAGTAGGAATAAATCAATATATAGTTCTTTAAGAGAATATCCATCAATATATCCAGATCATATGCTAGGATATGAGTATTGATATCCTTTGGGACTTGGTATATTATACACCATGGACTACTTTATAGATCTGGATCTTATGAAGGGAAATATGGTTGTACAGAATGGGTCACTCTAATCAGTTTATGGTCACACATGGTAAAATGTTTTTGCTCCCATCTTTGTTCACAACACTTTTAGTTATGATAAATGAGGTGGTTAACCAAGACCTCTAATCTCACATGATTAATTTTCTATGTGAGAAAAAATTGGTAATTGGAGAATAATAAGAATTGTACTAGGGAACACGATGGGGGAATTTTTAATACATATAAAATGATTTGGAATCAATGAGAGAGGTTTTCATATATATTTTAATTTCATTTGATGTGGAAATTTATTATATTGTTTAATGACTTATAGTGAGGATGGTAACTATGTCGTTTAATGTTTTATAATGAAGGAATTTTTGTTCAGTTTTACATCATGACACCAGGATGACACCCATATAAATTAACATCTTATACCAAGGATGATATGCTATGTAGTCTAAATTTATATGACTATGAACTTTAAAAAAATCTTAACTTCATGTGGAATGGATGATTGTTCCATGAAATTTAATTTCAAATGTTAATAAAATTATGATATTTAGTTTAAATTCATATATATAGGACTTGTGCCACACATTTTAACATCTTTTGGTAGGGATGATCTTGCCAACGAGTTTAAGGTTGTACAATTAATACATTGTGATATTTATTTTAATGTCTTATAAATAGGACTTGTGCTAAATAGTTTAACTTCATGTGGAAGTGATGATCATTCCATGATGTTTAAGGAACAATGATAAGGACTTTATAAAAAATTATGAAAATTATTTCCTAATAAACCTTTCATTGGTGGTCGGTGTAATGCGTTCTTTGTCTATTGGGACAAGGAAATAAGATCCATTTGTGTAGACCTTGTGTATGATGTAATCCCCCACCACGTTAATTCAAGATTCAATGAATTCTTTTCTATAGTCATCACAGTTCTAAAATCTAATATCATATCACACTATAAGAATAAAAAATAGGAAAAATTTGTTATTAAAAGATCATGAAACACAATTATGATGAACACTGGCATTCTTCAATATGCGTATCCTATTCTAATCGAGTCATTAAAAATAATCTAGAAATTCTAATAGTATTCATATTCAGACAACTATTTGTATATGGTAGTACAAACTGAGAGTAGTTAGACCTCGAAATGATGGAATTTCTCTATACTATATATAGGTGAGTATGGGGTTTCTATCATGGTAGTACATGTTTCGGTTTAATAGGCCCGCAAAGCATGGATTGTTTTAGTCTAGGATGTCTTTTCTGTAGCCAACATTTTCATGAGTATATTGGATAGAGATTTATTGAATGAATTTTTCTATCTATTTTCTACATTATTTTAATAAGATGATTAGTTAGATAGTATGCCATATCGTTGATATATCATTTTCAATATATAAGTGAATAAATTGGGTTTATTGTCAAACAATATTGTATGAGGGTCATCAAATTGAATAATAATTCTTGTATTCATATAGATTATGATTGGATTTGTCCCAAAATTGTTGAGGGATAATTCCTAATCACACTTATAGAAGAAATTAGAGGTAGTAAAGATGTGTTTTAACTACATTGATGTAACTGGAATATATGTCCCCATGAAATTTATTCCCCACAAGCTGAGTAGATAATAATATTTATTGGGGTGTAGTAAATATAGTGGTTAATGAGTGAAATTGGAATATATTTAGAAGGCATGAAATTTCATGGTGAATTCAACACAATTATTTGTCATTAATGGATAAAAGTATCCAATACTATTGGTATGATGAGGGAGAACACTTCCAACTTGATGAGCACTGTAGGTGATTATGTGGACTTCTTGCATAACGATAAATCATCCTAGGATGGATTAAAAAGTATCATTTATAGAGGACTTTATTAGTATTTTTTCCATCATAAAGATTAAAACTGACTTTCTAACATTGAGTATTTTTTCCCTTGATTTGATAAGATACTTCCTTTTCAGTTGTGGTAAAATGTGGGATAAATCCATCCAATGCCTATATAAGTTTCAAAGGATATCAACTCATGTAGTTTAGAGGTGATTATGATCTCATTGATCACATCACTATCATTTTCATTGAATTGGGATACTATACTAATTTTTCCATGATATTTAGGTGAGCCACTAGTATTTACAAGTCCAATTCCATACTAGTGATGAAAGATTGGTACTCTACTTAATTTTTGGTTTTTTGGTTCTGATACAAAGAAGGATTATAGAAAAACTGATTTCACTAGAGAGATGGTAATAATTCCCAAATTGACTCTATTAAGTTTTATATTTTACATACTTTTTCCTATTGTGATTATGTAAGAACCATAAAAGTAAATATCCAATTAATGAGGATGTTTTTAATGGAGAATTACTCTTCATCTGGTAGTTTCGTATCCATTGATGTGCCTCATGAAATGGGACTTGTTGTGAGAAAATCCACTAATTCTTTCCCTTTGATGACCTTTTATATTATAAATTAGATATCGAAATAATATTAAATGACTAGCCAAAATTTTGTTCATCTAATTACCACGGGGATAATAGGGATATACTTGAGTAGAAATGTAAGAGACTAACTAGACCTTATGATTCTCTATATAAGGTATTAGTTTCTAAATCATGGAGATCAATATAAGAAAATTCTTTTTGATGTTAGATATAAAGTCCTAGTATATAATATAGTTAATCTAAGATAATAAAGACTATTTTATTACCCCACATCATTGTTTTTTTGTGAGGATATCACCAATTTATTGATCAAGGTATACCACATATAAGATGAGTTCCTTCCCTTATACCGATGACATCAACACTGGTGGGATTGAGAGGAATTACTTGATATTTTAGAATCCTCCTAACAATATTTTTCACATAGATAAATAACCCCTTATTAATGTTTTTAGTGAAGGTTAAGAAGTTTCATATATTGTTTGAAGTGAAGAATATGATGTAAGGAAGATACCCTTTAATACCTATTAACATATTGAGATTATGAGGAGTTGGGAAGTTAAGGATGGATTTGGTCTTCTTAGGGTTGAATCCAATGCAATGATGGTGTACTAAAAATCCAAGAAATTTTATTGATTTTACCCAAAAAACACATTTTATGGTGTTCAACATCAGTCTATGTTTTCATTGATTTTTTACCACTTCTTTATGTTAGAAGATAAAATCTAAAAGATTTTTAGATTTGACCACCAGATCATTGAAAAACATTCCACATTATTTCCTAGAAAATTACAAAAAATATGATGCATGAGATAAGGATATATGGAACCAACATTCGTTAAACCAAATGAAATAACCTGGTAGCAATACACTCCTTGGGGATCCTTGAAATCAATGGAATCCTCATCTTTAAGAGGCATTGAGATCTGGTTATAACCAAAATATCCATCCATAAAGGATATGGTCTAGATCCCATTCACCGAATCAATAAAAATTCAATTATTGAAATTTGGAAGTCATACTTTAGTAAATGATGGTTTATATCCCTAAATTTGTTGAAAACTCTAATTTTCCTTCATTTATTCTTAATAGGGATGATTTTGGAAGGCCAATTCAAGTAATAAAACTCTTTAATAAATTTGGACATTATATCCTTTTCAACTTTGGCTTTGAATTATGTAGTATGATCCAATTCCATTCTCATGGATTCCTAATTATAACCATGGTAATCATCAACCAGACCCAAATTATGGGTGTATACATCAGGATCAGGCTCATTAATTTCTATTTAATTCAATGTGAATACATCGTAATCTTGTATAAAAAAGATACTTTATATCTTCTTCTTCAGGAGTCATGGAAACACTAATATGTCATAACTCTCCCTCTGTACCCAGATTCACAAGTATGAGGTCATAAATAGTGGTTGATAAGCCTTCCCCAAATGATGGAGGGAAATCTCTATGTTATTTTTTCTCTTCACCATCCACATAAATATTAGTTGGAGAGGGCGGTGAAGGAATGTTTTTTAGGATTTAGAGAGATTATAGTTAAATTTTGTTCCCCTGTAAATGATGGAGAGGAGTCTCTGTGTCCTGAGATAAATGATGTATAAGAATTATGACCCAAGGTACTTTGGACATGCTCCCATTCCTCTACATTTTCTTTAACCATGGTTGAGGTAGGTGATGGAGGGACATTTTCAAGGACATAAGTTGATATTAGGGAATTTTTATTTTCTTTGGATGAAGAGGAGGTGTCACCTGACACCAAAAGAACCAATGGATGGGAATCATTACTGGGAATATTTTGGATATACTCTCTTTGTTCTCCACAATTAGCATAAGTAGAGGGAATGATGACAATCAAGTATTTTACAGATGTATTGGAGGAATTTATACATCCCACTATTGAAATAGGGGAATTTTCTTAATCCAGAAGGTGATGTATGGGTCTCTTTATATTTTAGATATATTGTGGGATCACTTTACGATATGGAATCATCGATATTTCCATCTTCAATTATTTCTCATATACATATGGATTTAGGGGACATGAATTCTATCATGAATGTAGGATTGAATGTACCTTGTACACATGTACATATACTACCTCAAGGGTTTAGTCTAATCTAATAAATAACATCAGATGTGTGGTCTAGATAGTTGTCCGACTGGGCCCACTATAAGAAAATCGTCGCGAAACACATTTCGGGCCGCCATTTCGCGGCGGTTTTAAAAACCGCCGTGAAAAAACCGCCGCTAAACAGAAATTTTTTTTTTAATTTTTTTTAATTTTATTCGAGGATTAGCAGCGGTTTTTTAAAAAACCGCCGCGAAATAGCGGCGGTTTCGGTAAAACCTCCATGAAATGAAATGAAAAAAATAAAAAAACGCGAGAAACCCCGAAATCACTAAAATGACCATAACTTTTGATCCGGGCGTCCGTTGAAGCGCCACGACCAGTAAAATCGAATCTCATGAAGAGATCTAGAGGCACATATAATAAAAACCGTGAGACGGTCTAAGGTGTGGAAGATATTAGAGTTATAAGAATGTTGAAAAAAGTTCTTCAACTTCAAACGGCCATAACGTTCGCTCCGGGTGTCCGTTTGGGCTCTACCACATATCAAATCGAACCCAGTGAAGAGAGCTATGCACTCGTCCGACACAAACAAGCTTCTGTCGTGTTTTTAGACCCCAAAACCCCTCCAAAGGCCTCCAAAACCCCGTTTCCGTCACCGGTGTCCCGTCAAACTTGTCTTCAAACAGACCTAACTTTCGATCCGCCTGTCAGTTCGGCCTCCTCCACCTGCCAGATCATAGCTCGTTCCATGAACTTCAGTTTGACTGGTCGCGGCACCCACATGCACTCCTAGATCATATGTTATGGCCTTTTTAGTGGGTATCAGGTTTGTTATGTTTTTCAATGCCTCGTTTCTAGCACCTGTTCCCCGTCAGCTTTTTTTAAATGGTCATAACTTCCGATCCGTCTATCCATTCAGACTATTTCACCTTTCAGGTCGAAGATCGTTTCAGGATCGTTGATTTGACAGGTCGCGGATCTAAAATGGACTCTCAGATCATAAGTTATCTCCATTAATATGAGTCCAATGTTTTTGTCTCTTTATGACCGTTTTGACGGGTTTTAACAGTAGCTCCATTTATTACTGTTTATTTGGGTTTCCATGACTTGTTATCTTTATCAATGGTTTTTTATGGGTTATTATGATGATTATGTTGAATTATTAAAGAGTTTTCCAGAGTTGTCACGAGTTTTCATGCGTTCTCTTTCTTTCTAATGCCTCATTCTTCATATGCTTCTCCATCCCTTTTCATGCGTTTTCATGATTTTTCATCCCTTACCACGTCTTTTCATACTTTTTCATATGTTTCCTTTATTATTTATTATTTATAATTTATAATATACTATAATTTATTTATTATCTATTATTTGTAACTGTTTATTTATTATTTATTATTTATTATTTATTATTTATATTTATTAATTATTTATGTTTATTTATTATTTATTATTTATTATTTATATTTATTTATTAGTTATTATTTATTAGTTATTATTTATTATTTATTATTTATTATTTATATTTATTTATTATTTATTATTTATATTTATTTATATTTATTTATTATTTATTATTTATATTTATTTATTATTTATTATTTATTATTTATTACTTATATTTATTTATTATTTATTATTTATTATTTATTATTTATTATGTATATTTATTTATTATTTATTATTTATATTTATTTATTATTTATTATTTATTATTTATTATTTATTATTTATTATTTATTATTTATATTTGTTTATTATTTATTATTTATTATTTAATATTTAATATTTATATTTATTTATTAGTTATTAGTTATTATTTATTATTTATTATTTATTATTTATATTTATTTATTATTTATATTTATTTATTATTTATTATTTATTATTTATTATTTATTATTTATTATTTATTATTTATATTTATTTATATTTATTATTTATTATTTATTATTTATTATTTATTATTTATTAATTATTTATGTTTATTTATTATTTATTAGTTATTATTGATTATTGATTATTTATATTTATTATTTATTTATTATTTATTATTTATATTTATATTTGTTTATTATTTATTATTTATATTTATTTATTATTTATTATTTATTATTTATTATTTATTATTTATTATTTATATTTATTTATTATTTATATTTATTTATTATTTATTATTTATAATTTATAATTTATAATTTATTATTTATTATTTATATTTATTTATTATTTATTATTTATTATTTATTATTTATTATTTTTTATTGATTATTGATTATTGATTATTGATTATTGATTATTGATTATTGATTATTGATTATTTATTTATGTTTATTTATTATTTATTATTTATTATTGATTATTGATTATTGATTATTGATTATTTATAAATTATATTTATTTATTATTTATTATTTATTATTTATCATTTATTATTTATTATTTATTATTTATTATTTATTATTTATATTTATTTATTATTTATTATTTATATTTATTTATTATTTATTATTTATTATTTATTATTTATTATTTATTATTTGTATTTATTTATTATTTATTATTTATTATTTATATTTATTTATTATTTATTATTTATTATTTATTATTTATTATTTATTAATTATTAATTATTATTTATTATTTATTATTTATTTATTATTTATATTTAATTATTATTTGTTATTTATCTTTATTTATTATTTATTATTTATTCCTTATTTATTATTTAAATAAATAAATAAATAAATAAATAAATAAATAAATAAATAAATAAATAAATATTAAATGACACTCAATACGATCAATTTCAACAGAGTATACCTCAATTAAAGTGACCATGATTTTAAATTCTTGAGGGATTTCAATATCTTTAATAAGTGTCTCCCAAAATTACATTGATAAATGAAGGGAAGATAGGATGTAAAATTTATCTGGAATAATGGTAAATAGTTTTAGGATATCACTATTTTTGGATATAGGTCTATACTTTCCATCTTATGTCTGATCCTTATCTTGATGCTTAGGTGCTGGAGTTGCCTATGTTGGTAGCCAACATCACTAATCAGAAGCTAAAAACTTCATTGTCTTCTATGGGATAGGTCGAGTTGATTTTCAAAAATTATTATCTTGAATTGATAAGAACTGATTTTTAAATTTAAATTATTGCATGATGGGATATGAATGTTTCTTATATGACTCCAAATTGTATTGATTATCCCCTTGGTCCTATTTTAGTGTCTTCCATTAGGCCTTGAAAATGTCTATTGTTACAAAAGGGGCATGACCTGGATGTCGAGATCCATATAAACCCCATGTTCCTTGACCCCAGGGACCTCAATGGCCTCATAATCTCTCCCTCTTATTATAAGAAGGCATCTTACAGTCATATAACTTTTATTTATTAGATAAAGGATCTATAAAGTGAATTAGGTTGATAGAACAAAATAAAAACTCTTCATCTAACAAGGATTCTATTTAAGGGGTTAATACAAGTTAAATTCTTTTTTTTACGGTGGAATCCATCATCCAAGTGTCAGATAAATAAAGTATGAGAGGTTTTATACCTTCTTAGCCCTTAGAATTGGATCCTTCCCTTGTATTTCACTATTTTTTATGTTTGTGAAGATGGTTATTAGAATACTACCTATGGGAAGGTGTTGTTACTGAAGGAGTCAGCTCAATTATCACCAGGGAATTTGGGGTCAAAACTTGTTGATTTAGATATGACCTAATAACATATTGTTCTTGGTTGAATTCATTTTTGGTTATCTATGTTTCAAATTTATGTGCTCTATAATTTGAGAATTTTTTTATTCCCCTTGTTATTACAATGGGATGCTAGAGAAATAAGCCCTTTTTACTGGTGGTTTTACTAAATTAATTTTTATAAAATCTACCATCTTGTAAATGTTTATGTTAAGGACAAATAACTCTTGTATAGAACAACCTAACATTTAGCAGTAGGGATAGTAATTTGCATAGTCCCTAAGGAAAACTTGATCCAAATATCTAGGTTCTACCATCTTTAGAAAATTTCTTTCTATAACTCTAATTAAATATCTATGTTCTTATTCAGTTTACAAAGAATAAAATCAATTCTTCTAGTATTCATATGATGCATGCGTATGCTCTTTTCCCCCATTTAGGTGAAGGAACAATTATTATTTTCATTTCTATTCAAGATGAGTTACATGTGAAATCATACTAATTTATATATCAGGGATGGTGTTGGAGATAGTTTAAGAACAAAATTTGATGTTTCTACTTTACCAATCATCTTTCATAGAGTTTTTGGGGATGATAGAGGCTTATAATTATCCCACTAAATGTAAACTTACATCCTTTTTGAAACTATATCAAGCTCCATGAACCCACCTAGGAACTTTAATAGGATGAGAAATTTTTTAAATCCACTATGATTAATTTCAATGATGATTTTTAGTAACTCATCTTTAGGAATTTTTAGGTTTACGGATTAGGTTAATCCCTTCTACCCAGACATTAAGCATGAGACTATTTTATTATCTTTTTTTTTCTAAATTTTACTGATCTTGGACTATTGTCTTTCTCAGTATTGAGTGGAACTGATAGTGGAATTTTTAATTGAGGTCATCCCAACCTATGAATAATCTAGTTGGTGAGTTGGTGTACCGAACAATATTGATCCATCCAAAGTTTACACAATTAATTTGCACTTTGAAGACTCTTTTTGTTTGAGGCTTCCCATCATGGGATAATATCAATATATGAAGTGGTCCAGATACTATTTGGGGTCCCCAATGTAATTCAAGGTTGGAAAATTTAGATTCCCAAAGTTAGGGAGTGGAGGATTCACATCTACCCATTTAGTTTATGGTTTTATTTTCCATTGTACTAGTTCCAACCACCCATATATGGACTCTATTCGCACAGTGAGAGACTCAATGGACTCAATAATCTCTAATGGGATAGTTTTTATTCCATAAAATTTGATCAAAGGAAATTGTTATAACCTAATATGGTTTTATTTACAATGTTTATTACCAGTGACCAGTATAGATCATCTTGAGGAATATCACTTGACAAAGTTCTAGTTGGTCTCCATGTGGAGGAAACCTACAATAATCCCCAAGCATTGGGTCGAGGTACACTAAGTATTTGAAAGAAAAGTTGATTTCTTGATTGGATCCTCCCCTCATCAGATGAACAACCTATTCATATTAGTGAAATATTTTTTAAGGAGAAGTATGGGTCTCAACATGAGGAGTTTACATAGAAGGAATATTTCCTTTGATTAGTTCAATGTTAATTCACCTTAACTATAATTCTTTCTCATATTTGAAACATATTTCATAAACCATAAGAGGATTGAATTTTTCATGTGTTGGATGGGTTGTGATCACACCTTTCAATTTTTATTATGCTGACGTCTGTTTGGGAGGTGGTAATGAATCATTTAAGGGATCCAAAAATTTCAAGGGTTGTCTCTATTGATGGGTGAAACCACCTTCTAAATTTTTTTTATTGTATACTATATTTCGAACAAAAAATTCTACATCTCATTCTTTTATATCGATATCATGTTCTGAATAACCAATGCGACCGATGATTATAACATTCACCATTGTTTATTATTGGGTTAGGACCTTGAATTCATCATAATGTGAAGGAGATCGACGAATTTATGTATATTTCTTATGAAGAAAATAAAAAAAATTTCATTTTCCTTACTTTTCGGGCATACTATTTTGGTTTTTGGACTTTGTGAGTCCTCACATTCTCCTTCCACTATTCTTCTAGATAAGGTTTGTGAAGGTAGATCCTGAAATAATCTCTAGACACATTTCCCAAGAGTGTTCCCAATGAGAGATATGGGACACACATTTAGTAAAACTATGTAGGTCACTTCATTAACATGTTCCCTAGAATAATAAGTACCAATATTCATGGAGTTAGATGAGGGTGTGATAAAAATTCCTTCATCCCTGCAAGCTATTTTTGTTCCATTTTTTCCTCAATGACCGCCACCACTGCCTTTTTGATTTGGTAGGAATTTTTTCATGAATAGGTAGGATATAATTCATTCTTGGAGCATGATCCAGAACCTATTTAGGGTTTTTCCCTAACTAAGTTCATAGAATTTATTAAATGATAGGCATGCTCAAAATTTATGAAGGATTGGCGAAAGATCCTTTCAGTGGATATCTATCACCAAGAATACCATTTCAATTATTTAGATATGGTGGAATCCTACTGAGTAAACCATATGGAATATATTGAACTTGTGTCCAAGTAATTTCCCTAGGTGATGATATTACATGACTCTCTAGAAGTGGGTTATGCTAACTGGGGTGAAGAGTGAAATGTAACACCCCATGGTCACTCTAACTTCTGATGCATACATCATATGAAGTAGTAATTATCAATTTCTATGGAAACTTTAAAATTAGTAATGTAAGAACATTTTAGATCTACAAATTGTCCCCTAAATTTTATCCACTGCACAAATGAAGGGGTGTCATGGTCAATCTATTGATGTAATTATTATATTTCCTTATTGTGG
This sequence comes from Viscum album, assembly GCA_963277665.1. Lineage (NCBI taxonomy): Eukaryota > Viridiplantae > Streptophyta > Magnoliopsida > Santalales > Viscaceae > Viscum > Viscum album. The sequence goes on from OY728127.1 coordinate 326,204,026, forward strand.
TTTAAATATTTTATAAAAGGTAAAGGATTTTACCTTATATGGTGAATATTCTTCCATAATTTTACGCATATATTGTGAATATAATGAAGCTAAAAATTTCATAAATAATACGTTAATCACATGATTTAAATAATACATCTCATAAATAGTCATGCAACCCAAAGACTAAAATAATTAGTATCTTAGATATTAACTACACAAACATGTCAATTTAAAAAACCTATCAATAATTATACATAATTATGCTCCTATATAAACATTCTTATATATATCAAATGATATAACCATATTTATGACCTTGGGAAGGGAAACATAAGAATGGGGTGAGCGAAGATGCTCAGTAATGGAAAAGAATACCATAAAGTGTCAGATCATAAACACTTGTAAGAAAATGATAAGCTCTTAAATATCATAATATGGGATCAGAAGATAATAAATGATAACCATAAAACATGATTAAGTAACAAAAAATAATAAAATAGAAAGTTAATGAGTCATAAACGTTTTGACCTGAATCAAAATTCATAACAATAAAAGGAAATATATAAACATGATATAAAATTGTAAAATATGTTAAAATTTTGGTGTAATCATGAATACTTGTCATAACTTGGTAAAAAATTGAAAATATAGTGCAACCATAAACCTATGATTTATTATTACTGTGAACCTAGATACCTACCAACCTATTCAATTTTAAAATTTTGATTAGATATAAATGCTACCCCACTAACCCTTCGCAAATCTTTATAATTTATAACCCATTCATATAACATTTATATCACTTGATATATAAGCCTTCATCCAATGAATTAGAGGGAGATATAGGTCCCACCCATATCATAATACATAATTTTTTTGTAACTTGGAAATCAAATAGTTATCATATCATAAGGAAAACATATAAAAATAATGGGTTTCTTAAAACATTCAAAAACAACACATATCATGAACTTAAAAAATAATTAGATATCAAAAATATCAATTTAAAAATGGAATCATCTCATAATAACATATATATATGGTTATAAAAAGTCACTTCATTAATGATAAACCTTATAGGGAAAATATATGTGAAAATTCCATAGTTTTAATACAATAATTTAAATTATTGAAGTGAAAATTACCTTTAAAAGAATTTTTATAATGGAAAAGAGAATTATTTTGTAAACCTTAATATAAAGTGTTCCCACATAAAAAATCATTGAAAGGAAATGAATTTTATCAAAAAGTGTAATTCAAACTACTTTGAAAACATTTAATTTAAAATAATATTTAATAACATAAACATCAAAAATGGAATAATGATTATCAAAGTATAATGTGGAGTGGATGACAAAACTTATTATTTTGAAATGTTGTAAAGAAACCATTTGAACATTTTGAAAAAACCTTTTTGAAAATCCAAAATATTATAAAAGATAGAAAAAATTTGTTTCAAAATGTATAAATTAGAATAAAGAATCATTGGATATAAAATAATTTATGTTTATACTAGGGAATAGATTTTTTTAGTAATTAATAACATGAAAATGGAATAGAACCCCATTAATTGAAATTGGAATTATTCTTAACAAAAATATATTTTAATGAAATAATAGAATCAATAAGGAATAATATTTTGGTGTGGATAGTCATTTACCTATAAAATAAGGTTTAAATTCCAAATGAAATCATAATAGATAATAATATATAAATATTTAAATCTTATAGTCAAATAATAGTGATTATTACCTAGTGGAAAATTTGAGTCATTAAAACCCATTAGAGATGTTGTAACATTTGAATCAAAACACCATGAGAAGTAAAACATTAAAAACAACATTTAATATTGTGAAATATAATATAATCATGATAAAAAGTAAAAATATGGAAGTATTGAGACCATTTAAAATTAAACATGGTTCATATCTTAAAAATTTCTCAAGGGATTCAAATTTGAGACAATGAAACCCATATGAATATCAAAATATTTGATGTAATGATCCTTTAGAAAGAAAATCATGGGAAAAAAATCTTAACAAAATAAAATAAAATTTTAAATATAAATATATGCAATTATAAGATAAAATAATTTTAATTTTAAGAATTGGTTTCATGAATAACTATTATAACTCAAAGAAATGAAAATGAGGTATGAAAACCCCTTAATGATTTGTTTACTTTTGTATCAGAAAACCCAGAGAGTTAATGAATGAAATGTATATTCATATACCATAAAATAATATGGATTCATGATGAAATATATAAAATTTTCATTATAAAAACCTTGATAATGAAAATATGTTTATAAATACAATTTCAATAAATATACTTATAATTATTTTGTTATTATATTATAATAATATTAACTAATATTCTCCCATGGATATTTATTATAGTGTTTTGTAGCATCGTTCATGTAGGTGGTTAAACTGAAACAAACATGATCTTTCTTTAGCTCAATTGGTGAGTAAGATTAAGGAGGTATTTATTTTAACATAATATCATTATAAAATAATAATAACTATTTTTATGCTTAAAATTATTTTAAAATGTTTAGATAATGTGTTAAAATCTAGATGAAAAATAAAAAAAGTTTCGTCGTGGAGGCTGTAGTCTGCAAAAACGCACAATTAGCGTTCCCGATACTCATTGAATGAGAGGGGTGTGAATATTAATTTAAAATTTAATAATCATAATTATATTATATATCATATTTATTCATTATTTATATCCTTTTTATCATCCATGAATATCAACAATGAAAAATTAAAGGCGTCAATTTCTGGAGGCGGTATTCCGCACACTCTCATAACGGTGCGTTTGTTTTTCTTAACAAATTGGAAGAAATAAATAATTGTCAGTAAATTAATATAATAACATAAATTTATAATAATTAAAATTATTTAACTATATTTTTATGGATATAAGATATTTTTATGAGTAATATTAAAAATAAAAACTTAATAAGGAGATAATACTTACGCTGGAGATTTGATCTTTCTTTGAAAAAATTCTTGGAAATAAAGGGATTAAGATAAATTAGTGAGATTAAGGGCTTTATAAGGAATTGGGTAAATCTAGTAGAGGATATATGGTAATAATTTCTAGTAAATTTCTAATTATAAGTTTGTGATTGGAAGGGTTCAAGTGTCCCACTTTTATAAGAGAGGAAAATAGAACTTTTTTGAAATAACCATTATATTTTAATAATTCCGTGAAACGATTCCAAGGTAAATGGATCCAAGTATTAAAAATAATGTATTTTTTGGTGTATTTAGTTTTATAAATAATAAAAAATACTTTAAAACATGTTTTAAATATTTTAAATGGGTTTTACCATTATATTTTTACATTTTACACTTTCACTTTTAAACTAGGTAACTAGTTTTTAACTAAGTAATTTTATGTTTTATTAAGAATATAGAATAACCCATAAAACAAAATTTGGGTTTCATGTAGAAAAATTTAACAATAATTCAATCCAATTCATTTAAAAAATATCAATTAATTAGATTTTAAATTAAAATAGATATTGTGTAGAAAAATGTTTTTGTAGATAAATGGCATTTTGACCATTACATATTCTTAATCATATTTAGTCTTGATTACATACAAAATAAGTGTTAATATATTTATTTATGTGTTTATAAATAATATTATATCATTCATTTAAATTATTTCAATTTAATTGGTTTTATATAAATTCATTAATCTAAACTACATAATAATTTTAAAATAATTATTTCACTATTATCACAATAATTAGAATTAATCCTAACAATCTAATTTGAAACCTAGAAAGGTAAATAAAAAACATTAACTAATATGAAATTATTTTTTTCAAATATAAGAATCATTTTATTATTTAAACTTTCTATTTTTATGGAAAACTAATTTTAACACAAGCACATGTATTATATAAAAACCCATTTTTTGAAAAAGTTGATTTTTAAGAAAAATGATTTATGATTAGAAAAGTGTTATCAATTAGATTGATTAAAATTAATTTATAATAATAATAATAATTAAAATATTATTTAGTTAATAATATATTAAATAAAAAACTTCAGTTCATCTAATTATAATTAATTAAGAAAAACTGTCGAAAAATAGTTTCTATTTAAAACACTACATAAATTTTAAAAATTTTGACTATGGGTTTATAAATTCAACAGTGTATTTTAAAACAATTTATTATAATTTATAATATATAATTTAATAGTTAATAGGTTACATATATTTTATATTTATTTATAAAATAAACTAATTTCACAAAAGTGGTGACAATAATAAAATTCGAATTTTCACTATTCACTTCAAAATCATGTGTTTTAGGAAAATGAAAAAAAATAATATTAAGTAAATTTGATCATGATAAACAAAAAATTTATTTAAATGTTTTAAAATTAACACCCTAATATTTATAAATTTAATTTTTAGTTAAATTACAATTTAATTTTTTATTTGAAAATGTCACTTTTTATATAATATATTCTTCTTCATTAGTTTCTTAGTTGCACTAGGCGAGTTCATAATCAAAGTGTACTTTATTTTGGTTATATATATATATATTCGTAATCCTATTACCATATTTTATACCAACCAATTATATAACAACCTATAGTTTATAGTGTTTTAGTTTTAGTGTTGCTTGTAGAGAGATCCATCAAATACATTATTGATTTAATTAATGATATATAAGGAAATTTCAATTTATTACATTATAAACCATAAATAAATAAATATATCACAATTTAACTAACAATTAATCTTAATAATGATTAAACATAGAGTAAATATCAAAATTCCTTATGATATTATCTATAGTGATACTTAATCCACAATAAAATAGTGAAGACAACAAACACTCATCTTTACCAACCATTACAAGTAAATGTACCTCATAACTAGGTATTAAGGACGATGTAATGGATTTAATTTTTCTATCAGATAGTTTATTGTTTTCCTTCAATAATAGGTGGTAACAATTTATAAATATTGTCTTTTCCATATTCTATAAATTAATGTGGAGCCAATGTGAATATAGCTATTCAATTTCAAAAGTTGAATCAATTTATTTTAGAGGAGTTTATACTGATTTGTATAAAATTTATTTAATAAAAAAACATAATAATACCACTATATGTTTTACTTAAAATAAAAATTACTAAGGTTAGTGACTTTTTTTATTTGAAAATATCCTATACACAATAGGGTTGTTATAACTACAATAAATCCACAAATTCTAGGTATTCGGTAAGTGAAACCTTATTACTAGTATCCTCTTTATAGGTTGTAAATTCATAGGTTATTCCTTACAACCTAGGTCTAGAATTTTACATATTCCTACCATATTCGAAAATACTTATATTAGGTAATTGACATAGTTAATTTATATATTCTCTAGACATAAGATATTTAATTGTTAGTAGTTCCCATGGATGAGTTCTATATTATTTCCTTTTGTTAATTGAATTATTAATTTTCCCAAGATATTTTGTTTATTTATGAACTACTTTACCAAAAGTAAATAATCATTAAGTCACCTTAATATAATTCCACTCACACTTCTTCAAAATTTTGGGAGATATATGAAACTTTTAATTTTTTTCTTCATCATCTTTGTCACTAGATCTTTTATATGACTACATATTTATCTTATTTTATATAATAGGAAATTTTTCTATTTTTAAATTGTTAATGATATTTAATGATAACTATTTTTGAATAATCATAAAGTTTCTCCTTCCATTTCTAATAATGATAGGATGTTCATTAAGGCAATATTTTCATTATGTCACAAACCCATGGTTCATTCTAGTTCCATCCATTTATAAAACTAAAAGACATGAAATGAGTGAAAAAACATTAATAATATAGAAGAATTATAATAATCATAAAAGTAATGAAACATTAAAACATCTCATTCTTTTACATTTCCATATCGGACCATAGTTCATTTAGGTTAACCTATAAGAAACTTAGTTTGTTGTAGTGTACATTAAGTTGGGTTTTCTTGGATTTCTTAATCTAATCCATCAAAGTAACTTAGAAATAAATCCTTTATAGTCATTCATAAAGGCAATTTTTTTAACCAAATAATATCACCTAGTATTTTCAAACTAGGTGTGTTGTAAGGGCCCATTCACTATGCACCAGAATAATTGTCCAGATATAATTGACCTACTCTTTCTAGGGGTATTTCCCCTAGATTAATCTATTAAAAAAGGCATAAACTTATCATATCTAGATAGGGAAGTATTTCTAGGAAAACTAACTAATAAAAAATTTACCAATATTTTAGGATATAATCCTAAACATAGACTCATCCTAAGGGTTTTTTCAAATTTTTTCTAACATTAAAAACATATTTAACTAAACTAATATTAAAAAATAACTATACTAATTTCTATACTAATCTATTAAATAAATTATCCCTAATATGATTGAAATTGAGGTGAACCAAGATAACCTGAATATAAATTATACATTAATATAATTATTTAAATAGTACATCTTCCAAATAGTTGCACAACCTGAAGACTAAAAGGTATAATGTGTTTTTAGATTCTCTATAAATTCATGTTAATTTACTAAAATTGTGAAAATTTTTCCATAATAAGTCTCCTATAGACACTTTATAGCATGCCTCACATGATATAACAATCTTCATGACCCGAGGAATGAAAACACAAGAAATGGGCGAGCTTAGGGACTAAGTAAGGGAAAAACATATCTAAAACCGTCGGGTCATAAACATGAGGGAGAACATGAGAAATACTTAATTACCATAATTTTAGAACATAAGAACATAGATGATAATCAAAAAATATGATAAAGATAAATGTTATAGTAAAACCATCACTAATGAATCATAAAATATTTGACCTAGAAAAAAATACACATCAACAACCAAAAGCTTGTATAGATGAGATAAAAGTGAGTAATATAATAAAAATATTAAAAATCAAGAAAAATTGTAAAAAATTAGTAAAAAAATTGAATAAGATTCATGATCACAAACAAATGATTTCTTATTAATTTGAACTTGGAAAAATGCTAACCCATTCACTCATGTTATTATGTGTTGGGATAAACATCATCACACTATACCATTATGAAATTTTCTACTTACTAACTCGTTCATATAACATTTCTGTCTCATGAGATATAATACTTTACCCAATTAATTTTTGGGATATATAGGTCCCAACCATTTCATAATCAATACATTTATGTGCCAATTATAAATTAAAAAATCATCATATTATATAGAACCCTTGAAAAAATATTGGGTTTCTTAAACCTTTCAAAAACATCACATATCATCGACCTAAGTAATTATAATATAAAAAATTTATCATTTTATAAATGTAATCATATCATAATAAAATATATATAGGGTGTTAAAAACATCAATTCTTGAAAGATAAACCTTATAAGGTAAATAAATTGGAATGTAAAATATTTTCCCCAAAACTTTTATAAACATTGAAGTGTAAATCACTTTTAAAAACATTTTTGTGAAGGAAAAGAGAAGACTTTGGAAAACCATAATATAAATAGTTTCCAAATAAAAAAAATCCTCGAAAAAACATAAATGATATAAAAAAGAAGAAATTAAAATAATTTTAAAACTTGTACTTTTTAAATAATATTTCATAATGGAATCTTTAAAATATTAATTAGTATTATCAATATAAATGTGGAGTGGATAATAAATTTTTTTATTTTGAAAAGTTGAATATTTTTTTCAAATTTTTTAGAAAACATTGTTGAAATCCCATATCATTAAAAAGATGGAAAATATTGGATTAAAATGAATAAATGGGAATAAAATGATCACTATAGATAAAACTATTTTTGTTCCCACTAAGGAAAGAAGAACTTTTTTAGGAAGTAAAATCATGGACATAAAAGAAAAATTCATTAAAGTAATAAGAATAATTTTTTACAAGAATACATTTTTACAAAACAAAAGAATCATCAAGGAAGAATAATGAAGTGACTCGAGTTTTCTTGATTTTATTTTTAGAAATTAATTGGGAAAATTTTGAGACGAGGTGCTAAGATAGTGTGAGATTATGAGGCCTGGGGTTCCTAGATAAATTGTTTAAAAATGTTATGTTTTTAATATTTATCACACATGAAATTTATGAAAAACTGAAATAAATCACAAATGAGTGACTAAATCAGAAATATAAGAAATCTATTGAGCTTAAAGTTGTGGCTTTACACTAGGAATGACATAACATTGGTCGGTGTGGGTCATCTGTAGAAAAAGTTACCTGGAATTTAATTGTAAATAAAATAATTAAATTAAAATTTATTTATTTTAAAATCATTATAACTCATTAATCGTAACTCATATTGGAAATCCGAGAAAACCATTGAGTTCATAAGGGTGTGTTTTACTTAGTTGAGACCTAACATCACTTACATGGGTCATCTGATAAGGATAGTTTTTGTATGTGAATGTCATTAAAATATTTAATTTGGACGTTATGTATTGATGCAGTAGTGATTTATTTTTTAATTAGACATGTTAGAGGAATTTTGGGTTATCTCCATAACCTTGGAATTTCTCTAAGGCATGGTGAAGGAAGCTCTCTCTCCCAATGACGAACACCGACCGATCAAGGATCAATGACGACACAAAACCCCATTCTTCTTCAACGACTGATCCAAAATTGAGGTAGGAAATTTGATATCTTTGTGATTTCATTTCCCTTTTTATATTTAACAACAAACACTGACCAACCAAAAATAACTTCGATCCATAGTTCGATCATTGCAGGATGGTTATTAAATTGCAGGGTTAATTAATGAGAGTTTTTTAAAGACTCTTATTATCTCTTTTTACTAAAGAGAATGAATTGTGGTTGAAATGAATAAAGGAGTATTTCAATTTATTGTGAATTATTCATTCTTCTCTCATCCCTCATTCTTCGCATTCATTACTGTTGGACCCCCATGTCCGTGGTTCGACTTTTCGGGTGGATCCAAATTCGATCAAACCCCCGGATTGGAGGCCAACTGACAATGAAGGCTGGGTCTGTGTGGTTCATGACCCAAGGAACTCAAATCTTTAACTGCTTATAATTTTGGGCATTGGAGGTGGCTCGGTGGTCCGTGGTAGGGACCGCCGGCATGGGTTGGGAAAGGCATTGGTGACCGAAGGCAGTAAAGACATGGCAGGTGGCCATGTGGAAGCCGGTGGGGCCGGTGGAAGTGAACCGTAGCGCCGCCCATATAGGAATGTGAACTAGGACATAAAATAATGGATCATTTATTTAAAAATAATATTTTTATAATATAAAATAAAAATGGTAATATTATTTCCAACACAATTAATTATGGACCGCTGCATGAAGAGAAGGGGAGGAAATGTGGTGGTCGTGTCACCCTCACACACAACCTCCATATCTGCAACATGAGATTTCAATATAGTTTAGGTGATATTATTATTGTTGATATAATAATAATAATAAAATCACATATTCAAGATAAGGGGTGGAACCTCATGCTAATTGCGTGATATATGAAGAGAGATGTGTGGATCTCTCTTCTCAAGAAGGTAAAATATATATAATAATAATATAAAATATATTATTATTATTGTTGATAAAACATTAATCTGACTGTATCTTTTTTAAATGGTGTTAGATTGATGAATATTCATTGGATTCATGACCTCGAATTTGAGATGGTAATCTCAAGACCAATTTTGGATATTTAATTTGGGCTCATGGATTGATTCCATGGAACACCCAATAATAATAATAATAATAATAATATTATTATTATTATGGAATATGTTATCCGACATATCTTATTCAAATGTTATCTATTTTATGAGCCATCTATGGTGTTGGGACACTTAAGAAGAGACAGTACTTATGTGATACTCTATGTGGGTTTTTGTAGAAGGTGGAATGCAACCTAATTGACCAGGATGTGGGTCTTTCTTACCTCTCTGTTAGGTAGATATGGGACTCCCCATGTTGTGGGAGCCTATCTGATAACTTTGGATAGTTTCCTCCATGGAATCTGTACTCCCCTATTGGACTAGTGCATGGGTCCTCCATATGTGTTGTTTTTCTTGATTTAGTACTCCCCTATCTTACCAGGGTGTAGGCCCTCTAGCCACAGAGGTTTACTCCCTTGTTGTACCAGGGAGCGGGTCCTCTAGAATGGGGTTGGTTCTGCCCTATCATGTTCGGGTGTCGGTATCCCATAGTGAATGAGATGGTAGAGTTGGTACTCCCCTGTCGTACCAGGGTGTGAGTCCTCTAGTCAAAGAGTTGTAATCCGCTACCAAGTTAGGGTGTGTGTCCTCGATATTTGAAGTGGTAATCCTCTGTCGTATCAGGGTTCAGGCCCTTCATGAGTAGTACTCCCCTACTGGAATCAGGGTGTGTTTCATCACTTTCGAAGTAATACTCCCCCGTATCCAAGTAGTAGTGGGTAGTGGGTACTCCATTGGAGTTGGAGCTCCCTCGGGTGTTGGATAAAATTACCAGGAGCAGGTCCATTCACATGATGTGAATGATATCTAGATAGGAGTTAGTGCGCCCTCTATAGACTGGGGAGCGGCCCATGACTTACAGAAGTGACATAGGTTTCACGAGTTTGTCTAGAGAAGTGCTCCCTCATCTGTATGAAATTGCGAGGGGTACAATCTTCACTTTGGTTTCATTAGCTTGTGTTGGGTGTAAGAAAATGATGAATGGACCTCTAGTGCTAGGTACTAGAGATGGAGCTAGTAGGATATTCCCGATGGAGCATGACCTATCGTATGTACCATTAGAAATGGTAGAGTTATTTTTTATGCAATGTATCTCTCGGGGTTGAATTTGTGGAGTGTATTCTCCAAGTTTTAATTATTTTGATTAGAGCTTATGATGAGAATCTATTTTCCAGATTTGAGATAGTAACCTTATGATTCTAAGTGTTCAAGATGATTATATCTAGGAATTAATGATATATGTTCTGTAGGCAGATATCTATGTTGATATTATTGTATCTTCTTAGTGATGTTTCCTCTTTGGTCTATTAAATTGTTTTTTGGGGTGTCCCACTGAATATTGTTTTACTCAACTGCCACACAGGCTTTTCCTGAATGTTTCATGTCTTGTGCATACTATCAACAATTTTAGGGAGTTGTAGGTAGATCAGGTTTAGGTGGTGCTTAGAGAGAGACCAGATAGTTGAGCTATGCTTCTGCGGCTTCAGACAAATATTCCTATACCTACCCTTTAGGAAGGTTTTTCTATAGATGAGCTTCAGGAACATGTGCTATAGACTCTTTATTTTTTGTGGGATTTTATTCTATCACAATTATACTTTACTAGACTTTACAATGCTATCATACTCTGTGGTTGGTATCTTAGTGTAAAAATGCATTATTTACTTAGTGTTTTTACATTTCAATATTTTGGACTTGGAAATGTGTGTGTGTGTACAAATAATTAAAAAAATTCCTCCCATTTGTGAGATATTCCAATTTGGTGCTATTCTATGTCCCTTGGATTTTTGGAGGTGGGCTTGGGGTAGTCATGACATGGCCCCCTTTGGGACGGTTCATGAGAGAGTGGTATTAGAGGAGGTCAGTTCTACCTCAGGACTATAGATTTGTGAGCTGGGTTTGGGTTGCATAGTGGTAGTGTTCTGATGTTTTGAGTTCAGATCTCAGGACAAAGGTTCTATTATTGGTGTTTCAACTGATGTATCCATTCATGAGGACTCTGATATCCTAATTTTTGGCTTGGTATATTAGGACACTACTCACCAAGAAATAAATGGTACATGCATCATATAGGACTGAGTTTTTTGTTTTCATATCCTTCTTGAGTCAACTGCATAGATATACTCTTTGACAATGGTACATCTTGATTCTATTTTTGGATTCCTCTAAGAAAATAGCCATATACGATTCTACAGTGCGATTTTGATGAAAATCCACCCTATGATGAGGCTTCAGTGCAGGGCACTGATTTTTGAAGTGTTACCTCTGGGTTGTCTGCTGGTGCTGCCACCACCTGTAGAAAAGCATGTTTTACCAATAGTTCAGGTTGAGGATGTGCTCAGGGTGAGTTCATTAGATAAGTTCCAGAGGTAGAAATCTCTAAAGTACCGGGGTGATCTAGAGCCCCAAGAAACATATGACTGGCTCGAGGAAGTCACATGAGTATTCTACTTAGTGAGGACACCTCTTGATCAGATGTTGGTCTTAACAGCGAGCCTTCCCTAGGATTCCACCAGGCGATGGTGGAGCTTGGTGATATAATCTCATGATGTGGCGACTCTCGCTTGGGAGGAGTTAGAGTGACTCTTTAGGGAAGAATTTTACCCTACCACTTTGAGGTTAGTGTGTTTACAAGAGTTTCTGTAGCTTCTTCAGGGCAACATGAAAGTGGAAGATTTTTCTCCGTGGTTCACAGACTTGTTGAGATTCTCCCTAGAAATGTCACAAGACCAATTTTTCAGAGCTTTGACATTCAATCAGCTCTTTCAAAAAGAGATCCGGGGATCAGTGATTCTAATATGCATTCCCACCTATGAAGGAGTGCTGGAGTGATCCATCATGGTGGAGAGTTTCCTGGTTGAGGAACAGGTGAATGCGACCCACAAAATTTGTCATGGGATTGAGTCATCTATAGGAGTTTTCAAGTGATTGGTGAGATGATCACAATGTAGGAGGCATAACCATGATCAAAATTAGATGCATTGGTCTATGGTGCAGGAGCAACACTGATGTCTAGATCTGATGCAAGAGAGGTGATGTTACAATTATGTTGGCCGAAGGCATCTCACTAGATATTTTCCAACCCACCATGCTGCCAAGAGGGAGTCGGATGATGATCTTCCTTGGTAGAGACAATTTTTGGAGCAAGGAGTTCCTCAAGGTGGAAGGCATAGAGGATGATCTGGAAGAGCATCAGGAGGTGGTATACGGTCTATGATGTGGCCACCACTACCCCCATGTGGTCTGCCCCAGGCTCAAGGAGTTGGAGGATGTGGGCGAGGGAAGATGCATGCAGTTGATGTTTATGACCCATAGGCTCTATAAGAGATTTGAGGCATAATCTGTGTATTTTATTTTAGCTACCATATTAATGGACACATGTTCTAGTAGTTATCTTATTTCAATGAGTTTTTTTGAGACATAGAATTTCTGGTTGAACTGTTTACTTAACCCTCATGCTTGGAGACTCCTACTTGAGGAGACTCGATGATCACACACCATCACTGATAGTGTGACATAACTCTTAGAGGTGAGAGTTTCGGTTGGGATCTCTTGGTCATAGAATTTAAGAATTAAAATATCATTCTTGGTATGAGTTACTACCATTTAGGCCCATAATGACTATTTTAGGTGAAGGGTGAAGTGTATCTACAGTGGTAGAATGAGGTTTCCTTTGTTAGTGAAAAGGAAACCTTGGTAGCATAGGGTAGACTCTCACATAGGGCTTGTAAAGAAAGAACTTTGTGGGACCCTATTTTGAGGTATGGTGTGTGAGTCCCTTGGACTTGGGTGTTCTGGGTGAAGTTATGCGACGAAGTGTTGGAGTAGATCCTAACCTTGAAAGTAGAGTTTTTCTGCTCGACTTCTTTTTCTTGGATTCCCTAAGAGAGGGAGATACATGCTTAAAATCATTCTGTGGTGGAAGAGTTAGAGAGAAAGATGTTTCCATAGTATGTAATGGTTTCATACCATCCATACTTAGTTGGGATGCCACTAGTGGGTGTTTTAGTGTTTCTATTTTGGTAAGCCGTGTGGATACTGGAGGTTTTAGACAAAGGTCCAAGTAAGACCCAACATTCACTCTTGGGGATCCCTATTTTTTTAATAAATACACCCACATGTTTAGCATCAACCTTGAACATGAAACGCTTGGGGATTTTTTTTTACATTTCATCGAGAGGTGGATGTGAATTGTGGAGTTCCATCAGAATCTTCGTCAGGTTAGTGTAGAGGTGTGCCTATAGACACCATGACTATAGATGTATCATGGTTCATTGTGCTTTCCCACTTTTCGCAGCTATAGATACATGTTCCCATTGTTTCACAGGGTTGGCCTAGAAGAACCTGGAAATGAGAGTGGTTGATCTTAGTGGTTCCTCTGAGTTCATGCTCATAAGCAGAACATGAACCCTTAGTGAGCTCATTGGTGTGGAAATCTAGTAGGGAGCTCAGTTTTCGTCACTTGATCATAAGCCTTTTCTTTTCAAGGAAAAAATTCCCTAAGTTGGGGAGAATTTAATGACTCAGACTTTCCCTATTATATTTTTATAAATAATTTGTTAAAATTCTAAGACCAGGAATTGAGACAACATGTGATTTTGAGGCCTAGGGTGCCCAGAGTGATTTTTTGAAAAATTATAGGTTTTTAATAGCACACGTGCATGCATTATTTAAAAAAGTGAAATATCTCTTAAATGAATTCATGGATTAGAAATCCTATGGAACCTTTGAGCTCAGAGGAGTGTCTTTAACCTAGGTGTGACCTAACATTGGTCGGAACATGTCATCTATAGAAATAGTCAGTATGGGCATAAACAAAAATAAAATAATTAAATAAAAATTATTTTATTTTTAAATTATAATAACTCATAAATAGTAATTCATATTGGAAATCCATGACCACCATTGAGTTCATAATGGGAGTCTTTCTTCGGTGAGACTTAACATAGATCGATGTAGGTCAGCTGCAAAAGTTAGTTTTTTGACATGAACGTCATTAAAATATTTAATAAAAATATTTTATTTGGATTTTACGTGTTGACGCAATAATAATTTTTTTAATAATCCATGTTATAGGTATTCAGGGTTATTGACATAAACCTAGAATTACCCTGAGGTAACAAGAATGATGATCTCTCCCGATGACAAATGTCGATGGATCAAGGATCGTCGATGACACATAACCCCGTTCTTCATCATCAACTAATCCAACCTTGAGGTAGGGTGTCTGATCACTTTGTGATTTCCTTCCCCATTTTTATATTTAAAAATGAACACATACCAACCAAAAAACATATGGATTTGCAGTTTGATCATTGCGGATTAGTTATTAAATTGTGGGGTTAATTAACGGGAGTTTTTTATACTCTTCTTAGTTCTTCATTCAAACGAG
Organism: Viscum album; assembly: GCA_963277665.1. Classification (NCBI taxonomy): domain Eukaryota; kingdom Viridiplantae; phylum Streptophyta; class Magnoliopsida; order Santalales; family Viscaceae; genus Viscum; species Viscum album. Next base: position 326,219,151 of record OY728127.1, read on the forward strand.
AAAAAATTGCGGCCGACATGAATAATGGATGATGTTCAATTACTATAAGTTCTTTGTTCTTATATTATCCCTTGTTGTTCACATTCATCATCGGTGGACCCCCATGGGCACAATTTGACTTTCCGGGTAGATCCGAAAGTGATTAAACACCCCGATTGGAGGAAAACTGAGAATTAAGGCCGAGTTTGTGTAGGTCACAACCCAAGGAGCTCAGATCTGCAACCACTTTCAATTTTGGGAATTCAAGGTGGCTTGGTGGTCCATAGAAGGAACCACCAACAATGTTCTGGGGAGGCGGTGGCGACCAGAGATGGTGGTAGTGTGCGGCGCGACGGGCGACAGTATGGAAGCCGGTGGGGCCAGCGGGAGTGGACCACGACGCCGCCCCTGTTGGAACACGACCTGAGCCATAAAATAAGGGATCATTTATTTTATATTATTATTGTAATATAATTTAAAAATTGTTATATTTTTTTAAATACAATTAATTATTGTCCACATCATGAAGAGAAGGAGAGGTAATGCGGAGGCTGTGGCACCCTCGCATGCGACCTGCATATCTCCAACATGATACTTCTACATCTTTTATGTGATATTATTATTGTAGATATAATAATAATATTATCACATATTCAAGATATGGGGTGGTGACTCAGGATGATTTCTTGAGATTTGAAGAGAGATGTGTGGATTTATCTTCTTTAGAGGGTAAAAAATATAATAACAAAAATATAAAATATATTATTGTTGTTGTTGATAAAACCTTAATCTAGATGTATCTTTTTTATACGCTGTAAAATTGATGAATCGTCAGTGGTTTCATGATCTTGAATTTAATATAGTAATTTCAAGTCCAATGATGGATATTTAATTCAGCCTCGTGGGTTGGGACCATGGATCACCCAATAACAATATTATTATTATGGAATATGTTATCCAACAAATCTTATTCATACGATATCCATTTAACGAGTCGTCTATGGAGTTTGGACCATTACGACAAGATGGTCCTTGTGAGATACTCTAAGTGAGTTTTTGTAGAATTTGGAATGTGACCTAATGGACTTGGACATGGGTCTTCCTTACCTCTCTTCTTAGGTAGAGATGAGACTCACCACTTCGTGGGTGTGGGTTTGATACCTCTGGGTAGTTTCCTTTGTGGAGACGGTACTCCCTTATTGGACCAAGGAACATGTTCTCCATACCTGATGTTCTGGAAGAGTCAGTACTACCTTATCTTACAAGGGTGTGGTTCCTCTAGCCACAGAATAATACAACCCTACTATACCAAGGGGTGGGTCCTAAATGGGGTTAGTACTCCCCTATCGTGTCAGGGTGCAGGTCTCCTATAGTGAACGAGATGGCAGAGATGGTACTCCCGCATCGTATTAGTGTGTGGTTACTCTAGTACCTAAGTGTTAATCCCATACTGTGTTAGGGTGCACATCATAAATATTCAAATTAGTACTCCCCTATTGCATTAGGGTGTGGGTATTCCATGAGTAGTACTCCCCTGTTGGAATCAGGGTATGAATCCTCACTTGAGGAGTGCTACTTACCCCTCTTTGAGTAGCTGTGGTGAGAAGGTCCTCCATTGGAGTCAGAGCTCTGTCAAGTGTTGGATACAATTATAGGGAGCAGGAGAATTCACTCGATTTTATTGATACCTAGATACGAGTTAGTGCTACCTCGATTGACTGATGAGAAGAACACTCATAATATTTGTGATCAAGGTTTTACGAATTAGTCTAGATTAGTGCTCCCACAACTGTGCACAATGGCAAGGGTAGGGCCTCTTCAATTCGGTTTCCTTAGCTTTCGTTGGGAAAGAGACATTTTTGATTGGACCTTTGGTGATGAGAACTAGAGCTAGACCTGGTAGGATGTTCCTGATGGAGCACGTCCTTTCGGACGTACCATTAAGAATGGTAAAGTTTTTCCTGATAGAGTGTATCTCTTATATGGGTGCCATCAGAGATGGCTAAGATCATTGAGTGTATTCTCCAAGTTTTGATTATTTATATTTGATCCTATGATGAGAATCCAATTGCAAGCTATGAGATTGTCACCTTATGATTCTTAGTGTTTAAGATGAGTATATCTAGGCATTCATGATATATGTGCTATAGACATATATCTGTGTTGAGATGACTGAATCTTCTAAGAGATGTTTCCTATGTGGTATTTTACATTGTTTTTGAGGGTGTCATATTGAGTATTGTTTTACTCACACCTTCACAGGCTTTTCCGACATGTGTTGTGTCTTGTACAGACCATCAATGATTTGATGGAGTCATAGGTGGACTAGGAGCAGGTGGTGCTTAGAGAGATACTAGAAAGATGGGGTTTGGTTCTGGAGCTTCAAACAACTATTCTTGTACCTACCATTCAGGCATGTTTTTTTGCAGATGAGATTCATGACCTTGTGCTACAAACTCTTTCTTTTTGGTGGGCTTGTAATCTAGATGAGTTGTACTATACATTACTTTCCTATCATACTTTGTGGTTGGCATCGTATTGTATGTGTGAATTATTTACTTAGTGTTTTTACGTTTCATTATTTTGGGATTAGAGATGTGTGTGCATATAGGTACTTATTAAAGTTCCTCCAATCCATGAGATATGCCTACTCAGCACTAGTCGCCAGCCCCTGGCCTATTGGAGGCAGGCCTGGGGTTGTCATGACACAGGCCCCTCCGGGATGGGCTGTGAAAAATAAATTAGTATGGATCATGATTTATATATAAAATATTGTATAAATAAAACAAAACATCATTATATGTTATAATATATCAATATTTAATGATTATATTCAAATAATAGTGATAATGACTCAAGGAAAAGATTAGTCATGAAAACCCCTTACATTCTTTGTAATATTGGAATCAATATCCCATGAGGTGTATAACCTTAATAATGATATTTAATATCATGAAATATAGTATAATAATTATAAATAATTAGAATAGGTATACAATTAAAACATTTAAAATGATACATGGTGTATATATTAAACATTTTTAAAGGGATTTAAATTTGAGACAAATAAACCCTTTTGAATATCACAATCTTTGAAGTAATAATCCTTTAGAAAGTAATTCATGGGAAATAAATATAAATAAAAATAAATGAATGTGGGAATAAAAATTTATAAAATCATAGGATAAAATAATTCAACTTATAAGAATTGGGTTCAAGAAAAACAATTATAACTCAAATAAAGGAAAATGAGTTATGATAAACACAGACTAATTTGGTAACCTTTAGATCAGAAACCATTGAGATTTAGGAAATTAAATTTCAATTTATATTAAATGGAAGAAAAATGATTTAGTATAAATGATCTCAAATTAGATGTATAAAAAACATGATATTAAATATAGGTGTATAAATTAAATAGTTTTCTCAATGAAAGGATATTGAGATGAAAATCCTTACCTTGTTTCCCAACTTAGTCGAATGCGCTCTAAGTTCTGATTAAAAAACATAAATATATTAATAAATATTTTCATAACCATTAATAAATCATTATTTTCTTACTTTAATATAACAATGGTAATCTTAATTATCCCATAGTTTTAAATAATTTATTTTTGTAGCATCGTTCATATTGTTGCTTAAACTAAACCAAACTTGAATTTTCTTTAACTCAATTGGTGAGTACGGTTAGGTAGGTATCTATTTTGATATAACATCATCACAACAGAATCATAATGATATTATTTTTATGTTTTTATTATTTTTAATTATATTTTAATATGTTTATATTATGTATTAAAATCTAGATCAAACACAAAAATCAGTTCATCATGGAGGAATCAGCTCACACATAAACATGATTAGCAATCCCATTTCTCAATGCAAGATAATGGGTGAAGGTTGAAATTATATTGAAATAATAATAAAATTAAATTATATATATCATATTTATTCATCCATTATACCCACATGATCATCCATGAATGAATGTGATGAAAAATGGAAGGCATCACTTTGTGGAAGAGGTAGTTCATGCGACACACTAAAAATAATTATTTTTTTATTAGCAAACAAGGAGGAATAAATAATGGATATTAAATTTGTATAATAACATATAAGTATAATAAATATAGACATTTCATGATATTTTAACGGATATAAGATATTTGGTATTGTAATATTATGAATAAAATCTTAATAATGAGATAATATTTAGTTGGAGAAATGATCATTCCTTGGAAAACTCCTTGAAATTGAAGGGATTAGGCTAACTTAGTGTGACAGAAGGGTTTCATATAGTTTGAAATAATTATATTAGAGAATATTTGGGATGTATTGACATGGAATTTTTAATGGTAGGTGTGTGTTTGAAGGGGTGAAATTGACCCCCTTTTATAAGAGAGAGACATGACACTTTTTGAAACACTCTTTATATTTTTATTATTCCATGCAAATTTTTGATGTTCAATGGATAAAAAGTTTAGAAATAATGGATTGTGTGGTGTTTTTGGGTTGATAATGGAATGACAAAACTTTTATAAATTAAATTACCTTTTTAAATGAGTAAATTCATTGTTATGTAATGTATCTTTAGAAAACACATGAACTAAATTCGTTATTTTGGAAAGTTATAAGTTATATCCTGTCAGATTTATAAGACTGTTAAGAATCATTATTATTAGAACCCTTATATTTATTACCCATTAATATATGATTTTTTTAAATGAGATTAGTCATAATACAACCTAGAAGATCGAGAAGTCTAGTTTCTTTGGGAATTTGCTATATCACCTAAAACATTAAAATAAGTTATAAATAATATTTATTGAAAACCTACCTAACAGGTTCATAATATTCCTTTTCACTTAAAACTGCACGGGATAACCTATGGACATACATAAGAAATGGGTGAACCCTAGATCCCAAAAAAGGAATAAACAAGGAATTAAACGTATAAGGTAATACATGTTGGATAATAGTCAAATCAATGGGGAATAAAATGAGTGAGAATCATACACATGAAAAATGAGGCATGATATAGAATGATAACATACAATCAACATGGGAAATGTGGAAACAAATTAAAACACAACATCCTAAACATAGATCACAGATAACTACCAATACATCATGACTGAAAATGTACCATAAAGAAATTAGGTTCACTCCCTATCCCAACATGACATCTCATGAGGCTAAACATTAGACAATGCATTGGAGTGCTAAATAATTCTAGGAAAACCTGTAACTTTCATTTCATTCTCATGATTAAATATTCCAAATAGATCATACAACATGGATTCATTCATCAAAATATTTTATTGCATAATAAATGAGTGTATAATAAATACATGTAAGTACCAATTACAATATTTATATGTGTATAAATGTGAAAACACTTAATATTAAATGGGTATGGTATTGACTATACAATTGTTTTGGTATTGAAAATCGTGGTGAAATTTCAATAGCACAATGATGTCACTTAAAAATTCATAAAATAGGCTGATGAGTGAGAAAGTGGTATATCACAATCTGGAAATAAAATTTTCAGTAATAGGGACATGTAATGACATATCCCAACATTAGTAATTGTAAATGTAATAAATAAGATAATAAAGAAACTTTAATAAAGAGGAAAATGATAGGATCTCTTAGTAAATTTCATCATGGTAGGGATTAAAGAGAATTAAATGGGTAACTAATCATATAGTAATAAAGCGAACTGTAACTGGGATGTGTAAGACCATATACCAACATGAAAAAATTTATATTGATAGACATATCATAAAATAGGGACATGAATTGAAATGAGAAGAGAGAAATCCATTACTTGAGTGTGTGACTAAAAATTCTTGAGAGGGGATTCTCGAGAGATTGGGGGAACCTTGGAAAGATTTTAGAGAGGGGAAGGAAGAGTAAGGATGTGATACAAGTATTTTTAGTGAAGATAAATGGGATAATGTGTGGGTTTATATAGAAATGAGTGGGGGATTCTTTATTATTTATCGAACTTAGTTTTTAGAATCTATATAATAAAATAGACAAAACTACACACCATAACATGGGTTTTACTATGTTTTCTACCATATGGGAGTGATGTTAATTATTTTATAAGTCCAAGGGCCTAAAATAATAACATAATACACTTGCTAATTTGGAATTGAGTCATACTCTTAAATAAATTATTTTAAAACCTTAAAATATATTATATGTTTTGGAGGATTCATAAGTGATTTATAAAATTAATAAAATAAACATAAAAAAATTATTTTAAAGTTAAAACATATATTTTGTCATGTATACCATTTATAAAATTTATTGCATTAATTTTGGGTTATTATGATGTCATATTTCACACGGTATATTCATACAATATTTAATTTTTATCTGAAAATTAAAATGTTTCTGAAAATTATGAAAAATTAAACATTGGGTAATTTAGATGTTATCATTATAAAATTAATATTTATTTTATCGAAATTAATTTTTAAATATTTTTATTTTCATTTTTAATATAATAATCAACGTTTTTTTTGAGAAATGCATATTTTTTGACAATAGCAGTTTTCGAACCCTTATAAAAATTACATTTGATTTCATAAAATTATATGATCACTTATAATTAATAAAAATTATTTAATAATAATATTTTATTTAAATATTATTTATATAAAAAATTATTAAATCATCAAAAGTAATTTCTTAATTTAAATTGCATGTTACTTAAAAATGAAATTTATATTTTATCGTATCAAAATATAATATTTTATCTAATTGATTATGTAATCATTTATAAATTAAAATAAATAAAAAATAAATAAAATTTTAATTTAAATGAAAATAAAATATAAATATTAATTTTATTAGGGTTTCATTTTTTTTATTCATTGTTAAATTATTTTTACCCTTAGTTAACATATTTTCCTTTAACTATGGAAATTAAAATTTACTCTAGCTATTATTCATATTGTTCAAAATTATGCTGATCTTATTTCCTAATATTAATTAAGGAGATCCAAAATATTGAATAAATATTATCAAAATAAATTTAAAATGTTGGATTAATATAATTTAATATAAAACATGAAATAATGAAATATAATGGTTTTCTAAAAAATATTTTTTTATGGAAAAAATATTTTACTATAACTCAATAACTAGTATTAATAAATATATAAATTTCAATATATAAATATATATATTTAATCTACAAATTTAATTTAAATCACTTATCATTTGGGGTTATTTTATTTAATTACAATTGAGAAACATTATGCATTTTAAAATAGTTTTTAGAAATATTAATTTTTAATCCTAAAAGTAGACTTGTATTAAAATCACATATAAAGGTGATTTAAAAGTATTTAATTGATCATAATAATAACAAATATTTTTACCTTAAATAAAATTAAATGAATAATTGTTCATTAAAATTTATTCATTAATAAAAAAATGACAAATTTACACAAAAATAGTGTTTTTCATTATTCACTACAAAATCCACCTTATATGAAAACACAAAATTTTCACCATAAATTAATTTTGATATGATGATATGAAAAAATTATTTTTTCTATAAAATAAATTCCTTAAATGTTATATAAAATAATTCTAAATGGTTTTTTTCATTAAAAGAAATAAGAAATTATTTCTGAAAAAAACATATTTTGAAGAACAAAAATACATTACAAAAAATGGATTGATTATTTAATAAGAATTTATCAATATATTAAGGATATATATATATATATAATAAATTATTTAATCATACTCATATCCAAAATTTAATGGAAAGGTAAAAATTTCCATATTTAAATAATCATTGGTTTATTGATTTTGATGTTGTGTATCACATACGTTATCGAAAAATGATTTCCATTTTAAAAACTCAAGGTCTTAAAATAATCTTTGATAATATATAAATTATATTGTGAACATTAATATTAATATGTTAAAGGATACGATAAATTTTAGTTGATATAGATGGAAGGAGAGATATAATCGACTAGTAGAATCATACATTACGAAGCCCATTTTTCAAATTTTTCGAGGAAGATAACATCACAAGGATTATCCCTTGAAAAATACTAGGAAAAAACTCCACAACTAAATAATGATATAATAATTTTATGGGATAATTTTAAGCTCATCCAAATCATGACCAAATCAATTTTTTCCGAATAACCCCATTAAAAACACACCATCACACACTATACCCTTAGGGAATTCACTGGTGTAATATAGGGCTACGTATATGGATTATAACAGTATGAATTTTCATATTTTAGTTTTAATAATTTTTTTTATTTTCCCTTTTTAATATTAATTTTGAATTACTAAATAATAATTTTGATAAAACTTATATTTTATACAATAAAATAGAAGTTGTATATTTGGTAAATATATTGATTTAATCAAGTCACTATTTTTAATGAATTCAAGAATTTGTGAAATAATAATTTTTTTTTGTAAAATATAATTTATAATATAGTATTACAAATTCAAATGTAATTGTTATAAAGTTTAGAAAACTGCTAAAAAAGTAGCATTTTTCAAAAAATAGGTATTCTCATTTAAAAGTTAAAATTACAATATTTATTGAATTATTTTGATAAAATATATATTATTTTTAAATAATTACATAAAAATTATCCAATAGTGTTTTTTCATATTTTTTTGAGAGTAAAATTTTTGGTTAAAAATTAAATATTGTACAAATATACGGTTTGTATTATGACATTACAAATACCCAAAAGTGATGTGACATATGACATAAAGGGTATAAATCAGAAAATATATATTTCCACCTTTAAATAATGTGTTTTTTAATTTATTTTATTAATTTTATAAAAAGGCTTAATGAATCCTACAAAACCTATATTATATTATATGGTTTTAAAATGAATTATTTATATAAATGACTCACTTCCACATCAATAAGAGAATTACATTAATTTTATCATTTATTATCCTTTTTAAAAAATAAAAAAACTCTAATTTTGAAGAAACAATGGGATGGTATGTGGTTTTGATTAGTTTATCATATAGATTCCAAAACCTATGTTTAGAAATTAATGATGGATTATTCTATCTTTTTCTATATAAACTCAACTTGAATCCCATTCCTCTTCACTTAAATCCATTTTAGCATGTAATTACAGTAAATTTCACTTTATAGAGTCCTTATAAGGTCCCAAAAGCTCTTAAGAATCTTCTAATTTTCTTTTAAAGGTCTCCTCTTAAGTTTTGGGATCCTCCCCTTATACACATTATTAATGAACCATATTTATATTATGGTTTTAGATTTCAATTTTTTCATTTTAGTATATGTTTTTTCTTCCAATATTTCATATTTCCATTATGATTAAAAATTTATTAAATACCCCATTAACTCTCATTTTCCCCTCTTATAAACTGTTATGTACCCTCGTTTTGCTTCCAAAATTATCCAACAATTTTCAATGTCAAAAATTTATGAAGTGAATACCATTTCCCATTTCCTAGGAAGTTTATTCTACTATATGTACCTATTATTAATTTATTTGGGACATATATTTATATGACCCACTCTTGTTAATCATGTGAGTAAATTTGATGAAATATGTTATTATGTTGAATGATATATGTGTCATTGTTATGCATGGACATGATATAAATGTGATAGGTAGGCCCAAATTTATATTTCCCTCTAATGAAATGGGTAATTTCTTAATCTCATGAGATTAAATGTATGTTTCATAGGAGGATATCCTATGAAAACTATATTATGATGTATTTGTGGTTATACTTGACTTATTCCTATGATGTCACATTTTATGTTGTTTCCATATTCCTATGTTTCCTTTATATTATCATGTTATATCATGCATCATTGTTCAAGATTATGATTCTCACCCAAATTATTGGGGGAATATCATCACCAGTATAGTGATATTTATGGATCTATGAAAGATAGAGGCAATCAAATAATGGACCAAAAAAACTATAACAAAAATACTTTGTTTCCTTGGATTATCAGGGAATTGTCATCGATTTATAAGGAACATCCACAAATGTCTTTCCCACTATCCAATATCACTTAAAAGGTATTCATGTTTGTATGGATTGATGAATTTGATGAAATATTTAAATATATAAATAATGTGTTACAAACTACACCTATGCTCACATTAGCCTCCAGTGAAGAAGGATTTATGATCTACAGTGACGTGTCCAAAAACAGATTCAGTTTTGTACTCATGCAAGATGAAAAATTTATAGCCTATGCCTCTTTCTAATTAAAGATCCATGATAAGAACTATCAGACAAATAATATATAATCAAATATAGTTATCTTAACATTGATTATTTGGTGATATTATCTATATGCGGTGAAGTGTGACATATATAAAAATCATAAAAGACTCAAGTATATATTACAAAGAATGATTCTTAATATGTTACAATGATGGTTGTTTGAGGTGATCATGGATTATTATTGTTCAATATAATACCATCCTATGAAATCAAACAAAGTGGAAGATTCTTGGAGTATAAAGGATCCTACAACACAGTCCATGATGAAGATTTTAAGGAATCTAATATCCCTGGAGATGAAAATGATAGACATGGGAATCATAAAAGGATATTCATCCTATCTTTATTAAATTACTTCTAAAACATTCATTATTGAGTTGATTTATGAGGCCCAAAATGAGGATGAGTTTCTATAGAAGAAGGTAGTGTATATTTTAAAGTTATACTTTGTTGAAGATGGACTCAGAAGGTTTGGAAATCAGATATATGCCCCATAAAAACCAGAACTATAGAGTGAAATTCTAGATGATGCACATTACTCAACCTTATCTATTCATACAGGAAGTACTAAGATGTATAGAGAGTTGACGAAAAATTTTTGATGGGATAACATGAAGGGGGTGATTATAGATTTTGTATCTCGTTTCTTTGTATGCCAACAAGTCATGGATCAATGATATAATTATAATGGTATAATGAAAAAATTTCATATATGAGTATGTAAATGTAAAAATCCATGGATTTCATTTCAGGACTCCAAAAGAAACCAAAAGTTATTAACACCATCTAGGTAGTAGTAAATCACCTTAAAAATTTGTAACATTTCATTTCTATTTAGGAAGATTTCTCTCTTGAACAACATTATAATATATAATTAATGTAAGTGGTATGACTGCATATATTTTCACTCTCTATTATATCTAATCAATTTTTGAGTTTTACCTTGATGTTTTGTAGAATAATTTATCATGTTTTGGATATATAACTAATATTTAGCACTTCTTATCACCCTTAGATGGATAGTGAATATGAAAGTACTATTCAAACACTAGACATTATATTGAGATCATGTTCAATGGATTTATAGAATTTTGATACCAACATAATTCCATAGTGGAGTTATAATATTAGAATATTCTAAATTATACAATTAAAATGGAACCCTATGAGGTTTTTTATGGGAAGAGGTGTCAGACTCTAACATGATGTATGAAGTTGGAAAGAAGAAGTTGATGGGACCTGATCTTATCCAAGATATAATAGTGATGGTCCCATCAATTTAGTGGCATTTTACAATTACATAATGTCAAAAAAAATTGTGTATATAATCATCAATGATACCTGGATTTTTTGGTTAGATATAATTTTTTCATTCAAATATATATGTGGTATAAAGTCATGAAATTTAAGAAAATGGAATGGTTTTTTCTAGATACCTTAGACCCTTTGAGATCCTTGATAACCTTAGAGTAGTGTCTTATTGATTAGAACTCCAACATTCCATATCTTAAGTACATGATGTGTTTCATGTATTCCTCTTGAGGAAGTATACACCTGAACCCTCGCAAGTAATAAATCCTAAGGTGGTGTTATTCGAGTATAACGTTTCATATAAAGAGTATTTGGTGAAGTTATTAGGTCATAGAGACAATGTTCTATGAAACAGGACAACTCACGTGGTTAAAGTGTCATGTAAGAACTACATGGTTGATGAAGTAATTTTGGAATTGGAAGAGGTAATTAAATAAAATAACTCTAATATCTTTTATTTTATGAAATGAAACATTTTAGGGTGAAATTTCTGAAGGGGGGAACAATGTAACAACCTAAACTTTTATATTTGAATTTCCCTTTTTAAATGAGAAATTTCCTTATTAATTATGCATATATAAAAAAAATATGTACTACATTGGTTATTTTGGACCATTATAAGTTATATTCTTTTTTATTTGAAATACCATTAATCATCATAACCATTGATAATATATCTGTTGCAAATTGAGCATTATGATTAGTATTTTAAGTTTTATGATAAAGTTTAATTGACACATACTGAAGAAGCAATGGCCTCAACCAATAGAATCTTAACCTATTATGAATATTTATCCGTACTTTCAAGGATTATTGCATCATTAGGATTTTACCTTGACCAGGATGAGATTTAATAACTAAATAATGAGTGAAACCATTTATGGGAGAATTTCACGTTTATCGAGATCACAACCCAAACCATGTTTTCCGAACCACCCCATAGAAAACTCACCATCATACATATTACCCTTATGGAATTCGATGGGGGTAATAAAGGGATATATAACTAGACCCCAATAGTATGATTTTTTATGTTTTATTTTTAAATAAAAAATGACTTTATTTATCCCTTTTTAACATTATATTTTAAATTAAAAAATAACGAGTTTGATACGAATAAGATTTTGATACGATAAAACACATGTTGAATTTTGGGAAAACATATATTATCAATCAGGAAACTATTTTAAATGAGTTAAATAATTTTTTAAATAAATTAAATTTTAATGAAATATTATTATTAAATAATATTCAAATATAAAATATAATATAATCTTGTAAAGTAAAATGTAATTGTTATAATGGTAAAAAAACCGTCATTGTAAAACAAACCTGGTATTTTTCAACAAATGAGTATTTTTATTTTAAAGTATAAATTCATATATTTTTAAAAATATTTTTATAAAATAAATATTTTTTTTGAAATTAGCACATTGAAATTATCCAACAGTTATTATTTAACAATGTTATGAGATAGTCAAGTTTTCAGGTAAAAATTTATTATCGTATAATTATATGGTATGCATTATAACATAAAAATGTCTAAAAGTGACGTAATATACACTATAAAATGTATCCTTGAATAAATATATATATTTCCCCTTTAAAATAATATGTTTTTTATTTTATTTGATTAATTTTATCAACCGTTAATGAATCCTCCAAAACCAATATTATATTTTAATGTTTTAAAATAAATTATTTATAAACATGACTTGCATACACTTAACCAAGGACATTATTTTAACATTTTTGGTTCTTAGTGTTATATAATAATGAAAAAAACTATTCATTGGTAGAAAAAATTAGCAAATTTTGTCTAAATTGTTGTGTTTTTTATTACTTTATCTTAACGATTTTAAAACATATGTTTGGACATTAATAATGAATTATTCTATCTTTTTATATATAAACACTCACAAACCCAAAATTACTATTCATAAAAAACCCTTATAAAATGAAATTCCTCTACCTTTCTCTCTACATGGTACTCATATAGTTCCCCATGCTTCTAATAAGCTCCTCCCAAGCTTTTATAGGTGTCCTCTCAAGGTAAGGGATCCTCTCCTTCTCCTATTTATTCAAGAGCCTTCTTTATATTATAGTTTTTGATTTCTAATTATTCATGATGGAATATTTATTTTGTCATTCCTCATACTCTCTTTAGTATGTAAAAGTGATGATAGACCCATTTTACTCTCATCATCCCTTCACATAAACCTTCATGTACCCCCATTATTCTGCTGAAATTATCCAACGATTTTCCATGCCAATCATTTTTATAGTGTATACCAATAACCGTTTTCACTCAAGGGTATTCACCAATATGTACCCATACTTCATTTATTTAGAACACACATGTATGAAAACAACACTCCTAAATCATGGGATTAAATGTGATGAAAATAATCATATGTTGAATAATCTATGTGACACACTTATTTATATATATGATATGAATGTGATGGGTGGGACTAGAATTATATAGACCTATATTGCATTGGGTAATGTTTTAATCTCATGATATTCCATGTATAGTGCATGATTGGTTTTCCAAATAACACTATGATATTATGTCTTGGTGGTTATCCTTGACTTATGTTTATGATGTTGTGTTTCATATTGCTACACATTTCTATATATATTTTATATTATCATGATATATAATGGCTCATTGTTCAAGACTATGATTTTAACCCCTATTATATTACCTTTATATTCATATTCTATCACATGTACTAATTTACCTTATGATATTCCTTGTTTATTTTCTAACTAGGCGTGACGCAACTTTACCTTCCATCATGTATGATTTATCCTTTGTTTTTAAATTCTATTTTGTTTGGGTTTTTGTAAAAAATCAGGTTGAAGAACCGTCTACATGGAATTTAAATGTCATGTAATTATTACAAGATATGTAATGGTATCTTGGAAGATAATGTGAATTTGTTCAAGGAGGGAAAGTGTTAGAGGCAATGACCTATGTTAACATCATGTATTGGTCTCCAAACATATGCAGTGAGTCTTGTGTAGGGTGTGAAATATTTACCTATCATGAATTGGTTTCAAATCATGTAATGGTTGGAGTTGATATTTTTATTATAGGTGACACATTTCTGGCTTGTTTTTAATTTTTGGAACTACATGCCATGTAAAGGATAAACAATGTGTAATCCTCAACCCCAAAAATTTTAAGTGCAATGTACAAATGATTTTTGTTTTATTCAGTCGATATCCTTTTCTCTCAAACAACTAGGCAATTTGGGAATATTTTTGCAACCTATACTCATACTGGATCATTTATTTGGTGATCGATCATCACTGTGGTTTTGGTTTATCTCTATGGGTAAGAATAATTCTATTTCTTCTTTTCCTTTGGTCATGGTTGTTGTGTTGATTGAAATCGTGGTTCAGATTTGTTATTGATTGGTGTAATCTATCAATATTTTATAGATTCTTATTTTTCTTTGTCTTACTAAGGCTGATCCATGGTTTTCCAATCACTATTGTCGATGGAAGATAGGGTTCCATCATTCTTGAGGCATGAATTTCTATTCAATGGTTTAATTATATGAATTTATTATAATTCTTGTAAATTTCATACGGGATATATGTTGAATTTTAGTTATTTTTGTTTCCAAGGGATTTATTGGAAATAAAAATGTTTTTAAAGGTGTTTTCTTTAAAAACCAGTTTTAACAAAAAGTGTTTGATTAAATATTTAAGTTTGGATTTTTATCTAGAAATGGGTTTTCTAACACTAATGTAGAGTGTATTTGCTTTGAAAATGTTTTATTTATTATGATCATGTTTTTGAAATGTATTTTGAAAAACATGGTATATTGGGAAACTTGGGTGAGTCGGGAAATAGACATGGGCAACGTTGGTGAGTGTGACACTACTAGGGGTAACTTTTGGCATATTAATGGACTATAGAAGGACTCAATAATACTTATTCCAATTAATGCTTAGTTTAGGGTCCATTATGTCCAGTACACTGTACCCTAGGTTAGGGACCAATATATTTTGTTTTTTCATTTATGATTTACTTATCAAATGATGTATTTTTTTCATGGATAGTTTCCCATAGGTGTTTATATGAGGTTTTAACACAAGGATTCACATGATAGTTATTTCACAGATATGTGTTTATGTTTTACCATATGAAGTATGGATTCTATTTCTGATTTTTTCACTTCAAATTATTCATATTTATTGATTTTTAAATATTCGTTATTTTATGAAAACCAAAGGAAAATAATTTACAAATGGTTTGGGATTTATGAAATTTATTTATAAAAATGTTGTGTTATAAAATATAGAACTATCACATTCTTTGTATTAGACCTTGCATAGACTCTATGGTGGTATCCTACCAGGATTTGTGTTTACACCCTAATTTTACCTTTGGGTGGTTTTATTTGTTTTATTATAAGATCAAGATATGGGGAAGGGAATCTTGTAGTATGTGAGCTTATCTTTTGTTATTTCATTCGTAACAAGATGATTTCGAGGGGATTATTGGTCACATTGAGAGATATTCGTCTTGTATAATTCATACTTTTGTTTTTTATCTAATTTGGATTGGTTTATATTTATATATTTATATCTATTTTATACTTTTTTTAATCTAGTTGTACGTATTTTTTCATCTTATCAAGATTTTTTCCATTATCTTTAGTATACCTCACCATGATGCGATGACTCAGGTGGATTTTCTAGGTGACCTAGGTTGGCATGTTACAATTTGGTATTAGGGGGATTATCATCATAAAGCGTGTTAACAATAATTTTTTGTTGTTCTATGTATTAGGTAGATAGGATTTAGGACAATTAGAATTTGGGTAGCAAGTGAGGGAGGGTGCCTAGTCAGTCCACTTCTAGGTATGAACTGAAGTAACCATGGGTGGTTGCAAATTTTTTACTTGGTTTAAGACTTGGTGTTTGAATTCATTCAAATTAATTTTATAAGAATTTTATATAAATGTAAATTTTATTGTCTTCAAGCTTTATCCTTGTTTGAGAAATTGATAGCTTCTTTAAATTATTATGATTTTAAAGCTTTACTATCAATACATGAAGTAACCCTATGATTTTAGAATCTTATCATGAATGATTGGTTTTTGTATTATTGTTAGTAAATTTATCATATAATATATATTCCAAATATTAAAGAGGAATTTGTGAAATATGTTTCATTGGGATACCCACAAGTGGACTCTTCTTTGTTAGAAGTAATAATATGCACTATTCAGACTCTGGGTCAAGTTGGTGTTGGGAACCCAAGAAGAGAAGTAGATCATGTCAGAGAATTTACAAACCCTCATCCATATACCTTCCATGGTGAAAAAGTACCCTATGAATCTGAAGAGTGTCTTGAGTTTATCAATAGTATGTTAAAATTTTTGATGACTATTTTGGATTCTAAGATGGGATTTTCAATTTATAATCTTGAAGGAATAGGAAGGAAATGAAGAGAATTTATTATGAAAAATAAGTTCCACATGGATCTTACTTAGGATTATATTAAGAAAATATTTACTCAGTAGTTTTATCATGATACATTTCATGAAGAAAATACCCTAGTGTTTTTACCATAGAGAAGGGAGAGCATACCGTTTTTGAGTATTCTGATCGCTTTGATGAGTTGGTGTAATGAGAACGAGAGCTAGTTACAAATGAGTACCTAAAGGATTGATGGTTTGAGTTAGGACTGAGGCAGAATATTTGGTCAATTTTGATTGTCATGAACCTTCTAACCATAATGGAGGAGGTCAAAAAATAATCTTTTCCTAAGGAATACATAACTGGGAAGAAAGGTTTGAGTGCAGATCTAGTTGGTGCAGCTATTAGCCAAGGTGTATCCTATGGCCAAAAAAATAAGCATAAAGGTAGACCATTTTCATCAAGACCAGTTTCATGGGCATTGTATGGAAATCAGTATATATTTTTTCTATTAGTTTAGGTGGCATGGTCATACCAAGGAGAATTGTGCAGTGATTCTTAGGACTTCTCATCACCGTGTGAAAACATCCCATCTGAAGCATATTTCTAACTGGATGTCACCAGGAAATAAGGCTATATCCACATTCACAATGTGATCATAGGTTCATACAAATGATTCCAAGGGTGGTGGGTATTATCCTTAGGATAAGGGATATTTTTATATGGCCAAGGAACCTCAAGGATGATCTTAGAATAGACTTCTTTATGTGGTGGAGTAAGTGCCAGAGGAACCTGAAGCTGGGCCAGGTACTGTTAGAGGTAAGATGTTTATTTTATCTTTTATGGTGTTATATTTTTTTGATATTGGTGACACTAATTCCTTAATATAATATTTATTTTGAAATGTTGGGATTATATTATGAACTTATTTCATACTTTAAGGATCTTTCTAGGCCTTTGGGAAAGAGGTTCAAACATGGTTTCAAGTGTCTTGCGTATCAAGTTATGATAATTGACATTGATGCGCGGTGGGACTTTTTTTTTCTTGATACCGAAATCATAGACTTAGTTATCAACATAGATTGGATGATCAGTGTTAAGGACTAGATAGTATGTTATCACTGATAGGTTTAGTTTTTATAATTTGACAGGGTCACTCATGTTTTTTAAGGTGATTGAGACTCTAGATAATGAATGGTAGGGCCTGTTGTTCCTTATGAGAGGGTTACCTCATGCCAATTTTTCAGAGATGTTTCTTGATGAGGTTAAATCTTATTTGGGAAATCATCAACTCCTAGTGGTTTGCGCATACCCCAAGGTCTTTATAGATTCTTTATCTAGTTTACCACTATAGAGAGAGTTTGAGTTTACTATTCACCTCCTCCTTAGTATGATGCCCATATCCATTACATCTTATCGTATGGTTCTTGATAAATGGGTATAACTTTAAATACAAAATTTGGATCTTGAGGATAAGGGATTTATTCACCCAATCAAGTCACCATGGGATTCACCTCTCATATTTGATAAGAAGGAAAATGGGAGCATCAAAATTTTTATTTATTATCAGAAGTTGAATCAGGTGGTTGTTTAGAACAAATATCATTTTGAAAGGATTGTTGATCATTTTGAATAGATTATAAGGGAATTTTTTCTATCAAATATTGACCTCTAGTTATGGTACCACCAGTTGAGAGTTCAAGATGATGATATACATAATATAGCATTTTGGAGTTGATATGGGTAGTTAGAATTTCTCGTCATACCATTCGACCTCACTAAATCTCCTACAAAGTTTATGGTATATATGAAAGAAATATTTCATCAGTTTTTGGAATATTTTGTTATTGGGTTCTTGGAAGACATATTTTTGTACCATATGTTATAGGAGGAGCACGAGGGCCATTTTTATATCATTTTTAGAATATTTATTGAACATCATATGTATAAGATTTCTAAATGTTAGTTTTGGATTTTTGAGGTAACGTTTTTAGGGAATGTGATATATGAGAGGGGTGTATTAGTGGATCTTGAAAAGGCACATGAATTTTTTTCCTAGGATCATCCAAGAAACTTATTTGAGTTCTATATCTTCTTGGGGATGGATCATTATTTTAAGAGATTTGTTTGGAATTTCTTCAAGCATGCATCTTCGAGGATAGATTTAACCCATAAGGGTGTACAATTTGAATGGAATGAAAAATTTCAAATTACTTTTAAGGTTATGAAAATGAATTTTACTTCATCATCCATTTTGATTCTTCCAAAACATCGTTTGGTGTATGATGTTGTCCATAATTCTTCTGGTATGGGTTTTGGATGTGTCTTAAGGCATAGGAAATAGGCGGTGGCCTATATATTCCACTATTTATGCCCTCATGGGAAGAGACACCCTACCTATGATCATGAGTTGGTATAGGTAATGAATGGACTCAATACATGGAGTAACTATCTCTTTTGGTAGTGATTTACAGTGTATTTTGATCATAAGATCTTAAATTATATGTTTACTCAGAGGGATATGAAATTGAGGTAGAGATGATGGTTGGAGTATATTTAGACATTATATTTTGATATTTTATAAACTACGGGGAAAATGAATTTGTTTTTGAATTAGTTGAGTAGAAAATCACTGATGCAAATTGTGAACGAATCAATGGATGCGTGATCTATGATGAGTTTGTCAGAAAAGATGAGATTTGGACTGGAAGGGATTGGTGTATTAGTGTTTTCAGATTTAAGGAAAGAAGACTGGTCTTTTGATGACATATTTAATCTTTGATATGTTTATAGAAACTGAGTTCCAAATAATTAGTAAAATCCTTTATGGTGGGGAGACCTTGAGTGAGTGGTCTCATTATCCAAGTGGAGTTTTGTGCTTCTATAGTAGGTTGGTTGTTCAATTTCTCTAAGGAAGGAGTTGTTTGAAAGTGGAAACCAGTAATATTGTTTGGTTTCCACTAGGGATATCAAGATGCAACATAACATGATATTTTAGTATTGGTGGAGATGGATGAGGTTGTTGATTGACTATTTTATTTCACGGTGTCTCAGTTATTAGAAACTTATGGTAGAACACCAACTAAATTATAGTTTGTTGTAACCTTTTCCCATTACAGTATGAATGTTGAATAATATTTATACCGATTTATTCATTAGTTTTCTAGAGAATCATAGTGAGAATGATGTGATTTGGGTGATCATTTATTGACTTATGAAATCAACTCAATTCCTATATATAAGGAGGTGATTAAGGTTGAAGGAAATGAGGTCGTGTATGTAAGAGAGATTTTGAGACTTCAGGGGGTTTCCTCTATGATTTTTTTTGATAGGTACATGAGGTTCACAAACACGTTTTTTAATAGTTGTTAGGAGGTGATGTGCTCCCAAATATAATTAAGCACACCATATCATATTTAGATGCATAGATAGGTAGATTGAGTTATATAACTTCTTGAGGATGTGCTCCGGGCCTGTGTGATTGATTTGGGTTGATCTTGGGAAAAGAAGATGCCTTTAGTTAATTTTTCCTATAATAATATTTATATAGCCTCAATAAAAGTGGTTCCCCTTGAGGATTTTTATGGGAGACCATACTGATCACTGTTCCGCTGGCAAGAGTTGGGAGATATGACCTTTGTTGGGTAGAGTCTTGTTTAAGAGATGACATAGAGGGTTTAGTTGATCTAGAAGAGGTTGATCATGACATATAGTCACCATAAATCTTATTTGGATGATTATAATCATCCTATGGAGTTTAAAGTTAGTTATTTTTCCTTTGTTAGAGTTTCACCTCACTTGGTATGTTGTTATTTGGGTAAGTAGGGAATGTTAACAACAAGTTTTATTGTCCCCTTTGAGATCATCGAATGAATTGTAAAGGTGGAATATAGGTTGGAATTACCATCCCTCTTTACGTGGATTCTTAAAATGTTTAATTTTTCCCAAACTAGGGGGTATCAACTAGATCCTTCCCATGTTTTTGGATAAGAGGATGTTGATATTGATCCCCACAACATTTTTATTGAGAAACTAGTTTAGATTATGGATTTTGAGGACAATGTGCTATGTGGTAAAATTATTGCTTTGGTCTAGGTAATATAGTTATTAAGACAAGAATAGACACAAGGCATGGAATTAAGAATAATTTATGATGTAGTAATGTCCTTATCCTTTTTCATATCCTCGATCTTGAGGAATTTCTGGTGCAGAAAGCATTTATAGTGAGGAGATTTTAACACCCCCTTACCTTTAAGTAGGTATGCTTTGTCCTTCATTTTTGGTTTCCTTTTTTTTCTTGTTTTTTTGAAAATAATTAGTGTGAAATTTTTTTTTTGGGTGATTACATGTCATGTAATAGTTACATTCCATGTAATGGTCACTAGGAAGGCACTGTGAACTTTTTCAAGGAATTAAAGTTTTACATGTCGTGAATAATGTTCAAATCATGTATTAGTTGTCAGAATTATTAAGTGAGTCTCATGTAGGGAGTGGGAGAATCACAAGAAGTGAATTAGGTCTACATCATGTAATGGTATAGGTTTAAATTTGTATTATAGGTGACCCATTTTTGGGTATTTTATAATTCATGTGATTATGCACCGTGTAAAGGATACGAGATGTGTAATCCTCAAACCTGGTGGGTTTAAATGTAATGTATGGATGATTTGAGTTTCATTAATCCCACATCCCTTCCTCCTAAAACCCTATATGATTTTAGATTATTTTGGGGTTCTCCAATCCTTCTGGATCATTCATTCGATGATCAATCATCATTGTCGTTATGGTTCATCTCTCAGGGTAGGATTCCTTCTATTTATTCTTCGAATTAGTTCATGGATACTATGTTGGATATAGATATTGTTCATATTTGAGCTATATTGGTTTTTATTATCTATAATTTTTATTTCGTTGTCACACATTTTCTTACAAAGGTTGAACCATGGTTTTCCAATCTCCCTTCTCAAAGGTAGATAGGGTTACATCATTCATGGGGTAAAAGTTTCATTATAATGGTCTAATTATTGGAATTTATTATATTTTTTTTAAATTTATTTTGGGATGTTAATTTAATTGAATTAATTTCTTATTAAAATGGATTTCTTGTAAAGATAAAAGGTATTAAAGGGTTTTGTTTTAAAAACAAAATTTTCCACACTAATTGTTTCATTAAATGCATGAGTGGGAATTTTTTTACAAGAAGTGGGTTTTAAAACACTAAAGTGGATTGTCTTGAATTTTAAAATGTTTTATAAATTGTGAGAATGGTTTTGAAATGTATTTTGAAAAACATGGAAAATTGGGAACCTTGGTTGCATTAGGAATTATACAAGGGTATCATTAGTAATTGTGACACAATTGGGGGTTACTTTTTGGATATCGATTTATTGTGGAAAGACTCGATATTTGTTGGTACCAATGTATTCTGGATATATGATGTATAATGTCTAGTATATATTTCCATATTCTAGGGGGGAAAACAAATTTTGTTTTTTCATTTGTGATTTCTTTATCAGATGATGAATTCACTACTGGAAAAATACCCTATACCAACATTTTGTAACCATTGGTATAGGTCCCCAAACCGTTGGTATAGGCTATACCAATGGTTTGGAGGACTGTTGGCAAGTAAGCCGTGACAATAGGTCTATACCAACGGTTTTGGGAAAACCTTTGGTATAGGTTCTATACCAACGGTTCTGAAAACCTTTGGTATAAGTAATTAGAAAATCTATACCAACGGTTCTCAAAACCGTTGGTATATGTATTTAAAAAAAGAAACATTCGGTGGGATTTGATCCCAGGACCTCTAGTTTATAACGGAATGACTTAACCACTAACCTAACATGACTTTTGTTAACATAATTTCATAAATATATATATGTATTGTTCTAATTATTTTAAATTTTTATTTATATAATGTTCTCCGTAGGTAGATTCCAAAAAAAATCAAAGGACTTTTCCCAACGGTTTGCAAAACCGTTGGGAAAGCTCTTTCCCAACGGTTTTGCAAACGGTTGGGAAAGGTCTTGCTTTTTTTGGGTATTCTGGACAAAGGTTGAATTGTGAACACCCTTTCCCAACAGTTAGGGCAAACCGTTGGGAAAGGGTGTCCAGAATTCATCCTTTCCCAACGGTTTGGCCAAACTGTTGCGAAAGGGTACCTATACCAACGGTTTTTACAAACCGTTGGTATAGAAGCATTGGGAAAAATCATTTTTCCAGTAGTGATTTTTTTCAGGGACAGTTTATGACATGTTATTATATGAGGTTTTAACACATGGATTCACATGATGATTATTTTATGTATTTGAGTATACCTGGTACATTATAAAGTATTAATTTTATTTTATTTTTTATCAATTATTATTTTCATATTTTTGTTTTTGTAAATATGGAATGATTTTATGAAAACCAAATAAAAAGGATTCAGAAATGGGTTTGTATTTGTGAAAATAATTTTTGAAACTATTTTCTTTTAAAAGCTATAAGTTTTTCATTATTGTTATTAGAGATTATATAGACTATGTGGTTGTATACTATTGGTATTTTTTATAACACCATAATTTTTTACTTTGGGATTTTGTAGATGTTGTATTATAGGATTCAGGTAAATGGAAGGGAATATTGTTGGATGTACAATGCTCTTTTTTCATTTCCTTCACAACATGAAGGTTTAGAGGTGATGGTTGGTCATAAAGAGAGTTATTGGTAATTATGACTCCCAATTTTTTGGTTTATCCTATTTGGATTGGTTTGTATGAATCTAATTATACATATTTTATTACACTTCATACTCGGTTTTTATGTCTTGTTTTGTTGTATTCTAGTCTTATTTCCAATATCTTAAGTAAATGTCACCATGACTGGCTGACAAGAGTGGACTGTATTATTAACTTAGGTTGGTATGTTACATTAGAATTTGTAGATCACCCATTTATTATGTATATCCCCATTTTATCCTATATTATTTTAGAATATTTATGGAATATAATTTCATGTTACTGAGTTTTTAAATATTTTTTATTATTTTTTTTGTAAGTTGTTATGTTATGTACCTAATAAATCAAAGATATTAGGTCCCATGATCTTTTTTTATTGTATTAAGTGTATATTTATGTAAAAAATCACGAAAAAAGTGTATTAAAATATGTATTTTTATAAAGTAATACTCCAATAAGGATTTACACATATGTTTTAAACTTGTTAAAGGGTTTGTACCATTGATTTTTATATTTTACTATTATACTTTTAATCTATGTAACTTGTTTTTTAATTAAGTGAATTTATATTTTATTAATAACATAGAATAAAAAATGTTACCAAATTTGGGTGTGATAAAACTAAATTATTTTTATATTTAATCCATATAAATTTCTAAATATTATAAAATTAAATTTTAAAATAAAATAGATAATGTGTAAAAAAACTGTTTAATAGAAATTTTACATTTTGACCATTATGGATTGTTAAAAATATTTAGTATTGTATATCAAGTCAATGAGTGTAAATATATTTATTTTTGTGTTTTAAAATCATATTAGGTTCAAAATTTTATGTATTTAAATTTAATTTATTCGATAAAAATTCATTGATATTAATAAAAATAATTCTAAAATAATTGTTTCACCATTATCATGGTAATTTGTTTCAATCATAGAAAACTAATTTAATACCTAAAAAATAGATCATAGAAATTAAATAATATTTAGATTGTTTTTTCAAATATAATAATTATTTTTTAAAATGAATTCTTATGTCTTGGAAAAATATTTTTAACAAAAACACATATAATGTGAAAAACTCATTTTTTGAAAAAGTGTATTTATAAGTGAAATGATTTAAGATTAGGATAGAGTTATCAATGAAATTTATTCCAATAAATTTAAAATAATTATTATAATTAAAATATTTTTTATTTAAAAATAAATGAAATAAAATGTTTCAATATAGCATGTAGTAATTAAATAAACAAAATAGTCGAAAAACAATTTTCATTAAAAATGCTACATAAATTTTCAAAATCTCAACCATGATTATATAAATTAAAAATTATATTTTAAAATACATTTTTATACATTGTATAATATAATTTTATCTTAAAAATGTTTGAAAAAAATTTAAATTTGTTTATATAATAAAATAATTTCCAAAAAGTGATAGTGTTATAAAATCATTATTTTCACTATTAACTTGAAAAGAATGTGTTTCAAAAAAATAAAAAAAAATTATTATGTAAATATGATCATGATAAATATAAAAATGATGTTAATTTTGTAAAATTTAAATCCTAAAATTTATACTTTTTTTAATTTAAAAATATCGAGAAAAATTTTTTTTATCAGAAAGTGATTCTTTATATATTATCTATTATTCTTAATATTTTCTTTAAATTAATAATTAAATTAGTATTAATCCTTTATTCATGTAAAATTATATTATTTTTTAATATAATTTAATTTTATAAAATATTATTCATTATTTTATTCACTGCACTAGTTGAGTCGATATTTAAGTGGAACATTATTTTCTTTATATATATATTTTCATATTACCTTTACCAAAGTTTATACCATCCAATTATATAGATACCTTAAAATTGTAAATATTTATTTTGTTTCAATTTTGGGTATGATGACATCATTAAAAAATAATATTTATTTAAAGACCAATATATTGTGAAATTTTAGCTAATTATATATGGTGGATGCATTGCTGAGTAAAATATTTCAGAATATCATGTCAGGATGTGGCTATAGGCCATGTCATGAACCAAATCAGAAGCCATTGAATTGGTTCACTACTGAAAACATCACCTATACCAACAGTTTGAAACTGTTGGTATAGGTGACAAAATTGTTGGTATAGGCTATACCAATGGTTTGGGTGACAATGGGCTACCGTGGCATTGGTGTAGACCTATACAAATGGTTTTGGGAAACCATTGGTAAATGTGGATATACCAATTTTTTAGAAACCATTGGTATATGTGGATATGACAATTTTTTGGAAACCATTGGTATATGTGATATATATTACATATGCCACTGTTTCATTACCATATTCACACAGTTTGTTAAACCGTGGGTATAGCTTTGGAGAAATACGCGGTCACGAGATTCTTACCCTGGACTGCCCCTTAATTCCTAATGTGCCTAACCACTAATACATTTCATTTATTTATAAATAAATATATGCTAACTTATATATAATTATATAAACTCTGGCTATAAGTAGAAAACCATTAGAATACGTGTTCTCGGGGAATTTTTTTTGTGTACCGCAAATTTCTTTTCCCCCGCCATAAGGTGGGAAAGATATACCCATGATTTTGAAAAACCACGGTTATATGTCTTCAAAAAACAACCCTATACCCATATTTTTACAATAAATGTGGGTATAGGTCTCTAAAAAAAACCCTATACCAATGGTTTCATTAAAAGTGTTGGTATAAGCCTTTAAAAATAGCCTATACCCATGGTTCTGTTAGAACCGTCAGTATAGACACCCATATACCAACGGTTTTGGAAAACCATTGGTATATAGTTACATACTATAACTTTTACCAATAGTTTTAGGAAACCACTAGTTTAGGGGTACCTATACCTAGGGGTTTTCCCAAAACCATGGGTATAAGGCCCTTTTATAGTAGTGGTTCCTCAGAACTGTGCACGACATGGCCTTATAAAATAATCCTAATACACTAGAGGCTTTTGAATATTGGTTGGAGTATAAGGTGGTATAATTGGGAGACTATACCCATATATATATGTGTGGGAACATTAGTATAAATAATACTAATTTTATACGAAATCTAAGTAAGTAGTAAAATGACATCTGGGAAAGTGTTGATAAATATTCAAAATAAATAACTCATGCTATTTAAAATGAACCTTGTACAATGTTAGGAGACATAATAATAAAAAATATAAAATATCTAAAAAGAAAAAAATATAAAATATTGGACACTCCACCATGGTAGAACCAAGTCCTAGATCGATTCCAGACTCCCATTTGTTGTCCTAGAAAATAAGAAATGAACAACACTGGGAAACATCCCAAACTTATACCTACAATGAAATAGTGGTAGCTACTCGGGTACTAATGTGATATGGCAGCCTGATATGGGTGTGAGTACAAATTAGTAGGATGTCACCAATGAAGTCCCTAAAATTACTAGTCTTTGATAAATTTCATACAATATTATTATGAATAACAATTATAAAATTTACCAATTTATTAATTTAATAATTAACAATTTAATAAATTATATAAAAAGATAGAAAAATCAAAAATGATTCTCAAGATCCGAAGTGACTCCTTATATTGGTATATATGTGCTTCGGCTGATTCCAGTGAGTCTCTAGTCATGGTACACATCAATGATCAACTTGTTACTTGGTATACTACTATGTTAAACATATTCATAATAATATGAGGAAATTCATATTACTTAAATGGACATTCCCTGTGAACAAAACCCATAGGCAATATAAGGGGAGACCCTTGGCATTTTACTAATCTAGTCATCTTGTCTAAACTTAAAGAACCCCCATTAACATTTATAATCAATACTAATTGGAATCCTAGACTCAAACCCAAGGTGTTCCACCCAAATATATCATGAAAAATCCAAGGAGGTCATCCCATTACATTCAACAAGGGTACCCGAAAGGAATATATGGGATTAATCCAAGGAATTAAATAAGTAATACATTACCCGAATCTAAATGGGATACATAAAAATGAATTCTTGGTAATGAATCTTAGTGGAGTCTAATGGATAGTTCAAGGAATTCCCTAGTTTCATCCATTAATGGATTCAAGGGTGTCATATCACCCTGGAATTCATCTGATTCCTCTATTTGAAGCCACAACTCACTCACAACATTCCAAACTAATCAATTCTATACAGAATCCAAATAATTACTATAAATAATTCCTATAAAATAAATAAATTATACTAAAATTTGTCCTCCATTATTTAATTTATAAGTAATGACCTCTTTAAAACACAAACATCCATTAAAAACATTTCATTCATTAGGAAAACAAGTCCCTTAGTTTTCATATAACAATTTAACATTGAGGTCATCACACCATACCTTTATTTATTAAACTTAAGATACCTCAATCTCTTGAAATTAATTTTACAATAAAACATTACCTAGTAATATGCTATTTACCATTCACTAAATATGATTTATAAAAATATCACACAGGGTCCACTTTGTGGATCATTATATCATTTCTCATTATCAAGGCCACTAAATAATACAACAAGTATTTCATTATTATATCAATTTTGGTTTACGAGCCACATATTTCATGATTATGCCCACTTTCCATTCAAAACCGTGGTTTACAACCAATCATAATAATACTAATGAAAATTTATGATTGCCTTATTCATTATGAGAAGAAACATCAAGCATTAACTTTATGCTAAAGACTATCGATGATTGTGAAATTTCATTTCACTATCATCGACCCAAAATATGATTTCCTCCTTTAATCAGTTGACAAAAACATCAAATTTATCAAAAAATAGTGGATCAAAAAATAATTTCTTATTCCCAAGACTAAGAGGTAATTAAATTTAATAGCAACAAAATAAAAATAATAATAGAACCCAGAAAATCCTATTGAACATCCTTTCATTTGGGATTATAGAATAATGATCAAGGTATTGGGTGTAAACAAGGTTCAACTCAATCATTTGATTAATTTTTGGGTAATTTTGGACAACATTGGTATGATATTTTATCCTGAACATAATAAAAATGGGAATGAATATGGGTTAGATTTAAGGGACCACCTACCTAGGCCCCATAAGAGTCCACCCATTTGGGGTTTTACTCTAGTTAGACTTAAATCAGAAGAAACTGGAGAAGTAGAATACGCTCTAAAATTAGGGTGTATAAGAGTAAAACAAAATGAGATCACTAAATAGAAAAAATAAATGATAAGGATATAGGAATATAGTCATAGCATTATCATAAGATCTTGATCATATGAAACGATGTACAAAACTACCAAGGATCAAGGGTGATACTTGAACCCTCAAAGAGGTTAGGGAAAATGGTCTAGGAGAATATCCTATGTGAAATAGGTACCAAATAATCAACTGGAGGCATAAAGGGTTATCCATAGTGAAATTAGGGGGGTTTTCCATGGGTGGAATGGGAACCAGAATCCTATGTGGAGGAATAATGGGGCCAACTCAGTGAAATGATGGGGCTATAACTCCATGAAAAACTACCCAAGGGGCCACCTGCTAGCCAGAAGCCTCTACCAGCTTGTCTGTAATGACCCAAAATTTTATCAATGGAAATTACCTATTTATAATTATATCATATAGCATAGTCACATAAAATAAAATTAAGAACACAATATAAAAATTATAAATGAAGAATAAATGAAATAATATGTATTTCTAGAAGTTAAGGAACCTGTATCGATGAAATTGTAACTTGACCTTAGGAATAGTAATATGAACCTTATGAATAGTAATCCAACCAATAGAATAGTAGCCTCACCCAAGAAAGCATAAATTAATTTTATCCATCTTATAAATTAAAATATGATATAATTATAACATTGTATAAATGAATAAATGTTTTAGAAATTATTAATTTAGTGTTGATATTTTTATAAAACATAAGTGTTTATTTTCAATTTTATAATTAATATAATGTTCTAAAAGATTATTTATTTCCCTAAAATGTATTAATAAATTAATATTTTGTTTTCTTATGATTATTTGATATTTATTTGAGACCTTAATTAATCTTTCAAAGTGTTATATGATCACTTATAGTTTTAAAAAAGGTATTATCCATGTAAATGATGATTTTAAAAAAAATATCATATTTAGAAAATTATGTTCATAAAATGGAGTCCATTTTTTAATTTTATATTTAAAAAAATGGTTAGGAGGAATTTTTTGGATTTTTCTAAAATAATCGATTTTTTGGAGAATAGTAAAATATGACAATGTACGGTATATATACATTATAAGTTAAATATAGCATTCCTTGAGTCGTAGTTGATATAAGCACTACAATATATAACTTACCTTCATTATTCTATTATATTTGGTGATAATACTCAAAATATTCATAGTTTTGATCCAAAATAATAAACTAATGAATAAAACAATGAGAAAACACCCCTCTCCTCTACGATAAATCCCACCTCACACCACCTCCTTTCCCCACTCCATAAAATATTTTATCATTTTAAAAATTCCACCCAATTCTATTCTTAGGCCCCCCATCAATAATAAGGAGTTCTTGGTCTCATAAATGGACCAAAAACATTTCCTTATAGAGGTTTTGAAGGATAAGATATTCAAGAGGTAAATTCTTATTTCCTTTCCTTTTAATTTATTTTAAAATTATTTTCTTATTACCTCATTACATACCCTCATAAAAATGGTATTATAACTCTAGTACCTAACATATACTGTAATTTTATTATGCTACTAGAATAATCCATCATTAAACCCCACTCCTCTCCCTTTTCTTCTAAAAATGAAAATGTCATTTGTGAGGTTTTAATTTGTCACCTTCAAGGATGACAAATTTTAATTTTCTGTTATCGGCTCAAAGGCTAGTCAAAAAAGACTTTTTATGGATGAAAAATTATAATAAATTTATTAAAACCAATTTCAAGTTTTGGAAAAATTATATACAGATGATGTTAAATGATAAAACAAAATGAGTTCTTTATGGTCGGAAACTGCAAAATCAACCCAAACCATTATCTTTAACTATTTATCTAATGATTCCTCCTCATTTTATATAACCAAATGATATATAATACCAATTTAACATATTTAATATCATTAATAACATATAATTTCAATTCCAGATAAATACCCCCACTTTATATGTTTTTCTATTTTAGTAAACAAGTAAACTGATCATGAAAAACAAGGAAATGAATGCTCCCAACCTATGAAATTATATCTTATAATGCAAAAAAGGGAAATAAATGTACTTAATAAATTATAATAAATCAAAAAAATGTATAAATTTTATGAATTAATTAATTAATGGATTTAATTTGATTATTGAGGACATTAAGACCAAGTGTAGAACTGTTTTAGACATAAGGTAAGGGATTCTACCTGAATCCCAATCTTTACATTAGGTTACTACTTCTCTCTCTTTAATCTAATTTAATGATTCATTATTTATTTTAATTTCTTCTAAATTCTGTTTACATTTTCCAAACTCATGTTTCCAGATCATATCGTCTTTCCTTGATGGGGAAATACATGTTTTAAATAGGTTCCCTTCACAAATATTTTCAAATAGAAAGCCCGATTAAAGATAACTTACCAATTTCTTACCCATTTTCAAGTTCACTCCAACACCTATTTTTACCTACCATTATTTATATAAAATCACTCATTTTATCAGGAATAACTATCTGGGTTCAAATCTAATTTTATGAAAAAATATTCATTTTTTTCTTTAAATTCACTTTAATAATTTCATTGAACCACACTAAACTTTTTCAATTCTAATGACTCTTAAACACTCTTTTAAAAAAAAAATTCACTTAATTTGGACACCATTTATCATTATATATCAATATTTTATTTAATGAATGTCCATGTATGTTCTAAATCCATTCTTTCATGGTCACTTTTATTATTCACCCATTCGTAATTCCTTATGACATGCTTACGATACCCATTTCTTTACATGGATATCCCTTATGTTTATGTTTTATTCCTTATGTATGATTCTTCATGTGGAAAACATATTGAGGAACATGTTTTAATGGGTGAACCCAGATAGCAATCCAATAAATTGGGTAATTGTTAGCCTCATGATATATCATGATGGGACATGGAGTAACATTGTTTCCTTTATGGGACTTGGTCCACCATGTTATATAGTCTTGGAAGTTATCCATAACTCATGTTTATGTAATTATATATGTTTTTCCACATTCCAATGATTCCATTACTACAAGTTCCCATGTTATAAATTTTATTTTACCTTATGTTTATTCATGTTCCATGCCTTTTATTTCATAATGTTATGCCTTCTAACCTATATGCTATATTTTATTCATATTATTATTTACTTATGAGGATTTTCAGCTCATATATTTGGTTCATGTATTCCTCAAGTTATTCTATTCAGATGTATGAGTTTATCAGAACCTTGGATCTCATTATGGATATTAGATATTTTTTTTCATGATGTTTAATTATGTACCTAATCTTCAAAGACACTATACTTTACGATCATTGAATTATAAATTTATATTTAATTATACTTAATATATAGTAATAGTTTGTTTAAAAGGACATGGTCTCTATAGTTGTTATCAAAGTAAATGTTTAGTTTTATTTGGGATTAGAACTAGAAAACTCTAGAGAAATCCCTAGGGATAAGACTAAATAAGAGAAAACATCCCTAAATTTTGGTTAGTATAGAGAAATTGGTTCTTCAAAAATATACATATATTTTTTGTTATTACAAGTGTATGTGGTTCCGAAACATATGTATCTAGGAGTAGCAACGTTGACAAGGTATTCTAGGACTTACTCAGGGTAACCCAGTACTTGAAAATGGGACTTAGGGCACACTTGTTTTAACACTCAAAGGGGATATTATTCGGTATATTCATAAGATCATTATGAACCATTATTAAGGGAACAAAAAAATACCCGAAGAACATTTTTTAGGAGATAGGTCATGGATAACCTATATTTACACCAAGGGAAACACACGTTAGGATATAATTTCCATTTAAAATTTTATCCATTTATGTTTCCATTTTCCTATTATATGATTATTAGCTAAGTATTCAAGTACCTAATTGAACATTTTTTCATAGTTAATGGTTGAAAATAGAAGAAATCGTACCAACAATCAATTTGATAGGCAATGTGGCTATTTCCCTAATGATATGCGAAATATGATTGGAAAAGGTTCTAAAAACTTCAAGAGAGTACTTTATCAACTGGATCAAGTTATGAATAATAACATGAATCATGTGGAACACCCTATTTATTCTAAGAGTGAGGAATTTACAGTGGAATACTTAATGCAGAAAAGGCCTCCCATGTTTTTTGGATATTCTGATCCCCTCCTCATAGAACAATGGATTAACTCCATCGAGGAGATATTCTCTATACTCTAATGATAAGAAGAAGTGAAATTTGTGCTAATAGTTTATCATTATGATGGGGAAGTAGACCAGTGGTGAAAAATGATCAAGAAAATAAAGTCCAAGGAAGAAATTAATTCCATGGAATAGGAAGATTTCATGAAAATATTTTTTAGTAAATATTTTCCTCGAACCCCCCATCTTAAGATCAAAAGGGTGTTCCTTGAATTAAAGAAAAAGTAAGATGAGTCTATCGGGTCATATAAAGGAAAATTCACAAGTCTTAAAAGATATTCCTTTGTCTTTGTCATTAATTATGAAATCAAGGTGGATCGATTCTTTGGTGGACTAAAGACGAGTCTATGAAAAGAATTAGTTAATCAATACTATGACATCTATGAAAATATTGTTCATTATTACCTTAAGGATGAAATGGATATTGGGTACCACCAGTGGTATCATGGGACTGGGGATAAAATGAGGAAAATAGAGTTTAATTTGTATGATAAATCCCATGATGGAAGGAAGACCCTATATCCCATGTGTCAGAAGTGAGGGAAGAAGCATCCCAGAAACTTCTTAAAGGGAAACAAGATATTCTTCAAATGTAGAAAAGAGGGGAATATGGATAATAAATCCTGAAGGGATATGAAAAATACCTCTAATCCAAAAATAATAATTGAAGGTTTAGATCATGAATCAACCTTTATTTTAGTGTTTCAACAGCAAGGACAATGTGCATTACAAAAGACATTTTTCTAAGACATGGGTTGATAGAGGCAATAAAAAATAAAAACCTCCAATGAAGCAAGGAAGGTAATTTTCAATCATTAATACTGAGGTAGATCCCAAAAATGATGTGCTGATATGTACACTATTTATTCATTCTAGAATAGCGATCATACTATTTGATTCTGGTTCTAATCATTTTTTCAAATCTTTTAAGTTTAGTATATCTATTAAATCACCAACTCAGAATATGGGAGTATAGTTTTCTATGAGAACAAAAAATGGTGATATTATTGCATCCAAAGTATATAACTCCTCCATAGTTAATGTTTTTTTAGAATGAACCTACAAGAAAATATTTTCATACTCATTTTGGTAGAGTTTGATGATATTTTTGTCTTGGATTGGCTATCTTTAGATAAATTCAATATCAACTATCAAGAAAGGGAGATAAATCTTGACATACCAAGGCATCCTCCAATTATGTACAAGTGCAAAGAGGAGGATGAAACTCATTCAGAACCATCATATCAAGTGAAGATATTGTTTCCTTTTGGGAAAGCATATCTAGCACAAATGATTTAGACAAAGGAGAGAATCATGATCGCATACATGACCATTGTGTGGGACTACACTGATGTATTTCCTGAAGATTTTCCTAGTCTACCTCATGATTAAGAGGTTAGGTTCTTAATTTAACTTATTCCTAGATTGCTACTTATATGATAGATAGCTTATATAATGGCCACCTTTGAGCTGGAGGAACTTAAGAATTGTTACAAGAGAATCTAGACAAGGGCTTTATTACTCGATTTATTCACCATGGGGTGCACCAATACACTTTTTCAAGAATAAGGGTTTATTAATGATCATATTCCATGATTATTTTGATCTCAATAAAATCATGATAAAGAAAAAGTATCCCCTACCATGGATAGATGACTTGTTCAATCAGCTACATGGGGCCAGTTATTTCTCTAAGGTAGACCTTCAGATATGATATCACTAATTAAATGTGGGGAAGAAAGATAATCTGAGGAATTCCTTTAGAATGATGTATTGAAACTATGAGTTTATAGTGATTCCCTTTGGACTCACTAATGATCTATAAATTTTTATGGATTAAATGAATAGATCCTTTAGAGATTACATCAAAAAATTTGTGGTAGACTTTATCGATGATATTTTGATATACTCCAAGAGAAAGGACGAACATGAGGAGCATTTGAATACTTCACTAAATACTTTGGTTAGAGAGAAACTTCATGAAAACTATAGTAAATGTGATTTCTGGACGAAGTATGTAACATTATTGTGGTATGTAATCACCATTAGAGGAATATCTATGGACCCTTCCAAGATAATGAAAATTGAAGAGTAGCCCTATAAAACATTTGTAACAGAGATCCATAGTTTCCTTGGTCAAGATGGGTATTACCAAAGATTTGTGAAGAAAATACCACTATTTTTAAACCCACAAACCAGAATGACTAAGGAATGATTAATGTTTGTGTAGACCAGTGATTGTGCAGACTACTTCAAAGAGTTGAAGAAGTGGCTTATCACTACACCAGTACTAAAACTTTAAAAAAGTGGGGAACTAGTTGAGGTTTACAAAGATGATTAAAAGAAAGTATTTGGTTTGGTAATGATACAAAATGATAAATTGATACCCTATGCCTCATGAAAGTTGTAAATTAATGAGTAAAACTATCCTATGCATTATCTAGAGTTGGTAGCTGCAATCTTTGCGTTGAAAATCTGGCAACATTATCTATATGTGGAGAAGTGTGAAATATATACTAATCATAATAGACTCAAATATATATTACCATATAAGGATCTTGATATGAATTGGTGAAGATGGTTAGATATCATTAAGGATTATGACTTCTCAATCCACAACCATCATGTTAAGTCAAATAAGGTAGAAGATTATATTAGTAGAAAGGATCTTGCATCTTTATAAATGATGATAATTGAGAATGATCCAATCCTCTTAGACCTAAAAATGATGGACATAGGAATTTTTAAAGAAGGAATATCATTAATCATTTCTCAAATGATTTCTCAACCATAACTTATGGAGGAAATAAATTATGATCAATTGAATATGTATAAATTAAGAAAAGGGTGTAAGCTATCATAAATGGGAAATCCTCTAAGTTCAAGATTGATGAGGATGGATTCATAAGATTTTTGTTATGAATATGTATACCATATGATCTAGAGATAAATAGGATCTTCTAAATGATTCATAGATCTCAAACTTCTCTATTCACCCAGGGGGCACAAAGATGTATCAAGATCTCTGAGAAAACTATTGGTGGGACAATATGAAAAGGAGATTGCTGAATATACATCGAAGTGCCTGGTATGTCAGCAATTGAAGGTTGGATGGGAAAATTCAATGGTGATGATGCAACCAATACCCAAACTAATAGGGAAGTGGGAGAACATTACAATGGATTTTGTTACTTGACTAACAAGGAAATCCAAAGGAAACAATTCTATATGGGTTGTTATAGATCATTTTAAAATGACATCTCACTTTATCACAATTAGAGAGGACTTATCACTAGACCATATTGCATAGATATACACCAGAGAAGTTAAAAGTCTTTATTGAGTACCACTATTTATTGTGTCTGATCGAGATCTGAGATTCACCTCAAACTTCTAGAATAGTATCCAACATGTTCTAAGCACCGAGATGAACTTCAATATGAACTATCATCCTCAAACTGATGGTCAATTTGAACGGACTATTTAGACACTAGAAGACATGTTAAGAGCACGTTCTGTAGACATCAAGGGAGGATGAGACTAACATTTACCTCTAGTAGTGTTCTCTTACAACAATAGTTTCCACTGGGGCATCCAAATAGCTCTTTATGAAGACATTTATGGGAAAAGGTGTAGAAAACCAGTGTTTTAAGATGAAGTTGGTGAACATAAGCTGCTAGGACCTTTAATGGTTGAAGAAATGGTGTAGAAGGTGAAAACCATTCAACAACACATCAAAGAATCCGAACAATGAAAAAAGATCTATGTAGGCAATCATTTATGGGACCTTGAGTTTAATTTTAGAGACATGGTATTCCTCTACATATCTCCATGGAATAGGATCATGAGATTTGGTAAGAAAGGAAAGTATAGTCCTAAGTACATCGACCCCTTCGAGATCCTTGATCTTGTCAGAGTCGTGGCCTATCAACTAGAACTTACACCTACCATGTCTCAAGTACATAATGTATTCTATGTATCCTCATCAAGTAAGTACATACTGGGTCCTTGACATGTACTGAATTCAGAGGTGGTACCATTGGAGACTGATCACTCTTACGAGGAGAAGTATGTGAAGATCTTGGGCCATAGAGATAAGGTTCTATGTGACCAGACTACTCACCTAGTCAAAGTACTATGGTGGAAACATAAATATTAAGAGGTAACAAGGGAACTAGAGGAAACGATGAAGGAGAAGTACACTCAACTATTTTCCCCATACTATGTAAAACAAAATTTCAAGGGAGAAATTTCATAAGCGGGGAAGAATGTAACGAACCAATAGTTTTTCACTTGAAATTTCCTTATTATAATTATGTCATATATTAAAACCATATAAAATCACATTTATAACACAATTAAAACTTTATAAATGAAAAATTAATTAAATTAGAGGTATTTCTAGAAGTTAATATAACCCTTATGAATAGTAAATCGTCCAATAGAATTGTAACCTAAACCAAGAAAGTTTAAATAAAATCTATCCTTCTTATAAATGGAAATATGAAATAATTATATCATATTATAAGTGAATAAATGTTTTAGAAATTATTAATTAAATGTTGATATTTTTATAAAACATTAGTGTTTATTTTAAATTTTATAGTTATTATAATTTTTTAAAAGAAATTTTATTTCCATAAAATGTATTCATAAATTAATATTTTCTTGAATTCTGATTATAAGATAATTTTATGAGACCTTAGTTAATTTTTTAATGTGTTATAAAATCAATTATAATTTTAAAATTGTTATTGTCCATGTAAATGATGATTTTAATTAAAAACTAAATT
Source organism: Viscum album (assembly GCA_963277665.1). Lineage (NCBI taxonomy): Eukaryota > Viridiplantae > Streptophyta > Magnoliopsida > Santalales > Viscaceae > Viscum > Viscum album. The sequence continues at coordinate 326,257,130 of OY728127.1, forward strand.
TCTAATATTTAGAAAATTATTTTCATAAAATGGCTTACATTTTATAATTCTAAATTTCATAAAATGGTTAGGGCTAATTTTTGATATTTTTCTAAAATAGATGAATTTTTGGTGAATAGTAAACTACAATAATTTATATTTTATATATATTATAAGTTAAATGAACTATACCTTGAGTCCTATCTAATGTAAGCACCATAATATTGAACTTAACTTAATTATTTTACTATATTTTATGAAATTCTAAAACTATTCATATTATTGATCCAAAATAATAAACTAATGAATAAAATAATTAGAAAGCACCCCTCTCCTCCATTATAAATACCACCCTCACTACATCTTTTACTAAAACCTTCCAAGAGTTGAGCCTTGTCCAAATTCTTCCAAATAATCTTTACAATCCTATTCCCCATGTTTAGGATCTCTTGGTCTAATCAATGGACCTAAACCTTTTCCCTAATAATATTTTCAAGGAGGAGAAATTTAAGAGGTAAATTCCTTGTTCATGTTCTTTTAATTTATTTTCATGTTTTTTTCTTATTATATCCACACATCCCCTCATATAAATGGTATGATAACTCCAATACATCAAATATACTTAAATTTTATTATTTTAATGGAATTATCCATAATTAAACCCCCCTTATCTCACATTTATTCTAAAAATGAAAACTTCATTCTTGTGGTGTTAATTTATCTCCTTCAAGAGTGAAAAATTATCATTTTCCATTAATGCCTTAAAAAATGGTCACAAAAACAATTTTATGGTTAAAAAATAAAACTGTAGGTATTAACTCCTATTTCATGTTCTAGAATCATCATATATATATGATTCTAAATGATAAAACAAAACGAGTTCGTTATGGTCAGAAACTACCAAAATCAACCCAAACAATTATCTTTAACTATCTGTATAATGATTTATCCTCATGTCATATGAAAAAATTATATATAATACTAAATGAAAATATTTAATATCATTAATGACATATAATTTCAATTGTAGATAATTACCCCCACTATACATACTTTTTCATACAAGTAAAAAAGTAAACCGATCATGAAAACCCAGGAAATGAACGCTCCCAAATGATGAAATTATATCTTATAATGCATAAAAAGGGAAATAAATAAACTAAATAAAATTATAATAAATCAAATAAATTTATAATAGGTTATAAATTAATAAATTAATGTATTTAATTTGATTATCCAGGACATTGATATCAAGTGCATAACTACATCAGACATAAGGTAAGGGATACAACCTAAACCCCCATTTTTCCTTTAGGTTACTCTTTATCCCTCTTTAATCTAATTTAATGCTTCTTTATTGTTGTTTAATTCTTCAAAATTATTTTTATATGTTCCAAAATCATATTTTAGGATCATATATTTCTTATTTTATGGAGGAATACATGTTTTTAATAGGTTCCCTTATCAAATCATTCTGAAAAACAAGCCCGATTAAAGGGAACCTCCTGATTTCTTATCCATTTTAAACTGACATACATAATCTATTTCAATCAACCATTATTTCTCTAAAATAATTACATTTATCATGAATAAATATCTTGGGTTATTTCTGGTTTTATGACAACCAATATATCTTTTCTACATTAAATTATCTTTAATACTTTCCTTAAATCACATTAAAATGTTTCATTTCTAATGACTCTTAAACACTCTTTTAAATTTTATTTTCACATTACTTGGACGCCATTTATCAATATATATTCCAATTTTAATTTAAAAACGTCCATTTATGTTTTAAATACATTATCTCATGTACACTTTTACGATACACTCATTTGTAATGCCTTATGACATGATTACAATAACCATTTCTTTCCATGCGTAACTCTTATGTTTATGTTTGATTCCTTATGTATGATTCTCCATGTGGCACAAATATTCATGAAAATGTTATGATGGGAGAACCCATATATAACTCCAATTCATTGGTTTATTTTTAGTATCATGAGACATCATGTTGGGATAGAGAGTGAACCTGATTCCTTTATGGGACATTATCCACCCTGTTATATAGTCTTGAAAGTTAGCCTTGACTGATGTTTATTTTAAGTTATATGTTATTTCCAAATTACTATGATGAAATTAATATATGTTACTATGTTATAGATTTTAATATTACTTATGTTTATTCATGTTACATTTTTTTTATGTCATCATGTTATGCAATCAAAACGATGTGCTATGTTTTATTTCTATACTTATTTCCTTACTGAGATTTTCAGAGCACCCTTTTTGTTCATCTATTCCCTAGGTTATCCTATATATATGAATGAGCTCAATGGTAGTTAGGATCTCATTATAAAGATTAAATAAAATTTGTTTTTATTTTGGTTTTATGATGTTCAATTATGTACCTAATCTCTAAAGACACCAGACTTTATGATCCTTGGCTTGTAAATTAATATTTAATTATGCTTAAAATCATAAAACAATATATTTAAAAGGATATGGTCACTATATTGTAACCCCAGTCTCACCAGCTATCTAGTGAGACCAGGTCTCAAGAAGGAATACTTCCCTTACCACTAGCTGGCTAGTATTACCATATCAATTAGTTGGTGGAGTTTCAGTATTATGAATCATACCCGAATTTTCCACGAGGGATTTCTCAATCCTCCCTTCCCACTTCCAACCAAGATTCCACATCCAAAAACTCATTTTTAAGGGTTAAAAACATTCATAATAATATTTTAATCCCTAATTAATAGAGAAAATCATTCAATTAGTGAAACTTCAAATTAAAATTGAAATTAAAAGGCTTCCATACAATTTGGGTATTATAAAATACACATCATAACACTTCTCATCTCCAAGAAGTCCTTATGGTCATCCAAATATATCTTTCAACCTATGTTGATCATAAATTTATGATCAATGAATGTGTTCCAACCATAAATGTTAAACATACTTCTAGAGTAAAATTGGGATTTCAAGGTACTTTAACCACTAAACACAAGCCAACAATTAAAAAAATTAATGAATAACTAAGATGGAGCTCTCCCATTCCCATATACCTTAAAATTATCGATATGAATTTATCGAATTTCTCACTTGTTTTGTGGTGATATTGACCACATGTTCTATATAAAAGAGTCCAATTTAGTGCTTTGACACCCTCTATCACCAAAATTTCCCAAAAAATTGAGATTCCCATATTTTAATGATTCTCTCAGTTTAGTTTCCAAATCAACACACCCAACTACCAACAAAACACTAGTTATAGGCTTGTGAAACTACTTGTTTCTAATTTTAATTATGGAATATATGTGTACCCTCTATCAATTTTAAAAGAATATGCACATAAATAATTTACTAAAATTTCCTAAACAATTATGAAACACTACACCCATGTATCAAATGAATTTATTCTCATGGGTTCCACCAAGATATAGAAAAATACACAGAAGAGAAACTGTCAAAATTTCTCTAGCCAAACCATATAAAAAAACTTTCCCTCCACCGATGTAGTACCATAAATTCTGATCATGATATATAAAATACCAAATGAACACTGAGACCATCCAAGCATACACATCCCATTTTGAACTTGAATCCTATTTCAATTCCTTGATTAAAACCTCAAATACAAAAAACTACCATTATTTTGTTCAATGAGCACTAATGCTCTGTCTATCCAACATCCTCTAGGATAGGTTAATTATATGTTGAGTAAAACACTATAAACTAGACATTATAAAACACTAAAAATTTATTTCAAACATGATATTCTCCAAATAATTTTAGAATCAGGGATCCACTTGCACATATTTATTCCATAGTTACTTATAATTTCATTCAAATAATCTTAATGAATCAATAGTATTATCCACACATAACCATATTATTGTGACTAACTAAATAATCCCCACCATTGTAATAAAATAATCATCAATCAATTAAACAATAACTCTAAGTTCCATGTTCCATCTACCATAAATTTCCATATCAGATGACTAAATTAAAGAACACCACTCATACCTGAGAAACAACATGAAATAGAAACCACATACAACTACTAGATTAACAAAAAGGTCATCCATAAAATCAAATATAGTTATTTTTAAAATGTGGGTCACCCATTTAAAAAACTAACGGTTTACTCCCCACAATTTGACATTCCTTATACTAATCCTCGAGTAAAATCCTCACAACTTCCATTTTCAAATAATGTGTGTCACTCCTCCCAATAGATGTTCTGTTAGATCTCTAACCTGTATAAAGATTAAATATAAAATCAACCAATACACTAAACCTTGACCTTTCCATATTATCATTCTCACCATAGGAACATCAAAACTCCCAACCAATAGCCTCAGGTAACCTTCTTTCGCAAGCCTCTCATTACACCTTCATCAGTCCTTAGCCTCCTCACATGACTACACGTTTCTTTAAGAATCATGAGAATACACACTTATACCTCCAAAACCACAAGCCCCATGACATATAACATCCCCAATGTATGATTTTCTCCAAAATTCCAGTGAAACTCATTGTTTTAACACTTATACGCAACCAAAATTGAATTAATGGACTCATCACTGGTGAGTTATGTATCTTAAAAAGTCAACTCATGTGTTTGAGCCACTAGAAATGCCCCTATCATATGATTGAATCTATAAGAAAAGAGAACCCTAAACACTTATAGAAACTAGATTCATCTCAATGTGGGTGTACAATTTAAATTACCACTCATAGACCAAGCATCATTACTCATCCTAAAGTGGCTAACCACACTATACTCTCCCTAGACTCGACCACCCAGGGTTACCATCAACTATATCATTAAAACTGCACTAGAAATTAACAAGGCTTGACATATAGAAGATCCTTCCTTTTAAAAATGTTATTGATACCGAAAAACCCTAAAGGAATCCAAATTCCCTTACTCTTACCCATTCAAGGATATCTAAAAATGTAGGTTTAGTAGAACCCAAACAATACAAAGTTATCTCACAATCCCCTAATACACCCCAACTCCACTTTCCATTCATTTGTCTTATACATGATAATTTTTCCACAACTAAATTATTATAGGCCCACCATCAATGATATTCATATAGTAACCTTACAGAAACCAAACTAGGGAGTCAACTAGGCTAGAAATCAAAACAAGATTGCCACTCACAAAACTAGCCACAAGTCTAATGGTACTAGAAACTAAGTTTGTATCCCAAAACTCTAAATTAATCTAACATGCTTATATAACATACCAAGAAACACCTATCATAAACCAATATTGTATTCCATTACATCTACTTATTCCTCACGCACCTCAAGGAACTCAAAATAAAAGGATAAACCCTTGCATAGGTCACCCTCAAATGTAAAAAGGCACTAGCTCTATGTTTTTTAGTAATACCCACGGAATATTTCAAGGATCTTTCACATATCCATCACTTTCTATCTTATGTATGTCACAATTCCAAGAATAAAAATCGCCCTAACTCCAAGATTAATTGAGATCCTCTATTCCAAACACTCACTACAAGTCATCAATAATAGGTTCAGGTCTTACCCATCCTACCCATTATAGTGTTAGAAAAAAATACCATGAGATAAACTTCAATAAAAAGAACATCATGATCTCAAGGTCACAGGGGATAAAACATTACTCAATATCTCTCAAAAACCCTAGCTACCCATTTATCTGTAACACCGATGACTATATTATTCCACATCATATACATATATACAAGACTCACAAATTTCAAAATTCATTTTATATTAATAATAAGTTCATAAAAAAATGGTCCAATTAAATTAAAATTCAATGAAAAATTAGTGCAAAAAACAATATAACTTACACTTGGAATTTTATTTAGCTTATGTTGTATAGAAATAAAGCCAATGGTCACATAGATTATTTTTAACCATTTTATTTAACCAAATATTTTCATAGTTGTGGATTAGTTAAATAATAATTACATTACATGTTATTATAGAAAACACTATTTTAGTTTTTATTGAAAATTTTTAGTAGTATTTTCATAATAATCAATCCACATAGTCACATAACATATCCTTTATGAATTTAATGGACTGGTTAAGTAATATGCTTCCATACACTTATACAGAAAATGATATATAAATGGATATCAACACTTTAAATAACCAACCCTTTCTATAGTCTAGGTAAATAGAGAATCAATCACAATAAATCAGGTAAATAACCTATGAATCATACATACCAAATATAATACATAAATATACACTCTATTTCTAAACTTGTCAAGATATAAAATCATATAAATCCATAACCCCATAAATATTGTGCATCACTTGTGATAAAATAAAAAAAATAGTAAAAGAAAACAACATGAATTACAATCCCACCCCAAAAAATGGTAATTCTTTATATGTGGGATATGTAGTTGTAGGAATAAGTTACATTCCATGTTAAAAACTATAAAATCTCTTATTTTAATTCCCAAATAGGTAGAAAAAATTAAAACATCTCTAATAACATTTTATCTATCTCTGACCTAAAAGAAATTGAAATAATGCCTCAGGATGTTGTGCCATGTAGCCTAAAGCAAAGCTACCCTCCACCTCCAATTTTAAATTTTTATTAAAAACATTTTTAGGGAAAATGGGAAACAAAAGTTCAAAATAGGCTACCACTACATAATGAAAGAGCTCACAAAATGATTAAACAAAAGACTAATATTTCTTGACCTAGCTGCTCTATAATGTTCCCAGTGCAGAAAACTAACCTGGATAGATGGGTCTTCTCTGATAATCTCTTCAAGGTGAGAAGTCATCCTTTCCGTTATATTGCTCAAGAATATATTCTATGAAGTGAAAAACTAGTTTCAATCACTCCCCATCCATTTCTTCCATGCCTCTTTTGTATTTATTATCACCTCTACTTTATACCATCTTTAGGGATGGGATTTCTTTGTTCATTCCCTTCTTGGATGATAGAGTTTCCATAGGTTTTGTCATGTAAGAGTAATCCTTGCATCCCTTTGTCTTTTTCCTCTGAACCACTATAAATTTCAATGAATCTCTAATGGTTTTTCCCTTTCTCCCTATGAGGGATGTGAGGAAATTTTCCTTGACATCGGTCCATACAATCCACTGAAGGGAGACTATAACTGTCATCCCATGACAAGTCATACTCCTCATTCAATGGAGGTTCATGGTCTTCTATGAAATCAAATCGGTTACCATGATTTATCATTGAGTCAACTTAAAGGGGCCTCTGCTTACGGAGAGACTCTTACTTACTTTACATATTCTATCTGCCAGATTGCTTCCCCTGACCCATCCTTAAGATGGGCACCGAAGGTGTTTGGGTCTAAGGCCCTCAATATATTCACATCGTCAAGCTTCCCTTGTACCTTGTGAAATGTTGCAGCTAACAAGTAGGGCTTCCCCTGTACCAATTTTTATCTATTGTATTTCTCATAACCTCGGACCATAAACTGATGTTTCTTGTTAGTGTCCTCCCAACCTCTATTTTGAGATCCCTCGAGACTTTGGACCTCACTCCCTATTGATCTCTCCTTACCTTCCTCAGAATTGGAAGTAGCTATTGGGTTCACCGTGGCCACTTCAAAGGGACTCCCCTCTTCAACTCCAAGGATACCCAAATCATGCTTCAACTAGGTGAAGATTTCACCAACCCGTTGTCATGCCTCCTTTGGCTTCACTTTATTCACATCCACTGTGGAAAACAAGGGAGTTTGATGCTTCTGAGCGTCCCCAGTACTGGCCTCTGCAACTGGAGGATCATGGTACCTGACCAGATCCATCTCCATTGGAACCTCCCCACACCCATCTTTATTTTCAGCCAAAACACCCCTATCCCGCAATTGGGGTTCAACTACTGTATCTGCCTGCACCACTGATGTTTGGCCATGGTTTACATGACGAAACCCAGAGGTCAAATGGTTGAGTTTGTTGCATCCCGAGCAGAACGTTTTCCATCATTTGAACACCACTCTCTGCTTCCATCTAATCTTTTCTCCCACCGAAATCCACACCCACTCTGACAGAGGTTTGGAGACATCGACCTCAACACATGCATAAGGGAAAATAGGATGGAAGATCACAGATATATTCAAACCAAATTCTTGAGAATAAAAATATTGGATGGATTATGTAAGGGTAGAGGAAGGTCAGGAAAACTCACCCACACTACAGCCGAAGACAGGTCACAATTCATGTTGAGATCAAAGGACCACCGCATAAGGAAAAATCCGCAACCATTGAACACCCGAGGAGTGTTGGACTAGATAATGACCAAATCCTCCTTTGATGAGAAGTGAATAATCTATTTACATCGACTGATAAGTCCCACAACTGCTTTGTTTTGGAGACCCCATGCTTCAAAAACAAATCTGTCGAAAGTGTCAACCGAAGGACGAGGACCCCTGAATCGAGCGAAAAGTGTCGATCTGTGAAGATCTAATGCTACATTGAACTCATTTTTAGAAATTTCAAGTTTAGGAGAGCATTAATGAAGGTCGGAGACATTAGGGAAAAGGGGGATCGATGGAGAAGGCAGAAGATAAGCTGGGTTGGTGAAGGGAGTGAAAGGTCGAGCTGTCGAAAAATAAGGATGAATCCCCCCTCCCCCTATGGAGGAGGATGGTCTAGATCCGTAGGCATCTCTGGGCTAGGGCATCGCCACCATCGAGGAAGGATCTCTCCCGATTTCAACTCCCGATAGGTTTTATAGTGGAAAGAATATACCTACATATCATAGTGAAAAAATCAGTAGAAATGATACCAATAAAATACAACATTTGGGAAAGTAGTCAAATAACATCTTGGAAAGTGATGAAAGATAATAAAAATAAATAACATATCCTATATCAAATGAACCATGTAAAATTTTAGTAAAAATTACGATAATAGAACATATATAGTATCTCAATAGGAAAAAAATATTAAGACTGGACAAAATAATAGAGTAGACTGAGTCCTAGATAGTATCAAACTCTCATGCTCCATATTATCAACCAAGAAATCCATAAAACAGGATGCATGCCCAAAAATTTATGTATAATGATATAGTGGAGGCTACTCTAGAAACCAGGTGCTATGGAATCTTGAGAAGAGAGTGAGTATAACTAAGTAAGATACCACAAAAAATTATCCTAAAATAACAAATCAATGATTATGTTTATGTAGAAGTTTTGTGAATAAAAATTATACAATTTACTAATGTATAAATTTTAAATTTAACTATTTAACAATTTATATAAGAAGAAAATCATAACGACCATTGATGATCAGACTCTACGGTGACAATCGACAATAGTCTATACATGCTTTGTCCAACACTGATGAGCATCTAGTTACGATACACATAATTGTTTAATTGATTCTAAGGAATACATCTATGGAAATAATAATCCCAATAATATAAGTGAATCCACATGGATCAACAATGAATTATCTCCCAACAAAACCCATAGGTAATCTAAGGGTACGAACCTTGGAATTACACAAATCCAGTATATAATTATGAACTCAATGAAACATCCTTGAAATTTAAAATCATGACTTTACTAGAATCCATAGGTCAAACCCAGGGAAATACACCCAAATAGATCTACCCAAATCTCAGGAGCTTATATAGTGAGATTAAATAAGGTAACCTTTTAATAATCTATGACAGTAATATGTGAAATTTAACAAGTATGAAATTACCAAAATATAATGGAGAGTTTTCATAATGAATTAATGGTAACTAATATAAGTATAATTTAATGTCCAATATAAGGAATTCGATAGTACCAACCCCAAATAAATCTATGGGTGTCATCATGACCCTAAATTCATCTAATTTCTATATTGGAATCCATGGATTGCTCAATAAATTACATACTAATCAAGTCTAAAATGAATCCATGGAATTACTCCAAGAATCTACTGGTAAAAAACCATTACAAAAAAGAAACTCAATCAACTCCAACATTTTGTTCATTCTTTACTTTCTACGTAATAACCTCTTTAAAAACCAACTATTTATTCACAATCATTCATTAATTATGTAACAAAGTCCCTTTGTTATGATTAAACAATTAACATCAAGGTCATCACATTTTACACTTATTTATTTAACACAGGCTTCCTCAAGCCCCTCATATTCACTTTACATTAAAATATTACCTAGTAATATTTTTTAGCATTCAAGAAGTATTATTTTTAAACATATCACCTAGTGTACTCTTTATGAACCATTATAACATTTCCCATTATAAAGGATACTAAATATTACAATTTTTTTAATACCTTTTTTATTCTCACTCCACATATCCCATGGTGGTGCCCACTCACTATTCATAATAATAGTTTAGAAAAAACCATACCCAGCTATTAAACTTTTCTGAAATCCTAATTCATTATGAGAAGAAAATTTAATAATTAAGTTTTATTTCAATATTATTGATGTTTTTAAAATTTCATTTCTATATCATTGATATAAAATATGATTTCCCCATTCAATAATTCGACATAAAACTAGTCATCTATCAATAAAAGAGAGGATAACCAATTAATTTCATATTCTTAAGCCTAAGAAGTAAATAAATTTAACTAGTCCAAAATAAAATTAATAACACCATCATAAAAATCATCCTCGACCACCTGTAATTTAGTTATATAGCATAATAATTAGGCAATTGGGTATAAATAAGGTTCAACTTGGTCATTTGCTTAAATTTAGGTTAATGTAAAAAAACCCCAACATTATGTACTCCAGTGATCCTATGAAGAAGAAGTTAGTCTATGGGTTTAATTTAAGCGAAAAACTTCCTTATACTTAAAACATTCTACATGATTGGTATTATTCTCTAATTCTAAATAAATCAAAATAAAATGAATAGGCACACAAAATTCTTGAAAATAAAGTATATAAGATTTTAATAGTGAGAGATAACTTGATAGAAAAAAAAGAGAAGGATAGAGGAAAAAATTCTTAGCCATACCATAGGCTCTTGATCACTATCAATGAAATTTGAAATTACCATAGATCAAGTTAGATTCTTCAACCATAGAATAGTGAAAAAATAGCATTAGGGATTATCCTCGGTGAAATGAGAACTGAAATTTTGATTAGAGGAATAATAGAGTGGCCCAGTGAAATTACAAGGTCATACCTCCTTTAGCTCAAGAGGCAACTAGCTAGCCGATAGCCTCCACAGACTAGAAAGTGGCCCAATAGCTACATTTTCTAGGATCACCAGCTAGACAGTGATCCCAACTCCCATACAAGGCTATTATCCTTACCTCCATCTAGATTGTGGCCCCGTTCCAGCTAGCTAGTGGAGAAACAACAATATGTTGTAGGAACAACTCTTTATATTATGATTTCCTGCTACCACCATCCACCTTATCACCCCAATTCCTCATCCAAAATAAACTTTTGAGAGGATAAAACCTTTATAAAATTCTTTGAAACCCATGATATTAGAATGAAGCATAAACTAAATAAAAGTTTATGTTTCCCATTATATTAAAACATCTTTTAAATATTGGGGTGTGACAAGATAGGACATGGCCAACATGTTATTTTTAGACAATTATTTCCCCATTATCACTTCATTTTTTCATCTCTAGTGAGGGATTATTCTACTTGATCCCAGAAGATTGGTCACTTCCTAATTTTCTTATAGCGGGGAGATAGATCATTTGATATCTTCTCTATTTTATTAATAGAGAAGTGATCCATATGTGTGATATAAAATGAATAAATCCTTGGGAAGTCTTTTAGTTGATAAAGTGTATAAATTTTAATGTATTGGGTTCTTGAAGCAGCTAGACTCAATCTTTTGAATTCCTAGAGATATGAGGAATGACAAACCTAATCTTTTATTACACAATTATACAAAAATTTATTACATAAACTTCACTTGATACAACAAAGAAGATCAAGAGGTATATTGTCTTTAGGGCTTAGGATCATTACATAACAACTTAAAACCTGAAATACAACATCTTTATTGAAAACATTCTTTACATGACCACTACATTCCCTCGTACTTAGTATTGAATGGGATAACCTGAGGACATGCATAAGAAAAGGGTGAGCTATAAAGCCCAGTAAGAGAATAATAATGGAATAAAAAATGTGTACAATACATGTTAGGCAATAGGCATATCAATAGATCACAATAGAAGCATAAAAATAAAGGCATGATAAAGTATGATTATCAAAACATGGAAATGTGTCAACAACACTTAACATGGAATTAGCATGATCCAAGGATCATTGCACACGGAGCATGAGTAAATCCTCAGTGCACATGAAGCACGAGTAAAACCTTGTTCCAATTGAATTTTCATGAGTAAACACCCATTTTACATGATTTATCATGATACTATACTTTACCCAATGCATTGGAGTGCTATAAGGGTTCACCCTTCTTAAACATTTCATTTCATGCATAAGTGTGACACATGGATCAAATAACATGGATTTATAAAACATAATCATTTATTCCATGATAAAGGAATTTGTAATTCTTACATGAAACATTATAATCAATAATTAAATGTGCATAAATTTTAATACACTTGATAGAGAAATGGGCATGGTATTCACTACACAATGACATTGGCTTGGAAAATCAGTACAATTTCAGCAGAGTAACGACGTGATGTAAGAATTCATAAAAATGGTTGATGAGAGAGAAAGGAGTGTCTCATCATATTTACATTAAATGGAAAGTAAGGGGGTAATATAGATACATTTACCAATAATTTTAATGGAATTTAGAGTCATGATACAAAATAATTTCTTGAATGTAAAAGAGGAGAGAAAAATTCCATTTGGAATTTCGGCATAGTAACAGGTGCACATGGGAGGAATTTAATGAGGGGGAAATGAGTCTACCATTATTAAATAATTAAGTGGTAATTATGTGGGAGGATAGAAACGATACCAAAACATTTATAATTGAAATTAAAAGGGCATAACAATTTAAAGAATATTGGACAAAATGAGAAAGGAAGAAATACCCTTACATGGAAGTGTGCTTCCAAAGTCTTGAGAGAGGCTTCTTGGGATCTGGGGGAACCTTGGGAGGATTCTAGAGATAGGAGGGCGGAGTTTGGAATAACTCCAAAGGATTTGAGTGAGGAGGAAGTGGGATCTTGGGTGGGTTTATATAGGAAAGGTGATGGAATTCTTTATTATTTAGGTTTGGGACACCTCACATTAAATTAATCCAAACCACAAACCATACCATGGTTTTTGCCCATGGTTTTTTTAAAAGGGAAGTGGAAATTTTTTTATAAGGCCAAAGTTTGAACTTCTTAAAATAACGGGGTTGCTTATGTGGAGGTGAGTCACACTCCCAAGGAAAACAATTTAAAAATACAAGATGTCTAATAAGTCTTGAAGGGTCCATTAATGCTTTGTAAAATATGTCAAACAACCCCAAAATCACATTATTTTAACGGTAAAACATATATTGGTCGAAAATAAAGCTTATAGTATGTTATTAAATCACTATAGGGTTATTATGATGTCATAAAACACATTATATATTTAAACGGTATTTAATTTTTACCCAAAAATTTGACTGTCTCAGAAAATTACAAAAAATTCACCATTGGAAAATTTTGACATCATGATTCCAGAAATAATATTTATTTTACCTAAATAATTTTTTAAATATGTTAATTTCCACTTTTAAAATAAAAACTGACATTTATCGAAAATTCACGGGTTTTGACAAAAATGGATTTCAAACATTAATAAAAATTTCACTAGAATTCATAAAATTATACGACCATTTATATTTAATAAAAATTAATTTAATAAAAATAATAATATTTTATTAAAATATTATTTAATTCAAAAATCTATTAATTCATCGAAATATATTTCTTAGTTGAACATTAACTAAAAATACTATTTGTGCTTAAAAAAACTATTTACAAGGTAATAATAATTTAATGAGAGTATATTCATTATTATATACAAAAATAATGTACATAACCATAGTGCTAAGGTCTTGTTACATAACCCCTTATAACACCCGCATAACACTGAAGAGTAAGGTGTGCGATGGTGAAAGACTCTTGGGGTGGCTCAGATAACATTGCTCAGGTGGTAATCTCTATCAACTTCCAGTTATCTCGTAGGTGGTCCTGCTCGAGCTTAACATATTCAAGATCAGCTTGGGATTGGTCAAGAGCTAAGCCCAATGACACCAACTCCTTTCCAAGATCTGAAAAATGGGATTCGTATGGGGCACATCTACTGGATGAGGCCATCGCTTCCTTTGTCTGAGTAAACTGGATTTGTTAAAGCCCTATATTTATACTAATCATGTGATCACTATTCAACAACTATATTAGCAACAGTCACAATTCATAACAGTATTTTAAAATCCAAAAACATAAAACCAAAGGAGTTGACATTTTATATAAATATTTTATATAAAGAGACATTTAATTAGATCAAGAGGGATTTCTATTAATGAATGTTTGGGTCCTTACAATCTTCCCCCCTTAAAAAATTTCGCCCTCGACATTTTCTTTTCTCACACTAAAACAAAAGTGGGTAACTCTACTTCATCATTTCCTCTGATTCCCTTGTCGCTTATTCAAACTTGTGGTTTCTACACAACACCTTGATGAGGGGAATTTTCTTATTTCGTAGAATTCTTCTCTACGATCTAAGATCTTAACTGGTTTCTCCTCATAAGAAAGATCATCCTATAACTATACCACCTCTGACGAGAGTACGTGTTAAGTATCCGGTATGTACTTCCTTAATAAGGATACATGAAAGACATCATGTACTATTCCCATGGTAGGTGTAAGTGCTAGTCGATAGGCCACAACTTTGACACGAACAAGAATCTCTAAGGGGCCGATGTACCTTGGACTTAAATTACCTTTCTTTCCAAACCTCACGAACTTCATATATGGAGATATGCCTATAAATACCATGACTCCATCTTTAAACTCAAGGTCTCATCGACGGTTGTCTACATCACTATTCTGTCGACTCTGGGATGCCTTGATATGCTGCTGAATGGTTTTCACCTTCTCTAACACTTTTTTTGACAATTTCTGGTCTAAGAAACTTACACTCACCGGCCTCATCCCAACACGTTGGTGTTCTGCACCTTTTCCCATAAAGGGCTTCATATGGTGCCATTTGGATGCTCGAGTGGAAACTATTATTATAAGAGAACTCAACCTGAGGAAGATTTTGATCCCATCCTCCTTTAAATTCCATTGAGCACGCTCTCAATATGTACTGAAGTGTTTTGATAGTCTGCTCGGATTGGACATCAGTTTGAGGATGATAGGCCGTACTGAAGTTCAGTTCAGTATTCAGAGCTTGTTGAAGACTCTTCCAAAACCTAGAGGTGAATCTTGGATCTCAATCAGACAAAATAGATAGTGTTACTCCATGCACCCTTGCCACTTCCCTAATATATATCTGTGCCAGTTGGTCCAATGAGATATCCTCCCAAATAAAAATGAAGTGTGATACCTTTGTAAGACGATCCACAACAACCCAGGTTGCATTGTTGCCTTTGGATGTCTTTGGAAGTCTGGTGACAATTTCCATGGGGATGTTATCCCATTTCCATTCTGGTATAAGAAATGGTTGTATCATCCCCTGGGACTTATGCCTCTCTGCCTTCACTTGCTGACACACCAGGAACTTTGATGAATATTTAGTGATCTCCTTCTTCATATTATCGCACCAATAATGCTCTCAGGGATCTCGATATATCTTTGTGTTTCCTGGGTGAATAGAGAAATTTGAACTATGTGCATAATCCAAAAGTTCCTTCTTCAGCTCCTAACTTGATAGAACACATAGTATTTTCCAAAATCTCACAATTCCTTCTTTATTAACATTAAACTCTGAGGATTTACCTTTTCCGATAGCTTCCACCATTTCCAGAATTCCTACATCATCATTTTAAGCATCCTTTAACCTTTCCAAAAGTGATGGTTGAGCAATAATTTGAGAAAGTATTTATGATGTTCCTCCCTTACTAATTCCCATATCAATCCCTTTAAAATATAAAAAGATCATATCCTTTTAAATTATCATCATTGATAAAGATGCAGGATCCTTTCTACTTAGAGCATCTGCCACCTAGTTTTCCTTACTGGGATGGAAGTGTATTGAACAGTCATAATCCTTGATGAGCTCTATCCATCTTTACTGGTGCATATTAATCTCTTTTTGTGTAAATATATACATGAGGCTTTTGTGGTCCGTATGTATTTCACACTTCTCCCCAAAGAGATAATCCCGCCAAATTTTCAAAGTGAAGATCACTACAGCCAACTCGAGGCCATGTGTTTGATAGTTCTATTTATGAACTTTCAATTTCCTTGAAACATAGGCAATGACTTTTTCATCTTGCATCAACACACATCCCATTCCCTTCTTTGAAGCATCACTGAATACCACAAAAAGTTCTCCACTTGGGGGTAAAGTGAGCATGAGATCAATGATAAGCATCCTTTTCAACTCCTTGAAGCTTTCTTTGCATTCATCACTCCAAGAAAACTTTAATACCTTCCGAGTTATCTTGGTAAGAGGGTTAGAAAATCATGAGAAATTTATCAAAAATCATCGATAATATCCAGCTAACCACAAGATGCTACAGATATCCGTTACCGATGTTGTCCTCTGCCATCCCTTAATTGCATATGTTTTAGAGGTATCCACAGATATCCCATTGCATGTGATGATATGGCCCAAGAATGAGACCTACTTCAACCAGAACTCACACTTTATATACTTTTCATAGAGCTTCTCTTTACCCAAGGTCTCTAGTACAGTTCTCAGATGCTTCTCATGATCCTCCTTGGTTTTGGAGTATATCAGAATATCATCTATAATGACTACCACAAATTTGTCTAGGTAATCACTAAAGAATCTATTCATCACATCCATGAAGATTTCTAGAGCATTAGTGAGTCCTAAAGGAATTACTATGAGTTCATAGTGCCCGTATCTTGTATGAAAAGAAGTCTTGGGGATATCTTCCTTCTTCACCCTTACTTGTTAATATCCCGACTGCTAATTCACCTTGGAGAAGTATTGTGCTCCACACAGCTGATCAAACAAGTCATCTATTTGTGGGAGAGGACACGTGTTCTTTATCGTGATTTGGTTAAGATCATGATAATCAATGCAAAGGCGCATTGACCCATCTTTCTTACATGAACATTAACTAAAAATACAATTTGTGCTTAAAAAACTATTTACAAGGTAACAATAATAAAATGAAAGTATATTCATTATTATATACAAAAATAATGTAAATAACCATAGTAATAAGGTCTTGTTACGTAACCCCTTATAACACCCGCATAATATCGAAGAGTAAGGTGTTTGATTGTGACAGACTCTTGGGGTGGCTTGAATAACATTACTCGGGTGGTAATTGTAACGTCTCGGTTCTAGAAGCCACCCAGAGGCACCCCATACCTGGTTGGTCACATGGCCTCAAGCGTATTTCCCTGAACTCCAGAGGCTACCAACTAGCAGTGAGGGCCTTGGGTGTGATACTGGGGAAACTATGCCCTCATTAGAAGAGTACACAATGGAAGAAAAAAACAATTAACAATAGCAGAAGCAGTAAACAATCCATACACAAGTCAACAACGAAATACTAAATAAGATAAATAGCATGAGCACACACACACACACAGATATATATATATATATATATATATATATATATATATATGATGCATGATACATATTTCAAGGAAATCATCCAAACAAGTCACAATGATGGAAATAAAAATAGTACTAAAAACAGGTAAAATAGAAAGATAAACATATCCTCAACATTGTAATCCTAATCTTGGTCCCATTCTCTCCATCTCCACAGCAAGTCAAGTACCTGAAGTCGAAGGGCGCTTTCCCTTGTCTATACCTGAAACAATGTAGTCTGTTTGGGCCCAAAATCATGACCCAAATAGGGTGTACGACTAAATCCCAGTAGGAAACCACCCGAAGATCTATGCCTAACTGTCAGTGAATATATGGCAGGTAAAAGTACAGAAAACAGTAAACAGGAAAATGCTAAACAACAGACAATCCACAATTCTAAAGTCAAGAAACAGCAACAAGCAGCAAACCACAACTGGTAACCTTATGGGAAGTACTCACGACCATCCCCTCTAGTCCTACCTAACAAGTACCAACAACCCTTTGGGCAGTGCAATCAGCCTAACCCCTCTGGTTTGGTCCTACGGAATTATAAATACTCTCTTAGGAAACATACGCAGTCAACTCCCCTTATAGTCTAGGGTAGTCAGGAACTCTCTGAGGAATCTCTCACAATCAATTACCATTATCGCCACAAGGTCAAGGAGTCTATGAGGAAGCACAATCTTTCAATTAGCCTTATATCCCAGGTCATTCATAGAATCTATGAGGAAGCTCACACAGTTAATCCCTCCTATATCCTATGGTAATCAGGTGATTCAAACAAACAAAGCAGAGACTCTCTAAGGAAGCTCACACGGTCTATCCCTATATAGTCTAAAGCAGTCAAGGATTCTCTAAGAAATCTCTCATGGTCTATCTCCATTTATCCCAAAGTAATCCTAGTCTCTCTGAGGATGCTCACTCAGTCAATTCCCATATAGTCTAATCTAAAAGACTCTATGAAGAAGCTCAGTTGGTCTATCCCCTTATAGTCTACTACACCCGGTTCTCACGGCCCTGTGTAGGATAACGGCATAGAATTACAATATGACCAAAGTAGAATTATAGAAATACTTGTCTAAATAGTTCTATAACCTATCAAGAATGTCAGAAAACATTTCTCCATCCCACTACAATAGGCATGGAAACAGAAAAAGCATCCAAGGAAAAATAGGACCAAATAATCATAAATTGAACGTGCATGGAAAGAACCTCCAAAGCATAGCAGTTCAACCATATTAATATTCAAACATCCTCTACACGTGAATACTATCATGTAAGGCATACAACAGGGGTAAACAGTAAACACAAAATAGCCCGTTCAAGGTTATTGGTGGAATTTTCACATAATATTCAATGAATTTCAATGGAAAGGTACAAACCAACTACCTTAACATTAGGAGATCGATATACTTGAAGCTCGAAGATTGATTCTCCTTGGAATTTTATAGATCTAAGAAAATTTCCAAAATGTTCAACCCATGATAACATGTAAAAGAGAAGGAATTGGAAAATGAAGCTCTAGGAGAAGGAAGATCTTACCACTACCGTTCCAACGTAATCAACGACGGTCGATTCGGAGAACGGATGGTGGGTCGGGGGCTCGTCAAAGATCCATAGCCATACGGACTCTCTCGGATGAAGAACACCAAGAAAAATATGGTTCCATCCATCAGATACGACCCCAGTGTGTTTAATGAAAAAAACAAAATACACGGCATGTACTTTTGGAGTACACGGCGTGACTTTCCTTTTCCGTACTCCACTTTAAGAAGCCTCCAAACCCCCTTAAATGCCCGTGTGTGTGACCCCTACACTACCATCACACGACATTTAGTGGCAAGGAAGTAAAAAACATGTAATCATACAGTAAACGACACGTACATTAAAAATTTCTAGAAACTCATATTTTCTCAAAAACTCTAGAAAAAGAAAAAACATACCTGAAAAGAAGGTCCGGGTTCTTACAGTGATCTCTATCAACTTCCAATTCTCTCTTAGGCGGTCCCACTCGAGCTTACAATATTCAAGCTCGACTTGGGCTTGGTCAAGATCGAAGCCCAATGACGCCACCTCCTTTCTGAGTTCTGACAAATGGGCTTCATATGGGGAACGTCTACTGGATGAGGCCATCTCTTTCTTTTTCTGAGTAAATTGGATTTGTTAAATCCCTATATTTATACTAATCATGTGACCACTATTCAATGACTATATTAGAAACAATCTCAATTCTTAACAGTATTTTGAAATCCAAAAACATAAAACCAAAGGAGTTGACATTTTATATAATCATTTTACATAAATAGACATTTAATTAGATCAAGAGGGATTTTCATTAATGAAATTTTGGGTCGTTACATGAGGGTTTTCTCAATATTGGTTTGAAAAGGTGAGGACCTTCTTGTTGAAGTTATATGTCACCATAGGGAGGACCATCACAATTAATTCCTTGATGGTTACAAATACTATTATTTATAAATATATATCTATATGGAGGATTCCTATAACATATACCCTAGGGAGAACCTTATAGGTGGTAATTGGGAATGAGATGACATTTTTGTTTTTTTATCTTTTTGAAGTGAGGAATATTTTAGTGGCTAACATCATGATATGAATTCCAATTACTGATATTTTTATTTATACATGGAGGAAATTCATGGGAAATAATATGGGGAGGACTTATTGATTTGTTGGTAGTAATGTTATGGGAAAGTCCTTCAAAAAAATATTTACTTTTTCTATTAGATTATGACAAAAAAGAATCTTGGGAAAATATTGAAATGTGTTTTAATGCCTCAAGAACACTGGTATTGATATGGGATGAAATATGAGCCTCATATAGATCTTTGGGTCACCCTATGTGAGCTTATTTCTTCAATGTAATCTATTGGGAAACAAGAATCATGTGTTGTGCATAATGACTTCCATATATGGGACTTTCCAAAGATGAACCTTATCTCCATTTGAATGGGTCGATGGGATTATTCATAATTGGAAAAATGTGTATCTACTAATTTGTTACCCCTAGGATATAATTATGACATTTCATGCAGTAATGGGGAGAAATAACATATGATTTCTCCTTAATTATTCTCTGGATATATTGGAAAGTCCTTTCATAATTGGAAGAAATATTTTATTTCCTATGAGAATCCTTTTAAATAGATCATTGATTTCTATTTTAAAAATAATATGTTCCCAATATTGTTATTCATTCTTTAATGGGATGTGAGAAATACCCTCCTAAAATGGAGTGGGTATGTATGCTTTGTTCTAAGTATTTATTGTTAAATATTGACGAGTTACTCTAGTGGTGGGGGTAAGAATGTGTGGTAACCACTCTTGACTACCAGGATATACCAAATATCATCATCTTCTTCTATTACTTAAATAAAATGATATTTTTTTATGATTCATCAAGGAATTTATTCTTTCCCATCCATTTTTGGAATTTTTTTGATGGTATTTCACAATAGAAATGGTATTTGTTTTCCATTCCATGATGATATAGAGGATATTTTACCACTCATTTCTTCAAGTTAATACTGGTATATACTGTCGGGCTGGATGTACAGGGGTAGTAATGTGTTCATGTTCCCTGGTTACTACAAGTATATACCGATAGGATTCATATGATATCGTAATAATATGCTAGAATTAATGGTGTGTGGGAATATGAATGTGTTCCCAATCATTGGTTTCTTCCAAGGTATATTAGTGGGAATATTTAGTAAAAGACTGAATATTGGACTGCTACCGATGGTTGAAGGCTCACGAAACCTATTGTGATGTCTTGGATTCTTAGGTCTGAGTGACCATAGGAGGGATTTCCTAGATATAATTACTAGAATGATTCTAAGGGGTTAATATTTTATAGCTTTGGTGATAAAAATTTATAGAATCCCTCCTCTATGAATCTTAAACTATAATGAATTCATATCTGAACTCATTATCAACCTCCAAATGATAAGGGATGTTAATGTCGGTGAGTTCTTGGGAGAGACTCCCAAAATAGTTGAATGTGGATACATGTGCCACCTATATATTAACTATCTACTGTTGAGAATATGGTCATTTAGGCTTTATTTTGGGGAAGGATTCCCATTATTTTCCCATGTTCAAGATTAAACAATGGAGGTGTTACTCCTAACCAAGTTCATTCATCAAATAACTTTAAATGTACTGAGTGGGTGATAATTTATTCTAGTTTTATGAGTCTAGAGATCTTACAATACATAATTTATATATTTATTTTTTAGGGTTTCCATAATTTTTATTGCAGGGAGTTCTATTGGTTCTGAGGCAAATAATAAACATAGATAAGAAATCCCATTAGTGAAGCATGAAAAGTAAATGAAATGTTTAACCAATTTCTTTTATAGATAAGGGTTTCACGTTGGGCTGTTTTTTTCACGTGGGATTAGCCCAAAATGTAGTTATTAAAGGATATACCTACTGAGAGATTCACATCTGGTTCACCATTTTTTGTTTTATATTGGTGTGTAATATGATGTATATGGGGAACTGAAAATACCTAAAAACTCCCATATCCAATAAAAACGGTGTCATTCTAACTTTATTTCCAATAAAAGGTGGTGACTAGAGGTTTTCTAGTCCAGCCAAAGAATAACATACAAACATATTAAATAATTTTAGATGAATATTAAGGACATAAAAAAATTATATGCCCGGGTACTGTAATAGTTTACCTTCATTGGAAACTTGGAGAACATTCTTCTTATTCGGTGAAATATCTTCAACATATCCCACAAAGATATTCCCCTTTAGTAATCCAACTTAAAAAAATTCTTTATAACATGGGGAAAGGAATCAAAATAAAGGGTAAGGTCATATGATTAGTAAGTGTAAAAATAAAGGACATACGTAAGAATAACATGTACATATGGGCATTAGAACATGATAATATCATTTAAAGATCATTTAATTCATATAAAAGGTCATAATCTTGAGTAATAACATAAATTTTGGTTTTTTAAACGACATGAATCATAAATAAATCAAAACCATGAGTCACAAGAGAATATCATTGTCATATACTTTCCGAGTACATATAAGAATATAAAATCATTCCTTATAAGTTAAGACTCAGTTCCCAAACTTATAAAGACAATTTATGGGGGATAAATCTATTAGGTGGGACACACCACCATCTCTAGTTGTAACCCTTTACTTATAGTGGATTATGATATAATTTCTTTCCATAGTGGTTCAAGACTATCGACTTAATTAATATCTTAGAAGACAAGGATCACTCCCTAGACCATCTTAGTAGTTGAGGTTCAATCCCAAGATCATCGAAGTTGTCTAGGTTTACTCCTAAGACCATATGAGTAGTTAAGGTTCACTCCCTAAACCATCTTAGTGGAAAAATTCATTTACTGAACCAGGTTCACTCCCCATTTCATCAATTTGTATCTCATGTGATATAAATCTTTACCCAATGAATTTTATGGATATATTGGTCCCACTTGTCACATAATTAAATCATACATACATGTTCCATAATATAGTAACATATTAATAGTATCACGACCCATTAAAAGAGATGGGTTTCATAAGAATCATATCATAACCTATGAAATAAAATTGGTATCATAAAAATCTCATCATATCATAACTCATGGAAAAGGTCCCGGTTTAATAATCATATAACAAAACCTGAAAGGATGATGCATTAAAAAGTGTTTTATTATGGTATAACACAAGAAAGAGGAATGAGTTTCGTGAACAACTTATCATCTTAATTATAAAAAAAATAAAATAATGAAATAGAATAGATCATATCTCTATTAAATTATAAAATATATCAAATGATATAGACTTAGATAGCGAAGTATTTTGAAAAATCACTTAGAGTTTTTTAAGGAAAATAAACGTTCCTTGAAAATCATTTTTTATACATAAAACTTGTTCAAAATCCTTTTCATTGAAAGTATATTTGGGAAATTATTAAGAAATTTTGGATTTTTTTTGGAAATAATTTCATTCAAAATATATTTGAAAAATTATAAATAAATCTGGAAAACATTTTGAAAACATTTCCTTTGAAAATATCTTGTAAAACTAATAATGTAATCTTGAAAACATTTAGGAAAAATTTTCATTGAAAATAGATTTGAAAAATTATAAATAAATATTGAAACCATTTTGAAAAACTTTTTAAAACACTTGACACTTTTAAAATAATTTTCTTTGAAAATTATCGTAAAATATCATTAAAAAGATTTTAGAAAAATGTTTTATGAAACATGTATTTTGAAAAAATGGATTTCTGATTGAAGAGAGGGATAATGTCATATTTCATTAAAAATAACTTTGTAAATTATCATAAGTAACAATGAATAGAAAAATAGTACCAATAAATTAAAATATCTTGAAAAAATAGAGGATAATAAAAATTATGGGAATTATTGAGACCTGGATCATAATATTTCATTAAAGGAAGCATTATCATGAACAATCCCAATAAATGATGAGGTTTTAGTAATAAACTCTTACCACTTTTCTAGCATTGAATAAACATCCTCATATAAAAAACATCACATAAAGCATGTGATATCATAAAAATAAGGAGATTAATGATATAATATGTCAAAGGGAAGTATATACTCTATGTAAAATAATATATGTGTATAACAAAGCTTGTGTATCCAAGAAGGAAAATTAAGACAAAATTACAAAACAGATTTAGTAAAAGTTGAAATATAAAATACCATTAAATAGATATAATAAAATGGATAAGTAAATAAACAAAACTTTTAGGATATATATTATGGAATAAAATCTTTGGTAGAATATACACCTCAAAAGTGAAATGAGTGGTGTAAAAGGCATTTGTCTTAGAGAAATAAAAGTGAGTCTGGAAATCCCCTTACTACTTGAGTTACTTTTAAATCATGAGATAATTTAAAGAATAATATAAATTTAAACTTTTAATGTCATTAAATAAATTAAATTAATGATATAAATTTTTATAGGGAATTATATACACCACACAATAAAAATAAGTGATGAATATATCATATATCTCACAGAAATAAAAGTGGGATCTGAAAACCCTTACCTTATGTGTTGACTCTTTTCATACTCATTAAAACCTCATGTATAATACATATAAGTTTATTATAAATATATTATAGAACCATATTCAATTATATCATTCTGTATATAATTTTATTATGACCTTTTATTACATATTTATTAACAATTTTATGTTAAAGTTATGTTTCGGGTTTTTTGTATATGATTCAATTTGTTATTATTGATCCTTTTATGTAGATCATGATTTAATTATTTAAATAATTTAAAATATGATGTGAATATAATATATATTCTGTATATAATTATTTATAACAATCTATACAAGATAGAAATTCCAAATGGAATACACCGTTCATGGATACGGTAGGTTGTACGTACGCATGAATGATGTTTTTGTTTTCTTATCATTTTAGAAGAATGAAAGTAAATGAAATATATGAATATATATATATATATACATATATATTATCATTATATTATATTTATTAGGTCATATATTTCATATAAGTTTACCAAAACCATCCTTAACACATTCTATGTAAAGTGTGAATGAATCACAACGCTTTGAGGAGGCGGTAGTCCACACATCCACACATGAAGTTATCGTATTATCAAAAAATGGGAAACATGAATCTATCTATTATAAAGTAACTAAAAAAAAGTATATACATCATAAATATAATATATACCACATAAAAGTTTTAATTTAATAGTTATTTTCAAACTTTAAAGGTGGTAATGGAAGAATGAATGACATCAGACCGTGAGTTTCTAGTCTACTATACACACAAACGATGATTGCATATCCCGTTTAATGAATGTTTTTTAGTGTAGGTTGAAAACCTAACATAAATAATATATTTATATTAATTATAATGAAGTTATTATATAATCATTTAATAAGAATAATGGGGGGGGGGGTAAAAAATAAATTAAAAGTGAGTTGTGAGGGATATTACTCTTCTTTGGGTAATTCCTTTTGGTTTTCACCAAAAGACTAACATGGATTAATTTATGAAAAAATTTATGATTATAGTACAATATTAGGGAAGTTGGGAAATTATTTTGAATATATTTTTATGACCCAATGGTCTTGATATTTTTGAATATGCAAGGGGTGAGTTCATCTTTATAGTGGAGGAGTGACATTCTTATAAATACAAAAAGGTAAACACTATTTAGAGGACTCCCTTACATCCCATTCCACCAATGAAAAAAAAAATTAGATAAAAGGGGTGATATGGTCTAAATATGTCCATAAAATGGATTTTGTACACTTTTCTAGTTTATTTGTCCCCTTAAGTTAAATTTGAACTACTAAGTAAACTCGTTTTTACCTTAATCACTGTAATTAGTTTTATTTACATTCACTAATATTTTTCATCAAAAAATGAGTTAAAATTACTAGAAATTATAAATTATTCTTATTAAATCCATTTAATCATTTTCCCATATTATAATCATATACATGGCATAAATTAATTTAAAATTAATCCCACACATACGATGAGATAATGAGTTTTCAAAGTAAAAATGTTCCAAAGTTTGAAATGTTTTTAAATACAATTTTAATGTGAAATTGATTCTATTGAACATAATTGCATTAATATATGTATAATATATCTAATAATAATTTAAAAATAATTTAAAATATTATTTAACTATATAAATAAATTATACAAAAATGTAGCTTTCAATTAAAATTTAACCTTTTTCAGTATTCATCAAAAATAAGAACTCTAAAAAATACTAGAAATTCACCCAAAGTAATTTTGATATTATGAATTAAAAAATGAATTTCATTTTTTCAAATAAAATTTATAATTGTTTCTAATTTTTTTTTTAAAATATGTGCACCATTAAAAGGT
The DNA here is from genome assembly GCA_963277665.1 of Viscum album. Lineage (NCBI taxonomy): Eukaryota > Viridiplantae > Streptophyta > Magnoliopsida > Santalales > Viscaceae > Viscum > Viscum album. The sequence goes on from OY728127.1 coordinate 326,283,770, forward strand.
GCTAAAATTACTTTTTAGAAAATACATATCTTTACGCATAAAATTGGATTTATTCTTAAAATATTTATAGAAACCACATAAGATGAATGTTAAATAGCTTATAGAATAATATATATATATATATATATATTTCATTATAATATTTTTACAAAATGTGGTTTAATTAATTTATTATGTTAAAACATGTTTGATTTCGTAAATATAGTTTTCCAGCAAAATATTTCCTATATTTCCAAAAGGGTTTTATTTTCATTAGTAACCAAATAATTATTCTTATATACATGTGTAAATAATATTTTCATAATTTAATTAATATTATTCATAACTACCATTCCAATATTTAAGTGAAAACTATAATAATATTTTAATAATAATATTAATAGTACATTGTAGTTTGGTAAAAATAGGTCTTTTATGTAATGCAAGATATTAGAGGAACTTGACATTGTGTGTAACTTAATAAAATAATAATTATGTGTATAAAAAACTATAATATAATTGTTTAAATTGGTTAAAGATCAATATGGTGTTTCATACAAATCAATAATAACATGGGTTTTTCACATAAAATAAGTTATATTCTGTGTTTTGGGAAATGAAAAATATCAAATAGTTTAAATTAATTTAAAAAAGAATATTTGAAAAAATATCAGGTTGTCACATTATAACACCATTAAAATGAATTTTAGCATAGAAATCTATTTGGGTTATTAAATTATTAATTTATGAATTTGTTTTTGTTGAAACCCACATCATAAAAATGAATACTAAAACTCACTTTAAAAAAAATAGTCAACATAATAGTTATCCAAAGTAACTCAAAATTAGGTTGAAAAATAGGAGAACATAGGTGTAAAGTGAGAAAAAAGACATTAAAGAGAAATATAACTATCATGTTATGATGGAGTGTGATAGAGAACATGGTTAGAAGAAATTTAACAATCAAAAATCCATTAACCCATGAGGCATGAAAAAGGTTATTGATATCATCCAAAATAATGATAATTGGACAATATTTTATTTCAAGAACCTTCTCCTAATGCCTAAGAATTTTCAAAAGGAGATATACTTACTTTATTTAGTTGTATTTAATATGAACAATCAAAAACTTTGGTTTGGGCTTGATCAATTTCTAATTCATCTCTTATTCTAAGAAATTAAGGTGATTTTTTTGATTACTAAAGCACTAATAGATCATGATATCCATAAATAAAATGATAATTAATTCGATAAATATTTAGTTATCATCATAATAAAATGGTTATAAATGGTTATCAAGTATTCAAAAATCCTCATATAGTGAGATAATACATTAAAATCTAAATCCTCTTACAGTGTTTAACTTAAATCATTCTATAAATAGTAATCCTAACAACCCTTCAAAAAATATGAAAATCCAAAACATTTGAAATATGTTTAGTAAATTTCTCAAAAAAATAATAACATTGATCCACATATATCATAAATTATCTATTTTTTATCACATTACAATAATGTGAATACATTTATCATGTATTCTATTTAAACATAGTAATAAAATGAAATAACATAAAACCATATTGAATACATGAATACTTATTCAAAATATTATAGGATATATTCCTTAAATCCAAAAAATGTTTTTAAATTTCATCTGTGACTTACATAGACCACTTTGTCAATAAATCAATAATCAGTTCTAGGATAATCTGTACTATCTAATTTACATTATCCATACCAATCATCTCCTTTTCCATGATAAACACAATTTTCTCAACATCAAGGACACATTAAGGGATACCTTACCTTAATCAAAATATAAGCATTCTATTAAATTCCTTTTTTAGTTTATCATAACCATGAAATATATTTGTGAAAATCATTAATGTACAATATATACTTCATGATTCGTATTGTAGAATTATTTTTTTCCAATACATATACACTTAAATAATTCAATATTATTATTAAACCATTACATATTATTCATCATATAATTACTTAATACCCCTTTCATAGAATATGAAATATGAAATATTAATTAATTTGTAGTGTTCCTCAACCTCAATTTAATACTTATTCTTACATTTAATGTAAATAATACTGTAATAACATGCAATACCTTCCACATGTCGTTTTCAGTCTCTTTATCTTCAAAAGTATAATAAATACTTGTACCACCTTCTAGATTCTATTCATGATATTTTCACACAGGACATCGATTTTTATATTGACAAAAAATTCCACATCTCAAATATTCAATGTTAACCCAATTCCTTATAGTTCTCTCAATTAAAAAAAAACTAGAAAGCATAGTGTGATCAACACTTATCATAGAATAAGACCACATAATAAATAAAAATTAATTATAGGTTGCCTAAATCATGAAACCTTGCTGTTATAATTTGATAAATCCCTATAAATATCCTTAGAAATATCCCTAATGATCTCACTATATTTTTATCATCCAATTTTCCAAAGGATGTCTAAACCTTCCCTTTGATGACAACTACAACAAATCATACTTAACATACATGGATATTACATAATTTTATAATAATAATCATCACATTAAAAAATTACTAGAATGAGGACCAAAATATTTTAGTTTCATTGGAAACTAGGAACACATTATCCTAATTGGGTTTAATATTTTAAACATATCCTGTAAAGATAACCCCGTTTCTTATTCCTACTTAAAACCTTTGTTCGTATCCTTGGGAAAGGAAAAAAAAGAAAGTGTTATCTTAGATGATCATTAAAGGCAAAAATAAAGGATATAAATAATCATAACTTGGAAATAAGGGTATTAGAACATAATCATAACATTTTAATATCATAGCTTTCATATCAAATATCAGAATCATGAGTCATGGTATAAAGTCTGGCAGTTCACAAGACACGAATCATAAGAAAATAAATGAGCATGAGTTGTGAGATAATATCATTGGAATAGAATTATGGAATAAACATAAGCATATAAAATTATCCCCTATAAGTCAAGGATCATTTCAAAAAACATATAAAGTCACATTATGGGTGATGAACTATATGGAGACACACACCACCATCCAGGTTTCAACCCTTTCCATATAGTGGATCAAGTAACACCTTTATACAATCGTGGGTCAAGCCCGTCAAATTGTTTCACATATTTGTATTCAAGTTTCACTCCCAATACCACCTCTGTAGTTTATGATTAATTCAAAGACCATCTTATTAGACAAGGTTCAATCCCAAGAAAATATTATTAGCCAAGGATAACTCCCAATACCATTTAAGTAGAAAAAGTTCCTTACTGAACTGGGATCACTCCCCATTTATTCTATGTATATCTAATGAGATATAAATACTCACCCAATTCATTTGAGGGAGATATAGGTCCCACACATCACATAATGAAATCATACATACATGTTCCACAAGATAATATGTAACGCCCTGACCCTAGTTACCCAGAGTTGGTGCATTATTACATAACATTGGCATGATCACAAGAAAGATCAAATCTCGAAAGACTGATTGGTTTAGTAGCCTTGGAAACACTAGATATATTCATAAGTTTTATATTACATCAGAAAATGAAAAACTACAATAACAACATAATGTCTTCATAATTCACACTCATATCCCCACATAATAACCCTGCAGGTCATTCATAATTTACTTCTTCACTTCCTGGGAAAAATAAAAAATAGAAAAGGGGTGAGCTCAAATGCCCAGTAAGGATAACAATATAGTGGAAACTTTCATAAATAAGAATAAACATTTAAGGCAATGTATAATTAAAACAAAAGCCTTTCAAACTTGAACTTTCAACTTTGTATGGCATAAATAAAATGAAATAATGCCATTTACTCATTCACATGGATATTCTACTAATCGAATAATCACATGAAAAATCAATAAGCACTTTCATAATGATGGAATGCATAATGATGAACTTTAATTTCTTTGTCAAGGCCTCGTCCCAAGACCTTGGGGATAACTGTAACCGAAACCCAACCCGGAGTGCCTCTAATAACCGGACACCAACCCAGAGTGCCTCTAATAACCGAACACCAACCCGGAGTTCCTCTAATAACCGGAGACCAAACCGGAGGGCTTACTTTTACCAGTCCCTAACCTGGAGGGCTTACTTTTACCAGTCCCCAACCTGGAGGGCTTACTTTAACCAGTCCCCAACCTGGAACATACTTGTCCAACACATTCTTATGAAGTGAAGGTTCAAATATAACATAAACATTCTTATTGGAACTAGCATACGTAATGTCAATACTTTACTCATAAACAATGAATGTTATATAAATAGCACATCCACAGTCAAACATATCACAAAACTTCATTACAATATGGAAGTTTTATATCATAATAAATCAACTTCAAATAATCGTAAAATTTATCAAAGGGTGTTGACATAGATGAAATCAAAACACTTTTTAGAGAAATATCTCTTTCTATTTTTGAAATCATTTAAGAGCCATATAAAATAAAACATTTTCTTTGAAAATATTCTTATAATCTTGTAAGGAAATCTTTGAAGATTTTATAATGGCGGAAAATAACCGCACCCACCATATAAGTAAAAAAAACATTCTTACCTTAATTTTGTCTAAAAGGTTAAAAAGCACCTTGTTTGGAAAATGATGGAAAGATTCCTTTACAAACCTCTTATAAAAATTAAAACAAGGGTATAAATGACTTTAACCCATATTCTATTAAATAGTAAAAATGTTTTGAAATAAATTTTTAAGAAACATGGATGTGGATGATAATGAGATCCCAGTAGATTATTACGTATAAACAACCTCGGATAATGAAGAGATTGTGAAATAACCCTTACCAATTTGGTAACTTATGAAACATACAACCCATGAAAGAGGTATCATACAATGAATATGTAAATACACATAAATTAAAGTTTATTACACAAATAATATAATTATGGGCAGTACATACACCACACAAAAGGTGATGGTGGCAATATGGCATGAATCTCACGGGAATAAGGAGTGAGATGAAAACCCCTTACCACGTTAATCAACTGAGTCGTATGGCCAAAAGTTAATAACCACCAAATGATTTACAGAATGACATGAATATAAAGAGAGTCATGATAATATATATCAAATGGCAGTACACAATACAACACTTTCAATAATTTAGTGGCGAACAATGGAAATCTCACGGAATTGAATGTGAGATAAGAAAATCCCTTACCTTGAACTTTCCCTTAGTCGATGGTATGTTAACCTCATGTATAATAATTAAAACATTTATTAAATTATACAATAATCATATACATCAATATGATATCATATATGATCTTTTAACATTGCTTTATTAATAATATCTTAGTATTATCGTCGTTTTGGGTGATAATCGATTCGTTCTTCTTAAATGTTTGGTTACGTAAGACATGTTTGTAATGGATAGATTATATCTTATTCATAATCAGAATGATATTAAAATTATTTTTAACCCTAAAATGAGAATAATACTTGAATGGATACGATGGAGGATGGATCTCATCGTGTTCGTGGAGATGGTAGTCCGTACGCACGAACGCTACTTCCATTTAATTTTTCATTTTAAAGGAATTGAATCCAAATGATACATAGGTATATTATTCCAGTAGAATATAATATTTTATATATGTTACTTATGTTCATTAACACCATTCTTTATACGTTCCATGTGTGGTATGAACGAGTCATATCATTTTAAGGGGGCGGTAGTCCGCACTTCCTCAAATGAAATTATCGTATGTATATACAACATGAAACGAATAATGGTATGAAATAAAATGGAATTACAGAAGATTATATATAAAATATGTATCATTAATATCACACTTAATTACAGTGCCATCATAATGGCCACCATGAGAGGCGGTAAGATGTATTTGAACAATCATCGTTTCGTGAGGCGTTAGTTTGCCATTCACAGAAACATTATGTTCATCATCCATTAGATGGAGGTGTGTGTATGTGTAGTTCGAATACTTATTATAAAAACATCCTAGTATATTGAGGATACTTTTTTTGTTACAAAATAAAGGAAGTAAAAAGAGTTTGGGGGTTGGAGAAGCAAAATAAATGAAAATAATTTAAGAGAAATCGTTACCATTAATTTAGGTAACTCACTTTGGTTGGAATCAAAGGACTTCATGAAATGCTTTATGCCTAAGGGGAAGCTTCAAGGAGGAGAATAGGGATGTGGGGAGATTATTTGGGAAGAGTTTGGATGAGCCAAGTGGCTTGAGAGGTGTGAGGAATGAGTAGAAGTGGTCTCCTTTTATAAGGGAGAGGAGGGGCTCTTTAGGAAAGTGTGAAAGTATTACTTTATAATATAATTAAATTAGGTTTATAATGGTCCAAAAATAATTGAGGTCGAAGATAAGATGACGCATATTCTAAATAACATCAACCAATAAGAATTGGACAGGTTTTAGATAATTGTTTAATCATTATAATCTTATTTATTTAAATGATTTATTAATGAGGTAAACATTGCATCATTATTGTGTCAATAATAATTTAAATTATTTTATGTCTAAAAATTATAAATAAAATATCATTATGTATGAAATCTTTTTAGATTTCTAATGAATATTTATAATCTAAAATCCAACATGTATAACCCTATGTAAAAATTGTTCTTCTAAAAGATGTAAGCTTATGCAATTTTTATTTTTATTTTAACTTTATTAATATAATGTGTCCCTACCACATACAAGTGGCTCCAAGGGGTCCCCAAATCGACCCAAGGATGCCCATGGTCGGGTATGTGTCCACCAATAAGGTTAGGACATGTTTTAGGGTAATTTTGTATTATTATAATATTATTTTTTAACCCTTATTTACCGGATTTACCCTTAACCATGGTAAATAAAATATTTACCACACTAATTATTCAAAATGTCTAAAAATAAAAGTTACCTATTTACAAAATTTGGATATCCTGATTCCAAATATGGAATCCATTTTTCTAAATTCAAAACACAAAAGTGGCATAAATTAATTTAAAATTAATTCCCGTTGTCAAAACAAAAAGCGTGTTTTTAAGAGATAATAAAAATCAAAAGATTGACACTTGTTTATGTTCGGTTTAATTGTAAAATTATGTCCAATGACCAACATTATATTAAATGGTAAAAATATATTCTAAATATAGTTTAAAACCATCCAAATTCACAATTTATCACTATTAATTATTTTGATTAAAAAAGTTGTTTTTAATTAAAATTTAGTAATTTTCACTATTCATCAAAATATGAAAGTTATCCAAAAAGTACCAAAATTTCACCTTTGGCTAAATTCGATATTCCGAATCCAAAAATGAAGTCCATTTTAAAATATAAAATATATAAAATTTCAAAATTTAGGTATTACTATTCATAACGGCTAGTTTGATTGGTTTTGGCGTGTGTTAAAACTCAAGGTTGCGTACAACACACGCTACTATTTTATTCAAAGGAAAGCGTACCGTGGAAGCTTGGGATGTTTCATTTTAAATTTTTTGATGTCCCAATTTATTCAGATAGTTTAAAATATTTTATTTAAAAAGGTTTCACTATTAAAATTTAATAAAAGTGCAATACTGGAAATGAATCTGTTCTTGCATTATGACTAAGAAACTCATAATAGGGATTCTAAAATTATAAGGATTATATAAAGTTCAAAATGTAGTTAATACTATTCATGACCCATTTTAATGGCTTTTTTTTGTACGTCATGGTGTGATTGAACTCGGTGTTGCGTGTAGTGCAAGTTATTGAATTATTTTTAAGAAATAACACACTATGAAATCCTGGGGTGTTACATTCTCCCCTCCTTCAATAAATTGCGTCCTCACAATTTGAAATTGTTCTTAGAAAATAAAAGGTTGAAAGTAGAAAATATATTTGTGGGAAATCCCACATCGGAAATTGGGTTACTAAAATTTAGTCTTAATATAAGGAAAAGAGAAATGAAAGGGTCACCACCAAATTATGATCTCGATTAGGAGAACATTGGTGGCAATTAGAGACATATGATTGGAGGAAAAACGTAAATATTTATAGGTAGTGATTGTGGTCATCAATCACAAACAAGTATGAAATTGAGGTCCTTAAATTCATCAATCTATGATGATTTGAAATACCATCGGTTCAACAAAACATAAGGTATTAGGATAACACATTTTTGACGTTTCGAAATATCTTAGTTGAAATCCCACATCGAAAAATGAATTAATGAGGCCTCTATTTAAAATAAAGAGTGGAAAGTATGAAGATTACCGAAAATAACATATACTAGGTTCCATGTAAGAAAATATGGATATGGAAGAGAAATCTAACCATCAATTATCTGATGGAGAGTGGTAGAGAACATGGCTATGAAAAGGCCAACAATCCCGAAGCCATAAATTAGTGATGATTTATGGTACCATCTAGGAAAACATTTTTGTTCTAAGTTCCTTTTATTAATGTTGAGGAATTTATTTATGAGATTGGCTAAGATCAAAAGGAGATATACTTACTTTATAATTAGAGTTTTATCCATTAATAGGTTTCTACCACAAACTCATCTTTCACTCTAAAAGATAATAGAATGTAATTTTTATTTATTTATACTATTCGTACAGGGTTCCAAAATAAATGAATTTATAATTCATCTACCAGATCTTTAAAAAAACTACATTATTTAATCCCAGACATCTCGTGGGCCAGTGGTAGGTGATACACCCTTGTCGCCCTTCGGTTGCAGGTTCAAGTCTTGCAGCCTTGCCGGACGCGACGGGTTGCCGCCCGACCTCCGGGTTGTCCTTTTATGGTAATCCAAAATAATCCAAACTAGAACTACCCAAAATAATTCTGTCCAAACTCACAGTCCAACATTTATAAGGAAGGAAAACATAATATAGATCCTTTTTACCTCGTAATAGCATATGAATACCTTCATCTTGTATTCTTTTAATACACTGAAACATCTTGAATTACCATATTCCTTATTGATTACATTCATGCTCCCCTATTCCATATAGAATGCTGGATATACTTCATCAATCCAAAAATGTTTTAAACCCCAAAAAAATGATGGAATATACAAATCATTAATCAGTTTCAAGGTAGTCAAGAATATCCAATATAATTTATCCAAATCAATCATGTATTATTCTAAAATCACTAACTCGGTATCAGAACCATATTATGGTTTATCTTTCTCTCAACCATATATTTTCCAAAAATTTATCCTGCTATTGAGTCACTTTTCTTTGTTCCACACAATCTCAAGTCCTTAATGAAATAGTACTGCAGTACAATCCTTTTATACTCCATAATTATTATATCAAGTACATTGTTGATACAACACTCAATTGACAAAATAAACATAAGAACTCTAATCATTCCTCTTCATCTGTGGTAGTATCATAACTTGATTATTATCCAATATCATCATTTGCGGCATAGTCTGATGACTGGGACATAGGTTCGCGTAGTGTCCAAACTCCTTGCAAATGAAGCATTGTACATTTGAAACCATTTTCTTACCCTTGCAGTCATGTACTTTGTGCCCTTTTCTTCCACACTTATAACAAACTCCCATTCCTTTCAGGCAAGTTCCAGGGTGTTTCTTTCCACAGTTACCACATTTGGGAAAATTCTTCTTTTCTCTCTTCCCTTTATCCATCTTTCTCTCTTCCATCCTTTTCTTCTCTTGCTTCCCTTCAAAGCCACAGGACTCAGTAAACTCTTTACTTATCTTATCAACACATGATATTATTTCTTCATATGATGATAATACATGGGAGACTATTTCTCTTATAAATTCTAGCTTAAGACCATGAAAGATATGATCCTTCCTTCTCTTTGGATCATGTGCATTTCTGGAGTTCTCATTCCTTCTACTGGGTGCCATTTCTAAACAATGGAATACACTAGATCATTTTATGAATCAAAATACATAATCCCATACTTATAAAACACTTAACATAAATTGAACTATTTATGGATATAATCCATAATCATAAAAATGTCTCATTTGAGGATGTATATACTCATAAACCCTTTATAATGGTTTGTAAAGAAAATGAGAATTATCCTAAGCATATCCCCCGGGAGTGTCGTAACCAATAGTGCAGCAAGGCCCATTGTCGTGCACCAGTTCCCGTTCGAGTCTAGCTCAAAGCGGTGTTTTCGGGTTTTACCCCTAGGTACATCTGTGCCAGAGCCGCCTCTACCTGCTCGTATCCAGACAGGGATGTATTGCTCAGAAAACTCACAAAATCTCTACAATACCAAAATTCTAGGAAGTTCTTCTATACTAATCCTCAAAGTTCATCTTAGGTCTACGTTCTCTAATCAGATTTTATCTAAATATAGTTTCCAAGGTTTGTACTAAACTTCCTCTGATACCAACTGTAACGCCCCGACCCTAGTTACCCAGAGTTGGTGCATTATTACATAACATTGGCATGATCACAAGAAAGATCAAATCTCGAAAGACCGATTGGTTTAGTAGCCTTGGAAACACTAGATATATTCATAAGTTTTACATTACATCAGAAAATGAAAAACTACTACAACAACATAATGTCTTCATAATTCACACTCATATCCCCACATAATATCTCTGCAGGTCATTCATAATTTACTTCTTCACTTCCTGGGAAAAATAAAACATAGAAAAGGGGTGAGCTCAAATGCCCAGTAAGGATAACAATATAGTGGAAACTTTCATAAATAAGAATAAACATTTAAGGCAATGTATAACTAAAACAAAATCCTTTCAAACTTGAACTTTCAACTTTGTATGGCATAAATAAAATTAAATAATGCCATTTACTCATTCACATGGATATTCTACTAATCGAATAATCACATGAAAAATCACTAACCACTTTCATAATGATGGAATGCATAATGCTGAACTTTAATTTCTTTGTCAAGGCCTCGTCCCAAGACCTTGGGGCTAACTGTAACCGGAACCCAACCCGGAGTGCCTCTAATAACCGAACACCAACCCGGAGTGCCTCTAATAACCGGACACCAACCCGGAGTTCCTCTAATTACCAGAGACCAAACCGGAGGGCTTACTTTTACCAGTCCCTAACCTGGAGGGCTTACTTTTACCAGTCCCCAACCTGGAGGGCTTACTTTAACCAGTCCCCAACCTGGAACATACTTGTCCAACACATTCTTATGAAGTGAAGGTTCAAATATAACATAAACATTCTTATTGGAACTAGCATACGTAATGTCAATACTTTACTCATAAACCATGAATGTTATATAAATAGCACATCCACAGTCAAACATATCACAAAACTTCATTACAATATGGAAGTTTTATATCATAATAAATCAACTTCAAATAATCGTAAAATTCATCAAAGGGTGTTGACATAGATGAAATCAAAACACTTTTTAGAGAAATATCTCTTTCTATTTTTGAAATCATTTAAGAGCCATATAAAATAAAAGATTTTCTTTGAAAATATTCTTATAATCTTGTAAGGAAATCTTTGAAGATTTTATAATGGTGGAAAATAACCGCACCAGCCATATAAGTAAAAAAAAACATTCTTACCTTAATTTTGTCTAAAAGGTTAAAAAGCACCTTGTTTGGAAAACGATGGAAAGATTCCTTTACAAACCTCTTATAAAAATTAAAACAAGGGTATAAATGACTTTAACCCATATTCTAGTAAATAGTAAAAATGTTTTGAAATACATTTTTAAGAAACATGGATGTGGATGATAATGAGATCCCAGTAGATTATTACGTATAAACAACCTCGGATAATGAAGAGATTGTGAAATAACCCTTACCAATTTGGTAACTTATGAAACATACAACCCATGAAAGAGGTATCATACAATGAATATGTAAATACACATAAATTAAAGTGTATTACACAAATAATATAATTATGGGCAGTACATACACCACACAAAAGGTGATGGTGGCAATATGGCATGAATCTCACAGGAATAAGGAGTGAGATGAAAACCCCTTACCACGTTAATAAACTGAGTTGTATGGCCAAAAGTTAATAACCAACAAATGATTTACAGAATGACATGAATATAAAGAGAGTCATGATAATATATATCAAATGGCAGTACACAGTACACCACTTTCAATAATTTAGTGGCGAACAATGGAAATCTCACGGAATTGAATGTGAGATAAGAAAATCCCTTACCTTGAACTTTCCCTTAGTCGATGGTATGTTAACCTCCTGTATAATAATTAAAACATTTATTAAATTATACAATAATCATATACATCAATATGATATCATATATGATCTTTTAACATTGCTTTATTAATAGTATCTTAGTATTATCGTCGTTTCGGGTGATAATCGATTCGTTCTTCTTAAATGTTTGGTTACGTAAGACATGTTTGTAATGGATAGATTATATCTTATTCATAATCAGAATGATATTAAAATTATTTTTAACCCTAAAATGAGAATAAGACTTGAATGGATACGATGGAGGATGGATCTCATCGTGTTCGTGGAGACGGTAGTCCGTACGTACGCACGAACGCTACTTCCATTTAATTTTTCATTTTAAAAGAATTGAATCCAAATGATACATAGGTATATTATTCCAGTAGAATATAATATTTTATATATGTTACTTATTTTCATTAACACCATTCTTTATACGTTCCATGTGTGGTATGAACGAGTCATATCATTTTAAGGGGGCGGTAGTCCGCACTTCCTCAAATGAAATTATCGTATGTATATACAACATGAAACGAATAATGGTATGAAATAAAATGGAATTACAGAAGCTTATATATAAAATATGTATCATTAATATCACACTTAATTACAGTTCCATCATAATGGCCACCATGAGAGGCGGTAAGATGTATTTGAACAATCATCGTTTCGTGAGGCGTTAGTTTTCCATTCACAGAAACATTATGTTCATCATCCATTAGATGGAGGTGTGTGTATGTGTAGTTCTAATCCTTCTTATAAAAACATCCTAGTATATTTAGGATACTTTTTTTGTTACAAAATAAAGGAAGTAAAAAGAGTTTGGGGATTGGAGAAGCAAAATAAATGAAAATAATTTTAGAGAAATCGTTACCATTAATTTAGGTAACTCACTTTGGTTGGAATCAAAGGACTTCTTGAAATGCTTTCTGCCTAAGGGGAAGCTTAAAGGAGGAGGAGAGGGATGTGGGGAGCTTATTTGGGCAGAGTTTTGACGATCCAAGTGGCTTGAGAGGTGTGAGGAATGAGTAGAAGTGGTCTCCTTTTATAAGGGAGAGGAGGGGCTCTTTAGGAAAGAGTGAAAGTATTACTTTATAATATAATTAAATTAGGTTTATAATGGTACAAAAATAATTGAGGTCGAAGATAATATGACTAATATTCTAAATAACATCAACCAATAAGAATTGGATAGGTTTTAGATAATAGTTTAATCATTATAATCTTATTTATTTAAATGATTTATTAATGAGGTAAACATTGCATCATTATTGTGTCAATAATAATTTAAATTATTTTATGTCTAAAAATTATAAATAAAATATCATTATGTATGAAATCTTTTTAGATTTCTAATGAATATTTATAATAGAAAATCCAACATGTATAACCCTATGTAAAAATTGTTCTTCGAAAAGATGTAAGCTTATGCAATTTTTATTTTTATTTTAACTTTATTAATATAATGTGTCCCTACCACATACAAGTGGCTCCAAGGGGTCCCCAAATCGACCCAAGGATGCCCATGGTCGGGTATGTGTCCAAAAATAAGGTTAGGACACGTTTTAGGGTAATTTTGTATTATTATAATATTATGTTTTAACCCTTATTTACCGGATTTACCCTTAACCATGGTAAATTAAATATTTACCACAGTAATTATTCAAAATGTCTAAAAATAAAAGTTACCTATTTACACAATTTGGAAATCCTGATTCCAAATATGTAATCCATTTTTCTAAATTCAAAACACAAAAGTGGCAGAAATTAATTTAAAATTAATTCCCGCTGTCAAAACAAAAAGCGTGTTTTTAAGAGATAATAACTATCAAAAGATTGACACTTGTTTATGTTCGGTTTAATTGTAAAATTATGTCCAATGACCAACATTATATTAAATGGTAAAAATATATTCTAAATATAGTTTAAAACCACTCAAATTCACAATTTATCACTATTAATTATTTTGATTAAAAAAGTTGTTTTTAATTAAAATTTAGTAATTTTCACTATTCATCAAAATATGAAAGTTATCCGAAAAGTACCAAAATTTCACCTTAGGCTAAATTCGATATTCCGAATCCAAAAATGAAGTCCATTTTAAAATATAAAATATATAAAATTTCAAAATTTAGGTATTACTATTCATAACGGCTAGTTTGATTGGTTGTGGCGTGTGTTAAAACTCAAGGTTGCGTACAACACACGCTACTATTTTATTCAAAGGAAAGCGTACCGTGGAAGCTTGGGATGTTTCATTTTGAATTTTTTGATGTCCCAATTTATTCAGATAGTTTAAAATATTTTATTTAAAAAGGTTTCACTATTAAAAGTTTATAAAAGTGCAATACTGGAAATGAATCTGTTCTTGCATTATGACTAAGAAACTCATAATAGGGATTCTAAAATTATAAGGATTATATAAAGTTCAAAATGTAGTTAATACTATTCATGACCCATTTTAATGGCTTTTTTTTGTACGTCATGGTGTGATTGAACTCGGTGTTGCGTTTAGTGCAAGTTATTGAATTATTTTTAAGAAATAACGCACTATGAAATCCTGGGGTGTTACATAATAAGACATTCATCATATCATGACCCATAAAAATAAATGGGTTTCATAAACATTATATAATAACCCATGAATTGAAATGGGTACCATAAACATTTCATCATAACATAGAAAGTGTAAAATATATAGGATTCATAATCCTATAATAACCCATTAAAAGAAGAGTTTTTCATAAACATTTTATTATGGGATAACCCATAGAAGATAAAGGGATTTTAAAAAAACTTTTCTACTTACACAAAATCCATTCAAGGAAAGAATAAGAATTGTTTCTTTGGATTATATCCCTTGAAAAGAATAAAATATATCAAATAAAATAATATTTTATGGATAATTATTTTTAAATATCGGATGGAGAATCTAATATACTAAATAACCTTTCTTTGAAAATCATTTTTTAGAAATATAATATGTTAAAAATAATTTTTAGGGAAAATATCATTGAAAACTTGTAAAGAATACTTGAAAACAATTTGAAAACCATTGATTTGAAAATATATTTAAAAAAATATAAATAAAACTTGAAAACATTTCTAAATAATTTTATTTGAAAAAATCATTGAAAACATATAATGGAAGCTTGATTTTTTTGGAAAGTCTTTTCTATGAAAATATATTTGAAAACATATAAATAAATCAAGAAAGCATTTTATTTTTTTTAAAACACATAAACTTTTAAAAAAATTTCCCTTGAAAATTATATCAACATATCATTTATGTAATTTTTTGAAAAAATTGTTAGGAAACATGTTTTTTGAATAAAACTAATTTATGACTGAAGAGAGGGATATGGTCAAATTTTATTGAAAACACATTATTAATTATTATAGGCCTCAAAGAGTATAAAAATAGTAAAAATAAATTAAGATATCATTGAAGACCATAGGAGAAGAAAAATCATGAGAATTAATGAGATATGGATCATATTATTTCATTAATGGTGGCATAATCATGAACAATCTTGATAAACGATGAGATTGTAGTAATAAACTTGAACATCTTTGGTAGATTTGAATCAAAATATACATGTAATAATAAAATTACATGAATTTTACTATATAATTAAAATAATTATATTAATGATAAAATATATCAAAGGTAATTACATACTCTTCATAAAATAATATTGGTGCATAACAAAACATGTGTCTTAAAGAAGAAGAATTAAGACAAAATTCCCTTACTGATTTGGTAAATTTTGAATGAAAAAACACTATGAAAAACCTAAAATCAAATTTATATGTAAGTAAAAAAAATTAAGGATTAGGACTATGGAATACATTCATTCGATTTATATACACCTAACAAAATAAACGAGTGGTGTATATGGTATAAGACTCATAGAAATAAAACTTAGACTTGAAATCCACATACTACGTGAGTAACATTTAAATCATGAGTTGCATGAAAGAATAAAATCAATTGAAACTTATTATATCATTAAATAAATTAAATTCATTATATAAAATTTTATATTTAAGTATATACACCACACAACAAGAATAAGTGGTGAATATAGCAAATGTCTCATAGAATTAAATGTGATACGAGAATACCCTTTCCTTATGTCATGACTCTTACCGTATTCATTTAGAAATCATGTATAATAAATATAATTTTTTAAAAAATGTATTATAGAGTAATATTATACTATATAATACTATATATCATTTACCTATTACCGTTTCTTACCCGTTTATAAAGAATTTCATGTTAGCCTTACGTTTTTGGTAATAAATGATTTTTTTGTATATGTTTTGACTTGTAATTATTGATCATGTTACATAGATCATGATTTAATTATTAACATAATGTAAAATATGATGTAAAAATCATATATATTTAGTATATATGTATTTATAACAATCTATAAAACATATAAATATGAAATGGAATACACCATCCATGGAGACGGTAAGTCGTACGTCTGCATGAATACTATTTTTTTCATGTATTATTGAAAGAATAAAAGTAAAGGAAATATATGTATATGTATTATAATTAAGGTACAATTATTATTTCATATATACCACATATATTTACTAAAATAATCTTTAATACGTTCCATGTAATGTGGGAATGAATCACATCTCTTTAAGGAGGTAATAGTCCACATGTCCACAAATGAAGTTATCAAATTCTAAAAAAAAGAAAATAATGAAGTTATGTTTTATATAATAATTATAGAATAATAAATACATCGTAAATATAATATATATGATTTAAAAATAGAATTTTCAACATTATTCCCAACCTCAATAGGTGGTAATGGAAGAATCAAAGAACATCGGTTCACGAGGTGGTTATCATCCATAAACATGAATGATGATGGCATATCCATTTTAATGGAAGTTTTTGTTAGTGTAGGATGAAAAATTAAAAAAACCTTCTTATTATATTTAGGATAATTCTATTTTTATATAATCATGGAATCAAAATAATTGATGGGGTGGAGAAAGAAATAATACAAAGTGCTTGTTGAAGGTTTTTACCTATGCTTTGAGTATTCCTTTTGGATTGTACCAAAATACTAACTTGGATTGATTTATTCCCAAATTTATGATTCAATATTTTGAGGAGAGAAGTTGGGTGCTTATTTGGTTAGGATTTGGGTGATAAAAAGTGTTTCACCCCTGTTTCAAGTAATAAATACTTCATTTATGTATTTTAAGTATATAATTTTTTTAGGAGATGTTTGGGAGGGTTTGGAAACGTTTTGGAATGTTTATGGGGATTTTATAAAGGTTAAAACTTTGAGAATAGTTTTTGGAAACTATGAAAATTCTACAGAAAGTTGTACACAGTGAGATAAGGAAAAGTGGAATTCACACTATCTGGAAAAACTATGAGAAATCCCAGGGGAAACAGTTCAATGTGGGATAATGAGATTTTTCATGATTGGTACACGGTTTATCTAACCATGAGTGCTAACCATGAAAGGTACCTCTCGAGGTGGAGCTTTGTGCATAGATAGTACCCAATTTTTTCTAACCATGTGACTTACCATGCATAGTTTGAAGACATGATCCTAGAAAAGTGGATTTGGGTCAGGATTATGTTTTAACCCCTCATTTTCCCCAAATCATCCGAACTTGATATTTATACATCCCAAAGTCGGTGGTACTCATCCCCATTAAATTTGAAGTTATCTAGAAGAATTTAATGGTGCGTTGAAGCCCCTTTACCATGGAATTCATCGTTTATGGTAGTTTTTCTTGTTTTTTCATAGATCTAATTACACCCCTCTCTCGGTTTCTAGATCTAGTATTCTGAGTATAGATCTAAGGATTTTGATGCTAAGAATGGCTAGTTTTAGACTTTTTTTAGAAATTAGGAGAGATCTAAGATGATTTTTGGAGACTCAACCTAGTTTTGTGGGTATTTTTGGGTATTTCTTTATTTGCACCAAAATTCATGAGGTTGGTGTCTTCAATCTTGGATCATATGTTTATAACATGAAGGATTAATTTCAAATTAGTTGTTTTAGGTGAATTTTATTGTGAAATGTTTGTGAAATTTGTTGATGGGAAACATCTTTGGTGATGGTATATGGCATTGTAAAAAAATATAGTGTTTTTGGAAAAGGTAAATTAGATAACATGATTTTAAAATGATGATTTTAATATAGTTATTTGGTTTTGATTCATAGATATGTGTTTTAAATAGAAGGTTTGTTTTATTGTATTGGTTTTTTTGGAAAAGTGTTTCAAATAAAAGGTTGTTTTATCAGAATTTTTCATTGAAAATGGTATTCAATAAAAGTTTGGTTTTATTGAAATGTTTTACTGTTATGGTTTTCAATAAAATTGAAGTTTTATTGAAATTATTTAATTGGTATGGAAATGGTGGTATTGGAATGTGGTTTGACTAAATTGTTAAGAATGGATGGAATGATATTAATAATGGTCAGTAATGTATCACCATCAAATGGGTTCATTATGGATGTGATGGTTCTAACATCAATGATAAAGATAAATCCCGTGTTGTTGTGTCTATGGGTGTGTGTTGCTATGAGATATTGTTAGGTCCACTATGCTACATACCCTGAGAAGGGGGGGGGGGTGAATTAGGGTTTGATAGATTAAAACAACTATCCCTTTAGATTTTATTTTTCTGTTAGAAAAAAACCTATTCTCTCTCCTTCCCATTACATATTATGAATAAACCTTAAAGCATAAACTTAACACAATAATTTTTACTTGGATTAACCTCCCTAGGCTATATCCAAGGAGTATACACCGGCAGTGTGCCGATGTACCAATTCCACTATAAGAACACTACTATTTACAAGGTTTGAACTAGACTCACTGTCCCTCCTAGATTACAACCACTCACAATATGAAAGCTCACTGCTCTCTCAATTGAAGTGTGATAACTACTTCCGCAAAAGATCCCCTTATAGTTTAAAGACTTGTAGGTCCCTTCATTATCACAAATGAAGGCATATTCCTCTGTATGTAGATGCTCTGTTGAAGTTCCACTTTCATCCACTGATGAATACATCATTCCCATGGATGTACCAGGAAATCATCCAACATTCCATTCAACCCTAGAATGAATGGCACGCTTCTCTATGCTTGGAACACTTCTTGAATTCTGGGCATGCTTCTTCAATACTCGGTGCACTTCTTCAAATATAGCGCACAAGTGTTACCTAACCACTTGTGTGACACTCCATTCTTCAACTCAGAAGTTGGGTGACTCACACCCTTTTACACCCAAATCAATATTGGCGCACAACAATCAACTAGAACGCAACTTCTGAGTATCTTTATACTTGCATGACCAAACCACCACTTGCACGACTGAACCACCTGCGCGACTGGAGCTCTAATTTTCTCTAAGTGTTGAACTGCATTCAAAATGAGGAATGGTGGACCTAAATTTATAGGCATTTTGGACACCTTGAGTGTCGCATGCAAGTCTCCTCTCAGCATGCAAGTCCAGCCGCCGGAGTCTCTGTCACCGTAGTCACTTGTGCGTCCAAACCAAAACATGGGCGCCCATCATTCCTTTTCCTTATTTTGATTTTCTGATCTTGAAAAACATATGGCGCACACATTTTCAAGCTTCCAAGACATATACACCACCCTGTATATACTCTTTTTGTACCGCCTCCAGATCGTCCATTCCTTTGTTGAGGTTCTTCAATAAATCGTGGATTGCTAACAAAATCCCTTGAACTCGACAACTCACTATGTAAACCCCCGTTTTCAAAAAATTTATACATCATCGTATGCTTTTTCAACAAACACAACATGGAGGTCTGCTTTTTCAACAAACACGATCACCTCAAAAATGCTTCAATGATTCCTTGAGGGATTGTTTCCCAACAGATATAGAAAGGGTAATTTCTATTAAATTATTGTAATGCTTGGAATGACTTTTTTGGTTTCTTTCCTTGGAATTTGGTTTTTGGGAATACTTTTTTGGTATGGAATTGTTTGGATTTGTTATAAATTTTTGAACTTTTTAAAATGGTTTTTATATAAATAATTTTATATAAATGTAATAAAATTTTAGATTATAGTGGTTTGAGTAGGGAATTCATTTGGTGAAATCATACTAGGTTTCATTACTCACCCTTCATTGAAGATTCAATGCTTTTACAGATATTTTTTACCAAGACATAGGAAATGGTAAAGTTTCACACTTATTTAGTGGAACATAGTGATGCTTGGGATGTTTTTGGAGTTGGATCATGGAGCATGTTGGATCTTGGTAGTTATGTGGATTGTAATTTCATTTTTTTGGTCTTATATTCCATTGTGTACTATGATTTTTTTTCTTCTACTATGGTACTCTTTTCTAGTTTTTTTGGATATCAATTTTTTTACATTGAGCTGTCATACACTATTATCATGCATCTTGTTGTGTTTTTTGGTTATGGAATGTTTGGTTGGGTTATTTTATTTTAGAAGGGAATATTGTACCCCATCTATTAATGAATTACTTGGCATTTATTTCCAACCATTGGAATCTTGGGGATTCCGCTTAAGAAAAATTAATGTCCTTCCCACTTCTTAAGATAACGATGTGGGCAGGTCATTACAAGTGGTATCAGGATTGGTCCATCCTAATAACATTTTTGAATAAGTGGTATTAGCTAGTTAGTTTCTTTACCAACAAGTGGCCATATGTTCTATCAGTCTTGGAGTTGAAATTCATTCTTGTTTATTCCTCGAGTTGGGATAATAGAAAGGATTTAGATTTTTGGGAATTAAATTGTAGTGCATAAAAATATGTAACTAAAATTTTTTATATTGAACTTGAAGTTACCAGGGATTTGGTTACATAAGTGTTTTGGAGACTCTTATGGGATTTAAAATCTCATTTTCATGGATTTAGACAATGAGATGACCATAACATGCATTTTAGAAATGACTTCCCACTAAGACTGCATATTTAGTTTTGAGTAATGATTTATTATGTGGTGTAAAATTGTTGATTTTTTGACCATTTTAATGTTGTTTTCAAATGTGATATTTTGTAAAGGCATGATATGGTTATTTAAAAAATGGTTTGATTTTCAAAATCCTAGTGGAATTTTAAAAAATGGATGAACATTAAAATGTTGAGTTTTGGAAAGTAAAGTTGTGATATATGTAATGTTACATTATTTGAAATTTATACGCCTTCAGTTTCTAGAGAGTGATACTTAGAGAGTGATACTTATAGTTTTCATTGTCTATATAGAAATTGGCTCCCGGTAGGCATCATAGAAACCAACCAGAGGACGTTGATGAGAATGTGGTTGCACTTGATCCACATGTGAACCAACATTTGGTTAAAATTATTATCCAATATTTTGAAGATATAGAAATAGGAAAATGATAGGATTAACCATGGAAATTGAATCACTATGTTCATATCCAAAAGAATAATCCACTCATTTTTGGAGTGATTCGGAACTAGAGAAGGCATAGGTGTGGCTGAAAAGGGTGAATCGAATATTTGATTTCTTTGTCACACCATTAGTGTTGAATTTCAATTAGGAGATGTGTATCATGGGGGATCTTTCATGCTAATGGGGGTAATTTAGCAATTCCAGCTAAATTGGACCAAGGCCTTTCAAGAGAGGATTTTGAAGAATTTTTAAACAAGAAATTCTATCCTCATATGTTCATAATTGTAAGAATGAAGCATTTATTCACCTTGAAACATGATAGCCTCATAATGGTGGATTATGCACCTAAATTTATGAATTTAGTCTTCTATTCACCAAAAGTTGATGCTATTGCGTCGTTGATGGCACACATATTTGAATTAGGGATAAGGTAGAAGATTCACATAAAGATTTACATGCTCTATAATATGGATTATATAGGGATGGTCAATAGATTTAATGCGGAGGAAAGGGGTATCTCAGGAGAAACATGTAGTATGAGTAAGTTGATACGTATAAGAAATGGAGGGAATTCTAATGATGGTAAAAAGCAAAAGAGAGGAACCTATTTACAAGGTGGGATAATGAATCAGAATCAAACAGATAGATCATAGAATATTCCTCTAAGACCTAAGAGTAATATGAGATGTTTACAAAGTGATTTTCCTGGACACATGAAGTGAGAGTGTATGACAACACCTAGAGAATTCCACAATTTCAAAAATTTAGGGCATCTTCCGTGCTATTATCGCAGTGATATAACATGGGATGTTTGGGACTCTTCTCATGTGTCAAAGATGTCAAATGATTTGACACGATGAGGGAAATAAAATAATAATTGTCATTAAAACAAAGCTATCCATGGTTATTCTTTGAGTACCATGACTCCTCCTCAATGGAAATATCAAAAGGGAAATAAAGGGAAATGTGATGTGAAAAAATAGTTATATAGAGCTTAGTAGGTTATTATAGATGATCAATATAGATAACAGATAATGAGAGGTACGATTCCTCTAAATTCTACCCTTATGTATGATTTTTTGATATAAGTTCATCCCATTTCAATATTCATTCTCATTTTTATTATTTTTTGAGTTAAAACTTTGAGATGATGCCTTCAATGCTGAAGTTGCAAACTTTTCTTGGTCCAAGGGAATTTCGAGCCATTATGAATAAAGAATGTTCTATAACTATTGATGAAGCTGTGATGATATGGGAATTTTCTATTCTAGAAATATATATCTATGATATAATCCTAGGAATGGATTAGTTTACAATGTTTATGGATAACATTAAATGTTATACATGATGAGTTAGTTTTACGGTTGATAATGGAATTGATAATATCTTTGAAGGAGAATGGAATGTAAAGGCAGGTGGTGCAGGATTTTTTTCACTAGTAGTTGGAATAATCTCATCCCAGTTGGGTGGTTTGACCTTGGAATCGATGGAAAAGATCGATAATAGTAGTTTTTCATCAGTGGTTGATCAGTTTCTCGATGTCTTTCCTGAAAATGTATCTAGGTTTCCACCTATGAGAGAAGTGAAGTTTATGATTTTTCACCTTTCATAGACTAGACCTATTACCCTTAAATATTACCAGATATAACTAATAGAATTAATGGAATTGAATTTGACATTGAAAAATCTAGAATGAAAAGGTTTCATTCAACCGAGAACATCTCTGTGGGCAGCACCAGTATTTTTTGTCAAATGTCCAATGAAACTCTTTGGATATTTGTGGATTACAATAAGTTTAACCATGTTACGATAAAGAATAGGTATCCACTTCCATGAATTTATGACTTGTTTGGAAAATTGAGGGGAGATCAGTAGTTCTCTAAGAATGACTTGTGATTAGTATATCACTAATTGAGGGTTCAAAAGGAGGATATTCCAAAAAAAACTTTCTAGAATAGATATGGAAATTATGAGTATGTGGTAATGCCTTTCAATCTTACAAGTACACCAAAATTCTTTATAGATTTTATGAATATGATATTTCAAAGATATATAGAATATCTTGTGGTGGTTTTTGTGAATTAATTATTGTTGTATTCAAGGACAAGGGCTACAAATGAGAAATACTTAGAAACAGTGTTAGGAATCATAATGGATCATCATCTATATTAAAAGTTATAAAAGTTTATTTTTTTGATACAATAGGTATATATTTGTGGACAAGTAATTTTTGAAAAAGATGTTTCTTTGGATCCTGAAAATACAGAGGCTATTATATCTTGTAAACCACCAATTATTTTCTTTGAGAAATGTAGTTTCCTTTCTCTAGCTGGTTGTTACCAAAACTTTGTTCATGAATTTTCATGAATAGCTTGACCAATGAATGCATTGAAAATAAATAATGTTCCACTATAACGGGATGATGAATTTCAAAACTCTTTTAAAGAGAATAATTTTTTACTTACATCAACACAAATATTGATTTTTATGAAATCAGGAAAAGGGTATGTGGTGTATTGTGATGCTCCAAGATCTATGTTGGGATGTGTTCTCATACAGTGAGATCATGTTGTTTCGTATAGATCAAGAAATTTTTGTTTTTATTAGAGAAACTACACAAAACACGATTTGGAGTTAGCTTCCATAGTCCATGCTATGATGACTTAGTTTCATTACCTCTTTGGTGAGAAATTTATAGTGTTTACAAATCATAAGAGCTCAAAACATATTTTCTCACAAATGCATTTAATTTGAGATAGAGAATATAGATGAAGTATCTCAAAATATTAAAATTTGACCTAATATATACACCAAGAAAAGTAAATTTATTGGTTTATGCATTAATCATAAAGTCTTATGATCCGTTGGAAAAGAGGATTTAGATCAATGAAAGTTCTTGTTAGTCATAGCCGACATGCACTTAGAATGTGAAGACCGAGGTTATTTTTATATTTTATTTTTAGTTTTGTTTGTTCCTGATTTGGTAGTGGTGGTCAAAGAGTCATAATAATCTCATTCTAAATGTGTTACAATCTCGTCAAAACTCAATGATGGGGAGATCATTGAGGGATGGAAATTGGTTGAGAGTTAATTTTTGTGATTTTGAAGTCAGATTGTCCTACCTATGGCTTGTCAAGAACTAATTACAAATGCTTACCACCATTCAAAATGGTCTATTCATCTTGGGATACAAAGGGTGTATAAATCATTGAAATCATGGCTTTCATGGGTGAACATGAAGATAGAGGTGATTGAGTTAGTTTCACAATAATTAACTTGTCAATGGGTTAAAGTAGAGAATATGTGACCAGCATGTATGTTGTAGTATTTACCTATTCCTATTTGGAAATAAGAGCAGATAGCCATTTATATTGTGACCAGTCTCCCATAAACTGTTCAAAAACACAACTCTATATGGGTTATAGTGGATCATCTTACAATTTTGGGCCATTTCATCCCGATTCAAGAATCCCAAATGATAGAGGAATTATAAAAAATCTATGTTTTGGAAGTGGTAAAGTGGAATGGAATACCTGTTTTGTTAGTTTTAGATAGATATCTGAGGCCTATGTATCATTTCTAGAAATACTTATAGAAAACACATGGAAATCAGTTGACTATGTGTATGGAATATCATCCTTAGATGGATGGGAAATCTAAAAGGATGGTACAAATTCTGGAATACATGTTGTGGGATTTTGTAATGGATTTTGGTGTCTCGTACAAAGTGGAATTACCATTGATTATATTATCATATAATAGTAGCTATTGGGATTGATAAAAAATGGACCCTTTTCAATCATTGTATGTGCGTCCTTGTCATTATTCACCTTATTCGGTGGAAATAGGTGATAATTGGCTAGTTGGGCTGAACTTTGTCCATGAAAAAATGAAGAAGATTCAGATGATTAGGAAACTAATGGATAAAACTCATATTCTTTAGAAATCATATGCAGATCATCATCAGCTACCATTGCATTTGAGGTGAGCGATAATGCGTTTTTGAGAATCTCTATATGGCTTGTATATCATCATTTTTGGAAGTTGTGAAAGTTATCTCGATACATATGACCTTTTGAGATACTTTAACTGGTTGGTGTGGGGGCATATCAGTTGGCACTTCCACCATAGTTCAGCGCTGTGCATAATGTGTTTCATTTATCTATGTTGAAAAAGTATCAACCTAATCTTGAACATGTGATTCGATGGGATCACATTGACCTATAGTTGGATCCTTTGTTGATGCACATGCTAGTGTAGATTGTTGATAGAAAAGAGAAATTATTTCATCGAAAAGGAATCAGTCTAGTGTGGGTTTTGAGGAAACACGATAAAATTTAGGAAGAGACTTGGGAATGGGAGAATGAAATGATCGAGAAATTTCTTGAACACTTTTAGGATAGTTGTGGTTTTCTACATTCTGAGTATGAAAAGGCCAATGGTGGGGAGAATGTAGCACCCATGGTTTCAAATAATTAACCCTTTATATTTGTTTTTATGTATATAAACTATTTGGGTGATGTTTGGGAGGGTTTGAAAACCTTTATGAATTCTTTTTGGTCTTTTATATAGGTTCATGGGTAGAGCATGATATGTGGAAACCATTCAACCCCAACAGGAAACTGTGCACAATGAGACATAGGTAAAGAGGAAGGTGTGGGATTAGGTGCACGGTTTGGCCAAACTATACAAAATCCTAGGAGAAACTATGAAAAGTGGGATAGTGGGATTTTCCATGGTTGGTTCATGGTTTGTCTAATCCTAAAGTCCAACTGTATGAGGTCCTCTTTTAGATAGATGCTGACTTATGGTTAGCGAACAATTTTTCCATATTGTGTGACTAACCATGCATGATTTAAAAACTATATCCTAAAAAAGTGGATCTGGGTCAAGATTATGTTTTGTCACTGCTGTTTCCCCAAGTTGACCTTAACTTTAGATTTCTCCCCTCAAAGGCTTTTTAACTCTTCTCTATAAAAATGGATGTGATATAGAGGCTTTTTCGTGGTGTGTTAAATACTGATTCCCTTGGGAAGTAATCATTTATAGTAGTTTTCTAACTTTTCATAGAGATACATCCTTACCTCTATTAGTTTCTTTGATATAGTCCACTGTGGATATATCTATAGTTTTTATGCCAATATTGCTATTTTTTGTACTAGTTTCTAGTAGGTGGAGATATCTATGATGAGTTTTTGGAGAATAATCCCGGTTTTGTGGGAATTTTCATGTCATTCTTTGTTTTCTCCCCAATTATCTGGGCATGTGGTTTTAGTCACAAGTCCTCTATTTATAATATCAAGGATTAATTTAAAATTAGTTTTTTTTGAAATTTATTGTGAAATTTATTTTCAATTGATTGATGGAAACTTTATTTGGAGATAGATTATGGTATTGTAAAAAATTGGGTGTATTGGAAAAAGGAGAATTTGATAGCATGATTTTAAAATGATGATTTTAAAATTGTTATTTTTTGATGCATATATAAGTGTTTTAGTAAAATTTTGGTTTTATTGGAATGATTTGTTGGAAATGGGTTTTCAATAATAGGATTGTTTTATTGATTTTTTTATGGTTTTAAATAAAAGTTTGGTTTTATTGAAATGATGGAATTCATTTGTAAATGGTTGTATTGTCATGTTCTTGGAATAAATGGTTAAGCATGGATGGAATGTGATGGATAGTGGTCTTGAAAGTACCACTATAAAAGAGAAGGGTTATGGATGTGAAAGTTCCACCGTCAATGTTAAACACCAATATTATGTTGTTTTGTGTCTGGGTGTGTGTGGATATGTGATATGGGATGGGAAATGCCAATTATATTCATTAAATGGTTGGAATGAAATATTTGTTTTCCTTCCTTGGAACCTGGTTTTTGGGAAAAGCATCTTGTATGGATTTTCTTTGTCTTTTTATAAATTGATAAACTCTTTAAAATGGTTTTGAATATAATTGTTTTACATAAATGTGATAAATTGTTCTATCTGACTGGTGTGAGGAGGGAATTCATTTGGGGAAAGATGACTATGTTTTATTACTCACCCCTACTTAAGAAATTTGGTGCTTTTGTAGATATTTTTTATCAATACAAAGGATAAGTTAAAGAATAACACTTATTTGTTAGTGCATCATGATACATGGGATATTTTATGGAGTAGGAGCATGGAGCATGGTGGAGTTTGGGACTTATGTGGGTTGTCGTGGAGTTTTGTTGGTCACATATTCACTGCATACTATGATGTTTGTGGTCATGCACTATGGTTCTCTTTTGTATATGGTCATGATATCAAATGTTCTACATTGATTTGTCTTACATTGTTATTATGCATCAGGTTGTGGTTTTTGGTTATGACATTTTTGGTTGGGTTGTTTTATTTTCAAAAGAAAATTCATTCCCCATCTGTTAATGAAGCCCTTGGAATTTTTTTCTTGCCTTTGGTGCCTTGGGGATATTTCTTAAGTCCATTTAATGAACTTCTACCATCTAAATCCATTTAGGTGGGGTGTGAAGTTACAAAAAGGGCTTTATTGGTGTTAAGAATCGAGGGTGACATGTTCCCTTTTATAATGGAGGAGGAGTGAGATTTTGGTAAACATAAAATTTTAAACACTATTGAGAGGTATCTATTACACCATTTTTATCCAATAGTGGTCTATTTTAAAGAAAATGGTGGATATGGTCAAAATATGTCTTGAAAATTCATTTTCAACATGTTTCTAGGTTATTTTCCCCTTAAGTTAATGTTTAACCATTATGTAAACTCATTTTTACCTAAATTGACCTGATTAATTTTAATTTCAATCACTAATATTTTGGGTAAAAAACTAAGATGGCCAAAATAGACATTATAAATAATTATGATTAAAAATATCCAATCCTTTTTAAAATTCTAATCATATAATTGGTATAAATTAATTTAAAATTAATCCTATAAACAGGATGAGACAAAAAGGTTTTAAAGTGATAATGTTCAAAAGATTAAAATGACCTAATTTTTTTTAATAGATGTATAATTGATCTAAATATACTTTAAATCCAATTTATAATATTAATTAACTATATAAATAAATTGTAAAAATTTTAGTTTTCATTTAAAATTTAATGTTTTCACTATTCATCAAAAATGAAATTTCTCTAAAAAAATACCAAAAATTCACCAAATATAATTTTGATACTCCTATTAAAAAATTTAATTTTATTCTTTTGAAATAAAATATTAAAAAAATAAAAATATTTATTTAAAATAGGTTCACTATTAAAATACTGTAAAATTACCTTTTAGAAAAATATATATCTTTACCCATAAAATTTGATTTCTTATTATCAATTGTCTAGAAAACACACAAGTTGAATTTAAATTATTGGAATGAATAATATATATATATATATATATATATATATATATCATTACAATTATTTATCAAATGTCTTTTACTCAATTTATTGAGTTAAAATGTGTTTGACTTCATAAATATTGTTTTGCAATAAAATAATTCCTATATTATTAAAAGGATTTTACTTTTATTTGTCACCAAATGCTTCTTCATATTAACATGTGTAAAACATATTTTTATAATATAATTATTATTACTAACAAAATCAATTCCAATGGAAATGAGAAAAATATAATAATATTTTAATAACAATATTAATAGTACATTGTACTTTGGTAAAACTAAGTCTTGCATGTAACACAATATATCGAAGGAACTCAGTATTGTGTGTAAAAAAGCCAAACATTGTTTTTTATGTACCAAAAGATAATATAAGTGTTTTATGAAGTGAATGACCAACATGGTTTTGTGTAAAAAGAAATAATGACTCAGTTCATTCAAATAACACGTGATTTATTCAGTGTTTTTTGAAATGAAAAATATCAAGTAGTTTAAATTAATTCAAAAAATATATTTCACAAAATCTCTAGGTGTTACATTATACCAACCATAAAAATAAATTTCCCTTGATATTCATCTGGGTTTTCAAAGGTTTAATACTTGAGAGTTCCTTTTATATAAACCCACGTCGTAAAAATGAATACTATAAATTCCTTAAAAATGAAATAATAAAGCATAAATGTTGCCCAAAGTAACTCATAATTTGGTTTCCATATAAGAGAACATAGGTGGAAAGTGAAAACATGAACATTAAAGAGAAATATATATATCAATTTAGAATGAATATTTACAGAGATTATTTTTTGGATAATTTTACAAATTAGAAATATATAAACCAAAGTGGCTTGAAAAGGGACATTGATATCATAAAAAATGATAATACCATGACACAATTTTATTAGAAGTCCATTTTCCTAATGTTGAATAATTTTAAAAAGGAGATATACTTACATTATTTCATTCCATTTAATATGAACAATTTTACCCTTTGGTTGTGGATTGATTAATTTCCACTTTATTTATTATTCCAAGAAATATAGGTGAATGTTTCATTCCAAAATCACTAACAGATCATGAGATCCATTTATTGAATGGTAAGTCATTCATTCCAAATTTAGTTATCTTAATTTAAAAATGGTTATCATAGGATATCCAATATGTATAAATCCTCATATGGTGAGTAAATACTTTAATCTCTAAATTATCATCCAAATATTAACATAAACCATTCCATAAATGGTAAACCTTTTAATCCTTCCATTAGAAGAAACTCCATATATTTAGAAACAAAATCACAAAATTTCTCAAAATCAGCTCAAAATTGATCCACATATATCAAAATGTAGGTCTTGGTCATGACATTCAAAAAATGAGAATATCTTTGTCACGTATTCTTGTGAAACTTGTTAATAACATGAATTAATATAAAACCTTATTGAAAACATTCATCTTTTCATATTCAAAATATTATTAATATATTCTTTAAATCCCAAAAAAGGATGTAAACTTCATCCCAAATTACATAGAACAAATTTTCAACCAATAAATAATAAGTTCTAGGGTAATCAGACAATATAATTTAATTTATCCATATCAATCATCTATTTATAAAACCTAAACACAATTTTTTCAACATCAGGGACACATTAAGGTTCACCTTCAATCAATCAAAATATATCCATTTTATTTAATCCTATTTATAGTTTAGAAAAACTATTCAACATATTTATGAAAATATTTAATGAAAAAAATTTAGTTCCTTATTCATATAACAAAATTCTTGAATTCATATACATAGACATTTATATGATCAAACTTTATTATTAAACCATTATTTAGGCATCATCATCTTATTTCTTAATAACCCTTTCCTAGAATATGAAATATGAATTATTTATTAAGGTTTCTAAACATCGATTTAATAAATATTATTACATTTAATTTAAAAACTAAAATTAGAATATCCCATACCTTTCACATGTAATTTTTGTTCTCTTTATCTTGAGTAGTATAACTAATACTCTTACCATATTCCTGATTCACTTCATGAGATTTCCACTAAGGAAATAAATTTTTATAATGCCCATGCATTCCACATATGAAACACTCAATGTTGACCCAGTTCCTTCTAGTTCCTACTTTTGACTATGACCATAAAGTATAGTGTGATCAGCAAATATCATAATAAAAAACAAAAAAATCATGAAAAATTACTTATATAATGCCTAAATCAAAATACATACTTTTAAAACTATGACACCTTAGTATTATCATTTGATAAATCCTTATAAATATCCTTAGAAACATATCTTGGGATCTCACTAAAGTCTTATCATCCTAGTTTAGAAATTTTTACTAGGTCGTGCCTTTGATAAATACTATAGAGACCCTAGATTATCGTACATGGATATTACATAAATTTAGATGAATATTCAGTACATCAAAAATGTAAATAATCGAGGAATGTAATAGTTTAGTGTGTTTGGAAACTTGGAAAAAATTATTCTAATTTAGTGAAATATATTCTACAACTCTCGTAAAGACCTTCCCCTTTTGTACTCCTACATAAAACATTTCTTCATAACAAGGGGAAAGGAAGCATAATAATGGGTGAGCTCAGATGCTCAGTAAGGGTAAAAATAAAATAGATATGTAATAATAACATGGATATTAAGGTATGAGAACAAAAAATAACATTTTAATATCATACCCTATTGATCAAAGATCATAAGCACGAGTCATGGCCTAATGGTTGGCAGTTCATAATAAATGAATCATAAAGAAATCAAAGAGCTTGAGTTTTTATAGAATATAATTATCATAGACTTGTTTCAAAAACATAAGAATATAAAACCATTCCCTATAATTCAGGACTAATTTACAAAATTTATCAAGGAACTTCATTAGGGATGCAACTACATGGCGGGACACACCACCATCCCTAATCATAGCCCATTCTTTATAGTGGATCAGGTTACACCTTCTTCCCATAGTGGGCCAATCCAATCAACTCGTTTCCTATTTTAATAGTGAAGTATCACTCAAAAGACCTTATTAGTAGTTGATATTCAATAATAATAATACCATATTAGTAGTCATGGTTCACTCACAAGACCATATCAGTAGTCAAGGTTCAATACCAAGACCATCATAATAGAAAAATTCCCTTACTAAACTGGGTTTACTACCCACTTAATTCATATCTATCTCATGAGATATAAATCATTACCCAATTCATTGTAGGTAGATATAGGTCCCACATTTCACAAAATTAAATCATATATACATGTTCTAGAAGATAATAAAACATTCATCATATAATGACCCATAAAAAGAGATGGGTTTCATAAACATCATATCATAACCCACAAAATTTAAGGGGTATCATTAATATTTAATCATATAATAACCACTGGAATAGATAAAGGTTTGATAAAAATAGAAAAACCCATTAAATGAATCAGTTTTCATAAGATTTTTATCATGGGATAACCCATGGAATGGAAATGGTTTTTGTGAACAACTTTTCATCTGAATCATAAAGCATTCAAAGAAAGAATAAGAATGGTGTCCATGGATTATATCCCCAATAAATCATAAACTATATCAAATTATATCATCTTATATAGAGATGTATTTTTAAATATTAATTGAATAATTTCTTAATAAAAATAACACTTTATTAAAAATAACATTTTTATACATAGAACATTTTCCAAATCATTTTCATTGAAAATATATTCGAAAACCTATATTGAAATCTTGAAAAAAAATTTAAAAAATTTTATTTTAAAATATATTTTATAACTTATAAATAATTATTGAAAACATTTTGAGAACCTTTTCATTTAAAATATCTTGTAAAACATATAAATGAATCTTTAAATAAAATTTGTAAAGTATTTCTTTGAAAATATCATTGATAATTTAGAAACAAATCTTGAAAAAAATTTGTGAAATTTTTTAAAAATAAATTTTTTTTAAATACTTATCATTGAAAATGATCTTAATATATCATTTTAAAAAAAAATTAATTTTTTCAGGAAACATGGTTTTTGAATAAACAGATTTCTGATCAAAGAGAGGTATAAGGTCATATTTTTTATAAACACTTTCTTAATTAAAATATGTACAAAGGAATGTAAAAATGGAAAACAATACATGAATATATCCTAAAAACCCATAGGATAATAAAAATAATGATAATTATTTATATACGGATCATAATATTTCATTAATGGAACCATAATCATGAACAATCTCAATAAATGATGGGATTGTAGCAATAAACTCTTAACACATTTGTAGCTTTGAATCAAAAAAAATATTTAATAATAACATTAAATGTAGCTTATAATACAAGGAAAATAATTATATTCATGATATAACATGTAAAATGACGTTATATACTAGTCATAAAATAATATAACTGCATAACAAAACATGTTTGTCTAAGATGGAAAATTATGACAAAATTACCTTACAGAATTGGTAAATTTTAAATTGTAAAGAAAAATGAAATAGAGATCATAAAATTGATATGTAAAAACCATAAATTTAAGGATATGTATTAGGTAATACATCCATTGGAATTATATACACAACATAAAATAAACAAGTGGAGTATAAGGTATATGTCTCTCAAAAATAAAAGTGAGGCTCGAAATCCCCTTACTAATTGAGTGAATTTTGAATCACGAGATTCATGAAATAATAACATCAATTTAAACATTTATTGTCATTAAATAAATTAAATTAATGATATAAAATTTCATTGGGTAGTATATGCACCAAAAAATTATAATAAGTAGTGAATATAGCTTATATCTCATAGAAATAAAAGTGAGTGAGAAAACTCTTACCTTTTGAATGGAGTCTTTTCATACTCATTAAAAAATAAATTATAATAATTATAAGTTTATTATAAATATATTATATAACCATATTAAACTATATCATACAATATATTATTTTATTGTGACCTTTTTATTTCCCATTTATTAATAATTTCTTATTAAAGTTACGTTTTAGGTAATAATATCTTTTTTTTCATACATGTTTTCACTTGTTATTATTGATCCTATTATATAAATCATGATTTATTTATTTGAATAATTTAAACCATGATTTAAGTATCATATATATTCATTATATAAGTATTTATAACAATCTATAAAATATATAAATAAAAAATCAAATACACTATTAATAGAGGTCGTACATTCGCATGAATGTTGTTTATGTTTTCCTATCATATTGAAATAGAGAAATTAAATGAAATATATGTATATGTTATCATTATATTATAATTTTTATTTCATATATATAATATAATTTTAATAAACCCATTGTTAGTACATTCCATGTGAAGTGTGAATGAATTAGATTGATTTGAGGAGGCCTTAGTCCACATATCCACAAACGAAGTTATTGTGTTCTCACAAAATGGAAAGAATGAAGTTATGTGTTATATAAAAATTCTAGAAAAATAAATAAATAAAAAATAAAATATATATATCATATAAAATATTAATTCCATAATTATTACCAACCTTGATAGGTGGAAATGGAATAACGAACAACCTCAGTTCTTGAGGTGGTTGTACATCGTACACACGAATGATGATTGTGTATCCCATTTGATGAAAGTGAGCATGATAATAGGTAAAAACTTGAACATATAAAAATATAATTATATTTAGGATAATAATGTTATTATATAATAATGTAATAATAATAATTTATGGGGTAAATAAAGACATAAAAAAGTTCAAGTTGAAGGATGTTACCTCTTCTTTGGGTAATTCTATTTGGATTGCACCCAAAGACCAACATGGTTTACTTTATGACTGAATTTATGATTATATTATGAGAGGAGGGATTTTGGTAGATTATTTGGTTAGATAGTGG
The DNA here is from genome assembly GCA_963277665.1 of Viscum album. Taxonomy (NCBI): domain Eukaryota; kingdom Viridiplantae; phylum Streptophyta; class Magnoliopsida; order Santalales; family Viscaceae; genus Viscum; species Viscum album. The sequence goes on from OY728127.1 coordinate 326,318,701, forward strand.
ATAAGAAAAAGGGATTTAGAGGTGTGAATAAGCGAGGGTGGAGATTTCCCTTTTAAAGTGGAGGAGGAGTGACATTCTTGTAAATTTAAAAGGTAAACAGTATTGAGAGGTTTATATTACCTAATGTGCCTAAAATAATGATTAATTTTAGATAAAAGTCAGTATATGGTATATATTTGTATAGAAAATGGATTTTTTACATGTGTATATGTTATCTTTACCATTTTATTAATGTTTAACTGTTAAGTAAACTCATTTTTACCTTAATCACTGTAATTAATTTTTTGTACATTCACAAATATTTTTGGTCAGAAGAAACGTTAACCTTACATGAAATTATATATTATTATCATTCAAAATAGGGAATAATTATTTTCAAATTATAATCAAATAAGTACAATAAAGTAATTTTAAATTAATCTTATGGTCCTGATGAGACAATGAGTTTTTAAAGTAAAATATTTCCAAAGTTTAAAATATTTTTATATCCAATTTCAATGTGAAATTGATTAAAAAACCAAATTTTTTTAAATGTATTTATTATTTATCTAAATAAACGTTAAAAAAAATTAAAATATAGTTTATCTATATAAATAAATTAGATGAAAATGTAGTTTTCAATTAAAATTCATTGTATTTCACTATTCATGAAAAAATGAATCTTCTCCAGAAAATTCCAAAAATTAAACCAAAGTAATTTTAATATTAATATTTCAAAAACGAATGATATTTTATAAATTGTTTTATTAAAGTGTAAAAAATTTGATATAAAATAGGTGTTCTCTTAAAAGGTTGTAAAATCACATTTTATAAAATTATATATCTTTATGCTACTAACATGATTTATTATTAGCTATTATTTAGAAAAAACCTAAGATGAATGTTAAATAGTTTAATTAATAATATATATATATATATCATTAAAATTATTTAACATAATTGTTTTAATTAATTTATTTATGTAAAACATGTTTGATTACATAAATATAGTTTTCTAACAAATGATTTCCTATATTTTCAAAAAGAAAAATTATTTTCTTTGGCCACCAATTAATTATTCTTGTATACATGTTTAAACCATATTTTCATAATTTAATTAATCTTATTCATAACTTCCATGAAAATTAATTGGTGAAGACTATAGTAATATTTTAATAAAAACATTAATATTACATTACAGTTTTGAAAAACTAGGTCTTGCGTGTAACACATATTATCGAAGAAAATCAGCATTATGTGTAACAAAATCCAGAAATAATGTTTTATGTACCAAAATATAATCTAAGTGTTTCTTGTATCACTATAATGACATGATATTTCTTGTAATGAAATAATAACTTGGCGCTTTCTTAAAACACATGCTATATTTAGTGTTCTGTGAAACCAAAAATATTGAATATAGATAAACTAATTCAAAACAAGAAATGTTTCAAAATTTTAGGTTGTTCTATTCTACCCCCTTAAAATTAATTTCACCCTCAAAATTCATCTAGGTTATAAATTGTTTAATACATAAAATCTCTTTTATAGAAACAAAAATTATAAAAATTATTACTAAAACTCCCTTTTAAATAATATAGTGAACATAATAGTTACAAAAATTAACTGATAATTGGGTTTACACATACGAGAAAAGAAGTGGAAGATGAAAACATGAAAATTGAAGAGAAATCTAACTATAAATTTCTTATAAGGAGTGTTATAGAATATTGTTAGGATAAATTTAACAATCATAACACCATAAACCAAAGAGGCTTGAAAAATCTCATTGATATCATTAAAAATGGCGATAATGGGACCAAATTTTATTTCAAGATCATTTTCCAAAAGTTGAAGAATATCCTCAAGGATATGTACTTACTTGATTTCATTCCATTTCATATGCATAGTATTACCAATTGTTTATTCCTTGATCAATTTCCACTTCATTCTTATTCAGTGAAATGAAGCTGAATTTATCATGCCTGAAGCACCAACTAATCCTAAGATACATAAATATAATAATATGTTAATCCATATATCCTTAGATATCATCATAGAAAAATGGTTATCACAGGTTATTGAATATGCATAAATCCTAATATAGTGAGATAATAATTTAATCCCTAATTCCCCATCCGATGTTTTATATAGACCATTCCATAAATGGTTAACCTTGTAACCCTTCCAAAAGGTAAAAGCCCCAAATTTTGAAAGAAGGCCACTAAATTTAGAATAATCATCTTAAAAGAGATCCCCATATATCATAAAGTATAAAATATTTGTCTCATTCCAAACATGTGAATACATTTATTATGTATTCTCCAAAAACATGGTGATAACCAGAATTACCATAAAACCTTATTGAAAACATGCATTCTTTCATATTTAAAATATTTTTTATATATTCTTTAAATCCAAAAAATAGTTTTAAACTTCATCCATGATTACATAGACCACATTTTCAAAAAATAAATTGCTAGTTCCATGGTAATAAATACTATCCAATTTAATTTATCTATATCATTCATCTCTTGTCCAAGATAAACACAATTTTCCAATCATCAGGAAAACACTAATGGTTACCTTCACATAATAAAAATATAACCTTTATATTAAATCCATTTTCTAGTTAATCATCACTATTAAATATATTATTACACATCCTTAATGGAAAACACATACTTCAAGATTTACATAATATAATTTGTTTTTTCCAATAAATATACACTTCAATCATCCAACATTATTCTCAAACCATTACATAGGATTCATAATATTATTCATTAAAACCCCATTCCTAGAATATGAAATCTGAATCATTTCTTAATATTATTAAACCTCATTTAATAATTATTCTTCTATTTAACATAAACAATATATTTTGAACATCCCATACCATTCACATGTCGTTTACAGTCTCTTTTTAGCAATATAACTAATAATTGCAATACCTTCTTGATTCACTTCATGATATTTCCACTCTGGTCATATTTTTTTGATAATTCCAACATGTTCCACATCCTAAAAATTCCATGTTATATGAGTTCCTACTATTGACTAATACTATAATGTACAATATGATCAAGACACATCATAGTAGAAAACCATATAATCATTAAAAATTAGATAGAGAAATCTGAAATAACAAAACCTACTTTTCAATCCATGACACCTTCAGCTTATTCTTAGAGACATCCCAAGAGATATTATAATGACCCTAATTTTCTTACATTACTATTAAATCATTATAAGTATAAACAACATAATAGTATTAAAAAACCAGGATCAAAAGGATTATTGTTTTGAAAAAATTAGAACCATACTTAATATTTACAAAATAAAACATAATTATTTATTTAATTTATTTTTCTATATATTCATATTCTCCCTCATGTTATCCTTAGTAAAAATATTCACCAGAGGATATACATCAAACGAAGGGGTGAGCTAAAATCCCTATAAGAGGATGAATAGGAGACATGAAAATTTGGTGAGAATAATCATCATCATATCATCATCATAATAAAAACTAAAGTATACATTTGATTTTGGAGTGTAATGTGGAAATGAATAAAAATGAAACATCATGTCTTAGGGGTCAAATACCACACATAGTTATGAATAATTCTATAATCATGTTCATGCATAATATATGTTCGTAATCATAGAATAATTATTTTGAGCAATTCAAGAATAATGTTCACACATATTTGAAATTATCTATTGAGATACGTCACATTACCAAATTCATTGGAGCACTATATAATTCTGGGCACACCCATAAATTCAAAACATTTAAATAATCATTCTTTCCACGTTAAACTCATAAAAATAATTCAAATAAAATAACCCATGGGAAAAAATGGGTTTCATAAGAATTTCATAAATAATACATTCATAGATAAACATTGGGGTTCCCAAATTAAAATTTTAAAAACATACTTTCTATAATAATCATCAAAATTGAGTGAGGAAGAAACAATATCAAGATAAGAAAAACATGTGTGTTTGTAAAGATGAGTTATTTTGAAAAAATATTTTCATTTGTCATACAATAAGATTGCAAGAATTTATACCTCAAAAATAAAAATGGAAGGAAAATGATATTATATATTGAAAAATATTTAAAGAATATACATACTGAAACTTGTCATGAAAGAGGAATAACCCAAAGAAAGGAAATTTGTTTTGAGGATCCCCTTACCATATGTCTGAATTCTTTTTTACATTAATATCATAGATAATAAAATTAAAGTCAATAAATAAAAAATAAATATCCTTTTATATATTAATTTTATTTATTATAGTTTTATTATGTTAATTTATGGGATTTTCTATGAATTAAAGAGTTTATTTTCATCGCTCGGGAGTGTTCTTTTTCTTGGTTTTTATGATTTTATCGCTTGTATATCTGTGTGGAAGTTCATGTAAATTGATAACGATTATACAAATTTTAAATTAATGAACATAAAGAAGTGTAATTGGTATTATATATATATATTATATGGTATGTGGTTGATTTATTTTATTGAATGTAAATTAAAATAATTTAATTAATTTTGGCCATTTTATAACCGTTATACGCTTATGTCATTTTATTTTACATCATTTTTATATATTGACTTGAGATAATTATATAGATTATAATATGTATAATAAAATATTATTTACCAATAATGATGGTTTTATTACTAGCCTTGATGGAGTTAGTGAAAATGTAAACACATCATCCATGGTGGTGGTAAATTGACACACCAGAGATGATATTTTCATTCTTAGAAAAATGGAAAAGGGAAGAGACATGAAGAAGAATTATTACATTATCAAAAAAAAATTCTACAATATAACGGATACTAGAGTTATCATTCCTATAATATAGTCTTATGTTAGGATATGATAAGAAAAGAAATTTAATTAAAATGAAAATATAAGAAAAAGGAAAGAGGATTTTACCTCTTAAATTTATCCTCCTTGAGAACCTCATTAGGGAAAAGGGTTTGATGTTTTTATGAGACCATGGGCTCCAAAACATGTGCGTGGGGGGGGGGGATTGGGAATAGGGTTTTGGAGAATTTGTAGAAAAATAAAATCTTGGAAGGTTTGATTAGGAAAGGTGGTGAGGGGTGGTATTTATAGGGGATGAGAGGGGGGTTTTCTCATTATTTTATTCATTAGTGTATTTTTTTGGATCAAGATTATGAATAGTTTAATAATTATAAAAAATATATTATATAATGTTGGTGAGTTTGAGATTATTTTTATTACATCCACAATGACTTAATTAATAGTGTTGTAAACTTATAATGTATATATATTGTAAATTAACATATTTCACTATTCATGAAATTCAAGTATATTAGAAAAATCCCAAAAAAATTACCCTAACAATTATTTCAACATTTATAATAAAATAATGAACTCAATTTTATGAAAATTATTTTATATATATTAGAAATTTATTTTTTCAATTAAAATCATCATTTACTTGGAAAATATCAATTTTAATGTTAAAACAGATTTTATAACACTTTGAAAAAATAATTAAGGTTGCTTAAATTCAATTTATACTTTCATTTACAAGGTTACTATTCTATTGGATTAATTACTATTTCTAATGTTTTTTTATATTTTTCTAACGACCAGGTTATAATTCTATCGGGATCAATACCTTAACTTCTATAAATACCTCATATTCTATTTATTATTAATTAATAAATTTTTTATTTTTTATCAAAGGGAATTTTATGTGGTTTATACTATATGATATAATTATAATAAGTTAATTTAAATTGATAATTTTTTTGGGTCACTACATCCTTCTTCCCTTATTAAATTTCTCAATCGAAATTTCATTTTACATATTATAGTGAAAAAAGTGGGGGTACTTCGACTTCATCACTTCCTCCGATTCTCATGTTTCCACTTCATAATAATGGTTCCAACATTTTACTTTTACCAGGTGAGTAGTGTTGTTTTATATAACTTTATCTATATTGTCTTAGATCTTTGTTGGGTTCTCCTCATAACTGTGATTATTTTCCAACTATACCAAATCTAGATTTAATAAATGTGCGGGATCTGATATTTACTTCCTTAAGAGGGATACATGGAATACATCATGTACTTGAGACATGGTAGGTTTAAGTTCCATTCGACATACCACAACTTCGAGATGATTAAGGATCTCGAAGGGGCCTATATACCTAGGAATCAATGTTCATTTCCTCCCAAATATCATGATTGTATTCCTTATAGATATATAGTGGAATACCATATATCCAAAACATAAACTTGAGGTCTCGTCAAATATTGTCTACATAACTCTTCTAGAATCATTGGGCTTCCTTGATGTGCTATTTAATGGTTTTCACATTTTCCACCATTTATTCAAACATTTTAGGTCCTAGAAGCTTACATTATCCAACTTCATCCCAGCATGCTAGTGTTCTATATCTTTTCCCATAAAGAGATTTATATGGATCCATCTATATGCTAGAGAGGAGACTGTTGTTGTATGAGAACTCAAACAGATGTAAATGTTGGTAGCATAATCAATTGAAGTCCATAGAATATGATCTTAACATGTCATCATGTTTACGAATAGTCTGTTTAGATTGGACATCTGTTTGAGGATAATAATCCTTAATGAAGTTCATCTCACTGGTTAGAACATATTAGAGTCTTTTCCAGAACATCAAAGTGAATATAAGATATCGATCAGATAAAATTGAAAGTTGTACTCTGTACAGCCTTACCACTTCTATGATATATATCCATGCATGTTTATCTAGTAATAAGTCCTCTCAAAATGTGATAAAGTGAATAGACTTTTTGTTATGATCCACAACAACCCATATAGCATTGATTCCTATGGATGTTTTTGGATGTCTGGTGATAATAACTATTTTTATTTTTCCCATTTACAAGTTGGTATGAGTAATGGTTTCATCATCAACTTATACTTTTGTCTTTAAAACTCCACTTTTTGACAATCTAGGAACCTTGATGTATATTCAGTGATCTTCTTAATCATATTGTCCCACCAATCATTCTTTGGGAGATCTCAATACATATTTTTAGCTACTAAATGAATAAAGAATGTTGAGATATGTACATTATTCAGAATCTATTTCTTTATATCAAGATAGTATGGTAAAAATATTCATAACCCAAATATTATAATTCCTCCCCCATCAATTTTAAACTTTTAGGATATCACCTTTCTCATAGATTCCACATTTTTTTGAATTTCCAAATCATTTATTTTTGAATCATTTATTTTCTCCATGAGGGATGGGTGAGAAATTCTTTGAGAGAAGATTGGTGATTTTCATTCCTTATTTATTTCCACATCCATCCATTTCAAATCTTAAAATATTGGATCCTATAAAATTCTCATCATTGATAATGATGCAGGATCCATTATACTTAAATCATCCTCCACTTTATTCGCTATTCCAAGATGGTAGTGGATTGAGAAGTTCTAATCCACGATGAGTTATAACCATCTTCATAGGAACATATTAAGTTCCTCATATATTAATATATATTTTAGTATCGTATGATCATTATATATTTTACAATTCTCCCCATAGAGATAATACCTCCATACTTTCAATGCAATGATCACAACTGCCAACTCTGGATCATGCATGTGATAGTTTTTCTCATGAATTGTCAACTTCTTGGAGGCATTGGATAGTACTTTATCATTTTCAATCATCATAAATCCTAAAAACTTTTTTTAAGAATCCTATTATAACACAAATAGTTCCATACTTTTCATAAGTGCGAGTACTAGAGTGTTTATAAGCCTCTTTTTAACTCTTTGAAGTAGTCTACACGTTCCTTGGCCCAATTTTTTTCTCCATTCCAAGTCCACCTATTTAGTGGGTTTGAAAAAAATGAGATGTTCTTCACAAATATCTAGTAATACCCATCTATACCTAGTAAACTATATATATCCATTACAGATGTTGGAAAGGGCCAATCTTCAATTGCTTTTGTCTTATAAGGGTCCATAGATATTCCTTTGCTGGTGATAACGTGTCCCATGAATGATAATTCCTCTATCCAAAACTCACATTTACTGTATATTTCATAAATTTAGTCCCTTTATACCTCCTTACTCTTGGTCTATATTATAATATCATCAAGAAATACTACCAAATATTTATTAGGGTAATTTTTAAAGACAATATTCATTAATTCCATGAATATTTCTAGAGCATTAGTGAGTCTGAAAGGAATCACTATAAACTCATAGTCTCCATAACTCGTTATAAAGGTAGTCTTAGGTATATCCACATTCCTCACCATTAATTGGGGATATACCATGAAAAGTTCCACCATATAGAAATACTTGTCCCCACATAGATGGATGAATAAGTCATCTATTTGTGGAATAGGATACTAGTTCTTTATCACAATTTTATTGAGCTCATGATAATCAATATTGAGGCGCATTGATCCATTCTTCTTCTTGATTAAGATGACTGGTTCACCCCATTGTGACGTAATTAGGCACATAAAACCCTAGTATAGATTCTCTTAAAACTGCTTCCTTAGTTCCTATTTATCAATGGTGTCTATTCTATAAGGAATCTTTGATATCAATATACATCTAGAAATATGTCTAATTGTGAATTAAACTTCTCAGTTCGGAGGAAGAAAAGAAAATTCTTTAGGGAACACATCAGTGTAGTCACTCACAATGGGACTGTATTCAAGCATGATTATCTCATTTGTATCAATCATTTGAGACATATATTCTTTCTCATAAGGTAATAATATACACAATTGAGATTATGGATCTGAAGAAAATTCATTTCCTCCTTAAACATGTTCAGAATTGAAGGATTCTTTGGGACGTGAATAGTGATCTCCCTCTCTCGATAGTCAATGATGGAACAATATGAAGATAGAAAATCCATGCCTAAAACAACATCAAACTGCACCAAAGGAAGTAGGGAAATTTTTTTGGGAGTTTTAGTCCAAACAATATTGGGACCAAGTTGGACGGATAAAGAAGTAAGAAGAGTTTGTTGTTATAGAGTGTTGTTTTTTGTTTTCAAAGAAGGTAAATCAATTCACTTTTTAAAGGACTTGTAAACTATGATGATGCTTTTTTGATTTGTATTTCAAAAATATCATAAGTTTGAAGAACTTTTGATGCAAGCCTTATGAAGGATAGGGAGTGTAAAGAAGTGTTTTTGGCAAAGGAAAGAAAGTGGAATGCAAGTCAAAAATGGAATGAAAGTGTGGCGCGAATGTATATGTGGTGGGAATGTGTATGTTGTGTGAAAGTCATATTTCAATATAATCACATCAAAATATGACAAAGTAAATAAAGTGGCGTGCAAGTTAAAGATTGGCGCAAAAGTCAAAAGAGGCGCGCAAGTGTGGCACACAAGTATATTTGGAACGCAAGTGTATGTTGCGTGAAAGTCATATTTCAACATCATCATATCAAAATATGACAAAGGAAAGAAAGTGTCATGCAAGTGTTGGAGCGGCGTGCAATTGCTGGAGTGGCATGCAAGTGCTGGAGCGGCGCGCAAGTGTATATGGTGTGCAAGTCACCAAAATGCCTATAAATAGACGACTAGCCTCCTCATTTTTTAAGGCTCAACACTTAAGGAAAACTTTTGAGCTCTGATCATGCAAGTAGTAGAAAGTGGCTCAAAAACTGAAGTGATGTGCAAGTATAAGCGGCATACAAGTTGAGGGTTATTTATAAGGCGTGCAATTAAGATGGTGCGCAAGTGGTGGCACACAAGCAGAAGTGGCAAGAAATTTGTCAAAGGCGTGCAAGCAGGGATGTGTCTTCAAGAAGTGTGTTGTGTATAAGTAAAAGGTGGCGCTTAAGTTGTGAGCTATGCAAAATAGTGGCATCGAAGTTGTGGCACACAAGTTGTGGCATGCAAGTAGGTGGCGCCCAAGTTGTTGCCTGCAAGTAGGTGGAGCGCAAGCTGACTGGCATGCAAGTAGGTGGCACACAAGTTGAGTGGCATGCAAATAGGTGGCACGCAAGTAGGGAGGTGCGCAAGCAGGGAGTGGAAGACAATCTATTTGCTCTAGGAAGTTATTACCAGCTTCTAGGTAGGAAGGTGAATAATTATTTTGAAATATTTGATTTGTGAAAGTTCATTAATAAGCATAGAATAATTACATTACCCTATTTGTGCTAAGATGGAGCACACACACTATTAGATTGTTTTCAAAATGCTACAAGAGTGTAAGAGTATATCCTACTTATTTTATTCCACATCAAATTATTGTTTTCTAGTAGATTGTGTGGTACTGGATTGTTTTTGTACCATAACAAGGACGTAGCTACTCTTGTTGAGTAGTGAACCTTGTAAATCTTGTGTTCCTGTGGTTGTGTGTGTTCAGTAGGGATGAAAATCTTTAACATGAGGAAAAGGTTGTTTCAAAAAGGGGAAACTTAAAAAGAAAAAGATATCACTGATTCACCCCTCCCCCTCTCAGTGATACTTGAATCCTGATTGGGAACTTCAATTGGTATCAAAGGGACATGTTCCGTTCGTTTATTCTTTTCTGAAGTAGTTGAAGAGAAGTTGTGATGGAGAATGTAAATTGCGTGAATAGTAATGGGATTCCTATTTTTGATGGAAAGAACTATCACATCTAGAAGGACAAAATGATTCCTTACCTTATATCTCTTGGATATGATGTTCTTGAAACTAAAACAGATGGATTTCCTGCTATTGATGACAATGTTCCTCTTACTCCTGTAGATAAGAAGAATCTTCAGAATGATGGAAGAGCTAAAAATGCGTTACTCGCATCTCTTTCTGAGAGTGAATTCTTAAGAGTCAAAGGTGTTTCTAAAGACAAAGAAATCTGGGACAAACTGAAAAACATCTATGATGGAAATACAAAAGTGAAGAAGGCTAAAATAAAAATCTGGAGACTGAAGTATGAAGACTTGAAAATGGGAGAATCTGAATCTGCTGGGGATTTCTCTACCAGGATAAATGATATTTTCCATACAATCATATGTCTTGGTGAAATTTTGGAGGATTCTACAGTTGTCGAAAAGATCTTGAGAATTCTACCTGGAAAGTTTGACGCTAAAGTGTCTTCATTAGAATATAGAGACCCTAAAACATTATCTTTGGATGATTTGAATAGCACTCTCATTACTATGAAATGATAGGGGAGAATACTTTGAAGGGAAAAACAAAAGCTAATAGAGAAATTCCATTCAAGGCTACAAAGAGAGAGAAGTAAAAGAAGACTCTTATTGAAGATGATTCTGTTGAATCCAATTCTGAAGATGAGGTATGTAAAAATTTGGATGAAATTTTTTCTTTGTTTTCTAAAAATGTGAAAAGATGGACAAGGAAATACAATGGTAAACTTCCCTTGAAATGTTTTGAGTGTGGAGCCATTGGTCACTTTGCGGCTAACTATCCTCAAAATAATAAAGAAGAAGACAGTGATGATGATAATAGAAGGCCAAGAAGGTTGTTGAAGAAACAAGCTGACAAAGATAAATATTTTTCAAAGGTGAAGGATAAAAAGTTCTTTAAATAAAAAAAAGAATCTTTTTATCTAAAGATGAAGATGAAGAAGACAACGAAGATGATTCTGAGAAACTATTTTCTGAAAAAACTAGAGAGAGTACCTTTATTGCTACAGTGAATAATGAAGAGTACGAGAGAAACAGTTCAGAAGAAGAAGAAACTCAACTTGAATATCATCTGAAAGAATATTTGAAGGAATGATTAAGGAAGATCAGAAGGCTTGAGAAGGAAAAAAACAATCTGATAAATGAAAATTCCACATTAAAAAATCAAGAAGGTTTTACTGATGAGAAAATCAAGATGGAAAAGGAGATTGATGATCTGAAAAATTCTATTGAGAATACAAAGAATCGTAATGATCATCTTGAAGTAAATCTGAAGGAAAAAGAAGAAGAGTTGGAACTTGTCTAACAGAAACTTTATAGAGATAATGAAATGAAAATCACTTTCAATAAATCTATCTCTGAAGTTGGTGAACGTTTTAGTAATAATGAACTAAACAAGGATCCACAAAATTTACCTTCAAAGGTTGAATGAAAGATAGAACTGGTTCTGATAAGAACAAGGATGGAAAGACCATGTATGTGGTCAAAGTCAGTAATGATGAAAAATCAGAAGTGCATAAAAATCACGAGTTAGTAAAGACTTCTAATAATTATGGGGCTATTAAATATGAACTCAGAAATGGAGTTACAAATGAAAAACTGAAGGTTGATGGTCAGCGTAGTTCTATTAAGAAGGTTGTTGAGAAGCGTGATCACAAATCTGGTCAGTATAGAAGTTTCAGTGGAAAATATTCTTTATATGGTGTGTGCTGGTATTGTGGTGGTTTTGGACACATGGAAAATATGTGTTGGTTCAACCAAAAACATTACAAATATTCCACAAGTTTTGAAAGACAAGGATTGATGGGGAGTCAACCCTTTCAAAATTGATAGTCTCAAATTAAATTTTATATGATATCTAAGAATACTGGTGTGAAAGTTGAGAATAGGTTCCAACCACTAGAAACTATTTGTGAAAGATATGATCGACCTGGTCATCTTGACAAGGGCTGCCTTAGTGTGTTACCAGAGCAACAGAAGATTCTTAATAATTCTCAAAATATAGAGTTTTTAAAAGATAAAAGGGACGGGTATGATAAGTTCGAAAAGAAAGAGTGCATGGTTGTCTGGCCAGAACAAATTTACTTGGATGAGAAATTGTCGGAAGCACAACAGGAAGTGAAGGAAAAGGAAGAACAAAAATCTCTTGTTGTCGAAACTACTTTGAAAGATACAGAAGAAGAATATCCATGGATTCTTGATAGTTGATGTTCCTCTCATACGACAGGAGACTTAAAGCTGCTGAATAATGTGAAAGACTTCAAAGAAGGAACAGTGACATTTGGAAACGATGAATCTCTAAGGATCAATGTTGTTGGATCAACCATGATTTGAAAAGAAGAGATGAAATCCAGGAAAACATTATATGTTGATGGGCCGAAACATAACCTACTTAGTGTGTCACTACTTTGTGATGAGGGAAACAAAGTTATCTTCAGAAAATATGGATTTGTTGTGAAAAGTGAAAATTATGGAAACATAGTTACAAGGGGCCAACGTACAAGAGGGAATTTGTTCCAAGTTGGTGAAGTACAGAACTCTTGTTACATGGGTGTAGTGGATGAAAATCAGTTATGTCATAAAAGGCTGGGACATATGTGTCAGAGAAATATGTACAAGTTATCAACGCGAGAAATTGTCTGAGATATGCCGGATTTATCAAGAAGAAGAGATTGGTGCTAAACTATTTGTGAAAAAGGGAAGATTACAAACTCTTTTCATAAGAGAGTTGAAATTCCTTCAAAACAAACCTTGGAACTTATACATTCTGATATATGTTGACCATTGAGATAGAAATCAAAAAATGGATATAAGTACTTCATTACTTTCATTGATGACTTTACCCGCATTACTTGTGTTATGTACCTGAGACATAAGTCAGATGCTCTAAAAATGTTTAAGATTTTCAGAAGGAAAGTAGAAAACGAATGTGAGTATTCAGTGAAGAAGTTGAGAACTGATAATGGGGGTGAATATAAGAGTGAATAGTTTGAATGTTATCTTGAGAAGCATGGAATTCAGCATGAGTTTAGTTCACCATACACACCTCAACAAAATGGGGTTGCTGAAAGAAAGAGTCGAAGTTTGGTGGAAATGGGGAGAACTATGTTTCTTGAGCATAGTCTTTCTCATTATTATTAGAGGCAAGACATGAGCACTGCTGTGTATATTTAGAACTTATGTTTCTTTAGAACAAACAAAAATATGACTCCTTATGAAATGTTCTATGAAAAAACTCCCAGTTTCAAACACTTAAGATTTTTTGGGAGTCCATGCATTATAAAGAAGAAAGGTGGAAACCTTTGAAAGTTTGAGCAAAGACGAGATGATGGAATTTTTCTTGGCTATGATCCATATGGGAGAGGATATAGATTTATCCAAAAAGAAACAGGAAGAATTATTGATTCTTCAGTTGTAAAAGTTGTTGAAAATGTTGATAAAGAAAAGCAATCATATGTTGATGTGGAAGTTGAGCAGGATAGAGAAAATTTTGTTAACAATTCTGATAATGCTGCAGACTGTGTTAATCCTACTCAAAAAGACGAATCCAACACAGAAATATGAAGTGATAAAGATGGAGTTCAAAAACTCATCCCAAGTTGAGGATGCAAGTGGAGGCTGAGAACATTATTGGAGATAAAAATAAGAGGGTTCAAACAAGAAGAACAAAGAATAATAAATCATATACATCTATTTATTCAAAAGTTTAACTGAATAATGTAAATGAATCATTTGAGCATCCAGAATGGGTTCATGAAATTAATGAAGATATTGATAAGATAGAGAAGAATGATACTTAGGAACTTTTACCAAGATGGTCAACAAGAACATAATTGGTACAAAGTGGGTTTTCCAGAACAAGCTGAATGAAGAAGGTAAAATAATAAGAAACCAAGATTGGTTTGTAAAGGGTATTCACAAATTGAAGGCATTGAATATGATGAAAAATTTTCCCTGGTGGCAATATTAGAAACAATCATAATCTTTCTTTCTATTTCAACACAATGAGGTTACAAAATCTTTCAAATGGATGTAAAATCCGAATTTATGAATGGTGACCTTGACGAGGATGTCTACATTGATCAACCTTGTGGATTTTTTTATAAAGGATGAAAGTTGTGTGTACAGGTTGAAGAAGGCTTTGTATGGGCTAAAATAGGCTCTGAGATAATGGTATTATAAATTAGATACTTGCTTAAAGAAGATGAACATTAAGAAAGGGAGAGTTTACATCAATCTCTACATCAAGGAATGTCAGGAGTTTTCATGGATCATTATTGTTTATGTCGATGATATTATATTTGCTGGAAATGATGAAAGATCATGTGAAAAATTTGCTTAGGAGATGAAAAAGTTATTTGAGATGTCCATGCTTGGGGAAACAAAGTACTTTTTTGGGCTACAAATTTCACAGAAGAAGAATCACGTTTTTCTGTCTCCAGAAAAGTATGATAAGGATCTTCTGAAGAAGTTTGGTATAGAAAATTTGGAACTGGTTTCCTCACCAATTTCATTGGGAACCATGTTGTCTAAAGATAGAGAAGGAAAATAAGTTGACCAGAAAGAGTTTTGAAAGATGATTGGAAGTCTGTTGTATCTAACTGCCTCAAGACCCATCATTGTCTATGCTGTCACTTTCTGTGCAAGATTTCAGAGTGATCCTAAAGAATCACATCTGATTTCTAGAAAAATAATTCTCAGATATATCAAAGGCACAAATTTTTTTGGAATCATGTATAATGGATCAGGAAATATTGATCTAATTGGGTATTCTGATGCTGATTGGGTAGGAAATGTTAATGATCGAAGATCCACATCTAGTGGAGTTTTCTTTCAGGGGAAAAGTTGTGTTAGTTAGAATACAAAGAAATAGGATTAAGTAACTCTTATCACAACTGAAGCTGAGTATGTTGCTGCTACTCAAGCTACAACTCAACTAATGTGGATGAAGACTCAGTTGGAAGATCTACTTGTTGACGTAAAGCTACCATTGCTCTTGGGTTGTGATAATCAGAGTGCAATAAATCTTACAAGAAAACCGGTATAACATTCTTGTTCAAAACACATTGATATAATGTACCACTCCATCAAATTGCAGGTGTAGAAGAATGAATTGATGCTAGAGTACGTTCCTACATCTGAAAAAATGACTGATATATTCACAAAACCTTTACCGAAGGAACCATTTGCAAAATTAAGGTTTAACATGGGTGTCCAACCTCCTTCTCATTAGGGTTAAGGTACATGTTTTTGTACCCACTCTCATCTTTCCTTTGGATAGTGTTGTCAAGGGGGAGAATTGTTTCATAAATCCATCCTTATAGATGCATGAAAAAGGGGGGAGTTGTGGGTAAGCTGTGAATCCAGCATGTATGTGTGTGAACTATTCTAACTGTTAGTTGGAGTGGTTGTTGGAAACAATTTTGTTTTCCAAGAAATTTGAAGAAGTGATGAATGCTGAAGTAAAATATTGAAAGATGTTCTGAAGAAAGCTGAGGATATAAGATCATTCGATTTCATAGTCACTGCTTTTGGACAACATGGTTTTGGATGTTAATAATTCTTGTTTCCTACAATGATTTATCTCACGTAGGCTTAGAATTATTGATAAGTAATCCATTGCTTAAGGTTACAATGTTCAGTGATTTATGAATCTTGGTTGACAACAAAATCCAAAGAGTGAGATTGTTGGGACCAAGTTGGAAGGATAAGGAAGTAAGAAGAGTTTTCTATTACAGAGTGTTGCTTTTTCTTGTCAAAGAAGGTAAATCAATTCACTTTGTAAATGAATTGTAAACTATGGCGATGCTTTTCTGATTTGTATTTCACAAATATCATAAGTTTGGAGAACTTGTGATGCAAGCCTTATGAAGTATAGGGAGAGTAAAGAAGTGTTTTTGGAAAAGGAAAGAAAGCGACACTCAAGTCAAAAGTGGCACACAAGTGTGGAACACAAGTATATGTGGATGGAAAGTATATTTTGCACGGAAGTCATATTTCAAGATCATCACATCAAAATATGAAAAATGAAATAAAGTGGAGCACAAGTTAAAGATTGGAGCGCATGTCAAAAGCGGCGTGCAAGTGTGGCGCGCAAATGTATGTTGTACACAAGTCATAATTCAACATCATCATATCAAAATATGACAAAGGAAAGAAAGTGTCATGCAAGTGCTGGAGAAGCGCACAAGTGCTAGCGTAGCGCGTAACTGTATGTGGCGCGCATGTCACTAAAATGCATATAAATAGATGACTGCCCTCTTTATTTTTTAAGGCTCAACAATTAAGTAAAAATTTTGAGCTATGATCTCGCAAGTATTAGAAAGTGGTTCGCGAACTGAAGTGACGTGCAAGTAGAAGTGGCGCACAAGATGAGGGTCATTTATAAGGCGCACAAGTAGGATGACGTGCAAGTGGTGGTGCACAAGTAGAAGTGGAACCAAAGTTGTCAGAGGCGCGCAAGCAGGGAGGTGTATTCAAGAAGTGTGTTGTGTATAAGTGAAAGGTGGCGCTCAAGTTTTGAGCTGTGCACAATAGTGGTGCACAAGTTGTGGTGCGGAAGTAGGTGGCGCGCAAGCAGGGAGGTGTCTTTAAGAAGTGTGTTGTGTATAAGTTAAAGGTGGCACGCATGTTGTGAGTTGTGCAGAATAGTGGCATGCATGTTGTGGCATGCAAGTTGTGGTGTGAAAGTAGGTGGCGCACAAGATGAGTGGCGCACAATCAGGTGGCACACAAGCATAGTGGTGTGAAAATAGGTGGCGATCAAGTAGGGAGGTGCGCAAGCTGGGAGTGGCCCGCAAGCTGTTTATACCAGGAGGTTCTTACCATCTTCTAGGTAGAAAAGTGAAGAATTGTTTTGAAAGATTGAATTTTTGAAAGTTCATTAAGAAGCAGAGAATCATTACATTACCCTATTTGTGCTAAGAGGGAGAACACAGATTATTGTATTGTTTTCAAAGTGCTACACTAGTGTAAGTGTATATCCTACTTGTTGTATTCCACATCAAAGGATTTTTTTCTAGTGGATTGTATGGTACTGGATTGTTTATGTACCATACCAAGGATGTAACTACTCTTGTTGAGTTGTGAACCTTGTAAATATTGTGTTCCTGTAGTTTTGTGTGTTCTATAGGGAAGAAACCCTTTAACAGGAGGTGAAGGTTGTTTCAAAAAGGGGAAACTGAAAAAGAAAATGATATCACGGATTCACCCCTTCCCCCTCTCAGTGATACTTGGATCCTTACTAGGAACTTCAAAAACATCAACTATAGAGGAGTAATATACTTTTGATGCAATAATTTCATGATATTCTATTATCACAGATAACTTAACCTCCATATTTGGAGGTGGTTTTTGAATAGGTCTTTTAATGATTCAAGATATGAAAGAATGCATATAACCATAATCAAATAGTACTTTATCTATTTTTGAATGAATAACCATCATACATATTACCACATCATTTTTGGGCTCCACCTTAGCAGTAATGACAAATTAAGCCTTCCATTACTCTTTTGTCTTTGGTGGTTGTTGACACTGATTACCCTAAAGGGATTAAGGTTTAGTGCATTGGTTTTCATAATTCCATTTTTTCTATAGTTGAATTAAAGAACAATGAGTGGAACTTTCCTTTACCCCACTACATTTTCTAGCTTTATCATGTATTTTAGATATCCATGAGATTGGTGGCCTTATCTCCCACACTTATAGCATTTCCCCATCCCATTGAGGTAGTTCCCATGATACTTATCCCCACATTTTTGACATGTGAGTCGTTGAGTTTTCATTCCACCTTTCTCATTAGATCTACCATCTTGAAACTCCATCCTTATTTTATTATCACTATATCCATGTGACCATTTTCAAACTCCGTCTCCACTTTGAGATCACATCGAACAAATTCTTCATAACTCCCTATGCACTGGATAGCTATATCCTTTCAAAGGTGTGGTTTTAAACCACTATAGAATCTATATATATTTCTATCATTTTTTATAAAAAATCCTAAAGCATACCTTGTATGCCTTGGGAAATTTTCATCAAAGGTCATGATAGATTCACCTAACTTTTGATTCATCTCTATAAATTCTATGTCCATCATTGTATGAAGAGTTCGAGGGAAATACTTGTCATGGGAAATTATCATAATGTCTTCCCACACAATATCATAAATTTCATCCCTCAACTTGGTGTTTTTAATCAAAACCCACCATTGATTAACCTCTCAATCTAGAAGATAAATTACCGGATTCATCATCTCCTTCTTAGAAATGTTGAACACAAAAATACTTCTACATCTAGTTGACCCACTCTTCCACGACTAGTGTATCAAATGATCCACTAAATGTTGGTGGTTATTGCCACATAAAATAATCAGTATCCAATTTCACCATCTAGGGAAAAGGATGAAATTCCCCATTATTTAGGTTGTTTTTTATATTAAGGGAAATATGGGTAAGCATCACAATGAAATTTTGAACTCCACCTCCCAAGGCATTGAGGATGTCATTCGTGAAATCACTATATTGTCCCTCACCTTGGTTGTTATCCTAGTTTCTCCTGGTTCCAATAATTTTGTAAAATAGAAAAGGATAAATAATAACATAAGTCAACAGGTCCTGAATAAATAATTTATTCCCTTTTGAAAATAACTCTAAAGAGATACCTTGTGGGATCTTTATGTTTAGAATTTTCTAAAAAAAAAGATTCATATGTGGTTACTATAATGTCTCATATTTTCTACGTATTATTTTTAAATATTATATAGAATTATTTCGAGACCAATATTTTCGATGGCGTGCGATTCTGAGGCACAGAGTTCTCAAAATAAATGTTTGAAATAAATTAAACATTTAAATAGTGTGCGCATGTGGTTTTATTGAAAAAGTGGAATACCATTTAAACAAGATACCGGATCAGAAATCCAAGGGCACTGTTGCATTCATAGTATTATCTTTACCTTAGGCAAGGCCTAACATCGACCGGCGTGAGTCGACTGCAAAGTTAGTTTTTGGACTTTTTAATTGAAATAAAATAAATTGGAAATTAATTTATTTTAAATGTTTCCTTTTTGCGCAACGACCTAATTCCTCCCCTTTAAATACATGATTATGGAATGTTTGCAGGGTTATCCACATAACCCAACGAATTTAGAATTTGCAATTAAATATTTGGAGGAGAACCCATTTGTGGACGATGACGGCACAATCGATCGAAGAATCTCAGATTCAAAGAACCATGTCAACAAATGAGGCATGGTGATCATTATTCAACCGAATCAAGGTAGGGTTTGTTATTTTGATTCTTCTTTTGCCCAATTGTTTGATTAAATGATGAATGTGAATCAACCAACAAATAGAGTGATCTGTGGATCATGCATTCTTGTGGGAGGGTGTCAATTTATTTTTCTTTAGGGGTTTTTGATTCAGGAATTGATTTTATGATAATTTTGGAATTTTTATTTTTATTCACCTATTAAACCTATTAAAGAGAGCATATAGATGTTGTGACGAATGAGGACGAAGGTGTATTCCTCCTTTGTTTTTTTTCTTCCTCCCCTTTTACCCAACGTTCTAAGCATTCTTCGTGGGGTTATGAACAACAGATATTTGCGCATTTGTCTCAAAATTAAATGATACCAAATTAGAGATCCAATATCACAACAACTCGACGGAGGTGTGACAATGATGGTGGCAGATGAATCGACTCGGTCTGAGAGAAATCGTTATTCGACATTTCTTCACGTGAATGATTGAAACGAGTTTTAGGGGCCAATCGAACACTCGAAACCTCCTGAAACATTGATGGAATGGCATGTAAACTTTGGATCTAGTGTTGTGTTATGATCGGATGGTCGAATCAAAGACCAGAGCCGTACCTAAGGCGTGACAGAACAGGTTCATGATTTTCAAAATTTCCAGAACACAGGACATGTATCCCAAGGAATACATCATGTGGACCAGCGGAGATGACTAGGGTTTGAACGTTGTACATGATGAATAACATGGAATGCCTCTGGGGAGACACGACGTGTGGACCCCACCGAGCGGTGGCTGGATTACGAGGAGACAAGAAGCATAGACATGACATGTGACCGCTGTTACATGGCGTGTGGGTCCTTACATGGGGCTCAACGTGTATCTTGGATGATACACAGACACAAGGTGGAGTACACGCCATGTACTCCACCACACGACCATACGATGCTAGTAACACGGGTCACCCAGTGTACCGATTACATGGGTTGGCATGCACGTTTTGAGGTCATGTATGGGAAAATGGCCATCGTACACAGAGAAGACCCCAAATACTTTTACACGACGTGTGATCATTTATAAACATCATGTAGTTGTATTTTACAGGACAAGCCTTACGGCACATGCCGCTGTACACTGGAAGTACCCAGGGTCATAAGAAATGGTGTATGACAATTCTACACATCGTGTACTTCTCAGTATATGGATTGATCTTCTTGTCCACCATTCCTTGGACTGGATGTGTTTGGGTTAGTACCCCTTTTTCTCGTTCCTCTGAAGGTCAGGTATTGTTTCCCTTCACAGGAGTATGATCCCTTCAGTAGGACTTTCTGAGATAGAGTCAGATATCCCTCTGAGAGGCCTAAAATGAGACCCTCTATCCATTCTTGACCCTAGGTAGAGTTAGGCTCGACGTGACTATTCATACAGGACATCAATCCTATACATAGAAGGTGAATCTGGATGATTCACGGTTTCCACTGAGGCCCTGGAAGTGATCCACATCTGTGTATCATGATCTTTCCCCACTCTGGAGTGTGTTCTCTCGGAATGAGTATATCTATCTCTCATGACTTTTCCCGTTGAACTGTATTTCTCGGATGGATGTCATCTGAGCTATTAGAATCATGGATTGAGTTCTCTTAGATGGGTACTTTTTGGAAGCTTTGAACCGAATATTTAGTGGCAGTATTCCATTTTGTGACTTTTCTCTAGACCATGTGTATGGGTTTTGAGTATATATAGTCTGTGTTTCTCTTTCTATTTGTTCAGTAGACATATACTATGTAGAGATGATTGTACCTTTACTTTGTGTATTTCTTTGTGGTTTTCGGGGTCCTCTACTAAGTATTGTTATACTCACCCCTGCGTGGTCTTTTCCCACACCTATCATGTCTTGTGCAGACGAGAGAACTTTTGACAAAGTCCAGGGTGGACCATGAGCAGACCGGGATTTCTCAGTTCCCTACAGGCCGAGGTGTTCCTACGTCTATGAGCAACAGTCCCGGTACCTCTTTGTGTTTATAGGTTGGAATTTTAGTTTTCATAGTCTCTTATTTTGGTGGTTTGGTATTCTAGCCCAGTTTTACTTTCTTCACTTTACTTCTGTTATACTCCGTTGATTGGGATTAGTTGTATGCATGCATTTTTTTCCTTAGTGATTTTTTAACTTTCCAGTATTTGTGGGTTTGGAGATGTGTGTGTGTGTCTGTACTTAGGTAAATACTCCCATGTTAGTAATATTCCTACTCAGGGCTAGTGACCAACCCCTAGCATATTAGAGGCGGGCTTGGGGAGTCACGGCGTGGGCCCCACTGGGATGGGTCATGATAGTTACTTATACTTAGTCTCATAATAAGTCTTTTCACTAAGGTTATCTAATCCTAATTACCAAATTAAATAAACCACACTATGATACCGAATATAGAGATTATATTTTTCTTACATTACTGTTACATCACTTTAACGATAAACAACATAATAGTGTTAAAAACCAAGATAAAAAGGTTTAGTATCCTGGGAAAATTAGAAACATACATAACATTTACAAAATAAAACATAAACATTTATTTAATTCCATCTTTTTAGCTTCTTCCTAGCCCTTGTGTTCTCCTTAGTATAAATATTCACCTGATGATATACATCAGAAGAAGGGGTGAGAGAAAAACCCAATAAGAGGATGAATAAGATACCTGAATCCTAGGTGATCATAATCATCATCACATCATCAGCATCATAATCATGATGGGAACTATTATATAAAGGCATGGAATGTGGAAATGCATAAAAATGATACATCTTGTGTTAGTGGTCAAATGCCATACATAGTTGTGAACAAAGATCACATCATATTCACACATAACATATGTTCATAATCATAACATCATCAATGTGGAAAAATATAGATTCATTTTCATGCATATTTCACATTATCTTATGATATACATCACATTACCCAGTTAATTTGAGAGCTATATAATTCCGAGCACACCAATCATATTATATCATTTACATATTCATGAATTCCACATAGAACATATAACAATCGTTTAAAAAGAATCCCATGGAAAGGAAATGGGTTTCATGAGAATCTCAAAAATCATAAATTCATGGATAAAATTTTGTGTTCCAAAAAAAATGTAACAACATACTTGGTATAATAATGATCAATATTTAGTGAAGAAGAAACAATCTCAAGAGAATTAAAACACATGTTTTAAGAAAGAAGAGTTCTTTTGGAAAAATCATTGTATTTTTCATAAAATTAGATTGTAAGCATGTTTTTACCAGAAATAAAAAGAGAACTACAATGAAATTATATTTTTAGGAATAATAAAATAACATACATACTAAAATTTGGAACAAATTGGAATAACCCAAAGAAAGGAAGTTGGGTTTGAGAATCCCCCTGCCTTATGTCTGAGTGACTTTTTTACATTAATATCTAGGATAATCAAATTAAATTCATTAATTAAAAATTAAAAAATCTTTTATAATTGAAATTTATTTGTTATAGTTTTATTAAGTTCATTTATGGGATTTTTTATGAGTTATGGTGTATAATTTCATCGCTCATGAGTGTTCGTTTTCTTTCTTTTCACGAGCAGTTCACTTTTATATGAGTATGGAAGTTCATGTAAAATGAGAATGAATCTATAGAATTATTATTAATTAACATAGATAATTTTAGTTTTTATTATATACATTTTTTATTTGATGCAGATTATTTATTTTATTGAAGATTTATGAAAATGATTTAATTAATTTTGGCGGTTTTACGACAATTATAAGATTATATTTTTTAATTTAACATCATGTTAATATATTTATTTTAGAAAATTATATAGCATATAATTTTTTTAATAAATCCTTACTTAACAATAATGATGGTTTTATGGCTATCTTTGAAGGTGGTAGTAAAAAATGAAAATGCATCGTCCACATTGGTGGTAAATTGACACACCACGAACGATATTTTCATGTTTATAAAAGAAAAGGGAAGATAATTAAAGATGAATTATTCCATTAGAAGAATAAAATTATATTATATAATGTATAATGAAGTTATCATGCCTCTTGGATAGGTAGATTCGATGATATTATAATAAATGAAATGAAATTGAATAGAAAATAAAAGAAAAAAGAATGAGTATTTTACCTCTTGATTTGCTCCTCCTTGAGAACTAGCTTAGGGAAACGGGTTTGGTCCTTTTATAGGAAAAATGGATCCTAAAGGTAAGGGTGGGTCTTGGGAAGATGATTTGGAAAACTTTGGACAAGTCCCAAATCTTGGAAGGTGTGAGGCGAATAGGTGGCACTGTTGGAAGGTTAGGTTATACAAACGGTTTCAAATCATTGCTATAAACAGGAAAACCATTGGGTAGTATGGCCTGAGTATAGGCCTATACCAATGGTTGTTCATCAACCGTTGTATATTACACTAAAAATTATAATATACCAACTATTGTTTACAATGTTTGTTATAGATATATACCAACAATTTGTTAACCATTAGTATATATGAGCAACTAGAAAACATTACCAATGGTTAAAGAAAAGTTGTACAGAGTTTTTACAACGGTTTATTAATAAATATTGATATATATCTAGTTTTTCAAAAATATAGAACAGTTTTAAACCATTGGTATAGTGTTTTTCTAGAATTCCAATGATCAGACATCATCCTCCACTCCCTTTCATACAGGACCTATACAATATACTTATAGAAATAAACCACTAAAAAAATTATTTCATGGTTTAAGGAATGAGTGATTCATGATGAATACATTTAAAGAGTCATCCAATGGATCATGTTTTAATTTTATTACTTTTCATAGTATGTAATTAATGAATTTTAATTTTATACCATTGATTATATTAATAGAAGCACCATATAGAGTGATGTAAAATAGGGAAGATCAATGCTATTCCAAACAAAAAAAACATACCCTACAATTAGTGAATCTTTAGTGCATGCCCATGAAATCACCCAAAAAACTAACAATAATAGTTTTTAATGATATATTAATAAAAAATACAATAAATAATTAAAAAGAAACGGAAAAAATGAACCACATACAACATTATCAGATGTTAAAATCAAAGTCTATTGATCTGTTGTTGCTCTTCACCAAGTGGACATTGAAGGAAAACCTCAGAATGATACACCAGATCATGTGGATCATTTAAACAAGGGGTGGATGGTACACATAATGGCCCTCACTTATGAAACCAATAAATGGGGGACATTTATCAAAAAATCATTTAAAAATTATTTTATTGTCACCCAAAAAAGCCCTAAAAAATCATTAGAATTTTTAGTCATGAGAACCATTTACCTTGAATTGTGGGGAAAATGGTATTTATCGCTCAAACTTTCACTCGACAATTGAATTTTTCTATGAACCGGTTCCATGGACCAAGGACTAGGAGACCACAACTAAATTAGAAAATATCCTCTCCTGATCAACTGTAAAAATGTTTGTGTCAAAGTATTTTAATATTTTATATCTTTAAGAAAAGAGTAATAGATGAAGAAATTAGAACCATATAGAAAAACAATTTAATAAATTACTTGTCAAACCTCACCTTATTTTTATCCATTAAACAAAAAACAAAATTAAAATGAATTTTGATTGTGGAAAATGTTTTCTATTTACATTTTTAAAAACTATATTACATTAAATAGAAAATATTTTATAGAAAAGGAAAACCTAAATGAGATCTTTTTAGGGGGAATATTGATTTTTTATATAAATTAAAACATAAATGTTTTCCATAACCAACCACAAGCCAAATTCCCTAAAACAAATACCAACCAAGTTTAAAAATAATAAGGAAGAATATAAGAATATTGAAATTTTGTAAAAAATTAATAATAATCTATATCATAGATTTTAATAAAAATTACATGTGAAAAAATAATACAAGAATTATAATAAATTCAACTATATCTTTTACCTTCAACAATTCTTTGGGAGATGAAGAAAACTACTTTAAATTTCACCCAATCTATTAATGAAAAACTACCTACCTCCACTAAATAATCCTCAACGAATATAGATCATATTGGATTTACAAGAACACCCCCGACTCCTTCTAGATAAGTCTTGTTCTTGACATCACATTTCGAAAATGTTCATTTGAAAAATCATCACTTTTTAAGAAAAAATATTTATACAATTTTTTAATAACTAATCACTTATAAAAGAAATTGGAAAACACGTGATAACCAAATAATTTAAAATAACATGTATAGAAATTTTTGAAGTATAATTACTAGAAACACTTATATATGTTTTCAAACAAAGGAAATGATCCATTAAATATCACTTATAGAAAACTACTTTTTCCACCTTTCACTTAGGATAAACACATTGAAAAAATAAGTGGCATTTGTTTTGTTTCAGATAAAAGAGTTATACATAAATTCGAGAAAAAAACCAATTAAATAAGTTATTGCAAAAAATACCATTTCAATAAGAATTATAGAATCAATTATACATAGTCATTTTTCATAAGTGATAAGTGATAAAAGAAATATTTTTTAAGTGACACCAAACCAAGCCTAAATCATGGCTACTATCAGGGATAAAATCAATAATCCAAGGGGGGATAGCCAGTTTAAAGACATCAGATTTAAATTTCCTCTTTGAGGTTTGATGTGAATGATATGTCATAAAAATCATGTACACACATCCTAATCCTCCCAAAAAGTGAGAAATATTGAACTCCCAGAGATATTTAAAAAAATATGATTATTCCCTTTTAAAATAACCACAAAGTTGAAATGGAAATTCAGATTCAAGTGTCAAGTTCATGTTAGGATAACTATATTGTGAACCCATTTAAGATTGATTTCATTATTTTTTGAGAAGGATCAAGAATAAATATAAAAACTGATCATGTGTGTCTTTATACACATCATATCATGCAACACTATATACACACAGATATATCAGTTTAGAAATGTTTGGATGTAACTACACCATAAATATCTTTAAACCAATAGCTACATACTGCATCAAACAATATTCTTTATAATGGTTTAATTTCTCTAAATTCACATCAGGGGTTCATAGGCATCAGTAATATTTAACCTTTATGGAAGCCAGTATATAAATGATAAATAAAAATTGTTCAATATGGGGATTTGCATGACTTTCTTTAGATATATTCAGAAAACCAAGTACAATAATAATAAATCCTGGTAAATAAACAAATGAAAATATTTTGTACTTTTATTATTCCATGAAATTTAAATTTTATCATAAAAAAGTGAAAAAACACAAATAAATACCCCCAACACCCACACACACCGACACACGTAAAGACACGTAAAATCAAAGGATAACTATTTTAGTTAAGTTCAAGTCTGGATTTATGGAATTGATTGGAACTATAGGTGGGGGTGATTACAAAATAATTGTCACAAATTAATAATTTGATATTTTGGTTTATAAAAATTATCATCGTATAATATTTCAATGATTCAAAAATGGTCAAGAGTTGAATCAAAAGAACGAAAAAATTAAAATAAAATACCGAAATCAACCATTAAAAAAACTCTAGGTGCAATGTTTTGCTTCGTATTCTCCATAACACATTCCCTCTAGAGCATGTTTCTCTTGAAACCTTTCAGCCAAAATTATGATATCAAATCTAGAGATAAACAAACACTTTAAAGGATCAAAAAGCTCATGAATTAACTCAATCATCATGGATTCGATAAAAACCCACAGCAAAATAGAAGTATTCAATGATAAAGGGAGAGAAAAGAAAGAATGAAATAAAAAATTCAAATGAAATATACCATGCACCAAACTCTTCAAATTCAATCTGATCAGGGGTATTAAATCTGAAAATGAACTACCTACAATGGAATTCACCTCTGCACCCCAAAACCTAAAATTCACATCAAAACAAAACTACCAACAACCAAAACATAATTCACTACCTGCAAAATCATAACTACATGAAATGAAATGCACATGAAGTATAAACATAAAAAATAATTCACATGAAATTAGAACTACCAGAAATCAAAACAGAACACATTAAATAATGAAACTAACTGCCTACTATAATCAAAACACCAATTGAACATCCTCAATATGCAATGAAACAAAAAAACATCCTCAACAAACAAAACCTGTAATTGATCCAATAGAGCATCCAAAAATACCAAAAGAACCAATACATAAATAATAATAATAGAAAAAATCAATTGATGAATGTAACCATTGATAACAAACTTACAAAATATCACACATATATTCAGTCACATCAAATCATCAAACATAAAATTTCATAAATATCAGTAAAAAATGTAAAGGATCAATCTGTCCCTCATCACAATCACTACCATCACTGCAATCATCAACCTCATCCTTAAACACCTCCCTATCCCCATATTCATCCTTGTCCTCATCCCCATCCTCATCCTTGGACCCATATTCACCCTTGTCCTCTGTCATGACATTTTCCTCAACCTCATCCATATCCTCAACATCTCCCTTACCATAATCCTCACCATCTCCATCGCCATCTCCAGGAATGACATCATCTCAACCACCACTAATAATTCCAATTGGTGAACTATATAATGAAAGCATTGATGACATATATGAATCACAAGCCACACTGGTCTCTGGTGGATGTTATGGACATAAATAATTCATCAGTTTCAGAAATTCATCATTTTCCATTTGAACACATTCTTCCACCTCCGTGACCCTTTTTCATTCCATTCTAACCAATAATTATCATTTTCCAACACATTGGTACTACAAATGGTACATGAAGTGGGCCAATAACTCATTAAGAGTATACTCTTCCAAGGTTAGTAGCATACTCTCCCATGGTTCACATCTCCCAAAACCTGATGTAAGTGATTATTTGGCCAAATATTTTTAGGTTCTTGGGTATCATGTGCCTCCAAAGTTGGTTGTTAAAAATATATGTCTATTATTAAATTATAAAATAGATATTAATATTTTAAATCAATAATGTAAAACTTAAAATCTACTATTATGTAGGTTTATTAACCAGACTTCAATATTTTTTCTTTCTACTTGAGCAAAACAGTGTTGCTCAAGGTACACTTACTTCAATATTCAATAGCTCCCTATACAATGAAATTGAATTTATGAACCCATAATTTAAAATAAGATACTAATAATTAATTTCAAAACATAAATTTTACCAAAACATTGTAATCAAATGAATCATAGAGAAAACAATAGAAAGTGACAGTCTTAAAGAAAAATTAAAAATGATTGTTGTACCTACTTATTCTCATGATGTGTGGAGGTATTCTTTTAGAATCAATGTAATTTTATTTTTCCTAGATGATTCAAAAATAAAATTCAATATTAAAAAATAATGTATTAATGAAAAACATTAAAATTATCATTTAAAACCCTCAAATGTGATTAATATCTTAACCTTGGTACTCATCCAATGAGTAATAATTTTATAATAATGGTATATTAGACAATAATCCAAGATATATATCACTTATAAATATATACCATCTCTATTATTCCATCCAATATACAACCCATGCTTATAGGCTATCCAATGCTCACCTAATTCCATTATACGTGCTGGCCGCTCGCCCTCACCATCATGAAAATTAAAACAATGTTTGAACCAAAATATTAATTCATATGAATACTATAATAATATTATTTTAAATACAAGAGTTTTTTACCCATATCTGTGCCCAACCATTATCCTTGACTTCATTTGGTAAGTGTCTCTATGAGTGTGGGATGAAAGGAATGATGTCAGAGTATTTTGAAAGAATCCCAAAAAAACTCCAACATTGCTGCCCCGTTTTTTCGATCATTTGGTTTTCATCATTGTATTACACCATCAACTATGTGTCGCAGTTCCACATCGAATGCATGAGTGTATTACCACACCAAATATTAGTAGATCTAGCTGTGGTGTAGGAAAAAATATTATATCAATACATGTTATAATGGAAATAAATTATGGTAAAAATATATATTAGGGTTCTATAAATATACCTACGACAGTATGATCAATGGGTGACACTGGATCCACATGCACTTAAGGAACATTACCCCATACAGGTGGAGTGGTTCCCAGTGTACGCTTCACAGGTAGATACTATGTTGAAGCAGGAGTCAAAGAATAAGGAATGTAGAATCTTGAATAGAAGGAAGTATAAGGGAAATAAGATGGCATGGATGGATGAAAAAAAGCATGATATGGATGAATATTTAAAATCATCATCAAATACGATAAATATGGGTGAGGAGGATTAGATGTAAAGGCTATTGAAAAAAATGGGTGACCTAAATATCCCGTGTGTCCTTGGCACCACAATGGGATATGAATGTGTGGTAGATGGTACATCAGTTGGAGGATAATGGTCTAATGAGGCAAACCGACTACAACACCTAGCTCTCGTACACCCCCGGTACCACCGACCTACATACTGTGACCACTAGGCTACTCATCAAATAACTGGAACCTATGTGGCGTATCCTTCATAAAAGTTTAAAACCAAATTAATAACTTGACATTATATGTTATTGATATATATATTTGAAAAAAAATACTCACAATAGGTACTAATGGGGGGATGTTAATCTCAATCATTTGACAATTTTTGTCAATCATCCTATTTCTTTACATCACCTCAATATGTTTCATTTCCTGTATTTTAAAATAAATATGGAATTAATTATAAAATGGAAACTAATGTGTAACCCCAAAAAAAAATAAGAGACATGATTTTTTTTTGTCTTAGGTCATTTGGTTCATATTTTGGGTTAGGTAATTCACTTATTTTTTTGTTAGGTTATTATTTTAATTTATTTTTATTTTCATATCAATAAGTTCAATATGTTCAATTTAATTCAACTTTTTTATTCTATTTTAATTGTTTCATTTATGTTTGGTTTCATAGGTTTGAATATAATTAACTTCAATATTAGAAAATTCAACTCAAATAAAACTACAACAAATAAATAATGAAAATTCACATTATGATCAAGTTGGATTAAAAATATTTATAACAAATATTTAATAAATTTTTTTAGTACCAACCTTAAAAACCCAAGTTGAGTTAAACCAGGAGAACTGAGAACATGGATGAATGATTCTATATATTTACCACCATAACTCTAGGTTCAAAATCAACTCTGAAAAATGAGCTACTAGAGTCATCATAAGTAATAGATGGATTGGGGCTAATGGAAGGAGGGATGATGTCAATTCCATCATCAAAATCATGTCTTGGAATTACTTTAATAATGAAACCAAATTTAGGTTTATGAAGATCTTTGACATAAAACATTTGTTTCATCATTGATGCCAATACATATGGTTCATCGTTAGCCAAAGTGTGAGTCATGTCCATAACACAAAATCCAAATTCATCAAAAAATGTTCCCTTCCTCATCATCAAATCAAACCACTCAAATTTAATCATAGTGTCTTGACCATGAGAGTTATAAGCCAATATTATTATTTTTTCAAAAACACCACAATATGAAACATTTTCAATTTGAGTTATATTATCTGATGGACCGGTATAATAGCCTTCTGTGGCAGTTAGCATAACATCATCATGTTGTGTTCTCATGTTCTTTCCTCATTAAATGATAATAAATATGTGCCCATTGATCAAAATTGATTTTCATTCATGAACTAGGATATTAGGACCAAAAACCAAAGCTCTTATTTCCTCATAGACAGAGTCAACAGGAAAAATCAGTATCTTAAATATAAAATAATATTATACTTAATTATATATTTATCTTATTAATTTATTTCAAAAATATTTTTCTACCTACAATTTAAACCAAGTAGAAAACTCATTTCTATGAAAATTATATCGCATTCTCAAAGATAAAGAATTATGTTTTCTATTTATAATTTAATTATATTCCTTATAGATAAAAATATAAATAAATTAACAGATATGTAAAATTACATGAGATGAGATAAGATATACATGTTAAATTTACTCTCATGATGTAGTCATCAAAAAAATAATAATTGAACAAAACTAGGTGATGTGACATCTCCTACTCTTCAAGGATTAATGTTGTTAATGTATATGATCCGATAATTCCTCATATTTGAGGATGTGATGGAAACTGGGTTTAATTTTCTGATATTTTTCTTCTTCGTTATTCATTGGTTTTTTCATTCTCATAGAAATATGAGACAAATACATTGTAAAAAAATACATACATTTTTTGAGCCAATTAACTGTTCATGATAGAACAATTGGAAAAATTCCTATAATGGACATAATAATTCAATGTGTACATATTTATTTTAGTTGGATACATCCAATGAAAACAACATGTCCTTTTAAAATGGTATTGGTTGGAAGATGGACAGTATGATGTAGCATGAATGTGAAAAATGATGGAGGAAATATTTTCTCTAACACAAAAGAATTAATAGTTTTTATGCCATTTTTTTGCGAGAATGACTTGTAAAACTTCTCAACATAATGATCAATAAAAAAATGGCACAAAAAAATAAATGAAACGCTTACATTATTGGATAAAATAGGACATATTTATATTGGAATAAACTCCTACAGAAGGACGCGATAATCACAAGTCTTCAAATATTTCAACTTCAACTCTCTTATGTTGACCTTTTTGGATATATTTCTTGAATAACCATCTTGAAATTTAATAGTCTCTAGTACTTATAGATTTTTTATTCTGAATGTGTCGTCACATAAGAAACACATGGAACTTTCCCTTTATTTTCACTAATACAAACAGGATATAATTCTTTTCTATCATTCCAATCCACTAAGTCAAAAAAAGACCATAAATTATCTTTAGACTTTCTCTTTACATTTAGATGAATTTAAATAAACATTTCACATTTATTATTTTCAATGTTCATTACATCTAAAAAATGACCCAACAAATTTGTTGACCAATTAGGCAGCTCAAGAAGATACTCCTCTTCTTCTAATTGTAACAAGTTTTATTGGAAACATTATCCCTCTTTCTAAATTTAATTTGACCCTTAATGAATGAAAAATTGAAATATTTCAATTCATTAAGCACATTAGTTCCAGAAATATGCTGAGGTGTATCGTTGGTCTCCACGGTTTTGTCGAATCTTCGACGATTATTTCTATATGGATGGTCTATCAAAAATAAACTTTGATATCCCATAAAACTAATACGATGACGATATTTCACTCTTCTAGATCACACATTCTTCATAAAAATATAACATGATAGTTTTCCCTTCATGCTCTATCCAGACATCAATGCATAAGTAGGAAAATCATTGATCATCCATAAAATCACAACACAAATATGAAATATGTCTTTTGAACCCGCATCATAAGTGCATACACCCAGATCCCAAATAAGTTTCAACTCTTTTATTAAAGGATTCATGTATACATATATATCATTACTAGGATTAGAAGGTAAAGATATGAGTATACTCATTAAAGTGAATGTTTTTTCATACACAACTAAGGGGTAAGGTTCTAAATGTGTATGAAAACTGGCCATATGTTATGCAATGTATTACTCTTCCCCAATGGATTAAAACCATCACATGAAAGACCTAACCTCGCATTACACAAGTCAATAGAAAAATAAAGATATAGAGCATCAAATATCTACCTTGTAAATACATCAGTAGGGTGAACAAAATCATCATTATTCTTCTTTCTCTAGGTATCTTGCCATCACATTTTATTGATATTTCATCAGACATAAAAAAGATTTTGGAGTCTAGGGATCAATGGAAAGATCCAAAATACTGTTTTTGGCATAGAGGATGGTGTGCCATCATCTTTTGAGTTCCACTGGGATGTGCCACAAATTTAAAAATAATTTTATGCAGTAGTTTCCTTCTAAAATAAGCTGTAATAGTTTGGGAAAACATAAATTTTTTAAAAAATACAAGTTCCTAATCTAAATGTCTTGACATATATTGGTTTAAGGTACTATTTGTATTACATATAAGTAATTCATTCAAGAAGGCATGAAGGAAACCGAAGGCAGTAATAGAAATCCCATACATGGTTTTCCAAGAAAAAAAATTAGATCAATAATTCTACCTTTTTCATTTTACCACATTACCGATGTACTGGAGTCATGGCTATATCATTACTATTTTTCAAACTGTTAACATCACCATTTTCATTAGATGCATCATGTGTTCTCATATCAGATTTTTCTTAGGTCAAATCCCTTACTTATCATGATGATGAACAAATGAAAATCAATCCTATATTAAATTCTCCAATCCAATCCTCTCATTTGGATCATCAAAATTTTGAGATTGCATTTTCTCCCCATTTTGGTACCACACAATGTTGTTTTTTTAAACCATATTTTGTTATACGGTAGGTAAATTCTTCTTCTCTCAACCAATGTATTCCAACACAATTATAACATGGGCAGTGTTTGTGATCACTATCAAAAGTATTGTCAAATGAAAAATCTATAATCCTCTCTAAATTGTTTTGAAACCCCCTTGAGATATGACCGGTTTCATACATCCATCTTCTATCCATTCTGTAAAATATTTTTAGAAGCCATTTCGTTAAATCAATTCAATAATATTGAAGTTTAATAGAAAATAAATTTATGTAAATGAGAATTGTTCACTTTATATAAATCCACAACTCACACACTACTCTATATGAGAATAATAATATGAAATACAAAAAACTACTATATATTATGAAAAATATTATAAATATACAACCATGATACTATATTAAATTATAAATATGATACCTTGATATTTTTTGGGTTTGGTTATTTTATTTCGATTGGGTTGGTTCATGCATATTAGGGTTTTATTAAATATTGTTTGACTTAGTTTATTTTTATCATTACTATAGAATTTATTTTAGTTTGGTTCAATTTAGTTCCCTTATTTTTATTTTAGTTCATTTTGAAGCAGTTTAGTGTTTTTTGGGTCTACTCAAGTCTACTTTGACCAAATCCAGTCATTTTAATTCAATTTAGTTTGTTTGGTCAATTTAGTCTAGTTATGATATTGATAAGATTTGATAGTTTGATTGGGTTTTAGTGTAAAGGGTTTATAGGTTCAATTCATTTATTTTCAAGACTAGTAGCTCAGTTTGGTACAATTTAGTTTACATAGGGTCTCATTAATTCATTTAAATTCACTTTATTTAATGGGACATAATATAGGAGTAAATTGGGTGATTATGTGAAACATAGTGTATGTTATGTAGAATTATTGTATAAAGACCATATTTGTGGATGAAGTTCTTATATCCTAGCTAAGAAACATCCTCTGTTTGTAACACCCCGAGAGTATATGAGATATATTATTTTGATGTCTTCTATTATACACTACACCAAGATTAGCTTGTACTATACGCAACACCATATTATCTTGCAGTATACGCAACACTATTCTTGTCTCGTGTAACTCACAATTTCAAGTTCGTTTTGTGGAAATTATTCTACACAACATTATGTATAGATTATGTTTAATGTTTAAATGAAATAAGTTTTGATTATGTTATACGAAACACCAAACAGATATTTCACTACACGCAGCCTTAACTTGGATTTCATTACATGCAATAAAGACCTTCTTCGATAGCGCATGTAGTACGCAATACCAAGTTTCACTAAATGAGATATTATTATAATATTATTATGAACTAGCCATTATGAATAGTAATACCCAATTTTTGAAATTTTATAAATTTTATCTTCCAAAATGGACTTCATTTTTAGATTTTGAATATCGAAATTAGCCTAGGGTGAATTTTTGGTATTTTTCTGAAAACTTTCAATTTTTGATGAATAGTGAAAACACTGGGTTACTATTTAAAAACCGACTTTTTATTTAAATAATTATTTGTTTTATTTAAATTTATTTTAGGTAAAAATTGATACATAATACCTATATAAGTTCAATGTAATTCATTGGAGTCATTTTATAATAATTTTAGATATATAAAAATTTTATTGAACTTTTCACCGTCTTTTACCCACCTCATAGGAGAATTTGCAAATTTACATAAAACATAATTTTACCGCTTCTGTGAGTGGAATTTCGAAAATACGAGAGACGCAGTTAATATCAAGGAGTCAAATGTGGTTCAACAAGATAAAAATAAGTTTTGGTGATTAATAACTTTTTACTTTTATTTACCACGGTTAAAAGTAAATAGGGTAATTAAGGGTAAAAATGATATTATTATTACCCTAACATATGTCCTAATTCCTTAAGAGGAAGCTTAAAGGAGGTACGTCAAAGAAGAGATAATCTCTTCTTCTGATTCTCTCATGTTTCTTTCTTCTTCTACTTCTTCTTCTTTAGTTGTCTCATTATAAAGTAATAACATCAGTATTACTTATATACTGATATGTTATTATAAATATGAAACAACCCTATTTCACCTTCTATCCATCCTACAGAAAACGAAATCACCGTGCATGCGTACGTACGGAATACTGTCTCCACGCCATGGTGTAATATGTTTTCGACCACCACCTTACTTGGATGGGTATAATGGTGTCAATAAATAACTATATATGATTATTGTAAAGTGATATTGATTCTGAAATATTATACATACACTTCAATACAATTCCACGATCATGGGAATGATATCATTGCTCGTTCATACGTACGGACTACCGTCTCCATGACGCGACAAGATTCATTCTCCATGTTAACCATTAATGAATGATTATAAAGTATATATAATGAATAATAATTAAATATATGAAATAATAATGATAATGGATTTATTTATTTATATATTTATGTCATCTACTTAATTCTATTCAATTCAATAAGGAAACGAAAACATCGTTCATGCATACGTATGACCTACCGTCTCCATGAATGGTGTATTTCATTCCATTTATCGATCTATCATATATATATGAATATTCTGAATATATATTATATTTAAATCATGATTTACATTCTAGAGTTACTTAATTCAGGATATAAGTAATAATATCAAGAACAACAAGTCAAAAAACGTACAATAAATGAAACAATTTTACCCAAATCGCTGCTTTTACATCGAATTTACAAAAGAACGGGTAATATAAAGTCATAAGTAAACTATATATGATATCATAACAATGAATATGATTCTGTAATAATTCAATGACATTATTTAAATCATTATACAGGAGGTTCAGATACATACGAATCGTATCAGACATAAGGTAAGGGATAACTATTCCAATCTCGCTCTTATCCGAGATTGTTTATTCGTAAGTATTTACTGGGGTTTCTGTTATCATCCATGTCCCTGTTTTCTAAAAACGTTTTCATGTATGTTTAATAGCCTTTTAACCCATTTTTGAATTTTACCACATGTTAGGAAAGGAATCTTACTTTTGTTTACCACATGAGGAACTTTTTGACTTTTCCGACAAAAGTACGAGGAGAATGTTATTTTTAACTTATACGGCGTGAACGGATTTTTACGGTTTCATAACGCCTCATTTTCATGAAGCTTCCTCTACAGGATTGCATGATTATTTTCAACAAAACCCTTTTATTTTAAAATTACATGGCATTTTGTGAAAAGAAAATTATTTTGAAGAAGAAGGGATATTTTCCTCAAGAATTCATTTCAAGTGTTTTATCAAAACTATTTTCCATCTAAAATGACATTATTTAATATGTTTATGTTTAAAGTATAATGTCTCCATTATTTACATGGTTTTATTATTCTTATGATGAAATGATATCCATTTTTTATATGGATTATGTTATGATGGCATGATGTTTAAGAATCCCGTTCTATTACATGGGTTATGCTATGATGTGTGCTTTATAATTTTGTGGCACACAAAAGAATGATTTCATAATGAGATGGGTGGGACCTATATCTCCCTCCAATGAATTGGGTAATGATTTATATCTCATGAGATAGACATGGCTGGAATGGTTAGTTAATCCGGTTCATTGTTACAGGACTGAAACGAGGAGTGAACTCGATTCAGAAAGGGACTTTGTCCACTAAGATGGTTATGACAGTAATGATCTGGCTACTATGGAAATCATAACATGTGATTAATCGTTTCCACAATTACATTATTTATTACCATGCTATTTTATCATGATTGATGATCCATTATGATATATTCCTTACATACTTCCAAGATATATGTCTTTGCTTAAGATTTTGATGTTCAAATTTTATGTTCAAGTTTTTGCATTCAAATGTTTATGGATTGTTTTATGTTCTCTATGTTTACCCTTACTAATCATTTGAACTCACCATTTTTATGTTTTCTTTTCCCCAAGATATAAAGAAAGGTTTTAGGTAAGAAAACCAAAAGGGGAAGATCTTTATGGGAGATGTTGAAGATCTTTCACCATGATTAGAAGATTACGTTCCGAGTTTCCAAAGACACTAACCTAATACGATCTTTAGGTGTATGTTTTAGTCATGTATTAAGTATTCTTCAAAATTAATGTAATGTCCATGTACGTCAATATTTGGGTCTCTACAGTTGGTATCAGAGCGAATGTTTAGTTAACCTTTGGAAACCAGGATGCGAGAACTTTAGTGAGATCCCTAGAGATATTTTTAAGGTATGTCTAGGGATGTCTCTAAGGTTAAGTATACGTATAGGTTATAGTCCTAGAATTACGGTAATGATATTAGAATTAAACCTAAGGTGTTTTATATCGAAGGTACTCCCCCTTAATTATGTTGTTTTCCTAGTGTGATATTTTCCACTCACACTATTATTTTTGGGTTTTAGAAAATGGATGGAAACAAGAAGATTCATGATAATGGAGGATATGATGGAAAATGGAATCATATTCTTCACGAGAAACCAAATTAAATTGGATCTGGAAGTCCAAACAACATTATTATTCCTAATCAGAAATCTCATAATATGATCAATAATCTCAACTTTGGTAAGTTTCCCGACTCAACTAATTAGAGAAAGATAGAGTTTCATGATGATCATAGAGGAAAGAAAGTTCAATTTCTCTCATGTAAATCATGTGGGAAGAGGCATCAAAGAGAATGTTTCAAAGGAACTAGAAGATGCTTTGGGTGTGGAAAAGAAGGACACAAAGCCAGTAATTTTAAAGGAAAAGGTTTAGTTAACACCATGGACAAGGATAATGGTATTAATAAGAAATCAACAATGGTTAAATGTTTTAAATGTGGAATGTATGGGCATTATACAAACCAATGCCCTAAGGGAAAATCTCATGAATAGAATCAGCATGGCCATATGGGTAGTATTTATGTTGATGATGATGAAGATACTAAAAATAATATATGAGATGAAAGAAATGAAGAAGCTCAGTCAGTGGTTTAAGAAGGTCATGGAATGATTTATGTTTATCAAGAGTTATGTTGTATAGTTAATCGTACTATGGAATAAAGACACATCTAATGATTGTTACACTATTGTTTTTATTAAAGTATTTGAAAGTATATGTTGAATGGTATTGGTAACCATGAAAGGTTATTCAGATATTTTTGGTAAGAAGATGATATGTGCATAATGAATGGATAAGGAGAAAATAATATGTTTGATAGTATTCATGAGCTCATGATTGATATAAGGACTAAGTGATATCATTGTTTGAGTATATAGATATTTTGGGATTTTAATAAGTGGAATGAGTTAACTTTTGACAGAACTCATGTTTTCCCAAAGGTTCTATAGTAAATGTTTCAAAAGAATACATGATTAAGGTATTCACATGTTTAGAATGTGACCAACAAGATATATCGTATGATATATGGGGGATAAATGATGGTATTCACGTGCTTGTTATGTGACCTTTCAAGTAATCAATTTCTATATACTATGTGATTGGACATATGTATTTTGGATTAGCCTAAAGATTGAAATGGATTATTTTGAACATCATATAGTATTATTTAAGGATAGAACTTTTTTTTCGATATTATTTTTGGAATGTTATAATAGTATAGTTTTAGAAAAAGGACAACCTGTAGGACGGGCGACAACCCGTCGTGTCAGACAAGGATGTGGGAATCGAACCCACAAACGAAGTGCGACATGCCTTTATCACCTATCACTGGCCTACAGGAAGTCCTTGGTACGTAGAAACTAGTTTTATTTTATTAAGCGCTATGATAGATGAAGTATAAGTCCATTTTAGCAACCATATACGATTAATCTCAGCATAGATGGACTTATGTATATTTAATAAACTGTGATAAAATTTTTGCAATAGAAACAGATGGAATGACCTATCATTCTATCACATGATCTACTAACACTTCACGAATGAAAAATTAAACATCATTTATTTAAGAGATATAGTGGAAATTTTTTAAGGCATGAACAACGATGAGATTGTACCAAAATCAAGTAAATATTTCTTTTAATTCAACAATTCTTCAACATTAGGGAAATGATTTTGAAAACCAAAATTATTTTCCTAGTGCTCTTATATCTAATGAATCATATGGTACCTTAGATCAGAACAATTTTATGGATTTGTGACTGTTGGATTTTTTCATAGCCATGTTCTCTACCACTCTCCATCAAAACTTGACTGCTAGATTTCTCTTCCATATCCATTTATGCACCTATGATCTCTTATGTGGGAACCCAAGTGACGAGTTACTTTGGGTAACTGTTTTTTTCTGACGTTCATTTTTTAAAAGTAAGTTTTAGTTTTCCTTTTTACGATGTGGTTTTCTATGAAAGAAACTTTCAAGTAGAAAACCATTTATAACCCTGATGAATTTCGTGGGCGAAATTCATTTTAAGGGGGGTAGAATGTAACACCCCAGGATTGTATGAGATATATTATTTTGATGTATTATATTATACACTACACCAAGATTATCTTGTACTATACGCAACACCGTATTATCTTGTAGTATACGCAACACTATTCTTGACTCGTGTTACAAACAATTTCAAGTTCATTTTGTGGAAATTATTCTACACAAGATTATGTATATATTTTGTTTAGTGTTTAAATGAAATAAGTTTTGATTATGTTATACAAAACACTAAATAGAGATTTCACTACAGGCAGCCTTGACTTGGCTTGCATTACACATAATCAAGACCTTCTTCGATAGCGTGTGTAGTACGCAATACCAAGTTTCACTAAATGAGATATTATTATAATATTATTATGAACTAGCCGTTATGAATAGTAATTACCACTTTTTTAAATTTTATAAATTTTATCTTTGAAAATGGAATTCATTTTTAGATTCAGAATATTAAAATTAGCCTAGGGTGAATTTTTGGTATTTTTCTGAAAACATTCAATTTTTGATGAATAGTGAAAACAATAGGTTAATATTTAAAAACCGATTTTTTTTAAATAATTATTTATTTTATTTAAATTTATTTTAGGTCAAAATTGATACATAATACCTATATAAGTTCAATTTAATTCATTAGAGTCATTTTATAATAATTTTAGATATATAAAAATTTTATTGAACTTTTCACCGTCTTTTACCCAGCTCCTAGAAGAATTTGAAAAATTATATAAAACTTAATTTTACCGCTTCTGTGAGTGGA
Organism: Viscum album; assembly: GCA_963277665.1. Classification (NCBI taxonomy): domain Eukaryota; kingdom Viridiplantae; phylum Streptophyta; class Magnoliopsida; order Santalales; family Viscaceae; genus Viscum; species Viscum album. Next base: position 326,360,148 of record OY728127.1, read on the forward strand.
ATTTAGAAAATCTGAGAGACACGGTTAATATCAAGGAGTATAATGTGGTTCAATAAGATAAAAATAATTTTTGGTGAATAGTAACTTTTTACTTTTATTTACCACGGTTACAAGTAAATAGGGTAATTAAGGGAAAAAATGATATTATTATTACCCTAAATAATTTACTAATTCTATTGGATAATTATAATTCGACCAAAAACAACCTTAGGAATATAATATTATCATTTATGTCCACTTGGATTAGATTAGGACATTTATTATTATTTTATTTAAAAAAGAGTTAAAATAGTTAAAATCAAGGTCTAATAAGTAAAACATTTATAATATAGGGTTATACATAAGATAAATTAGACTATAAATATTAATTATAAAGATAAAAATATTTCATACCTAATTGTATTTTATTTATAATTTTTAAACATTAAATAATTTATGTTATTTATGACACAATGGTGATACAATAATTACCTAAATAATGAAATATTAAAATAATGGATATTATAAATACCCAAATAAATATAATTTGAGACTTTTTATGAATTCCTATAATTTTATAGGTTTATATGACATGTTAGTATTTATTTAATTAATGTTTTTAGAACTAATCATACTATAATGATTTTCAAAAAAATCAATTACCAAATAGTGTCAAAATTGACATAGAATAGTTTTTAAAAACAATATTATATTATTAATTGTTATTATATTCCTAAAAATCTAAGGTTTCCTAAATGACTTAGATAAGGTTATATATATTAATAATGAACCACTTTGGGTTCTTTTGTCTGGTTATAGTAAGTTTATTAACCATATAGTGTAAAAAACAAGAAGACACGGTAAAAGTTAAATTATTTAACTTAGATATAAATCTAAAAGATAAGGTTACAATAGTAACCTAACTTGTCTAAAACCTATTGGGTGAGAGTATATCGACCCATCCCCACTTTTTCTTCGAATTAAATCAATTTGGAGCTATTATAAACCGAATATGAAATTCTTATAAAATAATATTTTAAGTTTTCCAAAGGTGCCCCTCTCCTCCCTTATAAAAAGGGAACCCCTTCCCTCTTCTCTTCACACCCTTTTGAGCCTTGAAGCTCAGAAAACCTCTGACCATTTATCTTCTATACTTCCCTAGCAAAATTCTGGAGGTAATGGTTTTCTCAAAAGACCAACTCTACTTCATTAATAGGAAGCTTAAAGGAGGTGCGTCGAAGAAGAGGTAATCTCTTCTTCCGATTCTCTCATGTTTATTTCTTATTATACTTATTCTTATTTAGTTTTATCATTATAAAGTAATAACATAAGTATTACTTATATAATTATATGTTATTATAAATATGAAACAACCCTATTTCACCTTCTATCCATCCTACGGAAAACGAAATCATCGCGCGTGCGTACGTACGAAATTCCGTCTCCACGCCGTGGTGTAATCTATTTTCGACCACCACATTACTTCTATGGGTATAATGGTGTAAATAAATAACTATATATGATTATTTTAAATTGATATTTATTATGAAATATTGTACATACACTTCAATACAATTCCACTATCATGGGAATGATATCATCGCTCGTGCGTACGTACGGACTACCGTCTCCACGACGCGATGAGATTCATTCTCCATGTTAACCATTCATGAATGATTATAAAGTATATATAATGAATAATAATTAAATATATGACATAATAATGATACTGGATTTATGGATATATATATTTATGTCATCTACTTAATTCCATTCAATTCAATAAGGAAACAAAAATAGCGTTCATGCGTACGTACGACCTACCGTCTCCATGAACGGTGTATTTCATTCAATTTATCGATCTATCATATATATATGTATATGGTGAATATATATTATATATAAATCATGTTTTACATTCTTGAATTAATCAAATCAGGATATAAGAAATAATATCAAGAGAAACAAGTCAAAAAGCCTATAATAAATGAAACAATTTTACCCAAATCGCTGCTTTTACATCGAATTTATGAAAGAACGGGTAATATAAATTCATAAGTAAACTATATATGATATCATAACAATAAATATGATTCTTTAATAAGTCAATTAACTTATTTAAATCATTATACAATAGGTTTGGATACATACAAAGCACATAAGACATAAGGTAAGGGATAACTATTCCAATCTCGCTCTTATCTGAGATTGTCTATTCGTAAGTATTTACTGGGGTTTTTGTTATCACCCATTTCCATGTTTTCTAAAAATGTTTTCATGTATGTTTAATGGAATTTTAACCCATTTTTTAATTTTACCACATGTTATGAAAGGAATCTTATTTTTTTTACCACATGAGGATCTTTTTTACTTTTCTGACAAAAGTACGAGGAGAATGTTATTTTTAACTTATACGGCGTGAACGGATTTTTACAGTTTTATAACGCCTCATTTTCATGAAGATTCCTCTACAAGATTGCATGATTATTTTCAGAAAAACCCTTTTCTTTTAAAATTGCATGGAATTTTGTGAAAAGAAAATTATTTTGAAGAAGAAAGGATATTTTCCTCAAGAATTCATTTCAAGTGTTTTATCAAAACTATTTTCCATCTAAAATGACATTATTTAATATGTTTATGTTTCAAGTATAATGTCTCCATTATTTTCTTGGTTTTATTCTTATTATGATGAAATGATATCCATTTTTTTATATGGATTATGTTATGATGGAATGATGTTTAAGAATCCCATTCTATTACATTGGTTATGCTATGATGTATGATTTATGATTTTGTGGAACACGAAAGAATGATTTCATTATGAGATGGGTGGGACCTACATCTCCATTCAATGAATTGGGTAGAGATTTATATGTCATGATATAGACATGGCTGTAATGTTAATTTAATCGGGTTTAGTGTTACAGGACTGAAACAAGGAGTGAACTCGATTCAGAAAGGGACTTTGTCCACTAAGATGGTCATCGCAGTAATGCCTTGGCTACTGTGGAAATTAGAACATGTGATTAATCGTTTCCACAATTACATGCTTTATTACCATGCTATTTTATCACGATTGATGATCCATTATGATATATGCCTTACGTACTTCCAAGATTTATGTCTTTGCTTAAGATTTTGATGTTCGGATTTTATGTTCAAGTTTTTGCATTCAAATGTTTATGGATTGTTTTATGTTCTCTATGTTTACCCTTACTGAGCATTTGAGCTCACCCTTTTTATGTTTTCTTTTCCCCAGGATATAAAGAAAGGTTTTAGGTAAGAAAACCAAAAGGGGAAGATCTTTATGGGAGATGTTGAAGATCTTTCACCCTGATTAGAAGATTACGTTCCGAGTTTCCAAAGACACTAAACTAATATGATATTTGGGCGTATATTTTTGTCATGTATTAAGTATTACTAAAAAATTAATGTAATTTCCATGTACGACAAGCTTTGGGTCTCTACACTGTTATCACTATATTTTCTCTAACTCATATTTTAATAAAACCCATAATGTAATAAAATTTATAAAAAAAATATTATCATGATGTATCAAGTATAATAGATCCAAAAAATTAAAACTTTATTCAAATAATAATATAGCATGTATATATCATTAAATAATTTCTCAATCATTACTGCAACACTCCACAACATCTTCCACCAACTGCTACAACCATATTATGATAACTCATGTCATATTTTATACTTATATCCTTTTAGATTATTTTTTATATATGATCCATGTTTATTTGGGTTTGTTTCTCTTGGTTTCAAAATGAATGGTTGTAAATACTTTTCACTCTATTTCAAAAGTGAAGTTTCTATAGTTGATATTTTTATATTTGGGATTAGAATTTTATGTGTTTATATAAGATCGTTTGAATCCAAATGATTTTAAAAACCTTGGGTTATCTTGTTCTTTATTATACTTTAGACACAATTCACACATCAAATGCACTTATTGGTTAATAAAGATAGAATTTATGAACAGTACATTTATATACCTCTCAAGGTGATATATGACCAAATTTTTGGATAAAAACCATCTATGTTTTCTAATTCCAGTTATAGGCACCCCCTTGAATTAACATAATTACATGACACTAGTAGAATAAAGATTTATCAGAACTCACTTATATTTCATTTTTATATGGAGTCTCACTTACACATACTTGAACTCGTATGTTATACTAACTTAATTTCTTATCACAAAAATACACTTCACCTATATTACCATCATACCCAAAATAAAAATGAATATAATTTTAGAAAAAATTCAAGGTACCATCTACCCTATATAATATAGAGAAAACCTAGTGATTATAAGGGGGGGGGGATCTCCATCGATATCCTAGAAAAATAAGAGGAGATTAAACTCGAAAAATATTTGTCATTTCTGATAATAAAATAAAGATAACATGAGAAACTATAACAAATTGGATACTGAAGGTAAGAATTATAACTAAGAGAATAAATCTATAGATGTATTAATATGAAAATTGATTCAGGGGAGGTATAAAAAAAATAAGAATAAGGGTAGAATGATACTTGTGTGACTTCTATATTTGACAAGACAAAAAGAGAGTATGAGGATGGGGTATTTCTTTAAATAAAATTTGTTCTTTTAAATATTTTTTTAAAAAATTATCATTAGGGTACCATATACGTAATAAACCTACACTAGTTACCTTATGGTATACTTGGGAAAACCCCTCCCCTAGACCCCTCACTGTGTTCCCAGTGACCCAATGACTATTTTATTTTTCCATATACACACGACATGGAATATATCCTTTCCTACACATCAAAATAACTTATGAGATAGAAAAAATATTATAAAACCCCATCCAAATAAATCAGCAAGCATCAAAATTATTGAACAAAACACACAAAAACAATATCTTTAAATCAATAAAAATGAAAAAATGAAAAATAAATTGAGGCAGAACATACCTATTTGAAATGGAATAATAAAAAATAACTTGAATTTGTATTCCAAGTTGGGAGGAATGGTTCACACTCTTGGTAGAAGAGGGGATCTATATATTAGTGAAAATCAAAACCGAAAACGAAAAATAAATCGAGGTAGAACATTATAACTAATTTAGAACTTACAAATTTGAAGTGGAATAAAAAATAGCCTGAATTAAGGACTGATCACCAATTGGGGAGAAAGGTTCATAGGCTAGGAAGAGGGGAGCTCTAGTTTTGGGAAACATGCAGGAAAAATGATTCTGGAGGGGTAATGTAAAGACCTGAAAATTCCATGTATTTTTCTTAAATTATTTGGTATTAATATGAGTCTTTAAAAATTGATAGAACATGATTCCATGGCCTAGTGTTCTCAGAATGAATTTTTGATTTTTTTAAAGGTACGTTCTGTAAATGCACGGATTCCATTTTCTATTTGTTGAACCGGTGCTCGGATTAAAAATACAAGGGCACCATTGAGTTCACAGCACTGAGATTCACTTAAGGGAAGATTCACTTCAACCATAGTAGGTCAAGAGAAAAATTTAGTTTTTGTAATTTTTAAAGAAAAGTTAAATAACATGAAATTTTTATTTTATTTTCTTTTTCTCCAATGGATGAGCGATGGTGATGGGACCAGTGACTTGTCAATCCAATTAATGGCTTGACTCATCAACTGCCTAACTACACCGTTGTGAATTAAAAGATGTTAATTAATTAATTTAATGAACATCATTAATTTTTCAAAATGTTACTCACCTTTAACCCTTTTATTTAAATAGAGCTTGAGGTGGGGTTTTTCCATGGCTTCTTCAAGTGAGGAAACTCTGGCAGAGTTCTGTGGAAACATCAACAAGTGGAGGATGAAAGCTCTGGTGACAATGATCTAGGATCGTATAATGATGAAGACTCCATCCAATGTGGACACTCCTACAACCATAACCGCAACTGTAACACCCCATGATTTCATAGTACATTATCCCTTTAATGTAATAAAGTAGCTTGCTATGTACACAACTTTGAGTTCTAACACACCACGACTAATCAAAATAGCCATTATTAAAATTAATACCCACTTTTTAAAATTATATAAACTTTATTTTTCAAAATGGACTTCATTTTTTGGATTTGGAATTCAAAATTAACTTTGGGTAAATTTTTGGTATTTTTCTGATAACTTTCAGATTTTGATGAATAGTGAAAAATACTAAATTTTAATTAAAAACAACTTTTTAATCAAAATAATTTATAGTGTTAAATTATAAAGTTGAGTTGTTTTAAAGTATAATTAGATTATATATTTACCATTTAATATACTATAGGTCATTGGAAGTAATTTAACACTTAAATAGTTCATAAACATATGTCAATCTTTGGATAGTTTTTACTTCTTAAAAACTCGATTTTTGGTGTTGATAACGGGAATTGATTTTAAATTAATTTCTGCTACATCTGTATTTTGAATTTGGAAAAACGGTTTTAATATTTATAATAAGGAATTTTAAATTTTGTAAATAGATAACTTTTATTTTTATACATTATAAATAAATACTTCGGTAAATAATTTATTTACCATGGTTAAAAGGTAAATCCAGTAAATAAGGATAAAAAAAATATTATAATAATGTGAAATTACCCTAAAATGTGTCCTAACCCAATTGGCTGATACATGTCTAACCATGGGCATCCTTGTGTCGACTTTAGAACCCCATGGATCCACATGGGAGCGATAACGACATTTTATATTAAATAATATAAAGTAAAGACAAAAATAACAAAAGCAAGTATATTTTAGTAAAAAAATTATATGAGGCTATATAATTTATCTATTCGACTGTAAATATTCATTAGAAATATAAAAATATTTTTTAAATAATGATATTTTATTTATAATTTTTAGACATAAAATAAATATATTTATATATGACACAACAATGATGAATTATTTTCTTTATTAATAAAAGAATCAAATAAATGATATTATAAATAGTAAAATAAATATAATTTGAATGTTTTGATGCCATCCACTAATTTTATAGGTTAATATTACATTTTAGTACAGATTCAATGTATTGTTTTGAAGTAATAAATTTGTGTTGACTTTCACAAAAACCAAATACTAAATAGTGTCAAAATTGACATAAATGAGTTTTTAAAACAAATATTATATTATTAAATATTAAAATATTCCTAAAAATCTATTGTTTGAACAAAATACTTAAATAATAATATATATTTCATTAATGAACATCTTGTGGTTATCTTGGTAGTTTATAGTAATTTTATTAACCATACAAATTAAAAGTACAATGATACCTGGTAAATGTCAAACTATTTAACTAAGAGTTCCTCCTCCAATGGCCCGAAGGCCTTCATTATTTTATTGATATTGATATTCCACCTTTAAAGGGGTTAGGTGGAACCCTTAAAAGTCCTGTAGGAATAAGTATTAAATGGATCTTAGTCCTTAGAGAAATTCATTTCCCATAGGCTTCAGTCATTACATACAACCCAGACTAACTACTTGAAACTACTCCTCCCCAGCATCTTCATCGTGAAATCAGCTCTCCAACTTCACATGGCTGTTTAGCTAGGAATTCCCATGCATGAACAGGATTGTCCTGATGGTAGGTTCCATACCCTTTCATTCTTGCAATCCGTTTAGCTTCTGCTGTGGTGAAATCTCCTTGCTCATCCTCCTTGCAGAGCTTGTTCCTCGTAGGTTGTCAGGTTTTCATCTGCACTTAAGGTTGCCCGAAGGCCTTGAGGTGGCCCTATGGCCTTACTGACCTGAATTAGTGGGTGGCCCGAAGGCCTTAAATGACTCAGGGACTAAATCGGTGGCCCGAAGGCCCAAACAGGGGCATATTCCCGACTACTAAAGTGCCAAACAGTTCCTGCTATAGTACTACACAGTTCCCGCTACAGTGATGCTAAAAGATAATGTTAATCTGGTGACCTAAACCTATCTAAAACCTATTGGTCAAGACATTTTAGACCCATACCAACCTTTTTATCTAAATATATCTTTTTGGATCCATTATAAACCAAAAATTATTTTATTATGAAAATATATTTCAAGCTTTTCCTAAAGTGACCCTCACCTCTCTTATAAAGTGCACTTCCCCTTCTCTCAAAATCACAACTAAAAATCCATTTGGCTCGGCCAAAACCTACCCAAATATCCTTCCAACTACACTCAATTAATCCTAGAGGCCTTCCTCTGATAATAAATACAACCTAAGGAGCCCTTTTGATCAAATCAAAAGGAACCACCCAGAGAAGAGGTAATTAGTTCACCACCTCTTTCACATTCTTTTCTTCTTCCACTTACTATTTATTTGTTATTTGCATACCAAAATAATAAATCAACTACCTTTTTCATAATATGATGTTATTAAAAATATTTTACACCCATTTTCATTATTCTATCCATCATATGAATGATAAAGTCCCCATACGTGCGTATGTGCGGTTTACCGTCTCCACGTCGTGGTGTAATTTGTTATTCAAACACTTCATTATTTGGATGGGTGTAATAATGAGTATAACTGATGTAAATAATAAATATAACATGTTAATGATTTTTTATATATTATATACCATCTAATTACATACAATTTTACCATCAATAGAATGATATTGTCGCTCGTGTGTATTTACGGATTACCATCTCCATTAACGCGATGAGATTCATTCCCCGTCGTAATCATTAAAGAATAAATTTAATTTTATGATTAAAAAAATAATTTTTAAGATCTTAATATCATTATGGATATGAATCAAATACATATTATCCATAACAAACACGACTTACTTAACAAAACATATAAAGGAAAACGAATCAGTTAACACCTGAAACAAGGATACTGCTGAAATATTATTAACAAAGAAATATTAGTAGATCATATATGATATCAAATCTATGTATGTGGTTATTTTATGATTTATTAACAATTATTTAACTATTATAAAGGAGTTTAACGTACCCTCAACTATGTAAAAGTACACGGTAAGGGTTGATTCCCCTATCTCTTCATTTTCCAAGGATGTTTATACATGAGTATCTACTGGGACCTCTTTATAATCCACATCCATGTTTCTTAAAAATGTGTTTCAATAATTTTATAATATTTACTAGAATATGATTTAAATTCATTTATACCCTTGTTTGAATTTTGATAAAATGTTTATAATGGAATCTTTCTATTGTTTTTCAAACAAGGTACTTTACGACCTTTTCGACAAAATTAAGGAAAGAATGTTTTTTAAGTTATACGGAGGGTGTGGATATTTTCTGTTGTCATAACACCTTCAAAGATTCCCTTAAAATATTATAATAATATTTTTAAAATTAATGTTTTATTTTATAATTATGTGACTTTTAAATTATTTAAAAATATAAAGAGATATTTATATCAAATAGTTTTGATTTCATCTATTTCAACATCCTTTGATAGATTTTACACTTTTTTGAAGTTGATTTGTTATGATAAAATCTTCCATATTGTATTAAGGGTTTTGTGTTATGTTTGACTGTGTATGTGTTATTTTTATACCATTCATGGTTTATGGTTAAAGTATTAACATATCGTATGATAGTTTTATTACGAATGTTTATGTTAGGTTGCAATATTTTCATATGAGGAATGAATTGGACTTAGTAAGTGAGGGGTGAAGCCTTATATAGATCCTCGATGCATCTCTAGATCTCATGAGACAAACTAGTGTCTTGGAAAAAGGCCTTGACATAATCTTATTTGTAGTCTTGGCATGAGGCCTTGACTATGTGGTTATGAAGTCTGGCATTATGCATTCCATCATTATGAAATTGGCTATTGATATGACATGTGATTATTCGACTAGTAGAATATTCATGTGAACAAGTAAATGGAATTATTTGATTTTTATTTTCCAAATTATGCTAAATTTTATGTTTAAAAGGATTATGTTTTAGTCTTATACATTGTCTAAAATGTTTATGCTTATTTATTAAAGTTTCCACTATATTGTCTTCTTTACCGATCATCTGAGATCACCCCTTTATATGTTTTATTTTCCCAGGATGTGAAGAAGTATTTTATGGTTGACCTACATGGACAAACTAAGGGATATAAATGTGTTGAAAGGGGAAAACTGTTTTTTGTTGTTTTAATCTCATGATTTAATGTAAAACTTATGTTTGTATCTAGTACTTCTAAGGGTACTAAACTGATCGGTCTTTCAGGTCTTGATCCCTTGTGATCAAGACAATGTTATATAGTAATGAACTGACTCTGGGTCACTAGGGTCGGTACATTACAGTTGGTATCAGTGGAATTTTAGTACAAACCTTGGAAACTAGATTTAGAAAAACTCTGATTAGAGAACATTACCCTAAGATAGACTATGAAGGTCAGTATAGAAGAACTTCCTAGAATTTTGGTAATGTAGAGATTTTGTGAATTTTCCAAGAAATACATCCCTATCTGGATACAATCATATTGAGGCGGCTCTAGAACCGATGTACTTGGGAGTGAAAACTCCGAGAAGGAGTTTCGAGCTTGACCAAGGGTATCCTAGTACACAACAATGGGCCTTGCTCTACTCTTGGTTATGAAACTCCTTGGGGATGTGCTTTAGGATAATTCACATTTTCATTACAAACCATTATGAAGGATTTATGAGTAAATGTGTCAAAAAATAAACCATTTTTATGTTTATGATACTATATGTGTGAAAATATTCAATTAATGTTGACAATTTATCTACTTTTTTGGATTATACATTATGATATGGTCTAAGGTAGTGTATTTTGTCATTTAAAAATGGCGCCCAGTAGCAGGAATGCTAACTCCAGCAATACACATGATCCGAAGAGTAAGAAGGATCATATCATTCATGGTCTTAAGCCAACATTCAGAAGGGAAATAGTCTCCATTGTATTCTTATCATGTTAATAAATAATATCATGTGTTAATAAGATAAATAAAGAATTATCTAATTCCTATGGCTTTTAAGGGAAGAAAGAGAAGAAAAGTATGGTAGTGAGAAAGATGGATAAAGTGAAGAGGGGAAAGAAGGATTTTCCCATATGTGATAACTGTGGAATGAATCACCTTGGTAAATTCTTGAAAGTAATGGGAGTTTTTTATATGTGTCGATAAAAAGTACACCATGTTCATGATTTCAAGGGTTAGAAAAAGGTTTCAAATGTACAATGTTCCATCTGCAAATATTTGGGACACTACACGAATCAATGTCCCAATCATTAGAGTATATCCAAAATGATGTTATCGGATAATAATCAAGTTATGATACAACTGTAGATAAAGATGAATGATTAGTGTTTTTAAGATATTATTAATTAATTGTGTCATTTGAGTACAAGTTATAAGAATTATAATGTATATTAGGATTTTACTGGAGTATGTTTTCTTTAAGGGTTTGAGATTTGATAGTACCAAGTAATGTGACACAGTTTCAAGTTAATCATTTTGGAAAATTTATGGTGTGGGGAAATATAACATTAATTTGTTTCTGAAACTGAGATAATGACTTTGGAACAATATATAATTGAGTTGTATAAATTATATTGGATATTATTGACTACCTTGTAACTAATTAATTGTTTGTTTATAAAATCATTGTTCTAGTGTACAACGATTTTGGATTTAAGGAGTATATCTTATATTCTATAAGGAATAATGGAGCATAACCGTATTCAATAAGGTTTTATGGTAATTCTAGGTGTTACCTTTTTTAAGATAATACATGATGAATGTATTCACATGTTATTACATGAAAAAATAGATCTTTATTATGTTTAACTTCTTCATAAATTTTGAACTGCGAGTTTGGACAAAAGTATTTTGGATAAGTATACAGGTTGGTATGAATTAAGTTGGACATTGGATAATATTTTATAAGGTTAAAAAATTTCTTAAGATTATTTTTGGATTGTTATAAAAAGGAAAACCTGAAGTTTGAGTGACAACATGTCGCATCTGGAAAGGCCACGAGACTTTAACCCGCAACCGAAGGGCGGCAAGGGTGCATGACCTACCAGTGGCCTACATGATGTCCTGGTTCGTATAATTTAGTTTTTCTTAAATAGGATGTCAAATGAGTTATAAATTCATTAATTTTGGAACCATATACAATTAGGATAAATAAAATGTTTTTGAATTATATTATCTTTTGGAGTGAAAGATGAGTTTGTGGTAGGAATTAGTTGAAGGGTGAAAATGTACTTGTCAAGTATATTTTTTTCCTCTTATAAATTAATTAATAAACTTTAGGGATGAGATATTAAAACAAAAAATGTTTTATCTCTACTAGAATAATGATCTATAGCCACAGATCTATAGCCACATTTTTATAAACCCATGGATATAGCTTAATTTATACCCACACTTCAATTATAATCGTGGCTATATGGTTATTTGAAGCCACGATCCGTGGAACCAACTTCATTCCATCACAAGATTCTCTTATTCTCCCTGACCCTCTCCCCATTGCCCTCGCGACCTCTTCTCGTTGCGACCATCATCCACCCCCGCGACCTCTCCTCACTCAGTGCTCCTCCCATTACCCTCATGAGCTCTCCTCTCTACGACCCTCCTCCACCCTCACGAGCACTCCTCTCTGCGACCCTCCTCCACCAACGCTACCTCCCAATGCGGCCAACCCTCCGTGATCTCTCCTATCTACAACCCTCCCCCGACGCTGCCATCCAATACGGCCACTCCGACTCCATATGGACGCTGCTCCTAGGAGACCTCCGCACCTCCTCCTTCAGCGCGCCGACCAATCCAGCCTCGCGAAACCCTAACACAATTTCGACCAACCTCAGTTCAACATAGATTTTTATTCCATCCCGTCGACCTGTCCTCACGCATAGCAGCATCTGCATCATGATGTGTTTCTATAGGTACCCCCTTGATTGGGGCATCAATGGATGGGAAATAAAGGTATTCCAACTGATAGGTTCTTTAAACCCTTTGAGATCTTAGATCATATTTTAGAAAAAATATAAATATTAGATTTTTCTCCTCAGTTCAATACTACGATGAATGTGTTTCATATTTTAAAACTGAGGAGATGTATACTTGATCCTACTCATGTTATTCAGTTTGATAATTTTGAGTTGGAAGCTATTGGTTCTTATATGGAATGATCTGTTTTTATCATCAACTAATGTGAGAAGGTTTTATAAGGGATGCTCATATTGATAGTTAAAGAATAGCGATTGTTTTTATAGATTCATAATGAAACTTATAAACATGTATTTTTAATTCTTCCTCAATGTACAGAGTTTTTCTCTCAGGAATCTCATTAATGATTCTTGGTGAGGGGAAGCCTAGTGAAGAGAAATTTATAATAAATCTCATCATGATGAGTTATTAATTCCATTAATTTGAAGTGTGATATTATTAAAATGGATAAAGATGGAAGTTTAGGGGGGTTTAAGAAAGATCTAAGAAGGGTAAAAGGAATTTGGTGTTAAACAGTTAAGTTGTTTGGTGTAGGTTTAGAAATAAATACCTAGTTGTCTGATACCGAGTATTTAGCGGTGTCAGGTATAATCATCGGTAACTACTGGTGTAACCACCATATACCTAGTTCCTTATACTAGGCACCTAGTAAGACGCATATGAGTTTTTTTAAATAGGGATTAAAATAGTAATTTTATATTAGATAATTAACCCCTAAAAAACTCTTTATTGGGATTTCATTGTGATTCTCATTTTGTAACACCCGTGAGAGGCGATCCTTCATCGCTCTCCATCTCCCATTGAACCTACCTTTGATTCTTATCAAAATTCATCATTGAGTTTCTGAAAATCCCATAACATAATAGATCTAAAGTTGGGAATCCATTGTTTTCTGTATTTTACTACTCTTTATGTGAACTGAGAGTGAGTCCCTAAATTTCTCAATCGTCAAGGTTTTGAATTCTTTTTTTCCTTTCATCGTTCTTACACTGAATGGTAGGATGATGTTTTAATTCATGAACTTAAGGTAAGAAAATACTCTAAATTTAGATTTTTATTTCTTCCATATATAATGGGTTAAATCCTAGATTACATTTTTCCTTAGTTTTCTAAATATTATCAGGAGTTTCATATCCTCATCATGATGATGCTTGAGTTGTTCTATCATGTTCGAAACATCATAATGCTTAGTTAATCCTTGGTCCAAGCTTTTTTTTGAGTAAAATAAAATTAAAGGGGGATGATAAGATCACGAGGATGAACTTCTTGATAAATAAAAGAACCTAATGAGTTTTCCCAGAATAATGTAGAAGAAGTTGGGTCGATGCTTGAGTTATTAAGACTAAATTATTGAGATTGGAGCTATTTTTGTGAGTCGTTGATCTTAATGACTGAGACAAAGAGAACATGTGATGGAAGGCTAGGAATTAAATTAAGCATGAAATGAGAGATATTATAAGTCTCTTAAATATGGAAGTGAAGAATTCAGAGGATCCATATGCTAAACTCCAATGATCAATAGATCACAAAAGAACTAGAAATTCATTATTGAGAATATGGATGAAGAGATGATCTAGCAGTGATGCCAGGCTATGACTAAAAATAATTATTGTTTTGAAATTAAAATTTCATCAAAGCCAAAATGAGGAGATACTCTATACTTACTGATACTACATTTTGAAATAGCCAAGAAGATTAATAGGAAGTTGTTGTATAATGAGTATTTTGAGATGAAGAAATAATTGATCTCACTGGGAGACATAATTGGCCAAGAAGAGAATAAAAATAAAAAGAAAAGGGTATTTGTGGAAACATAGTAGAGATAAACATTAAAGAAATAAGAAAAAAAATCAAATGGGTTAAAATAGTTTCATGAGAAGATATAGTTGGTGTGCCAAGTTATACCTGATTTGTTTCAGATTATAGTATAGTGGTAATAGGTTTAAAAATATATTTTTCTACTTGAGGTAACAAAGATCTTGATAGTATAAAAAAAAAAAATTGGTGTCATGTGTTTGGTGTTCCAAGTGACCAGTGAGGGGAGTCAATAGTGTTGTAGAAGAGTTGGTTGAGTGAGTTGAGGATTTTGAATAATAAGAATCATGATCCACTACATACTATATAAAGTAATAATAAGAGTGTGTTGAGATCGTGATGATGAGTTACAACCTACCTAGTTTCTATGAATAAGATAAATAGAAGAAGAAAGATAAGAGGAAGATTTCCTTTGAGTTTGAGAAGCCAATGAATAAGTTTTTAATAATTGGTAAGTGAGAATAAAAATAGAGACCAAGTTTGAAGTGTTTCTTTATAATTAGTTGAAGACTTTGTTTGTGGAAGGAGATTATTTTTGTGATATAGTGAAATCTTGGATAGTATTTATGATCTACTCCAAAGATGGAAGGAATTTGAGATGATGAGCTAGTGTGATGCTAGTTTAGAGAATGTGGTATGCAGTATAATGGTTCGTTCACTTGTGTTATAGAACATCTTAGGTTTTTTTCAGGTATGGAAAATATTTTTGTTTATCGTTCTTATCATCTGATTGACCATTTATAGTTTTAGGGAATTTTGGATCTTTGAAAGAGATACAACATTGCTACTGTAGCGACTCATTATGTTAATGAGGGGTTCATTACCTAAATGCTCATGGATTTTGAAGACAAAGAGCCCCGAGTTAGGTAACCTCTATCTCAAGTATTCTTTAAACTTCTTCATTCATTTCAATGATTAAAATCAACATCTCCCACTTAATGTTTGGATTTTATTTTCTCACTCAAGAATGAGAGAATATGAATCCATACCATTTCAATGAAGCTTTTTAGAGCACCGTCTAGAATTCTGATTTACATGATTTTAATAGGTTATGGTAGCTTCTCAAGGTTTTATGCACCTTTCTCCCCCATAAGGAGAAACTGTAAATTATCTTCATCAATCTGGATCTCTTATATAGATATATTTTAGGATATACCATATTGAGAATTCACTAAAATGGATTACTTGAAGTAACATTCTAGATTTTATAACTTATAAAATTTCTTGAGTTCTCTTTGAGATCTAGCTTCACCTTCAATTCCATTCATGGTTAGCACATAAATACAATATGAAATAGAATAATGTGTTACTATTTGTTCCTTAGTGTGAACAACAAGGTTGAGAATGTTTTCTCAACCAAGTTTCCCCTTTCTTAATGGTTGCACATTTTTATTCGAGATTTGTTTTTTTTCTTTTTGGAGCATGGAGTTCTTCACTTTCAACTTATTTTTGTCAGATGTTCTTTTTTTCATAAACCTTCAAGGAACACACATCACATAATGTAATATTTATCTTCTTTAGGGATTTTTCTTATACTAGTAACCTGATTAAGCAATTGTTGGTACTATATCCATCCATATTACTTGTTCCGCAATATTGTTGTCGATTTCATGCCACAAACCATGTATGTATTCACTTATGCAGAAGTAATCTTCTCGAGA
Organism: Viscum album; assembly: GCA_963277665.1. Lineage (NCBI taxonomy): Eukaryota > Viridiplantae > Streptophyta > Magnoliopsida > Santalales > Viscaceae > Viscum > Viscum album. Next base: position 326,376,556 of record OY728127.1, read on the forward strand.
TATCATTATCTTCTTTTGATGCAAAAGGGTTTCCCATTAGTCTTTCTAGTCCAAACTGGTCTAGATTTGGTTTTCGTACTTGCATTATTAGAGGAAAGATGTTTATTTTGAGATTTATTAGGAGATGAATTATCCTACCTTTTTGGACCCTTCTTTTCACCAGAAACCTTAACTGCCTTGTTTCTCTTATCTTCTTCAAATCATTCTAAACATCAAGATTCTTTGATTGTGCCTTTATTAGTACTTATTCTATCAAAGAAAGTTTCTCTTCAAGGTTACTCACTATCTTATCCTCATCAACTGCATTCAATTTGAATTTTTTGATTTCATTAATTTAAGTAGCTTCCCACTTGATATACTCCTTTACTTCGATCATATTTTCAAATAATTTCATTAACAGCCACTTCTCCTTCATGTGTTTTGTGTTCTACTCAATACATTCTTCCAATTCAGATGGAGGGTGGGGTATGCTTCATGGATGTGTTATTTCTATTGTTTATGCATGTACTGATGCAATGATTATTGATATTATGATTAAAAATGTCTGTTTGTAGCTTTTTTGTGTTGACATGACCACCATAAATTATCAGTCCAATGGGAGTGACTAAATGATGATATTGTGGTAATAATAGAAAGGAAATATAGAATCTATAATGGTAATGGATTCATGTATCATTTATCATCACTGATCACATATATATAAGAAGTTGTTATATCTCATTTCTTTTCCCACTATTTTCTTGCATGTGGTTTCTTATGATGAGGATGCTTCTATCCACCACCATCGATGACAGTGAGTTCAACATTGGATTTGGGTAAGATTTATTTTGTTTTTATTCTTTGGCCAAATTTTAATTAGGGATTTTTTGATTTTTGGGTTCTTTATATTTTTGTAGTGCATTCTGGATCTCGTTGAGGTGGATTCGAGTTGTCGTTGATGAAGTCTTACATGTGTATGCATAGGTAGGCATATAAATATATAAGTTCCCATTTATATATATTCTCTCATGGCAGTGTGAATATATATATTGGGGCTAGGTGTGCTAATATATAGATATGAAAAATGCATACATGTGTAAGTGTAAAGGGGTATACGCAAGTATAAACATATATCTAAGGATCCCCTTGTGCATATTTGGCCATGAAAATATGTACATAGTGGCTAGGTGTCCTTATATATATGTGAAGTTGCTTATGCATGCAAGCGGAAAGAAGAAGATTCGAGTTGTCGTTAAAAGCGGCGCCTTGAGGTTGAGGTAAGTTTCCTTTTCCTAACCCTTTAATTTGAATTCTGTAATTTATAGAGTATTTTAAAAACTTGTTTTCATTATTATATAATGTGTATATGCTATTAAAATTGGTTGTGTCTCTTTATAATGACATTTTCACCTGTTTTACATGATTTCCCTAAGCCTTCAATGTGGACAAGTAGAAAGTTTCAGCCAACTCAATAGTAGAAAAAAAAATTTCCTTCACTTTAGAGATGACAGTGTCCTCATTTTGAGAAAACATCAACTGAGCATTCTCATAAAAATATAAAACTTAAAGAAAATATTTGTTTTCATTTCATCAAACACAAACAACCGGCTTTGAAAAATTGATACTTTCTTTAGTAACATCATTGTGAAACACTTGACCCAGAAAAAGAAAGAATTTAACCTATTAAAATAAATCCCCCTAGGCATGATTCACGGTGTGACCAAGGGTTTCACACCATGAATCCATACCCTTGGGAATTTTATGGCTTGAACTGAGGTTCACAGCTGGAAATATTATCTGTTCATTGTTGGTTATGGATTCATGTATCATTTATCATGTACAGTTGACACACTGATCACATATATATAAGAAGTCGTTATATCTCATTTTTCCCACTATTTTCTTATTGGTGGTTTCTTATGATGAGCTCTGTTTTATCCACCACCATCGATGACAATGAGTTCAACATCAGATTTGGGTAAGGTTTATTATTTTTTTATTCTTTGGCCCCATTTTAATTAGGGAATTTGTGATTTTTGGGTTCCTTGTATTTTTGCAGTGCGTTTTGAATTTCGTTGAGGTGGATTTGAGTCACCATTTATGAAGGCTTACATGTGTATGCATTGGTAGGCATATACATATATAAGTTCCCCCTTTATATATATTCACTCAAGGCAGTATGAATATATATATTGGGGCTATGTGTGATTATATATGGATATGGAAAATGTATACATGTGTAAGTGTAAAGGGGTATATTCAAGTATAAATACATAGCTAAGGACCCCCTTGTGCGTATTTGGACATGAAAATATGTATATAGGGGCTAGGTGTCCTTATATATATGTGAAGTTTCATATGCGTGAAAGCAGAAAAAAGGAAGATTCGAGTTGTCATCATCAAAAGAAAACATGCCTTGAGGTTGAGGTAGGGTCCCTCTCCTAGTAATGTCATATTACATGTTATGTAACTTGTGATTTTCCTAATCCCATGGGGTATTAATTTCTCTAGGTATTCCTACACATTTCTAGATCACCAAACATAACCAAATTAGGTATATCAGGGGTCATCAAATCCTCTAGTCATCACATATTAGCATTCATTTCTTTAAATGTTTTGATGAAACATCCTCTCATGCCAACCATATCTATAAAGACCCATAAAATTCAAGGAATTTTTTTTCTTAATTTTCTTTGGAATTTTACAAGAACACAGTTTCTGATGGCACGTGATTCCGAGGCCCGGTGTGCCCAGAATCATTTTCCGAAGTTTGGCTCGGGTGCGTTCAGTGAACGAACGAGCGAGTTTTTCTAACTTTTGAACCGGTGCTTGGAATCAAATTCCGAGGGCACTGATGAAATCACAGCGCCGATATTTACTTAGAAACTCCTCTTCCAGAGTTGCGTTTGCTCAGGTGTGCTTTTTAAATTTTTGGGGTTAAGTTAAGAAATAAAATAAAGTGTACGACAACTTTATTTTTATTTCACTTAAAGCCACTTGAAAGCCAGTTAAAGCTGCTTAAGCTGAGTTAATGTGGATAGGGTGCTATCGAAAAATATCCTACCCCCTTGGTAGGATATTTGGGAGGTGGGGCCCACACGAGCCCCACCGTTTCTTTTCCGCTAAGTAACGCCCCCGCGAAAACCCGTCATTATAAAAGTCAACTGATGCGTTTTCTTAAATTCTTAACGCACCAATTAATTGGGCAGTTAAATTCGTTAAATTAATTATAAGAATTAATTTAATCGTTTCTTAACCTGTTTACAATCCGTTGGCGTAATAAAAAAATAAGACCAATGCACGACTTCTTGAGGATTTCTCGTTGAGAGGCTTTTGACAGAAATTTTGTGCCTTCATCCTCCTTTGCGAAGAACGCGAAGAACGCGAAGAATGCGAAGAACGCGAAGAACACGAAGAACACGAAGAACGCGAAGAACGCCGTCACCCTCAAAGATCGACGACGCTTCTTCCGAGACGTTCTTCCCCGCAATGATCTACGATCACCAACTTCTTGAGGTAGGAGATTTCAGGTTTCTTATTTTAAATCTCTTTGTGGGTTATAACAACATCATGGATTTAATTAATATAATTAAACCTACATGTTCTTGAACCTCAGTGTTCATCGACGCGACACCGTATTCTGCAACGACGTGACGCCCTTCCACAACGACGTGACGCTCTTCCGCGACGCGACGATCGTCTCCTTCCGCGACGATCAATTCTGCGAAGAACGCACGCTCGACGACTACGGTGAGGTAGGGGTTTGTTTGTGAAATAATTTATTTTTCTGTGGATGTTCCTCCTAAAACAAAGAACCTGGATCATGTGCAATTTTAATTTATTAATTGTATCTTGTTACGTTTCCATATGATAATTTTATTCTTCCCGATTGTTATCACCTAACGCGGAGGGTGCGGGCCAAACAAACCCAGCCCGACAACCCTCCATAGTTCTTCATTGATGTGGGGATTGGCGGGCGGCGACAAAACATGCCGCAGAGGTGATTCGTTGTTTCTGCAGTGAAGTACGGGACCCAGGAGGAGCTACGGCACAGACGGAAACGAAATCGGACCACCAGAGCAACTGCGGTGGCCCACGGAACCCACTGGCAGCCGGAGGCGGTGGCGCCCTAGCGCGCCGCCAGACACGGCCGCTGCCGCGGCAGCGGCCCGCAGACCCGCGACCGTGCGGGTCCGACACTCACGAGACACAGCTTTGCCGCGTCCGCTGATCCAGCGCGGCCCCACGTGGGCAGTGTCTTCTCTTCCCACGGGGACTTCATACCCCGCGGCTCCCTTGCTCGGCCGAGCCGAGCCGACCCGCTGGCCGGGTCACGCACAGGCCTGGCCGGGCCGTGCCGAAACGGGTCGGACCTGTACCCGGGTCGGGGCGACCCGGTTCGGGCCGACCCGGGGGGGGGGGGGGGGGTTGGGCTGGGTCGGTCTGGGCCCAGACCCCTCTTCTCCGGACGTTTTCGGTCTTTTTCTCATAACTTGAGCTACGGGCCTCCGAACGACGCGCTGTCAGCGGCGATGTGATCCTTGGATCGAGACAGTCGTTTTGGTATATCTCACTCAAGGTTTCAGAATACTTTGGGTTCGGCCGGGTTGGTTCGTACACGAAACCAACCAGGCCTTCAGAGCAGAAACGCTCATATCTTGAGCTTCGGACGTCCGTTTAATGTGTCGTTGAATTTTTTGTTTTCCTCTAAGTGAGACAGATCTTTTTGCATACTCTGACCGAATTTTGGACGCAGGTGGAGTATGGTCGGGTTGGTTTTGCCTTAAAAACCAACGGGGCCCCTAGGACGAAAAAGCCAGTAACTCTCAGACCGGGCGTCCGATTGATGCGCCGTCTGCGACGTTGAGTTCCTGTTGTCGAAACGGAACTTTTGGACACATCAACTCTAGACTACATGTCAGTTGATGTATCAGCCTCTCGGCTCGTGGAGCGGACCCTCCCGAACGAGCTTGCTGTGTGCGGGAACCCTAGAGCTGGCTGCGACTGCTACTGTGACGATGAGGACTGTGCAGATATCCTCAGTGGATTCGACGGCGACGACTACAGCACTCAGAGATCCTTTGTGGGTCAGTGCTACCGATCCTGTGTGGGTCCGATCCTGTGTGGGTCAGCGCTCAGAGGTCCTGTGTGGGCCAGTGCCTATAGGTCCTGTGTGGGCCCGATCCTGTGTGGGTCTTTGCAGGGGTTAGTTACCTATCGATCCTTTGTGGGTCATTACCGGGGTTAGTACCTATCGATCCTTTGTGGGTCTGACGACTTAGATGGATCAGTGATCATCTCTATTGTCATTCGAAGAAGTATACCAGTGTGAGATGAAACCCTGTTTGCTTTCCTTTGTGGACTGTGTTGTGCTATCCTGTGTGGATTTATGTTTTGCTTTGCTTTGTGGATTGTGTTGTGCTATCCTGTGTGGATTTACGTTTTTCTTTCTTGTGTGGACTGGGTTGTACTTGAGCTCGGATGTTGGAGCCGAGCAAGAATTGATGACTTAGGTATATGTATGGGCATATACCTAAGCCGTGTCGGATGTTACTTCGTGATTTGTATCTTTCCTTTGTGGTTTATCCTTTGTGGATTCTGGAAGACCTTCGGGGGTCTCGGTGTCCCTACTGAGTAGCTTATACTCACCTCTGCATGGGCTATGCCCGCACTACATTGTGTTGGTTGTAGACGACAGACAACACTGATCGTGGTGGAGGCTTGCAGAGCAGGACAGTACCTGGAGGTGGACCACTGGGTGGGACGTACTCGGAGCGGTCGGCTGGACCCGAGGAGTAGTGGAGGCTATCTGTACCCACCCTTCAGGTGGGACTTCCCGTGGATGGCTCGACATTGCGGCTTTACTTTTCAGTTGCTATTTTTCCCCTTTCAGTTGTACTTTACAGTTGGGCTTGTATTTCCGGCCCCCTTTACTTTTCCGCACTTACTGTTGTACCAGTTTTTAGTTAGTGTTTAATTTTTCCGCTTGCTTACTCTGTGGTGCTTGTTTACTTTACAAAGGCAATGCCTTCCCTTTACTGGGATTTACGCCTTAGTGCTAGTCGCCAGCCCCTGGCCTATGGAAGGCGGGCTTGGGGTAGTCACGGCACGGGCCCCGAGGACGGGTCGTGACAAATTGGTATCAGAGGCCTTCGGTTATACCGCAGACTCTAATCTTTTCTATGTGAAGCAATATTGTTTAGCGTATTGGGTGTGGTTATCAGTCCAGGGAGTCCAGTGTGGGTGCGGCGGCCGATGTATCCGTACACCAGGACCCTGACTTCTGATTTCCGACTTAATGCACGAAAACATTGATTGCATGTGTGTTTCAAGTTTTCTTTGTGATTACTATATGTCAGCTCACTAGGTATACTGTTATGACCGTGGCGCTCCTATTTGTTTTTAGGATGGCCCCACGACACCAGCCAGCTAGGGTTCTGAGAGTTGAGCATGACGACAGCCCGCCGAGCGACGAGGCCTCGGTACAGGGCCCTTTGACAGTTGAGGCACCGTCAGTACCTCTACCCGCTGAGCCACCGATGCTTCCAGCCCCAGCTGCTGACGATGCACGTCGCCACAGTGCACTGCATGAGTTCCAGTGCCAGTGACCGCTTAGGTTTCGCGAGGAGACGGAACCCCAGGCAGCCGAGGACTAACTGGAGGCAGTTGTATGAGTTTTCAGGCTAGTGAGGACACCAGCAGACCACATGGTGATCCTCGCAGCGGGCCTACTTCATGCATCTGCGCGCCGATGGTGGAGCTTGATGCTCCAGGTGCACGATGAGGCATCTCTCCTCTGGAGAGACTTTGAGGGCCTCTTCCGCTCAGAGTTCGTCCTGACCACCCTCCGTGTGGTGCACATCCAGGAGCTTCTTTAGCTTTGGAAGGGCATCTTGACGGTCGCCCAGTACTCATCTAGATTTACCGATCTCTCGCGCTACTCGACCGACATGGTACGGGACCCATTATTTCAGGCCCGGACCTTTGAGCAGGGATTGAGACACGAGATCAGGGCATCGCTGATCTCCCTCAGCATCCCGACCCTGGAAGGAGTACTGGAGCTATACCTTTTGATTGAGAGCTTTCTTGCTGAGACTTCTCCAGCGGTGAGACCTACCGCGGGGCGGCACGTAGCAGAGTCTTCCGCAGTAGGCAGTCGACGGATGACTCAGGGGTCCCAGCAGGCCAGACCCTCACGTAGACGTCCTCAGGACACTGGCTCAACCGTGCGGGACACACAGCGCGGAGCCAGTATTTCGAGAGCCAGGCAGTGCTACACATGCGGCGGGCAGGGCCACATGGCTCGTGACTGCCCGACCCATCGTGCCGAGGAGCAACAGACAGTTGAGGGGCCACCCAGGCAGAGGCAGAGGGTCGACCGTGGTGGTCCGCAGGGAGGAGGCGGACGAGGCAGAGGAGCTGGCCGAGGAGTAGGTGGTGGGCGACGCTTTGAGGCTCTACCACCACCACCACCAGGAGGCCCACCCCGACCACAGTGAGCTGGCGGGCAGAGACAGGCATAGCTCTAGGAAGCGGAGGCCTACGACCACGACACACCCGAGATGATTCGAGGTACGATATGTGTCTATTTTACCCTTGCTGCAGTTCTTATAGACACAGGAGCGAGTCACTCTTTCATAGCCGTTGCCCTTGTTCGGAGCTCGGAGATTCCGACAGAGCCGTTGGCTCGATCCTTACGGCTAGAGACTCCTACGAGAGCAGACTCGACGATTACACACTAGTGCCGACAGTGTGAGCTTACTCTAGGAGGCGATAGCTTCGGCTGGGATCTTCTTGTAGTGGCGTCGAGGCCTTACGACGTCATCTTGGGCATGGATTGTTTATCTACAGTCCATGCAATGATTGACTGTATTAGGCGCAAGGTGCGATGTTTATGTACCGATGGGAGCAGGTTCACCTTCAATGGCGAGAAGGGAGCCTTCACAGGACAGGATGGACTACCGCAGAGGAGAGGACAGACCATCACTCATCAGTTGGCTAGCCTCATCCTAGGAGCAGTGGTCATGCAGAGTCCTAGTTTTCCTGCAGTGGTGGATCAGTACGCGGACGACTTTCCCGACGACGTTCCAGGGATACCTCCTCGCAGAGAGGTAGACTTTCATATTGACCTGTACCCCAGGACAACCCCGATATCGACTCCATCATATCGGATGGCCCCTGCTAGGCTTTGAGAGCTACGGGTACAGTTGGAGGACTTGCAGGGCAAGGGATTCATCCGATCCAGTGTTTCACCCTGGGTTTCCCCGATATTGTTCACCAAGAAGTCAGACGGGAGATTGCGACTGTGTGTCAACTATCGTCGCTTGAACCAGGTGACAGTGAGGAACAAGTATCCGCTACCGAGGATTGATGACCTCTTCGATCAGCTCAAGGGAGCACAGTGGTTCTCGAAGATAGACCTTAGGTCAGGCTATCATCAGCTCAGAGTTCGAGACGAGGACGTGTAGAAGATGACCGTCAGATGTCGGTATGGCCACTATGATTTTTTGGTTATGCCATTCGGCGTAACCATTGTCCAGCAGTGTTCATGGGCCTCATGAAAAGGATCTTTCAGCCATACCTCGATCGATTTGTCGTAGTCTTCATCGATGACATTTTGATATACTCAACGACTGAGGAGGAGCACGCCTACCACTTACGGGTTGTACTAGACACACTCCGAGAGCACCAGCTTTATGGAAAGCTCTAGAAGTGTCAGTTCTGGATACGTGAGGTCCACTTCTTGGGGCACTTTATCTCTGAGGCGGGAGTTGTAGTGGATCCTGCGAAGATCGAGGCGGTGCTAGCTTGGGATCCACCCAGGAGCGTGACAGAGGTGCGGAGTTTCTTAGGTCTAGCTGGATACTATCGGAGATTTGTGCCAGATTTCTCCAGAGTTGTGACACCACTCTCATCTTTGACGAAGAAGGGGAAACCCTTTGTGTGGTCAGACAGATGTCAGAAGAGCTTCCAGGAGCTGAGACAGAGATTGACTAGCGCCCCTATCTTGAGGTTGCCTGAGGAGGGAGTAGGGTACGTAGTCTACTGCGATGCATCAGGGACTGGACTCGGATGTGTCCTGATGCAGGAGCGGGCAATGATCGCCTATGGGTCACGTCAGTTGAGGCCGCATGAGAAGAACTACGCTACCCATGACCTGGAGTTAGCAGCAGTGGTATTCGCTCTGATGACATGGCGACACTATCTGATGGGTGAGTGCTTTACAGTCTTTTCTGACTATCAGAGTCTCGGGTACATCTTCTCGTAGAAGGACCTGAACCTGAGACAGCGGCGATGGCTCGAGTTCCTCCAGGACTATCACTTTGATATAGTCTATACTCCTGGGAAGGGGAACATGATGGCTGATCCTCTCAGCAGGAGGAAGGGCATTCAGCTACTTGAGGAGGCGACAGAGCAGCTAGCCGCTTTGCAGATATCCTTCATGGATAGAGATGGAGCAGCCTTCCTTCAGTCTCTCACAGTCAGTCCTCCACTATTACATTGGGTCAGAGAGGCACAGTGTGGGGACACTGACTGTGAGACGCGGCGTGCACAGATATCCTCAGGACATGCACCTGATGGCTTCTCCTTTGGAGAAGAGCACGACATCATTTTCAGAGTACATACCTTGGTACCGTTTTCTTTACGAGAGGAGGTGCTGAGAGAGTTTCACACTTCTACTTTGGCGGTACATCCTGGAGTGGTGAAGATGTACAAGGATCTCAGAAGACATCACTGGTGGCCTGGCATGAAGAAGGCTGTGGCAGAGTTCGTTTCTCGATTCCTCACCTGCCAGCAGGTGAAGGCAGAGCACCAGGTACCAGCAGGCTTGGTACAACCCTTGGAGGTCCCAGAGTGAAAGTGGGACGGGATATCTATGGACTTCGTGACTGGACTTCCACGCACTTCTAGAGGTCACGACTCCATTTGGGTGATTATCGACCGAATCACCAAGTCGGCTCACTTCTTTCCCATCAGAGAGCAGGGCTCAGTGGAGAGCTTGGGACGTCTCTACGTTCAGGAGATTGTACGGCTTCACGGTGTGCCATCATCTATCGTCTCAGATCGAGATTTTCTCTTTACTTCCCGGCTTTGGAAGGGGTTGCAGGAGGCGTTCAGGACGCAGCTACGTCTGAGCACCGCCTTTCACCCTCAGATGGATGGTCAGACGGAGAGGACCATTCAGACTCTCGAGGACATGCTCCGCGCATGTGTCCTCGACTTTGGTCGCAGCTGGGAGGACCACCTACCCTTGGTGGAGTTTGCGTACAACAACAGCTACCACTCCACCATCGGGATGGCACCATACGAGGCGTTGTACGGTAGGCCTTGCAGATCTCCTTTGTGCTGGACAGACCCTGGGGAGTCAGCACTTTTGGGACCAGAGATGGTCCAGGCCACGACAGAGAAGGTCCAGGTTATCCAGGAGCGGATGAGGAGAGCTCAGAACCGGCAGAAGTCTTATGCTGATAGGAGGCAGATGCCACTGTAGTTCGAGGATGGCGACCACGTCTTCTTGCATTGTCTCACCTCGACGTGGATTACGGAGATTTGGTCATGGCAGCAAGTTGTCTCCACACTTCATCGGACCCTTCCAGGTCCTCAGCAGGATTGGAGAGGTGGCTTATCGCCTGGCTCTACCACCTCAGTTGCACCAGGTGCACGATGTCTTCCAAGTATCACAGCTGAGGAGATACATGCACGACCCGACACATATCATTGACCATGGGGAGCTAGACGTTGATGATGGGGCGAATTTTGCGGAGGTCCCAGTGGAGATCGAGGATCGACAGGAGCGGGTGCTACGTGGACGATCGATTCCTCTAGTGCGCATCAGATGGCAGCATGAGAACCTCCAGGAGAGCACTTAGGAGTGGGAGGCTCAGATGCGTGCTCAGTACCCACATTTGTTTCCCTAGTTTATGATGTATCTTTACGGGGACGTAAATCCGTGAGGTGGGAGTGATGTAAAGACCTGTAAAATTCAAGGAAATGTTTTTCTTAATTTTCTTTGGAATTTTAAAAGAACACAGTTTCTGACGGCACGTGATTCCGGGGCCCGGTGTGCCCAGAATCATTTACCGAAGTTTGGCTCGGGTACGTTCAGTGAACGAACGAGTGGGTTTTTCTAACTTTTGAACCCGTGCTCGGAATCCAATCCTGAGGGAACCGATTGTAACAACCAAAGATTTTATAAGATATATTTTCTTTCATATCTTTTGGTGTATGCTACACCAAGATTATATTACACTATACGCAACAATAAAGGAGTTTTCCACTACACAAACCCTAACTTGGCTTGCATTACACGCAATCACGACCTTCCTCGATAGCGTGTGTTGTACGCAATACCAGGTTTTAATAAACAACGATATATTATTATAATATTATTATGAACTAGCCATTATGAATAGTATTAACTATATTTTGAATTTTATAACATTATTATTTCATCTTACACATTTTCTAGAACATGGTATGTGAACAAAATAAAATTTTCGGGTAAAATAAGTATTTTTCAAAAACTGCATTTTTTCCGCCTTTTGATGGCGCACCGACTTTAAATATAGTTTTTTACATGTTTATAAGTTCAATTTTACAAAATAAACTTCTTATTTTGAATCAAGATATAAAAATTTACATTGGATAAAGTTTTGATATTTTTCTGATAACTTTCATATTTTAATGAGCAGTAAAAACACGCTATATTTTAATTAAAAAAAACTTTTTTCATCATAATAATTTATATGGTTAAATTATAATATTGAATGGTTTTAAAGTATAAATATAATATATTTTTACCATTTAATATAATGTATGTCATTAGCATTGATTTTACCTTGAATTCGTAGGTTAAATCAATTCAATCTTTTGTAATGTTTTAAACAAAAACCAGTTTTCTTTCGACAATGGGATTAATTTTAATTTAATTTCTGCAAATTTTTTGTATTGAATTTGGAAAAATTGATTCCATATTTGGAATCAGTAGGTACAAATTATGTTAATAAGCTACTTTTTATTTTTGGGCTTTATGAATAGTAACTACGGTAAATTTTATTTACCATTGTTAAAGGTAAATCAGGTAATTAAGGGTAAATATAAGATTATAAAATTAACATAACACCTACCAAAATCCTATTGGATGACTAAAAGTCAACCCATATCACGTAAGTATCGTATTAGAATCATTTTATGGACTTTTGACAATGAAAATAATTTAATTATTATTAAAACCAAAGAAAGTGACAACATGTCACTCTCTTAAATCTTATAAGTATAATAATATTAATTTAGTGATAAACATCATAAAACTTCGAACATAAATAGTCTCCAGAAAAATAATAAAATTATATACATCATTATAATTTATTTAGAATTTTTAGGGATTAAATAATTGTCATTAATGGTGATACGTTAATGATGCAGAAATTATTTATTAAGTGAAAAATCAGTAATATAGTTTTTATTGAAATAATAATATCCATTAAAAGGCCTTGAAACCTGACCAAAACTTATTGGTAGTGTATATATATACCATAATCATCCAATTACCTAATATATAACCGTTTTTAGTCTTATAAAAGTAATTATGACACTTATATTATTTTATTTTAAATGATTCCAAAGTTGTCACCTTCATAATTTAATAAATATAAAAATTTAAATATTGTGATTTTAAGATGGTAAATTCTAGTAAAAGTATTATTATGAAAGGTAATATATTGATATTCATCATAGGATTTTACTTTTAATTTTTATGCAAAAATAATTATATTAAATAATTATACAAAAATGTTGTAGTAATTATTTTATTTAGAGATAAACCAAATAAATTGTTTTAAAAATAATAAAATAAATATTATATGAACTATTTAATGTGATACACTAATTTTATATAAACATATGACCTTTTATGAATATATTAAAGCTTTTATTTCGAACATATATTCTGCATATATTTTATTTAAATTCATATATATGAATAGTATCAAAATTGACACTATTGTTATTTTATAAAAATAACATATTATAAAATTGTTTAAAAATCACAGAAATATTAAAAAATTATAAATTTAAATTTATATGGTCTAAAATGTTGTAAAGTATCTAATTATGGAAAATTCACAACAAATAAGTAATTATTTGTTATAATTAAAAATTTAGAATGTTATTACCACAAATAAAATTAAATTGATTAAATAAGGATAAATCAAGTTGATAATGTTTAAAATAAATTCCTAACATGTCTAAATTTTATTGGTTGATGATATTACAACCCTATCTCATCTAATATTCGGATATGAGTCATTTTTGAGGTTTTTAAGTGGGGTTGGGATTTAATATAAACTAATATTTCTTATATTTCCAATGGTGCCCCTCTCCTCCCTTATAAAAGGGCACATCCTCCCTCTCCTCCTCACACCAATTTGAGCCTTCAAGCTCGGCCAAACCCTAAAAAATTCTCTTCTCCACTTCCCTAATAACATCCTAGAGTTTCTGGTATTCTTCAAAGACCAATTTTAGTGCCCTAAGAGGAGGTCTCAAAGAGGCGCTTCAGAGAAGAGGTAATGTCTGTTACCGATTCTTTCAACTTTATTTCTTCTTCCACTTCTTCTTCTTTAGTTGTTTCATTATGAAGTAATAAAATCAGTATCAATAATATACTTAAATTTTATTATAAGTATGAAACAACACTATTTCACCATTTATCCATCCTACAGAAAACGAAATCACCGCGCGGGCGTACGTACGGAATACCGTCTCCACGCCGTGGTGTAATCTATATTCCACCACCACCTTACTTGGATGGGTATAATGGTGTAAATAATGACTATATATGATTATTGTAAATTGATATTGATTCTTAAATATTGTACATACACTTCAATATAATTCCACGATCATGGGAATGATATCATCGCTCGTGCGTACGTACGGACTACCATCTCCACGATGCGATGAGATTCATTCTCAATGATTAACCATTCATGAATGATTATAAAGTATATATAATAAGTAATCATGAAATATATGACATAATAATGATATTGTATTTATGTATATATATATATGTCATTTACTTAATTCCATTCAATTCAATAAGGAAACGAAAACAGCGTTCATGCGTACGTACGGCCTACCGTCTCCATGAACGGTGTATTTCTTTCCATTTATCGATCTATTATATATATGTATATTCTGAATATATATTATATGAAAATCATGTTTTACATTTTGGATGTAATTTACCATGATCTAAGTAATCATATGAGTAATTACAAGTTAAAACACGAACGACAAATGAAATGATTTTACCCAAAACGCTACTTTAACATTAATTTACAAATGAATGGGTAATATAAAGTCATAAGTGAACCATATATGATATCATAACAATTAATATGATTATTTAATAAGTCAATGACATTATTTAAATCATTATACAGGAGGTTCGGATCCATACAAAGCATATCGGACCTAAGGTAAGGGATAATTTTTCAAATCTCATTTTTATCCGAGATTACTTATTCATAAGTATTTACTGGGGTTATTGCTATAATCCATGTTCATGTTTTATAAAAGTTTATTCATGTATGTTTAATGTCCTTTTTACCCATTCTTGACTTTTACTACATGGTATGTATGGAATCATTCTTTTACGAGGTTCTTTTTGACTTTTCCGACAAAAGTACGAGAAGAATGTTTTTTTACGTATACGGCAGGGAAGGACTTTTACGGTTTAATAAAGCCTTATTTTCATTAAGCTTCCTCCAAAATATTTAATGACTATTTTCAAAAAAATCCTTTTATTTTAAAATTGCACGACATTTTGTGAAAAGAAAATGATTTTGAAGAAAAAAGGATATTTTCCTCAAGAATTCATTTCAAGTGTTTTATCAAAACCATTTTTCATCTAAGATGACATTATTTCATATGTTTATATTTCAAGTATAATGTCTATATGATTTACATGGTTTCCCTTTTATTATTATGAAATGATATCCATTTCTTCTATATGGATTATGTGATGATGGTATGATGTTTATGAAACCCATTTTATTTATTGGGTTTTTATGAATAATGTATGTTTATTTTGTGGCACAAGTAAGAATTATTTCATTATGAGATGGGTGGGACCTATATCTACCTCCAATGCATTGGGTAAAGATTTTCTATCTCATGAGATAGACATGGATGGAACGAAAAGTTAAACCGGTTCAGTAATACAGGACTGGAACGAGGAGTGAACTCGATTCAGAAAGGGACTTTGTCCACGAAGATGGTCTTGGTAGAAATGCCTTGGATACTATGGAAATCATTACATGTGCTTAATGGATTCCACAATTACATGTTTTTTCCCTTGCTATTTTATCATGGTTTATGTTCTATTATGATCTATGCCTTATGTACTTCCATGTTTTATGTCGTTGCTCAAGATTTTGATGTTTAAACATTATGTTCTTGTTTTTAAGTTCAAATGCATATGGTATGTTTTATTTTATCCATGATTACCCTTACTGAGCATTTGAGCTCATGATTTTTATGTTTTGTTTTCCCCCAGGATCAAAAGAAAGGTTTTAGGTAAGGAAACAAAAAGTGGAAGGTCTTTATGGGAGATGTTGAAGATCTTTCACCACGATTAAAAGATTACGTTCCAAGTTTCCAAAGACACTAAACTATTACGATCCTTGTGTGTCTGTTTTTGTTATGTATTAAGTATTCCGCAAAAGTAATGTAATGTCCTTGTACGTCAAGCTTCGGGTCTCTATAGTTGGTATTAGAGGAAAGGTTTAGTCAACCTTTGGAAACTAGGATGCAAAAATGTTAGTGAGATCCCTAGAGATATTTCTAAGTCATGTCTAGGGATGTCCCTAAGGATAAGTAGACATATAGGATATAGTCCTAGAACTACGGTAACGATTTTAGAATTTAACCTAAGATGTTAGATATTGAGGGTACTCCCCCTTTACTACATTGTTTTCCCTAGAATGATTTTTTTCCTCTCACACTATTCTTTTTGGGTTTTAGAAAATGGCTGGAAACAAGATGATTCATGATAATGGAGGATATTATGGACAATGGAATGATATTCTTCATGAGAAACCAAATGAAATGAGATTTGGAAGTCCAAACATCATTATTATGCTGAATCAGAAATCTCATAATACGATCAATAAACTCAAATTTGGTAAGTTTCCTGACTGGGCTAATAAGAGAAAGATGGAGTTTCATGATGATCATAGAAAAAAGAAAGTTCAATTTCCCCTATGTAAATCATGTTGGAAGAGGCATAAAGTAGAATGTTTCAAAGGAACTGGAATATGATTTGGGTGTGGAAAAGAAGGACATAAAGCCAGTAAATGAAAAGGAAAAGGTTCCGTTAACACCATGGATGAGGATAATGGTATTGCTATGACATCAACAATGGATAAATGTTTTAAATGTGGAGTGTACGGGCATTATGAAAACCAATGCCCTAAGGGAAAGTCTCTTGAAGAGAATCAGTACGGTCGTATGGGTAGTATTTATGTTGTTGATGATGAAGAGACTACAAATGATATGTGAGTTGAAAGAATTGTTGAAGCTCGGTGAATGGTTTAAGAAGATAGTGGAATGATTACATGTTTATCAAGTGTAATGTTGTATAAGTAATCTCATGATATTATGGAATAAAGATACATCTAAGGATTGTTACACTATTGTCTTTCCTTAAGTTTTGAAAGTGTGTGATGAATGGTACCAGTATTTTTTGAAAGTAGAAGATATGCGCATAATGAAGGGATAAGAAGATAATGAGATGTTTGATTGTATTCATGAGCTCATGACTGATATAAGGACTAAGTGATATTATGGTTTGATTATATAGATTTTTTGGGATTTTGGTATGTGGAAAGAGTTACCTTTTGACAGTATTCATGTTTTCACTAAGGTTATATGGTAATTTATGTTTCAAGAGAATATATGACTAAGGTATTCATGTGTTATGAATGCAACCAATAAGATATATCTTATGATATATGTGGGATAGATGCTTGTATTCACATTCTTGGTAGACAACCTTTCTAGTAATTGTTTTCTTTATACTATGAGCTTGGACCGAAGTATTTTAGATAAGCCTAAAGATTGGAATGGATTATGTTGGACATAAGTTAGTATTGTTTAAGGATAGAAATTTTTTCGATATTATTGATGGGATGTTATAGTAATGTAGTTTTAGAAAAAAGGACAACCTGCAGGACGGGAGACAACCCATCACATCGGGCAAGGCTGTGGAAATCGAACCCACAACCGAAGTGCAACAGGCCTTTATCGCCTACCACTGGCTTACAGGAAGTCCCTGGTTATTAGAAACTAGTTTTATTTTATTAAGCGGTATGATGTATGAAGTATAAGTTCATTTTTGGAACCATATACGATTAATCTAACCATAAGATGGACTTATAACTTTTGCTAACCTTTTGTTTGAAATAGATGGAATGACCTATCATTCTATCACATGATCTGCTAACACATCACGAATAAAAAATTCAACTTCATTTCCTTAAGGGATGAAGTGGAAATTGTTCAATTCACGAACAACAATGAGATTGTACCGAAATCATGTAAGTATTTCTTTTAATTCATCAACTTTAGGGAAATGATATTGAAAACCAAAAATGTTGTCCTAGTTCCCTTTTATCTGATGAATCAGATGGTACCTTAGATCATCACAAATATATAGCTTTGTGATTGTTGGCTTTTTCATAGCCATGTTCTCTACCACTCTCCATCAGAACTTGATGGTTATATTTTTCTTCCATATCCATATTTTCACCTATGTTCTCCTATATGGAAACCCAATGATGAGTTAATTTGGGTAATAATTGCATTTCATACTTTAGTTTTTAAAATTAAGTTTTAGTATTCCTTTTTATGATGTGGGATTCTATGAATAGTAAACGATTTATAACCCCGACGAATTTCGAGGGAGAAATTCATTTTAAGGGTGTAGAATGTAACAACCCAAGATTTTATAAGATATATTTTCTTTCATATCTTCTGGTGTATGCTACACCAAGATTATCTTGCGCTATACGCAACAATAAAGAAGTTTTGCACTACACGCAACCCTAACTTGGCTTGCATTACACGCAATCGCGACCTTCCTCGATAGCGTGTGTTGTGCGCAATACCGGGTTTTAATAAACAATGATATATTATTATAATATTATTATGAACTAGACGTTATGAATATTATTAACTATATTTTGAATGTTATAACATTATTATTTCATCTTACACATTTTCTAGAACATGGTATGTGAACAAAATAATTTTTTCGGGTAAAATAAGTATTTTTCAAAAAATGCATTTTTCCGCCTTTTGATGGTGCACCGACTTTAAATATAGTTTTTGACATATTTATAAGTTCAATTTTACAAAATAAAATTATTCTCTTGAATCAGGATATAAAAATTTACATTGGATAAAGTTTTGATATTTTTCTGATAACTTTCATATTTTAACGAACAGTAAAAACACGCTATATTTTAATTAAAAACAACCTTTTTCATCAGAATAATTTATATGGTTAAATTATAATATTGAATGGTTTTAAAGTATAAATATAATATATTTTTACCATTTAATATAATTTATGTCATTAGCATTGATTTTACCTTGAATTCGTAGGTTAAATCAATTCAATCTTTTGCAATGTTTTAAACAAAAACCAGTTTTCTTTCGACAATGAGATTAATTTTAATTTAATTTCTGCAACTTTTGTGTATTGAATTTGGAAAAATGGATTCCATATTTGGAATCAGTAGGTTCAAATTATGTTAATAAGCTACTTATTATTTTTGGGCTTTATGAATAGTAACTACGGTAAATTTTATTTACCATAGTTAAAGGTAAATCGGGTAATTAAGGGTAAATATAAGATTATAAAATTAACATAACACCTGCCAAAATCCTATTGGATGACTAAAAGTCGACCCATGTCACCTAAGGATCGGATTAGAATCATTTTATGGACTTTTGACCATGAAAATAATTTAATTATTATTAAAACCAAAGAAAGTGACAACATGTCACTCTCTTAAATCTTATAAGTATAATAATTTTAATTTAGTGATAACCATCATAAAACTTCTAACATAAATATTCTCTAGAAATCTAATAAACTTATATACATCATGGTAATTTATTTATAATTTTTAGGGATTAAATAATTGTCATTAATGGTGATTCATTAATGATGCAGAAATTATTTATTAAGTGAAAAATCAGTAATATAGTTTTTATTGAAATACTAATACCCATTAAAAGGCCCTGAAACCAAACCAAAACTTATTGGTAGTGTATATATATACCATAATAATCCAATTACCTAATATATAACCGTTTGTAGTCTTATAAAGGTGATTATGACACTTATATTATTTTATTTTAAAAGATTCCAAAGTTGTCACCTTCATAATTTAATAAATATAACAATTTAAATATTGTGATTTTAAGATGATAAATTCTAGTAAAAGTATTATTGTGAAAGTTAATAGATTTATATTCATCATAGGATTTTATTTTTAATTTTTATGCAACAAATAATTATATTAAATAATAATACAAAAATGTTGTAGTAATTATTTTATTAAGAGATAAACCAAATAAATTGTTTTAAAAATAATAAAATAAATATTATATGAACTATTTAATGTGATACACTAATTTTCTAGATACATATGACCTTTTATGAATCTATTAAAGCTTTTAGTTCGAACATATATTCTGTATATATTTTATTTAAATTCATATAAATGAATAGTGTCAAAATTGACACTATTGTTATTTTATAAAAATAAAATATTATAAAATTGTTTAAAAATCACAAAAATATTCAAAAATTATAAATTTAAATTTATATGGTCTAAAATGTTATAAAGTATCCAATTATAGAAAATTCACAACAAATAAGTAATTATTTGTTATAATTAAAAATTTAGAATGTTATTACCACAAATAAAAATAAATTGAGTAAATAAGGATAAATGAAGTTGATAATGTTTAAAATAACTTCCTAACATGTCTAAATTTTATTGGTTGATGGGATTACAAACCTATATCATCTAATATTCGTATATGAGTCATTTTGGAGATTTTTAAGTGGGGTTGGGATTTAATATAAACTAATATTTCTTATATTTCCAAAGGTGCCCCTCTCCTCCCTTATAAAAGGGAACCTCCTCCCTCTCCTCCTCACACCAATTTGAGCCTTCAAGATCGGCCAACCCCAACCAAATTATCTACTAAACTTACCTAGTAACACCCTAGAGGTTCTGGTATTCTTCAAATACCAATTTTAGTGCCCTAAGAGGAGGTCTCAAAGAGGCGCTTCAAAGAAGAGGTAATGTCCGTTACAGATTCTTTCAACTTTAATTCTTATTCCACTTCTTCTTCTTTAGTTGTTTCATTATGAAGTAATAACATAAGTATCAATAATATACTAAAATGTTATTATAAGTATGAAACAACACTATTTCACCATTTATCCATCCTACGGAAAACGAAATCACCGCGTGGGCGTACGTACGGAATGCCGTCTCCACGCTGTGGTGTAATCTATTTTCCACCACCACATTACTTGGACGGGTATAATGGTGTAAATAATGACTATATATGATTATTGTGAAGTGATATTGATTCTTAAATGTTATACATACACTTCAATACAATTCCACGATCATGGGAATGATATCATCGCTCGTGCGTACGTACGGACTACCGTTTCCATGACGCGATGAGATTCATTCTCAATGATTAACTATTCATGAATGATTATAAAGTATATATAATACGTAATCATGAAATATATGAAATAATAATGATACTGGATTTATGTATATATATATTTATGTCATCTACTAAATTCCATTCAATTCAATAAGGAAACGAAAACAGCGTTCATGCGTACGTACGGCCTACCGTTCCCATGAACAGTGTATTTCTTTCCATTTATCGATCTATTATATATATGTATATTCTGAATATATATTATATGTAAATCATGTTTTACATTCTGGATGTAATTAACCATGATCTAAGTAATCATATGAATAATTACAAGTTAAAACACGAACGACAAATGAAATGATTTTACCCAAAACGCTACTTTAACATTAATTTACAAATGAATGGGTAATATAAAGTCATAACTGAACCATATATGATATCATAACAATTAATATGATTCTATAATAATTCAATGACATTATTTAAAACATTATACAGGAGGTTCGGATCCATACAAAGCATATCAGACCTAATATAAGGGATAATTTTTCAAATTTCATTTTTATCCGAGATTGCTTATTCGTAAGTATTTACTGGGGTTATTGCTATAATCTATGTTCATGTTTTATAAAAGTGTATTCATGTATGTTTAAAGTCCTTTTTACCCATTTTTTACTTTTACTACGTGGTATGTATGGAATCATTCTTTTACGAGGTTCTTTTTGACTTTTCGACAAAGGTACGAGAAGAATGTTTTTTACGTATACGGCATGAAAGGACTTTTACGGTTTAATAAAGACTTATTTTCACGAAGATTCCTCCAAAAGATTTCATGAATATTTTCAACAAAATCCTTTTATTTTAAAATTGCATGACATTTTGTGAAAAGAAAATGATTTTGAAGAAAAAACGATATTTTCCTCAAGAATTCATTTCAAGTGTTTTATCAAAACCATTTTTCATCTAAGATGAAATTATTTCATATATGTATGTTTCAAGTATAATGTCTATATGATTTACATGGTTTCCCTTTTCATATTATGAAATGATATTCATTTCTTCTATATGGATTATGTGATGATGGTATGATGTTTATGAAACCCATTTTATTTATTGGGTTTTTATGAATGATGTATGTTTATTTTGTGGCACAAGTAAGAATGATTTCATTATGAGATGAGTGGGACCTATATCTCCCTCCAATGCATTGGGTAAAGATTTTATATCTCATGAGATAGACATGGCTGGAACGGAAAGTTAAACCGGTTCAGTAATACAGGACTGGAACGAGGAGTGAACTCGATTCAGAAAGGGACTTTGTCCACTAAAATAGTCATGGCAGCAATGCCTTGGCTACTATGGAAATAATTATATGTGATTAATGGATGCCACAATTACTTGTTTTATTCCAATGCTATTTTATCATGGTTTATGTTCTATTATGATCTATGCCTTATGTACTTCCATGTTTTATGTCGTTGCTCAATATTTTGATGTTTAAACATTATGTTCATGTTTTTAAGTTCAAATGCATATGGTATGTTTTATTTTATCCATGCTTACCCATACTGAGCATTTTAGCTCACCCTTTTTATGTTTTATATTCCCCAAGGATCAAAAGAAAGGTTTTAGGTAAGGAAACAAAAAGTGGAAGGTCTTTATGGGAGATGTTGAAGATCTTTCACCACGATTAGAAGATTACGTTCCAAGTTTCCAAAGACACTAAACTATTACGGTCCTTGTGTGTCTGTTTTTGTTATGTATTAAGTATTCCAAAAAAGTAATGTAATGTCCTTGTACGTCAATCTTCGGGTCTCTACAGTTGGTATCAGAGGAAAGGTTTAGTCAGCCTTTGGAAACTAGGATGCAAAAACGTTAGTGAGATCCCTAGAGATATTTCTAAGGCATGTCTAGGGATGTCCCTAAGGATAAGTATACGTATAGGATATAGTCCTAGAACTACGGTAACGATTTTAGAATTTATCCTAAGATGTTAGATATTGAGGTTACTCCCCCTCTACTACGTTGTTTTCCCTAGCATGATTTTTTTCCTCTCACACTATTCTTTTTGGGTTTTAGAAAATGGCTGGAAACAAGATGATTCATGATAATGGAGGATATGATGGACAATGGAATGATATTATTCATGAGAAACCAAATGAATTGGGATTTGGAAGTCCACACATCATTATTATGCTGAATCAGAAATCTCATAATATAATCAATAAACTCAAATTTGGTTGTTTCCTGAATGGGCTAATAAAAGAAAGATGGAGTTTCATGATGATCATAGAGGAAAGAAAGTTCAATTTCCCCTATGTAAATCATGTGGGAAGAGGCATCAAGGAGAATGTTTCAAATGAACCGGAATATGCTTTGGGTGTGGAAAAGAAGGACATAAAGCCAGTAAATGCAAAGGAAAAGGTTCAGTTAACACCATGGATGAGGATAATGGTATTGTTACAACATCAACAATGGTTAAATGTTTTAAATGTGGAATGTATGGGAATTATGAAAACCAATTCCCTAAGGGAAATTCTCATGAAGAGAATCAGTACGGTCGTATGGGTAGTATTTATGTTGATGATGATGAAGAGACTACAAATGATATGTGAGTTGAAAGAATTGTTGAAGCTCAGTCAATGGTTTAAGAAGCTACTGGAATTATTACATGTTTATCAAGTGTAATGTTGTATAAGTAATATCATGATACTATGGAATAAAGAGACATCTAAGGATTTTTACACTATTGTATTTCCTTAAGTTTTGAAAGTGTGTGATGAATGGTACCAGTATTTTTGGAAGGTAGATGATATGCGCATAATGAAGGGATAAGAAGATAATGAGATGTTTGATTGTATTCATGAGCTCATGACTGATATAAGGACTAAGTGATATTATGGTTTGATTATATAGATTTTTTGGGATTTTGGTATGTGGAAAGAGTTACCTTTTAATAGTATTCATGTTTTCACTAAGGTTCTATGGTAATTTATGTTTTAAGAGAATATATGACTAAGGTATTCATGTGTTTGGAATGCAACCAATAAGATATATCTTATGATATATGTGGGATAGATTCTTGTATTCACATTCTTGGTAGATAACCTTTCTAGTAATTGTTTTTTTATACTATGAGCTTGGACCGAAGTATTTTAGATAAGCCTAAAGATTGGAATGGATTATGTTGGACATAAGTTAGTATTGTTTAAGGATAGAACTTTTTTTGATATTATTGATGGGATGTTATAGTAATGTAGTTTTAGAAAAAAGGACAACCTGCAGGACATGCGACAACCCATCACGTCGGACAAGGCTATGGAAATCGAACCCACAACCGAAGTGCAATAGGCCTTTATCACCTACCAATGGCCTACAGGAAGTCCCTGGTTAGTAAAAACTAGTTTTATTTTATTAAGCGGTATGATGTATGAAGTATAAGTTCATTTTCGGAACCATATACGATTAATCTAACCATAAGATGGACTTATAACTTTTTCTAACCTTTTGTTTGAAATAGATGGAATGACCTATCATTCTATCACATGATCTTCTAACACACCACGAATAAGAAATTCAACTTCATTTCCTTAAGGGATGAAGTGGAAATTGTTCAATTCACGAACAATAGTGAGATTGTAAAGAAATCATGTAAGTATTTCTTTTAATTCATCAACTTTAGGGAAATGATCTTGAAAACCAAAAATGTTGTCCTAGTTCCCTTATATCCGATGAATCAGATGGTACCTTAGATCATCACAAATCTATAGCTTTGTGATTGTTGGCTTTTTCATAGCCATGTTCTCTACCACTCTCCATCAGAACTTGATGGTTATATTTTTCTTCCATATCCATATTTTCACCTATGTTCTCCTATATGGAAACCCAATGATGAGTTACTTTGGGTAATCATTTCATTTCATACTTTAGTTTTTAAAATTAAGTTTTAGTATTCCTTTTTACGATGTGGGTTTCTATGAATAGTAAATGATTTATAACCCCGACGAATTTCGAGGACGAAATTCTTTTTAAGGGGGGTAGAATATAACAACCCAAGATTTTATAAGATATATTTTCTTTCATATCTTCTGGTGTATGCTACAACAAGATTATCTTGCGCTATACGCAACAATAAAGGAGTTTTGCTCTACACACAACCCTAACTTGTCTTGCATTACACGCAATCACGACCTTCCTCGATAGTGTGTGTTGTACGCAATACCGGGGTTTAATAAACAATGATATATTATTATAATATTATTATGAACTAGCCATTATGAATAGTATTAACTATATTTTGAATGTTATAACATTATTATTTCATCTTACACATTTTCTAGAACATGGTATGTGAACAAAATAAATTTTTCGGGTAAAATAAGTATTTTTTAAAAAATGCATTTTTTCCGCCTTTTGATGGCGCACCGACTTTAAATATAGTTTTTGACATGTTTATAAGTTCAATTTTACAAAATAAACTTCTTATTTTGAATCAGGATATAAAAATTTACATTGTATAAAGTTTTGATATTTTTCTGATAACTTTCATATTTTAAGGAACAGTAAAAACACGCTATATTTTAATTAAAAACAACTTTTTTCATCATAATAATTTATATGGTTAAATTATAATATTTAATGGTTTTAAAGTATAAATAGAATATATTTTTACCATTTAATATAATTTATGTCATTAGCATTGATTTTACCTTGAATTCGTAGGTTAAATCAATTCAATCTTTTGCAATGTTTTAAACAAAAACTCATTTTCTTTCGACAATGGGATTAATATTAATTTAATTTCTGAAACTTTTTTGTATTGAATTTGGAAAAATGGATTCCATATTTGGAATCAGTAGGTCCAAATTATGTTAATAAGCTACTTTTTATTTTTGGGCTTTATGAATAGTAACTACAGTAAATTTTATTTACCATAGTTAAAGGTAAATCAGGTAATTAAGGGTAAATATAAGATTATAAAATTAACATAAAACCTGCCAAAATCCTATTGGATGACTAAAAGTCGACCCATATAACCTAATTATCAGATTAGAATCATTTTATGGACTTTTAACCATGAAAATAATTTAATTATTATTAAAACCAAAGAAAGTGACAACATGTCACTCTCTTAAATCTTATAAGTATAATAATTTTAATTTAGTGATAAAAATCATAAAACTTCGAACATAAATAGTCTCCAGAAAGCTACTAAAATTATATACATCATCATAATTTATTTAGAATTTTTAGGGATTAAATAATTGTCATTAATGGTGATACGTTAATGATGCAGAAATTATTTATTAAGTGAAAAATCAGTAATATAGTTTTTATTGAAATAATATTACCCATTAAAAGGCCCTCAAACCTGACCAAAACTTATTTGTAGTGTATATATATACCATAATCATCCAATTACCTAATATATAACCGTTTTTAGTCTTATAAATGTTATTATGACACTTATATTATTTTATTTTAAAACATTCCAAAGTTGTCACCTTCATAATTTAATAAATATATCAATTTAAATATTGTGATTTTAAGATGATAAATTCTAGTAAAAGTATTATTGTTAAAGGTAATAAATGTATATTCATCATAGGATTTTATTTTTAATTTTCATGCAACAAATAATTATATTAAATAATTATACAAAAATGTTGTAGTAATTATTTTATTAAGAGATAAACCAAATAAATTGTTCTGAAAATAATAAAATAAATATTATATGAACTATTTAATGTTCTAAACTAATTTTATAGATACATGTGACCTTTTATGAATATATTAAAGCTTTTAGTTCGAAAATATATTCTGTATATATTTTATTTAAATTCATATAAATGAATAGTGTCAAAATTGACACTATTGTTATTTTACAAAAATAACATATTATAAAATTGATTAAAAATCACAAAAATATTCAAAAATTATAAATTTACATTTATATGGTCTAAAATGTTATAAAGTATCCAATTATGTAAAATTAACAACAAATAAGTAATTATTTGTTATAATTAAAAATTTAGAATGTTATTACCACAAATAAAATTAAATTGATTAAATAAGGATAAATCAAGTTGATAATGTTTAAAATAAATTCCTAACATGTATAAATTTTTTTGGTTGATGATATTACAACCTTATCTCATCTAATATTCGGATATGAGTCATTTTGGAGATTTTTACGTGGGGTGGGGATTTAATATAAACTAATATTTCTTATATTTCCAAAGGTGCCCCTCTCCTCCCTTATAAAAGGGCACCTCCTCCCTCTCCTCCTCACACCAATTAGAGCCTTCAAGATCATCCAAACCCTACAAAATTCTCTTCTACACTTCCCTAGTAACACCCTAGAGGTTCTGGTATTCTTCAAAGACCAATTTTAGTGCCCTAAGAGGAGGTCTCAAAGAGGCGCTTCAAAGAAGAGGTAATGTCCGTTACCGATTCTTTCAACTTTATTTCTTCTTCCAGTTCTTCTTCTTTAGTTGTTTCATTATGAAGTAACAACATAAGTATCAATAATATACTGACATGTTATTATAAGTATTAAACAACCCTATTTCACCATTTATCTATCCTACGGAAAACGAAATCACCGCGCGAGCGTACGTACGGAATACCGTCTCCACGCCGTGGTGTAATCTATTTTCCACCACCACCTTACTTGGAGGGGTGTAATGGTGTAAATAATGACTATATATGATTATTGTAAAGTTATATTGATTATTAAATATTATACATACAATTCAATACAATTCCACGATCATGGTAATGATATCATCGCTCGTGCGTACGTACGGACTACCGTCTCCACGACGCGATGAGATTCATTCTCAATGATTAACCATTCATGAATGATTATAAATTATATATAATAAGTAATCATGAAATATATGACATAATAATAATACTGGATTTATGTATATATATATATGTATGTCATCTACTTAATTCCATTCAATTCAATAAGGAAACGAAAATAGCGTTCATGCATACGTACGGTCTACCGTCTCCATGAACGGTGTATTTCTTTCCATTTATAGATCTATTATATATATGTATATTCTGAATATATATTATATTTAAATCATTTTTTACATTCTGGATGTAATTAACAATGATCTAAGTAATCATATGAATAATTACAAGTTAAAACACGAACGACAAATGAAATGATTTTACCCCAAACAGTACTTTAACATTAATTTACAAATGAATGGGTAATATAAAGTCATAAGTGAACCATATATGATATCATAACAATTAATATGATTATGTAATAAGTCAATGACATTATTTAAATCATTATACAGGAGGTTTGGATCCATACAAAGCATATCAGACCTAAGGTAAGGGATAATTTTGCAAATCTCATTTTTATCCGAGATTGCTTATTCGTAAGTATTTACTGGGGTTATTGCTATCATCTATGTTAATGTTTTATAAAATTGTATTCATGTATGTTTAAAGTCATTTTTAACCATTTTTTACATATACTACATGGTATGTATGGAATCATTCTTTTACGAGGTTCTTTTTGACTTTTCCGACAAAAGTACGAGAAGAATGTTTTTTTACGCATACGGCATGAAAGGACTTTTATGGTTTAATAAAGCCTTATTTTCATGAAGCTTCCTCCAAAAGATTTCATGACTATTTTCAACAAAATCCTTTTATTTTAAAATTGCACGACATTTTGTGAAAAGAAAATGATTTTGAAGAAAAAAGCATATTTTCCTCAAGAATTAATTTCAAGTGTTTTATCAAAACCATTTTTCATCTAAGATGACATTATTTCATATGTGTATGTTTCAAGTATAATGTATCTTTGATTTACATGGTTTCCCTTTTCTTATTATGAAATGATATCCATTTCTTTGATATGGATTATGTGATGATGGTATGATGTTTATGAAACCCATTTTATTTATTGGGTTTTTATGAATGATGTATGTTTATTTTGTGGCACAAGTAAGAATGATTTCATTATGAGATGGGTGGGACCTATATCTACCTCCAATGAATTGGGTAAAGATTATATATCTCATGAGATAGACATGGCTGGAACGGAAAGTTAAACCGGTTCAGTAATACAGGACATGAACGAGGAGTGAACTCGATTCAGAAAGGAACTTTGTCCACTAAGATGGTCTTGGCAGCAATGCCTTGGCTATTATGGAAATAATTACATTTGCTTAATGGATTCCACAATTACATGTTTTATTCCCATGCTATTTTAACATGGTTTATGTTCCATTATGATCTATGACTTATGTACTTCCATGTTTTATGTCGTTGCTCAAGATTTTGATGTTTAAACATTATGTTCATGTTTTTAAGTTCAAATGCATATGGTATGTTTTATTTTATCCATGATTACCCTTACTGAGCATTTGATCTCGCCCTTTTTATGTTTTATTTTCCCCCAGGATCAAAATAAAGGTTTTAGGTAAGTAAAAAAAAAGTGGAAGGTCTTTATGGGAGATGTTGAAGATCTTTCCCCACGATTAGAAGATTACGTTCCAAGTTTCCAAAGACACTAAACTATTACGGTCCTTGTGTGTCTGTTTTTGTTATGTATTAAGTATTTTGCAAAAGTAATGTAATTTCCTTGTACGTCAAGCTTCGGGTCTCTACACCGATGAAATCACATCACCGGTATTTGCTTAGAAATGCCTCTTCTAGAGTTGCGTTTTCTCGGGTGTGGTTTTTAAATTTTTGGGGTTATGTTAAGAAATAAAATAAAGTGTGCGACAACATTATTTTTATTTCACTTAAAGAAACTTGAAAGCCACTTAAAGATGCTTAAGCTGAGTTGATGTGGATAGGGTGCTATCCAAAAATATCCTTCCCCTTGGTAGGATATTTGTGAGGTGGGGCCCGCATGAGCCTCACCGTTTCTTTTCCGCTAAGTAACGCCCCCGCGAAAACCCGTCATTATGAAAGTACACTGACACGTTTTCTTAAATTCTTAACGCACCAAATAATTGGGCGGTTAGCTTCGTTAAATTAATTCTGTGAATTAATTTAATCGTTTCTTAACCTGTTTACAATCCGTTGTGTAATAATAAAATAAGACCAACACACGACTTCTTGAGGATTTCTCGTTGAGAGGCTTTTGACAGAAATTTTGTGCCTTCATCCTCCTTCGCGAAGAACATGAAGAACACGACGAACGCGAAGAACGCGAAGAATTCCATCACCCTTAGAGATCGACGATGATTCTACCGAGACGTTCTTCCCCGCAATGATCTCCGATCACCAACTGCTTGAGGTAGGAGATTTCAGGTTTCTTCTTTTAAATCTCTTTGTGGGTTATAACAACATCATGGATTTAATTAATATAATTAAATCTACATGTTCTAGAACCTCGGAGTTCGTCGACACGACACCATATTCCGCGACGACGCGACGCCCTTCCGCGACGACACGACGCCCTTCCGTGACGCGAAAATCGCCTCCTTCCGCGACGATCAATTCCGCGAAGAACGCACGCTCGACGACTACGGAGAGGTAGGGGTTTGTTTGTGAAATAATTTATTTTTCCATGGATGTTCCTCCTAAAACAAAGAACCTAGATCAAGTGCAATTTTAATTTATTAATTGTATCTTGTTACGTTTCCATATGATAATTTTATTCTTCCCGATTGTTATCAAGTAACGCGGAGGGTGCGGGCCAAACAAACACGGCTCGATAACCCTCCGCAGTTCTTCGTTGATGTGCGGATTGGTGGGCGGTGACAAAACATGCTGCAGAGGTGATTCTTTGTTTCCGCAGTGAATTATAGGACCCGGGAGGAGGTAAGGCGCAGATGGAAATGAAATCGGACCACCGGAGCAACTCCGGGGGCCCGCGGAACCCACCGGCGGTGCGGGTCGCCAGCGGCCGGAGGGGGAAGCACCCCGGCGCGCCGCCAGACAGGGCCGCCGCGGCTGAAGCCGCGGCGGCAGCGGCCAGCGGACCCACTACCGCGCGGGTCCGACACTCACGGGACACGGATTTACTGCGTCCGCTGATCGTGCGCGGCCCCATGTGGGCCGCGGCTTTTCTTCCCGCAGGGACTTCACGCCCCGCGGCTCCCTTGCTCGGCCGCGCGGCCGAGCCGGGCCGACCCGCCGGCCGGGTCGCGCCCAGGCCGGGCTGGGCCGCCCTGGCCGGGCTGCACCACGCCGAACCGGGTCGGACCTGGACCCGTGTCGGGTTGGCCTGGTTCGGACCGACCCAGGGGGGGGGGGGGGGGGTTGGACCGGGTCGGTCCGGGCCCAGACTCCTCGTCTCCGGACGTTTTTAGTCTTTTGCTCATAACATGAGCTTCGGGCCTCCGAACGATGCATCGTTAGTGGCGATGCGATCCTTGGATCGAGACGGTCGTTTCGGTATATTGCACTCAAGGTTTAGGAATAATTGGGTTCGGCCGGGTTGGTTCGTACACGAAACCAACCGGGTCTTCGGAGCGGAAACGCTCATATCTTGAGCTTCGGACGTCCGTTTGACATGCCGTCGACTTTTTTGTTTTTATCTAAGTGAGATGGATCTTTTGGCATACTCCACCCGAGGTTTGGACGCAGGTGGAGTATGGTCGGGTTGGTTTTTCCTTAAAAACCAACCGGGCCCCTGGGACGAAAAAGCCAATAACTCTCAGACCAGGCGTTCGATTGACGCGCCGTCTGCGACGTTGAGTTCCTGTTGTCGATACGAAACTTTTGGATACATGAACTCTGGACTATGTGTCGGTTGATGTATCAGCCTCTCGGCTCGTGGAGAGGACCCTCCCGAACGAGCTTGCTATGTGCGGGAACCCTAGAGCTGGCTGCGACTGCTACTGTGACGACGACGACTGTGCAGATATCCTCAGTGGATTCGATGGCGACGACTACAACACTCAGCGATCCTTTGTGGGTCAGTGCTACCGATCATGTGTGGGTCCGATCCTGTGTGGGTCAGCGCTCAGCGGTCCTGTGTGGGCCAGCGCCTACAGGTCCTGTGTGGGCCCAATCCTGTGTGGGTCTTTGCGGGGGTTAGTTACCTATCGATCCTTTGTGGGTCAGATCCTTTGTGGTTCATTGCTGGGGTTAGTACCTATCGATCCTTTGTGGGTCCGATGACTTAGATGGATCAGTGATCGTCTCTATCGTCATTTGAAGAAGTATACCTGTGTGAGCTGAAACCCTGTTTGCTTTCCTTTGTGGACTGTGTTGTGCTATCCTGTGTGGATTTACATTTTTCTTTCCTTTGTGGATTGTGTTGTGCTATCCTGTGTGGATTTACGTTTTGCTTTCCTGTGTGAACTGGGTTGTACATGAGCTCGGATGTTGGATCTGAGCAAGAATTGATGACTTAGGTATATGTATGGGCATATACCTAAGTTGTGTCGGATGTTACTTCATGATTTGTATATTTACTTTGTGGTTTATCCTTTGTGGATTCTGGGAGACCTTCGGGGGTCTCGTGGTCCCTAATGAGTATCTTATACTCACCCCTGCATGGGCTATGCCCGAACTACGTTGTGTTGGTTGCAGAAGACGGACAGTGCTGATCGTGGTGGAGGCTTGCGGAGCAGGACGGTACCTGGAGGTGGACCACTGGGTGGGACGTACTCGGAGCGGTCGGCTCGACCCGAGGAGCAGTGGAGGCTATCTGCACCCACCCTTCAGGTGGGACTTCCAGTGGATGGCTCGACGTTGCGGCTTTACTTTTCAGTTTCTGTTTTTCCCCTTTCAGTTGTACTTTACAGTTGGGCTTGTATTTCTAGCCCCCTTTACTTTTCCGCACTTACTGTTGTACCTGTTTTTACTTAGTATTTACTTTTTCCGCTTGCTTACTCTGTGGTGCTTTTTTACTTTACAAAGGCAATGCCTTCCCTTTACCGGGATTTATGCCTTGGTGCTAGTCGCCAGCCCCTAGCCTATGGAAGGCGGGCTTGGGGTAGTCACGGCATGGGCCCCGAGGACGGGTCGTGACAATATCATCCAATTTGAAACTAAGTGGAACAGATACTTCAGTTCCATTCTAATCCACCTCCAAAATCCATGATAAAAATTACATAAATTGACCTTATGAAAAACAAGGTCAAGGAAGGAACTAATTACCCAGTAGAAAACCAACAACCGACCAATGGCCACAAACTTTTGGGTTCGAACCATCAACCATCCAGTAGTTAGTCTAGAGCCAACCCTCCCCCACTATCACTATTAATATGTTCATGGTGATTCATAATAGCTAACTGGTGGCCCCATCTACTGCTTTTTAGGAACACCACATACCACTTCCCCCATTTACTAAATCCATCCACCCGAAACATAAAATTTCAATTAAAGCTTAATCATTTTAATTAGAAATCACCAAAATTAAGTTTTAATAACCCAAAAAAGAAATCCATAGTCATTACAAACTATCCACTATACGATTTCTCATCCATAAGAAAAATTACTAAGCATCACTGGTGATTCAGGTTTCCAGGGTTTGGAGCTGCCTTCTGGCATACTCCTTCCCTTCATAGTTTCCCATCCTTCACCTTATCTATTATTCGGTACCTTGAAGTCTTAGTTACCTTCTTCTTCTACATCTTTTTTCCTAGGGTTCGACATGCATAAATTTTGAAAACACTTCTTTCAAGATCGATCACTAGTATTCAGGTTAACCAGAATGTTTCATTATTTTTCAAATGTTTTCCAGCAGTCGAACATTATTCCCTCAAATTTTATAATTCTTTACTTCCCTAATAGAATAATTGATCCACCATAGGTGTAGTGAACTGAGTTCTCATCGATTCTTTCTCAGGTTGCATGAAGTGGTAGAGCTGGCTTTGTATTTGTCCAAATATTCATGTTCTTTCAACTATTAACCATGTTTCCTCTTCCAGTGGAACTTAATTGTTCACTCTAGGAGAGACTCTTCGTTTTCATCCCAATGGATTTAGATTATCAGATTGCATCTGCCTTTTTAAAATCCTTCTTTTCTTACTATTTGCAGCAACATTCTTGGAATTATTTTAGGTCGATCAGAAGATTCTTAAAGGGAAACATCTCATTCATTATTTTTTGTTTGTAGAGATTGTCCTATCTAAGAAACATCTAGAGTTTATTTTCCCCGCCTCCTCACACTCCCTTCGCTCTTGGCCGGAAGATGCTGCCCCATGGACGCCACAGTCACGCCGCGGTCACGCCGCAGTCACGCTGCGGTCACTCCGAGGTCACACCACGATCAAGTCGTGGTCATGATGTGATTTGGTCCTGCTCCAGGACGACACCCTACGACGGTTCACAATGATAGTATTCCATGAGTCTTGTGATCAATGTTGAGACTGACTAATCACAATTTCTTCCGGTGGGGTGATGACCGAAATGTTTCCCCGCCTCCTCTTGCTCCTTTCGCTCCTAGCCAGAAGATGCTGCTCCGAAGACGTCGCTGGACTGGGCCAACACACCGTGGTCATGCAACGGTCATGCCATGGTCACGCCGTGATTTGGCCCTGCTCCAGGACGACACTACGTGGCAGTTCTCAGTGACAATATTTCATTAGTCTTGTGATCAATGTTGAGACTAACTAATCAAAATTTCTTCCGGTGGGGAGATGACCGGAATTTTGCCCCGCCTCCTCCCACTCCCTTCGCTCCTGACCGGAAGATGCTACCCCGCGGATGTCGCTGGACAGGGCCAACACGCAGTGGTCACGCTGGGGTCACGCTGCGGTCACACCATGGTCACGCCACGATCATGCCGTGGTCACACCGTGGTCACGCCGTGGTCACGCCATGGTAACACAGCGGTCACGCCGTGATTTGGCCCTGCTCTAGGACGACACCCCATGGTAATTTGTAGTGATAGTATTCCATGAGTCTTGTGATCAATGTTGAGACTGACTAATCACAATTTCTGTCGGTGGGGAGACAACCTGAATGTTGCCCCGCCTCCTCCCGCTCCCTTCACTGCTAACCGGAAGATTCTGCCCCGCGGATGTCGCTGGACAGGGCCAACATGCCGCGGTCATGTCGCGGTCACGCCGTGATTTGGTACTGCTCCAGGACGACACCCCATGGAAGTTTGCGGTGATAGTATTCCCTGAGTCTTGATTTTGATTCCTACCTTGAAATGTCGCTAAGAAATTCCACCTGAGACAAAACTTAATTGAAACTCTAACCTAAGCGGGAGCACAAACAAATTTCGATGAAACCGAGTCCCAGCATTTTCCATGTTTGAAAGAAAAATTCTACCCAAGGTGTATAAGACCTAACGACGAGTTGGACAGATTCCGAGGTGATGATGGAATTTGTAGCTTGTAAATCTTGAGCTTAGAGATTGATGAAGCTGAGTCATCGAGTTGTACACCATGTGAGTATGCGACTTCAGTCGAATTCGACTGAAGTAAGTTGGATCAGGAGGATGATGATGAACATGCTGTATGGGATTGAAGACCGCTATGCACATCATGATGTTGGTTCAATTGAAGCGTCAGTGACTATTTGGGTTTCAGAGCAGCGCATATGAAACCAAATTGAAGTTTTAATTCAGACAAATGAGGAAACAAAAGATCTTCAATCAAGATTTGGTTGAGCCTCCGACCAGCATGTTAGATATTTGAATCGATGAAGATGATAGGGTTAGGCGCGCTGATCCCATGACCAGAGTTGAAGAGAGATTAGAATTCATTCCGTTGGTTGAGGAAATTCTGAAATCAACTGATTGAGTTTGTATCTCAGATAAAATGCTACATGTGAACCTGATCAAGCTTGCTCGTTGAAGACACATCGTTAGTTGATTTTGTCTGAAATCAGTAACGAAGACAGTGGGGACCTCTTCCCTCTTTACCACTACAGTTTTAGTTTTGAAGGAACCTGCAAGGAAGGTGCTTACTTGAATGCTCCAAAGAAGGTCCCATTGAAGGAGATGGCACTGAAGAAGATGACATTGTTCCGGAAGAGAATGCACAAAAGGTGTTTGAAAAATTTCCTCTGTGAGCTTAGTTAACTTCACCGCTTGAAACACCAGTTGCTTCAACATTAAAAAATTAGGAGAAACGCCAACCCATGCCAGGTGCACGAAAAAAATTCTCAAATGAAGTTCCAGTCTACTGAGCCACACCTTCCTATTGAAGGTTGGACCCAGGTTGAAGAGCTTCCACAAATTAAGTGTTTGGTTGAAAATGAAGGTGACCGTGTCAAGCTCTGCACAAGTGTGAAGAAGCTAGCTTGATGAATACTAGATGTATTTCTATGCCCAATATTGAAGCCCATGGACCAACTTCTAAAGCCCAAGTTGTCCAGAACCAGGTCCGAATACCAGTAGCATGTGAATTAGTAAGGCTCCTCATCACGCGAGCACACTGATCAGAGTAAGGATTCCACCATAGCCACGATGCACCAAAGCATTTGACCCTCTAATACTTCACAAAAGAGTACATAGCTCGATCGTGGGAGGGGAATGATTTAACATGGAAAATTCGAATGATGCTCTCTCATGAAGAAATCTCGACCATAAAGCTGTGCATGAGGTGTCAATTTGATGAAAGGGAGACAGGCTTGGAATTTGAGGAATAATTCATAATTTCTATGTTTAATGAAGTTAAAGTTCATACTAATCTTGTGGCAGATAATGGAGGATTGAAAAACCTTGATATTTCTTTAAGTGGGACCACTGTTCAATAGAGGTGGGGGGTGCTTCCAAGAGTGGATCAATCATGCTTTGCTGCTTTTCTCTACCATATTTTATTTCATTCTACTGTAATACTCTGATTATGGAACATTAGGCCATTTGTGGTGACACTAAATATAATCCACCCATAATACTTGTTTAATTATACCCGTTAATGCTTAACCCTCCTGCTTACTTCGCTGGTTGTTTTTAATTTCATAATAATTAGGAGGTTTATACTTTCTTTTTCTTTTAATTGCTTCTTCTCTCATTCTCGGAATTGCACACACATTCCACTTGGATTCAATGCATTGACTATGATCATGGGTAGTGGGTTGGTCTGATAGTGATTGAGAATTTCAAATCATTAGGATAGGAAAGATTAGAGAACCTAGTCCCTCAAGTTGTGGTGAAATTTTCAAAACCAGTAGAGGCTTCTTCAAGGGATGATTCTAACAATTGGTTGGAAGCTTTATTACTCTTGAAGTTTAAATTTGGGCGGTAATTCATGCTGTTAAATATTTAAGAATTTTGGATGGAATAAGTTATGGATTGAAATTGACTTCTTGTTGGTGGTCAACATACTCAGGTGTAAATCTACATTGTTCCCACTGCGGCTCTACAAGGAATGGATGAATTATTATTGTTATTGAGAGAAGATACACTTCATGGAATCTCACATATGTAGGGAGGATAATATAGTGTTCGATGAACTATCTACAAATTTTTTAGTGAATGTGACTTTACTTTGGTTTTTTATCTCAATGATGAATTTCTTCACCTTTATCACTCTAATGTAAAGGGTGATGTCTACACATATCTCTAAATTATATTTATTGCATCTCTACTTTATTTTTAATAAATTTTATGTGAATGGGTATTCTAATCCATTCCATGGACCTTCTTGGGTTATTATATCATGTTACATGTTGTCACATATTTTTATTTCTAGTTATTCCATGATTATAGGATACCATACAATATTAATGATTGTTATTTCATGATTAGACATATAGAGTAGTGGTATTATTGTATATTATATATGTGGGTATTGTAGGACATAGTAGAGGAGTTGATGAATTGAAACTGGTATACCAGCTAAACGAATGGGGGGTTGGTGCAAGAGGGTTGTGTGCAGGAGGGTTGATATGTTATGTCATCCGATGAGTGTGGCTTAGCTCCTTTGAGGTAGGGTCCCTCTCTCAGGTAGGGGGGCTGTCTAGGAAGGGGGGTGTCCAAGAGGGGTGGTGCTGTCCAGGAAGGGGGGAGGGGTGTCCAGCAGGGGTGGTGCTGTCCAGGCAGGGGGAGGGGTGTCCAAGAGGGAGGGAGGGGGGGGGGGTGCTGTCCAGGCAGGGGGGAGAGGTGTCCAGGATGGAGGGGGGGTGCTGACCAGGCATGGGGGAGAGGTGTCCAAGAGGGAGGGAGGGGGGCTGTCCAGGCAGGGGGGTGCTATCTAGGCAGGGGGAGGGGTGTCCAGCAGGGGTGGTGTTGTCTAGGCTGGGGGGAGAGGTGTCCAGAAGGGAGGGGGGGTGCTGTCGAAGAAGGGGGAGGGGTGTCCAGCAGGGGGGTGCTGTCCAGGCAGGGGGAGAGGTGTCCAGGAGGGAGGGGGTGGTGTCCAGGCAGGGGGGAGGGGTGTCCAGCGGGGGGGGGGGGGGGGTGTCCAGGCAGGGGGGAGCGTTGTCCAGCAGGGAGAGAGGGGGGTGCTGACCAAAAAGGGGAGGTTTCCAGGGGGAGAGGTGTCCAGGCAGGGGGAGAGGTGTCCAGGAGGTCGGGGGGGTGCTGTCCAGGTAGGGGGGAGGGGTGTCCAAAAGGGGGTGGTGCTGTCCAGGTAGGGGGGAGAGGTGTCCAGTAGGGAGGGAGGGGGGTGCTATCCAGGAAGGGGGGTGTCCAGGGGGAGAGGTGTCCAGGCCGGGGGAGAGGTGTCCAAGAGGGGGGGGGGGGTGCTGTCCAGGCAGGTGGGATGGGTGTCCAGTAGGGGGGGGGGGACAGGTGTCCAGCAGGGAGGGAGGGGGGTGCTGTCCAAGAAGGGGGGGGGGGTGTCTAGGGGGAGAGGTGTCCAGGAGGGGGGGGGGGGTGCTATCCAGGCAGGGGGGAGAGGTGTCCATTAGGGAAGGGGGGTTGTCCAGGTAGGGGGGAGGTCTCCATGAGGGGGGGGCTACCACATTAGATGATTTCTTAATTTCATTCAGAATAACTTCTTAACTACACATATTGATTATTGTAATGACATCATATATATCTTCAGTCAACATCAATCAGTACATAACAATTTTTGGGTACCATAGTTCTATTCAGCTCCACTGTAACTTAAATATCATTATAACTTGAACTTTGTACAACCACTCATCAATCTCCCATGTTTTCATAAGATGATTAAACTATTATTAAATTGGGGGGGGGGGGCTGTCTAGTGGGGGATTTACAGGGGGAGGAGGGGGGCTGTCTAGGGGAGGCCTTGTAGAGGGGAGGGCTATCCAGGGGAGGCTTTGCAGGGGGAGGGGTGCTGTCCAGGGGAGGCTTTTCAGGGGGAGGGGGCTGTAGGGGGTGGGCTGTGCAGGGGAGAGGGTGGGGGCAATTTTTTTGGGGGGAGGGGAGGCTATCTAGGAATGGGGGTGGGGCTATCCAGGAAGGGTATTACAAGGGGGTCTTTCCAGTTGGGGATTTGCAGGGGTGAGGGGGGATGCAGGGGGGTTGTCTACTAAAATGGGGAGTGGGGGTGTTCAGGGGGGCTTTATAGGGGGTGGGGGCTGCATGGGGGAGGGGGGCTGCAAGGGGAGTGGGGGTGGGGGCGCTGTGCAGTGGGTTTGGGGGGGGGGGGGGGTATTTTTTTATGGATTCCCAGACCTTATAGCCACAGTTTTAAACCATGGATATTGGTTAATTGCCACAGTTTTTAACCGTGACTATAGGTCTAATGCCACGGTTTAAAAATGCGGCAATAAAGTGTGTCTGTCCTCTTGTATAGCCATGGTTCTAAATAGTGGCTATAGTGATATTACCACGGTTGGAACCGTGGTTGTATACCTATCTCCACAGTTCGGACCGTGGCTATAGATCTAGAGCCACTGTTCCAAACTGTTGCTATAGGTCTAGGCCTATAGCCATGCCTAACTTATCCACGGTTCCTCAAACCGTGGCTATTACCTATAGCCATGGTTTGAGGACCTATAGCCATGGTGTAAAACTGTGGCAATAGCCAGAATTTCCAGTAGTGTATCCTAATACCTTATGTTTCATTGAACAGATTATATTTTAAATAATCATATACTGATTTTTTGTGGCCCTCAATTTGACACTTGTTTGTGATTGATGAACTCAATAACTCTCTATAAATATTTATGTTTTTCCTACAATTATGTGTCTATAATTTCCACCAATGTTCTCATATTCCAAACCCTAAATTTTTGGTGAATTTTTCATTTCCCTTTCCCTCTTATTATAACTAAATTTTATTAATCCTATTTCCAAAATGGGTTTTCCACAAAGGTATTTTCTATTTTTAACCTTTTATTTTCTAAGAAAATTTTGAAATTTCGAGGATGCAATTTATTGAAGAGGGGAGAATGTAACACCCCAGGATTTCATAGTATGTTATGTCTTTAAAGTAATTCAATATCTTTCATTGTACGCAACTTCAAGTTCTAACACACCACGACTAATCAAACAAGCCGTTTTGAAAAGTAATACCCACTTTTTGAAATTTTATTTTTCAAAAATGGACTCAATTTCTTGATTTGGAATATCAAAATTATCTTAGGATGAATTTTTTGTATTTTTTGATAACTTTAATATTTTTATGAATAGTGAAAATACGAAATTTTAATTACAAACTACTTTTTTAATCGAAATAATTTATAGTATTAAATTATAAATTTGAGTTGTTTTAAAGTATCATTAGATCATATTTTTAACATTTAATATAATGTAGGTCATTAGAAGAAATTTTACACATATATAGTACAAAAACATATGTCAATCTTTTGATTGTTTTTACTTCTTAAAAACCCGCTTTTTGGTTTCAACAACCAGAATAAATTTGAAATTAAATTATGAAAATTCGGTGATTTGAATTTGGAAAAAAGGATTTCATATTTGGAATCAGGAGGTCTAAATTGTGTATATAGATAACTTTTATTTTTAGACTTTATGAATAATTACTTTGGTAAATATTTTATTTACAATGGTTAAAGGGTAAATCCAGTAAATAAGGGTAAAAAATAATATTATAATATTATTGAATTACCCTAACACGTGTCCTAACCCTATTGGAAGATACATGCTCGACCATGGGAATCCTTGGATAGATTTTGGGACCCCATGGAGCCACTTGCGAGTGATAATGACATTTTTATACCATCCACGAATTCTATAGGTGAATTTGACATTTTAGGATTGATTCAATTTATTTTTTTGAAGTAATCAAGTTGTGATGAATTTCATAAAAACCAAATATTATATAGTGTCAAAATTGACATAAATGAGTTTTCAAAACAAATATTATATTATTAAATAATAAAATATTTCAAAAAATATAATGTTTACCCAAAAGACTTATATAATAATATATATTTCCTCAATTAACCACTTGGGGTTCACTTGGTAGTTTATAGTATGTTCATTAACTACATAACATAAAAATCCAAGGAGACATGGTAAATGTCAAACTATTTAACTAAGAGTTAATTCTAAAAGATTAGGTTAATATGGTGACCTAAACCAATATAAAACCTATTGGTTGAGTGATTTTCGACACATCCCCACCTTATCCTCTAAATAAATCATTTTATAGCCATTATAAACCAAAAATTATTTTATTATAAAATAATATTTCAAACTTTTACTAAAGTGACCCTCACCTCTCTTATAAAAGGGAACTTCCCCTTCTCTAAAAATCACACGTCCAAAGCCATTTGGATCAGCCAAACCCTGCCCAAATATCCTCCCAACTACCCTCAAATAATCCTATAGGCCTTAATTTTATCAAAAATCCATCTTAAGGATCCATTTTGATAAAATCAAAATGAAACACCTGAAGATGAGGTAATTATTTCACCACCTCTTTCAAGTTATTTTCTTCTTCCACATCCTCTTTCTTTGTTATTCCCATAAAAAAATAATAAATCCCACACCTTATTCATACTGTGATGTTATTATAAATATGGTACAACCATATTCATTATTCTATACATCCTATGAATGACAAAGTCACCATACGTGCATACGTACGGGTTACCATCTCCACGCCGTGGTGTAGTTTGTTATTCAAACACTTCATTATTTGGATGAGTATAATAATGAGTATAATTGATGTAAATAATAAATATAACATGTTAATTATTCTGTATATATTATATAACATCCAATAACATACGATTTCACCATAAATAGAATGATATTGTCGCTCGTGCGTACATATCGAATACCGTCTCCACGAACGCGATCCGATTCATTCCCCATCATAATCATTCAAGAATAAATATAATTTTGTTATTAAAAAAATATTAAGAACTTAATATCATTCAAGATATGAATCAAATACATCTTATCCATAACAATCATGACTTTCGTAACAAAACATATAAAGGAAAATGAATCTGTTAACACCCAAAACGATGATACTAGTGAAATATTATTAACAAAGAAATTTTAGAAGAAAATATATGATATAATATTTATGTATCTGATTCTTGAATAATTTAGTAATTATTATTTAACTATTATACAAGAGGTTAACGTACCCTCCACCAAGGAAAATTACAAGGTAAGGGTTAATTCCACAATCTCTCCATTATCTGAGGTTGTTTATACGTGAGTATCTACTGAGACCTCTTTATAATCCACATCTTTGTTTCTTAAAAATGTATTTCAAAACATTTTTAATATTTCATAGACTATGGGTTCAAGCAATTTATACACTTGTTTGACTTTTTCTAAAATTTTTATAATGGAATATTTCTGTCGTTTTCCAAACAAGGTAATTTACGACCTTTTCGACAAAATTGTGGAAAGAATGTTTTTTAACTTATACGGAGGGTGCGTATATTTTCAGCCTTTATAACACCTTTGATGCTTCCCATAAAATATTATAAGAATATTTTCAAAATAAATATTTTATTTTATAAATATGTGACTTTTTAATGATCTGAAAATAGAAAGAGATATTTCTCTCAAATAGTTTTGATTTCATCTATGTCAACATCCTTTTATGGGTTTTAAACTTGATTGAATTTGATTTATAATGATATGATCTTCCATATTGTATTAAAGGTTTTTTGATATATTTGACTATGGATGTTTTATTTTTATACCATTCATGGTTTGTGGTAAAAGTATTGACATTTTGTGTGTTAGTTTTAATTCAAATGATTATGTAATGTTTCAATATATTTATTTGAGGAATGCATTGAAATTAGTAACTGACGGGTGGAGCCCGCTATAGCTCCTCGATGCATCAGTAGGTCTCATGAGACAAACTAATTTCTTGGAACATGGCCTTGAAAAAATCTTATTTTTTTATTGTCATGAGGCCTTCACTATGTGGTTATGAAGTCTGGCATTATACATACCATCATTATGAAATTGGCTATTGATATTACATGTGATTATTCGACTAGTAGAATATCCATGTGAATAAATAAATTGAATTATTTGATTTATCTTTTACATATTATGTAGAAGTTTATGTTTAAAAGGATTAAATTTTAATCTTATACATTGCCTTTAATGTTTATGCTTATTTATGAAAGTTTCTCTATATTGTTATCCTTACTAAGCATCTGAGATCACCCCTTTATGTGTATTATTTTTCCCAGGATGTGAAGAAGTATTTTATGGTTAACCAGCCGGGATAGGATAAGGGATATAAGTGTGTTCAATGGGGACAAAAATTTGTTTTTGTTTTTATCTCATGATGCAATGTAAAACTTATGTTTGTATCTAGTACTTACAAAGCCACTGAACTGATCAGTCTTTCGGGACTTGATCCGTTGTGATCATTTCAGTGTTATGTAATAATGCACCCACTCTGGGTAACTAGTGCCGAGGCATTACAAAGAAACCTCCAATGAATCTTGAGGTAGGGAATTTATGTTTTGTTTTGGTTTAACATTATTAAAATGTGATTTTTTAATCATTAATGTTAGATAAACATTCTCCCGTTTGTTATCAAGCTAACGCGGAGGGCGCAGACCAAATGAACAAGGCACGAACCCTCCGATACTTCGTTTATGTT
The DNA here is from genome assembly GCA_963277665.1 of Viscum album. Classification (NCBI taxonomy): domain Eukaryota; kingdom Viridiplantae; phylum Streptophyta; class Magnoliopsida; order Santalales; family Viscaceae; genus Viscum; species Viscum album. The sequence goes on from OY728127.1 coordinate 326,420,178, forward strand.
GCATTCTCTGGGGACAAAATTCTTCAATATTTGATGAAAATGCAAGACAGAGGGTCACATTGTGACAGTGACAGTCTGGGAGGCTCATAGGCGTAGACAACACCAAGAACGGACCACCAGAGCATGTCCGGTGGCCCGAAGAAAGAACCGTGCGGTGCGCCATGCAAGAGGCAGCTGGCGGTGTCCTAAGGAGACCTGCGACAATTAGGGGTGGTAGGAAGGTGGTGCACCATGCTATAGTATACAGTGACGGCCGACCCCATCCGGTCATGTGGGAGAAGGGCGGCCCCTGTTGGTGCCGCTGGTGGCAACAGTCGCGACTAGTGGGTTGTAGTAGGAGGGGTAGTGTGGCCCCGCACTGCGCCACATCGTTTGGAGACCGGCCCGCCCCCTAGACGGCCGTTACATGCGGTTGGGTAGCCCCCCCCAGATGGGTGAAATGGACCCATGTCCGTGGGGCCAGCTAGAGACATCACTCTGCATTCAGGAAGACCGGGCCGGACCCGCGGCCCAACAGGCTAGCACGGGTGGGACGAGCCCCACCCTGCAGGTTGGGCCAACCATGACCCGGGCCCGTGAACCAGCCAGGATGACCGCAATGGGCTGGACCCATTGAACTGGGCTGGACCTAATCATGGTCAGGTATACCCCGTGACTCGTTAAATTGGGCTGGCCTGAGGGAGTCGGACCGTACCCAGACCCAACCGACCCCCGAATAAAGGAACTCCCATAATTGATGAACCAGGTGTCCGTTTGACATGCCATCAGTGGAATTGGGACCCCATTTGGGAAGCGGTCCATATGGAATATTCCTTCGGGGCTGAATGAGCTAGGCCAGACTGATGTGCGATGACCCCCATTTCAAGGAATGGGGTGTAACTAACAGGACGATCGTCCGATCGACGCACCAACTGCCGAATAAGGACCCTTGTGACAAGGAAGTCCTTTAGAGATTATTTAAGAGGGTTTTTATGGATTTTGATGTGTGACCTGGGTTGTATTAGACTTGAATCCAACCGGGACCTTTTTACAAAATTTCCCATATCTCACAGACCGGGCGCCCGATCGTTGCGCCGTCTATCACGTTGGGACCCCTATGATGGGGCCGTCCCTTGAGTATTATTTTTGAGTGAATTAATAATTGTTGAAATATGACCCGTGACTTGAGGAGATGAATCTTCTAGTGATCAAACATGCTTCGTGCACGAATCCAGCGGCAAGCTATGACATGAAGAAGAAGAGAGACCAAAACAGATCAGCATGAGAAACTCTAGAGTGGGATGTTCTATCTTTATGACTAACCATCCCTACCTCTATACTAGTTCCCACTTAGATTAAGAACCAAAAACTAATACAGGTCCACACCAGCAACCAATATGGGTCAGCACCATCGACCAATATGGGTTAGCACCAACGACCAATACGGGTCAGCATCTGGAAACCAATATGGGTCAGCATACAGTGACCTATACAGGTTAGAACTAGAGTTACTACGGATAGGATGATCTGGATTTACAACCAGTCATCCCTATCCCAAAAACCATGAAGTTATACCATTAGATTGAGTTGTTATACTCACCCCTGCACGCACTCATCCAACATGTGTGTGTCTGGTGCAGACGACTGATGCTCTGAGGTAGAATTTGGATGTTAGGGACTTGGTAAAGCTTGGTGTGATGAGAGAAGTTGAGATCATCTTCTTTGACTTCAGAATTAAAGCTACTACCCTCTAGGTAGTGCTCCAGGGAAGATTCAGCAGCTGTTCACTTTCTTCTCAGTTTCTATGGATTGTATTATGGCCCACTATTTTCATTTTACAGTTGTAATTTGGGTTGTACATTACTCTCTTGGTTATACATTACTTCATTTGTTTACTCCAGTTTCTCTTTTTGTGTGTGTAAATATCTCTAAGGTAATGCCTTCTCTATTTAGGAAAATCCTTCAGGTGCTACTCACCAACCCCTGGCCTATGGAAGGTGTGCTTTGGGTAGTCACATCTGGGCCCCGTGGGACAGGTCGTGACAAAGTGGAATCAAAGGGTGGGCAGTTTTACCAGAAGAACTAAGAGTCTATTTTTAATGAGAAATGCTGTAATGTTTCTTGAGATCAGTTTTTAGTACATGGATTCTTATGTTGGTGTGGAGACCGATGTATCCATAAACTAGGACCCTGAATTCTATTTTCCAACTTGGTATATCAAAACAGCAGTTGCTAGTATTTTGAAAATTTTTCTTGATATTTATTGAGTCATCTCACCAGGTATAACTTATTGAGTGTGGAACATCTATTTCTTACATGATACCTCCACAAGGACAACCAACCAGGATTCCAGTTAGAGATTGTGACAGTGGCCCACTTGGTGATGAGGCATTGGTATAGGGACTGTCACATTGATTGCACCTTTGGGTGGTGTACCAGCAACAACACAACCTATTGAGTAGAAAATTATACCAGTGGATCATGCACGCTAGATGAACATGTTTCAAGAGTTCCATAGATAGAGGCCAATGAGGTTTCAAGGAGATACTGACCCCCAAAAAGTAGAGGATTGGCTTGAGGTGGTTTCGCTGGTCTTTCACTTAGTAGAGACACCCACCGAGAAAATAGCGATCTTGTACGCTAGCCTTATTGAGGGATTAGTAGAATTTGGTGGATATTGACACTCCATGTGCATGAGGATATGAACCTCATCTAGACGAACATTGAGAGACTTTTTAGGGAGGAGTTCGTTCTAGCGACACTACGCTCTATGTGTATTCCGGAGATGCACTGTGGCTCAGTACTCAGAGAGGTTTACTGAACTCAACTGATACTACACTGACATGGTATGAGACCCTTACATTTGGACCCAGACCTCTGAGTAGGGGCTATGACAAGATATCAGAGCTGCGATAGTTTCCCTTTGAATCCCGACATAGGTTGGGGTGCTAGAGAGAGCCTTGCTGGTGGACAACTTCCTTGCCGAGCAGGCACCGACAGTAAGATCCCCTACCAGACGACTTGTAGAAGAGTCATCTGAAGCTGATATTAGACAGACGATGCAGAACCCTAACCGGGAAAGATCTTCTGGAGGGCAACCTGGGGATGCTGTGTCCGAGGTGTGAGGATCGAGTGGCTGGGGGAGCCACCCACTAGGCATGAATTGATTTTCCTATGGGAGATTGGGTTAGAGATCTCATGACTGCCTGAATCCCTATGAGGATGATCGGTAGATGGTGGAGGGGCCACCGAGGCAGTGGTAGTGGCATGATCATGAGTTTTATCCAGGCGGTGAACGAGGTAGGGGAGTAGGACGTGCAGTGGGATGTGGCCGGGGTCACCAGGCACTACCACCACCACCCCCAGGTGGTCCACCAAGAGATCAGGGAGCAATTGGACGGGGACATGCCCAGACACTGGCAGTAGAGGCTCACAATCCTGACATCCCAGATTTAATATGAGGTACTATCTGCATCTTCTCTATGTTAGGAGCAGTGCTTATCGACACAGGTGCTATTTATTCTTTCCTTGTCGCAGACTTAGTTTGGGATTTCAAGATTCCGACTGACCTTTTAGCTTGACCTTTGCATTTGGATACTCTCATGGGAGGAGATTAAACAGTCACATAATGGTACCGACAGTGTGATCTTACTCTCAGAGGAGAGAGTTTCAGATGAGATATTCTAGTAGCATCGTTGAATCCCAATGACATCATTCTAGGCATGGAATTTCTATCAACAGTTCACACATAGATTGAGTACTTGAGACATACAATGAGATGTACACGTAGGGATGGAGTCCAGTTTTCCGTTGATGGTGAGAAGGAAAATAGATTAGCATAAGATGGGATTGCGCTCAAGAGGGTGCATCTGATTACATATCAACTAGCTTGCAGGACCTTTGACATAGTGGATGAGGGGATTCCATAGTTCCTAGCGGTGGTGGATGAGTATGAGGACGTCTTTATAGAAGATGTCCCTGGACTACCTCCTCATAGAGAGTTAGACTTCCGCATTGACTTTTACCCAGGAACATCACCGATATCTACCACAACATATCAGATGGCCCCTACGGAGCTCTGGGAGCTGAGGGTACAGTTGGAGGACTTAAAGATGAATGGATTCATAAGTCCAAGTGTTTCTCCATGGGCATCCCCTATGTTGTTTTCCAAGAAGGAAAACAGAATTTTGAGGCTATGCACAGACTTCCGGTGCCTAAACCTGGTGACCGTGAAGAACAAGTATCCTCTGTCGAGTATCAATGATCTCTTCGACCAGCTAAAGGGAGATCATTGTTTTTCAAATATAGACATCAGGTCAGGTTATCACCAGCTCAGGGTACAAGACAACGACATACCGAAGAAAACATTCAGATGTCGGTATGTCCATTATGAATTCTTGGTGATGCCTTTTGAAGTGACCAATGTTCTAGTAGTGTTCATGGGGCTCATGAATAGTCTATTCCAGCGATACCTCAATCGTTTCTTAGTGGTCTTCATCAATGATATCTTGGTTTACTCTGCATCTGAGGAAGAGAACGCAATACACATTATAATAGTTCTAGACTCACTTTGAGATAACCAGTTATATGGGAAGCTCTCGAAGTGTGAGTTCTGGATACAGAAGGTCCACTTCTTGGGACACGTCATCTTAGAGGCTGGAGTTGCAGTGGATCCTATGATGATCGGGGCAGTACATTCTTGGGATCCACCTAGGAGTATTACTGAGTTATCGAGCTTCCTCGGATTAGCATGCTACTATTGGAGGTTTGTACCCGATATCTCCAGAGTAGAAACACTTATGAATGCCTTGAATAAGAAGGGGAAACACTTCCTGTGGTCAGATACATGCCATCAGAGCTTTCAATAGCTGAGGATGAGCTTGAATAGCGTTCCCATCCTAAGGTTGTCGAAGGAGGGTACTTAATACGTGGTTTACTATGATGCATCAGGGACCAGACTCGGTTATGTCCTAATGAAGGATGATGCAATGATTGCTTATGGATTAGGACAATTAAGGCCACATGAGAAGAATTATGTGACTCATGACATGGATTTTGTATTAAAAGTCTTCACACTTAATATGCGGAGACAATACTTAATGGGTGATCGGTTCACTGTTTACTCAGAACACAAGAGTCTCAAATATATCTTCACATAGAAATATATAAATTTGATATAATGGTGTTAGCTAGAGTTCATTTAGGAATATAACTTTGAGATAGTCTATACTCCTTGGAAGTGGAATGCAGTGGCATATGCACTTTTTCGGATATCGGGTTCGCAGCTAGTGAACGAGGTTTCAGAGAAGTTAGCCTCACTTTATATATTCTACATGGATAGAGATGAGAGAGTCTACCTCCCATCAATGGTAGTTTCCCCTCCACTCCTTCAGTGAGTCAGGGAGGTGTAACTTAGAGATAGTAGCTTCAAGACTAAATGTGCTCAAATATCCTCAGGCCATGCACCTGACAGGTATTCTAAAGGTGGGGAGTATGCTAACCATTCCAGAGGACGTACAGTTTCACCAATGGCTCTATGAGAGGACGTGCTGAGGGAGTTCCATACATCCCCTTGGTCGTATATATATGCGTGATGAAGATGTATCAGAACCGAAAACATGAATACTAGTGGCCAGGGATGAAGTAAGATGTGGTGGAGTTTGTTTCTAGATGCCTCACTTTCTAGAAAGTTAAGGTTGAGCACCAGGTACCGGTAGGCTTGTCCCGACCCCTCGAGATACCAGAGTTGAAGTGGGAAGGGATATCGATGGACTTCTTGATGGGGTTACCTTGTAATTCTAGAGGGCACGATACCATCTGGGTGATCATTAACCGACTCCCCAAGTAGGTCAACTTCCTTGCTATTTGAGAGAAGGGTTTGGATGAGAGATTGGGGCGTCTCTACATTCAAGATATCATGTGACTTCATAAGGTTCCATTGAAGATAGTCTCAGACCGTGATGCACGCTTCACATCCCAGTTGTGGAAAGGATTAGATGAGGCTTTTGGGACTCTGCTTTTATTGAGCCCATATTTTCACCCGCATAAAGATGGTCAGACTAACTAGGCCATCCAAACCATGGAGGACATACTTCATGCATGTGTCCTAGATTTTGGTTGTATTTGGGAGGACCAATTACCCTTGGTGGAGTTTTCATACAACTATAACTATCACTCCACCATTGGTATTTCCCCTTGTGAGGCATTGTACATACGACTGTGTAGAATGCCCTTATGCAGGATAGATCAAGGAGAGCCAGCACTCATGGGCCCAGAGATGGTACAGGCTACCACTGAGAAGTTACAGGTCATCAGATAGTGGATAAAGACTGCACAGAGCCTATAGAAGTCCTATGCTCATAGGTGACGCAGAAAACTAGAGTTCTAGGAGGGGGACTATATATTCTTGCGAGTCTCCCCTCGATAGGGACCATGAAAATTTGGCTGAGGTGGAAAAGTCTCACTGAGGTTTATCAGACCATTCCTGATACTTCTAAAGATCGGTAAGGTGGCGTACCACTTAGCACTACCAGCACAGTTAAAGAGGGCGCATGGCCTCTTCAACGTATCCTAGCTGATTAGATATGTGCATGACCCATCTCACGTCATCAACTGTGGAGAGCTGGAGATTGAAGATGGGGTGAATTTTGTGGAGTACTCGGTGGAGATAGAGGATCTACATGAGTGGATCCTTCAAGGGCGGTCAATACCTCTGGTTCTCATTCTATGGTAGCACGGGAATCTCTAGGAGAGAACATGGGAGAGAGAGGCTCATATGTGTTCCAAGTACCCTTATTTGTTTGTGTAGCCTTAATTGGATTTTGGGGACATAATTCCCCAAGGTGGGGAGAATGTAAAGTCCCAAAAATTCCATGTAATTTTTTAAAAATTATTTGGGATTATTACGAGTCTATGAAAATTGACGGCGCGTGATTCCAAGGCTCGGTTTGCGCAGAATGGATTTAGGAATTTTTTTCAAAGGTATGTTTTGTAAACATGCAGACAACTTTTTCTGTCTTTTGAATCGGTGCTCGGATTAAAAATCTGAGGGCACCGTTGAATCCACAGCACTGGGATTCTCTTATGAGAAGCTTCACTTCGACTATAGTAGGTCAGAAGAAAAATTATTATTTTTACCTTTTAATGAAAAGTAATATAACAAGTAATTGTTATTTTATTTTCTTTTTCTCCAAAGGATGAGTGGAGGTGGTGGGAAAAGTGACTTGTAAATCCATTTAATGGATTGAATCATCAACTACGTAACTCCACCATTGTGAATTAAAAGAGATTAATTAATTAATTTAATGAACCTCATTAATTATTCAACGCATTAATCGCCTTTCCTCCTCCTATTTAAATGGAGCTCAGGGAGGGGTTTCGGAATGGCTTATTCAAGAGAGAAAACTCTGGCTGAGTTCTGCAGCAACATCCACTAGAGGAGGATGAATGCTCAGTAGGCAACAATATGGGATCGATGAATGCTGATGACTCCATCCAACATGGACTCTCCTCTCGCCGTAACCATGCCACCTCCAACGAATCTCGAGGTAGTGGGTTTATGTTTGGTTTTGGTTTAACATTATTGAAATGAGTTCATTTAATCATTAATATTAGATAAACATTCTCATGCTTGTTATCATTCTAACACAGAGGGTGTGGGCCAAACGAACAAAGCCCAGACCATCCACCGCTTCGTTCATGTTATGTTCTTCAGGGATGCATTTTCCTCAATTTTTGATGGAAACATGAGAAAGAGGGTCAGGCTGTGACGAAGGTAGTCCAGGAGGCTCATAGGCCCAGATGACACCAAGAACAGACCATCAAAGCACGCCCGCTGCACTACGGAAAGAATCGTTGGTGCGCCATGACAGCGACGACTGGAGGAGAACCGCGACAACCCGTCGTGGGAAGTGGGACATCGGTGGGTCGCATTGTACAGAGGAAGCTAAACTGAGCCAGCTGCATAAGAGAGGATCAGTGCCCACTGGCGCCGCCACTGGTAGTAGCTGTGGCCAGTGGGCCATGACAGGAGGGGCTTGCAACCCTACACCGCACTGTGTCGGCTGGAGACCAGTCGACTCCCCTTGCCGAATGTTACACATGGTGTGGCAGCGCCCCATCGGTCGAGTGAAATGGCCCTGAATTCACAGGGCTAGCTGGAGACAGTGGTCTGCCTTCTGGCAGATGTGGGCCAGACGTGGGCCAGCAGAACCGTCCAGACCCGTAGCCCAACGGGCCTGCATGGGTGGGCTGAGCCCCACCTGGCTTGCCGGGAAAATCGCGGTCTGTACCCGCGAACAATCCTAGATGACTCCAATGGGATGGACCCAGTGAACCGATCCGACCCTTAATGAGCCAGACCTAGGTGGGGTCAGGTAAAACCTGGTACCTGTTGCATCAGGCCGACCTGACCGAGTCAGACCGGGCCCAGACCAATCCGGCCCACGAATAAAGGAACACCCATATCGGATGATCCGGGTGTCCATTCGACACGCCATCAGTGGCATTGGGAGCCCTTTTGGGAAGCTGTCCATTTGGAATATTCTGGTGGACCCAACCAAGCTGGGCTATACTAAGGTTCAATCACCCCTGTTTCACGGAAGGGGGTGTAACTAAGAGGTCGGGTGTCCGATCGACACTCTGTCGGTGGCATAAGGACCCTTGTGACAAGGAGGTCTTTTCGAGATTCTCTAAGTGAGTTTTGAAGGAGTTTGATGTGCGACCTAGGTTGTATCATACTTGAATCCAACCATACCCTTTTTACAAAACTGCCCATATCTCATAGACCGAACATTCGATCCACGTGTCGTCTATCACGTTGGGACCCCTTTGACGGGGAAACCACTTTGGTATTGTTTTTGAGGGACTTAGTAATAGTTGAAATATGAACGATGACTTGAGGAGATGAATCTTATGGAGATTAGGCATGCTTTGTGCGGGAATCTAGTGGCTAGTTATGAAATGAAGAAGAAGACCGACCAATGCAGGTCAACATCAGAAACTCTAGAGTGGGATGATCTAGCTGTACGACTAATCATCCCTACCTCTGTACCCGCGACCAATATGAGTCAGCACTAGCGACCAATATGGGACAACACCAGCGACCAATACAAGTCAGCACCAACGACCAACACGGGTCAGCACCGGAAACCAATACGGGCCAACATCTAATGACCAATACAGGTCAACATAGAGTGACCTATACGAGTGACAAGTAGAGTCACTACTGATAGAATAATTTGGATTTACAACTGGTCATCCCTATCCCAGTAACCTTGAAGTTACACTATTAGAGTGAGATATCTCTTTTGATTTGTGATTCATGATTTAGATAATTCTTGTGATATTACTTTTGTGATATTTCTTGTGATGTTTTCCTTTTTGGATTACTGAGAGACCTTTGGGGTTCTCGGGGTCCCCTATTGAGTTGTTATACTCAACCCTGCACGGGCTCCACCTGCACTTGTGTGTCTGGTGCATATTAATGATGTTTTGAGGTAGACTTTGGAGGATCAGGACGTGGTGGATCTTGGTGCAATAGGAGCAGTCAATATCCTATTCTTTAACATTAGACATATAGCTACTACCCTCCAAGTAGTGCTCTTGGGAAGATGCGACAACTGTTTACAATATTTTCTATTTCTATGTATTGTATTACGACCCACTATTTTCATTTTACATTTATAGTTGTGGTTGTACATTACTCTTGTTGTTATACCTTAATTTTTTTGTTTACTTCAGGTACACTTTTTTGTGTGTATATATCTCTAATGAAATGCCTTACCTGTTCAGGAAAATCCTTTAGGTTCTAGTCACCAACCCCTGGCCTATGGAAGGTGGGTTTGGGGTTGTCCCATCCAGGCCCCATGGGACGAGTCGCGATAGGTAAAATTTATTTGGGAGAAAACATCCCAATGGTTTTAAAAAACTATTGGGATATATGGTGTATCCTAATAGGTTTAGAAAACCATTGGGGTACCTTGATAGAATAGACCATAGCCCAACGGTTCTCTAAAACCATTTGGAATCCTATCTTTAGATATCCCTATACCAATGGTTTTTTCAAACCATTTGTATAATTTCACTAGTATAGATGGTATTTATAGTAGTGTGGTGAAAGGTGGTATTTAAAACGGAGGAGAGAGGTGATTTTTCACTATTTTATTCATCAGTTTACTATTTTTGGCTCAAGACTATGAATAGTTTGAGTTTTTTCTCAAAATATATTAAAATAATTAATGGGAGCTTGAGATTATGGTTCTTACATCAGAGAGGACCCAATAAATAGTATTTTTAACTTATAATGTATATACACTATAAATTTCTGTATTTCACTAATCACCAAAAATTCAAATATTTTTGAAAAATCTAAAAAATTCAGCCTCAACATTTTTTGATGTGTAGTTTTAAAAAATGACCTCAATTTTATGAAAATTATTTTTATATATATTAATAATAATCTTTAATTAAAATCATCATTTACATGAAAAATATCAATTTTAAAACTATAACATAGTTTCTAACACTTTGAAAAATCAATTAAGTTATCATAAATTTATCTTATACTCATAAGACAATAAAATATTAGTTTATGAATCTATTTTATGAAAACATTTTGTTTAATTAATTATAATAATTATAAAATTATATATAAATATTTAGGTTTTATAAAAATACCAACACCTAATTAAGAATTTTGAAAAAATTTAATTACTTATACTTTGGTATATTTATATGATATTATCATTTATAAGTTTCTTAAATTTTATTTATACTCTCATATATAAGGTTACTATTCTATTGGATAAATTAATATTCCTAATGGTAATGTTTTTATTCCAATGATCATGTTACTATTTCATCAGGATAGGTTCCTTAACTTCTATAAATACCTCTTACTCAATTCATTCTTCATATATAATGTTTTTATTTTTTTTACAAGTGATTTTATGTAGTTTATACTTTATGAAATAATTATAAGAAGGGAATTTCCATTAATTTTTTTTTGGTAATTACAGATATCCTTAGAAATATCTCTAGGGATATCACTAATGTTTTCGCATCCTATGTTCAGAATGTTGACTAAACATACCCTTTGATACCAAATATAGTGATTCCGGATTAACATACATGGGTATTGCATCATTTTAGATGAATATCCATAACATTATAGAAGTACAATCCCTACGAATGTAATATTTCAGTGTTTTTGGAAAATGGGAACAAATTCTTCTATTTTGTTGAATGATATTGATCATATCCTATAACAATCGTTCCCTTTTGTAATCTTACATAAATCCATTTTTCATAACCTGGGGAGAGTAAATATAATAAAGTGTGGGTTACGATTCTTAGTTAGGGTAAAATTAAAGGAGATACACAAGAATAACATGTACATAAGGGTATGAGAACCTGAACATAACATTTTAAGATCATACCCAATATATAAAAGATTAGAATCATGGGTCACAAAATAATGGTTGGCAGTTAGTAAGATATGAATCATAAGGAATTAAAAGAGAATGAATCATGATATAATATCATTAAGATAGACTTGTGTTATATACATAATAATTTAAAATCATTCTTTATAAGTCACGTATCATTCCCAAAACTTATCAAGGCACTTTCATTATAGTGGATTAGGTTACACCCTCTTTCCATAGTGGTTCAATCCCATCAACTTGATTCCCATATCAGTAGTTAATATTCACTTCCAATACCATATTATTAGTTTAGATTCAATCCCAAGACCATTTTAGTAGTCAAGGTTCACTCCCAATAACATCATAGTAGTCAGGGTTCACTCTCAAGACCATCTTACCAGAAAAAGTCCCTTACTGAACTAGGTTCACTCCCAATTTCATCCATGTATATCTCATGAGATATAAATCTATAAAAAATCAATTAAAGTGAGGTATATGTCCCACAAATCACATTACAAAATCATAAATACGTGTGACATATGATAATAAAACATTCATAATGTCATGAACCATAAAAATAGATGGGTTTCACAAACATCATATCATAACCCATGAAATGAAATGAGTATAATAAATATTTCATTATATCACAAACCATGTAAAATATATTGGCTTAATTATCAAATATTATCCCATTAAAGGAAGAATTTTTCATAATCATTTTATCATGGTATAAACCATGGAAGAGAAATAGGTTTTGTAAATAACTTTTCATATTAATCATAAACCATTCAAAGAATGAATAAAAATGGTGTCCTTGGATATTATACATAGTAAATCATAAACTATGTCAACAGATATCATCTTATGTGGATAATGGTTTTTAATGATCACTTTGATAATTTCTTAAATAAAATAAGCTTTCTTTGAAACTCATTTTTTTCATAGAATATTTTCAAAATCCTTTTCATTGAAATCATCATGGAAAATATATAAATAATTATTCAAAACATTTTGATAAACTTTTCATTGAAAACATATTTGAAAATATATATAAAAAATATTGAAAACAATATAAAAAAATTTTCTTTGAAAATATGTTATAAATATTATAAAAAAATTTAGAAAAAAAAATTAAAACCTTTTCATTGAAAATATTTTTGACAACTTATAATGGAAAATTGAATTTTTTTTGAAAACCCTTTATTTGAAAATATATTGGAAATATTATAAAAAAATCTTGAAAGTATTTTGAATTGTTTTTATAATATATCAAATTTTAAAATAGTTTTACCTGAAAATTATATTAAAATATTATTTTAATACATTTTGAAAACATTTTTAGGAAACATGGTTTTGGAATAAATCCTATTTTCAACTAAAGAGATGGATAAGATCATGTTTCTTTAAAATTAGATATTTAATTATCATAAAAAACAACGATTGGAGAAATGCTACCAACACATTAAGATATCATGAGAAGCCATAGGAGAATAAAAATCATGACAATGATTGAGATATAGATCATAATATTTCATTAATGGAAGAACAATCTTGAACCATCCTAAGAAATGATGAGACTGTAGAAATAAACTCCTACCACTTTGGAATCATTGAATCTAAATCACCATTTAAAAATAAAATTACAAGAATATCATAACATCATTAAAATAATTATATTCATTATATAATATTTAATAGGGTAGTATAAAATCCTCATAAAAGAATAAATGTGTATAAAAAAAACTCTATATCAAAGAAGGAAAATTGAGACAAAATTAACTTATCCATTTAGTGTTTTTGGAATAGTAAAACGACCTGAAATAAAGATAATAAAATAGAATTTAAATACCCATAAATTTATGTATAAGGATCATGGAAGAAATTCATGGGTATTATAGGCACCACTAAAAATAAATAACAAGTGTATATGGTATATGTCTCGTAGAAATAAAAGTGAGACTAGAAATACCCTCCCTACATGAGTAACATTTTAACCCACAGATACATGAAATAATTAAATAAATTGAAAATTTTAATATCATGAAATAAATTTTACAATATCATTTTCTTATATATACACCACACAACAAGAATAAGTGGTGAATATAGAATATATCTTAATAAATTAAAAGAGAGATGAGAAAAACCGAACCTTAGGTATTGACTCCTTACATACTTGTTCAAATATCATGTATAATAAAAATAAGTTTATTAAAAATTTATTACTGAACAATATTAAATTATGTAATTAAATTTATGATTTCTTATGACCATTTATTACCCGTTTATAAACAATTTTATGTTAAAGATATGTTTCGGGTAACAACCGAATTGTTTTTCGTATAGGATTTGACTTGTTATTATTTATCCACGTTCATAAATCATGATTTAATTATTTCTAGAATTTAAAAAATTATTTAAATATAATATATATTTATTATATATGAGTTTATAATAACATATAATATATATAAATTTAAAATGGAATACATCGTTCAAAGAGACAGTTGTCTATATGTATGCATGATCATTGTTTCCCTTTTCTTGTCATATTGAAAGAAAGAAAGTAGGAGATATATATATATGTATATATTATAATTCTAGTACAATTATTAGGTCATATAAATCATATAGGTTTACTAAACCTATTCTTAATTCATTCCTTGTAATTTTTGAATGAATCAGATCGCTTTGAGGAGGCGGTAGTCCATACATCCATGACCGAAGTTATAATATTCTCACAAAAAAGTATGAAGGTATGTGTTATATAATAATTCCAAACCCATAAATATATATTAAATATCATATGTATCATGTATAAATATTAATTCCATCATTATTTAGAACAATTAAATGTGTTAATGGAAGAATGAAAGACATTGGTTTGCGAGGTTGTTGTCCACCGTACACATGAATGATGATTGTGTATCCCAATTGATGGAAGTGCGTGGGAGTGTAGGTAGAAAAATTAAGATTAAAAAATACGATTATATTTTTACTATAGGTGTTATTATATAATAATTTAATAATAATTATAATTTATTGGGTGGATAATGAAATAAAACGAACGTTCTTATTGAAGGATGTTATATCTTCTTTGGAAAATTCCTTTTGGTTTGAACAAAAAGAATAACGTGGTTTAATTTCATCCCAAATTTATAAATCAAGGATTTGAGGAGGAAAATTTGGAGATAATTTGTTTATTTTTTTATGAGAGAAATGGATTTATAGGTGTGAATAAGTGAGGGGGGTGGGGGAGTTCCCTTTTATAGTGGAGGAGGAGTGGCATTCTTGTAAATATAAAAGGTAAACACTATTGAGAGGCCTCTCTTACATAATGTGCCTCCCATAAGAGTAAATATTATATAAAAAGGATTATATGGTATAAAAAAGGAAATTAAATGAATTTTGGACATGTTTTGAGGTTATTTGGCTCCTTAAGTTGATGTTTAACCACTAAGTAAACTTGTTTTTACCTTAATCATAGTAATTAATTTTTATTAAATTAACTAATATATTTGGTGAAAAACTAATTTTAACATAATAGAAATTATAATTTATTCTTATTCAAAATATGGAAGCATTTTTATAAAATTCTAATCACATAAGGGGCATAAATTAATTTAAAATGAATTCTGCAGGCAAGACTAAATGACTGGTTCTTAAAGTGAAAATGTTCAAAAGTTTGAATTTTTTTATATCCAAATTCAATTATAAATTGATTTTGATGAGAAACATTTTTTTAATAGATTTATAATTGATCTAGATATAATTTTAATAAATGAAAATATTATTTAACTATATATATAAATTAGATTAAAATGTTGTTTTACTTTTAAAATTATGTATTTTTCACTATTAATAAAAAACAAGAACTTCTCTAAAAGATACCAACAATTAACATCAATTAATTTTTATATTATGATTTAAAAAATGAATTTTACATTTTCAAATAAAATTTTCAATAGTGTTAATAATTATATCTAAAATAGATGCACCATTAAAAGGCCGTAAAATTACCTTTTTGAAAAATATATATCTTTATACATAAAATTGAATTTATTTTTATTTATTTTCTAGAAAACACAAAAAATGAACATTAAATAGTTGAATAAATATAATAATAATATATATATATATATCATTAAAATAAATTTTAACAATTGGTTTAATTAATTTGTTAAGTTAAAATGTGTATTCATGCATAAATATAGTTTTCCATCAAAATGTTCCCAATATTTTTAAAAGGGTTTTATTTTCATTGGTTACCAAAACATTCTTATTATATACATGTGTAAACCATATTTTAATAATTTATTTAATCCTATTTATTAAAACTATTCCAATGACTATGTAAAAACTATAATAATATTTTTATAATATTGTTAACATTACATTTTAGTTTGGAAAAATAGTTCTTTCATGTAATGTAAGCTTTTGAATGAAATAAAAATTTTTTATAACAGAAGAAAAATATAGTGTTGTGTGTACAAAAATCTAATATAAGTGTTGTGTGTGGCACAATATCGACATGGTTCTATGTACCAAGCAATAATAACTTGGTTCTATCATATAACACAAAATATATTCAATATTTCATGAAATGAAAAATATAGAATAGTTTAAATTAATTTCAAAAATATATTTCCAAATATCTTTCGGTGTTACATTTTCTTTCTCATAACGCATTGGAATGGATGTTGGTTAGGAGTATGTGAGGTTGGGATACTCACCCCTTTTATGAGGGGATTCTGGAAAACTATTAGACTGTATTATATATTTAATGCATGTTTCATGAATATGTCTCATATCCCAGTGCCAAAAAGGTTCAATCCATGTAAAAATTTGTTCATTATCATGTATATATGTGATCATAAGTATGTATCAATGTTTCTCTATTAATGTGGAAAAGTGTATATCTAAGATTTTGTCTATCAATCACACCTTATTTATATATTATATGTTCCCAATCTGTGGTACCATATTTTTATTTCATAGGTTCTCCATTAATGAAACCATCTTTATGTATCACGACTTGTCTATATTTTTTAATTATTACTTGGGTTTTCTTAGTTTTAAGGATATATTAAATAAACATGAATAAATGGGTATTCTATGGATTATCACCATATAAAAAATTAGTAGGTATTTATGGGTGTTGACACCGAAATTCGTAGAAGGTTTGCATCAGACGGAAAAAAGTGCAATGAATGAATCCAGGATGGCAGGAGGATATTTCAGGGCCCGGGAGGCTGGCACGTGCAAGATTATGGGGACGTGCACAGGTGGCCCTCTAGCGCACAAAATCTTATGCGCTAGACCTCGTTTCTACATCCAGGGCAATGTCAAATGGGAATTTGCGTGCCCAACCCTATTTCTACGTGCAAGGTGACGTGAACCATGACTTTGTGCACCCGACCCAATTTCCGTGGAAAAGGTGACGTCAAATTGGTGTTTGTGTGCCCGAACCTGTTTCCACGCACAAGGTGACGACTAAAGCGGGTTTGCATGCCATCCACCCTTTCTGGTCCAAAGGTGACGTCAACCACGGATTTCCGCACCCAGTCTAGTTTCTGCACAGAAAGAAACATAAAATGGCCTTTTGCATGCCCGACCCTATTTCTATGCACAAGGCGACGTCAGATGGTTGTTTGTGTGCCCGACCCCCTTTGCATGTCCAAGCCGACGTCAGGAGGGAGTTTGCATGCCCGACCCTTGCGCGCCACCCTGAGGACTCCAACAATAAAATGAACTATATACCTTCCCTTAAGGGATGGTAATAGAAGATGAAGCGATGCTTAGCTATGAGAAAACCATGTCTTCTGCGACCGTGCAAAAAACCTCATGGCCTTCAGGTATTGGATTTTTCTTGACAGGTCCCCCGAGGGGCTCCTTCGGGTGGGCCCTCTAGGCCTGATCCGTAGGACTCTATTTTCTCCCCAATTCATTTTTGTGCAAAGGATCCACTGTTGCATTCATGTTCCCTATGCGTCAAGTGGTCTTACGGTCCACCCTTCCTTCTTGTGCACTACCTTCCCTTCTTGCCCACAACTCGTCCTCCTTGCGCACAACCCGTCCTTCCTGCACACAAAACTTTCGTCTTGTATGAAACCAGTCAATCTTGGATGAAACATTTCCCTCTTGAACGTAACCACTTCATCTTGTGCACAATCCTTGCATCATGTGCGTAGACCTTATATCTTTCCCTGACTCACCCCCTTACGCACGCTCCATGTGTTTCCCTCACCTTAAGGCACCCTGTCCGAGCACCTCTTATGCACAACACACCTTCATCAGACTCTCTCTTCTCGTGCGAACCTTCAGGTTTGCAAGAAGAAATTTCAGAGTCCCTTGGGTGGCGCTTTCCGTTGTGTTTCTTTGCCTGATTTTTCTTCACATAGGCACATTAACGGCTATTACTTATTTGCATAGCCACACTAACATGGACCCCTCAATGGATCGCTCCATAACACCCCCTCTCCATGGAATTTTTGACGGTTTCCTTCTCTCAAGGGTGGGTGGGTATCAGTTATGTGTGTCCAAGGGGTGTGGAGCGCACCCACCTCGTCCGAGATGCAAGACATTAAACTACCAAGAACCTCCATCCTCAGCACATGACATTAAACTGTGACCTCACCCCATACCTTTCATGCGGGGTGCCCCATCTCGGACATTCTCTATGCCCACTGGTCTCCGCGAAAGTGAGATCATTCCTTACATGTAATGAAATCCTCTTTATCGGAGCGACATCTGTCCGTGGGGAAAGGGAAACCACCCTGTAGTAAGCCACTAGATTTTCTAGCAGGAGGGAGCATGCCTACTCCTCCTCTCTTACTAGGTTCCAAATCCCTCTCCCGCTGGGATTTTTCACCACTCAGGCCTCCATCCTAGAGTATGTCCCAATCTCTATCACCCTCGGGTAGCTAATCATGCATAAGCCCTTATTTCCTCTTTTGGTTACTAACCACATTTAATTCCCACTCCACCTCCCACAGATGCACCTTCTGCATTGGGATCATCAGGCCTTTGCTGCCTCTGGTTTCTCCCACCAAGGATGACTCACATGGGTTCATAGTAAGCATCGACCATGATATCCTATCTGGGCAGCCTAGAGTGTAATCCCCAAACACCAATCCGAACTATGTGGACTTTGATCCTTGCCAAGTCAAGGTACGTAGGAAGACACACTGAGGATCAAGACCTAATCCATCGGTCCTGACCATCTTCACACCAGTTCCCACTCCTTTTGAACTATGTGGAATTTGATTCTTGCCAAGGAAAGGTACATAAGAAGACTACCTGATATTCGAGGCCAAAAACCATTGGTTCTGGCCCCCCTTCACGTCAGACGACCTTCCTCCCGCATGACATTAAACTTCATGCCCCATTTTCGTCACGCATGTTGTTAAACTGCATCCAGCATCCTGAACTACGTGGGCTTTGATCCTTATCTCGGATAAGGTATGTAGGAAGCCTCCCTTAGTTTCAACCCCATCCAGTAGTAAGACGTTGTGACCCGATCCCACAGTAAGCTGATGTGACGCCATCTAGTGGTAAGCCGTTGTGACCCCATCCAGCGGTAAGCCATTGTAACCGTATCCGGCATTAAGCCATTGTGACCCCATCCAGCGGTAAGCCATTGTGACCCCATCCAGTGGTAATCCCTTTTCAACCCATCCAGGGTAAGCCATTATGACCCCATATAGTGGTAATACATTGTGACCCCATCCAGCGGTAAGCCATTGTAACCCCATCCTGTAGTAAGCCATTGTCAACCCCATTCGACGGTAAGCTGTTGAAGTCCCCAATTGATGGTAAGCCATTGTCAGGTGAAGTATGAGGATATTAATTCCCTACCATAGGGACACGTAGGAGGTATCTTCGAGACTCAATCCTAACATTACCGTCGCCCTCATGTCGACTCCATCTCATTCTCCATCCACTTTATTTAACCATCCATCATGCATTCTGATTCTTACCAGGGCCGCCACATTCCGGTGAGATCATGCCAATTCACCTCCAAGCATCAGTGTTCCCTTTAGGGGTTGCACCTATCTGATCCACTATAGTCAGTATTTTGATCAGTCCGATCTATATCTGTTAGACGTTAAAACTATGGCATACTCTATGTTAAACATAGGAATTAATGGAAAACCTCATATACATGCCTATGGCATATAATTCCCCATGTTTGACGTGGGATGTCTCGTTCTTCCACACCCTTGAAGAAGCCCTATAATAAAGGGAAGAAACCCAGACGTGCTAGTGTTCTAGCATCCAGACACACTATTGATGTCCAACGTGACTACTCCACCAACTGTAGGTTTCTGCCCTTACTGGACCCATTGGAATGTCCCGACAGAATTAGTGTAATTAACTGGTGTCCATGAAGATATGGCACTAGGAAGAGTTTCATGAACATCATCTTAAGTATATAAGGGAGACCTGGATTAGGTGATGAGTTCTGAGGAGGAATCCATGGAAAGTAGAACCGACATCCCATCCTCCCATTTCGATCATGGAGAAAATGTAAGAGATAGATGTTTCCCGCCTTTGGAAAGAGAGAATGTGGGGAAATAGGTACGTGTCCTCCATAGATAGATTCGTGTGCCCCGAAAAAAGCATTGGAAACAGAAATGGTGAACTCGAAGTGAAATTATTCTCTTCAATATTGATATTAGTTGTGTTCGAGACATCAGTAGACTAGAGTGTCACAAGATCTAGCTATTCGGTGATGGGTCTTGACAAGAAAATAGTGGGCCTGGAATGAAACTCACCAAAAGTTGGGGCAGTCAAAACGTTGGACATCCCAGTATTTGACATTGTCAGCATTGATCCATATTACCAGCCATGGAAGACAGACTAGTGTTGGGGAACTAGTTGTCGATTCATTTCCTTTCATCACTAATGAGTTAATCTCTCTGATTTTCAGTGAACCATGTTGCTGCAAGAATTCGATCACCGCCCACCCACAGACACAGGGGAAGAGGCAATGCCAACGCGGTAGTTTCGCGTGGCTCCACATCTTTGGAGACTATCCCCACACCTAAAAATGTCAGGCACCCATGCCCCATTTCCCTTTCTGAACTCATTCAGCATAGTGTGGTCAATGACCTCATATGCCGGTACGAGAAGGATGGGGTTATCCCAACCTGGGATATGGCCCACCAAGATCTGGAGGCATCTGCGCCTCGTCACCACTGCCACCCCTAAGGGCCGCTCAGGGAGACACTTCTCCCCACTCCAACAAACACTCGTTCTGGGAGCCTCTCCCCAGAATGCCTCGATGACTCCCCCCCCCCTACGATGAAGAGGTAAGGGATGTTCGGTGCAGCTCGACCGGGATCCCATTTCAGGGTCCCCTTAGAAGGCTTCCACTAGGTCATGAAAGTGCCTCCATCCGGTCCCTCGAGTTGAGGAGTAGGTAAGCCATGCACCTTCACAATTGGCCCCAGTCCGGTTGACCAGACAATAGCGTCAGGCACATGTCGGGGAGGACGCCCGCCAAGGGGCATCAATTTCATCACCTACCATGGCTCAGGCCACCGCCGATGTATATCATCAACCCCATTCATATGATGAGTAGGGGAACTTGTATACCCGGCCCCGATCGAGGCCCCAACTGCCATACGGTTAGGATGGGTTGACTCTCTCGGCCGTCGGTGCAGGTAGTGGTCACCGCCAGTATGGAGGCCCTCCCCGTACCACCACCAAGGAGAACACAGGTCTTTCCTGCTTCCAAGATCAGCATGGAAGTCCACATCATGCTACCCTTCGTCCGAATGAGAGACCTCCCCATGATGGTGAAGCTCATCACTGAATCCTCTCCTGTGCTCCTTATATCCGGTATGGAGTCATCCCTCCTGGAACAGACTGCCGATGTGGGGACACTGCACATCAGGTCAATATCTAGCATGGGGGGCCTCCCCATGTCCTCACAACAGGCGGTGAAGGTCCTCCTTGCCACAAAAATCGAAGGGGTGAGGGCCAGCTTTGCTTGACCCACACCCAGCACGGAGGCCCTACCCCTTCTCGGTTCGACCATTACGAGGACCTTCCTCGCATTGAGGTTTCCAGGAGAAACAAGCATGGGGGTCCTACCTGTGACTCTATGGGCTCGAGCAGAGGTACTACCCACTCCAGTACTTCCCATGGAGGTCCTCCCTATATCCTCTTAGAAATATGTCCCGATGATCCTCGCACCTCGGATTATTCAGGCGGAAGTCCTCTCTGCCCCAGCACCAGTACGACCGATGGTCCTCCTCGTGCTGGAAATATGCCCTATCCTGGTGAACCATCCTGGGGCAGGAGGGCGGTTCATCTCCACCATAAAGGGAACACTGATAAGATTGAGACTGAGATCAAAACAGTTTGATTCTTGGATTCTGATGCCGAATACGACACAACGATGGAACCCTCACCTAAATCCCTCGTGTCAAGGGTCGGGGTAGGAATTAGGCGCATCAGCCAAGTACTCCTCAAATGTGAGATCCATCAGATTCCCACCTCCCACCACAAGTATATCCCAGAGGACAGAAATCTGGAAAATCCACAGGTTATGGCCGTGCGATCGCAACCATCATTTCTAGAATCACTCTCTTCCTTGACTAGAGATCACAGATAACTATTACGAGGACCAATGGTAGATGAGAAGTAGCTTGGTCCATCGCCAGCAGCCGTGGTCCCCGAACATGAAACTGTGGTAGTCTTCCTGTCTTACTGCGACATCATGGCTAAGTCACATCACTCTTCAACGGGTAGCCCGATATGTGGTAGCTTATCAACTCGCTCACCATATTCTCCACCAGCCAGCATGTCATCCCAAAAGAATGCTTCAGTAATGCTACTTGTTCCCCAGCCGCCTCCGGTTGAAGAATGGGGTAATAAAGGGACAGACCCTAAATCTGAGCCCAGAAGCATATGGGATATCCTCGTGGAAAACCACATCCCTGAGAAGATTTGGCTGGTTGCAGCACCGAATTTTTATGCACTGGAATCCATCACCCAAGAGGAAGTTGAGTGTTTTCGCCATACCCTATGGGTGACTCATTTACATCTTCATCATCAGCGAGTGGATTACCCTAAGATCCCAACGCATTTCTAAGACATTGGAAAACTATGTCTTCTGGTTGATTTGGCCGCACTCCCCGTGTCCTAGTGCCCCGAGTCACCAGGTCACTATAGGGCCCTCCAGCAACGGTGCGCTCAAAGCTTTAGAGTACTCCACAGGATTATCAAAGAGGCTTCCCCCCACAATAAGATCCATGGATGGGGGCAGTACGTTGCCCTCCTCTTCAGTCATATCCAGTGATAACCCGATTTTCTTGGCGACATAGAGGATATGACTCCAGAAAGGGTAGTGGTTAACATGGCTGACCTTCCAAAGGGTGAGAATGAGATAGAGCTTCTTGGAGAGGACCTTCCCCCTAAGGGAGATTCACTCATCTTGGATCCATCATGAATAATTACTCATCAACAGATGAATCTATTGGGTCTTCATGTTCCCACTGAGGAACAAGTCCTCAGCCAAAATCCCAACAAGGGAAAGGAACTCCTTGGAGCTGTCAAGCCCTCTAACCCATCTGGCTCAATGAAGAAGAAGGAGGATGACCCTGAGAAAGATGTTTTGTTTCAGTAACTCACCGAATATAAGAAGGTGGTCGACGACCTCCTTACTGAACATGTTGAAGAGTGATGGATGTACTATGGTGATCCTAGGATGGGGTAGCTGGGGTAGGCACAAATTCCCCTCGGAGAATTGCCTCAAGTTGACCCTGACCATCTTGCCCATGCAGAGAGGGTTGAGGTTGGAACCTACGACAAGAGGGTGCGGTATGTCTCGCCCAATTCTCCTGAACGGTGTGACAATCCTTGGGACCCTACTGGGATTCCCCCAGCCGCCCCGCTGGTTGTTCCACCAGCCGCTCCATGAGCCGTTGGGCCGCCTTATCTTGTGGAAGAACCCACCAACACACTAGAAGTTAGGGATCTCCATCAAGACCGGAACCCCCACCCATATGATCCAATAGCGGCACTCATTGCCCATATCATGGCATTAGAGACGCGACAGGTTTCACTTCCACCCAATATCACGACTTATCTGGCATGGGTGGATGATATTCTAGCACCCCTCGGTTTTTGGAATCCCACATTTTCACCTTCAACAGGATAGTGGACCAACCACAACACCTGTCCCACTTTACCTCAATGCGTGGCCCCATGTTGGGAACTCCGTCACAGTAGGAGGCCGCCTAGCTCCAATGTTTTTTGAAGACATTGGAAGAGCCTATATTTGTCTGGTACAACCAACTCTCCATCGGATCAGTACCCAGCTAGGGGGATCTCCGTAGGAAATTCCTCTTCCAGTTTAGTTCCACCACGTGGGAGACGAGTATCGCAGAAATCATCAAGTGAAATCAGAGGCCTGATGATCACGTCACCGACTTAGTCACCCAATGGAAAGGACTCAAGTATTCCCATGACATGCCGCTAACTCCGGAGAAATTGATGATGATGTGTGCAGGGAATGTCAATATAGAGCTGGTCCCCTCTCTGATCACCTAGAAATATCTCGGGGGATTTTGAGACTTCTCTGATAAGGCCCAATGCCTAGAGGAAGTCTTTCAATAGGCCAAATAGGCACGTCCGTTGCCTCCTGTGATGTCGTCAGGGAAGAGCCTTCCATAGTAGCCCAAATAGAGGCCCCTAAGTGACTAGATTTGTTTCCATTAGAGCCACCTCCATAGCCTCACATAGGCCCTATACCTCAAGCGCAACCACCGACCCAACAGTGCCCACCTTAGAATCAATAGGTACCCACAGGCAATGCGCTGCCACCACCCATATGAGATAACCAAGCACCACCTCTTCGAAAGACTTTTCCTACCCCTTGTCAGAGTCAAGCTCCAAGGTCCCCCTTTCTAGATAAGAGAAACTGTGCCTACCCACTCAATGAGGCACAAGTCCCCGGTTACTTCTATAGTGCCTTGGAGCAGGGGATTCTACAATTTCCGGAGTGTAGAAGGCTAGAAGAGGCAAACCTCACTAATCAAGAAAATTACTTCCCCTACCACTGGATCATAGGGAACACTCTCAATATGTGATATGTGTTCAAAGAATGGCTTCAAGACCAGGTTGATAATAAAATAGTCCATTTAGGCCAGGCTAAGGCACATGTGGTATAAATCTTCGTGAGGCCAGACAACAACAACGATAGTGAGGGAAAGTGGAATCAGGTTTCCAATCGCGGATCCTAGATGTATGATGACTGGATGTCTTGAAAAACAGTCTTTCATGCCAATGGAGTCATCCAAGCATACCTGAATCGTCCAGAGACTTTAGAAGATGTAGCCACCAGTTCTGCAATGTCATCCCAGATGGCCTCTTCCTATAAGAGAAAATGCTGGTGGTGTAAGGGAAAACAATGCCCCATGCCGATGCCATCGTCATCCCAAACACTCAAAAATTTCATTCCCTCAGAGATAGAAATCCATCCTAGAAGCCATCTAGTATTGGACAGATCTTTATGTGACGGTCAAGGGTATTCCTCGGTTAACACCGTAGAGATGGTAAATCTCTACATGACTCATCATGACAAGGAGTTCCAGAAGGATCCTCCAAATGACCCTATACATCTCCAGCATAGATGGAGATGATGATATATGGGCCGTCGGGGTGCCTCGGTCATCACTTCTGCTGAAACCAGGCAACAAGCTCAACGCAGAGCTCAACATGTGGAACTTTCTCATCTGGTGGCATCAGGCCCGCCTTTGCCTCCGTTTGTGTTGCTGGATTAGGAAGAGCCACCCCGACCATGCCGTGACTAGACACGCCCTACTACAGGCTGATGTCAGTCATCTGGCCCTTATCCGGTTGCCACTCTGCAGGCCTCAACCAGTGGGTAGCGAGATGTTCCCAGTACCAGTCAGCCGCTGGTCCAGTCGGCAGGGCCCGCCTTGCCTCGTGTCATAGAGCGACCTCCTACAAGTAGATGTTCATGACTGACATTGAAGTAAAATGTCCTTATGAATCTTTCAAGTATTCTAGAAAGGCAATCCATCCTTGAGGCCCTTCTCCTATCATCAGATATGCATGAGCCCCCTGCTGAGGCTTTAAGAAGCCCCTTCTAGATTGAGACGGAAGTAGCAGCCATAGAAGCCTTTCATGCTGAAACGGTTGAGAATGATGAATGCCAGGACATTATCTTGTTCTCTAGATAAGATGAAGGCTCTCCCATACAGGTTCATATTCATCCACTCTACATCAATGGCTTGTTGAATGGTGTAGAGGTTCATTACTGTCTTGTTGACACAGGATCTGGAATTAACCTAATATCGACTCGGACATTGTGAATGATGGGA
Organism: Viscum album; assembly: GCA_963277665.1. NCBI lineage: Eukaryota > Viridiplantae > Streptophyta > Magnoliopsida > Santalales > Viscaceae > Viscum > Viscum album. The sequence goes on from OY728127.1 coordinate 326,445,946, forward strand.
TTGTTTGAAGATGATATGAGTCCCTATAACATGATAATACAAGGTTATTATAGGACAGAATAAACACCAATTGGTAATATCCACTTGAAGACCCAGTTTGGTAGCCTAGTTGCCAGCACCGAATTTATGGTAGTCTTCCAGGACATAATCTACAATGCGTTGATGGTAAGGCCATGGCTCCACCTGCATGCGGCGGTTCCCTCATCATATCCCTAGTGCCTCAAGTACTCTCTAAATGGTCAAGTTGGCATGCTTCAAGGTGATGCATCTCCCTTTTCATCTTGTGAAACACGCTACCTAGATTCCAACTACTACAAGATCAAGGACAAGAAATTTCAGACTAATGTGGTCGAGCTTTCCATGGCTGCGACCGACCCATGGATAGATCTAGATGATGCCTATATCTTTCCAATCCACCGATTGGAGGATACGACCCCAGAAATGGGACAATGCTTCATTGTTTCTAGGAAGATGGGGGAACACATTCCCAGGCCTATGCGATGTCGGAAGATCACCTCATACTCCTATACAAATAAAGCTCAGGTCATCCCAGAGCCTCATACCCCAATAAGGTGTCAGGATTTCCACCCCATGTCAAAGACAATATGTCATACGTGATTGTTCCACCGAGCTGGAATTAATCGAATCAAGCCGAAATGCCACCATTTCTTCAATATCATCAACTTTTGACCCTTGGGATGAAGGCCATATGGGATCATATCAACAACCTTCATCGTTATAGTTACGGAAGCACCGGGGTCCTCCGATGCAGTGACCATTGCCACTTTGGCTGGTACCAGCCTCCCATCAGGATTTTACAACTCAGAAGAAGTTCCTCCTACTGAGGATCCCTCCTTTATAAGTGGAGAAGAGGATTTGGATGATTCTCCATCCACCTTTGAAGAGGGAGTCTCTTCCTTAGTTGACGAGTTGGTACAGGTGAACCTTGGTAGCGAGGCAGAACTGAAACCCACATTGATCAGTGCCGCCATGCCCCTAGAGGAGAAATAATAGAACCTAGACTTCCTGAAACAACACCGTGATGTATTCTCCTAGAGTTATGATGAGATTCCAGGACTATATCCTCAAGTAGCCGTCCACCACCTCGATCTCCTGGAAAATCATCGTGGGATGAAGCAGCCTCCCAGAAATATGCACCCTTCTCACGGTGCCATGGTAGAGGTAGAAGTTGATAAGATTTTCAGAGAGAATTTCATTAAGGAGGTCCATTACCCCAAATTTCTAGCCAACATTATTCCATTCAAGAAGAATAATTTACTGATCAGAGTCTCCATCGACTTCTGGGATCTCAACCATCACTGTCCGATATATGATTTTCCTCTTCCTGTGATGGATTTTTAGATTGACGCTACAACTGGATTCCAAGCCCTCTCCTTCATGGATGGGTACTACGGGTACAACCATATCTGAATGGCCCCCGGGGAAGATGATTTCATAGCCTTCAGGTCAACACAATTTACTTTTTGTTACCAGGTCATGCCCTTCGGTTTAAAGAATGCAGGTGCCACCGACTAGCAGGCTTTGAATCGAATATTTAAGTAAATATTTGGAACATTGGTGGAATGATATTTGAATGATCTGGTGGTCAAATCCCACCAGCATGATGACCATATCAAAGACCATGATAAAGTGTTTGGCTTCTGCCATTCCCGTCAACTGAAGATGAATCTTTAAAGTGTGCCTTTGGGGTCACCTCTGGAAATTTTCTTGGCTTCATTTTCAGGTAAAGGTGCATTGAGATCGACCTAGATAAGATCAAGGCCATTAACCAGATGTCTCCTCTGAGGAATATTCGGGAGCTTCAAGTTTTTCAAGGCCACTTAGCCTATATATGCCAATACATTGTGAATCTGGCTAGCAAGTGTAATCCCTTTTCTCGGATCATGAAGAAAGGCATCATCTATGAGCGGGATGAAGAATGTCAGACTGCTTTTGAGGAGATAAATAAGTATCTGCTCTAGCCTCCGGTCTTAATTAAATCCATCTCCGAGAACCCACTGGACCTTTATGTGACCTCCCTAGAATGATCTCTAGATGCCCCTCTCTCCCAGAAGAACAACGAGGGGATGGAGAATAAGCTTTAATACCTCAGTCGTATGCTCCTCGATATAGAGACGAGATAATCCCCCATCAAAAGGAGCTACCTTGCATTGGTGTTCGTAGTATAGAAGTTGCAACATTACTTGCAGCACCATGAGGTATAGCTGGTGTCCCAAGAAGACCCACTGAAGTACATCTAGAACCACCCCACGTTGACAGGCCATCTAGCTCGGTGGGCAGTGATTCTCCAACAGTTCGATATCAGTTTTGTCCCTCAGAAAGATTTTAAGGGGAAAGCATTGGTAGAAGTCCTTGCTGCCCATATGGCTCTTGTTGACCAATCCTTGAATCTCGATTTCCTTGATGAGGTGATCCTCTCGGTAGACCAATCCACACTTTGCTGGAAGATGCACTTCTATGGTGCTTCCTGAAGCCCCACCGGCAGAAGACTTAATGACCACAGGCTTAACAGAGTAGGATTGTGTATCATCTTCATTACCCTGGCATAATCCATTCTTCCATACTCATTACTATTGTCAGGAGGCTACACCAACAATTAGTTAGAGTATCTGGATATCATCACTGGACTTGAGATGGACCTCGACATTGATGTGCCCCATTTCCATGTGAAATGGGACTCTGATATAGTCATCAAACAGATCAATGGAAACTATGTCATTAGAAAACTAGATCTCACAACATTGTTGGAATTCACTCTCTAGCTAATGGCCCAATTCCTATCTCACCCAAAAGTTATTCATGTTCCTCTATATCAGAATGGTAGAGCTGACGCCCTGGCCGGCCTGGATGCATCGCTTGCGGAGCCAGAGTAGGATGATCTGATTATCCACATGGCACATCAGAGAGCCATTTCTCCTGTCACCCACAATGATGACAACGTCCCACGGGTAAGCCACCTTACGGCTAGAGGCTCCACGTCATGACCCTTGGGTCCCCTGGATGAGGTGATCAAAGTGACTCCTGATTGGATAGCCCCCTTTGTTGAGTATCTTCATAATGGTAATATCCCAGTATATCGGGCGAGGTGCGAGCGAATATGATGTCGCGCATTATAGTTTACCCTCCAGGATGGTCCAAGCCACGAGAAAATCCTCTACAAGCATGGGTTTGATGGGGTTCTCTTTAATTGAATTCATGGAGTCGAGATTTACCAATTCATGCAGGAGGTTCACGCTGGTTCCTATGGGGATAATCAGACCGGGCCAAAACTATCTCACAAGATCCAGAGACTGGGGTAATTTTGTCCCTCCATGATCCTTGATTGTATCGAGTTAGCCAAGAGATTCCATGCGTGAAAAATTCATGCTAATTTCATGGACCGACCACCAAAGCCTATCCACTACACCAATTACTCTTGGCCATTTGCAGTATGGGGACTCGATGTCATTGGACCATATCCACTGGCGATAGCTCGTTAGTGTAGGTTCATCCTGAATACTATAGATTTCATCTCCAAGAGGGCAGAGGTAGTTCCACTCAAAGAGGTTAAGGCCCGTTACATTGTTAACTTTGTGAGATCCAACATCATCTACTGATTTGGAGTCCCTCATTCCATCTTGACCGATAACGACATGAACTTTTGAGCAGTTGAGGTAATGAAATTGTACACTAAGTACAACATCTATTGTAACCAAACATCTCGCTATCATGAGCAAGCAAGTGGACAGATTAAGGCGTTCAACAAGACCCTCTCTAACATTCTGCAGAAAATGGATGGTCAGAATAAGAAGAGTTAGCCAGAAAAACTACCCAATGTCCTTTGGGCGTATCAGAAGACAACTCGTAATTCCACCAAGGTGACCCCATATTCCCTGGTGTACAGAAAGGAGGTCTTCCTACCCATCAAGATTCAATTTCCCTCACTGCGTACAATTATCTTTGATCAGCAAGCAGCAGATAAAGTAGATGAAATCTGTTTAATGAGTTGGAAGCAATCAAAGAGAATAGTCTTCAAGCCCTACACAATCTGCAAAGGCATCTGAAAAAGATAGATAGAGCTTTCAACAAGAAAGTTCTCCTCCGCTCCTTCTTTCAAGGCGACTTGGTATTGGCCCTGAGGGCACCAATGATACCTGGAAGGAAACCACCCAAGTTGGAATCCAAATGGGAAGGACCTTACATCATTCACAAGGTTTACTCCAATGGCATGTACTCACTGGTTACAATGGATGGGGAGCATATAACTCCTCTCACCAATGCCAAGTACCTCAAGTAATACATTGCTTGAGCCACAGGGTCCCACATGACCATAAACTATACGGTCCTGCATGAACTTAAACTATATGGTCCCACCCAACCCTAAACCACATGACGATTCTACATGACCTTAAACTGTACGGTCCTACATGTCCTTAAACTATGAATAGTCCTACATGATGTTAAACTGCATCTTAAGAACTATGTATTTCTTGATTCTCATTCTCATGAGATACGTAGGAATGCTCAGACGCCTCGTCTTGAGTCCAGCCCCAGTTTCCTCTTTGACTATCCCCTCCTGGGCATGGTTCTTTAAGGGGATCTCACATGGCGTCGTGTAGGCTTCATTGGCCCTACCCATGTTAGGTTTACGAAGATTGCACGATGTGCCCTCCTTCGTTCTTCTAATCCTCCCACATCCTTACCTCATGATGCTAAACTGCATGGACTTTTTAAAACTACATGTGGCTTGATTCCCATCCTCATGGGATACGTAGGACCACCCCAACATTTCATCCGTAGGTCCACCCAAAACTTCAGGACCTCCCATTGGGACGAAAAACATGGTGTAGTGCAGGCTTTTTCCCTCATTCGCATCGGGCTCATCATGACCGTACCGTGTATCCCTCTCTCCTAAAGATATCTTTTTTTTATGTTTTATAACTTTATTTGAGATTGCACAGGCGCCTTCATACTCTACACACCCCATCATTCAGGATCCAATTATCTTTCACATATAAAGGGGCCCCCGAACGATGAGGATACTTAGCCTAAGGGTTCTCCTATAATTTTGGGCGAATTCCCTCAGGGGTTTCAGAAAACAAAGAAATACGAGTCCCGCATTGCGAATATGGTAAATGGTTGACACTCATTTGTTTTTCCCATTTTTGGTCAAACGATATAGATGTTGTGTTTCAAATCTGGTCAACAAATATCTTTTTCTGTTGTCACCACCCCCATATGTCCCAAACATGGAGTATAATGGTTCATTAGGCCTCATCTTCCCTCCAAATATCAGTCTCCTTCAAGCAGGATGGTGATACCTGATGTCAGAACATTATGTTAAGGGGAGATCCTAATCCTACTCCTTGTTTCCCACACCAAGAATTGCTAAAGTGGGCTTAGTAGTTATGAATGGAATGGCCGCATAAGAGGTCAAATGGATATAATTGGTTGGGACTCTCAGCCTCAGGTCCTTCAACCCCTTCCGGCCCTTGGCCCAAGTTCTCATATAGGACTGTGTGGTGCGATATGGACTCGCGCCCTCATTCACGTCGGGATATTTCGTAATTCCACACATATACCCTTGAGACATTCCTCCCTTCATATGTCGTCCATCTCATGAGCACACGCCCTGCCTTGTTTCGTGGGTCCCATCATTTGGGCTTCCATCATCCTCTATATCCAAAAGGGCCCCAGAATGGCATGGATGCTTGGCCCAAGGGCTCTCCAACCATTACGAGCTAACTCCCTCAAGTATTTCAAGCAAAAAATTGATACAAGCCCCGTGTTGTGAATATGGTCAATGGTTGACAACCAATTTCTTGCCCCAAATTCAGGTCACACAAGGGGTGATGCTGTGTTGTAGACCTGGTCAACAATTTTCCTCTATCATCTTTGCCACTTTCTGGTCTTCCATAAGAACGAGGATGCACCCTCTATTTCCCATGAACATGAAATTAAACTAGGAATATACGGTCTGAGATCTATGACCCTAAACAAAGATCACCTTAGTCCTCACTACAAGATGCCAAACTGCATGCTGGCCATGACATTCTGTCTATGGCCTAGCCTCATGCCCCTTACAATTTCGGGCCAGTGGCCCAAGTTCTCAATTAGGGTTGTAAGGTGTGGTGCGGGATTGTGTCCTCATTCACATCGGGTTACTCTCTGTGCCATACATGCCCCTCATTGGGGTATCATTCCCTTATTAGAATTATCCAACATCCCAGAGCAATGCATGGCTTGATTCCCATCCTCATGGGATATGTAGGACCACCCGAACGTCTGGTCTTCGGGTCCATCCCCATCTCTTAGAAACCTCCCTATCATTTTGGCCCCTTGGCCCACGTTCTTCTAGAAGAGGGGTATATAGTTTGGTATGGTCATATGTCCCCATTCATGTCGGGTTTATAAAAACCACTCCTCATACCTCTCTCTCCTAAGCGGCCTTCTCTTCCTTTCCCCACTTTCATCTCTTTGAGTCACCTACCCTTAAGTCGGGTCCCTCCCCCCTCCTTGGTGATTCACCAATTGGCCCATGAGTACTCTGTTCTAGAACCTAGAGTGTCAAATCCTACGTGGATATTCTTTCTCCCACTTTTCAGGCTTTGTGTTCCCCTTAATTTGGGCTTCCATTATCTTTCACACCCGAACGGACCGTTGAATGGCTTGGATGCTAGGCCTAAGGGCTCTCTAACCATTATGGGAAAACATCCTTGAGGGTTTTAGAAAACAAATTGATTCAAGTCCCAAGCTGTGAATACAATCAAAGATCGATGCTCATTTGTTGTTCCCAATTCAGGCCACATGATATGGATGCTATGTTTAGAACACGGTCAACCGTTATCCTCCATCGTCACGCCAACCCCTTCAAGCCTCGAATGTTGGTTACATGAGTCACATTATTTTTCCACCCCATTATGTCCAAATGAAATTTCGACACACCTATCACCATATTTTAGGGAACATTTGCACGTTAGGAGGGCAAAGCTGCGGTAAGGCATCAGTCGGGGTTCCGACCCGATATCCCTTTGGTGTGCGTTCCAGGTATTGAAAAAAAACCACTTCTGCCCTTGTTTCCCACACAAATTTTGACTCATGTGTGCTTAGGAATTGGATTGAGGTCTGTGCCTACTTGGAAGGACTCCAACTCTCTGGTCTGAGCTCTAATACCTTAAACTAAGATCTCTTTTAGAACTACGTATGGATTGATTCCCATTCCCATGGGATACGTAGGAACACCCAGGCATCTCATCTTTGGGTCTACCTATAATAGTGGATAGCCTCTCCTGTCCCATATCCTCTAACCTTTTATGGCCCCACGGCCTGAGCTTTCCTACTCATAATCTCACACGGTATGATGTGGACCTCGCCCTCATTCACGTCAGGTATGATTTATCATGCTGTTCACTTTAACTCTGGAACCTCATCTCTCCTGTATATGTATGACCCATATGACTTTAAACTACGATGCCTAGTCCTAGATGACTTTAAACTATTACATATATACTGTATGACGTTAAAATTCATGGTTGGTCCCCTCACATGACCGTAAACTATGACATTATCCTCCTAGCTGCACGACGAAAAACGACACTGCACCATGATATACTCACTCTAGGGGGAATGATGTTTGGTATCTGTCACACACCGTACGATTTGTCAATGCATTCATACGGGTTGATTCTTGTGGTGATGCTTGGACTTCCTATCCTAGATCCATCGCTTTATAAAAAACATATTCATATTTAAGGAAAAAAAAGATATATCAAATACTTCTTCTTTTAGAGCAAGGGCTAGACCCCCACAACCTTATTATCTCTGGCACTGGTATCTTTCCATGACACTTCCCAGAACTATGAATGACTTGATTCCCATCCTCATGGGATATGTAGGAATGCTTGTGCACTTTGCCTCGGGCCCAACCTAACTTTCCTTTTCGGTCCCTCGACCTAAAACCTCCATAAAAAACACATGGTGATCTAGACTACAGGTCGTCATTCACATCGGGTTTTATAATTACCTCACCATGTGTCTTCCGCATTCCCTACCATCTCTAGTCCAAGTTCTAGGACCATAAACATAGATCACTCTATGTCCTTTCCGCAAGATGTTAAACTATACGACATCTTTTAGAACTACATGTGGCTTGATTCTCATCCTTATGATATACGTAGGACCGCCCAGACACATTGTCTCTGGGTCCATCCCTAGGAATCTAAAATCATGTCCTCTCTTTCGGCCCCTCGGCCCAAACTCTCTAAGGAACATGTGGTGTAGCGATTACCTCATGGGTCCTCATTCACATCGGGTTTTTCAAAAGTCACATAATGTGCCTCCCATGTCTTTTCCCAACCTGGTCTAAGTTCTATGACCCTAAAATAAGATCTTATTATGGGAACTATGTGTCATGACTGACAACCTCACCACCTGGTGCATAGTCCATTAAATCAATCTCCCCTTAATGGACTATCCTACAACCCTTAATTTGGGAAGCACACAACCTCATGAGCATTCTCCTTGAAGGGGAACTCAACCCCATCTATCTCATAGGTCTTGTTTTCATACTCAGATTCATTATGAAAATGCCCGAAGTGTGGAATTTTCACAGGGACATTCCCTCATTCCATGTCCACGCTTTGTGAACCCATCTTTTGGATCGTCATCCTCTTCCATGTTTGAATGTACCCCCTTTACAACCTGGTCTCATGCCACACAGGCTTACCTACCATCTTGGGCCAACATCCCTAAGGACCTCAGAAAATATTTCTGACAGGTCACGTGTTTCGAACGTGGTCAGTGGTCGACCCTCATTTGTCTATCCCCAATTTATGCTAACACAATATAGATGTTATGTTTAGAACATGGTCAACAGTTATCCCCTATAGTACGACCACCATCTTTGTGGTCCAGATCTCTATCATCATGATTCACATATTTACACTCCGTTATGTTCAAGTGGAATTCAAACATACTCGGTTTTACTCTTGCTTGCATCTAGGTACATTTCATAGGCGGATCAACAATAGTGGGATATCATTCACCTAGTGTCCCATCACCCCTAGCATGTGCCTTCCTATGCTAGGAATGTCCCATCAGTACTCTTTGTATCCCACATCGAGCATGAATCACGTGGGCTAACTAGTTCTGGTTGGATGTGTACTGGAAAACCATGCCAAAAATACCTTTCTTCATCCTGCATGACATTAAACTGCACTCTCAGAACTACGTATGTCTTGATTCCTACCCTCATGGGGTACATAGGAATGCCTGGGCACTTTGCCTTGGGCACAACCTAACTTTCACTTTGGGTCCCTTGACCTAAAAAAACTTCCTCCTGGTATATGTGGTGTGGTAGAGACTCCTTATGTCCTCATTCACGTCAGGTTTACAGCTACTACACCACATACTCCCTTCCTGGGATCTCCCCTTTCACTCTTCGTCCTATTATATGACGTTAAACAACATAGGTCCTTATGTCCTCAACGCATGACACTAAACTACAACTCTACCCTGAACAAGTTCAGGATGCCCCATGTTAATCATGGGATGCACCAGATCCCTTGAAAATGGGGTCCTACTCGGAAGTATGTTTGATCCAGGATCAGATGCATACACCCACCTAATGTTCCTTTATCACGGTGGCATGATTTGAAGAGTGTTGGACACCATTTGAACAACCCATCACTCCAACTCCACACTTTACATGCCCTTTATTTGGACCCTCGTCCTCATTCACACCAAAAGGAACCCCCTAATAGTATGGATGCTCGGCCTATGGCTTGCCTACTATCCTGGGACATTGTTATGGAAGGCTAATGTAAGCCAGTTTTAGTCAAACCCCGCATTTTGAACATGGTTAGTGGACGACCCACGTTTTTTATCTCCATTATAGGATAATGCATAAGGATACTGTGTTTCGAACACAGTCAAAAATTATCCTTCATTGTTGCACCATCCCTATAATGTTCTGAATTTTGGGTATCGTGAGTCACACATCCCACTCCCCTATGTTTGGATCGATTCTGACACCCCTGGCGTTACCCCATTCGTGCACTAGATCATTTTGAGGAAGTGATAGTTAGGCTAATCTGAGGACTTTATTCTCCAGTCAGGTCTCCCCCCTTTCTTTTTTGGAAGCCCGAAAGGGTCATTTATACCTCGTGTGTCTGAAGTATGATAGTGAATCCCACATTCATATGGAGTAATAGTGTGATCATCCCTTTTTAATCACATAGGGTGTGACCCGTGTGAGCTTAGGAATGGATCACTATTTACTTCAGGATTGTGGTCGAAGTGCATTAAAATAAACAAGAATGTAGTCTATTCATGCATAAAATTCAGAGTTGGATGTAATAAAGAAGTATGAGTTTAAGGGGTTCGGCCAAAACAAGGCCCTTAAGGATTTAATTTTTGGATGGACTGATCCAATACTGCCACCTTCTGACTTGTGGCCTCCTGCATCGCTTCCCATCCCATAAGATCCTTCTCTTCAATAGCAGCAGCGAGGCACAATTCGTTAGCCCTGGCCTATGCCTGTGATTGTTCAGTAGGGAGCCCAATCATTTGGCGATTCACCTATACTATTTTCTTCTGTGCATCTGTAATCTGGGCCTTCAATCACTCAATGATCTCAGATTGGTTTGCAATGAATGCCTTCCTTTCCTTCGTTCGCTCCTCAAGGTGTGGGACCTCCCACTCAGCCTCCATGAAGGCCTAAGTATTCTTTGAATCCTTTTGACACCGAGAAATGTTTGAATGTCGGCTGTCTTCTCATATCTTCTCTTCCATGTAATCATGGATCATTACATGACAATGGTAAGTGTTTACCCCTCCAGTGCAGAGAAAGTGTATCCAGGTGCGGATTGATCCAATCCGGCTTAGCCATTCTGCCTATGGTTGGCTGAGAAATAGTATGATGCACTTCCACACATTATGTCGTGTCATCTGGATCTCCTCCAAAACATCTGAGATGGAATTGTCAATTTCATCGGGGTCCGTAGGCCTATATTCTTGGTAAGAGGCGAGGAGTTCAGTAGCAGGGTCTTCTTTAGGAACCTCCTCCTCATCAGTGACCTCACTCTCATCGGGCTGGAACTCCACCCCGGACGCATTACCATCCCTCATTATAATCTCCGGATCACCGAGTTTTAGGGTAGGGCCACCTAGAATGGTTTCTTCTCTAAAGGCTGATGCAGCCTCCACCCATATAGCTCCCCTATATGTCCCGGACTTGACATTTTGTCGTGCCACCAACATTGAGATCACTGCATCAGGAATCCATATCTTGATTAGCTGAAATCTCCAGGAAAGAGGAAAACCAATGAGAATTGACTTACGAGAGCAATGTACGGTGGTGTCCAATGCCTGTTTCATGGCATGGGCCACCGCCACAGGGGATCCTTTGGTACTTTTCAACTCGATCACTGGCATCAGCTCCTCTTGAACAATGGGGATGGTGGGGGATTCTTTTTCTAGCTCATTGACGCCAAGTCCAGCTAAAATTGACACCCCACTATGCTCCGTTCCGAGGATTGGCCGCCGAGGCTTCTCCCTAGCATCCATAGGCATACCTGTGCGCCCCTGTGAGGAAGTGTTCCTGGGGAACCTCACCCGTGTGTTCCTGAATAAGACAAGGTTTGGTTGAGATAAAGGCCAGTATAAGGTTTAAACGATACCTAAAGATGATCTGCCAGTTCTGCATCAGAGATGATGATTTCGCCACCCTCCAGGGAGCTCTGCTGGGAATTGGGAGCTTCTGATGGCCCCTCACAACCAAGACATTCAACTTTCTCTTCTTCTTCATGTTATTATTCTACTACTTCTTCCTCTAAACTTTAATCCTCAGATGGAAGCTTCCTTCAGTCATGTTCCTAGACAAGAATTACTTTCACCAGGAGATATAGTTCTTCATACCACCCCCACTAGCATGTGCACATATCCATGGCTATCAGTTATGCATGCCGATGATGAAAGTTTACCCGATCCGATATCCGGTTGCGCCCTATGTCGGGAAGATCGAGCCCGGTGTGTGTCAACCTCTGCCAAAACTCTTCGGCGAACATGGACTATCGCAGAGTTCCCCAAGAAGACCACATAGAAGGGAATATAACCTTAGTAGACAGCGTGAGGAGGTACCTGAGTTGCTTTCCTGGGAGTTCCCTAGTCAGACCACAAGGCCGTACACGGGACCACCCTTCCCCGAACAGTGGAGGCACGTTCTCAGCCTGCATTTCCCCTACTAATGAAGGACCGGATTGTGTCGTGCTAGCTTCCCAACTCATTATTTTCCTCAATTCCCCCATGAAACCTCTTTTACATTCCCACTCTTCAGGATCTACACTAGCTGCCTAAGTTTTTCTGAATGCATTTCCAAAGAATCGCCTCGGGATATGTTCTTGTCCAGTGTTAGACATACTCTGTTGACAGTCCTGCAATGACATAGGTGGGGGGAGGAGTGAAGATTTCTCACAAGACTTCCATTGTGAAAATAATCCACAAATAGTAGAGAATATTGGGATTCTGCTCTACCCAAACCTCTGTATATACTTTCTTGGGCATTTGCTGCATGCACCCGAACTGCCTGGCAAACCTGGTCAGCACATACGGTTTGTAGAATATTTTTCCATTAATCTAGGCCACCAAAACACCACCCCAGATGCTTTGCCGCAGAGACAAACTCCCTCTCGGTGTCGGTCTATTTAGCGGCCATTTTGTAAATACGAAGGGTTCAGTGCGGAAGAATGTGGATCCGACATGAAAAAGAAGCGACCCACAAAAGAAGGTCGACGCGTGTGAAAAAAATTTTGGGGTGTAAAACCCGAGTCGGTCGTAGAATATTATGCCCGGATCAGGACTGTTTTCATGCATGATAGAAAAAATTCTTGTCGCATGGAAAAAGTCAAAGTAGGGCCTAGTTGTGGCCCTCGACCTATTTATAAAGCGCTAACGCACCTTCCGCGCATGAACAACAATCTTGCACATGCAAAATGTGTTTTTCCATACCGCCGAAGAGGTTTCTCCTATTTTCTGGCGTTCCCTCAGAATCCAACTGTTGGGGTCCCATTTAGCTTCAATTATAAGGGGGGAAATTTGTTGACACCGAAATTCGGAGAACGGGCGCCTCAGGAGAAAAAAGAGAAACGAATGAATCCAGGATGGCAGGAGGAGATTTCGGGGTTCGGGAGGCTGGCGCGCACATGATTAGGGGGACGCATGCTAGGGGCCATCTGGCACACAAAATATTTCATGCCAACCCTCCTTTCCATGCCCAAGATGAATTAAAATGAGAGTTCGCCCACACAAATATATTTCCATGTGCAAGGCAACGTCAACCGCTGCTTTGCGCGCCCGACCTCGTTTCTGCGCTAAAGGCGACGTCAAACGGGCATTTGTGCACCTGGCCCGATTTCCACACATAAGGTGATGAGAAATGTTCATTTTCACGCCGGACCCCTTTCCATTCCCACGGCGACATCAACCATGGGTTTGTGTGGTTGGTCCAGTTTCCGCACAAAAAGGCGATGTAAAATGGAAATTTTCACACCCGACCCCATTTCCACGCACAAGGTGACGTTAGACAGCCGCTTGCATGCCAGGCCCCCTTTGCATGCCCAAGCCGACGTCAGGTGGGAGTTTGCATGCCCGAACCTTGCGCGCCGCCCCTAGGACTTCATCTATCAAACGAACTGTATCCCTACCCTTCATGGATGGTAACATAAGATGAAGAGACACTCTGCTACGCGAAACCATGTTTTTCGCGACCGCGTGAAAAACCCATGGTCTTCATGTATTGGATTTTGCACGATTGGTCCCTCGAGGGGGATCCTTTGGGTGGAACCTCTTGGGAATGATCCTCTAGACTTACTTTTCTCCCCAAGTCATTTGTTCACAAAGGATCCACTATTGCACGCAAGTTTCCTCTGCGTCAGGCGCTCTTGCGCGCCACCCGTCCGCCTTGTGCTCCACCCGTCCTTCCTGCGCGCAACCCAACCTCCTTGCGTGCAACCCATCCTTCCTATGTGCAAACCTTTCATCTTTCATGAAATCAATAAATCTTGCATGCAAAAATTACCTCTTGCGTTCAACCCCATCATCTTGTACACAATCCTTGCATCTTTTGCGCTGACCTCTTATCTTGCCCCGACTCACCCCTTTACGTGCGCTCCATGTGTCACCCTCACCTGAAGGCACCGTGTCCGATCCCCTCCTATGCACAACACACCTAAATCACATGATCTCTTCTCGTGTGGCCCTTTAGGTTTGCACGGAGCAATTTTAGAGTCCCTTGGGTGGTGATTTCCTTTGCGTTTCTTTGCCACATGCTTCTTTGCATAGGCATGTTAAAGACTATTTCTTCTTCGCATAACCATGCTAACATGGACCCCCCAATGGATCGCTTCATGAAACCCATATTCACCACATTTCTGATGCCTTCCTTCCCTCAATTTTTGGCATGTATCAGTTATGTGAGTACTAGGGGTCCAGAGTGCACCCACCTCGTTCCAGTTGTAGGACGTTAAACTGCAAAGAAACTTCATCTTCAGCACATGACGTTAAACTGTGACCTCACCCCGTGCCTTGCTCACGAGTTTTCCCATCTCGGAAATTCTCTATTACCACTGGTCTCCACGAGAGTGAGATCATTCCACCCATGTAATGGAATACTCTTAATTGGTGTGGCTTTTGTCCACAGGGAAAGGGAAACCACCCTGGTGTAAGACCCTGGATTTTCTTTCAGGAGGTAGCATCCACGCTCCTCCACTCTTCCTAGGGGCCAAATCCCCCTCCCGCTGGGCTTTGTACCCACTCAGGCCTCCATCCTAGAGTAATTCCCAATATCCATCACAATTGGGCTGCTAATCATGCATAGGCCCATGTTTCCTCTTCGGGCTACTGACCACATGAAAGTCCCACTCCACTTCCCATGGATGAAGCTTCCATGACGTGATCGTCAGACCTTTGATGCCTCTTGTTTCTCACACCAATCATGACTCACGTGGGCTTAGAGTGAGCATCAACAATGAAATACTATTTGGGAAGCCTAGATCATATGCCCCAAACACCATTCAGAACTACATGGACTTTGTTCCTTGCCATGAAAAGGTATCTAGGAAGCCTCACTGAGGTTCAAGCCCTACACCCATCGGTCCCGACCATCTTCACGTCGGTTACAACTTCTTCTGAACTACATGGATGTTGATCCTTTCCAATGCAAGGTACGTAGGAAGACTCCCTAGTATTCAAGCCCAAAAACCATTGGTTCCATCCCCCCTTCACATCGGACCACCTTCATCCCGCATGACGTTAAACTACGTGCCCCCTTTTCATCCCACATGACGTTAAACTGCATCCACCATCCCGAAATATGTGGGATTTGATCCTTGCCTCAGATAAGGTATGTAGGAATCTTCCTTGAGGTTCAACCCCATCTAGCAGTAAGCCATTGTGACCCCATCCAATGGTAATCCGTTGTGACCCCATCCAGCAGTAAGCCGCTGTGACCCTATCCGGCATTAAGGCTTTGTGACCCACCCAGCAGTAAGGCGTTGTGACCCCATCCAGCGGTAAGACATTGTGACCCCATACAGTGGTAAGCCATTGTGACCCATCCCACAGTAAGTAGTTGTGACCCCATCTAGCAGTAAACCATTGTTAACCCCATTCCGTGGTAATCCATTGAAGTCCCCAATCGACGGTAAGCCATTGTCAGGTAAACTATGAGGACTTTGATTCCCTGCCACATTGATACGTAGGATGTCTCTTTGAGACTCATGCCAAAAATCACCATTTCCCTCAAGTTGAATCCATCTCATTCTCCATCCACTTCATTTAACCATCCATCATCCATTATAAATCTTACCATGGCCACTATGTCTCAGTGAGATCGTGCCAATTCTCCTCCTAAAAATAGTGTTCCCTCCAGGGGTTGGAACTATCTAATCCACTATAGTCAGTGTTCCGATCAGTCCGATACATCTCCGCTAGAGATTAAAACTATGACATACCTTATGTAAAACATAAGATTCTGTGGAAAACCTCAGATACTTGCCTATGGCATATAATTCCCCGCATTCGACGTTGGATTCCTCGGGCTTCCACACCCTCAAGAAGCCCCATAATAAGGGTAAGAAACCAAGACGCTCTAACGTCCTAGCGTCCAGACACACCGGTGATGTCCAAAATGACTACTCCCCCCACCGAAGGTTGGTTCCCTGATTGGAACCCTTAGAATGTCCCTACAGAAGAAGTGTAATTAACTGGTGTCAATGAAGATATGGAACTGGAAAGAGTTTCATGAACAATGTCATAAGTTTATAATGGAGACCTGGATTAGGTGACGAGTTTCAGGGAGGAATCCATGGAAGGAAGAACATGCATCCTATCAACCCATTTTGATCATGGAGAAAAGGTAAATAAATAAGAGACTAATTCCACCCACCTTTGGAAAGCAGGAATGAGGGGAAACAGCTGTGCGTCCTCCATAGATGGATACGTGTGCCCCAACAGAAGCATTGGAAACAATGGTGTTAAGATCAAGCTTGTAAAATAAGATTCCTACATATACTTGTAAAAGGAATCATAACCCATTTAGTTTGGTTCCACTTAATGGGGAACATCTTAAATATTAAGGTTGTGTGATAAGGTCCTATCAATTAAGTATAATTTCATGGAGTAAGGATGTATAAGATAAAGATTACAAGAAAAGGTTGGTGAGATATATATTCATGAAGGACCCTTTTTGGTTGATTTTGTAAGTAATATGGATCAATGAGTATAGTTTGATCTCATAAGGATTTTGGCTCTGTGAGGATGGAATCTTCCTAGAATATGTCATGGTGATGGTGATATGATGTTGCACTTGAGAGGAATATGGACATATAGGTGAGCTGTTGATTATATTAAGGATATTTTTGATGGGGGAAAAGGAAATATTGAGGATGTTAGGTTTGATACATAGGGAGGAATCCTATATTTTCCATCAAAATAGGAATCAAGTCCCACAATGTTTGATTGATATAGTTTATGGTCACGTTATAAGAGTGTTGCATGTATTTTAATCTCATGTGTAAGAATGTTGTTGTATAGTTTAATATCATATGACTATATAATAAGCTATACATTTTAACTTCATGATGTAGTGATATAAATTTCTTGAAGGATAAATCTATAGATAATTGAGTAAGTCCTATTCAAGTGATGGATACATTGATATACTTTATTAAGAATATATCCCTTTAAAGGAATGTCTCTAAAGGAATATAGTCCTTTAGGAATGAGGAGATGTTTTTTTGGGGCTTACACATAAAGAATATTTCCATGATGAATTATTTGATGTCTCTTACACATAAGTATGAGCCTGACAATGAGTGATATGATAGTTACTACACCTAAGTAGGGGGATTATTATGAAGGATGTGTTATGGATTACACCTAAAGAGGTGGCCCAAAATGAAAAATGGTCTTGGGTTCACTCTTAAGACAGAGGAATGTGATTACAAATTGAATTGAGATAATTGAACCATCAATTTAGATATCTAATCCCATAAAATTAATTCTTAGTGAGAGGAGAAAGAGACAGTATATGATCAATCACATTGAATTGTCATATTTGGATAAAGCTTCATCCTAAAGGAATCCCCTGATGAATCCACTCCCTATGCACTAAAGGATGAGGGAGGATATATCAAAGGAAGGTGGGATATGAAATCCTATATGAATTATAGGTCTTACTTCTAAAAGGAATCCTTGATATCACTCAATGAAAATATGGCCCTGTGAAGGAATGTATCATATGGAATATTTCCCCTTGAGAAGGAGAAGATATAGTTATTGGGGAATACACATAAGGAGTAGGCCCATGATAAAATATTTTCTAGGGATCACACCTATACAGGAGGCCCATGATAAGAAATGAGATTTGGTTTTCACCTATGGAGGAGAACCATGTTGAAATATGTGTTGGGTTTTACAAATAATGAGGAGGTCTATGATGAATGATCTCTTGTGTCTTAAACCTAAGGAGGATCCCCATAATGAAATATTTATCAGGGCGTACATATAAAGAGGAGGACCATGACGAAAGATATAAGTGTTCTAATAGAATGATCATCTTAGATGCTTAAACATACCTACGTCATGATTAGTGTGATAAAAATGAGATGATATAATATAAAAAAATTGAAAAATAGGATTTGGATAGGAGTAATACCTGAAGAGGATACCCATGATAAATCTAATATGTATCCTTTAATGGAAGTGGGATGGGATATTCATGGTCAGAGGGATATTTAATACTTTAAGAAATTATATGGGATTTCTCTATAAGGGATTCCCTATTGCGCCCAACTAAATGGACATATTATAAATACACCATCGATAAAAAAGTGGTCTCTATAGGATTCTTATCATAGGTACTTATATTATCAAGGGAATCCATGATCATGATTTCCCCTAGGGTTCTACTGACTATGGAGGATAAAAATTGATATTCTTTTCATAATTGGAGTCCTTGATAGAAGGGGCGAGTGTTGCTACAAATCCTCTAATCATGTACACCTTCTTTCCTCTGAGGAGATCTCAATTTGTCCTTTTCAAAGTTTTCACCTTTATGAAAGGAATCCAAAAGGATAATTTAGATACAATGTGAAGGGGATATAGTGAATCCAAATTCTACAAGGGTTGAGGGAATTAATATGGGATTAATAAATAATATAAGGATGCCAGACTTTATAAATGGGTTCCGTTATACAAAATGGGGCGTACGTAAAAGGTGTCCCTCACGGAATAAATTCTTTCCTGAAGGAATCAATACCTCCATGATGGAATCATGAGGGAATTAATTCATGAAGTACCTCCTTTATATAGGCCTTCCATTATGGATGTTTTCTTCATTCCATTTTTTTATGTTTCTTTTTACTTTTTTTGTTGTAGCCCAATTACCCAAGGGTGTTATGGGATGGTCAATCATATTTTTATGTTTCTAGAATTAGAATATCTCTATATTCTATTATCCCTCACTTTTAATGTTATCTATTTTGAATTTATAGACATTTACCAATCAACCACACTCTATAAATTAATTTCTATGTGTTATTTCATCAAATACAGGAGATGCATAGGATTTTATGCTTCATGAGGGGCCTTGCATTGGAAATGGGTGTTCCACATAACACTATGTGATAGTGTCAAAATCCCCACCACTATTCAATAAGATACAATAGTTTAAAAGGGGTATAAAATACATGACAATACACAAATGAAAGTCCCATCCGGTAGATGGGTTTGTGAAGGGATCAAGGAGCAATGTATCCACACTTTTTTTTACAAATTGTAGGAATTGAAACATGTAATAAAGAGGAAATAAAAATATGTCTTATATCAAAAAAAGTAAATTCCAAGTATGATTATGTGCATCAAAGACCATCAATGATGTTTTAAAAATTCAGCCCTCTTAAAGAAGATTTTCCTTCATTAATCATGGTATGTGTTTTCCAAAATTAATACATTTTCCAAAATTCTACCATGATTTTCATCATGTTGATAAAATTATTTTTGCAATGAACTTCATTCTAATAATTTTTTCAAACCTTTTGAACCATATGTGACTTAATAAAATGATTCATACATATATTTGTATCAGGGAAACCATTCATAATACCATTAAGTCATAATGTAGTATCACATGCATGTCAAACATTTCTAATAATTTAATACAAATAAAAATTTAAATATGAATGTGATCAAAGAATAATTGTAGCTTTCCAAAAAAAAGAATTAGGTTCAGAATACTATATAATCAATGAATATTAGTGGAAAACAACAAAAATATAATATATGGAATAAGAAACCTCTAATACATATTATTATACTTGAAAGATGAATAAAGTGATTATTAAATAAACATTCATTAATTACCAACATGGTTATTAGAACATTTCACACCACATTAGATTAAAGTTAATTATTTTTTTTGATAATTTATTAATAAAAAGAATACACTGAAATGATTAATTTCATAACCCCCTATTACATTAATAAAATAGAAAATTAGTACATTTATTAATTTCATAATTACCTAATATATATCATACAAAAAATAATAATTTTATATTAGATTTAGTTAGAAGTTGTGAGTAACTAAATTTTAAAAAATCACCAACTATGATCACATTTATTATAGAATACTATAAAAAATATAATCTAAATGAACCTCATTTTTATGAATTGATTATAATTGTGACCTAGTAGGATCTCGATTGCTATGTGATACCTAGATATAAATTAAAATGATTCTCAATAGAATAGATGATGGACATTGAACAAAATGATTTAATTTTGAATAAGAATAAAATAAAAAACCGATGAGTGAGGGGATATATTTAGGAAAAATAGAGGGAACATTGTCTTGTGGGTAATTAGGGAATTTGGGATCATGTAGAGAGGGGAGGTTGTATACCTCATTTGGGGAGGAAATACCCAAATGGTTTTGAAAAAAACATCAGTATATAAAACCTTATATCATTGGTATTTTAAAACTGTTGGTATCAGGTTTTAGTTTTGACTATACACAAACATTATTTATAAACTATTTTTATATGATACTTCATACCCATGATTCAAGGTAACCATGGGTATAAAAGTGCGTATATAGGACACATTTCCACTAGTTATTTATTTATTTGATAATAGAAATACAATTTTTAATATTAATTTGTCTATAGAAAGGAATTTCATTAAAAATGAATATTTTTTAAAAACATATTATAATTTTTATACTAAAAAAATCCCATTATAGTTTTTTGAAATAATCTAAGAATAGTTTATACCATTGAGAGAAAAGGGGTGTTGAATTATTGGAATTTTTTTATATAATTTCATCTTTAGAAATAAACCCATGTGATATGTTAAGATCCTATACACTAAAATTTAAATCTCAAACTTACCCAGTTGAAATAGAATGGAATGCAACACAATGATGACATAATTTTTTAAATGTTTCAGTCACAAAATGGGTTCCCAACCTTTGTTGTGATCAATTTTGGTGTGTGTTAATGAATTTCCACCAGAATGAATTCCCAATTTCAAGTGGATATAGGGGGAATCCTCATCTACCAATGAGTGTTTACCAACACACAACATCTTTTTTATTAGATATACCCCCTCTAGTATATAATTATTTTAGAATAATGTGATAAATATCATAATAAATATGGGACCACTTCAAAAACTGATGATAATATTCATCTTGTGCCATTAAAAAAATAAAATCAAACTATTCTCACTTATTTAAGATATTTTCATCTAAAAGTTTGTGTGGGACTTATATCATTCATCTAGGTCACTTATTCTGGAACCTCAATGTCCAATTTATCAATCTTGGATGATTGAATACTCATGATCTATAATAATTTATCATAATTCCATACTTTTTGTATCAATATCTCAAACATTTAAATTCACAATAATATAATAGTTAATCAAGTATTTCTACATAATCTAGAATTTATTAAATTTAGAAAATAAAAAAGTAACTCAAATTATAGAATATCCCCAGAACTAATTATTCTACATGATCTTTTGCAGACTTACTCATTCAACTATTTACATGGGTATATTCTCAATGATCATTATCTTAATTTCCATAAACAAAAAATTTCATATATATATATATGTTATTAAAAAATACTCATCAATTTATCAAAATTTGATAATGAAAATAATTTCTAAATACTCTCATTTGAAATTTCCAGAAAAATCAATTAGTAATATCCTCTTTTAATCTTCTAAAAACCAAGCATGAATCACCACTTAGTCAGCAGTAATGAATATTGAGTTGAAGAAATAATCTCATCCTAGTTTATTTTTGGAAACATGTTATATAAATTATTCTTATCCACCCATTTTCTATGTAAAATAATTATATATATCTCTGTATATCAGATACATTCATAAAATTTTATCTATTAAAAATTTCCTAATAATTTTTCCATTCATAACACATTTGAATTTTACTCTATTGTACTTATTTGTAGAACATATTATATTTTACATATAAAATATTACATATTACATTTATTTGAAATTTTTTTAACATGATTCAATAAAAAAAATTATTTATAATCTCAAATGTCATACACATATCTACCTTAAACATAAATTCAGTTGTTCTAAAGAATATTTTTACAGATTGAAAAATGTTATACATCTACTACCATTGAAAATATTCATCCTCAAACTCTATCCAATATATTAAATATCATTAGAATATATTTTATATGGAATACCTTTTTGATTTTTCACTGCAACAAATCAAATAAATTTGTTACATGTCATATAAAATATGCTACGCATCATAGTGGACTCGTATACCTTTCCTGCAACACCCCTATTTTTTATAGACCTTTTTGAAATGAATTATTTTTCATTGATGTATTAAATTGAAATAATTCAAAAATACATTTCACGTGGAACCGAAATTTCTTGCGCTACATTCAACACTAACTTAGAATACATAACACACAATATTGAGTTTTAATGAAACATCATTTAAGAGTTATAATTACTTGAATCAAATAGTTATAAAATAGATGTAAAAATTAGAAATATGAATAGTAATAAATAATTTTCAAATAATTATTTATAATATATTTATATAAATTTAACATATTGATATTGAAAAATATAATTTTTCGTAAAGTATTTATATGTTTAAAGGTACTATTTTCTCAAATGAACTACTTTTCATGTCCTTTAAGGAAAGATAATAACATGAATTTTAGACACTTTTATAAATTTAATATGGTAAAATAAACTTTATATTTTAATCGATAATGTCAAAATTATTTTATGGTGAATATTTCATATTTTTCTGAGAAACATCATTTTTTGGATGAATAGAGAAAAATACTTAATTTTAATTCAAAATTGCTTTTTCATCTAATTTATTTATAAGGATAAATTATATTTTAACATGATTGAAAAGTTTAATTAGATAATATTTTTATAAATTAATCCAATTTTGGTTATTTTAGTCACTTTAACATTGAAATTATGTATGAAAACATAGAAAACATTTGGATGTTTTAACTTTAAAAACTCGTATTGTCGTCCTGTCAGCAGAAGTTTTAAATTAATTTCTTCCACTTCTGTGTTTAGAATTTGGAAAAAAATGATTAAATATTTTCAATTATAATAATTTATAATTTATAATATTTTAAAATTAGTTTTTTACCAAAACTATTTGTGAATGAATTTCAAATTAATTAGAGTTATTAAAGAAAAATTAAGTCTAACAACAGAATAAACCCTAAATTTACGAGACGAAATGACCTCAAGACATGTCGAAAACCCATTTCCTGGCCAAATTTC
The DNA here is from genome assembly GCA_963277665.1 of Viscum album. Taxonomy (NCBI): domain Eukaryota; kingdom Viridiplantae; phylum Streptophyta; class Magnoliopsida; order Santalales; family Viscaceae; genus Viscum; species Viscum album. The sequence goes on from OY728127.1 coordinate 326,469,316, forward strand.
GGTCATAAATCTTCCATTATTGAGTTTATTTGGTTTAATATTTCTTTTTTTATGTTAAAACGTGGGAATACCAAACTTGTTTTCAAAAATGACAAGTGTATTCCCTCCCTTCCCTATAAAGGCCACCAACTCTACCCATTCTTCACACTCCTAAAACCACATAGGTTCATACAATATAAAAAAACCCACTTATAAACATCCCAAAATTTATCCTTGATTCCTAACATTCATCATGAAATCTTTGCAACGAACCCCTTTGGTGCAAACCAAAAGGATTTACCAGATTAAGAGGTAACACCCTCCCTCAAGATCCTTTTATTTATTTTCTTTACAGACCCCCTAACATCCCATGATTCCATTATTATAGAAAAGAAATAATATTCACAATATAATGATATTTTTTTATTATATTGTTTTCAAGTACACTTATAAACACTTCCATCTAATGGGTAAAGAGCATACTATTTAAGTGTATGGAAAACTACCGCCCCACAAAATAAAAATTGTTCATTTTTCTGTTACTATATCTCATGGTAGAAATTATTATGGAAAATATATTATATATATTACATATTATATTATTTATGTCTTTAATATCATTTAATGATTTTTCAACACATATCATTATACTTTCCTTTTTGTGTATTTACAATAATTTCATTTGGGGAAGTTTGGACTACCTCCCCCTCAAAATGATATGATTCGTTCACACATATACATGGAATTTATTGAGGATTAGTCATATATGATATATATTATATAATAATTCTACTTTGATAATGATATATATACATATATACATATATCTATATATATATATATATACATATATGTAATTTTATTTCATTCTTTCAATATGATAAAAAAATGGAAACGACGTTCGTGCGTACATACGACCTACCATCTCCATGAATTATGTATTCCATTTTATAATTATATATCACATGAATTATTATAATAAAAAATATTGAATATAATTGATATTTATATCATTTTTTAAATCTTTTAAATCATGATATAAGTATAAGGACCAAAGATATAACAAATAAAGACACATGAAAAGAAGAAAACTGATATTACCCAATGTAAAACTATAACATAGAATTATTTAAAATATGGTAATATAAAGTAATAATAAAACCATATATGGTTTTATATATATTAATACGGTTCTATATAATAATCTTATATTTATTATATAAGATTTTTGAAAGAGTATGATGAGATTCAAGACACAAGATAAGATGATTTCTAGGCTAACATTTACTTCATTGAGATTTACGCCTTATTCCCCACTAATCTCTTTTATGTGGTTATTATACTACCCATTAATATTTTATTTGACTGTTATCCTTAATTTTATGGTTATTTACATATGAATTTTATGATGTTTATTTCATTAGGTATAAGTTTCAAAAGTTTCCAAATTGGAAAATTAGTTTTGTCTCAATTTTTTTGAGACACATGCCATGAACTTCAAGAACCATGTCTCCAAAAATGTTTTCAAAGATGATATTTGAAGATAATTTTCAACGAAACTAGATTTTAGAAATATTCTATGGTTTTCAATATTCCTTTAAAATTGTTTAATGTATTTTCAATGAAATGGTTTTTTAAAACGTTTTCAGGCTTCTTTTATATGTTTTCAAGGAAAATGTTTTTCGAAACGCTTTCAAACTCTCTTTATATGCTTTAAAAGAAAGATTCATCATAATGTCTTCAAATATTTATTTATAATTTTTCATGTTTATTTTCAAGAAAATAGTTTTTAAAAGGTTTTATGGTTTAAAAAGTATTTTCAAAGAAGAAAGGATATTTTTCTCAAGAAGTGTTTTCAAAATATTCTTCCAAGTTATTTTCCTACTAATATGACATCTATTGATGTTACTATGGAACTTATAGAATCTAGTACAAAGGCTTCATTATTATTAATTATTTAATTTTTTATCCTTTGAGGTAATGATACTTATGACACCGGTATCTATTCCATGGGTTATATACTTTTTAATCCTTCTTTTTTCACGAGTTATAGTTTGAAGAAACGATAATGAATCCTATCTATTTATTATAGGTAATGATGTGATGAAAAGATATTGTTATCCATTTCATTTCATATAATTATGAGATTATGTCTATAAAACCCATCTCTTTTTATGGGTCATGGTATGAGGAAGGTTTTATTATCTTATGAAACATGTATGAATGATTTTATTATGAGATGAGTGGGACCTATATCCCCCTAAAATTCATTGGGTAATGATTTATATCTCAAGAGATAATGATTTAAATAAAGTTTATGGGCATGAAATACAATGAGAAGACGAGGTAACCCAATCCCTCATAAGGAAATCACTATGACTGGGGATGGTGGTGTGTCCCGCCCAGCAGGTGTAGTCACCACGAATATGGAATATGGAGAAACAAAATCCACTATTAGAAGATGGGGAATCACAATACCTTACAATAAAAGATCTTAGACTAGGGATGGTGGTGTGTCTCACCCAATAGGTGCAATTCCCATGAATTTCCATGATAATTTCTAGCTATTAATCTTGTCTTATAGGGATGATACCATATTTTTATGTATTCCACAATTCCATGTATTCATACTGTGACATGATTTTATAGATTATGTTCTTTATTTCATTATGATTCATGTCTTATGAACTACAAGAATTTATTCCATGGTTCATGTTTATGATATTATGATATTCAGGGTATGATCTTCTAATGTTATGGTCATGTTTGAATACCCCTATTCTTATGTTTATCCTTACATGTATCCCCTGTTTACCCTTATTCAGAATCTCAAATCATCCCTTTTTTATGTTTAATTCCTCAGGTAATGAAGATATTTATTATATTTGATATTTATATGATGGGTGCTAGTAATTAAGAACCTAGTGGTACATAATGTATCTCACTTATGTACTAATGATTGTGTTTCCATGTTTTAAAGGCACTATACTAGTACGGTGTTTGGGCATCTGTTTGCATCTGTTTGTGTAATGTTTCAAGTATTCTATTAAAGTTATTTAATGGTAATGTATGAAAGGCATGGGTCTTTATAGTTGATATTATAGAAATGGTTTAGTTAACCTTTGGAAGCGAGGATGAGGGAACCATAGTGAGAACTCTAAGGACATCTCTAAAAAAATTCTAAGGATAATGAGATGTATAGAAAAATGTCCTAGAATTTTGGAAAAGGATAGAGTAAGTGGTGTCCTATAAATACATCTCCATCTTAATCCTATAAGTGGATGTGGCTCTGGGACAAATGTACCTTGGAGTAACTACCCCAAAAATATGTTCAATTCCGAACTCTGGGTAAATTAGAACATGAAAAGATGTCTTTCTGCACACCTGGTTTGAAACTCCAGGGGGATATTCTTTGTTAATTCACAAAATCTTCATGAACAATAATGAAGGATTTAAATAGATTTTGTATATGAATAACCTGGTATAAACATAAGGTTTCACTTATTAAGTAAGTTGTGATAATTTATGAATCATATAAGTGACTTTTCATGATTACATGGTTCCTCATTATGATAATTATTTCTTACTCTATGATTTTGGTTTTTGTCAAAGATAGGAACCTATGGGAACTATTTTAATAGTTATTGTAATGGAAAATGAAATAATTGTTTGGACGAGTATCCGATTGCTATGGGAGATGGAATGAAAAACCACATTTTCATGCTCACAAAAATTTCTCAAGTGATGAATCTTGATGAGATTCCAAACGAGCAAAGGAGGGAACAATATTCTTTTGATTCTATCATGGGAAAAAATTATTCTTCTTTCAGTGGCTCTTATGATCCACTTGTTTCTGAACACTAGATTAGTACCAATGAAAATATATTCTCTATTTTTAAGTGTTCATATCATAAGAAATTAATTCTATCAATTTTTTTGGTCAGAAGGTTAAGTAGTCCAATGGTGGACTCTAATCCAAAATACTATGAATCAATATGAAATTTAATACATGGATTGGGACAAGTTCAAGAACTTATTCTTCAATAAGTACTTTCCAATTGTTCTTTATATGATGATAGAAAAGGAGTTCCTTGAGTTGAGACAGAAGGGCGATGAATCTATCGATACATATGAGTTTAATTTAAAAATACTTGCAAGGTACACTTATGGAATTATCAACCAACATGAATGTTACATTGATAGGTTCTTTAGAGTCTTAAAGCCATGTCTCAGTGGGGTGTAGGCCATAAGAGACTTTATTAGTTACGATTATATTTTTCATTGTGAAATTAATGTTGAAATGAAGGTTAGAGTTACATTTCAATCTCATGGTTTTAATAATAAAAAGATTATGGGGTTCAATAGAAAATTTTAAAAGCCATGAAGTGAAGAAGACGAGACATCATTTAGTCTCTAAGTGTGGAATAAAGCATAGATGGAATTGTCTTATGTGTTCTAATAAGTGTTTTAAGTGTAGAAGGGAAGGAAATCGTTTATGGGAAGAAGTTGGATAATGATAGAGTTAGAGTAAAATCTACACAAAACGAACCTCCCACACTACAGTGATTCAAGTGTAAGGAGAATGGAAATTATGCTAACCAGGGCCCAAACCCAAGGTCTAATGATGATGATCAATGTTAGTAACCTCTTAAATCAAGGGTCAAGTGGAAATATCATGTGATCACTATTTTCAACATTGGGTGTGATAAGGATCTGGTGAAAGGTACACATACCGTCAACTCTATAACTACAAATTTCTTGTTTGATTCAGAATCTACCAACTCTTTCACATCTAAAGAATTTTATAAGGGTATTAGGATTCCAAAGAAAAAACTAGATGTGAAATTATTAGTAAAAGACCCTAATAGAATGTTTTTTTCATCTCAAGTATATGATTCCTCTCTGGTTGATGTTTTTGGGAATGTTCTTCTTACAAATATTTTAATTCTTCATGTGGTTGAATTTGATAGCATCTTAGGCATGAATTGGATTTCTATGCATAAATCCCACATCAATTATTGAGTAATGGATGTTACGTTTTAAATTTCCAACACACATATGATCTTCCATCAATGTGATGATAACTATGAACTTAATGTGTATATCACATCCAATGTATGGGTTTTAATTCCAAATCATAGGGGTTGTTTATCTCAAATGGTTGTGGAGAAAATCAACATTGATGATATTCCTATTGTTTTGGAATTTGTGGATGTATTTTTAGAAGTTATTCCAAGACTTCCAATAAAACATGAAATTCTATTCTCAATAGAACTCATACATTGTCACACACCCATTTCAAAGAATCCTTATAGAATGGCCCCAACTGAGTTGTTGGAATTGAAGAAGAAACTCCAAGAAAACCTTGATAAAGGATTCATTCATCCATGTGTGTCATATTAGGGTGCACTAATTATTTTTGTGAAAAAATAAATATGGTTCAATGAAACTCTACATTGATTATCGAGATTTTAACAAGATCACAATCAAGAACAAATATCCTCTTACCCACATCGTTGAATTATTGGATGAATTTCATTGAGATCAAAACTTTTCCAAGATTTTCCTTTGTTTTGGATATTATCAATTTAGGGTAAAGAAGGAGGATATACCCATGACGATATTCCATAAATGGTATGGATACTATGGATATATATTAACGACTATTGGTATTACTAATTTCCCTTCTATATTTAATGATTTGATGTATAGAGTCTTTAAAGATTACCAAATTATATTTTTGGTAGACTTTATTAATGATATTATTATCTATTAAAAGAGAAAGGAAGTGATTTGAGATCACTTGAGAATTGTACTAAAGACCCTAAGGAAGGATAAAATATATGAAAAATTTAAAAATTAGGAATTTTGGATGCAAAAGTTTTCATTTTTGGGATACATAATATTAAGATATAATATAGTAATAAATCCATCAAAGATAGAGGTTATTGAATACTATCCTAGAAAAACCATGGGGACTAAGATGTGTATTAGTTTTGGTTTATCTATATATTCTCTATAGTTTTTGGAGAAATTTTTATTATAATCAAATCATCTGACCATGTTAACTTGGAAGGGTTTCATGTTCCTCTATACATATGAATGTCAAGAAACTATCAGGTAAATGACGTTAAGGTTAGTTAGTGCATCAATTCTTACACTACCGTGTAGTGGAGAATAGGTTATAATCTTTAGTAATGCATCATAGAAGGGAATGTGATGTGTTCTTATTAAGAATAAAATGGTTATCACTTATGCCTCATAAAAATTAAATATTCATGATAAAAATAACATAATTCATAATTTTGAGTTAGTATCGGTATTTTTGGTAATAAAGATGTCTATTTATTATCTTTACGGAGAAAAGTGTTATATATATACTTATCACAAATGTCTAAAATATATATTTACACAGAAGGAGTTGTACATGTGAAAGAGAAGATGGTTACAGATGATAAAGGCTTTTTAATTCCCAATACATTACCACCCTATGAATGAAAACAAGGTGGTCGATGCTTTGAGTAAAAATGATCATACTAGATTATCCTTGATGAGGATTAGAAAAGATCCAATATTTCTGGATTTACAAAGGATGGATCTATAAATCCTAAAGGATAGGGAAAAATATTAACTTTATGAAAAGAATGTTCAACCCTCTATCCAAGTGAAAATTAAGGTGGAATATAAGGAAGATATAGAGCTATAAAAGAATTTTAGACATGTTTCTGAGTTTAACCTTGATAAAGATTGAATGATAAGGTTTAGGAACCACATATATGTTCCTTCCATACCAGATTTGAAGAATGAGATATTAAAGGAAGCTCATATTTCTTAATTATCTATTCATCCTTGAAGTATGAATACGTATAGGGATTTTAATGAATACTTATGGTGGGATGGAATGAAGAGAGATATCATAGAGTTTGTGTCTCTTGGTTTGGTGTGATTGAAAGTTAACATTGAAAGGGAATATTCTGATGGGATGTTTCATCCATTACCCATACCATAATGGAAATGGGAGAACATCACTATGGATTTTGTCATTGGAATCCAAAAAACCATTAAATGTTTTATTATATATGGGTGGTAGTTTATCTTCTTACAAATTCTGCACACTTCATCACTATTAGTCAATAATTCTCTCTGGATCATATTTCTATTATATATATTAAGGAAGTGGTAAGTTTTCATGGAATATCACATTAAATTGTATGGGATTGGGATAAAAGTTTTACCTCTAAGTTCTCATGATTTATTCAGAAAGAACATAATATAGAATAGAGTTTCATCATTTCTTATCATCCTCAGATAGATGGAAAATCTGAAAAAATAATTCAATCCCTAGAGGATATGTTTAGATATTGATCTAAATATTTCAAATGTGGTAAGGATCAACACCTTCCTCTATTTGATATTTACTACAACAATATCTTTTACTAAAGCATTCAGATGACCCCTTATGAATCCCTATATGGGAAGAAACATAGAACTACAACAGTATGGGATAGAGTTAGAGAAAGAAATCCATTGGCACCTTATATCCCTAAAGAAATGGCAAAGAAGGCTAGATCCATTTAACAACATATAAAGGCAGCTCAAACTCGGCATAAAAGTTATGATGATAACCTTCAACATGATCTTGAATTTGATGTTGGTGAAAATGTTTTTCTATGAATCCCACCCTAATGTTATGAGATTAAAGAAGAAAGGGAAATTAATCCCTAGGTATATCAGTCCATTTGAGATTATTGATCATATCTGGATGATATCCTATCTCTTGGAACATCCTCAAAATCTCTCTCAAGTCTAGGATGTGTTCCATGTATCTCTTATAAGGAATTATATACCTGACCATTCACATGTACTGAACTCAAAGGTCATACCCCTAGAGTGGGATATTTCTTACAAAGAAAAACCTATTGAAATTATGGATCATACATCGAAAGTTCTACGAAAAAAGACCACTCAACTAGTCAAATTTTTGTGGATAAATCACCAGTTAGAGGAAATTATGTGGGAAATTAAGAATATGATGAAACAGAAGTATCCTCATTTTTTTATAATAGAATGAAGAATTATGATGGAGAAATTAATTTTAAGGGGGTAGAATGTTACATACCAAGTTCATATGGACATTTTTTTTCAATGAATTATTTTTCATTGATACCTTACATTGCACAAATTGAAATATTCCTTCAAAATAACACAAACCTGGCTTGTTCTACACACAAAACTAACTTGTCATATGTAACATGAAACACCAAGTTTCTAAAAAACATCATTTAATATTTATTATTCTTTAAATGAAATATTTAAAACATAGCTGTTAAACATAGTAATATGAATTTTAATACATACTTTTCAAATATTTTTTATAATTTTATTTATGTAAATATAACATATTGATAGTAGAAAATATAATTTTTGGTATAGTCTGTATATGTTTAAAGATACTATTTTCTCAAATGAATTGCTTTTCATGTACTTCAATGAAAAATAATAAAATAAATTATAGAAACATTAATAAATTTAATTTGATAAAATAAAATTTATTTTTGAATTTATAGTGTAGATATTATCTTAGGGTCATTTTTTTATATTTTTCCAAGATACATCATTTTTTGGATGAATAGTTAAAAGTATTGAATTTTAATTCAAAACTAAATTTTAATATAATTTGTTTACAAGGATAAATTATATTTTGAAATTATTTAATGGTTTAATTAGATAATATTTTTGTAAATCAATCCAATTTAGATCATTATTATCAATTTCAAAATGAAATTGGGTATAAAAACTTAGAAAACTCTTGGAAATTTCAACTTTAAAAACCCTCATAATTGTCCCATCCATGAGATTAATTTCTGCCACTTCTATGTTTAACTTTTGAAAAATTGATTTCATATATGGATTCTGAATAATTTATAATTTTTACTAAGATAAATTTAATTTTTACCAAAAATATTAGTGAATGTAGTTTAAATTAATTATAGTTATTAAGGTAAAATTAAACTAAAAATGAAATAAACCTTAAATTTAAAGACCAAAATGACCTAAAAACTTGTACAAAACCCATTTGATGGAAATATTTAGGCCATGAACATTCCATTATTGAGTTTTTTTGGTTTAGTATGACTTTTATTAGGTAAAAACGTGGGTACCCTAATCTTTAAAAAAAGCAAAGTGTGTCCCCTCCGTTCCCTATAAAAGGCCACCGCCTCTACCCATTATTCACACACATCAAACCAGTTAGGTTCAGCCATGATATGTCCAATAAAATTATAAACAACCCTAAAATCCTCCTTGAATCATCATTTTGGCCATAAAGTCTTCTAAGTAATCACTTTAGTGCAAACCATGAGAATTTACTTGATTAAGAGGTAACACCATCACTTAAGCTCATTTCTGTTATTTTATTTATACACCTCATCAACTCCCATAATTCCATTATTATAGAACAAAAATATTATCCTAAATATATTGATATTTTTTTATTTTATCAGTTTGAACTAAACTTACACACACTTCTATCTAATGGGTAACAAACATACTATTTACGTGTATGAGGAACTACCACCCTGCGAAATGATGATTGTTCATTTTTCCTTTACCACCACTCATGGTGGAAATTATTATGAAAAGTATATTTATATGTGGTATATATTATATTTATTAAGTATTTAAGCTTATTTAATCTTTTTACAACACATATCTTTATACTTTCCATTTTGTGTAGATATATTAATTTCATTTGAGAAAGTGTGGACTATCATCTCTCAAAGTGTTGTGATTCATTCAAACTCTACATAGAATGTTTTATGGATGAGTTTATTAAAAATATAAGATATAATACTGACAATGTAATAATTATATATATAAATATATTCATATATGTTATTTTAGTACATTCTTTTAATATGATAATAAAACAGAAATGACATTCTTGCATACGTATGACCAACCATCTCCATGAGTGATGTTTTCCATTTTATACTTATATATTATATGGATTATTATACTACAAATATACTATATATAATTGATATTTACATAATATTTTAAAACCTACAAATCATTAAATAAAATATAAGGACTAATGAAATAAAAAATTAAGACCCATGTGATGAAAAAAATAGATATCACCCAAAGTGAAACCTTAACATAGAATTGTTTACAAGAGGGTAATATAAAGTCATAATAAAACCATATATGGTATTATATATAATAATATGGTTTTTTATAATATAATAATATTTATTATACATGGGGTTTGAATGAGTACAAAGGGAGTCAAGACACATGGTTAGGAGATTTCTAGTCTCACTTTTATTTCTGTGAGATTTATGCCTTATTCACCATGAATCCTTTTTATGTGGTGATTATAATTCATAGGAATATATTTTACTATTTTTATCCTTAATGTTATGGGTATTTACATATCAAATTTATGATCTCAATTTCATGGGGTTTAGGTTTCAATAGTTACCATATCAGAAAAGTAGTTTTGTCTCAATTTTCAATCTTTGAGACACATGACATAAACTTCCAGAACCAAGTTTCAAAAAATGGTTTTAAAATGAAAATTTAAGCTCATTTTAAAGAAAAATAAATTTTAAAAATCTTATATAGTATTCAAGATTTCTTTAAAACTTTTCAATTTATTTTTGGGGTTTCAAAATGTTTTCAAGCTTATTTTATAATATTTCATGCAAAATAGTTTTCAAAAAATTTTCAAACTCTATTTATATGATTTCAAAGAAAAAGTTTTCTAAAAGGTTTTCAAATATTTTTTTTTAAATTTTCATCTTTATTTTTATAAATTTATTTTCAACAAATTTACTTCAAAAAGTTTCTATATTTTAAAAATAATTTTCGATGAATAAATAATATTTTCATTAATAAATGTTTTGAAGATATATTTCCAAGTTATTATTGATCTAAGATGAAATTTTTTGATGTTACTCATGATCTTCTAGGAAATTATCCAAAGGTTCCATTAATATAATTTCTTGAATGGTGTATTTTTTTGTGTAATGATTCTTATGACACTAATTTTTATTCCATGGGTTATATTCTTTTGATACCCACTTCTTTTCACATGGTGTGATTTTATGAAATGATTATGAAACCAATATTTTTTCTGTAGATTGTGTTGCGATGAAAAGTTATTGTTACCCATATAATTTCATGGGATTATGAGAGGATACTTATAAAACACATCTATTTTTATGGTTCAAGATATGATGAATGTTTTATCATATTGTGGCACATGTATGAATGGTTTTATTATGAGATGGGTGGGACCTATATCTAGATCAAATGAATTGGGTAAATATTTATATATCATGAGACAATGATGTGAATAGAGTCTAAGGGCTTGATCTATTATGGGGTGATGTGGAAAAAATATCCCTCACAAGGAAGGGACTGTAATTAGGGATCGTGGTGTGTCCCACACAGTAGGTGTAGTCACCATGAAGATGGAATATGGGGAAAACAGACCCCCTATGGGAATATGGGGAAACCCAATCCCTTATAAGGGAAGAACAATGACTAGGGATGAGGGTGTATACCAACCAGTATCTGCAGTTCCCATGATGGGGCTTGATTAGTTCTAGAAAAACATATTGGATTATAGGGAATGATATCACATGTTTATGTATTCCATAATTCAATGTCATATTTATATTATATGGTCTCATGGCTTTTGTTCTTTATTTCTATATGATTCATGTTGTATGAACATCCATGATTGATTACATGATTTTTGTTTCTGATATTATGATATGAAGGGTATGATATTCTATTCTTATGATCATACTGACATACCCTTATGCTTATGTTTATTATTATATGTCTCCATTTTCTACCATTACTGAGCATATGAGCCCACCTTTTTTTATATTTCCTTCCCTAGATTATAAAGATATGTACTATTCATAATTCTTCCAATAGGGGTGCTAGTCATGAAGAACCTAGTGTGAGATAATGAATCTCAATTAGGTACAAGTGTTTATGTTTTTATATTCCAAAGGAACTAGAATAGTGCAGTCTTTGGGTGTTTTTTTGTGTAATGTTTTAAGTATTCTGAAAAAGTTATGTAATGTTAATGTATGAAATGCATGGGTATTTATAGTTCTACAAAATCCATTCAAAGAAAATATTATGATTCTAGGAAGAATATATTATGTACCATGGTAAGGTATTTCCTTTGTTAAATTTCAACATCAATCACAAAATTCTAAAGTTTGTGAAAAAATTCAGAACCTATTCAACATTTTTAGGGAATCTTTAACCATCTTAGAAACATTATAAATAGATGAAAATATATCTTTAGTAACTTCCAATGATTATTCCTTGATGATAACATTAAATACAACACTTAAATAATTAAATAGGTTCCCCAATCTACCCCTATAGATTTTTTTTTGTGAACTATAACAACTAAAAACAATATTCCTTAAATCATATCCTTTTTTAAAGATAATTATCCTGAAATTATACTATTAGATATGTTAATGTTTTTGAGATAATTCCAACTCTAAGTGATTATAAATTTTATGAAAAGTGATTCAGATTATCTCTCCATCAATCAATACACTAACTTTCCACCCAAATTTTTATAATATCCACAAACTCGAATTCATAAAATATAAATAGAGTGTCGTGTACCGTTCCATAACAAGAGTTGTAATACAGTTATCCCACACATTGATAATTGATTCCAAATTATTCTGGGGGTTCCTCCCATATAGAATCAATTAGAATGGGATGGATTGACATGAAGTTTAATCCTGAAATTCATAAAATCACACTTGGTATTTCTTTAGTAAACACATATTTGATATGGTATGTTCTAGAAAAATATTACAGCTTCACATCATTGCTTCCCACATTTTTTTGTTGAAATGATATTTAATATCAATGTGTTTAGATATGGAATAATGGATTTTTTTTGGATATATTTAAATTTATTTTTGAATGATAATATATCCTTACTAATTTATCATGTTTTATATTGAAATATTACACCTAAACTTTTAATCCAATGAAATTGATTAAAATCTTGGGTTGAAGCTATTTATTCATCCCATATTATGGTCGATGTCACTAAATACCACTTCTTTATGTTTTGAATCACACATATTTCACTATATAAGAATATTCCACAAGATATAGATTGTTTTTCAATAAAATCACTAGAGCACTCTACATTTGTGAAACCCAAAATATTTATTTCTATAATATATATATATATAGTAAACCATAGTTTGTTTTTTTGAAATATTTGAGTATTTGTTTATTTTTATTATGTGAAAATCATTTTAATAACTTTGATATAATTTATAGAGTTTCCCTATATACACTATTTCTGGTATTTATGTTATTAGAAAAAGAAAAAAACCGGTTATTCTGTTAATGTATTTCAAATTAGTAATGCTTTTAGCTTCATATCTTCTCAATGTCATTATATTTTTGTTGGTAGATAATTATCTTGAATAATATATTCCAAATTTATTCAAAAAAAAAATTGAAATAATTTTTTAGGGATAATAATATGACTTCATAATTTTTAATGCAATATGTAGTCCCAGAAGTAACTCATTTCACCAAAAATTTTCATCTCAATAAGAAACATTACTGGTTTTAGAAACACCTCATAGACAATGAAGTTATAAAAATAAAAATATTATGTCCTAAAGATATAATATGATAATTAGGGTACATGTTGGAATATCTTTCACATTAAAATTGATATTAAATATTCTTTTTATATATATCATTTCCCTTGGAGAACCATCCAATTTAAAATACTAGGATCTAGGGTCCTATTTTCAACCATATAGTGCCTTCCTCATCAATCATACCCAAATTCCATCACTATAAAGAATAAAATATTCAGGTTGTTCAATGAAAACATTCTCTTTTAGGTCTTGATTAAAAATGTAGACTTCACATCGATATGATAAACCTTCTAGTTTCTATGACCTTAAACCACAAGAAATATTATGATTGATTGAAATCATATTATTAGAGAAAAATTCTCTCCAAATTCAATAAATTCCATATGGTAATACACTTTCACAAAAGATTGAAATTTTTTCTTGACACCTAAAAATATTCTTTTAGTTTTTCTATGAATAAAAACTTGATTACTATAACAATTTTATCCTCAAGTATAGGTGAAAGACCCCAAGAAACATTCTTTTATATTTAATCAATATATTCATTCATAGGTCTTATCCACTACTCATGCTAAACTACTTTAAGAACTCATTGTGACTCAATTTATGAAATAATTACAGTTTAATTCTAAATTATAAATATTATTCTTACTTATATATGAACCACTAGATTACCCGTAATATTTTACAGTTAAAAAAGTTTCATTAATCTTTAATATTTTATCTTCTCATCTCAATATGTTTTATACTCACCACTGTAATATGGAATAAGTCTATATGAATAGTCTAAAACCAATTCTATAGGCCCTAAAACTATTAATATAGAATATAACAATAACTTAATGAGTTATTCAATGTAATTACATTGAAAAATACCAATATCAATGGGTTGGACAAATGATTGGTATATGTGGTATATAAGAACAATTATTAAACTGCTAGTTTATGATATAGGAAATAACTACAACAACAATATAGTGAAAAAATTGGTATAGGTATTCTATTGAAAAAAATTCCCTACACGCAGTATAATCCCAATACCTCACCATTATTTTCCAAAGTGTATACCACTAGGATATGAAAACTTTTTTATTCTTAGACACACACACACACACACACACATATATATGTATGAATAAAACTAATAATTAATTTTAAATTATCTACTATTATTATTAATACAAATAAGAAATGGGGTCAATTTTGGTCTAACTATTAGAATATGACACCTAATCTTACAATTTGAACAAATCATTAGTATAAGTGTCCTTAATTAAAAAAATAAAAATAGTTTGAAGAGCTAATTGGAATAGGTGGCCAAAAACAATACTTACACCAATTGGTTTTCAAAATTTTTGTATAGGTCCATTAGTATAGGTCAAAGTTTTAGTAGTGATGGTTTTATTAAAATAAACATTAGTAGAGATTGTTTTTTAGATTCCTTATCATTCTATTTATTTAAATCTTGCATGATTTATGATTTACTTTTTTCATAACCAGTAGCATTTTTGAGAACAAATATTGGTTGAATATTAACAAATTACACAAAAAAATCTTTCTATATGTGTAGTTTATTTTTCCAATATCTGTATACACAACTATTTGATAGGTACCCCATGCAGATCCCTTCTTGAGCTTTCTCTTAGAATTTATCTAGATTAATTTTTTAATCTTTATTTAATATGTACTACAAAAATAATTTAAGTACTTCATCAATAATAGTACTTTATACCAATTTTATTATGGCGTCATGTGATTTTAGTTCTAAAAAGGAATCGTTTTTCTATATTAACAGATGTACACATTTCTCCCCATTAGATTTTTTGAGAGTTTATTCATTAAAGGAACTATTCTAAACCAATAAACCAAACCATTATTTTTTTCCTTTATAGTATTCTATTCTATTAGGGAGTGTATGATGAACTATATAGGTTCTTTATTCTAGGGTTTTCAAGAAATAATTGAAAATAATTAATTATTTATTCCCTTACATTATTTGATATTAACTTATTAATGTAGACTTTCTAATCCTTTTCAAGAATTGTTTTAAAAATATTAAAAATATATACTGGTTCATGTCTGTGTTTCATGTATATAGAATTGGTCATCTTAGTGAAATCGAAAATTATATTAACAAAATTTTTATCAACTTTAGTATAAATTTATCTAATAGTTACACATAAACCAATATAAATATTCTCAAATGGTTTATTGGATTGAATGTCTATATTTTTTTATGTCTCTTGAAAAATTTCCCCCTTATGAAAATTTTCATAATATATATATATATATATATAATTGGGGAAGGTCTCTTACCGCATAATATTTTGAGATTTTAATCATATTTGTTTGATGAATATGGAGAAGAATTATATTCCATAGCTTGTTTTTATCCTTATTACTCAAATAATAAGAATTTTTAAGATGATATATTTGGAAGAAAATATAATTTGTTATTTTTCCTTGAGTGATTATCCTTCCATCCTTTGAGTTCAAAATTAAAAAATGATTTTTTTCCTGAAAATACCCTTATTTTTATTATTAGAGAGTAGTATTATAGTCAAAAAATTGTGTCTAATACCTTAAATAAAAAAATGTATTCGAATGTCTACTTCTGGGATTATATTTCAGCAATCCCAAATTCTCCGATTTTAGGGAACTGCAATTTCTAAAATTCAATTACCATTGTTCATTATCATTAATATTATTACATACTTTTTAATCACTATTTATTTGTTAGTAATAACAAATATCAATAATCGAAGACTTATTTCTCAAGAAAAAATTCAATGAATCATTAGTAATGAGTGACTTGTATATTTTTTTTCATTTTCATAGTTTTTATTAATTTCTCACTATAAAGAATCTATATATGAAGAATAATCATGAAATATTTTGTATAATAAACTTATTGGTCCCATATTTTATATATTTCTTGCAACCATTGAAACATGATACCTGTACATAAACATTAGGTAATTTTATCACATACCTCTTCATATAAAAATTTCTTCTAATATTTTCTATGTTTCCCCCTTTGATTTATTACTTCTCTATGGAAGTGAAATTTTATAACAACAAGATTAGGATTTGTTCTAAAATAATATACAACACAAACAGTGACCTGGAATATTTTTCTTCCATATTGATAAACATTCTATCCAGAAGACTATTATTAATGATCAACCACATATGGTGCTTCTGTTTTTATAGGGTAGTAAGATCATCATGATATTGTTGTTTATTTATTAGATATAGAAATGAACTTATCATTATCTATTTTGGCCCAAACATGACCATATTTTATATTTATAACTTCAATTTTAGAAATAATATTTTATTTTTGATGTGTTTTTTTAGAATCAAGGCACATTATTAATGTTATTTTTTATATTTTTGGATTTATCAATATCTTTTTTCTTGAAACGTTTAATCTCTTTAATGTAACCATATTCAATTTTAATGAAGTTTTCATTTTAATTATTCTTATTTCCATTGTATTCCATAAAATTTCTATATTATTTCTTGAGTTTAGTTTTTTATCATGTCAGTATTCATAAAAAACCTTTAGAATATTCTCAATATATGTTTCCTCATCCTCATTATTCTTCAATACTTAATGTTCCTTCTTGTCTCTCAATATAAGCCATGATGTTTGTGAATTTTTCAAAAAGATCCTCTTCTAATTTTCTACTTGAAGTGTAGTAACATTATTATTATTTGTTCACTATGCTTCCTTATGATAAAGGAAATATTTTATTTCTTTCAAAAATAATTTAGTATACCTTGAGAATCAAACCCATATATTTATTAATGATTTTCTTCATTTTTATCATACTAACACTCTTAAATTTTCTCAATTGGATAATTGAATAAACAATTTCACATTACACTATACTTGAAACATTTTAGTGGAAGTGTTTTTTCATAATTCCCATTTCCTTTTATGATTTTCCTATTATATGTGACTTAATTCTCATATATTTTTCATTTTATTCCTTATACTGAATTTTAAAAGAATCCTTATCTTATTCATTCATGATCTTGAGTTTTCACATGTCTTTAAATATTGTCTCATACTGGATCTTATTGTTGAATAATTGGGGTTTTTATATCATAATAAATAATAATGTTATGATATTTATCAAGGCTCAGATCATCTATGTATTATACTATATTGAAATTTACATAAAACATGTCTAAAACATATCTTTTCCATTTTTTGATATTAGTACCATGTTTATTATTTCCTCTATATCCTCTAGCATTCATTAATATTTAATTAAAACTTGTGAAATAATCCACAATGGGATGTTCTTAATCTATCCTTATATTCACAAATTTGATTCTCTATATTTGAAGATTTGATTCATTTACATTCAATTTTCCATCAATGATACTTTCCTATTTATCAAAATATTACTTTATCATTTCTATTCCCATAACTTTTGTATACACTTTTTTATAAGGATGATAAAATGGAATTCGTTTATTTTCAATAATCCTCTAGATTATTATTATTAGTAAAATAAATTGGATAATTATTTTTTAATTGGATGAAATAACATAGTAATAGTAATTACAACTTTCAGGCCTTTTGAAAAAGATTACGTAATATCATATTTCTCCAACAATGGATGTTTTTCTATAAAAAGTAGAAATAAATATATTGTTTCTTGAATTTATATTATCCATATTTATTAGGGAGAGGATTCTAAATTGGGAAACAAGGTATGATCAGATACTTATTGATATCTCAGTGTAATGGGTCACACCACTAAAAGTGGGGTTGAATTGGTGGTATTTATTTTATAATTACTTCTTTATAAGTAAACCTATATGATATATTTGGATCTAATCCAATAAAATTTGAATCTAAACAATACTTGATTGAAACAAAAATGAAAGAAACAAAATAAACACACAATATTTAAAGGTTTTAGTCCTAAATTGGATACTGAATCCTTGATTTGAACAGTTCCAATATGATTCATAGTTTAATTAGTATAATGAATCACTGATTACATGTTGATTATGAGTTATCATCCTATACTTATTGGTATTTCCCAACACACAACATCCTCCTGATCAGACTGACTCCAACTAGTATATAAGTATTTCAGCACAGGATAGGAATAATCAAAAAATTCCTGGGATTATTAAATAATAGATGATGATATTCCTCCAAATACATCAAATAAATAGAATCAAAATGTTCTTACTTATTCAATAACATTGACTGGTAAAATTTAATTGCGAATTTAAATTAATCGACCTTGATCACTTCTTCTAGAACATATGTTTATACTTCTCCATCAAAGAAATCTGAATACCAGAATATTGAAAAATGTTCTTTACACTTATGAACATACAATTTAATTCTCTCATAATTTTTATTTCATAATAATGTACTCATTAATTGAGTATTTCTAAATTAACCAGAATTAACTCAAATTTTAAAATCAAGCTTCAAATAAAATTCTAGAATATTCCCACAATTGTTTACACTATAGAATCCTCAATAAAATTCTTCATCAAACTATTCATATGGGTTTTCCACTACTATGTGAGCATTAATTTCATAAAATACCAATTTTTTACATTTGAGATAGTTAAGTAAAAATACTCATGAATTTATCGAGTTTGGTAAAATAATAATTTCTAAATATTCTCATTAAAAAATTATAGAATAATAAATATTTGATATCAAATTTTAATCTAAGAAAAACCTAACCTGAATCATGAAAAAATAGATAATTTTTTTTTTGAATTTAAGAACAAAAATAAATCATCCTATTTAATTTTGAAATGTATTTTACTGAAAATGTTCATTTTCTCACATTTTTAAAAATATAAAAACATACACATCTCAATAAACTTTAAGTGTGCGAAAATAATTTTTACCTATTCAACTTTATTACCAATCAAACGATGCATAAAATATTTGAATGATATGTTTTTATTCATATCTATATAATATATTACACATTTTATAGAAAATGTTTATGTCACGTGCCTTTAAAGCGTTCACAAAGTGCTTCAACAAAATATTTACATATGAACTCAAATATCAAACCCATAACTATATTAGCTAATTTATATAGTTTTCTTGAGAATATATAATATACATTAACAAAATTTCACATCAACTACCTTTTTCATTTTTCTTTATCAAAAAATATTCCCCACACTAATGAAATTTCATACACCAGGAATTACTTGCCCATTTTTCACTACCTATCATCATAAAAATGTATTTAGTACCCTAAAAACTATGTTACACATCATAGTGGTATTAATGAATTTTGTAATAGATATATTATAAGAAAATATTTTTCATCTCTAGAGAATATTTTATATACAATAGTAATAGACACCCTTTTGCAATATTTTTCCTCAAATATATAATTATTGAATTTATGAAAAACATATATATCTTTTTTCAATACTTCTTAGGGAATATTATTTCATCTCAAAAAATTATCAATAACTTCATATGAATCTTTAGTAAATTATAATGATTCTCACTCAATGTTTTTGACAAATACAACACTTCAACAATTCCATGGGTTCATCACTTTGGAAACTGATTTTAATAATTTGAAATAAATTATTTTATTTAATTATAATAATTTTGGTCTATTATGCACATATTTTAATTATTAAACCATTTTTTACATCCTAATGAAGCCAAAATAGTTATTCTATATTCATACTATACCTTACCATTACCCTGAAAAATATATATATTTTTTAAATTCCAAGACATATGTCTGTAATTATATTACTATTAATTGATTAATATATAATATTAATAATATTTAATAAATTATTACCAAGGTATTTTATGTATTATTTTTGACACCATTATGTATAATAGTTACATTACTATTATAATGATCATATTGGAAATTTACTTTTCTAATAGTCACTGTACACTTCTAATAGCTAGAGAACTCGTTATATATATACTCACTATTATACTATATATAATAATTAATTACTTTCTCTTAGTTGAAATATCATTATTATTCCATTTCTTGTTTTTATTATATTAAAAATATATCTTATATTTTATTAATTTAATAGAAAATCAAATATATTTTACATTATTTTTATAGTATAGAGATCTAGAGTTTCATATTATGGTGCGACCTTATATTATTATATGTTTGGTAGAACTAGTATTATTTGTTATTGTGAATGAAGTATTGTAGTTTTGGGTATTATTATCATGAATGAATTTGGGCTCCAGTTTAATGCTCTTCCAATTCCAGTCTATATAAACCCCTAAAGGGAATTCTTGATCTTACTAGCTAGAAACTACAACCCTGGAATCAAAGACACGCATTTTGAAATGTGTTACAATAATGAAAAAAATTAATAAGGCTCCATCCCTGGAACCAAGAATGACTCAAAAATAAACGTTTTAGTCAAAAAACTAAATAAAATAATACAAAATCATAAAAAAACCAAAACATAATATAATATATAAAAGAAATCATAACAAACCATGAAAAAAAATAAGAACATAATCATCTATAACATAAAAAAAGATTATAAGGTCAAACATATGTATAAAAAATAATTAATAAAATTGAATCAAAATAAAAATGATATGGGAAGCTGTTAAAGTGAAACATAAAAGATGTTTATATATCAAAACCATAACCAAAATGAATTTAGGAAAATTATCTACATAATAATAGTGTCATATCCCACCATTTAACCCCCACTAAAACCCAATCTCATCGAACCAAAAAAATACACCACCTCTAATTGTTTCATTTACATTAATCCTTTCTTTCTTACTAAGGTCTAAATATACCCATGAGGAGTGTTTTTGGTGTGTGCATAACAATCCTAGTAGGATCCCACCAATCACTCTATGAGATACATAAGAAATTAGTTATATGTTTCTAAGTTGAACCATGATATATAAAATAATCTTTGTATTTGAAATAATTCAAGTAAAAAATGATAATTTTATTTTGAAAATTTTATTAATGATACAAAAATTTATAGGTATAAAGGAGACGATATCATCAAAAAAATTCATGGGGGAAATCCATTGGAAATTAACATTGTGTGAACTGCAGACACTGCATGGAAAAAATGATAAGCATGTGAGATCCGCTAGGTAGAATCACATAATTCCCTAGAATACAACCACATTTATAAGAATAATAATATAGATAGGTCTATCAAATATCCATGACTTATAATGTTCTAGGATGCAACTGTATCATGTAGGACTAAAGATATCCACTATGAAGGAATATTACATAAATATAGTATGATGTGGATCCTAGTCCCCTCTTTAGAACCCAAGTCACCCCCTTAAGCTGTAAAACATTTATAAAAATTTCACTGATTAATAAACATTATATGTAAGTAGTTCTATTTTGAGGGATTTTAATTTATGTTGGACACTATATTCAAATAAGGATTTTTTTTAAATTGATATAATTTGAAAAACAAATATTGTTTATTCATTATAATTAAGTCTAAACACTTTTATAAATAATATTTGTTCATATCATGGAAGAATAATTGAATAATTTCATCAAACATATAGTTCCCGATTTATTATACCTAAAGAAAACCATCTACAAAGAAAATTATAAAATCAAACAATATCAAAACAATATTGTCTAATAGTCCTCATTATCCTTAAACCATTAATTAATATACTAAAAAAAATTAGAATACACCCTGAAAATCATGGATTAAAACTATGGTAACATATATGAGTCACCAATTATAAATATGATAAATTAAATTTAAAATTAGTATTTTTCCACCAAAATAGGATGATAATGATCCTACTAAAGAAAAATAAAACACAAGAAAAAAAAATCAACATCTAAATGTAAAATTAAAATAAAACATTTCCCACCATGGCCATAGGTAAGGGAGTGACCCATATAATTTAATAGGGGAAGATCAAGTGGGAGGGAAAAACCACATACCTAATGAATATTGAACAAAAATAATGATAAATCCACTTGGAGTGAAGGAAAATAGTAGGAGAGGAGGAATGTATTCGACACCTAGGGAATAGAGAGTTTTAAGGGGGAATAATATTTATAGAAATATATTAATATGGGTAAGAGAATGTTTAAAATTTCATATAAATAATCTTCAAGGTATTACACATAGTTTTTAAACAATGTGCCATCCATGAAAATGGACTTGGAATACATTTTTATGATTTCATTTTTTCTACATCCCATATATGATGACGCAACATATAAAATAACACACACACACACACTATCCATGAATGTTCACTCTATATGAAGTTAGGATGTATGATTTTCCCATCCCTGTTGGATTATTCCACATTATTTTTACCATGAAATAATAATGTTCCTTACACAAACTTTGTGTTATCACACACACACACACACACACACACATATATATATATATATAATATTAAGATGCATGGTTACTACTAACCATGAATTAACCATTCTCTAACAGTAAACAACCCACTGATCCCCCCTTTTCAAACATTTTTAAGGAATCCACCACAAAATTAAGACATAAAGATAAATATAAGCAAATAATAAATTTTTAACCTAAAAATGACATAGTGGGTGTGAAAATCCTCCTCATTGTATACTTTTTGTCCCCAAAAACAATCAACCCGAAGATGGTTGGTCAGAAAAAGGATGATACCTTTACTTCATCATGAACTATTCCTACTCTAATATCTCATAATATGAACATCCATTATACAATAATACCCAAACTAAGTAAATATATAATCCATATAACACTTTACCAAATGTGTGGATAATCTGATTCAATTTACTAATCACCGAACCATCCAAATCCAATTCCAAATCTTCCCTTCTCAATATAAGCTATGGATCATGATGGTATTTCTTATTAGGAGATATTTAGAAACATTATGACATAACATCATCTTAGGAGGCTAAGAAAGATGATATCATACCTTCACTATAACTTTAGTTTATTAAAAATTGGGGGGATTACTTTATCTCCCATGATTTATCTCTTCCATGTGATTTAGGGTTTCACCCTTGAGATTACCTCCTCTATCCACATATTTGGTGATTCTGATGCTCAATTATTGAATATTTCACTATACTCAAGTATTATTCATCTTATTCTCTTTTTTTTCTTCTCTTTTTCCATCATCTCTCACTCACTTAGGGGTGATGGGTTGTTTTTATTGTGATGGGGTGGTCATGCTCATACCATGTATCCCATTATCATCTTTTAATATCTGTTTTACAATCCCATCATGATTGAACCCACCATTTTTTTCATTATGGATTTCATGAAATATTATGATTTATTGTTAATTTGAGTGTTCAAATGTCTCAAGGCTTGAAATTTTCTAATTTTGGGGTTTTTTGTTTTGTTCCTATAGTTGTGTCTTTTTGTTGATGGATTTTTTCACCTCCTATCTTCTATTTCATTTGGATCCTTCATGATAGTCCCCATATTTATCTGGCATTATTTCCCTCATGGTAGATTGTTATGTGTTTAATAGAGTATGAGAGTGGTATATGATCCACAACCAAATTGTTTTCACTCATTGTTAGGGTTTTGGACTTGTTTTCTTCCTAGGGTTGTGATTTTGTTTTCTTTCATTGTTTTATGGTAATTTTTTGATGTTGGATTCTTCTTGGGGAAGGGTTAATTATTTACTATTTATTCTTTGGATATCTCTTTTTTTCTATGGTGGTTTCATAATAGCAGTGACCAAGTTGATGAAAGTGGAATTTTTTTCTTTTTTTTGTTGGTTTTAGTCCACTTAGTTTTCCAAAAGACGATTTTTGTGGTATAGGTAGGATCATAGTAAGTTATTTATTCTATTATATACTTAAAACAAAAACCATTCTCAATGTTCCTATATCCTATGAAATTTTGGTTTGGTAAAATGAATTTCATGTAAATTGTGATTTATTGATGATGATCTAGGTGGTGTGACCAACAAAATATTCATTCCTTTACTTAGGTTTATAATGTTATTTTTATGGTTGGTAATGGAAGTGTTGATCAGGTTTGTTGATACTTTCATTTCATAGTATGATTATGGTGATAAGTTATTTATTATTTTCTTGGGGTAATGTCATCTAAAGTGATTCATCGATAGCTGAATGTATGGGATTTTCAAAATCAAGTTTTCTTTTGATCAACTGTTATTTCAAAAGGACTTGCTTCCAACATGGATGGTGTATGAGGGGTAAATATTATGGATAACATCGTTGAGGTAGTCACCTAGTTTGAGTAAATTCCTTTTCATGAAGGTTTATCAGATCGATTTATATCTGTTGGAGGTGGATGACTTGAGACCATTTCCATCTCACCACATTTATTATAATTTCATTGAATTTTAAATCCACCAAATTATTTATTCTAATAGTGTTTTTATATATGTTTATATCATGGTTTTACATGTTGTTATTTCTAAACATTAATTTTAATTCCCTTTATAAATAAAAAAATGGATTTTAATTGAAATAGACCCCTATACCTCAATGTTATCTCTCATTTTCTACCAAGACATCAGTGACCAAAATGAGGTGATATATTTATGAACAACCAATATCCCACAAAGAACTCCAAATGAAAGAAATAATAATCATCATAAGATTTATGATATCTATGAACAATTACATGTCATTATCAAATAATTTGATCATTTATAGTAATATTTTATGAAATGGTCTATCCCACTAGAGAAGTTTCACCCACCTTGGTCCAAAAAAGTGATTTTAGCTTGGGTGAAAATATATGGATTTGAATGTATCCATAAAAGAGTATATTGATATTTATTATTAAAACAAAAATAAATAATCTTCAAATAGGTATTCTATGAGTCTTTAAAGTCCATGACATAATAATAAATTTTCTCTCTACAATAGGTTTCCCCAACTCGATTTTCCTATCCATTTATGGATGAAATGATATTCTCAACATCACTTGAGATATCATTGATTTATGAAGGCATTACATAAAAAGATAATTTAGAAAAATCTTTAAAAAATATTATTAAATGTTTTATTATAAAATATTTAGTCACAATTTTCTAAAACCATATATAATTCATTATAGTTTTACAAAAATTACCTCAATTTAGTAGCGGTTAAAACAATAATTAATTATAAAATTTCATTTTTTTATTTTTTATTTAATTTTACATGTTGTTTTTAAAAAATTTATAAAACTATACCCTTTTCTGATGATGTATCAGGCTCATTTGCAGGTACTCTATTGCCTCATGTAGAGTAACATTATTTTTGGGTTTTACCTTGTGGTGTGTTTGGGTGAAAATTTGAGAAAAATGGAAGAGAGATGGAATTACAGGATTGGCACATAGGTTTTCGTAACCATGTACCTGGGCCCCACGAACTGTGAAACCCTAGGTAGAGAGGATTTTGATGGCTAGAACATGGCGTTTCAAACTATTTTCCCTATTATGAGAAACCATGAACCCCCTAGAAAAGACGCACTATTAAGTTGCATTATTTGGTAAACTGTTCGCCTCTTCCTAACAATCCTTACATGACTTTTTAATTAACATGAAAATTAATTTTTAATATTCTCCAAATCCCCATATTAACCCATAATCTGACCTAGTTCGACCATAATCTATCTTTTAAAACTTTGGAGGATCCGAAAAAGATTCCAAGACTTCCTGACATCCGTTATTAACCAAACCAAGGGTATATTGAAGATCTACACCACCTAGGTCTGTAGTTTCTTCCCATTTATAACTCTCTCTCTTCGTATCCTTTTCTTGGATAAAAAATATATTTTTTCCCAATGTTTGATATAGATATAGATATTGTTTTTTTAGATATTGATTCTTTTGTTCATAGATTTTTTTACATGGATCTAAATCTCATTTTTATCATGTTCTTGATTGATTTTATTAAATTTGGGAATATTTATTAGTGAGTGTTATTCATAAATTTTTAGGTAGATATTCTATAATTCAAATAAAAAATTATTTATTTCAATTAAATCTATGTAATTGAAGAATATATATTTGATGATTAGAAATTTATTTTATCAAATTGAATTAATTAATTTGATGAATTAGTTAATTGATGGAATTTTGAAATTGGGAATATTGGGATTATGAATTGAAATAATTAATTATTGATTTAACAATGGAGTTGTTGAGATTGTTGAACTCAATTATTTAATTATTTAATTAATTAATGGGAATTGTTGGTATTATGAAATTTATTATACTGAAATAAATAATTGTTGTATTAATTATAGAGATATTGAGAATATTGGAATTCTATAATTAACCCTTGAATTAATTTTTATTATGATGAAATTGTATAATGATAAGAATTAATTGAAGAATTAGTTATTGGAGATGTTTGTGTTTATGTAATTGATTGACATGATTAGTTATTATTAAAATTAATTAATGGAATTGATGTGATTAATTAATTTTTGAAACGATTAATGGTATTATAGGTATATGAAAGTATTAAATTTGATTAATTAATTTTTGAATTAATTAATGTGAAAATCGTGTGTGGGACATGGTCTATTGCATAAAAATCCTATAGTGTGGTAAGAAATTATGAATGGTAATGATGATATTCACATGTGCTAATAGTGTGTGGGAGATGGTCCGCTGTATCAAAATATGACCATGTGATATGAAATGATGAATGGTAACAATGGAATTCACATGTGATTGTCATATGTGGGACATGGTCTATTACATAAAAATCCCATGATGAAAAATGAAATGAAGAATTCTAATAATGGAATTCATATGTGATTTGAGATAATGATTGGTAAAAATGACATTCATATGTGAATTAAGGTGAATAATTGTAACAATTTCACTATGATATATATAATATCCCTTAGGGATAGTTCAGACTTCAGCAAGGGCTATTCCAGTTATTGAGAGTTCGGGTTTCCTTGGGAATGTAGGTGTTATGTGGTTAAATAAATAGAAATTAAATTAGTATAAATTTTGTACTTTACTGATTTTATGTATTATTTATACAAATTAATACCCTTCCTTTAGACTAGATACTGTTTTAGATGTCGTCAGTAGTGGACTACTGAGTTGTACTCACACCCTATGTGGGACGTCAGATCGTTACCCGAACAGACTTCATGTTTGTAGGATATGATAAGGGAAAATGCCTTGGGTTAGATATATGATTTGGGGATGGACCATGGATGTGGGATCTATATGCGGTTAAAGATTCACTAGGGAGTTTTTAATGTCATTAATTTTGAGTTTTCATTTTTTCAATTGACACATATTGGCATAGAATATGTACTGTTTTGTTTTGATATTTTACTTCCAATGTTGGTCAACTTGTGATACTAGTGTCTTCCAAGTTATCGTTATATGTAATTTACTTATTAATTTTTTATTTTCTCTATGGAATTACTCTAATAAAGAGGGTATGGTCTACTCATGATGTATTTCAAACCCTTTCTCCTAGTCGACTATCTCTAGCATATGGGGAGGCATGCCTAAGGTCATATGGCCCAACAGGTCAGGGCACCGACTTGTGGCACTCGAGGAAAGACTTCAAAAAGTGGTATTAGAGTATATTTATTTTGTTTTATTTTTTTCTTGATATTTGGGAAAGGT
Organism: Viscum album; assembly: GCA_963277665.1. Taxonomy (NCBI): domain Eukaryota; kingdom Viridiplantae; phylum Streptophyta; class Magnoliopsida; order Santalales; family Viscaceae; genus Viscum; species Viscum album. Next base: position 326,497,612 of record OY728127.1, read on the forward strand.
ATACAAGAGACTCTGATGAGTTTGGCATTGGTCATGAGCTTGTTCATATGAGTTTAAAACACATGTACAAGGTAATAACCAAGTACCCTAGGTAGGATTTATATTATTGATGTGTGTTGCTATTGGTGGATGTTATTTAACATTGGGTGATGCAATTGTTATGTGATTTAATTATTTTTTCTGATATTTTTTGACATTTGAATTGTGACCAGAAAAAGAATGAGAGTTAAATAAACATGGATCTTTCTAGTCACTCAATATTATTGTGACATGTGTAATTTTTAGGTATGCATGGGGATACACGGTATGTGTAAGTAGTTGAACATGAATTATTTTTACTTGATTTTGTAATTGAATTAAAAATGATTCCTATTATAAAATTAGAAGTGGTAAAATGATTTAGGATGATAATAAATTGGTATCTAATGGGAAACATGAATAATGAGGATGAGTTCTCCCTTTTTTAACCATCAGCTAGATGAATGATGGTAAGGTTAGTGATAGGTTATTAGTTTTGATTGTGTGGTGGGGTTTAGTGGAAAAGGACTTGTTATGCCATGTTTTGTTTTCCTGTTATGTACAAGTGATAAATTGGTGTTATATTTCATGAGACGTGTGTTTTGAATTATAGAGATAGGCCTCCATGATGATTCTTGTTAGGATTATGACATGAGGACATGGCTAGATATGCTCCAATATTAGTGGAACCTGAGGCAATGGCAGTTTTGGGTGAGAAAGAAGGAGAGCAGTTCTGTGTGAAAATTTCTCAATTTATGAAATTCATGTAATGATACATATGGAGGACTATGAAAATAATGTCTAATCTAGATGGGGATTTTTAGTTGCAATACCATCGAACTCATACTAGAGCGGGTGGAAATGATGAAGTAGAGTTATGGATTGAGTCTATCCAAACTATACATGACCATTTGGAGACTCTTTCTAAGAAGAGGGTAAATTTGGATACAAATATCCTATGAGGATCAATGAATCACTGGTGGGACCATCAGGCTCAGAATAGAAAGGTTACAGGTATTTTGTGGAATAAATTAATGGATAAGTTGATTGATCACTTATATAAAGAGACACTAAAGTTGGGGAGAGATGCTAAGTTCATGTGGTTGATTCAAGGTAGCATATACCTGATAGAATAAGATGGGTTCATTATAGAATTTTTGGGCTTTTCTCCATCATCGTAAGGGGATGAGATAACTACAATGAGATGTTTCCTGGATGAAGAAAATGTGATATTATGTCCCACGTATTACTACTTTGGTTATATATGTCTTTTTCATTAGTATATTAGGATACCATTGATAAGGGGAGCCTAAAGAAGGATTTAAATAATGTAATTTTGATCTAGTAGGATGATCCATAGTTATGAATTCAAAGAGAAGGAAGCAACATTATGAAAATGTTAGATATGGTAGTGGGAAGAAGAGTACCCTGACAGTTGTATTAGTTCCTCAGGATGTTAAACATTTGATATTTCACCAGTGTGGTTGGATATGAATCTTCCAGAGTAAGTTACCCTAACCACTAACAGAGCGATGAGGCTGTCAAAATATGAAACTTATATAGAGGTTCTGTAGGGACCCACGATAGAAAGGTAGTAATAGAGTAGCTAGAAAAAGGCAGACTATAGGAAGGGGATAATCTACAACTAATCAGTCTAGCAGTTAGAGTTATACTAGCCGTAGTGGTTGAGGCAGTAGACATAGAGATTTCGGGAAACTGTTCCCATATTAGTAGAGTGATACAACTCTGGGAGTTTAGACTACATCAAAGGGGGGAGGGGGTAGGATATTTACATTTTTTAGCCTTTTCTCGTGGATAACGAGATTGGAAAATCGATGATTAGAGATAGTATTCTACTATATTATAATATAACTAGTGACTTATATTTTACTTGTTCCTCTAATTATTTTATTTATTCATAAATTTAGGAATCCTATTTCAATTTTTATCATAAAAAGGGAGAAGATCAACAGGCAAGTTATCTGTCCATGTTTTGCCCTAGTTGATTCCCTTGTTGTAAAGAACATCTGAAACCTTGTTCACTTCATGAAAGGCATGAGTGACAATGTAGTTGGTCCCCAGATGAGAAGAAAGGTAGATCATGTAGTTTTTTATTCGTTTTAATTTAATAAATTGTGTCTCAGCCTTTGATCGAGGCATTGCCTTCTTAAACAAAACTAGTTAATGGTTTGAGCCTAGAAGCAGCATTTATGAGTGGGGTGTTGATGATAGATACAAATTTGGTAGTATGTTCTAGAGACATCTATTTGTGCCTGGTGTGTTCTCTCGGGGTTGGGGATTATCATTTTCCATTGGATCCATACGTTTATGACATGCCATGATTTGTCTTAATCATGGGTATGGACTAGTTATTATCACCCCAAGACCACATAGATTGTTACCACAAGAGAGTGAGTTTTACATATTCCGAGGTTGAAAAGTATATTAACCATGGAGATTAGGATATGAAGGTGGACCTAGTAGGTATTGTTCACCAACAACTGGGAGAGCATAACACCCTTGTTGCAAGTTTATTTCCGCATGATGGAGGTTTAAAATAGGATGTATTTCTAACTATAGTGGACAGATTTTAAGATGTTTTTCCAAAATAAATCATAGGTCTTCCACATACGATAGATGTGTATGTTATGATTGATCTCATGTATGGGGATAATCTAGTTTCTATTTCAAAATATAGATTGGAACCAACAGAGCTTCAAGATATCAACACTCAACTAGAAGAGTTTGAGGATAAGGGGTTTATCTGTCTATGTATGTCTCCTTGAGATTCAATAGTGTTTTTTTCTAAGAAGGATGAGGGAACCCTATGATTTTGTGTTGAATTATGGTATTTGGAATGTATTATTGTGAATAACCGATATCCTCTTCCGTATATCAGTGATCTTTTTCACTAGTTGACAGGAGATTTTTTTCAATCATCTACTTGAGACCAGGGTATCATCAGTTGAGAGTTCGTCCTTATAATGAACCTATGACTTCATTTTGTAGAATGTAGGTAACATATTATTTCATTGTATGTCATTTGGGTTAATGAATTCACTTGCAGTGTTTATGATCATGATGAATAAAATATTCCATCTATACCAAGATCAGTCTATGGGGGTATTTTTATATAACATCTAGATATACTCCAAGAATCAAGATGATAATACAAAATATCTTAAAATCATCTTATGTACACTGAGATAGAATTAGATTTATGAAAAGATATCTAAGTATCAATTTTGGATTGATCATGTACGCATCTTGTGTCACATCATCTTGGATGAAGGTGTATCTGTAGAACCCGATAATGTTCCAGAAGCTGTTTCTTGGGAGTATCCCAAGAATTTATTTTATATCCTTATATTTTTGAGATTTGATGGATATTATTTGAGGTTTATTGAGGATTTTTATCATTTGGAAGCACCACTTCTAGGCTTGACCAAGAAGGTGGTAATGATTGAATGGCATGGCGCATGCAAGAATTATTTCCATCCTGTAAATAAGAACTTGACATCGACACCAATATTGATCCTACTTGATCCTGGTGAGGAGTATACAATGTTTTTTATTCTTCTGGAATAGGTCTTGGAGTAATGTTGATGCAACGAGATTGAGTTAGGGCATATGGGTCTTAGAAGTTGATCCCAAAAGAATGAAACACCCTATTCACAACCTCATGTTGGAAGTAGTGGTTTTTTTTTGATTTTTTGGTGGAATATCTATTGGGAGAAAATTTTAATGTATATATGGATCAAAGGAACATAAATTATATCTTTTCACAACAGTATTTTTATATACTATAGTAGAGATGGGTTGATTATATGCAGTCATTTGATTTTGAGAGATCATATACATCTAGCCAGGGAAACAATATGACTAACGATTTGAGACGAAAAACTACTACTCAGACTATTCAGGAGTCTATTATTGAGAGGAAAATGATGACTATGTTATTTAAGATTCATGTTTTTTTAATGAGTGTGAGGAGAATATGAATCTCATATCATTTTTAGTGGAGTATACAATTTTGAGACAGATAAGGGATAAAAATTATGAGGATTAAGAGTGTTTAAGCTTAAGGGAAAGACTTGAAGGTGTGGAATCACATTTGATTAGACATAGATGGGGATGAGATCATATATGTTATAAATTAGGTTGTTGTTCCTATGAGTACGCAGGAGGATTTGATGCATGAATTTCATGCATTGAAGTCGGTGGTACATCTATGTGTGACCAAAATATATCATGTCCCACATAGATAATTTTGTTGGATGGACATGAAAATGGAGATGACATGGATCATTATATGATGCTACACCTATCATTATTTAAAGGAAGAGCATTATAGACATGGTGGTTTACTAAAGCCAACTCCCATTCCATAATTGAAGTGGTACAATGTGGGCTTGTATTTTTTGGTGGGTCTTTGAAGGATACCTAAGCATAATGACACTATTTTGGTTATTGTGGACTTCTTGACAAAATTAGTGAGTTTCTTCATAGTGAAAGAGGCATTATTAGTATATTAGTTTGGACAATTATGTGTTATATATAGAGTCTATTTTCAGGTGGTGACATGAGCTATAGTTTTATAACATGACTCATGTTTTATTTGGATATTTAGAAATGACTTGAAAAAGGTGATAGGTAGAAAGGTTTTACTAAGAATGGTTTTCTACCCACATACATGTGGTCAATAAGAGTGAACTATACAGGTGCTTCAGGTTATACTGTCAGTGTTCTAGACTTCAACGTGTCTCTGTAGAGGCAACTAGATCTAGTGGAGTTTTCCTATAACAATAATTATCGGGGAACTATTCCGATGGAACCATATGAGGCTCTTTATAGTAGGACATGAAGATCACCTCTATGCTGGGTGGAGACAGGTGAGTTAATGTTTTTGGGATTGGGTATAATGCAAGATATGTTAGAGTAGGTACAATTTAATCAAAATCATATTGCTATAACTCAGAGTAGAAAAAAGTCATCTACTGATAGATGTTAATGAACTCTAAAGCTTATAGAGGTTGAACATGTATTCCTTCGCGTGTCACATATATTGAGACACCATAGGATACTGAGACAGGGAAATATTTTGCCCATGTTTTTTAGACTGTTTGAGGTTGTGGAGAGAATCAAGATAGTGGTGTAATGATTGTCTCTTCCACAAAGTTATAGTTCTATTCAAGATGTTTACCATGTGTCACAACATAGTGGTATCACCATGAATCTTCTTATTTGATTGATTTAAATGATGTTAAGCTTGAGAAAAATGATTCCTTTGAGGATAATCTGATACGTGTGTCAGATTACATTGCGAAATTGTTTCGGGGAAAGACCATGTTGATAGTCCATATAATATATTTTCATGGTTGTGTTCAAGATGATTCCTGGGAAATAAAATAATATATAAAGGCTCTATAGACTAATATTGTTGTCCTAGAATCATAGATATTCTTGGTAGTAAAGCTTAAGGATAATCTATTATTAATGTCACGACCCGTCCTCGGGGCCCGTGCCGTGACTACCCCAAGCCCGCCTTCCATAGGCCAGGGGCTGGCGACTAGCACCAAAGGCGTAAATCCCGATAACAGGGAAGGCATTGCCTTTATAAGTAACAACCACCACAGAGTCAGCAAGCGGAAAGTAACTACAAGTGCAGAAAAGTAAAGGGGGCCGGAAATACAAGCCCAACTGTAAAGTACAACTCGAAAGGGAAAAACAGCAGCTGGAAGAACGAAGCGGCTCCTGGGTCGTCCGCCTCGATTCCTACCTGAAGGGTAGGTACAGATGGCTCAGCTCCTGGATCGTCCACCATGGATCCTACCTGAAGGGTAGGTACAGATAGCTCCTCTACTCCACAGGTCCTGTCGTCTACTCCGGGTACGTCCGCCCAGTGGTCCACCTCCGGGTACCGACCTGCTCCGCAAGTCTCAACTGCGATCTGCGCTGTCCGTCGTCTGCAACCAACACAACGAGGTGCGGGCATAGCCCGTGCAGGGGTGAGTATAAGCTACTCAGTAGGGACCCCGAGACCCTTAAGGTCTCACCAAATCCAACATGGATATCCACAAAGTAAAGGCAACAATCACGAAGTAACATCAGACTCTACTTAGGTATACGCCCATACATATACCTAAGTCATCAAGTAACCCATCCAATCTCAAGGATACACAAAAATCATGAAATCAACGGATAACCATCACCCAGGTATATGCCCATACATGTACCTAAGTTATCAAGCGACCCATCTCAATCATGAGGAAACACAAAGGTCAAAGGTCTCAGCTCAAACCAGGATTTTCATTATCGAAACCGTAACTGCTGAAGAGCTCCGTCTCTAGAGTATACAGTGGTCCTGTCACGACTCCGAGGCTGCCGCTCACTAACCTAGGACTGCTGAGGTACTCCTCCTGTCGAGTACTGCGGGTTTGCGGCCAACTACCGGGCGCTCCGTCCGCTGAGGGTCTGTCGCCAAATACCGGGCGCTACCCAGATAGCCTGCTGAGGTACTCCTCCTGTCGAGTACCGCGGGTCTGCTGCCAACTACCAGGCGCTCCGTCCGCCGTGGGTCTGCCGCCAAATACCGGGCGCTCCGTCCACTGGTCTAGTCGACTCACTCCAAGTCGAGTCGGTCAAGCAGTCGTCAGGTCTCAGCCGGCTACACGGTCTCCGTACTCTGCACGCTCGTCTCCACCGTCGCGGGTCTGTCGCTACAACCAAGCGCACACACTCCGTAGAGTATCGCGGGTCCGCCGCTACAACCAAGCTCTCCACCGCCAAGGGTCTGCTGCTGCATCCAAGCGCACCACCACTGTCAAGTACCACGGGTCCGCTCCACGAGCTACTGGTCGATACTCCAAGTATCACAAGGTCCCGCGAAGAAGTGTCTCAAAGGTCCGTCTCGGCACAGGGGTCTCAACGCAACAGACGGCGCGTCGATCGGACGCCCGGTCTGTGAGTTATTAGCCTTTTCGTCCCAGGGGCCCGATTGGTTTCGTGAGCGAAACCAATCCCGGCCGTATCTCAACTGCACCCCGAACTTCCCTAGGGTAAACTCAAAGGGACCGTTACTCAACGTAACCACCAACGCCGCTGACGGCTCGTCAAGCGGACGTCCTGTCTGAAAGATATCAGCTTTTCCGTTCCAGGGGCCCGGTTGGATTTCGGGAACAATCCAACCCGGCCATACTCCGACTGCATCCAAAACTCGGGCGGAGTATGTCAAAAGTTCCGTCTCATCAAGAGGAAGTCAACGAAACAGACGGCGCGTCAATCGGACGCCCGGTCTGTGAGTTATTGGCTTTTTCGTCTCCGGGGCCCGGTTGGTTTTTAAGGCAAAACCAACCCGACCGTACTCCACCTGCGTCCAAACCTCGGGCGGAGTATGCCAAAAGATCCGTCTCACTAAGAGGAACACTACGCGACTGACGGCACGTCAATCGGACGTCCGTAGCTCAAGATATGAGCGTTTCCGCTCCGAAGGTCCGGTTGGTTTCGTGAACGAACCAACCCGTCCGAACTCAAAGTAACCCGAAACCTTGAGTGCGATATATCGAAACGACCGTCTCGATCCAAGGATCGCGTTGCCGCAGACGGTTCGTCATTCGGAGGTCCGAGGCTCAAGTTATGAGCCAAAAACCAAATCTGGTTCGAAAACGGGGGGTCCGGGTCCGGGCCGACCCGGCCCGACCCCCCCCGGGTGGCGCGGTGGCCGGCGGCGGACGGCGGCGGCACGGTGGCCGGCGGCGGCGGCGGGCCGCGCTGGCGGCGGCGGGCGCCGCACGGGGTGGTCACGCGGGGGGCTTGATTGCCCCCGCGGATTGAACAGGGCGGCACGGCTTTGAGCCGTGCCTTTGCCAAAAAAAACGGCCCCCCCCACAAATGGGGGCCGGCTGGAACGAACCGGGGGGGCTTTGCCCCCCCTCCTTTAATTGAACCGCCCCCCTCATTAAGAGGGGGGTTTGAAGATCCGGCCGGGGGTTTAATCCCCCGGTTTTACGACATCCGGCCGGCCCGCTGGCCGGCCGGTTTTTACCAACGGGACCGGAATTTCCGGTCCCGCCCTCGACTTCCGACGCCGGCGGCCCGGCCGCCGGTCTTTCCTTCCGCCGCGGCCCGGAACCGGCCGCGGTCTCCTCGTCCCGCCGCGGCCCGGAACCGGCCGCGGTCTTCGTCGTCCGGCGCGGTGCGACGGCACCGCGCCCCTTTCGCCGTGCCATGAATCCTTCCAACGTGGCGCGACGGCGTCGCGTTCTTGAAGACTCTCCTCGGCGAAGCGCGACGGTGTTGCGCAAAATAAATGAACGTTCATCCGCGTGGTGCGACGGCACCACGCTACTTGTTTCCACCAGCATAAACAAACATGAACGATGGAGGGGGGATTCGGCCGTGTTCGTGCGGTCCGGCCCCCCCCTCACGTTAAAGAAATAATAACGAGACTTAAATAAATAAGCCACACGTTAGACTTTCTAGATCCACGTTCAAGGAAAAGAATAAAGAAATAAAGAACCAACAACCCCTACCTTGGGTACAAGATCGAGGATTCGACTATGTCCGCGGAAGACGGCGTCGCGGAAGTCGGGCGTCGCGGTCGTCGTTCGTCAAATCCGTTGACGAAGAGGCGCGTCCGAAGAAGCACGTCGTTGGCGAATCCTTGTACGCCGACGAAGGAGGTTCGGGGAGGAAGGAAAGGTCCGAAGATACCGGGTCGCCGAGTCGATGATCCTTGACGAAGTGTTGTCGTTCTTCCTTGAGGATGAAGACGTTCTTCGTTCTTCGTCAGAGCTTGGAGATGAAGGGAAAGCTCTCCAAAGACAAACAAAGAACTCCAAATAAAATAAGACTACCTCTTATTTTATTAACACAACACAAAAGAATTTCAAAGATTCGTTTCTCACCTTAGCTGCCGAACGAGGATCGGCTGCGGAAGAAGAGGCGTCGCCGAAGAACGTCGCGGGTAAAGCTCGTCGACGTCGCAGATCTCGGTGTGCGTCGTCGAATTTCGGTCGCCGGCGTTCTTCGCGTTCTTCGCGTTCTTCGCGGGGGGATGAAGAAACAAGATCCTCTCAAATCCTTTCAAAGGATTTTTAGGTTGGTCTTATTTTATAAACATGCCAACACACGAAACCGGTTAAGAAACGATCCATCAATTCGAAAGAAACGACCCATTAAATCCACGAAAGAAACAGTCCATTTAATTCACGAAATAAACCGCCCAATTAAATGGTCTGTTAAGAATTAAAGAAAACGCGTCGGTTGACTTTTCAGTTACTTTGACGGGTTTTCGCGGGTGCGTTACTTAGCGAAAGAAACGGCGGGGCTCGTGCGGGCCCCACCTCACAAATATCCTACCAAGGGGTAGGATATTTCGGGATAGCATCCTATCCAGTTCAACTCAGTTCAAGTCGCCTTTAAGTGGCTTCAAGTGGCTTCCAAGTGGCTTAAGCGAAATAAAATAAAGTTGTCGCAAAATTATTTTATTTCTTAACTTTAAGCCCGAAAATTAAAAACCACACCCGAGCAAACGCAACTTTGGAAGAGGCGTTTCTAAGCGAATACCGGCGCTGCGATTTCATCGGTGCCCTCAGAATTCGATTCCGGGCACCGGTTCAAAAGTTAGAAAAACCCGTTCGTCTGTTCACTGAACGTACCCGAGCCAAAACTTCGGAAAATGATTCCGGGCACACCGGGCCTCGGAATCAGGTGCCGTCAGAAACTGCGTTCTTGTAAAATTCCAAAGAAAATTAAGAAAAAAATTTCCTTGAAATTTACGGGTCTTTACATTACTCCCACCACAGGGCTTTACGTCCCCGTAAAGCTTCACCACAAACTTAGGGAAACAAAGCGGTACTGAGCACGCATCTGAGCCTTCCGCTCCCATGTGCTCACCTGGAGGTTCCCGCGCTGCCAAAGAAAGTGCACAAGAGGAATCGACCATCCTCCTAGGATCCGCTCCTGTCGATCCTCGATCCCCACAGGAACCTCCGTATAAGACACTCATCGCCACCGTCAAGCTCCTCATGGTCGATGATATGCGAAGGGGGTCGAGCACGTATCTCCTCAGCTGGGATACGTGGAGGACGTCGTGCACCCGGTGCAACTGAGGTGGCAGAGCCAGGCGATAAGCCACCTCGCCAACCCTGCTGAGGACCTGGAAAGGCCCGATGAAGCGGGGAGACAACTTGCCGCCTCGGCCAAATCTCCGCAAACCACGTCGAGGTGAGACACGCAAGAAGACGTGGTCGCCATCCTCGAACTCTAGTGGCCTCCGCCTCCTGTCAGCATATGACTTCTGCCGGCTCTGTGTTTTCCTCATCCGCTCCTGGATGACATGGACCTCTTCTGACGTGGCCCGGACCATCTCTGGTCCCACAAGAGCTGCGAGATTTCATCCTTGCCGATAAGAGAAACCTGGTCTCATCCCCTGGATGAACCACATTCTTTGCCTAAAACAGTCAATCCTAACATGGATGATACTAATCCATACCAAGGATGACGTCGTAAGGCCTCGACGCTACTACTAAGAGATCCAACCGTTACTCTCGCCTCCAAGGGTTGAATCACACTGTCGGCATCAGTGTGTGGTAACTGGTCTCCTCCAGTAGATGTCTCACAAGTGAGGGTCAAGTCAACAGTCAACTGGAACCTCTTAGTAACATCACAAAAGAGGACAGGAATGAAAACATCACAAAGGATGCGTCTTTTATTATTGCAGCTCATAATACAAGACGCTACACAAAAGCAACATCAACATGGAACTAGAAGTACAAGAGACGTATCCACTAGTTCCGCTCCTGTCCACCTGCTTTACTGTTGCTCAAGCATTTGTCGCTGCCTCTATCTCGGTGGCTCTCCCAAAGCCTGCGGATCGGGAGTCGGACAGTCACGTGCCAGATGTCCCTTTTCGCGGCATGAGTAACACAACCTGCTCCTTGCACGGCTAACTCTGTTCCCACTCCGGGTGCCCTGCACCACCGGTCCTAAAACCCGAGATCGCCCAACTGATGGTCTGGTCCTCCTGGACCTCTGCATCATCTGTCTACTGCCCACAGATGACTCGGCTTCTGATCGAGAAACACGTGGCAAAGGCAGCAGCTCCTGATCACGCTCAGGGTGTAGAGCTACTGGCACAAACTCCACCCTGAAGAAGGTCTCAAAGTCTTCCCATGCGAAGTCCATCTCATCGCAAAACTGAAACAAGTGGCTCCACCACCTACCTGCTGCTGCCTGAAGGAGGCTGGTAGCAAAGATCACCATGAAGTCTGCCGGCGTCCCCACTAGCCTGAAGACTCCCACCACGGCCTCCAGCCAATCCTCAGCCGCCTGCGGGTCCATCTCTCCCCCGAACCTGGGTGGCCTCTGGCGCTGGAACTCATGCAGTGCGCGCAAGTAGCGGGCATCGCCTACTGCTGGGGCTGGTGGCATCGGTGGCCCAACGTATGGTAGTACCGCTGGTGCCTCCGCTGGTGCCTCAACTGCAAGAGGGCCCTGTACTGAAGCCTCGTCGCTCGACAGACTGTCAGCACGCTCATCCCTCCGGGCTCTAGCTGGTCGTCCGAGAAAAGACATCCTGAAAGAAACAACGTAACACGATCAAACGATTATACCTGGTGAGCTGACCTGGTTTGAGCTGTTTTAAGGGGGGAAACCTTTGAAAACACACACGCAATCAGTGTTTTCGCGCACAAAGTCGGAAATCAGTTGTCAGGGTCCTGGTGTATGGATACGTCGGCCGCCCGCACCAACACTGGACTCCCTGAACTGAAAACCACACTCGGTACCCTTAACACTATTGCTTCACATAGAAAGAAAAGACGATCAGAGTCTGCGGTAGAACCGACCGCCTCTGATACCAATTTGTCACGACCCGTCCTCGGGGCCCGTGCCGTGACTACCCCAAGCCCGCCTTCCATAGGCCAGGGGCTGGCGACTAGCACCAAAGGCGTAAATCCCGATAACAGGGAAGGCATTGCCTTTATAAGTAACAACCACCACAGAGTCAGCAAGCGGAAAGTAACTACAAGTGCAGAAAAGTAAAGGGGGCCGGAAATACAAGCCCAACTGTAAAGTACAACTCGAAAGGGAAAAACAGCAGCTGGAAGAACGAAGCGGCTCCTGGGTCGTCCGCCTCGATTCCTACCTGAAGGGTAGGTACAGATGGCTCAGCTCCTGGATCGTCCACCACGGATCCTACCTGAAGGGTAGGTACAGATAGCTCCTCTACTCCACAGGTCCTGTCGTCTACTCCGGGTACGTCCGCCCAGTGGTCCACCTCCGGGTACCGACCTGCTCCGCAAGTCTCAACTGCGATCTGCGCTGTCCGTCGTCTGCAACCAACACAACGAGGTGCGGGCATAGCCCGTGCAGGGGTGAGTATAAGCTACTCAGTAGGGACCCCGAGACCCTTAAGGTCTCACCAAATCCAACATGGATATCCACAAAGTAAAGGCAGCAATCACGAAGTAACATCAGACTCTACTTAGGTATACGCCCATACATATACCTAAGTCATCAAGTAACCCATCCAATCTCAAGGATACACAAAAATCATGAAATCAACGGATAACCATCACCCAGGTATATGCCCATACATGTACCTAAGTTATCAAGCGACCCATCTCAATCATGAGGAAACACAAAGGTCAAAGGTCTCAGCTCAAACCAGGATTTTCATTATCGAAACCGTAACTGCTGAAGAGCTCCGTCTCTAGAGTGTACAGTGGTCCTGTCACGACTCCGAGGCTGCCGCTCACTAACCTAGGACTGCTGAGGTACTCCTCCTGTCGAGTACTGCGGGTTTGCGGCCAACTACCGGGCGCTCCGTCCGCTGAGGGTCTGTCGCCAAATACCGGGCTCTACCCAGATAGCCTGCTGAGGTACTCCTCCTGTCGAGTACCGCGGGTCTGCTGCCAACTACCAGGCGCTCCGTCCGCCGTGGGTCTGCCGCCAAATACCGGGCGCTCCGTCCACTGGGCTAGTCGACTCACTCCAAGTCGAGTCGGTCAAGCAGTCGTCAGGTCTCAGCCGGCTACACGGTCTCCGTACTCTGCACGCTCGTCTCCACCGTCGCGGGTCTGTCGCTACAACCAAGCGCACACACTCCGTAGAGTATCGCGGGTCCGCCGCTACAACCAAGCTCTCCACCGCCAAGGGTCTGCTGCTGCATCCAAGCGCACCACCACTATCAAGTACCACGGGTCCGCTCCACGAGCTACTGGTCGATACTCCAAGTATCACAAGGTCCCGCGAAGAAGTGTCTCAAAGGTCCGTCTCGGCACAGGGGTCTCAACGCAACAGACGGCGCGTCGATCGGACGCCCGGTCTGTGAGTTATTAGCCTTTTCGTCCCAGGGGCCCGGTTGGTTTCGTGAGCGAAACCAATCCCGGCCGTATCTCAACTGCACCCCGAACTTCCCTAGGGTAAACTCAAAGGGACCGTTACTCAACGTAACCACCAACGCCGCTGACGGCTCGTGAAGCGGACGTCCTGTCTGAAAGATATCAGCTTTTCCGTTCCAGGGGCCCGGTTGGATTTCGGGAACAATCCAACCCGGCCATACTCCGACTGCATCCAAAACTCGGGCGGAGTATGTCAAAAGTTCCGTCTCATCAAGAGGAAGTCAACGAAACAGACGGCGCGTCAATCGGACGCCCGGTCTGTGAGTTATTGGCTTTTTCGTCTCCGGGGCCCGGTTGGTTTTTAAGGCAAAACCAACCCGACCGTACTCCACCTGCGTCCAAACCTCGGGCGGAGTATGCCAAAAGATCCGTCTCACTAAGAGGAACACTACGCGACTGACGGCACGTCAATCGGACGTCCGTAGCTCAAGATATGAGCGTTTCCGCTCCGAAGGTCCGGTTGGTTTCGTGAACGAACCAACCCGTCCGAACTCAAAGTAACCCGAAACCTTGAGTGCGATATATCGAAACGACCGTCTCGATCCAAGGATCGCGTTGCCGCAGACGGTTCGTCATTCGGAGGTCCGAGGCTCAAGTTATGAGCCAAAAACTAAATCTGGTTCGAAAACGGGGGGTCCGGGTCCGGGCCGACCCGGCCCGACCCCCCCCGGGTGGCGCGGTGGCCGGCGGCGGTGGCCGGCGGCGGCGGCGGGCCGCGCCGGCGGCGGCGGGCGCCGCACGGGGTGGTCACGCGGGGGGCTTGATTGGCCCCGCGGATTGAACAGGGCGGCACGGCTTTGAGCCGTGCCTTTGCCAAAAAAACGCCCCCCCCCCACAAATGGGGGCCGGCTGGAACGAACCTGGGGGGCTTTGCCCCCCCTCCTTTAATTGAACCGCCCCCCTCATTAAGAGGGGGGTTTGAAGATCCGGCCGGGGGTTTAATCCCCCGGTTTTACGACATCCGGCCGGCCCGCTGGCCGGCCGGTTTTTACCAACGGGACCGGAATTTCCGGTCCCGCCCTCGACTTCCGACGCCGGCGGCCCGGCCGCCGGTCTTTCCTTCCGCCGCGGCCCGGAACCGGCCGCGGTCTCCTCGTCCCGCCGCGGCCCGGAACCGGCCGCGGTCTTCGTCGTCCGGCGCGGTGCGACGGCACCGCGCCCCTTTCGCCGTGCCCTGAATCCTTCCAACGCGGCGCGACGGCGTCGCGTTCTTGAAGACTCTCCTCGGCGAAGCGCGACGGTGTTGCGCAAAATAAATGAACGTTCATCCGCGTGGTGCGACGGCACCACGCTACTTGTTTCCACCAGCATAAACAAACATGAACGATGGAGGGGGGATTCGGCCGTGTTCGTGCGGTCCGGCCCCCCCTCACGTTAAAGAAATAATAACGAGACTTAAATAAATAAGCCACACGTTAGACTTGCTAGATCCACGTTCAAGGAAAAGAATAAAGAAATAAAGAACCAACAACCCCTACCTTGGGTACAAGATCGAGGATTCGACTATGTCCGCGGAAGACGGCGTCGCGGAAGTCGGGCGTCGCGGTCGTCGTTCGTCAAATCCGTTGACGAAGAGGCGCGTCCGAAGAAGCACGTCGTTGGCGAATCCTTGTACGCCGACGAAGGAGGTTCGGGGAGGAAGGAAAGGTCCGAAGATACCGGGTCGCCGAGTCGATGATCCTTGACGAAGTGTTGTCGTTCTTCCTTGAGGATGAAGACGTTCTTCGTTCTTCGTCAGAGCTTGGAGATGAAGGGAAAGCTCTCCAAAGACAAACAAAGAACTCCAAATAAAATAAGACTACCTCTTATTTTATTAACACAACACAAAAGAATTTCAAAGATTCGTTTCTCACCTTAGCTGCCGAACGAGGATCGGCTGCGGAAGAAGAGGCGTCGCCGAAGAACGTCGCGGGTAAAGCTCGTCGACGTCGCAGATCTCGGTGTGCGTCGTCGAATTTCGGTCGCCGGCGTTCTTCGCGTTCTTCGCGTTCTTCGCGGGGGGATGAAGAAACAAGATCCTCTAAAATCCTTTCAAAGGATTTTTAGGTTGGTCTTATTTTATAAACATGCCAACACACGAAACCGGTTAAGAAACGATCCATCAATTCGAAAGAAACGACCCATTAAATCCACGAAAGAAACAGTCCATTTAATTCACGAAATAAACCGCCCAATTAAATGGTCTGTTAAGAATTAAAGAAAACGCGTCGGTTGACTTTTCAGTTACTTTGACGGGTTTTCGCGGGTGCGTTACTTAGCGAAAGAAACGGCGGGGCTCGTGCGGGCCCCACCTCACAAATATCCTACCAAGGGGTAGGATATTTCTGGATAGCATCCTATCCAGTTCAACTCAGTTCAAGCCGCCTTTAAGTGGCTTCAAGTGGCTTCCAAGTGGCTTAAGCGAAATAAAATAAAGTTGTCGCAAAATTATTTTATTTCTTAACTTTAAGCCCGAAAATTAAAAACCACACCCGAGCAAACGCAACTCCGGAAGAGGCGTTTCTAAGCGAATACCGGCGCTGCGATTTCATCGGTGCCCTCAGAATTCGATTCCGGGCACCGGTTCAAAAGTTAGAAAAACCCGTTCGTCTGTTCACTGAACGTACCCGAGCCAAAACTTCGGAAAATGATTCCGGGCACACCGGGCCTCGGAATCAGGTGCCGTCAGAAACTGCGTTCTTGTAAAATTCCAAAGAAAATTAAGAAAAAAATTTCCTTGAAATTTACGGGTCTTTACAATTAATTTGAGAGATTGTAAAACCCCAACCTCATTTGGATGTGGTTCAGGCTCGTTTATAGGAAATATTTTTCTTTTTGTTGAGAAATATTCATTTTGGTTTTATCTTATAGTGTTTTTGTGTGAACATTTGAGAAAAATAGAAGAAAAAGGGCAGTTCATAGTTTTCCCATAGTTTTTTCTAACCGTGCGCACTAGCCCAGCAACCCGTGCAACCCTGGACAAATAGGGATTGCAAGGCTGGCAAATGTTTTGTCAAACTATGCACCCTATTATTAGAAAATTTTATCCCCCCATATAAAAAGTTCATGGTTTAGAGGCATGGTTTATAAAACTAGTCATCTCTTCCCAGAAAACAATGCAAAGATTTTTAATTAACTAGAAAATATGTTTTTAAAATTACCACCCCCCATATTAACAAAAAATTGGCCATAGTTCGACCCTAAACTCTCTTTCATGATTTTGGTGGATCCCTGATTGATTAAAATCCTTCCCATCCTCTATTCATTTTTAATAGAAGAGAATATTGGAGATCTATACCACCCAAGTATGTAGTTTCTTCCCACGTAGATCTCTCTCTATCTCTCTCCCACTCCTCTTCATAGATAAAAATATATTTTTATCCACTATTAGATTTAGATCTAGATCTAGGTTTTCTAGATATTGATTTGTTTGATCTTGGATTTATGATTCAAATCTAATTCTCATTCTTTATCATGTTCTTGTTTTATCTAATTCAATTTGGTAATATCTATTGGTAGGTTCTATTCCTCAATTTTAAAGTATGTAGTCAACTATTAATTTCCCAAATTCTTGAATTATATTACATGTATTTAATCGAATAATTTATATTAGATTATTTTAAATTCAGTTTATTATGTTTAATTAATTAATTTTGTGATTTAATTAATTGAGGGCATTGTGAAATTGTGAATATTGGGATTATGAATTGAAATAACTAATTGCTGAATTAATTGTGTTGTTTTTGATATTGTTGAACTTGATTAATTATATGTTGAATTGACAAATGGGAAGGGTTGTGATTTTGAAATTTATTATATTGAAATAATTAATTGTTGAATTAATAATGGGGAGATTGATATTATTGAAATTTTATAATTATATGTTGAATTAATTATTATTACAATGAAATTATTGAATGTCAATAAGTACTTGTTGAATTAATCATTGGAGACTACAGTGATTTTGAAATTGATTAAGATGATTTATTAATTGTTGAATTATTTAATGGAATTTACTTCACTGATTAATTATTGAATTAATTAATGGAATGATTGGTTTATTAATTTTTTGAATTTGATTAATTAATTTTCAAATTAATTAATGTGGTAATTATGTTTGGAACATGTTATGCTACATAAAAATCCTATAGTGTGATAAGAAATTATGAATGGTAACCATGAAATTCACATGTTATAATCCTATGGGGGACATGGTTTGCTGCCTAATAATCCCATAGTGTGACAAGAAATGATGAATAGTAATAATTTCATTCACATGATATAATTGTGTGTGGGACATGTTCTACTCCATAAAAAACCCAAAGTGTGAATTAAAATAAGGAATGATAAAAATGGCATTCATATGTAATTTGAGACAATGAATGGTTGAAATGAAATTTATATGTGAATTGAGATGAAAAATGGAAACGATGGATTTATATTATGTGTGATATCCCTTAGGGGTGGTTCAGACTCTGGTCTGGGCCGAAGTAGGTATTGATAGTAAGTGTGTCCTTGCATACTCAGGTGGTATGTAGTTAAATAAAGAGTAATTGAAAAGGTGTAAATGGTTTAATTAATTGATTTTACATATTATTTATACAACCAAATATACTTATTATTGACTGGATATTGTTTTAGTTACCGTTGGTGGTTGTCTACTAAGTTGTACTCACACCATACATGGGATTATTGATATGCACCCGAATAGATTCATATTTGTAGGACATGATATGGGAAAAGGCCACATGTTGGATGACTATTTTGTGGATGGATCATGGATGAGGGAACTTGACATGGGAAGGGGCCCACTGGGGAGTTTTTCAGTGAATTTAGTTTTGAGTTTTCATTTTGACACTTGACACATATTGGCATGGCATATCTATATTTTAGTTATGATATTTTATTTCCAATTTTGGTCATCTTGTGATACAGGTGCATTCCTGGTTATGGTTATATGTCATTCGGTTGTTTATTATTTATTTCCATTGTGGTATTACTATGATAAAGAGGGTATTGTCTCCCCATGATTAATATTAGACCATCACTGCTAGTTGGCAACCTCTGGCATATGGGGAGGTGTTCCTGAGGTCATGTGCTCCTCGAGTTCGGGGCATCAACATATGGCTTCGTGGCTGAGATGTCAAAAAATAGAAAAGAACTAATTGAAGTTAATAATTTTTTATCACATATAAATAATTAATAAATAATTCATATATTTGATGTATTAGTTATAGTAATTCTCTATTTATTGTTTTAAATTTTAATTAATTATTAATTATTTATAATCATCAGCAAGTAATTATATAATAATATAATTAGTTATTAATTATTTACTATTTTAAACTATTAATCATTAATAATTAATTAGTAATTACTTATTAATTTAAATATTTTCTCATAAACACACACTCACAGACACACACACACACACACACACAAACATGCACACATGTGCACACATAGACACACATTAAAACTATGACTAGAATATTCTCACTTATTTAACATTTTAAGAGAAGCTAAAAATTGGTCTTCAACTTTAAAAGGGCCTCAATATTTATAGGAGTTTCCATCTATGATATGTGACTAGTCACATCAATGATTAAAAAAATAACCACAATGATATTGGATAAAAATATTGTGACAATTAATAGTAATAAATTTATTAATGTTCTAAGAAAAGTATAAACTTTAACATAAAGTTTTAGTGACCATGAATTTTGATTCAGGTGTCTGTTTGAGCTTCATGACCTATCAAATCAAATCATACAATGAGATCTACAATGTGTATTATATAAGAGACCCGATATTTTTTTCTTAGTAAATATAGGCACGATATTCTTATAAAATTGAGTTTTTATTTAAGATACATTAGGGTTAGGTTTATCAATGGTATTTTTGATTTGTTTAACAGTGACTTATTTTCAATTTTGGATGGGGTATGAATTTATTCTCTGGGTTTAAATTCCAATTTATATAATGGTTTTAAAATTTTCCCAGTGTTCTATATTTTGGATTTATTTCTCTGATATGTCTTATATTCCAAATACTTCCCTGACTTGGTTAGTATGAGATACTTCTCTCATAGGAATATCAAGTCTTGAATTTGTACACCATTCATAGTTAAATATTAGTGTTCATGAACATTCCTTATTGTGACAATTTCTAGGCTAAAAAGTTTGTTTGTGGGTGTATATTTATAGATATTTATATGTATAATTATATATAAATTTACACATATTTTTTATATATTTATATGTAATTATTTATACTGATTTGTGTGCGTGTATAATTATATATATTTATATTTTTAAATATATTTATGTAAATATATTTATATTTATATATTTTTATATGTATTTATGTATTTTTATGCACATATATTATTATATAAATTATGTGGATAAATATATATAGATATTTATATGCCTTTATATATGTATATTTATTTATATTTATATGTGTTTATATATATATAATTATATCCATATATATACACATTTTATAATTATTTATGTATGTTTATTTATAACTATATATATTTATAAATATTTACATTTATTTATGTATATTTATGTATATATATATTAGGTGCTTGGGGGTTCAATTACATTAAATATACCGACACCGCACACACAAGCTAATAAATTAGGTATATAATTACATTAAACAAACACACACAACACACACATACCAGAAAGGTATGCTATATCCACTCCAAAGGATAACCCATCCATCAAGCCTTATTTATTCAATACATGACCTGAAGGCCAATTGGGAATGAATCCCATTTCATGGCCCAAAGGCACATAAATTGGCCCAGAGGCCTAGTGTAGCATCATGCCAACATCATGCCTGCGTCACTGTCAACCTGCATCATGCCTGCGTCACTACCTACTAGTGGATATTCGCTCCCACCCGGAACTAAACTCGTGTTTGATACGAGATTACATGGAGCATTTACCACTCTGTAAATCCCCCAACTGATATATATATATATATATATATATATATATATTATTTGGGTATAAATATATATGTGTTTGTTATGTATATTTATATATGTGTTTATATATTTAATTATATATACATGTACTTATTCTTTTTATAATTTTATATATTTATTGATATGTATATATATATTTACTTATTTATATTTATGTACATTTATATATATTTATATATATTTATGTTAACATATATTAATATATATTATATGGGAGCTCATATGTGTTTTTATATATATATTTTTATATATGTATGTTTGTATTTAAATATATTTATTCGTCTTAATATATATATATGTATGTATGCATTTATGTATGAATATTTTTGTTTATAATTATAGATATTTATAGCCAATTTCATGTATTTGTGTTTAATTTTGTATATTATATATATATAAAATTATATTCATATATATTTATATTTATTATGTGGGTATATATATAGATATTTATATGTGTATACACATGAATGTATTTACATGTGATTATATGAACAATAATATATTTTTGTTTAATTATATATTTAAATATGTATTTTTATATATTTATAGATATTTATATGTATTTTTTTATTTTTAAATTTATATCTAAATTGTGGGTATATAGTTATCTATATCTATATATTTACATTTATTTATATGTTTGTATATTTATATTTATAAATTTATATATTTCTATGAATGTTTATTTATATTTATATATATTTATCATTATTTATATCTATTTATGTATATCGATATACATATATACATAAATTATATTGGTTGATATATTTGTATATATATATATATATTTATGTGTATACATAAATATATAATTATATATATTTTTATTATATGAATTTATATAAAATTATTAATATATATATATGCATATATTTTTAAATTTTTAAATATATATAAGTTTATATTTAATTATATTTTTATATATACATATTTATAAAATATGAATAAATATATATATATATATATATATTATATATATATTAATGTTCGTTTAGTCATCACATGAAGGGCTTGGTGAAGTGGAAATGGCTATGCAGAATAACAAAGTGTTAAGATATTCATATATCACACTTCACATGTATGTGATTAATTTTGTAATATGGGTTGGGGTGTGGTCGGCCTAGAGCTCGGCTAGGGTTGGGGTAAGTTTGGGTGTATGTTGTGGTGGGCCCAGGTAGGGCCAAGGATGGGGTGGCCTGGGTTAGGCTTCTGTTGGGCATAATGGGCCTGATTAGGATGAGCCAGAGATAGGCCAAGGCCTAGGTTGGGGTGGGCCCGGGTTGGGTGGCCCTAAGTTAATAAAATCATAAATAAATAAATAAATAATCATAAATAAATTCTAATAAATAAATATTTATTTTTTTATATCAAATAAAAAAATAAATGCCCTTAAACGAATAACCACTAAATAAAAAAACCACTGAAAAAGTGATTCCAAGAATCGCTATCCGTGGCGCTTTATGGAAAGAGTCGAGAGTCATTTAATGGTGGTTTAAACCATCGTTAAATCCAATTTTTTTCATAGTGAGGGTCTCCTAGAATTAGGTGGAGAATGTGGGATCTCTACCAGAAATGATAGTATAAGGAATGCCATGCAATTTAATGATCACCAAGACAGTCAACATTCCAAGATCATCCACTTTGCTGTTATTCTTGGTTGAGAATAAATGAGTTGCCATGGTTAATTGGTCAATCACATTCCACATAGTTTTCTTCCCTCAGGGTTTACAAGCAAACAGACTCACTAAATCCATGGATATCTTATCCCATTTCAAGTGGGAAAAGGAAGAGTATAAAGTAAAGATGAGGATTTTCGATGATCTTCTTCAACCAACTAATAATTATTGTATAGTGACATGAAATGCCTTATGTCACATCACATAGTAGGTCCCAAATATCAAAATCCTATATCATGACATCCCGATGGCTCTGGGATGAACTACCTTGTAAGGCCCAAATTTTTCATAGGACTTCCTTTTTGATTTGGTGTGATTGGATTTATCCGGGGGAAAGATGGGTGAGAAAGAGTGTAGTGTGAATATAATATTTTAGTTTGGGGTAATATGTCATAGTGAAAAATTTTCAATCATGATGCAGTTTTTTGTTAACAAGAAAATATTATGATGTAGTTTTCTCAGACTCATCAAAAAAATGATGATTCGTGATATGATTCATTCAAAGAAGAGGTGGAGTTTTTTTATGATTGAGAATAAAAATGTGACCATGTTCATCCTGATGAGTAGAAAAGTGGATAGTTTCTAGGTTTCTTTAACTCAAGTATGTCTTCACATAGTGGTATAGGTCATCGTGTGACATTTATTTAGTTGAAAATAATTAATGAATCTAACTGATTTTAAGATGAGAGATATTTTGGCGGTTTGTGGTGTATATTTTGGGAATTTAGCTGATAGGGACCCATCATGGTGTGGTGATGCCATATCATTTTCTAATTCAGTATCTTCTTAAATGGTCATATTATGGTGATGCATGTCTCACCCTGACCCTGTGTTATTCTACCAAGATTTATATCTAGTAATCTCCTCGATTTATTATTAATCCCATAAAAATTATCTCAAAATAATCGTTTTGTGAGGTGTTTTTTTAGAAAATTTTAAGAACCCTTTTTCATCATTTAATCATTTTCATTACAATATTGATAATTATTCTATATGAGGTTAGTTATTTTCTTTATTTTCTTCCAATTTCTTTTCTATCATGTCCTTAAGAAGTCTATAGCTATGAGAGTAGTCCATATGGTTGATTTTTTGTGAGTATTTGATGGGTATGGATATGTTTTAGGTTACAGATGTTTTCTTAAGGTGATTTGGACATTGATATCGTGACTTCTCTAAATTGATCTTTCACAACAATAAATGAAGCTTCTATTGAGGATAGGGATTTTTTGTTTCTCTTAATTTTGTATGAAAATTTTGTATTAAAATGATTTGGATTTATTTGTTAATGGAGGGATCAATTAGAATGAAGATAATAATCTGAATATTTAAAAAATAATTAAATATAGAATTATATGCAACGATTGATGGTGTTTTATGAAATGATTAGATGCCTATTGATAATTTTTATATAGTGTAAAATTGATTATAGTGATTCTTGTCATTGACTAGATTGGATGATTTTCCTGAAACTTTTTAATCAATATAAATATGGTAAGATGATGTAGTTAATTAATGAATTATATGTAACTAATTACCATCATTCCTTGGAAATTATTGAATATGAAATTATTTCTTAGAGTGTGTTTATGATTAATTGTTACTTTTTGTTAGCTGATGTTTCTTGGTTTCTAATTACTGAAATGTATGTATAATTAATTGGCTAATTTTGGATGGTAATGAATATTTTTTCCAGGATGAATATGTTTGGTTTCATTGAGATCCCAACCTTGTTATTATTCCATGTTTTCTAAGCCAGTGTACTTGATATTAATTCCATGGTTACAAAATGAGTTTTTATATTGAACACATTTTTTCCATGTATATATTCTCTATGATGGTATGCCATTTATATGATTTGATGTATGTTATTTGGTATGAATGTATAAGTGACACATTTTGAGATAAGAGATCTCCAGTTTGAAGGATGGTCACTTTAGGGCTGCTGATTGGTATATGTTTTGAGCTGTGATTTCTTGATTTATTTGGATTTTTAATTCTGATGGATAGTTTTCCAGATGGTTTTTTATTCCCACCCACATTCTATAGTTCTCCAATTCACCATGGGTTTCATATTCCTTATAGTATTTTGGCTCAAGTTCTGGAATACATGAATTATGGAGTGATAAATGAATTATAAACGAACTCATTGGATTGGTTGTTCTTGATTGTGGTAATGGTATATAAATTAAATAATATCCATGAAATATTAGGATAAATGATCTAAGAGAATTAGATCAAAGTTGGAAATTTGAATATGAATTTTGAAAACCATTTTGTATTGTTATGAAATGTAATTATGAGTGTAACGACCCATGTTTTGAGGCAAGGTAAATTTCAAAGGAATTTTAACATTTTCATTTAATGGATGGGATATTTTTGAAATCAAACAACAAAATATAATTCAAATAGTTTTAACACCTATATATTTTTTATACTTGGGTAAAGGACCTATGGGCCCCTCGGATGTCTTGTTGAGTTTTAGGAGTAAAAAAACCTGGAAATCTAATGGTTGGAGGGTCTGCACAGGGAACTCATTTTTTTGAAATCATGATTCCCCCAATAGAAAACCATAAAACTTATGGTTGTGAAAAAATGTGAAGTGCATGGGCTGTGCATTGTGTACCCAAACCATGCTTCTAGACAGCACATTTAGTTCCATTATGTAGTACCTTTTCACTTTTCATTTCATAGTTGGAACACAGTTTGGCTAGCCGTGCGACCTAAACTATACACAATGTTTTTAATGAAATAAAATTAATTAAATTAAATTTAATATAAAATAACATAAAATATAATCAAACCCGTCCCCTCCTAACTGACACGACCCTCCCTCCTCATCTATTTGATGGATGTGTTCCTCTCCCTCTGTCGAGCTCCCATTCTACACCGTTGCATTGTGATTCCCTTAGGATCATCCATCATCACATTGTGGTAAGACCTATGGCTCCCTTCTCCTCCATTGGTTGGACGATTTTTCCTCTCCCCATTACATGATGTCATTTAGCTAAACCCTAGGTTAATGTTAAACTTATTATTTTTGATTTCATGCATTTCTGAGGCATTTTATGGGACTCTTTGGTTGTCTTTTGGAATGTTTCGGCATCCTCCACCAATGGAGAATCACTCCGGGTCGTTTAGGTTAGTTTTTCAACAATTTTTGGTATGTTTTCCTCTATTTATAGATAATTCTCAATTTATAACCAGGGTTTTGGTTGTATTTGAATTTATAGTACTTTTCTATAGTGCATTTTGGTCTTCATTGCGTTGGGTTTGAGCCGTTATCATCAAAGTCTTACATGTGTCTGCATAGGTATGGATGTACCTATAAAAGTTATCCCTTTATATATATTCACCCATGGAAGGATGAATATTTATAATGGGGCTAGGTGTTTTTATATAGGTGTATTAAAATGAATACATGTTAAGTAAAAAGGGGTATATACACATATAAGAATATATTTAAGGATCCCCTAGTACATACTTTTCCTTGTAGATTTTACATAGGGGCTATGTGTCCTTGAATTTAACTGAAGGTACATATGTGAAAAAGAGGTAAATGGTAGGTTCATGTTTCCATCATCAAAAGTAGCGCACATTGAGTCTGAGGTAAAATACCATTCAAATTTCCCTTTAAATTTAAGAATCCATTAATTACTTGCTTTCACACCTTCGTTGGATATTAATTAGTATGGTATGATTTTTAGAATAATTTTTTTGAAATGAATTATGTAAGACTCTTGAAAGGATGTTTGATTATTCAAAATGAATTATTTAATAAAAACTGTCATATTTTTATAATAAAACCATACAGATGTGGTGAGATGTCTTTAAAATTACAAAGTTGTAATTAGTGTTTTCCTTCTTCTTGGCTATACGACATGGGATTTTAACTACGAGTTTATATTATTTTTATAGTTGTGGAATTTCATTGGAATATCCTATTTAAGTATTATGAAATGGAGATTCACTCTTTCTATATATATTTTAAATAAACCAAGTAACCTCTTATGTGCCTGACCCACATTTTTATCGGAATTACCCACTTAAGAAGATTCTTTTTTTCCAATGACGCCTCATAAGTGCTCACTGATATTTATTAATTTATTTGTTTTTATTTATTAAATTATTTGGAATTGATCACATGGGTTGGCTGAAGCATTTATAGATACCTTACATTTAATGTTTCAATTGGTTTTAAATGGAATGACCCCAAGTGATGGTAAGGACATGCCCTTTTTTATGATTTATGAAATGATTCATATGAATTTAAATGACTTAAATGGAATTAAACCTGGATAGTGACATGGATAAGAGGTCATGGATTATGTATTAAGCTATAAAATATTATGCCTTAATTATGTAAAAGGGATAGAGAAAGGATATTGATGGGAGGTAATGTACCATATCTATTATACATTTAATATTCCTTTATATAGGCTGTGTATGATGGTTTGAGGTGTTGACCATGAAAGATAATCATGTTTCCTTAAATTGGGTGTTGAACATAACATCTCTCACTAGTGATACTATATGGGTGTTGGGATTTACACGACGCATTCCATGATTATAGTGTTTCCATGAAGGCTCACTCTCCATCCCGAGTGTTTTTGCATGGAGTCTCTCACTCAATTGAGATGTAGGAAATGTACTCTATTTTGTTATATTATTGGAACATTATATTGGTAATAGATGTATAAGTTACACTATAGTCCATCCAGTGACTTGTATTCTGAGTTTATAGACACTTACATTTGCATGTACTTTGTTCATATAGGTGGATGAAATATATATAGTTACACTATATATATTTATAATATATATATATATATATATACATATGGTAACTGGTCATACATTATTACTAGCAGTGAGTCTAAGAAGGTAGAGTTGGTAATGTGTCCGACTAGAACATGATCTGACCTATGTAATTATTTTAGTACTATTTATTGTTTCTCATTACCTGCACACTGCCTATTTTATATGGCATGAAATGGATTGGGATAGATATTGTGTTTGACAGCCTACTGAGACTATATCTCACACCCTACTTGGGTACCATTAGTACCCGAGTAGACTTTATGTATGAAGGAATTGATAAATGAAATCAACCAACCATAAATGTTTAATTCACATAACTATGATGGAGTTGGGGTATAGGATTGAGCTAGTTATTGAGATTCTCTTAGATCTATTTATTGGATAGTTTTATTTTTCTAAAATATATTTATATTTTTAATACTTACTACATGTAATTTTTTCCTCATATATAATACATGCATCATTGTAAATTGGAATTTGCCACTTTTATTTAGTTATTAAATTATAATTTCACTACTATGTATTTCATTTATTACTCTATTCATTATTTCATGTTGTTTATTTTCTGATACAATTCTGTGCTATTATAACATGAGAGAATAGTCTCCCCACTATAACATCTCTATACCCTCACTGCTAGCTGATAGCCTCTAGCTTTTGAGGTGGGATGCTTGAGGCCATGTGTCCCACCGGTTCGTCTACCGTATTAGTGGTCAGTTAGGGTGGGATGTTAAAAATTGGTATCTGGGGTGTTTCATTTAATTTTTATAACTATTTTGGGTTAGTATAAAGGAGACTAGGAATATCTCTGTGCTTGGTAAATAGATATGTCTTGGACTTATCACTCCACACACAAGAAAAATCTCAAGTGGTTTGGAATGGGGTTATTGTTCATTATATTCTTTATTATAATTGATTATGTTTTCACCTTGAGTGATTGGAATAAATTCTACCATGTATTTAATTATGAAATTTATTTTTTACCCTTGACCTGGTATAGCAAGGTTGAATTAATACATGCACCATTATAAGAATATAGAAATTAACATTTCATGAATATTCCATTCCAAGTAGTTTAATTTTTACATCTACTTGATGATTTGATTGTATACCTTTAGTGATATGCCATGTTTTTATTTTTCTTTAGCATGATTTATTACATTGCATTCTAAGCTGACAATATTCTATGCCTCCTTCCTATTTATAATGTATTAACTTTTATTTTTCTCTGTGCTTATTAGCATGCTTCAATGGGTTTATTTCGTAATTCCATGCTATTTTTTTTGATAAATATAAATGGTTTAATGGGATAAATATAGTGGTTGTGATTAAACATGAACCGTTTTTCAGTTTTTTGGTTAATGGTTCCCTTATAATTGCAAAAATGAAACCTGTATACTCAAAACATCTATAATATTTATACATGTTTAGATCACTTTTTTAAAATGTAAAAGATACTAAATACTGAATAATAATGTGAATTCCTTTTGATTAATGGGAGACAAATCCAAAACTATAAAGTGTATGAATTCTCTACGGATTGGTTGATGGACACCTATATGAATGAAACATTATATATAAGATTATTATATTCTAAAATTAATTTATTTTTTATTAAATTGGGGATAGAATTTGTTCTATAAAGTGTATTGGCACATTATATATTGGGGTGGTACCAACCCATGTAATCAATACTTTGTTTATATGACCATAATATATTATTAAATGGTTATAAATGTAATGTATATTTAGTCTTAATATAAAATGAAATACTTCCCTTTATAATGTATTGTAACTCTATCACAAAGGCATCAAGATCATGTGGTAACATTCTAAAATGATCAACTAGACTTGAGTAGGTTAGTTGGGACATTTTTATTATTATAAGAACCCTTTGGGTGTTTCAAGTTTCTATAGTTATGAAACTGGTATTGGGTAGAATCTTAATAAATCCGGTTTAGTTTAATGGGACCCTTATAGGTCACCTTATTTTTAAGAAGGGTTTTTATGAGATGTTTCTATTCTGCTTTGGTGCAAAAATTCAATATTTTATTAAGTGCGTTAATTTTATAAATGTTACTTTATGTTTTGTTTTAAATATGTTAAATGTTTAATGATTAAATTTGAGTCAACCTAATGACTTTAAAATGGATCATGGTGCATAGAACTTTTGTTTAAACCCTCATGTAAGGGTATTTTAAAATCAATTTGAGTTACTTTAGAATGGATGTGTACGCATTTTCCTTAGGCCTTCTCCTATTTATTAATGGATTTGGTGGTAGGCCCATGAGCTGTTAACTACTGTTAGGTATGACCAAGTGATAGGGTTATCAATTGTGCTTTATAAGGGTCTATCTGTGGTAGGTTGCACCATTAGAGCTAAAATTCCTTACTAATTCCATGATATTCTCTGATGTTTGGTGTCTTTGGGGAGCCATTGTCCCTAATAAGACTCCTACATTCTAAATGAAACCCATGTTAGGATGTGTGGTAATGGTATCATTGACACTTGTTATGGGAATTGGCATTGATGAATGATCGGTTTATGAAGTTAGAAATTCTGAGGGAATGGTTGGAAACTTCACCGGACTTGTGATCTTGTTTCTTTTTCTTTGGAAGACTTAGGAGGTCATCAGTCTGTTTTGTAGTCATATGTGGTAAAATGATTGTGAGAATGTTTTCTAAATGGGCCATACAAGACTATAATTCATAAGAGAAATAGCCTATAGATATTATTGAGGTTGTTTCATTTTATCAAGGATCTTTAGGGAAGTCTGCATTCACATACATGTTACTCATTTATTTTTTAAATGATATAACAAACTGGTTGAGTTATAGAATTGTTTATACTTGTTCTGTTGAGTGCAGTCTCTGGTTATCTTCATAGCAAGGTGACCATATAATTAAAGTAATAATGTGTTTTCCCAATGTTGGTATGAATTCCAAGAGAATAATGTGTTTTTAAAATCCAATCAGGTCAGGTTGGTTTTAGTTTCATGCCATATTCTTGGACATTGTGATCCTGACTCGGAGGAGTGTCACACATAAATTTAAGTTATTTTTGATCTAGCATGATTATATGTAGCTAGTCTATCTCTTATTTTTATGACTAGGATACACCTAATGTGTGTATAGTAGCATCAATTATATTTAATGGGTTTCCTTAATAGTATAATGAACATTACCAAAAATGACCATTGGGAAATGGTTGGTCCATATGAATTCTTTCGAGGCTTGCAAGTTTCAAATCATGATAGTGCTTTCTCTATAGAACAACATTGACATGGATGGATATGTCTACAACCCATGAGTATAACCATTGGATTTGGATGATCTTTCGTGGTAAATATTGAGCAATCAAGGGATGCTGTAGGTGGTAAAGGCATCAAGGTTTTGTGGAAGATTCATCGGCTGGTGAAGTCAATTTCCATTCAAGAATTCGACGAAGGGTGGTTTGACCATTCTTTCTTCTCGTGAATTTCTTGGTTTCCTATTTGGGTACACTTTTTTATGAGATGATTATTTCCCATATCTTGACTTTGTCTTTTATGCACTATGTGATTATCAGTCTTACACCACAATAAGGTTTTAATGTTTTTGTGATTAAGATATGATCTCTATCTGGTTGCAAGCTAGATGCATGGTTTTTATCAAGGATTGGTTAGTCTTGAGTTTAACTTGGACTCCCATGTATAAATTCCCTGGATAGACTATTAAGAACCATATGTTTTCCTTGGACCAGACCTCCATGAAGATGTCATTTTTGGCTTAGTCAAATATCAAATGTGGACTTCTTGGCCTTGTTCCAACTTCTTTTTATAAATCTATAGTATGTATTACAATATTATAGTTCTTCAGAATCTCCTTAAAATTTAATCTGAGTATATCCTTGAATTTTTTTTGGGCTCATAGGTGAGGTTTTAAAAATTGTGATGATTCCATTGGGATATATCTAGGTTTCCCCATTGATCGTTCTTAGGCCTGAAATTTAAATAACTAGGTGGTGGTTCATGTAAGTAACATCACCAGAAGTGTAGTATGGAATTCTGTGAGCGTGTCTATTGTAAATTCTAGATGACACAGAAGGAGGTGTGGTATTTCTATTGTAAGATACGATCCTTCTATGCCTGGTTCTTTGGGATAAGTTGTACGAATGGTTTTGGATTGTTTTTATTTTTGTTTATCATGTATGGTAGGTGAATTTTTTTTCAAGAACATCATCGGGTTATGGAGAGTGTTGTTTTAAGGTTAGATGTGTCTTTTGTGGAAAGCATGCATGGCTAGTTTTGGTTTGGCCAGACATTATTTGGTTGATTCCGTACAATGAGGTCCCTTTTATGACCTCAGAAGTAATCATGTTCTCCCTGTGAATGAATGCATGTTGGGAGAATCTTTATAGTAATTGAGGCATGATTTAATGGAAATTATTATGGTGGAGGTACCATGGTTTGTAATTCATTTTTTGTGGTATTAAAATTTATATTGGGGAGAAACTTTGGCTAGATGTTTAATGATGTGATGATGTGATAATTTCCCTAACTAAACATGCTCAGGTAAGTTCTGTTTCTATTTTTTGTTTAGAATACAATAATTGGATTTTTTTTTGATGGTTTAAGTGTCACATGTTTAATTTTTAATTGAAGGTACGCTGTGTTTTGGAAACAAAACATGAATGTTTAAACAAAACATCTTGACCAATTTAGGGAATGTTCTATTTTCATTATTACACAAGGCTTATCGGGGATGAGAAGTTCTAATATATGGAGGTTTTAATGAGCCAAATTTTGAGGCAAGGTAAATTTCAAGTTAATTTGAACATTTTAATTTACTAGAAGGGCCGTTTTTAAGTCTCAGGTTTGAAACATAATTATAATAGTTGGAACACCTTTATGAATTATTTTTAGACATTGGTAAAGGCCCTAGGGGTCCTTTGGGTGTCTCGTTGTGTTTTTTGGAGTGTCGGGCCCCAAAAATCTCATGTTTTAAGGGTATACAAAGGGCACATGGTTTGTCTAAATCCGTGTGGCCCCCAGCAAAAAATCATGAACCTTATTGGAGTGAGAAGATTTTAAGTGCATCGGCTGTGAATGGTTTACCCAAACTATGTGCCTATATTTCATGTGTAGTGCACTTAGGCAGTACCAATCCACTATTTATTACACAGTTAGTGCATGATTTGGCTAATAGTGCAAACCAAACCATGCAAAAAGACTTTTTAATGAAATTAAATTAATATAATTAAAATAAATTAAAATAAATTAAAATATAATAAACCCCATCCATTTATAAGTCGTGTGATACCCCCCTCCTCTCCACCATGGCTACGTTACCCTCCCTCTGCCGATCTCTCATACCGCACCGCCAAGTTGTGATTCCTCCTAGATTCTCTATCACCACCATGAGGTAAGAACCCCATCTCCCTTATCATCTCTTTATTGTATTATTTTCCCATTCCCTATCACTCAGTTTCATTAGGATGAATCTTAGGTAAAGTGTTAACTAATTATTTTTTTCAGACATTTATAGGGTGTCTAGTGGGACTCTCAGGTCATCTTCTTGCATGTTTTGGTATCCTCCTACGAAGGAGAAGCACTTTGGGTCATTTTGGTTCACCCACCATCAATTTCGTGAAATGTTTCCTCCATTATTAAATATTAATCAATTTCTAATTATGGTTTTGCTATTTATTATTTTTAGTTTATTTTTCGATCGTGTGATTTTGTTTTTGTTGGGATGGGTTCGAGCTGCCATCATTGAAGGCCCATACATGTTTGAATAGGACGACATGTACCTTTATAATTCCACCAATTATATATATTTACCCATGGAAGGATGAAAATATATAATGGGGGGATATGTGTGATTATATGGGTATATGAAAATGCATACATGTGTAAGAAAAAATGGGTATATTCACTTATAAGTTTATATATAAGGACACCCTTGTGAAAACATGGCCATTAAAATATGTGCATAGGGGCTTGGTGTCCTTGTACATAAGATAAGGTGAATATGTTTGAAAGTGGTAAATGGTAGGTTTGTGTTTCCATCGTTAAAAGAAGTAAAGCTTGATTTTTATGTAGGATCCATTTCAATTTTCCCTTTAAATTTAAGAATGTATTAATTTCATTCTTCCTCACATTCCATGGGTATTAATTAGTACGATATGATTTTTTAGAAAAAATGATTTTTAAAAATAATTATGTATGACACTTGATGTTTTTTTAGTTATACTAAATTATGTATTTTATAAAAAATATCATGTTTTTATAATAAAACCCCTCGGATGAGGTGTGATGTCATCATAATTATAAAGGGGTATTTAGTTTTTTGTTTCATCGTGGATTTATGGCATGAGATTTCACCTACATGTTTTTATTGTTGTTATCATGGGAATAGGATATTTATATATTATGAAATGGAGTTTCTATCATTCTATATAAATGTTAAATAAACCAAGGAACATCTTATGTTATTTGCACAACCTTTTATTGGAAGTACCCATGTACATAAATGGCTTTTTCCAATGAAACCACGTAAGTGCTCATTGATCTTTATGAATTGATTTGTTTTTATTTAGAAAATTAAATGCAATTGATCGCTTGGGTGTGATTAAGAATAATTTATTCCCTATCCTTAATTAATTAACAAGTTTTAAATTGAATGAACCCAAGGGATTGTAAATTCTCAGCCTTTATTTTTTCATTATAAAATTCTTTATATGAATTTTAATGACTTAAATATAATTGAACATGTATAATAACATGCATAAGAGAATATTCCTTATGTATTATATTTTAAATGATTATTAAGTTATTATGTATAAGGGGTATATAAATGATATGGATGGTAGGTAATTTCCCCTACTAGTTATAATTTTAATAAACCTTTATAGAGGATATGTATGATGGTAAGGGGTAGTGACCATGGAATATAATCACACTCTCCTACATCAGGTGTTGAGAATTACATCTTGCAACGGTCATACTATATTGAATTTGGGATTTACGTAGCACATTTCATGATTAGACTATTTCCATGATGTCACTATTGTCAACCCAAGTGTTGTTTCAAGGTTCCTCTCACACTATTGGGATATAGGGAATGTACCCAATTGCATGAGCTTATAGGCCTGGTAGACTGGTAATGTATGTCTGAGTTATACCCTGATCCTTCTAGAAACTATTATACCAGGTATATGGATACTTACATATGCATGTAAATGGTTCATATAGGTGGATAAAATATATATAATTATACTATATATATTACTAATATATATATATGGTATCTAATCATAAATTCTATCTGATAGTGAGGTAGAACATGTAGAGTCGGTGAGGTGTCTAATTGGATCGTAAGACGACCTGTGTTATTATTTCAGAACTATTTATTATTATATATTTCCTACAGACTTCTTAATTTATATTTAATGAAATGGATTGGGTTTAAAAACATGGGTGACAGCCTACTGAGATTTTATCTCACACCCTACCCATGTACTATCAGTACACACGTAGACTTTATGTCTGTAGGTATTGATAAATGGAAGCAAAAATCTTCCAATGTTTGATTCACATTGGTCAGATGGATTTGGGGAAGAGGACCAAGATGGTGCACAAGATTCTCATCGAGTGAGTCATTGTATAGTTTTCTTTTACTTCATTTGTATTTCTATTTTTAATTCTTATTTCTTGTATTTTTATCTTCAAATATCATACTTACATTCTTATAAATTCACATTTTCTACTTTTATTTAGATAATATATTATTATTCCACTACTTGGTATTTAGTTTATCATAGCTTCCTTTTTTCCTGTTGTTTATTTCCTGATACACCACTGTTCTATACTGACGTGAATTTATAGTCTCCCCACTATACCATATTTACACCCTTTCTACTAGTCAGCATCCTCTGGCATATGGGGAGGCATGCTTGAGGCCATGTGACCCAATGGTCCGGCTACCGTATTAGTGGTCTGTAGGGCCAAGATATTGCAATTATAACTAAATTTAAAAAGGTAT
Source organism: Viscum album (assembly GCA_963277665.1). Classification (NCBI taxonomy): domain Eukaryota; kingdom Viridiplantae; phylum Streptophyta; class Magnoliopsida; order Santalales; family Viscaceae; genus Viscum; species Viscum album. The sequence continues at coordinate 326,532,549 of OY728127.1, forward strand.
TAATGAATAGTTGGTAATTTCTAATTATTTAATGGAAATGAATAATTATGATAAAATTTTGATGCTTGAGTGATTCTATTAGTTCTAGTTTCTTTGACAATAGTGGTGGAATCCAGGTGTCTTGTTGGATGAACACTATAGTTGAGTCTAAGAATAAGTAGTTTACCTTATTTAGCTGTGTGATATTCTATTAATTAAAATATCTCACATCATATGATCTACCACTTGAGTTGGGTAGGTATCCAAAACATATTTTTTATTTAGGGTGTTTCTTACAACATCCAGGTTGGTGAGAAATCAAATGAAAATATTCTCCCTATTCCACAATCTCCCTTCACATGCAGCATGAGGTGTAATAATATATGATCTACAGTGGATTAATGTATCAGGTACATGCATACAAAAATTATTATGGATATCCATTTGACCATACATTTGTCCGATTATTGGAGTGACCTGATGTGATAACACATACCTGTATTCTAGCTATAGTGATTGTGGTTACAATAGGTGTACCTAAATGTCCTGTGATATCTTGAGGTGTAATCCATGGTACATGGGATGAGACAAAATTTAGACTTGTTACTTGGTATTGGATATGATGATATGTGGTTGATACATGTGTGCACAAGCTAAATGATTAGATGTGGATGAGATTTGTGTATACAAAGTGATGAACGAATTATCGAAGGGATTGTATAACATAAAATATTTGACTGGGGCATGAGAGAAAAAATAGCGAGGAAGTGGATGTGAGGTAACTTTCATCAATATATTATTTTAATATATTTATTTATATTTCTTTGTGTTTAATTGTGAGTTGACCTTGGTGAGGATGAGATATAGTTTTATCCACCAAGGTAATGAGTGGGATTCTTTTATTTAATCACTATGTGGTAGTATTCTCTGTTTACTTTTTCATGCTAGATTTTAGGGAGGATTATATTATGTAAACCACTATTTTCACTATATAATATTTTTCCACATCCATAAGATATGATTGGTGATACAGATAGTTGTTACTATCTCATGGATTTTATGATTTTTTTGGTGTTTTGTAGTCAGTTCCTAGGTTTAATTTTTTATATTTACAATTGTTTTTTCTTGTATGAAATCTCATTCATGTATTGGGATCACTTATTTATTTATGATTTTGAGTAGATTTGTTAATTTATTCATATATATTATCTTTAAATTTATAAAATAAGGATAATTACTCTCATATTATGTGTTACATATCGTAAATGCTAGTCCCTAACCCATGGTCTATTTATGGTGGGATTCTAGGATCACTTCTACTCTTCACTACTATTCATGGAGGGATACCGATGGGTGGGTGGGGTGGGGGGTTCATTATAGAGTTTTATAAAAGATAATGGTTGAGATATAAAATGATGTTTGGAGATAGTCACTATGGATGATTTCATGGTTTGGAAGGCCAAAAATATTACTTGTGTTAGTACATGACATAATTAAGGGGTAATTTTTGAGGTATAGGACTTACGGAACCCATTGATCTGATATATAATCCATATGTCTACTAAAAATGATATGTTAAGTGATTATTCTTGCAGGATAGAGACCTAGATAAGGATCATGTATCATTATTTTTTGTTTTTATGATTAAATTGGGTTGAAAAGTGTAATTAGTGTGGATTGGGTTTAATTAATATTAAATGTTCCATATAATGGGTTTAGGAGTCTGTAACTATTTACAATTGTGTAGGTGTGGCTCTAGGTCTATGTACTTATCATGTTCATAATAAATATGTTCAAAAATATTTTACAGTAAACCGCTATAGATTAAAAAATTCGAATATGACATTTGGAGGAAGATTCTATATGATGGACTACAAAGACACAAGCATCAAAGTGCATGCATGGTTTGAGCTATGAAAGCCCAATAGTATTTCATTATTGAGTATATGAAATTAATTTCATAAAATAGTTCATAAATACATGTTTAAAATTTAAAAAAAAAGGTTGATTTCCAATATTAATAGAAGAAAAATATTATTACACATTCACATCTATTTTACAATGCTCTGGGTAAACTATTTTTAAAAATAAAAAAACTCCAAATTAATATGATAATTTAAATCCCATGAAAATAAATTAATCTTTACTTTAAAATATATTTCTAAATTCTCTTTTTAACCAGAAATAGAACCCACAATTGAAGTTGAAAATAAATTTAAAAATTGAAAAAGGTGGGCATACAATTTTTTATCATCACGACCACACTAATTTATCTATTTCAAAACACTTCAAAACAATTTTCTAAAATAAATTCAGTTTTAAGTAGAAAAATATGTTATGGTTCCACAAGTGGAATAAAAAAAAGTAAACAACAATAAGTAATGGTTCTTCAAGTTCATGAACAGTACAATGAGATATAAAAAATGTGTGAAGAAAAAATACGCAAGATCATATCACTGTATCAAAGGAATAAATTTAATTGGATACTCTCTAGGTCCTTACAAGAGATGATATAAGCATTTATATTTGGAATCAACTACCATTAGTAAGTTGTCCACCAAATAGTATGGACACCCTAATTGTAATCATTATGGTTCTTCCCTTGGATAGAGATAAATTTAAACCATGACACTAGTCATAGCCCAATCTAATATATTATGATATTGTTCAATGATATACTCCCAAACCACTCTCATTTGAAGGAATTACATTGTCCATACATCACTATAATATAGGTAACTAGTTAGTTTACATTATATAGTATAATGACACAAATCATATCTATCACTTAGATACGAAGGGTTCCCATGTAAAATATAAAAGTGGAGGTAGGAAATCAAACTTACACATAACCATAAAATAAATTAATAATTAAAAACAATCATAATAAATGGAATCTATAGAGACCCGAAGCTTAACATACAAAGAAATTACATTACTTTTGTGAAATACTTAGTACATAACAAAAACACACACACAAGGACCGTAATAGTTTAGTGTCTTTGGAAACTCGGAATATAATCTTCTAATCGTGGTGAAAGATCTTCAACATCTCCCATAAAGATCTATTTTTTTAAACCTAAATCGTTTCTTTATGTCCTGGGGAAAAGAAAACAAAAAAGGGTGAGCTCAAATGCTCAGTAAGGGTAAACAAAATAAATTTCAATCACATCATATTCATAAGAACATATCTTTTGGAAATCTTAACCTGCAAAAGAGATCATAATTTCATAACATGGTATAAATCATAGTAGTGAAATTTAATCCCTATAATCATAACTTAAAACATGAACCTTTGTGGCATACACACATAATCATATATAATCATTTCTTATTAGTCAAGACTCATTTACAAGGCTATCTTAGTGGACAAAGTCCATTTCTGAACCGAGTTCACTCCTCGTTTCAGTCCTGTTTCACTGAACCGACATAACCTACTGTTCCAGCCATGTCTATCTCATGAGATATAAAATCTTTACCCAATGCATTGGAGGGAGATATAGGTCCCACCCATCTCATAATGATACCATTCTTATGTGTGCCACAAAATCATAAACCATACATCATAGCATAACCCATGTAATAATAATGGGATTCTTAAACATTGTGACATCGTAAAACAATTCATATAAGATAAAGGAATTCATAAAAAATAATTCCATCACAACATAATAAAATCAATGTAATAATAGGGATAGAAATAGAACCCTATATTATCTTAGATGGAAAATAATTTTGATAAAACACTTGAACTCCATTCTTGAGGAAAATATCATTTCTACTTCAGAATCATTTTCCTTTCTTAACATGTCATACAATTTTACACTAAAAGAAGTTGATTAAAAATAAACTTGAAAACGTTTAAAGTAAGCTTATTAGAAATAATGTTTTAAAAATCCATTCATGCCATATAAGTTAAAAAAAACATTCTTCTCGTACTTTTGTTAGAAAAGTCAAAAAGTACCTCGTACGAAAAATGACAAAAGATTCCTTTCATATCTTTTAATAAAAACTCACCAAAGGGTAAAATTTGATATAAACTATTGTAGAAGGATATAAATATTACATATTGGGAAAAAATGGATGTGGATGATAAAATAATCCCTAGTAAATACCAAAGTATAAACAATCTAGGATAAAAATGAGATTGTGATATTTCCCTTACCTTATGTCCGATATGCTTTGTACGTATCCGAACCTCCTGTTTTTGACGCGCCTTTTCTTAACCTCCACTTAAAGAACTAAGGATGGTATTTGAAGAATACCAGGACCTCTAGGATGATACTAGGGAAGTGGAGAAGAGATTTTGTCAGGGGTTGGACGAGCTTGAATGCTCAAATTGGTGTGAGGAGGAGAGGGAGGAGGTGCCCTTTTATAAGGGAGGAGAGGGGCACCTTAGGAAAATCTCAAATTATTATTTTATATTAAGGTCAAATTCGGTTTATAATGGTTAAAAAGGGTCTTATTTCGATGATAAAGTGGGTATGGGTAGAAATCCTCTCATCCAATAGGATTTTGACAAGTTTAGGTTATTATTTTAACCTTATCAATTAGATTTAACTCTAAGTTAAATACTTTAACTTTTACCGTGTCTTTTTGTTTTCTTACACTATATGGTTAATAAACATACTATATCAAGACAAAATAACCCCAAGTTGTTTATTATTAATATATATAACCTTATCTAAGTCATTTGGCCGAACCTTATATTTTTAAGAATAAAATAACAACTAATAATATAATATTTGTTTTAAAAACTAATTTATGTCAATTTTGACACTATTTGGTACATGATTTTTATAAAATTCATAACATAATTTTAAGTTCTAATAAAGTTACTTATATCAACAATAACATGTCATATTAACCTAGAAAATTAGTTTAAGTCATAAAAATTCTCAAATTACTTTTATTTGGGCATTTATAACATCAATTATGTTAATATTTTCTTAAAAAGGTAATTAATGCATCATCGTTGTGTCATAAATAAATTAAATTATTTAATGTCTAAAAATTAAAAATAAAATAACATTATGTATGAAATTATCTTATCTTTCTAATGAATATTTATAGTCGAATTTATATTATGTATAACCCTATATTAAAAATGATTTACTTATTAAACATTGATTTTAACTATTTTAACCCTTCTTTAAATAAATTAATAATAAATGTCCTAATCTAATCCAAGTGGACTTAAATGGTCATATTTTATTCCTAAGGTTGTTTTTGGTCGAATTACACTTATCCAATAGAATTAGGACATGTTTTAGGGTAATAATAATATCATTTTTACCCTTAATTACCCTATTTACTTTTAACCGTGGTAAAAAAAGTCAAAAGTTACTATTCACCAAAAATTATTTTCATCTCATTGAACCAAATTTTAGTCCTTGATATTAACTGCATTTCTCTTATTTTTTAAATTCCACTCACAGAAGCGGTAAAATTAAGTTTTATGAAAAATTCAGTTTTTTTAACTACCACTTAGTGGTTTCACTATTCATCAAAAAATGAACGTTTCCAGAAAAATACAAAAAATTAGGCCTAAGCTATATTTGATATTATGAATTCAAAAATGACGTCTATTTTACCAAATTCAAAACATATCAGTTAAATTAATTAATTTAAAAATTAATTCCCGTCCTCAAAACAAATAGCATTTTTTTAAGAGATAATAACTATCAAAAGATTGACACTTGTTTATGTCTGGTTTAAATGTGAAATTACATCCAATGACCAAAATTGTATTAAATTGTAAAAATCTATTCTAAATATACTTTAAAACCACTCAAATTAATAATTTATCACTATTAATTATTTCTATTAAAAAAGTTGTTTTTAATTAAAATTTAGTAATTTTCACTATTCATCAGAATATGAAAGTTATCCGAAAAGTACCAAAATTTCACCCTAAGCTAATTTTAATATTCCAAATCCAAAAATGAAGTCCATTTTGAAAAATAAAATTTACAAAATTTCAAAAAGTGGTTATTACTATTCATAATGGCTAGTTTTTAATAATATTTTAATAGCATATCGTTGTTTGGTGAAACTCGGTATTGCGTACTACACACGCTATCGAGGAAGGTCGTGATTGCGTGTAATGCAAGGCAAGTCAAGGATGCATGTTGTGAAAGCTCCTTTTGGTGTAGCGTACAACACAAGACATCAAATTAAAAAGAATATTTTTCATAAAATCTCGGGGTGTTACATTCTACCCCCCTTAAAATGAATTTCGCCCTCGAAATTCGTCGGGGTTATAAATGGTTTACTACTCGAAAGTTTGTTTAATAGAAACCCACATAGTAAAAAGGAATACCAAAATATGGCTTTAAAAACTAAAGTATGAAATGTAACGGTTACCCAAATTAACTCATCACTGGGTTTCCACGTAGGGGAACATAGGTGAAAATATGGATATGGAAGAAAAATCTAACCATCAAGTTCTGATGGAGAGTGGTAGAGAACATGGCTATGAAAAAGCCAACAATCTCAAAGACATAAATTTGTGATGATCTAAGGTACCATTTGATTCATCGGATATAAGAGCACTAGGACAACATTCTTGGTTTTCAAAATCATTTCCCTAAAGTTGAAGAATTTGAATTAGAATAAATACTTACTTTATTTTGGTACAATCTCACTGTTGTTCGTACTTTAAACAATTTACACTTCATCTCGTAAATAAATGAAGTTGAATTTGTTATTCATGAAGTGTTAATTGATCATGTTATAGAATGATGGGTCATTCCATCTGTTTCAAACAAAAGGTTAGCAAAAGTTATAAGTCCATCTTATGGTTAGATTAATCGTATATGGTTCGAAAAATGAACTTATACTTCATATATCATACCGCTTAATAAAATAAAACTAGTTTCTACTAACCATGGACTTCCTGTAGGCCAGTGGTAGGCGATAAAGGCCAGTCGCGCTTCAGTTGTGGGTTCGATTCCCACAGCCTTGTCTGACGCGATGGGCTGTCGCCCGTCCTGTAGGTTGTCCTTTTTCTAAAGATATATTACTATAACATCCCATAAATAATATCAAAGAAAGTTCTATCCTTAAACAATACTAACTTATGTCCCACATAATCCATTCCAATCTTTAGGCTTATCTAAAATACTTCAGTCCATGATCATAGTATAAAGAAAACGATTACTTGAAATGTCATCAACCAAGCATGTGAATACCATCATTTATCCCCCATATATCTTGTTGGTCACATTCCAATCATGTGAATACCTTAATCATGAATTCTCTTGAAAAATGAATACCCAATAAACATTAGTGAAAACATGAATGCTGTCAAAAGTTAACACATTCCACATACCAAAATCCTCAAAATCCTATATACTCAAACCATGATATAACTTAGTCCTTATATCAATTATGAGCTCATGAATACTATCAAACATATTCTATTCTATTTATCCCTTCATTATGTACATATCATCTGCTTTCCAATAATATTTCAATCACTTTTCATGGTTACCGATGTCATATTCTTATAGAAAACCACAATGGACCAATACATAGATATTCCAATATACCATAAAAGTACCTCAATAACATTATTCTTGAATACCAATACATAAACACTTCAAACCATCATCTTCAATGATTGTCCTGTAATAAGTCCTTACTTAATTAGTAGTAACTTTTTAGGCTAGGGCATTGAGTTGGGTAATGCCCATGTTCTCCACAAATAAGACATTGAACTCCATAACAGTCTGTCACTCTATGTCCCTTTTATCCACACAGATAACATCTGTCCCTCCATTTGAGGTATTACTCAAGGTTCTTCTTCCCTTCTTTAGAAATCTCAATCTTTCTTTCTTTATGCTCCTCAACATGCGAACATGCATAAAAGTCTATCTTCCTCTTATTTGATGAATTAGGCATACCACTAAATTTCACCTTGTTAATCATATATCGCGATGAATGATTTGGCATAATCACAATATCTTTATCTCTAGGAATTACGCAATTTTGTTGCTCATAGTCACCAATTTTTCCATTGGATTCAATTCTAACTGAATTCTTTCTGGTTCCCTCCATTGACTAAAACACAAAAAGAATTCTGTGAGAGGCAAAAATCATACAAGGAAAATAACATAATCAAGTGGGAGTATCCTCAATATCTAACATCTTAGGTTAAATTCTATGATCATTACCGTAGTTATAGGACTATAACCTATACTTATACTTAACCTTAGGGACATCCCTAGACATACCTTAGAAATATCTCTAGGGATCTCACTAAAGTTCTCGCATCCTAGTTTCCAAAGGTTGACTAAACCTTTCCTCTGATACCAACTGTAGAGACCCGAAGCTTAACGTACATAGACATTACATTACTTTTGTGGAATACTTAGTACATAACAAAAACACACACACAAGGACCGTAATAGTTTAGTGTCTTTGGAAACTCGGAATATAATCTTCTAATCGTGGCGAAAGATCTTCAACATCTCCCATAAAGATCTTATTCTTTTTTAAACCTAAATCCTTTATTTATGTCCTGGGGAAAAGAAAACATAAAAGGGTGAGCTCAAATGCTCAGTAAGGGTAAACAAAAGAAATATCAATCACATCATATTTATAAGAACATATCTTTTTGAAATCTTAACCTGCAAAAGAGATCATAATTTCATAACATGGGATAAATCATAGTAGTGAAATGTAATCCCAATAATCATAACTTAAAACATGAAACTTTGTGGCATACACACATAATCATAGAGAATCATTTCTTATTAGTCAAGACTCATTTCCAAGACTATCTTAGTGGACAAAGTCCATTTCTGAACTGAGTTCACTCCTCGTTTCAGTCCTGTTTCACTGAACCGGTATAACCTACCGTTCCAGCCATGCTTATCTCATGAGATATAAAATCATTACCCAATGAATTGGAGGGATATATACGTCCCACCCATCTCATAATGATTCCATTATTATGTGTGCCACAAAATCATAAACCATACATCATAGCATAACCCATGTAATAAAAATGGGATTCTTAAACATTGTGACATCGTAAAACAATTCATATAAGATAAAGGAATTCATAAAAAATAATTCCATCACAACATAATCAAATAAATGTAATAATAGGGATAGAAACAGAACCCTATATTATCTTAGATGGAAAATAATTTTGATAAAACACTTGAACTCCATTCTTGAGGAAAATATCCTTTCTACTTCAGAAACATTTTCCTTTCTTAACATGTCATACAATTTTAAACTAAAAGAAGTTGACAAAAAAAAACTTGAAAACTTGTAAAGTATGTTTCTTGGAAATAATGTTTCAAAAATCCATTCATGCCGTATAAGTTAAAAAAAACATTCTTCTCTTACTTTTGTCAGAAAAGTCAAAAAGTACCTCGTACGAAAAATGACAAAAGATTCCTTTCATATCTTTTACTAAAAACTCACCAAAGGGTAAAATTTGATATAAACTATTGTAGAAGGATATAAATATTAAATATTGGGGAAACATGGATATGGATGATAAAATACACCCCAGTAAATACCAAAGTATAAACAATCTTGTATAAAAACGAGATTGTGATATTTCCCTTACCTTATGTATGATATGATTTATACGTATCCGAACCTCCTCTTTTTGACGCGCCTTTTCTTAACCTCCACTTAAAGAACTAAGGATGGTCTTTGAAGAAGACCAGTACATCTAGGATGATTCTAGGGAAGTGGAGAAGAGATTTTGGTAGGGTTTGTCCGAGCTTGAATGCTCAAATTGGTGTGAGGAGGAGAGGGAGGAGGTGCCCTTTTACAAGGGAGGAGAGGGGCACCTTACGAAAATCTCAAACTATTATTTTATATTAAGGTCAAATTCGGTTTATAATGGTTCCAAAGGGTCTTATTTCGAAGCTAAAGTGGGGATGGGTAGAAATCCTCTCATCCAATAGGATTTAGACAAGTTTATGTTATTATTTTAACCTTATCAATTAGATTTAACTCTAAGTTAAATAATTTAACTTTTACGGTGTCTTTTTGTTTTCTTACACTATATGGTTAATAAACTTACTATATCAAGACAAACGAACCCCAAGTTGATTATTATTAACATATATATCCTTATATAAGTCATTTGACCGAACCACAGATTTTTAGGAATAAAATAACAATTAATAATATAATATTTGTTTTAAAAATAAATTTATGTCAATTTTGACACTATTTGGTACATGATTTTTATGAAATTAATAACAGAATGATATGTTCGAATAAAGTTACTTATATTAACAATAACATGTAATATTAACCTATAAAATTAGTGTAAGTCATAAAAAGTCTCAAATTACATTTATTTTGGCATTTATAACATCAATTTTGTTAATATTTTCTTAAAAAGGTAATTACTGCATCATCGTTGTGTCATAAATAAATTAAATTATATAATGTCTAAAAATTACAAATAAAATATCATTATGTAGGAAATCTTTTTTATATTTCTAATGAATATTTATAGTCGAATTTATCTTATTTATAACCCTATATTAAAAATGATTTACTTATTAAACATTGATTTTAACTATTTTAACCCTTCTTTAAATAAATTAATAATAAATGTCCTAATCTAATACAAGTGGGCTTAAATGGTCATATTTTATTCATAAGGTTTTTTTGGTCGAATTACACTTATCCAATAGAATTATCACATGTGTTAGGGTAACAATAATATCATTTTTACCCTTAATTACCCTATTTACTTTTAACCGTGGTAAAAAAAGTCAAAAGTTACAATTCACCAAAAATTATTTTCATCTCATTGAACCAGATTTTAGTCCTTGATATTAACCGTTAATCTCGGATTTTCGAAATTCCATTCACAGAAGAGGTAAAATTAAGTTTTATGAAAAATTCAGTTTTTTAACTACCACTTAGTGGTTTCACTATTCATCAAAAAATGAACGTTTCCAGAAAAATACAAAAAATTAGGCCTAAGCTATATTTGATATTATGAATTCAAAAATGACGTCTATTTTACCAAATTCAAAACATATCAGTTACATTAATTAATTTAAAAATTAATTCTCGTCGTCAAAACAAATAGCGTGTTTTTAAGAGATAATAACTATCAAAAGATTGACACTTGTTTATGTCTGGTTTAAATGTGAAATTACATCCAATGAACAACATTGTATTAAATTGTAAAAATATATTCTAAATATACTTTAAAACCACTCAAATTAATAATTTATCACTATTAATTATTTCTATTAAAAAAGTTGTTTTTAATTAAAATTTAGTAATTTTCACTATTCATCAGAATATGAAAGTTATCCGAAAAGTACCAAAATTTCACCCTAAGATAATTTTAATATTCCGAATCCAAAAATGAAGTCCATTTTGAAAAATAAAATTTACAAAATTTCAAAAAGTGGTTATTACTATTTATAACGGCTAGTTTTTAATAATATTTTAATAGCATATCATTGTTTGGTGAAACTCGGTATTGCATACTACACACGCTATCGAGGAAGGTCGCGATTGTGTGTAATGAAAGGCAAGTCAAGGATGTGTGTTGTACAAGCTCCTTTTGGTTTAGTGTACAACACAAGACATGAAATTAAAAAGAATATTTTTCATAAAATCTCGGGGTGTTACAGAATCTCACTTTAAAACAAATCTCAATAAAGATACCCTTTAACATTATGCAACCACAAAATAAAAGGAAAAACATCAATGGATGCACAATTAGGTTTTACAATAATTAAATAAAATACTTTTTTAGAATTTTATCTGAGAATTTGAGTACAACAAGGAAAAATATTTAATAAAAATTCACTATGAAACAAATCATAAATTAATACCTTTTAAACACTAATTTACTCCCTTAAGAGTCATATTAATTCCAAAACACAATTTTTTTTAAACAACCATTTAAAAAAGGGATAATTATTTTATAAATAAAAGTCGTACTAAAACACTTAATTTTTCATCTAAATTATTTCAAAGATACTTATAGAAATTTTAAAAAACACTTGAATTATAAAAACATTATAGTTCAAAAAAAATTAAAAACTCATTAAAATACTCTATGAAACATTAAGAAAATATTTAAAATAATTTATAAACCCATTATGTGTTCAAATATAAGCATAAATTTATAGGATAATATTTCAGAAAATATAAAGAACAACAGTACATGTTAAATAATAGAATTTTATAAAAACTCCTACCTATTTTGAGAAGAAACAAATCCTTTTCTATGGAGAAAGCGCAACCACATAATTAGATTACTTAAACTAACCCAATAATAAAATATAATGAAGTATAAACCTATACAAAACCCTATTTCTTACCAAAAAATGGTTATGGTGTTAGGTAGAAAAAAAAAGGGGAAATATAGAAAAGAACATAGGAAATGAAGATTAAAAGGACTTATCTTATAAAAATATTGAAATCAAGGAAAAGGATGTCAAAAATCCAATGAGATTAAGGGGAAATAATATAGGGGTATTCCCTTAACTAATATGAATTAGGGGGATGAGAAAAGGAGGACAAATTAGTTAAAACCAAATGTGGATAATATTGAAAAAATAAACAAATATCAAAACATTGTGTAGGAGAATCATTATGGGACTTACCTATAATGACACAACATGCCTCTTATGTAGAACCATACACTCACTACTCAAGGTTTCATCATATCACACCCCTACTCTTCATGGTGTTAACAACTAATGGTCATCCCTTCATAATGTGAAACCTAGCCATGATTCATTCCTAAGAAACAAAACCACTACCTAACTCAAGTATTGGAATGAACTCCCTTATAGTAATTATACTCTTCTCATGCTCAAAAATTCAGAATGGAAAAACCACCAATCATTGTTTGACCGATCTATTGTGGAATTACCTCTGATAGTAAAGAACATTAAGTCACCTAACATACTCATCATAATGTAAACAATATATGTCACATCATCACCCTTTACAAATATAACTATAGATCCATAAAAATACCAAAAAATAACATCCAAATACTATAAATATATTGAAAAATTTAAAAAATCTATAATTAAATAACATAGTATACAAATGTTACAATGGGGAACTCCTATATCATCTTGTACTCTATGAAATGTGTATACTTTGTACTATGACCCATATTTTATCATTCCACTTAAATTTCATAGGAATTTTGATAAAAAGTTCCATTGTTATATTATCACACCACCATATTGGTATATTAATAGGACATATGACAAATTTTATATGTTTTCTCTCATTATTTACTTTTTGGAATACTAATCATCTTGAAAAATTGCAAAACATTTCACACTTCATGATATCACACCTAAAATGTTATCTTAAATCCCTATGCATTTGGTTTTAACATGATTTATAGTGAAATTCGAGCTATGATCTTCATTTATATGTTCCCTATTTCCCTCAAGAATAGACGATATACATTGTCACTTTCCAAACATCAAATCCCCATATTCATAGATCAAGTACTTAAGTGTCCCTTATTCAATGAATTTAATATTATTTTATATATATTTTTAATAATTTATAGTTATATTTATTTTATTTTCTAAATATGGTTGAGAAATCACTTTTAATTTGAATTATTTTCAATCTTCCAAAAGTATTTCCATGTCTAGAATTATTTTATCCATGAACAATGTGTCCTCATCTGTCCTCATGATGTATGAAACACCATTATACTTCACACTCAATGCGTATTAAACATGTTTTCATTCCTAGTATAGTAATGTATTACACAATCAGAATACTTGAGTAGTTCAGACAATCTCATTTTTCTTTAATTGATATCTTTTTTTGTAATTATATAATTTAGACTCTTATGATCGGTATATATCTCACATGTTTGAACATAAAAATAGTACCACCATATCTTGAATGAAAATATTCTTGCTACAAATTTCATGATCCTGAGTTAGAAAATATTGTATTGGGTTATTAATTTTCGAGATGAATAAGAAAAAACTCTATCATTTTCACCAGGAGACAAAATAATCATTCATTGATATCTAATTATATATTACAAATACCTACATTCCATAAGTTAAAGTTAATAAAATTTCATTGATTAATCACTTTATTACTTCCTCAAATATTTATCCACATTCCTTTCATCACACTAATTTGAACCATTTACAAGTTAACTTATTTAACAGATTATCTAACCAGATAAAATTTTAAAAAAATCACCGATAGTGACATGTTTTGAAAAGGAAGCTACATATATCATTTATATTGGTGTAGGATATTACTTTACAACCCATTTAATTAAAGTTAGAAAAATTATTCCATCACTTGATATAATATATCCATTATAATAAAAATTTTGATATAAAATTTCACACCTACTAATTTGTAATATGAATACATTACTCAGAGAGTCTCAATAAAAATTCATTAATAGTTTTAATGTTATTACTTTATATCAAAGTATATTAATATATAATCCATAAATTCCTAAAAAAATCTAAATATATTCAGTGAATAATCTATTCATCAAATCTATAAACATAGAGAGTGAATTTTTTGATCTAAAAGGCATTATTGTAAACTTCTAGTTCTTATACTATATAATGAAATATTTCATTAGTTTATCATCCTCCTTGAAATATAATTAAATTTAATTGGAATGGCTATCAGTCATTAACAATTAATAAGTCTATTTAATTTAATCAATTTGGTTACACAAATGAGTTAGAGGGATCTTAATCTTAATATTAATATAATTTATTTCCCTATAATCAATGCACATCCTCATAGACACATACTTATTATTCCCAAATAAGATAGGTTAACCTTGACATGAATCCCCAGGGTGTATGAATCCTTTATCATAGACCCTTTTAGTAGTTTATTTATGTCCACCAATTACACTAGATATATTCCATAGGGATGATTATATATGGGTTTCCATCAGGGAAAATTTTAATGGATATTTTCACTTCACACCCCTTAAGAAATACATCAATATCATCTTTTATAATAAAGATACACCCTTTATTCTTAATATATCCTTATTATTTGTTGATTTATCTACTATAATAATTTCATTATGATGATACACATGGGGTGATTCCAGAAAGAACTCAGATAAGTAAATTTTTCCTAAAAACGAGTTTCTTTTCCAATAAAAAAAATTTTAATTAAAATTTTTAGGTGGAAATTCTTATATTACAACTTTAGAGCCAATACATCCTAATAATCATTTCAATGTAAATCATCGGTCCAACACCTAGGTTTGATAATAATGCATATATGTTAATTTAATGGATACATCCTAATTTATTTTCATAACAGTAAAATTTATAATAGGTTTTTGAATTAAAACTTCTACCATAATGTATTAAGGGAAAATCCTTATACATATTTGTGCATTTCCACTATTTATAATATTTCCATTTAGAACAATTTATAAATAATGACATATACTTAATTAGAAAACAAATAAAATTATGAATTAAGAATTACAATATATAGTTACTCTACATTTATTATGAGCAAAAGTTTATTGTTTTATCTATTATAAAAGAATTTCTATAATTTAGAAACAGTTTTTTATACGGTTTAATTATCCAACTATATTATTTGAATTTCTTTCATAAGTTTTCTACTAGAATTATTCTGATTCCATCTATAACAACCCTCACTCTAGTAATCCATATATTATAATTATTTTTTTACATTGGTATAAAATACATTATATCATAAAACATAGGATCGAATAGTTTATGATTCTTAGAAGACTATATAAACAAATAAAAATTAAAGTATATTGTAAATTTAATATAAATTTTGATTATATATAAAAATTTATTATTTCTACCAAATTATCGAAAATCCACAATTAGTGATATTCAGGATAACCAGGGATAAAGGGAAGGAACAAAAATGGTGAAAGCTCAACTATATAGTAAGGTATTACATACATTGGAAAATTTCATTAATAAATAAGGAAGATATAATATAATAAGAATAAATAATTAAATAATGAATTATAATTGATAACATAATCATAATATATCCATAATATAATATAGCTTGGATAATAACAATTGATCTTGCAACATCCTAATAATTTATAATGTAAATATCTTTAAATGAAATGTTTTCAATAACAATTGGTATATATAATTTCAAGTATAAAATGAATTGTGTTATACTATTAAATTATTATAATTCAAAAATAACTATCCAAAACTAGTTATTGGTTTGAAAATTATAAATTGGAATAATGATATTATGAAATATATATACAATTATTTCCATAATAAAATTAATTACCAATCATACATTGATTATTGATTTTTTGGAAATAAATATATAATATTTTGATTGAAAAAGAGATATTTTTCATAATATTATTTTTATGTGTAAATTGTGTTGTGTTATTAATAGAAAAAATTAATCAATATGTAAAAATGATTGTAAGGAAATAAGTTGATATGTCCAATTTAATGAATTATCATTTATTTAATTATGGTTATCAAACAAGTATAAAAAATGGTTCACATTCTATTTATTGTGTGGGAATAATAAATAATTTATGCCACAATTGAAATATTTATTTGAAAAATGGATATGATTTTTAAATCATATTTTTCATAATATAATTAGTATGATTTTTGGTATTTTTTAGAAATATTGATTTTTTAGTGAATATTAACTAATATAGTTTTTTAGAAAACTGTTATTTCATTTTATTTCATCAATTAAACTAAAGTTCAATATTTTTTTCACCCTTGATTTAATGAAAAGTTATATCTATTTTTTTGGATATAATAAAAAAATTACATTGGAATCAACATTATATTTCATTTTGGAATAATTCAATTTTTATTCTTAAAAACAAAATTTTATAAATTCTTTTTTTTCATTATGTTTTGGGTAATCATATTAAAATTTATTTATATTAATTATACAAATTGAAAGTTTAAAAATGGAGTCCGTAGTTTTTAACCCTGTGTTTTAAATTTTGTAACAAGTTCAATTATATTCGTTTTGGTTATTATTAATATTATCCATAGTAAAAATGGATTTCCATTTCAAAAGGATAAAAGAATTAATTAAGGTTAAAAATAAGTTAATTGTCACAAAATATTATCTCCATTTTTATGTTATTAGATGATTTACACCCTAATGAATTTATTTTATAATTTTAATTGATTTTTTGACATTTTTTATTGATTATGACATTAATATTATCTTCTGTAAAGGATAATTACAAAATATTACTCTCTTTCATTTAATAACACTATTATATTGAACTAGTGATAAAAAAGGAGATATCAATAGTTTTAAATTCTTATTTTTTAAAAATATAAGAAAATTCTGATATAGTCTTTTTCATTTTTTTAGTGATGTTATAATTACCGTAAACTCTTATGTAACACCATTGAAATGCTTATTGTAGAAGCAAAAAAAAAATCAAGGTAAATGAATTTAAAACAGTACATTTAATATATTTTGAATGTATTATTGTATTATAATAATTTCATATGTAATTATAAATTATAATAAATGGTATATGTGTTTATACGTTATTCCCATTACCTTCTTTATTTCTTTGATGTCAAATTAAATGGATAGTTCCAAACATTAATTTAATGATATTTTATGATAAACAATATTTTATTAAAATTTGAAAATATTCATAAAATATAAAATGGGACAAGTGGGATGGAAAATAGTTTAAAATTTTTCCAACGTACCATTTGTGAGTGAATTTACACCTTATAAGTAAATGAATAACCTATAATTAGTGAAAAACGTGTTCCCACAATTATGGTTAAAAATTGTTAATGAGGGGGTCAAAACCAAATCATAAAGATTGAAATGAAACATTAAGATGTATAAATTTTATTGATTAATGTTATTTAAAACATATAGTATCATAAATTTTAATTTATTTCCATTTGGGTCCACTGGAAATGATTATGATATAGAGTATATTTTATTGTTACTAATATTTACTATTGTGCTAGTATCCTTACTTATGAAAGGTCACCACATCTCCTCTCTTCCTAAAACATTTTTTTCACTGTATCTCAGCCAATCCAAGCATAAATATCTCCCTAAACACTTCATCATGTCCCATAGTTTATAGTATCACCAATATACTTACCTAAGAAATCTTAAGTCGTAGGCTAACAATGTTTTTCCAAAGAAGAGGTATTACTCTTAACAATGTTCTTTTATATTATTTATTTATCTAACTATTTCAATTATATCCTAACCAAGATGATATAATACAATTATTTTCTTGAATATACTAAAATATTATTATGATTATGGAATAACCCTTTATCATCTTTTTTTCCATCCTATGGTAAATTAAAACCATGTTGAAGAGTATGTATGTACTTCTACCTCCATAAAGCATTGTGTCTCATTTTTATTCACCATATTACAAAGATATATTTTATTATGGAATTAAAATTTATATATTATATTAATAAAATTATTATAATTCTTTAAATATAATAAGGTACTTACCTTCTTATTCTTACACCCACTATGTAATGATAATGTTTCTTGTGTGTATGTGTGGAATGCCACCTCTACGAAGTGATGTGAATCATTTGTCATGTCTAATTTAATGGATGATTCTAAGATTTTACTTAAATTAAACAATTAAAATTATGCCCTTATTAAAATTATGATGATATTGGGAAAATTAACCCTTTTAACTTTGTGAACCAACAAATTATTTTCTATATTTTGTACCAAATATCCTAAAAAAATCCTCAAAACATCCTCAAAATGTCCACCAGGACCTTATTCTATTTAGTAACTATATAAATCATGGAAAAAAATTAAATAAAAGAGATTATTATAAGTGAAAAACATGAAAAGGTTTTTATTAAATTAAATAATTAATATATATTTATCATATAGAAGTTAAAGAACATACATGGCTTGTCAAGATATGAAGTTATATATTTCTCTTCACAATTTCCATTCATTGAGAATTATGCATTTTCTTCCAGATGTTTTCCTTTTGTGGAATACAAAATAAAATCTGGATTCAATTTATCATTTATTTACTAAATTTAAATCATTTTTTATATCTATTTCATGTTCTCTACTTCAATTTTATTTGGATGTAAAGGTTACAAAAAGTGGAAATATATTTTCATTTAAAATATTACTTTAAATGATTCAAATTATTTCTTAAATATATTCATTCCAATAAATGTTATAAAATATTTTCTTCATAATTCCTAAAATCTATTTTAATGTTATTTTCAAATAAATTTGTGTTTCTTTATTTTTAATTAAAAAATATCCTTTTTAACATTTTATGTATTTGGTCACATTTGAATCTTTGTATGGAAGCTAAAACGAATGGTTTTTAATGTGTACAACAATAATTAAATTTACCTCCAATATATTCTTTATTATTTATAAATAATTCTCTACATGTTTTAATGGTTTCCCAAATTAAATTGAATTCCAATTATCTTGCTGAATATTTCAATTTAATGTTTTTTAAATAAAAATGGTTATTTGCTGATATTTTTATAATAAAACATACTCTTCTTTATTTATGGGATAAAATGAGTTTTCATGTGTATCATGATGAAAAAATTACAATTTTAATTTTTTTGTTTATGATATAGTACTTTATAATTATAGATGATGTAGGGTTAGGCCGATATAGCTCATGATGATGGATGAGACCGATATGGCTCATGATAATGTGTGAGACTGATATATCTCTCTCAAGAATTGGGTATTTATATAGTGTTAAAAGGTGTAAATAGGGAAAGATAAACCAGTAGTTTAATCCTATATAAATAAGTACCATTGATTTGTTTTCACACAATTTAAAAACAACTGATCACTGGTTATGAATATGATTCTCCCATAAACCTATTTTTGGTCTTACTAATGTATTTAATTTAAATAATTTTATTTAATATGGAATGAAATGAATATAACTTTTTAATGAATGAGGACTATTTTTCAAAGAAATGTTTTTGATGATTTATTCATATTTGTCCTCTGATTTTTAATGGGTTTCAAATGTTTTATTTGAGAAATTTTTTATTTTCTCATTTCTATATGGTTTAGTTATGTGCTAAAAGTTTTATTATAAAAGGTTAAATATTATAATGGGTTTTCAGGATTTCCACTCAACTTATGGAATTATTTTGTTTATAAATCCCATAATACAATTTTTTATTCATCCCACATTTTCAAATATTTTTCTTAGGGATTATGTATGAGAAAGAACTATAGAAAGGAGTATATTTCCACTTTGGTGACTCATCATTAAATATGAAAAGTGTTTCATATTAAATATAATATTATATTTAATAATCCAATTTTATAGGAAAAAATGGACACTATGTTTCTGTGTTCCCTATATAATGTAATGTTTTTTCTAATTCTCTAAAACACTAAACATAAAAGGTACTAGAAAATTAAGAAAGATATACCCTTATTATAAATAATATAATTAGGGTTTACATACGTTATGAGGTTTTATAGTTGGTTTCAAAGGATTTTTTTTTTCAGATAACTGTTGAGGTTATAATAATTAAGATGAGAAAATTTTAGTATTTTTAGATACCATTATAGGGTAAATTTTTTGATGTTTATCATATATTGTATTTGAAGATACCCTTTTGAGGTTTTATGTGATAAAAATTTAAAATGATTAAGGGTATTTTGGGAGAATTTTATGGTCATAAAACCCTTGAATCTTGTATATTATTTAACGAAAAGGTTATTTTAAGAGGAATGATTTTATATTTTGCGGACATAAGATGAAAGATTTTGATAAACTATAGGTTTAATACAATCCTTGATTTTGAGGTAAATATGGTAAATATGTATAAAGGGTTATTAAATTTTGGGAAAATATATTTTATTGTATTGTTAACCATGGTATTGAAAAGTGATTTGGTGACTATGTGATTAATTTTATTTCAGTTGAATCTCACATTTTTGGGAACATTATATGATAATGGTATATAGAAACACTTTTGGCTAAGATAATATTTTATTTTAGGGATAAAAGGTTTAGTTAATTTTTTTTTGGAAATATATATGATTTTATTTTGGATTTATAGGAATTTGGGTTTATTTTGAAAGGATTAATATATTTTAGATATTATATTACTAGGATATATATATTTTTGGTAATATGACTTTTTGAGTGAGTAATGTTGATTTTAGATTAATTATCGGTTGATATTAGAATAATATGTGATCAAATATTTTTTATTTTTGGGTTTTAAATTTTTTTATGCATATTTTGAAGATAACTAATGTTATTTATTTATGGTATGTTTAAAGTTTAAATTTTAGTGTCATTTTTGAGGTTTTTTAGATTAATGCAGTATTTATTTTTATGGGATATTATATTAACTTATTCTAAACATTTTTGTTTTTTAATGAGTATAAACAAGAGGATAAACTTATCAACCTTTTATATATATTTTAATCCATTTAATGTTTATTTTAGTACTCTGTGAAGAAAAATTCATCATCAACATTCGTATCACGGAGTAAGATATTTTTTAAAAGTGGGGAAACATCATGAAGCACAACCAAATGATGAAATTATTTTTATGAAATAGAAATAAATAAAGTAACTATATTTTGTCATATTATATATATTAATAATAAAACAATTCCTCAACTATATGGGAATAATATGAAATGATAAATGTTATCATTTTTGTTTCATTTCTATTGAATTAATGACATTGTTTATCTCTTACTAATTTACAGTTTTGTGGTAATTACATTTATCATAATCAGATTATTTTACACTCTATATTGTTCATTTAACATTATATTTCTCTTCCATGTACATGTTTTCACATCTCACCAATGTTATCCTTACTTGGGAACCTGATTATGTGTTATTTTAAGTGACAATCCTTTTAAAATTTCCTAGTTTTAAATTGGATGTTTTTATCCCTTTTTACAAAGTGGGGTTTTTGAACAATATATATATTTTAAAAAATATAAAAAATGATTCCATTTCATGAGCCTATGTTTTATATTTGACTCAAAATTTAATTTAGAGCATCCATATATATTTTTCAAGGCTCCTTTATTGGAGTTTTTTTCGAAAATAAGGATGTTTAAAGTCATATTTTACCTATTAAAATGGACTTTGAAAATGAATTTATTTCTATAATTCATAATCAATTTCTTATTTAGATCAATATTAATTTGTGAGAAATAAATTTCTTTATGGGTGGTTGAATGTATAAACATTATATTTTTTATTATATAATTATTTTAGTAAATCTTTTTCAGTAGATTCAAGTATATTAAACTCTGATCTTAAAAAGAACTGTGATAACTATTAAAATATTTTGATTCAAATATAACAATAATATTATAGATATTTTTTGGTGGGATTGAATTGGAATAGTCAAATAATGAAATATATATAGTATTTTTTTCCTAAAAAATACATAATTAATAAGAAATTAATTTTAATTTGGTTGAAAATTAAGATAAAATCTTTTGAAGGAAAAACAATTATTTTTTATAAAAAAAATTTATATGGGAAAATTATTTTTATATTAACTTATTAAATAAATCACCATTTATAAATTATTACAAGTAAATAAGTTTATTATATTTCCATTTTATTATTTTTATTATAAAATTAATGAGAATAAAGGGATTTTATGATTCAAAAATACATATCCTTCAAAAATTAGATTGGTTGCATTTTGTGAATGAATATTAAATGTAATTTCTCTAATTTTACGAGTTTTTTTTTCAAAATGGAGAAATTTTTTGAAATATTCATTTCATAATTGTATTAGGATTAATTTTTGATATTTCTCTAAAAAGAAATGTTTTCACTAAATAGTGAGAAATGGATATTTTTACAATACTTTCATTCATTTTGAGTAAATAAAGTAATTTAAAAGTCTCATCACCTTTGGTATATCGTTTTTGAGAAACATAAGTTCCATTTTATTAATTATTATAAAAATAATTCCATATGAGTCAAAAATATATTCTTCTTTGGTAAAAATTTATTTTCAGGAATAAAAATTCAATTTTTTAATTACTATATGTTATTGAATTTTGAGAACATATATTAAAAGTAATTTCTACGAAATATAAAAAATATAATATTTAAAAATAGATTACATATTTTTAATTAGTATTTTCATATCTACTAATGAGGTTAATTTAATTTTTTTTTCATTAAAAATAGTAACTGTGGTAAATATGTCTCACCATGTTAAAAAGAAAAAATGGGTTAATTAAGGGTAAAACTTTTATAAAAGGTCACAATTTATTTTCTTAATTATTATTGAATAATTTTATTAAAACAATTATCATATTATTTTAGAATTTTATTATTTATGTGATGTTTTCATTTAATTACAATGATTATAGTATTTTAATTTGTAGATAATTAAAATATACCACTATATTTTTTTTAATACCTCCAAAACCATAAATTATGTTTAAAAAACAGTTATGAGTGGGTTTAAATAAAAAATTTTAAATTTAATTCATTATTCTAATGATATTAATTTATTTTTTATCTCATTGATGATATAAATATAATGAACACCTATGCAATACCAATACAATGTCTATGAAAATAGTACAAAAAACAAGATAAATGATTTTAAAACAATTAGAATAATTTTTTTGATGAAAATTTTCATTCTAAGAATTTAATTCATAGTAATAAATTATAATTAATGGTATATAATTTTATATTATATTTAAATTCTAGTATTTCTATTATTAAATTGAAATTAAATGATTAGTCCTAAAATTTACTTTAAGGATATTTTATGATGAAAAATATTTTTATAAATGATTTAAAAATAAAAAAATATTGGGAGAAGAAATTTTGGGATAACAATGGTTGAAAATTTCACCCATATACCATTTTTTTAAAAAGTTACACCGGATTAGTAAATTTATAAACCATAAAAGTGAGAAATTTCTTTCCATGGTTATGGATAAAAAGGGCTACGGATGGGTTTAACTAAAATATAATGTTTAAAATGAATCTAAAATATATATAAATATTATTATTTGAAGATATTTCACCTTATAATATTTTAAATTTTAAATAACATCCATTTGTTTCAATTTAACATGACTATGATATTTAATATATTTTAATGTTCTTAATATTTATAATTATGCCACTCCTACATCATATAAAAGGAACCACACATCCTCTCTTAGTCACACCTTTTTAACTTATAATATCAAAAAATAATTTAATAACTATCTCAAAATAAAACCTCTAAATGTACTAGATGGTCTATTATAACAAAAAAACCGACCAGATAATTATTAAGTTGTATTCCAAGGGAGGTTTTCCAAAGAAATAGTACAACTCTAAATATAGTACTTTCATTTTATTTATTCTTATAAGTATTTAAATTATTTCATAAACATACTTATATAATAACATAATTATATTTTATGTAATTAAATTTTATTATTAAGATGTGATAACTCATTATCATCTTTTTTTTAGTCTTATATGAAATGAAAACATCGCTCGTTCGTATGTGTGTACTACCTCCTCCATAAAGCAATGTGTTTCATTTTCAACACCACATGAAAAG
Organism: Viscum album; assembly: GCA_963277665.1. Lineage (NCBI taxonomy): Eukaryota > Viridiplantae > Streptophyta > Magnoliopsida > Santalales > Viscaceae > Viscum > Viscum album. Next base: position 326,557,139 of record OY728127.1, read on the forward strand.
GATAGTTGTTATAATTTATTTAATAAATATATATTATATTCATTATATAATTATAAATTTGGAAACATAAGATATTAATTACTTTCATAAACATTGATCTGTAAAAATAGATAATGACACTCATGCACACATGTGGAGTACCACCACCAAGAAGTGATACATTTGGGTTTTGATATAAGAATTACATGGATGATTACTAAATTGATTTTAATGTATTAAAATTATAAATATTTAATGATTAATATTCTTAATATGATGTGGCAATGACCCCATTGACCCATTTCATCATACCGAATTCATTTTTGGCATTGTGAATAGCAAACCATCAAAACGTTCGACATGAATTTATTCAATTTAGTAACTATATATGAAAAGATATTAAATGAAATAAATGATTTTATTATAATTTAATTATCCTAAATTTTTTTCTTATGTAAATAAATAATATTCTTTTAGTATATAGGAGTTATATAATATATATTTTAGTTTAGGAGATGAGGTACAAGATTTTTTTGTCTCAATTTCCTTTTGTTGAGACATATGAAAATTTAATGAAATGTTTTCATTTTGTGGGGTATAAATTATTATATATATATTTATTTTATAATAAATTTATAGAAATTAATTTATTTTACAAATATAGTTTTTTTTCTCTCCTTCAATTTAATTTTTATTAAAATATTGGATAAAATGGTAAGGGATTTTACCTTAAAACATTGTTTTGAACATTTTAAATTATTTCTCCTCTATATTAATGTTCCTATATTTTTTTAAGTATTTTCTTATTTATTATTAAAATAATGTTCAAGTTTATTTTAAAATACATTTTAATTTATTTTAAAAGGATTAGAAATTAATATTTTTAATGTTTTTAATATGGGTCACTTTTGACCTTTTTTTACAATATTTCGAAAATAATGTTTTTCTTAAAATATATGACATAATAAGAGTTTCCTATAATAATTTAATTAAATATTTATAAATCAAAATCTTCATATTTTATTGGATTTACAATTTTAATTAAATTCCCAATATTTTGGTTAATTTTTCTTTTTAATTTTTTTAAAAAGAAAAGGGACATTTCTACACTTTTTTATATGAAAATGTAATGTTATTTTATTTTGGGTTCAAGTGTTTTTTCAATGGTTTTATGATTTTAAGGTGAAATATAATATTTTTATTCAATATACAGTACTTGAGTATTATTGATGATCATAGGTGAGCCTGAAATAGATAATGAAAATGGGTGAGCTTGATATAGCTCTCCAATGCATTGAGTAATGATGTTGTATTTGATGTTGAAAAATGATAGAGATAACAAGGCAGGTTTCTCCAATATACATAATTGAAATTCATTTATTCTGATACAACTCAAAAATTAGTGAACATGGTATATGAAAAATATTCAACAAGATAATGACATTTATTCTTGTTTAAGGTTTTTATGGGAATATTTTGATTTGATATGGTAAAGAAAGTTTCAATACATTTTTTAAATGGTTTGTTTTTAAAATAAATTCTTTCATTTGTATTTCAGGGTTTTCCTATTAATTTTAATGGGTCTCAAATGTTTTATTTGAGTAAATATTTATTTTAACATGTATATTTGTTTTATTTATGTCCAAAAAATTTTATTATAAAAAAGGTAAACATTAACATGGGTTTTAAGGTTTTTTACTAGAATAACATAGTTAATTTTCTTCTTATCCATTACTAATATTTGTTTTTTTCATACTATAATTTTTTTAATGAATAATGACTTTAAATTTAATAATCCTGTTTTATTAAAAGAAGAATATTGTGTTTTATTGTTTCCAGTTTAATGTAATTTTTTCCTAATTATTTAAAAATATAAATAGAAAAGATTATAGATATGTAAAAATGTGAAATATTTTTTATAAATAACGTAATTATTAGTTTAGTAAGGAATGAGTTTTTATAGTTGGTATAAGGGGAAATGATAATATTAATATCGATGTTAGGGTCATTTAAATTTAGATATTTATAATGTTTTAGATACCATTAAGGTTTAACAAGACTCTGGAAGATCATTATTTTAATGGTATAGATATACTTTTTAGGTTTTACATGGATGTAGCTTAGGATGAGTTGGGATATTTTAGTAGAGTATTGTAATAATAAAAACCTATATTTTTTATGTGTTTTAGTGAAAATGTTATATTAAGAGTAATTATTTTATAGTTTATGGATATTAGTTGAATGGAATTTATAACCTCTAGGTTTAATATAATCAGGATTTTTAAGGTAAATATGGTTAATTGGGATAAGGGGTTATAACATTTGGGGAAAATATAATTTATCTTATATATTGATAACCATATGGGGTTGAAAATTGATTGATGGAAAATCAAATTAATGTTATTTTTAAATAAGTTCTTATTTTTTGGAACATTATATGATTAAGGTAAATGAAAATTATTTTGGCAAAAATGGGATTTATTTGAGGAAAAAATTATGAATTTATTTTTTGAAAATATATATGATTTTATTTTGAATTGATGAAGATTTAGGTTATTTATATAAATGATTATAATATTTTATAGATTATATAATTTGAGAATAATTATATTTTTTAGTTGACTTTATAAATGACTATATTTTTTTGGAGATTAACATTATGTTGTTCTTAGAATAATATGCAATAAAATATTTTTTATTTTTGGGATTTTGAATTTTCTAAATAATATTTAAAATAGATTTAATGTTATTTATTTATAGAATGTTTACAGTCAAACACTAACTTTTATTTTTGAGGATATGGAGAATAATACAGTATTTCATTTTTGTAAATATTATCATATCTCATGATAAATGTTTTTATTTTTTAATAGATATAAAATGGGGAAATAATATATAATCCCTTTATGGATATTTTTATCCATTATGAGTTATTTTTACTACTTTAGGCATGAGAAATTCACATTGAATATTAATTTAATGGTGTAATAGATTATATATAACTAGAAAACCTTCTCTAAAAATTACTAAAGGACAAATTTATTCTTATAAATTAAAAATAAATCATATAAGTTTCCCTATATTGGCAATTTAATATTACCTAAACTATAATACATGGATATTACACGAAAAATAATATCCTTTTACCTTTTTTTCTGATGAATTGACGGTTTTCATTATCTCTTACTTATTTATGTTTTTTTTGTGTTTAACTTTTTTAATTATCATGTTTTCAATTATTCCTTTGAATTTTTTTTTCACTTCTATGTCAAAGTTATAATGTCCCAAATATTTTATCCTTATTTTGGAGCCTTATTTTGTGTTATCCTAGGTGACCTTCCTATTTAAATTTTCCTATTGTTAAAAAAAGTTATATTTTTTTATTTTTTTAAAAGGTTTTCATTTCACGATCATATGTTTTATCTTTCACTTCATAGTTCATTTTATGACCCTTATAACTATTTAATGTTTCCCTTTATGGGATTTATTTTTTAAATTATGATGTTGAAATTCCTCTTTGACCCATGAAAATGGATTTTGATTTTTTTTAACTTATGCACATCAAAATCCCTTAGTTTCTAATAAAAAGGTAAACTTGTTCGGAAACTAATTTCTTAAGTAGAGTATAATATAAAAACTTGAAAATTTAGAATTTATATTTCATTAAATGAATTTTTGGATGGATTGTGATATATGAAATACTGATCTTAAAATGAGTTATGATATATGATTAAAATAAAAATATTTAAATATATCCATTATGGACTAGCTATATATTTGGTGGGTATGAATAGTAATAAAAATATTGTAATATATATATATATATATAATATTTTAAATAATTAATTAATTAATCACTCATTCATTCAATATTAATTGTTTTTGAAATGAAAATAAAATCTTTTGTAGGTAAAAGTGATAATATAAACAAAACTGTTTTTATGTTTCTAATGTATTTTAATCAGAATAGAATAAATTAATCCCTATTTATAAATGATTATTAATCAATATATAAATTATATATGTGAATTAAATAATTTAAAATAATTTAATCAGTTTTATTAGACAAGTAACGAGAATAAAGTCATTTTATGCTTCAAAAATTCATTTCCATAAAAAATGGGTTTTAATGATTATTTACTTGGAATTAGAATTAATTTATGATAATTTTAGAAATTGTATTATAAAAATTTTATATAAATATTTAAATAATCTTTTTATAATATTCATATGATTTTTTTTATTTTTATGAACAGATTTATTTTTCAGTACATAATAAAAAATGTTAATATTTTCAAAACTACAATTTCTTCACATAAAAAAATAATTTAAAATTCTCATTATCCTTGGTATTTATTTTTATAGAAACATAAGATCATTTTTAATAATAATATTATAAATAATACCAAAATACTCAATATTATATATTTTTTGGTATATGTTTATTTTTGTGGGTAAAAACACAGTTCTAAAGAACTGTTTTCTTTATATTTTATACACATACATTAAATGAAATTTCAACCAATTATAAAAATTGAATCATAAAAAAAGGATTCCAAACTTTTAATTAAGATGTTAAAATTTATTGATGAGTTCAATTTAATTTCTTGGTCATTATGTATAGTAACCATGCTAATTATTTATAAACACAAGAAACGGATAAAAATGTTAATTAGGGTTAAAAATAACAAATAAGGTAACAAAATATTATCTAAATTATTCTATTATGAGATTATTTAAACCCATATCACCTATTTTTATAAATACAAATATTTATGTTACATCTTCATTTAATTACGACCTTTATATTATTTTATGTAAAAGATAATTAATAAATGTCACTCATGTTTTTCATTTTTCTTATATGATGAAGATTTCATAAAATTATTCTATAAAAGATTTTAAATTTTTATATTGAAAATTAATACATTAGTTTTTTATATTAGTTTTTTTTAATTTGTAGGAATGATATTCTTACCTTTAATTCTTATCTAACACTCATAAAATTCTTGTGAAAGCAGTAGGAAAGGAAAGAAAAATAATTTAATAATAATAATAATATTTTTTAAATAAATTTTGGTGTTCCATGAATTTAATAAATTATTATAAATTACAATTAACATTAAATATGATTATATAATATTTTAATTTCTTTATTTACTTCTTTGATGTCTAATTTAAATAATTTTCCAAAAAAATACACTAATGATATTTTTTGATAAATTTAATTTTATTAAATTATTTAAAATTATAAAAAAAATTAATGTTTATTTTTTAGATGATAAATTATCAAAAACCACATTTATGGGAATTTTTTTATCCAATATACAAATTATAAGTTAATTTATAACCCTTAAAGTGCTGAAAATATTTTACCGTGGTTAAGGTTAAAAAGGGTAACCTGGTAGTAAAAAAAGATAAATTTTAAAATAGAAGTTCAAAAATTATAAATTTTATTATATGAAGGAATGTCATCCATATCATTTCTTACTTCATAAATTATTTATATCTAGTTCAATTTTACTTAACTATGTTATTTATTATTTTTTTAAAACTATTGATATTTATATTTTATCCACTCCCCTCACTTATAAAATGCCAAAAAATATCCCAATTACTCATAAACTTTTAGTGGTATATATCATCCAAGACCTTCATAAATATCTCACCAATATCCCTCATCATGTATTAGAGTTTATAATCTCACCAAAATAAAAACATCATAATTATTATGGTGAAATCTATGGGAGGTTTTCTAATAAATAGGTATAACCATTAACTGATTTCTTTAATTTTATTTCATCTTTTACTTCCTTAAAATATATACTAAACATGACAATATAATAAAATAATTATATTTTATAAACATAAATTTTATTATTTTTATGTAACCACAATTTAACATATTTATCTATCCTATGGTAAATTAAAACATCACTCTTACGTACGTGTGGACTTACACACCTATGAACTGATGTGTTTTGTTTTTCATCCGCACCTCATAAGGATAGTTATTACAATGGATTTAATAAATACAAATTATGTTAATTAAATAATTTTGATTCTGAAATATAATATATTTATTACATTCTTACCCTTCTAGTAGGTGAAAAAATGATAACATTTCTCATGCATACATGTTGAATACAACCAACATAATGTGATGTGCTTCATTTAACAAGTCATCCATTAATGGATGAACCTAAAATTGTATTAAATTTGTAAACATGTTTTTTAATTCATGAATAGTATTATGGATATTATGGTAATAAATGATATTAGAAATATTATGATAATTTAATAAACCTAAAAATTGATTATAAAAAATGTAATAAATTAATATTATCTTGTTATATAGTAGTTAAATAAAATACATGGAAAGTTGGGATATGAGGTTAGATATTTCAGATCTCAAATCCCTATAGTTGATACTTATACCGTTTTCTTGATATTTTATATTTATGTGGCGTAAAAAAATTTATTAATATATTTTAACATTAATTTTGTATAATTAAATTGGTTTAAAAATCTATTTCTTGTTATCCCCTTTATTGTTCTTTTTATGTAAATGTTCCAAAAATATAATTGATTTTCCTTTAAAACATTGTTTTAAATGATTCTAATCTTTCTTTACCATATACATTTCCCAAAATTTTTTATAAAATAATTATATTTTGGATTAAATGGTTTTTAAATTTAATTTTAAACTATATTAGAATTTCATAATAAATTTTTTTAAAAATAATCTGGTTATTTATTTTCTATACACGTCACTTTTGACTCTTTTTATGAAAGTGATAAAATATTTTTTTTTGAAAAATACGGAATGAGAGTAATTAAACAATATCTTGTAATTTATTCAAAATAAATAATAATATTCATAATTTGAATTAAATTTTCTTTTTTGGGTAATTTTATCCTTTTAAATTACATTCATATAAAAAGGGACATTTCTCCGTGTTTTATGGAAGAATGGAAAGTTATTTCCTACTTAGTTAAAAATAATATTTTCAATGGTTTTATGATGGGAAAGTGAAATATTAATTTTTTTCCAGGATACAGTACTTTAGAAATATATATAATGATGGGGGATCCCTATATTTCTTAGGATGAATGGTGATCCTAATATCTCTCTCAAATTAATTGGATAATGAGGTATCTTTAAAAGGCAGAAAATGAGAGAGACATTTTGGTAGGTTACTCCTATGAAATTAACTAAGAATAATTTAATCTAACATGGGTAAAGAATGAGTGATAATGGGTAATGAATGTGATGATCCAAGATACCTATTTTTATGGTTGATGAATATTTTTATTTTAATATGTTGATTTCCTATGCTGGGGAATGTTAATGATCCTTTAAAGGTGAAATGTCTGTTTTTAAAAGAAATGTTTTCAAGCTTCGGTCATGGGTTTCTTATACTATATATTTATTTTAAAAATATATATTTCATAAAACATTATATTTTCTCATGTTAAGTTTTTATTGATGTTCACAATGTTTTATTATAAAAAACATTAACATTATAAAGAGTTTTTATATTTTATATTGGATCAAAGAGATTCCATTATTTTTATATCCATTACTATGATTTGTTTTACTCATACAACATTTTAAAATGTTTTTAATAGGTTTTTAATGATATGTATGAACTATATCAAGAAATATATTTCCACTTTGGTGACTTGTATTAAAAGATAATAAAGTTTTTTGAATGAAAGTGGATTTTAAATTTTATGATCCTATTTTGTGGAAAATGCTGGACAATGGGTTTGGGTGTTCCCTATGCAATGTAATGTTTTCTCAAATTATTTATGATATAAATTGAAAAGTTAATCAAAATTAATGAAACTTTATACTTTGTTATAATTCATTAAATTTTGGTTTTTAAGTAATGAGGCATTATAGATCTCATAGTGATGAAATGAATAATGTTGGAAAATACAACTAAACCATCAAGTCTATAAACAATAAATCATATATAAATGGGTGTGTATGCACTAAATATTGTATTATGAGACTTAATAATTCATCAGGGGTCTATATAAATTTGGACACCACCCTTTATTAGGTAATTCTAATACCCGAATCATATGAAGAGAATGGAAAAAATGTGAATCAAAATGTTCCTTAAGTAACTTCATACATAATCCTAAAAATCTAATTAATAACTATCCGTATAGAAATAATGATACATATAATATCAATATTTATCAATTTAATTGAATAATATGGATATCTATTTGAATATCAAACATTAAAATTAGAAACTATAGGATATTCATAATATAATAAAAAGTACCATTATTAATGGAATGATAATGATGTAATAGTATATGGTACTTCCATTTTATAAAGACATTAATATAAAATATTCCTTGAATAAAATAGTTTGGAATTCATGTAGAATAAAATACTGATTGAAAAATCTCCACTAAATATTAGTATTATGCATTATATATATTTGATATGCATTAGAGAAACACAATTTATTTAAAGAGATAATTAGAGGTAGGAATGCGTCGAAAACAATTGTGAACTTGTAAACAAAAATAATTTTAATACACTTATTACCTGATAAGGGTTCCATAATGTAAATTTAAATCATATTTCATTAAACAAATCTAACATATTAAAAATAATACATCCATAATATCTTAAATGCATTGAATAAATGGGGGTTTGGAAAAAAGTGTTTATGGAAACAAGAATTATTGTGCATAATAATGGATTATGGAGTTTGTATAATGAGAGGGGGAAAATTATTTCATAAAAAATATAACAATTTATTTATAAAAATTCTTAAAAAACCATTGGATATAGAAATTATAATGAATTAAAAATGATTATAAATGTGAATTTAAGAATGAATTTTTGGAACCCTTGACATGAAAAGTTGATTCTTAAAACATGATAAAAAAACACACTATAACCTTTGGAAATACATAGAGGGAATATTTAGTGGAATCATTAACGGATAACCATTATAAATATTTTGGAGTAAAGGGGATGTGAGTATTTTTAGGTATTTATAGAAAATAAGGGAGAATTGTTTATATGTTTTTAGACATAGACTATGGAAATCTAGGTTGTGTAATATACATGTATTTTATCTTACCCTGGGGTTTCAACAATGGTTTTTGATAATTATGACATGTGTTTTTAAATTTATTCATTTGAGAACCAAAACATATTTCTTTATATTACCTTTTCCAAATATAATGATTTTATTCAAAAATAAAATTTTAAAGCCGTAATTTCCATTATAGAATTTGGAAAGTCCATTATAAATTTCAAAATTGATTATAATACTTTAAAGAAAATTGTTTTCAAAAATTAACATATTTTAATCTATAATTGAGCTAAATGTTTTATTATATAACATTTTTACATCATAATGAAATCATAATAATTACTATATATTCATACTATATTTTTAAATTTACCTAAAAATTCAATCATCCTAAAAATTATAAAAAATTCACCATTGGATAATTTCAATTAAATGATTCCGTATTTAAAGTCTTTTATATGAGAATAATTTACTATCTATGATAAATTTTATTATTTAATAAAACCCTTATTGTATTACAAGATCAAGCATTTTTATGCGATAAACATAAAAATATATATTGTTTATTTATTGGAAGATAAATTTATGTAATTATATTATTATTCATTAATCAATATAAAAATTAATTAAAATTAAATATATTATTACATTGTGGTTTTATGTATTTTATTTTAGGACTTGTATGTGCAACAATTACATTACTATTATAATAGTCATATGGAAGTTATTTCTCCAATGGCCACCTTACCCTTCCAACAACTATCTTACCCTTCCAATAGTCATATTGCCCCTGATATGTACACATCATTCTATAATCAGAAGGAATTTATATATTTATTTTAGTTCATATTTCCTCGGTATTCAATTCTTTATTATTTTCATTACAAAACAATTTTATCTTATACAGTTTTTATTCTTTTTAGTGTATAATTTTCCAGAGTTCAAGATTATGGAACTTCCATGTACTGTTATGTGTTTAATTATAATATTTGTGGTAATTATAGTGAATTTAATTTCCTACTATTTTCTATTGTACTATGATGATGTAATCAATGTTATTTTGTTATGCAATGGACATTATAATAAGGTTATTTTTAATAATCAAATATGGGTTTTATAAATAAGATGTAAAGAAAAATTGTTTGCAAATTTTATTGTGATTACAGAGGAAACTAGATATTTACATTCTTAAAAAGTGTTGAGATAATAAATAAAAATAATTTAATATATATTATAATTTATTATTAGTTTTATAACTAGTTTAAATGAAACATAACTCATTAAAAACATATGATAAAAGTTTTAATTAAAGATAATATTATTAACAATATTATAATATAATCACAGACTTAAATTCAAAATATACCTAATTTATTATTATATGGATGATGGTAACAAAAACTATATTAGAAACACGTAATATAATTTTTTAAGGTTTTTGTTCTATTAATTAAATATTATGATATTATTATACATTCATATGGGTAATGTACAAAGTAGTTATGTATTAAATTTAATCTCACTACTAAAAATGAGATCCATAAAACCTGATGATTTATTAACACATCTTTTCCCAATAAAATATAAATTATATGAATCCCACTATAGCATCCTGTTATTCTTTTGACAGGTACGTTTCAAACATTTTTATGGTTTTTATTTTTCATTGACTGGGTCGGGCCAAGAAGGAAATGTGAGGATGCCTATAATGTAGAAGTTAGATATTTTTTAGAATTGTTGGCATGAATTATAGAACTATTCTACATCTTGCTGGAGATTTCAACTCTGTGTAATATTGTTACATGATGTGTAAATATTAAATGAAAATAAATCCTATTTTTATTAAAAGGTGATAGGTTTTTTTTGGGGATTATGGGTCTTGAAAATTACACATCATGTAACAGTGTTTCACATTTTGTAATGTCCCAATGATTGTTTTTAAAAATACTACCCAACTATTTTCTAGTGGTTATTCTAGAATTCTTTACTCTCAACCTAGAGCCACCCCCAGGAAATTTTTGGAGCTTCCAACCCCTATAGACATTTTCATTTGATGATGGATCATTGTGGATATCACAATGTTTTTTTCAGGAGAATATTTGTTCATGCATTTTCGTCGCTTTATATATTCCTTCCATAGAGTTTAATAAATCACCTTGAGTTTTATGGATCTAAAAACAAAATTTTTTAATATCATTTCATGGTTGAGTTCCTATATCTTACTTTTCTTCATTCTTATTAGTGGCTTTTGTTGTGGGTGTTGTGTTTCCGTAAGGAAGTTAGGTGGTTCTGTATTTGGATTCCAATATAATTACCCTTAAATATCTTCATTTAAATTCATTTTCATTTAAAGTGAAATTTATTAAATTGAATAATGTACATTCAATGGTTTTATTAAAAGCCCAATTTTTATGAATTGGAGTTTTGGTTTGTTTTGACATGAAATTGGAAATCCCCCAATTACATGGAATTGCAGCGTGTTTATGGGAAATTAAGAAATATAAATTTTCTAATTTAAATTAAATATTTGATGGAAAGAGATTTAATAAAATTTTTAGGTTTAATTGAGGAAATGTCTTTATGGAAAATTGTGAAAAACCCAATTCCAGGGAATTAGGGTTTTCTGATGAAATTTATTGGAATTATTTCAAAATTGAATTGTTGAACTTAATTGTGTAATGGACTTTGAAATTTTATGAATTGTTTTCCAATCTTGGTTTATTAAAAATGGATTAAAAATTTATTTTATGGAAGTAAAGCGGTTTCATCATTTTTTAAAGGCATGTTTGAGATTAAAATCACTTATGGGGAAAATTGAAATTTTGTAATGGAGTATGTTATTCAATTGTATTTAAGAAGTCTTGAAATAAATTTCCCATCATTATGCGTACAAGAGAACATGAAAGAATTATATAGATAGTGAGTTACTTTGGGTGGAACATTATAGTTTAATAATTTCTTAAACAATCATATTTGAAAATCACATTACTAGGATGATGGTGATGAGTCCCCTTTGATATAGGCCCAAATGGGTTTTTGTACATACTTTCCATTTCTTAGTATTGTGACCCTATAGCATGGAACTATCATACCTATTTAGAACATGATCATGTTTCTCGGTAGTTTGTATTTCAAATGTATGTATTCCATTATTGTAATTTATTTTACATTCCTTGAGAATTTATATAAAATTTTATATGTAAATGTGTTCATTTAATAGATTTTGTGAAATTTCCATTTTTATAAAACACCATTTTTAAAGGAAAATTCCATCATTTGAAATTTTAAGAACAAATTGATAATGTATTTACATATTTTAAAATAAAAAGAATAATATAATTCTATATGATTTTATGAATGCGAAACCTTTTTATTTGAAAATTAAAAGAACATTCTTTCTTAATTTTATACATTCATCTTGTTATGGAATATTTGGTGAAGTCATTTAGAGATTAGGATCACACCCTACTTGTGCCTTTAGTTTTTTATGTAGATTATCTCCTTCAAGATTTGATCAAGAGAAAGGGATCTCTTGGTGTTGGATCTAGATGTTGAAACTTGGTCTTGGTGAATTGTGTACATTGGGACATGAGATATTTTCCCTATTTTGAAACTTTTGTTGTAGTAATTTAGTGTTTGTTCCCCCTTTGACTTCTGGTACTTTACTCCAAGTGGCGTTACTTTTGATATTCATGTTGTCTTATTGATTTTACTTCTGCATTGTTAATGGAGAGACCATTCCCACTTGCATTTTTTATTAAGAGATGTTGCAGTTATTTTTCCAGATTTATTCAACTCTATGAGGTGGAACATAATCATCAAATCCTCCTAAATCTATTGGGAAATCAAATGGTTCTTGTGAAAAATGGTTCCCACCAAAATAATCTAGTATAAATATTCTCTGTGTAGTGTAAGAGTCGCTATAGGAAGTAGATATGGGCCCAACGACTATGAGAGGTACCCTTACGATAGCTTCTTCATTTGTGTCCTATCTATTTGATATTGTTGCATATCATTCATTTAGTTCTACCAATGTTTTTAATATGCTTAATCCTACAATGGAGCTTTGATATTGTGTAATGGATATTACTACACCTCTTGGTGTGAAGAGAGAGAAGGGTCTCTATAGTCCCTCTTGTGTCTTCCCTCTATGATATGTTGAGATTTCATTGAGTTTTATGGTTATTGGCATGAATTGTTTTGAATTTATACTTAGGATTGATTAGATCATTTCCGATAATGCCTGTATTTATTTTTATCTTTGACGAGTGTCCTTTACTACAACCAGTGATATGTGGATTTTATTTCAAAGGGAATGGTACCCATGTTTGAACAAAACTAGAACTTATTATCTAGATTTAAGGAAAGTTATATCTATGTTTTCCTTCTATCTAGAGTGATAATCGTTGAGCATTGATCTCCCACCTGTTATCGTTGAGTTTTCTAACGTGTTTCCCTTCGACTTCTCTGGTTTCCCCTGTTAAGGGAGGTTGTGTTTTCTATTTACATAATCCCTGATACTCAACTGGTATCTATTATCCCTTACTACATGGTACAAGCTAAAATGAGGGATATAGTGTCCAAGTTTGTTGATATTCTTGAGAAAGGCATTATATGCCCAAGGGTGCCACCAGGGGCACCACCAGTTCTCTTTTCTAAGAAAACTGATGGTTGGCATCACCTATAACTGATTATCAAAAACTAATTCGAGATACAATAAAGAAAAAATATCTATTGACATATATTTATGAGTTGTTTTATATGTTTAAGGGGGAAAAGTGTTTCTCAAGGATAAAACTTCAATCTTTTTACTATCTATTTAGGCTAAAAGAATTAAATATTCCTAAAACTTCCTTTTGAAGTAGGTATGTGAATTATGATCACCTTCTATTTCGATAGGGTCTAACCAATTCTCCAATTCCTTCTATGGATTTGATGTCCTCGGATTTTCCAAAAGTACATTGATAGATTTATTGTAGTCTTTGTGGACGAAAACCTCATTTACTCAAAGTTCTAAGAGGATCATGTGAATCATATGACAACATTTTTGACTTTGATGAGAAATCACCAATATTATTACCCAATTTTGAAATCTGATTTATGGATTTGGGGAGTAAATTTTCTGGGGGACATGGTGTCAGAACATGGAATATTAGTTTATCTTGATAAGGTGCAAGATTCTATGACATGGGAACAACTTTGAAATGTCTTTTAGATTTGGAGATTCTTGTGATTTGGTAGATATTATCTTTCGTTCATGAAAGACATACCAAAGTCCATATCTCGGATGACTTCACGACCTTAGAAGTGGGTAAAGTTTTCTTGGAATGAAAAATGTTTGAGTTATTTTTTTGAGTTGAAACATATTTTGAGGACTGCTTTGGTGTTGAATCTTACAGAGGTAGGGTATAGCTATGTGGTCTTATTTGATGCATTAGGTTCAGGTTCATGCTGCGTTCTTATGTAGGGAAACCATTTCATTTCTTGTGGCTCTCATCTTCTTAGGACACAAAAGTAGAATTCTTCACCCTATGACCTAGAACACATAGCTCTGATGCATGTTCTTAAGAGTTGGTGGAATTATCATTTTGGATATAGGTTTACTTTTTTTCCGACCATAAAATCCTTACTCATATATTATTTCATAAGGATTTGAACCTCATATAGAGTCATTGGATGGAATAACTGCAATATTTTGTTTTCAAAATTGTCTATACCCTAGGGAAATGGAATTTCATTGCAGATTATTTGAGTAGGAAGCATCCAACCCAGGTAGTTAAAGTATCATTAGAAGAGTGGAACTTGATGGATCTATTTTCACAATTTATATTGGAGTCCATGGATTATGGGATGATAGTTATTTGTCTAGTGTTTAGTTTACATACACTCCTCTCAAATTGATTCTTCATGAACAAATACTTGATGATGAGTTCCATATAATTAGATACTCTATTAATTTTGGGGATACCATTCTAGATAGGTCATTCTCTAAATAATACATTCTATGATTTCAGAATAAGTTTTTGGTACCTTCTTCGATAAGAAAAGATGTGATGTGTGATTTCCATTGTTCCCATTGCTAAGTGAAAAAATAAACCACGAAGATGTTCAATGATTTGTGATGATAGTTCTAGTGTCCAGGTATAAGACGAGGCATTCTGAAGATCATTTCTCATTTCTATACATGCCATTATGTGAAGGTGGAGCACGAAAAACCTTCGGGTTTACTTCAACTAGTTCTAGTCCCTACTTGGATATGGGATGAGATCTCAATGGAATTTTTGGTTGGGTTTACTCATACCCATAGAAATAAGAATGAAATATGGGTTTTTATTGATTGACTAACTTAATGGATTACTTTATACCCATTTGTGATACAATAAATTTGGATTAGTTGGGAAATATCTATGTGGAATAGATTGTTCATTTTCATGGAGTTCCATTTTTTATAGTCTATGATATGGATCCTAGGATCACTTATTTCTTTTTTAGATATCTTTAAGAGGCACTGTGATCTCACATCCATCTAATTATGGCGTACAATCTACTATCAGATGACTAGATAGAAAGAGATATAAAAATTCATGAGGATATTTTTCGTGCTAGTGTTTTGACTTTGATGGGGCTCGGGAAGATCATTTTTGGTTGGGTGAGTTTTCTTATAATGATAGTTACCAATCCAAAATTAGGATGGATCATTTTCTTGACTTATATGGCTGACCTTAAAAATATTCATTGTGTTGGTTGGAGATTGGTGAAAGTTCATTGGTCAAACTGAGTTTGGTGTAAGAGGTAAAAAAGATGATTCAGTTGATTCGTCAGAGGATGTTGATGGCACATAGCTGGTATAGATGTTTTGAAAATCATCACTCTATAAGTTTGTAGCTCTCAGTTGGTGACCAGATGTTCTTGAAGGTTTCACCCTTGTTGGGTCATCAATGACATGGGATGAAAGGGAAAATTTCTTCTCATTTTGTTGGACCTTTTAAGGTTGTATTGCATGTGGGGAAAGTTTCTTATTGTTTGAGAATACCACCATAGATGGCTTTGATAAATAATGTGTTTCATGTATCTTAGCTTAGGAAGTTTCTATATGATCCATATCATGTTATTAGATCGGGTGATATTAATATTGAACCTGATTTATATATAACTCAACAACCATTTAGGATAGTTGATTCCAAAACTAAGGTACTTCCTGGGATGATGATTACATTAATTCGTGTACTATGGAATCACAATTCTAATTCTCACGAGACATGGGAGAGGAAGGAACTTCTAGGAAATAAGTGGAATCATCTTGTTGGAATGGATACTTCTTCATAGAATTTACGAGGAGAAAATGTGTTTATGATGGGGAGGTTGTAACATCTCGTCAATATTTAGATTGGTACATTTCAAACCTTTTCATGGTTTTTTTCGTTGATTGGGTAGGGTATAGAAGAAATTGGAAGGATACATATAATTGTGAAGTTAGAGATTTATTGGAATTTCTAACAAGAATTCAGAACTATTCTATAACCTACTAAAGAATTACATGATGTGTAATATGGTTACATGAAATTTAAATCTTAAATGAAAATAAATAATCTTTTTTAAAAAGGAAACATGTTTTTATGAGATTCTGGGTCATAGAAATTACATGTCTTGTTACTCGGTTACATGTTGTGTTATGTCTCGAAATTTTAATTAGGTATCCTAAATGATTTCACATTTTTTCTTAATACATACTTCCATTATCTTGAACTGGAGCCTTACCCATTCGATTTTAGGAGCCTCCAACCCCTCTGAACCTCTTTTCGACATGGTATGTTTTTCTGGGAAGGTTTTGTTCATGCCTATCCATCTATTTCTATATTACTTCCTTTGAGTTTGATGGATCATATTGAGTTTTTTTTGTATCTAAGACTTATATTTTTGAATCTCATATGTAGGTTGATTTCCTAGATATTCTGTACCTTCATTATTATTGACATGTTTTGTTGTGGGCACTGCGTTTCTATGAGGAAGGTAGGTGGTTCTGTATTTGGCAGCCAGTTTAATAACCCTTAAATATAATGAATTTAATTTAATTTAATTTAATGTGAAATTACATAAATTGAATAAATTTCCTTCAATAATTTTATTAAAAACCAAATTCTAGTGAGTTGGTTTTTTGGTTCGTTTTGGCATGAAATTAGAAAACCCTTAATTCATTTGAATTGGGGTGAGTTTACGGGAAATTAAGAGATTTAAATTTTGTAATTTGAATTTTGTATTTTAAGGATTTATATTAAATTCATTTATTAGGTTTAATCAAGGAAATATTTTGATAGAAATTTGTGAAAAATCCCAATTGAAGTGAATTGGGGGTTTGTGATGAAATTGATGGAATTGTTTGAAAATTAATTTGTTTAATTTAACTTTTTAATGGATTGTGAAATTTCATGAATTGGTTTCAAATAATTTTTTTGGAAAAGTGTGTTAAAAATGGTTTTTATGGAGACTGAGTGGTTACATATTTTTGAAAAGGAATGTTTTTGATTAAAAACCCATTTTGGGGTTTTAATGGAAAATTAGCATATTGAAATGGAGTATTGTATTTAATTTTATTTTAAGTATTCTAGAAGTAAATTTCCTATCATTGTTTGTACTTGACTACATGTAAGACTTAGGCAGTAAGTGAGTTATTTTGGGAATGAACATTATGATTTAAAAAATTCAAAAGCATCATATCAGCACATCCCATTCCATAGATGACGGTGATGAGTCCCCTTTTCCTTAGGCCTAAAGTGGTTAATGTACATACTTTTCATTTTTTAGTGTTGGGAACCTACAAAATGGAACTATCATACCTATTTATAACATGACCATGATTCTATCTTGGTTTTATTTCAAATTTATATATTTTATTTTTGTAAAATGTTTTACATTCCTTGAAAATTTATATATACGGTTTTATAAAAATGTGTTTATTTAATCTATTTTGAAGAAATTTATATTTTTATAAAGAACCCTTTATTTAATTAAAAATTCCATCATTTAAAATGTGAAGTATGAATTTTTAATGTATTTACAAATTTTAAATGGTAATTCATGATTTTTTAGATATAAACTTAGGAATTCCAATGTTTTTTATTTGAAAATTGAAAGCGCATTCTTAGTTAATTTGATATTAGCATATTATTGCGGAATACATGGTAAAATACTACTAGGATTTGGATCTCACACTAAATATGCCTTTAGGAGTTTTTAGATTATCTTTTTCTACGTTTGAGAATGGGATAGACATCTATTAGTGTAATGCCCGGGCCCCAGTTACCCAGAGTCAGTGCATTATTACAAAACATTGGCATGATCACAAAAGATCTATCTCTAAAGACTGATTAGTTTAGTAACCTTGGAAACACTAGATACATTCACATGTATTACATTACATAATAAAGTGAAAACCTACAACAACATAGTCTCCATAGTCCACAATCATATCCCCTAAGACTATCCCTACAGGTCAGTCATAAAATACTTCTTCACATCCTGGAAAAAATAAAACATAGAAAGTGGTGAGCTCAGATGCTCTGTAAGGATAAAAATATAGCGGAAACTTTCATAAATAAGCATAAACATCAAAAGCCTTTTAAACATGAACATCAGCATAATATGACAAAAAAAAATTAAATAATCCCATTTACTTATTCACATGGATATTATACTAGTTGAATAATCATATTCAATATCAATAACCACTTTCATAATGATGGAATGCATAATGTTAGACTATCAAAACAACAAAGTCAAGGCCTTGTGCCAAGACTACAAATAAGATTTAGTCAATGCCTTGTGCCAAGGCAATAGTTTTTCTCATGAGACCTACCGAGGCATTGATGAGCTATAGCGGGAACCACCCGTCACTTACTAAGTCCAACACATTCCTCATATGAACATGTTTAAACATAACATAAACATTCATATTAAAACAAGCATACGAAATGTCAATACTATCTCCATAAACAATGAATTGTATAAAAATAACACATCCACAGTCAAACAGATCACAAAACCTTCAATACAATATAGAAGTTCTGTATCATAATAAATTGACTTCAAATATGCTTAAAATCTATCAAAGGATGTTGACATAGATGAAATCAAAACTATTTAAGAGAAATATATCTTTTTTTGAAATAATTTAAAAGTCACATAATTATAAAAGTAAACATTTAATTTCAAAAAATTATTATAAGCATTTAAGGGAAGGTTTCATAATTTTATAATGGCGGAAAATAGCTGTACCCGCCGTATAAGTTAAAAAAAGACATTCTTACCTTAATTTTGTCCAAAAGGTTAAAAAAGAACTTGTTTGGAAAATGACGGAAAGATTCCTTTAAAAAATCTTATAAAAATTCAAACAAGGGTATAAATGACTTTAACCCATAGTCTATAAAATATTAATAATGTTTTGAAATACATTTTTAAGAAACATAGATGTAGATGATAAAGAGGTCCCAGTAGATACTTATGTAAAAACAACCACAGATAATAAAGAGATTGTGAAATTAACCCTTAAATTGTACTTTTCCTTGGTCGAGGGTAGTTTAACCTCTTGTATAATGGTGAGATAATTTTTATTAAATTATTCAACAATCATATACATTAATATGATATCATATATGATCTTTTAACATTGATTTGTTAATAATATCTTAGTATTATCGTCGTTTCAGTTGTTCACTTACTTGTTTTCTTTTATATATTCTGTTACATAAGCCGTGTTTGTTATAGATAGGTTGTATATTATTCAGATCTAGAATGATATCAAGTCTTTATACATTATTTTTAATCATCAAATGAAAATTAGTCTTGAATGGATATGATGGGGAATGAATCTCATCACGTTCGTGGAGATGGTAATCCGTACGTACGCACGAGCGATAATATCATTATTTTGATATTAAAATAATATATAAATGGATGATATATAATATATAAAGAATCATTATCTTGTTATATTTATTATTTATATGAATTAAACATCATTATTATACCCATCCAAACGATAATGTATTGAATAACAATTACACCACGACGTGGAGACAGTAATCCGTATGTACGAACGTATGGTGACATGTCATTTAAAGGATGGATAGATTAATTAATATGATTTTACCATATTCATAATAACATAACAGTATATAAAATATACTGGAGTTATTATTTTAGAATGGTAATAACAAAGAAAGAAGAAGTGGAAGAAGAAAAGAACTTGAAAGAGGGGATGAAATATTTACCTCTTCTTCGGGTTCTTCCTTTTGATTTGATCAAAAGGGATCCTAAAGTTAGATTTATGACTAATGCAAGGCCTCTAGGATGAATCGAGGCCAGTTTAGAGGATATTTGGGAAGGTTTTGGCCGATCTAAATGGCTTATAAGGTGTGAATTAGAGAGAAGGGGGAGTGCCCTTATATAGAGGGGTGATGGGCACATTAGGAAAAGCAAGAAATATTATTTTATAATAAAATAATTCTCGGTTTATAATGGCTCAAAAATGGATTATTTAAAGGATAATGTGGGGATGGGTTGAAAACCACTCAACCAATAGAATTTAGATAGGTTTGGGTAACTATATTAACTTTATCTTTTATATTTAACTCTTAGTTAAATAGTTTGACATTTACCATGTCTCTTTTTATTTTTATATTATATGATTAATAAACGTACTATATACTTCCAATATAACCCCAAGTGGTTAATTAATGATAGACCTATCATTATATAAGTCTTTTGGTTGAACCTTAGATTTTTAGAAATAGAATATCAATTAATAATATAATATTTGTTTTAAAAAATCTTTTATGTCAATTTTGACACTATTTGGTATTTTTTCTTCTAAATTTATACCAGCATTATTACTTTGAAAAATATTCATCTAACCAACCCTAATATGTTATATTGATCTATAAAATTATTGTAATTTAAAAAAGTATCAAATTACATTTATTTGGAAATTTATAATATCAAATATATTATTATTTCATTAATTCATTAATTACTGTATCACCATTTTGTCATACATAAATTAAATTATATAATGTCTAAAATTTATAAATATAATAAAATTATGTATGAAATATTTTTAGATTTCTAATGAATATTTATAATAGAATTTATCTTATGTATAACCCTATATTAAAAATGTTTTAGTTATTAAACTTTGATTTTAACTCTTTTAACTCTTCTTTGAATTAAATAATAATAAATATCCTAATCTAATCCAAGTGGACCAAATCGGTTCATATTTTATTACTAAGGTTGTTTTTGGTAGAATTATACTTATCCTATAGAATTAGTACATCTTTTAGGGTAATAATAATATCATTTTACCCTTAATTACCCTATTTACTTTTAACAGTGGTAAATGAAAGTAAAAAGCAACTATTCACCAAAAAATATTTTTATCTTATTGAACCAAATTTTACTCCTTTATATTAACCAGGTCTCTCAGATTTTAGAAATTCCACTCACATAAGTGGTAAAATTATGTTTTATGTGAATTTTCAAATTCTCCTAGGAGGTGGGTAAAAGACGGTGAAAAGTTCAATAAAATTTTTATATTTCTAAAATTATTATAAACTGACTCCAATGAATTAAATTGAACATATATAGGTATTATGTATCTATTTTGACTTAAAATAAATTTAAATAATATAAAAAAATTATTTAAATAAAAATTTTGTTTTAAACTATAACTTAGTGTTCTTTTCCACTATTCATAAAAAAATGAATGTTTTCTAAAAAATACAAAAAATTCACCCTAAGATAATTTCGATATTCTGAATCCAAAAATGAAGTCAATTTTAAAAGATAAAATTTATAAAATTTCAAAAAGTGTGTATTACTATTAATAACGGCTAGTTTGATTGGTTGTGGTGTGTGTTAGAACTCGAAGTTGCGTACAACGTACACTACTGTATTATTCAAAGAGAAGCATATCATGGAAGCTTGGGGTGTTAAATTCTCCCCTACTTCAAATAACTTCAACCTAAAAATTTCAAGAATATTACTTCATGAAAAGACTTGGGTGGTTCTTCATCACAAGATCCTCGGGTTCCCACATTGCCTCTTCCGTCTTATGGTTTCTCCATTGAAATTTTACCAGACGAGTCGTCCAGTTTCATAGCACTTGTTCTCTGGTATCAAGAATCCAGATGGGCTCTTCGCAATAAGAAAGATCGAGTTCTATTTCTACTTCATCATAAGTGAGTACATGCGTTTGGTCAGGCATGTATTTTCTCAACAGTGATACGTAGAACACATCGTGAACTTTGGAGATACTTGGTGGCATTGACAACCGGTAAGATACAACCCCAATTCGTTCTAGAATTTTGAAAGGTACGATGTAACTAGGAATAAATTTTTCCTTCTTACTAAAACGTATAAAACCCTTCCATAGAGATAACTTCTAGAAAACATGATCTCCTACCTGAAATTCCAAATCCTTCCTTCGGTTATCGGCATAGTTCTTCAGCCTACTTTGAGCTTCTTTGATGTGGTTTGGGATTACCATCACCTTTTCCATCGTTTCCTCCACTAGTTCTGGGCCTACGAGTTTTCTTTCACCATAATCATCCCAACAGGTTGGTGTGCAACATCTCTTTCCGTATAACTCTTCATATGGTGCCATCTGAATACTTGAATGGAAACTATTGTTATAGGAAAATTCTACCAAAGGTATATATTGATCCCACATACACTGAAAGTCAAGTGAGAAAGATATCAACATGTCTTCTAAGGTTTGAATAGTTCGTTCTGATTTTCCATCAGTTTGGGGGTGGTAGGCAGTGCTCAAACGAAGTTCAGTATCCATGAATTTCTGAAGACTTTTCTATAAACTTGAAGTAAAACGTGGATCAAGATCAGAAACAATCGATAGTGGTAATCCATGAAGTCTCACTACTTCATTAATATGTATTCTTACTAGACGTTCTAGTGGTAAATATTCTATTATAGCAAGAAAATGTGATAACTTGGTTATACGATCAACAATGACCCTTATTTCATCGTTTCTTCTAGAATTATTTGGTAGTCCCATGAAAAATTCCATCGTGATATTATCCCATTTCCACTCAGGTATGGGAAAAGGTTGCATGACTCCTCCACGCTGTTTCCTTCCATCTTTCACTAGTTGAAAAACCATAAATCTTGACACAAAATCTGAAATCTTCCTCTTTATGTTGTCCCACAAAAAAAGTTCCTTCAAATCACTATACATCTTGGTGCTCCCTGGGTTTATAGAGAAATTGGAACTATAAGAATCATCCAAAAATTAACTTTTTAGATCAGGTATATTGGGAAAACAAAGTCTCTTCCCAAATATCAAAATTCAATATTCATAAAAAAAGTCACTCAATCTCCCATCATTCACAGCTTTAATCTTCTATTGAAACTCCTCATCATCAGCTTGAGAACTTTTTATCCTTTCTAGTAAAGATGGTTTGCCAACCATCTGAAAAATAATTTATGTTTCACCTTCCATGGTTATTACCATATCCATCTTTACGAGATCCATTAAAATAGGATACCTTTCAACTCTCATCTTGTTCAAAACTCCATGATCCTTTCTTCTCAAAGCATAAACCACCTTATTTTCCTTCCCTAGGTGGTACTGTATCGTGCAATCATAATCCTTGAGTAGTTCAAGCCATCTCGTTTGCCTCATGTTGAGTACTTTCTGCGAGAAAATATACTTCAAACTCTTGTGATCGGTATATATATCACAATTTTCACCATAGAGATAATGTCTCTATATCTTCAAAGAAAAGATTATAGCAGCTAACTCAAGATCATGAGTATGATAGTTTTTCTCATGAATTTTTAGGTGTCGTGATGCATAAGCAATAACCATATCATTCTGCATAAGGACACAAACAAGTCCTTTCTTTGAAGCATCACTATAAATAACAAAACCATCATTCCCCGATGGTAGAGTCAAGATAGTAGCATTGACTAATCTTATCTTCTGTTCTTCAAAACATCCTTCACAATCTTTTCTCCAAACAAATTTAACCCATTTACGTGTGAGCTTTGTTAGTGGGTTAGCCATCCAGGCAAAATTCTGGACGAAACGTCGATAATAACCTGCTAAACCAATAAAACTGCATAGATCAGTTATACTTGTCGGCGCTGGCCATTCTTGGATTGCCTTGGTCTTTGAAGGATCAATGAAAATTCCATCCTTAGAGACAATATGGCCAAGAAAAGAAATCTCCTGAAGCTAGAATTCACACTTGGTAAACTTACCATATAATTCTAGTCTTCTCAAAGTCTTCGGGATAATGGGCAAGTGATTTTCATGATCTTCATAGCTTTCGGTGCATACCAAGATATCATCAATAAATAACACTAAAAAGTCATCAATATTCCTTGAAAACTCTATTCATTAGATCCATGAAAATAGAGGGTTCATTAGTTATCCCAAAAGGAATTACTTTAAAATCATAATGCCCGTACCTGGTTTGAAATGCTGTGTTTAGAATTTATTCCTTCTTCACACACAACTGATGGTATCTAGATCGAAGGTAATTTTTTGGAAAGTATTGAGATCCATGCAGTTGGTCAAATAAATCATCAATTCGAGGTAAGGGATACTTGTTCTTTATTTTCATAGCATTGATATCCCTGCAGTCAATGAACAACCTTATATATCCATATTTCTTCTTAACAAAAAGAAATGGGGCTCCCCATGGAGAAACACTAGGGTGAATAAATACCTTATTACTCATTTCCTATAGTTATTTCTTTAGTTCCACTAATTCTATAGTGGCCATTATATAAGGGTTCTTCAATATGGGCCTTGAATGAGAAATTAAATCAATGGAAAACTCGATTTCTCTTTCTAGAGGATGTCCATGTAAATCTTCTGGGAACACATCAACATATTCTCTCACAATAGGTACATCCTCTATTTGAACATTCCTTTCCTCATCCACAATCATTTCATTCTCTTCTTCCCCAATAATTGAATTTAGTTGAGATACTGTGGGTGGATGTAGATAAGAATTAGTGGTGACGATTCTGCTCTAAAGATAAGGTGTTATTTATCATCATCATCTAAAATCGTAACCTATTTCTTCTTACAATTAATCTTCACATCATGGTACGAAAGCCAATCCATACCTAGTATTATATCAAATTAAATCATAGGTATGACGATGAGATCAGAAGATAGAAACCCCTTATATGCTCAAATGGGAACAGATTCATAAAACTTTGATGCGATGGTACTTCCCTTAGGAGTTTTAACTGACAAATCCATTATTAAATCAAATTGGAAATATCTAATTTTCATAGAAAACTGGGAATATATGAAAGAATGCGATGATCCAGAATCAAATAAATCATTTTTTAAACTTGATGAAACCATTAAATTACCTACCACCATGTCTTTCGGAGCTTCTACCTTAGCAGTAGTGATAGCATAAGCTTGGCCTTGATCCCTTGGAGTTTTTTGAGGTAAGTTTACCTGATGGTTCTGAAATTAATTTACATAATGTCCCCTCTCCTTACCATTGTATCATTTAACATCAGTAGCTTCCTTATTCCCCTTGCAATCACGAGCTTGGTTGCCCTTTTCACCACACTTGTAACAGACTTCCATTACCTTCATGCAAGTACTGGGGTGTTTCTTCCAACAGTTACTGCAGGATGGATATTCAACTTCTCCCTTCTTCCCCTTATTTCTATTTCCAGAGTGATATGAAGATCTCTTCTTCACTTTCATTATTTTAAAGTCGTAAGACTTAGAGAATTTCTTTTCTGTCTTGATAGCGCATAAGACAATATCTTCGTACGACAAGAAGGATTTTGATTCTAATGCTCGACAGAGGAATGGTTTTAACACATCAAATAAATGATCAATCTTACTTCTTGGGTTACGTATATAATCTGCAGCATGCCTCACTAACCATTTAAAGTTAGCCTCATTCATTGCAACATTCTCGTCATCCTTTTTCCGGAGACTCAGAAATTTCCTTTCCATATGTCCTCGATAGTCAGGAGGAATGTATTTTTCTAAGAAAATCTCTTCAAACTCCCTCCATTCCATATTTTATACTTCATCATCTTCCATAATGTTTTGAATGAATGACCACCATTGATCAGTATCTCAAGTGAGGTGGTAAACTACCATGACAAATTTTTCCCTTTCACTACACTCCAAGGCATGGAATATTTTCTATAAGTAATTTATCCATTGCTCAGCTACTAATGGATTTGTACTCCCATTGAATTTTGGTGGTTTTTGCCTCATGAAGAGATCAAACATTGATCCTCCATGTTGTGGATTAGGGTGCTCCATACGGGTAAGGTTATTATTCATAACCTGACTGCGTTGTCCCAGTATGGTGATTAGCTGATCAACACCAATTGCATTACCAGATCCACTATAATTATCTTGAGCATGATGGAAATCCCTACATGGAGTGTGTGCATTTATACGGTTTCCATTCCTTCCACCAGGCGCCATTTCTAAACAATGGCATAAACTATATTAATTTATGAATTGAAATACATAAATCCAAACTTGTAAAACACTTATCCTAAATTGAAAAGTTTATGGATATAAACCATAATAATAAAAATGTTTTCTTTGAGGAAGAATATACTCATAAACCCTTCCTAATTGTTTGTAAATAATGTGATAATTATCCTAATCATATCCCCCAGGAGTTTCATAACCAAGATTGCATCAAGGCCTGTTGTCGTGCACCAGTTCCCATTTGAGTCTAGCTCAAAGCGGTGTTTTCGGGTTTTACCCCTAGGAACATCTGTGCCAGAGCCGCCTCTACCTGCTCATATCCGGATAGGGATGTATTTCTCAGAAAACTCAAAAAATCTCTACAATACCAAAATTCTAAGAAGTTCTTCTATACTAATCCTCAAAGTCCATCTTAGGTATATGTGCCCTAATAAGATTTTATCTAAATATAGCTTCCAAGGTTTGTACTAAACTTCCTCTGATACCAACTGTAATGCCCCGACCATAGTTATCCAAAGTCGGTGCATTATTACATAACATTGACATGATCACAAAAGATCAAGTCTCAAAAGACTGATTAGTTTAGTAGCTTTTGAAACACTAGATACATTCATAAGTCTTACATTAAATAATAAAGTGAAAAAATACAACAACATAGTCTCCATAGTCCACACTTAGATCCCCTCAGAATATCCCTACAGGCATGTCATAAAATACTTCTTCACATCCTAGGAAAAATAAAACATAGAAATGGGTGAGCTCAGATGCTCAGTAAGGATAACAATATAATGGAAACATTCATAAATAAGAATAAACATCACAGCCTTTTAAACATGAAATTCAGCATCATATAGTAAAAAAATGAAATAATTCCATTTACTAATTCACATGGATATTCTACTAGTCGAATAATCACATGCAATATCAATAACCACTTTCTTAATGATGGAATATATAATGCCATAATATCACAACCACATAGTCAAGGCCTTGTGCCAAGACTAAAAATATGATTTTGTCAAGGCATTGTTCCAAGAAACTAGTTTGTCTCATGAGACCTACTGATGCATCGAGGAGCTATAGTGGGCTCTACCCATCACTTACTAAGTCTAATGCATTCCTCATATGAACATGTTTAAACATTACATAAATATTCATATTAAAACTATCATAGGAAATGTCAATACTTTCTCCATAAACCATGAATGGTTTAAAAATAACATATACACAGTAAAACATATCACAAAACCTTCAATAAAATATGGATGTTTTGTATCATAATAAATCAACTTCAAATATGCTTAAAATCCATCAAAGGATGTTGACATAGATGAAATCAAAACTATTTAAGAGAAATATCTCTTTTTTTAAATAATTTAAAAGTCAAATAATTTTAAAAGAAATAATTTACTTTGAAAATATTCTTATAATATTGTAAGGGAAGTTTCGATGATTTTATAACGGCGAAAAATATCCGCACCCACCGTATAAGTTAGAAAAAGACATTCTTACCTTAATTTTTTCGAAAAGGTTAAAAATGACCTTTTTTGGAAAACGACAGAAATATTCCTTTATAAACATCTTATAAACAGTAAAACAGGGGTATAAATGACTTTAACCTATAGTCTATAAAATATTAAGAGTGTTTTGAAATACATTTTTAAGAAACATGGATACAGATGATAAAGAGATCACAGTAGATACTTACGTAAAAACAACCTTGGATAATTAAGAGATTGTGAAATTAACCCTTACCTTGAACTTTTCATTGTTCGAGGGTAGGTTAAACTCTTGTATAATGGTGAGATAATAGGTATTAAATTATTCTAGAATCATATATATTAATATGATATCATATATGATCTTTTAACATTGTTTTCTTAATAATATCTTAGTATTATCGTTGTTTCGGGTGTTCATTTACTTGTTTTCTTTTAAATGTTTTGTTAACAAAGCCATGTTTGTTATGGATATGTTGTATATTATTCATATCCATAATGATATCAAGTATTTAAAAATTATTTTTAATCATCAAATGATAATTAGTCTTGAATGGAGACGATGGGGAATTAATCTCATCACATTCGTGGAGATAGTAATCCGTACATACACAAGAGTGATAATATCATTCTTTTGATATTAAAAAAATATATATTTGGATGGTATATCATATATACAGAATCATTGTCATTTTATATTTAATATTTACATGAATTACACATCATTATTATTATACCCATCCAAATAATAATTTATTGAGTAACAATTACACCACGACATGGAGACGGTAATCCATACGTACGCATGTATGGTGACATGTCATTAATAGGATGGATAGAATAATTAAAATGGTTGTACCATATTCATAATAACATCACAGTATATAAAATATACTGGATTTATTATTTTATACTAGTAATAAAAAAAAGAATAAGTGGAAGAAGAAAAGAACTTGAAAGAGGTGGTTAAATATTTACCTCTTCTTTGGGTTCTTCCTTTTGATTTGATCAAAAGGGCTCCATAAGTTGGCTTCATGTCAAAAGTAACGCCTCTAGGATGAATGAAGGACATTTTGGAGGATATTTGGGTAGGTTTTGGCCAAGGAAAATGGAGTTTATGGTGTGAATTAGAGAGAAGGGGGGGGGGGTTCCCTTTTATAAGAGGGGTGAGGGGTACCTTATGAAAAGCTAGAAATATTATTTTATAATAAATTAATTTAGGTCTCTAAGGGCTCAAAATTGAATTATTTAAAGGCTAAGGCGGGTATGGGTCGAAAACCACTCAACCAATAGGTTTTAGATAGGTTTGAGTCACTATATTAACTTTACCTTTTAGATTTAACTCTTAGTTAAATAGTTTGACATTTACCATGTCTCTTTTTAGTTTTATATTATATGGTTAATAAAATTAATATATACATCCAAGAGAAACCCAAGTGGTTCATTAATGATACTAATATAATTATATAAGACCTTTGGCTGAACCTTATATTTTTAGGAATATAATATCAATTAATAATATAATATTTGTTTTATAAACACTTTTATGTTAATTTTGACACTATTTGGTATTTTTTTTCTGCTAAATTCATAACAACATTATTACTTTGAAAAAAATTCATCTAAGAAACCCTAATATGTCATAATAACCTATAAAATTATTTTAATTCATAAAAAGTTTCAAATTACAATTATTTGGATATTTAAATTTATCAATTATTTTAATATTTCATCAATTAGGTAATTATTGCATCACCATTGTGTCATAAATAAATTAAATTATTTAAAGTCTAAAAATTATAAAAAAATACCATTATGTAGTAACATATTTTTATATTTATAATGAATATATATAAGAGAATTTATCTTATGTATAACCCTATATTAAAAATGTTTTAGTTATTAAACAATGATTTTAACTCTTCTTTGAATTTAATAATAATAAATATCCTAATCTAATCCAAGTGAACCAAAAAGGTTCATATTTTATTCCTAAGGATGTTTTTGGTTGAATTATACTTAGGCAATAGGATTAGGACATGTTTTAGGGTAATTATAATTTCATTTTTACCCTTAATTACGCTATTTACTTTTAACCGTGGTAAATAAAAGTAAAAAATTTACTATTCACCAAAAATTATTTTTTTCTTATTGAACCACATATTACTCTTTGATATTAACCGTGTCTCTTGGAATTTCAAAATTCCACTTACGAAAGCAGTAAAATTATGTTTTATTTGAATTTGAAAATTCTCCTAGGAGGTGGGTAAAAGACGGTGAAAAGTTCAATAATATTTTTATATATATAAAATTATTATAAACTGAATCCAATGAATTAAGTTGAAAATATAATGGTATTATGTATCTATTTTGACATAAAATAAATTTAAATAACTTAAAAAAATATTTAAATAAAAATTCAGTTTTAAAATACAACTCAGTGGTTTTTTCACTATTCATCAAAAATTGAAATTTTTCAGAAAAATAACAAAAATTCACCCTAAGCTAATTTTGATATTCTGAATCCAAAAATAATGTCCATTTTGAATGAAAAAATTTATAAAATTTCAAAAAGTGCATATTACTATTCATAATGTGTAGTTTTATTGGTTGTGGTGTGTGTTAGAACTCGAAGTTGCGTACAACACACGCTACTGTATTATTCAAAGAGAAGCGTACCGTGGAAACATGGGGTGTTACATTATCCCGTCCTTCAAATAATTTCTTCCTCGAAATTTAAGGAATATTACTTCATGAAAAGATTTTGGTGGTTCTTCATCATAAGTTCCTCGGGTTCCCCTGATGCCTCTCCCATCTTATGGTTTCTCCATAGATCTTTTTCTAGAAGAGTCGTCCGGTTTCTTAGCACTTGTTCTCTGGTGTCAAGAATCTAGACAGTCTCTTCACAATAAGACAGATCGGGTTCCAGTTCTACTTCCTCATAAGTGAGTACATGCGTTGGGTCATGCATGTATTTTCTCAACAGTGATACGTGGAACACATCGTGATATTTGGAGAGACTTGGCGGCATTTCCAACCGGTAAGCTACAACCCCAATTCGTTCTAGAATTTCTAAAGGTACAATGTACCTGGGCTCAATTTTCCCTTCTTACCGAAACTTATAACACCCTTCCATAGAGATACCATCAATAAAACAAGATCTCCTACCTAAAATTCCAAATCCATCCTTCGGTTATCCGCATAGATCTTCTGCCTACTTTGACCTACTTTAATGTGGTTTTGGATTACTATCACCTTTTCCATCGTTTCCTCCACCGGTTATGGGCCTACGAGTTTTCTTTCACCAACATCATCCCAAAAGGTTGGTGTGCGACATCTTTTTCCATATAATGCTTCATATGGTGCGATCTGAATACTTGCATAGAAACTATTGTTATAGAAAATTTATTCCAAAGGTAAATATTGATCTCACACACCCTGAAAGTCATGTGATTAGGATCCCAAGATGTCTTATAAGGTTTGAATAGTTCGTTCTGATTGTCCATCAGTTTGGGGGTGGTAGGCAGTGCTCAAACGAAGTTCAGTATCCAGGGCTATCTGAAGACCTTTCTAGAAGCTTGAAGTAAAACATGGATCACGATCAGAAACAATCGATAGGGGTACTCCATGAAGTCTCACTACTTCATTAATATATAGTCTTGCTTGAAGTTAAAGTGGTAAATCTTCTCTTATAGCAAGAAAGTGTGCTAACTTGGTAAGATGATCAACAATGACCCATATTTCATTATTTCTTCAAGGAGTCTTTGGTAGTCCCATGAAAAAGTCTATCGTGATATTATCCCATTTCCTCTCAGGTATGGGAATAGTTTCCATGACTCCTCCAGGCTGTTGCCTTCTATCTTTAATTTGTTAACGAACCACACATCTTGACACAAAATCAGCAATCTCCCTCTTCCTGTTGTCCCACCTAAAATATTCCATCAAATCTCTATACATCTTGGTGCTCCCAGGGTGTATAGAGAAATTGGAACTGTGAGAATCGTCCAACAATTCCATTTTTAGATCAGTTATATTGGGATCACAAAGTCTCTTCCCAAATTTCAAAATTCCATCTTCATACACAAAGTCACTCAACCTCCCATCATTCACAGCTTTAATCATCTTTTTCAACTCCTCATCATCAGCCTGAGAACTTTTTATCATTTCTTGTAATGATGGTTTGGAAAACATTTGAAAAATCATTGATGTTTCACCTTCCATGGTTATTCACATATCCATCTTTAATAGGATCCATTTCAACTCTCATCTTGTTCAAAACTCCATGATACTTTCTACTCAAAGAATCTTCCACCTTATTTTCTCTCCCAGGTGGTAGTGTATCGTGCAATCATAATCCTTGAGTAGTTCAAGCCATCTAATTTGCCTCATCTTGAGTTCTTTCTGCGAGAAAATATACTTCAAACTCTTGTGATCGGTATATATATCAGATTTTTCACCATTGAGATAATGTGTCCATATCTTCAAAGCAAATATTACAGCAGCTAACTCAAGATCATGAGTAGGATAGTTTTTCTCCTTAATTTTTAGCTGTCATGATGAATAGGCAATAACCCTATGATTCTGTATAAGGACACAACCAATATTTTCATTGAAGCATCACTATAAATAACAAACCCATCATTCCCCGATGGTAGAGTCATGATAGGAGCATTGACCTATCTTCTCTTCTGTTATTCAAAACATTCTTCACAATCCTTTTTCCAAACAAATTTAACCCCTTTACTTGTGAGATTCGTTAATGGGTTATCCAACTAGGCGAAATTCTGGACGAAACATCGATAATAACCTGCTAAACCAATAAAAATGAGCACCTCAGTTATACTTGTCGGCCCCAACCATTCTTGGATTTCCTTGGTCTTTTAAGGATCAATGAAAATTCCATCCTTAGAGACAATATGACCAAGAAAAAAAATCTTCTGAATTCAAAATTCACATTTTCTAAACTTCCCATATAATTCTTGTATTCTCAGAGTCTTCAGGATAATGCACAAGTGATTTTCATGATCTTCATAGCTTTTGGAGTATACCAAGATATCATCAACAAATACCACTACAATGTCATCATGATATTCCTTTAAAACTCTATTCCTTAGATCTATGAAAATAGAGGGTGTATTAGTCATCCCAAAAGGCATTACTGTAAACACGTAATGCCGGTACCTTGTTCGAAATGTTGTCTTCGGAATGTGTTTCTTCTTTCACACAACTGATGGTATCCAGATTGAAGGTCAATCTTTGAAAAGTATTGAGCTCCATGCTGTTGGTCAAATAAATCAACAATGCGAGGTAGGGGATACTTGTTCTTTATTTTTATAGCATTGATCTCCCTGTAGTCAATGCACAACCTCATAGATACATATTTCTTCTTAACAAAAAGAACAGGGGCTCCCCATAGAGAAACAGTAGGGAGAATAAATCCTTTATTACTAAATTCCTCTAGTTTTTTCTTTAGTTTCACTAATTACACTGTGGAAATTCTATAAGGGGTCTTCGATATGGGCCTTGAACCAGGAATTAAATAAATGGAAAACTCAATTTCTCGTTCTGGAGGATTTCCAGGTAAATCTTATGGAAACACATCCACATATTCTCTCACAATAGGTACATACTTTATTTGAACATTCCTTTCCTCATCCATAGTCATTTTATTCTCTTCCTCCCCAATAATTGAATTTAGTTGAGATACTGGGGAGGATCTAGATAAGAATTTGTGGTGACAATTCTTCTCTAATGATAAGGTGTTCTTTATCCTCATCATCTAAAATTGTAACCTCCATCTTCTTACAGTAAATATTCACATCATTGTTCGAAAGCTAATCCATTCCAAGGATTATATCAAATTCAATCATAGGTATGACGATGAGATCAATAGATAAAGAACATTTATATGCTCTAATGGGAACAGATTCACAGAACTTTGTTGCGATGATACTTCCCATATGATCTTTAATTGACAACTCCCTTGTTAAATCAAATTGCAAATATCTAATTTTCCTAGCAAACTGGGAAGATATGAAACAATCTGATGATCTATAATCAAAGAAATCATTTTCTAAACATGAGGAAAATATTAAATTACCTGCCATAATGTCATTTGAAGCTTCTACCTCAGCAAAAGTGATAGCATAAGCTTGGCCTTGATCCCTTGTCCTTTTCTGAGGTAAGTTTCCCTAAATCTTAGGAAATTAATTTGTATAATGTCCCATCTCACTACAATTGTAGCATTAAACATTTCTAGATTCCTTCTTCCCCTTGAAATCATGATCTTGGTGGACTTTGTCACCACACTTGTAACAGACTTCCATTCCCTTCAAGAAAGTACTAGGGTGTTTCTTCCCACATTTACTACAAGATGGATATTTAACTTATACCTTCATTCCCTTATTTCCATTTCCAGAGTGATCAGCATATCTCTTCTTCTCTTGCTTTGATTTAAAGTCGCAAGACTTAGAGAATTCCTTTTTTGTCCTGACAGCACTTGAGACAATATATTCGTACGACGAGAAGGATTTTGAGACTAATGCTCAACGGAGAAACGGTTTTAACCCATCAAAGAAATGATCAATCTTACTTATTGGGTTAAGTATATAATCTTAAGCATGCCTCACTAACCATTTAAAGTTATCCTCATACTTTGCAACATTCTCTTCCTCCTTTTGCGTCAGACTTAGAAATTGCCTTTCCATATCTGCTCGATGGTCATGAGGAAAGTATTTTTCTAAGAAAATCTCTTTAAACTCCCTCCATTCCGTATTTGATACTTCATCATCTTACTTTGTTTTTTGAATCAACGACCACCATTGATCAACATCTCCAGTGAGGTGGTAAACTTCCATGATAACTTTTTCCCTTTCACTACTCCCCAAGGAATGGAATATTTTCCCTATGGAATTTATCCATTCCTCGGCTACTAATGGATTTGTACTCCCATTTAATGTTGTTGGTTATTACATCATGAATCAATCTAACATCGATCCTCCACGTTGTGGATTAGGGTGCTCTATATGGGTAAGGTTATTATTCATAACCCAAGTGTGTTGTCCCAGTATGGTGATTAGCTGATCAGAACCAGTTGCATCACTAGATCCACTATAATTCATAACAGTATGGTGATTACCTGAGTGAGTTGTCCCAGTATGGTGATTATCTGAGTGAGTGAGTTGGCACTATTTGGTATTTTGTTTTCGCTAAATTCATAACAACATTATTACTTCTGAAAAAATTCATCTTACCAACCATAATATGCCATATTAACCTCTAAAATTAGTGTAATTCATAAAAGGTCTTAAATTACATTTATTTGGATATTTATAATATCAATTATTTTAATATTTCATTAATTAGGTAATTACTGCATTGCCATTGTGTCATAAATAAATTAAATTATTTAATGTTTAAAAAATATAAATAAAATAACATTATGTAGGAAATATTTTTAGCTTTCTAATTAATATTTATAATAGAATTTATCTTATTTATTACCTTATATTAAAAATGTTTTAGTTATTAAACATTGATTTTAACTCTTTTAACTCTTCTTTGAATTAAATAATAATAAATATACTAATCTAATACAGGTGGATCAAATAGGTTCATATTCTATTCTTAAGGTTTTTTTGGACAAATTATATATAGACAATAGGATTAAGACATGTTTTAGGGTAATAATAATATCATTTTTACCTTAATTACCCTATTTACTTTTAACAGTGGTAAATAAAAGGAAAAAGTTACTATTCACCAAAATTTATTTTTATCTTATTGAACCACATTTTACTCCTTGATATTAACCGTGTCTCTACGATTTTTGAAATTCCACTCATAGAAGCAATAAAATTAAGTTTTATGTGAATTTGAATATTCTCCTAAGAGGTGGGTAAAAGACGGTGAAAAGTTCAATAAATTTTTTATATTTCTAAAATTATTATAAACAGACTCCAAGGAATTATATTGAACATATATAGGTATTACGTATCTATTTTTACCTAAAATAAATTTAAATAAAATTAAAAAAATTAATTAAATAAAAATTTGGTTTTAAACTATAACTCAGTGTTTTTTCACTATTTATCAAAAATTGAATGTTTTCAGAATAATTCTAAAAATTCTCCCTAAGATTATTTTGATATTCTGAATCTAAAAATGAAGTCCATTTTGAAAGATAAAATTTATAAAATTTCAAAAAGTGTGTATTACTATTCATAACAGTTAGTTTGATTGGTTGAAGTGTGTGTT
Source organism: Viscum album (assembly GCA_963277665.1). Classification (NCBI taxonomy): domain Eukaryota; kingdom Viridiplantae; phylum Streptophyta; class Magnoliopsida; order Santalales; family Viscaceae; genus Viscum; species Viscum album. Next base: position 326,593,459 of record OY728127.1, read on the forward strand.
AGAACTCGAAGTTGCGTACAACACACGCTACTGTATTATTCAAAGAGAAGCATACCGTGGAATCATGGGGTGTTATAATTAAAGGTGGATCTAGTTATTGACACCTGGTCTTGTTGAGTTGAATCCTTTGGGACTTGTTCTGTATTACCTATTTTGGTACTTTGGTTATAATATTTTGGGATTTTTTGCCTATTTGACTTCGGGTACTTTACTCCCTGTGGAGTTTATTTTGATATAAATACTATCTTGTTTCTTTCGCTTCAATAATATAAGTGGCCAAAATGTGCACACTTTTTTTTATGATTCTAGGTGCTATTTGTTGACCAGAGGGGATTGGAAACACTCTTTCGGCTTTGTCAGGGCCAATTTAGTTGTCAGGATACTAGGGTACCCATGCCTGTTCATGTCACCCACTAGCATCTTTATATTGAAATATGAATTCTTGGTGAATTTGGTAGGATTTATCATAAAACAAAATCACATGAAGCATGAAAAAAATTATACTTAGTGAAAATTTCCATGTTTTTTATATTTGTATTTATATATTTTTCAAATTAAAAAACCACAAATTCTTTTTTCATAGGAATAAAAACATTCCTCAAAAATGAATCCACCCAATTTATTTTCACATCCACCTAGAGAGAGATAAGATATTCATTATACCGCCAAAAATATAATTAAATTATTGGGATTGATAGAAGAATACTAAAATACACATTCTAATAAAAAATATTATAGAAAACCCAAGAATTAAATATAATAAATCTACAATTTTTTTTTGTGGTATTCAAGATTATTATACAACATGTGACATAACCCATTGTGTGATCCCATCCATGTACCCTTACCTAACCCGACTGACCAATTCCTTTTCCTTGTCGATTGATAGTCCGAGTGAGAGATCCCTAGTATGTATCTAATAGTTATGAGGATATATATTTTAAAAATTAATTTTTATACAAAATAAAATTATTTGCCTATTGGGATCTATTAAGAATATAAATATCTCTAAAAACCAATAAACTTTCAAGCAGAAAACATAATACAAGATGAAATAATCATTAGTGAAGAAACAAAGGCTAAAAAATATCACCAACCATTTATTACTAACAAAGAATCTACCTCATTATGAATGTTAATATCTATAATAAAGGTTAAAAGGATAAGAAAACTGTCACCAAATTGGGAAACACATACATGTCATAGGTATTTTTATTAGATTCTCTTGTAGATATCATTAAAGAAGACTACACACCATGTCACAAACCAACCCTAGATACCGCTAATTCGAGCACTCAAGTTAATCCGTGACATAGATCAAAGGTAATTACCAATCCCCATGGGAAGAGAAAAGGTCTTGGCCATCAAGAAAATTTAGGAATTATATACAGTAACAAAATTAAAAATGATATTTACCCTCAGACATCCATGATGAACACTCAATACATTATAGGTCTATTGTCCAGAATAAAATAGTTTAACAAATAATCAGAATCATGTAAAGTTTAAAAAATTAACAACAAACTAAACATATATTAAATACAATATACTAAATTAGAATTATTTATTGGAATATTATATTTTGATGATATAATAATGATACAAAAATAAAAAATATACCCAAAAATATCTTCATGTGACCCAGAAGTCACCCTTCAACCTCAATACCAAATATTCTCAATGAGTGACCAAATGTTTAACCAAAAACCAAAATATAAATTATCATGATCATAAATAATAGAAAATATATCAAAACCACAACCCATGAATAACTTTTGAAATAGAAAAAATTTAATTCTAGTTTTAAATACATTAAGAGAACAAAATTACAATTAACTTTTAACATAAATTACAAATCCCAATGATTTAAAAGACCATTAGGTACACAAAAGACAGAAAATTTACGAATTATATTAATATTTATAAATATTTTTTTTGAGAAAATAGAATGTTTAAATAAACTTAAAGTGGATTCCAAAATCTATTTTATTACTAATATCATAAAATTTTAATAATAAAGTATAACTATGGAACAAAATACACTTACCAAAATACAAATAAAATAATCTAAGGAATTATTGGAAATTAGTTGTTATAATTGATTATCTAGAATAAATCTAATATAACATATATAAAAATAGACTAGAACCAGATATCCACAACCTTCCCTAACTATTAGTCATACCCAAGCTAGACTATCAAAAGGGAAATTCCATAATTATAGAAGACTCTCACATTATGGACACTTTCTAAAGAGTAATCAATGAAAAGTGTAGTAAGTGATAATATGTCTCCCTCCTAGTTACCCATGTCTTCCCATGACATATAAATATAAGTGATAGAATCAACTATTAAATAATAATACAATTGTACCCATGGATGTATTATCTCACCCTCACCATTGAGGAAAAATCATAAAAACACAAACTCCATTTATATCAATAAAAATAATTAATATAAACATGTCCCCTTATAAGGAAATCATCAAATAATCATACTATAATTTCTATTTCAGAAATAGACTAAGGTTCATGGTTCTAGGGAATCACATTAAGAAAACCATATATAAAGGTTCCAAACGTGTCTTCAAATACCATTTAAAAAAATTATAAATATATCATTTGAAAACTAAAAAATTATCATTATAATATATATATTAATTAATTTACCCCGAAACATTTTAATAAACTATGTACACTTTTATCCTCAAAATAAACCTTTTTGAAATTTTATTAAAAGTTCATAATGGATTTTTAAATTGAGGAATTTATTTAAAAATCCAAAATAGAAATAAATAATACATTTTTTCTGTATGGAATTATAAAAATATTTTTAAACAATTAAACTGAGTAGAAATTATTTATGAAACCATTTAAATTTAATGAGAACAACTTTCATTTTTCAAAACACATGAAGTATACATAATATAATTTATACAATAGTTAAAATATGAATTAAAAACCGACAAGAAATTATATTTTAATGTTTAAATGCTGAAACATGGAGAAACCACCCTCATCTCTATCACTTCCATATTACACTGTTCTAAACCTCCCTATGAATTCCTGAAGAAGACAAAAAGATCAGGAGGAACACTAAAAATTGAAGAAAACATATGAAAATTTGAGAAACATGAAACCCTATGTCACAATAACTATTCCTGGGTAAGACATAGAGAAGAAAAGAATGAAAAAAATGGAAGAAGAGGGTTTGTATATGTTATCCTCAAGTAATTATCCCCAAACCATGGGTAAATGTCAAGGAAATACATATAGAATAAATTAGATAAGGGGGAGAGGTGTGCCTAGTTGCAGGGGCTATATGAGGGGATAAATTGTTAAATTAGGCATTAAAAATATAAGAGGGTGTATTTGTAAATAGAAAAATTATGGAGCTAGGAATGTTATATAGTTTTTCTACATGGTTTATCATGTTGTTAAAAAGTCAAGGGATCCAAACTATACACACATATAAACACTGAATTGTTTGGATTCATTGTTATACAACCCATGAAATAACAGTTAGAATTGGCACTAATACACAACTATAGGTATTTCATGGTGTATGCATGGTTTTTATTAACCATGTGAAAACCATGAAGCTGTATATAAACTGAGAAATAATCAAAAACTGAAAATAACTCAACCCAAAAATCAATCTCATGGATAGAGATAACTATATAAATAAAATAAAAATTAAAACCTTGGATGTAGTGTGACTATTCTGTTATTATAATACTTTATGATCTCATAAAGTCATGGATGGATGGTTTATTCCAGAAGGAAAATGGTTCAACTTCATTATTAAATAAATTACCCATTAATTCATAGAAAACAATGATAAACTGAGTAATAAACATTAATCATACATCCTATTATCAATGTAGAAATATAACACAACACAATTGATCAATTACCCTTATAAAAAATAACCATAAATAATATATATGTGACCATCAAGAGACTAAAAACTAATGAAAACGAACCTAAAATAAGAGAAGATAAATTTTATAAAATAAAACCTCAAAAAAAGGATCACCCTGAATAAAAACCCTCAGTACAACCAATTATCAATGAGTAATATATCTAATTTAGGCCGAGGTGGTTGGGGAAGAATCACAGAACTGGTCCCCAACAAAATATCATAGAATCTTCCCAATATGGAGGGTCACACCCATGGTTAAAAGAAACTATAATTCCATATAAGACTCAACCATGATGGTCTCCCCACTATATTAATAATATCAATATTATAACCACTCGCCCAAATATTTATCTACACCTAAAAATGATCAAGATCAAGATCACTATAAAAGAAGAAATCCCAGTGGAAGAAGAAAAGTTCATGAAGGATACTACTAAAACTCAAAAATACAAAAATAATATAAAATGTCCAATATGTTTAGAACATCCCACTGAATCCAAGAATCCATCATAAGTAAAAACTTAATTAAAAAGAAACCAAGATAGTTTTCACTGAAATTAAAATGCATGGTTGGAAATAGTTAAAAGAAAACATGTTGAAAAAGAACTTGAAATACTAGCATTGGGGTGAATGATAAAAAGGAAGAAACATGGGGAATCACTCTCGGAACATTAGATCATAATGAACCCATATGAAAAAGAATAACACTAGATAGTGGATGATAAATGTTATTGGTAATGCTCATCCCCATTACCTCATAACACTACCCAATCATCCAATGAGTGAACACTCAAAGAAAAAAACTCATTATGAGGATAAAATCACCTTGATATTAGAAAACAATATTGATCACAAAGGAATGAATATCTCCAAAAGGATCAAATTTACATAAAGAATAATTTAAGGGGAAACCCAAAGAATCTGAAAAAATAAGAATCCCCATAGAAAATCTATCTACCCTAGGTTATGTATGAACTAGAACAAAATAAGAACAACCACTATTCAAAAATAAACTTACAACTAAATAGATAAAATAATCACCCTGTGGATCATACCCTAACAAATGGTTTTACTATTTTCCACATGACTTTTCATTGAGGTAAGATAAAAATATCACAAGGCATAAGAACGAGAAATCCATGATCCACAATTGAAATTAAAAATTCCATAATAAATCAAGGAACCTTAAAAAAATACTAATTACATTTTTAAAATAGTTAAAAGATTTAAATTTTATTTTAAAACCACTATATGCAAATCAAAAGTTCAAAAATTACTTCTCTAAAATGACACAAAATGGTAATTATTTTAAAGGTTAACTTTTTCCAATTAAAATGTCATCTAAATGTTTGTTTTTAATAAAATTATACATGTTGAAAAAGTTTTATAATTTAAAATATAAAAAAATCTTCACTAACATATGAAACATTGGAAAACAATCATTCGGTCCAATTAAATTACAATAATTACTACTTAAAATAATTTTTAAATAAATTTTTTTATTGAGATCAAAACTATTCCAAAACCCTTTATAGTACATGATGTTACCTATAATGTATGAGAAAGATATAATTAGTATTAATTTTTTTAATATTTAGCAACTATTTAAGAGATATTAACTTGGATTAGTGTGTAATTTCACAAATGTGTTCTTACACATTTAACCCCACGCATATGAAAAATATTATTGGATTTGGAATCCCAAAATAAATTTTCCTAAAACTAATATCATTATATATATATATATATACAATTTGAAAGTTACCCTTGATTTTTTAAAATTCTCTTTTGTTTAGAAACACCCCTAATAAGTCTCGTCATAATTATAAAATCAATTAAAAAATAATAGCATCAATAACTCATATAAACATCCTAAATCACACTAAATAAATCATACGATTGAATAAATAAACTTAAAACTCCCAAGGAATCAAAATAAAAAAATATATAAAATATTCCACTTTATATGGTTTGATAACATGTTCTGGAAAACTGAGATATAACCGTGCGAGTAAGACTAAAATATATCAAGATAGGACTACACAATCAATGAAAATCTATCCTGACCATGAATAGTAAACCATGAGACATTGTATCAGTCCAGAATTTTACATCAAAACTAGAAATTTTTCAAGAACAACTAATAAATACTAAATAAAAATAATGAATATTTAAATAAAGTCTCAATATCTCATAAAAAACCAAGAACCAATATTGTATTTAATATTTATTCATCAATATAATCCCATGAAACTCATGAGATTAATGAAAAAGTTTATATTAGATAGTCATTCTACCCTACATATCGTTTTATAACAAACCTCGATCATTTATATCAAAAAACACCAAAAAAACAAGGTTTTGATACCATTAATCATGAACTAAACTAGGATACCCCCAAACCAAGAATCTGATCAAGTCCACAGAATGACCTACATGGTGTTCCTGATCCCCAGAAGTAATAAATTAGAGCATGAGTGTTAAGAAATGTTTTTTAAAAATAATTTCTCTATATAAAATTTAAACACATGACTCCCCCTTATAAATTAATCATGAATACTCCATACATTTGAGGTCCATGCACTAAAATAAAAAATTAATTTTAAAAATAAATTGAGCAAAAAAAACACTACCAAATAAATAAGGCAAAAAATATTGGTTAAATACATATGAATGAAATAAAAATATGGTTTGGGAATAAGATACTTGGATTATAAAATAATTATAAAAAAATCAAAACATAGAACTAACCAGACCTCGACATGACCCCATAAGTCACCATCAAACCTCAAAACCATAAATTCTCCATTGGAGGCCACATGATGAACAGGAAAATGAAATATTAATAGACATGGGAATAATTCCTTATGTGAATGAAAAAATTAAACTCCACATATAACCTTTTAAAGAAAATCCATTTTATTCTAGTATAAAATAAATTTTCAAAGTAAACATCTAAATTATTTTTTAATTATATAATAAATCATGTTAATTTGAAATAACATTAACTACACAAAAATAAAAACATTTTCCAATGTTGAATTAATCCTTTTAATGATTTTTTACATAAAATGGAATATTTAATTAAAGATTATGGTGATTGATAAATCTATTTTAAAACTAGAATATTATCATTTTAATTATATAAATTACAACTATGTTACAAAATACACACATTAATATATTAATAAAACAATATTAAGAATTTTAAAAACAAAAGGTCTTTGGGGAAGATCTAGAACCCATGTTAAAGAACCACTATAAAAATATAACATTCTCAAATATCAAAAATCATTACAAACTCTCAGTCATAAACTACATGGCATAAGAAAAGGTAAATTCACAATGTAGATAAAACTCTCACCCTAATGCCACTTCCCAATGAATGATCATACACCTGTGATGAAATTTCTACTATGTTTAACCCCTTATTACTAATGGATACCTATGAAATAAAAATATATGTAATAAAATATATTATATAATAATAATATAATCATATATATCAAAACAATAATCTCACCCTCACCTCTGAACACCATTCATAGAGACAACCCTTTCATTCCCATAATAAAATTAATTTATATAAATATTTCAACTTATTGGGAAATCATCATGTAACTATCATAATATTTATATTTACAAAATTTAATAAGGGGAATGATTCTAGGGAATCAAAATTAGAAAACAATTTGGAATGTTTCCAACTATCCCTTTGAATAAAATTTATTAAATCAAATTATAAATATGTTTATTAAAAACTTAAAATAAAAATAATCATAGAATCTAAAATATTTAATGCAGCCCAAACCCCTTTTAATGAATCAATAACACCATTATATCATTCCTAATATTTGGTGATAAAATAACCCCAGAAGGTATGAAAAATCCATGAAGAATAATAGGAACTGTAAAACATGACGAAAAAAAATCAAAAATTGAGAATTTAGAAACCCTATTTCCCCTTTTGATTTCTATTATAATAAAAATATATGAAAAGAAATAATGAGTGGAGAGGAGAAGAAATGAATGTGTTTACTGAAAAGAATTAGCCTCAACTGATGAACAAATCTCAAGAAAATACATAGAGAAGATGTAGGAAAAGGAGGAGAGGCACACATGGTCATGATAGTTGAGTAATGAAAGAAAGGGAGACTAAGGGTTAAATCCACCGGGGGGGGGGTGTTGTTTAAGAAATTCTATAAATTAAATACATCAATATGTCACATGATTTAACAAACTATGCACCAACCACATGATCTACACTAGACACACCTATTCACATAATAATGATTTGTGGAATAGTTTGTAAAATATTATACCAACCCTGAAATTTTCCACTGATAAAAAACTATAGGTTTTGATCAGTTTTTGTATGGTCTGTACTAACCTCACATAAATTATGCAACATGCTCTAATCCACCAAATCAGATAAAATTAAAAAATAATTAAACCTTATACTCAAGTGCAATTATAATTATCATTAAATAAATTATATAAAATGAAAAATTATGGTTGAGGTGTAAAAAAACATATCTACATTCTCCTTGGTCCCTACTATAATATCCATAATGCATATTGTCTACAATGAAAGAAAGATAGAATAGAAGGTATAACAACCCAAGTAATGATAAAATAATTAATTTATGTATTTCATAATATTAATTAATTATATTATAGTTAAAATATACACTATTTTTGATATCATACATGATACACCCCATAGAGATTAAAAAAACTAACAAATATTATATTATTTAAAATGTTAGTTATCACATATCTGTTAGTGTGGAATGCAAGAACATGATCAACTGAATTATGAAAATATGGTTTACAATTTTTTATTTAATTAATTATTTTCTGATCAATTAATTATAAAGGAAGATAAAACACATTTCAACATAAAAGGAAATATTTTTTTTTGAAAAACTGCTTAAAAGTGAAAAAGTGTGTTCTGTACAAATAAATAATCAAATAAATATTTTTTTGATAAGAATTTTTACCACCATCTCATAGAAAACTTTTTTTAATTATAGTTTATGAAAATTTTATAAATAATATTTTATAAACTAAATTTTTTCTTTGAAATTTTAATATAATAATTTAATTTGGATGAATTTTTGATAATTTTCCTCCTTTTATGAATAGTGGAAAAATATACCCATTTAATTGAAATATTCTTTTTCATTAAATTGTTTTATAGAGTTGAATTTTTTATTTGAATGATTTTAAAGTGAAATTAAGTCCTTGTTTAAATTTAATACAATTTATGTCATTAGAATACATTTCACATTGAAATTGGATATAAAAACATTGCGACCTTTTGAATTTTTTTTACATTAAAAGCTCATTTTCTCATTCCGTCGACAAGATTATATTTTTATCTAATTTATGAAATTTTTTAGATTTGAAAGTTAAAAAATGGATTCTATAATTTTAATTATAAGGTCCAAATTATTTAAATAAGTTCGTTTTATTTTTGGACATTATGAATAGTAAATTTAGTAAATTTTTATTAATATGGTTAAAGGTAAATTAGGCAATCAAGGGTGAAAATACTGTTCTAAATATAATAAAATTATACTAACTCTTATCCTAATATAATTTGATGAGTGTGTTTACCTAATCATCTATAGGGAGAAATTATATCCTTTCTAATAAACTTCATTGAAAGAATGACATTTATAATATTATATTAAAAATAAAAGTCAATTTTGTCACACTTATTTTAAATAAGTGCAATATTTTTAATATGGGGTTATACTAGGAATATTTTATACTATAAATATTAATTTGAAAAATAAAATTTTTATATTTACAGTGATAATTTATTTTTAATTTTTAAAAAATAAATAATTAAATTAGAGGCCAATATAATGATGATAAAATAATTGTTTATTTAAATGAAATATTAAATAAACGATATTAAAAATACTAAAATAAATATAATCTAATAATATTAATGTTTTCCAATACTTTTTTAGATAAATTTGAAATTATAGTGATGTATTAGAAGTATTTCATTGAATTTATCTAAATGTTATGATATTTTTAACAAGTCAAGTAATGAATAGTGTAAAAAATTAACATTATTGATATTTTAAAATAATCAATATTTTTAAATGAAATTAAATTTATAGAAATAAAAATATTCATAAAATAATTAGGATAATTCATAAAATGTCATAAATGACTCATTTATTGGTTGTTTTGTATTTTAAAATAATTATATTAACCCTCAAAGTGTAAATTACATTATATCGTGGTAAGAGTATGATGAGTTAAAAAAACAAAATGATTAAAAAAATATTAGATAATTGAATAATTTTAATTGTATGAAGGTATTTTTATTCAAACTAATATTATTTATTAAATAAATATATTTGGACCCCTTTAGAATAGAATTTTAATTTATATTAATTTAATATTTTAAAGAATTCAAAGAGTTTCCATCCCCACTACTATGAAAGAGAACCCCTTTATCTTCTTTAGTACACATAAAACCCATTTTTCAGGCTAGATATTCCAAAATAACTTCCTAGAATCCATCACCACAATCTATATGCATTATTTTTTATCAGAACACACTCCATATTGGTGTTAAGTTGTTAATCAAAGGATATTGTCTGAAGAAGAGGTATTGTTTTTAATTAAGTGTTTCTATTTTATTTCTTCGTTAACTTCCTTAAAATATTTTTCAACAATGATGAAATAATAAACACCATAACTTGAATATAATTATATGTTATTTTGTTAGCATAATTTCCTAAATTCATCTCCAATTTCATCTAATGTTAAATGAATTATTAGTTCATGTGTACAGAGGACTACCACCTCGCGAACCGATATAATTATTTTTCCAAGAATATCTCACAAGACCTGTTATAATGATGAAATTTAAGTTTTTATATTATATTCATGAAATAGTAATCATTTTAAAATAGTAACATATCATATAATTTATTAGCTTTCCATTCACATAAAAATGATAATGTCGTTCATGCGTACGTGTGGACAATCACTTCTACGAAGCGATGTGATTCATTTTTCATCACCAAATTACATAGATGATATATATAATTATATTTAAATGAATTATTTTATATTAATTATATTATAATAATTCAGAAAGTGAAAATAATAATTAACTTCTTTCTATAATGATCATTAAAAAATGGAAACATTACTAATGCGTATGTATGACCTATCGTCTTCATGATTATAATGTTGCTAATTTTCCATAACCATAAATAAATGGTTTTATTTAAAATTATAATTAATTTATAAAAGTTATTATTATGTAATTAATATTATTATAGAGATGATGGAACTCATACCACTTTTACAATTGAGATCATACCAAATTTATTTTGGACTCAATTACCGAATATCAACATAATGTCTTCCATGAACCTAAATAAGTTAGTAATTGTTATAACATGATAATAAGTAATATTAATTGAATAATAATCCTAAATTAGGTTTGTAGGAAAGTAAATATTTAACACTATTTTATTATTCATGATTTTTATTATTTTATGTGATGATTCAGACTTAATTTACAGGACTTCCTTATAAAAAAACTCTTTTAACTATCACTCTTTCAACTATTTTTACAAAAGATTAAAATAATGTTTCTTAACATAAACATCATGAAAAAAGTTATGAATTTCATTCCACTTTATTTCTTTTATATTTACTTCAAAATTTTACCATTTAATTTTCAAATAAAAATTTTCATTTATGGGTTCACGACATTGTATAAATGAAATGTGCTATCAAAGTAGAAATGCTATTTTCTCGTTTATGATTGTTTTATGTGTTATGATTATGTTTTGGTTCTTGGGAATTGTTTATGAGTATGGGCGGTTCTGTGATTAAATAAGGTTGGGTGAGCCTATTATATCTCTCTAATGAATTGGGCAATGAGACATAGCTAATTATTAGGGTTTCTTTTAATAGATTAAGGGAATATACTACAGTGGGTATTCCTAATGTGACCATAAGGGTAAACCCTATATATCCATGAAAGATACTATAATAGTGAAATGGAATTTATTCAAAAAGTAACATTTATTATTTATTTTTTCTATGGATTTTTATAAGAATGTTATGATTTCATGAGGTAATCTAATTAGCTTATGTTTTATGAGTGGAAATTAAAATATTGTTATAATTTTTTGAGGGGATTAAAGTATTCATGGACTAATAGTTTATATATTCGTTTTTTATTTCCCTTATTTATATTTTTTTTCATCCCATATTGTAATTTTTTTCAAAGGGTATACGGATGGGTAAGAGAAAATGGGAGGTCATGTTGAAAGTTATGAATATTTTTCACGAAAAATAAATCATGTTTTATTTTAGAAAATTTATATTATAAAAGAAATGGATATTATTTCAGATGTATCCAATTTGCATGAAAGTGTAAATTTATTCATTAATGATAGTTTAATTATAAAAAACTCCAATCCTGAAATAATCCTCAATATAGAACAAATTAATTACTTGAAAAAACTCAAGATTATGAAATGTTTAACATTAGGGGCATATAACTGGCATCAAAGGTCGATTTACCTAACATTAGGGATGAGGATATTTTCAATAGAATATCCAAAAATTATTTTTACTTTATGGTAATATTGATATGATATATAATTCAATGATTACAATTTCTCATCATCTGTGATATTTATGTTTTGAATGGTTTTCTATAGAGGAAACATGGAAAATGTGGTGAGAATTAATCAAGAGGAAAATGTCCTTCCAAAATAGCATCATGAGATGGTTGTAATAAGAACTGAAAAGTTCATTTTTGGGAAGGGTCATTTGATAAATGCTATAAATGGAGGTGTCATCCAACCATGAGATCATCCTGATCTACCACATATGAATATTTTTATGATGTATCATTTTATGAGGCACCATCATTGAAAATTTAGCGGATCTTCTAAACTATTTGTAGCTTAAGGGTGGATTAAATCCATAGAAAACATATTTGAATTCATGGGGTGATTAGACAAAAAAAGGGATCACATTTCTATTTACCTTTTTATAGGATAATGTGATCAATGTTGGTTTATGGTTAAGAATATAAAAGACATTGGGTATATTGTTGAATTGAAGTAGGCTAAATTCAGAAATATTTTTATTCATAAATATTTTTCTATGGTGGGTTCACTAGGATTGAAAATATTTTCATGGAATTGAGGTAGGAGGTGGATTTAATGGCTATATAAGAAGAAAAATTCACTCTACTAGAATGGTATCCTCCCAATTTCATCAAGATTGATGATATTAAAATACATCATTTTTAATCAATATTAAATCCATAATATCTAGGGGCATTACATTTTCATGAATTCAGGAGTTAAGAAAAACATTTTTGATATATGGAAAAGGTGGATATGGAGTTTGTCAATGATCATGCTTTCTTTGAAAACCAACAGAAAATGTGGTTGAGATAGCATGGAAAAGGAAGGAATTCATCAAATCAGGCTGATGGTAATAAAATAATTTTTATTGTTTGTGATAATTGTGGTAAAAAACACATTGAGGAATGAATTTTGAATTCTGGTAAGTTCTTCCTATGTGAAAAATGCACAAAATTCTTGTAATTAAAATTAGATCGATCATGTTAGTGGTAAAATAAATTTTGATCTATGGTTATTTAAATATTTTAAATGAAAAAATATTGGTAATTATGAAAATTAGTTTCTAAAGAGGAACCCGAATGATGAGAAGCATCCAGACAATAAGAAAAAAATGTGGTGAAATACTTTTCAACTACTTCAGAAGATGTCAGGACATTAAGTGGTATCATGTACATTGTTTTTTATTTACATTATGATGATTTGTTTTTTGACTATTGGTATACACATTCTTTAATTTTTGAAAAAGTTTATAGTAAGTTTGAAATTTCACCTATAAAAATGAATCCATAACTTATAGTGATAACACCTAGGCGATATATTTAGGAGAAAATAAATTAAAATAATTTTCCTATAATTTTCTGAAAAAATAATTTACCAAACACCATTTTTGATTAGATTATATTAGAGTTTTAGGTTAATCTAGATATAGAATGTCTTTCTGTTTACCATGCTATGACGTATTATAAATATAACGATTTTTTTTCAAAAAGAGTTTCATTTTAGGTAATAAAAGTGAACCCATATCGTTAATAATATATCAATTAGCTACGATACTGTTAAAATATGAAAATGGATAATATTTTTCAAATATTTTTGAAAACAAAGGAACTATCAAGTTTAATGATGTGCCAGTGTTAAATGAGTAACATGAAGTTTTACTGGATGAGTTTCCTAGTTTTATATATAATAGCGAAATGGAATTTAATGTTGACTTAGTTTATGATTATAACCAAATTTCAGAACCCCCTTACCAAATGAATTAAGTAGAACTTCTAGAATTGAAAAAGTAGTTGTAGGATTTATTAGATAATTATTTCATCCTACATATAGATTCACCATGGGGGAATATTTTATTTTTTTACAAAATTAAATACTATAAAATGATAATTTTAATTTATTATAGAGACATGAATATCATCACTATCAAGAATATGTATCATTTCCCTTATATCGATGATTTGTTTGATCAGCTAGAGGGAGCACAATTTTTTTTTATTATTTGACTTGAGTAAAGGGTAACATCAGTTGATAGTAAAGGAAAAAACATTTTAAATATATTTTTTGAATTATATATGGCCAATATGAATTTATAGTAATTGTTTTTGGGTTAATTAATATACCTTCTGTATTCATGGATGTTATGAATAGAATATTTGATGAGTTCTTGGATAAGTTTTGGGGTTATGATTATTTTTGAAAATTTGGTATGTTCTAAAATAAAATAGGATCATTAAAGACATATAAGAGTTTTTTTAAACCTTAAAAGAAAATAAACTATATGGGAAATTTATAAGGATTGAATTTTGGTTACAACCAATTTCATTCCAAGGTCACATTTCTTCTCAATATGGAAGAACTATTGATCTTATTAAAAATAAATGTATTTAATAATGGAAAATACCAAAAAAAATAATTAAGATTCATAGTTTACTTAGTTTAGTAGGCTATTGATAGAGGATTATTGAAAATATTAAACCATTCTCTATCCCACTAACTATGTTAACTTGAAAAGTGGTTATGTTCATCCTGATAAAAGAATGTGATATTTGTTTATAGCAATTAAATTAAAGGTTAGTGAATTCTATAGTTATGTCCCTCCCTTCCAAATGTGGTTAATATTTCATATATAGTTATGCTTCTTGGAAAGGACTTGGTTATGTCTAATACAAAATGACCAGGTAATTGATAATGCTTCATGTAGGTCACAACCTCATGATCTAAACTACCCAACACATGATTTCAAATTAGCTACTCATGATTTTAACTTAAAAATATTAATGAATCATGTTTATGGAGAAAATTGTTAAATTTATATTGATTATAAATTTTTGAATTATATATATATGCAAAAAAAATCAAACATGAGATAATGAAGATGGCTTGAACTAATGAAGTATTATTACTGCATGATTCATTAAAATCATGTAAGATAAATTTTTTTAGAAGATGCATTTAATTGAATAATTAATGATACATAAAGCATGTTTCATTTGGATCACGACCCCTTGGTTAATAATTTGATGAATTTTGTCTTGGAAGTTTTTGGTGCAAGAAATTACTCTGTTCTGTTTCAGGTTTCAGTGTAATAATCTCTATTAGATAGAATTATGTTTGAGTAGACAAACGAATATGAGTTATAAAAAAGGTTGAATTGGATAAAAGGGTAATTTTTTGAATTTAACATTGAAAACTATTTTGTTTTGAGATTTTTTAAGATATTATGTTTTCTTTATGATTCACAATTGATGAAATAATTATTTTGTGAAGCTTATAGTTTTATATTTTTAGTTCATACTGGTAGTACTACGATGTAAAGAGACCTTCTGGAATATTACTCATGTGATGGAATAAAACTAGATATCACTAAATTTTCATTGAAATTTTGAATATTCAGTTGGTTAAAAGAGAATGATAGTTACTGAATGGGAAGCTTAAACCTTTGTGTGTGCTAGAGTGTAAATAGGAAAAAGTTTCTATGGATTTCGTAGTGGGATCACCAAATACATATCAAGGTAACAACATGATTTAGGTTATTCTTGATCAACAGACTAAAAATGATAATTTTTTTTCCTATTCAATAAACACTATTTATATATCAACTTTCATGGTTGTTTAATGATGTGATAATATAGTTACATGGAGTCCCTCAATCTATTGATCACGCGTTCACTTAAAAATATTAGAAAGGTCTTCAGAATTATTTGGGAGAGGAATTAAATTTTAGAACAGAATTTCATCCTCAACCTGATAGATAGTCAAAAACAACAAATAAGACATTGGTGGTTATGCTTCATGTGTGTTCAAGGGAGTAATAAGGATTTTGGGATCGACATGCTTTTTTGGTAGAGTTTTCTTATAAGAACATTTTTTATTCCAGTTTACAGATGGAACCATTTAATGAATTACATGGAATGCATTGTCCAACTCTGGAATTTTGGGATGATATTGAGGAAAGAAAGTTAATGAGAGTTGAATTGGTGTTGGAAAAGGAAGATAAAGTTTAGTTGATTCAGTGACACATGAGGGCAGCTCCAAATCGGCAGAAACGTTATGAGGATAACTGGAGGATGGATCTTTCTTTTGAGGTAGGTGATCATGTATTTCTCAATGTTTCTCCATGGAAAATTTTGATTCATTTTGGTAAGAAATAGAAGTTGAGTCTATGGTTCATTGTACCCAATGAAATCCTAAAAAAAGTTTTATCATTTTCCTACTGAGTGTCTTTTCCTCTAAATTTATCCAATGTATAGAATATTTTTCATGTTTCAAGGTTTAGAAAGTATATTCCCAATATATCTCATGTTTTGATTCTAAAAGGAGTTCATTTGAAAGAGGATATTTCTTATGAGGATTATCCAGTTCCAATTTTTGACTATAGAGAGAAAGTGATGTGTAATGAGTTGAAGCAACTGGTTATGGTTTCTTGTAAAAAACCACATGGTTGAAGTGGTGACATGGTATTATGAAAATTCCATGAGGGAAAACTTTCCCCACTTATTTAAGAAGTGAATAAAATTGTGAGGAAAAAATTTTAAAAATGGGGGAAGAATTTGATAACATTGGTAAGGATCTAAAAATCCATTTCTATATTTATTAATATTTATGAATGACATAATAATGAAAATATACACTATGTTCGATATCGTATATGATACTCCACATTGAGGTTCAATGAAAAACTAAGTATTATTATTTTATACGGAAGTTATGCATAGCCATTATAATGGTAGGTATGAACAAGATTAACTAAATTATGAATATATGGTTTAAATGTTTTTATATAATTAATTATAAAGTGATAAATTAATTATAAATGAAGATAAAACAATTTTTAAAATAAAAGGAATTTTTTTTGAGTAATCAATTAAAATTTACACTACTGTGTTTTATACCAATAAATAAACAAATCACTCATATTTTACTATAATAATAAAAATTATAATATATTTAATCTAATGATTACAATTCATAATATGTGTTTTTTGTACATGATATAAAAAGAAACACAGTTTTACACTTAAAAACTCTATTTTTCTAAAAATTAGTTTTATCACCTTTTGATGGAACACATGTTTTAAATATATTTTTTGACACTTTAATTAATTTTATTTGACAACATAAACGTCCTCATTGAATAATTAATATAAAAATTACTTTGAAATAATTTTTTATAAGTTTCATGTTTTGATGAATAGTTAAAAAATAGAGCATTTTAATTAAAAACTACTTTTCATCTTTTTTATTAATAGAGATTAATTATATATTTCAACGATTTTAAAAAATCAAATAGACCATTTTTTTATTAATTAATCTAATTCTGGTCACTGGAATCAATTTCATATAGAAATTGGATTAAAAAATTTATGAACTTTTGAATATTTTTAATTTAGAAACATGTTTTCTCTTTCTATCAATAGGATTAACTTTTAATTAATTTATATAATTTATGTGCATTTAATTTTAAAATATTAATTCCATATTTGTAATCATAATTTCCAAATTATATAAATATGTTCATTTCATATTAGGAAATTGTAGATATTAAAATTAATAGATTTTTATTAACACGGTTAAAGGTAAATCGTGTAATGAAGGGTTATAATATTATTTTGAATATTATAAAATTAACCTAAATCATTTCATAATTTAATTGTATGAGTGTGTGATGAACGATATCATATTTATTATAAAATTATAACATTTTTATGCCACATGGATGGGAGTAATACATTTATAATATTATATTAATAATAGTCTATTGTTTCACACTTTTGTTTTTTTTAAGTGAAATATTTTTAATTTGGGGTTATATAGGGCATATGGTCAACTATAAATATTAATTATAAATCTATAATTTTTATCTTTATCATGAAAATTTATTTTTAATTTTTAAGAAATAAATAATTAAATTAAAATATTATATAATGATGATGAAAAAATAGTTTAATTAAATGAAAAATCAGATAAATGATATTAAAAATACTAAAATAAATATAATTTTAGAAGATTAAAGTTATACCATTTTTTAGATTATTTTTTCATGATTGTCTTGTTTGGGATGTATTGGTTCAAATTTATCTTTCTACTATGTTATTTTTAAAAATTCAAGTAATGAAGAATGTCAAAATTAACATTTTTGATATTTTAAAATAAATAATATTTTATTAAATGATATAAAATATATAAAAATATAAATTTTTAAAAAATAGTTGGGAAAAGTCAGAAGTTTTCATCAATGACTCATTTATTGGTCATTTTTCATTTTATTGTAATTATATTAACCCTCAAATTGTAATTTACATGATATCATTATAAGAGTTAAATGGGTTAAAACAAAAAGATGAGGATTAAAAAAATAATAAATGCTTAAATAATTTTCATTGTATGAATTAATTTACCACTAATTTTTTTTATTCTAAATAAATCACCTTAGACCCATTTTGAATAGAAAATTAATTTATATTAATTTAATATGTTGAAGAATTCCATGATTTCCCCTCCCCTATCCTATAAAAGGGAAACCATTCGTCTCATTTCAAAAAACATGAAACTACTTTTCTTTTAGCCATGATATGACCAAAAAAATCTTAGAATCCATCCTTTTAATCTAGAGGCCTTATTTTAGGCATAAAATCTACTTAGTGGTGTTATGTTTTTAATCAAATGCGATTATTCAAAAAAGGGGGATCATTTTTAATTTAGTGTTTTTATTTTATTTATTCTTTCAATTCCTTAAAATATTAATAAATAATTTTTAAATAATAAATACAATATAATAAATATAATTAGAATTTATTATGTTAACATAATCACCTAAATAAACCTACAATTTCATCAAATGGGATATTAATTATTTATTCATGAGTACGGTGGACTACCACCTTGAGAGTCGATATAATTCATTTTCCCTTACCATCTCTCAAAAGTGGATGCAATAGTGAAATTAATGTATATATATTACATTCATGACATTATTTTTATTATCAGATAATAATATATCATATAAGTTCTTACCCCTACATGTATATAAAAATGATATCGTCGTTCGTGCGTACGTGTGAACTATTTCCTCAATGAACCGATGTGATTCATTTTTAATAACGACATCACATGGATGATATATATATATATATATATATATATATATATTTGTATATTTAAATTATTAGTATGATATTAATGATATAATTAAAATTATTGAAAATTAAAATAATAATTACCTTCTTTCCTTAATTATCATTGAAAAATTGAAACCTAACTCATGCGTATGTACGACCTACCGTTTCCATGATTATAACATTGCTTATTTCCCATAAAAATAAATAAATGGATTGATTTAAAATTATTATTGATTTATAAAATTTATAATTATGTCATTATTATTATTATTATTGCAATGATTTAACTATGAAATCGTTGATTATTGACATCATATGGAATTTATTTTGGACTCAAGTACTGAATATCGACAAAAACATTTGACATCAACTTAAATAACTATGTTATAGTAATAACATCATAATAAGTAATATAAAATGAATAATAAACATTAAAATATTTCTCAATATATAAATTAAATATCCTAAGTTTATTATTTAGGAGTATAAGGATTGTACGTGATGAGTTGGACTCAAGGTAAGGGACTTCTTTTTAAAAAACCACTTTTTAATGTTATGCTTTTGAAAATTTTTATTGAAAATAAAAGGAATATTTTTAGATTATATTCCATCAACATAATTTCCATCTTTCATGTTTCTATAATATTTTTATGTGTTATTTAATATTTTACAATTTTATTTTCAAATAATCTATTTTCATTTTTGAGTTCGCACCATTGTAAACATGAAATTTTATTTAAAAGTGGAAGTGTTATTTTTTTCTTTTATAATTGTTTTATGTGTTATTATTTTGTTTTGGTTCTTGGGAATTATCTCTGATTAAATGTTGTTCCAGGATAAATTGAGAGGGGGGGGGGGGGTGAGACCATTATATCTCTCCAATGCATTGGGTAATGACAGATAGTTAATCGATAGGGTTTCTCTGAGGAGATTGAGGGAATATACTACAGTTGGTATTCCAAATGTAACCCTAAAGGTAACTCCCTATGTTGGTGTGAAGGCTACTGTAAGAGTGAAAAGGAATTGATGCCATTAGTTACCTTAACTGTTTATGTTTTCTATAGGGTTTTACATATATCTTATGATTTTATTAGGTAGTATAATGTTCTTATGTTTTTTGAGTGAAAAATATAAGGTTGTGAAAATATTTTCATGGGTTTAAATTATTCATGGACAAATAATTTATTTGATTATTTTTAGGATCCTTATAGAGAGTTTTGTGCCTATACCAATTTTTAAAATGTTTTTTTGGGGCATAAGGATGGGTAAGATAAAGGAGGAGGTGAATTTGGAATTTATGAATATTTTTCATGAATAAGAAATCATGTTTTATTATATAAATTTTATATTATGAATTAAATAGATAATGTTTTGGAAGTATCAACATTTTATGAAAGTAGAATGTTATATATTAATGACTGACTAAATATCTAAAACTCAAAACCTTAAAATATCCCCAATGTCAAAGATAGTAATTTCATAACAAAACTCATAAATATGTATTTATTTTAGGGTTCATCCTTATAGAAGGTTTGCTGGACCAAGTGGAGTAGGGAAGAATCTACAATAACACATACTATACTGAATCATAATTCATTGAGAAAGAAATTTCAAGAAATAAATATTTTCTAATACTGATAATTTCATTGAGAATTGAAATAGAAGTGTCACTATTATGATTTGTTTTTTATATAAAAATCCTACCAAATGAATATTTAGAAGTGATGAATGGACCAAAAGCAAATAGAATTTAGGTGAGAAAATAATACATGTTTTCCATGAAGAGTGAAAAAAATAATGAAGCAATGTTTACCACTCCCAATAAGAAAAAGAAGAAAGATAATGAAAATTATGTCTATATAAATAAAATATTCTTCTACTGTGGTAATAAATGCCACATCATGGTCCATATAAGATGTCCATGATAGATAATAAACAAATGAGAAATATGATATTTCAAAGGAAATCAATCCATGAGATTTTTAATAGGATTGGTATGGGGGTTAACCCTTATGAAGTTGAATTTGAGAGATTTATTAAAAAGGTAATTCCAAAAGAATATGAGGATATGTGTATATCCCACCCCATCCCATTGACTTGAGAGGTCATAGGAATGATACTTGTCCTTAAGCGGCGTTCCCAAGGCACCAAAGGCCAACAATAAATGTTATGGTCTTCAAGAGTAAATTGAGGAACTATTTTAAATTGAGATAAAAATAACCAACCAACAATCATTAACACCAAACTACATGATGCATGTCAAACAAAAAACCCAACCCATAAATTACCAAATGAGAACCAAGTTATTCCATGATGATATCACTTTCCAAATAAAACCAAGCAGAATATCAAAGTACCAAGCGGAAGAATATAGAACAAAGCCCCAAATAACTAGGACACCATCAAAAGTTCCACACCAAGCTCCTTGCTCCAAGCACTACAAAATCCCCAAAGCATCATGCTTAACCTCAAGAAAATTATATACTTTACTCTTACCTATGTCTCGAAAAACAACATCTGCAAAATCACCAAAGTGAAAAAGGAGTTGAATACAAATATTTAGTAGTTTTTCTACAAATGACTTCCCTACACCCACCAGTAGGAAAAAACCTTTAGAACATTTATATAATATATTATATATAAAACATTAAATAGTTCAACAATTTCAAAAAATACAAACACACCCTTACCAAGCCACCATACCCAAACCTTGAAACCCATGGGAATCCCAAAAAACCATGCCATAATCCAATTCACCATTTAACATTAACATAATAAATTCCTTCTTGGAAAATAACACACAAGGAAACCAAAATGGCGGAGCTTCCATCAAACCCATTCACCCATTTCCATCTAGTGGTGTATCATGATCACTATCCATAATGGTTGATATTCCATCCAATCTACATAATCATTTATAGTGATACTTCTTGCCCACTTTCACACAATCCACACAATCCATAACACTTAATCAGGAAACAAGAAAAAAGAACCAAGTCAGAATAAAAAGCATACCATCATTTCCAACATATACCAATTCACGTCAACAAATAAACTATTCATTGATACCCCCCCTTTCCATCTTTCCATCACCAACCATATTTAAATAAAAAACATATTTATTGAAACCAATTTTATAAAACATTTATCATAATAATATAATAATGATTCTAAAATCAATATTTTAAATTCACACAACAATACAATTTTTGAAAAAAGAACCCATTTCCCCCAAAATACCCCAAATCATCACCAAATGGATTTCGAACAAGATTCTAACATCATTATCCCAATAAATTTCCAGAAAAACATTAATTTTAACTAAAACCACTTATTCTAACCATGTGGAGTAGAGAGAGAAGACACCAACTATTAGGATTCTGGAGAATTTTTCCCACAAGCAACTGCACCACAATTTGTCCCAATGCACCACTAAAACCACTCTAGACCTCTTTCCCTATCATAAAAAATCATTAAAATAAACCCAAAATGATAAAACCCTAGATTTACTCATAACTTGTATAGATCTAGAAAACAGAGTGATTTGGAAGAGTAGATCTTGAGAAAACCCAAAATAACTAAGAGAGGAGAATTACTAGAGATGAATAGGCTCATCCAAAATAATAAAATTGTTCTATTTTATTTCAAAATGAGTGGTAGAGCACCTATAACCCCTAAGAAGATGAAATATCGAGTGATGATCAAGTGAGAGAGAGTTGGGGTGTTTTTATGGACATCCCATATAATCCCAGATGTTTAAAACCCCCTTTTTAGGGGCCACACAGTTATCTCATATGGTTACACAAACCGTGACCTAATTGTGCACCTTTGGCTACTCCAAAGGGGCACCTCACATGACCCACCATGCACAGTTAGGTAAGCCATGCACAAGCTGTGCATACCAAATACACACACAATTCATCTTGAACGGTTTCTCCTAACTGTTCTCAAACTGTGCAGCCTTAAAATTGTCTCCAGTGTTTTCCAAAACCATCCCAAACCCTCCCAAACTCATCCAAAATCATCCCAAAAACTATAAAAACATAAAAAAGCATTAAAAAATTCTATATACCAAAAACCGGGGCTGCTACATTCTCCCCACCGTTGGAATTTCTGTCCTCGGAAAGTAGTGAACCATCTTGTTGTATAAAGAGCTCAAGTCATTTCTCACCCATCACATTCTCCCTCTCCCATGCATCCTCTCGAAATTGACCATTCTTCGACAAAACATGAACTAAATGATGGTTTTACCATGCAATAAATTCTATTGCCTATCCAAAATCTTCATTGGAATGTGCACCGAGGAAGCATCATGTTCTAGCTCAACATGGTCCCAATGAATCACATGGTCATGATCTGGATGATATTTTTTCAACTAGGACATATGAAACACATTATGCACCACACTAAACCATGGTGGAAAAGCCATAAAATAAGCCAACCCTCCAATATACTCATGTATTTAAAAAGAACTAGTATACCTTGGAGATAACTTACCCTGATTTGCAAATTGATGATCTCCCAACCTTGGAGAGATTCTCAAAAACAACTGATCACCCACATCGAAAAAAAACGGTCATCAAAGATGGTACACATATGATTTCTAAAAACTCTGAGCCATATCTATTGTCTTCCTAATTTATATGATTTTTTTCATAGTCTCTTGGACACAGCTCTTTTTGATCATCGATGTATCACCTGTTTCCACCCAACATAGTGGATAACAGCACATATTCCTATATAATGCCTCAAACAGAGCCATACATGTTGAATCATGATAATAGTTATTATAAGAGTACTCCAAAAATAGTAAATTCCCCTCCCATGATCCAAAAAAACCATCATAGAAGCCCTTAAAATATCCTTCATGGTTTGTATCATCTTCTTGGATTGGACATCCGTCTGCGAATGATACGTTGTGCTCATCGTCAACTGAGTCCCAAGGGATTTCTGTAAGAATTTCCAAAAACGAGATGTGAACCTCAGATCTCTATCAAATACAATCAAAACTAGAACACCATGCCTCATTAACACTTTTTGAATATATATTTTGGATAGATCTTCCACCGTATGAGATTCACGAATCTGGATGGAATGGGATGACTTTGTGAGTCGATGCACAATCACCCATATGGAATCGTGTTTTCAGACCATTCTTGGAAGACTTGTCACAAAATACATTGTTATCTTCTCCCAATTCCACACTGTGATAGGTAATGAATCTGACGTTCCTGCTGGCCGCTGATGCTCTGCCTTGACTTGCTAACAAGTCGATCATCTCGAGGAAAACACATCCACATCCCTTTTCATACTAGCCCACCAAAACAAAACTTTCAACACCTTTTACATTTTCTGAATTCCAGGATAGGCAACCCTCCTAGAATGATGATAATGAATGAGATGTTCCTCCCAAAAATCCATTATTACCACCCTATGATTCTGAAAACACAAGACTGAGTTTCCATTCAGTTAACAATGCTCAATGGTCTCCCCACCATTGAGTTTTGACCTCATCATCACACATTTAGAATCAGATGCATGTGCCTTTTTAACAAACCATCCAAGTCAGGAATCAATGAAACCAAAAAGAAGAATGATCTTTCACCCTAGTCCTCACATTACTACCACATGTCAGCATTGACCGACATCGACTGCTACTAATATAATTCTTGTTTCAGCACCTGAGCATATGATTACCAACTTAATGCACCCACCATGGAATTTCCCATACCTGGTGTGTACATTAAGTCAAAATCAAACATATAGAGATATTCAATCCATATATTTTTCCTCAAATTATATTCTGCCTGTGAGAAAATATGCTATAAGATATTGTGATCAGTAAATACTATAAATTTCTCACTGAAAAGATAATGATGCCACATTGTTAAATCCTGAACCACTTTCTCCAAATCCAAATCATGTGTTGGGTAGTTCTTCTCATGAATCCCGAACTTCCATGAGCCATCTGCAAACACATGACCCCCCTACATGAGATGACACCCCAAACCGGATCCGGATGCATCACTGAACACCACGTACCCTTTCCCTAGTTCAAGAAAAACCAAGATTGGTGCTGATATAAGGTGACTCTTTAAGTCTTCAAAGCATTTCTGACATATCTCATCCCATTGAAATGTGATATTCTTCCTTGTTAAAGTTTTCATTAGAGAATCCCATCGTGAGAAATCACGAACAAAACATCGATAATACCCAGTTATAACAGGGAAGCTTTGTACCTCAAAAACATTATTTGGATGTTTTTAGGAGATAACATCCTATATATTTTCCGGGTCAACTGAAACACCTCTCTCAGAAATAACATGGACAAGGAAACAAACCTCCTATATCCAGAAGCCACACTAACAATTTGGAATACAACTGATGATCTCTCAAGATCCCCAACACTATCTCCATGTGATGCTCAGGATATACACATGTACATGAATAAAACAGTTTATCATCCAAAAATATAACCATAAAAGAATATAAATATCTATGAAATATCTGATTCATCAATCCTATAAACACTACTGGTGAATTTGTCAGACCAAAGGGCATAACCACATATTTTAAATGGCGATATATACTTATGAACGTTTGTTATCATAACCTGATTAAGTCTATGATAATAAATAGAGAGCCTCAAAGTTCCATCTTTCGTTTTTACAAAAAGCAAAACCAGCACTTCCCATGGGGATGTGCTATTCCGAATGAACCCTTTGTTATAAAACTCTTCCAATAGCACCATTAATTCTTTCAATTCATCTGGTTCCATTCGGTAAGATAGAAGTGAGATAGGACTGGTCTCCGAATGGAGATAAATCGTAAAATCCACTTCTCTCATGGGTGGAAACCCTACAAATTATTTGGAAAATACATCTATAAAATGATCCAAAATGCCCATAAGAACACTCTACTCAAGGCTATCCACCGCTTCCAACTACAAATCAACCAACTGATATTATATCATGCCAACCGCTGGTTCCAAAATGCCTATTGCACCCTGCTTCTCACTCTTTTACCACTAATGAGATTTCTATCTCCATCCTCCATCATAAAATGAAGCATTCATGAATTGTAATTGATGTGGGCCTTAAACATCATCATCAAATCCATTCACAAGATTATATCATAATCATCCATCCCAATCATTGAGAAATCCCACATCAATTTAATGCCATCTTCAACTAAGAAACACACTCTACATGGAAAAGATCTACACTCTCTTTGACATAGAGGAGTTTTTTTTTCAAAACTGAATGCGTCATTTCCATGTGTAAACCCATAAAATCAACAAGGTGAGAAGCAAGAAAAGAATGGGAATCAACCATATCAAATAAATCTTGCATCAACACGGAATTTAAAAGAACCATACCTCAGACCATTGATGGCCCCGATTGATCATTCATCACCACCTGTTCATCCCCAAAGTACTTCTTGCTTTCCATGATCTCTACTTTATTACCATTATAGGGAGTGGTGGTGTTCCTAAAATCACCATGACTTACATTACTCTACTGCATAGGGGAAAGCTTCTTCCCCTATCCAGTTGAGGCATAAAACCCCTTAGACCCCTAAGAAGTGTCACATACACCTGACCTTGGATAATTCGTACAATAATGCTGTTGATGGCCCATATGCTTACAATTATGACCTTCTCAAGGTTGTAACATACAATCAAGCTTAATGTGGCTTGTATAACCACATTGAAAGAATCCTGTCTTACTCTGAGTCTTCAGAGGAAGATTCACCGACCATGCCGCTGGATTCTAAGTCGTACTACCACCATGAAAATAAGCATCGCTCTTCTTCTTGAACCTACTGTTAGAGTTCCCACCATTCACCATGGGCACCAATAAGCTTCCCCCACCTGTAGACCCCAAAATATCTTTCTCATCCACCGAAGCTCTATTTACTATTTTTGTGTAATATTTTATACATAGAACTGTTATCTTATAATAAATTTCATCGTCCTACCTAGCATAAAAAATGTGTGCCTTCAGTGATGTAATACCCTCCACCTCAGGTGGAAACTTCACTAAATTCATAAACTTAGTCACATATTCTATTACCTCCATGTTCCATTGCTTAAAACTGAAGAAAACCGATGTACGTTGAATTCTAAACGTGTGAGGTTAGAATTGTTTGTTAAAAAATTCCTCAAACCCTTCCCATGTCACACCTTGTTTCGTCCAAGCTTGGACCGCTATCTCCCACCAATGAAGGGAAATATATTCCTACATGTAGGTGGATACTTTAACATTCATCTCTACCAGTGTTCCCCAAAATTTAAATTTCCTATTCATTCTGTTCAGCCATGCTTTAGACCTATCTGGCTCAGAATCTCTCCTAAACATAGGTGGATTATGCCTTTGAAATAGAATTTCATAATCCACATGCATAGGTTCATCATCTATATTCCCATATTCCACATATTGAAAAGCATGCAGTATACTCTGCACTAGCTACTTGTTCACTTGAGGCTCAGGTGGTACCACATTTTCAGTATCTTTCTCCAATTAGTCTCTACTATGCCTACCCAGTTCCATTTCTATCTACAAAAAACCATAAGTCCCACTCCCATAACAAGAAAGGGTATACAATTTTCAAGTTCAATTACATAAAAACTATCACAACCAAGATTTCCACAAGATCACATTTCCCAGGTCAAACTTTTATAAAAAATCCACCATGTTTTGAAAATCAACACATTTAAAAAAAACCTCTAGTTTTCATGTTTCAAATCCTTCCGTTTTGAAACCCAATTCATTTTTTTTCAAAATCATAACATTCATACCATAGTATAAATCATTATACCCCACTGAAATATGAAATAAAGATGGATTTCATTTCTACCATGCATCTTATTCTCATTTCATTATCTATACCCATGAAAATGAGACTTCCAATGCCTATAAGTGTCTTCAAACACTTATGTACCCAACTCCCTCATAACTTGATGTTTTTCATAAAAGGGTTAGCTACATCCTTTTATGATATACATTTCATGTTCCAAAAATCCTACGACTTTCTAGCATCTCGACTCGAGGAATAGGTCAATAAAAAATGTCAACACCAAGACCAAAAATCAACACCAAAGGACCAAAAAACTACCCTCACTTGAAATATTAGGACCAAACTAAATTATACCACTTTTAACATCCTACCCCATTCCATTTACCTGAGAGGGATGAGGAATGATACTTGGCCTTAAGACATGTTCCCAAACTTCCAAAAGATGGAAATAAATGCCGAAGGATTCAAGAATAAATTGGGGAATGATTTTAACTTGAGATAAACACCAACCAACAATCCATTAACAACAAACTACATGATGCCTGTCAACCAAACAACCCAACCCATACATAACCAAAATACAACCAAGCTATTCTATGAAAATCTAACACGAGAAATACAACCAAGCCAAATATCAGAGTACCACGAAGGATACTACAAAAAAAGACCCCAAATAACTAGGAAACCATCCATAGTTCCACACCAACCCCCATGCTCCAGGAACCATAACATCCCCAAATCATCATGTTGAACCGCAAGTAAAATGAGATTATTTACCCTTACCTATTTCCCAAAAAACAACATCTAAAAAAGAACCAATATTCCAAAGAAGGGAGTGAGTACAAATTCATAGTAGGTTTTCCCCAAGTTACTTTTCTACACATGCCATTAGGAATGAACCGTTAGCACATTTATATAAAACCGTTTATATAAAACATTAAATAGTTCAACAATTTCCAATAGGACAAACACACCCTTACCAAGCCACCTTACCCAAACCATGCTGTCCAAGGTAAACCAAAACAACCATGCCATAATAGACTTCACCATTTCACTTTATCACAAAAAATTATATCTTTCAAAGAAACACACCACATGGAAACCAAAACAATGGATCCCCCATCCAACTCGTTCACCCATTTATAACTAGTGGTGCTTCCGGACCGGTATCCATAATGGTGGATCTCCCATCCACTATCCATAAAATTTTATAGTCAGACTTACCACTCACTTATAAAAAATCCACACAAGCCGTAACACTTAATCAACTAAAAAAAACAAATCACTAAGGCCACACAACAATCATACCATCATTTCCATCATATGCCAATTCACTTCAATAAATCACCCATTCATTGAAAACACCATTTTTCCAACAAAAAATTCCTAATCATATTTCATTAAATAACATATTATTTTAAACCATATTAAAAAAACATTTTTCATAATCATCTACTAATGATTTTAAAATCACCATTTTAAATCACAAAACAAGACCGTTTTTGCAATATGAACCCATTTCCCCAAAATCCCCAAAATCATCACCAAATGGATTTCAAACAAGATTATCACATCATTATCAAAATAAATTTCAAATAAAAATATTAATTTAAACCAAACCTATTAGGTATAACCAAGTGGAGTCGAGAGAGAAGCCACATACCTTTAGGGTTCTGACGAATTCGACCCACAAGCAACCACACCACAATACGGCTGAACGATCCACTAAAACCACTCTAGACCACATTAAATATCATATAAAATCCTTAAAATTAATACATAAGGAAACTACAACCCTAGATCTTCACATTACAGGTTTATATCTAGAAAACCAAACGGGAGGGAAGAGTATATCTAGAGAAAACCACAATGAACTAAGCGAGGAGCCTTACTGGAGAAGAATCCTATCAACCACTCAAATAAAACCCTTTTAATTTCCCCCAAAATGAGTGGAAGAGAACCCATAATACCTGAGAATATTAAATCCCAAGTGAGGCTCTAGTGGGAGAGAGTTTGGATGTTTTTTGGGAAATCCCAACTAATCCCGGATTTTAACAAAACCCATTTTTACTGGATGCACTTTTAGATAGCACGGTTAGACAAACTGTGTGCTAACCATTCCCTTAATAATTCCTTTAGGGGGTCCTTCAAATATCCCACCACACATGGTTAGCCATACTATGTGAAAACTGGGCATACCCTACTTCTCGCATGGTTCATCTCACAAGATTTTTCCAAACTATGCCCTAGCCTTGTAGCCTTAAAAAGGCCATCAATGTTTCTAAAATATTCCCAAATTCACCCAAACTCATCTAAACCCATCACAATCAAATTAAACAAAAAAAATGCTTAAAGAGTCTACATACCTCAAACTGGGGGTGCTACAATATGTTTAGAAGGTTCATGTAGGATAGAAATTTTTCTATCAAATGTAGGACATGAATACCTAAATAAGGGAATCTGTTAAAGAAAAAATTAAATCATATAATGATTTTAATTACTATGGGAGTTTATATGAAAATGGAGAATAAAAAAATAAATAGTTATTCCATACTCTTAAATAGTACCACACCAAATGGCTAGCAGAATTTTAAATTGTTTAGAAAATAGACAATATAGAAAATATAAAATAACATAAATGTTTATGTATGGACGCAAATTAATACTAAAAAGAGTTCAAACTAATCAAAAATATGTGATACACAATTTAGAATATATTTATAATGTTATTAATAAAGAAATAAAGAATATTTATAGATATTTTAGATTTTAAAGGAAAATAGATTTATGGTTACGATCCATGTCTCAACAATATTTTTCACATTATGAAGTTAATGTAACCAATTTTATTTATGTATTTTAGTTATTTGGAATCTAGAAAAGGGTAATTAAAGGTTAATTATTGAAAATTATATACAACTAAAAAAATATACCCATGCCCCTTGGGTTATAGTTATGAGTGGGATGTCTATAGACATAGCTCACATACAACCACAATAATAAAATTCCTATGGATATAGGTCAAAATGAGTAAAACATTTACATGTCTTTAAGGTAGGAATAACTTATACCCATTGGAATTTTCTTACCTATTCTGAAATTTCTTTTTACAGGGAATTTATATACATGGGTGACAATTCCCTCAGTTATAACCTCTATATAATGTCTCAATAGGTATTACATTATTTCTTGTTTCTAAACCCTTTGAATGGATATGATATATGAATTTTATTTTTCTACTAGGTATATATTAGAATATATTTAAAAATATTACACACAAATATATATATATGTATATATATATATATTTCTACATATATATAAGAAATATGTTTGGTAGAAGAGTGGAAGATGACTATTTGAAATTTTTATGAGGTAATGGCTTTAAATTAGAATGTTGATTTATTATATTTATATATATATTTATGAAGTTATGTTTATTTTCACATATAAACAACTAAAATTAGTGTTAGTGCAGTTCAAGAGGAAATAGTTGAACATTCATTAGACTGAAATTCAAAGTAATATGGTCAATTTTTTTTCACACCCTTATATATATATATAATATCGTTGGTAGTGGATTGGAAGAGAATGCGTGAATACATATTTGAGTCCCTGGTATCTAATATTATATAATATATTATTTTATAAAAACACTATATCCATGATCATGATGCCCTTTGAAATTGGTTGTTCTACATGGACCAATGTTCCATGTGGTACATGATCCATGTATACTACCCAATAGAGATGGAATATTCCTATTTTTATAGCCATGTAGGCTATTTCCATACCACCTAGTTCCATAGTGGAAATTCCTGTGGTTATCTGCTATTTCCTTGGGTATTGAGGCTAAAACCCTAGGGATGAAACATGTCTATACAGTGTTTTTACACATTTGATAATACCATAAGGGAGAGATATAAAGTATAAATTTTACAATGATGTAAAATTTTATAATAAATCAAGAATTATGGACAGTGTTGAAAAATGATAATGTTCGAGGTATAATGATCAATTTTTCCCATCCTATTTTGATGTATGATATATATAATTACTAAGAAGGGGGTTAAGTATAAAAAAACGGTGTGGGATACAAAATTTTTCTTGGTATTTGTGGATGTGTTTACTGATGTTGAGTATATGTTTACGAAATTTCATGAAAATCTGTTTGTACAACCTCTATGAATTGTATCTTGAGTTGGAATAACATTGTAATAAGAATAAGGACTATTTTATTATATAAATTTAACACTCATGTTTTCTACATTTTTATCCCATGTGGACTTATATTTCATTTTCTTATGGAATATTGCTATGAATTTTTTTTTGTACCCATCTCTAGAATTATATTTTTTGACGCTCTCAACAAAGAGGTATAGAATAAATATAATCCAAAGGGGGAAGATGGTTCCAAATATTATGTAATTAGAAGAGAGGTCAAGCCCTTCAATTTCTCTTATGGTATTAATAAGGGGAATAAATCCTAGACTATTTTATTTTATTCATTAAAGAGAGAAGGAAAAGTGTGTTCTTGAAAAGAAAAATATACATGCATTCATGGAAGAAATTAATGTTATAAACAACAAAAAATGGTTATACTCACGTTCCTAAAGGTTTTTTGTTTTAATATTTGTTTTTAACAAAAAATAATTTAGTATTTAGTTAAATATCTTATCGTGAAGGTGTGGGGTGATGGAGGAAAATCCACCCAATGATAGAATTTCAAGATCCTTAAAAAGTATTTGTGTGAATTATAATATAATGTTGGTGTCCTTGAATAGATTTTTAGATATATTGAAGAAAATATTTTTCTAAAAAATATTATTGTGGATATGATCTTAATATGAAATACATGTGATGAAGATAGAGATGTAATATCTATAACAATTTATAAAGAGTGAAGAATATATGAGTGGTTATAGTCGGTAAACTGGTTCTAGATAATTTGTATAACTATTATTAAAAAATTAAAATAATCTCAAAATTTTAAATTAATCTAGAATAATTAATGAATAAACTATCTGAGTTTTATCATTCGTCTATTTTTTTAGAATCTATGAACAAACACACATTCAATATAGAATGATTATGTTTACATAAATCTTGAATTTCAGAGAAATTAAGGTTTTTTGAGATACAAAATATTGATTATTTTTATTTTTTCAAGACAATGTGAATATGGTTGAATATATTTAAAAGGGTTTTATAAAGTAAAAATATATTTTTTATATGATTTGATATAATTGATATTAATTGAATTTGATTTGATAATAGTTGAACTAATTTAGTATTTACAAAATTCAAGAAAAATTGTAAATTCCATAACCATCTAAATTTCATAGATTTTATCTATATTGTTTATGTTAAGTATATAAATATATGGTTAATATCTACATTAAATAATGAAATTTTAAAAATTACAAACCATTATTAATTTTTGTAGATTTCAAGATGATATATTTGAATGTTTTTTAAAATTTATGGTCATAAACTACATGCCTTCATAATGTTGATGGAAAGTTAAGTTCAATAATTTTGGTTATGGAATAATCCATTTATTGGAGTTCATAGAGAACACATAGACCATGCATTTTTTAAATTCATCTTCTTATAAATAAAATCATCATATATTTGGACCTCAAAGAGTTGAAAAATTCGTATGGTGCATCTTTATGGAGTTATTAAAAGTAGAGCTGATCCAATGATTTGTCTAGAGTTTTATTCAAATAATATTGAGTTAAAAATGTTAAATATTTTAGAAAGGAAAAATTTCTATAATTCTATATTTTAAATAATAAATATTTTAGAAGATTTTAAATTTTTTATTCAGCGATAAAAACACCAAAAATGAATTATTTATTCAAATCAGTTATGGAAAAAATGATATTGATTAAGAATAAAGATATCAAAGATAAATGAAATTCTAATTACATAAATAAGTTAGATATTGAAAAAATTTAATAATTAAATAACTCTATAAATTAATGTGTTTATTATGATGTGCTTCTCTATCTCAAATATCAATGAACCATTTTTGATTGTTATTGAAAAATAGTGAAGTTTAATCTATAATTATGTTTTCTAAAGTAAAATGATAAGATGGTGATTAAAAATGATGTTCAAAGACATTTATATTGTGAATATTCAATCCTCAGTACAATTATTTTACTACATATTATATATATATGTAAATAACACCTGATTGAAATCCAATGTTTTTGGATAATATTGATGAGAAGTGTATTGATCCAGGTGAATGAATTAAATGGATGGCATATTTGGTTGAGAAAAAATGAGAATGAAATGAATAAAATGGTATTCTTAAAAGTATACTATAGGAAAGTTCTTAAATGGAAAGATAATATAACCTGATTGTGGGAGAGCACCATGTGAAACAATTTAAGGAAATGACATAGGGAAATCATGGAACCAGTGATTATAGATGATTTTATATATTTATTATTTAGAAAATATATTCTGGTGATGTAGATATTAGAAGACAAGAAAATAGTAATAGTATGTTATATGGAAGAGTGAATTTATTGAGAGAACATGAGAACTATCTAAGAGAATAGAAGAAGACAGATACTATGATTTAAAATAAATACTCTTTGGGTACAAAAAATGAAGAAGAGAAAAATATCATGTTATTATTATTATCAATGAAGTGAGAAAGAGAAGAAGGACAAGATGAGAAGGAGGAGAAATATGAGTAAGAACTATGAAATCCTGACATGTATAAAATTATACCAAATATCTATTGGTTATAAAAGATTCAGAATTTTGAGTTTATAAATTCTAGAAATCATATTTTGATCATGATCTGGCAGATGAAAAAAAGAGATACTGATTTTCAGGATATTATTATCAAATATCCAAAGGTATTTAGTTATTTTTATCAAGAGGAATTGGATATTATGATATTTATGCCATAACACTATGTGAAGAAACAAGATATACTTAAATAGGTTATAATTAAGTTATGAATTTTTTCATGCCATTATAAAGATCCCATGAGAGTGGAATTTTTTGGTATTTCTAATTAGATGAGCACTAATGAGTGTGATATAGTGATAATGGTTTTAGGATGATACCTAAATAGAAAACATTTAATTGATGATAATATTAATAATGAAAAATCGATGAATGAAATGATACAAATGACAACAAGTATTTGGACTTCTAGGATGATACAAAGCATATAAGAATAACACATGTTGATATTTATTTATTTACAATATTTTATGTGGTGTATGTGATTTTTTATTTTAAACATATCCACTATCATCCTAATATATAATCGTGGTTCAAAAAAAGAAGGTAAATTATTAAGAGAAGTTGTAATCTGGTAAAAGATTAACCACACCTAATTCACCCCAAAAATCACATTTCTGAGTGGATCCAAAGGGAATTTCAGTTTGTATTCGAGTTAACAGTTTCCTATAATGGGATCTGTTTTTCCCATCCATGGTTTTTTTATTTAGTTGATATGAGGTAAGTATTTGAAACATGTTTAAAAAAATAGGAGATTGAAAATTATGTCATTATTATTGTTAGTGCATAAATGGGAGTATTAGTTAAGACTATGAAAAATTAGAAGAAAACTGTGTCAAAGAAGAAAAATAAGAAATTGAATATTAATGAAGATCCACTCCAAACTAAAGGTAATAAGATTTGTAATTTCATAGTTAGATGTGTTGATTGTGTTCCTTAGGATGATTCAATTTTATTCTATTGTTAGGTTGGATGTGTTATTATAATGAAACAAAATTTTTCCAATGAAAATTCCTTTCTTATAATTATATTATATACTATAAATCTAATATAATATAATATAGAATACAATACAAACATTTTAAATTAAGAATAAATGAAATAAGAGGTATTTATAGATATTAAGGAAGCTATACCAATGGAATATCACCACGACCTTTGGAATAGTAATATGAGCCTAATGAATAGAAAACAAGAAAATAGAATATTAACCTCACATATGAAATTATAAATAAAATTTGGGTATCATATAAATGAAAATAAGATATATAAATATCATGTAATAACAAAATAAATGTTTTAAAAATGATTAAATAAGTTTTTGTATTTTTAAAAGTATATATTCAATTAAATAATTAATATTATGATTTTAAAGAAAACTTATTTTCATAAAATAAATTCATAAATTGATATTATCTTATCTTATTATTTTAAGATAATTTAATGAGACGTTAATTAATTTTTTAATGTGTCATAAAATCTGTTATAATTTTATAATCTGTATTTTTTTTTCTAAATGATGAATTTAAGTAAATTTTTTTTATTCTATTCATAAAAATATTTTCAAAAAATGTAGTTCATTTTTAAAATATATATGTCTGAAATTTGTTAGGGTGAAATTTTGGGGTATTTTTAAAATAGTTGACTTTTTAATGAATAGTAAAAGACAGTAATTTACGATATATATACATTATAAGTTAAATACACAATTCCTTGAGTAATAACTGATGTAAGAACCATAATATAGAATTATATTTATATATTTTCTGTAATTATTCATGTAATCATCACTATTTCATTCCATGAGGAAAAATAATAAACTAATGTATAAAATAATGTGAAAACTCTTCTTTCCTCCACTATAAATATCACCCCCACCACCTCTTCTCCTGACATCTCATAAGCCTTGCTGACTAAAAAATTTATACTTGATTTTATTCCCAAGTCACTAACCCACTTCTAGGATCCCTTGATCTCAATAAATGACCAAAATCAATTTTCTCAAGTAGGTACTCCAGGAAGAAGAATTCAAGAGGTGAAACATGTTTTATTTTCTTTTAATTTGTATCTAATTTTCTTCAATTCTTATTGTATCCTCCCCTACCATTATACAAGTTAAACAGTAACTAAATTATCTTAAATATACTATAATGTTATTATGTTATTGGAATAATCCATCTTCATTTCATTACCCACTACTTTTTGTTATAAACATATAAACATCATTTGTGATTTGTTAATTTATCACATTCACGAACGAAATTTATTCAATTTCTTTATCCAAATTCTTGGTTTCTCATAAAATAATTTTTATGTTTAAAAAATAATAAAATATATATTACAACTTATTTTATGTTTTGGAACCATTATATATAAATAATATTAGTTAATAAAACAAAACAAGTTATTGAAGATTAAAAAGTTCTCAAATAATTGAAATGGTTATCACTAACTTTTTTCTAATGATTCATCTCCACCAAAACTAACCAAATTAATTATATAACCATTTAATATTACGTAAGTTAACTAATAAAATTTTATTTCAATTATGGATATTTATTCTAATTTTACAATATATTACAAACTTTTATACAAGTGAACCAATCATGAAAAAATAAATGAACAATCTCAAATGAAGAAATTGAATATTATTACTCATAAAAAGAAAATAAAATATGTTAATAAAATTATACCAAATAAAAAAAAGGTTTTATTAGTTCTTAATTAATTAATTAAGGGATTTAATTTTATTATACAAGACATTATGTACAAGTGAAAAACGCTTTCAGATATAAGGTAAGGGATTCATTCTGAACCCCCATTATCCTTTAGATCCTATTTTATCTCTCTCTAACCTAGTGGAATTATAATTTAGTATTAAAAATTTTTTATGTATTATGTGTATATTTTCCAATCTCAGGTATCAAGATTAGATCATCCTTATTTTATGGGGAAATACGTGTTTTAAAAATATTCCCTTCTCAATTCTTCCCGATA
Organism: Viscum album; assembly: GCA_963277665.1. Classification (NCBI taxonomy): domain Eukaryota; kingdom Viridiplantae; phylum Streptophyta; class Magnoliopsida; order Santalales; family Viscaceae; genus Viscum; species Viscum album. Next base: position 326,631,728 of record OY728127.1, read on the forward strand.
AGTAAGACCAATTAAAGGGAACTTCCCGACCTCTTACCTCTTTTCAAGTGAGCTGAATAATACATTTCAATCCATCATAATTTTTTTTAAATCACTCATTTTTTCATGAACACATATATTTGTTCAATTTTGGTTTTTTACAAATTTTATTCATTTTCCTCTTCAATTATCTTTATTATTTTCTTTAGAATGAAATAAAATGGTTTATTTCTAAAGTATCTAAAACACATTTTTTTACATGATTCACTGCATTTTGACATAACTTATCTTGATATATTCCTATTTTAAATTATTAATGTCCATGTGTGTTTTAAATATTTTCCTTCATCTACACTATATTGTCACTACATTTTGTAATTCCTTTTGACATTTCTATGATACTGAATTGTTTCCATTAGTAACCCTTATGTTTATGATCGATTCCTTATATATGATTCTTAAATTGGAAAACATATTCATGAACATGTTATTATGGTGTTAAAAAAATATCACTATAATATATTGGGTAATATTTAGTTTCATGAGACTTAATGTGAAATGGTATTTGTGGTTAACCTTGACTCATGCTTCATGTGCAATTATATTAGTGGTTATCTTTGACTCGGGATACATGTGTAATAGTCATGGTGGTTAGCCTTAACTAATGCTCCTCCATGTGAAATGATTTTTACTCATGATTATTTCAAGTTGTATGCTTTTACCACACCTCATATGATACCATTATTACAAATGTTATTCTTCCTTGTGTTTATTCATGTTCCATGACTTTATGTCACTATGTAATGCATTCTAACCCATGTTCTACATTTTATTCCTATGTTTATTCCTTTACAAGGATAATTACCTCATCCCTTTCATTCATTTATTCTCTATTTTATCCAATGTAGATGTAAGGGCTCAAATAAATTTTGAATGTCATTATTTATTTTAAATAAAAATGATTTCTGGTCCCATGTTATTAGTTTAATGTAGATAATATTCTGAAGACACTTGAAATCACTATATAAGGTTGTATTTTATGTTTAAAATCATCTAATAATATTTGTGAATGGATAGGTCCACTATAGTTGGTATCATAGGGAGGTCTAGTTATTTTTGTATTTTAGGGATAGAGAACATTAGTGAGGATCCTAGGGATAATTATATCACCATGGTTAACCTATATTAAAACATAGGGAATCACATATTAGGATACAGTTTTCCATTACATGTTCATCCTTTAATATTAAAAGTTTCCTTGTTTACGTGATTATTATCTATTCGTTAAATTACATCTATTTATTCTTTCCTTCCGTAGTCAATGGCTGGAAATAAGAGAACTTGTGCCAACAATCAATGCGATGTGAAATGTGATGATTTCCCTAGCGAAATTAAAAATATGATAGGAATGGGTGCTCAGAACAACATGATAGTACCTTCTCACTAGATCATGTTATGAATAAAAACATGAATAGTGTGGAACAACCTACTCAAAATAAAGATAAAGTTTTTGAGGAATCCTTAGAGCGGTAAAGGCCTACCTTGTTTAGTGTATCTTTTAATCCCCACATCACAGAACAATGGATTAACTCCATTGAAAATATATTATTTCCTCCTTCAGTGACAAGAATATGGGAGTTTATAAATGGTGGACACAGACCAAGAACATGAAGTCCATAGAGGAAATAGATTCCATTGGATAGGAATATTTTAACCAAGTATTTTTCAATAAATATTTTCCCCAAACTATTCATATTAATAGGGAAAGGGAGTTCATTAGATTAAAGAAAAAGAGACAATTGTTTATTAGTGTGTATAAGAAAAATAGTATAATCATTTCACGGTATTCCTCAGAATTTTTCATGTACACCCAATGTATGGTGGATCACTTCTTTAGTGGACTAATGTTGATTCTACAAATAGTGTTGGCGATTATGGACTTTGACAGTTATGAGGAGATTGTCTATTTCATCCTTAAAGTTGAAATGGAGATCATAGAGTCTTAGTGGTCTCATGGGCGTGGTGATTAAAAGGGAAAATTGGATTTTAATATTGTTGGATCAACAGATAATTCCCTGGATATAAAGAAAACCCAATATCCCACATGTCAAAATTGTGTGTGGAAGCATCTTAGGATCTCTCTAAAGGGAACCAGAAAATGATTCAAATGTGGAAGAATGGGGAATTTAAATAATTAATATAAAAGGGATATGAATAACCCTGCAAATTTGGATGCAGAAGGGAAGGTTTTGATCAACTCTCTACCTATATCACAATGTTTCAATAGAAAGGAAATGGGAATTATGCATATCATTTCCCTAAGCCAAAGGTTGTTAGAGGCAATCAACAATAACCACTATGGCAGTAAAGAAGGGCTTATGTTATCACAACTACTAATGAGGATCCCAAAATTTATTTTTTTATAGAGAGGTTAGTTATTCATTCATGAATAGTGAAATTACTATTTGATTTTTTTTTCTACACATTATTTCATATCTTACATGTTTAGTAGAACTATTCAACCACTACCTCAAAATACAGAGGTTGAGTTATCTTTGAGAAAACAAAGTTGGAAAATCATTTCATCCAATTTTTATAACTCCTTCCTAGTTAATGTTTGTTGACTCAGTCTCTGAGAAAATATCATTTTACATCCTTTGGTGGATTTTTGATAATATATTAGACCTGGATTTTCTATCTTTTTATGGAGTAAAAATAAACTCTCCGGAAAGGGGGATCACTCTTCACATCATCAAGCATACTACAATTATTTAAATGTGTTCGAGGGAAGTTTAATCTTAAGCAGATTCATTGTCTCAATTATGTACAGTGTTGCCCTGTGATCAATAATATCATACTGAAATGGTTCGGACAAAGGAGATGATCATACATGAAGACATTTTCATTGTGAGGTATTATAATGATGTGTTCCCTACATAATTACTTGGTCTTCTTCATGAATGATAGGTTGAGTTTTAAATTGAACCTATTCCAAGATATCTTCATATATATAAGAAACCTTAGAGAATGTCCACCATTTATTTAGATGAATTAAAGAAGTAGTGACATGAAAATCTAGACAAGGGTATTATACGACCTAGTGCTTCACTATGGGGTGCACTAGTACTATTTATCAAAACAAAGGATGGATTATTGCTCCAAATTATTGATTATCATGAGATCAAAAAAATCAAGATTAAGAAATAGTATCCCATACCCAAGATAGATGAATTTTTTTCTCAACTTCAGGGGGCCAAATATTTCACTAAGGTGGACCTTCGTTCGGAATATCACTAATAAAAGGTGAATAAGGAAGATATTCCAAAGACTTACTCTTAGAAAAGATATGGACACTATGAGTTCATAGGGATGCACTTCAGACTCACTAATTATCAAGAAATATTCATGGTCATAATGAATATACTCATGAGAGATTACCTAGAAAAATTATAATAGTATCTATTGATGATATTCTAATATACTCCAAGAGTAAGGGGGAACACGAGGAGAGTTTGCATTCTACACCGAATACTTTGTGACGGGATAAAATATATGAAAATTTCATTAAATGTGAGTTCTGTATAGTGGGATTATCATTACTATGGCATGTAATATCCATTAATGGGATATATGTTAACATGTCTAAGACAAATAAAATCGATGTGTACCCTAGGATACAACCTGTAATGATGATATATAGTTTCCTTGGTTTAGCTAGATAATACTATGGTTTTTATGAACATATAATGACTTTAAAACCTAATAACCATGTTTACTCAAAATGGAGATATGTTTCTCAAGAGTAAGAAATGTGATGAATACTTAATAGAATTGAAAAAGAGGCTTACCAGTGCACCAGTACTAACATTACCAACAAGTGGGGAACTATTTATGGTGTATAATGATTCTTCAAAGAAGGTACTAAGATGTGAAATAATAAGAAATGATAAATTGATAGCCTGCATCTCAAAGAAGTTGAATATTCATTAGATAAACTATCCTATGCATGATATGGAGTTGGAAACTATGATATTTTCATTGAAAATATGGTTTTATTATCTCTATAGGTAGAAGTGTGAGATATATACTGATCATAAGATCTTCAAGTATATATTCACAAAAATGTATATTAATATTCACCAATGATGATGTTTATATCTCATTAATGATTATGATTTCTCAATCCATTACCATCTCGGTATTGCAAATAAGGTGGGGGTATTCTCTAAATATAAAGGATCATGAATCTTTATTGATGATTAGAATTTTAAAGGATTAAATATTTTTAGACTTGAAAATGATGGGCATGGGAATAATTAATGAAGGAACATAATAAATTCTTTATCAAAAGATTTCTCATCCATCCCTTATAGGTAAAATAAACGATGTTCAATAGAATGACTTAGAAATTCAAAAAAATGTGGATTCTATTAGAAATGGGATATCCTCTGAGTTCATGATCGATGAGGATGGAGTCGTAAGATTTAGATAAAAAATATGTATACCATCTAATTCATAGAAAAATAAATAACTTCCAAATGACACATATAACTCAACCTTGTCTATTCACCCAGTGAGGAAAAAAATTATTGAGATATCTAAGAGACTATTGGTGGGACAATTTGAAAAAAGGAGATCATTGAATACACATCAAAGTGACTTGTTTTTCTGAAAGTGAAGGTTTAAAGGAAAAAGTTTAAGGGGATGATGCGATTATTACCCATACCAACCTGGAAGTTGGAAAATATCAACATGGACTTTGTCACTAGGCTTCCAATTATATCTATAGGAAACAACGCTAAATGAGTCATTTTGGATAATCTCACAATGGGAGATCATGTTATTACAATTCCAGAGGGATTATCACTATATCAACATTAACATATATAAGTCATAGATGTGGTAAGGTTTCCTGAAGTACCACTATTGATTGTATCTGATCAGGATCTGAGATTCACCTCCTTGATATGGAAAAGTCTTCAGCGTGCTGCGATCATTGATTATGGACTATCATCTTTAAACTGATGGCCAATATATGTAGGATATTTAGATAGTGGAAGAAATTTTGATATCATGTACCATGGACTTAAATGGAGGATGGGACCAACAACCACCTCTAGTCAAGTTCTCTTGCGACAACAGTTTCCACTTGATCATCCAAATGGCTCTATATGAAGCAATTTATTGTAAAATAATCAAAATATTGGCATGATGTGATGAAGTCCATGAACATTGGATTTTGTGATCTGAAATGGTAGAAGAAATGGTTCAAAAGTTGAAAACCATTTATTAGAACATCAAGGAATCCCAAAGTCGACATAATATCTATGTATATAATCATTTATAAGACCTCAGGTTTATGTTTGGAGATATGATATTCCTTGACATATGTACAGGTAAAAGGATTAATAGATATGTGAATAATGGAAATCTAAGTCCTAGGTTCACTAGCCCTTTAGAGATTATTGATCATGTTGAAGATGTGGACTATGTACTAGCACTTCCACCAACAATGTATCATGTAAATAATGTGTTCCATATATCCCACTTGAGAAATTATATACAATATTCCTTACATGTACTGAATTCAAAGGTGGTATATTTGGAACGTGATCTCTCTTATGAGGAGCAGGAGGTGAAGTTATTGGACCATAGAGATAAATATCAATGCAATGTGACTATTCACCTGGTCAATGTACAATGGAAGAACCATAAGTACAACGAAGCAACTTGGGAATCGGAGGATGAAATTAAGGATAAGTAGCCACACCTATTTTCCCCATGGTTTCTAAAATGAAATTTTGAGGGAAAAATTTTATAAGGGGGGAAAAATGCAACTACTTAAATTCTTATCAATGAAAATTCCATTCTTATAATTCTTTTAAATAGTATAAACCTCATAAAATTACATTGAGAACACTATACAAACATTTAAAATGAATAATTACTGAAGTAATAGGTATTTCTAGAAATTAGGGACCCTATACCAATGAAATAGTAACATGAAATTTTGAATAGTAATATGAACCTTATGAATAGTAAACAATCCAAAAGAATAGTAACCTCACCTATGAAAGTATAAATAAAATTTGGGTATCTTATAAATGAAAATGTTACATATTTATATAATGGAATAATTAAACAAATGTGTTTAAAATGATTAATTATGTGTTGGTATTTTAAAATTCTTATTTGAAATTATGTAATTAATATAATGATTTAAAAGAAAATTTATTTTCATAAAATATATTCATAAATTTATTTTATATTATCTTATTATTATAATATCATTTTATGAGACTATATTTAATTTTTGAAAATGTTATAAAATCAGTTATAATTTTAAAATTGATATTTTTGGAGTAAAATATTATTCAAATCAAAAAATAAATTCCTTATATTTATAAAATTATTTTCATAAAATGGAGTTTATTTTTAAACTCTATACTTAATAAATGTTAGGGTGGTTTCTTGGTATTTTTATTAAATATTTGAATTTTTGGTTAATTATAAAATACTATACTTTAGGATGTATATACATCGTAAGTTAACTATACTATTCCATGAGTCATCTTGGATGTAAGCATCATAATCTCTTATTATCCTCCTCTATTTCCTTTATTTACTATTTTAATGATCACTATTTGTTTAATTCAGGAAAAACAATAAACAATGAATAAAATAATGAGAAAACACCCCTCTACCCCACTATAAATATCACCCCAAACCACCTCTTATCCTCAAATATCTTAAGCCTCAAATATTGTCCACTTTCTTCCGAATCCACTTCCCAAACCTCCTCCTAAGTATAAGGGGATTTTTTCTCAATAAAATACCAATCATTAGTGCCTTAAAGAGGTTCTCAAGGAGAAATAATCTAGAGGTAAAACCTCTTTCATTTTTTTAAATTTTATTCCAATTTTTTTTCTATTATTATTTTATCCTAACCTCACCTTATAAATGTTTCATTGTAACCATTGTATCTAACATATAATATAATTTTATTATGTTAATGGAATAATAAATCATTATTTCTATCAACTCTTTTTTTAAGTGAAAACATAATCCATGAAGTGTTAATTTATCACATTCAAGGGAGATGAGTTTTCTATTTTTTACCACCATCTGGGATGGTCATAAAAGTATTTTTTTGGTTAAAAAATATTATAATATATGTGTGATATCCTATGAAATTTTTTGGAACCATTATACATACATAGTAATAATTAATAAAAAAACTAGTTCGTAATTAATAAAAACACCCAAATAATCTAATCTATTATCACTAATGTTTTTTCTAATGATTCATCATCACCCAAAAAATATCCAAATGAATTAAATAAACATTTAATACAATAAAAGTTCATAAATAAAATATAATTTCAATTATTTATATCTATTCACATTTAACATGAACTTTCATACATTTATAAAAGTGAATCAATCATGAAGAAGGGACATGAAATCTCCTAAATGATGAAACTGAATCTTATAACTCATCAAAAAGGGAAAAATGAACTTAATAAAATTATAATAAATCAAATCCATGTTTAAAGTGTTCTTAATTAATTAATTAAGGGATTTAATTTGATTATCCAGGACATTAAGTACATGTGAAAACCACTTTTGTCCATAAGGTTAGGTATTCTTTCCGAACCCCAATTTTCCTTCTGATAAAACTTTCTCTCCCATTAACCCTTTTTTATTATTATTTTTTATATAATTATTACAAATTATGTTTATATGTTCCAAAATCATATATCTAGATCAGATCATACTTGTTTTATGGAGAAATAATTGTTTTATGAAGGCCCCCTTCTCAACTCATCCCAATAGGAAATCCCAATTAAAGGGAACTTCACCACTTCTTACATATTTTCATGTGCACTCCATAATCTTTTATATCCCACATTTTTTATAAAATAACTCATTTTATCATGAAAATATACGTTGTTTCAATTCTGTTTTTATATAAAAGATTCATTTTTTTCAACTTTAATTACCCACTAATATCTTCCTTAAATCACACTAAAATGTGTTATTTCTAATGTTTTTTAAACACTGTTTTTAAATTTTTTCACTCCAGTTTGATATCACATATCATGATATATTCCTATATTACCATTTCGACGTCTATTTATTGTTTAAATAAATTATTTCATGGACACTATTATGATACTTCCTTTTGTTATTCCTTTTACAAGGTTATGATACCCTATTTTTTCCACTCTTTACCCTTATGTTCATGTTCGATTCCAATTATATGATTCTTCAGGTGGAACAAATATTCATGAACATGTTATGATTTGTGTTCGCATAGAGTACTCTAAGGAATTGGGTAATATTTATTCTAATGACACATCATGTTCAATGGTCTTGGTGGTTAATAATGACTCATTCTCTCTGTGACATGGTCTTTGTGGTTGGCATCTACTCGTGATCTTTGTGAAACAATCTTGGTGGTTGGCCTTAACTCATACTCCTTGTAAAATAGTCATGGTGGTTAGCCTTGTCTCATTCTCCTCCATTTGTAATGAGCCTTGACTCATGCTTACATCATTTTTTATGTTGTTTCCATACCTCCTATGATACCATGATTACATATTTCATTTTTCGTTATGGATATTCTTTTTCTATGCCTTTATGCCATCATGTTATGCCTTATAACCCATGTGAAAGGTTTTATTCATGTTATTATTCCCTTACTATAATTTTATCTCATCCTTTTTTTCCATGTATTCATCGGGTTATCCTATTCAGATTTAAGGGCTCAAAGGACATTAGGTGCCCATTAAAGGGTTTAAATAAAAAAATTCCAATGTTTTCAGTTTTATGTACATAATCCTTAAAAGCCACTAAAATTTACGATTTATAGTTTGTACTTTATGGTTAAAATCCTGTGATAATATGTAATAAAGCTTAGGTTCTCTATAGGTATCTATATTTAAGGGAACCACCTTGAGGATATATATCACATAAAAACATTCTGGTTGATGTAATCATATACATATTTAAATTCATTGAAGAATAATATGTAAAAAAATAACATCTATTACACTATGTTGAAGTAATGAAAAAATATTTAACAATAAATTTGAAAAATAAAAGTCTCTCACCAATGACATTAATTTAATGGAGGAATATTTCTTGATTAATAGTGATAATTTCTCAATGGTCGAAGAACATAGGATATAATAAATTAATGATAAAGTAAATGTTGTTAATTACTGTGATATGATTATATATTCATTAAAATAATCACATAATGTAACTCTTGTTGTCAAGGAATCCCATTTTCAAGTCAAAGGACGAATTAATTTAGGACCTCAATAAAATTCATGAATGTAGAAAAATATAATAGGATCATGTTGAAAATATAATGAGTGATTGAGAAGGATTATTGTGTTAGGTGGAACATGAAAAGAACACTCTTAACATAATGAATCATGATCTTGAAGTTAATAAGTGAAAACTACCAAACAACCTAGTTGTATCTTAACATTATACTAAAGGAAATAATGATTTTCTTTTATATTAATAGTATCAAATATAATAATTCTAATAATGGTGAAAAATGGAGCGTTAGATTATCTAGATATCAATAAACTACTAACTCATAGAGGAAGGAAATTCGGTATCCTAATAAATATAATTATTCCAACGGGTTCTCATATGCTAGTAGTGGATCTAAATAAAAATATGTATATATGTGGATGGATAAAATGGGAAAAAATACCAAATACATTATAAATGACAAAATTAAAAATATTTAAGGATATAAGGTCTCTAAATAAAACCCAAATGGGTGATCCATTTCAAAAAATATAACGAACTAAATTTATCCAGGTTGAGCATAAAAGTAAAAGTAGAAATTTTTTTGGTTGCATTGGTGTTTTAAAAGGTTCATAAAAATATCCATTTAGTGAAGGTATAAAATTTCATATTTTTAAAATCAGACATGGCATAAATTTTGGGGGAGAATAGATAAATATAATAGAATATATGGTACAAAAATAATAATTTAATTAAAATGAAAAATCTATCAAATAGTTATAAATTGGAATCGCTTTAATATTTTGAGAATAATTATAATATTTGAGGTCACTATTATTAAGGGTGATGGTATATAAAAAAACAACCCAATGCATACCCTTATATGAAGATAAGACCACACAAGAAAGTAAAAATTTTGAGAAATGAAGAAAAGTATTCCTTGATGAGTGAGAAAAAGAATAGATCCATGTTAATAACTCTCATGAAGAAAAATAAGACTGATATGGACCTAAATGTATTTTGAAAAAGAAGATTCTTGAACTAGGATAAGAGAGGCCCCATCGTTCACCACAAAAAATATTTCATTATTTATCAATATTGAAGGGAGAAAGTTGGAATTTATAATGTAATCATCTTAGGATTGAGATAACATCATTGGTTTGGAGGTTGACATGCCAAATTAAGGATTTAAGATATTCCAAAAATAGGGAAATCCAAATGCTAATGAAAATTTGTATAAAACATGAATATAGGAAATTCATATTTTAATCAAATGTATGAAATTGTTGTCTGAATGGGAGAAGAAATTTAATAACAATGTCATATCACTTGGGACATTATATATTAATAATGATGCAATGAAAATATATTCTTTACATAATAAGTAGAACCATACTTCCAAATAATGATTAACTATATAGCCATCATAGATTGAAATGATAATAAATTAGAGTATCAAAAAAATGAAAATTCCTTGTTTGATAAAGTACACAAGGCTATTAATACTAATAATAAAGTTAAAAATAAATTAAAATCCATCATTCCAAATGAAGTAAATTTTTAAAAATTAAGTAAATAATCCAACATGAATAGTTTAATACATTTTAAAGCTACATGTATAGGAGTTCCTTGGTTGATGTATATGTCTTAACATAATTTCTATTGTTAATTAGATGATGATAATGACTTTATTCCTATATATTAGTGGTTGTGAATCAAAGAATAAGGAATTGAAGGTGAAATATAAAAAATGAGAGGTGGTGAATGTTGCAATCATGATTCAGAAGAAAAAATAGTCCATCATGGAATAATTCAATTAGTAACAATTTGTCCCTTTAAAAACATCATCTATAACATCACAATTGGTATCAGACAATATTCAGTACCATGAAATCATGAATATAATAATGATGAGTAGAAAAATCCATGAAGAAAAAAATTGGAGACAATAATTTTAGTGGGAGCTAAGTAGGATAATGATTATGTAGATCTAGCTCTTTATAATAAATTTAGAATTTTAGAAAACATTGAAAAATGTTGAATGTGGATCTATAATGATCACATTTCACATTTTGTATTGATTTATGTAAAATTTGGTTATTAAGGCGGAGAAAATATCTAATCAAATGGGAGATAAAAAACATTCACATGAATATTTTTGATATTTTTAATAAATCTGAGTTTAGGTTTATGAAATTTCTAGAAAATCACTTTATACTTCTCCAAAGAAGAGATGTTGGAGTTAGTATCATGTTCTGGTAACGATATATATAGTTTTTTTTCTAAACAGATAGTTTTTTTAAAACGAGTTATCCTATATATACTTTAATCAGATTATTTTATAGAATATTTCTTATAAAAATGTTGTTCTATCCTTATAAAAAAAATAATTTACTTACTGTCTAAATAATTGTGAAGAATAGATAAATTATAAGAAAATGTGGAGAAGGTGATTTAAAAAATCATTGAAGTTGATGATATTAAAGTACAATCACTTTCACATAGGGTAGTAATATGGGGGATAAATAATTTTAATTTTTTTTATTATCAATAAGAGGTAGAAGGAAAATATTGATATTGTGAAGAAATGTTCACATGCATTATTGTGAAGTTGTGAATATTATTGAAAATAATGAGAATGGGTTATATTGATGTTCCCAAATAATTGTTATAATTTAATTTTTTCTCAATAAGTATTTAAATAACCATTTTAACCAATATAATGTCAATGATTATGTATTGAAGGTGTCGGGGGATGGAGGAAGAATCAAACCAATGAAATAAGATGAAGACTTCCCATATATTTAGGTATTGAAATATGAATTGTTGTAATCCTTGAATATATAGATGGATATGTGCATGATAATAGATATCCAAATTATATTATTGTGGATCTGATAGTATTGTGAATTAAATTTAGTGAATATAGAGAAGAACATGCTAAAAAATTTACAAAGAGTTGCGTAGTTGAGGGAAAATCAGGCTAGTAAAATGGTGTTATAAAACATCCATAAATACAATTAAAACATTAAAATAGTTTCACTGATTAGAAATATGATGTGTGAAGGTGTGAAGAAACCATTTTAGTGTCATCATGCATGGAATCTAGTAAAATCAATGAAAATACATAATTGGAATAAGGAATGAAGAATATTAAATGAATCTATAATTTTAGAGGTAGTGATGATTTCTAAGATACTATAAATTGAGTTTTTATAAACTGATGAACATTGGGAATGGTTTTAAATATGTTTAAGAAGGGTTTATAAATTCCAAAATGTGTATTTATGGGTTTTGAGTTGTTTTGATAAGGTTTAAGGATGATTTGAGAAGAGATGAAATAATTTAGTATTTATATAATTTTGTTAAATTGGTAAAGTCCAAAACTCCATACACTTTATAGAGTTAATATTGAATGCATAGTGTTTAGATAACTTAGTAAGGTTAAACACTGAGAAGAAACCAAATATTTAAAATTGTCTCAAACCCTTTAAAATTTCATTGAGTAAAACCTGGTATCATTATATGGTTTCTGTACTTTATAGAGTTAAACTATAAGAATTTCTAGAGTTTATGAGATTATGTGTTTAGTTAATTTAGTAAAGGAATTAACCCCATGTTATAGTTTATAGATTAGATTGAGACAATGTAGAATTAAACTTCATTTTATAAGAGTTGTGGTCATAATAGATTTAACTTCAAGGAGTTGAAAAAGTATATGTCATATATTCATAGATTTTATCAATATAGAGATGGGACAAATATATATGTATACTCCTCTTCTAAAAAAATTGAGTTCAATAAAATTTTGTAAATTTATGAAAATTAAGACTTCTGAAATTTTATAGTCTAAATAATAATTAATTAAAATGATTCTTCAACTATTTTCAGTTATCAAAACGTCCCAAATGAAATTGTGATTCAAGAATAATAAATGTGAAATATGATATTGGTGAGAGAGAAAAATAGAGATCAAATTTGAATGAAATTCTGAGAAATTATATTAATAATATATAGCTGAAATTATACAATTAAATTAGTATGGAATAAATGTGTCAATTATTGTATTGTGAAAAATGTATTAAATATCACAACCCCATTTGTGAGATTTTACTGAAAAATTGAGAAGATCAATATGTGATTAAGTTCTCTTATGAACAAACCAAAAAATAGATCTTACACAGGATGTCCAGAGACTGCCAAAATATAAAGAGATGAGCCCCACTGAAAAGGGTTTCTGTATTTTTTTATATAAAAATGAATACAAATTGAATGCAAATATTTGTATTGTATTTTCAGAATTTTTTCATTGACACTGATGGATGAATTAAATTTAACACTTATTTGAAGGTGTATAAATTATAAATAAAATGAGATAATTATATTCTCATAATTTCTCAATATAAAAGTGGTAAAATAAATAGATAATAAACCACGATTTTGGGAGCACACCCACTTGATTTTTTATGGATACATCCTGAAATAAATCAAGGAACATGATATTTTGGAATATTTTCAATATTTATTAAATGAAAAATAATTTTTGGTGATATAAATATAATAATAAAGTAAAGAAGAAATATTATATATCGCAGAAGGTTGAACCACACAAGAGAACTAAATAAATAACTCAGAGAGGAGAAAAGCATGATAATATGCTGAACAAGAAATACTCTTTGTGTATTGACTATAAAATGAATTATATACAATGTTAATTTTTTTTGAAGAAGTGAGAAAGAGACTAATAATATGAATGTATAAGAAATTTTGATATGGAATAAGTTCTATAATATAGTCTTTTCATATTCAAGTCCTAAGTGATTTTGTTGATAAATTTCAATAAATAGATTCTAAAAAAGATCATTGTGTTTGGAAGTAAATATAGACTATGTTTCATTTTATTATTCCCTAAGATCAAAAGTCAGTAAAAGGATTTGGTTTAGAGTCAGTATATATTATGATATTTATTAAATTAAAAAATATATAGATATAATATCTACTTCAAAAAATTAGAAAGAACTTATGAACAGGTGGGAGATGGTATAAAGAACCTGCATGAATCGAATATGTTCATTTATATAAATTATTGAGAAATCACCAATGTAATATTGTGATAATTATTTTCAATGAACCATGACCAAAACAATTTTAATTTATAATAAGACTGTTGGTGTAATATATTTGAATAAAATTATATCAATCTCAATAAGTATTATGTTTTCTAATAGGTGTTGAACCTTGTAAAATTATAGTGTGATGGTATTTATTTATTCTTGTATTTCATGAGGTTTATGTGATTGGGTTAACTAAATACATTGACTTTTATCCTTGTAGATAATAGTGTATAAAATACCAAAGATGGTAAATAATATAGAAAAAAAATAAAATTTGGTAAAAGATTAGTAAAAATTGATTTACCCTCTCTCGGGTGACTATATAGATCTTAATGTAATTTCAAAGAACATTTTTTTCACAAAGGTATAGTTATTTTTTTAATAGTGAGGCTCATGTGACCTCTTACATTATAATAACCATGTTATGCATTACTATTTTATATCCCCTTTGTAGAGAATATCATTTATAAGAGTGATGAAGTATGGGGACATTAGTCTCTTACTCCATATTTACTAAAGAAACCACCATTTACATGACTATAATAACAATCATTTACCTATTCTCCCTTTTAACTAGACATGTCTTGTGATGTATTATCATAAGACCCACATATATCATTAATAATTTTAGTAAATGTGGGTTAATGATCATATAATTTCCTTAAATTTCTAGGTATTCTAAATAAGAGTGTGTAAACATATTCATAATCCACACACATTTCCTTATTTTCATTCCTTTAACGAAATAATAATTACTGTCTCATGACAATAAACAGATAATGTTGTTCCGGTCACATGAATTTAATATATATAAATCTAATTTTATAGGTTTTTTATTCTAACCCATTGGATATGAAGGAAACCACCTTGAGGGTCAAACCAAACATTAATACAATCTCATATATCCTTTGAGAGGAAGTATTTTCAAAATATTTATCACATTCTAGGAGAGTATTAAACCCCTCAGAGTGACTACCTATGAGTATTAATTCTGTAGTGTCCCCACAAGAATCGAAATCATGATTTTCCCCTTTGGAATTCCTACCATGTGTGTCCTTACTAAGCTGTAAACCATTAGATTTCCATTGGTCTCTAAACCATTATTTTTCACTTTGGACTCTAAACTATTAGCACCTTTTTATTCTGTTTCACAAATAGAAAGTGTTCATAGAATCTTTTCTTAATATAGTAGAACAAACCATCCTTATGTTCTGATAATATATTCCTTAATTTATTTTCATTAGTAAGATATATAAATATCTAATTTATCCAAATCATGCAACCTTATATCCTTAAGGTAGTCACTATATTTTGGCATCAACCGATGTCATTAACCAACTTCTAAAAGGATAGTTTCAGTAAGTGTTTCATAGAAATGTCTTTGGTCTAAGAGGGAGTGTTTTACGAATAAATAATCTTTTAGTGTGATGATTTAGCCTATAATCCTTTCAAATGATCAAAAGATCCATCATTGTGACCCTAACGGTGAGAGGTTGTATTTCGTAAGAAATAGAGAACATGGAATAAGATCAAACTATAAATTGCATATCCGAAAATCCTGTGTAAATACCTGGAAATTATTATCTTGGATATGAAGTGAATCCCTTCTACCTCAATAGTGAGATGATTAATGACATTAGGTATCACTACAGTTATTCAACTATTCATTATTAATTTAATATGTAGTAATCCTACATAATGGTAACCACTAAATGTGATGGGTGGTGTTCCCATGGAACTACTAATAGTTGAGAATTAGGGATGCATATTAGTGATGAAGAACATAACCCTATATGGCCACATGTAGTGAGGACATTCAAATACACCAAAAATATATCAATTATTCCCCCCATATATCCTGGGTTCCCTTGTCCCACATCCCCAATTGAGGTGAAATGATATATGTGTTTCAATGACCTTGTCTACATTTATGAGAGAGAATGCATCCTTCAGACCTGATAGATGGTTAATGTGGTCATTAAATCTATTAAATTATGCTAGTTGTAAAAAAGAAATCCATTTGGGGGTATGTTTTTGTTTAGGATTTTCAAAACATGTACTTTTTCCTCAATTGATATGTGTTTCATGTGTTTATGGTGGGATGAAGTTATCTTAGAGGTGTTTTGGGGTTGGTTTCCCATGACTATGAAAATTAAAGTAAGAGTTGTATAAAATGGATAATACATGTTTTGTGATAATAATGAACCCAACTATATAGAGGCGAATAGTTATGGTGCATGGTTCCACAAACCATGAATATTTCAATAGAAAACCCTGAAAAGATTGTAATAAATTTCAAACATGTTTCATATAGTTTCCATAGTGGTTATAAAATCATGAAATCCCAATTTATGTGATTTTATATAAAAAATGGTGGGACCACATAGTTGGTGCCCATTTTGTAAAATTTTGCAGTCAAACCATGTGACATATCCAAAATCTTACAACGTGTGAAATTACTAAAGTAATACATTCTAATTATAATCCCAAAACCACTTTATTTTTTATTTTATTCAACTATCACCTCCCTAGATACTCATATCCCCTTCCACTTACATTACTTTAGCGTTTTATCATATGAGTCTTACCATAATCAAGTAAAGTTTGTCCTTATAATAATCTTTAGGTAAGGCTATCAATTGTTTCTTTTATTTTTCATAGTATATCTTGATTTTTCATAGTTATAACAAAATATATCATAAACAACCAATAATTATAAGATTTATATTATGGGTATCACTTTATTATATTTCATTTATATTTTTTAAGTGTTTTATAGAAATAGGCTAACAAAATACATGGAAAATTATGGATTTCCACAAAGTATCAATTTTTTCCACACAAAAGGTTCATTATAAAGACACACATTGTCCATTTAAGGATACTCCCAAATCAGGAAATGTGATATTATTATTGTTTATTTCCATCTTTAAACCCTCTAAAAATCATTTTAAAACATGGGTTGAGTACAAAAATCCTAGTTAGGGATACAAAAATAATGAAAAAAATTTTTCCATTATGAAAATCATGTAATTACCTAAGAAAGTGTTCCCCTTTCATAATTAAATTTGATCTCAAATATTCATTTTCCTACTAAAGAAATAATATTCATTGAAATAATATTTTTATAAACTATATCATAATTAATTAAATAGGAAAAGTAATAATCATGTCATTTCTATGTAAAACATAGATACTCATGAAAACATTTTATTAGGAAACAAACTTTTCTTAGCAAAAAAGTGGATTATAATTTCACTTAAATGTAATTTGATTATAATAAATTATGAAATTAAAATAATTCCCTAAAAATCATTTAAACCCAGAAAAATTAATATAGATTCTTTGTTACATCATCATTATGTAACTCTTTCAAATCATTTTTTTTCTTCATTTTCTAAAGGCGGGTTAAAGGGGACTGGTACCCCAACGTACAACCTGCAAACAAAATAAATACTATTAAATTCATTATAGGGATATATCAGGATCACCCTTCACCATTAAATATAAAAAAAACTATAATATAAATAAAAAAATAGAATCTTTCATTTCAATGAAAAAATTCACACATTATTCCACTGATCAGATATGTAAAATCAATTTCAGGTTATATGTAAAAATAACGATTCAATTAATTTTTATAGAGACACAATATTTTCATACATGGATATAAAATAATTTTACATGAATATTAAAAAAATATAAAAGTACATATATGAGGACTATAATACTTTAATGTCTTCGAAATCATGGAAACATTATCTAGTATATTGGTGAATGTTCTTCAACATCTCCCTTAAAGATCATGCCATTTAGTACTCCTTGTTAAAAACGTTCTTTATTACCTAGATAAGGGAAACATAAGAATGAGATGAGATGATATTATCTATAATTGTAAAAAAGGAGATACATATTTAGAACATGAGAATAAGAGTATAAGAACGTGATAATATCTTCAAAAGATTATACCCTGTATATCAATGATCCAAATTTGGAGTCATGTCATAATGTTTAGAGGTTCATAAGACATGAATAATAATATAATAATTATGATAATACATGAAATCATAACATAGGAATAATACATGGAATTGTGTAATACACATAAACAAATAAAATCATTCCATTCACGTCAAGTCTCATTGCCAAAACTTATCAAGGCACTTTATGGGAACTATACATACTGGGCGAGACACACCACCATTAATAGTCACATCCCTTTACTTATTCTTTATTAGGTTAAAACATCTTATCATAGTGGATCATGACACCCATTTTTCCCATTTTAGATCAGGATGTACATGTTTACCATTTTATATCAGGATGCACCTGTTTCCTATTCTGGAATAGGATGCACTAAATTTCTATTATGGATCAGGGGACATTCATATCCCATTTGGATTAGGATGCACTCATTTCCCATTTTGGATGAATCCCATGAACTTTATTCCCCTATTTATCTCAAGAGATATAAATAATTACCTAATGCAATTCATGGAGATATAGGTCTAACCATTCAGAAAATGAAATCATATATATGTGTGCCACAAGATAATAAAACATTCATCATATCATGTCCCATGAAAAGTGACGGGGTTTTAAAACATCATATCATTACACATGAAATTAAGATGGTTATCAAAAAATAATTAATAATATCATATTATATGTAAAAAAAACAGGTTTAATAATCATAGAATAACTCATGAAAGGGAGCAGGTCTCATAAATATTTTAACATTGTATTACCCGTGGAATATAAGAAGGTTTTGTAAAAAACATTTTATCTTAATAATAATCCATTAAAAATAATAATAATAATTTTTTACTTGTATCATATTACTAATAAATCATAAACTATATCAAAGGATATAATCTTATATAAAGAAGGATTTTCATGGATCACATAGAGAATTTCATAAGAAAATGGATAATCTTTATCAATAAATTTTTAATATGTAAAACATTTTCAAAATACTTTTATTTGAATACCACTTTGAAAGCATATGATGTAATATTTAAAAATCATTTAAAATATTAATTGAGTTAGATAAAATTTCTTCTTTGGAAAATAATCATTTTAAAGCATAAATAATTTTGGAAACTTTATGATTTGAAAATAATTTTGAAAATGTATAATGTGAGATTTGAAAACAATTTCAAAAACATTTTAAAACATGATAAAATTATATTTCCATGAAAAATATCTCAATTTTTCAATTAATAAAAGTTTTATTTTTTT
The DNA here is from genome assembly GCA_963277665.1 of Viscum album. NCBI lineage: Eukaryota > Viridiplantae > Streptophyta > Magnoliopsida > Santalales > Viscaceae > Viscum > Viscum album. The sequence continues at coordinate 326,651,335 of OY728127.1, forward strand.
AGAAAACTCTTTTGTTATAAAAAAAATGGTTTTATGATCCACGAGAGAAATAAGGTCATATTCCCCTAAAAACATTTTAATTGTTATCATAAGCACCAAATAGAGAAAAAATGGTACTATTACATGAAGAAATCATGAATAGCCATATAATAATAAAATTCATGGGTACTCTTGGTTGATTGATCATAATACATCATCAATGGCATCATAATCATAAACAATCCAGAAAAAATGATGAGATTTTAGAAGTAAACTATCACCGAATTGGTAATATTGAATCCTAATACCCAAGAAAGAATATAATTACCTTAACATTGAAATATCTTGAGAATAATGATGTTAATGATACAAAATGTCAAAGAAGTAGTGTATACACCTTAAAAAGGAACATTGTTTCATGTAATAATATACACCTCAAAGATATAAAATTGATAAAATAGTACTTTACCTTTTTGTTAATTTCTGAAACATAAACCCAATTAATGAGAGATCATAAATGGATCTTGTATTGTGTCTCATGGAAAATAAAAGAGAGAAGAAAATACCATACTACGTCACATTTGAATCGTGAGACCCAAGAAATGATAATATCAATTGGAAATTTTAATTTCAAAAAATTAATTAAATTTTTTATATAACATGTCATTGGTAAGTCTATATAACAAAAAATAAGAATAAGCGGTGAATATAGAATATATATCATAAAAAAAGTGAGATGAGAAAACTATTACCTTAAGTCTTGAGTTTCTTCACAGAAGTTCGAGACTCAGGTATAATAAATATATGTTTACTATAAATCAAGCATTGAATCATATTATAATATATCACACAATGTATATTTGTATTATGATTTTATATTATAGGTTTATTGTAACATCCCAAGTAAGTAATGAATAATAGATATTTTTATCTATGTCTATTAATGATTAATATAGTGTTTTAGAGGCTTAAAATGAAAATAAATCCAATCTTAAGCATGGAATACACTAATATTCTTAAAAGATTGTTTTACTGCCTTATGATGGAAAACCCTTTTTAAATCTGTATTTTGACAATTTTATAAACTATGTTTGTCAAAATAAATTTATTCTTTATGATTGGGACATCAAAATTTACTTTTTGTGAATTTTTGGTAGTTTTCTGACAATGTTCATTTTTTAATGAATAGTGAAAAATACTGCATTTTACATCAAAACTGCTTTTTAATATAATTTATTTATATGATTATATTATCTTTAGAATTGGTGTTGAAGTGAAATTAGAATATATTTTTACCATTTAATCCAATGGTGGTCATTGGAATCAATTTCACTTTGAAATTGGACTTAAATTGGTGTCAATCTTTTGATACTTATTGTTTCATAAAAACACGCTATTTGCTCTAACAAGCGGGAATTAATTATTAAATTAATTAATGTGACTTATATGTTTTTAATTTTGTAAAATATACTTCATTTTTGAATTAGTAATATCAAATATAGCTTAGGGTGATTTTTTGGTAATTTTCTGAAAAACATCAATTTTTGATGAATAGTGAAACCACTAAGTGGTACTTATAAAAACTGATTTTCCATTTAAATGAAATTTTGCCATAATTGTGTTTTTAATTTAAAAAATACGACATAAATGGTTGTCATAAAGAAGTAAAATTTGGTTCAATGAGATTAAAATAATTTTTTGGTGAATAGTAACTTATTAAGTTTTTAATCGTGATTAGTGGTAATTAGGGTAGTTTAAGGTATAAATAATGTTTTAATAATATAAAATTACCTAGAAACCTGTCCCAAACTTATTGTTTGTGTCATGGCCGACCAAGACAAGCCATGGGTCAACTTGGGGACCCCATGGATCCACTTTGGTTGGGAAATGACATAAATAACTTTTTATTTAATGTAAAAGTAATAATGACACAAACATCATATGTTTTACGAAAACAATTTTTACATGGGGTTATAAAGATCAGATATTTGATTATAAATATTAATTTGAAAGCTAAAAAGATTTCCTACATCATAGTATTTTTTTATAATGTTTAGACTTTAAATAAATTAAATTATTTATGACATCATGATGATGCAGCGATGACCTCATTATTTAACGATTTAAATAAAATGGAAAGATAATGAAACCTCTAAAACCTACACATGGAAAAAACCAATTGGATGAGTGGATTTCGAACCCTTATCACCTTATCCACGAATTATATAAATGTGGGACATTTTAAAACCGAAAAACATTTTCAAATAAAGTAATATTTCTTTACATTCCAAAAGTGCCCGTCCTCTCCTCTTATAAAAGGCCCCCAAATCTACCTCATTTCACACACTCCTCAAGCCTTTGGCTCGGCCAAACCCTGACCATTTACTCTCTACACATCCATCTCCTCATCCTAGAGGATTACCTTTGAGCATAATCCTTTCAAAGGAAGCCTTTAGGCTCAAATCAAAAGGAGTTACACTTTTAAAGGTAATTCATTATCTCATGTTCATTTGTTTTATTTTGCTTCTCCAACCCCCTAAACTCATTTTATTTACTTCTTTTGTAACAACACCAGTATCTTCAATATACTAGGATGTTGTTATAAGATTTATTTGAGCTACACTCTCACACAACTACATCAAATGGTTAAAGAACATACGGTTTCCGTGGATGGCGAAATTCTGCCTCCCGAAATGATGATTGTTCAATACTCATTTAACACCTTCAAAGGTGGCCATTATGATGTCACTATTTTTATATATGATTTATAATATGTTTATGTTTTTCTTAAGCTTCTGTTTTTACCATTTTGGGCATACCTTTATGGTTTCCAAAATGGGTAAACACGATATCTTCATTTTAGGACGTGCGGACTACCGCCCCCTGAAAGTGATTTGATTCGTTAATACCATATGTGGGATGTGTAAAGGATAAAGTTAATGATATTATATATGTTATTATACTGGAATTATAATATACTCTTATATCATTATGATTCTATTCCATAAAATACGAAATAGAAATGGAAGTAGCGTTCATGCGTACGTACGGCTTACCGTCTCCATGAACGGTGCATTTCATTTCTTACCTCTAAATGTGATGTAATATTATAAATACATGTATATGATGAATATATATGATATATATGTTATCCAAATCATTAATATCATTCTGGATATAACGAACTTTTGACCAAATTAACAACATGTAAGTGTAAGAAGTCTATTTTTGACTTAAGAACCAAATACCGACAAAATGAACATTATTAACTTAAATGATTACATGATGTTCATAACATGGTATAAAAGGAATAATGAACTTGAAAAAGGTTCATAAGCAAGTAGAGATTAACTCAAGTTTATTATTCAGGAGATTAAATAACGGTCGGGTCAAGTCCGATACGAGGTATGTGACTTCTTCTCAATCTCCTATCATTGAGGCATATTTTGTTTTATACACAACCCTTTTTTTATACGGTGTATAAACCCCTTTGACTTTTACATTTATTCAAAAGGAATCTTTTTTTATACGAAGCGTTTACTAAATGACAAAAGGGAGTGTTTTTGTCGTACGTTTGCGGTGACAACGACTTCTCCGCCGTCGTGACCGTTATTTGAGTTTCGGCTTCCTCTACAAGCCATACCTTCTTTTTAAAAGAAAAATAAATACCATGCCTTACTTTTCTTTTATTTTGGTATCTAAAATGGTTTTCATAATATTTTTATATCAATGTGTTGTATTGATATCTAGTGATTGAAAGGTGGAAATGTTATGTTTCCTTTATGCATGTTTTATGTGATACGATTATGTTGAGGTTCTTAGGCATTATTATGAAGACGGGTGGTTCCGTGATAAACTAAGGGCGGGTGAGCCCGTTATATATATCCAATGCATTGGGTAACGCGAAGGAGTGAAACGTTAAGGTTTCTCCGAAGAGATTTTAGGAAATATACTATGATGGGTATTCCAAACGTAACCAAGAGGGTTACTCCCTACAAAAGAATGTTATGAATGCCTCAAGTTACCTTTATGTCTTATGATTTCTATGATTTATTCATGATTTGATGAGGTATGTTAAAGTGCTTATGTTTTATGGGTAACGTATGATCTCATCCTTATGTATATATGTACCCATGTTTCCTTTCCATATTTTTATATCCCTTACTGAGCTTTTTATGCTCATCCCAAGTTTTTTTGAAATGTTTTTCACAGGTCAAGGGAAAGGTACATGATATGATGATAGTGTCAAGGAAGTGTCAAGAATGAATCCATGTTTTATTTTAAATATGTTTCCATTGATGGAAATGAATAATACAATCTTTATGTAACCACTTTGTTTATATGTGGAATGTAATGCATGTTTTATGATCTAATTCTCTAAAACTCTAAACCTGAAAAGATCCTCAACGTGTAATCTTGTAATAACTCAAGATTAAGTATGGTTTAAGGCTGGGGCCTTATAGTTGGTATCAGAGGTCTGTTTAGATAACTATAGGAGTTAGAATTATATTAAATGATTATCCAAAAAACAATTTTTTTTGAAATGATATAGCATTTGAAGATTACCATGTTGCTTAATCTAAGACATGTTTGTTCAGAATGGTTTTCCATAGGGAAACAGAGAAGCAGTGCTAGGAAGGCATACAGAAGGAAATAACCTTCCGAATCAGCATCCAGAAATGGTCAGAATTGGAACTGAACAGTTTTTTGTAGTAATGGTGCAGTTGACTCAAGCGATAAATGGTGGTGGTATCCATGCACGAGATCGGCCAGACCAACCGCAGAGGAACATGTCAGTGGTGGAATATTTAATAAGGCAAGATCCCCCATCATTCAGAGGATCATCTGACCCTGTGCTAGCTGAAGGGTGGATTAAAGCACTGGAGAAGATATTCGATGTCATGGGGTGTTCAGACAATCAAAATGTTAGTCATGCTATTTACCGTTTGGAGGGTGAGGCAGATCAGTGGTGGTCTATGGTTAAAAATATCAGGGACGCTGATGAGATTTATGCTCTTGACTGGGATGAATTCAAAGGTATGATTCTTGAGAAGTATTTTCCTAAGGCTGTTCGACTTAGGATGGAAAAACAATTCTTGGAATTGAGGCAAGAGGAAGACTCAGTGGCTTCCTATGAAGAAAGGTTCAATCGATTGGCAAGGTATGCTCTAAATTTTATCCGAGACCTTGATAGTAAAATCAATCGTTTTTACTCAGGATTAAAGCCAAAATATCGAAGGGCATTAGCTTCTCGTGAGTTTAGAAGTTATGAAAAGCTTGTTCGATGTGCTTAGAAGGTGGGAATGGAGATTGCCGATGACCAAGTGTTCTATAACAACCAGTAGAAGAAGAGACCGAGGTGGCAGGAGAAAGGTAAGAATTCTTCAAAAAAGTCTGATGGTAAGAGAACTAAGTTTCCAGTTTGTGATAAATGTGGAAAAAGGCATGCTGGGGAATGTCTTCTGAATTCTGCAAAGTGCTACCGATGTGGTAAGATGGGACATAAGGCTCGTGATTGCACTGAAAAGGATCAAGGTGAAGGTAAGAACAAATTTGACTTACAGTTAGTGAAATGTTATAAGTGAAATGAGATGGGATAACTGTTGATCCTGCAAAAACAAAAGTTGTGGATGACTAGCCAAGACCCACAAATGTAACTGAGATTCATAGCTTCCTTGGTTTGGCAAGCTATTACCAAAGGATTGTTAGAAATTTTTCACGTTTATCTAGTCCAATGACTAAGCTAACTCGGAAGGGTGTTAAGTTTATCTGGACAAAAGAATGTGATGATTGTTTTTAGGAATTAAAAATAAGATTGGTGAATGCTCCAGTTTTGGCACTACCTTCCAGGAATGGTGAGTTTGTTATATACAATGATGCTTCATTGAAAGGACTTGGTTGCGTCTTAATGCAGAATGATCAGGTAATTTTTTATGCTTCACGACAGTTGAAAACTCATGAGGTAAATTACCCTACACATGATTTGGAATTAGCTGCTGTTGTTTTTGCTTTAAAAATTTGGACACATCATTTGTATGGAGTAAAGTGTGAAATATATACCGATCACAAAAGTTTAAAGTATGTATTCACTCAAAAAGAGTTAAACATGAGAAAGAGGAGATGGCTAGAATTAATCAAGGATTATGATTGTACAATTCATTACCATCCGGGAAAAGCAAATAAAGTGGCTGATGCTTTGAGTCGAAAAAGTAATGCTTCATTAACAATGTTGCGTTTGGAATGTGATCCTTTGGTTAAGGATTTGATGAACTTTGGCATAGATGTTGTTGGTGCAGGAAGTTCTTCTGTTCTGTTTCAGGTATCAGTGAGATCATCTCTATCAGATAGAATCAAGCAAGAACAGAAGCAAGACAGTGAGTTGCAAAAAAAGGTAGAGCTGGTTCAGAAAGGTAAGTTTCCTGAATTCAACATTGATAATGATTTCATTTTGAGATTTGGGAAGATATTGTGTGTGCCTTGTGATTCACAGTTGAAGAGAGAGTTGTTATGTGAAGCTCATAGTTCTCCGTTTTCAGTTCATCCTGGAAATACTAATATGTACAGAGATCTGCGGGATTATTACTGGTGGGATGGAATGAAAAGAGATATTGCTGATTTTACTGTGAAGTGTTTGACATGTCAACAGGTTATAGCAGAGCGGCAGTTACCGAAAGGGATGCTTCAGCCTTTACCAGTGCCAGAGTGGAAATAGGATAATATATCCATGGACTTTGTTGTTGGATTACCGAAGACATCTCGAGGTAATAATGCAATCTGGGTTATTGTTGATCGCTTGACCAAATCTGCTCATTTCCTTGCTATACGAGATACTTTCTATCTTGATCAACTTTCCTGTTTGTATCTTAAAGAGATAGTCAGGTTACATGGAGTTCCTCTCTCCATTGTATCGGATCATGATCCCAGGTTTACTTCTAACTTTTGGAAAGGCCTTCAGAAGTCGATGGGTACTGAATTAAATTTTAGTACAGCTTTTCATCCTCAATCGGATGGGCAGTCAGAACGAACAATTCAGACATTGGAGGATATGCTACGAGCTTCTTCTATGGATTATCAGGGATGTTGGGACCAACATCTTTCTTTGGTTGAATTTTCATATAATAACAGTTTTCATTCCAGTATACAGATGGCACCATTTCAGGCATTATTTGGGAAGCGGTGTCGAACTCCAGCTTTCTGGGATGAAGTGGGTGAAAGGAAGTTGATGGGACCAGAATTGGTAGAAGAGATGGAAGAAAAAGTTCAGCAGATCCAGAAACACATGAGAACAGCTCAGAGTAGGCAGAAGAGTTATGCGGATAACCGAAGAAAGGATCTATCTTTCGAGGTAGGTGATCATGTTTTTCTCAAGGTTTCTCCTTGGAAAAGTTTGATGAGATTTGGTAAGAAAGGAAAGTTGAGTCAAAGGTTCATTGGACCATACGAAATTCTGGAGAGAGTTGGATAAGTTGCATACCGAGTGGCTTTACCTCCGAGTTTATCTCAGGTACACAATGTTTTTCATGTTTTGATGTTGAGAAAGTATATGCCAGATCCATCTCATGTTTTGAGTCCAGAGGTAGTTCAGCTGGAGGAGAACCTATCTTATGAGGAACAACCGGTCCAGATTCTTGACCACAGGGAGAAAGTGTTACGGAATAAGGTGATTAAGCAGGTAAAGGTTTTGTGAAAAAACCACATGATGGAAGAGGCAACATGGGAATCTGAAAATGCAATGACGGATACGTACCCCCATTTATTTGATAAGTAAATAAATTGCGGGGACACAATTTTCTTAATGGGGGAAGGATGTAACATCCCAAGTAAGTAATGAATAATATATATTTTTATCTATGTCTATTAATGATTAAGATAGTGTTTTAGAGGCTTAAAATAAAAATAAATCCAATCTTAACCATGGAATAAACTAATATTCTTAAAAGATTGTTTTACTGCCTTATGATGGAAAACCCTTTTTAAATCTCTCTTTTGACAATTTTATGAACTATTTTTTTCAAAATAAACTTATTCTTTATGATTGGGACATCAAAATTTACTTTGTGTGAATTTTTGGTATTTTTCTGACAATGTTCATTTTTTAATGAATAGTGAAAAATACTGCATTTTACATCAAAACTGCTTTTTAATCTATTTTATTTATTTGATTATATTATCTTTTGAATTGGTGTTGAAGTTAAATTAGAATATATTTTTACCATTTAATCCAATGGTGGTCATTGGAATCAATTTCACTTTGAAATTGGACTTAAATTGGTGTCAATCTTTTGATACTTATTGTTTCCTAAAAACAAGCTATTTGCTCTGACAAGTGGGAATTAATTATTAAATTAATTAATGTGACTTATATGTTTTGAATTTTTTAAAATAGACTTCATTTTTGAATTCGGAATATCAAATATAGCTTAGGGTGAATTTTTGGTAATTTTCTGAAAAACTTCAATTTTTAATGAATAGTGAAACCACTAAGTGGTACTTGTAAAAACTGATTTTCCATTTAAATGAAATTTTGCCATCATTGTGTTTTGGATTTCAAAAATACTACATACATGGTTGTCATTAAGAAGTAAAATGTGGTTCAATGAGATTAAAATAATTTTTTGGTGAATAGTAACTTATTACGTTTTTAATCGCGATTAGTGGTAATTAGGGTAGTTTAAGGTATAAATAATGATTTAATAATATGAAATGACCTAGACACATGTCCCAACCTTATTTTTTGTGTCATGGCCGACCTAGAAAATCCATGGGTCAACTTGGGGACCCCATGGATCCACTTTGGTTGGGAAATGACATAAATAACTTTTTATTTAATGTAAAAGTAATAATGACACAAACATCATATGTTTTACGAAAACAATTTTTACATGGGGTTATAAAGATCAGATTTTTGATTATAAATAGTCATTGGAAAGATAAAAAGCTTTAATACATCATAGTAGTTTTTTTATAATTTTTAGACTTTAAATAAATTAAATTATTTTTGACATCATGATGATGCAGCGATGACCTCATTATTTAACGATTTAAATAAAATGGAAAGATAATGAAAAATATAAAACCTACACATGTCCAAAACCAATTGGATGAGTTTATTTCGAACCCTTATCACCTTATCCACGAATTACATCAATGTGGGACCTTTTAAAACCGAAACACATTTTCAAATAAAGTAATATTTCTTTAATTTCCAAAAGTGCCCCTCCTCTCCTCTTATAAAAGGCCCCCACCTCTACCTCATTTCACACACTCCTCAAGCCTTTGGCTCGGCCAACCCCTACCCATTTAAACTCTCCACATCCCTATACTCATCCTAGAGGATTCCCTTTGGGCAGAATTATTTTAAAGGAAGACTTTAGGCTCAAATCAAAAGGAGTTACACTTTTAAAGGTAATTCATTCTCTCATGTTCATTTGTTTTATTTTTCTTATCCAACCCCCTAAACACATTTTATTTACTACTTTTGTAACAAAAACAGTATCTTCAATATACTAGGATGTTGTTATATGATTTATTTGAGCTACACTCTCAAAAAACTACATCAAATGGTTAAAGAACATACGGTTTCTGTGGATGGCGAAATTCTGCCTCCCGAAACGATGATTGTTCAATATTCATTTAACACCATCAAAGGTGGCCATTATGATGTCAATATTTTTATATATGATATATAATATGTTTATGTTTTCCTTAAGCTTCTGTGTTTTCCATTTTGAGCATACCTTTATGGTTTCCATTAGGGTAAACATGATATCTTCATTTTTGGAAGTGCGGACTACCGCCCCCTGAAAGTGATTTGATTCGTTAATACCATATGTGGGATGTGTAAAGGATAAAGTTAATGATATTATATATGTTATTATACTGGAATTATAATATACTCTTATATCATTATGATTCCATTCCATTAAATACGAAATATAAATGGAAGTAGTGTTCATGCGTACGTACGGCTTATCGTCTCCATGAACGGTGCATTTCATTTCTTACCTCTAAATGTGATGTAATATTATAAATACATGTATATGATGAATATATATGATATATATGTTATCCAAATCATTAATATCATTCTAGATATAACGAAACTTTGACCAAATTAACAACATGTAAGTGTAAGAAGTCTATTTTTGACTTAAGAACCAAATACCGACAAAATGAACATTATTAACTCAAATGATTACATGATGTTCATAACATGGTATAAAAGGAATAATGAACTTGAAAAAGGTTCATAAGCAAGTAGAGTTTAACTCAAGATTTATTATTCATGAGATTAAAGAACGGTCTGGTCAAGGCGGATACGAGGTATGGGACTTCGTCTCAATCTCCTTTCATTGAGGCATATTTTGTTTTATACAGAACCCTTTTTTTATACGGTGTATAAACCCCTTTTAATTTTACGTTTATTCAAAAGGAATCTTTTTTTATACGAAGCATTTACTAAACGACAAAAGGGAATGTTTTTGTCGTACGTATGCGGCGACAACGATTTCTCCGCCGTCGTGACCGTTATTTGAGTTTCGGCTTCCTCTATAAGCCATACCTTCTTTTTAAAAGAAAAATAAATACCATGTTTTAATTTTCTTTTATTTTGGTATCAAAAATGGTTTTCATAATGTTTTTATATCAATGTTTTGTATTGATATCTTGTGATTTAAAGGTGGAAATGTTATGTTTCCTTTATGCATGTTTTATGTGATACGATTATGTTGAGGTTCTTGGGGATTATTATGAAGACGGGTGGTTCCGTGATAAACTAAGGGCGGGTGAGCCCGTTATCGCTCTCCAATGCATTGGGTAACGCGAAGGAGTGAAACGTTAAGGTTTCTCCGAAGAGATTTTAGGGAATATAATGTGATGGGTATTCCAAACGTAACCAAGAGGGTTACTCCCTACGTAAGAATGTTATGAATGCCTCATGTTACCTTTATGTCATATGATTTATATGATTTATTCATGATTTGATGAGGTATGTTAAAGTGATTATGTTTTATGGGTAAAGTATGATCTCATCCTTATGTATATATGTACCCATGTTTCCTTTCCATATTTTTATATCCCTTACTGAGCTTTTTATGCTCATCCCAAGTTTTTTTGAAATGTTTTTCACAGGTCAAGGGAAAGGTACATGATATGATGATACTGTCAAGGAATTATCAAGAATGAATCCATGTTTTATTTTAAATATGTTTCCATTGATGGAAATGAAGAATACTATCTTTATGTAACCACTTTGTTTATATGTGGAATGTAATGCATGTTTTATGATCTAATTCTCTAAAACTCTAAACCTGAAAATATCCTCAATGTGTAATTTTGTAATAACTCAAGATTAAGTATGGTTTAAGGCTGGGGCCTTATATTTATTAACAACTTCATGTTAAAATTACGTTTCAGGTGATAAAACATTTGTTTTTAGTATGTGTTTTGACATGTTATTATTGACCATCTTACATAGATTGGGATTTACATGTTTAAATAATATAAATTAAGATATAAATATCATATATATTTTGTATATATGTATTTTTCATAATATATACATTATATAAGGATAATTGAGATACACTGTTCATGGGGAAAGTTAGTTGAATGTACGCTTGAATGTTGTTTACATTTTCATTTCTTATTAAAAAAAACATAGTAAATTATATATATATATATAGATATATTAAATTCCATTATAATTATTATATCATAAATTTAAAAAAAAATTATTAAAATAATAGTTAATAGATTCCTTGTAAAGAGTGAAAAAATCACATCGCTTTGAGGAGGCAGTAGTCAACATGTCCACCAATGATGTTTTCATATTCCCACTAAATGGATAGCATGAAGGTATGTGTTATGTAATAATTAAAAAATCATATTTAAATCATCAATCTAATATATATGATATAAATAAGTAATTCCTTCATTATTACTAACCTTGAGACGTGTTAATGGAAGAATTAACGACACTAGGTTGTGAGATGGTAGTTCGCCCTACACATGAATAATGATTGTATATCTCATTTTATGGAAGTGTGTGTAGGTGTTGATATATTAATTAACATAAAAGGTTATTATTATATTGAGGATATTTTGGTTTTTATACAATCATTGAATAATAAAAATTGATTGGCTGGAGAAAGAAATGATAAAAAATTCTCATTGGAAAATGATACCCCTTCTTCGAATAATTCCTTTTGTTCAGAACCAAAGGACTATCATGGATTGTTTTAATCCCATAGTGAGGATTATAAGAAGAGTTGAAGTAAGATAGGAGATTACTTAGGCAGGGGTTGGATGAGATAAATGACTTGAGAGGTGTGAATAAACTAGGGGGTGGGGGTGTGAGTGGTCATTTATAGTGGAGAAGGAGTGAAATTTTTATAAATACAAAAATGTAAATACTATTTAGTGGTCTCCCTTACACCATGTGTTAAATATTTCCCATCCACATTAGATTTAGTTGTGGAATAATTTCTCTATGGCCTTAGATGAAATCCCTAAGGCACCAAAGGTTGTTAATAAATTATAAGGGTTCAATACAATTGGGGGATGATTTTCCCTTTGAAAGTAAAAAAACCACAACCAAACAAACAATAATAAAACCCACTATATGATTCATGATAGAAAAATATTTTTACTCAATGTGAAATAAACAAAGTGAAACTATATTAGAGTACGATATGTAAACTGATATCAATATCAAATTTAGAGGGGAATAAAAAACCAACAAAAACTCAAAATAATCCAATGACACTAATTGAGAAACATCCTACAAGTGCTAAGCACCAACTCCACTATCCATGACCAAGTATCATAATGAATCACTAATGAACTGACATTAGTAAAAAAGATATTTTTATTGTCTCATGTTTCCAAATTTTTTTTATAACCTACATGAAATTCTCTGAAAATTTATTTTTCAGGTCGGTTATATAATAATCGATGTAAAAAATCTATTTTCCTAACTTTATCACGTCGGTTCTAAATAACCAATGTTAAAAATAAATTTTCATGAATTTTTCATGTCGGTTATTAAATAATTGACCTGGAAACTATTTACAAACATGTAGTTCATTTCCCATGATTCGATTTTATATGTTAGAGAGCTCAACCAGATTTACAAATCGAAAGTTATGGTCATCAGAAGTTGATCACTGCTAAACAATGTCTCAGGAATGCCGATTTATGAAGGCCATAAAGTGTGATCCGTAACTCCATTTGAGCTTTGTGACCTATTGAATCGAAGCACGAGAAATCAACTACATGTTTGTAAAAAACTTTTAGGTTAGTTATTAAATAACGGATGTGAAAATACATTTTTACATTTGTTATTAAATAACCGACATGAAAAAGTGATGAAAATTGAATTTTAATATCGGTTCTTATATGACCGATACAAAAAATTAGAAATAAATTTAATATCAATTTACAATGATTATCATAATACTGACATGAAATATAATTTTAATTTCCCGCTAATGTGAAATTTCAAATTTTTTACATCGGGTCATCAGAATTTCCAATTTCCGCCAAAAATATTGAATAAAAAATTTTCTTTTATCATCTAAATTATATCTATTCATTATATAAATATCTTAATTTAACTATAATTTCATTAAACCATCATCATTCGCCCAACTCAAATCATTTTATCTTCAATTTGAATCAATTATTTCTTCTTTCCGGAATCTCATAAAGGTGTTTATAATTATTTATCCACGATTAATGGTTTTTATTATTTGTTTTCTTAATTTATATACCATTTAATACTAATTTATTTCAACCATCAGCATTCCACCCACTCAACTTTTTTGATCTTCCATGTGAATCTACTATTTCTTTTTTCCACGATCTCGTCGAGTTATTTGTAATTATTTTTCATTGATTTATATTTTTTATGATTGGTTTTATTAATTGATTTTCTATTTAATGATTATTTTTTATTATAATGATGGATAATGATTTATATATTTTAATAACTAAAAATTCACCATTGGATTCTAAAATTCCTTCAAATACAAAGCTATAATTGGCTCATTTGATCTTTCCTTGAAAAATATATATCAAGCTTCCGATTGTCATAACCTTTGATCTGTAACTCTATTTGAGCTCTACGACCTGTCAAATCGAATCTGAGGAAATTATCTAAAATATGGTAGACATTTTATACAATTTTTATTTAAAAACATAAGTCAAAAATAAATTTTATTGTTGATTTTTTGAAATCTGACTTAAAAAAATGGATTTTTAAAATCATTTCCAGATGGGCTTTCATGTAATGTTTTAAATAACCAACATTAAAAACCCTAAAACCATTTTGTAATGTCATTATTAAATTAATGACATAGAAAATCATATTTTTAATGTTGCTCACAATAACATCGCCTCAAAACTGACATTAAAAATCTAAAAAAACTGACCTAAAAATGATTTTATACTAGTGTGAGATACCTTCCCTTTTCACATGTCTCGATAAAAATTATCTGAAAAAAGAGCCAAAGTTCCAAAGAAAGGTGTGAGTAATGATAATCAACAGTCTTTCCCCAAAATGACTTCCCAACTGATTCCACTAGGATATAAAAAGTTATCACATTTATATAAAATTATTTATATTAAACAATTTAAAATATTTTAATATTTTATATCAAATTCAACCTGTTTCTAACTGATACAATTTCCATACAAAAAAATTTTTCAAGGGAAAAAAACTAATTCAAAAGATTTCTTGAATTTAACTATAATTACCCATTCTATTTCACACAACTAAACACACACACCCAATACTGGTGTTGCCATTGATTATGTAACATCATCTCCATAACTTGTCCCTTTAATGGTGGTACATCATGACCAATATCCATCCCATTGAACTCACTCTTGAAAATTTAAAAGGAAAACCATGCCAACACAATATTTTTCAAAACATTTCAATTAATCTAAACATTTATTGAGATCACATTTGTATGCATCAAAACCTGAATACCATTTTAAACCATTATTTCAAAATCATGTTTTTACTTTCAAATTACACTAAAACACCCAATCATCACAATAAAAAACCTGATCTAATGAGGGGTTTCAACAATAATTTCAAAAAAAATTCAAAATAAATGTTATGAAAAAAATTAATTTCAAATCAAGCCTTCTAGTTCTATTAAGAGGAGTTGAGAGTCAAGACGCCTACCTTTAAAGATATTGTAAAAAAGAAGAATGATAAAAATTATTGATCAAAAATAGGTTGAATATCTAAAATTCTTCTTATATCTCACTATATAAAATAAAAAAACCATATCTCATCATAATTTTCTTTTTCTATCATAGTTAAATTCCCAACAGACCAGATCTATGAATTTAAGAGAGGTAAAGAGA
Organism: Viscum album; assembly: GCA_963277665.1. NCBI lineage: Eukaryota > Viridiplantae > Streptophyta > Magnoliopsida > Santalales > Viscaceae > Viscum > Viscum album. The sequence continues at coordinate 326,666,695 of OY728127.1, forward strand.
GTATATATAAGGAAAACTATCAAGAAGTGAGACTTACCTAGAAATTCTGCCTTCAACACACCCTAATTTTCTAATGGATTTATCCTGGGTCAAAGGGGAGAGTATCCACAACTATTGGGAGGTATAAAAACCAATTTAGGGTTTAAATAGTGGTAAACCGAGTTAATATGGGGCACAATTGAGTTAGATACACTTATTTGGGATCTAACTTTTAACCTTCCTTGGTTAGTCACATGTTTAGGGAAACCACGTGCTAACCAAGAAAGATCCTATGTCCCAATAACACTGGTTTGTCATAGGTTTCTTCTTGGTTTGGCCAAAACTTGTCCCTAACTATTCACATTCCAAAAAATCCTATTTCACTTTTCACGATTTCCAGAAAGAGTTTCACAGCTTCTATTAAAAATTATCAAATTGTGCACCTCTAGAAAAGCCTAAAAAACGTTACAAAAATCCTCCAAACCCTCTCAATCATATCCCAAACTTTTTATATACATAAAATACCTAAATATAGTGTTAGTTTTATTAAACAAAATGTTTTATATTATCCCCACCATTGAACTTTCCATCACAAGATTGTAGATGTCCACTGCTATTTTGAAAGAGTATGGCCTATTGCCCCATCATTTCTCCCTCCCATTCATAATTCTCTTCATGAATTAGACCATTATTCCAAAAAAACCACAAAGGAACAATGATTTTCCCATGAATTTATTTTTCATTCCTATCCATAATCCAAACTGGCACATAAACCAATGAAGAATATGAATGTAGTCCAATGTTATCCAATGAAATCACATGGCTAGGATCAGGCTACAAATTTTTCAACTGACATACATGAAACAAATTATCCACATCATTGAACCATGGTGACAATGAAAACTAACATTCCACCTCAATTATGTTTTCATGTATCTCGAAATGTCCTATGAAGCGATAATATTACTTTCCCTTATTTTTAAAATGATTATTCCCAAGACTTGGAGATATTTTCAAGAAGACATGACCAGTCTCCTCAATAAACAATGATCATAAATGATGATATGTATATGATTTATGATTAATTTGGTCCATCTTCATTCTCTTCTTGATCAAATGAGTATTCTCCATTGTCTCATAGAAAAGGTCTGATCGAACCATGGAATTATCACCCATTTCAACCCAACAAAGTGAAGAACAACATGGAATCCCATACCATCCTTCAAAAGGATCCATATGTATTGAGTCCTCCTAACATTTGTTATCCGATAAATCTACTAATGTTACATGCTCCTCCCATGAGCCACCAAAATCCATTACAGAATACCGCAATATGTCTTTCAACTTTGGTATAATCTATTAAGATTTCCATCCATCTAAGTATGAGATAACATACTCATAATAAATAGAGTCCCAATGGATTGCTGAATAGATCTCAAGAAAAATACATAAACATTGGATCATTGTGTGATGCTATAAAAACTAGTATGCCATGACACTTCACCACTTCTCATATATAGATTTCAGAAAAGACTTCCATCGTATGTTATTCAGAAATAGGGATTAAATGAGATAACTTTGTGACCCACTATCACCCATATGGTATCATGTTTTTAAACCATTCTTTAGAGACTTGTTACAAAATCCATGGATATCTGTTTCCATTTTCAAATAAGAAGGTGAATCCTGCAACACACCCACTAGTCATCCGTGCACTGCCTTATCCAGGTGAGAAGTTAATCATCTAGACATAAAATCAGCCACATCCAATTTCATATCAGCCCGCCGAAACTATGATTTTAGTTCCTTATGCATATTCTGTTTTCCTAGATGAACACCCCATCTCAAATGGTGATAATATTTAAGAAGTTGTTCCTAAAATTTCTTAAGTACAAATATCCGACTTCAAAACCACAAAATTAAATCCCATATTTCTCCCATTCCTTAATGGTCTCCCCTCCATTTATTTTTAATCTCATAGAAACACATTGTGAATCATATTTATGTGACTCTTTTATTCATATTCAGAAGATTATGAATGAATGTAATGAGAAAAAAATCCAAAACACCACATCGTCCTTCTCATTCTATTTGGAACTGGGCTATTACTGACATTAACAACAACCGATCTGAAGATTCTTTTTTCAAACTGACACTATGACTTTCTTCTTGAAGCATCTGCCCCCAAATTATCTTTACCTAGTGTATTCATTAATTCAAGATATACTTCTACCATCTTATTTTTTTCAGGTTCAAATCCATTTTTCAGTAAATACGTTTCATGATCATATGATTTGTAAACACTATAAATTTCTCACCAAATTTTTAATGATGCCAATTCTTTAAATCATGGACTCTGTTCTCTTACTTCAAATCGTGTGTTTTGTAGTTATTCTCATGAAAATTTAACTACTTTGATCCATAATAAATTACATTATATACTTGAATGAGAACACATTCCAAAAAATATCATGAAACATCACAATACACCATGTACACTTATCCAAATTCTAAAAATTTAAATATTTATGTTGATGTAAGGTGAAACATAAACTATTGAAAATACTTCTTTAATTCCTCAATCCATTGGAATATAATATTTTTCCTCGTTTAATCTATCATAGGTGATGATAGCTATGAAAATTAGTAAAAAAAAATCTATAATAACCAACTATTTCAATGAAACTACATATCTCAAAGATATTATTTAGTGCTTTCCAAGAGATAACAACATATAACTTTTTTTGGAACCATAATTTCTTTTTCAAAAATTACGTGGCTAGGAAAATGTAATTCATGCATCAAAAAAACAAAACTTTGACAATTTGGAATACATATGAGGATTCTGAAAAATTCCAAATGTTGTTTCCATGTGTAGAAAATGCTCATCCCTTATCATTGAATACCCCAATATGTAATCCATAAACATGAACACAAATGAATCCAAATATCTCTTATATATATATATATATCTTATTGATCAATTCCTTAAATAATTCTGGTGAATTTGTAAGACTGAAAGGCAAATCCATGTGACCATAATGTCTATATTACTTCTAAAAGTTATATTTGGAATATCCTTATTCCAAACCCACAATCGGTAATATCCTAAATTCAAGTCAATATTAGAGGACCATTGGTATCCCCTCAATTGATCAAATATACTGTCAATGAAAAAAGTGGATACTGATTCTTTATCATAACTTGGTTAATCTAATGATAATACTCAAACAATCAATGATTTTAATACACCTTTTTACAAAAAAACATCTAATGCCCCTAAAGACATTCTAGGGTGAAGAAACCCTTTTATTTATAGATCATACAACAACACTTATAGTTCCATTAATTCTATAACTTCATTTACATAAGAAGGAAGTGGAATCGGTTTGATCCACATAAGGAGCCCAATCATCAACTCCGTATCCCATTTGTTTGGAAACCCTAAGAAATTTTCTAGAATGGAATACAAAAACTAATCAACTGCGGATGGAAAATTGTTTTTCTTTATCTCTTTCATCGATGAAAAATTCAAATCTACCAACATTTATGAGATCATTCCAAATACATGTGGAAATTATCCCATTGCACCTAAAATTTCCTTCCAGTTTCATTTAAAGATATTCTCAACACCATTATCAGTTATAAAACTAACCTTTCGCATATAAAAGTAGATGCGAGAGTTAAAAATTTCAAAATATCCCTTCCTAGGATTATTTTATATGCACCTACCACCAGCATGGAAAAATCTAATATCAAATCATATCCATAAAACATTTATGAATATTATTTACACATAAAGGATCTTCAATATCTTTGACCAAGAGGAGTTTGATGTTTCAAGAAAGAAGGCATCATCTCGTCATTTAAAACCAAAAGATCAATAACATGAGAAGAAATAAATGAATGAGATGTACGAGTATCAAAAAACACTATAGAAATTTTAAAATTTAAAAGAATCATTCCTATCACTTTCGATGGTCTAAAATGATTATCCACAATCACTTTCTCAACTCAATATAACTGCTTACTCTTTACTTTGTTATTTGTTTTCTAATTGAGATTTTTTGTTGTAGTCGATTCATGGTATTCTAGAATCACTATGGATTTAAAATCAATACTGATAATAATTATTCTACTATAGTCTTTATATTGAAGAATACAACATCTGTGAAACATGAGAGTTTTCCCAAGCTCCCAACCATGGCTCATTATGACAATAGAGCTAAAGATTCACTATATGATTGCAATTGTGGAATGTTCTAGGTTTTTTTATACACTATCACTACATTGGTCCCAAATATCCACATTGGGAACATCCAACATTTATCAATGATTTTGGAGGAAAATTTATTAATCCAGATGTTTTATTTTGATTCATTCCTATACCTTGGAAAAAGGATTACCTCTTAAACTTATTCCAAAAATATGAGTTCCCTCCATTTCAAGTAGGTATCATCATGCTCACTCCACCAGTATCTTCTTAGATGTACCTTTATTCAACCATAAATATATTTACCATCTCTATATAATTCATTATATAAATCATGAAAATCTTCAAGAGAACCTCATTCCTTATCCTTTACTCAAAAATGAGTTCCTTTAAGGACTCACTAGTTGGAAATTTGGGTGAAAATTATACTAATATCATAAAATTTTCCACATACTCTATCACCGAGAGGTTGTACTGCTTAAAGATAAGTAATTTTAATATTCATCAATTCTATAATGTGTGATGATATAATTATTTGATAAATAATTCTTCAAAATCCTCCCATGCAATTCCTGGTTTTATTTTAGCATGAACTACTAAATCCCACCATTTGGGAGAAATATCTTCTAGCATATATGTCACCAACATAAATTTATTTAGTACAAGTCTTCCTAAGAAATAAAATATTTGATTCATCATATTCATCCACAACTCTTCTTTCTCTAGCACTAAATAACCCTGAATCATTGGGGGATTATAAGTTTGGAACTGAATGGAATGATCCACTTTCCCTTGTTCATCTCTTTGGTTTCATCTATGAACAACATGAAAATCATGGAAAATAATTTGAACTATCTATTTATTGACTTGTGGATCACCTATAACCTCATTATCAACAGGATCTTACAGTTAGTTTCAATGAATCCCACCAGGTTTCATTTTATATAACTGAAACAAAAAATTGTATGTATTACAGTTTATAAATAGAAGGATTAGCAATTTCTAATTTACCAGGTCACAACTATCACAAAAAGGTATTCCCAAAATTCATCATTTTCTGGGTTCTGCAATTTTTATGATAATATCACCATGCTACTAAATACCAAACCATTTCCAAACTACCCATATCATAGCTTTTTAAACGCTTATATTTAAAAACAATTTCAGCACATTTAAAAAAAAATCATCATTGAATCATGAATCATTTCACAAAATGAAATATAAACTCTTACTAGGAATTAATTTATAAAATTCATGTCGTGTTCATATCATTGGTTAACACATGACAATGAGATTAGAAATCTTCTATATTTATTGAAAACACTTATGTACCCAACTCCTTAGTAACTTGAGGTTCAATATAAATAGGCCAGATACATATGTTTTTACCTTAAAATTCATGTCTAGATGATCTTAATCATTTCTACCATCCCAAATCAATGACTAAACAAGAATTAGTTTACAACTCAAAGACAGACACATGATACCAATTATCCCAAAATAAATGATGTACAAGCCAAGTTTGATCTAATTTACAATTCAAGGAGCGAACAAGCTGATACCACTTGTCACATACCATCCCTCCCCATTAGATTCGGTTTAGGGTTAATTTTTTCATGGACTTAGGTGAAATCCCCCAGGCACCAAAGGATGATAATAAATGCCCATAAAATTGGGGGATGATTTTTTTATTGAAACTATAACAACTAGAAGAAATAAAACCATAACCAAAACCACTATAAGATTCATTATAACAACATAGGGAAACTAAATGTTTAATAAACCAAGACAATATATTTCAAGGTGCCAAGAAGAAACCAAGATCAACGTCAACTACAAAGAGGAAGACAAAACCAGAAAAAAATCAAAAGACTTCAATGAAAACAATTCAGTAACTTCCAAAATGATTTAATCACCAACTCCACTATCCATGACCAAGTATCATAAATCACTACAAAAAAATGTGGTACATTCCCTTTACCTACGACCTAATAAAAAATATCGAAAAAATAACCATGGTTCCAAAGCAGGGGGTGAGAAGCTGAAAATAATAGGATTTCTGCAGATGGCTTCCAAACTCATGCCACTTGGATCGAACAAGTTAACACATTTATATTAAAAAGTTTATAAACAAAATTAAAACATTTTAATAGCTAATATCAAAGTCAATCAGGTTCACACCCAAACATTTTCCCTAGTAAAACAGTTTATGATAAAGAAAACAAACAAGTAATTACAAATATTTAATTAATTCATTTGGAATTTCCCATTCCATTTCACACAACCACACACACACATACACAAGATTGGTATTACTATTGATGTTGGAAAATCACATCCATTACCCTTCATATTGATAGTGGTACTTCATGACCAATATCCATCCCATTAAACTCATTCATAACCATTTAAGCCAAAAAACCATTCTAGAAAAATATTTCTCGAACCATTTAAATAAAAATATACTCCTATTGAAAACTATTTTTCATGTATAAAAAACCAAAAAATCATTTTAAATTCATCATTTTGAAATTATAATTTTTTTTTTCTACTAATAAACCTGATTTTAAAAATTTTCATAAACATCCACTAAAGATGGATTTACATGAAAATTAAAAATAAATTTCACAATCAATTTAATGAAAAGAAATTAATTTTAAATCCTGTATTCTAGTTATATAAATAGGAGTTGAGAGTGAAGACACCTACCTCAGAAACTGTGGTGTAAATGAAGAATGACACTAAATATTCAACTGAACCAAGTTGAATCTATTGAAATCATCCTTATATCTCATTCCATAACATCAACACAACTATATCTAATCATGATTGGAATAAAATATCATAGATACATACCCAAAATACTAGATCTATGAATCAAAGAGAGTTAAGAAGAGTATATATATATATAAGAAAAACCATCCAGAATAAAAAATTACCAGGCGATCCAACCTTCAACACACCAAAACTTTCCAGTGGATTTCAATCTGACCAAAGGGAAGATTTTCCACATCCCATAGGTGGAAGAAACATATGTTAGGGTTGAAATAGATGATAAACAGTTGGATTTGGGAAAAAACTGAGTAACATACACTTTTTATGATCTAATTTTAATTATGCATTGTTAGTTTAAGACTTAGGAAAACCATGATCTATCTAATAAAATTTCATTATCCCAAAAAACATGGTTTCTCTAAGGTGGCCACACAATTTGGGCCAACCAGGCTTCTAACTATGCCTTTACCTAGAATCCCCTATTTCACTTTTCACACATAATGTAGGAGTTTATTAATTTATACTAATAATCCTCAAAATTCCCACCTCTATAACTTCGAGGAAAAAAATCCAAAAGTCTTGTAGAACCTCCCAAACATCACCTAAACACTTAAAATACATAAATTATATACAGAAATCATAACATGAAAATTGTGGTTCTACATCACGTGTCTCCAATAACGGTCCACTTTGGATCAAAGGGAGTATTTTTCTATAATATGGCCATAGAATTGACTTTTGAAATGTTTATAGGTTATTTGGACCATTATGTTAATGTTTAACCACTAAGTAAACACTTTTTTACCTTAATTATTTAAATAATTTTTAATTAAATTCACTATTATTTTTAGTCAAAAACAGTATTTTTATTACTAGACAATATAAATAATTTTAATTCTGAAATATAGAATCCATTTTTCAAAATTCAATACATATAAGTGGAAAAAATCAATTTAAAATTAATCCTATAGATACTATGAGATAATTATTTTTCAGAGTGAAAATATTAAAAAGATTGAAATGTTTTTATATCCAATTTCAGTGTGAAATTTATTCCAATAACCTAATCTAGATTAATATATATATATATTTATGTGATAGAAATACACCTTAAAACCAATTTTAAATTTATGTTATGTTTATTAATAAATTATATGAAAATGTAGATTTTAATTAAAATTCGGTGTTTTCACTATTTTTTAAAATATGAAACTTCTCATAAGAACACCAAAAAATTACCTTTTAGAAAAAAAAATTAAATTCAAAATTTTCATTACTCTTGTCTAGAAAATAGATTATCTAAATGTTAAATAGTTGAATGAATATAATATATTAATATATAATTTTTCTTAAAATAAGTTATCAAAAGATTTTTAAATAATTTATTTATGTAAATCTTGTTTGAATACAAAAATATAGTTTTCTAGTAATATATTTATATATTTTTAGAATGGTTTTATATTCATTTCTATTTAATTGGTCACCAAATAAATCTTTTTATATACATGTGTAAAAAATATTTTCACAATTTAATTAATCTTATTCATAATTGTTATTCCAACTGATAAGTAATAAATATAATAATATTTGAATAATTATATTAATAGTACAATAAAATTTTGTAAAACTAGGTCTTGCGTGTCACACAAGTTATAAAAGGAACTCTACATTATGTGTAACAAAAGAAAAACATTTTTTTACAAACCATAAGCTAATATAATTTTTGTGTGCAGTTCAAAATCGACGTGGCAATGTCTACAAAGTAAAAATAATTTGGTGATTTAATATAAAATATCAATATTCAATGTTTCATGAAATGAAATTATAAAAAGATTAAATTAATTTTAAAAAAATAATTCATTAAAACTCAGGGTGTCATATTCTACCCCCTTAAAATGAATTTCTGCAAAATATGTATAGTTTATAAAAGGATTAATACCTAAATGTTCATTTCATTGAAATCCACTTCATAAAGATGAATACTAAAACATCCTTTAAAAAGGGAATGTTTGAAACATAATTGTTACCCACAATTAATGATAACAAGGTTTCCACATAGGAGAACATATATGGAAGGTAAAAATATGGACATGGAACAAAAATATAACTCTCATGCTCTGATGGAGAGTGATAGAGTACATGGTTAGTGGAAAGTAATCAATAAGAAAAAATAAACCAAAGAGCCTTAAAAGTTACCATTGATATAATAAAAAAGATGATAATGGGAGATAATTTTATTTCAAGACACTTTTCCTAATGTTGAATAAAATTTCACAAGAAGATTTACATACGTGATTTCATTCCATTTCATATCCACAATCACACCCGTGTGTTCTAACTCAGTTAATTTACAATTTATATATTATTCAAAGAAATTAAGGTGAATGTTTCAGTCATGAATAATTTTTAGATCATGATATCCATAAATAGAATTATAAGTCATTCCATAGGTCTTTAGTTAACATAACAACAAAATGGTTACTACATGTTGTATAATGTCTCTAAATACTCATATGGAAAGATAATTCTTTAATATCTATAAAATTATCCGAACATTAACATAAACCATTCCATAAATGGTTAACCTTACAACCCTTTTGAAAGATGAAAGTCCAAAACTATATAAAAAAGGTCTCTAAATTTCTGTTAAAAAGTTTATCATTGAATCTTTTATATCATAAAGAATATCTTGATGGTCACATAAAAAACATGGGAATACCAATACCATATTTCCTCAAGAAACATTTTAATAACCAAAATTACCATAAAACCTACTTGAAAACATGAAATCTTTCTTATCCCTTATATTATTAAATATATTCTTGAGATAAAAAAATGTAGTAAACTCCATCCATGATAACATAATCAACTTATTCAAAAAATCCTTTTTCAATTACGAGGTCATCAATATTCTCATATATAATTTATTCAAATCAATAATCCAATTAACCAAAATAAACACACTTTTCACGACATCAATAAAACATTTGCAGTTAACATCCATTATTACAATTTTCAAATTTACATTATGTCAATCTTCAATGTCATTATCACCAATCCAAATATTTTTGAATATCCTAAAATTTAAACATGTACATCATGGTTCATATAACATAATTATTTGATTCCTATACATATACAATTCAATAGTGTAGAATAATTCTTAAACCATTACTTAGGATTCATAATCTTACTCATTAATACCCCTTTCTTAAAATATGAAAAATGAATCATTTTATAAGGTTCCTAAACCTCAATTTAATCATGCTTCTTATGTTTTATGTAAAAAATACTATTAGAAAATCTAATAACTTTTTTGATTTATATCATAGCATGTTAATATTTAGTAGTATAAAAAAATACTAAAACCACCTTCTTTATTCTCTTTTTGTGATTTTGACATAGGAAATGATTTTCATAATTCAAATAGTTTTAAAATTTTAAATAGTCAATTTTAACCTAATTCTTTATAGTTCTCACTATTTAATAACAACATAAAAAATTGTGTTAGAAACACTTATCATATAATAAAACCATATAATCATGAGAAATTAATAATATTATAACTAAATATGGATACCCTCTTGTAAATATAGGAAACCTTATGATTATCCTTAGATAAATCCCAAGGTGTTTTTTTTAGAAATATCCCAAGGGATTTCACAAAAGTTATATCATTATATATTCCAAAGGTTGACTAAACCGATCCTTTGATATCAACTCTAGTGATTTATGCATAACCAAAATAGATATTACATCATTTTAGATGAATATTAAATAGATTGTAAAATACATTCTCTAGGACTGTAATTTTTTAGTTTTTTAAAAAACTAAGAAACATAATATTCTATCATGGTGAAATATCTTCTAAATCTCTTTAAAATATCTTTCACTATAGTAATACTACAAAAAACCTATCTTCATAACCTATGGAAAGGGGGCATAAGAATTGGGTGAGATAAAATTCTTAGTAAGGGTAAAAAAGGAGATACATAGTCATAACATGAGCATGAGGGTATAATAACATGATAAAAACATTAAAATATCAGGACCTATATATTAAATATCATAATCATGAGTTATGGAATAAATTTTTTTAGTTCATAAAACATGAATCATAAGGGAATAAGGAGCATAATCCATTAAAACAAAAGACATGAATATGACTGGGAATTATGGAAGATATATATGCTAATAAAATAATTCCCGATTATTCAAGGAGCACTCCCAAAACTTATCATAGAACTTCATGGGGACTACACCTAATGAATGGGAAAAACCACCATCCCCAGTCATAGAATATTTCTTATTATGGTTAAGGATAAACAATATTAACATAGTTGATCAATACACACCCATATCCCATTGTGGATCAGGATGCACATGTTTCCAAATTTAGAATAGGATGCACCTGTTTCTAATTCAAGATCCAGATATAGGTGTTTCCCATTATAGATCAAGAGGCACCCATTTCATATTTTGTATGAAGAACATTGACTTGTTTCCCATATCAATCTCATGAGATATAAATTTTTTACTAATGAATTATATATAGATATGGGTCTCATCCATTACGTAATGAAATTATATATATTTGTTCCCTAAGATAATAAAACACTCATCATATCATGATTTATAAAAAAAGATGAATTTCATAAACTACATATCATTACTCATGAAATTAAACGGAAATCAAAAATATTTCATCACTTCATATACTATGGAAAAGAAATATGTTCCATAAGTATAGAATAACCCGTGAACGAAAGAGGGTTTTATAAGTGTTATGTCGTGGTATAACCCGTGGAAGAGAAAAAAGTTTAAAAAATAACTTATCATCTTAATAATAAACCATCCAAAGAAATAATAATAACGTTTTAATCATATCATATCCCTAGTAAATCATAAAAGGTATCACCTTATATGAATAAGTATTTGGAAAGACTAGTTGGGGTATTTCTTAAAGAAAATAACTCATATTTATAAATAATTTTTAAAGTCAGAAAACATTTTAAAAATAATCATCTTCTAAAACCACTTTGAAAACATACAATTTAATATTTAAAAATAATTTTTAAAATTTATTAACGAAAATATACTTTTTTCTTTGAAAAATATATTAATAAAAATTAAAACGTTTTGGAAATTGTTTTCTTGGGAAATAATGTCAAAAATGTATAAAGGAACTATTAAAACCAATTTTAAACACTTTCTAAAACATAAATTATTTTTAAAATCCAAATCATTGATATTTTATTAATATTTCTTTTAAAAAAATTAAATGTTTAAAAAAATGTTTTTTTATTAAAACAGATTATCGACTCAAAGGAGAATAAGGTCGATCTCCCTAAAAAACATTGTATTAGTTAAAATAAGTAAGAAATAGTGGAAGAATAGTTCCATTATGTAATGATGTAATTAATTACCATAGTATAGTAAAATTTATGAGTATTATTGACAAATGGATCATATTATTTCATCAATGGATGCATAATAACAATCAACCCAGATAAATGATTAGATTTTTGCAATAAACTGTTACCACTTTGGTAAAATTGATAGATTAGACCCATGAAATAATAACATTAAATGAATTATAAAATATAATTTAAATAATTTTATTCATCATATAACATTTCAAATATTTATTATATACATCTCATAAAATATTATATGTGCATATCATAATATACATCTCAAGGTAGAAATATTGAGACCAAAGTCCATTACTAATTTTGTAACTTTTGAATCAGAAATCCCATGAAATATTGATCCTAAAAAAGAAATATAAATCACAATAACTATAAGTTTAGTTATCATAAAATAAATCCATGGTAACTAAATATTTCACAAAAAATAAATTGACGGTGATCATTTCTTGTGTCCCATAGAAAATAAAACCGAGATGAAAATCTATTACTACATGAGTAGCATTTGAAATGTGAGATCCAAGACATAATAAAACAAATTAAAAAATGTCATATCATCAAATAAATTAAATTCAAGATATATAATTTTATAGGGTATTGTATACAACACATAATAAGTATATATGGTGAATATATTATATATCTCATAGAAATAAAAGTGAGATGAAAAAACCCTTACCTTATGTTTCCAATTTCTTCATTCACATTCAAAAAAACAGTATAATAAATATAAGTTCGTTAAAAATATACCACAAAACCTTATTATTTTATATCAAACCTTATATTATGTTATTATGACACTATATTACCCGTTTATTTATAATTTCATGTTAAACATATGATTCGGGTATTAACCGCTTTGTTTTTCGTATATGTTTTAACTTGTTATTCATGATCCTCTTACATAGATTATGATTTACTTATTTAAAGAATAATAAAAGTAAAAAAAATATCATATATATTCTATATATATTTATTAATAATAATCTATAAATTATATAAATAAAAGATGATATACACCATTCATGGAGATGGTAGGTCGTACATTGGCATGAACACCGTTTCTATTTTCTTATCTTATTGAATGAAAGAAAAGAAATGATATATATATATATATATTATAATTAATTTATATTTTTAATGTTATATAAATAAAATATGATTGATAAAACCATCCAGAATAAATTCCATTTAAATCTAAAATTAATCACATTTCTTTGAGGAGGCGTTAGTCCATACATCTACAAACCAAGTAATTGTATTCCCATTAAATTGAAATGATATAGGTATGTGTTATGTAATAATTAAAAAAGATTAAATAGATCATAAATACTATATATATCTAATTGAAACTATATTTACATAATTATTCCTATCCTTGATATCTGGAAATGGAATAAAGAATGAGATCGGTTCGTGAGTCAGTAGTCCGTCGTACACATGAATGGTGATTGAATATCCAATTTGATGGATGTTTGTGTAAGTTTAAGTATAACCTTTAACATAAAATAATACCAGTATTATTTGGATAATGAGGATATTATATAATCATTGTATAAGAATAATTTTAGAGGTGTAGAGAAAAATTAATACAATGTTCTTAATGAAGAATGTTGCCTATTCTTTGGGAAATTTCGTTTGGTTTGCACCAAATGACTAACATGGTTTTCTTTATTCTCTAAGTAAGGCTTCTATGATGTGATGAGGGAAGTTGGGAGATTTATTTGGATGTGGTTGGATGATAAAAAGGCATGATAGGTGTAAATATGTTAGGGGTGGGGGTAAGTTCCCATTTATAGTGGAGGAGGAGTGACATTCTTGTAAATAAAAAAAGGAAAACACTATTGAAAGGTCTCTCTAATATCATGTGCATTAAATAATTCAAAATTTTAGATAAAATGAATTATATTGTTGATATACGGTCATAAAATGGATCTTGTTTATATGTATAGGTTATTTTTTCCATTATGTTAAATTTTTACAATTAAGTAAACTAGTTTTTACCTTAATTACTTTAAATAAATTTAATTAATTTTACTAATATTTTTGGTCAAAAACTAAATTAAACTTTATATAAATTATAAATTTTTATGATTAAAAATATGGAATCTAATTTTGTTAAATCTATACAAATAAGTTTAAAAAATTAATTAATAATTAATAATGGAGACATGAAGAGATGATGAATTTCTAAAGTGAGAATGATAAATAGTTTGACATATTTTTATATCTGATTTAATTGTTAAATTGATTAAAATTATCTAAAGTTGATTAATAGATGTATATAATATAAATATACATTAACTTTAATTTAAATATATGTTAAAATTATATATAAATTATACAAAAATGATGTTTTAAATTTAAATTCTATGTTTCTCACTATTCATAAAAATAAAACAAAACTTATAAAAAAAATAGAAAAAATTCATCTAAAGAAAAATTTGAAATTAAATTCTCAAAAATTAAGTGTATTTAATGAAATATATTGTTTAAATGTTTCAAAATGTATATTTAAAATAGTTTCACCATTAAAAGGTGGTAAGATTACCTTTTAGAAAAAAAATTCAAAATTAGATTTTTTTATCTGTTGTCTGAAAAACACATAAGATGAATGTACAATATATGAATTAATATAATATATATATATAAGTAAAATAATTAATCAAATTTTTTGAATTTAATTTAATTAGGTAAAAAAATATTATTTCATAAATATAGCCATATGGTAAATGATTTCAAAAAATTTCAAAAGTGTTATATTTTTGTTTCTTGTTAATTGGTCACCAATTAAATCATCTTATATTCATGTGTAAAAAATATTTTCAGGATTTAATTAATATTATTCATAATAATCATTTAAATGGATTGGATCAACCCATAAGTGGGTTAGCCCTCCATTGATCCCATGGTTTCAATGGAAGCGGAAAGTAGACTCATAAGAGAGAAAATTGAGAAGTAAAGAAAACAACAAAAAATAAAATGATCACTCCACCGTTGTGTGAATAATTTCACAAGGGTTGGTGTGAATAAATTCACACCTTGATCCAATGGTATCAAAGTGATATTAAGAACAACAGAATAAGAGGAGAAGAAGAACTTTTATTAAGAAACTAAAGTGAATTGAACAACTTACATGTGAAAGACAAAATTGAGGCAACAAAAATGCAGCATAACATTACAATTGAACAAAGCATCCAAGATATTCAACTCCTTCACCACCACTGCCTTAAATAAGCATTTTGGGAGCCTTGGGTCGAACCACCAACAGTACAAAGCATCTTAATTAATTTGGGTAGGCTATAGGTGGTGGAAAGCTTGTGGAATTTGGACTTTTCCACGTTTGACCCGAGGTGGCAGCCAGTTTTCATCCACCGAACAGACGCGTCTGGAAGACCTTCTAGAAGTCCGAATCAGGGTGGGCCATAGAAGAAGCAAAATGGAGCTCCGGATGTCTGCTAACCGCCTGTAGAATTTGGGCCCATTTGGAGTTGTGTATTCCGAGATATGAGCAAAATGGTGGATTGTTTTTCTGGGCCGCAGAATCTGGCCCAGAATTTTATCTCTAAATTGGGCCGCCTAAATGACCAACATGGTGGCCGAATTAGTATTAACTCCTCAAGAGTGATTTGTTCCTGTACATGTCTTCTATCATCCCACGAAATTTGGGATTAATTGGGCCTGTATGTTGGGCCCCACAGTCTCATCAGTGGGCTGGTGTCCAATCTGCCTTCTCCATAATTGCTTCCTTTCATTGCCAATTATCTCCATCATCCTCCATGAATTCTCCATTGATCCCTGAATCAAACATGTTCATATTTAAGTGTAGATCAATTTCCAAAAATATCAAATTAAAATATGTAAAATTAAATTCCTTAAAATCAGATGAATCATTGGGTACTTTAAATGATGTTCAAAAATGTACCACATAATAGTGCATTTTAAGAAGGTATTACAATCATAATGTGAAATGATGTTCAAAGTGTAAAATGCACTAAAATGGTATTTATGAATAACAAAGAACATGAAAATTAGGTATATTAACAATGAATATTATCCTCATTTAGTGGCTAATCACACCCCCAACTTGAGTTTTGCTAGTCCCGAGCAAAATATATCTCCTCAAAAAAATGAAATTCAAATTCCCTTTTCTAAAAACATTTTAATACACAATGATCACCAAAAAACCTTATACCAAACAATCATGAAACCCATCAAAATATTTTAATACGAGATATTTTCATAAGCAGATCCCAATCCCAAGCCCATTCCTTTGATCAAATCCATCATCATACTTCATCCAACTCAATTAGGTGTAATGATGTGTTGTGAATCACAATAGATATGGGGGTTCATTTTCATTAAAGGGGGAAATCATGGAAGCGCTAGGTGGAATCACCTTTAATCCTAATATGAGTATTCTTCATCCCTCTCTTTTTTTTGATTTGTTTTTTTGCAATATTTCTATAGTAATTGAGATTGCAATTAATCAAATTAACCCATGTAGCAAGACTTTGCCGATGACTCCCAGACTCAAAGGCCTTAGGGCACCATGTGAAGCCCACATACTCGGGCATCGTCTCGAGTTAACTTAATCAAAACAAAGTCATATTACCATAAATAGAGATAGATTGAAAAACTCAGGGCTAGACAACTCTGGAGTCACGATCCCCAAGTGCCGAAAGCCTCGCATTTTATCAATCCATTGCTCTACACGCAAATTTTTATTTTATTTTTTTATTTTTTATTTTTTTAATAATAATTTTTTTTTAAATTTTTTTTTGAATACTCATATTATTCATAAAAATAAAACCAGCCTATGCTATTTATTATGGGACCCCAAAAATTCAAATTAGTACCCCACAGTCTAGAGGACGTGCATTGTGGCATTTTTTTATTTGGATGAAAATATAAATGATGACATATCACATTGGACAGCCACACTTTCCAAAATCTATGCTCATGAAATTATACAAGGATTAAAATCAGAATCAGGGCATGCTAAATTATTTGATATTCAGTTTCAAAGTGTACAATGTGTATTACCATGTTCGAAGTTAAAGGAATTTTTCCTTCCATTTACTTTTTTTTTCAAATCATTCAATTTTTGTTTTTGACACAAAAGCATTTTTTTTTTATTTTATCTCCCCCCCAACTTAAAACAACACTGTCCCCAGTGTTTGAAGAAATGAAAAATTAGAAGGAGTAGAGGCAGGGAATAAAAATTTAAAAAGTAAATTGAAAATGAGGTTTATGGAATGAAGTCACCTGGTGGTTGATGTTTGAAGTTCTTGCCGCTCGAATTTATTCCTTTGATATCCATGTCGCTTGCAAAGATCCCTAGTGAAAAAAGGAAAAAACAAAACAAACAAACAAAACAAACAAAAACAAACAATATATATATATATATATATTTATATAATAAAGGAAGTAAAATATAAGAATATATATAAAAATTATAGAATAAGGTAGCACAAGAAGCCGCAGGTCAGTGGTAAGCGCGCGCCCCTGTCTCCCTTCGGTCCCGGGTTCGAGTCCCCGCGGCTTCGCCGGTTGTGACGGGGTTTGCCCCACGGCCTATGGCGTGGACTTTTTTTTTGTATTATTATATTTTTTTTTAACCCATTGAATAATAAAAACAAAATAAACTGATGATACATTGTCTTCTTTTTAAATTTCTGGGTAAGGTATTACTCAAGGATCACACCACGTGACACGGATGAATATGGTGCTCCTCTTTCGTACCCATCCATACTCATAATAGAAGAACAGGTCAAAAGTCTATTTTTTTTTAAATATAAAAATGATTAAGTAATCTTATTTGAAAAATAAAGATGATTCAGAAATATTAGAAACATAAAAACCACAGGTTGCCTCTCGTGCAGCGCTTTGTTTAACGTCGTTAGCTCGACTTAAACCCCTTATTGATTAATTGTTGTTGTTTTTTTCATCAAAGGTAGGTTCACTCAGATCTTCATCAACTTCATGTTTTTGGAATGGTTCTATGAATGGTTTGACTCTATGACCATTAACTTTAAATATTTGACCATTGGTGGGATCTTGAATTTCAACAGCCCCATGGGGGTACACCTTATGCACTATGTATGGACCGGACCATCTAGACCTCAACTTTCCCGGGAGCAAATGAAGTTTAGAACTATACAAAAGCACAGGTTTCCCTGGTTCAATGTGTTTAGTTTTAAGATTCCTAGACTGGTAGGCTTGAACTCTAGCTTTATTGATCCTTGAATTTTCATAAGCCTCCATCCTAAGTTCCTCAAGCTCGTTTAGATCCAATTTCCTCTTTATTCCGGCCAAAGAAATGTCAAAGTTCATTTTTTTGATTGCCCAAAAGGCCTTATGCTCAATCTCCACTGGCAAATGGCATGCTTTACCATAAACCAACCTATATGGGGACATTCCTAGGATAGTTTTAAATGCTGTTCGATATGCCCAAAGAGCATCTAAGAGTTTGCTCGACCAATCTTTCCTAGATGGATTAACAGTTTTCTCAAGAATTTGTTTGATTTCTCGATTGGCTAACTCAGCTTGACCATTGGTTTGTGGGTGGTACGCAGTGGACACTTTGTGAGAAATTCCATACTTCTCCATGAGCGATGAGAATGGGCGATTGCAGAAATGAGTTCCACGATCACTAATGATAGCCCTAGGAATCCCAAATCTAGAGAAGATGTTTTCTTTAAGGAATCTAATCACAGTTTGATGGTCATTGGATTTTGTAGGAATGGCCTCAACCCATTTTGAGACATAATCGACAGCCAAGAGTATGTAGAGGTATCCCCGAGAGTTTGGGAAGGGACCCATGAAATCAATTCCCCAACAGTCAAAGATTTCAACCACTAAGATAGGAGTGAGTGTCATTTGATTCCTTTTTGTGATGGACCCTACTTGTTGACACCTAGGACAGCTTTGACAATATGTGTAGGAGTCCCTTGAAAGGGTGGGCCAGAAAAGACCACATTGAAGAATCTTAGCAGATGTTTTCTTAGAGGAAAAGTGACCTCCACATGCCTCACTGTGACAGAATTTAAGGATGGACTCTTGTTCGGATTCTGGCACACACCTCCTAATGACTAGGTCAGGACAGAACTTATATAGGTATGGATCATCAAACACATAATGCTTGACATCAGAAAGAAATTTTCTTCTAGCTTGGGTCCCTAAGAATTTTGGAATGACCCCTGAAACTAAGAAGTTGGCTATGTCAGCATACCAAGGGCAGTCACTCACAGAATAGAGGTTCTCATCGGGAAATGAATCAGACACAGAAAGGTGATGTGATTTGTCCTTGAATTCCAACCTAGAGAGGTGATCAGCTACAACATTCTCGACACCTTTTTTATCCTTAATGGTTAAATCGAACTCTTGAAGAAGAAGGACCCACCTAATCAATCTAGCCTTTGCATCTTGTTTTTGGAAGAGATATTTTAGAGCTGAATGGTCGGTGAATACAATGATGGGTGATCCTAAGAGGTAGGACCTGAATTTCTCTAAGGCAAACACAACAGCAAGTAACTCCTTTTCAGTGGTGGTGTAATTGATTTGGGCATCATTTAAGGATTTGCTTGCATAAGAAATGACATATGGAGTTTTATCACACCGTTGTCCTAACACAGCTCCTACAGCAAAGTCACTGGCATCACACATGAGTTCGAAAGGAAGGTCCCAGTTTGGAGATTTCATAATGGGAGGAGAGGTGAGAGCGGATTTAAGGGTTGAAAATGAACCCTCACAGCTTTCTGTCCAAACAAATGGAGCATCCTTTACTAGGAGAGCACAAAGAGGGCGAGAGATTGAACTAAAGTCCTTAATGAATCTTCTATAGAAACCAGCATGTCCTAAGAAGGACCTCACTTCCTTAACAGTTCTGGGTGATGGAAGGTGACGAATGATGTCAACCTTTGCTTTATCAACTTCAATCCCCCTACTTGAGACCAGATGGCCTAGAACAAGTCCCTCTTTAACCATGAAATGGCATTTTTCCCAGTTTAGGACCAGATTTTTTTCTTCACATCTTGACAAGACTCTATCCACATTCTGAAGACATCCCTCAAAGGTATCCCCAAACACAGAGAAGTCATCCATGAAGACCTCAAGAAAATCCCCTACCATGTCTGAGAAGATTCCCATCATGCACCGCTGGAAGGTTCCAGGGGAATTGCATAACCCGAACGGCATGCGTTTAAAGGCAAAGGTACCGAAAGGACATGTGAATGTAGTCTTCCCTTGATCCTCTAGGGAGACCTCAATTTGATTGTAACCTGAGTACCCATCTAGGAAGCAATAGAATTGATGACCCGCCACTCGCTCGAGGACTTGATCAATAAAGGGCAAGGGAAAATGGTCCTTCTTGGTACAAGAGTTGAGCTTCCTATAGTCAATACAGACTCTCCAGCCACTACTCACCCTAGTTGGAAGAATTTCCCCATCCTTATTAGTGATCACAGTGATTCCAGCTTTCTTTGGGACAACTTGAATTGGGCTTACCCACTCACTCTCAGCTATGGGGTAGATGATACCAGCTTTCAACAACTTAAGAAGTTCTTTCCTTACCACATCCATAAGATTCGGATTGAGTCTCCTCTGAGGTTGACGACATGGTTTGGATTCAGATTCAAGAGTAATCCTATGAGTTCCAATAAGTGGGCTAATCCCAGGAATATCAGACAGGGTCCAACCAATGGCTTTCTTGTGTTTCCTAAGGACATCTAGAAGCATCCCTTCCTGATTGGCTTCAAGAGAAGAAGATATGACTATAGGATGTGTTTGATTTTCCCCTAGGAAGGAATACTTGAGGGAAGTAGGAAGTTCCTTCAATTCAAGATCTGGTTGGTTCAGAATTTCAGCAGAATATTGGGGCATTGGATCAAGATCAAATTTGTTTCCTAGATTTTCAGATTGAATTGATTCCCCATGTGTAGAAGTTTCAGCCACAAGATTGTATTGACCTGGGTTAGGGAAGGGAGTTTGAGTTGTCTCCATGAATGTGTTTTCCTGAAAGGTTTCACTGATTGTTGGTCCTAAGACATCATTATAGGAGCAATTTGAAAATGATTCGAGCCAAGGAGATAAACTTCCTTCATGTGAACAAAGGAAATCAATCTCATTCTGACTTAAACATTCATCAAATATTCCTTGATGTTCCATGGATTCATTATCAATGCTTCCTATCATGTTTACTTCATGAATATCCTCGTCATCCCCTATTTGTGAGCTTGCATTATAGATGTTCAAGTCTAGACTCATGTTCCCAAAGGTGATGGTCATGTTCCCATTTCGGACTCGGATAACAGAGTTGATTGTTGCAAGGAAAGGACGACCAAGGATGATTGGGGTCTGTTCCTTATTTCCTAAATTTGGATGGTTGTCAAGTACAATGAAATCAGCAGGGTAGATGAAGTTTTCAACCTTTACCAGAACGTCCTTTAAAATCCCCTTGGGAACCCTAATGCTACGATCAGCAAGCTGAAGTGTGACAGATGTGGGTTGGAGCTCTTCTAGGCCTAACTGGCAGTACACAGCACATGGGATGAGATTGACACTAGCACCTAGGTCACACAAGGCCTTGACAACTTTGCTTTCTCCTAGTTCAACATTAATGTAAGGGAAACCTGGGTCTTTCAACTTAGGAGGAATGGTCCCTTGAATGGTGGTACTCACATTAGCAGCCAAAAGGACTTGGTTTTTATGTGAAAATTTTCTTTTAAAAGTGCACAAGTCCTTAAGGTACTTTGAGTAGGAAGGTATGGTTTGGATTGCATCGAGAAGAGGAATGTTCAACTTGACTTGTGAGAAGATTTCCCTCAATGTTTCACTCAGTTCAGGCTTGGATTTCCCCCTCATGCATTAGACACAATTCCATAGGAGACCCCAACTACATATTCAAACCCCATGTCCTAAACCACCTTCCAACCTTTCATGGGATGGAGTCAGAAATGCCATACCTTCATGTCAAAGAGTTCAACGACATTGTTGAAACCATGTGTCCCCCACATCAACTAG
Source organism: Viscum album (assembly GCA_963277665.1). NCBI lineage: Eukaryota > Viridiplantae > Streptophyta > Magnoliopsida > Santalales > Viscaceae > Viscum > Viscum album. Next base: position 326,689,114 of record OY728127.1, read on the forward strand.
AATCCGCTAAGATGAGGCTATTTCCTTTTTCATTAAAGGATCGAGCTAAAAATTGGCTAAACAACTTGAGACCTGCATCAATCCACTCTTGGGACCAACTGCAAAGAGAATTCTACAAAAAATACTTCCCTCATCACAAAACAATCGCACTTAAAAAGAGCATCCAAAACTTTTTTGAAAAAGAGGGAGAGTCATTCTATGAAACATGGGAGAGGTTCAAAGACACCCTAAACATGGTTCCACACCATGGGTTTTCCATACCTGAACAAGTGAGAATTTTCTATGAAGGGTTGGGTCCGGGTAATAAACAATTCATTGACATGATGTGTAATGGAACCTTTAAAAACAAGGCCCCAAATGATGCTTACGAGTATCTCGAAAGTCTGGCTGAACAAAACCAAACTTGGGGAACTTCACCTTATTCTGAAAAGCCACAAAGAACCACTGGAATTCATACACTTAGAGAAGAGGAAAGCCTTAGGGCTAAACTCGCAGCACTCTCTAGGAAGGTTGAAGAGATAGACCTTAGGAAAGTCCATGAAATCCAAAATGTAGACCTTGTTTGCACAATTTGTGACAAACATGACCATAAAACAGACAACTGCCCAACCATTCCATCCATCAAGGATGTTCTTCTAGGAGGACCCCCAGCGGAAGTCAATGCCCTAAACTTTCAAAAGCCCCAATACCAAAACACCTTCAATACAAGGTACAATGACCACCCAGGCTTCCGCTGGAAAGATAACCAACAACCTAGCCAACCACAGGGACAAAATCCTTACCCCCATCAGAACTACCAAAACCATAACCAGTTCCAAACCCAACCTATCCAATACCAACAACCACCGGTCCATTTTCAACAAACCATCCCACCTCCAAAATATCCCCCTGGGATAAACCAACCTACTCAAGCACCAACCCAAACTGTTCCACAAAGCCTACTAGAACAACTATGCACAAAATTTGGTTCACGCCCAAATTTACCCAAGAGAAGAAGGGTAGAACGGTCCTTGTAGTGTAGCTTGGGTTGTCGATTCCACAGAGACCTAAGAAGATACCTAAGATACACAACCTAAGGGATGGATTTTTGGCTATGAAGTGGCCAACTTGGATTGATTTTAGATGGGTTTAAGTGAACTCTAAGATACTTAAGTGAATTCAAATTAAAAGAATGAGTTGATCCTAGGTTATCACTCGGGGTGGATTGGACGTATTTTCTTTTTAATGATTTCAATTTCTTAAATTTGAGATGGGTTCATTTGAGGAGAGAAAACAACATCATCACTTACTGTTTTAATGCCTACACCCTCTAATACTAATCACCTATACACTTGAAGGATCAACGTTTTGAGCACTTCAAGGTAAAGGATCGTATTAGTACTTGAAGTGTGTGGCCTTAAATTCAACAAGGACGATGGAGTTTAAAAATCATCAAATAACAATCCCAATTAAAGAAGTGATTATACATTAATTAGGTGATAAATAACATCCAATCCAGCCCCTTGATACTCCCTTGGATCAACCCATAAGTGGGTTAGCCCTCCATTGATCCCATGGTTTCAATGGAAGCGGAAAGTAGACTCATAAGGGAGAAAATGGAGAAGTAAAGAAAACAACAAAAAATAAAATGATCACTCCACCGTTGTGTGAATAATTTCACAAGGGTTGGTGTGAATAAATTCACACCTTGATCCAATGGTATCAAAGTGATATTAAGAACAACAGAATAAGAGGAGAAGAAGAACTTTTATTAAGAAACTAAAGTGAATTGAACAACTTACATGTGAAAGACAAAATTGAGGCAACAAAAATGCAGCATAACATTACAATTGAACAAAGCATCCAAGATCTTCAACTCCTTCACCACCACTGCCTTAAATAGGCATTTTGGGAGCCTTGGGTCGAACCACCAACATTACAAAGCATCTTAATTAATTTGGGTAGGCTATAGGTGGTGGAAAGTTTGTGGAATTTGGACTTTTCCACGTTTGACCCGAGGTGGCAGCCAGTTTTCATCCACCGAACAGACGCGTCTGGAAGACCTTCTAGAAGTCCGAATCAGGGTGGGCCATAGAAGAAGAAAATGGAGCTCCGGATGTCTGCGAACCGCCTGTAGAATTTGGGCCCATTTGGAGTTGTGTATTCCGAGATATGAGCAAAATGGTGGACTGTTTTTCTGGGCCGCAGAATCTGGCCCAGAATTTTATCTCTAAATTGGGCCGCCTAAATGACCAACATGGTGGCCGAATTAGTATTAACTCCTCAAGAGTGATTTGTTCCTGTACATGTCTTATATCATCCCACGAAATTTGGGATTAATTGGGCATGTATGTTGGGCCCCACAGTCTCATCAGTGGGCTGGTGTCCAATCTGCCTTCTCCATAATTGCTTCCTTTCATTGCCAATTATCTCCATCATCCTCCATGAATTCTCCATTGATCCCTGAATCAAACATGTTCATATTTAAGTGTATATCAATTTCCAAAAATATCAAATTAAAATATGTAAAATTAAATTCCTTAAAATCAGATGAATCATTGGATACTTTAAATGATGTTCAAAAATGTACCACATAATAGTGCATTTTAAGAAGGTATTACAATCATAATGTGAAATGATGTTCAAAGTGTAAAATGCACTAAAATGGTATTTATGAATAACAAAGAACATGAAAATTAGGTATATTAACAATGAATATTAGCCTCATTTAGTGGCTAATCATGGATAGATTAAATTTATTATAAGATTTTAACAATAATATTAATATTAAAATGCATTTTAGTAAATCTAGGTGTTGTGTGTCACAGAAATTATTAAAGGAACTCAAAATTTTGGGTAACACAAGAACGAAAATAGTATTGTGTGTACAAAAAGCTAACAAGTGTTGCGTGTAGCAGAATATTGTCTTGGTGATATGTAAAAAACAATAATAACTTGTTTATTTCATATAACACATGATATATATAGCATTAAATAAAATAAAAAATATAAAAAATGTAAATAAATCGGGAAAAACAATCCATAAAAACTCACGGTGTCATATTCTACCCCCATTAAAATGAATTTCACCATCTAAATTCATCCGTTTTATTAAAGGTTTAATACCTGATTGTTCTATTGATATAAAACAACATCCTAAAAATAAATTCTAAAAGTTCCATTAAAAAAGGAATGTTGGAAACATAATGGTTACAAAGATATACTGATAATTATGTTTCTGTATAGGGGAATATATGTGGAAAGGGAAATCAAGGAAAAGGAAGAGAAAACTAAATATCATGTTATTATTGAGAATGATAGTTAATATAGTTAGTAAAAAGTTAACTATAACATTGAAATAAACCAAAGATGCATGAAAAAGGTCATTGATATCAAAAAAATGATGATAATATGAAATTTTGTTATTTCAAGACCCTTTTCCTAAAGTTGAAGATTATTTCACAAGAATATATACTTAAATGAATTTACACCATTTCTAAGCACAATCTCAACATTGGGTTGTGCCTTGATAAATTTCAACTTAATCTATTATTCTAATATATTTAGGTGAATTTTTCATTCCTAAAGATTTATCAAATCATGAGATACATAATTATAATTATAGGTCATTCCATATGTATTTAGTTTACATCACAAAAAAATGGTCATCACATGTTATCTAATATGAATAAATCCACAAATAGTGATAGAATTCGTTAATTTCTAAAGACTCATATGATTTTTAACATAAACCATTCCATAAATAGTTAAACTTACAACCCTTTAAAAAGATGAAATCCAAATACATTAGAAAAAAGGTCACTAAATTTCTCAATAATAGTTTATATTGATCCCTAATATATCATAAAGTATATACTGGTTGTCATGTACCAATCCTGGGAATAAATTTATCTTTTTTCTATTAAAACATGGTTTTAATATTAATTAACATAAAAACATATTGAAGACATGAATGATTTATTATCCCAAATATTATTGGTTATATTACTTAAATTGAAAAATGTCATAAACTCCATCCACAATAGCATAATTCACCTTTTCAATAAATACATTATTAGTTCTCATGACATTGATACTATGCAATATACATTATCAAAATCTATCATCTCTTTATCCTAGATAGACACAATTTTCTCAACATCAGGAACACATCAATGGTTACCTTCCCTTAAATAAAATATCAAATTTCCATTAAATCAAATTTCGATGTCATTATCACTATTAATCATATTTTTTCAAATCCTTAAATGAAAATGTATACTTCCTGATTCATATAACCTAATTAATGAATTTTATAAACATACCTTCAATCATGAAACTTTATTCTTAAACCACTACTTTTTATTCATCATCTAATTTTTTAATACCCCTTTCCTAAAATGGGGAATATGAATCATTTCATAAGGTTCCTCAACATCAATTTAATCAAGGTTCATATGTTTAATGTAAATAATACAGTTATAACATCCCATACCATTCTGATGTCATCTGGGATCTATTTATCTTCATCAATATAACCAAAAATCATGCCACCTTTCTGATTTCCTTATTTATATTTCAACTTAAGACACCGATTTTCAAAATTACCAGTATTTACATATTTAAACATTCAATTTCAACCAAATTCCATCATGTTCCTTATATTAACTATTACCAGACAACATAGTGTGAGAAACACATATCATAGTATAAATCCATATAATCATGAAAATTACATATAGGATACCTAAATCATGAAACCTTATTTTAAATATATGGCTCCATAGGATTACCCTAAGATATATCCCTATATATATTTTTATAAATATATCAAGGGATACCATTAAATATTTCTCATCCTCTAGTTGTCAATGTTTGACAAAACCATTCTTTTGATACCAACTGTAGTGACCCAATCTTAACATACTTGGATATTAAAACATTTTAGATAAAGATTGAGAATAATATAAAAGTAAATTCCCAAGGACCATAAAATTTTAGTGGCTCTGAAAACATTGAAACATAATAATCTTTCTCGTTGAATGATCTTCAATGTCTCCCTTAAAGATATCCCCCTTTAGTATTCCTACTTAAAATCATACTTCATTACTTGGGGCAATGAAACATAAGAAATGGGTGAGATCAGATGATTAGTAAGGGTAACCAAAGGAGATACGTTCGAATAATTGGAGTATATAGTTATGAGAACATGATCATAACATTAGAAGATCATACCCTTCATATTAAAGATTATAATCATGATTCATGAAATAAAGTATAGAATTTAATAATACATGAATCATAAGGGAATATAGAAAATAATACATGATTCTATAACATAAGAATAAGTCAGGGAATTGTTTCATACATAAAAGCACATAAAAATCATTCCATACATGTTAAGTCTCATTTTCATAACTTATCAGAGAACTGCATGGGGACTACCCCAATAGGGCGCACCACACCACCATCCCCAGTCGTAGCCCTTTCTTTATTAGGGATCATGTTACAACTTATTACCTTTGTGGATCAAGATGCACTTATTTACCATTATAGATCAATACACACTTATTTCCCGTTTTTGGATCAGGATGCACCCATTTCCCATAATGGATTAGGAAACACCAGTTTCCCAATGTGGATCAGGACAGGCCTGTTTCCCAGTAGGGATTCAGACACACCCATTCCCCACTGTGTATTAGGATGCACCCATTTCCAATTATGGATGAATCCTATCAAAATTTCCCCCCATCATTATCTCATGAGAGATAAATCTTTACCCAATTCATTAGAGGGAAATATAGGTCCCAACCATCAAAAAATGAAGTCATACTTACATCTTCCATAAGAAAAAAACATTCAACATATAATAACACATAAAAATAAATGGTTTTTCAAAAAACAATAAAATAACCCATTAAATGAATTAGGTATTATAAACATTTAATCATCTCATATCATGTTGAAAATAGATAGGTTTCATAATCATAGAATAACCTAAGAGAGGAACTACGTTTCATATGAATTTTATAATAGTATAACTCATTGAAGAGAAAGTTTCGTAATACAATTTTCATCTTAATCATAAACCATTCAAATAAATAATAAGCGTGGTATCCTTGGATCATTTACCTTGTTAATCATAATCTATATCAAAGGGTGTTATATTAGATGTAGAATGATTTGGAAATATCACTTGAAGTATTTATTAATGAAAATAACCTTTCTTCATAAATCATTTTTATATCACAAAAAATTTTATAAATCAATTTATTTTTGAGAATCACTTTAAAAAATCATGATTTAAGATTTAAAAATAAGTTAAAAAATTTAATGAGGAAAATATACTTACTGATTTGAGGAAAATATTTTTAAAACATAATACATTTTGAAAACTATTTCCATTGAAAATAACTTTGAAAACATATAAAATAATATTTGAAAGTGTATAAATTTCTATTTGAAAACCATTTTAGACACTATTAAGGGCATATTTTTTAGAAAAATACTTTTCCATTAAAATTATAATAATATATAATTTAAATGGATTTTATGAAATCATTTTTAGAAAACATGGGTTATATGAATAAAATATATTTCTGACTGAAGGGAGAAATATCGTCAGATTCAATAAAAATCATTTTATTAGTTATCACAAGTTAAAAGAGTGGAAAATTGTATCATTAAATGAATATATAATGAATAACTATAGAATAATAAATACCATGACTATTTATGAGATATTGATCATAATATTTCATTAATGGAAGAATAATCATAACCAATCTCGATAAATGATGAGATTTTAGAAATAAACTACTTCCTCTTTGGTAACCTTGAATCATAATCCCCATGAATGAATAATATTATATTAATATTAGAATATAATTTAAATAATGATATTCATGATATAAAATTTCACAAAGGTAGTATGTACATCGCTTAAATGAATATTGGTGCATTTCATAATATACCTCCCAATGAAGGAAAATTGAGAAAAAAGACTTTTACCAATTTGGTAACATTTGAACCGTAAACCCCATAAAAGAGTGATACTAAAACGAATATGTAAATAAAAATGATAATATGTATATGAATAATAAAATACATGCATTGTAAGTATACACACCCCAACCATGAAATATGTGGTGATCCTACCTTGTGTCACAAGGAAAATAAAAGTGAGGTGAAAATCCCTAACTACATGAGTATCTTTTGAATCAAGTGATCCAAAAATAATAACATCAATTGAAACTATTAATATCATTAAATAAATGAAATTAATTATATAACATTTTAAAGGGTATTATATAAACCACCAAACAAGAATAATTGGCGACTATATCATATATCTCAAAGAATAAGTGAGACGAGAAAACCCTTACATTATGTAATGAATTTCTACATACCCAGTAGAAACTATTGTATAAAAAATATAAGTATATTAAACTTCTAAAAAGAATAATATTATTATATATCGTACCATATATTATTTTTTTGTTCATTTATATTACCCTTTTATTAACAATTTCATGTTAAAGTTATGTTTTAGGTAATAACTAATTTGTTTTTCATATATGACATGACCTGTTATTTTTGATCCCCTTAATTAGATTATGATTTACTTAAATGAAGAATATAAAACATGATATAAATATCATATATATTCAGAATAAATTTAATTATAATAATTTATAAAAAATAGAACTAGAAAATAAGATACATCATTCATGGAAATGGTAGGCTCTACGTACGTATGAACAATATTTCTGTTTTCTTATTGTATTAAAAGAAATATAGTAAATGATGTATATATATATTACCATTGTGGTAGAATTATTATTCCATAATATAAAATATGTTTAATAAACTCACTGTTAATACAATCCATGTAAATTGTGAACGAATCACATCGCTCTGAGGAGGCGGTAGTCCATAATTCCACAAACGATGTTATAAGAATCCCACAAAATGGAAAACATGAAGGTATGTGTTATATAGTAATTTTAGAAGAATAAATACGTCATAAATGAAATATAAATCATAACAGAACACTAATTAAAACATTATTTCCCACATTTAGTTGTTCTAATGGAAGAATGAAGGCCATAAGTCCATGTGGTGGTACACTATAGGAAAAAGTGGTTTTTGCAAGGTGATATTTGAGACGGGAATAAATACCGTCGCAAATAGTCATTCGAAGAGGTTATTTGCGATGGGAGAATTAACCCGTCACAAAAAGATACGCACAGTTTGGCAAGGTTATCACGCAAAATTGCGCTCAAGGGTTTTTGCGATGGGGGGACACTTCCCGTCGCAAATACCTGGAGGAGATAAGTACTATTTGCGACGGGGGAATTACCCCATCCAAAAATGTGCGTCCACCAGAGGGTATTTGTGACGGGTCCCATCACAAATACTCGTCGGCTATAAATACTAGTTGCGATGGGATGTTGTCCCATTTCAAAAAGTGTGTCGGCAGGTCACTTTTTGCAATGGGTCTAGTGACAAATACCCTTTTAACCGCCGATAGTAATTAATGCGGTCCTTGGTATTTGCGATGGGTCCAGTCACAAAAAGTACTATTTGTGATGGGTATCCCGTCACAAATATTTCCATCACAACTAATCTAACTTATATATACCCACATCTGTGTTTTCCTTCCTTCACCTCAATTCATACTTTCTCTGTCCCTCTAAACTCTAATTTTAGAGTGAAAATTTTCCTAAGTTACTTTCTTTTATGAAGAAGTTATGAAGCCGTCTACAATTATAAGAGATCATGTTTAAGGGTATTTATATTTATTTAATTTCGTTTTTATTTCATTTTTTATATTAATTTTAATTATTTTTGATTAGTTATAATTAAATTAGATTTAAATTGTTTTTTATCAATATTTATTTGTAATAATAAATTGAAATTATTTTTATTAATTCTTTGTAATTAGAAATATTTAAAAATTATTAACAATAATTAGTAATTTATATAAATAATTAGCAGTAATTAGTAATTAGTAGCTGTAATTTGCAGTAATTAATAGTAATTAACACTAATTAGTAATAATTAGGAAAAATAGTAAAAATTAAAGAAAAAATATAATAAATATTAACAATTAGTAATAAATAGTTACAATTAGTAATAAATACTAATAATTAGTATTAAATACTAATCATCAGTAATAAATACTAATAATTAGTAATAAATACTAATAATTAGTAATAATTAGTAATAAATAATAATAAATAGTAATAATTAGTAATCACTAGTAAAAAATTGTAATAAATAGTAATAAATAGTAATAAATAGTAATAAATATTAATAAACAATAATAAATAGTTATAAATAGTAATAAATAATAATAAATTGTAATAATTGGTATTAAATAGTAATAAATAGTAATAAATAGTAATAATTAGTAGTAATTTATAATAATTAGTAATAATTAGTAACAATTAGTAATAATTATTATGAAATAGTAAGAAATAGTAATATATATTAATGAATGGTAATAAATAGTAATAAATAGTAATAAATAGTAATAAATATTAACAATTTGTAATAATTAGTAATAGTTAGTAATAATGAGTAATAATTAGTAATGATTAGTATTAAATTGTAATAACTAGTAATTAATAGAATTAGCAGTAATTTGTAGTAATTAGTATTAATTAGTAGTAATTAGTAGTAATTAGAAGTAATTTTTAGTAATTTCTAATAATTAGTATTAATTTGTAGTAATTATTGAAAATTATTAATAATTAGTAATAATTAGTAATAATTAGTAATAATTTGAAATAATTTACAATAATTTTCAATAATTAGAAATAATAAGTAATAATTAGTAATAACTAGTAATAATTTGTAATAATTTGTAATAATTATGAATGATTATTAATAATTAGTAATGATTAGTGATATTTAGTAATAATTTGTAATAATTAATAATAATTAGTAATAATTAGTAATAATTAGTAATAAATACTAATAAATACTAATAAATAATAATAAATAGTTATAAATAGTAATAAAAAGTAATCAATTGTAAGAAATAGTAATAAACACTACTAAATAGCAATAAACAGTAATAATAAGTAATAATTACTAATAATTAGTAATAAATAATGAGAAATAGTAATAAATAGAAATAAATAGTAATAAATAGTAATAAATAGAAATAAATAGTAGTAATTGGTAGTAATTGGTAATAATTAGTAATAATTGGTAATAATTATTAAAAATAACTAAAAATTAGTAAACATTAGTAATAATTTGTAATAATTAGTAATAATTAGCAATAAATAGTAAAAATTAGTAAAAATTTGTTATAACTAGTAATAATTATTAGTAATTAGGAATAATTATGAATAATTAGGAATAACTAAGAATGAATAGGAATGAATAGGAATAAAATAAATTGTAACATATTGTAATAACTTGGCACAATTTACAGTGGATTGGTGGCACTCCTTTATCCTAATGACTATTCTCTTTTTAACTCTCACCGACTCATAACATTATGAAAAATATGCTTCTAGGTATTCATATTGAATCTTGTATGCAAGAGTTTTGATATGCATTCGTAGGACCATATTTTTCAAAATGTTTTTTGGCGGTGATTATTGCAAGAAGATTATAAATCGATGAAAAGGGGGATCTTTTTTCCGACGAATCATTAACTTGCATCTTTCTCACACATAAAATAAAAAAAAAAGACACTGCTTGGAGGTATGCTTATACATTATCATATGCACGAGAATGGATATAAGTACCTCCAAGAAGATTCTTCATGGTGATTGTTGTATGAGAAAGTTGCATGTAAATGAGCCGTTAGACAAAAGAGGAGTCGTCAATCCACTAGATGTTGTGTCACCCATAATTAATGATAAATATTACGAAGTAATTGAAATTATTAATCTTATTTTTTGGATAGGGTTTTTATAATTTAAAATTATTCAAAAATAGTAATTATTATATATTTTGTATAATAATATGGAACAAAGAAATCTACAATAGTCATTATTAGAAGATCATACTTGGAAAAATCATTCGAGAAATAAAAATCGTTTGGTTTAAATCCTGTATATATTGAGGGTGTTGTAGCTTTTTTATCATTTGCATCATCAAAAATATAATTTGTTTCAAAAGGCACAATTATGTTTCCTTGTAAAAAATGTGCTCTAAAAACATTTGACACATATGACAAGGTTGGGGGACATCTCTTGCATTTTAGTTTTCAACCAAATTATGTTTTATTCTATCAGAATGGTGAACTTGGTTAAATAGATGATAGTAATAATTTGATTCTGGATACATCATGGTTTCAGAATTTAGTACATGACGTTGTAGGTCCATCTATTCAATAAATTGAAACTCCAGAAAATAATTATTTAACTCTTGAGATGGCACCATCTGAATTTTACGAGTTTTTGGGGTCTGATGAGGTTGCATTATATCCTTGTTGCAAGATAAGAAAATAGAAGCAGTTGAAAAATTTATGGCTATGAAATCAGATAATGCAATGTGAAACAACTATTTTGATGAGATATTTTCTTTGCTTAAAACATTATTACCCAAAGGAAATGTATTTACCACAAATTACTATGAGATTAAGATGCTGGTTCATAATCTCGGCCTTATTTATCGGAAGATTCATGCATTTAAAAATTATTACATCTAATATTCTGGGGAAAATGAGTCGTTGGATAGTTGTACCTCAAGTGGAAAATCGAGGTTCAAAAAAGCGCAACTAGGGAAGTCTGGATTGATTCCTTTATAATAGTTGAGATATTTCCCACTTACACCCAGGTTGTAGTGTTTATTTATGTCTCAGAGCACAACGTCAATGATGTCATAGAACAAAACCAATATTTCAACTGGTAAAATCTTAAATCATCCTTCTGGTGGCGATTCATGGAAGCATTTTGACTAACTACATCTTTTTTTTCCATTAGAATCCCAGAACATGCGATTGGGTCTTTTTACTGACATTTTCTATCTTTTTAGTTCGTATTGTAGTCTGTATTCATGTTGTATTGTGTGGATAAGTTTGTACAATTTACCTCCATAGACGTTGATGAATGGGCCCTATATATTTTTAACCTTAATAATATTAGGAAATCCCAAAAAAATACTTATTTTTATCTGTAACCACTCATTGGATTTCATGCATATTGAGAAGAAAGTTTTTTAAAATTTATTTTTGTAGTTTTGGATACACTAGGTAAGACCAAAGATAATGTAAAGGCATGATTAGATCATTCCCAATATTACACGTGACTAGAATTTAAACTATTTTAAAATGCCAGATCACAGAGGTTAATGAAGCCAAAAGCAACTTATACACTGTCCAAATAGATTCTTTTAATATTTTGTTAGTGGATTTCATATTTGAGACTTCTAGATGTCTATGTTTCCAATTTGGGATGATATGTTAATATTGGTCATATTACCGGATTAAAAAGTCATGAATTTCATGTTATAATGGAAACACTTCTTCCAATTGGATTCAGAGGTTTGTTGAATTATATTATTTTGGATTCAATAACAGACATATCATATTTTGTTCGAGACAATTTTCTAGAAACAACAGACTATGATACACTAGGAAAACTAAAAGAAGATGTTGTTGTAATTATATGTAAGGGAGAAAACATCTTCTTGCTGGATTTCTTTGACTCAATGGAATATATAATAAATTTTTCACATGATGCTAAATGTGGAGGTCTGGTACAGTGTCAATGGATGTGACCATTCAGAAGACTCATGTAGAAATTGAAAAAAGTACGTAACAAAGAATCAGTTGAAGGCTCAATTGCTGATGTTTATTTATAAGAGGAAATTGGTTTTTTCTACACCCACTATTTTGAATTTGAATATCCCTAAAAAAACTAAATTGGATAGAATGTGAGTAAATTTGATGATGAAATGGACAGTCAATTATTAGTTTTTAATCTTCCAGTGCTTGGATTTAGTGGAGTTCATGAATGATGGATTCAAATGATGAACATTACAGGGGTCATACATATGTTCAGCTCAACTGTGAAGAAATTATATCATTTATACTGTGAGTGGTTCTATCAATTATTCTATAATTTATGTTACAGTAAGTAAACTTATTTTATTTATAGGTTATATGATAATCATATTAAGAAATATCTTCCACAAATTAGAGCATCTTCTCTTCAAGAAAGCCGACAAAATATTTTTCTCAATGGTTTCAAAAACTAGTAACATAAATTATTTAAGGTTTAACATATCAATTATGTTTATTATTTATTATATTGATAATTATTTTAAAAAAATTTAGGTTTATCAACATGATGATAAAATTGATAAGAGACAATGTATATTGAGTAACCCAACATCCAAACTGGTTAAATATTATAATTCATATAGGGTTAATGGTTTTGGGTTTCATACACGTGCATATAAGAGATCAAACAAATAATGAATTGTAGAATTTTATTGAGAGACATCATAGAGATACATATTTTGACTTTATTTGAATGCTGGATGATGTTATTTAACTGTGTTATCTAGGAACAAATTACATAATGATGTTTAAATGTCAGTGGTTGGATACTGGGAGGGGCTTGTGTGTTCATATGATTCCTGGAATCCAAGATATTAAATATAGAAACCTTCTTGTAGTAAATGACCCATTTTTTCATGATCAACAGGAAGATCAAATGGATTATGGAAATTATTGTGCTACTTCAAGAGACATGAGTGATTAGTGGAGCATAATAAAAATGAAATCATGGGAAAATCAGTTTACTCAAACTGAATGTGGTTCTGCAGAAGTGTAGGGAATTTAAAATTTTCAAGAGACTACTCTTAATCTATCTTTTTTACAAGGATACATGTATATCGATGTTGACTCCTTGCAATGAAGGGTCGATAGTGATGATTGTTTTAATGATGTTACAAATGAGTTAGAAATTGAAGGATATGATGAAATTGAAACTCATATGGATATTAATGATGTTGATGTTGAATATGAAGACATTAACATCGTCAGATACGAAGATAAAGATGAAGGTAAATATTTACATAGTTAAATGTTGGTTATAATCAAAACTAATATATATCTATATGTAATAGTTATTTTCAACTATCTTATAACAACAGTCATTTTTTTCTTTCAGATTTTCCCTGATCTACTTTGTGAGTTGCAGGAGGCTGAGCTACCTTTAGATTAGAAGGATTTGGGATCATCTGACCCTCAACCTACTGGTGATTCAGGGGGTATGCAGTGGGCATGCGATCTTGCGTTACTGATGATTCATAAACCTATCCTTGAGTGATATCCACATTTTGGCTTCTATCCACACATGCAGAGGTATGATAACTTTTGTATTTTAGTTACATTTAATTAATTTATTTATATAATAATTGTTTGAATATTTATTCATTATTCATAGTTTTTCACATGTAACTGTTGGAAAGGGAAGTGCTATCTTGTACAATTATTTTTCTCAGCCATGTACACATGGGAGCAGATTCCCATTGATGTGCAACTCGACTTGTTCAATCATTAGCTATTAGGTAAATAAATAATATTTATTTTGAAATTTATTTCATTAATAACTTGATATTATAAAATATTTGTAGGGTTTATGGTATCCCATAAATGATAGCATGCATGACGTTGTCCATGTGACATGGGAGGTGTCTATTCTTGACTGTTTCTATCAGTTTTTTCACAATATGAGAAGGAAGACTTTTAAGAAAGAATGGGTGACAATATTTGATGGGTCGTATAGAGCCCACCGAATAATGTACAGTTCATCTCATGTTTGGGATGGACTATGCTCACACTGGTTGAGTGGTGGATTTCAGAGGAGATATTAATTGGGCTGGCAGAATCGGGGGGAGATAGGAGGTGACACATCGAGCTGGTATCCATACATTCAGTATGCATATAGAGTATATGGTACGTAACTTTTTGAAATATTTTATATAAAATTAAATATAAATAGTTTATTTTATATTCATATAGGCAGTCAAGTAGCCCGATATTACAGAGTATGAAATTTATCAGAGGATGTAGAATTATCCACCCACTGGAGACATTAGTGGTGATCGCCAGCATCAAATTGTGGTTAGAATTATTTTTCTAGTTTGAAAATTAATTGCATATAATATTTTCACTATTTATATTTCAAATAGGAATTGAAGGAGTCATATGATGCCACGACCTCTTAGACACAGGCTGAGAGCCAGGATTAGATGACTAATCAGACAATTGACCACCATTTCGATGAAGCGGCATGGATACAAGGAACGAGTATGCCTTCAATAAGGGCGAGTAGTTGGTATCAACTGTAATTTTACTTCTATGAATTGTTATGGCACTGCTCTGATGTCGGTGTTCCACTAAATAGGATCTTGTGGATATGCATCATCTTCCAGCTCATAGTATCATGAGTAGTTGTGAGCTCAGCATGCGCTTATAAAGAGTTTATAGAAGTACCAGGAAGAGATGCATCAGCAGTAGTAGCAGCAGCAACAGCAGTACAAGGAGAATATGAGTCAATGGAAATAGTAGCAGTAGCAGCATGAGGATGAGATGTGTCAATGGAAGCAGCAACATCACAAGCAGATGGAGTATATGCGCCATCTGACACATAGTTTAGGAATTGAGTTTTTTCCACCATCTCCTCCACATCCTCCACCTCTTCCAGAAGACTATACCCCGGTGATTTTCTTGTTATGTTAAACCATTTTAATTGAAAATTTGTTATAATATGAACTTTTTAATGTTTTTTGATTTCATATTGGTGCGAATATTGTATAATTTTAATTATTAATTTTTTTAGTTTTTTTAATATTATTTATTTTTTATTAGTATTATATTTTTAATGTTTGTTCATTTTAATTAAAATTATAATATTTTATGATTTTTCATATATTTTTTTTTGAATATTGAGATTTCTAATATATTTTTTAATTTTATTAATAATAATATTATTTTTTCATTAATCATAATTTTATGATATATATATATATATATTATTCAGAATTTGCGACAAGACCATCTACAACAGGGTCCCGTCGCAAATAGTTTATATATATTTATTTTAAAAAGGTATTTGTGATGGTAAAATGGCCCTTCATGAATACTTTTTTGTGATGGGTCCTTCCCGAAAAGTTTAGGTATATATAACATATATAAACGAAGAAATATTTGCAACGTGACAATGGGCCCGTCACAAATACTTTTAGCAATATTCCCATCCCTTCAAGTTTTTATATATATAATGTATATAATCAGAGATCTATTTGCGATTCTGTTTTCTTCAACGAGCCATTTGCAATGGGACCCCATCACAGAAGCTCATTTGTGACTTGATCTCATCGAAAATAGCCCATTGCAAATACCTCAATTTCTAGTGGTGGTAGTCCTCTATACGAACAAATGATAATTGCATATCCCATTTGATGGAAGTGTGTGTAAGTATACGTATAACGCTTAACATAAAATTTAACAAGTATATTTAGGATACTAAGGTTATTATATAATAATGTAATATGAATAATTTTAGGGGTGGAGAAAGAAATGAATCAAAATTTCTCATTGAATAACATTACATATTCTTGAGGTAATTAAATTTGGTTTTTACCAAAGGTATAAATTGGTTTGTTTTATGATGCAATTGAAGCTATTAGGATTATAGGAGGGAAGTTGTGAGATTATTTTGTTAGTTTTTGGATGAGATAATGTTCTTGAGAGGTGGGAATACGTAAGGGGGTGTGAGTTCCATTTTATAGTGGATGAGGAGTGACATTCTTATAAATTAAAAATGAAAACACTATTTGTAGGTATCCCTTACATCATGTTCCTCAAATAATGCTCCCTTTTATAGAAAAGGGGATATTTGGTTGAAATTTTTCCAGCTTATGTATTTTGTATGCATTTCTAGTCAAGTTTCCCCTTAAGTAAATGTTTAACCACTATGTAAACTTGAATTTACTATAATCGCTGCAATTAATTATAATTACACTCAATAATATTTTGGGTCTAAAACATTGTTGAACTTACAATAAATTAAAAAAATGTATTATTAAATATTTTAAATATTTTTATATAAAATTGAAATAAAAAGAATGTAGAAATTAATTTAAAATTAATCCAATATATGGGATTGACAAGGAGTTGTTATGTGAAAGTGTTAAAATGTTTAAAATGTTTTTATATCCAATTTCCGTGTGAAATTGATCCCGATGACATAAATTGGATTAATATATTTATACATAATCTATGTATACTTTTAAAAAATTGAAATATAATTTATGTATCTAAATAAATTAGATGAAAATGATATTTACAATTAAAATTCAATGTCTTTCATTATTTATCAATAAATGAAACTTCATTGAAAAAAAACCAAAATTTCACCCAATGTAAATTTTGATATTATCTTTCAAAAAAAGAAATTTCTTTTTTATAATAAAATTTTTAAAATTTTAAAATTTTATATTTAAAATAGGTATTCCATTAAAGGGTAGTAATTTTACCTTTTTGAGAAAAATTGTTGTAATTGTATTTATTCTTAACTATTGTCTTGATAACTCATAAGATGAATGTTAAATATTTGAGTGAATAATGCAACTATATATTTAATTAAAATAATTATTCAAAATAATTTTAATTAATTTATTAAGGTAAAACATGTTTGATCTCATAAATATATTTTTCTAATAAAAGATTTCCTATATTATCAAAATGGATTTATTTTCATTTCTAGTTAATTGGTCACCAAATAAATCATCCTATATAAACATGTAAACCATATTTTCATAATTTAATTAATATTCTGCATATATAACATACCTTAAACTAGGAGAAAACTATAATAATATATTAACAATAATATAAACAGTACATTTTTGTTTAGTAAAACTGCATCTTGTGTGGCACACAAGTTATCAATAGTAGTCTACATTGAGTGTAACAAAAGGCGAAAATAGTGTTGTATGTATTGAAATAGAATATAAGTGTTGAATTTATAGAAATATATAATTTGTTTTACATAAAAATAACATGTTTATTTAATATAACTCAAGGCATATTCAGTGTTTTATGAAATGATAAATATCTAAAAGATAAAATTAATTGAAATTAATATTTCATAAAAACATGTGGTGTTATAATTTTTCCATTAAATATTCGAAACAAATAATTCCTAGAAATATGTGAAGCATTATATTATATTTAGAAAAAATTAAAACATTTAGAGTAATATTATTTAATAAAAACAGTCATGAGAGTTTGAAATTATGCTAATTCTGTATATGTTAAAAATAATCCTCTCACACTTTTTTTTAAAAATGTAAAAGAAAACCTATATGAAAAATGTTAAAATGTATTATTTTAATACCTTCTTAAATAAAATGAAACATGGTTTAAAATTAATTTCAATATAAAGAGTAGTTATCTAATAACATACCTAAATTATTTTAAAGAACATAGGTTGGGAGGAAAATAAACAAAAAAAACTATAACACTTTTAAAATAATGTTTTAAAGAAAAATACCTTATAAATTTCATAACTTTTGAATCAAAATGATATTATAGAAGATAACTTAGACTATATTTTAAAAAAAAATTATAAAAATAATGATAAAATTTATCCATAATTTTTTTCATACACCACAAAAAAGATATGTGGTGAAATTGTCATAAGTTCGAGTGAAAAGAAAATTAAAGCAATAAATACATTACATAATGTTCAACTCACCACATAAATAATTTAAACTAGGTATAATAAACATATATTAATTTTATACCTTCTTAAGCACCATTTACCGATTTATTAACAAATATTTATCCTTTTTATTTCATTTTTTCCATGCTTCATATAGTTATTAATTTAGTAAAGTTCAAGTGTGGCGTTTTAATGATGTTTGGTACATAATCAAAAAACAACTTCGGTGGGTTGACCATGGAAAAAGGGGTTATGTTTCCATCCTCTACTGAATATTAATCCTGAAATAATTATCATTTTTATACATTAAAAACAATTTTATAACAATCCATCAATTTAATTTATTAAAAAAGCACATCACTTTTAGGAAGCGATAGTCCACATGTACGAACGAGAGACGTTATCATTTTCCAATAAATGGAAATGTTGGATATATGTAATATTTAATCTTTATGGATTCAAAATTATGTCATTAATATTATATATATTCATTAAATCCATCATAATAACCATCCATGTTATTTTTTTCATATAAAATTAAACACATAACTTCATGGAGGTTGTAATCCACACATACTCAAAAGTAATATTTTAAATTCCCATAGGTTTAAAAAGGAAAGGAAAAGGGATTGTAAAATAATAATAATATAATTATAGTATATGGAAGGCACTAATGTTACTATTTTATCATTTTTAATATTTGAGGGAGTTATAATAAAAAATAAATATGAATCACTCAGTAAATAATTATATCTATTATTTAGAAACTAATTTGGAATACACATTAAGACTTGCTAGGATAATATTTTTGTAATAAAAAGATCTCAAATATGTGGGAATGGATGTTTGAGAGATATTTAGTCATATTTTTTTCATCTAGAGTACTAATAGTATGTGAGAATGGGAGGGGAGGGGAGACCATTTTATAAGTGAGCGGAGTGATTCAATTGCCAATATTAACAAATTTAAAATATCATAAATATCAATATATTTTCATATAATACAGAATGAAAATAATGTTTAAGGTTGTAAATTATAGGGTATAAATACCGTAAACCAATCAAACAGTTACATGTCTATGTTTCATTTTAAAAATTATATTCTGGTTCCACCCCTCATTAACCCTTTTCAAACTTAAACATAAAAAATGCATATTTATATCTTTATGGGTTATAAATTTACATATAAGGTGAAAAGTGGATTATAAATAATCCATGAATGAAATTTTATCCGATTTAAAATCCCACTTGTCTTATTTAACTATTTTTTTTATTTTAAATCATTTAACAATATATTCTTTATCATAAAAAATCATTAAATTCATTTTTAATACTATTATTTTAATTTGATATCAATGTCCTGAAAAATGAAATGTATTTTGAATATAAACACATATTATTATTGTTATTATAAATTTCCTTCTCAATTTTTGGAAGATCATAATTAATTAAAAATTAATTTCATTAATTTTAAATTATTTATAATGATTTTTTAATACTTTCCCAAGCATTGTATGGACATTTAATTGGATTTTAAGGTAATTATATTACCACTAAAAATTATAAATTAATTAACATAATAAAAATATTTTATTAATAGTTTTAATAACCTATTTAATATGTTATAACATCTTTTTTATCCTAATTAATATATGTTAGAGATACTAAAAGAAGGGGAGTGACATTGTTGTTTTATTTTTCACTTGATATAATATAATGGTTACAATTAAAGTAATGTATAAAGAAAGCCACACAGTTAAGAATCATGGATTTTCATGGATAGAAAATATATATCCAATAAGATAATTAAAATTTTGAAGGACATTTTAGGGAATATATCATTATTTTAATGATCTTTTATCAGTTTTATACTTATTATGGTGATATATATTTACCAAAATTACAACTAGTAAGGATTAAAAAAATGGATAATTAATCAAATTAAAACACAGTAATTTAAAAATATATAATAATTTATTCAATATTAAATTTATTGGATTGTAAGAATCCAATTTTAATATAATCTTGTAAAACAAAAAAAAACAACCGCTTTTATGAAAAATTTTTTTATACATAAAAATCAACTATTACCAAAATAAAATGTAATATTGATTCCTATAGAATTATTTTTATTACATATAAAATTGATCTTATGTTACATAAGAAAATCCAAAATATAATACTACTTTTATATAATCTATAATAGAAAAAAATACCATTTATTAATAATAGACATTGTTCATTATTCACTCAAAAACTAATTTTCTTAGAAAAATGTTAATGTTTTATCCAAAGACTATTCACAAAAGATTATATCAAAAAATATTTCTATGTTTTCAAATTTAATTTCTAAAAGTGGTTTTAATTAATTACAATATCCCTATACAAAATTGAATAAATACTATTTGGGTAGAAAATGTATTATGAGTCATAACATGGCTTCAATCTCACTCCATGCCTAAGAAACATAATTAAATTAATGTTGGTTAATTAAATTGGATAAATAATTTGATTATTTTATCATTTATCAATATCTATTATGTTTGTCTTATATGATAAAAATACAATGAAAACATGAAAATAATTTGATAAAAAATATATATTTTACCGTCAAATTAATTTAATTCATTTATAATCTATGGATAATCAATGTAAAACTAATTATTTATTTATTAAGGAAAAAATTATACATATAATTTTTAATATGGTTACTAATTTTGATACCCTCCAAACTAATGGATACCTTATAAAAATAATATTTAAATACTATTAAATCACTATTTATTTTAGTTTAATATTTTCTATTCCACACACTATTTAATAGGTTATTTAATGATAATAAATTTTAAATTATTGATTTGTTACATTCTATACCTTAATAAAATTTCATCATTAAGAATTTTATCTTGGGTCTGATAATTTTTTTAAGACATTAAAAAAGTACTTCCAAGGAGTGGAAGATAAAACATCTGATCATTAAAGAAAAAATCATCTGATATTTTGAAATTTATTTATTGAAAACCTACATTATAAAAAGGGATAATAAAAAAAACTTTTTCAGAAGTGAAAAAATTGAAATAGGAATCTATTATGGAATAATAAATGAACAACCTACTAAATACTATGAACATTGATTGGATGTAAAATTATTGACATGGAAGAAAAATCATCTCTTAAGAGTTTGGGAATTATTCTAAAAAATGTTATACTTTTAATAAAAGAAGTTAATCTAGGAAAAGTCATTGAATTAAAATTTATCTTCCCTAATGGGATAATAGACCATAAAATCATCATAATTGTAAAAGGGAAACATTTTCAACTCAAGATTATTTTTATATATTTTGAGGGATTATTTTAGTGTCCAGAATGAGTGGTTGAGAATATATGCTCACTTTATTTATTTAAATACATTAACAAAATTTCATCATTTAGTTCAATTTCATGTATTTTTTACCTCTATTTCATCCATGTTATAGAAGATAAATGATGAATATTTCAAGCCTAAAAACTAATATTAACTTTGAATAGATCACATGATCCACAAAATGATGATAAATTATATATATTATATTTTTCCATTAATATTAATGAAAAATCATTAAGATATTTTATGATAAAATCTAATATGAATAAGACTTCATATGAAGGAATAATATATTACTCTATAAATCATAAATAATAATGCCCAATGTTCAACTTAAACAATTCCTAAAATAAATAACCTTAAAAACCCTTATAATTTATCAGACCAAAAATGAGTCCCAAAGATTATAATTACTATATGATATATTATTCTGTGATCAACTTAATATTAATATCAAAATATCATTATTCACACATAAATTCATATATCAAAAATATAGATCATAATCATATAATCTCTAAAATATGGTGATATTTTTGATAACTAATCTGAACCACCAAAAAAATAAATTAAATCATATATGATTCGAAAATATAATTCAACCATTATTTCTACAACAAAATATACATTTTTATTAACTTTAGAAAATATTTTTCCAAAAATAGAGAACTTCTTAAAAAATTGCAATAATGACATAATCAACATATATCTTTTCAATCCAATTGTAATCTATATGATAAAAAGTATGTTCCCAAAATGTAATAAACGTTTATCTTATTTAACCATAATTACCTAAATAAACAAGTTCACATTATCAACAATGGTTTTCTATACCTTTCAATATATGTCCAAAAATTATTAAATAAATCACCCTCCAATAATATTTTCTCAAGTTAAAACATGGGTTAAACATACTTAAATCATTTATGAAAACTCAAAAAATATATCCTAAATCACTTTCATAACCTTGAACTAAAATAGGGGTATATATTATTTTAAACATAGAATCAAACAAAGAATAATTAACCATTGATTATTTCTAGGATTCTTAAAAAACCACATCTGCATAATTTAACCTCAAAATTTATAAAACCCATTCCTTCGATATAATATACAACACTATATTACCATAAATAACCAGTAATTACGAGATTTATAATAAGGGTCACACATTAATACTTTTCTATGATCATCTCAAGTCAGTGTTTTAGAGAATAAGTAAAAACACTACATTATGAATTGGATATTTCCATACAATATCCACATTCCCAAAATCCATGTTCTTTATATATCCACACTCTCTTCTTTCAACGTAACTCTCATATCCAGAAATATTAAATTATAAATGTTTTTACTCCTCCTTAAGCACTGTTAAAAACATTTTAAAAGTAGGGATGTGGAAAAAATATTAGTAAGGGATAAAAAATAAAGAAACTCGTTATTCCATGTTGAAAATAAAGTAATTATATATATATTTTTCCTTTTTCATAATAATCCTTGATCTTAAATATTCATTTTCTTATTCATGAATTTACATTTAGTGAAAAAACTTTTTTGTAAAAAATATCATAATAAATATTAAATTAAAATATCATAGTCATAAGGGTTTCTTGTAAAACATGGGTACTCATGAAAACATTTTCCTTAAAAACCAACTTTTCTCCCCTAAAAGGGGAAAAACATTCCTATATACATAATTTTATTAGTTTAACTACTTAAATCAAATTCATTAATAATTTTTTAAGAATATATAATTCATGTTGGTAACTTGGTTCATAACATTAATTTCAATATTACAATCACTCTTATAAGAAATTATACAAAATCAATTACTCACAATGTTAATTCCAATATAAATCCATGGAAAACATAATCATTACCAATTGAGTTTGGGTTCTATATCAGGCCCTCTAATCATCTTGAATAATGTACACAGACCATAACATACATAAAAAAGATATAATCCTTAATTTAAATAATCAATTTTTATAAATTATTTTTTTCAACCCACATTCATAATATCATTTTGGACTTACATAAAAATAAGGATAAAAATCCTGTTTCACTGAAAATTATTAATTTGAAAATTAATAGAAGATAGAGAAATAAAATATCATTTTGAAAAATCTTGAAAATTTATAGTGGAAATTTTTTAAATAATAATGACAATGATAAAATAAAATTATTCCCTTGTTTTGTAAGTTATAAATAATTTATTTCTAACTTTTGTAAAAATTTCAAAAATAAACAATTTAGAAATTATTTAAAACTATTCTGTTAAAACCACTGTAAATAATGTAAAACACGGTTTAAAATAAATTTGAGTATATTAATAATTAATTTGAATCATTTTAAATAACATGTACATCACGACCCGTCCTCGGGGCCCGTGTCGTGACTACCCCAGGCCCACCTTCCATATGCCGGGGGCTGGCGACTAGCACCAAAGGTGTAAATCCCTAAACTGGGAAGGCATTGCCTTTATGAAAGTAAAAAAACACAATAGAGTACTCAATAGGAAGTAAACACGAAAGGAATACTATACAAAAAAAGTAGTGCTGAAAGTAAAGGGGCTGAAAATACAAGCCCAACAGTAAAATACTGGTACAACGGAAAGCAAGTACAACTGAAAAAGGGACAACAGCTAAAAAGGACAGTTATTGGAATGTACACTGAGTATCCTACCTGAAGGGTAGGTACAGATTTCCTCCTTAGAACTCCACGTCTATTGGTCCCCACTGTGTACTGTCTCGCCGTGTGGTCCATCTCCAGGTACCGTCCGGTCCTGGCTTGCTCTCTACCTCCGTCAATGCTGTCCGACGTCTGCATCCGACACAACAAGGTGCGGGAATAGCCCGTGTTGGGGTGAGTATAATGATACTTAGTAGGGAGACCGAGACCCCATATGGTCTCCCAGAATCCAAAAAGGATAAACCACAGAAGAAAGATACAACCAAAAAGTATCAACCAACCCTACTTAGGTGTGGTCCATACATATACCTAATTTACCAAACTCAGTCCGACTCCAACTCACAACACCAAGAACAAATAAATTCCACAAAGGAAGTAAAGTCAATCACCATGATGATAATGGTTGAAAAACATGTATCAGCTCACACAGGTATGCCACAATAGTAGAGAGATATAGATAATCTGATATAGCCACTAGATCATCTAAGTTGTCAGACCCACACAAGATACAAGACTAGCTAAGCTGTCAGACCCACACAGGATTCAAGACCAGCTATCTCGAGAGTAATAGAGATGATCAGATGTAGTCACTGATTCATCCAAGTTTTCAGACCACACAGGATACAAGACCAGCTAAGTTGTCAGACCCACACAGGATACAAGAACAGCTACTCCGTCAGACCCACATATGATACTAGTACAAAGGTCAAACTGCCAGACTCAAACATGATACAAGAATATTAGTCATCACTATCGAACCCACGTAGGATCCTAGTATAGTAGTCATTGTTGTCGAACCCACGGACGATTCCAGTACAGTAGTCGTCGCAATCGCAACCATCTCTAGGGTTCCTGCACACAAGGCACTCGATCCTGAGAGGGTCATCTCCTCAAGAAAAGGGTTTCGATGCATAAACTATCACGAATTCTAGAGTTCATGTATCCCGAAATTCTTTCTCATCAAAAGGAACCCAATGCGATAGACGGTGCGTCAATCAGACGCCCGGTCTGAGAGTTATTGGTTTTTCCATTCCATGGGCCCGGTTGGAATTAAGCTAATTCAAAACCCGGCCGTTTTCCAAAGTTTTCCAAAACACACTTAGAGTATTGAAAAAGGACCGCCTTTTCACAAGGGTCCTAGTGCCGCAGACGACACAACGATCAGATGCACAGTCAAGAATTTATTCGCATTTATGCGAAACGAGCCTGGTCTGTCAAGCCCAGTGGGCTGGCGGGTCGTCCCGACCTGGTTCGACGGGTGCGTTCCGACTTAGGGGTCGGCCCAGCCTGATGGAGCGCGGCCCGGACCAGTGGGATGTAGCCCGGTGGAACACTACCTGGGGGGGCAGCATGGCCAGGCGGCAGGCCGCGGTTCGGCCCCCGGTTTTTCTGAAACGGCGGCACCGAGTGGGGCCGCCCTCCTGCCTGGCCGGCTGAAGCTGGCCGGTCTTCTCCGACGCGAGTGGCCCACATAGGCGGGCCTCTTTTCTCCCACGTAGAACCTTGAGGGGTGGCGGCCTTCTTCAACCTAGCCGTTCTCCTTCCGGCCAGTTCTCTTTCCAAAGCAGCCAATGGAAGTGGGCCACAGTTCTCCGCAACATGGTGCCAAGAGGCACCGCGGTTCTCCAGTCCTGCCGGCTAAAGCTAGCCAGTTCTTCCTGCCCCGCCGGTCATGAGACCTGCCGGTCCTTCTTTGGCTGAGTGGCCTGGTTGCGGGCCGCGGTCTCCTCTGCCTGCGCGGCACCCGGTGCCGCAATCCTCTAACGGGATGGTGCACGACCGCCGTTTCCACCGCCACCTTCGGTCGTCATTTCCCTCGGTCATCGTCAACTCCGGTCGCCTCTACCTTTTCAAACATCTCCTCCATCGTGAATAAAAACAAGGGTCGACGGAGGGTCATCAGGCCATGTTCGTTCGGCCCTCGCCCTCAACATTAGGCGATAGCAGTTGGCCGAGGACATTCCAAGGATTCAATAAGAAAGGGATAATTTATTAACTTAAAATTATTCAAAATCCCTACCTCGTATAAGACATTGCACATCGTCAAGCCATGGAAGACGAGCGTTGCGGAGGTCGGGCATTGTGGATGGCAGTGTCGTTCCATCAATGTCTAAGGAAGAAGAAGGTAGGTAGCATTCTTTGTGGGGTCGCCTCCTTTCTCGCCCCGGTTAAAGAAGTGGAGGAAGGCGATCATGTTCTTCGTGTTCTAAGCTCGAGAGGATGAATAAAGTTCCACCAAGAGTTTTTCCCCAATTCCCTTAGAATATTTTCCAAGGCAAATGAAATAATTGGATTTTCCAAAATTATAAACTTTCCATCCATTTCAAATTAATTCAATACTCGATTAACTAAGTGGTATTAATTAATCTCAAGTGTTGGAACATTCATGAGAGGAGGGACATGGAGAGGCTCCACCATTAATGAGTGGAGGTGTCAAAACTTAAGAGGAGTTAAAGGGAGTTGAGGGGAGGTGAAAGGGTTTGGGTTCATGTGGGCCCCACCACACTAAATCCTCTCATGGGAGGTTATGTGGGGTGTGGGACCCACCCCAACTACCCTTTTGAGGAAATAAACACCTCTTAAATAAAATTGTACAATACAACAATTTTATTTAATTTTCTACGAATACCCAAATTATAACATTCAACCTGCATAAAACACAACTACGGTAAAGGTCCCCTTAAGAGAATACTGGCGCTGCGAGTTCATCGGTGCCTTCAGATATCAATTCTATGCAAAAGTTTAAAAAATATAAAAACTTGCACGTATGTTTACTGAACATACCCGAACCAAACTTCAGAAATTGATTACGGGCACACCGGGCCTCAGAATCAGGCACCGTCAGAAATTGCAGACTCGTAATATTCCAGAGAAATTAAGAAAAATATTTTCTTTAAATTTTTGGGTCTTTAAAATTTATATAGATTCAAAATAGATGAAAATCGGTAATACTTTTAAAATATGCATTTAAAAATAATACCTTACAACTTTTGTAATTAAAAAAAGGATATTTTTTAATATAAATTGAAATAAATCCCTAAACCTCATTATTTTTTTTATATTAAAAATAATATATCTCTATAATATATTTAATAAAACAAAAAAATAATACATGTCGTTAAAGTGGTATAAGTCTCATTGAAATGATATTTAGATGAGATATCCCTTACCTTGACTTTGACTAAAAAATTATGTTATTTAACAGATATATAATAAAATTATAACAACTGTAGTATTTATTAAGAAAATTTATATATATATTCCATCATTATTTATTTCATCTATTACCACGTCTTATAAAGTTTTTAAATATGTTTTATTCAATTATGAGATTTTTAGGAAGTTCAGTTCATAATCTAAAAAAATATTAGTGGGTGGACCATGTTCAGAGGTATCATGGTTCCATAATCACTAAAAAATTAATAATTGAATAATTATAATTTTTATATATTTAATAAAATTTTTGAAAAATACAAGGATAATTCACATGAAAATAAAATCACATTGCTTTCTAGAGGTCATGGTCCACACATACAAAAGAGATGCATTATAATTTTCTAATGAATGTATGAGTAAGAAGGTAGGAAACCTATTATTTTTAAAGAAAAATAATTATGTCATTAATATAACTTATATTCATTAAATAAACCATAATAACCATTCCTTTGAGGTAGTGATGTAAAATTATAGACATTATTTCGTGGAGGTTATAATAAAAATATATTAATTAAATATATTTTAATTTCCCATAGGTTAAAAAAGAAGATGAAAAAGGGTTCTAAAATAATCAAAATAACAATTTATCATATGGATGGTAGGCAAAAATAAAACATGGTAACTTTTCTGTGGTTTATGGTTGATTTTGTTTGTTGAAAAAGTAGGTTTACAAGGTCAATCCTGGTGTTCTAGTGAAATTATTAACCATTTATATTGAAAAGTATTCAAGAGAGATGTATGGAATCTCTATAAGTGGTACAAAAAATTCAATGTACAAGGTACCATATTTTCCCAGTGCGTGTCAATTATTTTGGGTCTAAAATTTGATGGAAGGAAAAAGTTTTGAAAAAGATGAATTTCCATGTATTCCTCTTGAAAAAATGGAAATGTAATGGAATTCATGAATGATTTTTATTTAATGAAATTCAGGTCTTTCAGTATAGTTTGGTGTTTCATAAAATAATGTTTCTTGAAATATAGCTGATTCATGAAGAAAGGATGGTATGTTATGTGATCATGAGAATTTTTATGAATGGAAAATTTCTCAGATATTTTGTGAAGTTAAAGAGTTTTTCCAAAAAGAATGAATAGTTTCAAGAAAAGGTTATAGAGACTATAAAATATTTTTTAAGGGTAGTAAACAACTATAAATAGGTAGGTACCCCATCAATTTATTAGAGGAATCCATAATGAAAATTGAAAGTCTTTAAATTCAAAAAAGTATTTGGAAATTGATTTTTCTTTTGTGAGGGTTTGCAATGATCAACAGTTTTGTGAAGAAAAGAAGTATTAAAAAAATTATGTAGTCTTATTTAATATTGTGATATTCACAAAAGTTGTGAGTTTATTTAAAGTAGTAGGTAATAAAAAAGTTTTGGGATTCAAAAAAGTGAAACAATTGGTGAATAATTGGTTTGTTTAATGAAATTTGAGAATGAGGTTTCATGAAAGTTAAACTTACACAAATCAGAAGGGATTTCCCAATAATTATATGGTGAAGTGGTATTCATCAATAGGATGAAATTGGAAAATAATGATATATTGAAATAGGTGTAAAAATATTTATTAATGTGAATAAAATTATAATCTTATCAAGAAGTACTGATCCCAAATTAGTTGAGAGAGTAGTGGTCTTTAAAATTGTGATCAGTTGTAAATATGGAGGTCCATTGAGTGTAACATCTTGGATTTTCCATTTATTATTTTTTGGATAATATATGGATTGATTTAAGGACTAGAATCTAAGATGAAGAGCAATTCTGAGGCCTAATGTTCCTAGAAAAAATGTTTGTAAAATATTAAAATATCTAATAGCTTGCACATGAGATGTTCCAGAAAAATTTAAATAATTCCCAAACAGGTGATCTGATCATTAAGATGAGGGTACCGTTGAATTTATAATAGTGGGTTAACCCTAGGTGCAGCCAAAATGTTTTTCAGTGCAGGTCATATGTAGAAAAAGTCACCAAAGACGAAACCATAAATTAAATAATCAAATAAATATTATTTTATTTATAACTCCTAATAAATCTTGAATGGGAAATCCAATTAGAAATATGAGACCACCATTGAGATTATAATGTATTTTTTTTCTAAGGAATGACATAAACTTTTATTGGAATGAGGTGTTTATGGAAAATTCATCCCAAACATAAATAAAAAATAAATGATTTTTTTTAATTTGATGATGTAGTGAACTAATAAAATATTTTATAAACCTGTTTATAACCAAGTTTCAGGGTTGGCCTAATAACCATGGAATTTGAGCGAGGAGCCAGGGGAGGATCTTCTATCGATGAAAACCCAAAAATCAAGCTTTGTTGATTGGTGTGCCAACATAATTTGAGGATCCCACCCTTGACAATGAAAATGATTCATATTTGTTCTTCATCATAGATTGATCCCAATCAAGGAAGGGTGAGTGTTTCAATGGATTAATTCCCAATTATCAATTTCTATAAAAAGTTTTAATCAATCTACAAATGGATTGATTCACAGATTGTGTGTATTGCGAGAATGGATTTATTTTTGCAGGGATTTTATCAAGAGAATTTTCAATGGTTTAATTTAGTGGTGGATTTGTTTTTCGTTTTAACCTAAATGAACCAGGTTTGGTATGAACATCAATTGTGTTTTATTCCTCTTGATTAATTTTTCTTTTCTCTACCAATTTAAAATTTCAGCATCAGTGTTCTTTTTTTATTTAGGGTTCGACACATCCTAATCAATAGATCATTATGCCCCCAATTCTTGGTGAAATGATCAGATATCGTAGAAACAGGATTGGCACAACACGATGGAGGTGTGATGATGAAGATACAATGATTTAGATGAAGAAGGATTCCAAAATTCTCATTCTTCTATGTTTCTAAACTCATAACGAATAACACAAATTTAAACTATCTTTCAAGAAGATATGATGATAGGATAATTTTTTCTATGATGGTGAGGCTAGGATGAGTTTGGATCTGTAATCATTGGATTTTTTATGGAATCAGAGGTGGAATGGGGGTACGTAGAAAGGACCACTAGTACGGGTTGCATCGACCGGCTAGGTGATGGATCAGGATGAGGAAGGGGCATCGACGGTGGGGGATGCAGATGATGTGGTGGGCATAATGGGTCCAACAGAGATAGACCGCAGTGAGTGGATGTATGGAGCCACACTAGAGGATAAATAGGAACCCGTAGAGGACGATGTGATGGTGAGCCATGTGACATGAGTTGGTGAGGGGAGCAGGTCATTACATTGATCTAGGAAAGGAGTTCAGGTCAGATAGATGGGTTAGATCAGAATAGAGGACTAGACCTAGGTCATACTCGAGAAAGAGTTGCA
The DNA here is from genome assembly GCA_963277665.1 of Viscum album. NCBI lineage: Eukaryota > Viridiplantae > Streptophyta > Magnoliopsida > Santalales > Viscaceae > Viscum > Viscum album. The sequence goes on from OY728127.1 coordinate 326,720,410, forward strand.
GAAATTGGGCCAGAGATGATTGTGGTTGACCATGAATATTGACTATGGTAGTTGAATGCGTTGTTTGGTCATTCGTGCGATGTTATATACCACAAAAGAGAATAAAGAATGAGGCAGAGAAGCTAGTGGAATGACCACAACAGTCAATCAACACCTTTCCAGACCACACAGTTGGTGGACCGACTATTGTAGTAGACCACGACGGTTGACCATGGCGGTTGGTTCATAGGCCCCTTGTATGGCTATGTGCGATTTCATTCAAATGATCATATCTCTTCAATCAAGAATCCAATCAATGATTCATCCATTGAATTAAGACCCTAGTGTGGAGATGAACAATTTGGGGAAAATGGTGGGTTTCTAGTTTGGACCAGTATAGGTTGAGACTATTCCCTTAGTACTTTCCTTGGGGGTTTAGTACGAAATTATTTCCACATCACTAGATTGTAATCACCTATAGAGTATGTGTCTTAGATAGAGTATGGTATGCCTCCCGGAAACTAGAGTGTGATCCACTATCACCCCTAGTTTACTAGTGGAATTATGGAAACCTTTGAGTGTAGGGTGTCAGTCATCCATCTGGAAGGCTCCATCGGTAGGGTTTGTGGTATCCCCCAATGGTTCTAAGCTTGATCCCCTAAGTTGGAGGTTATTCCATATTGGGTTTGTGGTATCCCCCAGTGATTTTGGGCATGATCCCCTCTCTATGTATCATTATCTACCCTGGACTATATGTTCCCTTTGGGAAGGACCCAAATGAGTTAGACCTCTTTGTTGAGTCTCTATGATTATATCAAGGCTTGAGGAGTATGTTCTCCCAGAACAAGCAAGCTTCTGGCAAGATATCATGCCTAAATGTCGGTTATGACCACCTGATGTTATGTTGTATCTCTTGAGTATATATGGATATTATTGTTATTTGTGTTATATACATATACTTGTGTAGAGATGAAAATAATTTCCATTGTTGTAAGTCTTTTTATTTTTTCAGGTTTCCTTCTGAGCATTGTTATACTCACCCTTTAATGAGATTTTCACACATGTAGAATGTCTTGAGTAGATGATTGAACTTTTGACAGAGTCCTAGGAAGACCAGAACTAGACGGTGTTTAGTTAGACATAAAAAACTGAGGTGTGTTCCTACGTCTTTCACACAGCAGTCCCATTACCCTTTACTTTCATGTTCAACTTTTAGTTATAGACTCTATGTGTTGGTCTTGTTTTTTGGCATGTTTACTTCCCATTACATTAACTATCGTAATCTATGGTGGGATGATAGTTTTATGAATTCATCCTTTAAGTTAGATTAATTTTTATTATTTTGTGGATTGGATTTGTGTGTGTGTGTACATGTACGTTTGTAAAATTCCTCCCATTTGTTGGATATGACAACTCAGTGCTAGTCAATAGCCTCTGGCCTATTGGATGCAGGCTTGGGGTAGTCATGGAACATGCCCCTATGGGACAGGTTGTGATAGGGTGGTATCAGTGGGGTTAGATATACTTTAGGTCCAGAAATCTATTAGGTTGGTTTGGAGAAATAGTGTTATGTGTTTCAAGTTTAGCTTTCACGATAGGGACTCTAGTGTGAATGTAGTGGACAACATATCTATACACTAGGACTCTAATCACCTTCTTTTCAACCTGGTACATGGGAAAAATGGTTGTAGGGAAAAAATGGTATAAGAATCATATAAGAATGGTTGTGTTTTCCATGTATTCATTGAGTCAGATCCCTAGATATACTCAGTTGACCATGATACATCCGGTTTTATTTCAGGATGACTCCACATAGAAATTCATTTAGGATTCCTCCGTATGATCAAGAGGATGATTTTATGGTTGACGAGGCATAGGTAAATGGATTTTTACCATAGATAGAACCTACAGGTGGTGCACCATCTATACCACCACCTGTAGAGAAGCACATGGTACCTGTAGTACCAGTAGATGAGGTGTGCATACTGATTTCAATTCATAACATTATGCAGTAGAGACTCTAAAGGTTCTGAGGAGATATTGACACACAGTTGGTAGAGGAATGTATTGAGGAACTGTCCATTGTTTTCTTCCCTATTAAGAAACTAGAAGACCAAACAATGGTCCTGGCAGCGGGCCTTCTATACTACTCCATAGGGTGATGGTAGCGTTTGGTTACATGATCTTACGTTATTGCAACACTTCCTTGGACCGAGTTTGAGAACCTTTTAATATAGTAGTTATCAACTTATATGTTAAGGGATATGTGTATCAATGAGACTCTACATCTCTAGTAGGACAAAATTTCGTTTTCTGAGTATTCATCAAGGCATACCAGCCTCTCCAGGTACTTTACGGATACAATACATGATAAGTACTTCAAGGATCAGACATTTGAGCGAGGTCTTCATAGGGACATCCAAGATTGTGTTACACCTAGGATAATTTGTAATATTGATGGGGTTCATGATCAATATATGGTGTTCAAATGTTTCATGGATATCTTGATAGAGATAGTGATTACCAACAATGGGAAAGTAGGAGTAGAGACCTCAATAGCAGGGAGATGATATCAGTATCAGGGACATGGATGTGTGAGGCATTTGAAGAGGAGGTTCTAGGACAGAGGATATGTAGTTCAGGGATCAATGTGGGCCTAATAATCCTATAGGGAGGATTTTATATCAATATGATGGAAGGGGACATCTCACCCAACATTGTCAATCCCAACATATTACTATCACAAAGACGGTGGATGGACCACTAAGGAAGATACTATGATAGGATCATAAAAATATGATGGGTGGAGAATGTCGTATAGGATCTAGGAGAGCATTAGGGGGTCATTGACATTTCTACTTATTACAACCACCACCCCTCGGTGGTCCATGCCTGGACCAGAGAGCTGGAGGATAGTTGTAGGGACAGTTGCATTCGGTCGAGCATTATGACCCAGGGACTCTAGGAATTACTTAAGGTATGATCTATGTATTTTATAATTTAGAATTTGTATTTATAGGACTAGGTTATAGTCATTATGATCTTTAAAATAATCTTTTATGAGACTATAAGATTCTGGTGGAACCATTGAGTCAACCCTCTTGCTTGGATTCTCCTACTAGTGGAGACCCAATTATCACACACTGGTGCCAAAAGTGTGACCTGAGTCATAGTGGTGTGTGTTTTTGATGTGATATATTGGTAGCATCGTTGAGTACTTACGAATTCATTCTTGGTAAGGGTGGGTTATCCACAATTCGAGATGAGAATTACTTTTTTGGAGAAGTGTGCATTGTGTCTGCTATGGTGGAATGAGGTTTTCCTTGTTGGTGAAAAGGAATCTTAGGAAGTACACTATAGAATCAATGAAATGAGGGTGTATCCAAATACTCGTTAGTTCTCTAGATTCACTGTCTGTTTAATGGATGATATGAGTCCTCAGTTTCCTATAGTGGTGGAAGAGTTTGAGGTCATATTTCATGAAGATGTTATGGGATTACCTCTCCACCAAGAGATATAGTTATGACTTTTTTTTACATCCTAGGATGAAACTGATATCTAGATAAGCATATTGAATGGATTCTGTAGAGTTTTGTGTGATAAGGGAACAATTGGAGGACTTTTATAAGAATGGATTCATAAAACCTAGTGTGTCACCTCAGGTAGCCCCAATTTACTTTTCATAAAAGGAAGATGGGAGCATGAGGTTGTATGTGTACTACTAGTGATTAGACAAAGGGACCGAGTAGAAAAAATATCCAGTACCAAGTATTGATGACTCCCTTTGATCAATTATAAATGTAATCCTTCACTCCCATCACGAGGTTATAAGAGGAAGGTGATAAGTACATAGTGTTCTGAGATTCTTCAAAGACTGGCCATGGTTGTGTCCTGATACATATTCATGTAGTGATTGCATATGGTTTATTCTACTAAAAAACATATTGAAAGAATTACACAATCCATGACCTTGAGTTAGCAGTGGTAGTATTAACTTTGATGATGGGGTGACACTTCCTGATGGGTGAGTGGTTTCTCATATAATCTGAACACAGGAGTCTCAAGTATATCTTCTCCCATAATTATTTAAACTTGAAATAGAGATGGTTGATAGTGTTACTCTAGGAGTATGAATTTGAGATTGGCTATACTCATGGTAAATTTAATTGGGCTGTAGATGCTCTGAATAGGTGATCCAGTTTGCATTTTTTGAACATGGAATTGAGGCAGTTGGCCTTGTTGGAGTTATCCTTTGTGGATGGATATAGATAATCATTCCTCGAGTAGATGGTTTTCACCCATCCTCTTTTATAGTGAAACAAGGAGGCAATGTTTGGGGATACCGAATGTGAAACCCAACTTGCTCATTTTTCTATAAGGGATTCTCCTGAAGGATATTCAAAAGGAAGGGATCACATCATTTTTTCGGAGGACGCACAGTAGTACTAGTGGGATTGTGGATGGAGGCTCTGAGGTAGTTTCGTACTTCCCATTTGGCAGTACATCTAGGTGTGGATAAGATGTACCAGGACCTCGGATTTCAGTTTTTAGGACTTGGAATGAAGAAAGGAGTTTCATAGTTTGTTTCTCAATGTTGTACTTGTTAGCAAGTGAAGAATTAGCACTATGTTCTATTGGGTTTAGCTCAAACCCTTGAGGTGCTAAAAATTGTAGTGGGATGGGATATCAATGATATTCATGATTTCTTTACCACATATGTTGAGGTTACATAATTTCATCTGGGTGATCATTGATCGACTCACCAAGTAATCCTCCTTCCAGTATATCTAAGAGAAGAGTCCATTAGAAAGATTGGGACACCTCTACATGCTTTTGATAGTTCAAATACATAGTGTACAATCAAGGATAGTTTTAGATCATGATTCTTGGTTTATATCCTGATTGTTGAAGGGATTACATGAGGTGTTTGGGGCCCAGATATGCATGACCAAAACATTTCAACTATAGAAGAACTATCAGGCTGACCAAACCATTTAGGTTTTGGAGGTCATGTTATAGGCTTGCCTGTTATACTTTCTCCATAGTTGGGAGTATCACCTATCATTGGTGATGTTTTCATATAATAACATATACCATTCCACCATTGATATGGTACCATTTGTGGCTTTATACGGGAAACCTTGCTGGTCACCAATTTTCTAGACCGACCTAGGGGAGTCATCACTCATGGGCCTGGAGTTGATGAAAGATATTAAAAAGGAGAAAATCATCTTGGAGAGGTTAAAGATGGAAAAAATCCAACAAAATTATTATGATGATAGGTGAAACAGGCATTTGGATTTTGAGGAACTAGACCATGTGTTCCTTGGGGTTTCAACTCAATAGGGAATACATAGATTTGTCCAACTCAGCAAGAAATCTTAGAGATTCACTGACCCTTTCTAGATATTTTGTATAGTTAGTGAGGTATCATACCAATGGCTCTACAACCATAATTAGATTTGGCACACAACATCTTTTATGTGTTACAACTGAGGAGGTGTGTGCATGACCCATCCCATGTCATAGGCTAGGGCGAGAAGGACATTGAGGATGGATAAAACTTAGCTAAGTACGTGGTGGAGATCGAGGATTGGAATTAAAGGATCCTTCATGGTTAATTGATTCTGTTACTATGCATTCAGTGGTATCATGTGAAGTCCAAGAGAGAACATGGGAGTGGGAGGCTCAAATTCATACTCAGAACCGTCATCTGTTTGAGTATCCCTTATTTTGGTTTTATGGGGAAATAATTCCCCAAGGTGGGGAAAATTTTATTTTCCATGAATTATTTTTGGATATTATATGGATTTACTTTAAGACCATGCACTGAGATGATGAGTGATTATGAGGCCTGGTGTTCTCTGAACTAATGTTTGTATATAATTAAAATATTTTATAGCCCGAGCACACATCATTCCAATAAATTTGTAATAACTCCCAAAAAGGTGCCTAAATCTTAAATAAGAGTCCAATATTAATGTCTGAACATTGTCCTTACTCTATGCATGAAATATCTATTATCATCATGGGTTATCTAGAGAAAAATTCACCGATGATGAAACCTTTAATAAAAAAAATTAACGAAAAATTATGTTAATTTTAAATCCAAATAACTCATGAATAGGGACTCAGATTAAAAATACAGTACCACTGTTGAGCTCATAAATTTTTGTTTTCCCTAGGAATTAGATAACCTTTATCGGTGTGCGTCATTAGTGAAAAAATCAACAAAGATGTAAATAATATATAAATTAAATAAGTAAATTTATTTTTATTTTATGATGCAATGACCTAATAAAATTCATTATATACTAGGTTATAACCCAATTCTAGGGTTGGTCTCATAACGTCGGAATTTGGGAAAGGATCCGGTGGAAGATTTTTCATGGATGAACAATAAAAAAATAAATCCTTGAAAATTGGTGTGAAAATGGAAATTGAGGATCTTAATAATGAAAAGGACAACGACATATATTTTTTATTCATATGTGATTGATCCAGATCGAGGTAGGGCATGAATTTTAAATTTTTTACTTCCCATTCTTAATTTCTATAATGACTGTGAATCAATCAATGAATATATTGATTTATGTATCATGTGTATTGAGGGAAGGGATTTATTTTTGTGGGTAATTTATCAATTAAATTTTCAATATATTAATTCAATGATAGGTTCATTTTATTTTCTAATGGAAATAGACCAATAATGACACAAACATCGATCAATATTTATTCCTCATTATTTAATATGATTTTCTCTCTTAATTATGCATTTATACACTTTCATTTATTATGGTATTGAGGTTTCACACATCCTTGTCAATCGATAGATGCACACCCGATTTCTGTCTCAATGATATGATATTGTAGATCTTGGATCAACAGGACATGATAGAGGTGAAATGATGGAGACATATCGATTTTGAGGATGGATGATTCTTGAATTCATGTTCTTCATAGTTATTAAACACCCATAGAAGAAAGAATATTTAATCCATTTGTCAAGAAGATCTGATGATGGGATGCATTGTTTGATGGAAGCAAGGCCTGGATGAGCTCAGATATGCGGCGTTTTGATTTTTTTGGGCCATAGAGGGGCCATGGTGGTCCACGAAATGGAACACCAGTGTGGAAAGCAATGACTGGAGAGGCAATAGTACATGGAGGTGTATGAAGGTGCAAGATGAGGTGTAAACATTAGAGGTTTGGAATGTCATGGATATGGTGGGGTTGGTGAGGCTGGAGGAGGAGGACCATAGCGGGTGGTCGTGTGATGCCAAGATGATGGAAGAGAATGAACCATAGGGGCCAATGGAAAAAGGCATGGGGGCGAGTCATGTGAGTCGTGGTTGTGAGCAGAGCATGCTGGGCCAATTCAGATAGATGGGACAAGTCAGAACAACGAGCCAGGACTTAGTCGGACTTCGGTCAGATTCTGGGAAACTAGGACGGAGCCAATTATAGTCGACCATGATGATCAACCATGGTGGTTGACCGTGTAGCACGGTCCACCATTAGTGAAGATCGACTGTGAGGTAGAGTAGCAGGTGACTAACCATGATAGTCATCCCACACATATCTTGACCACACGGTAGGTAGATGGAACATGGTGGTTGACCGCATTAGTAGGTCCCCATGGCCCCATCAAGGATGCATGAGGTTATTTTAAAATTATCATATCTCCAAAATGGATCATCCAATCGAATATCCATCCATGGTGTTGATACAGTAACGTTAAGATGGTAACTTTGATATAAATGGTGGGTTTTTTAGTTTGGAATTGTATTGGTTTAGAGAGTTACCTTAGTCCTTTCCTCCAGGGTTCAATACGAGATTTAAATCCACATCACTGGATTGTAATCCACTCAAGAGGTCGAGTCTCAGATAGAGATTGGTATTACTCCCCGTGACAAGAGTTCAATCCTCTATAATCCCTAGTGGAGTGGTGGAATTGGAGTAACTTTTAAGAGAAAGGTGTTGGTCATCCATATAGTGGGCCAAATCAGTAGGGTTAATGGTATCCTCAAATGGTTTGGAGAGTGATCCCTTACCTAGTGGGTTTATCTAGATTATGTCTCTAGTATCCCATACTGATTCTGGGTTTGATCCCATATCTATGTATCATTGCATTCCATAACTAATGCATTCTATTTGGGTAGGTCCCAAATGAGCTAGTCCGCTTCACTGATTTTTTCCAACGATATCATTGATTATGGAGTACGTTTTATCGGAACGAGCATGATTTGAGATGAATCCTGTGGCGGACATTTGGTTTTGAACTCCTGATGGTGCATTGTCTCTATTGAGTACATATGGATGTTCTCATTATATGTGCAATAGACATATACATTTTTATAACTAACTTTAATTTCCATTCTTGTATATCTTTGTGGTTTGGGGGGGGGGCTTACTGAGTATTTTTATACTTTCCCACTCATGGGATTTGTCCACACGTGTCGTTTCATGTGCAGAAGAAAGACCTTTTGATATATTCCTAGGTAGACCATGACTAGGATGTGTTTAGTGAGACTAGACAGACTATTGAGTGTTCTTGAGGCTTTCAGTTAGTTGTCCCAATACACACTACATTCAGGTTGGACTTATGCTAATAGACTCATTGTGGTGCCCTTGTTTTTCCCGTATTTTCTTTCCACTACATTCACTATCATTCTCTATTGTGGGATATTGTATGTATGCATACATCCTTTTAGTTATTTTACATTTCAACATTTTGTGTATTTTGGATGTGTGTCTTTGTATAAGTAATTTCAGATAATATCTCCCATTTGTGGGATATACCTACTTAGTGCTAGCAACTTGCCCCTGGCCTATTAGAGGTAGGATTGGGGTAGTCAGGGAATGATGCCCTTTAGAATGGGTCGTCGCATTGAGTCTTCTATAAAAATTGTAAAAAATAGTGGGCCTTAGTGGATTTGTTTCATAGGAAAATTTTCTTTTGTATGCTCCTTGTATGTATCCCAATTTGGGTGAACCATGTAAATTTGATGTGCCTTATACATGCTTTCATTTTTTGTTACACATTTCCACACGAAAGGGAAAGAAATTTTTTTTAATGTCAAAAATCAGATCTAAAAGGGCATGGTTTTAATATTCCACACTCAAATTTACCATCATCTCATAGGTTATTTATCCTCGTTTTAATAAAAATGGAAGATAATGATTTTGTTATTTCATCATCCTAAATGAATAATTTAATTTAGTAGAAGAAGAAATAAACTTGACACACATTTTAAATAATTATACATATTCTATAGAAAACCTCTCTTATCACACACCTCAAGCCATATTAGTTTAGTCGTTGGGAAATTATAGGACCTATATAATGAGGATGTAGAGGTTGGGGAGATATATTATTTGATAACTACTAATATGGATTGATGACAATATGTGATTAATAGAGGTGAGGATATTTCCTTTTATTGGTGTGGGGAGTGGCATAATTTTTGGAATTATGAACATTAAAATATATTAGAAAGTATAACCATTTCACATAGAACAAAATGTTTTTTTTAATTTAGGAAATTATAATCTCTAAATACCATCTACCAATAATATTTATAGATGTTTAAGTTTAATTTTGAAATTATTAATTTTTCTAAACCGCTAATTTATCATTTTATCCACAACTATTGTAAAATAATTTTCACTCTTTAAGGGTTATAAAATTAAATATATGGTAGAAAGGGGCTCAAAAATGGTTCATGGATGAATTTTTAGAATATTAATCATCCCAATTTTATTGTCTCAATATTTATTTTTTAATTTGAAAATCCTTAAATAAAATATTGGATATCAAATAATATGATTAAAGTCATTTATAAGATTTGCAATTTTATTTGAGTTGGAGGCATCAATACAATAATGTAATTTTAATATGAACATCTTTAACATTTATTATAATTTATAGTTACCTATTGAGTTCTTGGAATGAGACAATTCATCAAAATTATTTTAATTTAATTTTTCCAAATCATTTACCTTGATTTTAATCATTTTTCATAAACACTCTATCATCCTTACCTATGCTTTTAAATTAATTATATATTCACTATAAATTAAAAATACACTAGTATAAAATAAATAATTTCTCCGTAATTTAAATAACCATTTATAACTGATCATAACATCCTTTTGTCCTAAGGAAAATATATTTTATATATTAAAATAAATAGAGTGAAATGTTTTATTTATTATTTACATTATATAATATTAAGGATATATTATATAAAAAGTGTTAATAAATTTTCATACTTTATAATATTAGATTTTATTTAATAATATATAATATAATAAATAAAATATTTTGATAAATTTATGGTGTTTATCTCATAGTTTGAACACTATTTTTTACGAGATTAACCCTTATATAGGTGACAAATATTTACTGATGTTAAAATTATAAATGAAAAAAGGGTACTATTTATGAAATTTAAAAATATTAGAATTAAATGTATTATACTTTTTTAGATTAAATTTATACAAGTGGATGAATTAAATTATATAGAAAATTTTAAAAATTAATAAAAATAGTTATTTAAAAAAAGATGTTTTTAATCAAAAAAATGAAGTGATACCAAATTGAAATATAAAATTTATTAACATGGAATTATTTATATCATGTGAAAAAATGTATATTATGATAAATTATAAAAAAATCAAAAATATATTGTGACTTTAAAAATACTTTATTTGATGTTAATATGTAACACCCCAATATTTCATAGAATGTTATTTCTTCAAAGTAATGAAATAACTTGCAATACACGCAACACTAAGTTCAAGCACACCACAACATACCAAACTACTCGTTAAAAAGAGGTTATGAATAATACAAACTTAATTTTCAACATTATATAATTCTTATAATTTTATAATCCATATTATGAGTTTCTTAGACTTAATGTAAGAACCAATTCATTTTTTTCAGATAATAGAATTATTTAAAAAAAATTACCGTGTTTTAATGGCGAACCCCTTTTGAAAGCCAATATTTGAAACATTTATATATTAAATTTGACAAAATATACTTCTTCTTTAGAATCATGACATAATAATCTAGTTTCAATAAATTTTTTGCGTTTTTCTGATAACATTCATATTTTGGTGAATAGTGAAAAATACTATATTTTAACAGAAAACAACTTTTTTAATCAAAATAATTTATAGTGTTGAATTATAAATCTTAAGGTTTTAGAAGTATAATTTGATTATATTTTTAACATTTATTCCAATTATGGTAATTTTAAGTAATTTCACTTTGTAATTGGACATAAACAAGTGTCAATATTTTGATAATTATTATTTCTTAAAAATACACCTTTTGGTTTTGACAACAAGAATTAATTTGAAATTATTTAATGAAACTTATATGTTTCGAAATTGGTAAAATAGATTTCATTTTTGAATTTGGAATTTCAAAATTATCTTAGGGTGAATATTTGGTATTTTTCGGAAAACTTTCAATTTTTGATGAATAGTGAAAAACACTAAGTTATAGTTTAAACCCGAATATTACTATAAATAATTACTTATTTTGTTTAAATTTATTTTAGATCAAAAAATATACATAATACCTATATAAGATCAATGTTATTAATTGGATTCAGGTTACAATAATTTTAGATATATAAAAATTTTATTGACCTTTTTACCGTCTTTTACCCACCTCTTAGAAAAATTTTCAAATTCACCTAAAACATAATTTTACCACTTCTGTGAGTGGAATTTCAAAAATATGAGAGAAATGTTTGATATTAGTAAGAAAAATTTGGTTCAATAATATGAAAATAATTTTTGTTGAATAGTAATGTTTTACATTTATTTACCATAGTTAAAAGTAAATAAGGTAATTAACGGTAAAAATGAAATTATTATTACTACAAAAAATGTCATAATTCTATTGGATAAGTGTAATTCGACCAAAAAAAACCTTAGGAATAAAATATGAACCTCTTTGGTCCACATGTATTATATTAGGACATTTATTGTTATTTAATTTAAAGAAGAGTTAAAAGTGTAAAATTCAATGTTTAATAAATAAACCATTTTTAATTTTGGGATACACATAAGATAAAGTGAACAATAAATACTCATTATAAATCTAAGATATTTCCCACATAATGGTATTTTATTTATATTTTTTAGACATTAAATAATATACTTTATTTATGACACAATGATGATGCCGTATATACCTAATTAATGAAATATTAAAATAATTGATATTATAAATATCCAAATAAATGTAATTTGAAACTTTTTATGAATTAAACTAATTTTCAAGGTTAATATGACTCTTTAGGGTTGGTTAGAGGATTTTATTCTTATGTAATAATGCTGTTATGAATTTAGAAAAAAAAATAACAAATAGTGTCAAAATTGACATAAAAGAGTTTTTAAAACAAAAATTTATAAATAATTGATATTATATTCCTAAAAATATAAGGTTAGGCTAAAGGACTTATATAATAATAGGTGTATCATTAATGAACAACATGGGGTTTTATTAGATGTATATATTACGTTTATTAACCGTATAATATAAAAACACAAAGATACATTGTAAATGTCAAACTATTTAACTAAGAGTTAAATCTAAAAGATAAAGTTAATATAGTTATCCAAACCTGTCTAAAACCTATTAGTTGAGTGGTTTTCGACCCATAACCACCTTATAATTTAAATAATTCAATTTTGAGCCATTAGAAACCGAAAATTAGTTTATTATAAAATCATATTTCTAGCTTTTCCTAAGGTGCCCCTCACCCCTCTTATAAAATCCCACTCCACTTTCTCTCTAATTCACACATAAAATCCTTTTCTATCGGCCAAACCCTAGCCAAATACCCTCTCAACTATCCTCCCTTCATACTAGAGGCCTTCTGTTAGTAATAAATCCAACCTAATCATCCCTTTTGATCAAATCAAAAGTAAGAACCCGAAGAAGATGTAAATATATCACCACCTCTTTCAAGTTCCTTTCTTCTTACACTTCCTTTTTATTTGTGGTTTCCATTATAAAATAATAACTCCAGAATATTCTATATACTGTGATGTTATAATAAATATGGTACAACCAAATTCATTATTATGTCCATCCTTTGAATGACATGTCACCATACGTGTGTACATATGACTTACTGTCTCCACGTCGTAGTGTAATTGTTATTTAATACATTATTATTTGGATGTGTATAATAATGATGTTTAATTGATGTAAATAATAAATATTACATGATAATTATTCTGTATATATGATATTATATCCAATTATATATTATTTTAATATCAAAAGAATGATATTTGTCGTTCGTGCGTATGTACAGATTACAGTCTCCATGAACGCGATGAGATTCATTCCCCATCCAGTCCATTCAAGACTAATTTTCATTATATGATTAGAAATAATGTTTAAATACTGAATATCATTCTTAATATGAATTATATACATCCTATCCATAACAAACATTACTTACATAACAAAGAATATAAAGGAAAACGAATCGTTAGCACCCAAAACCACGATAATACTAATATATTATTAACAAAGAAATGTTAAAAGATCATATTTGATATCATATTAATGTATATAATTATTTTTTAATTTAATAAAAACTATTCCACCACTATACAAGAAGTTAAACTACCCTTGAACAAGGAAAATTACAAGTTAAGGGTTAATTTCACAATCTCTTTATTATTCGAGGTTGTTTATACGTAATTATCTACTGGGACCTCTTTATCATCCACATCCATGTTTCATAAAAAGTATTTTAAAATAATTTTACTATTTACTAGACAATGGGGTAAATTCGTTTATACCCTTATTTGACCTTATATGTTTTGAATGGAATCTTTCCGTCATTTTCAAAACAAGTTACTTTATGACCTTTTCGACAAATTACGGTAAGAATGTTTTTTTAACTTATACGGTGGGTGAGGATGTTTTCCACCATTATAACACCATCAAAGCTTCCTTTGCAAGCATATAAGAATATTATCAAAGTAAATGTTTTCTTAAATGATTTCAATATATAAAGTGATATTTCTCTAAAAAAGGATTTGATTTCATATATGTCAACACCATTTGATGGATTTTAATCTTATTTGATGTTGATTTAATATTATACAAAACTTCCATATTGTATTGAAGGTTTTGTGATATGTTGGACTATGGATGTGTTATTTTCCCACCATTCATGTTTTATGGATAAATTATTGATATTTCGTAAGCTAGTTTTAATAAGAATGATTATGTTATGTTTAATCCTTTTCATATGAGGAATGAATTGGACTTAGTATGTGACGGGTGGTGCCCGTTATAGCTCCTCGATGCATCGGTAGGTCTAATGAGACAAAATAGTGTCTTGGAACAAGGCCTTGACAAAAATCTTATTTGTAGTCTAGGAACGAGTCCTTGACTTTGTGCTTATGAAGTCTGGAATTAGGCATTCCATCATTATGAAAGTGGCTATTGATATTGTATGTGATTATTAGACTAGTAGAATATCCACGTGAATAAGTAAATGGAATTATTTTATTTTATCTTTACCATATTATTCTTAAGTTCAAGTTTAAAAGGCTTTTATTTTAGTCTTATAATTTGCCTTAAATTTTTATGATTATTTATGAATGTTTCCTCTTTATTGTTATCATTATTGAGCATCTGAGCTCACCCATTTCTATGTGGGATATCAGTGTTTTCAATGGAAACAATGTTGTTTTATTTTTTCATTATATGATTTAATGTAAAACTTATGAATGTATCTAGTATTTCCAAGGCTACTAATCTAATCGGTCTTTTGAGACTTGATCTTCTATGATCATGAAAATGTTATGTAATAATGAAATGACTCTGGGTAACTGGGGTTAGGGCATTACAGTTGGTATCAGAGGAAGATTAGTACAAACTTTAGAAAATTGATTTAGATAAACTCTAATTAGAGAACATATCCCTAAGATATACTTTGAAGATTAGTATAGAAGAACTTCCTAGAATTTTGGTATTATAGAGATTTTGGGAGTTTTTGAAAAAATATGTCCCTGTCTGGATACGAGCAGGAAGAGGTAGCTCTGGAACAGATATACCTAGGGGTAAAACCTGAAAACACCTCTTTGATCTAGACTTGAATGGGAACTGGTGCATGATAATGGGCCTTGCTGCACTCTTGGTTATGACACTCTCAAGGGGTATTCTTAGGATAATTCTAATTTTCATTACAAACCATTATGAAGGTTTTATGAGTATATACTTCCTCAAAGAAAACATTTTTATGATTATGGATTATGTCCATAAACTGTTCAATTTACGTTAGGTATTTTACAATTTTGGAATTATTCATTGCAATTTATAAACTGACTTAGTGTATTCCATTGTATAGAAATGGCACCCAATAGAAGGAATGTGAACTCCAGCAATATGTATGATCCAAAGAGTAAGAAGGATCATATCTTTCACGGTATTAAGCCAAAATTTAGGAGGGAAATAGTCTCCTATATATTCTCAATATATGAAGAAATAATATCATGTGTTAATAAGATAAGTAAATAATTATATGAGTCCTATGGATTTGAAAGGAAGAAAGAGGAGAAATAGATGGAAGAGAGAAAGATGGATAAAGGGAAGAGAGAAAAGAAAGATTTTCCCATACGTTATAATGCGTAACGAATCACCTTGGTAAATCCTTGAAGATAATGAGAGTTTTTTATATGTGTTGAGAAAAAGGACACCAAGTTTGTGATTGCAAGTGTATGAAAAATGTTTCAAATGTACAATGCTTCATCTGCAAGGAGTTTGGACACTACATGAATCAATGTACAAATCATTAGAGTATACCCCAAATGCTACTATTCGATAATAACAAGGTTATGATACCACCGAAGATGAAAAGGAATGATTATATTTCTTATGTTGTTGTTAAATTATTGTGTTATTTGAGTATTGTATTAAGGATGTACATGTTATAAGAATTATAGAGTATATGAGGATTGTAGTGTAGAACTATTTCATTAAGGACTTGAGATTGTATGGAACCAAGAAAAGTGACTCAATAGCACGTTAAATTTTTGGAAAATATATGATTGAGAGAAAGATAAACCATAATATGGTTCTGATATCGAGATAGTGATTTTGGAATAATAAATGATTGATTTCGATAAATTATATTGGATATTCTTAACTACCATGAAACTGATTAATGATTTGTATATTCCATAATTGTTGGAGTTTACAACATTTTTGGATAGAAGTAGTATATCCAGAATTCTATAAGGAATAAGGGATCATGAATGTAATCAATAGGGTTTTATGGTAATTCAGGATATTGTTGTGTTTTAAAAGAATTCAAGATGAAGGTGTTCACAGGTTATTACATGGTAAAAGGATCTTCTTTGTGTTTACCTTCCTTATAAATTTTGATCTGTGATTTTGGACATAAGTATTTTGGATAATTATAGTTTGAGATTATTTTTGGATTTCCATAAAAGGACAACCCTTAGGTCGGCCGGCAACCCGTCGCGTCCGGAAAGGCCACGAGACTTGAACTCGCAACCGAAGGGCGACAAGGGTGTATCACCTACCACTAGCCCACATGACGTCTTGGATTGAATAATGTATTTTTTTAAAGGTCTGGTATATGAATTATAAATTAATTTTTTCAGAACCCTATATGAATAGGATAAATTGAATATATTCTTTAAGTTATATTATCTTTTTGAGTGGACGATGAGTTAGTGGTAGAAATTAGTTAAAGTATGGAACTATACTTGTCTAGTATATATATATATATATATATATTCTTCTGTTATTTTATGAAGAAATTAATTCTTAAACATTAGGTAAGGGATCTTTAAATTAAAAATGTGTCATCCTAATACTTTATGTTTTGTTGAACTGATGATATTTTAAATCATCATATATTGATGGCTTTGAGGCCCTCAATTCTACAATTGTTTGTTACTGATGACCTTAATAACTCCCTATGAATATTTACATTTTTCCTCCAATTATTTGTCTCTAATTTCCCCATTTTTTTTTATTTAGATCATAATTTGGTGGTGACTTTTTCATTCCCCTTTTCCTCTTATTAAGACTAAATTTTATTAACCCAATTTCTGATGTGGGTTTTCCAGCAAAGGTATTTTCTATTTTCTAGATTTTATTTTAGAAGAACAATTTCAAATTACGAGGATGCAATTTATTGAAGGAGGGAAAATATAAGACCCCCAGATTTCATAGGACGTTATTTCTTCAAAGTAATGGAGTAACTTACACTACACACAATACTAAGTTCATACGCACCACAACTTACCAAACTAGTCATTCAAAAGCAGTTATGAATAGTATTAACCAAATTTTTAACATTATATAATCTTTATAATTTTAGAATCCATATTATGATTTTCATAGACATAATGTAAGACATAATTCATTTTTTTTAGATAAAAGAATTATTTTTCAAAAAATGCAATTTTACCGCATTTTAATGGCGAACCCTTTTTTAAATCCAATTTTTGAAACATTTATATATTCAATTTGAAAAAATAAACTTCTTATTTAGAATCGGGACATACGAATTTAGTTTCAATAATTTTTTGGTGTTTTTCTAATAACATTCATATTTTGGTGAATTGTGAAAAATACTATATTTTAACTGAAAACAACTTTTTTAATAAAAATAATTTTTCATGTTGAATTACACGTTTTAATTGTTTAGAAATATAATTAGATAATATTTTTACCATTTAATCCAATTATGGTCATTGTAATTAATTTCTATTTGAAATTGGACCTAAACAAGTGTCAATCTTTTGATAGTTATTATTTCCTAAAAATACGCTTTTTTTGTTTCAGAAATGGGAATTGATTTTAAATTAATTAATGAAACTTATATATATTTAAATCTGTAAAATAGAAATCATTTCTGAATTCATAATATTAAAATTATATTAGGGTAAATTTTTGGTATTTTTCTAAAAGCATTCAATTTTGGATGAATAGTGAAAAACACTGAGTTATAGTTTAAAACTAAAATTTTATTTAAATAATTATTTCTTTTATTTAAATTTATTTTTTTTCAAAATAGATAAATAATATATATATAAGTTCAATGTAATTAATTTAATTCAGTTTATTATAATTTTAGATATATAAAAATTTTACTAATCTTTTCACCGTCTTTTACCCCCATCCTAGGAGAATTTCCAAATTCACATAAAACATAATTTTACCGCTTCTATGAGTGGAATTTCAAAACTCTGAGAGAAACAGTTGATATAAGTAAGAAAAATGTGGTCCAATAAGATGAAAAATAATTATTGGTGAATAGTAAATTTTTACTTTTATTTACGAAGATTAAAAGTAAATATGGTAATTATCGGTAAAAATGACATTATTATTTCCTTAACACATGTCCCAATTCTATTGGATAAATGTAATTTGATAAAAAACCTTATGAATAAAATATGAGCCTCTATGTTCCACTTGGATTAGATGAGAACATTTATTATTATTTAATTCAAAGAAGAGTTAAAAGTGTTAAATTCAATGTTTAATAACAAAACCGTTTTTAATATAGGGTTACACATAAGATAAAAACGACTATAAATATTCATTATAAATATAAAAATATTTCCAAACTAATGGTATTTTAATTATATTTTTTATACATTAAATAATTTAATTTATTTATGACACAATGATGATGCAGTAATTACAAAATTAATGAAATATTAAAATAATTGATATTATAAATATCCAAATAAATGTAATTTAAGACTTATTTATGAATTACACTAATTTTATATGTTAATGTGACATGTTAGGGTTGGTTAGATTATTTTTTTGGAAGTAATAAAGCTGTTATGAATTTAGAAATAACAAAATACCAAATAGTTTCAAAATTGACATAAAAGAGTTTTTAAAACAGAAATTTATAATTAATGGATATTCTATTCCTAAAAATATAAGGTTAGGAAAAAGGACATATATAATGATATATGTATCAATAATTAACCACTTGGGGTTCTCTTGGAAGTATATAGTAATTTTATTAACCATATAATATAAAAATACAAAGGGACTTGGTAAATGTGAAACTATTTATCTAAGAGTAAAATCTAAAAGATAAAGTCAATATAGTGATCCAAACCTATCTAAAACCTATTGTTTGAGTGGTTTTAGACCCATACCCATATTATAATATAAATAATTCATTTTTGAGACATTAGAAACCGAAAATTATTTTATTATAAAATAATATTTTTTCATTTCCTAATGTGCCCCTCACCCCTCTTATGAAATGGAACTCCCCCTTCTCTCTAATTCACTCCTTCAAAGCCTTTAGTCTCCTCCAAACCCAGCCCAAATTCATTATCAACTGTACTAACTCCATCTTATAGGCCTTATGTTAGTCAGAAATCCAACCTATGGAGCCCTTTTGATCAAATCAAAAGGAAGAACCCGAAGAAGAGGTAAATATCTCACCACCTCTTTCATGTTCCTTTCTTCTTCCACATCATTTTTCTTTGTTGTTTCTATTCTAAAATAATAAATCCAGTATATTATAGATAAGTTAATGTTATTATAAATATGGTACAACCAAATTCAATATTCTATCCATCCATTGAATGACATGTCACCATACGTGCGTACATATGACTTACCGACTCCACGTCGTGGTGTAATTGTTATTCAATACATTATTAGTTGGATGGTTATAATAATGATGTTTAATTGATGTAAATAATAAATATAATATTAAAATGATTCTGTCTATATGATATACCATCCAGTTATAAATTATTTTAATATCAAAAGAATGATATTCTTGCTCGTGCGTACACACGGATTACCGTCTCCACGAACACGATGAGATTCATTCCCCATCTAATCCATTCCAGAATAATTTTCATTAGATGATTAAAAATAATGTTTAAATACATAATGTCATTATGAATATGAATAAGATACATCCTATCCATAACAAACATTACTTACGTAACAAATCATATAATGGGGAATGAATTGTTAACACCTGAAATGAGGATAATACTAAGAAATTATTAACAAGTCAATGTTAAATGATCATATATGATATCATATTAATGTATATGATTCTTTTATAATTTAATAACAATTATTTACCAATTATACATTAGGTTAACCTACCCTCATCCAAGTAAAAGTACAAGGTAATGATTAATTTCACAATCTCATTAATATTCGAGGTTGTTTATACGTAATTATCTAGTGGGACCTCTTTATCATCCACATACATGTTTCTTAAAAATGTTTTCCAAAACATTTTTAATAATCACTAGACAATGGGGTAAATTCATTTATTCCATTATTTGAACTTATAATTTTTGAAAGGAATCTTTTTGATGTTTTCAATAAAATGTACTTTATAACCTTTTCGTCAAATTTATGGTAAGAATATTTTTTTAGCTAATACGGTGGGTGCGTCTATTTTCTGCCATTATAACATCTTCAAAGAATCCCTTACAAGGTTATAATAATATTTTCAAAATCAATGTTTTGATAAATGATTTCAAAATATAAAGAGATATTTCTCTAAAAAGGTTTTGATTTCATCTATGTCAACATCCTTTGATGGATTTTAAGCTTATTTGAAGTTGATTTATTATGATACAAAACTTCCATATTGTATTGAATGTTTTCTGATATGTTTGACTATGTATGTGTTATTTTTAAACCATTCATGTTTTATGGATAAAGTATTGACATTTCGTATGTTATTTTTAATACGAATGTTTATGTTATGTTTAAACCTTTTCACATGAGGAATTCATTGGACTTAGTATGTAATGGGTGGAGACCGATATAGCTCCTCGAGGCATCAGTAAGTCTCATGAGAAAAAATAGTGTCTTGGCACAAGGTCTTGACAGAAATCTTTTTGTAGTTTTGGTACAAGCCCTTGACTATGTGGTTATAAAGTCTGGGGTTATGCATTCCATCATTATGAAAGTGGCTATTGATATTTCATGTGATAATTTGACTAGTATAATATCCATGTGAATAAGTAAATGGAATTATTTGATTTTATCTTTTCCATATTAGGATGAAGTTCAAGTTTAAAATGCTTTTTTTAGACTTATACTTTTCCTTAAATGTTTAGGATTATTTAGGAAAGTTTTCAGTTTATTGTTGTCCTTACTAAGCATTTGAGCTCACCCCTTTCTATGATTTATTTTTACTAAGATGAAAATAATTATATTATGACGGACCTACAGAGATATTCTATAAGATCTCAGTGTTTTCTATGGAAACAATGTTGTTGTAGTTTTCAATTTTATGATGTAATGTAAACCTTTTGAATGTATCTAGTATTTCCAGGGCTACAAAACTAATCTGTCTTTAGAGACTTGTTCTTTTGTGATCATGCCAATTTTATGTAATAATGCACCTACATTGAGTAACTGGGGTCGGGGCATTGCATAAGAAATGAAATTTTCTAAAAAATAACCATTCCACTATTCACTAAAAAGTAGTATTTTCAAAAGAACCCCAATCTATATTGCTATGATTATAATAAAATGATGTATTTAAATATTATTTTAATTTATTCACACATATTTTCTTAATGTGTTATTAATAGGTATACAATTCGTGGACAAAGTGCAAGCCCAACCATTATTGAAGAAAATATATTTTTGAGGCATAAAATGACTTTAATCTCATTCCTTGTATAATTACCATGATAAAATTATTACTGATTCTATAAAATGGATATGTAAAATAATTATTTTATTATTTATCCATAGTGACTAATTCAATTTATTAATATCAAATTATATTGTATATAAAAAATTGTTTTATGAAAAATATATCTTTTACTTTCTAAAGATTTTGTCATAATTTCTATTAAATTTTAATAAATGTGCGATTGATAATTAATATATTAAGGATAAAATTCATAAAAATATTTCATAATATAGTTAATTATTTTCATACCCACGAATCAACATTTAGGTTAATGTTTTAATATTTATATAATAGTATATCACAGTTCGTTTAACATTGATGTTGCGTATACCACACGTTGTTGAGAATATTATTTAAAGAGAATTCATTATAAAATACTGAAGGTTTTATATTAGTTTCACATCATTTTAATATATTAATTCCCTATTTCAAAATAAATTATCTATTTATTTATTTTTTACATTGGAGCTCTGATCCATGGCCGACATTGGATGAGTAAAATTCTATGAGCCTAATGTATATGTCCCATAAGATATCCACAAATTATCCCCTATTTTTAATTCATGTTTGGTACAGTCAAAAAATATAAATATATTTTTACCCTAAAATATAAATTAATAACTATATTTATTTCCAAGTAGAATATTTTTTTTGTTTTTGAAACATTTGGTCTGTGGATAAATGGTATAACTTACCACCGAGAGATGATATTGTTGTCACTAATGTTGGAATAAATATAGAAAATGAGGGGGGTGACCTATATAGTTCCATGGACTAAAAATATGACATGGTGAGTAAATGAAATTCCATAGGATGAGTCATAGGATAGAAATCAGGTAAGGTATGAGGAGTCCAATTGAAATTTGACAACCGATAAACTAGGAATATGAATGAAATGTAAACGTTGAATATTAAAAGATATTTTTAGATCAATTTAAGTAGTTAATGAGATAAAAATAATGTAAATTATGAATGATGAAATAGATGGATCTAGGAAGGGACGCATATTTTACTTGGTAATTATATAATGGTTCTTCGATTGATGATGATCCCCCTTGGTATGATTCTCTCGGTTCCAAGGTAGGAAGTACATCTTAGTTGTTTAAATTTCATGGTTCTCGGAATGGATGAAAATCCTATTTGGAATCCTTTTTATGGGCTGGATTTTATAAGTTGATCCCATATGGTGTTACTGACTTGGTTTTAGTGTTGTTCATAGCACCCTTTAAGAAGTTATATTTTTGTTTTAAATGCATCTGACACTAGATTAATTATTCATGAGAATCACTATAAAACCCAAGGATTGATGATATTTATTTATTATGATATATATAATGTTAATATTATTACAAAAAATCAATTTTTTTCACATATTATATCTATAAAAAAGGGTTCTCATATAGTTGTGATTTCATAAAAATCTATTTGGATCTAAATGGCAGGTCTATAGGCCATTTAATGGATTCACTTCTAATAATTAAACAAATGGTGATGCTTACATTGAAAATAAAAGATGATTTTCCACTAAATATTTTTTAAAAATATATATTATTTTTGTTGGCTTACTAAGTCATATCCCACCTCGATTGGGCTACCATTGGTACCCAAGAAAGCATTATGATTCTAGGACATGAAAATGTAACACACCCTATAAATTATTCTTGATCTATTAGATAGCATGTAGTATGGGATTTGAGATTGAGGGAAGAATAAAAACCACTTTTGTTGCTTTACATTTTGGGTTCATTGTTAATTTTATTTAATGTATTTGATGTATATATTCCCTCAAAGAGGGATAAGGGTTTCATGTATAACACTCATTTCGATATAACACTCTTTATATATTTTTATTAGGACTTTTCATGATGTATTTTACCTATATATAATTTTATATATAATTTTTTTTGTTATTTTCAATTCTATTGCACTTCTATATGGGGATATAGCCTCCCTACAGTACCAGTGTTGACCCAGAATACTAGTTGGAAGACTCTAATATATATGGAGGCATGATTGAAATAAAAATTCACTATAATTTAGTTCTTTTAGAGTGAATGGAGTTAAATAATAACCTCAAGGAACATAAAAATTGGTTCCATATAGCAAGAAAAACCTTTTATAACTAATGAAAACTAATTTTTATGTCTATCCCTATAGAATAGAAATGAAACCTTCCCATAGTCAGAGGAGTTACTGTATTTCCATGATATTTGAGTTCTAACCACTTCTAAAGAATCACCATGGATTACTCCAACCATTATGAATAATTTCCAATATTGGAACACCAAAAAAATAGTTAAATATGTTGTGATTACTCAAATTCAAGATGCTATAGACTGATATATATAGTTCTAATTCTGGAGGAAATCTATTTTCCCTACATTTAAGGATACCACTCCTTTAGTAGAATTCAAAACCCCTACCATCCTAATCACTATGTGGGAGAATTTAGACATAACACATAGAATAATGCACTAGATTCCCATTTGGTTTTTGTTTTTTTTTCAAACTCCAATTTAGCTATTAAAAACCATCATAGAGATCCTTCCCATGATTCAAACAATAGTTCTTCTAGAAATAACCACTTTGACACATAGAATATTTCATGGGAATAAATCTTACACTGAAATTGGAAAAATAATAGGGGAATGAGTAGTTGATTAACCTTGATGATCTAGGATTCAAGGACAATGAAAACTAAGTTGATATATTTGTTTTTACTGTTTTAAAAATATTGGAGGTAAACACTTGGTGACTAAGGATTCCTATTACAAATTATGAAGTAAACATAACCTTAAATTCCCTCCATCAGTAAATGTGTAAAGAGGATGTGTATTTATACATTAAGGGTTTTCCATGATTCCATACCAAAATCTATCAACATGACTTCCCTATAATAATACACTAGATGTGGGGCCATCATGAGGGTCCAAAATATTATTTTTGGATGAAGAATAACATTAATAGGGGATGTAGGCACCTAACCTCACTACAAAAGGTTATGCTTTTAACAATTATAGAAATTATCATAAAATGTGTTATTAATCTATGTGATGTTAAATCGCCCAATTTATCAATTCTTAAAAATCACATAAAGAAGGAGCCTTTATCAGTTGTTAAAAAATACGCTGATGTTTTTAAAATTCATGTTCTTCACCTACCCCATTGTCAGAACTTTTCCCCCCTGTAATAAATTTTCCCCGACCCTATATCCCCCCTTATCCCACATGCTCACATCCACCATCCCCTATTTTCAGCACCCAAAAGCCACATTATTATCACATTTACAATGCTCATCCATCTGTTCACCCATGCATGTGCTTGGATTTTGTTCTTTGGACCTCCTTTTGAACTATGACTTCTTTTACCACATCACCAAGCTTCTTTTATTGTATGTTGTATGATATTTATCTTTATATAAATATAAATACACACCATTTTTATATTTATAAAAATTCATTTAATACATTTCTAAAATATATTTGTGTGTGTGTGTGATATATGTATATTTATATTTATTAAAATAAAAGATATATTAACATACCCATTTACATATGTTTGAATATATATATATATATCGTTTTATTAATAAACACACAAATGTATATATAAAAATCATATAAATTTATATAATTGAATATATTCATATACTTTTATAATGAAATTAAATGGTAAGATAATTTTTTAAATACATTTTTTAAATATTTCAATATATTTTAAATTTAGATATAAATACATTATTAAAATTTGTGTAGATATGAAATATATTTTTAAAATATGGCTAGATGTAAAATTAATTTCTAAAATATTGCTAGATATATATGTCATACCTTATATATATATTTATCAATCTATATATTTACAAATATATACTTATATATATTAACATAAAAGTTTTTGTTTTCCTATAATTTTTTTTATAATCTCGTTATAAATATTATTGAAAATATGGTTATATATAATATTTAATGTTAATGTAAATGATTTATTTATAAAATTAAATTTACAAATGATGTATTTACAAAATATTTATACCCTCACACATACACACATATTTACACATTAAATTATACATTTATATTTATCACATACAAACACATATTTACATATATATGTATTTATTGACATATATTAGAATATATATATATGAATATATATTTTTATTGATGCACACATGTTTATAAATAATCATTTTTTGAATAGGTATATTTATATATATATATATTAATTAATTATCATAAGGTAAATAAAAATATATTTTATATTTTAAATAAAATTAATTATAAATATTTATTTCTATGTCAATTATATATTTAAGACTAATTTTTAATATAAACATGTTCTAATGCATATCTGTATAATTGATTTATGAAAAGTAAATATAAGAAAATATGCATCTATTTAATAATAAATAAAACATCATTGTGAAAAATGATAATTTTTTTATCAAAATATCTATAAAAATGTAATACCTAGTAATATATTCAGTTTTAATTGAAATGGATAATAAAACTATCCTAAATGAAGTTGAAATATGATCAAATGTTAAGCAATTATGGTATTCTAACTAAAAATAGTAATTTTGTAACCCTTTTAGACCTTTTTGGACGTCAATAAATTGTTATTGGGCTGCCTCATAGTCTCAAAAGCATATATCTTTTCACTGGAATCGATTTCCTGTGTGGTAGAGCTCAAATAGAGGCATAAATAAAATTTTATGGTATTTTGAAGTTCAAGTCATCTTTTCAACTTATTTTAGATTTCTCATTAAATTTTAAAATTTTTATGTCATCTAATTGATATTAAATAACAATTACTCAATAATTATTAGAATATTATTAATTTTTATATTTATTTTTAATTAATTAATAATCTATTTCTAACTAAATATCTTATATATTAAACTGAAATTCTTATTTATACATATCTAAATAATATATAATAAAATGAATTATATTTATGTCAATATAAATATAAATATATATATTAATATATTATTTTTGATAAAATATATTTTTAGGAAATATACCTCTTATTTGCACTAGTAGTGAAGAACTGATAGGGGTGGGGGCTTCACCCGTTCTTCTTTTTATCACTAATTAAGGCCCCCTATAATCTGTGATTTTTTATTAGTGATGATAATGAGTGGCCTTTATAAGAACTTTTTTTCTAGTGTTGATAAATAGGTACCTTTATTATCATTTCTAGTGCTGATAAAGGCCCCCATTTTTCAATGATTTTTTATGCGGATAAAGGACACTATTTATAAATTATTTTTCTCATGCTGATAAAGGGGGCCTTTATTTGAAGTTTTCACTACCACTAATAAAGGGTAGTGGTTGATAAAACCAAATTTTTAGTAGTCTATATTTCTTTAGTAATAGGATATAAGGTAATATAACTATTAAGTGATGCAGTTGAAATTTGATCTACCTAAAAGGTACTTATTCCTAACTTAATATGGGGTATCCTAGAATAAAACTCAACTACCTAAAGAATAACAAAAAGTTTCTCATATCTCTATCTTCCAGATTTTATCTAACTTGTATCGAATCCAATATTGATGGGACATGTAAGAAAAAATTCATATGATATTCAACCCATTTCTTTAGATTATGAGCTACCACCAGAAAAAGACAAGGGGGGATGATGAAATCCTATGGGAGGTCTTATAAATAGAAAATATTATAGTTAGGTTCAGGTTATATGAATCCCTATAGATCTCAATCCTTGATATTCTTTATAATAAAAATTATATAATACCTCTAAAAAATTGGATTATTTTTAACTACTAGTCAGTATTTAGGGTTTCAAGAGGTTTTAATCACCTCAAGGGCCTTTAATAATAATATAAATTGGTGTTCCTCACTATGATTCATGTTTCTGAACACCCTCAATCTCATAAAACTCCCGGATACTTTTAGTAGTCATAATGATAAATTAAAGTTGTACTAAACTAGATTATTTAGGTGATATTTATCTACTTGCACATTTGGGTATGATGTTAATATTATTAGATAATTTTTTTTGACCATATAAATCAATAAAAAGTCCCTAAAACACTGTCACATTGTTGTGTTCTAAAAGAAAAGAAAATGAATTTTTATGATGTTTTCCTGACTAAAAAATCAATCACTCAGAATCGTGATCTCCATTACCAAATCATGAAAGATACAAACTTTTTATCTTACTCATGGATAATTAATTTTTAATTTTTGAATATTGCTATCAAGTGTATCCAATGAGTTGTTCTGCAAGTGAAGGATATAATGTATTGACAACACCCATTGAATATATTATCTATATCTAAACCCAAAAAACCTAGTATCTCATAGTAGATAGTTACAATATTATATTAACACTATATACAAATAATTCCATCCTAAAAGAATTAATAGTCTTTCAGTCATGCAAGAATAGATACATACTTGAGTCTCATATGAAAATTGAAAACATAAAAATAGAAATTAAAATTTTCTTTGAGGAAAAAATTATTTCCACTATCATATCTCTACATATAAATCCTAATAGTCTTCCTATATTCTAATTTAAAGGAAACATAAGAAAGGTGTAATCTATAATGATTAGTAAGGTTATACATACAAAGGAATATATCCTGAATAAATAAGGCATAATCAAGATGGAAATGTGAATAATTGAAAGGCATTCCATTTATTCAATAAATCGAACATGAATAATTATATGACCTAAATAAATAACGATTAAAATAATTTTATATAAATAGTCCCATAATATTAAAACTTATCTATGGAGATGATAACTAATTGAATAATCTCATGTACATCAATAAATATTCTCATATTAAGGGAATGTATAATTCTAGAAATCATAACCTTACCTTCAAGGTCTCAAGAAAATGAATCTTTCATAAATGGGGAAGGCCTCTACCAAATTCCATAACTATTTTGTATTATGAGAAATACCGATCCATCAAGAGGCAATACGGACCCCCCAATATTTACTATGTCAAATGTAATCACAAAATGAAAGGGGAGAAACATAATCAACGTAAAAATACATATTAAAAAACATGAAAATGAAATTTTAATAATTTATCAAAGAAATAAGCCTAATAATCATAAAGATTCATATTTTAAAACTGTCACACGAATGATAATAATTTATCCAATCAATAAAAAATCATAAACAATCCAGACTACTATGATGAATGGTATCGAAATAGTACATACCATTAACATAGATCAGAAAATACAAGTCATTGACTTAAAAAATTACATAATCTTGAGTTTTATTGAAGAATATATTTTTTCCCATTGAATAAATATTTAGGCCTATATTTTTGGAAAGTAGAAGCCTTGAATCATATGTTACAAAATCAAAAAATAGTGTGTTTATATTTTCAATAAATGTCCATTTTTTCAACCATATATAACTCTTTAAACAAATAATTATTTATTTCCTAAAAAATCTTCATGAATTTCAACATGACATCATCCTTTTCCATACCCATTCTATTAAAACCTTTTAAAAATGCGTAATAAGAAAAAAATCATAGTAAGGGATATAAATGAAAGGAAACTATTACTCTAGTGAAAAAATAAAAACATATATAATGTTATCCTTTATAAAAAATTCCTTTTATTTTATGAATTAAAAATATTTCACATGAGTAAACACATAATTTTATCTTTTAAAATTGTTAAAAAAAATTGTAATAAATTAAAACACATTTTTTTATTAGATCATCATATTCATAAAACCATTTCAATTTTTTTTAATTTCAATAACCATACAAAAGACTTCCAATGACATCATTACCCACTGGAGTGGAGAAATATCTAGAAAAACCTATCATTTATTATATAACAAGCTAATAAAAAACTATCTGTTCCACCCCATGTTTAAGATATAATTGGATTACCTAGTGTTATCTGGGCCACCCATGTTTAATCTCTAAAGGTCTCACATGGTGCTATCCAGGCCACCCCATGTTTAATGTGTAACGGGATATCCCAATGTTATCTGGGAACACTCATTTCTAATGCAAAATTATCAAGTACCATATAATTAATAATTATTAAATTATCCTACTTTTCCATTGTAAATTACATGAAATCTAGTTCAATAATATAAAAAACTATTTTGGAAAAAAAATACCCCATTATTTTAAACCCCATTTCAAATTCCATAATAATTTTTAAAAAAAAATCAATAAAAAATATCCAAACAAGGGAAAATTGGGTTCTTTAAATAAAATATGAAAACATACAAAGGAAGCGTGAAATCAAAATATTATCATAATGTAGGAAAATTCATTATTTCCATGTACGTTATGAATAAAACATCCGAGTTATTTTTTTCAAAATGTTTTGTGTAAAAAAAATAAAAATATTCATACCCATTTAAATTAAGTAAAATGTTATCTAAATTAAAATTTATAAATATTTTATGACCATTAAATCATTTTATAAGCATATTCATGGAAAATCAAGAGTTGGATGGAAAACATTAAAATCAATTTTGTTAAAGAAAAACCGCCTTTTCAATTTGGAAATATTTGAATAATAACACACATGAAAATATAACATAAAAAAAAAATACCAAGTGAATAGAAAAATTAAGGGTATAAAACACCAAAGGTTCTGTATATACACATCATAAAATAGTATAGGTGTATAACATCAAAATATGACACAATGAAAGGAGATTGTGATGAAGTCCCTTACCTTGAGTCTGATTCATAACTTCTTTCTTTATATTACTAAGTAATACACATATGTTAATTATTTACTTTCTCTAGAACCTATTTTATATTTATTATTAATTATATTTCACTTATTAACATGTAATATACAATTACATAAACAATTATGTTTTTGTGGGATATTATAACCATATTCAGTTGAAGTGTCAAACATTACTTTGGTAGGTCGATTGTGGTCAAAGGGTTCATTTTTTATACATATCTAGATTAATAATCCATAAATATTTATCATATTTTTACATCAATTAGTATTCTAAGACCAATCATATTATATGGTTAGGATAAATGAACTAATGTTACTGTAATGGAGATGGTAGGTCATACATACGCATTAAGAACAATTACATTTTTTAAATTATCATTATGGAAAGATGTTTTGTAATATTTTAGCATTAAATAGTTATTATTATATCATAAATATCATATCAATTAATTATATATACTTATATATTTCATTCTTTTGATGTGGTGATAAGAAAATAAGAATCACTTCGCTTCGAGGTGGTGGTAGTCCACACGTCTAGGAACGATGTTATCACCTTTTTAGTGTGTGAAATGTTAAGAAGAAAATGATATATTACTATTAATGAAATAAAATTAGATCATGAATACCATAATTATTTCATTTATATCGTCTATATTTATTATAGTTACACTTATTACCTTCCATGTAACACATTGCCGGAAAACGCTTCACATCACTTTATGAGGCTGTAGTTTTCCATACACACAAGCAATATTATCATATCCCCTAATGTAAAAAGGTTTTATATTATATAATGACCCAATAAATATAATTAGTTTATAAATATATTAAATATATTACATAAATACTATGTTTATCATTGTTACCAACCATGATTGGCGATATTGGGAAAAAATGACATCGTTTCGCGAGGTAGTAGTCCATTGTAAACATGAATGGTAATTTTGTAAACCATTTTAAAAGTGTGACTGTTTATAGTTCATGAATTTAGTAGAAGTGATTGGAAAAATAAATAAAACCAAAACTCTTTTTGGTGAACGTTGCCTATACATTGGGTAACTCCATTTGGTTTTACAAAACAACTTCCTTGATTGGATTTGTGCACAAAGTAAGGACTATAAGATTATAATAATAAAATTTAAAATTGAATTGTGTAGGTATGTTCTAATGAAATGGTCACAAGATGTGTAAAGAGTGGATCAGATGAGGATGACTTTTATACGTTGGGAGAGTGGGAAACTTATAAATTTTGGAATGAATGAATTACACCAATGTTTTTTCCTTTTTCTGTGGGAAAAAATAATTTTAAGAGTTATTAATGGAAAGTGTAAGGTCTAAATATGGACAAAAAATGTGGGCCGTACAAGGTTATTCGACATTTGACCCCTTAATATTAATGATTAACCACTATGTAAACTCGTTTTTTATCTTAATTCTTATTAATAATTATAACTTTTTATCACTAATAATTTTTGAAAAAAATTAAATTAGTATCATTAGAGATTATAAATTATTAATATTTTATATATAAAATCTAATTTTTCAAATTAAACTCATAGAAATTTTAAATTTTAATTTAATTTCAATCATGTAGACACAATGAGAGAACATGTTTTTAAGAAGTGTATTTTTTATAGAAAAAAATGATTCTATATTAAATGTATGACTAATAATAAGAATTTTATGAGAAGAAAATAATATTTAATGATATATAGTCTATATATTTCATTTAAATAATTCCCCATTAGGGATAATTTTAATGAAAAAAATGGATAAAAATTGTGCATTTTAAAAAAGTTTTAAAAAAACATTTTCCTTTAAACCCAAAAAAACATATATTAAAAATAATTATAATGTTGATTAAAATAGTAATTAATTGGATTAAATACAATTAAATAATACTTAGGTTACCTTAATACATATTCAAAACTTGTTTCAAAATTTAAATTACCGAATTTATTAAAAGAAATGTCTTTTTTAGAAGATCAGTATTTTTAACTATTCAATGAAAAATGAACAGTTGATTGAATATCTAAAACATTTACCCATAGTGAATTATGACAGGCTGATTTCAAAAATAATATTCATTTTATCAAATTCAAATTCCAAAATTTTTAAATTTAGATTATAATTATATCATTTTATAAATGGTGTTTAAACAAAACCAATTTTCTTTTTTAATTAAAAATAACATAATATTTTCATAAAATAATATAACTATATAATTAATATTAATAAACATGAAAATTATATATTCTATAATTACCTATGTTTTTATAGCCTTAACCTCATTTATAAATTTTTTCCTCATAATTTTATTCAATTATTAAACATGTGATGAAATCATTCCTTCATAGAATTTTCAGATTCCTCAATTTCCACATAAACCATATTGTTTTCTAAAAAAATTAATCCATTAAATCCAATTTTTTTAGAAAAACTTACTCCCTATGGTCAAGTATATGAACTACAATTTCCTCCCAAGAAGGATTCGTTTCTAACTCAACTATTTTAGGTCCTAGAACTAGAGACGGTCTAGGAACATTTTTCCATAACATTGATACATGGAATAAGTATTTTACACGAGATAAAATGAGAGGTAAGACAACATTTTAAGAAAGTGATTGAACTCTATACATGATTTCATATTTTTTTAATGAACAGTTACTCAACTTCACCATCTTACAAAAATACATTACACTTTTCCCTTGATAAACTATGAGAAAACATGTTCACTTACCTTGAGGGAAATATAATTCCACTGGTTATCAGTACAATGTTTTTTCCTTCTATGAGTTGTCCACATGAATCGCTAAATGAACTAAACATTCTCTACCTTTTCATCTACCAAATATGGTACCATTAACTTCCTTTCTTACACATCATCCAATAATTATGGTGTCTGACACCACTTTATGTAGAATTCCCTAATTTAATATGTATACTAGAATGAAAACTGTTACAATTAGAAAAATAAACCAAAGAAATATTTCAATCCCAAATTATATTGTAATACATTAACAAAGAAATAAATATATCTTTCATGGATTTAATCTTCTACTCAGACATTCCATCATATTGATGAAGAAAAGGTGTACTAAAATTAAATTCTGTACCAAATGACTTCCAAAGTATTCCAAAAAAACTAGATGTGAACTTGGTATTACAGTCTAATACAATAGAGATATGCACTTAATCTCACCATACTATCTTCTTTATAAATAGTCTAGAAACATGATTTAAAGATATCATATCCCAAAAGGGAATTAAATATGAATATTTAGTTAATCAATCAATAATTACCCAAATTATATTATTACCTTGGGATATATTTAGAAATACTACTATGAAATCCATTAAAATATTTTCCCATTTCCACTCAGGACCTACAAATGGTTAAAGAATATCCTTCATTAACTACCATTATGCTCTAACTTGATGAATAGTAAATCACTTCACCATGAAATTAACAATATTTATTTCATGCGATCCCATCAGTAATAAACCTGAATGTATTTTTTCATCTTATTGTTACCTGGAAGAATGGGAAACAATTATATTTGTGTTCTAGTCAATAACCCATTCTTCAATTGGGAATGACAAGGTGCATATAATATTTTTAAAAATCATAACACACCTTATTCTTCTATATAATAATTAAGAAACATAACCTTCTTATTGGAACCTCCTTTTTCTCCAAATATTGAACCTCCTTTTAATCTCTCTGAATTATTTATGACAAAGGAAACTATTGGAAAACCTAAAAAAAGTGGATTCCCATGAATCAATAACTTTTAAGAAAAAATTTATCAAATCATTAAACAAAGGGTAATGTTACAAACACAATATGGTTAATGTAGCAATATTTATTTGATTCAAATCATAAACCAAATAGTTTTTTCCATGATGGTAATGAATCATGAAATAAGAATCCTTTATTAGTTTAATCTATCTTCTTTGTCTCATGATCAATTATTTTTTAGTGAATATATACTTCAAACTTTTGTGTTTAATATACATTTTACACTTTACTCTATAAAACTTCTACCTCCAAAATTTAAATTTAAAATAAAAAGGTGATAATTCAAAGCATGTGTAGGTTAATTTACCAGATGTGGTTTTAATTGATGCAAAGCATAATTAATTACCTAACCATTATGAATTAGGATACACCCATGTAATTTCCATGAAGCATCACTATAGAGAATAAATTATCAATTTCAATAAGGTAGGTCCAAAACTATATATTTCTCCAATATTCGATTTAGTTTATGAAAATAATCATCAAATTCCTTTTTCCTGATGAACATAATTTATTTTGGAGTTAACTTAGTCAGTGGGACAGAAAAACCAAAAATATTTTCAATAAACCAACTATAGTATCCTGCTAATCCAATAGAACAATGAATACCTATGATATTTTTTTGTACATTTTTAATATTAAACAAATATTTGTTAGAGTGTTCAATAATTATGCATTATTGAGGAATAATATGTCCAAGGAATGATTTTTTTTCATCTTAGGTTAATACTGGTTAAATTTCCAACATGATTTCTTTTCTTTTAATGTTTAGAAAACAATCCTTATACACCTTTCATGTTCTTATAGAATTATATAATATAACAAAATGAAATTAAAAATCATATCCAAAAACATGTATAAGAACTCATAAACAATTATATTTATATGGTTCATAAATACAAAAGGGTCATTAAGTAACCCAAAATGAATAACCACAAATCCATAGTGACCATTTAATGTTTGAAAAATAGTCTTCCGAATTCATTCTTACATAAATTTCAACAGATGGTACCCAGAACATAGGTTAACAAGAATATATAATATGTTTAACAAGGAGCTAATAAAATAAATCATCAATATGGTGAAAATGACACATTTTCTTAATAGTGACGTTTCTCAATTATATATAATAAAATAAAGTTATCATTGGACTATCTCTCTTTTTAACATACATAAATGGATCACTCCATTGTGAAATTCAGGGTTAGGTGGAACATTTTTCTAATAACACCAAAAATCTATTTTCCAATTCAAAAATATCCACTTGATCCATTCAATTACCGGGTTTAGAAATATTATTAACATAAATTAATAATTCAATAGTAAACTCAACCTCCCAATCTAGACTAAAACTTGTAAAATCATCCTGAAAACGCCTAGGTATTAATTTACTACTATAAAATCACTAATTTGAACAATTTATTTATTTTCAACAACATAATAAATGTAACATTAATTTTCATATATAATAAATTTATCAGATTCTGGGAAAGTTATCAAATTCATGAAAGCATTAAACACAACATTATTAGAAAATTAATCTATCATATCAAGATAAACTGAGAAACAATCCATACCAAGAGTCATATAAAACTGTCATATGACCTCCTTAATAAGAGTTTTATGATCTAACATCCTTTTAACAACAACATGAAGATTTTTAAAATTCTTTTATACTTTAATATCTCCACCTATTGTTTTCATTAAAAGGAATATATTAATTTCATTAAGCAATATTCCCAATTTACATTTAATTTTCTCATAAATGAAAGAATGAGATGTTACACAGTCAAACTAGGTATTGTAATAATTTCAATAAAAAAGTAAAAAAAAATCATCACCACTTCATCTGATGGCCCAACATCAACTGTAGTAATAGAAAGTGACTTTTCTATAACTTTCTGTTTCTGATCCTGATGTTTTCCATCCCACAAAATCTATATCATACATGAATTTTCATAATGACCCAAATCATTGAAACTAAAACAATTATGTGTTGGATAGATATTTTTTAACCTCTTATTTGGATGATCAATACAAATTTATTTAATTTCATGAACCCTTTGACCAAACTGACTACTCTAGAAACACATCCTAGATTATGTTAACCATTCATTTAAATGATCTTTATTATAGTTGGTACATTTTATGGGCATACCTTTTGATTTTTTATCCCATTATTTCCCTATTTCCTACCATCAAGACCTTTTCTTACTGGTTTCATCTCAATGAATTTATGTGTTAGTAAACCCCATATCAACATTCTCATCACATCAAACAAATTTATTGTATCTTTTATATTATAATGCATCTAATACTCTTTGTAAACGGGGTATCAACCATGAGAAGAGCCTATTTATATTTATATTAGTGTAATGAAAAAAGTCTAGAGCATACCTATCCAATAATGTAATTTTGACCTCATATTCCACTACATAATATTTATCTTTCTACCTAATTTCTAGGAATTGTTTTTCCATCAAGAGTCAAACCACTTTTTGGAAATATTTCTCAATAAAAATATCCTTGATGGTTTCCCATTTCTTATAACCAAGATAATATTTTCCTTAGAATTCTTAACAAAATACCAATATCGATCTGGTTATCATTCAAAATGATAAACAACAATGGTTAATTTTTTACATTTGAGAATCCCATGACATCAAATATCAAATGCATATCATTGATCCATACTTCAACAACCATAGGGTTAGAGTATCCATTAAATTATCTGTGATGTTCCCTAATTAAATTATGCCCAAAATTTATATCCCTATATGGTATATTGGGATTCTTTATATAAATGATACCACCACTATTTATCTCTTATGCCAACCAATCCATCACTACAGAAATCCATTCTACACTGATTCCAACCATTATAGGATACTGTTTTGTATACATATTCACCTCTAAGTCTCCTCGAAATATATATTCCCTGTTTTATCTATAGAAAACCATTCCAAATAGAAAATATTTTGTTATAGCAACATGGTAATCATTAAATTCTCTATCCTTTTAACTTTACCCTCATTTAAAATATTTCAATGAAATTTTATTGAAATTATAGTAACCTATAAAGTTATCTAAACCATAATTTGATACAATACATAAGGACTCATCATTAAATGTTACATAATTTTCCATTTTCGTCATGAATTTAATTTATTTCACTTTAAGTGTGTTTTTATATTTAGGGTTTTAGATAATAAGGCCATAACACATACATTACAAAATAAGAAAATAAAATTTGTACACTGCTAATCAGTATCCATTTTTCTACTGTATGAAACTCGTTAAACAAAATATTATTTTATTAATGAAAAGTCTTCATGACTGTCAACATAAATTCTTTTTTCCCTTACCCATCCTATGAAAAAAATTTAAAAACATTGGATGAGAACAAAAATATCGATAAGGTATGTAAAATAAAGTAATATATAATTCTAATTAAATCTTGAAAACTTATATAAAATCTACCATTATATTTAATGTTCCTTAAAAAAATAAAAAAAATTAATTTCACATGATTACACATGAAAATTTTAATTATAGAATATTATTAAAAACCAGTGAATATAATTAAAACCCCATTTGGAGAGTGATATAATCCTATTCATAAAATTATTTAAAATGAATTTTAATTTGAATAACCACATGACTGACTTAAAAAAGTATCATTATGTAATGAATTGGAGTATTAAGTTGGTGTACCCATAATTTATTATATAATTGTCTCAATGGGAACTCATTGGTCCACCACATGTTTAAACTGTAACATGCATACCTGGTGCTATCCGGGACACCCCATGTTTATATTGTATTTTCCTCACCATCATTATACGATCCAACCCATTTTTATGTTGTAACTGGCCCTCCCATCACTATTTGGGTGAACCCATTTCTGATGTATGATTTTGAAGTACCATATAATGAATAAAACGTTCTTATCTTGCACTCTTCCACTATATAACTATTTAAAAACTCATTTAAACATGTAAACAAATCACTTTTGGATATCAAAATACGCAGTTTTTTTTAAAAACCATTTTCAATATCGTATTACACTTTTCATTTGGAATTTTTTTAATATTAAAATAAAAAAGGGGGGAAAGTATTTTTTGTTAATAAAATATGAAAAATTTAAATGGAATCTACAAATAAAACAATGGTCACAGTGGTGGAAAATTAATTTTTTCATGTAAGTTGATAATATAACAATCCTTTTATCATTCAGTAATATATTACATGTAAAACGCCATAAAATATTCATTTTGAAACCATATAAATAAATTAAAAAGGTACAAAAATTATAATTTATAATTATTTTATTTTCATAAAAATATTTTGAAAATTTAAATATAGAAAAGGAATAGTTTGAAGGTTGACATTAAATGATAATTATTTTAAGGAAAAACCCACATATCAATTTTAAATATTTGAAGAATAAGTCCCATGAAAGGAAAAAATGTAACAAGACATAAAATAAAATTATATTAATGAAATTAATGATATAATATTTTAAAGGGGATAAATATACATCTTTTGAAAAAGTGTATGTGTATTACATAAAATTATGCCTCAATAAAAGGAGATTGTGATAAAGTCCCTTATATTGAGAATGATTCATCACATGTGTATTGATCATCATAATAGTAAACTTCTGTTAATTATTTACTTTATTTGATAACATTTTTCATTTTTATTACTATTTTTTTACAAGTTATATACAATTATATTATCAATTATGTTTATGTTTGTTGTTTGGACCATATTCGGTTTAGGTGTTGAAAAGGACTTTTGTATGTCAACTATGGTAAAAGGGTCAATATTTAAAATTATCCAGAAGAAAAATAATAAAATAATTGTTATATTTATAAATTAATTATTATTTTAAAACTAATAATCCAAAATGATTTATAAAAATGTGCTAATGTTATGATCATGGAGAGGTTCAGTTGAACCCACTCATGGGTAATGTTTCTATTTTTTCAATGATCTTCATAAAAGAAAGGAATAAAATATTTTATTTTAAATAAATGATAATTGTATCATAAATAAATTATTATTTAACTATATATACTTATATATATATATCATTTGATGTAGTAATGAAAAAAATAAGAATCACATCACTTCAAGGAGGTGGTAGTCCACACATCAACAAACAAAGTTATAAATTTATTTGTGTGTGAAATTATAATAAGAAAATTTTATATTAAATATTATGAAATATAATCATCTCATTAATTTTATAATTAGAAAATTTTATAATATATATTCATTATAGTTTCCCTTATATCATTCCATGTGACACGTTAGTGAAAAACGCTTCACATCACTTCGTGAGGGGGTCTTGCATCATAAACATGAGCGACTTTAGTATATCCCCTATGATATGAAATATAAAAAGGCATTATATGATATAATTACTATTTAGGTTTATTTATGTTATTAATATCACATATATATAATATAAACTTTATTTCCATCATTATGTCCAACTATTAAAGGTGGTAATGGAAAAATGATTGACATTATTATGTGAGGTGGTAGTCCCCCATACACATGAATAATGATGTTTTAACCCATTCAATTGATGTGTTTTTTAGGTATTAAATACATAACAAAAAATCTCAATATAACGTGGATAATTAGGATCTTATAAAAACATGGTATAAGAATAATTTAAGGGGGTGTAGAAATAAATAAAACCAAAACACATGTCGATGAAAGTTACCTCTAATTAGGGTAACACGTATTTGTTTGCACCAATGGACTTCACTGGTTGGATTTATGCCAAAATAAACACTTATAATATAAGATGATTAAAGTAGAAAATTTATTTAGGTAGGTATTTTCTATGCCTAATGACTTTTAGAGGTTTTAAGAGAGGAGGAGAGGGGGAGTCCTCTTATAAGTGGTGTGAGTGGTAAACATGTAAATTTTTGAAAGAGTGAATTCCACCCATGTCTTTTACATTAATAGGGGCCCTGATAATTAACATAAATCGACCCTAGAAGGTATTATAATAAAATATTAACACCATATGTGTGTCGTAAAATTTTATAATTTATTTTATCCATAATATTAATGATTAACCACTAAGTAAATTCATTTTAGCTTAATGCCTATAATTTATTTTACTTGTTTTCAGTAATATCATCGGTAAAAAATAATGTTGTAATTAATATAATTTATAATTCATGATGATTTAAAATATTTAATCCATTTCTAAAAATTAAATTAATATAAGTGTAAAATTATAATTTAATATTAATTTTATAGACGCGAGGAGTCAATGAGTTTGTATGAAGAGTATTTTTTCTAGAAAAAGATGATACTATTTTAAATTTATAACTCTTAATAATCATTGTATGAAAATAAATTAATATTTAATTGTCTATAGTATATATGTTTCATTTATAATATTTCCCATTAGGGACTATATTAATTAATTAAAAATCATAAACATTGTTCAATTAAAAATAATTTTCAGAAAACTAGTCTATAAATCCAAAAAAGCCATGTATTAAAACCCAATGAAATGTTGATACAAAAGTAAATATGTATAATAAATAAAAATAGGTAATTCATATATTACTTGAAAACATTTTCAAAAAAAATTTACTATCGAATTAAATTATTTATTAAATTTAATTCCTTTTTTACATAAACTTTTATCTTTCAATATTCTCTGAAAAATCAATATTTTCCAAAAAATCACAAAATTTCCCCAGTCTAAATTTTAATATTAAAAATTAAAAGAATTCTATGAAATTTATAAAATTAAAATTCTAAAATTTAGATATTATGTTTTTTTGTAAAACCATATATGAATAGTGTTTAACTAAAATAATTTCTTTTTTTATTTAAAAATTACATAATATGTTTATAACTAATATAAATATCTAATTTATCTTAATAATTATGAGAATTATTTGTTTTATCATTACCTGGGTTGTTAGATTATCCATACATAGAAATTACTAGTATGGTTTATTTATAAAATACTCCCAATAGATAATGTGGTGAAATGATTGTTGTTTAATTTAATGAATAGAAATACGATAAAAAGATTCATTTAAAACATTCTTAAAGAGAATATAATGTTCACCTTGAAAGTCATATTTTAGAACAAAAATTCCAAAATTTTGGGGTAAAATTTCATATAAAAATAAAATTTATCAATTTTAAGTATATATTCAAATACAATTCCGGCCATAATGGTGGGTAATTATGTAAATTCCATTTATGTTAATAGGCATTATTTTCCCACTCATGTAAAAAAGTCAAAAGTATCTCATTCATAAAATGGAAATAATATTCCTTTAAAACTATTTTTTATAAAAGTTATTAAATGTATAAAAATGTCTACACTACAAAAATTTATAATGATAATAACATTTTTTTAAAATATTTTTACAAAACATAGATATGGAAGATAAAGGATATTCTATCTAATGAAGAAATAAATTCATCTTTTCATATATATTTTTATATCAATCTGTTAAGTAAAAAAGATAAAATTGAACTATTACCTGAAAAAGTCATCAATATCCAAAGTGAAATAAAAAAATTTGGTTTAATATAAAATTACCCAATATTTATCCCAAGGTAGACTTAAACATAAGAAATCTCAAATAATGGTGAGATTATGATATAAGCACTCACCTATTTTGTAACTTTTGAACAATACCCCAATAAAATAAATATAATAAAATGAGAAATTAAATAAAATTAAGATAAAGATATTCCTGATATAACAAATCAAAGTTCTATTATTTAAAACACACAAATGTAATAAATTAGTAATATAGTATATGTCTCATGAAAGTGAAATTGAGATGAGAAACCCTTACCTGAGGTATAATTTCCTTCATATGTGTTCAAAAAATATTTAAATAAATATATATTTACTATAAATATATTAAAAAACAATTATCATATATATCACACCATATATGATTTTATTATAAATTTTTATCAACCTTTTATTAATTTATTTTTAAAAATACTATTCTGGGTGATAAGAAAATCATTTTTCGCATATATTTTTGATTGATTATTATGGTCTAAATACATTCATCATGGATCTATATTGTTAAAAATAATTACCATTATATAAATATCATAAATATTCCCTCTATATGTATTTATATTTGTTCATAAATGTTAGAGGTAGAAAAATGAGTTACACATTTCATGGAGACGGTTGGTCGTACGTACGGATGAACACAATTTTCATTATTTAGAGTTAAATAAAGAAAGGTAGTTTATAATTAAAATTTATAGAATAATTATAATATCATATATATCATAAATATTCATTAAATCTATCCTTATTACCATCCATGTCTATATATAATGAAAAAAATCACATCGCAACGTGGAGGTGGTAGTCCACACACATGCACGAGCGACACTGTTGTTTTCCAATTAATTTGGAAGTAAGATGATATATGTGATTTTATAAATTTATAAGTGTATTTAATACATAAGT
Organism: Viscum album; assembly: GCA_963277665.1. Classification (NCBI taxonomy): domain Eukaryota; kingdom Viridiplantae; phylum Streptophyta; class Magnoliopsida; order Santalales; family Viscaceae; genus Viscum; species Viscum album. Next base: position 326,763,175 of record OY728127.1, read on the forward strand.
ATCATATATATAAATTAAATAAATCATTATATCAATTCTTGATAGGTGGTTGTGGAAAAAGATTTACACCTGTTCGTAAGGCCGTAGACCGCCGTACACACGATCAGTGGATTTGTTTCCAATTTAGTGAAATATGAGATTAATATTGGTCATTATATTAACATTATAACATATAATTATATTTTATATATATTTTTTATTATTTTATCATATTTCAGGGAGATTTTATTAATTTAAGGGAAAATTTAAAATAAAAACACTTAGTTAACTATAATGCCTCTTCTTCAGAAAACCTATTTAGGTTTATATATAAAGACTTCCTAAATTTGTTTGAAGATTAAAAAAAGGAATATAATTGGTTGGGGTTTAATTAATGATGTTAATTTGGTAGTTATTTCATAATACAATTGTATTTGGATGTGTTAAGAGGAGAGGAGAGGTGGTTCGGTTATATAACAGGGGTAGAGGGAAACCATTGAATGTTTTAACAGAATAAATTATACCAATGTTTTTTTCATTTCACAAGGATCCAAAATATATCATCATAGGAAATAAACTTATATAAGGTGTATATATTTTAATGTAATAAATAATATATAAGTGTTAATCTCCTTTGAGCATTCATCTTCGTAGTTTAACCCTTTGTTGCAACCGTTTTAACTTTAACAACAATAATTATTTTTTTCAATTATTATTATTATATATGAAAAAAGTAATTTAACAAAATTATATTATATTATTTATTCTTATTACAAATATGTAATCAATTTTACTAAATTCAATTCATATAATTTTCAGAATTTAATTTTATGTTATACCCAGAGATGCAATGAAAAAAGGGTTTCTAAAGGAAAAGTGTTCATAATTATAAAAAGTATTTATATTTGAATTAAAAATATAATTGATTCCGAAGAATTAAAATGGATTATTAATATTTAATTAAACTAATTTTATTTTTAATACTATTTTTTAAATAATGTATCTTTTAAATTCTTTAAACAAAAAAGGAGTTTTCAATAAAAATCTGTTTATTTACAATTTATTGAAAAATTAATCCTTTATATTATTATTATATATTACATCTAATATAATTATATTAATATATATTCAGAAAATTATTTCAAATTTTTCAAAAAAAATTATATTTGGTAATAATTTAATTTTTATATAATCTAAAAAAATAAGATAAAACTGGTTTTTTGAAAAAACACAGTTTTTCAAAAAAACATTATTCCTTTGAATTATTATTATTTTATTTATAATGAATTGAAAAACAATAAATATATTTATAAACATGAAAAAAATATAATTTTTTTAATTTATTTAGTCCTATTTATAACAACTAATTTAACAGCTCGGTTATAACGGTATACTATTGTACTGTTATTTTAGACTAAATGTTGTGTGTATTGTAAGCTATAAATTAAATTAAATATAAAAATATATTACAAAATTTATAATTGGTTTACACTATGAATATTATTAGGTTATATTCTCTCAAACTCAATATGTTGGTATAGGGGGATTTTTAAGGATGAATAAACCTTGTTTGACAAGCCCATAAACGCCAGTAACTCTCTTCACTCTTTCCGAGTTGCTAAGAAAATATATGTCCACTCTATTGGGAGTGTTCCCTATCATCATTATGGTAAATATTTTATTTAAAATTTGTCTGTTAATTATATTGTTTCAATCATGGTCAAGATCTATACTATAAAAATCCATGTACTTAGAAGGGGTTGGAGGGGGAAGAAGGAAAATTACCGGAGACATTATCAAGAATTCTTTTTAGATATTGATCACGAAATGTCGATTGGTTCAAGAATTATCAAGTAGGGAAATTAAAAATGTATTCTCCCCTTCGATGAAAATAATTAACATTTTACATTATTCTTCTCCTTGATAAATTTCATCAAAATCTACTCCCTTAACAATTAGGAGGATGAAACGATAAATGAATCAGGTGTGGAAACATTTCCACTAGGGGACCAATAATGATAGGTTAATCCACTTTGATGTTTTCACACATGATAATAATGTTATGTTATGGTACCTAGGATTCCATCTATTATACCCCTCTACAAAACCTATAAAAACATTTACAATGGTAAAGGTATGAGCAATCCTTCTAGAATGCTTGAAGTTACTGAGAAACTCATTTCAGATGCATGGATTTCTACCATACATGTTGATATTGAGGTCTATCATAATATTAATTTTCATCTCATATAGAGAAACCATCCTAATTAATATTATATTCAATTATACCCCATCACACCTCTCAATGTGTTTCATCAACTAAATTCCCTTGTCATATTAGCAAGAAAAGAGGTTGGGTTCTTTTATAACCCAAACATGGATATAGTATTCTATGTGTCTCCCCCTCTTGGAGATCAATGTGACTTAACACTTATAGACCATTGATACTCTACTTCATGGGATATAAAACCATATATTACATAGAAATGTGAGGAAGTCTCCCAAAATTGGCTGATTAGTTCCCATACTTCTCACGTAGAGGGAAATGAACCATAAGGGATTTTAATACATTTAAAATAAAATTGTACCTAGAATGCATGGACCACAGCCCTATTTCTCATTTTTTGAAAACCGATTTCCAAATCCAATAATCTTACATGACACCCAATGTATCACCTCAATCACTATGATTCATAGTGTGGCTAAATGATGGGGGTCCTAGAGAAGTTGGAGGAAACCTAGATTAATTTATGTATTGAGTCATAGGAAGAACCTAATTTCGATAGATATAATAATATAGAACCTTGGTAAATTGTTTCATGGGAGTATCTCCATCTATAGTTGCACGTTCTAGAGTCTGAGCATCAATGTCTAGTATAAGTGAAAATATTTTAATAATAACTATGCAATTTAATTCATTTACCAGCTGATATACTTTATATTGTCCCTTTAAATTTTAATCACATAGGATATGTTGTTAGGAATGTGTATGGAAAATGTCTTTGATGAGTTCATCTAAAAATGGAATCCCTAAATTTTTTTAGTGGATTATGAGTTTTTTATAATGAATAACATTTAGAGGAGGGAATTTAATGGAATAATAAAACTATCACCTTCCACCTCCCCCGAATTAATTGTCCATGTGAAGAGAAGTAATAACTACCACGAAACAATGTAATGTCCGTCAAATTTTTTTCATGGAATCCTCATAGAACAAAACCCATAAATTATGGGATCATGTTGAGAATTATGGAAAGGGATCTCATTTGGTAAATATGGTAATGAACTCTATAGATTTAAACTACATGATATTTTATTTTATGAATGAACAGGTCTTTAGATTCCTTATATATTTGGTAAAAATGAAATTTTCGTGGTTTATAAAATTAAGAATCAATTGTTAGATGAGATTAGGAACCATCCAATGTATTTAACATAAAGAGAGTCATTGGACAAACCATCTAGGATTGATACATTTTCAATTATTTGATTTAGAAGATGATATATCATGTAAAATTTAAATTTGGAAATACTTTGGGAAATTTCATAAGTGTTTCTACTATTGTAGAATATATCTAAGAAAATATCAAGGATTTCGAATAGGTTTTGAGTAAGTATTTAGAAAAGTTTGATAATTAGCAAGCCAAAAAGTCAAATCCTTATAAATATGGGATAATATGTACATGAGTGAATTATTTAGAACACTCTCCAGCCCAGTAAACTATTTTAGTGACACCATCATCTTCATAGAGAATTTAATATTGAAGAAACATTTACTAATTTTGAAAGGGTAATATGAAGGGCCTTTTAGTGACAAATCAATTCCAAACTTCTATGGATTCCATTCCTCAACATTAGGAATAAGTTACATGGATCATCAAGTGTTATAAAATTTGAATAATTATAAACAATAGTTAAAATCTATAAATATAATGATGTTTCTATATCTCTCTGCTAAAACTATGGTTGAATCATTCATTTATGATTCTCATATATCCCTTCATTGAAACTCTCGATGTAGGGGTAGTCAATCCTTAGGAAATAATTTTCCTAAAATTTATTTTTATGCTATTGAGATAAGAAGGAATGAATTTATTCTGTATTAAAATTGAAATTATTTTATGTCAAAGACCTATAATATATCTTATATCTCTACTAGTATGGTTAATTAAAATTTTAATTCATCAGCATCCAACTATTGGTAGAATTTGGTGGATGTTGGCCAAAAACCTTTCCCTTGTCAAATGAGTCTTACACACTTCCGATCAAAGAATTACCCCTTAGAAAAAAATATGTAACTTTGGAATGGAAGTATGATGTTCTAAAAAATGTTCCCAATATCCCATATGAGAAATGAGTTCATGATTTATTCTAATATAAATTCATGATGCCTTAATTGAGGGATTAAATATTCCCCTATAGTTAGATAATAACATGGATACTTTTGAAGCATATCTTGCAAAATAAGTTGAGAATAGAGAATGTCATAGAATAATTTTGGTTTCCTAAAGAGTATGTATGAATAGTCATACATGGACATATACATACCCTATATTTCTCATGAAAGATCAATGATTTCAATTTGTGTGAATTCCTTGAGGATAATAGATATAGGGAGAATATTATTTGAACTCGGATTCTCCACTATCAAGGATATACAGAGGCTTCTCATGACCCATTTAACATAAAATCTCAATGATATGGTATGAGTGATAAAAAGACCATCGTTAAGAGCTAGTTTAAGACCCCACTCATTTATATGGTCTGTAATATTGAACCAAGTTAATCCGATAAGACATAGCTTCAAATTCCTAATTAAAATCGAACTAATTTCTTAAAGTCATCCTATTATGGTTTAGGAAGGGTTCTACTTGTAGATTATTTCCAATTTGAATCATGTGAGAATCATTATACAAAATATGGGTACTTAAAAATGAGTGGAATTTTTCCCTAGGTCAAAGTATATGAACACATCAATGACCCTGATAATCTGAAAAAATCATCAGTTAATCCTTGGATAAAATAAAGTGTAGTTTTCAAGTATATATTAACTATTTTTAGCGATTAATTAAGATCAAGGAAGACCCATCCTTATTCTATAAATAAAGGAATAATCTATGATCCCCTACTTCTCTTATTGTAGATAGGAAATTATAAATCCATAGGAATGATCTTGGAGTTTGTGTTGAAGAGTTCCCCCATTTCCCCCCAACCAACAACAAATTTATACATATCTAAGGGAAATATTGAATAATTGTTGTTCAACTAGGCCATGATGTTTCAACATTTTGGGTGGACCATGTAGGAAAAATTTTAAAGTATAGGGAAACATGATATCTATCAACATGGTTACATCATAGTTGAAAATTTAAGAACCTAACTCCAAAAGTACTATTCCGATAAGGGAAGATGATACAAAATAACAACCTATTATTATATAGGATTTCAATTCCCCCTCCAACAATTACACTTCCGGTGAAGAGGAGTTGGTTTAACACCCTCTTACATCAGAAGAGTGAGTTTCCATCACTTTTGATGATATGATAAAAGTGAAACATGAAATTGAGGAATACCTAAACTTATAATTTACTACCAATTTAATTCTTCTATACGAATTAAATTATTACATTTCATTCTTGAGAAAACATAATGTGGTGTTTTCTTGAAATTTTAAGGAGAATCTAGGGATTGATCAGCTGGTCATCATCCATTATCTCGGGCATCGCTTTGGATACCATAGATATGTGAATATCCACCACTTAAACACTGGTATTTTCAAAGATCAATTTTACAAGATGATTAAGTACAACTTCATTTGGGTGGTCTATTATACCATGTGGTTGATTATAATTTTCCTAGTTAGAAAGAAGATCAAGAAGATATAGTTTGTCTCAACTTCTAGGATCCCAAAAACCACGTATCAAAGGATCTAATCCCCATTCTAATCATAGATTATCAATCAATGAGACATTTCACTCTCAATAGTCAAAAATTTATTAAGTAGTCGCCTTTTTTGGAAAACATGAATAGTAATATAAATAATTATTTTCGCCAATATAAAGGGTTATTTAGTTAAATAAATTATTAATATAAAATGTTAATAACTTTTAAATGTAAAAAAACACTTACCTAAATATTATTGTATGATTTTATCTTCACAATAATCATCTAAATGTTGAATTTATGACTTTTTGGAGGCTCTTGGATATTATTATGAACTCTATAATATTTTATTTAATGAAAAGTAAAACACTCCACACACTTGTTTTTAATAAGTATAATGTTTTTAATATGTGATTAATCAACAGATATGTTTGAATATTAACATTTTTTTTGAAATTTAATATCCTTATCATTATCATGATAATTTGAATTTAATTTTTTTGGGAAAAATTATTGAAATAAATGGTTCCACAACACTGATACGAGTATTATTTAATTAACGGAAAAATCAAATAAATGACATTCCAAATACTAAAAGTAACATAATTTTATATATATAAATAAATACAAGATCTCAATAGATGAAAATGTTATTTTTAGGGTATAATAAAAAAAATTATTTCCAATTTTACATGTTTTATTGATTTTTTGAACATTAAATTAATGAATTGTATGAATATTTAAAATAATGATATATTAGGGAATTGATATTTTATTAAATTATATAAAAATTATAAAAAAAATATGTAATAAAAAAATGAATATAATATGGTCTAAAATAGAACCCTTAATGAATTTATAGTATATTTAGAAGTATTTTTCTCTATAGTAGTCTTGCAATTTTTTATTCTTTAAAGTAGCTTCAAAAGTTCCCCTTATCTCAATTATAAAATGAACCGTCTAACCTCAATTTGTTTCACCACCTTCAAAATTATATCTTAACCATACTCTTAAAAATCCTCTTATCTAATTATCTGGATACATTTTATAGGTACTACTAATCTAAAAAGACCAACCCTAGATCCCTTTAGAGGATATCTACAAGAGTGAGTCCTATGAAGAGGTAATCTATACAACTGATCAATTTATTTTTATACTCTTCTTTACCTACTATAGATCAATTTCGTTAATCATACAATAATCCATTGAAATTAAATAATATTTTTAAATGTTATTATGATTATGAAAACTACATTATACACCATATTTTCCATCATATAATAACTGAATGTATCATACATGCATACATACAAATTACCATTTCCACTTATTGATACTATTAATTTTTCACTAAAATATTTTACATATGGGTGTTATGTCGAGATTAATATTTATATATTATATTTATGATATTATTATAAACCTATAATGATAATATCATATCTAATTTCTTAACTTCTAATCTTGTAGAAAAAGATATGGTCATTCATGCATACATGAGTAATTCCACCTCCATGAAATGATGCAATTTGTTTCTAATTTATATCTTACACTGGTGGTAAAGAGAATATATTGGAAAAATATATATTATATATATTATAAAATAATTATTTTTAAATAGTATTTTATTATTTACCTTTATATCATTCCACTGGTCGAAAAATGGAAATAGCATTCATGAATACATATAGCCTACTATCACCACGAATGGTGTAATTCATTTTTCTGTATATAATTTTTTTGATTGATTATAATTATGTATATAATGAATATATATGATTTTTATACCATTATATACATTTAGGTAATGATGGGACCATGATCAATGTATAAGTACCAAGACAACTGAACTGAAACATGTTTGGAAAATAAAGCAATCATCACCCATAATATCAAATTTAATAACAAATTATTAATAGGAGGGTTATATGATGTTATAAATTAATCATAAATGGAATGATACATACATTGTTATATAAAATGATTACTTTAAGATTTTATTTATTATACAAGTTTTTTGAATGTATGTAAGGAAAGAAAATAATTTAGGAAAGGGCTTCTAAATTAACTTTTACTTATGTGGGACATATTTCATATTCACAACTTATTTCATTTTTATATTGTAAATAATTACCATTTTATTTATTATATCAGGGATCTTTTTGTATTATTTAATTTAATTTTTAATTTAATTTTATTTATTCCAATGGGATTACAATTCAAAATAAATCATTATGGTAAGTGTTTATTTCACAATCTCAACATTATTCAACATTGATAATGAGTTTGTATCAATTATGGAATATTTCTCTTCCATGTGCATGTTTTATAATTTTACTCTAAAAGATGTTTTGAAAATAATCTTTTTAAATCACTTTGAATAATTTTTGGATTTTAAAAAAATTGTATGATAAGAATATTTTAGTAATTTTCAAAAAGTGGTTCATTGTGAAATTTTTGACAAAAACAAAGAATGAATGGTTGGTCATTATATAAGGAATGAAATAATTTTCCCACCAAAATGATTCCATTACTATTTGATTATCCATCTAAAATATTTAAATGATTTGTTTAATGTAAAAATTTTCATTTATAATTGTACAGCTTTTAAAAAATGATTTCAAAATAGAAATGAAATTTTTCAAAAGTATTATATCAAGAGATCATTGAAAATCATTTTCCATTCAAGATACCATTATTTGTTGTAACTTATGATTTACTAGGGATGTGATTAAAGGGTAAAATACTTATCTTTTCGCTAATTGGTTTATTTTTATGATTTAATGTGGTCTATGAAACCCGTTACTTTTCCATACGTTATGTTATGATGAAATATTTATGGAACATATTTCTTTTCACGAGTTCTAATATGATGAATGATTTATATTCTTATGGAAGAAAAATGTATGGTTTTTATTATGTGATGTGTGGGGCCTATATATCCCTCCATTTCACTAGGTTAAGATTAAAATCTAATGGGATAATAATGGGAAACAATTTGATGTGCTTGATCCACTAGGGGAACCATATGTATCCTTATCTACTATAGGAAATATTTTCAACCAAATACACTAAAAGAAATAAATGAATCAGAATATACAATGGATAATTGGTCTATGTTGATAATATAGGGAACATGTCAATCCTCATCTATTGTGAAAAATAGGTGTGTCCTGATCTACTAGGGGAAAAATGTGTGGTCTGGTCTACTATGGGAAACATGTGTGTCCTGATCCACAACAGAAAAAATGATAAGTACTGATCTAATCTGTTAATGGTCTTGGTATTTAACCATTAAATATAAAATTGTTTTCTATATTTATGATGGTTTCACACTTTTATGAAATGATCTACTGGTTCATGATTGATTTGTGAAGATTTATAACTTTTATAGCCCATGTTTTCTAAAGTGATACTGTATTATTTAGTGAATATTATTTATGATCTATAACATGTAGCAAATGATTTTTGTATGCTATATTAATTATCATATACTGTTATTGTCATCTTAATCTTTTATATGATCATAGATTTATATCCCTTATGTTTATCCAAATTGATAATCAAATCTCACCCTTTCTTATATTTCCAAACCCAGTTTGTGATGAAATGATTATATAAGATATGCTTAAGAGGAGAACTATGTGAGAAGATATTTTTAGATATGTTGAATATAATTCATGAAATTAGAATATTAGGTCTATAGTATCTAAAAAACAAAACTATTATGGTTCACATGTGTGTTTATGAAATGTATTGAATATTCATTAAAAATGAGGTGATATTAATGTATGAAAACCCGAGGAATAGTTATAGTCATAGATATGGTTGGGAAAACATTAGTGATTATTATTAGGAAAACAATATTGATATCCCTTAGTAAATGGATTTATATTTTTCTTAAGATATGTCTAGGGTTATATCTAAGTATATGTATGATGATTATTCTATGTATTGGAATATAACATTAAATCATGTGGAAGGATAGAGAAAGGGGTTTCCATGTAGTTACATCCCTATATCGATACTAGAAGTGAATGTGGAACTGGTTCATTGGTTCCTAGAGTTAAAAAACTGTGAAAATAGTGCATTCATATCGACTTGATTGTCTCCAAATACATAGAAATATGTCTTGTTGCACAAATGATTTGACACTTACAAGGGATATGATTTGGAATCCAAAAACTCTATAAGAAACATCATGAATGATTTAAATAATGATCATGAATTACATTGGTTAAGCCTAAGGTGTCAATAATAGAGAAGGTGTCATGATTTTGACATCTCATAAATGATTCTTCATGATTATAATGTTATACACTATGATTATTGTTTCTCATTCTATAACTTCTAATTTTATTCAATGTTTATAACCTGAAATATCTATGTTAATTCTATCCTGAACCAACCTAGATCAACCCAGAATCGGTCAATTATGTTTTATAGAGAAAAGGTCAGTGAGGCGTTCCCAAGCCTCCCGAGCTGGAAAAAAGTGCCAAAGGGCACCAATTAGAACCAAAGGTAATGATTTCACCAAATATTTTTAAAAAATAGTAGAAATAAATATATCCTACAAATATAAATAAATAAATATAACACCTAAATGATATCTTTACAGAAACTGTGAATACATCAAAAATAGAACAAAAAAAGGAAAACTAACTTGATGAACACTAAGCCTCCATGTAACCTTCAGGACCACTCTCTGATCCCAAAACAAAACATTGTCTATGGTGATTGAGACCAAACTATAACATGCACCAAAAGCTAAAAATAATAAGAAACTATAGGAATTATTATTAAAACTCAATAGGAATTCCCAAATAATATATTCCTTATTAATTTCTTTAAAAAATGACATTCAATTCCATGATTTAAATACAATATATAAAACTAGGTTTTGAAACATTTTCCACCTTCAAATAAATCGTGGTCCATTTCCCCTTTTTTCCTTTAATCTACGAATACATGATGCTATTTTTACTTAAAAGGGGAGGAAGAAAGTGAAAATAATTTTATAATGATTTCCCATAAACACTCATAATGAATTTTAGTCACATTTGGAGAAAATCTACACTACACAACGATGTAAGGTCGACAGACATAAAACAATAAAAATGGAAAATATCACCCCAGAGTAACCAATAAATAATGCATATTAATCATCTACCATAGATAACTATGTGCTGAGTTACATAGGAAAACCTAAGTGCAAAGTGGATAATCTAGAACAGACTATACGTCTGACTCATCCTATATGCATGCCTCACCTAGTTAAATCATTCTTTCCCACATGCTCTTTTCTTTCCATACATGGCCTAATAGAGGGGCACTATTTCAAAGTAGAGAACAATACATACTAAGGTACACTAGCTAGATCACAGTCATCAGCTAGTGAAACAACCATACACCAAAAATATTTTATCTATTTCTAGTTCCCATTTCAAGATTATAGTGGGGTGAGACAAACAATCCAAAAAAGTTACCAACCAAATATATATATATATATATATCATACACACTAGCATCACACAAAAGAATCACCATACGGAACAATATTTTTTTTCCTTTGAACCATTTTATCAAAATGGGTTATACACTATAAAATACCCACACCATAAAATATTACAAAGTCATGGAGGATAACCAAATGGATTTTTCACAAGAACCAATTTATTTAATGTTCCAAACGAGCCTCAAGTAACAATTAAGAAACCAAAAATTTCCTAGATAATCAAACACATCATCTGCAAATCCAAAACCACTTAGAAATCCATTTTGGAAAATATAAACCATAATTTTTGATGACAAATTCCTTTAAGAAGACAAAAAAATATTTATAAATTAAAAATGCGATACAAAATCCAACCGTTCATTTTAACAAACACTTAGTGTGTAACACATAACAAACCAATTCCATATAATTAAAAATAAGAAATAAATAACCTCATTTGATGCAAAAAAATTATTCCAAAAATCATGCATCACTAATTAACATCAAAGGATGGTTTATAAAGTAAGATAACAATGATTCAAAAATTTATTGGATATGTGAAGAGATAAACATTCCTAAAAAAATAAGTGCTTCAACAAAAACAATACGAAATATCTCCATGAGTGTTCCAAGAAAAAGTAATATGCCTAAGGAACCATAAATAGACCAAACCCTTAATTTTTCACTACCCTTGGCACATAAATCTTTCAAACATGGCCAATAGGGTTAGAGGAGAAAGGGAAAATTGAAGGAGTAAAAATGAGAATGACTGGGGATCCATAGCCATCCAATTTGGGTGATGAGTTACTAAAAAACCAACTTGAAATCAAATTGTTGGATCTTGGAGGATACAAAAAGCTCTATAGGAGGCATCAATGTTGTGGGGTTCAATGGGGGAAGGACAAGTGAGGAAAACCCAATTAACTACAAGAAGAAATTTAAAAAACACCATTCTTCATATGGGGTTATTGTTATATAGAATAGTTACACAAATTGTGAGAAAACCATGAAACTCACCACTATCAAGTATTTCAGGACATACATATTTAGGATGCATGGTTAGTCTAATCATGTTCCTTAACTGTTCAACCAGTGAACACATAGGTTGTATGGTGAAACTAGAAATGCACGATAACTGTGCGACTTTGAAAAATTCCCCAACCATCATGTTTTTTGCACAAAAAAACATATAAATCAAGTGGATAAAACATCCAAAAAACATACCCCATATAGAAGTGACATAATGGGAGTCAAAAAATCCCCACCATACCATTTTCTCCCCATATTTTTCATGGTATCCGTAAATAGGAAAAACCTATTCAAAACCACCAAAACTGAAATAAATACCCTGTATAATCTCAAACCAAACCTCAATAGAATGTATAAATAATCTAGAAGATAATAAAAATAAAATAAATTGATGAAAACTAAGGTCTTTTTCTAACAATTTTCCCCACCATTATGCTTTATTCCCACAGAAATCTACAATGCCTGCTGTTGACTAATCAAATTCAAAGGTTCACACACTCGTATAACCTATTTCCTCATACCAAAAAACAACTAATCATAACCCAAAATAAAACACACAATTCTAACCAAAAAATCGATGAATCCCAAACGAATTCTCACTAAATGATAAAAAAATAAAAAGACAAGCCAAACAATATTATGATAATAAATAATGTTGGGTTCACTCTAAAATCCTAACTTCCAGGAAAATATAAATGACATATAATAAAAAAAATGCAAAATAAAACACATTTAATGAATCCCACACCATAGATTTAACTGGATTACAAACACGAGGGGCCAGAACAGACACCCTTGTATTATATTTCTTGCATGATGGAAAACTAACATCACCCACCAAACACATACACTATAGATCGCAACGACCACAAAATAACCCTAGAAGAACCCAACTAACGTGATACACCACCAAACCATAATGAATCTCAAAAGGATATTCCACTAAAACAAGGATTCATAAGATACCCACACCTCACTTTCATTTACCCCAAACAAAAAGTAGCTAGAACGTAGAACACAACGGAAGACACATACCCCCAAAATGAAAAAAAACATAATTTACAGAAGACATGAATTCAATTAAACATGGGCGCTTAGAAGTTTCACAATAAAAATTTTATATTTCAAGAAAAAAGGAACCACCACAAGTCAACATCTCTAAAATGAAAGGAAAACATTACATAACACAACCACTATAAAAGAAGGAACACTCAAATGGATGAAAAATTAAAACTACACCCAAGATAGCCCCTCACTTCTACAAACAGACTGGGTCTCTTATAAAGGTGTAGTTCTGGATCCAAGCCACTTCTTAGAAACACCCCAAAAAACCATTTCATGTGTCCCATAAATCCACTAGTATAGTATGTCTTTAGAGCACTTGAACATGATGGGTAATTATGATAGGTATTTTCTCATTGATGACATAATAGGATCCTATTCCACGAAGAATTCAATGAAAGATTGATAGGCCACTTAATTCCACTAAAAGAGCCACTAGTATCAGTCCTCTTTCATATACCATTGTCATGATTCCATTCACTACTTATAGAGATAAGAGGAAGGTTGGATTCCTTAGTAACTTTATCTAACATTGCTTCAAACTGAATAGATTACCTCACCATGTTAACATAGGAGGTCAGAACAAACTTTGACACCATCAAATTCTATTTAGAATGAATCTCAAAATAAAAAAGTCCATCCCTCATGGAATCTTCCTCATCCCACTCTTCATGACAGGGAAGAAGACCCTCTAAATGATGGAAAAAATCTAACATCTAATGATCACCCCGATGAAGGAAACACATCTCCATTTCCATATTCACCTTCATAGCCTCATAGAAATACTACTAAATGATTGAATACTTAAAGATTTCCCTGGGAAGGACCTATCGAGGATTGGTCTTGATGACTGACATCCACCACACCAACTGAAACCATCAATCATAAAAGTATAAAACATAACCTTTATATAATCATGAAATTAAAAGATCTAACGATCCTCTCAATTTTCCACATTCACCCTTCTTCTTCAAGAGGTTCTAGTTGAACATAAAATAGAGTAGGGTTTAGATTCCAAAACTCATGATGTAAGTCCTTATGTTAATAAATTTCAGTGTCTGCTAATGGTGAATCAGTAGTATCTTCACCTCAAACATCCATCAAATCTTTATTGTGGGAGCACACTAAATGACAAGGAAAACCAAGAACCCAATCAAATACAATTCACTGACAAGAAGTCAATAATGAAATACAACTCAAAAATCATTTCTAAATTTCAAGAAAGTTTCCTAAAAAATCATCAATTATAAGAACATTACAATTTTTCCTATTAAAACACTTTTGAAAGAAAAACAAATATGGCCAGTTTGACACTCTCCAATGGTATTCTATAGAGTCTCACACATGCATATTATCATGACAGACTTGGTACCCATCAACTAATGATATTCATATTCTATCTCAATCATCCATCCACGCATGTGTGTGATCATTAAGATATCAAAGGTTAAAACAAGACTTTTCACTTTTCTGAGAAAATGTTCAACCTAGTTTTCATATTCTCAATCCACTTCCCATTTCATATTTCACCAAATTTTCAATACTATCCTAAAAAATATTCCCAATAATTTTTCATTTCAAAAATAAATTCCCACTTCTAAATTTTTTTCATAAATTCTAGGTTTTAATTATAGTGATTGTATCTTAACAAAGAAAATTCCTATTTTACCCTAATGAAATCTGATTAAAAAACCATTTTTCAAAATATCATCTTAAGACAAAATTGAAAAATATTTTTCCATCATAAAATAAAAAAAATAACTTTTTTAAATAAATATTTTACAATCCAAAATAATTTTTTCTAAATGATATTAAAGTCAAGGAGACTCTAACATGCTCAAAAAGGGAAATCTAGTGTCGATAGTTAAATTGACTGTCTAGTTTTTGGGAATATGATAATCACAACCTAATGATAGTGAGTCTCTTTGGACTGTGTCCCGATATCTACATGGTTTTAGGCCACAAAAGATCATTAAGACTATTGTCGAACTCACCTTCATTTTATAACCACAATACATCCTATAAGAATCAAAGAAAAAAATCCAATAATGACTTCCCAATGAAACTGATGGATCTTTCTTAGACATTTTATCCAAAAACATTTCCATTCCTACACCATAATCCCTGATAGTCCTACTCATCTACCTTTAGATTTGAAATCAAAGAGGGTTCTCTGATGTCAAGGTCCACTAAAGAACGTATGATTTGATACAATTTTTTCACAAACCAACCATGGTGGAAATCGAATTGGTCACTTGAGTTGGCATGAGATTAGTACCAAAAGAATTTTCGATCTTCCTGAGTTAGAAGTAAATGACAAAGGAAAAAATGAGTACAAACCTGAATGATTTTGTCCAATTAAAATAAATAAAAATGGAAATAAATATGTTAACATGATAAATAAACAAATCAATTGAAAAACTGAACAATATATTTACAATAACATAGAATAAAATAAATACAGAAAAATAATACTAAAAAAATAGATGAACACTAATACTCTATGTGGCCTGGAGGGACACTCATCGATCTAAAAACCCAACACCATGCACAATGATCATGATCGAAAAAGAGTAACCAACCTAAAATAAATCTCAATCATTTTATACATATAACTATGTGGTGGAGTACATGGAAGAACCTAGGAGATCAGTGGAAAATATAGAAAATATTATATATTTAACTAATCTCATAGGCATGACTCACCCGGTGATAGAATTTTCTCCCACATGATTGTTTATTTACCTACCTGGCCTAACAGAGGGTCACTATCCCAATGTAGGGAAAGGCCTATACTAAGAGACACCATTCAGACTGAAATAATATGATAGTGAAACAACTATTCACTAAATATAATGTAGCCATTATAGGTTCACTTGTAAAGAATAAGGTGGTGTTATACAAGCAAAACAAACCGAAAATAAACCATATATATATATAACACACACACACACAAGCATCACCATGAATCACCCCAAGGATCCATCACTTTTCATTCACACATTTGATCACAATGAGGTACACACCAAGGAAATCACACATCATTCAACATTAAAAAGGTAATGAGATTATCCATAGAGTTATCTCATGATAAACAATTTTATAAGAGTATTATATAGGCCCCCAATAACCATTAAGAGACCACACATTTCCAAATGAATCTAAAACATAATTTAAAAATCAAAAATCACATAGAAAACCATTAAGGAAAACCACATCCACAATTTTTGAAGAAAAATAACATTAAAATTCCAAAAACATGCCTTTGAAATCATAAATCCCTTACAAAATCTAGCTGAGATTTTTATCGAACACTTGGGATGAAAAATATAACAAAACAATTGATTATACATAAAAACAAGAAGGAAATCACCTCATTTCAGGAAAAAAAATTAATCCAGAAACCATACACCAGAAATTTACATCCAAGAAAAGTTCCAAAACAAGGAAACCAATTATTTATAAATTTAAAGGACAAGTAAAAATGGAAACCTATCTCTAACTAAAATCACTTCAATGAAAGCAATAAAAAATAACTACACAAGGGTTCCAAGAAGAAAAAATATTCATGAGGATCCTTAATAAAAGAAAGGCCATAATTTTTTACAATCTTATATATCTAGATCAACTAAACATGGAATCTAGGGTTATATGAGAACAAAAAATTTAAATAGAACAATAGGACGTATAATAGGGATCCCAAGACTTCTAATTCAGGAGAGGACCAACCATCTATCCACCATATAATCAACTTGGTGGATCTTAGAGCATCCAAAATTATTAATGGGATGTGTCTCAGTTTTGGGGTATAAATGGGGAAGGCCAAGGGATGAATCTTCATTTAAAAAGAAGGAGAAATATAAAAAAATAACCATATATTGGATGGGTAACATAGTAATAATGAATGAATAAGAAAACCATGTGAAAACCATGAAATTCCCACTTTCAAGTGTTTTAGGAGTGGTACTCATAGGTTCCCTGGTTTTTTGACTGATTTCATTAACCTACAACCTATTCACGCATAGGATGCATGGTTAAACTAATGGTGCACTATAAATAAGTGACATTGAAAGGTTCCACAAATATCACCATTTTCACCAAAACTCTCATCATGCTAAAAGGGTTTAACCATCAAAAAAACATACCCAAATGATAAGTGACACTATGGGTGTCACAAAATCCCCACCATTCTAGTTCCTCTTCTTATCTTTTTCGGTATTTGTGAATAGGAAGAAACACCTCCCAAATCATCAAGATGTAAAATAAAAAAACACCAGAATCTCGACACGAACCATAATAGAAAATAATAAGAATATAAAATAAAAATAAAATAAAAGAAATAAATGTAAAAAAATATCGGGGTGTGACAAATGATCTGTGAGACAGAAAATGTATTGATTTTCTTCTAGAGAGATAAATCATTATGGGAGATGTAATGCAGAATCATGATGTTATGCTAAGACAGATTTCTTAGGATATGAATCATACAATGTTTAATAATGATCAAAGTAGGGAACTACATACTATTGAATCTTTCATGAGGAAAAAATCACCTTATTTTAGTGGATCTTCTAGTCCACTAGTCATTCAGAAATTGATCAACACCATTGAGAAAATATTTTTTGTTCTTCAATGCACGAGACAAGGAAAATTTAACCGAGCTATATATCATTTGTAAGGTGAATTAGATCGGTGGAGGAATCATATTAATAAAAAAATGGAATATTAATAAATTTAATCTATGGAATGGGATGAGTTCATTGGGATATTTATCAGAAATTAATTCCCTCATATTATTCAAAAAAAGTTGGAGAATGAGTTTCTTAAGCTTACGCAAAAGGCTAATGAATCTATTGGTACATATGAAGATAATTTTACAAGAAATTAAAGGAGTAATTTTGGATTAACCCTCATTATTGAAAGAAAAATCAGTTGATTATTTGGTGTATTAAAACCAATTCTACGAAATTACATGAATATAAGAAGATTTTTTTTCTATGAAGAAGTCGTTCGATGTGAATTGAAGGTAGAAATGGAAATTAGATATTCCCACCATTTCTATTAATTTGATAAGAATTTGATTACTGATTCCTATGGAAACTCAAATGGTGGAATGATATTCCAACCATCTGTATGCTAGAAATAAGGGATTAAGCATCAATGGAATTACTTGAATTGAAGTGGGAAGTACGTTAAATATGGAATGATAGTTCATAAGGACCATAAATTCATAAATGAAATTAATGGTCTCATTAATTCAATGGTGGAGAATGGGACACAAAAAAAGATCCATATACACTTTTTTGTATCAAGTAAAAGTATTTTGGATTTTTTTGAATAAATTACACAATGTAATGGATAATGTGGATGGAAATCCACAAAAAAATTGAAGACAAAGGAAAAATGTAAATAATATAAAATCAAAATGGATAAAAGGAATAATTATAATTAGGGTATATTTATACTACCATCCTTAGTTGGGTTTTTTATATTTTATTATTTATGAATGATCCGAAGGAAAATAATGTTGTTTACCATTTAGTGAAATTTATTGTGATTATCTCCCTCTATATAGATTATAGAATAATGATATAGAATTTTCTATTCTATCTGTAAAAAGATGAAACCAATATTCCAATGAATTTTTTTTATAAGAAAAGATATTATATAAGGAATAATGGGTGAATTGTCTTTTGGGAGTGTATATGTATCGTTTTAATATTTATTTAACAGTTATGGATACCATCATGTGTTTATGAGTTTAAGGTAAATCAAAAGTTAAAATTCATTGACACCACTTTTTAGGTTTTATGTGATGCGATTTTATCAATATTAATGTTATTTTAATATAGATTTATTACAAAAAAAAATTGTTTTTCGGAATATGTTTTACTAATAAATTAAATTTTGAGGAATGCCTTTATATTTTGAGGTCATAAGATTAAAAGTACCAGTTACCAATTGGGTTTTTCATATACTTAATGTTAAATTACCCATGGTTTGTATTGGATCACCTTCTTAAGTCTATACAATTTTTTATATCAGAGGGATGATTTCCCCTTAAAACACTTTCCAGGATATAAATTAATTAATAAGTAAGGTTTCATGTATAAACAAATTAAATTATATTTGGTTCTGATCCAAACTACGCCACGATCTTCTAGTGATGTCTTTAGATAGACCTAGAAAAAATATTATGTTTCAAAACATATTTTCATCCTTATATATATGGTCAGTCAGATAGGAATATTAAAATAATATAAGACATGTTGAGAGAATTCTTTATGAATTTCAATGGTGGTTTGGATCAAATCCTTCCTTTTCAAGAATTATTTTATAACAATAGATTTTACTCCAGCTTTCAGATGTTTCATTATGAATCCCTATATGGTAAAAATGGTAGAAATCCAAGAATATGGAATAAATTAGGGGAAATAAATATATTGTGACATTATCTTATAAAGTAAATTAATGATAATGTTATATCAATTCAAATTCACAAAAGAGTAGTCGAGTGTCGATAAAAAAAGCTATGTGGAAAATAGTTAGAAATATTCAGTGATTGAAGTGGGTGCAAAGATATTCCAAAGAATATATCCCTTGAATAGTTTTATTATATAATGAATCAATTCCAGTATATTCCCTCAGTATATCCTCCCTTTTGAAATTGTTGATCTCATTGGGATATTATATTGTCGCTTGGTTCTTCTAAGGAACGTCTCTCAAGATCCTGATGTGTTCCATGTGTTTATATTGAGTATATACATACTTCATCCTCCACATATAATAAACTCATAGGTTATAACACCATATAAATATCCTTATTATGAAGAAAAAAGAAAAATTATTCTATATTATAGAGATATTTTTCTATGAAATATGACCACTCGCCTGGTTAATGTTTTGGGGTGAAACACCTAATTTGAAGAAGTTACAAAGGAAACTAAGGATGCGATGAGGCATATAAATATTAATTTTTTGATTTTGAGTGATGAATTTGTATGGTAAAATTCATTTCATGGATTATCAAATATAATACCATAATATTTTTATGAAATATTCCTCTTTAAATAATTTGAATTCTTCGATAGTAGGCATTGAACATAATAATGAGAATAAATGAACTGCGTAATATTATTAATACATTATATGTACATTAATTCCCATCCATTAGATTAGATTTTATGAAATGGATTAAATAATATATTAAATAAATATAAATCTCAAACTCAATATACATTTATTGAAAAATTCATCGAAAATAATCACAAAATTATTAGTAAATAAAATTTTTTTCATTAAGAAATATGTTTTATCCAAAATTGTTATTTAATAAAATAAATTTATAGATGTTTTAAAAAAAATTAGAAATAAATATTTAATTTTTGAATTTAATAAGTAATAATTATCTTCAAATTTACTTTTTTTAAATTTTTGGAAAAGATTGATTTTTCAATTAATAGTGAAAATTTTCTATTTTTTTAATGAAAAGTATTTTATTAATTTATGCAATTTAAAAAGATATTGTATGTTTTGGTTAGTATTAAAATATTATTAGTCCATATTTATTTAAAATAATTCAATTATGGGTTTTTAAATATATTTTAAACGTGAATTTATTTAAAAACATTTTATACTTTAAAAGTGGCATTTTTATGATAATTTTTTTTCTCTGTGTTTTTACAGGTTTATTTTAAATAAAATTATCAAAATTATTTTATTTATTTATTGAAAAATGGAATCCATATTTTTAGTCAACATTTACAAATTTATCGAATAGTCCCCTTTTATTTTTATATAATATGAATTGTAAACTTTATAATTTTTGTTACTATGATAAATGGTAAATATTTTAATTAATGGTTTAAAAAAATTAGGAACTAATAAATCACAAAAAAACTTATCAAAATATTTCTTATGAGTATAAATCGACCAAAATCATCCAATGGTCTAATTTATGACATTTAATAGAAACTTGGAAAATATAATGAACTTTATAATATTTTCTTAATGAAATGTTATTCATTTCACACATGATTTTAATAAGTGTAATATTTTTGATATTATTCTATTTATATGTTTTGTTATAATAATTATTTAAAATATTAATTATTTAAATTCATAAAAGAATTTTATTTTTAATTTTTAGGGAATATGTAATTACCAAAAATTCCTTCTCAATGCTGATGCAGGTATTATTTAATTAATGGAATAATCAACTAAATGATTTTAAAAATATTAAGTGAATCAAAATTTTAGTTATTTATGTTGATCTAGAAATTATATTGATGCAGATAAATTTTTTGGTAATAAATAAATAGTTGGTTTGAATTTTACTTGTTTTATTGATGTTTTTAATGTTAAAGTAATTAATAGTATCAAAATGGACTATAATTATTTTTTATTGGATAACATTTTTATGAATTTTTTTAAAAGCAATAAAAATATTAATTAAGGAAAAATGGTATAAGATATTGTCCAAAATGTTATCCCATATTCATTTATAGGCTATTTATGTTTATTTGTATCTATAATAGCCTACTTACTTTAATTTATTTATGAAGTTATAAAAGTACCCCTCACCTCAATTATAAAAGGACACCTCTTTCATCACATTATTTCACCACATTGATCCTTATATATCAACCAAACAGTAAACATTTTTCATATCCACTTCCCTAGAAACATTATAGATGATTTTCTTTTCACAAAAGACCAATCCTAGATCCCTATAGAGAATATCAAAAGGATTTATTCTAATGAAGTGGTAATCACCCTATCCGATCACTTTCTTTTTTCAACTCTTTATATGCTCATAAAAATAAATTATATTAATCATAAAATAATAACTATGGTATATATAATATGATTCCAAGGTTATTAGGACTATGAAAACACCATTATACACCATCTGTCCCATCAAATATGAACTGAAAGTATAGTAGAAGAGTAAGTATAACTTACCATCTCCATATAGAGACATAATTCAATTTTCATTACCTTATTTTAATTTTGATGATTATAATAGTTTTTGATAGTTTTATATTATATTTATTCCATAATTATTGTTTTGGAGTGATAATATCATATCCACAATCTTAACTTCTAAACTGTGGGAAAACGATAATGTCACTCATGTGTACGTGTTGACTACCACAACCATGAAGTGATACAAACTATTTTTATTTCATCATTACATGGACTATGAAGATGATGAATTTGATAAATATATTATGCATATATGATATGATAAATATTTTTTAAAGGGTATGTTATTATTTACCTTTATTTAATTCCCTTAGACAAAAAAATGGAAATAGCATTCACGTGTATGTATGTCCCACCGTCTCCAAGAACAGTGTTATTCATTTTTCAATCATTAATTTTTATAAATGAATATATTATATTTTTATACCATGAATTTTTTTCTAAAATAACGGGACCGTGTTAAATTTATAAGGATTGGGATAACCGAACCAAAATAATCATGGAAAAAAAACAGTCATGACACAAGAAAATGATTTTAATAAGAAATTGTTAATAAATAAGTGATATGATGTTATAAATAAATCAAACATGTTATTATAGATATATGGTTATGAAATAAATTTATAATAAATCTATATTTATTTTATTGGATTTGCGAATGAAAACTAGGAAATGCGATACATGAGGAAAGGTGTTCTCATCTCACATTTACATATGTGAGTTATATTACATATTCAAAACACAATGATTTTTGTTGTTGTATATAATTATATTCTGACATATTATATCATTAATATTATTTTATACATTATACTCAACTTTTAATTTCAGGTTATTTTTATCATTGGAATTTGATTCAAAAGAAATCAATTTGATAAGGTCTTAGTTCACAATATCAACATTATTCCTGATTTATTATGTTTATGCCTCTACATGGAAATATTTCTATTCCATTTAGTTATTTAATAAAAAAATTCAAAATGAATTTCAATTCAAAATGATTTGAAATTATTTTTCATCATTTTTTATTTAAAAAAATGGTTTCAATATTAATTTATACATTTTCAAGCTAGGATCTTTGTGAAATTTCTAGAAAAATATTGAATGGAAGTTTTTTTAGCATAACTAGCATGGGATAAATTTACATGCATAATGAATCATTAATGAGTTGAAGTTTACCTATGAATATTAAAAGTTTCTTTTTAATGAATTTATTTTCAATATAATTTCATA
Organism: Viscum album; assembly: GCA_963277665.1. Classification (NCBI taxonomy): domain Eukaryota; kingdom Viridiplantae; phylum Streptophyta; class Magnoliopsida; order Santalales; family Viscaceae; genus Viscum; species Viscum album. The sequence continues at coordinate 326,786,843 of OY728127.1, forward strand.
TCTTAAGAAAAAATATTTCCAAATGGAAAAGATATTTTCTTAATGAATTATTTCATATGACATTTCAATATAATTTTCCATCAATGGTAAAATTATTTGACACCACATATAATGGATTGATGATATGATCCAAGGATACCATAATAATTCATTATATGGATATTTAATTTTTATGATGGAATAATATTTTTGAATCCTATTTATTTTCTATGGGTTATGCTATGATGATATGTTTATGAAACCCATGTACATTAATGGGTTTTGATTTGAGGAATGATTTATGTTCTTATGATACAAATATTTATGGATTTCATTACGTAATGAGTGTGAACTATATATCTATCCAATGTATTTGACAAATTATAATATCTCATGGGTTAATAAAGTGAAAAAGCCGATGGACTTCATCCACTTGAGGAAACAAGTCTGTCTGGATCTAGTAAAGAAAATCAGTGCATCATGGTCAACTATAGGAAATAAGTGCATCCAAATATAATATGGAAATAGGGGAATCCTAATATTCTATGGGAAATTTATGTTACCTAAAAAACTCTGGGAAATAGGTGTGGCATAATCTACTATGGGAAAAAGTGCGTCTTGATCTTTTATGGGAAACATGTGAATCCTAATCCATAATGGGACACCAGTGATAAGTATGGATCCTTTTCATGATTGTATTGGTATTTAAACATTAAATATGAAATGGTTATCAATATATATAATGATTCCACAGTATTAATACATGATATTATGATTCATGATTGATTTATGATGTTTTATCACTCATATGGACCATGTTTCTTGAAAGAATAATGCTTTTTTGAATGACTCTTTGTTAGGATGTGCGAATGATTTGGGTATGAGTATTTCAATTTATGGGGCTGTTAATATAAAATTATTATTATCTTATTCCTACTTATATTTATAGATTATTATCTCCTATGTTTACCCTTACTGATCATATAATCTCACCCTTTCTTATGTCACATTCCGTATGTTATGAAGAGAAGTTTAATTTGGGTATTCCTAAGAGGTGTACTATTTGAGAATAAATTTTGGTTATATATTGATGATCATTCATGAAATAAGAATATAATTTTTCTATTCTCCAATGATATTAAACTATTATGATCTTCAAGTGTGTGTTTATAAATTTATTCAATATTCATCTAAAAAGATTTTATATTTTTGCATGAAAAGACTAGGTCTTTGTATTTTAGCAATTCCGAATTGATAAAGATCTTGAAATTTGGTTTTGAACTAAAATCCATGTTCCCTAGTAACCTATGATAATGAAAAAACTATTTGATAATTCACATATATTATCATTCTCTAACTATCATGGATGTACCAAAATGTGATGTGATCATCAATAGAACATCTCGTTAGAAAACCTGAAGAAGTATATTTTTTAGTACACAACAATATGATTGATAAGGGATTACGTTATATAAGGGAAATATAATAATCTAATCATTTCCCATAACCACATGTTAACAGGAGAACTTCAACAAGTACTTTTTCACTAGTCTCTGGAAGACATCAAATAAAAGAATTCCAATATGACTTTTGGTAGAAAAAATCACCAAGACCACCCACTTCAACATTATTAAAGAAGATTTATCTACTTAACGACATAATATTATATATATAATTGATACCTTTAATATATATGGGTATCCAATTTAAATTGAATAAGGTTATGGTCCATGGTGCACTCATATATTCTCAGAATTAATCAACATGTAGTGAATGGAAAAATAAATTTCATTACACCCAATTATACCAAACATGATTGATAATATGAAATGACCAATTAGATACTTGTGGAAATGATGGGATCATGCATAAGAGAAATCAATTTATTGTGGGGGCAACATCTATATTTTGTTGATTTCATATATAAAAATAGCTTCCACTCATGTGTTCAAATGGCCCCATATTCATCTCTATATGGGAAGAAATTTACAACTCTTATATATTGGGATGCCCTTTGTGATTAGGTTCTATGTTGAACAAATTTTTTCCACGAAATTATTAAAAATATACAAACCTTCCAATAACATATTACTGACTCCAAGTGATATCAGAAGAGATCTACTAATATCAATCAATAGGACTAAGAGTTGAAATCAAATAATTTTTTTCATATGAATATAACCATGGAATAGATCCATGTGGTCAATAAATAACAGAAATCATATCCATTGTTATATTAGACCACATAGATTCATTGATTTCATAAAAATAGTGGTCGATCAGCTATAACATCCACAAAAATTGGTTCATGTTCCTGATGTGATCCACATATATCTCAAAAAAGGACATACTTAATCCTTCACATGTACTAAATTTAACTGTGGGACAACATGGGAATGATCTATATTATGAGGAGTAGTGGATGAATATATTTTACCATAGATATAATGTTCTCTCCAACCATAAAAATCACCTAGTAAAAGTTCTATGAAAGGACTATAAATATGATGTAAATACATGGGAACTAGAGGATACAATAAAATAGAAGTGTACTCAAGAATTATCCATTCATAATTAGGGTTTATGTTTTAGGAAAAATTTTATAAAGAGGGGAAGAATATAAGGACCCATAATTAATAAGTAATATTCGTTTCCTGATTAAATGTGTGTTATATTATGTTTATATTATTATTCATGTAAAACACATAGACATACCAAAAAATGATTATTAACTTAATTAAAAACATTAAATTAGTCCACTACTTAACCCATGAAAATTAAAAATATTAGTACGTTACAAAAAAAATATTAAAATGAAAAACTATAATTGAAAAATATAGATAATCATGATCTATTAGAGGAATCTTTCTAATAAACAACATAGTAGAAAAATAACCATATTTTAGTAAAATAATCAAAAATTTTGAAAAGAAAAATATATAACCATGAATGGAATTATAGTTAATGAACAATGTAGGTATGAATAGGTATTTATAGGGGAAATATAACTGTTCGAATAATAATGTGACTATTGGAATAATGATTTGGCTAATATAATTGAAATTTTATCATTAAATTAGTAATATGATTGATATGAATAATAGCATGACCATTATAAATTGAAATTTTTAACATAAAATAGTAAAATTAAATACAAATATTATTTATCATGATAATATTTAAATATTTTATTCCTTTAATTAAAAATATTTAATAAAAACATACATAAATTATAAACACATTTCTATATATAATTGTAATGTATTGCATAAAAAATCATAATTCTTTTATAAAAATGATAATCAACTATGATAAAAAATTATTTTATTGAAAAAATTTCATTTTTCGATTCATCTTATCAATATTAAGTAGGGTTGAATTTTTCATAATATTATGAACAACTTCACATTTTATGTGAATGGTAAAAAATTTTGTTTTCCAATAATTCATGTTTTATGATATGAAATTGTTATTCTCCTCGAGTTGAGCTCCATGGTAGAAGTCCTATGGGGTCATAGAAAGGTTTCTTGTTCATTTCAAGTTATTTAATTACCCTATTAAATTATTGTAGGATTTTTTTATATTCCTTCCCCTCTATAAGGATATTGTAATAATGATAAGATTGTGATGTAATAATGAATTAATAAATATTAAATCAGATATCTCAATAAGAAATAAATTCCATAAGAAAAATGGGAAATTTAAAAACAATAAAGTGTAATTCCTATCCAAAAAACTAATATTCAATGTTTAAAAGTTTAAAGTGACATTTTAAATAAAAAATGGTTCATTTCTATCCATTTTTTATAGTACCAATGAACTCAAATTAAGATATGTTTGAATGCACTTGAATAATTTTATTTTATTTAAATGTCTTTCATAATATCTAAATTATTAATATTCAATGTGTTTCCTTGGATAAAAAAATTATTCATTAACAGCACTCTCAAAAATATAAAAAATCCACCTCCCACCCCTTGAAAAAATACCCCCTGACACAAAAAACAATGTATCGTCCACAATTACCACACTTAATCACTTTATTATCCTTCAAGATATTCTAGATTCATCCAACCTTATTAATTCAATTTTTTGTCATAGAAATGAAGTGACTCCAGTAAGAGGATATGATTTCTTAAACACTATCTCTCACTTTCCAATGCTTTTTATATGTTTACGCATTCCTATTGAATCAAAAAAATTATTGGATTAATTTACTAGTATTTAAAATTATATTAATGATTATAAACATCTTCAATTATTATATTTGTGACATATTTTAATTTCCTACTCTTCCACCCCACAAATTTTGTAATGTCTTGTCAATTGAATTTAAACAACCCAGATGAGCATTTCCAACTCTCTAATTATCAGAGTAATTATGGTTGATTATAGTAATTTATTTATAGTAATTTAATATATTATTATATGTATTTTTAATTTTCTTGAGTTAATATTAATAATTTATAATAATAAATAAATCAAATAAAATGATTAAAAAATATGATATTTTATGGATTAGCTGATATCAAAAAGTTTATCCTTTGTTAATGGTAAATATGTAATATAATAGAATTATTATTATTGATAAATAGTAACATATATGAACACAATTTACCACTTCTTTCATGTTTTAATAAATATATGTTTATTATATAAAAATCATAAAAGATATGAAATTAATAGGGATACAAGGTGAGGGGATTTTTTGACCCAAATCCCCCATTTTAGGTAATTGTTTTTCCATATTAATTTTTGGTAGATAAATATTATTAATTTAACAAATATTAAATATAATTACTTTCCCCTTTCCATTTATGGTGTTAAAATGTTGTTAACTTGAAAAAATCATTTCTTTTACAAAGTCAAACATTTTACCGAACGACAATGTTTTCCAAAAACACATATTTGAATCCTCATGAGTTGTTTCTTATACAATCAAGAATGATGAAATTTTATTCCAAAATAAAATTTCAATTATTCATTTTCAAACCACAATCATTATTCACATGTGTATTTTTGAGGGAACCTTTATGATAACCATTTATTTACATTGTTTTATTTCTTAAAAACAATTTCCATATATTTTCATTCCATGTAGAAAACATGATTATGATCATATTTTGATGTCATAGAAGGGGCCAAAAATATATATCCCATTAATTAATTAGCTAATATGATATATATCATGATACTATGTGTGGTATTTCTCCACATTATTATGACGATTCATTATTATGAATATAACACATTCCATGACATTGAAAATTAATCCATCATGAAAATGATTATGTTCATATGATTTTATTATGATGATGATGATTTTACTCACCCATGCACTATTTATTCACGTCTATTTTTCTATCTATGTTATCCCACCACACAATTGGATTTTGTATTACCCATTTAATTAATGTATATCCTCTATTGAATACATGAAATAAGGAGAACATGAGACATTTGAGAATAAAAATGATGTAGGAACGAAATAATGATAATGTTTTATTAAGTACATGTGATGTATGAGCCAAATTTTCTCAAGATAATAAAACTTTCCATCTTGGAATGTATTGATATTATGTTATTTGTATTAAGAATAATATAATAGTCATGCATGAAAAATTTGAGGCATAGTCATCTTCTTATCTATAAATTGGAAGGCGGAAAATTATTAATATTCCAGATAATTATTTAAAACTAACATAGGTTGATCGTACTTTTATATTTTTTATTCTTTAGTATACAGATAACATTGTTTTTTTATAAAAGGATGTAGATGTTATTATATGAATTTTCTTGTTTACTATTATTTTAAATGTACTTAACTTAATCTGGTGATATGAATTGTGTGGAATTAAATCACCCCATAATGCATCGAGAAGTCTCTAGAGAAAATACAGCTTTGGTTTTGATGTATACCTCATCCCATAATAGTATAGTATTTTGACACATGGAAAATATAGAATGTTTTTTTTCCATAATTATAAATTCCAACAATATGAGATTATTATTATTATATATATTTTTAATTTACATCAATTTATATATAATGCTATTAAATTCATTTAATTGTAATATTATTCAGATTATTTATTCTTTCCATATTATATATGCCAGTATTTTTTGAGACATTATGTTTTATGTTTCACTTCCTAGGAATTAAATATAAAACATTTATCATTTTTCAATTACCTTGGTTTTGATGTGATGTAGTTGAGATGATAATTTTATAAGGATAGAACATTTGGTTATTTTTTGGGATGTTTTATTGACCCATAATTAATTAAGTAGTTTCATATATAATGGGAAAATTTTCTATTTGATAAAATGAAAATGGAAGTTCTTAGTTTCTAATTTTTGTTAATTCTCTCAAGCTATAAACCTTATAGATCATCCGAATTAAGGTAATGTAATATTTTATTCCATTTATGAAATTATGTTATAATAATTTTTGAGAATCTATAGTTGGAATCAAATACAATAAGTGAAGTATGTGTTCATAGTATGGGTTTTAGAACAGTGGATGTTGGGCATCATATTTAGTATCAGATAATGGTTTTCAAAACATTTAAAAGATGGTGTTTTTCAATATAATTTAATGGTTGGTAGATTGATTTTGGTCCCAAATTAAAATCCATAGCTAACACATTATGATAGAATAAGATTTAGAATAAAGTTATGTTCATATTTTAGTTTGGTATTAGGAAATGATAATGTTACTGAATAACCTAGGGATAATTCTATGGTGGAATTAAAATAATAGGATATCATCATTTTTTGTCATCGAGAGATTTTGTGATTTTCATGAAAATTATATCCTTGTGTTGAAAAATATTATGATATAGGAATTTGATGAAATGTTCCTCTGGGTGATAACCTAAAAAATGTTTATATTCAATATCAATTTCATTCTCAACTAGTGAATGTCACACCTGAGTTTTTTATATGACCTTTTTTCTGGTTTATGTATAGTTCTTTGTTATTTTCTTAGGAACTGGGAAAGATAGGTTTAAATTTTTTGGTAGTAGCTTGGGTTATTATTATTCTAGAGCTTTTACATGGGTTCACACTTGAATTCTAAAGAAAATATGTAAAAATGGGTGGATAGAACATGGCTCATGGCTGGTTCATAGTTTGTGGTAGTAGTGAAAAATGCCTTAATTACCATGTAGTAAGTGGCTGGGTGAGATAGAACCTAACACATGACCAATTAACGACCGTGCACCTCAGTCCAGAAAGTGTGTGGTAAGTTTGGGTCTCAACTAGAAGCAACCACACAACATTGGTTTAGTAAGTCTGTCCATGTAGATTAACCATGTGATATGTGTCCTCCTTAGAAGAGATGGGTTCATGGTCACTCCATGGCATTAAAAACCAAACAGACTCACTGTGCAGCCTATCCTGGTCATTAATTTTAGGTTCCCCTCTTTATATCTCTATCCTTGATTTTTAACCCTTAAAACCATTTTTATTCTTCCCCGGCCTTTTCTACCCAAGGATTCTCCTCCCCTTCCTAGTGATCCCTTAGATCTCCCGTTTGAGGGTGGTTATGGATCATATTCATTAATGGAACAAAATGTAATCCCATCGTTCCCTTGATTTCCCTTCCTTTTAGGGAATTGTCTCTTCTCATTTGGGTTTGGGTATTGCAATAGTTATGGTTTTTGTTTTACATTTAGTTATTTTTTTAATATGGATCAATCATGATTTTCTTTGTTAGATATTTTATTGATATGGATTCACGTTGGTATGGATGAGTTTTCATATCTTGTTCCAAAAGTTTCTTATCAAGAGGCAGGTGATTCCATGATTAACCAGTACTTCATGATTTAATTATTTTTTCTTGAGGTATTTTACATGTTCTATGATTTATGTGTGTGGTGGTAAAGTGGTTTTTTGAAATATTTGATATACAGTTGGGGTAAAAATGGTTTTTTCAGGTGAAATTTGGTGTAATTCATGAGTAAAGATTTTTTTCCTCTAAGTAATGTTTTATAAATAGATAATGTGGTTTATTAATTTGTGAAAGTATTTTGGATTATAAATTTAAATATTTTTGGTGTGACATTTAATTTAAGAAGCTATTTTGGGTGTGAAAGTGACGTAATTTTGTGTTTCGAATTTTTTTAATTGAATAATGTGAAAATTATGTGTTATGTGACATGTGAAATATAATTGAGCACAAAGGGAAACGTGGGAAACTAGGTGGGAGAACTTAGACAAGTACACTCAATGATAAAAAACAGGTTCATCCCAATCTCATCTAGTAGGATTGAGACTACAATTCTAACTAAACATTGTGATGATTGGAGAACACTAAGCCCATGGGTTGTCCCCTCTCAATGGCTCGTGCATGAGAATGATGGTGGTAATGGTTTCTATTCCAAATACCACCAAGATATGTGGTACCTAGTGTTCCATTTCTATCAAGTGCCTTGAGGATTTTCCCGGGACTAATGCTCTTTGGTTATATCACACTGACCATCGATATATGGTATGCTTTGTTGGTTATTTGAAAAGAAATCATGTTTTCTTTAAATGTTGTTTTCCTTAAAATATTATTTCCCTTAAAAATGATTCTATTTATTCGTTATTAAAACATGCATGTTATTTATTATATATTTTTATAGCATGAAATCTATCATATAGTAGAATCCTACTGGGCTTAAGATTACACCCTAATTACACTTTTGGGTATAAGTAGATTTGGTAATGTTTGACCCAGGTTAGGGAAAGGATTTTGGTAACAGTGTTTCGGGTTGCTAGAGTTTCTCCTCGATGCGGCGTTGTGGATATGGCATGAGGGCATCAATCCTCTTTCCATGTTGTTGTTGTTGATATATTACCTTTTTGATTTTGGGTTATAGGTTTTTTGGTTTTTTTATAAACCCTATAAATCAAATATTTAAATTTCAATGTCTTGTTCAGTTATGGATTTTTAGTTTCATTTTATTGAATTCTTGTCATTTTATTCTTATGAATCTAGGTAAGTCATTCCCATGTTGCATTATTGATACCCTGGCACTTGTTTCTAGCCCGTGGGGATCTGGAATGCCCTTTAGACCATTCTAAGGACCGGGTTGGGTGTCAGATCGGATGACGAACTAGCTTGGTTCATGACAAACTTTTATGAGTGAATGGTATGCTCATAAGGTCATGTTATTTGAGGAAGAGTCAATGTCGAATGAAGCTAGTATTTTCAAGACTCAAAGTTCTAGTTGCGAGTATGGTGTTTGATGAGAACACCTTATGACAGGACATGAGTTTCCATGGAAATTTAGGATTGGTTTGTGTAATAAGGTTTTTAGAGTTCATTGCTATTTCAAAAATGAAAATCGTGTTTGGTTAATAGTTTCAGTGATCTCTCAGGGCCTGGAAAGCCATGTGGAGTTGGTGACATGGTCCTAGAATACTCTCCATGACATTAGTGTGAATGGTATATGGCCACCAACCATATTTCCAAGTCCAAAACTGACACTAGTTCCACCACTTTTGAGAAGCATCTTGTTTATATTTAGGTTTTAAATATTCATTTATAAAACATAATTTGGAAACTGTGAGAACTTATATTTAAAATGGAAATGTTTGGGTTTTTGTAATGTATAGAATGAATTTTTAGAATCATATTTAAGGGATATTTAGAAGAAATTATTTGTATGAAACGATATTTGTGTATAAATGAGAATGATTTCAATGAGATTTGATTTTTATAATCATGAATTGTGGTTTATAAAAAACATTTATTCAAAAAATGAAGAATTTTTTTAGACATAGGTTTCTGTAACATGTTTTAAAAGATAATAAATTATTTTTTAATTAAATGGTTGGTGATTAAGTAGGGTTTGATGTGCAATAGAATATGTTTTGAAATGGGATGAAAACATTTAGAATTGATGTTAAATGTTTTATATTGGGTTATATTTGAATGGTTAGTGTTTTTCTAAAACAATTTTGTGAGGTTCATGAGGGGTATTGGATTTTATTGCTGGCAGTTTTTGAAAATAGGATTTGTGGTTTTTAGATGGAAATGTGGGTTGAATGATAATTTTACAAAGTGGAAAAGTTTTTTTAACCTTTTATATTCTTATGAGTGATCACATGCATCAGATAAATGTGTAAAATGGATGAGTTCCATGTTAGGCATGGGAAACATTCATGTGTGAGACTCCATGGACTGGAATAGGTGAATGTGCGACCAACAAATCTTGTGTTATTCTCAAAAGAACTTTTAAAGGGAAATGTGGTGAGATGATAACTAGTGATGGTGTTGTGTATATTTTTTTATTTTTTGAATGTTGTTGGAGGAATCATTTGACTTTGATAGTTCATGTCTGATGGGAATTTTCATGTTTTATTTTTTGTCAATGAGTCAGCTTTGAATTAATTGTTAGTGGGTTCTTCTTAATAATATTTTGGGAAGCCATTGGGTTGGTTGCCTCTATGTGTTCAGTTCTTGTTTCTGGAACATTTTGGCTGATGGAACAATTTTGTTGGGTTCTGGGTGTTCCTTTTTTTGCTATTATATGCCCCCATAAGGAACTCAAACATGTTCGAAGTGCGGACATGGGTGATTTTTTATTGGAATAACCACCACTCAATCAACTAAATAAAATTATTCTTGAGTTTTAGAACTGAATCTAACTCATCTCTTTCTAGATAAGGAGATCCTCTCATAGAAGGAGCATGGATTTAAGAGGATTTATTAAAATCTTTGGTTTTTTTTGAGTTTTATTAATCATCAAAGGAGAAGTTGGACACTTGTAAGCCTGAATATCCTTCCTAGAAGTGGCAAAGGTAATTATAGTGGGGAGTGTGTAAGGAAGTCTGAAGTTATTAGTGATGAATGGTATTTAATACGGTCTTTGAATATTTCATCATTTTCGTCAAAACAATGGATTATTACAGGACACAAGTGTGGTGAATCTATTCATAAGAGGTTGTTATGGCCGTTTGTAGAAATCAAGGTCTACATAGGACTTGGTTTAGATTCCCTTTACATGTGAAGTCTCTTGGTTAAGAATTTTCATGTTTAGTGATGTCTTTCAGTACCGTATTCTTGTTGAAATGTAAGGCTGAAAGTTTAGAATTTTTAGAACTCTTGTTTTTATAGAAGAAAGTTTTATATTCATGAATGATGTGTGTTCATCTTGTAAGTCCTCAAAAAGAGAAAGTTTCAGGTTGAAGTAAAATGGATTCCAGGGTGCGTTGTGTTTTGTTGGTTCTACTTAGATCGTGATATTGTTTCTGGTGGACCTAGAAGAATATGTTTCATATATGGGTTTTCAATGGATAACTATAAGAAATGTGATACTTCATCCATTAAATCTCCAACCAAAGGTCATGGAGTGATGATTTAATTTTGTTTGGAATCTCTTTGTGGTTTGATGGACCATGTTCTGATTTCATTCTTCAGTGCGGGAAATGGAGACAGTTTAAGCCTCATGTGTAGGTGTTTCCATCTATTTACATTCTGATGAAATCTATTTTATGATTGAATATTTAAATTATTTTTTAAACATGATTCTAATATTTATAATTCACATGGTTATTTTATTGTGGTGTTTTACCATTGGTATAATTTATTAAATATGGGTTTCAATGTGAATCCTAGTTTATTCCTATGTGTATGCTCTCCAAATGTTTTCTTAAAATGTTAGTTAATATTTTAAGGGTATAATTGGATTATTTGGGTGGTGTTTTACCATATAAATGTTTTAATAAATTTATTGGATTGTGTTTAGTATTTTTATGTGAAACATAGTGGTTTTAATAATATGATTAGTTGTACTGGTTATAAAGAATGTGTTGTTTCTTTGGATATTGATTGGTAAAAAATACCCGTGGAATGACATTGGATGTGGGAAAAATTATGGGTGCATAGAGTGAAAAAAATGGATGAGATTTTAAATGATTATGGTATTGAAAGGTATTCACCCCTTGAAATGTAGTTTTTTTAAAAAAAATCTCCTCTTTTATTTTTTACTTCTTTTTATAAAATGTTTCCATGTTTTTCCCAAATGACATAAAGTGGTTTCATGTTTTCATTTGTAGTTATGGATCATTTGGTGTTTCATTAAAGATTATTAGATTATAAATGATAATAAATCCAACTTGGAATATTTAAGTGAGTTTTGTGTTTTCATCTTGGTTTTCAAATAATGTTGTATTTGTAATAAAGGACTGCATGACATTGCGTTCATGGAAGTTGTTATTTGTATTGAATTTGGTAATGGTTGGAAAATGTTTTGAAATGGTATTGGGAATATAATTGATATAATTCATTGGTGAATCTTTTTAATATTGTGTAATGATTGTAGTTTTTTCAATATGAATGCCCGATTGAAATTTTTAGAATTTTTTATGAAACAGTTTTGAAAGCTTGTGTGACGTGGCAACCCAGCTGGAACCTTTGACCATGTCTTATGTATATATACATAGTGGGAACCACTATAAGGGGGTTTCCCCTTTATGGTTCATCATATAGGTGGTGTCCATCTATCAGATAGGCAAGTGTGGTGATGGTAGGTAAGATGTGTCATGCATCAGAGGCCTTAATATTTAAACATGATACTTTCACCATGGGTTCCTGGGAACCGTTTAGAGGACCCAGTTATGATTTATTTTTGGCCCAATAAGATGGATTAATACCCCATGGATAAATAATATCCTAGGAGGGTAGCACCACTAGATTGATCAGTTTAGGGCGGCCAATGGTTACTGACTGTGGGGATTCACCATACACTGGCAGGTGGTTCCGAACGTAGTACTTCCAGGGATTGCTATATGGATGTTTTGGAGAATCCCATGGATGCTAAATTTTTTTGTTATGGTTGTGTAATATGGTTATTTCTTGTGGTTTTAAGGCCCACCATGGGCCTCATTTAGTTTCTTTTAGAGTATTCCATTGTTATCATATTCCTTATGGTGTAAAGTCTATTTTAACCTCACCATGTTGAGAATCTAGTTGAGTTTCTGGTGTGGATTGGTAGTGGAAGGTGTTGTTCGATGATATATTATTTAAGGTCCTATTATTGAGAAATTTATAATATTGGATCTTGTACAATTGTTTTTTTGGAATATGTCTATATAGGTGTTTATTTATGTGTGGTTTGGGTTGATTTTCTTTTGGTAAGCGACCTGAGTTTTATTTAGAATGTTTTGGATATCGTAACATAAGAGTTAGGGTCACATTTTGTGAGAGTTACTTTCCTTTGATCAACCAATTGTACGTGTTTTATATTTTTGGGATAGGTGGAACATAGCGGGGTGTCCATTTTGGTCACCTGAGATCAACCTATAAACCCATTTTTCTATTTATAGTGTCCTAGTCTTCTTCTCATTTGTCGTTCATTGGGAATCTCTTTGAGCTGATAAAGAGTACCAGTTCATGTCTCCCAATAAAAACATGGGTTGGATTTTTGGGGGAGAAAATCCTTATTGTGGGGAGAATTTTCTCACCTAGTTTTTTTTTGAATTTATATTTGTTCAAATTCAGCCTGTGTTCTCAGTTATCTTATCAGGAACTAGTTGTAATAAATATTAATTTTTGATGTATTCACTTGGTTTTTTCCTGATCGAGTACTTGTCCTTGTATTCCATCTTTAATTTTCATTAAAAAGTGTGAAAATGGGTGGATAGAACATGGAACATGGTTGTTCAAGGTTAGTGGTAACTGTGCACCCTGGCCAGGTAACCGTTCGATAGGTGTCTGTGTGAGATAGAACCAACCACATCACCATGAACATCAGTCTATAAATCTTGTGGTATGTCGGGGTCTTAGATAGAGGGGACCACAAGACTTCCACATGGTAAGTAAAGCCATTTATATTAACCATGTGATATGTGTCCGCCGTGGTAGACACAGTATCATTGTCACTGTATGGTTTGAAAACCCATTCGGAAAAACCGTGTAGCATGTCAAAGTCATTAATTTTGGGTTTCTCCCTTTTTTCTCTCAACCTAATTTTTTACCCCTAAACCCTATTTTTATTACTCCCTCATACATTTTCACCCTAAGTTCCTCCTCCCTCTCCTAGATCTCCCTTGGATCTCCCCTTTCATGTGTTTTTGGCTCAGATTCTTTAAAGTTACTATATGTAAGTCCCTATTTACCTCGATTTTTCCTTCCATTTTGGGTTTTCTCTCATCTCCATTGGGTATCAGTTTTACAACTGGCAGGGTGTTCATTTTAGGGTTTTTCTTTTTTTAATATGGTTTAATAATTATGTTATTGGTCAGATATTGCCTTTCCAGGGTTTCCTGGTGGTGCAGATGAGGTTTCACTTCTTGTTTCTAGTGTTTCTTCTCAAGAGGTAGGTGATTACATGCTTAAAAATAATTTTATAAATAAATTATTCTTTTTTGATGTATTTGGAATGTTTTATGATTTATATGTGTGGTGAGAATGAGGTTTTTGGAATGATTTGATTTTCATTTATCCTGAAAATGGGGTTTTCATGTGAAATTGGGTGTAATTCGTTAGTAATGCTTGATGTGCCTATTGGTAATGTTTTATAATTTGGGAAAGTGGTATATTAAATTGTTAATGTTGTCAGGATTATGATATTAAATGGTTTTTATGTGTGTTTTATTTTATAAATATATTTTGGGTGTGCAAGTGATTTAATTTATTTTGGGTGCAATTTTTTGACATGAATAATGTGGAAGTGTTGTGTTATGTGACATGTGAAACGTACTTGAGAACAAAAGGAAACCTAGGTAACTAGGTGGGTGAACTAAGACTAGTAATCTAGACGATACCGAAGTGGTTCATCCCAATTTAATCTAGTAAGATTGACGCTACAACTATAACTATAAATTATGATGATTGTAGGCCACTAGGCCCATGGGGTGTCCCCTCATAGTGTCTCTTGCATGAGAACATTGTCTTCCATGGTTTCTATAGTATATTCACATCCTATACATTTAATAATTTTGAAAGATTTATTTTTTATGTGAAAAAAATTATTTTAGATAACCTAATAGCAATATACCAAGGATGTGATCCATGAATATCTCTAGAAGAAGTAAAAACCAAATACCTCATATGTGCTAAAGTAAATTGTCAAAAAATATGAGAATGATCTATCTTATGAGGAGTAGATGATGAATATATTTTATTGTAGGGTCCATGTTCTCTCAAAAAAGACAAATCACATTGTAAATGTGCTATGATAGGACCATAAATATGATGTTATGACATAAAAACCAGAGTAAGAAAAGAAATAAAAATTTTATCAGGAATTCTAAATTCAGAATATGAGATGAAATTTTAGGGAAATATTTTTAAAGTGTGGATAAATATGAAGAACCATATATAATAAATAATATTTATTTCTTGATTAAATGTGTGTTAAATTACTTATATCATATTATTAACATTCAATACATATAAAAACAAAAAAAATTATTTACTTATGAGGATCATTACATTAGTCCAGTACTAAACTAATGAAATTAATGAAATATTAGTATGTTAGGAACAAATATAAAAATGAAAAACTACAATGAGAAAACATAGATCATCCCAGCCCGTAGGGGTAATCGATCCTACAAATAACACTATATGAAACAAACAATATATTATTAAACCAATCCAAATCATAGAAAAGGAAAATATATATCTATGGGATTAATTATAGTAATTGAAAAATGAATATATAAAGTGGTATTTATAGAGGAAAATATAATTGTTGCAAAATGAAATGTTAATTTTTGAATAGTCATGTGACTATTAAATAGGATATGTTATCATTAAATTATTTACCTAACTAATATGAAAAATAAACTAATAGTAGTAAATAGAAAATTTTAACTTAAACAAGTAAAATGAAATGTTAATAGTATTTATCATCAATAAATACATATGTTTTATTACATTAATACAATATATTGAATGAAAACTGAGAGAAATTTTGAAAAACATTCTTAAATAGTATTTTAATGTATTAAAATAAAATAATAATTTTTATTATAAAAAATATTATTATATATGATGTGAAATTATTTTATTTTAAATAATTTCATTTTTGGATTCATCTTTTCAAAATTTCCCAGGTTTTAGTTTTTCCAAAGTTTTTGACAGACATCACTTTTTATGTGAATAGTAATAATTTATGTTTTCAAATGATTCATGTTTTATGATATGAAAAGGATGTTATCCTAGGGTCATTATCTGTTGATGAAGTCTAATGTGGTGCCAGAAATTTCATAGGTTTATGTATTGTAAAGAACAACCCTATCGAATTAGTGTATGATTTTTATTGTATTCTTCCCACTCAATATAGAGATCATAATAATGATATTATGGAATTATAAAAATGAATTAATAAATATTAAATTTTATATATCAATAGGAAATAAATTTCATAAAATTGATGGGAATCATAAAAAATAATTAACCAAAATTACAATCCTAAATATTAATTTCAAAAGTCAAAAAGTGTATAGTTCCCCTTTAAAGAAAAATAATGACTCATTTTCATTGATATTTTTTTTGAACTAATAAGTTCAAATTATGAAGTGTTTAGATCTACTGAAATAATTTTATTTTATTGAAATATATTTCATAATGTCAAAAATAATACTATTCAAACATTTACCTTGGATGAAATTAATATTTCATTAAAACCACTCACCAAATATAAAAACCCCATCTCCCTCCCCTTGAAAGAAATACCCCCCTATCAAAAAAATCCGGATATCTTTAAATTTTTTCAAAATTAATCCTATTTTTATCCTTATAGATATTATATATTTTTCAAACTTCTTGAATTAAATGTTTATTATGTCCTTGAAATGACGGAATACTAAGAATATGACATGATTTTATAAAAAAATTGTATAATTTTCTACTTCTCTTCGTATGTTTACCTATTCCTTTTACAACCAAATATTTTACGATTAATTTCGTATTATATAAAGAATATATTAACTATTTAAAACAAAAATATGATTATATTTGTGATATATTTTTAATTCATACTTTTATGCCCCATTTCTTTTATAATGTCTTGTCAATGGTAGGAAACCATTAACGAGGAAATTGAAAAATCAATAATTATGACATTAATTATGGATGATTATAATAAATTATTTATAATAATGAAATATAGAAAAAATATGTATTTGTCCTATTTTTGAGTTAATCTTAATAATGTACAAATAGAAATAAATCAAGATAATTAAATCATTTTAAAATATGATAATTTATAAATTATTTCATATCAAAGTGTTTTTACCTTTATTAATGTGAAATAAAAAATATAATCCAACTATTTTAATTTATAAATAGTAAAAAATATAAACACAATTTAAACATTCTTTCATGTATTAATAAATATATTTTTATTATATTATAATATTAAAAGACATGAAATTAATAGGGATTTGTAATCATGGGATATTTTTGAACCAACTCATTATCTTTTAGGTTATCCCCTATTTCATATTATTTTTTGGTATATAAATTTCATTAATTTATCAAATATTAAATTAAGTTACTTTTCCTTTTTAATTCTAGGTATTTACTTGTTTCTTCCTTGAATAAATCATTTCTTTTTTAATTTCAACAATTTTTCTGAACAAAATTGTTTTCCCAAAACTTGTCTTTGACTCCTCAGGGATTGTTTCTTCTCCACTTGAGAAAGATGAAATTTTATTCCGAAATATAATTTCTTTTAATAATTTTGGAACCACATTCATCATTTACTATAAAAAAACTTTATGATAACCAGTCATTTACATGATTGCGTTTTCTAACAATGATTGTCATATGTTATCATTCCACATGGAATAAGTGATTACTATGAAATTTTGATGTCACATAATGGAAAAAATTATATATCCCATTAATTAATTGGATAATATGATATATCTAAAATATTTTAGGAATTGAACTTTATCATGATGCTATAAATATTCTTAATTATAATGTTTTGATTTATGGGCAAGGATTATATATAAACATTCTAAATGATTTCTTAAAAATAATGTGTGGTAATTTTACTCATTGTTATGATGTTTCATTATTATGAATATGAAAAATTCAATTCCTTTTAAAATTAATCCATCATGGAAATTACAGTTTTTATATAATTATGTTATGATTATTATTATTATTCTCACCCAAGTACTCTCGATCCATGTATCATTTTATATTATGTTATCCCAAAACATAAAGGGATTTTTTATTACACATTTCATTAATATATATCACATGGTGAATAAATGTAATAAGAAGAACATGAGACCTTTTATAATGACTATATTTAAGTAATGAAACAATTTCAATGTTTTATAAATTAAAAGTGATTCATGGGCAGAATTTTTGAATGATAATAAACCTTTCTTTCCTAGAATGTATTACTATCATGTTATTTATATTAAAAATGATATAACTGTATTTCATGAAGAATATGGGGCATAATAATCATGTTAGATATTCATTTACATGTAGACAATTATTTACATTCTAGATGATTATTTATAACTAACACAGGTGGATCATGTTTTTATGTTTTGTATTATTCATTATTTGGATGAAAATATTTTTATTCTAGAAAAGGATCCTGATGTTATGATATAAAAAGTATTTTTAACTCTTATTGACAATTTATTTTACTAAATATGGTGATAGGTATTTTGTGGAATTATATCACCCCATAAAGTATTGATAAGTTTATGAAGATAATATAGGTTGGGTTTTGGGGTATACCTCATCCAGTAATAGTATAGTCTTTTAACACATTTAAAAGAAAGAATAATTTTATTTCCAAAATTATGTATTCCAATACTATGAGATTAATATTTCTAATATATATGTTTTCATTTACATCCATTGATATAGAAAAAAATAATTATAGTTGAATGTGATACTGGTTAGATTATTTATTCTTTCTATATTAAATATAGAATTTATTTTAGAGAGAATCAGTTATATGTTTCCATTAATTATAGTTTGAGGTAAAACATTTTCATGATTCCACCACCTAGTTTTTAGGTGATGTAGAAGAGATGGTAGTTTTATAAAGCTATCA
The DNA here is from genome assembly GCA_963277665.1 of Viscum album. NCBI lineage: Eukaryota > Viridiplantae > Streptophyta > Magnoliopsida > Santalales > Viscaceae > Viscum > Viscum album. The sequence goes on from OY728127.1 coordinate 326,805,859, forward strand.
CATGTGGTTGACATGTTTGGATATCTTTATGACTCAAAATGATTTAATAATTTTTTATATAATTTGAAAAAATTCTATTTGATAAAATGAAAATGAAAATGATAATTTATATTTTATGATTTATATAAATTAAATGAAGTTTTAAACCTGAAATATCTTGGGAATTTATGTAATGTAATATTTCAATTCAATTAAGATATTTTTTTTGTAATAATTTTTGAGATTTTATAGCTAGTATCAAATTAAGTATGTAATGTATGTGTTCATTGTACTAGTTTTAGAAGTGTGGGAATTCAACTTTATAGTTGGGATCTTAGAATTGTTTAGATAGCGCCGTTAATAATATTTTTTGAGTATAATTTAATGGTTGATAAGTTTATGTTGGTCACAAATTCAAAGCCTTAAATGACATATTGTGATAGAATATGATTGAGACATATGGTAATGGTGCATATATAAGTTGGGTATTATGATATGAGAATGTTAATGAATACCCTAGGGATAATTATAAAATGGGATTGAATGTGTTAGATAAAATCATTTTGTTTTGTTAATGAGAGATTGCAAGATTATCATATAAATTACATCATAGTCTTGAAAAAACATCATGATTTAGGACATTGAAGAAATTTACCTTCGGTAAATAAACTAAATAATGTTTATATTCAAATTCAATTGGTTCTCAACTGGTGAATGATATGCAAGACTAATTGAACACTTTGTATTGAAATTATCTTTGAATATTCTATAATACATTTACATCCTATACAATAATCAATTTTGAAGGATTTTATGTTGTAGTAAACAAATTATATTTGAGAACCTAATATTATTATCCCTAGGGATAAGAAAAGGATTGAAAATGGGGTGTCATATGTTGATTCAAAAGTATCATATATAAGAAATAATAGTTTCAAAAGGGAAATCATGACTTGATATATGTTTTCATATTCTAATGTTTTATATTTTCAAATATATTTTCATTTTATTATTTGGTTGAGAGAGGATCGTGAAGATGAAGCTAAGAGAGTTATGTGTCTAGACCCCATTATGTATTATAACTAAATATTAGATCACTTATAAATGGTTGATAATTGTAATATATACCTCTAATGATGGAAAATACGAGTTTTAAGATATTACTGATAGTACTGTTGTTGATTTCCTAATATAAATTATTTTATGATTCTTATTTATATTTAAATTAGTAATGTGATATTTATTTAATTCATTAATGTATATTCCATATTTTTTATTGTGATTTATGTGAAAAAACATGAGGATTATTCTTCAGTAGTTTTAAATTTATGGTTTCAAATCATATATTAAATAGTGTTAATAACCTTGTGAAATTATTTTATTAAAAGGTTATATTTTGAAGAATTTGTTTTTAGGAATAATTGTTTGAGGGATGGAAATGATTAGGTATCGTTTTGTTTGATTTCATAAAAATAGAGTGTTTTGTTAAATTTAAATTACAGGTCATGTATTCATTCATATTGATGATAAATCATTGTTAATGTTTATCTAATTTTTCTGATTATGATATATATTAATTATTTTGAGACCTTATTAACTAGTTTTTAATATTATATGAGGTATAATTTCAGCGTTATTTTCCAGAAGGAGTATATAAAAATTACGGGGCATATTGAACTAGAGATTAAAATGTTTTTATTAATTTTTTTAACCGTAAATATATGATTATAGATTATACATACATTAGTAAATAAGTGAATGAATGAATATCATTTTTTTGAAGTAAGATATGTAACATGATAGAAAAAAAGAGGTTACGGTAGATTTCATATTATATATTTCACCACCAATGATAAATATTTTATGAACTCCAGCACCTACATTCCCTGTTGATTAATAATTAAAAATTGTGAGGATAAAACTTATTTTAAGGGGTATAATGTGGCACCTCAATATTATAATATATTATTAGCATTAAATTAGGCAATGTGATGGTGAGCCTTCACCACACACAATACTAAATTTAAATAATATATATATATTTATACAAAAATATATATTTATATATGATAGTTAAAAACTATATATTGAATTAAAAGGAATGGAAATGAATAGACAAATCATAAAACAAAATTATAATTAAAATAATATATACATTAAATATGAATGAAATACAATTAGTTTACCTATAATGAATAACAATAAAATCAAATATTTGGTAAAGTATTTTTATAAAATTTTACTTTTTATGAGATATGTATTTCTATTTCTAGAATAATATTTATAATGTTGATAAATAATTATTGATATTAATAAATTATTGAAACCAATTATAAAATTAATAGGTATGAAATAAAAATAACAATAGTGAATATTCGAAAATTAAATTTTCCATTAAAATAAGTTTTTCATTATATTTTATGATTTTATAAAAAATGTAATTTTTTTATATTTTAATATGAATTTTACATGGGAGAAAAAAAATTAGAATAAATGTACTACATTAAGGTATTTTTTCAGTTTTATTACCATTTTTCGTAGTTCAAAGATACTGTATTATCATAAATTATAAATTTTATGATTTTTTGTTTATGTGTGAATAAAAAATAATACAATAAAAATAATAAGATAAAAATATTTATATTTTAGGAATGAAATTGTTCATTTTATTATATTATTTGATCTTATAAATAATATGTAAGGAAATTTTACAACTAATGAAAAATGTGGGTTTATAGAAAATCTTTATAGACTTTAATATTAATCATTAATTTTGAAAGTTAGATTTTTTTTTCTGGTTGCCATGAAAGAATCAATATTATAATATATGTTTAATAAAAAATAGTTATAGAAATTTTAACTATTGACAAAATTGTCTTACACTAATAATGTATTCTTAATAAAACTATTCATTATATATATTTAAGGTTCACATTATGAGAATTATTCATACAATTTGATTTTCCAAACATTAGAACATTTATTTACTAATATTAATTGAAAATTATTAATCCATAATATATGACTTAGTTAGATATACAAATTTTAATTTTTTCCTTAATATTAATTGTTAATATTAATAATTAATTACCATGGAAAAAATTAAACCAGTATAAAAGAAATTAAAAGATAAAACAAACATAATTAAAAAGCAAATTTATCTAAAAAATTATTGGTATTTGTGAGTTTGAACCCACACTCACATTCCAATCCTCTATTTAAAATTTTGGATCCACTGACCTTGTAATTGTAAATTACATTATGGAAAATGTCATGTGTCTGTCCAAAAGTTGTCTCCTATTCACTTATAAAAAGTAAACACATGATACACTTTAGGACATTCCTAACCATTGAAATTATACTAAATAATATTCCTCATTTATCCGCCTAGAACCATATCCCATTTTAAAATTCTTATGGTCACTATTAGTAAGAATAATTCCATCTTTCTCATAGATTAATCCAAGGACAATTCAAGTACCTGACGTGAGTATTATCAACTACATATCCAATCTTCTTGATAACCATCAACTAATTATTTTGTAGTGATACTAACATAGTCATATTAATATCACTTATTTAATGTAATATTTCTATATCAATGTTATTAAATTCATATATATAATTATAACATCCACTAAAAAATAAAATCATCACGCACATGTACTTGTAGACTACCAGAAAAAAGTGAGAGGAAATTTAACATTCATTACCAAAAATAATTTAGGGTTACTAGAATTATTAAATGCAGATATTTGATAAATATGACATCATTTTGTTTCGATTATGATAACTAAGAGAACATATTAAGTATACAATCTTCAAAAAATTATCATTAATTCAGTTGTTTAAAACAAGTGAATTATGTTGAAAATGATCTAATTTTCTGTATATTGACTTCATATAATTTACCTTATATAAATGAATATATAAAATTATGAAATATAAAAGAAATATAAACTAAATATGATCATTATTCTTATTGTGTAATGATATTACTGCTAAACCATCTAATAATAATCCATTAATCTTAATATGTTATTATTTTAGTCTGTTTACCCATATAGTTGCACAATATAACATATTAGTGTATTGTATGAATATGAGAAATTATTTAATAGTATAAAATGGTATAAATTTGTAAATAATATTTTTACCTAATTATGTTATGTTTATATCAAAATTTAACTAATTATTCATGAAAACACCATTCAGTCGCTGAGAGTCACTAAAACATGTTCATCACCAATTTCAACTTAATGGATCAAAATGAAAATTTTCTTGAAATTTTATTATAGATTTATAATCATTATTGTATAATCTGTTAATTTAGTTTAAATAAAATAATAGTGTTCTTAATTGGAAAATAAATTGAAAGTAACCTGAATTTTATGAAACTTGTTCAAAGCATTACATATTACGCACATCACATGATCAAAATATGTAAAACATAATCAATATTTATAAATATTATTAGTATAAATTAGGGGTATCAATGGTTATTATTATCATTAAGGTAATTGGGAATATATTTAATGATTTTAATTTATTTATTCATGAAATTTGGGGAAAGTGCAGAATGTGTGGGGACTGAGGTTTGTGTTTTCATCTCAAATTCAATTCTTTGATACATGTTTGGTATTACACAACGAAATTCATTATGGTTATATATATAATGACTATTTTCAGTATCATATATTGAACTATGTTTCCAAAAATTTATTTTAAGTTAAATTAAAATTCATCTCTATCAAATTGTTTTGATTCAAATGTTTTTATGGCCATATAGGTTTTCTTGGTCTAAATTAGTACTTGTTGAGATATAATAGGTTGTGTTAACAATATTTTACTTGTAAGGATTATTTATACCCAATAGATATATTTTAAAAATAACCATTCTATTTAATTGTATTTAAATTCCAAATAATATTCATTTCATGTAGCCATTGATTCAACTGTTTCCTCAGTCGTAAGGATTTTAGGTAACTAAAATCCTGTTCATTTATTGATGGTTTTAACCTTTAAATAATATTATATAATGTGGGTACATTCACCCCTTTAATTTTATGATATTGTATGATATCATTTTTTACATATTTATCACATAAAACCATTTTTCAGATGTTACATGCATAATGGAGTATGTTTCTTATAAGGGATATCAATAACTCAAATCAAATTTCATTGAGTAATTTTGAATAATCATAATAATTTATTTTCCATGTTTTTTCTCCCACAATCATAAAATATGATATTTTATTTTACAAAAAATTTTCATGGATTGTTTTTCTAAGAGAAATGAATGTTACTCTTAATACACTGTCGGTTTTAAATAAATGAAAGGTGAAAATAATTAATCTGGTTATTTTCATAACACTTTTGTATGTTTTATCATCCAATCCACATCTATCCATCATAAAAATTATAATTTTTAGGGACCTGTTATTATATATTATTTTTTTAATAATTATTTTTTCAATGATTTTTCACTAAACCTTTTATAATGTCAATTTATAGGTGACCTGCAGCACTATCATTTACGTTAAGGTTTTAAATATTTTATATATTAAATTTTAGGTTTAAATTATATTTCATTACACATTTTTAAATGAATTTTCTACAATATAGTATAGGTTTAACTATTTATTATATGAAATTTATTAATATTTTGATGGAATGAACATACTTAACAAAGAAAATAGAAAACACGAGCCCTTGGTTAGTGGGAATATTTCAAGAATTCATTTGTAAGGATAGTTTACATGAATAAAAAAATCACCCTATATTTACATTATTACACTCTTGTAAGGTTATAATAAAAAAATACACCATATTTTTACATATTTGATAAGATTATGCAATAGATACTATTGACTTGGGTAATTTTAATGTTTCACCATATATTGTTATTCTAATTTGGATAATTATTGTCATGTTTAATATATATTGTTTAACCATCCACCATCAATCTATAGATGTGTTATGATCATGTTATAAATTTATATAAATGGGTAAAATTAATGAAATTCTTTATGATTATTGAGTTATAATGTTGGTTTATAATGTATTGATATATAGTAATCATCATTATATGTAAAACCATGTTTTTATTCAGCCACTAGTTCCTTCGGAAATGTTATGAAAGGAATTGTTGAATATTATTATGAATCCATTAGAAATAATAAAGTGAAATATGGGGCCCAAAATTATATAACACCTCAATACATTGACATGAATTTTGAGAAAAATCTAGTTTAGTTCTTAATTATACTTGTTCCTGAAAAATTATACTTACATGTAATGAGTCATTGAAAAACTTGTTTTGATTTCCGAAATTATGAATTTCATTAGTATGAGAATAATATCACTGAATTTAATATTTTTACTTATTTACATGGATATATCATACTCATAGTTTTAGTGCGCTATCGAAACATTCAAATTAATTATTCAACCCATATTATGTATACTGTTACTATATTTTTGACCAATTTAGTAATATGTTTCCTTTAATAATTGTGTGATATCCTACCTTTCTTTTTCTTTATTCGCCATTTTTTGATTTAAAATAGAAAAATTTTCATTTTTATATGTATAAAATTTGGTATAGAATTTGTGGGAGATATTGAAGAGTCATCATAAAATTAGTAGTTTCATATAAAATTTGGATATTATTTTGATAAAACCCACTTGGGTATTGTTTGTTATTTAATTTTACTAATTCTATCATCCCCTATACCTAAAAGGTATTTCAAATATATGTAGTGAATTATTTTATTTTATTGATGTAATTATATGATAGTTATGTTTGATAATATGCAGTGGGTAAGTAATCCAGTAAAATAAGTATTTTTTCATGGCCCTATATTTGGGATAATGTTTTTGGGGTTTCACTGTGTAAGACCTTATACAACTATTGGAAACTCTTCATAGTGGATTTTTGTGACATGAATAATTTGCCTAAGGTTTATAAAACTACATAGAATGACCATGTTTATTCAATAATATTTTAAAAATGGGAAACTAACTTTATATTTATATCTATTATAATCTTTTATCTCCCTTATATGACTCGATACATCTCCTTGTCATGGCCTTAATTGAACATCATTTTTTGTAATCTTTCTTGACGTTTATATAGATTCGTTATAGTTTAATATTATTTTCCTCATATTTTATTCTTCTTTCATCATACACTTTCACGTTATCCCATTTTTCCTTATTCATTTAACTCTAATCACCATTTTGATCTAATACAAGGGGTTAGGATATGGTTTAAGTGAATTTTATTTTGGTTCTCAATGGATATGATCCATCTTATTCTTTTACAGTGATCATTATCAATGAATATTGTTCTTTATAACTTTTTAGGTGGGTGTCTCTACATGTATATAAATTATCATTGTCTTACCAATTTTCATGATTTTTTTCTTTGTATTTTTTTCTATTATTTATAGAGTTTAGTTTCTGAGGGTTTTGTAACCGTTGTTATGGTTTCACTGGGCCTATGATGAATAAATAGTAATTTCATTAGTATTTACCGTTAAAAAATATTTTAATGATTTTGAGGAGTATGAATAAATCTATATAAGAGAACATTAGTTTTAAAATGATATTAAAAAACATTTATAAAAAATTTTTTTAGGAATTTTATTACATAAGAGAGAGCATGTTATATGTATTGATTATGATTGTGTGTGAAAATGGGAGAACATGGGATTGTGGAATTATGTTGGGGATTCCCATAATTTAAATGTGACTAATAGATAGGGATAATTTTTTGAATTACTTTTGAGGAACAAATCATACTTAATTTTTTTTCAATGTTCACAAAGTATGTCATGAGAGACTCATTGAAACCTTGATCATATAGTTTAAATCATCCCCATGATTCATTTCTTCTATTAGGTTGTTATAAAATTAGTTAACTGATTTCCACTAAGTAATTCATTATGATTACTTGGTAACCTGTTTTTTATCCTTGATACATGATGTTTTTATTTTCCATTTTACTCATATGCATGGATTTTTTTTGAAAAAAAATTATTTATCATCTCGATGTCAATGAAATTATTCAAAATATATTGATATTTATACTAGAATAAGTTGTTTTCTTTTGGAAAAGTGATTTGAATATTCCTGGTGATACGCAATATGGATTTTCATTAAACCCTTTATATATTGTTTTGTTATATGGAGAAATTTTTTAGTTTGATAAATTGAAATAAAAAGGGAATAATAATTCAGATAAGGTATTGTTTGTGCTATTTATCCTTCTATTATACTATTTTTTGAGTGGCTAAGGGAGATATAGAAGAATAGTTCTTGAAAATTTTGGGATCCTCTACACTATGGTATTTTTTACATTTAGTTGTGTGTTAGTAAATTCAACCATCATAAGATAACTATCATGATTAATTATTTATAAATTTTTTATTTATGTCATTAATTTAAATTATTTTATATTTAATATTTATTTGTCTATTATATATATTTACACTCTTCTTGACAAATTGTACTTGATTCTGAGGATGAAGTCATTCCCAGGAGTTATGAATGATACCATGGTACTCATCTTTATATAAGGGTTAATGGGAAGGTGCCTCGAGCTTTGTAGTGGGATAACCTAAGTAACATGGTTATGTTTCCTAGGTTGGATTATTTCAAATTAGTACCATCATTAATTTATTATTATTTCCTTTGATTTATTTTTATTCATTATTGATCCATGATATATCTTTGGAGACTCCAAATATCCATTTAATTGAATATTATTATTGTAGTTTCAAATCAAGAATTATTCCATCTCTGGTAACATACTTATAATTTTATATTAGTTTCACATCATACTGTCATCTATAGAAGGATGTGGTTATGGTTTATTGATGGGTTTTGTGGACATGGATAGTTATTTTAATAATTATTTTGGGAACATTATTTATTTTCTATTTTTCTTTTACTATGTGGTTTCTGTGGAAAATTTATCATTTTTCATTATTTAATGTTTATGAAATATTTGTTTTGTTTCCGTAATTCAATAATGCTATTATATTAATTAGCACAATATGAAATTCAAAATTATTATTATATACTTGAAATAATGACATGAATGGTTTTATAATTACAGTGAACCAAAAAAAATTAATTAATATTAATGTGTTTAATAAAATGGGTTTACATATTTCAATGGTATTTATAAGGAGATTGATGCATGTTCATTATTATTATTTATAATCATTGTTTCTTTCAAAGTTCTCTTGTTATAGTATGATTAATATTTTAGAATGATTTATTAAAATGTTTAAAACTCTCAATGTGGGTAACTAATGGCTTTGTGTAAAAAAATATAATTTCCATATTTTTGATTGTAACATCACGTTACATTTTTTATGTTTTTTAACGCATTGATTTGATTACCAAATGAATGGGTATCTTTCAGGGTCATTTTTAGAGTTTTTGGATTTTTTTGGAGGATTTTGGGATTTTTTGTGATTTTAACATGGTTGGAACACTTTTTGACAATGTGTGATACCTACATAGTAGTGGGCTTCATGGTTGGTGGTTGGATTGAAAATGCGTGCATCCAAACCATGAAACACCTCTAGTGGATTTATTTTTGGAACACGGTTAGGTGCACGATTATTAATAACCATGAAAGATAACCTAAAAACCCATCCATGTGGTAAATGTTATTATTTTATATAATATTACCATATTATGATGATGATTATGTTAAAATTTTTGTGTTTTAGTTTCATACATTTCCTAAAAAGTTTATTCTTATTCAGGATTTATTCTAATATACTATTTATCCTTACTGAGCATCTATGTTCACCCCTTTATTAAATTTTATTATTCCCTTGGATGAGAAGAAGTGTATTATGATTGACTATCTAGAATAGTATATGGGATATAGGTGTTTTCAATGGAGATATTATGTTTTTTTATCATTTCAAGATGTAATGGATAACTTATATTTGTATATTTTTTTACAAGTCTATGAAACTAACCGGTCCTTTGGGTATGATTTCTTGTGATCATGCCAATTGAATAAAATAATGCACCAAATCTTGGAAACTAGGTCCAAGTTGTTACCTTATCCATAATAACAACACTCTATCAATTGTATCCAAGACCATGCTGGGGACAATAACCACAACCTCAACCATCTCATGCCATTATAGAATTGAGAAAAAATCCACCCATTTAGAGCTCTATTTAGTTCCATATGAATTAATTCCAGGTAACTCTTATTATATGTGAAAAAAATAATGGCTATGTGTTCATCCCATTATCTACCAACGTCTACCAAACATATTTTAATCATATCCTAACATATGAATATATTCCACTTAGACTGTCTTTCCAATGAGGATGGTATGGAGTTCTCAAAATTAGTTGATACCCTAGGGTTTTTGTAAAACCCTTTTAATAGAATGATGTAAAAAATGTGTCTATATCGAAAACAATGATAAGGGGAAGTTCCTAAAGGCATATGATCTCTTGGACTTGGAGCTTTCCTAGATTCTCTACTATGCGAGTCTCTCTTTTTAGTAAATAATTTTCAAGCCTAATTAACTAATTAAAAATGAACCAGACTACGTCAAGACCCATTAGAATCTTATGTAACTCAATCATAAAGGTTACCATGGAATCCTATAACATACATATAGGAATCTGGATTTGTTTCAACAACCAAATAGAATTTTGGTGCTCAGCCTTTACCTTTTGATAGGTAAGTCAATGAGTTTGGAAACCAGAAACTTATATACCCAACCATGGCTATCATAACTGACATTAAATATCATGATAAATATTATTTACCAAAATATGTAAACCTCATATGGAGTTATGTTAATTTATCATCAACTATTTTCTAATTGAATATAGAACTACAACTCTCCCATGAACGGTAATCACATCATTGTCAACCAACGTTCATATGAATATCGGGTAATCCCTAGCTAGGTGCTCCCACATGAAATCACGTTTCTAGACATACCCCTAATAAATCTTAAACTGGTCCATAGGAAAACATAAATTCAATTGAGGGTAAAAATTCACAGATCAATTATCCTCTAATGTTTCCATCATTCAGTTATCCAATAAACTCATCATGTTCAACTAATTTTCTAAAGGTCACTCACCATCCTCATACTCAGAAAACATATTATGGATCAAATAATCTAAACAAAAGTAAAAATTTTGAGGTTCATACATTATCTAAAAATTCATTGTATGTAGATTCTCAGCCCATCACCTCTATCCCAGGTTCAAGTCCTAAGGTGTGATGAAAATTTTTAGGAATTTTTTTTGGGGTAAAAAAATCCCAAAATGAAGAGACAATGTTTCTATCAATTTAGTTCATAGACCACAACTAAAACATAATGATCATGTTTAGGTTTGTTTCATTTTTTGGGGTCATAGATAATGAAACTTATAGGATAATACCTTCTACATCTACATCATCAATATTACTAGGCCAATTCTAAATGAAACACAATACACTGAATAAAATATGATAGGCTCGAGATATCATCATCCATATCAATTTTTTTAATGAAATACTATCCACACGGGCCTGAAAACTAGTAATTCACTCCCCTGTCATTCATCACTATCATGGGTGTGGACATATTGGAATTTTATTGATAAAATATTAGTAATATCCGATTAATCCTTGAATCCTCCTAATCCCAATCACCTTCTAAGGACATGTCCAGGAAATGGCTTCCTAAATATTTTTTTCAGTCAACAAATATACTGGTATCATACACCACATGTACTCGGAACTTGAACTCTTCAATATAGAAGTCACAATTTGATATCAAGGAATATGTCCTTTGTGCTCGAAGTTCACTAAAGTCTATCTCTAGGTTCATAGCTTGTTTATATACTGTTGGATAGTAGATTAGGATATTGTCAATGATCACTATGATTAATGCGTCCATGTATCAATATAATATCATGTTCATGAGATCCATTAACTCTTCTGGTGTGTTCTACATCCCAAACAATGACACCAAGAACTCATATAGTATGTACCTTCATTCAAACATAATATTCAGAATGTGCTCCCATCTAACTCACAATTGCTAATAGCCCAATTAAAGATCAATATTGGAGAACCACATGGATTCCCATTGGTAAATGAAAAGATAATATATCACGGAAAATGGTTCTCAGTTATATACCTTCACATAGTTAGGATTTCAAAAATCAACGTATATCCAAAACATTCGTCTTCCTTCTTGGAAAAAAATACATGTTCACCCCATGGTGAAGTACTTGGTCTAATAAATCCATTCCTATCTAAGTAATCTAGTTATATATTGATCTCTTAGGGAAGGAACTAAGATACATAATTCAGATTGAAGTGTCTATACAACATAAACCAGAGAGTTGGTGTTAGACCATGAACAATTACATTCTTCTACCCAAACTATGGTTAAGAAGGAACATATTCCATTGAGAATCTATTCCTTCATATATACCAATTATTACTTTATGGCTATGTAAAGAAAACATATTATTTAATTCAAATGAAACATTTTAGAAGAAAAAAATACATTTTTTCAGATAATTAATAATTTTCCTATGGAATCACAAAGGTTTCCATTAAGAGTCTATGGGGTTACACTAGGTTCGCCATGGTTTTTTCCCTTAACCCTTCGTACAATCCTCCTTGAACTCACCTTATTCTTTATCCCTACATGTTATACCAATCATTATATTCATACTATGAAGACAAAATTCTTTGTTAATATAATAAACGACTAAAAGGATATATCATAATTTCATGAAAACTGAGATATATCACAAAAAAATAAAACTATCATTGAAAGATTACATAAATGAAGACATTTTATTAAATAACTACTATGTTTCATAATAATAGGTATATATATATATGGAATGTAAATCTATGTTCATATTCATGATTCATGTATGTAATCATAACAATATGTCTACATAATGTGAATCACCTGAGGTTAATTCAATCAATGATAATAATAAAAATGAAATTTCCATTTATGGTAACTTAGAGGTCCACTATGCATTGATGGCCAAGCCCAAATATGGTTCCCCTACTAGAGGTAAAAGGTTTTTTCTTCAATCTACCCTATCCCATATTAAGAAAATGAGAAGAAAATGGTAGTGTATCCTCCTCATTTTATTTTTTGTAAAATCCTAACCTGAACCACCGAGCCCGAGGTGGAAGGCCACATAACCCCATTCATTACTCTACAAATAAAAGAGGCTATTGACTAGCAGTATGAGTATATGTTCATCCATTGGGATTCTACACCCTAAGTATCATGTCAAAAAATCAACAATTATTAGTGAATACTTTTATAATTAATCAATGTAAACATGAAGAAAGATGAAGATATAATAAATGGCATACAAATAAGGAATCTCCTAAAGTGGTAATCATATCTAGTGTAATAGGCAGCAGATAAATATAAATTGTTAAAAAACGGGCCCTCTATAGTTCATGAATGATTTTAACTTGACCCTCTATCCTCTCCATAGGACCCTTCCGCTTCGTCAAATCCCTCATGAATTCTCCAAGCGCACCAAAATTCTTGTGTAGGGCGATAGTACAAGACTCAGTAGGACACCACCAATGAATACTTAACTTGATCTGATCAAATATATCATTAAATTCCAAAAAATAATAATAAATTCATATCATGAATAAACATACATCCCAAAACAAAGCAATCATGTGCTGAAGAAGCTTCCACATTCCCATGGCCACTCTTTTGTTAGCTCCATGGTAGAAATGCACTGCACATTGATAAGTATCCATACTATCCACAAGTCAATTGTTGAGTCACATTAAATCTAGAAGGTGACAAGTGAGGACAACATACCTAGAATCCACAAGGCAAAAAGTAATACTCAGAATCCGTAGTCCCTTGAGTTTGTGTAACCTAATCATAATCCACATCGTATTGGGTAACACTCAAAATCAACAATGCATAAAGTGTTATTAATCTACCTTAACTATGTACGTTATTAAGTAGAGTCTATCATACAAGGTTATATTGATGAACCATCCCCATCAAAACACATCATCAAAATACCCTATAAGGAGTAATCATACCATGCCAACCACATGTAAAGTATACAAATAACAAGCATCCAGAGGGAAAAATTAAAATTCATAGCATAATAATATCCATCACACTCATCATGAGACTATAGAATCAACATATATCAACATGTGAATGAAACATCATTATGGAATATTTCTATCATATCAATTCTCATGGAAAAAATCTTACGATTTCATGGGAAACAAACACCCATAAGAAATGACATATCCATAATGAATTTCAAATATTCCAACATAATGAATCACACCATCAACACAATTTGTAATGATATCTCAAGAAGGTAAGGAATTTCAATCATTAATGTTTCCAATGTCAACAGAATAAAAAACCAACATGAGTGGTTTGGTCCCGAGCAGTCCCTCGAGGCTCATGCTGTGACTACCCTATGCCCTCCTCTCGAAGGCTAGGGGCTGATGACTTGCACTGAAGGAGTCAACCTGGAAGTGGGAGGAATTTTCCTATGTACCTATATGCTCATGAACACACCCAACCACATCCCAACACACAAAAAAGGGGAAACAAGTCCCACTAATAGAATGATGAGTATAAGTACAACTGAAAGTTAGTGTTCTATAATACAAACCAACAAGGAACTCAAAACAACAAGTACAAAAAGAAACTCTGATGGCCATCTATAGTAAACCCCACCTGATCATGAGAGAAGTCAAGATACTGGAAGCCAAGGTAGTATGTCCTAACCACACAGTCCTACAGGCCCCCGCCTTGTCCTATGCCACCATCTCTACCATCGAATCGTCTGTCATTCCTGCCTCCCTGAGCACCCCTGTCGAAACATCTATCATCTACCCCAGACAAAAAAGGTATGGGAAAATCCCATGTAGGGGTTATTAACACATTACTCAGTGGGGTCCCAATATCAAAAAGGAAATAACACACAAAAAACTCTCTATGTAAACCAAAAAACACAAGACAACTCACGCAAGGTATATTATAGGGTAGTAACAGTAGCATCGTCAGTCACAAACGTCGACCTCCTCAGCCACTGGAGAAATCCTCATCTATCAAGTACAATGGGAATTCATGTTCAAATATATTACCTTACCACTAACCTTGTACTGATGTGGTACTGATCCCTGAATAGTACCATGGGTATGTTGAGTCACAGAGAGTCTCTCCGCAATGAGGGCCTGCCAGATCCCATTGAGCCGCTTCCCACCTTGGCCGAACTGCGGTACTCCTCCTGTCGAGTACTGTGGGTCTGTCGGGTCACACAGATCCACTCCCCACCATGGGCCCACTAGGTCATACAAAGCTACATCCCACTAGGTCAACGTCAAGAAGTCTTCATGTCTCAGCCAACCGTAGTGTTCCGTACGTAACGCCCTTGAGAGAACCTTTCATCAAGCCATATGTCGCATCTCGACATCCATGAAAGACCCCACAAAGCATTCCAAAATGTTTTTCTCCTTTTAGAGTGTCCCAAATCCATAAACATCCCGTAAATCAGACACACGGTTTTCTAGATACAAGAATTTTATTAACTAGGGCCTCAGTTGCGATGGGGCCCGGTCCGACTCAGTCAGACCATCCCGACCAACCCAGCCCAGGGGTTCCATATTCCCTAGTTCATTTAGACAGACATGATCCAACCTGGTATGGGTCATGGTCGATCTTGTTTGGCATGGCCAGTGGGCCAGGCCCAATAGGCCTTGCTGGACCCTGCCCTTTTTGGCCGAGGGTCCAGCCCCTCCGGGTCGCCCGGTGACCCAGTCTAGTACAGAACGACCTAATGGTTTGGTTCTGACCCACTCGGCATTGGTTCCTACCCAGCCCGAAGTGGTTGCAGCCTGTTGGGGGGTGGGTGACCCGATCAGGGGAATGACCTTCTGGTATGAATACCAGATGTGCTTGCAGAAAGTGGGTGAACCTATGACGCGGTGGACTGTCGTGTCCCTCCCAGTCAAAGTGTGGCCCTCAAGCAGTGGGTATCTCCTTTATGAACCTATGACTGGTGATGACTGACCACCCTCAACATCATCCGCAGACATAGTCTGCGGGTTGAACATGGTCAACGCGGCACCATGCTAGTGTCGTGGGTCTCCAGCGATGCGGCTTCTGCTGCACCAGTTCCCACCAGGGCACACTACTCCACCTAGACACCAAAACGGACAGAGGACTACTCTTTTCATCTATAACACGGTTGATGTGTGCTGATTCCACTACCACATGCTACCTCTTACGGCACCGGTGTGTAGGAAGATCCTTTAGCAGATCACCAGACGCTCTCTAGTGGTCCGTTCTTCGTGCCTCCTAAGATTACGGTATCTGGTGACCATCCTTCTTATCGTGAAGCCATAAAATCTACCATGTTGTCACTTTAGAAAAATTATTTACTAGGAGAGAACTAATGGAGGGGTTTGGGCCTTTGTTCATTTTGGCCCGCACCCTCTACGTTAGAAGGTTTGAAGATCAGAAAGGTTTGGGGAGTCTCTGTTCAATCATTAAATGCCATGATTTGATCCCCAAAAATAAAACCCCAAGAATGAAACACCCCCCTTCATAAATGCACGATAACAGGTCAAACTATTCGTGGGTTGACCCGTGTTCATCATTTATAGAAACAGATGTGGATGAACATCAAATCAATAACCCCATTCTCTTTTAATTTCATTATCGCACATTCATCCTCGAGGGGTTCAGATGTCGATGTCCCTTATCAGCTCTGATCTTCGAATGCTGTGAAAATGAAGATAACGTTCTGCTGGCGTACATAATTCTTCGCTGGCGTGGAAGTACGTCAGAGGTTCCGCAGAGAATCTTCCAAATTTTTAATCCATATTTTCCACAGTATGTTGAACTGTAAATAAGGGCATGTCACAACAATCCCATTATAATGTGATATCGCGTCATTACACTATTTTATTTAATAAATAGAGTTTCTCTTATGCATCATTAATGCATTGTTACATTGAATGTTTAATGAGCCATTAATGAGCCTCAATGATTCACATCGTCACCTCCCAATCCCCACCCCGTAGCACCATCATCTACCACTAAAAAGTGTGAAAGAAAAGAAAATAATCATTTGAAATTGTTTTATTTTATTTTCTAAAAAATGTATAAAAAATAAATTTTGTGATCGGTCATTTCTAGCAAATGTTAAGTCATTTATAGGAAAATATCAGTATTCTGAATTCAACAGTGCCCTCATATTTTTGATCCATGTGATGTTTCCAAAGATAAGAAACCCCTCATGCATGTTTACTTAACTCACCTTAGTAAATAATTCAAAAAATCCATTCTGGGATCTCAATACCTCGGAATCATGTGCCATCAAATATTTTGGTCTTGAAATAATTAAATATAAATAAAAAAATTACACATAAATTCTAAGAAGTTATATTCTACCCACCATAGGGATTTATGTCCCCCATAGAAAAAACAAAAACTAAACAAATGTATGGGGGTAATAAGCCTGAATCAGAGCCTCCCGATCCCATGTGCTCTCCCAGATATTCACATGTTGCTATCAGATGCACAGTAGAGGTATTGACCATCCATATAGGACCCACTCCTATCGATCCTCTAACTCCATTGGGATCTCTGCAAACGTTTCCCCATTGAAAATGTCCGGCTCACCCTAGTTGATTACATGTGATGGATCATACACGTACCTACTTTGTTATGAAACATGGAATACATCAAGCACCCAAGGTATCTTTGGGGGCAGAGAAAGGAATTAAGCCACCTCTCCCAATCTGCCCAAGATCTGAAAAGGACTGATGAAGCTTAGAGATAGCATGCCACCCTAGCCAAATATCCACAATCCTCGTCAGGGTGAGACCCAAAGGAACTCATGATCTCCCTCCTAGAACTCGAAGGGTCTCTATATCCTATTAGCATAATACTTATTCCTAATCTGTGTACTCCTCATCCTCTCCAAGATGATATGCATCTTCTTGGTGGTAACCCTTACCAACTCTGGACCCATGAGTTCTGACTCTCAAGGGTCTGTATGGCATATGGGTGATCTGTAAGGCCGCCCATGAAAGGGCTCAAATGGTTCCTTGACAATGGTTGAGTGATAGCTGTTGTTATATGGAAACTCCAACAGTGGCAGTTGGTTCTACCTTCTAAGACCAAAGTCACAGACACAAGCATAGAGCAAGTCCTCCATGGTCTTAATGGTCTGTTATGTCTAACCATCTGACTAGCCGTGAAATGTTGTTCTCAAATGAAACTGTGTCCTCAACACCTCCTATAATCCATTCTAAAATCATGATGTAAAGAGGGTGTCATGATCTGAGACAGTCGTCGAAGGAACCCTGTGTAGCCATACTATTTTCTGGAGGTAGGGGCATCCGAAGCCATATACCGTTCCCAACTCCCGAATGGGTCGGAAGTGAGCTAACTTGGTGAGTCGGTCAATGATCCCCCAAATAGATTCATGACCTATATATATACATGTTAACCGCATCATTATTTCCATCAAGATAGCATCCCATTTTCAATCCAGTACCTCGAGTGTCTAAGTCAATCCTGGTAGAACCTGGTGCTCAGTCGTCACTTGCTATCAAGTGAGGCATCACGAAATCAACTCAATTAATTATTTATTCATCCATGGCCACCAGTACTGATGCCAAAGGTCCTGTTACATCTTTTTAACTCCATGATGTACTACTAGAGGGGAATAAGGGAATTCCCTCAACACCTCCCCCCGTAATGCCACTGGTACTAAGGTTCTCCCTCTGAAAAGGATTACGTGAAACCCACTTATCGAAAATACATTAACATCCCGCCCTGAGGGTATTTGAGCATATAGGCCCATGTAGTCAACATCCCCTAATAGTGCCTACCTAACTCGCAATACGAGTGGGGGAGTAACAACCATCGAATGGAAGTAAACAACTTTACTATCCCCCACGAGGGATATCTGCATCACGCCTAACTGCTCGGTCACCTCACTCTACAGCTGTAATCCAGTTCACATGCCAAGTGCATCTGCCACCACGTTATACTTTCCAAAAGTATAGACTATCTCAATGTCATAGTCCTCGAAGAACTCTAGACATCAACAATGTCTCAGGTTCAAGTCCTTTTGAGAGTAGATATACCTGAGACTTTTGTGGTCAAAGTAAACGGTGAACCGCTCACCCATCGAGTAGTGTCGTTGCATCTTCATGGAAAAGACCACTCCTGTTCAATCCATTTCAGGGGTCACATAGTTTTTCTCATGATGCCTCAATTATCGTGAGATGTAGGTGATCATAGCTCACTGTATCATTAGGACACAACCCAGTCGGGTCCCTGACAGATCACAGTAATCTACATACCCCATTCCCTCATTAGGTAGTCTCAAGATGGGGTCTCTAGTCAGTCTCCACCTCAGATCCTAGAAAATCTGCTGTCATTTATCTTCCCACATGAATGGATGGACTTTCCATGAAAAATATGAAAAGGGAGACACTACTACAGAGAATCTAATCACGAACCTCAGAATGTAACTAGCCTGCCCCAAGAAGCTCCACACCTCAGTCACGCTTCTAAGTGGCTCCCAAGAAAGCACTACCTCTATCATCGCTGGATCTACTGCATCTCCAGCTTCAAAGATGACATGTCCCACAAAGTGGACATCCTGTTTCCATAACTAATACTTCAAGAGCATACCATAAATTTGGTTCTCTTGGAGTGTATCAAGGACAATCCACAGGTGTGTAGCATGCTGCTCCTCCGATGCTGAATACAAAAATATGTCATCGATGAACACCATGATGAACTGGTAGAGGTAGGGGAGGAAGATCCTATTCATGTGGCCCATGAACACTACTGTGTAATCTTTCACGTTGAAAAGCATCACCTAGAACTCATAGTGTCTGTAACAGCACTAGAAGGTTGTCTACCATAAATCCTCAACAAGTACCCAATGCTGGTGGTAGCCAGACCTGAGGTCTGTCATTGAGAACCACTTCACCCCCTTCAGCTAGTCAAAGAGGTCATTAAATCACAGTAGTGGTTACTTTTTATTCACGGAAGTCTGGTTCAGGCTCCACAAGTCCTCACACAACCTAAAACTCCCATATGCCTTCTTGGAAAAAATCAATGGGGATACCCATGGGGAAATGTTTGGTATTACGAACCCCTTATTCAGAAATTCCTCTAGATATACCTTCATCTAATGAAGTTTTGTGGAAACCATTAAATATATCGTTGGGGATATCTATGTCGTCCCGAGGTACATGTCGATATAGAAGCCTACCTCTCTATGAGAAGATAGTCCTGGAACCCCATCATTAAAAACATCATCGTACTTGTACACCACTCTAGGAAAACATGGAATTTTCTCCTCAAGTACACTGAGGGTGAGGCTAGAAAACTGGTGAGTGGCCAGCTGCAACCTTCTCCGAGAGAGTCCATCTTGCGCTACGAGGGTTTTCATTTTCCCCTGTGATGTAAAACCTAGTCCTATCTATGCAGAAACACCAAACCGTATGCCTAAAAAGTCAATCTGAGCATGGACGATGGATAACTAATCCATACCCAAGAAGATATCGTAAGGCATAAACACTGCTACAAGGAGATCCGATCCTAAGCTCTCGCTTACTAGAGTAGGCCCACACTTCCTACAGTAGTTGGTAATCATTTAATTTCCTCCCATATAATTCTACAGATGTAAGGATCGAGCCAACAGGTCCCCCAGAATCTCCAAGCACTGAATGAGAGCCATGGAAAAGGAGTGACTAGAACTTGTGTCAATAAGTACGAAATCTAGGGTAGAGATGAACTAGACCATCTATGGAGTCCCTTGGTTGTAAACTGCTGCTTCTTGGAGATGAGCTTGCCCCAATAGGCATGATCCATATGGTCGGAGTGGACCACCTGGGGGTGGTTGTGGTAACATCTCAAATCGCCATCAACCACCTGCAACTTGGCTAGCTCCTCATCCATGTACGCCGCCCTACAGACCTCATTGCTCAAACCGCTAACACTGTCTCGATATCCCCTAAACTATCTTTTGGTCATCTATATGGTGGGATGGGTAGTCATGTGCCATGTGTCCCTGCCTGCCACACACGTAGCACTGCCCAGTTCCCTGCAGACTCCCTCTGGACCGGGAGCCCAGCACCACCGACCCTAAGTACAGGGGCCATCCCCTTAATAACCTCACTCTCTTGGTCTCACACATCTGTTGTTTTCTACCCACCAACAACTCTACCACCTGGGTTATTCTAATAGCTCTAGCTATCAGTTCTTGCTCCTCCAAGAAGCTCTCCACAAGAAGGGATAGCTCCCGCACTCCGGCCTGGGTAGAGATGTTGAAAGACAATACTAATGCCCAGATCTCCCAAATGGGTCCCTACACTAAGGCACGAGCACTGAATAATTGTTCTCACACCATGTCTATGGAGTAGCAGAAAATCTCTGTGAACCTCAATGAGTACTCGTCCATTTTCATGTTTCCCTGCTATAGGTGAAGCAACTCCTGAATGTGCACAGAGCGCAACATCATGGGGAAACAATACTCCCAAAAAAGCCTCTTGAAGTCAACCCAAGTGAGGGTCACATAATCATGAGTCCGGATGGTCAAGCTCCACCATCTCCTTGTAGAGTCCTACAGAAGTCTCGCCACCAAGATCACCATTTGGTCAGGCGGTGTCCTGACTAAGTGGAAGACCCGTGTCACAACCTCCAGCCAGTTCTCAGAGACGTGAGGATCAGTCTCTCCCCTGAACATGTGAGGTCTCTGTCTCTGAAACTCAGGTAGGGAACATTGCCTATGAGAATCAACTTATGGAACCACCGATAGTATATGCTGACAATCGGGTAGTGGTGGCACTGGTGAATCACCTGATAGGGCTATCTCTTGAACTACTCCCTAAACAGACGCCTCGTCACTAGGTGGGTTGTCCTCACGACATCGTATCAGGATCCTGGATGGTCGTCCACATAGATTCATCCTATGATATATCATGATGTACTATGGTTAGAAGGTTATACCTAGTGATATGACTCTTATTAAAAAAAAGATACACTTATGCAACCAGTGTTTTTATGTATTGAGCGGAAAACAAAATTCAAGGTCCCGATGTTTTGATGTGTTGACCGCCAGAACAACACTAAACTCCCCAAATATGAATGTCAAATAGACAAAACTTAACACTGCTGCCCAAAAACAAAATAGTAGCCTCATGGTCTTTAAAGGGGTACGGACTGCCCTTTGATACCACATTGTCACGACCCGTCCCCCAGGGCCCATGCCATTACTACCCTAATCCCACCTCCCGAAGGCTAGGGGATGGCGACTAATGCTGAAGGAATCAACCTGCAAGTAGGAGTCATTTTCCTTAGTACCTATATGTACATGCATACACCCAACCACATCCCAACACACTAAAAAGGGGAAACAAGTACCACTAAAACAAAGCTATGTCCAAGTAAAATTGAAAGTATGTGGGTTCAAATACAAACTCTACAAGGAAGTAAAAATAGAATGTACAAAAACAAACTCTGATTTCCATTTTTAGTAAACCCCTACCTGATCACGAGAGTACTGAAGCTACTAGAAGACGAAGTAGTATGTCATGTATGTATAGTCCAACTAGGCCCCACCTGGTCCTAGCCCACCATGCCCACCGTTGAATCGTCTTCCAGTCCCGTCTCCCTGAGCACCCTTGTCGTAACGTCAGTCATCTTCAATAGAAAAAACAAGTGTGGCCAAAGCCCGTGCATGGGTGAGAAACAATGTACTCCATAAGGACCTGAAAAAAAAGGAAAGACCACACAACAATTCCTAAAAGTAAAGCACCAAACACAAGACCGATCAAACCAGGTATATTCTAGGGTATTAACAGTAGCATCGTCAGTCCCAAATGTTGAACTCCTTAGAAACTAGAGAACTCTTCCTCTATTGTTTACATTGGGCCTGCTGGGTCACACAGAGCCGCTTCCCACAAACATTGGACTGTTGTGGAACTCATCTCTAATTAGTACGATGGGTATGCTAGGTTTCATAGAGCCGCTCCACACCATGGCCCTAGTGGGTCATACATAGCCGGCTTCCACCTTAGCCGAGTTGAGGTAATACTTCTATCGAGTACCATTGTTTGGCCAATTCACACAGAGCCACTCCCCCCCAGGGGCCTACCAGGTCGCAAAGATCCACTTCCCACAGGGTCATTGTCGAGCAGTGTTTAGGTCTCAACCAACCGCATGGTTCTGTACAAAGCGCACTTGGGAGAACCTATCCTCAAGAAATTTTTCATGTCTAGATCTCCATGAAACTCATCAAAAATAATTCCAAAATATCCACTGACTTGAGAGAGTCCCAACGATAAAAACAACCCTTCAATCGGTCATGCGGTTTGTAAGATAGAAGCATTTTAGTATCTAGGGTGTCAGTTGTGATGAGGCCCAGTCCAAACTGACCAACCCGGCCCGGGGGTTCCACATACACTAGTTAATTTAGAAGGACTTGAGCTGACCTGGTATGGGATGAAGTTGGTCTGGATCAGCCTGGATAGTGTGCCAGGCCCAATAGGCCTTGCTAGACACAGCCTGATTTGGATGAGGGTCTAGCTTGCCGGGTCTCCCGACAACCTAGTCTAGTCCTACCCGGACCAAAGTGGTGTGGGACCAGCCTGCCGGTACGGGTCTCGCCCTCCAGCATGTGTACGACCCTCTGATGTGGGTCCAGCATGTAGGGCTCGGGTTCGGCACGCTGGGCAGCGGAACCAGCCCAACCTGCCGAGGGTCGTAACCTGCTAGTCCAAAGACCGACTGTGTTTGCAGAAGGTGGGTGAACCTGGGATGTCGAGAACCTCCACGTCCCTTCATGTCTGAGCGCAGACCGCAAGGTGCAAGCCACTCATTCAGGAGCATGCGGCCAGTGACGACTGACCACCCTCCATGTCACCCTTAAACTCTGTCATTGGGTTGAAACTTGTCATTGTGGTGCCTTGCTGGCACAGTAGGTCTCCTTCGCCGCAACCCCATCATCTATAGCTTCCGCCACAGTGGTGAACCACTCCACCTAGCCTCCAGAATCGCTGGCGGCCTGCTCCTCTCGTCCAGCACGTAGTTGGTGTGTGTCGCCGCCATCGCCACGTACTGCTGCTGCCGGCACCAGTGCGCCGGCAGATCCTTCGGCGGGCCACCAGATGAACTTTGGTGGTCCGATCATCATACCTCCTACAGCTACATTCTCTGAGGACAATACTCTTTATTGCAAAGCCTTCAATTCCACCATGTGGTTTCTTTAGAAAAATTGTTTACTAGGAGCGCACAAATGGTGGGGTCTGAGCCTTTGTTCATGACGGCGTGCACCCTCTGCATTAGAAAGATTAAAGATGGGGGATGTTTGGGGAGTCACTGTTCAATCATTATATGGAAAATTTGAACTCCAAAAAAAAACCCATGAATGAAACACCCTCTAGCATAAACTCACAAATCACAAGTCAACCTATTCGTGGGTTGACCCATGTTCTTTGTTTCTAGAAATGGAAAAAGAAGAATAACAAATCAAAAACCCCTAACTCTTTGAAGATCATAGACACACATTTTTCCTCGAGGGGTTAAGACATCGATATCGCTTCTCAACTCTGATCATCAAAAGTAATGACAAAGAAGATGAAGTTTGGCCAATGTTCTTCATTCTATGTTGGGGTGAAATTCCATTAGTGGTTTTCCAGAGAATCCTCTAAAATTTTAATCCATATTTTCCCAATTTTTCAAACTATAAATAAGAGCACTTGACAACATTCCCATTATTATGTGACGTTGCATCGTATGCTAGTTTATTTAAGAAACATCATCATTATTACACATCATTAAAGTGTTATTATGTTGTGAGTTTAATGAGCCTTTAACGAGACTCATTGATGCACATCGTCTCTGCCCTGCATCATCGCCATCCGCTACTCAAAAGTGAGAAAGAGAATAAAATAATTATTTTAAATAATAATATTATTTTTCTCAAAAAATTCTAAAAAATAACTTTTCGCCTCGAATCATTCCATCAGAAGTTATTTCATTTCATTGAGAATTTGGGCATTCTGAAAATCAATGGTGCCCTTGGATTTTTGATATGAGCAAAGGTTCAAAATATTGAAAATCCCGCTCACACGTTTACTAAACATACCATAAAAAAGATCAAAAAAATATGTTTTGGGCTCTCAGGACCACAGATTCTCATGCCGTCAAATTTATCGATCTCTAAATAATCGCATATAAATAAAAAAATTACCTCGAAATTTTGAGTCGTTATAGTTTTGATTGCTCAAGTGGAAACCAAAATAGTTAAGAGAGCCTCGTAAAGGATTTATTATCATAATAATCAATAAATTAATGATTTATGTTCATAAAGGGTTCCCAAAACAAAAACCATATATTTTATTTCAAAAAGAAATAATATATTATAAGAGATAATACTCTCTCTCATTTGGATTATTTTTTTATCATTATTTTAGGCCAACACTTGCACTGAAAATATTTTCCATGATAATAGTTATATTTTGATAATTTATTATAAATTTTCATTTTTTAATTATTTTAATTGATATTTTATCATAAATTATTCTTTCATAATTATTCATTTATAATTCCTCATAAATTACCCTTTTATAATTATTTTTTGACAATTTATCAAAATTTATATAATTATAATTTTATTTAAATAATTTAACATAAATTATCCTTTTTTAATTATATATTTGATAATTTATCCTAAATTATCCATTTTATAATATCTCATTAATAATATATCATAAATTATCCGTTTTTAATTTTATTTTGATAATTTCGAATAAATTATTATTTATTTATTATTCACTAATAATTTCTAATAGATTATCATTTTATAGTAATTCATTGATAATTTATAAAAAATAAACCTCTCATAATTTTCTTTTTATATCTTATCATAAATCACACTTTTATAATTATCACACTACTAATTTTTCATAAATTAAACTTTTATAATTTCAAATATTTGTAATTTATCATGCATTATCCTTCAATAAATATTATTTGATAATTTCACATAAATTATTCTTTATATTTATATCTTGATAACTTAAAAAAATATATCGTTTAATAATTATGTGATGATAATTTGTTATAAATTCTTCAACTGTAAATTGAATTAACTATCACTTGATAATTCATTGCAATTATATTTGATAATCTCATAATTATTGGTTCATAATTTTAATAATAATTCATTGATATTTAAAAGTAATTATTGTGATGAACCTTACCCTAATAACCTCTCAAAACTAGTACCCGGTCTAAACCATCATGTACCTAATATGTGTCCAGATCGACACAGGCTGGAATTTAATCTAGGGAAAATAAAAATAGAGGGAATGATTTCAACCATCCTGAAGTAGAAAACATGAAATATATACATATATACATATATTCATGTATGAAAAAACTGTGAAGGAATACCTAAATAGATAAATATTTCATAGTAGAAAAAAAGGAAGTGATACAACTAAGAAGGTATAAAAAATGTCCAAGATACAAGTCCAGCAATAAAGGGGAAAAAACTAAAACCACTACTCGAATAGTCAGCATGTGATAGCCTTGGAAAACCCACACCATCCCACCTTCTAGAAATCCAAAACCTAGTGGAGAGAAACCTCACTACCTCACTACATCACATCACCATTTCATAAATAGAAAGAAATAGCCAAATATAAATACCATTAAAGATTTAGGTAGGCTGTGAGCTAACATGATCATGAGGATCTCACCCATGTGTTCATTATCGACTATCTAAACAGTAATCTAAACATTCTCTATATTAACTGAAATACGACATGATATATAGTTTAGCTGTTTTTATATCAAAATAAGGAAAAATAATTTAATTTCAAATTTAATAAATTTTCATGTAATGTAGGAAAATCACATTCAATGAATTTCCAATCCACATATCACTATAGTTATATCAAATTAAAACAAAGCATGCATCACATATCATATCAATTCCATGGAAGTACAATCAAAACAATACAATCCAAAATATCCCAAATTGGCTAAGAATCCTAGATAACAACACACCAATGATCACACTATGTTCAGATAGATTGGATTTTGATATCTAATACTAGAAATTCATTGGTGCATCAAGCCTCTAGACATACACTTAATTCATATATTGTAGAGGAAAATCATAAGAAGAGACCCCCCAACAGGTCTAACAAGTCCTTCGAACAATGAGCCAAGGGTGTAGAGAATGTACCTATAAGAAAACACCCCAATCATAGATGATACATATTACTATAAATTCCACCTATGTACCCAAGTTTTCCCTTGTAATATATTCTCCAAAATATTTTAAAAAACCATTTCATCATTTGAAGAATTGAAAACCATTTTATAAAACACATTTAAAATTATCTAAAAACCGATTACATATACTAAAAATAGAGGGAATGCATCTTTTATAAAAACCCAATTTCACATATACAAAAAAATCATTCATATCATTACATTTCATTAAATGAAACTACTTATAAAAAATAGAATATATATAGTTCACGAACACCCACTAAAGAAAAAACCACATACCTCAAAACCCAGGTCACACACACAAGTAATCAAAACCACTATATAAAATGATACAAAAATGAAAATAGATACCCAAGAATCAATCTAAACATATCATAATTGTTTCAATTACAAATATGTGACGGAATATAATATAAAACAACAAATACCTGATGAACACACACCCACCACACTAAAACTAACATGGAAATAGAACAAGGAAAAAGAACACAAAAAATATCAAGATAAAAAAAGGAAGCATCACAATGGTTCCAGAATACTAATTTCACAGTGTAACAATGCTACCCCAATCAAGGGAAATAGATTAGTAGAAATTATCTCTTCCCCAAAGGGATAAAAAAATTCCCAAATTATCCAACACTGAACGAATCACTATGGAATGCATAAATACTCTAAAAATAACTAGAGGAGAGATCATGGTTGAGAGGAAAGGGTCTTTACATCGAATGACCAAAAATATCACACTAATGAAAATTTAAAATCCATTTCAATATAAATTACATGATTTTTAATTCTTTTACATGTCAGGTAATCCTCAAGAATCACATACACTACAAAACCAATTGATTTTAACTTAAAAACTGATCATTTATTTCATGGAGTATAATACTTATAGAGAGTTAATTCCTTCTAGATGTGTATACATATCACAACAAGATCCCAGAAACCATGACACATAGTCTACTCCCATTACATAGTATGAAAATTACTATAGATATAAACAATTTAATATTCTAACATGAATAGACAAACCACATTAGGTGTTCCCAAAACATGGGGAGAAACTCACAAATCCATTGACACATTTATATGTGGAAATCATTAATTCATAGAAACATACATCCATGAACATTTGGAAATTATCCTCCGTGAATGTTCCCTATACTCAGGAGTCCAAATAGCCATGCAATTAATGAGGAAAATAATTAAAGTAAATGAAAAAATACTAGAAAGTGGGTAAGTATATGTTACAAACTCTATACCATAATACTTTCCTTCAACATGATTTCATGTCGATGAATGAACTATGGGAATGTGAGGAAGCCACTACTCCATCATCAATGACCCATGATCCCATGTCTAATGAGAATCTGATCTATTCCACCATATCAGTTTGACCATTATAATTGACCATCCACATAAGGCATTAACTTGAGAGTCAACGATATCTACAACATACTCAACAATAGAAACATCCGGGTCTAACTCAATATCTTCCCATGTCATAATGTTAGAGAGATAAGGATGGTTTTCCCTATGCTATGATATGTGGAAAATAACATTAAATCCTACCAAATGAACATGAAATACTGTATGATATGAAAAATTTTCAAACCCGTTCAGTGTACTTGAAAAATGAAAAATATCTCAATATAAACTTTCCCTATTTTCCAAGTCTAATATAACCCAACCGAGGATAAAATTTCATGAAAACCCAATCACCTGCAGAAAACTCCAAAGAATGAAACAATAGATCTGTATAATATTCCTATCAAATCTATATTGTAACAAGATGTTGATGTATATAAGGAATCCTCATTGGAATCCCTTGAACCAAATTTTATCCCACCAATGAATATTAACCCATATATTCCCAATATAGAGGTGATCCACATAGATGACCACTGAAATAATTTAAAGGATCCATTATTATGGATGAATGATAACAACTCTTATAGTAAAACTCAACCTATTTGATATTTCTATTGATGAATACACCAAAATACATGGCACTAACAAATAGAATTTTAATGTCTCATATTTTCTATACATTATTTTAAAAATATGTGGGAATTATTTCGAGACCATTATTCGAGACGGCGTGCAGTTCCGATGCCTGGTGATCCCGGAACAAATGTTTGAATTTAATTAAATAATTAAATTACACGCACATGTGGTTTTCCTAAAAAAGTGGAATACCTCCTAAACGGGTGCCCGAATCGGAAATATAAGGGTGTTTTTGTGTCCAGAGCAGCGGGTTTACTATAGAAGTGACCCGGTTGATGCAGGTTTGTGGTGAAATCCAGTTTTTGGACGTAAGAGTAATAAAATATTTAAATAAAAATATTCTATTCTGCAGAGAAATCTTTTAAATCTAATACAACATATATCTTTTATCCTTTTTTAAAATAATGTCTTGTGCATGGGACCAGGGTTTCAAAACTCATAACCCTGAAACCCTTGGCGGCTCTGGAGGCTCTGGAGAAAACCTCCCAACACGGCGAAGACGTTCTTGACGATTTTTTTCGGCGACGATGATGCGACGACCAGATCATCACCAACGAATTCCGCAGATCCAGGTAGCATGATTTTTGGGGATCTCTTTTCCTGGTTCTTGATTCCTATGATGAACACAGACTAATCCATGAACAGATTAGCCCGCGGATCGGTCATTTTGCGGGATGGGATATTTGTGGGAATCGTGGGGATTTGATTTTTGAAATTAATTTGGTTTTCGTTCAACCTTCTAACAGTGATGAACCAAGATCTACACGAACATCGATCGAGGTTTGTCCCTCTCGATTGTTGTGTTTTTTCTCTACCAGTTCCTATGCATTCATCGTGTGCATTCTACACGTTCTTGTAAGAAATAGATCATTGCGCATTTGTTTGTTGGAGCAATGATCTGAAATAAAAGATCCAACATCGAGACGACCTAGCCGAGGTACGACGACAACGACAGTGGACAAATCGTTGTGGTCTGGAAATTCCCATTCTTTGAGCGTTTTCATGCGGGCGGATCGGGACGCACTATCAAGGCTGATTGGAAGCCCGAAACTGACGGAATCGATTTCGTAGGGGCGGGACTACCCCAAATTTGGAGTTTCATGATGATATGACGGTTGGATCAAGAACCGGAGATTTGGCCGATGCGCGTGAAGGAAGACAGCGATTCTGAAAAAATCCCGACTACACGACAAGTAGTATGGGCTACACGGTTTGTGTTCATCAGCGGATTACATGGCTTGTACTTTGGGAGTACACGGGCACGGGTTGGGTACACAACCAAGGGCACGCCGTGTATAATCTTCCCCAGCCAGACCCGATGAGTTACACAAGATACCCCGTGTACTGGTACATGGGCAGGCGACATGGACACAGACACCGTGTACGGGCATCCGGCCAGAGTACACGGGTGTTTTCCCAGTTAGCAGGACACGGTGTGTGCTTTGAGATACATGCCGTTTATATGATTTCCTTTACACCTTCAACGTCTGACACGGTCTGTTTACATGGGTAGTACCCAGAGTCCGGGAACACAGCGTGTAAGCCTACTACACGCTGTGTAGTCTAGTTTTACATAGATTGAATGGATGACACGGTCCGTTTACATGAGCGGTACCCGGGTTCAAGGAACACGGCATGTAACCATACTACACGCCGTGTAACCTGTTTCTAATGGCTTGAGCCAGTTGACTTCTGTGACTTGGACTAGTTTCCTTATGGTTCACCCCCTTAGTGTTTCTCATGAAGGTTTTTGGTATCATTTCTTACATATAAGAGTATGATCCCTTCAGAGGGACCTCCCGAATAGAGTTTTTTGAATCCCCTCTGTGAGACTTGGAGCCGGATCCTCTATTCATTCCTGGAACCCTAGGTAGAGTTATTGGTATCGACATGACCAACTTTACCCGGGCGTCGATCCTCTGCTTAGCGGATTAGATTAGATTGAGTTGTCGGAATCACCCCATGACTTGGTTGTGATCCTCATCTGAGCACCATGATCTCAATGTACTTGTGGAGTTTGTTCTCTCGGAATGAGTACTTCGTATCTACCCCTTTAGAACTAGGAGTGTGTTCTCTCGGTTGCATTCTTAGTAGAATCATAGAGCAGGATCTTAGTGGTGGTATGAAAGGGGCATTTGTGTATGAGTTTATCTGGATATTATTATTATATGTTCTATAGACATATGTTGTGTAGAGATGATTGTATCTTTCCATTATGGTATTTTCCCTTGTTGTGTTTCCTTTATGGTTTCGCAGTGTCCTACTGGGTGTTGTTATACTCACCCCTGCAAGTGCTTTATCGCACGTGTCATGTCTCGTGCAGACGAGTGAGCCTTTGACAAGATTCTAGGTGGACCAGGACCGGACGGTACTCATAGAGATCAGACAGGCCGAGGTGTGTTCCTACGGCTACAGACTACAGTCCCAACACCTTTCATTACATGTTGGAATTTGTTGTGGATTCTCTTTTGGGGGTCTTGTACTTTGGGCCCAGGGTTTTACATTAATGTACTTTACATTCCTATCATACTCTGTTGGTTGGGTTCTGTGTATGCATGCATCTATTTCTTTTTTGTAGTTTTTACTTTTCAGTTTTTTGGGAATGGAGATGTGTATGCGTGTGTACAGTTTTATAGAAAATGTCTCCCATGTTAGTAGTATGCCTACTCGGTGCTAGTCACCAGCCCCTGTCCTATTGGAGGCGGGCTTGGGGAGTTGTAGCTCAGGCCCCACTGGGACGGGTCGTGAAAGAGTGGTATTAGAGGTGGTCAGTTATACCTTAGGACCAAGAGTCTGTGAGTTGGTATGGGGCAATAGTGTTAAGTGTTTCAATTTCAGCATTTAGGCTAGGGACCCCAGTGTCGGTGCGGGCGGCCGGTGTATCCATACACCAGGACTATGATAACTTTCTTTTCGAATCAGAACATGAGAACACTAGTTACAGGGGAAAATAATGGTACATGAATCATATAGGAATGGGTTGTTATTTCCATGTCCTTCTTATGTCATCTCTCTAAATATTCTAACTGACTCCGATACATCTTGTTTTATTACAGGATGCTTTCGCAATGCGCACCCGCTAGGACCCACCAGCTCGATCATGAGGATAACGCCCTCAGTGATGAAGCCTCGATACAGGGACCAGATCCCCCAGTTTTACCATCGGGTGGTGTGCCAGTTATCCCGCCACCTGTGGAGCAGTGTTTAGTGCCTGCTGTACGAGTGTAGGAGGAGCATAGGCTGAGCACACTCCACAAGTTTCAGAGACAGAGACCCCTCAGGTTTCGAGGCGAGCCTGAACCTCAGGTAGCAGAGGACTGGATTGAGGTAGTGGCCAGATTCTTCCGTTTGGTCAGGACACCAGCAGACCAGATGGTGATCCGGGCAGCGAGCCTCCTACAGGGCTCGACAAGGCAATGGTGGAGTTTGGTTATTCAGACTCACGATGAGGAAACTCTTGCATGGACAGAGTTTGAGCATCTCTTTAGAGAGGAGTTTTCACTGGTTACCCTGAGAGCAGTACATATACAGGAGCTTCTTCAGCTTCAGCAGGGCACCATGATGGTGGCTGACTATTCATCGTGGTTTACCGACCTCTCACGGTACTCGATGGACATGGTCAGAAATCAGTACTTCAATGCTCGGACATTCAAGTGGGGATTGTGCAGAGATATCTGAGTTTGAATCATCCCTATGAGCATTCATACTTATTCTAGAGTGCTCGAGCAGGATTTGGTGGTTCAGAGCATCTTGGCAGAGCAGAGATAGCCGGCAATTGTCAGTAGCGAGCATGCTGGAGAAGAGACCTCGGCACTAGGGAGACGACGTCAGGGACCCAGGCATGGGAGATGTTTTCAGAGGAGATCCTAGGACAGGGTATCTACCATATATGGTTTGTAGGGCGTATCCAGCCATCCTCGAGAGAGGCGATGCTAATCATGTGATGGAAGGGGATATCTCGCTCGAGATTGTCCAACCCGCCGTACTAGTGACACGGGTGTAGTGGATGGACCACTGAGGTAGAGGGAACGTGTGTAGCAGATAGATCCGCGGGGTGGAGAATGCAGTAGAGGATCTTGGAGAGACTCTAGAGGTTGTCGGCATTTTGATCTTTTACCACCACCACCCCCAGGAGGTCCACCCCAGTCTTTGGGAGTTGGTGGACAGAGGCAAGGACAACTACAGGCGGTAGAGGTGTATGACCAAGGTACTCCCGAAATTATTAGAGGTACAATCTGTGTCTTTTCTACTTTGGCTGCCATACTGATAGACACGGGTGCTAGTCATTCCTTTCTGGATGCTTATCTTGTTCGAGACCTTGAGATTCCAGTTGAGCCGTTAACTCGACCGTTACGCTTAGAAACACTAACTCGAGAAGATTCAGAGATCACACACCTTTTCAGAAAGTGTGACCTAACCCTTGGAGGCGATAGTTTTGGTTGGAACCTCTTGGTTGTAGCGTCGAGGCCTTATGATTTCATTCCTGATATGGATTGGCTATCCACAATTCATGTCCAGATCGACTGTTTTAGGATAATGGTGTGGTGTGTCCGCAATTATGGAACGAGGTTCTCTTTTGTGGGTGAAAGAGATACCCAGGCAGCGAAGGATAGACTCGTACATAAGAAGGTGTAACTGATATCATATCAATTGGCTAGCCTAGCCCTTGGCGCAACAGATGTTACGAGTTTCTAGTTTCCATCAATAGTGGCTGAGTACGAGGGAGTATTTTCAGGGATGTCCCTGGACTACCTCCCCGTACGGAGATAGATTAATGTATTGAGTTGCAACCCGAGATGACATCGATATTTTCATCAGCATATCAGATGGATCCTGCAGAGCATTGTGAGCGAGGGTGCAGCTGGAAGACTTGCAGAAAAAGGGATTTTTATGACCCAGAGTTTCACCCTGAGCAGCCCCAGTGTTGTTTTCCCAGAAGGCAGATGGGTGCTTGAGGTTATGTGTGGATTACCAGCTCTTGAATCAGGTAACCGTGAAGAACTAGTATCCACTAATAAGGATCGATGACCTCTTTGACCAGTTGAGAGAGGCACGATGGTTCTCGAAGGTTGATCTACGATTAGGCTATCATCATTTGCAAGTACGGGGTGAGGATATACTAAATATGGCTTTCAAATGTCGCTACTGTCACTATGAGTACATGGTGATGCCCTTCGGTGTGACGAACTCCCCGGTAGTGTTTATGGGACTCATGAACCAAAACTTCCAGCCCTATCTGTATCGGTTCGTAGTGGTCTTCATCAATGATATCCTTGTGTACTCTGTGCCTGAGGAGGAGCACGCGAGACACCTGAGGATGGTTCTGGACACACTCTGAGAGCACCAGTTATACAGGAAACTCTCGAAGTGTCAGTTCTGGATACAGAAGGTCCACTTTCTGGGACACGTTATCTCAGCAGTTGGTGTGGGAGTGGACCCAACCAAGGTGGTTGATGTGCTAGCATGGAAGCCACCCCGGAGCCTGACAGAGGTGCAGAGTTTCCTTGGGTTGAAAGGATACTATCAGAGATTAATTCTTGATTTCTATAGTATTTCAGCACCCATTACAGCTTTGACCCGAAAGGGGCAGCCTTTCATGTGGACCGAGAGAAGCTAGCAGGATTTCCAGCAGTTGAGACAGAGTCTAACGAGCGCCCCGATCTTGAGATTACCGGAGGAGGGTGTCGAGTATGTAGTGTTCTACGATGCATCAGGAACTGGGCTTGGTTGTGTCTTGATGCAGAGGAAAGCGGTGATTGCCTATGGCTCACGTCAGTTGAGGCCACATGAGCAGAACTACGCGACCCATGATCTTGAGTTGGCAGTGGTAGTCTTCGCATTGAAGATGTGGCAGAACTACCTGATGGCTGAGCGGTTTACCATCTACTCTTCTAAAAAAAGTCTCAGATATATCTTCTGTCATAAGGATCTGAATTTGAGACAAAGAAGGTGGCTTGAGTTCCTCTAGGATTATGACTTCGAGATCGTTTACACACCTAGGAAGGGGAATGTTGTGGTAGATTCTCTCAGCAGGAAATCCAGTTCGCAGTTGCTGGATGAAGTGACGAGGCAGTTGGCCTCCTTACAGTTATCCTTCATAGATAGAGATGAGGGAGCTTACCTTCAGTCGATAGTTGTTACCCCTCCACTCTTGCAGCGAGTCAGGTAAGAACATATCGAGGATGCTCGCTTTGAGACTCTACGTGCTCAGATATCCATGGGTGATGCTGCCAACGGATATTCAACCGGTGGTGAGCACATTGTTCTTTTCAGGGGGCGCCCAGTAGTACCAGTGATGTTGGGGTAGGAGGTTCTGAGGGAGTTCCATACATCTCCTTTGGGGGTGCATCCAGGTGTGGAAAAGATGTACAAGGACCTCTGACGTCAGTTCTAGTGGCCAGGAATGAAGAAGAGTGTGGCATAGTTTGTTTCTCGTTGCCTTACTTTTCAGAAAGTAAAGGATGAGCAACAGGAGCTAGCAGGATTGACTCAGCCCCTTGAGGTGCCATAGTGGATTTGGGACGAGATATCCATGGACTTCGTGATGGGTTTACCACATATGTCCAGGGGACACGATGCCATCTGGGTGATCATTGACCGACTCACCAAGTCAGCCCACTTCCTAGCCATACGGGAGAGGAGTTCAGTAGAGAGCTTGGGACACCTCAACGTCCAATAGATAGTTCTATTTCATGGAGTTCCATCAATGATCGTCTCATATCGTGATGCTCATTTCACATCCCAGTTGTGGAAGGTATTGAAGGAAGCTTTTGGGACTCAATTACGCTTGAGCACAGCGTTTCATCCCTAGACTGATGGTCAGACAGAGCGGACCGTCTAGGTTCTAGAGGATATGATTCAAGCCTGCATACTTGACTTCGGTCGTAGCTGGGAGGATCACCGACCACTGGTGGAGTTTGCTTACAAAAATAGTTATCACTCCACTATTGGTATGACAACATTCAAGGCTCTGTACAGGCGACCATGCATGTCACCACTTTGCTGGACTGACCCAGGAGAGTCAGCACTCATGGGTCCAGAGATAGTGAGGGCTACTAAAGATAAGCTGCAGGTCATCCAGGAGCGGATGAAGACTGCACAGATTCGTAAAATTTCTTATGCCGACAGGAGGCGGAGGCCCTTGGAGTTCGAGGAGGGAGACCGTGTGTTCCTTTGGGTCTCACCTCGACGGGGATTGCGTAGATTTGGCCGAGGTGGAAAGCTATCTCAGAGGTACATAGTCCCTTTCCAAATTCTGAGTAGGGTTGGCGAGGATGTGTATCGCTTGGATATACCTCCTCAGATGGACCAGGTACACAACGTCTTCCATGTGTCGCAGCTACAGAGGTACGTGCATGATCCATCGCACATCATCAACTGGGGCGAGCTGGACATCGATGATGGAGCGACCTTTGCTGAGTACCCAGTGGAGATCGAGGATCAGTAGGAGAAGATCCTTTGTGGGAGAGCAATTCCCTTATTTCATGTCCGGTGGTAGTATGAGAATCTCCAGGAGAGCACGTCGGAGTGGGAGCCTCAGATTCCTGTGTAGTACACACATCTTTTTGAGTAGCCATTGTTTTGGATTTTTGGGGATGTAAAATCCCTATGGTGGGTGTGATGTATTGTCTGGGATTTTCCATACTTTATTTTAAAAATATGTGGGAATTATTTGGAGACCAGTCCTCGAGACGGAGTGCAAATCTGAGGCCCGGTGATCCCGGAACAAATGTTTGAATTTAATTGAATAATTAAATTACGCTCGCGTGCGATTTTCCTGAAAAAGTGGAAAAACTCTTGAATGGGTGCCCAGATCGGAAATCTGAGTGCGTCATTATGTCCAGAGCAGTGAGTTTACCCTAGAAGAGACCTAACATCCGTTGACGCAGGTCGGTGGTGAAATCCTGTTTTTGGACGTAAGAGTAATAAAATATTTAAATAAAATTATTTTATTCTGCAGTGAAATATTTTAAATCTGATACAACAGATATCTTTTATAATTTTTTTAAATAAAGTCTTGTACGGGGGTACAGGGTTACAAACTTGATAACCCTAAAACCCTTGGTGGCTCTGGAGGATTCATAGAAAACCTCCCAACGCGGCGACGATGTTCTTGACGATTTTTGCCGGCGACGACGATGCGACGACCAGATCTTCTCCAACAAATGCTTCGGATCCAGGTAGGATGTTTGTTTGGTGATCTCTTTTCCCTGTTCTTGATTCCTATGATGAACACAGACTAATCCATGAACAGATTATCCCGCTGATCGGTCATTTTGCGGGATGGGCTATTTGTGGGAATCATGGGGATTTTATTCTTGAAATTAATTTGGTTTTTGTTCAACCTTCTAACGGTGACTAACCAAGTTCGACACAAACATCGATCGAGGTTCGTCCCTCTCAATTATTGTGTTTTTTTTCTCTCCCATTTCCTACGCTTTCTTCGTGTGCGTTCTACGAGTTCTTGGAGGAAATCGATTGTTGCACATTTGTTTGTTTGAACAACGATCTGAAATCAAAGATCCAACATTGAGACAACCTAGCGGAGGTGTGATGGTGACGGTGGCAGACAAATCGATGTGGTCCAGAAATTCCCGTTCTTCGAGAATTTTTGTGTGGGGGGATCAGGACGCGCTATCAAGGCTGATCGAAAGCCGGAAACCGACGAATTCAGTTTCATAGGGGCGGTATGACCCCAAATATAGAGTTTTATGATGATTTGATGATTGGATCAAGAACCAGAGATTTGGCTGGGGCGCGCAAAGGAAGACAACGATTCTGGGAAAATCCTGACTACACGGCGTGTAGTATGGGCTACACGGCATGTGTTCGTCGGCAGATTACCTAGACTGTACTCCAGGAGTACACGACCCAAGGTTGGGTACATGTCCAAGGACACACCTTGTATACCCTTCCCCGACCTGACCCGGCCAGTTACACGGGATACCCCATGTACTAGTACACGGGCAGGTGACACGGACACAGACACCATGTACGGGAATCTGGCCAGAGTACACGAGTGTTTTCCCAATTAGCAGGACACGATGTGTGCTTTGAATTACACGCCATGTATATGCTTTCGTTTATGCCTTTGACGTTTGACACGGGACGTTTACTCGGGCAGTACCCGGAGTCAAGGAACACAACATGTAATCCTACTACATGCTGTGTAT
Organism: Viscum album; assembly: GCA_963277665.1. Lineage (NCBI taxonomy): Eukaryota > Viridiplantae > Streptophyta > Magnoliopsida > Santalales > Viscaceae > Viscum > Viscum album. The sequence goes on from OY728127.1 coordinate 326,844,398, forward strand.
TATAGTTTTACACTGCCTCAACGGATGACACGGGCCGTTTGACCAGGCAGTACTCGGGGTCTTGGAACACGGCGTGTAACCATACTACAAGCCGTGTAACCCGTTTCACATTTCTTGAGCTAGTTGACTTCCGTGACTTGGACTAGTTTCCTTAGGGTTTGTCCCCTTAGTCATTCTCCTTAAGGTTTTCGGTATCATTTCCTACATACATGAGTATGATCCCTTCAGCAGGACCTCTCAAATAGAGTTTTTGGAATCCCCTATGTAAGACTTGGAGCCGGATCCTCTATTCATTCCTGGAACCCTAGGTAGAGTTCTTAGTATCGACGTGACCAAATTTACACAGGCGCCAATCCTCTGCTTAGCAGATTATCTCAAACTGAGTTGTCGGAATCACCCCATGACTTGGTTGTGATCCTCATCTGAGCACCATGATCTCACAGTACTTGTGGAGTGTATTCTCCCAGAATGAGTACTTCGTATCCCCCTCTTCAGACCTAGGAGTGTGTTCTCCCAGTGGCATGCTTAGTGGAATCTTAGAGCTGGATCTTAGTGGTGGTTTGAAAGGGTCGTTTGTGTATGATTATATCTGGATATTCTTGTTATATGTTCTGTAGACATATGTTGTGTAGAGCTGACTGTATCTTTCCTTTGTGGTATTTTCCCTTGTTGTGTTTCCTTTGTGGTTTCGGGGTGTCCTACTGGGTATTGTTATACTCACCCATGCACAGGCTTTGCCTGCACGTGTCATGTCTTGTGTAGACGAGCGAGCCTTTGATAGGATTCTGGGCGGACCAGGACCTAACGGTACTCAGTGAGATTAGACAGGCCGAGGTTTGTTCCTACAACTACAGACTGCATTCCCATCACCTTTCTTTACAGGTTGGACTTTGTTACGGACTCTCTTTTGGTGGGCTTGTACTTTTGGCCGAGGGTTTTACATTATTGTACTTTACCTTCCTGTCGTACTTTGTTGGTTGGGCTATAGTGTATGCATGTATCTATTTATTTTTTTAGTTTTTACTTTTCAGTTTTGTGGGCTTGGATATGTGTGTGCATGTGTACATATTTAAAGGCAATGCCTCCCATGTTAGTAGTATGCCTACTTGATGGTAGTCACCAGCCCCTGGCCCATTGGAGACGGGCATGGGGAGTTGCGGCTTGGGCCTCGATGGGATGGGTCATGATAAGAATATTCTACAGAATTCGAATAAATATATCCAAATGAAAATAAGTCTATAGATAATATGTTATTCCCAACCTAACCAGAGTCCCAATGACCTCCTATAGAATCCTCTATAATAAGTAATTAATTCTATAATCCTTGTTTGATGTAATGGACAAAGGGACTCTATGTAACATCACAATTTCCTACACTTATAGCTTGACTTGATTTTCAAATTTATTGGTCTCCCTGATCAGAATGAAATAAACCAAATTTTTCAACCGATCAATCGCCACCAAAGTATAATTCCTTCCTTTGGAATCTATTTTAACACGAATATAAATTCCATATATATATCTCATCCTATTTCCATATATGAATAATAAGTGGATGTGACAAATAAGAGGGTTTCAAATTCTCTCCCTTTGTCCTATTAAAAGTGTTACAATAGGACACATGACCAGCAATGTCAAGGTTTATACCCATCCCCCATAATCACCATTTAATTTCAAAAAATTGATCTCCTTAGAGAATCTTGGATGAAAAAGCAATCCAAAAAAATGAGAATACCATTTCAAGAGAGTGACAAACCAGAAAAAATATCCCCACCATATAGGGTTTCTTGAATTCATCTAAATTCATCATCATGCAGCAAACCCTATAGAATAAACTCAAGGAGAGATGATGACAACTGAACTCTTATGAGATCTATACCCAAAACGTCATTATACAGATCCAAATTCATCTAATAAAAAACTACCCTAAGGTTCCACACTTTCGTTGTTTCCTAAATAGTTGGATATGGTACATACCTAATAAGAGTCTTTTCAATGGAATTACCCTTATATTGGTAGTCAGAGATATCAATTTCAAAAAGATGAAGTATTTTTCAGTACCCGTCCCTCGAGACCCATGTCGTGACTACCCCAAGCCCGCCTCCTGAAGGCCAGGGGCTTGTGACTAGTGTGGAAGGCATCAATAAGAAAGTTGGAGGCATTATTCGGGATACCTGTATGCACACACACACCCATCCAAGCCCCAAAATCCAAAAGGGAAACAAAATACCACTGAATAAATTGAGTGGAAGTAAATCTGAAAGAAAGTGGTCCAGAATACTATCCCAAGAAAAAGTACTGAAAACTGTAGAGTAAGGAATGTGATATGATGGACATCTATAGAAAAACCCAACTTATTAGGATAGTAGTGAAGATATTAGAAGACAAATTAGTATGTCATGTTTGACCGGTCTTACTGGGCCACACCAAGTCCAAGGCCACCAAGTCCAGCATTGTAGAGTCTGTCCATCCAGTCTCCCACAACACCCCTTTTGAAACGTCAGCCGTCATTACTAGACACAAAATGTGCAGGTGGATCCCATTCAGGGGTGTGTAACACAGTACTCAGTAGGTACCCTGAACCAAAAAAGTAATGAACACAAAATAACTCGTCAATGTAAAGCATTAAATACAAGAAAACTCATAGCAGATATATTCTAGGGTAGTAACACTAGAATCGTCAGTTACAAACGTCGAAATCCTCGGACACTATAGAACTCCTCCTCGATTGAGTATAGTGGGTTTTCCGGGTCACACAAAGACACTTACAACTAACCTTATCTATTGTGGTAGTAATCCCTAATGAGTACCATAGGATTGTTGGGTCACACAGAACTACTCCCCAATGTGGGCCATCTGGGTCACACAAACCCTCTTACCACCTTGGGCGAACTGAGGTACTTATATTATTGAGTATCAAGGGTATTATAGGTCATACAGAGCCTCTCCCCAAAATGGGCATGCTAGGTCACACAGACTTTCTTACCACTATTCCATACTCAAGCAGTTATTAGGTCTTAGCCAACCGCATGGTTCTGTACATACCATGCTTGGGATAAACTCTTCTCAATCCATTACATTCGTCCCTATTTCTATGAATGTCACAAAACAGATTTCTGAAATATCCACCTCTAAGAGAGGGTCCCAATGCCGCAAATGGCTTGTCAATCATATGTTCTCTTTGAAAGATACATGCATTTTAGTAACCTGGGGGTCAGTTGCGATGGGGCCCAGTCCGACCCGGTAGGACCGACCCGACCAACCCGGCTCAGGGGTTATACCTACCCTGGTTCTTTTTGATAGACATGACCTGACTTGGTGTGGGTCGGGGTTGGTCTGGTCCGGCCTGGCCAGTGGGCCATGCCCAATAGGCATCGCTAGACTCGACCCGATTAGCAAAGGGTCCAGTCCGCCGGGTCGCCCGACTACCTGGTCTAACCCAACCAAGCCCATCGACTCTGGTCCAGCCTGTCAGGCAGCGGATCCTACCCAGCCCACTGGGAGCTTGGCCCACCAGCAAGGGGACGGGTTGTGCGTTGTGGTCAGTGTGAGCCTCTAGGACGCGACAACCATCCACGTCCCCTGCGGTCCGAACGCGGCCAACACGGGTGGCCCTCACCTCGTGCATGGAACCAACCTGGTGCCGCATCCAACTCCTGTCAGGGCGAATGGGCTATAGGGCCTTTGGCCTGCAGGGTGGCCCGAATTCAAGACACCCCTCGATGCATCATCCACCTAGAGCTGCGTCCTGTCGTGTGCCACTGTGGCTGATGATCCAGGACCTCCCAGTAAACATGGCCTACTCATGTAGGTCGTTACCTCCACATAACCATAAAATCTGGCCTCCACTACTGCTTTCGGCATTGGTGCGCCGAAAAAATCTTCATCGGTCCATAGAACATGCTATGGTGGTTCGTTCCATGCACCACTTATGCCAATGGTCTTTGAGAAATGATTTCTTTATCACAAATCCTTCGAACCAGCCTTACCGTCATTTTCAAAATTCGACATCCAAGAACACACGAGCAGAGGTGTTCAGGCCTTGTTCATGTCGGCCCGAGCCCTTCGCGTCAGTGGTTTTAACATGGGGGTGGGGGAGCTCAGGGAGGTATGCGTTCAATCATTCATTCCAATGTTTAATCCTGAATAATCACCCCAAAAGAAAAGTAACCCTCCCATTATAATGCACGATCCGCTGATCAACCTGTTCATGGGTTGATCCACGTTTGTCATTTTGAAAAATACATAGAATAACAACGAATCAAAAACCCCCACCTCTTGGAAGATCATTATCACATGTTCATCATCTAGGGGTTTAAGAGGCCAATGTCACTTCTCGGCTCTGATATTCTAAAGGCATCGAATAAGAAGAAGTTCGGCCCAGGTTCTTCATTCTCTTCTGGGGTGGATGTCCATCAAAGGTTTTCCAAAGAATCCTCCAATTTCATTAATCCATATTTTCCCAGAGAATCGAATTATAAATTGAATCTCATCATGGTGTTCCCATTATGATGTGACATCATGTCGTTAGACTGTTTTATTTAAGAAACAATGTCAATGTTACATGTCATTAAAGCGTCATTACACTACAAGCTTAATGAGCCATTAATGAGCCTCAATGATGTGAATCTTCACTTCCCAGTCGCTGCCCCGCAACATTTCCATCCGCCACTCCAAATTGAGAAGGAATATAAAATAATTTATTTAATTTATTTAATTATTTTTCTCGAAAATTCCAAAAAATAACTTTTCTGCTCAGCCCTTTCCAGCCAAATTTAATTCATTTCTAGGAAAATGTCAACATTCTGAATTCAACAGTTCCCTCATATTTTCTATACATGGGATGGTTTAAAGGAGATAAAATCATTCTCACGCAATTTCGTGAACGTACCATAAAAAAAGATAAAAATTCCGTTCTGGAATCTCCAGACCTTTGAATTTCATGCGGCCGATTTTCACGGTCTCGAAATAATTCCATATAAATAAAAAAAGTTACATGGAATTTCTGAGACGTTACATCCTAACAACCTTAGGGCTTTATATCCTGGAAATCCAAAATAACCACTAAAAAAAGACAGTGGGTAATAAGAACGAATCTGTACCCCCTCTCCCATGTGGAATCCTGAAGATTCCCATACTGCCATTACTCACACACTAGAGGAATCGACCATCTGCATAGGACCCACTATTGTCGATCCTCTATCTCCACTGGGAACACTGAAAATTTCGCCCCATTGTCAATGTCTGGATCTCCCCAGTCGATGACATGGAATTAATCATGCACGTACCTCCTCAACTGCAACTCATGGAAAACATCAGGCACCAAATTCATCTGTGGGGGAAGAGCTAGGCGGTACGCCACCTCGGTAACTATTCTTCAGATCTAAAAAGGACAGATGAACTTTAGAGATAGATTACCGCCATAACCAAATATCTGCAATCCTCATTGTGGTGAGACATGAAGGAACACATGATCTCCCTCCTCGAACACCAAGGGTCTCCATCTCTTGTTGGCATAAGACTTCTTACTACTCTATGCGGTCCTCATCCACTCCTGGATTTTCTACACCTTCACGATGGTATCCCGTACCATCTCTGGACCCATGAGTGTCGAATCCCCTGGGTCTGTCCAGCATATGGGTGATCTGCAAGGCCGCCCGTACAAGGACTCAAACAGTTCCATGCCAATGGTGGAGTGATATCCGTTGTTGTATAACAAATCCTCCATTGGTAGATGGTCTTCCCAACCACAACCAAAATCAAGGATGAAAGAACGAAACATGTCCTCTATGGTCTCTATGGTCCTCTTTGTCTGACCATCCATTTGGGGATGAAAAGGTGTGGTCAAGCGTAGAAAGTCCTAAAAATCTCCTATAATCCCTTCCAAAATTTGGATGTAAAGTGGGATTCACGACCTGAGATGATAGTCGAAGCCACCCCGAGAAGCTGCACTATCTCCTAGATGTAGATTCATACCAAACTGTACACTATTCCTTGTTCTAGGATAGGTAGGAAGTGAGGCAAGTTAGTGAGTCGGTCAACGATCACCCAAATGGAGTCATGACCTATAGATGTATGTGGTAACCCTATCAAGAATTCCATCGAGATACCATCCCATTTCCACTCCGGTAGATTGAGTTGTAGAGTCAAGCCTACTGGAACATAGTGCTCGACCTTCACTTGCTGAAAACTGTGGCATTGTGAAACAAACTTGGCCATTGATTTCTTCATCCCTAGCCACCAGTAATGACTCCAAAGGTCCTGGTACATCATTTTCACTCCAGGATGTACTTCCATAGGAGAAGTATGGATCTCCCTCAACACCTCCTCCCATAATTACACTAGTAATAATGTGTTCCCTATGAAAAGGATGATGTGCTACCCACCTATTGAAAATCCATTAGCAGCCCATTGTAAGTGTATTTGAGCACATCGGGCCTTGCAGTCAATATCCCCCAGCTATGCCTCCCTGACTCACTATATTAGTGGGGGAGTAAAATCCATCAACTAGAGGTAAAAAACTTCACCATCATCCATGAGGTATATCTGCATCATGGATAACTACTCTGTCAGCTCACACAACAGCTGCAACCCAGTTCTCCTACAGAGCGTGTTTGCCACCACATTCCCATTTTCAGGATTACAGACTATCTCAAAATCATAGTCCTCGAGGAACCCTAGACATATCTGTTGTCTCATGCTCAAGTCCTTCTGTGAGAAGATTTGACTGAGACTCTTTTGGTCAGAGTAAACTATAAACCACTCACACATCAAGTTGTTCCGCTACATCTTCAAATAAAATACCACTATTTCCAACTCCAGATCATGGGTCACATAGTTCTTCTCATGCTGCCTCAACTATCATGAGATATAGGTGATCACCGCTCACTCCTATATCCGGACATGACCCCGTCTAGTCCCTGATGCATCGTAGTAACCTAAATACCCCATTCCCTTTTTAGGTAGTCTCAAGATGGGGTAGTAGTCAGTCTCCTACTCAGCTCCTGGAAAACAGGCTGGCATTTCTCTGTCCACCCGAAGGGATTTCCTTTTCATGTCAAAGATGAAAAGGGTGCTTCTAATATATGGTTTTCGGGAATGAACCTCTGATAGTAACAATCCAACCCCAAGAATATCCACACCTCAGTCATGATCCTGGCTGGATCACAAGTAAGCACCTCCTCTATCTTCACCAGATATAATACAACCCTATCCACCGAGATGACATGTCCTGGAAAGTGGACCTCCCGTATCCAAATCAAAATATTCATGAGATTATCATAAATTTGGTGCTCTAAGAGTGCATCTAGGACTATCCTCATGTGTGTACTGTGCTACTCCTCATATTCTGAATACAATAATATGTCATCGATGAAGACCACAAAGATCCCGTCAAGGTAGGGCTGGAATATTCAGTTCGTGAGGCCCATGAAAACTCATAGGGAATTGGTCATGCCAAAAGGAACCAATAGGAACTCATAGTGGGCATACCACCACCAGAAGGATGTCTTAGGTACATCCTCATCCCTTAACCAATGCTGGTGATAGACTGATTTGAGATCTATTTTTGAGAACCACTTCGCTCCCTTCAGCTGGTCGAAGAGGCCATCAATTTTTGGTAGTGGGTACTTTTTCATCACAATCGCTTGGAACAGGCACCAGAAGTCCACACACAACCTCAAAACCATGTCTTCTTTCTTTGAAAAAGTCATTGGGGATTCCCATTGGTGAAACACTGGGCCATACAAACACCTTCTCCTGCAATTCCTCCAGTCGTACCCTTAGCCCCCGAAGATCTGCCTGAATCATTCGATATTCCGGAGTGGATATATGTGTTGTCCAAGGGTAAATTTTGATAAATAAGTATACCTCTCTACGAGGAGGTAGCCCTAGAAACTCATAAGTAAAAACATCCTGGTACTCATCCATCACTACAGGAAAGCTTGGACTCCACTCCTCTACTACACCGAGGGTGAGGCTAGAAAACTGGTGAGTAATCTAATACAACCACCTTCGAGTGAGTCCATCCTATGTGACAAGGTTATCATTCTCACTGTTAATGGAAATCCTAATCCCATCTCCATGGAAACACTGCACTGCATGCCAAAACCAGTTGATATTGGTCTGGATTTTGGATAACTATCCCATACCCAAGTTGACATCGTAAGGCCTAGACACTTCTACGAGGAGATCCCAGCTAAATATCTCGCCTCCTAGAGTAAGCTCACACTACTGGAAGTAGTGTGTAATCATCGAATAACCTCATGTTGGAGTCTCAATAACTATGGATCAATCCAACTGCTCCATCAAAATCTTCAATATCCGAACGAGAGCCATGTCGTGGAAGGAGTAACAATCACCTATGTCTATAAGTACTGTAGTAAGAGTGGAGATGACACATATCGTACCTCAGGTCATCTCTGGAGAACCATTGTCTTAATCCCCTACTTCCTATAGTGGATCTCACACATTTCCTCCTACTCCTTGAGGTCGGGGTGGACCACCTAGTAGTGGTGGCGATAACATCTCAAATTGGGACCCACCACCTGATGCTCGACCAGCTCCCATGCCATGTTCGTCGCCCTGAAGACCTCATTGTTCGAACCGATGCCACTCCCATAGAGGCTCCTAGACCATCTTCCGGTCATCTATATGGCAGGTCAGGCAGTCATGTGCCATGTGTCCTTTCCCACTACGCGCAGAGCACTGCTTGGCTCCCTGCCGACTCTATCTAGACCGGGATCCCCACACCAGCGACCCTGAGTCATAGGGTAATCCTCTGAAAGGCATGGCCCGCTTGGGCGCATGCATCTTCTATCTACTTCCTACCAAATACTCCAATTCCTGGGGTCTACTGATACCTCTTTCTATGTCCGCCAACTTCAGCAAGAAACTCTATATCAAAAGGGCTCTCTCTGGCACCCTGGCTTGTGTAGGGACGCTGAGAGACACCACCAAAGCCCTAATCTCTTGCATGATTCCCTGCTTAAAGGCTCGAGCCCTGATGAAACAGTATCAAGCCATGTCTATGGAGTAGCGAGAAAGCTCCGTGAACCTCACAGTATACTCATCCACCATCATGATGTCCTACTGTAGGTGAAGCACTTCTTGGATGCGCATAGAGCACAAGGTCTCAAATCCTCCTGAAAGAGCCTCTAGAAGTCATCCTAAGTGAGGGTTTCATCATCGTGAGTTTGGATGTTCAAAATAAATTATCATTATGATTCTCCATGTAGAAGGATTTCTCCCAATATAACCATCTGGTCGAGAGGTGACCCCACTAAGCAGAAGTCTCACGTTATAGCCTCCATCTAGTCCTCGACAACCTAAGGATCAGTCTCACCCCTAAAACATAGGATGTATCTCTATCTAAAAATCATATAGGGCACAAAGCCAATGAACCTCCTCTACCAGAACCGCCGGAAGTAGATGCTGACCAACAGGTGGTGGTATCACAGGTGCACCACCCAGTGGGTCCATCTCTAGAATTGGTCCCTAAATGGAAGCCTCTTCTCTAGGTGGTCTATCCTAATGACCTCATATCAGGATCTAGGTTGGTCGTCCATATGGAGGCATGCTGAGATAGATCATGATGTACCATGATTAGAGGTTTATACCTATTGAGCTGACAGATATTCAAAAATAAGGAGACACTTATACTACCAGTGTTTTCATGTATTGAGCCGAAAACTAAATTCAGGGTTCTGTTGTATGGATACATCGGCTGCCGCACCAACACAAGACTCCCTGAATCTGAATGTTGAACCCCCAAAACATATCACAGTTTCCCAGAAACAAAATATTATACTCCTAGTCTTTGAGGGGAAGCCAACCTCCCTCTAATAACACTTTGTCATGAGTCGTCCCTTGGGACCCATGCCATTACTATCCCAAGCCCGCCTCCTAATGGCCAGGGGATGGTGACTAGTTCCGAATGTGTCAACCTGCAAGATAGAGGAATTAGATTGGATTCCTGTATGCACACAAATGCCCAAAAAAGATCCAACTCACAAAAGGGAAACAACATACCCCTAAATAAACTGAGTGCAAGTAAAAATTAATGAATGTGGGCTAGAATACAAACCCAAGAAAAAGTATTGAAAACTGTAAAGTATGAAAATTGCGTTGATGACCATTTTCTTTAAACCCCGCATGATCATGAGAGTAGTGAAGCTATTAGAATATAAAGTACTATGTCATTACCTACCAATCCTACTGGGCCCCACTTGGTCCTAGGCCTCCATTTACACTATTGTAGCACCTGTCCGTCCTGTATCCCTAAGCACCCCTGTTGAAATGTCGGCCATCTGCACCAGACACAACATGTGTGGGCGAAGCCCATGCAGGGGGGGGGAGTAACACAATACTCAATAGGGATCCCAAAACAAAATGGAATGAACACACAAAAATTCCTTAAATTAATGTATGGAAAACATGACATATCACAAAATGTATATTATAGGGTAGTAACAATAGCTTCTTCAGTCACAAATGTCAAACTCATCAACCGCTGGTTAACTCCTCCTCTATCGTACATTGGGCCTTCTGGGTCACACAGAGCCGCTTCCCACTAACCGTGAACTACAGTGGTACTCATCCCTGATGAGTGCCATGGGTATTCTGGTTCACATAGAGCCGCTCCCCACCATGGGTTTTCCTGGTCACACAGAACTGCTTCCCACATTGGCTAAACTGAGGTATTCCTCCTATCACGTACCATGGGTCTTCTGGGTAACACAGAGACTCTCCCCACCACGGGCCTGTTGGGACACATAGAGCCGCTTCCCACTGGGCCATCCTCATGCAGTCATCAGGTATCATCCAACCTCCTGGTTCCGTATGTAGCGCAATTGGGAGAACCATTCCTCAAGACATTTTTGGCTTCTTGGTGTCCATGAAAGTCACCAAAAATCATGATGAAAGATCAGCCTCCTTTAGAGGATCCCAACACTACAAACAACTCATCAATCAGGCCTGTGGTTTGCAAGATACTAGCGAAGTTAAGTCATTTCAAGGTGAAACATAACTTTTCATCTTGGCACTTGCCAAACGATGATTAGTATTTTATAGGAAAATCCAGTTGTTCTAAATTCAACGGTGCCCTTGAATTTTTTATCTGAGCGATGGTTCAAAATATGGAAAATCTTACTTACATGTTTTCTGAACGTACCTTATAAAAAGTTCATAATTCTGTTCTAGGATCTAAGGACCTCGGAATTATGTGCCTTCGAACTTCACAATCTCAAAATGATTCCATATAAATAAATAAAATTACATGGAAGTTCCAAGATATTACAGTATCCACCCATCAACTCTATCAATGATTCAATTATTTCTAAGAAAATATATAGATCAAACTGTTATAGTAATAAAATAATGTGAAAATTTCTCCAAAAAGATATTACCACCAACACTTAATGGAATGAATAATTAAGAAAAGATACATGTCACTAGTGGGGTAGTTATTATCATGAAATAAAAAAAGGAAAAGATCTATAAGCTATGAAACTATTATCCTTCATGAGTAAAATACCATAACTATTTCTATAAGAATCAAATAAAATAACATACCCTTTATCATGATACGGTATGATCAGAATAAAAACTGATGTGAGAAGTTTTTTCATCTCATCAAAAGATGTCTAACAGATCACATCCAATATGAGTTTCCCCCTGTTCCGGGTAAGAGTAGTCAATTGTGAATACAACATTGATAAATACTAAACAACCCTTTTGTAGTATCTAGTATGAATAAGGAAAATCTAAATCTAAAAGTCATTTTGTGCCTTTTCCCAAGATAGGAAAACCTTAACATTCTCATGATCAATTTATAAGACATGTTCAAAAATCAAGTTCCCTAAGAATATCACTTATTTTATCCATGAATTAAATTTTGAAATATTTAAATAAAAATGGTGACATCCCATGATTTCTGAAATAAATCTCAAATGGTTCTCATGCTCATGTTTGGATCTCGAGTAAACCATAATATCATTCATTAACAATACAAAAAAAGTGATGAGATAATGAGAGAATATCTGATTCCTCAAATACAGAATAACAGTGGGATATTTTTTCAGAGTAAACAACATGAGAAGATATTTTTAATGGATATATAACATTCTAATAGTCATATTTGGTATAGTAGACATGGGGATAATGATTACCCAATATAAGGTAAATCTTAAAAAACCAATTTTCCCAAATTAATTAACCAAAAAATCATCCACATGGGGAAAAGGATACTTGTTTTAACCATTACCTGGTTCAACATCTGATAGATCACACATAGTTCATGTATACCATCTTCATTCTTGGAAAATAACACTGAAGAATTCCAAGTGAAACATTGGGGTGAACAAAACCCTACACCATTAGATTATCCAACTTAATGTTGTTCTAGTTTAGATTCAATTGTTCCTTATGATAGAATGGTATTGAAAATAGCTGTGTAACTGGGATCAGGTAAATCATGAACTCAACCTATAATAATTCATGAATCTTGGAGAAACTATCACGGAAAGCATCATGAAAATCCTGAGTACTAGAGAAAATATCACTAATAGATGAAATGTCATCTGGCTAAACTACTATTGTAGAATGAAAACTCTTGAGATCTGGGTGGGAAGGTACTACATGTCCAGACCTCAAATCGCACTCTCTCTAAATGATTCACAAGCTCTTATCGACTCTAAGAAATTATAAACACCAATAATAATAATAATCAACCTCATCACGATGAGAAATAAAAAAATTCATCCAATTAATGACATCTACCAAATCAAAATAAAAAATTAGAAAATAAAATATTAAATCTGCATCATCGGTCTATATCACATAATAAGAAATCTAATACCACTTCTCTTTCCTCTTCCCTGGAGGTGTCACTAACTATATAATAAAATACATTATCATCATCATAAGGTTAATCACATATAATAAACATAAAGACATTAAAAACTAGGATGAACTAGTATCAACTAAATAATTCACTATTTAAGATACAGTATAGATGGAACCTTTCACTACCGTTGGGCCCCCATCAACATCCATCGAAAAATCATCTACTTCATGAAGGATCTTCACTCCGGAGGCCAGTGACTAGATCCTTTTAGTATTAGGAGAGTAGGACTATACCAAATTCTACTTTAGATATGATTATCCCTTACAATATCAAGGGGTAGACATAGAATGATAGAAACATTGCAGATGAACAAAAAAACAATAAATGTTACTCATCCTAGTAGGTGAGGAAAAATAAATCTGTTTATTTTCAACCATTCCACACTAATTTAAAGGAATTAAAACACCACTAGCTAAAAATAATTTTGAGAAAGAGGATTATTACCAAGAAACACCTCCACCACTCCTACAATGATCTTAAGACTTCTTATATTTACTTGAAATTCCACTAAATCAACCACTCGGTGGAAGAGAATGGATGAACTATCCAAACCTTTTATCAATATTTATTTATTATATAATATACCTATCCAATATCATTAGATAGATTAAATTATTGATCATAAATGCTTATGATAAAATATTTTTTCATAAACAATGATAATACTTCTGAGCTTTCATCTGGCCATTCTTTAAAACCTCTAGTTTAAAACGAACTATATTTGTAAAACTATTAGTGTATACAGAAACTAAAATCTATCCTTATTATAATGATAGATGTTTTAGAGGCTTCTCCATCATCAACGTTAATGTAAAATACTATTGAAAGAATGGTCTTATGAAAACCTTCCTATCCCAGACCATATGCTTATTTTCTTGAACTATGCAATTCCACCAACAACAGCTAGGACCATCAGGTATGAACAAATCACACAAGTCTTGATACTCTCAGGTGTATATATGAATTAAATGACCTAATATATATTTTAAATATAGTCTTTCTACTCTTGAGGTTCATTCTCATAACTATTGTGTGGTGTATTCTCACCTAATAAATCTTCTGATCGATCTTAATCTCACAGAACTCCCATATACAACTCAACAACTATTTTTTGGATGATGCAATCTATTGTAGTAGATATTATGAACTACCCTCTTGATATACTCAATACAATTCTAATCTATCAGAGGACTCCCATGAGGTGATCCATATGTACCATCCTGAGGATCTCATGGAACACGTATTAGAGTCACACTATGTCACACCAACAAACAATAAATGATTAGTTAATAGAAAAATCATATTTCAATCTAGAAATCCTAGAATCATTATATGACATTATAATTAAGATCTTGAAATAGGATATAGACATTCCAACATCCCATAGAAAATAGAGTCTGTTTAGGGAAAGATCTAGCCAGGTACTCACCACAATGTACCTCTCATGTTCTAAAAGTCCTATCTTCACACTACAAAACATCCCAAGATAAGTAATCATGAGGAAAAAAAGAACTCTTACCAAACAATGATAAAGCCAACCTAAATACATTCACAAATATGTACCTGACCCAAATGATCAGGTAACCAAAGGGTGTTCCTAATCCCTTAAAGCTACAGTCTAACACCAATGGAATAAAACCAAAAAAATGAGGGAATTATTTCATCCAACCTGAAGTAGATAGCATGACATAAATATACAAATGTAATGAAATAAACAACATAAGAAAAAGGAACACACATGTATATATATATATATATATCATAATTGAAGAAAATAATGGAATAGATACAACTGATAAGGTAGAAAAACAATCACTAATAAACTAGTACATCAAAAAAGTGAAAAAACTAAAACAACCACTCCAACAATCATTAAGAAATTACATGGGTAAACACACACCATCTCACCAACCAGATTCCCATAATAGAGAGAATATAAACCTCTCCACTATACTATAGTGCCTTGCATTCCCAATATCAAAAGACACAAGATGGTATACACACCACTGAAGGGGTATGCATTGTGTGAGCTAACATGATCAATATGTTCTCACCTATTTTTTTTTATATCATATTTCTAAAAAATAATCCAGCCATTCTCAACATTAAATAAAACAAGGAGTGATATATAGTTTAATATTTTTTATATTTGAATCCTGGAAAATCTTTATTTTCCTCTTTTTTCACATTTACATATAAATTAGGAAAATCAATTTCAAGTAATTTCATATACATATCTCACATTAGATATATCATCTGAAAATAAATCATATATCACATATCATATCATATCTATTGATGTTTAATCAAAACAATACAAGATAAAATAGCCTAAATCAGCTAAGAATCATATGTAACAAAAGACCAAGGATCGCACTAGGTCTTGATCGTTAAGATACTCATACCTAAAAACTGATAACTGTGTGTGGATCAAACCACTAGATATATGCATAGAGAATATATAAGATAATAATTCCCTAGAATGTGAACCCCAAATAGGACTACCATGTACATTGAATAATAGGCCTATGGATAAGAAGAATTCCCCTGGAGAAAACCCCTAGAATGTTGAAGAGACATATTAATATATAATCCTCTTATTTACCCATGGAATCTAATCTTTTATATTTTCTAAACCATTTCTCCCATCCAATTCAACATTTCATGCTTTAAAAACAATTTAATAATTCCATTTCTCTATGCTTTGAAAACCCTTTCCATTTACCAGGAAATATGGAAAACAAAATTTTATAATAACATATTTCAACACACATAAAACAAACTAGTCATACCATTTCATTTATTTTGATAGTAAAATATATAAAAAAGGAGTAATGATGTTCACCAACACAGTTTATAGATGGAGCCACCAATCTCAAAACTCAGGTTGCATATGACAATAAAGGACACCACCATAAAAAAGTACCAATCAGTAAAATTTAGGCCCTAGAATCAATATAAACATCTTATAATTTATTAAAATAATAAAAATTGTCGACGAAGAAGAGAAAACAACACATACATCAAGAACACACACCCACTGCATCACAAATTACAAGGAAACATACTTCACAACAAGATCACAGAAAGGATCTAGAAAATAATCCAAGGAATCATCACCACATATCAAAAAAAGAGATGTCACAATTCAACATTACTATAATGAATAAGGGAAAAAAATAAAAAGAATGGATCTATTACCCAGAGAGATGAATCATAATCGTCTTGATGATCCAATACAGAATGAGTTTATCTGGATCAAATGGAGACTCCCAAAATCACTAGAGGTGAGCTCTAGGTCAATAGGGAAATAACAGAATGTTGAATGAACAATCATATCCCTCACATGTTGCCCTAAAATCCATTTACGTGACATTTACATGGAATGCAATCCCTTTAAATTTCATGTAATCATTAATAATAAAAGACACTTAAGAACCCATCACTTTTCAATTAAAAAATGATATATTAACATTATAATTGGTTTAATCCTTAAATGATACATATTTATCCTCATTATTTATTTGGATTGTGAAATTATCCTAGAAACCTTTACATGTCATTTAATCCCATCACATAGTGTGTAAATTTCATACAGATAGTGAAAATTATATATTTTTTCCGGAAAAGAAAAATAACCTCAGGAATTCTCTAAACATGGGGAGAAATCCCCAAATAAATTAACACATTTATATATAGACTCAATTAAATAAAAAACATACATCCCCCGAATTCAGGTCAATTTTCTCAGAACATATTCTTCACCCTAAAGAGTGAAAATACAAGCCTTATAAAATAATAAAACTAGAAAATAGAAGGAAAAATACTAGAAAGTGGGGTACATGTTTTTACAATTATTGTCTAGAAATTCAATAAACATTCTCTTGATAAATCCATGGAATCATTTTTTGATAATGAATGTTCATTCATAATATTTTTTGATTGTAAAAAAATTATCCGAAAAAATGAAGGACATTATCCCTCGATAATTTAAGGTTTATCATAATTTATTATAATAACTAATTTTACTATAATTTTATAATTAAGTAATAATTGAAATAAATTATAAAAGGAAATAAAAAATTAAAAAAATTAAAAAAGAGAAACATGACGTGTTCATCAGGAACCATACACTAGATGAGGGGGTTCACATCAATTACTAAGAAGAATATCGAGATGGGTTGAGATGGAAGGATATTCACCTTTAAATTATATATGAGATTTAAGACTACTCACATTCAATGGATCCAAACATGGATAAAGAACAAAACATTCTGGTATTTTAATACCCAAAAAACTCATAATTTGTCACGAATTAAGAACAATTATTCAAATTGTGTTCAATCCCAAACGACGTTTTTAAAAACACCTAATTATTACTTTAGTGATTGGAATTGTAAAAAATGAGATAAACATGAATGTTTCAAACAAACCAATGTATAAAATGGGTTTTTTTTAAAATTGGCAGATATTAGCATTTATTCATTTGTTTAATAATTATCTGATCATAATAATCTGATAAAAGTATTAAATAAATTAACCTTTTGTGTGATTTGAGAAAAAACCTATTGCACACCAATTTTGTGTCGTTCCTATGGAAAAATATGCATCTTGAGTCTAATGGTGGTCTTGGATTTCACTTAAGATGCACCATATGGTGTATAGTCAATTATTCCAAAAATATAAATATAAAAATATTAAATATGTCCTCCTCACATGTAAATTAACCAAAATCCTTATGTACACAAATGTTTTATCATGCCTAGGTTAATCCCCTCATCCAGGATATAACAATGATATCTGAATTATCATATGATGCACCATTTGGGAGATATTAAATTACTTTTGAAAAATTATGTGTGAATAATAAAATATATTAAATATTTTTATTCATTCACCTATAAAGAACTATAGGCTCTAGAATTTCATGCTATCTCAGTATCTAACCCCAAAAATGCTCCATATAACATTCCAATGTGGGGACGTGGCATTTACCATTATTAAATTCCTTTAAAACAACTATTAAGTGTTTTTATTGAGAAAATATATTTTTACATAAAAATAATCATAAATTATTTTCAATGACGGAATTTATTATCTTTAATATTTCAGGATACTAATTACACTTCCTCATAACTTCCCCAATGATAAAATATGTTTTATTTATAAAATGTGACTGGGATCCTAATTATATAGTATTTTATTTAATTTTTATAATTTTTTTATTTAGAGCCATTTAATTTATATATCTTGTCCATACTCACTATCTTGAGGTTCTTCCTATAATGTGTCCAATGTTGTATAAGTCATAGATAATTATGAGAGCACATATTGTTTAGTTCCATAACATCAGAGATGTTGTGAAATGGATATAATGATATTCTATATTTGGATATGGTTTTTAGTATCCAATAGTATACATAAAAATTGAATATTACGATAGTATAGGTTTTATTATTACATGGGGAATTCATTTAGGTGGGACTTCTGAATATGAGGAATTATCATAGTTTTATTAAATTATAATAATATTTTACCACTATTTATTTAAAAAATAAATAAAATATACTTATTAATAATTTTAATGATAATTATTTAATTTAAACTAACCATAATTGTGGGGGTGAATATTATATTATTGGTTCATGGGTGTAAGAACCACCCTTAATATTAAAAAACATTTACCATTTTAATTGATTTGGGGGAGGCGTGAAATTTGATATTCCAATATAAAAATACATTTTCAACAAATTTAAGATACTTATGTTTATATTTCATTATTGATTTACTTCATATATGTGATGAAGAAGATCAAAATAATCAAAAGTGACTTTGTTTATATTTTTAACTATTATTTTTGGATTCTCCTATTTGATACCCCATAAGGCTATGTGTGATGGTCTTTAGGTTAGACCAAATATCTTTGGACATTGGTTGGGGCTTTTGGGATTGAAATGGTTAGTGTTAATGACAACTGCAAGGATAAAAATGTTTGACTGAAACAAGTTCAAAGGGGTGGTATTAATAAGGTGATGAGAGGCGTTTTATTTAATAAAATAGTCATTAATTATATTTTTTTGGTCAAGAAGAACATTATTGATGAATCTTATGAGTAAATGTAATAATGGGTTTATGTGAGGCATGAATAATTATTTCTCACATAACAGAATATACTATTAGTAATATACCTAACTAGAAATGTAAAACACAATATTTTATTATATATTACTATTCCATAAAAATTCATCATTTTTTGAAAACGATAATAATTCTACAATACTAAAATTTTGATTTGAAAATTTATAAAACCACATAAAATTCAGTACAATAAATATTATAAATATGGGAAATTTGATATTTAAATAAAATCTGTATTTATTAGAAGTTATTTTTTATGAAATGAAATAATTTCTATCATTTAAAAAAATTACAATTGGGTTTATGATATTGGATTATAATATTTATGCCAATAAATATTCATTCATCAAACACTTTTCAAGTGATACATTATTGAGTTATTTACAATTTACAAGAAATATTTATTTTATAATTGATACATTTTATATATTTTATAAAAATATAATTATGATTTAATTGTAAAAAATGATTTTTTCAAATGCTATGATTTTATTTATTTTTTTATTATAAAAACAAAATATATTATTTCTTAAATATTATTTTACACATCGAATTATTATTTTACTATTTATTACCATAATATTACTATTATATTTGATAGATTACTATTCAAATTTTCATATAATAGTCACATCACAATATGTACTTAATTATCCGATTCCAATAGTCAAATTGACCATTAATCGATATATATACAAAAACATTCTCATAGATCATCATTCACTACCTCTTTTACCATTTTATGATCATGAATTAATAATTTCTTTCAAATTCATAAATCATACCTTTCTTCTTACTGTCAATATCATTTGAGTGATGTTAATGGGGGCATGTGGTAATGTGGGAAAAAATTATTATGTGCATTATTAATTTTTATTATAACCTTATACAATTCCCAACATTTAGATTCAATATTATTTCAAGATGTGTTGTTTTCAATTAAAATACAAAATCTATTATATGTGCATCTATTTTAAAAAATATCAAAACATCCATTGTAAGTCACTAATTAATTTAATAATATAGGGAATTTCTAGGCTCATACATCCCACCTATAAATTGGCTCACATAAAACACCATTTCAAATTAATATATTATTGAAAATGATTGTGTTTTTGAATAATTTTTTCTTTATGATCTCAAATAACCTATTCATATTTATGTTTCCATCAAATTAAATTGGATAGTTTAGTTGTCTTTTTTGGTAGGACATAATCTCTATAGGTCAAGATCTTCACTAGATGCTCCTAATGAGAGAGATAATTACCCAAATGTAACTCTAATTTAATTGGTATATATGAAATAAATGGTATGTACCTCCAAAATAGGGATATCAAGAACATGTTCAATCCTTGAGATATTATTGTTGGGAGTAAACTTAGATGGTACACAACATTAATTTCATAAGTACTATCAAATGGGACAATTTATCTTGGAAAAAATTTCCATTAATCCCAAACCACATGAATATCATTAATGGGGATATAAAAAGTAACAAAATTTCACTAAATCAAGACCCATATCTCATCCACTATTATAAACCTAAAAACCACTTCTACATTATAATTCTATAATGTATTTATGAATGGAAATTACCATATTAGTCATTCAATATAGAAATTGAGGTCTTAATAATTTTATTTCACAAAATATATACCACCATGTTAGAGATCATCATTTGATTACATAGATGGATTCATAATGAGCTATATGAATTCTACATTAAACACTTTTAATAAATTAAATATCACAAAAAGTAATATTTTTTCCCAAACCCCATTTTAGAAAAGTTATCATTCTATCAACATATCCTCTGGGGTCTATATTTTCTACTAATATTGGCCATTATTATGAGGGATAAATTTAATTCATAAATTATAATAGTTATTCAGTGCATGCTGGATATAGTTATAGAATATTTTATTTAATAGTATATTTAAATCAGAGATAATTGATTGTTGTATTCCATATAACCACACGACCCATTTCATGAATATCATTAAAATGTAACCAAGTTATAATTCCAAAAGACGTAAAATTAATAGAGTAGTCATTGTATGTCATTATGCAAAATTATATTCAATAATTATCACTGGGTTCCTCCTGATGGACCATGAAAAAAATCCATGTTCATGTTCTCTCATTTCATTAATGGTTTGTGTAATAGTTTCATCACCCCCTTTGACTTTATACATTAGTCCTTTAGTTGAGGGAATACCGTGAACTTTTATGTATATTCCATGATCCCATTTATTGTATTTTTCCAACAATTACACTCTCAGAGGTCTTGGTTCAACTTTATGATCATTGGGTGGATGTAGAATGATAATCTAAATTAAAAATTAAAGAAATTATTTTTTATCACATTCCTCTGTGGTACACAAAGTAGCGGACCAAATCATACAACTACATCAAAAAATTCATATTTATCATATTTAAATTTTCTTATAGATTCCTCTAACTAATGTATTTTTATATCATATATTTTTAGTCTGTTTTGTCATCTAAAAATTGATTGATACACAATCATTTAGGCTGGGTATGATATTTTCCTTAAATTAAGATCCTTTCCCTCTCTTTTCATTTCATTGAACCCTATATCTTTGTAGACACTCATCATTGATAGTTATTCTGAATGCTTTCTACATGGAGTATATGACACATCATTCACCCTCCTATGATTGTAATAGATTGAGAAGTTAGTTTCATAGATCAAAACTAACTAAAATTTTTGTTTCATAATAAACTATTTCTTTTTGAATATATATTTTAGGAATATTTGATCTATATATATTTCTTACTTATCCATACAGAGATAATTCAACAAAATAATAAATTCAAAAATAATTTTTTCCAACTAAAAAATAATATTTTTATTGTTATAATCATGAAAATCCAAAAATAAATATCATTAAGATATCAATTTATAATTTTTCATTTATTTGAACTTGATACCATTATTGAATAATGATTTTATACCATGAAATATTACCAAATTTATTGTAGTGTGAGTAATTTTGATAAGAAAATACACTTTTAAATTAATTTAGGATCAGTTTTACATATAGTTTCCTAGAAGAACATCACTCCCTTCCACTTTTTCCTTGTTAATTCATTTTGAAATCACTTGATGTTCCCCGAAAATCATTGATATTGACTATATTTCCCAAGGAAACCGAGGTTCTCCATTAAATATATTATTTTATACTACTCCTCAATCACTTATTTCTTCAATGGATCCATAGATATATATTTAATGGAGATAAAATTCCCCATGAATTATATATCCTCCATTAGAAAATAAAAGTTATTTTAATATGTATATAGATACTTCAACATCAATAACATATTAATAGTTCTAAAAAAATCTCACACACCTCCTATCAAATGTAGTTTATCAAAATATCATCTAAAAATACTAGTGATGCTTTTATGAGGAGATATATGATAACCATATTAATTATATTCTTAGAATTGTCTGGAGTAGTACTGAGTATAAAGGTAATCACAAGGAAATCATAATGTATAGAACATGTTTGATAGGTAGTAAGGAGAATATGATACTTATTTATAATAATTTTGTTATATATCAATATGAAGTCAAACAAAGGAATGTATATTTCCCCATATAGTGGACTGAAAAACTCATCCATCGGCAATATATGATACTTTTTTTCTTGACTTTTTTTTTAAAATTCACTATAATCAATGTAAAGTAAAATTTACCATTCCTTCTTATAGTTGAAGAGGACCAGAAAACTATATGTTGAAGCACAAGAGTGTATATGTAACAACAAAATGTTAATAAATGATACTTTGTTCCTGAAATGGTTGTGTATTACCTTACATTATATGAATTTATACACATAACACACATAGAGAAACAAATAACATGTTATTTCATTACTGCAAATCACTACATTTATCAGTGAAAAAAACCATTTAAATTCGTATAATGAAAAAATGAAAAATGAAAATAGAAAAAATAAAATGGGAAAATATTAATTAATATGCATGAACCGTCCCTCCCATTAACAACACTATAAAAAAAGAATGAAAATGTTAGTAAACCAGCAAACACTATTAAAATGGTAATTTAGAACCTTTGGAGGAATTGAGTTGAATATTGAGTGAAAGAATGGGTGGTATTTATAGGACTAAATGTGTTTACTGGAATAGAAATTTTACATTTAGAATAGTAAT
Organism: Viscum album; assembly: GCA_963277665.1. NCBI lineage: Eukaryota > Viridiplantae > Streptophyta > Magnoliopsida > Santalales > Viscaceae > Viscum > Viscum album. The sequence goes on from OY728127.1 coordinate 326,867,643, forward strand.
TTTACTATGAGAATTGTATCCCAACTATTGGGAATAGTATCCAGACCGTTGGAAAAATATTTTTAATCTAAAATAATAATGTGTGACAAAAAATTTTTTATCATGTTTAATATAAGTATATATAAATATTATAAATCAAAATATTAATATCAGGTTTAGAAAACAAAAATAAAATATTACAACATTTTAAAAAAATGGTATTTTAAAATATTTCGTAAAAATCAAAATTTTTATATTAAAAATTTAAAATTACTCAACATAGAAATTTATTTTGAAATAACTAGTACCATTTGATAAATATGTATGTCAAAATTTCTCAAGGGTTATTTTTTAGTAATTTTATAAAATACTTCTATTTCTTCAGGTGAATAATAATAATAAAGTTTTTCACACAACTATTGTGTCATAAATTACATCATTCATTATGTAATAATGACCTAATACATTCCAGAACATATTTTTCCAATTTTTTTTAATTTTATATATGATTCATTAAGTAAAATAAAATTAATTTCAAAACCAAAAAAGAGTTTTTCTAAACCTATAGTCAAAATTGATCCCTTAAAATAAAAATTTTACTTATTTCCACTTTCCTTTTTAATAAAAAAGAAATCAACTTATAGAGAGGTTTAAATTCAAAAAAATAATATATTATATTATATATTATATATATTTAAAAATTAACTATTATAAATTTTACCTATGATATAATATTTTATTTAATATTCTATTCTAAAAATACCCCTCCTTTTAAGTATAAAAACCCCATATACGTCCCCTTGGAAAACCAATCCATCCTCACTTGAAAAAGGAAATTTTATAAACAAAATCCACCATATTATGTTCCTTATAATACCTATATATTTTTATGAATCAATATAACTCCATTAATAAATGGTTTTCTTTTGTCATCCACAAGAAGATACACCAAGGATTAAGTTTGTTATGAATAACTTTTCTCTTTTTTCTTGTTATATTTTTTGACCCATTTCAAATTGAAAGTTTAAATGATTAATTATTTAGTATTTTTACATTGTATAAATTATTTTTTCCTATTGTATGTATCATATTTATGATATATATAATTTTAAATATTCCCTTTCCTACTCTCCGAACTATGTCCCGTTAGAAGTAGATTTACCACATACAGAGAGATTTCCAGGTCAACATTTATAATGATTATCATGGAAATATATTTTGATAATTACATAATATATAAACATGTGTTAAAATTTTCATTAATTATTTCTTCTCATATAAAATGACTTTGAATAAAAATAGCGAAATTGAAAAAAGATGGTAAATTAATTGAAAATATGATATAAACAAATTCACATTTTACAATGATTGTTATAAAATATAGTATAATAATTATTATTGATAAAAAGGGGAGAAGGTGAAAATAATTAACTTTTTATAAATACCTTTTATTAATCTAGTTTTAGTATTCCAGATTCATAAAAGTGATGAAATAAAGTGGGAATTAAGGTGATGGGATTTTCGAACCCAACTCCCTTTCATTTGGGATTTCCCATTTTTCACTTATATTTTAGAAAAAATAATAATTTAATTAAATTTAAATATAATTTCATTATTTTCCCCATTTCTATTAAGGACATACATTTTTTGGACCATGGTTTTAATAAAAATATAACTATTTTCCAAAAATACTTTTATTTATCAAAAATAAATGACTCGACTTGTGTCGTTTATTATCAAAAGAAAAATTATATTTTATTCCAAAGTATGATATAACTTGTTCATTTGGGAAACAATATTTTTATTCATGAATTATTGTTTTATGAATTAATTATGAAACATATTACCTTATATGGGTTATTTATAACTAAGATTATTATACATTCTATGTAGCCTTTGTGATTTTGTAAATATTACAATGTGATAGGTTAGAATATAATTATATACCGCTAAAATTCCTTGGTTAATGTGATGTATCTCATGAGATAATGTGTATTATGCATGAAAATTATGTCATATTTTCTCACAATGAAGATGTTATAATAATTCACATATGTTATGTATGAACTTAATGATTGATTTATTCAAAACTAAAAGGTTTATTTGACCACCATGTCATTTTATTTAATTTCTATGCATTGTATCATTCAATGGCTTTATCAAATTTTACCTTCAACATGTTTATTATGATCGTATTATTATGATATACTAATCATGATTTTCAACCATTTAATATTGATTAATTTCCCATATTGATCATCTTATGGGGATATTAGCTCGCCATCTTATTCAATGTATATCCTCTAATGACTACATTTAATAAGAATAATGTTATAGATTTTGAATTTTAAATAATTAGGATATTAATAATGTATATTTTTTTATTTAAAAGTGATTTATTATGCTAAATTTCAAAATATAATAAACCATTAGATTTTTTAGTGTATATATATTATGTTTTTATCCTTTAAATAATGTAATAGTCATGTAATAAAAATTTGGGTTACTAAAGTTGGTATCCGAGGTATAGTTTAGTTAATTTGAGAATTAGGATTATAAAACATTAGTGAAAATACTTAGGATAATCCTAGTTATTTTTAAACATTCGATAATAATTGTTTTATGAAAATGATAAACATTGGGATCCTATATGATATTATTTTATAGTTAATTTAAAAAAAGAATGTATTAATTATTCATGCCTCATTTTGTTATGTTTTATTAAACTCTTATACATTTTAGTATATGGTTTGAAGTAAGATAAACAATACAAAAACCCCATATGAGGGAAAATGATGTTATTTTATGAACAAAATCCCAATATCTAAGGGAGGTGGAGTTTTAAATCATTATGGAAATTATTACCGAGGTATCATAGGCTATTCATAATAACCTGAACCATGGGTAATGTCCTCCTTTACCAAATAAGAAACAATGGGATATTGGGTCTTTTATGTGGTAACAACCAAAAATGTTTAGTTGATAGTTTGATCTATGATTTGTGGAACAATGTGTTAACTCAATGTAAGATATATTTATTGTTCTCAAATATTTTGAGAATGGAAATGTGATTCTTATTGTCTATGATTAAGGTAGAGAGGATGATCAATGGTGGGAATTAAAATGAAAATCGAGAAGAAGTATTACACTAAAAATACTATGTGGGAAGAATTTAAGAAAAAAATATTAATTAGTTTATCCCTTGAACTATTCAAACATATTTAGATAGAGAATTTAGAGAGTTGATGCAAAGGGAAGGTGAATCTATCATGGCTTACGCAGAAAAATCCATAAGTCATTCTAGATATAACTTGGGTTTTGTTTTCAACAATGATATCAAAATAAATAGACTCTTTAATGGTTTATAACAACACCTTAAAAGGATTTAGTTATCTGAGACCTCAAGTGTTATTAATCAGTGGTTATATGTTACCTCAAATTAGAGGTGGAGTTTAGAGAATAGTCCCATGGTTATATAGATAAGAATAGTAGAACATAGTTTCAATCTACTAGGCCAAATAAAAAAGGAGGAAAGAGGATCCAATGAACTATGTATCAAAAATGTGGGAAGAAACATTTTTGGTATGGTCTTATAGGTGTGGGGAAATGCTTCATGTGTGGTATAGAAGGTTACTGAGGTCAATAATGTCATGTTGACAAGAAGAATCTGACCAACAAGAAGAAGGAATGGAAGAAACCTCCCTAATGCACCACCCTTGGTTCAATGCTTCATCTGTAGGGAGAAATGGAAGTATTCATTCTAGTGAACTAAACCATGGGTCCTTGAGTGTAAAAATTTCAACATTCACCAATGATAAAGGAGAAGGTAAAATATTATTCCATCACTACTATTGAATTAGATAATGAAAATAATGTTGTAGATGGTACACTTCTTCTCCAGTCAAGAATGAAAAGTACATTACTTCATTAAAGGCCTATGAATTATTTTATATCCTACATGTTTTCCAGAGAATTTTAATCATATCCCAGATACATTGAGGAAGATATATCTTTAAAAATAACTGTTGGTGTGATTATTTCAACCCAAATGTTAGACTATTCTCCTTTTAGCATATGTGGGGATATTCTTTCATAGAATCTCTTAATATATATCTTGGTGGAATTGGACATCATAAAAGGAATTGATTGGATCCAGTTATATAGAGTACAAATCAACAGTAGGGAAATGAAAATATATTTTCATATTTCAAACCATTCCATGCCCTAGTACAAATGAATGGAAGATCCTGAATCATATTTTGATAATTTTTCTATGGTCTGGGTGATGATACCATTTGGAGAGGATTACCTTTCTCTTATTGTGGTATAAAAGGAACGTATCAAAATGGAAGAAATTACCATTATGAGGGAATGAATTTATGTATTTTTTGAAGTGTTACCTAGAATTTCTCGGATCATGAATAATGTTATAAATATAGATTATACTAATATCCACTCTTATGTCCAAATACTACAACAGGATGGACTCGATCAAAATGGAGGAGTTAAAGAATTATCCTCAAGAGAATTTGGAAAAAAGTTTATAATCTCTATTTCACTGATATGGGTTAACTGGTGATCTTTTTCAAGAATAATGTTGGATCAATGTGGATGTTTATTAGTTACTGAGATCTTAAAAAGTTCACCCTAAAAATAATAATATTCTACAAATGATTTATGGCTGGTTTGATCTAATATTAAGATGTTAGTACTTCTCTAAGGTGGATATTCATTTTTTATGTCATCATATGAATGTGAATAAAGGATATTTTCAGATTTATACTTTCCATACAAGTTATGGAAACTATATGGTAACTGTGTTTCCCTTTGGACTTACTAAATATCCTAAAATTTTAATGGATTTATTGAATTCATTCATATGAGAATATGATGAAAATTTTTGGTAGTGTGTATTGACAATAATATCATTTAAACCATAGTAATGGAAGAAATTGAAAAGAATCTTTAGATTGTTTTGTATATATTAAAGAATGATAAAATTTATGTTATGCTCAGTAAGTTTTTCATTTGTATATATAAAGTCATATTATTTAGGAATGTTATCCCATGTGAGGGAATTTATATACACTCTTCAAAGAAAAAATAAGGTGAAGAATGTCCATTTGTAACTGTTGTGATAAAGATCAATTGTTTTAAAGGTTTAGTAGTGTACTACAAACGTTTATGGAGAATCTTATCTCAATTTTTAAGCACACTAACAATGATCACACATAAATGGGTAAATATTTTCTTTATAGAATAATTTGAGGTAGGATTTTAGGATATCATGAAGATTCCATTCACTATTCCATTACTCACACTACTATCAAGGGGGGACAGTTTTCTGAAATACAATGATTCTAGAAAGAGTGCCTTGGACTATGTACTACAAAATAATGATAAATTGATATCCTATACCTCACAAGAGTAAAATATATTTGGGAGAACTACCTAACACCTGATTTGGAGTTGGATGTTTTGTTATTCACATTGATGATTTGGAGGTACTATCTATATGGTTATAAGTGTGACATATATACCAATAATTAGTTTCTAAAGTATATATGCCAATTTAAGAATCTCATCATGCTAAAAATGGATGGTTAGAGCTAATCGAGGAATATTATTTATAGATCTACTAACATCTAATGAAATAAAAAAAGGTATTTGATACTCTTATTCAAAAAGAAACTTATACTTTATCTATGATACTGCTTTAAAATGGCCCTATATTCATTTATATGAAAATAATGTATCTATAAATCAAAACTGTAGGGAATACATCCTAAATTTCGCAAATTATTCCCAAACATCTATCATAGAGAAGATCAAGCACAAAGAAAGGGCTGATCTAGAGCTATTAATGAAGGTGCAGTCCATAAAGGAAGGGAAGATACATGAGTTGTAAATTGATGATAATGGAATGATTTGGTTTGAAATTAGGTTTTATATTCCCTCATCACCTAAGGTAAAGAATGAGATATTGGATAATTCTCATAGTTTTCCTTAATTTATCCATCTTGGGAGTACACTGTTGTACCATGATCTTCAAGAGAACTTCTGGTGGAACAACATGTAGGAGGATATTTTATAGTAGTTCTCACGGTTCATGGTATGCCAACATATTAAAATAGAGTGATAGGAGTCCAAAGGGATGATGTAGAATTCCCCCTATCCACTTAAAAATTATTGAATGTCACTATGGAAATTATCAGAAGTATCCTGTTGATATCCATAGGAAACAATGAGATATTTGTTATGGTGGATCGACTCACTAATACTTCCCACATCATCTTTATTCAGGTAGATTTATCACTATATCAACATTCAATGAAATACATCAAAGAAGTGGAGATGATGCATGGGGTTTCACATTTGATAACCTTTGATCGTGATTTGGGGTTCACCACTACATTTTGGTGAAGTCTCCAACATGATTTGAATACTAAATTGAATTTTCATATGACCTGTCAACCCCGAACTAATGGATAATCTAAATGGACTATTCATACACTTGATGAAATGAGATGATCTTACTCAATGGAATTCCTAGGTTGATGGGATCACCATCTAACATCAGATGAGTTCTCATAAAACAAAAACATCCAATCAATTACCCAAATAGATCCATTGGAAGCTCAGTAAGAAAATTCATGTAGAACTATAACTTTTTGGGATATATTTGGGGAATGAGAAATTTCATGCCATCAAACAATATATAAAATCTACTCTGTACCAAAAAAGGAATTATCTAACAACTCTTTAAGTAACTTAGACATTGATGTCAGAGACACAATTTTCCTTCAAATAGAATCAAGGAAGAGGTTCAGGTAGTTTAGAAGGAAAGGGACGATTATCTATAGGTACATAGGTTGCATTGATATCAATGATCGTATAAGAGTATTTTCCTATCATAGTTCAGTTCAACATAATATAGCCCATGTTCATGAAGTGTTATATGTATATCTCTTAAGGAACGACATTCCTGATCCATAAATGTACTGAATAGAGAGGTGGTAAAACTGTAGAATGAATTCTAGTATACGGATGATCTAATGAATATCTTAGACCGTATAAATTAATATCTATGCCACAATACATCTCACCTTTTAAAAGTTATTTAGATGATCCATATGTATAACTATGTGACATTGGAGCTATAGGAAATTATGAAACTGATGTATCCTCAACTATTCCCAATTGAGAATATGAGTTGTATTTTATAGAACAAGAGGTTCATCCAAATAAATTTTAATTTAAAAAATTATTTTTAAAATAATATTAACTTAATTTTAAAAAATAAATATTATTTTCAAAAACCTAATGTCTAAAGTGATATCTTAAAATAATTTTTTCCTTTTTACTACATTTCATTTTGATAAAATAATAAATTTTAATTATAATGAGGTTAAAATTATTAAAAAAAAATTAAATTATATTTTTATATGATTAATGTTTATAAAATTCACTATTTCATGTTTTAAAGTTAATATATTACTTTATTTATAAAAATACCCCTCTCCTCTAGTATAAATAACCCCGCTACGATCCCTTGAAAACCCACTCCTCCGAAAATTTACAATGAAAATATTATTCCACAATAATGACTCTAAAACTACTTATAATACAGATGGATGTTCTAGAGTAATCCAACTCCATGAATTAAGGTATTTTTAGTGTCATGCAAGAGAAGCTACATCGGTGATTAAGTTTCGATCAGCTCTTCCCTTTTTTTCTTCTTCTCTTTCTTTACTTACCACCCCTTTAAAAAAATATTATATGATTAATTTAGAAGTGAGTTATAATTATATTAATGATGTAATCCTACTTTATGTATCATATTTATTATATATTTATAAATTTCAAACTTCCATTTCTCGCTCTCCTAATAATGTCCCGTCAAATTTCTGATAACCACCTACATAGAAATTTCCAAGTATTCACACTCAACCTTCATCTTGGATGGATATTATGAATTATATGTAATATATAAACATCCAATTGAAAGTATTATAAATTATAGAATTAATTCTTATCAAGTATAATGTCTTTTAACAAAAGTAGTGAAATTAAAACAAAATGAAGAAATTTAATGAAAACATGATATAAAAATAATTCATGTCTATCATTTATTGTTATAAAATTAAATTAATTAATAATAATTGATAAATAGTAGGAAAATTTAATATAATAAATTTTGGTAAATATTTTTAAAATACAATGTTTCTTATTCCAGATTTGGAAAAGTGATGAAATGAAGTACTAATTTAGGTAAAGGGATTATTGAACCCAACTAATTTTTATGGTTATCCCACTTTCAAATAAATTTCAATATGGATATTAATTTAAGGATACCTGAATATAATTTTTTTATTATTCAATTCTCATTTGAGGATATACATGTTTCTGCCTTGAATTTAATCCAAATATAAGGAATTTAAAAAATATATTTTCTTTCAAAAAAATTCATTAAAACATCATATGTTGTTTATTATCCAAAGAAAAATGATATTTTATTCTATTGTTTTATATCCCTTTTTAATTGAAAAATGGATTATTCATGAATGTATGCTTTATGAAATTGATATGAAACCCATTCCGTTAAATGGGTTATTTCATAACTTCAATTTTTATATGATATATGTGGCATACATGGTTATATAAATATTATAATATGATGGGTGGGACCATTATTATATATCCCTAAAATTTATTAGTTAAGGTGATGTATATGATGATATAATGCACATTATGAATGAACATGATGCAGTATTTTTTCACAATGATGATGTTATTATTATACACATATGTTATGAGTGAGGATGATGCTAGCTTTGTTAACAACTATGTGTCGTATTTGACAAGTATGGAATGATGGTTCATTTCTATTCATTTCCACATTCAATGACAATGTCAAATGTTTTCCACATGACATCATTGATGATCCTAGGATTATGATTTGATGATGATTCCCATCCATGTTATATTGATTCATGTCCTGAATTCGTCCTACTTCTGGGATTTTAGATTATCCCTTTTTGTGAGGTATATACTTAAAAGATTACAAGTACGAAAGAGAACGTATGATATTTTGAGTTGAAAATGTATAATAATTATAAATATGTGTATTTTGTATTATTTACAAATAATTTATGACCCTTATTTTCCCATGATAATTAACCTTTAGATCATTTAATGTATAATTACTATATTTCTTATCTTTAAAATGATGTAATAGTCATGTATTAAATATAGGATCACTGCAGTATAAAACCATTGCATTGATTCTATGAAAACTACTTCTCTAGTTCATAAAATTCAAAAGTGGCCATTTAGTCGGAATTATTAGATATTGGAAAATGACTATATATAAATTTAATTAAGAATTCATCATCTTTATATGGCAGAGGACCATAAATTGTTTCACGAAATTTTTCATTATAGGCCCTAAAGTTTCCCTTTCTTGAAGGGTGATTCCTTCTTTATCTTAATTATTTGGGATTGATATGCATTATCATTAGATTATAATATCGATTCATTAAAATAATTTCAAAAAAAAGACTCATCATCATCCTAACACTTGAACAAAATCAAATGATGAATAAGATATTGTGAATGATTTCCCTCCCTATATAGTTGTTGTTTGATTTAACTGAGGACTCAAAAAACATATTCCTACCATATCATCAAATTAGACTAATGGTAGTATGGTAATATTTTTTTGAGTAATGGTTCACAATAATTGATAGTAGTGGAATTATATAGTTACGATGAAATACTTTTCCCCTTTATTGATATACCATATAACTAAATCCCCCTATTATGAGTTTTTTTCTAAAAAAATATACTAAAAATGAATGATATGATTGAATTTATAGAACCATAATATAATAAAGTGTTTTAAATTGTAGAATGAATAATTTTTACAATTATGAATAAATCATTATCAATGTCTACCTTAGATTTACGGATATCATAAGCCCCTCTTTATCTCTTTACCTTGGATTTTTTTATCATTGAATACCATTCTTAACAGTTTACATAGGTCATTAGCTTCATCAATGTCACTATAACTTATATTTGAAGCACATTAATATAGGTGGTTTCATGTAAATAACCTTTATATCCACCATCCCATTACCTTGATTATTTATCTCTCATTTATTTTTTTTAGAATACTGCCCTTATTTTCCCCAAATGAATCATCCTTTATTTATCATGACTATGTTTTAAAGATACATCTTCCCATATATTTGAAACACGGTAGTTGGGTTATCATTCCTTCATGATATTTATATTTTCATCTGGACAAATTAAAATTCATTTTCCAAGTTTTTCTCTCAATCCAATCAAAATCACGTAGAATAAAAAATCTCTATCTTGACTATAAGGGCATAATAGAAAATATCTTCATCACATTGAAGGTTATAAATTTATGAGACATTAAATATATTATAATTTATTCAAATAAATTAGTGGTACAAATAAATTTTAGTGTTGGTGATAAATATGGAGTAGTATTTAGCTTGACTTGGGCTTTTTTGCTTAATAAATCCCTATATACTCATTTCTTTCTAAAGCAGTCCAAAAAACCACCTACATATTTTAAAATCATGATTTTGGATAAAATATTGTTCATAATATAATTTTGAACTATTATATTCAATATATTTGACTTTCTCTAATAGAATTGTGTTCTTGATTAATGACCCCCTATGATTGTCTTCTCCATCAAGTAAATATAAAACCATTTATTATTTTCTGTTGTTTAGAGTATTGAAGGATAAATAATATATTATCCATGTACTTAAAAAACTATTACGTCAATGAGCCTCTAACAAAGTGGTAAAGGTTCCTACTTGGCATCCAAAATACCCAGGATCAAATCCAGGGAGGAATAAATTTCTGGTACTGTAGCAGGTACTGTAGTAGCGGCATGACTGTTGCTGCAGTAGAACTGTATCGGCGGAGGCACTGTAGTAGGAACTGTAGTAGCCCAGGTACTGTATTAGTACTATTCACTGAAGGTCCATTGGGGCCAAAAAAGGGCTTTCAGGCCTAGTTTCAGACCACTAGGTCTTGGGACTTTGGACTATGTAATGGGTCTCCCTCTACCCAGTTTGAAATAGGTCTTTTCTTTAAATAATAAATGAGGCTTCGATGCCAACCTTTAAAAAATATAATATTACAAAATGAGTGGATAATATAACGTATAAAAATTAGGATCCCTTGGTTACATAAAGGATATAACACCAACATGAACATTTTTAGTATGAGAGAGTTCAACATGATTCATGTTATTATTTGTATCATGAAAAAGTGGAAGTGTTTCTCAAACAATTTTAATCCAATATCTATTATTTATCAATTTTGTGCCAAATTTCATGAGAGTTCTATTATATTATTTATATTTCATTTATATTCAAAAAATGATATCCCTTTTGACTTATAAAATAGATTCTTCTCACCAAACATACCCTAACAGGAAAACCCACATACATGAGCCCAAAATTGACCTAAAAACTCATATGCATACCTAGAAACATCCATGTTGTTATGCTATTGGTACCAGAGTAGAGCCAAATGGATTCAGAGCAGGTTCACTCACAAGAGCAGAGCCAAATGGATTATCAGAATGAAAGGGTATGGCTATACCATCGGTACCAGCCTATGATTGCACAGGAAGCCTAGCCAAATGGTCATGCAAAGGTGGAGAACTACTATCATGATGCAGATACTGGGGAGGGGTAGTTCCTTGTAGATAGTCTGGTTGAGTTTCTCTAAGACCTTCGGGTCATGTAGTCTTCTAAGCCTACGGGCCATGTAATCTCTGAGCCTAAGGGCCTTTTAAGGGTTCCCCCTCATCCCTTAAAGGGGGGTTATCAAAAATCAATAAAAATGAAGGTCATCGGGCCATTCAGGCATGTAATTTAATGAATAATTATAATTTATTTGAAATTTCTAAAATTATCATATAAAAAATAATTTCATTTTATCATATTATATGAAAACAATATCATTAACCATGTGTATGAGTAGACTATTGCCTTTGTGGATTGGTGTGTTTAATTTTTATTACCAGATTTCATTGATAGTTTTAAGAATTATTTTAAAGGATAATTTTATAATTATACAAATGTTGTTTCGTAGTACAAATGAAATTATATTTTAATTATATAGAATATAAATAGAAATTATAAAATTACTTCCACAAACAAGTTAACTATGAAAAAAACAATTTATCATTATCATTAAATATTCTCATAAACATTTCAAATTCATTTACACCGATACAATTCTGATATATGATAGTATTAAAGGCTATATAATATCATTATGCCTATGGTAAAATTATATAAAAACTAAACCACCTTATCATCATCCATTAATCATGTAATGTTTATGTTTTGGTCTATTTTATCACTTACTTGAATTGTGTTATGAATTTATACCATAGATAACTAATATAACTTAATCATTTGTAAGATATGATATAAATATTTAAATCCATAAAATTTTAATTCTAGAATGGTTATAATATTTTTGTCTCATTAATATAGGAGACTCCTTTTGTTCATTGTGAATAACAAAAACGTGCTTGTTATCTATTTCATATTTATGGAAAAAGACAAATAAACTCATAAAATAAAATGAAAAATTATAAATTATAAGAAGTAATCCCTCATAGATACATTACATACCTAGTAGCGATTAATAGTGGATGTATGATGAATAATAACACTACCATTATTAATCTATTTCAAAATGACCAAGGTGACAGACTCACATGATATTGAAAATAGATAACAAAATAATTTATATTCATAAAAATAATTATAATGAATGAATATAATAAAAGTATATTTAAATGAAAAACTTAATAAGATATGTGATTATTATATTATTTTTTTCATATAGTAGTGTATAGTGTATTCAACTAGGCTATGAAACAAGATAGGGGTTTATTTGTCTCATTTAAAACACATTTGGATATATTTGAAATTGTTCATCATAATATATTTTATATGGTTTATTAAATTCCAATTTTCATTAAAATATGATATAGTCATTCATTTCAGGAGATTAAAATGACAATTTCATGATCTTCCTCTCATGATTCCTTGATTCTTATATTAATAATATGAAAATTATTTCCTTGTTCTAAATATGATTCTTTAAGACATGATACGTGACATGAAAAATGACTTATTTTTAATGTCTACTTTTGATTTCATATCCCATGATTTATTTATACATTATTTCCTAATTATTTAGATATTCTATATGAAATCAAGTTATTTTCATCAAACGAATTTTAACCCAACTGATACCCCTAATATAATTTTTTATTCAATCTAAATATGCATTGAATATTTTGTTATAAATCTTTTGAACTTATTTTAATAATATTCATGTAATATCCTATTAGATTAAATTATATTGTATTTTTTATTTTATATGGCTTTACCACATAAAACAATTTTTAAATATTTTTTGCATTAGAGAGTATGTTTCTTCCAGGTGATATTGGTAAATGAAATCTTCCTTCCTTGAGTTATAGTGTTTCATAAATAACAATCCATGGGTTATCTATCCCTAATATTTTATTGTAGGGTATTTCATTATCAAATTTAGAAAAACAAGGTTTTAATATAATGTTGTTTTAACTAAACTCATTATAATATATGTTTTCAAGAATGGTAATTTCCATTCATTAAATGGGTTCATTTATTTTTATAATGTTTTATCATTTGATCCAAATTTCTAATAATAAATATAAAATCATTTATAAGGCTCCATTATGGGAGATAATTTTTTAAAATTTAAAATTTTTAAAATATTACACTTTACGTTTTAAAATTTTACTTTTTAATGTAAAATATATGTTTTTATTTTCAAAAAAATTCCATAATGTTTTTTAGATTCCAATTAAATTTACACCACTATTTTTTCTGACATATTAAAATGAAATCATCATCATGATATTTATGTTACTTTATTTTTCCATTTTATATATATATGGTAATTAGGATTTAACTTTCATTATAAGAAATTTATATTTCCGATCCCATCTTATATGATACCATTCAATTAATTCTCATACATGTATGTATTTTTATAACAAAATCCTTTAAAATTTCATTATTAACCCCGAGGATATGATATATTTCAATCAGAATCCTTTTTTATCTGGATGGATTATAAATTATTTATTTTCATTAGAATAATGAACCAGAATTTCATTTTTATTAAAGACTTATATTTTCTTTATTACATTTTTTTGCATTTAATGACATTCTATAATGTCTCAGATTTTCCATTTATTATTTTTAAATATTATATGGAATTATTTCGAGACTGGGCGCGAAGACGTCACATCATTCCGAGATCCAGTAAGCCCAAAATGGTGGTTTGAACTTTTTTTAGTTAAGTGAGTCAGAACTTGTGCACGGTTGTGGCGGTTTCCAAATGAATGCCCAGATTAAAAATTTGAGCGCACCGTTGCATCAGGGATGACGAATTTACCTAAGAATGAGGCTAACCTCGACCAGTGCAGGTCGAGGGAAAAAGTTAATTTTCTGATGTTTTAAGTAAAATAAAATAAATTAAATTAACCAGTTTATTTTATTTCATTTAAGGAAACATCCGCTGCAGCGTGGCGATGGCGTAGCTGTTTCCTAAATTGATGGTGCGTCTTAATAACTTCAAAATGGCAAGTCAACACCATTAATACTGCCGCGTAATTAAATGCCAACTGGTTTCCCCTTTTTAATGGGTTAAGAAATTGTACGTCCTTGGAAAAGTAGAGAGAGGAACGTCTGTAGAATCCACGGAGCGTGGGAGAAAATTCTCAACGACGAATGACAACGGATCGAAACCAAGGATCGTTGTGCTGACGATGAAGGATCTCGACGACAATGGCATCATGACACCTTCATCAATGATCGATCCTTTGAAAAGGTAGGGGCTGTTATTTTGATTTCTTTTCCCTGTATTTGAGTTTAAACGATGAACACGGATCAACCACAAACAATTTGATTCGCGGATTCGTACATTCTTCCGGGATTGATTTTTCTTCGGGAAGATTATGGGGAATTGATCCATGCTTTAAGTTGTTGATGATTCTTTCTCCGTTTAAGCCTATTAACGGGAGCGGATCAATTCCGTGACGAACGACGGCGGAGGTTCATTCCTCAATTTGTTTATTTAGATTTCTTCCTCCTTTTTCCCCGCACGTTCTTCGCGTTCATCATGGGGCGACGAACAACAGATTGTTGCACATCCGTTCTACGATGCAACAATCCCAAATCGAAGGTTCGACATCACAACGTCCTTGTGGAGGTGCGGCGATGATGGTGGATGACCAATCAGACCGGATCAGAAAGAGTTTTCTTTGTGCGGGATGATCAGAACACATTATTGGATGTGATCGGAGGCCCGAAAATGACGGAAGAATCTTCGTGGGGTCAGGGTGACCAGAACCTGGAAGTTTTGCAGCGATCGGACGACCAGATTGATGATCAGAGAAGCACAGGAGGTGCGCCGGTGAAGAGCTCCGTTTCTAGAAATTTCTAGAATACACGAGGTGTACTTCCGAAGAACACTCCATGTAGTTCTGGTGGTGGAGGTTAGGGATTTGGGATCCGAGAAGAATCACACAGTGTGTGACATTAGTCACATGGAGTGTTGGACCTTCCCCGAAGCTCGGCGTTTACTTTGGGTAGTACATGGACATGAGATGCTCTAAATGGATTCAGGCGGCACGACGTGTATAGCTCGGTAGAGGTGGCTATGCGGAGCTCGACGTGTATCCTGGGGATACACGGACACAGGATGGAGTACACGGTCGTGTACTCCATCACTTGGCCAGGTGAGGTCAACAGCACGGGTCACCCCATGTGCAGATTGCACGGTTTGGAGTACACGGGTTGGTGACCGTGTATGGGCACATGGCCAGAGTACACGGAGCAAACCACAGCTACCCAGACACGGCGTGTACTCCATAATACACGCTATGTATAATGTTTTTCTACATGAACAGCCTCACGACATGGGCCGTGGTACACGGGCAGTACCTGAGGTCGGACAACACGGCGTGTATCATTTCTACAAGCTGTGTACTTTTTGGAAAATGGCTTAGTCCTTTTGTTCATCGTACCTTGAAAATATTTCGTTTGGGTTAGTGCCCCTTCTTCTTGCTTCCCTGAGGGTCAGGCATCTTTCCCTCACGCATGATTTTGATCACTTTAGTAGGACTTTCTGTGATAGAGTCAAACATCCATCCGAGAGTCCCGGATCGAGATCCTCTATCCATTCCAGACCCTAGGTAGAGTCAGGCATCGACGTGACCAACTCTACCAGGAATTGATCCTCTACCTAGCAGGTGAATTCTGGATTAGTCGCGGCATCTGCCATGGCCCTAGTAGTGATCCTCATCTGTGTATCGAGTTCTTTCCCACTCGGGAGTGTGTCTCCTGTAATGAGTGCTTCTATCTATCTTAACCCTTCAACTCAGGAGTGTGTATCCCGTAATGAGTGTAACCATCTCTCGTGACAGTTCCCGATGAACAAAACTTCTCAGACGGATGTCATCAGAGCTAGAAGACTGGTGGAGTGTGTCCTCCAGGAACGAGTGCATCACGTAATCTTCGAATGGAATCCCTTGCGGGGGTATGCGGTCATGTGACTTGTTTCAAGACCACGGGTATGGGTTTTGAGTATATCTGGTTTGTTCTACATGTTCTGTAGACATATACTGTGCATAGCTGACCGTAACATTACTTTGTGTACTGCTTTGTGGTTTTCGGGGTCCTCTACTGAGTATTGTTATACTCACCCTTGCATGGTCTTTGCCCACATATCTGGTGTCTTCTGTAGACAAGAAGCATTTTTATAGAGTCCAGGGTGGACCAGGACAGGACCGAGATTTCTGAGTTCCCTAAAGGCCGAGGCGTTTCTATAGCTACGGGCGGCAATCCCAGTACCTTTGTGCTTATAGGTTGGAATTTTCAATTTTTCAGACTCTTGCTTTTGGTAGGCTTGTCTTCTGGCCCAGTTTACGTTTACAGTACACTACCTTTCGTCATACTCTGTTGGTTGGGTTTAGTTGTACACATACATTTTTGTTCCTTAGTGTTTTACATTTCAGCACTTGTGGGCTTGGAGATGTGTGTGTGTGTGTACAGGTACTTAGACAATACCTTCCATGTTAGTGACATGCCTACTCGGTACTAGTCACCAGCCCCTGGCATATTGGAGGCGGGATTTGGGAGTCACGGCGCGGGCCCCACTGGGACGGGTTGTGATAGAGTGGTATCAGAGGTGGTCAGTTCTACCATAGGACCAAGAGTCTGTGAGTTTGGTTTGGGGAAACAGTGTTAAGTGTTTCGGGTTCGGCTTTCAGGCCAGGGACCCCAGTGTTGGTGCAGCGGCCGACATATCCATACACCAGGACTCTGATAACCTGTTTTTCGACCCGGTTCATGAAAACACTAGTTTCGGGGAAATAAAAGGTACATTCATTATATAGGAATTGGTTGTGTCTTCCATGTCCTTGGTGTCAGCTATCCAGATATACTCATTGACCATGACACATCTTGTTTCCTTACAGGATGCCTCCGCGATGCATACCTGCTAGGATTCAGTAGCATGATCACGAGGATGACCCCCTCAGTGACGACGCTTCGAAACAAGGACCAGATCCCCATGCATTGCCACCAAGTGGTGCACCTGCTATACCACCAGTGGAGAAGCCATTGGTACCTACAGTACCGACCGGCGAGGAGCACAGGATTAGCGCACTGCATGAGTTTCAGAGGCAAAGAACAGAGTTGGCAGATCCGCCAGGCGGTAGACGTGGCAGAGGAGCAGGGAGAGCTGCGGGTGGTGGCAGACACTTCGACATACTTCCACCACCACCCCCAGGAGGTGCACACCAGGCTCAGGGAGCTGGGGTACATGGATGGGTACATCTGCATGCGGTCGAGGCATATGACCCAGGGGCTCCAGGGATGATTCGAGGTACGATCTATGTCTTTTCTACCTTAGCTGTTGTACTCATAGACATAGGTGCCAGTCATTCCCTTATAGCCACATGTCTTGTACAAAACCTCAAGATTCCGGTAGAACCGTTGACTCGATCCATACGATTGGAGACACCTACGGGAGGAGACTCGACGATCACACACCTTTGCAGACAGTGTGATCTTACCCTTGGAGTGAGAGTTTCGGTTGGAACCTCTTGGTGGTAGCGTCGAGGCCTTACGACGTCATTATCGGTATGGATTGGTTATCTTTGGTCCAATCCCAGATTGACTGTTTTAGGAAATGAGTGTGGTGTGTCCGCCATTATGGAACAAGGTTTTCCTTTGTCAGAGAAAAGGAAACCCATGTAGCACAAAATGGGCTCATGCATAGGAGGGGGAAGCCGATCACTCATGAGTTGGCTAACCTTACCCTCAGAGCAGTAGATGTTGTGAGCTCTCAGTTCCCAGCAGTGGTGGTGGAGTATGAGGACGTCTTTCTAGAAGATGTTCCAGGGTAACCTCCCCACCAGGAAATTGACTTCCGCATCGACTTACACACCGAGACGACACCGATTTCCTCATCAGCTTATTAGATGGCTCCCATGGAGCTTTGTGAGCTGAGCGTGAAGTTGGAGGATTTGTAGTGGAAGGGTTTCTTAATACCTAGCGTCTCACCCTGGGCGGCTCCAGTCTTGTTTTCCAAGAAGGCAGACGGGAGTCTGAGGTTGTGCGTGGATTACCGGCACCTGAACCAGGTGATGGTGAAGAACAAGTATCCACTGCTGAGAATTGATGACCTCTTCGATCAGCTAAGAGGGGCATGGTGGTTCTCGAAGGTTGACCTTCGATCAGGCTATCCCCAGCTACGAGTGCGGGATGAGGATATACCAAAGACAACTTTCAGATGTCGCTACGGTCACTATGAGTATTTTGTGATGCCCATTGGCATGACGAACGCCCCCACAATGTTCATGGGGTTGATGAACTAGATCGTCCAGCAGTACTTGGACCAGTTCGTAGAGGTCTTCATCGACGACATCCTTGTGTACTTGGCGTCAGAGGAGGAGCACGCGAGACACCTGCGGATGGTTCTGGACGTACTTCGGGAGAACTAGCTTTATGGGAAGCTCTCAAAGTGTCAGTTCTAGATTCGGGAGGTCCACTTTCTGGGACATGTCATCTCAGCAGATGGAGTAGCTGTGGACCCAGCCAAGGTGGAGGCTGTGTTATCATGGGAGCCACCTCGGAGCATGAAAGATGTGCATAGCTTCCTTGGGTTGGTAGGATTTTATCGGAGATTCATCCCTGATTTCTTCCGGATATCAGCACCGATGACAACCTTGACCAGGAAGGGACAACCCTTCGTGTGGACAGAAAAGTTCCAGCAGGTTTTTGAGATGTTGAGACAGAGTTTAATGAGCGCCCCAGTCTTGAGATTGCCGGAGGAGGGTGTCGAGTACATATTTTTCTGCGACGCATCAGGGATAGTTCTCGGCTGTGTCCTGATGCAGTGGCATGCAATGATTGCTTATGGTTCGCGCCAGCGTAGGCCACATGAGTAGAACTATATGACCCATGATCTCGATTTGGTAGTGGTAGTCTACGCATTGAAGATGTGGTGACACTACCTTATGGGTGAGCGGTTCATTGTCTACTCTGACTATAAGAGCCTCAAGTACATCTTCTCACAGAAGGATCTGAATCTGAGGCAGAGGCGTTGGCTAGAGTTCCTCCAGTACTATGATTTTGAGATTATATATACTCTTGTAAAGGGGAACAAGGTGGAATATTCCCTCAGCATAAGGTCGAGATCACAGTTGTTGGGTGAGGAGACACAGCAGTTAGCCGCATTACCGTCATCCTTCGTGGATGGAGAGGATACATCTTACCTACAGATGATGGTTGTCACTCCTCCAATCTTACAGTGAGTTAGGGAGGCACAACTTGGGGATGTCGACTATGTGGCCTTACGTTCTCATTTATCCACAGGACATGCTCCAGATGGATATTCCCAAGGTGGGAAGCACGTACTTATTTTCAGAGGACTCACTGTTGTACTAGTGGCGTTGCAGGAGGAGGTCCTGAGCGAGTTCCATACATCCCCTTTGGCGGTACATCCTGGAGTAGCAAAGATGTACCAGGACCACTGACGACAGATCTGGTGGTCAGGCATAAAGAAGGAAGTAGTAGAGTTCGTTTCTCGATGCCTCACATGCCAGCATGTGAAGGCTGAGCACCAGGTTCCAGTAGGGTTAACTCACCCCCTGGAAGTTTCAGATGGAAGTGGGATGGAATATCGATGGACTTTGTGATAGGCTTACCACAGACATCCAAGGGGCATGATTCCATCTGGGTGATTTTTGACCGACTCACCAAGTCGGCCCACTTCCTAGCAATCAGGGAGCAGAGTTCCATATAGAGCTTGGGACACCTCTACGTACAGGAGATAGTTCAGCTTCATGGAGTCCCCTCGACTATAGTCTCATAACGAGACGCCCGCTTCACATATTGGTTGTGGAAGGGATTACAGGAGGCTTTTGGGACTCAGCTACTCTTGAGCACAGCGTTTCATCCCCAGACGGTTGGTCAGATGGAGAGGACCATTCAGGTTCTGGAGGATATGTTGCGAGCCCGTATCTTGGACTTTGGTCATAGTTTGGAGGACCACCTACCACAGTTGCATCGGGTACATGATGTCTTCCACGTGTCGCAGTTGAGGATGTATGTGCATGACCCATCGCACGTCATTGACTAGGGCGAGCTGGACATCGAGGATGGAGTGACCTTTACTGAGTACCCGATGGAGATCGAGGATTGACATGAGAGGATCCTTCGTGGGTGATCAATTACCTTAGTGCGCGTCCGGTGGTAGCACGAGAATCTTTAGGAGAGCACGTGGGAGTGAGAGGATCATATCCATGCCCAGTACCCTCATCTTTTTGAATAGTCTTTGTTTTGGATTTTCGGGGATGTAAAGCCCCAAGGTGGGGAGAATATAATGTCTCATATTTTCAGTTTATTAATTTTAAATATTATATGGAATTATTTCGAGACCGGGCACGAAGACGACACATCATTCCGAGATCCATTGATCCCGGAATGGTGGTTTGAACTTTTTTTTAGTTAAGTGAGTCGGCACTTGTGCGCGGTTGTGGAAGCTTACAAACAGATGCCCGGATTAAAAATCTGAGTGCACCGTTGCATCCGGGATGCCGACATTACCTAAGAATGAGGCTAACCTCAACTGGCGCGGGTCGAGGGAAAATGTTAATTTTCTGACATTTTAAGTAAAATAAAATAAATCAAATTAACCAGTTTATTTTACTTCATTTAAGGAAACATCCGCTGCAGCGTAGCGACGGTGCAACTATTTCCTAAATTGATGGCGCATCATAATGACTTCGAAATGGAAAGTCAACGCGATTAATACTGCCGTGTAATTAAATTCCAAATTGTTTCCCCTTTTTAATGGTTTAAGAAATTGTATGTCCTCGTCAACGTAGAGAGAGGAACCTCTACAGAATCCGCGGCGCGTTGGAGAAAATTCTTGATGACGAATGAAAATGGATCGAAACCAAGGATCGTTGCGCCGACGTTGAAGGATCTCGATGACAATGGAAGCACGATGCCTTCGTCAACGATCAATCCTTTCGAAAGTTAGGGGTTGTTATTTCAATTTCTTTTCCCCGTATTTGAGTTAAAACGACGAATGTGGATCAACCACAAACAAGTTGATCCGCGGATTCGTACATTCTTGCAGGAGGTATTTTTCTTCAGGAAGATTATGGGGAATTGATCCATGATTTAAGTTGTTGATGATTATTTCCCCGTTTAAGCCTATTAATGGGAGTGGATGAACGCCGTGACGAACGACAGTGGAGGTTCATTCCTCAATTTCATTATTTGGATTTCTTCCTCCTTTTTCCCTCCGCGTTCTTTGCGTTCTTTGCTGGGTGATGAACAACGGATCATTGCACACCCGTTTTGCGAAGAAAAAAAATCCCAAATCGAAGGTTCGACATCACAACGTCCTTGTGGAGGTGTGGCGACGATGGTGGACGACCAATCAGACCGGATCAGAAAGAGTGTTCTTCGACCGTTCTTCGTGCGGGAAAATTGGAACGCGTTTTTGGAGCCGATCGGAGGCACGAAAACGACGGAAGCGGCTTTGTGGGGTTGGGCCAACCAGAACATGGAAGTTTTGCAGCGATCAGACGACTGGATTGATGATCGAAGCAGCATGGGAGGCACGCCAGCGAAGAGCGCCGTTTCTGGAAATTTCCAGAATACACGGCGTGTACTTCCGAAGAGCACGCAGTGTAGTTCCTGTGATGGCGGCTAGGGATTCAGGGTCAGAGAAGAATCACCAGGCGTGTGACCTCAGTCACACGGCATGTTGGACCTTCCCAGAAGCTCAACATGTACTTTGGGTAGTACACAGACACAGGATGCTCTACACGGCTTCAGGCGGCACGGCGTGTACAGCTCGGCAGAGGCGGCTACACGGAGCTCGGCATGCATCCTGGGGATACATGGACACGGGATGGAGTACACGGTCGTGTACTCCATCAACCAGCTAGGCGAGGTCAACATCATGGGTCACCCTGTGTGTAGATTGCATGGTTTGCAGTACACTGGTTGGTGACCGTGTACGAGCACATGGCCAGAGTACACGGAGCCAACCACAGTTACCCAGACACGGCGTGTACTCTGTACTACATGCTTTGTACTATGTTTTTTCTACATGACCAGCCTCACGACACGGGTTGTGGTACACGAGCAGTACTCGGGGTCGGACAACATGTCGTGTATCATTTATACACACCATGTACTTTTTGGAAAACGGCTTGGTCCTTTTGTTCACCGTGCCTTGAAAATATTTCGTTTGGGTTAGTGCCCCTTCTTCTTGTCTCCCTGAGGGTCAGGAATATTTCCCTCATGCAGGATTTTGTTCCCTTCAGTAGGACGTTCTATTATAGAGTCATTCATCCATCCGAGAGGCCGGGATCAAGATCCTATATCCATTCCAGACCCCAGGTAGAGTCAGGCATCGACGTGACCAACTCTACCGGGTGTTGATCCTCTACCTAGCAGGTCAATTCTGGATGAGTCGCAGTATCCGCCATGTCCCTGGCAGTGATCCTCATCTGTGTATCGAGATCTTTCCCACTCATTATTGTGTCTCCCGTAATTAGTGCTTCTATCTATCGTAACCCTTCCACTCAGGAGTGTGTATCCCGTAATGAGTGTATCCATCTCTCCTGATAGTTCCCAATGAACATCACTTCTCAGACGGACGTCATCAGAGCTATAAGACTCGTGGAGTGTGTCCTCCCAGAACGAGTGCATCACGAAATCTTCGAACGGAATCCCTTGTGGGGGTATGCGGTCGTGTGACTTGTTTCTAGACCATGGGTCTAGGTTTTGAGTATATATGGTTTGTTCTATATGTTCTGTAGACATATATTGTGCATATCTGACCGTACCTTTACTTTGTGTACTGCTTTGTGGTTTTCAGGGTCCTCTACTGAGTATTGTTATACTCACCCATTCACGGGCTTTTCCCACACGTCTGGTGTCTTGTGAATATGAGAAACCTTTTTGCAGAGTCCAGGGTGGACCAGGACAAGACCGAGCTTTCTGAGTTCCCTATAGGCCGAGGCGTTCCTATGGATAGGAGCGGCAGTTCCAGTACCTTTGTGCTTACAGGTTGGACTTTGCAGTTTTTCAGACTCTTTCTTTTGGTGGGCTTTTATTCTAGCCCAGTTTACTTTTACAGTACTATAACTTTCATCGTACTCTGTTGGTTGGGTTTAGTTGTACGCATGCATTTTTGTTCCTTAGTGTTTTACATTTCAGCATTTGTGGGCTTGGAGATGTGAGTGTGTGTACAGGTACTTAGGCAATGCCTCCCATGTTAGTGACATGCCTACTTGATGCTAGTCACCAGCCCTTGGCCTATTGGAGGCGGGCATGGGGAGTCACGGCGCGGGCCCCAGTCGGTTGGGTCGTGACACATTCCTTCTTGAATAACATATTATATTCTTATTTTATTGAATAGATTTTATCCATATTCCCTTCATCAATTGATTGGGGAAATTATTTTATTATATTTATTCTATTTTAATATATGGGGTAAAAGACATATCCATAATTATCATTATTTAATATAATTTACCTATATGATAATGAATATATTTGGATAACCATTTATTTCCAATGGGTTTATCATAATAATGATTTCATTATATCACTACGGGAAAAAACGATTATTGCGACGGGGTATTTGCGACGGGCCTTATTCCCGTCGCAAAAACTCCGATGAAAATAGTATTTGCGACGGGAATATATTCCCGTCGCAAATGGTCAGTTATTTGTGACGGAAATACAGGTCACGTCGCAATTGCAATGGTGCGGTTTGAGCGCCAAAACGCGGGAAGCCTATTTGCGATGGGTAGAAGGCTACCCGTCGCAAGTACCTGGCGGTGGTAAATTGTATTTGCGACGGGGAAATTTCCCCGTCGCAAAAAAACATTCACCAGGTGTTATTTGTGATGGGCCCCATCGCCAATATCAGCTGCTGTAAAGCCTATTTGCGACGATCACCTTCAACACGTCGCAACTACCCGGCGGTGGTAAATACTTTTTTGCCACGGGACTATTTACCCGACGCAAAAAAGAATCCAACGGGTGGTATTTGCGACGGGCCTATCGCAACAACCTGTTTACCCGCCACCCGTAATTAATGCGGGTGAAGGTATTTGTGACGGGCCCCGTCGCCAATATCGGTGGCGGTAAATAGAAATTTGCGAGGCGGATATCCGCCCGTCGCTAATGGTGGCTATTTGCGACAGGCCCGTCGCAAAAGTCATTTTACCCGCCTCCCGTATTTAATGCGGGCGAAGGCATTTGCGACGGTATCCCATCACAAATACTAGGTATTGCGATGAGATACCGTCGCAAATATAACCACCGCAAATAATCTAACCTATATATACACCCCATCCATTTTTTCCATAACATTCAGATCTATATTTTTCTCTCTCTAATTATCAGTTCTGAGTAGAAATTTATTTTGTTTTAATTTTTTCTTTCGTGAAGAGGAAGGAAGGAGTTAGAAGGCGCAGATTACTTCAAAGGTATTTATATTTTTTTAATTGTTAAATTATTTTTAATTGTTAATTTTATTTTTAATTGTTGATTTTTTTAATAGAATATTTTGATATATAGTCTAATTATTTTATGTGGTTGTACCAAATAATCCTTTTCTGGATATGAACAAGTAGAGGCGGCTCTGGAACAGATATACCTAGGAGTGAAAACTCTGACAAAGTGTTTCGAGCTTGACTCGGGGTAACCTGGTACACGACAACGGGCCTTGCTGCACTCTTGGTTCGACACTCCCGGGGGATGTTTTGGTAATAATTAGAAATAAATATATAATTATCAAATAATTAATAAATAATTATATTTAATTACATTTAATTAAAATAATTATCAAATAATTTGGAAATAACTAGATTTAATTGATTAGAAATAATTAGGAAACAATTAAAATAATTAAGAAACAATTATATATAATTAGAAAACAATTAGATTTAATTAGGAAACAATTAGATTTAATTAGGAAACAATTATAATAAATAGGAATTAGGAAACAATTAGATTTAATTAGGAAACAATTATATTTAATTAGGAAACAATTATATTTAATTAAGAAATAATTATATTTAATTAGGAAACAATTATATTTAATTAGGAAATGATAATAATAATTAGGGAACGATTATAATAATTAGGAAACGATTATAATAATTAGGAAATGATTAGATTTAATTAGGAATCGATTAGATTTAATTAGGAGACAATTAGATTTAATTATGTAACAATTAGATTTAATTAGGAAACAATTAGATTTAATTTGGAAACAATTAGATTTAATTACGAAATAATTATATTTAATTAGGAAACAATTATATTTAGTTAAGAAACAATTATATTTAATTAGGAAATTATTATAATAATTATGAAACGATAAAAATAATTAGGAAAAGATTATAATAATTAGGAAATGACTAGATTTAATTGGGAAACAATTATATTTAATTAGGAAAGAATTATATTTAATTTAGGAAACAATTATATTTAATTAAGAAATAATTAGATTTAATTAGGAAACAATTATATTTAATTAGGAAACATTTAGATTTAATTAGGAAACATTTAGATTTAATTAGGAAACAATTAGATTTAATTAGGAAACAATTATAACAATTAGGAAACAATTATAATAGTTAGGAAACAATTATAATAATTTGGAAACAATTATAATAATTAGGAAATAATTATAATAATTAGGAAACAATTATAATAATTAGGAAAGAATTACATAATTAGGAAACAATTACATAATTAGGAAACAATTACATAATTAGGAAACAATTAGGAAAATTAGAAAGCGCGATTGACCGCTCATCTACCTCTATTTTATTTTCATTTGTATGTTGAGGCTTGACAGGAAACTTCTGCCTCCACATGTAATATCTGCTTTTACTTTCAAAATTATCAACCTCCTCGCCAATATAGAGGTGATGAGGTTTATAATTTCGACAGTAAAAGCACATATTACTTGTGGAGGTAGAAGTTTGTTGTCTCCCTCAACACACAAATGAAAAGAAAATTGAGGTAGATGAGCGGTCAATTACATTTGTTTTTCTATTCATTGATTGATTAACCACCCGACCTATATGCATATCTTCGTATTTCTAATTAGTAACGTAATTAGTAATATATTTAGTAACAAAAATAGTAACATAAATAGTAACATAATATAAAATATTATATTACTCTAATATTAATAGTTAAATAATAATTATAATATAATCATTTTATTTTTATATGTTTAATATTTATAAAAAATTTAATATTATTAAAATTATAAATTTTTTATAAAATATTACAATTATCAATATTTTCAACAAGTTTTTCTTTTTTCTTAATAATTCAAATCTTAAAGGGTCGCCAATTTTCAGGTCATGCCCAATAAAAAGTTTGCGTCAACCGTGTCCAATGTAAACTCTATAATTTTTCTTTCTTGGTTGATCACCTCGCAAGTAGCATTGCAATAGGACAACCCATGTCATGTCTTTCTCATTACTTGTGTCGTCCTATTGCAACACTACTTGTGAGATGATCAACCATGTAAGGACAATCATAGAGTTTAAATTGGACAAGGTTAACACAAACTTTCTATTGGGTATGAACTGAAAATTAACGACTCTTTAAGATTTGAACATGTTAAGAATAGAGCAAAATCTGTTGGAAATATTGAGATTTGTAATAATTAGTAATAATTAATAATTAATAATAAAAAATCAAATAAATTCAAGTACATGGTTATAAATTGGCACAATTTCCAGCGGATTGACGGCTACCTTTTGTTCAACATCTCATATCTTTGCTACTTTCTCCCACTAAAATCAGTATGAAAAATGTGCTCTAACGTATGTCAGAGAAAGTTTTTCATACTGATATCAGTCGGGAGAAAGTTAAAAAGAGATGAGCCGTAGGAAATATCAAAATAATTAGTAATATAATCTCCACAAAGATGATTACAAAATTTTATTTCATTATTCAAGAATATTTCATTTTGCCACGTATTGCTAAGTATGGCTAAATTAATAATAATTAGTGGGGATGATTACAAACTAACTATGTCGCCTATAATTATTGGTAATTACTAATAAATAACTGTAATTATATATCTTATTTTTTAGGATATGATTTTTCTTATATCAAATTATTTAACAACACTAATGGGTTTAAATTCTATAGAAACATATATATGAATATGGAACACGGAAATCGACATCAGTCAATATTAGATGATCGTGCTTGGATAAATCAGCGCAGAAATCCAAATGGTTCTACTTTAAATCCTGTATATGTTGATGGTGTTGAAGCTTCTTTATCATTTGCATCATCAAACCCGAAATTTGTTTCAGAAGGGACAATTAAGTGTCCTTGTAAAAAATGTTCTCTGAGAACGTTTGAGACATTTGACATCGTTGGGAAACATCTCTTTCATTATAGTTTTCAATCAGATTATATTTTTTGGTATCAACATGGTGAATGCAGTTCCAGAGAAGATACTAATAATTTGATTTCGGATCCATCACGGTTTCAGAATTTAGTACATGATGTAGCAGGGTCATCCGTTAAACAAACAAAAATTGAGTATGATGTTGATTTACCTCCCGATTTGGAACCATCTGAATTTGCTGAGTTGTTCAAGTCTTCTGAGGATCCATTATATCCTGGTTACAAGATAAGAAAATTAGAATCAGTTGCAAAATATATGGCTATTAAATCAGATAATGGAATGTCAAATAACTGTTTTGATCGGATATTTTCTTTGGTTAAAGAACTATTACCAGAAGGAAATGTGATGCCTGCTAATTATTATGAGAGCAAGAGAATCATTCGTAATCTGGGCCTTAGTTATCAGAAGATCCATGCATGTTCAAACGATTTCATCTTATTTTCTGGTGAAAATGATTCGTTGGATAGTTTTCCCACATGTGGACAATCGAGGTATAAGGAAGCTCAATCAGGGAAGTCTGGATTGATTCCTGTAAAACAGTTGAGATATTTCCAACTTACACCCAGGTTGCAGCATTTATTTATGTCTCAGAACATAGCGACAATGATGTCATGGAACAAAACCAATATTTCAAATGGTAAAATCTTGATTCATCCATCTGATGGCGATTCATGGAAACATTTTGATCAAGTGCATCCGTCGATTGATTTAGAATCCCGGAACGTGCGATTGGGTCTTTCTTCTGACGGTTTTTTTCCATTTGGATCTTTTGGTAGTCAGTATTCCTGTTGGCCTGTCTTTATAACTCCGTACAATTTTACTCCATTGATGTTCATGAAAGAGCCTTATATGTTTTTGAAATTATTAATCCCAGGACATCCGAAAAAGAATATTGATGTTTATTTTAAACCATTGATTGATGAGTTAAATTTATTGTGGAGTCATGGTGTTGGTACATACGATGCTACTGCGAAATAGAATTTTGTAATGAAAGATGCTTTGATGTGGACAATTAGTGAATTTCTAGCATATGGTATGTTATCTGGCTGGAGTACACATGGTCAAAAATCATGTCCTTAATGTATGGGGGACAACAAAGAATTTATGCTCGTGAATGGAAAAAAACCTTGCTATTTTGACTGTCATCACAGATTTCTTCCAATCGATCATCCTTTTCGGAGGAATAAATCTCATTTCAGAAAAGGCCGAATTGAAAGAGATGAACCTCCAAAAATGATCTCAGGTATAGAGTTTCAATTAGTTGTATTTTCATTACCTTCCATCACTTTTGGACCGACAATAAACCAACATAAAATTCATGGTTTTGGGAAAGAACACAATTAGAAAAAACGGAGCATTTTTTGGAATCTTCCATATTGGTCTGATTTGTTGGTCCAACACATGTTGGATGTCATGCATATTGAGAAGAACTGTTTTGATAATTTATTTCATACAGTTTTGGATACACCGGGTAAAACCAAAGATAATGTAAAGGCACGATTAGATATTGTCCAAATTTGCGGGCGACCAGAACTTGAATTGTTTGAAAATGTCAGATCACAGAGATTAATGAATCCAAAAGAAGCTTATAAACTGAACAAAGAGATTCGCTTATTATTTTGTCAGTGGATTGCAGATTTGATACTTCCAGATGGCTATGCTTCCAACTTGGGAAGATGTGTTAAAAATGGTCATATTACCGGATTAAAAATTCATGACTGTCATGTTATATTGGAAAGACTTATGCCTATTGGATTATGAGGTTTTTTGAATTCTAATATTTGGGATTTGATAATAGATATATCATATTTTTTCTGAGATATGTGTGCGGTGACAACAGACTACGATACACTAAGAAAACTGGAAGAAGCTGTTGTTGTAATTATATGGAAAGTGGAAAAAATATTTTCGCCAACTTTCTTTGACTCGATGGAACATTTGATATTACATTTTCCACATGAAGAAAAATGTGGAGGTCTGGTTTAATTTCGATGGATGTTCCCATTTGAGAGATGCGTGCAGAAATTGAAGGAAAAATTCCGTAACAAAGCATTAGTTGAAGGCTCAATTGATGAAGCTTATTTGAAAGAAGAAATTCCTTTATTCTTATCTCATTATTTTGAATGTGAATATCTCTCAAAATTTAACCGCATGGGCCGGAATGAGGGGAATGTTGATGATGATATGAACAATCAATTATCACTTGTCAATCAGCCCGAACATAGCTTTGGTGGAGTTTATGATAGATGGCTTTCAGATGATGAAAATCATAGAGCTCATACATATGTTCTACTCAACTGCGAAGAAATGTCACCAATTGTACAGTGAGTGCTCTTATCCCTTATCCTATAGATTCTATTACAGTAAATTAATAATATTGTATTTGTAGGTTATATAATGATCATATCAAGAAACAATTTCCAAAAATTACAGCAGCTGGCTTAGAAGAACGTCGGCAAAAAATTTTGCCCACTGGTTTCAAAAACTGGTAACATACATTCTTTTTTGGTTTTAAATATAAAATCAATTTATTACTTGTAATAGTGATAAATGTTTTACCAATTTTCAGTTATCTGTACATGCTGATAAAATTGATAGTCGATTGCGTATATTGAGTAGCCCACCATCCAAAATGGTTAAATCTTATAATGCATATGTGGTGAATGGTTCTCACTTTCATACACGTACATATGGGGAATCAAAGATAACAATTAATAGTGGTGTTTGTTTGAAGGGATCACATCATAGAGATATTGAAGTTGACTTTTACGGCATGCTTGGAGAAATTTTTGAATTGTGTTATTTGGGATAGAATTATGTAACAATGTTTAAATGACGATTGTTGGATACTGAGAGAGGCTTGCGTATTCATCCGACTCATTGAATTGTTGATATTAAATATAAAAGTCTTCTTGCAGTAAATGAACCATTTTTATTGTCTCATCAGGCACATCAAATTTATTATGAAAAATATTGTGTATTGCAAAAGTGTTGGATGATTGGTGGAGTATAATAAAAGTTAAATCATGAGAAAATCAGTTTACTCAAACTGAATGTGGTTCCACTGAAGTGCAAGGAAATGAAATTTTTTAGGACACTCCTCAAAACACATCTTTTTCACAAAGAGACATGAATATCGAGGATGACACCCCACAGTTAAGGGTTGATGGTGATGATGTTGTCAATGATGTTACAACTGAATTTGAAATGACAAGAGATGATGAAAGTGAAACTAATATGGAAATTGATGATGTTGATGAGGAAGATAGAGACATTGACATTGAAAACTATGAAGATGACGATGAAGATGAACATTGACACAGTAAAATGATGGTTAGAATCATAAAAAATATAAATCTATACATAATAGTTATTTTCAACTGTTTGCTAAAAACATTCATTTCATGTTTCAGATGGACTCAGAAACGTATCGTCAGTTGCTGCAGGCTAATCTACCTAAGGATGATGAGTTTTTTGAGTCATCTCACCCTCAGGTTGTTGGAATTACCTGGAGCACTCGGAGTGGGCGTGGTCTTTCTAGACTGATGATTCCGGATCCTATCCCGGAGCGACGTCCACCTCTTGGATTCGATGCGCACACGCGGTGGTATGGTAACCTGTGTATTTTAGTTATCTTTCATTATAATTTATTAATATTCTAATTGTTTGATTATTTGTTCTTCTTCCACAGTTTTACGCATATAGCTATTGGACAGGGGAGCGCTATCTTGCGCAATTATTTTTCTCATCCCTGGCTCACATAGAATCAGATTCCCGCTGATGTTCAGGTCACCATGTTCGATCATTGTATGGTACGTAATTAAATATTATTTATTTTCAAATTTAATTCATTAATAACATTATATTAGGGTTTATGGTATCTAATCGACGAGAGAATGCATGCCACTATCCACACGGCATGGGTGGTGTCTATTTGTGACCGTTTCCGTCAGTTTTTGCATAATTTGAGAAAGATGGCTGTGAAGAAATTCAGAGTGAAAGAATTTGATGAGTCCTGTAGAGCCCACTGACCAGAGTAAATTTCATCTCACGTTTGGGATGGATTATGTACACACTGGTCCTGTGGTGGGTTTCAGAAGAGATATGC
The DNA here is from genome assembly GCA_963277665.1 of Viscum album. Classification (NCBI taxonomy): domain Eukaryota; kingdom Viridiplantae; phylum Streptophyta; class Magnoliopsida; order Santalales; family Viscaceae; genus Viscum; species Viscum album. The sequence continues at coordinate 326,899,858 of OY728127.1, forward strand.
ATTGGTTCGACCGAATCGGGGGAGACAAGAGGTGACGCATCGAGCCGGTAGTCGTACATTCATTGCTCATAGAGAGCATCTGGTAAGTACTTTTTTTTAATATTTTATACAACATTAAATATAAAAACTTTATTTTATATTCATATAGGAAGCCGAGAAGCCTGGTATTTCGGCGTACGGCGTTTATCGGAGGATGTACACTGACCCGACTACTGGAGAGATTAAAGGTGACCGCCAGCGTCAGATTTTGGTCAGTATTATTTTCTTTTCAGTTTGCAAATTAAATGCATATAATCATTTCATTATTTTAATTTCTAATTGAAACTTAGGGTGTCATATGAGGCCGCGACCTCTCAGACACAGGCAGAAAGTCAAGACAAGACGGGTGATCAGACTAGTGCCCACCATTTTGATGAGACGACATTGATGCACGCGACCCAATATGGCTTCGAAAAGGGCCGAGTAGTTGGTATCGGCTCTCATATGACTCCTGCAGCTTATTATGGTACTGCTGCGATGTCGGCGTCCATCTTGAGAGGTTCTCGTGGAGAAAAATCATCTTCTGCCTCACAGTATCAGGAGCAACTGCGTGCTCAGAGTCATCTTATAGAGGATTTGCATTAGGGGCAGGAGCAGATGTGTCAGCAACACGATGAGGAGATGCGTCGATGGCAGGAGCAGATGCGTCAGCAGCAGGATGAGGAGAGACATCAATATGAGAAGCAACATTAGGAGTATATGGAGTATATGTGTCATCTGACTCATAGTTTAGGGATGGAGTTTCCTCCACCACCTCCTTCAGGTCCTCCAGGTCCTCTAGATTATCCACCCCCAGCGATTTTTTTAGATGTTATAAATATTTGAGTTCGTAGTTTATTGTCATATTAACTATTTACAATTCCTCCTTCATATTGGTATGAATATTACGTGATTTAATCTGTTATTTTTTTTAATATTTTATTACTTATTAGTATTATTTTTAATGTCTGCTTATTTTAGTAATATTACTTTTAATATTTTATATTTATTGTTAATATTGAGAAGTTTATAATTTTATAATTTTATTAATATTAATAATATTAATATTATTTTTTCATAAATATGTATGTTTATTTTAATAATAATATTATTATATTAATTTTTTATATTAATAATATTAGTACTATTATTATTATTTTTTGATATTAATATTTCATAATATATAATTTTATATTATTTATATTCATATTATTATTATTTTTTGATATTAATATTTCATAATTATATTAAATATATTTTTATTATTATTAATATTATAATAATATAATTTATTTATATTATTAATATTATTATTATTATTATATAGATAGTTTAACAATAATAATAATAATATATAAATTTTTTATATTATTAATATTAGTATTATTATATTTTATTATATTATTTATATTCATATTATTATTATTTTATATTAATATTTCATAATTATATTTTATGTATTTTTTATTTATATTATAATAATATAATTTTTTATATTATTAATATTATTATTATTTTTATATAATATTATACGATTTGTAATAATTATTTTATTTTATTTTTATTTTTTTTATATTTGCAACGGGAACATTTGCGACGGGATTTCCCGTCGTAAATATTTTTTTACTGTACCATTTGCGACAGGACGAATACCCTTCAGGAAAACCTTTCTGCGATGGTCCGTCGAAAATACCATCGTTGCAAGTATTTTTTAAATTTTTCATTTACGACGGGATTCTGACCCGTCGCAACTAATATATCTACGAAGACCCGTCGCAAATACCTTTTTAATATATAAACAAAAACACATTTGCGACAGGGGAAAAAATCGTCACAAATACTCTTTTTGTGAAAAGACCGCCGCAAAAACACCTATTTGCGACGCCATTTTCGGCAAAGGGCGATTTGCGATGGAGCCCCGTCGCAAATCGCCCGTCGTAAATATTCAGTTTTCCTGTAGTGTATTAATCAATTTTATATTTATATGACATCAATTTTTTTTCAATGGGATAATTATTACTTGATAAATAAATTATTTTCATATGGCACACAATTGTATGAATAATGATATGTGGGGCACTATATCGCATTACAACACATTAGGTACATGTTTAAATCCATTGAGATTTGTATTATAGATTTTATTTTAGTTGATCATAAGATTACAAAATGATTGTGTTTTTTAAATGTTATTTTCCTATAATATTGTATTTTCATTAATTATAAGATGATTTATAGTTTTAAGTTTATTATCATGACTATGGTATGTTCTCATGGATCATATTTATTATATCACTTATTTGATTCATATAGTATTTCATATCAAAATTTATGACATTATTTTTTAACTAAGTTGTGTTGGGTATGATTTTATTATGTATCATGATTATATATATATATATATTTTTTAATATCATGATTGAATATTATCTTTTCCTATGGAAAATTATATTTACTGTTATAGAGAATCTTATGTCATCTTGTTCTTATGATTTTATTTCCCCAGGTTATCCTGAAAAGTCATACATATGTTTTTTCTAGGAGAGTGTATTGGATTTGAATTTTGGGTCATGTTTTGAAGAGTTTATTTTGGGAATTATTTTTTTATATAGTTGAAAATTAAACAGTACCTAGAAAGATAAATGAGTTTTGATCTTTAATATTTTTAAGTAATTATCTAAAACTCCAATAATAAATTTTTTTAGGAATATATTATAATGAAATATTTTCCTATTGAATTAAAATTATAGGTTATTTAAATGGGATTCTATATCATCTACTAGGTAAAGTTTGATTTTATATCAAAAGGATCCTTTCTTAATTTTTACCCTAAGGTAAACATGTTCTAATTCAACATCAAAATTTAGTATCTGGATTGACATTTCAATACCTGGAAAAAATTTCTAAATGAATTAAAAAAGTTAATTGGGATGTTTAAAAAAATATTATATTATACTTGTTGTTTCTAAAAGTGTATTTTTATAAAATTAAATTAAAATAAAAAGGCCATTATCTTATACCAACTATAATGAACCGAGCCTCTTAGACAAATTATTACATTATTTATTACATAAATATCCAATAAAGGTAACCTAATGATATAGATTCATAGATTCTCTGTGTAATATGGTTCATATAACATCGAAATGAATATAAACATAACATAATTATTTTAAACTACAAAATTTTCTCCTATGTATTTTTAGCCTCTAAAACATCATATGATAACATATAGAATACATAAAAATAACATGATCTACAACACCCAATATTGAAAAAAAAATGATAATAAACCATAACACATGATTAAATTAGAATAACATTATATAGAAGGCATCAAGGATCCTTAATAATAAAATAAATGTATGACATAAATAATATTAGATAATATTATCATAGAATCATACGAATATGTAAAAATAAAAATACAAAACCTAATAAGCGTATTTCAACTCTTAGTATAAAGATACCAAGACATGAAGGGAAAAGTCTTCAAATGGATTCATATTAATCAATATTCCCTTTAATTCAATCTCAATAGATAAAAACATTAAAAAATGCATTGAAATGAAATATAGGAGATCCCATAAGAATATGTAAATTATATGTTAGAAGGGAATAAATTATAGGGAATCATCATAGTAAATATCCATGGAAAGACATGGGTTATATAATTATGTTTTGATTAACAATGAGAGGATATAATATAATCCTTCCAAAGGGAAGAATGTATTCAATATTTTATCTTTCTATATTTGAGTCAATATATACTATACAGACACTAATTTTATTTTATGAAACTCATAATAATGTCTAGATAATTTGGTTGATAAATGATCCTACAAAACTAAATTTTAATGAATTTGTAGAATTATTTCATAGAATACAGAAATATAGAAATTAAATTAAAACCAAATATAAGAAAATTGGTACCCCTAAAATAATACTAATTTTACAAAATAATTAATGGGTAAAATAAATATAAAAAAATTTACCTAAAAGGATCAAGGAATAGAAATTTCCCTCTTAATCTAATATAATTTTAAAGAAGGCATTGAGAAATTAATGGAAATCATGTAAAAGAAAAGTAATGTAAAGGATAATAAGATATAAATTTATTTAAGATAAATATATAGAGAATTTTTAGGTTTTCCATAATTTCATATCATGAGAGAAATTATTGAAGGGATAAAAATATACATAATCTAATGAAATTAGTGTGGTTTTTTGACTCTTTCCTTACCTCTTGAATAGATTCGTTCTGTACATTCACATAAAATCATAAATTATAAAAATATATTTATTAAAATTGTGATGGAGGAAATAATTAAATATATCTAAATTATTATTTCTCATTTATGATTGTTGAATGAAATTTAATTGAGATACCTTGTTTATTTCGTTGTCTAATGTTCATCGGTTGTCTGTGTCAATTATCTTATTAGTTTTAGGAAATTATTAGAGATCAAATTGTATACATCCAAAACTATATATAATTTATAATAGGTATTTCATGTGATTCAAAAATATTTTAATTTTTCTAAAACCCAAATGTATTCATAAATAAGAATGATTTATAGATTATATGATTTTTTATATAGTTAGATGATTTTGGTGGGTTTTCGGATGAAGCTGAATTTATATAGTTTTATTTGACATTAAGAGTAACTAACCCTTTTAGAATAAGAAAGAAATATTCTATATATACTGACATTATTTTTAATAATAATAATTTATTTCAATCCATCAATCTTGTTGGTGCGGTAAAATCTAATTCATCATCTATGGGGGTGATGAGATGACAATAATGTAAAAATATTATTTTATAAATCATTTAGGAGAGTGTGTAAGATTTAAAATCTACCATAATAAAGAATAGAATAACATATATGATACTAATGTAACTATTTTAATGGTCATATAATTCATATGTGGGGGTAGAAGAAGAAAATTATTGAAAGTAACCAAGTTGTGATTTTCACCTCTCCCTTCACAAGTATCTTCATAGAAACCCATTAATGATCATTGGGATGTTCTTTTAGTCATTACAAGAATATTGGGATGTGGTGGGAAGGGTTAGGTATATTAATATGCATATTTTGGGTTTAGCCCAGGGATTATAATGTTATGTGAGATATGGTTGCGGGGATTAGTATTTATAAGGGGGTATGTATGGAGTTTTTTAATATAATATTCATTAGTTTATTATTTCTATGAAACAATTCAGCATATTAATGAATATATTAACTCAAAAAAGTAACTGTTAAAGGTCATTAAGAGCTAATAGTATCATATATGAAGGCTTACAAAATCAGTCATGTTTTTCTATTATAATGTGATATTCCCTATTTTTTCATATATAACTCTATAAAAATTTATTAATTTTCTATGAAATATAAAAACCCACCAATAATAATTAAGAAATTATAATTAAAAAACTAATATGTGTTTTGTAAAAATAATTTTGGTATGATATATAATATAAATTTTAATTGTAGTCCTTTTTTATAAATTATATTCTTGTAAATAAAATTTTCAAACACCTAGAAAAATAATTTAGTATGACTAAAAATATATTTCCATATTTCTAAAAATATATATTATCTCATTAAATGATTTTATTCTACAAAAATCTCTTTTAAATAGTTTAGAATTATTAGTTAAATATAAATTTAGTTTGATAAATCATATATTTTTAATCATAAATAAAATTATATTTTCATTATGTCGTACATTTATTTTATCATATTTTATAGTTTCATGTAATTATATTATGATAAAAACTCATTATATTGATCATTAAATACTATTTTACTATTCAAATTTTTTTACTATTCTAAACTATTAGATCAATATTAAAATGTAAAATTTACTTTTGTTGTGATCATAAAATGGATAGATTTCAATCTTTAGGTTATAGTCAGATCAAAATGGTAAATTTTCACTATACACAATGTTAATACTCAACCATTACCATAAAAAATCATTTACTACAATACATTCAATGTTATATATTTTCCATAATACTTTCTATAATATTCCTGAAAATAACATTTCTTTTTTAAATTAATTGTGGCCAATGTGATAATTATGGGAGAGATGGGGTTTGTGGAGTCTACATTAGTCAGAAAATTATTAATTTTATTTTCCCTCCCTATATTTTTCATCGTCGTTTTAATAATTTTTTTTTTCATAATATATATTTTTCCTATAAAATATAAAATCCTTTCAATGTGAGTATATTGTAAATTATAAATAAAAATTAATACTCAATAAAAAATTATTCCAATAAGAGATTAAATTTTTGGTCCATTAGAGCGATTCTAATATTTTTTTTATTTTTTTTGTTTTTTTTCAACATCATTTTTTTGGATAGATTTTGTGATCCATATATTTGAGATGCACGATTCATGTTTAATTCAATTTGGTACATCCATATTGTGGGGTTCATTGTTAGAGGAAAAAATGTATGAGGTTTATGTCATTGTTGATAATAATACCCAACTATTTGTGTTTTGAGTGTTGTATTGGTACATTGTGGGGGTGATTCCAATATTGATGATGAAAGAGGTTGTTTTCATTAATGATAATGATGCAATAATGTGAGGGATGTTGATATGATATTATGGATATGGTCTTATCCAAACATGATATACATGACTCTAATATAGGTTTCCAATTGTTTGGATATAGTATAACCCACATCAATGATGAAAATATTAATTTGATTGATTCCAACTGAATATGTTGGGCCCTGTGAGAGGTTGGTTAGGAAGGGTAGTAAATAGAACCACACTTATATATATATAAAGTGATCACTTCATAGAATGATTGACATTTGGAAAATAGATTGTAAACCCAATGGGGGAGTAATTTCCAGGAACCCATTATTTTTTATTCCCATATTACAATTTTATTATATTTATAGAGTTATAGGTTTATTGGGAATTTGATAGGTTGGTTCTAGTTGGCCCACATTGGTGATAATTGTTTCTTTTTTTATTCCCCAATTCATTTATATGATTATTTAATTTTTTCATGAAATGTATTGAGTATGATCATTCTGTGTATACATATATTCCTGATATATATTTATATATTTTAAATATCTTTTATTTTTAGATGATAAATTTGGGATCATGTTTTACATTATTAATTTGATACTTTCATATACTCATGAGTTGTTTCCATTTTTTATTGAATATTTTTACATATGTGATTTAGTGTTTATATGAAATTCACAAGTATTATAGGATGATTATAATTTTCTATTTATTTAACAAATATGATTTGGGGTTATCTTTTTATATTCTTAGTATTCATAAGGCAAATTCTTTCTACTTTAATGTTATATACCCTTTATTCTAGAATCTTACTGGTGGCCTATTAGACGAGGGAATTAGTGATATATATAATCATCAATATTGGGATAGGAAGTATGTATTGTGTTGGTGGGTAATTGAATATAAAGAACCCATATATTTTAATTGTAAATAAACATGATCACTGTCACAAATCAACAGTAACAAAATTAATTGGTGATAGAGTAATTCATTCCATAAAAATTTACACAAGTCAATAACATAATCCATCTGGACTAAGGAAATTGATGGTATTGAAAAAACATATGTAGAATGTTTAATTAGAGAATCTAAATACATATAACATAAAATTCATTAACCTTGATGAAAATACATAATAGGATGGTAAAAATTATGTAATTATTAAAAAAATATCATTTTCTTATTAAAATTATTTATTTTGAATAAATAAAAAAAACTATATTGTAATTTTTTTAATAATGGATAAGAATATATTTTTAAAAAATTATATACACATGAAACATTAATGGTATTTCTCATAAATAGTATAGAGTAATTTAGTTTAAGAATAATAGTATGAAGAAAATTTGAAAACAATGTTAAAATGAATTTTTTCATTTCATAAAAAAAATAAAAACATATTTGGAGTATAAAATTAGAAATAATTGATTTGGATATAGTGGATTCAATAAAATTATTAATAAAATTGTATAAAAGGGAAGGATTTATAATATAGAAGAATATGTAAGGATAAATATATATATAATAACTTTTTTAGGTGAATTATTAATCAATAAGTGGAAAATGTTAAGGAAACATGAAAATATCTTAAATAATATGAGGAAGATAAGAAAATTTTTATTTTTAGAGGTTATGAACCTAAAAAATTATGCACTAAATATTTAGATTAGGAAATATCATTTCCTTTATTCAATTAGAAGAGAAAACAATACAGTTAGTCCTAACTCTATGTGAAGGTGATTTAACATCAAATATAGAAACAATAAGGATAATTGTATATTTTTGAATCACATTTATATCAATTACCTTCGAAAATATTAATCTATTGTCATTTATTAAATATATATTGGTTATTTAATATTTTCCACATTGGATGTTGGTTTTTTATTAAACTATAAAAGTTTCACTATAGTGATTCGGAAAAAATATTAGTGACAAAATTTTAATCATGAATATATTTTTTATATTATTAAAAATATTTATTTCAAAATTTTTAATACGTCCATTTAATTTTCATGGATGGAATTGTTCATGTTTTGGGGAATGGAATTTAGTTTGAATATGATTTGGCTAATTGAACAAAAAAACTGAATAGATTTATAGATAATAAATTATCCAAAAATACAAAACCAGATTCTTAAATATATTGTATAATTTTATAATATTTTTACAATATTAATGGAATAATACTCATTAATTATCTAAATTTTCAAGATAGAATATTGTCATTCATATATGTTGTTGAATAGGATTCGTGAAGATCTTGCAAAGCAATTGGAGGAGTCTGAGTATGGAGTTATGTTATGGTAATATTTTATCTATATAAGGATAATTTTTTTTCATAGAAGATCAATATATTGTTTAAAAATTTTTATAATGATTGAGATGATAATTTAATTTCATAAGAAATAATCCAACTAGATACTGTGATAAATTAGATTCTTCTATAAAGGATTTTCATTTAATTATTATCTCATGTCTCATTATTGGAACAAAAATCTACCAATAATATTATAAAAAATTATTATATGAAATTTTTCGGCGTAGAAAATTGAAAAAGTACAAAAAAAGATGGGGTTTTTTGTGTATAAGATAAGTTATTTACTGGATGAGTTCCATTGTGATTTTCACACATCTATATTCACTAATGTGCGTGGAATATCTTTTTTACAGTAAAAGTTGATCCAAATTGAAAAAAATGCATCCACTTATCGAATAATTGAAAATTTAATTATAAAGGTCTTATAGTCCTATAAAAGATAATTTTAACACTTTTTTTCTCATTTACCCATTACTATGTTAACTAACTTTTTTTTACATCGGTGACAACATTTTTCCCAAAAAATTTATCCTATCAAAAAATTTCTCAGTATTGATGGTTAAAATAGATGAAATAGTATCATTTTCAATTTTTATATTTAGTGAAAATGTATTTCAAATAAATAATGAATTAAATATGAAAACTCATTTTAGAAAAATTAATTATTATAATAAAATTTTATCAATTAATATGAAATTTATTGAAATATTTTTTCAATATTTGATAATTAATTATATTTCATAGTAAGTATATTTAATAAAAAAATTAAAATCTAAATATGTGAAAATTATTTTCTAGAAAATATTTATTATATTAAATGAAAAACTGTTTTTGAATAAAATGTATTTTCATTGACCTTATATTGTATAATTACTATTCTTTATACTATGCAATTTCTTCTAGAATGTTATTTATTTTTTTAATGAAAAATAATTATGTATTTTCTTTCTAGTTTATTTATATTATATTTTTAAAATGATTATTTATTATTAAAATATATTTTATAACAAAAAATGTTTCTAAAAAAATGATGTAGTCAATAACTAATTACTATCAATTCACAAAATTTTGAAATTCATTATTTTATATTCATTACATATAAAATAAATCATTTTGTCTCAAATTTGATGATTAATAATAATATAATATTTCATTTTCCTATTATATATTTTTACACAAAATGAACTTGTGTTTAAATAAAATATATCCATGGACCATATAAGGGTTATATATCTGCTTTTCAACCATATATATAACACTAAATAGATTGCCAAAAAATTATCGTTAAAAATAATTATTTAACTCCAATATACCAAATATGTTTCTAATTATTTCCTATTTCCCAATAATTTTTAATAGTTTTGTGATATTTATGCATAAAAATGAGGATTTTTATTTCTATTTTTCAGTTTTTTTATTAAATTCTTGTATATTTATTATTTTACTTTTTCATAACAATCATAATGTGACTAACTTATGTAATATTATTTATTGTGTATTTCCTTGTATTTTTCTATAAAATTATATAATTTCTTTATTTTGGTTTTTAGTTTCCAATAAAAACCTTCATACAATATATTTTTGGAATGGAAAGGTCATTTATTGAATTTTACTGATTATAAAAAAAATACAATTTAAATTTTATTAAACAATTAAAAATATATGAGAATACATTTTACACATTACATATTCTAGTTCCAAACTCTGTTCATTAAATACATTACTATCCATGATAACCTAATGTAGTAATGTGACCATCTTTTATTGTAATATATATATGATCCTATGTGTATAAGATATTTTTACATGAGAGATAGAATGTTTTAGTTGAAAAAAATATAATATTGGTACCTAGGATTGATCATGTATATACTTCATCAAATGTGAAAGATGAGATACGATACTCCCTTTTATGAGTTGTAGTTGTTACAAATGATAATGAGTTATTATCCTAAAATGATATATTATTTAAAAAAACTAACATATATAGAGATAAACTTATCCTTTTCTAGAATCGTATAACATAATTCTACAGTGTTATCCAAATGATTACATTGCCTCCAAATTCAATATATAAATCTCCCCAATGGTTATCAACATATCTATAATTACCCTACTGGATTGGAAAATATTTCTCTCTATATATAGTATTTGAAATAATTTAATTTTTTAATTGCATTATTATTTGGTACTAGTGAAATTTGGGGTATTAATGAGTAAACAATTGATGAATCCTTGGTCCTTGATATTTACAGGTGTACTATGGTCTTACATCAGGTAGATAATTAGGCTCATAGAGTTTTCAAAATTTTGTTTTCATCCAATGTGAACTTAGTGGATCTTTTTATGTTACCTGGTTTACAACAACATGAAACCCATTAAAATTATATTATTATTTATATTTTAATAATAATTAACTCCCATTAATCACATTTTTAGATATAATATTCATTTTAAATCCATGTTTTTCTAGTGATCCTTCCTCAATTTCACTTAATAACATTCCACCATGGAGATAATATTTTAAGGTATTTTTTATCAGTTGGATTGGAGGGTTATGTATGGTCAATATAGAGGTATGATTGAATGTATCTATTATTTCAATATATATTTATATCAGTTCATTTATTCTTGAACATATACATTATTAAAGGGTTTATATCTCACTGTAAAATTATATATATTCTCATCATGATCATATTTGAGGTAAATATTCATCAAAATTAATTTATGTTTCAACTAATTGTGAATGGATTTAGGTTTTTTTAATTAATTAAATGTATTTACCTCCCTTTTTAGTATAAAAAGGGGTTCAATATCACGTTTCTTTGGAACACCACACCTTATGTGCTTAGGGATTCACAAATTATTTGGAATACAATGGATATCAAATTTTTTTAATATTATATCTATTTCTATTGTGGGGGCTTGAAATTTCATGAGAAATGAATTGTCTTATGTTATAAGTGCAGATTATGTGACCAACATAGTAGGACCTAAAACACTTATTATTATCATTTTCCACTAGAAATACTATTTCAAAGGCACTACAAGACATATTTTACATCCCTCATCACAAAAGATCCAATTTCATTACTATGCTTCAACAATGTACAAATATTCAGGATCCACCTCAAATCAGAAAACAATAACAGGACAATATAGATTAAAATCTATACATATTACAGTCTTTTCAAAATTACATCATGAATGGGAAGTATGGTTTTCATCTTCAGGTGTCTCTTGTATGCCTCATCTCAAAATCCATAGATTCTAACAACATTCAACCTGGCCACTTCAACAATTTAGTCCATAAATTCATAGTGCTCTAAACAATTGTAGTGCATAAAAATTATATAAAACAACAATGTCTTTTTTTATGTTTTCTAGAAGTTACTACTACAATAATGGATGAAAATTAATATTGATGGATCTTGAAAATGTTACATGGGTCCTTCAAGTTGCAGTGTTATTTATAGGGATGGAAATGGTAACATTGTTGGATGTTTTCTCAGCACCTATGATATTTCGTCCACACTATAGGCTAAAATGCTCAGTGTTATTGATTCAGTACATTATGAATGATTTTAATTCATGGATAATATATGGATTGAAAGCGACTCCACCACTATTGTAATATATATTTGGAATGGATTTATCCATCTATCATGGATGTTCACTGCTATATGGATGTAATGAATCAAATTATATTCAAGTTTCAATTACATCATAATCCATACACACCAGAAAGAAGCAACCATGGTTAATAGAATTGGTAATAAAGAAATCAACAATGATCTCCCTTATTTAGAAGATCTTCCATCAGACATAAGAATTGTTATTGAAAAGTATTTTATTAAAATCCATTATTTATTGCTTTTGTATTCACCATTTTCTTTTAATAAATTTATCACAGCCTATTTGGCCAAGACACCCCCTTATGAAATGAATGAATGTGTATTACCTACTGATTTAGTGTATAAAAAATATTTTCATGTCTTATTAGTGGAAAATGAAGCACATTAATATATAAACTATGTTATCCCTTTAATCAAAGAATTATATAGTCATATTTATAATTATTAAATAAGTTCCCCTACAAAGATTAGCATGTTTTGATTAAACCCTGTTTGATATCAATTCTAGTGTTAACATTTTACGATCAATGGAGTTAGAAACATGTACAGATTAAATAGGGTCAAACTATATATGATATTTATATTATTGAAATGAATATGATATGCTCATTATCTCAGTTATATATTCTGATGAAGATATTTTATTGGGTCTTATTATGATATATCACATGAATAACCTTATGTATATTTATGTAATATGAAGGTAGAGATCACTATTTCATAGGTTATATCTTGAGGAATATGCAATGAATACACTTTTGGATATCATCAATATTTAGATAAAATTTTCAATATAGATAATTTATATTTAATATATAAATTATTGTGGAATAAAAAATATATACCCTCCATTACGATGATGGAGCCCTCTTGGATAGGATATATATGTATAGAGGCTCCCATAAAAGTTATCACTCGAATCCTAGGATAGTGTATACTTATTTTAATCCCTAGATATTTTTTATGGGGACATATATATATATACCCACCCACACACACACACACAGATATATATATATATATATGTGAGGATACCATAATATATATATATATATATATATATATATATATATATATGCGTGTGTGTTTTTAATCCAACAAAGGGATGGTTTGGTAAAAAACCAAAAATTACTAAGTAAATTATTATGGACTTGTAACTTTATTATAATTTTACCATGTATTATTTTAATCATGGATTAGGTGAATAAATATTTGTGGGGATATACTATGACATGCATTCCATAGATTATTTTTATGAAGAAAATATTTACTCCCCTAACATGACTATTTACATACCAAACGACTTTACATTATTAAATTGGTAACATAAATGTATTATTTTATATCTAGCTTCTAGTGGATTCTTCCAAAAGGTAAAAAAGGAAACATGTATTCCCATATGGATAAGTGGAGAGAATTTCTTTCTAGAAATATGTGAGGGAAATTCATATCAATAGGAGGGTTTTCTAGAGACCCATGCTTAACATACATTGATATTACATCATTTTTGATGAATATTCTATACATTAAAAAAATACATGTTGAAGGACCATAATAGTTTACTATCATTTAAAACATGGAAATTCAATCTTCTATCCTAGTGAACCATTTTCAACATCTCCCATAATGATCTCCACCTTTATAAATCTTTTATAAAAAATTTCTTCACAACCAGTGGAAAGGAAACATAAGATAGTGGTGATATCAAATGATCATTAAAGGAAAATAAGGGAGACATGTAAGAATAATTATGAGCATAAGGGTACAAGAACATGATCATGAAAATAGAAGATCATACCATGCATATAAAAGATCATATACATGAATCATGGCATATATCCTGGTAGATCATAAGACCTGAATCATAAGGAAATAAAGAACAAAATCCATAAAATCATAACATAGGAATACAACATGGGATTGTGAAAAACACATAATCTTATAATATGACTTCCATAGTGGTCGAGGAATTACTAACAAGACCATCTTGGTAGTATTGATTCACTTCGTATACCATATTGGTTGTCATGGTTCACTCCCTTGGACATATTAGTAGCATGAGTTCACCACTCATACTATCTTGGTAATCATTGTTCACTCCCTTCGAAATCACAGTAACATGATTTCACTCCACATTCCATATTGGTAATCATGGTTCACTCCCATGGACATCTTAGTAGCATCAGTTAACTCCTCATACCATCTTGGTTGTAATGGTTAACTCCCTTGCTCATCTTAGTAGTCACGGTTTACTCCAAATAACATCTCATTCTATCTCAAGATATATACATCTTTACCCAATGTATTGGAGGGTGATATATTTCCCACCCCTCTCATAATTAATTTATACACACATGTTCTATAAAATCATAATCGACCATATATTAACCCATGAAATTAAATGGGTATCATAAACACATAAACATATTATAACCCATGAAAATGATACAGGTTTCATAATCATTTCATCAAAAAATAACTCATCAAAAGATAAATGGATTTCATAATCAAATAAGCTGTGATAGAGAAATAGATTATATAAACATATAACCTGTGAAAGAGAAACTAATCCCATAAACATAGAACACGAGAAAGAGAAATGGGTTTCATGGAGACCATGACATTATGAATAACCCATTCATATGAAGGATATGAATGGATAATTTTGATCATTTCCTATAAGGGAATGATTAATATCAAAAAACTTTATCATAGATGAAAAATATTTTTAATAAATTGTTTTAATTTTTATTGAAGAATATATACATTCTTAATTGAAAAATAATTTTGAAAAAATAACAATATTTGATAATCAATTTCATATAAAATATCTTTAAAACGTATAAATAATACTTGATATCTTTTGAAATATTTTTCCTTTAAATCTAATAAAATAAGTTTCGAATCCTTTGGAACATATTTTTCTTGAAAAACACTTTGAAAAATTAATATGAATGGTTGAAAAAGTTTTAAAAATCATATCATTAAAATAATTTGAAAATTTTCAATAAATTTTTCAAAATTCATTGAAAACTATTGTCATTTAAAAAAAATTTAAATCATACAAATAAGGATTTAATTAGTTTTGAAATATATTTTTCTTAAAAATTCATACAAGATTATTGAAGTTAACTTTGAAAAAAAATTTAATTGAAAAAATATAATGGAAGAATGAAATTTATTTAAGAACCAAATTCCTTGAGAACTTAAATCCTTTGTTTGAAAACTTATTGAAAACCATTTTACATGAAAAATAATTAGTTTAATTTGAAATTGTTTTTAAGACCATTTTTCTTGAAAATTTATAAATGTTTTTTGAAAATATTTTGATTGAAATTTTTTTTTAAAATATAATTTAAATAAAAACCACTAAACATGAATAGAATGATTTAATGGATTGTTGGAGGAAAAATCCATACATGTCATACGAGGTAAAAAGAACATTCCTTTTTCATGGTAAAAAGGACAGAAAATTTCATCATTCAGAAAGAAACAAGATGATTCATTTGAAAACGTTGGTAAAAGAACATAAGGGTAAAATTTATTTTTATTATCACAGGATATTAGTATATTTTTCATGGAAATAATTTTTAGAAAACATGTTTTTTAAGGAACATAGATTTATGACCGAAGAGAGGGTAAAATTGGGCTTTCATAAAAACACTTTCCTAACTATATTATGTACCAAAGAGTAGAAATTGGTACCACTACTTGAATTTACCATGAGTAACCATAGGAGAATAAATTTAATTAATTTCATCAGATAATGAACATAACAATTAATCAATGGAAGCATAAACGTAAACAATCTCAAAAAGCGATGAGATTGTCTCAATAAACTCTTATATCTTTTTAAATTGGGATCATAATATCCATATAAGAAAAGGAAATTAAATTAATTTTAAAATATATTAAAAAGAAATATATTTATTACCTAACATATAAAAAGTAATTATATACTCATAAAAAAGGAGTAGAGGTTCATAAAAAAACATGAGTCTCAAAGAAGGCAAATTGAGAGAAAACATTTTTACCGATTTAGTATCTTTTGAAACAAAAAACCCCATGAAAGAAATTTCATAAAAATGATATGTTAATACCCATAAATTTTCCTTTATGATACATACAAAATAGTCATGGAATGTTATTACACCAAAAAATTAAAGTGTGGCAATCATAGCATTATTCTCAGGAGTATAAACAATTAGATGAAATCCCCTTACATTATGTATTGACTCCCATCATACGCATTAAAAATAACTATATAATAAATATAAAATTATTATAAATCATTCATGGAACCATATTATTATATCTAATATTATATATGGTTTTATTAAGACCTTATATTACCCTTTGTTAAACAATCCTATGTTAAGGATTCACATTGGGTAATATTCTCCTGTGTATTAATTTGTTATATATTTTTTATTTATATATTATGTAATGATTTAAATAATATAAACCATGATATAAATTTCTTTTATATAAATTATATGTTTATTAAAATTTCTTATAGAATATAAAATTATAAAACAGACCACACCGTTCATGGAGATGGTAGGTTATACATACGCACGAATACTATTTCCGTTTAATTGCCGTCTTGATAGAATGAAAGTAAAAGGAATATATGTATATATATGTTTTTACATATAATTATTAAATTAGATTTATTATATTATTTATATTATTTATATTCACAAAAATAATCCTTAATACAATCCATGTGGCGTATTAATGAGTCATATCACCTTGAGGGGGCGATAGTCCACACATCCTCAAACAAAAATATTTTATTAAAAAAATAGAATGTAAAAAGATATGTGTTGTAAAAATGAATACAGAAGAAGAAATAGATAATAAATTTAATATATTAAATATATCAAAATATTTCCAATAATAATGCTCTCCATGGTTGGTGGTAATGGAAAAATGAATGATCATCGTTTTGGGAGGCAGTAGTTCACCGTACATAGAAATAATAAGTTCTTTACCCATTATATAGAGGTGTTTGTAAGTGTAGGTCAAACCATTAATATTAAAATATTCTAGTTTATTGTGTATTCTAGTGTTTTTATATAATCATTGAATAAATATATTTTTAAGTTATCGAGAAGAAAAATGACAGAAAAAACATGATAGAAGACATCACCTCATAATTGGGTGACAAATTTTTGTTTGTGCCAAAAGTCTTCCTTTCATAGCCTTCATCAAAAGATGAGGCTTCGAGGATGATGGTAGGATTTATGGGAATTGTATTGGGTTGTTATTTTCCTAACATAATAGGTTAGATAGGTGTGGAGATGAGGGTGTGTTTTTTTTTCTTTTTACAAGGAAGGAAAAGGACTCCCTCAGAATTATTTAAAACTAGTTAGGTGTACACATGTCGTTACATTAAAAAAAGTCATATGAAACAAAAATAAATCACGAATGTATGGGGTGTGGATGAAACATGTATAACGAATCGGTTTTGGACAAGTGAATAGGTTATTTGAGCCTTTATTTTATGGTTTAATCACTAATTAATCTTAATTTGACCTTAATCACTATGCATAATTTCAATCACTTTTACTAATAATTTTGGTAAAAAATTAAGTTGAAATTATTATAATCATAATATTATACTAATTAAAATGATTTATGTTGGTTTTTAAAAATTCAATTCGTATAATCGAGATAATTAATACTAAACCCACATATGGGATGAAATTGCGAGTTTTTAATGTAGAAAAATGTTCATATGATTATTAACTTTCTATACTCAATTTCGAAGTGAAATTAATGATAAAGACATATTTTTTAATAAATTTATAATTGATCTGATGTGACCTTAAATAAAATGTAATACTTAATTCAAAATTAATAATTATTTTAGAAAAGGTAGTGTTTAACTACTACATATTAGTTTTCACTATTAATATAAAATGATGTTTTTCTTAGAAAAATATGAAAATTTTACCTCGGAAAATTTCGACAATTAGAATTTAAAAATAAAATTTTATTTTATTAAATCAAATTTCCAAAGGATTATAAATTTAATTTAATTTTCATTTCTTATATAGACCTGAATATTATTTCATTTTTTAAAATATTATTTTTGATGCATATAAAGACTTTACTAAAAATTATATTTTTCAATATCAATATGGTTTATTTATATAAAACCATTACTAAGATATTATAAACGAAGTTATTACTATTTATATTTATATGTTTTAATGGATAGGTTATAAATAACTCCTTTAAATAATTATAACAATAATAATGATGGTTTGTAGAAACTTTTTATTGCGTGTAATGTACACCCAGTCAATGTTCTATGTGAAAGGAATATTTGAATTAGTGAATTTCAAGACATAAATAAAAATTTAAATTATTAGGGTAAAATAGTTTTTTGATCATAATAATACTCCAATTTATATTTAATTGGGATTCATATTCATTTATATTTAATTGGTAACCTATGAATTCCTATTATATTGTATAAACCATATATTTTCATAAATTAGTTAATAATATACATAAAATATAGTTTACCATCAAGGTTTTATCTTAATCTATTAAATAATAATATTTTAGAATTTTATTATTGTTTGGTAAACCTCTGTATTATGTGTTACAGAAGTCATCATGGAAAGTCATTATTGTATGTGACGAAAGATAACCATGGTTTTCCGTGTTGAGCAGGACAATGTTTATATTATGTGAACTGCATGATTAATATTTCATTGAGTATAATGAAAGAAAAAAATGAACTATATTCTGTGTATCATGGAATGAAAAATTGGAAAATGATTAAAATAATTTGAAAAAATTAGAAAAGTCCTAAGGTGTTACAGGTTCTTTGTACTGAAGCATGGGTAGTCACTACATGTGGCGCGTGGATTTCTAGTGTACTATTTAATTTTTTTTCGAATGTGTTTTTGGGATATAATGATGAAATAACTAATTCTATATATTTAGAGTTCGTCCACTGAATCCCTTTAGACTTCATAGGTATTTCTTGGGTCTCACATTCGAAAAAATAAAATTCTTCCATGTTTAACAAAATGTGTCGACTTTAGTGATATATTAACTATGTAGTGTGATATGTAGTATTAAATATATTTTTATTATACTATTAGTTATCTGAAAAAAAAATTTAATTTAATTTTATAAAAATGTCAATTTCGGTTATTTAGGTCTGTTGGCCTACTAATTTATGATTGAATTTCATTTTTAACGTAGTTTTAATATTTATATTTTCATTGAATTATTTTGAGGGATAAAAAATATATCACACAAGAACAAGAAATGAATATATTTTTTAATAATAATAAACATAAATTTTGTATTCTATACATACTAAAGTGACCCGAATGTAAACATTAAAAATTCAAAATTGAAAAAATAAATAACTGGTCACTTATATCTTGAATATTCTTATTATTTTTATAGAATTAGAGAAATAAAAAAGAAAAAAAATTGAATCCCATTCTAGACCCATAAAATAGTAAATTATCACATTAAACCTATATTTTCTTATTCAATAATAAGTATTTAATATTTCCCACAAAACATGATTTTATGATTAAAAATAATTACATCATGACATTCCGCCTTTATTCAATTCACATTACCATTGCCCATTATATAGTTCACACACAACCTTATTCCTTGTGAAATTTTTCTAAAAACATTGGGTTTGAAAAAAATATCTAGTAAGCGATAATAAAAGAGTGGAAAAATATTAATCTATATAGAATTCATGAACATCGATTATTATGTTTTATTTTTATTATTAAACCACTGAGATTACAATAATAACATAAATACCAAGGATAGTTTGTCTTATTAGATTAAAAAATTAATCAATGGGATATATCATGCCATTAACATTAGATAATAATTCCAATGCATTAATCATATAAATTTAATGAATAAAAAAAATAGATAATAAAATACCATTTAAATAATATTCAATCTATTTTTTTATAGTTGGAAGTAAATATCATATTCTTCGGAACAAAATTAATATTATAATATTAAAAATATTAATAAATATTCCTTAATTTAAAAAAACCTTCAAATCATATAAATCAAAAATCAATGGAAAATGGTAATGATAATGAGAAAATATAGTCATGTTTTAAACGTTAATATAGAAAATTATTTTCATAAAATTTTAAAATATATAAAATTTCTGTTATAAAAAACATTTTAAAGGAACCATTAAATTTTTTTAATGAAATTAAACATAATATAAATATCACCATTAAATATATTTGAAACTAATATAAGAATATTTTATAACCAATTTATTAATATTGAATTTTAATAGAGATATTTTATATAGAAATCATTAAAATGGTGATAAAAAAATGTAACACTTTTTCGGAATAATTTTTTACATTCTCTAACTCATAAATTAATAATTATATCATATTTATAAAATCAAAAATAAATTTAAATATTTATTTCATTATAATTAATAATTTTTACAATATTAATATCTTTAAATAATTTTTTTAATAATTCATTTAATATTACATCAGACAGTTTGGGTACATCCAATTCATTATAGAAAAATATCACACAATGAAGGCCTATTGAAAAAGGGTCATGGATTAATTATCTATATAATATTTTTAAAGGAATTATTTTAATTTTATACATATATTTTTTTAATCATCCTTGAAATGTGGACATGGAAAATTAATCTCATCAGTTCATGGAGGTGGTAGTCCTCACTTATGCACAAATGACATTATCATTTTTAATTGTTAGAAAGGTATGATGGTATATAATATATATAATTATAAAATAATATATATTTCATGAATAAATATTTATTTATTTAAAATTTAATAATAATAAACATGATGAGGTGGTAATAAAAAATGAAATACATCATTTCCAATATGTGCTCTTCCACATGTATGCTGGAGCAATGTATTCATTTTCCATAAGATAGAAAAGAAGAAGAATAAAGGTTGTTCCATCATATAATTTTTTTTATATTTAATATACTTATTATTTTATTTAATCATGTACAGGATATAATTTAACATTTATGATGAAGAACAAAAATCAAAAAACTCGATTAATAGTTATACTCGTTATTTTAAAATCCTCCATTTGATTACACATTAACCCTTCAGGGGAGGGTCATTAGGGAAGAAATATAAAATATATAAAGAGGATAAGGAATATAGGAAGGTATTTTGACATATAATTTATGATGTAAATAGATCAGGAGGTGTGTGAAAAATAGGAGAGGAGTTTCTTTTTTATAATTGAGGTAGGTGGAAATGTTGTCAGTATATGAAATATTAATTTATAATTTGGTTCTAAATTAATTATAATGCCCCCAAAATTTCTGTATATTGTAATATAAGGTGTCTAATATAGAATGGAATTCATAAAATTGTATTTTTAAACAACAATGTGTAATTATAAATAATTTTATTATTTTTAACCTCTTGTAAAAAAATATTACTATTATTCATTTTAATAAATATTTCAATTTTTAACGGTCAAGAAAATAACTTTAAAAATTAAAATATTCACATAAAAAAAAATTCATATGTTTCCAATAATTTCCATACATTATAATTTATATAGGATATTTAGGATTCTCCAATTGTATAAAAATATTTATCAAACACTAAATACCATTTAAAATATTTTTCTTGATTATTAAAAGAAATTTTACTGAAAAACATAATATAAAAAAATTGGAAATCAAATATAATCACAATAAACATAAAATATACATATAATGTATATAAAAATTTAATATAAAAAATAATTAATTTAAAATATATAAATTTCAAGGTTTTTAAGATATTTTACTTCGGTTTCCTACATCTTTCACAACCCTGACATCATTGTTGTGCAAGGGTTTGAGGTAATTATAACATCTCTAAAAATAAAAAATGTGAAAATATAATAAATATTGTTTATGAATGGAAATATTTATCATATAGATTATGTTATTTTTCGTATTTATCTATATAAAAATCATTATAATATAACAATTGAGAGGGAGGGAGAAATATTTTTTGATCCCTCATTACATAAAAAATATAAAGGTCATAATAATAAACATGTGGATTCAAATTTCAGTATTTTTGAATTTATGATGGATATGGATGAAAAAATGACAAAAAATGACATAAAGTCGTTTTTTTGAGATATTCTAATCCTTCACCCATATGTTATACCTCGATTATAAAATGTTACACTTCACCTCCATGATAATATTTTACCATGATTGCTATTCATTATGACTAAGAAGGAAATTGAACTTATTAGATATTACCAATATGCCAATTCAAATTATGGAATAATTTTTATATTAATTAATTTCTATAAGTAGTATAAAATAATTTTAATATATATTTTAATATAAATGAAGACATTTTTTTTGAAAAATATCAGTTTTATTCTTCAAAAGGATTTTATACTGATATCATGTAATATTTTTGTTATGTTGAAATTAATTAAATTAATTATAATAAAATTATACATATGTTTGTTTAAAAAAATCCAAAATACTATAATAATTAAAATAAATTTATTAAAAGGAAATAAGTGAAATATTTTAACAAATCAGTTTTTTTTCTATTTATCAAAAAAATGAATCTCTTCCAAAATTACCCAATAATTTATAATCATATTATTTGGAATTATTATTACAAATATATGGATGTTGTTTTAAATAAAATTTATAAAATATAATGAAACTAATCATGACCTCCTCAGACAAAAAAAATGAAAACTATTTTTTAATAAAATTGATTTTTGAAGTATAAAATGAATTTAAACACATTTTTTATCAAGTAGCCACTATTGGATAAATGTTAATTGATAAATTAAATTTTTTATATATAAATGATATTTAAAACATTCAAATATATTTATTATCTTTGTTTATTTAAATCAATTTCCATTAACATATAAAGTAGTATTCTAGAAATATATCCTAGTTAATGTTATATGATTTTATTTAGCATTTAGTTGTTATTTCCTATGAATTAATTAGAAAATTTTAATTAAGAAATATTTTATGGATATATTTATTATTTTGGTTATTCATAATGAAAGATATCATTCCTATGTGTATATTATAATGGTCATATTTATATGATAATATTTCTTTAGTATATCACAGTTAAATTAAGATTAGCGTTTCATGTGGTAAGATCTATCCAACATAGTCGCATTAATTAAAGAACCAATTTTAAAACATAATTGATTTATATTCCCCATTATTACAATTTACTAATTTTGATTTACATTTTATTCTCTAAAAAGATATTTACATTAACATATTTATAAAAACATATATAGAATTTATAGGTAACTAGATTGTCATTGTCCAAACATAGAAAAATATTATTTATGTTACTATATAGGAATAATAAATAAAATGATTTTTTGGAGTATTTAACAATTTATATGAGATTTAATTTATATAAAAATATTGATAGATTTGTCTTTAGTTTTTATTATTATGAGAAATTATTTTTCCACCAGGATATAAAATATGAAAAAATTATATATTTGGCCTCTTTACTTTATTAATAATGATTTCATCCTTCTATTTTCATCATCACTATAATGATTCATTTTCTATTATGGAAGATCTATAATGACCCTATAACTTATATAAATATCCCAAAAAAGATGGAAATTTATTTCACTGATTGATATGTATTATTGAAAACATCCCTTTTTAGTATTGTTTCAATTATGAACAAACCTTCAATTGAAAAAATATAATTTTAATCTAAAATGTCTCATCAATAATGACAAATGAATAACCAAAATCACATTATATATAATTATCAATAAAAATATCAAAAACAAATTGGACCAATATATAAATCCATTGATTTGTATGATTTGATCAAATTTACATAAGTGGTTAACATTATATTTATTTACAAATGACATCAAATAGTCATAAATACTATCAAAAATTTTATATTCACTAATGATATAATTTAGAAAATATGAAAATATTTTCATCAAATAAATTTATTCATCATAAATACAATTTACAATCATATATTCTTCAAAATTTTAACCCAATATATATTCATCAACAAAAATTAAATCATTTCAAAAAATATTCTATTAACCATGATTGTATAATGTTCAAAATTTATTGTTTTTATTTTAAAATAACATTATTCACATAATAAGAAAATCGATTTTCAATATAATTATTATCTATATAATAAAATATATATTCCAAAAATGTAAAAACCAATTTTTCCAATTTAAGATAATTACCAAAACAACATAGATAATATTAACCCCAAATAATAACAATAATATTAAAACAATTTCATGATAATATAGTCATTAATATGTTAATAAAATTTTCATTAAAATATTTACTATTTCCAAGTTTGGTATTACCATAAATGTCTCCAAAAATATCTTTAATAATATTATACACTCATCTCATTAAACATCAATAGGTGTATATCTTCCTTTGAAATTATGATCAACATTTGAGACAATATCCCGTGCTGATATCTAAAATTTATAAAATTTCATCATTACTAATATCATAAAAAATAAATATATCTAAAATATTCCTTTAATAACAACTATATCCCATATACCAGTAAAAGTATATATAGTTCTAAAATAATACCCTCAACAAGTTGGATTGGATACAATTAAAATCTTCCCATGTTTTTACATCCATAAGTACAAATTTTCAAGAAATAATGGGTTTGATAAATCACAAATAATATTTTTATGTATAGATATATACAGAATAAAGAAAACTATTACATATTAAGATCCCTATTTTTTTGTAAAAATGGGATTTTTTCTAATTATTCCATGATTATTTCATTCCATAATAAGTCATTGAGAATTCCAAAAAACATATGTTCTTCTGATTACACTACTATTTTTTATGACACAATTGCATAATTTATGAAATGTCACAATTGATGTTTATATACTTCATATACAATATTAGGTAATATGAATAACATTATGGAATTTTTAAAGAGAAAATAAAATCTCAACAATTTATAAAAAAATGGAAAACCATTAATCGATTTTAAATCCCCGAAAACAATAAGGATTTTTTCATTTTATCATAATAAAACACGATTTTAAAAAATTAGTTACTTACCCATGAGATAATTTATTTTCAAAATGTTTTCATATAAAAATATAATTATGAGCGAATAAATTCAGAATACAAATTATGAGGGATTTATGAAAATATTGATATAATCCTGAAAATAAAATATTTTACAATTGGGAGTGAATAATCATTCATTTAAATCAGATAGATTTTTCTTACCTTATGAAATTATAGGATTTCAATAAAAAATATAAATAACTAGAAAAAGAAACATATATAAATAAAATAAATAAATAAAACCCTAGATAATAGAAATTAATTTCTCTAATGATAAATTTTATACTGCCTGAAATAATAATCATAACATCGATCCCTTATGGAATGAAATAATGAATTATTCGTAAAAAATGTACCAAACACCCATGATAGTTTATCTGATGGGACGCAAAAATGAATCGTGGAGACATAAGGAACCTAAAACATCACACGTTAAATCCAATAAATTCATCATATTTATGAAATTTAATAAAAAGAATACATAATCATCATTAAATACATATCAGAAAACTATCAAATGAAATATCAATATTTTACCATATTTATAAATTAAAAAACATGATCATAATCAACTATACAATGATGGTAGATGGTATCATTAGTGAATATACACAATAATTCTAAAGAATAAATTAAGGATGACGTCATACATGAAAATATCATTAATCAAATATTTCATCTCTTATATAGTAACTCGATAAATATTTATTCTAATTTTAATAATATGTTAAATTAAAAATATATAATATTTAGAATATTTAGTTCTTTTAAAATAAACTTGGAAAATTATAAAGGAGGCATCAATGAAATGAAAAATCATGACGATATGAAAATATGTACATACTGTATAAATTAATAAAGACATTTTTTTTCACGAAATTTTAATGAGTCAAAATTGATTTATATAGATGTTTCTTTAAGATAATAATTTAATAATTTATAATGAATGTCAAAAATAGAACAAAATTACCATTAACATTATTCTAGATATAGATAAGAACACTCTGAGAACATTTAATAAACAATGACATGGGGGAGACTGATTTATGAAGAAAAATTATGAAACATATTTTTTAAACTTTTTGTTATTATCATTATTCTATTTTATCCATTTATTGCATTGAAAAACATTTTTACTCGGTTAAATTTTATTTAAGGTTTTTTATGACATTCATTTGATAATACCAAAACAATAATGTTAGGTTGACTATGGTTAAAAGGATTACTATTCCATATTCCACATAATATTGAATTTGATTTAATTATAATTTTTATGTAATAAAAATAGTTTCTGAATCATCCATGAATGGAATAAATTAAAAAGAATCATATAAGTTGGAGGAGGTGGTAGACTACAAGTACGCATGTGCAACATACTAAGATTTTATCATGTGGGAGTATAAAAAGGTAAATAATATATAATACTTCATCAATTATATTAATTTTATAAATTTGATATATATTCATCAGATACACAAAAATATCCATCCTTTGGAGCCATTGATGAAATATGATTCACATGACCTCATAAAATGGGTTGTCCAAATTTTCTCACATGCGATGTTTTTATTTCCATTTAGATAGAAATTGATGTGATTAGGTGTTTAAAAATAATAATAATTTTTTTTTCATATTTAGGATATTTGTTTTCTTATATCATCATTGTCATGATATAATTTTGAGAAGTTGATAATGAAATTAAATAAGAGAAATTAGTTAAGAGTTTTATGCCTTATTTTCAAATCCTTCATTTGATTACATCTTAATATTTCATAGGACCAAATTATGAAGGAAAATAATCAATATTATGAGTATAAAGAATATATAACGTTATTCTGGAAGATCATGGCTCTGAAAATTGGAAAATGGATTCTGGGGGTGAGGGATGAAGAAATTTTGTTTTTATGTTTCATTGGTGGAAACCTTTTAAATACATGAAAAATTAAAATATAACATGTGTATAACCAAAATAAAATAAAATATAATATATATTGATTAATTTATAAGTAGGATATTTCAAATATAAATTCTTCTAATAATATTTATACCATTTTAGGATTCATTGGAAACCAGATCATTTGATTTCACCCCTTTATTTAAATTTTTTGACCATAGCTCATCTAATATGTTTATCGATTTATTAGGGTAATGATAGTAAATTTAGAAATACCAAGTAATACATAAATGAATCATTGATAATATTATAGAACATTTCCCATGAATTTCAGTTCTTATATTAATTTTATTCTCTTATAATTACTTAGAAATAACTTTTAAATACTAAATACCATGACAAGTCAATATTGGGTCTATTTATAGAGTTGAAATTAGAGAAATCAAGATAATAATGGATTAAGAATACATACTAATTTAATATCAGTTATAATATATAATTATATAGTAAATTCATGGAGAATCATTATTGACACAAAAAATGTATCTTTTAATATTTTTATAATAATTTATTTTTCTCATACTTTTAGAAGCAATGTGTTGAAATTACATAAGAGTTCAAGGTAATAATACTATATCAAAATATTTAAAATAAATCAATATAACATGTTTAGAATAATATTCATAAATTTTATCTTCTATACTCATCAATACATCATATATATATATACAAATGTAGATAATGTAATAAGTAAAATAGAGTAACATTTTGAAATTAATCTTTACATAAAATAATATAAAGGTTATAGCCACTTGAATGATAATAAAATTTTCATTTTTTCTATTTTATGATGATTATAGATGAAATAAATCTATATAATGAGATTAGTGAAGTAGATTGAGATATCTAGATGCATTATCCCATAATTTAAAACTATTTTTTCTAATTTTACCCTTTACCACGAAGATAAACATTTACACTAATTACTATTAATTGATACTAAATATTATATTACAATTATTAAATAATCATAATATGGTAATTAAAAATATTTATTCAATTTAATATGAAATAATTTCCAGAAGTGGTAAAAATTACTCCTAATAAAAGCACATGAAGCATAAGGAAAATAGTTTTTCAGGAAAATAAATATTTGAAGCATAAAATCGATCCAATACAAAAATGAATTATAATTTTTATTTCCAGGTAATGAGGAGAATATATTTAATAAAATTTAAAAAATATGACTTTAAAAAATACAAAAAAAATACAATCATCAAATTTCATTGATTTACTGCAATTAATTGAGAATGTTTTCCAAATCATTATTTTTCAATAATAATCAAAAATCAATATTATAAAATAATCCAAAAAACTATCATAATAAAATCGTTACATGATGATTATTAAAATGATTCAATTTTTATAAACTAACTAAAATAAATTTGGAAGAAATGAATAATGATATCGGACTTGAATAAACAATAAAATCCAAACCTGATATAAATTTATTTTTTGAGTTATTAAATGAATTTTTACACAATACATATATAGTAACCCGCACTAGATGATTGTAATTTTTTTTAAATGATATCTAAATATCATTTAAAATATTTAGTTGTAGTGATTATAACTATTTATTTTATAAAAATATTTTGTGCATATATATTTTTTTACTGAAAAACTAAGGACCTTAATGTTTTATGAGTTTATATAAAATTGATTTTTTATTATCATGGAATTAATAAAAACTATTTCATAATAAATCCATTATATTTTTATAAATATATCATAATATTTTTATTCTTATTATTACATGCTAAAACAGTGGATATTTTGTATCATAAAAATTTAAATAATAATATTTTTATAGTATATAATGGTCTGATTAGGATCAGTATTTCATTAATACAAGAAATCAAATGAATAAATATCTAATGAATAATTATAAATTGAAATAGAATGGGGTTATAAATGACATGACCAAGTTATTCATTCAACCCTTACTGTCTATGATGGAATTATAATAATTAAAGGTCTTCCGGAGGATAAATAACAATCAAGATTGAGTTAGGTATGGTATCTATGTTGTTTCTTTACAATCGATGATAATGGATAGAATTTAGTATGGGATTACGTGTAGTAATAATGGATAAAAATTATGGCTGCATAATTAATCCATAAACATTCCTAGATATCATAATAATGGTGTATTGTTGAGCACTAATGGAAGGTGGAGGACTCATTTTTACCATTTTCTTATGTTTCTCTTATCTATTTCAGTATCAATAATGATGAGTATGAAAGTATTAATAGAAAAAATTATTATGTGGAATACCTAGTTATTTACAATGTTTATATAATTTATAGTGGTATCTAAATATTATTATGATTATAAAAATAAATTTAGGAAATAATTTTTGATTTATTATTTAATGATTAAATATTTTTATGAAATATTCATGTTGTTCAGTTATAATAAAACCATTTTCATTCTATATATTTTATTCTAACAATCATTTCTTTAATACTAGTTTTTAATTTCAATTTAAATAATGTTTTAAAATGATAAATCATTAATTAATACAATGAAATATCATAGTATATATGGGGTTTATTGTATTGTTATATTTGCGGTGATATAATATAAATGTATCACATTTCAAGAAAAGTTTTTTGATATTACACCACTCTCTAACATAAAATATGATGATACATGCAAATTTATATGATTTATATAAGAGGGTGATGAAAATTATTTTCTTACTAGGTCCTCAATTATTACATAGTTTCTTAATGGTATAGTTTTTCTAATTTAGGTTATGGGTTAGTAAATTTAATGAAAAGAATCATTGGATAAGGATATTATAAGTGTTTTCATGGTCCACAACTGTCATACCCTATGAAACAATTTATCTTAATTGAAAATAAAGGCACAAATGGATCACATCTACCACATAATTGAGTGTTTCGAGACTCGAAAAAAATAATAATGTCTTACAACATTTTAGTTAGAGGATTTATACATCGACTCTGGAAATAAATGGATGAGTAAATGAAATATTTGGAGCATGATTAAATGTTTTTTCAAGACATTTATTTCAAAACATCATATCCATAAACATTACTATATGAAACATTGAAATTTATTGAACATATGAATGTGTAAAAATATTTTACCCCCAATCCATGATTTAGAAATGGAAAAATGAATGCTCTACTTGAATAGGAATGATAAAAATGAAATTTCACACCTCAATAAATTTTTTTTTGTTTTTATTCCTTTACATAATTTCGTGTTTTCTTAAAATAAGAACCACCATTTCCTTTTTCTAAGTATTTTTTTATTGATATTTAGTTTTTAAAATAAAATTTTATTTTGGAATTTAAAAAGGGTTTCAAAATATATTGCAATTTTTACTTTCTAATGTGTTTTAATATGGTAATAAAATAGTTTTAAATGGTTTTATGATACAAATACATGATTTCGTGATTATGTAATAGTTTTTTGAAATTGGTGATGGCCTTTAGTGGTTATGTTATTATATAATGATGGGTAATTAGGTTAAAAACCAATAATAGTTGGTTGCATTATAAAACATGGATGGGTGGTAACATATTAAACAAGGTAGGTTTGATCTCTGATAAACCATGGATGGTTGGTTCCATGATAAACCTAGTACTGGTGGGTTTATAATACCCTTCAAAACCATGAGGACTAAGGAGATGGAATTTAACCATATTGATTATTCAATTTTTATGAGTGAAATGAATTATGATGTACTATGATATCTATATTATTTACATGTGATTGTTATGGATTTTCAACTATATCTTCATGAAAAAAGTGTTTATGATTTCATTTGAAATTTTTGTACTGTATTTTTCTCAATGAACAATGAGATAATGATAAACAATTCGTGGGTTTTAAAATTTTTCACAAGACCAATGATGTTATTATTTTCATGTCCTATAATAATATTTTTACACTCATACAATATTTTAAATTATTTTATAGGGTTTAGTATTGGGATATGGAATGGAAGCAGACACAATAAAAGTCGTGAATATTTTTCTTCAAAAGAAATCATCTTTTATTTAAAAAAATTATATTTTGAGAAATATGGATACATTTCGAAAGTGTAAACATTATATATATGTATAGTTTTTAATAGTTTATTTACTAACTACTTTTCTAAAACTATAAACCTGATAATATCCACAAATAAAAGAGAATAAATTCTTTAATTAAATATAATGACTATGAAATTATTGGGGATAAGACTTTATTGTTGGAATAAGAGGACATTTTAGATAGTGTTATAGTTTATGATAATGAAAA
Organism: Viscum album; assembly: GCA_963277665.1. Lineage (NCBI taxonomy): Eukaryota > Viridiplantae > Streptophyta > Magnoliopsida > Santalales > Viscaceae > Viscum > Viscum album. Next base: position 326,931,795 of record OY728127.1, read on the forward strand.
TAGAAAACCCTTAGAATATTTCACTTTAAAGTGATGATGAAATGATATTTAATTCAAATATTACCATGTTTATCAACTAAAACATGTCTCTTCAGAATGGTTTTCCCAATAGAAAAAATAGATGATATATTCAGTAGTTTCAGATATGATAATATCATTCCAAATATGTATACTTATCACATTGTAATTGGAATTGAGTAATTTTTTTAAGTGAAGGTTATGTTGACTCAATCTATATATAGTGCTGCTATTTATTCTTGAGAGAAGCCTGATCATACATGATGGAACATGTTTATAGTGGAGCATATCATGTGAAAAAATCACACAAATTTCAAACGATCATATTACCCATTGGTAAAAGAAGGATGGGTAAATATAATAGAAAATATATTTAAAGTAACTGGATATTTGGAATGAAAAAAAGGTAACCATTTCCACATATCATTTTGATGTTTAATATTATTGATGATGGTATATATTTAAGACCACTAATGGGATATATGATATTGATTCTATGGAATGAGATACATTTAATAATATTATTCTTGATAAATATTTCAATCAATTTGTTTTTATAATGATGGAAAAACTGTTTCTAGATATTTTTGAAAAAGAAGAATATTCTATGGTTGTATAATAAATAAATTTTACAGGGCTTGAATGGTGTGGACCTGATTTTTTCAAGATCGTCGAAAAAATTAATTGATTTTACCCATGGTTAAAAACTTAAATTAAGCAAATCTGATGATGAATTTAAATTTAAAATATATCAAAACATTTTTCTTTATGCTATGAATCTGGATATGGTGTATTTCGACACTTATGTGCCACTAGTTGAAAATAATAATAAAAAGTTGCGATGAATGTAAATGGTGAAACATCCATCAGATAAATGTACAGTTAAAAAAACTAGGTTCACATATTATGAAATGTTTGGTAAAAAGAATCCTAGATAATGTATTAAGAAGTTTGGTATGAGCTTTTAATGTGTTTTTTTTGGAAATTTTTATCGCGATAGAAAATAATGCTAAAATAAGAATAAAAAAAGACAATGGTGAGATGAATTAATTATAATGAGTTGGTGGCACTATGAAAATGTGTGTATAAATTTAGTACCTCATGGGGGATTTATTATGGAAGAAAGTATAATCATGTGGGGAAATATTTTCATATTGATATAGTTAATCTTGGTACATCAATTGAATTTGTGAAATGTATGTTATTTATTGAAATTATTCATATACCCTAATTGAGTTTCGATCATCATATTCTTTAATTTATTAGAAAAAATCATAAAAATTGGGAATACCACATCATGAATGTAAGATATACATTTTAGTTAAAAGTATTTTTGGCTGTATTATGGAAACCAAGATTTATTGAAATCTTTAAATTGTCATAATTGGGATGGTATTTCCTAAAAATCATTTTCAACGTCCCATAGATGAGTATAATATCATTCTAGAAATGTATTGTATTTCAGTTTTGTTATAATATAGATTGTAGAGATAAAAAATGTTATTTTCAATGATTTAATGCATTTTATAACCTGACAAAATGATGAAAAATTGATTATTGATGTAAGTAAACTTTACAAAGCCCTTATTATTGAAAAGAAAGAAACTGTTAGAATTAGTAATGTTTCAGTAGTGAATGAGTACATTGATGTATTTACTAAATATTTTCTTCGTGTTATTTCTGATTGGGAGTTTGAGTTTAATTTCAACATTGTTACAAAGTCTAGTAGTATTTCTAAACCCCATATCAAATCATTCATGTGGAACTTTTATAATTGAAAAATAAATTTAATGAGTTTAGAGATAAATGTTTCAATCTTCCTAGAACATCACCTTGAGATTCTATAGATTTTTTTAAAATGAATATAGTTCAATGAGAGTTTAATTAATCTTTAGATCTTTGAGTATCATCAATGTTAAGAAAAGGTGTCATTTTATATATTTTAATTTCTTTTTTTATCAGATCGGGGGTGCACAATATTTTTTAATGGTTGATGTAAGGTTGGCGTACAATTAATTGAATGTAAAGGAAGTGGATATTATGAAGAATTATTTTTAGACTAGTTATTGGAAATATTAGTTTACTATTATACACATTGGGTGGTCTTAAGGACCCACTATAATAAGGGAGTCCTAGAAGTGGGTTTTCCATGAATTTATGGATAATTTTTTTGTGGTGTTTATTGATAATATTTTGGTTTATTCTTAAAGAAAATAGGAACATGAAAGGGGTGTCCATTTTTTTCAAACCTCAATAAAATGAAAATATATGGACAATTTAGTAATTATGTATTTTTCTTACAAAATATATCATTACGTCGTCATATTATTTCTAAATATGGAATAATTATTGACCATTCTAAAACAAAAGTTGTTAAAGAATATAAAATACAAATAAATATAATCTATATTCATATTGTTCTTATAACTGAGAGTTACAACTAGTTTTTAGAAAAAATTTCTCTTTTTATAGAAAAATTAATATGTTTATTCGAAAAGGAGTAAAATTCCGGTATAAAAAATCTGATGGTTGTTTTCGGGAACTAAAAAGATGATTGGTGACTGATCATGTTTTTGACATGCATTCTAGAAATGATGAATTTTTCACCTAAATTCATGATCCATTATATGGAATTGGTTTTATAATAATTATGATTGATTAGGTAATTTCATACCCTTCAAATTAGTTGAAACCTCTTGAGATAATTTACCTCACAGATGATCTACAATTAGATACAATGGTGTTTTCATTCAAAATTTAGAGGCATAATTTGTATGTAGTAGAATATAAAATATATACCAATCATAAAATCATGAAATATATATTCCTTAAGAAAATATTTAACATTATTAAAAGATGATGACCGAAACTGATCAAGGACTACTACTGCACAATTAATTAACATCCAACAAAAGAAGACAAAATGAACGATGATTGGATTTGGAAAATTAATTCTATATTATCTCTTTTACGTTTGGATAATGAAAATGTGGTTATTATTTTGAGTAATTTTAGTGTAAAAAATGTAGATTTATAGATATACTTTGATTTAGATCAGGATATAGTGCATTTACTTTTTCTGAAATAATTAAGAAAGCATAAAAGGATGATTTGAACATGAAAGACATGGTAAAATTCATTAATAATTGGGAGATTATTGATTTTAATATTGATGATAACATTATTTTATGATATTTAAAAACATTATTTTTTCCTTTTGATTCCCATTTGAGAAAAGTTTTGTTGAGTGATGCTCATAGTTCTCTAGTTTCTATTTATGTTGGAATCACTAATATATGTACATAGGCCTTTGAGATTATTAATGGTGTTATTGTATGAATATTTATATTTCCTACTTTTACATTATGTGTTTGAATTGTCAGCATGTTAATCTAGAATGAAAAAACATAAGGGAATGCTTTTACCTTTTCTGGTGCTGATGTAAAAATGGAAAAATCTATCAATGAATTTCATCAAAGGATTACCAAATGCATTGTAAGGTTACAATGTGATTGGAGTTTTTCAGGATTGATTAATTAATTATTTGTATTTTCATCCTATTAAATATACTATGACTTTAGATAAACATTGGATACAGTAAGTAAAAGTGATAGTCAACATTCATGGTGTTCCTCTCTCCACTATATCATATTGTGATCAATGAATAATATCTATTTTTTGGAAAGGACACCAAGATTACTTGGGTACTAAATTAATATTCTATAAAAAAATTCATTCACAAAACAATGGTTAGACAATGAAGTTGATATATAACATGGAGTATATGATTTATTCTTATTCAATGGATTATATTAATATTTGGATTCAGCATCATTCAATGGTTGTATTCTCCTATAATAATAGTTTTCATTGCATTATGGATATAGAAAATTTTAAGGAATTATATGAATATCAGTGTCGAATGGAAATTTTTTTGGATGAAGTAGGAGAAATGAACTTGATGTTACTAATGTTGGAAGAGGATATAGATGATAGGGTGACATTGATTCTACATAATTTGAGGACAAATCACATCTAGCAGAAAATTTATGTCGAAAACTAGAGGTAGGATGATTATTTTAATTTAGGTGATCATGATTTTCATAAACTATATCCATGAAAAGGTATTATGAGTTTGGGTAAAAATATTATTTAAATAATGTGGTTCATTGGAACTGATGAATTACAAGAGACATTTGGATCAGTTTCCAACCAAAAGCATTTCCCCCCCAATGTTTATCCTTGGTACCAAATATATTTCATGGTCCCATGTTTTGGAAATATGCGTCGAATTCATCTCATGTTCTGAGCTGTGAAGTAGTTCAGTTGGTAGATAATATTTTATATGAAGAAAACTGAGTTTATATTTATAACGTAGAGAGAAATTGTGGTAGAATAAGGTGATTTACATGCGTATGGTTTTCTGGATAACAATATAGTTGAAGATAGAGAATGATAACTACATATGTTGTGAGGGAAAGATATCCCCACGTTTTTAATAATTGAACAAACTTATGAGGACACAATTTATTAAAAAGGGAAGAATTTAAAAATGTAGGTAATGATATAAAAATAAATTTCATGTTTATTAATATGAAGAATATTTTCATATTAATTATAAAATTATTAATTAATTTTTTTAAAATATATAAATAAATAAATTCAATAAATATGTTTAATATGGTTTTATTTAAAATGTAATTTCTAAATTATATAATATTAAATAGAAAAAATGAATTTAATTTTTTAATTAATCATATCAAATTTAACTTTGGGTCGGATTTTGGGATTTTTTCAAAAAAAATTAATTTTCAGTGAATAATAAAAATGACGATTTTTATAGAAAGTAATTTATTTCTAATAAATTAAGTAGTATAATTATACCATTATATTTTGAGTTAAAATATTTATTAATTAGTTTTATTTAATCCAATAAATTAATTTTTAATCAACATTATAATGGAATTTAGTATAAGATTATTTTTTGTGTTTAAAAACAGTTTTTTTCTGAAAATTATATTAAAGGCCCATTTTTTAAATTTAATTAATTAAGATAATCCAAAATGTGGAATTTTCAAATTTAAATATATAGGCTATATGAAAATAAATAGGAATTTTTTTAATTTAATAATTCTTATTAGTGTTAGAGTTAATATAAAATCTACTTTTTTTCAAAAGAACAAAATATTGAGGAACAAATTTTTCATCACGTCTATATCAATTATTTTAAATTATATATTTCTAGTAATGTGAATTCAATTTGATAAAATGGATTCCATATTTTTATTTATTATATATTATAATATTTATTTTGGTAATATTAATTTTTTTACCAAAACTAATTGGGAAATCAGGAATCATTATTACTTAAGATAAGATGAAAACTAGTTTAATGATGGTTAAAATAATATAATACATCTAAATATATCTAAAACAAGTCTAAAATCAATAAATTGTGATTATTTAGACCGTATGTTATCTAGGTATTTTTAATGGTCCATTTTAGAGCATTGTGGATTGTGAAAAACATGGATACACATTTTTCTTTTAAAAAATTACATGTGTGTCACACACATCACTTATAAAAGGATGCCCCCTCGCATCTTTAATTTATACATTAAATACCATTTATTCAGTCAATACCTTACCAAATTACACCCTAATTTCACTATCAATGATATAGAACAATTATTTTTATAAAAAACCCACCCTAATAAGGAAGTAGTTTCATATAAAAAGTGGTTGTTCGAGAAGAGGAAGATAAAGAACGATCTTAATGAATCAAATTTTCATTATGAGATTTCAACTCAATATTGTTATGTTGGGGAATATTTTTCAGTTATAAACATTTATTGTTTTATTATGTTTATATTAATATCCTTTTACATGTTATATCTTGAATTTTTTTACTCCTATGATATTTGAAAAAAGGTAATGTTATTCTTTCATGGGTATTCGGATTTAAATGATTCCAATATTGTAATAACCCAAAACAATATATAGACACTCGAACTGATTTAGAATTACCATTTTATCATCAATTGAGTTATTTTGAATTGGCTTTTGGGGACTGTTTATAATATTTGTGAAAAATAAATTTCATGAGATGGGGAAGACAGTGTGCCCCTATTCAGGAAACTGCGTGTGATAATTAATTAAGTACAAAAATTAATTCTAAAATTCCTCGAACCCTGCTAATTAACCCCAAATCGACCAAAATTCCACCCTAGGTCCCGATTCACGTGTTTTTTAGTTCTAGGGATGATGTTTAGGCCCTCCTAACCTTCTTTTTGTGATAATATAGGTTTAGATTGAATATTTCTTCTCTCATAGTAAGTGATTTCTTCTACCGGTCTTCCCTAGTTTTTCCTCCATCCATCACACTTTCTTTTAATGATGTAATCCACATATTAGATAGATACATATCTATCTGTTGAGTTATTGATCAATTATTTTAGATCTTAATGTAATATGTCTATAGCTTTATTTTCTTGATTCTTTAGTTTTTGGGTATTGAGATTCAGATATAAATCTATGTCGTTGTGCCGCTTAACTTTTGGGGATTTTCTATTGGGAGATTATTCTACAAAAAATTGAATTATGTGGTCTAATATTATATTCCCATAGTCATTATTATCATTAAGTGTATCAAATTTTATAATTTCTTGTGTTCCTTAGCAATTTGATTTACTAAATTTGGTTAACTAATGTGTCCAATTGATTTATTGGTTTATTTTTTGAATTGATGATTAAATGAAGATTTAATCATGATAATAAGGAGCATAACTTTTTGATAATTTAATAAGGAATTAATTATTATTTTTAGGTGCTTTCCATTTTGATAATTAATTGATTGATTAATTTTGATATTTGTGCATTGTGATTTAGGTAATGGCCAATAGATTCAATTGGATTACTCTTGAAATTGATGATTAATTGGGGTGTTAATCATGAAATTAAGGTGGTATCCATTTAAATAAATAATTGGTAAATTAATTATAAGAATTAAGGTATTCTCAATTAGATAAATCATGGGGGTATTAATTAGGATATTTATGTATTTATGTTTTAGATAACAACAATCTGATTAATAGGATAAATTGTTGAAATTTGTGACTAATTCTATATTTGATTATGAGAGTAAGGGGATGATAATATGATAATAAATTTGGGAATTAATTATGAGATTTAGAGTCTATCCAATTAGATAATTAATTGATGAATTAACTATGGGATTTGGGAGTTTTGGTTTAGATAATGGAATGTTGATTTATTTGGATTATTGTTCAAATTGATGATTAATTAGGGAGTTTATCAGATGAATACGGTTCTATATATTTATATAAAAAAAATTGTAAATTAATTTTGTGAATTAGGGGTTCTCAATTAGATAATTAATGGGAGGATTAATTAATATATTTATGGATTTGTGATTTAGATGATGACCAATTGATTAAATTGGAATATTGTTGAAATATATGAGTAATTAGAGGGTTGATTATGAGACTAAGGGGAGTCTCATTTAGATAGATAATTGGGAAATTTGTTATGAGGCTTAGGTTTTGACTATTAGGAAAATTAATAGGATGATTGGTTATGAGATTAAGGGATATGTGATTTATATAATTAGTCATAGGATTAATTGCAAGATACAGAGATAATTGGTTTATGTAATCAATTGATGAATTAATTATTTGATGTATAGATATATGAGTTGATATAAATAATGGTAGGTTAATTATGAGATATCTAGATATATGATTTGATAGGATTATTGATATATTAATTATTGAATCAGAAGATATATGAGTTGAGATAATTAATTTTGGAGTTAATCATGACATTTCATTGTATATGAATCGAGATTATTAATTGTAGGATTAATTATGTGATACATAGATTATTATTGGAATACTTAATTATTGAATTAATTATGGATAAGGAGACATGGATATTGATAATCTAATTCATGATTCAGTTAATGGATCTTACATGCTTAATTAATCGTGGAATTAAATAATGGTAATTCTGTGATAAAATGATCGTTGAATTAGTAATGAGATTGATATGATAAATTAATTTTATAATTAATTAATTATATTGATTAATTAATTAAGGTAATTAATTTTATTGTTTAATGGTTAAATTAAACAATGGGATTAATAGGAGAAATTAATTAATTATGGAATTAATTAATGGGATTGATGTGACCAATTTATTGGGGATTTTATTGAAGGGATTAGTGCGATTTGTTAAATTATGGATTAATTAATGTATTTTTTGTGATTACACAATAGAGTAATTAACTATAGTTAATCTTTTTAATAAATATATTGTTGAATTAACCGGTGTTATTTATGTGATTGGGTAATTTAGGAATAAAATAATGATATTAAAGTGGTTAGTAAAATTTTAAATTAACACGATTAAATGAAATGTTCAGTAAATTTTTTAATTGACTAATAGAATTGATGTGATTTTTTAATTTTTTAATTAATTCAAGTATTTTATGTGATTAATTAATTAACAAATTAATTAATATTGTTGATGATATTAGTCCTTTGTCGAAGAAGATAGAGTTATTGATGTGATTATTTAATTGATGAATTAACTAGAGTTATTGATGTGGGTAGTTAATTGTTGAATTAACTAGTGTAGTTGATGTGATTAGATAATTATTGAATTTAGTATGGAAATTGAAGTGATTAACAAATTTTTGAATTGATTAATGTTACTTCTGGGATTTTTTAATTGTTGAGTTAACTAATGTAAATGTCATGTTTAACTAATTTATGAATTAGTAAAGTCATTGGTGTTGATAAATAATTGTTGAGTAAATTTTGTGTTATTGAATTGTAGAATTTTTATTCAGTTGTGTGATTTAATGAATGGTAACATTTTCATTTATTTTTGTGAAATAAATAATGGTAACACTGCCGTTCAATAGTGTAATTTAATTAATGGTAATACGATCATTCATTAGAGTGAAATAAATAATGGAAACATGGTCAATTAATTGTGTGATTTAATGAATGGTAAATGGGTTATTCATTGTTGAAATAAGAATGGTAATGTGGGAATTCAGACATGTGGTATCCCTTGGGTATAGTTCAAATTCTAGAATGGGGCGATGTAGGTATTTAGGCAATGATGTCTATGGGAACTCGGGGATTCATGTGATTAATTATAGAATATTTAATAATGTGATGAACTATTTATTTACGCATTATACTCATTCTTTTCAAAATTATATACACTATTTTTTACTGAATTATATTAAAAACTATTGGTGGTGGCCTAATGGTTTGTAATCACACCCTACCAAAGCTACCTGATTGGTACCAGAATAAACTTTATTATTTCATTTCAGTTCAACATTCAATGTCCCTATGTTAGATGGTTGATTTTGGGTGGAACATGAATGAGGGAACAAGATGTGGTATGGTACCCTCTAGGTTGTTGCCTGTGTATTTACTTTTGTGTGTCATATTGACACTTGGAACATACATTATCATGACATATATATCATTTAGTTTAAACATTATACTTCATGATTTGGATATCAACAGATATTTCTATTGTTTATTATTTTTTGTTTCTATTATCATTTATTTATTTATTATGGAGTATTAAGCTGATAAAAAAAGTGGGCATAGTCTACCCATGAATGACTTACCATACCCTTGCTACTACTCAAATGCATTTAGCATGTGGTGAGGCATGCTTGAGGTCACTTGATCGACCGGTTCGGGTCATTAATGTGTGTTACATAGGTTGGGATGTTATAAATTTTTATCAGATGTAGTTTTCTTTTCTTCTTTTGTTGTCTTACTATTTGGGAAATGTAGGGATGAAACATGGAAGAGTCAAGGATTGGTTATGTACTAGTGCATGAGATTAGCAACCCCATGTATGTGGGAGAAGCCAAGTACCTCAGGTTGATCTTTTATTATCAATGTTTTCTATTAAATTTGAATATTATTTCACCTCAAGTCACACACTTGTTTTATGATGTGGTTGTTGTTTCTGAAACGCATTTAGATTGACTTGTAGACCTGAATGGCTTGATTTTTTAGTCTGCATGTATCATTTTAGGTACTCAAGATTATTTTGTAAAGGCGCATCATTTTATATATGTAGGGGCAATTAGTTATGAGTAAGTTGCTAAACAAGAAACATTTTTTCCTTGTGATATTTAAAAGAAAATAGTTCCTAATATGAAATTGAGAAAGATTTTAAAATGATGAAATATGAGGATAAATAGTAGTCTAAATGAGAAACATGAATGGTGAGGATATTTTTACCCTTGTAATCCAAGACCTAAGTGTAGGATGGTCAAGGGTAGTGATACTATCTCAATTCTTACTCTGTGGTGGGAAAAATAGTGAATAACTTGATATGGTTTTTTGTAAATCCCACTTTATAATTGAGTTAATGATGTAAACTAATAAATTTTTTTGTTTTATTGACCCTTGAAGTGGGTTGTTTGATTTGGGGAAATAGCCTAGTACGAGAAGACAATTGGGAGTTGTGTGAGGGAACATCTGGGTTTTGTTTTTTTGGTGACTTGTTGGAAGGCAGGGAAGTCCAAGACTTTAGACATGTTAAGGTGTTTCTCTGAAATGGGATGTAACATTGGTAATGGAGGATTGGGGGTGGTATTAATTTTCAAATTCGTAGTGTAATTTTAATTAGTAATGATCATGTCACCTTCTTTGACATCGTCTGGGGTATACTGAGAAAGATATATCTTTACACCTAGATATATAGTTGGGTGTTATGGGATATGGACCCCCTTGGAAGAGTTTTTTATGATTCAATATGTGTCTGGAGAAGGACTTTGCAAGTTATTCTATCATCAATTTACAGATGTGGTTCTTATGAGTGACCAGTGGTTGATTAATATTGTGTTTTATTGGCTATGGTGATTGAGATGCCTAAAAAGCAGTGTTAAAGAAGCTCCAAAGGTGGGGAGCGATGTTTCAAAAGTAGGTGCCTGAATAGATACCATGGGTTGGAAGTGGTGGCATCATAATAACAATGAGGGACTTGTTAAGAGAATGTTTAAATTCTACAGGGAAGTGACAAGTGGGCCATAGATGTGATGGATGTATGTTATTCCTACGTGTTATTTGATTTCAAGACTGATTGAAAATTGGGTGGTGTTTTTTATTTGTAGGGAACATTAAGTTTGGAATCTTTCCCGGCATGTTGGTGATGATGATCTTGAGACCTATTTGTCCTTGAGGAGAATATTATATATGTGTTGGATCACAATGATAAGGAGTTGCAGGAAAATCTTCTGTTGTTAGTCCTTGTATTGTTAAAAATGGATGTGTATAGAAATAATCTTCAGAGAGATAAATGGTAATTTGGGATCAATGGTCCTATATTTTTTAATTATAATCTTAGGGAAGCATGGTAGTGCTGCTTGAGGATGATCTGTTATAAGGTTGGAAGATTAAAAGAATTTAAAAATTTATAGAGACATATCTAAATTGTTTAGAGGTAATCTTTTAACTTATGTGTAGTACTATTCAATGTGGTTTTTTTTATAGAGTGTTTGGGAGAGGATTGAAAAATAAATGGGAGGAGAAGGGGCAGACAGTGCGCCCCTGTGTAAGAAACTATGCACGAGAAGTAATTATGTACGAAAATTGATTCTAAAATTTCACAAACCCCACTAATTAACCCCAAATGTGCACAATTTAGTCCATAGGTCCCCATTTATGATTTTTTAGCTCTAAAGACTAATTTTAGGCCCCCTAAACCTCTGATCCTTTTGAATCAATGCCCATATTGAATATCACTTCTCTCTTGATAAGTGATTTCTTTTCAAGTTCATCCCTCATTCCTCATCCATCCATTAAACATTATTTTATTTATGTAATCTGATGTATTATATTTTTAGATGTCTATTTTGTGATATAATGATCTATGATTGTATATCTATTCATAATATTGCAAGATTTTTATTTCCTTGAATCGTTATTTTTAGGGTTTTGAGATACCAAAGTAAATCTACATCATTGAGTCGCTCAAATTTTTGGGCTTTCCATTTGGTGATTATTCTTTGAAAAATTGAGGCATGTGTATAATATTCCTTTCCCATAGTTGTGATTTTTATTTAGTGTATGAAATTGTATATTTTCTATCATTTTTTAGAAATTTTATTTCCTAAATTGGGTTTATTAATATGAACAATTGATTAATTGGTATATTGTTAAAATTGATGATTAATTCGCTATTTAATCATGAGACTTGGGAGCTTCTATTTTTGATAATTAAGTCGGGAATTAATTATTTGTATTAGGGGATATCCAATAGAATAATTAATTGATTAATTAACTATGAGACTTGGGAATTGTGATTTATATAATGGCCAATTGATTTAATTGAATTATTATTGAAATTGATGATTAATTGGGGAATTAATCCTGGGATTAAGGTACAATACATTTACATATTTAATTGGGTAATTAATTATGTGAATTAGGGGATGTTCAATTTGATCATTAAGGGGTGGAATAATTATGAGATTTATGGTTTTTTTATTTAGGTAACGAACAATTGATTAATTGGATAAATTGTTGAAATTTATAACTAATTGGGGAGTTGATTATGAGTCTAAGGGGGTTCTAATATGAATAATTAATTTGGGAATTAATTATGTGGTTTAGGGGATTTCTAATTAGATAATTAAATGATGAATTAATTGTGATATTTAGTACTTTATATTTTGATAATTGAAATTTTATTTTATTGGATTATTGTGGAAATGCATGAAGAATTGGGGATTTAATCATGAGATTAAAGTTCTATCCATTTTCATAATTATATGGGGAAATAATTATGATAATTTGGGGTTTCACAATTAGATAATTATTTGAATGATTAATTATTAGAATTAAGGATTTGTGATTTAGATAACAACCAATTGATTGAATTTGATTATTTGTGAAATATATAACTAATTGGATAGGTGATTGTGAGTGTAATGGGATTCCAATTTAGATTGTTAATTGTGGAATTAATTATGAGTTTTAGGTTCTTACCATTTAGATAATTAATGTGAGGATTAGTTATGAGATTAAAGGATATGTGATTTAGATAATTAATCTCGGGATTAACTGTGATATATTGAGATAATTTGTATAAGATAATCAATTGATGGATTCATTATTTGTTGTTTCGATATTTGAGTTGATAAAATTAATGGTAGGTTAATTAAGAGATATGTAGATATATGAGTTTATAGGATTAAAGACAGATTAATTATGATATTTTTAGATATATGAGTTTATATAATTAATGGATGAATAAATTATGACATGTCATGGTATATGAATTTATATTGGTAATTGTAGATTTAATTATGAGATACTTAAATTTTTATTTGAATTATTAATTATTAAATAAATTATGGACAATGAGATGTTGATATTGACTAATTAATTGATGAATTAATTAATGGAATTGACTAGATTAACTAATCAGTAAATTAATTTACAGTATTTCTCTAATAATCTAATTGTTTCATTTGAAATGATATTGAGAAGAATAATTAATTATATAATTAATTAATGCGATTCAAGGGATTAAATAATTGATTAATTAATAAAGGTAATAATATTTTTATTTGATGGTCAGATTAAATTATGGGATTGATGGGAGTTATTCATTAATTTTGGAACTAATTAGTTGGATTGACGTGGGAAATCAATTAGTGAATTAATATAAGAGACTGGCATGATTCATTAATTTTTGACTTTACTAATATATTTGATGTGATAGTTTAATAGAATTATTAACTGTAGTTATTGTTTTATTTAGTTAATTATTGAATTAAATAGATTTATTGATGTGATAAGTTTATTGATGAATTGACTAGAGTTATTGAAGTGGTTAGTAAATTTTTTAATTAATAAGATTTATTTTTGTATTTAGTTAATTGTGGAATTTACTAATAGGATTAATGTGATTAATTAATTGTTTAATTAATTGTTTTATTTTATTTGATTAATCAATCATTGAATAAATTAATATTATTTATGATATTAGTTAGTTAATGAATTGGATAATGTTATTGATGTGATTAATTAAACAATAAATTAACTAGAGTTATTGATATACCTAGCTAATTCATCAATTAACTAGAGTAGATGATCTGATTAGTTAATTATTTAATTAACTATGAAATTTAAAATGATTAATTAATAGTTGACTTGATTAATTTTATTGTTTTGATTATTTAATTGTTGAGTTAACTAATGTAATTGTTTTGTTTAACTAATTATTGAATTAGTGAAGTCAATTGTGTAAATAAGTAATTGTGGAATGAATTATGTGTTTTTTAATGGTAATGGTCATTCAAATTTTTGATTTAAGGAATGGTAACATGTTAATTAATTTCTGTGAAATATATAATGGTAACCTGATCATTCAGTAGTTTTATTTAATGAATTGTAACATGTCCATTCATTAGTGTTATATAAATAATGGTAACATGGTAATTAAATTGTGTGATTTAATTAATAGTAACATGTCATTCATTTTGTAAAAAATAATGGTAACATCGGAATTTAGACAAGTGGTATCCCTCAGGGATAATTCAAATTTCAGCATGGGACAGAGAAAGTATTGAGGCTCCAGTGTCTATAGGAATCCAAGGTTTCATGTGAATAAAAATATAATATTTAATTATTTAATGACCTATTTATTTATTCATTAGAAATATTGTTAATAAATTATATAAAATATTTTTGAATTTAATTATATGGGACACCATTGGTGGTGGCCTACTGATTTTTAAACACACCCAAATTTGGTTGCCTGATCGGTACGAGAAACGAATTTATTATTTTAGGTTGGGTCAAGGGAGATGTGCCTATGTTAGTTGTCTGATTTATGTGGTTCATGTATGAGGGAACCAGACATGGTTTAAGACCCACTTGAGTGTCATTGGTGAAATTACATTTGTGCGTCATTTAGACACATGGCACGTACATTAGTATGAAAATTTTATTTTTCATATTAAAAATTGTACTTCATGCTTTACATATCATGAGATATTAATATTGTTTATGATTTTATATTTATGAAATTGTTTGTTTATTTATTCAGGTTTATTAATATTACAAAATAAAAAAATAGGCTATAGTCTCTACATGAATGACTTACCAGACCCTCTCTACTAGTCAGAATCCCCTAGCATATGGGGAGGCATGCTTGTGGTCATGTGAATGAACGGTTTGGGGCACCGACATCAGGCACTCGGGCTAGGAAATTACAATTTTGTTAAGGTACTTTCATTTTGTTTAAAAATTATTATATTGAATATATCTTTAAAACTAATTTTATTATCAGTATCATTGGTCTTATAATGATATTATTAATGTAATTATATTTAGATAATAGTTTTAAAATGAACATTATTTTCTCTCATTCAATGATTTTAAAAAATTATATTTATAAATAATGTTTGAAATTATTTAAAAATGAAATAATAGATGCTATATTTTAATGGGTAAAGTGATAGCATATTTTCATACTTCCATAACCTTTATTTGATTTTATGATTACTCTTCAATATTTCAATTTTTCTTAAATGACAACCCCTTTTCCCTTTTTATGAGTATTTTTTTATTATTATTTTTAAATAAATGTGTATGTTGGTAATGAAAATGGTTTTTAAATGAAATTAATATTTTTTTATTCAAATTATATTTTTATTATAGAATGAAAAGTGTTATTAATGATTTTAATTATGAAAATTCTTGATTTTAGGATTTATGATTATGTTAAGGTTCTTAGGCCTTGTTTCTAATGTAATGTGGGTTTGTTAATAACCTAAATTGGGTTATTATATTATAAACTAATGATTTTTGGTTTCTTTATAATCCATGGAAATGTGGATATGTTATTCAAGAAGGAAATATGATTTCTTGAAAAACCAAGGACAATTGGTTCCATGATAAACTAATGATAGTTGGGTCCTAGATAGAATTCAAATTCATTAGGAAATCAAGATATCAAAGTGGACTATATTAGTTATTCTATTTGTAAGTGTGACATGAAGGATGATCTTTGAAGTTACCTACATGATTTATATGTGTTTTTATGGTATTTTTTTGACTTCATTGAGAAAATGGTGTGTTTCATTTCATTTGAAATTGATTTATTTAGTTTCTATATACAAACATTGAGATAAGGTTATAAATTACATGGGATTCATTTTTTTCAATTGTCTAATCCCATTATTCTTCTTTATGTCCCTTTTAGAGATTTTTAATCACATCACACATTTTAATATTTTTATTATAGGGTTTGTGGATGGATAAGGTAACCAAATATGTCATGTTTAATTCCATGAAGATTTTTTAAGGAATTAAATCATTTTTTACTTAAAAAACATATATTATGGGGGAAAATTGATACTAATCATAATTTTAATCATTGTATATAAATGGGTTTTTAATGTTTTATTTATGAAAAAATTGTTTAAACCAATAACATGAAAAGATCATCAAATTTGAAAGAATGGATTCATGAACTAATCTTAAAATTTATGTAATATTTATGGTCTTTTAATTATAGTAAGAAAACACATTCAATTCAATACTCTCCATTGATCTTTATATGTGTTAGGATGGGGAATTGAAAACTTGATTTTTCTTGATATGTGGAAAAGAGAATAATTGGCGTCATATTTTCTATTTTTTAATATTATTAAACTCTCTAATATTGTATTAAGAGTACTATTAGAATGTAATAGTCCTCATTTGAGAATAGGGACTAGGGGATATTCTAATTGATAGAGGTGTCGCATTGAGTTGTTATTCATGGTTTATTAAGAAAGGGTTATTGTCTTAGATTCTCTTTTATTTATACTATGGTTTGTTCATAAATTCTATTATTTGACTACAATCAACAATTACAAGAAACAATTGGCCTTCCATGTAATCTAATTAATTTCATAATATTAAAATATTTTATTCATTATTATAGGTTTTATAGGTCAACAACGTCTCAATGTCTGGGAATTGACCCTTCCCAATTAAGAAATTAAATGTTGAAATTAGTTGGTAAGACGGTCAGGGAACTTAACCAACATTATATAGGTCTAGGGAAATAAATTTATTTAAGGTAAGAGAAATAATTATGTGACACAGTCATTATGGTATAGAAAAAATGGAAGGGGGAAGGAATATTTACGTCTTGATTTTTAGGGATGAGTAGTGGATGACTGGTAATGAGGGATGTCCTTTGAATTATTGACATACTATTCTAGAATATTATACCATTTCAATTTGTTTATTTTATATAAGTGATTATAATAATTTAATCTCTATGATATTGGTATCATCCCCAGTACATAATTTATAAATATTATATTCATTTATTAGTATTAATTCCAGAATAGGTAGGAAGAAATGATGAAATAATATATATCTCTACTATCTTCTTATTCCATGATAATATTGACATCCCTAGTAATTTTCCACCCATGAAATAAACATATTCAATCATATTCCCAGTATGATCTGTTAAAAATAGTTCAAAAAATTTCAATTTTATTGTATAAGTTAATCCTTGTTCTCTTATGCTAATAATATTACACAATATTTTTTTTGAAATGGTGGATTACTAGGTGAATAACTATGGGTGGGATAATGTGTAGAAGATTAAATTTGGTTGGAACATTGGAAAAAGATATAAACACCACATCAAATGTGATGGTTCATAAAAAATATTTTCCCCATGGATTATTCTCAGTCAATTACAATCCATGATGATGAGTTTTTAATAAAACAAAATTTCGGGAAAACAAAAACCTAGATTCTATAATATAAAATATAAAAAACTATTTTATGAGAATATAGTGTTTAACGGGAAGAGATATAGTCAATTTATATTATATATAATTGAACATATTCATTGGGTTCTCTAGAAATAATCCCTCTTAAGGAAATCGGGTTTCTAATTCATATAATGGAAAAATATAAAATTAATTAGGTGAATCTCCTGAACTATCACTTGTTTCCATGAATCAATAAAATGTCTAAATAATTAATTATGTCAAAATGGTATTTTATTTGGGTAATGAGATAAATTTATAACTACCATGGTGTGAATTTTATTAGATTTCATAAATATTTTCTCAAAATATTATTGATAACAATGACAAAATAATACATTTTTCATTTCTAGTGGTTCTAAAGTTTTCATTATTCATACGAACATGATTATATAACCCTAAATAGACCATCTAATTTTATTTTTCTTTGATTATATATTATTATATTTTAAAACCTATTAATATTATGAATGGTTTTTTAGATGCCTTTTATAATTTCTATGTGGCATATGCTTAAAAAACATTCTTTTAATTTAGTTCTTCCAGAAAGAAGATAAATTTTTCAGCTATGATGTGTCCCATCCTATGATTCCTCATGATCGTGAATATTTTGAATTATTCATTTTAATAGGAGTTCTAAAAAATATCTTCATGTTCTATAGTTTAATTATTTTGTATGGATATTATAGT
The DNA here is from genome assembly GCA_963277665.1 of Viscum album. Lineage (NCBI taxonomy): Eukaryota > Viridiplantae > Streptophyta > Magnoliopsida > Santalales > Viscaceae > Viscum > Viscum album. Next base: position 326,950,360 of record OY728127.1, read on the forward strand.
TGTTTCACTAAAATCTTATACAATATTTATTTCTTAATTACCATGGTAGAAAAGAGTGTAGTTATGATTATTTTTCATGAGTGATTTTTTTTGATATTTAGTTTCCTATAAAAAGACTTAAAACTATGAATATCTTTAAATTACCATTTTTGGTAATATAATTGAGTTATAATTTTATGTCTCCACCATGGGACATTAGTATGTGTTGATTTTTGGATCATAATGTGGAATAATAAATTTAATTTCTATTAGGAAACCAAGAATTGATTTTCCAACCCAAGAGATGGGGAAAACATTAGTAGATAATTCCTTATAATGTTAGAGGGATTATCAATTTGGTGATAATATCAAGGTTTAATTTAGATATAAGATCAATATATATATATATATCAATATATATATCTTAATATGAGGCATTAATGATGGTTAGACACCTATTGTACATTGATTATGAGCATAACTATTCTCTTGGAATTGAGAATGTTGTTCTTGATTCCCTAGGTAGAAAATTGAAAAGGAATATGGTGTAGAAATGTGACGATGAATGGAGGATTATGTCTACAATAACTAACCTTCATATAGATGACTCGGAAGATCAAAATGTGATTTATCAATAGTGTATCGATATCAAATATATAATTATTAAAAGAATTTTGGAACCAATGGTCTATGAAAATCATAGGATCATCATTCATGAGTCCTTAATGTTGGGGAAAACTAGGAGAGATGGACCTATGAATCAAATTTTCTTCCCTTTGAAAAAATTGGAATTTTTTAACTAAAATATAAGAAATTGTAATGATGGAGTATTAAGATTCACATTATGGTATATAACCATATAATTCTAAGATGTAAATATATATTATTATTTTTATTTATACATTCTTTCATAAAAAAGGTTCAATTATTTACCAATTAGTATGTAAAGTTCTAGTATTATATATAGGATAATTTTTTTAACCACTTATTTTACCATATATTTGTTGGAGAAAATAACCATGGATTTCATTGTGACCTTATCGAGTACACAAAAAATCAGGGATTTATTATAGGTGAGTATATATTACTTAACTAAGACATCTTAATTTTATGTCAATCCCATAATAAAACTATATTGATAATTTTGATATGTTTTTTTGAGTATAATGAGAGTCTCATGTGTAAATATCCATGATAGGTCACCATCAGATAAAATATCTATGTAAAATTACAATTTTTATTTCGGATGACAAGTTTCGTGATTTGATAAGGATTTTTATAGATGTTTTGAATGTCACAACTCCACCATTGGGTATCCCGATAACAATAGGTATCATGAGTGTAATTCAATTAAACCATTTAAGGCACCCTATAAATTCCATGTTGTTATTCCTTATGAAAAAACAAGGTCAACATGTCTTCATTAATTTGTAATAATGTCTTTTAATAGATTATATAACATTAAAAATATATCTAAAAGAGGGTTTATATGGAAAATATCATTAAGAACAACATTCTAATGTAACATTATATACTATATTTTTTTTTTGTTAAAAATCATGTGTTTCTCTAAGTCTCCCCACAATTATGTCAAAGACATATGCTGATGAATTTAAACTGTGATCATTACATACCTAGACCATTCATGATCAAAAATAATTTTTTATATTTGGATTATAGATTCTCAACTCTACATCAAATGAGTGAAATATAACCCAATTTCCACTATTCAATTATATAATATATACGATTGGTGAAATTTATGTGTTTTGATCTGATAACATGGTAATATTGTAGGATGAACCTTTTATATAGGATTAATTTTCTATGATTGATCAAAGTGAGAATTCATTATATAGAAAACATAATTATTAGGTACATGTGTTGTGGAATAAAATGTAATATATATATATATATATGAAATGAAAATGTGAATCTAAATAGAAAGCACACTGTCCTCATCAATTTTCATTAGAATCTTGTTTGTGATTATCATGTATGAGAATCTAATGGTTTGAATATTTGAATGACCAATACAGTTTACTTTAGTTTTTATCTATTTAAATATGTTAAAAATATTATTGGTTGTATTTATAATAAGTGAGGCAGTAGAAATTTTTTTTGGAATAAAGGAGGAAAATTGGAGGACCCATTAGACATGGGGAGCATTGGGTAATTGGGAGTCTTATACCTTGGACAAGGTGGGTTTACTAGAGGCGCAATGGTACTATTTTTAAACAACATGTATATAATGGCCCAGACCTCTCCAGTCCATTACTTTGTGAAAATGCAGTGTTAGAGGTGTTCTGGGAGGTTATGGTGACGTGGGGTGCGTTTGGGGGGACATTTACGGGAAAATAAAGGGAAATAGCATTCGCATGGGCGACACACAGTTTGTCTAAATCGTGCGGCCAAACCGTTCAAGGTTGGTGTTGGAGGCAGTGGCTAACACACGGTTAGTGCACGATTTGTCTAACCATGCGAGGAGTGTTGACGGGGCAGTAATGACCACACGGTTAGTGCACGGTTTGTCTAACCGTGTGAGCAAACCCTGTGGGCACTTAAATCTAGATCCCAAAATTGTGGATCTCAACCGTTTTGCCTCTAACTTTCTCATTTGAGCCCCTAAGTGGCCATAACTCTGGATTACCCTTCCTCAAAAGTAGGAGAACCTCTACCAAGAATTTTTGAGGCAATCTAAAGGCTTCTCTTGGCCAATCTAAGCCAGTTTCTTGAGGTATGTGATCATTCTTGTTTGGTTTCATAGATCTACTTAGATATACTCCTCCTCTTCTCTCAGTTTCTTAGATCTACACCCGTTATTGGTAGATCTAATTGTTTGGATGGAAAATATGATGAGCTTTGGTCTTGATCTTTCTTGGAGGAGAGATCTAAGGCGGGGTCTTGGAGAATCGACCAGGGTTTCTTGAGCGTTCTTCGACCGTTGTGGTTTTCGTCAAAAACCTTGAGGTAGGGGATTCGTTGCTTCTCTTTCTTTTACATGTAACCATATTGTTAGCATGTTTAATCCCACTGGATGACAATGGAATTGACATAATATGTAACACCCTGATATTTTATGAAAAATATTCTTTTAATTACATTAATGTCTTGTGTTGTATGCTACACCAAGATTACCTTGCGTTATACGCAACACCGTATTAGCTTGCAGTATACGCAACGCAATTCTTGGATCGTGTTATACACAATTTCAAGTTAATTTGATAGAAGTTATTCTACGCAACATTGAGTGTATATATATATATTAATTGTATAAATGAAAAATGGTTGGATTATGTTATAATGAAACAAAAAAAGGAGTCTTGCACTATATGAAACCCTGACTTGGCTTGCATTACACGCAATAGCGACCTTCCTCGATATCGTGTGTTGTACACAATACTGAGTTTTACTAAACAACGATATATTATTATAATATTATTATGAACTAGCCTTTATGAATAGTATTAACTAAAATTTGAATTTTATAACATTATTATTCATCTTACACATTTTCTAGAACATGGTATAAGAAAAAAATAAATTTTTCAGGTAAAATAAGTATTTTTAAAAAAATGGAGTTTTGTGCCTTTTGATGGCGCACCAACTTTAAATCTAGTTTTTGACATGTTTATAAGTTCAATTTTACAAAATAAAATTCTTCTTTGGAATCAAGGAATAATAATTTACTTTAGATAAATTTTTCATAGTATTATGGTAACTTTCATATTTTGATGAATAGTAAAAACACGGTATTTGTTTTGACGACGACAATTAATTTTTAAATAAATTAATGAAACTGATGTGTTTTGAATTTGGTAAAATAGACATCATTTTTGAATTCATAATATCAAATATAGATTAGTCCTAATTTTTGGTATTTTTCTGGAAACTTTCATTTTTTGATGAATAGTGAAACCACTTAGTGGTGGTTAAAAAAACTGAATTTTTCATAAAACATAATTTTACCGCTTCTGTGAGTGGAATTTCAAAAATCCGAGAGACACGGTTTATTTCAGTATGTAAAATTTGGTTCAATGAGATGAAAATAATTTTTGGTGAATAGTAACTTTTTACTTTTATTTACCACAGTTAAAAGTAAATAGGGCAATTAAGGGTAAAAATGATATTATTATTACCCTAACACATGTCCTAATTCTATTGGATATGTGTAATTCGACAAAAAACAACCTTAGGAATAAAATATGACCATTTATGCCCACTTGGATTATATTAGGACATTTATTATTAATTTATTTAAAGAAGGGTTAAAATAGTTAAAATCAAAGTTTAGTAAGTAAATAATTTTTAAATATACTGTTATACATAAGATAAATTAGACTATAAATATTAATTAGAAAGATAAAAAGATTTCCTACATAATGGTATTTTATTTGTCATTTTTAGACATTAAATAATTTAATTTATTTATGACACAAAGATGATGAAATAATTATCGTATTAATGAAATATTGACATAATTGATGTTATAAATATGAAAATAAATGTAATTTGAGACTTTTTATGAATTACAATAATTTTATAGGTTAATAGGACATGTTAGTATTGATTTAATTAAATTTTTTCGAACTAATCATTCTGTTATGAGTTTCAAAAAAATCAATTACTAAATAGTGTCAAAATTGACATAAAATATTTTTTAAAACAAATATTATATTATTGATTTTTATTTTATTCCTAAAAATATATTTTTCAGACAAGATATTTATATAATGATATTTGAATCATTAATGGACCACTTGGGGGTATCTTGGATGTATATGGTGATTTTATTAACTATATAATATAAAAATACAAAGTGACATGGTAAATGTCAATCTAATTAACTAAGAGTTAAAACTAAACGATAAGGTTAATATAATGACATAACTTGTCTAAATTCTATTGGATGAGAGGATTTCGACCCATCCCCACCTTAGTTTTAAAATATATCAATTTTGAGCTATTAAAAACCGAATTTGACTTTATAATAAAATAATAGTTTTAGTTATTCCAAAGGTGCCCCTCTCCTCCCTTATAAAAGGGCACCTCCTCCCTCTCTCCCTCACACCACTTTGAGCATTCAAGATCGGCCAAACCCTGCCAAGTTCTCCTATAAACTTCCCTAGAGACATCCTAGAGGTCCTTGTCTTCTTCAAAGACCAATTTTATTGCCCTAAAAGGAAGTCTCAAAAAGTGCTTCAAAGAAGAGGTAATGTCCGTTACCGATTCTTTCATCTTTATTTTGTCTTCCACTTCTTCTTCTGTAGTTGTTTCATTATGAAGTAATAAAATCAGTATCACTAATATACTGATATGGTATTATAAGTATGAAACAACCCTATTTCACCATTTATCCATCCTACGGAAAATGAAATCACCGCGCGTGCGTACGTACGGAATACCGTCTCCATGCCGTGGTGTAACCTATTTTCCACCAACACCTTCCTCGGATGGGTATAATGGTGTAAAGAATGAATATATATGATTATTATAAAGTTATATTCATTCTGAAATAGTATACATACACTCCAATACAATTCCACGATCATGGGAACGATGTCATCGCTCGTGCGTACGTACGGAATACCGTCTCCACGATGTGATGCGATTCGTTCTACATGATATTCATTAAATAATGATTATATAAATGAATTGAATGAATTTAATGAATTAATATGATATATATTACACTAATACCATTCTGGAAATGAGGTATCAATAATGTAAATAGAATAATAAGAATTTATTTGACAAAACACGCATAAAAACAAAAAGTAATAAACACCCGAATAACAAGTAGAAATGAAATATTACTAATAAGAAGCTAATAATATGACCATATATGATATCATAACACTAATTATGATTCTGGAATAAGTCAATAACATTATTTAAATCATTATACAGGAGTTTCGTACAATTACGAAGCAAATCGGATCTAAGGTAAGGGAAATATCACAATCTCATTTTTTTCCGAGATTGTTTGTACATTGGAATTTACTGGGATGTATTTTATCATCCACATCCATGTTTCATAAATATGTAATATTATTTCCATCCACCTAAAATTTTCTAAATCTAATTTTACCCTTTGGTGAGTTTTAGTAAAATATATGAAAGGAATCTTTTGTCGTTTTTCATACGAGGCACTTTTTGACTTTTTCGACAAAAGTATGAAGAATGATTTTTTTAACTTATACGGCATGAATGGATTTTTAAAACATTATTTCCAAGAAGCTTCCTTTACAATTTTTCAAGATTATTTTTAATCAACTTCTTTTATTTTATAATTTTCTAACATGTTAAGAAAGGAAAAGAGTTTTTGAAGTAGAAAGGATATTTTCCTCAAGAATGGAGTTCAAGTGTTTTATCAAAATTATTTTCCATCTATGATAATAAAGGGTTCTGTTTCTATCCTTATTATTACTTTGATTTGACTATGTTGTGATGGAATTATTTTTAGGAATTCCTTTATCTTATATGAATTGTTTTATGATGTCACAATGTTTAAGATTCCAATTTTTATTTCATGGGTTATGCTATGATGTATGGGTTATGATTTTGTGGAACACATAAGAATGGTATCATTATGAGATGGGTGAGACCTATATCTCCCTCCAATGCATTGGGTAAAGATTTTATATCTCATGAGATAGACATGGATGGAACGGTAAGTTAATCTGGTTCAGTGTTACAGGACTGAAACGAGGAGTGATCTCGATTCAGAATGGGACTTTGTCCACTAAGATGGTCTTGGCAGCAATGCCTTGGCTGCTATGGAAATCATCACATGTGCTTAATGGATGCCACAATTACATGTTTTATTCCCATGCTATATAATCATTCTTAATGTTTCTTTATGATCTATTCCATACGTACATCCATTTATTATGTCATTGATCAAGCTTTTGATGTTTAAACATTATGTTCATGTTTTTAAGTTCAAATGTATATGGTATGTTTTATTTTATCCATGATTACCCTTACTGAGCATTTGAGCTCACCCTATTTTTGTTTTCTTTTCCCCAGGATATAAAGAAAGGTTTTAGGTAAGAAAAAAAGGGGAAGATCTTTATGGGTGATGTTGAAGATCTTTCACCACGATTAGAAGATTACTTTCCAAGTTTCCAAAGACACTAAACTATTACAGTCTTTGTGTGTCTGTTTTTGTTATGTATTAAGTATTCCGCTAAATTAATGTAATTTCCATGTACGTCAAGATTTGGGTCTCTACAGTTGGTATTAGAGGGAAGGTTTAGTCAACCTTTGGAAACTAGGACGCAAAAACTTTAGTGAGAGTCCTAGAGATATTTCTAAGGTATGTCTAGGGATGTCCCTAAAGATAAGTATACGTATAGGATATAGTCATAGAACTACGATAACGATAATAGAATTTAACCTAAGATGTTAGATATTGACGGTACTCCCCCTTTACTATGTTTTTCTCCCTAGTATGATTTTTCTCTCTCACACTATTCTTTTTGGGTTTTAGAAAATGGCTGGAAACAAAATGATTCATGATAATGGAGGATATGATGGACAATGGAATGATATTCTTCATGAGAAACCAAATGAAATGGGATTTTCAAGTCCAAACATCATTATTATGCCGAATCATCAATCTCATAATATGGTCAATAAACTCAAATTTGGTATGTTTCCTGACTCGGCTAAAAAGAGAAAGATGGAGTTTCATGATTATCATAGAGTAATGAAAGTTCAATTTCCCCTATGTAAATCATGTGGGAAGAGGCATCAAGGAGAATGTTTCGAAGGAACTGGAAGATGCTTTGGGTGTGGAAAAGAAGGAAACAAAGCCAGTAAGTGCAAATGAAATGGTTCAGTTAACACCATGGATGAGGATAATGGTATTTCTACGACATCAACAATGGTTAAATGTTTTAAATGTGGAATGTACGGAAATTATGCAAACCAATTCCCTAAGGGAAAGTCTAATGAAGAGAATCAGTATAGTCGTATGGGTAGTATTTATATTGATGATGACGAAGAGACTACAAATGATATGTGAGATGAAGGAATTTTTGAAGCTCGGTCAATGGTTTAAGAAGGTAGTGGAATGAATACATGTTTATCAAGTGTAATGTTGTATAACTAATCTCATGGTACTATGGAATAAAGAGAAATCTAAGGATTGTTACACTGTTGTCTTTCCTTATGTTTTGAAAGTATATGATGAATGGTACCAGTGACCATGAAATGTTATTCATATATTTTTAGAAAGTAGATGATATGCGCATAATGAAGGGATAAGGATAAAATTAAATGTTTGATAGTATTCATGAGCTCATGACAGATATAAGGAGAAGGTCACATCATGGTTTGAGTATATAGAATTTTTGGATTTTGGTATGTGGAAAGAGTTAACTTTTGACATCATTCATGTTTTCACTAAGGTTTAATGGGTATTCATTTTTCAAGAGAATACATGATTAAGGTATTCACATGATTGGAATTTGACCAACAAGATATATGATGGATAAATGATGGTATTCAGATGCTTGGTTGATGACATTTCAAGTAATCGTTTTCTTTATACTATGAGCTTGGACCGAAGTATTTTAGATAAACCTAAAGATTGGAATGGATTTTGTTGGACATAAGTTAGTATTGTTTAAGGATATAATTTTTTTTATATTATTGATCGGATGTTATAGTAATGTAGTTTTAGAAAAAGGACAACCTTCCGGATGGGCGACAGCTCATCGCGTTGGACAAGGCTATGGGAATCGAACCCACAACCAAAGTGCGGCTGGCCTTTATCGAGTACCAATGTTCTACAGGAAGTCCCTGTTTAGTAGAAACTAGTTTTATTATATTAAGCAGTATGATATATGAAGTATAAGTCCATTTTAGGAACCATATATGATTAATATCACTATAGATGGACTTATGTATTTTTGATAACTTTTATAACCTTTTGTTTGAGATAGATGGAATGACCCATCATTCTATCACATGAGTTTCTAACATTCCACGAATGACAAATTCAACTTCATTTCTTTAAGAGATGAAGTGGAAATTGCCCAAAGAATGAACAACGGTGAGACTGTACCAAAATCACGAAAGTATATCTTCTATTTCCAATTTCATCAACTTTAGGGAACTGATCTTGAAAACCCAAAATTTTTTCCTAGTGCCCTTATATCTGATGAATCAGATGGTACCTTAGATCATCAAAAATCTATGGCTTTGTGATTGATGGCTTTTTCATAGCCATGTTCTCTACCACTCTCCATCAGAACTTGATGGTTAGATTTTTCTTCCATATCCATATTTTCACCTATGTTCTCCTACGTGGAAACCCAGTGATGAGTTAATTTGGGTAACCGTTACATTTCATACTTTAGTTTTTAAAGCCAAGTTTTGATATTCCTTTTTACGATGTGGGTATCAATTAAACAATCTTTCGAGTAGTAAACCATTTATAACCCCGACGAATTTCGAGGGAGAAAATCATTTTAAGGGTGGTAGAATGTAACACCCCGAGATTTTATGAAAACTATTCGTTTAATTTCATTAATGTCTTGTGTTGTATGCTACACCAAGATTACCTTGAGCTATACGAAACACTGTATTAGCTTGCAGTATACGCAACACAATTCTTGGATTGTGTTATACACAATTTCAAGTTCATTTGATAGAAGTTATTCTACGCAACATTGAGTATATATATATATATATATTAATTGTACAAATGAAAAATGGTTGGATTCTGTTATAATGAAACAAAAAAGGAGTCTTTCACTTTACGCAACCCTGACTTGGCTTGCATTACACGCAATCGTGACCTTCCTCGATATCGTGTGTTGTACGCAATACTGAGTTTTACTAAACAATGATATATTATTATAATATTATTATTAACTAGATATTATGAATATTATTAACTAAATTTTGAATTTTATAATATTATTATTCATCTTACACATTTTCTATAACATGGTATAAGAAAAAAATAAATTTTTCGGGTAAAATAAGTATTTTTCAACAAATGCAGTTTTGTCGCCTTTTGATGGTGCACCAACTTTAAATCTAGTTTTTGGCTTGTTTATAAGTTCAATTTGAAAAAATAAAATTCTTCTTTGGAATCAAGAAATAAAAATTTACTTTGGATAAATTTTTCATATTATTCTGGTAAATTTCATATTTTGATGAATTGTAAAAGCGGGCTATTTTTTTGACAACGAGAATTAATTTTTAAATAAATTAATGAAACTGATGTGTTTTGAATTTTGTAAAATAGACATCATTTTTGAATTCATAATAAAAAATAGAGCTTAGGCCTAATTTTTGGTATTTTTCTGGAAACTTTCATTTTTTGATGAATAGTGAAACCACTAAGTGGTAGATAAAAAACTGAATTTTTCATAAAACATAATTTTACCGCTTCTGTGAGTGGAATTTCAAAAATCTGAGAGACACGGTTGATGTCAGTAAGTAAAATGTGGTTCAATGAGATGAAAATAATTTTTGGTGAATAGTAACTTTTTACTTTTATTTACCACGGTTAAAAGTAAATAGGGTAATTAAGGGTAAATATGATATTATTATTACCCTAACACATGTCCTAATTCTATTGGATATGTGTAATTAGACCAAAAACAACCTTAGGAATAAAATATGACCATTTAGGTCCACTTGGATTAGATTAGGACATTTATTATTAATTTATTTAAAAAAGGGTTAAAATAGTTAAAATCAAAGTTTAATAAGTAAATAATTTTTAAATATAGGGTTATACATAAGATAAATTCGACAATAAAAATTCATTAGAAATATAAAATGATTTCCTACATAATGGTAATTTATTTGTCATTTTTATACATTAAATAATTTAATTTATTTATGACACAAAGATGAGGAAGTAATTATCTTATTAATGAAATATTGACAGAATTGATGTTATAAATACCCACATAAATGTAATTTTAGACTTTTTATGTATTCCACTAATTTTATAGGTTAATATGACATGTTAGTATTGATTTAGTTAACTTTTTTCGAACTAATAATTCTGTTATGAATTTCACAAAAATCAATTACTAAATAGTGTCAAAATTGACATAAAATAGTTTTTAAAACAAATATTATATTATTGATTTTTAGTTTATTCCTAAAAATCTAAGGATCGTCCAAGATACTTATATAATGATAGTTGTATCATTAATGGACCACTTTGGGGTCTCTTGTATGTATATGGTAAGTTTATTAACTATATAATATAAAAATACAAAGTGACATGGTAAGTGTCAATCTAATTAACTAAGAGTTAAAACTAAATGATAAGGTTAATATAATGACCTAAACTTGTCTAAATTCTATTGGATGAGATTATTTCGACCCATCCCCACTTTATATTCGAAATATATCAATTTTGAGCTATTAAAAACCGAATTTTATTTTATAATAAAATAATAGTTTCAGTTATTCCAATGGTGCCCCACTCCTCCCTTATAAAAGGGCACCTTCTCCCTCTCTTCCTCACACCACTTTGAGCCTTCAAGATCGGCCAACCCCTGCCAATTTCTCCTCTCAACTTACCTAGAGACATCCTAGAGGTCATGGTCTTCTTCAAAGACCAATTTTAGTGCCCTAAAAGGAAGTCTCAAAGAAGCGCTTCAAAGAAGAGGTAATGTCTGTTACCGATTCTTTCATCTTTATTTCTTCTTCCAATTCTTCTTCTGTAGTTGTTCCATTATGAAGTAAAAACATCTGTATCACTAATATACTGATATGTTATTATATGTATGAAACAAACCTATTTCACCATCTATCCATCCTACGGAAAATGAAATCACCACGCGTGTGTACGTACGAAATACCGTATCCACGCCGTGGTGTAATCTATTTTCCACCACCACCTTACATGGATGGGTATAATGGTGTAAAGAATGAATATATATGATTATTATAAAGTTATATTGATTCTGAAATAGTATACATACACTCCAATACAATTCCACGATCATGGGAACGATGTCATCGCTCGTGCGTACGTACGGAATACCGTCTCCACGATGTGATGTGATTCGTTCTACATGATATTCATTAAATAATGATTATATAAATGAATTTAATGAATTTAATGAATTAATATGATATATATTACACTAATACCATTCTGGAAATAAGGTATCAATAATGTAAATAGAATAATAAGAATTTATTTGACAAAACACGCATAAGAACAAAAAGTAATAAACACCCGAATAACAAGTAGTAATGAAATATTACTAATAATAAGCTAATAATATGACCATATATGATATCATAAAAATAATTATGATTCTGGAATAAGTCAATAACATTATTTAAATCATTATACAGGAGGTTCGGACACAGACAAAGAAAATCGGATCTAAGGTAAGGGAAATATCACAATCTCATTTTTATCTAAGATTGTTTGTACTTTGGAATTTACTGGGATGTATTTTATCATCCACGTCCATGTTTCCTCAATATGTAATACTATTTACATCCACTGACAATTTTTCAAATCCAATTTTACCCTTTGGTGAGATTTAGTAAAATATATGAAAGTAATCTTTTGTCGTTTTTCGTACGAGGTACTTTTTTACTTTTCCGACAAAAGTACGAAGAATGTTTTTTTTAACTTATACGGCATGAATGGATTTTTAAAACATTATTTCCAAGAAGATTCATTTAAAAGTTATCAAGTTTATTTTTAATCAACTTCTTTTAGTTTATAATTGTATGACATGTTAAGAAAGGAAATGTTTTTTTGAAGTAGAAATGACATTTTTCTCAAAAATGGAGTTCAAGTGTTTTATCAAAATTATTTTCCATATAAGATAATAAAGGGTTCTATTTCTATCCCCATTATTAAATTGATTTTACTATGTTGTGATAGAATTATTTTTAGGAATTTCTTTATCTTATATGAATTGTTTTATGATGTCATGATGTTTAAGATTCCCATTTTTATTGAATGGGTTATGCTTTGATGTATGGGTTATGATTTTGTGGCACACATAAGAATGGTTTAATTATGAGATAGGTGGGACCTATATCTCCCTCGAATGCATTGGGTAAAGATTTTATATCTCATGAGATAGACATGGCTGGAATGGTACGTTAATCCGGTTCAGTGTTACAGGATTGAAACGAGGAGTGAACTCGATTCAGAATGGGACTTTGTCCACTAAGATGGTCTTGGCAGCAATGCCTTGGCTACTATGGAAATAATTACATGTCCTTAATGGATGACACAATTACATGTTTTTTTCCCATGCTATTTTATCATTATTAATGTTTCTTTATGATCTATGTCATACGTACTTCCATGTTTTAGGTCATTGATCAAGCTTTTGATGTTTAAACATTATGTTCATTTTTTTAAGTTCAAATGTCCATGGTATGTTTTATTTTATTCATGCTTACCCTTACTGAGAATTTGAGCTCAACCTTTTTATGTTTTCTTTTCCCCAACATATAAAGAAAGGTTTTAGGTAAGAAAACCAAAAGGGGAAGATATTTATGGGAGATGTTGAAGATCTTTCACCATGATTATAAGATTACGTTCCAAGTTTCCAAAGACACTAAACTATTATGATCCTTGTGTGTCTATTTTTGTTATGTATTACGTATTCTGCTAAAGTAATGTAATGTCCATGTACGTCAAGCTTTGGGTCTCTACATAATAAATAATTTCAACCGGATAAAGAAATTGTATCGATCATATGTTATTTCCTTTTTTTTTTCAAGATAGTGTGATATCTATGATTTCTTTGTTTAGATATTGTTCTTGATGGAAATCGGTAAAGAACATAAACCGGGATTAATTGATAATTGTTTGGCTAATGATAATAAGGCATGAAAATGAATCTGGTTCTTATGGTAATTTGATGTTAATAAAATTGACGTAGTAAGCATGTATAATCATTTGTGATAACTTACTGGTTAGATTTGTGATTTCGTAACCAATGGAGTATAAATCTCTTAATTCAATATGGTTTAATGTTTTGATTGTTTGATAATTCCTTGAAGGGTTCTGAGTTACCCTCTTGATTGTTAAATGGCCAAGAGCCCAATTTCTGCGATGTTTACTTTCCTGCGGCTTGTGTTGTGATGTGATCCTGGATTGTTGTTGTGATATGTGGGGGAATAGAGGCCTTTTGGTGGTGGCAGCGGATGACGCCTAGAGTGGCGAGATGAATTGGTTTATGTATGTGGGTGTTGGGGAGGACACCATGAACGATGTAATGGGTTGGATGTGATTATTTGATGGTTCTCGGTTCTTTGGTTGTTTATATGCTTTACTTTTCCACACTTCTCAAGGAAGCTGGTCTTGCTTACCCTACTTCTGATGGAGGCGAAGACGCGTAGGGTATTCCACATTCTTTCTATGCCTAGATTCTCAAAATAGGATGGGTCTACGCTCTTTCTATAGGAGGTGAAGACTCGACGGGTAGTACATATACTCACTGTGTTGAGCCCCCTTGTATTTAGTAGCATAGAATGCTTTTCAAGAATGCCTGGGAATATGGGAAAGTAATTCTGTAATGAGTTTTTGAATAAATGGTGTTAACCGATGGGGTTGGTGTTCCCTGAAACATAATGATGAGGTTGAAAACTGTTGAAGGAGGAGTTGAATTTTGGTGAGTTTCTAATGAAACATAATGTGGGATTGTTCATGGTTAATTAATGTTTAAATAATTAATTAACATACAGTGGAATTGATAACATGGTAATGATGTAATCTAATAAAGCTCTTTAAATGGTTGTGTGCTTATAGGATACCTAGTCTTAGAAGTGGTAGCCCGGAGTCCAAGAGACGTTAGCTGCAGTTGTGTCTAAGACAATGTTATGACCATAGTGTGGTTGTGAGTTAAAATATATTCTGTACTTTTTGTGTTTCTATATGATGCTCCACCTTATCATTAAGGGAAACTGACACCCCAAGGATTCTGAGCCCTTGGGGTGTTTTTTCCAACTTTCCGGTGGGAGGATGAATGGCCGACAACCCCATTTGTCACCTCTCTCTTCTCTTGGTAGATACATGTGCCATTAGGCACAATGGTTATTTTCCCCCTTATATGTGTGTAGAGGGCTGTAATGGCTTGTGGTTATTCACAAACATATATTCTAGATATAGTATCCTATGGACTACTATAGGTGTAATGTGTATAGGCTGTGATGACTTGAGGATCCTTACTCGCCGTATGGGCTGTAATGGATTGAGGTATAATACACGACGTATGATACACGTTATGTGAGATGTGTTGGCTCAAGGAAACTACCTGGTTTCTTTGGTTGTGAGGATGGTGTGGTGCTTCGCCCAGGTGTCTGCAGGCAATCCTTTATGGTGCATGAGGTGCATATTGTGGTGTTTCGCCCATGTGTTTACGGGCAAGCCTTTCTGGAGAGAGATGCTTAGGATGTGAGATGTTGGGGAAAAGTGGAAAACCAGTGGGGAAGTAGTAGCAGGGTACCCTTGATATTATTTATTATATTCTATATTCTTTTATGCATTACTTGGTGAGAGTAGCCATGGTGAGTTGGGAACTTAGTATACCTCTTTATGTGACGAGTTAGTTTCACTTGTCGTTCACTATGCTTTAGCTTGCTTTCTTTACCTTTGAACACTAGCCTTCAGGGAGGATCCTACTGAGTATACTCTTATACTCACCCTACATATATAAAAACTTTTTTTCAGGTCACTTGGAGTAGGTTGGAGATCAAGCCGGTTTCTACTAGCTTGGGGTTGTAGGAGTTGTTCGGGCTTGTGGTTGCAGCTGTTTTACATCCTTTTGGGTACTTGCAGTTTTTTCCATTTTTGTTGTATTACTTTTGCATGACATTCCATTTGTGAACTTGGGTTTATATTTTATTTCCATTACTGAGTTGGAGTTGATTAGTGTCTGTCTTATCTCTCTCTTCTACATGTGTTCTCTTAGAGGGTAATGCCTCCCATTTGTGTGTTACTATACCCTCGGTGCTAGTCACCAACCCGGGGCCTACTGGAGGAGGGAATCGAGGGTCATTATCTCCCTTCTCACACTGCTGGCCCAGGAGTGGTACACTTTATGGGGATGAGGTTGTGACAGAGTGGTGTCATAGGAGGTTGAGGGATAGGATGGAGCTTGGAGTTTGGCACATGTGAGGTTTCATGGGTTGGTTGGGAAACAATGTCATTTGGGTTTAGAAAGTGAGTTAAACAATGGAGACCGGCTGAGACATAGGCATTTATGTCCCCCTATGATCTGATGTACGAACCTTTAAGTTTACAATGGCTACTAAATAAGGTGATACTAGTTGCAGGGTAGAGACCTAGGAAAAGATCATGCATCATTCTTCTTTGTGCCTATTTTTTAATGGGTAGACCTTGGGATCGGTTAACCTAAAATGAATAAAATAAAACAATTAATTAATTAATGTTGAGTCTTCCATATTCCAGGTTTAGGAGATCTAATGGTTTTTATTTTAAAGGTATGGCTCTAGGCCGACGCCCTCATCAGGTTTTCATAGAAAACGTTCAGCAGGTTGTTCCAGCAGGTCGCCGCAGGGTAGAGGATGACGATGAAGAAACTTGGAGGAAGAAACTCCGAGAGTTTCAACGCCAGATTCTGTAGCAGTATGAGGGCTCCATTTCAGATGTAGTAACAGAATAATTTTTGGAGGAGGTCGAGATATGATTCAGTTTGATCCATGCTTGGAAGGAGTACTGGGTGTCCTTAGCTATGACGATGCTACGTGGAGTAGCGAGGCAGTGGTGGTTCTTGTTCCTTGGGGATCATGAGGAATCGACGATCGCATGGGATGAGTTCCGAGACAAGTTTAGATTCGAGTTCCTTTCTTCGACTGTGAAGGCTTCCAGTCTCCAGGATCTTCTTAGCCTTCGACGGAGGACCTCTACTACTCGAGAGTTTGGAATCCATTTCAAGAACCTTTTACAATATGATTCGGACTTGTTACTAGATGAGGAGGCCATGAAGAGGGATTTCAAGGAGGCATTGCGTCCAAAGATTCAGCACCAGGTCACCCCATTTATGATGAGGACATAGCTTGAGGTGCTGGCGGGGGTAGAGGTTGTCCAGGGGAGTTTAGCCAGGATAGAATCATCATGAGAGGGGGATCTTCATGATCCCTTACGAAGCAAGGATGTGGTATAGGGTTCCTGGTTTTCAGGGCAGAAGAGTTTTTGTTCAGCCGGGGGTAGTTCTTAGCCCTTAAAATCACGTGTATCCAGAGGTAGAAACTCTCAGGCCTATGCCAAGGGATCTAGCACTTGTTTTTCTTGTGGTGGTCATGGACATCAGCAGCAGGAGTGCCCGACCTATCAGAGTGGTCATCGTGCAGTAGGTGTTATGCTCCATGTTCCTCTGTTGAGGCGGTTCCAGCCGAGGCAGCAGTAGCCAGTTGCACCAGCTTTAGATCAGCAGAGGGTAGATGTGGCAGGAATAGGACATCCCCATGATGCTCCCCATCCTCAGAGAGTAGAGCGCGGCTATAGTGGTGGTCGTCATTAGGGTCAGAGAGGCCATGGAGGAGGTCTCGGTCAGATTCTTTCTCTAGCATTGCGAGCACGAGACGATCCAGATGTCGTTCGAGGTACCCTTTGCTTTTTTTTCTACCTTGGTGCATGCCTTGTTTGATTTAGGAGTGACACACTCCTTCATATCGAAAACCCTTGTCCATTCTTTGGGACATAAGGTAGAGAGGCTTCCAATGCCCTTGGTGTTGACTATGCTAGTTGGAGGTTGAGCTGACTTGTTTGAATTATGTAGAGACTGTGAGCTAGTGTTGGGGAAACACTGTTCTTGAGGATATATCCTATGTTTATGAATACAACCATATGATGTCATCCTCGACATGGATTGGTTGTATTCGGTGCAGGATATCGTGGATTTCTTCAGGAAGAAGGTCCTTTTCTTTGGTGCTGATAGAGAAAAAGTTGTCGTTGTTAGTGAGCGAGATCCGCAGATAGGTCATAGGCATGGTCCATCTTTATCATCAATTATGGCCGAGGTGATGCTTATTTCTTCAGAGGTTCAGTAGTTGGTGTTTCCATGGGTTGTAGAGGAGTACCCTGATTCCTTCCCAGAAGAGGTTGTAGCATTACCCCCTCGATGAGAGATCGAGTTCGAGATTGAGATACAGACAGGAGCATCTCCAATTTCTATGTCTCTATATAGGATGGCCCCTTCTAATTTGCAAGAGCTACGTATACATCTTGGTGGTCTGTTGCAGTGCAGTTTTGTTCGGCCAAGGGTGTCACCGTGGGGTGCACCCGTTCTGTTCCTGAAGAAGTCCGACGATAGTTTGCATTTGTGTGTCGATTATAGTCGCTTGAACAAAGTGAAAATAAAGAATACATATCATCTTCCATGGATTAAGGATTTATTCGATCAACTAAAGGGTACAAGTTGGTTCTCAAAGATCAACTTGCAGTTAGGATATCATCAGATGCGTGTGAAGGATGAGGATATTCCGAAGACTGCTTTCTGTTGTTTTCATGGGCATTATGAGTTCGTTGTAATGCCGTTTGACATGATGAATGCTCCATATGTATTAATGGGATTGATGAATGCTATGTTCTGTGAGTTCCTAGACAAGTTCGTGGTTGTTTTCATCAATGAAATCCTTGTGTACTTTACGTATGAGGAGGAGAATGGACAACATCTACAAGCAGTTTTGTGAGTTCTTCGTCGACATAAGTTGTTTGGGAAGTTGTCGAAGTGTGAGTTTTGGACTCGAGAAGTCCATTTCATAGGGAATGTTGTGTCACAAAATGGATTTGTTGTGGATCTATCAAAGAATTAAGCAATTGTGTCTTGGGAAGCCCCCAAGACAGTTTCAGAGGTGCGAAGTTTTTTTAGTCTCGCAGGCTACTACAAGAGGGTCATAGCCAATTTCTCACGAGTTGCAACTCCTTAGAAAACTTTGACCAGGAAAGATCAGGCATTCATATAGACTGATTAGTGTCAGGAAGCTTTCGAGTATCTGAAGGATAAGTTAGTAAGTGCTCTAGTCCTTTGCCTTCCAGCTGAGGGAGTTCAATTTGATGTCTTCTATGATGCTTCACATATGGGGTTAGGCTGTGTTCTCATGCATCAGAGGTCAGTTGTTTCTTATGGTTCTTGGCAGTTACGTCCCCATGAATGCAACTATGCCACCCATGATCTTGAGTTGGAAGCCGTGTTGTTTTCTCTGATGTTGTGGAGACATTACCTCATTGGTGAGTGCTTTGTGGTTTTCACCATTCATAAGAGTTTGAGTTATGTTTTCTCCCAGCATGACATAAACTTACGACAACGTCTGTGGATGGAGATCTTGTAGGAATATGACTTTGAAATATCATATAAACCTGGAAAAAGGAATGATGTGGCTGATGTGCTGAGTCGAACGTCACGTAGTGATGCTGTGTTTGAATCCAGTGATTCATGGAGATTAGTGGAAGAACTGTTAGCATTACATCTTGATATGGGAGAAGTTGGGGGTAGAGGCTATCTGTTTCAGATGATGGTATAGTCATCCTTGATGAAGATGGTGGAAGATTCCCAGTTTGGGGATCTAGAGGTGGAAGTCTAGAGAGACCGAGTTGTTTGTGGTGAGGCCCCTGATGGTTGGTCTGAGGATGAACAACACAGAGTGTTGTATCACAGGAGGATTTTTGTTCCATTGATGATACACGATATAGTCCTCCGAGAGTTCCATAGTTCAATGTTAGCGGTACATCCTGGCATGACAAAGATGTAACGATCCTTGAGGAGTCATTTTTGGTGGCCTGGGATGAAGTGTGCGGTTGCAGAGTTTGTTTCTTGATGTTTAGTCTTCCAGAAGGTGAAGGTCGAGCACCGTGTTCCAGGTGGTCTTCTTCAGCCATTAGAGATTCCTCAATAGAAGTGGGGGACATCTCAATGGACATCGTTACTAGTTTACCTCAAGCTCCAGGAGAAATGATGCTATTTGGGTAGTAGTGGATAATTTAAAAAAATCTTCCGACATTACAGCAATCAAGGAGTCAAGCTCAGTGGATGTTTTGTTAAGGTAGTATCTAGAGGAGGTGGTGAGACATCATGGAGTCCCTAGGATGATCATTTCGGATTGAGATATTCGTTTAACTTTCAGGGTGTGGAGAGGTCTCCAACCTGGTTTCGGTTCTCAACTATACCTTAGCACTGCTTTTCATCCTCAAATGGATGGTCTGTAACACCCCAAGATTTAATAGTACGTTATTTCTTCAAAGTAATTCAATAACTTGCACTACACGCAACATCGAGTTCAAGCGCACCACAACATACAAAAATAGCCGTTCAAAAGCATTTATGAATAGTATTAATAGAATTTTGAACTTTATATAATCCTTATAATTTTAGAATCCATATAATGAGTTTCTTAGACAGAATTTAAGAACAAATTCATTTTTTTAGATAAAAAATTATTTTTCAAAAAAATACAATTTTACCGCTTTCTAATGTCGAACCCTTTTTAAATCCAATATTTGAAACTTTTATATATTCAATTTGACAAAATAAACTTCTTATTTAGAATAGGGTCATAATAATTTAGTTTCAATAAATTTTTTGTGTTTTTCTGATAACTTTCATATTTGGGTGAATAGTTAAAAATACTATATTTCAACTGAAAACAACCTTTTTAATCAAAATAATTTATAGTGTTTATTTATAAATTTTAATGTTTTGGAAGTATAATTAGATTATATTTTTACCCATTAATCCAATGTTTGTCATTGGAATTAATTTCACCTTGAAATTATACATAAACAAGTTTCAATCTTTTGATAGTTACTATTTCTTAAAAACACGCTATTTGTTTTGACAACGGGAATTAATTTTAAATTAATAAATGAAACTTATATGTTTTTAATTTGGTAAAATATAATTCATTTTGGTATTTGTAACATCGAAATTATCCTAGGGTGAAGTTTTGGTATTTTTCTGAAAACGTTCAATTTTTGATGAATAGTGAAAAAACACTGAGTTATCGTTTAAAACCGAATTTTTATTTAAAAAATTATTTATTTTATATAAATTTATTTTAGGTAAAAATAGATAAATAATACATATATAAGTTCATTTTAATTCATTGGAGTTAATTTATAATAATTTTAGATATATAAAAATTTTATTGAATTTTTACCGTCTTTTACAAACCTCCAAGGAACATTTTCAAATTTAGATAAAACATAATTTTACCACTCCTTTGAGTTGAATTTCAAAAATACGAGAGACACGGTTAATATCCCCGAGTAAAATTTGGTTCAATAAGATAAAAATATTTTTTTGGTGAGTAGTAACTTTTTACTTTTATTTACCACGGTTAAAAGTAAATAGGGTAATTAAGGGTAAAAATGATATTATTATTACTCTAACACATGTCCTAATTATATTGGATAATTTTAATTCGACCAAAAACAACCTTAGAAATAAAATATGACCCTTTAGATCCACTTGGATTAGATTAAGACATTAATTATTATTTTGTTTAATGAAGAGTTAAAGGAGTTAAAGTCAAAGTTTAATGACTAAACCATTTTTAATATAGGGTTATACATAATAAAAAATAAACTATAAATATTCATTAGAAATCTAAAAGGATTTCCTACATAATGGTATTTTATTTATAATTTTTAGAGGTTAAATAAGTAAATTTATTATGGACACAACGATGATGTAGAAATTACCTTATTAATGAATCAATCAAATAAATGTTATTATAAAGATTAAAATAAATATAATTTCAAAGTTTTTATGAAATCCGAGAATTTTATAGGTGCATATGACATGTTAGGATTGATTCAATGTATTTATTTAAGTAAACATGATGTTATTATTTTAACAAGAAAACAAATACAAAATAGTGTCAAAATTGACATAATACAGTTTTTAAAACAAATATTAGATTATTAATTAATGTAATGGTCATAAAAATATAAGGTTCATCCAAAAGACTTATACAAAAATATATATGACATTAAAGAACCTATTGGGGTTCTATTGGTATTATAATAAGTTTATTAACCATATAATGCAAGAATATAAGAAGACACGATAAACATTAAATTATTTAACTGAGAGTTAAATCTAAATGATAATGTTAAAATGGTAACATAAACTTGTCTAAAACCTATTGGTTGGGGGTTTTTATACCCATATACACATTATACTCTAAATAATTCAGTTTTTAGCCATTATAAACCGAATATGAATTTATTTTAAAATAATACTTTATGTTTTTTCTAAAGAGCCCCTCCTCCCCCTTATAAAAGGACACCACTTCTAACCTGTTTTCATACCTTCAATGCCTTTTGGCTCGGACAAAATCTTCCCAAATACTCTTTAAACTATAATAACTTTATTTTATAGGCCCTCATTTAGTCAGAAATCCAACTTAAGGAGCCCTTTTGATCAAATCAAAAGCAATAACTCGAAGAAGAGGTAATAATTTCACCACCCTCTTTCAAGTTCTTTTCTTCTTCCACTTATTATTTATTTGTTATTTAAATTCTAAAAAAAATCCAGTATCTTATATATATTTTGATGTTATTATAAATATTTAACAACTATATTGATTATTCAATCCTTCTTATGAATGACAATGTCACCATGCGTGCGTACGTACGGCTTATCGTCTCCACGCCGTGGTGTAATTTGTTATTCAACACGATGTTATTTGGATGGATATAATGATGAGTAATATGTATATAAATAATGGAAATAAAATGATAATGTTTCTGTAAAATTAATATACCATTCAATTCATCACCTTTAAGGAAATTATATTACCGCTCGTGCGTACGTACGGATTACCGTCTCCACGACGCTATGAGATTCATTTTCACGTTCACCATTCATCGAAGATTATAAAAATATATATTACTAATAAGTATGTAATATATGAAATAATAATTCTAATGGATATATATATGTATATATGTGTGTACTTACAAATATATTATTCACTTATTTCCGTTCAATACTATTTGAAAACGGAAAAAACGTTTATGCGTACGTACGGACTACCGTCTCCATAAACAGTGTTTTTCATTTCATATATATATGTCTATTATACATATTTAGATTCAAAATATATATGATATATAAATCATGTTTTATATTCTAGAAGTATTTAAATATTTATCTAATTGATACAATCGATAGTAACAAGTTAAACCACATACGATAAAGAAAGCGATTATTACCCGAAATATTAATTTAACATGGAAAATATTATTAAATGGGTAGTATAAAGTCATAACTGAATCATGTATGATATCATAAATATTAATATGGTTCTGGTATAATTTAATAACATATTTTGATCTTAATACAAGAGGTTAAAAGTACCCTCGACTAAAGGAAAGTGGAAGGTAAGGGTTAATTCTTCAATCGCATTATTATCCGAGATTGTTTATATGTAAGAATTTACTGGGAAATTTTTATCATCCATGCCCATTTTTCATAAAAATGATTTCAATATTAATATTTTAATTATTTTTATTAGGTACTCTTTATCATGATCAGAATTTTAAATGTTTTAAAGATTTATCTTTCTAAATATTTTTAATTAATGTCCATGTTTTCAAAATGATTTTAATGATTTATTTATATGGACATGAATGTTTTGAAATGATAATTATTTTCAAAATTTTCAAAGATGTATTGGAAAATTTGATTCAAAAATCTATTTTAAATTACTCACTTTTTAAATGTCTGACTTTTAAATGATTTTACAAAAAAGGATATTTCTATGAAAAAGTTTTACTCATCATTTTCAACTATGTCAGCATCCTTTACCAGATATTATTATTAATTGAGGTTGATTTATTATAATACAATATTACATATTGTATTGAATGAGTTATGATATGTTTGACTGTGGATGTTCTATTTTTATACCATTCATGGTTTATGGTTAACGTATTGACATTTTGTAAGCTAGTTTTACGATTTTTTATGTTATGTTTCAACTATTCATATGAGGAATGCACTGGACTTACTAAGTGACGGATGGAGCCCACTATAGCTCCTTGATGCATCGGTAGGTCTCATGAGACAAACTAGTGTCTTCGAACAAGTCTGGGACAAAAATTTTATTTGTAGTCTTGGCACGAGGACTTGACTATGTGGTCATGATGTCCGGTATTAAGCATTCCCTCATTATGAAATTAGTTATTACATCTGATTTTAAACTTGTAGAATATCCATGTGCATGTTTATATGGTAATGTTTCATTTATTTTTACCATATTATATTCATCTTTCTGTTTAAAATGTTGTTTTTTTGTTATGCATCTTTCTTTAAAAGATAATAGCTTCTGCTAAATTATTTACCCTTTTTGAGCATCTATGCTCACCCATTTCTTATGTTTTATTTTCCTAGGATTCGAAGTAGTGTATTATCATTGATATGTAGGTTTCAGATAAAGGGAAAAAATGTAATTCTCAAATAACTATCTATGTGGTGTTTTATGCTTAAAATTTTAATGTAATGTTAATGTATGTAATCTATTTTCCAAGGCTACTAAACTGATCGGCCCTTTGAGACTTGATTCCTTATAATCATTACAATGTATTAAAATAATGCACCGGCTCTGGGTAACTACGGTCGGGGAGTTATAGTTGGTATCAGAGGAAGTTTAGAAAAATACTTGGAAATAGATTTAGTTAAAATCTGATTAGAGTACATTATCCTAATATAGACTTTGAGGATTAGTATAAAAGAACTTCCTAGAATTTTTGTATTGTAGTGATTTTGTGATTTTTCCAAGAAATACATCCATATTTGTATATGAGCAGGTAGAGGCGGATCTGGCATAGATTTACGTAGGGGTAAAACCCGAAAACACTTCTTTGAGCTAGACTCCAATGGGAACGGGTGCACGACAACGGGCCTTGCTGCACTCTTGGTTATGACACTCACTAGAGATATGCTTAGGATAATTCTTGTTTTCTTTACAAACCACTATGAAGGGTTTATGAGTATATACCTTCTCAAAGAAAACATTTTTGTGATTATGGATTATATCCATAAACTATTCAATTCACGTTAGGTATTTTACAAGTTTTGATTTATGAATTGGGATTCATATACCGACCTAGTGTATGCCATTATTTAGAAATAGTGCCAAGTAGAATAAATTAGAGCTCCAGCAACACATATGATCCAAAGAGTAAGAAGGATCATATCGTTCACAGTAATAAGAAAACATTTAGAAGGTAAATAGCCTCTCATGTATTCTAAAAATATGATAGTATCATGTGTTAATAAGATAAGTAAATAATTCTTTAAATCCTATGGCTTTGAAGGGAAGCTAGAGAAGAAAAGGACGGTTGAAAGAAATATGGATAAAGGGAAAGAAGGAGTTTCCAATATGTGATAAATGAGGAATGAATCACCTTGGTAAATGCTTTAAGGGAATGAGAATTTGTTATAAGTGTGGAGAAAAAGGATACCATGTACGTGATTTCAAGGGTAAGAAAAAGTATTCAAATGAAAAATGCGTCACCTGCAAGGCGTTGGGACACTACGAGAATCAATTTCCCAGTTATCCGAGTATACCGAAAATGATGCTATTGATAATAATCAAGTTATGATACTACCTCAGATGAAGAGAAATGACTAGTGTTCTTATATTGTTATTATAGAATTATTTCATTTGAGTGTTGTATCAACAATATAATGGTTATATGAATTATGGAGTATATAAGGATTATACTAGAGTACTATTTCATTAAGGACTTGATATTGTGTGGAACCAAGAAAAGTGACTCAATAGAAGGTTAAATTTTTGGAAAATATATGGTTGAGATAAAGATAAACCATAATATGGTTCTGATATCGAGGTAGTGATTGTGGAATAATACTTGATTGATTTGGATAAATTATATTTGATATTCTTGAATACCTTGAAACTGATTAATGATTTGTATGTTCCATCATTTTTGGAGTTTGCAATATTTTTGGATAGAAGGAGTATATCCAGTATTATATAAGGAATACGGGATCATGAATGCAATCAATAAGCTTTTATGGAAATTCAGGATGTTGCAGTGTTTTAAAAGAATACATGATGAAGGCGTTCACATGTTATTACGTGGAAAAAGGATCTTCATTGTGTTTACCTTACTTATAAATTTTGGACTATTAGTTTGGACAGAAGTATTTTGGATAATTATAGTTTGAGATTATTTTTGGATTTCTATAAAAGGACAACCCAGAGGTCAGCCAAAAACCAGTCGCGTCTGACAAGGCCACGAGACTTGAGCCCGCAACCGAAGGGTGACAAGGGTGCATGACCTACAACTGGCCTACGTGATGTATTAGATTGTATAGTGTAGTTTCTTCTTAAAAGGTCTGATACATGAATTATAAATTTATTTTTTTAGAAACCCTATATTATTAGGATAAATATAATATATATATTTTTGAAAAATTTTGGAGTGAAAGATGAGTTTGTGGAAGGAATTAGTTAAAGTATGTAACTATACTTGTCAAGTGTATATATATATATTCCCCTCTTATTCTATGATTAAATTAATTCTTAAAAATTAGTTAAGGGACCTCGTGATAATCTCTTTTCATTAAATCATCCTTTTATTTCCAAATGAATTTTTTTATACGATGTCTAAAACCCTTTGACATTTCATTTCTAGGGGAATCTTTCTCTATGAAACGTTTTACTAAACGACAAAAAAAAGGAATGCTTTTTTAACGTAAGCAGTGACAATGACCTTTCCACCGCTGTGAGTTTTCTTTGATCTTTGTATTCCTTAGGAAGCCAAAATATTTTATTAAAAAAAATAAAAAAAAATACCATATACTCTTATAGTGAAGGAGGAGTGGCATTCATTTAAATACAAAAAGGTAAGTAGTAATGGGAGGTATATCTTACCACATGTGATTACAAAATATAGAAATAATAGTGAAACTATAATATATGGTTGAAAAAATCTCCATCACCTATAAATAATAACATTTTTTATGATTTTTCTATAGTCTTTATGTTCCCTTATATTTTTCATTTTGGTTTTTCATTTAAGTAACTAGTTTTCCATCATATATAATTTATCAATTATGAATAAAATAAGGTGGAATTAATTAGAAACTATAGGAATAATAAATTATAAATATTATATCTAATTTAAAAAATAAAAATCCCATTAGTTTTGGAAATTAATATCAAAACAAGCTGATGTAACACGCTAGAACACTACTTTAACCTAAACATTGATAACAATGTTTTTACATTTTAGGGATATATATGATCATTATAAAAGAATATATTGATAATTAAAAGGACATATATTATATTAATTAATTATTATAAGTCAATATCTATAAGTTATGGTTTTTCTTAATTTTTAATCTTTTAATAAAAATATATTTTATTTTAAAATAACAGTAATATCAATTTAGACATTATTTAATTAGTTCTAATATAAAAATACAAAAACATTATTATATGTAAAATAAATTAAATTAGAATCATTGTAACATGGTATATTAATCTAAAAAATTATTGAAAATAGTAAATAATTAAATTTTATTTACTTTTAATGGTTTTACATTAATTATTTTATTAAATTATTAACTAAATAATCAATGTGTTTGAGTTCGTTAAGTGTTTAATGTTACTAATTCGTCTCTAAAATTTAATTATAAATTTTTATGATAAAAATAAATTAAATATATTACAAATGGATATGTTAAACAAAAATATATTGTTTTTCCACTTCTCAAATTTTTATAAATGATAAAGGTAAGGAAAGTAATTTGTTTTTCCTTTTTCATAAATTAACATATGAAAGAACGAAAGTTAGTGAATAATATCCCAAAAAATCATTATATTCAAACCATGTTTGGATGTAGTAAAAATTTGGGCATCAAATGGTTTTTTAGCAGTTTTATGACATTGTTTCTATTTTGTATAAGGATTTTTCGCTTGTTAAAATTAATTTAACTCTAATCGTTGTAATTAATTTTAGTCACTTTCACTAATATATTTCATAAAAATATAATTTTATCATATTATATTATATTTATCGAACTTATTAAAACTTTTTATATCCATTTTTCTAATTCCAACTCATATATGGGGAGTAATTAAACATAATGATAATCACATTGACGTGGTGAGAATGCGGGGTTTTAATGTAAAATTTGTCAAAAGTTCTATATGTTTTTTATATATAAATTAAATATAAAAATGATTCCAATGAGATATATTGGATCAAAATATCTATAATTTATCTGTTGTCACATTAAAAAAAATTTAATTTATAATTTAACAATAATAATTATTTCACCGTGAAGGTAGTTTTTAACTAAAATGATGTATTTTTCAATTTTCATAAAAAATGAAACATAAAAGAAAAATTTCAAAAATTCACCCTATGCTAATTCATAGCCTAATAATTTAATTTTTTTTTATTTTTAAATTTAAAATTTATAAATATGTTAAAATTTATTTTTAAAATAGGTGCATCCTGAAAAATTTGTAAAACTCTATCTTACATGTAATGAAGGATAACTCAGTGTTGTTCTTGGCATAAGATTAACATTGTGTTTCAAATAATGAAAGATATGCATATTGATTCCATACAAAAAAATTTATATTCATTGTCTCATGAAATAAAAAATATCAAATAGATTAAATTAATATAAAAAATATATTTCAGAAAATCTATGGGTGTTACATTCTAACCCAAAGAAAGTGATTTTATCTATAAAAATACTTCTAGGTTATTAAAGTTTTAATACTTCAATGTTACATTCATTGAAGCCCACATCAAATAAATTAATATTAGAACTTCCTTTAAAAATGGAATGTTGTAAACATAAAATCTACCCAATGTAACATATCACCGGGATTACACATAAGAGATCATGTGTGGGAAGTGAAAACGTAGACATGGAGGAAAAGTGTAAATAATTATGGATAGTGATTGAGGTCATCAGTCAAAAGAATGTGAATGATAAATGGAATGTTCATGGCCTCAATTTCATCCATAAATTATTATTTAAAAGTTCACATGTTAAAAAATAAGGTATTGGGACAAAACTTTATTTCATGACCTTTTTCCCAAAGAATATATACTTACATCATTACATTCTATTCAATACAAAAAGTATCATAATTTAGTTATACCTTGATAAATTCCCACTTTATCTATTAATATAGGTAATAATGGGGAATTTTTCATTCATAAATCATTATCAGATCATGTGATATATCAATTGCATGATAGTTTATTCAATTTTTATTTATCATAACAAAAATTTTACCACAAGTTATAAAATCTGGATAAATTCTTATGTAAAGTGTTAATATCTTATATACCTACAACCTCATTTGAATATTAACCTAAACCATTCCAAAAACTGTTTATCATCTTAAAATTAAAAATGATTAAAATACACAATGATATAATGATTGTCACTAAATCAACATAACAATTACCCCCATATATCATAAAGTAATTATTGGTTGTCACATTCAAAAAATGTGAATATGCTCATCATATATTCTCTGGAAAAATGTTAATAACCAGAATTAAGATAAATCCTTTTCGAAAACATGAATTATTCCTTATTCAAATGATTGCTAGATTTATTCATTAAGTCAATGAAGTTTTAAACTTCATCCATGATAACATAGACCAATTTTTCATAAAATATTTAATCGTGTTTAATGTCATAGACATTATCCAATTTAGATTATCTAAATGAATTATCTATTTATCCAAGATAAACACAATTTCTTCTACATTATGAACAAAATAAGTGTTACCTACCATTAATAAAAATATAAATTTTCCATTAAATAATTTTTCTTTTTTATTAGAACCATTTAAAAATCCTTTTGATTCATTGATGAAAAAATTATAATTAAATTATTTATTTATTTAACAATTCAAACAATATAATATTTTAGTTCACAAACATAAAAACTTTATTCCTGAAGCACTATTATTAAACCATTACTAAATCCACATCATCTTATTCCTTAATATCTCTTTCATATAATATTAAATAAGAAAAACACATTAAGGTTACAAAATAATAATCTAATCACACTTATTACATTTAAAGTATAAAATACTGTTAGAACACCCCATGCCTTTCACATTTCATTCCCAATATCTTTATCCTTAATAATATGACCAATACTCATAACACCTTCCCACATCAAATCATGATATTTTCACATAGAAAATCTATTTTTATAAAGCCCATACTTCCCACATCTAAACCATTCAATGCTAACAAAGGTCCTCCTTGTCCAAATTATTGACTGAAACCATAAATCATAGTATGAGAAACATTTTTCATTGTTGAAACAATATAATTATTGAAAATCCCTTATATGATGTATAAATCATGACACATACTTATTCAATATATGAAAACATAGGTTTATCAAAGGTCATTCATAGAAAACATATAATTAAATCATTTATTATGGTTTATAAAGAGTTTGTAAATTCCCAAAGAATATCCATCACCAATGTCAAACTACTTGTGTAGCAAGGCCCATTATCATGTACCAGTTTACAATAGAGTCAGGCCTGACTCACCTTTTTGGAGTTGTTACACCAAGGTACATCATTCCAATATTTAAATCTACCTGTTTTATATAGGCCAAGATTTATTTCAAGTAAATCTCTCACTATACCCTTCAACAATAATCCTTAAAATTTTCCTATATTTTTCACAAATCGTATACTTCTCCTTAGATAAATCTTTAGATATATCCTTAAAAATATCATAATGGAACTCACTAATGATTTATCATCCCCATTTCCAAAGGATTACTAATCCATTCATTTGATACCAACTATAGTAACTATATATTAACAAACCAGGATATTCCATCATGATATATGAATATTCAAAAGATTTAAAAAATACATACCCAAGGACCATAATAGTTTAGTGTTTCTGGAAACATGGAACAAATTATACTAACATGGTGGATGTTTTTCAACATATCTATTAAATATATTCACATATAGTACATCTACTAGAAACCTTTCTTTATGACCTAGAGAAAGGAAAATAAGAAAGGGGTGAGCTTCGATGCTCAACAAGGGTAAACAAGTGAGATATATAAGCATAACCAGAGTGTAAGGGTATGAGAACATTATCATAACATTTAATTATCATACCCATTATATCACTGATCATAATTAGGAGACGTGACATAAATATTGGTAGTTGATAGCACATGAATCATATGATAATCAGAAACGTCAACCATGTTATCATTTCATACATATAAGACGTATAATTTTTGGAAAACACATAATCATATGAAAACATTTCCTTTAAGTCTTGGTTCATTTCCAAAAAATATTACAACACTTCATTAAGAATACACATACTGGGAGGGACACACCAACATCACCATTCAGAGTCCTTTCTTTATAAGGGATTATATTTCCACATCTTCTCATGGTGGATAAGGATTCCACATTATCCTATAGTATATTGGGTTTTTTCAACTTCCCATAGCAGATTGGGTTTCACCATATTCCCATAATAGACCAGATTTCAATGTAATCCAACAGTGGACTAGGTTTCCCTATCATTTCATAGTGGATCAATCACTTTAACTTGATTTCCATTATTATCTCATGAGATATAAATCTTTTCCCAAATCATTTGAGGGAGATATAGGTCCCACTGATATCATTATGAAATTATATATAAATGTTCCACAAGATCAGAAAAAAACCATATCCTAACTCATGAAATGAAATGTGTATAAAAAAATGTCATCATAGAATAACTTATACAAAATAGATTGGTTTCATGATCATTTAATAGAATTGTAACTTAATAAAATAACCATGTTTCATAAGAAAATAACATGTGAAATAAAAAAATGTTTTTTAAACATATTACTCATGAAATAGAAATGTGTTTCATAAAAGTCGTGGAATCAAAACATAATCCATTTAGAGAAAGAATATGAATGTAACCATTAAAAAATTTCCCTTTAAATGAATGAGTAACATCAATTGATGTTACCTTAGATGGAAAATAATTTGTAAAGTTACTTAAAAAAACAGATATATTCGAAAATATCCATTATTATTTTAAAATTAAATTTTAATACCTAAACATTTCAGAAAACTATTTTCTAGGAAAGAAATAAAATAATCTTGAAAAAAAATTCAAATCATTATTCATTAAATACTAATAAAATAAACTGGATTTTTTTAAAAAATCATTTCCCTGAAAACATATAAACAATGCATGAAAAATATTTGAAATTTTTTTTATTAAAAACTAATAAATTATGATAAAAAATAATTTGAAAACCTTTTAATATAAAAATTTATAAAATATTCTTCCATACAATTTGAAAACCATTTTCCTTGTAAATATATAATGATTGAATCAATGATTTTTGAAATCATTTTTATTTGAAAACACATTTAAAATATATAAATAAATCATGAAAACATTTTGAAACCCATTTATTTTAAAATACATTGAAAACATACAATGAAATATTGGGAACGTTTCCAAATCATGTATGTTCAAAAATCAATTATTCTTATGAAGAATTGTTGATTTTTTTATAAAAAAAAATCATTGAAAATAAATTGAAAACTTTTAAATGATGTTTGATAAATTTTTTATAAAACATGGTTTGGAATGAACATTGATTTCTGACTGAAGATATAGGTAATGTAATAGTTTATTAAAAAAAATTAATCATCTAATGTTCTGAAGTGTGAAAAAATGGTACCAATACATGATGATTCAGTGAATAACTAGAGGATAAGAAATATTAGGAGAGTTCCTGAGTATAAGGACCCGACCATAAAAATTACATAATCTAACCATCAAAAATATATTTCACTTCATTAATTTCATAAATATCATTTTAGGTTAGTTTTATAGAAATTGATGACATAACATATACATATCAACCCACAAGCATTCAATGCGGGTACAATTAAATAAGTTTCCATTTCTTCCAAAACACAAATTTTCTAAAGAAAAACAAATACATATTTTATATGAAAAATATTGACTTCTTTATTTGTCTTACACATCCTTATAACCTAGGAAAAACATTTAAAAAAAATTGTACAAGCATAAAAAAGCTCATTAAGCGATATAAAAAGAAGAGGGAAACCATTAGTCCATGAATACTTGAAAACATATGAAATCATTTTCACAATTACATACTTCTCACCCATATTTACTTATTTTTTGAAACATGATATTTAAATAAGTCAATAAAGAACCAATATGAAACAATAACATTATCTTGGGTCCTTACTTACTTATATGGTAATCCTCTTGACTGCCTCATGATTTGTAACCCTCATGACGACCTTGTGGTTTAACTATCATTATTACACATAGAGTAACCATACAGACGACCTCCAACATACACATACCCAATGAATTGAATGGATATACAGGTCCCAACCTTCATCATAAAAAATTTCAAAGAACCATTAAATAATATTAAAAATGGACAATTTCATAAAAACATGTTTTTTTTGAATTTCGCAAAATATTATTTTAAACCCAGATTTTATAAAAAGTCACATAAATTATCATATAATTGAAGTGAGAATTAACATAAATAAAGTATTTTTTATACAATATAAATCCACATGATACATCATAATATAAATAAAATTTATTAAAAAAATAATCATTGTAACACATAATTAATGAAGTATAAGTTGAAACCAAAGAATGGAAATTGCGATATGAATTCTCTTAGTGGAGATTCGTCTTATTTCAAACTTGTATATACCGACTGTATAATGGTTAAAATTGAGTTATTAATATTTTATAGAATCATAATAATTTTCATAACACCTTATATGATCATTTTGTAACATTATTATACCCATTTATTAATAATATTTTGTTTCTTCAATTGTTTTAGGTGCGTGGTTCACATGATTTCCAATGTCTATTCGTATAGGATTTTCATGAAAAATTGAATAGAAACTCTATAAGTTGTAATAAATGGAAATAATATGTTTCCATAATATTAAATTATTCCATAAGTAATTTTGGTTATATGTTATCATGATGAATCATTAGATAAATGATTAGTGATTTTCATTTATGACATTTTTCCGGTTCTTCGATAAGCACCAAATTGATACATCATATTCCTTTAAATTTATGTTTATAAACTAATTATAGAAAAAATAGAGGTCATATAATATAATTTAAATTATTTTTCAACAATTAAAATGGGTTTACCACCATATTTTATTGAATTGAAGAAAATTGAAGACACATCATTCATGATTTCGGTAAATCGACAGATCACGATTGGTGTTTTAATTTTTTGAAAAGAGGAAGAGGAGACGAAGAATGATGAATAACTTTTACATAAACGCGATAAAAATAGAACATATATAATATTGTATCTTTAATTTATCTTGGATAAGGGGAGGTGAAGAGAGAATAATAAAAGAAAATAATTGAAAAGGAAACACAAGAGAACGAAAGAGGTTCTTTAACTCTTGATCTATTCTCCTTGATATGCTCATTAAGTCCTGTGGTTTTGGCCTTTTAGTGAGACCACTGGGTTGTGGAAATGGGGAATATCCATGGAAATTTTTTTTATATTATTTATAAAATTCTCAAATTTGTAGAGGTTTGAGAGGGAAGGGGGGATGGTTGTATTTAAATTGAATGTAAGGGAGTTTTAAATTAATTTCAAAGGACACCTCATTAGTGGTATTTGGAAATCCATGGGCCTTCCGATGGTATGGGCCACTTGGGACACCTAATATAATATTTTAATCCTAAATAGTTGACCATAATGATTACAACATTATTACATCATTATGATGTCACTAAACACACAAAAATATAAACCTATATTTTCTACT
The DNA here is from genome assembly GCA_963277665.1 of Viscum album. Classification (NCBI taxonomy): domain Eukaryota; kingdom Viridiplantae; phylum Streptophyta; class Magnoliopsida; order Santalales; family Viscaceae; genus Viscum; species Viscum album. The sequence goes on from OY728127.1 coordinate 326,985,236, forward strand.
ATTCACAGAAACTTTGTATATCTCATAAAAATACCAAAAAAAAATCATACCCATTTTTCAATGTGTATAATTCAAAAATAAACTCCATTTTTTGAAAATAATATTCTAAATATGTGAAATTAAATTTTTGTATAAAATCATCCTTTATTCAATAAATGAAAATTTTAAAACAATAACTCGTTTTATATCACTTTGAAAAATTAATCAAGATCTCATTTTCTTGTAACCATGAAAAATAAAATGATAATTTGATTTATTATTCATAAGGGTCATATAATTTTTAATTTTACTATTCATAAATTTATAGTACTATTGCAAAAAAATAGTTTGGTTCTATTAGACTCCATATAACATACTGATCACAACCATAGATGAAATTTTTTTAAAATTTGAATCATCAAAGTGGAAAAATTATGTTTAATGGATAACTTATAACTATCCCCTTAAATAAATGTTTCATTATTTAAATACATAGTGGTTAAATAAATTAAATATATTTTTAAAACCTTGGGGTATTACATTTTTGCACCTTCTAGAAATTCTATCTTTACAATTTTATTTACTTATTAAAAAAGGGAGGGTACCTTTACCTTATGAATTTTGAGATTCCCATGTTGCTTATTCAACCTTGGGGTTTCTCCACAAAATAATTACTCAGTGGATTAAATTATTCCACAATAAATGTTCTCTTTGATCAATAATCTTAATTGGTTTCACGTCATAAGAATTGTTCTCTTCAAGATGAACTATTTTTGGTCTTAAAACATGAGATGATTCTGGCACATATATTCTCAACATTGAAACATGAATAACATTGTGTACCTGAGATAAACTCAGAGAAATAAAACTTTGTAGGAAAATATTACTACTTCCTCCAAGAGTTTATAAGGTCCAATGAACTGTGGAATTAGCTTTCCTTTCATACTAGAACAGATAACACTTTTCCAAGGTGATATTCAAAGAAAAACAAGATCAACTACCTATAAATAAATGTATTTCCTCCAGTTATGTCCATAACTTTTCAGACTACATTGATCTATCCTCATGTATTGTAGGATCATATTAATATTATCATATACATCCTCTACTAATTTTGATCCCATCATATTAAATTCTGTTACATCATCCAAAAAATATGGAGTTCGACACCGCTTTCCGAATAATGCCTCAAAATATTCCATCGGTATACGGGAATAAAAATTGTTATTATAAGAATATGAAACTAAAGAAATATATTTACCAACAATTCCTAGGAAATCCAATTAAAAGGATAGAAGCATATCCTCCAAATTATGAATCATCCATTCTAAATACCAATATAATTATAGATGAAAAACTGTTCTGAAATTTAATTTTTTTTCCAAACGACTTCTAAACACCTTTCCAAAAGATAGATGTCAACCTGAGATCACAATAAGATTAAATGGAAAGAGTAACTCTATGTAACCATACAATATCTTTTACGTACAATCCAGAAATCTGATTGAAAGACATAATATCATGAATATGAAGGAAATGTCATGACTTAGACAGTTGATCAATAATAACCAATTTGGTATATTACCTTCAGAAGTCTTTGGTAGTCCCAAAATGAAATTAATTGATATATTTTCCCACATCCACTCTAGAACTATTAAAGGCTAAAGCACATCCTTTAGTAACATGGGATCTACTTTAACCTGTGGAAATGTCAAACAATTTCTGGTAAAATATGCAATATCCATTTTCATTCTATCCCATCGGTAACACTCTCGAAGGGATCTGTTCATTATTGTGTTGAAAGGATGAACTAAAAATGAAGAAATATAAGATTATCACATCAATTATTTCTTCAGATGAGTATCATAAGTAACACACAATCTCATTCCTAATCATATAAAACAATCATTATCAAGGTTAAATTTTGGTAACCTACCCATTTAACAAAATTCTACCTTTTTCTCTAGCACCCAACCTACCTTCTGCGATTTCTTAATTTTTTCTGACAGTGATGATTACACTGAAACCTAAAACAAAATATAGTTACTTTCTACACCAACAACATCCAAGAAAAAATTCATTAATTAATTGATCAAAGGGTCTTGTTCTAGCCATAACATAGTTAATGATGCCTGAAGTTTTTAACTCAACACATATGTGACATAGTTTACTTTTTTCAAGATGGTAATTGATCGTGCAATACCAATTCTTTGTCAATATAAGACTTATACTCTACCTCATGTTCACTTTCTTATGATTTAATATAAACTTTAGACTTTTTTGGTTAGTATATATTTCACATTTGGATCCGTATAAATTCTGCCTCAAAATTTTAATGTGAAAACTAGAGCTGCTAATTCCAAATCATATGTGTCATAATTTAACTCATGATGTTTTATTTGTCTTGAAGAATTAGAAATTACCTGGTCACTCAACATCAAAACACAAAAAAATTACCTTTAACAAAGAATCATTGTAGATGAAAAAATTCCATTTCCAGTTGGTAGGGTTAGAACTATAGAATTCACCAATCATATTTTCAATTCCCAAAAACAATCATCACATTACTTTTTCTAGATTAATTTAACTCCATTTAGAGTTAACATAGTAAGTGGACTAGATAACCACGAAAAGTTTTCAACAAATCTCTAGTAATAACTTTCCAGACCAAGAAAACTACAAATTTCAATTATATTTTTGGGTCTTGTCTATTCCTTAAAAACTTTCATTTTATAAGGATCAATACTTATTGTAACACCCCAAGCTTTCATGGTATGCTTTTCTTTGAATAATAGGGCAGCGTGTGTTGTACGCAACCTCGAGTTCTAGCACACCGCGACCAATAAAAGTAGTATTTATTAATAGTAATAACAACCTTTTGAAATTATATTAATTTTATAATTAAAAATGGACTTCATTTTTATATTCAGAATATTTAAATTATCCTAAGTTGAATTTTTTGTTATTTTCTGAGAACTTCCAATTTTTTATGAATAGTGAAAAATACATAAAAACAACTTTTTTAATCAAAAAAAATTATAGTGATAAATTATAGTATCGAGTAGTTTTAAAGTATAGTTAGAATAGATTTTTACCATTTTATCCAATAGTGGTCATTAGAATTAATTTCACTTTGCAATTGGACATAAACAATTGCCAATCTTTTGATATATATTGTTTCTTAAGAAATGCTATTTGTTGTGACAACGGGAATTAATTATAAAATTAATTAATTCAACTTATATGTTTTGAATTTTGTAAAATATAAATCATTTTTTAATTAGGAATATCAAATATAGCTTAGGGTTAATTTTTGGCATTATTCTGAAAAACATCAATTTTTGATGAATAGTGAAACCACTAAATGATAGTTAAAAACTGATTTTTCATTTAAATGAAACATTACCACTTCTGTGATTTGATTTTAAAAAATAAGACATACATGGTTGTCATTATGAAGTAAAATTTTTTCAATGGGATTAAAATAATTTTTTGGTGAATATTAACTTTTAAGTTTAATTAATCGCGATTAAAGGTAATTAGTGAAATTTAAGGTAAAAATGATATTATAAAAATATAAAAATACCTTTACACTTGTCCTTCCCTTATTGGATGAGTCATAGCCGACCAAGAAAATCCATGGGTCAACTTGGGGACCCCGTGGAGCCACTTGGGTAATAAAATGACATTAATAACTTTTGTATTTAAAGTAAAAAATAAAATTGTCACAAACATGTGTTGTTTTACTAAAACAATTATTACATGGGGTTATATAAGTTATCATTTCAACTAAAAATATTCATTATAAATATAAAAATATTTACTACATCATTATATTTTTTTATAATTTTGAGACATTAAATAAACTAAATTTTTAATGACACCATGATGATGCAGCGATTACCTCATTAATTAACGATTTTAATTAAATGAAAAGATAATGTAAAATCTAAGACATCCACATGTAAAAAACCTGTTGGATGAGTAGATTTCGAACCATACCACCTTATCCTTGAAATATATCATTTTGGGACCTTTAAAATCCGAAAATTATTTCATAATAATGTAACATTTCATGACATTCCATGAATGCCCCTCCTCTCATCTTATAAAAGGCCCCCACCACTACCACCTTTTTCACACCTTCAAATCCATTTTTCTCAGCCAAACTCTGCCCAAATACTCTCTCAACTTCCCTATATTACTCATAGAAGCCTCACTTTGGGCAGAATTCTTCCCAAGTAAGCCTTTGGCTCAAATCCAAAAGAGTTACCCAATTTTAAGGTAATGTCTTCTCTTATGTTATTTTGTTTTATTTTTCTTCTCCAACCCATTAAACTCTTTTTATTCCTTTATTTTGTAACAACAACAGTATATTCAATATAATAGGATGTTTTATGATAAGTATTTGATTTACACTTACACACACCTTCGTCTAATGGTTAAAGAACATACTGTTCATGTGGTTGGCGAATTTCTGCCTCACGAAACGATGATTGTTCAACCTTCTTTTAACACCTCTCATGGTGGCCATTAAGATGTCACTATATTTATATATGATATATATTATGTTTATGTTTTCCTTATGTTTCTGTATTTCTCATTTATGGAATACCTTTATGATTTCCATTATGGGTAAATGCGATAATTTCATTTTAGGAAGTGCGGACTACCGCCCTCTCAAAGTGATTTGAATCGTTAATGCCATATGTGGGACGTATAAAGGATGGAGTAAAGGATATTATATATGTTATTATACTGTAATTATAATATTCATTTATATCATTATTATTTCATTCCATTAAATACAAAATATAAATGAAATCAGTGTTCATGCGTACGTACGGCTTACCGTCTCCATGAATGGTGCATTTCATTTCTTACCTCTAAATGATACGTAATATTATGAATGAATTTATATACTAGATATATATGATATATATGATATCTATATCATGAATATAATTCTGGATATAATGGATATTTTACCACATGAACAACTTGTAATTATAAGAAGGTTATTTTTGACTCAAGTACCGAAGATCGACAAAACGATCGTTATTAACATAAATAATTACATAATGCTCATAACATGGTAATAAGTGATATAAAAGGAATAATAAAATTGAATAAGGTTCTTAAGAAATTATAAATTAACTATATTTTATTATTCAGGAGGTTAAATAACGGTCGAGTCAAGTCGGACATGAGGTAAGGGACTTCGTCTCAATCCCCATTAGTTGAGGCATATTTTGTTTTATACACAAATTTCTTCTATACGGTGTATAAACCCCTTTGAAATTTACATTTATTCAAAAGGAATATTTTTATATGATGCGTTTTACTAAATGAAAAAAAGGAATGTTTTTCTTGTCATACATATGCGGCGACAACGACTTCTCCACCGCCGTGACCATTATTTGAGTTTCGGCTTCCTCTACAAGCCATGGCTTTTTTAAAATGAAAAATAAATACCAAGTTTTAATTTTCGTTTATTTTGGTATTGAAAATGGCTTTGAAAGTGTTTTTATTATATCAATGTGTTGTATTGATATCTTGTGATTGAAATGTGGAAATGTTGTGTTTCCTTTATGCATGTTTTATGTGATACGATTATGTTATGGTTTATGATATGTTTAAACCTATTCATATGTGGAATGCATTGGACAATATAAGTGATGAGTGGAGCCCACTATAGCTCCTTGATGCATTGGCAGGTCTCATGAGACAAACTAGTGTCTTGGCACGAGGCCTTGAAAAAATCATATTTGTAGTCTTGGCACGAGGCCTTGGCTATTGGGTTATGATAGTCTGGCATTATGCATTCCATCATTATGAATGTGGTTATTGATATTTCATGTGATTATTCGACTAGGAGAATATCCATGTGAATAGGTAAATGGGATTATTTCATTTTACATTTGCCATATTACGCTCATGTTCATGTTTAAAAGGCTTTTGTTTTAGTAATACGTTGCCTTAAATGTTTATGTTTATTTATGAAAGCATCCGCAATATTGTTGTCCTTACTGAGCATTTGAGCTCACCCATTTCAATGTTTTAATTTTTCCAGGATGTAAAGATGTATTTTAGGAATGACCTAACGGGATAATATGAGGGGATATGAAGACAATACGTTGTTGTAGTTTTGTATTACATTATGATCTAATGTAAAACTTATGAATGTATCTAGTGTTTCAAGGCTACTAAACTAATCGGTCTTTTGAGAATTGATCTTTGTGATCATGCCAATGCTACAAAATAATGCACAGACTCGTGGTAACTGGGGTCGGGGCGTTATAGTTGGTATCAGAGGCAGTTTAGTACTAACCTTGGAAGATAGATTTAGATAAACTCTGATTAGAGAAGATAGACCTAAGATAAAATTTTATGATTAGTATAGAAGTACTTCCTAGAATTTTGGTATTATAGAGATTTTTTGAGTTTTCTGAGAAATACATCCCTGTCTAGATATGAGCAGGTAGAGGCGGCTCTGGCACAGATGTACCTGGGGGTAAAACCCGAAAACACTTCTTTGAGCTAGACTCGAATGGAAACTAGTGCACGACAACGGGGCTTGCTGCACTCATGGGTATGACACTCCCAGGTGATATGGTAAGGATAATTCTCATTTTCTTTGCAAACCACTATAAAGGGTTATGAGTATATAATTCCTCAAAGAAAACATTTTTATGATTATTGATTATATCCATATATAGATCAATTTATGTTAAGTGTTTTGCTAGTTTGGAATTATGTATTTTGATTCATAAATTAAACTAGTTTATGCCATTGTATAGAAAAGGTGCCCAATAGAAGGAATGTGAACTCCAGCAATACGTAAGATCCAAAGAGTAAGAAGGATCGTATCTTTCATGGTATTAAGCCAACATTTAGACGGGAAATAGTCTCCCATGTGTTCTCAACATATGGAGAAATAGTATCAATAGTTAATAAGATAAGTAAAGAATTCTATGAGTCCTATGGCTTTGAAGCGAAGCAAGAGAAGAAAAGGATAGAAGAGAGAATGATGGATAAAGGGAAAATGGGAAAGAAGAATTATCTAATATGTGATAACTGTTGGAAGAAACACCTTGTAACTTTCCTGAAGGGAATGGGAGTTTGTTATAAGTGTGGAGAAAAAGGACAACAACTGCATGACAGCAAGGGTACGAAAAAGGTTTCAAATGTACAATGTTTTATCTACAAGGAGTGGAGACACTATGCAAACCAATGTCCAAATCATCAGAGTATGCCCCAAATGATGTTATTGGATAATAATCAAGTTATGATACCACCACAGATTAGGAGGAATGATTAGAGTTCTTATGTTTTTATTAAAGAATTATGTCATTTGAGTGTTGTATCAATGATGTACTGGTTATAATAATTATGGAGTATATAAGGATTGTACTGCAGTACTCTTTCATCAAGGACTTGAGATTTTTTGGAACCAAGAAAAGTGACTCAATAGAATGTCAAATTTTTGGAAAATTTATGGTTGAGAGAAAGATAAACCATAATATGGTTCAGATACCGAGATAGTGATTTTGGAATAATACAAGATTGATATGTATAAATTATATGGGATATTCTTGACTTCCTTGAAACTGATTAATGATTTGTATACATTTTTGGATAGAAGGAGTATATCTAGTATTCTATAAGGAATAAGGGATCATTAATGCAATCAAAAAGGATTTATAGTAATTCAGGATGTTTTAGTGTTTTAAAAGAATGCATGATGAAGGTGTTCACATGTTATTACGTGGAAAAAAGGATCTTCATTGTGTTTACATTCCTTATAAAATTTGGACTGTGAGTTTGGACAGAAGTATTTTGGATAACTATAAAGGTTTGAATGGATTAAGTTGATCTTTGGATAGTATTATTTAAGGTTAAAACATTTCTGAAGATTATTTTATGTAATATTATAATAATATATTTTTAGGAAAAGGACAACCTGCAGGATGGGGGATAACCTGTCTCGTCGGACAAAGCTGCAGGAATCGAACCCACAACCATAGTGCGACAGGCCTTTATTACCTACCACTAGCATACAAGAAGTCCCTTGTAATTAAAAAATAGTTTTCCTAATCTTAATGGTATGTGTTAATATTTTGAACCTTGTACGACTAGGATAAATATAATATTTTTGAGTTCTATAATCTTTTTGAGTAAACGATGAGTTTGTGGTAGAAATTAGTTGATGTTTGAAACTCTACATGTGAAGAATATATCTATATACCAATATCTTATTCTATGAATAAATTAATTCTTAAACTTTAGGAAAGGGATATTAAAACAAAAAATGTGTTATCCTAATACCTTATGTTTTGTTTAACTGATGGTATTTTAAATCACCATAGATTGAAGGTTTTGAGGCCCTCAATTTTACACTTGTTTGTGATTGATGAACTCAATCACTCCCTAAAAATATTTATGTTTTTCCTCCAATTATATGTCTCTAATTTACACCAATGTTCTCCTAATCGAGATCATAATTTGGTGGTGACTTTTTCTATTTCCCTTCCCCTCTTATTAAGGCTAAATTTTATTAACCTTATTTCCGATGTGGGTTTTTCATAAAGGTATTTTCTATTTTCAAACCATTTATTTTCGACGAACAATTACAAATTGCGAGGATGCAATTTATTGAAGGAGGGGAGAATATAACACCCCAAGCTTCTGTGGTACACTTTTCTTTGAATAATAGAGCAGCGTGTGTTGTACGCAACCTCGAGTTCGAACACACCGCGACCAATAAAAGTAGTAGTTGTGAATAGTAATAACCACATTTTGAAATTATATTAATTTTATAATTCAAAAAGGACTTCATTTTTGTATTCGGAATATTTAAATTATCCTAAGTTGATTTTTTTGTAATTTTCTAAGAACTTCCAATTTTTTATGAATAGTGAAAAATACTTAAAAACAACATTTTTAATAAAAATAAATTATGGTGATAAATTATCATATTGAGTGGTTTTAAAGTATAATTAGAATATATTTTTACCATTTTATCAAATGGTGGTCATTATAATTAATTTCACTTTGAAATTGGACATAAACAATTATCAATCTTTTGATATATATTGTTTCATAAAAAATGCTATTTGTTGTGACTACGGGAATTAATTATAAAATTAATTAATTCAACTTATATGTTTTGAATTTTTTAAAATTTACATCATTTTTGAATTAGGAAGATCAAATATAGCTTAGGGATAATTTTTGGCATTGTTCTGAAAAACTTCAATTTTTGATGAATAGTGAAACCACTAAGTGACAGTTAAAAACTGATTTTTCGTTTAAATGAAACATTACCACTTCCTTGATTTGATTTTCAAAAATCTGACATACATGGTTGTCATGAGAAAGTAAAATGTGGTTCAATGGGATTAAAATAATTTTTTTGGTGAATAGTAACTTTTAAGTTTAATTAATCGCGATTAAAGGTAGTTAGTGAAATTTAATGTAAAAATGATATTATAAAAATATGAAAATAACTTTACACTTGTCCTACCCTTATTGGATGAGTCATGACCGACCAAAAAAATCCATTGGTCAACTTGGGGACCCCATTTAGCCACTTGGGTAAGAAAATGACATTAGTAACTTTTATTTAAAGTAAAAAATAAAATTGTCACAAACATGTGTTGTTTTACTAAATAAATTATTACATGGGGTTATATAAGTTAACTTTTCGAATATAAATATTAATTGGAAATATAAAAAGATTTCCTACATCATTATATTTTTTTATAAATTTTAGACAATAAATAAATTATATTTTTAATGACATCATGATGATGCAACGATTACCTCATTAATTAACGATTTTAAAAAAATGAAAAGATAATGTAAAATATAAGACTTACACATGTAAAAAAACCTATTGTATGAGTAGATTTATAACCCCAATCACCTTATCCTTGAAATATATTATTGTGGGACCTTTAAAATCCGAAAATCATTTCATAATAATGTAACATTTCATGACTTTCCATGAGTGCCCCTCCTCTCCTCTTATAAAAGGCCGCCACCACTACCACCTTATTCACAAATTAAAACCCATTTGGCCCAGCCAACCTCTGACAAAATACTCTCTCAACTTCCCTCTCTTACTCCTAGAAGGTTCACTTTGGTCATAATTCTTCCCAAGGAATCCTTTGGCACAAATCAAAAAGAGTTTCCTGAATTTAAGGTAATGTCTTCTCTTATGTTATTTTGTTTTATTTCGATTCTCCAACCCCTTAAATTCATTTTGTCCATTTATTTTGTAACAACCCCAGTATCTCAAATATACTAGGTTGTTGTTATGAGAAGGATTTGATTTACACTTACACACACCTTCATCTAATGGTTAAAGAACATACTGTTTCTGTGGTTGGCGAATTTCTGCCTCACAAAACGATGATTGTTAAATCTTGTTTTAACACCTCTCATGGTGGCCATTAAGATTTCACTATATTTATATATGATATATTTTATGTTTATGTTTTTCTTATTCTTCTATATTTCTCATTTATGGCTTAACTTTATGATTTCCATTATGGGTAAACACGATAATTTCATTTTAGTAAGTGCGGACTACCACCCCCTCAATGTGATTTGAATCATTAATGCCATATGTGGGACATATAAATGATGGATTAAATGATATTATATATTATATTATAATGGAATTATAATTTTACTTTATATCATTATGATTTCATTCCATTAAATAAGAAATATAAATGGAAGTAGCGTTCATGTGTATGTACGGCTTACCGTCTCCATGAACGGTGCATTTCATTTCTTACCTCTAAATGTTATGTAATATTATGAATGAATGTATATACTGGATATATATGATATATATGATATCTACATCATTAATATAATTCTGGATATAATGGATATTTTACCACATGAACAACTTGTAATTATAAGAAGTGTATTTTTGACTCAAGTACCAAAGATCAACAAAACAACTGTTATTAACATAAATAATTACATAATGTTCATAACATGGTAATAAGTTATATAAAAGGAATAAAAAACATGAAAAAGGTTCCTAAGAAATTATAAATTAACACTAGTTTATTATTCAAGAGGTTAAATAATGGTCGAGTCAAGTCGGACACGGGGTAAGGTACTTCGTCTTAATCTCCATTCATTGAGGAATATTTTGTTTTATACACAAATTTCTTCTATACGGTGTATAAACCCCTTTGAAATTTACATTTATTCAAAAGGAATCTTTTTATACGATGCGTTTTACTAAATGAAAAAAAGGAATGTTTTTCTTGTCATACATATGCGGTGACAACGACTTCTCCGCCGTCGTGACCATTATTTGTGTTTCGGCTTCCTCTACAAGCCATGACTTTTTTAAAATGAAAAATAAATACCAAGTTTTAGTTTTCTTTTATTTTTGTATTGAAAATGGTTTTGAAAGTGTTTTTATTTTATTAATGTGTTGTATTGATATCTTGTGATTGAAATGTGGAAATGTTATGTTTCCTTTATGCATGTTTTATGTGATATGATTATGTTATGGTTTATGATATGTTTAAAACTGTTCATATAAGGATTGAATTGGACTTAATAAGTGACCGGTGGTGCCCGCTATAGCTCCTCGATGCATCAGCTGGTCTGATGAGACAAACTAGTGTCTTGGCATGAGGCCTTGACAAAATCTTATTTGTAGTCTTGGCATGAGGCCTTGGCTACCTGGTTATGATAGTCTGGCATTATGCATTCAATCATTATGAAAGTGGTTATTTATATTGCATGTGATTCTTCGACCATTAGAATATCCATGTGAATAAGTAAATGGAATTATTTCATTTTACTTTTTCCATATTACACTCAAGTTCATGTTTAAAAGGATTTTGTTTTAGTTATACATTGCATTAAATGTTTATGTTTATTTATGAAAGCTTTCGCAATATTTTTTTCCTTACTGAGCGTCTAAGCTCACCCATTTCAATGTTTTAATTTTTCGAGGATGTGAAGAAGTATTTTATGAATGACCTAAATGGATAATATGGGGGGATATGATGACAAAATGTTGTTGTAGTTTTGTATTACTTTATGATGTAATGTAAAACTTATGAATATATCTAGTGTTTCAAGGATACTAAACTAATTGGTCTTTCGAGACTTGATCTTTTTGATCATACCCATGCTACGCAATAATTCACCGACTCTGGGTAACTAGGGTCAGGGCGTTACAGTTATTCCATATTTAGAAAAAAATTTACTAAGTAATTAAATTGATTGAAACCAAAATACAAGATCTCTAAATCTTCGATAAAATTGTTTTCTTCTATGGATTTCAAAACAACCATGAGATGTTTTTAATGATCCTATTTACTTATCGAATATACCATAATCTCATCAACAAACACAACCACAAACATATCTAAGAACTCATGAAATATTCTATTCATAAGATCGTTGAATATAGTAGATGCATTAGTTAACCCAAATGACATAAATTAAATTTCACAATGATCATATCTAGTTTGTAAGTTATTTATGAAATTTCATCCTCATTTACATTTAGTTAATGTTACCCAGATCTCAGGTTAATCATTGAAAAATACTAGGCTCGCTGGAGATAATAAAAAAGGTCATCGATGTGAGGAAAATGAAACTTATTCTTAATAGTAATGTTATTCAATGATCTATAGTCAATCAAAAGTCTCATGGAAATATATTTTTTAAAACAAAAAAAATAGGTTCTCCCAATAGTGATGTTATAGGATGAATGAATCACTTATCAAGAAACTCATACAACTGATTTTTCAATTCAAGAAGTTCTATTTGATCCTTCTGATATATGGGATTTGAAATTTTCATATCATCAGAAACTAATTAAAATTTTAATTTAACTTCCTGATTAGGTATAACAATGGGTAAATCATCCAGGAAAACATCAAGGTATTAATTTACCATTGGTACATCATTATTCTAATCATTTACCATGATTTCAACAATCTGATCAATATAAAATTCATTTCCATATTTCAAAAGATTACCAAATTCCTGATATGTTATCAATTTAATGGGTTCTCTTTTGTATACAAACTGAAACAATTTTTGAAAAACAACTTCTTTATCTATATTATAAATCTTAGGATGATAAATTGAAAGCCAATCCGTACCAAGAATTACATCAAACTCTTGTAAGGAAAAAACCACATGGTTTTCAGGTATTTTCATTCCATTGATAATAATATAAAGGTTCTTAAAAGTATTTTTTTCAATAACATTCTCCCTGGTATTTTATCAATAAGTTCCATCTCATTTTTTGAGATGATATTTCCAATTTTCCAGAAAATTTCTTAGAAATAATGGAATCCTTAGACCCCGTATCATGCCGGGATTTAGAAAAATCTGAGTAAATAAAATAAGTACCTGATACCACTTCACATCTACAGATGTAGTCAAAAAGGATCTCACTACACCATTCTACTTATTGACTGGAGACTTTTCATTACTCAGATCTTTCCTTGTTCACGAATTTTCATAATGACCCATCTCACCACATTTGAAATATTTTATTGTTTTTTTTTCAAAAATGATCTTAAGATTATTTTCATTACAATATCGGGCCATATGTCCAAACCTTCCACATCATAAAAACATCCAAATTTAAGAAAGGCATTCCACATAGTGCTTTTACCACACATTTCACAAATAAGAAATTGAACATTCGTACCATCAGATTTCATTTCATGGTTGTTACCAATCAGTTGACAGGTGGACCTCTTCTTCAATTTGATCTAAATATAGATGTGATCATCCGAAATCTCCATTTTTTCTTTCTCCAAACATCATATATGTTTTTTATAACTTTTTAAATATCGGGAGTCCAATTCCCTTTGTTATCTTGGATTTAATCTTTAGTAATAATGGTTGATTTTTCTATCAATATCTAGAATATTATTTGGAGCATACCTTTCCATTCTGGTGAATTTTGATTCATAAATGACCACTAAATATTACTCATTTTACCTCAATTTAGTGAATTGATTGTCCATCCAATGTCTAGCCACCTTAAGAAAATATATTTCATGGAAAATACCTTTAATTTCATCCCACTATAAGGTATTAATCTATGCTTAATTCTTGATATTATTGACCATTAACCACCATTGATTATCTAAACCATAAAAACAATAAATGGAAATACTAACCTTCTGATTATTTGATCTTCCCATAACATCAAATATCATTTCATGTTATTTAATCCACCCTTTACTAACTAATGGTTTAGAAGATCCAATGAATGCATGTTGGTGTAGCCTCATAAAATGTTCCAGTATCATCATGTTCCTTTGTGGTATCTATGGTTATTCTCTTGCATGGATTCCAACACCATTTTTTTCATGCATCAGCTGAATCATTATTGTAATAAACTTTAAAATTCTTATTCACACCATTCCCTATTTCAAATTTAGAATGATATCAGCCTCTCAATTCCGTCAAATATCTACTTCTCAGTTTCTTCTATGGAAAAACATTCTGAATAGACATATTATAGATGAAACAACAAGATAATATTTAAATTCCATAAAATATCAACATAAAAATAAGGTAAAAATCAATTGTGGTATTTTATTGACATAATTATAACACTTAAAGTTATCTAAATAATTATCGGATACCAACTATAAGGAAATAACCTTAAAAATTACATAATCTAGTTATTTCCACAAGATTTCACTTCTTTACATTCCCAATGATTATTTAGGATTATATTCTTAGAATTTTTAGACATAACATATACATATCATTCCACAAGAATACAATGTGGGTATATTAAATCAGTATCAATTTCTTCTAAAACATTTAATTTTTAACAAAAAACAACAACATTATTTATTTAACAAATATTGACTTCCTTAATTCTCTTACATATCCTTATAACCAATTAAAAAAATTTAAAACATGGTATGAGCCTAAAAAATCTTTTTATGTGATATAAAAATAAAGAAATAAACTATTAGTCCATGAATACTTAAAAACATATGAAATAATTTTCACAAAGACGTAATTCTCACGCATATTTACATAATTTTTGAATCATGAGATTTCCCTAAAATAATAAGGAACATATATAAAACTCAAAATGTATCTTGGGGAATTACTTAATTATTTTTTAACCCTCTCAGTTACCTTATGATTTGTAAACCTCATAGTTACCTTACAATGTAACCCTCACGACTACCTTATGGTGTAACAATCACAATTCCATTTAGAGTGAAAACTTAACCGACCTCAAAATTAAACATAATCAATTATTGTAGGGACATATAGGTCTAAACAATCATCATAAACAACTCCCAATAAACAAAAAAACCCAGAAAACATGGATAATTGTATACAAACATTGTTTTTGAATTTTACAAAATAGAATCTTAAAAAAAGTTTTTTAATGAAAAGATCATAAAAAATATCATATAATTGATGAAAGAATTAATATAATGAATGTATTATATGTATACATTATAAATCAAAATAATACATCATAATGTTTTAAAATAATTACACAAATAATCTTAGTAGCAGCTAATTAATGATGTTTAAGGTTAACCCAAAGAATGGAAATTGGTTTAAGAATTCTCTTACATTGAGTTCGTCTTACATCAAAATAATATAAACCTCATTTAAAATGTTTAAAAAGATGTTATTAATATTTTATAATGGATTAATAATGTTTATAATACTATATATGATAATTTTATAACATCATTAAACCCATTTATTAATAATATTTTATTGATTCTCTGTTTCGGGTGTGCTTCACTTGATTTCCATGGTCGGTCCGTAAAGGATTTTCTTGTCAAATTGAAGTAAAACAACACAAGTTATATGAAATGGTTTTAATATGTTTCCATAATATAATATTATTCCATAAATAATTTTGGTTATATGGTATGATTATGCATCATTAGATAAGTCATCAGTTATTTTCGTTTAGATCATTTTTGCGGTTCTTCGATAATCAAGAACTTGTTCCATCATTTAACATTAATATTATGTGTAAAAGATAATTATACAAAATATGAGAGGCATATAATACACCTTGAAATCTGTTTCAACAATTATAATGGTTTAACAACCATATTTTTGGGAATTATGGGAAATTGAAGGCACATCATCCATGATGTTGGTAAATTGATGCATCACAAATGTTGTTTTTATTTTTAAAATAGGAGGAAGACGATATGAAATTTTTGATGAAAAATACAATAAAAATGATATAAAAACAAGAAAATATATATTATTAGTGCTTTCATGCCTCTTCGATAAGGTTTTTTGACGATAGTATAACAAAAGAAAAGAATTCAAAAGAAAACACAAGAAAATGAAATAGATTCTTTACCAATTTATCTCTTATCCTTAAGATCCCTTTAAGGCCTCCAGTTTTGGCCTTTTGGTGAGACCAGTAGGTCTCAGACATGGGGAAGAGAAATTATATAGTGATTGGGGATAATTTAAAAATATATAAAAACTTGAGATGTGTGATAGGATGTTGGGGTGAGGGTTATATTTATAGTGAAATTAAGGGAGTTTTAAATTAATTTAAAAGGGCACCTCAATAGTCGTACTTTTGAAACAATGGGCTTGACCATGGTTTGTTACCATGGTATTGGATAATTGGGACACCTCATTTCATATTTTAATACTGGGGTGTTGACTAGAATGATTACATCATTATTATATTATTATGATGTCATTAATCACCCGAAAACAGAAAAATGTATTTTTATTATTCATTAGAAATTAAATTATCTCAAAAAAATCCCCAGAAATAAAATAAACATTTTCTGATGTGTATAATTCAAAAATGAACTCCATGTTTTGAAAATAATTTTCAAAATTTGAGAAAATTAAGTTTTAAACAAAATCATAATTTATTCTGTAAATAACAATTTTGAAACTATATCTCATTTTATATCAAATTAAAAAATTTATCAAGATCTCATTATCTTATAACCATAGGAAAATAAAATAATAATATTATTTAATATTCATAAGTTTCATATTAATATTCATTTTATTATTCACAAGGTATGTTACTATTCGAAAAAAAACAAATTTGTTTTATCAATATCCATATAATGTACTGATAAAAACCATAGATGACCCTTTTTCAAAATTAAAATCATTGAAGTGGATAAATTATGTTTAAAATATTGTTTATAAGTATCTACTTCATGAAAATTTTTAATTATGTAGAGAATTTGTGTTTCATGCATTTCAATTCATTTATAAAAGCTTTGGTGTATCATTTTCCCCATCATATGGGAATTATTTCATCATAATTTTATTTACTTATTAAAAAAGTCCGGGTAGATGTCCCTCAGATCATTTTAAGATTATCATTTTTCTTCTTCAACCATGTGGTTTCTCCAAAAAATATTTACGTAGTGGATTACCACATTCTGTAATACTTGTTCTATTTGATCATGAATCTGAACAGGTTTCTCTTCATAATAAAGGATCTCTTCTAGATGAAATGCTTCTAGGCTCAAAACATGAGAAAAACCTAGAACATACTTTATCAACTTCAATACATGGAAAATATTGGGTACCTGAGATAAACTCTCATGAAACGATACTCAGCATGCAACAAGTCCAACTATATCTAAGATTTCATAGGGTCCATCCAACTTTGGATTTAGCTTTCGTTTCTTACCCAAATGCATAACACTTTTCCATGGTGAGATTCTAAGAAAATCATGATCAACTACCTCGAATGAAATGTTTATCCTCATGTTATCTTCATAACATTTCTTCCTTCCTTGGGCTATCCTAATGTGTTTCAGGATCATCTTCAAATTCTCATTCACTTCCTCTAATAATTATGGTTCCATCAACTTCATTTCCCTAACTTCATAGAAAAAAGTTGCATTTTAACACTACTTTACATATTTTTCCCCCAAAGGGTCCATCTTTATTCTGATATGAAAACAGTTATTATAAGAAAATTCAACTAAATAAATATGATGATATAAACATCCTTGTTAATCCATTGAAAAATATCAAATAATATCCTCCAATGTCAAAATCATTTGTTCTGATTACCCATCTATTCATGGATGAAAAGAAGTACTGAAATTTAATTCTGTTCCCAATGACTTTTGAAGGCCCTTCCAAATGATAGATATGAACCTGGGATCGTAGTTAGGTAAAATGAGAAGAGGGTCTCCATTTAACCTAATAATCTCATTGATGTACAATCAAGAAATCTGATCCAATGATATAGTATCTCTAATAGGAAGTAAATGAGAATATTTATTCTTTCGATCGACAATAACCGAGATTGGATTTTTATCTCAAGAAGTATCTGGTATTCCCAAAAATAATTCCATTGTTATATTATCCCATTTCCACTCTAGAAGTATTAAATCCTGAAGCATACCATTTGGTAACTTTTGATATGCTCTAACCTATTGACATGTCAAACATTTCATGATAAAATTTGCAATATCTCTTTTCATTCCATCCAACCAGTAATACTCCCGAAGGTCTATGTATATCTTTGTGCTGCTAGGATGAACTAAAAATGGAGAATGATGAGATTTTTACCACAATTCTTTCTACAACTGATAATCACAAGGCACACACAATATCTTTAAAAATATAATAACACAATCTTTATCATGGTTAATTTATGGTAACATAACCATTTAATAAATTTTAAATTGTTCTTATAGCTCATTGTTTTACTTTAGTGTTTGCATAATTATACATAAAAAGGATAACAACACTGAAACCTGAAACCAAATAGTATAATTTCTTACACCAACAACTTCCAAGACAAAATTCATTAAATAAATGATCAAAGGGTCTTTTTCCAACTTTTATATAGTTAATTATTCATGATATTTTCGACTCAAGGAATCTTCCACTTTTATTGGTTTTTCAAGATGGTATTTGATCATGCAATCATAATCCTTTACCAGTTCAAGACATATTATATACATCATGTTTAATTCCTTCCGAGTGAATATAAACATTAGAATTTTGTTGTCAATATATATTTCACATTTTCCCTTATATAAATTATGCCTTCATATTTTTTAAGTGAAAACAACATATGCTAATTCCAAATCATGAGTGTTATAATTTAACTCATCAGGTTATAGTTTTCTAGAATCATAAGAAATTTCCATATCATTTTGAATAAAAAAAATTCTAAGTCCATTTAATGAAGCATAACTATAGATGACAAACATTCCATTTATGAAATGTTGGGTCAGAACTGGAGCATTCACCAATCTTCTTTTCAATTCTTAAAAACAATCATCAAAATTCTTTGGTCTATAGGAATTTAACTTCTTTTTGAGTTAATTTAGTTAGTGGATTAGATAACAATGCAATTTTTTCAACAAACATCAAGTTATAGCTTTCTAAACCAAGAAAACTATTATTCTTGTTTATATTTGTGGGTATTATCCATTCTTCAACCACATTCATTTTAGTAGGATAAATAGTTTTTCCATATTTAAAAACAATATGACCAAGAATGAAATTTGTTACAACAAAAATACATAATTTCTAAATTTTTGAAAAATTTTCTTTTCTTTTAAGGGTTTAAAAACAACCATTATATTTTTTCATACATTTATTTAATTCTAGAATATACTATAATTTCATCAGTAAACACAAGAACAAAATTATCCTAGAACACATGAAATATTTTAATGATACGATCCATGAATATAACAGGTGCATTAGTTAACCCAAATGGTTGGACTAAAAATTCATAATGGCCATATCTAGTTTGAAAATACATTTTTGGAATGTCATCCTCCTTCACCTTCAACAGTTGGTACCCAAATCTCAAGTCAATCTTTGAAAAATACTAAGCTCCCTAGAGATGATCAAAGAAGTCATTGATGTGAGTAAAATGATACCTACTCTAAATAGAAATGTTATTCAAAGCACTACATTAAATGATACGTCTGATGGAATAGTATTTCTTTTCTAATTCACAAAATAGTTTCTCTCCATGGTGATGTTCTCGGATGAAGGAAGCCTTTATCAAGCAACTCCTGCAAATGAATTTTATATTCAAAAGTTCCATTTGTTCCATTCGATAAGGGGTCTTTGAAATTGGCATAGCATCAAGAGCTAATTGATTTGTGAATTCAAATTCCAAATTAGGTATTGGACTTGGTAACTCATCACAAAAACATTAATGTATTGATTTACCGCATGCACATCATTAATATGAATAGTTCTCTTATTTTCAACAATCTGAGCTAGATAACATTCATTTCCATCTTTCAACAGTTTCTCAGCTTCCTGCTTTGTTATCAATTGAATGGATTCCTTCTTGTATACAAGTAGAAACTCATTCTAAAAACAACCTCTTTAGGTCTACCATCAATCTTAGCATGATAAATAGGATGGAAATCTATACCCATAATGATATAAAACTGTACTATGGGAAAAACATGTTTTGGAGGAAATTTTTATCCAATGATAATAGTATGAATATTATTAAAATTCATTTTTTTGTAATATTTCCCCTACTATTTTATTAATAATTCTATGTACATTTTTTGAGATGATATTTCAAATTTACCAGAAAATATCTTAGAAATAATGGAATTTTGTATACCCCAGATAAAACAATACTTTTAAAAATTTTGAGTAAATAAACAAATTACATGATACCAATTCATTGTATGGCCTGACATCTACTGACTTAGTCGCAAGGGATATCACTACACCTTTCTACTAATAGTATGGTTGCTTCCCATCACTCAAATCATTATTTGGGCATACATTGGAAAAAGGAACGATGTCACCAAATTAGAAACACATTCTAATTTTCTTATCAGAATTGATCTTAAGAAAATTTTCATTTTAATCTCATTCCATATGTCTAAACATACATCATTAAAAACACTTCCCAGTTTTAATAAGGCTTTCCCTGGGTGCTTTTTACCACACTTTTCCCAAACAGGAAACTGAAAATTCTTACCATCATATTTTATTGGTTGATTTTTACCCATTTCTTTCCATATGGACATTTTCTTCTATTTTTTATCAATGTCCATGTGATCTTCAAAAAACTCCATTTCATCTTTCTTAACACATCGTATAATATTTCCATAACAATAAAATTATATAGAGCATAGTGCAATTTGATATCTTTCCTTCAATAATGAGTAAAAACAGTTGATTTTGATATCAACATCAAGTAAACTATTTGGAGCATACCTTTCCAGTCAGGTGAAGTTTTCTTCATACATGAATAATTAATATTAATATTTTTTCCTCAATTCATTTAATATCTTCTCCATCCTAATTCGAACCACCTTAAGGAAAAATATTCAAGGAAAATACCTTTAAATTAATCCCTCTCCAAGGAATAAATACCCTATATATCCTTAATATTCTTGGCCATTTACCACCACTAATTAACTTCACCTTCAAAATGTTAAATCTATAGAATTACCTTTTTATTATTTGAATTGTCCATAACATTGAATATCTTCTCAATGTCTTCAATCCATCCATCATCATCTATTGGGTTAGAAGAATGTCTGAAAGTAGGAGGGTGCTGACTCATTAAATGTTCCAATATCATCATGTTTCTTTGTGGTAGGTCTAGTCATGGAAGCCACCCCCATTTATTTACTATGTCAGCTGAGCCATTACTCTAAAAAACTACTTGATTCCAATTCACTCCATCCCTAGTTGTGGATTCGGAATGATATCAGCCTCTTGGTTCCTTCAAATTTCAGAATCCTTGTTTATTCTACAGAATACCATTATAAAAAGAAATATATTAGAAGAAGAAAAATGGTAATAATTTAATTATATAAAATTTGAACATAAATGTGAGGTAAAAATAATTTAGGTTACTCTGTTAAAATCATCCAAACCATTAAAGTTATTTGAACCGTGTTATGATACGAACTATAAAAAAACAACCATAAACCTTACATAGTCTTGAAATTTCAACTACATTTCACTTATTTATATTCCAAAATATATTTATGGTTTAGAGTTTTAGAATTTTTTTACATAATTTATACATATCAACCCACATAATACAATGTGGGTACCATTAAAACAGTATCCATTTCTTCCAAAATATAATTTTTTAACACAAAACAAAAACTTGATTTCTTTGAAAAATTATGGCTTCCTTCTTTTCTCTAACACATCATTATATAATATGAAATATATTAAAAAATATGGGTTTGTAATAGAAAATCATAGCTGGGGATATAAAAAAAGTAAATAAACCATTGGTCCATGAATACTTAAAAGCATATGAAATCATTTCCATAAAGACATAATTCTCAAACATATTAACTTATTTTGAGAAATATACTATTTTCATAAAACATTTAAAAACATATATAAAACCATAAATTTATAATGGGTAATTACATACTTATATTGTAACCCTCACAGATACCTTATGATTTGTAACCCTCATGGAAACCTTACAATGTAACCTTCCTGCCTACCTTATAGTGTAACTATCACAGTAACATTTGGAGTAACCAAACAGTTGAACTCCTTCATACACATAACCAGTGAATATGAATGAGATATTGGTCCCAAACTTCATCATAAAAAATTCCCAATAACCACAACATAATAATAAAACATGGATAATTTCAGAAAAATGTTGTTTTTGAGTTTCATAAAATATAATTTTAATGGAGAATTTTTAAAGAAAAGTCCATTACATATATCATATAAATGATTTGAGAATTAATATAATTAAAGTATTATGTGTATAAGCTATAAATCCACATAATAAATCATTATTTAAATTAAATTCATTACACAAATAATCTCAATAGAACTTAATTAATGAAGTATAAGGTTAACTCAAAGAATGGAAATTAGGCTATGAATTCCTTTACATCGGGCATGTCTTACTTAATACTTGTCTAAACCTCATGTATGATGGTAAAAAGGGTGTTATTAATATTTAAATGATGAATAATCATGTTTATAACACATTATATTATAATTTTATTAAATCATCCAACTCATTTATTATTAATATTTTTTTAATTTCAGTTTTTTTGGGTGTGGGATTCAAATGATTTCAATGGTCTGTTCATATATGATTTCTTATAGAATGGAATTGAAACTCCAGAAGTGGTAAAATATGATGTAAATATGTGTACATAATATTAAATGATTCCATAAATAATTTTGGTTATATGGTATGTTGATAAATGATTTGATAAATCATTCGTTATTTACATTTTGATCATTTCGGTTGTTCTTCAATAATCATGAACTTGTTTAATCATATACAATTAATATTATTCATATAATTTAATTATATAAAGTAATATAGGTTGAATAATACTCTATTAAACCTGTTTCAACCATTAAAATGATTTTACAACCATATTTGAAGGATGTAAAGGAAATTGCCAACACATCATCCACGATGTCGGTAAATCGACACATCACGAACTATGTTTTTATTTTTAGAATAAGAGGATGTGGAGACCAAGAATGAATTTGAACATTTAAATAAACATGATAAGAAAACAGAACATATATAATAATGGATATTTCATTCATCTTAGATAAGGGAAGGTAAATATAGTATAAGAAAATAAATTATATGAAAAGAAAACACAAGAATATGAAAATGGTTCATTACCACTTTATCTATTCTCCTTGAGATCCCCATTAAAAACTTTGTTGTTGCCTTTTCATGAGACCCAAAGGTCATGGAAGTGTGGATGGTCATTTGGTTTTTGATTGGGATGAATTTAAATAATTCTCAATTCTTCAGAGGTGTGAGAGGAAGAGGGGTGGTGATGGTGGTATTTATAGTGAAAGTATGTGAGTTTTAAATTAATTTTGTAGGAAACATCATTAGTGGTATTTTAAAAATCATGGTATTTTCAATTGTTTATACCTATGGTATTGGACACATGGGACACCAAATATCATCTTCTAATCCTCAATATTATACTAGAATAAATACATCATTATGATTTTATTAAACACCCTAAAACAGAAAACTGTAATTTTACTATTTACTGAAAATTCAACTATCTTAGAAAAATAACAAAAAACACCCTGACCATTTTTTGATTTGTAGAAATAAAAAATTAACTCCATTTTTTGAAAATAATTTTCCAAATATGAGAAAAATTATATTGATATAAAATCATAATTTATTCTGAAAATAATAATTTTAAAACTATAACTTAGTTTATATCACCATAAAATATTTATTAAGATCTATTTATCTAATAACATTGAGAAAATAAAATTATAATATGATTTATAACACATAAGGGTCATATTAATATTAATTTTACTATTCCTAAGGGTTTTTATTAGTATTCAGGAAAAAAAATGTTGGTTTTATCAGACTCCAGATACATTATTGATCACAATGATAGATGACCATTTTTCTAAATTCAAATCATAGAAGAAACAAAATTATGTTTACCAGATAATTTATAAATATCCAATTAAAAAAATATTCTCTATATAAAGACTTAGTGTTTTGATCATTCTAATTAATTTTTAAAACCTTACGGTGGTGTACAGAGAGATGGATCATATGATTTCATCAACGGAATCATAAGCATAAGCAATCTCGACAAATGATCATATTGTTTCAATAAACACTTATAACTTGGTAACTTTGAATTATAATCCCCATGTAAGAAAATGATATTACATGAAGCTTAAAATATCATGAAAATTTTATTTCCATTATATAACATGTCAAATTTCAGTATATACTCCTCTTATAAGAATACAAGTGCATAACAAAACATTTGCCTCATTGGAGTAAAATTGAGACAAAACAAATTTTCCTATTTGGTAAATTTTAAAACCTAAACCCCATGAATGAAATTTTATCAAATAGATATGTAAATATGCCTAAATGTAATTTTAAAAATAATATAATACATCCATGGGTTTTATACACACCACATTTATAATATTGGTGGAGAACATGTCTTTTGCGCCATAAAAATTAAAAGTGAGATGAGAAACCACACAATACTTGAGAAACATTAGAATTGTGATACCCATTAAATAATAACATCAATAAAATCTATTAATATCACTAAATAATGTAAATTAATGATATAAAATGTCATAAAGAATTATATATACCCTAGAAAATTAGTGTGTGGTGAATATAACTTGTATGTCATGGAAAGAAAAAGTGAGATGAAATTCCCATAGATTAATCTTGAATTTATGTGTACACATTAAAAAATAATGTATAATTGAAATAATATTTTAAAAATACTATCAAAAAACAACATTATTATATCTAATTCCACATATAATTTGTTTGAGACTTTATGTTACTCTTTTATGAACAATTCCATGTTAATGTTATAGTTCGGGTAAAATTCACACTGTTTTTCATATATATTTTGAATTTTTATTCTTGATACTCTTACATAGATCATGATTTACATTTTTAAAGAATGTAAAAAATTATATAAATATAATATATATTCAATATATAAATATTTATAATAATCTATGAAATATAGAATTGTGAAAAGGAATACACCGATCATGTAGATGGTAAGTCGTATGTACGAATAAAAATTACTCCATTTTATTATCATATTAAAAGGAATAAATTAAGTGATATATATATATATAACATCAATATATTAGGATTATTATTTAATATATATCATATAATATCACAAATACCATCACGACTAGATTCCATAGAAATTACAAATGAATCATATCACTTTGAGGAGGCAATAGTCCACACTTCCATAAACGAAGTTATCATATTTACACAAGACTGAAGGAATGAAGGAATGATTTATATAATAATTAAAAAAATTATAAATACATAACAAATATGATATCTATTATATAAAAAAATATTTCCCATCATAATTCCCAACCATGAGTGGCGGTAAAGGAACAATGAACAGTATCTTTTTGTGAGGCAGTAGTTTTTCTGTACACAAAATTGGTAAGATTGTAACCCATTTTATGGATGTGTGTGTGAGTGTAGGTAAATAAATTAGAAAAGAAAAATTGAACAATATTTATGTTACATATTTTATTTTATAATAATATAATTAGAAGATTTTATGTGGTGTATAATGAAAATAAAACCGAGGAGCTTTAGAAAGGATGTTGCCTCTTGTTTTGGTAACTCCTCTTGGTCTGCACCAGAGGGAATCCTTGGATGGATTTATTCCAAATGGATGGATTCCAGGATAAGGGATTGGATGTTTGGAGAATATTGGGTAAGATTTACGATGATCCAATGATTCTTTAGAGTTGTGAGGAGGGGGAAGAGTAAATTCCAATTTATCGTGGAAGAGGAGTGAAATTATTGTAATTACCAAAAGGTAAACACTAATGGGAGTTATCTGTTAGAAAATGTGCTTTAAAAATGAAAAAATAGTGGGTAAATATGGATTTATGGTCGATAAAAATATCTACCACATTGAAATATGTCAATTTTTATAAATTTTTTCTTTAGTCCTTACATTTTTATATATTTTTCTTTTTGATTTTTCATTTCGATAAGTTGGTTTCTAAACTATGTAATTTAAAAATTATGAATAAATTAAAGATATTCCTTTTAGAAAATAAAGAATGAATTAATTATAAATATGATAAATAATTTAAAATATAATAATATCATGTGGTTTGGATATTATTTTTAAAACAAGAGCATCTAATACCCAAAAAACTACTTTAACCTGAATGGCGCTAACAATGTTTTGATTATTTATTAGTCCATATATATATTATAAAATATCATTTGGTTCATTAATAGACCATATTTTATATTTATTAACAATTAAAAAGTACTTTTCAAAAGGTAGTTTTTTTATAAATTTATATTCTTTTAATAATTTTTAATTTATTGTAAAATAACATTAATTTCTATTTTGAAATTATTTATTTAATTTTAATTTAAAAATATATTTTTTTATTATAATTAAAATATTTTTAGTTAAAATATTTTTGGAATTTTATATTCTTCTAAAATATAACGGAACACAATAATTATTTAAATTTACATTACATAGAATGTTTCTAGCATCATTTATTTTATTAACGTATTAACTAAATAATCCCCCCATTGGTGTTGGTTAAGCGTTTAATGATTCTGATAAATATAAAAAAATAATTAAAATCATTATGATAAAAATAACTCATTTATATTTCAAAAGGATATTTATGACAAAAAAATATTCTATTTTTTATATATCATAATTTTTTTTAAATGTTAAAGATAAGTAATATTCGTTTTTCCTTTTTTATTACATAAATTATGAAATAGAGAATTTTAATTTAATATTTTCCAAATTACTCATATAATTTGTACCATGAATGTATATAGTATAAATATGGAAATCCAATGGATTTTGGACAAGTTTATATTTCGTTTTTGCTCTTAATTTTAAGGTTTACTCACTTGTTGAGCTTAATATTATTTTAATAACTGTAAATAATTCTAACCAGATTCAAAAATATTTTTGGTAAAAAAATTTATCTTATTAGACTAAAATATAATTATGATTACAATTGTGTATTTCCATTTTTATAAATTCAATTCATAGAAGGGGATAAATAAAATTTTAATCTAATCCTGCAGACACGGTGAGAAAGCGAGGTCTTAAAAAAATGTTAAAAAGTTCAAAAAAATATATATATATCAAAATTCAATAAAAAAATCATTTAAAATAAAAAATAGATTGTATTAATATTTGAATAAATTATCTATTTTTATTTAAATAAATTAAAATCTAAGTTAACATTAATAATTATTTAAACAAAAATGATTTTATTAACTAAAATACAGAATTTTTCCCATTCATCAGTAAAAGAATCTTCACAGAAAATTCCAAAAATTCATCCTAATATAATTTTGACATTCCAAATTCAAGAATTATTATAATTTTGACAAATATAATTAAAATAGTGTCAAATTTTTTTTTAAATGGTGGTTCATTAAAGGATGGTAAAACATGGTTATACATGTAACACAGACTAACTCAGTGTTTTTTGTTTAATATGGTTTACATGGTGTTGTGTATAATGAAAGAAAAACATTGAATAAAAATATAAAAAAATTTATATTTAGTGTTGTGTGAAATGTAAAATATCAAAAATAATAAATTAATTCAAAAAAATATTTCATAAAATCTCAGGGGTGTTTTAGTATAGGTACATATTCTATAGTTTGATAGGCATTTTCATATTATCATTAATTTTACAGCATTATTTAGTTTTACTTAATGTCACAATATTCAGTTATTAAAAAATACTTCACATGAACAACTATTAAAACCTCAAAACATAAAGATAAAAATATTAATTTCGTAACATATGTACCATAACAAAATAAAATATGAATATCATGTATTATTAATCATTCATGATATGAATTAAAATTTAAATTATTTATTCCAAATTCATACGGTTATTAATAGAAACCTAAATGAAATTATAATATTTATTAGTCCTGAATCAATCTAGAATAATATTCATGTTTATTTTTTCACTATCAACATTCATACTGGAATTAGTAACATTATTCGCTTAAAATCCTTATACTCTTCCATGACTTTATCAGAATCCAAACACTAAGTAATATTGTACATAATATCATACATCTAGATGTGAAAAATGATAACACCTTTAAATTACTAAACATATTTTTATTTTTTTCCATTTTCTATATGTAATATTTAGCTATGTATGTCATCCAATATCTTCATTTATAATATTTGTATTAAAGGGACACATAATTTTTACCCTAATTTCAATAATTCATTTACTATAAATGGTGAACTATATAATATTCCATATATTATTCTATAACATTATATCATTATTATACAACCCCTAAATTTTCTAACATATTTATGGGTTCATCATCATCTAACCTAGGATATCTATGGAACTAGAAATCCAAAAAATCTAATGGCATACTTGAGGGGTTTGATAGATACCCATAGGATGATATTGATATTATTGGACACCATGACACAATCATTGTTGAATTTTTTTCATAATAAATAAATAAATAAACAATTTCTAGTATGATTGACAAGAAAAACCAATAAATCTTATTTCTATGTGACGAAATATATCAAGAATGAAAAAAATAATATTTCAACAAGATAATATCCAAAGTTAAAATATATTGACATTGTAAAATGCTAAAAACAAATGAGATTATGATACAAGATGTCAAAGTAGTTGATAAAAATGTGGAACTAAATGGAAACCTAAAATACCAAAAATTGTCTCTATTTAACCTAAATGTTCATAATACATCCTCCAATCCATCTTATTATAAGAGTATTCGTGAAATAGAAACTGATCATACCAAACAGATTGTGGCTTCCGATCATTAGTGGTACTTGTAGGGTGTTATTAAAAACATAACAATATCTAATTAATATATAATCCATAATTTTTCTTTATTAAAACATACCACAAACTCTATTTTTTTAATAAAAGAATTAAAAATATGTTTTTAAACATAGTCATGTAAACCCCGATTAAATGATAATAAAATTTCTTTAAATCAAAATATATTTTCCTAAATGAATACAATCACCGAAATCTCATTTTCCTAACCCTAGTCCAAAATTTAAGAAAAACCCACAAAATTAAGTCTGTATTTAGAACAATATACAATATTGGAATTTTTGAATAATTTGGAATAATTTAAAAAAAGGCAAACTAAAAAGAATAACTATAACATAGACACAATATTAAAAAACAAATTTGGAATACCAAAAAAGGTCAAAAATATCTTTTCTATATAATATATATATATATAATAAATATAACAATATTATGTCATAAATCATGAGATAATTTAAGAATTAAAATTAAAGAATACGTTATCATAGAAATTCTTAAAATATCATGTTCTCCGACACTTGGTGTACATGGATTGGATCCACCTTTCAGAAAAAAATGACATTCATAAGTCTATAAGCATCTATTTTACATAAAATATAATCAATGGAAGAATACCCCTATGGTATCCCACATCATAAAAAATCTAGTATATATAATAAATACTTGATCCAAAGGTCAATTATCATTCACCATGACCCCTATTAACCCCAAGAAATTAATAATGTGTGGTGAGGTATAATTATATAAAATGTCACAATCAAGAACATTCACATTTCAAAATTAATTCTCATTCCCACATACTAATATCCACTAATTAAAAAATTCTCCATAATTTAGAGGAAATCCATTGATGTGTATGATGTCAATGAAAATAAATTTTAAATTTTCAACTATTCCATCTCATTTGAATCAAACAATAATTTTTAGTTGGGAACTCAATTCATTCAAAATCATTTTAATTTATAATTAAAGCATAAAACTCGATTAATAATGTGTTAAATTAACCACACAACATTGGTTTAGGAAGAAACACATTTAAAACATATTTAATGAAAAGAATTTAAATTTAATTAAATATTTTTTTTAAAATAATGTTGTTTTATAAATAAAAACATTGAACCCTTTATGGAAAATATTTCAGATCCAAAAATTATTTTTTGAACACATTATTTTTTTAAAAAGAGTATGATTTTAACATTATATAAATTTATATTTATCTATATATATATATGTTCTTATACATATGTATATATATAAATGTTTAAATATATTTTTCTATATGTGTGTGTGTGTGTGTGTAATTATCGGTGTGGGTGTATGTGTGAACATTAATATATATATATATATACATTCATTAGAGTGATAAGGGAATAAACCAAAGAATATAATTAATTTCACCCATCAAACTATAAAACATTTTTTGCAAAAAAAATTAATAAAATAAAAATTTATAAATATAGCATAATTTCATTTCAAATCATATTTACATAATTTCAAAAAATGTCCATTAAATATCTAATATATCAAAAATCATTAAAATTATTCATTAGTATTTTATAAAATTCTTAGAACATGTATACCATTATCACATATGAAAAACTATTATAAACTATATAAACCCCTTTTATTATTCTATCTTTTGACTACAATAGATTTGAAAAACGATTTTATAAATCCAAAAATCCATGAAATTAAATTTTTAGGTATTTCACAAGATTGAAACATCATCCTCAAATGTACAAGGATAATATTAAACTGTCAGATGCATTATTAACCAAGATTGAATAATAATTTACACACACCAACATAAATTTAAATCACACACAATATCGAAATATCACACTATGGTTTAGCTAAAGACACAAAAGACCAATGGTAGATGAAAAAATGGAAAAGAGAAGGATGGATGCATATATTATCCAGGTAGAAATGACCAAAAAATCTAACGGCCTCCCAAAATCAAATAGGAGGAGCATGAAGGGTAGATCCATTGGCTCTTGTATGTTTTTTTGAGTGAGGAGTGAGTTCGATAAAATTTTGAATTTAATTTAAGATGGTTGTTTAGGAAAATAATGTTTTAGGGAAAAATGGTAGGTAAAATTTCTTGATCAACCAGGTTAAAAAATTTCTATGACCCACTACAATAAAAACCTCGACCCTTGTTACCCAAGTCAATGGTTACATTGTTACATTTGAACTAGATAAAAAACATCCTGAATGATAACAAATCATATTAGTCCTTCACTAATAGATATGTACATTAATATAATATTTAAATATAAAAAATAAAGCATAATATTGAATTTTCATTGAGAACACAATTTTCCCATTGAGAATATCTCTACATATTAGTAATAACACACATGCTAGCATCATTGGGAAAGGAAATATAAGAATAGGGTTGGATCTATTGATCAGTATAGTTATTCATACATTATAATCTATCATTAATAAATATAGAATAATCAGTATGGAATGGAAAATAACTGAAACACAATAAATTTAATCATCAATTTAAACATGAAGAATAATTTTTCCGGAATAATTGATAACTAAATACTTCTATTAGAAGAATAAAATTATCTTGAATTTTATCCATTTCTAAAATAATGATTCAAATAGTCACATGGAAAACAATAATTAATATCAAAATGGTGTAATTAATAATATTATATATCATAAAAAATATAAATGCCTCCTCCAAAGACATCACAAATAATTGGTGTGAGGACAAAACCAAAAACTCAAACTAGTTTGTCTCATTAGAATCTTCAATGCATCAAAGAGAATCATTGGGATCGTCTAATGGCATACAAAGTCTAATGAATTCATTATATTAAAATGGAGAATCCTTATCATCATAAACATTTTTATTGATAAAAATGAACTCAAAAGTTTTAATAATTTCCCCAATCCAAAAATATAATCATAAACCATCCAGCGTAAAATGGTGAATGGTAAAAAAAGCACATCCCTATTCAAAATGATCATAAATGATCTATAAAAATAACATGGATGGTAAAATTACAAAATATCCATAGTAAATAATAATTACAATAATGTTAGTTTTCATTACTTAATAGTTATTCCATAAAAATATCATTATAAATATTATTTACAAAAATATCATTTAAATTTTAAAAAATAAATTTAAAAAAATAGAAATTTATAAAATATGTGCTAGAATTTTTCATTCAAAATAATTTTATAATATTATAGTGGAATTTTAAAATAATACATTGGCCCTAAAAACTGGATTGCTCTAACATTATTACCATTTATTTAAAAATTAATCGAAAAATGTTTCGCATTGCTTCATGGAGGTAGTAATATACAATTACGAATAAGCATTGTAATCATTTTCCAATGGGTTTAAAGGATAGAATGTGTTTCAGATATTATAATTCCAGAATTATAATTACATAATAAATCTAATATATGATCCTAAAATTAAAAATTATATCGACCATGATTTTTGGTTATGGAAAATTAATTACATCGGCTCATGTGGCGGTTTTCCTCTACATACATGACTAAAGGTTTCAGTTCCCATTTTATCGAAAATGAGATTGATAAAAGTCATTAAATTAAAACTCTATCATATATGTATATGAAATATATATGATTTAATAATTAATCATATTATATATATTTTTTATTTAGTTAAATAAATAATTTGAAAATTCATTGTTAAAAACTTTTACTCTTCATCTTACAACCTCCTCGTGTTTATTATGAAAGCATTCAAAGATTTTTTTGATAAAAAATAGAAATTAATCCATTGGGAGATATGTATGGAAGTTATTTGGGTTTGTATTGGATTATTGAAAGGTATTTGTATGTGTGAAGAGTACTAGAGTGTGGTTCCCTTATATAATTAAGGGGAATGACATAATTATTATTTCTTGAAATGAAAAAATTATACCCACATTTTTCACAACCCATGAGGTACCAAAATGGAGAATTTTGGAAGATTAGATGAAATTAGGTTGAAAAATGCACAAAAAATAGGAAGTGGGAAACTTTTACGTCATATTAGCCTTTATCTACTTTGTATAACCCATAGTAAACCCATTTTAAACCTATCTATGATAAATTTTTTGAACTATTTATACTATTCATTTTGACAAAAAATAATGTTTATAACATTATATAATACTTATTATCCCAAGTAAAAATATTCAATCCATTTTTCATAATCAATTAATATAATTGGATTAATTTACTTAAAATTTTATCCTTCATACATGATGAAAATATTGTTTTCTAATGGAAAAAAGTTCACATTTATAAAAAAAATTTATAAAACAATTTAAGATATAGTTCATTAAAATGGAAGAATTTAGACTAAGGATTATATAATATATTTGATTTTAATTTTTTCAAAATAATTTTAGGAAAAGTTTAACTTCTTAAATTTTTGAAATGAAAAGGAACCTTTCAATAATAATAGATTTTTCATTATTAATCCAAATATTATTCTTTTCATAAAATAATCAAAAAAATATATAGGATAATTTTTACATTATGATTTAAAAAATTATATTCATTTTAAAATATTTATATTCTATAACTGAATACAAATTTAATTATATAATAATTATGAAAAACCTGATGAAAACATTTTTTAGAAATAATACACTTTTTTAAAAAAGCATAATTATTTTTGAAATGATTTTTATTTTCATTTGTAATTGATTGATAAACAAATAATTTATTTTATAGATGTTTAAATCATATAAATATTTTAATTTAGTTATGAATATTCCTGACCACAAATTTAATAGATATTTATAACAGTCACATTTAAATATATTTTTTTTGGTCATTTTAGCTCGGTATTGAATGTTGTATACGCTATCAAAAATATTGTTATATTTTTAAATTATTTAGGTATCACATTATCTCTTAAATTAATAATATCTTTCATAAAATATGATCATTTGTTCATATTTCATAGGGTTGACATTTGAAAATACATTTATAAAAAACCCACTTTGTAGAAAAGGTTAAAAAACCATCCTCTTGTTAATATGGAAAGGGATCTATGCAGGTTATATAAAGTAACACCGAACTAGGAATCCAAGTTAGAAAAATAAGTTGAAGGTAAATATATATATATATATATGGAATAAAATAATAAACAATTATAGAGAGTTATGTAAATAATTAATCTCTATAAATTTAATGATCAAGGTAATGTTAATAATAAGAATTCCATAAAACTGTGTGGGGTGAAAAAAAAATTCTTCCATAGAAGTTAATGTAAATATATAAAATTTTACATTCAATATAACATTTATAAAGATGGTGGATTCACCTAATTCTTGTTATATAACACCATAAAATACAATTACATGGTATATTTTTATTTTACTAGTATGATTTGATCATTTGTTTGTGCTTCGATCAATTTCCACTTCATTTTTTTATTTATGAAATGAATATCCATGATGAATTATTTATTATTGATGCACTGTAATGAATGTATAATTGATTATAATATCTATAAATGTTTGATAATTTCATTATTATGTTCTTTACTATTTACAAAAAACTAAATGGAGAGGAAATTTTATCCTAAATACTACATTAATATCAAAAAACCCACCAATAAATCTATTGTTATAATTAATATATTCCATAAATTTTAACCCTATGACTTCTCCAAAAAACATCTAAGAAAATTGAAATATAAAAATTTGATTTTTTTAGTATTTGTGTATCCCAAAAAAAAATAATGTGGTTCATAATGTAACATAAGAAAATGTGAATACCCAGATCTTAGATACTCACAAAATCTCTAATAACAAGAATAAACATTATATATCAATGAAATCATAGGCTACTGATTATATTCCATGAATCAAATAATAATAATAATAATAATAATAATAATTTAATTTATCACTAAATCTCTAACCAGTTTCAGGGTCACCAATAAAACCTCATTTACTTCATTAATTTCAATAGTATTTTACTACAGAATAAAAATTACTAACTTGAAATATGAAAATTTATTAATGGTAGAATTCCCATAATCATATATAATAAAAATATTTCACCTTGCAACTAAATCACTTTTCTTTGTTATCAATACCATTCAAAATATTCTTTCAAATCCATAATGAAATACTACCATAGTACAACCCTTAAATGATCATTGATTCTTATTACAAGAATAACATTGATAATAAAATTGATCAACATAATTAATTAATAAAAATAAAGAAGAACATTATCCCAAATAGGTTGTAGTTATAACATTATCTTGACTTTGATCAGCTTTCATCATCTATGATATAATCCCATGATACTTGGGCCATTATTTTTATAGTTCCCCATCTCCATTAACATGAACCACTAAACACTAATGGTATGTATTTTACACAAGCATTTAGGCACATGGTGGCATATTTCTCCACATTTGAAGAAAACTCAAATTCTATTCATATAGTTTCTAATGGTTATGATATCATCTTTTTTCAAATACTCACTATTTGGATTTTTCTCATTAAATATATTTTGTTTCAATTTCCTTTACCTTTAATCCTGGGTTACTTAGTCTTTTTTGGAGAAAAATAGATTTTTTGGGGAAAATGAATTAAATAATACAGATATATGTTTTTTGAATTGATGGAGTCTATATATAAACATGTTAAATGGGTTTATGTGGGTTTTCCAAGCACTAAACAATATTTAGGTTATTCTGGTCCATTTATAGAAAATGGTTTGAAAATTATCTTAAGAACATTTACATATACTGTATATGTTCAACGATGTTTAACATCCACCCAAAATATTTCCTGAACCAGTACAGGGTGCGAAATGGTTAACCATTATGTAAACCATTCAAATCTTTTAAAATACCAGAGCAATAAATAGTAACATGAGGTACTAGTTTTTTTCACTTTATCCCTCTAAAAATAAATACACACAATGTAAAAGTTCTAAAAATCATGTTATATCTTGAAAATATATTTTTAAATAGTGATGTGGATGATATTTACCTTATATTTTTGTGGAAGTTTCATCCACTCGACCTAAGATGGATATTCCGGTGATTTCGAAGATCCATCCTCCATATTGGAAGACCATTTTGGGGTGTGGAATATTTAGATCGATTTTGGTTGTCATCATGATGTGGAATTATTTAGGGGTTTCTTATTATCTTCATCACCTTCATCCTCATTTATGTTACCCTTTCAATGTTCTATTTTAATCTATGGTTAATGTTAAGTGGTTGATAACCCAACCCTATTTTATTTTAATTGAAAAGTATATGCAATATTGTTATTGCACCGATGAACATGAAGTCAAATAAATTTATTCATTAATAAATGGTAAATTTTGGTTTTTTATCCCTTGGATCTATTTTGATCAACTAATAAAGAACCCTATATTGTTTCTATCTATTAGGTTAGTGATCCCTTGAATAATAATTAATAAGATAATGGATTGAAGTGTGTTTATAAATACATGATACCTATGGAGATGGCTTCATATATATTCCTTATGTAATGGATTAATTTAATAATTATATGACTATTGATCATTTCAAATATAAATGAATGTGAATATTAAATAATTTTTTTAATTTTCATTATTAACCATTAATACTTCTAATGTGATGTTGTGATATCTTTGTTTATATGAAATGTGTTGTGATTTCTATGCTAAAATGGTTATATTTTGGGGTATTTCTTGAGACTATCTGAAATGATTATATATCTAGCTTTTCCATAATACATGATGTAGTTCCTATATACAGATCTATTCCTAGAGACATGTGGTAATTCTCATTTACCAGGATATTCCATGAGGCATGTTGAAAATATTATATATTTGGTTATGACATTAGATATGTTGAAATGGTTATATAGTGGTCTTGGACCATTCATTGTTCCTACCATGGATATATGGTAATGTTATCATGGTTGTTCTATGTGCTCATTGAAATTATGTTAATGCACTAAAGCATGTTATATGGATATATAGTAATGTAGGAAAAGTTATACCACATTCCCAATGATATTCCAACAAAGTGACAATGAATTTTGACTGCAGTATTATATTAATAGGATAATTAATTGATACATTTTTTTTCACTTAAATGAATAAAATTATTATAATACTGGTTTTGTTTAGATATGGTTGTGTTTAACTACTGATCTATACTCAAAACCTATTTAGGATTCTATTTCATACCCATGCACATTAAATGGGTGTAGGATTGGACAAGGGAAAGGGTTCTAAATATGGAATGTATTCTTACTGGATAGTATGGAGTTTGGAGGAAGATATGATATGGGGATTTGGACAAGGGACATTTGAGTTATTATTTTAGTCTTATGGTATTTTAATTATATTAATTCATTTATGACATTTAGTTACATTTCATAATATCATTACATGATTCATTAAAATAGGTTTATTTTTTCATTCTTTAATTTACCAATGGATTGAGATATTGTTTATGCTTATTTATTTCTATGATTATTTTATTTATAATATTTATTTGTACTACAATGTAACTCAATAATTGATGGTATAATCTTCAACTGTATTGATCACCCCCTCACTATTAGTTGGTATCCTCAAACCTAAGGGGATTCATGCTTAATTTCTCATTACAGACCCTACTTGGCCATGTGAAAGAGAGTTAGATCTGGTGACACATTGAATCTATATAATCATAATATGTTTTTCTTCCCCATTGCATTACTCTTTTGTGAATTTAGAAATGAGACTAAGATTTCTAATAACATGTTAATGAGCATGTTTATGAGAGTATCTAACCACTGTACGGGAGAAAATATATGTTCCCGTGAGAGGGATTGTTTCTTTTGATGTTTCATTGTTACAATTGATGTCATTTAATTATGGTTGACTCACATGTTGGGTTAAATTATAGTGTAGGGATTTTATTTGTTCTTAAGATGTATACCTGTGCATATGTTTGGCATGAGATGAGTACACTTGAATCATTGTAATCTCATATAGATATATTTTTACATGTATATTCCATGATATGGAAATATTAATTTCATTTGGTATATATATTTTTATATGAACTATGATTTGAGATACATATTATATTTGAAAATTTTCATAAATGTACCACTATGTGATGCTAAAAAACAATAATGTCATGATTAGAGAGACCATGAGTCTGTGGTTCTCTATTTTTGTCACCAATTGATAATGACATTTATATATATAGTTTTTAAGTTGTGTATTTATTTTATTGTGGAAATGATTCATCATCATCATCAACTTGAGAGTCAAGAGAGTGCTAATTAGAACGATCATAATGCAGT
This sequence comes from Viscum album, assembly GCA_963277665.1. Lineage (NCBI taxonomy): Eukaryota > Viridiplantae > Streptophyta > Magnoliopsida > Santalales > Viscaceae > Viscum > Viscum album. The sequence continues at coordinate 327,023,956 of OY728127.1, forward strand.
TGATCTAGAGCTTCTTGTAGTTTTTGAAGAGCATAGGGATATTCAGTGTCATGGAAGCCTCACGAGGGTCATGTGATCCATTGAAAGGGATAATTTTCACTTCATTATTTTAATTTTTGGTGATTAGAGATTTCATGCTTCAGTATCCACCTATTTTTAATATGGAGAGAGGAACCCAAGTAGCTGTGTTCTGGATCATGTCATTCCTGATGAGATTTATAAATATTGTGACACCCATGGATAGGATGGTGAAGCTTGCTACATATATGATTTATTGAAAATCCAAGAATTTATGGAATATTATGTATAAGTATAGGTAGTAAAAGTATTTATATTGGAAGGAATTTGATGAAATTTTCTTGAGAATATAAATCCAGAGATTTTGAGGGATGATATAGTTCACATGTTCTTACAACTGAAATAGGAGGGAATGTTATTGATAGACTATGCTGAATATTTCACCAACCTTAGGTACATTTCCCAATCTTTGGTAGCTAATGAGATATATTTCGTGAGGAACTTACATGATGAACAACACTATGATGTTAGGTTATAGGTGAACATTTTTTATCTTAGTAGATTTTTTTATGTTGTGAATAAGACACACGTCATAGAAGAGAATTTGAGAACCCTGAGTATCATCCATGAATTTTTTACTTGGGATAATATGAAACTATTCTTATGGAGGAAAAAAGTTCCACTTTGATATTTTTTCCAAGAAATAAATGGTCAGAGTTGTAAAAAAAGTGGGAATTTATCTCAGGATCATGTTCTATTATAGTTCTATTAGTGTGTCAATATGGGTCAAAGTTGGAATCATTACTTTACCCCCTTTAGATTGTTGAGAATCCATTAGTATAGATAACCTAATATTTTTTTATATTTGAATGAAATAGTTGATAATTGGATGAGGATCATGATAGGTATCTGAGTCTCAGAAGTATATTTCTACTCCTCATTAGATAGGGAGTTGGAGTTCCACAACATGATTTGGTCGTTGTAGAAGAAGTTGTACCATCATGCTGAAATGATAGTACATGGTCAATATAATAGTTTTGTAGATATAGAATGTGGAGTAGGGAAGAGGAACTATTCAATCACACTCTATTTATATTATTCTAACTATTGTGTATACAATACATTCTACTATCATATGAAAAATTATTGTATCATTTACCCTTATTTATTTTTTATGAGATAGCATAGACAAATTCATTTTTATCATTTTTTTATTATATTGTATTTTATGTGTAAAGCATTGATGGATTTTTTACCATCGATACAACATTCATATTGTGTTCACTTAATATAAAATGTTTCCGGGTGTGTTCTCTGGAGATTAGTGGTTACAATTTATTTTGGGAACCATTTTATTGAGAAATAGCATGTTTTGATGTCATTCTTGGTATGGATATTTGTATTTATATACTAGAAACATATCCACCATTACCAGATGGGAGTTAACTTCCAATATAAAAATGTATATAGTTATTATTATAAGGTTTATTGGGCATCAAAGGCAGTCATCAGGGAGTAATTCATTGAAGACTGGGTTGTATCATGGATGAGTTAGACAGTTTGCTCTAGAAGATGGTGGAATGAATTGTGATAATTTCCCCCAATAGTAGACTATTTTAAAGTTGTTTTTAGAGACATGATCTATGGATTACCTACTCATTTAGAGGTTGAGTTCCTAATCGAGTTAGAGTCAGGAGAAGATCCAGTTTCTATCCCCCTATATCGAATGGCCTTTATAGGGATTCAGGTGTATAATGTTTTGTAATAATTCCTAGAATATAATGGTTTAAAATGGACTAGTACATCTCCATTTTGTTATGTAGTTCTCTTTTCCAATAAGGATTAAGGTTCCTTGCAATTATGTGTAGATATTCATAGAGTAATCCATATGATCGTCAGGAACTGGTATCCCCTACAATAAATTTATAAACCTTTAGATTAGTTGAGAGGCTATAAGATCTTCACTACTATTGAACAGAGATCTAGATACCACCAATTGGGGAGGATATATTCAGAGATATCTCAGAATAATTTTAGAAGTATTAATGGATTGTATGATTTCATAGTAATGTTATTTAGTTTAACCAATAAACAGATGATATTTATGGCCTTGATTAATCCTATATTTCATCATTTTTTTTTATTGTTTTCTAGTGGTTTTTTATGATATATTAGTGTACTCCATATAATCATATAATCATTCCATTCATTTTGAACCCATCTTGATTATATTGGGGGAGAATTAGCTTTACAGAAAGCTAAAATATGTAGTTTTTGGAATGGTAAAGTTCACTTCTTGGTCCAAGTCGTCTAACAGGTAGAGGTTTATGTAGACCTACAGGTGGTTTCATCGATGATATATGGGGAGATACCTACAAATTTATTTGAGATTCGAATCATTATGGTTTTAGTAGTTTAATATTAGAAACTTATCTAGATGTTCCCTCATCAGTTAGCACTATTTTTGTAGATGATTAAGAAAGGGGTGAAGTTTCTTTGGTAAGATTCTTGTAGGAAATATTTAAATTTGATGAAAGGTCGGATAACCTCAACACCTATCCACATTTTACCTATGAAAGGTAATGAATCTTATTTGTATTGTGAGCATCCAAAGTTAGATTAAAAGTAGTCATGATTCATGGGGATTGAGTGGTTGCTTATGGGTACAGATATCTAAGACCGCATGAGAGGTATTACCATACCTAGGATCTAGAGTTATCTATGGTGGTACACACCCAAACCTATTGGAATCACTATATTATCGGTGAGAGATTTGTGGTGTAGACAAACCACAAGTTCCTTTTCTACATCGTTTGTCTGTGGGACCTGAACCATTGAAAGAGGAGTTTGGTCGAGTTTCTATAGTATTTCGACATTGAGTTGGATTATAAACATGGAAAGGGATATGTATTTAACAATTAATTGACATAGAATAAAAAATAGAGGTATAATAGGAGTCTTGAGATGTTTGGAAGATGATGGAACTATTTTTAGAAATGCATCTTGTTGTTCATGAGTCACAGAGATGAGAATCTTTGATTTCGAATTCTGTTATAACCATTTTTTAGTTTTAATCATGATAAACTAGTTATTTAATAAAATTATTTTATATTTGACAATCATCATATATGGTTGGAAGAAAAAATCACGATGGTATATTGGAAATGAAAATTATCAACATTTATTTTTTTGTGTATGTGTTCCTAGGAGCTAATGTGATGTGATGATGATATAGATTCTTTATTTTAGTTGAGTGTCACATCATGGTTTGAAAATGATGTATTTTGATCTCTGAGGACATTATTGGTAGTCTAGAAAGAATAAATAAATTACTAGTTTTCTAGAGAGATGTTTCACCTATTTTTAGGTGAATTTCAAGCATTATAGGCCTCATAGACTATTGATGACTTCTCCCATTCTCGAGTGGAATTAAGATGATTCCACTATGGATTTTGTGACATGATTACCCAAGACACCTTCCAATAGTGTTGTAGGATGGGTGATCATGGATTGAATGATGATAGTATCCCACATTTTTCTGATCAGGGTGACCTTCACATTTGAATATTATTGACACTGAATTTCGAATAGGGCTATGAGGGGGTGCTTTGGAACAAACCAAAGGTGTCTTGATACTATAATGATATTTCCGCGACACAAGGGGAAGGTGCTTGCAAGAATGAGGGTGTGCGTGCAAGATTCCCCTAAACGTGTAAACCCATGAACTCCCAATGAAATTTCAAATGCAGAAATCCATGGTGACCTTCCATAGCCTCGCAAAGGAAATGGTGCGCAACAGTCCAGGGGATGTGAAAAATTTCCTCTAGAGTGAAAACCCTTGTGCGCCCAATGCAATGTCAAAGGGAACCTATTGCAGACACCTTCTCAAAAAACCCATCAAGGAAAGGGAATGAAGGAAGAGAGTCTGGCACACAAGATTTACATCAGTTTTCAAACCCTTACGTGCCCAATGAAATGTCAAAGGGACCCTTTCATGACCACCTTCTCAAAAACAATCCACAGCAAGGGCGTGAAGGAAGAGAGTCCGGCGTGCAAGATTTCCTATGGTGCAAAAACCCTTTCATGCTCGATGTTATGTCCAATGGTATTTTAGGTGTATCCCCTCTTTCACTCTGCCTCCATGGTTTTTATCTCTAATAGGTAGCGTACCCCCCCCCCCCACCCTTCGAGGATAGTTACAAAAGAAGAAACAACACTCTTCTGCACGAAAGACGCCTCTTCTACGACCACATGAAAAATATGATGGCCTCAAGGTATTACATCTTGCACGACAGGTCCCCCAAGGGTCCTCCTTTGAGTGGAAACTCTTGGGTTGATCCTAATCCATTTCCATTTTTCCCTAATGAATTTTCTCGCAAAAGATCCCAATCGTGTGCAATTCCCCCTACATCGGACCAATTTTGCGTGCATCCATCCAGTTAGCGCACAACCATTCCATATTTCACGCATCCCACCTTGTGTGCTCCATGTTCTGTCCTTACCCTAATGCACCATTTACGAGCCCCTATTATGCTCATTACACCGGTGTCTTGCACATTTCTCTCGTACGACCCTCCAAGTTTGTATGAAGTGATTTGAATGTCCCTTGGATGGTGATTCATGTTTCATTACATAGCCTTATTATTCTTCACATAGGCATGATAATGGATATTTCTTCTTCCCACAACCACTCTAACATGGTCCCCTCAATGGATCACTCCAAAACACCCCTTCACTATAGCATTTTCAGTGCCTTCCCATCAGTGAGGGTTAAAGCATTCCGGTCATGTAAGTCCTAAGTTGGCAGAGTGAACTCGCCTCGCCCGACATCTAGGACATTAAAATTCCAAGAACCATCATCCTCATCACATGATGTTAAAATATGTCCCCAACCAATGCATCATATTCTGGGTGCCCCATATATGAAATTCACTATGCCTTCTTTGTGTCCACGGGAGTGAGATCTTCTTCACATGGAATGAGATCCTCTTGGCGGGAGCGGTGTCTGTCAGCGGGGATGGGAAACCATATTGGCGTAACCCCCACTCCTTTATTCTTAGAGATAGTACCCCTACTCCTCCTTTCATCTTTGTACCAAAGACTAGAGGTGAGAGGTCCCAAGGAACATCTATACGAGACCCTTCTCCCTCTGGGCTTTATTGCCATCGGTCCTCTATCCTAGAGTAAGTGCCAATCTCCATCTCCATGGGTAGCTAACCACACATAAGCCCCTATTTCTTATTTGGGATACTAACCACACATAATCCCCTATTTCATCTTTGGGATTCAAACCATGTGTAAGCCCCAATCCACTTCCCACATATTCACCTTTTGCGACGTGATCGTCAGGTCTTTGATGCCACTTATTTCTCACACCGAGCATGATTCACAGGGGCTTAGAGAAGGCACCAAAAATGACATCCTCTCTTGTCCACCTTATCGTGTAGGCCCCTAACGAACCCGAACTATGTGGAATTTTATCCTTGATAAAGCATCGTATATAGGAAGCCTCCCTAAGGATCAATTCCCACACCTATTGGGCCCGGACCATTCACATCGGTTCACCTTCAACCCGCATGACATTAAATTGTATCCTCCATCTTAAACAATGTGGACCTTGATCCTTACTAAATAAAGTTACGTGGAAATCCTACCTAAGGTTCAATACCCACACCTATTTCCCCTGAACCATTGACGTCGGTTCAGCATCATCAATCATGATGTTAAATTGTTTCCATTATCACAAACTACGTAGAATTTGATCCTTGCAAAGGCAAGGTACGTAGGAAGCTTCCCCGAGGCTAAATCAGAAAACCTATTTGTCCTAAAGGATTCAATTCAGTTAACCATCATCCCGCATAACTTCAAACTACATCATCCATCCTGAACTATGTGTACATTGAACATTGAAAAGGTATGTTATGTAGGAAGCCTCCCTGATGTTCAAGCCTAACACCTATTTGGCATAACCCCTTCATGTCAGTTCACCTTTGTCCCACAAGATAATAAACTGTATCCTCCATCCCGAACTATTTGGAATTTAATCCTTTCTAAGGAAAGGTATGTATGAAGCCTACCTAAGGTTAAAGATCCACACCTACTTTTCATGACCCCTTAACGTCGGTTCACATTCATCCCACAAGACGTTAAACTATATGCCACCTATCTGTCCCACAAGAAATTAAAATTTACCCATATTAACTACATGGGATTTTACCATTGTCCACTGGATAGGGTGCATCAGATGCCTCCCCATGGTTTAAACCCATTCAGTGGTAAGCTATTTTCATCCCCAATCAATGGAAAGTAATTGTATTCCCCAGTCAGCGAAACACCATTGCATCCAACCCGTGGTCAGCCATTGTAGACCTTAATTTACAATAAGCCATCGTAGTCCCCTTTTTTGGGAGCCACATCTCTAGTCTTCCACCATGGCATCAGACCAACCTGGGATTCTCAATATGGGTAAGCATTAGTATGTTGTCAGGTCATTTTCCTTTGTTCACACCCAAATTCTATAACCCCATCCCGAACTATGTGAACATTGATTTCCTATCGTGGGGATACATAGGAATCCTTCTTGAGATTAAATACCATCACCCATGTCTCATCATGGTCTTTCCCCAAAGCCTATGTGTTTTGGGAAGGTAATCCCCCATCCTAGAGGTTCCACTTCCTCCAGGTCCCACCCACATGGCTATTTTCATAGGTTGCCTCCCCAGGTGTCCCATTGCCCCATTGAACTATGAGGACTTTGATTCCCTGCCACAGGGATACATAAAAAGACTCTTTGAGGATCTATCCCAACACTATCGTCACCCTCACACCGACCCAATATCACTCTACACCCACTCTCATCAATCGTTATCCATCAAGATTATTACCTGGGCTGACACATCTTGGCGAGATCATGTTACCCACTTTATCATTTCTCCTAGTATTGATCGGGTAACTAACCATGCATTATCCCCAGCATCAACAATTCCTCTAGGGGTTGCACCCATCTGATCCACTCCCGTCAATTCTATGATCAGTCTGATCCATCTCTGCTAGACATTAAACCCATGGAATACACTATGTTAAACATGGGATGTTGAGGAAAACCACATAGACATGTATATGGAATATAATTCCCCACATTCTATGTGGGATGCCTCAGGCTTCCACGCCCTTGAGAATCCCTATCATAAGGGAAAGAAACCCAGACATGTTATTGTTCCAGCATCTAGACATGCCGGTGATTTTCAACGTGACTACTCCCCAGACCGACGGTTGCTACCCTGACTGGACCCCTTGGAATGTTCTCAGTTAAGTATTGTAATTAACTGGAATCCATGAAGACATGCCTATGGGAAGAGTTTCTCAAACAACATATTAAGTCTATGAGGGAATCCTTGACTAAGAAATGAGTTCCGAGGAGGAATCCAGAGAAGGAGAAGCCAACAATCCATCATCCCATTTAGATCAAGGTGAAAATGTACTAAATAAGAGATGGATGCCACCCACCTTTGGAAAGTGGGAGTGCGTGGCAATATTTGTGCATCCTCCGAAAGCGACGGATGCTTGGCCCGATTAAAGAATCGGAAATAGAAACGGTGAACCCGAAATGAATTTCTTTTCTTCAATATTGATATTAGTAGCACTTGATTCATTAGTGGAATTGCATGTCACTGGATCTAGGTATCTAGCACTAGGTCTTGCCAAGAAAATAGTGTTCTTGGCATGAAACTCACCAAATGGTAGGGAAGTTGAATGTTGGACATCCCGTCCTGCGAAGTTTTCAGCGTAGATCCTTCTTACCAACCATGTAAGATGAAATGGAATTGGGGAGATGGATGTTTCTTTCCTTCTTTCAGTACTAATTGTTAAATCTCCACACTTTTCTAGACCGAAGTTGATATGACAAGAAATAGATCACCGCACACCCATTGACATAGGGGTGGGGGCAATGACAGCACAACAATCCCACATGGCCTCATCTCCCCCCATGGATTCTTCCATGTTCGTGGTAGCTGGGCCCCATTCCCCATATCCCAATCTGAAATAATTCAGAGGAGGGAAATAAATGACCTTGTTCGATGATAAGAGGATGAGAGGATTTTCCAAACATGGGATATAGCCCGACATGACAGAGAGGCTTTTTTCCCTCATCGCCACCACTTCACCCAAGGGATACACAGGGAGCCACTGCTCCCCACTCGGATGCACAACCATTTTAGGAGCCACTCAATAGAACTCTTAAATGGATCCCTCCCATATGCCGATAAGGTGATGGATGTCCAGGCTAGCCCAATCAAGAAAACATTGTAGGGGCTCCCAAGGAGGGATCCCACTAGGTCATGTCAATGTTACCACCCAACCCCACAGGATGATGTGTAGGTAAGATATGCACCCGCACCACCAGTCCCAGTCTGGTTGACCCAGTGCCAGCATTGGTCATGGGATGAGGAGTATTCCCTCTGAGGGGCATCAACATCAATGAATACCGTGGCCCGTACCACCATTGATGCATACCATCAGTCCCATGTTTATGCTGACGAGGGGAACTAATATTCCTGGCCTAGATTGAGGTACCAACCACCCCACGGGTAGGCTGGGTTGACTCTCTTGGTTGTTGATTCTGGTAGAGCCCACCACAGTTTGACCGTTGGCAATGATACCCAGTACATATGTCCTCCCCATAATATCATTGATGAGAGGGTGGGCCCATCCCACTCCCATGTTCGATGTGGAGATCCCCCCATTCCACCTTCAATCCAAGGTCCTCCCCGCTATGGTGACACTCAATATGAAATTCTATTCATCACCCATGACCTCATGAATAGGGCCATTCCTCCCATCACTAGACACTGATGTGAAGATGCTACCCATCTGGTCAACCTTCATCCTGGGGGTCTTCCCCATGTCCTTACAGCTGCCGAAGAGGGTCCTCCTCATCCCAGAAATCAGAGAAGTGAAGGTTATCCTCACTTCATAGTCATCCAACTCGGAGGTCCTACCCATTTTCTACTCAATCAGTACAAGGACCCACCTTACACCAACATTGACAAAGTAAAAAATCATTGAGTCCCTACACATTCTCCCACCAGCTCCAAGGGAGGTCCTGCTCTCTTTAGCACATCCGGCAGAGATTCCATCTTCGTGTCAGCTAGTGGACACAGAGTTCCTCCCCATGATCCCTTTGAAATCTTTCTAGGTGCTCCTCGCACATCGGCTCACCCAGGCACAAGTCCTCTCCACCCCATCATCAGTTCGGCCGAAAGCCCTCCCCAAGACAAAATAATCTACCCAACCCAAGGAGCCATCTAGGAGAAAGAGGGTGGGTTTCCACCACGACAAAAATAATATAGGTAAGAGTAAATCTGAGAATAAATCTATATTCTATTTAGATTCTGTGGTAGAATATGATTCAGAAAAGGAACCCTCACCTCGATCATCTGTGTAGGAGGCCGGGATAGGGATGGGGCGTATCAGCCTCATACTTCCAGAATGTGAAGTCCACCAGATCCATTCCTACCTTCACAGATACATCTAGGAGGATGATTATTTGGTGTCCCCCCATGGTCTGGCTATTCAATACCCACTATCAATGTTAATAGAATTCTCTACCACAACAAGAGATCACAAAGAGTTATTCTGAGGACCAATGGTGGAAGAGGAATAGCATGGTCCACTGCCCGCAATAGTATCCCATGTGCTGGGAAATGTGGTATCCATACCATATTATTGCAATGAGGTGGCTATGTCACTGAAATCCTAAGAGGATAGCCCGAGATGTGGCGGCATGTCATCTCTCTCGCCGTATTCTCCACCGGTAAGCATACCATACAATTGATATACCATTTTACTGCTACTGGTTCCCAAATAGCCTCGAGTTGATGAGTGGGGGAACCAAGGTCTAGACACCGAGTCTGAGCTGAGGAACTTGTGGGATATTCTTGAGGAGGATCATTTCCTAGAGATTTTTTGGTAAGTTGCATCATCAAATTTCAGTGTGCCGAAATCGCTCAACGAGGAGTTAGTTGGATGTTTTAACCAAAACCTCAAGGCGATGCACTTGCATCATTTTCATTGGTGAGTGGCCTACCCCATGAGTCAAGAACACATTGAAGACATTTTTCAACAGTGTCGTTTGGTTGATTTGGCCCTACTCCCCATGTCCCAACACCCCGAGTCACCCGGTCGCAATCAGATCTTCCATCAAGGAGGCGCCCAAATCATTAAAGTGCTCCACATAATTATCAAGGAGGCTTCAACCATGTTCAAGTGTGTGGTTGGGGGAAAATTATTCTCTCCATTTAAGTTCTTTCTGGTTCCTTGTTGATTTGTAGGGAGATATTGAGGATATGCCTCCAGGTATAGTCGTAGTTAACATGGACTACCTATTAGAAGAAGAGACAAATAAATATCTCCATGTAGAAAACATACCCCTGGGTGAGTGACAAAAATATTGGATCCATTGGGAAGGGTTACTCACAAGTAGATTAATATATTGGGTCTTACCGTGCCCACTGAGGCATTAATCCTTAGTCGTAATCCCAAAAAGGTAAAAGAACACATCAGAGCCATCAAACCCTCCGACCCATATGGCTCTGTGCAGAAGAAAGAGGATGATCTCGAAAATTCTACATAGTATCAATACCTTACAGAGCTCAAGAAGAAATTGTATGACCTCCTTGATGAACGCACCATAGAGCGGCAGCCAGACTATGGTGATCCTCGGCTGGGGTAGTAGGATAAGGCTTAAATTCCCCCCATCGAATTGCCTCAATGTGATCCTGACCATCATGCCCATGTAGACAAGATAGAGTTCAGAGCATATGGTAAGAGGGAATGGTATGTGTCACCAAATCCACATGAGCGTTGTGATAATCCCAGAGACCCATCTCAAGTTCCCCCAACCTCTCTGCATGTCATCCCACCAGACACTCCACGAGCCGTTGGGCCTGCTTATCATGTTGGAGAACCCGCCAATGCATGAGTGGTTAGGGATCCTCTCCAAGATAGGAACCCCAGCCAAATGATCCGATGGCGGAACTCATTACTCATCAAAAGGTGTTGGAAACTCGATAAGTGGAAATCCCACATGATGGAAAGCCATATCTAGTATTGGTGGATGATATGCCTACACCCCTAGGTTTCATAAATCCCACTGTCGCCCCCTTTAATAGGATGGGTGATCCGCTGCAGCATCTCGATCACTACATCTTGAGGTAGAGACCTAAGATACGAACTCCATCATAGAAATAAGGTGACAGACTCTGATGTTTCGTACAGAAATTGGAAGGGCCTGCGTTTTTCTGGTACAAACACCTACCAATCGGGTCGGTCTCCAGTAGGGATGTTCTCCGAAAGAAGTTTCTCTACCAGTTCACCTCTACCACTGGGATTAAATTTATTTCAGGCCTCTTCATGTGTACGCGGAATCCTAGAGAGCGCATCACACACTTTATCACCTTGTGGAAAGGTCTCACCTACTCGTTGGATATTACTATGACTCAAGAAAAGCTGCTGAAAATGAATGTGGGGAATGCCTAGGCCAAATAGGTCCCCTATCTCATTACCCATAATCACCCTGGGGGATTTGAAGACATTTCAGATAATTCCAAACACCTAGAGGGATCCATGCACTAGGACAAGTAGGCACGACCATTGCCTCCATCAATTCCTATAAGAAGGACCACTAAGGCTGAGCCCACCGTGGTGGCACAAATTGAGGCATCCAGGCAAATATAGTTTTTACCAGTGGAGCCACCTGTACAGCCTCGTAGAGGCCCTCCTCCTTAGGCAAAGCCTCTGGCCCATCAATGCCTACCTCAGGATCGGTATGTGCCTTAGTGTAACATGTCGCCACCACCTAGGTGAGATAATGAGGTCCCACCACCTCGACAAGCTCCTATAGACCCTTGTTAGGGCTAGGTTCCTAGACCCCCTTCATGGATAGGAAAAACTGGAACTACTCATTCAACGAGGATCAGGTCCCCTATTATTTTCGAAGCACCTTGGAACATGGACTTCTACTTTTTCATGAATAAAAGAGACTAGAAGCGGAAGATCTCACTAGTTTCCCCAATTACTGCCCCTATCAACAAATTCTGTTGTACACCCTCAAATAGTTCTATGTGTTTAAATACTGGTTTCAAGACCAAGTTAATAACAACATTGTCATGTTAGGCCTAGCTCTAGAATATGTGGCATCTGTCTTCGTGATTCCAGACAGTAGTAGGGATAGTGAAGGTGAGTGGCATCAGGTTTCTAACCATGGGTCTAAGAAGTATGAAGACTAGATGGCTCATAATGCAGTAGCCCATGATCATTTTATTATCCGGGAATATCTGAATCAACTGGAGCCTTTAGAAGATTCTGTGTAACCTGTAACCAGTACTTTTGTGTCAATGACTCAACCTTCCTCTTCCCAGAAGAGCAGGCATTAGCGACACAAGGGGAAAAAAGTCCCCCACTGATGTTGTCATCATCCCATGATCTCGGTGAATTTATGCCCCTAAAGATGCTAGTTACCCTAAGAATATGTCAAGTAGTGGATGATTCTTCAGGTGATGATCAAGGGTATTCCTCGATTAACACCATGGAACTGGAAAACCCCTACATGATTTATGATGGAGAAGAACTCCAGATTGATCCTTCTAACATCCCCAATCCTCATCAGCGTCAAAGGGGACATGGATACATGGTTCATCAGAGTGTTCCAGTCAGTACTTCTTGCCATGCTGTTTATTCCACTGAAACTAGATAGTAGGCTCAGTGCAGATCTCATAACGTGTAGCCTTATCATCTGGTTTCATTAGGTTCACCTTCGCCACTGTATGTGTTACTTTTCCTAGAGGATCCACCCCAAAATCCATGTGATCATCTTAGTTCTATTACAGATTGGGCTCATTAATATTTCCCTCATACGATAGTAACTCCACTAGCATCGACTAACGAGCAATGAGATATTTCCAGTACCAGTCTGCCACCGATTCAGCCGGATATAGCCCACCATGACCCAGACCCTAAACGAACTCATGTATGAAGAAGTTCACGCTTGGCACAAAAGTATGGCATCCTCAAGAATATTTCCTATATTTTGTAATGTCTTTATATCCTTAAGGATCTTCTCCCGTCATCGGATATGTGTGAAGCCCTTTCCAAGGCTTTAAGAAGCCCCATCTAGTTTGGGACAGAGGTAACCGCTGTAGAAGCCTTCTATGTTGAGGTTGTCGAACATGATTAATGTTAGGACATTATCTCTATCTATGGTGAAGATGAAGGATCCCCCATACAAGGGAACATTCACCCACTTTATATTACTGGCCAATTCAATGGCATGGAGGTTCACCGCTGCCTAGTCGATAAAGGATATGGGACCAACCTAATCCCAACTCAGACACTTCATATGATGTGAATGTCTTAGGATGATCTGAGTCCATCTGACCTGAATATCCAAGGTTATGATAGGATGGAACAAACATAAGTATGCAAGATCCGCCTCAAAACATAGTTTGATGTAATGGTAGCAAAAAACTGAGTTCATGGTTGTTTTGCAAGACACCACCTACAATGCAATGATGGGAAGCCCAAGGATCCACCTACATATGGAGGTCCCTTAATCGTATCATCAGTTCCTTAAGTACTCCCTTAATGTTCAAGTGGTCATATTACAAGGAGACACATCTTCCATTTCTTATTGTAGATCCCATTACATGTATGATGACTATTACAAGAGAAAGGACAAGGTGATTTAGGCTAAGGAGGTTGAACATGTTATGGCTGTGACTGACCAGTGGACAGACCCAGTGATGCCTACATTTTCCTGATCCATCGATTAGAGGCTATGACCCTCAAGACGGGGTAATGATTTTTTTCTAGAATAAGTGGGAAGCACATTCCCACGACTAAGGGATTCTGAAATATCACCTCGTATTCCATCAAAAATCTAGTTTCAGTGATCCTAGAGCCCCTACCCCTATAAGGTATCGGGATATCTTCCCTATGGCAATGGAAATAAGTTATAATTTCTTGTTCCGCCGAGCTGGTATAAATCAGCTCAAGCCGATGCACCACTATTTCTTCGCTATAATCATTCGTGGCCCCTTGATTCGAAGACCATATTATATCAGATCGAGAGATTTCATCGCTATGGTTTCATCAACACATGATTCCCCCGATGCAGTGTCCACTACCGCTCAGGATAGAACCAGCTTCCCATCAGGATCTACTAACTTATAGAAAACTCCTCCCACCGAGGACCCATCCTCTATTAATTAATAAGAGGATTTAGAGGATGATCCTACTACTTTCCAAGAGGGTTTGTCCACCACAGTCGATGAATTGGTATAGGTAAACCTTGGTAGTGAGATATATCTGAAACCCACATTGATCAGTTCCTCTATTCATGTCGAAGAGCAACAACAGTACATGGAATTCTAGAAACAACATTGTGATGTATTTTACTAGAGTTATAATGAAATTCTAGGACTATATCCCAATGTATCCATCCACTTCCTTGGTCTCCTAGAAAATCACCATGAGTTTAAGCAGCCTCCCAGGAGGATGTACCCTTCTCACAGTTCCATGGTCAAGGCTGAAGTTGATAAGTTCCTCAATGACAAAATCATCAATGAGGTCCAATGAACTAGATGGATATCCAACATTGTGCCCATTAGGAATAATAACAGACAAATTGGAGTCTTTATTGACTTCTAGGATCTCAACCATCACTATCTGAAGGATGATTTTCCCCTTCTCATGATGGAGTTGTTGATTGATGCCACCACTGGGTTCTAGGTCCTCTCCTTCATGTATGGGTTTTATGGGAATAACCAGATCATAATGGCCCCCTAGGATGAAAATTTTACATCCTTCAAGGCACCACAATGTTCTTTCTACTGGCAGGTAGTGCCCTTCGGTCTAAAGATTATTGGTTCCACCAATCAGCGTGTCATGCATCGCATATTTATGTTGATCCTTAGGACATCAGTGGAATGTTACGAAGATGATCTGGTGGTCAAATATCACCAGCATCTGGGCCATCTCGATGACCTTGTTAAAGTGTTCGACTTCCACCGTTCCCAACATCTGAAGATGAACCCATTGAAATGTGCCTTTGCGGTTACCTCCGGATAGTTTCTCAGCTTCATTTTCAGATACATGGGCATCGAGATCAACCAAGAGAATATCTAGGCCCTCATCCAGATGTCTCTCTCGAGTAGCATTTGGGAGATTTGAGGCTTCTAAGGCCACTTGTACTACATAGGCTAGTTCATCATGAATTTTTCCGGCTAGTGTAATCCCTCTTCTTAGATCATGATGAATGTAACTATCTATCAGTGGGATGAGGAATGTCAGACTAATTATGAGGAAATCAAGTATCATCTTCCCCAAACCTGCAGAACTAATGCCACATATCTCTAGAAAGCTGTTGGTGCCTTATGTGATCGACTTGTAACCTTATCATGGATCCCTTCTCACCTAGAAGAACAACGAGGGAATAGAGAATAGTCTCTACTATCCTAGTCGCATGCTCCTCGATACGAAGACCAGATACTCCCCTATCGAGTAAAGCTACCTTATAATGGTATTATTAGTACATAAATTGTGATATTACTTGAATAAACATGATTTATAGATTGTGTCATGAGTGGATCCACTGAAGTACATCCTAAACTGACCCATGTTGACAGGTCTTCTATCTCGATGGGCAATGATATTCTAGTAGTTCAACATTAGGATTGTCCCTCAGAAGGATATCAAGGAGAAAGCATTGGAATACTTATTTTCTTCCCATCCAGCTCCCATGATCCCGTCTCAAGACCATGATTTTCCCAATTATTCAATACACTTGGTGGACCATGCCATTTAGTGATGGAAAAGGCACTTTGAAGGTGCTTCCTCGAGCCCTACCGGGAGAAAGCTCATGACCCTAGACATAACAATGTAGGCCGGGGTATCATCATAATTACGCAATCACATGCCATTCTACCATTTTTATTCCTGTTATAAGAAGGTTGTACCAACAATGCGGTAGAGTATCAGGCTCTCATAACTAGCCTCATGTTAACCCTTGAGATTCATGTTCCCCACTTTCATGTGAGTGGGGACTCTGAACTAGTAATCAAGAAGATTAACATTGACTATTTCATTAGGAAGCTAAAGCTTGTACCACTATTGGAAGGTACCCACTAGTTGATGGCCCAGTTCCTGTCTCATCCAGATTTTAATCATATACCCCATTCACAAAATAGTCAAGCTGATGCATTGGACAACCTAGTCTCATCTCTTTCAGAGCCTGATCATGATGATTTAATTATCTATTTAAACACTGAACATTCATTATCCTCATCACTCCAGACGATAATGATAGCCCATGGGTAAGACACCATACCGCTGGCACCACCATGTCAGGACCCCCAGATCCCCTTGATTTATTTCTATAGGTGACTTGCTACATGAGGACACCCTTTGTTGAGTACCTCCCCCATGGCAGCCTCCCAGCAGATCAAGCCGAGCATGCACAAATCTGAAACCATGGATTGTAGTTTACAGTCTAGAGTGATCCTGATTTTGAGCATATCCTCTACAAGTGCGAGTTTGATGGGGTTCTACTCTATTACATTCCAAGAGTTGAGATTTATCAAATCATGTAGGAGGTTCATGCTGGTTCCTACGGGGCTCATCGGAATGGGATGAAATTGTCACACCAGATCCAGGGGTTGTGTTATTTTTTCCCCTCTATGGTACGTGACTACATCGAGTCTTCCAAGAGGTTCCAGGCATGAAAAATCCATGATTACATTATGCATCGGTTGTCTAATACTCTCCACACTAGCATGTACTCTTGGCCTTTGACAGTTTGTGGACTCGATGTTGTGGGGCCATGTCCACCGGTGACAGCTTACCAATGTAGAATCATCCTGACCACAACAGATTTATTTTCCAAGTGGGCATAGGATATTCCACTCATGGAGGTCAAGTCCCATTCTATCATTGAATTTGTGTGTTCCAACATCATATACCAATTTGGAGTCCCTCATGCCATTCTCACCGATATTGGATCCAACTTCTGAGAAGCCGAGTTGAAGAATTTGTATGACAAGTAAAACATCCATTCTAACCGTACCTCTTCCTATCACACCCATGAAAATTGGAAGATTGATTGATTCATCAAAACTCACTCTAAATTATTTCATAAAATGGTGGGTTAGAACCAGAAGAGTTTTATTGAAAAACTGACTAACGTACTTTGGGCCTATCAGACAACAAATCCTAGTATCACAAAAGTGAATCTATTTTCCCTAATGTATGGAACCGAGCTTGTCCTACCCATTGAGATTCAATATAATTCATTATGCATAGCTATATTTGACCAGAAAGCACCAAAAAGGTAGCTAGAATCATTTTTGAATAATTGGAAGCAGTAGATGAGAATAGGTTTCGATCCCTGTACAGTCTGGAAAGGCATCAGAATAATATATCCAGAGCATTCAATAAGAAAGTTCACCTCTGCTCTTTCTTTCAAGGTGAATTGGTGTTGGCTCTGAGAAAACAAATGATACTAGATAGTAAACTAACCAAGATAGAACCCAAATGAGAAGTACCTTACATCATTCCCAATGTTTTCCCCAATGGTGTGTACTCCTTGGTTACAGTGAGTGGTGAGTGTATAACTCCTCCCACCAATTCCAAATTCCTCATGCAATACTTTTACTAAGTAGATGGGTCCAACGTGAATTAAATTGTTATTTCTCAAATGAATTATAACTATATGACATCCCGCTGGATGTTAAACTGTATAGGATCCAACATGACCTTAAACTGGTATGTCCCACATTACTTTGAATTGTATATCATCTTCATCACATGAAGTTAAACTATACTGGGTCCTACATGACCCTAAATTGTTAAGTCCCACATGAATTTAAACTGTATGTCGTCCCACAAGATGTTAAACTATATAGGGTCCTACATGACCTTAAGCTGTTATGTCCTACATGAAATTAAACTGTATGTCATCCTGTGGGACGTTAAACTGTATTCGGTCATACATGGCATTAAGATGTTAGGTCTTTCATGACATTAAACTACATTTCCATCCCATATAATGATAAAATATAAAATTTTCCAAGCACTATGACCATAAACTATGATCTGTATGGTCCCACATGTCCTTCAACTATTCTATCATTTCCACATGATGTTAAAATGTGTGGTTCATCCAGACTGAAGGACGCAAAACTACTCAGAAATATTCTTCATCGTACGACGTTAAACATCATGGTGACTTCAAGAAAATTTTAGGTCTTTATTCCCATCCTCATGGGATACATAGGAACACTGAGTTTCCTCATCTTGATTCCAAAACCCAGACACTTTTTTTGACATTTCCCATTGGGTAAAGTTTTTTTTGTGGATACCACATGCTATAGTGTATGATTCATTGGACCCCACTCATGTCAGGATTACGATGATCCCACCATGGGCCCCTCCTCATTCATATATTCTCTCGTGTCCTCCATGCATGACATTAAACTGTATGGACCTTTCAGAACTATAAATGGGTAGATTCCTATCCTCATGTGATACATAGGAACACCCAGAAATTTCGTCTGTTGGCCCAACCCCAAACTTCAGGATCTCCCCTCGGGTCGGAACACATGGTGTGGTGTCGGCTTCTTCCCTCATTCACATCGATTTCATTATAAACTCACCATGCATACCTATATCAAAATATCTCTACCTCATTACTTGTCTTGCATGATGTTACACTACACAGGCACAGTCATACTTCACACACCCCCTTCATTTGGGTTTCCATCATCTTCCACATCCAATAGGACCCCCAAAAGGCATGGATGCTAGGCCCCAGGGAAATCATACCATTTCGGGCCAAATTCCTCAAGGATCTTGAGTGAAAAATTTATACAATTCCCGCGTTGTGAACATGGTCAGCGGTCAACACTCATTTGTTTCTCCAATTCCTGGTCACATGATGTGGATTCTGTGTTTTGGAAGTGGTAAACAGCCATCCTTCATCATTACCACCACCCCCATATGTCCTGAATATTGGTGGCAGTGATTCATTTTGTCATGTTATCCCTTCAAACATTAGTCTATCTCAGGCATGAGTTTTTTTTCGGATACTATGCCCTTATATGTTGGGGAGAGCCAAATATCATTCCTTGTTTCCCACACCGAGCATTGCTCATGTGGGATTAAGAATTTTGGGAAGGAAATACCCACATGAAGGGTCATGTGTCCATGGTCTGAGCTCTATGACCTTAAACTAAGGTCACCATCAACCTCATTGCATGACGTTAGACTACAAACTATCCAGGACTTCCTATCTCGGATCCCTCGACCTTTTTGGTCCCTTGGCCGAATTTCTCACTCAGGATTGTGCGGTATGGCCTAGAATCTATGTCCTCTTTCCCGGAGGACTATTTTTTTCATACCACATACAACCCCTTGGGACACCCCTCCATTATCATCATCCCCTCAAGATGTTAAACTAGGAACTGGATATGAATTCCCATATCTGACCCCTCAATTTTTTCGGCCCCCTGGACTAAGTTCTCATTTGGGATCATACGGTGTGGCATGGGCTTATTTTCTCATTCACACCGGGTTTCCCTCCATTCCATACACATCCCTCATTTAGATACCCTATACCTATTTTTTTCCTTTCCGCATGACTTAAAACTGTCGAACATCTTCTAGAACCACATATGGCTTGATTACCATTCTTATGTGATACGTAGGAACACACAAACATTTATCCTTCAGTTCCAGCCTCATTTCATAGAGACCTCCTTATCTTTCTGGCCCCCTAGCTAGAATTCACATAGGATAGGGGCATGTAGTGTTTTATGGTATTATGTCCTCATTGATTTCATATCAATAACAAGCATGCCACATACCTCCCTCTCTCTCAAATGTTCTTTGTCCCCTTGTTCCACACTTATTGTTTCATGTTGGCTACCCATATGTTGGGCCCCTCGACCCTCTTTGTAAATTCACTATTATTCCCATGAGAACTCTAGTTCACCTCATAGAGTGTTGAATCATACGTGGACATGTCATTTCCCATCCCTAAGCTTTATGCTCCCCTTTATTTGTGTTTCCACAATCTTTTACATCAAAAGGGCCCCCAAATGGTATGGATACTTAGACCAGGGGATCTTCTATCATTTCAGGACAACACCCTCGAGTATCTTGGACAAAATATTGATACATGTACCACATTGCGAATATGGTTAGCTGGCAAAAATCATTCATTATTCCCATTTCAGGTCACTTGATATGGATGCTGTGTTTTGAACATGGTCAACAGTTATCCTCCATTGTAATGCAACCTTCATCAATCCCTAAATTTTGGTTGCACAATTCACATCCTTTTCCACCCCATCAAGTCCAAGTCGAATTTTAACACTCTTGGTGCTATCCCTCAGATCACATTTCCACATTAGGAGAACAAATCCATTGTGATCCATCGATCGGGGCTCCACACCGATTTCTCATTTTCATGGATTCCACGTCTTTCAATGTCCTTCTCCTCCCTTGTTTCCCTCACCAAGCATAGCTTACGTGGGATTAGGTATTTGGTCATGGTCTGAGCCTGTTTAGGAGAGTCTTGTTTATCTATGTTCTGAGTTCAAATATTTTAATCAATGATCCCTCTCAGTCCTTAGCAGTTGACGTTAAAATTCACTTCCCAAACTACGTGTGACTATATTCACATCCTCATGGGATATGTAGGACCACCTATATTTTCCATCTCAAGGTCCACCCCCATATAACCTGACCTTCTCTGGCCCCTCAACCTGAAGTTCCATCCCTATAATCTAACGTGGGGTGGTGTGGACCTCATCCTCATTCACTTCGGGTATGTTTTATCATGCCATGAACATTCCCCCCTAAAACCTCGTTTCTTCTGTATGTGTCCAAGACATATGACATTAAACTGTGCTTCCTTGTCCCATGTGACTATAAAAGTTTGTGTCATTATTTCAAGACATTAAAATACATTTTTAGGTCCTATCATATGACCCTAATCTATGATATTATTGTTATAGACGCACAATGAAAAATGGAACCACATTTTGATGTCCTCACTCGAGGGGACATCATGTTGGGTATTGGTAATCCACCATAATATTTTCCAATGACTACATGTGTCTTGATTCTTACAGAGGCACCTAGATTCTCCCTACTAGGTTTATCACTTCAAAAAAACAATACATCCATCCTAAAGACCAAACAGGATGAATCAAATACTACTTATATTGGTGCGTGGGCCAGACCAACATGATAGTATTTTCCCTGGCACTAGTATCCTACCACGCTGCTTCTAGAACATTGTATGGCTTGATCCCCATTATAATAGGGTACGTAGGAATTCCCATGCACATTGCCTCAGGCCTAACACAATATTCATTTTTGGTCCCTCGACCTAAAACCATCCTGGGGGGCACATGGTGCAGTACATGTTTATCCTCTATCTTCAGGCCAAAATTGTTGCGATATGTATCTCAGTCATCATGATTCACATATTTAACCTCCCTAATGTTCATGTGGAATTCCAGCACACAGTTTTACACCTCCGCGCATCCACATGCATTAATTAGGTATGTCGATAATTTTGGGATGTCATTCAAATAGATTTCAACTACCCGTAATGTGTTCCTAAATATACCAGGAAACTCTCAACACTAATATTTGTTTCCCACATCGAAAACAACTCAAGTGGGATTATTGGTTTTGGTAGCATGCGTACTGGTGCAGCAGAACCACGCATTTCTTCCATCCCGTATGATATTAAACTAAAATCTGAGAAGTACGTACAACATGATTCTCATCCTGATGGGATACGTAGAAATTCCCATCCGCTATTCCTCTGGAACATACTAACATTCGTTTTTAGTCTCTTGACCTTAAAATTTTCTCTGGGGATACATGGTGCAGCGCAAATGCCTTATTTCCTCATTCATGTCGGGTTTATAGCATCCGCATCACGTTTTCCCTGTTAGGGATCTCCCTTTTGACTCCCCATCCTCCCATATGATGTTAAAATATATGATTACACATCTCATCGATGTGTGAAATTAGACTATGGTTTTACCCTGAACTAGTTTAGGATTCCTCAATATAACTATGTGATGCGTCAGCTTCCTCACTAAAGGCGATCCCCCAACCAGCAGTGGTCTCTGACCATGCCACTCTTAATAACTATGTTTGGATTGATTCTCATCCATATGGCATGTGTAGCGATGTCTGAGACTTTCGCATCAGCCCTAGCCTCTAGATCATTAACCATTCTGGCCCCTCGACCCCGATCGTGGTCCAGGCAGTATGACCTTAAAACGATGTGCATCATCTTCACCATGCGACATTTAAACTATGTGTTTATAATCCGTAATGTTATGATGTAATACTAAAAGGAACTCAAGGTCCTCATTAGAAAGGTCATATTCAGAAGTTTGTTTGATCCCAAATCATAACAATACGTCCACCAAATGTGCTTTCACCATAGTGGCATAATTTCAAGAGTGTTAGAATCTAGTCAAACAACCCCCCTCCATCCTCTAAGCTACACATGTCCTTTATTTGGACCCTTTTCCTTTTTCATGTCTAAAATAACCCCCTAATAGTAAGGATGCTAGTCCTATGGCTTTACTACTATCATGGGAAAATGTATAGGAAGACTAAAAGATGAAATTTTGTGACAGGCCCCGTGTTTCGAACATGGTCAGCAGTCATACCTCGTTTTTCATCCCTATTTCAGGGTAATGCAATAGGGATATTGTGTTTCGAAGATGATCAGTAGTTATCCGAGTTATCACGCCACCCCCATAGTGTTCCGAATTCTTGGTATCATGATTCTGACATTCCATTACCCTATGTTCGGATTCATTCTAACACCTCTGACATTACTCCACTCGTGCACTAGAGCATACTGTAAAAAGAGCAACTTGACTATTCTATGAACTTCTTTCTCCAGTCATGCCTCCCTCTTTATTCCTAGAAGCCCAGATTGGCCACCTACACCCCGGATACTCAAATATTGGTTGGAACTCTCATGATCAGATGATGTAATGGTGTGGCCATCCCTTGTTTCTCACATCGGGAACGACCCACATGATAATAAGGATTGATTTCTAGTTACTCCACAGTTATGGTTGAGATTCAACAATAAAAATAAACATGAAAGAATATTATAGGACCATGCATGTAGTTTGGGATAAGAAAACAAAAGGAGAAAGGTTCATGAGTTTAGCCAAAACATGTCCCTTAAGGATCAATGTCTTTAATAGATTGCTCCAGTGCTGGCACCTTATAGAATGTTCCCTCTAGGGCTTCCTCCTACCCCCTAAGATCTCTCTCTTCATCCACATCAACTGATCATAAATTATATTCCCTAGCATGTACTAGATCTCGTTCAGCTTGGAGCTCAATCATTTGGCTACTCTCCTGCACTACATGCTCCTGGGCGTCTTCCAGATGGGCCCTTAACTATTCAACGATCTCTGAGTAGGTTGCGATGAATTCCCTCCTTTATTTATCCTAATCTTCAAATAATAAAACTTATTACTTAGACATGAGGAATTACTGGGTATTCTACGACTCATTCTAGAACTGGGCAGTGTTGGAGAATTTATTGTTCTCCCGTATTTTGTCATCCAGTTAATCACATATCATTTTATGTAGACGATGAACATCTAACCCTCTTGCACAATGAATGTGTATCCAGGTGAGAAGTGATCGCATATGGTTTTTCCATTCAGAATATGGCTGTCTAAGGAAGTGTTTGATGTACTTCCGTGCCTTTTTCCGCATCATGTGTCTCTCCTCAGCCGCATCTGGGTCAAAGTTGTCTGTCTCCTAAGGGTCTGTAGGCATGTACTAAGGAAAAGAAGCTAGGAGATCAGAAAAAGGATCCTCTTATAGAATTATTTCTTCTTCAATGACTTCTTCGTTGCCAAACTGGAGCTTTATCATGGATGCATTTTCATCCATGACTGCATCCCCCCGGCTAACCGAGTAATAGGGTGAGGCCGACTCGAACAGTTAGCTCTGTAGGGGCAGGTGTAATCAATGGCGGGGCCCCATCCGATGTTCTAGTCTAAATGGTATGCTAATCCTTAAACCATGTGATCACATTATTGGGAATCTGTGTCTATATTTGCTGAGTTACCTAATAAAAAAATATAACAACCAACCAGGATAAAGACTTACAGGACCCAAGGGCAACAATATGCAGTGCCGGGGTCATGGTGGGATCCACCACCATAGGAGATCCCTTTACACTTGTTAGCTCAATCACTAGTGGTAGATCCTCCTGATTACATGAATGGTGGGAAAATCAAAGGATCTCATTCCATCGAATTCTTCCAGCTCATCACCGCCTACTCTAACCATAATCGGTCCTACACCTTACTTGGTTCTGAGGATAGCTTGTTGAGGATGTTCTCAAGCCTTAATGGGAAAATCTTCATCCTACATGGGGAAGGCTTCTAGGGTTCCAACGTCTTTATGTTCCTAAACATGATTAAATTTTTTAGATAATTTAAGATTGTGAGAGGGGAATGTACAGAAAAGACAACAGTTAAACTCCCCTCGAGTTGCTCATCTAGTTCTGCATGGGAGCCTGCAATCACGCTACTCTCACGGGATCTTTGCTCGCTTGTAGTTGTTCAGGATGGTTCTTCACCACCAAGTCCTTTCCCTCTTCCTCCCATTCCTATTCATCATCTTTTTATTCTTCATATTCTTTCCCCTCTTCCTCTTCCTCTTCTTCCTCCATTATATCTTCGTCTTCGGATGGCTGCTTTTCTAGGTCATGTTCTTTGCTGAGCATCACTTTCACCAGGAGGTGCGGCTCTTCATACCACCCCTTCTGGCATGTGTACATGTCCATGGTTTTTATTCATGCATCCTGATAATGAATGTTTATGCTATTATTAACCTGGATGCACCCTATGTCTGGAAAGACGAGCCAGGTATGCACCAGACTCTGCCACAGCTCTTCAATGGACATAGATTCTCACAACATCCTCCAGGAAGACCAGAGAGATAAGAAGATAATATCGACAGTTGGCATATGAATGTGCCTGAGCTGCATCCCAGGAAGTTCCCTAGATGGCCCATGAGGTCAGCCATAGGACCACACCTCTTCAGAAGGTAGAGGCACAATCTCATCTTGCGATGCTCCTTCCGATGAAGTGCCATCCGGAACCATGATAGCCAACTGTCATGTTATTCGTCTCACCTATCCCATGCAACATCATCTACCTCTCGGTACATCGGGCTCTGCACTATCCTCCTTGATGTTCCAGTTGACTTTCTGTAAATTTTCCTCAGGATACAACTTTTTCAGTGTTCGGCATACTCTATTAACAAGCAAGAACTGACATCGGTGTGAGGGGAGTGGTGACTTCACTCAGGCCTGATGTCCTGAAAATATGCCACAGTTGGTGATGAATACAAGGAAGTCACTCTTCTGAAATCATTTTATAATCTTTTTTGGCATCCGCTGCATGCACCTAAACTTCATGGTGAACCTGGTCTTCATGTATGGTTCACCAAATATTTTTCCATCGATCTAGGGTACTATCACACAACCCCTGATGATTTGTAGGTATTCCCTCTCCTCTAATGGGCCCTACCTATCATCTACCATATGACCAACGAGGGTCAAGAAGGGGTGAAAGTCGAAATGGTAATAATTCTCGATCTTAAGGTTGATCCCTTCTTCTCTATGTGTCAGTGGGCGGATTCTGGAAATGATAAAGAGTGATGTCCACAAACTATCACGTAGAGGGAAAATGGAGTTTAGGAAGTCATATCTACCGTAGTGGGCCACAACCCAGCCATGAAGGATCTGAAATGGCCCTCATATCCTTTTGAGCATACTTCACCTCATGATATTCCCCAAAATGTTGTTGTGTGGCCATTACGGGCACCCCCAGGTTAACCTTGTTCTTCTCCGCCATTATTTACCATTACTAGAATCCCTTTGTGATCCCCTATCCTCATATCTCTCACTAGTAATAGTAACCTGCTAAATAATGCTGCAAGGAACCCGACATATCGCATGTTCGGTTCTCGACATTCATTTATACCAAAGCCCTATGATTGGTACTCTCCTGCCTCATGGACCATGCCATATGATCCAGCGTTTCCCCACTAGGATGTGTTAGGAAATTTCTTCCCTTATCTAGACATCTTCATATCCTTTTCCAACATATGAAAAAGACTGAACCATCCTGGATAAGATATGTCCTTCATAACATATTTTATTTTCAAATTCTCCTTGGCCAATGCCAACATATGCCATGTCAGGATAGGGGTACACGTCATATCCCCCCGACATTCTCCGTTGGGAGGAAGTCGTTGTAATGGTATCCCTCCAATGGGATTAGCCAAATTAAATGGACATCCAACAGATAGATACATTCATTCCCATGGTTGTGGTGGAAGGTGTTTGTATCAGGAGACCACCTACTGAATAACTCTAGTACTAGGACATGCTGCCAATAGAAGTGAAATTGGGATGTCTAAAAAGATTCAAAAAACCCAAGAGACCATAACTCAGGCCTAAAATCCTCACATTTCTGATGTACAAAGCACTCCCATTACAATTCTCCTATGATGTTTCCCCCGGACTAGAAGTCCCATTCCAACCAACCCATCATCTGATTAGTAATGCTGCTTCTGAATTTGTTCGCGTAAGGAGCGTAAGATTCCTCGGGAACGAGATTGCTCCACCCAATAGTCATATACATTTGATTTAGAATGTAGATGTTCGTTTTATGTGTTTCCCTTGAAGGGTGTCCAATGTTTGTGATGTGGAGCATTGGGAGACATTCCTCGCACGTCAACCATGACCGTGTTGTATTAGTTTCAAATTTAGGCATCAACAACTCCTCCAAAATACTGAAGTTACATATTGGAAAGCTATCACTGAAGAAGTAATCTCTTTGAGCTTGAGTAAGAACGAAAAAAATTATTTGATTATTAGAGATGACCTTATTTTCATGAATATTCTAGGGGTTTGTTATCATTTGAGTCCTCCTTGCAACAACACTAGCCTCCCTCTCAGCATTGGTCTGTTGGGAAGTCATTTATTTGAATACATTCCATAAATCCCAAGGGATGTGTGCTAATAAATGGAGATTAAATGTGAAAAATAGCTAGTGTCATGAAAATATTCCATTCTTTGCAAAAATGGATAGCAGTGCAAAAGTGACCGGGTCGCGTGAAAAAAACTCAAAATCAGCCATGAAAACTTGCATGCAGATTTGGAACTTTTTCCCACATGAGAGACAAATTATTTTCATATGGAAAAGTAAAATTGGGGATGTAGGGGGGGGGCTCGTCATATTTATTGGCACAGACCACACTTTTCCCGCACGCAAAAGTGGTTTTCACTACCAAACCCCTTTTTTGCACGCACCGACCAGACGCTTCTCTCTCATTCGGCATGACCCTCAAAATTTGACTTTTGGGTCCCCCATCAGCTATGAATCTAGTGATGGGGCACCTCCTCATCTGGCCCCAATAAATATATTTTTTATATCTGATATCTTAAAAAAAGATATTTTGCTATCTTTGACAAGATATATCTGATTTCTTTGACAAGATATATATGATATATTTGAGAAGATATATTTTATATCATTGATGAGATTTATTTAATATCTTTAATAAGATATGATATATCTTTTAGGAGATACATGAGATTTCATCTTCTATTTATATGAGGTGTGAGGCTGCTCTCTCGGTAGTGGTTGGAGGCAGTGCAGTTGCATTTTCAAGGAGCAGTTTTCAGATCTGCAACCGGTGGAACTACTCTGATTTGATCGGCTTTCATCTGTGGTGGTTTTTGATCCGATCCCGGTGTTTTTCATCTGCACTTTTGTTCGGACATCAATCTTCTCCTTTCACAGTCAAATCTATTTGGGTTTCTTTAGCAGGCTGCTTTCTTCTTTTCAGGCTTCATCAAGACTGCATCTATTCTCCGACTTTGATCCACTATTTTTATAAGTATTACTTTTGAGATACCTATCATTTTTGGGGAGTCTCTACCGTGTAATTATCTATTTTAGTGGATCCCTCTTTCTGGACTAGGTCCCGTGGTTTTTCCCTTTTGGGTTTTCCACGTAAAAATTCTGGTGTCAATTTTATTTTCTGCACCTGTTTTTGTTTCTACGCATCCGCTGTTTGAGGGAAAGATTTCTCTGTTGCGCGTTCGTGTTTTTGTTGTTTGCGCGTTCATTGCTTTCCATCTTTCCCAACATCTAGAGGGGGGATTTTTTAATGCTGAATATCAGATTGGGCCATGGGGGACAACTTTTGAAGAAACCAAAGGTGTCTTGTGACTAAACGGATAATTCTGCAACGTGAGAGGTAAGAAAACACAAGAATGAGGTTGTGCACGCAAGATTCTCCTAGGTTCACAAACCCTTGCGTGCCCAATGGGATGTCAAATGAATACTTCTGCTGCGACCCACCGCCTCCTTTCCAAGGCACCAACACGCAAATAGTCCAGGGGTCATGCAATATTTCTGACAGTGTTCAAACCCTTGGGCGCCCAACATGAAGTCAAAGGGACCATTTCGTGGCCACCTTCTCATAAACCAGCCAAGGTAATGACATGAAGGAAGAGGGTCTGGTGCATAAGATTTCGTACAGTATGAAAACCCTTTCACTCCCAATACAATGTCAAAGGGACCCTTTTGTGACCACATTCTCAAAAAACCATCTAAGCTAAGGGCATGAAGGAAGGGAGCCCGACACACAAGACTTACTACCGCGTGAAATCTCCTGTGTTCCCAATGTGACGTCACATGGTCATTTTCATGCAGCCACTCATGCGCGCCACATCTGGAGTTTTCATATATAAAAGGAAGCATACCCCCTTTGTTCGGGGATGGTTATCGGAGACATAGAGATGCACTTCCATGCGAAAGACACCTCTTCTGTGACCGGGGAAAAAATACTATGGCCTCAAGGTATTGGATCTTGCACAACATGTCCCCAAGGGTCCTTCTTCGGGTGGGACCTCTCGAGATTGATCTTCATCCATTTAATTTTTCCCCTAAGGCATTTGTGCACAAAAGATCCTGTATATGTGCCATTCCCCCAGCATCAGACCTATTGTGAGTGCATCCATACAGTTTTTGTGCAACCATTCCATCTTGCGTGAAACCTCTCATCTTGCGTGCATCACTCCTTGTGTGCTCCATGTTCCATCCTTACACTAAGGTGCCATATTCGATCCCCTCTTATGCACAATACACCTGTGTTGCGAACATTTCTCCCGTACAACCCTCTATGGTTGTATGAACTGATTTCAAGGTCCCTTGGGTGGTGATTCACGTTGCATTGCTTAGCCGTATGCTTCTTCTCATAGGCATGATAACGACTCATTCTTTTTCGCATAGGCATGATAACATGGTCCCCTCAGTGGATCACTCCATGACACCCATTCACTATGGCATTTCTGGTGACTTTTCTTGACCAATGGTTAAATCATGCCAGTTTTGTAAGTCTTAAGGGTACGGTGTGAACTTGCCTCGTCTGAGCTACATTACCTTAAACTGACAAGGACCATAGTCCTCATCACATGATGTTAAACTCTGGTCTTATCCTGTACATCATATACAGGTTCCCCATCTCAGATATTCGCTATGCCCACTTGTCTCCATGATAGTGATATCTTCCTCACATGGAATGATATCCTCTCTACTAGAGTGACATATTTCCTCCCAGAAGGGAATCCATCTTGGTGTAATCCCCTAGCATTTCATGTAGGAGGTAACACCCATTATCCACCTTTATTCTTCCGTTAAAAATACTACAGGTGAGAGGGGCACATAAAACTTTGTTACCCCATCCTTCTCCCTTTGGGATTTGTTTCCATCGGGCCTCCATCCTGGAGTAGGTACCAATATTCACCTCTTTGGGATGATAACCACACATAATCCAATGTTTCTTATTTGGGATACTAACCATGCATAAGACCCTCTTTCCTCTTTGGGTGGCTAAACATGTTTTAGCCCCACTTCACTTCCCACAGACGCACATTTTGGGACGTGACTGTCAGGACTTTACTGCCTCTTATTTCTCACACAAATCATGAATCATGTGGGCTTAGAGTAAGCACTAAAAATGTAATTTTATCTTTGAAGCCTTAGCATGTAATCCCCTAACCATCCTGAACTACATGGACTTTGATCCTTGCCATGACAAGGTATGAATGAATTCTCACTGAGGTTCAATCCCAACACCGATTTGGACCGAACCATTCACTTCGGTTCCCAATTGTTCCACATGATGTTAAAATGTATCCTCTTCCCCGAACTACATGTACTATGATCCATATATAAGAAATGTATGTAAGAAGAATCCCTGAAGTTTAATCCCAACACTTATTAGGCCAGAACCATTCACGTCAGTTCACCTTCATCCTGAATGATGTTAAACTGTATTCTCCATCCCAATCTACTTGGACTTTGATCCTTGTCGAGGAAAGGTACATAGGAATCCTTCCTGAGTTTCAATCCCCATAACAATTTTGCATCACCCTTTCACATTGAATCACCTTTATCTCGCATGAAGTTAAATTGTATCCTCCATCCGAAACTACATGGACTTTGATCCTTGCCAAGGCCAGGTAGGTATGAATCCTCCCTGAGGTTCCAGCCCCACACCTATTTGGCCGGACACCTTCATGTCGGTTCACCTCCGTCCCACATGATGTTAAATTATATCCTCCATCCCTAACTACATGGACTTTGATCCTTGCCATGGAATGGTACATAGGATTCCTCCCTGAGGGTCATGCCCAACACCTACTTGTCCCGACCCATTCATGTTGTCTCACCTTCATCCAACATGATGTTAAACAGTATGGCCCCTTTTGTCCCACAAGACATTAAACTGTTCCCATTCGAAATACATGGTCTTTGATCCTGATACCCTGGATAGGTTATGTAGCATGCCACCCTGAGGTTCAACCCTATTCAACGGTAAGCTATTGTCAACCCCAATCGATGGTAAGTCGTTTTGTTCCCTAGTCGGTGGTATGCAGTCACACCCAAACCACAGTAACCTGTTGTAAACTGCAATCACTGATAACCTATCATAGTCCCATTTGTTGTGACCCACATCTCTGGTACCCCCCCCATGGCATCATCCCAACCCATGATTCTCACTACGTATAAGCCCTAGTATATCATCGGGTGGTCATCCTCTGGTACACACCAATTCTATAACCACATCCTGAACTAGGTGAACATTGATTCCCTACCTCGGGGATACGTAAGAAGCCTTCCTTAGGTTCAATCCCATCACCCATGTCTCATCCTGGTCTTTCACTCAAGCCTATGTGTTTCGGGAAGGTCATCCCCCAACCTAAAAGTTTCACTTCCTCCAGGTCCCATCCATACTTCCATCTTCAAAGGTCACCTCTTCAGGTATCCCATTTTCTCACTAAACTACATGGACATAGATTCAATGCCCTGGTGATACATAGGATGTCTCTTCAAGTCTCAAGTCGAACACCACCAGATCCCTCACGTAGGCCCCATATCACTCTCCACCCACTCTCATCAATCTATATTCATCCCAATTCATACCTGGGCTGCCACATCCTGGTGAGATCATGTCACCCGCGTTCTTTCTACTCTTAGTAGTGATCACGTAACTAACTACACATTAGCCCCATAATCAGTGAACCCTCCTGGGGTTGCACCCATCTGATCCTCTCAAGTCTGTGTTCTAGTCAGTCTGATCGGTCTACTCTAGATGTTAAACCCAAGGAATACCTTGTTTTAAACATGGGAAGCTGAAGTAAACATCACAGACATTCCTATGGAATATAATTTCCCGTTTTTGATATGGGATTCCTCTATAATCATTCCCACAAGAAGCCCTATCATAAGGGGAAGAAACCCAGAATCATTAGTGTTCCAGCGTCTATACATTCCATTGATGTCCAACGTGACTACTCCCCCGACTGAAGGTTTCTTCACTAATTGGACTACTTGGAATGTATTGTCAAAAGAAGTGTAATTAACTAGTGTCTATGAAGACATGACACTGGCAAGAGTTTCACAAACAATGTCTTAAGTTTGTGAGGGAGACACGAACTAGGCAACATGTTCCAAGGAGGAATCCACCGAAGGAGAAATCGACATCCCATCATCTCGTTTCAATCAAAGATCAAGAATCCTTGAATAAACGACGGATGCCACACGCAATTTGAATATAAGAATGAGGGGCAGCTTCTGTGCATCCTACAAATGCGACGGATGCACGCCCCGACGAAAGTGTTAGAAACGGTTATATGCAAGGTAATTATGTTCATAAAATAGATAGATTGCATGATGTTCCATAGAGTATCATTTTTGATGGAGGTCCTCATTTCACATAACAGTCTTGGTTATGCAACACCCCATGATTTCATAGCATTTCATCCCTTAAAAGTATTTCAATAACTTGCGCTTCACGCAACACCAAGTTCGTGCACACCACAACATACCAAACTAGCCATTCAAAAAAGAGATTATTAATAGTATTAACCACATTTTAAATTTTATATATCCTTTATAATTTTAACATTCATTTTTTGTGTTTCTTATACATAATATAAGAAGAATTCAATTTTTAAGATAAAAGATGTATTTTTAAAAAAATGCAGTTTTATGCCTTTTAATGGGGAACCATTATTAAATCCGATATTTGACACTTTTATAAATTCAATTTAGTGAAATTAAATTAATCTTTATAAGAAATACATAAAAATTTAGTCAGGATAAATTTTCG
The DNA here is from genome assembly GCA_963277665.1 of Viscum album. NCBI lineage: Eukaryota > Viridiplantae > Streptophyta > Magnoliopsida > Santalales > Viscaceae > Viscum > Viscum album. The sequence goes on from OY728127.1 coordinate 327,056,800, forward strand.
GCACTTTTCTTATAACTTTCATATTTTGATGAATAGGGAAAAAATAATAAATTTTAATTAAAACCAACTTTTTTATTCAAAATAATTTAGATTGTTAAATTATATATATGAAGGTTTTTATATAACATAAGATTATGTTATTTTCAATTAATATGATTTAGTTAATTGGATGTAATTTAACATTTAAATTCGACATAAACACATGTCAATGTTTTTGTAGTTTTTAATTTTTAAAAACCCGATTTTTGGTTTTGAAAATGAGAGTAAATTTTAAATTAATTAAAGAAACTTATATATTATTAATTTAGTAAAATGGACTTAATTTTTTAATTTAGAATATAAAAATTAGCTTAGGGTGAATTTTTGGTATTTTTCTGAAATCTTTCAATTTTTGATGAATAGTGGAAAACAATGCGTTACTATTTAAAACCGACTTCTTATTTAAGTAATTAGTTATTTTATTCTAATTTATAATAGTTCAAAATATATAAATAATACATATATATGTTCAATGGTCATGCATTCGTTGAGTACACACAAATTTAAAATTTATAAACCCTACAAACTACTCGTACTGTGGTAAGAAGGGTGTCGGACCACAGAGAATGACTTATGTTGTGCTAGACCAGATTAAAGCTAAACCAACAAAAAGATAAAAATAGAACACTAAAAAAACTATACATACACAGTGAAACAGACTCTAGCAGTGGGTGTGAAAATGAAGGAGATATGGTGAAATATATGGCTTAAGCAGAGAACAAACAGTAATGATGATTTTAGGGTCCTCAGGCTGCTTTAAACTAATTAAAATGATATTATCCGCTTCAGTTTGGTTTAATTCAATTACTCAGAGCATAGAAAAGTTATTCTAATCTAGTGATTTTTCACTACAGTGGACCAAAAAATCCCGATTAACTTCCTTGAGTCTCAATCTTTCGATCTTGACCTTTGGATAAATCTTCATAAATTAGAGACGAGATGCATTGACCTTTTCCAATTATCGGTACTTCAATCAATGATCCACGGTGAAATGATTCACTACCACCCCCATAATTTATGTAATGTCAAATGATAATCAAAATAAACAGAATAGAAAACCAAGAAATGGAATCACACTGAGCAATCAATCTAATAAAATATGATGGATATATGGATGATCAGTTCTCTACAGCCTGGTTCCCCTAATATATTTAACTTCACATTAAAACAGTAAAATAGATAGAAGCAGAAAATGAATTAAGAAGCATCTCCCGTGAGATTGCTCCTCTCTCCAGCTTCAGTTGTGATACTGATCTCTTGCTCAGTGTCTGTCAGCCTCTGTTTTGGTGATAAGATGGATCGGGGGATCTCTTGGTGGAATGATGGATGCTCGCCTCCCTGGAATCCTCCTCACCTGAATGAAGTTCTCTATCCCCGTTTCTGTTCCGGATCAAAGTCCCGCTGCTTGTCCCTCCCGATGAATGTGTGTCCCGACTTGATTTCCTTCTCTCCTGCTTAGATTTTTTTATCTATGCCTCTCCCACCTCTCGTGCATTCATCACCCTACCGAAGCCTCTATAATCTCCCCCGATGAGTTCCCTGGCCTTCACATGGAGATTTCACTGTACTGCTTCTCCCGCGCTGGTCACCGGAGCAATTGCTCTAAACTAACTGAATCGGTGTGCGCGCGGCCAACCAATTTTCCCCCTGTAAACAACCGATCCACAAGGCGTGCTTTTATGTGCATGTCATCTTTTTAGTGAACACCAAGTCAATGCATACCGCCCCCTACACAAATAAATGCAGGTGAGTCAAAATAGAAAACAAATAAAATGAAACAATTAAATATCATATATTATATCACTACTTAGATAAAAATACTTATATATATATATATTACATTATATTATTATTATTATTATATGTAAATATATTAATTATATTTATTTAATAACATATATTATTATGATATATAAAAGATAGTATACTATTATTATTAAACCTATAATCATTGTTGTATTAGTGAGGTAATAAAAAATGGGAAGCGGTGATGATAAGTGTAGCTACTGGTAAAGGGGTAGAGGGGTGTGGTAATGGTGAGGATGGAAGTAAGGTAACAGTGAGGTATAAGGGTGGAGGCGTAAAGGTAGGTTGTGCGTATCAGTGAGGTAGTGAAGTGTATAGGTAGAAAGGCTACTGATAAGGACTAGCGATGAGGTGTTGCGTATCAGTGTGGTTTTGCGTATCATTGATGTTGGTCACCGATAAAGGCGGGGTCATACGACTGCAACACCTGTGAACCAACAAAACAAATAAAATTAAGTTAACAAAATAATTTAATAAAACTAAAAAATAAATAAATAAATATACTAATAAATTAAATTAACGATAATGGAATTAAAAATAAAAAAACAAAAAAGTTAAATAATGAAACTTTATTTAAACAAATGAATTTATTTGGGTCTAAAAAAATTAAAAAAACTTCATTAAAGAATAAATTAAAATACATACACTAACTTTCTTAAATTAGTTAACCAATTAATTAAAGAATTAATTAAATTTACGAATGAAAAATATTAAATGAATAAAATTAAATTGTTAAAAATAATTAAATTATTAAAAGACTAAAAACCCAATAGAGTTATTTATTTAAAATTTAAATAATAAGGCATTAATTAATTTAATAAATTAATTAATAAACTATCTATGATAAAAAATTATAAAAATAAAGGAATAAATAAATAAAATTCCTATTGGCAAGACTAAGTTAATTTAAGAATTATTTAAAATGACACTAATGAAAATTAAAACACTTGTTTTAAACTAAAATTGATTATTTGACATATCAATGTACAAAAACACAAAATTTATCAATTATTTAATAAAAAACAACATTTTGGTATAAAAAAGTCAATAAAAATAAAAAAAGCATGTGGCAAAGAGTGTCAAAACACTGCCACATCAAACTCCCCCACACTTAAAGCCTTGTTTTTCCTCAAACAAGTACATGCCTTTGACATTAAAACAAAAAGATGATTTGTGAATTTCTATTCAAAACAAAGTGCATGACTAAACTTTAATACCAGAGGATCAAAGTCAACAGTAGGTCAATCTTTTCAAAGGTGTTAAAAAAAATGATGTCCTACCTGGCTTCAAATACTCACTAGAAGTCAATAGCATCACATAATCAAACACTGTCAAGTATGTCATGCCTCCTATGTGTATTCATTAACTATCCTACTTCACATTCCAATTCAAGTAATGATTCAAGGAGTGTTGATAGGTTAGATGACATGGAACTCAGAACTTAACCAAGTGCACCTTCCATTCTCCCCTTCCTCCAAGTTCTAGAAATTAAAGTCCATTAAATTGATCACTTTATTGTTTCGACACAAATGAAAATTAACCAAGTCAATTTCTCCCTTCTTCATCTGGGTTCAAATTTCCCTCACCTTAATGAATTCATTTTTGACAGGGGAACTTTATTTTAATCTTTCCCAGCCATATTCCATGTGCAGAGAACTGTGCATAGCACTTATTAAGATTGAAATTGGATTTATTTATTCACAGAAACACACCCAATGCACCTTGTATCAGATACTCACTGTGGGTTCCCATTTGCCCATTTTAATCCAGTTATAAAGGACTTAATTAATTATCAATCAAGTTGACTTCTTAAAGTGATTGAATATTATTTAATAAAAATGTGAGTCACCTGGGTTCTAGTGAAAAATTCATGTTACTCTAAGTCATGATCATAATTCCACAAGACCTATTCTATCACACTCTCATCCTCAGTTCCTAAACAGACAGATCCATAGACATAGTGAACAATTGCACTCAGCAATCGCTCATGCTTAACAGTTCCTGACTCAGTGCCACTCTAAACATCTAGCAAACAATTATCCACAAAACAAGACAAAAATAAAGTACCATTGAAACTCCAATGACCATAAATTGATGAAAGAATTTGAAAAAATATAAAGGAATGATGAACAATGTTTTTGAAAAAATGAAAAAAAAATTGACAATTTTTTTACAAACACAAACTCAGGTTCAAGAAGGGGGAATTCAACATAACACTAGAATGACCCCTCTCCCCCACACTTAAAACCCAACATTGTCCCCAATGTTGTATCTCAAGGTGGGAGATAGTTTATGTTCAAGATTGATGGAAAATTAAGCTTAAATTGGATATGGAAGGGTATCAATGAGGTTGAAAAAAATTCTTTTCCACCAAAAAATTGACAGAAAACAAAAACAAAAACAATAGAAAACAGAAGAGCCCAACCCCACCAACCATCACCGAAAACCAAGTGTAATTCTATTCCTAAAATGATTATGCTTTAATGATTTTGAGAAGACAAAATATTGTATCAATTTACTTCTAATAGTAGCATGATTAACAGTGACATGCAGCAGCAGCATAATGAAATTGAAAGCAGTGGGTGAAATCATGTTTCACAAATCAGCTCAAAATACATTTTAAACTCTCTAGATACTAGAAGCTAAACACCTATGCAGGAAATTCAGTTCACAAGTTTCAAAAACCAGTGAAAACTCCCCCGAAATTAATTCACAGTAGCATAAAATAAAAATGTGAAGAGTAAAACATTGAAACATAAAACAATACTCCCCTGAATGTGCAACTTCTTATATTTAGAAATGTCTCTGTTTGATTTCCATGTGCATGAACTCTGGATGCTCCAGTTTTTCACCTACATGATGAAACAATTTAACATTAATGTTGGAGTTTTTAAGTTGAAATAAAAAGAAACCACAAAGTATGAGTTAGGGAGTCTTATCCATGATCATCAGTGTTCTCTGACGACAACCTCCTTCCACCATGAATGTTCCAAATGCGGCTACCACTGAAACATGATTCTCTTAGCAAATCAGGACCACCAGACCACTTAAATCATATGATAAGGAAATCCAGGCATTATTGTTCACCAAACAGAGAGACAAACAACTGAGCAAGGAGCATTTATTCAAACTAAAAATTTAAAGCATAAAACAAAGTAAACCATGGGTTTCCTTTCATGCAGCGCTAGGTTTAAAGTCTCTAGCCAGACCTTATTAACCTAAATATTTCTAACCATGATCATTTAATGGGAAATAGTTGTCAATGGTGTGAACTTCACAATTGTATAAGGAATCAAGAGATGGACTAATCAAGACATTTTCATCTTCAGCACCAATCAGAGTTCTCCAATATTCATCCAGGTCACTAAGAGGATTCATGTGTCCAACTCAACTGTGTCTCTAAAAATCAGTTCGTTAGTGCATAAAAAGTTCAATAGTTGCCCATGAAAATCATAGATCAGATCAAGAAAACTTCCAGAGCTTACACCACACTTAGAGTTTTTCCCAAACCCAAAAACAGAAGAGGTCACATTGACAAAACCTTCAGTAATTCCGAAAACAACATACAATAGTGAAAAATCAGAAATATCCCAGAAGAAGTTATCAAATTCAGCTTTCAAAATGTTGTTCTCAATGTACACAGAGGACTCAAATGATATGAATCTTTCGAGTTCCGGTTTTAAATCATCTGTTATGACCAATAGGGGCCTATATACCCTGAGAGGGGGGGGGGGGGTGAATCAGGGTATGGATATTCTTTTTCAAAGTTCTTCCTGCCCCGCTCGATCTTGACCTCTTTGTTACAAGGGTCACTTTGTTTGCACTTATGTGTATGTTATGATCACTTACTTTCTCCTTTATCTGATGATGATGCTTTAAATGCAATGCAGGCAAATTAGCAGGCAGACGTAGAGATTTTTACTTGGTTCACCGCAAAGGGCTATGTCCAAGGAGCATACGCCGACAAGTTGCCGGTCTTACCAATTCCACGAGGCTTCACTAGCTGTGGATTACAATGTTTGGGCTAGACCACTTCTATGCCCAGGCTCACTGCCTATACAATGTTTAGGGTCAGATCACTGCTTTCCCAAGGGTCACTCCCTGTTTCTCTCTCTCTGGCTCACTGCTGGTGGAGAGGATCAACTTCTTCCTCTTCCTAAGCTCACTGCTCTTGGAAGGGATTCACTCACAGTTTATAGACCTGTAGGTATCTTCATTTTCATGAATTAATGCATACTTAACTGTAGATAGATGCTCTTTTAAAGTACAACTTTCATCCACTGATGAATATCACTTTGCCTCTGACCACTGGGCAACTACTTTTGGAAAGTACCTTCGCAAAGCACCCTACTTCACGAAGCTCCCAATTTCGCTAAGCTCAAACAAGCCTTCACGAAGCTCCTGCCATTTCGCGAAGCTCTCTCTCAAAGCTCTCTCGTGAAGCACTCCTGTGAAGCTCAACTCGTTGAAAATAAACATCTCTCGTGAAGCTCACTGAGCCAACACGGAGCACACAACTTTCGCGGAGCTAAAATAGTCGCCGCGAGGCTCCTCTTTCGTGAAGAACGCTGCCTTCGTGAACCGAGAGCAATGGATTTTCTCTGAAAATTCTCTCTACTTCGCTCGAAGGGGTCGGCCTCTATTTATAGGCGATTCCACCGACCCTCGAACTTTCCGCACGAATTCAACACCACGTCATCTCAAATCGCGAAGCTCCAAAGTTTCTGACGGAATTCTGTCCAAATCACGAAGCTCTACGGCAATTTTCCATTCGCGGAACGTGATGTAGTCGCGAAAAATCACCGTCAACATACCTTCGCGACTTCGCCACGAAGCTCCTTCACGAAGCCCAACATTCCTTCGCGCCTTCACCGTGAAGCTCCCTTGAAAAGCCCTTCACCGCCGTGATGCGTTTCAGCCTCTGCCGTTCGCGAAGCTTGACGTAATCGCGAAGCATCACCGCCTCCATTCTTCTGGTCTTCGCGATTTCCAAACCATGCATCCTATCTTCGCGAAATTCACGCCTTTCCCATATTAAATTATGATCTTCATGGAAATCAGCTTTTCGCGATGCTCACCAAACTCCAAATTTTGGACCCCAAAAATTTGGCAAACACTGGGAAACGGCGCCACCTTGTACTGATCTTTTGTACCGCCTCCAGATCGTCCTTTCCTATGTCATCATTATTTGTCAACATGGAATGTCAACAAATTCTCGGGAACTCGAAAATTCTCCATGGAAACCTGCTTTGTCAACAAACACAATAAACCCAAAAATACTGCAATGTTACCTTGAGGGATTTTTTCCCAACAATCTCCCCCTTTGGGTTTGTTGACAACTCTTCACAACTCTGCTCAGAAAGATGTTCCGCACTTTGATACCTCACTGAGTCTTCTTCCAGCCGCTACCACCATTCGCCTCTTGAGATTCTGATAGCATTCAAGGATTCACTTAACACGTACTCTAAGCCCACATGAAAAATGCTCGGCGTGAGAAACAAGAGTAGTATGAAAAGTTCATCAATGAATCACTTCATGTCAGACCCCAATTGTCGATTCCACCCTGATACCAATTCTTAAATTGATACCAATTGTTGAACCACACTGAAGCCAATTGGTGAATTCTTAAGTTGATACCAATTGTTGATAGCTGGACACCATCTCACACCATTCCAACACCATTGTTCTGATTTTATCACGATCCCCAGCTGTCGTGATTTCTATGCTTTGATCGATCACTTCTAACATCATCAGGTTTAATACACTCCCCATTTCTCATTGCCCCCCCTTTCTGGCTGCTCCTCCTATCAGCTTCTCCCCGTATCAATTATGATTTATCAAATCTTTGCACTGTCTCCCCCTTGAACAACCACAATTTTCTCCTCCTTTAACAAACACTTTTCTCCCCCTTTGTCAACGAACCCAAAGGACACTCCTTTGTAGTCTGTAACATAGTAGAGAACACATATCGACATATTAGGGAAAAACACATCATACCTCGGGGAGAGGGGAGGGGGTGTCCCGCATCCACACTATTTCAAGTGCGGGGAATAGACTTAACTCCCAGAGCCAGTCGATGCCTCTCAAAAGCTTCCTTGGTTAAGGCCTTTGTCAGAGTGTCTGCAACCTGTAGCTCTGTAGGCACGTACTCCAACTTCACGATTCCCTGCTCAACCTTCTCCTTGATAAAATGATACTTAATCTCAATGTTCTTTGTCCTTGAATGATGGATGAGATTTTTACTAAGATTTATAGCACTTGAGTTGTCGCACTGGATTCGGATCGGAGAATTCACTTCAACTCCCATATCTTCAAGCTGCTGCTTCATCCACAATAACTATGTGCATGCTTGAGTGGCCGCAATATACTCAGCTTCTGCGGTGCTCAATGAAATGCAATCTTGCTTCTAGCTAAGACAAGAAATACACAGTCCACCAAGATAGAAAGCACCACCTGACGTTGATTTCCTATCATCCGCTGAACCGGCCCAGTCTGCATCAGTATAGCCCAATAACTCTTTCTGAGATTTATCATTATATGTCAATCCGAAATGCACCGTGCCCTAGATATACCGAAGTATTCTTTTCACTGCAAGCATGTGGATTTCCATTGGATTGCACTAATATCTCGCTGCTTGGCATGTGGCAAAAACAATATCAGGCCTTGTTGCAGTCAAGTACAAAAACTTCCAATAATCTGCCTGTTTTCAGGAAAATTAACCGCCCTGCCACTGTCATCTTTTGATGATTTCATCCAGGTAGAAAACAGAGTCTTCATCTCTTTGGAATTTTCCATTACAAACCTTTTTAGGACCTCCTTGGCGTATTTAGATTGAGAAATGAATGTTCCATTCCTTCCTTGTGTCACCTGTAGACCATGAAAAAACGTTATCTCTCCAATCATTGACATTTCAAACTCATTTTAAATGAATTCGGAAAACTGTCTGCACTGAGCTTCATCTGACCCACCAAATATTATGTCATCGACATAAACCAGTACCATCATCCTTTGATTACTTTCATTGCTGAAATAGAGGTTGTAATCAACTCCTCCGCGCTGGAAACCAAGCTTCTTCAAGTACTGATCAAGCCTTGAGTACCATGCCCTTGGTGCTTGTTTCAACCCATACAATGCCTTCTTCAGCCTGCAAACTTTGATCTCATCCTCATGAATGAGAAAACCATCTGGCTACTCAATATACACCTCCTCTTCCAGAACCCCATTCAAGAATTCGGATTTTACATCCATCTGGAACACTTTGAACTTCCTTTGCACTGCGATGGCTAGGAATAATCTTATTCTCTCCAGCCTTGCAACCAGTGCAAATGTCTAATCAACATTAAAAATCTAAATCTGGGAGTATCTCTTGTACACAAGCCATGTTTTGTTCTGAATCATTGTGCCATATTCATTCATCTTGTTTTGATAGACCCATTTAGTCCTGATGAAATTCTTGTCTGATGCTTCGAAACAATCTCCCATGTCTGGTTCTTCTCAATCTGATCAAGCATTTTATTCATAGCATGAACCCAGTTTTCAACATCAGCTGATCACCAATGATATTATGTCTATCAATTTTAGCTCAGCTCTTTGGCTTCCTTGTAGGCACAAACTAGACACTTTCATGTTCATCATCAGTGTCTTCTTTTGAATCAGCATAAGCCACTTCTGATCTCCCTGGGTTGCTTTCTTCCTCAACACTTTCATCAGAAAGTTGTTCAGTGACTCATTTTTTAGTGGCTTCATTTATTTCAGCTAATTTTCATAGATTTTTGTTGAGACACCTTTGATTTTATCTTGCAGCTTCTAGGTATCCTGAAAATAGTCAGCTGATACCATATTGTTAGAGAAAATAGATAAGCATGAAATGCCTTGTTATTGCTGCTTCTCACTGTGTTTCTTTCTTCCCTGAATAGGAAACACCTGAGCTGAGTCATCCAATTATTGCATTGATGGTTCTTGAATCTGATTTGGATATAGAATTCTCCCCCTGTGTCACACAACACTTCTATCTGTTAGGCCCGACGATAGAGACCCATTACCATTATTCTCCACATGCACCATTTATACTAATCTGGCACTCAGCATCGAGGCATTAACCAAATCTCTAAGCCTACTGAGTTGGAACTCGATGTAGGAAACAAGAGATAGTGTTAATAACACAATCACTTCCTATTGTGCTCTGTTGATCCCTTTCATCTTCAACTCTAGTACCTGATTTGAATCAATTTAAACTCTAGAGCGTATCACTTCTCCACTTCGCATCCTTAGATACCACTTCCCCTTGGATTGTATCTACCTAAAACATGAAACACACGGATCATCAGTTAATAGAATTTATATACATAGGGAGAGGGGTTTCTTCTGAAATCCTCATGATGAGGATGATGGTTGATCCTGATGGGTCAACCCTTTGATTTTTTCTTGGAGGGAATCACACTCTTTTCTTGCTTCCTCCAACTTCCTAACCAACTTCAACTTTTCTGGCCATATGACTAGGCATTCATTTCCTACATTCTAAGCCTTTTTCTGATATGTAGATTTGGTAGGCTTGGCCTTTCTAACCATTTGGGGTTTAAAAACACTAGTACATATCTCTATCTTTGATGTTCATCCAAAATTCCATTTTTCTTGATTATTTCTCTGAGAAGGAATCTCCTTTCTTTCCATCATCCCTTGCTTCTTCCACCATTGCAAGGGTCTTCCTCTTTTCTCCACTTCTTGTTGTGGCATACGACTTGTAAATTTATCAATGCATTCTTTGTTTATCTGTATTTTATCAGATTTATGAGTCTCCACCCTATTTTTCATTGGTGGTGGGTCCTCCACTGAATGTACTTTCTCCTTACTCACAGCTGTAGCGTTTCCTCCCTTTTTCTTCCAGATTTGGTCATGTTCTTTCTTAGAGAGAGGTTGTGAGTGTGACTGAGGAGGTGATTGATACATTTCTTGTTCACCTCCATGTGATTCCCCTGAGGCTCTATGCCTATTTTCCAATTTACCACTTTGTCTTCCAGTGTACGATTTCTCATTAGACACCACTGGAGTGAGGAATCTCTTTTGACGTTCCTTTTCCTTCCCTGCCTTCTTCTTGCTGCAATGTCTTGCCAAATGCCCAAAATCAGAACATATGAAACATCTTCCATCAAAGACATACCTCATTTCGTCATTTCTCTGCTGAGATGTTGATGCAACTTGAGATCCTCTTTTGATATTGGGCTCCTGAGCTTCCTGACACATACTTATTGTGTGTCCCTTTCTTCCACAGAAATAGCATCTGATGAATGTTTTCCTTGGAGAGACTCTCCTCTCTGATTTCTCCTGATGCTTCCTCTTCTTCTTGGATTTATTACAGTTTCTATTTTCACATCCTGAAATGTATTCTAGAGCCTCTGAACAGAAGCTTGATGTGTGGCCATGAATCCCACAGAAATAACACATGTCACCAATACTTTTTGTAACTGTCCTCTTAGGCCTACCTCCAGCACCTATAGGATTTCTTTCACATCTGGAACTGTTCGCAGGTCTCTTTCTATCATGAACGGAAGGGGATTCATCAAACCCAATACCAGTTTTTCCCAAACTGTATGGTCTTTGAGCTGAGAAAATTTGTCCCTGCCACTTTTCAGAAATAGAAAATTTGCTTTTCATTTCATCATCACCAGTCGAAGGATGATCAAATAGCAAGTACAGTGCATCCTTCAACTTGGTCTTATCTTTGGATTTGGACTTCTCTATTTCCTGCTTGACTGATTCTAGCTCTTCTACCAACTTTTGAATCTTCATATCCCTTGATTCAAGTTGGACATCAAGTTCTTCCTTGAGAAGCTTCCCTCTACTCACCTCATCTTCCAGTTCATGCTTCAGCTTTTCAACCATGTCATTTTTCTCCTTTACCATTAATTTTTATTGAGCGACAGAGTCAGAGCAACACGCATTCTCTTGTTATAGCCTTTGATTCTTCTGAACTTCTGCAGACAACTGTGCTGCTACATCATTATTTCTGGCTTTAAGATTTTGTGCTTCATCTGACTTTTGACTCTCTTCATAATTACCAGCCTTTTGTTTTCCTTTCATTCTAGCCATCTTCCGTAGCTATTCAGAATGTGAATCATTCTTCTATGTTAGGTCAGTAACTATGTCAATAATCCTTTGATTTAACCCTCTTAAATTGTTGACCTCAATCTCCAATACATTGATCCGGATATCTTTAGATTTGATTTCTTCGGTGTTTCCAACGTCAATTGGAATATCAGGTTCTTCGATGCCTTTGACTTGATCTCTCACTTTTCTATTCAATCCATCGATCTCCCTTTTCTATTCTTCAATCTTATGCTTATACTCACAAACTGATTCTGAGTTATCTGGTGCTGATAACTTGAGTTTCTCAATTTTATCCATCAACTCAGACTTCTCTTCTTCCTGTTGTTGCATATAGACTTTGGCATCACCAACCACTTTGTTAACTTTCTTGGTTTTGGATCTCCAAACATCTATCTCTTCAAGAGAAGCCTCTAACTCAGCTTTCATATCTATTCTTCCTTCAATTATTTCTTCTTCATCATAACTTGTTTCAATATCACTTTGAAGTTCATGTACTTCACTCATTCCTGCATCATGCTTGAGTGAATCAATCTTTTCCCTGTCAGATTCATCCAAACCTTACTTCAGAAAACTGTTTGATTCTTTTAATTGAATCACAATTTTTCCATACATATTTCCACACTGAGGAATACCACCTAACTTCTGCTTCTTCTTGGATGTTTTTCCCTTTCCCATGGCTCACCAAGATAAGAGCAGACTGATTCTTTAAACACACAGATTGACTACACCAAGTTGGAGCAAACAAATCTGATAAAATATGATAAAAGCAACCTATCCCTCTAATACCAATTGTTAGGACCAATAGGGGCCTATATACCCTGAGAGGGGGGGTGAATCAGGGTATGGATATTCGTTTTCAATGTTCTTCCTGCCCCGCTGGATCTTGACCTCTTTGTTACAAGGGTCACTTTGTTTTCACTTGTGTGTATGTTATGATCACTTACTTTCTCCTTTATCTGATGATGATGCTTTAAATGCAATGTAGGAAAATTAGCAGGCAGACGCAGAGATTTTTACTTGGTTCACCGCAAAGGGCTATGTCCAAGGAGCATACGCCGACAAGTTGCCGGTCGTACCAATTCCACGAGACTTCACTAGATGTGGATTACAATGTTCGGGCTAGATCACTTCTATGCCCAAGCTCACTGCCTATACAATGTTTAGGGTCAGCTCACTACTTTCCCAAGGGTCACTCCCTATTTCTCTCTCTCTGGATCACTGCCGGTGGAGAGGATCACCTTCTTCCTCTTCCTAAGCTCACTGCTCTTGGAAGGGATTCACTCACAGTTTATAGACCTGTAGGTATCTTAATTTGCATGAAGTAATGCATCCTTAACTGTAGATAGATGCTCTGTTAAAGTCGAACTTTCATCCACTGATCAATATCACTTTGCCTCTGACCACTGGGCAACTACTTTTGGAAAGTACCTTCGCAAAGCACCCTACTTCGCGAAGCTCCCAATTTTGCTAAGCTCAAACAAGCCTTCGCGAAGCTGCTGCCATTTCGCGAAGCTCCCTCGCAAAGCTCTCTCACGAATCACTCCCGCGAAGCTCAACTCGTTGCAAAGCAACTTCTCTCACGAATCTCACTGAGCCAACGCGGAGCACACAACTTTCGCGGAGCTACAATAGCCGCCGCGAAGCTCCTCTTTCGCGAAGCACGCTGACTTCGCGAACCACCTCCGCGAACCGAGAGCAATAGATTTTCTCTGAAAATTCTCTCTACTTCGCTCGAAGGGGTCGGCCTCTATTTATAGGTTATTCCACCGACCCTCGAACTTTCCACGCGAAGTAAACGCCACGTCATCTCAAATCGCGAAGCTCCAAAGTTTCTGCCGGAATTCTGTCCAAATCGCGAAGCTCCACGGCAATCTTCCGTTCGCGGAGCTTGACGTAGTCGCGAAGAATCACCGTCAACATACCTTCACGACTACGCCGCGAAGCTCCTTCGAGAAGCCCAACATTCCTTCGCGCCTTCACCGTGAAGCTCCCTTGAAAAGCCCTTCACCGCCGTGATGCGTTTCAGCCTCTGCCGTTCGCGAAGCTTGACGTAATCGCGAAGCATCACCACCTCCATTCTTCTGGTCTTCGCGATTTCCAAACCACGCATCCTATCTTCGCGAAATTCACGCCTTTCCCATATTAAATTATGATCTTCATGGAAATCAGCTTTTCGCGATGCTCACCAAACTCCAAATTTTGGACCCCAAAAATTTGGCAAACACTGGGAAACGGCGCCACCTTGTACTGATCTTTTGTACCGCCTCCAGATCGTCCTTTCCTATGTCATCATTATTTGTCAACATGGAATGTCAACAAATTCTCGGGAACTCGAAAATTCTCCATGGAAACCTGCTTTGTCAACAAACAAAATAAACCCAAAAATACTGCAATGTTACCTTGAGGGATTTTTTCCCAACATCATCACTCACAACATCTAACTAGGCAGGTAAGATGATATTAAGGAAATGCATTTGTTCATAATGGCAATCATCAGGTTTTTCAGCAGGGCTCAACTCAGAGCTTTCTCCAGCTTCAAGAACTCTTAGACAGTCAAATTTACAAGGGAAACTTTCATAAACAGGTTGAGACAGTGTAGGAAAAAGTTGTGACTCACTCTCCAGAATTGGTTCCAAAGAATGAATTTGTTCATCAACATGAGGGTGTGGGGAAAGAGCAATAGCCAGGGATAAAATTTCAGTGGGTTGGGTAATTAGTATCTCTCTGACCTCAAGTGGGAAAGACCCATACTCAACTCTAACCTCAATTTTTAACATTGATTCGTAGCCACATCTATCACATCACAGGTAACCTCATGTCGGGGCCTTTCAAACACCAAAATTTCCTCCACATCATCTACAACTTGGAGAGTGAATTTACCTTTTGAGACATCAATGATGGCACCACCAGTAGCAAGGAAGGGTCTGCCTAAGATGATTCGAACATTTTCATCACATTCCATATCAAGGATCAAGAAATCAGTGGGAAATGTGAGTTTTCTTACACTTACTGATAAGCCATCCACTCTCCCATAAGGGTGTGTGAGTGACCTATCAGTAAGATGAAGACAAAGAGATGTTGGTTGGATATCCCTAAGACCCAGCTTTTCAAATAAGGAGAAAGGCATAAGATTAATACTCGCTCCTAAGTCACATAGAAAATTCAGTTGCCCACTTCCTCCAATTTGGCACTAAATGATAAATCCACTAGGGTCCTTTAATTTGGGAGGAATGTTTTTTGGAAAATTTCACTACACTCCGCATTGAGATATATTTTATCCAACTTCTTCCAATAATTCTTGTTCTTCAAAAACCTTTTTGTAAATGAAACATATGAAGGAATTTTATCCAAGGCTTCTAAGAAAGGCATGTTGATGGTGAAGCTTCGAATCAGTTTCAAAAATCTCAGGTAATCAGGTTCATCACTTTGCTTCAATCATTCAGGGAAGTGAATGGGAGGGGCATAATGTTCTAGAACAGGTAGGTTATTCACCTTCTCCTCAGACCCCACCTTCTTCTTTGCTTCCTTAATCAATTCTAACATCATTTTTGTTGGTTCCTTAGCTTTATCAGGTGTGGTTTTCACAATCAGTTCAGTTTGAAACTCGCTTTCCAGATTTCAGAATTGATATTTTCAAGATTTTCATTTTAAATTTCAGCTTTAACATTGTTTTCCTCTTTCCTAGGTGGTTCCTTAACTGGTTCCTTCTGTTTAAGCCCTGATCAGGTTGTTACTGGCATCACATTTTCTCTTTGATTGGGGGTTGAAGTGCAAGGCAGCTTGATCTTTTCTTTACCAGATTGATTCATAGCCATTTTACTCATTTGAAGTTCTAAATTTTGAATATTAGAATATGTGTCCTTATTAAATGAGAAGATCTCACTCAACACTTGTTGCAGCATCCCCTTTAACTCCCCTTGAGAATTAGAAGATTCGGCCTCATATTGATTCTGTAAAATTTATTTGGGATGTGGGTGGAAAGTTGGGGCAATGGGTTGTTTTTTTGGGGCAGTGGGTTGCTTTGTGACCCCTTTCTCATTCCATGATAGATTGGGCTAACCTTGATAACCAGAGTGGTATGGATTTGAGAGTTTAGCATGGACACCATGATTCCTAGACCTTCAATCAATAAATTGGGCATTCTCATCACATGAACCAGGGAGATCAAAGTTTGGACAACATCTTTGAGTGTGACCAAACATCCCACAGTGATAGCACTAATCCATAAGGACCCTATCATCAACAACAGCTGCTTGAGGATTTGTATCAGCCCTATGGATGACTCTCTTCCTAGTGCACTTGTGCTGAGATTTTTGAGCCAACTTATCAAACAATTGTTTCAGATCATCAGTAGTGGAATCAGAAAATCACCTCCACAAATTTGGTCAACTAAGTTTTTATTGTAGGTGGTGAGGGCATTATAGAAAGTCTCCATGAGTAGATGGGGAGCTAAATGATGGTTGGGGCTCTGTCTAAGAAGACCTATGAACCTTTCCCATGCTTTGTGAAAGAGTTATCCATCATCCTGGATAAAGCCAGTGATCTTATGCCTAACCTCAATGGTGGTGTTCCTGGGATAGAATTTAGATACAAAGTCATTGCACACTTCTTCCCAGGTTTCAAAGATTTCCTCATCTAAATTTTGAAACCAAGTCCTAACCCTCCCCTTTAGATAGAAAGGAAACAACTTCAGCCTCAACTCCTCCTCACTAAGATCTCGTAGAGGTAACTACTGGACATGACCATAAAAATCTCTGAGAAACTCTAAGGAGTCCTCTACTGGAAGACCATTAAAAGAAGGTAGTTGAGAAAGATGAGACTTTTTAATCTCATAGCTCCTAGACCTAGGGGACAATTTGATACAGGATGGATTTTTTGACACAGTAGGAATTTGAAACTCCCTAAGCTTAGGTCTCTCAAGGGAATGAACTAAGGGTTGTGGCCCATTGACATTTTAATTTACAGCAATGTTATCCAAATTCTCCATTTCATGTTTCTTTTGATTTCTAAGTGCAAAACAGTGCTTGTTGATTTCTTGATTTGGAGTTTCATGTTCTGACTTATAAGTTCTAGTGTGCATGCAGCTTCAACAACAAGCTTTTCTTGAGATGTTTTTGTACAGTTTTTTAAGTTTTGTATTTTTTTTGTATTTTTTTTGTTCTATTTAATTTTTTTTTGTTTTCTTACCTTGTCCTACTGTGCCTTCCATGGAAACAGTGCCAAAATTTGGCCGTGCAGTCATTGAGTACGCGCAAATTTAAAATTTATAAACCCTACAAACTACTAGTATTTTGGTAAGAAGGGTTTCAAAGCACAGAGAATGACTTATGTTGTCCTAGACCAGATTAAAGCTAAAACAACAAAATGATAAAAATAGAACACTAATAAAAACAAACTATACATACACAGTGAAACAGACACTAGCAGTGGGTGTGAAAATAAAGGAGATATAGTGAAATATATGGATTAAATAGAGAACAAATAGTAATGATGATTTTAGGGTCCAGAGGCTGCATTTAAATGATTAAAATGATATTCTCTGCTTCTTTTTGGTTTAATTAAATTACTCAGTGCATAGAAAAATGGTGCTAATCCACTGAGTTGTCACTATAGTGGACCAACACAGCTCGATTAACTTCCTTGAGTCTCGATCTTCTGATCTTGACCTTTGGATAAATCTTCTTAAATTGGAGATGAGATGCATTGACCTTTTACAATTATCGGTAATTCAGTCAATGATCCACAATGAAATGATTCACTTCCACACCCGTCGGTTAAGTAATGTGAAATGATACTCAAAATAAACAGAAGAGAAAATTGAGAAATGGAATCGCACTGAGCAATCAAACTAATAAAACATGATAGATATATGGATGATCAGTTCTCTACATCCTGATTCCCCTAATCTATTTAACTACACATTAAAACAGGAAAATAGATAGAAATAGAAAATGAATTAAGAATAATCTACCGCGAGATTGCTCCTCTCTCCAGCTTTAGCTCCGATACTGATCTTCTACTCAATGTCTGGCAGCCTCTGTTTTGGTGATGAGATGGATCGAGGGATCTATTGATGGAATGATGGATGCTCGCCTCCCTGGAATCTTCCTCACCTAAATGAAGTTCTCAATCCCTGTTCATGTTCCGGATCAAAGTCCCACTGCTTGTCTCTCACGATGGATGTGTGTCCTGACTTGATTTCCTTCGCTCCTTCTTAGCTCTATTGAACTATGCCTCTCCTGCCTCTTGTGCATTCATCACCCAAAAAAGGCCTCTGGAATCTCCCCCGGTGAGTTCCCTGGCCTCCACATGGAGCTTTCACTATACTACTTCTCCCGCACTGGTCACCGGAGCAATTGCTCTTAACTAACTGAATGGGTGCGCGAGCGGCCAACCAATTTCTTCCCTAGAAACAACCAATCCACATGGTGTGCTTTTATGTGAATGTCATCTTTTTAGTGAACTCCAAGTCAATGCATCCGGCCCCATGAACAAAGAAATGCACATGAGTCAAAATAGAAAACAAAAAAAATGAAACTATTAAATATCATATATTATATCACTACTTAGATAAAAATAATTATAAATATAAATATATATATATATATATATTACATAATATTATTATTACTATTATATGTAAATATATTTATTATATTTATTTAATAACATATATTATTATGATATATAAAAGATTGTATACTATTATTTTATAACCTATAATCATTGTTGTACAGTATATCATATATATATCGCATAATATATATATTATATCATATGTTATTTATATAATATAATGTATTTTATATATAATTATTAATATATAAATAAAATAAAAATGAAAAGAAAAAAATGGAAGAGGAGAGGGGGTTCGTGGGGTAATTTTAATATATGGGTTTTAAAAAAACAAAAAATAGGTAAAAGGGGTTAGGGTTCGGATATTTTTAAAACTGGGTCCGAGATGCGTGAACCCCGTTCACGCATCACTGACCCCGGGAAGATGCGTGAACGGGGTTCACGCATCTTAACCGCGCTGAAGGATGCGTGAACCGCGTTCACGCATCCTTCACGAAGTTGATGAAGGATGCGTGAACGGGGTTCACGCATCCTACAGTAACTTTTTTTTTAAAAATTTTATTTTTATTTTGTTTTGTTTTGTTATATATATATATATATATACACAAACAAAACATAAAATTCAGCAGAATTTATCTGCTATTTAATATCCAGCAGAACTGCCATTACAGCAGTCTGGATTCTGACAGAAACCATCACCCAGGGCTCTCTTTTATAAGAGGGCTTGCCCAAGAAATCATACTGCATTTCCGATGTGGGATTCAGGTTCTCTTTTCCTGCACAGAACATTCTGCATTTCCGATGCGGGATTCTGTTTCAAGTACGTGACTTTGAAAGACTATAAAATACAAACTATACGACCAATATAAATAAAACTTAAAACATGGATTAAACATATAATAAATAGTTGAAAATGAAAAGAATTTCGTAAAAAGGGTTGATGAATAATAATTTATAAGCTTTCAAAACCACCAACTTGAAACTTAAAAAAGTTTCAAGTACGTGATTTTGAAAGACTATAAAATAAAAACTATAAGACCAATATGAATGAAACTTAAAACATGGATTAAACATACAAGAAATAGTTGAAAATAAAAACAATTTCATAAAAAGTGATGATGAATAATAATTTATAAGCTTTCAAAACCACCAACTTGAAACTTAAAAATGTTTCAAGTACGTGTCTTTGAAAGATTATAAAATACAAACTATATGAACAATATGAATGAAACTTAATATGCGGATTAAACATATAATTATTAATTACATAATAATTAATTAGTTAATTAGTTAATTAGTAATATAATAAATAATTATAAATATTCATTACAATTATTAGTTATTAATTATTAAAAATTAATTATATATTAATTAATTAGTTAATTAGTAATATAATTTTTAATTATTATTATAATTATTAATTATATAATTAATGATTATATTACTAATTAACTAATTAATTGTTATGTAATTAATAATTAATAATTATATTACTAATTAACTAATTAATTAATATATAATTAATTTTTAATAATTAATAATTATATTGGTAATTAACTAATTAATTATTATATAATTAATAATTACTAATTATAATTACTAATTATATTACTAATTATAATAAATAATTATATTACTAATTAATATATAATAATTATAGTTAATAATTATAGTACTAAATAACCAATTAATTTTTAATAGTTAATCATTATATTGGTAATTAGCTACTTAATTATTATATAATTAATAATTAATAATTAATAATTAATAATTAATAATTAATAATTAATAATTATAATAAATAATTATAATCACTAATTATATTACTAATTAATCAATTACTTATTTTATAATTAATAATTATATTACAAATTAACTAATTAATAATTATAGATAAATAAAAAATAATTATAATTAATAAATAGATTACTAATTAGCTAATTAATTATTATATAATAAATAATAAATAATTATATTTAATAATTATATTATTAATTAACTAATTAATTATTATATAATTAATAATTAATAATTAATAATTATAATTATAATTAATAATTATTATTAAGATTTATATTACTAATTAACTAAGTAATTATCAATTAATAATTATACTACTAATTAACTAATTAACTATTATATAATTATATTACTAATTAACTAATTAAATATTGTGTATTAGTAATTAATAATTAATAATTATATTAATTATTAACTAATTAATAATTATATTACTAATTAACTAATTAATTATTAACTATTTGTTATATGTTTAATCCATGTTTTAATTTTCATTTATATTGGCTTTATAGTTTGTATTTCATAGGCTTTCAAAGGCACGTAAACGTATTTAAGTTTCAAGTTGGTGTTTTGAAAGCTTATAAATTATTTTTCATTAATTTTTTTTTTATGAAATTCTTTTTATTTTCAACTATTTCTTATATGTTTAATCCGTATATTAAGTTTCATTCATATTGGTTATATAGTTTGTATTTTATAATCTTTCAAAGACACGTACTTGAAACATTTTTAAGTTTCAAGTTGGTGGTTTTGAAAGCTTATAAATTATTATTCATCAACACTTTTTATGAAATTGTTTTTATTTTCAACTATTTCTTGTATGTTTAATCCATGTTTTAAGTTTCATTCATATTGGTCTTATAGTTTTTATTTTATGGTCTTTCAAAGTCACGTACTTGAAACTTTTTTAAGTTTCAAGTTGGTGGTTTTGAAAGCTTATAAATTATTATTCATCAACCCTTTTTACGAAATTCTTTTCATTTTCAACTATTTATTATATGTTTAATCCATGTTTTAAGTTTTATTTATATTGGTCGTATAGTTTGTATTTTATAGTCTTTCAAAGTCACGTACTTGAAACAGAATCCCGCATCGGAAATGCAGAATGTTCTGTGCAGGAAAAGAGAACCTGAATCCCACATCGGAAATGCAGTATGATTTCCTGGGCAAGCCCTCTTATAAAAGAGAGCCCTGGGTGATGGTTTCTGTCAGAATCCAGACTGCTGTAATGGCAGTTCTGCTGGATATTAAATAGCAGATAAATTCTGCTGAATTTTATGTTTTGTTTGTATATATATATATATATATAAAACAAAACAAAACAAAAAATAAAAATAAAAATTTTAAAAAAAAAGTTACTATAGGATGCGTGAACCCCGTTCACGCATCCTTCATCAACTTCGTGAAGGATGCGTGAACGCGGTTCACGCATCCTTCAGCGCGGTTAAGATGTGTGAACCCCGTTCACGCATCTTCCCGGCGTCAGTGATGCGTGAACGGGGTTCACGCATCTCGGACCCAGTTTTAAAAATATCCGAACCCTAACCCCTTTTACCTATTTTTTGTTTTTTTAAAACCCATATAAAAAAATTACCCGGGTTCGTGCGGGTGCAAGGAGGGAGAAAAACAGGGGGTGCGGTGGGGTTAGGGAAGTGGCGTAGCAGTGGTGGTTCGAGGGTCTCATTGGCTCCAATAGGGGGCAAGTTCGGCTCAGTAGTAGGGGATGTGTGGCGGAGAAGAGGAGAAGTAGGGCGATGGCGCTATGGAAGCTTGCGACGCTAGTGTGGTGCGGTCGGTTATTCTGGAAGTGGTGTGGCGTCGTTGAGGGGTCTCGCGGTAGCTCTAAATGGAGAAACGGGCGCGGAAAGGGTTCACGGCTGGGATTTGGGCCACTCGCCGGTGAGTAGGGGATTCGGCGGTGTTTCAGGGGGAATGTGGCGGCTTCGGCTTGAGAAAGGGTTGCGGGGCTCGGAATAACATGGGATGAGGGCTTTGGGGTGCAGTTTTGTAGAAACAGGAGGAGGGATGGAGGCAGCATCGTGGGAGAGTGGGTGCTACGGTGCAGGGATCGATCGGGTGTTCCGATTCAGGATGAGGTGTGGAAAAGAGTTTGTGGATTTAAATTATGGTATTCGAATTCAGGATGTTTCATTTTTTGGGTTGCTTTTTGTTCGTAAATGTGATGTTCGATTTGCTATGGAGATTTTTGTGAAAATTTTTCCGCTGTTGTTGTGGGTTGGTTTGGTGATGTTGCTGCGTGGATGAGGAAGGCCAGTCGCGTGTTATAAGAGATGAATACGAGGGAAGAGGTGTCAAACGGTGGGAGGAATTTAGTATCGGTGAGGATTGATAGGGAAAATGTATCGGTGAGGTAGCTGTAGCGGTGAGGATGGGTGCATCGGTAGGCTGGAGGGAGAGTTGTATCGGTGTGGTAATAAAAGAATGGGAAGCGGTGATGTAAATGCAGCTACCGGTAGAGGGGTAGAGGGGTGTGGTAACGGTGTGGATGGAAATAAGGTAACAGTGAGGTATAAGGGTGGAGCAATAAAGGTAGGATGTGCGTATCAGTGAGGCAGTCATGTGTATAGGTAGCAAGGCTATGGATAAGGACTAGCGGTGAGGTGTTGCATATCAGTGAGGTTTTTCCTATCAGTGAGGTTGGTCACCGATAAAGGTGGGGTTGTGCAACCGCAACACCTGTGAACCAACAAAACAAAGAAAATTAAATGAATAAAATAATTTAATAAAACTAAAATATAAATAAATAAATATACTAATAAATTAAATTAAATAGAACAGAATTAAAAACTCAAAACACAAAAAAGTAAAATAATGAAACATTATTTAAACAAATGAATTAATTTGGGTCTAAAAAAATAAACAAACTTCATTAAAGAAAAAATTAAAATATTTACAGTTACATTCTTAAATTATTTAACCAATTAATTAAAGAATTAATTAAATTGATGAATGACAAATATTAAAGGAATAAAATTAAATTGTTAAAAATAATTAAATTATTAAAAGACTAAAAACCAAAAAGATTTATTTATTTACAATTTAAAGAATAGGGCATTAATTAATTTAATAAATTAATTAATAAACTTACTATAATAAAAAATTATAAAAATAAAAGAATAAATAAGTAAAAGTCTAATTGGAAAGACTAAGTTAATTTATGACTTATTTAAAATGACACTAAAGAAAATTTAAACACTTGTTTTGAACTAAAATTGATTATTTTACACAGAAAAGTACAAAAACACAACACTTATCAATTATTTAATAAAAAAACATTTTGGTATAAAAAAGTCAATAAAACTAAAAAAAGGATGTGGCAAAGAGTGTGAAAACACTGCCACATCAAACCCCACCACACATAATGTCTTGTTTGTCCTCAAACAAGTACATGCCTTTGACATTAAAAAAGAAAGATGATTTGTGGATTTTAGTTCAAAACAAAGTGCATGACTAAACTTTAATACCCAGAGGATCAATAGCTACAGTAGGTCAAGCTTTTCAAAGGTGTTCAAAAAAATGATGTCCTACAAAGCTTCAAATACTCACTGGAAGTCAAGATCATCACATATTCGAACACTATCAAGTATGTCATGCCTCCTATGTGTATTCATTAACTGTCCTACTTCACCTTCCACTTCAAGTAATGATTCAAGGATTGTTGACAGGTTAGATGAAATGGAACTCAGAACTTAACCAAGTGCACCTTCCATTCTCACCTTCCTCCAGGTTCCATAAATTAATGTCCATTAAATTCATCACATTATTGTTTATACTCAAATGAAAATTAACCAAGTCAATTTCTCCCTTCTTCATCTGGGTTCAAAACTCCCCTCACCTTAATGAGTTCATTTTTGAAAAGGGCAATTTATTTTAATCTTTCCCAGCTATATTCCATGTACAGAGCACTATGCATAGCACTTATTAAGATTGAAATTGGCTTTAATTATTCATAGAAATGCACCCAAAGCACCTTGTCTGAGATACTGACCGTGGGATACCATTGGCCCATTCTACCCCAGTTACAAAGGACTTAATTAATCATCAATCAAGTTTACTTCCTAAAGTGATTGAATATTATTTAATAAAAAAGTGAGTCCCCTAGGTTCCAGTGAAAACATGAATTTAATCTAAGTCATGATCATTATTCCACAAGACCTATTCTGTCACACTCTCATCCTCAGTTTCTAAACAGACAGATCCATAGACACAGTGAACAATTGCACTTAGCAATCACTCATTCTTAACATTTCCTAACTCAGTGCCACTCTCAACATCCAGCAAACAATTATCCACTAAAAATGAAAAAATGAAGTACCATTGAACCTCCAATGACTATAAATTGATGAAAGAATTTGAAAATTTTTAATGGAATGTTGAACCGTTTTTTTGAAAAAATGAAAAAAAATTGACCATTTTTTTACAAACACAAACTCAGGTTCAAGAAGGGGGAATTCAACATGACACTAGAATGACCCCTATCCCCACACTTAAACCCAACATTTTCCCCAATGTTGTATCTCAAGGTGGGAGACAGTTTATGTTCAAGATTGATGGAAAATTCAGCTTAAATAGGATATGGAAGGGTAGCAATGAGGTTCAAAAAAAATTCTTTGCCACACAAAAAGTTAAACAAAACAAAAACAAAAACAAAATAAAACAGAAGAGCCCAACCCCACCAACCATCACCAGCAACCAAGTGTAATTATATTCCTAAAATGGTCATGCTTGAATCATTATGATCAGAAAAAAGATTGTATCAATTTACTTCAAATAGTAGCATGATTAACAGTGACATGTAGAAATAGCATAATGAAATTGAAAGAAGTGGGTGCAAGCATGTTTCACAAATCAGATCAAAATACATTTTCAACTCTCTAGATACTAGCAGCTAAACACCCATGCAGGAATTGCAGTTCACAAGTTTCAAAAAATAGTGGAAAATCCCCCACACTTAATTCACAATAGCATGAAATAAAAATGTGAAGTGTAAAACATTAAAACATAATACAATACTCCTCTGAATGTGCAACCTCTTATATTTAGAAATGTCTCTATTTAATTTCCGTGTGAATGAACTCTGGATGCTCCAGTTTTTCACCTACATGATGAAACAATTTAACATTAATGTTCGAGTGTTTAAGTTCATATAAAAAGCAACCACAAAGTATGAGTTATGGAGTGTTATCCATGATCTTCAGTGTTCTCTGATGACAGTCTCCTTCCACCATGAATGTTCCAAATGTGGCTACCACTGAAACGTGATTCTCTTAGCAAATCAAGACCACCAGACCACTTGCATCATATGATAAGGAAATGCAGGCAGAATTTTTCACCAAACAGAGAGACAAACAACTGAGCAAGGAGCATTTATTCAAACTAAAAATATAAAGTAGAAAACAAAGTAAACCATGGGTTTCCTTCCATGCAGTGCTAGTTTTAAAGTCCCTAGCTAGACCATATTCCCCTAAATATTTCTAACCATGATCATTTAATTGGAAAGAGTTATCAATGGTGTGAACTTCACAATTGTCTATGGAATCAAGAGAAGAACTACTCAAGACATTTTCATCTTCAGCACCAATCAGAGTTCTCCAAAATTCATCCTAGTCACTAAGAGTATTCATGTTGTCCCACTCAACTGTGTCTCTAAAAATCAGTTCGTTAGCGCTTAAAAAGTTCAACAGTTCCCATGAGAATCATCGATCAGATCAAGAAAACTTCCTGGGCTTCCACCACACATAGAGTTTTCTCCAAACCCAAAAACAGAAGAGGTCACATCAACAAAACCTTAAGCAAGTCCCAAAACAGCATGCAATAGTGAAAAATCAAAATTATCCCAGATGAAGTTATAAAATTCAGCTTTTAAAAGGTTGTTCTAAATGACCATAGAGGCCTCAAATAATATGAATCGTTCATGTTCAGGTTTGAAATCATCACTCACAACATCTAACTGTGCCGGTAAGATGAAATCAAGGAAATGCACTTGTTCATAATGGAAATCATCAAGTTTTATGCAGGGCTTAACCCGAATCTTTCTCCAGCTTCAAGAACTCTTAGACAGTCAAATTTACAAGGGAAACTTTTATAAACAGGTTGACAGAGTACAGGAAAAGTTTGCGACTCACTCTCCATAATGGGTTCCAAAGAAAGAATTTGTTCATCAACAGGAGGGTGTGGGGAAAGAGCAGTAGCCGGGGAAAAATTTTATGTGGGTTGGGGAATTAGTATCTATGTGACCTCAAGTGGGAAAGACCCATACTCAGCTCTAACCTCAATTTTGTAACATTGATTCACAGCCACATCTATCACATCACAAGTAACCTCATGTTGGGGCCTTTCAAACAGCAAAATTTCCTACAAATCATCTACAGCTTGGAGGGTGAGTTTACCTTTGGAGACATCAATGATGGAACCACCAGTAGTAAGGAAGGGTCTTCCTAAGATTATATGAACCTTTTCATCACATTCCATATCAAGGATCAGGAAATCAGTTGGAAAAGTGAGTTTTCCTACACTTACTAATAAGTCATCCACTCTTCCATAAGGGTGTGTGAGTGATCTATCAGCAAGCTAAAGACAAATAGAAGTTGGTTGGATATCCCTAAGTCCCAGATTTTTAAATAAGGAGAAAGGCATAAGATTAATACTTGCTCCTAAGTCACATAGACAATTCAATTTACCACTTCCTCCTATTCCACACTGAATGATAAAGCCACCAGGGTCCTTTAATTTTGGAGGAATGTTTTTTTGGACAATTTCACTACACTCCACATTGAGATCAATTTTATCTAACTTCTTCCAATAATTACTGTTCTTCATAAACCTTTTTGCGAATGAAACATATGAAGGGTTTTTATCCAAGGCTTATAAGAAAGGGATGTTGATGGTGAAGCTTCGAACCAGTTTCAAAAATCTTAGGTAATCGGGTTCATCACTTTGCTTCAATCTTTTAGGGAAGGGAATGTGAGGGGCATAATGTTTCAGAACAGGTAGGTTATTCACCTTCTACTCATACCCCACCTTCTTCTTTACTTCCTTAATAAATTCCCACTTCATTTTCTTTGGTTCCTTATCTTTCTAAGGTGTGGTTTGCACAATCTCTTCAGTTTGAAACTCGCTTTCCAGATTTTCAGAATTGAGATTTTCCAGATTTTAATTTTCAATTTCAGCTTGAACTACATCTTCCTCTTGCCTAGGTGGTTCTTTAATTGGTTCCTTATGTTTAAGCCCAGACGTGGTTGTTACTGCCATCACATTTTATCTTAGATTGGGGGTTGAACTGCTAGGCAACTTAATCTTTTCCTTACCAGCTTGATTATTATCCATTTGACTCATTTGAAGTTCTAAATTTTGTATCTTAGAATCTGTGTCCTTCTTAAATGAGCTGATCTCACTCAACATTTGTCGCAGCATCCCCTTTAACTTCCCTTGAGAATTATATGATTCAGCCTCATATTGATTCTGGAAATTTTTTTTTGGGTTGTGGGTGGAATGTTGGGGCAATGGGATGCTTTTTTGGGGCATTGGGTTTCTTTGTGACCCCTTTCTCATTCCATGATAGATTGGGAGGATCATGATAACCAGATTGGTATGGATTTGAGAGTTGAGAATTGAAACATTGATTCCTAGACCTGTAATCAACAAATTGGGCATTCTCATCACATGAACCAGGGAGATCAATGTTTGGACAACATCTCTGAGTGTGACCAAACATCCCACAGTTATAGCACTACTCCCTGAGGACCCTATCATCAACAACAACTGCTTGAGAATTTGTATCAGCCCTATGGATGACTCTCTTCCTAGTGCACTTGTGCTGATATTTTTGAGCGAACTTATCAAACAATTGTTTCTTCTCATTAGCGGTGGAATCAGAGAAATCACCTCCACAATATTGGTCAACTAAGTTTCATTATAGGGGTGAGGGCATTATAGAAAGTTTCCATGAGAGGATGGGGAGCTAAATGATGGTTGGGGCTCTGTCTAAGAAGACCTTTGAACCTTTCCCATGCTTCATGAAAGGGTTATCCCTCATCCTTGATAAAGCCAGTGATCTTATGCCTAACCTCAATGGTGGTGTTCCTAGGATAAAATTTAGATACAAAGGCATTGCACACTTCTTCCTAGGTTTCAAAGATTTCCTCATATAAATTTTGAAACCAAGTCCTAGCCCTCCCCTTTAGACTGAATGAAAACAACCTCAACCTCAAATCCTACTCACTAAGATCTCGCAGAGGTAACTGATGTACATTACCATAAAAATCTCTGACAAACTCTAAGGAGTCCTCTGTTGGAAGACCATTAAACGATGGTAGTTGAGAAAGATGGGACTGATTGATCTCATAGCTCCTAGACCTAGGAGAAAATTTGATGCAGGATGGATTGTTTGATGCAGTAGGAATTTGACACTCCCTAAGCATAGGTCTCTCAGGGACAGGAACTAAGGGTTGTGGCACATTGACATTTTGATTTCCAGAAATGTTATCCAAATTCTCCATTTCAAGTTTTTTTTTGTTTTCTTAGTGCAGAACAGTGCTTGTTGATTTCTTGATTTGGAGTTTCAGGTTCTGACTTAGAAGTTTTAGTGTTCATGCAACTTCAACAACATGCTTTTCTTGAGATTTTTTTGTACAGTTTTTTATGTTTTGTATTTTTTTGTATTTTTTTTTGTTATAATTTTTTTTGGTTTTTTTACATTGGTCACACGTGTCTTCCCCGGAAATGGTTCCAAAATTTGGCCATGCAGTCGTTGAGTACACACAAATTTAAAAATTTTAAACCCTACAAACTACTAGTACTGTGGTAAGAAGGATTTCAAACCAAAGTGAAGGACATATGTTGTGCTAGACCAGATTAAAGCTAAAACAACAAAAAGATAAAAATATATCAGTAACAAAAACAAACTGTACGTACACAGTGAAACCGACTCTAGCAGTGGGTGTGAAAATGAATGAGATATGGTGAAATAAATGGCTTAAATAGAAAACCAACAGTAATGATGATTTTAGGGTCCTCAGGATACTTTGAACTGATTAAAATGATATTCTCCGCTTCTGTTTGGTTTAATTAAATTACTCAGAGCATAGAAAAATGGTTGTAATCCATTGAGTTGTCACTACAGTGGAGCAACACAGCTCGATTAACATCCTTGAGTCTCGATCTTCCGATCTTGACCTTTGGATAAATCTGCTTAAATTCGAGAACAGATGCATTGACCTTTTCCAATTATCGGTACTTCAGTCAATGATCCACAGTGAAATGATTCACTACCACACCCATCAGTTAAGTAATGTGAAATGATACTCAAAATAAACAGAATAGAAAACCAAGGAATGGAATCACACTGAGCAATCAATCTAATAACACATGATGGATATATGGACGATCAGTTCTATACAGCCCGATTCCCCTAATCTATTTAACTACACATTAAAACAGGAAAATAGATAGAAGTAGAAAAAGAATTATGATGAATCTCCCGTGAGATTGCTCCTCTCTCCAGCTTCAGCTGCGATACAGATCTCCTGCTCAATGTCTGTCAGCCTCTGTTTTGGTGATGAGATGGATCGAGGGATCTCTTGATGGAATGATGGATGCTCTCCTCCCTAGAATCCTCCTCACCTGAATTAAGCGCTCTATCCTCGTTTCTGTTCTGGATCAAAGTCCTGCTGCTTGTCCCTCTCGATGGATGTGTGTCCCGACATTATTTCCTTCACTCCTGCTTAGCTTTGTTGATCTATTCCTCCCCCACCTCTCTTGCATTCATCACCCAACCAAAGCCTCTAGAATCTCTCCTGATGAGTTCCCTGGCCTCCACATGGAGCATTCACTATACTGCTTCTCCCGCGCTGGTCACCGGAGCAATTTCTCTTAACTAACTGAATCGATGTGCGCACGGCCAGCCAATTTTTTCCCTGGAAACAACAGATCCACAAGGCATGCTTTTATTTGCATGTCATCTTTTTAGTGAACTCCAAGTCAATGCATCCCGCCCCCTACACAAAGAAATGCAGGTGAGTCAAAATAGAAAACAAATAAAATGAAACAATTAAATATCATATATTATATCAGTACTTAGATAAAAATACTTATATATTTATATATATTACATAATATTATTATTACTATTATATGTAAATATATTTATTATATTTATTTAATAACATATATTATTATGATATATAAAAGACTGTATACTATTATTATTAAACCTATAATCATTGTTGTATAGTCTATCATATATATATATCGCATAATATATATATATTATATTATGTGTTATGTATATTATATAATGTATTATATATATAATTATTAATATGTAAAATAAAATAAAAATGCAAAGAAAAAAAGAGAAGAGGAGAGGGGGTTCATGTGGGTGCAAGGAGGGAGAAAAACAGGGCGTACGGCGGGGTTAGGGCAGTGGCGCAGCGGCGGTGGTTCGACGGTCTCGGCAGCTCCAATAGGGGGAGAGTTCGGCTCAGAAGAAGGGGATGTGTGGCAGAGCAGATGAAAAGTAGGGTGACGGTGCTATGGAAGCTTGTGGCGCTAGTGTGGTGGGGTCAGCAATTCCGGCAATGGCGCAGTGGCATTGAGGGGGTCTCGCGGCGGCTCTGAATGGAGAAAGGGGCGCGACAAGGGTTCATGGATGGGATTTGGGTCACTCACTAGTGAGCAGGGGATGTGGAGGTGTTTCAGAGGGACTACGGAAACTTCATCTTGAGAAAGGGTTGTGGGGCTCAGAAGAAAAGGGGATGAGGGCTTTGGGGTGCAGTTTTGCAGCAGTTGGAGGAGGGATGGAGGCAGCGTCGTGAACGAGTGGGTGCTGCGGTGCAGGGATCATTCGAGTGTTCTGATTCAGGATGAGGTGTGGCAAAGAGTTTGGGGATATAAATTCTAGTATTGGGATTCATGAAGTTTCATTTTTTGGGTTGCTTTCTGTTCGTAAATGAGATGTTCGATTTGCTGTGGATATTTTTGTAAAAATTTTGCTTCTTTGGCTGTTGGTTGGTTTGGTGATGCTGCTACATGGATGAGGAAGGCCAGTTGCGTGCTGTAGGAGATGAATACAAGGGAAGAGGTGTCAAACGGTGGGAGGAATTTAGTATCGGTGAATATTGAGAGGGGAAATGTATATGTGAGCTAGCTGTAGCGGTGAGGATGGGTTCATCTGTACGCTGGAGAGAGAGATGTATCGGTGAGGTAATAAAAAATGGGAAACAGTGATGATGAATAGAGCTACCAGTAGAGGGGTATAGGGGTGTGGTAACGGTGATGATGGAAATAAAGTAACAGTGATGTATAAGGGTGGAGGTGTAACGGTAGGTTGTGCGTATCAGTGAGGTAGTGAAGTGTATCGGTAGCAAGGCTACTGATAAGGACTAGCGGTGAGGTGTTGGGTATCAGTGAGGTTTTGCGTATCAGTGAGGTTGTTCACTGATAAATGCGGGGCCATGCGACCGCAACACCTGCGTACCAACAAAACAAAGAAAATTAAATTAATAGAATAATTTAATAAAACTAAAAAATAAATAAATAAATATACTAATAAATTATATTAAATAGACTGGAATTAAAAACTAAAAACACAACAAAGATAAATAATGAAACTTTATTTAAACAAATTAATTAATTTGGGTTTAAAAAATAAAAAAACATAATTAAAGAACAAATTAAAATATTTACAGTAACTTGCTTAAATTATTTAACCAATTAAATAAAGAATTAATTAAATTAAATAATGAAAAATATTAAATTAATAAAATTAAATTTTTAAAACTAATTAAATTATTAAACGACTAAAAACCCAAAAGAGTTATTTATTTACAATTCAAAGAATAAGGCATTAATTAATTTAATAAATGAATTAATAAAATAACTAGAATAAACAATTATAAAAATAAAAGAATAAATAAATAAAACTCTTATTTGAAAGACTATGTTAATTTAAGACTTATTTAAAATGACACTAAATAAAATTAAAACACATCTTTTAAACTAAAATTTATTATTTTACACAACAAAGTACAAAAACACAACACTTATTGATTATTTAATAAAAAACAAAATTTTGGTATAAAAAAAGTCAATAAAAATACAAAAAGGATGTGGAAAAGTGAGTGAAAACACTTCCACATCATTCAACTTAATTCATTGGAGTTGTTTTATAAAAAATTTAGATATATAAAATTTTATCGACTTTTTATAGTCTTTTACACACCTTCTCGGAGCATTTAAAAATTTGTTTAAAACATAATTTTACTAATTCTATGAGTTGAGTTTAAAAAATATGAGAAACACGGTTGATCTCAATGAGTAAAATCTGATTCAATAAGATTTAAATAATTTTTGGAGAATAGGAACTTTTGACTTTTGTTTACCAAGGTTAAAAGTAAATAGGGCAATTAAGGGTAAAAATGATATTATAATTACCCTAACACATGTAAAAATTCTATTGGATAAGAGTAATTCGATAAAAAACATTCTTACTAATGATATATGATCCTTTTGGCCCACTTGGATTTTATTAGGACATTTATAATTATTTTATTTAAAGAAGATTAAAAAGTGTTAAACTCAATGTTTAACAACTAAACCGTTTTTAATATAGGGTTACACATAATATAAATTAGACTATACATATTTATTAGAATGATAAAAATATTTAAAACATAATGGTATTTTATTTATAATTTTTAAAAATTAAATAATTTAATTTATTTATGACACAATGATGATGCAGTAATTACTTTATTAACGAAAGAATCAAATAAATGGTATTATAAATATTACAATAAATACAATTTCAAAGTTTTATGAAATCCAAGAATTTTCATGGTGAATATGACAAGTTAGGGGTGATTTAATGTTTCTTTTTCTAATCAATTAAGTTGTGATGACTTTTACAAAAACAAAATACCAAATAGGGTCAAAATTGATATAAATTTATTTTAAAAACAAAATACTATATTATTAGTTTATATAGTATTCTAAAAAATATAAAGTTATGCCAAAAGGCTTAAATAATATTGTATATGTAATTAATGAACCACTTTAGGTTCTCTTGTATGTTTAGAGTATGTTTATTAACTATATAATGTAAGAATACAAGAAGACACAGTAAAAGTTAAAATATTGAACTAATAGTTAATGCTAAAACATAGGTGTAAAATGGTAACCTAAACATGTATAAAACCTATTGGTTGAGATTATTTATACCCATAACCACCTATGGCTCTAAATAAATTCATTTGGAGCCATTGTAAATAGAATATTATTTTATAATAATTTAATATTTTAATCTTTTCCTAAAGTGGCCCTCACCCCTCTTATAAAAGGGAACTTCCCCCTCTCATCATCACACCACCAAATCCATTTGGATCGGCCAACCCCTCCCCATATATTATCCAAATTTTCCTCCCTTCATATTAGAGGGATTCCTTTTGTCATAAAGACAACCTAAGGAGACCTTTTGTTCAAATCAAAAGGAATAACCTGAAAATGAGGTATATATTTCAACACCTCTTTCATGTTCTTTTCTTCTACCACTTCCCATTTCTTTGTTGTTTCTATTTTAAAATAATAACTACAGTATATTCTATATAATATGATGTTATTTTAAAATAGTACAAACATATTCAATATTCTATCCATCATATTAATGAAAAAGTCAACATACATTCGTACGTATGGCTTATCATCTCTACGTCATGGTGCATTTTGTTACTCAAACACTTAATTATTTATATGGGAATAATAATGAGTATAAATAATGTAAATAATAAATATAACAGGTTAATGATTATTTATATATGATATAACATCCAATTACATATGATTTCACAATCACTATAATGACATTTTCGCTCGTACGCACGTACGGATTACCGTCTCCACGACGCGATGAGATTCATTCCCACGTTCACCATTCAAGGATGATAATAAAAACATATGTTATTAAAAACTATGTAATATATGAAATAATAATGGTACATGAGATATATATATATATATATATATAAATTTATTTACTTACATATATCTTATTCACTTACTTCTTTTCAATATGATATGAAAACAGAAACAACATTTATGCATACGTACGACCGACCGTTATTATAAACGGTGCCTTCCATTCCATACATCTATCTTATATAAATATTTATATTCTAAATATATATGATATTTAAATCAGTTTTTATATTATGGAAGTATTTAATTAATGATATAAATGATAAGATCATTAATAACAAGTTAAAAAATGTACGATAAAGAAAACGATTATTTACCAAAATGTTAATTTAACATGGAATTCATTTTTAAATTGGTAGTATAAAGTAATAAATGAATAATTTATGATATAATAAATATGAATATGGTTATGGTATAATTTAATAACATAGTATGGTCATTATACAGGAGGTTAAACGTACCCTCGACCAAAGAAAAGTGTAAGGTATTGGTTAATTCCACAATCTCATTATTATCTGAGATTATTTTTGTGTAAGTTTTTACTGGGACATATTTATTATCCTTGGTCATGATTCATAAAAGAGTTTTCCAAAGGATTCTTTTTAAGGGGCTCTTTAACTAAAAAATCATTTTAAAATTTTTAATATTTTATTCTTCTAAGCCTTTCTCATTAATGTCCATGTTTTCAAAATGATTTTAAGGATTAATTTATATGGACCTAAATGTTATAAAATGTTAATTCCTTTCAAATGTTTCTAAGTGGTATGGGACACTTTGATTCATAACTATATTTTAAATGACTTCAATTATATTACTTTTAAATTATTTCATTAAAAAGGGATATTTCTTTAAAATATTTTTAGTGATAATTTTCAACTATGTCAACATCCTTTAATGGATATTATTCTTGAAAGGGATTGATTGATTATGATACAAATCATTAATATTGTATTGAAGGTTTTGTGACATGTTTGACTATGGATGTTTTATTTTTTATAACATTCTTGGTTTATGGATAAATTATTGACATTTCATATACTATTATTCATATGAGTGTTTATGTTATGTATAAACATTTTAATATGAGGAATTCATTGGACTTAGTATGTGACAGGTGGAGCCCACTATAGCTCCTCGATGCATCAATAGCACTCATAAGACAAACTAGTGTCTTGGCACAAGTCCTTGACAACATATTATTGTAGTCCTGGTACAAGGCCTTGACTATGTTGTTATGAAGTCTAGAATTATGCATTCTAGCATTATGAAAGTGGATATTGATATTTCATGTGATTGTTCGACTAGTAGAATATTCATGTGAATAAATAAATGGAATTAATTGATTTATCTTTGCCATATTATGTTTAATTTTAAGCTTAAAAGGATTTTGTTTTATTCTTATATATTTCCTTAAACGATTATGCTTATTTATAAATGTTTTTGCTATATTGATATCCTTACTGAGCATCTGAGCTCACCTCATTCTATGTTTTTTTATTCTAGTATGTGAAGAAGTATATTATGACTGACCTATAGTGATAGTCTAAGGGATATTAATGTGGTGATTGGGGAAAATTTTCTTGATGTTTTTATTTTATGATGTAATTTAAACTTATAAATGTATCTAGTACTTCTAAGTCTACAAAAGTAATCAGCCTTTCAAGACGTTATTCCTTGTATCATGCCAATGTTATATAAAAATGCACCGACTCTGGATAACTTGGGTCGGGGCGTTGTAGTTCGTATCAGAGGACGTTTAGTACAAACCTTGGAAACTAGATTTAGATAAACTTTGATTAGTGAACAATACCCTAAGATAGACTTTGAGTATTAGTATAAAATAACTTAATGAAATTTTGGAAATGTATAGATTTTGTATATTTTTCAAGAAATTCATTCCTGTCTGGATACGAGCAGGTAGGGGTGGATATGTCATAGATGTACCTAGGAGTGAAAACTCCGACAAGGATATCCGGGTTTGAGCTGTGGCATCCTAGCACACGAAAATAGGCCTTGTTTCACTCTTGGTTATGACACTCCTAGGGGATATGCTTAGGATAATTCAAATTTTCATTATAATCCATTTTGAAGGATTTAGGATTAAATAATTCCTCAATGAATTTTATTTTTTATAGATTATATAAATAATCTTTTCAATTTATGTAATGTATTTTTCATGTATGGAATTATTTTATTGGGATTCATAAAGTAACATAGTGTATTCTATTGTTTAGAAATGGTGCCTAGTATAGGGAATGATAATTCCAGCAATACGCTTGATCGAAAGATTAATAAGGATCATATATTTCATGGTATTAATCCAAAATTTAAATGGGAAACATTCTCACACATATTCTCATAATATGAAGAAATAGTATCATATGTTAATAAGATAAGTAAAAAAATTCTATGAGTCCTATGGATTTGAAGGGAAGTAAGAGAAGAAAGGGATGGAAGATAGATATATTGATATAGGAAAGAGGGGAAAGAAGGATTTTCCCAAATGTGATAATTGTAGAAAGAATCACCTTGGTAATTTCTTGAAGGGAATGTGAGTTTGTTATAGGTGTGGAGAAAAAACACACTATGTACGTGATTACAAGGGTAAGAAAAAGGTTTCAAATGTACAATTCTTCATCAATAAGGAGTTGGTACACTATGTGAATCAATATCCAAATCTTCAGAGTATACCCCAAATGCTACTATTGGATAATAATCAAGTTATGATACTACCGAAGATGAAGAGGAATGATTAGAGTTCTTATGTTTTTATTAATGTATTTTGACATTTCAGTATTGTCTTAATCATGTACATGTAATAAGATTTATATAGTATATAAATATTGCACTGCAGTACTATTTCATTAAGGACTTGAGATTGTGTAGAACTAAGAAAAGTGACTCAATATGAGGTTAT
The DNA here is from genome assembly GCA_963277665.1 of Viscum album. Taxonomy (NCBI): domain Eukaryota; kingdom Viridiplantae; phylum Streptophyta; class Magnoliopsida; order Santalales; family Viscaceae; genus Viscum; species Viscum album. The sequence goes on from OY728127.1 coordinate 327,094,034, forward strand.
TTTTTTTTTGGAAAATATATGGTTGGGAGAAAGATATACCATAATATGGTTCTAATATTGAGGTAATGATTTTGGAATAATTTATGATTAATTTGGATAAATTATATTGGATATTCTTGACTACATTAAAACTAATTAATGATTGGTATATTCCATCATTGTTTGAGTTTACAAAATTTTTTGATATAAGGAGTATATCTAGTATTCCATAAGGAATAAGGAATCATGAATGTAATAAATATGGTATTATGGTAATTTAGGGTGTTATCATGTTTTAAAAGAATATATGATGAAGTTATTCACATGTTATTACGTGGAAAAGAGAATCTTCATTGTGTTTACCTTCCATATGAATTTTGGACTATGAATTTGGAATGATGTATTTTGGATAAGTCTAAAGGTTGGAATGGATTATGTTTGACATGGGAAACTATTATTAAGGTTAAATCAATTCTTAAAATTATTTTTGGATAGTAATAAAAAGGACAACCCGGAGGTCGGGCGACAACTCGTCGCGTCCGGTAGGGTAGTGTGACATGAACCCACAACTGAAGGGCAACAAGGGTGGATCACCTACCACTGGCATATGTGATGTCCAGGTTTGTATAATGTAGTTTTTTTTAATATTCTGACAAATGAATTATAAATTCATTATTTTTGGAACCCTATACAATTATGATAAATTAAATATTTTTGAATTCTGTTATCTTTTGGAGTGAAAGATGAGTTTGTGGACGGAATTAGTTGAAAGATGAAACTCTACTGGTCAAGTATATATTTTTTCAATTATTCTAGGAATAAATTAATTCGTAAAAAATAGGGAAGGGATCTTAAAACCAAAAATTTGTTATCCTAATACCTTATTTTTTGTGGAACCAATGATATTTAAAATCAGTAGAGATTGATGGCTTGAAAGCCCTCAATTTTACAATTTTTTGTGATTGAAAAACACAATAACTCACTATAAAGAATTACATTTTCCATCCAATTATGTGTCTCTAATTTCATCCAATGTTCCCCTAATCGAGATCATAATTTGATAGTGACTTTTTCATTTCCCTTTTGTTCTTATGTAGACTAAATTTTATTAACCCAATTTCTTATGTGGGTTTTCCACCAAGGTATTATTCTATTTTAACTATTTATTTTCAAAAAACAATTTCAAATTTGGAGGTCACAATTTATAGAAGGAAGGGAGAATGTAACACCCCAATATTTCATAGTATTTTATCCTTTCAATGAATTTCAATAACTTGTGCTATACTCAACACAGTGTTCGAGCGCACCACAACATACCAAACTAGACATTCAAAAAAGAGGTTATGAATAGTATTAAAAAAATTTAAATTTTATACATCCAATATTATTTTAACATTCATATTTTTTGTTTCATAGACATAATATAAGAAAAATTCGATTTTTATGATAAACGGGGTATTTTTCAAAAAATGCAGTTTTATGCCTTTTAATGGTGGTCCCTTTTTAAATCCAATATTTGACACATTTATATATTCAATTTAGTGAAATTAAATTCATCTTTAGAAGTGGGACATAAAAATTTATTTTGGATAAATTTTTGGTACTTTTCTGATAACTTTCATGTTTTGATGAATAGTGATAACATACTAAATTTTAATTAAAAACAAATTTTTTAATCGAAATAATTTATAGTGTTAAATTATAGATTTTAATGATTTTTAAATATAATTAGATTATATTTTTATCATTTAATATAATTTATTTCATTGGATGTAATTTCACATTTACATTTTACATAAACACATGTCAATATTTTGATAGTTTTTACTTTTTAAAAACCCACTTTTTGATTTTGACAACGAAAATTAATTTTAAAGTAATGAATTAAACTATATTCTTTTAATTCGGTAAAATAGACTTCATTTTTGAATTCATAATATCAAAAATATCTTAGGGTGGATTTTTGGTATTTTTCTGAAAACTTTCAATTTTTGATGAATAGTGAAAAACCCTGCGTTATTGTTTAAAAATGACATTATATTTAAGTAATTACTTATTTCATTTAATTTATATTAGGTAAAAATAGATACATAATACCTATATATGTTATATTTAATTCATTGGAGTCATTTCATAATAATTTTAGATATATAAAATTTTATTGAAGTTTTTACAGTCTTTTACCCACCTTCTAGAAGCATTTACAAATTTTCATAAAACATAATTTTACTGCATCTGTGAGTTGAATTTCAAAAATCTGATTGAAACTGTTTATATCAGTAAGTAAAATGTTGTTCTATAAGATGAAAATAATTTTTGGTGAATAGTAACTTTTGACTTTTATTTACCACAATTAAAAGTAAATAGGGTAATTAAGGTTAAAAATTATATTATAATTATCTTAAAGCATGTATTAATTCTATTGAATATGTATATTTCGACCAAAAACAACCTTAGGAATAAAATATGATCCTTTTTTCCACTTGGATTATATTAGGACATTAATTATTACTTTATTTAATGAAGAGATATAAGTGTAGAATTCAAAGTTTAATAACTAAACAATTTTTAATACAAGGTTACACACAATATAAATTAGACTATAAGTATTCATTAGAAAGATAAAAAATATTTACTACATAATGGTATATTATTTATAATTTTTAGACATTAAATTATTTAATTTATTTATGACACCATAATGATGCAGTAATTACCTTATTAATGAAAAAATAAAATAAATGGTATTATAAATATTAAAATAAATATAATTTTTATGTTTTATGACATCCACAATTTATATCGTATAATATGAAATGTTAGGGATGATTCATTGTATCTTTTTTTATGTAATAATGTTGTGATAACTTTAAAAAAACAAAATACCAAATAGTTTCAAAATTTATATAAATTAATTTTTAAAACAAATACTATATTATTGGTTGATATAATATTCCCAAAATTATAAGAATCAGCCAAAAGTCATAAATAAAATTTTATGTGTCATTAATGAACCAGTTTAGGTTCTCTTTGAATTTTTGAGTATGTTTATTAACCATATTGTGTAAGAATACAAGAAGACACGGTAAAAGTTAAACTATTTAACTAAGAGTTTAATCTAAAAGATATGGTTAAAATGGTAACCTAAACCTATCTAAAACATATTTTCTAAAATTATATAGACCCATAACCACCTAAGGATTGAATTAAATTCATTTGGATCTATTATAAAACGAATATTATTGTATAATAAATTTATATTTTAATCTTTTCCTAAAGTGACCCTGACCCCTCTTATTAAAGGGAACATCCCCTTCTCTCAAAATCACACCACAGCCATTTGGATTGGCCAACCCCTCTGCAAATATTCTCCCAACATTCCTACCTTATTCCTAGAGGCTTTTCTTTGGCCAGAAAGCCAACCTAAGGAGCCCTTTTGATCAAATCAAATGGAAGAACCCGAATAAGAGGTTCATATTCATCACCTCATTCATGTTTTTTTCTTCTTCCACTTCTGCTTTCTTTGTTATTTCCATTATAAAATAATTAATCTAAAATATTATATATACTGTGATATTATTATAAAAATGGTACAACAATATTCATTATTATATCCATCATATGAATAACAAAGTCACCATACGTGTGTACGTATGGCTTACCGTCTCCACGTTGTGGTGTAGTTTGTTCTTCAAACACATCATTATTTGAATGGGTATAATAATGAGTATAACCATTTTAAATAATAATTATATCAATATAATGATTCTGTATATATGATATTCCATCCAATTAGATATGATTTCACCATCAATATGTTGATATTGTCACTCGTGCATACGTACGGATTACCGTCGCCACGATGTGATGAGATTCATTCTCATCTTCACTATTCAACGACGAATATTGAAATATATATTATTAATAATCATGTAATATATGAAATAATAATTCTAATGAAGATATATATCTATATATTTATGTAGTTAAATATATCTTATTTACTTACATCTGTTTAATAATATTTGAAAACAGAAATAGCGTTTATGCGTACGTACGACCTACCGTCTCCATAAACAGTGCCTTACATTTCATATATCTGTCTATTATAAATATTTATATTCGAAATACATATGAAATATATATACAGTTTTATATTCTGGATGTATTTCAATCATGATATAAATGATACGATCAAGAATAACTAGTTAAAACACGTACGATAAAGAAAGCAATTATTACCCAAAATGTTAATTTAACGTGGAAATCATTATTAAATGGGTAGTATAAAGTAATAAATGAATCATGTAAGATATAATAAGTATGAATATGGTTCTGGTGTAATTTAATAACATACTATGGTCATTATATATGAAGCTAAATGTACACTCGACCAATGGAAAGTTCAAGGTAAGGGTTAATTCCTCAGTCTAATTATTATCTGAGATTGTTTGTGTGTAAGTTAATACTGGGACATATTTATAATCAATGCCCATGTTTCATAAAATATTTTTCTAAAGGATTATTTTTAAGTGAATATTTAACTGAAAAATCATTTTAAATGTTTTATAGATATATTATCCTAAACCGTTCTCATTAATGTCCTTGTTTTCAAAATCATTTTAAGGATTTATTTATATGAACATGAAAGTTTTAAAATGTTAATTCTGTTAAAATTTTCAAAGTGGTATAGGACACTTTGGTTCAAAACTATCTTTTAAATGACTTCCATTGTATTACTTTTAAATGATTTCATGAAAAAGGGGTATTTCTCTCAATGATTTTTGTTGATCATTTTCAACAATGTCAACATCCTTTACAGGATATTATTCTTGATTGAGGTTGATTTATTATGATACAAATCATATATATTGTGTTGAAGGTTTTGTGATACGTTTGACTTTGGATGTGTTATTTTTTATACCATTCATGGGTTATGGATAATATATTGACATTTCGTATGCTAGTTTTAATAATAATGTTTATGTTATCTTTAAACATTTTCATATGAGGAGTGCATTGGGCTTAGTAAGTAATGGGTGGAGCCTACTATAGCTCCTCGATGCATCGGTAGGTCACATGAGACAAAATACTATCTTGGAAAGTGGCCTTGAAAAAAAACTTATTTGTAGTCTTACCACACAGCCTTGACTATGTGGTTATGATGTCTGGCATTATGTATTCCATCAGTATGAATGTGGCTATTGATATTGCATGTGACTATTCAACGAGTAGAATATCCATGTGAATAAATAAATGGAATTATTTGAATTATCTTTTCCATATTATCTTTATGTTTATGTTTAAAAGGCTTTTGTTTTATTCCTATACATTGCCTCAAATTTTTATGCTTATTTGTGAATGTTTTCGCTATATTGTTATCCTTACTGAGAATCTGAGCTCACCCCTTTCTATGTTTTATTTTTCCCAGGATGTGAATAAGTATAATATGACCGACCTGTAGGGGTAGTATAAGGGATATGAATTTGGTCAAGGGGACAAAATTTTGTCGATGTATTAATTTCATGATAAAATGTAATACTTATGAATGCATCTAGAACTTCTAAGGATAGTAAACTAATCAGTCTTTCGTGACATGATTCCTTGTATCAAGCCAATGTTATGTAATAATGCACAAAATTTTGGTAATTGGGTTTGGGGTGTTACAGGTTATATCTTTATAAGGCTTTGTTATTATAGGTACTTTTGATAATAGGAAATCATCTTTAGACCGATGGTCAATCTGAGTGAACAATTCAATTTACGGAGAATATATTACAAGATTCTGTATTGGATTCTGGTGGTTCATAGGAGAAACATATGGAACCCATGGATTATTCAAATAATAATCACTTCCATGCATTTAAACAAGAGGAATCATTTTAGACTATATGTGCAAGGTCATTCTATATTCCAAATTTTTGGATGGAGGTTGGTGTGTCTATGTTTTTTTTGGCCTTGTCTCATACATGAGATGTATTACTAGGATAAAATAATTAGGATGTGGTTGGGGATGTAAAATATAAGGAATAAATATAATACTTATCATTATATATGACCTATGGTGTTTGAGGTTGGTAATCGTGCGTTCTTTTGAGTGGTACCTAGGTTTGGGGAATACCTTTCAAGAAATGGGGAAATTTAGCACCCAAGTCCCCCAGGTTGTTGGAGATAGTGGATATGATATTTCCATGGTGTAAACATTATCCCGTACTAGATTATATAGATTAATTTACAATGTGTTTCATGTGTCTCAGTATCAGAGATATCATCCTGGCCCTTCACATGTGGTGGACATCGAGGACATTGAGATTTGTACTATTGTATCCTTTTAAGAGCATTCAATTTGGATTGTGGACCTTATTCAGATGTTTCTATGATTTAGGACTATACATATGGTTTGATTTTAATGGAAGAATGGACATGTTCAGGAGGATACCTAATAGAGGGAGATTTATATGATAGTAGAGTGGCCAAACATTTTTTCCAAAATCCTTGTAATTCTTGGAGAAACTCAGAGAAGATATTTTATATGGTGGATTGGTAGTAATATCCAATCCTTTTCTAGGTACATCCATATGTGAGTTTCTCATTATATTTGGATAGTTTATATTTTCTAAGACCTTATTCCTATGTGGGTGATTATTATTCATGGAAAGGGATTTTTTGGATAGAAATAACATAAATCAAGGGGTCATTTGTTTCCATTTAACTAATTTATCATAGATATAAATGCGTTAAATTGGGGTTTTAGGGTGTTATATACTTTTTATATCCTTGTAGGTGGTCTTAGTATAGTTAATGATAATAGGCTAAAAATTGTTCGTTGAAATTTACACATTGTGTACATGTTACATTCCATGTAAATTCTTCAAGACAGATGTCATAAACTAGTACTGCATGTGAAATAGTTACACACCATTTAAATCATTCATGACTTTTAAATTTGTAATGAGAAAAATATTTACCAAAGTTGATGTGGTTATTTGGTTTATCCCTCTAAAGAAATATACATCATATAAAATACCTACAGATCGTGTAATATCACAACCATAAGTTTAAAATTATTTGATGCCTTATATTTTCCACATTCCATTAGTGCAGCTTCATCCTCTCAAAATGGTAAGGTTTTATAGGAATTATTAGGGCACCATCATCATTTCTAGAAAAATTATTGGTGAGATCGATCCATCTTAGGTATTTGGTTTTGTTTTTTCCTTCATCTTAGGTTGTTTTCCATTAGGACAGTGGAATCATTAGGTAGATTTTGGTTGTGATATTGAATTGGGTTGATTTAGGTTCTTCTTGTGATCTTCAAAACATTCTTCCTCAATGGAATTACAGTTTGGAAGCACTGAATTAATCCCCTATTAACGGTTGGGGGTTCTAAAATATTACCCTATGATCTGTTCAATTGAATATAATTTTCAATGTTGTGATTATACTAATGAATGTGTTTTATAATTACGTTATTAAATGATAAATGGAAAATAATTATATGGATTATACCTAAATTCCCATTAGATCAAATAATGTGGTGATCTGGATTCTGAAAATCTATTGGGTGATTGAAAACAAGAATAACAATGATTTTGATAATGGTGTAAATATTGTTTATCATAAAATGAGTCCATATGTGATTTCCTGATATATACACCCTAGGTAATGGATTAATTAATTATTTATAAGACTATTGATCATTTTAGATATAAATGAAAGTGAAGTTGAAATAAAAATGGTATTTTTGATAATTAACAATGATCCTTAGGATGTGTTATTATTATAACCTAATTTCTATCACATTTGTTGTGATATCTATGTCAAAATGATTATATAAAGGGATACGACCTCAGGAATGATGAAATTCATATATTGTGGGCTATTCCATGAGACATGTTATAGCTCTTTTATACTAAGCTACGCACCAAGAAATGATTTGTTTCTTATATACCAGGCTTTCCTTCAATACATTTTATGTTTCTTATATACTAGTCTATTCCCAAAGACATGATAAAATTCCATTATATTAGGCTATGACCTAAGACATGAAGAAATGATTTTGTAGAAGGATTAACCTCTTTTTTTATTTCCATAAATATATGGTTATGTTTTGATGGTTGTTATATGTTTCAAGAGACATTAAAACATAGTACTGAAGCAGGTTATATATATATATTTATATGGTAATGTTTTCATGGATGCACAACATTCATGGAGATTTTCATTCATTGTGCCGAAGTAGATTGATTGTTTTATTATATTTATTTTTAAATTAATTTATTAACATGTTTCTATATTGTTTACATATGATTATTATTGGACTGATTTGGTTTAGAAATGGTGGTGTTGACCTACTGAGTTTTACTCACATCCCATTCGAGCCTCTATTTGGTATATGAGTAGACTACTTGGATGTTGGATTGGAGAAGAGAAAGGGATGCTGATGTTGATTGTTTTTATTCTCAATGGGTGGGTGTTTGGATATGATACTTACAAAAGTCATGAGATAAGGAACCTTTGAGTCTTTATTTACGTTTTATAATCTTTTATTTATATTAATTCTAGCTTGAAATTTAGTTACATTTCATCCATTCATTAAATGATTCATTCCTATTGGTTTATTGGTTGTTTATTTTAGTTTCATAGGGTATGATATGTTATTGAAACATGCTTATTTATATGATTATACTATTTATACTATGTATTTACACTTCCTTGTAACTCCATTATAAGGTGTATATTCTCCCCACTATACTGATCACACCCCAACTTCTAGTTGTAAGTCTCTGTGATATGGGGAGGCATGGTTGAGGACTCATAAGAAACCCTTTCTATCCATGTGAGCGAGTTCTAGACTGAGGGATATTAGACATGCTGTATCTTTTAAAAAATATCATATTTAAGAAAAATACATCATTATCTACCTCCTTTTATCTATTTTTTCTCATACATCCTCTTATTCAATTACATACCATCAATCCCATAAGGATTGGAGAATTATTTTTTTATCTTGATAGTTCATGAAACTATATAAACATATGATGATAATGTTTGGGAGACTAGTTCTGTAAAAGCATTGGATTATTACCAATAAATAAATGTTCAATATTGGTCTTTATTATACAAAAATAGTATGTAGAATTCTTTTGTATACTGTTAATTTACCTCTATACATATAAATGCCTTCCTATTGATCTCCTCCCAAACTCAATAATTCTATATCCATTTCTACTAGTTTCTCATGAGGAAAATATATTTCAAGTAAGAGTACCCTAATATCCTTCAACTGTATGATTCCAATATCTTCCTCATATTTATTATTTTGAATCAACAACTTCCATTTATTTGTATCTTTTGATAGATGATAATGTTCCATGAAAACATTTTATATTTCATTATTTCCTAGGGTGATATTAATATTTAAAATGGAACACATAAATTTCCCTTATACTAATGGATTTATAGACCCACTAAATTATGGAGGATTTTGGAGCATGATGTTTCAAAAATTTATTACACCACATTGTGGGTCAGTTAGTTGTTATGAAGTTACATTGTTATTATCCATAACCTAAGTCAGTATCCCTATTTTTTTCTAATTTGTTTAGCAGCATCCATAACTCCCACTCCATCCTCACTATCATTACTAGGAAGGCAATCCCTACATCATTTATGGATAGATATGTCTTCCATTCCTCCCAATAGGTGAAACATACAGAGATTTCAAAAATTTAAATTTGGATTCATTATGGTATATGACACACAACATGAAGATTATAATATAATTTAACAACATGACACTTTACGATATATTTCTTTTTAAATAACATGGATCACTTCGATGACTTGTCGAACAAGAAATACTGTGTCTAAGTGAACTATAATATATAATACCATTATAACATAGATATTATATAATTTGGAATAAATATTCGTAACTAAATTATGATTTTTATGTTTATATGATTATTTGGAATAAAATGAGAATCATTTAAATGAGAAATAAATCATTTCTGAAAACAATATTCTTTTATCTAATGCCTTAGTCACACATTTCCCAAAAAATATAAAACTATTTTCTTACAAATATTAGAAAATATAATTTAAATAATAAACTCTTAAATTTTTAAATAATCATATCGAATTTAACATAGGGTTATATTTGGGTATTATTCTAAAAGATGAATTTTTTTAAGAATATTGAAAATAATGATTTTTATTAAATAATACCGTTTCATTTAAATAATTTATATTTTTTAACTATAATTAAAAAAAATTTATAGAAAAAATAGTTCAATTATATTAAAATTTAACTAATATAGATCCTTCAAACCAATTTAATATTCAGTTTGGATAATAAATTCTTATATGATTATGAGGGTTTTCTCTTTCGAAACCCACATTTTCGTTAGATCATTGAGTATAATTTAAAATTGGATTATTCAACATCCATGAATTGAATTTTGAAAAATAGATTCCATATTTTTAATCATCATAATTAATACTATCTAATGTTTTAATCATAATATTTGAAAACAATGATTTGTGAATACATGAAAAATAAATTTCCATGATTACGGGAAAAATTGATTTACATGTGGTTAAATTAGAAAGATAGTGGTCCAAAATCATATAAAATAGCCAAAACCAATTTTATGGCCATATATAGACAATTATGGATCTATTGTTCCCCAAATAACCAATATTGAGGGTTTTTTCATGATAAAAATCTGGGTGAGATTGATTCTTTTTAGAAATTATTCGCATGTCATGTCCCCCACTTATAAAAGGTCACCCCTATCCTCTCCTCTTACCACATAAAATGGAATTTGGTTTTGAAAATAATAACAATAAAAACATACTTAATTCTATAAAAAAAATAAGAGTTCCCATTTTTGATCATAAATCCAACATAGGATGGCTTTTGATGAAATCCTAAAAAAGGTAAATGAATTAGATATAACATTCCTAAACAATAATATTGTTGATTCATCTTACAACTACATTAAATCTTATAAATAAATGATTATATAATATAATAAATAACTGAAATATACAAAAAATTAATTAATTTTTAGGGAACAATAAATATCCATATCCACATCTATCAAATGGGATACAAAACTGTTGATCATGAGTACGGAGAACAACCTTCTCATGAACCGATGTAATTTGTTTTCAATCAACACCACTAAAAGATAGATGAAAATTTGTATATAACACATGTATATGATATTTAGGAAATTATTATACAATTTTTATTTTAATATCACATATACATCCTATCTTCAATTCGATTTGAAATATGATAATGTCGCTCGTGTGTATAGAAAAATACCTCCTCGCGAAGCGATGTGATTTGGTTTTCTTATACGGTTTACATAGAGGGTAAAAAAAATAAATTTAAATAATATATTTGATATATATGTTAATAAATTAAATATTAAAATTTAATATTTCATAAATATCCTCACCTGATCATCCATTAAAAGAATGATATCATTGGTCGTGCGTACATACGACCAACCATTTCCACAAAGTGATGTGATTAATTTCCCATGAAAAAATATTAATAATAGTTATAATAATGTATATACTGAGTAATTATAATATTTATAATTTTATTATAATTCCTTATATATTTTTTATATCCTATGTACAAGAATTATAATTTTCATGAGAAAACACTATTGAGAATAATAGGCCATTAATATTTGATACAATGAAAATAATGAAGTAGTAAAAAAAGTGATAAAATTTTATTATATAATCATATATGATATTATAAATATTATTATGTTTCTATTATAAATTATTAATAGTATTAAAACCATTCGGCATGAGTTCAAAACATTTTCAAACAAAGTAAAGAATGAATTAAGTGACTTCTTCTAAATTTCTATTTACTAAGGCTTATTGTATTGTTATGAACCTAATTTATATTTTACGATATATATAATACCCCAATTAAATGTAATATCTTTTATCCTTCATACTTACTAGTATTTTCTTTTTTGGTTTTCATAATTTTATCAAATGGGATTTTACATGAGTGTTACCATGTGTTATGGAATTCTGTTAATCAATTTATTTCTAGTGGGTATATTACTTATTCAAAGTATTTAATATTATTAAATTATATATATAATATATTTTTTATATTATGTTTTTTTAGAAAATGTTTTTTTTCATATTTACATTTTATACAAAAAATTTATTAATTGACTAGTTCTCATTTCAACATTTTGAGATTTTTAATGGTTAATTTCACAGTCCAATTTTAATCATGATTATTGATACTTGAATTTAAATTGAAGGAAATGAATTGAGCATTTTCAAAATTTGTGACCATTTAGGTTCAAAATGAATTTTTATATGAAAGTATTATTTTATTCAATAATGTTTTTAATGAAATTTTTATTGTATTTCTATTCAGGAACAACATCAACCCTTTATTGTACTAATGATCCACTGGGTATATATTTTATTTTTCCATTATTATTATTTATATAGATCGATTATGATTGATATGACTAGGGAAAGTATTGGAAATCTATTTGTTGATTGTTATTTTTAATCAGTAGCCTTAAATTGAAATATTCCCTTTCATGTCACCATTGGACATTACTATTGTAAAGACCCGGAAATTTCAAGGAAATTTTTTTTATTAATTTATTTGGAATTTCTCGAGTATGCGGTTTCTAACAGCACCTGATTCTGAGGCCCGGTATGCCCGGAATCAATTTACGAAGTTTAGTTCGGGTACGTTCAGTGAACGAACGAGTGGGTTTTTCTAACTTTTGAACCGTTGCTCGGAATCGAAATCCGAGGGCACCGATGAAACCGCAACGCCGGTAATTTCTTAAGAAGACCCTTTCTGGAGTTGCATTTTCTCAGGAGGAGTTGTTAAAAAAAGAGTGAGGAATAAAAATATGATTGTTTTACAATTTTATTTTTATTTATTTCTACGTGGTTTAAGTGTTGTGTCACAACACTTTTCCCCTCTCTTATGTGGTTTGACTCCTAGGTGTGGGAGTTGGAGTGGGACCCGTTGGGTTTCTAACATCCCGTGGGAAAATAAAGGAGAGGTAGGGCCCACACGAGCCCCACCCCTTCACTTTTTTCATAACTCCTAACCTCCCTCTTTAATTTTTTAAACTCATCTTTAATTGAGTAACGCACCCGCACCCCCACTTAATGCCAAGTCATCTCTCGAATTTGTTTGGTTTATTAAAGGCCTCATTAATTGGTCAACACACGTTAATTAATTCGTGGATTCTTTTTGAATTTTGGAATGGTTGACATGAAGAATAAAATAAGAGAGACCTTATTTTATTTTAGTTGTTTTCATTGTGTGGAACAAAGAAGATACCTCTAGTCTTTAAGAACGTTCTTCCATATTGAAGAACGCGAAGAATGACGAAGAACTCCGGCCTCCGACGAAGGACGACGAAGAACGTTGATTCCTCGGAGATCGACGACGTGACGCCATGTACCGCGATGCCGACGATCCTCTTCTCCGAGACTCCGTGTACCGTGATGCCGACAATCTTCTTCTCCGCGACTCCGTGTACCGCGACACCGACGGTGCATATGGAGCATCGTTCTGTGATGCCGTCTTCCGCGACGACCCTTTTTCCGCAACGAACCTTGTTTGACAACTTCATCGAGGTAGGGATTTGTTTTGTTCATAAATGTTCTTTGTCATCCAACGTAAATTTCTTAGCTGCTTGATATCGGATTAACGAGAGGGGGGCTGGACCGCATGAACATGTCCGACTATCCTCCCCCTTGCTGTTGTGCTTGTCGCGGCACGAGCATAGGTAGCACAGTACAACGACACCGCGCGGAAACAAGGAGGAACACGGCGAAGAAGCGTGACGCCGTCGCGCGGCGCAGTCGCGCCGCGTCGTGCCGTTGAGGCCGAACGAAACCGTGCTCAGATTCGGGGCCGTAAAGGTGAATCAATGACTCCACAGTATGTTTATTTGACATGCGGATCAACGGACGATGACGGAACAGGCCGCAGAGGCGATTTGATGATCCCGCAGTGAAGTTCGGGTCCCATAAGGATTCCCATCGTAGAAGGAATTGAAAACAGACCACCAGAGGAAGTCTGCTGGCCCGCGGACATCACCGGCCAGCCGCCCAGAGGTGTCGGTGCCCCAACGTGCCGCCAGGGGGATCCGCTGCGGCTGAAGCCATGGCTGCAGGCGGCCGGATCCCGCGGCCACGCGGGATCCGGGGTAGCAGGACGCAACGCTCGCCGCATCTGTGGAGTGCAAAGGCTGCAGGGGACCGGGTTCCCCGCTCGGATCGCTGGACGAGCCAACGTACCTCCTGGACGGGCTGGGCTGGGTTGCGCGGACCGGGCGGGCAGGGTCGGGCCGACCCAGGGGGGTTGGGCCGGGTTGGACCGGGCCCAGACCCCCCATTTTCGGATCACTTCCGGTCTTTTGCCAATATCTTAGGCTACGGACCTCCGATCGATGCACCATTAGTTTTTTAGTGATCCTTGGATCGAGACGTTTGTTTCGGTATATTACAGTCGAGGTTTCGGAAAACTTTGGGTACGGCCGGGTTGGTTCGAACACGAAACCAACCGGGCCCTCGGAGCGGAAACACTTATAACTTGAGCTCCGGACGTCCAATTGACGTTTCGTCGACTTTGTTGGATTCCTCTTGATGAGACCGAACTTTTGGCATACTTCACCTGAGTTTTGGACACAGTTGGATTCTGACCGGGTTGGATTGTACATGAAATCCAACCGGGCCCCTGGAACGGAAAAGCCGATAACTTTCAGACCGGACGCCCGTTTGACGAACCGTCAACGGCGTTGGTGATCACGTCATGAAACGGTCCCTTTGAGTATACTCTATGTGTGTTTGGGGTACATTTGAGTTACGGTCGGGTTGGTCTGTACACGAAACCAACCGGGCCCCGGGGCCGAAAAGGCTAATAACTCACAGATCAGGCGTCCGATTGACCTGTCGTCTGTTGCGTTGAGACCCCTATGACGAGGCGGTCCTTTGAGATACTTCTTAGTGGGACTTTGATATACTTGGGGTATCGACCTGTAGCTCGTGGAGTGGACCCTCCTGGAGAAAAGCGTACAGATTACAAAGGCCGTGTAGCTGGATGAGACTTGATGATTGCTTGTCCGATTGATTCGGAGTGACCTGCATAGCCCAGTGGGGAGCACTACTTTGTGAGGTGGTAGAACCATGGGGGAGGAGCACTAATTTGTGAGGTGGTAGACCCATGGCGGTGGAGCACTACTTTGTGAGGTGACAGTCCTGCGGTACTCGATAGGAGGAGTACCTCTGTAGACTATGAGAGGGAGCACTACTGTGTGAGGTGGCGGACCCATGGAGGAGGAACACTACTTTGTGAGGTGGCAGACCTGCTGTACTCGAATGGAGGAGTACCTCAGCAGTCTTAGGTTTGTGTGCAGTACCTCGGAGTCGTGACAGGATCACTGTACTCGTCAGAGACGGAGCTCTTCAGTAGTTACGGTTTCGATAATGAAAATCCGGGTTGAGCTGAGTCTATGACCTTTGTGTTTACCTCGTGATTGAGATGGGTCACTTGATAACTTAGGTATATGTATGGGCATATACCTAGGTAGTGGTTATCCGATGATTTCATAACCTTTGTGTTTCCTCATGATTGAGATGGGTTCCTTGATAACTTAGGTATAAGTATGGGATTATACCTAAGTAAGGGTTATCTGTTGAGATCCTCATTTGTGGTTATCCTTGTTGGATTTAGTGAGACCTTGATGGTATAGGGGTCCCTACTGAGTATCGTATAGTCACCCCTGCACGGGCTATGCGTACACCTCGTTGTGTTGGTTGCAGACGATGGGCAGCGCTGACAAAGGCCTAGTGTTCGAGGACTGGATGGTACTCGGAGGTGGACCTCATGACGAGTCAGTACCCAGAGGTGGACCTCACAATGAGTCAGTATCCGGAGGTGGACTTAATGACGAGATGATACTCGGAGGAGGTCTCTGAGAGAGAGCGTTGTGGAGGATATTTGTACCTACCCTTCAGGTAGGATCTGTGGTGGACGATACAGGAGATGCGCTATCTGTACCTACCCTTCATGTAGGATCCGAGGTGGACGACCCCGGTGCTGCTTCTATTCTTCCAGTTGTTTGTCTTTTCTGTTGTACTTTCGTTCAGTTGTAGCTATGCTTTCAGTTGGGTTTTTATTCTGGCCCACTTACTTTTCAGCACTTTCTTTTGTACTTAGTGTATTACTTCTGCTTGTACTCTGTGGTGTTTTTTTACTTTTATAAAGGCAATTCCATCCCAGTTATTGGGATTTACGCCTTTGGTGCTAGTCGCCAGCCCCCGCCTATGGAAGGCGGGCTTGGGGTAGTCATGGCATGGGCCCCGAGGATGGGTCGTGACAACCATTCCCATAAATATTCATAGTACTTATCATGGATATATATTTTTAAACCATATATAATTTCTAAATATCATGTTTTCTTTGAATTATAGGCAATTTCCTTGGGAATTTGTTGTTAATTCATATTCCATACATCATATAGAAATTTTATGATATGGCATATTTTTAATAAATTAAATCAATTATTAGATATATGGGTAATTATTTTGACATTTATATAGGGTTGAGTCCCATTAATTTTGATCCCTATGATGCATTAGTAGTCTCTAGAAATGAATCAATTAGAAAAAATTAGTTAAGTAGGATTATGTTGAATTGCCGCCCCTAATTTTTAAACTATCATTCAAATGCTAATGATAGTAGAATTATAATGATTTTTGAGATAATGACATCCAATAATTACAAATTTCCTTAATTATGAATTCATTTAATATTATCCCTTATAGTTTCACAATGATATTATATCTGGATGGATTTCATTCTCATTTTATTTATTAAATATAATGTTTTTTTAATTTATTTACCTTTATTTATTTATTATGACTTATCTAATCCTCACAATCCTTTTATTGATTAAATTAAATTTCTGTTGACATATTTTCATGTCAATGTTTATTATTCTTTATCCACTTATTATAGTTATGTGACTGAATAAATTTCCTAGGAACTCATTTATTCGACATTCCATATTGATTATGTTTTATTGAACCATGATATATTTTGAAATATGTAACCCATAATGAGAATTTGACCTCACCCTTATTTTTTTTTATATTCCCTATAATATAAGAAGTGTACTATGAATGTTATTATAGGATATAATATAGGCAATAATGATATTCAAAAAAGTTATTTTGTAATATTTTTATTGAAACGTAACATGGGAATCATTTATTCTAGTAGATTAATAAGAAAACTTATATATTTGGTCATTTAGGAGATAATTACTTGTAGATTATTCCAATGTAATAAATTAAAATTTTTCTCTAGGTTACTAGGTTTAGGGTTGTTTCAATTGGTATCAATTGATGTCTAGTAGAAACCATTAGAACATGTTTTTTGAAAAAATTGATAATGGATAATATCCTTTTAAAAACAATGAGGATATATATATATAACATGAAAATGATTTGGTAAGATAGATATTATGTGGATTTACATGGATATACATCCCTATCTGGACAATACAACTTGACATGGTTCTGGCATAGATATACCTATGGGAAATAAATTTGTAAGGGAAAATTTGGATTGACCTAACTATAACATGATGCAAAACAACATGCCTTACTGTGCACATGGTCTGAAAAACATGGATGACATACATAGAATAATTCCTAGTTTTTTACAAAACCATTATGAACAGTTTAAATAGATGATTATAGTCAATAAATTAGGTTAGGAAAAATGTTTATTAGATTGAAAATAATGTTTCATGATTTTAATATATTATAAATGATTCTTAATTATTATATAGTTTTTTCACTATGATCCTTGTTACTCACACTATGATTTTTCATTTTTTTTAATGGATGGAATGTGATTGAATCATGTTATCATTAAATATGAAGAAAAACTTAAGTAATTCCTGGATCAAAATTCAATGATGTATTATGAGAATGATATCATGATTATTACTAATTAGTTATCAGGAAATATGATTAAAAAACTACACCAAAACCAAATATTAGACTCAAAAATAAAGAGAACAATGGAGAACACTAATATCTTGAGTGGTGGAATCCATGAAAGAAAGAAGCCTTAATTTCCTTTATGTAAAAAATGAGGAAAGATACACTAAGTAATGTTTCAAAATGGAATAGAAAATGTTTTATGTGGGAAAAATAATTGAATAATGAAATTAATTTTCTTGGTAATATAATGAGTATGATAGAAATAAATATATTGTATCCTTAAGATATATTTTCTATTTATTATATTAAATATCATGAACTAGGTAATTATCAAAATATATTACCTCTGTAATGGGTTAAACTCTAGATTCAATATGAAAGAATGATGAAAAAATGGATTCATAGTTGGTATATGGGATTGAATAATTAAATTGTAGATGTTTTTTACCAATAGTAACTAGGATAAAATAACAATGAAACTTATACAGAGTGTGTTAAATTTTAAAATCATATATATATTTATTAATAAACATGTTGTAGATAATATAATAGGTTAATGATTTTGGGTTTTATCATATATTTAATTCCGTAAACCCCTAATTGAAAACTTTTTTGGAAGGAATACACCAATATTGAGGATATTTTTAGAAAACATTAATGGGAATGAACCCTACTATATTAATAGATAAAATATTTATTTGTTGAATAATTCCTTAATTTTTTTTACATAATATTAATGTTATTTGTGACCATAAAAGTTTATATTATATTTGATATTATAGTAATTATTGTCATCAAAATATGGGAATATTGTAAAAATTATATTAATATATTTTGGGAAAAAATAAAATCTGATGTATCTACAAAGGCCTTAGGAATTGAACCTATAAACTTGGGGAGACAATGGTGCTGCAAGTAGCACTAGAAAATTTGATGTTTTGGTTAATATGTAATGGTTTCTACTTAAAAAAATTTACCACAAATTATAAATGATGAACATGTGGTTCCAAAATTGAGGTTTAGATGTTAATGTATAACTGATGCTAATGATATCGGTTTATAAAAAAATATTAAAATAGGTAGAATGATATGTGAATATTTTATGGATCTTATGATACATTAAAAAAAATCAATGTTATTTAGGCCTAAACATTCATTTTGGGTACTCTTGAGTTAGAGTAAGTGATAAAGAGTAAATTGATCGAAGCACCACCAAAGGATGAAATTGTTCTTATGAAATAAAAATATATCAGTTATGTATATTTACTTATAATCATTAATAGTAAACTAATTTATAATCATAATTAAAATGATATTGAAAAATATATATCCTATTACATTCATATATTAAGAATCAAATGGTATTTTAAATCATCCCATATTTATGGTTTTATGGACCTTAAAATTACATTGATCATATTTCATTCTTGTTATCAATGATCTATCTCACACTTTATATGTATTTAAGGTTTTATTTTATGTATATATCTTCAGATTCTCCCAATTTTTACCAATATAGAAACCAAATTATGTGTCATTCTAGATAAATTTTTTATTCCAACTTCTCTTCGATAATGATGATATTTTATTAACCATTTCACGATGTGGGATTTTCAAGAATGGTATTTCTAAATTTCCATAACATGATTATTTAGATCATGTATAAATTGTGAAAGAAAAATAAATTGATGATGTGGAGAATGAAACACCAAAATATTTTAAAACAATAAATTTGGATTCAAAAGATTATATGAAATTATTTATAAATATTATTTTATAATGTAACACCACTATAAATTTTTATAAAATTATTTCAAAATAAATTATATATCTTGGATAGCTTGTGGAAAATATAAAAAATGATTATACATAGACAAAATATCACAAAAGGGAATACATAATAAAAACTATTATCTCATGTAGCATCATGTTCCCCATCTCAGTCATGTTCCCAATTACTCCCATGCTATGTATAAATCAAGTGTCAACAACTGGGTTCTTTCCATTTTACATACCTACATCAATATAATCTTCTTAGGTATCATCGAAAGCCCATATAGTGTGTGAGATAAACTTAGTGGGCCACCACGAATGGTGTCTATAAATATTCATCCATTTCATATATTATGGATGTTCATAGATTATTATTTAATATAATAAATAAATCTATAAAGGGGTATGCCCTGGTTTTTTAGGGACACCGGGTTGAGTATACCTTCTTTAGACTAATTTGGATAATCTATGAATAAATAACCATGTGAATACACATATATGGTTTTTATATTTTGTGATTATACAACTCTATATATAGAAATCCATGATTTTAGTACAAAAATTACATAAACCTTATTGAATACTTAAAATATTACTCAAATAGATTCCCAAAGACTATTTTAGTCTAGTTCCTTTGAAATTATGGAAACATAATCACTTGTATATATGTGATCTAAATTATCTCCCACAAGGTTCTTCATGACTAGCACCCTTCATAGACCCATCAAACATAACACATATTTTCGTAAATTTGGGAAGGAAATATATGAAGGGATGAACATGGATTCTCAGTAATGGTAAATAATGGATATACATAAGAATAATCATTTGTATAGGGTTATGAGATTGTGATCGTAACATTAGAAGAGAATAACCTAAAAATCATATGATTATAAACATGAATCATGGCTTAACTTTTATCAGTACATAAGACATGAGTTTGAAGGAAGTAGTGAAAATAAGGAATGAAAGAATATTATAAGAATATGACATGGAATTTTAGCATAAATTAACATGTGATATCATTCCCTACTTTCTATGATTCATTGCTAGAACTTATCAAGAAGTTTCACAGAAACTGAACTTTTGGGATGGACACACCACCATCCTCAGTCGCAATTTGTTCCTTGTAAGGGATAATATTTCCCTATCATCCCATTGTGGATAAGGTTTCCCTATTATCATTCTTTTTTGTGACTCCACCTATTGGGTGGGACACACCAGCATCCCCAATAGCAGTCCATTCCTTATGAGTGATCAGGTTTCAAAATCTTCCAATTGTAGAGACCTGAAGCTTGACGTACATAGATATTACATTACTTTTTCGGAATACATAATACATAACAAAAACAGACACACAAGGACTGTAATAGTTTACTGTCTTTGGAAACTTGGAACATAATCTTCTAATCGTGGTGAAAGATCTTCAACATCTCCCATAAATATCTTCCATTTTTTGTTTCCTTACCTAAAACCTTTCTTTTAATCCTGGGGAAAAATAAAACATAAAAAGGGTGAGCTCAAATTCTCAGTAAGGGCAAGCATGGATAAAATAAAACATACCATATACATTTGAACGTAAAAACATGAACATAGTGTTTAAACATCAAAATCATTAACAATGACATAAAATATGGAAGTACATAAGGCATAGATCATAATGGAACATAAAACATGATAAAATATCATGGGAATAAAACATGTAATTGTGGCATCCATTATGCACATGTAATGATTTCCATAGTAGCCAAGGCATTGCTGCCAAGACCATATTAGTGGACAAAGTCCCATTCTGAATCGAGTTCACTCCTCGTTTCAGTCCTGTAACACTGAACCGGATTAACTTACCATTCCATCCATGTCTATCTCATGAGATATAAAATCTATACCCAATGCATTGGAGAGAGATATAGGTCCCACCCATCTCATACTGAAATCATTCTTTCGTGTTCCACAAAATCATAAATCATACATCATAGCATAACCCATGTAATAAAATGAGATTCTTAAACATCATGCCATCATAACATAATCCATAAACAATTTATACCATTTCATCATAAAAAAATTGAAACAATTTAAATCATAGATACATTTTACTTGAAACATACACATATGAAATAGTGTCATCTTAGATGGAAAATATTTTTGACAAAACACTTGAAATGAATTCTTGAGGAAAATATCCTTTCTTATTTAAAAGCATTTTGTTTTCAAAAAATTCCAGGAAATTTTAAATGATAAGTGTTTTGTTGAAAATAATCATGCAATCTTGTAGAGGAATCTTCTTTAAAATGAGGCGTTATGAAACCGTAAAAATCCGATCACACCGTATAAGTTATAAATAACATTCTCCTCGTACTTTTGTCGAAAAAGTCAAAAAGTACCATATATGGTAACCAAAGGAAATATTCCATTCATACAATGTGGTAAAAGGTCAATAAAGGGTAAAAATGACTTTAAACATTCATGTAAGAATAAATTTTTTTAGAAAACATGGTCATGGATGATAAACGTAACCCCAGTAAATAATTACGTATAAGTAATCTTGCATAAAAATGAGATTGAAAATTTATCCCTTACCTTAGGTCTGATATGCTTCATACATATCCGAACCTACTGTATAATGATTTAAATAATGTCATTGACTTATTAAAGAATCATATTCATTTTTATGATATCATATATGTTTCACTTATGACTTTATATTACCCGTTCTTTTGTAAATTCAATGTTAAAGCAGTGTTTTGGGTAAAATCATTTTATTCATCGTATGTGTTTCGACTTGTCCTTCTTGATATTTTTACTTATATACTGATTTAAATAATTCCATAATTTAAAAAATGATTTATATATAATATATATTCATCATATACATATATATTATAGATCGATAAAAGGGATGAAATACACCGTTCATGGAGACGGTAGGTCGTACGTACGCATGAACGCTGTTTTTGTTTCCCTTTTGAATTGAATGGAATTAAGTAAATGACATACATATATATATATACATATATCCAGTATAATTATTATGTCATATATTTCATTATTATTCATTATATATACTTTATAATCATCCATGAATGGTTAACATGGAGAGTGAATCTCATCACGTCGTGGAGACGGTAGTCCGTACGTATGTACGAGCGATGATATCATTCCCAAGATCGTGGAATTGTATTAATGTGTATGTATAATATTAAAGAATCAATATAAATTTACAATAATCATATATATTCATTATTTTCACCATTATACCCATCCATGTAAGGTGGTGGTGGAAAATAGATTATACCACGGCGTGGAGACGGTATTCCGTATGTACGCACGCGCGGTGATTTCGTTTTCTGTTGGATGGATAGATGGTGAAATATGGTTGTTTAATACCTATAATAACATATTAGTATATTATTGATACTGATGTTATTACCTCATAATGGAACAACTACAAAAAAGAAGAAGTGGAAGAAGAAATAAAGTTGAAAGAATCGGTAATGGACATTAACTCTTCTTTGAAGCGCCTCTTTGAGACCTCCTCTTAGGGCACTAAAATTGGTCTTTGAAGAATACCAGGACCTCTAGGATTTTTCTAGGGAAGTGGAGAAGAGAATTTGACAGGGGTTGGCCGATCTTGAAGGCTCAAAGTGGTGTGATGAAGAGAGGGAGGAGGTGCCCTTTTATAAGGGAGGAGAGGGGCACCTTTGGAATGACTAAAAATATTATTTTATTATAAAGTAAAATTCGGTTTTTAATAGCTCCAAATTGATATATTTCTAAGATAAGGTGGTTATGGGTCTAAATCCTCTCATACAATAGAATTTTGACAAGTTTAGGTCATTATATTAACCTTATCTTTTAGTTTTAACTCATAGTTAATTAGATTGACATTTACCATGTCACTTTGTATTTTTATATTATATAGTTAATAAACTTACCATATACATTCAAGCGACCTCCAAGTGGTCCATTAATTAGACACCTATCATGATATAAGTATCTTGGCTGAACCCTATATTTTTAAGAATATAATAACAATTAATAATATAATATTTGTTTTAAAAACTATTTTATGTCAATTTTGACACTATTTGGTAATTGATTTTTGTGAAGATCATAACAGAATGATTATTTAGAACAAAATAAAATAAATCAATACTAACATGTGATATTAGCATATAAAATTATTGGTATTCATAAAAAGTCTCAAATTACATTTATTTGGGTATTTATAACATCAATTATGTCAATATTTCCTTAATAGGATAATTACTGCATCATCATTGTATGATAAATAAATTAAATTATTTTAAGTCTAAAAATTACAAATAAAATACCATTATGTTGGAAATATTTTTATATTTCTAATTAATATTTATAGTCTAATTTATCTTATGTATAACCCTATATTAAAAATTATTTAGTTATTAGGATTTGATTTTAACTATTTTAACCCTTCTTTAAATAAATTGATAATAAATGTCCTAATCTAATCCAAGTGGGACTAAATGGCCATATTTTATTCCTAAGGTTGTTTTTGATCGAATTACACTTATCCAATTGAATTAGGACATGTGTTACGGTAATAATAATAACACTTTTACCCTTAATTACCCTATTTACTTTTAACCGTGGTAAAAAAAGGAAAAAGTTACTATTCAACAAAAATTATTTTCATCTCATTGAACCACATTTTAATACTTGATATTAACCGTGTCTCTCGGATTTTTGAAATTCCATTCACAGAAGCGGTAAAATTATGTTTTATGAAGAATTCAGTTTTTTTAACTACCACTTAGTGGTTTCACTATTCATCAAAAATTGAAGTTTTTCTGAATAATGCCAAAATTTCACCCTAAGATATAATTGATATTCTGAATTCAAAAATGATGTCTATTTTAAAAAATTCCAAACATATAAGTTGCATTAATTAATTTTAAAATTAATTCCTGTTGTTACAACAAATAGCGTGTTTGTAAGAAACAATATATATCAAAAGATTGACAATTGTTTATGTCCAATTTCAAAGTGAAATTATGTACAATGACCAACATTGTATTAAATGGTAAAAATATATTCTAAATGTACCTTAAAACCACTCAAATTCATAATTTGTCAATATAAATTATTTTCATTAAAAAAGTTGTTTTTAATTAAAATTTAGTAATTTTCACTATTCATCAAAATATAAATGTTATCCGAAAAGTTCCAAAATTTCACCCTATGCTAATTTCTATATTCAAAATCCAAAAATGAAGTCCATTTTAAATGATAAAGTTTATAAAATTTCAAAAAGTGGGTATTACTATTCATAACAGCTAGTTCATAATAATATTATAATAAAATATCGTTTAGTGAAACTCGGTATTGCGTACTACACACGCTATCGAGGATGGTCGCGATTGCGTGTAATGCAAGGCAAGTCAAGGATGCGTGTTTTGAAATCTCCTTTTGGTGTTGCATACAACACAAGACATCAATAAAATTAAAAAAATATATTTTTCATAAAATCTCGGGGTGTTACATTCTACCCCGCTCAAAATGAATTTCGCCCTCGAAATTCGTCGGGATTATAAATGGTTTACTACTCTAAAGTTTCTTTAATAAAAACCCACATCATAAAAAGGAATACCAAAAAATGGTTTTAAAAACTAAAGTATGAAACGTAACGGTTACCCAAATTAACTAATCATTGGGTTTATACATAGGAGAACATAGGTGAAAATATGGATATGGAAGAGAAATCTAACCGTCATGTTCTGATGGAGAGTGGTAGAGAACATGTATATGAAAATGACAAAAATCACAAAGCCATAAATTTTTGATGATCTAGGGTACCATCTAATTTATCGGATATAAGGGCACTAGGAAAACATTTTTGGTTTTCAAGATCATTTCCCTAAAGTTGATGAAATTGGAATTAGAAGAAATACCTTTGTGATTTTGGTACAGTCTCACCATTGGTCGTCCTTTGGACAATTTCCACTTCATACCTTAAAGAAATGAAGTTGAATTTGTCATTCTTTATGTGTTAGTAGATCATGTGATAGAATGATGGGTCATTCCATCTGTCTCAAACAAAAGGTTAGAAAAGTTATCAAAAATTACATAAGTCCATCTATAGTGAGATTAATCATATATGGTTCCTAAAATGGACTTATAATTCATATATCATACTTCTTAATATAATAAAACTAGTTTCTACTAAACAAGGACTTCCTGTAGGCCAGTGGTAGGCGATAAAGGCCAGTCACACTTCGGTTGTGGGTTCGATTCCCACAGCCTTGTCTG
This sequence comes from Viscum album, assembly GCA_963277665.1. Taxonomy (NCBI): domain Eukaryota; kingdom Viridiplantae; phylum Streptophyta; class Magnoliopsida; order Santalales; family Viscaceae; genus Viscum; species Viscum album. The sequence continues at coordinate 327,120,131 of OY728127.1, forward strand.
ACGCGATGGGCTGTCGCCCATCCTGTAGGTTGTCCTTTTTCTAAAACTACATTACTATAACAACCCATCAATAATATCGAAAAAAGTTATTTCCTTATACAATACTAACTTACGTCCAAAATAATACATTCCAATCTTTAGGCTTATCTAAAATACTTCGGTCCAAGTTCATAGTATAATGAAAATGATTACTTGAAATGTCACATAACAATCACGCGAATGCCATCATTTATCCACCATATATCATAAGATATGTCTTGTTGGTCAAATTACAAACATGTTAATACTTTAATCATGTATTCTCTTGAAGAATGAATACCCATTGAACATTAGTGAAAACATGAATACAGTTAAAATTTAACACTTTCCACATACCAAAATCCTAAAAATTATATATACTCAAACCATGATATCACTTAGAGCTTATATCAATCATGATCTCATGAATACAATCAAACATCTCATTATCTTCTTATCCCTTCATTATGTGCATATCATCTACTTTCCAAAATATTTGAATCACTTTTCATGGTTACCGGTACCATAAAATTATTGAAAACCACAATTGACCAATACATAAATATTCCAATATTCCACGATACTATACACAACATTATTTTGGAATCCCATTACATAAACACTTAATCATTCCACCACATTGTTTTCATATTCAACATCATAAATTTTGATCGCATGTGAATTCCCTTTGTCCTTTTCCTTAAGTGGTTGCTCATGTCGATCATCACTAACCCTTGGATTAGGGCATTTGTTATCATAATGCCCCATTTCCTTGCACTTGAAGCATTAAAGTGTTGGTGGTGCGTTCTCTGCAGTCTTTTCATTATTCACATCATTAGCAACCCTTTTTCCATTACATCGAAACTCAGCTGCTCGATGACCTTCTTTTCCACACTTAAAACATTTTCTAGTCCCTTTATGACAATCTCCACCATGCTTCTTTCCACACATTGAGCATAAGGAAACCGTCATCTTCTTTTCACCATTATTCTGAGATTTCTCCTTGAACTCCATATTTTGTTTCTTGTCAAAACCATGAGATGGATATGTAAAACCAAATTCCATTTCTACGTTGATATCACAACGCACAATTTCTTCATAGCTACTGAAGTCTCTTATAGCTAATGCCCTTCGAAGACTTGGTTTTAAGCCACTGAAAAATTGATCAACTTTACTTTCAGGATGGATGATAATGCCAGATTCATACCTTGCAAGCCTTGTAAAATTCGCTTTGTATATACCAATAGATTCACAATCCTTTTGATTTAGTTCAATAAACTCCTTCTCCATCTTTGTACGAAGAATACGAGGGAAGTACTTATTATAAAATAAGTTCTTGAACTCATCCCATTCCATGGACTCAATTTCATCTCTTAGCCTCGTATTCTTGATAATATTCCACCATTTATCAGCTTCACCTTCCAAACGATATACTGCTAAGATGACTTTATCATGTTGAGAACATTGAAGAACTGAAAATATCTTTTCAGTGGTACTGATCCATTGTTCAGAAACAAGTGGATCAGAAGACCCACTGAAAGAAGGTGGACGTTGTCTCATGAAGGACTCAATAGAATATTGTTCCTTTCTCTGGTCATTTGGAAGTCCAGAATGATTCATAGCTTGTGTAAGTATAGCAATAATATTTTTCACTCCATCTCCCATAACATTTTTTTATTCAGGTGGACAATCATTGCATTTTCCATTACATTGATCAACACGGTTCCTTCGGGTTCCAGCCATCGTCTAAAACCCAAAAAGAATAGTGTGAGAGGCAAAAATCATGCTAGGGAAAACAACATAATAAAGGGGGAGTACCTTCAATATCTAACATCTTAGGTTTAATTCTAAGATCGTTAGTGCAATTCTTGGACTATAACCTATACTTATACTTAACCTTAGGGACATCCCTAGACATACCTTAGTAATATCTCTAGGGATCTCACTAAAGTTCTCGCATACTAATTTCCAAAGGTTGACTAAACCTTTCCTTTGATACCAATTGTAGAGACCCAAAGCTTGATTTACATAGATATTACATTACTTTTGCATAATACATAATACGTAACAAAAACAGACACACAAGGACTGTAATAGTTTAGTGTCTTTGGAAACTTAGAACGTAATCTTCTAATCGTGGTGAAGGATCTTCAACATCTCCCATAAAGATCTTCCAATTTTTGTTTCCTTACCTAAAACCTTTCTTTTAATCCTGGGGGAAAATAAAACATAAAAAGGGTGAGGTCAAATGCTGAGTAAGTGTGAGCATGGATAAAATAAAACATAAAATATACATTTGAACTTAAAAACATGAACATAGTGTTTAAACATCAAAATCTTGAGCAACGACATAAATTATGGAAGTACATAAGGAATAGATCATAATGGAACATAAACCATGATAAAATAGCATGGGAATAAAAAATGTAATTGTGGCATCCATTAAGTACATTAATGATTTCCATAGTAGCCAAGGCATTGCAGCAAAGACCATCTTAGTGGACAATGTCCCATTTTGAATCGAGTTCACTCCTCGTTTCAGTCCTGTAACACTAAACCGGATTAAATTACCATTCCAGCCATGTCTATCTCATGAGATATAAAATCTTTACCCAATTAATTTGAGGGAGATATAGGTCCCACCGATCTCATAATGAAATCATTTTTTCGTGTGCCACAAAATCATAAATCATACATCATAGCATAACCCATGTTATAAAATGGGATTCTTAAACATCATGCCATCATAACATAATCCATAAACAATTGATATCATTTCGTCATAAGAAAATTGAAAACATTTAAATCATAGATACACTTTACTTGAAACATACACATATTAAATAATGTCATCTTAGATGCAAAATAGTTTTGACAAAACACTTGAAATGAATTTTTGAGGAAAATATCCTTTCTTCTTTAAAATCATTTTCTTTTCACAAAATTCTGTTCAATTTTAAGAGATAAGGGTTTTGTTGAAAATAATCATGCAATCTTGTAGAGGAAGATTCTTGAAAATGAGGCGTTATGAAACCGTAAAAATCTGTTCACACTGTATAAGTTAAAAATAACATTCTCCTCGTACTTTTGTCGAAAAAGTCAAAAAGTACTTTATATGGTAACCAAAAGAAAGATTCCATTCATACAATGTGGTAAAAAGTCAATAAAGGGTAAAAATGACTTTAAACATTCATGGAAGAATTAATTTTTTTATAAAACATAGTCATGGATGATAAACATAACCCCAGTAAATATTTACGTGTATGCAATCTCAGATAAAAATGAGATTGAAAATTTATCCCTTACCTTAGGTATGATATGCTTCGTACATATCCGAACCTCCTGTATAATGATTTAAATAATTTCATTGACTTATTAAAGAATCATATTCATTGTTATGATATCATATATGTTTCACTTATGACATTATATTACCCGTTTTTTTGTAAATTCCATGTTAAAGCAGTGTTTTGGGTAAAATCATTTTATTCATCGTATGTGTTTCGACTTGTCATTCTTGATATTATTACTTATATCCTGATTTACATAATTCCATAATGTAAAACATGATTTATATATAATATATATTAATCAGATACATATATATTATAGATGGATAAAATGAATGAAATACACCGTTCATGGAGACGGTAGGCCGTACGTACGCATGAATGTTGTTTTCATTTCCCTTTTGAATTGAATGGAATTAAGTAAACGACATACATATACATATATATAAATAAGTCCAATATCATTATTATGTCATATATTTCATTATTATTCATTATATATCATTTATAATCATTCATGAATGGTTAACATGGAGAGTGAATCTCATCGCGTCGTGGAGACGGTAGTCCGTACGTACGCACAAGCGATGATATCATTCCCAAGATCATGGAATTGTATTAAAGTGTATGTATAATATTAAAGAATCAATATTACTTTAAAATAATAATATATATTCATTACTTTCACCATTATACCCATCCATGTAAGGTGGTGGTGGAAAATAGATTATACCACGGCGTGGAGACGGTATTCCGTACGTACGCACGCGCGGTGATTTCATTTTCCGTTGGATGGATAGATGGTGAAATATGGTTGTTTAGTACTTATAATAACATATCAGTATATTATTTATACTGATGTTATTACATCATAATTAAACAACTAAAAAAATGAAGAAGTCTAAGAAGAAATACAGTTGAAAGAATCGGTAATGGACATTACCTCTTCTTTGAAGCGCCTCTTTGAGACCTCCTCTTAGGGCACTACAATTTGTCTTTGAAGAATACCAGGACCTCTAGGATGTTTCTAGGTAAGTGGAGAAGATAATATGGTATTGTTTGGCCGAGCTTGAAGGCTCAAAGTGGTGTGAGGAAGAGAGGGAGGAGGTTCCCTTTTATAAGGGAGGAGAGGGGCACCTTTGGAATAACAAAAAATATTATTTTATTATAAAGTCAAATTCGGTTTTTAATAGATCCAAATTGATATATTTAAAAGCTAAGGTGGGGATGAGTCTCAATACTCTCATCCAATTTAATTTAGACAAGTTTAGGTCATTATATGAACCTTATCTTTTAGTTTTAACTCTTAGTTAATTAGATTGACATTTACCATTTCACTTTGTATTTTTATATTATATAGTTAATAAACTTACCATATACATCCAAGAGACCCCCAATTGGTCCATTAATAATACACCTATCATGATATAAGTATCTTTTCTGAGCCATAGATTTTTAAGAATATAATAACAATTAATAATATAATATTTGTTTTAAAAACTTTTTTATGTCAATTTTGACACTATTTGGTAATGGATTTTTGTGAAAATCATAACAGAATGATTAGTTCGAAAAAAAATAAATTAAATCAATACTAACATGTCATATTAACATATAAAATTATTGGAATTAATAAAAAGTATCAAATTACATTTATTTGGGTATTTATAACATCAATTATGTCAATATTTCATTAATAGGATAATTACTGCATCATCATTGTATCATACATAAATTAAATTATTATAAGTCTAAAAATTACAAATAAAATACCATTATGTTGTAAATATTTTTAGATTTTTAATGAATATTTATAGACGAATTTATCTTATGTATAACCCTATATTAAAAATGATTTAGTTATTATGCTTTGATTTTAACTATTTTAACCCTTCTTTAAATAAATTGATAATAAATGTCCTAATCTAATCCAAGTGGGTCTAAATGGTCATATTTTATTCCTAAGGTTGTTTTTGGTCGAATTAAACTTATCCAATAGAATTAATACATGTGTTACGGTAATAAAAATAACACTTTTATCCTTAATTACCCTATTTACTTTTAACCGTGGTAAAAAAAAGTAAAAAGTTACTATTCACCAAAAATTATTTTCATCTCATTGAACCACATTTTACTACTTGATATTAACCGTGTTTCTTGGATTTTTGAAATTTCATTCACAGAAGCGGTAAAATTACGTTTTATTAGAAATTCAGTTTTTTTAACTACCACTTAGTGGTTTTACTATTCATCAAAAATTGAAGTTTTTCTGAATAATGCCAAAACGTTCACCCTAAGCTATAATAGATATTCCGAATTCAAAAATTATGTCTATTTTACTAAATTCCAAAAATATAAGTTTCATTAATTAATTTTATAATTAATTCACACTGTTACAACAAATAGCGTGTTTGTAAGAAACAATATATATCTAAAGATTGACAATTGTTTATGTCCAATTTCAAAGTGAAATTATGTACAATGACCAAAATTGTGTTAAATGGTAAAAATATATTCTAAATATACCTTAAAACCATTAAAATTCATAATTTATCAATATAAATTATTTTTATTAGAACAATTGTTTTTAATTAAAATTTAGTAATTTTCACTATTCATCAAAATATAAATGTTATCCGAAAAGTTCCAAAATTTCAACCTAAGATAATTTTGATATTCCAAATCCAAAAACGAAGTCCATTTTAAAAGATAGAATTTATAAAATTTCAAAAAGTGGGTATTACTATTCATAACGGCTAGTTTATAATAATATTATAATAATATATCGTTTAGTGAAACTCAGTATTGCATACTACACACGCTATCGGGGAAGGTCGCGATTGCGTGTAATGCAAGGCAAGTTAAGGATGCGTGTTGTGCAATCTTCTTTTAGTGTAGAATACAACACAAGACATCAATAAAATTAACAAGAATATTTTTCATAAAATCTCGGGGTGTTACATCTATAGTTTATTAAGCCCGTGTACATGATCCATATCATTATCTGATGAGATATAAATCTTTACACAATGAAATGGAGCGATATATAGGTCCCAATAGTATCATAATAAAATCATTCTTACATGTGTAACATGATAATAAAATATTCATTATATCATGCCCCATAAAAAGAGATGGTTCTTATAAACAACCTCTCCTAATACCGTGAGATTAAATGGGTAACCGTTATATTTCATCTCAACATAAATAATGGAAAAGAGACATGTTTCATTATCATTTCATCAAATAATAATCCATTAAAAGAAGTGGGTTTCAAAAGAATATATCCAATGGAAGAGAAATAGGTGTCATGAGAATAATTCCATAAAAAGATAAAAAAATTCATGAATGTATATGAATGGATTCGTTATATTATTTAATATTAGGTAATGTGTAACATCAATAAATTTCATCTTATATGGAATATATCATAGAAATATATTTTGAAAACATTTATTGAGGAAAATATATTTTTTTAATTGAAATATATTTTTAAAGTATAATTGTTCTTGAATTTTTTTAATGAAACTAAATATGAAAAACCATAAAGAAATATTTTAAATCATTATGGAAACCTATTTCATTGATAATATATAAAGAGGGTTTGAAAACCTTATGAAAAAAAATTCCTAGAAAACATAAATATGAAACTTGCAATATTTTTGAAAAAAAATTCCATTAAAAATAATTTGAAAAAATTTAAAGGACTATTGAAAACAAAAAAAAATTAAAATCCATTTTCCTTGAAAATTATCTTAAAATATCATATTCAAAAACATTTATCGAAACGTGGTTCTTTTTTTTCTTGACATGCATCTCAAAGAAGGAAAATTAAGACAGAACTACCTTTTCGATTTGGTAAATCATGAAAAATAAATACCATGAAAGAGAAATCATAAAATATATAATTAAATAAACATAAAATTAAATATAATAATAATTTAATATATTAAAATGTAGTATAATAACCACCCAAAAGAAATGAGAGGTGAATAAGGTGTAAATCTCATAGGAAAAAATGAAAATTTAAATCCACATACCTTATGTCGGTAATCTCATCATACTCCTTCAAAAATCATGTATAAAATATATAATTTTATTGTAAATAACAATATTATTATATAAAGTATCAGATATTCTTTGATAATCACTTTATATTACCCACTTGTTAACAATTCTATGATAAGTTATTATTTCAGGTAATATCCAGTTTGTTCTTTGGATGTGTCTTAATTTTCTATATCATTATTCCTTATACATATATAATGATTTCCAGGATGTATTAGAAAATATAAATTTAAATTATATTCATTATATTTTTAGTATCATAATCCATAGGATATAGTGGTATAAAATTGAATACACCATTCATGGAGATGGTAGGCCATATGTATGAATGAATTTCATTTCTGTTTTATTATCATGTTATAAGAAATAATGAAAATTAAATATTTGTATATATATATAAATATAATTATTCCAGACGTATTATTATAACATATATATCATATAAGTTAAATAATTTCATCCTGAATACATTACATGTAGTGTGTGAATTAATCACATCGCTTGGAGGGGGCAGTAGTCCACATTTTCCTCAAATTAAATTATGGTATTTAAAAAGTATGTAAATTATAGGGGTTTGTGTTTTAAGAGGGTAGAGAAGATAAATAAATAATAAATGAAATATATTACATAAATAAATAGCATCTCCATCATAATTTCCTCCATGAAATGTGATAAAGGAAAAATGAACAATCATTATTTTGTGAGGTGGCATTTCACCGTACAAGTTATGAGTATGTTCATTACCAATTTGATGGTAGTGTGAAAAATTGTAGTTAAAAACCATAGAATAAAAAAAATATAATCATATTTATGATATTTGTGTGGTTTTATAATAATGTAACTAGTTTATTTTATGGCGTTGGGAAAGAAAATAAAAGATAGGATCTTGAGTGAGTGTGTTACCTCTTTTTCTGGTTAATCCTTTTGGGTTGCAAAAAATGGATTCATTGGAAGGCTTTATGACAAAAGGAAATACTCAAGGAGAAATGTAGGTATGTTTATAAGTTTATAGGGAAGATATTTTCACAAACTAATTTGTTTGATAAGTGTGAATAATGGGTAGAGGTGGTGGCCTTTTATACGGAAGGTAGGGGACACACTAGGCAATTTTTTTAAAAAAGTTATAGGTACCAATGTTTTTACCTAAAAAAGTAATTCCAAAAACTGAATAATGTAAGGAATATGTCCAAATTTTTTATAGAATACAGGTGTTTGAAAATTTGTTAGGTCATTTGATCCCTTAAATTTAAGGTTTATTCCAATGTTAGTCTTAGTTTTACCTTAGTAACTATAAATAATTTTAACTGCATTCAAAAATATTTTTGGTCAAAAACTAAGAAAAAATTATTAATAATTATAAATAATAATGAATAAAATAATTGAATAATTTTTTTAAATTCATGACACATATGTTTTATATATTAATTTATAATAAATCCCACATATGGGAAGAAAATGCATGTTTTTAATGTTTAAACATCCAAAATATTGCTATGTTTTTAAACCCAATATCTATGTGAAATAGATTATAATGACCTGAATTGGTATAATTGATAACAATATTATTGTAATAAAATATTAAATCAATTTAAAATATAATTTTAAATGATAAATTAATTTTTTTTAAAATATGTTTTGAATTAAAATTCAATATTTTTCACTATTTTTCAAAAAAATGATGTTTCTCAGAGAAATCTAAATAATTCAACCAAAGAAAATTTCAACATTATAAATTTTAAAATGAAGTTTATGGTATGAAATTGCATTTATAAGAGTCTAAAATCTATTTTATTTATTTCATCTAAGGACTAGAAAAGCAGTTCATTTGAGAAAATACTTTCTTTGAACAAATTAAGACTCTACCAAAGCTCATATTTTTCAGTATCAATATGTTCTATTTCTATATAAATATTATAATAAGTATTTGAAAATTAGTTATGAAAATTCATTTCACTATGTTTAAAAAATATGTTATAACTATCTCATTTAAATAATTATTGTTATTAAATGAATTTTTGTAGTATTGCAATGTTGCAAGTTACATTTTCTATGTCAGTGTTGCATGTAGTGCAACATAAGTACGCTCCATGTGAAATGAATTTTATAATTTTTAAAATTTAATACATAAAAGGAAAATAATTCATTTCAATAAAAAATATGTCCATAAAATCTAGTGGTTTTACATTATACCCCCCCTTTAAGATGAATTTCACCCTCAAAATTTGTCATTCTAGTACAAAAATCGAGGATACATCCCCATAATCCTCTCATCAAGTTCCCATGTTGATTACTCTAATGTGTGATTTCTCCAAAAAACAATGACCATGTGTGTGGTACGGTTTCATATAACCTTCACTATATGATCAAAAATTTCAATAGGTTTTTTGTTATATGAAAGATCCCGCTCCAACTATATTAAATCGGAGTTCAATACATATGAAGCAGATGGTATATATTTGTACTGAGATATAAATGGAACACATCAATGACTTAATAGAAGTTTTATGTATGTTCCAAGAGATAGGATACCATCTTGATATGGTCAAAAAAATAATAGGGACATATATACCTTGGGCTTAGATTCCCTTACTCCCTGAATATCATAACCTTCTTCTAAGGTGATATTTATAGAAAAACCATTTCTCCAACTTCAAATTCATGATCAGGATGATGGTTATCATCATAAATTGTCTACTAACATTGAACTTCAATGACACATGGCTTAATTGATCTAAAATTATCCTCCATTTAATTACTGATCTTAGGTACCAATAGTACCCTTCCCCCAATATCATCCTAGCATGTTGGAGCTCTATATTTTATCCCATAGAAGGCTTCATAATGTTTCATCTGAATACATGAGTGAAATAAATTTTGTAATTAAAACTCAACTAGAGGATTGTGTTTTTCCTAAACACCTTTTAAATCCATAAAAATGATCTCAACATATCTTATAGTGTTTGAATTTTTTATTGAGACTGTCCATCTATGTGAGGATGTTAAATAGCACTGAAACTTTATTCCTTATCATGTGCTTTCTGATGACTTTTCCCAAACATAGAGGTAAACCTAGTTCCATGATATGATATAATTTGATGTGGTACTCTTTGTATCCTTACAAATTCCTTCATATATATATTGGGAATATGATCTAGAGATAATCCTTCTCTGATAGAATTGAAGTGTGATAAATTTTTAATGAAATCAATTACCAACCATATTGTATTAAACCCTTTAGAGGTTTTGGGGAGTCCATTGAAAAAATACATAGTGATATTTCCTATTTACATTTTTGTATGGGTAAGGGATGCAACATCCCTTTAGAATTTTGTCTTTCAGCTTTAACTGGATAGAATACCAAGCACCGAGAAAAAAAATCAACAATATCTCTCTTCATTCCATCAAACGATAAGTATTCATTAATATAACTATAAATATTCATACATACATGATGACTAGAGAATGAAGAACTCTATGATTCCTCTAGTATATCCTTCTTTAAATATGATACAGAAGGAACATATACACAGTTCCTAAAAATTATCATTCCATCCCAATAATGGTTAATCCCAAGGACATTTCCAACTTTCTTTTTCATATCCACATCTTACGTTTCCACCAACATAATCTTAAATTGGATAGAGGGTGGAACATTCATTTCAGAAAGATAATATTTTCCCCTTCAAGATTTCAATCACATTAATTTGAAAATATTGAAATATTGGAAATTTTGTGATCCTCATCATAGATAATCTAGCACGATCCTTTCGAATCAAAACATTGACCACATTGTTCATATTCCCATGATGGTAATATATTGAGTAGTAATAATATTTTTCAACACATCATATCTTCTCTGGTGATGTTTCAACTCCTTTTGTGTGAATATATATTCTTGAATTTTCTGATTGATATATATATCATAGTACTCTCCCAAAAGGTAATTCATTAATATATTTAATGAAAAAATTACAACTACTAACTCCAAGTCAAGATTTGGGTATTTTTTATCATGAATAATCAATTACTATGATGCATAATTGATAACCATGTTATTATATGTAATAACACATACCAATACCTTATTTGATGGATCACTAAATATTAAAAACCCTTCTCCACTACAAGTTAATGTAATAATATTTGTGATTATGATCCTTATCTTAATTTCCCCTGATATTTCCCTCACATTCATCTATCTAGAAGAACATGACACCCTTCCATGTTAACTTGTTTATTTTATTAGATAGTCATGAAAAATTATACACAAACCATTGATAATATCAAGTTAAACCATGAAAACTATGGATATTATTCATCATGGATGGTCTAGGACAACATTTAATAACCTCTTTCTTTGATAGATCTACTGTTATTCCATCTATTGAGATAATGTAACCCCAAAATAGAACCTTTTTCAGCCAAAACTCAAACATTGTAAATTTATCATATAGTTTATCCTTACTTAATGTCTTTAGTACAATTAATAATTGATCTTTATGGCCTTCCTTTCCCTTTTAATTGATCAGATATATCATCTATATAGACTACCAATAACATATTAAGGTAATCTCTAAATAATCCATTCATCAAATCCATGACTATATCCAGGAAATTAGTTTGACCAAAAATAATTACAATATATTCATAGTTTCCTTACCTTATAGGTAATTCCATCATGTGTATATCCTCCTACATGACCATAAATAGATGTTATTCAGAATGACGTTCAATCTTGGAAAGTATTGAGCTCCACACAATTTACAAAACATGTCATCAATACGAGGAAGTGGATACATGTTCTTGATTGTGATTTGATCAAATCCAAATAATCAATGAAGAGTCTCATTGATCCAAATGACTTTTTTTTAAAAAAAATAGGTGTACCACAATGTGACAGACATGATTTAATGAATCCCTTACCATGGTTTTCTTGGTGTTTCATCTTGAATTCCTAAAACTCATTTAGTTCCATTCGACAGGGAGTCATTAAAATAGGTGTGGAACTAGGTATGAGTAATATTGATAAATCAATTTCATGTTTTGGTGGTAAGCTAGGAAACTCCTATGTAATGACATATACAAATTCACAAACAATGGGAATATCATCAATATCAATTTTATACCCATCAATTTGAGTTAAAAAACATTTTGAATGGGAATTAGGACCCATACATTGGATGTAACCTCCACCGGAAGTTCATATTTATCATCTCATTGATGGAAGACCATAGGAGGTATTTATGTGTCAAAAAAACATACCATCTTGGTCAATAGATGAGGAATTTATGCAGATAATTCCAATATGCGCCTAAGATGACATCAAATTCAACTAAATGAAGAATTTCATGACTTAAAGGAAGCATATTCCAAAAAAATAAACCAGATAGTACTCATAGACATGATATGAAATCACCATTAAATTAATGGGTTGTGAAACGAATTCCACATATAATCATTTCAGTGGAATATTAATACCCTTATAAAATTCTTTAGATACTAAAGGGTGAGTAGAATCAGAATCAAGTTAGACAATATGAGTTCTAGAGTATATGGTATGTGTACCTTTCACCATGTCGTTATCTCACCCCACTTGAGAAATAGTGATAACATAATATGTCCCCTTTTCCATTGGGTTAATAGGTTTCTAGTGTTGCTAATCATCATTAGCAATTTGGTTTTGGTAGTCGTTAACAAAATTCCCATTCTCCTTACACATGAAGCACTGTAGTGTGGGAGGTACAATATAAATAAATAAATATATATATATATATATTCCTCTAACTACATAATTAGATACCTTATTCCTGTTAGTGTGGAAATAAATTTCCCTATGGCATTACCATCCACACTAATAACATTTATTAGGAACCATATGACAATTCCCTCCATTCTTCCTTCCACACATAGATAGTAATAGAGGGATCATCTTCTTCTCATCATGGTTTTTAGATTTTACTTTAAACTCCATCATCCTTTTCTTATTAAAACCTTGATATTGATATGTAACCCTAACCATTATTTCAATGATTATTGAACAATGAACAATACCTTAATAGTTCATGATGTATCTTATGGACAACACCCTTATGAGACTTCTATTTAAGCAACTAAATAACCTATCAAATTTCCATTCAGATTGAATGATAATCCCAGAAGCCTACGTCACGAGTCTTGTGAAATTATTCCTATAGGTGAAAATAGCCTCGTCATACTTCTTATTCAACTCAAGAAACTCCATTTCCTTCTTTGTATAAATAAAATGATGGAAGTACTTTTTGAAAAACATGTTCTTTAACTCTTCCCAATACATGGATTTATTTTCTTCTTAATTCATTGTATTTTTTATTTGATTACACCACTGATATAATTCATATTCTAACTGATAAATATTTAGAATGAATTTCTCATGATCTAAACACTAGATATTAAAAAATATTAGATCAGTTGTACTGATCCAGTGTTTAACAACAAGTGGATCAGAAGACCTGCTGAAGGAAGTTGGACATTGCCTCTGGATGGACTCAACAGAATTTTGTTCCCTCTATTTATCTTTTGGAAGTTCATCATTATTCATATATTGGAAAATATGTTTGAAAATAGAAAATATCTTTTACATTATAGCTCCCATATTGTTCATATATTTTGGATAAGAATCGTTGAATTGTCTATTACAATCATCATTAATGTGGTTGCATCCAGTTTCATTAATTGACTATCGCAAAATGCATCGAGTAGGAAACATTTATCATAATGAGGAACCACTTGATCATGAAAACTCACTAATATGAGGTCTATATTATGATACCATCTTTAATCAATCACACCTTATTATTATATTATTTTATTTATGTCCAATTTCTATATAAATCCATCATGATGGTTCATGAAGAGTTAATGAATTCCCAATGTATATCCCCCATGAATGTCATACCAGGTGTGCAGAATGGTATGTTGTCCTGTTCCAGATTACTCTGATTTAGGCTCATAACATCTTTTTGTAGTTGTTACTCCTTGATATATCTATCCAAGACCCACATCCACTTTTAGAATCTTGACAGTGAAATATTTCTAGGAAACCAGATACATTATCCATTACCAAAATTCAATAAATTTCCAATAATGTTCATTATCTATAGACATATCATTAGACATGGCCTTAGGGTTCTCACTAACTTTCTCTCGTCCTATCTTCTAAATGATAACTAAAACTACTCTCTAATACCAACTATCATGAACATTGATTTTCATACATTAAAGTTAGACAACTTTTTTAGAATACATAAAACATTACAGAAACATATGCCCAATGACCGTACTACCACAGTGCATTCAGAAACAATGAAACATAAAAACTAGTGCATAATTGAGTTAAATTATCTCACACTAGGTCTTTCGGTACAAGAAACCTTCTTAGACACATAAAAAATAATATATATCTTCAAAAAATGGGGTATTAACCATAAAAAGGAGTGAGATTAGATGCTCAGTAAGGGTGAGAACATGATCATAACATTAAAGGATAATACCCTTCATATAATAAGACAAGAAACAGAAATCATAGAATAAATCCTGGTTGTTCAGAAGATATTTATCATAAGGAAATGAAGAACATAAGCCATGAAAGAATATCGTTGGAATAATACTTGGAATTGTGGCATAAATAAATTTTTCATGTCATTCCCTATATGGACTTATGTATTTCTAGAAAATATCAAGGAACTTCATTAGAACATAAAATATTGGGAGAGACACACCACCATCCCTAGTCATATTTAATTCCACATAAGGAATTAGGTTTCCCTATCATTTAATATGGAATTAGGTTTTCCCATCTTCTATCTTCATGGTGACTACACCTACTGGGTGAGATACACTAAAATCCCCAGTTACCGTCCATTCCTAGTGAGGGATCAGGTTCCCCATTTAACCATTGTGAATCTATCATATCACCTTGATTTACATCATTTTATCATGTTATATAAATAATTACACAATGAATTATAGTTACATATTGGTCTCACCCATCTCATATTAAAATCATTCATTCATGTGCCACAAGATAAAAAGATTCTTTATATCGTGACCCATAAAAAGATATGGGTCTCACAAAAATCCTCTCAAAATCCAATTAAATTAATTGGGTAATAATTTTTTTCATCTCATCATAACAAATGGAAAATATATAGTCTTAATAATAATTTCATTAAATAATAACCCTAGAAAAGAATCAACTTTCAAAAGCATATAACGAATGGTATATAAATGGGTTTCATAAGAATCATTCCATCAAAACAATAACTATTCTAGAAAGAATTTTAATGGAACCACTGGATCATTTCCTATATGGTAATGAGTTAAAACAACTAATGTAATCTTATATGGAAAATAAATTGGAAAGATATTTTGAAGAAATTTCTGGATAAAAATATTTTTTCTTATTTAAAAGGGATTTTTAAAACATAAATCCTTTTGAAAATAATTTCATGAAAATATAAATTAAAACTTATACATAAATATTTTAAAACCTTTTGGAAATATTTTTATTTTAAAACATATAATGATAGTTTTCAAATGTTTTTAAAACCATTTTCCATGAAAACATATAAACGATGCTAGAAAACGTTCAGAAAAACCATTTTTATAAATACAATTTGATGAATTTTAGAGGTATATGTAAAACCATATAACATTATTAAAATCCATTTTACATAAATATTATCTTAAATTACCATATTTTAAAACATTTTTGTATACATGGTTCTTGAAGTTCGTGGCATTGTCTCAAGGAGGGAAAATTAAGACAAAACTATTATTTTGATTTGGTAACTATGGAAACATAAACCCATGAGAGAGAAAACATCAATTGGATATCTAAATAAAAATGAAATTAAATATAAAAATCATATAATATATTCATGAGAGGTATAATCACCACAAAAAAGAGATGAGTTGTGAATATGGTGTAAATCTCACAAAAATAAAAGTGAGACTAGAAATTTCCGGACCTCGGGTCTTGACTCTCATCGTACTCATTCAAACATCTAGAATAAAAAATATAAGATTATAATGTATAACCATATTAAAATATATAATACAATATAAGGTTTTATTATTACATTATATTATCATCTTTTTTAAAAATTCTATTTTAAGGTCTCATATCAAGTAATATCCACTTTGATTTACTCATGTGTATAAATTTGTAATATATTTGGTAATTACAGTTATATCATTATTTACAGGATGTAAATTAGGATATGAATATCAATTTAATTCTATATATGTGTAGTATAATAAATAATATAATATATAAGTATAAAATGTAATACACCATTCATGGATATGTTAGGACATACGTATGCATGAACATCATTTCCGTTTTATTTCTATATTGAAAGAAGGAATGAAAATGAAATATATGTATGTATGTATGTCTATCAATATTATAATATAATTATTATATCTTATATATCATATAAGTTCACCAGACCTATCCTTAATACATTCTATGTAGTGTGTGAACGAATAGCATCTCTTTGATGGGCGGTAGTCCACCCTTCCTCAAATGAAATTATCATATTTACATCAAATGGAAAGTATAAAGATTTGTGTTATAAAATGATGAAATAAGATTAATGAAATTATAAATTTAAAATATAATATATAACAAATATAAATACATTTTCCTTCATAATGTTCACCATGAGATGTGGTAAAGGAATAATGAACAATCATCATTTTGTGGGGTGCTAGTTCATCGTACATGTAAATAGTATGTTCATTACCCCATGGATGGAAGTTTGTGTAAGTTTTGGTCTAACCCATAGTCTAAAAACCACTAATTATTTTTAAGAAACGTTTTTTCCTATTAAAATGTAATAAGGGGGGTTAAGGGGTGGAGAGATAAAAGAAAATAAAGAATCTTGAGAGAGGGTATAATCTCTTAATTAGAAAAATCCATTTGGTTTGTGTCAAAGAGCTTGCTTGGAAGGATTTTTGTCAAAAGGGAGATATTAAGGTGGAATTTAGTGATGTTTATAATTTTATTGGATAAATCTTGTCTAATCCTAAGTGTTTTTAGATATTTGAAAAATGGGTATTGGTTGTGGAATTTTATAGGGATGAAATGTGACACATTTGGGATTTTTGAAAAGAAGTTCAATGTCCCTACGTTTTTTCCTAAATAATGTCACATAAAAATAGACAATATCAATAATTTAAGGCTTATGGACGGAATATGTCCATAAAATGGGTGTTGGATGACTAGTTTGGCTATTTAGGCCCTTAACATTATGGTTTTATGAATTGTCAAGCATAATTTTTCCCTAAAAATTGTGATTAATTTTAATGGAATTCACTAAATGTTTTGTTAAAAAACATAGATGAACGTTTAATAAATTATAGATAATTATGAATAAAAATATGTAAACCATTTTAGAAAATTATAAACAATGAAGTGGTAGAAATTAATTTAACATTATTCTCATAGATGGGACAACAATGCTTGTTTTTAAAGATAAAATATCCAATGGTTTGCTATGTTTTAGCCCAATTTTAAAGTGAAATTGATTCTAATAAATACATTGGATGAATTTATAAAATAATTATCTAATTAAAATTTTCAAACAATTTAAAATAATATTTCTCCTTAAAAAAATTTGTTGAAAAAGATGTTTTCATTTAAAATTCAACGATTTTCACTATTCATCTAAAAAATGATGTTTACCAAGAAAATATCAAAAAATAACCATAATCTAATTTTGACATCATATATTCAAAAAAATTAATTTTTTCTAATTAAATTTATAAATGTGTTTAAAATTAATTTTATTGTATTTGATCAGAGGACATGAAATGTAGTTCTTTTGTGAAAATAGTATCATTAAACATATAATGATTTTGTCATAAATTATATTTTTCATTATAAATATGTTCAATTTTAATAATAATATTACATTTTTTAAAATTAGTCATTAATATATATATTAATAAGTTTAATGACTTGGTTATGACTATCTCATTTAAATAATTATAATAATAAAATGATGTTTCGTACAAAGTCAGTGTTGCGTGTAATGTATACCAAGTCAGTGTTCTGGGTACCCCAAGAAAACTCAATTCCATGTGAAATTAATGTATGACATAGTGAAATGTAAGAAATTAATGAAAAATAATTCATTTGAGAAAAAGGTCTATAAAACAGAGGGTGTTTCAATATATAGGGATACTACTACAAACATAGACCAGAGGCAAAACATAGGTGTTCGTAAACAATATCGTAAGTCCTAGGAGTATCAAATTATTCCTTGTACAACATTATATGAATATGGGTTTTCATTCCCGAAATCATTGTAATTGTATCACCAAGCCCTTATATAATAGGAAGGGTCGTCATTCCCTTTCAATTTATAAATAGGGTCTTCATGTCTGTATATTTTCAATATGGTCACCATGCACATATCTTGTAAATGGGGTCACCATGACCATATATAATAGTTATAAGGGTATACATGCCCTTAAACCACAGTAGAAAAAGGAAATCCATTCACATACAGAATAATAAAAAGGGATATAGGACCACACAACATTTAATTAAGTGGTCACCATGACCTTGCTATAACAAAAGGGTCTCCAGGCCTGATTGTACATATTATAAATAGTCATGGGATTTAATTACGGTTAACAGTTAATTGAAATATCATTATAAATCATTAATAATATGTGAATAATAATGGTTCTATTTAATGAGGTTATGCTGCCTTGCAAAAAAAACTAATCGATTCATCTTCAATGTATAAGTGTGTTATCCATGATACACAACTAAATTCATCCATGATAAAAGATGATATCACCATATGAGATTTAATAAAAAACAAACCAATGTTTTTTTGTTTATAACACCACGAATTCCAATATTTCCTACAAAGGGAACACCCATAGGGGTGCATACATTGAGTATTATGAACTAAAATATGTCTTGGGATCTATTAATGTCATCAAGTTCTCGAACATGCCATCCAATTTATGATATATTCAATTTAGGGGTAACACACGATGGTATAGCAATGTGAAACATAACCCAAAATATAAATAATCTGAACCTAGAGGGATAAATACTATAGCACATTCCATATAATTAAAAATAAGTAATGTTCAATTATTGTCCAGTGGTTTGTTCCTGATTAGATGAAAATAAAAAATGAGAAAAATATCTTGAAAGGGGGAATATGAGACTGAAATTAGATAACTCCATTAATTGAATGATATATGTTTAAATGTGAATGATGAATGAATACCATTCCAACATAGATCCAATCTGATGAACTAAGATCAAATTAGAGTCTAGATTGGAATGTTATCCAGAACATATATTAATGGAGGATTGTGCTCAAACGGGAAGGGAAATTTGGTTTCTTTTTTCCTGATTGTAAAAATAAGGAGTATGTTTAATCATATAAACTATTAAGGTAAAATGTTAAATTTCTAAACCTCATGGTTTCTACTCACAGTTGGCCAAACTATGGTCCGGCGTTGTGAAAATAACTACCTCAAACCAATGTCACAATGCCCAGAGTCACAGTTAAAAAAACAAGTTCTTACCATATGTTTAACCTCTTCTAAAATCTGTAGAGATTCAAGTGGTGCTTGAGGTAATGGGTTTATAGTTATGGAAACCCATTCACCCAGGTCTACCCTCGTAAATTTTCTACATGGTTAGGACAAACCATACATGATGGGTATCATGGTTTCTAGTTACCATGTAGTCTAAGGATTTATTAAAAAAAATAGGGATTCTGGATCCAAATAATTAATGAACACTAATGTTTCCTCTATATTGTCAAATATAAATCCATATTAGGTGAAAAAAAATAATTACACTGAAAATAAATGGATTTTTACCTCATATAGAAATTGGGTTCCCATTGTGTTCCCCCTTAAAGGACCACCTACCAATATTTTCTTTCTAAGGGTGGTAAAAATTTTTCTATGAAAAACTCTGGCCACAGAGCACGTACGCCAGCCTTATACTCCTAATTATCATCATATACACATTATTAATACAAATTAACCCATAATAATGTGATAGTTTTTCCTTGAACATCCTTCATTCTCTAGTCAATTATATGTTTAGAATACTCCTCAAAATAAGCTTCTCCATCCCATTGAACCTCATCAATATCAAAAGATTGAGACATGTGTGCATGATAGCAGTAAACATGTAAGACATTGAATACTTCGTGCATGTCAAAATACCATTAAGGTAGTAGAATCTGATAATATAAATTATAGAATCTGTCCAAGATTAAAAAAGTATGAACAAATAATAAAAACAACTTCCATTTCCTTCGATCCCCTCTATGACCAATTCATTGTGATACCCATAAGACCACATGATCCTCATTGTCAAACACTAGTGGTTGTCAATGACAATGGGAATAAAATTTATATCTTGACTAAGTTGTTTAATTCCTCTTCCTAATAAGTTTTACCTACATTGAAGTCTCCAAAATGAGACAAAGACCAATTAGCACTACCTCTCCTACATCTAACCAGCATTGGGGAGAACAACATGACCTACAATATTTGAACTAATTATAAGGCAGATTTATCATTTTTTAAATGATATTGCAGTTGAATAACTCTATAAGATGGATTTTTCTATCCAATGAACCACTGAAATCAAGGATACCTTTTCCAAGCATGTCCAATTAAACTTTTATGGTCTGTTCTGGTTGGTCATCATTTAGAGGGTGAAAAGATGTGTTCAGAAGAAACTATGTACCCCTAGTTATCTATAACCCCTGCTGGAACCTTAATGTCAAATGAGAATCCCTATATTTAATGGTAGTATGAGGGAGCATATGTATCCATATAATTAAACAAACATAATGTATTCCCATATAATCAACTAATAAAATCAAATAGATATAAATGAAGTGGTCTAATTTTGTTAGTCGATCCACGACTACCCAAATGTCGTGGATTCCTTGCGAAAATCTCACTAAGATGACTTAAAAATCCATCACTAAATCTTCCAATTTCCATTTTGGGATCCATAATGTATATAAAAATAAAAAAAGTCCACTGTTGGTCTACCTTCACTTACTAAAAGGTGGACAACCTATTGATAAAACATGTTATTTGGCATTTCATCCATGGCTAACAATACTATTCATGAATATAATGATTCATCTTGGATATACATAGCTACACAATGAAAAAATAATAACGTTACTCTCACATAATCTTCTATATCATATCAAGGGGATATCAGATATTCCCATGTATATGATAGATTTCATCATCTTCAAATGAATAATCTGAAGGTGGGCCTTGACTAGAAATACTATATCGTAGGACCAAGCATTCAGGTTCTGAAAACTACATCATGATCACATTCTCCAAAAGTGAAGAGGAAACCAATAATGATTAAATTATAGACTATCAAAGAAAGTCCTACACCTATATGTGCATCTGAAAAAAAACCTTTAAGCTTAATCTCACTACTGGAATTCAGAACCAATTAAGTCATAGTCAACCTATTTATAGAATCAGAAATTATATTTCCCTTATAGATCATATAAAAAAGCCAAATGTTAAGGAATCACGGTCTTTGATACATGTACTCTACTGAAGGTTAATGTCACCTGGCTTGAATAAATTCTTGATTCTTTTTTGGTCCTTAAACGCCAAACAAATCTCCCCAAGTTGGTAATTCTTTTAAAAATGCATAGAATGAACAAAAACTACCAACCTAAAATTGTGTGATGGGAAATTATTCACATGAGACCTCATGAACCAAAGAAATAAGAATAAAATCTATCCTACTAGATTATATTTCTTCCTAATTTGATAATGGCTTCCTCAAAATTGAATATATAGCTTCTTCCCAGCTTTGGATCAATCAAAGACAGTACTAAATTTTGTATCCTTTTAGCTCTTGAATGGTGGTATTGTAGTTTTCAGAATAAATAAACTTGAAACCCTTCTAATTCAATATCATAAGAGGTTATTCTAGTTACGATAATACCTATATGAAAAACATATAATAATAATAAAGTCCCACGAAACTCTATATATCAATAAATATATAGGCCTGTTCCTAGGTAGATACCACACTCTCATTCACGTGGTTATATGAAACTCATAACTCATAGATAATACAACCATATAAGTGTTCATTTACAATTAAAAAGTGAGAATTATTGAGATTATCATAATTGTGTTTCTCTCTCACTGTATTTATAATGATCTCAATATGGGTGTCATTATCACTTCGAGTATTAGTATACACCAATATTTTACCTATGAAGGATACTAAAATACAATAAAAATAGGGATAGAAAACCTTGTTCATAAAATCCATGAAAGATGAAGGTTCAATTGTGAGACCAAACGACATAACAAGCATGAAATATAAACTATACTCACTATGGGAAGTCATTTGTTGAATATCTTAAATCCCGACGTGCACATGATTATTACATGATTTCTGGTCGATCATTGAGAATACCCTTGGCCCTCAGAGATGGAAAATGATAAAATCTATACAAGATATGAGAAATACTTTTTTCATTATAAGATGGTTTAATTATTAGTAATCCATGAAAGTCCTAAGGGTTTGGTCCACTTTCTTGGTAAAAATGATCAGTGAACCCTATGGAGAAATATTGGGCCATATAAAACCTTTTGACATAAAACCCTCTAGCTTCCTCTTGAGTTTTTTAACATAATAGTGTCCATATTATAAGGAGGAATGAATATCAGTTCAACTATGAGAACTTGGTCAATAGAAAACTCTACCACTCTCCCAAGAGTTACCAAATAAAATTATTCAGAGAAAAAATCCCTAAAATAATCCACTGCTGGAGGGAACTCAGTATAATGAAATCCCTAATCCTTCAACTAAAAGGTAGAAATATGTATGACCATTTTTTCTATCCCAAGATGCCTTTTTCCACCTCTACCCACCAAGAGATCCCACTCACCCCTGTGTATATAAGTACCACCCTTTTCTGATGTAAATGACACATTCTGTTTATGACATTCCACATAGGCATGATAAGGTACCCAACAGTATATACTATGAATAATAATAAATCCCTTCATATTGAGGATAATGTGGTCCCATGAGAAACTATGGAATCATACCTAAGGGAGAATTATTTACATTGGTATGCACCCTCTGATCCCAAACCCAACGGGTTGTAATGTTTCATAATGCACCAGGAATAGACAACATAATTCCCACATCTATCCATTATAAATAGAGATATATAGTAATTTGAATCACCTATGTAAAATAAGGATGATACCATTGTATGGTCTACTTGAGTATTACCTTGAATAGTATATATCCCAACAGAGTAATCCTTTGATATAGGTTTCCCTGAATAAATATGGTTTAATCTCTGGCCCTGAACTGTGTCCTATGTACCTCATGTGGGTCCACTATACAAGTTCTATATATCTGATGCCTAGATACCATGGATGTGGCTCCTCGTATTCTTATATAGAAATTTGTTCTCCAATTACTGGCCTTAAGGGTGCTACTTATCCTAATCCCAAAAGTGGAGCTAATATGAATCCTCTAACATATAGAATAGTATAGGATGGTCTTGAAAAAATACGAATGATTCTGAAATCTACCACATTCTTATAACTCGATGGGGTCTCTTAGAAATTGGGTCTCATAATTACCAGGAATCCCACACTAGAGAAAACCCACATTACAATCTGTTGGTGTCACATTTCCGCCTCTGCTCAGGCATGTTGTCTCAATGCATCGCTACCGAAAAAGAGTTTATACACTAATATTTCATTTTTCTAAACCACCCTGGATCACATTGATTTTCCCCCATTAGATTACATTGATTTAAAATATCCTATTTCAACACATTAGACATGATAGTAATCTAGAAAACAATTCGGTGAGAACGTATAGGATTCCTATGACTATCCTCAAAATGTATCACATTCAGTGGCTCATCATCAGTATAGATGCGTTAAAAGCATTATAGCACTATAAAATTAGATGAGTAATCCATAAATATCATAGAACCATGCTACAGGTTCATGAATCTCGTTGAATGATTATCCTTTAGTGGTTTAATTAATAAATAATCATAATGGATCCCCTGGAAATATCTATATGTCCCTTACTCATACTGACCTTCCTGGTACAAAATATCCCATCAATGTTTGGTGGATCCAAGAAGAATATAAGTATAGATTTTCACTCTCCTATCAAGATGTGTCGGAATATTATATAATATTGATAATACTATCTCTATCCATAAATATGCAGCCTAGGGGTCACCAACCCCCAAAAAAAAGATGGACACTATTTCAAAAAGTATCACATAAAATCAATCATATAAATAGAAAGCCATGGAACTCCCAATATAATCATCATTAGAAAAACAATCACCAAGGAACCAAACACCATATCCCTCATCATGGATAATATACATCTCCACATATTTCACTACTGGGGGCATCACGAGTCGCTCAGGGACCACCACCTCCAAAGTATGGTAGTCACAACCACTGTTGCACAATACATGCTGATTTTATGGTGGCATACTTCTTCAAATTACATAATCATGTGTATGATTAGTAATATCAAGGTACATATCCACTATAAAGGAATATGATTTGTTTATTCACTCTTATGTATAATTATTATCTCTATTCCTACTCATATGGCCCGGTCAGGGGGATATGAACAATTTCATAGAAACCTATACATGATACCTACTACCCACTACTATGTCCAGGTCTGGTTCAATCTCTTTTTTTACTATGTGGTTCTAGGTATATTAAGTCACAATTGGAATTTATAGTTGAAACCCCATTTAAATTTCAATTGGATTCTATATATCATGGTGGAATTTCATTTGGGATTTCAATTTTATTCAATTCCACTTTCATTTAAATAAAATATTTCTCTAAAACTATGAATAACATGCATCACCACAAGAAATTTATATGGTCCCATAGTCCTTAAAAACTAAAGCGTGACATCTATTTAATCTTAACCAATAACATATCATGTCACTTTATAAAATTTTATAAAAATTCATAGACATATAAATAATAACCAAAACATTGTTCAAGCAATGATTAGAGAAAATAAATATGAAATCGTATAATTCATGACATATTGATCCTGTGAGGTTCCTAAAATGATGCATGATCAATTTATCATTTACATATTGAACCAAGGGAAAAATATAAACCTAAATGAAATCAACAAATATAAAAAATCATGTTCTTCCCGTAATAGTGGAATCAAATCAACTATAATATACTGAATACATAACAAAATTACATATTCTAGGTAATTTGGACTTTCCATATATGTGGGTTACCAACTCCAAGGAACAACTCACTAAAAAACATGACGAATTCCTAATCTCATTTATTATATTCCCAAATTATAAGATAGAAAAAAGAAAAGATTCTTTGATACCATGATGTGATGTCCCAAACTAGGTTCCACTGAACGACTCCTTGAGTAGGCGGGCCACATGGATGAATGAAATCTTCTCCTTATGCTTGATTTAGCGAACTAATAGTGATGGTCTAAGGTGGAACAGTGGGGATTGTATACCCTCATGATCAGAGTATCATAGTGGTGAAATAGATTGATAAATAAAAGAAGCATAATAAGAGAATGAAAGTGGAAGGTAAAAATATAAATGAAATAAATAACCAATATCAATAACAATCAGTGTCATATAAAAATGATTATATTTCATATTTCTGACAAAGAACCATAGAAAATCATAATACACAATACATAAATAAGGAATTGAATAAATTATGCAAAATACTATCTTTAATAGCCTCACGAGACTCAAACCATCCATTTCCTCACCACTCCAATTCTATATTCAAATCAAGTGTCAAACACTAGGATCGTTCCCCTATAACTCCATATATTCACAAAATCATACCATGTACCATCGGTAGTTGAGATAGGGTGTGAGATGAACTTAGTAGCCCACCACCAACAATGTCTATAAATATATGGTCAGTCCATATAATATATCAGTGTCTAGACAATAATGGTACTTAGTAAATGAAAATGTAATGGTGTCTTCTATAGTTCTAGCAGACACTAGGATGACAGTACATACTCCATCCTATGTTAGAAAATCACTTAACAAAAAACCATGTGTATAAACATTTATAGACTTATTAAATAGTGAAATAGATAGAAATATATATGGCTAAAACTACATGCCTGGACATGAGGGGAAACTCATTCATCTATAATATGTCATATATCTCATGAGTTTCAGGAGAGACCATGCCTAATGTCATATGAATAAGGGATTCCATTCTAAGTTTATTTGTTATAGGGATTCCATAGAAATATTTAATAGGAAGGGTCAAAATTTCTGTATATGATAGTAGGGGTCATCAATTCCATTTTGAATATCAAGAGGGTATCCATGCCTATATCATGTCAATAGGGTCACCATTCCTTTTTTTGGTAAATAAGGATTCCATGTCTATATCACGTAAATAGGGACAAATTTCCCATGTAACATTGTTTTATGGGTCACCATTCCCTTGTATCATAGTTTTAAGCGTCTCCATGTGCATGTATCACAATAACATAATTGGCGCCAAGCCCCTACATAAAAATTAAAAGGGATAAATGCCCATAAAATATTTACAATATTGATTTCCTTGCCCAAATTATAATTAAGGGTCTCCAATCTTTATTATAACATTTATAAACCACAATGGGATCTAATCAAGACAAAATTTAAATTCTTAAGTCGTTTACATTTATTAATAACAGGGGTGTAACCATGGTTGTATTTAATTTGGTGACATGGTCATACCACATAACTCCATCTAATTAGTATTTAATCAATGAGTTTGTTTGTTGTGTTTCGCGACTAAATCCATCTATTATCAATTTTGATATCACAATTTAGATGTTAAACCAATGAAATGAATAATTTTTTTAGTTATAAGATCATGGAAGAAAATTTGGTATCAAAAGGGAACTACCATTGGTGGGAAAAAATTATGGTTGATGACCTCACATTATTCTTAGGTTCTAATAAGGACATTAGGCTCCTAAAATTGATTAAACGTTATGATATATTCAGTTTAGCTATAATGTATACTGAAACTAGCTTGCAGAACATAAACCATAATATAAAGAATATCATCCTTGATGGATAAATTGTAGAGAGCCTACCTTATTCATATAGAGGAGCACTTGTATAGTATTGGTCATTTTCATGTTCTATGTTGAAATTTAGATGAAAAAATAAACGAGCTACCTAAAAATAGGGAATATGAGTTTACACCTATATATCATCATCAAGGGAATGAAAAATTAAAATGGTTCAAGTTGAATGAATATATTACTAGAATGAATCCAATGATATGAATGGATATTGAATCAGAGAACAAATCATAATATTATCCAATAAATATACATGATAAATGGTTTATCTCATTAGAGAGGATAAATTATATTTTTATTCACTAGAATGAGAAGATAAGAAGGTGGTTTAAAAATATAACTCATCAAGTGAAAATGGAAGATATTTCAAAATTTACGGGGTCACACAATTTGGAAACATAGTTTCCCGAAGAATGTGAAAATTTTTCACACCTCACTACCTCAAAACTGACATTTCATGGTCTTAGTGAACGAATAGATAAACCATGCACCGACCCTTCATCTAGAGTCAAATAAATTCATTAGTGATTCTTTATTTGTAGTGTGTCCCTAGATGCACTGTTATGACGAATATTTCACCCATATGTCCTCTAAAATTCCCAACATGGTAAGAGAAACAATATAGGCTAGGCCACATGAGTAATATTAACCATTTATCCTAGTGATTCCTTCTAAATATTGGGGCTACAGGATTCAAAAAGGACCTATAAACTCTCATTTTGACCATAGTATAACTAGGCATCCATGTGAGGAAAAAACAAGAATTATACCTAATGATAAATGATCTATATCTGATATAAAAATCAGGCTATTAGAATTAAATAATACGATGAATCATGTTCAACTAAAGGAATGTGTGAGGTAAGGGACATCAACTCAATTTCCTTTCAATGTGCCATATTGTAAGGTAATGACTAAATTTCTTTTATGTTGTGTATACAATTTCACTTTTATGTTTAATATCAGAAATCCTTAAAACTTCATGGAATTTCTTATTATATGAACATTATTTTATCAAATGATATTTGAATTTATAATTAATATGTGGTAAATAATTTCATAATAATATTTCTTTTCATTGTGTTATATTAATTATTCATTTTTTTTGATGTTATATAATTTTTTGTGTAATGAATTTTGATCACATTATTTCATATATCCAAATTTTTTATATGGATTTGCAATTGGTATGCCTGATTTATTTACTTCTTAATTTTCACCTCAACATTATGATAATATTGAGGGTTGAATTCAGGACGACATTTTAATAAGGATTTATAATACATGAATATCCATTGAAGTAAATTATTTGAAAATTGTCAAATAAAATCCCTTTAAATTATTATCCTTCTTTCATTAATGAAATTTTAAACTAATAATACTTTTTCCACTATTGGGAACATAATATTTTTTAGAAAACATTTTTATGAAGATCCAACTATATGTAGAACGTTGGTTCAAAACAATTGTTCATCAAAAAAAATGTTATCAATTTTTTTTTCAATTATTATCCATTATACAAATTTTTTTACAATGAATGTTTCTTCCATTAATGATTTTTTTTTCAATTTTTTTGAATGTAATATTTTTATTTCACAAACAATAATCCATTGGATTTTAGCAATACTATAAAAAAACCACTTTTAATGTATTAAAAATTTACAAAACATACTACCATATTGACCAATCTATTTTTAAATCCTCATTTATAAGATTAAATGGTTATTTTGTGTGAAATTTACTTTCAATTTTTTTATTTTTTAGTTCAAAAATTGATTATCAATGTGAAAAGTTTGTTTTCGTCAATATTTTTTCTTTTCATTTTTATTTTATTTCATTTAATTAACGACATCAACCATTTAATTTTATTTATTCACTATGATTTTTTTCATACAATATATATTAACTATCTTCAGGTTTTATGATTAGTTTGACCTAGGAAAATATTTACATTCTCTTTATTGATTGATTTTTTCAATCATTAATCATGACTATAAATATTCACTTTCATGTCAACATGTAACACTATATTTCCCCTAAATATCCATTGAATTCATCATGGGTATATTTATTTGTTAAATCATATATCATTTTTACATATTTCATTTTAAATTCAATGTAATATTATTGATGGGTGAAATTATTGTTAATTGTTATTCCATACTCCATATAGAAATTTTTTCATAAGGAATATTGTTCCTAGATTTATGAAGATATTCAATAAATGTGGAATGTGTTGGACATGTAGAAATTGATGGGGCCTAGTTATTGATATTACCTCAATGTATTAGTTTTTCAAGATATGAACAAGTTAGTTATCCTATGATAAGTGAGTTTTTTGTTTGTAGTAACCCATTATTTTTAATCTGTTTCATGAATGGTCATGACAGTTCAGGTATCATGATTTGTGAGATCATGAAATCCAATAATTAAAAAATTTCATCCTTAGGAATTAATTTATTATTATCTGTGATATTTTCATAATGATAGTATATCTCGATTCATTTTATTATAATTTTATTGATTAAATGGAATGTGTATTTAGCTATTTAGCGGTCCATATTTATTATGCTCTATCTAATGATGATTAAACATTTATTAATTAAATTGAATTTTTTATGAATTTACCCTATAATATTGAATAATACTTATCCAATTATGATATTGAATAGATTGAATAAATGGTATGTGTGATTTGTTATTTAATTATCCATATTAATTATCCTTTATTTAATCATGATTGAATCCAGTATATGTTACTCTTAATAAGCTGTTAATCTCACCCTTATTTTGTTTCCATTAATGGGATATGAAGAATAAATTTTTGAATGGGTTCTAGGGATTAAAATAATTTTATTTATTTTGCATTAAGAATTTTTTTTCAATGTATAATTGGTGTTATGTTTGAATCTTGATAATCAAGACTACCAATCTACTCATTCATTTGTGATGAAATTGCATATATTCATTTCTAATGTAATTATGTAGAGACAAGACTAGAGTTATTTTAGTTTAGTTCGCTAGAATATGATCAATTTATAAATAATGGAATAAATTATATATGATCAATAAATTTTAAAAATTATTTATAAGATGAAAAAGTGACAAAATTATAATAAATAAAAAAATTTAATTATATCTAATATCATAATCATAAACATGTTTTCTTTGGGAATGTGTACAAATAATAAAATTTGTTCAAATCTTGCATATTTCATGGTAATAAAATTAGAATCTGACCAATTATATAACTATGGTGTGTGAAACAAGCTATATGACAAAGCATATTGACATACACCATGTCATAATCGAGGAAAACATGAATTATACCTTTCCATTTTTATTACACATAGGTAAATCTATGGAAGGTCAACACCCAAATTCATTCAATGTGGAAAATTTTATTATTCATAGAAAAATTAAATCATGGGAATAAGTGTGGATAGCCAAAAAAGTGGAGCACTATGGAATCCTCCTAAATAGTAGTGGAACACTCTATGGCCAAGGAAAGAAGATTCAAATAAATATGTCGATGACTATCCTAGGTCCCCATACAAGCCAGATAATCTTAAATATTATTACCATCACTCTAAGAATGTAATTTTGTTCCATGGAAAATATAGGACTTTTTACTACGAATAAGATAGATAATGGACCCTAGAGTGATGTATCTCTCGTGGAGAGTGTTTTGGATGGCCAAGGAGTTAGTTTTGATTTCAAAAAGGGGTGATATTGTGGGAATGAAAAACCTCCATCTCATTTAGAAAATATTTTTAGTCGACCTAAAGAGATTTACATTTCCCATATAAATCACTAAAAGAATGTAGCATCGAGACATTACAATCATGGAAAACTCCTCCTTCTCTCATAATGCCATGGATGTAAGAACCATCATATTTGATCTTGTACCCATTTTTATTTGGATTCTACCATCTTCTAAAAGGTGTCTTTTAGTATGTTAATGAAACAAATACCCTTCCACCCATGACTATCCTCAAATATCTAGAATCGTTCCAATGGTTCAGGAGGGGTCCTTGCTCCATAGTCAAGCACGAGGACTAAACATGGAAGGAAAATCACCAGCTCAAAAATTCTTCCACCATAATAAATATTTATGGAAATCCAAATACACGAGTATCCTATTGAAACATCTGATTTTATCTGCTATCATTAAATACTGCTATCATTCACCTCCCTTGAAAACCATAATTTGAATAATTTTCCACTATTACCTTCAGAAAATTCGATATATATAAGTCTCCCAAGGTCATGCCATAAAGATGTGGCCCAATATCTACCAAATAATATATATTCCTTATTTAATTATTAGAATCAGAATAAAAGAATCATTTGGGGGCATCCTAGATCCCTTTACATTATATTTAATTCCCAGTAGGAATATCTCAACAATAGTTGTGCGATATGAGGAGGAAATACATAATCGTGATTTCATTTCACCAAAGGACCTTATCTATTCCATACTCAGTGTACACCTAGTGGCCCTTATATTACACTTTAATAGGGAACTCCCCTGATGAGGATATATTTAAAACTAGATTATTTTATTCCTTGAAGACCTATATACTGTTGATAATCTCATGATATTTCAAGTAGAGCATAGCCTGAGTGTAATTTGGGTGGGCGCTATCTTGAGATAAATTAATATCTGGTGTTGGGAAGGTAGGAAAACCCAGGGGAACACTGACAGAGTTATGATTACTTTATATTAAATCACCAAAATCAATAAACCGTCATGACCATTGAAGAATCATTTGTAAGTGTCCTTGCATAATTTTTCATAGTTTGGAGATAGGAACAATCATGTTTCCTAAATACTCTCCAAAGTTTACTTCTATTAAATGATCTCATAGAGAACGACCTTCCATTAACTTCCATCCAATTTATATTGATGAATCTACATAGTTTCTTCCATACTTTTAATGGAAATACATTCAGATTCCACCATCTTGGCCATTTGGGCCCAGTATTCCTAATGGAATTTCCCTTCTATATGAGAGACCCAAATAAAATATTCCATTATTTTATCAAATTTTTAGGCCACTAACATTTTAATTTTAATAATAGATAGTAAGTGCATCAGAATGGAGGTAAGAATGGAGTTAACCAATGTGATATAACACCAAAAAGAAAAAAAAATGTCTTTTCTATTAAACTATCCGAGCTATATCCTAGATACCCGGATCACAATGTGCTGAATGAAATAACCCCCTACAGATATTGGAGTCCCATGATAATCAATATGAATGGATTCTCTGTTGATACCATTAATTTACATAATAATTTTAGCATGAAGCTTGCCACAAGATTTCATAAAATAAATGCATATCGACCCATAATTAATGTATTTACCACTCCACTTGAAATATTCAATCAAAACATTAATCATTTCTTGAATATATATATATCTATATATATATATATATATATCCAAATACCATTTATAAGAAGCAGGATTCCATAAGAAATT
The DNA here is from genome assembly GCA_963277665.1 of Viscum album. Taxonomy (NCBI): domain Eukaryota; kingdom Viridiplantae; phylum Streptophyta; class Magnoliopsida; order Santalales; family Viscaceae; genus Viscum; species Viscum album. The sequence continues at coordinate 327,153,216 of OY728127.1, forward strand.
AGGAGGTGAAACAAACAATTAAAATGACTTCTGGAATTATAATGGAGTGGATGTCTATCTTTTTTACAGTGGGAAATGGATCTTCTAAAATAATTTTGTGGAAAATAAAGAGTATTGGGGAGCTGGTTTTACCCTACCTCAGGCACTACACAGATTTAAAAAAACACATCTCTTAACAATGTTGTTTAATGAGAGATATTAAGAACCAAAAAACCTAAAAATAGATCTGAAAACCATTGAGAAAACCCATGCATGCCATCACCTTAAAAATAAAGCCCCATTTGAGCTGATTATAAGCCTTGTACATGTAATTTTTTTTGAAATATTAGAGTCTAGTGACATACTGTTAATGTCACCAATCATCTATTGGGAGAGGGTTATGGATGTTTGGATTGGTCTCCCTTTAACAAAACCATGTATTTTTTCCAAAATCCACTCTAGTTGATGGATAAACAACCTCCAATTAAGAACACTTCCAAGAAACATATACAGAAATATGGACATTATACTTGTTTTATAATTCTTAATTAAAGTGTGTTCATTCATCTTTGTAATAAGGAAAATACATTTAACACATTCCAGCCATGGTAGATTTCCCCTATGGAATAATTCATGGATGTTTCTCAGAAGTTGAATTTTTAATAGGTCTCATGAGGAAACATAAAAGGATTCATGAAAACCATCCCTTCCGGGATCACATTCCATGTTAAGGTATATCACCACATCCCACAAATCCTCCTCCATTTTAACTCTTATAAGACCCTCATTAAAATATTCCATCACGACTAATGGAATAGTCTCGCACAGAGTAGATTATTCTCTTGGATAACCCTCTTCAATAGTTGGATTGATAGCGGCTAGTAGAGATGTGAAATGATCCTCCACCATATACCCAGTAATCACTAGATTGTTTGCAAAAGAATCATCCACCTGGAAGAAATTAGGAATCAAAACACTCTTTTTTTCATTTATATAAGCATGTATGAAGGTTGTTTTTATATCCCCATCCTTCAACCAGGTATTCTTAGAGTTTTTTCGAGCTAACCATTATTATTACACAAGAAAATTTGATAGAATAATATTTTTATCCACAATATATGGAAAACATCCCATAGTTCATCTATCTTCCATGCTAATATATTCATATTCTATATCATTTTATAAATTTTCCAAATCATGTTGCCTCAAAGGATGATCTTTAGACCACACTTGAAGAAATTATTTCAGTATTCTAGAGTTTTTTTCTAAAACCCATGATTGGAGCTCTCAAGCATCGGTTTGTTATAGTTTCTTTTAAACAAGGAGGGATAAATCATAACCATATTACATATTTTGGAGGATAGGATGTTTTTATCATGGTTTATAGATCTCGACTGGAAAAATAGATGTGGAGAGTGGTCAGACAACACACACACCAATTGAGTCACACTCACATTAGGAAAAGAAGAGATTTCATGTAGGATAACCAAGAAATGATCAAGATGACAACACATCAATAGTGACCCACACTTTTCATACATTAAATAAACCTAACTTTTTAGAATACCTAAAACATTAAAAAAACAAACACCCAAAGTCCATACAAGTCTAGTGCATTTCGAAACCTAGAAACATAAACACTATTACATAAGTGAGCTACATTGTCTCCCACTAGGTTCTTCAAGACTAGAAATCTTCTAAGAAAAATAAAACATTATAAATATCATCATAACCTAGGGAAGGAAACATAAAAATAGGTGAGATCAGATATTTAGTAATCATAAATTGGGGAAAAATGTTAGAAAATACATAAACAAAGGAGTATGTGAACATTAACATAACATTATAAGATCATACCCGACATATCATAAGGTTAGAAACATGAATCATGGAATAATTATTATTATTTCTGAAGACATGAATCATAAGGAAATGAATAACATAATCCAATAAATCATATCGTTGGAACAAGACAAGTAACTATGTCATACATAAACATGTGACATCATTCCCTATAATCCATGATGCATCGTTAAAACATATCAAGAAACTTCATAGATTATACAATTATATGGAGGGACGCACCCCAATCCCCAGTCATAGTTATTTCAATATAGGGGATTTGGTTTCCCCAGATTCCAATATTGGATAGGGTTTCACCATCTTCTATCTTCATGGTGACTACACCTACTGGGTGGGACACACAACTATCCATAGTTGCATTCCATTCCTTGAGAGGGATCAGGTTTCCCCAAATTCTCATAGTGGATAAATACTACCTACTTGATTAACATCATCATATCATGAGATTAAAATCATTATCCCAATGCATTTGAGGGATATATAGGTCACACCCATCTCATAATAAAATTATTCTTACATGTGCAACAAAGATAATAAAACACTCATCATATCACAACCCATAAAAATATATGGATTTATATAAACATCATATAAAATTCTAATGATATGAAATGGGTGTCATACACATGTAATTATATAATAACATGAAAAAAATATAGGTTTCATAATCAATTCATCAAGGCCTAAACCATTAAAAGAAACTCTTTTCAGAAGCTTGCAACCCGTGAAAGAGGAATGGGTTTCATAAACATCGTAAAAAATAAAATATTCATAGAATGTATATGAATGGAACCATTTAATAATTTCCCAAATGGGAATGAGTGAAATCAATGTATTTTATCTTGGATGGAAAATTACTTTGAAAGATAATTTGAGAACATAACATGAAACAAATATCCATGATTATTTGAAAAATATAACGTTAAAACGTATATATATTTAAAAATCATTATAATGAAAATAAAATTGAAATTGTATAAATAAATATTTGAAAACATTTTTGAAACCAATTTCATTGAAAATATATAATGAGAACTTGAAAACGTTTTGAAAATCATTTTCCTTGAAAACATATAAAATAAGTTGAAATTTTTTTTGAAAACCATTTCATTGAAAATAATTTGATATATTTTATACAAATATTTAAAACAAAACAAAATTAAATTACTTTTTTAAAAATAATTAATAAATATCATATTTGAAAAAATTCTTTAAAAAATATTTCTTGTAGTTAATGGCATGTGTCTCAAAGAAAGAATGTTGAAACAAAACTGCTTTTATGATTTGTTAACTCTTGAAACAAAACCCCCATGATAGAGTAATCATCAAATGGATATTTAAATACATATAAAATTAAATATCAAAATCATATCATATACTCATGGGTATTATAATCACCACACAAAAGAGATGAGTGGTGAATATGATGAATGTATCATGGAACTTAAAGTGAGACTAGAAATCCCCTTACCTTGTGTATTGAGTGTCATCATACTCATTCAAAGCTCCCATATAATAAATATAAGTTTATTATACATAAAAATATTGTTATATATAATAACATATAAGGTTTTATTGTGAATTTATATTAACGTTTTGACAACAATTCTTTATTATGGTTTCACTCTGGTTGATATTCATTTTTTTTAATGTGTTTTCATTTTTTATATCATTGGTCCTTATAATTTTATAATTATTTTTAGAATATAAAACCTGATATAAATATCAAATATTTTCAGTATATGGGTAGTATAATAATACATATAATATAGATGTATAAAACATAATACACCATTCATAGAGGTGTAGGATGTATGCATGCATGATTGTCATTTCTGTTTCATTGTCGAATTAAACGAAAGAATGAAAATGATATATATGTAAATATTGATATATATTTATTAAATTAGAATTATTATGTCATATATATAATATTATTTCAATAAAACCATCTTTAATACATTCCATGAATTGTGTAAATGAATCACTTTGATTTGAGGGGGTACCAGTCCAAACTTCTTCAATATAAATTATCGTATTTACACCCAAAGGAAAGTATTATTTCTTGTGTTTTAAAAGGATTAAATAATATCAAATAACGAATAAATATAATATATAACATTTATAAATATAGTTTCCCCCATAATGTACACCATGAGAGTCAATAATATAGAAATTAACAATCATCGTTTCGTGAGGTTGTAGTTCGCCAAACAGATAAATTGAGTGTCTGTTACCCATTAGATAGAAGTGTGTGTATGTGTTGGTTAAAAAATATCATAAAAAAACTCATTATATTTATGATACTGATTTTTTTATAAAAATTTTATCATTGGAGTTGAGGGGGTGGCGAATGAAAATAATAGAAAGGAGCTTGGGGAGTGTGTTACCTCTTCATTAGGTAAATCTTCTTTCCGTAAACCAATGTGCTTAAATGGAAGGATTTATTACCAAATGGAGGCTTAAAGGAATAATATAGGGATTTTGAGATGTTTCTTGGGCTAATATTTTCCGAAACTAAGTAGTCTGAGAGGTGTGGAGAAGAGGGAGATGTTGTGGCATTTTATAGGGAATGGAAAGGAAACAATTGGCCTTTTTAAAAACAAGTTAGGTGTTCTACAATTTTACATTACAAAAGTTATAAAAACCAAACATATCTGAAATATTTTATGGTTTATTTCCGAAATATGTCAATATAATGGGTTTTGGACAAGTGGTTAGGTCATTTGGGCCCGTAAATTTTTGGTTTTCCCCATTGTTAAGCTTAATTTTACATCAATACTTCTAATTAATTTTAACTGAATTCACTAATTTGTTTTGTCAAATACCGTGTTAAACATTTTAGAAATAATAAAAAATAAAGAATAAAAATATGGAATCCATTTTTTTAAATTAAAAATAAAAAATTGGTTGAAATTAATTTAAAACAAATCCTTTATATGGGACAACAATGTGGGGTTTTAATGATAAAATGTCAAAAATGTTGCGGTGTTTTTATACCCAATTTCAATGGGATATTTATTATAATGACCTAAATTGGATTAAATGAAAAAAATATTATCTTATTAAACTTTTAAATAAATTTATAATATAAATTATCCATAAAAATAAATTTTATGAAAAATTAGTTTGAATTAAAATTCAGTATTTTTCATTATTCATCAAAAAATGAAGTTTGTTAGAAAAATCTACAAAATTACCCCAATATAATATTTAATTTATAAATTCAAAAATTATGTTAATTTCATCAAATTAAATTTTCAAATGTCTTTAATATCCGTTTATTATTGTTCACTAAAGGACATGAAATGATGTTCATTTGAGGAAATAATATCCTTAAACATATAAATTCTTTACCAAAAAACATTTTATTAATTACCAATATGTTCCATTTATATTAAAATATTATAAAAAATATGCAAAATAATGTTATTACTATTCATATTACTATGTTTAACAGGCAGATTATAACGATCCCATTTAAATAATTTTATCAATAAACTGATGCTTCATAGAAACTCAGGGTTCTGTGTCATGTATGCCAAGTTAGTGTTGTGTGGTGCATTAAATGTAGGTTCCATGTTGAAAGGAATTTTGGAATTCATTCAATATAATACATCAATGGAAAATAATGCATTTAAAAAATTTCCATAAAAACCTATGGTGTTACTTTCAACACATTTAAATTGAAGTTATCCCTCGAAATTCATTATTCCGGCATAAACAAAATGATGATAATTCTTCTCCTTAATATCCTAATGTAACCACATATATTACTCTAACATATTATTTCTCCACAAAACATTGATTAAGTGAGTAGTTTTATTTCGTAGATCTTTCCCTACATGATCCAAAATTTCAACAGGTTGTTCTTCGTGGGAAATATACCACCCCAGCCGTATGATCTCTAAGTTAAATACATGTAAATGGTAAGGTATGTACTTTCTCATGAGTGGTATATGGATCCCATCCTGGAATTGAGAGATATTTGGAGGAAGTTCCAAGCAATAGGATACAATCCTTATAAGATCAAGAATCTCAAAGGGACTGATAAACCATGGCATTAGTTTCAATTTCATTATGAACCTCATAAAGTTATTATGGGGAGATATTCATAGAAATTTTCTTTCACCAACTTCATATTATAGACCAGGTCTATAGTTATCTGTATCACTATTCTACTGATTTTTAGTTTCCTTGATATGCTACTAAATGGTTGTACCCTTCCTTTCCATTTCTTCAAATTTCTCATGTCCAAATATCATTATTTCTCTAATTTCTTCCAATAATGTTGGATCTAAGAATTTAATCCCATATATTAATTCATAACATTCCATATGAATGATTGAGTGAAAGAAATTGTTGTAAGAAAAATCATCTAATGTAAGGTGTCGATCCCAACCACCATTGAAATTTATAGAACATTATATCAACTAATCCTGAAGGGTTTTTGTTATTATTTCAGACTGTACATATTTCTGTGGATCATAAGAAGTGATGAAACTAAATTTCCATTCAAGTGCCTATTGAATACCTCATAATAACATAGTGCTAAACCATGATTCCTGATATGATACAATTGAATATCGTACTCCATTCAACCATACCACTTCCTTAATGTAAATATTGGAAATAAGATCTAGATAGAAGTCTTCCTTGATAGTGATGAAGTTCACTTACATTGTTTGGCGATCAACAACACCCCATATAACATTAAACCCTTCAGAGATTTTGGGGAGTCTAATGAAAAAATTTATAGTGATGTTCTACTATTTTCATTCTTGTATGGGTAATGGATGATACATACCTATAGACTATTTTTCCAGCCTTATATTTTTGTCATACCAAGCACTGAGATACAAACACTATGATATATCTCTTTATTTAATCCCACCAGAAGTATTCTTTCAAATTCGTATACATCTTCATACATACAGAATTAATAGAGAATGATGAACTATGTGCCTCCTCAAATTTCTCTATCCTCAAATATGGTATGGAAGGAACACATACACAGTTACAAATCCATATCATTCCATCCTGATCAAAGTTATACTCAGGAAATTTTCTATCTTTCTTTTGTAGTTGGACAACATCTTTCTACGACTCTTTAATCACCACGAGGATAGATGGTTGAACATTCATTTAAGAAAGACAATATTTTCTACCATCCTTCTGTAATTCTAGTTCTATTAATTTCAAATATAGAAATTTTGGGACTTTTTTGATCCTCATCATGGATAATCTAGATTAATTATTTCGGCTAAAAGCATCATCCACATTATTTTCTTTCCCATGGTGGTAATGTAAGGAGAATAAATAATCATTTATCAACTCTATCCATATTCCCCGGTGCATGTTCAACTCAATTTGTGTGAATATATATTTCTTAATTTTATGATCTGTATATATATCATTCTCTTCTACATAAATATAAATTCTTCACATGATTAATGAAAATTTTATTACTGTCACTATTGGAAATCCATCCTTTCCAAACGGTTCTGAACCGTTGGGAAAGGCTGCAGAACCGTTGGTATATGTTATACCAACGGTTCTGCCAACTGTGGGGAAGTAAGCCGTTGGGAAAGGATTTTCCCAACGGTTTATAAGGAACCATTGGGATAGGTTAGAAAAAATCAACCTACCCCAACGGTTGTGCCAAACCGTTGGGAAAATCCTTTCCCAAAAGTTTGGCCCGTTGGGAATCCCATCACTATTTGCTTTCCCAACGGTTCTACCAACTATTGGTAAAAACACCAATTCCAAAAGCTATCCCAACAGTTTGAACCATTGGGATAGCCTATTTTTACCAACGGTTTAATGAATCGTTGGTAAAAACAGCTCAATATGGGCTATTCCAACGGTTTGAAACCGTTGGCATAGGCTTTGCTGTGAAAATTGCACAGCAGCCTGCAATTTGCATAGCAGGTCTGTTTTGGGCTCATTTTGGCACAGCAGGTCTGTTTTGGGCTCATTTTCAATTCAATTTTCAATCCAATTATTGTAACCGTAACACATATACAATGCATACATATAGAGAAAAAACCAACACATTTAAATAATGCAAACCAACCAACCAACACATATAATCCATCCTGGAAATATACTCATCCATAATTAAATTAGAATTCATAACATAATTATAAACATACATAATTCATTTAGAATTCAATTTAAAATTTAGATGACAATCATATGTGGAATCTGGAATTCAATTCATAATTTGATTGGTTTTTTGTACACCATATATTTTTACTCGAAATCATATACATTTTAAACAAAATACATACACCTGGAATGATACCGGTCACACCGTGCCTCGGATTGAGGCGAGGTTAACACGTACACGTCACAAATGACTCATTTATCGTTGTCCTAAAGTATCAACATATTATGAAATCGTTTGGTCAGTTTTCCGTATGTCAGTTGTTGTTTTCACTTAAAATGAAGTGTTTTTTAAATAAAAGAGAGACACTTTGACTGGTGCTGCCACACCACGCCTCAGATTGACGCGGGGTTGACTCGTACACATCACACATGACCCATGCATTGTTGTGCTAAAAGATAAACATAATCAGAATGCGTTTGGTTGGTTTTCCGTATGTATTTAAAATGTAGTCCATTTTAAAAAAAAATAGATACACTTAGAGTGGTCTCGGCCAAACCGCGACTCGGATTGAGGCACGGTTGACTCGTACATGCAACATATGACCCATGGATCGTTGTCCTCAAATTTCCACAGATTCCGAATGCGTTTGGTCAGTTTTTCGTATGTCAGTTGTTTATTTCACTTATAATCTTGTCCCTTTTAAACAATAGAGATGCAGTTAGAGTGGGACCGGCCACATCACATTTCGGATTTAGACGGGGTTGACTCCTACACGTCTCAAATGACCCATGAATCTTTTTCCTAAAGTATCAACACAATCCGAATGCGTTTGGCCGTTTTTCCGTATGTTAGTTGATGTTTTTCACTTAAAATGACGTCCTTTTGAAACAAAAGACATACACTTTGAGTTGTGCCGGCCACACTGCACCTCGAATTGAGGCAGGGTTGACTCGTACACGTCACATATGACCCATGGATAATTGTTCTAAAGTATCAACACAATCAGAATCCGTTCGGTCGGTTTTCCGTATGTCATTTGTTGTTTTCACTAAAAATGAAGTACATTTTAAACAAAATAGAGACACTTTGAGTGGTGTCGGCCACACCGCGCCTCAGATTGAGGTGGCGTTGACTCGTACACGTCACATATGACCCATGGATCGTTCTCCTAAAGTTTCAATAGAAACCAAATGCGTTTGATTGCTTTTCCATATGTACTTAAAATACTGTCCATTTTAAACAAAAGAACGTCACTTAGAGTGGTCCCGACCACACCGTGACTCTGATTTAGCCCGGGTTGGCTCGTACACATCACATATGACCCATGGATCGTTTTCCTAAAATTTCAACAGATTCCGAATGCGTTTGGTCGGTTTTTCGTCTGTCAGTTGTTTATTTCACTTATAATCTTTTCTGTTTTAAACAAAAGAGACACATTTAGAGTGGTATCGGCCACACCGCGTCTCGTATTTAGGCGGGGTTGACTCGTACACATCTCAAATGAACCATGGATCATTTTCCTAAAGTATTAACACAATCTGAATGCGTTTGGCCGGTTTTCCGTATGCCAGTTGATGTTTTTCACTTAAAATGACGTCCTTTTGAAACAAAAGACATACACTTTGAGTTGTGCCGGCGACACTGCCCCTCGGATTGAGGCAGGGTTGACTCGTACCTGTCACATATGACCCATGGATCATTGTGCTAATGTATCAACACAATCAAAATCCGTTCGGTTGGTTTTCCGTATGTCATTTTTTGTTTTCACTAAAAATGAAGTCCATTTTAAAAAATATAGAGACACTTTGAGTGGTGTCAACCAAACCGCGCCTCGGATTGAGGTGGCGTTGACTCGTACACTTCACATATGACCCATGGATTGTTCTCCTAAAGTTTCAACAGAAACCAAATGCATTTGGTTGGTTTTCCATATGTACTTAAAATACTGTCCATTTTAAACAAAAGAAAGTCACTTAGAGTGGTCCCGACCACACCGTGACTCAGATTGAGCCTGGGTTGGCTCTTACACGTCACATATGACCCATGGATCGCTGTCCTAAAATTTCAACAGATTCCGAATGCGTTTGGTCGGTTTTTCGTCTGCCAGTTGTTTATTTCCCTTATAATCTTGTCCGTTTGAAACAAAAGAGACACAATTAGAGTGGTATCGGCCACACCACGTCTCAGATTTAGGCGGGGTTGACTCGTACACGTCTCAAATGAATCATGGATCGTTGTCCTAAAGTATCAACACAATCCGAATGCGTTTGTCCGGTTTTCCGTATGCCAGTTGATGTTTTTCACTTAAAATGACGTCCTTTTGAAACAAAAGACATACACTTTGAGTTGTGCCGGCCACACCGTGCCTCGGATTGAGGTAGGGTTGACTTGTACACATCACATATTACCCATGGATAATTGTGATAAAGTATCAACACAATCGGAATCCGTTCGGTCGGTTTTCCGTATGTCATTTGTTGTTTTCACTAAAAATGAAGTCCATTTTAAAAAAAATAGAGACATTTTGAGTGGTGTCGGCCACACCGCGCCTCGGATTGAGGTGGCGTTTACTTGTACACGTCACATATGACCCATGGATCGTTCTCCTAAAGTTTCAACAGAAACCGAATGCGTTTGGTCGGTTTTCCGTATGCCAGTTGATGTTTTTCACTTAAAATGATGTCCTTTTGAAACAAAAGACATACACTTTGAGTTTTTCCGGCCACACCGCGCCTTGGATTGAGGCGGGGTTGACTCGTACACGTCACATATGACCCATGGATCATTGTGCTAAAGTATCAACACAATCAGAATCCGTTCGGTCGGTTTTCCGTATGTCAATTTTTGATTTCACTAAAAATGAAGTCCATTTTAAACAAAATAGAGACACTTTGAGTGGTGTCGGCCACACCGTGCCTCGGATTGAGGTGTTGTTTACTCGTACATGTTACATATGACCCATGGATCGTTCTCCTAAAGTTTCAACAGAAACCGAATGCGTTTGGTCGGTTTTCCATATGTACTTAAAATACTGTCCATTTTAAACAAAAGAAAGTCACTTAGAGTGGTACCGACCACACCGTGACTCGGATTGAGTTCGGGTTGGCTTGTACACGTGACATATGTCCCATGGATCGTTGTCCTAAAATTTTAACAGATTCCGAATGAGTTTGGTCGGTTTTTCGACTTCCAGTTGTTTATTTCACTTATAATCTTGTCCGTTTGAAACAAAAGAGACACAATTAGAGTGGTACCGGCCACACCGCGTCTCGGATTTAGGCGGGGTTTACTCGTACACGTCTCAAATGAATCATGTATCGTTTTCTTAAAGTATCAACACAATCCAAATGAGTTTGTCCGGTTTTCCGAATGCTAGTTGATGTTTTTCACTTAAAATGACGTCCTTTTGAAACAAAAGACATACACTTTGAGTTGTTCCGGCCACACCGCGCCTCGGATTGAGGTGGGGTTGACTCATACACGTCACATATGACCCATGGATAATTCTTATAAAGTATCAACACAATCAGAATCCTTTCGGTCGGTTTTCCATATGTCATTTGTTTTTTTCACTAAAAATGAAGTCCATTTTAAACCAAATAGAGACACTTTGAGTGGTGTCGGCCACACCGCACCTCGGATTGAGGTGGCGTTGACTCGTACACGTCACATATGACCCATGGATCGTTCTCCTAAAGTTTCAATAGAAACCGAATTCGTTTGGTCGGTTTTCCGTATGCCAGTTGATGTTTTTCACTTAAAATGATGTCCTTTTGAAACAAAAGACATACACATTGAGTTGTTCCAGCCACACCGTGCCTCGGATTGAGGCGGGGTTGACTCATACACGTCACATATGACCCATGGATCATTTTTCTAAAGTATCAACACAATCAGAATCCGTTCGGTCGGTTTTTCGTATGTCATTTTTTGTTTTCACTAAAAATGAAGTCCATTTTAAACAAAATAGAGACACTTTGAGTGGTGTCGGTCACACCGCACCTCGGATTGAGGTTGCGTTTACTCGTACACGTTACATATGACCCATGGATCGTTCTCCTAATGTTTCAATAGAAACCGAATGCGTTTGGTCGGTTTTCCATATGTACTTAAAATACTGTCCATTTTAAACAAAAGAAAGTCACTTAGAGTGGTCCCGACCACACCGTGACTCGGATTGATCTCGGGTTGGCTCGTACACGTCACATATGACCCATGGATCGTTTTCCTAAAATTTAAACAGATTCTGAATGCGTTTGGTCGGTTTTTCGTCTGCCAGTTGTTTATTTCACTTATAATCTTGTCCGTTTGAAACAAAAGAGACACAATTACAGTGGTACCGGCCACACCGTGTCTCGGATTTAGGCGGGGTTGACTCGTACACATCTCAAATTAATCATGGATCGTTGTCCTAAAGTATAAACACAATCCGAATGCATTTGGCCTATTTTCCGTATGCCAGTTGATGTTTTTCAGTTAAAATGACGTCCTTTCGAAACAAAAGACATACACTTTGAGTTTTTTCGGCCACACCGCGCCTCGGATTGAGGCAGGGTTGACTCGTACATGTCACATATGACCCATGGATAATTTTTCTAAAGTATCAACACAATCAGAATCCGTTCGGTCGGTTTTCCGTATGTCATTTGTTGTTTTCACTAAAAATGAAGTCCATTTTAAACAAAATAGAGACACTTTGAGTGGTGTCGGCCACACCGCGCCTCGGATTGAGGTGGCGTTGACTCATACACGTCACATATGACCCATGGATCATTCTCCTAAAGTTTCAACAGAAACCGAATGCGTTTGGTCGGTTTTCCGTATGCCATTTGATGTTTTTCACTTAAAATGATGTCCTTTTGAAACAAAAGACATACACTTTGAGTTGTGCCAGCCACACCGCACCTCAGATTGAGGTGGGGTTGACTCGTACACATCACATATGACCCATGGATCATTGGGCTAAAGTATCAACACAGTCAGAATCTGTTCGTTCAGTTTTCCGTATGTCATTTTTTGTTTTCACTAAAAATGAAGTCCATTTTAAACAAAATAGAGACACTTTGAGTGGTGTCAGCCACACAGCACCTCAGATTGAGGTGGCGTTTACTCGTACACGTCACATATGACCCATGGATCGTTTTCCTAAATTTTCAACAGAAACCGAATGCGTTTGGTCGGTTTTCCGTATGTACTTAAAATACTGTCCATTTTAAACAAAAGAAAGTCACTTTGAGTGGTCCCGACCACACCGTGACACGGATTAAGCCTGGGTTGGCTCGTACACGTCACATATGACCCATCGATCGTTTTCCTAAAATTTCAACAGATTCCGAATGCGTTTGGTCGGTTTTTCGTCTGCCAGTTGTTTATTTCACTTATAATCTTGTCCGTTTGAAACAAAAGAGAGACAATTAGTGTGGTACCAGCCACACCGCGTATCTGATTTAGGCGGGGTTGACTCGTACACGTCTCAAATGAATCATGGATCGTTGTCCTAAAGTATCAACACAATCCGAATGCGTTTGGCCAGTTTTCCGTATGCCAGTTGATGTTTTTCAATTAAAATGACGTCCTTTTGAAACAAAAGACATACACATTGAGTTGTGCCAGCCACACCATGCCTCGTATTGAGGCGGGGTTGACTCGTACACATCACATATGACCCATGGATAATTGTACTAAAGTATCAACACAATCAGAATCCGTTCATTCGGTTTTCCGTATGTCATTTGTTGTTTTCACTAAAAATGAAGTCCATTTTAAACAAAATAGAGACACTTTGAGTGGTGTTAGCGACACCACGTCTTGGATTGAGGTGGCATTGACACGTACACGTCACATATGACCCATGGATCGTTCTCCTAAAGTTTCAACAGAAACCGAATGCATTTGGTCGGTTTTCCGTATGCCAGTTGATGTTTTTCACTTAAAATGATGTCCTTTTGAAACAAAAGACATACACTTTGAGTTGTGCCGGCCACACCATGCCTCGGATTGAGGCGGGGTTGACTAGTACATGTCACATATGGCCCATGGATCATTGTGCTAAAGTATCAACACAATCAGAATCCGTTTGGTCGGTTTTCCGTATGTCATTTGTTGTTTTCACTAAAAATGAAGTCCATTTTAAACAAAATAGAGACACTTTGAGTGGTTTCGGTCACACCGCGCCTCGTATTGAGGTGGCGTTGACTCGTACACGTCACATATGACCCATGGATCGTTCTCCTAAAGTTTCAATAGAAACCGAATGCGTTTGGTTGGTTTTCCGTATGTACTTAAAATACTGTCTATTTTAAACAAAAGAAAGTCACTTAGAGTGGTCCCGACCACACCGCATCTCGGATTTAGGTGGGGTTGACTCGTACACGTCTCAAATGACCCATGGATCGTTGTCTTAAAGTATCAACACAATCCGAATGCGTTGGCCAGTTTTCCGTATGCCAGTTGATGTTTTTCACTTAAAATGATGTCCTTTTGAAACAAAAGACATACACTTTGAGTTTTTCCGGCCACACTGCGCCTCGGATTGAGGCGGGGTTGATTCGTACACGTCACATATGAGCCATGGATCGTTTTACTAAAGCATCAACACATTTCGAATGCGTTTGGTTAGTTTTTTGTATGTCACTTTTTGTTTTCACTTAAAATCTTATGGAAATTCATATAGAATATTTTTATATCATATTTAGTATGGATTAGATTTTAGTTGATCGTGATATGAAACATTTCAGAGCTAATGAAATTAAGGAAGGTGGAGGGGCTGTCCGAGGGGCTGTCCGGGGGGGCTGTCCGGTGGGTGTCCGGGGGGCAGTCCGGGGACCAAGGGGGAGGGTGGGGGGGTGTACGGGGTCTGTCCGGGGGGGGGGGTGTTTGGGGGTTGTTCAGGGGGCTGTCCGGGGTTGCTCAGGGGGCTGTCCGGGGGTTGTTCAAGGGGTTGTTCAGTGGTTGTTCCGGGGTTGTTCAGGGGTTGTTCAGGGGGTTTTCCGGGGTTGTTCAGGGGGTTTTCCGGGGGGCTGTCCAGGGGGTGTTTGGGGGGTTTTCCGGGGTCCAAGGGGAAGGGTGGGGGGATTCACTGGGGGGATATCCGGGGGGCTATACGGGGTCCAAGGTGGAGGGTGGGGGGATGTACGGGGGGCTGTCCACGGGGCTGTCCACGGGGCTGTCCGGGGGGTGTTTGGGGGGTGTTCGGGGTCCAAGGGGGAGGGGGGGTTGTCCAGGGTCCAAGAATGAGGGGGGTTGTCCAGGGAGTTCTCAAACACAGAACCACTAAAAGACAACAACATCCATAAAAATAGATAATATATAAAAATAACTCAACTCCAATACTATACTACGAGTCTAGATAAAACCAACAATTAGAATAGATTAAACATCAAATCTCAGTAATATAAGTCAAAAATGTAACGGATCAATATGTCCCACATCAGCATCACTATCACCATCACCATCATCATCATCATCATCATCATCACCCTCATAGTCGTTCTCCTCATCTTCCTCACCCTCCACAGCGCCCTCCTCCTCGCCTTCGCCCTCCTCCTCTCCCTCCTCATCTCCCTCCTCTTCCGCATCAGACTCCTCGCCATCATCATCTTCAAGCTGGACATCGGCCTGACCACCACTGGAACTGCCACCTGGTGCACCATATATATAATGTATCGACGACATGTATTCATCAATCGCTGGGCTGGCCTCTGCTGGAAGTGTTGGACGTAGAACTTCAATAAATTTCATAAATGCACTGTTTCCCCTAGGAGACTGTTCTGCCGTCTCTGTGGCCCTTTTCTCAGCCTGTTCTGCCTGTTCCCTAACTTGCTGCAGCTCGGTGGCACTACAACTCGTACCTGAGGCGGGCCAATACCTTGTCGGGGCTATCCTAGGTCGGCAGCGTACTCTGCCAGAATGATCCTCTCACAACACCTAATGTAAGTGATCAGATGGCCCAAAATTGTCTGCTTCTTGGGCATCGAGGGCCACTAAATAATCCTGTTACAAATATAAATATATTATTAAGTTACAAAATATATATTAAAATATAAAATCAACAGATTAAAACTTACAATCTGCTGCTGAGTTGCTTTGTTGACAGCACTTCCATCCTTTTTTCGTCTACTCGAGCAAAACAGTTTTGCTCGAGGCACATGTCCTTCAATATTTTGTACTTGCCTCTACAATGACATTGAAAACAAAAGTTATATAAAAACTTTTGAAAATGATTAAATAATTGAGGAAACAAAATAAAATTTAAGTCGTAAAGAAAACTTATAAACAATTGTCATACCTGCGGCTTCTCATGATCCGACATCGTCGTGCGTCCTAGTGTATGGAGGTATTTTTTTCCATCAATGTTTTTTTTATTTTTTCCAGATGATTGCTAAATAAAATTCGACAATTCAAAGGATAATATTAATGCAAAACTTGAAAGTTATTATTTAAATACCTCAAATGTAATTCATACCTTAAACTGGGTACTCGTCCAATGAGTAATCATCTGACGATACTGCTCTATAAGACAATCATCCTCGACTGGTACCCGCCTCTAACTCAGTGCCAACTCTAGCACGCCAGCCAATATACAACTCATGCTTGTAGGTTCTCCAAAGCTCTCCTAAATCCTTTAGACATTCCAGTCGTGCACCCTCACCATGAGGAAAATTAAATCGAAGCTGAAATCAAAATATTAATTCATATAAATACAAAAATAATTCATGACATTAAATACAACAGATTTTTTTACCCATATCTCTGCCCAAGCTCTATCTTTGACCTCATGTGGCAAATGTCTCCACGACAACGGGCTGACGGGAATGATGTCGGAGTATTTGGAAAGTGTCGCAGAAAACTCCGACATTGCTGCCCTGTTTTCTCAACCATATGATTGTCTTCATTATATTCCACCATAACCTGTGTACAACGGTTCCACACCGAACGCATGCGTGTACGGCCCCGCCCCCGCCTCCTGTCAGTAGATGTATCTGTCATGAAAGAAAAACAAATATTTTATCAAAACATGTTATAATGAAAATAAATATTGCTATAAAAATTTGTTAGGGTTTTATAAATATACCTGCGCTAGTCTGATCAATGAGTGGTGCCGGATCCACAGAACATGATGGAACACCCTCTGGTGGAACATGAGTCGAAGACGATGGAATATAAAATCTCAGAGAGACAGAAGTAGAAGGAAAACAAGATGGAACAACTGTATGACCTGATGCTGACTGGGGAGTGGGAATCATCATGGGATGTGAAAATGATGGGGCAGAAGATGCAAAAGGTAGCGAAAACATGGGAGGCCTAAATACCCCGTGTGTCCCTAACGACACACCGGGATCAAAATGTGGGAAGGCTGAAATGTCAGTGGGAGGGGCAGGGTCTAGTCGGGCATGCGCAGCTCTACGTCCACCTCTAGTACGAACCCTCCTCGTACCACCGGCCTGAGTACTAGGACCAGTACTAGGCTTCTCGTCGAATAACTGTCAACGTAACGGTGGATCTACAAAAATGTTTACAATAAAATTAATCACATGACATTATATATTCTGTATATATATATATATATGAAATAAAGTACTCACTGTAGGCACTAATGGTTGGAACGCCCAGCTCCTCCATCCGACGATTGTTCTCCGCCATTTTTTTCTTCGTCTCTCTTCAATTGGCTGCATTTCCTGCATTTGAAAACAAATATGTACTTAATTATAAAAAATGAAATTAATGTGTAAACCAAAAAACTAAATATACGAGGGAATGAGGGGATTCATTGGTAATTTAGCTATCAATTGTTTTAGAAGATCTTGAATGAATTTAATAAAACATACAAGTTTTAATGTTCACCATGTTAGAAGTATTATTTGATTTGGTTTGAATACAGTTCAATTCCAAATTAGAAAATGCAATTCAAATAAAACAGCAACCATTAAACATTGAAAATTCACATAACGGTTAAGTCAGCTAAAACATATTTGTGATCAATACTAAATAAATATGAATATTACCAACCTTAACAACCCAACTCGAGGTAAACCAAAATAATTGAGAACATGGATGAATGATTCTATATATTTCCAACACAACTTCAGGTTCACAATCAACTCTGACAATTGAGCTATTGGAGTCATCAAAAGAAATAAATGGATTGGTTCCAATGGCAATAGGGACAGAGTCAATTCCATCATCAGCATCATCAAAAATATGTCTTGGAATTACTTCAACTATGACACCAAATTCAGGTTGAAGTTGATCTTTGACATAAAAAACTTGTTTAGACATTGATGCCAACACATATGGTTCTTCGGTAGCAAGAGTTCGGGTCATATTAATTACTCGAAATCCACAATCATCAATAAATGTGCCATGTCTCGTCATCAAATCAAACCAATGGCATTTCATCATTGTGACTCGTCCATGAGAGTAGTAATCCAATATTATTATTTTCTCAACAACTCCATAACAACCCACATTTTCAAGTCGCGGTCTACTATCTGATGCACTGGCATAACAATCTGTTGTGGCAGTAACCATAATACCATCATGTTGTGTTCTCATGTTTTTGGCTCGTTCAGTGACAATAAATCTGTACCCATTGATAACAATTGATTTACAGTCACGAACCACGGTATTAGGTCCAAAAGGCAAAGCTCTTATTTCCTCAGAGATAGAGTCCACAGACAAACTCAATACCTGCAATATAAATGACAGTTAAACTTAAGTAAATATTGAAATAATTAATTTAAACAGTAATATTTTTACGTTCAATTTTAACCAAGCAGAAAACTCTTTTCTATGCAAAGTCTCTCTCCTTCTCAAAGATAAAGAACGATGCTTCCTATTTATCATTGTTTTATGTTCCCTGTAGATAAAAAAATATGAATATTTTAACAGATATATATGTAAGATATACATATTCAATTTTGTTACCTGATATAGTCATCGAACAAATCATAGTTGAACAAAACTGTGCGATGTTCCATCTCCCACTCTTCATGGCTTAATGTCTTCAATGTGTATGATCTAGGAATTCCTCCTGTTTGAGGAAGTGATGGAAAACTGGGTTCAATTTTCTCATATTGTTCTTCTTCATTTCTCATTGGTCTGTTCATTCTTGTAGTAAGATCAGACAAATACATCGAACAGTAATCCATACATTCTTGAGCTAAGTAACCGTTCACGATAGAACCTTCGGGATGATTATTGTTTCGAACATAATACTTTAATGTGAACATATTTATTTCAGTTGGATACATCCAACGAAAAGAAACAGGTCCTCCGAGAAGTATTTCAGTTGGAATATGGACAGTCAGATGCAGCATGCATGTGAAAAATGATGGGGGAAATGTTTTCTCCAACTCACACAAAATTAATGAGGCATCTGTCAACATTTTTTGCAAAAAAGACTTGGACAACTTCTTAGCACAAATATCTCTAAACAAATGGCACAACCAAATAACACCCACCCTTACATTATTGGAAAAAAGATGACGGATAGCTATTGTAAGCAACTCATGTAGTAGAACGTGATAATCACGAGTCTTCAAAGATTTTAGCTTCAACTCTCTTCTGTTGACCCGTTTAGATATGTTGCTTGAATAGCCATCAGGAACTCTACTAGTATTTAATACTTCCAGAAATTGTTTTTTTTTAGTAGGTGTCATCACATAAGAAGCACATGGAAGTTTCCATTTATTTTCACTGATACACACAGGATGCAATTCTGGTCTGATGCCCCAATCCACCAAGTCACGTCGAGATCGTAAATCATCTTTTGTCTTCCCCTTGAAATTTAGAAGAACTGAAAGCAACATTTCACATATATTATTTTCAATATGCATTAAGTAAAAGAAATGACGTAGCAAATTGGTTGACCAATAAGGCAAATCAAAAAAGATACTCCTCTTCCTCCAATTGTAACAGGTTTCTGTGGAAACATTCTTTCTCTTTCCAGATTTCATTTGACCCTTCCCGAACGAAAAACTGAAATCTTTCAATTCATTAAGCACATCAGTTCCAGACATACGCTGAGGTGGATCATCGGTCTCTATAGTATTATCAAATCTTCGACGATTCATTCTATATGGATGATAATTTGGCAAAAATCTTCGATGTCCCATAAAACTGAAACTACAACGATGTTTCAGTCTTCTGGGTCGTGTATTATTCATACAAACTGGACATGACAGTTTTCCCTTCGTGCTCCATCCAGACATCATTTCATTAGCTGGAAAATCATTGATCGTCGACATAATCGCAACGCACATCTGAAATATGTCTTTCGAACATGCATCGTATGTGCGCACACCCATATCCCAAAAAAGTTTCAACTCTTTTATTAAATTTTGCATGTATACATCAATATCAATGCCGGGATCAGAAGGACCAGATATGAGTATACTCATGAAAGTGAAATATTTTTTCATACACAACCATGGGGGAAGATTATAAATGTGTATAAAAACTGGCCATGTGCTGTGCGAAGTAAGCATCTTCCCAAACAGATTAAAACTGTCGCATGAAAGACCCAGCCTCACATTACGCACGTCAGCTGCAAAATCAGGATGTCGAGCATCAAATCTCTGCCATGAAAATCCATCTGCAGGATGAACCAACTCATCATTAGTCTTCTTTCTCTCGGTATCATGCCATCTCATTTTTATTGATATGTCATCAGACATAAAAAGATTCTGGTGTCTGGGGATCAATGGAAAGTGCCACATTACTTTCTGTGGAACGCAGGATGGTGTTCCATCAGATTTTGACTTCCAGCGGGATGTGCCACATTTTATACATTCATTTCGTTCAGTGGTTTCTTCCCAGAATAAACTGAAATCTTTCGGGCAAGCATGAATTTTGTTTCTAGAAAATCCAAGTTCTTCAACTAACTTCCATGCCATATAGTGGTTTGAGGGAATATCTGCATCATCTGGAAGTAAATCCTTCAAGAGGGTATGAATGTAATCGATTGCTGTATTAGAAATCCCATACATAGTTTTTCCATGAAACAATCGGATTAAAAATTCCAGCTTTTTCATTTTATCGCATTGTCGATATACTGGAGTCGTGGTAGCATCATTCAATTTTTTCACCCTATCAATATCATCATTTTCACTAGATGCATCAGTTGTCCTCATATCGAAGTCTTCTTGAGTCGAAATCCTTTCTTTTTTCATGATGATGACTAAACGGAAACTGATCATCTAACAAATTCTCCATTCCAGTCCTTTCATTTTGGTCATCACCAATTTGAGATTTCATTTTCTCCCCATTGTGATACCACACAAAGTAGTTTGCTTGAAAACCATTTTTGGTTATGTGGTAGCTGACTTCTTCATGACTCAACCAAGGTCTACCAACACAATTGGAACATGGGAAGTGTATGCGACCACTATCTGAAGCATTGTGAAATGCAAAATCTATAAAGATCTCCAAATTGTTTTGAAAATCGCTTGAGATACGATCGGTTTCCTACATCCAACTTCTGTCCATTCTGTAGAAAGAATTCATATAAGTCATTTTGTAATAAACAATTCAATAGGATTGAACTTTAATAGAAAATACATTTAAGTAAACGATAAAGGAAGAAAATAATCATGGTATTGACTACACATGTGAATAAAACATACTAATGTGTTATTGAAAAAATGTAAAACCAACAAGAACTTAATGTGTTATCAAATCAGAGCATGCCTCATGCCATTACCATATTAGTAGGGTATCCTCATATGCGATTTACCTTTTTGAATTAATATGCACTTCCTCACCAGGTACCTGAGTAGATTTCATAGATATAATCATCTCACATCCTGTAAGGCTTCCATTATGTATGATCTGCAGAATAATTTGAGTGATCATGAATCATGCATGGGATCTTCCCATGATCACTATAGATTATGAGAAGGAATTACGATAGGTCACCTGAAGAACATCAAACACATATTTTAGATAATTTGAGACATAATATAATAAAATAATGTATAAATCTAAGGAATTTGGGATAAAAGGTGGGTTGTCCACGGGGGTCGATGATGTTCGGACGAGGGGTTCGCGAGAGCATGGCCACCCCCTGTGGCCAGCCCACCCACCCCCCGTGGACAGCCCGCCCACCCCTCCTTGACAGCCCGGCCACCCCCGTGGATAGCCCGCCCACCCCCGTACCCCCTGGACACCCCGTACCCCCCTGGGATAGCCCCGCCCACCTTCCCAAACAGCCCACACCCCCTCCCCTGCAACCCCACTACCACCACCTAGACATACCAACCCCCCTGGACACCCCACACACCCCTCCCCCACCAGGACACCCCAACCAGACCCCCAGGACAACCCACACCCCCTGGACAGCCCCGCCCACCCCAGTGGACAACCTTTCCCACCCTCGTGGACAGCCCCGCCCACCCCCGTGGACAACCCACCCACCCCCGTGGACACCCCCTACCCCCTAGACAGCCAAACCACCCCCGTGGACAGCCCACCCACCCCCCTCAACACCCCTTCTCCCTATGGACAGCCCCCACCCCCTTGGATAGCCCGCCCACCCCCCTAGACACCCCTACCCCCTGTTGCTAGCCCACCCACCCCCCCTGGACAGCACGCCCACCCCTCCTTGACAGCCCGACCACCCCCGTGGACAGCCCGTCCACCCTTGTGGACAGCCCGCCCACCCCCGTACCCCCCTGGACACCCCGTACCCCCCCCGGGATAGCCCCACCCACCCTCCCAAATAGCCCACACCCCCTCCCCTGCAACCCCACCACCACCACCTAGACATACCAACCCCCTGGACACCCCACACACCCCTCCCCCACCAGGACACCCCACCCAGACCCCCAGGACAGCCCACACCCCCTGGACAGCCCCGCCCACCCCCGTGGATAGCCTTTCCCACCCCCGTGGACAGCCCCGCCCACCCCCGTGGACAACCCACCCACCCCCGTGGACGCCCCCTACCCCCTAGATAGCCCAACCACCCCCGTGGACAGCCCACCCACCCCCTCGACACCCCTTCTCCCTATGGACAGCCCCCCACCACCTTGGATAGCCCGCCCACCCCCTGGACACCTCTACCCCCTGTGGCCAGCCCACCCACCCCCCCTGGACAGCCCGCCCACCCCTCCTTGACAGCCCGACCACCCCCGTGGACAGCCCGTCCACCCTTGTGGACAACCCGCCCACCCCCGTACCCCCCCTGGACACCCCGTACCCCCCCTGGATAGCCCCACCCACCCTCCCAAACAGCCCACACCCCCCTTCCATGCAACCCCACCACCACCACCTAGACATACCACCCCACCTGGACACCCCACACACCCCTCCCCCACCAGGACACTCCACCCAGACCCCCAGGACAGCCCACAACCCTTGGACAGCCCCGCCCACCCCGGTGGACACCCCCTACCCCCTAGACAGCCCAACCACCCCCGTGGACAGCCCACCCACCCCCCTCGACACCCCTTCTCCCTATGGACAGCCCCCACCCCCTTGGATAGCCCGCCCACCACCTGGACACCCCTACCCCCCGTGGCCAGCCCACCCACCCCCCCTGGACAGCCCGCCCACCCCTCCTTGACAGCCCGACCACCCCCGTGGACAGCCCGTCCACCCTTGTGGACAAACCGCCCACCCCCGTACCCCCTGGATACCCCGTACCCCCCTGGATAGCCCCGCCCACCCTCCCAAACAGCCCAAACCCCCTCCCTTGCAACCCCACCACCACCACCACCTAGACATACCACCCCCCTGGACACCCCACACACCCCTGCCCCACCAGGACACCCCACCCAGACCCCCAGGACAGCCCACACCCCCTAGACAGCCCCACCCACCCTTGTGGACAGCCTTTCCCACCCCCGTGGACACCCCTGCCCACCCCTGTGGACAACCCACCCACCCCCGTGGACACCCCCAACCCCCACAATCCATTATCCAAAACATATCAAATTGGTTTGAACACAATCCATAATTCCCACAATCCATTATCCAAAACATGTAAATGTTCACGATAGCCTCCCCCAACTCTGATTTACATGTTTTGAACACTCTCCTTCCAAACATAGAATACAAAAACATTAAAGAAGTCTTCACAAACACAAACAATATCCTATTTAGATATTAATTTCAATAATCAATTAAACCACCAATACCTGGAAAAAATCTATTCATTAAAACAACTACAACAATATGGTTGAGATCAAATTTTACCTATTCGTATGGGGGTGTACCTGTTGGGATGGGGGTGCTGGTGTTCGGATTCGCGAGAGCAGTGGAGTCAGATGGGGTTCACGAGAGCAGCAGAGCGAATAGATTAGGGCTCTGTCCGAATGGGGAGAGGAGATCGCGATCTGGAATTTGGGGGAAACCTTTGCCAACAGTTTATAAAAACCGTTGGCAAAGGCACACATTTCCCAACGGTTCCAGTGAACCATTGGATAATGTGTGATTTTAGCACCCCTTTCCCAACGGTTCCAGTGAACTGTTGGGAAAGGGTCCCCTGAAATTCCCTTTTCCAACGGTTTTATTAAACTGTTGGCAAAGGCTCACTATACCAACGGTTTATGTAAACCATTGGTATACTACCGTTGGGAAAAGACTAAACTCCAATAGTGTGTTAACTACACATATTGGGATGGGTAATGTTTCTCAGGAATTTTTAATTTCCATGACACATAAGTGAAAACCATGTTATTATACATAAAAAACCATCCCAATACCTTCTTGGATGAATCAATAAATATTAAAAAACAATATCGACTTTAGGGTAGGGTACGAATAGGTGCGTTGAGAAATTGTTTTTAGTTCCCGGAAATTTTTGTCATATTAATCTATCTAGAGGAACTTAACACTTCTACTATTTAATGAGGTCATAGGATTTGATTCCCATGAAAAATTCTCCACCATACTTCGATAATATCCAGCTAAACCATGAAAACTATAGATCTCAGTCAATGTGGTTGGTCAAGGCCAACATTAAATAACCTCCATCTTGGATGACTATATTGTTATACCATTTGTTTTGATTACGTGAAAAAAAATGTTTGGTTTTGGAAAAAATACACAATTTATAATTTTTTCATATAGATTCTCATTCCTCAAGGTCTTAGTATAATTCTAAAGGGATCATAATTATATTCCTTTAACAATTAATAGATAATTATCTTCTATAAATACTACCACAAACATGTCATGATAATCTCTAAAGTATATATTCATCATATCTTTGATGATAGAAGGTGCATTAGTAAAAAAAGGCAA
Organism: Viscum album; assembly: GCA_963277665.1. Taxonomy (NCBI): domain Eukaryota; kingdom Viridiplantae; phylum Streptophyta; class Magnoliopsida; order Santalales; family Viscaceae; genus Viscum; species Viscum album. The sequence continues at coordinate 327,178,417 of OY728127.1, forward strand.
TACTACATATTCATAATATCCATACCCTGTAAAAAATGTTTTCATGGGTATATCTTCCTTCTCAAACCTCAAATGATGATATCTAGAATCAAGTTAATTCTTTGAAAAGTAATGAGATACATGCAATTCATCAAATAAGTAATCAATACTAGGAAGATGAAACTATTTCATGATTTTGATCTAGTTAAACTCTTAATAATCAATGAGAATTCACATTGATACATATTCTTTTTATCACAAATGTAACGGGTGCCCCACAAGGTGACTACCTTTGCTATACAAATCCTCTGCCCAGATTATATTGGACATGCTTCTTCAATTCAAGAATCTCAATTGGGGCCATTCTATAGGGATTTGTTGAATTGGGTTTGTAACTAGTTATAAGTTCTATAGAGAACTCAATTTCTCATTTTTTTGGAATGCTAGAATACTATTCTGGAAATATATCTACAAATTCCAAAAAAATTGGTATATCATCGATGTTGATTTTATTCCCAATAATTTGAGATAAAAAATCTCTGAATGGTAATTAAGTCCCATACATTGGATCTTATATCCATGAGATGTTCATACTTATCATAACATTGATGGAAGATCATAGAGAGATTGATATTTCAAATGTAAATTCCATTCCTTTAAAATTAATGCTAGATTTATGAAATGAAAACCAACCCCTGACTATGATGACATCAAATTAATAAAAAGGAAGAATTATAAGACATTTAGGACTCAAATTCCAACAAACATCAACTAGAGAGAAATCATAGACATGAGATAGAATCATTATACCATTATGGGTTTATATTTCTAACTCCATGTCTAATAGTTTTTGTGGAATATTCATAACCTTAGAAAATTATTTAGATATTAAAGATTGGGTTGATCCAAAATCAAGTATGACATTAGTAGTTATAGAGTGGAAAATATCCTACATTTTACCATGTAATTATCACAACCTTCGTTATAAATAGTGATGACTTGAGATTTCCTCTTGTCCCTTGGTTTACAAGGTTTCTGAAATCGATCATCATCATTCTCCCTTGGGTTTGGGCACTAGTTAAAATAATTCCTATTCAGCTTACACACTAATAAATATAGTGTTGGAGTTGTATTCTCTAAAAATTTTATTCTAATTTCATCAATGGCCAACATATTCCCATCAGCGCAACAATAAGTTTCCTGATGACCTTACATTCCACACTTAAAAAACATATTAGAACCCATAAGACAATTATGTACATGTTTCATTCCACAAATTGAGCATAAATGAAGGATCATCATCTTCTCTCCATGTTTTTATGATTTTTTATTCAACAACATCTTTATTTTCTTATTAAAACCATGAGATTGATATATAACTCCAAAATCCATTTCATCTTTGATTTCCCAACACACAATATCTTCATAGATACTAAAGTATCTTATGACCAAAGACCTACCAAGAGTTGGATTTAATCAATATAATATCCCATTAACATTAATTAATAGTTATTGAAAATTCAATAATCATTCCTTATAAGTATTAGGAAATTAACTTCACAAGCACTGACAGATTCATCATCATTTTTCATCATCTCAAGGAACTCCTTTTCAATATTTGTAGGAAGAAAATCAGGGATGTAATTGTGTAAGAATAAGTTCTCGTACTCATCCCAACCCATGAAGTCAATTTCAAATTGATTCCTTATATTCTTGGTTAGAGGCCCCCACTGGTCTTCTTAACCTTCTAACCGATAGACAACTAGAATTAATTCTTTATGATAAACAATACTAGAAAATTAAGCATATGTTTTTAGTGGTACTGATTTAGTGTTAAAAAACAAGTAGATCAGGAGACCCTCTAATAAAGGCTATAAATTTCCTCATGATGCACTTAATAGAATGTTTTTACCTTCTTCAGATGTTTGGATGTCCAGCAGGATTCATAGCTTGAGAATTCAATATGAGAATAGAAATGAGGGTTTGAATTCTAGTTCCAAGTGAATTTAGATTATTAAGATAACAATCACTTTATTGTCTGTTGTAATCCACATTAATGTGTATCCTTCAGGTTCCTTAAATTATATAAAACTAAAAGTATAGTTTCAGAAATAGATACCATATTGAGGAACCATATATACATGAAAAGTCATAGATAGGATGCTTAAATTAGGATTCCTGCAATAATATATGAAATAATATGTTTATCCAAGTTTATTCTGAAATTACATCTATTTAAATCCTTACTAATGGTTTTTTATATGTTTGTGAATTCAAAAATCTTATACATCGTGAGTGTGAGACTAAGTGTATAGAATTGTCCATTCTCATTTACTATATTACACTTTTTCAGTCCTGAAACATCTTATCAGTGTTTATACTCCAAGTTACATATCTTTCAGAGCATAATCAACCTGTATCTCCCAGACATTGATCGCTTTCTAGGAATCCACATATTCTATTGCTTAACAAAATACCAGGATTTTTTTGTATACTTTACCTTATTTCTAGACTTATCCCTATACATGACCCTAGTGTTATGACTATGTATCTCTCATAATATCATCCAATGGGTAAATAAATATTTTATATAAACCATCTATAGACACACACACTTTTTTAAATTATCATTACATAAAATTTTCAGAATACATAGAAAATTACACAAACAGATGCTGAAAGTCCATACTAGTATAGTCCCTTTAGAAACATGGAAACATAAAAACTGATACACTAGTGATCTAAATTATCTCCAACATGGTTATTAATGACTATAAATACTTTAATTCACATAAAACATAATACATGCCTTCATAACATGGGGAAGGAAACCTAAAAAGGGGTGAGCTCATATGTTTAGTAAGGATAAACAAGGGAGACATATAAGCATAAACATAGTGATATAGGAATGCGAACATGATCATTACATTATAAGATCATTCAAAAAATATCATAAGATTAGAAACATGAATCATGTAATATATTTTGGGAGTTCATAAGACATGAATCAAATGAAAATAAAGAACATAATCCATTTAGTCATATCACAAAAATAATACATGGAATAGTGGTATATGTAAAAGTATGACTTCATTTCCTATAATACTAGATGAATTTATAGAATATATCAAGGAAATTAAAGGGAACTACACCGATTTGATGGGACATATCACCCATACACAATCAATGTTCTTTACTTATAAGGGGCTGGGTTTCCCCATATTACCCTATTAGATCATGTTTCACAATCTTCCATCTTCATGTTGACTACACCTACTAGGCGGGCCACACTCCATCCCCAGTAGTAGTCCTTTCCTTATGAGGGATCGTGTTTCCTCATATTCCAATAATGTATCAATCCACCCAAAAGTATTGAAATCATTATATCATGATATTTTATGCATTACTCAATGCATTGGAGGTATATATAGGTCCCAACCATATCATAATAAAATAACTCATACATGTGCGACAAGTTAAAAAAATATTCATCATATCAAGAACCATAAAAGGATATGTGTTTTATAAACATCTTATCAAAATATCAGGAAATGAGATGGGTGTTGTAGACAATTAATTATATCATAAAATGGGAAAAATACCAGTTTCGTAATAATTTCATTAAATCTTAACCCAGTAAAATATGTTTGGTTCACAAGAATATAACCCATGTATGGGGACTAAGATTCATAAAGATCATAAAATATAAACCATTAGTAGTTATAATATTATTTTAACCCTTTAATATTTTACCAATAGGGAACTAGTACATCAATCAATGTCATATTATATGAAAAATACTTGGAATGATAATTTGAAAATGTTTCTTGAGGAAAATATCATTTCTACCTTGAAAATTTCCCATTAAAACATAAAACCATTCAAAATCAATTTTTTATTAAAATAAACATTAAAACTAATAAAAAGATATTTGAAAACATTTTGGAAACATATTTCATTGAAAACATATAAATAGATCTTGAAAATGTTTTGAAACCCATTTTCCATGAAAAAATATAAAATAATTTTGAACGCATTTTATAAACAATTTATTTGAAAATATCTCAAAAAAAATAATGGAAGATTGAAAAACAAAAAAAAATTAAATAAATTTTTTAAATGATCTTAAAATATCATATTTTCATACATTATTGAAAACATGATTCTTTAATTTCATTTAATGTGTCTCAATGGAGGGAAATTGAGACAAAAATAGGTTTCTAATTTGGTAACTCCTGAAACATAAACCTCATGATATAGAGATCAAAAAATGGATAAATAAATAAACATAAAAATAAGGGTAAAAATAATAGAATATATTCGTGGTTAGTATAATATCCAAAAAAAATATATGGGTGGTGAATAAGTTATAAATCTCATATAAATAAAAGTGTGACTATAAATACCCTTACCTTGTGTATTGAATATCATCATACTCATTTAAACCACATATATAATAAATATAATTTAATTATAAAGAAACATATTATTTTATCTAATACCATATATATAATGATTATGACTTTATATTACCCCCATGTTAATTATTCTACACTAGGGTTTCACTTCAGGTAACATCCTCTTTGTTTTCACATGGGTCTTAATTTTTTATATATTTTGTCCTTATAATTATATCATGATTTTCATAAGGTAAAATGTTGTATTAATTTCAATTATATTCCTTAAAATTTTATATTAATAATTCATATAATATATTAGAGTAAAATCGAGTTCACTATATATGGATACGTATGCCATACATATGCAGGGTGTATGTTTCTGTTTTGTTATCATTTGAAAAGAAAAATAATGAATATGTGTATACATGTATATATATATAATTATATAGTATAATTATTTTATCAAATATATTATATAATTTCAATAAAACCGTGCTTAATACATTCCATGTACTCTGGGAATGAATCGCATCGTTCTAAGGGGGTGGTTTTCCTCACTTCCTAAAAATGATATTATCGTATTAACCCTAAATGGAATATATAAAGATATGAGTTGTAAAAGAATTATTAAATATTAATGTATTAATAAATATTATATATAACACATATAAATATATTTCCCAAAATAATTTCCACTATGAGAGGTAGTAATGGAAAAATGAACTATCATCATTTTGTGAGGCGGTAGTTCTCCGTAAACATAAATGGTATGTTCGTTACCCCATAGATGGAATTGTGTGTAAATGTTGGTAGAACTCATAGAATAAAAAATATAATTATTTTAATGATAATGGTGTTTTTTTAGAATAATTGAATCAAGGGAGTTGAGGGGATGAGAACGAAAATAAATGAAAGGAGAGTGAGGGAGGGTGTTACCTCATAATATGGTAAATCAATTTGTTTTGCACCAAAATGATAAATTGGAAGCCTTTATGACCAAAGGGAGGCATTAATGAGGATGTTATAGATATTTAAAAGTTTATTGGGAAGATCGTGGCTAAAACTATGTGGCTTGAGATGTGTGGAGAACCGGGATAGGTGGTGACCTTTTATAGGGAAGGTGAATGACATACTTGGCATTTTTTAAAACAAGATTTTTGTACCAACGTTTTTACTTATAGAACATCATAAAAAAATTAAATAAATAATTTAATGTTTATGGACTTTTTATTATCATAAAAATGGTTTTGGGAAAGTAGTTATGTCATTTGGGCCCTTAAAATTAAGTTTTATTTTATTGTTAGGCATAATTTTACCATAATCACCCTATTTATTTTTAACTATATTAACTAATATTTTTTGTAAGAAATCATGTTTAACATATTATAAGTTATAAATCATTCTAATTCCAAATATTTAATCCATTCTTTAAACTAAATACACATAATTGGAAGAAAATAATTCAAAATTAATCTCGAAAATGGGAGGACAATGCGGGTTTTTAAAGTTAAAATGTCTAAAAGTTTGCTATGTTTTTATAGACAATTTAAATGTGTAAGTGATTATAATAACCTAAATTGGATTTTCTTATAAAAATATTGTCTAATTAAAATTTAAAGAAAATTTAAAATAAAATTTATCTTTATAAATACATTATATGAAAAAGAAATGTTGAATTAAATTTCAGTATTTTTAACTATTCCTCGAAAAATTTCATTTCTCAGAATAATATTAAAAATTCACCCTAAATTTATTTTTACATTATAAATTCAAAAATGAATCTTATTTTATAAAATTAAATTCTATAAATATAGAAAATTCATTTTATTTTTTAGACCGAAGTACCTGAAAAGAAGTTCATTTGAGAAAATCGTATCTTTAAACATATTAATAATTTTCCATAAATTATAATTTTCATAATTAATATATTGTATTTATATAAAAATATTGTACATAATATCAAAAAACATTTATTAATTTTCATATTACTATGATTAAATGGTAGTTTATAACTATATCAATTAATTAATCGTAACTATAATGGGATTTTTTATAGAAACTCAGTGTTCTGTGTGATGTACGCCAATTCACTATTGCTTATAGCGCAAGAAAACATGATGCTACATAAAAATAATTTTTTAATTAGTTAAATGTAAGTCATAAATGAAAATAAATCATTTTAAAAAGGTCCATAAAAACTTGAGGTGTTACAATATCCATCTACCATCCTTTTGATTATTAGACTACGTGAACTTTTCACAAGAGAAGCCCAGATCAGCCCGTCCCTTCTCACCATGAACACCTATAACACATGCATGTAATCACAATGAAAATATCATACTCCCTTTTTCTCTAAGGGTTCTTAGATAACATTTACGTCTCTACTAGTAAACCATGACGTGTTACCTTGATCGAAGTTGTGATGGTCGTATTAGAGTTGAGCTCGCAACCCCAAATCACACATGAAATACACAAAAGATATAAAACACACAGTATTCTTGGGAAGAACATTACCTATGATGACTTTATTTGGTGTATTAATAAGAGAAAGTGAATCATTTTTCCTCCCAACAACCCTGATATGATGGTTGAGTGGTTCATCATGAATGTAGTTATGAATCCCCATCATAGTAGTGAGGGATTCAATCTTGAAAGGTGATTTTTTGTGTTGTCACACAATAGTAAGGGAATAAATATTCATAGATAATTTAGTGTAAGGAAAGTATGATTTTACACATGATCAAAGGCCTCAAGAATTCCACACTATGAAGGGAATCATTGGAAGGAAATACAACAGGTTATGTCCCATTTCTTGGCTATACTCCTAGACTAATTTGAGGCGAATAAAATTACCCTTTTGGAATAAGATCCGGAGAAAAATATGATGGTAAACACTGAGGGAGCCATATAAAGAGGACAATAATCAGCTGGAACATGTGATAAATTAATGAAGGTGTCAACTATATGGACCGGTAAGTTAGCCAGAATATATGCATCACAATAAGAAAGTAAAATATTTGCACATGTATGGTCAGGCAGAAAAAATGGACCAATCCTTCGAGAAAAAATTAGGCCTCTGCAGACTTCCATTTCCACTAGGAATATGAGAAAGGTCCAGAGAACCAAATTAGACTATCTCAAATCCATTTATATGGGATATTCCATGATTCCCCAGAATAATAGGGTCCCTCTCAATAGGAAGAACCAGTGGAGGGAACATCGTAAAGTGAACCGGCTCCATGCATGGCTTTGACCTGGTAGGAAAATGTGTACTTTCATGGGGAGAAATATAAATGGAGGGAAGAGAAACATACAATGATAAATGAGAGAATAGAGGTGCTCCATAATGGAAATAGAGTATATAGTTAATGTATTAAATGTGAACATGGTACATGGAATCATATCTTAAAGGAACAAATAGTTTATTATTATTTCGAAACTAAACAATAAATTAATATCATGTTATAATAATAAAATATCATAATTTTTTTATGAGATCACCATTATATCCTTAATTATATATCCTTATATCAATCAAAACACACTTTCAGAAATCATAGGGAAATGATTCATTTGAAATGGGTGATCTATATTTCTCTATAATGGTATCTATATAGTGGAGGATATCATGAATATAAAATGTATCATCAATATGGAATGTAAAAGAAATAAAAACCATACCATTAAATCAATAATTTTAACTTGATGAATTATATGGATGGAATAAATGAAAATAAAATAATGACAAATAAATAATCATGTGATTCAGAATATTATCCATTGAAATATTAAAAAGTCAAATAATCATATAAACATCATTAATTAATCACATATTGATGGAATGAAAAACATAAAACATCATGAATAGACCTTCAAGGCCTTAGGTCATGACATCTTATATAAAAGAGTATTTACATTGTTGAAAACCAATGCTAGATTGTCTTATCAGACATTCAAGTTTTCCGAGTGGCTATAGTGGGCCCGCCTACCACACACTAATTCAAATTGAAACATCATATGAAAGGTGCGAAAAATAATCAATGTAATAATTCATATTAATAATCTAGTATATAAAATTATAATAATGTACCCATTAGATAAACATAAACCGAAAAAATCATAGTAATATGGGAAATTGTATCAATATAGTATATCCAATATAAAATATATGATAAACCATTTGGAGAAACAGTAAGTATGTTATCATTACAACATATCTATATTGGTGAGTATTTAATTTAAGTGTAGTTGTCATTGTTTACTAGGAATCCTATAAATATATCATTGAAACATTCATGAGAAAAATACTCATTTCGCATTAAAAAAACTTTCAAAACATCAAATTTCTAAAATATTGGAGAAAATTATTAATATAAAATTAATAATTATACTGGTAATGTAATATACAAGGACATTTCTAGTCATAATTAATGGATTTTATTTTTATGTTAGTTATATTTAAAAAATATTACATTCACATTTTAAAAAAATTAAAATAAAACATAAATTGTAAAAATATAGTAATATTACATTTTTTTTTGTAAAAACCTATCATGGTTAAAAATGTCATTATTAATCAGTAAAAAATATTAAAAACCATTCTTAAGAGATTCTTAATAAACCAGGATTTTGGAGAAAAGGTGATTCTGATAATATAGAGAATTAATATAGGTTTTTACTAAAAAAATTACCAAATATTTCATGTTCTAATGAGAGGAACATTTGAATATTACCTGAAAATATAACTAATAGATATATTATAATACAATATACTTCGTATAATATAGAAATACCAAAAAATTTCCCCATGTAAGGCTTTAATATACTAAATCCTAAATAATTATGGGATTTTGAAATATACCCATACCCCTTGGGTAATTGTTGAATCGTAATCCCCATGAATGAAAAAAAATCAAATGAATATTACAATATCTTGAAGATAAACTAATTTATGAGATAAAATATCAAATGTGTGGTATATACAACACACAATTGAAATAACTAGAGAATATGGAATATGTCTCACTGGTTTAAAAGATAGATGAGAAACCATGACATCATGTTTAATTACATTTGTATGTGTTCAAAACTAACATATAATAAATAATGATTTATAATACACATATTATAAAAACCATATATATAATACAATATATTATTTTATAATAAAATGTTTTCACGAGTTCATTAACAATTCATAATTAAAAATGGTATTCTAGGTGTTAATTGCTTCATTTTTCACATGTGTTTTGGTAGGGTAGTATAAGTCCCTAAACCCTAATCATGGTTCAATGATAAATTTAATTTTAATTAAAAAATAAATATCATATATATATATATATATTAATTATATAGTTATTCATAATAATCCATAATTGTTTAATGTAGAAATATGAGATTCACCATTCATTGAGAAAGTATTCCATACAAAAACATGAACGATGCTCTTATTTTTTGCTAGATGTTAGAAGATTAAGGTAATTAATATTTTTCCATTATTGAGTAATTATTATATCATATAGTTATATTAAATATATCATTATTACCATTCATGTAAACATATAATGAAAAAATATGCACACTGGTTTATGGAGGCATTGGTCTACACGTAACCCAAGAGAGATGTTTTCATTTTCCAAACTATTTTTAATAAATGATGTATCTTGTGATAATATAATTAAATAAATATATTATATTTATAAAAATCATATAAATCTACAATAAATTCATCATTCAATCTATCCTTGAGAGGCGGGGATGGTAATCAAATTACATCTGTTCATGGGGTGGTATTCTGCCATACAATTGATCAATTGTTTCATTTCACAGTTGATGGAGGTGGATATGGATATAGGTCATTAAATTGACATAATTACATATCAATATCTATTATATTTTTGTCTTATTATGTTTTTATAGTTTATAGATATTTTAAGGAGTTAAAGGAAGAAATAAAATGGAAATTCATGGTAAATTACAATACAATTATTTAGAAAACATATATAGGTCTATACAAAAGACTTCTTTGCTTGATTTTCTAATAAAATAATGGAATATAGGTAGTGGAAAGGTATTTAATAATGGTTGTTGGGTAGGTATTTTATTGTCTAAATGGAATTATATATTTTAATAGGAGATGTGAGTGGGTTCCCTTTTATATGTTGGTGGATGACAAACATAGATTTTTTTACAAGAATAAATTGCAACCAAAATTTTCACATGCCTAATGGATAAAAAATGGAAGATTATTCAACCATTATTGAGATAATGTAAAATTATTATCATACAATTATATTATTAAATTTATGTTATTTACAACCATATCTTTTTAGTATTATTTCCATGAAAACTAGTTTTAACCTTAACCGATGAAATTTATTTTTACTATTTTTAATGTTCATTTTGAAATAAATATTGATGAAATTTTTATATGATAATAAAAATCTTGATTTGAAATTTAGAATTCATTTTTACATATTTAATTCAAAAAAAATAGAATATATCTTAATGATAAACCCATAGATGTGATGAAAAAATGTTTTCCCAAAGAGAATGTTTTCATAATTATAAAAAGAATTTATATTAAAATTGGATATATAATTGTTTACAATATAAAAATAGATTAATTTTAATATGAATTATCTAAGATTAATTTTATCAAAATTTCTAAAATATAACACATTTTATATTATTTAATTAAAAATGTTTTTTAAATTAATATTTTCACTATTCATAATATAATTAGTCGTTTAGAAATATTCTCAAATATTCAATATAGGATAACTTTGAAATAATGATTTCGAAGAGTATGTTTTTTTCATATAAAAATTTAAATATGGGAAAAAAGTTATAACATAAGTGTGGGAAAATCAATGAAACCTTCTAAGTAAAATATTTTGTTTTCCAAAAATCATTTCATCTATTTATTTCATTTTTTTGCATTCACATCTACTTAACTGAAAAAATTTAATTTATTTTATAAAATTGAAAATCATATAATATTCACAATAGAGTAATTACTATTCATAACAACCAATTTAATGCCAATGTTTTAGAGATCATATTTAATTAATATATTTCATGGCTCTTTTAATCTGATTGTTTCATATTATATTATCTTTTAAACATAGAGATCATATTTAAATATTTCAACTTGTTGTAAATACATATAAAACAACGGACACATGTATTATAAATTGTGTTTCATACATGAAAATCTTGTCTATTAATTTTTTAGGAACTCTCACATGTCTTTTGTATGGTTTATATTGACCTTGCGCAAGCCATGCACCATTTTTCCAACACAATAATATCTCACATATTTTTTTGTTGAGTGTTTGATAGTTTTGAATAATTCATTAATTTATAGTTCCTTATATGAAATGTAATTTGAAAATTAAAATAAAACACCTTATGTTCAGGTTATCACACAATTCAATTTAAAACTTGTTCCCCAATAGTTTTCAATGAAATTAATAAAAAATATCTCAAAAAAATTATTTTAGCCTAAATTAATCCTAAAAAAATCAGCATCTTAGTCATGTGAAAAATAAAAAATTTCAAATAAATAATAGGGTCCACATTTGATTAATCCCCTAACCATAATAAATTCATCCATAAAAATGTGACTATATTCTAAATGAACCATTGAAATAAGGATTTGAATCAAACTATTAAGAACCTCCTTAAGAGAACAAACAATCTAAATAAAAAAAATTAATCCACTATCCACAATGTGATTCAAAACTAAAAATGCACACCAAACCTATAAAAGGAGGTTCCTGAATGAAGTTTCCAAAATTTAATCTATTGAAATTTTATTAGTATAGATTACTAGTTATTATATTAAATATTTCACTCTAATGATACACCAAAAATATAACACAAGAGTATATAGAAATTACTTAAATGTTCTTCTTCAAAAAAAACATAATACATAATTAAACCAAACACATATATCCCGAATCAAGTATAATATATATAATTACCAGTATATGACATGAATATTTTGGAAATGAAATACGCAAAATAACAAATAATAAATTTGAATGATGAAACATTAAGACTTATAAACTGATGAAATATGGAAGACATAAAAATTTTAGATTTAACATTGTTTTCTTCATCCTCTTCGGAGATATCAACAAATAGTACATATAATGATGAAACATATAAAAAAATGATGACATGTTTTTGGGGAACTATTGAAATAAGGATTTTAATTCCTTAATTTACCACACTATAAGAATACACGAGAATTTTTCATTTGATAGGAATATCTGATAGATGAAAGTAACTTATACAAAATGGGATCATCCTTATTTTCATCCCCACTAGATGAAGAACGTTTTTATTGTGATTTGGGAAATATGAATAGAACCAATTATGGGATTCCAAATGGAAAATAATTGCAAATGATATCCCCCATCAACTAGTTCTTTATATTAGACTAGCCCCGATAAGGAAATTTCATCACTATGATATATATGAGTACCCATCAGAAATTTATTAGACATTATTGAGTTTCTTGACAACTTAAATATAGTGAAGTGAATTATATCATTGAAAAAGATAATGTATTACATGAACACCTGATGGCCTTGTTGTCCATCCATATTCTTTGAAACCTTCCATTCAATCAATGATAAAAAAATAAACCATCAGAGGGATGTGTTTTTAAAGAACTCACAGATAATTACATAATTCAATGAGGATGGAATGAAGAAAAATTCCACAAATATACACATTCTTCTTCAAATAAATAATATTTATCTAAATATACACAATTATAGATTTCTCAGAAACCTGAAAATATCATTGATTTCCACTATCAATTACAAACAATCTCGTAGACTTCGATCATCATGGAATTTAAAAAAAAAATATAAGGCCAAGTCAGGACCACATTTAAAGGAGTTTTTTTGCATTACCCACTAAAAAATACATGAAAGGAAACATTGTTAAATTTCTAGGTAGATTTTTAAAAATAAAACCAAACACAAAAGGCTCAAACATACCCCACAAAACAACCATAATATTAGCCTAAAACAAATTCATTCTAAAATAAAACTACTACAAATAATTTTCATCACAAATCAATAAAATAATAACTCAATAATGTTTTAAAATTATAGGTCTAAATTTTGGAAGAAGTTTTTTAAAAATAAAAGTTCACATTCAGAAAACCATTAAATAATTATAAATTTCCAAAATTTTAATATAAAATCATTATTTCTAATACATTTTTATCTTATATTTTCAAAATCCAAATGATATTGTTTAACTAAATACCAAAAATGTAAACACAAAATTCTATTCTAATAACATAATAACTCACAAAAGTCTACATATAATGGAATAATGGTTGTGCGTGATGTGGGTAGTTCATAGGTCCATGTTATAATAATGTATGCCCTAATAGAAGCCATGTTAAATATGAACTCACGGTCTTCATGGGGTTTTAGGACATGAGAACTCATAGGGAAATTCTAGTTCAAGTCTCATTTTTTTCAGTCAAAACAAAAATTATATTGAGAAATCAGAAATACAATCAATATAAACCTTGAAATAGAATACTAGACTCAAAACCAAAAAATTTACGATCACTAATGTCTTAGGGTGAGTATGAGTTCATGAAACTCATCAGGATCATTCTTCATTGGTATTGATAGTTATGCTCTAATCTACCACTCAACTAAAAAAATATGAATATTTGATAACATTTTTTATTAACCCAACCTCAGAATGAAATTAATTATAACCCCATCTGTCTCCATTAATACAATGTATTCATTACCAACAAACCACATTTTAATACATATGATTGTCTCTTTTTAGAGTATGTGTTATCCATTCACTCCATGTATCATTCAGTTTTTGTGATTTTTTACTCACACATGCTAGGAAACATCCCAAGAGGTCATCCATTCAGATACTTCTCTAGAAAAAAAATAAACCTTTGGAGTTATAATCAGATAGGATATTAAATAAAAGGTTTTACATTATTGAAAAGTGTAATAAAAATTTTTCCATTATTTTTATAATTCATGGGGTGTCTTAGTTTAAGAGGTCAAAAAAGGGAATATATGGTGTTTTAATTTCATATATGATTTTGTTGATGTTCTATTACAATTCAATGATATTTGTCTCTCTTTTAAAATATAATCAATAAACTAGAATGATCCTTTTTACATAATGAAATGACTATGTCATTATAATTAATATGTTTGTAAATTTTTGACCAGTCATAATCCTTCATCAACTAAAATTATTTACATTATCTCATCTTCAGCTAGTTCATTATTAATAAATACCATAATATCTTATGATATGTTTATATAGAACATTTTTTCTATATAGTTTATTCCACTATTTTAATAATGAAAAAATTGTTAATACTAGATTGAATTCATGTGTTCAATTATTTTTCATGGGGAACATCAATTTATGTAATGAATAAGATTCCAAGTTTTAACATATCATTAGGAAACACCATATTACCATATTTGATTCATCACTATATATCCCAATAATTTTCCAACCATTTGAGAAGTGAAAGAATATTTTCTATATGAAAAATCTATCAACATCCATCAAATATTCTTTGGGTTTATCTAGCCTGATGAACATAACCCATATAAGATCTAACATAGTATATAGACTTGAATCTAATGAAAAATTTCTTATGAAGAACCTATAATCTAATTTTAGTGCATGAAATCAATAGATCAATATTTTAGTTTTTTCTATACCATTCTAAAAATAACCATTTTCATGAAATGATATATTAATATAAAAGGCCCCATGATTAATTTCATTGGAAATGATATTTTTATATGAAATCATTGCCAATTTATGGAGTTGGAAATATATTATCATTCCTTGTGATTATAAATATAATTCTCCTAATGTCTAAATGTTTTTAATTTATATGAGAAAATTTAAAAATAAAATCTTCAATGGAAAACAACGATTGATTATTACAAACTGTAAGGACTCTATTAAAAAAATAAATTGACATATAAGGGACATTCATTCATATTAATGTATTTATGACAATTTATTACTTTAAATAACTAATATAAATATTTTCTGTTAAAATTTCCCCAATATTCTACCTTAAATGGATATAATCTATTAGTAGGCCAATTTTTTATGTGTGCTGATTCTAAATACATTATTTATAAGAGTCATCAATACTAGGTAGATGCATTATGATCTTGAACATAATATTATTAATGATAATATAATCAATGTAATTATGCATTGATATATCCTTCAAGTTATCAAGGAGAAATTATATAAAAAAAGTGTATTAGTTTGTATAATAAAACAAAATTTAAAATTCTTTGGTGAAAAAATATATATTATCTTCAATTATATATTGTCCATTTTTTGTGAATATTTGATATAGGCATGTAAAGAGTTTGGAAATTAATAAAAAAAATTAATGTCATGATATATGATATTATTTTGAAACTATTTAATAAAAGAAATCAATTATTCCTACCTAATTATAATATCACTAATAGTCAGATTACACAGAACCATTTGAGCCACATACCCTAAAATATTATATTTTAACAACCAAACAAGTAAAATATTCTCCATAGGGGGAACCTAATATTCCACACACTAACAAAATATCATTAATTTATTTTAAGTATGAAATGATATTTCTTATAATTGAGAATTATTTAATGATTTATAGAAAGGGAATAAATCCATTCAAAAAATCCAAAAAGAAAACTAAATGTAGGATAAAATAATTTTATAGGTGCACAAAGGTATAAAACTCAATAAGTGTGGTGTTGAATAATTTAGAAGAAATAATCACACAACAAGTTTTTATCACCAAAAAATTAATATGTATTCACTAAGGTGGTGATTTAATGTTTTTAGAAATAGTTACAAATATTACATAGTTTCTTGAAATGTAATAACATAAGATATTATCTACTTGTGAGTTTATAATGAGTATACCATCCATTAAGTTTGTGCATTAGTTTGGATAATCTATAAATTCCATAGATTTTATATACTAAAGAGTTGTTAGTGCATTCAGTGAGAACATTATATCCATCATTTTTAGATGATGTATTTATATCTCTTCAACATTTATCAATGTAATGTACATATTTATCATGTTTCAATAATATTACAATTTCATTTAGGAAATTATATTGATTATTCTTCACAAATTTACAATATAATAACATTACAATACTAATTATCTCATTAGTTTTAAAATTATATTTTACATAATTTCTGACTTACCACATCTTAATAAAAAAAATTAAAAAATTAGCGTATAAAATTTCAGTTTTTTAACATCCCATTACCCGCATTCTGTTAATTACCTTCATGTTTATTGTTTTTCTCTTGAATTGGTTGCATATTTGGACTCCATATAAAATCATGTTACCGGTCTGATTAGTACATATTTAATCTTTAAATTGAATATTTTTTTTGTTTATAGTGTAGTGTTGAGTTTGAAATAGGATGATACATATAATGTTGAAGTCGTGGATTTGTTGGAATCTCATATTTTACTATATTTTTCTACAGGCTACCAAAGTGTTAAATGTCGTGTAAGAAGGATAAATGTCGTGTAATGGTTCCACATACAAGTCATGAAAGTCTTCACACTATGTTAGGAACACATTCATTATATAACCTTACTTTTCGTGAATGAATTAATGATAAGTTTTGAAGTCAAAGCATCCATTTTATGTATATGCAACATGTTTTTCAGGAGTTATGTGAATTAATTATTTCATGACATGTATTGGGATTACACATCATTTAATACCTAGACATTTATTTTTAAATATAACGTGTGGCTGGTTAGTTATTTTTAAATCCTCTTTGGTTTCATTTCCCTTGACCTAAGGCCTTCCCCAGGAGATCATGAAGCCTTCCTATCATTCTAGATCCTCTTGTTTGGTGTTTGATCATTGTGGTACTTGTGTTGTGATTCCATGGTAAGTTCTTCCTCACATTCTTAATCATTATCTGTTTCCCCTCCTTTGTAATTTCAACAGATCGTCCTAAATTTTATGGATCTACAGACTATTGAGTTAGACCTCTCTACTAGGTTCTGATTGAATTTCTTCTACTCAATTGTTCTTATTGACAAGTTCCATTAAGAGTGATTAGTTTTGGAAAGGGGCAGGTGGTTTTGTCTCGATTAGCCAAATTTGTTAAGTCGGATTTTTTGGATTTATATGAATTATTTATTTAAATTATGTTCCTCAAAATAGCATTCAATTGATTTGATAATACCCAATTCCAGTGAATTGAGAGATTAAAAATTTTTTTGGCCTTGAAATTTGTAAAACCCCCAATTCCATTAAATTGGGATGATCTTATGGAAATTGGACGATTTAAATGGTTTAATTTTAATTATGAATTTGATAGAAATGATTTCAATTAAAAATTATAATTTTATTATGAAAATGAATTTTTAAATTGGTGGAATTGGTTCTGAATGGATCTCAAACTTTTGAAAATGGCATAAGATGTTTTGATAGAAATCCATCTTTTTACTTATGAAAGATGCATGTATTTATTAAAAACCATTTTGATTTTAAAAGGATAATTAAAATTTTGAAATGGGGTAATCAGAATTAATTTTATTTTAACCAGTTCTAAAATAAATTGTTCCTCCTTGATTGTAAAATATTTCATGCATGCGTAAGGTAGTTGGTGAGTAATTTGGACACACTCTACAATATTACCACATTTTAAAACATACATGCAGTGGATCACATCACTGATGGAAGGGGGTTGAGTCACCTCTAGCTAGTGTTAGGGTGACGCAATTATACAAATATTAATGAGATCATATATAGTGTGTAGATTACTAGACCCGGAAATATTGTTTTACCTATTTGGATTATGACCATATTTCATTCTTATTATTGATATTTGAGATAACATTTTATGATAGTGCTGTAAATCTGATTTATGTGTGTTTTGAATATATATATTCTCTTTTATATTAATGTTTTATTTATGTCACTATTTAAAAAAAAATCCATCATTTGTTATGCCTTTTTTTAAAGTACAGTCCATCATTTGAATTGTATAACTTTATTTGTTTAAATATTTTTTTAAATTCCAAAGAGGTTTAAAATTATTATTGAAATCATTATTTTAGTTAATATATATTTGGAATCTGTTATGGAATCTATGTAGAGACCGTACTGGGATTTTTATCTAACACGGTACTCCTACATACAGGTGTTTGTAGATTATCATCTTCCAGGTTTCATAAAGGGGAAAGGATATCATGGTGGTGGATCCAACTATTGAACCTTGGTCATGGTGAGTTGTGCCCTTAGGGACTTGCATTTTTTCCTATCTTTTTACTTGGGTGGAAGTACTCTTGGGTTTTGATGCCTTTTTGTATTTTGGTACATTACTCATAGTGGATATTACTTTATTATGCATGCTATCTGGTTTTCTTTTCTTCTGCAATGTTTTGTGGAAACTTAATTCCCACAAGCACGTTCTATAATTCCATATTTTAGTTACTAACCCATAGGGATCAATAATTCTCTTCAAGAATTTTCATAGTCGGCTCTGTTACTGGGTTACCAGGGTACCCATCCTGGTTCATAATACTCTCGAGGATGGAGATTATTTTCTATGAAAAATGAGAAAATGTTTGTGAATATATGTTTTTTGCATTATTAGTTTCTAAGAATAATTGTGTTAACGAAATTATAGGGTTCCCACTAAGTTCATAGAATATATTTGTTTTTTTAGGTTTTCATGTAATGATTTTTTTTGCAGACTATAGAAGAAATACATGACATGAAATGGGAGTTTACACTTTTTAGGTTCTTCAAGGTAGATTCCATGAACCTGGTACACAACATAATGGGAGTAAATTACATATACATGATTTAGATAGTGTAATTTTAAAGGATATGTTATTAATTAAAAAGTGATGAGACTTGTCAGTGCATGTGATCGATATGGAATGCATGTTGTGTAAATGGATTATTCACCTTGTAAGTGATGACAATATGGATTTTAGGGGTTTTATCGGCTGATTTGTTTTTTCATTCTTTCATATATCTCCCCACTATTGACCTGTAGCTATCCGTTGATTATTTAAGGAGCCTTTATTAAATCTGGATGGATTTTTTATATATTTTTCATCATTGTGGTTCGGATTCATCTCTCAATGTGAGTAAATCATTTTGGATCTTCATTACATTGATCATAGTGTCTCCATTTTGTTCTGTTATCAGATTTGTTTACCCAGGTTAATGATTCTTCTTTTTTTCTCATAATACATTGTGTGGTCTTGTTCTAGGGGATGTTTCTATATTGGTTGTGGTGCTCCAGTTTTAATTTATTTAGTTACAGGTTGTTTCAAAATTTAGACTGAACATTTTGGCTAAATTTAATCAATTTCATGATGTTTATTTTAGATATAGTGAGTAATTTTTCATTTTTGGTTCTTTCCATGTGATGGATTCTATTAGAGGTGTGTGCGACCCATGTTTTGAGGTAGGTATTTTCCTCTATATCTTGTGATTTTGTACTACATTTATCATGTTTTTGATAAATGTTTCTATTAAATGAAATTACGTGATATGAAATATTTGTTTTTTTTGTGTGTAGATTAGTTTTTATAAAATATGGATTACCCTAGTTTTTGTAAATAGAAATGGTTTTCAATGTATTGTGAAATGGTTTTCAAAGAATGAACTAATGAAATGGTTTCATGAAATGGTTTGGAAAACAAATCACATAGGAAGCCTTGGGTAGTTTTTTGGTAGGTTAATTATTAGGTATCATCCACTGTTGGGGGTTATTATAAAGGGGATCTCCAATGCTCCGTTAGAATGTTGTTTTAGGGAATTATTTGACTTGTTTGTGGTGTCACATTCTAGGTTGTTCAGTTTTTATCTAGACTCAATGCATCTCGCTACTGGATTGATGGGTATAGTATTGTCTATGTCAGGTATTATTTTCCTTGTAATCCCTACCTAGTGTGATCCTTGGCATGTTGTTACATGTTCTTCTTGGCTGTTTTGGGACTTTTGGCTTGTACGTTTTCTTATGCTTCCATAGATTTGATTTGGTATATGAATCAAGATTTTTTCTCATTTGATAGATCCATTTTTTATATTCATATAAAATTCATTAAATTGTTTTGATTTGATATATTTAGAGATTTATAAAAATTAAATATTTAATGATTTTCTATGATATATATATGAAAACTATAAAAACATTATCAGGAATTATTTTCATTAATGTTGAGAATTCACGGATTAATGTTCAAAGATGTGATATGCAGCACCTGGGTGGAACTATTATGACCCTACAATCTCAAAACCTATGTACCCCATTGTTTTTGTATATATATTATCAGATATTTTGATGTACGAATTGGAAATGAACCAAAATGAGGTAGAAATATTTTTTATTAGATGGGTTTTGGGTTGTTGGTTATGAGATGGTGGAAATTTTCCCATGAAATCACATGGAGCTATTGGAGTGGTTTTTTAACTTTGTATTACACATTAGTTGGATTTTTTTCTTAGAGTTTTTTGTTTCTACATTTTCATTTTCACAGTTTCCATTATTCCCTATCTATTATTTTATATATTAATATCTTATACTATTTCCCTTTGTTTTATGTACAGATATATTCTATGTTGTTTCTCCATGTTGGGTGAATTCATTCACTAAATTTATAGCTCAATACCCCAATGCTAGTCGCCTGCACATGGGGATTGGGATCCCCCATCAGGTATGTAGAATATTTGGTCAGGATCCTACTTGATATGGAATTCAGGTTAGTGAGTTAAAAAGTTATATCAATGGTGGTATGTATTAATGAGTCCATGTGTTAGGATGTTTGGTGGAATAGATATAGGATTTTTGGGACATGATAGGTATATTTTGGGGATTTCATGGATAGAACATTAAATTATGGGTGTAATGTTACTTTGGGTTGTTTTGATGTGTGTCTCCTATCTTGGGTTATTTATGTTTCTATTAGTTTATTTGCTAATGGGTTTTCATGTTGAACAAATTTTATTTTGTTGTCTAATCATTTGTTTTCTTTTGGAGTGTGTCAGAATGCTTCTGAAAAATAATATACCAGTTCCTCAAAAAGTTATATATGATTTTAAGAAAGGTAATCCTCCTATAGATCAAAACATTATCAAGGCCAACATGGGATCAATTCATGATTTTGACCAGAATATTCCACAATTTCAGAATGTTATTATTGTTGTATAGACAAGAGATTTATGGGATAATTATTGATCATGGAAGTTATTATGTGATAAGATACTATCCTTTAATGAAATAAATAAATCAGAAGAGGTGTAAAAATGGATTAGAATGATTTATGCGATAATAGAAATGTTGGATACATCTGTGAGAATCAGGGTGAAATTCATAGTGTTCAAACTTGGGTGTCCTATAAAGAGTTGGT
Organism: Viscum album; assembly: GCA_963277665.1. Taxonomy (NCBI): domain Eukaryota; kingdom Viridiplantae; phylum Streptophyta; class Magnoliopsida; order Santalales; family Viscaceae; genus Viscum; species Viscum album. Next base: position 327,200,266 of record OY728127.1, read on the forward strand.
GGTATTCCATAGTAAAGGCAGATAGGCATGAGGGATCGGATATGAAGGGTTTCAAGACACATTTCATCAACATATTTTTATAGTGTTTATGATTATGGATAAGTTTCTAGAGTTTCCCTATTTTCATCAGGATGCACATTCAGTTTTAGAGTATAATAATTAATTCGTGGAGCTAGTTCGTTTTCCATCAGACCATATGATTGATAAATATTAGTTGTACTGTTTGCGATCTGTTATTTGATCATAAGTATTCATGATTATATTTTAACCCTATATAGAGATAGTTGAAATGGATATGAGGATAGAAATGAATATGACATTAATAGAGGGATATTTCACGCCTTCCCTTCCATTTAGTGGAATCATTAGTAGAATTCCATAGAGTATGAAGATGTGGTAGGATCCCTACCGGAGTGGTAGAGGTAGTTCTCTACAGTATACCACATAGACACATCTAGATTCAAATATTTGGGTTCACATATCTTTATAACTAGGCATAAAGGTCATACAACCAAAACCGTATTTTCATTCTCCTAAAAATATGTGTAATATTTTTGGATGTTATAGACATGAACATCGCCTCTATCTGAATATGTATATATCTAGATATGGTTAGGTATTTTCATCTCCAATGTATATTATGGAATAATGAGATGATTCAATGACTACATGACTCCAACCAAAGGCCTCATGAGTGAAGAACCTTTAGACTGTAGATTATTTTTTCTAGTGGGGGTAGATGCGGGTCCAATGACAATGAGAGGTACCATAATTATATCATATTGAGTAGTGGTTTAATTAACATAGACTCATTACTACCAATCATTTATATCTGAATTTTTTCATGTTATAAACCTTCTAATGGAGCTCATGTCCACTTTCATGGAGACAAAGATTCCTCCAGGGAATTGGAAAGAGTAGGAGTTTCAATGGCCTACTTGTGTGCTATCAAAAGTTGATGAGGGGGTAGTCTTGAATTTTATTATTGATGATCTAGATTTTTTATTTTATCATTGAGATGGATTGGATTATTTATCATTATAATAGTCGTCATTTTTATCATCATAATTTCTTATTTCATATAGACAATGGGTTCACACAGGTGTTGCAGGGAGTGTGGGATCAAATGTATGGTCATATAGAACATTTCCACCCAGAGAACAGGGGTTTTTTGTCTACTATTTTCACTAATATGTATGATATTTATTCTATTATTTACCTACCCATAGTTTTTCATGATTTTACCAATGTTTTCTATGATTAAATTAGAGAGAGAGGCAGTGTTTATGGTTTTCCGGATTCAATTTACCCATCCCACATTGATACCTTCCTATCATTTGGAACCCAATATAGCTAATACGACTCAATATTCAATTGTAAAACCTAATGGAAAAGGGGTTTGTTCACCCCAATTTTTCTTCTTGGGATACCCTAGGGATATTTTCTGGGAAGGTAGACAGTTCACTTCTATATTGTGTGGAGTATCTGATGTTGAACTGGGTAACAGTTAATAATAACTATCCTTTGGGATAATTTGGATTATTCGTTTGATCGGTTAAAAGATTCAAAGTGGTATTCAAATATTAACCTTGCATAAATTTATTATCATCTTAGATTTTTGGTGTCTAATATATAGAAGACGATTTTCAATATCAGGTTTTTCCATTACAAATATTATGCGATGCAATTTGGTTTGACTAATGCTCCTGTAGTTTTCATGGATTTTAAAATATGGATATCTCATCAGCATCTCAAAACTATTGTTATAGTCATCGTTGATGATATTTTGGTTTACTCTAGATCTGAGAGTGATCATGAGAAGCCTTTGTGTTGGTCTGGGAAACCCTAAGGAGTAACCAATTTTGTGGAATGATTTTGAAAATCACATTTTGTCTTAATGTAGTTAGATTATTAGGGAATTTTATTTCTATCCATGTATTTTCAACTGAAATTAATAACATAACTGATTTTTCTTCTGTAGGAAGAACCACATAATGTATTTGAGAGTCAGAGCTTCCATGGTCATTCTAAATACAATCAGTGGGTTTCATGGATTTCTCAATAATGGAATCACATTTGACTAATTTTATAAGGAATGGGGTAAAATTTATTTTCAATGAAATGTTTGAGTCTTCTATCGACAAGCTTAAATTTTTTTGACATGAACAAAAATTTTGATATTACTTAACCCCATTTTGGGATATTTGGTTTTCTATGATGCTTCAAGAATTGTTTTGGTTTGTGTCCTAATTCAATATCATCATGTGGTATCATAAAACTCTCATCATATTTAAAGACATGAGAAGAAATTCCCTATATGTTATTTTGATCTGGTTGTAGTTATTCATGTGGTTAAGTATTTATGGAACCAAATTTTAGGGGAAATGTTCCCAGACATTTATGATCATACGAGTTAGAGATATATATTTTCATAGAAAGACATGAATACTAAATAGAGATGATGGATGGAATTTCTGGAGATGTTTGACATTGAAATTAACTATACTATGTGGAAGATAATTTTATACCATATTCTCATAGTAGGAAAGTGCCATCACAAGGTTTTTCAATATCGAATGAAGAGTGGAACATTATGTGGATATATTTCCTATAACATTTTTAGTATTTATAGGATTTTTTTTTGTATAATTATGACTAGTGTCTAGTTATCAAAAACTATCCTTGAGTATATTCTTTAATGTAATTAGTAGGACATAATGAGTAGAGAAAATTGAGATACCCTATATAGTGGGGAGACCATTTTAGGTTGTACTATTTCTTAATTTAGTTTTCCCAATATTAGGAATCGGTTTTTCATCATAGAATCTATAAGGAAATCAATTTTTATATCATAGTACTTCATGGGAAATTCATTTGGGAACTATGAAGATGTATTATGACATGATATGATGATTCAAGTTGTTGGGTATGAATAATGAAATTACCAATTTTTTATCCTGATGTTATAACTTACAATAGATAAAGGAAGAGAATATGAAACCTTAAGGGATCCATAAATTAAACTGGTGACGATTTGGAGATGGGTTGAGGTATTCATGGGATTTTTTGTTGGAATACCATACACTACGTAAGGGTGGAATTTTATCTGGGTAGAGATTGATCAATTTAAAAATTCACCTCTTTTCATTCCTGTTAGGGACACCAATATATTAATGATCTTAAAAAGTTATTTGTATTAGAAATTGTGAGTTTACATGGGGTCCCTTTTTCTATTATTTTAGATCAGGATCCGTGGATTAATTAAAGATTCTTTAAGAGTGTCTAAGAGGAATTGGGGACTCAAGGTCAGGTTGAGTAAAACAAATTATCCACAAATAGGTGAACAGATAGAGCATGTTATTCAATTTCAAGATCATATTCTCCATGTTTGGTTTTTTGATTTTGGGGGATATTTGGATATCCATATGAAAAACTTTAGTATTCCATTAAAAATAGTTATCATTAAATAATATTAATGAATCCATTTGAGAATATTTATAGTCCCCTGTTGAAATAACCTATTTGTTAGGTAGTGGTGGGAAAATCATTATTGTGGGGCCAAGTTTGGATCTATATATGTCTCTGAGGATTCAAAGATATATGTTTTCATTTTAATTTTTGGTAGTGTTGATATAAATACTGTGTGCATCAACGATGTCTTCATTTGGTGTTTTTGGTAGGTGACCATGTTTTCTTGAAACATTCTACACAATGTGGCACCATAATCCTTGAAAATAGAGAATGTTTAATTAAGATATGTTGCACCATTTGAGATCATTTAGCGTCATGGGTATATTACTTATTAGTTGGAGTTTCTAGCTCAGTTGAAAGGTTTTCATGATGTCTCCCACATATCAAAACTCTGAAAATACCATCCTTGTACCTGTCACATTATGATTTTGTAATATATTTAGTTAGATATATATTTTTCATTTATTGAGAATCCAATAGATGTTGTTGAATCTAAAGTGAAATTATTTGGTGGAATGTAAATTATATTGGTTAGATTGTTATGTCAATATAGATTATATTTTTAGTAGACTTGTGTGTGTGATTCATTAATGAGGGAGAAGTGGGATCACATTTTTACGAGACTCCATTCATCCACATGACATAGTAGGGAAGGAAATTCTTATGGTTGGGAACATGTAACATCCCATTACCTCATTTTTTATAATTCCATTATCATTTTCCACTCTTTAGTTAGGTACCTATTGGGACTCCCATGGATATTGGACATTAGTGGAGAAAATGACCTAATGGTCTTTGATATAAATTTTTGAAAAAAAGGAGTTTGTGTACTAATTTTTTAATGGGATTGTACGGTTATCATAGAGATTAGTGGACACCTGAATTGGTTTGGGGATTTTAAATTGAATATGTTTTTTTACAATTTGTAGGAAAAATGTATACCTTGTAATATGAGTAATAGAGATATATTTTTTGTTGGGTTGATGTACAGAACATGGAACACAGTGTAAGGGTAATGCACACCATGTAATGGTTACATGCCATGTATTATTAACAGATTGATTATTTACTAATGACAAATGGGTTATTTTATGTATCTGATCCTCATGGATTACATGATAGTAAAGTGGATTAAATTTTTTTAAGGTCCACTAGTAGGGAATTTAGGGTGCCTCCTGACCGATATGTTGATTCATTCACCCACATCTCTCTCCCCTATGAACCTAGAGATCTCCTCTAATGTTTTTGGGAGCCTCCATTTGATCTGTATGGATTCGTCAAATGATTGATCACCATTGAAGTTAGGTTGTGTCACTTTGGGTGAGTAAACCTTTCTACATATTCATTAATTTTATCATAATAGAAACTATTAATTTAATTAATTGGATCCATTGACCAATGGTAAGGCATATTCTTATTTAACTGTAGATTAATTTTTTGATCTTGTACTAGGGTTCAGTTCCTTATTGGTTATGGTTCTATTTCATTGTGTCTTGGAGGTGTGTAATTTTTCATATTATTCACCAAAAAATTATTTTAATTTTAATTAATTAATTTATTTGAGGATTCATTCTAGGGAATCATTTTACATTGTTCGTTTCTACCGTGGGGTTGATTACTCTACTGACATGTTCGACATGAGTTTAGGGGTAGGTGGTTCTATCTCTGTCCTATTTTGGTGAACTGCAATGCTCTTATTTTTGGCAAATAGATTTGATAAATGAAATGGAATGATATGAAGGGTTTTTTTGTGTGTAAAAATAACTTTTATAAAAAAATATTCTTACCCTAATTTTGGTATATGAAAGGGGTTTTCAATGTATTGTGAAATGGTTTTATGAAATGGTTTTCGAAGAATAAAGTGACGAAATGGTTTGACGAACTGGTTTGGAAAATAGAGAACTAAGGAAATCATGGGTACTTAGGTATATGGTTTAATAATAGGTCACATCAACTATTAGGGGGTTTTCTTATAGGGATTTCTTACACACATTATGCATGTTGGTATATGGATCTATCACAGAATGAATTTTGTATTTTATTTATTTTATTATTTTGTGACTTAAATATATTTTTAAATGTTTGGGTTGAGTCCCAATTTATATTTTAGGTATTTTATTGAAAAATGTGTGTTTTGGGTTTGGCATATTTGGGCGCACATACAGAGAACAATATAGAAACTCAGCGGCATGAGCTAGGTGACTGTGCCATCTGCCCTTCTCTGAAAACAAAAATAATAATTTAATAACTGATAAAATGAGAGTTAAAATATAAATGAGAAAAAAGTAATATAATATATAAGAGTGTTGTTTTAATAATAATAATACTAATACTAATATAATTTTTATTGGGAATAATATATTATTATTAGTATTACTCTTATTGTAAATGTTTTTAATTATTAATTATTTTTATTGTTTTTATAATTTTATTATTATTATTATTAGTATAATTAATGATACATGATAAGTATTAATTTTTTAGGTATTTAATCAAAAAAATGGAAAACCCAAAAACTACCCCTAATCCCATGAATATCCCTCCCCTTGTTCCTACCCTATGCACAGTGCGACCCAACCCGGTGTGCACCTGCTACTCATGAACTCTATCCCATCTGGCTGACCCATTACTCACGACATCCCTCCTCTCTATCCAACCCATGACCCACACCACCCATCCTCTTGGACTGACTAAAAACCTCTACCCACCCACCTCTTTGTCCAAACCATGACCTCAAGCTAGCCTCCTCTCCGCATGACCCCCTTCAGGTGACTTTCTTGACCACATGACCCCCTGCCAGTGACCTAACTCATCATCATGTACTTCTCTTCCGGTGATGGATCACACTCTAGTAGTTATTTTCTTCATCCTTTCAGTTTGAGGTTCATCTACTACTAGGGTTTCAATTTTATGGCCTAATCCTAAAATTATTCGTTTAATCTGGTTGTTCTAGGGTTGTTTCATCTTCCTGTAGGTGCGATTAAGGTGAAATCAAGTTTTTGCACCGGTTTATGGATGTTCTCCATCATTTGATGATAGAACCCATTTAGTATAACCATTAAATTAATTAATTTTTGAAATCTTACTTTTCACGCATTCATTTATAGTTTTTTACTAATCTTAAATTTTTAGAAAAAATTTTCATGTTAATTAGGGTTTATTTTAAATATCTTTACTATGTGTTGTATGTTTGTTGAAATTGTGCAGACCATATATTTTTTTAAATATTGCACTGTAATTTAAATGTGTTTTATGATTTATAGAAGAATTTTTTGATTTTTTTAAACACATTTTAAATGCTTTTGTACTTGAAGTGGATTTTTCCCAATGGGGATGGATTTTTTTATGGTGTGGACCATTATAACGTGTCCTGAAAATGTTTTATTAAGTGATGTATTTATTTATTAAAATTCATAAATGTTTTTTTAAAATAATAAAAATGAGGTGAATGGTGTTTGGAAAATTAGTTACTATGTGTATAAATTTAAAATTTATTTTTCACGTGTGGTGTGTTTTTGATGTGTTTTGCATGCCATGTGTTGTATGGGTTTCCAGGTTAGCTTTGAAAAGTATTTTATAATTTTTAAAAATATTTTTGGTCACACACACACACACACACACATATATATATATAATTTTGATGTTCAAAAATAGTGATTTCCATTTCTTAATAGGTTTCTAATTCATTTTGGTGTGAAATTCGTTACATTTTGTGTGAGTGTTTTGGTGCAATATTCCAGGAAAATGTTTTATAAACCATTTGATAGGTGAGAACATTGTTTCTAGTAGAATATAAGGTGATGATAAATTTAGAATAGGTTTTTAAAAGAAAATAAAATACTTGATTTCTTGAACATGGTCTTGATTTTTTCAATATGGATTGTGAACATTTAATTGATGAAAAACATGTTTTGAAAATTTATTTTTGGTTTATGTGTGGATTTATAAAAATGGATTTCTAAGTTGTTTTGGTATTAATGATGCATTGTGTGTAGTTTTTTGTTAAATTTTTGATGTGTGGTAATGAAAAGAGGATCGTTTAAAATTTTATAAAGTGGGGTTTTTGGGAAAACCTCTACGGAGTGAGTCTTTCCATGTCGGTTGGTCATGAGATGGGAGTGTCCTCTGAATGGGACCTCCTTCAAATAATTATTGTTTTATGGCATGGAATACTCCTTGAGATTGTTGGGGAAGTAACAATTTGTGTTTGTTATTAGTTATAGTATATATTAGGATTGATTCATGGTATTTTTTGTAACACCCCTTCACGAACATAGCATGGGATCCTTGCATAGCTGCAAGGATTACTGAGAATTATTGTTGTAATGGTAGTTGACATAGTGACTAGCAGACCATAGTAGGTGCATACATTTCAATTTATTGATATGGGATTATGCCCCTTAGTATGTATGGAGTTATTATGGATAGGATTTTAGGGATTTTTATTTCATCATATGTGGTATGCTACTAAGGATTGGGTCTCATGTATTAGTATGTTATGGTTCTCCTCAGAGATCCGAGGATTTCCTGTGTTCCATTGACACTAGTACCATTAGTACTGTTTCCCTAGTTATGTGAAGTGATATCCATTGTTCTTAGTTTTGGTTTTTTCTTGTAAAATTTTAAATGTGTGGTTTTCTAAAGTGGTTTTAATGAATTTTTTTAAATGAACAAGATCTTTTTCCATTGGCACATTTTAGATAAATAAATGATCCATTTTGACCTCTTTTTCGTCCAACATCCTCTTGAGCATTAGCTTAAACATGAGGGAACTGGATTATGATTGGGGTTTGTTTACTTTAAAATGTATTTATTAGAAAATTATATATTTATTGATTGTATTTGAAAACTAAAATCAATGATTCATTATTTAATGAATGTGCACTGTTAATATAATTAGTTGGGCCTACCTAAAGAGTTTTAATAATCATACCTACATTGTTTTCTTGTTTTTTTTGTTCCTCTGGTACATTTAGCTCAGCTTTGATCACCTCTAGTGATGTTGGTATCATATTGTATAGTGTCTTTTGGGGTCACAAAATGACATCTTGGTTTTTAGGTTCCATTTCAGTTTCTTTGTGATGTAATTTGTTTAGTCATTGTGTTTATTTTCATTTGGATATGTCTGATGTAAAAATGTTGGTAGCCATGTTTATTTTAGTTGTTCTTCCATTATTTTTATTCTTTTGTTGATTTTTTATTAGCCTAAACTATTCCCTATTTCACTATAATGACGAACTTGTTGATTTTCGTCTGATTTAGAGGATCAGTAATTCCTCTTGGGCCATTCCATGAATCGAATCAAGTGGCATGTTCAAGGAGGACCCGGGCTAGTTCGTGAGAAAATAGTATCAGGGTATGTTGTATCTTTAGTGGGACATGTTTTTTATAGCTCCCATCATTATTTGGGGCTTTTCAAGGTTGAATAGTAAGATTTTTGGGGCTCAATGTGTAATAACATGAAGGAATTCTTGAACCATTTATTGTTTAGTACTGTAGGTAACCATGGGATGATTGGTTTTGTCAGTGTATTTTGGTTCCTATGGATTGTCTGGTGTTAGATAATAAAAAGGGAGTAGGGAGGTGGCATCCATGAGCTCCCAATGCCTCTCAAGCCAGGTGTATCTGGGGACATTTCCATAGAATAATAACTATGTTGATGGTGTGATTGGCATATAACTTCCAACCATATAGCCATGTCACCAGTTGACAGTATCTTCCCATTGTATAAGGTTTTCAGTTTTTGTTAATTATGGAAAATGGTTTTGATTTTTTTTATTGTGAAATGTTGAATTTAAAATGTTAGTGACTTCTTTTGATCAATTTCATTGTTTTCTTGTCACTTAGTGTCCACCCCCATAAAAATTTAATGGATCCCTAATGTGCAGCTTTGGGTGGTGCATCTTTAGAAAACACTCTAGTTGATAAACCTATAGTCTATGCCCTTGAGTTTTGGGAGTAGAAACCTTCTCCCTTTTATGGAAAATGTAATCCTCTTGAGGTGGAGGAGTGGATGTGGAATATTGAGAGAGACATCAGTTTAAATTTGATACCTGAGTCATTAAAGGTAGATTTTTCTAACTTCATGACTCATGGACCAACTGTGAAATGGTTGAATTCTGTGTCTTGATGAAAGAATCAAGAAGAACTCACCTAGAAACTCTTAAAGTAATTGTTCATTCATCATCATTTCTCTAAGTTGAATAATGTGAGAAATGAATGGATTTGTGCGGTGTGTATTCTGGTGTTGGATTTATGTTGGAATTATATAATTTCTTCATGGACCTAGTTCTGAATAACCAATGGTATGGTACAAACAATCCCATTCAGGATTGACATTTTGAGTTTGGGATCCATCATAAATAGTAGTAGAAGGTGGAAGAGATCAACCTAACCACATTATAAGATTTGGTGCGAAAAACCTTTCATGCTGATGCTGAGTTAGTTAGAGGAATTGGGATGGAAAATCCTCCTCAGGTTTTTGGATGTTGTTCAGATGTAACAGATAAATATAATGGGTTGCGGCCTGATACTGGTGGTGTTGGTAGGGGAATTTAGAGGCCTTTAGACCTCCAGTCAAATTCTTCAGGGTTAAATTCCATGATCTCTCCTTAATGGGGTTAGAATGGTCATAAGAGGTCTTCATGCCTAAATAACCCTTGAATATTCCACACCTATGAATTCATGGGTCCCTTTCAACAGTTTTTTCATGGTGTTTCCAAGAAGCCCCGTAAATCCTACCCCATCCATTTGAAGAAAACCCCATCCCGTTTTTAGTAGCAAGGCAATGTTTGGGGAATTAGTTCAGGGTCTTTCTATTTGTAATGTTATTCGGTTATAATACTTATCTCTGGTGGTGTTTTTTGGTGTATGTTTATATTTCATCTGTAAGATTGGTTGTTTATTAACACTTTTTACCTCCTATTTAAATCGAAGAATATTTCGTGAATTTTATATTTGGGATATCTATTAGGGGGATGTTTTTAAAGCCTGGATTCGAGTCAGATGATGCTTCAAAAACTAGATTTCTAGCCTTAGATATCGAAGTGCAGATGGTGTGTATTTAGGAGAACCACAGTGGCATTAGAGTAATAGGTATGAAATATATTCTCAACATGGTTTGGGTTCTTCCAAGGGTGTTAAGTTGTTGGGAGGTGTCAATTGTGGTTTGATTATCCATTATTTGGGTCTCTCCCTCTCCTCCCCTTGTTGTGGGGATTTTTGGTTCATGCTGGAAAATTATCAATTTCATTTGTTGTAGTTGTTTCATATAGTATAAAGACCCATCACGGGTCTCTTTGGTCACTATGATAACCTATTTCATATGGTGGGGAGCCCATTCAGGCCTTCCCATGTTGGTATTTCGGTATCAACTCAGTGAGCAGTTGGATTTTGACTACCCATTTTACTAATGTGGTATCAGTTTTGTTCGGTATTGTTTGAGGTTTATTTGTTTAGTGGGTTGGATTGTAACAAGAATTTTTCTTCCATACAATCAATCAAATAGGGGTGTTCATGTTTTTGGAGGTATGTGGCACTTATAAAGGAGTCCGTTTCAGCCTCACAAGTTCATCTTTTATTATTTTCTATTGTTCATGGTGTTTTTATGATCTCTTTCTCTATCGACCTTTGGGAATCTCCATGAACTATAAATAAGAATCAGTTTCTATTCTGGGATTTGACCATGTTCTATATTTCTAGTGGTAGAAAGTAATATATTAGGTAGAATTGTTACATCCTAACATTTGTAATTTATTTATTTTATTATTTTTTGACTTGGAATAATTATTTCGGGGTTTGGGATGAGTCTTGTTTTTTGTTTTTGAGTTTTATTCAAAAATGTGCTTTTTGGGTTTAGCAGAATCTAGTAAAAGTGAATAGAATGGTTGGGAAAAAGAGCGTCTTCTCCCAGACGACCATACGACCATCCTTTCATTGAACAATAAATTATGAATTCAATGACTAGTATAATGAGAGCTAAAATAAAATTTTGGAAAAGTAAAATAAATCAAAAGGTGTTGTTTTAATAATAATAATATAATAATAATTATTATTATTACTCTTATTGGAAATTTAATTAATTAATTATTCTAATGATTAATTTTTGAATTTTCTTGTTATTATTATTATTTGGATTATTATTGATGAATGGTTGTTATTAATTTATTTTATGGTTTAATGAAAATGAAAAAAATTAGTATCCCTAACTCTACCCATAATCCCACATGTATCCTTCCACTTTATCATACCATGTGTGCATTATGACCCAACTTAGTGCACACCTACTTCTTACGACCACCCTCCTCTATGGACGACCTAAAAACTGTGGCCCCACTCCTATCCAGCAGACCCTTTACCCATGGCCTCCATCCTCTCCAGTAAACCCTCATCCTTTGGCAAGGTCCCTATCTGGTAGACCAATGACCTCCAACCTTCCTCCTCTCTGTAAAACCCCCTTCCAGTGAAATTCCCAGCCGTACGACACCCTGTCAGCATCCTACCACACCATCACACCCTTCTCTTCTTGTGGCGACTCCACCTATGATATTTATCTTCTTCATCATTTTAGTTTTAGGTTATTCCATGACTAGGTTTTCAATTTATATAGTAGATTAAAAATTTATGTGTCCAATATTGTTACGTTAGGTTGTTTTCAGCTTCTGGCAAGTGTGATTGATCTGCTGTCAGGTTTTGCACCGATTTCTGGAATTTCGTCATCATTTTAGGTAGGACCCCATTGCACATAATCTTTAAATTAAATAATTGTTGAATTATTGTTTTTACCACCTTCATTGATAGTTAATTGGTGAACATAAATTTTTAGAAGACATGTTTCATGTGAATTTGTGTGTTCTGTTTGAATATTTTGAATATGCAGTTTGAGTTTGTTGAAATTTCGCACAACATCTATTTGTTAAATATCCCAGTTTTCCATTTCACCTGATTTAATATTTATAGATGTTTTTTTTGATTTTGTGAATGAATTTTTAATTATTTTTTCATTTAATTTAATTTTATACGATAGGGATGGGTGTTTTTCAGGTGTAGACCCTTATACTATGTCTTGAAATTTTTTTTAAGTGTTGAATAATTTATTAAAATGATTAAATGATTTTCTAAATCATATAAATGAGTTGAATGGTGCGAGGAAAATATTTTAGTGTGCGTATGATTTTAAAATGTATTTTTCACATGTGGTGTTATTATTGGGTTTTTCACGCTAAGTGTTTTTTGGGTTTCCCAATTGGATTTGGAAAGTATTTTTATAATTTCTAAAAGCATATTTTGGTCATATATATATAATTATGACATCCAAAAATTCTGATTTATATTTCTTAATGGGGTTCTAATTTTGTTGGCACAAAATTGGTTACATTTTGTGTTAGTGTTTTGGTGCAATATTCCAGGAAAATGTTTTTATAAACTGCTCAAAAGGTGAGAACATTGTTTTTAAAGTCACTAAATGTTCTTATGAATATGTAATATTTTTTTAAAAGAAATTGAAATATTATAAATATTAGAAATTTGTTTTTTCCCTTTTTAATATAGATTGTAAAATTTTAATTGATGAAAAATACCTTTTGGAAATAAATTTTCCATTTATGAATGGATTTATAAAAAGATATTTCTGAGTTGTTTTGGTATTGATGATAAAAAATGTCTAGTTATTTATTAATGTTTTGATGGGTGAAAATGACCTAAGGCACAATTAGAATTTTATAAAATGGTAGTATGGGTAAATCTATTGGGTGTGAGTCTTACCTTGTTGGTTGGTCATGAGACATAAGTGTCCTCGATATGGGACCTAACTTATAATACTATTATTTTAAGGCGTGGACTAATATTTGAGCTGTCCAGGTTGGTACAAATTTTTGTGTGATATGGTTGATGGAATATATAAGGATTTTTACTTGTTCTGGTTTAAAACACCCCTTTAGGAACTTACCGTGGGAACCTAGCATATATATAAGGATTAATGAGAATGATTGCTCCACTAGTAGTTGACGTACTGACCTGTGGCCCATATTCAGTTGATATATTTGGGTTTATTTCTATGTGATTTATCCCCTCCATCTATCTTAAGTTATGGTGGATATGTGTTTGGGTGTTTTGGTTTCATCATGTGTGGCATGCTACTTGGGATGAGGTCTCATGTATTAGTATGTTATGGTTCTCCATTGAGTTCCTCAGATTTCTCATGATCCTTCAACACTAGTACTGTTAGTACTGTTTCCCTTGTTATGTGAAGTGATATCCCTTATACATAGTTTTGGTGTTTCCCTATAAAATTAAAAATGTGTTTTTTTCTAAATAGGTTGTCATGAAAAATGTTTTGAACAACCACGAAATTTTTCCTTTAACAACTGTATTAAAAATAAACAATCATTTTCATATAATTTTTTATTCCTCCTCCTATTGATCCTTATTATAAACTTGAGGGAAATAGATTGTGATTGTGATTTTTTGACATTAAAATGAATGTGTAGAATATTCTGCATTTATAGATTTTATTTAACACTTGGAATCAATGCTTGTTTTTTTAATGAATGTGCATTGGAAATAAAGATATTAATGACTACCTACGAAGTTTTAATACTCATTCCTATAATGATTTCTTATTTTTTCATTCATTTTTTAGGTTTTTATTGGGTTCGATTGCTTTGGGCGATGTTAGTGTCAGATTGGTGAGTGACCCTCGGGGTCACATAGAGACATCATGGTTATCAGGTTCCATTTGGGTTTCGTTGTGTGAAAATTTGTTCATTAATTTTTTTTCATTTTATTTAGATATGTTTGATGTAAAAACGTTATAGCCCGGTCTACTGTTTGTTCTCTTCCTTTATTTGGATGAATTTTTAATATTGGGAAAACAATTTCATTTTTCACATTAATGATTCTCATTGTGTTTCTCGCTAGCCTAGGAGGATCTAGAATGCCTCACGGGACTTACAAAATATCGCTTAGAGTGTACATTTTAGGGTTTACTTGTGTTGGTTCTTGACATGAATTGTTAGACCGGTTGGTGAGTTCACATTTTGGCAGTTTACTCTTTTCTCTAGACTCGATACACATGTCAAGTGGCCTGATGAGTATGTGATTGCCTTTGTTGGGTAAGAGTGACCTAGCTATCATGACATATAGTGATCATTGGAAGGATGTAACATGTGCTTCCTAGAAGATTTGGGTTTTTTGGTTTGTATTTATTTATTTTAATCCAATTTATTGGATAGGATAAGTGATGAATTATTTGGTAATATTTTATATATCTTTTTTGTTTTATGTATATGAAATTATTTGAAACAGATTCACCTATATTATTTTGAAATTTTTAAAAGGGGGGAATAAATTTATTTCCATTTCATACAAAAATTGTTAAACTATTATCATGTATTGTTTTATATAAGGTTTAGAATTATTGAATTAGTTCTTGGAGACAAGATAATGAACACCTAGGTGGGACCCAAATGAGAAAGTTAGCTCACACCATACGTACCACTTTGATGGTGCATATAACTGTTTATGTATTTTAATGTAGGGAAATCAAAGGCACTATATTAAGGTAGTGATGGTTCATATCTGTTGGGTTTTGGATATCCAATGGTGAGATAGTGTTAGTTTTCTCACATTTTGAAATAGAGTTTATGGACTATCTATTTGATGTTATAGTCCCTTTTTGTTTTATTTTTTATATGGACTTTTTTTATTTATTTTAATTAGAATAATTTCCACTATTGATTATTTTTTGGTATATATGTATATCTTCATATATTCCTCTCTACTTTGTATATATATATATATGACATGTTTCTCTATTAGGTTACGATAAATGGTTCACTATTTTTTATTGAAGCTCTGGTGCTAGTCTCCAGCCTATAGGTATCAGGAATTCCCTTTGGGAATGTGGTTGATCGGATCAAGTAAAAGATTAAAAGGGTATTATTTTTTATCCTAATAATTTCATCCTAAAGAGGATATTTAAAATTACATTTTTTTAAAAATATTTTCTGAATAATCCTTTTAAGAAACATGATCAAATGGATTTCTACAAATGTTAATCTACCAAAATTATTATCACTCCATTTCAATGAAATGGTTCAAGGGAAATTAATAAATGAATAAAAATTTCCCAAACTCCACCATTCCATTGGGAAAATTGAATTTTCTTTTCTTCAAGTAGAATTAAGAGTCCACCATTCATTATATTTATGAAATTAATGATAAATATATAAATTTTCATCTTTATAATCTCATTAGTAATGGGGGAAAATATATACTATGTTATGTTATATCATTAATCAATTGCTAATATAAAAGATGAAAAACATTGGAATAGTGTTCATTTATACATAATGGACTCAATATGTTTTTTATATTCATTGTAGTGTTTTGGAGTGTTCAATAGTATTTATTATTGTTCAAACCATTAGAGAGTACTGTGATAATTTTTATGAGTTTCATCATTCAATCTGTCATCCTATTTGGTTCCTCACTTGGAAAATCATCATAATTTTTATTAAATTAATTATTAAATTGATTTATCCCGGTTTAACACTTTGAAAAAAACTAACATGGTTAGTATAACTATTCAACAATATCAGGAAATGTGAAAAATTATATAGCATGGAAAATATGTAAAATCATTCATATTCATGGAAATAATTATTTTAGAATATGCCTCTTGAGGATCTACCAAAATCACTTTAGTTACAATATAAGATTATTTTAATTTTATCAATATATTCTCCATTAAAAATCCTCAAAATTAACTAAATCCTTCTCTCCAACAATTTATCACTAATAGATAATATATTTATTATAATTTTAAAATAATTAAACATTTCAATAAATATTAAATCACACCTGGAAATATGATGACTTAGTTTTACTATAAATTAGATACATAGACATATTCTTTCAAATAACAATGAATATATATATATATAACTAAACAATAAATGAATCTCATCTTGAAATATCATAGTTCATAGCCCTTATAATATGTTAGGGAATCAAGAAAACAAAATTGTTAAATCTTGATAACTTGTAATAGATAAAACATGTGATATATCAAACAAGGATTATAAGTGGGAATATGTTGAACAAGTTGGTTGGGAAAAAATTCAACTTCTATGATTATAATTTACAGAAACATTATCCAATGATGAATAGATTAGAAGAAGGAATATCATATTTTTCCTTTTGAAAAACATGTGAATATAGTATAGAAATAAGGAATGGGGTGGATTTTATTTGGACACATATACTCAAAAAATAGTCATTTTACATAGAAAAAATCCTAGTAATTCATTTAATATTTTAAAGGACCATTCCATGAAAATCAACCCATTATATAACAACATGTCATAAAAAATCTTGGACAAGGATAACATCTCTTGTAACATATAATCAAATATCATTTAATATAATAATTTTCAAATTCAATACTAAGATATATAATTATAATAACCCAAATGAGTTAATGTTAAACAATATATATATATTTAAAATGAACAAGCGTAGAAAAACTAATCCATCAAAACAAAATAATCCAATAAAATTGAAATTTTTCCCATAACATTTTATATAGGGAACAATCAAAGGCCACTATAGAAATGAAGGGGGTGATTCAATAAACCATTTTCTTATTGATTATTGATGTTATAAAAAATTTTATAGTGTAATTTTATATTGATATTATTGAAAAGATTACAAATGATGATAAAAATTATTTAATGTATAAAATATTATTTTAAATTTCCCCCTTTTATATTCTTTTTTGTTTTTTAAAAAAATAATTTTTTTAATATAGAATGATATAGGTAATTAAAATATTTTAAATCCATTTTTGAATTTATGAAATGAGAAGTTGATTATTTATAATGAATATATACTAATGTGTTTGATGTATGACCACATAGAGAAAATATAAAATGGGAGTTTAGGATGTATCATTAATTATTTTACAAAAATAAAACATGAAGTGAAAAAGTCCATATGGAATCAAAGATATATTTTTATATAAATCGTAATTTATTTTTACAAAAAATTGATTAATAATATAATTTATATTGAAATGAAAATACATAATCTCAAGTGAATTATAAATCAATGATCAAGGACCACATAGTAATTATATATAAGAACCAATATAATTAGAGGAGAATAATATATATTTTTTGGAATAAAATAATATATAAATTTAGTAGTATAAATCTAGATATAAAAATCTAAATTGGAAAGATATATTAGATAATATTAACTTACCATTACACCATACAACCATGAAAATACAATAAAATACCATATAATAAATAGTACCATATTTTTCATTGACATTAAGAAATTAAGAAATTTAGTTTCTATTTATAATAATAAATTATAAAATATATAAAACATATGTATTTTTTTATTTTTATGGTAAGATGTTTTTAATTTTTGTTAATTCATTGATGTTTTTAAATAATTAAGTTGATACTCATTCATGGATAAAAATATTAACATTCTTATAATTTTTATATTAGTTGAATTAATATGTTAATATGTGTCATATTGTCCCACATTTTCCATGATTCATGGAATGGGTATGGGTCTTCATAATATTTTTTAAAAATAGTATGTTTTAGGTAATATTTCAATAACTAGGTTTTACATTTGGGTGACTATTTTTTTCCGCTTATATAGTATCACATTTGTGAAATATATCTTCATTTAATATCATATATCACCATTATTAACTTAATTAACCACATTAATTTTGAAAATGGTAATTATAATATATCATAATACATTTGGGTAATCTAACAAACTTGAATATGAAAATAATATAATAATGAACATGTTGTGGGTTCATTTTATATTATTATAATATCATTTTAATATAATTATAATTATGTTAATAAGACCTCATTATAAGTTTGAATAATATTTATAATTAGTGGATATTGTAATGAAATTTTAAAATAAAGAGAATTTTTAAATACATACAATGATAACTTTTACCAAAATCCAAATAGGTTTCATTAGAATGGATAATATAGCCATACATCATGGGACATAAATTTATAAAACATTTTAAAATATTTTAAGTGAATTAATTTGGGTTGGTAGAAAATGGAAAATTTATCTAAATGTGTGGTTTGTAGTTGATATAACATGGGTCCATTAATATTTTAAAAAAAGTGGATATTACCCAAATACCAATTAATTATTATATAGGGAATATCAATTTTAATGGAATTTGGATGAAAAGTTGATAATTAATTGATATGGAAAAATTATCCCCTCATACACACAATTTCAATTTATAGATAGTGGTATTTTTAGACAGTATCAATTAATATTGACCCCTTTTATATTATTTTACACCTCATAATAGTATCATACATTTAACACCAATGAATTACCCTTTTATAAAAATATTTAATATACATAATTACCTAATATAAAATAACGAATTAAAAAATTAAAATCATTTTAGAAATTTAATTTTATACATGTGACTAAAATTAGTTTCAAATTAGAAATTCAAGGCACGTAATAAAATATTTTTTGGTGAACAGAATTATTATTATAAAAGGATATTATTTTAATTTGATAAGAACCAATAATCATTTAATAAATGTTAATTTATTTTCAAAATATTTAAACAATTAATTTGATTAAAAGTCGTTATTCAAAAATGAATAATCAAATTTTAACTAAAATTAAAAATAAATAGTAATAAAATTGTATATAAAGCTATTTACAATGGAAGAGAATAATTAAATTATTATACATTACACTTAATAATTATTTAATAATTTGATTTATTTATTTTAAAAAACCTTATTAAAATTTTATATGTATATATTAATAAAACTATTACATAAAATTAATATACTTAATTAAAATTATTGTATGTCTAAAAAAAATTATTTAAACTAAATAATATTAAAAAAAATATTTTGGGTTTATTCAAAGAATATATATTTCATGTATTTATATGTAAGATTATATTTTAACCCCCTATTTGATAGTAAATATTATATATTCAATATACCACTTTTATATATTAAAACCCCTTGATGAAATTTCAGAAGATAATCTGTCCAATAACCATGTGATGATATTAAAAATCAAATGAATCATTATATATTACCATAATTTATATTATAGTGTTCATTAATACCATTTTTTATTAATCTTCGAAAAATTATAACATATTTTTGTTTCTTTTAATTTTTTGCACTGTTTTAATTTATGGTATGATCTTTTAGTGAAATTATGAAAATGTATGTTTCATTTCCACGATCATTTTCTATATTGTTTATTAAATTAAAATTTTAATTTTAATATTGATTTTTCATATTTCTATTTTATTATGTTTGAATTTTTATAATGTAGTGTTATATATTGGCATAACAATTTTTTATAGATTTTTTTCCAATATGAAGGATATTATTGAACCTATTCATGGGATAATAATACCAAATGATACAATTGTCTAATTCATATATTATTTATATTAATTTGAGGTCATGTGTGCATATTATATCACTATTATTAAAATTATGTTCTCTTACCGATTTTCTATAATATTAAAATGGTGATGGTAGAAATACTTATGATTTTACTACTAAAATAGAATCACATGGAAAAATATGGATTCACCATCGATCATCATATTTTATGAATTCCAATTTTAAGAGGGGAATAAAACCTGGAATTGATACAGTTAACCATTTATATTTAAAATTTATTTTGTTTTCCTTTTGATATTAATGAATCAATTATATTTGATATTAATGAATATCATTGTTTTCCCTGTACATAATCAATTCATTGAGAATATTTTAGGGAAATGTATACTATACCATGATCTGATATGAGCATCCCAACTGTAACACCCTTTCATAACCAAATATGAAACAGTCAATTCAACCAAAAAATGATTTCAACCACATCTAAATTCATCATTATTCTATGACAAGTCCCATGATATAGAATTATAGGATGTGGAACTTATAAAAAAATCAGTCCTCTCTAATTTCTATTTGAAATCACGACCATATAAATAATGAAACTATTAATGAATCATGTCACAATGTCTTGCACATAGTAATACCATATTTAGTAAATATTACATTAAAATTAAAATAACAAATGATTGTCAATTAATAAAATATATTAAAGAAGTGAAATTAAAATACAACAGAAATTATCAAATACACTAATATTTCATCAGTATAAAACCTTTGGTACTATATAATAATATCTCATTATATTCTCAATAAATGAGAAACATACAACTAAATTTGAGTACATATTTGATTAAAATAATTCTACAATTTATCATGAAACTTCTTAGTTATGGTATCTAATGATTCATAATAAATAATGTTTAATGACATCCTCGGTTAATTGATAACTTTGGATTCCTAAGACTCATTAATTCAATATAATATAGTTGATGTGTATCCAAACTAATTCGGATAAATAAGGAAATTACATATTTTCCATAATCATATTTGAATATTTATATTGGAATATGAATTATAGAAGATAACCTTATAAATATGAATTTATATGAAAGATGTTTATTCCACGGGAAATACTATTCATACTATTCTCTCATTCATAAAATGTAGAATCATCATGAAATGGAACTAAATGTTGAAATTTTAACCATATTATATAAATATACAGAAACAATAATATCCTTTTTTTAATTTTAAATATACACTCATAATATACATAATTGAATACGTTAACCATAATCATGCATTACAAGTTATATTTGTCTTTGATTTCTCTTCAATTTAGATATAATATTTTCATAAAAATTTAATTAAAAACTTCATCTATTCCATCTATAATATCTACAAAATAAATCATGGATTGATAAGAAATTTTCACTAATGAATTCCAAGGGGAATTCACATTATTTTATAGAGTGATCATTCATTACCATTTAATAATACCTTTAAGAAACATATGGTTAGTATGTAACATAAAATGCCTTGATTATCAAATGGGATGTGTTACACTAAAATATTGTACAGAAATCAAACATGTAACTATGAAACAAAGGGATTTTAATATATGATACTACATTTATTAGTATTTTATATAGACAATAGAATCATAAATAAATGTTTATTAGGTTATACTAATATAAAAATTTAATGTTCCTTAAAATTCAAAAATCAAGAAAACTCCACTAAGGACCCCAAATTCAATTAGTACACTATAAAAAAGGCCTATAAAATTTTATCTTAATAATTAGAAACTCAATATATTCTGCATATAAGAGGGCATAAATATAAAAATGTAGGGAATCTAATCAATAATATATATTATTGAATATATAAAAATTTAATGGATCTACATGATGACATGATAAAATAAATAAATGACATAGAATTTTCTAAATATATACAATTATATCCCCATAGACACCCCCAAAATAAAATTGATTACTACGTAAATCAATGGGTTAGGTAAAATTTTATAAATTCTAAATAGTATTAATGGGCCCTTATATATGAAATTCAATCAATTTATCCCAACATAGATTTAAAGGTCAACCATTATATCTATAATTCCCTTATCAAGTCATAGATACTAATATGTTATATGTGAAAAAGATTTATTATAGAAATACCTTAGTTGTTAATGGTTGAATTATTGTCCTATCCTCAAATCCTATGCAATTCAGGATTATTGAATTTAAACTATACATTGATACTCAAATAAATAAAACATAAAAAATATAATCAATTAAAACCCCAATTTATCAATATATTCAAATAACAATTTTCCATTTTTATGTATTATTGGTATCCATACATTCCTTGAATTGTGCCCATTAAAATTTTGCAAAATGGTGATATAATTTTAACGCATTATTTTTTTAAAATAGAATAATGAAAATCACCCATATGAGCTATTACTAATTATATATAATATACTATAATTGAAATTTTTCAATAACATCGATTAGAAGAAATAATTTAATTGTTTCTTGTTACTTTTACTTACCATGTATGAATTAATTTTATATATTAGGAAATAGTATTTTTAATTATGATGAATGTTCATTACATAATAAACTACAATTATTTTGATAATTTTCTTATAAAATTGGTTATTATTATTTATAATTTGATCAATGACATTTTAAACTTGTTCATAATCATATCCATTCATAACAATATTTATATCGAAAAATATTTAAATACCAATAATAATATCCTTATTAATTTAAATCCCATGAATTTTCATATGATACATTGTACACTCCCCATAATATTATCAATAATTAATATAATATCAATATATAATAACTCCCTAAAAATGACCTTTTCTAAATTCATGGTTAATAAAAACACCCATGTTATTTATTAAATTATAATTACATCATTTTAATCCATAACCTCTTTTGAACATCCTTTGAGATATTTTTCAAAAATCATAAAAAATAAGGATAAATGTTTAATAATAGTATATTAATGTCATAAAAATATATTAAATTATTCAAAAGCCCATAATTTATTTTTGTTGACACTATAGGAATCCAATCATCCACAATGTATATCTATTGATTAATATGTTCACCATCTACTGTGTAACAAAACCACTAATAATGGATGGAATAATACAATAAAAATTATAAATAATATTTCACTTACATATCATCAATTTTCAATGAAATCACACAAATGTTTTTATCTAATGCTTCAATAAAACGTCCTCACACTATCCCTCATATAAAAATATTCCTATGAAATTCATATATATTGAAAATAAAAAAATAATATCAATAATAATTTCATAATATTCTTCTAATACATCCTTATCAGTTTTATATCAATTTAAATATTCATAAAACATTTTATGAAACATAGCAGACAAATACTATTGTAATAATTCATTACATCACAGAAATGACTTTATTATTTTATTTTGGTCAACATTTTTATATAAAAAATACTCTATTATATATTTAATTCAATTGTGATGGCCTAGTACTATATAACTCAAAATATTTTCAATCAACATTACATTCTCATTGATAATCCTTAGTTCCCCATTCAAAATCCCTCATTCATTAATCACGATCCACACACATTAGAGAAAATAATGATAAAATGAAAATATATCTAAATGAATAATAATTATTGAATTTATGGAATGAGTATTACCTTGTCTATAAACAAATTTTACAGAAATTCTTTCATTGAACATGAAAAATTTGCAATTCTATGAATTCAGTTATGATAATATAACCTAACACCCTCCCATTAAATGAAAAAAATTAATTACCTATTCATAAATATAAAATATATTTTCAATCAATAATTTTAATGGAAAATTGATATACATTATTATTTAATGTATTTAGATAATATATTTAGATAGTATTTATTCATGGGAATGTTTGCATCATTTATGATGTGATCATAATAATGTTTTTTTCGAGGTTGTTTCATGATGTAATTCAGGACCTACAATTGATGTATATCTTATCAGTGATTTACTTGGACATGAAAGATAAATATGTGTTGTTTTTACAAGATACAATGTCAATTCTATTCTCACTCCTAAATAATGAAAATACCAATAAATATTCCAACAAAATTTACTATATTTCAAAGGAGTTATTATATAGTTGGGATCATTTCATATTTGGGAATTGGTTTAATTGTATGGTTTTGCGTAACCATGGAAGGTTGATATTCCAACAAATTTTGGGGGATGAAATTTGGAAAAAATAAAATTCAAATTATTAGGTTATATAATTTTTTTTAGTTATATAAAATTTTATTGGGAATAGAATTTGGAGGCCATCCATGAGTGGAATATTATGAGTAGTATCTTATGATTCCTCTCAATTTATTATTGGTTGGTAGATAAACATTAATATATTTTTTGTAAAATTTTATAATTTTAACCATATTCTCTATTAATATAGAAACATCAAGACATCTTGTGATCAACGTCATTTTAAAATGGTTGTTAACTAGTAACGATGGTTGATCAATAAAAATTTTATAATTATTCCAATAATTGTATTACTAGATAATAATGATATATTATGTAAAATTAAGAAATAATAAATAAATATCTTTTATATGAAATCATATTGGAAATCAAAACACAAAAATTTTATGTGACATTATATTACATAACTATCACATTTAATTTCATAAATTTTATACATTGAAATGGTGATTATAATATAGTATGATTATATATAAATTATATATTTAAAAAGAAACAAAATCAATAAATATATTCTTTTTTATAAGGACCTAAAAATCATCTCTTAACTGTATCTGCAAATTGGATAATATAATCTAGAACAACCCCAGCATTATTCCCCTTATGATGGAATGAAAATTTATAAAGTAGACTAAATTTACAATAGTGTGTTGGTGATGGTTATTTGAAAATTTATTATAATAATATAATAACTATCCTTAAATATAGTAAAAATATATAAGTTTGTACATTCACCATATGATAATAATTAAATAACAATTATATCAATTACATCAGTCACACTATCACATTCTCATAAATACACCATAATGACGGAAATATCCAATTCTAGAGTCTTTCATAAATTAAAATTTGATTTTATAATAATATTATTATTCATTTTAGATATAAACACCATTTTATGGTTCATTAGGAACCATAAAATTGAATAATTTGATATGATTATTTATTCTAAACATTCCCATTAAAATTATAAATTACAAAAATAAGAATCTTATTAATGACCCTAGGTGATAATAATTTCAATGAAATCTAACCCATCATTAAAAATATCCTAAAATAATGATTCCATAGTGTACCAATTCATGAGTTACTCCACCATATTTATCGTACACATATTATTAACAAGAATAAGAATATGATATTGATAGTGAACCATCTCAGAATATTCATGAATGGTTCCAACACAACAAAGTCTAGAACATATCAGTTCATATTCTTCTTTGAGAGGTGTAATTAAATTGGGATTATTTATCATTCATTTCATCTATAAACTGCATAAGGATATCAATATTTTCCTTTCATACTTCACTTATACATCTGATATATGTTAATGTTTCCTTTATTTGTGGTATAAATAATTGTATCAAACATTGAATTTTTGGAATTTTTTTCTACATAGGAATGATGATACAAATTTACACTATATTCCTAACACCATCCTAAGTATCCATGCAAAATATTTCATGTTTTATCTTTACTATCCATTTCAACTATAAATAATTTTATATAATGAAGTTATTTCATATTAGGTTTCCTACCTTCTATATTGGGGAATGGATTAACTCTATTATGAACCATAACATATTCAACCAATAAAAAATATTTATAAAATGTTGTGAAAATTTATATATTTTTATAATCATTTTATTTTTTATATAATGTTACAAAACTGTATATAATAAATTTGACAATTGGAAACAATGTTAATGATTAAAAACATGGGATTTATCATGATAGACATGCACCATTCATGGTAACTCGCATTGCCGAAACTCTTACATGGTAAACATTTGATCCCATTTGAAAATCCTGTGAAATTTCATTTGAATATGTTGTATTTTGAAAACAAACATAGCATTGGACATAAATTAAATGAAACACATTATTCCATTTGTAAACATTAGAAACCAACAAGATAGTGTATTTTTGTATCAATAAAAATATAACACCAAATTTGTGCTTACATTTCCATGAAAAAAATTAGTTGATTTATTTTATAAATAAAATCTTTCATATAAAATCATCAAGGTAAAAATAATTATCATAAGGATTCCTCATAAAAAATGGAAAGTCATGAATTCTATATCCTTGAAAAATAATATTTTTACCCTAATTTTAAATAATATTTATAAATAGTCCCTTAATATAAAAGTACATTTTCATACCACATGAATTAAAAAATATGTTATTTATAAACTATTTAAGGAATAACGTGTTTCTACCCTGATAAATTATTCATATATTCAAAATTACATGAGAACTCATAATATAATCACCTAACTAAATTATTCTGGTATATCATAGAGGTATCATGTCACTTGTAAACTCCATCACATTAACCAATACATTGGAGAACTATATCAAGTCCCCCATCCTTATAATTTTATCGGTCTCACCGGTTAGTCATATAATCTTTTTTGAACCATATAATGAATAAAAAACACATAATTTTCCTATTAATCATATAAAATATTTTGATTTTATTAAATCCCAAGACAAATAAAATCTTCAGTTATCTAATAATGAGGATAAAACATTTATGTTTCATTAGATATACATTTTTTAAAACTATATATCTTTAAAATATAGAGAAAATATTTTCCTTGAAAATATCAATGGGGATTTGTAGTTGGTTCTTGATAATGAAAGAAATCTAAAATTGTTGGAAAATTTGTCAGACCATATACATGGGAAAAAAATTCTTTTTCATTTTTACAATAAAAGTATTAAAACTATACCTATGATAAGTATATAAATTTTTAATTTTGAAATATTTAATATTGTAAAATTTCATTAAAAATTAATTTTAAAAATATTTTAAGTATAAATAATAAACATGTTTTATATATTAATATACATGTATATATACGATAAATACTGGAATGGAATATAAAGAAATGGATTTAAGTACAATTATATTATCTTAACTACTATATATCTTCACTCATCCAAAAACACTTGAATAATAAATTTATATTTTCATTATAATTTCATAATAACAATATTTTTTATTTCATTTTTATTATTAATTTAATTTAATTTATTATAATTTATTATTAAGTTTATATAATGTGTATATTTATATTGGATGTTTTGGGTCATTTTTTTAATAACCTAAAAAATCTCATTTTGTTGACCATGGTAAAATGAATAATTGTTACATTTAAAAATAAAAGAAATTTTTTCATAATTATCATAATTATATATTAAATAGACTTGTAAATCCTACAATATATGGAATTACAAAAAATAATCACATCATTTCTCCGAGGAGATAGTCCGTACATATACATGATTAACATATTCAGTTTTCTAAATTGCAAAAAAGAATGAATGTGTCATGACCCTATTTATGGGGGCCCAAACCGAAACATCCTGAAACCCACCTCTAATAGGCCAGTTAGTAGAGCCCAATGTTGAGTAGGCATATCACACACATGGTATGCATTATCCTAATTTACATGTACACACACAGACAAATCACAAATCCCATACAATATATAAAGTTCAAAATAAAAAGGAAAACAATGCATGCATAAATATATAATCCCTCAATCCGAGTATGCATGTAAGGCACTAAAAGTGGTAAATGGGCCAAATAAAAGCCCAACCAATTAATGGAGAGAGTAAAACCATCTCATAGGTTGAGAAAAATAAATAAGTACAACAACATGGGAAACATCTTTTTATTTGTTGCCCAAGATATGCTCCACCAACCCCTTTCCCAACCATAACACAATCAAATGGGCCATTGACATCATAAGTCATGACATGTGCAATTAGATCCATTTCAGAGTTGAGTATAAAAATACCCATTTGGACACCCTGAAAATGATAAACACAATGAATCCCTAATAGAGAACTAATAATAAGGACATAACAATCAATCCATAAAAAACCCAAATATACTCATTAAGGACATCACACCTCTTGGTGGTTCTAACCAAACTCCCATCAACCACACTCTACTTTATTCTTATAAGTCATAATTGTTCCAAGGGAACCTACTCCATGAGACACTATATAATTGGAGACATTCATCCAAGAGGGAATTATCACTACCACACTCATATAAACTCATTGGTATCTGAAGAACCTGATACTCAGATAGGGGATCTCACCCATGACCACTGGGTTACACCAGAGACCCGATTTTGGTCAGCCTTATATGTTGGGCATCATACAATGATATCATCAACTATACTGAAACAAACTTCTAGATAGATGATTGATCCCAACAAATAGAGGCAAAACCTATTCTAGAAACTTGATGTTGAGTATAAAATGAAATGATAGAGGATAACACTCCAGTCTCATAGAGGGACAACACAAACTCTATCTGAGACTCGTCATATGAATGGGATCACAATCCAAAGTTGTGTACACAATGTATCTATTCACCCATGAGGATATAGAAAAGGGGAACACCGTCAACTAATATTTTTCCAATATTTAATAAACCAATGTCTCTAAACACACTCAAAGTGGGTACATGGAATGTACTGTGGGTAAACAAAGTTTCCATCTGACCCCCAGCATATTCGATGTTTGTTTCACACATGGATGTAAAAAAATGTACAAGACATTCAAAATAGTTAAAACATGATGCATATGTTTGTCAGAACCCT
Organism: Viscum album; assembly: GCA_963277665.1. Classification (NCBI taxonomy): domain Eukaryota; kingdom Viridiplantae; phylum Streptophyta; class Magnoliopsida; order Santalales; family Viscaceae; genus Viscum; species Viscum album. Next base: position 327,229,131 of record OY728127.1, read on the forward strand.
TCTCCTACAGTCTAGATGTGTCCGAGTACATGTATTTTCTTTATGGTGTACCCTTTCCCATGAATCATGGCCTTCCCTTTTCCATTTTTACTCGGAGGTATACATTTATCCATGATCATAGGACACATGAAATGTGATAGGGCCCACACAATATGTGATATTTTCCACTCAATAAAAACTCTAGCTCCAATTAGCATGTAATTATAAACTACACTCCATATAATTATATATTTTATATATCCCATTAGTTCCTCTTTGTTTCACTGATGCCTCTACTACCACAATGATTGCAGTGAGGGAATCATGAATCATAGGTATTCTGACCATCCCATCACTGATGATTTAAATGTGGTCATCCAATCTACTCTAGAAACACCCACATGGTCCATCCTTAGCCACACCACTATACTATGATGAATGGAAACCATAAATATATTCTGATCTACCTCTAAATATAAACTTTCATCATTTCACCTCAATTACATTCTCAATTGTGAGACAGAACCATGATATTAATCCCATACAATAAAAAATATTCTCTCCATGATCATATACATATTATTCATCCAACCACAAGGAAAAAAATTTCTTGTCCTGATAATGCAATGGGATAGATGAAATATCCATAAACAACTACATTTTAGGAATGAACTTTTGAAATTTTTCATTTTGGCCTTAATGTTTTGTTAAATAAAAGGATGAATGAATAGTGAAATATTCAATACAAAAAAAATCAACTGTAAATAAAATCAATCGTCGATGCATGGATTAATTATTGTTTTTAGAAATCATATATTTTATACTAGTATAAATAAAAATATTATATCATAAGAATAAATTATATTACTATTTGTTGGGATATATTTTCATTGATGAATGTTATGGAATTTCAATCATTTTCAATATCCATGGACACTGGTTGAGAAACGATCCTTGATATGGTCACAATCTAATATAATCCACCAAGACCCCCAATGGATGCATTGAAAAGTATCCTCTTAATATCTAGGTAATGTATATATCCATAGGGATTGAGACATAACCATTTATTTTTAGATGATTTTAGGTCATGAAGAATTAATAAAATAAATTAATTTCACTTAATTAATTTGTTTAAAACTTCAACCATGACCGATCCCTACACAATTGTCCGACGCACTCAAACTTTATTTGGAGTCTACGGTAAAAAATGTTCTCGTGATAGAACAACATTATTATATTTAAAATCTGATCAACTATTTAAGATTTATTTCAATTTTTAATGAAAAAAACACACTCGTAACGTTAATATAAGTAATGTTTTTTGAAATGTTAATTTGGGGATCATTTGGACACATATTCTCATGTCATCTAAACTCCGAATTCTGAATATTATCCCTTTTAATATTCTAAATAAAAACAATCCAAAATAAGAGTCTAAAATTATCCCCACTATATGTATAACCATCCAAAAAGTGAAAACCAACTAAAATAGATATGGGTACTGGGCTCACATCTATGGATTCCACTCCAAGAAGCTATCTCAATGATTCCAATGATTCCATCATTCATGTAAAATTAAAATAAAACTCCCACAAAGGATCCTCTATTATTGATCCTTGGTCTCCATTGGGTACTCAGCAATGGTTTCACAATCACTGATTTCAATCATTCCCCTATCAATAACATGTGGTAGTCCATGCATATACCTCCTCATCTCTAACACATTAATGAATTCAGGTAACAAATATAAAAGTGGTGGTTTAGATAAGTAAAATTACACCTCACTATCTCAATATAGTATTAATAATGGGAAAATGAATCTTATAGATAGCTTTCCACTACAGCCAAATATCAGTAATCCATAGCGATGTGAGACCCTCATGAACATATTTTCTCCATCCCAGAACTCTAGAGGCCTATGTCATTAGTTTGTTATGTAATTTTCATGGATTTTCTGGTCATCATACACTCTTTGGTGGTCTTCACCTTCTATTTCATGGATCAAATGAACTATAAGACCTTAAGCGTAGACTCTCCTAGGTCGATCGAGCATAGTGGTGACCTAGGGGGTCACTCGTAGAAGGCCTCAAATGGTGTCATACTATGGGTGGAACCGTTTCTATTATTGTATTCAATCTCCACCTAGGGTATTTGATCCTACCAAATATTACCAAAATACGACATGTGAGGCCGTAGATTGTACTCTATCACATGAATGGTCCACTATGTCTGGTTTCCAGTCCATGAGTGAAGCATCATGCTAAATCACAACATAGTCACAAACACACCTTACATTTCTTTTCACAATTGTTTCATGAAGAAAACAATATGATATAATCAAATCGTTGAGGGAACTCCATAAAGCTAGACTATATTCTAAACTTATAATTATCCAAGTATATCTATTGAACTACACTCTCATAAATATAATAAGGGGAATGAATTTTGTTGTTGTTATATGATCTCCAAGATTGCATCATGTACCCTAGATGCATGTTGTAACCCTGTAATAGACTCTATGGATATCCCATACCACTTACCCTATGGAACCTTAATGGGTTAACTAAAACTCAAGATAACCTATTTATAAGCCTTCAATTTCAATGATGAAAGGAATCAAATGGAAAAGTATGAAATAGAAATCATCATTATGGGCCACCAAAACCAGAATTGGGGGTCTTCAAACCTCTTTTCCACCCTAGGATGTACTTCCAAATGGGAAATATAAAACTACCCACCCCTTCCTGACCTAGATTCACAAGTACCATAAGCTTACCTCTGAAAAAGATATCCTAATGCCCACTTTTTTAGATCCATCAAGAGCATGATTATTTCATATATTAGTACATAAGGCCTATGTGATGATCCACATTTGATACAGGACAAAAAAGTGAAGGAATTTGATCTATTTAATTTACTGAATGAGATGAATTTAATAATGAGACTTAGAACACGATTCCAAGATTTGGATCAATTCATGGAGATTTTTTTGAACTATGGTAAAGGCCCATGTATTATCCCTAGTTGGTCGAGGAGTTCTAGGCGCACAAGACCCATAAAATCATTATTTTGAAAAGATAAAGAGGGAACACCATTTGTCTTAAACAGTGCAGACCACTGCAGTAAATCATGCGGTATTATTAAAAGGGTAAAATAAAAGTGTGCATGGGCTGCACACATTTTTCAAAACCATGCCCCTAGACCACGTCGTGTGCTTTGGAGGTAGTATACTCACACTGTTCTCCACACAATTGGAAAAATGTTTGGAAAACCATACGGTACACCATATTTTATGATTTTGAAATAAATAAAATAAAACAAAAAAATAAAACAAAACCCTAACTCCCTTATACATGAAATTGAAATGGACCCACTATAGGGGCCCCCTATGGAAATGTCTTTGAACCCCCGCCTACTCCCTCTCCGATCACTGGTTCTAATTAATCCTTGATTTCTAATTCGAATCACTAAGGTAAGGTATTATCCCCTCTTCTCCTTCCATTTCTGGCCTATTATTGGAATCTCAATCACCCTACACGGTTTGGCCAGACCCTAGGTCAAGGGTTAGCCAGTATTTGGTTTCATATTTTCATGTTAGTGTGTAGAACCAGTTCCTTGGAACATGTTCTTGTGTATTCCATCAACAACTACTGATGGAGAAGAAGTTCAGGTTGATTTAGTTCACTGATACCATTTGAGGTATGTATTTATATGGGATATTTCAGTTGCCCATTTTTATATTTCATCCTTATGGTGTCTAAAAGTTCATCATAATTATTTTGTAGTGCGTTGGTCCCAACCATGTGAATTTGATTCGCTGGGTCTAAGGTGAATTTACTACGTATGAATAGATAAGTATATATATTTATATATCATCATCATCATCATTTAATATTTAATTACATGAGAGGTACAAGGAAAAAGGTGCCAAAGAGAATCCCACAAGAGAGGTGGAGTTAAGGGGGTCTAAAAGAATATAGGCCAAGTGAATCCCCTCTGATCAGGATCCTTTCTTCAAGAGGAAAAGAAAAGAACATCTGTTGGAGAAAACACATTGAGACATTGCACAACCATCGAGTCTAGATAATCCAAAACATTGTTCCCCTCCCACCATGTATGAAAAAATACAGTGTCACTACTGATAATTTTCCTACATCTCCTCAGAATATTGGTAACTGTAAGAACACAAACGTTCTTTTCAGGTTTTTTTTTACTTTCTAGTCCTTTTTTGGAAAAAGGAGGAGAATCTAGAAATTTTCAAAATACACATTGTGTACTTTATGAGTACATTCCATGTACTTTGGTGCCGCTCGAGGCTGTGTGCTGGTCGTGTCATGGCCACACACATGGCCAAGTAGGGGTTATGTGGGGGCTTCTTAATCTGGAGTACAGAAAATCTTAGTACAAGACCTGTAATATAAAAGTACATGTCATGTACTTTATTTTTTTCATTAAACGGATCGGGGTCACGTATTAACCCCAAAACATCTTCTTCTCTAGCATCTTCGATCGAGAGAAAGGGTATAGCCACATATCGTCTTCGAGCCACCGATCTGCCACCAGTTATCCGAATCGAACATCGTCGGTTGTAATAGAATCACAATGGTGAGTTCTTGGTTCCTCTTTGGACATGTTTTATGATTACTTATCTTATGAGAGTTATCTGAGGTTGAACATTTTAGACATTTTTGGAGATCTACTCCATTCTAGGCCGATTCACAAGATGAGGTTCATGTATATCGATCTCTTAGGATTTAGGTAGGTGTTTTGTTTCCTTATGTTGAATGTCTGTGAGTTTTTGTGCAAAAGTGCCGGATTCCCATGTTTCGGGTATCCCGGGTTAGTGTTTGTTTCCTATTTAATTATATGCCTTAGAGTATTTGTACGCAAGAGGCTATTAGATGAATAATAATTGCTTATTAGCATGTTTGAGGATCACCCCATGGGTGTTCTCCCTTGTTTTGGAATTTTATCGCCATTTGGCATAGGTTGCCTGTGAGGAAGACCTTGTTGCATCGATTGACTACTTTGATATAATTGGTTGCATGTATTGCCTGTTGTTTATATGCTTTTGATACATAGTAGCTATTAGCTAAGTAGTTTTTGAACTTACTTAGGGCTGCTGAAAGTCGATTATGCACGACTAGGCCGCTCAGGGCGTTGTGAACCTAGTGCGGTAGACTAAAGAGGGAATTGGAGATTTAGGGCTTCCTTAGAGAGTATGTTATAAATTAGTATTTATCATAGGACCTATGGGAATTCAAATTTGTTCTTCCTCAGAGTTTCCTTAGTTATGTACTGATACTAAAGGGGGAATTAGACGGAAGTTCATCCTCAAATATTCTATAGCTATCGTTACCAGACCACAGGGGAATTGACGGTGAGAGCTTCCCAGAGTGTATGTGCCCTTGTATGATTAAATGAATAGAGGGGTATTATAGTATTACCCACCCAGAGATTCAGTGTTAATATTGTTGGTTGGTTTTGACGAGTCCACCAAGCCAAAGAACCGGCTTGGGTTTTGTAATGCTTGTTGTTTAGGTAGTCTATTGAGATACCTGTTGTGTTACTTACTATGCCTTGAGAATATAGAGCATCTAGCTAGATTCCTTAGTTGATAATTTAATGTTTGAATTAAATTAATGAATGAATGTGAACGTAAATTTGTAGTATTGTTTACTTTAATGTACTCCTATTTCTATGTTGCATTTATTTCCATTACTTTTTCTATATTGCACACTTATAGCAGGGAACAAATCTTGTGGTGGCTACCTACTAGGATTAGTCTCACACCCTGTTTGGGTCCTGCTTTTCGGCCCAAACAGGTTATATGGTTGCAGGTGTGGATATCGATTGTGGCCCTTCTACTTCAGGTACATGTTTTCTGGTTGGACCTGGTGAGCATTGGACCGAGCTTAGGCTAGCGATGTTGTTGGAGTTTATTGCTTACTTTTAGTACTTTGGGTTCATTTTTATTTCAGCATGCTGATTTGTTTACTGCTTTCCATAGGCACATGTACAATGATGCATCATTATTATATTATACATTTCATCCACTGTTTAGTTTCAGTTGTTGTATTTGGTTTACTGCTTATTCTATTTTTTATGTTTATCCTTCCATTGTATACTTTACCAAATGAGGGCATAGTTTCCTCACTGAATCCCTCGCTGCTATTCGGCAGCCTCTGGCATTTGGGGAAATGCGCCTGAGGTCATGTGGCGAACTGGGTGTGGGGTACAGGTTGAGTGGCTTTGAATTCAGGACATTACAAAGTGGTATCAGAGGGGTTCTTTTCTTTTCTTTTCTATTGACTTACTAACTAGCGACATTAGACAGGGATATGATAGAATAGGTAAATGGTAAATAGCTGTGCTTGAGTGTTCTAGCGCTCTTGTATAAGGAAAAAATCCAGGTTACCTTGAATATTGCAATTTTCGAGTTTCGTAAATGTTACAGTTTACTTGATTTCCCCATTGGGTGGTGCACTTGTTTTGTGCTATTACTATTTATATGATTGTGGTTCTATTTTGTTGAAACCTGATGAGATGATGGTATGCCATCTCATGCATCATATACGTACTTGTTATAAAATCACATGTCATGCATTTTCCATGCCATCTAGATTGCTTCAGAAATTTCATGCTGTTGTGATAGAATTTGTGATAGACTATTCATGTCGTTGTGATAGCTGTTGTGATAGAATAAATGCTATGTTGATAGGGTATTGTTTGATTAGAGATTCTTTATAATGGACACCCAACATTTCTCTTAGAGGTGTTATGGGCCCTCGAGGATCAGAATTTGGTGGATTGTGAGTTTTCTATACTGTTTACATGTTATATGGATTGTTATGATGCAAATCTTTGATTCGTGGGAAGAATTGGCCCCCAGGGTTTGTAATTTGGCACCTTAATGCTTTTTTCAGTGTTTTCTGGGCTCCGGTGCAGTTCTGAGGCTACTGTTTGGAAAAACCTAGAATACACGGTGTGTACCTTATGGATACACGCCATGTAGTTTTTAGCTGTGTCACTGACTGTGTGGGCAGTGACACGGTGTTATGAAAAATCTTGTTGGAACACGTCGTGTACTAGTTTATCACGTCGTGTATTATGAAATAGTTACCCCGACCATGTCACAAATAAGATGTGTGATGTTATCTTTTCACATACACACCGTGTATGAATCTTACACACCATGTAGTTTGATCTAAGTACCCAGCCGTGTCACGAACAACACGGGGTGGTGTTACCCTTCTTCATACACACCATGTCCATCTGGAACATGCTATGTAGTGTTGGTTGTGTGTCAGACCGTGTTTCTAACAACACGGGCCAGGTAAGGCATGTCTAGTACACATCGTGTCTTCCTTGAACACACCGTGTAGTTTCTTGTTGGGGCAGTCTGTGTTCCTAGCTGTGTAGGAGTAACCAGGAAGAAAGAAAAATGGGCAGTACACACCGTGTAGTTTGAGAACATGTCGTGTAACTGGATGGTTTACACATCCTTGTATGTCCAAGGTACACGCCCAGGGTAAAATTTCAGGAAACACACCATGTAGTGGGACTACACGCCGTGTAGTCATGTTTTTCCCAAATTTTAGAGTTTTTTCTCTCATGTTCCATTTTACTATGTTAAGTTTCAACTATGTTCATCTTTAATGAAGGGTTTCTTTTGACATTTCAGAGCTATGGCACCAAGATTCCCCCCCGGTTGCACGTCAGGAACCAGGCAGTGACCGTACGCCTGATACGGAAGATCAAGGACTACCAGTAGTCTCTCCTATCGTTATAGACATGGAACCTATAGTGATACCAAACACTAGTGATAATACTCAGTTCAGAGATGGTTTCTTGAGATTCATGTAGACCTTCCAAGGATCTCAGCATCCTGCCCTGTCTATTGAAGTGCTGACGCGGGTTTTTCATCAGCAGCTTCCTCCCACATTCACAGGGGATGGAGGACCACAAGCTGCGGGGTCATGTCTAGAAGCCATGCTATCCATCTTTGAGCTCCTGGAGACGCCTCCAGAGAGGGGATTGAAGCTCGCTACTTATAATCTACGAGATTCTGCCTACAGATTGAGGGATTTGATTTCTTAGGCAGGGTTCCAACAGTCTATGTCTTGGGATGAGTTTCAATGTACGTTCTATGACTACTTTTACCCATCGATGCTGAGGGATGACAGAGCCAGAGAGTTCATGAACCTGTAGTAGGGTACTCTCACAGATATTGAGTATTCCTCTCGTTTCCAAGAGTTACGGTGTTTCACTTCCGTTATGGGGAATGAAGAGCTGTTTTTAGAAAGGAAGTTTGAGGAAGGCCACAGACCGGACATTAGATCACAGGTGAATGACTTTGAGTTGACTTCCATTACTCTAATAGTAAACCAAGAACTTATCACGGAGAGAAATCTGAGGGAGACTGGAGATTTAGACCAGGGCAGTTTAGCATCCAAGGATGATTCGTTTTCGATAGATAGCATGAAGCGCCACCGAGAGTCTTCAATAGGTGACCCAAGGAAGCGAGGTATTCCTTCTAGTAGATAGTATCTTCCCTCTATAAACCATGTGGTGTGCTATCAGTGTGGAAGAAATGGACATAAGAAGCCTCAGTTCCAGAGAGACCCAACGGAGTGCCGATCTTACGGCAAGATGGGTCATCTTCAGTGTTACTGCTAGGTTCTCCTTCCAGTGGCTAGTGAAGGAGGATCAGTTTTGACTCCACGTACAGGAGCAGGATTACCAGTTCTACAGTAGACTGGGGGCTAGAGTTCTTCAGGTTGTTCAGGCTAGGGTAGAGTTTGTGGATGCAGTGGTTAGGCTCAGGGAGGGTTAGCTCAAGGATCTCAGGCTACTACACAGGGTCGTGGTGCAGGACAGACTTTTGCGGTAGAGAAGATTCATCAGGAGAAGTACCGTAGTCCATTTACAGTAGGAGGTACTATTTTAGTAGCCCCTGTTTTATCCTTTACACATTTCGATACATGATATTCTCATAGCTTTATTTTTGTGCAAACAATGGAAAGCCTTAGACATACTGTTTATACTTCAAGGAATATGATGACTCTATACACACCCATGGGAATAAGAACTGATAGAGTGCGCCAGTGCTTAGACTGCCCCTTGAAGTTGGAGGGTGTAGTTTTTCCTGTAACCTCTATTTTTTGGAGATGAAAAGCTATGATGTCATTATCGGGATGTACTGGTTAGTTCCCTTCCAGCTCTTTGTCGATTGCTATCATAGTAGGGTGAGTTTCACTTCACCATAGGGAAGATCTTTTCTTCAAAACGGTGAATGGAATGTCCAGGAGAGCAGAGCAGGACCAGAGCATCATGGGTTGGGCAGTGCTACGGCCCATATTTCTAGCCTATATCTGGATGACCAAGGGAATTCTCAGTTAGATTTTCCATCAGTAGTTGATCGATTTCCCGATGACTTTCCAAAAGAATTTTCAGGTTTTCCTCCAGGCTGAGAGGTAGACTTCTCTATTGAGCTTGTGCCAGGAGAGGCACCAGTGTCCATTACTCCTTATAGGATGGCTACACCTAAGTTGTAGGAGCTAAAGAAATAGTTGGTGGAGCTGCAAGAAAAGGGTTTTATCCGACTCATTACTTCTCATTGGTGTTCACCTATCCTATTTGCAAAGAAGGTAGATGTCACCCTTAGGCTATGTGTGGATTATCGGAAGCTAAACCAGTTGACGTTTAAGAACCGATATCCATTGCTGCGGATAGATGATATCTTTGATCAGCTTCGAGGAGCCAGAGTGTTCTCAAAAATTGACTTGAGATCCGGATTTCATCAGTTGTGTGTCAGGCCATCTGATATACCTCTTACTGCCATTCAGAGTAGGTATGGTCTGTATGAGTATTTGGTTATGTCTTTCAGTCTCACGAATGCGCCAGTAGTTTTCATGGCACTGATGAATAGAGTTTTCCTTCCGTATATGGATTCCTTCATGGTGGTTTTTGTGGATGACATCTTGGTGTACTCTCATTCTCGACACGACCATGCTACCCATCTTGAGATCATTTTGAGTACAATGAGAGAGCATCAGTTATACGCTAATCTCTAAAAATGCCACTATTGGATGGACAAGATTCACTTTCTGGGTCATTTAATCTCATAGATAGGAGTATCAGTAGACCTGGAGAAGGTGAGCGCAGTAGTCACCTAGGAGCAGTCAAGTAATGTCTTCGAGGTAAGAAGTTTCTTATTGATGGCTAGTTACTACAGTCAGTTTATAAAGGAAATCTCACACTTAGAAGCGCCATTGACGGGCTTGACTAAGAAGGGGGTGAATTATTTTTGGTTAGAAGCCTGTGATTCAGCCTTTCAGGAGCTGAAGGGGAGACTGAATTCAACACCAATTCTAGTTTTTCCGGAGCCGGGCAAGAGTTACACATTTTTCTGTGATGCATCAGGCATCGGGCATGGAGCGTTGCTTATGCAGGAGGATCGTGTTATTGCATATGGATCTCGTTCATTGAAGCCACATGAGAGGAACTATCCTACGCACGACCTGGAGTTGGCTGTAGTTGTTCATACCTTGCGTTGTTGGAGATATTATCTTATGAGAGAGGATATTGTGGTATATACTAACCACAAGAGCCTAGTGTATATCTTCACGCAGTGTGAATTGAATATGAGACAGTAGAGGGGGGATTAGTACCTAAAGTCTTTCAATTTCGAGCTTGCTTATAAGTCTGGGAAAAGAAACGCTGTCGCAGAAGCGCTGAGCAGGAGGACACAAATTCAGGCAGTTCAGGAGGCCAGCAACGAGTTGCAGCTTATGGCTCTGTTCTCTGAAATACATTTGGAGGTGCATGACATACATGGGAAGACTTTTCTTTCTTCTATATCTGTTGCCTCAACCCTTCTTGATTGAGTTCGAATGAGGTAGCTATCAGATTATGAAGGCCTAGTCCTACGGGAAAACGTGTTAGGAGAGGACCATCTTCCCAGATGGACCATAGGCGAGGGTGAGATCTTACGTTTCCAGGGAAACATATTGGTGAAAGAAGATATATGCAAGGATCTGATGCGATACTTTCATTCCTCTGTTTGGGCAGTACATCCTGGCATCACGAAGATGTATCGCGATCTACACTGCTATTATTGTTGGCCAGGTATGAAGAAAGATGTTGCTGGTTTTGTCAAGAGATGTTCCACCTGTCAGTAGGTGAAGGTGGAGCACCAGCGACCAGCAGGGCTTTTAGAGCAGCTAACCATTCCCGAGTGGGAGTGGAATGATGTCACGATGAACTTCGTGACTAGGTTAATGAGTTCATCTTGAGGGAATGACATGGTATGGGTTGTCTTTTACAGGCTGAGGAATGTTGATCACTTCTTACCAATTAAGGATACCTTCGATGTTTATGAGCTTGGATGGTTGTACATTCGTGAGATTGTATGCTTGAATGGGGTTCCGAGTACTAACATTTTTGATAGGGACGCTCACTTTATGTCGCATTTCTGGAAAGGGCTACAGAGGGCTTTGGGTACACAGGTACTTCTGAGTATAGCTTACCATCCCCAGAAAGAAGGCCAGTCAGAGCACAAGATTCGGGTGCATGAGGACATGCTACGAGCATGCGTACTCTATTTTGGAGGTTCATGGGAGAGACATATACCTCTAGTGGATTTTTCCTACAATAATAGTTTTCAAGAAACTATTCAGATGACACTATACAAGGCTTTGTACGGTAAACCATGCCGATCACCCTTGTGTTGGCTGGAGGTAGGAGAGACATCTATGCTGGGACCTCGTCTTGTTCAAGAGAACACAGAACAGGTGGGGTTGATTTGGAAGAGGATGGCTACTGCATAGTCATGGTAGAAATCTTATGCTGACCTACAGAGGTGACCTTTGGAATTCAAGGTTGGAGATAAGTTTTTCCTACGTGTTACCCCATGGTTGGGAAACAAGAGGATTAGATGTTAGGGCATGCTTTCCCTGAGATACATCGGGCCATTTGAGGTTATGGAGAGAGTCAGACTGGTTTCTTATAGGTTTTAGTTACCGTAGAGGTACCAGGCTATGGACAACGTCTTCCATGTTTCTCAGATTTGACACTATTTCTCAGACTCATCTCATGTTTTTCAACCCAAGGAGGTTGAGCTGGAGAAGGATGCAACATTTAAGGAGAATATTATCAGGATTGTTGATCGTAGTGAAAAGGTACTCTATGGCTGGTCTATTCCTATGGCAAGGGTGCAATGGCACCACATCCGTGTACAAGACAAGACTTGGGATAGGGAGGCCGATATGTGATCAAAGTGGTCATAGATGTTCTGGGTTACTTCTTCTGCACCACGCAAAAGATATTCGGGGACAAATTTTTTTAAAGGGGAATGTTTTTAAGAACCCAGACCTTCTTTTCAGGTATGTTTTTCCTTTCTGGTCGTTTTTGGGAAAAAGGGGGATAATCGAGAAAATTTCAAAATACACTCTATGTACATTATGAGTACACGTCATGTACTTTGGTCCTGCTTGAGGCCGTGTACTGGCAGTGTCATGGATACACACATGGCCATGTTGGTGTAATGTGGGGTCCACTTATTGCGGAGTACGGAAAAGATTAGTACACGTCATGTACTCTAAAATTATATTCCATGTAATTTCTTTTTTTGTTAAACAGACCAGGGTCGCGACTTAACCCCAAAAATGTCTTCTTCTACAGCTTCTTCGATCGAGAGCGTGGGTATGACCGCATATCTTCTCCAAGGAACCGATATGACACCAGTTATCCGAATCGAATGCCATCGGTTGCAATAGAATCACAGCGGTGAGTTCTTGGTTCCTCTTTGGCCAAGTTTCATGATTCCTTCTCTTATGAGAGTTATCTGAGGTTGAACATTTTAGACGTTTTTGTATATCTACTCCGTTATAGGCCGATTCACAGGATAAGGTTCATGTATATCGTTCTCCTAGGATCGAGGTAGGTGGTTTGTTTCCCTACGTTGAATGTCTTTGACTTTTTGTGCAAAAGTGTCAGATTCCCATGTTTCAGGTATCTCAGGTTAGGGTTTTGTTCATGTTTTATTATCTGAGTTAGATTTCATATGTGCAAGAGGATATTAGATGAATAATTATTTCTTTTTAGCATGATTTAGGATCAACCCATGGGTGTTCTTCCTTGTTTTGTCTGTTTATTGTCGTTTGTCTTAGGCTACCTGTGAGGCAGGCCTTGTTGCATTGATTTCCTACCATGATATAATTTATTGCGTGTATTTAGTTCTATTTATATGCTTTGGATGCATAATAGCTATTATCCAAGTAGTTTTTGAACTTACTTAGGGCTTCTGACAGTCGATTACACACGACTAGGCCACTCAGGGCTGTGTGAACCTGGTGCGGTAGACTAAAGAGGGAATAGGTGATTAAGGGCTTCCCTAGAGAGTCTGTTATAAATTTTTATTGTTCTAAGGATCTATGGGAATTGGAATTTGTGCTTCCTCAGAGTGTCTTTAGTTATGTACCGAGACTACAGAGGGAATTAGATGGAAGTACTTCCTCATAGAGTCTACAACTATCGTTAACAGACCGCAGGGGAATTGACGGTGAGAGCTTCTCAGAGTGTCTGTGCCTTTGTATGATTACTTGACTAGAGGCGTCTTCCAGTATGATCCACCCAGAGAGTCAATGTGAATATTGTTGGTTGGTTGTGATGAGTCCACCAATCCAAAGATCAAGCTTGGGTTTTGTACTTCTTATTGTTTAGGTAGTCTGTTGAGATACCTGTTGTGTTACTTGCTATGCCTTGAGAATATTGAGCTGCTTGCTAGATTCATTTGTTGATAATTTAATGATTGAATTAAATTAATAAATTAATGTGAATGGGGATTTTTAATATTTTTTACTTGAGTGTACTCCTGTTTTTCCGCTGCATTTATTTCCTCTACTTTTTCTATATTGCTCACTGACAGTAGGGCACAGATCTTGTGGTGGTTGCCTACTAGGATTAGTCTCACACCCTGTTTGGGTCCTTCTTTTCATCCCAAATAGGTTATATGGTTTTAGGTGTGGATAGGGATTGTGGACCTTATACTTTAGGAAAATGATTGCTGATTGGAGCTGGAGACCATGGGACCGAGCTTAGGCTTGCAATGCTGTTAGAGTTTACTATTTTCTTTTAGTACTTTGGTTTCAGTTGTATTTTAGCATGCTTCTTTGTTTACTAATTTCCATAGATACATGTAACATGTTTCATCATTATTATATTATGAATTTCTTCTGCTGTTTAGTTTCATTTGTTGTATGTTGTTTATTGCTTCCGGTATTGTTTATGTTTATCCTTCCATTTTATACTTTACCAAATGAGGACATAGTTTTCCCAATGACTCATCAAGGCCCTCACTACTATTCGGTAGCCTCTGGCGTTTAGGTAAACACACTTGAGTTCATGTGGAGAACCGGGTACAAGGCACCAGTTTAGTGGCTCTGGATTCAGGTTGTTACAGTAACCGACTAGGGGGTGCTACATTTATAATGCATGGATACCTAGGGGATTGGAGAATTGGCCTCAATCACTCTAAGGGTGATACCCCACTACCCACAGATCTATAGACCCGTGAGCATGGAAATGTCCTCTGCCTTGAGGGAATGGCCCCTACCAATGTGATTAGCAAAGGCATGGATGACATTCCCTATGGGGTCTCAAACCATACCACCACACTTCATGTCATCCGAGGAGCAAGAGCCATCAAAGTTGAGCTTCAATCCAAGATGGTGCAAATACCATCTGAAAAAGTGACCAGCTATGGGAGGGATCCGCTCATGAAGGAATGGCTGAATAAAGTGATAAGAGGGGGCCTCGCGCCACTTGTTGCATGATTGAACCAGATCAGGTAGTAGAAAACTGGTCCTAGCCACCAAGGTCCTCCCGGAGCACTGAATCCCATCATACCTGGCTTGCTTCTGATCCAACCAAATGTACTAGCATCCTGAAATTAGGATCATGGACGAGCGTTCCTCTTTGGGCCACCTTCCCTAGCACCATTGATCCAATGGTCGAGAAAGGGGATGTCCCTCAGCATCGCGACTGAGAAGAATGTGAAGTCACCGAAAGCCCGCCACACCTGTCATGCCCAGTTACTGCTGAAGAAGAGGTGGGTGTAGGTTTCCTCCCTAGGAACCTTGAAACATAAGCATCGAGATTCTAGGTTGATACATTATCACTTCACATTCTCATATGTAGCCAGTGCCCCGTTCCTGATGCTCCAAAAAAGAAAATTGCATTTCGTAGGGACGTCTTTAACCCATACAGTCAATCCCCATTTGTCATACTGGTCTACACTAGAATGTACCCTCCTATAATCAATAGAAGCGAACATACCCAGAGACGGCGTCGTGAAGACACAATGATCGGGATCTTCTGAGGGGTCGATTAGATCAAATGCATGGAACTGCAAGTTGTCCAACACCTCATTGATGACCTCCAGGTAACTTCTCACCTCCATGAAAGTCATTTGGGTGACGGGGCATCCTGAGAACCCCAGAATAGATCTAGCACAATTTTGGTGCCAAAAGTAGTTGTCCCCCACCCCCAGAATCCATCTGTAAAAGGGTTTCTGGGCCTTCATGTGGAGCGAACAACTATACCGAGCGGTGACTGACGAGCATTATGGCAGTTCCCCCCTCCATTCAGCTGATCAGCCATGAACTTACCATAGAGTGTGCGCCCCTCCATAACCTGCCACGCCAGCATCGCCTGCATGCCATGCAGCATATTAGAGGAGCTCTTGACACCAATTCCCCCTCCTGGACTATCTTAGCCAGCCTAACCCAAGCCGCCCAATGTTTCATCCCCTCCAAGTGATAATCCTAAATTAAAGAGGAGAGAATTGAATCGATCTTATTGATCAACACCTTTGGGAGCTTGGAAGCCGTGTGTGAACAGACTGGAATAGAAGATAATACATAGTTTTCCAGGGTGATCCTACCTCCAAAAGATAGGAAGCAGATCTTCCAATTCAGAATCGTACTAGTCATCCTCCCAAAAATTTTATAACTGTGGATGGTATGAATCCTACGAGGGGATATTGGGGAACCGAAATACTCCATGGGGAAAGACCCGACCACATTCCAATCTGAAGGCTCAAGGAAACCACCCTGCTTTCCAAGAACCTCGTTGGGACATAAAAGGTTCTCTTGGTGTGATTGAAAACCTTCCCACTCCATCATAAATAGTCTTCATGGATCTTTTTAAACCACTGAACTGATCACATACCTACATTCCTAAAAATGATATAATCATCTACAAAAATCAGATGGGATATGATCCTTGGACTAGGACTACACCGATTAGGCCTGATTGATCCCTGTGAGATAGACCTATTGATAAGACGACCATGGATGTCCTATTAAAGAACAAAAAGGGTCAGCGAGAGAGGATCCCCTTGCCTCTGACCATAGACAGCCTTGAATAAACCATAGCTTCGGCCCATGAAATGTACTAAAATCCCATAACAACTAAAGTAGTAGAAGAGCATATCCACTTCCCATGCAGATAGACCCATACCTATCATCAACTTGATGATGAACTCCCACTCCACTCTGTCATAGGCCTTATCCATTTCTAGATTGACCACCATTTGGGCTACATGTACATGCGTGTTTAAGCCTATGATAATCTCTGGGGCAATCACAATTTCCCCCTAAATAGAGCAATGTTTAATGAATCCATGCTTCTCGCTGGAGACCCATTGATGAAGATAGGGGCTAAGTCTATATTTAAAATTTTAGGTGAGGATCTTGTATGAAAAATTCCACATACTCATAGGGTGATAATGGTGGAGCATGGAGGGATCATTGACTGTGGGGATGAGGACCATGGTTGTGGCATTAGAAGCCCGAGGAAGAGTACCCCCCCCCCCCAGAATGAAGTCTTGGATGTAGACCACCACATCATTATTGATCACTCTCTAAGAGGCATGGTAAAAGGATCCCAGGAACCCGTCCGGGCCCGGGGCACTGTACGGGTTCCGGATACTAGAAACCCAAATTATTTCATCTTCATTCAGTAAGTACTTGAGCAGGGCATTATCTTGATCAAACAACACCCGAAGAATGACGTCTGTGATGGCTTCATGGCCTTGTGTGTACCCCTCGGGCATCATGTTATTATCTCCAGCAAGAATACTTCTAATGAAACGCTCCACTAAGCCACCCACCATTTCTTGATCATCTGTAAAACAACCATTCTCCAAACATATATTTGTTCTTGTGTGGATTTGTTTTTCTTTGATGAATTCATGAAAAAATATAGTGTTGTGGTCCCCCTCCCAAAGCCACCTTACTCTCAATTCATCATGTGCCATGTGCTCCTCTCTGAGTAGAATTTCCACCTGAGACTCTTTCTTTGAGCCCAACTCCCCAAACATCTCCTCATTCCATGCCGCATCCACTAGATCATATTTTATTGTAAATTCTTAAGTTATCATGCCTTTAGTACAATTGTGATAAAGGAATATTCCTCTTATTTAGTTATGGAGTAATAAGGGAATGCAAGGTTTATGTCTCATGCCATATGATATAAATGGATTTGGAAAGTAAGGTGCATGAGAGGTAAATGCCTCATGCATGATATAATGTGAATAGGTGGGAGTAATTCTTACCTGATGACCCTTATATATATTTTTATGGGTGGGAGTATGTTTTACCCCATTCCTGTTACATTGGTTTATAGGTGGGAGGAATTCATACCCTATTCTATTTATAAATGTTATGGGTGGGAGGCATTCTTACCATATTCCATTTCAGTTTTGGTTATATAAATATGCTTGGAGGACAATAGACTAAGGTCTACTTGACCTGGGTAAGGAGTAGACCATGAGAGCTCCCCCAGAATTGGATGGAGGTTTTACATACCAATCCACCCCAACATAAATCTAATTCATGGTGGAAAAGAGAGTATGGACTCTTGGACCAGGGTTAGTGACATACAATGAGAGATCACCATTAATTGGATGGTGGAGGTATGTATGGATACACTACAATATATATCTATCTCTTTATATATATATATAATTATAATATAAATATATATATATATAATTGACATGATCATGCATACTATCCATGGGATAAAGTAGGTATCACCTTTAGGTGTCCCTTAGGAACCTGGATGGGTGTTTGTTAGTTTATATGGTTTTTTCTATCACTTTTCCCTTTACCTACACACAGATTAAATTAGGATTGTACTATCTAGGATGGGATTGGAAAGGTTTGTAACAACCTACTAATATTTTATCTCACATCCTGGTTGGGTACCCTTGGTACCCATGTAGACTATACATTTGATGGACCTAGGGTGATATCTGTGTTGCTCATTCATTGGAGTTAGGTGAAAAGAACCGAGCTGGAGCATTGGATTCTCATGGAGATCACTAATGGGGCATTGGTAACTTTTCATTATTTTTACTATAATTTAAAGCATGTTGAATTGTTTAATAATTTGAGTATTGTATCATTACTATGTCATGAATTCTTCTATTGTATAAACTATCATATAACACATTTATTAAATTGAATATATTATTCTTCCACTACTATATTATCAGTTTATTTACTGCTTATGATGGAACCTTATTTTTATATAGTGTTATACCATTATGATATATCTCTAATGAGGGTAGAGTATTCTCATTCTCACCTCTAAAGAACCTCATTTCATGTTGATTGCCTCTGGTGTAGGGAGAGACGCTCTTGAGTGCATGTAACCAACTGGTTTAGCTTGCAGTATAGTGGTAGGCCATGCTAGGATTGTACAGCGTGGTAATAGAGGTATGTTTATTTCGTTGAACTACTATTATGGGTTGGTCGATATGCGACTTGTAATTTTCTGATTGTTGGATAATATCCGTGATTTGGACTGATCATCCAATGTTTGGGAGACAAAAAATTGGCCATGCATGGGAATTTCTATTTAGGATGTTTATTGTTACTATTGATTTTCATTTCACCAGGAATAATTTATGTACTTTCCCCTGGTTATTGATTTATGAACATTATGATATTTTTACCCCTGGCTGGGTATGTAATGAATGTTTCATTTCATGAATCATAGTGTGAACATAGGAATTTGATATCCATTCATATTTCTATTCTATGCACTTTCATTTATGGATTTCATGCTGTGGAAGTCCAATTATGACATGATTTTGTTTATTTTATCATGAGTTGTTTGTTTATATTCCATGATTCATGTTAATTTATCATGTTTTCCTATGGAAAATGATTTTGTGCTTAATATAAGGTTCTTCTATGTTTATTAATTAGGTTATTATGAATGTACTATGTTGATATTTTTATGTTGTTGCGATTAAGATGAAATCCAATTTTTAGTTGTAAAGTGTACGAGCGCCTTATATCCAGGAAAATGAAACCTATGTTTTCGAACAATTGTAAATGTCTATAGAAATTAAAAGGGATAAGGTAAACTTATATTTGAATAAAGGGACCCAAATTCCAAACTATGAAGTGCATGGGCGCTCTATAGGTTTTTAGGTGGCCTACCTTATGATTGGACTATTGTTTATGATCATGAATTTTTTTGAATTGAATTGGTTTCGATTAATGGGATCCAATTTTCAATCGATGGAGTGTACAAGAACCTCTTGTGTTGGGAAATGGCCACCCATGTAGTGGAATTATTTTATGCGAAAATTTTATATTGTGAAATGAATATAAATGTACCAGTTGATTAAATTTTGATCTAAAATGAATCATGAAACTATAGTTGGGTTATTTTTTAGATAACCCATTTTGGATGAACAAGACCATTGTAGGTCTCTTTTTCTGTTAAAAATGAATTTAGATGCTAAATTTTGAATTTATGATTGGATATGAAAAGATGATTAATGTTTTAAAAGTGTGTTTTATGAAACATTCCAATTTTTCATTGAACAGTTGGTTGAAAAATCCAATGCCCATTGCATTTATTTTAAAATGGGTACTTGATGATTTTTTTAAATATTTTATAAGTTTAATGATTAAATTTTGTTAAATGAAAAGGTATTTGAAATGGAATATATAGTGGTGTCCTATGTTTAAAACCCTCATGTGAGGGTAGATCAGACTTCTATTTGAGATTCCTTGGATGGGAAGCATGCGCATTTTCTAAAGGTATTATTTTCTTTAGTAGTGGATTAGTGAGAATATTTGAGCGTAGTGACCTTTTTTTGGGAGAATAAGAGATAAGGTCAACCCTTGTGTTAGAGAGAGGCTATCTCATGGTAGGTATCACCCTTAGGGATTTTGATCCCTTTTTAGACTGTGATTTTTCAGATGTTTGGTTCCAGTCGTGTGTCGTTTTCCCTTGTAGCTATTACAGTTTCAAATGACACCCATGTTCGGATGTGCGGTCAATTTTTTCATGAATTTGTAATGATATTGAGTATCTAGAAATGATCAATTTTAGTTGGTTAGAAATTACATGGGAATCATCATCAAATTTTTAGGTCATTGAAAACTTTATTCTTTCTCATCAATACTTGGCTTGGTAGGTTTTTGTCCATGTTAAGAGTCATATGTGGAAATAATGCTTTGGGTTAAATCTTTTGTGTTGTTACGAATAATATTGGGTAACCACAATATAGAAAAACTTTAGAGATAACAAATAATGTTTATCCTAATTCTTGGGATATCTTATAGGAGAGTCATGTGTTTTTACATGCTGGTCTTTTGTTTTGGATTTTTTGTATGCTTGATGTGGTGATCATGGGTCTGAGGTCCGTCAAACTTTCGTGCATTGTGTTTTTGATCAATCATGCTGGTAAATTGTTATTTTATCTTTCATTCAGGGGATAGTCTTCCTAAGGTGAGGATTTTTTGTCAGTTCTTGTGAAACATTAACTTCCATGTAGAAGGAACACAATCAAGAAAGACCATTTGGAAATGGTTGGATGGAATACAACCCATTGGGATATTGTGTTTTGTAAATGTTGGTGCTTTCGTGGTAGCGTAAATCTACTCTAGTTTTCAATGTATGAATCCATTTTGAAACACCATCAATCTAGTAAAGACTGTAGTGATTTTTAGGAAGATCACAGAATACCTCAGAAGTAATAGGCATGTGATCGGTTGTAATGATGCATCAGCATGTTAAGCTAGGTCTCTTCCAATGCAAGTCGTCCAGTGGTGGCTCCAATATCCTTATGTACAATAACTGGGTATGTTTGACTTGAAACCATTGAAATTGTATTAGTGTGTTCTGTTAATAAAATTGTATGCCTATATGTTGAAATCAACCTTGATGTGTTAATATAGTGACGATCATAACCTGTTTTGTAGTTCTAAAATCTATTGATATTGTTTTGTGGTTAAATTTTAGTATTTCACATGGGATTAGTGGCTTCCTTCATGGTTTGGTGATGATATTTCATTGAAATATGTATAAGAAATTTTGAGGATGTGTTTATGGTGGACGGAAGATGCCTTTGCAGGACACGTCATGATTTTTCTTGTAAAATTCCCACCATATAATCTAGGAATCTTCTTGAATGGCCAGTCATTATGGCTAGACTTTTCTTCCTTTTCTAAATGTAACAGTCATTGAATGACCACCTATAGTAAGTGGTCAGGTGGATGCGAGTGTGGTTTGTGTCATCTAATGATTTTCATGGAATGATGGTTTGATTTGGGCTATGAGGTTGATTTTTAATTGACCATTTTCTTGTTTTAAAAACTACACCAATAGGATCATCAAAAATAATAAGGGAATACTTTAAAAGGAATCTACAATAGTGGGGACCTCGTGACTTGGAATTGGTTACTTAATGATAAATTCTATTGTGGTATTTAACTTTGTATAAAAATATTAATGAGATGAGATGTGATTGTGTATCTGGGTATTGGGATCAAGTAAGATCCATTTCGGTGATTTGGTTGGGGAACGAGTGTTGGCTTGAGTTTGAAATGGGTTAAGTTCCACTTGATTAAATGGATACTTAAGGGTGAATTTGGCGATTGGGGACACAACACCACCACTTGAATGAAGCTCCACATCCCCTGTAGGTTAGTTGATGTTCTCGTTGTTCCCATGTCTTCTTAGGGATGAGAAGTTATAAGGTGGGAAGGTTGTAACGATTGACATTATGAGCTTGAACAAGAAGTGAATGAATTAGGACTCTTTTGTTTACTGAATGAGATGAATTTAAAATAAATCCTCGGAATGGAATTATGTGAGTCATATCACCTCAAGGTGATATTTTTGGACATGGGTAATGGGGTGATGAGTTTATTCGGTGGCTCAAGGAGTTTTGGGAGGACCGGATCAACAAAAACA
This sequence comes from Viscum album, assembly GCA_963277665.1. Taxonomy (NCBI): domain Eukaryota; kingdom Viridiplantae; phylum Streptophyta; class Magnoliopsida; order Santalales; family Viscaceae; genus Viscum; species Viscum album. The sequence goes on from OY728127.1 coordinate 327,251,403, forward strand.
TGGTTTTTAATGGCTACATAGGGAACATGGTTTTTCTGATATAGTACGACCCACAGTAGGAAACAATGTGGACCTATACTAAGGGGACAGTGGTGGTGTTAACAAGATATGAACGTTCTTCAAAACTATGTTCCTACCATACATGGTGTTCATTAGAGGAAATATCCTCACACTATTTACCGCATAGTTTTCCCATAGTTTGGAAAACCAAGAAAGTCAAAACGTGCAGTACACCCTATTTTATGATTTTTATTTAAAATAAGATAAAATAAAAACAAAACATAACCCTCCCTCCCTTATCCCACAATCATGATGCACTAACTATGGGGATCCACTTTGTATGCACGCTCAAACCCACATTCTATATCCATCACTGATTTCTAGTGCTTACGATTTATCATTGGTTACCAATTTGTATATTTGAGGTAAGTTTCTCTCCCCTATTCTCCATCCATTTTTGGCTGATGTTCTGCCTCTCTGTCACCCTTAATAGTACATCCAAATCCTTGGTCAAGGGTTAGCTAGATTTTGATTTCTTATTTTATTATTTGGGCATGCAAAGGTTTCATCTGGCCATGTTCTTGTGTGTTCTGGAAACTGTCATTGAAGGTGAAGTGGTTCGGGTTGATGTAGTTTTCTTCCTCCATATGAGGCATGGATTTATACCCACTTTTTATATTTTACCTAATTTTTTTCAATCCATTTGGTGTCTTAAAGTTCCTTGTAATTATTTTATAGTGAATTGGGCCATTATTTGTGATTTCAAGTCGTCGAGTCTTAGGCGAATTGCCTGCGTATGCATATGTAAGAATATATATATATATGTGTGTGTGTGTGTGTGTGTGTGTGTGTTTGTGTGTAGGATCCCCCGTTATGTACATATTAATTTGGGAAGTGAATATATATGTATGTGGCTAGTTGTTCCTATGTATATATGTGAAAATGAATATGTATGGGAGTGTAGATGAGTATATTCATATATGATTATATGTAAGGATCCCCTTTCCCATGTTCATGTCCATACGGATGTGTACATAAGGACCATGTATCCTTATTTTTATGTGAAGATTCATATGCTCAAATGTGGTAGGGACAACTTTGAATTAGAATCAATCAATAGAATAAATGTTTATCTTGGTTCCATCATGATATAAGATCCCTTTCCTCAACATTTTAATTTTTAAATGCATTAATATACTACTTAATTCCACATCTATATGATTAATTATGATCAATGATAAAATTATTAGTTTTGATAAATATTTTATTTGAAAAATAAACAAAGCTTAAAAATAAAATATATCCAATGGAGGTGTGTTGTCTACAAAAACTCTCAAAGATAGTTTAATCTTATTTAGCTTGATTGGTATGATTTCATTTATTATTTCATTATTCATGATGTCGTCGTTAGCTGTAAATCACACCTCATATATGGACTCATTGATATACCAAAATGATGTTTCCCCCTTTAATTAAAACATATAATGAACCAAAGTACCATGAACGTGACCCCCTTTGATCTTATAAATTGTATTTACTTGTTTTTCATAAATTCAATGAGTTAAATGGAATTGAACATGGTTAACATGGCCCATGAGAGATAATTTATCTTGTAGTGAATATGTAAATGGTAATGTTTCCTCTAAAATATTTAAATAAATGAAATGAATAAAATTGAGAAACTTGTGCATAGTGACTTGCACTATATATTTGAGATGTTTTAAAAAGGGGAATTGGAAGTGGATAATGGCTTGAAAGAGAGGTTTTTCCACATGCATGGAAATGAATATATTATAATTTAAATGAAAATTCTTATGAAATTATTTTTTACGTAAAATTTTGATAATGAAATATGCCTCATATTAAATTGTATTGTACTAAGAGAAGGTTATGTGTATGTCTTAGTCCACATAATATAAATTTATTGTGCTAATGAGGTGCATGAGGGGTTAATTACTTCAAGCATGATATAATGTGAATGGGTGGGTGGAAATGTTACCCCATTCCAGTTATGTATATGTTTCTGGGTGGGAGGAGGGTTACCCAATGTTAGTAATGTATGTTTATGGGTGGGAGGAATTCTTACCCAACACCAATTATAAAAACTATTGTTGGGAGGCACTCTTACCCCACACTATTTATCTTTTTATCATATAAATATACTTGGAGGCAAAGAGAAGAAGGGATCTTGTGTTGGGAAAACTTTGTGTATGAAGATTGTATTTGTTGTCAACAGTTTTCAATACAGGTCAAAATGAAGAATGAGATGAATAATGACTAAAAATATTGTGGAGATTGACTCATGTGAGGTTTCCTGGAGAATTGTTATGGAATCATAGAATTGGATGTCATACTTGAGTAATTCTCTAAGAAGATCAATTCAGACGATTGTTGAACTGATACTAAGTTCAATTAACTTGTGTCAAAGGTGACACATTGTTTACAAAAATGAAGAATGGTGAAGTATCATCCATCTAAGGATGATTGAAGAAGAATGAGGATTTAAATATGACCATGCAAGGCTTCATGATTGCATGAGAACCATGAAAGAGCTTACCTGAAGAAAATAATCATATGATTTGAATGAAGTAGAGAATGATGGAAAAAGAAGAAGAGAGAGTGTGTAAGGTCTTGGCATTCTAAGAATGTCATGAATTACACATTGGGTTGAAATCAGATGATTTTTTAACTGTTCTAAAAGTTCCAAATACATGTATCAAAGTTGATACATTGTCTTCAACATTGAAGGTATTTGAATAAGGTTCAAGCCTCCACTTTTGGATGAATAAAGATGATTGGAGTTATTTGGAATTAACACTCCAAATGGAATTGAGTATTTGAAGTGAGGATGAAGAAGTAAATTAGAATTCATCTTCCAAAAAAATAGGATAAACTATGATGATGTTTTTCTGATTTGTATTTCACAAATATCATAGGTTTCGAGAACCTGTGATGCAAGCCTTATGAAGATTAGAGAGTGAAGTGATCTTGGCAAAGGAAAGAAAGCAGTGCACAAGTCATGAGTGGCACACATGTTTTGGCACACAAGTATTGGCGCGCAAGTGTAAGTGGAGCGCAAGTCATATTTCAAGATCATCACAACAAAATTTGACAAGGGAAATAAAATGGTGTGCATGTTAATGATTGGCGCACATGTCAAAAAGTGGCACGCAAGTATAAGTGGCGCGCAAGTGTGGCGTGCAATTATAAGTGGTGCGTAAGTGGGGCGTGCAAGTATAAGTGGCGTGCAAGTTTGTGTTGCGTGCAAGTCATATTACAACATCATCATATTAAAATATGACAAAGGAAAGAAAGTGTTGCGCTAGTTATAGAGCGGAAAGCAAGTGCTGGAGGGGCGTGCAAGTGCTGGAGCGGCACACAAGTGATAGAGCGGTGCACAAGTGCTGGAGGGGTTCACAAGTGTATGTGGCGAGAAAGTCACCAAAATTCCAATAAATAGATGAATAGACTCCTCATTTTTTTAATTCTAAACACTTAAAAGAAAATTAGATCTCTGATTGCAAAAGTAGTAGAAGGCGGTGTGCAAACTGAAGTGGCGTGTAATGTGAGTGTTATTTATAAGGCGTGCAAGTTTTTCCACGCATGTGTTTTTCCCAAGCTGCTAGAGGCGCGCAAGCAGTGAGGTTCTTTCAAGAAGTGGGATGTGTATAAGCCAAAGGTGGCATGCAGGTTGTGAGTTGTGCTCAATGGTGGCGTGCATGTAGTGAGTTAGCACAGAAGTAGGTGGAACGCAAGCAGGGAGGCGCACAAGCAGGTGGCACGCAGCCAGTGAGGCGAGCAAGTAGGGTGTCGCGTAAGTAAGGATTGGCACACAAGCTTGAACTTGTGATTATAGAAAGATGAAGAAGAATAAGAGCTCGGTGCAGATGATTTTTCACTAAAAGAGAACGTGTGAAGAATAGTAGGTCTCAGTGTAGTTGGTTTTGCATTGAAGAAGTAGAAGAAGAAGAAGAAGAAGAGTGTGCACCTTATAGGTTTGGTGCATAGAAAAAAGAGAAGAAGAAGAATAAGGACAATGTATTACCAATTGAAGCCTAGAATTATTTAGGGCAGTTTAATTCAAATGATGTAATGTGAGATGATCCTCAGTTTCTGAATAATCACATTGTTATATGTGATTCTGGCCAAGAAGAGAGAACAAGATTTAGTGCAGTTGGTTATTGCACTAAGAAGAAGAGAGAAGAAGATTTAGTGTAGTTGGTTATTGTATTAGATAAGAAGAGAAATAAATAATGAACAAATGCTTGCCTACTGATTTTCAAGTAATCAAGTGAAGAGCACTAAAGAAGACCAAGAGAAGAACCTACCTTATCAAAAAGGAAGAAGACTGTCTCCATAGGCAGTATAAAGAACCAGCTAGAGGCTGGAAGATGGACTAGGATATTACTAGTTTAGGGAAGAGGATTGTTTCCCAACCACCTCTAAAGTGTAGGGACTCACACTGGTTAGAGGATTATTTTTCTAGCCACTCCATTGTAACAACATATTACATTATAGTGGTGAATCCGTGCACTGGTCATATCCAGGAATGGCAAGGACGTAGCTACTATGATTGAGTGGTGAACCTTGTAAAAATATCATGTGCATATTTTTACTACATTCTATTATTTCTTGTAACAGAGAAATTAGAATAAGAGAATAATGATCTTAATAGGTCAAGAGGTACAAAGATAAAATTTGGAATTGGTTTTAAAATTCCCCAACACTGATTCACCCCCCTCCCGGTGTTATGTTTATCCCAAACTGTTCCTCTCCTATTGGACCTAGTTTAGGGGAATACCATGAAAGATCCCCTAGAATTGGATGGTGCTGGCATGTAATGATCCACCCTAACATGAGTCCAATGAATAGAGGCCAAGACACTAAGGGATTTTGGACTTGGGTTTAGGGAAGATCATGAGAGATCCCCTCTAATTGGGGGGTGGAGGTATATAGAAATACAACCCACATATATATATACACACACTGATACTATATATATATATATATATATAATTGACATGATTGGACATACAAACCACGGGTTGAAACAGGTATCACCGTCATGAGTCCCTTAGAATCTTGTAAAACGGTGTATTTATTTATATTGTTTTTACCACTTTCTTTGTACAAGACCACTCTTTAAATAATGATTTCACTATCTATATTGGGTTTGACACTGTGTCTTCTAGCCTATTTATTTTTTATCTCACACACTGCTCAGGTACCCTTTTTACCAGAGTAGACCATATATTCGTATGAACTATGTTGTTTACTCTATTGTTCATTCCTAGGATTTTAGAGCAAAAGATTGTGCTGGATCTCGTGACTCTAATGTATATTACCTGATATTAGGGTATTGTATCCCCACTATCATGTCCTGATACCCTCCCTTCTTTTGGAAAACCTCAAGCATACAGGGAGTTGCGCTTGAGGCTAGCTGACCAACCGGGCTGGCTTCTAGTTTAGTGGTAAGATGGGTCAGGAAGTTACATCCTCATTTTCAGTAACTCCATGATAAGATTCCCTAATACTTTGATAAATATTTTGGGGAAACAAGCATTTATTGAAGATGTGATGATCATTCCTTGTACACTGAGAACAAATACAACAAGACTAACTAATGTGAGACCTCAACCATTAAATGAAAACAAGATCTCCCAATTGGAGTGCCTACCAAAACATTTCCCTTACCAAGAGTTTAGGAAATATAAATTTTATAATCATATAATAATCTTATCGTCCCTAACTTCTCAAGTCAATATCTTTATAAGATTCTACATACGTGAGATGGGTTTTTATAAGTGATGATAAAAAACCCATAAATAAGTTAGTATCACCATATCATTGAGGATAATTCTAGTTCTCCTAGATAAATATCATGCGTCATGTAGTAATTCCCTTGTTGTATAAATTTCCTAGACCTATAAGAAATCACATCCTACCACTCCCTCAGAATTATGTTTTTTCCATGATGAATCGCATTACACTACATACATGGCACCTTCCTCGGAAACTTTAAACATGGTGGATCTCATCCATCAATACCTTAACTCCTAAAAACAATACAAAACTATTCCATCAACTTGAATGGATTCCCTTTTCGGTTTAGTGTTATAATGTGTGAAGCCTCTCTCGAGTAATTGGGTACAATCCTATGATTGTACCATTCAAATAGAATGAAACTCCATACCGTGGAAAAATCATGGATGTCTCCCAATCTATCACTTTTGTAACCATCACTAGGTTCACTATCAGTCTTTCCTCTGAGTTGATGTGTCCCATTATGTAGACATATCACATCCAAAAGTGAAACTTTGAGATCATCCACTAATGTCGGTTCACATGGAGTCTGTATTGTACCATCCTCACGTGTCTTAGGTTCTCATTCTTAGATTCCATGTACACTAGGATGTTTTCGATGAATCCCACCACAAATAAGGCAATGATTGAATGGAAAATATGGTTTAGGATTACCCTAAAAACCACTGGGTTATTAATCATGATGAAAAGTATGTACAATTATACATACTTCATATAGTGACATCTAATTTTTTCCTTCGGAATATCCTCATCCCATACTCATAGCTAGTGATATCCTGAACTGATGTCAATATTCAAGAACCATATCACCCCACTCAACGAATTAAAGAGGTCATTTATCCTTAGCAGTGGATTATAATTCTTCAAAGTATCATGGTTTAGGTTATGGTAATCTACACCTATCCTTAATTTCTCATCCTTCTTATTTGTGAAGAACATTGTGTCTTCCATGGTGAAACACTAGTTCACACAATTCCCTTCGCATAAAATTCCTATAACTACATCGATGTCCCATGAGGTACTATATGAGACATATAATAAGTTGAAAAACATCATCCAATCACTATGTAAACAATGAAAACATGAAATAAAATATCAAATCGGGCCTTAATCTATAAATATTCATTCTATACATAAAATTATTTCATAAGGACTCATAAATTATATAATTTGATCCCATACAAAGATATTTCCTCCATTAATCAATCATAATTATCAATAGAAGTTCACAATAAATTAGTCACCACATGTAGAAGTATCAAAAGGAAGGGGTCCAGCCAAAAGATCCAATATATTTTTAATGTTCTGAACTAGGGAAATGGAATAAATGGAATAACTCACACCTATGAATATAAATACTAAATTTCCAGTACCAAATACACAAATAAATACTGGTATCAGCCCTCAAGTCTTAGGGCCATAAGTGTCTATATCATGAAACTATACCCATCCCCAACCACCAGCTCTTAGAGGCTAGTGTGAACCACCTAGGAGTGGAGGGAGTAATAGGTAAAACCTCAAAATTCCTCATGTAATCTAAAACCATCTCTACCATGTTCACCATCCTATGGACCTCCCTTCTTGTGAATATGTATCTAGTTTTGTGGACCCTCAGACATCTCCAAAATAGATTTACACTTGGTTGGAAAACCCCCTATAAGATGTCAGTGACTATCACAAGTGAAACACTCTCCCTCCTGTAAGGATTGTATGTGACTGAGTATGATATACTCTATAATACCAAACGTAGGATCAAAATAAGAATGAGATTATCATATACAAGATGTGGGTAAATTGTGCATTTTAAAAACTCTTTTGGAACTTTTAATGATGGTTATATTTAACAAGGTTAAAGAAGATAATTCACAAGGCCTCTATAATTTCTAATCACTTGCTAGATTCTGGAAAAGTGATTTCGAAAATTGAACGTAACTAATGTTTAAAAAGATGAATATTCTACCTTAAAGCATATAGAATCTAACTATATTAGAGTACAAGAGTAAGGAAGTACAAGATAGTTATACTTTCCTTAACAATACAAATACAGCTGAAAAACATGTAACAAAACAAGTAACAAGTAATAAGTCTTTTAACCAAATGAGAAGGGTATACAACAACCATGGATAAAGGTACCTTGATTTATACTTTCAAGAAAGCCTGTCTTACCCACACCAGGGTAAGCCCTCGATATGAAGATTGGAGTCTGTCTTGCTATCCCTACAATCCCTCAACTATAAGGTAGTCGACACCTCTATCTTCCTCAGCAAGGAAGCCCTCAACTTCAAGGTGTTTGAACCTCTGTCTTCCTATCCCCGGAAGCCCTCGATTTTACACAGCAACAATCAGAGTTGGACGAAGAAAAACTGCACAAGGAAAAGTTTGAACAAGCTTTTCAAACTTTCTGTATGAAGCTTGAGAGTTGATAAGAGAATCTCTCTCTAGAAATCACTTCAATAGCATGTAAGCACATATGTCAAACTTTCATCATCTTTTGAAATGAGCTTCAATTTATAGGAATAGCTCCAATAGATGGATCCCTCCTCCAATGGTCAAATTCTTCTTTGAATTTTGGAGGGACCTGTACACATATCACTCAAAAAACAGTTAGTTAATAACTGAAGGCACGACATCGTTTTGTAATAGTGAAAGTGTAAGCATAACCAAAAATTGATATTCAGAATGAAGAAAAATGAATGTTCAGAATGTATGAAAATGTATTCGGAGTCTATAATACAGGGATATTCAGATTCTGTTTTTCTAAGGAATTTGTAATGATAACTCATAATCAGAATCCTTCATTAGAATTCATAATGAGAATTAGTAATCAGAATTCTTCATCAGAATTCATAATGAGAATTCATAATCAGAATTTATCATCAGAATTCGTAATGAGAATTCGTTATCAGAATTCATCATCTGAATTCGTAATGATAATTCGTAATCAAAATTCATCATTATAATTCATAATGAGAATTCATAATGAGAATTCATCATCATAATTCGTAATGAGAATTCATAATCAGAATTCCTCATCAGAATTCGTAATCAGAATTCGTAGTTAGAACATTATACAAGTTCTTAATCAGAATTCAGATTTGAACTACATAAAAGTTTGTAACATGGAATTCAGAGTAGAACATCATAAAAGTTCGTAACAGGAATTTGGATCCTAAAACAGAATGATTCATGCCCATGTATTATACAATTCCATGTTTTTAGATATGAATCTGATTTTTAATCTTAAGAAAAATATTGATATGAAAAATGAAATCTTGGTATGGGTAAATTTCCTTTGGGAAGGAAATTTTACTTATGATGGTGAAACATGGGTAAAATGAAATTTTCCTTAAGATAAGGTGTTTGTGATTTTCAAAATAGGAGGTATGATCAAGTCATAAGGAAACCTTGATGACTTATCAATCTCCCCCTTATATGAAGGAATGGAAAATTTATAAGGAAATCCTTATTGACTCAACAATCTCCCCTTTTTGGAAAACACAAACATCCTTACAAAAAAGAATGTAGGAACTTAGAATAAGTTTCTAGACATTGAAATTAAAGCCGATATTCCTTTGTTCATGAATAATGGTGAATATGACTAACTCCCCCTTAGGCTTTGGAACACTAAGGATCATATTCTAGATTTCCGTAATGGAATTTTCATTATGAATAAGAAATTATTTGTAATGAGGACTCCCCCTTAGATAAACTCACTCCACTTTACTTTGGGATACTTCTTCTGTACTTATAAATCTTTTTCCTTCTCTTCATTAGAATTATTTTTCCTTCTTCCCCATTGTGATTTTCAAAAAGAGTTTGAGGGAATGGAAAACAATATGGTACCTGAAATATAAGTATAAAAAAATACAGGAGACAAGAAACCAGAGTTTTCATTAAGATTGAAAGGATTTTTACAAGGAAACACATTACAAAAAATGATCAGATAGGTCTATTTGTCTTCTTTTTTTCTTGGGGATTAGCTTCTTCAAAAGGATTTTTAGCTTGTTTAACTATTTATGATCCTCCTCAGCTTGTTTTTTAAAATATTAATCTTGTCATTTTGAGATTTCAGAGCCTCAGACTGATCCTTAAGAACTTCATCCTGCTTTACAAGTTTCTCTTCGATCTCAATCTAGAGATCTCTTTCCCCATTCCAGCTTTGAGCAACAGAGTTAAGCTTCCCATACAGATCCTTCACCAGTTGATTGTGATTATTTTTCCTTAGGTATACATTTTCCTAAAAACTATTTGTAAGATCCTTGATATTGGAAACTTTGGTATCAAAATCCTCTTTTACATCCTGTTGAAATTCATCAAGATCTGCCATATTATAGGTTATATTCTTTGACCAAGTGGTCATTTTCTTGCAGGACTTCATGTGATCTTCGTATCCTATAAGAAAAGTTTTGAAACCTGATTCTATCTATACACACTTTTCCATCACCATGGACACCAAATATGACTTCTAATTAAGAGTGTGTTAGGGAATATGGAATCTAGAATCTATATTTGTAAAAGTCGGAATGGAAAAGACTATCTTCTTCAAGGTATACTCCACAAAATCATGACCATGTGAAGATGACTCCAAATCCGAGACATTACTTGGTGAGAGTGGTTTTCCAAGCTCAACAAGCTTCTTTTTGAAGTTCCTACAACTTCCTTCCTCTTCACTGTAGATTTTCTTTGAGAATAAACAACCACTTGCTCACCCTTATCAATCTTCGGTATGAATTGCTCATTAGGAGATTTATGCTCACTATCAGATAATTGAACATCTCTGTCATCATAAAATTTTTCTTTTTCTGATCCTTCCTCAATAAAGTGATTTTCATAGCTTTCTTCCTCAGATAATTCATTTACTTCTTCTTATTCCTTGTCTTCATATTTGTTTCAATCTTTCTGTTCTTCCTTTCATGGAGTGGCAAGCTTTGAGGACTCGGCCTCAGATGTTCGGAGTGGTAATTTCTCTGATGGATTTGCCTTATTCTTGATATTATTCAACTTGTTTAAGAAAATCATTTAAATCACCACTTTCTACTACTTCTTCTTCTAATTATACTTCTTCTACTTCCTACTCTTCCACTTCTTCAACAACTTCTTTATCTTTAGTTTTTTCCGAAGTGAATAAATTCTTCCCCGGAGTCTCAGGTAATGGATCGACTAGGAAAGCTTCCTGTACTGGAATATTCTAGGAAGCTACTAATATGGATTTCAAAAGATATTGTACAACTTTAGCCTCAGACATTTTCTTTTTCATCTTATTCTCTTTTCATATCTTCTCAAGGTATTCGACAGTCTTCTCCCTTAAAGAATTAGCTTCAGCAGGGTCCAAGACAAACTGTGGTTCCCCTTTTTTCTTATTTTCCTTATCTTCCCTATATTTTGAAACCACCTTATCCGGATGTGCTTTATGTTTCTTTAGTTTGGGAGGTGCGGATTGGGCTTCATTAGCTTTAGGGGTTTTATCTTCAGCTTCCACTTCTTTCAACATTATATTCTTTCCAACCTTCTTCAATGGCTCAGCTTTTTCAATATTTTCCGGATTGGATTCTGCCTCTTCCTCTGGAAGATCATAAAACTCTTCTGTCTCCTTAGAATAGCCTATTTTCATTCTATTCAGAGTGTCATCACTGACAAGAAAAACTTTTCAATTCTAAGACTTGGATTTGCATGCAACCTTGAATGATTCAAGGTATCGAACTATAAGCTTTTAAAGTAAGGATGGATACATGATAATTTGGGCTCTTATATTTCCATTCTTGATGTTCTGGTTTGTAACAAGAACATGTCTCATAAAATTGATTTTCATTAGATATACCTGGAAATCTATGAAATATATGTCACTCTTCTTGAGGGTAGCTTTGTCACCATTTCTCAGTACTAGAAAACCTTGTACCCATAACCGAAGAATCCGGTTGTTAGAAGATAGATGATAAATTTTTGCTGTCTTGACATCAGAAAGTCCAAGACATTGTAAGGCCTTTACCTTAACAATACTACCTTGAACATCCAGGAGTTTGTGGGAGAAAAATTCTGCCTCCCCTTCATATGAGAATCCCACCAAGATGGTTGCCTTGGTATAAGAAAGTTTTCAGGTTTTTCCCTAAGACTTTAATGAAAATATTTCTCTATCAACTTCCTTATAGAAGTTTACTGACTCATAAAACTATGTGAGTAAATCTGGATACACCATGTCTTGAACGCCTGTCTTAGATCAGCAGACATCTTCCCATCCATTTAACTTGATATTCTTAGAAATGATAGAATTTTATTTGAAAATTTTTGGATGCACCAACCATTCCTTGTATACTTTCCATTTTGAGATTGGCTTCGTGGTAGTCATTTCTTGAGAAGAGGCTTCTACCGACCTTCAGACTGGAGGAACTATGAGAAATTTGGAACGGGCATAAAAACTGAGGCAGAGCTCTAAGACACGAGAGCTTGGAAACCGATGTGGGACACCATTGGGGGTCCCCTTTATATAGGCAATGGTGGTGACCTTTTAACTTCCAAAACCAATCAAACGGTTGAGAAAAGATATTATCTGATCTGACGGTTTTTATGATAGCCGCACAGAAATCTTGTCTCCGATCATTTGAGTTTTCAAGAAAATCATTTGGATTTAAGAAGAAATGAATACAAAATATTAAAAGAAAATACCGTGAAGTAAAAATGATTACAAAAACATAAGTAAGCAAATCATACCATTCGTATTGGCTAGGAAGATTATTCATAATAGGTGATATTCTTCTTGAAGAAAATTTTACTACAAAAAACTCACTACGAAAAACTTACTACGAAAAGTTTACTACAAAAATATTAATATGAAAAATTCACTATGAAAAACATACAATCTAAAATATTTTTTTCAAAGAGTTTTAGTAAAAAAGTTGATTAGGAAAATTCCGATTATGAAAATCCCATTACAAAAATTTCCATTACAAAAATTATTTAAAAAAAACTAACTACGAAAATTTTCATTTTGAATATTTAAAAAACTAATTATGAAAAATCTTCATTACGACAATCTGAAAAACTAACTTCAAAAAAGGTTTATTACGAAAATATTAAAAACTAACTATGAAAAATTTCATTACAATTTTTCTTTGAAAAACAGACTACAAAAAACGTTCATTACGAAAATTTAAAAAACAGACTACGAAAACATTCATTACAAAAATTTGAAAAACTAACTATGAAAATTTTTCAAAGACATAAAAAACAGATGTACTTCCCCTATGAAAAGGAGTTTATGTAACACCCCAAGATTCCACGGTATGCATCCCTTTGAATAATACAGTAGCGTGTGTTGTACGCAACTTTGAGTTCTAACACACACCACAACAAATCAAACTAGCCGTTATGAATAGTAATAAATACTTTTTGAAAATTTATAATTTTCAACTTTTAAAATGGACTTCATTTTTGGATTCGGAATATCGAAATTATCTTAGGGTGAATTCTTGGTATTTTTCTGAAAACATTCAATTTTTGATGAATAGTGAAAAAAACGCTGAGTTATTGTTTAAAATCGAATTTCTATTTTAATAATTATTTATTTTATTTAAATATAATTAAGGTCAAAATAGATACATAATACCTATATAAGTTCAATGTAATTTAGTGGAGTTAGTTTAGAATAATTATATATATATATATATATTTTATTGAACTTTTCACCGTCTTTTACCCACCTCCCAGCAGAATTTGGATATTCACATAAAAGATAATTTTACCACTTTTGTGAGTGGAATTTAGAAAATAAAAGAGACACCATTATTATCAAGGACTATAATTTGGTTCAATAAGATAAAAATAATTTTTGGCGAATAGTAACTTTTTTACTTTTATTTACCACGATTAAAAGTAAATAGGGTAATTAAGTGTAAAAATGATATTAATATTACCCTAACTCATGTACTAATCATATTGGACAAGTGTATCTCGACAATAAACAACCTTAGGAATAAAATATTATCATTTAGGTCCACTTGGATTAGATTAGGACATTTATTATTATTTAATTCAAAGAAGAGTTAAAATCAAAGTATAATAACTAAAACATTTTTAATATAGGGTTATACATAAGATAAATTATATTATAAATATTCATTAGAAATATAAAAAGATTCCCTACATAATGGTATTTCATTTATAATTTATAGAAATTAAATAATTTAATTTATTTATGACACAATGATGATGCAGTTATTACCGTATGAATGAAATATTAAAATAATTGATATTATAAATATCAAAATAAATGTAATTTGAGATTTTTTATGAATCCCACTAATTTTCAAGGTTAATATGACATATTATGACTGATTATATAAATTGTTTTTGAAGTAATAATTCTGTTATTAAATTATCAAAAACAAAATACCCAATAGTGTCAAAATTGACATAAAAGAGTTTTTAAAACAAATATTATATTATTAATTTATATTCTATTACTGAAAATATACGGATCGGACAAGAGACTTATATAATGATATTTTTATCATCAATGGACCACTTTAGGGTCTATTGGAAGTTTATATAATGTTTATTTACTATATAATATAAAAATACAAAGAGACATGGTAAGTGTCAAACTAATTAACTAAGAGTTAAAACTAAAAGATAATGATAATAAAGTGACCCAAACCGGCCTAAAACCTATTGTTTCAGTGGTTTTCGACCTATACCCACCTTAACCATTAAATAATACATTTTGGAGCCATTATAAACCGAATATTAATTTATTATAAAATTATATTTCTAGCTTTTCCTAAGGTGCCCCTCCTCTCCCTTATAAAAGGACACCACTTCTAACCAATTATTTACACCTTAAAAGCCTTTTGGTTGGAAAAAACCTGCCCAAATACTCTCTAAACATCCCTCAATTCAACCTAGAGGACTTAGTTTGATCATAAATCTAACCTATGGATCCCTTTTGATCAAATCAAAAGGAAAAAAACTCGAAGAAGAGGTAATGTTTTCACCACACTCTTTCAAGTTCCTTTCTTCTTCAACTTCTTCTTTCTTTGTTATTTCCTTTCTAAAATAATAACTCCAGTATCTCCTATATACTGTGATGTTATTATAAATATGGTACAACCATATTCATTATTCTATCCATCCTTTGAATGACATGTCACCATATGTGCGTACGTAGGGCTTAACGTCTCCACGTCGTGGTGTAATTGTAATTCAATATATTATTATTTAGATGGGTATAATAATTATCTGTAATTCATGAAAATAATAAATATAACATGATAATTATTCTTTATATATGATACACCATCCAATTATATATTATATTAATATCAAAAAAATGATATTGTCGCTCGTGCGTACGTACGGACTACCGTCTCCATGAACGCGATGAGATTCATTCCCCATCGTATATATTGAAGACTAATTCCCATTTGATGATTAAAAGTAATTTTTAAGAAATTTATATCATTTTGGATATGAATATGATACAACCTATCCATAACAAATATGACTTATGTAACAAAACATATAAAAGAAAATAGGTATGTTAACACCCGAAACGACGATAATACTAACATATTATTAACAAATCATTATTAGAAGATCATATATGATATAATAATTATGTATATGGTTCTTGTATAATTTAGTAAAAATGTTTTAAATATTATACAGGAGGTTAACATAACTTTGACAAAGTAACAGTACAAGGTAAGGGTTTATTTCACAATCTCTTCATTATCCGTGGTTGTTTATACATAATTATCTACTGGGACCTCTTTATCATCCACATCCATGTTTCTTAAAAATGTTTTTCAAAACATTCTTAATATTTTACAGAATGTGGGTTAAATTCATTTATACCCTTTTTTGACTTTTTATAAGATGTTTATAAAGGAATCTTTCCGTCGTTTTCCAAACAAGGTCATTTTTAACCATTTCGACAGAATTAAGGTAAGAATGTATTGTTAACATATACGGAAGATGCGACTATTCTCTGCCATTATAAAGTCGTCGAAGCATCCCTTACAAGATTATAAGAATATTTTCAAAGTAAATGTTTTATTTAATAATTATGGGACTTTTAAATTATTTCAAAAATAGAGATATTTATCTCAAAAAATTTTGATTTCATCTATGTCAACATCCTTTGATGGATTTTAATATTATTTGAAGTTTATTTGTTATGATAAAAAACTTCCATATTGTATTGAAGGTTTTGTGATATGTTTGACTGTGTTATTTTTATACCATTCGTGGTTTATGGAGAAATTATTGAAATTTTGTATGCTAGTTTTAATACAAATGTTTATGTTATGTTTAAAACCTCTTCATATGAGGAATGCATCATACTTAATATGTGACAGGTGGAGCCTGCTATAGCTCCTCGATGCATCGGTAGGTCTCATGAGACAAACTAGTGTCTTGGCATGAGGCCTTGATAAAATCTTATTTGTAGTCATGGCACGAGGCCTTGACTATGTGGTTATGATAGTCTGGCATTATGCATTCCTTCATTATGAATGTAGTTATTGATATTGCATGTGATTATTCAACTAATATAATATTCATGTGAAAAATTAAATGGAATTATTTCATTTTTTCTTTGCCATATTATGTCGATGTTCATGTTTAAAAGGATTTTTTTAGTTATATGTTCCCTTAAATGATTATGTTTATTTATGAAAGTTTCCACTATATTGTTATCCTTACAGAGCATCTGAACTCACCCCTTTAAATGTTTTGTTTTTCCAAGGATGTGAAGAAGTAATTTATGAATGACCTACAGGGATAGTATGTGGGGATATGAAGACAATGTGTTGTTGTAGTAGTTTTCACTTTATGATTTAATGTAAACATAATGAATGTATCTAGTGTTTCCAAGGCTACGAAACTAATAGGTTTTTCATGACTTGATCTTTTGTGATCATGACAATGTTATGTAATAATGCACTGACTCTGGGTAATTGGGGTCGAGGCATTAAAGTTTATTTCTATAAGGAGATTTATTCAACATAAAGTTAATGGAGAAGATTACCTCACGATTATCATTCCTAACTACTGTTTAATGTATTGAAATCTATCAGAGGGTAAGGATTTTGTGAAAATATCAGCAAGTTGATGTTGCGTTATGATAAATTGAAGAATTATATCTCTTTTTAGTGTGTGATCCCTAAGAAAGTGATGCCTAATATCTATGTGCTTTGAACGAGATTAATGTGTAGAGTTTTTACTAAGGGAAATGACACTTGTGTTATCACAGAAAATTCGAGTATTAGTAAAAATCAAGGCATAGTCTGTGAGTGTCTGTTGCATCCACAATACTTGAGCACAACAACTTCTAGATACTAAATATTCAGATTCAGCAGTGGAGAGTTCTATAGAATGTTGCCTCTTTGAAGACCACAAAACTAATGAATTTCTTAAGAAATGACAAGTTCCAGATGTACTCTTTCTATCCATTCTACATCCACCAAAGTCAGCATCTGAAAAGATTTTTAAGACAAAATCATTTCCAGAAGTATAAAATATTCCTAAATCCATGGTTCCCTTTAAAAAGAGAAAAATTATTTTCATTTCCTTTAAATGATATTCCTTAGGATTAAATTGATATCTTTCACATAAGTATACTAAAAACATTAAGTCTAGACGACTAGCTGTCAAGTAAAGTAGACTTCCTATCATACCTCTAAAAGATGATTGATCTACTGGTTTCCCAGCTTCATCAAGATCAAGTATGTTTGATGTACCGATGGGAGTATATATACTCTTATTGTTGTCATATCCCTACTTTTTAAGAAGATATTTAGTATACTTATGTTTGGATATGTAGATGCCTTCACGGTTTTGAAAAATTTGAAAACCAAGGAAAAATGTTAACTCATCCATCATACTCATTTCAAACATAGATTTCATTAGATCCGCAAAGAAACCAGTTAAATATTGCTGAGTTGAACAAAATATAATGTCATCAAACATAAATTTGAACAATTAAAACATTTTTCTTATCTTTCTTTATAAAAAGGGTTGGATCTGCATTACCCTTAACATAGTTATTTGGAAGAAAAAATCTTGTAAGTCTATCATACCAAGCTTGAGGGGCTTGTTTAAGGCCATACAAATCTTCGGTAAGTGTAAAATCAAGATCAGGACGTTTTGTGTCTTCAAGGCCAGGAGTTTGTTCAACAAAAACATCTTCTTGATCATAACCATTAAGGAAAGCACATTTCACATCCATTTGAAAAATTTGAAATTGAAGAATGCTGTAAAGGAAAGTAAAATATGAATAGATTCAAGTATAACTACTGGAGCATTGGTTTCTTAATAGTCTATTCCTTCTTGTTGATTATTTCCTTTAGCAACCAATCTAGAATTATTCCTAACTATGAGTCCATTTTCATCACAATTATTTCTGAAAACCCATTTTACACCAATAACAGAAGTTTCCTTATGTCTTTCAACCAAGGTCCATAATTTATTCCTTTCGAATTCATTTAGTTCATCATGAATGGATTTTATCCAATCATCACCACCTAAAGCATCATAAGTTCTTTTTGGTTCTAATTGGGAAAGGAATGCTAGATTATCTACTTCATTTCATAAGGAACTTCTAGTACTTATTGGTTGATTGACATCACCAATGATACTATCACTAGGATGATTCTATAGAAATGACTGATTTCGGTTTTGTAAAACCTGTTCATCAACATAGGGTAGGAAATCTTCTGGGGTAAATGTTTCAAAAGTATCTTCTTGAATATTTTCCTTATCAGAAGGATTTTCTATCAAAGGTTCATAATTAGTTTATGAAAACACATCCGAAGATGGAGGTTGAGATTGTTTAAAAACAAAAAGATCAGTTTCACCAAATTTGACATGTACTGTCTCTTCAATAGTACAAGTGTTTTTGTTGAAAAATCTATATTCCTTAGAAGTTTGGGAGTAGCCTAAGAAAATTCTTTCATCTGATTTTGGTGGGAATTTTTGTAGGTTATATTTAGTATTCAGAATGAATACCTTGCATCCAAAAACCTTAAAGTAGGAAAGTCTAGGTTTTCTACCATTCCATAACTCATAATGAGTTTTATTAATAAAAGGTATAATAAAAACTCGATTTATATTGTAACAAGAGGTACTTACAACTTCAGCCCAAAATTTTTTGCTACAGAATACTCACTCAACATGGTTCTAGTTATCTCTTGAAGAATTATATTTCTTATTTCAACAACGCCATTCTATTGAGGCGTTCTGAGTGCTAAAAAGTTGTGAGTAATACCTTTTCTACTACAATAAGTTTCAAAATTTGAATTTTGGAATTCTCCTCCATGATCACTATGAATAGATTTCAATGGAAGGTTTTTCTCATTTTTGACTTGGGCTGTAAAAAATTTGAAATAAGAAAAAGCTTCAAACTTCTTTGCTAGAAAATAGACCCATGTAAATATAGTGTAATCATCAACTATGAAAAATACATAATACTTTCCCCCAATGATTGTAGTTTGTGTAGGATCATAAAGATCCATATGCACAAGTTGTAATGCATCAGTGGTTGAGACTTCACCAATGGATTTAAAACTTGATTTGTGTTGCTTGCCATATTGACCAGGTTCACAGACTTTTGAAGAATCAAATCTAAGCTCCGGTGGATCCTTAACAAATATATTCTTAGAAAGTTTTCATAAGTTTGTAAGGTTATAGTGTCCTAGCCTTCTATTACATAACCAAGAATGATCTTCCCTTGCACCAAGGAAAGGTATGTCTTGGCTCCTATGGTATTCTATGTTTAGTGTGTAAACATTATATTTCCTATAGGTAGAAAGAATAAACACTTCCATTCAATTGTGTACTAAGCACTTATCATTCCTAAAATCTACAAGGTAGCCTTCATCACATAATTGACTTATGCTGATGATGTTATCCTTAAGAACCTTAACAAATATCACATTTTAAATCAAAGTTTTTCCAAGAAGAATGATGTTGCCTGTACCAATAATTTATCTCTGAGAACTATCTCTAAAAGTTATGTTTCCTCCTTTCTTCTTGATAATCTTTTCAAAATAGTTTTTGTTACCAGTCATATGCTGGGAACATCCACTATCCATGTACCATGTATTTCTGTTCGTATATTCCCTATTTCCCTAAGAATAAGAAAAATATTAGGTTTTCAGAATCCAGACTTTCTTGGATCCAGAAATCTCAGAATGTAAATTTTTGGTTACCCACATCTTATTAGCAAAAATATCCTTTGAAATCCTAAAGATTCGGTTTTGATTAAGGAATAATTCGTTGATGAGTGACCACCACACTGACATTTATTACATAATGGGGAACTTTGAGGAATAAAGTAGTTGTTACTAAAAATCAGTTTAGAACTAGTATAACCAAAACCATAAGTATTCCTTCAAGGTCATATTTGTCAATACATTTTGTCAAAATATTCCTTACCTAGGGTAAAGATTGACAAACACTTCCTCAAGGAAAATATTTCAAATTTAAGTTTTATAACTAAGTTTTTGTCTTAAAAAACATTTTATTTTGAACTAGAGCTAGGCTCGAATACATTTTTCTTAGAAATTACTTTTTCTAGATCTTTAAAATGATTATTCTTCTCAGAACTTACATCCTCAAGATTTTTTTAAATACTTTAAAAATAAGAATTTTTCTTATCAAGATCTTTAGAAAGATCTGATATTTCCATAGTAAGAATAATATTCCTAGAATTTTCCTTATCATGTTTTTTCATGAGTTTTTAATTCTCATTATTAAGGAGTTTGGAAAACCTAGAAACATCTTCATATGTAGGTATAGTATTATCTTCATCATAAGAGAATTCTTCATCCAATGAGTTATAATATTTAATATCATTAGAATTTAAAAAAATATTGTTCATTGATTCATCATTGTGTACATTAGCCATCAAGCAATGATTATCAATAGGTAGCCTGGCTAAAAGACCAAGATTCTTCTGTCCAGAAGATCCAAAATTCGAAGATTCATCTGAAGAATCTTCACCACTGGAACTCCATGTGTCATTGGATTTCAACACTTTCTTAGATTTGGACTTGTAATACTTCTTTTTGTTTTTCTCAGAATGCATTTCCTTTCTTTCTTTACTCTTGAACATAAGGAAATTCGGTCTTATGCGTCAAGCTCTCTTGCATTCATAGCATGTAACTTCAGAATCTTTCTTGTATTTCATTTCCTTTTTCTTGTATTTAGATTGAAAGTTCCTCTATCCAGCTATCTTTTTCTTCCTTCGAGTAAGATTTTCTAATTCATTTTCTGAGGATTCACTACCACTAGATTTGGAATGGATAAAAAATTTCTTAGATCTAGATCTAGTAACTCTCTCAGGAGTCTTGGATTTCATATGATTGGAAGTAGTAGTAAAAACTAAACTGCCATTTCCATTCTTCTTCTTCACAATATCATCATCTCTCTTCATTCTAGTCTCATGCTGAAGAAGAGTTCCAAACAGCTCATCAAGAGTAATCTATGTAACCTTTCAATTCACATCAATTTCAGTTCTTTTAGATTCCCACTGATTTGGATTGATGTCGATGATCATTCACTACTTGAAACTAAGGAATTACCAATAGATTCAAACCATTGGTAAAGGCTTCCAAACCATTTTTATACTATATACCAATGGATTGGAAAACCGTTGGCAAGTAAGGTGTTGGGATAGCCCATTACCAATGGTTTTAGTACAACTGTTGGGAAAGGCAGTGTGATCCTAGTGTTTTTAAATGGTTATTTGAAATGTTGGAATATAAAAGTTATCCCGACGGTTTGAAAACAGTTGGCAATACTGGCTACTGGCGGTGTGAAATAGGAGTATTCCGAACGGTTTGAAAACCATTGGGAATACTGGCTGCTTGTGGTGTGAAATAGGAGTATTCCCAAAGGTTTGAAAATCAATGGAAATAGTGGCTGCTGGAGGTGTGAAATAGGAGTATTCTCAATGGTTTGAAAACTGTTGGCAATACTCATTTACATATTTTATCACTATACCAACAGTTTTATTAAACCATTGGTATAGTGTTATACCGGAATTTTGCAGACCAGCCACCTAGAACCTCCTTCACTCATGCACACTCAACAAAACCATGGAATAAAAAACCATGGAATATAGAACAAACACCTACATACACCAAAAAAACCACCTGCTACACTCAAAACCAAAAAAACCACCTGCACACTCAACTACATACACCAACAAAACCACTACACACTCAACTACATACACTTGAATACACTATTAACAGCAAAAAAACATGTTATAGCACACAAAAGAACATAAAAAGAGGATACTCTTATAACCATGGAATATACGACAATTATAATCTTGTATTTGAACCCAATTACCCTATGAAATACAGAATTCATAATGGAATTCTCAATTGAATATATGTAGAATGAATTATGTAATGAATTCTAAATTATGAGTCAATAACATTGTTTTCAAAAGCGCGCGACGCAATAAGGCACAAAGAACATTTGGGGATGTGGCGCGAGGCCCGGTGTGAGGTGCAACTAAGGCGCATGTGCACATAATTAATTATATGCAGTTTTGAAACATATTTTAAATTTTTAAAAACATAAATTCAATAAAAAATTCATCTTAAAATACATACTTATATTTTTTTAAGAGGTTATGCTGTGAGTGATGTCACAATAATGTTTTTATAGTTTGCTATGTTTTTCCTTGCAAAACAAAATTATTCTATTGTGTTTTTTTATTAATATATTAAATATTCTATTTAATTGAAACTAGGAATTCCCTGATTTCCATCATGGTGCACCGTGATTTCTACCTCCTACCCTGATCTTGGCCTTTCCCACTTTTCCTCCTTCTACCCCAATCTATGCTATAAGGATTCATCTGTCGCACACTCAAAACCCCAGCCATCATCGACATCATCCGCTTATCTTCCTGCCAACACTATCGCCTCCCAATATGGAATATGACAGTGAGGCATGCCTTTACGGCGCATGGAACCTGAGCACCTCAAGGAATGGCGGGTGAGGCGTGCGCCTTTGGCGCACCTCGCCTTGTAGGTGGAAAGGCGCTCCGGCCTCGCCTCGTTGTGCACCATGCCAAGGAGTGACCCTCTGTGTGCCTTTGACAACAATGATGAACAAAACATACAAAATGAATTATGTTGCATACAAAATTCCAAATACGTTTTCTTGGTTTTCCATATACCGGTTGTTTTTACTTAAAGTGATGTCCATTTTAAACAAAACGCATGCACTTGGAGTGATACTGACCACAATGTTCCCCGGATTCAGGCGAGGTTGACTCATACATGTCACAGATGACTCATGAATCATTTTCATAAAGTATAAATAGAATATGAATGTGTTTGGTTGGTTTTCTGTATTCCAGTTGTTGTTTTCACTTAAAATGTTTTCCATTTCAAGGAATAGTGAGACACCTTGAGTGTTGTCGGCCATACCACGCCTCAGATTGAGGTGTGGTTGACTCATACACATCACATACGACCCATGGATCAGTGTTCTAAAGTATCAACATAATCCGAATATGTTTTGTCAGTTTTCCATATGACATTTGTTTTTACTTAAAATGATGTCCATTTTAAACAAAATAGTGATAGGTAGAGTGATACCGGCCACACTGTGCCTCAGATTGAGGCGGGGTTAACTCATACACGTCACATATGACCCATGGATATTTTTACTAATGTTTAAATATAATTAGAATGCACTGTTAAGTTTTCCCCATGTCAGTTGTTGTTTTCACATAAAATGTTGTCCATTTAAAAAAAACAGAGACACTTTGAGTGGTGTCAGCCACACTGCACCTCAGATTGAAGCGGGGTTGACTTTTACACATCACATACGACCCATTTATCATTTTCCTAAATTTTAAACAAAATCTGAATGCATTTGTTTGGTTTTCCGTATGACATTTGTTGTTTTCACTTAAAATGATCTTGATTTTAAACAAAAGAGAGAGACATTGAGTGGTGCCGGCCACACCACACTTTGGACTGAGGCGAGGTTGACTCATACACATCACATATGACCCATGGATCATTTTCATAAAGATTCAATAGAATTCAAATGCGTTTAATCAGTTTCCATATGCCAGTTGTTGTTTTCACTTAAAGTGATGTCCATTTTAAACAAAAGACATACACATTGAGTGATACCGGCCACATCGTGCCCCAGATTGAGGCGGGGTTGACTTGTACACATCACAGATGACTCATGAATTGTTTTCATAAAGTATAAATAGAATCTAAATGCGTTTGGCTGGATTTCCATATGACAGTTGTTGTTTTCACTTAAAATGTTTTCCATTTCAAAGAAAGGTGAGACAGTTTGAGTGGTGTCGGCCACACCGCGCCTCGGATTGAGGTGGGGTTGACTCGTACATGTCCAATACGTCCCATGGATCATTTTTTGAATGTATAAACACAATCTGAAAATGTTTGGTTGATTTTCGATTTGTGAGTTGTTTTTACTTAAAATGATGTCCATTTTAAACAAAAGAGAGACAGTTAGAGTGATACGGGCCACACCGCGCCTCAGATTGAGGGGGGGTTGACTCTTACACATCACATATGACCCATTGATCGTTTTAATAAAGATTCAACATAATCTGAATGCATTTGGTCAGTTTTTTGTATGTCAGTTGTTTTTTTCACATAAAATGTTGTCCATTTTTAAAAAAGGAGAGACACTTTGATTGGTGTCAGCCACACCTCTCCTTGGATTGGAGTGGGGCTGCCTCATACATGTCACATATGACCCATGGATCATTGTCCTAAATTTTCAACAGAATATGAATGCATTTGGTCAGTTTTTCGTATGTAATCTGTTGTTTTCACTTAAAATGATTTTCATTTTAATCAAAGAGAGACACTTTGAGTGGTTCCGGCCACCCTACACTTTGGATTGAGGTGGGGTTGACTCTTACACCTCACATATGACAGATGGATTGTTTTCCTAATGTTTCAACAAAATACAAATGCATTTGTTCAGATTTACGTATGTCAGTTGTTGTTTTCACTTAAAATGATATCCATTTAAAACAAAAGACATACACTTGGAGTTATACCAGCCACACTATGCCCTGGATTGATTTGGTGTTGACTCATACATGTCACAAATGACTCATCAATCCTATTTATAAAGTATAAACAGAATATGAATGCGTTTGGTTAGTTTTCCTTATGCGAGTTGTTGTCTTCACTTAAAATGTTTTCCATTTGAAATAAAGGTGAGACCCTTTGAGTCGTGTCGGCTACACCGTGCCTCGGATTGAGGTGGGGTTGACTTGTACACGTCCAATATGACCCATGGATCATTTTTCGAAAGTATCAACACAATATGAAAACGTTTGGTTAGTTTTCCATATGCCAGTTGTTTTTATTTAAAATGATGTCCATTTTAAACAAAAGAGATATAGTTAGAGTGATACCGGCCAAACTGCGCCTCGGATTGAGGCGGGGTTGACTTGTACACTTCACATATGACCCATTAGTAATTTTTCTAAAGTTTCAACAGAATCTGAATGAATTTGGTTTGTTTTTCATATGTCAGTTGTTGTTTTCACTTAAAATGTTGTCCATTTTAAACAAAAGAGAGAGACTTTGAGTGGTTTCCGCCACACTGTGCCTCGTATTGAAGTGGGGTTGACTCGTACCCATCACATTTGACCCTTGGATCATTGTTCAAAATTTTCAATAGAATCTGAATGCGTTGGGTTTGTTTTTTGTATGGCAGTTGTTGTTTACACTTTATATGATGTTCATTTTAATCAAAATAGTGATACTTTGAGTGGTAAAGGCCACACCGTGCTTTGGATTGAGGCAGGGTTGACTCATACACGTCACATATTACCCATGGATCGTTTTCCTAATGTTTCAACAGAATACAAATGCATTTGGTCGGTTTTCCGTATGTCAGTGGTTGTTTTCACTTAAAGTGGTGTCCATTTTAAACAAAAGACATACACTTGGAGTGATATCGGCCACACCATTCCCCAGATTGAGGAGGGCTTGAATTTTACACATCACAGAAGACTCATTAATCTTTTTTATAAAGTATCAAGAAAATATGAATTCATTTGGTTGGTTTTCCATATTCCAGTTGTTGTTTTCACATAAAATGTTTTCCATTTCAAAGAAAGGTGAGACACTTTGACTGGTGTCGGCCACACCGAGCCTCAGATTGAGGTGGGGTTTACTCGTACACGTCACATAAAATCCATGTATCTTTGTGCTAAAGTATCAGAAAAATCTGAATACGTTTGGTCAGTTTTCCGTATGCCAGTTGTTTTTCCTTAAAATGATGTCCATTTTAAATAAAAGAGATATAGTTATAGTGATACTAGCCAAACGGAACCTCATATTGATGAGGGGTTAACTCGTACATGTCACATATAACCCATGGATCATTTTCCTAAAGTATCAACAAAATCCGAATGTGTTTGGCCAGTTTCCCGTATGTCTGTTTTTGTTTTTACTTAAAATGATGTCCATTTTAAACAAAAGAGACACACATAGAGTGGTGTCAGCCACACCATGGCTCATATTGAGGTTGGGTTGACCTTTACATGTCCCATATGTCTCATGGATCATTTTCCTAAATTTTCAACAGAATCCGAATGCGTTTGGTCAGTTTTCTGTATGACAGTTGTTGTTTTCACTTAAAATGATGTTCATTTTAAACAAAAGAGGGACACTTTGAGTGGTTCTGGCCACACCGTGCTTCAGATTGAAGCGAGGATGACTCTTACATGTCACATATGACCCATGGATCGTTTTTCTAATGTTTCAACAGACTTAGAATGCGTTTGGTCAGTTTTCCGTATGTGAGTTGTTGTTTTCACTTAAAATGTTGTCCATTTTAAATAAAAGACATACACTTGGAGTGATACCGGCCACACAATGCCCTATATTGAGACAGGGTTGACTCTTAAATGTCAAAAATGACCAATGCATATTTTTCCTGAAGTATTAACTCAATCCAAATGCGTTTGGTTAGTTTTCTGTATGCGAGTTGTTGTTTTCCCTTAAAATCCTATCCATTTCAAATAAAAGTGAGATAGTTTGAGTGGTGTTGGCCACACCAGCCCTAGGATTGAGGCGAGGTTGACTCATATATATCACATATGAACCATGTATCAGTTTCTTAATGTTTCAACATAATCTGAATGTCATTGGTCTGTTTTCCGTATGTCAGTTTTCGTATTCACTAAAAATGATGTCCTTTTGAAATAAAAGAGTGACACTTTGAGTGGTGTTGGCCACACTGCCCCTCGGATTGAGGTGGGGTTGACTAATACACATAAAAAACTACCCATGGATCGTTTTACTATAGTATCAACACAATCTGAATGTGTTTGGTCATTTTTCTGTATGCCAGTTGTTTTTACATAATACTGTATCTGTTTTAAACAAAAGAAATACACTTTGAGTGGTAACAACCACACCATGCCTCAGATTGAGGTGGGTTTGAATCATACACATCAAAAATGACAAATAGATCATTTTCCTAATGTATCAATAGAATCCAAATGCGTTTGGTTAGTTTTCCTTATGTCAGTTGTTGTTTTCACTTAAAATGATGTTCATTTAAAATAAAAGAGAGACACATTGAGTGGTGCCGGCCACACTGCACTTTGGATTGAGGTGGGGTTGACTCGTACATGTCAAAAATGACCCAAGAATTTTTTTCCTAATGTTTAAACAGAATCCTAATTAGTTTGGTTGGTTTTCCGTATGTCAGTTGTGGTTTTCACTTAAAATGATGTCCATTTCAAATAAAGGTGAAACACTTTGAGTTGTGTCGGCCACACCGCGCCTCGGATTGAGGCAAGGTTGACTCATACACGTCTCATACGACCCATGGATCATTGTGCTATCGTATCAATAGAATCCAAATGCGTTTGGTCGGTTTTCTGTATGTCAGTCATTATTTCCACTTAAAATAATATCCATTTTAAACAAAAGACATACACTTGGAGTGATATCGGCCACACCATGCCCCAGATTGAGGTAGGGTTGACTTGTAGACATCACAAACAACCCATGGATCGTTGTGCTAAAGTATTAACATAATAATAATGTGTTTGGGTGGTTATATGTATGCCAGTTTTTGTTTGAACTTAAAATCCTGTCCATTTCAAATAAAAGTGAGACAGTTTCAGTGGTGATGACCACACCGCGCCTCATATTGAGGCGGAGTTGACTCGTACATGTCCAAAATGACCCATGGATCATTTTCCTACAGTTGAAATAGAATATGAATGCCTTTGGTTAGTTTTCCTCAGGTTAGTTGTGGTATTCACATAAAATGATGTCCTTTTGAAACAAAAGTGAGACACTTTGAGTGGTGCCGGCCATATCGTGCCTTGGTTTGAGGCGGGGTTGACTCGTACATGTCACTTGGGAGTTTGGAGTGCCGTCAAGTGCGGATTAAAGATCCATGTGAGTCTAATCCTCCACTTGATTCCTCATTTAGATTATGGTTTGCATTGTTCTCTCATCTTCTTCCGAAGATATAAAACTCTCTTTTTCGTTGGGATTTAGGGTGAATCTTGAAGAGAGCTTAGATTGGGATCCGAGGTCCAGGGAGGAGGGTTGGGGGGGCTATCCGGGGGGCTGTCCGAGGTCCAGGGAGGATGGTGGGGGGGGGTGTCCGGAGTGCTGTCCGGGGTACAAGGAGGACTGTGGGGGGGGGGGCTGTCCGGGGGGGCTGTCCGAGGGGCTGTCTATGGTCCAGAGAGAAGTGTGGGGGGGGGGGGGGGGGGTGTAACGCCCCGACCCCAGATACCTAGAGTCGGTGCATTATTACATAACATTGGCATGATCACAAGAAAGATCAAATCCCGAAAGACCGATTGGTTTAGTAGCCTTGGAAACACTAGATATAATCATAAAGTTTTACATTACATTTCAAAGTGAAAAACTACTACAACAACAAAGTCTTCATATCCACACTATTAACCCCTCATAATATCCCTGAAAGTCATTCATAATTTACTTCTTTACTACCTGGGAAAAATAAAACATAGAAAAGGGGTGAGCTCAAATGCCCAGTAAGGATAACAATATAGCGGAACATTCAAAATAATAATAAACATTTAAGGCAATGAATTACTAAAACAAAAGCCTTTTAAAATTGAACTTCAACATAGTATGGCAAAAGTAAAATGAAATAATGCCATTTACTTATTCACATGGATATTCTACTAATCGAATAATCACATGCAATATCAATAACAACTTTCATAATGTTGGAATGCATAATGCCAGACTATCATAACCACATAGTCAAGGCCTCGTGCCAAGACTACAAATAAGATTTTGCCAAGGCCTTGTGCCAAGACACTAGTTTGTCTCATGAGACCTACCGATGCATCGAGGAGCTATAGCGGGCTCCACCCGTCACTTATTAAGTCCAATGCATTCCCATATGAAAAGGTTTAAACATAACATAAACATTCGTATTAAAACTAGCATACGAAATGTCAATAATTTCACCATAAACTATGAATGGTATAAAAATAGCACATCCACAGTCAAACATATCACAAAACCTTCAATACAATATAGAAGTTTTTTATCATAATAAATCAACTTCAAATAATCTTAAAATCTATCAAAGGATGTTGACATAGATGAAATCAAAATTCTTTTTAAAGAAGTATCTCCTTTTATTTTGAAATCATTTAAGGTCCATATAAAATAAAACATTTTCTTTGAAAATATTCTTATAAGCTTGTATGGAAAGCTTCGACGATTTTATAACGGCGGAAAATAACCGCACCCGCCGTATAAGTTAAAAAAACATTCTTACCTCAATTCTGTCGAAAAGGTTAAAAAGGACCTTGTTTTGAATACGACCGAAAGATTCCTTTATAAACCACTTATAAAAGTCAAAAAGGGTATAAATGACTTTAACTCATATTCTAGTAAATAGTAAAAATGTTTTGAAATGCATTTTTAAGAAACATGGATGTGGATGATAAAGAGATCCCAGTAGATTATTACGTATAAACAACCTTGGATAATGAAGAGGTTGTAAAGTAAACCCTTACCTTGTACTTTTCCTTGGTTGGGGTAGGTTAACCTCCTGTATAATAGTGAAATAATTGTTACTAAATTATACAAGAATCATATACATTAATATGATATCATATATGATCTTTTAATATTGATTTGATAATAATATCTTAGTATTATCGCCGTTTCGGGTGTTAACTTACTCATTTTCTTTATATGTTTTGTTACATAAGTCATGTTTGTTGTATCTTATTCATATCCAGAATGATATCAAGTCCTTAAACATCATTTTTAAATCATTAAATGATAATTATACTTGAATGGATACGATGGAGAATGAATCTCATCGCGTTCGTGGAGACGGTAGTCCGTACGTACGCACGAACGCCATTTCCATTTAATTTTTATTTTAAAAGAATCGAATCCAAATGATACATAGGTATATTACTATTCCAGTATAATATAATATTTTATATATGTTACTTAAGTTCATTAACACCATCCTTTATACGTTCCATGTGTGGTATGAACGAGTCATATCATTTTAAGGGGGCGGTAGTCCGCACTTCCTCAAATGAAATTATCGTATGTATATACAACATGAAACGAATAATGGTATGAAATAAAATGGAATTACAGAAGATTATATATAAAATATATATCATTAATATCATATTTAATTACAGTTCCATCATAATGGCCACCATGAGAGGCGGTAAGATGTATTTGAACAATCATCGTTTCGTGAGGCGTTAGTTTTCCATCCACAGAAACATTATGTTCATCATCCATTAGATGGAGTTGTGTGTATGTGTAGTTTGAATCCTTATTATAACAACATCCTAGTATATTGAGGATACTGGTGTTGTTACAAAAGAAAGGAAATAAAAAGAGTTTGGGGGTTGAAGAAGCAAAATAAATGAAAATAATTTAAGAGAAATCGTTACCTTTAATTTAGGTAACTCACTTTGGTTGGAACAAAAGGACTTCTTGAAAAGCTTTCTGCCTAAGGGGAATCTTCAAGGAGGAGGAGAGGGATGTGGGGAGCTTAGTTGGGCAGAGTTTGGACGAGCCAAGTGGCTTGAGAGGTGTGAGGAAATGAGAAGGAGGAGTGCCCTTTTTATAAGAGGGGTGAGGGGCACCATTGGAAAAGCTAGAAATATTAATTTATAATAAATTCATATTCGGTTTCCAATGGATCCAAAGTTGACTATTCAAATATTGAGGTGGGGATGGGTCGAAAACAACTCATCCAATAGAATTTACACAGGTTTGGGTACTTATATTAACCTTATCTTTAAGTATTAACTCTAAGTTAATTAGTTTCACTTTTACAATGTCTCTTTGTATTTTTATATAATATGGTTAATAAACTTACTATATACATCCAAGCGACCCCCAAGTGGTCCATTAATGATGAAACTATCATAATATAAGTTTCCTGTCCGAACCTTAGATTTTTAGGAATTTAATATCAATTAATAATATAATATTTGTTTTAAGAACTCTTTTATGTCAATTTTGACACTATTCAATAGTTGATTTTTGTGAAACTCATAACAGATTGATTACTTCGAACAAAGTCAATTAAATCAATCCTAATATATCATATTATCCTAGAAAATTAGTTTAATTCATTAAAAGTTTCATATTATATTTATTTGGGTATTCATAATATCAATTATTTTAATTTTTCACTATTATAGTAATTACTGCATCATCATTGTGTCATAAATAAAATAAATTATTTAATGTCTAAAAATTATAAATAAAATATCATTATGTAGGAAATCTTTTTATATTTCTAATGAATGTTTATAATCGAAAATCCAACATGTATAACCCTATGTAAAAATTGTTCTTCAAAAAGATGTAAGCTTATGCCATTTTTATTTTTATTTTAACTTTATTAATATAATGTGTCCCTACCACATAAAAGTGGCTCCAAGGGGTCCCCAAATTGACCCAAGGATGCCCATGGTCGGGTATGTGTCCACCAATAAGGTTAGGACACGTTTTAGGGTAATTTTTTATTATTATAATATTATTTTTTAACCCTTATTTACCGGATTTACCCTTTAACCATGGTAAATAAAATATTTACCACAGTAACTATTCAAAATGTCTAAAAATAAAAGTTACCTATTTACACAATTTGAACATCCTGATTCCAAATATGGAATCCATTTTCCTAAATTCAAAACACAGAAGTGGCAGAAATTAATTTAAAATTAATTCCTGCTGTCAAAACAAAAAGCGTGTTTTTAAGAGATAATAACTATAAAAAGATTGACACTTGTTTATGTTCGGTTTAATTGTAAAATTATGTCCAATGACCAACAATATATTAAATGGTAAAAATATATTATAAATATACTTTAAAACCACATAAATTCATAATTTATCACTATTAATTATTTTGATTAAAAAAGTTGTTTTTAATTAAAACTTAGTAATTTTCACTATTCATCAAAATATGAAAGTTATCCGAAATGTACCAAAATTTCACCTTAGGCTAAATTCGATATTCCGAATCCAAAAATGAAGTCCATTTTCAAATATAAAATATATATAATTTCAAAAAGTAGGTATTACTATTCATAACGGCTAGTTTGATTAGTTATGGTGTGTTAGAACTCGGTGTTGCGTACAACACACGCTATCACATTATTCAAAGAGAAGCGTACCGTAGAAGCTTGGGATGTTTCATTTAAAATTTTTGATGTTCCCATTTAGTCAAAAAGTTTAAAATATAGTATTTAAAAAGGGTTCACTATTAAAGTTGATAAAAGTGCAATACTGAAAATGAATTTGTTCTTGCATTATATCTAAGAAACTCATAATATGGATTCTAAAATTATAAGGATTATATAAACATTAAAATTTATCTAATACTATTCATAACCTCTTTTGAACGGCTTGTTTGGTAAGTCATGGTGTGCTTGAACTTGGTGTTGCATGTAGTGAAAGTTATTGAATTATTTTGAAGAAGTAACACACTATGAAATCTTGGGGTGTTACATTCTCCCCTCCTTCAATAAATTGCGTCCTCGCAATTTGAAATTGTTCTTCGAAAATAAAAGGTTGAAAATAGAAAATATATTTGTGGTAAAACCCACATCGGAAATTGGGTTACTAAAATTTATTCTTAATATGAGGAAAAGAGAAATCAAAGGGTCACCACCAAATTATGATCTCGATTAGGAGAACATTGGTGGCAATTAGAGACATATAATTGGAGGAAAACGTAAATATTTATAGGTAGTGATTGAGGTCATCAATCACAAACAAGTATAAAATTGAGGTCCTTAAATTCATCAATCTATGATGATTTGAAATACCATCGGTTCAACAAAACATAGGGTATTAGGATAACACATTTTTGACGTTTCAAAATATCCTAGTTGAAATCCCACATCGATAAATGAATTAATGAGGCCTCTATTTAAAGTAAAGAGTCGAAAGTATGAAGATTACCGAAAATAACACATACTAGGGTTACATGTAGGAAAATATGGATATGGAAGAAAAATCTAACCATCAATTATCTGATGGAGAGTGGTAGAGAACATGGCTATAAAAGGCCAACAATCCCAAAGCCATAAATTAGTGATGATTTAAGGTACCATCTAGGAAAACATTTTTGTTCAAAGTTTATTTTCTTAATATTGAGGAATTTATTTATGAGATTGGCTAAGATCATAAGGAGATATACTTACTTTATAATTAGAGTTTTATCCATTAATAAATTTCTACCACAAACTCATCTTTCACTCTAAAAGATAATAGAATGTAAAAAAATTCTATTTACACTATTCGTATAGGGTTCCAAAATAAACGAATTTATAATTCATCTACATGATCTTTTAATAAAAACTACATTATTTAATCCAGGACATCTCATGGTTTAGTGGTAGGTGATACACCCTTGTCGCCCTTCGGTTGCGGGTTCAAGTCTCGCAGCCTTGCCGGACGCGACGGGTTGCCGCCCGACCTCCGGGTTGTCCTTTTATGGCAATCCAAAATAATCCAAACTAGAACTATCCAAAATACTTCTGTCCAAACTCACAGTCTAACATTTATAAGGAAGGTAAACATAATATAGATCCTTTTTACCCCGTAATAGCATATGAATACCTTCATCATGTATTACCATATTCCTTATTGATTACATTCATGTTCCCTTATTCCATATAGAATGCTGGATATACTTCATTAATCCAAAAATGTTTTAAACCCCAACAATGATGGAATATACAAATCATTAATCAGCTTCAAGGTAGTCAATAATATCCAATATAATTTATCCAAATCAATCATGTATTATTCTAAAATCACCACCTCGGTATCTGAACCATGTTATGGTTTATCTTTCTCTCAACCATATATTTTCCAAACATTTAACCTGCTACTGAGTCACTTTTCTTTGTTCCACACCATCTCAAGTCCTTAATGAAATAGTACTGCAGTACAATCCTTATATACTCCATAATTATTATAACAAGTACATTGTTGATACAACACTCAATTGATATAATCAACATAATAACTCTAATCATTCCTCTTCATCTGTGGTAGTATCATAACTTGATTATTATCCAATAGCATCATTTGCAGCATAGTCTGATGACTGGGACATAGGTTCGCGTAGTGTCCAAACTCCTTGCAAATGAAGCATTGTACATTTGAAACCATTTTCTTACCCTTGCAGTCATGTACTTTGTGCCCTTTTCCTCCACACTTATAACAAACTCCCATTCCTTTCAGGCAAGTTCCAGGGTGTTTCTTTCCACAGTTACCACATATGGGAAAATTCTTCTTTTCCCTCTTCCCTTTATCCATCTTTCTCTCTTCTATATTTTTCTTCTCTTTCTTCCCTTCAATGCCATAGGACTCAGTAATCTCTTTACTTATCTTATCAATACATGATATTATTTCTTCATATGATGATAATACATGGGAGACTATTTCTCTTATAAATTCTAGCTTAAGACCATGAAAGATATGATCCTTCCTTCTCTTTGGATCATGTGCATTTCCAGAGTTCTCATTTCTTCTACTGGGCGCCATTTCTAAACAACGGCATAAACTAGATCAGTTTATGAATCAAAATACATAATCCCATACTTATAAAACACTTAACATAAATTGAACTATTTATGGATATAATCCATAATCATAAGAATTTTTTCTTTGAGGAAGTATATACTCATAAACCCTTCATAATGGTTTGTAAAGAAAATGAGAATTATCCTAAGCATATCCCCCGGGAGTGTCGTAACCAAGAGTGCAGCAAGGCCCGTTGTCGTGCACCAGTTCCGTTCGAGTCTAGCTCAAAGCGGTGTTTTCGGGTTTTACCCCTAGGTACATATGTGCCAGAGCCGCCTCTACCTGCTCGTATCCAGACAGGGATGTATTGCTCGGAAAACTCACAAAATCTCTACAATACCAAAATTCTAGGAAGTTCTTCTATACTAATCCTCAAAGTTCATCTTAGGTCTACGTGCTCTAATCAGAGTTTATCTAAATCTAGCTTCCAAGGTTTGTACTAAACTTCCTCTGATACCAACTGTAACGCCCCGACCCCAGCTACCTAGAGTCGGTGCATTATTACATAACATTGGCATGATCACAAGAAAGATCAAATCCCGAAAGACCGATTGGTTTAGTAGCCTTGGAAACACTAGATATAATCATAAAGTTTTACATTACATTTCAAAGTGAAAAACTACTACAACAACAAAGTCTTCATATCCACACTATTAACCCCTCATAATATCCCTGCAAGTCATTCATAATTTACTTCTTCACTACCTGGGAAAAATAAAACATAGAAAAGGGGTGAGCTCAAATGCCCAGTAAGGATAACAATATAGCGGAACATTCAAAATAATCATAAACATTTAAGGCAATGAATTACTAAAACAAAAGCCTTTTAAAATTGAACTTCAACATAGTATGGCAAAAGTAAAATGAAATAATGCCATTTACTTATTCACATGGATATTCTACTAATCGAATAATCACATGCAATATCAATAACAACTTTCATAATGTTGGAATGCATAATGCCAGACTATCATAACCACATAGTCAAGGCCTCGTGCCAAGAATACAAATAAGATTTTGCCAAGGCCTTGTGCCAAGACACTAGTTTGTCTCATGAGACCTACCGATGCATCGAGGAGCTATAGCGGGCTCCACCCGTCACTTATTAAGTCCAATGCATTCCCATATGAAAAGGTTTAAACATAACATAAACATTCGTATTAAAACTAGCATACGAAATGTCAATAATTTCACCATAAACTATGAATGGTATAAAAATAGCACATCCACAGTCAAACATATCACAAAACCTTCAATACAATATATAAGTTTTTTATCATAATAAATCAACTTCAAATAATCTTAAAATCTATCAAAAGATGTTGACATAGATGAAATCAAAATTCTTTTTAAAGAAGTATCTCCTTTTATTTTGAAATCATTTAAGGTCCATATAAAATAAAACATTTTCTTTGAAAATATTCTTATAAGATTGTATGGAAAGCTTCGACGATTTTATAACGGTGGAAAATAACCGCACCCGCCGTATAAGTTAAAAAAAACATTCTTACCTCAATTCTGTCGAAAAGGTTAAAAAGGACCTTGTTTTGAATACGACCGAAAGATTCCTTTATAAACCACTTATAAAAGTCAAAAAGGGTATAAATGACTTTAACTCATATTCTAGTAAATAGTAAAAATGTTTTGAAATGCATTTTTAAGAAACATGGATGTGGATGATAAAGAGATCCCAGTAGATTATTACGTATAAACAACCTTGGATAATGAAGAGGTTGTAAAGTAAACCCTTACCTTGTACTTTTCCTTGGTTGGGGTAGGTTAACCTCCTGTATAATAGTGAAATAATTGTTAATAAATTATACAAGAATAATATACATTAATATGATATCATATATGATCTTTTAATATTGATTTGATAATAATATCTTAGTATTATCGCCGTTTCGGGTGTTAACTTACTCATTTTCTTTATATGTTTTGTTACATAAGTCATGTTTGTTGTATCTTATTCATATCCGGAATGATATCAAGTCCTTAAACATCATTTTTAAATCATTAAATGATAATTATACTTGAATGGATACGATGGAGAATGAATCTCATCGCGTTCGTGGAGACGGTAGTCCGTACGTACGCACGAACGCCATTTCCATTTAATTTTTATTTTAAAAGAATCTAATCCAAATGATACATAGGTATATTACTATTCCAGTATAATATAATATTTTATATATGTTACTTAAGTTCATTAACACCATCCTTTATACGTTCCATGTGTGGTATGAACGAGTCATATCATTTTAAGGGGGCGGTAGTCCGCACTTCCTCAAATGAAATTATCGTATGTATATACAACATGAAACGAATAATGGTATGAAATAAAATGGAATTACAGAAGCTTATATATAAAATATATATCATTAATATCATATTTAATTACAGTTCCATCATAATGGCCACCATGAGAGGCGGTAAGATGTATTTGAACAATCATCGTTTCGTGAGGCGTTAGTTTGCCATCCACAGAAACATTTTGTTCATCATCCATTAGATGGAGTTGTGTGTATGTGTAGTTTGAATCCTTATTATAACAACATCCTAGTATATTGAGGATACTGGTGTTGTTACAAAAGAAAGGAAATAAAAAGAGTTTGGGGGTTGAAGAAGCAAAATAAATGAAAATAATTTAAGAGAAATCGTTACCTTTAATTTAGGTAACTCACTGTGGTTGGAACCAAAGGACTTCTTGAAAAGCTTTCTGCCTAAGGGGAATCTTCATGGAGGAGGAGAGGGATGTGGGGAGCTTAGTTGGGCAGAGTTTGGACGAGCCAAGTGGCTTGAGTGGTGTGAGGAAATGAGAAGGAGGTGTGCCCTTTTTATAAGAGGGGTGAGGGGCACCATTGGAAAAGCTAGAAATATTAATTTATAATAAATTCATATTCGGTTTCCAATGGATCCAAAGTTGACTATTCAAATATTGAGGTGGGGATGGGTCGAAAACAACTCATCCAATAGAATTTAGACAGGTTTGGGTACTTATATTAACCTTATCTTTAAGTATTAACTCTAAGTTAATTAGTTTCACTTTTACAATGTCTCTTTGTATTTTTATATAATATGGTTAATAAACTTACTATATACATCCAAGAGACCCCCAAGTGGTCCATTAATGATGAAACTATCATAATATAAGTTTCTTGTCCGAACCTTAGATTTTTAGGAATTTAATATCAATTAATAATATAATATTTGTTTTAAGAACTCTTTTATGTCAATTTTGACACTATTCAATAGTTGATTTTTGTGAAACTCATAACAGATTGATTACTTCAAACAAAGTCAAATAACTCAATCCTAATATATCTTATTATCCTAGAAAACTAGTTTAATTCATTAAAAGTTTCATATTATATTTATTTGGGTATTCATAATATCAATTATTTTAATTTTTCACTATTATAGTAATTACTGCATCATCATTGTGTCATAAATAAAATAAATTATTTAATGTCTAAAAATTATAAATAAAATATCATTATGTAGGAAATCTTTTTGTCTTTCTAATGAATATTTATAATCCAAAATCCAACATGTATAACCCTATGTAAAAATTGTTCTTCTAAAAGATGTAAGCTTATGCCATTTTTATTTTTATTTTAACTTTATTAATATAATGTGTCCCTACCACATAAAAGTGGCTCCAAGGGGTCCCCAAATTGACCCAAGGATGCCCATGGTCGGGTATGTGTCCACCAATAAGGTTAGGACACGTTTTAGGGTAATTTATTATTATTATAATATTATTTTTTAACCCTTATTTACCGGATTTACCCTTTAACCATGGTAAATAAAATATTTACCACAGTAACTATTCAAAATGTCTAAAAATAAAAGTTACCTATTTACACAATTTGAACATCCTGATTCCAAATATGGAATCCATTTTCCTAAATTCAAAACACAGAAGTGGCAGAAATTAATTTAAAATTAATTCCTGCTGTCAAAACAAAAAGCGTGTTTTTAAGAGATAATAACTATAAAAAGATTGACACTTGTTTATGTTCGGTTTAATTGTAAAATTATGTCCAATGACCAACATTATATTAAATGGAAAAAATATATTCTAAATATACTTTAAAACCACTTAAATTCATAATTTATCACTATTAATTATTTTGATTAAAAAAGTTGTTTTTAATTAAAACTTAGTAATTTTCACTATTCATCAAAATATGAAAGTTATCCGAAATGTACCAAAATTTCACCTTAGGCTAAATTCGATATTCCGAATCCAAAAATGAAGTCCATTTTCAAATATAAAATATATATAATTTCAAAAAGTAGGTATTACTATTCATAACGGCTATTTTGATTAGTTATGGTGTGTTAGAACTCGGTGTTGCGTACAACACACGCTATCACATTATTCAAAGAGAAGCGTACCGTAGAAGCTTGGGATGTTTCATTTTAAATTTTTGATGTCCCCATTTAGTCAAAAAGTTTAAAATATAGTATTTAAAAATGGATCACTATTAAAGTTGATAAAAGTGCAATACTGAAAATGAATTTGTTCTTGCATTATATCTAAGAAACTCATAATATGGATTCTAAAATTATAAGGATTATATAAACATTAAAATTTATCTAATACTATTCATAACCTCTTTTGAACGGCTTGTTTGGTAAGTCATGGTGTGCTTGAACTTGGTGTTGCATGTAGTGAAAGTTATTGAATTATTTTGAAGAAGTAACACACTATGAAATCTTGGGGTGTTATAGGGGGGCTATTTGGGGTCCAGGGAGGACGGGGGGGGGGGCTATCCGGGGTCCATGAAGGAGTGTGAGTTAGGTGTCTAAAACTCTATCTAGGTATCATACATTGAATTATGACAGGACTACAAACCACCGCGGGGTGTTGTCTTGGAGCAGGGCCAAATCACGGCATTACTGTGGCATGTTGGTCCTGTCCAACGACATTCTTGGGGCAGCATCTTCCGGCCAGGAGCGAAGGGAGCCAGAAGAGGCGGGGAAACATTCTGGCTATTTCCTCCTTCCCCATTAATTATGAGTGGGTAATTTATCAAAAACTATATCTAGGTATCATATATCGAATTCCTATAGGACTGCGAACCACAACGGGGTGTCGTCCTAGAGAAGGGTCAAATCATGGCATGACCACGGTGTGACAGTGGCGTGACCACGGAGTGACCACTGCGTGACCGCGGCCTAACCAAGTCTTGACCGCCGGGTGACTGTGGCCTGACCGCGGCGTCACCGCAGCGTGTTGGCCCGGTTTAGCGACATCCGTAGGGCAGCATCTTCCGGCGAGGAGCGAAGGGAGCGGGAAGAAGCGGGGGAACATTCCGGCCATCGCCTCCCTCCCCATTAACTATGGATGGGTAATGTTTCTAAAACTATATCTATGTATCATACATCGAATTCTGATAGGACTTCAAACTGCCATGAGGTGTCATCTTGGAGCAGGTCCAAATCACGGCATTACCACGGTGTGACCGCGGCCTGACCGCGGGGTGACCGCGGCGAGATCACAGCGTGTTGGCCCAGTCCAACGACATCCATGGGCAAGCATCTTCCAGCTAGGAGTGAAGGGAGAGGGAGGAAGCGGGGAAACATTTCAATCGTCACATCCCTCCCCATTAACTATGGATGGGTAATGTATCTAAAACTCTATCTAGGTATCATTCATCGAATTCCAACAGGACAGGGAACCGTCGCAGGGTGTCGTCCTAGAGAAAGGACAAATCACAGTGTGAACGCGGCATGACCACGGCATGACCACGGCGTGACCACGATGAGACCACGTCGAGACCACGGTGTGACCGCAGCGTGTTGGACCTGTCCAACGACATCTGCAGGGCAGCATCTTCCGGCCGGGAGTGATAGAAGTGGGAGGAAGTGGGGAAACATTCTGATCGTCGCCTCCTTCCCCATTAACTATGGATGGGTTATGTATCTAAAAGTCTATCTAGGTATCATACATCGAATTCTGATAGGACTGCGAACCGCTGCGGGGTGTCGTCCTAGATCCAGTCTAAATAACGACATTACCACGGTGTGATCGCGGCGGGGCCATGGTGTGATAGCGGCCTGACCGCGTCGTGACCGCGATGTGACCGCAGTGAGACTGCGACGTGTTGGCCCTGTCCAGCGTCATCCATGTGGTAGCATCATCTGGCCAAGATTCCAAAAAAATTCTATGTAGTTGTCGTTCAGATTATAGAAACTGATCTTATGTTATAAAAAACAGACTCTTGAAACACATGAAGGATGAGTCTCCCTTGACTTAGCGACTCGAAACCAACGAGAAGGGATCATCACACTACACAAAGGATATTAAGAACATTAAAACACATGAAGGACGCTACATAACAAGTGAGAAACCAACCAATGGCATTAAAACCTTACCTAGATTGGCCGTAGAAAACCAAATCCACACGAAACAACACAAAACGATCCATCGCCCTACTGAAAACATAATATGTATTAAAAAAGACTAAAGCCGCAAATACATGAGGTGAGAGACAAGTAGTAACCATATAATCTTAAATCGGATCAATGCCGGTGGACTAAATCAATCTGAACTCCTTCTGGAACCCTTCACAGAATATACCTACCCTTTTTCCATAGAAAGCAGTCAATGATCTAAGTGACCAATGCGATAATGAAAATAAAATAAAAACTAAACTAAAACATACCTGTCTCCTATGACTATACTTGTCATCGCCCAACATATAAGTACCACAACGCCCCATGGGTCAAATCATGTTCCTGCAAGCAAAGGGGAAATAGATCAGTGTTTCAAAATGATACTATCAAATAGTACATTCCTATAAATTAACAATTACTCTTACTATTAATGTTATGTAATCAATTTGGCACGAGATTCAACTTACTTTGGTTTTGTTCAATACAAGGTATGGGTTTTTGTTGTTCTTGGTTTTTAGCTTTACAATTGAGATATTTATTTAAAAATGATGCATGTATTTGGATATTTATTTATGGTTTTGTTCTTAGCATGTTGCTATGGGGCCTGTCCACATGAATAATTCTTGGAATGTGGGGTTCAGTTGACATTTATACGCTTTAACGTCATTGATGTAACAAATTATGAGGATTTAGATCAAGTAAGATATTCCTAAAAGGATTGGGCCTTGTAGTGATAGTTGTGGAAATCTTACATCTGGAATTTGATGAGGAAATACTTATGAGGATGGATTGAAGTCTTGGTAGGTTATTAGAGTGGGATGGTCCCTCTGACTATATAAAATGCATTATGAAAGGTTTTACTCCATTTAAGGATTCATGATTTCAACTAATGAGATGAAGGATGAGATGCTAGTGTGGGTATTGGGTATTGTCAGACAGATTGGCATTATTATACCAAGAGGAATGGTGTGATTTAGCTTATGATGGAACCTGGTTAGTGGGGATAGGTTATAATAAATGATTTTGATGAGGTTCTTGACTAGATTATTGAGAATATAATGTAGATGGGTTCGACGTGGTGTGATTTTGTGACCAGGACAATCATAAGGTGAATAATCCTCTTTGTCTAGTTGGATGATGAGATGTGCATCGAGGCATGAGATAATCCTTGAGAGGTGAGTCTAGACTATGTGAATGAGATGATAGACTAGAATAGGTTTGATAGTATTGGGTGAGTGGCCAACCCATGCGAGGATTATATGATTTATGGAGACACTTGGAGACACATGGGGTTATTTATGTTATGTCATGGAGACACTTTGGGTTATTTCATGACTCCAACACACTCCAGAAATGTTTCCACACAATGTTTTAGAAAAAAATTCCATCTCCTGGAAGACCCCTAGGTTCCTCTATCTTCCAGTGTTTCCTCACACTCACACCTCATGGTATTAATGTATACAAGTGATCTATGTCAATTAGCCAGGATAGCATCACTACCCTCCATCCGTAGAAAGATGTAAAATACCTAAGTGGAAAAAGCAATAAGGAAAATAAAATAAAAACTAAAAAAACACATACATGTATCCTGTGAATATACATGTCACCGCCCAATATATAAGAACCACACCGCCCCATGGGTCAAATCATGTTCCTGCAAGCAAGGGGGAAATAGTTCAATTTAATAATCTCTTCATTTTTCATTATGTTCTTTATATATAACATTGTTTGAAACACCATAATAGTACACTTAGCCATTGAATATGCACCTTTGATACATTAGTTGAGTTGAGTATTGTGCACATAACCCTTCTAGAACCTCGTCGCATCGCACCAGAATATGAGATTGACTACTATGGTGAATAATAACCAATGCATCATAAAAGGAAATTCGGCATAGATTGCCCTTGTGTCTTAAATATCTCTCCTTCTAAAATCCACCATTCCCCAGTCAATTGTGAACTCTATCTATAATGAATTCAAACAAAATAAATACATATATCAATACAAGCATTATCACTCTCAACACCCCATATTACTAGCCTATTGAGTAGTTATAATGTAAAATAATTGAAGAGAAGGTGGTTGTTGTGTTGGGGATTAGAAAAATTTTAACATCGCAAAGTTTATTTAAGTAAAAGTACTATTTAAAGTAACTTGAATCTAATAAAAAAATGTTTAGAGTCCCAAAATAATCTTGATGGTAAAAAACATTAACATAATAACTTAGTTGATAAACTCAAAAGGGGTGTAAAAATGGCCAGATGCCTGGGGTGGACCAGGACAGTCTATGAGACATATTTCTTACAATGGGCCCAGCCCAAGTAGTGTTTAGGGCAGGACTCGAAGTAGTGAAGGACCAAAAAAGCTAGACCAAACCCCAGCCCATACCAAGCATGGCCTAACCCAATTGATAATTTTATTCAATCTCATTTTAGTTTGATGAATTGTAAGTTTACTATATTTATTATTGTTAATATAAGTTGTTTTTTACATTTTACATTTTTTAAAAGACTTGGACCGGGACTCGGCCCTAACTAT
Organism: Viscum album; assembly: GCA_963277665.1. Lineage (NCBI taxonomy): Eukaryota > Viridiplantae > Streptophyta > Magnoliopsida > Santalales > Viscaceae > Viscum > Viscum album. Next base: position 327,295,313 of record OY728127.1, read on the forward strand.
TGATATGTACCATGCCTCATTACATACCTATTCATAAATTTGTATAACACCAGACGTCACAACCGAACCCTTTCCATTTATGTCTGCAATTGGGTTGAAGTCATTGGCATTTCATCCCCCCCCCCTCTCCCACCACACCAAACTGTCTAATTTCATACTTATTCCCTTTAATGAGTGAAAATGATTCATTTTCTGTGCCTTTAGACTTATGATCTATAAAACATAACCAAACTACTAAAATTTTCTTTTTTTATAACTAATAGAATCGGGAAAATAGGACACTTAGAACTCATTATGTTGATTTTAAAACCATATTTTTGCACATTTCCAAATGCCTACTGAACTTAAAAAGACATTTTTCACCATTTACAGTCCAATAGATTCCCCTTCTCCTATAACTCTCATCACATGCATTATCCATGATCCAACTATTTCAATTGTAAGCATCATGAGAAAAACTAAACCATTAATTTCACATTTGAACGAACAAAAAAATAACATGGTTGAACTAGACATGTGAAGAATTAACAGATGAAATTTTTTGGGCATCCGGACAGTAAAAAAAATCCAAAAATGGAAAGTTAGGATTACAACTAAACCATAAGAAAATCATCAAATAAATATCCACAAACACAGAAACCAAATTATTGGAAAATATTTACCTCTATTGGGGGGTTGGGGTCGGCCCTGACAATATGTTTTCCTAGGCGGAGGAGAGGGAGTCGAGATAGGGGGATGTTTCGCAGGGTGTTCAGCCATGGAGGGTCTTGCACACGAATAGAGAGGGGTCGAGGGATGTCGGAGGTGGATATTGAGCTCAAATGTCGCCAAGAGAGGGAGATGGGAGGGGAGGGGGGAACGTCGCCGGGAGTCGATAGGGTAGGGGGACTTCATTGTCAGAGAAGGAGCCGAGAGGGGAAGGGGAACGTCGCCAGAGGAGAGGGATGGGGGCCGGGAGGTGGAGGCGGAGGCCAGGAGGAGGACGAGGTTGAGGAGGGGATGAGTGCACTAGATGAAATGTTCGGTTGGATGGATCCCTAAATTGGGTATAATTGTTCCAAACAGTTAATAAAAACTTTGGGTAAACTTTTCTTTCCCATCAGTTTAAAAACCATTGGAAAAAACCCATCATTAAACAGAGTATGCCAACGGTTCTAGTAAACCGTTGGCATAGGTTCTTTTTTCCCAACGTGTTTACTGAACTGTTGGGAACAAAGTGTTGGTATAGACTCTCTTTCTAGTAGTGTTGTCAATAAGGGCTTCATCATCCAATCCTTTTTCAGCCATTGATTGTAAACTATTCACAATAGTCATGAATCTCTGTTTCACCTTTCATATGGGTTCACCGTAAGGAAAACTAAAACCATGATATTTGGATCTAAGAATGGATCTTCTTGTCTCAATTACTTTGGATGTACCAAAATGAGTAACGTCAAGTTTCTTCCATATAGAATTTGCTGCTTCACAAGATGAAATTTGGCTATATATATTTCTAGTCATTGAACAAAGTAATGTATTGAGTACCTTATAATTAAGTTTATATTCATGATTTTATTGATTTGTAAATGCACTTACTTATTTATCAGGAAAATTGTATCCACCAGTATGAATAAAAAAAATTTCATCCCCAGTGTTGAAAATGAAACTCTTCATGTGATTTCTCCAATATTTGTAATCATTACCATCAACGATTAGTGGTCTGGTTGGATTAAGATTTTCCATAGAACCAACATTGATTCCCGCCATCTTAAAGAAAAGTCTTCCCATATAAACTTGTTAGTAGAAAAAATTTGTAAACAAGGAAAATATTCTATGAAATAAAAATATAGATTAAAAGTATCTCTATGAAAAACAAACGAATCCAAACTATAAGTTCGAAAAACAGATTCCCAAAAAATATGAATCCGGAAGTGTGAATCCAAAAATTCAATTCCAAGAATTATCTTCTGAATCTAATCATGTGATTAATTTAGATTGAACCAAATCCTTTGATACCAATTGTTAGGATGGTATGTCAATGAGTATGATATACTCTATAATACCAAACATAGGATCAAAATAAGAATGAGATTCTCAGATACAAGAGGGGGGGGGGGTGAATTGTACCTTTTAAAAATTATTTTGGAACTTTTAAAGATGGATATGTTTAACAAGGTTAAACAAGATAATTCACAAGACCTCTATAAGTTCTAATCACTTGCTAGATTCTAGAAAAGTGATTCCGAAAATGAAACTTAACTAAAGTTTACAATGATGAAGATTCTAGCTTAAAGCATATAGAATCTAACTATATCAGAGTACAAGAGTAAGGAAGTAAAAGATAGTTATAATTTCCTTGAAAATAAAAATACAGTGAAAAAACTTGTAACAAAACAAGTAACAAGTAATAATTCTTTCAACCCAAAGAAAATGGTATCCAACAACCTTGGATAAAGGTCCCTTGATTTATACTTTCAGGAATGTCTATCTTACCCACACCGGGGTAAGCCCTCAATACGAAGATCATAGTCTATATTGTTATCCCCACAATCCCTCAACTATCTGGCAGTCGGCACCTGTGTCTTCCTCAGAAAGGAAGCCCTCAACTTCAAGGTGTTGGAACCTCTATATTCCTATCCCCGGAAGACCTTGATTGTAAACAACTACAATCGGAGTCGCATGAAGCGAATCTGCACAAGGAAAAGTTTGAACAAGCTGTTCAAACTTTCTGCATGATGTATGAGAGTTTATAAGAGCTTCTCTCTCTAGAAATCACTTCAACAGCATGAAAGCACAAATGTCAAAGTTCAATCGTATTTTCAAATGTGCTTCTATTTATAGGCACAACTCCAACGGTCGGCTCCCTCCTCCAATGGTCTAATTCTTCCTTGAATTTCAGAGGGACCTTGTTTACATGTAACTCAAAGAATGTTTAGTTAATAACTGAAGGCACGTCATCATTTTGTAATAGAACAAGTGTAAGCAGAACTAGAAACTAATATTTGGAATGAAGAAAAATGAAAGTTCGGAATGTAAGTAAATGTATTTGGAGTCTATAATACAGGGATATTCAGATTCTGTTTTTCTAAGGAATTCGTAATGAGAACTCGTAATCAAAATTCTTCATCAGAATTTATAATGAGAATTCGTAAGCAGAATTCTTCATCCGAATTTTTAATGAGAATTCGTAATTAGAATTCATCATTAGAATTCGTAATGAGAATTTGTAATCAGAATTCATCATCAGAATTCATAATGAGAATTCGTAATCATAATTCATCATCAGAATTCGTAATGAGAATTCATCATTAAAATTCATAGTTTGAACTTTATACAAGTTCATAATCAGAATTCAGAGTTGAACATCATATAAGATCGTAACAGGGGATTCAAAGTAGAACTTCATAAAAGTTCGTAAGAGGAATTAAGATCCAAAAACAGAATGCTTCATGTCTAAGTATTATACGATTCTTAGTTTTTAGATATGAATCTGATTTTTATACTTAAGAAAAATATTGATATGAACAATGAAATCTTGGTAAGGGTAAATTTCCTTTGGGAAGGAAAGTTTTATTTATGGGAGTAAAACAGGGGTAAAATGAAATTTTCCTTAAGATTAGGTGTTTATGATTTTCAGAACAAGAGGAATGACCAAGTCATAACGAAATTTTGATGACTTATCAATCTCTCCCTTATATGAAGGAATGGAAAAGTCATAAAGAAAACCTTATTGACTCAACATCTCCTGACTCAAGACATCCTGAGAGGCATGCACCACTGATCATCTATCCTGGGATAATCTCTCGAAACATTCTACATACTTGGAACACTACTACTTATTTTGGCTAAATTATGTTGAGCTCTCAGATCATGGATGCCCTTACTTGCACCCACTATTAGTTCCTCCTCCAATAGGAAGCTCTCCACCATAAGGAAATCTCCAACACTTCAGTGTAAGTGGGAATAGAAAGTCATATAAATTAAACATTGATATCTCAGTGTAATCCCTTTTCATAGGTTTTTTTCGACAATGAATTTATCATCAAATATATCCATGTAATATCATTGGAGAAAAAAAAGCCTCATTGAATACCCACCATGGTCATACTTCCCTATTGAAAATATAGAAGCTCCTTGATGTGTACTAATCACAACATGGCTAGATAAACCTCCAATCTGAAGTGATGTTCGATGTATAACTAGGAGAGTTGATATCATCATGAGATCCCAAACTCCACCACCACCTAGAGGATCCAAGAACTAGACTCTCTCTATAGAACTCCATTTGATCTATAGGCTTCTTCAGAAAGAATAAAACATGTGTAACAACCTCAATCCGGTCCTCAGCCACTTGGGGGTTTTTCCGCTATGAAATCCGAGAGGTCACTACCTCTAAAACTCATGTAGTACACATAGCCTATGTAAATCCTCATAGGGAATATACAATGATAATTTCTACTCAATAGGTGGTGTAATAGATGGTAAATAACAAGGAGGCAGTGTCTCGAATACATTCCCTAGTACCGAATCCTCATCACTCAATAGATAATCCTCGTGATGAGATGTTAGAATACTAGTAGGTTTTCTTCATGAAGGCATCTTGAAATAGACAATACATACAATGGTCAAACAATATATCCATGGTGCAGACTATTTATGGAAATAAAAACCCCAACAGATTTATATATGAATAATTCTCAATTTTTTTATACAACAAATGTATACACGTACTGAGTTGAAATGAATGTGATCAGAGTCCACATATATAAATACATCATCAGATGCCCCAAAACGGGTGCCCTTGGCATGAAATATGAACCAAAAACATGAAAAACTATTTCCATAAAACCCAAACCAATGTCAATTTCTCTAGTAAAAATATATAGGCTCTATTCAATACCACTATATCATCATCTAATCCACCAGGTACTATTCCACAACTACCCCAAGCCCACCTTCTATTGGCCAAGGGAGGGTGACCTAGAAAAGTCAGCATATCAAAGACATGGTAGGAATTTTTTTAATGTACCTATACACACTCACACAAAAAAAATCCCATTACATTCATAAATATAAAACAAATGAAACCAATTGATGCATAAATATTAAGACCTAAAATTATAGGAGGATAGTAATGTATTATTAGCAATAAGAAGGAAAAATAAAAGGCTAAACAAAACCTATAGAGATTCCAATCATCTTAAAAAGGTGTGAAATACTATAAAAAGAAACAACTTGTAAAACACCACAATATTACACGATGAAGCTATTATCAACTAAATACCATCCCTCTTAGGACACCATCGCAAGTACCATCATCTATATAAGCCATGAAACATGTTGGAGGATCCCATGTAGGGGTGGCTATAAAAATATCAAATTAGATACCTGGAAAATGATAAAAACATAGTATCTAGAATAGTTTGATCATAACAAGTATATATATATAAATTCATAATCTAATCCTGGATAATGTTAGAAAGAAAAGTCATGCCTCCATATGACCACAACCAAATTAAAATAAAAATGATTCATCCCAAATATTCTAGCAGTGCTTATTCCATGATAACCTAATCATTGAGCCATTTTATCATCGGAGACACTCAACCAAGAGGTTATGATCATTGTTACCCACCCAAGAAAACTATCTATACTATGATGACCAAAAAACACATATTGGGGATCTCAAAAATCATGGTTCAAGGAAACCACAACCACAATTTGAATCAAATCACTATGTAGGGGATCATATTCCAATAAGACTATAGTCCCTTATTAAATGACCTGCTAAAAGGATGATAAATTTCCAAATAATGTTGGTCATGATGATTCCCAAAACCTCACTAAGGGTATTAGAAAAAATTATAAGTGATTAAATTCTATTATCAAAGAGGGACACCACTAAATCTACATGAGAATCATCCCTCAAATGTGTATGAACATGGTTCATCCTTTCAGGTATGATTTTTTCTGGAAGTTTTGAGAAAAAAGTGTTGTTTATGGAAATTTTAGGAGTACACGCCATCTACATATAAGTACATGTTGTGTATAGGGTTTCCACTGGTAGCCATGTGCTATCCATGTAACGGTCGAGAACCTGGCCGTGTGGGGTGACCTGGATACTGCCTAAAGCAGAGGCCAGTTAAAGCAAGTCACATTGTCTATCCTCGAAGAACACTTTGTGTAATTTCTTTTTAATTCATTAAACACAATGGGGTCATGTATAATAGATAGAAAACCCTTCATCTCCTTTCATCTCATCCAAGAGCATCCATGGCCAAAAATTATTTTCTAAGCCCCTAACTCGCCAGCCGTTCTTCGATTCGACCACCATCGATTGCGTTGGAATTCCCACGGTAAGATATTCCTTATTCTAGATCCTCATTTCCCGATTCCTCTTTTTTTTCTGAGATATTCTATGTTGAAAATTTTAGATGTTTTTTTGGATCTACAAAATTCAAGGTTGAATAAAAGGATAATATTAAACTATATCAGTCGTACAACGCCGACGTAGGTGGTTTGTGCCTTTCCGTAGTTATTCATTCAGTTATATGTGAAATAGTGCCCAATATCATCGTTTGGGGTATTGAGTGTTAGAGATTTTTAACCCTGTTAATGCCTAGTATGGTTTTTATGTTTCAATAGAGTTTTTTTTATTGTGAATAAGGTTAATTTCCATGATATGGACATGTTTTCCCATGATTATTTGGTTTTTCTATTTGTCTTATCATTGCCTATCTGGTAATTATTTTCCATTCCAAGTGTTGTTTGGATGGAGTAATTATATATCTGATATGTTGTGATATGACTTGTATCTAATTATCAAAGAAGTAATTTGAGGTTTACTATCATTGATGTTTATCATTTTTGTATTGTTGCATTATATGGGGCTGAAGGAACCTGGTGTAGTGAGGCAGTAGGGGAAATTGACTTCGGGGGCCTTCCTAGAGTGTCTGTTATAATTATCACATTGTGAGACTATATTGGGGATTGGTGTTCAGTTCTCTCTCATAGTGTCTATTGTTCCGATATGATACCACATGAGTAACTGATGATGAGTGATTACACAGAGTGTCTGTAGTTTAATGTTAAAATGCTATTGGGGGAATTGACGATGAGGGCTTCTTCATAGAGTTTTGGATTTATATGAGACCACAAGGGGAATTGATGGAAATTGCTTCCTCAGAGAGTCTTATTTATATCCTTATTGAAAACTGAACTAGAGGGGGTTAGGATGTGAGAACATTCCCATAGGTCTGCTATTATTTGTAATTGTTTAGTTAAATTTTTAAATGTAAATGATTGTAATAAAAACTATAGAATTGTTTACATTTGAGTAATTATTTGTTTATTACATCTTTTTCATCTTACCCACCATATATATTCACTAACTGTTAGGCACAGATATTTGGGTGGTCACCAACTGTGATTCGTCTCATGCCATGTTTGGGTCATACTTTTGGGCCCACATGATTTATATTACTATAGGTATAAATAAGGGCAAGCACCCGTCTACATCAGGTACATGATTGTTGTGTAGTTGGAGATAATGGGACAAATAAGAGGCTTGTGATGCTACTAGAGATTATTTTTTTCTTTGTACATTGTTTTAGTATTGTATTCCTGCATTGTGGATTGTTTGGAAGGTTTCCTAGACAAATTTGACATGCATCATTTAAATATGTTATCCAATTTTTTATTACATTCAATATTCAACTATTTACTATTGTATGGTATTATTATTTCTTCAACTTCTGCTATCTATTTATTTCTTATGCATTACTTGGCCAATGAGGGCATAGTTTCCCCACTATCACACCCAATGCCCTCACTGGTAGTTGGAAGCCTCTGGAGTTTGTGGAAATTTGCTTGTGGCCATGTGACCAACCGGGTACAGAGCTCTTCTGGGTGGCACCCGGATCTAGGATGTTACAAAGTAGAATAAGAGGAAGGTTTCTTTTCTTCTTAATTTACTGTTTGAAGCCTATATCCAAGGATAGGATAGAATAGGTAGTTGGTAATAAGTTATGACTGAGTGTAGCTAAACTATGTAATGGGAAATACTGATTTACCTTGATTATTGAAATTTTTATGGTTTTGAAATTGTACAGTTGATTTGATTTCACTATTGGGTGATTGACATGTTTTGTGTTGTTATTGTTGAAATCATTGAGGTTATGTTTCTGTTGCAACCTAAGGAGATGAGGGTATTCCATCTCATGCATCATACATGCATTTTCCATAAATCACATTTCATGCATCATTGCTATGACATTTAGGGTTCATTACTGATTGCATGTTGTTATGATAGATGTTGTGCTATATATGCCTAATCTTGTGACATATTCCTTGATATAATACTTGTATTTTGATAAGGTATTGTTTGTATAAGGTTTTGTTTGAATTAATGGAAAACCTTGGTTCTTGAGGAGTTATGGGACCTCATGGATCTAAATTTGGTGGATTATTTCCTTGTTATTCCATGTATATAACAAGTATAAGATTCCAGGATTTGATATGTTGGGAGTATGGTCCCAAACAGATCATAATTTGGCACTTTAATGTTCATTTTAGTGTTTTTTAGGGTTCTGAAGAAGTTTCTAAGGGAAACTGTTTGGAAAAACCCAGAATACACAGTGTGTATTTGGGAATACACTCCAGGAGTCATTAAATTGAGGACGGACCATTTTCTTCTTAAGTACACCCCATGTACTATATGTACATGCCGTTTAGTCTCTAATCGTGTCACTGGCTATGTGGGAAGAGACACGAGGTTGTGAAATTCTTGATGGAACGCGCCGTGTACCTGATGTACATGTTGTGTTGTGGAGACCACGGGTATGGCCTTATGACTAACGGCACGGGTGGATTGTGGATGTTTAGTACACACCGTGTCTTTCACAAACACGCCATGTAGATTCATCCATGTCACCATGTGTGTGACTAACAACATGGGTCGGTGAAATCCTTCTAGTACACACCGTTTATGGTACAAACACACCACATAGTCTCATTCAATGAGAACCATGTGGGTTTGTCATGTAGAAGAACTCGGTCAGGGGAAAACAATTCAAGTTTATGCTCTGTCTAGGGAGAACACACGTTGTGTAGGGGGTGTTAGACGAACAAGGTTGGCAGAAGTACACACCCACGTGAAGGCTTAAGGAAACACATTGTGTAGGGCTATAAATTCTATGTATCTATGTTTTAAAACAACTTTAATTCTTTCCTTATAATATTTACGTCTTACACTTATAGGTTTCAATCCTTGATAATCTTAATCTACAGTGTGTGATTGACCTTTCAGAGTCATGCCACCGAGATTTCCTCTGGTTGAAAGTCAGTTACTGCGCGGTGATCAGACACTAGACATGGTTGATCAGGGACTACCATCAGATCTTCCTCTAGTTCCATTTGTGGCACCAGTCATTATTCATTATATAGGTGCAGATTCCCAGTTTAGGGAGTGATTATTGAGGTTCATGCAGACCCTTCAAGGAGTACCACATCTTTCCCCTTCTATGGAAGAGCTATTATGGGTTTTCCAGTAGCAACATCCTCCCACCTTCATAGGGTCCATAGGACGTCATGCTTTAGAATCATGGTTAGAGGCCATGCTATCGATCTTCGATCATCAGGAGATGCCTTCGATGTATACGGTCAATCCCTCTACGTATATGCTTTGATATTCTACCTAGAGATGTTGGGATGTGATCTCAGAGGAGGGACACTAGAAGGGCATGGATTGGGAGGAGTTTCAGTGTACCTTCTACAATTACTTCTACCTAGAGAATTTTATTGTTGATTGAGCCTAAGAGTTTATGAGTTTGGAGTTGGTAACTCTTTCAGCCATGGATGAATCATCCCGATTCACAGAGCTGTAGTGATTTACACCCATTCTAGGGGAGATGAGTTATTTCTAGCGAGGAAGTTTGAGGATGGTCTAAGGCAATACATTCATGCTTTTGTTAACATATTCATATTGAATTCCATAGTATCTATAGTCAACCAAGCGTTGATCATGGAGGGAAACCTGAGGGACTCTAGAGCTATGGTCCAGGCTGGTTCGACAAATGGTGGTAATGCTTCTCTGGATGATTGTAGGAAATGCTGTATGGAGTCTACATAAGGAGATCTAAGTAAGATAGATACACCTTTAGGTATCCAGATCACATGCTACCAGTGTGGGAACATTGGGAATATGAGGCCACATTTCCCCAGAGACCCAGTGGAGTGTCGATATTGTTGCAAGATAGTCCATCTTCAGTGATTCTGTCAGTTCTTCTCACCAGAAGCTGGTGATAGAAGTACCTCCATGACTCCACCTTTAGGAGAATCACCCCCAGTTTCTCTTCAGTCATGGAACTGGAGTTCTTCCTACCGTTCAGGAAGAGGTGGAGGTCACAGCTAAGGAAGCCATCCGGTAGGCTTTCAGCGAAAATAGGGTAGTCAGGCAGCTTCACAGGGTCGTGGAATATGCCAGATTTTCCAGTGGAGAAGACTTAGCAGGAGAAGGATCCCAGACCCTCTACAGTTTGAGGTACAGTCCAAGTTTCCTCAGTTTTAGATTATTCACTTTTTGATAATGTGGATTCCCATAGCTTTATATCTGTTCATATTATGGAGATCCTTGGGAGATGTTTCTTTTCTTCTACTAATGTCTACACACTTGACCCTCCATTGGGGATAAGAATGACTAGTGTGTGTCAATGCAAGGAGTTCCCACTTAATGTTGGTTGGTGTGACTTCTTATGGGACCTCCATGTCTTGGAGATGACATGCTATGATGTCATTATCAGAATGAACTTGTTGGTTCCCTTCTAGGGTTTTTTTGATTTTTATCACCGTAGGGTGAGTTTCATATCTCTAGAGGGAGGTTAGTTTCATCACAAGGGAAATTGGGATGTCTTGGAATGCAGAGCAGGACCTGAGCGTCATGGGTTGGGAGGAGTTACAACCCAATTTGGTAGTCTATATCTATAAGAACATGGGGATTTATAGATAGACTTTCCTCCAGTCATGGACCATTATTGATATGTCTTTCTAGAAGAATTGTAAGGTTTTCCACTGTAGTAAGAGGTAGAATTTTCTATTGAGCTTATGCCAGGAGCGCCACCGGTTTCCATTACACCTTATAGGATAGATACACCAGAGTGATACAAGGTCATTAATATGTTGGAGGAGTTATAGGAGAATGGTTACATCCAACCTAGTACTCCTCCTTAGTGTTATCTTGTCCTATTTTGAAGAAGGTGGATGGTACCCTCAAACATTTTGTGGATTATCGAATGTTAAACTAGTTGACAGTCAAGAAGTTATATCCCTTTACACGGAATAGTGATCTCTATGATCATCTTCAAGGATCCCACATGTTATTGAATATTGACTTGAGATCTGGTTATCATCAGTTCCATGTTAGAAAATCTAATATACCTCTTACAGCCTTTCGGAGTAGGTATGGTCTATACGAGTATGTGGTTATGTGCTTCAGTTGCACGAATGCACCTACAATTTTCATGTCACTGATGAATAGATTTTTCCATCCATACTTGTATTCATTCATGGTAGTCTTCCTGGATGATATCCTGGTGTACTCTCAAACTCAACATGACCATACCACACATCTTGAGATCATCTACTGTACACTGGGAGAGAATCAGTTATATGCTAAGATCTAAAAATGCCACTTTTGGATGGACCAAATTCACGTCATGGGGAATGTTATCTTAGAGACATGAGTGTTTTTAGACCCATGGATTGTGAGATCTATAGTTTCCTGGGAGAATCCAAATAACGTCTTTGATATAAGATGTTTTCTACGGCTGGATGGATACTATAGACATTTCGTATAGGACATTCACACTTAGCAGCATTACTGAATGGCCTGAATAAGAAGGATGAAAAGTACTTTTTCTCGGATTCATATGATTCAGCCCTTTAGGAGCTGAAAGGGAGGTTGAATTGAGCACTAGTTTTAGTATTTACATAGACGATCAAGAGTTATACTATGTATTGTGATGCATTCGGTATTGAGTAGGCTGCAGTGCTTTAACAGGGGGAAGGAGTCGTTGCATATGGGTCTTGACAGTAGAGACACATTAGAGGAACTACCTGACACACGATCTCGAGTTGGATGCAGTTGTTCATGCCTTACACTATTGGAGACATTATATTATGGGAGAGAATTTTTAGTTTTCAGTGACCAAAAAAGCCTCAAGTATATCATCACTCAGTATGATCTGAATCTGAGTCAACAAAAGTGGGTTGAGAACCTTAGGTCCTTTGACATTGAGCTTGCCTACAAACCTCAAAAAGGCAATGCAGTAGCTGATGCATTGAGCAGGAGGACTCAGATACGAGCAGTTCAGGAGGCCTGTAGTGAGTGGAAACTTATGGCTCTATTCTCTGAGATAAATTTGGAGGTTCACGATAGACAGGAGAAGATGTTCCTTTCTTTTATAGCTATTACATCTATTCTACATCATCAAGTGAGAATGAGAAAACTATCATATTCAGAAGTCCTCATATTATGGGAATGTGTGTTAGGAGAGGACCCTATTCATGGATGGACCATATGCGAGGATGATATCTTGTGTTTCTAGGGGTGCGTATGGGTGTCAATAGAAGTATACGAAGAGATATGCATTACTTTAATTCTAGAGTTTGGGTGGTTCATCCAGGCATCACTAGGATGTATGGAGATCTACCTCGTCAGTATTGGTGGCCAGGTATGAAGAGAGATGTTGTTGGGTTTTTCAAGAGGTGTTAAACTTGTCATCAGGTGAAGGTGGAGCATCAATGACCAGTAGGGATTTTGCAGTAGTTACCAATCCCTGAGTGGAACTGGAATGATGTTGTGATGGATTTCCTGACAGGTTTTAAGAGGTCACCTTGAGGGAATAATGCAGTATGGGTTGTCATTGACAGACACACGAATTTTGCTCACTTTTTTCCTATCAAAGAGACGTTCAGTGTAGATGAGATGGGAAGGCTGTAAATCCAAGAGATTGTATGGTTACATGGAGTTCTGTACCCCATTTGATTTATATTGGGATTCCCATTTTACTTCTCGGGTCTGTGAGTGAATAAAAATGGGCTTTGGGTACATAGGTACATTTGAGTATGACTTGCCACCCTATACAGATGGCCAGTATGAGCACGTGATACAAGAGCTGGAGGACATGATTCAAGATTGAGTGCTAGATTTTGAAGGTTCTTGGGAGAAGCACATGCCTCTTGTGGAGTTTTCCTACAATAATAGTTTTCAAGAAACTATTCAGACGGAGCCTTATGAGGCATTGTATGGTAGGCCCTTTTTATCACCCCAATGTTGGATGGAGGTAGGAGAGGAAGCTATGCTGGGACCTTGTCTTGTCCAAGAGACCAGAGAGTAGATAGTGCTGATTTGGAAGAGGATGCATACTACACAGTCATGACAGAAGTTTTATGCAGACTGACCAAGATATCCTTTGGAGTTAGACGTCAGAGATCAGGTTTTCATGCATGCCACAATGAGGTTGGGACACACGAGGATTATAAGAAATGGAAAGATTTCACTGAGATAGATTAGGCACTTTCAGGTTTTTGAAAATGTTAGTTCAGTTGACTATCAGTTTCAGTTACCTCAGAAGTACTGGGGTATGGATGACTTCTTTCACGTTTCTCAACGATGACATTACTTATCAGACCCATCTCCTTTTTTTAACCTGAGGAGGTTGAGCTAGAGGTGGATGCATTGTACAAGGAGAATCCTATCTGGATTTTTGATCACAATGTGAAGGTTCTTCATGGCTAGTATATTAATCTAGTATGAGTGAAATGGTAGTACAAGAAAGTACAAGATGATACTTAAGGGAGGGAGGCCTACGTACGATCACAATGGCCAGAGTTTCTTGAGTTTTCTCCTTCTACGCCACCTTGATATGGAAATTTAGGGACACATTTTTTTAGGGGGGAGTTTGTAAGGACCCAGATTTTCCATTAAGGCATGAATCTTGTTTTATGGATTCTTTTGAGAAAAAGTGTTATTTCTTGATATTTTAGGAGTACACACCATGTACCCGGTTGTCGCGGGTAGCCTTCTGCTGGCCATGTAACGGCCAAGCACATGGATGTGTGGGGTTACCTGGAGACCACCTAAAGTGGAGCCTACTTAAAGAAAGTACACACCATGTATCCTTGAATAAAATGTCGTCTAATTTCTTTTTTACTTTATTAAACTAAGTGGGGTTCTTGTCTAATCAATAGAACATCCTTATTCTTTGTTCTTCTTGTCCTGGAGCATTTGTAGCCGACTATTACGTTGCAATTTCCACGGTATGAACTTACTTCTTCTAGAGCCACATTTCAAGATTCCTCTTCAATAACGAGATATTATTTTTTGAATGTTTTAGAAGTTTTTTATATCTAAAACATTCTTTGTCAAATCAAAGGATGGGATTCAACTTTATCTATTGTACAACGTAGAGGTAGGTGGTTTGTACCTTTCCATAGTTAGTCTTTGAGTTATATGTGAAAAAGTGCCCAATATCCTTGTTCAATGTATTTTCTGTTATAGATTTTAACACAGTTAATGGATGATATGCCTTGTATGTCTGAATAGAGGTTCTTTGATTGTGAATAGAATTAACTGAAATTCTATGGATGTGTTTTCCCATGCTTCTTTGCTTTTCGCCGTCTGGTCTCGCTTTGCTTGTTTGTTGATTGTTTTCCATTACTGCTATTATTAGTATGGGATAATTATCTTTCTGATATGATGTGATATGAATTTTAGCTAAATTTCCAAAGTAGTACATTGAGGTTTACTTTGGCTAGCATTTATGATTTGTGTATGATTGCTTTACATGGGGTTGTCAGAACATAGTGTTGTGAGACCATAAGCGAAATGGACATTGAGGGCCTTCCTAGATTATCAGTTATAATTATCATGTTGCGAGACTATATAGGGTATTGATGTTGAATTATCTCTTAGAGTGTCTATATTTACGATATGAGACCACAAGAGTAATTGACATGAGTGCTTCTTTAGAGAGTCTATAGTTTACTGTTAAAATGATATAGGGGGAATTGACAGTGAGTTCTTCCTCTAAATGTCTTTGATATATACGAGACCATATGAGGAATTGACGGTGAGTTCTTCCTCAGAGAGCCTTCATTATATCCTTATTGAGAACTAAACCATAGGGGGATAGGCTATGAGGACTTTCCCTGAGGTTTGCTGGTATTTCTAATTGGTTGGTAAAATTGTTAAATGTAAATGATTATAATTGAAACTGTTGGACTCTTTACTTTTGAGCACTTCATTGTTTATTACTTCTTTTGCATATTTCCTACCATATATATTCAATGACTGTTAGGAATAGATATTTTGGTGGTTTATTACTAGAATTAGTCTCACGCCCTATTTGGGTCATGCTTTTGGGCCCAAAAAGATTATATTGTTGCAGGTATAGATAAGGGAAGGCACCCTTCTACTTTAGGAACTAGATTATTGTGGAGGTAGGGAGCATGAGACCAAGATGAGGCTTGTGATGTAGCTGGAGTTTATTTGTTTTATTTGTACTTTTTTATAGTACTATATTCTATTATTATGACTTGTTTAGATACTTTACTAGAAAAATGTGACATTCATCATTTATATAGATGCTCCAGTTGTTTATTACTTTCAATATTCTACTATTTGTTGTTCTATGGTATTATTATTGCTTCTTCTTATGTTATCTATTTCTTTCTGCTGCTTTACTCTACTAATGAGGGAATAGTTTACCCACTATCAAACCAAAGGCCCTTGCTGGTAGTCACCAACCTCTAGTGTTTTGGGAAATGAACTTCAGGCCATGTGACCAACCAGGTACGGGTCACCTCTAGGCAGCACCCAGAACAGGGATGTTACAATAGGGGATAAAACTCCTAATATATGGATGTAATGATACTTTGTACCCTCATGGGGATGGAACAAAATAACTTAATCAACTGATAATAGTCTAATACTAAAGAAACCAACGCTACGAAACACCATTAAATGGAGAACATGAATTGTACTATGTGTACATTATGTGTCTAGAAACCACTGGTCAATTAATGTTGTGATTCCTCAAAATATATTTAAAAATCAATGTAAAAAACATATATATTATTATACATGGAAAGCGAGGTCTTCCAGCACCATGCATATGCTATCATGTTGTGTCTATGTACATAGACCTTTCTATGTATTCTAAACAAGTTAATATATCATGGATTTCTCATGCACATGTAACCACAGATATAGATATCTTCCCACCATTATGGGTCAAACAGAATGTTATAGGGTTCATATTTGTTTGATCATTTCTCTAAGAGGAAACCCTTATGATGAATAGGGGGTCCCACATAGCATGTAATTCGAGATTACATGTTGTGTCACCCAATATTATAAAATTCCACTAGTTCCTCTATTTGATGCCACCACTACCTTGATTTTACCAAGGGAATCATGTATCAGGGATCCTCCAACCCTCTACTCTCCAAATAAAAAAAAATCTATGAATCAAACATGGCTGAGAAACACCAACACGGACCACCCATAGCCACACCATTGGACTGGTTTAAATGAAATCCACCAAACCATTCCGTTTTTCTTATAATCATAATATTTAATTATCACACCTCAATCATATAATAAATAATGAGGATCATCTTATGAATAGATCATTTATACTGAAGACCAACCACACAATGTTCATATAACTAGTATTCATCAAACCAAGAGCAAATGAAATTTCATTGGATGATCGTGTGAAGAAATGGGGTCGAAATCCATGAACCATAATATTAAAGGAATGAATATGAGGCATTATTCATATTATAATTTGATTATATTTCATTGAAATAAGGGAATTAATTGTGAAATAATAAATGTTTAACTAATCAACCATAAATAATGTCAATCAATGATGTGTGAATAAATTATTTTTTAATGAAATGATAAACATTTGAGAGGAAGAAAGAACAAAATAAAACCACATGAATTAGACATCATATATTGAATTAAATCAATTGGTGATGGGTAATGGTCCTCTATTTCCATCATTAAAGATATCTATGAACTGCGATTATGGAATGATCCATGATTTGATCTCAATTTGATGTCATCCAGTAAGATCCTCCCATTCTTCTTATCGAATGAATCATATAGATATATAGGTTATGTATCTACCCTAGAGATTGGGTAATAGAAATGTATTTATAAAGTATTTATGTCGTTGGAAATTAATGAAATAAATTAATTATGAATAATTAAATTATTTAAAAATTCTACCCATGACCAACCTAACCCAATCATCCAATACATTCAAATATTTTATCATTCCTATAGTAAAGATCATTCTATATACTCAATTACGACATCATATTTTCATCTGATACACCATTTAAGAGTTATTACATGTTTCTAGAAAATGTAAATCTGCATTATATTAATTTCATTCTTATTATTTTCAAAATTAATTCTAGGCTCACCAATACATGAATTCTTACGTCGCCTCATCAAATGTCTCTAAAAAACCATTTAACATCATAATTCAATACATTAAGAAATATGAGTCACTAAATTATTTATAATTTTTTTTTTATTTTCTAGAATCATAAATATGTTAAAATTTTTATATTTACTAATGAGATCGATCATTTTCTAGGATCATGTGAGGTGGTATTGAAAAATGAATCAAACCTCTTCATCAATGTGGTACTTCACACGTATGTATGATAAATATTATCTATTTTGCATCAAAATATTTTTATGATAATAAGTAATAAAATATCATTTAAAATCATAATATTTCTCATAATGAAATTATATTTTAGATAATTATGTTTTTATATCCATCCATCAAAACTAAAAAATTGGACATTAATAGTGTTGTAATAAGCCTTTATCAACACTAAAAAAGTGATTAGTACCACAACATGGTTAAAATCCCTCAGATTTTATCACTACTATAAAAGAGTTGATAAATGGGCCCCTTATCATCACTAAAAAATGTTCTGATAATGGTTCCATTTACAAGGGCATTTAGATGTGATTATAATTTTAACCACTAAAAACACTCTTATTTAGCATTGATAAAATGGACCTTTATCAGATCTTCTATAAGAACTAATAAATTAATGTTTTATCAATACTAATAGATACACTGATAAAGGGACACACTATAGTTTTATGTTATAGAACAATAAAACACCAAAATAAAGGAATATTTTAGTGCACTATAACAACACACTAGATAGTGAGAAACAACACAAAAAATTTTATAAATCAGATATAAATACAAACTTAAATGAAATAAAATTTACAACAAAAATATAGGAAAAATATCATATAGAGGAAAATAATGCACATGCATAAAAGAAAAAATAACACTTGAACAACAAAAACAATGAACCTATATTTGAAAAAAGTTATTATGTTAATAATAATAAAAAATTCATTAAACCAAATGTGTTTCATTTAAACTAAACTTTTAGTCATACCAGGGACACTTTTTATCTTATTGATTTGTTATTGATTCCTGCATATTACACCATTTATTATTAATGTTCAAGAATTATCTATATGAAAAAAACTAAATAAGAATAAAGTATAAAATGAAAGGAAATTGATTATGTAATGTCACATATAATTATGAGAAAAAATTCATGTATCATTTTATTTTTTTGGGAATGTGATTCGTGATTAAAGAAAATTAAACCTATATATTGGAAAGATGGACATGGATTCATAATTCGCAAACCATGCATTTGAATGAGGTTTGGCTGAATCATGAATGTCCTAAATGAAATATGGATTACTATACTAAAGTATCAATAAATATGAATATGTTTTCTCAATATTGAGTATGCTACCTCTTTATTATTACTAAAATGTCATTTTAAACAAGAAACATGTACATTGAGTCATACCTATAAAAACAAGTGTGAATTTAGTTTGTTATTAATTCATATTTTTCACAAATGAATTAAAAATTGTTTTCTTGAACAGTCAAAATAATTCAAGCATGTTTTCTCAGGTTTTAATGAGTGATTATTTTTACAAAAAATGTAAATTTTATTCACATAACCTACACTTTGAGTCATATCAGGATCATCATGTTTTAGATTGTGTTTTTTATAACTCCTAGATATCACATATTACTTTTGTATTGTTTTAATAAGGAATGAAAACAATCCTGCTGTGTTTTTTTAGTATTGAGTGTTTTAGTTATCCATTCTAGTAAAATAAATGTCAATTTTAATAAAAAGATGCACATGGTGTAATACTAGTCACAATGTATGTTGTATTATGGTGAAGATTATTCATACAGTTCTGAAAATACATATGGTTGTTTTAGTTTAGTATTAAAACAATCTGAATTCATTTAACTAGTTTTGATTATGTCACTTATGTTGTTTTACTAAAATGTCATTTAAAACTATATACATGCACATTGAGTCATACTGGTCACGTAGTGTGTAGGTTTGAAGTTTGATTTATTCACAAACCATAAAAATGAACTTTAAATCATTTTCCAAAATTATAATGACTATCTTTGTGCATTTTTTTCATATTTCCATGAGGGACACTTTTTGAACTAAATTACCAATTTTAAATTTATAATAGTCACTTTCAATTATACTAGGCCCATATGGTCTCACATTGAGGTGTGGGTTATTAATATACTTATAAAATTACATATATATTTTTTCTACAATGAAACAAAAGAATCCAAATGTTTTAAATATGTTTTGAGAACATCAATTTTCTTCTAAAAAAATAATTTCCTTTTGAAATAAAATGATAAACTTAGTATCATACCAGTCGCACCATACATCATATTAAGGTTATTCTTATTCCTTAAAAAACCAAAATTAATTATGAATCATTTTCCTAAATTATAAAAATAATATTAATGTGTTTTACTGGTTTGAGTACACCACTTGATTTTTAGGCCAAAAATTGTCATTTTAAACATGAAACACGTATATTGTATCACATCAGTGAAATCATGTGTGGGTTTGGCATGATAATAATTACTAGACATAATAAATAAATTACTAATCATTTTACTCAATTATCAATACATTTTGAGATTTTATTCATGGATTTTAGTGACTCTCACTTTTTTTGTACTCAAATGTCAATTTTAAATTTATAATGGAGACTTTTAGTCCTACTAAAAAAATCATGTATCCAATTGAGATATAGCTGATTAATACAAATAAAAATTTACTTATGGATCATTATGAAATATTATGAAAAAAATATGAAAGTTTTTTCTAGGTTTTGAGTAAGTTAGTTTCTATTTTTAGCAAAATTAATATCAATATTAGAAAAACAGACAAACTTTGAGTCATACTGATCACACTGTGCATTAGATTGAGGGTGGGATTATTTGTTAATGTCCCAAATGACACATGGTTAATTTGAAAAATTTATTAAATGAATCCAAATGTGATTCCTTTTTTTCCTATTATGTCACAAGTGTTTTTTTTTTCTGAAATGTCATTTTAAGCTACAAACATTCACTTTGAGTAATACCAGTTACATCATGTGTTGTTTTGAAATGATACTGATACCTACATAACACAAATAAATCAAGAATAATTTTCCTAAATTATTTGGATATTCCCATCATGTTCACTTAGTTTTTTGTGAGTGACACTTATTGTACAAAATTGACTATTTTAAATTAATAACAGACATTTTGATTCATCAATGGAACATAATGTATCAGATTAAGAGGTGGATGATTCCTAAACTTCAAAAATGGATTATGGGTCATTTTTGTAAAGTATAAAAGCAATATTAATGTGTTTTCTCAATTTTGATTATGTAAGTTATATTTTTTAGATAAATTAACATTAATTTTAAATTAAAATATTCACATGGAGTCAAATAGTTAACACTATAATTCATATTGAGTTGAGGATTATTCTAGAACATCCCAAATATCTAATAGAAAGTTTTTATATAGTTTCCAAATAATTTTAATGCATTTTCTTCTTGGTTTTGTGTACACAATTTTTTTTTACAAAACTTTCATTTTAAAATAAGAACATAAACTATGACTCATGGAATTCACATCATGTGTGGGTTTGATGTGAGATTAATTACATACATAAAAAATGAATTATGAATTTTTGTTCAAAATTATAATGTAAATCGATGTGTGTTTTCTGTATTTTCAGTTTGTGGTGTTTTTTGAACCGAAATCTTAATTTTAAAATGATAAGAGACACTTTAAGTGATACTAGGAACATCATTTTTTGGATATAGGTGAAGATGATTGCTACTCATAAAAAATTATTTTCAGATCAATTCCCCAATGTATCAAAATAATCCAAATTAATTTTCATGGTTGTGAGTATGTATATTGTCTTTTCTAGTAAAATTAATGACAATTTGTTAATAAAAGCTTCACATGGTGTCATACCGATCACACCATGTATACGATTAAGTTGGGGCTAATTCATATATCTAGAAATGATATATGGATCATTTTACTAATCTATAAACACAATATGAATGTGTTTTCTCTGATTTGAGTATGCTACTTGTGTTTTTACAGAATGTCATTTTAAACATAAAACACACACATTGAGTCATACTAGTCGCATTGTCTACAGGTTTTAAGTGATATAGATGCCTACATGTAAAAAATTAATTGTAATTTTTTTAATAAATTATCAATTTAATTGGATTGTATTTTCATAGTTTTCAGTGATTGATAATTTTTTGAAAAATAATGCCAAATTGTAACTAATAACATACACTTTGAGTCACACTGGGTACATCTGTATCAGATTGAGTTAAGGAAAATTAGCACACAATACTAATGTATTATGGATCATTGTTTTATTATATCAAAATAATCCATGTTCTTTTTTTAGTTGGGTGTATGTCAGTTTTCTTTTTTACAAAAATTGATGTCTGTTTTAAATAAAAAGATACACACAGAGTCATACAAGTCACACTGTGTGTTTGATTACATTGATAATGATTACAACACATCCCAAATGAGTTATGGATAACTTTAACAATGATTTCAATTAATTTGAAATTGTTTTCTTGTGTTTGATTATTCCATATGTATTTTTAACTAAAATTTAATATTAAACTTGAAACAAACACATTGAATCAAACAGGAAATATTGTTTGTGGGTTTGACATGAGACTAATACCTAGACGTCACTAATTAATTATTAATATATTTTCTAAATTTGCAAGACAATCCAATACTTTTTTCATAGTTTCTTGTGAATGACTCTCTTTTGTACTAAAATATCAATTTTAATATAATAATTGATACTTTGAGTCATACCATGAACATCATGAATCAGATTGAAGAGTTTCTAATTCCACCAAGTCACAAATAATATATGGATTTTTTAAATAAAATATTTAAACAATCAAAATTTGTTTTCTTTGTTTTGATTTTTTATGTTTTAATTTTTTTTTAAATTAATCTATATTACAAAGAAAAATAGGCACATGGGGCCATACTAGTCACACCATGTATAATATGATGTGTGGAGGATTACTACACATCCTAAAGGACATATAGATAATTTTTCTAATTTATCGACACAATTAAAATCTATTTTCTCTATGCTAAGTATGACCCTGACATTTTTTAATAAAATGTAATTTTAAAGTGGGATCATGAACATAGAGTCATATTGGTTACATTGTGTATGGGTTTTATTTGAGACTAATTCCAACACATCAAAATATCAATTATGAGTCCTTATTTTAAATTATTATGAAAGTATGAACATGTTAACTTAGATTTCGTTTCTGAAACTTTTTCAACTAAAATATCAATTTGAAATTGATAATAGACACTTTGAGTCACACAAGGAAAATCATGCATCATATTCAAGTGAAAATAAATAATTCATGTCGCAACTGGAATATATTTTATTTAACTAATGTATCAAATCAATCCAAATGGTTTTTCATATTTTTATGAATGTTAGTTTTTATTTTTAGTAAAATTAACCTCAATTTAAAATAAAAGGATACAATTGGAGTTATTCAGGTCATACAAGACAATAAATTGAGGTGAGAATGATATAAAAACATCCAAAATTAATTATGAATCATTTTCATAATGCATCAAAATAATTTGAATTCATTTTCTCGATTTTGAGTAAAACACTTCTATTTTATACTAAAATGTCATTCTAAATAGGAAACATTCACTATGAGTCATAAATCTCACATTAAATTTATGTATTATGTGGTATTTATTTTATATGTAATTAATTAATAATTAATTGTTTTCATATATTTTCAATATAATCAATGTGTGTTTTCTTAGTTTTCTATGAGTGAAAACTTTTTTAGTAAAATTATAATTTTAAATCGATTATTTCCACTTTGAGTTATATAAAGAAAATCATGTATTAGATTGAGGTGGAGATGATTCATGTAAATTAGAAATGAAATATGTATTATATTAATAATTAATAAAATACATAAAAATGATATTTCTATGTATTGAAATTTTCAGCTTTCTTTTTTTGTAAAATTAATGTCACTTAAAAAACGACACACATGGAGACATATCGGTCACACCTTGCTTTAGTTTGAGGTGAAAATAATTAATACATATCCTAAATTAATTACGGAACATTACAAAAATGCTTAAAAAAATTTGAATTTGTTTAATTAGTTTTGAGTATACCACTTTTTTAGTTAAACTTTTTTCATTTTCAAGTCGAAACATAAACCATGAGTCATACATATCATATCATGTGTGGGTTTGACATTTGATTGATTCCCCCACATCAGAAATGAGTTATGAATCATTTCCCCCAATTATCAAGATAATAAAACAATTTTTATTGGTTTTTAGTAAGTGATGTTTGTTTGAAGGTAATATGTAAATTGCAAACTAAAACTATACTATTCAATCCAATTTAGCCACACCATGCTTCATATTAAGGTATCATAGATTGAGTATTTGATGTTTATTTTTTTCAACTATCTATGACAAGAAAAAAAATTAATTGTTATTTCATTTGGAAGGAATAAGATACACCATGAATCCTGAAACCCCTCATCCAAAAGCATAGTATTGTACCTTTTATGGATTATTTATTATTATTGAAGGAAAAATATGACTTCCAAGAAGATCAATGAATAAAATGTTTTTATATTTAAATTATAATGAAATTAGCATAAAAATAGTAAATAAAATGGCCAAAAATTAACTAAATAAATAGTAATAATTCACCAATTCATGATGGTTGTATACATTGCTGACCCTTTCCTTGTTTTTGTTATCCCAGTTGCTGCCTCAAAGACCAATCTTTCATGGGAATGACCATCTTAGAAGAAAACCCCAACTTGGGTAAAAAAATACAACTATATAATAAAAAATTATAATGTTAGTAAATTTGTAATGAAATAATTTAATCATAAATATGAAACAATACGTTAATAAAAAATAAATTTTAAATAGAAACCTCACAATTTGAGCCATAACGAGTACATCATGTATTTATTTTAGGTATGGTTGATTCTGTCATGTCTTTTAATCCTAAAGTGAATTCATCACTCTAGGTCATCTAACATTATTGATGTTTGATAACCCATAATGTTGAATGAATTAGAAATTGATAAGAAAATTTCATCACCATGAGAGAATCATCCATGTTGAGTGAATGATCATAGTAGAGGAGTGAATCATCCTTATTGATGTAGTCATTTATTCAAATAAAATAGAAACCATTAGCATAAACCTATAAGGATTCACTGAATTAAATGAAATAAATATTTATATATGAGTTTAATAGTTGACACATTTTGTATTTTTAGAAGGCAATAAACTATATTATAAAATATTTTACCCCATGTTGACAGTATTAAACATCATTATATCCCCATATAACTTGATATGACACTAAAATCTAGAGAATCTATTAATCCTTCTTCGACCATGCAGTAGATTTGTATATCCTTTTCTATATTATGGGTGATTATAAACTCTAAAATAACATCATAATTATTTCTTATTCAAAATGGGAATATCCATATTCACATGTATTTCTTATTTATAATTATGATGAGGTTTCTATTAATGAACTTGTTAAAATGGACCATTTTACATAATGAAGGTGAACATGCATAATGAATGTTAATAGATTGGATGTCAAAAGAATTTTTTGTATTTTATAATTCATCTAATTGATGATCTAATAGATTAAATAACATCACCATCAACCAAAGTGAAACTAATATATTAATATTTTCTAAAAATTCACAATCCATATGATGACATTTTAAATTTCGTTATTTTCTAGAGGTTTTGGATCAAGCTTGTAGATTCATTTTAAAAGGTGTATTCATTTGGATTTTCATTACTTGACTATTTCATTTGAAGTGGGTTATATATTATGGGGGATTTCATTATATGGTAGTTTATTTTCCATTGATTTCATATTTATTTTGATACCATACCTCCTTTCTAACCAAGAACTCTCAATGATGGTTTTCCTCCCCTAGTTCACTCATACACTTTCTAGTTGTAGTGGTTGATTACACACATATTGAATCAAAAATATGAGTTTGATTATATATATATATAAATTTGATTATTGGATTGGTGTTGTAAAACTCTAAAGTGACTATTGTCTCCTCTACTATGATCATTTCATTTTAGTGTAGAGAATTCATGAGAAAGAAACAACATCTATTTTGTTGTTGTTGTTTTGTTTTTTCACGGTGAGGTTTTTCTTACACACTTCAGTAGTATTTGGTAGTATTTGGACTTTGATATTTAAAATTTAATCCTATGATAATTAGTTGGAAAAAAATAAGAGGTGTTTTTTATTCTAAAAAAATTCCTCCATATGGATTACAGTATAAATTACTCAAACAAGTGGTGAAAATCCTTTTTTCAATAAGACACCTTAAACACTTTCACGATGGATCTAATCATAATTTGAAGGTGTTTTGGTCAATTTTCAACAATTATTTTCAAAAAATACCTTGTTATTATCCTTATTATATGCCATTTCTCAATAATTTTATTGGTTTAAATCTAGTTTTCTTCTCCAAATCTACCTTCGTCTCAACCTTGATCTTGATCTCAACCTTGTACTCAAACTCGATCTCCAACTCTGACTCCGTATCCACAACTGCCTCTACCTCCACTACTACCTCAGACTCTAGATCCAACTCTTCATTTGTCTCTGGTACTTCCTCTACCTCTACCATTTCCCATAAATATTATTGTTTTAGGTTAGTGCTTATAAAGAAATTAATTTAAACTAATATACTTCTCCATGATAAACAAGTAAAAAATAATATATAATCATTATTTCACTAAATATTCAAGCCCAATTTATAAACAGTTTATGTTCATATATTTTAGTATATCATAAACAATGTAGTTAATAATATAAATTTGTTGTCAGCAAACATTCAGACAACTTGTAATCTTCCCTCACTCATCTCTATAAAAATTCGCTTTTTCTTTTGAGTATGAAGGATATCCTTAATATTGATAATATTGAGAAAATATAGGTAATTTTTTTATGAAATATATAAATGAAATTAAAATTAGATTATGAAATTACATATTTGGGGATTCTTGTCTTTTAATCCTTTATGATCACTCTCATAAATTATCAAATTTAATATCCAAAATCAGTTCCATTTTTTTACTTAGTACACTGCAAACAATTTACCAAAATAAGTAAATTTATTTAAAATATTCTTTTCTAGTAAAGTAATTCTATATATATCTTAATATGTTTCCATTATTAGTAAGCCACAAGATATATCTATTCATACATAGACTTCATAACATGATTTTCCAATATTTAGCGACCACCATATAGTTTTTTTTTGTTAAAACATAGACTAAAATATATAATTCGAAATTTATATATAAAATTTTGAAATAATAGTATAAAAAATTAATAATACACCTGTTTTGTGGTCAATGTTTTAGATAAAAATTATTTGCATCCAAAAAATAAATATTTGGGGTATCCATATTGTCTATGATCAACATCCAGTGCTTCCTAAAAATTAAAAACAAATATGAGTTGAAACAATTAAAAATTTATATTATGTGATAATATTTTATTATTTAATGTATGAATTAAATTCATAAAAAATCCATCATCTAATATTTTCCCCTAAACACTTTGATTAGATCATAATTTTTATCTAAATTTCATTATTATTCGAAGTAATTTTTTCTGCAGAAATAATATGGGGATTAATGAATCCAAATCAGGATTTGAATTGTTTGCCCTTTATATTTGAGAAATATAAACTCATTTATATAATTTTATTATTTATTAAATTTAATATACTTATTATATAATCATTGGGAGAGACATATTAGGAAAATGTACCTTTGTATGTATTCCCAATTGAGACTCCCAACCGTTCATTCTTGAGAATCTCATATTTATTCTCTAGGAAAATTATGTCTTCCAAAAAACATAAATATATTTAGTTTTAATATTTATTAGAAGAAATATTTTCAAATTTATATGTGCTATCTTCATGATTTTTTAATGCTGATAAATGTCTTCCTAGAACTGTTGGTGAGGTGGTACTTCTGGAAGGTCTTTCTGATTTCATAGGCAATTCACTAGACTATAACTATATGACCTTATATTTCCCGATCTCTTTATCCATCCATAATATCAGACCTCAATTTTTACCTTTTTATCACCTATTAATGGTTTTTAATATGGATTTTTAAAGACATACCAAATATATCTTTATAATATTAGTCATCGATGATATAAAAATTCCAATGGCATTATTGACCACTATAATATTTAAATCATCAAATTAGACACATAACTAAGTAGTAAACTTGTGGGATACCTCGACCGCCCCTCTCATGTGATATTAAGATTAATATTTATACTTTATCTTGTCTCATTGGACATTATATACCCAACCCATCACAACAAGGTTGTGTGTTGTAGTTGATTGATAAAAATCCAATACGTCATTAACCTATATAATTTTTTTAATATAAATTTATTAGAAGTTATTTTAATACCATTTTGGTGAATGTGTAATAAAAAATGTGATTAACATCGTTAAAGAATGGGGTCTGGGGAATTACAAGAATAAAATCGTGTGGGTTCAATTGGTTCTTTTTTGGATATTTTTTCCACTCTCATTCACTTTTTTTTTCTCTCACACATTGTTCTTCAAAACCAGACTAGGAAATAATACCATGGTGTGATTATAATTGTTTCCACAATGGTCTCACCATAAAATATGTATCTTCATGTGGTTTTATGTTTTCCAAATTTGTTTCAAGAGGGACTCCAAAATCCAATCCTCTAATGTGGCTATATCTTTCTCACAACATCAAAGATATTGAAAGTGGGTTTTCTTCTAGTATGTTTCCATCTTATTCTTGTTTAAAAACTATATAAAAAAATATTAACATAAATAAATATTTTTATATTATAGGTTTATAAATCATAATTAATTACAATTATTTCATACTTATGTATGCTTCCCATAATGATATTTTTCATTAACTAGTTTACACTCATAATTTAGGTGATCCTCCTTCCATAGAACATGACGTATGATGGAAGTGGCTTCATATTTTTATTTACAAATATTCATATAAACAAAGAAACATATGGTCTTTAATATCACATGAAACATTTTTTTATTTAAAATACATAGCAATTTCTTCTCGAGTGATGTGTACCACATCATTGCTTTGAGATAGGGTTACATAGGATTTGATGCACATTCTTTGTTTTATACACTCTTTTTCTATATCATAAATTATAATTTTCAATCATCATGAAAAAAAAAATAATGTTAAAAAATATATTATCTACTGTAATGAAATAGAAATTATTTCTCATTGTGATTATAAATGAATCCAATCCATTTTTCCTACATTACAATATGTTAATTACTTGCTTGTGGGTGGAGATTTAGTTTCGCCTCTTAATCCTTAACATGCATCTCAATAAGAAGAGTATAGAAGCCCCTGTTAGATTTTACTATGGCCATTAAGACAACCTCCTTATGTAAATATTTTAAATTAAATAAATCTTTAATGAATAAGAGAAATTAAATAAACCTTTCATTATATATTTTTTCAGGAAAATAGAGAATGTATACCGTAACATTACCGATATATCATTCCAAATGGATTCCTTCAGTATAGGTTGGACATGGAAACATGAATCAATGTCAGTCAACATATTCACCATTGTCCTGACCCCAACATAACTATGAAATATTGATTTTTTTTGTGGTCAATAGTTTTGTGGTATTGATTCTATCCAACCTAAAATTTTATACCCTTACTATAATCCCTTGTAATTTTATTCAACGCTGTGTTGTTGTGTCATGGATGTTTTTTCAACAACATGATATTGATTCCATAATAATTATATAGTTTTATCATAAATAGGTTTTTCTTACTCGAGATTAGTAACATTATAATGTCCATAATAAATTTTATTAATGCATAGTAAAAAATTAATTTTTTTTATTAGTAACAGAAATGTATAAACAAACAAAGGATTTGACAAGGTTATCATACATGATCTATTGAAATGTTGATGAACAATTTAACTTCATATTCATAATATTTTTTCAAATGATTAGCATGCATCCAATTTGAAGGAAATTGGAAACTAATTTATTTGAAAAGACTTACTCCCCTATGGTAGGTGTTATCCTCTGAACTCATCCAAAGTGGAAAGCTATAGAAAACTTTCGTCCCCATAAACATCATATTTTGAATATTAATTATTGAATTATATTTCTTCAGACTCGTCACCCATCTCTTATAGATATTAACCTATGTTTCTTTGAGTACACTGAGATATAGTCATCCCACACGGGTTACCATTTTTCATCTGGGATGAATACTACCCAAAGAAGTTCAGGAAATATAGTAGATATTTGTGATGTGTACCATGAATCAAAATGAGTTAATAACTTTTCTAGATACAATGATGGCGAGGTTGATTGGTGTCTCTTTTAAAAATTTTAAATTTCACATCATAATTTAAAATTTTAAATCTCATTTAAAAATGTTAAAAGATCCCAATAACTACCATGAGAACATGAAATCATGCCCACTAAGTTTTACTGAATCTATTATATGTTTCTATTTATTTTATAGCAATTTAATGTCAACTATAGGATCACTATATCAACATAGTATCATGTGAAGGGTGTGTGTCTAAAAATAATCTAGTAAATAATAATAGGGACCCAACAATATATATGAATGCATATATTTGAGTATACGTTCAAGGTATTAACTCTAAAAAAATATGTATGTCTAGTAATTGTGTACTAAACATGAAACCATGATAATCAAATGTGATGAATTCATTTTATACCATTGAATTATATTAATCATATCATATGTTTGTAATTTTTTTGTTCCTTGACAAAAAAACATTTCACTAAAATAATGTTGACATTTGAATTATATGTGGAGTGAAAATTATTTATCTCTTTTTGGAAATAACCACATAATAGGTACCATGATATTTGACGTCAACCCCTACTATCCAAGACTATCCCTCTAGTATATCCATCAAATGAAATTATTTCATCCAAATCATGATATGGGAAGAACATAACTATTTTTTCTAGTAAGTGAATTTGAAATATATGATAGTCATAACATAACATGTTTACTTAGAATGATCTAGAAAATGGGTTCCACAATACATTATTAAAACCAATCATCTAAAAAACATAAAGAAGAACAAACAATAAAAAATGTCTCATCACCCTCACCCTGACCATTGATGAATCACTAACATGGTTATAGTAACGGACATTATAATATATCAACAATATCATCATATTACTTAATCCATAAATATTTCAAAAAATTATATATCATAATGTCAATTTACATAAATAATCTACTATAATTATATAAAAATTATTTTTATTAAAATATATTTATAATAATTTGTATTAATTTTTAGATTATATTGGAACAATTTAATCATCCCCCAAAACAATCAGGCATGTATACATTCTTATTAATCCCATTAAATCATTTTGAATATAAATTATATAAATTAATCAATAAATCAGTCATTTCACTAATTTATAAAATTTAATTAAAATTAATACCACCAAAAAACATTACAAAAATGATACTAAATATTAAAAATCACATGTGTAATGTAATAATATGGTTGATATTTCAATTTGAGATATACATATTTACCTCTATTGATGATATATATTATATTCTATTTTATTAAACGGTTTGAATGAGGAGAAACTAAGAAAACAATACATAATGTGAAATTCATTTATTCTACTAATGGAATATATGAAGTAGTAAATTTTTGAACTACATAACTCATGTTTTTAATTAATATATAAATTATTATAAACTATAATATAAATCATTTAAAGCATAAAAATTAACCCAATAATAAAAATATGTACATTGAAATCATTATGGAAAAAATTATGTTTATGTAGTGGATCCTTATATTTAATTTTTTCTCCTATTAGTGTATTAACTCAATGGATATGATAATTCACCTGATTTATTGATTAGATAATAATTTTTTTTCTAATTTTATAACATTTTTTTGAATAATAATCTAAATTATATTTATTTATTAATAGTATAATGCATATTGATGATGTAGAATTGATAGAGCTATTGTAAATTTAGACAACATATCATAATAAATATTTTCCCTCTAATCATTAGATGTAGATAAAGAGATAATTTCTAATTATTGTGAACAAGGAGAATAAAATATTTGTTTATTTGATAAAAAATTCTTAAATCATGTAGTTTACATCTCTAACAATGATATCTAAAATTTTAGAAAAAATATAATAATAATTTTCATGTTGGGAAAAATATACAACTACCTATATGTCAAATATATTGTATGATGGACTTGTATTGCATTCCTATGGAAACTAATAATTGATTACTGTATGATATATGTGGGAGTATTTTTCATGATTTTTTAATGGACATCAAAAGGAAACTCTGTATATTATATAAAAATAAAAATATCACTTAGTACACCACACCAAATTCAATGGTTCTACTATATGAAACATTGTGATTATTTAATTCAATAAGCTAAAAAAATTTGAATTGAGGATAACCATTATCAAAACAAACCTATTCACGGTAAATAAAGATGGTGCTTTGTAAATTTATATATGAGTTTTGTAATGTTCATGTGAATTACAAATGGGCAGTGAAAATAGATCATCTGGACTGGTCACTATTATGGACATCCTATTCCAATATGAGAAATGTTAAGCCCTATATGGGAAGGTTTTACACCCATTAAAGAATGCACCATATTTAATAAGTATAAGGAATCATTATTGTCCAGCGAAGATGTAGAGATCATCCTGATTGAGAGTATCAAAAAATTCAAAACATTGAACAAAAATAGAAAATGAATGAGAGAGGAAAAGGAGAAAATATCGTACCTTGGATTCAAGCCTTGATTTGTTCGGGGGAACATAGAGTGGGAGTGCATGCCGGAGGAGAGTTTCACAAGATCTTGAGAATCAAAACTAAATTAGTCATGGTTAGGGTTCATATAAATAGATCATAGACAGTTTTATTAGTGATTACAAAAAATTGTTGATAATGATCATGATTTATTAGCGATATAGATTTAGTGCAGATAAAGATGCCTTTTATCAATGTTTTTTAGTGATGATAAACTTCTATCCTTAGCAATGCTAAATAAGAACATATATAAGTATCCTTTTTCAGTGATAAAAGTATAGCATTGATAAAGGAATTTTAATTCTAATTATCAATAAAAAATGTGTAAATATATTTATATAATTATATATTTTTTCTTTATAATATTATAATTATTTAAATACATAATTACTTATTTTTAATTACACAAATACTTTTTAAAAAAATATAAATATTTTTTAATTATAAAGTTATAAACATATTTTCAATTAATTATTTATAATTATGAATATGTTTATTTCATTATATAAATATATATATATATATACGTATTGATTAAATATATATAAATATAAATATATTATATATACTCATAATTTAAATTTATGTATTATAGTTTTTAATTATAAATATACTTATATCATTATATATACTTATAAACATATATACAAATTTAATATATATTTATAAATATAAATATAGTAAATATATTCATTTTTTAAATATATTTAATATAATTTTATAATTATGTATATATATATAAATGAATGAATACATTACTAACAAGTAATAATTATATATTTATAACTTTGTATATATTTATATTTTTATATATATATTTATATAATTTTATACATAAATAATTATATATAGCCCCACGGTGGAGGTCAGTGGTTGCTGCCTCTGTGGGTATCAGTGAGGTATCGATTTCATGTCACGCTGAGACCATCCATGCATTGTATGTTTCCTGTTTTTCTTCGTAATACTTATTTCTTTGTATGTTTCCAACTTTTCTTTTTTATGTTTCATTCTTTTCATTAAAATAAATATATCTCTAACTATACAGATAAATACTTTATATTCATTATTCACATATTGTTATTACAATGTCACAATTATGTAAATATATATAACTATTTATTTATTATAATATAAATACTTTTTTTAAAAAATAATACATATTATTTAAAATAATTATAAATTTATAAATATATAAATATTGAAAATATAAATTTACAAATATATTTATTTGTAACTATTTACTTACAAATATATTTTTATCATTACAAATAAATATACAATATTAAATAGATACATATTTAAAATGGGTGAAATGGCATATTTAAAAATGATTACGCATTCATAATGCTGAAAAAATGAATATGATTTGTTATATAAGTATAAATTATTAAAAAAAATATGGAAAAATATTAATGTAAAGAGGAATACATATTAAAAATACTAAAATCTAGTATATAAATATGTATAAATAAATAATATAATATTATTATAGGTTTAAATAATAATAAAAATTAAAAATGAATAACAATAACTAACTTTGAGAATTTTAAAAGTAAATAAATAAAATTTACTGATTAAAAACATTAAATATTAACTGTAATATTTCACAATCAAAATTATAAAATAGACATAAATTTCTATTAATTACATCAATATTAGGTTTTTGTGTTACTATTTAAGATTTCATTTATTGTGCAAATAGTTTTGTGTGCGAAATGTATATAAAAATGGATTAATTGAGTATATGTATTAGAAATTATTGCGATACATGTTTTATTTACATTTAATAGAAAAACCAAATATCATTATAATTGAATTAGAATTTAATATGTTTCTAATTATTGCATTTTAAACCTTTCCTATATTTTTTATATTTAAAATTTAAAATTTATTACGATTTATAATATATATATATATATATATATATATTAAAATTATTCAGTTTTATTTTCAAATATTTCATTAACACAATATTTAATAATTTTTTAACATATTAAGTTAAATTTTTTTAATTATTACAATTTATTCATTTTAATTTTTTTTCTAATAATTACAAAGTAGTCTTTTTTATATTTATTTTTCATATATTCTATTTATTAATATTATTATCTGTTTATATATATATGTAATTTATTAATTTTTATCAATTATTATTTAATTAATAAAAAGTTTACTATTTTTCAAAAGTTACTCAGTTTTAATTTTTATTTATTTAATACTTTTATTTTCTTCACATGAAATATATATAATTAATAAATATTATTTCATAAAAATATGGATTTATATATATTTATATTCAATTAGTTCACCTTAATCAATAATTATTTAATTCATAAAATTTCAAATATTTTTTAAGCATTATTTCTTTAATTATTTAATTTTATCTTATACCATTATCTATACTAAAAGTGAATTAATAAAGTCTACCCTTTACCAGTGCTAAAATTAAATCAAATATAAAGGGTAACCTTAATTAACTCTAAAAAAAGTGCTAAAATTTGGTACAATTCATCATTATTTTTAGCTCCTGAAAAAGGTATTCTTTATGAGAAAATTTTTATCACTATTAACCGAGACCATTATCAGTGATTTTATATTTTTCTTATTAAGGTCGTCACTTTTAAATGTCTATTTTTTGGTATTGTATTTGTGG
The DNA here is from genome assembly GCA_963277665.1 of Viscum album. Taxonomy (NCBI): domain Eukaryota; kingdom Viridiplantae; phylum Streptophyta; class Magnoliopsida; order Santalales; family Viscaceae; genus Viscum; species Viscum album. Next base: position 327,330,464 of record OY728127.1, read on the forward strand.
GGGAGATGGAAAATGGGACAATTTTAGTCATGGAGGAGGTAGTCCACACATACACGCGAACCATGATTTCTTTTACCATAGGGTGGATAGGAGATATAAAATATTTTATTTTTAAACCTAGTATCTTTTTATAGTAAAGAATATAATTATTTCACTATTTTATTTTTTTAATAGATTTTATTGTGGATGAAAGTGAAATAAAAATTAAATAGTTATGTTAGGACTTATAACTCCTAAATGGATATCTAACAAATAAATTCACTTAAATCCATATATGTTTTGTCATTTTAGAATATCTATATCTCATGGATATGAGGATGGATATTGTAAGGGTATTTGACTAGGGAGTGGTCAAGGTAACTGTATCAATGTGAATTTATAATTTATAATATAATGTTCCCATTTTTTAAGTAAACAGAGTAGAAAAAATATACTATTTCAAAGATTAAAAATGCTAATTTCATAATAATGGGGATGCTGTCCCAAAAATATATAATTTCTAAGTAAAAATTATAAGGGAAAAAATATATTCATAAAATAAGAATATTTATATATGATTTTTTGGCCTTATCACATGTTTTTACCTGCATTAACCCTTTTACCATTTTATCCCTTTTTAGGGGATAATGATTTACATATGTTACAATTCAAAATGAAAAAAAGGAAAATGAATAAAATTCCATATATTAACACTAATATTTCAAAAATTATATCCAATCTTCGTAAATAAAATTTTAAAATAGGAGAAAAATACTTTTTTTAGTATTATGAAAATACAAAAGAAATTGTTTTTTGAACTTTTTTTCTTAATAATAAATATGAAATAAATAAAAAATAAAATACTAATTTAATTCCTATGGAATTATTTATAAAATTTTCAATGAAATAGATTATATTTTCAATAAAAATATATTTTCAATATATGGATTACTTTAAATTTTATGATTTAAATTTAATAATTTATTGTTTTGAAAAAACTATTATTTTTAATATGAAGAAAAAAATTAATCATGTCAGAAAAATATAAAAAATTCAAAATAAGATCTATGAAATAAAATGATTACAATTAATTATATCTTTTATGTGAAAATGATATTCTCAAATCCTGAAAATTATATTTTAAATAAACCCACCTAGTAATGGAAAACAAATTAGATTAATCAATCTTTTTTATTTTCAATTGAAAAAATATAAAATATCATTTGAAAAAATATGATTGATACGAATACTAAAAATAGAATCATATAAATCATTTGATTAATTTTTCCTTATAATAATGGGGATTACACATTCTTACCCCTAATAAAATTTTTTCCTCAATCTTTTATTCACTACAAAGAAAAATTCATGTGTTTTTCTTTCGTAAAATTTTATTATTCCCACGTTGCTTCCTAAATTTTGAGATTTTATAAATAACTTACCTAATGAACCACCATATTTACACTAAATCCCTATGTGATATAGAATCAATATTTACTTTTCCATTTAATAGATATTTCTTTCTTATTTCACAATGTCACAACTCAATGCATGTGTTGGATCAGTTATATACATTCGTAGAAATAAATCACGAAACAATTCATGTATCTTGTAAGAAATCAGTACTTAGGCTACACTGTTTCAGAAAGATACCACTATTTCTATAATATTATATGTAATAAAATACCATGGACATAACATTCAAATTCAAGAAAAATTCATAACGCATATCTTTGGAGATTCATTAAGGAAAACATGGTATTAAACATAAAAATATATATTTCACCTTCTTATCTACATAACTATTTATCATACATTGATGACTCCTCTTAATCAACTAAATTTAAATTTACTTTTTTACCATTCCATTAATCAATTATACTCCAAATGAAATTATTTCATGTACTTGTTCAAAACATCATGAATTCATACACCCTTATCCACATTTTCCCACAATATAGTTTTTATTTATACATGAATGAAAACATTAATTATATTAATTTCTCCTAAATAGATATGATAATCCATTTTTCCATGAGAATCTAATGATACATCTCAAAGAATAATCTGAAATTACTTATCTATATGAAATTATTTCCTTTGATTTTGATTAAAAAATCGTGTTATATTATAATCTAGTACCCATCAACTTCTGATTCCCTTTGAAAATATTTGATGTAAAACTATGATCATGGTCAGAAACAATGGAGATTAGAAACCCATGATATGTGAGTACCTCCTTAAAATAATGTCATTAAGTCTAATCCTTATGGCATATTTTAAGGAATAAGAGGAAATTTTGAGGTTTTAGTTTAATTAAAAATAACTACCCAATTCAAATTATTATAATGGTATTTCTTTTTTAATCCCATCACAAAATAAATTAATATGTTCTATCATTTCTTTTATGGTATTGAAAAAGGATAATATATACAATTCTATAGTTTTATTAGTCCTTATAATCCAAAATTATAATGCCTCAAATGTTAAAATCAGTTATAGAATTCTTCAAATTGTTCCACAAAAATATTGATAATTTGTGTAGGATCAAATGTAAATGTAGATTCTCAATTGCAAGAGGGGGTGAATTGTAATTTTAAAAACATTCAATTTCAACCTAAATAAATTATAAGTTTAACAAAATCGAACAGTTTGAATTCACAAACCCTATTTGGTTCGTAAACAAAGTATTAATCAGAAGGGCCCAAGTCCAATTAAAAATAACCTAAAGGTAAACAAGTTTATCTTAAAGGAACATAATAAATTTTATCTCAGTGAAGGATTCTAACATAAATTGTATAAAATATTTTTTTATCAAATTATACAAGTATAAGAATGTATAATAACGTTATAAAATCTTTTTTTAACAAAATGCAGTGGAAATAAAACTTGTTACAAGAACAAGTAAAATGTAGAAAATATTTTATCCCAAAGATAAGGTTATTCAACAACCTTGGATAATGGTCTCTTGATTTATTCTTTCAAGAACATTTATCTTACCCACACTAGGTAAAGCCCTCGATAAGAGTATCAATATCTGTATAGCTATCCATACAAGATGTTTAACATTAAGGTAGTTGACACCTTTGTATTCCTATCCCTAAAAGTCCTCAATTGTACATAGTAATGATCGGAATCACACTAAGATGGCTGAACTAGTTTTGTAAAGATTGAACTAGTTGTTCTTAACAATCTCACAATTCATGAGTCTCTCTCTCTATACATCACTTTAAAAAAATGTAATCTCTAGACATGTCAACGCGTGTCAAAATATATCAAACTCTTAAAATGGATGGGTCTTTATAGGAAATGATTCCAATGGTCGGCTCTCTCCTCGATCTGTCATATTTTTCCTTAATCTTGTAGGGACCTGTAATCATGTTACATAGCCAATGGTTAGTTAGAAACAGATTATATGGCATTGTTTCATGTATGAAAACATGGGAAACAATATTATATGCAATAAAAATAAACATGTTTAAGAAAAATTTACTCGTTTAGGATCCAATGAAATTAAATGTTACATTAATGAAATGAGGTAATTTTAGGAAAAACATTTAATCAGATTCTTAACAAGGTGAAAATTTGAGTACAAAAATATGAATAATCATATTCTAAAACAATAGCTAATTTGAGTATGAATTATAAGGAATTTGGAATCTGATAAATAATGAATTCAGAATCTGATTACATAAGAAACTCGAGTCTAATTTTATAGTAAATCAGAGTTCAATTTAAGAAGAAATCAGAGTTTCATTTTGTAAGAAATCAGAGTCTGATTTCCAAAGAAATCAGAGTATGATTTTAGGAGAAATAGGTGTGTAATTTCAGGATAAATCAGAATCTGATTTCAATTGAAATGAGAGTATGATTTCAGGAGAAGTCATAGTTTAATTTTAAGATAAATTGAATTATGATTTTAGGAGAAATTAGAGTTTGATTTTTGGAGAACCCGATTCCTGATTTTGGAAACAATTAGAGTTTTATTTGAGGATAAATCGATGCCACAATTATGGGAAAAATTAATTCTAAGGAACTGTTATATTCTAGGTTAGATAAGAATAATATTTTATGTCTTAATTAAAAGATAGTTAGACTTTTGTTATGAAAACTCTAAATTTTTCGATGAAAACCATATGTAAAGTGAACTTTTTTTTAGAAAGTATACATTCCTTAAGAAAATAATTCTTAATGAAAGATAATTTTCAATAAGAAAATGTATTCGTGATTTTTAAAACATAAAGGAAATGAATTTTCATATAGAAACTTATTGACTCAAAAATATCACCCTTTTTGGAAAGAACACACATCTTTTTATATAATAATATAAGGAACTATGAAATTTAATTTTTGAACACACAAGAAATACATATCTCCCTTTAACTTCCTTGTAATCAACAATGAAAACAACTAACTCACCCTTATTTTTTGAAATCACAATGGATTATATTATTTTTGCTATAGATAAATTACTCTTTCTTTCTTAAGAATTTCATCTTTTAGTAATCTCCCCCTTACTTAAGAAATATTTTTATTACAATTATTTTTATAATTTTTTCTTATCCTTTGTAACATTCAAAAAGGAATTTATGGAAGTAAAAAATTTATAACTAAAATGTTAGTAATATATAATATAAAATAATAGAAAGGTAAAACAAATTTATTAGGATGGGACAAATTTGTTACATTGAAAATTCAAAAAAAAGATTGGATTTTAAGAAAACTTTTATCCATATTTTCTTTTCTCATAAGCTTGCTCAATGTTTCCTTCAACTTCTTCCACACTGTGTGATCTTCCTAAAACTTCTTGATCAGATGGTCTGGATCATGATGTTTCTTTTCATGAAAAATAATTCATCCTTCTTCAAAAAAATAATTTAGGATTGATACATTACCACCAATTCTGGCTATTTGAATTTTTCTTCTATATATTATTTGAGTTCTCTTTCCCTTTTAAAATTTATAGAAACTAAATTTAGTTTTCCATTATAGTCTCTATCTTCTTCAATCTGGTTAAAATTATCTTGATTTAGCTTCTCTGAACGACCTGTTGAAAAGTTCTTTATCGTGTAATCTTACTTATCAAAGGACTATTTTTACTAAATCATTGAAATCATCCTTGATTTTAAGATTATCAATTACTGTCATATAAAACATGGTTATCACTTTTTAGGATCTCCTATGAGATTCATAATAAATTTAAAAATTCATAAAATCAGATTCAATCTTGACAATCTTTTCCATTAGAATGCATATTGAATCTGACTGCTGATTGATTGTTTGTTGAATTAGTTGACATCTAGAGTCAATGGTTGGACATAAGTAATGTTATTCACTAAATTCATCAATGACTGAGAAACAAAATATTGTCGCAAGGAAGATGTAGATTCTGAAGCATATTCCTTTACTGGCGATAAAACATGGACTTTCTGTTCTATGTTCTTCTTAGATTTTCCAAAAACATATTTTGTGGATTTTTCAACTTTATCGTTCTTTAGAAAATAAATAATCACTTTCTTTCCTTTTTCAACTTTATAAATTTCCTTCTCAACTTTTTTAGTTTGATGCTCTCTATCAGAAACTTGAATTATTATATAGTCATCATAAAATTCTCCATCAGCAACTTTTTTAGAATGTTTCTTATAACCATCAGGATGAATAAAATCATGATTACTAGTCTCATCATCTGAAGGATTATAATCCTCTTCCTTATAAATATATTTTTTTAAAACTGCTTGGGCTTCTGAAACAATTTTAGTTGATTTATCTTGGGAAGATGTGATTGAAAACTTATTAGAAGGTCCTTCCTTCTCTTTTTATTCTTCCACCATTATAATTACATCATCACTATCCTGCTACTATTCTTCTTCTTCATATTATTATTTAACTACTTCTTCTTCAAAAATATTTTCTATAATTGAAACATTCTTTCCTGGAGTTTCTATTAGGAATTTATTTTGTATGAATGATTCTGGTACATGAACTTTCTAGATTCCTTCTCTATATCACTATGTAATTCTTTAACAATTTCGGCTTCTGGAAACATCATCTTTAACTTTCCTCTTTGGCTTAATTATCAAGCTCTTTAGCTTCATGATTCGTTAAGTCCATGGCCTTAGTACGGTCTATCCTGAAAACAAAATTCCCTTATTTTTTTATTTTACTTATCTCTTTAATTGGATACCACTTCATTAGAAAATATCTTTTGTTTCTTTAGATTGGGTGGAGTACATACTAATTCCGGAACTGGTTCATTCCCTTTCAGTTCCCGTTATTTCCTTTTCATTTCATCGAGGATTTCTTGTAAGTTTATCCTACTTATCCTTTCCTTATAGCATCTTGAACATCATTACAAGGAAGTTAAAAAAACTCTAATGTCATAGTATTGAAAATTTTATTCATTCTTCTTAGAATACCATCACTGAAAAACATTATCATAAAAACCATGGGTTTTTAGATGTAATTTTTTTGAAAGATTCTATGAAAAGGACAATGATCATCGAAATGATCACTAGACACATGCTAATCTGAGACAAAAAGTTTACATTCTTGATATTGTGGATGGTCAAGATAATTTACTTGATAAGACTAATCTACATTATATTCACCAGTAAATTCATCAGGAAGATATCACATTTATTAAGGGAATCCTTGTCCCCCCTTCTCAGAATTATAAATCATGTCATCCACAACGCTAGAAATCTATATCTAGTTGAAAGAAGATTAATCTTCAGTGACTTAACTCTTATAATCCCATGGAACTCAATAAACATAACCTTCTCAAAAGTTCCTTCCTTTTCTAAAAACATTAAAAAAATATTGCTTCACTATCATAAGAAATATCCAGAATACAAGCTGCCATGTTGAAGGATCAAGAATAAGTTATTCCATAGCTCTTGGATGAAAATTTTTCCCTTTCACCTAGTTCATAATAGCTAACTGAATAATATATTTCTATAAGGAGATCAGGATAAAAAATATCTTGATTCATTGTTTTGGAAATGAAAAGTGTTTCTCATCCATTCTATTTTTTTAAATCAGATCATCAAACTTGATACAGAAATATTAGTCCACCAACCATTCTCGGTAAATTAACTAGTACTTATGTTCCTTGTTGGAGGTCATCTGATTTTGTGAGGAAAATTTAATAATCATTTAGAACATAAAGAAATAGAGAAAACTAAACAACTAAATTGAAGGGAAAAATAGATTCAGCACAAAAACATTGAGACAACTGATATGTGACACAAATGTTGGGGTCCTTCATATAGGCTTTTTGGAGATGGTTATTATTCATGAATCAATCCAATGGTTGAGATTATATTTCTATGATATGATTTTTATATCAATGCCGGAGAAGGATTTTGAAGATTCTGTTATTTTTAGGTTTTAAGGAAAAATCATTTTTTTGGAAAGTAAATATGATGTGGTTTTCTTAAAGAAGATAGAAAATAACAAGTAAAAAATGAAATTACGAATATATAGATAGGAAAACAAGCCTTCTGGATTTTTCAGAAAGAATTTTCAATATTGATAAGGTTATTCTCAATTTGAATATTTTTGTTCTAAAATATAGAATTTATGGATTCGAGAAAAAAATATTTCAAAAAAGTAAAAAATTCAAGTTCCAAAATGGAAAAATTTTAGTTTCCAAAAAGTTAAAATTGTAGGTTCTGAAAAAAAATTATGTAGGAAAGTTTTTTTCGTTTTTAAAAAATAATATTAAAAGTGTAAACATATGTACTTCTCCTAGGAATAGAGGTATCTTAATGTAAGGAGATAGGTTTTAACAAAAATTTAATATGGATCATTACCTTGTGGTTATCATTCCTAAAATTTGGTTAATGTATTCAAATATATCGGAGGGTAATTATTGATTAAAAATGTCAGCAAGTGGGTCTTGGATTCAGTTAAATTATTTAATAATATCTATTTTTAGTGTGTCATCCATAAGAAATTGATCCGTAATAAATATGTTATTTCCATGAGAGTGATTTTAAGGTTTTTTCTTTGGGAAATGGAACTTGTATTATAACATGTTATCTTTGTTTTTCTAAAACTCATTCCATAGTTTGTGAGTCTGTGTTACATCCAAAACACTTGAGCACAAAAACTTCCAGCTGCTACAGATTCAGCGTTTGTAGTTAAAAGTGATACTAAGTGTTGTTTCTTGTATGACCAGGAAACTAATGAATCTCTTTTTAAATTACAAGTTCTGGATGTACTTTTTATATCTATTCTATATCCACCAAAGTCAGTATCTGAAAATCTTTAAAAAACATATCTACAATAATAGAAAAGTACAAAATCCATGGTTCCCTTTAAATAAAAAAAATTCTTTTCAGTACTTTTAAATGATATTCCTTTGGATTGGATTGATATCTTGCACAAAAGCATACTGAAAACATTATTTTAGGACAACTAGCAGTTATGTACAATAAACTTTCTATAATACATCTAAAATATGTTTAATCTACTGATTTCCCAGATTTATCAAGATCATGAGTTTTTTAGGTAATTATTTGAGTACTTATACTTTTATTATTGTCTTATTCATACATCTTAAAAATATCATTAATATACTTATTTTGATATATATTCATTAGTTATGGTTTTTGAAAATTTTTAAATCCAAGGTAAAATGTTAACTCACCCATTAATCACATTTCAAACACATATTTCATATGTTTCAAAAAATAATAAGTTAATTATTACTGAGATGATCAAAATATGATGTGATCAACATAAATTTGGAAAATAAAAATATTTTTTTCTTTCATTATAAAATGGATGGATCACCAATTCCCTTAACATAAATGTTTTGTAACAAAAATCAAGTAAGACTATCATAATAGGATCTAGGGGATTATTTAAGTCCATATAAAGCTTCGATATGTTTAAAAACCAATTCAGGATGTTTTGTGTCTTCAAATCCAGGAGGTTGTTCAACATAAAAATCCACTTGAACATATCCATTTAGAAAAGCACACTTCACATCCATATGAAAATGTATGAAATTAATGAATGCTTCAAAGCCACATATAATACAAATAGATTCAATTATACCTACTAGAGGTTAGGATTCAGCATATTATATTCCTTTTTTTTATTATATACTTTAAAAACTAGTCTTTTTTTATTTAATACAATGATTTGGTATTAACCACATTTATTTATGAAGACTCACATTACACTGATAATTGATGTTTCCTTAGGTATATCAACCAAAATTCAAACATTGTTCCTTTTGAATTCATTTAGTTAATCTTTTATAGACTAATCCATTCATCATCACCTAAAGCCTTGTCAGTTCATTTAACATCTAATTAGTAAATAAATTCTTAATGATCTACTTCATTTATCAAAGAACTTGTAGTTTATTTGGGTTGATTTACATCACCAATGATACTATCATTGGGATGATTCTTAAGAAGCAATTGATTTGGGTTTTTTAAAACCTGTTCATCAACATGAGGAAGAAATATTTTGGGGTAAATACTTCAGAAAAATTTCCTTGAATATTTTTCTTATTAGAAGAATTATCCATTAAAGGTTGATACTCAATTTTTTAAAAGACATCAGAAGATATAGGTTTTAGTTTTATAAAAAGAAGGATAAGTTTAATCAAATTTAACATGTACTATTTCATCAACCGAAGAAGAGTTTTTGTAAAAAAATGCTATAATTTATAGAAGTAGTGGAAAACCTAATAAGATTACATTGTCAGATTTGGGTGTGAATTTATGTAAGTTATCATTATAATCCAAGATAAATACTTTGTATAAAAATATAATTAAGTAATAATCCTTAGGTTTTAGACCAGTCCAAATTTCTTAAGTAGTTTTATTATGAAAATGTCTAATTAAAACTTGATTTATAGTATAACAAGAAGTACTTATAGATTCATCACAATAAATATTAGAAAAATAATATTCACTCAACATGGTTCTAGTTATCTCTTGGGGAATTATATTTCTTCTTTTAACAACACAATTTTTTTGAGGACATTATTATCCTTAGAATTATATTACTTCATTCAGTTCCATTCAGAATGCTTATCATTTCTGTCATTTATCTTAAGTATAGGACAATTATGTCGGACATGTCTAGCCCTCTTGAAATCATAAAAAGTTACTTATGGATATTTCATGACCTTTCTGTATTTCTACTTATATCTCTTCTAAAAAACTCTCTTTCCCACAATCTTCTTCATACTTCAACAAAAATTGGAATGTTCATTGTCAGACTGATCACTGTTACTAGATTCATATGTAACAACCGATTTCTTAGCTTTAGATCTAGTTACTATTTTTGGAGTTTCTGATTTAGATGTAGTAATGAAAGGAATGGTTCCATTAATTATATTCTTCTTATAAAAATCTTCATCTCTTATCATTCTAGTTTCATACTGAGGAATATTTCTAAATAACTGACCAAGAGTAATGTTAGATACTTTCCTATTTTCATTAATAGTTGTTCTTTTAGATTATCACCCATTTTTAATAATATCAATAATCTTTTCCACCGGTATTTATTCATCATGTCATTTTCTTCCACAGAATAAAGAGTATTTATATTAGTCATATATATTTTTTGAATTTTTCAAAAATTTTCTCTATAACGAAATAAAAATCTATGATATTTATCTCTATGAATTTATTTTATTGTTTCAATAACTTTTAAAGTTCCAATGTGTGTAACATCAATATTCTTCTATATAATTTTAGAATATTTAAAAGGGGATATTTGAATATAGATATTCCTGGTCAAATAAAATAAAAGAGTAGTGTTTACTTTGTAGTTTAGTTGATATTCTTGTTTTTCTGGATGTATGACGGTTCTAATTTCATTATTAGGAATATTGTATTCAACAGTGAGAAAGAAGAAATTATCCACTCCAGTATTGATAAAAAAATTCTTCATCATATTTCTCTAGTACTCATAATCATTTCCATCAAATATTGTAGGTGTAGTAGGATTTACATTTTCTATTGAACCAAAATTCATTCCTTCCATTATATTAGAAAATAAAAAATTTGTTTTTCACAAGTCCAATTAGTAGTAAAAGTTTACAAAGAAAATATTATTGATAAAATTTCTTATTAAGAGAAAACCATGTAGTTAAGAAAGTAAAAATTGAGTAAGAAAACATATATGTAAGTATAAGTATTTTAGATACTTCCTCTAATATGAATTGTAGGATCAAAAAATTAGATGTAGATTCTCAATTAAACAAGGGTTGTGAATTGCAATTTTAAAAACATTCTTTTTGAACCTAAAGAAAATCAATTTTTAAAAATGTTAAAAATGTTGAATTGAAAAAAAAACTATGGTTCTTAAACAAAGGGATAAAAGGAAGGTACCATATGTAGTTAAAAAGAATCTAAACTTATTCCAGTTTGTCTTAATGAAACATAAGAATGTTTATCTTATAGAAATATTATACAGTAAAGTGTACATACCCTTATTTATCATATTATACTAGTATAAGAATGCATACGAATGTTATACTTTCTTTCTTTAACAAAGTGTAATAGATTTAAAACATATAAAAAGAAAATGTAAATAAGTAGGAAATATTTTACTCCAACGATAAGGGTATCTAACAAACATAGATGAAGGTCGCTAGATTTTTACATTCATTAATGTCAATATTACCCACACTAGGGTATGCCTTCAATAAGAGTATCATATTCTGTCTTACTATCCCTATAATCCCTCAAACATTAAGGTAGTAATCGCCTCTATCTTCCCATCCCCAAAGCCCTCATTTCTAAACAAGAACACTCAGAGTCACACTAAGCAGGGCAGACAATTAGTTCATAGCATTCACACAAAGCATGAGAGTATCTCTCTCCTAAATTAACATCACATCCTGTAATATCCAGATGTTTCAATTCTTGTCAACATATATTGAACTCTTCAAATGGATGAGTATTTATATGCAAAGATTCAAACGGTCAAATAAATCAACCAATGGTCATATTTTTCCTTAAATATCAAAATGACCTTTACACGTGTTACTCAACAAACGAAAAGTTATAAGTAGATTTTATGAAATTGTTTCATGTAAGAAAAATTGGGAAAAATTATTTTGTATAAGAAACATAATCAGGATTAAGAATCATTAACAAGTTTAGGATCAAATAAAATAAATTGTTACTTTATTAAATATTTGATAAATGATAGAAAAAAATTTAATTACATTCTTATGAAATTGTGAATAAGAATCTGAAAATATGAATATTCGTATTAAAAAATAATGGATAATCAATGTCTGAATTCTATGGAATCTAGAGTCTAATTTATGAAGAATTCAGAATCTGATTTCCTATGAAATCACGTTATGATTCTACAAGAAACACTACTGGAAACAGAGGATTTCCCAACGGTTCTAAACCGTTGGGAAAGGCTGCAGAACCGTTGGGATAATTTATACCAATAGTTCTGCAGACCATAGGGAAGTAAGCCGTCGGGAAAAGTTTTTCCCAACGGTTTACTGTAAACCGTTGGGATAGGGTGCTGAAAAATTACCCTATCCCAACGGTTCTGGAAAACCATTGGTATACAAGCACAAAATTTTCATGTTTTTCCCAACGGTTTGACAAACCATTGGGAAAAACCTAACATATCCTCTTTCCCAGCAGTTCTAAACTGTTGGGAAAAGAGCTTTACCAACGGTTCCATGAACCGTTGGTAAAACAAGACCTACACATTCTATACCAACGGTTTTGAACCGTTAGCAAAGCCTCTGCTGGGAAAATTGCACAGTAGCTCTGCAATTTACCCAGCAGGTCTCCAATTTGACCACCTCCAAACCAATTTGCCCACCAGGTCTGATTTTGTGGTTCCCTCTCATTTTCAATCCAATTATTGTACCTGCAATAACCAACTAACACTTATATATAGAAAACAAATTCATACACATTTAACATATAATGGTGGAACTATACACATCCATAATTAAATTAGAATTCAAAACTTAATTATAAACATACATAATTCATTTATAATTCAAATTAAAATTTAGATGGCAATTATATGTCGAATCCGGAAGTCAATTCATAATTTGATCGGTTTTTTGTATACCATATAATTTTACTTGAAATAATGTCCATTTTAAACATTATACATATACCTGGAGAGCTACCGGCCACACCGCGCCTCGGATTGAGGCGAGGTTGACTCGTACACGTCACATATGTCCCATGGATTGTTGTGGTAATGTATCGACACAATCCGAATTCGTTTGTTCGGTTTTTCGTATGCCAGTTGATGTTTTTCAATTTAAAATGATGTACTTTTGAAACAAAAGGCAGACACTTTGAGTGGTGTCGGCCACACCGCGCCTCGTATTGAGGCATCGTTAACTCGTACATGTCGCATATGACCCATGGATCGTTCTCCTAATGTTTCAATGGAAACCGAATGCGTTTGGTCAGTTTTCCGTATGTACCTAAATTGTTGTCCATTTTAAGCAAAAGATAGACACTTTTAGTGGTGGCGGCCACACCGTGCATCAGATTGAGGCAGGGTTGACTCATACATGTCACATATGACCCATGGATCGTTGTGCTAAAGTATCGACACAATCTGAATGTGTTTGGTCAGTTTTCCATATGCCAGTTGATGTATTTCACTTCAAATTATGTCCTTTTGAAACAGAAGACAACCACTTTGAGTGGTTGAGGCCACAATGCGCCTCGGATTGAGGCGGCGTTGACACGTACACGTCACATATGACCCGTGAATCGTTCTCCTAAAGTTTCAATGGAAACCGAATGCGTTTGATCGGTTTTCCGTATGTACTTAAATTGTTGTCCATTTTAAGCAAAAGACGGACACTTTGTGTGGTGGCGGCCACACTGCACCTCGGATTGAGGCGGTGTTGACTCGTACACGTCACATATGACCCATGGATCATTTTTCTAAAGTATCGACACAATCCAAATGCGTTTGGTCGGTTTTCCGTATGCTAGTTGATGTATTTCAATTCAAATTATGTCCTTTTGAAACATAAGACAGACAGTTTGAGTGGTGGCAGCCACACCACGCCTCTTCTTGAGGCGGCGTTGACTCGTAAACGTCACATATGACTCATGGTTCATTGTGCTAATGTATCGACACAAACCAAATGCGTTTGGTTGGTATTCCGTATGCCATTTGATGTTTTTCAATTAAAATGACGTACTTTTGAAACAAAAGGCAGACACTTTGAGTGGTGGCGGCCACACCGCGCATCGGAATGAGGCGGGGTTGACTCATACACGTCACATATGACCCATGGATCGTTCTCCTAATGTTTCAATGGAAACCTAATGCGTTTGATCAGTTTTCCGTATGTACTTAAATTGTTGTCCATTTTAAGAAAAAGACAGACACTTTGAGTGGTGGCGGCCACACCGCACCTCGGATTGAGGCGGGGTTGACTCGTACTTGCCACATATGACCCATGGATTGTTGTGCTAAAGTATTGACACAATCCGAATACGTTTGGTCGGTTTTCCATATACCTGTTGATGTATTTCACTTCAAATTATGTCTTTTTGAAAAATAAGACAGACACTTTGAGTGGTGGCGGCCACACCGCGCCTTTTATTGAGGCGGCATTGACTCATACACGTCACATATGACCCATGGGTCGTTGTGCTAATGTATCGACACAATCTGAATGCGTTTGGTCGTTTTTCCGTATGCCAGTTTATGTTTTTCAATTAAAATGACGTACTTTTGAAACAAAAGGCAGACACTTTGATTGGTGGCAGCCACACCGTGCCTCGGATTGAGGCGGAGTTGACTCGTACACGTCGCATATGACCCATGGATCGTTCTCCTAATGTTTCAATGGAAACCTAATGCGTTTGGTCGGTTTTCCGTATGTACTTAAATTGTTGTTAATTTTAAGAAAAAGACAGACACTTTGAGTGGTGGCGGCCACAACGTGCCTCAGATTGAGGCGGGGTTGACTCATACACGTCACATATGACCCACGGATCATTGTGCTAATGTATCAACACAATCCGAATGCGTTTGGTCGGTTTTCCATATGTCAGTTGATGTTTTTCACTTCAAATTATGTCCTTTTGAAACAGAAGACAGACACTTTGAGTGGTGGCAGCCACACCGCGCCTCGGATTGGGGTGGGGTTGACTCGTAAACGTCACATATGACCCATGGATCGTTGTGCTAATGTATCGACACAATCAGAATGCGTTTGGTCGGTTTTCTGTATGCCAGTTGATGTTTTTCAATTAAAATGACGTACTTTTGAAACAAAAGGCAGACACTTTGAGTGGTTCCGGCCACACCGCACCTCGGATTGATGCGGCGTTGACTAGTACACGTCACATATGACCCATTGATCGTCCTCATAAAGTTTAAATGGAAACCTAATGCATTTGGTCGGTTTTCCGTATGTACTTAAATTGTTGTGAATTTTAAGAAAAAGAAAGACACTTTGAGTGGTGGCGGCCACACCGCGCCTCGGATTGAGGCGGGGTTGACTCGTACACGTCACATATGACCCATGGATCATTGTGCTAAAGTATCGACACAATCCGAATGAATTTGGTCAGTTTTCCGTATGCCAGTTGATCTATTTCACTTCAAATTATATCCTTTTGAAACAGAAGGCAGACACTTTGAGTGGTTCCGGCCACACCGCGCCTCGGATTGAGGCGGCGTTGACTCGTACACGTCACATATGACCCATGGATCGTTCTCCTAATGTTTTAATGGAAACCGAATTCGTTAGGTCAGTTTTCTGTATGTACTTAAATTGTTGTCCATTTTAAGCAAAAGACATACACTTTGAGTGGTGGTGGCCACACCGCACCTCGGATTGAGGCGGGGTTGACTCGTACAAGTCACATATGACCCATGGATCGTTGTGCTAAAGTGTCGACACAATCCGAATGCGTTTGGTCGGTTTTCCGTATGCTAGTTGATGTATTTCACTTCAAATTATGTCCTTTTGAAACAGAAGGCAGACACTTTGAGTGGTGGTGGCCACACCGCACCTCGGATTGAGGCGGGGTTGACTCGTACACATCACATATGACCAATGGATCGTTGTGCTAAAGTATCGACACAATCTGAATGCATTTGGTCAGTTTTCCGTATGTTCGTTGATGTATTTCACTTCAAATTATGTCCTTTTGAAACAGAATGCAGACACTTTGAGTGGTGCCGGCCACACCACGCCTCAGATTGAGGCGGTGTTGACTCGTACACGTCACATATGACCCATGGATCGTTCTCCTAAAGTTTAAATAAGAACCGAATGCGTTTGGTTAGTTTTCCGTATGTACTTAAATTGTTGTCCATTTTAAGCCAAAGACAGACACTTTGAGTGGTGGCGGCCACACCGAGCCTCAGATTGAGGCGGGGTTGACTCGTACACGTCACATATGACCCATATATCATTGTTCTAAAGTATCTACACAATCCGAATGCGTTTGGTCAGTTTTCCATATGCCGGTTTATGTATTTCACTTCAAATGATGTCCTTTTGAAATAGAAGACAGACACTTTGAGTGGTGGCGGCCACACCGCGCCTCGGATTGAGGCGGGGTTGACTCGTACACGTCATATATGACCCATGGATCGTTGTGCTAATGTATCGACACAATCCGAATGCGTTTGGTTGGTTTTCCATATGTACTTAAAAAGTTGTCCATTTCATGAGAATCCTATGTGCGAGGGGTTGTTCGGGGTCCAAGGAAGAGGGTGGGGGGCTGTCCGGGGGGCTGTCTGGGGGGATGTCCAGGGGGCTGTCTGGGGGGCTGTCTGGGGTCCAGGGAGGAGGGTGGGGGGGCTGTGCGGGGGGCTATCCGGGGGGTGTTCGGGGGGTTGTTCGGGGTCCAAGGAAGAGGGTGAGGGGGCTGTATGGGTGGCTATCCTGGGGCTGTTTGGGGGGCTGTCTGGGGTTCAAGGAGGAGGGTGGGGGGGGGGGGGCTGTGCGGGGGCTGTCCGGGGGGTGTCCGGGGGGTTGTCTGGGGTCTAAGGAGGAGTGTGGGGGGCTGTCTGGGTGGCTGTCCAGGGGCTGTCTGGGGGGCTGTTCGAGGGGCTGTCTGGGGTCCAGGGAGGAGGGTGGGGGGGGGGGGGCTGTATGGGGGGCTGTTCGGGGGGCTGTCAGGGGGCTATCTGGGGCTGTTTGGGGGGTTTTTCGGGGTCTAAGGAAGAGGTTGTGGGGCTGTCCGGGGGGCTGTCTGGGGGGCTGTCCGGGGGGTTGTCCGGGGTCCAGGGAGGAGGGTGGGGGGGGGGGGTGTCTGGGGGGCTGTCTTGGGGGCTGTCTGGCGGGGCTGTCTGGCGGGGCTGTCCGGGGTATAGGGAGGAGGGTGGGGGGTTGTCCATGGTCCAAGAAGGAGGGGGGTTCCCAAACACACAACCACTAAAAGAAAACAACATCCATAAAAACAGATAATATATAAAAATAACTCAACTCCAATACTATAATACGAGTATAGATAAAACCAACAACTAGAATAGATTAAATATAAAATCTCATTAATATCAGTCAAAAATGTAATGGAACAACTTGTCCCACTTCACCATCACCATCATCACCATCATCATCATCACCCTCGTCCTCGTCCCCATCATTGTCCTCACCCTCGCCTTCATCCTCATCCTCGCCCTCGTCCTCACCCTCGCCACCCGCCTCGCACTCCTCCTCTCCCTCCTCTTCCGCATCAGACTCCTCGCCATCATCATCGTCAAGCTGTACATCACCCTGACCACCACTAGAACTGCCACCTAGTGCACCGTATATAGAACGTATCGATGACATATATTCATCAAAAGCTAGGTTGGCCTCTGCTGGAAGTGTAGGACGTAGAACATCAATAAATTTCATAAACGCACTATTTGACCTAGCAGACTGTTCTGCCGTCTCTGTGGCCCTTTTCTCTGCCTGTTCTACCTGTTCCCTAACTTGCTGTAGCTCGGTGGCACTACAGCTTGTACCTGAGGAGGACCAATACCTCGTCGGGGCTATCCTAGGTCGGCACCGTACTCTGCCATAATGCTCCTCTCCCAAAACCTGATGTAAGTTATCTGTTGGCCCAAAATTGTCTGGTTCTTGGGCATCGAGGGCCTCTAAAGCAGCCTATTACAAATATAAATATATAATTAAGTTACAAAATAGATATTAAAATATAAATTCAACAGATTAAAACTTACAATCTGCTGCTGAGTCGCTTCGTTGACGGCACTTCCATCCTTTTTTCGTCTACTCGAGCAAAACAGTTTTTCTCGAAGCACGCTTCCTTCAATATTTTGTATTTGCCTCTACAATGACATTGAAAACTAATGTTATATGAAAACTTTAGAAAACTATTAAATAATTGAATAAATAAAAAAAACTGTAAGTCGTAAAGAAAACTTATAAACAATTGTTAAACCTGGTTCCTCTCTTGATCAGGCATCGTAGTGTGTCCCAGTGTGTAGAGGTATTTTTTTGCATCAATGTTCTTTTTATTTTTTCCAGATGATTCCTAAATAAAATTTGAAAATGCAACAGATAGTATTAATGAAAAACATGAAAGTAATTATTTAAATACCTCAAATGTTATTAATACCTTAAACTGGGTACTCGTCCAATTAGTAATCATCTGATGATACTTCTCTATAGGACAATCATCCACAACTGGTATTGCCTCTAACTCAGTGCCAACTCTAGGAGACCAGTCCATATACAACTCATTCTTCTAGGCTCTCCAAAGCTCGCCTAAATCCTTTAGACCTTCCGATCGTGCACCATCACCATCGGGAAAATTAAATCAAAGCTGAAATAAAAATATTAATTCATATAAATACAAAAATAATTCATGGCATTAAATAGAACAGATTTTTTTACCCATATCTCTGCCCAAGCTCTATCCTTGACCTCATGCGGCAAATGTCTCCACGATAGCGGGCTGACGGGAATGATGTCGGAGTATTTGGCAAGCGTCGCCAAAAAACTCGGACATTGCTTCCCTGTTTTCTCAACCATTTGGTTGTCTTCATTATAATCCACCATAACCTGTGTGCAGTGGTTCCACATCGAACGCATGCGTGTACGCCCCCGCCCACACCTCCTGTCAGTAGATGTATCTTTCATGAAATAAAAACAAATATTTTATCAGAACATGTTATAATGAAAATAAATATTTCTATAAATTTTTTTTAGGGTTTTATAAATATACCTGTGTCGGTATGATCGCTGAGTGCCGCTGGATCCACAGAAACTGATGGAACACCCTGTGGTGGAATAGGAGTCGAAGACGATGGAATATAGAAGCTCAGAGAGACAGAAGTTGAAGGAAAAGAAGATGGGACAGCTTTTTGACAGGATGCTGACTGAGGAGTGGGAATCATCTTGGGATGTGAAAATGATGGGCCAGAAGATGCAGAAGGTAGCGAAAACATGGGAGGCCTAAATATCCCGTGCGTCTCTAACGACAAACCGGGATCAGAATGTGGGAAGGATGACATGTCAGTGGGAGGGACATGGTCTAGTCGGGTACGCGCAGCTGCTCGTCCACCTCTGGTACGAACCCTCCTCGTACCACCGGCCTGAGTACTAGGACCAGTACTAGGCTCCTCATCGAATAACTGTCGACATATAGGTGGATCCTACAAAAATGTTTACAAAAAAATTAATCACATGACATTATATATTCTTTAAATATATCAATTTGAAATAAAGTAGTCACTGTAGGCACTAATGGTGGAACCCCCATCTCCATCATCCAATGACTGTTCTCCATCATTTTATTCCTTCGTCTCTCTTCAATTGGATTCATTTCCAGCTTTTGAAAACAAATATGTAATTAATTAGAAAAAGAAAACTAATGTGTAACCCAAAAAATTCAATTCAAATAAAATTGCAACCAATAAACATTGAAAATTCACATAATGGTCAATTAAGATATCAATTGTTTTAGAACAGCTTGAATGGATTTAATAAATCATACAAGTTGTAATGTTAAACAAGTTAGAAATATTGTTTGACTATGTTTGAATACAGTTCAATTACAAATTATAAAATGCAATTCAAATAAAACTGCAACCAATAAACATTGAAAATTCACATAACGGTCAAGTCAGCAATCAATTGTTTTAGAAGAGCATGAATGGATTCAATAAATCATATAGTTGTAATGTTCACCAAGTAGAAATATGTTTGAATATGTTTGAATATAGTGCAATTCCAAATTAGAAAATGTAATTCAAATAAAACTGCAACCAATAAACATTGAAAATTCACATAACAGTCAAGTCAGCTAAACCATATTTGTGATCAATACTAAATGAATTTGAATATTACCAACCTTAACAACCCAACTCGAGGTAGACCAAAAGAATTGAGAACATGGATGAATGATTATATATATTTTCAACCACAACTTCAGGTTCACAATCAACTCTGAAAATTGAGCTATTTGAGTCATAAAAAGAAATAAATGGATTGGTTCCAGTGGCACTAGGGACAGTGTCAATTCCATCATCACCATCATAAAAAATATGTCTTGGAATTACATCAACTATGACACCAAATTCAGGTCTAATTTGGTCTTTGACATAAAAAACATGTTTAGCCATTGATGCCAACACATATGGTTCTTCGGTAGCAAGAGTGCGAGTCATACTAATTACTCGAAATCCACAATCATCAATAAATCTGCCATGTCTCGTCATCGAATCAAACCAATGGCATTTCATCATTGTGACTCGTCCATGAGAGTAATAATCCAATGTTATTATTTTCTCAACAACTCCATAATAACCCACATTTTCAAATCGCGGTCTACTATCTGATTCACTGGCATAAGAATCTGTTGTGGCAGTAACCATAACACCATCATGTTGTGTTCTCATGTTTTTTTATCGTTCAGTGACAATAAATTTGTACCCATTGATAAAATTGATTTACAGTCACGAACCACGGTTTTAGGACCAAAAGCCAAAGCTCGTATTTTCTTAGAGACAGAGTCAGAAGACAAACTCAATACTTGCAATATAAATGACTATTAAAGTTAATTAAATATTGATATAATTATTTTAAACATTAATTTTTTTATACCTTCAATATTAACCAAGCAGAAAACTCTTTGCTATGCAAAGTCTCTCTTCTTCTCAAAGATAAAGAACGATGCTTCCTATTTATCATTGTTTTATGTTCCCTGTAGATAAAAAATATTAATATTTTTATAGATATATATGTAAGATATACATAAAAAATTTAGTTACCTGATATAGTCATCAAACAAATCACAGTTGAACAAAACTGTGCGATGTGCCATCTCCCGCTCTTCATGGATTAATTTCTCCAATGTATATGATCCAGGAATTCCTCCTGTTTGAGGAATTGATGGAAAACTGGGTCCAATTTTCTCATACTGTTCTTCTTCATTTCTCATTGGTCTGTTCAATCTTGTAGTAAGATCAGACAAATACATCGAGCAGAAATCCATAAATTCTTGAGCCATGTAACCGTTCACGATAGAACCTTCAGGATGATTTCTATTTTGGACATAAGACTTTAATGTGAATATATTTCTTTAAGTTGGATACATCCAACGAAAAGAAACAGGTCCTTCGAGAAGTATTTTAGTGGGAATATGGATAGTCAGATGCAGCATGCATGTGAAAAATGATGGAGGAAATATTTTCTCCAACTCACACAAAATTAATGGGGCATCTGTCAACATTTTTTGCAAGAAAGACTTGGAAAACGTTTTAGCATAAAGATCTCTAAAAAAATGGCACAAACGAATAACAACCACCCTTAAATTATTGGAGAAAAGATGACAGATTGCTATTGGAAGAAACTAATGCAGCAGAACGTGATAATCATGAGTCTTTAAAGATTTTAGCATCAACTCTCTTCTGTTGACCCGTTTAGATATGTTGCTTGAATAGCCATTAGAAACTCTAATAGTCTCTAATACTTCCAAAAATTGTTTTTTTCCGTAGGTTTCATCAAATAAGAATCACATGGAAGTTACCATTTATTTTCACTGATACGTACAGGAAGCAATTCTGGTCTGATTCCCCAATCCACCAAGTCACGCCGAGATCGTAAATCATCTTTTGTCTTCCCCTTGACATTTAGAAGAACCGAAAGCAACATTTCGCATATAATCTTTTCAATATGCATTACGTCTAAGCAATGACGTAACAAATTGGTTGAAAAATAAGGAAAATCAAAATAGATACTCTTCTTCCTCCAATTGTAACAGGTTTCAGTGGAAACATTCTTTCTCTTTCCAGATTTCATTTGACCCTTCCCGAATGAAAAACTGAAATCTTTCAATTCATTACGCACATCAGTTCCAGACATACGCTGAGGTAGATGATCGGTCTTTATGGTATTATCAAATCTTCGACGATTTATTCTATATGGATGATCCTTTGGCAAGAATCGTCGATGTCCCATAAAAATGAAACTACAGTGATGTTTCAGTTTTCTAGATCGTGTATTCTTCATACAAACTGGACATGACAGTTTTCCCTTCGTGCTCCATCCAGACATCATTGCATAAGCCGGAAAATCAATGATCGTCCACATAAGCGCAGCACGCATCTGAAATATGTCTTTCGAACATGCATCGTATGTGCACACACCCACATCCCAAATAAGTTTCAACTCTTTTATTAAAGGTTTCATGTATACATCAATATCAATGTCGGGATCAGAAGAACCAAATATGAGTATACTCATGAAAGTGAAAGGTTTTTTTATACACATCCACGGGGAAAGATTATAAATGTGTATAAAAACTACCCATGTGCTGTGCAAAGTAAGCATCTGCCCAAAATAATTAAAATCGTCGCATGAAAGACCCAGCCTCACATTACGCACGTCAGCTGCAAAATCAGGATGTTGAGCATCAAATCTCTGCCATGAAAATCCATCTGTAGGATGAACCAACTCATCATTAGTCTTCTTTCTCTCAGTATCAAGCCATATCATTTTTATTGATATGTCATCAGACATAAAAAGATTCTGAAGTCTGGGGATCAATGGAAAGTGCCACATTACTTTTTGTGGAACGCGGGATTGTGTTCCATCAGATTTTGTCTTCCAGCGGGATGTTCCACATTTTATACAATCATTTCGTTCAGTGGTTTCCTCCCAGAATAAACTGCAATCTTTTGGGCAAGCATGAATTTTGTTTCTTGAAAATCCAAGTTCCTCAACTAACTATGATGCCATATAGTGGTTTGAGGGAATATCTGCATCATCTGGAAGTAAATCCTTCAAGAGGGTAAGAATGTAATCGATTGCTGTATTAGAAATTCCATACATAGTTTTCCCAGGAAACAATCGGATTAAAAATTCCAGCTTTTTCATTTTATCGCATTGTCGATATACTGGAGTCTTGGCATCAAAATTCAATTTTTTCACCCTGTCAATATCATCATTTTCAATATATGCATCAGCTGTCCTCATATCGATGTCTTCTTGAGTCGAAATCCTTTCTTTTTCATGATGACGAATAAACGGAAACTGATCATCTAACAAATTCTCCATTCCAGTCCTTTCATTTCGATCATCACCAATTTGAGATTTCATTTTCTCCCCATTGTGATACCACAAAATGTAGTTTGCTTGAAAACCATTTTTCGTTATGTGGTAGCTGACTTCTTCACGGCTCAACCAAGGTCTACCAACACAATTGGAACATGGGCAGTGTATGCGACCACTATTTGAAGCATTGTGAAATGAAAAATCTATAAAGCTCTCCAAATTGTTTTGAAAATCGCTTGAGATCTGATCGGTTTCATACATCCAAATTCTGTCCATTCTGTAAAAAGAATTTATATATTTCATTTTGTCATAAACAATTCAATAGGATTGAACTTTAATAGAAAATATATTTCGAAATCCATTTTAAATAAAAAAATACCTTTGATCATTTCTAACAAATATTTGGAGTATTCTCAAGGCACGCCCATTTGGAAAAGTCACATTAAATGCCCAATTTCCACGCCAAACCATTGAAAACAATTAACATCAGACAATCATCGACCACAAATAACTTAACTAAAAATTAAAAAATAGAAAACAAATGTGATATAGAATTTAATGTTAAGTTAGAGGAAATGAAGTTAAATAGAGACAACAACATCATAAATGGTTCCAACATCATAACTTTTGATTAAAACCACCTATAATAAGAATGAGAATTCCTCATACACCTAATCCCTAATAAAACAAACCAAAACTCCAATTAAAACATTGAATTTAGGGTGTCCACCCCACTTGGACAGCCCTACCCCCACCCCACTTGGACAACCCAGGACCCCCACCCCACGTGGATAGCCCTACCCACACCCCACTTGGAAAACCTAGCCCCCCCACCATACCTGGACACCCCTACCCCCCACAAACCACTTGGATAACGCAACCCCCCCCCCCCCCCCCGCACCCCACCTGGACAGCCCTACCGTCAGCCCACTTGGACAACCCATCCCCCCACCATACCTAGATATCCCCTCCCCCACCCCCACCCCAACTGCACACCCTCCCCACTGCACTTGGACAACCCTGCCTGGACATCCTCCCCCACCCAACCTCCACACCCTCCCCCACCCCAAACAGCCCTACCCCTACCCCATTTGGACAACCCAGCCCCTCCCCCCACCCTACCTACACAGCCCCCTCCCCCACCCTACCTAGACAACCCCTCCCCCACCCCAAGCAGCCCTACCCCCACCCCACTTGGACAACCCAACCCCCTCCCCCACCCTACCTAGACAGCCCCCTCCCTACCTAGACAGCCCCCTCCCCCACCCTACCTAGATAGCCCCTCCCCTACCCCAAACAGTCCTACCCCCACCCAATTTGGACCACCCAGCCCCCTCCCCCACCCTACCTAGACAGCCCCCTCCCCCACCCTACCTAGACAGCCCCTCCCCCACCCCCAAACAGCCCTACCCCCACCCCATTTGGACAACCCAGTCCCCTCCCCACCCTACCTAGACAGCCCCTCCCCCACCCCACATAGAGATCCCTCGACATCCTCCCCACTTGGACATCTCTACCCCCACCCCACTTGGACAGCTCTACCCCCACCCACTTGGACAACCCAGCCCCCCCCCCCCCCCACTTGGAAAACCCAACCCCCCCCCCCCCCACCCCACATGGACAACCCTAACTATATTTATGGACAACGAATGAAATCAAGTCAATGGAACTTAAATTTAAAATAAATCAAGGATAAAATAACTCAGGATCATATTGACCTCAACAATATCAACCATAATTATTCAATACAGATAAATCACAACAAAACCACAACCTAAAATGATATATTGATTGTGTTCATAAGGGAATCATAATACACAATACATTGTAGAAAAATGGAATGAAAAAATCTAAAATAAATGAAGTCACACCTCTCGATTTAGAATGGAAGAACAAAAATTACTTGAATCAAAGATAGATGTCCCGTTGGAAATTAGAGTTAGCACCCTCTAGAGAAGGTTGTGAAGTAGGGTCCCAACTATAACCAAAAATTATATATGCCTTATTTTCGTAATGGGATCATAATACACACTAAATTGCACTAAAATATATTGACAAAATCTAAAATAAATTAACACACACGAACTGATTTAAACGGGACGAACAAATATAAAATCAATGAACTCACACATACCAATTTAAACAGGAAGAAAAAATCATTGAAAACCAGACCAGTTGTGTTGGGAATTAGCGTTTGTGTCGAGATTTAGAGGCAAACCTTGCAGATGATTGAGGTTTTGGGAAAAAATTCCGAGAGGGTGCGTCCAGGTCTCGGTTAGGGAAAAATTGTCGAGATGTCTGGAGTTGCAGATCGATGGTATTTGTCGATTTTCTTTCCCAACGATTTTAAAAAACCGTTGGGAAAGTTATGTTATCCCAACGGTTTCAAAAAACTGTTGGGAATAACCTCTTAATGCTATCTATACCAACGGTTATGATAAAACCGTTGGTATAGGGGTATTCATCTTTCCCAACGATTCCACTAAATCGTTGGGAAAACTCTTTTTTACCCATTTTTCCCAACGGTTTTATCAAACCATTGGGAAAACACAATTTTTACATATCTTTACCAACGGTTTCCAAAAAAAGTTGGTAAAGCTTACCTATACCAACAGTTCAAAGAACCGTTGGAATACTAGCGTTGGAAAAAACATGATTTCCAGTAGTGAAATAAGATTATGATTTCAATAGAAATCAAAGCTTAGTTTCAGAAGAAACTAGGGCCTGATTCCAAAAGAAATCGCTGTTTCATTTCAGGAGAAATCAGAGTCTCGCGTCATAAGAAATGAGAGTTTTATTTTTAGATAAATTGATGTATGATTTTTGGATAAATCAGAGTTTGATTTTTTATTAAATTGGAGTCTGATTTCAAAATATATTGCAGTCATATATTTGGAGAAACTAGAGTCAGATTTTAGAAAAATTCAGAGTCTGACTTTAGGAGAAATCAGAGTATGATTTTAGAAGAAATCAGATTCTGAATGCAGAATAAATTTGTGTCAAATTTTAGGAGAAATCAGATTCACAATTATCAGAATAATTGATTTTAAGGAACTATAATATTTTAGGTAATATAAGGATCTTTTTTTACTTATGAGATAAATGGTTAGTCTTGGTTTAAGAAAATAATAGATAAGTCAATGAAAACCATAGGTAATGTCAAAAACGTTTTTAGAGAATGTTTATTTTCCTTAAGAAAATAATTCATATAGAAATATAAATTTTCATTAAGAAAATGTGTTTTAGATTTTGAAAGAATAAAGGAATGGAAAATTCATAAGGAAAATTATTTACACAGTAATGTTATCTATACATATTAGTACTCCTAAGAGAAATAATAAACAAAGAGCAATGCGATTCACTTAATAATTCTATCTTTAACGGTGAATCACCGTGAAAATATTTCCTCTTTAGAAATCTGATAAAACATTTATGGCATCAATTAATGCAAAGTAATCATTCCAATTTTATTACTTCAATGATTTCTTATAATCCATAACCACCATTCTAATACTACTTTATTATGTCTGAAAAAGACTATTTCACCACATCCTATTTAATACGAGAAGAAGTTTCTATATAAAAAATATTATCAAGATAATATGTACTAATTATTCTCAAAATGATAATATTACAAACATAGAATAGTTAATTTTGTTTTATAATTTAATGAGAAGGTATCAATTATATTTTTTCATATCCCGGATTATTGGAAATTCTACAATCAGAATCATTAAGCAGTTCAAGCCATATTCATTGTATCTTGTTCATTTATTTTAGAGTTAATGTATACCTTAAAAAATTATTATCAATATATTTAAAATTTATTTATATATAGATTATTTAAAAATATTTTTTAAAGAATAAAATACACCATCATGCTCTTGGTCATGTGGTGGATAATGTATCTCATAACAATTCAACTGAAAAGATTCATACATGATAACCTTATCTGTATACATGAAGACACCACCAATTCCCTCTATTAAAGAATCCCTTTAAATAAATAATTCACCATAGTATGTAAGAATGGCATACAATAGAGCATTATTCAGTTTTATTTTCAATTCCTTGAAAAATTTATCAATTTTCTTTTCAACATGAATTTTTCTCCTTTTTGAGATAACATACATAACAATCCACATAACCAAGATAAATTCTCCCAAAACCACCAACATGACCTACTATTATGAGAAATTATTAAATATATATATCGTTTTTGTCTATGTAGATTATTTCATTACATTTTATAGTAGAATCAACCAATATACTATCTATAGAAATAACCAAAAATTCATATATAATGAATTTATAATAGCTATTAACATAATTTAATTCCAATAAAACAATCCATAGGGTTCACTAATATTTCTAATAAAATATATAATTCTCTATAATTCCATCAATGAAGTCCACCAAAATATCATTCAAATTCTCATTGAAAAACATATTAATAAAACCTATAAATACAGTAGGTGTATTAGTTAGCCCATATGGTATAACCAAAAACATATAATTTTCATACCATGTTTGAAGTTACAATCATGGAAGATTTTCCCCCTTTACCTTTATCTAGTGTTTTCTAGACCTATGACCAGTCTTTAATAATTATTTTTTTATCTAGTGATTGACAATTAGTGAATATATATGAGGAAAGGGATATAAGTTAACAATAATGAAGTTATTAAGTGATCTTTAGTTATTTAACAGCCTTATGGAACTACCTTTATTTGTTTGAAGAAAAAATAGTGCACTATAACAGAAGTGTTAGTTGAGATTTACCATTATAAAAAAATTCATGCAAGAAAATTATAATTTATAACAAGTTAACTAATGATATTTGATATAGAGGTTCTAAAACAGGTTTAGTATTGTGAAAATTATCAATATCAATAAAATATTCTCAATAATAAAGGAATGAAGAAAAATAATTAAGAGATACGTCCAAATATTCATATACTCTTGGAACATCACTAATTAAAAAAAGCTCAATTAATTTTAAAAAATTCATGATACAATTAAATTCTATCATATATTTTTTTGTATGTTTCTTGATATGTCTAAAAATTAATTAATTATTATAAAAAATACATAATAATACTAGAAAATATAATCTTTATCACTAGAATATATCTTATTATTGTTAACTTATATATAGTCAATACTGATTATAACATTTTACTCTAAAATGGGAATGTCATCAGGTTTTGAATGAAAATTCAATCCTTGGATGATAATAAGAATATTTCAACAAATTATTGTATTTTTTATTCTACCCTAGGATTTGTAACATGATTTATAACCTCATTTACGAAGATGGTATTCCAAATAATCTTGTAAATACCTATGATAAAAAAAATGTTGGACCCAAATCTAACACGGAATTGGAATAAGAAAACAATGTATACTTCAGAACATCGTTTGAGGGTCCTATGTATTCTATAGTGGTAGAAAAATAAATTATTGAAACATAATTTTTCATTCCTATGGATTCCCACCATACTTAAAATAATTTAGATTTTAATTTACTTAATTCCCAAACTCATTATAATTAAAACTTTTCACTACTTTATTTTCAATAGAGATTTAAGCATTGATTTTTCTAATTTAATTAATTCACAAAAAATGCATCTGAGATTTTAAAATAATAATAAAATTATTGTTCTAAAAAGAATATATATATGATGAATATTTTTAATCATATCAAAAGAGTGTTGGTGAATTATCATTCCATTATTTTTCTTTTATTAATGAATCCACATTTTCATCTACCTAGATCTCCTCTTATTATTATTGTTACACAATTATATAAATTCTATCTATACCTTCTTAGTACATCACTCTTTGTGTTAATTAATTATAAATTCATGAGTAAATTAATCTATTTATAATCATGGTTTCAATAATGGGAAGGATTGATAAATTTTACATTTGGGGCCCAAAAGGAAAAGTTTCTCATACTTTAAAAACATTGTAAAATGTTCTTCAAAAGGGGAAACATAGTATTCATTTTTCAGAAAATACATAAATTAGATTCACATTATTTGTCAAATGAAATTAAAAAAATTATTTTCATGGAAGATATCATTTAATATTACCCATTACATTGAAGAAATTTCATATTTTACTCAATGTTCTTAATTAATTAGCACTATCCATATTCTTCATCATAAAAATGATAAAAATGAATGATTACCTTCTAATGTTCTCCATGTCCAAAATCATCAAATAACACCTCTAAATAATTATTAAATTAGTCAACCTTGAAATTATAAAAGGATCCAAAGAATGATGGAGGGTATTATTTGATTAAATGATCTATATAAAAATCATTCTCCATGGAGAGTTATATCATTTGGTTTCATGGCTTCCACCATTAATATCGAACATCAACTGAGATTACAATTCTATAAAAATCACTTCCCCAATATTTCTAGGTTACCATTTCAAAGTGATATTATCCTTAGGATGTCATTATACCTTAAAAACAATCATAACTCAGATGATAACTATTCAGAACATAGATTAATTTGATGATGAAATAGGTGAACCCATATATTATATACATAAAATTTAATTATATTATACATAAAGTTAAACATATTACAATCCCAAATGATCGATAGGATAGGATTCATTGGCTAATTGGATGCCTATCATAAGTATTTTAAATATAGATCCAATTAAATTATTTAATACACCATAATATTCCATTTACTTTCAACGATCATATAAAATTTCATAGGATAACTAGGGGATGTATATAAGAATGGGGTTGGAAATAAATCATTCTAAGGGAATAATGAAAGCCTAGAATAAAGTAACGTTGTATATGTTAGTCATGGAGATTTATATGGGGGCATGAGAATGTGATAATAATAATCATGAATACTGATGAATTACATTATATGATAATATAATAGAATAATGGAAATGTGGAAACAACATGAAACAATACATCATAGGCATAATTATGGTCAATCATAGAGACATATTAACAAAGTGAAATTATGAAAATATCCCATATACCATAAATGGAATTTAATGTGATAAATATATTATCAAATATATTATAGGGATAAATAATTTTAAACCCACCCATCTTATCAATAGTATTTAAATGAATTTTTCTACTATAATGATCAAGCAATACAAAAACATCATTAAAAAAATCTAATAACATGATCAAGTAAGGTGTGAGAAATATATGATATTTAGCAATATATTTATCATAGGTATATCTAGGAAAACAAAATTGGGTGGGAATGGTGATGATAATTCAAAACATACATACATAGAATAAAAAATAATGGGATAATTTTGGTAGCATAAAGAGGGTACATAAAGATTCCATGGATTGATAAATGATAGTAACATTGGGATTCTAGTTAAATGTGTATTATAATTATGGAAAATTAAAATATGTAGTCTCATTTAAATATTATAAAATTGAAATCAAAAGTCACTAAACAAAGAATTTAATGATTAAAATGTAAGAGGGGAGAATCCTTTAACTAAATGAGTGATTCTAAATTCTTGGGAAGAGTTTATTAAGATCATGGGAGCACCGTGGAGGTATTTAGTGTGGGATATAGAGAATATCATCATGATTATTGGGTTTTTGGGATGAGTAATGGTAGGTTTGGTGTGTATTGAAATCACAATTGAGGGGATTTTTTAATTAAAAACTATTTTTTTGGAATCTAAGTGACATAATATTAATAATAATAGTCTTTCCAATTGATTTTTTCCATAGTTTCTTCCAAAGAGAATAATTTTTTATATATGTTTTGGTAATAATCATATTCGAGAAAATAATAGAATACTTGATGTGAAGGTGGGTCATTATCTAACTTATTTGTTTTAAAAAAAATATTATATATGTTTTGAATAATTTATAAATGGTTTAAAAAAAGAAAACGAATTATTCTAATTAGGAAATTAAAATTTTATAATTCAATTTCTTTTATTTAATTTATCAAATCCCTTTTTTCATCTGCTATGAGGTCATATTACAAAACATATATTTTTACCATATATAATAATACCCAAAAATTCTTCTTTCACTAAATATTATGAAATATTAACCACTAATTAATTAAAATGTGTTAATTTGAATTTATTTACGGGAATAAAACTCCATATATATGATTTTTTTACTTTTAAATAAAAATAATTATTTATGAGATAATATTCATTTTTAGGAGAATTACAATATCCCGAGCCTTATAAAAATCTCAGTGGACCTCTTCAAAATAACATATAATTTATCTTTAAATAAATATAAATTTAAAGTAATATTTCTTGGATATAAGATATATTTATAAAATATTTAGTTTATTAATATCATTTTTTAAAATGAAATAATATTTCCGCAACATATAATTCTTGTTTCTAGGAATAAGAATCTATTTCTTATTGAAATAATTTTACAATTATTTGGATAAATTAATAATTATGTGTTATAAATAAAATAAATACTTCATTTAAAGGAAAATAAAGTAACTATGATGAATCATCTCTTTACAGAAAAACCCATTACAACACCTGCATATTCCCTAATAGTAAGGTGCATATTGGTTATAAATTTTTGGTGCAGTTTGGAAAATATGGTTGGGTAGTGATATGGTTAAAATTTAACATCTCTTGAAATTTATTTCTCTGAAAATTTCACTTATTTAATCTAATATTTTTCTTTTTATAAATAAAAAGGGTAGTGATTCTATCTCCCTCAAAGGCTACGTAAAATTGAATTCATAGGGTATGATCATACTTGTAAAGGAAATCAAACATTCCATTTATGTAAATTAGAAATCATTATGTCCCATAACATATTCTAATCATAATTATATCTTTATAATAACTATATTTTTTTAATGTTATGGTGATTAATGTTCTTTTTGGTCTAAGATTAAATATTTTGAAACAATCTAAAATAAACAGTGTATAGTGCATGATTTTTCCATAAATACATTACAAAATAATACATTTTTCATTAAAAATGAAATTTCATTTATAAATTTAGGGTTCATTAAATTATTACTCCATTATAATTGCTTCAAATTAAATTTCATTTTGAACACTAATAAAGTTGAGGGTACTTTTATTCTATCACATATTCTAGATAACATGTTACCTTCCTAAACATTTGGTTATTAATTAATAAATTTACATGGAGAGTCGACTTGTTTCATTCTAAATTATCCATATAATTTATGATATTAACTTTTTACTACCTATACATAAAATCATTATCTAAATGTTCAACCTCTAAATTTTTTACTTTTGAGAGTTATACTATATAAATATATCAGTGGGATACACGGAACACATAATGTATATAAGGCCCCAGCCTTAAAAACTAATTAATCTTCCGTTAAGTCAATAATTCAAAATTAAGGATATCTTTAGGTTTAGTGTTTTAGAGAATTAGGCCATAAGTATTACATTACATCTAAAATATTACAAATTAGAAAATTATACTCTATCCAAATTTTTTCACTATAATAAAACTCCTTAAATAATACAATAATTATTTTCATGATATAAATCTTATTGAATTATTCCTTTCTCTAACCCTTCCTTATACCATGTGAAAAACATTTCAAAAACATGGGATGACCATAAATATATCAGTAAGGGTTATAAAATATGTATAAAAAACAATAGTCCATCAATACATACAAATTAATAAAATCATACTTTTCAATCATAAAACATACGATAATTAACATAACTCAAGAAATCATAATATTTTTGAATAATACAAAGAAATCATAAATCATATAGGTAACTTCTAGAATCCATATCATACTTACTTTGTAGTTTTCCTAGCTATATATTGAGTTACGTTTGGATTACATGTCATAGTATAATCTCTAATTCTATTAGGATAACCATTAATGATTACCTCAATCACATTACCCAATGCATTGGAGACCTATCTCGGGCTCACTGTCCCTAGGATTGTCACAGAACCACCCATTTATGTAAACAACTTCCATGAAACAAAACATAATCATAATACATAAAACAATTATAAGGAAAGATTAAATTTCCAAATTACAATAACAATATAATATTTAAAGAAATTTAAATACTCATTTATTTATCAAAACAATTTTTAATATCAAAATATGTAAAAAGAATATATGGTATTTATTTTTCTTTTAAACACAATAAGTCTTGTTAAGGAATCCAAATATCAAATAATGCTCTCATCGGTGGAAAGGTCGTTATCATTGCATAAATTAAAACATTATATTTTTGTTGGTCAAATGGTGATATGGTGATGGTGAAGTGATGGTGAAATGGTGATGCGGTGATCTCCCTAGATGGTGAGGTCTATGTTGGTGAATCTATTGAAATGTTGGAAATAGTGGATCTCTGTAGTTGTGAGATTTCAAGTGTTTGATGCTGTTGTTTTGACTTGATATGTAATTGGGTATCGGCAACCCTTAAACCAGCCATTTGAAAAGGAAAAAAAATGATTTGTAGTCAGGTTATTTGTTTTTTAGTAAAATGATTCATAAAAAAAATATTCCTTTTGAAAACCATTGAATTAAATTAAATGAAAAGGGTATAATTATAAACCAAATAAAAGAACATTGTGTGTAAACCAAAATATACCTCAATGAAAAGAGATTGAGACGAAGTGTCATACCTTGAATCCAACACATCACGTATATTGATTTTCCTTAATGAATAATAATAATAAGTTAATTTTTACTTGATTTAGAACCAATTTCAAGTTTATTATTTCTTATATGACACTTATTTCCAAATTATAATCATTACATAATTATTTAAGTTTATATCGGTCGTTTTCCTGATATTTGGAACTTTAGTAAAAAATGAACCTATTAATATTACATTTTTGCCATGTAGTCAAAAGTCCATTATCTCTAGAATGATATTCAAGATTTCAATA
This sequence comes from Viscum album, assembly GCA_963277665.1. NCBI lineage: Eukaryota > Viridiplantae > Streptophyta > Magnoliopsida > Santalales > Viscaceae > Viscum > Viscum album. Next base: position 327,364,894 of record OY728127.1, read on the forward strand.
TCATATATATCAAGTATATACATGTATTTTTAATTTTACATAATAGTGGGAGATAATAAATGAAATGCACTGTTTATGGAAACGGTCAGCCGTACGTACACAAGAACTCTACTTTCATTTATATTTCATAATTAAAGGAATGAAAACTAAATGATACACATGTATAATATAATTATTTTATAATAATATATTATATATACTTTAAATATTTTCATTAACTCCATAATTTTTACGTTCCATGTATGGCATGAATGTGTCATATCACTTTGAGGGGGCAGTGGTCCACACTTCCTCAAATGAAATTAGTGAATTTACCCATTATGGAAAGTGTAAAGGTATCATTTAAATAAAATAAATTGAATAATTCTTAAAAAATAAATATAATATACATCAAATATAAATATAGTTCAATAATAATGGCCACCATTAGAGGTGGTAGGGAAAAAGCGAACAATCATTGTTTCGTGTGGCAGTAGTTCGCCGTACACAGAAAAAATATGTTTTTATCGATTAGATGGAGTTTTATGGAAGTGTAGTTATAATATATATCATAAAAACATGATATTATATTAAATATACTTTTTTATATAAAATAATGTAACAAATAGTGGTTAGGGGTTGGAGAAGGAAAAAAATGATAGAATCTTGAGAGAAGACATTACCTCAAATCGGGTAAATCGTTTTGAATTAAGCAAAAAGGCTTTCTTTAATTTTATTCAACCTTAGATAAAGCTTGATGGAGTAATATAGGGATATTTGGAGATTATTTTGGAATATTTTATAAAATACAAGGGGATTGATAGATGTGATTAAATGTGTAGAGGTGATGCCCTTTTATAAAAGGGAGGAGGGGCACTTTAGGAAGGCATTGAAATATTATATTATTAAAAATGATTTTTGATTTCAAATGTTCAAAAAGTAATTTATTTAAAATATAATATTCTTTTTGGTCGAAAAACTCTCAAAAAATAGGTTTTAGGCAAGTCAATGTCACAAATGTAACTTTATATTATAGCATTATCCCTTAGTTAACTAATTTAACTCTTACCATGTCTTCTTTTATATTCAAGATATATGGTTAATATATTTACTATAAAATTCCAATTTAACTTCAAGGGGTTTATTAATTAATATTTAAACAATATATAAGTCTTTTGGACAGATTATAGATTTTTAGAACTATTATATTATTTAATAAAATAGTATTTTGTTTAAAAAAACATTTAGGTCAATTTTTATAATATTCTTATTATTAGTTTTTTAAAATACATAAAAAATTTATTCTTTGGAGAAAAACATTATTTAACATATAACTAGTGATAATCATCCCAAAAATTCTTTGTTGACATAATATTTTTAAAAATAAATTTATTTTAATATTTATAATTTAATTTATTTAAATCATTCATTAATGAGGTAATCACTACATCAACATTGTGTCCTAAATATATTTATTTATATATTGTATGAAAATTACAAATAAAATACCATGATTTTGGAAATATTTTCATCTTTCTAATTACTATTTATAGTCTAATATATCTCTTATATAACACTATAAAAGATACATGTTTAGGTAATATTTTCATTAACTTTTAATTAAAAGTAATTAAATGTCATTTTCACGCACAAGTGGATCCATGGGGTCCTAAAATCCACAAAAGGATGACCATGGTCAAAATATTCTCATATAATATGTTTAGGACATGATTTAGGGTATTTTAATATTATTATAATATTATTTATTACCCTTATTTACCAAAAGAATGTTTTTAAGAAGTAAAAACTACCATAAGATTGATATGTGTTTATGTCCAATTAAAAATTTAAATCACATAAAATGAAAAAAATTGGATAAAATGATAAAAAATAATCTAATTACACATTAAAAACAATAAAAACATTAATCTAAGCATATAAATAAATTATATGAAAAGACAGTTTTTACTTAAAATGCAGTATTTTTCACTATTCATTAAAAATGATCTTTATCATAAAATACCAGAAATTTACCCAAAGAAATATTGATGTCATTATTTAAATGGAAAAGCTTATTTTTTAAAATGTAACATATAATATTTACAAAATATAGATTTCAAAAATGGACTCCATCAAAATGTGGAAAAACTACATTTTAAAAATATTAGAGTATTTATGCTTAAATTGGATTCATTCTCATTTTAAGACACTAAATTTTATTCTGTTAATGTAAAAACCATACAAAAATATGTTTAATCATAATATGGATATTTAAAATCATTCCCACTAATACAACGGCTTGGTATAAAATACCATTTAAAATAGTAATATTATTATATTATTTTTCAGTATAAATCCATGTTATGTGAAACATAAGATTTCAAAGAAATCAGTTTTTGCATGTTGAGTAAAATATCAAAAAAATCATCCAATTTATTGTAATAATAATATATTATTCATAAAAATTAATAAAAATTAAAATTTATTATTCTATAAACACCTGGGTTGTTACATCATTCCCCCCTTATAGGAATTGTGTCCCTGTAATTCTATTCACTTATCAAATAAGTGGCGGTATATATCCCTCATAAAATTATCATATTACCATGTTTCCTATTAAACCCTAAGGGGTTTTTTACAAAAGCTTTAGCTAATTGATTACCTTATTTCACAACACTTTCTCTCTATGGTCAAAACCCTGGACTGATTGTTCATCATATAAAATATATTATTCCAACTGAACTACCTCTTGACTCAAAATATGAGATAGATCTGGTATATACATTCACAACAATGAAGCATGAATAAAATTGTGTACTTCGAGTAAAATTGGAGGTGAAGACACCCTTCAGGAAACATATCCAACTATATCAGGGATTTTATAGGGTCTAATGAGCCTCAGACTCATATTTCTATTTTTTTAAAAAGGCATCACACTTTTCTATATAGAGACATTAATAAATAAATAATCACCTACTGCAAAAGAAATATTCTTTCTTTAGTCATTCGTATATATTTTCTACCTAATCTGAGCTATTCTTATGTGCATCTAAATCAACTGAACTTTTTCTATCATCTCTTCTACCAATTGTTGTCCCATCAACTTCCTTTCACCTACTTCATCTCAAAAATATGAATATTGACACCACTTTCCATATAATGCTTCTAATGGTGCCATATATATACTAGAAAAAATAGTTATTATAAGAAAATTCACCCAATGAAGGATATTGGTTCAAACTACCCTGTTAATCCACTGAACAAGCAGGTATCATATCTTACAATGTCTGAATTGTTCGTAGAGACTATCCATCTAAATGGGGATAAAAAGTTGTACTGAAATTTAATTCAGTTCGCAATGAATTATGAAGGCCATTCGAAACATTTGTAGTGTACCTAAGATCACAATCACATCGAATCGATATGTGAAATCCATATAACATGATCATCACTTTAATATACAATAGAGAATGTTAATCCATAGAGAGAGTATCTCGAATAGGACGAAAATTAAAATATTTAGCCAATCAATCAACAATAACATAAATTACATTGTTACCTCGAGAACTCATTGGTAATCCCACTATGAAATCCACGGTCACCATTTCCCATTTCCACTCAGGCACTTGAAAAGGATGAAGAATACCTTTCCGTATCTTCAATTATCATTTAACCTGTTGACACATTAAACACTTTATAGAAAAGTCAGAAATATATCTTTTCATTCCTTCCCATTATTAATACACTTGATGATCTATATACATTTTATTACTATCAGGATGAATAGAAAATAGTGAACTATGAGCTTTAGATAACAACTCTATCTTCAACTATGAATCAACAGTCACATATAACCTCTTTCAAGACCTCAAAAATACTATTTATCATTGTTAAATTCTAGTATCTTACCCATCTAAACCAATTCTACATTTTTCTACAACTCACTATCTTACTTATGAAAATTATTTATTCTGTTTTCTTGTGGAAATTTCACTTCCACAAAAAAACAGAGGAATTCCCTACACCAACAACATCCAATCCAAATTTCATCAAATAAAAAACCAAAGGATCTCGTTCCAAACATAGCATGGTTAATGTATAATTACTCTTTCGACTCAAAGAATCCCCCAAATTATTTTCCTTTCTCATATGGTAATGGATCATGCAATCATAATCCTTGATTGACTATAGCCATCTCTTATGTCTCAATTTTAATTATTTTTAAGTGAATATATAGTTCATGCTTTTATGATCAGTATATATTTCACACTTTAATCCAAAAAAATGATGCCTCAAAGGTTTTAATGAAAAAAAAACATCATCAAATTCCAAATCTTGTGTAGGGTAATTTAACTAATGCGATTAAAATTGACATGAAGCATACGAAATTTCTTGATTATTCTGCATTAGGACACAACCATTTCCATTAAATGAAGTATCACTATAGATAACAAACACACCATTTCTAGAAGGGAATTCCAATACTAGAGCATTCACCAATATTCTTTTCAATTCCTGAAAACAATCATCACATTCTTTTGTCCTAGGAAATTAAACACCTTTTCGAGTTAACTTAGGCAATGGGCTAGATAACCCATAAATTTTTTGAACAAAACTCTCTTAATAACCTAATAAACCAAGAAGACTAAGAATATCAGGTATATTAGTGGGTATTTTCAATTCTTTAACAACATTTGTTTTAGTAGGATCAATAGTTATGCCATTTGTAGAAACAATGTGACCAAGTAATTATGTTTTTTTGTAACAAAAACTCACATTGTCTGAATTTCCCATATAGTTTTTTTATTTAAGTTTTGAAATACTATACTTAGATGAATTTCTTGCTCCAATTTACATTTGTAAAATACAAATATATCATCAATAAAGAAAACCTCAAACATATCCATGAACTCATGAAAATTATATAAATAATATCTATGAATACAACAAGCTCATTTATTAACCCAATAAGAATAACTAAAATTCATAAAGACCATATCCAGTAAAAATGTGGTCTTTGGAATGTTTAATTCCTTTACATCCAACTGATGGTACTCTAACCTCATGACAATCTTTTAAAAATACTGAGCTCCCTGGAGCCGATCAAACAAATTATCGATATGTGGCAACCGATACTTGTTCTTAACAGTGATATTATTCAAGGATCTATAATCATCATAAGTTCTTATTGAACCATAATTATTTATAACTAATAAGGTAGTATCACCCTATGGTTATGTCCTAGGTCAAATGAAACCATGATTTGATAACTGATTCAATTTATTCATTAACTCTAAAAGTTCAATTTGAGGAATTCGATAAGGGGTTTTTGAAATTGGCATAACATCAGGAACTTAGTCAACTGTAAATTAAACATTCGGGTCAGGTATTATACCAGGAATATCATTAGGAAATACATAAAGATACTCATTTACCACTACCACATCCTTAATATGAATAGTTGTTTTGATTTCAATAATATGTGAAAGGTAACATTAATTTCCTTCTTTTACTAGTTTTTCATCTTCTTGATATGTTATCAAAAGTAAGGGTTCATTTTTATACACAAAATGAAATTCATTCTAAAAAAACCTCTTTAGCTCTGTAGTCAATCATAGCATGATAAATAGAAATCCAATCTGTAGCAAAAAATTACATCAAACTCTACTAGAGTAAAAACAATAAGGCTTGCAGGTATTATATTTCTACACACAATGACATGGACGTTCTTATAATTTCATTTCACTCAACATTCCCCCCCAGTGTTTTACCACAATTTCATGTTTCATATCTTGAGATAAAATTTCCAATTTATTAGAAAAATTCTCCGAAATGAAAGAATGTGTGGAACCTGAATCAAAAAACACATTGGCATAATTTGAATAAACAAACAGTGTACCTGATACTACTTCATTTAGTGGACTAACATCTTCTGAAGTAGTTTCAAAGGATTTAACAACCAATTTCTGCTTTTATTATGGATTATTTACATTATTTGACCTCTTTGTTGGACACTCACTCCCATAATGACCAAATTCATTGTAATTAAAACATTTTACTTACTATAAATAAGATTTTTTTATTACCATTATTGTGATCTTTTACTATACAATTACGAGTCATATACCCCATTTTACCAAATTGGTAGCCCTTACCAGAATTCCCAAGGCATTCCCTAGAGTGATACTTACCACAATTTTCTCAAACAGTAAACATATGTTTCATACCATCAGACATTTTTGAAGAGTTATTAGCTTTCATACGCCACCTTGACCCCTTATTCTACTATTTTTCAATAAACACATGATCACCGAAAAACAACATTTCCACCTTGTCCTCACATTGAATAGGTTTTTCTTAACATTTATACTAATGTGAAGCTAAATAAATTTGATACATTGGATTTAATCCTAAGTAAAAATATTTATTTTACAATTATGATCTAATATGAAATTTGGAGCATGTCTTTCCAGTCAAGTGAATCTTTCTTCATAAGCATCCACTAAGTTATCCTACCACCTCAATTAAAATAATAGTTTTCCATCCTAAGTCAAACCGCCTTTGGAAAATAATTTTGAAGAAACATACCTTGGAATTCATCCCAATCAAGAGCATTAATCTCCTATATTACCCTGATATTTTTAACCAAAGACTACCATAGATCAGCTTAACCTTCAAAATGGTCAACATAAATACTATAATTTTGAGGTTTTGAACACCCCATGACATAAAAAATAATTTCCAGTTCTTTAATCCACTCTTCTGATTGTAAAGGATAAGATGATCCTTTGAATTATGGGGGATGTTGCCTCACGAAATGATCCATTACTAACATGTTTCTCTGTGGTTGATATTTCTAATCACATGCATGGATACCCCCACAATTAATAGCCTAAGTCAACCGTGCCATCACTATAAAAAACTGTTCTGTTCTGATTCTAACCATCTCATGTTGCTGATTTGGATGTTTTTTTTCCTCTGGATTTCGTCCCATCATTGCAACCCTCTTCCTCTATTAAAAACCATTTTGAATACAGAAATATCTTCGGTGAAGCAACATGGTGATCTTAAAAAGTTATATCATTTCCATCTTACGAAAAATTAATTTTTGGATATTCATATAACAATATCCTAACTACTATATCTATCCAAAACTGACATCTATTACCTACTATAAGGCTTTATCCTTACCAAATTACTTAATCTTGATTTGATTCAATAATTCTACATTGAGGATATTTTCAGGTTTAGACATTTAGGGAATTAGGCCCCAACTATTATATTATATCTCAAATATTACAGAGTAGATAATTATACTGTATCTAATTTTTTTCACAACAATAAAACTCATTAAATAATACCAGAAATATTTTCTTGATATAAATCATCTTGACTTATTTCATTCTCTTATCCTTCCTTATACCTTATGAAAAACATTTCAAAAACCCGGTATGTGTATAAAAACCTCAGTAAGGGTTCTAAAATATACAAAGAAAACATTAGTGTATCAATAAATACAAATCAATAAAATAATTATTTTCAATCAAAAAACATAATCTCTTTAGAATACCCCATGAAATCAAAAGATTTACGAATAACACATAGAAATCATAAATCATAAATGTATATTTTGGTATCCATATCATAATTGCATTATAGCTTTCACATAAATATAGGGAGTTATGTTTCGAACACCCATCATAGTATATTCCAAAAATCTCATAGGAGAAACATTAAAGTTATCTATGTCTTATTACCCAATTATTTAGAGAGCTCTCTCTGGCTTACCAACCCTAGGTTTATCACAGAACAACTTTTATTCTTAAACAATTCCCACAAACAATAACATAATCATTAAACATTAAATAAGAATAAAGGAAGATAAATTTTCTTTATTACAATAAAAATATAACCTTTCAATATATTGACATAATCAATGCTATCTCAAAACCGTTTTAATACCAAAATGCGTTAAAAGATTATATGGTATTTATTTTCCATTAAAAAACTTTACAGATTGTTAATAAAGCAAAATATGAAATAATTCCCGCTGTGGTAGAAAGGTCGTTGTCGTCTCGTATGTTAAAACATTCCATTTTTCATTCAGTAAAATACATGGTAAAAGAAAATATTTATTTTGAAAACTATTGAATGAAAATAAATGAAAATGGTGAAATTATACACTGTATAAAAGAAGGTCGTGTATAAACCAAAATATGCATCAATGAAATGGGATTGAGACGAAGTCCCTTACCTTTAATCCAACTAATTATGTGTGTTACTTATTCTTCTTGAATAATAAACTCAAGTTAATTTCTATATGATTTAGATCCTTTTTCTTTTTTATTATTCCTTTTATATCACTTATTAACATGTTATAAATTTTACATAATTATTTTAGTTAATATCGGTCGTTTTGTCAATATTTGGTATTTGAGTAAAAAAATGAACTAATTCTAATTACAAATTGTCCATGTAGACAAAAGTAAATTATCTCTATAATTATATTCATCATTTCAATATCATATATATATATATTATTTATATTTATTTATAATAGTATAAAACATTTAGAGATAAGAAATGAAATGTACTGTTCATGGTAATGGTGAAACGTATGTACACATAAACGCTACATTCATTTTCTTTTCATATTTAAAGGAAGGAAAATTAAATGATAAAAATGTATATTATAATTCGAATATAATATCATATTTTATATAGTTTACATATTTTCATTATTTCCATCATTTATATGTTCCCAGTATGGCATGAATGAGTCATATAACTTTGAGGTGGTGGCAGTCCGCACATTCTAAAATTAAATAATCATATTTAAATATTTTTGAATAAGTAATTGTATGATTTATATAAAAAAACAATATCATAGAGAAAATATAAATATAATATATATCATATATAAATATAGTTCCATCATATTGGAAACCGTGATAGGTGGTAGGGAAAATCATACTATTATCGTTTCATGAGGCAGTAGTTTTTCGTACACAGAAACAATATTTTCGTATCAATTAGATGGAGTTGCATGGAACTGTAGTTAAAATAATTTTTATAACAACATCCTAGTATATTAAATATTCCATTTTTTTATAAAATAATGGAATACCGAGATTTTAGGGGGTTGGATAAGGAAAATAAATGAAAGAAGCTGGAGAGAATCCACTACCTCAAATCGGTTAAATCTTTTTTATTTAAGCTGAAAGGATTTATTGAGTTTCCTTATTCCAATAGAAAGGATTATAGTCTAAATAGAGAGATATTGGCTTCTTGTTTTGGAATATTTTGGATGATCCAAGTGCTTGATAGGTGTGATTAAATGGATAAAGGTGATTCCCTTTTATACGAGGGAGGAGGGTCACTTTAGGAAGGCATTGAAATATAAATTTATTAATAAATTATTTTCGATTTTGAATGGTTCCAATGTAATTTAATTCAAATATAAGATGTTTTTGGGTTGAAAAACTCTCAACCATTAGGTTTTTGAAATGTCTAGGCCACAAATTTAACCTTTTATTTTAGCTTTAATCGTTAGTTTACCAATTTAACTCTTTTCATGTCTTCTTATATATTCATACTATATGGTTAATATAATTACTATAAAATTACAATATAACCTCATGTGGTTCATTAATGACATGTTAAACACTGTCTAAGTCATTTGGAAGAATATAATTTTTTAGGAAAATGATGTCATTTAATAAAAATAGTATTTGACATAAAAACTCATTTATGTCATTTTTTATACTATTCATATCATGACTTTTAAAAAATCCATCTCCATTTGATTCTTTCAGGAAAAAAAATTATTAATTCCCAGAAAAAAAAGTCATAATCATCCATAATATATGTAGATGGCATAAAGAGTTTGAAAATATATTTATTTCAATATTTATAATTTCATTTATTTAAATCATTCATTATTAAGGTAATCACTACATCATCATTGGGACATAAATATATTTATTTATTAGATGTATAAAAATTAGAAATAAAATACCATGATGTATAAAATCTTTTTATATTTCTAATTAATATTTATAGTCGAAGATATCACTTATATAAACCAATAATAAATTTGGTAAAAGAAATATGTTTATGTTCTATTTTCCTTAACATTAAATAAAATGTAAATTAATGTCATTATCACACACAAGTAGCTCCATGAGATTCTAAAATGGACCCAAGGATTCCCATGGTTGGAAATATCTCAAACAACACGATTAGGACACATGTTTGGGTAGTTTATTTTTATTATATAATTATTTTTTACCCTTATTTACCTGATTTACCCAATTTCAAAAACATCAACGACTATCTTCCGTTATTAAATAAAAAGGAACTAATTTACTATGACTACAAACAGAATGTGATTTCTATGATGATCTGTATTATATTTTTATAAATTTTTTGAAGATTTCACATGACATTGAATGTTTTGATCCTTATATTTCATCACTTATATAATATCAGATATCATTTTATTATTCACTCCATCTTCATACCTTTATGATGGTGTATAAAAGTGATTCCAATACATATCCTTATATACATCAATATAAATCATAATATTGAAACTATTGATATTTTATTACCCAACTAAGAGAAGGTTGTGATACCAAAATCATTGGAAATATATTTAACAAGATCTAAAAATATCCCATCGTGTGTAAATTTTTATCTATGAATAACCATCCTTCAAATGGTGATAAGAAATAATAAGGATCATATCCCCATCCAATTCGTAATTTAGGATTCTAATAAACATTGAGGTAAATATTAGATATCGAATTGATTCAATAGAGAGTGTTAATATTTGTCATAATACCTCTTGTCTTATGTATATCATGGTTTGTTGGTCAAGTGATAAATCATTTTTGATAGCTATATAATGTGATGATTTATTATGGATATCAACAACTACATAAATAGAGATATTCCCTTTAGATTTCATGGCATGGTATTCTGATGAAATTATATGTAATTTTCTACCATTTCTATACTATTATGATAAATGGTTTCATAATACCATTAGAATTATATTAGACATTCATATCTTTTGGAAATACCATGACTCAAGATATAAATTATACAAAATATATCTTCTTATTATCCTAAACTATGTTTTTAATTATTTAGCTCTATAAAATAGTGGTTCACAGATAAATACATAATGATCATACATTCCCTCATCTAGAGTTTCCCTCTTCAAATATAGTTATATGGGTCCCACATATAGGATCTAAAACATAAAAGCCCATCATGCAAAATTTTTAACTCCAAAATATTCATTACCATTATTGTACCACATTATTGTATTCCTAAGCCAGTCACCCATGGGGAATCATTAATTATTTCATTGATTAAAATATTTTTTAATTGATAAAACTGAACAAGAATGTAATTGAAAAAATAAGTTTATTAAAATTTACGTCTGAGTTTGATCCAATGTGACTTTGAATGTCGATATTAATAATTATTCGATGAATTATTTTTGATTAAATGACAATGGTAGAGAATATTTTTTTAATTACATATAAGTCAATGCACAATGTATAATAAATTTTTGTTTTGTTTTCATGTGAATTAAGAGATTTAATGTATTTTTCATCATTACTGATAGATTCAAGGCATATAATATTATGGGTCATTGTATCCCCTTATTAATGATAAAATTTCATTTTTCATATGGTTAATTACATTGGATTATTAAGGAATATATTATCTAGATATGTTGTTTGTACCTTATCACACTGAATTATAAAATTCTTATGTGGAACACAATATAATCATTTGATTCATTAAAATTTAACATTATTAATAACATTATCAATGGTCGTGTATTGAAATATTAAATTTATTAGAAGATATAAATATTAATGATGTAACTTAAACATGAAAAAATAAATAAAAGTTATTCACACACAACACCATAATTTATATAAATTAGCACAAGAGAGACTTGCCCCTAAATCTATCCATGATATGGTTAAAAATTTGAAGAATGAAATAATAATTATATTTATATTTAGCTTGGTATAATACTATAAATAAGTAAAGTACATTATAATTTGGGACATGATGCTTTCATAATGTTCTTTCAAGAAATAGTGTAACATTGTATTTATAGGGTAAAATTCATTCATGTTTTTCCTAAAAGTTATATCCAAAGAACCAACGTTATTTGTTTAAAATAGGTTTTTTAAAATCTCTCCACAAAAATTTATTATGAGTTATGGGTTCTTATGAATTGATTTTTCATGTGTAACGCCAACATCTATTTTCTCACTAGTGTGGTCATATCATGAATTCTTAGATCTTGTCACATCATGGATATTCATTTCATGATGGGTATAGTGACTTTACACTATATTTTACATCATTTTCAATTGTTATTAAATTATTATAAATAAAATCATTCCCAGAACATCTCTCAAGGATAATTACCCTATCACAACCTGAATTGTGGTTAACTTTTCTTATTTTTTTCATCATAAATAATAATCTTCCCCATTTGACAATGTGAATAAATAAATAATAATGAATATTATTTATAATTTAAAGAAAACTATATTTAATATTGAGAATATATGAATTAATATAGATATCAAATCCCCTAACATAAATTCATCCATTTATTCAAGGTTGAAATCTCCAAAAATTACAAATAATGATTTCTCTACACTCCATTCAAATTTATGTCAATGGAATATTGTTTTTAAATGATATATGTAACCTTCATAAATTAAAAAAATGATTTCTTCAATGCATACTTTTTTCTATGGATATTTTCAATTATATCCTTTAAATTATCTCTTTTTAATTAATATATTTTTTTTATCATAAACTCATATTTTTTCTAATTCATCATAAATGTTCATGAAACTTAAAAATTACCTTAATTTTATTATTTTCACTCATATCTAAAGGTGAAAATATATAAACATTTTTTTACCCTAAATCATTCTCCATGCCATAATCATGAAACACATGTACATTATCCACCCCATTTGGACAGAAAATCAACTAATGTTAATTCATTTATAATTAGGATTAATCATCTAATTGGATTTTTGGTAGGTATGTATTGTGGTTAAAAATTTTACTCTAAAAAATGAGGTAATATCAAAGATAAATCCTATGAAAATAAAAAGTACCTCAATATTGATACTCCCATTTGTAATTTCATCTTATATTTTTCCCAACTCACATTATGGTCATAAAACCAAAACATATACTATGTGAATCATACTTAGGGATTTTTTATATTAGTTTTATATTTCATCCAAAATTAACTTTAGTGTTTATTCCACATACACCATCGAACTAAAAATGATAAAAAAAATTTGTCCATCGATGGCTATTTTAGAACATATGAGAAAAACTAATTTTTTTCATTATGTTTTCAATTTATTATTGTTTTTAGAGGGTACGTTGTAATGTGTAATAATTGAAAATATTGACCCTTTTTCCAAATTCTTAGGAAATAACCAATACAGTTATCCTCTTAAATATGCACAACCATTCAACCATAGAACTACCTCCCATAATAATTTCATTGATAATAATAATAAAATTATTATGGTTGGAATGAATATGTTTTGATTTTATCAATTGTTTTACGAAAAAAATATTATTCATGGATTATATATCCATTCAATAAGATTAATTTAAATTTTGGTAATATAATAAGTAATTAATGAAATATTTAGAAATCATTTTAAATTATATTTTTTAAAATCACCACATTGAAAAGATCAAAAATTGTTTCAAGATGAAATCATGCTCGAATCACCGAAAGAAGCAACTCAAGTAATAAATATGAATTATTAGACATTAAAATTTATTAGGAATGAGATCATGTAATAGGGATAAAAATAATTGATATTTATATTAAAAAAATGAATAAATATTTAAAATATTTGATTCCTAAAAAATAAAAAATAATAATTTTCATAAGTTATCCAAATTCCAAAATCATTGTTTTCATATCTATACTGCATTGTTTATTATTAAATATTCTATATTCCACATTTTTATTCAATATATTGAAAATAAATTCAGAATCATGGTCAAATGATTATACAAAATATACATTGTCTAAATGGTCAATGAATAATGTAAAAATCAGGTTTGAGGAGTTAATTTTGTAATGAAAAATTCATATCCATAATGTTGGGGAGTTGAAGAAAATATGAAAATTAATAATCCCATTTTGATGTGATTTTCTAATGTATAGCATCATTGGTATCATTTCATTATATTTTTACACTTATTTAGAACCAAAAATAATATATAATAAATTAATGTGGATGTCCTTTATCAATTAATTTCAAACAAGATTATTGATAGAGTTCCTACAACTAAAATCATAAAAATATTTTAAATGTAGGATTCCAACTTAGAAGGGATTTTGATTATTTTCATTTCATTGACCTTGCCTCTATTTAAATCATCTGATAGATTATTGTATGTATTTTAATGAATTTGGATAGATGAATGGTTGTAGATGTTTTATGTCTTCTTATATGGTCCTCTTTCAATTAAAAAAATTTAACTTTACTTTTCACATGGGTATCACCAACTATACCTCTACCAGGACAATCCATTAGGTCATTATTAATCATAAAAACAACATTGTTTTCATTAAATGAATCCAACCTAGTGGAACATCATATTTTTTTTAGAAATTCCTCAATTTTACATTATCATTCCTCCGAGTTTTCATTATTTATTCATAGCTCATTTTCATTTCATATTAGTTGTTGTGTCTTCAAATTATTCTTATTAAAGTATGACACCCTATCCAAATTTATCATCATTCAAATAAATATTTTATATTTATCAAAAATGTTTTTCCAGAAATTATAATTTCATAGTATTTTACATATCTCACAACTTTTTATATTGATTAATTCTTTCCAAGTCTCCAATAATGGTCTCCCAAGAATGATTGTTGTCCTCTCCTCATCAAGTCTCTAAAGGAGAAATTAAATTGGAATGAAGAATTTTTTCACCATTACTAGAATATGATAAATTTTTCCTTATGAGTTCCTCACTATTTAATATCTTACTAACAATGTGACCTTCATGGTATTCAAATAATATTGTCTTTGTCTTGTAATGTAACTATAAGGCATCATGTTCATACTGTTACATAATTCATAACAAACCATCTAATACTCATTATAAAATATATTAATTAAAAATGTAAAGACACATTGATCATGTTTTTTCATTAGTATATTCCCTAATATTATATATAAATACTCTAATTTGAGTTTAATCAAGAATATTTAATTAATATAATTCTTATTGGATGCCTAATACTGTATAATAATATAATATATTTCTATATCAGAGAAGTATTATTCAAATGTAATGATTATTTGAGTTTTTTTAATATTTTCAACAATGATAATAAATATTTAAATAATTTAACATTTCTTATGTAATTATATAAATGGTGGTGTCATGTTCAACAGTCTATGTTATTTTATTACATCCTCTTCGACTATTTTTTCTTTTTTACTTCTTTATTTCATTAAACTATTCTTCTTGAAATCATCATGGCATAGGGTTATCCTCTATTGTCCTTCCACTTCATTATGTGATGAATTTTAAATTTCTTATTTAGTTTATTTTTGAATGTATTGGGAGAAATCCTAATGTTCTCTCTAAGAGTTGTCCAGACATTTTACCAAAATGATTTTCAAAGATCTTGAATGATATATTTTTGGTATATAAAGTAATACTATAACACTTTAATAGATAATTGGTGGTAATTATAATGGGGTTTTATTGCTTATTATATTCTGTCATGGTCTTCATTAACATTTTGATACCTTATTAAATGTGTGGATTAGGCATCAGAGTGGAATTTCATTGGGAGTGTGGAAACTGAGTTCCCTTTATTGATAAAACTAACATTTTTTTGTTCGAGCCTCTATCTGGGAAATTTAATAACTCGATAGTAATTTTTAGAACTAAATTTATATGTGTTTGTGCCTTGTTTTTTTATGACTAAATTTATTTCTATTTAACCAATTGTACTTCCATATAAACTACCATCCATTCACTGATAATGATGATTTATATTCCTCTACATTTTGTTCCATTAAATTCACACATCAAGTAGTTACCCTCCACCACATTGAGTAAATTATATCTCTTATATGGATATTGTTTTATTAAGGGTAATAATTTTCAAATATTTCATATAGATATATTTCCTTGAGATAACCCATTGTTGAAATTTTTAATTAATATCCATATTTCATTACCATGATGTTGGAAATATATAATTACTTCATAAAACAACCCATTTATTTATTACACACTTAAAGAGATGATTTATTAAATAAACTTCACTTGATACAACATAGAGGATCAAGAGGTCAAGTGTTTTTTGGGCTTAGGACCATTACATAAAAACATAAAACATGAAATACAACATCTTTATTGAAAACATCCTTTACATGACCACTATATTCCCACATACATAGCATTGCATGTGATAACCTGAGGACATGCATAAGAAAAAGGTGAGATATAAATCCAATTAAGGGAATAAAAATTTAATAAAGTAGGAATGAAATACATGTAAGAAATAGGCATATAAACGGAGAATAAGATAAACATGAACATAAAGTCATGATAAAGCATGATAATTATAACTTGAAAAGTGGCAACAACACTTAACATAGAATTAGTATGAGCCAAGGCTTATTACACATGGAGCATGAGTAAATCCTCATTTCACATGAAGCTCAAGTAAACCCTCATTGCACGTGAATTATCATGACTCAACACTCATTGTACATGATGTATCATGATACTATACTTTTCCCAATTCATTGGAGCACTATCGGGGTGGACCCTCTTTATACATTTCATTTCATGCATAAGTGTCCCACTTGGATCATAAAACATGGATTCATTAAAAATATTCATTTATTACAAGATAAAGAATTGTGGAATTCATAAATTAAACTCTATAATAAATAAGATAATGTTCATAAAAGGTGAATACCCTTCATAGAGAAAAGGGCATGGTATTCATTACGCAATGACTTTGGATAGAAAAAATGCGGTGTAGTTTCTGCAGCATAACGACGTGAAATAAGGATTCATGAAAATGGTTGATGAGAGAGAAATGGGTGTATCATAATATTTACATGAAATGGAATGTATTGAGGTAAAATAGATACATTTCCCAATAAACTTAATGTAATTTAGATGCATAATAAAAAAGGATAACTTGGATGTAAAAGAGGAGAGAGAAATCCCTCACGGAATTTTAGTATGGTAACCAGTGTAAATAAGAGCAATTAATGAAAGATAAAGGGTTCTACAATTATCCAAAAATAAAGAGAGATGTATCCTTATGTTGTGAAATAATACCCCAACATTTTTAATTGAAAATAAAAAGGCATAACAATATTATGAAACATGCATAAAAAGGGAAAGGTAGGAATCCCTTACTTGGATGTGTGATCCCAAAAGCTTCGGTGAGACATGAGAGATGATTCATGGTAGCATGGGGAACCTCAGGAGGATTATAGAGAGAGGAGGGAAGAATTTGGTCAATCTCCAATGTATTCTAGTGAAAAGGAATTGGGATCTTGGGTGGGATTATATTAGAAAAGAGAGCGAAATCTTTATTATTTAGGTTTGGGACACCACACATTAAACTAATCAAAACCACAAACCAAACCATGGTTTTTCCTATGTTTTTTTCCATAGGGGAGTGGAGAGAAAATAATTTATAATTCCAATGGCCAAACTTCTAAAAATAATAGGGTTTCTCAAGGGGAGGTGAGTCACACTCTCAAGGAAAATAATTTAAAAAGACAAAATATATTTTAAGCCTTGAAGGGTCCACTAATGCTTTTTAAAATAAATCAAACAAACCCAAAATCACATTATTTTAATGGTGAAACACATATTAGCCGAAATTAATATTTATAGTATTTTATTACATCACTATTGGGTCATTATGATTCCATAAAACACATTATATATTTATACCGTATTTAATTTGTAACAAAAAAATTGATTTTCTCAGAAAATTATGAAAAATTCACCATTGTATAATTTCGATATTCTGATTCTAAAAATAATATCCATTATATCTATATAATTTTCTAAATATGGGAATTTATACTTTTAATATAAAAACCGACATTTATCAAAAATTCATGGGTTTCGGAAAAAATTGCTTTCAAACCTTAATAAAAATTAAAACTACATTCATAAAATAATATAATCATTAATATTTATTAAAAAGTAATTTAATGAAAATAATAATATTTTATTAAAAATTCATTTAATTCAAAAATTCATTAATTCATCCAAATAGATTTCTTGGTTTTAATGTTAACTAAAAATACTATTTTCACTTTAAAAACTATTCTCAATGTAACAATAATTAAATGTATGTATCTTCATTATTATATAAAAAATAATGAACTTAATCATTATGATATGGTCTTGTTACATAACCCCTTATAACACTTGTAAAAGACCTCAGGGTAAGGTGTGCGATGGTGACAGACTCCTGGGGTGGCTCGGAGTACATTGCTCAAGTGGTAATCTCTATTAACTTCCACTTCTCTTGTAGGTAGTTCCACTTGAGCATAATGTATTCAATCTTGGATCAGGATTGGTAAAAAGGGAATCCCAATGACACCACCTCCTTTTTGAGCTCCGACAAATGGGATTCATACGGGGCAAGTCTACTAGATGAGGTCATCACTTCCTTTTTCTGAGTAAATTAGATTTGTGAAAGCCCTATATTTAAACTGATCATGTGGTCAATGTTCTACCAATATATTAGAAATGGTCAAAATTATTAATATTATTTTAAAATCGAAAACATAAAACCAAATATGTCCATACATTTTACATAACCACAATAATACATTTAAATAGTCTAAGTGTAATTTTCGTTAATGATTTGTTTGGGTCATTACAATCTTCTCACCTTAAGAAATTTCTGCCTCAAAATTTCCTTTTCCTACTCTAAAATAATGAAGGTACCTCTGTTTGATCACTTAATCAAATTCCCACATCAGTTCTTCAAAATTGTAGTTTTTCCACAACTCCTTGATGAGGGGCATTGTCTTATTACATAGAACTTTTTTCTCAATGATCTAAGATCTTCACTGGTTGATCCTCGTAAGAAAGATCAACCTCTAGATATACTACTTATGAAGTGTGTATGTATGGAGGGTTTGGTATGTCCTTCCTTAAGATGAATATATGAAAGACATCATGTGACTTGGCCAAGGTTGGATGATGTTCTAGTCGACAGGCCACAACCCCAAAACGATCAAGAATCTCGAAGGGGAATATGTAACTAGGAATTAACTTCCATTTCATTCCAAACCTCATGACCTTATTCCATTGAGATACGCGTAGAAATACCATGTGTACATCATTAAACTCAAGGTATCATCGATGGTTATTTTCATAACTATACTGATGACTCTAGGTTTCCTTGATATGATGCTGAATGGTTTTCACCTTCTCCACCATTTCTTCGACCATTTATGGTCCAAGCAGCATACAAAAACCAACTCCATCCCAACATGTCAGTGTTCTACACCTCTTCCCATACAGGGCTTCATAAGGTTTCTTTTGAATGGTCATGTGGTTACTATTATTATAAGATAATTTAACCAATGGAAGATGTTGATCCCAAAATCTTTAAAATTTCATTAAACATGATCTTAACTTATCATCTAGTGTCTGAATAGTTCGCTCATATTGGATGTTAGTTTGGGGATTATAGTCCATATTGATGTTCTATTCAGTATCCAGAGCTTGTTGAAGGCTCTTCCAAAACATAGAGGGGAATCTTGGTTCTCGATGAGATGCAATAGATAGTGGTACTCCATGCAGCCTTACCACTTCCCTGATGCATATCTGTGCCATTTGATCCAATGAGAAATCCTCAAGAATTGCAATCATGTGTGCAGACTATGTAAGACAATCCCCAATAACCCAGATTGCATTGTTGCCTTTGGATGTCTTCGGATGTCCGGTGACAAATTCCAAGGTGATGTTCTCCCATTTCTATGATGTTATGGGTAATAGTGGCTTCATCCCCTTAGACTTCTGCCTCTCAACCTTCACTTGCTGACACACTAGGCAATTTGTTGTAAATTCCACAATCTCCTTCTTCATATTATCCCTCCAATAATGCTCTCAGGGATATCAATAAATCTTTGTGTTTCTTAGGTGAATTGAGAAATTTGAACTATGTGCATCATCAAAATGTTCCTTCTTCATCTATAAACTTGATGGAACACATAGTATTTTACTAAATCTCACAATTCCATCTTCTTTAACATTGAACTCCGAGGAGTTCCCTCTTCTGATAACTTCCACATTCATTTGAATTCCCTCATAATCCTTTTGAGCATTCTTTAACGTTTCCAAAAGAGGTGGTTGAGAAATCATTTTTAAAAGGTTTGATTATGTTCCCTTCATTATGATTTCCATGTCCATATTTATCAAATCAATGAAGATTGTATCCTTCTCAATTATTATCAGTGATAGATTCATGGGTTCTTTTATACTTAGAGTATCCACCACCTTATTCACTTTCCTAGGGTGGTAATGGATTGAGAAGTAATAGTTATTGATATTCTATAACTATCTTTGTTGGTGCATGTTCAGCTCTTTCTATGTGAATATATACTTGAGGATTTTATGGTCCGTATATATTTCACACTTCTCCCCAAAGAGATAATGCCACCAAATATTTAAAGCGACGATCACCGAAACCAACTCCAGATCATGTGTTGGATAATTCTGCTCATGAGCATTCAAATGACTCGATACATAGGCAATGAATTTGTCATTTTTCGTCAACAGACATCCCAGGCCTTTCGTCGAAGCATCAATGAATACCACAATTAGTTATCCACTTTTGGGTAAAGTGAGCACATGAGCAGTGATAAGCCTCCATTTTAACCCCATAATTCTTTATTCACATTCATCACTCCAAGAAAACATTACTCCCATCTGAGTTTTCGTGGTATTAGGGTTGGAAAGTCATGAGAAATTTATCACAAATCGTTAATAATATCCATCTGACACCAAAAAGATACTAATATTTGTTACAGATGTTGGCCTTGTCCATCACTCTATTGCAGCTATCATGGAGGGATCCCTATATATCCCATATCTTGTGATGATATTTCCCATGAATGAGAAATCCTTCAACTAGAACTCACACTTTCTGTACTTTTCATAGATCTTATTGTTTCTCAAGGTCTCCTGTATAGTTTATAGATGCTCTTCATGATCCTCCTTGGTTTTGAAGTATATTAAATATCATCATTAAAAACAACCACAAATTTGTCGAGGAAATCTCTAAAAACGCTATTCGTCAAGTCCATGAAGAATGTTAGAGCATTAGTTAGTCCAAAAGTCATTACTATGAATTCATAGTGACCATATATTGTATGAAAAGAAGTCTTGGGAATATCTTCCTTCTTCATACATACTTTATAATATATTGACCACAAATTTACCTTGTAAAAGTATTGGGCTCCACTTAGATGATCGAACAAGTCATCAATTTGTGGGAGAGGATACTTGATCTTTATCATATTTTTTTAAGCTCACAATAATCAATGAAAAGGCATATTGACCCAGCATTATTTTTGAAAAAGGGGATTGGTGTACCCAATGATGAAGCACTTGGGAATATAAACCATTTATCCATATTCTCCAGTAGTTGTTTCTTCAGCTCCTCAAGCCCCACAACATCGATTCTATACAGAGTCTTTGATATGGGTCACTCCCGAGGTCTATGGTCAATTGATAATTCCACATCTCTTCTAGGAGGAAGACCTTTCAATTCCTTAGGAAATACTTCAGTTAATTCCCTCACAATAGGAATGTCTTCAAGGATGGTTTCGTCCATGGACTCAATCATCTGATCCTGATACGCATGCCCATAGGGCAGTAATAACCTTTCTTGAGATGATGGTGCTAAATGAGATTCATCTTCCAATTTTCACTTCTATAGAATCCAGGGTCGATTCTTCACATGGACAATGATTTCCCTCTCACGACAAGTTATGTGGGCTCTATATAAGGAAAGATGATCCGTGCCATGAATTGAATCAAATTCCAATAGAGGGAGTATGATTAGGTTCTTAAGGAAATTCAGTCCATAGATTATTATCGAGGAGGGGTTATATTCATGGGAGGAAATGATTTCCCCATTTTTCATACTCAACGACATCATCACTTCCATGATTTGTGGTGGTTCTGTGAATTTTCTACTAATCTATCCGGATATAAAAGAATATGAAAAAACCTAAATCAAAAAGTGTGTTTTATATTCATGAATGAACCCCTAGAGTACGTGTCGCCACTTCGTTGTCAGAGTTCACTTTAGCATTAGTGATGGAAAAAAGAACACCCCTACTGACGTGGAGGTTGTTGGTTGCCTCCGAAAACCCTCGGCTTAGGGAACTTATTTGAAAAGTGCCCCGATTATTTGATGTTTAAGCAATGAACAACGTGTTGAGGCTCGAGTGGAGCATTCCTCTCTTATATCACACCTGCAGTTTTCTTCATGCTGATAGTTAATAGCTAGGTGCCCTTCTCTTCCACACATAAAGCATTACCTCGTCCCCTTCATCCAATTTATAGTGTTTTTCTTTCCACACCTTTGGAAAGTGGGGTATTGGATCTTCTTATCTCCATATGATTTATCCATCAGACCACCAGCATTGAAGTCAACCTTATGCTTCTTATCCAAATGTTACACCGGAGATTCTCCTATCTCCATTTCGACCTTGAGGGCACATTAGGTAATATCCTCATAGCTGTCGAAGTCACAGATTTCTAGCACTTTTTGAAGGTGTATGGTGAAATCCTTTTGATGATTGCCTCATACGCTCCAACAGATTCGTCGTATTTATTTCTTGAGGGAAAGGAATTCCCTTTCCATCTTAAGTGTGTGGGTGTGTCAAAAATATTTTTTTAAAAAATTATTCTGGAATTCCTTCTATTCCAATGCCCAGTTCTGTTCCTTAAGGCTTCGTATTTTAGATCAATGTCCCCCATTGATAAGCTTCACCCTCCATAAAATAAGAATCGAGGAGAATCTTCTCTTATTTTGAACATTGATGGATGGAGAAGATATTCCCAATGGAGTTGATCCATTGTTCGGTGATTGAGATATTATATGAACCATTAAAAGAAGGAGGACTTTGTCTCATGAAGCTCTCGATAACGACTTGTTCATTCTTAGGGGGGGTTGAACATTCCTCTTGACCCATGTTTCTATTCAAATCCTGAGTTAACTGAGAGAGAAGCATGAAAAAGTTCATGATTCCCACTCCTACTAGATTGGGCATAAAATTAGCATTGTTATCACATTGATCTTCACATCAGTTGTTAGCCTGAGTCCTCCTATTACTGGCCATTGGCTGGAAGAAAAGGAATGTTAGGGGTAACACATAATGGGTAATCTAAGGACCAAACTGCTGACTTATTAATAACATTTATTTCCTTAACATATGAATCCATAGGATCCAATCTATGCTATTCATGATCCACTTTCTAATATATATTCTAAGGGGATTTTTTTTAATTCTCTTAATAAGGGTTCATACTAAGCTTGTGAATTTACCAAAGAATATCCCTCATGATTGTAATAAACAAGAGTGAAGCAAGGCCCGTTTTCATGTACCAAGACAGCCTGGGTCAAGCCCGAAACTCCTTTTCAGGGTTTTCAACCCTAGGTACATATGTGCTAGAGCCGCCTCTATCTACTCATATCCAGATAGGGATGTATTTTCATGATAAAAAACTTACTCAATAATAACCAAAACATAGGGTTGTTTTTATTATTCTTAGTCCTGTCTCTAAGGCTTTACTAGGGTTTTCTAATCCTAATCCCAATAATAACTAAACCTCCCTCTTATAACAACAATAACAACCCTATTCTTTATTACACACATAAACAAGATTTATTACATAAACATCACATGATACAACATATAAGATGGAGATTTCTAGTGTCTTACGGGCTTATAACCATTACATAACAACTTAAAACATGAAATACAACATCTTTATTGAAAATTTCTTTTACATGACCACTATATTCCCTCGTACGATGCATTTCATGGGATAACCTGAGGACATGCATTAGAAAATGGTCAGTTATAAAGTCCAGTATGAGAATAAAAATAGAATAACATGAGGAATACAACACATGTTATAAAATAGGTATATCAAAGGAGAACAATAGAAACATGAACATAAATTCATGATAAAACATGATAATCATAACATGGAGATGTGGAAACAACACTTAACATGTAACTAGCATGAGCTAAGGCTCATTGAAGATGGAGCATGAGTAAACCCTCATTGCACATGAAGCCCGAGTAAACCCTTGTCACACTTTAATTAGAATGATTAAAACCTCATTTCACATCACGTATCATGATACTATAATTTACCCAATGCATTGGAGCTCTATTAGGGCACACCCTCTTTAAACAATTCATTTCATGCTTAAGTGTGGCACATGGATCATAAAATATGGTTTTGTTAAAAATAATAATTTATTCCACGATAAAGGAATATGGAATTCATATATGAGACTATATAATCATTAAGTAAATTTTTATAAATGTTAGTACACTTGATAAATAAATGGGCATTGTATTCACTACACAATGGCTTTGGATTCAAACAATACAGTGGAATTTCAGCAGCATAACAGCGTGAAATAAGGATTCCTGAAAATGGTTGATGAGAGAGAAATGGGAGTCCCATAATATTTATATAAAATGGACATTAATACAGTCATATATATACATGTCCCAACAAACATAATGGAATTTATATGCATAATACAAAAGGATTACTTGGATGTAAACGAGGAGAGAGAAATCCCTCATAGAATTTCGGCATGGTAAAGGGTGTACATAGGAGGCATTAATGAGATAGAAATGAGTCTACCACTATCCAAACATAAAAAGGGATGTATGGGGAAGATGCAAAATCATACCCCAACATTTGTAATTGAAAATAAAAGGGCATAACAATATTAAGAATCATGGATAAAAAGAGAAAGGTAGAAGTCCCTTACTTCGTAGTGTGATCCCAAAAGCATGGGAGAGGCTTGAGAGAGGGTTCATGGGAGATTGGGGCACCTTGGGAGTATTCTATATAGAGGAGGGTAGGGTTTGGTCTAACACTAAATGCTTTGAGTGAAGAGGTATTGGGAGCTTGGGTGGGTTTATATAAGAAATGAGAGGGAATTCATTATTATTTAGGTTTGTGACACCTCACATTAAACTAATTAGAACCATTAACAAACCTAGGGTTTATTCCCATGGTTTTCAAAAAAGGGTAGTGGAAAAAAATATTTTATAAGTAAAATGTCCTAACTTTTTAAAATAATAGTGTTTCTTATGTGGAAGTGAGTCACACTCTCAAGGAAAACAATTTAAAAACAAAAAATGGTTTATTATTCTTCAACGGTCCACTAACGATTTGTAAAATAAATAAAACAAACCTAGAATCACATAATTTTAAAGGTAAAACATATATTGGCTAATAATAATGTTTATAGTATTTTATTACATCACAATTGGGTCATTATGATGTCGTAAAACACATTATATATTTAAATGGTATTGAATTTTTACCCAAAAATTTAACTCTCAGATAATTATGAAAAATTAACCATGGGATAATTTCAACATCTTGATTCAAAATGTAATATAAATTTTATCTAAATAATTTCTTTAATATGTGAATTTTTACTTCTTAAATAAAAACCAAAATTTATTGAAAATTCATGGGTTTTGACAAAAATTTCTTTTAAACCTTAATAAAAATTACAATTGCATTCTTAAAATTACATGATCATTTATATTTAAAAAATAATAATTTAATAATAATAATAATAATATTTTATTAAATTATTATTTATTTAAAAAATCCATTAATTCGTTAAAATAAGTTTCTTGGTTGAATATTAACTAAAAATACTATTTGCTTTTTAAAAACTCCTTACAAAGTGATAATAATAAAATTAATATATATTCATTATTATATAAAAAATAATTCACAAATTTATAGTGCTAAGGTATTTTTACATAGCCTATTATAACACGTGCATAAGATCTTAGGGTTAGGTGCATGATGGTGACTGACTCTTGGGGTGGCTCAGATAACATTGATCGAGGGTAATCTCAATCAATATCCACTTCTCTCGTAGGCAGTTCCACTCGAGTTTAATGTATTCAAGTTCGGCATGGGCCTAGTCATGTGTGGAGACAAATGATGCCACCTACTTTCCAAGATCAGATAAATGGGCTTTATTCAAGGCAAGTCTACTGGATGAGGCAATCTCTTCCTTTTTCGGAGTAAATTGGGTTTGTTAAACCCATATATTTATAATAATCATTTTTTCACTATTCAATGACTATATTAGCAACAATCACAATTCTTAATAGTATTTTAAAATCCAAAACGTAAAACCAAATAAGTTCATATGTTTTACATAACCATAATAATACATTTAAATAGGCAAAGAAACATTTTCATTAATGAATATTTGGGTCGTTACAGTTCATTGAAATATCCATGATGTGTTATAATGGGATTAATATTCTAATTTTTTGAAAATTAAAATATTGAACTTAATTTCCATTAATTTTTAGGGAAGAATTAATTGGGTGACAATGTTTCCATCCAACTATTCCCATGTTGTGATGGAATGGGTTGAATATTTTTGGATCCATTCCATAACCTCTTCTAATATACAAAAAATGAATGGATAATTCTTACTAGATCACATTATTTTTTTTAAATTTTAAAGTAACATAGAGTTCAAGAATTATTCTTAAATATTTATTAAAATACACAAGTAAGTGTTTAATTAATTTCACATTATTTTACATTGTATTGATTATTATTCATTTTATTATAATGTAGTTGGTTATAATACTTTGTATGGAGGTACATAGTTTTAGTCTTATGTTGGATGGTCTGCTATAATCCATGATCATTCATAGTCCTAAATCACAATCTTGGATGAATCTATTAACATTATATTCCACTCTGATATCCATTATTGAGGTGTGTTATAATTATAAGAACGTCATTAATAATTTGTGTTATACATGAATTTTAATTATATTTTTATATGGTTCCATGGTTTTGAAAAAAAGAATAAGTAACTATTGCATAATCACTAATAGTAAAACAGAGAAAAATAAAAAAAATAAAGAATTTTAAAAAATACATATTCCTCTATTGGATCCATCATTTTAATGAAATTTAGTCAACCAAAAGTTGTCATTAAATCCCATGATGACAATAAATTTTATTAATATACAAAAATAGACAATAATATTACCAATAAAAATAATTTGGTAAAGAGTATGATCGAGTTGTAATAAATGATATTATGAAATTAGATATTGGGATGTATAAAATTAATTTGATATACCATGAGAGACTAATTGTGAATAAAAATATAAGTTTTTTAAGCAAGATGAAAGAATGTGACTTTTTAAAAACAAATTAAGATTTTTATGCTCGTAAATTTTTTAATTGATTTTTCTTTCAGATTCAAGAAAAAGATGAACCTTGTACTTAGTATCACCTCCAAAAAAATTGTTTATGTGGTTAATTACTTCATTTAATTAATGAATTAACAATTTGTATGCATTCTTAAATCATCATCATCATGCATTATACAATCGCTATGTATAACTCAAGCTGTTTTGAAGAAGAAAGAAAAATTCTTCCAAATTACTATTATCAATGTTCATGTAACGAATTAAAGAATTTCTAGAAGAATATATTATGAATTCAAAATCCAAATGTGAATATAAATAAATAAATTATACACACAAACCGACACCACCTTAATTTAACTTTCTCGACATAAGGGACAGTTACCCATCAAGCTATACATGAGAGGCTAGAAAAATAATAGAATGAAAACCTAATCAAATTTCCTTGTATAATGTTTTATTCCACTATATAAGCATTAAAACTAATAATCAAATCATTTTTTTGTTCATTAATTCCATTACAAAGGTATCCCAACAGAATATCTATTGGTGAAAATATGCATATGAAAATATAAAATTCTAGAAACATACGAAATAGTTGTGGATAATTCAATACAAGGGGTCGATATGATATTATATTAGAAAAAAAATTATTATTTGACAATAATCAGATTTAAAAAATTCATAGCATTCACATTCATGGTGTGACATGTGGAATCAAAACATTATTATTAATGCTCTACATCAAAAACTATTTTCTACCGCCCTGCTTCACATCATGAATCCTTGATACATTTCACATCGTCTATAGGGGTTTCAAGATGAGAATAGTTACTTTATTTTTTATTTATCTTCCTTTCAACCGGAATCATAAATTATATTTCATGAAACCATTCCTTGAATATCTCGTGTCTAGAATTTTCTTTCATTATGAAAATCTTGATCATATTTTCATATTTTTTACATTAAAATTTCACCACATCCTACAACAATATGAAAAGATAACATATCCAATAAAAATAATATTAATTACAATTTTTTACTATAATACATAAAACATATCCCTAAAATATATAACTCATTTTATTCTTTTATAATCACAATAATTGATGGTTGATCCATTATTAGAAAAATTTTGGATACTACTTATTCTTTAATTCCCCTTCTCATCAACTCTTTATCCTATAATAGTTAATCTCATTAAATACATATAATATAAAGGGATCACATGATAATTTTTAATAAGAGAAGATTCCATTTTTTCAACATCATGTGGTAGTAATGTGTTGAAAAGTCACCATCCTTGATCATCTCTTACAACCTTAATGTCGCATATTCATACATTTCTATGTGAGTATATAATGAAGGATTTTAACATATTTATATATGAAAAAAATTTCCCCGTATGTATAATATCACCAAATAATCAATTCAAATAACATTCCAAAATAATTTTAAAACCTTTTTTATTTAGTTCATCTAATGAAACAATAATTTTTGGGATGAATTGGCTATCACATATTAGTTTTTCATGCATAAAAATCCCATTAAATTTTTGGACTCAGATTATTGATCATAATTATTCACTGACTAGTTGGTAATGTGGGAACATGGGTAGTTTTGAGATTATTATATTACTACGTAAATTTATTTTCACATTTAGATGTCTAGAAATATTTCACTTCCTTTTGAGTATGATTGTTTTTCATAATTGAAAATTTTGAGTTTTTAAAGATAAAATAGGGATATTACCCATATTATACAAGGATAATATGGATGTCCACAATATATGTTCTTATTGAACAACCATTAACTAACTCTATTTTCAATGGACCTACAGTTATCAAATTACTACTGATAACAATACCTTGGAATGTTATGTGTGGAATACAAAGCCTGATTTTAATATAATATATATATAGATAGAAAGATATATATATATATATATATCATATCAATTCTCTTTGTATTCTAAATAAAATTAAAAGGCTCTAAATTATCATATAGAAATTTGCACTAGATAGGGATATCATCTATAAATAATACCCAAAAATTAACAAGGTAATACCTTATGAATTTATTTATTATTTCTATAATGATATCTGGAGAATTAATGAGTACCAATTTCATTACTATGTACATGTAGTGATTTTCCCTTATAAAATAGTCCATGTTGGGGATTTAATGATTCAATGTTACATCATAATATATAGAATGAATATAAAAAATAGGGTTGTACTGGGATCCCAATAGATTATTAAAAATTTTATCAATTTTTTATATTGGATACTCATTCATTATCATGATCTTTTTTATATGATGATAATAAATTCAATGGAATATTCAGGGATCATTATTTGTAAGGAAATCGACCACTGGTCCCCTTGATAATGTACATGGGATTATAATCAATTTATTTAGGATTAGATGTATTCACTTCATCAGCACATCATGTTCAACAATATCATTAATATATGGAGTCTTAGTTCTTAAAAATGATTTCAGTATCAATATGATTGAGAAATCAAGACCCTGGTTAGGAGGAATAACATGAATTTATTAACAAAACACAATAGAATATTCCATTGTAATGGGAATTTCATCAAATATGATCTTTACATTAGTGTTAATCACATGAGCTAGATATTATTTCTTTTATGGAAAAAATATATATTTTGTTGATGATGCTTCTAAATGATATCCTTCATTCACTTTATGGTTACATATAAACAAAGTGTGATTCATAATATAGAGGGAGATTTCATTTTTCAAGCTATTTATGATGCTTCTATGCAATGATATTCAATTCAAATATAGTTTAAAATTGAATTATGAAAAATAATGTATCACAAGGTACTATAGGAAATTCAGAAAAATAATATTGATAGGGGAGAAGATACTTTTTTATTATGAAATAAATTTCCATTTTTTTATTTCAACCAATATCTGAACCTCATTATGTGACGGTGGGTTTTTAATAGTTATACAAAAAATTCAGGCTATTTAATAATACATATAACTTACATAAAAAATTATATTAACTATTCATGAATTAATATTAGGCATTTCATCCACCAATTCATTGATAAAAACCACCATTGTACTTGAGATTCTATATTTTGTCCCTTTCTCCCTAGGATATAGTTATGTTTCACTCATTACCTTCAAAAAACCAAGGATTAGTTAAATAATTTTCATAGTTTCCTTGTTCCTTATAATTTAATAATTAAAAAATATGTTGTGTAAAGATTGTATCATTCAATTCAATTATCAAATTGGTGGGATTTTTCATAGGAATATTCTAGATTGATTCCCCTCCTTACCACATTTAGGAAAATTCTTTATCACCTCAATGCAATTTTTGCGGTACTTCTTCCCTCATTTCTGACATGTTGGATGTTTAAATTTCATAACACCCAGAGTTTTTTTATTTATCTATAATTGAACTCTATTATATACTCCCTATCCCTTTACCCATGAGTCCCATGAAGTTATCAGATCTATATTTTTGTCTTTGGGGGAATATAAGACAGTTTCATTTGAAGTGTAAAAGTTTCCTAACACAAAAAAATTATTTGATTAGAAAATACCCCACTAAAGAAGATGATAAAATTATTTTCAAGGAAAATAAATTATTTAGGGAAATATCACAGATGTCTTTTGAATTTATCCCCATAATCCTTAATGTTTTCATCATCCTTTTTCGTGAGACTATAGAACTCCCACTACATTTTAATTAATATAGAGTGAGGAAAATATTTTTATAAATTTTTTTTCCTCTATTCTTTCTTCTCTATTTCTTAGATACCTTCCTCATGATTCTCATTTTTGAAAAATGGCCACCATTACCCCACTTATAAACTAATATGATAAAAACAATATAATCCTTATCATCATTATATAATATACATACGTAGTTGAATAATTCAATATAATTTATTTATTTTTCTGTGATTATTGGATCATAAAATCAACTAAATGTCATAGGACATTGTTTCATAAATATCATAATTACAAAATCATATATCTTTTAGGGATATGGGTGTCACCCCGGATTGGTGATTATGTTAAAAATATGATTTAGTTGGGTATATACTGTGATGAAATAATTTAATCCTATTCCAATAATTTGAGTAATCTCATTTGGTAAGTTATCACACTTCCCATATCATTGGTTTTTATATCCATTTCTCGTATTTCCATGAATTCGATAATAATATGTGGAATGTTTAGGATTATGATTTTTAAAATATTATACCCATAAAAAGGAGTATATGAATACTGAATGTATAAATTATAATGGATTTTATTTCTAATGATATGTATTTATAAATTTCAATCAAATTTATAGATGATCTATTGGAATATATATAATTTTATTGAAATTTATTCACTAAGTAATGGTTCATAAAGAGATTGTAAATTTATGAAAGAAAAAATCCAACTAGTTTAAAACGAGGTGTGACTTTGTTACCCATTTTCATATAGTATGTTGTGATCTAGTTAATACTCAATATTCTTTTTTGGGGTCATTATCCATCGGTATAACCATTCCATATACATATCAACTTATAGTATCTTGATATGGGATTTGTTACCTAGAAACCACAAACCCTATACTTTACAAAAACAGAGAGTTTTCATATTTTTAGTATTAAAAATATTATTCCAAAAAATATTTTCTTATCCCAATACTGAAATATAAAAAAACAATTCTATTAAACATAGTATGATAATGTAAATTTTCTTTATAGTTTAGGTCATGATATATTTCATAATGATACACATAATATAATTGAAAAATATCTAGAGGCCTATTTTCATGGATAATTATATATATATCAAAATAAAATGAGAGTGGGTTATAATGAAATCAACTAAAAAATAATAACTTATTCTCAAATTCCCTTGATCATTAAAAAATTAATGGGATAACCTATTGACCTACATATGAAAGGGTTAATCTATAAATCATAGTAAGGCGATAATCAATGAGAGGTATATTATAAAGTACTAGATTCTTCTCAGGGGTAATAAAATAGTAAAAAAATTGAGAATCATATTCATGTATATATATGTCTGAAATAAGATGATAATATCAAATAATCACATGAATATGATAAAATATAAAATATTACATCAAAATAATATTTTAAGGTGAAAAAAATGAAATCATAATGTAAAGACCCGGAAATTTCAAGGAAATTTTTTTCTTAATTATCTTTGGAATTTTAAAAGAACGCAGTTTCTGATGGTGCCTGATTCTGAGGCCTGGTGTACCCGGAATCATTTTACGAAGTTTAGCTCGGGTACGTTCAGTGAACGAAAGAGCAGGAATTCCTATATTTTGAACCGGTGCTCGGAATCGAATTCCGAGGGCACCGATGGAATCGCAATGCCGGTAATTGTTTAGGAACCCCTGTTACGGAGTTGCTTTTTCACGAGAGTTGATGATAAAAATTGTGGAAGTTTATTTTATAATTATTCTACAATTTTTATTTTACTCTAAGTGTTTAATCCTTTGGAAGGAAGTTGGGTAACTACCCAACCTCCCTTGAGAGGTTATGAGGGTGGTGGGGGCCACACGAACCCCACCCCTTCATATCCTCTAACCCCCTCAACTCACCATTAATATTGTTAACTTAAGTAAATAACTTATGACATTAATGGAGTGAGTTTAATGTGAGTCTTTTAAATTCAAACACTTGAATTTCAAATGCCATGTTGAATTAATAAATTAAGTGTGGCTTAATTTATTTTAGGTTAGTTCCTTTATTTCTCGGGAGTATTTGGGGAGGCTTGAAGAACATCTTCTTCAACGACGAAGTTAACGTGAAGAACGAATCGGTCTCCGACGAAGAACACCATCCTTCCACGAAGAACGACAACGTGACTTCCTTCCTCTTCACTGCAACATGTGAGAAGACGTCGCTTCCTCCCCAGACGCACCCCGACGTCGTCTTCAAATCCTCTTTTCGTGACTCTGCTCTTGGAACCGAGGTAGGGGGTTCACATGTTTTCTATACGTGATTCTCTTCCATCTTTTATCTGAGTCTATTTGGACCGCATGATATCAGTTAATGGGAGGAGGCCGGACCGCACAAACACGACCGTCCCCCTCCCTTTTGTTTTTCTTGTTGTTGCTGATCGAAAGAAATTGACGCGACATCGTCAGGCCGCGAGGGATCGATGGTCAAGGATGCACGACATCGTCACGCCGCGCGGGATCGAGCGGCAAGTATGCGCGACATCGTCATGCCGCGCATTCAAGTTTTAAACTCTCATGTGTGGGTTTTTGATTGCAAGGTGTTCATATAATTTATTTTGGATAAATTATACCTTCGTCAATGATTAAAATTATGATTTTATTATTTTCCAATAGAAAACACCTAAGGCGGAGGACGCGGGCCGAACAAACACGGCCCGAAAACCCTCTGCAGCTTGTTTATCGATGTGCGGATCAATGAACGATGACGAAGCAGGCCGCTATGGCATTTGAATCCCTTCGCAGTGAAGGTCGGGTCCCAGGAGGACCGTTGGAGAAGATGGCAGGAGAAATGGACCACCAGAGCGCGTCCGGCGGTCCGCGGAAGGCGGTGGCAGCGCGCCGCCGGAGGGCTGGCGGCGGCGGTTGCCGTCGGCCTCAATTAGCGGTGAGGGTGGGGGAGCTGCGCACCCCGCCCACAGCTTCCGCGCGGCCGCGCTGGCCGAGCCGCGGTTGACCGGTCGGGCCGGGCCGAGCCGGGTCGGGTCGACCCGGTTCGGGCCGACCCAGGGGGGGTCGGGCCGGGACGGTCCAGGCCCGGACCCACCCGTTTTCGGACCCCTCATGGTCTTTCACCTATATCATGGGCTACGGACCTCAGATCGACGCACCGTCAGTTGCGTAGCGATCCTTGAAACGAGACGGTTGCTTCAATATATCGCACTCAAGGTTTCAGAATACTTTGGGTTCAGCCGTGTTGGTTCGGATACGAAACCAACCGGGCCCTCGGAGCGGAAACACTTATATCTTGAGCTCTGGACGTCCGAATGAAGTGCCGTCGACTTTGTTGGATTCCTCTAAGTGAGACAGGTCATTTGGCTTACTCCGCTCGAGGTTTGGATGCCGTCGGAGTTCGGTCGGGTTGGTTCGCTCACGAAACCAACCGGGCCCCTGGAACGAAAAAGCCAATAACTCACAGACCGGGTGTCCGATTGATGCGCTGACTATCTCGTTGTTTTCCACATGATGAGACGGAACTTTTGGCATTCTTCTCCCGAGTTTTGGTTGCTGTTGGATAGTGTCCGGGTTGGTATGTACCCGAAATCCAACCGGGCCCTTGGAACGGAAAAGCTATTATCTTTCAGACTGGACGTTCGTTTGATGAACCGTCAGCGGCGTTGGTGATCACGTTGAGAAACGGTCCCTATGAGTTTACCCTATGAGAGTTAGAGGTATAGTTGAGATACGGCCAGGTTGGTTCTCTCACGAAACTAACCGGCCCCCTAGAACGGAAAGGCTAATAACTCACAGACTGGGCGTCCGTTTGATGCGCCGTCTGTTGTGTTGAGACCCCTATGACGAGGCGGTCCTTTTAGATACATCTTCGTGGGACTTTGTGATACTTGGAGTATTGACTTGTAGCTCGTGGAGCGAACCGTCCCGGAGACGAGCATACGAAGTACGAAGCCGTGTAGCCGGCTGAGACCTGACGTCTGCTTGACCAACTCGACTTGGAGTGAGTCGACTAGCCCAATTGATGCAGCGCCCGATATTTGGCGACAAACCCCCAGCAGACGGAGCGCCCGGTAGTGGGCCGTAGACCCGCGGTACTCGACAGGAGGAGTACCTCTGTAGGCTATTAGGGGGAGCGCCCGGTATTTGGCGAC
This sequence comes from Viscum album, assembly GCA_963277665.1. NCBI lineage: Eukaryota > Viridiplantae > Streptophyta > Magnoliopsida > Santalales > Viscaceae > Viscum > Viscum album. The sequence goes on from OY728127.1 coordinate 327,400,341, forward strand.
AGACCCACAGCGGACGGAGCGCCGGGTAGTTGGCCGCAGACCCGCGGTACTCGACAGGAGGAGTACCTCAGCAGTCTTAGGTTAGTGAGCAGTACCTCGGAGTCGTGACAGGACCACTGCACACTTCAGAGACGGAGCTCTTCAGCAGTTATGGTTTCGATAATGAAAATCCTAGTTTGATCTGAGTCTATGACCATTGTGTTTCCTCATGATTGAGATGGGTTACTTGATAACTTAGGTATATGTATGGGCATATACCTGGGTAGTGGTTATCCGTTGATTTCATAAACCTTGTGTTTCCTCATGATTGAGATGGGTTACTTGATAACATAGGTATATGTATGAGCATATACCTAAGTAGAGGTTATCCGTGGAGATATTATTTGTGGTTATCCTTGTTGGTTTTAGTGAGATCATGAGGGTCTCGGGGTCCCTACTGAGTATAGTTATACTCACCCCTTCACGGGCTATGCCCGCACCTCATTGTGTTGGTTGCAGATGACAGACAGTGCTGACGGAGGCTGAGTGTTCGAGGACTGGACAGTACCCAGAGGTGGACTACACAACGAGTCAGTACCCAGAGGTGGACTTCACGGTGATACGACACTCGGAGGAGGTTGACGGGAGAGAGCATTGTGGAGGCTATTTGTACCTACCCTTCATGTAGGATCAGTGGTGGACAATCCAGGAGCTGCGCCATCTATACCTACCCTTCAGGTAGGATCTGAGGAGGACGAACCAGGAGTCGTTTCCGTTCTTCTAGCTGCTGTACTTTGTTCAGTTGTAGTTGTACTTTCATTTGGGTTTGTATTCTGGCCCACTTACCTTTCAGCACTTCTCTTTGTACTTAGTGTTTTGCTTTCTCTTGTACTCTATGATGTTTTGTTTAATTTTATAAAGGCAATGCCTTCCCAGTTATCAGGATTTACGCCTTTGGTGCTAGTCGCCAGCCCCTGGCCTATGGAAGGCGGGCATGGGGTAGTCACGGCACGGGCCCCGAGGTCGGGTCGTGACAATTGGTATCATAGGAGACGGTTCTACCGCAGAACTTATAACTCTGATATTTTCCTTCTGTGAAGTAATAGTGTTAAGGGTACAAAGTGTGGTATTCAGTTCAGGGAGTCCAGTGTTGGTGCGGGCGGCCGACGTATCCATAAACTAGGACCCTAACAACTGAATTCCGACTTTGTGCATGAAAGCACTGATTGCATGTGTGTTTCCAGAAGTTTTATTTAAATACCACCTCAAACTAGGTCAGCTCACCAGGTATAATTGTTTGACCGTGTCACGTTGTTTCTTTCAGGATGCCTCCCCTGGACGACCAGCTAGAGCCCCGAGATTTGTTCGTACTGACAGCCCGCCGAGCGACGTGGCCTCACTACAGGGCTCTATTCCAGTTGAGGTACTAGTGGAGGAACCAGCAGTACTACTACCCATTGTGCCACTGATGCCACCATCCCCAGCAACAGTGGGTGCACGTCGCTTGAGCGCACTGCATGAGTTCCAGTGCCAGAGGCCACCCAGGTTCCAAGGAGAGACGGACTTGCAGGCGGCTGAGGATTGGCTGGAGGCTGTGGTGAGAGTCTTCAGGATAGTGGGGATGCTGTCAGACTTCATGGTGATCCTTGCTGCCAGCCTTCTTTAGGCAGTAGTAGGCAGATGGTGGAGCCTGATGCTCCAGATGAATGACGAGGCGACACTTCTTTGGGAAGACTTCGAGATCCTGTTCCAGGCAGAGTTTGTACCAGCCACCCTTCAAGCGGTGCGTATACAGGAGCTACTTCAGCTGCGGCAGGGCAGCATCACAGTGGCACAGTATTCAGTGAGGTTCACATACCTCTCGCGCTACTCCACAAATATGGTACGGGACCCGTTCTTTAGGGCCCGAACATTCGAGCAGGGGCTCAGGTGAGAGATTAGAGCTTCTGTTGTTTCTCACAACATTCCGACGCAGACAGGGGTGTTGGAGAGAGCTCTCTTAGTGGAGAGTTTCTTTGCTGAGTAGTCTCCAGCAGCAGGACCCACCACTAGCCGGCCTACGGCAGAGTCTTCTGCAGCAGGCAGTAGATAGATGACGTAGAGGTCCAAGAGGACTAGACCTACCAGTGGCCGACTACACGACTCAGGTTCAGTTGTGCGGGGAAACCGGGGTGGAGTCAGAGCCAGACGTGCTGAGAGTGGATAGTGTTACTCCTACGGCGGAATTGGTCACATGGCACGTGACTGTCCGACCCGCCATGCAGATGACCATCAGTTAAATTAAGAACCTCCCAGACAGGGGCAGAGGTTCGATCAGGGTAGACTGCAGGGGACAGGAGGACATGGGAGAGCTCAACTTCAGGCAGCTGAGGCCTATGGTCATGGAGCTTTGGAAGCAGATGGACAGGAGCAGGACTAGCTCGAGACCTAGAGGCTATTGATCCTGTTGCTTCTAGTTTTGTTGATGTTTGTCTGTAGTTGCTTTGTTTCTTTGTACTATGAGCTGCAATAATAAAAATACACTTATCCTTGTGATGTTTTCTTTCCTGTCCTTTTGTTTGGTTGATACTGAGTGGTCCCGGATAAAACTGTTGACTTGACCCTCACTTTCGAGATTTCTACTGGAGGAGACCTGGTGACCTCACACTGATGCCGACAGTGTGACTCGACCCTTGGAGGCAAGAGTGATAGTTGGATCTCTTGGTAGTTACGTCGAGGCCTTACGACGTCATCCATGGAATGAATGCATCATTCATGCCAGGATTGACTGTATTAGGCAATGAATGTGGTTCATCCAGGGGATGAGACTGGATTTCTATTATCGGAAAAGAAGAAATCATATCAGCTCTTGTGAGACTAGAGATGGTCCAGGTCATCCAAGAGTGGATGAGGATAGCACATGGCCGACAGAAGCCTTATGCTGACAGGACTTGGAGGCCTCTAGAGTTCGAGGATGACGATCATGTCCTTATGCGGGTCTCACCTCAACGAGGTTTACGGAGATGTGGCCAAGGCAGAAAGTTATCTCCGAGGTTCAACGGACCATTCTAGGTCCTCAGCTGGGTAGGTGGGGTGGTTTACCGCTTGACCCATACACCGCAGTTGCACCAGGTGCACGACGACTTCCACGTATCTCAACTGAGGAGATACATGCTCGACCCTTCGCATATCATTGACCATGAGGAGCTGGACGATGACGATGGGGTGTCTTTCACGGAGGTTCTAGTGAGGATCGAGGATCAACAGGAGCGGATCCTATGAGGATGGTCGATTCCTCGGGTGCACTTTCTCTTGCAGTACGGTAACCTCCAGGTGAGCACATGGGAGCGGAAGGCTCAGGTGTGTGCTCAATACTGCTTTTGTAACCCTAGTTTGTGTTGAAGCTTTACGGGGACGTAAAGCCCTGAGGTGGTAGTAATGTAAAGACCCGGAAATTTCATGGAAATTTTTTTCTTAATTTTCTTTCGAATTTTACAAGAACGCAGTTTCTGACGGCACCTGATTCCGAGGCCCGGTGTGCCCGGAATCATTTTCCGAAGTTTATCATTGGTACGTTCAATGAACGAACAAGCGGGAATTACTATCGTTTGAACCATTGCTCGGAATCGAATTCTGAGGGCACCAATGGAACCGCAATGCCAGTAATTGCTTAGGAACACCTGTTCCGGAGTTGCGCTTTCACGAGAGTTGATGATAAAAATTGTGGAAGTTTATTTTATAATTATTCTACAATTTTTATTTTACTCTAAGTGTTTAATACTTTGGAAGAAAGTTGGGTAACTACCCAACCTCCCTTGGGAGGTTATGAGGGTGGTGGGGCCCACACGAACCCCACCACTTCATATCCTCTAACCCCTCAACCCACCATCAATATTGTTAACTTAAGTTAATAACTTATGACATTAATGGAGTGACTTTAATGCGAGTCTTTGAAATTCAAACACTTGAATTTCAAAAGTGATGTTGAGTTAATAAATTAAGTGTGGCTTAATTTATTTGGGGTTAGTTCCTTTGTTTCTTGGGAGGATTTGGGGAGTCTTGAAGAATATCTTCTTCACCGACGAAGAACGTGAAGAACGAATCGGTCTCCGACGAAGAACACCATCCTTCCACGAAGAAAGACGACGTGCCTTCCTTCCTCTTCAACACAACACGTGAGGAGACGCCGCTTCCTCCCCAGACGCACCCCGACGTCGTCTTCAAATGCTCTTTCCGTGACTCCGCTCTTGGAACCGAGGTAGGGGGTTTACGTGTTTTCTATACATGATTCTCTTCCGTCTTTTATCTGCGTCTATTTGGACTGCATGATATCAGTTAACGGGAGGAGGCCAGACCGCACAAAAACGGTCATCCCCCTCCCTTTTGTTTTTCTTGTTGTTGCGGATTGAAAGAAATTGACGCGACATCATCACGCCACACGGGATCGAGCGGCAAGGATGCGCGACATCGTCACGCCACGCGGGATCGAGCCGCAAGTATGCGCGACATCGTCACGCGGCGCATTAAAGTTTTAAACTCTCGTGCATCGGTTTTTGATTGCAAGGTGTTCGTATAATTTATTTTGGATAAATTATACCCTCGTCAATGATTATTATCATGTGTTTATTATTTTCCAATTGAAAACACCTAACGCGGAGGACGCGGGCCGAACAAACACGGCCCGACCACCCTCTACAGCTTGTTTATCGATGTGCGGATCAACGGACGATGATGAAGCAGGCCGATATGGCGTTTGAATCCCCTCGCAGTGAAGGTCGGGTCCCGAGAGGACCATTGGCGAAGACGGCAGGAGAAACGGACCACCGGAGCGCGTCCGGTGGTCCGTGGAAGGTGGTGGCGGTGCGTCGCCGGAGGGCGGGCGGCGGCGGTTGCCGCCGGCCTCAATTAGCGGCGAGGGTGGGGGAGCCGCACACCCCGCCCACGGCTTCCGCTCGGCCGCGCTGGCCAAGTCGCGGCTGGCCGGTCGGGCCGGACCGAGCCGGCCGGGCCGGGCTGCGCCGGCCGGGCCGGGTCGGTCCAGGCCGAGACCCCCCCATTTTCGGACCCTCACGGTCCTTCACCCATATCGTGGGATACGGACCTCCGATCGATGCACCGTCAGTTGCATAGCGATCCTTGGAACGATATGGTCGTTTCAGTATATCGAACTCATAGTTTCAAAATACTTTGGGTTCGGCCGGGTTGGTTCGGTTACGAAACCAGCCGGGCCCTCGGAGCAGAAACACTTATATCTTGAGCTCCAGACGTCCGAATGACGTGCCGTTGACTTTTTTGAATTCCTCTAAGTGAGATGGATCGTTTGGCTTACTCCGCCAGAGGTTTGGATGCCGTCAGAGTGCGGCCGGGTTGGTTCTTTCACTAAACCAACAGTGCCCCTGGAACGAAAAAGCCAATAACTCACAAACCGGGCGTCCGATTGACGTGCCGACTGTCTCGTTGTTTTCCACTTGATGAGATGGAACTTTTGGCATAATTCGCCCGAGTTTTGGTTGCTGTTGGATAGTGGCCGGGTTGGTTTGTACCCAAAATCCAACCGGACCCTTAGAACGGAAAAGCTGTTATCTTTCAGACTGGACGTTCGTTTGACGAACCGTCAGCGGCGTTGGTGATCACGTTGAGAAATGGTCCCTATGAGTTTACCCTATGAGATTTTGGGGTACAGTTGAGATAAATCTGGGTTGGTTCGCTCACAAAACTAACTGGTCCCCTGGGACAAAAAGGCTAATAACTCACAGACTGGGCGTCCGTTTGACGTGCCGTCTATTTCATTGAGACCACTTTGATGAGGCGGTCCTTTGAAATACTTCTTTGTGGGACTTTGTGATACATGGAGTATCGACCTGTAGCTCGTGGAGAGAACCCTCCGGGAGACGAGCGTACGGAGTACGGAGACCGTGTAGCTGGCTGAGACCTAACGAATGCTTGACCGACTTGACTTGGAGTGAGTCGACTAGCCCAGTGGACGGAGCGCCCGGTATTCGGCGACAGACCCACAGTGGATGAAGCGCCCAGTAGTTGGCCGCAGACCCGTGGTACTCGACTGTAGGAGTACCTCTATAGACTATTAGGGGGAGCGGCCGGTATTTGGCGACAGACCCACAGCGGACGGAGCACCGGGTACTTGGCTGCAGACCCGCGGTACTCGACAGGAGGAGTATCTTAGCAGTCTTAGGTTAGTGAGTAGTACCTCGGAGTCATGACAGGACCACTGCACACTTCCGAGACGGAGCTCTTCAGCAGTTACGGTTTTGATAATGAAAATTGTAAAACCCGGAGCTTCCATGATGCGCTTCTCATTCAATAATGCAATAGCTTGCATGGTACGCAACTTCGAGTTCTAAAACACCGCGACTAATCAAAGTAGCCGTTATGAATAGTAATAACCACTTTTTAAAATTATAGAAATATTATATTTCAAAATGGACTTCATTGTTGGATTCGGAATATCGAAATTAGCCTATGTTGAATTTTTGGTATTTTTCTAAGAACTTCTAATTTTTTATGAATAGTGAAAAATACTTAAAAACAACTTTTTTAATAAAATTAATTTATAGTGATAAATTATAAAATTTAGTGGTTTTAAAGTATAATTAGAATATATTTTTACCATTTTATCCAATGGTGGTCATTAGAATTAATTTAACATTGAAATTGGACATAAACAATTGCCAATCTTTTGATATAAATTGTTTCATAAAAACACGCTATTTGTTGTGAAGACGGGAATTAATTATAAAATTAATTAATGCAACTTATATGTTTGTAATTTTGTAAAATAGACATCATTTTTGAATTCGGAATATCAATTATAGCTTAGGGTGAAATTTTGGCATTGTTCTGAAAAACTTCAATTTTTGATGAATAGTGAAACCGCTAAGAGATAGTTAAATAACTGATTTTTCCTTTAAATGAAATATTACCACTTCTGTGTTTTTATTTTCAAAAATCTGACATACATGATTTTAATTAAGATTTAAAATGTGGTTCAATGAGATTAAAATAATTTTTGGTGAATAGTATCTTTTAAGTTCTTAATCGTGATTAGAGGTAATTAGTGTAGTTTAAGGTAAAAATAATGTTTTAATAATATGAGATGAGCTTGACACATGTTCTACCCTCATTTGATGTTCCATGGCCGACCAAGACAATCCATGGGTCAACTTGGGGACCCCATGGAGCCACTTTAGTTAGAAAATGACATAAATACCTTTTATTTAATGTTAAAGTAAAAAATGACACAAACATGAAATGTTTTACTAAAACAATTTTTACATGGGGTTATACAAGTCATATTTTTGACTATAAATATTCATTTGAAAGATACAAAGATTTCTTACATCATAGTAGTTTTTTTTATAATTTTTAGACATTAAATAAATTAAATTATTTATGACATCATTATGATGCAGCGATGACCTCAATATTTAACAATTTTAATAAAATGAAAAGATAATGTACAATACACGGCATAAACTTGTCCAAAGACTATTGGATGGGTATATTTCGAACCCTTATCACCTTATCCAAGAATTATATAAGTGTGGGACCTTTAGAATCCGAAAAGCATTGTATAATAATGTAAAATTTCCTTACTTTCCAAGAGTGCCCCTCCTCTCCTCTAATAAAAGGCCCCCACCTCTACCACCTCATTCACACTTTCAAACCATTTGGCTCGGCCAAACTCTGCCCAAATACTCTCCCAACTTCCCCCTCTTACTCCTAGAAGCCTCAATTTGGGCAGAACTCTTCCAAAGGATGCCTTTGGCTCAAATCAAAAAGAGTTACCCAATTTTGAGGTAATGTCTTCTCTAATGTTGTTTTGTTTTATTTTTCTTCTACAACCCCCTAAAATCTTTTTATTCATTTCTTTTGTAACAACACCAGTATACTAAATATACTAGGATGTTTTTATAAGAAGTATTCGAGCTAAAATTTAACACACCTACATCTAATGGTTAAAGAACATACGGCTTCTGTGGATGGCTAATTTCTGCCTCACAAAACGATGATTGTTCAACACTCATATAACACCTTCAAAGGTGTACATTAAGATGAAACTATATTTATATAGGATATATAATATGTTTATGTTTTACTTATGCTTCTCTATTTCTAATTTATGGCATACTTTATGATTTCCATTATGGGTAAACGCGATAATTTCATTTTAGGAAGTGCGGACTACCGCCCCCTCAAAGTGATTTGAATCGTTAATGCCATATTTGGGATGTATAAAGGATGGAGTAAATGATATTATATATGATATTATACTGGAACTATATTATACCTTTATATAATTATGATTTCATTCCATTAAATACGAAATAGAAATGAAAGTAGCGTTCATGCGTACGTACGGCTTACCATCTCCATAAATGGTGAATTTCATTTATTACCAATAAATGTTATGTAATATTATAAATGAATGTATATACTGGATATATATGATATATACATCATGAAAATAATTCTGGATATAATTGATATATCACCACAAGAACAAATTTTAATTATAAGAATTTTATTTTTGACTCAAGTACCTAAGATCAAAAAAATGACCGTTATAAACTTAAATAATTACATAATGTTAATAACATGGTAATAAGGGATATAAAAGGAATAATGAACATGAAAAAGGTTCTTATGTAAATATAAATTAACTCTAGTTTATTATTCAGGAGGTTAAAGAACAGTCGAGTCAGGACATGACGCAAGGTAAGGGAACTTCTTAACCCAATTTCTATTCTTTGGGTTAATCTCCTACTTTCAAATTATTTCATGATATTATTATGTCCTATCTTGTATTTTTACATTATTTTTGTGTACTTATAGTGAATACACAATATAGATGTACTTTATTTAAAGAAAATGATATTTTTAAGGACTTCGTCTCAATCCCCTTTCACTGAGGCATATTTGGTATTATACACAATTTTCTTTTATACGGTGTATAAACCCCTTTGAATTTTACATTTATTCAAAAGGAATCTTTTTTATATGAAGAGTTTTACTAAACGACAAAAAGGGAATGTTTTTTTTCCGTACTTATGCGGCGACAACAACTTCTACGCCGCTGTGACCATTATTTGAGTTTCGGCTTCCACTACAAGCCATCATTTTTTTAATGAAAAATAAATACAATGTTTTAACTTTCTTTTATTTGGTATTTAAAATGGTTTTGAAAGCATTTTTATTATATCAATGTGTTGTATTTATATCTTGTGATTGAAAGGTGGAAATGTTATGTTTCCTTTATGCATGATTTATGTGATACGATTATATTATGGTTTATGATATGATTAAACCTATTCATATGAGGAATGCATTGGACTTAATAAGTGACGGGTGGAGCGCGCTACAGCTCCTCGATGCATCGGAAGGTCTCATGAGACAAACTAGTGTCTTGGCACGAGGCCTTGACAAAATCTTATTTGTGGTCTTGGCACGAGGCCTTGGCTACGTGGTTATGATAGTCTGGCATTATGCATTCCATCATTATGAAAGTGGTTATTGATATTGAATGGGATTATTCGATTAGTAGAATATCTATGTGAAGAAGTAAATGGCATTATCTCATTTTACTTTTGCCATATTATGTTGATGTTCAAGTTTAAAAGGCTTTTGTTTTAGTTATACATTGCCTTAAATGTTTATGTTTATTTATGAAAGCTTCCGCAATATTGTTATCCTTACTGAGCATCTGAGCTCACCCCTTTCAATGTTTTAATATTTTCCAAGATGTGAAGAAGTATTTTAGGAATGACCTGCAGGGATAGTCAGAAGAGGATATGAGTGTGGACTATGAAGACTTTGTTATTGTAGTTTTTCACCTTATGTTGTAATGTAACATTTATGAATGTATCTAGTGTTTCCAAGGCTACTAAACTAATCGGTCTTTCGAGACTTGATCTTTTGTGATCATGCCAATGTTACGAAGTAATGCACCGACTCTGGGTAGCTGGGGTCGGGGCATTACAGTTTGTATCAGAGGCAGTTTAGTACTAACCTTGGAAGCTAGATTTAGATAAACTCTGATTAGAGCACATATCACAAAGATAGACTTTGAGGATTAGTATAGAAGAACTTCTTAGAATTTTGTTATTGTAGAGATTTTGTGAGTTTTCCGAGCAATACATCCCTGTCTGGATACGAGCAGGTAGAGGCGGCTTTGGCATAGATGTAACTAGGGGTAAAACCCGAAAACACCGCTTTGAGCTAGACTCGAACGAGAACTGGTGCACGACAATGGGCATTGCTGCACTCTTGGTTACGACACTCCCGAGGGATATGCTTAGGATAATTCTTGTTTTCTTTACAAACCACTATGAACAGTTATGAGTATATACTTCCTCAAAGAAAACCTTTTTATGATTACGGATTATATCCATAAATAGTTCAATTTATGTTAAGTATTTTATAAGTATGGAATAATGTATTTTGATTCATAAACTAATCTAGTTTATTCCATTGTATAGAAATGGCACCTAGTGGAAGGAATGGAAACCGTATCAATGCACGAACTCCATGAAGGTATTGACCTCCTACTCAAGATAATTTTTTTGGATCTGGAGATACAACTGGTGCTGGTCAACTTATTACCATACTGGGACAACTCACTCAAGTTATGAATAATAACCTTACTCGTATGGATCACCCTGATCCACAATGTGGAGGATCAATGTTAGACCTCTTCATGAGGCAACAACCACCAACATTTAATGGGGTTACAAATCCATTAGTATCTGAGCAATGGATAAACACCTTAGAGAAAATATTCCACGCCTTGGGGAGTATCAAAAGGGAGAATTTTATCATGGGAGTTTACCGCCTCACTGGAGATGCCGATCAGTGGTGGTCGCTGATTCAAAACACAAAGGAAGATGATGACGTATCGAATATGTAATGGAGGGAGTTAAAAGAGCTTTTCCTAGAAAAATACTATCCTCATGACCATCGAGCAGATATGGAAAGTCAATTTTTGAGTCTGAGACAAAAGGAGGATGAGAATGTCGCAAAGCATGAGGCCAACTTTACAAGGATAGTGAGGCATGCTGCAGATTATATACGTAACCCTAGAAGTAAGATTGATCGTTTCTTTGATGGGTTAAAACCATTTCTCCGTCGAGCATTAGTCTCACAAAACTTCTCGTCATACGAAGATATTGTATGGTGTTCTATCAAGACAGAAAAGGAATTCTCTATGTCTTATGACAACAAAGTAAAGCAAGAGAAGAAGAGAACGGTGGAACAAGAGACAGATAAATGGAAAAAGGGAAAGAAGGATTTTCCATTATGTGATAATTGTGGGAAGAATCACCATGGTACTTGCCTAAAAGGAATAGGAGTTTGTTATAAATGTAGGGAAAAAGGTCACCAGACGCGTGATTGTAAGGGAAAGAAAGAGGCTATCAATGTTGAATGCTACAATTGTAGGGAAATGGGGCATTATGCAAATGAATGTCCTAAGCGTCAGGGAAACTTACCTCAGAAAAGGCCAATGGATCAAGGACAATCTTATACTGTTACTACTGTTGAAGCAGAATAACTAATGTATTGGTGATTTTGGACTCATGGATTATATTCTGGTTATTAGAATAATGTGATATATATATAAGGATTGTACTGCAGTACTTGTTGATTTCAGTAAGGTTTTAATATGATGAAGGTAATTTTATTTTTCGTATGTGACAATAAGAGAAACTTTACTTTGTTTGGGGAATCTGATAAATTGATTTTGGAATTAAGAGACCTTTTAGAGAAAGTCTGGATAGAGGTATTTTGGATAACAATAAAGGTTGGAGTGGATTAATTTGATCTTTGGATAGTATTGTTTAAGGTTAAAAAATTTATGAAGATTATTTTTGGAATATTATTATACTATAGTTTTAGGAAAAGGACAACCTGCAGGGTGGGGCATAACCCGTCGCGTCGGACAAAGCTGCAGGAATCGAACCCACAACCATAGTGCGACAGGCCTTTATTTCTTACCATTAGCCTACAAGAAGTCCCTGGTTATTACAAAATAATTTTACTAATCTAAATGGTATGTGTTAACATTTGGAACCTTATACAATTAGGATAGGTATAATATTTTTGAGTTATATTATCTTTTTGAGTGAAAGATGAGTTGAAGGTTGAAACTCTAATTGTCAAGCATAAATATATATATACCTATCTCTTATTCATTGAATAAATTAATTCTTAGACTTTATTAAAGGGATATTAAAACAAAAAAATGTGTTATCCTAATACCTTATGTCTTATTGAACTGATGATATTTTAAATCAACATAGATTGAAGGCTTTGAGGCCCTCAATTTGAAAGTTGATTGTGATTGATGACCTCAATCACTCCCTACAAATATTTATGTTTTTCCTCCAATTATATGTCTCTAATTTCCACCAATGTTCTCCTTATCGAGATCATAATTTGGTGGTGACTTTCTTATTTCCATTTCCCTCTTATTAAAACTAAATTTTATTAACCTTATTTCCGATGTGGGTTTTCCACAAAGGTATTTTCTATTTTCAACCTTTTATTTTCCAAGAAAAAATTCAAATTTCGAGGACACAATTTATTGAAGGAGGGGAGAATGTAACACCCCGAGCTTCCATGATATGCTTCTCATTGAATAATGCAATAGCTTGCATGGTACGCAACTTCGAGTTCTAAAACACCACGACTAATCAAAGTAGCCATTATGAATAGTAATAACCACTTTTTAAAATTATAGAAATTTTATATTTCAAAATGGACTTCATTTTTGGATTCGGAATATCGAAATTAGCCTATGTTTAATTTTTGGTATTTTTCTGAGAACTTCTAATTTTTTATGAATAGTGAAAAATACTTAAAAACAACTTTTTTAATAAAAATAATTTATAGTGATAAATTATACTATTTAGTGGTTTTAAAGTATAATTAGAATATATTTTTACCATTTTATCCAATGGTGGTCATTAGAATTAATTTAACATTGAAATTGGACATAAACAATTGCCAATCTTTTGATATAAATTGTTTCTTAAAAACGCGCTATTTGTTGTGACGGCGGGAATAAATTATAAAATTAATTAATTCAACTTATATGTTAGGAATTTTGTAAAACAGACATCATTTTTGAATTCGGAATATCAATTATAGCTTAGGGTGAAATTTTGGCATTGTTCTGAAAAACTTCAATTTTTGATGAATAGTGAAACCACTAAGAGGTAGTTAAATAACTGATTTTTCATTTAAATGAAATATTACCAGTTCTGTGTTTTAATTTTAAAAAATCCGACATACATGATTTTCATTAAGAATTAAAATGTGGTTCAATGAGATTAAAATAATTTTTGGTGAATAGTAACTTTTATGTTCTTACTCGCGATTAGAGGTAATTAGTGTAGTTTAAGGTAAAAATAATGTTTTAATAATATGAGATGAGCTTGACACATGTCCTACCCTCATTGGATGTGCCATGGCCGTCCAAGACAATCCATGGGTCAACTTGGGGACCCCATGGAGCCACTTTAGTTAGAAAATGACATAAATACCTTTTATTTAATGTTAAAGTAAAAATTGACACAAACATGAAATGTTTTACTAAAACAATTTTTACATGGGGTTATACAAGTCATATTTTTTAATATAAATTGTCATTTGAAAGATAAAAATATTTCATACATCATAGTATTTGTTTTATAATTTTTAGACATTAAATAAATTAAATTATTTATGACATCATTATGATGCAGTGATGACCTCATTATTTAACGATTTTAATAAAATGAAAAGATAATGTACAATCCAAGGCTTAAACTTGTCCAAAAACTATTGGATGGGTAGATTTAGAAGCCGTATCACCTTATCCACGAATTATATAAGTGTGGGACCTTTAGAATCTGAAAAGCATTGTATAATAATGTAAAATTTCCTTACTTTCCCAGAGTGCCCCTCCTCTCCTCTTATAAAAGGTGCCCACCTCTACCACCTCATTCACAATTTCAAACCATTTGGATCAGCCAACCTCTGCCCAAATACTCTCCCAACATCCCCTTCTTACTCCTAGAAGCCTCACTTTGGGCAGAACTCTTCCCAAGGAAGCCTTTGTCTCAAATCAAAAAGAGTTACCTGATTTTGAGGTAATGTCTTCTCTAATGTGGTTTTATTTTATTTTTCTTCTCCAACCCCCTAAACTCTTTTTATTCATTTCTTTTGTAACAACAACAGTATCCTCAATATACTAGGATGTTGTTATAAGAAGTATTAGATCTGCACTTACACACACCTGCATCTAATGGTTAAAGATCATATGGTTTCTGTGGATGGTGAATTTCTTCCTCACGAAACGATGATTGTTCAACACTCATATAACACCTTCAAAGGTGGCCATTAAGATGTGACTATATTTATATAGGATATATAATATGTTTATGTTTTACTTATGATTCTGTATTTCTCATTTAAGGCATACTTTATGATTTCCATTATGGGTAAACGCGATAATTTCATTTTAGGAAGTGCGGACTACCGCCCCCACAAAGTGATGTGAATCGTTAATGCCATATGTGGGATGTATAAAGGATGGAGTAAATGATATTATATATGATATTATACTGGAACTATATTATACCTTTATATAATTATGATTTTATTCCATTAAATACGAAATAGAAATGAAAGTAGCGTTCATGCGTACGTACGGCTTACCGTCTCAATGAACGGTTAATTTCATTTCTTACCTCTAAATGTTATGTAATATTATAAATGCATGTATATACTGGATATATATGATATATATATTATATCTAAATCATGAACATAATTCTTGATATAATGGATATATCATAACATGAACAACTTGTAATTATAAGAATTTTATTTTTGACTCAAGTACCTAAGATCGACAAAATGACCGTTATAAACTTAAATAATTACATAATGTTAATAACATGGTAATAAGGGATATAAAAGTAATAATTAACATGAAAATGGTTCTTAAGTAAATCCAAATTAACTCTAGTTTATTATTCAGGAGGTTAAAGAACGGTCGAGTCAGGACAAGATGCAAGGAAAGGGAACTTCTTAACCCAATTTCTATTCTTTGGGTTAATCTCCTACTTTCAAATTATGTCATGACATTATTATGTCCTATCTTGTATTTGTACATTATTTATGTGTACTTATTGTGAATACACATTATAGATTTACTTTATTTAAAAAAATGATATTTTTAAGGACTTTGTCTCAATCCCCTTTCATTGAGGCATATTTGGTTTTATACACAACTTTCTTTTATACGGTGTATAAACCCCTTTGACTTTTACGTTTATTCAAAAGAAATCTTTTTTATACGAAGAGTATTACTAAACGATAAAAAGGGAATGTTTTTCTTTCCGTACTTATGCGGTGACAACGACTTCTCCACCGCCGTGACCATTATTTGAGTTTCGGCTTCCTCTACAAGCCATCATTTTTTTAATGAAAAATAAATACAAAGTTTTAACTTTATTTTATTTTGGTATTGAAAATGGTTTTGAAAGCGTTTTTATTATATCAATGTGTTGTATTGATATCTTGTGATTGAAATTTGGAAATGTTATGTTTCCTTTATGCATGTTTTATGTGATACGATTATGTTATGGTTTATGATATGCTTAAACCTATTCATATGAGGAATGCATTGGACTTAATAAGTGACGGGTGGAGCGCGCTACAGCTCCTCGATGCATCGGCAGGTCTCATGAGACAAACTAGTGTCTTGGCACGAGGCCTTGACAAAATCTTATTTGTGGTCTTGGCACGAGGCCTTGGCTACGTGGTTATGATAGTATGGCATTATGCATTCCATCACTATGAAAGTGGTTATTGATATTGCATGGGATTATTCGATTAGTAGAATATCCATGTGAAGAAGTAAATGGCATTATCTCATTTTACTTTTTCCATATTATGTTGATGTTCAAGTTTAAAAGGCTCTTGTTTTAGTTATACATTGCCTTAAATGTTTATGTTTATTTATGAAAGCTTCCGCAATATTGTTATCCTTACTGAGCATCTGATCTCACCCCTTTCAATGTTTTAATATTTTCCAGGATGTGAATAAGTATTTTAGGAATGACCTGCTGGGATAGTCAGAAGAGGATATGAGTGTGGACTATGAAGACTTTGTTATAGTAGTTTTTCCCCTTATGTTGTAATGTAACATTTATGAATGTATCTATTGTTTCCAAGGCTACTAAACTAATCAGTCTTTCGAGACTTGATCTTTTGTGATCATGCCATTGTTACGAAGTAATTCACCGACTCTGGGTAGTTGGGGTCGGGGCATTACAAAAATCCTGGTTTGAGCTGAGTCTATGACCTTTGTGTTTCCTCATGATTGTTATGGGTTACTTGATGACTTAGGTATATGTATGGGCATATAACTGGGCATTGGTTATCCGTTGATTTCATAATCCTTGTGTTTCATCATGATTGAGATGGGTTACTTGATAACTTAGGTATATGTATGGGCATATACCTAAGTAGAGGTTATCTATGGAGATCTTCTTTGTGGTTATCCTTGTTGGTTTTAGTGAGACCTTGAGGGTATCGGGGTCCCTACTGAGTATCATTATACTCACCCCTACACGGGCTATGCCCACACCTCGTTGTGTTGGTTGCAGACGATGGACAATGCTGACAGAGGCTGAGTGTTCAAGGACTGGACGGTACCCGGAGGTGGACTACACGACGAGTCAGTACCCAGAGGTGGACTTCACGGCGAGACGACTCTCGGAGGAGGTTGACAGGAGAGAGCGTTGTGGAGGATATCTGTACCTACCCTTCAGGTAGGATCCGTGGTGGATGATCCAGGAGCTGCGCCATATGTACCTACCCTCAGGTAGGATCCGTGGAGGACGAATCAGGATCCATTTCCATTTTTCCTGCTGTTGTACTTTGTTCAGTTGTAGTTGTAATTTCATTTGGGTTTGTATTCTGAACCACTTACCTTTCAGCACTTTTCTTTGTACTTAATGTTTTGCTTCCGCTTGTACTCTGTGGTGTTTTGTTTTCTTTTATAAAGGCAATGCCTTCCCAGTTATCGGGATTTACTCCATTGGTGCTAGTCGCCATCCCCAGGCCTATGGAAGGCGGGCTTGGGGTAGTCACGGCACGGGCCCCGAGGACGGGTCGTGACACATAATATATTTATATTAGGATAACTACTGATGAAATATATATGAATTGTACGTAGATAAAAAAAATAACCAATGAATTGGAGAGATATGTAATTCTAGGACCACCAATCATATTTTTATTATATCATTAACACCATTCATTTATGTAAATTATTTTATACTTGGTTCTATTTATTTTCATGCTTGACCTCTAGTTTCTTCGCTTTTTCTTATCATTACATGTTTCTTCCTTGTTTTTCCCCTAATTTTAGTTTTTAGAGGGATATAAGAGATAATTTATTTTATCTCTTTTGTGATTTTGAAATTTGACATAGAAGATGCCATGGTTTAACTATTGGAAAATCTTCAAGACACAGATATAGTCACTAGTGATGGACACCATCCACCCAGTGTGGGTCTAGGTAGACAATAATACTAATGGTTTTAAACAATCCATCAAGTAAAAGTACACTAATCATCATCTGTGATATATTTTGGGTAGTAATTTTTGGAAAGGACCATTGAGTAACCAGTGGAGTCCACTAGTGAGTGGTTGATACTAACATGGACAATAAAACCTATGGTAATATCATCATTATCGTATTTTTAATAACTATATTTATTCAAAATACTCTCCATTTAATTTCAGTCGACTCAAAATTCATGATGGATCTCTTGACCAGAAGTTTTCTCTACTAACCATGTTTCATGAATAATAGTATTACCAGTTTGTGCATTATATAACTTCTGGTATGTGTAATCTCCATCTGATCTAGGATTAACCATTCCTCTTAGATCTTCCTCTAATATAGAGTTGAATCATCATTTAATTATTGTATATACATATTAACATTATTAAATATAACTTTAGGATTCTTAATAAATTGATCATTCCCATAGTTCTCCTCTGGTAGATCTTATATGGTTGCGTTGAACATGAATGATATTGGTGGTTTCATAATGAAATCTCTATTAATAGAATTATTTTATGTTTTCAACATATACTTTATTTAATTTTTTACTTGAACTATGAAATTAGTGTTTTGATTAGTAATATAAAATGTTATAGATATCATGGTGAAACACTATGATAGTGTGTTTTCAATATAATGTGTGATTTTCCAAAAATTGATCATTGTTTCAAATTAAGGATTTCCAAAATAATTTTCCGCAAATAATAACATACTGAATCATTTATGATTTAATGTAATGATTTTTGAAATTAATAATTTTATTTATTGATAAAAAACTTTTGATACTATTTTCTAAAATGAAAACAATGTTTTGAAAATTAATCATTGAGACATTTGAAATGATTACATAGAATGGTTTCTTGAATAAATTGACAACACTAAGAGTGTTTTAGATACTGTGAAGCACTCATGTACATGATCAGTTTGGTGGGAAGGATAAATAGACTATAGATGAAAACACTAACAAAACTATCATATGGGAATGATATTTATTCATTAGGATTCTCTCATATTCCCAAAATTTTTGTGATATAGGGAGTGGGTTCAAAACTAGAGAAAAATTTCACTATGATGTGTGATAATCCCAATAAAAATCATACATTCCATATCACTACATTGGTTCAATAAATTTGAAAAATATTAAACATTTTAATGAATGATTGAAATGATTTACTCGTGATTTTTTTATTCAAATTCTTATTCATACCTATTTTGAAGAAGGTGATTATGACAAAATGTTCCAATGTAAATGGACATTGAAATATTCATTATAATTTCAACTGAAATATTTTGAAAATATTATTTTTTGTGATTTATAAAATAATATACATTATATTATTTTTCTAAAAATTACCAATGTTTTTTTATTTGATATATATTTCTTATATGATTCATGGTTAGACACTTCATGGATGGGTTTCTCACAACATGAATTTTCATTTGAGAATGTGTAGATTTTATTATACTAGGTCTTTGAAAAATTAATTCACCACATAGTGCTATTGGGAGTTCTTGTTAGAGGGACTTGAGTATTAGTGGTGATTATTGGACTATGTGATATTGTGATTTCATGGATATTTTTGTGATGCTGTCTTGATATATTTATTTGAGGAATATAGTCATAAAACTGTTTTGGTACTTATATCTATTTATATAGAGTATGATCAATCCTTTTTAGTGTTTCATATACCAAATTTTAATTATGTTATATTAACTATATTGTTTAGGATTTCGATTTATAAGATTATATCATTCCCTCAAGACTGATTTAATGAACATGATTTTGTATCCTACCCCTAGGGATCATGAACACCAATTAAGACATGCCATAACTTATTTGGGTACCATTTATGTGGGTTATATATGTTAGTTGATGAAAAATTGGTATAAAAGGGAATTCATTACCCTTTCTCATGGTTGTCATGTTGTGTGGGATGAGACACGGTTATGGATTCAAGAGATCAGGGGTATATTACAAGAATTTTTATAGTTTAATCTCATCATAACAATCATTATGTTACAATATGATATGGGGAATACTTCCCTTATGCTGTTTTCTGATATAATTAATGTTTTTTTCCAAATCATTGATTTGATACTTGAGTTTCCAATATTTAATTCATATTTATAGATTTCATTATTGCATATCTACTGAATGATTTTTTCCTTGTTATTTATTGATTTTGGAAGAACCATTTTCCTATTAAGTGTTTTTAATAGACCTCAAGAGAGAGATACTATTGATCCGTGAAAATAAAAACATCTAGTTGATAATCACCTTGTTAGGGTTACCTTTTTTGCAGTATTATTATATTGAAATATAGCTCTACATATACCCATTATGGGAAAATTCATTTTAATTATTAGGGGTGAAACTACTGATCATACCTTAAAGATTCATCATCAAATGACACATACATTTTAGGGTACCAATAATTTTTAGGTGGTCAAAGATATCATGAAGAAGGATGATCAAATTATTGATTTTTTTTGAGGTTCCAGATTTAGATAAGGTGAATTATGTCTTCAATAATCATGATGTTCCCAATATATTTTGGTGGTAATCAACAGTTTTGGCTAGAATGAAAATTTGATTTTAGTGGGAAGAAAAAAAGCCTCTTTATTTTGAGAATATTGACCCAAAATTGATGTATTTAACCATTTCACTGGATGTTCATATCCTTGATAAATTTTATTGGATAGTGCATATAGAATGACTTGAAATTTGTAAATATTGACCAATTTTCAGCTGAAGTTGTATCAAATGAAAAATATAAGGATTAGGTTTTTGAGATGGTTCTATGAGATGATATCTAGTTTTAGAATTTACCTATAAATATAAGCATGTTTTTGTATGTTATTGATATGTATTTATTGGTGTAAATACAATTGGTTGGAATTTATGATTTAATGGGAGATAACCATACTCCAAGGGGTTGTTTTTTGCTACCCCTTTAAATGGAAGAAGAAGAAAGGTGAGTATCCTAGTGGAAACTATAGTTGTGGGTCCAGGAAGAAGAATTATCTTATATATAATATTTTAATGGAACACTTAGTCATTTATGACAGGGTAATGATTGCCACCCAGTACATTTTTAGAAGATGTCAACAATGATCTATAGCTATATTTGATTCTCAGGTAACATATAGAGGGGTTTTCAGGTCTTTTACGCTACATACTCTATTACGGGCAAAAAAATATTAGGATGATAAATATTGTCGTAATATTTTTAATTAAGAATTGGTTCTATCTACATCCATAGATAAATAAAAAACTTCACATCATGGAAGTGACTCAAACAGACATTGATGTGGGTCCTGTAATAGTTATAGGGGTAATTACTATTGAATCCTCTCTAGTTAAAGATTTATTTGACACTAGTGGTTATAATTAGTTATTTTTTCCCTATATTGTTGAGATAATGATATTCTATGGGTATAATTATATACCTATGGGATATTTCTACACATCCATGGATGAATAGAAGGAAGGTTTAATGATTTCCCTTATAATTTTTATCTTTTTCAAAAAGAGAGAATGGTGGGGACATTTTTGATATTGATTTAAAACCAAAAGATATTATTCATAGGATGGATTTACTTATCCCTCATAAATACCGTATTAATGGTTATCCATTGTGGTTCTCCATTAAATATTGTAATGGTTTATTCAATTTATTTTCAGAAGAATAAATCTCAATGGAGAGTCATGCTAGATATCAATATATATTTTTGGGAAGGATGATGCAATCATTTTATTTTGAAATGTAGAAGGATTATTTTTGTTTAAATTTTTTTCCTTTACACGTTATGTTTCCCCCACCCCCACAAAATGTATTTCCACTAGTGAGGGAGTTGGGATTCCTACTGACATAGTACTAGGCAGCCAACTGAATCATATTCCCTATTACTATAAGGAATTATCTATATTGAGAGAGTTAATGTCTTATTTGGTTGAATTATTATTAAAGGTATTTAGTTAACCATATTTTTCAGTTTTGGAATCACCAATTATATTTTTTATGAAGAATTATAGAACCCATAATTACTTATTCTTAACCAGGACCTAATTGAGATTTTGGAAGTAAGAATAAATATTAATAGTCTTTGTTCATTAATGATTCCATATATTTCATGGATACCATTCGTGAGTGGTCACTACCTTCAAAGGGTATATTTTTGTTTCAAAGTATAGTCTGAGGATATGCTACCCATGGGAATTTCCTTGATGGTGGATTTTCACCATTCTATAGTGGTGCTTCATGCCAACACAAAAATGGGTTTTCATGATATGATATTTTATTTTCGGTGACTTGGTATGATGTTATAATTTTCGTGTTTTATTAATTATTATATTTATCACTACATTATTATCAAGAAACATAATTATTCTATTATAAATCTGCCACTTAACATTTTAAAATAGAATTGGGATAAGATACCGTTAGACAATATGGTTGGGATTTTATATAATCATCACTGAACGAATGATATTTGGGAGGTGGTTTTACATTTTACCATGTATCCACATCTTATTTTAATTCATGATGCCCAAAATTGTGTGGACATAAGAAACATTTATGTATACGAGATCATCAGACAACATTGAGTTCCCTGAAATATTTTTTCTAATCAGGAACCATTTTTCCAATATATTTTTTATTGAAAATACTATAAGTGGTAATGGGATCCTAGGCATGTTTTGGAATGGAATACTATTTTCAAATTTATTGTTAGATGTAACATGTTATACATCTTCTTGAGGAAATAATCCATGAATGTTTTTTTTGAAATTGGAAGAACATGAGATTACCAATTATAGTTGGTTGAGTTTTATTATAATTAAGTATTCTAGTCATCCTTGAATTCAGTAATAGTTTATGCATTGAAATTTTTTCATTTTATCTCTATACATTATTTGTTGGATATTGGTGAATAATAATTGATTATTACTAGTTATTATTGTGGTACAAAGACAACGAATATGTTGATTCGTTATAAAAGTGTAACATCCTGAAAAATTATAATTCATGTCATTATTTTCATTTAAATGAATAAGATTATTTGGATAGTGTTATGGAGTTTTTAAATGTCTTACCTTAGACTGGTCATCGACATCTTGGAAAATAGTGGGTGTTAGCCCCACGAAACATGGTACTATTTGAGATTATTTTGATGATCGTTATAGTATTTTAGCATTTTCCATTACCATTATAAATGATATTTATCAATAATATGGTACATTTTTATTATATTAGAAAGGATATCAATGATCAATTCAATGTCTTGAGCATTGTGACCCAAGATGTGGAGTCTGATATATCCATTATCGACCTATCATTTATGATTATTTACACCATGTAAATTTTTTAGGGGAATATATATCCCCTTAGTTTGGGTGTTTTTCTAGAATGGTTTTGATTCTAATGTGAATTAGGTTCAAAGGGCACTGATGAGAGTTAAATGGCCTAATTACACATGGACATATCTTCAGGATAGGATTTATAGGGGAATGATGTGTGTGTAGAGTTGTTATTGTATCATCATGTTACCATATTTCAAACATGGACCTAATTTTATATAAGTTTATCAATGTTTTAAGATTTTATCTATTGTTTTTCTATTGTTTCTCAGATTTACTAGTTATTTATTTTTAGTTCCCTTATCATTAGAGTTTTTAGAGGGGTATAGTAGGGAAATATATTTCTTGTTTTATTGGTTTGTAGGAGTTCAAGACATTCTTAATTAATGGGGGAATTATCATATGGCTAGAAAATAAAAAAGAGTCCAACCTACTAGACTATGAGTGCTATCTACCTATTAGTGATAGGAAATCCAGTGAACATTCCATCTTGAATCCCAACTACTGGCTGGTAGAACCCCACCATCTATATAGTGGAACAATTAGTTTGTGGTATACTCTTCACACTGGGTAGCTAGTGGAGAAAACTAGATAGCTAGTAAAGATAAGGGGGCTTAAAAAACCCATGGTATCATTTCATTTTAATAATCTCTATTCCATTTTTAATTGAAAATAACCTCTCCCAAATTTATTTTGACTAAAAATCCTTTAGACGGTATCTTGTTATGATTTTTTCTCCACCAACCATGTTTATTAATGGATTATAGTGTCAATTGGTGTGTTGGATCCTTTATAATATGTGTAAAATCATTTACAGCATTGATTATATTTTCTACAAATCTACCCCCTCATGATTGTATTTTATGAAATTAATGATGGATCTATATCTTTAAATGATGAATTGTAATTGAAGGATTATCTCTCAAACATTATTATTCTACATTTATCTTTTTTAGAATCTATTTGAATGGTTGATCTAGATTTTGGTAGGTGTTTTAGTAGGGAAATATAAATTATATTAATCCATTGATTTCTATTTAATTGAAATTGGATTTCACGTTATTTTCTATGTCATGAATCGTGTATTTGGATAAATTATTTTGAATGGAAATGTGATTATAATAAAACCCACTTCATATGGGGTAAAAATTTATGTCTGATTCATGAAGAAATGATTTATATTTTAGATTAATGATTTGAAGAATGTTTTTATGAATCAAGAAGTAATTAATTGTTTTATTATATTAAATGATATTATTTGAAATTAAAGTAATGTATTTTTTAAATAAAACTTGTTATTAGTCTTTTAAAGGTAATGCAAGTTTTTCTAGTTGACCTTGGATATGTTTGAAATGATTATTTTAAGTGGTTGATTCATTTTTTTTATACCACATAAATTATTGATTTATATTAAAGAACAGAGGGTAGAGTTAGTTTGGTAAGAATAAAACATTTATTCATTATGAAGACACAAACAACACTATATTCAGGTCTAGAATATTAGTCATATTGAATATATCCTATCCCCCACGATCTTGTGATCTAATGAGGGTGTGTATATATAGATATTTATTTCTCCTTAATGTGTGATAATCCCCATATCAATCATAACCTATATCTCGTAAGGATGGATCAATAATAAAAAATTGATTATAAATTCCTATGATTGATTTAAATGATTTACTCATGTATATTGTGATTGAAATAAGTATTCTTCATCTTTTGGTAATGATGATTTTAAAAATCCATTTTGATGGATATGTATGTTGAAATATATTTAATAATTTCCATTTAAAGGATTTAAAAATCATATTTTGATATGGGTATTTAGCATTTAATAATTACATATTTTGTGAATTAATCAAAAACATTTGGTTGATTTATTTAGATTTTGGATGAAATTCATGGTGATTTGCTACTGGGATTTAATTCTCACACACTAACTTTTTTTTATAAGTACATATATTTTTTATATTGCATCAATTAAAATTGAGAGAACCCATATGTGACATTGGGAGTTCTTGTTAGTAGTACCAGGGTGTTTGTTTAAATTAGAGGATCTTGTGATACACACCATGCATTAGGATTTCTGGATGATGTACTGATATATTTATTTGATTCATTTTTTCAATTTACCATTTCGAGACATGTATCTATTTATTTTGGTTTATTATTTAATTTTAGTGTTTGGTTTACCACTTTTTTGGTTCAAATAACCTTCATTATCATGGTATGCAATTAATGTACATAAATTATTCATTATTGATTGATTTTATTATCATAAACTAGTTGAAAACCAATGGGGATTGGAATTTCATTTCATTCCATTATAAAATAGATTCATGTTTCATTGTTATAGATTATCTAGGTCATTTCATGACAATAATACTATGAAGTATATGAATTTTAATTACTATTAAATAAACAAAACACATATAATCCCAAGATTATGAAATATAGATTATATAAATATATTCCCCCAAAAGGTAAAGGATATGTCAATATAATGGATAACCCATTATTGTAAATAAGGACAGTGTAACATCCTGACCTGACTCACCGCTTAGAGAGTTCTCAGACCGGTGGGTCTCATTGCCTCACTCACGTCTCCATGTATTCCAGTGGTTGCGGACTAGCAGTGAGGGTCTATTGATGGCACATTGGGGAGACTAGACCCTATAGATTATAGTTTCAAAATGGTTTATCAGAAATTAAATAAAATATACTTACGATATTAGATATAAAATAAAGTAAAGTAGTAGAAGAATAATGTAATATATAAATACAAATAAGAAAAACAAATTTACAAAAATTCATGTATGGAATATGATGCTATATATGAAAGCCATACAAAATTACAAATAAAAAGAAAAAAATAGTTAACTCATAGAGCATCCTGAGAAAGACCCCATTCTTGTGCTTTGTATCTCCCATGTATATAGCACAACACAATCAATGAATCCAAATACCTACAAGAAATAAGTTCAGGTCGGGTACCAAAATTCTACATGAGAATTGTGTGATACATAAATCTCAGTAGGCCAACACCCATGGTGTTTAACTCAACCCCTTTTTTTAAATTAATACTAAATGTACATGTGAAACACATTATATGTGAAAATTGATAACAAATTAAATAAGTTCTGCATGGATTGGTATCCTCAATAGAAACTCATCCCATACTACCTTCTTCGTCATATTCTAGATATCTATGTCTGTGGGTAGATACTTCTGCATCAGGATGAATCATTTAGAATATAACAAACCATATGGCCTCTACCATAAGGATAACCAATACCTCACCCACAAGTATAACTAAAATCTCCCCCTCAAGAATCATGTTATTGTGAATCTATTCCAGAGGCATCCGATATAATTATTTACTCTTCCCCAAGCATTTTTTACAAGAGTTCATACCCCTCAGGTAGTACAAAAGCATGCAACAATCCCTTTGGAGTCCACACTAATCACGAGTCCTCAGTATCCCATATAATCATAAACACTACCCTTTTAAATTGTGTACCTATGAGCCTTTCCATAAGGTAGTACGAAAGAACATGCACCAAACCATTAGGTTTCCACATTAAAATTGACTCATATCCAAACATACTCAATATGTCAATGAATATTAAAACCTCAGGTATCAATCACATTGATATAACATAAGATCAAAATCTAAACAAAAACACAAATATAGTATAAAACATTATTTGTTTATCTTCATAAGACACAATGATCAATTTCTAAAAAAATTATCATCCTTAACAACATTTCATTTCATTAACACATTGTAACGCCCCAACCCCAGCTACCCAGAGTCGGTGCATTACTTCGTAACATTGGCATGATCACAAGAAAGATCAAATCTCGAAAGACCGATTAGTTTAGTAGCCTTGGAAACACTAGATATAAACATAAAGTTTTACATTACATTTCAAAGTGAAAAGCTACAACAACAACAAAGTCTTCATATCCACACTATTAACCCCTCATAATATCCCTGCAAGTCAATCATAATTTACTTCTTCACTACCTGGGAAAAATAAAACATAGAAAAGGGGTGAGCTCAAATGCCCAGTAAGTATAACAATATAGCGGAACATTCAAAATAAGCGTAAACATTTAAGGCAATGAATTACTAAAACAAAAGCCTTTTAAACTTGAACTTCAACATAGTATGGCAAAAGTAAAATGAAATAATGCCATTTACTTATTCACATGGATATTCTACTAATCGAATAATCACATGCAAAAATCAATAACCACTTTCATAATGTTGGAATGCATAATGTAAAACATTAATTTCATTGTCTAGGCCTCATCCCAAGACCTAGGGGTTACTTCTAACCGGAACCCAACCCGGAGTGCCTCTAATAACCGGACACCAACCCGGAGTGCCTCTAATAACCGGACACCAACCCGGAGTGCCTCTAATAACCGGACACCAACCCGGAGGGCATACTTTTACCAGTCCCTAACCTGGAGGGCTTACTTTAACCAGTCCCCAACCTGGAGGGCTTACTTTTACCAGTCCCCAACTTGGAGGGCTTACTTTTACCGGTCCCCAACCCGGAACATACTTGTTTAGCACATTCATCTGAAGAAAAGTTTGAAATATAACATAAACATTCGGATTAAAACTAGCATACGAAATGTCAATAGTTTCACCATAAACAATGAATGGTATAAAATAGCACATCCACAGTCAAACATATCACAAAACCTTCAATACAATATAGAAGTTTTGTATTATAATAAATAAACTTCAAATAAGCATAAAATCCATCAAAGGATGTTGACATAGATGAAATCAAAATTCTTTTAAAAGAAATATCTCCTTTTATTTTGAAATCATTTAAGATCCATATAAAATAAAACATTTTCATTGAAAATATTCTTATAAGCTTGTAAGGGAAGCTTTGAAGATTTTATAACGGCGTAAAATAACCGCACCCGCCGTATAAGTTAAAAAAAACATTCTTACCTCAATTCTGTCGAAAAGGTTAAAAAGGACCTTGTTTTGAAAACGACGGAAAGATTCCTTTATAAACCTCTTATAAAAAGTAAAAAAAGGGTATAAATGACTTTAACCCATATTCTTGTAAATAGTAAAAATGTTTTGAAATACATTTCGAAGAAACATGGATGTGGATGATAAAGAGATCCCAGTAGATTATTACGTATAATACAACCTCGGATAAAGAAGAGATTGTGAAATAACCCTTACCTTGTACTTTTCCTTGGTTGGGGTAGGTTAACCTCCTGTATAATGGTGAAATAATTGTTATTAAATTATACAAGAATCATATACATTAATATGATATCATATATGATCTTTTAATATTGATTTGATAATAAAATCTTAGTATTATCGTTGTTTCGAGTGTGAACTTACTTGTTTGCTTTTGTATGTTTTGTTATGTAAGACATGTTTGTAAAGGATAAGTTGTATATTATTCAAATCCAGAATGGTATCAAGTCCTTAAACATCATTTTTAAATCGTCAAATGATAATTATACTTGAATGGATACGATGGATAATGAATCTCATCGCGTTCGTGGAGACGGTAGTCCGTACGTACGCACGAACGCTACTTCCATTTAATTTTTATTTTAAAAGAATCAAATACAGATGATACATAGGTATATTACTATTCTAGTATAATATAATATTTTATACATGTTACTTAAGTTCATTAACACCATCCTTTATACGTTCCATGTGTGGTATGAACGAGTCATATCATTTTAAGGGGGCGGTAGTCCGCACTTCCTCAAATGAAATTATCGTATGTATATACAACATGAAATGAATAATGGTATGAAATAAAATGGAATTACAGAAGCTTATATATAAAATATATATCATTAATATCATATTTAATTACAGTGCCATCATAATGGCCACCATGAGAGGCGGTAAGATGTATTTGAACAATCATCGTTTCGTGAGGCGTTAGTTTGCCATCCACAGAAACATTATGTTCATCATCCATTAGATGGAGTTGTGTGTATGTGTAGTTTGAATCCTTCTTATAACAACATCCTAGTATATTTAGGATACTGGTGTTGTTACAAAAGAAAGTAAATAAAAGAGTTTTGGGGTTGGAGAAGCAAAATAAATGAAAATAATTTAAGAGAAATCGTTACCTTTAATTTAGGTAACTCACTTTGGTTGGAACCAAAAGACTTCTTGAAATGCTTTCTGCCTAAGGGGAAGCTTCAAGGAGGAGGAGAGGGATGTGGGGAGCTTAGTTGGGCAGATTTTGGACGAGCCAAGTGGCTTGAGAGGTGTGAGGAAAAGAGAAGGAGGAGTGCCCTTTTATAAGAGGGGTGAGGGGCACCTTTGGAAAAGCTAGAAATATTAATTTATAATAAATTAATATTCGGTTTCAAAAGGCTCCAAAGTTTACTATTCAAAGTATGAGGTGGGGATAGGTCGAAAACAACTCATCCAATAGAATTTAGACAGGTTTGGGTACTTATATTAACCTTATCTTTAAGTATTAACTCTAAGTTAATTAGTTTCACTTTTACAATGTCTCTTTGTATTTTTATATAATATGGTTAATAAACTTACTATATACATCCAAGCGACCCCCAAGTGGTACATTAATGATTAACCTATCATAATATAAGTCTTTTGGCCGAACCTTAGATTTTTAGGAATTTAATATCAATTAATAATATAATATTTGTTTTAAGAACTCTTTTATGTCAATTTTGACACTATTCAATAGTTGATTTTTGTGAAACTCATAACAGATTGATTACTTCGAACAAAGTCAATTAAATAAATCCTAATATATCATATTATCCTATAAAATTAGTTTAATTCATTAAAAGGTTCATATTATATTTATTTGGGTATTTATAATATCAATTATTTTAATTTTTCACTATTATAGTAATTACTGCATCATCATTGTTTCATAAATAAAATAAATTATTTAATGTCTAAAAATTATAAATAAAATATCATTATGTAGGAAATCTTTTTATCTTTCTAATGAATATTTATAATCGAAAATCCAACATGTATAACCCTATGTAAAAATTGTTCTTCTAAAAGATGTAAGCTTATGCCATTTTTATTTTTATTTTAACTTTATTAATATAATGTGTCCCTACCACATACAAGTGGCTCCATGGGGTCCTCAAATTGACCCAAGGATGCCCATGGTCGGGTATGTGGCCACCAATAAGGTTATGACACGTTTTAGGGTAATTTTGTATTATTATAATATTATTTTTTTAACCCTTATTTACCGGATTTACCCTTTAACCATGGTAAATAAAATATTTACCACAGTAACTATTCAAAATGTCTAAAAATAAAAGTTACCTATATACACAATTTGAACATCCTGATTCCAAATATGGAATCCATTTTCCCAAATTCAAAACACAGAAGTGGCAGAAATTAATTTAAAATTAATTCCCGCTGTCAAAACAAAAAGCGTGTTTTTAAGAGATAATAACTATCAAAAGATTGACACTTGTTTATGTTCGGTTTAATTGTAAAATTATGTCCAATGACCAAAATTATATTAAAATGTAAAAATATATTCTAAATATACTTTAAAACCACTCCAATTCATAATTTATCAATATTAATTATTTTGATTAAAAAAGTTGTTTTTAATTAAAATTTAGTAATTTTCACTATTCATCAAAATATGAAAGTTATCCGAAATGTACCAAAATTTCACCCTAGGCTAATTTTGATATTCCGAATCCAAAAATGAAGTCCATTTTGAAATATAGAATATTTATGATTTCAAAAAGTAGGTATTACTATTCACGACGGCTAGTTTAATTAGTTGTGGTGTGTGTTAGAACTCGAGGTTGCGTACAACACACGCTATCGCATTATTCGAAGGGAAACGTACCGTAGAAGCTTGGGATGTTTCATTTTAAATTTTTGATGTCCCCATTTAGTCAAAAAGTTTAAAATATAGTATTTAAAAATGGTTCACTATTAAAATTTGATAAAAGTGCAATACTGAAAATGAATTTGTTCTTGCATTATATCTAAGAAACTCATAATATGGAATCTAAAATTATAAGGATTATATAAAGTTTAAAATTTAGTCAATAATATTATTAACCTCTTTTGAATGGCTTTTTCCTTTGGTAAGTCATGGTGTGATTGAACTCGGTGTTGCGTGTAGTGCAAGTTATTGAATTATTTTGAAGAAATAACACACTATGAAATCTTGGGGTGTTACATTCTCCCCTCCTTCAATAAATTGCGTCCTCGCAATTTGAAATTGTTCTTCGAAAATAAAAGGTTGAAAATAGATAATATATTTGTGGGAAACCCCACATCGGAAATTGGGTTGCTAAAATTTAGTCTTAATATGAGGAAAAGAGAAATGAAAGGGTCACCACCAAATTATGATCTCGATTAGAAGAACATTGGTGGCAATTTGAGACATATAATTGGAGGAAAAACGTAAATATTTATAGGTAGTGATTGAGGTCATCAATCACAAACAAGTATAAAATTTAGGTCCTTAAATTCATCAATCTATGATGATTTGAAATACCATCGGTTCAACAAAACATAGGGTATTTGGATAACACATTTTTGATGTTTCAAAATATCTTAGTTGAAATCCCACATCGAAAAATGAATTAATGAGGCCTCTATTTAAAATAAAGAGTCGAAAATATGAAGATTACCGAAAATAACACATACTAGGGTTCCATGTAGTAAAATATGGATATGGAAGAAAAATCTAACCATCAATTACCTAATGGAGAGTTGTAGAGAACATGGCTATGAAAAGGCCAACAATCCCAAAGCTATAAATTAGTGATGATTTAAGGTACCATCTAGGAAAACATTTTTGTTCTAATTTGCTTTTCTTAATATTGAGGAATTTTTTTTATGAGATTGGCTAAGATAATATAGAGATATACTTACTTTATAATTAGAGTTTTATCCATTAATAAATTTCTACCACATACTCATCTTTCACTCTAAAAGATAATAAAATGTAAAAAAAATTCTATTTACACTATTCGTATAGGGTTCCAAAATAAACGAATTTATAATTCATCTAAAAGATCTTTTAATAAAAACTAAATTATTTAATCCAGGACATCTCGTGGGCCAGTGGTAGGTGATACACCCTTGTCGCCCTTCGGTTGCGGGTTCAAGTCTCGCAGCTTTGCCGGACGCGACGGGTTGCCGCCCGACCTCCGGGTTGTCCTTTTATGGTAGTCCAAAATTAATATCAAACTTAGAATTTATCCAAAATACATCTGTCCAAACTCACAGTCCAACATTTATAAGGAAGGTAAACATAATGTAGATCCTTTTTACCCTATAATAGAATATTAATACCTTCATCATGTATTCTTTTAAAACACTGAAACATCCTGATTTACCATAATCCTTATTGATTACATTCATGCTCCCTTATTCCATATAGAATAATGGATATACTTCATCAATCCAAAAATGTTTTAAACCCCACAATGATGGAATATACAAATCATTAATCAGCTTCAAGGTAGTCAAGAATATCCAATATAATTTATCCAAATCAATCATGTATTATTCTAAAATCACTACTTCGGTATCAGAACCATATTATGGTTTATCTTTCTCTCAACCAAATATTTTCCAAAAATTTAACCTTCTATTGAGTCACTTTTCTTTGTTCCAAACAAACTCAAGTCCTTAATGAAATAGTACTGCAGTACAATCCTTATATACTCCATAATTATTATAACAAGTACATTGTTGATACAACACTCAATTGACATAATCAACATAAGAACTCTAACCATTCCTCTTCATCTGTGGTAGTATCATAACTTGATTATTATCCAATAGCATCATTTGCGGCATAGTCTGATGACTGGGACATAGGTTCGCGTAGTGTCCAAACTCCTTGAAAATGAAGCATTGTACATTTGAAACGATTTTCTTACCCTTGCAGTCACGTACTTTGTGCCCTTTTCCTCCACACTTATAACAAACTCCCATTCCTTTCAGGCAAGTTCCAGGGTGTTTCTTTCCACAGTTACTACATATGGGAAAATTCCTCTTTTCCCTTTTCCCTTTATCCATCTTTCTCTCTTCCATCCTTTTCATCTCTTGATTCCCTTCAGAGCCATAGGACTCAGTAAACTCTTTACTTATCTTATCAACACATGATATTATTTCTTCATATGATGATAATACATGGGAGACTATTTCTCTTATAAATTCTAGCTTAAGACCATGAGAGATATGATCCTTCCTTCTCTTTGAATCATGTGCATTTCTGGAGTTATCATTCCTTCTACTGGGCGCCATTTCTAAAAAATGTCATAAACTAGATTAGTTTATGAGTCAAAATACATAATCCCATACTTATAAAACACTTAACATAAATTGAACTTTTTAATGGATATAATACATAATCATAAAAATGTTTTCTTTGAGGAAGTATATACTCATAAACCCTTCATAATGGTTTGTAATGAAAATGAGAATTATCCAAAGCATATCCCCCGGGAGTGTCGTAACCAAGAGTGCAGCAAGGCCCGTTGTCGTGCACCAGTTCCCGTTCGAGTCTAGCTCAAAGCGGTGTTTTCGGGTTTTACCCCTAGGTACATCTGTGCCAGAGCCACCTCTACCTGCTCGTATCCAGACAGGGATGTATTGCTTGGAAAACTCACAAAATCTCTACAATACCAAAATTCTAGGAAGTTCTTCTACACTAATCCTCAAAGTTCATCTTAGGTCTACGTGCTCTAATCAGAGTTTATCTAAATCTAGATTCCAAGGTTTGTACTAAACTTCCTCTGATACAAACTGTAACGCCCCGACCCCAGCTACCCAGAGTCGGTGCATTACTTCGTAACATTGGCATGATCACAAGAAAGATCAAATCTCGAAAGACCGATTAGTTTAGTAGCCTTGGAAACACTAGATATAAACATAAAGTTTTACATTAAATTTCAAAGTGAAAAGCTACAACAACAACAAAGTCTTCATATCCACACTATTAACCCCTCATAATATCCCTGCAAGTCAATCATAATTTACTTCTTCACTACCTGGGAAAAATAAAACATAGAAAAGGGGTGAGCTCAAATGCCCAGTAAGGATAACAATATAGCGGAACATTCAAAATAAGCGTAAACATTTAAGGCAATGAATTACTAAAACAAAAGCCTTTTAAACTTGAACTTCAACATAGTATGGCAAAAGTAAAATGAAATAATGCCATTTACTTATTCACATGGATATTCTACTAATCGAATAATCACATGCAAAAATCAATAACCACTTTCATAATGTTGGAATGCATAATGTCAAACATTAATTTCATTGTCTAGGCCTCATCCCAAGACCTAGGGGTTACTTCTAACCGGAACCCAACCCGGAGTGCCTCTAATAACCGGACACCAACCCGGAGTGCCTCTAATAACCGGACACCAACCCGGAGTGCCTCTAATAACCGGACACCAACCCGGAGGGCATACTTTTACCAGTCCCTAACCTGGAGGGCTTACTTTAACCAGTCCCCAACCTGGAGGGCTTACTTTTACCAGTCCCCAACCTGGAGGGCTTACTTTTACCGGTCCCCAACCCGGAACATACTTGTTTAGCACATTCATCTGAAGAAAAGTTTGAAATATAACATAAACATTCGGATTAAAACTAGCATACGAAATGTCAATAGTTTCACCATAAACAATGAATGGTATAAAATAGCACATCCACAGTCAAACATATCACAAAACCTTCAATACAATATAGAAGTTTTGTATTATAATAAATAAACTTCAAATAAGCATAAAATCCATCAAAGGATGTTGACATAGATGAAATCAAAATTCTTTTAAAAGAAATATCTCCTTTTATTTTGAAATCATTTAAGATCCATATAAAATAAAACATTTTCATTGAAAATATTCTTATAAGCTTGTAAGGGAAGCTTTGAAGATTTTATAACGGCGTAAAATAACCGCACCCGCCGTATAAGTTAAAAAAAACATTCTTACCTCAATTCTGTCGAAAAGGTTAAAAAGGACCTTGTTTTGAAAATGACGGAAAGATTCCTTTATAAACCTCTTATAAAAAGTCAAAAAAGGGTATAAATGACTTTAACCCATATTCTTGTAAATAGTAAAAATGTTTTGAAATACATTTCGAAGAAACATGGATGTGGATGATAAAGAGATCCCAGTAGATTATTACGTATAATACAACCTCGGATAAAGAAGAGATTGTGAAATAACCCTTACCTTGTACTTTTCCTTGGTTGGGGTAGGTTAACCTCCTGTATAATGGTGAAATAATTGTTATTAAATTATACAAGAATCATATACATTAATATGATATCATATATGATCTTTTAATATTGATTTGATAATAAAATCTTAGTATTATCGTTGTTTCGAGTGTGAACTTACTTGTTTGCTTTTGTATGTTTTGTTATGTAAGACATGTTTGTAAAGGATAAGTTGTATATTATTCAAATCCAGAATGGTATCAAGTCCTTAAACATCATTTTTAAATCGTCAAATGATAATTATACTTGAATGGATACGATGGATAATGAATCTCATCGCGTTCGTGGAGACGGTAGTCCGTACGTACGCACGAACGCTACTTCCATTTAATTTTTATTTTAAAAGAATCAAATACAGATGATACATAGGTATATTACTATTCTAGTATAATATAATATTTTATACATGTTACTTAAGTTCATTAACACCATCCTTTATACGTTCCATGTGTGGTATGAACGAGTCATATCATTTTAAGGGGGCGGTAGTCCGCACTTCCTCAAATGAAATTATCGTATGTATATACAACATGAAACGAATAATGGTATGAAATAAAATGGAATTACAGAAGCTTATATATAAAATATATATCATTAATATCATATTTAATTACAGTGCCATCATAATGGCCACCATGAGAGGCGGTAAGATGTATTTGAACAATCATCGTTTCGTGAGGCGTTAGTTTGCCATCCACAGAAACATTATGTTCATCATCCATTAGATGGAGTTGTGTGTATGTGTAGTTTGAATCCTTCTTATAACAACATCCTAGTATATTGAGGATACTGGTGTTGTTACAAAAGAAAGGAAATAAAAGAGTTTTGGGGTTGGAGAAGCAAAATAAATGAAAATAATTTAAGAGAAACCGTTACCTTTAATTTAGGTAACTCACTTTGGTTGGAACCAAAGGACTTCTTGAAATGCTTTCTGCCTAAGGGGAAGCTTCAAGGAGGAGGAGAGGGATGTGGGGAGCTTAGTTGGGCAGAGTTTGGACGAGCCAAGTGGCTTGAGAGGTGTGAGGAAAAGAGAAGGAGGAGTGCCCTTTTATAAGAGGGGTGAGGGGCACCTTTGGAAAAGCTAGAAATATTAATTTATAATAAATTAATATTCGGTTTCCAAAGGCTCCAAAGTTTACTATTCAAAGGATGAGGTGGGTATAGGTCGAACAAAACTCATCCAATAGAATTTAGACAGGTTTGGGTACTTATATTAACCTTATCTTTAAGTATTAACTCTAAGTTAATTAGTTTCACTTTTACAATGTCTCTTTGTATTTTTATATAATATGGTTAATAAACTTACTATATACATCCAAGAGACCCCCCAAGTGGTACATTAATGATTAAACTATCATAATATAAGTCTTTTGGCCGAACCTTAGATTTTTAGGAATTTAATATCAATTAATAATATAATATTTGTTTTAAGAACTCTTTTATGTCAATTTTGACACTATTCAATAGTTGATTTTTGTGAAACTCATAACAGATTGATTACTTCGAAAAAAGTCAATTAAATAAATCCTAATATATCATATTATCCTAGAAAATTAGTTTAATTCATTAAAAGGTTCATATTATATTTATTTGGGTATTTATAATATCAATTATTTTAATTTTTCACTATTATAGTAATTACTGCATCATCATTGTTTCATAAATAAAATAAATTATTTAATGTCTAAAAATTATAAATAAAATATCATTATGTAGGAAATCTTTTTATCTTTCTAATGAATATTTATAATCGAAAATCCAACATGTATAACCCTATGTAAAAATTGTTCTTCTAAAAGATGTAAGCTTATGCCATTTTTTTTTTATTTTAACTTTATTAATATAATGTGTCCCTACCACATACAAGTGGCTCCATGGGGTCCCCAAATTGACCCAAGGATGCCCATGGT
Source organism: Viscum album (assembly GCA_963277665.1). Taxonomy (NCBI): domain Eukaryota; kingdom Viridiplantae; phylum Streptophyta; class Magnoliopsida; order Santalales; family Viscaceae; genus Viscum; species Viscum album. The sequence continues at coordinate 327,437,514 of OY728127.1, forward strand.
CGGGTATGTGGCCACCAATAAGGTTATGACACGTTTTAGGGTAATTTTGTATTATTATAATATTATTGTTTTAACCCTTATTTACCGGATTTACCCTTTAACCATGGTAAATAAAATATTTACCACAGTAACTATTCAAAATGTCTAAAAATAAAAGTTACCTATATACACAATTTGAACATCCTGATTCCAAATATGGAATCCATTTTCCCAAATTCAAAACACAGAAGTGGCAGAAATTAATTTAAAATTAATTACCGCTGTCAAAACAAAAAGCGTGTTTTTAAGAGATAATAACTATCAAAAGATTGACACTTGTTTATGTTCGGTTTAATTGTAAAATTATGTCCAATGACCAAAATTATATTAAAATGTAAAAATATATTCTAAATATACTTTAAAACCACTCCAATTCATAATTTATCACTATTAATTATTTTGATTAAAAAAGTTGTTTTTAATTAAAATTTAGTAATTTTCACTATTCATCAAAATATGAAAGTTATCCGAAATGTACCAAAATTTCACCCTAGGCTAATTTTGATATTCCGAATCCAAAAATGAAGTCCATTTTGAAATATAGAATATTTATGATTTCAAAAAGTAGGTATTACTATTCACAACGGCTAGTTTAATTAGTTGTGGTGTGTGTTAGAACTCGAGGTTGCGTACAACACACGCTATCACATTATTCGAAGGGAAACGTACCGTAGAAGCTTGGGATGTTTCATTTTAAATTTTTGATGTCCCCATTTAGTCAAAAAGTTTAAAATATAGTATTTAAAAATGGTTCACTATTAAAATTTGATAAAAGTGCAATACTGAAAATGAATTTGTTCTTGCATTATATCTAAGAAACTCATAATATGGAATCTAAAATTATAAGGATTATATAAAGTTTAAAATTTAGTCAATAATATTATTAACCTCTTTTTAATGGCTTTTTCCTTTGGTAAGTCATGGTGTGATTGAACTCGGTGTTGCGTGTAGTGCAAGTTATTGAATTATTTTGAAGAAATAACACACTATGAAATCTTGGGGTGTTACACACATGTTCTTAATTATCATCATAATTATATCAAAACTGTTGAATAAATCATTCGACCCTAAGGTCATTAATATATAAATTTACTAGATTATCCAATGTGACTATATCCTAAGAAATCACACAATTTATTATTATTAAAAATAAATTCCTAAGTCATAAATCAAATATTTTATCAGATTTTATGGTATCACATTAAATCCAAACCAACCAAGTATTAATAATGTGCAAGGATGGAACACAAATCAAGTTGACGCAAGATTGATTCTCCATGCCTATAGTCCCAATTGGATCCAAGTGAGGGTTTAAAATGAATAATTATAATTTAATAGGAATTATTCAATTTATAAGGTCAATCCCATGACATGATGTTGTGATTCTAAATATCATAATTACTATAAATAATTGTATCAGATAAAAAGGGATTTAGTGTAGACCTCCCAAAACAATTCCTTTGATGGATTTAATCCAAAATAATTGATGTCATTGAATATATTCAAATAATATCACGAAAACATTATACATAAATTGTTTTTATTTAATTAGAATATGAGGTGTAATCAAACCACCCTTATCAGTTCCAGTTAATTTAATTCATTTAGAATTTGAAGGAAAATAATTTGTCTTGACCATGCTAAAGAAGTCATGGAATGATAGATAAACATTTAAATAAGGAAACCATATTGTGGAATACATTTTATTTAATTCAACCTATTCTATTTTTCTTACGACATGGAAAAAATAAAAGAGAAAATCTTTGAAAAAATTAATCCAAAACATGATTTAAATCATTAATCAGTGCCATTTGGATTAGAATAAAATGTATATCATTGGAGGGATTTTATTATTAAATCATGATAGCATTTATTAAAAAATTAATTAATCATATTAAAATTTTCATTTATGAATTAATATTTAAATTTATAAATGAAACACTTAAATATCTCTAAAATTAAAATGGAAGATGGTAAGATAATCATATGGCTACACACACTCTAAAAAAACATATCAATAACCTGTATATTACTTGTGAAAAAGATAAGTACTTCCTGCCTTAGTTGAAATGATGATTGACGACTAGGTTCACATCTGAGTTTAACTTCACCATGGAAACATTGTTCTTTTCATAAACAAAAATTTGTTTAATATTATTCTCCTTATGAAAAAACATAATGACATCAATGGCACTTCAATATGATAATTATCGAATAATTTATAGATAAAAGAAGATTGAAAATAATAGTAATAAATAAAATAAAATAAAATAAATAATAGTGGGGGTGAGGTGAGAGAATAAGAGGGGAGTCTCCTGTATACCCCTTTTGTGTACCCCAACATCCAATTTATATAATTCAATCCTTATTTTATTAAATAACCATTATTAATATTTAGAAAAGTGGTAAAAACATAATGTATATGTTAAATTCCATTTAATTCCCATGTCCACAACTTCTTTAATTAGGTCATCAAGCATTTATTTTCCTAGATAATTCCGATTTTTAAATATACTCAACCAACAATTAATAAATATTAAAATTAATCAACTTATAGATATATTTACACGTATTATATATTTACATGAACTTGTATGATCATAAACACACTATTTAAATATATAAACACCCACATATATATAAACCCACAAACACATAGATATAGATATATATACATATGAATATATATCCCATATATATATACATATGTATATATATCCCATATATATATACATTCCATATGTTGTTGTCCCAAATTTAATAATAATAATAATATAAATTGAATTATTATTATTAAATATTATCCACCATTGTCACTGTTAGTATTTTAACAACAAAAATTAAATACTGATAAGATCTAATAAATTAATATTGACTACACATTTTCAATTAATTGGTATAATTAATAATATCAAAATTGTCCCATTTCCTACTTATTGTTTCCCCAAAAATACAATTTATTAATTATGGGATTATATTTTCATTTTTATTTTCAAATAAAATTATAATATTAATAAAAAATTATTATTATTTCTATCTACCCTTGAAAATATCTATAAACCAACTAGATTATAATTCCTTGTGATTTTACCAAACTTGTGATGCATGAAAATGTTATAACATGCCTATGGTACACCAAACATTGTAGACCTAATAATGGCATCATATTTCCCATACAATGCAGTATTTGTGAGAAATTAGTTATTTATTATTCAAAAATTGGAAATATAATGTAATTAAATAAAAACTTATTATCTTGTTTGAGGATTCCAAACACCTAATTCACATTAATGTTTTACCCTTCCTGGGGTATACCCAGTTTTATAGACCAATTAGTGGTCTCATTTTTCTTATATGACACATGATTCCTGATAAATTAATTAATTATTATATAAAAAATGGAATAACAAATTAAATTAAAATAAAGATGGTATTATCTCATGCATTGTTTCCAAATACTTGAACCACATAACAGCTGAACCCTTTATAGGGTAAACCCCACATTTCAAACCTGAATGTAGTATCTGATTTCATATGTGATGAACCTTTTAGGGGTTATTTTTTGGAAATAAGTCATACAAAGGTAAGGAAAAAAATTAATATTTTATTCTATCAAAATCAAGGGTCTACGAGTCTTAGAATCCTAATCTAACTCAATGAATAAATCAGAAAATATTTCCTAGAATATTTCAAGGTGATAAATATTAATTTAAATATTTTGTAAATCTATAATAAAAATAGTAATGAAAAATTAAATTTTCATACAGAAATACTTGTAATTTATTAACAAATTTGGGTTTGTGTAATCATTTCCAAATGAATATTTTACTACCTCCCCACCTAATAAAGTCACATCCCCGAGAAGACTTTGGAAAAAACTAAAACATCACCCAACTTATAATGGTTTTGAATTCTCACTTAGATGGTCATGTGGTGCTTCCAAACACCCAGCACACCCTTAAGAACTGATTTGGTAATTAGTACTTTAGCCATTATGTTCTGAACTAAAACCTATTTTTTCCACCAAAACATTGAAATGGTGCTTATTTTATTCTATTTATCTAGATAAATGACCATTTTTATCTCTTGAAATAACTAACTGGTGGTTCCCCCAACATATGTCTCATCCTTTAAAAAACAGGGCTAATTCAGAGCCATCATACCCCAATCATCAACATTACCTTAAAAAGCATGGATCTAAGAGATTTAATATTGTTCCATGAATGATATTCTATAATATAATAAACCCAATTACTTGTGAGGTAATATAAAAAACAAATTCCTAAAGAAATGGTCAAATTCCTAATCGAAAAAATAGAACTGGTTGCATAAGATTTACAAGATGAAAATTCCAACCATTAATCCACACCCAACTTAACCCGATAGTGTGCTTCACTGGGAGAGAAAATAAACCAGCCTGATTGATTTTAAAGATCTAGAGAAGCATAAGACAGATTCTCCATTATTGAATAATGGATGAGGTCAATATAGAGGACATATTCATCTCTTAATGAAGAGTGCACTAAGGGTATTGGAACATTTGCAAGTAGATCAGTCGAACCACTACTAGTCGACTTCTCTAATAAGAATCTCAGCTTTACATACTGCAGTAACAACATTAATTGACCATAAAACCATGGACACCAGAGGAAATTCTTTAATCATTCAACAATAACCACCAATGTCCACCCACAACAAATGACGTTTCTCAAAGTTTTCAAATAAATCCAACCAAGACAATGTCAGTATGACCAGAATGAATGGACACACAGAAACTATGTTCGACATGATGCTATATACCTTAGAAGTTTCATTGTCATCAAAACAAGGGATAAAATTTCTGCTCAAAAGTGCACTAGTTCAGAGTGGCCATAAACACCTACATTTAAAACATCATCAGGAAAATAAAAACCAAATAACCTGTATGTCAAAACACCAGAGTATATAAAAAGTCATCTTGTGTGTTAGGATGATCTTTATTTCATTACACCATGATCACTCTACATCAGAGATATTCAGATTCCATACCTAATAGTGAAACTCTTGAAAAGAATATCGAGATCAACCAGTTTGTTACATCATCAATGAATCAACGAGAACCACGTATGTGAACACATGCTACTCCGAGGTTCCAAATGAAAGAAGAAAAAAAATACTATCCAAATGTATTTTTCCAATCTGTAAAAGCGTGTCATTAAATGAATTGAGTCCTATAATGGACAACAACACCCAAAAAACACCAACCATTAGAATCCCACAATATTTAGTAATTCATTTCAATTATAATGGTGTTAGCTATTACGGGCCAGCCCTGTATGAAAACACATGCATCGACCCTATCATTAGGTCACACCAAAATAAATACACTATGCTTTATAGATAATCATTTAACCCATTTCTAAAAAGAAAAAATCCATCGGAAAATTCACGAGTATCTGTTCCAAGTCAACACAAATGAAAAACTCAATCTACCCATACATGAGGTTTTAAATGTAGGGAACCTAAATAGGAACCATTTCTGTGTTATTTTATTTATTCAAATTTCAATATTTAAAAATTTAAATTATTTAACCAACCAATAAAAGAAAATAAGTCAAGATTCTAAAAAATTCCTTTTTTCTATAAAATTACACATTTTTTACATTCAGTCGTAATTAGTAAATTTACTAGAATAAATTTATATTAAGTTATTAAAGATCAGGAAACCTATTAGGGTCCTTATAATCCAACCTGGGTTCATCCAAATCCAATCCAATAGATGTTTTTTATCATTTAAATCTATAAACACCCACTAAAAGTTATCCCATAAAATAAATATATGTAGTGCAAGAAAAATATAATACCTGAATAAAAATATCCAAGACAAATTCAAAAAAATTCATGTGTGTTATATTATTCTATAAGTACTAAAAATACCAATTTACAAAAGAAAATAAAAACCAATTTTTCTACTCCTCGAGCATCCTATGCAAGAGACGAATCATGTGCTCCCTAGATTCCATGTAAATAATACAATTCAAGAAATGCATCTAAATACCTAAAATAATGAAGATGTACTTGAGTGAAAAATAGAACTTGAGTGTGGTGTGAGATATAAATATTATTAGGACATTACCCATGATATTTATAACAACACATTTTATGTAATTAATAAGAAATTATTTCTGTGGAAAACATTATAAATGAAAAGGGATTCCAAATTAAATAATAGAAACATAGTATGGGATCCTAAATGAACAAAACTCCCATACAACCTATATCTGGATAATCCGTATATCTATGTCTATGGGTAGATCCTTCTACATTGGGTTGAATCACTCAGAATATAAAATAAAATACAGCCAATTCTAGCAAGCTAACATATGCCCCTCCCTCTTGAATAACTATAATCTCACCCTCAAGAATTAGGTGACAGTGAATCTAGACATCAGTCATGATACATAATCCTATACTTTACCATAAGGAATTTAGTACCAGAGCTCCTATCCCTTAAGCAGTATAAAATCATTCACCAAGCCACCAGGCATCAAGAAAAATAATGAGTCCAGACAAATCCTATATAACAATATTATATTCCTTCCAGAATCAATTAAATGTTCGACTTTCCATCATGTTTTATGAAAGAACATACACCAAGCCCTCAAACATCTATATTATACATGACCTGTCTAAAAAAACACAATATGGGAATTAGTATCAGATCTTAAGGTACCAATCACATCAATATCACAAAATCTAAAATGCTAATCAAAATCAAAACTATAGTATCAAACACACCAGATTTATCTTCACAAGACAAAACTATCAATTTATAAAAAATTATAACTAGTTAAACCAATTCATTTCATTAATCCAGGTTCCCAATTATCATCCAAATTCTATCAAACATGTTTAATAAATCCACATCCCTAAGTTCGTTAATATATAAATTGACCAGATTAGCCAAAGTGATTATATCACATGAAATCACACAATTTCTATTTATTCTAACTCAATATCTAATCCAAGAATCAAATAATTCATTAATTTTTTTTAGGAAATTAAATCCAAACATACATGATATTAATAATGTCAAGTGATGGCACACAAATCAGGTTGCCATTGGTTTGAGTCTTCATGCATATAGAACCAAGGGGATCCAGGGGGGGTTTAAAATGAACAATTGTAATTTAATAAAAATTATTAAATATATTTTTTCATTCCTAAGACATGAAGATGCAATCCCTCACATCACATTTACTATAAATAATTATATTAGATAAAAATGGATTTTTTTAGACATTTCAAAAAAAATTCCATTTTGGGTTTTCAACCCCCATAAAGCCTATCGTTGAATATAATAAAATCACATCATTTAAATATTTTACATAAACTGAACTTATTTAACTATAAAAATAGGTTTGTTCATACCACCCTAATAAGTTCCATTTAATTTAATTCATTTAAAACTTCAAGGAAAGAAGGTCGATGTTAACATGGTAAGCATGTCGAGGCATGAAGTTTAAAACTTAAAATAAGTCACGCCATCTTATGTAATCTATTTCTTTAAATTCTACCAATTAAATATCCATTATGACATAGTAAAAGAGAGAGGTAATCCTCCAATTAAATAATCCAAATAATTATTTTAATAACTAATACATAAATTTTTGTTTAAAAGACAATACACCTCATCCAAGGGGTTTTATTAGAAAATCATAATATCATTTATGAAAAAATTCACCTAATATATAATTGTTTCCAATTAAGAATGCATAGTTAAATTTATAAAATAAACACATAAGGAAATCATAAATATAAAAGGCATATGGAAAGGGATTCCTGTGGTTACACATGAACAAAAAAAATCATGTCAATAACCCATATATTACATGCACAAAAGTTAAGGACATCCCACTATAGGTGAAAAAAGACTGGGGATGTCGGATGAAATCCGAGATTAACTTAACCCCCAAAACCATATCGTATTAATAAAAAAATAATTTCAAGATTATAATTTTAAATAAGATCCAAAAGACATTTAGGGTTCATCAATCCAATCAATATCAAATATGTTATAGATGATATATTTTTGGTACTAATAGTAATAAAAAATAAAATAAAATTAAATGAACAATAGTGGAGGGTAGGAGAGAGACACAAGTAATGGTGTGCAACAACCTATATGCCCATTTTGTGTGCCCCAATATCTAATTCATATCATTGTTTTATTATTTTATTAATTACCCATTAATAATATTTAAAAAAGTCTTAAACCCATAATGTATGTGTTAAATTTCATTTAATTCCCCAATCCAAAACTTCCTTATATAGGCCATCAATAAAATATTTTCCAATTTAACTTCCCTTTTTAAATATATTCATCCATAAATTAATATAAAATATATTTCATATATATATATATATACAAATTATATATACATTCCCCCATATATACATATAAACACATGTATACATTTATATATACACACCCATATATATATAAACCCGCAAACACATAGAGATATATAGATTCATATGTATATATATACATTTACATTATTATATTCAAAAAATTTAATAATAATAACATAAATAAGATTATTTTCAGTATAAATAACCCATCTTGGTCACTGTATTCATTTTAACAAAAAATATAAAATACCAAAAATAACTAATAAATTAATATTGACTACATATTTTAATTATTAGGAAAATTAATTATATTATAATTATAACACTGTCCACTTATTATTTATCCTTTGAGAAATTTTTTAATTATGCAATTATATTTTATTTTTTATTTTCAAAAAAAATAATATTATTAATAATAAAATTATTATTATTTCTAAATTCCTCAAAAAATATTTATAGACGAATTAAATTATATTTGGTTTCGATTTTACCAAACATCTTACACTAATAAATGTTATACCAAGCCTAGGGCAAACCCATCATTAATGACCAAACATGGGTGTCAGATTTCACATAAAATACATTGTTTATAAGAAATTAATTATTTTTCATTAAAAAATTGGAATAATAAATTAATTAAATAATACAAGTATTATGGTGTGTCAGGTTTCCAAACAACAAAAAAACATTAATGTAATACGCTGCTTAGGGTAAACTAAATGTTGTGAATGTAACAGTGGTTTCATATTTCACTTATAATGCCCGGTTTTTTGAGAAATTAATTAATTATTATATAAATATAGAATAATAAATTAATAAAAAATAAAAGGTTTTTATCATGAGGGATGTTGTCAAATTCCCAATGGACATGATGCTTATACCCCCTTGTGCAAACCCTACCTTCCAAATAGAATACTGGCCTTAGATTAATTATACGATTAACCATTTATGAGTTATATTATTTTTTTTGTTAAAAAACTCATATGTAACTCCCCAAGATTTCATAGTGTGTTACTTCTTCAAAATAATTCAATAACTTTCACTACATGCAACACCAAGTTCAAGCACACCATGACTTACCAAACAAGCCGTTCAAAAGAGGTTATGAATAGTATTAGATAAATTTTAATGTTTAAATAATCCTTATAATTTTAGAATCCATATTATGAGTTTCTTAGATATAATGCAAGAACAAATTCATTTTCAGTATTGCACTTTTATCAACTTTAATAGTGAACCCTTTTTAAATACTATATTTTAAACTTTTTGACTAAATGGGGACATCAGAAATTTAAAATGAAACATCCCAAGCTTCTACGGTACGCTTCTCTTTGAATAATGTGATAGCGTGTGTTGTACGCAACACCGAGTTCTAACACACCATAACTAATCAAACTAGCCGTTATGAATAGTAATACCTACTTTTTGAAATTATATATATTTTATATTTGAAAATGGACTTCATTTTTGGATTCGGAATATCGAATTTAGCCTAAGGTGAAATTTTGGTACATTTCGGATAACTTTCATATTTTGATGAATAGTGAAAATTACTAAGTTTTAATTAAAAACAACTTTTTTAATCAAAATAATTAATAGTGATAAATTATGAATTTAAGTGGTTTTAAAGTATATTTAGAATATATTTTTACCATTTAATATAATTTTGGTCATTGGACATAATTTTACAATTAAACCGAACATAAACAAGTGTCAATCTTTTTATAGTTATTATCTCTTAAAAACACGCTTTTTGTTTTGACAGCAGGAATTAATGTTAAATTAATTTCTGCCACTTCTGTGTTTTGAATTTAGGAAAATGGATTCCATATTTGGAATCAGGATGTTCAAATTGTGTAAATAGGTAACTTTTATTTTTAGATATTTTGAATAGTTACTGTGGTAAATATTTTATTTACCATGGTTAAAGGGTAAATCCGGTAAATAAGGGTTAAAAAAATAATATTATAATAATAAAAAATTACCCTAAAACGTGTCCTAACCTTATTTGTGGACACATACCCGACCATGGGCATCCTTGGGTCAATTTGGGGACCCCTTGGAGCCACTTGTATGTGGTAGGGACACATTATATTAATAAAGATAAAATAAAAATAAAAATGGCATAAGCTTACATCTTTTAGAAGAACAATTTTTACATAGGGTTATACATGTTGGATTTTCGATTATAAATATTAATTAGAAAGATAAAAAGATTTCCTACATAATGATATTTTATTTATAATTTTTAGACATTAAATAATTTATTTTATTTATGACACAATGATGATGCAGTAATTACTATAATAGTGAAAAATTAAAATAATTGATATTATGAATACCCAAATAAATATAATATGAAACTTTTAATGAATTAAACTAATTTTCTAGGATAATATGATATATTAGGATTGATTTAATTGACTTTGTGCGAAGTAATCAATCTGTTATGAGTTTCACAAAAATCAACTATTGAATAGTGTCAAAATTGACATAAAAGAGTTCTTAAAACAAATATTATATTATTAATTGATATTAAATTCCTAAAAATCTAAGGTTCGGACAAGAAACTTATATTATGATAGGTTCATCATTAATGGACCACTTGGGGGTCGCTTGGATGTATATAGTAAGTTTATTAACCATATTATATAAAAATACAAAGAGACATTGTAAAAGTGAAACTAATTAACTTAGAGTTAATACTTAAAGATAAGGTTAATATAAGTACCCAAACCTGTCTAAATTCTATTGGATGAGTTGTTTTCGACCCATCCCCACCTCAATATTTGAATAGTCAACTTTGGATCCATTGGAAACCGAATATGAATTTATTATAAATTAATATTTCTAGCTTTTCCAATGGTGCCCCTCACCCCTCTTATAAAAAGGGCACTCCTCCTTCTCATTTCCTCACACCTCTCAAGCCACTTGTCTCGTCCAAACTCTGCCCAACTAAGCTCCCCACATCCCTCTCCTCCTCCTTGAAGATTCCCCTTAGGCAGAAAGCTTTTCAAGAAGTCCTTTGGTTCCAACCAAAGTGAGTTACCTAAATTAAAGGTAACGATTTCTCTTAAATTATTTTCATTTATTTTGCTTCTTCAACCCCCAAACTCTTTTTATTTCCTTTCTTTTGTAACAACACCAGTATCCTCAATATACTAGGATGTTGTTATAATAAGGATTCAAACTACACATACACACAACTCCATCTAATGGATGATGAACATAATGTTTCTGTGGATGGCAAACTAACGCCTCACGAAACGATGATTGTTCAAATACATCTTACCGCCTCTCATGGTGGCCATTATGATGGAACTGTAATTAAATATGATATTAATGATATATATTTTATATATAAGCTTCTGTAATTCCATTTTATTTCATACCATTATTCGTTTCATGTTGTATATACATACGATAATTTCATTTGAGGAAGTGCGGACTACCGCCCCCTTAAAATGATATGACTCGTTCATACCACACATGGAACGTATAAAGGATGGTGTTAATGAACTTAAGTAACATATATAAAATATTATATTATACTGGAATAGTAATATACCTATGTATCATTTGGATTCGATTCTTTTAAAATAAAAATTAAATGGAAATGGCGTTCGTGCGTACGTACGGACTACCGTCTCCACGAACGCTATGAGATTCATTCTCCATCGTATCCATTCAAGTATAATTATCATTTAATGATTTAAAAATGATGTTTAAGGACTTGATATCATTCTGGATATGAATAAGATACAACAAACATGACTTATGTAACAAAACATATAAAGAAAATGAGTAAGTTAACACCCGAAACGGCGATAATACTAAGATATTATTATCAAATAAATATTAAAAGATCATATATGATATCATATTAATGTATATGATTCTTGTATAATTTAGTAACAATTATTTCACTATTATACAGGAGGTTAACCTACCCCAACCAAGGAAAAGTACAAGGTAAGGGTTTACTTTACAACCTCTTCATTATCCAAGGTTGTTTATATGTAATAATCTACTGGGATCTCTTTATCATCCACATCCATGTTTCTTAAAAATGCATTTCAAAACATTTTTACTATTTACTAGAATATGAGTTAAAGTCATTTATACCCTTTTTGACTTTTATAAGTGGTTTATAAAGGAATCTTTCGGTCGTATTCAAAACAAGGTCCTTTTTAACCTTTTCGACAGAATTGAGGTAAGAATGTTTTTTTTAACTTATACGGCGGGTGCGGTTATTTTCCGCCGTTATAAAATCGTCGAAGCTTTCCATACAAGCTTATAAGAATATTTTCAAAGAAAATGTTTTATTTTATATGGACCTTAAATGATTTCAAAATAAAAGGAGATACTTCTTTAAAAAGAATTTTGATTTCATCTATGTCAACATCCTTTCATAGATTTTAAGATTATTTGAAGTTGATTTATTATGATAAAAAACTTCTATATTGTATTGAAGGTTTTGTGATATGTTTGACTGTGGATGTGCTATTTTTATACCATTCATAGTTTATGGTGAAATTATTGACATTTCGTATGCTAGTTTTAATACGAATGTTTATGTTATGTTTAAACCTTTTCATATGGGAATGCATTGGACTTAATAAGTGACGGGTGGAGCCCGCTATAGCTCCTCGATGCATCGGTAGGTCTCATGAGACAAACTAGTGTCTTGGCACAAGGCCTTGACAAAATCTTATTTGTAGTCTTGGCACGAGGCCTTGGCTATGTGGTTATGATAGTCTGGCATTATGCATTCCAACATTATGAAAGTGGTTATTGATATTGCATGTGATTATTCGATTAGTAGAATATCCATGTGAATAAGTAAATGGCATTATTTCATTTTATTTATTCCATACCATGTTGAAGTTCATGTTTAAAAGGCTTTTGTTTTAGTAATTCATTGCCTTAAATGTTTATGCTTATTATGAATGTTCCGCTATATTGTTATCCTTACTGGGCATTTGAGCTCACCCCTTTTCTATGTTTTATTTTTCCCAGGTAGTGAAGAAGTAAATTATGAATGACTTGCAGGGATATTATGAGGGGTTAATAGTGTGGATATGAAGACTTTGTTGTTGTAGTAGTTTTTCACTTTGAAATGTAATGTAAAACTTTATGATTATATCTAGTGTTTCCAAGGCTACTAAACCAATCGGTCTTTCGAGATTTGATCTTTCTTGTGATCATGCCAATGTTATGTAATTAATGCACCGACTCTGGGCAACTGGGGTCGGGGCGTTACAGTTGGTATCAGAGGAAGTTTAGTACAAACCTTGGAAGCTAGATTTAGATAAACTCTGATTAGAGCACGTAGACCTAAGATGAACTTTGAGGATTAGTATAGAAGAACTTCCTAGAATTTTGGTATTGTAGAGATTTTGTGAGTTTTCCGAGCAATACATCCCTGTCTGGATACGAGCAGGTAGAGGCGGCTCTGGCACAGATGTACCTAGGGGTAAAACCCGAAAACACCGCTTTGAGCTAGACTCGAACGGGAACTGGTGCACGACAACGGGCCTTGCTGCACTCTTGGTTACGACACTCCCGGGGGATATGCTTAGGATAATTCTCATTTTCTTTACAAACCATTATGAAGGGTTTATAAGTATATACTTCCTCAAAGAAAACATTCTTATGATTATGGATTATATCCATAAATAGTTCAATTTATGTTAAGTGTTTTATAAGTATGGGATTATGTATTTTGATTCATAAACTGATCTAGTTTATGCCGTTGTTTAGAAATGGCGCCCAGTAGAAGAAATGAGAACTCCGGAAATGCACATGATCCAAAGAGAAGGAAGGATCATATCTTTCATGGTCTTAAGATAGAATTTATAAGAGAAATAGTCTCCCATGTATTATCATCATATGAAGAAATAATATCATGTATTGATAAGATAAGTAAAGAGATTACTGAGTCCTATGGCTTTGAAGGGAAGCAAGAGAAGAAAAGTATAGAAGAGAGAAAGATGGATAAAGGGAAGAGGGAAAAGAAGAATTTTCCCATATGTGGTAACTGTGGAAAGAAACACCCTGGAACTTGCCTGAAAGGAATGGGAGTTTGTTATAAGTGTGGAGGAAAAGGGCACAAAGTACATGACTGCAAGGGTAAGAAAATGGTTTCAAATGTACAATGCTTCATTTGCAAGGAGTTTGGACACTACGGGAACCAATGTCCCAGTCATCAGACTATGCTGCAAATGATGCTATTGGATAATAATCAAGTTATGATACTACCACAGATGAAGAGGAATGATTAGAGTTATTATGTTGATTATATCAATTGAGTGTTGTATCAACAATGTACTTGTTATAATAATTATGGAGTATATAAGGATTGTACTGCAGTACTATTTCATTAAGGACTTGAGATGGTGTGGAACAAAGAAAAGTGACTCAGTAGCAGGTTAAATGTTTGGAAAATATATGGTTGAGAGAAAGATAAACCATAACATGGTTCAGATACCGAGGTGGTGATTTTAGAATAATACATGATTGATTTGGATAAATTATATTGGATATTATTGACTACCTTGAAGCTGATTAATGATTTGTATATTCCATCATTGTTGGGGTTTAAAACATTTTTGGATTAATGAAGTATATCCAGCATTCTATATGGAATAAGGGAACATGAATGTAATCAATAAGGAATATGGTAATACATGATGAAGATATTCATATGCTATTACGGGGTAAAAAGGATCTATATTATGTTTACCTTCCTTATAAATGTTAGACTGTGAGTTTGGACAGAACTATTTTGGATAGTTCTAGTTTGGATTATTTTGGATTGCCATAAAAGGACAACCCGGAGGTCGGGCGGCAACCCGTCGCGTCCGGCAAGGCTGCGAGACTTGAACCCGCAACCGAAGGGCGACAAGGGTGTATCACCTACCACTGGACCATGAGATGTCCTGGATTAAATAATGTAGTTTTTATTAAAAGATCATGTAGATGAATTATAAATTCGTTTATTTTGGAACCCTATACGAATAGTGTAAATTGAATTTTTTTACATTCTATTATCTTTTAGAGTGAAAGATGAGTTTGTGGTAGAAATTTATTAATGGATAAAACTCTAATTATAAAGTAAGTATATCTCCTTATGATCTTAGCCAATCTCATAAATAAATTCCTCAATATTAAGAAAATAAACTTTGAACAAAAATGTTTTCCTAGATGGTACCTTAAATCATCACTAATTTATGGCTTTGGGATTGTTGGCCTTTTATAGCCATGTTCTCTACCACTCTCCATCAGATAATTGATGGTTAGATTTTTCTTCCATATCCATATTTTCCTACATGGAACCCTAGTATGTGTTATTTTCGGTAATCTTCATACTTTCGACTCTTTATTTTAAATAGAGGCCTCATTAATTCATTTATCGATGTGGGATTTCAACTAGGATATTTTGAAACGTCAAAAATGTGTTATCCTAATACCCTATGTTTTGTTGAACCGATGGTATTTCAAATCATCATAGATTGATGAATTTAAGGACCTCAATTTTATACTTGTTTGTGATTGATGACCTCAATCACTACCTATAAATATTTACGTTTTTCCTCCAATTATATGTCTCTAATTGCCACCAATGTTCTCCTAATCGAGATCATAATTTGGTGGTGACCCTTTGATTTCTCTTTTCCTCATATTAAGACTAAATTTTAGTAACCCAATTTCCGATGTGGGTTTTCCCACAAATATATTTTCTATTTTCAACCTTTTATTTTCGAAGAACAATTTCAAATTGCGAGGACGCAATTTATTGAAGGAGGGGAGAATGTAACACCCCAAGATTTCATAGTGTGTTACTTTTTTCAAAATAATTCAATAACTTTCACTACATGCAACACCAAGTTCAAGCACACCATGACTTACCAAACAAGCCGTTCAAAAGAGGTTATGAATAGTATTAGATAAATTTTAATGTTTATATAATCCTTATAATTTTAGAATCCATATTATGAGTTTCTTAGATATAATGCAAGAACAAATTCATTTTCAGTATTGCACTTTTATCAACTTTAATAGTGAACCCTTTTTAAATACTATATTTTAAACTTTTTGACTAAATGGGGACATCAAAAATTTAAAATGAAACATCCCAAGCTTCTACGGTACGCTTCTCTTTGAATAATGTGATAGCGTGTGTTGTACGCAACACCGAGTTCTAACACACCATAACTAATCAAACTAGCCGTTATGAATAGTAATACCTACTTTTTGAAATTATATATATTTTATATTTGAAAATGGACTTCATTTTTGGATTCGGAATATCGAATTTAGCCTAAGGTGAAATTTTGGTACATTTCGGATAACTTTCATATTTTGATGAATAGTGAAAATTACTAAGTTTTAATTAAAAACAACTTTTTTAATCAAAATAATTAATAGTGATAAATTATGAATTTAAGTGGTTTTAAAGTATATTTAGAATATATTTTTACCATTTAATATAATGTTGGTCATTGGACATAATTTTACAATTAAACCGAACATAAACAAGTGTCAATCTTTTTATAGTTATTATCTCTTAAAAACACGCTTTTTGTTTTGACAGCAGGAATTAATTTTAAATTAATTTCTGCCACTTATGTGTTTTGAATTTAGGAAAATGGATTCCATATTTGGAATCAGGATGTTCAAATTGTGTAAATAGGTAACTTTTATTTTTAGACATTTTGAATAGTTACTGTGGTAAATATTTTATTTACCATGGTTAAAGGGTAAATCCGGTAAATAAGGGTTACAAAATAATATTATAATAATAAAAAATTACCCTAAAACGTGTCCTAACCTTATTGGTGGACACATACCCGACCATGGGCATCCTTGGGTCAATTTGGGGACCCCTTGGAGCCACTTGTATGTGGTAGGGACACATTATATTAATAAAGTTAAAATAAAAATAAAAATGGCATAAGCTTACATCTTTTAGAAGAACAATTTTTACATAGGGTTATACATGTTGGATTTTCTATTATAAATATTCATTAGAAAGATAAACCGATTTCCTACATAATGATATTTTATTTATAATTTTTAGACATTAAATAATTTATTTTATTTATGACACAATGATGATGCAGTAATTACTATAATAGTGAAAAATTAAAATAATTGATATTATGAGTACCCAAATAAATATAATATGAAACTTTTAATGAATTAAACTAATTTTCTAGGATAATATGATATATTAGGATTGATTTAATTGACTTTGTTCTAAGTAATCAATCTGTTATGAGTTTCACAAAAATCAACTATTGAATAGTGTCAAAATTGATATAAAAGAGTTCTTAAAACAAATATTATATTATTAATTGATATTAAATTCCTAAAAATCTAAGGTTCGGACAAGAAACTTATATTATGATAGGTTCATCATTAATGGACCACTTGGGGGTCGCTTGGATGTATATAGTAAGTTTATTTACCATATTATATAAAAATACAAAGAGACATTGTAAAAGTGAAACTAATTAACTTAGAGTTAATACTTAAAGATAAGGTTAATATAAGTACCCAAACCTGTCTAAATTCTATTGGATGAGTTTTTTTCGACCCATCAACACCTCAATATTTGAATAGTCAACTTTGGATCCATTGGAAACCGAATATGAATTTATTATAAATTAATATTTCTAGCTTTTCCAATGGTGCCCCTCACCCCTCTTATAAAAAGGGCACTCCTTCTTCTCATTTCCTCACACCTCTCAAGCCACTTGGCTCGTCCAAACTCTGCCCAACTAAGCTACCCACATCCCTCTCCTCCTCCTTGAAGATTCCCCTTAGGCAGAAAGCTTTTCAAGAAGTCCTTTGGTTCCAACCAAAGTGAGTTACCTAAATTAAAGGTAACGATTTCTCTTAAATTATTTTCATTTATTTTGCTTCTTCAACCCCCATACTCTTTTTATTTCCTTTATTTTGTAACAACACAAGTATCCTCAATATACTAGGATGTTGTTATAATAAGGATTCAAACTACACATACACACAACTCCATCTAATGGATGATGAACATAATGTTTCTGTGGATGGAAAACTAACGCCTCACGAAACGATGATTGTTCAAATACATCTTACCGCCTCCCATGGTGGCCATTATGATGGAACTGTAATTAAATATGATATTAATGATATATATTTTATATATAAGCTTATGTAATTCCATTTTATTTCATACCATTATTCGTTTCATGTTGTATATACATACGATAATTTCATTTGAGGAAGTGCGGACTACCGCCCCCTTAAAATGATATGACTCGTTCATACCACACATGGAACGTATAAAGGATGGTGTTAATGAACTTAAGTAACATATATAAAATATTATATTATAATGGAATAGTAATATACCTATGTATCATTTGGATTCGATTCTTTTAAAATAAAAATTAAATGGAAATGGCGTTCGTGCGTACGTACGGACTACCGTCTCCACGAACGCTATGAGATTCATTCTCCATCGTATCCATTCAAGTATAATTATCATTTAATGATTTAAAAATGATGTTTAAGGACTTGATATCATTCTGGATATGAATAAGATACAACAAACATGACTTATGTAAAAAAACATATAAAGAAAATGAGTAAGTTAACACCCAAAACGGCGATAATACTAAGATATTATTATCAAATCAATATTAAAAGATCATATATGATATCATATTAATGTATATGATTCTTGTATAATTTAGTAACAATTATTTCACTATTATACAGGAGGTTAACCTACCCCAACCAAGGAAAAGTACAAGGTAAGGGTTTACTTTACAACCTCTTCATTATCCAAGGTTGTTTATACGTAATAATCTACTGGGATCTCTTTATCATCCACATCCATGTTTCTTAAAAATGCATTTCAAAACATTTTTACTATTTACTAGAATATGAGTTAAAGTCATTTATACCCTTTTTGACTTTTATAAGTGGTTTATAAAGGAATCTTTCGGTCGTATTCAAAACAAGGTCCTTTTTAACCTTTTCGACAGAATTGAGGTAAGAATGTTTTTTTTAACTTATACGGCGGGTGCGGTTATTTTCCGCCGTTATAAAATCGTCGAAGCTTTCCATACAAGCTTATAAGAATATTTTCAAAGAAAATGTTTTATTTTATATGGACCTTAAATGATTTCAAAATAAAAGGAGATACTTCTTTAAAAAGAATTTTGATTTCATCTATGTCAACATCCTTTGATAGATTTTAATATTATTTGAAGTTGATTTATTATGATAAAAAACTTCTATATTGTATTGAAGGTTTTGTGATATGTTTGACTGTGGATGTGCTATTTTTATACCATTCATAGTTTATGGTGAAATTATTGACATTTCGTATGCTAGTTTTAATACGAATGTTTATGTTATGTTTAAACCTTTTCATATGGGAATGCATTGGACTTAATAAGTGACGGGTGGAGCCCGCTATAGCTCCTCAATGCATCGGTAGGTCTCATGAGACAAACTAGTGTCTTGGCACAAGGCCTTGACAAAATCTTATTTGTAGTCTTGGCACGAGGCCTTGGCTATGTGGTTATGATAGTCTGGCATTATGCATTCCAACATTATGAAAGTGGTTATTGATATTGCATGTGATTATTCGATTAGTAGAATATCCATGTGAATAAGTAAATGGCATTATTTCATTTTATTTATGCCATACCATGTTGAAGTTCATGTTTAAAAGGCTTTTGTTTTAGTAATTCATTGCCTTAAATGTTTATGCTTATTATGAATGTTCCACTATATTGTTATCCTTACTGGGCATTTGAGCTCACCCCTTTTCTATGTTTTATTTTTCCCAGGTAGTGAAGAAGTAAATTATGAATGACTTGCAGGGATATTATGAGTGGTTAATAGTGTGGATATGAAGACTTTGTTGTTGTAGTAGTTTTTCACTTTGAAATGTAATGTAAAACTTTATGATTATATCTAGTGTTTCCAAGGCTACTAAACCAATCGGTCTTTCGAGATTTGATCTTTCTTGTGATCATGCCAATGTTATGTAATTAATGCACCGACTCTGGGCAACTGGGGTCGGGGCGTTACATTATACATGCATAAGAATAAAATATATTTAATATTTTATTCTAACAACATCGAGGGTCTATAGGGAACGCAATACCATGTTGGCCGATCATATGAAAATGAAATTATTTCATTAAATATTTCATATTTCTAAACAGGACTATTACAATTTGATAAATCCACAATAAAAAAAGTATTGGAAATTAAAATTTTCAAAGTAAAAAAAATGTAATTTTTTATAAAATTGAGATTTTTTATCATTTAAATATAATGATTTTACATAAGTGTAATCCCAAAACAATTTTTTGGAATGGGAAACCATGGTATAATTTCTTCACCATAATAGGGTTACACAATTTCTCCGGGATGAGGTTTATAAGGGTGATTGGTGGTCTCTCGTTATATGGAAAATAAAATTATAGTAATGTGATGTGTAAAAAAAACTAAAAAATAGACAAATTAAAATATGGATCTGTAAGAAGAATATATCTAAAAAACTAGGTGGATGAGATAATCCCATCTCAAGATAGGGTGCCTCTAGAAGAAAGAAATGTTATTATTATGTTATTGGGAAATATGGGATGGGTTTGGAGATAAATATGATGATGAAATTCATGATTATCGGTTTTTAAGAGGCATGAAATGTACGGATGGGAGGTTATTTATAGAAAAATAGAGGAAAATGTCCTTTTTAATTTCAAGAAATTGGTTTTGAATAGTAAGAGTTAAACAAATCCAAAACTCAATTATTACAACAGTTCTTCCCAGAGATTCTACCATAAAGGACTGTTTTTCAATATTTTAATATCCTTTTACTCAAATTCATTAAAAAAATATATTACATTATGTTAGGTGAGTTATGTTCGGAAATATTTTTTTAAAACAAAAAAAATTAATATATGATTTGGATGATCCATTCTAGGATTTGAAAAAATAGTTCAACAACATTCAAAAAAATATTCTAAAGTGGATATATATTTTTTATTCATTTCTTATAATTTATTACAAAACTATGGTACTATTATGATGTCATATTAAGAATTGTATATTTGTACTCTGTTTTATTTTAACACAATAATTAGACATTCCCATAATACTAATAAAAAATTTAAATTGACAAATATCAACATAATAACATGTTAAATAATATTCATTTGTGAAAAAAATTAATATATTATAATATATGCATGATTGTAATATTACATATTAAAAAAATGAATGTTACAAATTTCTAATCCGTATAATATTTATATAATCCTTTTTAAAATATATTCCCATTTTAATTTAGATAATTTTTTTAAAAGAAATATTTCACGAAATTAATATTTATAATGATATTTGTTCATTTTTAAATAACATTATATTTATTGAAACTATTTATTTCCCAAAAAATTAGTTCGATCATATCAAAATCTAAATTTTATTAAAATCATTATATATTCATCAATATAAATGAATAATGAAAAAACAATAAATATATTGTGGACCTCATTAAAATTAAAATATAAACGATCATGCTACTATGGTGTAGCTACTAAACCACTATTTAAACATGTATATGAAAAATGTGTAATGTTGATGATGGTGGTACTTTCTTGATATAGATCAGTGAACATAGTTTTTTTGATGATCTCAATACTCATGATTTTCACCCATAAGTGGTATCACTCATGTTTTAGTTTTTGAATTATGGTAGAAGATTAGTCTAAAGAAAATCTAGACGATTCTGTCTCACTCAAAAGCATTGATAAATGGGTCACATCGGGTTTGATCTTATTTTGTCAAGGTAATTAATCATTCCTTTTTTGTTAATTTTTCATTATTATAACTATTTATATATAATAATGATAATGGTTACTATATAAAATCTATGTTATCAATTATTTTTATTCATAAAAGTGTTTTTAAGTTCAATATTATACCAATTAATGTGGTTAAATGTATATAATGATATATAGTGAATGTTATTACATAACTACATCACATTGAATTGTATTTGTTTATTTTGGAAGTAATTCAGTTTCTTAATATCTATGGAATTTGAGGAAAAATTAATATCATCAAAATATATCTCATGATAATTTAACAGTATTTTAGTATTTATTTAATATGTCATTTAAAATTTCTCTAACAACTAATGTTAACTTAACCACTTTTCTGAGAGAAACTATAATGAAACATAACTTATTAAAAAATAAACAAATGATTTATAACAACAGTTTCATTTTATTATATATCTATAAAATTATTAGTTTTCAGTTTTATATAATTCATTAAAACATTAGTTGATGAATTTCACATTAATACACAATGATCAATATTCACATAAAACATGTTGTTTATAAGGACACACAAGATACATTAAAAATGGTAGAATAATTTTATCACTCTCTTTATTAATTGCTTTCCTCATCCACAATACCTTTGAAATATCATTTGGAAACATGTAATGAGGTAAAAATTATATCTAAGGTATATAAATGAAATGAAACACAATAGAAAACTTTTAAAACTGAAAAATACATAATAAATTGTAAATGTTTCATGATAAACATCATTCTACTAATTTATGTTTAAATTTTATGAAATTTACATAATTTCATAATATATTTCATTAAAATTTTAATACAATATCATAATGTAAAAAATAATAATCACGATCCTTTCATTTAAAAAATGGATACTGAATAATAAATTTCTATGGAAAATAATACATTAACTATTATTTTTAATAGATGTTAAAAACATCCTAAAAAATATGTGTTCATTTTATTACCATTTGAAATAAAAATATTTTTAATATTAAACATGACAAAAATTTATATAGTTACCTTAGTAAATTAAAATTACATTGAAAATAAAAATATCCCATATAATGGAATCACTAAACCAGAAAATTCTCATATATCCTATGTGTGACCTTTACCTAGTAAACTCTATTACATTTCCCAATACATCATATATCTATATCAAGATAAAATTTAATCATTCCTACATCAGTTAAAACCAATATTCATATAAAACTACAAAGATCCAAAGAGTGAATAAAAAACATATAGCAAGAACATTATTCCTAAATCCCTTTTGAATTGGTATTTATGCTATAGGTAATAACACTCTCAGATATCTCATAGTGATGACGAAGTGTTTTGGTTTTCGAAGGGAAACAATTTTTAAGAATAAAATACACTAGAATATCTAGAGAATAATATTCATTTTAGATATCAAAAATGAACATAAAAGTAATGTTTTTAATGTATTAAAATTTCAACAAAGTTAAATATTTGTGAATTGGTATTAAATAAATAGCATCAAAATGAATGGTCTGGTATGTGTTTAAAAGATTTTCCTTTTATCCTATAGAAAACGTAGAATGTAGTTGAAATTTATATTTAATAATCCTATATTTATAACATAGAAAATTTCATGTAAATTTTTGAGAACATGGATACATAAGGAATGATTTTAATGGAACATTTTAGAAAAAGGTTTAAAAGAAAAATCCCTTACTATATGCCATATCTATCTTCATATAATCTCTAAAAATTGAGAAATATAAATATATTATCATTGAAAATTAATAAAAAAAAAATTCATTTTCATTTTAGTATTATTATTCCTATCATTTTATTTATTACCATAAGCTATATGGTTTCTAAAATGGTCAAGTATAGGTTCATCTTCTTGGCGTCGTTTTCTTTATAACGTCAAAACAATACATGTTCATTTACTATGGACCAATTGGTTATGGTTCCATTACATAAATAATATTAAAATAATAATACAAATAATATTAAATAACAAATTACACATTTAAATAAAAATATATGGCGGTCATAAAAACGAATGACATCATATGGAGAAGATGATAATTATTATGTAAGCATGAAATCCATTTTAATTTATCTACATAGAGTAAAATAAGTATTATATAAACATCCAAATTTTCTAGAATCATACATATATATAAATATTTTATTTATTATTTAGTTATATACTTGTGAAAAACTAGGTGATGATGTAATGAATAATTTATCACATCTATTATTACTAGTTTTATTACAAATTTAAAAATGAGTGATGTTGTAATTTTAAGATACATAGACATAATTAAGAAAATAAATTTTATATTATGATTTTATATTCATAATAATTCTATAAAAATTTATAAAATAATTAATACCATCTATAAAGCCAGCTATGTGATCAAGCTATGGAAACTAAATCAGAACCTGTTAGGGACGTGCTAGTCCACACATATGCATAAGCAATACAATAACGTTCTGTTTTGTGTAAAACAGACATAGAAGAGATTAACCATTATCATAATAAAAAATAAATATTGATACAATAAATATTTAATTGTTTTTTTATTCATATAACATATTTCAATGATTTAGAAAAAGAAGTTAACTTAAAATTTGTCATTTAGGTATTATTCCAAAAAAAAGAATATGTTCTTTTTTCATTCACCTTTATCTTTCATTATGGGGGTTTTAGGGGAAAATGCCTATAAAATTTTGGGAGGGTTGTTGGATTGGTTAACAGTAGGTATTGATCAAGGTAAATGGATTAGTTTAAATTAATAATTACTGAGAGGATCTTTAATTTTTTAATTGAGGGGAGGGACACACTTATAATTTTTAAAAAATAACTAAAACAATATATATTTTTAATATATAGAATGTGGTCTAAACTGTTGAATTTTTTATCTTGATAGATAAGTTACAAAATTCCATCATCGATTAATAATTAATATATGAATTGGTGTCCTTATTACTTACATTATACATTAGTAACATGTTCTACCCTTTTAACTTATATAACGGTTACTATTCATACTGAACGTAAATGAAATAGGCCAATCCGAACCTAACCCACTAGGGTCCTCTCAGCTAGAGATAATATGATATTGAAACCCCAATTCTATATCAAATAGGGAAAGGTATATTGACAAGCACCAATTTGAAATAACTGACACTTTGGAGGACTAGGTCTAGGGTAAATTTACGCATGCGTGCATCGCCAATACATGAACACTATGTAGAATGATTAAATACAACTACTAAAAAATGCATCAATATATCTATATCCTTTAATCATATTTAATAATTAATTAAATTTATATAGGTCAAACTAAAATCACACTAATACTCTATAAGTGTTCAATATATAATGAAAATATGAGACTACGGTCAAATGAAACACCTAATACGAACCATATTCTATTATGCTCGCTATTTATTTTATATTTTCGATCCTCCTAGTAATCCTTCACTTGTTAAATAATCTTCATAAGTCTTTACTCGTGTGGCTTGAACAAATTTCAATTGGAGTATAAAAATAACCACAAGGAAACCCTAAACTTACAAAACATTAAGAATCATGAGATAAGTTACCTCATCCACTCTAATATATATCAATTAGGATATGATATATACCAAAAAACATAAGCTACATATACTCCATATAGATACTAGGTTTCAATGTGTTCTCAATTATGATATCATCCATATGATTCTTCTTGATGATTTATGGAAACACTTGTCACTGATGACTCACACTCGAATCCTTAACACACTGATGGTGCTCATATGAGAAGTCATGATCTTCAAACCATTCCATAAAGATGTACCCATAGAACTCAGCATCAGTCAATGCATTTTCTGGGGATATCAACTATGTTTATTTTTTTATAATATACACTCAATATAATAATACGCTTTGAATTTCATTGTACGTACATGCATGATGGTATTGACTATTACCTAAAACCCACCATCAGAATATGATGAAATGAAAGTGGATACCACCTTGAAGACATTGTTGGATTCAAAAAACACTATTCAATACCATTCACCCAAATGGGATCACATCCAATGTTCTAGAAAGAAATCCTCACTATACTCCAATGTGTATGGAGAAATGGAATGCACCATAGAGGAAAATGCATATTATAAAGACAGTGAGATCTTAAAACTACTCTAGAAATACCACACGATGAGTATGATTAGTACACAATGATTATACTATACCTTGGGTCTACACCTGTAATTCCGCCTATTCAATTTTACTTTTAGTCACTTCCATTTACTATTGTTGGGTTCATGTACCTAGATGTGTCCTATAACATGTCTATATCTGAGATCATAGTTGTGCCCATGTACTGTGGATGTTCATGTGTACCAATCCATGTTTGGTTACTCTATACTTTTCTATATATTGTGATATACCCATGTACTATAGTAGTGATTCTGATCCTACATGTATATGTGCCAATGTAATCATAACGTATACATAGATCCTCCAGCACTTGGATGCATGGTGTGTGTTGGGTTTCAAATGAAGTGTGATATTTTTATATATATGCAAACCAAAATCACCATAACAAGGGTCTACACAATGTGTGTTCATTGGAATCCACAACATGTTGTGATGAATTTCATAGAATTATAGATATCAGGAATATTATACACACACATCCATCATCACTTAATATATGGTAATATTATATGTAGAAGACATATTGGAGTGGAATGAACTAAAATAATCGATGATGGTTGGATTCTGGATACATCATCCACTAATGAATTTGCTATTGTTACACATCCTCATTGAATTAAAAAATCCCTAAGTATGTATCTACTAATATGATTCCAAGAATACTCCCTCATATATAACTCCAAAAAATTCATTGATTCCAAACACGAACCCATAGTACATATATTTTTCACTATATAATTTTTTCCTAATGATCAATTTGTAGGTATTTTTCAAACCACTAGTAAAAGGACATACTGTTGATGATTGTGTGAATAATGTGGAAGGAATTTCAATAAAACAATATGAATAATGATCAATGAACGTTTTCATGTAGGCCACAATAAAATTCCATTTTGACGATGAGTTAATAAAATGAGTCAAGATATATCAATAAAATAACCATTTCTAATTCTATGAAAATAAATACATTCGCATAAGTTATTACTAAAGAATAAAATTAAATTTTATGGGAAATAATTCCAAGTTGAAAGTCATCTAAAACTATTCTTGAAAAAAAATATTTTTGAAATCCATTTTCTTTTCATATTTCCTTCAAAAGATATAAAGGTGGATTTAAAAATCATTCAAGACACTAGTAGAACATAAATTATCTTTGAAAACGTTTTGGTTTGAATTTTTTTTTAAAACAAAAAATTTATAAAATATTTGATAATTATTATTTGTGAAAATGAAATCTTCTAAACATGAAAAGGATTATTCATGGAAATTTTGTTCATGATGATGAATAAATCTATACATCCCGATTATTACTTTTTCTTTATAAAATGTTTAGAAATATCACATGATTGGAAAAAGAGAAGAATAATGCATTACAAAAACCATATTATAAAATGAAAAAACATGGTTAAAATTTTAGTTTAAATATCATAGTAAAATAGTATATATTTTAATTTTTTATTTAAAATATGGTTTTGGAAGAGGATATATTTTCTTACAATTGTAGAAAAAAATTGGGATTATCATGAAAAAATTTTCTTAATTATCTTATGTAACAAAGTGTGAAAAATGATATCATTAATTGGATATATCATGTATAACTATAGGAGAAGAAAATTAATGAATATAATATGTTATGTATCATAAAATGTTATCCATGGAATCATTATAATAAAAATTATCTATATATAATGAGATTATAGAAATAATCTCTTAATAAGTTGGAAACATTGAATCCAAATCCCCTTGAAAGAATAAATAATAATTCAAAAATTATAATTAAAATAATGTGATATATAATATAAAGTTATAAATTTAAGTATTTAAACATCATAAAAAATGTAGGTTCATAACATTACATCTTTCTCAAGTAAAATTTAGAAGAAATTACCCAACTGATTTGGTATCTTTTGAACCATAAACCCCTTTATGTTGAGGTCATAAATAGGATTTTTAAGTACACATAAATTTATGTATAATACTCATATAATTTGTTCTTGGATTTTATATACCCCACACAATATAAATGAGTATTTAATAACGAATTTTTCTCACATTTATAAAAAGGTGACACAAAAATTCTTTACCGTATGTATAGTCCTTCAGCATACACATTTAAACACCATGAATAATAATTATATGTTTATTTAAATATTATATATAACCATGTTATTTTATATCTCTCCTTATAAAATTTGACTATAACTTTTTATTACCTGTTTATCTACAATTTCATTATAGTGTTATGTTTTAAGTCATAACCGCTTTGTTTTCCATATATGATATGAATTTTTATTCATGATATACTTACATAGATCTTGATTTAAATATTTTCATAAAGATAAAAATGTTATGAATATCATATATGTGCAGTATATAAGTATTTCTAATAAAATATAAAATATATAAATATGCAATGATATATACAATTCATGGAGACGGTAGGCCGTAGACACGAATGAACTCTGATTCCTTTTTCTTGTAACATTATTAAAGAAATAAAAGTAAAGAATATAAATATATTAAAATTTTATTATAATTATAATTTCTTATATATAACATTAGTTTTCTTAAACTCTTCCATGAAAGATTCAATGTAATGTGTGAATGAATCACATCGCTTTGAGGTGTTGGTAGTGCACATGTCCATAGACGAAGATATCATCTTCCATAAAATGGAAACCAAGAATTTATATGTTATATAAAAATAAAAAATTCCTAAATACTTCATATATATCATATATATATATATATATATATTATAAAAATATTAATATTATTATTATTACTAACCTCAAAAGATGATAATTGGAAAACAAATGGCATCTATTTGTGGGGAAACATTTCGTAATACACACGAATCCTGACTATGTATCCATTATGATTGATTTTCTTGTGAGTTTAGGTCATAAAATGAATATAAGAATATATAAGTATATTTAATATAAATTTTTTATTATATAAAAATCGAATAAAGTTTATATAGTCTGTGGATAAATAAATAAAACAATAGGTCTTATTGAATAGTGTTAACTCTTCTTTGGGTAACTCTTTTTGGTTTTAACAAATGGGAATCCTTAGTTGGATTTATTAAAAAAGGGAGGCCTCTATGATTAATAGAGGGATGTTGGTAGATTATTTTGGTAGGGTTTTGATTAGACAAATGGAATTATATCTTTGAATAATTATTGGGGTGAGTGCCCTTTTATAGTGGATGAGGTGTGGAATTTTTGTAAATACAGATTGGTAATAACTATTGAGAGGTCTCTATTAAAAAAGAAATAAAAAATTGTATATTTTTTTAAATGTAGGGAAATTATTGATATATGGACTTCCAATGTATTTTTTATTATATTATAGGTCTTTTGTTCTTATAATTAATGTTTAACCACTAAGTAAACTCATTTTTCTCTTAAACACTATAAATAATTTCAATTGGTTTTACTAATTTTTTTTATAAAAAAATGTCATCCATTTTAGAAATTAAAAATAATGATTAATAAAAATATTGAAATCATTTAATATTCAAATAAAATATTTTTAAGAAATTCATTTCGAACAAATTATGCAGGCGACAAAACAGAAAAATGTTTTTAATGTAAAAGCGTTCAGAAGTAAATTTTTTTTATATAAAATGTCAATGTAAAATTAATTATAAGTACCTAAATTATTTTAGTTGATATATAATTTATGTAATTTAAAAATAAATTTATATATATTAAAATATAAAAATAAATTATATAGAAAGGTGTGTTTTAATTTATATTTAGTGGTTTTCACTATTCTTTATAAAATGGAACTTTTCATAAAAATAAAAATCATTCGCCGATAGTAGTTTTAGATACTATGATTTCAAAGATGAATTTTATTTTTTCAAATAACAGTTATAAAATTGTAAAAAAATTAAATAATTCTCCCATTCAATGTTAGTAAGACTACCTTTCAAAATAACACTATTTTTTTTGCCTAAAACAAGATTTGTTCTTATTTTATTCCGAAATAAATTATTGAATTAATTTAAATCAATTGAATGAAGTTGTAAAATAAAAATTTAGTTAATTTTTATCTCTAATAGTGAGTAATTAATTCACTAAGATAAAATTCATTTGTGGGCATAAAAATAATATTTTTTATAAAATCTCTTCAGATATATTTAATTGTTTTTACAATATATAATTAATTGATCACCAAAGAATTCATTTTATAAAAAATTTTAATCAATATTTTAATAATTTAGATAATCATATTAATATCATCCATTCTAATCGATTTGTAATAAGTATAACTATATATTAATAATAATATTCATAGTATATTGTATCTCGGTAAGACTAGTTATTTCATGTAAAAAAGAAATCGTTGGAACTCAGAAATATATGTCACATAAGACAAAAATTGTGTTTTATGTGCCTCTATATAATATTTGTGTTTCAAATTATGAAATATTAACTTGGTATTTTACATAAATAAATATTATCTTTATTTATTTTTTAATGAATGAAATCAATGAAATTTAATTTATACAAAAAAATGATTCAGTAAAACATAGTGGGTAACATTTTACCCCTAAAAATGATTTTTTCACTCAAAATTCATTCAGTTTATCAATTTTATAATAAATTAATGTTCCTTTTTATAGAAACCCACATTGTAAAATTGAATTATAAAACATCCATTAAAAAATGAATTTTGGAAATACAAAGATTACCCAAAGTAACTAATAATAATGTCTCTACAAAGGAGAACATCGGTTGTTTGTGAAAAAATGGACATGGTGGAGAAATATGACTATCACATTATAATGGAATGTGATAGAAAAAAATTTATGGAGAATGTTAATGACCAAATCCTTTATCCAATGTGTTTTAAAAATGTCCATTGAAATCCTAAAAAATATTTTATAAGGAAAAAAAATTATTTCAAGAACAAATTTCAAAAGGTGGATATATTTTTTGAGAAGATATACGAATATGTATTTAGCACAATATCATGCTTTTTTGTGCCTTGATCAATTTCTAGAGCATCTATTAATCTAGGAATTAAAGGTGAATTTTTCAATCCTTAGGAATCACCAGATCATGATATCCATAAATGCAATGGCAGGTACTTCTATATGCCTTTTTTAGAAAAAATGGTTAGCACATGTAACCCAATACACATATATCCTCATACAAAAAACATATTATTATCCAATACCTCATATAATTTTTATCACAACCCATTCCATAAATTTTTGTCCTTAAGATCCATTTGAAATATGAATGCCCAAAATATTCAAAATGGGGAAACTTTTTTTTCTAAATCAACATAATAATAATAAACATTATATCATAATGTTTCTTATGATTTTCATATACCAAAAATGTGAATACATTCATTATATATTATATTAAAAATGGAAATAACATGAATTAACATATATCCATTTATATTACAAGCATGATTCCTTATTCGATAGTTCAATGGATAAATTCATTAAATCCAATGTTATTGAAAACTCTATCCATGATAAGAAAAACCACTTTGCCAAAAATTCCTTATTTCTTTTCATTTTAATCATCACCATCCAATTTAATTATCTATTTCAAACATATCTTTATAAAAAAAATTATGCAACATCAGTAACATATTATATGTTTATCTTTCCCATTATAATGGTTCATCCATGAATATTATCTCCACATTAAATCGTTATTCTATTCCATTAGAATCATTCTACATAATCTGGTTAATCCTTAGCAGAAAAAATGAAAACCCCAATATATATTTCACAATTCATATGATATAAATCAGGAATCCAAATATATAAACATTTTGACTAAATCTTCCTTGATCCAATAACAAGTCTACCTCGTTCTACTATATAATACCTCTTTCCTTAAAAATTTCACCTGTAGTCTCATCATCATATAAAATATATATATATATTAATCATACATCCTTTTAGATTTTATTTGGGATCTTTCCACCTAGGAAATTGTTTTTCATAAACCCATTCATTTTAAATTTAAGGATTAAACAATATATTATATCACATGGAGGCCATTATTCTCATTTATAATGTTAACTAAAATCTTCTTTTATCCATTATATTTAAAATATTTGTGTACATTATTCTATATTGAAAATATCTTCCCATTACTCTAATAAATTCACATATGAGATTATACCCACATTCTAAAAATGAAAGAAACTTAATCTTCTTTCCATTGTAGTATCCTTTACCAGAATTCCTAGAAAACGATTTCTCTATTTTCTTTGGTGAGTTAGAGAGTTGGTTAACGTGATAATTTTTAATCATGTTCTGTGAAATATGATTAGTCAAGATGAAAACATCATTTACTCTTGTGGCCATAAAATGTAACTAATAATCGAGAAGATTTTTCATCACATTATATACCGACTGAATTTTTTCTGGTTCCCACCATTGAAAAATGGTAAAAATAAAAATATGAGAAACACGTATCAATGTGGGAAAATGCATAATTCTGAACAATCACATATATAATGTTTAAATTATGAAACCTTATTTAACCTATGAAATAATATTTCCTTAAAATAAATATTATATTTATATACTTCATGATTTTTCATCAAGAGATTGTAAATTTTCAAAGAATATCCCCTTGAAGTGTAAAACAAGGTTTTCAACAGGGCCCATTTTCGAAAATTGGTCCCTGATCAAGTCCAGTTCAATACATTGTTTTCAGGGTTATTACCCCTATATATATCTATTCTAGAGCCACATCCTCTTGCAGTATCCATAATGGGATGTAATTTATCAGAAACTGATATCTCTATCCTTCATCAATTTTTTTGGATAATTTCCTAAACATTTACTCATCATTAGACATATGCTTTGAGACATCGATAATATAATCATTAAAAATATAACCTGGGATTTCATTAATGTTTTATCATCATATTTTCCAATGGTTGACTAATCATTTAATTTGATATATAATATTGAGAACCAGGGTTAACATATATAGAGAATTCATAATTTTATATGAATATTCATAACATAAACATGGTACATGCATGTGTACCACAATAGTTTAGTGTCATTAGAAACATAAAAAATATTCTAACTTAGTGAAATATCAACAATGTTTCCCACATTTATGTTCCCATTCGGTACTCCTACCTAATACCTTTCATCATAAAATGTGGAAATGAAACATAATTAAGTGTGTGATGAGATGTTTAGTAACGTTTTATAATGGACATACATAAGAAAAACACAAGGAAAAGGGTTTGAGAACAAGATAACAATAATTAAAGATCATAAATTTCATATCAATGTTCATATATATGAGTAAAGGAATAAATAGTGTACTTCATAAGACATGAATAATATGGGAATCAAGAGAATAATCCATGAAATCATATTTTATGAATCATGAAATGAATTTTGGAAGACACATAAGCATATAAAATAATCACCTTTATGTCAAGGGTCACTACCAAAACATATTTGGGCACTTCATGTGGGCCTGACCTATTGGGTGGAATAAAATACCATCACTATTCAAAAAAAGATCCTTATAATAAAATGGTTTCACTCCCTAAATTGCCTTTGTTTTCAATATTCACTTCTAAAACAATCATTATAGTCAACGAACACTGTCAATACCACCATAAGAGGAAAATTTAATTTCTGAACCATGTTTAATTTCCAGTCAAGAAACATCTATCTAATGAGATATAAATACTTTTCCAATGAATTAGAATGATATATAGGTTCCAAACATCTCATAATGAAATCATAAATGTGTTTTAAAAAAGATAATAAAACATTCATCATATCATAACCTATAAAAAGATATGGGTTTTACAAAAATCATATTATAACACATGAAATGAGATAGGTATCAGAAACACTTCATTATATTATAACTCATGGTAATGATACAGGTTTCATAATCATAGAATAACCTATGAAGCAATGTTGGATTCTTAAGAGTGTTATCATTGTATAATTAATGGAAGGGAAAAAAGTTTCCTTATGAACATGTCATCATAAAAATAAATCATTCAATGAATGATTTATAATGGTTTCCGTAAATCAAATCTCCAGTAAATCATAAAATATATCAAATTATATCATCATAGATGGAGAAGTATTTTAAAATACCACATGTATCAAATCTTATTGGAAATAACCATTCATTGAAAATATATATTTATAACATGTAATAATTTAGAAAAACATTTCTTTGAAAATTACTTTGAAAACTAATGAATTAATAAATAAAAATACTTTAAATCAATTATTAAAATAAAATATCCCTTTCACATTGAAAACTCATTCTATATTATGCAACATTTTGAAATAATGTTTCTTTGAAAATTGTATTAAAAATTTATAAAATAATATTTGAAATCATTGAAATCATTTTCTTTGAAAATAATCATTTGAAATCATATAAAGGAATATTTCAAAATAATTTTAAAATATATTAAAACATAAAACTTTTTTAAAATCCTTTTCATTTTAAATATATTTAAAAATATATAAGGTATGCTATGAAAATCATTTAATACACTTCTTTAATAGAAAACATTTTTGATTTTTTTTCAAAAATAGGTTTAAAAAAATACAATGTGTAAATTTAAAATCATTTAAAAAACTTCATTAACATAAATCATTTTTGAAAACATTTTTATTTGAAAAAAATCTTTGAAAAATACAAAGGAAGATTTAAATATCATTTAAAAACATCTTGAAGTGAAATTATTTTTTAAAACTGTTTCATTTAATTTTTTTAAACAGTGATTTTAAAAATTTATTAAAATTTACTATTCTTAAAATAATATTTTTTATACATTAATCAGAACAATAAAATAATTTCTTGTCACGAAGACTAATAAATCCATACATACCATGCATTATATTTATGCTATAAGAAATTTATAATAGTACCGCAATAGTAAAAGGACAAGAATATTTACTTCTAAAAAAGAACACTATTAAAAGGATAAAACACAAGTAAAAATGTCTTCTAAATGGAATATGATAATATTGTGGAATTTATTGAAATATTATTTTAATACATGTTTTCAGAATATCACTAATTTCCAGAAGAAATGATATATAGAGACAGATATTATAATTTTTTTAATTAAATATCATATTAATAAAAGATTAATAAAATGGGGACATTACGTGGATATAGAATAAATAACCAGATTAAATGAATATTCATGATAATTATTAAGATATGAATCATATTGTTTCATCAATGGAAACATAATCCTAAATAATACTAATAAACAATGATATTGTAGTAATAAACTCATACTAATTTTGTTACATTGAATTAAAATACCTATTTAATTAAAAAATTACATGAAGCATAAAATATCATGAGGATAATAATATTTGTGATATAATATTTCAAATTTCATTATATAAAGAGTAAAATAAGTTTGTGGCATATAATTTAATGTTCCATAAAGAAAGAAAATTTAGACCAAATAACCCTATAGATTGGGTAACCTTTAAACAGTAAACCACATGAAATACTAATAATAATCAGTATATGTATATAACAATAAATTTAAGTTTTAGAATAACAAAATTAATTAACTTTCAGTTTATAAACAATAAATAAAAAACAAGTGGGTTATAGGTCATGTATCTCTCGAATATAAAAAGGTGAGACGAAATCTATAAACCTTAAGTCTTGACATTCATTATAAATATTCAAAACCCATGTATAATAACTATACTTTTTTTATAAATATACTATAGATCCATATTAAAATATATCATAAACTATATTATTTTATTAAGACTCATTATTACTAATTTATCAACAATTTCATTTTAAAGATACATATTGTGTAATAATCGCTTTGTTTTTCATATATGTTTTGACTTCTTATTATTGATCCTCATAGTTAGTTAATGATTTAGTAATTTAAATAATTTAAAACATCATATAAATTTCATTTATTTTTCTAATATTACTAATTATAATAATCAATAAATTATAAAAATATGAAATGAAATACATAATTCCTGTACACGATAAGTCTTACATACGTGTGACCACCTATTCCATTTTCTTTTCATATTTCTAAAGAGAAAAAAAAATTATGTATATATATATGTTATCTTACGATTTGAATAACAATTTCATATATATAAAACATATTTATTAATCCCATAGATAATTTATTCCATGTAAAGCCTTAAAAATCACATCACTTTGAGGAGCCACTAGTCCACACGTGGAAAAACAATGTTATCATATTTCAAAAAATATAAATCATGAATGTATTTATTATATTAAAATTTAATAAAAATAAATATATCAAAAATATATAAAAATATCATAAAAATAGTATTTTCATAATTATTCCAAACGTTAATATGTTGTAATGGAAGAACGAATGACATTAGTTTGTGTGGTGGTATTCCTCCGTACAAACAAACGACGATTGCATGTCCTATTTAATTGAAGTGTGTTTGAGGGTAGGTTTTAATAATATAATAAATAAATATTAGTATAATTGATGGTATTGATGTTATTATATATGTTTTTAATTAAATGAATCTTTTGGGATTATAATGAAATAAAACAAAATTCCTTATTAGTGGATGTTTAATATTATTTGGGAAACTCCATTTGGTATGAACCTAAAGGATTATATGGTATATATTTTTACCAAATGGAGGATTTTGGGATTAAACGATGGATATTGGACACTTATTTGGGTAGGTTTTCTATTTTCCAATGAGATTTATAAGTGTGATGAATTAATGTGGTCAATTCCCTTCTATAGTGGAGGAGGAGTGGCATTCTGGTAAATAAATGAAGTCAAACACTATTGATAGGTCTCCCTCAGATCATTTGCATCACTTAATGGTCAATATTTAATCATATAGAGTAAATGGTCGGGGAATGGTCCAAAAATGGTTTTTAAAATAGTTACTAGATCATTTTTTACATTCAGTTTAATGTTTATACACTATGTAAATTATCTTTAGTTTCATTCACTAATAAGTATAGAGAAAGGAAATGTTAAAAATAATTGAGATCATAATTTTTTATGATTAATAATATGTAATAAATTTTTAAAAATTCAAATAAAATAAATTAGAGCAATTAATTAAAATTTTATATTATAGACCTGAGGAGACAATGAGTTTTTAAGGCAGAAAAGTTCCAAAGGATGAAATATTTTTATATTAAATTTCAATGCGAATATAATTATAATGAAATTAAATGTACTAATAAATTTATTTTCTATATAACTTAAAAAAATTTAAATATAATTATTCAATTTTAACAAATTTCAGGAAAATTCAGTTTTTTATTAAAATTCAATATTACTCAGTATTCATCGAAAAATGTAAATTCTTAAAAAATAATCAAAATTCACCCAAAGTAAATTTTGACATTATTATTTCAAAAATTTAGTTTATTTTATAAATTTAATTTTAAAAATTATTTCTAAAAAATATTTATAAAACAATTTTACCATTAAAAGGCAATAAAACTGCATTTTGATCTATACAACTTTTTATGCCTAAAACTAGATTTGTACTAATTTTATTCCTATAAAATTATGAGATGGAAGTTAAAAAATGATAAATTTATAATATTTTAATTTTATTAATTTATTTTAATAATAAATAATAATTGTAATTATTTAGAGAAAAATCCCTTTGTGGGGAGAAAAATAGTTATTTTTTTATAAATAACGTCATTTAAATTCAATTGGATATCATTTTCATTTCCATAAAAATATAATGAAATAATTATTTTTATAATCATTTATAAATAATAAAAAATTAATTTACTTAACATTATACAAATATTCTCATCCAATAGCTTAGTGAGATGTATTGAAATATTTTAAAAATAATATCAGTAGTATGTTTTTGGTCGATAATAATTGGCCTTGCATTTAACAAAACATATAGATGGAACCAAGATTGCGGTGTAATAGAAGAAAAATATAGTGTTTCATGTAACATAGTATAATATATCTGTTTTGTCTTATGTAATATTAATTTTTTTTTAGTATAAACAATTCATAAAATTGTTTATTTTGAAATTGATGAAATCAATAAACATAAAATTTTGTACAAATAACAATTTATAAAAACTCAGTGTGTTAAATAATCCTTTTATAATCCACATAAAAATAACCTACTCAATTATAAAGGTAATGGTAGCTTATATAATTGTTCCATTAAGGAAATAGTATGTGTGAAAAGATTTGATTTTTCAATCAAGACAAAATAAAATGACATAACAAAATGTATATTTGAGAATAACATGAAAATAATTGAATGTGAAAAAGATAACATTATATTTCTATATAATTGAAAAATAAAAATGAATAAAACATGAATTATAGATCATGATCTATGTACAATAAGGCATAATGAAATTCCATTAACTTGAAATATATCACTTATATGATTATAAAAATTGAAATGTTTTGTTTAGCCATAGTTATATGAATATAATAACATATTTTAAAATCACATCCTATAATAGAGTGTACTAGGTTAACATCTTAGATAAAATAAAAAAAACACCACATCAAATATAATACACTACCAAATCCCTTATTAAATTTTATAATTCAAATCCTACCAATTTCATTATGATAGGACATATAATTATTTACCACATTATCATGGTAGAAATTATAAATTATTAGAATCATTATTAACTGATAAGAATGAAATTTGGTTAAGAATAATCCTCATAAGGAATAAA
Organism: Viscum album; assembly: GCA_963277665.1. Taxonomy (NCBI): domain Eukaryota; kingdom Viridiplantae; phylum Streptophyta; class Magnoliopsida; order Santalales; family Viscaceae; genus Viscum; species Viscum album. The sequence continues at coordinate 327,476,765 of OY728127.1, forward strand.
AATAACTATAGTTATTTAATGATGAGGAGTTCATTAAAAAATATTATATTTTAAATAAAATATGTATTAATGTGTTTTTAAATAGAGGGAGAACTCTAGAGAAGAACAATATAATATTATTTTATAATTTTAATGAAATTTAACATTTATTTATTATATGAATTTAAATGAAAATAATTTTAAATACATGTATTTATAAATGTAACGACAATTTGAATGAAAAATACATTAATGAACTATGATAATATGGAAGTGCATATTCATATTAAAAACCTATGAAAATCATTATAGTATATTTCTGACTAGAAATAAAGGAAGTATATATTAAAAGTCTCCCTTGAAAAAGTATACAGTAATTCAAGACCATTTTCAATTTATTTAATAGTTAATTATGATTCAATATTGATATCTTTATATCAACATAAAAATAGATTTCAAATTTACCAATTCTATTCTGAAAAGGTAACATAATGTTCAATCAATATACAAGAATAATTTCATGTGATTTATAAATAAATTAATGACTAAATATTAATAAGTATTGTAACCAAAAAAATTGTAATAAGTGATCATAATAATAAAAAATCATAATATATTCTTCCATTGGATGTTTTAGATCCGATAATCATATACAAAAAGAAATATCTATAAGGAATCACATACAAATATGTAAAAAGTAGAAGAAATATTCATTGAATCATGGATCATGATTTATATTGATAAATTAAAATAATTATAAAAAATATTGATATGATACATGAATTGGGTCATTATATAAATCACATCAAATTAATATAGGTTATGATTATATAATAAATCTCAATAAAGGAATATTTATATGAGAAGACCATAACATTACTTTAGAATACCAAAAATGATATTTAGAATCTAGTATAATATGATAAACCAATATTTTCAAGTGTGTAGACCCATATTAGTTTTTAAAAAATTTATTCATTTATTTTTAATTTATTAGATATATATTATATAGTAATATTTCATTTTCATAAAAATACTCTTTTATATTTTTTATTTTGCATTCTAATTTCCAATATGGTGATTTCAGTACAAATTATATAAAAACATGTTGTTAATTCATAATATAGTTAATATGTATCATATAGTTTAGATTATTTATTTATAAACCCCCATGATCATTTTATGGATGATAAAAAATGTTTTGTAAGACTGTAATTCCTAAAGAGAATTATTCTGATAAATTTTTCTACAACATCAATTTATTATACAATAATTATATTTTTTTCACATTAATGTTGTAGATCAATCACCCAAATATATTTTCTACCTTAATATGATATATTTCCATCCATTTTCCTTCTTCCGTTCATAAGAATAATAATAAAAATAGTGAAGAATAAAATATTTTTTCTTCAAAACAACCCAAATAAAAATATGTTATACTAGTAAATGAGTATAAATATATCGTTATAATAATGGAATTTCACATTTAGATAATCCTAATGTCATTATTTGTATATAAAATAACGTTTTAGTGATATTTTAATGTGTATATATGTCAAAATCATTGAAAATTGTTTTTAGAAGCCCGATACTAATTTTTGATGAATGTTGACATTTTTAACAGCTATAGTTTTTGTGAAATATTTTATTTTTTAATTATATTTAATATTTTTTATGATTTTAATTAAAAGAAACAATAACTTTAGATTTTTTTATATGAAACACTAATTTTAAATTTAAGTTCACATAACAATGATAATGTTCTTGACAGAAGACACTGAGCATCAGCATACGATGAAATATTTATATTTTAAATATGACGATTATAACAAATATCTTAAATAGTTGGGAAATAATAGTAAAAAAACTTCATCAAATATAAATAAAAATATCATAATAAAAGTTTATATAATTATTAATACTCAATAAGCAACCAAAGAAATGTTTTTAATGATATTATATTATTCAAAAATTTGATTTATTTAATTTTTTTTGAAAATATTATAATTTATTAAATGATATTTTAGTTAGTTTATGGAAGAAAATAAATTTAATATTTTAAATATTTAGTTAAAAATTATCTTACTGTGAAATTTTAAGAATTATTAAAAAATATTCTTTTTTTAGTGAATATTGAAAAATACAATTTTTTTAAAAAATCTCACTAGTTTTCATTACATTAAGTAATTTTACGTATTAATTATTTTTTTGAGTATAATAATTATTCTTTAGTTACATTATAGGCACTTATTTATTTTTGAATCAACTTTATATTGTATTTTTTGTTTTGATTATTTTTATGTTTAAAATAGTTTTTTTCTTAAAAATGATTTAAAATGCATAATTTTTTCCATTTTACTTAATTAAAATAATAATTAATCGATAATGAATTAAATTAAAATTATATATTATATATCTATTAATTATAATTTAAATTAATATGATGAATATGATTAGATATAGAGTAAATATAACTCTACTTATACTTGAAAAAATAAACTTTTCGAGAACCCTAATTTTTATTACTACTCTGATTTGTGTTTTAATTTAAATTTTCTTCTATTTTAGAAAATATATTTTGGAAAATAATTTTCATTTTTTCAATCATCCTATAAAAATTATGTTGTATTTATATTCTGGGAATTTAATGAAATGCATTATTTTAATATAAATTCTGAAACATTATAAATTTTTACTGAAAACATCCTTCTCATTTAAATAATCAATAAATTAAATTATATATTCAATGAGGTTCAAAGTAAAATTTTAAAAATTATATTTATAATAATAATATTTAATTTATTAGAGTGAATTTCAATTTAAATTTTCATATAAAACATTAAAAAATGTGAACATTTTCTCTTTGAAAATCATCTTTTTTCATCACGTATACATGAATATATATTTTTTTAAAATATTTCCTCTTATTTTAATTGAATTTTTAATAATGGATTCTATATTTGAGATCAAAATAATAAATATTATATTATATGATCAAATTTTTTTTTATTAAAATTAATATTGAAAAAAGTAAATATTAATTACCATTGTTAATGTCGAAATGGTTTTACAGGGAGTTCAACTAAAAAGACAAGTGAAAAATGACACAAATACCCTTAAAAATAAATTTAATGACCACATTTAGACAATAAACCATTCAGGATCTATAATGGTCAATTATTAGTGGCATGTTAAATTCAAAAAACCTTGTTGGAATTCATTCTTTCAAAAATTTTACAAGTGTCCAGTCAGCTCACTTATAATAGCCCACCAATTATCCTCTTCTCATAAAAACATAAAAACCATTGAATTCATTAAATAAATTCCAAAATTATTTCCCTACTTACCTCCTCTCATAAAATAAACCTTATTTTTTATATAATTCTATCCTAGGAATGAATTTTATATACTCCTAAGGAGGATTCCCGATGAAGAGTTAACGATCAATGATGAGTGTTTTTATTTTATTTTTTTCACCACCTTATTCAATTATTATTTTACTATACTGATATCAAGACAAAATACCTTATTAATACTAAGATTTTGTTTTTTATGATCAAGACCTACAATGACATCCAATTCTATCAAATGGGTTATGTAATCAAAATCCCTTTGTTCAGAGTACTTCCATATCTTGAACAAATGCAAATATTTTTTCCATTTAAACCTCTTGTGATATTTCATATTGTTATATTTATTGTTTATAAATTATAATAATGATATTTTTAGTTCAATATATCTATTATATCACACATATCTTCATTATTTCAATTTAGTAGGAGTATGACAATGTCACTTGTGTTTATAGTGAACTATCGTCTCATGAAGTGATGCGATTCATTCATTTTTAACATGAAAGGTGAAATGGATGGGATTAATTAAAATTTGAGTCATTTATGTCCTAAAAATTATTTTTTACTGATAATATATCAGTTATATACATTTAATTCATTAGGTTGAGAAAAGGGAAACAACGTTGATGTATACACATGATGTACCATCTCTAGGAACAATGTCTTTCATTTTCTATGTCTATATTTAATTGATTACTATAAAGAAATATATATATATATATATATAATATTATATTTACATAATATTTACAATTCTGTATATTATTAAATCATGATAAACATAACATGACTAAAATTAACAAATCAAAACATATATGAAAAAGAGAGTGATTATTACCCGAAACATATCATTATCAATGAATTTTTATAAACCGTTAATAAAATAGTCATATATAAATTGTATAAGGTATTATATATTTAAATATGGTTATTTATTATATGTATAATAAAATTATTTTAAATCGACATTAGTTTCAAAAATTTACGAAGGAATTCATAACTTACAGTAAGAGATTTACGTCTCACTTTCTACATCTATAAGACACATTCAATATTCACGCCGATATTACATTTATATAGATTATATAATACTCATGAATGGATATTATTATGATTATTATGAGAAATTTTTAATTTTAAATGTGAATTATAGGACCTCTCTTTAATGGGTTAAATCTTAAAAATTTCACAAATCGGTTAGGCTTTTTTATCTAAATTTTCATTCTTTGAGATATTATTTATGTTATGCACCAATATTGCTTCAGGAGAATTATATATTTACCCTTTTACATGACATATAATGATATTATTAATTCTCATGATATTCTATGTTCCATTAAATATTATTCCTTTATGATTATAACAATTCAATGTTACCAAAGATGTAATGATTTTATATTACAATCGAATCATTTATTAGGATTGTTTCTAAATATGTTTTCAATAATAAATTATTATGATATATCTCTCAATAATAACATTAATTTTAAAATACTATAGTTATTGTATACATATTTAAGTAATTGTATTATTTTTCTCTCCTCAGATGAAAATTTAATAAGAAAATATTTTTATGAAAATCTACCCTTATTCATCTATTCCCTCAAAACCGCATTTTCTACGAATTACATGATTTATAAAAATAATTTAATTTTATAATATTTTTTTAAAATTGAATATTTACCCATTATAGATATTTTTTAAAAATTAAATATTCATGTCTTTATCCAAAAAAATTTCATTTATATTTTACTAAAAACATGATTGGTTATTTTGTTTCAAATTATAAGGCATAGTTGAAAATTATAACCATAAGGACCATTATTTCATTGGAATATCACATTATATGTTTTTTATGTTTTTTCAAAGGAATTAATTTTCACAATTTTATTTATTTTTTTTAAATAATAAGGATATTTTCACCATGAAATATTTTAAATGATTTTCCAATATTCTTTCATAAATTTTCATGTTTATTTTCTAGTAAGAGAATTGTTAATATATTTTCTATTTTAGAAATAAATTTTGAAATTGGATTTGTTAATTTCTTTGGGAATTGTGTTAAATTATTTTTAAATATTCCATTATATATTTTTTAACAAACACTATTAACGAAATGTATTTTTATAATGAAATATGTTTAAAAATGTGTATTTAAAAGATGAAGGATGATTTAATCAATAAATATATTAAATGAATTATAAAAATACCTTTATATGTTTTGAAGGTAATATTCAAAGAAAATTATTTTGAAAAACACTTTATAATTTAAAAATATTCTTTCATATCATAAATATTATTTTCTTCAATTTTTTTTTCCACTAATATTAATGCATCATTTATATTTTTTTCAGAATTATTATAAATAAAATGGATTTCCAAAATGTGTGTTGTTTCATAAAGTTATTTTTTAAGGAAATTTGATCTTTATCAAGAAATGTACCAAGTAATTTATCTTTCCATATCATTCTGCATATAGGATAACCTCATTTGATGCAAATTATTTTTTATTGGGGATATGAATTAATGATATCTTTATTATTTATTCATAGAATATATTATCTTTATGAATGCATCATGTTTTCAAAACCTATATCTCTTCCATGGGTTATACAGTTTTAAAGTTATTATTATAACTACTTGTTCATTTTTCATTGGTTATTATATGATGAAATGATGAAATGATTAGGAAACCTATAAATAAAAAAAAATAATGATTAGATGAAGAGTTTAGTAATCCCGTTTCATTTCCTTGGTCATGATGCGATTAATTTTTTTGAACAGATGTCAAATAGAAGTATGGTTTTTATAATCATACATCTAGAATATATATCCCCATATAATGCATTGGGTAATTATATATAGGTCATGATATAAAAAATAATAGAATTGTGAGTGAAATCTATTCCATAATTGAAATTTTCTGCTAAGTTGAAATTTGGAGTGAAAAATAACAATTATAATGGTTTTGGGAGTGATACTTGACTAATATAGAAATTTTGTTATATATTAATGTGTATTCCGCAATTAAATCTCTTCTGTCAATGTTATCATGTCATGGATCATGTTCTTTGATTCCTTTATGATTAATGATTTCGAATTTTTAATATATTTTTAATTACACAATGTTATATTCATTGATTTCTATTTAATAATTTTAATGATTTATGATCATTTTATAATACCCTTATGTTCACCTTATGCTTACATATATCCCTTGTTTACACTTTATGATCCTCTGATCTCACCCGTTCTTTTTTTTCATTCCACAATATATGAATAAATTTATTTCGATTATTATTTACTTCGATAGTTTCTATTTATTATGATCAGAGAGGTAGATGATATAATTTATCTATCGACTGGTTATTTCTGTTTCAATAATTCCAATAAAACCGAATTATTATGGTCCTATGTCATATGTTTTTATAATTTAATTAATATTCACCAAAAATAATGTAATTTCTATGTATGAAAATATTGACTCGTTATAGTTGGTATTAGATGGAAGGATTAGTTTAAAATTTAAAATTATAATGAAAAAAAATTATTTAGATCCCAGAGGACATGTCTAATATTATTATACAGATTACTAAATGTATATAAAAATGTCCTTGAATTTTGGTAATGGATAGAAAAGGTGATTTACATGAAATTACATACCTTCCTAGATTCTACAAGTGGATTTAGATCCGGAATAGAGGTACATATGAGTAATTACATCAAAATGGTGGACTGAAGTAGAATAAATCATAATTTGGTTCATTATAATGAGCCTTGTTACACACCTGTATTAACAATTTTAATGGATATTATTAAGAAATCCAAAAACTCAAAACAATCCTTAAGGAATAAATTAAATAAGATGATTATTATGATTTTCCTAGTATCATCCAAATGTTTCATATTATAAAATAATTTTTTCATGATTTAGATAACCTATAAGTGATTTTCATGATTATTAGGCCGTACTCTATGATTACTGTTTCTCACACAATGGTCCACGGATTTACAAAATAGAAAGAATGGGATGGAACAAGGTTAAAAATGAATGTTATGGACAATTATTTTATTAAAAAAAAGAGGGATAATAATTGTAGGATATGATGTTAGGATAATACTTAATCAGTTATAATTGATCTTGATTGAATACATAAACCGTAACCAACTCTCAGAATCACCAAAGAAGATAATTATAGTTTTTGAATATAGTTCAGGTAGGTGAGACCATCGAGGAAATACCAAGATATTTTATATATGTTGATAATGGTGAAAGAAGCACTGTAGTGAATGTTTTAGATGGGTGAGATGTTTTTTTGGTTGTGGAAAAGTTGGGTATAATGAAATTAATGACAAAAGTAAAAATGAGTAATTATGTTAACAAAAATGATGACGATAATGATCTCTCTATGGTATCTTTGATGGTTAATGTTTCAATTCTAGAACATATTAACCTGTTAAAAAAGTAATGTCATTAATGAAATAATAATAATGAAAATTAACAATGTTTAACAGGTAATGGTTATATTATTGAGGATGAAGAGGTTGAAAATTAAATATGAATAAATTTTAGGTCAAGGAATATGAAGATGAATCAAGGTTAATGGTGTATTATGAATTCATAATTATTCTTGTATTTGTGTATTGAAAATTAAGGAATTATATTTTTATTAGTAGTATTTTGGTTATTCTGTTTATGAATTATTAATGAATTTTTATATAGTTGTTTTTCATTAAAGAGTTTCAAGAATTTTTTAAATGTTACTAATTGACTAGAAATGTAATTTATTGGAATGATAAAATTTTTATTAGGGTAGGATAACCAATAATTTGTTCATGAGGATTAGAAAATTGTCTTTAGATATGATAAAGAGATTATTCACATGGATAATGTAAATTGGATAGTATTAATAACATCAAAATTGATAAAGTAATTTTTGACCATTTGTTTTATATAATAACTGATAGAGTTTATATAATTATTCTATGTATAGATTATGTTAAATAATCTGTTTTTATATTCTAGTAAAAATGAATAATTAATGATTTGGTTTCGATTTTATAGTAATTTTGTTTACTATAAGGATTCAAGAGAATATATGACTACGTTATTTACATATGTTTCATATGACCAATAATAGAGGCTCAATTATATTTGGATGATTATTATTATGTTGATTTTGAGAAATTTTGTGACCCTCTTTTTAAATTTTTAAATTTAGAAGGGTCATAAGGTTTACCATTTATGGAGTGGATTAGGTTAAAAATGGATGTGGTTTTAGAGATTAACAAATTACATCAGCATAAATTTTTTATCCAGGCTGGTTAATAACTGTTACATTTTTTATCTAACGGTTAAACTAATGAATTATACTTATTTAAATGGATCTCATGATTCATTGGTGCTTCGAGAACAATAAATTCACATTTACATATTAGACTAATAGATGATGAGGAAATAGATCCAAGAAGAACCAATGGATGATATTGTGCTTATGATTTGAAATGATATCATGCATGTAAATCATTACATGAAAAGTATTTAATTTTTTTAAAATGATATAAAAATAAAATAATATTATGTTATCATAATTTTGGGTGATATTAATGAATTTTTAGGCTAATTTGGTTTGTGGTGTTTTTTGTTCCAACTTTTACCTCACATTGTTTTTTATCACGATCCATAAATATATGGGTGTTATTTTTCCGTTTTATGTCCATATTTTCACTTCCCATCCATGTTCTCTTATTTGGAATCCGTTTTGACTTATTTTAGATTACATTTAAAAATATAATTATATTTATCAATATGATGTTTTATTATAACTGTTTACAATGTGGGTTTCTATGATGTAAGTTTAATATGATGATCCATTAATGACCAAGATCATTTTTGAGTGGAATTTCATTTTATAGGGGTAGAATATAAGTCCTAGAGATTTTGTGATTTTTCTAAATTAAATTTATTATTTTTTATATTTTTTGTTATATAAAAAACTAATTTTATCATTTATTTGACACAATACTATATATAGAATTATTTCTATGAAGAACCAATTTTATCCTTCCTTATAGGAAACAATGATAGAGTTTGTGACACGATTCAACGAGCATCAGTTTACATTGAAATAGTATTATTTGAGATATGAATATTATAACATATATTTTGAATAGGTAGTTATAAATAGTTTAAAATAATAAATGAAAAATACATATAAATTTTATACTCTATATAAATTTATATATTAATTCTTATAAAATAATTAATCAATTTTTCATAAAGTAAATATATATTTCCAAAATATATGTTCATTATAAATGATTTTTATTTATTTTTTCATGAGAAAATATTATACGTAATTGAGAAATTTTTTATAATATTTAATTTTATAAAATGAACTTAATTTCTTAAATGATCTCATCAAAAATAACTTGTAGTGAAAATTTGGGATTTTTTTGGAAAATGTTGTTTATTTAGTGAATATTAAAACATACCAAATTTGTAAATCTATCAATTATTTTAAATAAATAATGATATTAAAATACCCTATTATATTTTAATGTAACATAAGTATTACTAATTTATATTCAATCAATTTATTTACCTTTAAATAAACAATATATTGTATTTTTGTATAAGTTTAATTTTGGGTTTACAAGGGGTTTTTTTGAAAACTATATTAAATTTCATAATATTTCTGGGTTTTTGTTAATTAAATAATTCCAAATGAGGAATTTATTTAATATATTTTTATATTATACGTCAATAAGTTTTAGTTTATATTAATAAAACTATTATTCTCAAATAAAGAGTTCATATTAATTATATTATACATGATAAAATATAGTTCTAAAAAACCCTCAATTTCCTTGAGTCCCCTGGTTTGGTTTGAAATTAGATTTTTTCATATTTTATAAAAGAAATTTTTATTTATAAAATCAGAATATCAAAATAATCATAATATGAAAATTTGAGTATTTTCATAAAAGAAAAGTTCCTTTGTAGAATAGTAAAAAATAAGTATTTAAATTGAAATTTTCTATTTCATTTAAATATTTTATAATGAAAAATAATCTGATTCATTTATTTAAATAAAATATTATTAAAATAATAATTATATTAATCCTTATTATTTCATTGGAATTAATTTCATAATGAAATTGTATCTTAATTTTTTTTTGAAAAACATTTAACATTTTCACTTTGTAAACAAAATTTTCTGTATCATTATATGGCTTAAATCTAAATTATAAGAATCTAACTATGTGAATGGAATTGGGGAAATATATTTTGTATTTGGAATTTGAATAATTTATATTATATAATTAGGTCAAAATAATTTTTTAACAATATAAATAGTGATTACTGTAAAAATTCATTATGCCAGTTAAGGTAAAAATTATTTTTCCCAAAGGTAAAAATAAAATTATAATGGTAATAAATGTCCAATGAATTTTATATAATTTTTTTTGACATATCAAGACCATATTCCATCTTGTCTTTAGAATGATCAATTATTGTAGCAATGTGACATGAAAAGAGAGTGGGTGGAAGTCATTCATTTTTGGACCTTACAATTGTACTATTGACCTCACATATAGAAATACTAACCTACTCCACTCCTCGTTAAACCTTCAAATCCATTTGGTTGAGCCACAAAATAACAAAATATGTTCCCAAATTCAATCATCCAATCAAAGAATAATTATTTTGGATAGAAATGAAACTACAAGAGGATTTTCTTAATATCATAAGGATGATAAAATAACCTCATTATAAAAAATATACTGATATATTATTATGTTAAGGGAAATACTTAAAATAGTATCTATATCCATGAAATGAGTTATGGAATCATCTTTATGTGTAATGTGTACTACCGCCACAAGAATCGATTTAATTTATTTTTCCATTTACACTTATCATGGGAGGAAATAATTATGGATATTTTTTATAATATAATTATGATATAATTATTCTTCAAGAATTTTTATATGACACAAAAATCCACACATTCAATTTTTTTGGAATACGATTACATCACTCATCCGTACGGTGATCTTTAACCTAAAAAGTGATGTGATTCTTTTATGCTTTACATTAAATGTATTAAGAATGGGATTAATGATAATATATTATATATATGAATAAAACAATATTCTATAATTATAACATATTATTTAACATTCCTTCATACAATACATCAAAAATATGGAAACAACATTTAGGCATATGTATGACCAACCATATCAATGAACTATGTATTTAATTTTCTATCTCTATATTTTATGTACTATTTTAAAACATATATTCAACATATAATTTTTTTTATCATTGTTATAATTATTAATATGATCAATCAATCATCAAATTAATATAATGATAAATAATAAATTGAAACTTATAAGAAAAAATATTTGGTTATTACCCAAAATGCAATTTTAACATAGAATTATCAGTAAAATGGAAATAAAATTTCCTTAGTAAATCATATATGATATGATATATATATATGTCTGTGTGTGTGTGTGTATGTGTTTGTGTTTTTGTATCTTTAATAGATGTATAATAAAAAAAATATTTAATTTAATGTAGGTTCGAATGTGTACAATGTAATTTTGGACTTACACAACTGGATTGCATTGTCACTATCTACATTTGTGACACAAAATCCATATTCACCACGTATTCGCATTATATGTTTTATATACTTCCCATGAATTTTTTTACTATTTTTATACTAAAAAATATTTTGGTTTAAAAATATATTTCATTTTATCTTTTTCCTGGGCTTCGGGGTTCAAATATTAAAAACAATTAGTAAAGGATTTTCCCTCAATTTGAATCGTTTAAGACATACATTATGATAGAAACCTATATTCTTTCACGATGTGTGCATAAATACAATTTAATAAGTAATATCATCATGTTATTTATACTCATTGTATTTTATGTTACATTTAATTTTATTCTTTATTAGGTATCAAGATTCAAAGGTAACAAAAGGTTTAATGAAACAATATCATCACTTAATAGGATTGTTTTGGATTTTTTATGATGATAGAATATTATGATCCCTTTTTCATGATTATCATAAATTTTATTCACCTATTATTATTCATGATATTTGTATGTAATAGTGCCATTTTCACACTATTTAGTACTTAAAATAATATTGAAAATGTTTTTGTGGAAATCAGACATTATTTCTCTCTCCTAGATCAAAAAAACATTATATTCCCTGACCATGGTTTATAAAAATTATTTCAAATTTCTTTTATTATTCATGAAATAAGTTTTTAAAAAAATTTATATTAAAATTTTAATTTTTAAAAATAAATGTTATGAAGTGAATCTTAATAGAATTTCTTATAAAATGAGTCTTTTGATTTTACCGACAATGCTAATTATATCATTAGTTTAATGTGTATGACATGAATGAAACTTCCCATCATCAGGACAAGTATTTGATTTCAATATTACTTTATATATTTGTAAGTCTATTTTCAATGAAACATATTTTGAAATTATTTTATATTTTAAAAAGTTTTTTTCAAGGAGTAAATGATATTTTTCTCATGTAATGTTGTATTTTTCATTAATATTTCTTTATAAGATTCAAAGTTTATTTTCCAATTAAATTGTTTTCCAAATTATTTAATTATTAATTATGTTTTCAAATAGAAATTGATATTTTACTTAATAAATGTTTTAAATGATTTTTAATGCTTCCATTATTTGTTTTCATTGTTATTTTCTATAAAAATTATATTTATAATGTTTTATTTTTAACGAATTGTTTTTTCAAAGTGTAAAGGATATTTTATCAAATAATGTTATAAAGGATTTATTAAGTATCCATAATTTTTTTCCATTTTTATTTTCATATAAAATTATTTTAAAAATGTTCCATCTTTTAAAAATTGTTTTCATAGTATAAGAGTTATTATACTAAAGAAAAATATTAAATTATTTTTAATGATTCATTTTTTTCAAGTATAGTTTAAATTAAAATTCTTTCCAAAATATTAATAGTTTCAAAAAAGTATTTGGAAAATAAAAGATATCTCCTTCTAAAAACATTTCATTTATCCTTCCAAAAAATTCTCCATATAATGTGACATTCATTGATATAACTTATTCTTTTCTTATGATATGAAACAAGGAAACCATTGTGATTCTTTTTCTGAATGGTTTATGTTTATCATGGCATAATGATTATGAAACCCATTTCTCTTAAAAAGGATATACAATGGCATGATTATTCTTAAACTCCCTTGTTTTTTCTATAAGTAATTATATGATGAAATGATGATATTTTTATGAAACATGTCTTGTTTTTATATGTAATGATATGATAAAATGTGTATGATACCCATTTCATTTCAGGGGATATTATATATTTAATTTTTATGATCTTTGGGAACTTATAAATATTGTTCTCATTATAAGATGTGTGGGACCGATATGTCTCTCTAAATAATTGTTTAAATATTTAAATATCATGAGATAGACTAAACTGGAATCTTGGGTTAACCTGGTTGAGTTGGGGAATTTGTACACTATGATTGTATTGGGAGTGAACCTTGACTACTCTGATGGTTTGGGGAGTAAAACCATAGCACTATGATTGAATTGGAAGTTATCATTGACTAATAATGAAAGAATTTTGTTTATTTATGTGTATTCCCCAATTCAATTTATTTTTCCAATTTTATGCATAAATTGGTAATTTTCATTGATTCTATTATGATTCCATTATTATGTGTTTCTAATATTTATTCCACGACTCTAGACTATGATATATGTTATTTATGGCATGGTTTTTTATATTTTAATCTCATTATCTCATTTCATTATGTTTATTTTGTAATTATGTGGCTCAATTGATTACCCATACTGAATATATGATGTCAACCATTTTTATGTTTCATTTCACTAGGTTATGAAGATATGTAATACATATTACCTAACTTTGAAGGTAGATAGTTATGATGATAATAGTGTGAGATGATGTAGTTTAACCATGGACAAATTATTGTGTTTCTATTTTTCTAAAGATAGTATACGATTATGATCCTCTAGTGTGTGTTTGTGTATTGTAATTTATATTAATCTAAACAAATGTAATAATAATATATTAATATCCTGGGTCATTATAATATTCATGAAATAATTTTATTTGAATTGAAGTATTTATGTAGTCTTCAAAATGACAATGGCCTCCCAAAATTAAAGAGAAATTGATGGGGGTGAATTTGAGAAGTGATTAATTTGGAATTAATATGATTTTTTATTCCATGTCATTCAAGATATACCCTTTATTGAGCCACAATGAGGTCCAGTTGAATACAAATATGAGTTTTTTGAATGTTAAACAAGAAATTACAAGGAGATAGGTGTGCTAAATAATTATATTTTGGTATTATTTTTAATTTTTATTCCCATTCAAGATAAGATTATTTCAAATTATCCAAAAATAAAATTAAAAATTAAAAATTCATACTGGATAATCTTATATCGTTCTAACCTATTATACAATAAGTAGTTATTTAACTCAAAAAAAATTCCAAAAAAACATGAACCATATTAATTTTGTTTTATATCATTGTTTTGAATTTTTACCTATATTAATAAAATTTATCTTTTATTTTATAATTGTATTTCAAATTAAGGAATATCGAATAATCAAGAAAACTTATTCTTGTAAAAAAATAATTTCCCTAATTAACAATTCTTATTTATATTTGAAAATAATTACTAATAACTAATATTGTTCTCATATAATTACATTACACTAAAAATATAATAAATTTAAAAATCATTCTTTATCCATGCTATGATTAGTTGTCAATGTAATGATAAATAAAATAAAGAGAAAGAACCTCTTGATATGTAGCAATTTGAAAATTAAATGTTTTCGTTACAATATTATATAATTTTTCAATCATTATAATAATGTAAATTTATTTTAAATAAGTATTAAAAAATTTTCATTATAATAAATAATTAAAAGTGGTAAATTTATATTTTATAATACTATGTATAATAAATTGGAAAATAATTAATTTGGAATAATGTAATCTATTTTTTTATTAAATATTCATTCTATATTAATCATCATCCTATAATTATTTTATTAATGAAACTAATTTCTTGAAAAATTTAAATATATACATTTTATAGTAAATTTTATAAATTATATATATTTATAACTTCTAAAAATTATTGTAATAAAATAATTTTAAAATTCTAATAGATTGATGACCATAAATAATGGTAAATTTTTTCCATTTTAAATAACATTTAATAATAGATTCAAATATTTGTAATATATATTAAAAATAATATAACATATATATTATATTTTTAAAATCATGTCTTTCAATTTATTTAAATTATATTATATTTGAGGTTCTCCCTATGAATTAAACATTTTCATTTATATTCCACTATCATTTCAATAAAAAACCCATTTATGTCCCTATATTTATATTAGTATTTTAATTCTATAATTTTTTAGCGTTAATCATCATAAAAAATATAATTATTGAAAATGATGATGTTAAATTAATTTTTTGAAATGTTTATTTTGAAAAATTTTATTTATGTCGAGGAAAATCATATTCAATTAATTTTCAATAATAGTAAAACAACGTAATTATTATCATATGACAACCATTTATTTTTCTATTTTATTTAAAAAAATGACATATTTTCATTGAAATGACATTTAATAAAAAATAATCTTATCTTACATGAATTTTAATAGAGAATATGCACTTGAATATATTTCTTTTAGATTTTAAAATATTTAAATAATTTAAATATATGTAATTTTCTCTATGTTATATAGTATTTGGTTCATATATTTGAAAATAATATCAAGATGAACACCAATTCCATTAATGAAATTTGATCTTCCATAACATGGCTCTTCGAGAAAACATATTTATAGAAAACATCATAAAATTTTGAAAATAATGATCATCCATTATGAACCAAAAATTCTTAAATTTTAATTAAAATGGATGTTTTGAAAGAAATATTAAAATAATTTTTTGGGATTAATATAATGACTATAAATATCAAATTAATCATTATTTACATAAATAGTTCTCATACTTTTCAAAATCAATTTTATGACTAATTATTTGAGTCCATTATATATAAAATTTGAATACAAAAACGTAAAGATATATGATTCTTGAAGATTTCCTTCCATAGAAGCTATATAGTGAAATTGATGACCTTTGTCTTGTGGTATCATTTTTAAATCATGAGAATGTACTATGTTCTAATTAATTTTAATGTTAAATGTTATCTTTTGAATTAAAATATATGAAATTTTTTAAAGGTGATCATTTATATTTTATTATTTAGTTTAAATAATTCCATACTGTATTATAATATCAAATTATTAAAATTGATAGGGGTTTGTTGAAGAGTTTAAAATATGTATATTTAATGTATGAAAAATATTTTGATCCATTTTTAGCCAATTATAGAGGTTTTTTATTAATTTAATAAATTATAAATAGAATTAATAATCATAAAAATTGAAATAGTGAACATAAAATTATTGAATAATTTAAATTATAGAAATTGTATTATTAACAAGAAAATTTATTAATTAAAATTAAAAAATAATTAATAATTAATCAATGGATTTCCAATCATAAAAATTTGTATGATATATTAATTAACTCATATTTAATTTCTACCAGTTTCCACCATCCTACTCCCTAAAAAAATCATATTTTAAACTATTTTGTCCCAACCATGGTATAATTACATATATAAATATCACTTTTAATTATCCATTAAAATTAACATTAATTGATAAATTAAAATTCTATAACCTTAGTGTTTTTGAATTTTTATTACATAATTATTTTTTCTTTGACCATTCATTATTATATCCAACAAAAATTTACTATACAAGACCCCCATGGTGACATATCTTACAAAATAAATTTCCTCTTGAGCATGGGAATTGGATTATATGAAAATTTTAATGTCCAAAAATAGTAAGTGCTGGAACATAATAGATATCAATTAGAAGAACAACAAAATTTATAATGATGATATCTGATTAGTATAAGATGAGGCTTTTGTATGATATAAAAATCATGTTCCTTAAACAGAATATTTATAAACCATATCCAATAAATAATTGATTAAAAATAATGAAATATAGATTTTCTATTAAAATATGAAATGTTATATATTAATGCTACCTATTGTGGAAATTTCTATCATGCATGGTGATAGAAAATCAAATCATATACTGATTATCACATTCAAAATCCTCATAACATACATGAAAATTATTTTTCATGACATTGTGTAATTGAATAACATACCATGTAAAATAATACAACATGCCATATGATATAATGTACCTCTTAATGTATAATTGGGATAAGTGTTTTTAGCCCACAAGTTATGTAATTAAAAAATTTACATTTCTCTTTGAAATTATCCTGAAAACATTCATTACATCATAAAAAATAATTATCCAATATTTAAGGTAAATATATTATAATAATTCTAATTAATAGTAATAAATCATCCATACAAATACTGTGCAGGATTCAATAAAATCATACCGTAGTTACTCATAAGAACCATCAAAGGATATGTGCACAGATTAAAAATACATCAGGAAAATAAAATATTATTTATTAAATGATATCAAATATATCAAATATTATATATATATTGATATGAATAAAATAACAATTTATTTATTTTGTAAAAAAACATAAAATATATATGTTATTAAATATATATATTTTTATTATAATATTCACAAATAAAAGAAATGATATTGTAGTTATAATGAAACCAATCTGAAATGTTTTAGAAGAGATATAAATAATTCCATTTAAATCATTAATAAAAATTTCAACCCAATTTATAGTGTACATAAGAAAAAAATATTATTTGTTTGAAGACATGTATACCACAATATAATTAATATAGAAATTTTGGTGAATTATTCTTGTTGAAGTTGGAGATAAGAAGAAATTTCTACATAGAAGAAACATTTCAATATAATTACGAATCAATGAGAGGGTAAATTTTATGAATATAAGTAACTCTGGAATCCAGCTAAAAGATAATAAGAAAAATTTATTTTAGATATTGATCATATATGTCATTCCATTTTATGTTTATGTATCGATAATGTCTCATAAAAATAATGATCAACAAATAATCACTTATATATATTTTAAAAATATAAATCAAAATCCACTAAAAGATATAAAATATGTCATATTTTTAGATCCCATTAATTATAAGAAAAAAAGTATACAATACCATTTTTTAAATTTATGCAAAAAATTTAACATAAACCTAGGTAGTGAATTTGGAATATATCGTATTGAATGGATATTTATTTTTGAATCCCTTCCCCTCACTCTCCAAACAAATGATTACTCCATTACCACACATAAAATAAGAATTACAATCATAACAACTATTTAAAAAAAGTATCACATATATTTACTATAATATTTTATAGTAGTAAAAATTTATTAAATGCATATTATTTATTTATTGTTTATTAAAATAATAGATGTTAGATGTTTTGATTCTTTCATTCATGTTCATGATTTGAAATGTGGATCTATTAAAATTGATAAAATATTCATTATTCATAGAGTAGATATGATATTATTTTAATAGTTTCATTGTTATTAATAAATTTCATATTAAATTTTATGTATGTTGATGGAATTTTTTATATATAGATATTTCCCAATGAGAATATTCCTTGTCATTTGAAAAATAAAAACAAGTTACTTTATAGTGACTATTAATTTTTCTCCCTCAATTGTAGTACCACAATGATATCATGAATTACTCTTTAATATAATATATTGTCATCCATTGTGTTTTTATACACATCAAAAATATAAATATTGATTATAGTGTACATCCATTCATGATAGTGGTAAAAATTACCAAAATAAGAACCTAATATAAGAATGAATTAACAATAATATAGAGTTATATTTTAGTGATAACAATTGAGTAGAAAAATAATTGAGTCATTTTATATAATTAGAAGATAATTGAAAATGATACTGAAGAACATGGTAACTGATATTATTAATTTCCTCCACGAAATGAGTTCCATTATAATATATCATTGAATCCTCATTCTTAGAAATAGTTCCCACCTAATGAATGGATGGAAATTAGGAGAGGGAATTTTTTATGGGATTGTAGGGGAAACCAAACTTTGTGTATGATTTGAATTGTTAATTGGAACATTATTTAATAGCTAAAATGAGAGACATTTATTTGAAAATATTAGTTCTATTAGTCCCCAAAATGAAATCATATATGATTTAGGTTAGTCAGGAAGTAAAATTATCATAGAAAATACACGAGTGACTAACAAACCTAAAAATGTAATTATTTTTTTTAGAATATGAAATTAATAATTATAGCATTCTTTCATGTTAATTGATCACTTATCTCCAATTTTACTTGATTTAAAAATTTAATAATATATATATTTGTGTGTTTGTGTGTATAAATATTTATAATAAAATAATATAAAAACAATAGCCGATTCTTGAAAAGATTATTTAAAATTTGATATTATTTTAATCAAATATGAATATTATAGTTGGATGATTTATATTTGAAGAGATGACATAAAATATATAGGAAAATTATTTTTTTAGAAATCATGTTGATTTAATTATTAATTGTTCTTATTCATATTTAATATCATTTACTGATCATTTTATTAGTCAAAATATATTTTAATACCATATAAATATTATATTTTATTAAAATTATCCTTTATTAAATACATGATTAAGTATATAAAAAATGAATAAAACATTATCATTTTAGATATAAATATTAAAATATTTATTTATAAAATTACATTTTATATTACCTAATAATGAATATATTAATATTAATTAATTTATAACATATTTGGAAGAAATCACTAAAAATATTCCGTACAAAAATTAGCATAAATTTTATAAATGTGGAAAAAGTAATAAAATGTAAAATAATAGATTTTTATTACATAAAACATCTTTTATGGTGAATTATGTCTCTATATATTATCACTATATAAGTAATATATTATTATTAATTTCAATTCTATATATTACATTTATATAATTTCCATAATATATATTTTAATTTATTAATATTTTCACTTCTAAAATTATTGGTATTTAAACTATTTTAGAATTGATATATGATAATGACTGATAATGATTATATATTCATATGATATGTTACTCACATTCCCCAATGGATATTTATATTCATATATATCATAAAATTATATTAAACTAAGGATAATAAAACAATAGGCATATTTTACAGCAATTATTAATTATTTTACTTTTGAGGCTTAAACAAAGAGAACTACTGTTATATTTATTATTCTATTAAAATATTAATGTATAATAAATTGTAACTACTATTGTTATATATTTAAATATTTAAAAATATCATCCTAAAATAGAAATCATCATCATGATGATTCAGGAGGTTGATGTTTTTAAATATTTTTTTATTTATTGAATTTATATATAATTTAATATAGTGATTGTTTATTATTTTATATTACATAAAATGTATAGAAAAATGAAACAATGTTTTATAATAATATGGTTTTAATTATTTATATATTTCATATAACATAATGTTTTATATATTAATATTGAATATAATACAATATTAATGTGGATATACATGATGGATAAATGAACATACAGTCGAATTTGTTTTGTTACACATGACATGTAGAAAGAATAGATATGTTGATAGTCATCAACATGATCTATAGTTTAATGTTTTTGTCAAAGTGTTACTTTAAATATTTGTTAGGAATCGGCCTTAAACATTACATAATCCTTAATTAAGTTAATAATTCACATTTAGGACCTTTTCAAGTTTATAGTTTTAAATAATTAGGTCATAACTTATATACAACAATGTGAATTTTACAAGTAGATACTTCTACTCTCTATCCAGTATTGTCAAAATAGAAAAACAATTAAAAGAAGAAACGTGTCTAATTTGATGTTTTAAACAACCTAAATTTTCTTTAATCCCATCCTTGACCCTTTTCATCATTATGTCCTATAAAAACATTTCAAAACATGGGATGACCATAAAATCCCAGTAAATGAAACATAAAGAAGAAAAACTGTTAGTTTTTCAAAAAAAATTTAAATCTTGAATACTTTAACATAATGTAATACCTTTCAAGTTAATGATGTAGGAAAACACTTCACTAAAATTACTATCATTTCATAAATATTTTGTAACCAAAGGATTACCATATAGTCCATAGAAAGCAACATATACCATATAATGGTATCTTTGGACATAAACATACTTAAATAGAATAACCGTACGGTTGACATCCATAAATCATTCTTAAAAATAGAATAGCCATATAGACGAATTCTATACCCAATCCATTGGAGGTTATAATGTAACCACCCATCCTTTGTTTATCACATAACCACCCATTATTTGGTTTCTCACGTAACCAGCAATCAAATTTCCATGTTCCATTATATAACCATCACACATCAAGAAATTCAAATATAAACATTTTATTAATAAAAAATTCATTTTCAATAACAATAAATAAATTATAGATATTGAAATAGTAAATCCACTTTCAAAAACATTTCAACACCAAAATCAATATAAATTTTATATGGAATTTATTTTCCATTTAGTAACATTACTTCTTGTTAAGGAAACCAAATATCAAATAATACTCACGGCAACAGAAAGGACATTGTCATCATGTACATTAAAAAGAAATAGTCCCTCAGTCATTTAGTAAAACACTATGTAAAAAAATGTTCCCATTGAATGAAATTAAAATTCCGAGAGCATTATACACTATATAAAATCATGTCATGTATAAATCAAAATATGGCTCAAAGAAAATAGATTGAGACAATGTACCTTACATAAGGCCCGCCATGACTCGTTTGTTCATTAATTTCCTGAATAATAAACATATGTTAATTTAAAAATTATTTAGAACCTTTTTTCAAGTTTATTATTCATTTTAAATCACTTATTACCATGTTAAAATAATTGAAAAATTATTTATGTTAATATCGATTGTTTTGTCAATATTTGGTACATGTGTAGAGAATGATCTTTTTATAATTATAATCTATCCATTTGTTGAAAAGACAATTATATATAGAATATTAATCATTTATTTGCATGTATATATAGTATAATTTTATTTAAAATCTTCCTTAACATTTGGATATATGAAATGAAACGCACCGTTCATGGAGACAGAAAGGCGTACGTATGCATGAACGCTACATTCATTTATATTTCATATTAAATGGAATTAAAAAATAATGATACATAAGAATATTATAATTAAAATATAATATTATATTATATATTTGTTACATACACTCATTAACAACATACTTTATAAATTCCATTTATGGATGGAGAGAGTCATATCACTCTGAGGGGGCGGCAGTCTACACTTCCTCAACGGAAATTATCGTGTCTACACATCATTTAAAGGATAAAGTTTTGTTTTTAATGAGAATTAAAAAAGAATAGAGATAAAATAAATATCATAAATATCATATATAACAACATTTCCATCTTAATGTCCACTATGAGAGATGGTAGAAGAAAATTGGAAAATCCTCGTTTCGTGAGACAGTAGTTCGACATCCGCGAAAATAGTATGTTCTAAACCCATTATACGGAGGTGTGTGTAAGTGTAATTAAATTAATTCTCATAACAAAAAACATTTATATTGAGTATAATGGTGTTTTTATTTAAACAATGAATAATAAGAGCATATAGAGTGGAGATGGAAAAATAATGGAATGGAACTTGAGGGAAGAAATTACCTCAAATCAGGGAACTTCTTTAGTTTTGAGCCAAAGGGATTTTTTGAAGTTCCTTATGCTTAAGAGAATGAATATAAAAGGAAAATAAGAATATTTAGAGATTATAGTATCATAGTTTTGATGTGTCAAGGGGATTGAGAGTTGTGAGTATTGGGTAAGATGTGGTGTCCTTTTATAAGAGGGAGGAGGGGCACGTTACAAATGTTTGGAAATTATATTTTATTATTAATTTATTTTAGAATTATATTAAAACCAAATTATTATATTTCTAATATCAGATAAGGATTGGTCAAAACACTCTCATATAATTGGGTTTTAGACAAGTTTATTTCATAAAATTAACCTTGTCTATTATGATTAACCCTTTGTTAAATAAATTAACTGTAAACATGTCTTCATGTATTTTGATAATATATGCTTACTTTAGTAACTATAAAATAACAAGAGACCCATAATGGATAATTAACGAAATTTTAACATAATATTGGTTAGTGGGCTGAATCATAAATTTCTAGGACTGTTATATCATTTAATAAAATATTAATTGATTGAAAAACTCATTTTTTCCAATTTTTATAATATTCATATCATGTCTTTTTAAAAAGCAATAACAACTTGATAAATTAGAAAAAAAATCATTAATTGAAATATAAAAATTCATAAGTATCAATACAATTATATTATGTCCTATAAAGATTCAAAATTAAGTTATTTTAATATTTGTAATCTCATTTATTTAAATCATTAATTAATAAGTTAATCACTACATCACCATTGTGTCATAAATAAATTTATTTATTTCATGTCTAAAAATAATAAATAAAATACCACAATATAAGAAATCTTTCTTAGATTTATAATCATCATTTTTTGAAGAAGATATAACTTATATAACCTCATATAATTTTTTTAGTAAATAATACATGTATTGGTTATATTTAACATAACAATTAATTAAAAGTAATTACATGTCAGTTTAACACACAATTGGCTAAATGGGGTCGTAAAATCTATCCAAGTATGCCCATGGTCTGAAATATATCATCAAATACCATTAAGACTTGTGTTAGTGTAATTTAATATTATTATAATTTTATTTGTTATCCTTATTTTCGAGATTTACTATTTAGTCATGGTAAATAAAATATTTACTAATGTAAATATTCATAATGTATAAAAATAAAAGTTACCAATTTACACAGTTTGGATATCCTGATTCCAAATATGGAATCCATTTTTCAAAATTCAAGACACATAGGTTTTAGATATTAATTTAAAATTAATTCCCATTGTGAAAACCAAAAATCTTGTTTTTAAGAATTAAAAAACTACCAAAAGATTGACATGTGTTTATGTCAAATTTAAAAGTGAAATTACTTCTAATGAGAAACTTTAAATTAAATGATAAAATGATATTCTAATTACAATTTAAAAAAAATAAAATTGACATTCTAATAATATAAATAAATTATATGAAAAGAGAGTTTTCACTTAAAATACAATATTTGTCACTAATCATTAAAAAATTAACTGTTTCATAGAAATACCAAAAATTTACCCAAGTTAAATTTTGATGTACCTATTATAAATAAGAAGATTATTTTTTCAAATAGAACATGTAAAAGTAAAAAAAAAACTATATTTAAAAATGGTTCTCTTTTAGAAGTTTGTAAATCTATCTTTTAAAAACATTAAAGTATTTCGTGCTTAAAATTAGATTCATTCTTATTTTAGGCCTCTAAAATTTATATGATAAATATAAAGACATTTAGAAAAAAATGTATAATAAAAATGTAGTTAGTTATGTTCATTTATAAAAATACAATTAATTTTCCTTAACTACCATTTAAAATAATAATATTATTATATATTTTTTTTATTACTCAAATTTTTGTGCAACATAAGATTTCCAAGAATCACGTTGGTGCGTTTTGAGTACTCTATCGAACAAAGTGTACCCTTTAATAGAAAATTAATATATTATTTCATAAATATCAATAGATATGAAAAATTATTATTGTATAAACACATGTGCCTTTACATCCTTCCCCCGTTTTGGAAATTGCATCCTCACAATTTTAAAAATGTTCTTGGAAACTTCATTGAATGTCCTGCATTGGAAAAAGAGTCAATAAAACAATCACTATAAAAGAAAGAAGGAGAAGTACAAAGGTCACACAAGATAATCCATTCCTGGATTAAATATAGAAAAACATCGATATGGAAGATAAAATAAGCATATTTTTTTGATGGGGAGTGATAAAAAACATGATTTGGAGAAAGTTAACCACTAAAGAAATCCCAAACTTATGATGTGTTAAATGGTCATTAATTTCCAGGTAGGAAACATTTAACAGAAAATGTTTTTATTTTATTTTCCTTTTTATAATGTTAAGGAATTTATTTACTATCTTGACTAATTAAACAAGGAAACAAACATACATGTCATGTAGAATCTCATCATTTACGAAATTTCTACCACAAACTTATCATTTCTACGAACGATGAGTATTAAAGATGAATTGGTCACATCAAAGTAGCTTGAATAAACTTATAGATAATCACAGAATCAAAAAATAATGAACTCTATATTTCCCTTGTCTTTAGAAATTAACCAAAACCAAAATGGTTAGTAAAATATCAGATAATCCCCAGAAGGATAGTCCTTTATAAAATGAAATACTACTCTTAATCTCTAAAATTAAATAATTAATACCCAATGTTCAACAAAGACCATTCAATAAACAAAATTCCTAAAATTATTCATTATAATTCAAACTATTTTTGAATCCCAAACCATAGAATAAATTAATCACACATTCATCCAAAGTAAATCTTAGTATTTAACTCAAAATAATATCAACAACCCTTAAAGTCGCATACTGAAGTGTAATTATATTATTCACATATTCTCTATGATAGTTTTATCATTTTCATAAATAACCCAAATCACTATATGTTCACAATAAAAACTAAGATTCTTCCAAAATAAATATTCAACCATTTCTCCCCAAATGAAATACCATATTATTCCAATTTCTATAGGCATATAGTGTTTACAAAAAGAGAGAACATCTTCCAAAATAACCTTTATCACTTAGTCATCCAGGCTTTTTCTGGTAATAAGGATATCCATTTGATAAAACATAAGTTCTAAAAATCAACTTATTCTTAATACATAAATTCATTTAACAAAAAATAATTATTCATACAAACCAAGGACTTAACGTAGTCCAGTGATAGGGGAGAAATCCTTGTCACACTATCGTTTTGGGTTCTATTCCCACAACATTGACTGACACGACGGGTTGTCACACGGTCTGCGTGTTGTACTTTTTTATAAACTGTATAATTATAATAACATTAACAAAATGAGATAAAATACTTAAAATTATCCATAACATGTTTTAACCTCAACAGTTATTTCGTACCTCACATTTTCATCCAAAAATCCAATATCCTATAATTTCTTTATAAATAAAAGATCACATGAACCCCTAAGGTTATCAATTATGTCCACAAAATAAAATATAAATCTTCCTTAATTAACATGCTCCCTTATCAATCAATAAAGAAATAAGTACTAGAAAAATTATTCCATAGTAATCTTATCATTAGCACATCTAGACATATAATCATCCATATATCCAACATAACTCTTCAATTCCTAGACATCTTAGTAATTGATCATTATTCATGACCCTTTATACATGTTTTTTCATCTTATTCTTTTATAAATATTTCCTTTAAAAAAATAAATCATAATGTTCTTAGATTTTAGTAATATCAAAACTTGAGCTTTGAAATAATCCATGACATTCTTGGGTCATTTTTAGTTTATACATATTTAATTGGAATGTCATTTGGAATGGGTAAACATATATTTTTACGGTCCTGCAGATCCCATTCTTGAACCTTCTTCATAGGGAATCTATTTGTATAAGGACCACGCACACCACATTGAAACATTCAATTGATGATTCAGAAAGAACATATTTACCATTCCTGGAGTCATCTAGATGCTTCCTTTTTCCATGGAAAGTTATTGATTTGTGACCTTAATTACCACATCTGAAGCATCTTCCCATCCATTTGATGAACTTTCCTAGGAGTTTCTTTTTACATCTTTGTCACATAGGTTTTTGAATTTACCTACTTTATCATTATTACCTGAACATACATTGGTATTCGTTTCGTGCATATATGATGCCGTAGAAAAATCACTGAGGTTCATGTTGTCAATTGTGACCCCAGATAGTTGGTTACAAATAACCACAAGAGTTCTCATTGCATCTCTGATGTCATTCTATTTCTATTTTAGAGAACCAATACAGTTTCATTCAAATCCATTTTTTACATTCATTCCTTCTACATCCATCCGTCTACTAAAACCAAAAAGTTGAGTGTGAGTATATTAGTAAAATCATCATATACTATCCTATGAGGTGGGTAAAAACTAAGATAAAATTATTCATGTTATCTTAAACTCATGCAATTTATCAAAAATAACAATGAATCTTTCTAATATTCTAACCATTATGGTTATGTCACTTTTTATTAAATAATACACTGACCTCAAAAGGTATCTAAACCAACCAATTATACCAACTGTAAGGACCCATCCTTAAAAATTACATAATCGTAAATTAAGATAATAATTCACACTGAGGATCATTTCAGGTTTTCATATTTAGATAATTATGTCATAATTTATATATAACAACTTGAATATTAAAAATTGAAACTTCTACTCTCTATCCATTTTTTCCATAAAACAAAAACACTTATAAAAATAAACATGTTTAGTTCCATGTTTTTGATAGCATTACTTTTCCTTGGTCCCATCCTTGGTTCTATTAAAAATCACGTCATATAAAAAACATTCGAAAACATGGGATGAGATTAAAACACAGAAATGGAAACATAAATCATGAAAATTTTTAGTTTTTCAAAACAACAGGTAAACCATGAATACTTTATAAGAAAGTAATACTTTTCACCTTAATGAAGTAGCAAAACACTGCACTGAAAATAAGCTCATTTCTTACCCTTTTTGTAACCATAGGATTACAATATAGTCTACTTAAAGAAACATATATCATAAATAGGAAACATGGTTTATAAGAATACTTAAATGGAATCACCATATGATCAACTTCCACAAATCATTCATACAAATGGAATAGATATACGGCCGATATCCTTACTCATTGCATTGGAGGTTATAACGTAACCACTCATCCTTGATTTATCATGAAACAACCCATCATTTTGTTTATCATGTAACCACCAGTCAAATATCCAAGTACCATTATATAATCATCACACAGAAAAGATTGAAAATATAAACATTTCAATCATAAAAATCTCATTTCAAATAGTAAGAAATAATTTCAAGATATTGAAATAGTAAATCCACCTTAAAAGAAATTTTCAATATCAAAATATATAAATCTGTAAATGGTATTTATTTTTTATTTAAATACATCACAGTGTTTTAAGGAATCCAAATATAAAATAATGTTTTCGGGGGAGAAATGGTCGTTGTCACAACATACGTTTAAACAAAAGTTTTCCCTTTGTTATTTAGTAAAATGCTATATAAAAAGAATATTCCCTTTAAATGAAATTAACTGTAATTGTGGTTTATACAATGTATAAAATAAATTTGTGTATAAATAAAAATATGTCTCAAAGAAATGGGATTGAGAAAACATTGTTTACCATGTGTCTTAATTAACTCTTTAATTCTTTATTTTCCTAAATAATAAAAATAATTTAATTTATTCCTACTTCAGAACCTTTTTTCATGTTTATTATTCCTTTTATATCACTTATTACCACATTAAAAAAATACCTAATTATTTATGATAACATCAGTTGTTTTGTCGATATAGGATACTTCAATCGAAAATGATCTTGTTATAATTACAAATTAGACATATAGTCAAAAGTCCATTATCTCCAGATTATTATTCACATATATATCATATATATCCAGTATATTTGTAATTATAATATTCCATTACATTTGGAGATAAGAAATGAAATGTACCATTTATAGAGATGGTAAATCATACATACGCATGAACACGAATTTTATTTAAATATCATATCAAATGATATGAGAACATAATGATATATATGTATATTATAATTACAATATAATATCATATTTTATATATGTTACATATTTTCATTAACACCATTTTTTATAAATTCCATGTATGGATTGAATGAGTTATATCACTTTGAGTGGGAGATAGTCTGCGTTTTCTCAAATGAAATTATCATGTTTACACATCATGAAAAGTATAAAGGTATTTTTAAATGACAATTAAATATTAATAGAGATAAAATAAATATCATAAATATCATATATAATTACCCTTCTATCATAATGGACACCATGAGAGGTTGTAGAATAAAATTGAGCAGTCATCATTTCGGGAGGCAGTGGTTCATCGTAAATTGAATCAGTATATTCTATACATATTAGACGGATGTCTATGTAAGTGTAGTCTCAATACATATCATAAAAACAACCTAAAATATTGAGGACACTGTTTTTGTTATTCAAAAAAGATAAAAAAAGATAATAGAGAGTAGAGAAGGAAAAAAATGGAAAAGAACATGAGAGAAGACATTACCTCAATTCGGGTAACTTCTTTTGATTGGAACCAAAGGGCTTTGTTCATTTTCCTTCTTCAAAAGAGAATGCTTCAAGGAGGAATATATAAATTTTGGGATATTATTGGAGTATTTTTTTTGACAATACAAGGGTCTTGAGAGGTGTGACTAATGGGTTTGAAGTGGTGTCTATTTATAAAAGGGGGATGGGAACTTTTTAAATTTTTTGAAATATTATTTTATTATTAATTTATTTTCATATTATAATAAACCAAAAGTGTTATATTTAAAAAATCAGATGATTATGGGTTTAAATACTCCCATATTATGGGTTTTATACAAGTTTAGGTCATTAAATAACCCTTATCTTTTAGCTTTAACCCATAGTTAAATCTTAAATTCTTACCATGTATTCTAGTATTTTCATAATATAGGGTTGCAATAGTTACTATAAAATTCCAAATGACCCAAAAAGGATAATTAATGAAATTGGTAACATCATATATGTTATTTGACCTAATATTATATATTTATAATTATTATATCATTTTATAAAATATTAATTGTTTTTAAATCTCATTTATGTCATTTTTTATACAATCAATATCTTAAATTTTTAAAGATCTCTAAAAATTTCAATACCTAGAAAAAACATCATTAATTAAAATATACCAAATATTAATCATATATATAATTCATGTATGGAATAACAAGTTTCAAAATAAATTTATTTCAATATTTATAATCTCATTTATTTAAATCATTCTTTATTAAGGTAATTACTACCTCACCATTGTGTCATAATTAAATTTATTTATTTGATGTCTAAAATTTATACATAAAATACCATGATGTAGGAAATATTTTAATATTTATAATAAATATTTAAATTCTAATATATCACC
Source organism: Viscum album (assembly GCA_963277665.1). NCBI lineage: Eukaryota > Viridiplantae > Streptophyta > Magnoliopsida > Santalales > Viscaceae > Viscum > Viscum album. Next base: position 327,507,550 of record OY728127.1, read on the forward strand.
TATAATACCCCATATAATCATTTTTTTAATAAAAGTTAGATGTTTATGTTATAATTTCATTAAAATTAAAATAAATGTAATAAAATGGCAATTTTCACAGGCATGTGGCTCCTTGGGATCCTAAAATCGACTCATGGAAGCCCAAGGATGGAAATATAGCATCTTATATGGTTAGGAAATTTGTTAGGGTAATTTAATATTACTATAATATTAATTTATACATTTATTTACGAGATTTATCCTTTTCCAATGGTAAATAAAATATTTACAAAAGTTTCTATTCATAATGTCTAAAAATAAAAGGTTCCTATTTAAACAATTTGGACCTACTTATTCAAAATATCGAATCAATTTTTATAAATTAATAACATACAAGTTTCCAAAATTAATTTAAAATTAATTCTTGTTGTCAAACATAAAAATCGTGTTTTTAAGAAGTGAAAACTACCAAAATAATGACATGTGTTTATGTTCAATTTCAAAGTGAAATTACATCCAATGAAAAAAATTGGATTACATGAAAAAAATATAATCTAATTAAAATTTAAAACTAATTTAAATGGTAATAATTTGATATAGATAAATTAGATGAAAATATAGGTGTGACATAAAATGCAGTATTTTTCACTATTCATTAAATAGTATTTAATGCTTAACAACATATTACAGTATTTAATGCTTAACAACATATTCATTCTTGTTTTAAGCCATTAAAATTTATTTGATAAATGTAAATAAATTTAACAAACATCTGTATTCATTATGATGTTATTAATGATCATCCACATCAATACAACAACTATGAATTAACTACCATTTTAAATAACATTATTATTATATTATTTTTCTGTAAAAATCAATATTGTTTTGAAACATACGATTTCTAAGAAACTAGATGTTTCTTATTGAGTATGCTACCTAATAATGTGACCTATTTAACATAAAATCAACATCTTACTTCATAAATATTAATAGATATGAAAATGTATTAATCTATAAATACCTGAGTTGTTAAAATATCATCATGGGTGAGTGTCATAAGATTTTGGAATAAGTGAAATATGTACAAAAAATAAATCATATTTTTATAGGAATGTAATAATTTCATGAGAAATTATTTTCAAATAACACTTTATCAAATTATCTTCCATGTTCATGATGTTTTATATGTATCAATCATGCTGATGTTCCTACTAAACCAATCCAAATTAATGAAAAATATTGAGAAATAACTAGTGACAGATCCAATTATAGAGAAATAATATGTTGATATTTAGGATTCTAGATTCAAATTAATATGAAATAAGATCACACATACTTTTCAGTAAAGATTTATAGAATCAATTCTTTGAGGATGTTAAGTGGATGTAAAAGGTGTAATGAGAAAAAAGTTCCCCGTTATGTTTTATATTATACAATAAAATTGCTAGGGTTAAATTTATTTCTTGGGGGTGAATGTAACACCCCCAATTTTCCATATCAAGTAATAGTAGAATAAACCATAGTCCAAATTACATGTATTTCAAATGTAAATTACCTTTTTTGAGAAAATAATTATTCAATTATGTTACTTAAATAAAACAGAATAATTATAACACAATATATTAAGAAAATAAAATTATAAGAATTTAATGTTGCATAAAAAATATAATAAAATCTACAATGATTCATATATTAATCATTATGATAAATTTTGAATATCACACAGCTAAAGATAATTCTAAAATGAAAAAAACAATGAAAATATGATAAAAATATAATATTTATGAGGATTTAATAGTATAGATGAGTCTAGTGATTGAAATATAAACCTTTTGAAATTATTGATTATATGGACACTAAAAAATTTTGGTTTTGGGAATACGTGATCGATGGTAATAAATTTTTGTTTGGAATATATTAGAATTGTGTACTAAGGTATTAGTGGTACAAATTTTGTTTTTAGTGTAAATATTAATTGAAAATTTGGTAAAGTAATTATAATATGAGTTTATGATAATATAATTGTATATGTAATGAGTATAAATAACCAGAATAATTTTTTTTAGAAATTTTGAATTAATTCCATTTTGTAACAAAATTAGTTCAAATAAATCTCATTTTTTTGCTTGGTTTGAATATAGTATATCTTGTGTTTCTGGTTGATATGGTATTGGAATTTTATTGATAGTTTTGACATTATGAAAATAATGTACAAGATAATTCTATGATTGTTTAAATCAAAATGAGATCCATTATAGTGAAATATACTCCTACGATTAGAACCATTTAGTATCTAAGTAGTAGGGCTTTTGAAAATTCCAAAAAGGGATTTTTTTTGTAGTTGTTTAGAAGATATTAACATATTGATATTATTATCTTGAATGATTTGTTCAGAAATTGGTGTGTTATTATTTTTATTATGGAGATTATTTTAATAAATAGTTATTCTAATGATTGAATTTAATTAAATAAAATTATAAAATACGATGAAATAATTTATAACAAATAGGTTGATTATATTCAATGAATGTTTTACTAGAAAATAAATATTTTCTTTTAATGTTATAAATATATACTTTTATAAAAAGATCATTAGGATTATTAAATTTATATTAAAAATTTATATTTATTAGTGATATTATAAGTTTTTAGTTGAATATAATACATAAATAATTATTTATAAAATTATATGTAATAAATAAAAAATCAATTATTGTTTAAAATATATTCTAGTAAAAAATGTTTTTATGTGAGAAGAAATTATTTTTCATTAAAGATATATCATTCAAGGTATGAATTTATTAAAATTAAATACACATTTCGAAAAATTATATCCATGTTTATTAATGGGAAATATTTTTAATTATAATAAAATAGCATTTTAATTAGTGTCGAAATGAATATGAATGCTATATATATTATATTTTTTATATATGAATGAGAGAATTCCTCTAAGATATTTCTCTAAGAAAACTTTTACACTAACCTCTATTATAGAGCATTCAGGGAGGTATTTTTATAATATGGGTGCATTGAAGTTGTTGATATAGCAAATTAAAAAATATAGGACACTTATGTTTTTAGTTTTCTCTTAGAAGTCATATCAATACCAATCATTACCACTATTCTAATAAAACACATACATCAGTTCACTAGTGAATTAACTGTAAAATTATATCACAAGAATCCTATATTTTTTAATCATATTTTAAATATAAGAATCCCCAAATCATTTATTTTGACAATGGTTAAAAAATTATATTCCACTCTTTAATATAAAGGATATATCACAACCAATATTTTTTTATATTTTTAACAACATTTTTTAAAATATTATGTATTATTTTATATATATATTATTAAAAAAATGAATTTTAAAAGTGCTATTATAATTAAAAAATATCATTTTAATATATAGTAATTTTTTATATAAAGTTATTATTCGGTGCTTGTTTTCCACCAATAAATAATATATTGGGAAATTTCATCATGAATGTTTATATAGAAACTTGTAATAGTGTTATGTGAAAAATAAACTTAATTTAATAATTTTTATTTAGGTTAGTAATCATAATAAATAATTAATATTATTAAATATGATAAATTTTGTAAATAATTAAATATTTATAAAATGATGTTTCATATTATTGAATATGAACATTCACTGAAACATCGAGGAAAACATCATGAAACACCACATATATATCAAAAAAATTCTATAATCACCCTAGAAAATATAGAGAGGGTTAAAAAAGTAATAGTAGATAAGATCAAAAGCAATATATTTAATCTGACATTAAACATTTACATTAATTAATAACCGAATATATTTTTTAATAATGAATAAACATTAATAGTTTAATAAAAAATTATAAATAAAAATTTTCAATAAAATAAGCATAACTTTTTTTTAATTAATGAATAATAAACTAACAACATTTTATAAGGACATCATTATGTGTTTGATGAATTTTGAAACCAAGTTATTTGTTTCCATTGACCTAATATCCATTTCAATAAGGCATACATATTATTAATTTCATTGGATATTCAAATGTTGTTATACTTTATCCCAAGGAAATTATCAATTTTTCGTACCATTAACAGGTGTAAAAATAACTTTATATATCTAATATTATTCTATGGTTGATTTAATAATACATGAAATTGTTCTCAATTTATGAATAATTTACAGCCTCAATGTTGGATATTTCACTTCCTGAATAATCTTATATATTAAAAAACACTATTTTATTGATTTTGTGAATAATTTAGTATATTATATATTCTAGTTCTATAGTAATTCTCTTCAATTGTTCATCAATGAAGTCATCATATCTCTTTAACATATGTGAAATATTCTTTTAAATATATTGTGTTTCTAAATGGTACCCAAATAAATAATAAATAAAAATAATTTTTAAAATATATATATATATATACTTCATTAAATTATTTCCACTCATCGACCCATTACTGGGATAATTAAATTCAAAATATTATTTTGAAATTCCATTCATACCCTTGGAAAATTATTTTCAATGTGACATACAATTTAAATTTTATAAAAATGTTACATAATAAATTTATCATTTTCAAAATATATTTTCCATTTCCTTCTCTCTTTTACTATAATATATATTCCATGTTTTAGTTCTTCATATATCACCCTATAAGTACATGTATGATGTTTTTATTTTATGTAATTTTATTTTAGGTATTATTATATTAAATTATCAATTAATTTTTTTGAGATATTATATAAAACTGTTGTCAAACATATTTTATTGTCATGGGGTTTTCAATTTATAATATATGATTCTTTTATGTTAAATGAATATGTATGTTTTAGAATTTTTTGATATGCATGACTATATTTTAAATTCACTAAAAAAGTTGGGTATTGATAAAAATATCATATTAATATTATGTTATCGATGAACATGATGATGGTAAGAATATTCGCATTTTATGCATTGATGTTATTCTGTAAAGAATGATCAATTTTTCTATATGGGTATGTTTTCAATATTATGTTCCAAATGATATGAATATATGTATAAGGAATACAAATTTTAATGGTGTTATGTATGTGTATGTTGTAATTATATGTGATCAAAATGTTATGGTTTTCAAAATATATGATTTTATACACTTCATATTTAATGATTCGATGTTTCAAGGTTATTTATTTAACAAATAACATAGATAAGGAAAAGAAAATGGTGTCGCCTCCTAATAATTTATTTAATATATTTCCTTATTCTATTTTCTCAGACTATGCTATCTTGAAAAATCCTTAGTTCATATGATTTAATGATATTAGTCCACTAATGAAATATTTTTACCGTGTTCATGTCTTCATATAATTTTTTCACCAAATGATAAATCATTTCTAACTCATTAGTGAAACATTTCCATCAAAATTTGCTATATATATTACCATTATTATATTTTTGACAATAATAATTAACTCGTATACATAAATATTTCAAAGGGTAATTCATGTGTGTATATTTTTTATAGAAGATATATAATTATTATTTAATAAGATAGATATGTGGATTTTTTCTAGAAATATAAACCAATTGGATTGAGGTATTAATTTTAGTTTTTGATGTAAATTTTTTAAAAGTAAAAAATAAAAAAATAGATATACTACATATAGGTAACAACATTCATTGAGTGGGGTAATATGGAATTATTAAATAAATTTCCATTTAAACAATTCCACATCCACTTAATGTGTACAATTCTTAAATGAATCCAAAAAACAAGATGATTTGAGATAAATACCTAAAAGTAAAAGCATAAGACCTATGTTATTCTTACAATGTTATAAATATATAAATATTTATTTTTTATCTACATAATGATTATTTTAATAATGTATAAATTCAATTTTTATATAATTATTATAAATAAGGAATAGTGGATAATTAAAAAAGGCTTATACTCTGGCATATTACATACGAAAAAACATGTTCCATTCAATTGATTAAATTGTGTGTAATATTTTTAATGTTCATCTATTTATGAATTTACATGTACCAACCAACTGGGAACCCTCCCCATATTTCATTAGGCTATGAGTGACACCCCAAAATGACATATAATAGGCTGGGGGCTAGTGGTTAATACATAATTAGAATATCATGCAATATCAGTGCCATTTTACTTTAACAACCTAAAACAAATTTATGTATCTAAATTTAATAATATAAACATAAATACCAATAATATTAAAATATCCAATTGAATTTTATTGATCCTATTTATGAGACAATATGTCCAAAATATATTCTATAGTAAAATATAAGGGAAATGATACGTCCTTCCAACCATACAAAAACATAGTTCCAATAATCTCTTATATTCTACAAGTACTAATGGATCATAGTTCATATATTGTAATTTCATCCACCATAATAAATTTCCATGCTCAAAATGTTATCTTCTAGTAATACTATCTTCCAAAATTGAGAAAACCACACCAATTCAATGTCAACCAATACCATTATTAATCGAATTAATCGTATTTATTGATTCATAATGTATGGAAGTAGGTGTTGTATAAGAATAAATTAAAACATACCCAATAAGATTTCCCAAATTTCTAATGAAAGTAAAAGTCATCAATTTGACTCAACTCCTAGTAACTGAGATAGCAACGAAGAAGGTGATTTAATGAAACACCAAGTAAGATGAAGCTCTCATAACATAACATTAGGCATATAATTAAAATGAAATAATAATTTGGATATTAAAAAGCATTATGGGTTTTAGATATGTAGAAATTTATCAAAACTATAATACATAATACATGAAATAAATATCACGTTAATTACTAGATGTTATTTGAATAGAAATGATTCAATGAATTTTGAATATGATATCCACCTACAAAATTGAATATTGAAGTAATAATTGAGGGATAAATGGAATATAATTTACCAAATTTTTTTATAAGATCAATGATCCAATAGTCACACTGATTCTGGTAAATACAAATGGGAGGATGCACATCCTTAAATCATGTTCATCTAAAAAAGTTTCACCATTACCTCTAGTATATAAAAACTAATCCACCCAATATATATCAGAACCATCAACTCATGTGTCAAATCTATACTAATAGTGGATAATTCTACACCACTTTTATCTATTCTAGAACGCTTACTTCTTTGGAGAGTCCCATACCACATTAGATATCTTCAGGCTAGGGAAGAAAAACTCTATTGATAGATGATCTAATGCCCTATAATTTTAGGAGGAATTATATAACTATCCAAAAATGTAGTTAGAAGATCCCATTCCTCAAACTCATGGGTGATTAAATAATGTAGTTATGTGAAGTGAGGGTCTAATGATCCATGGAATAATAATATCTTCAGAGAGGGTTACCATTAATAAAAAATTAATCGAAGGAAACCTATCTCTATATAAAGGAAATGTGGTTGATCAAGTTATCATCACCATTTTCCATACCTCAATCTTAAAAAATATTTCCCCCCAACATGATAAACTAGTAGAAACTCTATATATGGATGAAATTCACATTGAAAAATTATATTGAATAAGAAGTTATGAATGGTGGGTGAATCTTGAATTAGTATAAGAAATGAGCATTATAGAATATGGTGTAAAGACCTCTATAATTTTCTGGATATATTGTTGGAAAATAAATATAATTCATGTACACATGTGCATGATATATATTTTGGTATACGTGTTAGGTAGTGTAACACCTTGATCAGAGTCACTAGACTGAGATGCGGTTTCATATGCCCTTGATATATATCCCAGAATTATAATGGTTTTTAAATAAGAACATGAGTATAATGTGAATATTTATATAATATATAATCTCAATCATTGTGTACAACAATTGTTAAATAACAAAACATTTTATACAAAAAATATTGTATTTAGAATTTATTAGACATAAAACCATTATTGAATGAATTTGGAAACAAGATAAAAAATGGTCATTGCATAATATGAGGACATATATCACCCACATGGTTGAAGATATATAAACGATAGAAAAACACATATAATAAAAAGAATCTCTCCCTCAGACATTATGGGTTGTCCCATCCCATTATAAAGACATGTAATGATCTATCCCACTTACGGATCAAACAGAACCCTAGACACAACATGATATGTGTGGGATAATCTAGTACAATGTGAGATGGATATACTATAAGGGTGTGTGTATATCATAGTAGGGAACCAATAATATAGTCTCTTATAGAAATAACAAATTTATTGTATATGAGTAAGATATTATTAGTAGAATCAATATATAAAAAATAAATAAACTAAATAAGGCCTAAAAAAATATATTAAAAAAATACACAAGTGAATATTACATAAGCATTCAATTTAATAGAAAATAATGATCCTTGATAGCCATATCTACTTGTAATAGATATATAACAAAAGAAACAAAATATGAGAAGAGAATAAACTCAGTTTGAAAGTCATTATCTCATGTCCCGCTTGATTGGATAGTTACTCAATTTATTAAGTGTAATACTCTGGTAACCCCAATTCAATGATCCAGGTAAAGAATCATATCCCAAATTAACATATTATCATAAATTTGGGGACATATAATAATTCATATTGAAAAAATCTCATAGATCATGGAAAATAATCATGAAACCCCTATTAACCCGTTGAAATGGATTTGGGGAAACCCATCAAATTTTCTACACTCTCCATTTAATGAAGAATGTAGCACATTTGGATCATCATAATCACTCATTTTCAAAGAAATGAAACCCCACATATAATAAAAAAGGATACAATAAGTATGTTTATAATCATTCCATTTCATACAAGAGTTATAAAACTCATACATATCCAAATTTAAATAATGTCATGAAAATGTATCATTGAAAAACACATGTACAACACATATGAATATTATCAAGAAAAATAAACACAGTCTACACATTCATACTATATGTGAATTACATCAAACATATTCCTCCTGATCCATACACAAACACCACCCTCATGCACAAGGTGCATTGCTTCCAATTTTTATACAAAAATCCTTGAGATAAATAATATAAAAACAATCTATACTTGTTTAATTAATAAAGGGTTTCATTAGCCTTGATGTTACATATTTAACATTAAAAAACCAATGGAAGTATATGTAATATAGAGGACACATTAGTGATCCTTTTATAATGTATAGAACATAAAAAATAAATATTTTATCAAATTTATAAACAAATTAATTTTGTAGAATTATTGAAGTTATTTTACTATTTTATAGGATTATTTTTTCTTGATTAAAAAATAAATATCAAATCGAAATGTGGAAACTCCAATTTATAGACCACTTTTCCCTCCAAAATAATTTAATATATAACATGTTTTCTTTTTTTGAAATATCTTCAAAATTTTGATCTTATCCTCATTCTTTTACCTAATAATAAATAAAAAAATTATGGAAAATAGTATAAAATGTGGTATGTTTAAAATGATATTATTTTGGGAGATAAAAAAATAAAGAAAACTATTATTCTATTGATAATAATAAAAACCATCAATTTTCAAAATATAATATTTATCCAAATTAATAAATTTGTTCCAATAATCAAACTTATATACCAAATGAATTTCATAAATCATGTCAAAAGATTTATTATTTGAAAATAAAAGTCATAACTGATTCGTTTCAATGATTAAAAATCTATGAAATATGTTTCAAAATTTTACACATTTGACCCATAAGAATTATAATATACATTTTATCAAACATAAACTCCTTATAATACTTATTGGAATCATAATCATTCATTAATCTAATAGAAACGATAAATGAATCATATAAGGTAACATTTTAACACATTTTCAAATCATTGTAACATATGTAATAAAATTAATAGTTATTAATTGAAGACACATCGTGGTCACATAGGGAATGTCCATCATGATAAAATATGAAATAACCATCATAGTAAAATTACAATATATATATTACCCAATGAATTAGAGGGATATAAAAGACCCAAAAATCTATGGTAATTAATCTAACCACTCATAATCATAAACAATCCCCAAACCCATAACCAAATCATAACACAATAATGGTTTAACTTTAAAACAAATTTACACACAAGGAAATATTTCTAAATAATGTTTTATAAATTAATATTTAAAACTAATGATCTTGAATATAATTCATAGAATAAAGTGAAATGGGGTTTTTATTGGAAGAAAAAATGGATTTTTATATAGTATTTATGATATAAAATAACATTTGTAGAGGATGAAAAAATCATTGATTTCTAATATTCAAAAATAGAACATAAATTTCTTATTTTTAAATAATGTCTAAAAAAAATATATATAAAATAAAATAATGGGATTATATTTTAAAAAAATTTAAATAAATATTAAATTTTCTTTATAATTCATTAATTCTTATAAGATACATCAATGAAACAATTTTTTGAATATATATACAGAAGAAAAAAATATTATTAAGGGAACTATTAAAGGATGATAATTAAAAAATGTAACCTACTTTGACTATGAATCATCACATAAATTTTCTATCTTTGTGAATAAAAAATAATTGTTAATTATTTAGACACTCAAAAACACTATTGATGATAATTAATTATATTATATTATTTAAAATATTTTATATTTAATCATAGAATCAATTATGTCAACATTTATTTTTAACCATATTTTCTTTTTATGTAAACAAATGAATTTAGTTTGTTGATTGTGGTCAATGAAATTATTATTCAATCCCACATAGAATAATTATAATGGAATTATTACCACTTTTATATGAAAATTATAATTTTAATAAACAATAATTAATTATTATTTTAAAAAATGTAATATGTCATGATCATTGAGATAGTACGTCATATGTACGCACAAGTGACATTTTCATTTTTTAAAATATCACTATGGAAAGAAGGAATTTATGTTATTAAATAATTATAATTATATTAATATAAGAAATAACTTTAATTTTCTATATATATACTTATATTTTTAATCTCATTGATCTGGTGATGGGAAACAAATCACGTCATAGTATTAAAGGTGTAGTCTAGATGTTTGCACGAATGATGTTATCAATTTTTAGTGAATAGAAATGTACAAAATAAAAAGATATATTATATTTTTATAATGATACATATGATATTAATATCAAATATAAACATTAAATCTATCAACATAATAAGCCGTTATATGAGATGATGTGTAAATAAATACATCGATTTCCAAGGAAGTAGTTCATCACACAAACGAATGATTCTTTTGTACCCAATTTCATGAAAGAGGAGATGGATTTTGGATAATACATCAAAAAATAACATATAATATTAGTAAATATGAAGGTGTTATTATTTTATCATTTTTTATGTCTATTTAAAATATGTAGAAGTATAAATAAAAAAAATGCATAATTATGAAATATACATTTTTTAATACAATCTCTTACAGTTTACATCAACAAACTCTGAAAAATAATTTTATGATAAAAAACACCTCTAATAAGAATTTATGTATTTATGGAATGTATTTGGGGATGTATTGTCTTAATGAAATGCATATTAAGCTTGCAAAAAATAATATAGGATGTTTGTTTTAAAAATGAGGGTAGGACCACTGTTGGAATTACATAATGTATTAAATGAATAAACTTTTTTTTTATTTCTAAATGGAACCAAGTTGATTTAATATAAATATGTGATGATTATGAGTCCAAATTATAGTATACTATATATTTTTTAAATCTATAGCTTATGTTTTTACCCTAATATTTTTATTTTAAAAATCCTTTTACCATTTGGATTCCTTCATTGAAAATTGGTTATTTACTCTTTAGGGGTGTATATAAATAGATTAAAATGGAAAATAAAAAATAAATCTACGATTTATTACAGCTTGAAACAGATCCCTTTTCTGTTTTCCAATGATTACATTTTTAGGAATTTTAAATCCTTTAAAGAAACATTTTTCGTTAAAAAATATCATTAATTCCATTTTGACACTATTCATTTATATTGACATTAAAAACATGAATTGAATGATTCAATTTGAATATAAACATCATTAAAACAAAAAATATGTTATATTTTTTCAAATTACTAGAGGGAAATTATAACTCACTGATATAATGTTATTATTTGATCTATGATTTATTACGTTAAAACAATTACTGTCGTCACTATTCATAATGTCAAAAAATAATTGGGACATAGTTACAAAATTTATACCATACTAATTAATATAAGTAATAAACTTTTAAATATTACCAATACTAAATGTTAATAATTTATTTTATTATTAAAATTAAAAAATTGTATGAATAACATTTTTTCATGAAGATGCTTTTTTAAGCAATAATTTTTTTACCAATTTTAATTATAAAAATCATTTCAAACACCATAATTGGATTATTATTAACAAAAAAATATTTATATCTAAAACATAATCCTAAATTTAATATTATATAAAAAATTATTTAAAATAAATAAATTCAATAAAAATCCTTATATTTCAATATTCATTAAAAAAATCAAAAAGATAAGAAAGTTTCAACCTTAGATAAATTTTAAATGATTATTTAAAAAATTATTAAATTTCTACAAATAAAATTCATTCATTTTTGTGAAAATAATTATACTACATTCTCACAAAAAAGAAAGAAATAATATTTTTTTGAAGAAGGTGTAATTTTTAATAATTAATGTCTTTCCTAAATATATAGTGGTTATATCATAATTATTAATCTATACATTTGTAGTTGTTAGGACAATTATATATATTTCATAAATTTTCGAATCATTATCATACTTTCTAATTGTAATTCTAGGGTATAAAATTTATATTTAAATTATAATACAATATCCTTCATTAAATTATAGCGTTGTCATTCATACACGATATCGAACATAATGTCCATTTTCAAAATCTAAAGGTGTTATATTCTCCATAAAACTAACTTTAAGAGATTATGTTATTCTATATGGAACTGTGTCTATAAAATGATGAGAAAAAAATTTTAAAATACATTTTTTATAATCCCACAAAATAAAATGAGTTAACAATATATCCTCTTAAAAATGGGATGGAGAAAATGTTGGAACTGTAGAATAATTGATAAAATTAATTTATAATAGAAAACCTGTTGTGGGATGTTAAAATATGTACAAAAAATAAAATTATAATTCCCATATGATTAGGGATATTGATAAATATCATTGGTCAATAGAATTTGAATGATCATGAGAAAGGGAATAGAAAAAGGTTAATATAATATGTTTAAAAATTCTAACAAATAATAATAATTGAATGTACGAGGATGAAATTTTACTAATAAAATTTTAATAGTGTCATATAATTTAATTATAATCTATAAAAAAACCTATGTATATATTCTTACATGACATGCATAATTTCTTCCTTTAATTAATTTCCAAAAAATACCGTTTATTTCCTAATGTATGAGTAATCAATATGATGTACTCAAATAAATTGACATCAGATCTTATAAAACCACAAAAAGATAAAAATCAATTTTTCATGTCTCTATATATTATCCAAAATAAAAACTATAATCCCAATGTAAGATAACAGAAAAAAAGCCATTATATGAAGAAAGAGTAAATTAATCTATAAAATATCACTCTAATACAAAACATTAAAAATGAATCTTTATGTAATTGACACTATATATAATTATTCAGTATACTCATGAATAATATTGAAACCCAGTAATTAAAATTATTTCATAACATATTACTTCACCATTAATCTCAATATTATATTGATTAGTCATAATATCTCACAAAAAATTATATGTCGTGGTTATTGATTTTCTTTGATTTTCCAATCACATATAAAAATCATCTAAATCCCCATAAAACCACATTAAAATCATATTTTACTCGAAATTATAATTTTACCCTAAATCCAAAAAATAAAATCCCATAAAATTCTATTTACATTTATCATATAATTTATCCCAAAAATAGTGAACTTCTACTCATATAATTCTAATTACATTATCAAAAAAATACTTTTCAGTCCCATGGATATTTATAAGATAATACATTATATCCCAAAATCCACATAATATTTCCCTATCATATTTATTTGTATAAATAATAATAATTCTCTATATACCTAGACATTCAGTAGGACTGTGGAAGATGTTACACTATCATCACTCATCGATTTTTTGTCTAAACACAATGGCCTTACCAAATAAACATGGTATCTTCCAGTATATGTGGCATATATTTTATAGATCTAACCTTATATTATTCATATAATGTTCAATAATATATGATTAAAATCATGAAAAGTAATATTAATTATCAGAGATCATACAATCCTAAAAGGACATCAATACCTTTAACACATGTCCAAAAAATTAATGGAGTTTTCTTTCTAAAATATCATTCACACATGTTAATACCAAGGGTTAAATAAAAAAACATATTTAAAAACTAAATAGATATCCCCCAATGTAGTTGCTTCACATAAAATATCAAATTACAATTTATGATTTTAAACTAATGATCACCTCTAAACCTACCACTGCATAAAAACTTTTACTTCTCTATATGAAGGCACCATAATCAATCAATGTTCTAAATTATTATTTTTAAAATTATTCCAAAACAAAACAATCCTATAAATAATTTCAATTAATTTCTTGTGATTCAACAATAAAAAACTATTCTATGAAATAATATATAATTTTTATATATCATTTTATTTTTCCTCAAATTCGACTATAATGGAATTAGACATTGCCAAACATTTATCTATATGGTCTTTCAAATACACCTCAAATTTATTTATAGGGCCATACAATGTATTTATTTATATTTATAATGCACATACATCACAGATTAAAATAATTATGTTCATTGTTTTGGAAAACATTTATTCCCTAACACAGTGATAACAAAATGAAACCTTTTCTTGGACATAGTTTTTTGTTATGCACTCCTTTACCATATAAAAACAGCATCCTATTGATTATATTAATATTTATCTATTCCACTTCACATATTCTTAACACATTTTTCATTGAACAATATTATCTTTAAAATATCACTTACCATAAAATATATGGTGCATCATTTATATATAATTTAATGTGTTAGGAGACCTGCTGAAACCCTATAATTTTACACATATCATTACATTATTTTATGAATAGTAAATAATAATATCACAAGCCACGTATTGTAATGTCATGTGTCTTGGAAGACTAGGTACGTAAAACATAAAACATGGGACTAAATATAACATTTATTTATTGAATATTCATAAATAGACCCTAATTTCCATTTCGATCATACTTCATCATAGGATAACTTGTGGATAACATGAAAAAGGAATAATCTATAATGCCTAGTAAGGAGTTAAACACAATAACAGAGCTTTAGTACATGGGTTAGAAGGCATGTCATAGTGATATAAAAAGGCACGGAACATGTGGAATAATAACCTATAAACATGGGATCATATAGGCAAGGATTCAGAATAATGTCTCTATATCATTAAAAAAACCTTTAGCATGAGTCAACGCAATTTTCACGTATATGAGAACAAGTCATGGTTAACCTCCATGACCGTTGCGCATGGTAGCACGAGTCACAGCTAACCGCCTAAACTTTTGCACACAACATATCATGAGACTCAACATTACCCAATGTATTGGAGCACTATCTGGGATCTCCCATCATTAAATTTTCTTGGACATTATTTCCACATAGTGAATCATACATAATAAATCATACATAAATATAAGAGTACCCATGGAAAGAAATGGGTATCAAGTAATTTCATAAAGCATAATGAATGGGTGTATCATACAAGTGACCATGAAATAAATTAATTTAAAAAAAACATGGAATTTCATAAGGTAAAATAAGAATATATCATGGTATGTTATTTTCACTATAAATGACAACATGTAAGAATAATATTTACGAAATTTTAGTGTTAAAACATTTTAGTGTGGTTTTAAGGAAAACAGTAAAGACCATTTAAAATAGAAAATGGAATAATCATTTAAATAAAACCTGATGTGAACCAAGAACATTTTCATAATAAAAATAATTATTTTATAAAAAAAATTATATTCAAATAGATGATATATTTTACTTCAAATTGGGTAAGAATTTGGGAGGTTCCCTTAAAACGGTTTTCTTATCGAGAAGAATTAAGTAGGGAATCAACTAAAAACATGTATATCACCAAAAAAATGATTATTAGATCTTGATACATGATTTTTGAGAATATATACTGTCACGACCCCCTACCACCTAAGATTCCCCTCCAGAGCTGGCAATGGTGAAAGTGAGATACTGACCCCCGAGTCCCGCCTCCAGTAGGCCCCGGGTTGGCGACTAGCACCAAGGGAATGAGTTTTCAGAAATATGGGAGGCATTACCCTTTTTATTATTTTATGATTGGGAAATAGGACAAGTCTACCACCAAAAAGGAAAAGAACAAGGGTATATAAATAAACCAAAACCAAGCCCACATGCATGTTTAAACAATTTTATAACAAGGTGCATGTACAATAAAGCTCAAAGTACAATACCAAAAGGAAACAAGATTACAACAACTGCAACAACTCCAACTGTCTGACTAGTAGGGTCCTGCATGGCCCTGGTAGTCCTCCTGGAAACTTGAAAGTAAACGTAGGGTGAGTATACAAGTACACTCAGTAGGGAAACCTAATGCTCTCGTGCACAAGTGGGGAGATATCCTAATGTCCCATGGGAACAACAGAAGAAACCTAGAAAGGAATTCTATCCACCCAACCTCGCCAACCACACTCACCAAAAACACAATCACAATAGGTAGCAGTATATTAGAACAAGAGTATTGTGTACCCCGCACCATTTCCCTTTAGTTATCTGCTCTTCCTAAAGGCAAACATCCTGACGCTGGCACACTCTCCCCGCCCGCACACACTTGGGCCTCACCACCACGTATCCCGCCCGCACACACCTGGGCCTCACAACCACGTATCCCACCCGCACACACTTGGGCCTCACAACCACGTATCCCGCCCGCACACACCTGGGCCTCACAACCACGTATCTCGCACGCACACACCTGGGCCTCACAACCACGTATCGCACCCGCACACACCTGGGCCTTATCCCTAAGATTCATGGGAAATAGTAGAACCTGCCCGAAGAGTCTTGGGATAAAGCCACCCTAATCGAAACCTACCCGAAGAGTCTTAGGTGTAAAGTTTCCTCAAGCCATCACATCCTAGGGGATATGGAGCAGGAAGGAGCTACTAACTAAGGGAAAAACACCCTCTCCCATGAAATGGGAGTGTTCGGCACTAAGTGGTCAACATGGTTGGGGTGCAATAAAACAAAAAAGGTACAGATATATATATGTACACCAACCACACAGCCCAACCTATGGACTCTAAACAGAGAAACTGAGAACATGCCTTGGCACTGCTACTACGAAGCATGCATACAACAAAAAACTCAAACCCCATTTAGGTTTTCACGTTTTAGCAGAATTAATTTATTTAGTTCCTTAACTACTGGGAAACTATCCACAACCAACCACATCGATCGTTTGTAAAACATATCCCTGCCATCCACAAATCAAGTTAGGAAAACACAAGCAGCACAACCAAGCCCATATTATCAACCAACCAACCCATTGATTATTAATCTCGTTCCATTACCATGTCCCACCATTCATTAACTCTTCCACTTTTTATTTAATAATCACTGCCCACTGTTCATTCACAAACAAGCCCATCCCTACATCCCCACTTCCAAACACCATAACCACAACTGCACCGAAACTCGTACATCATTATCCCTTTAATACCATTTATCATAGCCCGGATGCCCATCACCAATATAACATTTATACCAACCCACAACCAAGCCAACCGCAGCCCCACTGCTCAACCTATCCACAACAACCCGCAAAACACCCCCATCACATGCCACGTAACCATGACAACACCCACATGTTCATTATTCTATTTTGTTCAACCGGGGTGATCACATAAGGGTTCCAAATTTTAAATAGCCAAATTTACGTGATTAACCAATTTCTACATTCCACAAAGTTTACATCCACAAAACAGTCTAGAAAGATAGGTAAACATTTAATTGCGCAAGCAAAGGCCCCCAACGACCGTGAATTTCAGTAGGCAAAATCTCATTCAATTCACAACATAATATCAAAGGATATAAAGTAACAACAATCACAACTTTCCACCCCTGTTATATAAGATAGTTATTATCTTTATTAAACCAGTTCAAAAGTGTTTCACATAAACAAGAATACACCCACACCACATGATACACAAATTTATAGAGATGAAGGTAAGATCTGTACCTCAATAGGTTCTGATTGGAACGCTCCCCCGGATCAACTTTAGAAGACGTCTGTCGGCATCCATCACTTCTGTCGGGTCCCCGAAAAACCTCCTCATGTGGAAGTCGGAAAGGAAAGACCAAAGGAAAGACAATGGATCCAAGCTAGGAAGTTCCGCCTCGTTGTTACGATCCCATGGCCGCTGACGGATTGTAAATCGGAGCTCGGATGAAAATGTTATGGAAGAAAGAGCCTTCGAGTCTCTTGGGAGAACTCTACTCAGAGGAAAGGGGAGGAGAGCGGTGAGTTGAAAGGAGGAAGGGAACCCTCCTTTTATAGGAAAGAAAAGAAAAATTACACACATTTACTTTATGGTACATGGTGTGTACTCAGATATTTCACATGGTTTCCACGCCGCTACAAACATGGCTCCGCGGCCGTTGACTGGTCAACACACAGTTTGAGGGTAACGCATACGCGGGGAGGGACTACACGGACTGTTGTTTGGACACACGACGTGTAACCATTTATTGAACACGGTAAGGACACGGCTCCAACATGGCACACGGTCGCTGACTGGTAACACGTACGTGGGGAAGGACTACACAGCGTGTAGTACTGGACAAATGATGTGCACCCATTATTTCACACAGCAAGGACACGGCCTTCAACACGGGGTATACCCAGCGAGGTGGTACACGGCGTGTAGTTACACTACATGGTGTGTACTCATTTACATCACACGGAAAGGAGACGGCCTACAACACGGGGTATACCCGGAAAGGGGGTACATGGCGTGTACTCAAACTACACAGCGTGTAGATTAAAAATTCTGGAAAGTGTGGGAAAAGTACATTTTACCCTCCAGAACACTTCTTGACCTTATTTTTGACAAAGGAATAGGCCAGAGAGGTCCGGGCCATTACATCATATACCTCATAAAATATTCTCATGCTCGAGAATTGAAAAACCAACCCAGAGGAAACCCAACAAGATACCTCTTAGGGTTCTCGTTATAACAGGAACCCAGCCAACAACCCTATTCATATGTGTAAGGAATTCCTTCTCCTATGTCGAGATATTATCCGCTTTAGGCGGCACTGACTCACCTTCACGGGTTTAATCGCATCCTCATTAATGTGTCTCGATTAAGAATTGGGTCTTCCCACTTTCATACATTAGTATTTTTCAACTTGTACTACCCCCAACACCACACAACCAACACACAACCCAAACATGTGATTTTGGGAAATTCCTTCTCCTATGTCGAGATATTATCCGCTTTAGGTGGCACTGACTCGCCTGCACGGGTTCAATCGCATCCTCATTAATGTGTCTCAATTAAGGGTCTGGTTTTTCCCTTTTCCCAGACATCCAGACATGTTACACATTACCAGGGAACAAGGAAACAAAAGGTCTCACAACCGACAAGCCAAGAATTCCATATATCAAAGGTAGATAGTACAACATCAACACAAAGCTCATAAGAACAAGGGGAAACACAAGTCAAAACAACTCCAGGTACTGAGAGTGCATTTGGGTCTCCCTCTCCTAAGTTCTCTCCTCAAGGTCGCCATGCCTCCACAACACACGAACTAATAGAATGGTTCATCCACAGAGCACCTTCTCTTTACGATCCTCGATTTTGACTGGTTGTTCCTCGAAGGTTGCGTCGTCTCCCATATCTAACTCTCCCCAGTCGATAACGTGGGAGTCTCTGTATAAGTACCGAAGAAGCTGGGATATGTGGAAGACGTCATGAACCTTATCCAACCTAGGTGGCAGGGCCAGCAGATATGCCACCTTGGCGACTCGCCTCAGCACCTCAAATGGTCCGATGAACCTAGGTGAGAGCTTGCTCCATTTACCAAACCTCTGCTACCCCCGTCGAGGGGAAACCTTCAATAACACATGATCCCCCACCTCAAACTCAATGGGCCTCCTCCGACGATCAGCATAAGACGTTTTTCGGTCCTGAGCCGCTTTCATCCTCTCACGTACAAGCTGGACTTTCTCTATGGTGCTCTGCACTACCTCTAGCCCAAGAGCACCTGTCTCACCAACCTCTGCCCAGAAAATGGGTGAATGACATGGCCTTCCATACAAAGACTCAAACGGTGCCATGCCAATAGTAGAGTGGAAGCTATTATTGTAGGCGAACTCTACTAAAGGCAAGTGTCGTACCCATGATCCTCCGAAATCCAGAACACATGCTCGCAGCATGTCCTCCAACGTCTATATAGTCCGCTCTGTCTGCCCATCGGTCTGGGGGTTGAAAGCAGTGCTAAGGCGTAGCTGGGTGCCAAAAGCATGTTGTAGCCCCCTCCAAAATCGTGAGGTAAACCGAGTATCCCGATCTGAGATGATAGTCTTTGGGACTCCATGCAATCGCAAAACCTCGTCTACATACCTCTGTGCTAAGGTACTCACTAGGACTGACTCATTAATTGCTAAGAAGTGAGCTTATTTCGTTAGTCGATCCCCCACTACCTAGATAGCATCATAACCTCCCTGAGCTCCGGTAGTCCTGTGACGAAGTCCATCGAGATGTCATCCCACTTCCACTCGGGGACATCTAAAGGATGCAACAAACCAATTGGAACCCGGTGTTCAGCCTTCACTTGCTGACAAACTAGGTATTTAGCCACAAACTCTACCACTGCCCGTTTCACCCCGGGCCACCAAAACTATTCCCTCAGGCCTCGGTACATTTTTGAAACTCCTGGATTTACCACCAAGGCTGAGCTATGGAAATAATGGAGAACTCCCTCACGCATTGTCTCCAGGACAAACAACCTTCCTTGGAAGATCATCTGATGTCGGCTGTCCTCTAACCATCCTTCTGGAGCATTCCCCTGATCGAAACTATCACTCATCACTTCCACCTCGGAGTCCCCCCACTGAGACTCTTCCACCTGCTGCAACAAGGAGGACTGAACTGTCATCTGAAACAAACAGCCTCTAACACCTTCTCCTCTGGCATCCAAGTGCAAGGCAGCCAACTCTCCCATCACCTTCCAAGCATCAGTGGATTCCTGAACCACTTCCTGATGCGACTTCCTGCTTAGGGCATCAACCACAACGTTGCCCTTACCTTTAGTGTAAGAGATCTCAAAGTCATAGTATTGGAGAAACTCGACCCATCTCCGCTGTCATAAGTTCAAGTCATGCTGGGGGAAGATATAATGCAGGCTCTTGTGATCTGATAAGACCATAAAGCGCTCCCCAAAGAGGTAATGTCGCCATATCTTTAGCGCGAACAATACTACTGCAAGATCTAGGTCATGGGTGGCATAGTTACGCTCATGAGGGCATAACTGCCTAGACCCATAACAGATCACTCCCTTCTTCTGCATCAGGACTCACCCCAAACCAAGGCCATAAGAATCAAAAAACACTTCATACAAAAACCCTTCCTCTGGAAACCTACGTAGTGGAGCACTTACCAACTTCACCTTCAGGTAGTCGAAAGCCTTCTGGCACTGCTCGCTCCATAGGAAGACCTGGTTCTTCCTAGTCAAAGCTGTCAAAGGAGAAGCAACTCGAGAGAAGTATGAAACGAACCTGCAATAGAAACCTTCCAACCCCAAGAAACTATGAACTTCCACCATGCTCTTGGGTGCCGCCCAAGAAACAACTGCCTCCACCTTCGACGGGTCTACATACACTCCATGCTGAGACACTACGTTCCCAAGGAAGTGTACTTCTTGTGTCAAGAACTTACACTTCGACAATTTCCCATAAAGCTGGTGGTGCCGAAGGACTTCTAAGACTTCCCTGAGATGCTCAACGTGCTGCTCATCTGATCATGAGTAGATCAGGATGTCATCGATAAACACAACGACGAACCAGTCCAGAAACTCTCAGAAGACAAAGTTCATAAGTCCCATGAAAACAGCCGGTGCATTCGTAACTCCAAACGGCATCACTACAAACTCAAAGGGCCCATACATACACCTGAAATCCATCTTCAAGATGTCACTGTAATTTACCCTCAGCTGATGATATCCATATGATAGATCAATCTTGGAAAACCAACCTTCTCCCCTCAGTTGGTCGAAGAGATCATCTATCCTTGGAATGGGGTAGTGGTTCTTGACCCTTACCTGGCTCAACCTTTGGTAGTGTATGCATAGCCTGAGACCACCATCTGCCTTCTTCACGAACAAACCCGGATCACCCCATGGAGATACGTTGGGTCGAACAAAACACTTCTCCACCAGATCATCAATCTGAATCCGCAACTCCCGCAACTCTGAAGGTGCCATCCGATAAGGGGCCATCGAAATCAAACGGGAACAAGGCTATAAATCTATCCCGAACTCAACATCACGTCGGTGGGGTAGAGTCACAACCTCCTCAGGAAAAACATGAAGGAACTCCCCAACAACCTCTGGGACATCCATCATCTCTGTATCAGCTGGAACCACTGATAACCCACCTAAAAAGGAAAGGATAGGCTTCACACACCGGCTTCCCACCTGATAGCTCCTCACGCCAACAAAAGATACGCGCTGCCCATCCACGTCGGAGAACACGAATCTTCTCCGAAAGTAGTCGATAACGACACTAACAGAAAACAACCATTCGATGCCTAAGATGACATCATATGCCTGCATCTGTAACAGAAGAAGGTCCCCACTAGATCGATGTGGTCCCAACGTCAGCCCACATCTCCGAAAAACACAAGATACGATGGTCTGGCCTCCAACTAGTGTACTCAGTACCAGTGTTATAGAAATTATATCTACATCTAGTCCCAAATCATGGGCTAGACCAGGTGCAACGAAGGAGTGTGAAGATCCCGAATTGAACAAACCAGAAACAAGAGTGTTGAACAAACAAATCGTACCTCGCACCACCTATGGTCCTGCTGGAGCTGTCAACTCTACTGCGTGCAACTGTCCACGCCCAGCTCCACTGCCTCTCTAATGTCATCCACCTCCCCAACCACACCCTGGTCGAGGTCCTTGAGGATCACCCTGAGGTCGGCCTCCTCCCGCAAAGTCTGCCCTCGGAGGAGCATGGTCCTTCTGCTGCTGGAAGGGCCTCACCAGCAACTGGTGCTGCTGAGGTGGGCACTGAACCTTCCCGCCTCCAATGTACTGAGCTCGGGTCGGGCACTGAATCTGAATGTGCCTGATACCTCCTCAAGAAAAACACTTCGGTCCTAGGCTCATGAAAAAGGGACGAGGACTCAAAGATCTGAACTGGAACTGTTGGGGCATGCTCCCCACTGGCCTAAACCTAGAAGGTCCAATCGTAGGAGACATGCTGCTGACTGCCTTCCCCATCAACGAGCCTGGCTGGATCCCCTCTTGAGGTGCACCTCCCAGCAAGTGCATCCTCTCTACAACCTCTACCTTCTTCTGTACCATCATGTACGTCGGAAGGGTGAAGGGGTGACAACATACTGGAGCGAAGGACAAAGCGCCTCCTCCAAACATCTTGCTCGAGACTCCTCATTCGGAAAGAGATCCGGAGCAAAGTGCAGTATATCCTGGAACTTGATCCCCAAATCTCGTACTGACATACTCCCCTACTGAAGGGAGAGTAACTCCTGCCGCTTCTCCGCCTTGATCATGGAAGAAAGGAATTCTTCTCGGAATTCCTTCTCAAAATCATCCCATGGAACCTCTGCCTCTATCCTCTCTCCGAGGTAGAGCGTCCACCAATGTCGCGCCGCACCTCTCAGTTGACTGACTGCTAGGGGAACCCAGTACTCCCTAGTAACACAGATCAAGGTAAAAGCGGTCCCTAGCTCCTCAAGACACCCCTCTGTCTCGGTATCCAAAGTACTACCCTCGTATTTCTTGAGGTTTTGCCACTGGAAGGAACAGAGTGTCTTCTGCCACTGGATATCTTCCTCCTCTTGGTCAATCCTCAACTGATCGACCGCCTGAATCTCCTAGGCCTTGGCCATCTGAGCCATCCTGTAACGACATCCAAGTTCCATAGCTGTACGGTAAACAAAGATCGCCTAAGCCCAATTAGTAAGGAAATTTCTCAGGGTTTCATTTTATCATTTTATTTCAATTTCGTTCCCAGAACACCCAAATCAAGTAAAACACAATCATGATGATGCATGCACCTTCCCTAGGGTCTCTACCCTATAATCAATGTAGGATCACTTGGTCGTTCGGTAGGCTTAGATTCCTTGCATCGAATGATAGGGGGCCCTAAAATCCCGTGTCCTAGCCGGTCTTCGATGGCCTATGTCACGCACTAATATTAACTAACATTGTTTCCCTACCATCCCATGCAATCATCACTATTCCTAACTCCAGACATAATCCTATCTCTCAACCATCACCTCTGATACCATTCTATCACGACCCCCTCCCACCAAAGATGCCCCTCCGTAGCCGGAAATGGTGAAAGGGAGATAATGACTACTGAGTCCCGCCTCCAATAGGCCCCAGGTTGGCGACTAGAACCAAGGGTATGAGTTCTGACAAATATTGGAGGCATTACCCTTTTTATTATTTTAAGATCGGGAAATAGGACAAGTCAACCACCAAAAAGGAAAAGAACAAGTGTATATAAATAAACCCAAACCAAGACCACATGCATGTTTAAAAAATTTTATAACAAGGTGAAAGTACATGAAAGCTCAAAGTACAATACCAAAAAGAAACAAGAGTACATCAACTGAAACAACTCCAACTTTCCGACTAGTAGGGTCCCGCACGGCCCTGGTAGTCCTCCTAGAAACCTGAAAGTAAATGTAGGGTGAGAATACAAGAATACTCAGTAGGGAAACCTAAAGCTCTCGTGTACAAGTGGGGAGACATCCTAATGTCCCATGAGAACAACAGAAGAAACCTAGAAATGAATTTTATCCACCCATCCTCGCCAGCCACACTCACCAAAAACACAATCACAACATATAGTAGTATATAAGAACAAGAGTATTGGGTACCCCGCACCATTTCTCTTTAGTTATATGCTCTTCCTAATGGAAAAAATCCTGACGCTTCCACACTCTCCCAACCCGCACACACCTGGGACTCACGACCACGTATCCCGCCCGCACACACCTGGGCCTCACAACCACGTATCCCGCCCGCACACACCTGGGCCTCAAAACCATGTATCCCGCCTGCACACACCTGGGCCGCACAACCACTTATCCCACCCCCACACACCTGGGCCTCACAACCACGTATCCCGCCCGCACACACATGCGCCCCACAACCACGTATCCCGCCCGCACACACCTGGGCCTCATCCCTAAGATTCTTGGGAAATAGTAGAACCTGCCCGATGATTCATGGGCTAAAGCCACCCCAATAGAAACATACATGAAGAGTCTTAGGTGTAAGGTCATCTCAATCCATCACAGCCTAGGGGAGAAGGAGAAGGAAGGAGCTAGTGACTAAGGGAAAACACCCTCTCCCATGAAATGGGAGTGTTTGGCACTAAGTTCTCAACATGGGTGGGGTGCGATAAAACAAAAAATATACAGATATAAATATATACCAAACCCATAGCCCAACCAATGGCTTCTAAACAGAGAAACTGAGAATGTGCCTCGGCACTGCTACTACAGAGCATGCATACAACAAATAACTCCAACCCTATTTAGGTTTTCACGTTTCAACAGAATTAATTTATTTAGTTCCTTAAAAATTGGGAAACTATCAAAACCAACCACATCGATAGTTCATAAAACATATCCCTGCCATCCACAAATCAAGTTAGGAAAACACAAGAAGCACAACCAAGCCCTTCCTATCAACCAACCAACCCATTGATTATTAATCCAATTCCATTACCATGACCCACCATTCATTAAATCTTCCACTTTTTATTTAATAATCACAACCCACTGTTCATTCACAAACAAGCCAATCCTACAACCCCACTACCAAACACCATAACCACAACCGCACCGAAACCCGTACATCATTATCCCTTTAATACCATTTATTGCAGCCCCGCTTCCCGTCACCAACATAACATTTATAACAACCCACAACCAAGACAACTGCTGCCCCGCTACTCACCCTATCCACACCCACCCACAAAACACCCCCATCACATGGCACGTAACCAAGACAACACCCACATGTTCATTATTCCATTTTGTTCAACCGGGGTGATCATACAAGGGTTCCAGATTTTAAACATCCAACATTACGTGATTAACCTATTTCCACATTCCACAATGTTTCCATCCAAAACAACAGTCTATAAAGATAGGGGAACATTTAATTGCACATGCAAAGGCCCCCGACAACCGTGATTTTCAGTAGGCAGAAGCTCATTCAATTCACAACATAATATCACATGATATAAAGTAACAGCAATCAAAACATTCCAACCCTTTTATATAAGCCAGTTATTATCTTTATTAAACCGGTTCAAAAGTGTTTCACATAAACAAGAGGACACCCACCACGCATGTTACACAAATTTAGAGAGACGAGGGTAAGATCCCTACCTAAATAGGTTCTGATTGTAACGATCCCCCAGATCAACTTTAGAAGACGTCTGTCAGCGTCCGTCACTTCTTTCGGGTCCCAGAAAAACTTCCTTGGGTGGATGTCAGAAAGGAAAGGCCGAAGGAAATACAACAGATCGAAGATAGGAAGTTCCGCCTCATCGTTACGATCATGTGGCCGCTGACAGATCATAAATAGGAGCTCATACAAAGATGTTATGTAAGAAAGAGCCTTCGAGTCTCTTGGGAGAACTCTTCTCAGAGGAAAGGGGAGGAGAGGGGTGAGTTAAAAATAGGAGGGTGCCCCTCCTTTTATAAGAGAGAAAAGTAAAATTACATGACAAGTACTTTATGGTACACGTTGTGTACTCAGTTATTTCACATGGTTTCCACGCGGCTTCCAACACGGCTCCGCGGCTGTTGACTGGTCAACCCACAGTTTGAGGGTAACACATACACGGGGAGGGACTACACAGTGTGTAGTTTGGACACACGGCGTGTACCCATTTATTGCACACGGAAAGTACACAGCTCCAACATGAGACAAAGCCGTTGACTGGTAATGCGTAGGTAGGGAAGGACTACATGGCGTGTAGTACTGGACACACGACATGCACCCATTATTTCACGCAGCAAGGACGCGACCTTCAACACGGGGTATACCCAACGAGGTGGTACATGGCGTGTAGTTACACTACATGGAATGTACTCATTTACTACACATGGTGAGGACACGACCTACAACACGGGGTATACCTAGAAAGGGGGTACACGGCGTGTACCCAAACTACACAGCGTGTAGTTTCAAAATTCCGGAAAGTGTGGGAAAATTGCATTTTACCCTCCAGAACACTTCTTGACCTTCTTTTTGACAAATGAATGGGCCGGAGAGGTCTGGGCCATTACATAAACATAAATTATAATATTTACATGAAAATAAATTATAACATCATTTGGATAAAAATAAAGATAGGGCTTCCCGAATGAATAATAGAGGCTCGGGTAAAATCCCTTACAATAAGTCTGATTGTGTCCTTCCCTTGAAAATAATGTTCTGGATAACCAAAGTAAATTCATTAATTGATATGTTATGTAAATATCTATTATTCAATTTATTTTTATAAAATTTTTATGTTCATTCACGACCTTCTTGACGGGTTAAGACATTTAATTTCATTGTTTGTTTTTTTGTTTTGATGATTGGTTTACTTATATACATTTTAGGATAAACATGTAAGATGATTGTGGTTGTATAGAATTGGATTTACATATAATTATATATCATAAAATATATTTCACAGTTATATAATTAATTTTGTTATTTGTACTAAATATGAATCATTATATTAAAAATTAATGATAACTAGTTTGGTTAATTGGATGTTTTTTCATCACATCAAACTCATTTTTTAAATTAATATCATGTCTATAAAAGATTACATAACAATAAATTAAACATAATACATATGTTTTTGTTTTTTAAACTATAAAAATGATTTCATGACCAGAATTTATGACGATAATATAAATTGAAAACCTGTCATCCTAGAATGTGGGAAATTAACACATAATAGATGGTGTTTTCATTTAGAGTATAATACGAGGGGGAACGATAGATGATGATGAATTACTCTATTATCATAATTCTATTATAGTACATGCAATGTACAAGAGTTATCATAACATTTGTATGAAAGGTAGAGTAGAAATACAAATAAAAGAATGAAACATGAAATAAAATTAACGAAATGAAAAAGTAATTTACCACTTGAATATATCTTCATTCCAAACCTTTATAGAGAAGATGATTTGGTATTTTGAATATACCAAGGGATGATGGAAGTTGCAAAGGTGATTAGGGCATTATTTGAGCAGAATATAGACAAGGCAGAAGGCCTGAGAGGAGTAAAATGATGTGGGGTGAGGGTGGTTTTTATAGTGGAGGATAAGAGAGTTTTCTCAATATTTTTTTCATTATTTTATTATTTTTCTTATGAAAAAATATATCGTTCTTTTTTGATAAAAAATAGAAATATTTTCATTTGTGTTCTAAACCAAGGTGATTACATCATCCAAGAACCATTAAATAGTGTATTTAACATAAATTGAATATATACAGCAAATTACCATATTTTACTATTCACAAAAAATTCATATATTTATGAAAAATCCTAAAATTTTACCCCAACCATTTTTTGACGTGTAGAATTCAAAAAAAATCCATTTTATGAAAATAATTTTCTAAATATGTGATATTTAACTTTTAATTAAAATAAATATTTAATTAAAAAATATAAATTTCTAAATTAAAAAAACAATTCAAAAAAATTGAAATATTAATTAAGTTGTCTTAAATTTTTCATAGAATCATAAGTCATCAAAATACCTATTTATGAAAAAAAATTTAACTATTAAATTATTCTAAAAATTATTTTTATAATTGAATGACTCAAAAAAAACCAACACTATTATATAATTATACAATATTATCACTTATATGATGGATAAATTTTATTTATACATTAATTGGGAAGGTTACTTATTCAATTGCACAATTTTATATTCATATGGTTCGTCTTTCAATTCATATGGGTAACATAACTATTCATAAGGGTCAGTTACTGTTCACCAAAAATTACTTTTGTCTTATCAGACTCCAAACATATTACTAATCACAACAGTGTATGTCAGATTTTTTTAATTCAATTTACAGAAGTGACAATATAATTTTTAATGGTCATATAGTATAATGTAGTTCATTGTGTTTTTATTTCATGTGATTATATTATATGAAAATTATAAGAAGGAAAATTCTATTGGTTAAACTTAATGTCATTATATTCTTCCCCCTTGTTAAATTTCACACTTGAAATTTCATTTTACATTCTAATCTATAAATATATTTGTGTACTCTTCTATTATTTCCTCCCGTATTTCCCATTTTTATTCTTCATAAGTACAGTTCAACCATCATACTTTTACCCGATGAGTAGTATTATTCTGAAGAACATTATCACTACGAACCAAGATCTTTACTGGATACTCTTTGTAAGAAATATAATTCTCTAACTGTACCACATATTAAGATAGTACATGTGAAGGATCTGGTATGAACTTCCTTAAAAGGGATACATGGAATACATCATGTACATTAGACAATCTAGGTGGAAGTGGTAGTTGATAGACCCCAAATCCGACATGATAATGAAACTTGAAGGGGCTGATGTACCAGGGAGTTAACTCTCCATTCATCCCAAATATCATAACCATATTCCATGGATATATGTGGTTGAATAACATGTCTCCAACTTTATATTCAAGGTCTCATCAATGACTATCATTATAGCATTTTTTTCAACTTTGGGATGCCTTAATGTGTTGCTTAATGGTTTTACCATATCCACTATTTCATCAACCATTTCTGTTCCTCCCAGCTTGTGCTCACCGATATCATCCCCACTTGTCAGTGTTCTATACCTTTTCCCATAAAGGTCTTCATATGGTGACATTTGGATAATGGAGTAAAAACTATTATTGTAGGATAAATCAACCAGTGGAAGATGTTGGTCCCATCCTCATTTGAATTCCATAGAACATGCTCCCAACATTTCTTCCAATGACTGAAATGTTCAAAATGATTGGATATTACTTTGAATATGATAGGTTTTACTGAAGATCAATTCAGTGCTTAGATCATTTTGAAGACTTTTCTAGAAATTTGAGGTGAATCTCAGATCTCTCTCTAATACAATAGATTGCGGTACTCCAAGAAGTCATAACAGCTCTTATATATATATATATATATATATATATATATATATTTGTGTGTGTGTACATTGATCCAATGAGAAGTAATATTTAATTGAGATAAAGTGATTTTTATTTGTAAGATTCTACAAAATGTCCCAGATAGCATTGGTTCCTCTAGATATCCTTGGAAGTATAGGAAAAAATCCTTGATGACATTCTCCCACTTCCATGTTGGTATGGGTTGTGGTTTCATCATCCACTATACTTTTTAATTTCATCCATCACTTGTTGACATACCAGGAACATTGTTGTATATTCAACAATATCATTCTTCATATTATCCCACCAAAATTTATCTCTGAGATCTCAATACATCTTTATTCTCATTGGGTGAATATAAAAGGTTGAGATATGTTAATCATTAAAAATATCCTTATTTTTCTATAGATAATAAGTTACACATAACAATGACCTTAATCGTACAACTCCTTCCTCATCAATCTTAAACTCAGATTATTTCACATTTCTAATATTTTCCACCATTTATAAAATTTACAAATATTTTCATTGAGCATATATTGTTTTCTCCATTAGGGATGGTTGAACAATATTTTGAAAAAGTATTGATGATGTTCCCCCATTAATGATTCCCATGTCCATCCTTTGAAAATAATAGTTTATTTGATCTTTTTAAATTCACATCATTCATAAAGTTATAGGAACCTTTCTAAATTGAGCATCTACCACCATATTTTCCTTACCGGAGTGGTTGAGGGTTGAGCATTCATAATCCTTGATAATATCTAACCATAATTTCTAGTGCATATTAAGAACATTTTTTTGAATATCTATTTGAGACTCTTTTGATCAGTATATATATCACTCTTCTCCCCATATGGATAATTTCGTCCAATTTTCAACACAAATGTGAAAGATTCCAACTCCAGATCATGTGTGGGAATGTTTAGCTCATGTATTTTAAGCATCCATGAGGCATAGGCTATCACTTTGTCATTTTTTCTCAGTATACTACCAAATCCATTCATTGAAGCATCACTATACACCACATATAGTTATCCACTTGTTGGGAGTGTGAGTACTGGTGTAGTGATAAGACCCTTTTGGAGAGCCTTAATTATTTCCTCACATTCATGAGTCCATAAAAACATCACCACCGTTCATGTCAGCCTTTTCAATGCGATTGAAAATCATGAAAATTTCTTCACAAATCATCAATAATACATGGATAGACCCAAAAATTTGTGGATCTGAGTTATAAATATTTTCATGTGTAAGTATTCATTTGCTTCTATCTTGCAAGGGTCTACAGATACCCATTGATGGTGATAACATGCACAAATAATGATACATCCTAAATCAATAACTCAAATTTACTATAATTTCCATAATGTTTCTCCCTTCACAAATTCATCATAGGAGTATTCAAATACTTTTCATGTTCCTCCTTGCTCTTGGAGTATATCATAATATATTCAATGAAGACTACCACAAATTTTTCAAAGTAATCTCTAAAGACATTATTCATTAAATAAATTAATATTTCTTGAACATTAATTAGTCTGAAAGGGGTTACTAGGAACTCATAGTGTATGTACCACATTTTAACTACAGTATTGGGATTATCTCCCCCCCCCCCACACCTTAAATAGGTGATATCCTAACCAAAGGTCCACCTTAGAGAAATAACTAGCCCCACGAAGCTAATAGAACAAGTCATATCTCCGTGGAATCAGATATAAGTGCTTTATTGTGACCTTATTGAGCTAACCATAAACAATTATGTGGTGTATTGATCCATTATTCTTATTGATGATTAGGACTGGAACACCCCATGGTGAAGTACTAGGGCATATATAATTCAACTCCAAATTCTCATGTAACTTCTTATTTAACTCTTATAGCTCTAAAATGGTCATTCCATAAGGTGACATTTATATAGTTGGAAATCCTGGAAAAATTCAATTGAGAACTCAACCTCTTGATCAGGATGAAGACCATGACATTCTGTAGGGAATACATTAGTGTAATCCCTCATGATGGGAATATCTTCCAATAGTATCATCTCGTTTTTATCAATCATTTGATCTAGGAATTCTTTCTTATAAGGCATTAATATCCACTGATGAGACAATTAATCTAAAGGAGATTTATTTTCCTCCATACACATGTAATGAATTGGGGGATTATTTGGGATGTGAAGAGTGATCTCCCACTCCAAAAATTTGATGTTTTCTTTGTATAAAGATAGAAAATTCATGACCAAGATATCATCGAACTCCACAAAAGGTTGTATGGTGTGATTTTTTGGGCAGTTAAGTCCATAAAATCTAACCAAGTAATAATTATATACTTTGGATATGGTAATTGTCCCATTTTTTAGTCTCATAGATAACTCAACCTCCAAAATTTGTGGTTGTTTTTGAATAGTTATATTAAACTAGGAAGATATAAAAGAATTTGAAAAACTAGAATCAAATAGTAAATCCTCTATTCATGAATGAAAACCTATAATACCTATCACCATATCGTTTTTGAGATCCACCTCATCAGTAGTGATAGCATCATCCCTTACTTGTTGCCTTGGAGGTTGTTGCTGATTTCCACCAACAACCCTTGGGTTAGGAAATTGATCACATATTCCCCATGGTCCTTGCAGTTGTAACACTGCACTACATGATTAGTGTTGATCTAATCCTTCCTTCCTTCATCAAAGTTATTGGGATTGTACATACCCCATTAGTAGTTCAATGAAATATGTTCTATTTTTAGACATTTTATATAATTCCTAGTTCCCTTTTGATAGTTCTTAGGATTCTTCTTCCCCTAATTTTGACATGTGGGATGTTCAATATTCTTTTTATCATGGGATTTTTTTCTAAACCACCCATATTAGTCACTATTTTCTAATTTTTTTTCACCGGGGAAACTAGACTATTGAGAGTCTCCAATAACCATTCCAACCAACATGTCATAATAAAAAATCTCCTCGTAACTATCAAAGTCGCAAATTGCCAATGATTCTCATAGACTTGTCTTCAGTTCACTAAATAATTGTTACCCTTTATCAAGGTGTTCATGAAAAATATAGATGTGTATCTTGCAAGTCTTGTGATGTTTGGTTCATATTCCCCAATGGACTAAACTTCCTTATGCTTAAGTCCAAGTAACTCTCTATATATCTTTATATAGTGGTTTTAGGTAAAAAATTAATTGAAAAATAGTTTCATTAATTCCTCCTAATACATGGAATCAATTTCTACTAGGGACTTCATATTCTAGATAAGTTTACACCACTAATCATCTTCTTCATCAAAATGATAGATAATGAAATTATATTATTTTAAGAACTAGATGACATAAAATATCTTTTCAATGGTGTTAATACATTGTTATATAAGGAGGTGATTAATAGATAAACCAAACATGGGTGTCCATTTCCACATGAAGGATTCGACGAAAAATTTATCTTTAGTTGCAGGAGGAGTATATTCCACATGATTCATGTTTTTATTAATAAATTGAGTCAGGTGGAGAAGTAAAATCATGATGTTTTGAGCACCCATTCCTATCATATATGTCATATCATTATAGAAATCTTCACATTCTATATCACACAAATTGTTTTCACATGTTCTTTTATTTTTTTCCATTAACTATTAAAAAGAACATATAAATAGAGGCCTTTAATACATAGACATTAATCATAAAAATGAAACATTAAAAATAAATGGATAAAATTTAAAAACAAATTATATCCTAACTTTTGATTCCCTAGGTTTCATAGTAGAGTATCCTTGATCTTATACTTAACATTTGTTCTTATGGGATCTTTTTTTATTCCCCTAATATGGACTCGTACTAAGATTATGAATTTTCCAATGAATATCCATTTAGAGTTTCCAAAAAAATATTGCAGTAAGGCCCAGTGTCATGAACCAGTTCCCATTCATGTCTATCCCAAAGTGGTGTTTTTCGGGTTTTCCCCTAGAAGTATCTTTTCCAGAGCTAGATAAACTTGTTTGTAACAAGATAGGGATTTCCTTTCTTGATAAACCACTTACTATATACTTTCTAAAGATTAGGGATATTTTTATATAATTAGTTTCATCCCTAAGGATCTTAATATAATTCTCCATTCCTAATCCCCAAAAATAACTAGATAATCATATGATACCAACTATAGAAACCCTATCCTTTTACTCATATCACTACATGATTTTTAGAATAGTAAAACATCATATTACAAGCTAAGGATCATAAATTCTAGAGTCTTGGAAGAGTAGGTACATAAAATACAAAACATGGTCCTAAATAAAACATTTCTTTATTTAGTGTTCATAAAGATCCCTTGAAATCCATTTTGATCATATATATTCATAGGATAACCTAAGGATAACTTGGAAAAAGGGATGAGATAAGAAGCATAGTAGGGGAAAAATCATAATAGTAAAGCTTTTTCACATGGGATAGAATTCATTACATGATGATATAAAAATGCATGGAGAATTTAAAATAAAAACATAAAAACATGGGATCATATAATAAAGGATTAATAGTAATGTTGAATCAACCTAAAATATTAATTTAGTATGAGTCGAGGCTAGTTTCACATAGTGTAGCTCAT
The DNA here is from genome assembly GCA_963277665.1 of Viscum album. Lineage (NCBI taxonomy): Eukaryota > Viridiplantae > Streptophyta > Magnoliopsida > Santalales > Viscaceae > Viscum > Viscum album. The sequence continues at coordinate 327,542,766 of OY728127.1, forward strand.
GTCAAGGTTATCCACGGAGACGCATGCACATTGTATCATGATTCATGGTTAACCACCAAGATATTGGCACATAATGTCTCATGAGACTCAAAATTACCCAATGAATTGGAGCACTATCTGGGTTCATCCATCTTAATGTGTTCATGAATATTCTTCCAACATATCAAATCATACATAAACATAAGGGTACCCATAGAATGAAATTTGTATCATCTTCATGTTTTCATGAATAATAAATGGGAGTTTCATACAATTATCCATGATAAAAGGTAATTTAATTCATTTATAGACATTCATAAGATAAAATAATCTTATATCATGGTAATTTATGTCAAATAGAGATTATGGCATGTAAGAAGAAAATTTACGAAATTTTAGCCTTAAAACATTTTAGGGAAATTTTGTGAAAAATTATTTTGATTAATTAAAATAGAAAAACTGAATAATCTATTATAGAAAACTAGAAGAAAACAAAGAATATTTTCATAGTAAAAATACTAATTTTATATAAAAATAATTGGTAGCTTAAAATAGATGATATATTGTACTTAAAATTATGTATGAATTATGGAAGTTCCTTTAGAATTGTTGCTTATTGGGAAGAATTGAAGAGTGAATCGTTTAAAAACATTTATATACTAAAAATAAAACGATGAATGGGTTATTTTAAATTATTTTTAAGAATATAAACATAGTTTTGAATATTTACATGAAAATAATGTTTAAAATAAATTAGGTAAAAAGAATGATAGAGAAACACAAAGGAATAATGAATGTTGGGGTATAATCACTCACCTTAATCTTGATGGTGTATTTAACTTGATATTAATGTCCTAGATAACAAAATTAAATTCAGTAATTAATATTTCCAGATCTATTTTCTACGTAATTGATTTATTATTTCCTTATTATGTTCATTCATGACTTTTTGGATGGGTTAAGAGGTTCAATTTCATTAATTTTTTTATTGATTCTGATGATTGGTTTAATTATATAAATGTAAGGATAAACATGAAAATGAGAATGGTTGTAAATAATTGGGGTCATATGTTATTAGTGATCATCCATTGGAATACATGGTTAAGAATTAAATTGGTTATTTTGGGTGAAGATGAATCACTCTATATAACTTTAAATGTATCTGTTTTGGTTAATTATCTGGTTTAAGATCACATCGAAAACATTATTTTTTATAAATTAATATCATGTTAAAAAGGATTCTAGAACAATAATGTTGAAATAATACATATAATTTATTCTAGGTAAACCCTAAATATGGTTTCATTAGTAGAATTTAATATAGTAATAGAAATTGAAAACCCATCATCCTTGAATGTGAGAAACTAACAAATCTCGGATGTTATTTTCATTTCAATTATAAAAGGACTGGAAATGAGAGATGATGGTGAATTATTTCATTATCAAAACAAAATTCCACTGCATATAAATTACCTATGTTATAATTACATTTGGGTGAAACGAGTTGAGTAAACAAAAATTTAAGAATAAAACTTGAATGGAAATAAAAGAAATGAAAAGAGGAATTTATCTCTTGAATAAATTTTCCTTGATAACCTCTTTGGGTGAGAGGATTTGTTATTTAGAAAAGACAACGTGCCTCTATATGTGGGATAGTGGATTAGGAAGATATTTGTTAATAATTTTGACAAGGCACAAGTCTTGATTATAGTCAAGAAAATAACGGGTGGGGTGGTTTTTATAGTTTAGTAGAGTAGAGTTTTCTCAATATTTTATTCATTATTTTATTATTTTTCTTAGGAAAATTAATAGAATAGATTCTTTTGAATAAAAAATATAATAAATAAATGTGAGTTCTTAATTAATGTTCTTTCCTCAACCATGACTCAATAAAAAGTATATTTAACATATAATGTATATATAAAGCAAATTACCATATTCTACTATTCACAAAAAAATTCAAGAATTTTTGAAAAATACCAAAAATTCATCCCAAAAAATTGTCAACATGTAGATTTAAAAAATGAACTCTAATTAATAAAAAAATTCTATATATGTGAAATTAAATTTTTAAATAAAATAAAAATATAAATGAAAAATAAAAATTTTAAAATTAAAACCGACTTTCTAAGAATTTGATAAAATAATTAAGTTCTCATAAAATTATCATATAATCATAATTCATCAGAATAATTATCTATGAATACATTTTATGAAAATTAATTTTCATTTACATTATTAAATCAATCATTCAATTTTAATTAAATATACATTAATCACCAAAATACCAACACTATGATATAATTATATCGAATTGTCACTTATAATGTGGATAAATTTTATTTAAAATTTCATTGGAATGGTTACATATTCACATGGATGATTTACTATTCATAATCAAAATATTACTATTCGTAAGGTTAATATTTCTATTGATAAGGGTTCGTTACTTTTGAAAAAAAACAATAACATTGTATTATTAGACTACAAACATTTTATTGATCACAACCATGTATGTCAGATTTTCGAAATTCAAATCACTTAAGGACAATATAGTGTTTAAAGGTCCCATAGTACTTAGTATTTTATTGTGCTATGGTTTCATGTGATTATACTATATAAAAATTATATGAAAGGGATTTCTATTGACTAAATATTGTGTCATTAAAAGACTCACCTAAATTAAAATTGATAATCACAACTCATGATATCTATTTAATTATATCCACATTAGTTTTCACTATAGATCCCATTCTATTCGGTTTTTAATATATAGAAAAACCTCATTTTCCTTCAAATGTACTATTAATTATACTTCAATTGGTTCCAAACATTTAGTAAAAGAAATTAAATAATGAAAGTGTGATTATATCATTTAATCCAAAATTGGAAACCTTATGTGGAGGATAAAAACTATGATTACCTTGGCTATGTTATCGTCTACTCATGTAATTTGATTTATCAAAAAAAAACTTTAATTCTCACTAATATACTATGATTTTTTTAATATATGTCTTTACATTATTCTCAACAACATTCTATCTTCTAAATATATGAAATTATTTTCCATAATAATAATTTTAAGTACCGAACCACAAAAAATAAATATTCTTGAATAATTAGACATGAATTATGTTTAATTCATTCTAAAAGATCAATAAGATTTACAGATATAAATAATTATTTCCCTAAAATTACCCAAATTAAATTTTACATTATAAAGTGTAAAACACCACTTAATGTCTAGTTTTAACATAATAAAAAAATTATTATATAATAATATTAATTTTTATGAACTGTATTCATAATTGGGATCATGAACTCATAACTATTGTTAACAATCCTTAAAACACAAGTATTTTTTTAGAAAACATAATTGCATAAAATATCACATCAATGGATAGAAAAATGAAATAATTAAAAATATTAGTCTAAGGATTGGAAATTTTTTTTCCTTTTTCAATATACATTTGGGATAAAAATAATATATTTACTGAATAAGTCAACCAAACTACCCAAACAATTTTAAATTTATTTATAAGAATTAATATATGAAAACTAATTTTGATAAATGTTCCTTTTTAATATAAAGGAATAACAAAACAAATTTCTACAATTTTATAATTTTAACCCATGAGAATTACCTAATACTATCCATTATACAAAAAATCCATAGCTTACATTGAGAAATCATAATAATTCCATAAAAAGGACAACAAGAATAAATCGATCATGTATTTAGATTGATGATTACTTTTCATATCACATATATATATATGAAATAACCTTCATTGATATAAATGGGATAAAACCACACTGCCACTTGAAATAATATTCATTATTACGTGTGGAGTAATCAATATAGTTACAATTTGAATAACCATCACCGTCAACTTCCAACCAAAATCACACTAAATGAAATTTTGGAAATTCCAAATTCCACCATCCATGTTTTTAACATAACCACCAAAAATATTTAAAAACTCTCATGAAGCACAACAAAATAATAATAAATAAATTTTTTATATTTTAAATTTATTCTTTTTCACCCATATGAATACATATCCATATTTTTTTATAACACATTAAGTTAAAACCAAGATTACAAAATCAAAATTAATAAAACAAATAAAAATAGAGTTTTTATTTGAAGAAAACATGTAATATTATTATGTAATTCTAATATCAAATAATGATCATGGATAGTTGAAAAATAATTTTTTCTATATAAAATAAAATAGAACATTAGTTTTCCTTTTAAAAAAAATTAAAAACATTCTATATAAAATATAATAAATATTCACTTTGATAACTCTTAAAATAATATAAAAAGAATTATAAATTTTAATTTAATATTCAACCACTTATATGGTGATAAATTCATAAAATAATTTTTTGAATATGACCATGGTAGATAAAAGAGATTTAGGGAATCTTTAATAGAGGATGTTTAATAAAATATATATTCCTATAAGTCTTAAAAATAAATTACAATCTTTAAAATAATTAATATCATTAATATCATCATTTTTCCGTTGATTAAGATCCCATTTCTCCTTTTATTATTACATTAATTTTTTATTATATTATATTATTTATTTATTTAATAAATTTTGTTAATATAATTTTTTTGATGATATTCAGAATATATGTACCAAAATGGATTTGTGCAGTTGAGTATGGTGAAATAGGTCATTATTTCATAATATCTAGAACAATTATTATAAAATAATTAACAGTTTTTACAAAAATTATAATTTTAAACCCAATGGATGAAGATGGTTATAAAAAATGAATTATTTTACAATCATGGAGACATTAGTTCATACAGACACAAGGGTAACATATCAATTTTTCCATTATCATTATGGAATGAATTCATCTATTATATTATATTTAAATTCCTAAAATCATAACATTAATGACATAAGATTTATTTCAATATAATTATATATATCATACAAGGGATGTGGTGATGAAAAATAAATCACCTTTCTTCATGGAGGCTAGAGTCCACACATATGAATAGATGGAGTTATCATATTTCAATGAATATAAATGTAATAATGTTTGATATATATTTTATTCTTATAATTTTTAATATTTATTTAAAATCATATATTTATGTGGAATCCATCACTACAACTAGCCATAATAGGTGGTGATGGAAAATTAATTACATCTGTTTGTGAGTAGGTTGTCCTCTAAACACACAAAGTTTGGACGCTTTTCCATTTTATTGAATAATATATGGATATATGTTATTAAATTAATATAATAACAACTATTTTTTAATATAATGTTATTTTTATTTTATAATTGTTTATGAAGGAATTAAAAAAATTCTTTGTTTATGTCTATACATCTACTTTGGAATCCACTTATACTTAACACCAAAAACATTTCAAGGATGGTTTTATAATGAAACCAATGATTCAACGACATCAGGTGTGATGGAGGTAAGGGATTTGGGTTTTCTTTGTCTGAAACGAAGTTATTTTCATGTGTATGGAAATCTAGAGAGAGTGTTCCCTTTTATTAGTGAGTGGAGGTTCACTCATCAAAATGAAAAAATATTTAGTTTATATGAAATAATGTTCACGTAAAAATGGAACCAAAATGATTTAGATAGATGATAGTTTATGAATTATTTGGTATACATTCATCCAATGAGATTTCAAAAAGTTAATGTGTGGGTTCCAACCTTAATGTTTTGTTTTAATCCCCTGTGGTACAACTTGAACATTAGCACAAAATGATGTTTTTTATTTTATGCTCAATAGAGTTACTATAAAATGAAAATGGGCAATAAATAGACCACCAATATATCAGAAAACATAATCCATTCACATGGAAAATGTCAATATTTTTAACAAGTAAAAATAGTTTAATAAAAAAATTATTATACAATATAATTAATATTATAATTGACACTATTAATTTAAGTTTACAATAAAAACTTCATGAAAAATATGTATTTAGAATAAAAAAGTTTATCACGCCTAAAATATAATATATGTGTCTACCAAATTCATAGTATATAAAAACCCATTCATAAAATATTATTTTTACTGTATGTATGGTCATATTAATTGATTTTTTACTATAAACCCAAGCATTATGTTAGTGTCTTATAAGCATGTAAAGTAATTTTATCGAAAATAAAAATAAAAAATAAATTATCTTGCTAAAAAACATTAAAAATTTAAATTAGTATTTATATGTAAAACTATCTTCTGTTTATCCTTGTATAGAAATTTGGGAGATAATAAAATAAAGAGAATGGGATTTCTTTACTTGTATTTATATAATACAATATAAAAGTAAAATAATGAAAAATGGGAAACAATAGGACCTTTATTATAAATTCGGTTGATTATTTATAATATATACAATACATATAAGTTAATACATATTTTAGGGTCCATTTATTGTCCATATGGTTTTATTTTTAAAATTGATTACATAATTTACCCATTAACATGGTAAATATTTTTAGTAAGGGTACAAATAAATGTGTAAAAAAAATAAATTAGGTATATTTAAAGTATAAGGAAATCATGAATCCTAATATAAAACCCATTTTTCATGATTAAAAACACATAAGTTTCATAATTATATTTAAAATGAAATCACTAAAACATGATGAAAAACAGATTTTAAAAAAATACTTTTTGGTATAAAAAGAATTTTATATGTTAAAGTCCATAATTAGACTATTATTAATTAAATGGAAATAATAGAATATTAAAACTAATCCAAAATAGAAATTTATTTATAAAAAAATTAAACAAATATATATTTTCCGATCAAAATCAATATTTTTCACTATTTATGGAAAATTTAATTTTCAAAAATATAACCCAATTTATACATAAGCTAGTTTATATATGTAGATTTCAAAATCAATTAAAATTTTAATATATTATAAACTTATTTTTTTTGATGTTATTTATAATATACATTCAAAAACAACTATTAAATACACTTTTTAATGAAATTGAATTTTTGAGGAATAACAATCCTTCTCTAAAAATTGAGTTCTTATTTCTTATGAAATAACAAATAAATGTGTTCATTATAATATTAATATATACATATATATATATATATATTATATTATGTCTAATCATATTCATACTCACTGAAATTTGTTTTTTTATCTATATATTCATGGGTTTTTAAATTTGTTTTAGTTGAACACTGATTTATTGTATATTAGAGTCATGATTCAATTAATGTTTTAGGTAATATTATAGATGGAATGATATTTGGAATCATATAATTGAAATTTTGAATTCTCATAGGGATGTGAAGAATCATGAAATGACACTAAGGAATTAAGATGAATCCATGATAAAAAAGGACTAGAAACTCAAGAATAAAATTATGAAATTATAGAAAAGAAAAAATTCAATGTTATAATCCCTAAATAAAAAGTACACAATGTCTATTCCTGGGGAAGACCACCTAGTGTTAAAGTCCATCTAGTGAATCAAAACTACATGGTGTGAACAAATTGCACAATGACAATCCACATTACTCATCATTAATGACTTTGATTTCATTCGAAAAAAGATACATGATGACATCTCATTACATGATAAGAAAGGTTATTTTTTTTAATAACAAAAAATATTAAATATTTGAAATCTATAATATCCAAGATATTCAGACTTTTTTAAGATTTTATGTACACCACCTGAAGACCAATTACTCAACATGAATGTCACAAAGAAGAATTAACTTAAACCATGTTCATGATGTTGTTCATTTACACGTGGAAAACTTCCCTTGATTATATATATATATATTGTGACCCCCAATACACAATAAGATTTTGGACACCCAAACTTCCAGCTGATTTAATTATTAATTTCATTTCAACTTTCTTGATATTTTGGTTACATTTATTTTTTTGTATTTTTAAGTATTTATTTAGTACTACTTTCAATTACGTGGTTTTTTCTTTTTGCATTATTTTCTTAAGCATGAATCCAATTCTATTGTCCATCCAATATGTATATGCCACTACATTCTTCATTGTTTCTCAATTAATTTTAGTTGTTGATTAATTTCATATGATTTAAATATTTGGATTAGTTATATTGAAAATGTTAATTCAGTATTTAGAATATGTTTCCCATTTCACTATATTTATTTAATACCATCATGTTGGACAAATCCACATAAGGTTTGGGGTCGAGATTAGGGGTATCATGAACCTAATGATTAACGATATGAAAAAAGTAGTATCTCTATACATAGTAATAATGATACAAATAATTCTAAATCTCATCCCTTATACAACTATCTTATTCAACATAGGTTCATCTGAAGTGGTCCTTTTCCTAATTTAAATTGAGTAGGCTATGACCAAAACATTACAATTATTTCTACCTAGAAGACAATATTATTGCACATAGGATACGAATTATCTCTAGAAAAAGGAGTAGTTTCATTGAAAGGTACATCTAATTGGTTATATCAAGATTAATTAATGGATTTTTATATATATTAATCATAATCCATTGGTCCATCATAATATATATTAAAGATTAATCTTGGTTTGATACAGTGGAACTGATCATAAACCCTTTTCTTCATCTAAATTAAATTCCATGAAACTAAGATTTAATAAAATCACATCATAATTAGGATGACCTAAACATTGGTAAATAGTTTTCATCCCCACATTACCTACTCTCGCTAGGATCCAACCCAAGCTGCATTAAAGATATGAATTTATATATAGTTTAGATTCAAATATTATTAATTTATAATATGATCATGCCACAAGGATTTAAAAACATAATTTTGAGTAATCACCCAATAATTCAACAGATATTTTATAACAGTGTTATTTAAAAAATAATATTTCATGGTTCTTTAATCTCTTTGTGGTGTGTAATACATGTTATTGAATATAATATAATTTTTTTTAAAATCCTATTATGTCTAACCAAGCATTTAAAATTTGTGGAAAATTTCAATCTAATACTCAAGGGACCATAAGTTCGCTAGAACAGTGTTATTTTAATATGTGTAACTTATATTGACCATCTTGGCTTTAAATTGTTATGCTAATTAATAACCTCATGTATTTTACCACACATTTTAAATTTTTGGATATTTCTTTACAAGTGGTTTTGATGATATCCCATTAAAACACACTATTCATCTTACTATAGGGTAGTGTACAAATAAAAAAATATCTCAGAATAGAATTTCCTACCAAGAATGAATATTCAAAAATTCAATTTGATCCACTAAAGTCCATACCTTCTTTATTAATCACATCAATGTCCGAACTCATGCTTACAGAATGAAAATTAAAAAATTATTTCTAAATTTTAATTAATAAATGATGGTCATAATATCACAACCAATGATTTATGGTAGAATAAAAAAACAAATCACTTGGTCTCATCACTTAGAAGGTACCATGAACAACCACCTACAGTAGGTCTGCAACACAATTATATCTCACACTAAAGATAAATAAATATATTATGAAACAAATTAACAAATAAAATTAATATAATTAAATTTAAACATCATTAATAATGAAATCATACAATGTATCATAGCTATGATATGGAATGGTGGGGTTTTAGAAACTCACATAACACTCTCGAACATATCTCCTGAAGAACACCCAATTTAACTACATTATTACAAGGTATGTCCAATTCAATTCCAAAAAAATAATTAAAGAAACAATCAATACATATAAAATCAATGATATATGAATCAATGAAATGTGTTTACAATCATGTTACATCCATTAACCTTACCGATCATAACCCCATAATTCATGGAAATACCTCCATGTTTTATAGTAATTATTAACCAAATCAATAAATGTGATCTATACCATTATCAACACATATTACAAAATTCAAAACTAATTAGAAAAACATGAAATGATATGTGATAAGATAAAAAAATTGGAATCCATTGTAAAAATGGAGATATTTTTACTAAGGGAAGGAATATGGAGGATCTCACAAAATCCAAATACTATCACTCTGATCCCAAATCCCATAATGGAATAAATGTAATGAAATGCAGGATTTTATAATAATGTTAATGATTTTATAAGACCCAAAATAATACACAATAGTATTTTACATCATTTAACTCATGATGTGAAAATATCTGATAAAACCCCATTGGGGATTTACCCTAATAATTCAAAATGTCAAAAAAATTCATTCCATGAATCATTTCATTAGTTGAAAAAACTGATGCAAGAACCCTTCTAGATTCAACCTCTCTCACTCCCAGATGAATCAACATCTTTATATATGTAATCAATATATAATAAAATTCATTAAATGTTGTTTTATTTAATTCTGAAAATGATCAATGGTTCTCGAGAAATGCTATAGTAAATGGGAAATAGGAAATTTACCTATTAATATCTTACTAATAATGAATTGGTTCATCACAACCTTTGAAAACTAATGATTATTATAATTACTAATCCTTTGGAAACATCCAAATATTTCTTGTAAACTACCCTTTAATCAATTATTCAATAATATTTCATATTCAATTTTTTGCAGGGGACATCATCACTTGCATTTACCATCACTGACTACTGTGACAGACTATTTACCAAGAGATGTAAAATCTCATATTTAACCATGTTGAAACAACGGAAGAAATTACTAAACACATATATTTTGGTATACAATAATATCTATAACTTTATTTTCTCAAAACATATGATTCCAAAAGTATTTGAATCTAGACTCCAAGGGTGATTTCCATACCATTGATCACCCATTCATAAGAATACCCTAAACTAAATTCCCTTATATGTATTGATGTGACTTCTAGATGTTCCATTTATAATTATTTTGATAGAAAGTGTCCCTAACCATGTCCAACCACATATTTAAATTCTCATTGAACATCATATTAAATTATTATGCATTCCCAATGACACAGACTCAATGGAAATTCCTATCTCTAACCTAATATTTCCACCAATGATACTCACATTCTTGGTCTTACTGATTTCATGATACACAACACCACATTCCCATGATCTCCTATAATTTTCATCCAAATAAAACAAGGTATTACATTTCATCTCATTGTTAAAACACTAATCAAGGGGGAGATAGTGTTATATCCCATGAACAATATGAAAAATTAGGCTTCACCACATGAACTGCATGAAAAAAATCGTTTTTTAATAAAAATACCCATATAATCATCTTAGAGTGAACGGAGAACCCATTTTATTTATAGGATACATCCCCAGCCACTTGTTCCTGTATTAATTTTCTTCAACAGAGTAGTGGAGCATTTCCAACCAGTCAAATATTTGGAATATTTTGTACCACCACATGCCAAATCCTGAGAAACCCACAGTGTTTAATAGTGAATCCAAAATATTTTTTTTATTTACAAAGGAAACTATATTTTATTGGACATGCTGTGAATAAATGATATGGTTTCACCTCTCTATTGTTTTATCCTATCACTCATCTCTTCCACTGTTCTTCTAACATGATGGTTTTTGTCTATGATAGATATGGTACTCCCCATTATTAGAGTATAATCATAGACATTCCAGAATCCTTATAACTGTATTGGTATCCTATTTTCTTCCCCATACTGTAAATATTAACTAGAAATATCCTTAAAATTGATACAGTAGTTCCAAATCCAATAGTATTTACGATTTATTCCAATCTCACTAGGATTTCCATTATCTATATCACAAAAATATATTTAAATTAATTCACTCTCCCATAAACATGAGAAAAATTCAATTCTCTATTTATTACCTAAAAAATAACTATAGAACCAAATTCAGAGTGTTTCTGAAGATAACCCACAATCCATACTGTTATTATTAGTTAAAATGAAGTCTATTAACTAATCACCAATACACACATGGACCACCTATACATATCATGGATCTTATATTAGGACCAAAACCATTTACCCAAATTACAAACCATACACTAGTGTTCCCCTCAGACATGGGGATCTACTCAGAATTTATTCATTATCCCATTAGAGATCTCGTTATATCTCATTTAAATCAATTATTTAAAAATACTACAAAACCAAATCTTGCAAAAATGACTGTTAATACAATCAGTAATGTCTTAAAAACCAAGAAAAACATTACTAACAACTAACCAATATCTAGTGGATTTTAGTTCCATCAAACGTTGAGAATCCTTGGTGACCCCATTTAGAATCTAAATCACATTCATTTTATGATTCATTAATCACCACCTATCAGAAAGATATCGATTTAAAACCACCGATCATTGATCCACATTCTATACCTTCTAGGATCGGCCTCCGAGGATCACAAAAAAAATACTTAATGGATCACATATTTAAAAAATAGTTTAATATCAATAAGTCCTTTTATTTCTTCCACAAGCATGAATTAACTACACAACATGTTCTTAAGGTGTATTTCGCCTTCGGTTCTTCACTACCCAACCTCACAAGGTTCTCCATAATTTATGGTTTCAATGAAAACTAAATGTTCTTTCCAATATCATTAAAGTTTATTGAAATTAATATGGAATATTTATCAATGGATCCATCCAAATATGTACTATAAAAACAATATATTACAATAAATTAATATCCTCACTTGGTTGAACACTACAAAAAATGAGTAACTGAATCACTAGTAAAAATAGTTTTATATATGAGGCCATAAGGTCCTCCTAGATAAATAGAATAATTTTTAACATAAGAGTAAAAATATTTAAATATAATATAGGTCCATATATTTGTGTTTCCCTTCACTTAATCTCCCTATAAAATCTTTTTAGAGGATTCATAAACATAATGATTAGTTTAAAAATTCAAATATAAGTTACATGGAAATCACCATATATTTTATAATTATATATTTTTAAAAACCCCAAAGAATATATAATATAATATGGTTCCCTATAAAGAAATATAATATCTAACAATGATTTAGTATGGTTATTTACACCATCTATGCATAGAGGTATTGCATCATAATTATCACCATTAAATGCATCTTGTCAAAGTCCCATATGATCTTCTGTAATTTTTTTACATTTTTAATGATTTAAAGAAATTGAATCTCATGAATAATTTATAAATTGAGACACAATACATGATGTTTACCAATAGACAACTTATTCATCCACCATCTAATCAATTACGAAAAAACATCACATGTTTAATTAAAATCTAGTGTGCAAAATATAATCCATGTGAAGAAAATTAATGATACATCCAAGAGTCTAATGCAAACTAAATCATGAATCACAACATCCATTTTTGTCACATGATGCGAAATCAAATAAATATTATAGTGAAAACCATGAACATCAGTCCCATAACCTGGTAACTAGAAATTCCCATGAGAAATGTGTTTATGATGTAGTCTACCATATCCCATCCTAAGAATTGGAAGATTTCTATGTAATCTTGATTTTATCTCTCCAAAATATGAAACCATAACCACACAAATAATATTTTGTAACACCTTGAATTGAATCAATGGTTTTGGTCAGGAGTTTCACATGACCACAAGATCACATCTCCATAATTTAGAGGTTTCAAACAAGTACTAATGGTTTAAAGTAAAAGTGTGGGTATACCCTCAATAAGAGTGTGAAAAAATATGTAAAAAAACTTATAAAATAGATAATAAATTTATGTGGAAGAAAATACATAAAGAATATATAAAGAATGAATACAAAAAAACATGAAGATCCATGATAGAGTACAAGATCACTAATTTACAAATGTATTTATCCCACATAAGAGAAAATAAAAAATAAATAATCGGATCTACATCAAACTCATTTCCTCCCCTCCTCCAAGTGTCTAAAATAATAGTGAGAGATGATGCTTAAAAATCAATCTCAAGCCTCAACATTACATTTTCCTATAATATATGGGGGCTACATGGTTATACACGTTCTATGGACATTAGATAATGGTGTGAATAAATCATAGTAGGAAACTAAAACATCATTCCTAATATAAATGGATAATTTAGTGTACATGAATGTAACAAGTAATTCATAATGAATAAATTTGTAAAAAATAAAATAATAAATCAAAATGAGCACATAATAAAATATCTACTACTAAAAAATCAACATGTAAAAAAGTGAACATAATAACCTGGTAATCTATGAACAAATCAAAATTCTGTAACACAATGAAAGAAGGAACACCACTCATTTTCCAAAAAAAACATCACCACCCAATTTTCAACCAAAAAACCAATGTAATGGTTATTCACACTCACTTTTATTTGAAAACACATTTTAGCCCAATTCATATCTATTAGGAAAGTATCACAATACATCTCGACCCAATATCACAGATCTAGGAATATAATCATAAAAAACGTAGTCCCGATCTCATAGAATTGGGGATATTAAAATAACCCACTTATTGGACCAATCATTCAAATCTGGTGATGGTAATCACACTGTCCACACTAACCCTTTATAGGAGGGAAAATATGATACCACAAATCTGTATCACTCAGTTACAGAGAAATGAAACCTAACATGTAACAAAAAAAGTTACAATAAGGTGGGTTATAATCGTTTAATGACAGGCATTATCATAAAGATTAAAAATTTATCAGTTTGAATCACATTGGGAAAATGTCACGTAGGGAATCACATGTAAACCACATGTTAATCAAATAAAGAATATGTGTACTTGGAATCACACCCAAAACATCTGATATTTTCAAATATGTATCTCAATTGATACAAACCCAAACAGACTTTTACATCCACAGTCAAACAGGGCTTCCAAGTCTATACATGCCTCAACATGGGTTATGATATATCGTAGAACAATAGATGTTAGTCAAAGAAATAGTTTCATATAGAATAACACCAAATATGTGGGGTCCATGTATTATAAGTCACACATTAAGGAACAAATCATTATCCATTCAAAAAATGGCATCAATCAACTAATCATGGGGATGTTGGGCCCATGGAAATTGTTCAATTCAGTAGGTTCAATTCATATAAACTGATATAACATTAATAAAATTAATTTAACTCTATAAATCATGTACTTCACAACTAATTTTTATATAAAATTTTATTCACCAATAGTGGTGAACCTCATCTATCATTCCAGTAAAATATGAATCATACCTTAATGAAGGGTACATAGAACCACCAACATGAATACATACCCAATCATCAACCAAAAATATCCTGTCATCTCTAACTGATTTCATCGATTTATATATTCCTAAATTGATTGTCATATTGTTTGTAATAACGATGGATATTTAGTGTTAAATAAATTATTACTAAATTATAATTTATAACAAGATTATATTAAATTCCCAACAACATGTGAAATTCATATTGACCAAATAACTCATTACATCTCCTCAATAAGGTAGAACTGTGACCAACCTCTGATGGTTGGTATGCATCACTCATCGAACTCATTCAAAGGAAGGTTCCATGTAGATAGAAATAATTTTAATGGAAATTTAAAATAATTTATTTTGAATCTCATGGAAAAAAATGATGATGCAGTAAAACTCAAAGGTCACTCAAAGTGTTTCCAGACACCCCTAGAAAAGTTCAATCCTAAACCCAGTAAAAGAACCAAAAAGATTCCAAGATATGATTCTTGGGAAATTTTAATACAATAAAAAAATATAATAAAACATATATGGAAAATCAATATAGGAAATTACCTTCCAAATACCATGTTGATCATCGCATGAAATCTGAAATAATTTATTATTTTATGCCCCATTATTCATGGACAATTAAAGCAAGTTCATGTGAAAGATCAATCAAATTATTAAATCCAAATCTATACAATGATCAATATTTGAATAATTATTTGAATTTAAATAGGAATATAAATTAATAAATTTATCCATGATTTTCCATGATGAATCTATGATAACAAATAAAGCATTTATCAGTAAGGAAATGAGCTTGTTTGATCTCACGAAAGTCTAAAATCTTCAATTAAATCCATAATCATGATTTTGAATTAATAGAATGATATTATAGGAATATGGAGAAAGTACGATTACTTAAAACACCTAATATAAAATCATACTTGTAGATCATGTTGTGAACCATGGTTTCAGTATATTATAATTAGGGATATATACACATTGGGACCATAACATAATATTTCATTATGTTACATATCATTTCATACTATCAATCCCTCCTATAGTTCCAAAACTACCTCATAAAACATTATATATTCTCCCTATTCTTTTCTCAGACCATATGAATCCTAAAAAGTCATATTACATTCTACAAAAAAACGTCATGGTCTTCTTACCCTAATATTATGATCCCGATCATTTTTCTAAAATGATTAACCCACAAAATATGAAAATTTTAATTTCATATAGATTTTTTAACCCATGTATAGTAGGGAAAAACATATTGGATTGGATGGTGCATGTGGTGTGTCTAAAGAAGCCTGAGTGTTGCTCTACATTAGAAATATGATTTGTGGTCCTAATATTCATAATGTGTTTTTATATTGAGATTCATTCTCATATTTGTTTTATATGCTCACGATATTGAGCGGCTAGTGACACATGACATGTGTTATAGTCGAAAACATTTGTGATAAATTTATCCAAAAAAATATATTTTCTAATACTATTGGGTACATTTTGTGAGATCAATTCATGTACACATTTTTTTATTCATTTTATTTCTATAGAGTACATTTTTCTCTAGAGGTGTCCCTATGATTTCTATATTTTCCTCCATCCAAAATAAATTTATCCCATACTGAGTCATTCATGGATGAAACCCCATTAAGGTTCTTATTGTTGAAACAAATCACTATGAGATATAAATAACTATAATTTTCATGACCACAACACAAGGTATATGTCTCCGCCAGATATTCTCTTCAGAAACACTCATCTATTTCCCTTTCACCTTCTATTACTCCACTTCAATGAGAAAAAATGCATTATTGTTCACAAAAAAATAATATTTACAATATATTGTGATATATCACAACTAACTTTATCTAATGATGTATTAAAATCACTAAAAAATTGTATATCAATAACAATCATGTGATTACGAAGGGGAGTCGATGAAATAATATACGTTTAGAGAAGACCATTATGATTTTTACATAAATAAATGTAACAATGATTTGGAATGTGAAATAAATGAATATTTAATTATGGAAACGAATTGAAAATAAGTAAAACAATTTGGAAATTCGTATGATTCTGGAATCTCAATAAATCATAAAAATAATAGTCAAAAATATCAGATAAACATATAAAATTATAAAATAGAAAGCAATGACTCCCCTAACTATGGACATGTTAACAATTACATAAAAACCCCATATCATCTATCCTTTAATGTCACTATATTATTATCTCATCCACCTAATCACTATCACCACCATGATCTTAATTTATCTCCAAAATCCTTTATATTTCTATAAATCTCTTGAATTCGTGTTATCAATAATGAATCAATTAGAAGATGATCTATAAGTTTATTAATATATAGGGGAGTCTAGTGTTTCTCTTTTCAAAGAAAAAATCAATATTTAATTTATTTAAAAATTATTATTCTTTGATAATTCAATTAATAAACAACAAGGGGTCTTGAAGTGAAAAAAACAAACATTTATCAAAAAGGAAATCCATTATTTCAGACTGAAACACTATAAAAGTCATTTTATTTGGGTTCATATATTATATATATATGAATTATTTCAATATAACATTCTAATATATTATAAATAATATAACAGTAATTTTATATTATTTTTGGGGGTCATTGAAATATTATTTTCGAATGTAGATTTGGGCAAGGGAAAATATATTATATAAAATGAAATAATTTTTTTGTTTGAAAATCACATAATATGGTAAAATTACTATATTACCCAATTGGGCTTTACTTGGACACAAATGTTAAAAGGATGAGCCATATCACTTCATGAGAAAACATAGTTTACTAGATGAATCATGTATCAACCATTTATCATAATCAAAAAAACATTGAATTTTAAAAGAGAATGATTTTATTAGGGTTGGGTTGATATTATTAAGTTTAGATAATATTTTAATGTGTTAATAACCTTATAATAATTGCATAAAAATGAAAAATGTGTTAATTGTTTATCGAACCATAGTTTTTTTAACAAGTGGTCAATTCCAAGATAAAAGAAATAAATTCTATGAAAACTATAAATAATGATTTATATATAATTTAAAAACAATAATTGTGAGGATAACATAGTATAATGATAATTTGATGTGGGTTCTGAATCCAAATAATCCAGTGGATAACAAATATAAACATGGGGATTGAAATTGGTATTTTGGTGAGACTACGACGATGGGAAAAAATCCATGAAATTTTTTGTCTTATTATATTATATGATCTCCATCACAAAATCATTGGAATCCTTGACCATATTTTAAATAATCATAGATTTTAGTTTTTAATGAATATCATGTTTCATTTCATCTACAATATAAATATCAATCTTCTATTTAAATGGGATATACTATTAAAATATAATTTTCCAAATATGACCATTATAACATAGCCATTAGTTAACATATATAAATATTAGTAAATATTTATGAACTATTTTTATTGATATTTTATATAATTAAAATTTATTGATTAATGCTTTTAAAATAAGATATTAATTAAAAGGTAAAATAATATTAAAAGAGGTATTTATTGAAAATTATATTATATCTATAAAAAACATTTAGCAATTAAAAATAAATAAAAAATAAATATGTTTACAAATATGAAATATATAGATCTAATTTTTTATAATTTTTTTAACGTTAATCTATTATTGGTTTAATGAAATAAATAATAGATTAAATTCATTTTATACAGTTAAAAAATTCAAAATCAGATTTAATTTCATTTTTTACATGGATATAATGATTGATATTTCAACTTTTCAATATTAAATTTGACAATAAGTATATAATTTTTGGAATAAACATGTAAAGGAGTCATTTGATTAATCATTATAATTTCTCTAAAAAGGATGATTTATTTGGGTGGAAGAAAACTACAATAAAAAATCTGTACAAAACATAGCCAATTATATTTTAATACATGTAATATATGTGTTTAATTTGGTATCTAATATATTGTAATGTCACATATATTTAATTTTTTTAAAATTTATTCAACTAGAAATATGGGAATTTTCATTGTAGATGATTTTTATAGACATATTTTATTACATAAAATTATTATTTTTCTAAAAAATTATTTTGATTGTGTTTTAGTAACATAAAATTAATTTAATTTGTAATAATTTAAAAAATATATATATAAATGAAAAATGATTTAATATTTTTTAATTTTGACGTTAAATGATTTTAATGATATTGATATTATTTTTTTCTCATAATGAATAACAACCTTGCAAAAGATTTATCATCAATGTAATGGTTAGAAATTTAACATTAAGGTTAAAATATAATAATATGAAAATACAAATCATTTTAATTTTTATTCGATATATTTTGTCAAAAAATTTCAATTGTGACTATAAAATATAGAATTTTTTTACAAATTTAAAATTATTAAAAATGATTTTATAGTATGATATGTGAAATTAAAAAATATAACTATCCCACAGTTAATATTATTCAATGATATGGAAATAATTTACAAAGATATAAAAATTAATTTCAAATATAAAATTTATGACGAGAAAAAATATATTATGTTCAATTTTTTATATTATTATTGGATATGTACCTTTGATGTTCATGTAATACTGATAATGTTGATCTGCATGTATTAATAAAGTAACGTTAATTATTTTAGTTACATTATATTTAATATTCTCAGTTTAATTATTTTTTTCAATTAATATTTTCTATAATTTTAATTTATATGATATTTTTAATAATTTTTCTTTATATTTACATTATTATCATGATGAGGTTGAGATTAAATATTTTAATTATTTCCAAAAAATATTTTATATGGATTTGGATGTTTAAAAATTTATTTTTTATTCAATAAGTGATCTTATTTTTTATCATCAATGAAGTAAAAATGAAAATAATGAGAATATCATGAATTATTTATATATTGGTTAGTCGAAGTCATAAAAATTTCCTTCACAACTAGAAAATATAGAAATATTTGTTGAAAACGTTATGGGTATATAGGGATAACTTGGGATTGAACCCATAGATAATGATTCAAATGACATATACTCATGAATAAATTTTATTATTTTAATCAATTTAAAAAATTCACACCATTCAAACTATTTAAATAAATTTTTAGAAAATTTAAATGAGTCATAAATAGAGAATATAATAATATTTCATGAATATTTGTGATTTACATGCACCTCACATATAATAAGGCTAAATGTTTTATTTATTCTTTGAACCTTAGGTTTCATTTAGATATAATATATATACCCTACTAAATTCCAAAAATTTATTTTCATCAACCAAAATTGGTTGACCCTGTTTAGATATGTGACAATTCTCGAGTGGATATCTCGATATCTTATGCTATACACTAGCGTCTCACATCAAATAACTCAATTTAAAATGATTTAGATCATGAAAAATTGTAATGTAACCCAAAAAAATATACCAAATTTGAAGAGAAAAAATTAAAATACTAAAAATAACTCTATGAAACATCAAGGGTCCCCACCAAACATTAAACCATGCTCACTTCATGAATTATCAAGAACTAGGTGAATAAGAAATTTAAAAACACAGTGTATGCATGACCATTGAGATGATCAGAAGGGAGGCTCGATGTTAAAAGACTTCTTATACCTTAACATTAATGATAAATCCAATTTAAGAAAATTTTATGATATATAATAACAATGTGGTGTTTTACATACTTCAATAAAAATATTTATTTTTTTGTTCTATGAGCATCTATATCCCAATTTAATTTAAAAACTGATTCAGAAGTAAAAGATAAAAAACAATATTTAAAAGCTCTAGGAGGTTTATATTTCAGACAATCCTTTAAGGGTTCCAAAAATTATTCATAACTTAAATGAAATAAATATATTTTTAAAAACACATCTTCCCTAAAGCATTTCCAATTCCAAAAGGAATCTTCACTCTTACAACATATACAACAAGATTTATATGTATTCAAATTTTATCCCAATTCACATATTCCACTCACTAAGAGTGGATATTCGGTTAGAGAGTACGTATATATATATATTCATATCAAACTATGTATATGTATGTAATCCTTGTCCTCATATCCAAGAGATTTGTAATACCCTCAAGGGATTCTAGAAAAACCAATCCCACACCCTTATAGACTTTTAAAAATCATTTCAATGGGTAAAAATTCAACTATAATCAAATGCTTTTTAGGATAGAAACAATTTTAAAAACAAAATGAACATTCAGGATTCTATATAGTTAAAAGAAATCTTGAAAAAAATCTTAGCTGAAAGAAATCCATCTGTAATGCATAGGGTAATTTTTTTTTAAATTTTTGAATCCATTTCAAAGAATCCAAACCATTTACATAGAAAACAAATCATATAATTAGGAAAAAAAAATTAAAAACACAGAGAAATAATTTATTTCAAATTAAAGTATTAAACATAGCGACAATACATTAACTACAACATTAACATGTAATTTTTCAAAATAATTATATATACTTTTTTGAAAACATGAACTGAGAAGACACGTCATTCACAGGCCCAGGGATCCTGGAATGAAATGTTTGATCTTTTTTAAGAGTGCGTGTGTGGTTATAGTCACATCAAAACTGGTACCTAGATCCAAAATTGGAGGGCATTGCTGCATCTAGAACAAGGAAATTACCTTAGGAAGGGCTTAACCATGGTTGGAACTGGTCTAGGGTAAAAGTTATGTTATGTCATTTCATAATAATAAAATAATTTAAAAGTATAAAATTATTTTATTTTATTTTAAAATTCTCCCTATTGATGCTACAACGTAGTGACCCTGTAACACAATGATGAGATAGCTGTTTCACATCATAAATAGAACAGCATGGCGACACTGCAACTTTTTATAATAATAACATTGAAATTCATTTCTTCAATTAATATCCTAACATGGATATGAGATCATGGGAACAATCCTATTTTAATTTCCTATCACTCAGTAGGATTAAAATTGACGAACACACCTCCCATTTGATGGATCTCTCCAACAATGATAGAGGTTAATATCAAGATCACTATTCAGTAGATCATCAATGAAAATGAACCCACATCAGGGTATGATTCAAACCCAGTAAGGGGTTTATTTTTATGAGATTTCAGTTTTCCACCATTCATTCTTTCTAAATTACGAACATGGATCAACCCACTAACATCCTAATCCTCAAATTGATCGTTAATAAAGGATGGATATTGTTTTTGTGGGATTAAATGTGCTTATACCTTATTAATTATAAGTATATTTTGGTTTCTATTTTTCTAATATGGATAATTACAACTAAACAATCAGGGCCGACATTTTTTCCTTGTGTTTTCATGGTTCTCTTTCTCTCTCTTATGTTTTTCATCAACAGAGCCTCGTGGTTGTGTCAGAATCTTTCTAGTAGGTTTTGAACGTGAAAATACACCCCATATCTATAGTTGGGAAATTCAGATAAAATTGTAGTGGAGATTTCGATGAATGGATTGCATGGTTGACCATGTTCCAGAAAATAGGCCTCCACGACATTGGTCGAGACCAGCAGAAGGAGGGATGCAAGTAGTGGGGAACGACGGCGTGACCACCCAATAATAGATGACTGTTAGAGGGATGTGGTTCACTGATCTGTGTCATATGGGAGACCAGTGTCTCTGTTGTGGTTGTGATCTTCTCATGCATCTAGGAAATGTTCCACACAGACGGTCCATATAGACCTGGGCGATGTGGTCCCTCGACCGGATCCACTAGGAGGAAGGGGACTAGTAGCCGCCATTCTCTCCTAGAAGTACCAACCCCTACTAGCCAGTGGGGATGGAGAATATAGGGGTGTCTAGCAGTCGAGAGGCCCAATGGTCCAGTCCAATTCAGTTCGTCCATGACCCGATCAGGTCAGACCAGACGCCGACCCAACTGGCCATTTTTCACTAAATTTCCCATAACATTCACATTGTGTGTCTATTTGAAGAGCCCTTTGTGTTGTTGGGACCCTCACAGCAAGGTGGCCCTTTTGAAATAGCCATATTGGATTTTCATAGAAGTTATCACATAACCTTTTTCATGAGGTGTACCTTCTCCCAGAACAACTACACTATGAGCGGAATCCTTTGGATGGATGTGACGTGGATACTATGTGAATTGATGTATATGTGACTTCAAGACATAGTCTATTTGGTTCTATGTGACTCATCAGGTTTAAGTGACTCATTGGGTCTATGTGACTCATTGGTTGTAGGTGATTAATTTGGACTAAGTGACTCATCATGTTTGAGAGTCTCAATAGCACTATGTGACTCATCTATATTAAGTGTTTTGTGAAAACATCAGATAACATTTTTTTTTTGTTCTTTAGACTTATACCTATGTGGGATGATTATACTTCTCGTGTTCTTTCAATTTTGGTCTATACTTTGTATATTTTTTTATCCTACTCAGTTGTGTTTTACTTAACCCTGCATGTTATTTTCCCACAAGTCTCATGTATTATGCCGAAGACCGACTTATTGAAAGAGACCTGGGTGGTCTAGGACCAGGTGGTGCCTAGTGAGATATGATAGAGATGAAGGTATCCTATGGCTGAAGGAATATTCCCTTCACATACCCTTTAGGTAGGGTTTTCTATATTTGATTAATATTATTTGTGTTATAAACTCTTCCTTTTTTTGGGCATGTATTCTGGCCTAGGTCACCATATTGTATATTACATTTCTATTTCACTCTGGCTGGGTTTTCCTTATTGGTTTTCATGCATTGTTTACATTGTGGTTTAGTTTTAGCATTGTCAGCATGCATTCAAGTTCATAGGAAATTCCTCCCAAGGTAGTGATGTGCCTACTTGGTTCTAGTCACCAGCCCAAGGACTGTTAGAGGTGGTCTGGGGGAGTCATAGCAGAGACCCCTCTAGGAAAGATCACGATAGAGTCGTATAATAGAGATAGGTTTATATCCCCAATAGGATTGGGAGTCTGTGAGGATAGTTTGGGAAATAACTCTAAATGTATATGGTTTGGGTTTTAGGCCAGGGACTCCAGTGTTGGTACAATTACTGATGTATCCATACACCAAGACTCTAGGGACCTGTTTTATGACTCGGTTGATGGAAACACTCATTACAGGGAAATAAAGGGTACATGCATCATATAGTATTTTTATATTGTCCTCTAGTCCATCTTGAGTCATCTGAACAGGTATACTCTTTTGACAGCAGTTCATCATGATCTTTTTTAGGATTCCTCCACAAAGAATGTTATACATGATATCATTGAGTGAACATGAGGATGATATTTCTAGGAATGAGGAATTGGTACAAGGACAAATATTGATGATAACCCCCCCCCCCCCCCGGGATGGTGCACAAATTATTACAACAACCATTGATTGGAAATAACTAATAGAACTGCCTATAGATGATGCACACATGATAATTACTTTTCATAATTTCCAGTGGTCGATACCTCCTAGGTTCAAGGGTGAGACTGACCCCCAGGTAGCTGAGGATTGGCCAGAGGTGGTCACACACATCTTTCGCATTGGGAAGACTTTTCCCGATCAAATGAAATTCCTAGCAGGGAGCATTCTTCATGGCTCATCGGTATGGTGGTGGAGCTTAGTAATCCAGACTCATGATGTGACAACTCTCTCATGGGCTGGAATTGAGTGCCTATTCAAGGAGGAGTTCATTCTCATGACTTTACGATTTGTGCGTATAAATTTGTTATTGCACATACTGTTGGGCATGGGAGAGGTTCACAGATCATTCTCGCTACTCCACCAACACGGTGAGGGAACCATTATTCGGGGAATGTGACTTCAATATGGTACTATGATAGGAGATCAAGGCATAGATTATATCACTTATCATCCCTACTTAGGCTGGGGTGTTCCTGTAGGATATGCTCATTGATATCATCCTGCCGGGGTATGCGCCAGTAGTGGGAGAAACCAATAGACACCAGGTAGTGGAGCCTTTAGTAGTGGGTATCAAGCATTAGACGTAGAGACCCTAGTTGGTCACGACATACAGGGGACGACCCCATTATATAGGTTCGACAGAATGAGGATTCCAAGACATTGGGTGTCAGCTAAAGAAAATATTTGTTTACACATGTGGTGGTTGAGGGACCAAGGATTGTGATTCCTCGACTCACCACATAGAAGATAAACATATATTCGAGGGACAGCTGAGACATAGGAAGAAGATTGAGAAGGGTGGATTGTAGGGTAGAGGAAGTGGTATGGGAGAAGGCAAAGTGTTAGGTGATGGGTGGATGTTTGAGGTACGAGCGCCACCACCACTAGGTGGTCCACCACGCGCTTTGGGATCCAATGGATATGGATGGGTCCTCATTCAGTAAATAGTGGTTTATGATCTCGATTCTCCATAGATGATTAGAGGTACAATCTATGACTACTCCATCCTTGCTGTTGTAAATACATACATATGATCTATTCACTCTTTCCTTTCCATGTACCTTGTTCAGAGTTTACAGATTCAAATGGAGCGTTTGGCTTGACACTTATTCTTAGAGACTCCTATGATAGGAAATTCAATGACTGCATGGTAGTGTTAGTAGTGTGAGATTACTCTTGGTGGTGAGATATTTGGATGGGATCACTTAATATAATCATTGAGTCCTTATAACGTCATTCTTGATATGGACTGGTTATCCATAGTCCATGTAAGGACCCAAATCTCAAAGAACATGGTCATTACATTACTTTTTCAGAATACTTAATACATGATAAAAACAGATGCCCAAAGACTGTATTAGTTTAGTGCCTTTGGAAACTCAAAACATTAAATTCTAATCATGGTGAAAGATCTCCAATATCTCCCATAAATATCTTTCCTTTTTGTTTTCTTACCTAAAACCTTTCTTTGTATCCAGGGGAAAAGAAAACATAAAAAGGGTGAGCTCAAATGCTTAGTAAGCGTAAACATTGAGAACAAAAAAACAATCCATGAACATTTGAATTTATAAAAATGAACATAAAATAACAAAATCTTGTTCAATGACATAAATCATGACAGTGCATAATGAATAGATCATAAAGGAACATTACTAATGATAAAATGGCATGGGAATAAAACATGTAATTGTAGAAAACCATTAAGGACATGATATGATTTCCATAGTAGCCAAGGAATTTCTTCCAAGACCATCATAGTGGACAAAGTCCATTACTTAACTGGGTTTACATGTCGTACCAACACTGTATTACTGAACCAAGATTTTACTTGTCGTTCCATCCATGTCTATCTCATGAGATATAAATCTTTACCCTATGCACAAGAGGGAGATATAGGTCCCACCCATCTCATAATGAAATCATTCTTACATGTGCCAAAACATAAGTGTAAATCATTTATCAAAACCCAAAGAAAAAAATGGGTTTCATAAACATCATCCCATCATAACATAATCTATATAAAACAAATGGATATCATTTCTTCGTAAGAAAAGTGAAACCCTGTAAATAATAGATACATTAGACATGAAACATTCCCATATTAAATAAATTCATCTTATAGGGAAAATAGTTTTGATAAAATACTTGTGATGAATTCTTGGGGAAAATATCATTTCTTCTTCAAAATCATTTTCTTTTCAAAAAATGCCACAAAATTTTAAAAGAAAATTATTTTATTTAAAATAATCATGAAATATTGTAGAGTATTCTTCATGGAAATATAGAGTTATGAAACTGTAAAAATTCATTCTTGCTGTATAAGATTAAAAAACAGTTGCCTCGTACTTTTAACAGAAAAGTCAAAAAGTACCACGTATGGTAAACAAAAGAAAGATTCCTTCCATAACAAAAAATTAAAATTCAAAGAGGGGTAAACATGACATTAAAAATACATGTAAAAATATAAAAAACTTTATGAAAAACATTTTTATGGACATGGAAGAAAAGTATAACCCCAGTAAATATTTACGTATAAGCAATCTCGGATAAAAATGAGATTGAAAAATTATCCCGTATCATATGTCCAATTTCTAACGTATATGTCCGAGAATCCTATACACTGGGTTTAAACATATAATTAACTTGTAACATAACCATAATAATATTTATTATATCATATATGAATCACTTATGACTTTATATTACCCGTTCATTTGTCAATTCTATGTTAAAGTAGTGTTTTGGGTAAAATCGTTTCATTTATCGTTCGTTTTTCGACTTGTAATTATTCATATTATTACTTAGGTCATGATTAATTACTTACAGAATGTAAAACATGATTTATATATATAATATATATTCACAATATACATAAATATAATATATTGATAAATGGAAAAAATACACCGTTCATGGAGATGGTAAGCCATACATTCGCATGAACGCTGTTTTCGTTTCCTTATTAAATTGAATGGAAGTAAGTAAATAACATATAAATAAATCATATATCATTAATATTTCATATATTTCATTATTATTTATTAAATATACTTTATAATCATTCTTGAATTGTTTACATGGAGAATGAATCTCATCACGCCGTGGAGTCAGTAATCCATACGTACGCACGAGCGACGATATCATTTACATAATTATTGAATGGAATTAGAGTGGATGATATAATATATCCGAATTAGGATAATGTTATAAAAACCATATATACTTATTATTTACACCATTATACCCATCCAAGTAAGGTGGTGGTGGAAAAACAGATTACACCACCGCGTGGAGACGGTATTCCGTACGTATACACGCACGTTGATTTATTTTTTCGTAGGATTGGTAGAAGCTGAAACAAGATTGTTTCATATTTATAATAACATATAAGTATATTATTTATACTTATGTTATTAATTTATAATGAAAAAACTAAAGAATAGGAATTATAAGAATGATGAAACTTGAAAGAATCGGTAGAAGAGATTACCTCTTCTTCGACGTACCTCCTCTTAACCACCTATTAGGGCACTAAAGTTGGTCTTGGAAGAATATTGGGACCTCTAGTAGGTTAATAGGGAAGTTTATAAGTGAAATGGGTAGGTTTTGGCCAAGCATGAAGGCTAAAAATGGTGTGAAGTGGAGAGGGATGAGGTTCCATTTTATAAGAGAAGAGAGGGGCACTTTCGGAATCCTAAAAAATATTAATTAATAATAATATAAAACCCCACCTAAAAACTTCCAAAGTGATTAAAAGTACGGTATTAGTTAATAAAGGGTAGTAATCTCATCAAAATATCAAATTTAGACATGTTGGGAAATTATTTTAAACCTTATCATTTTGATTTATCCTTATTTGAATTATTATATCTTATTTGTGGTAATAATATTCTAAATTTTAAATAGTTATTAATACATACTTATATGTGGTAAATTTCCCAAAATTGGATACTTTATAACTTTTTTCACCATATAATTTTCAATTTTTAATTTTTTATATATTTTTGTGATTTTTAAATAATTTAATAAAATGTTATTTTTATAAAATACCAATAGTGTAAATTTTGACACTAGTCATTTTTTTTAATTTAAATAAAACACACAGAAAGAATATATTAAAACCAAAAAACATAATAGGTTCCTAGAATGTCATATTAATCTTTAAAATTATTTGATCATGTTAATTAGTTTATATATTATTTATTTTAGTGTTTTAAAAACCATTTATTTGATATTTCTCTTAATAAATTAATTACTACAACATTTCTGTATAATTATTTATTATAGTTATTTGTTGTATAAAAATAGAAAACAAAGTAATATGTTGAATATAAATCTAATATATTTCATTATAATTCTTTTAGTCTAATTTATCTTGTAAAAAACCCAACTTTTAAAATTATATATTTATTAAATTATGAAGGTTACAACTTTGACATCATTTAAAATAAAAAACTATAAATGTCGTAATCTCATTTATAAAGCTCCAAATGGTCAACAATTAGGCTTTTTGAATATTATGGCCCATATTCAAATGATAAATAAGTTTTTTTCAGGTTTTTGGTACTTTTATGGGTATTATTAGTCTAATAAAAACTATATAATTGATTTTTCACTATATAAATAATTGCTGTATCATTAATGTATAAGATATTAAGGTAATTATATATTTCTTAAAAATTACAAATAAATTACCATGATAAAGAAAAAAAATCTTATCTTTCAGATGAGTATTTATAAACTAATTTATATTCTGTATAACTTTATACTAAAAATAATTTAATTACTAAAGTTTTAGTGAGAGATACTTCACTTTCATTTAAATAAAATAAATTAAAGGACTTAATCACATAAAAGTGGTTTTTAATAGATACCATTTCGCCCCAAGTAAATTTTAGGATGAAATATAATCATCCAATTATATTAAGACAAGTGTTAGGGTAATTTTATAATATTATTTTTACCCTATTTACCTAATTTACCTTTGACTGTGGTAAATAAAATTTATCGTAGTTACTATTCATAATGCCCAGAAAACGTATCCTATTAACATAATTTGGACCTAATTATTCCCAATATGGAATAAATTTTTCCAAATTCAAAACACAGAAGTTTCAGTAATTAATTTAAAATTAATCCCATTGTCAGAAAAAAATGGGTTCTTGTTTAAAACATTGTAAAAGAATGAATTGATTTAACTTATGAATTCAATGTAAAATCAATGATAATGACATAAATTATATTAAATGGTAAAAATGTATTCTATTTATACTTTAAAAAAATTACTTTTATAATTTAACTTTATAAATTATCTCGATGAAAAAAGTTGTTTTTAAGTAAAATTTTGTGTGTTTTTACTATTCATCAAAATAAGAACATTGTCAGAAAAATATGAAAACTTTATCCACTGTAAATTGATATATTCTGATTTTAAAGAAGAATTTATTTTGTAAAATTGAATTTATAAACTTGTAAAAAATTAGATTTAAAATGCGTGCGCCATCAAATGCCGGAAAAACTACATTTTTTTGAAAAATACTTCTTTTATCCGAAAAATTGATTGTGTTCTTATACCTCATTCTAGAAATTGTGTAAGATGAATTATAATGTTATAAAATTCAAAATGCAGTTAATACTATTCATAACGGCTAGTTCATATTATAAAAATATATCGTTGTTTAGTGAAACTCGGTATTGTGTACAACACACGCTATTAAGGAAGGTCTCTCTTGCGTGCAACACAAGCCAAGAATAGTGTTTGCATATACTACAAGCTAATACAGTGTTGAGTATAGCGCAATATAATCTTGGTGTAGCATACAACTCAAAACATCAATGAAATGAAAAAGAATATTTCTCATAAAATCTTGCGGTGTTACATTCTACCCCCCTTAAAATGAATTTTTCCCTTGAAATTCTTGGGGGTTATAAATCATTTATTGCTTGAAAGTTTCTATCATAAAAACCCACATCATTAAAAGGAATACTAAAGCATAATTTTAAAAAGTAAAGTCTGAAATGTAATGGTTACCCAAATTAACTCATCAATGGGTTTCCACATAGGATAACACTTGTGAAAACATGGATATTGAAGACAAATCTAACCATCATGAACTGATGGAGAGTGGTAGAGAACACGGCTATGAAAAAGCCAACAATAAAAAATCCATAATTTTGTGATGATCTATGGTACCATTTGATTCATCAGATATAAGAGTACTAGGAAAACATTTTTTTTTCAAGATCATTTCCCTAAAGTTGATGTATTTTTTGCATAAGGAGAAATAGTTACTTTATTTCCGGGTAATATCATCATTGGTCATTCCGTGGACAATTTCCACTTTATCTCTTATTTAAAGAAATGAAGTCGAATTTTTCATTCATGAAGTGTCATCAGATCATGCGATAGAATGATAGGTCTTCCCATGTGTCTCAAACATAAGGTTAGAAAAAGTAATTAAATATGCATAAGTCCATCGTTTATGGTTCCAAAAATTGACTTATACTTTATATATCATACCACTTAATAAAATAAAACAATTTTCTACAAACCAAGGATTCCTATAGTCCAGTGGAATGAGATAAAGGAATGTCGCACTTCGGTTGTGGGTTCAATTCCTGTAACCCTGTCCGACGCGACGGGTTGCCAACCATCCTACAGGTTGTAACTGTTCTAAAACTATACTATTATAACACTACAGAAATAATATCAAAAAAAATTTCTATCATTAAACAATATTATCTTATGTCCAACATAATCCATTTAAAATCTTTAGGCTTATCCAAAATACTTATATCCATGATCATAGTATAAAGAAAATGATTAATAGAAATGTCATCAACTAAGCATGTGAATAACATAATTTATCCCACATATATCATAAGATATATCTTGTTGGTCACAATCCAAACATGTGAATACCTTAATCATGTATTCTCTTGAAACACAAATTACCATAGAATCTTTGTGAAGACATGAATGCTGTCAAAAGTCAACTCTTTCCATATAGAAAAATCCCAAAATTTCTTTATAATCAACCCATGATGTCACTTTGTCCTTATATGAGCCCAATAATACTATCAAACATATTATTTTTTCCTTATGCCTTTATTTTTTGCATATCATCTATTTTCAAAAAATATTTCAATCACTTTTCATGGTTACCTATACCATATTCTTATGAAAACCCACAATGGACCAATACATAGATATTACAATATACCATAAAAATACCTCATCAACATTATTTTTAAATAACAATAGATAAACACTTCAATACATCCTCTTCAATGATTGACATGGAATAAGTCCTTCCATGATTTATAAGTAACCTCTTAGGTCAGGGAATTGAGTTGTGTAATGCCCATGTTCTCTACAGATAAGACGTTGAAATCCATAACAGTCTGTCACTCTATGAACCTTCTCCCCACACAGATAACATCCTCCCCTCCATTTGATGTATTCATCAAGATTATTCTTTCCTTCTTTAGAAATATCAATATTCCATTCTCTATGCTCCACACCATGCGAACATGCATAAAATTTCATATTCCTCTTATTTGATGAATTAGAAATACCACTAATGTTCACCTTGTTAATCATATATCGTGATGACTGATTCAGAATAATCAAAATATATTTATTTCTTGGTATTACATAATTTTTTTCTAATAGTCACCAATTTGTTCATTGGATTCAATGTTTACCTAATTCCATCTGGTTCCCTCCATTGACTAAAGCCAAAAACCATGGTGTAAGAAACAATTAAAATAACGAGGAACCACATAATCATAAAAGTATATCATATCACACATTCTTTAATCCATGACACCATAGGTTCAACCTAGGTTATTCATGATAGTAAACATAATTCTAGGGCTGTAACCTATAGTTATACTAAAACTTAGGGACATCCATAGAAATACCATAGAAATATCCCTAGGGGTCTCACTAAAGTTTTCACATCCAATTTTCCAAAGGTGAACAAATCCTTCCCTCTGATTCCAACTGTAGAGACCCAAAGAATAAAGTAAATGGACATTACATTACTTTTGAGGAATACATAATACATGACAAAAATAGATTCCCAAAGACTGTATTAGTTTAGTGTATTTGGGAACTTGGAACAAAATCTTCTAATCATGGTGAAAGATATCCAACATCTCTCATAAATATCTTCCATTTTTGTTTTCTTACCTAAAACTGTTCTTTATATCATGTGGAAAAGAAAACAAAAAAATTGTGAGCTCAAATTCTCAGTAAGGGTAAACATTGATAATATGATAAACAATCCATAGACATTTGAACGTAAAAACATGAAAATAAAACATCCAAATATTGACCAATGACATAAATCGTGATTGTAGATAAGGAATAGATCATAAAAGAACATTAATCATGATTAAATGGCATGGGAATAAAACATGTAATTGTGGAAAACCATTAATCACATGATATGATTTTCATAGTAGCCAAGGCATTTCTTCCAAGACCATCATAGTGGAAAAAGTCAATTACTGAACCAGGGTTACATGTCGTTCCTTCCCTGTATAAATAAACCATGATTCTACTTATCGTTCCACCCATGTCTATCTCATGAGATATAAATCTTTACCCAATTCATTGGATGAAGATATAGGTCCCACCCATCTCATAATGAAATCATTTTTACGTGTGCCACAACATAAACATAAATCATTCATCATAACCCAAAGAATAAAATGGGTTTCATAAACATCATCCCATCATAACATAATCCATATAAAAAAATGGATATCATTTCATCATAAAAAATTGAAACCACGTAAATCATAGATACATTATACTTGAAACATAAACATATGAAATAATGTCATCTTAGATGGAAAATAGTTTTGATAAAACACTTATGATGAATTTTTGAGGAAAATATCCTTTATTATTCAAAATCATTTTCTTTTCACAAATTTCCACGCAATTTTAAGAGAAAATGAATTTATTTATTATACTAATGAAATTTTGTAGAGTGAGATTCATGAAAATAAGGCGTTATGAACCCGTAAAAATCTGTCCATGCCGTATAAGTTAAAAAAAAAATCTCTTTGTACTTTTGACATAAAAGTCAAAAAGTACCACGTATGGTAAAAAAAGAAATATTTCATCTGTAACACTAAGTAAAAGTCAAATAGGTGTAAAAATGACTTTAAAAATACATTTAATAATATTAAACACTTTATGAAAAACATTTATATGGACATGGATGAAAAATATAACTCCAGTAAATACTTACGTATAACCAATCTCGGATAAAAATGAGATTGAAAAATTATCCATTACCTTATTTCCAGTTTCTTCCATTTGTGTCTGAGACTCTTGTATAGTGGATTTAAACATATTATTAAATTTTAATAGAAACATAATAATATTTATGATATCATATATGATTCACATATGACTTTATATTACCCGTTCATTTGTCAATTCTATGTTAAAGTTGTGTTTTGGGTAAAATCGTTTCATTTATCATCCGCATTTCCACTTGTATTTATTCATATACTTACTTAGGTAATGATTACATACTTCTAGAATGTAAAACATGATTTATATATATAATATATATTCATAATATACATATATATAACAGATTGCTAAATGGAAAAAATACACCGTTCATGGAGATGGTAGGTCGTACATACGCTTGAACGTTGTTTTTGTTTCCTTATTAAATTGAATAGAAGTAAGTAAATAACATATAAATAAATCCAGTATCATTATATGTCATATATTTCATGATTATTTATTATATATACTATATAATAATTCTTGAATGGTTAACTTGGAGAATGAATCTCATCGCGTCGTGGAGACTGTAATCCGTATGTATGCACGAGCGATGATATCTTTCCCATAATTATGGAATGGAATTAGAGTGGAAGATATAATATCTCAGAATTAGTATCATGTTATTATAACCATAATTATTTATTCTTTACACCATTATACCCATCCATGTAAGGTGGTGGTGGAAAAACAGATTACACTACGACGTGGAGACGGTATTCCGTACGTACGCACGCGCGGTGATTCCGTTTTTCATAGGATGGGTAGAAGGAGAAATAGGGTTGTTTCATATTTATAATAACATATCAGTATATTAGTTATACTGATATTATTACTTTATAATGAAACATCTAAATAATATAAAGTAGAAGAATGAAGAAACATGAAAGAATTAGTAGAAGATATTACATCTTCTTCGATGCACCTTCTCTCAACCACCTCTTAGGGCACTAAAGATGGTCTTGGAAGAATACCAGGACCTATAGTAGGTTTTTAGGGAAGTGGATAAGTGAAATGGGAAGGTTTTGGCTGAGCATGAAGGCTCAAAATGGTGTGAATAGGAGAGGGATAAGTTTCCCTTTTATAAGAGAAGAGAGGGAAACTTGTGGAATCCTTAAAAAAATTAATTAATAATAAAATAAAACCCTACTTAAAAACTTCCAATGTGACCCGAATTTAGATAGAGGTAATATAGGGTTTTAATATAATCAAAAAATAAAATTTATTCATGTTGGAAAATTATTTTAAACTTTATCAATTTGATTTATCCTTATTTAATTTATTAAATCTTATATGTGGTAATAATATTATAAAATTGAATTTGTAATAAATAGATACTTATATGTGGTAAATTTCTTATAATTGTATACTTTATAACACTTTAGACCATATAATTCTCAATTATTAATTTTTTAAATATTTTTGTGATTTTTAAATAATTTAATAATATGTTATTTTTATAAAATACAAATAGTGTAAATTTTGACACTATTCATTTATTTGAATTTTAATAAAATACACCCAGTGAATATATTCGAACCAAAATATTTAATAGGTTCCTAAAATGTCATATTAATCAATAAAATTCGTGGAGAAACTTATTTAGTTCATATAATATTTATTTTAATATTTTTAAAACCATTTATTGGATATTTCTCTTAATAAAATAATTACTACAACATTTTTTATAAGTATTTAATATAAATATTTGTTGCATAAAAATTAAAAATAAAATACTATGATGAATATAAATCTAACATATTTCATAATATTACTTTTAGTCTAATTTATCTTTTAAAACACAAAACTTTTAAAATGATATATTTATTAAATTTTGAAGGTGACAACATTGACATCATTTAAAATAAAAAACTATAAATGTCATAATCACTTTTATAAATCTAAAAATTGTCCAAAATTAGACCCTTGGATGGTTATGGTTCATATTTACACGACCAATAAGTATTGTCAGGTTTTTGGGCCTTTATGGGTATTATTAGTCTAATAATAACTATATTACTGTTTTT
Source organism: Viscum album (assembly GCA_963277665.1). Classification (NCBI taxonomy): domain Eukaryota; kingdom Viridiplantae; phylum Streptophyta; class Magnoliopsida; order Santalales; family Viscaceae; genus Viscum; species Viscum album. The sequence continues at coordinate 327,578,716 of OY728127.1, forward strand.
TCTCTAAATAAATAATTTTTCCATAATTAATGTATAAGCTATTATGGTAATTATATATTTCATAAAAATTAAAAATAAATTACCATGATAAATAAAAACGTTTTAGATTTCAAATGAGTATTTATAACCGAATTTATATTCTGTATATCATTATATTAAAAATAATTTAATTATTAAAGTTTGAGTGAGACATATTTCACATTCTTTTAAATAAAATAAATTAAATGTCTTAATCACATACAAGTGGTTTCTAATAGATACCATTTCGACCAAAGTATATTTTAGGATGATATATAATCATCCAATTATATTATGACAAGTGTTAGGGTAATTTTATAATATTATTTGTACCCTTAATTACCTAATTTACCTTTAACTACAGTAAATAAAATTTACCGAAGTTACTATTCATAATGCCCAAAAATAAAAAGTAGCCTATTAACATAATTTTTGACCTACTGATTCCAAATATGGGATCCATTTGTTCAAATTCAAAACATATAATTTTTAGTAATTATTTTAACATTAATCTCGTTGTCGAAAAAACAGGTTTTTGTTTAAAACATTCCAAAAGATTGAATTGATTTAACCTATGAATTAAATGTAAAATCAGTGCTAAAGACATAAATTATATTTAATGGTAAAAATATTTTATATTTATACTTTAAAATAATATTATATTATAATTTAACAATATAAATTATCTTGATGAAAAAATTTGTTCTTAAGTAAAATTTAGTGTGTTTTTACTATTCATCGAAATAAGAATTTTGTCAGAAAAATATCAACACTTTATCAAATGTAAATTAATATATCCTGATTCCAATGAACAAGTTTATTTTGTAAAATTGAACCTATAAAGTTGTAAAAATTTAGATTTAAAATGGGTGTGCCGTCAAAAGGCGACAAAACTGTATTTTTTGAAAAAGAATTGTTTTATCCGAAAATTGATTTTGTTCTCATACCTCATTCTAGAAAATGTGTAAGATTAATTGTAATGTTAGAAAATTAAATTTTTTTTAATATTATTCATAATTTCTAGTTCATGTTATAACAATATATCGTTTTTTACTGAAACTCGGTATTGCATACAACACACGCTTTTGGGGAAGGTCTCTCTCGCATGCAACATAAGCCAAGAATAGTGTTTGTGTATACTAAAAGCTAATACGGTATTTCATATAGTGCAATCTAATCCTGGTGTAGCGTACAACACAAGACATAAAAGAAATTAAAAAGAATATTTCTCATAAAATCACGGGGTGTTAGAGTCCATGCTCAGATTGACTGTTTTAGGCGATGAGATTGGTGTTCCCATGGAAATGGGACCAAGTATTCCATTACTAGAGAAAGGGGAATTCTCACAGTGAAGGATGGACTTTCTCAAAAGGGATGGAATCGAATTAATCACTTTTTGGATGCCCTTACTATCATTGTGGTATAAGAGATGAGTAATAAATTTTCCTCAGTTGTGGATGTGTACGAGGAAATCTTCCTAGAGGATGTTTTGGGATTAACTTCTCATAGGGAGGTTGAATTATGCATTGACATGTTCCCTGAGATGACACCGATACTACACCATCTCAAATTTCGGCTCCCAAAGAGCATTGTGAATTGATGATATAGATGAAGGATTCATAGAGGAAAGGATTCATGAGACCCATCGTTTCACTATGGGAAGAACCAGTTTTGATTGTCTAGAAGGTAGACCGGAGCTAGAGTTTATTTGGGGACTTTCGATTAATAATATTGGCGACTGTGAAGAACAATTATCATATTCCATGGATCGATGTAATATTAAATATGTAAAGGGAGTGAGATTGTTCTAAAAGATATAACTCTGATCAGGATATCACCAGCTTCATGTACCCGATGAGAACATCTCGAAGATGGATTTCTGATGTCACTATGGGAACTATGAGTACTTAGTGATGTTATTTGGAATGATGAACACCCCAAAATTGTTCATGGGACTCATTAATAGGATCTTCCTGCCCTTCCAATAATGATTTTTAGTGGTCTTTGCTAATTAAATCCTAATGTACTTAGTGTATGAGAAGGGGAACACGATACATTTTTTTATAGACCTAGACTTACTCTGAGAGCACAAACTTTACAGGAATCTCTTAAAGTGTCAGATGTGGATAGGAGATCTCCACTTTCTGAGAGACATTATTTTGGAGGAAGGTGTGGCAGTGGATCCAGAAACGATAGAAGCGGTGCTTCCCAGGGGGTCACCCAATAAAGTTACCAATGTTTGGAGATTATATATATTGGATGAGTACTATCAGAGATTTGTACACAATTTTTCTAGTGTAGAAGAATCCATGAAATCATGGACATGAAAGGGGCAACATTTCCTATGGACGGAGTAGTGTTAGGGGAGCATTCAAATGCTGAGATAGAGTTTGATGAGGACTCTCATCCTTATATATATCAAGGATGGTGTCGAGTACGAGGTGTTCTGTGACACATCAGGGGATGGGATTGTTTTTGTCCTAATGTAGTGGAAAACGGTAATTGCCTATGGTTAATGGCAGTTAACACCACATGAGAAGAACTAGGTGACCCATGATTAAGAGTTTGCAGTGTTAGTCTTCGCATTGAAGATGTGGGACATTACTGTATGGGTGAGTGGTTTAACATCTACTCAGACCACAAATTTCTAAATTATATCATTTCTCAGAAGGATCTAAACCTAAAATAGTAGTGTTGGAAGGATTTCCTTCAGGAATATGACATCATGGTATTATATACTCCTTGGATAGGGAATGATGTGGAAATAATCTCAGCTAAAGATCAGGTTCAGAACTACTGAATGAGGCCTCAGAGTAGTTGGATTCACATAAGATATACTTTTTGGATGGATATGTAGTATCTTATCTCTAATCAATGAGGGATACCTCTCCACTCTTACAGTTCATGGCAGAGACAAAGCTCAAAGGTATCATCTTCGAGACTACTAATGCTTATATTTCCACACCGAATACCCCTAATGTATATTTAAATGATGGGGATAGCGTCTCTCTATTCATAGGTTTCATAGTTTTACTATTTACATTATGGGAGGAGGTGTTGAGGTAGTTTCATAAATTCCCTTTAGAAGTACACCATGGTGTGTAAAATATGTATCAGGACCTCTGATGTTAGTAATGGTGGCTGGGGAGGATAAAGGATGTGGTAGACTTTATCTCAAGACGACTCGCTTGTTATCAAGTGAAGGCCAAACACTAGGTTCCAGTGGGTTTTACTCTACCCCTTGAGGTGTCAGAGTGTATGTGAGATGGAATATTTATAGACATTATGATAGTTATACCATGAACATCTAGAGGTAATGATACCTTCATGGTGATCGTTGACGGACTCACCAAGTCTTACCAATTCTTATCAATTCAGAAATAGGGTTCATTAGAGAGCTTAGGATGCCTCTATGTATATGAGATAGTTTGACTCCATGGATTCCCTTATAATGTAGTCTCAGATCGAGAATAATTATTTACATCCCAATGGTGGAAGGTATTGAAGGAGGCTTTTGGGATGCAGCTATGCATGAGCATAGCATTCCACCCGTAGAGAGACTGCCATACTGAGTAGAGAATTCATGTCATGGAGGACATGATATGTTCTTGAATCCTAGATTATTCCATAGTTTGAGGGATCACCAACCCCTGATGGTGTTTTTATACAACAATAGCTACTTATCCACCATTAGTATGGAACCGTTCGAGGACTTGTATGGGAAACCCTACAGGTATCCACTTTTCTGGACTGATCACGGAGAGTCAGCACTCATGGGCTCAGAGTTAGTACATGACACTATAGAGAAGGTGTAGGTTATCCAGGATTGGATTCAGACAACATATATCCATCATAATTTCTATGATGATAGGCAATGAAGACACTTTGTGTTCAAGTGTGGAGACCATGTGTTGATTGGAGTATCTCCTCGATGCGAGATATATATATTTGGACGGGGCATCATGTTTTCTCTGAGATTTATCATGCATTTTTATATTCTAGGAAGAGTTGTCTAGGTGGTGTAACACCTATCTATACCACCATAGATTCACCAGGTTCATGATTTCTTTCATGTGTTTCAGCTAAGGAGGTTCTTTCATTTTCCACTTCACATCATAAAATGGGGTACGATGGATATAGACGATGGGGAAATGATTGTGGAATTTCTGATGGAGATAGAGTATTGACAGGAGCGGGTCCTTCATGGATACTTGATTCCTCTAGTGAACATTTAGTTGAAGCACATGAATCTATAAGAGAGAACACAGGAGTTGGATTCTTATATTCATTATCAGTATACCATTTTTGTGTTTATCCCTTGTTTTCACTTTCAGGGACATAAATGGTTATGGTGGGGAGAATGTAATGTCCCAGAATTTCAATTTTTTTATAAATTATATAGATTATTCTGAAAATAGGTGCTGATGTGAAACATGAATCCGGGGCCCGAGGTGCTCAAAATAAAATGTTTGAAATTTTTCATGTTCTAGTGTGTGGTTTTAGTTACTTATAAGCCACTTCCCGGATAAAAAATATGAGGGAATTCTTGAATCTGGAACAGAAACAACACATTAAGTGGGGCCTTTCCTCGATCGGAATGGGTCAAGGAATTTTTTTTAACTTTTTAAATCATAAAAGAATAAAATAAAATATAACATATGATTTAGTTTTAGTTTATTTTAAAAAGTCCCAAGGTGATGCGGCAATGCTGTGATCAGTCTGATGTTTCACTTTTTAAATGAAACAGCATGGCGATGCAGCAACTCAGTGTAACAACAACACATAAACATGCTTCATTAATTAATATTCGAACATGGATACAAGATCAGGGGAACGATGCTGGAGGAATTTACATAATAATCTAGATGAATAATTTTGATTAATTCCACCTCCTCTTTGAAGGATCACGCCAATGATGACAGAGGTGTGGATCAAGATCTCTCTTTAGCAGATCATCAATGACAACGAACCCACAGTAGTGGGTGATCCAATCACAAGTAGGGGTTAATTTCTATGTGATTTCATTTTCCCAAATTCATTAATTATAAATGATCAATGTAGATCAACCAACTAATAGGCTGCTATGTGGATCAATCCTTCATGTGGGATTGATATTGTTGCAAGAGATTAAAGGTGGATATACCTTAGTGGTTATCAGTATCATTTATTTATCCTTATTCTAACAGGATGAATTATGATTGAATAAACAAGGACGATGTTCGTTTCTTGGGTTTTAATGGTTCTATATCCCTCTCCATCTTTCATTTTTTACAAATGGAACCATAGGTTGCGGTATATACTTGATTGGAGGTTCAGAACAAGTCTAAAACCCCATATCAGCAAGGAGACAATTCAGAGCACATGGATTTGTAGAATAATACCCATGGATTTCATGGGTAATTTTGGTTTTAAGAGAAATACACCACATAGATGGTTGCGACTTGTGGAAGGAGGACTGATGATGGAATGTCCACCTGACAACGGATGACTGCCAGCTCGACAACTGAGAGCAATGGTAGCGACGAACCACAGAAGGTGGTCACAAAATCAGTAGGGCGTAGCTGGATCGCATGCCACATGGTCGGTCTGCATGGATTAGGGCAACATGGCATTGGGACCGTTGTGACGAGGCTGTGATTTTGAGATACTATTAGTGGGGTTTTGTATTAGTCAACCTAAAACTTTGGGATTGAGGGGTAGGTTCTCCCAGAACAGGTGTGCTATGACCAGAATCCTCTGGCTATCAATTATGTGGAGATATGTGACTTAATGTATATAGGATGTCGGGAATATGTCACTCTAGGTCTAAGGGGATCATCAGGTCTTAGTGAATCATCATTTCTAGTTGACTCATCGGGTCTAAGTGACTAATCTGGTCTAACTGACTCATTGGGGTAGAGAGTCTCAATGGGACTATGTGCCTCATCAATAATAAGGGTTTAGTGATAACATCTCGTAATCATAATTTTAATTCTTTAGATATATAACTATGTGATCTAACTATACTTATCATGTGATTTCTTTTGTGATCTTTCCTTTTTGTTTTTTGGCAGTATTACTGAGTACTATTTTACGCACCCCTGCACGGTCTTTGTCTTCACATGTCATGTCTTGTGGAGACAACCAACATTTTGATAGAGTTCTAGGTAGTCCCATACAAGGTGGTGTTCGGTGACATTAAACATAACCAACATTAATATATGGCATTAGTAATATTCCGTCCACCACCCTTCACATAGGGTTTTTTATAGGCCACCTTCAATATTTTGGTTACACCCTCTTCTTTTTTGTGTGAATGTATTGTGGCCCAGGACACCCTATTTTAATTTACTTTTCAGATTCAATCTAGTTGTTTTATTCATATTGGTTTTCATGCATGGATTATATAGTGTTTTAATTTCACAATTGTGTGTGTACATACAAGTATATAGGAAATGACTCCCATTTTTGTGATATGCCAACTCGATGCTAGTAACCATACCCTATCCTGTTGGAGGTGAAATTGGGGATTCATGGCATGGACCCCTATGAGACACTTCATGACAAAAAAGTACCCAAAAAATGTAGAAACCCTAATCCATACAAAGTTAATATTGATTACTAGACCATAAAAACCAATGATGAAGAATAAATCAATATAATATAGAAATAATAAGATGATGATTGGATAGAGGAAGCCATTAATGGTGATTTACACCATAATAATGAAATAATATTGGTGATTTAACATGATAGAGAATTAGTAACCAAGTCAATAGAAATTGTGGATCCCCTGGTGGTTTGTAATCAAATTCGGAGTTTGAAGGTGTAATTTGGTGTTAAATATCTAGAGAGGATAAGTAGTAATTTTCCAATTTTTAAATGACCTGGAAGGCCCCATAGTTTGGCTACATGGTCTTTCATACACTCCACCAAACATGGGGCTCCTACATTTCCCTAATTATGGTGTCTATATTGTCTTTTGTAGGAGAATACACATTTGTGTACCATGCATTGTGGACTACCCATTGAATTTTTTTATGCCACATGATTAACAGGTTCCAAGAACATGTTTTCCCAAACAATGTGAAAAACATTCACAACCATCCCGCCCTCCAATAACACTGACATCATGGTATAATCGTTGGTAAAGTTGGGGAAAAAATGAAAAAAATAAATGATTTAATACAGTAGTATCATGATGTGGTAAGTCAATTTTCCCCACCATAACACTTCATAAACAATTATTTATCAATAATTCAATTAACTGATATGAAATCAGGTAATCAAATCACCTAAAAATGCAATATTTTTCACCTCAAAACATTAGACCATGAAATACCGGGCACCAAATTCACAAAACACTATAATCCAAAAAAATATAAAATAACCATCATCAATGGATGATTAATATATCTCAAATATAACTAATGAAGCAATAAGTTAAAACAATATTAAGATAGGTACTTGGAAAATAGACTCACATACTACAGTTCACTCATACAATTTGAAATCCATGACCCATAAAATAGAAATCACCAACAAAGATCATCTTGATTTGTTTAGGATCTACAGAAACATTTATCACATGAACCACTATCTAGGACAACCAAAAACCTTGATCGAATGTGGGTGGGGTAGGTACGAATGATTATCCCAACAAGGGAGTTTAGAAACCCAGTTTATCTTAGGATTTATTGATTATTGCCTCCCAACCATATTAGGACTCTAGTGAATCATTAATTTCCAATGATAGTAAAACACTTGATTCTTTTGATAATCCACATTAGAAAAACATTTGGTATGAAACAATGTATGCTACCACAACACAACAAACTGATCTTGATTTCTTTATTAAAAAGGAACCTCTATTAAGAACATGATCCTAAAAATATTTTTATAAAGCATTCCTACACTCCCAAAAAGAAACAACATCATAAAATACCTCTAAAATAGGAAAACATTACATCAATATAATCATTAAACAAAATTCATCCACCATTCTCTAGATAAGATTTGGATGAGGTGGTCCTTTAAAGTGGTGGATCTGGATCCATGTCACTTATGATAAATACCTCATAAAAAACTAACAAAAATGCATTAAAAATATTTTTTCCCCTTACACATTCTAGAACCATCACCACTACTCATCAGGATAGGAAAATGATCAACCGCATGTAGCTCTCTAGTTAAAGTAACTTTAACCCAAAAATCCCTCATCTCCATTGTCCATTACTGTTAGCGAAAAAAGACAATGCTTAAAAGATTTTTGGTAGGAGACACATTAAAAATAATCATTCCATTAAGGATTTATTTATCATATGTTCTACGATATATAGAACTATCTTATCAACACTCATAGAATATGTAACACCCCAGGATTTCATAGTGTGTTATTTCTTAAAAATAATTCAATAACTTGCACTACACGCAACACTGAGTTCAATCACACCATGACGTACAAAAAAAAGCTATTAAAATGGGTCATGAATAGTATTACCTACATTTTGAACTTTATATAATCCTTATAATTTTAGAATCCCTATTATGAGTTTCTTAGTCATAATGCAAGAACAGATTCATTTCCAGTATTGCACTTTTATTAACTTTTAATAGTGAAACCTTTTTAAATAAACTATTTTAAACTATCTGAATAAATTGGGACATCAAAAAATTTAAAATGAAACATCCCATGCTTCCACGGTACGCTTTCCTTTGAATAAAATAGTAGCGTGTGTTGTACGCAACCTTGAGTTTTAACACACGCCACAACCAATCAAACTAGCCTTTATGAATAGTAATACCTAAATTTTGAAATTTTATATATTTTATATTTTAAAATGGACTTCATTTTTGGATTCGGAATATCGAATTTAGCCTAAGGGGAAATTTTGGTACTTTTCGGATAACTTTCATATTTTGATGAATAGTGAAAATTACTAAATTTTAATTAAAAACAACTTTTTTAATCAAAATAATTAATAGTGATAAATTGTGAATTTGAGTGGTTTTAGACTATATTTAGAATATATTTTTACCATTTAATATAATGTTGGTCATTGGACATAATTTTACAATTAAACCGAACATAAACAAGTGTCAATCTTTTGATAGTTATTATCTCTTAAAAACACGCTTTTTGTTTTGACAGCGGGAATTAATTTTAAATTAATTTCTGCCAATTTTGTGTTTTGAATTTAGAAAAATGGATACCATATTTGGAATCAGTATGTCCAAATTGTGTAAATAGGTAACTTTTATTTTTAGACATTTTGAATAATTACTGTGGTAAATATTTTATTTACCATGGTTAAGGGTAAATCCGGTAAATAAGGGTTAAAAAATAATATTATAATAATACAAAATTACCCTAAAACGTGTCCTAACCTTATTGGTGGACACATACCCGACCATGGGCATCCTTGGGTCGATTTGGGGACCCCTTGGAGCCACTTGTATGTGGTAGGGACACATTATATTAATAAAGTTAAAATAAAAATAAAAACTGCATAAGCTTACATCTTTTAGAAGAACAATTTTTACATAGGGTTATACATGTTGGATATTTGATTATAAATATTCATTAGAAAGCTAAAAAGATTTCATACATAATGATATTTTATTTATAATTTTTAGACATAAAATAATTTAAATTATTATTGACACAATAATGATGCAATGTTTACCTCATTAATAAATCATTAAAATTAATAAGATTATAATGATTAAACTATTATCTAAAACCTGTCCAATTCTTATTGGTTAATGTAATTTAGAATATGAGTCATCTTATCTTCGACCTCAATTATTTTTGGACCATTATAAACCTAATTTAATTATATTATAAAGTAATACTTTCACTCTTTCCTAAAGAGCCCCTCCTCTCCCTTATAAAAGGAGACCACTTCTACTCATTCCTCACACCTCTAAAGCCACTTGGCTCATCCAAACTCTACCAGAATAAGCTCCCCACATCCCTCGTCTCCTCCTTGAAGCTTTCCATTAGGCAGAAATCATTTCAAGATGTCCTTTGATTCCAACCAAAGTGAGTTACCTAAATTAATGGTAACGATTTCTCTTAAATTATTTTCATTTATTTTGCTTCTCCAACCCCCAAACTCTTTTTACTTCCTTTATTTTGTAACAAAAAAAGTATCCTCAATATACTAGGATTTTTTCATAATAAGTATTTTAACTACACATACACACACCTCCATCTAATGGATGATGAACATAATGTTTCTGTGAATGGAAAACTAACGCCTCACGAAACGATGATGGTTCAAATACATCTTACCGCCTCTCATGGTGGCCATTATGATGGCACTGTAATTTAGTGTGATATTAATGATACATATTTTATATATAAGATTTTGTAATTCCATTTTATTTCATACCATTATTCGTTTCATGTTGTATATACATACGATAATTTCATTTGAGGAAGTGCGGACTACCGCCCCCTTAAAATGATATGACTCGTTCATACCACACATGAAACATATAAAGAATGGTGTTAATGAACATAAGTAACGTATATAAAATATTATATTATACTGGAATAATATACCTATGTATCATTTGGATTCAATTATTTTAAAATGAAAAATTAAATGGAAGTAGCGTTCATGCGTACGTACGGACTACCGTCTCCACGAACACGATGAGATCCATCCTCCATCGTATCCATTCAAGTCTTATTCTCATTTTAGGGTTAAAAATAATTTTAATATCATTCTGATTATGAATAAGATATAATCTATCCATTACAAGCATGTCTTACGTAACCAAACATTTAAGAAGAACGAATCGATTATCACCCGAAACGACGATAATACTAAGATATTATTAATAAAGCAATGTTAAAAGATCATATATGATATCATATTGATGTATATGATTATTGTATAATTTAATAAATGTTTTAATTATTATACAGGAGGTTAACATACCATCGACTAAGGGAAAGTTCAAGGTAAGGGATTTTCTTATCTCACATTCAATTCCGTGAGATTTCCATTGTTCACCACTAAATTATTGAAAGTGGTGTATTGTGTACTGCCATTTGATATATATTATCATGATTCTCTTTATATTCATGTTATTCTGTAAATCATTTGGTGGTTATTAACTTTTGGCCATACGACTCATTTGATTAACGTGGTAAGGGGTTTTCATCTCAGTCCTTATTCCCGTGAGATTCATGCCATATTGCCACCATCACCTTTTGTGTGGTGTATGTACTGCCCATAATTATATTATTTGTGTAATACACTTTAATTTATGTGTATTTACATATTCATTGTATGATAACTCTTTCATGGGTTGTATGTTTCATAAGTTACCAAATTGGTAAGGGTTATTTCACAATCTCTTCATTATCCGAGGTTGTTTATACGTAATAATCTACTGGGATCTCATTATCATCCACATCCATGTTTCTTAAAAATGTATTTCAAAACATTTTTACTATTTACTAGAATATGGGTAAAAGTCATTTATACCTTTGTTTTAATTTTTATAAGAGGTTTGTAAAGGAATCTTTCCATCGTTTTCCAAACAAGGTGCTTTTTAACCTTTTAGACAAAATTAAGGTAAGAATGTTTTTTTTACTTATACGGCGGGTGCGATTATTTTCTGCCATTATAAAATCATCAATGATTTCCATACGAGATTATAAGAATATTTTCAAAGAAAATGTTTTATTTTATATGGCTCTTAAATGATTTCAAAAATAGAAAGAGATATTTCTCTAAAAAGTGTTTTGATTTCATCTATGTCAACACCCTTTGATGAATTTTATGATTATTTGAAGTTGATTTATTATGATATAAAATATCCATATTGTAATGAAGTTTGGTGATATGTTTGACTGTGGATGTGCTATTTATATAACATTCATGGTTTATGAGTAAAGTATTGACATTACGTATGCTAGTTCCAATAAGAATGTTTATGTTATATTTGAACCTTCACTTCATAAGAATGTGTTGGACAAGTATGTTCCGGGTTGGGGACTGGTTAAAGTAAGCCCTCCAGGTTGGGGAATGGTAAAAGTAAGCCCTCCAGGTTAGGGACTGGTAAAACTAAGCCCTCCAGTTTGGTCTCCGGTTATTAGAGGAACTCCGGGTTGGTGTCCGGTTATTAGAGGCACTCCGGGTTGGTGTCCGGTTATTAGAGGCACTCCGGGATGGGTTCCGGTTACAGTTATCCCCAAGGTCTTGGGACAAGGCCTTGACAAAGAAATTAAAGTTCAGCATTATGCATTCCATCATTATGAAAGTGGTTAGTGATTTTGCATGTGATTATTCGATTAGTAGAATATCCATGTGAATGAGTAAATGGCATTATTTCGTTTTATTTATGCCATACAAAGTTGAAAGTTCAAGTTTGAAAGGCTTTTGTTTTAGTTATACATTGCCTTAAATGTTTATTCTTATTTATGAAAGTTTCACCTATATTGTTATCCTTACTGGGCATTTGAGCTCACCCCTTTTCTAAGTTTTATTTTTCCCAGGAAGTGATGAAGTAAATTATGAATGACCTGCAGGGATATTATGTGGGGATATGAGTGTGAATTATGAAGACATTATGTTGTTGTAGTAGTTTTTCATTTTCTGATCTAATGTAAAACCTATGATTATATCTAGTGTTTCCAAGGCTACTAAACCAATCGGTCTTTCGAGATTTGATCTTTCTTGTGATCATGCCAATGTTATGTAATAATGCACCAACTCTGGGTAACTAGGGTCGGGGCGTTACAGTTGGTATTAGAGGAAGTTTAGTACAAACCTTGGAAACTAGATTTAGATAAACTCTGATTAGAGAACGTAGACCTAAGATGAACTTTGAGGATTAGAATAGAAGAACTTCCAAGAATTTTGGTATTGTAGAGATTTTGTGAGTTTTCCGAGCAATACATCCCTGTCTGGATACGAGCAGGTAGAGGCGGCTCTGGCACAGATGTACCTAGGGGTAAAACCCGAAAACACCGCTTTGAGCTAGACTCGAACGGGAACTGGTGCACGACAATGGGCCTTGTTGCACTATTGGTTACGACACTCCCGGGGGATATGCTTAGGATAATTCTCATTTTCTTTATAAACCATTATGAAGGGTTTATGAGTATATACATCCTCAAATGAGACATTTTTATGATTATGGATTATATCCATAAATAGTTCAATTTATGTTAAGTGTTTTATAAGTATGGGATTATGTATTTTGATTCATAAACTGATCTAGTGTATTCCATTGTTTAGAAATGGCGCCCAGTAGAAGGAATGAGAACTCCAGAAATGCACATGATCCAAAGAGAAGGAAGGATCATATCTTTCATGGTCTTAAGCTCGAATTTATAAGAGAAATAGTCTCCCATGTATTATCATCATATGATGAAATAATATCATGTGTTGATAAGATAAGTAAAGAGTTTACTGAGTCCTATGGCTTTGAAGGGAAGCAAGAGAAGAAAAGGATGGAAGAGAGAAAGATGGATAAAGGGAAGAGAGAAAAGAAGAATTTTCCCATATGTGGTAACTGTGGAAAGAAACACCCTCGAACTTGCCTGAAAGGAATGGGAGTTTGTTATAAGTGTGGAATAAAAGGACACAAAGTACGTGACTGCAAGGGTAAGAAAATGGGTTCAAACGTACAATGCTTCATTTGCAAGGAGTTTGGACACAACGCGAACCTATGTCCCAGTCATCAGACTATGCCTCAAATGATGCTATTGGATAATAATCAAGTTATGATACTACCACATATGAAGAGGAATGATTAGAGTTCTTATGTTGATTTTGTCAATTGAGTGTTGTATCAACAATGTACTTGATATAATAATTATGGAGTATATAAGGATTGTACTGCAGTACTATTTCATTAAGGACTTGAGATTGTGTGGAACAAAGAAAAGTGACTCAATAGCAGGATAAATTTTTGGAAAATATATGGTTGAGAGAAAGATAAACCATAATATGGTTCTGATACCGAGTTAGTGATATTAGAATAATACATGATTGATTTGGATAAATTATATTGGATATTCTTGACTACCTTGAAACTGATTAATGATTTGTGTATTCCATCATTTTTTTGGGGTTTAAAACATTTTTGGATTGATGAAGTATATCCAGCATTCTATATGGAATAGCGGAGCATGAATGTAATCAATAAGGAATATGGTAATTCAAGATGTTTCAGTGTATTAAAAGAATACAAGATGAAGGTATTCATATGCTATTACGGGGTAAAAAGGATCTATATTATGTTTACCTTCCTTATAAATGTTGGACTGTGAGTTTGGACAGAAGTATTTTGGGTAGTTCTAGTTTGGATTATTTTGGATTACCATAAAAGGACAACCCGGAGGTCGGGCGGCAACCCGTCGCGTCCGGCAAGGCTGCAAGACATGAACCTGCAACCGAAGGGCGACAAGGGTGTATCACCTACCACTAGCCCATGAGATGTCCAGGATTAAATAATGTAGTTTTTTTTAATGATCTGGTAGATGAATTATAAATTCATTTATTTTGGAACCCTGTACGAATAGTATAAATAAAAAAAATTTACATTCTATTATCTTTTAGAGTGAAAGATGAGTTTGTGGTAGAAACCTATTAATGGATAAAACTCTAATTATAAAGTAAGTATATCTCCTTATGATCTTAGCCAATCTCATAAATAAATTCCTCAACATTAATAAAAGGAACTTAGAACAAAAATGTTTTCCTAGATGGTACCATAAATCATCACTAATTTATGGCTTCGGGATTGTTGGCCTTTTCATAGCCATGTTCTCTACCACTCTCCATTAGATAATTGATGGTTATATTTCTCTTCCATATCCATATTTTCCTACATGGAACCTATTATATGTTATTTTCGGTAATCTTCATACTTTCCACTCTTTATTTTAAATAGAGGCCTTATTAATTCATTTTTCGATGTGGGATTTCAACTAAGATATTTCGAAACGTCAAAAATGTGTTATCCTAATACCCTATGTTTTGTTGAACCGATGGTATTTCAAATCATCATAGATTGATGAATTTAAGGACCTCAATTTCATACTTGTCTGTGATTGATGACCTCAATCACTACCTATAAATATTTACGTTTTTCCTCCAATCATATGTCTCTAATTTCCACCAATGTTCTCCTAATCGAGATCATAATTTGGTGGTGACCCTTTCATTTCTCTTTTCCTTATATTAAGACTAAATTTTAGTAACCCAATTTCCGATGTGGGTTTTCCCACAAATATATTTTCTACTTTCAACCTTTTATTTTCGAAGAACAATTTCAAATTGCGAGGACGCAATTTATTGAAGGAGGGGAGAATGTAACACCCCAGGATTTCATAGTGTGTTATTTCTTAAAAATAATTCAATAACTTGCACTACACGCAACACCGAGTTCAATCACACCATGACGTACAAAAAAAAATCCATTAAAATGGGTCATGAATAGTATTAACTACATTTTGAACTTTATATAATCCTTATAATTTTATAATCCCTATTATGAGTTTCTTAGTCATAAGGCATGAATAGATTCATTTCTAGTATTGCACTTTTATTAACTTTTAATAGTGAATCCTTTTTAAATAAAATATTTTAAAATATCTGAATAAATTGGGACATCAAAAAATTTAAAATGAACCATCCCAAGCTTCCACGGTACGCTTTCGTTTGAATAAAATAGTAGCGTGTGTTGTACGCAACCTTGAGTTTTAACACACGCCACAACCAATCAAACTAGCCGTTATGAATAGTAATACCTAAATTTTGAAATTTTATATATTTTATATTTTAAAATGGACTTCATTTTTGGATTCGGAATATCGAATTTAGCCTAAGGTGAAATTTTGGTACTTTTCGGATAACTTTCATATTTTGATGAATAGTGAAAATTACTAAATTTTAATTAAAAACAACTTTTTTAATCAAAATAATTAATAGTGATAAATTGTGAATTTGAGTGGTTTTAGACTATATTTAGAATATATTTTTACCATTTAATATAATGTTGGTCATTGGACATAATTTTACAATTAAACCGAACATAAACAAGTGTCAATCTTTCGATAGTTATTATCTCTTAAAAACACGCTTTTTGTTTTGACAGCGGGAATTAATTTTAAATTAATTTCTGCCACTATTGTGTTTTGAATTTAGAAAAATGGATTCCATATTTGGAATCAGGATGTACAAATTGTGTAAATAGGTAACTTTTATTTTTAGACATTTTGAATAATTACTGTGGTAAATATTTTATTTACCATGGTTAAGGGTAAATCCGGTAAATAAGGGTTAAAAAATAATATTATAATAATACAAAATTACCCTAAAACGTGTCCTAACCTTATTGGTGGACACATACCCGACCATGGGCATCCTTGGGTCGATTTGGGGACCCCTTGGAGCCACTTGTATGTGGTAGGGACACATTATATTAATAAAGTTAAAATAAAAATAAAAATTGCATAAGCTTACATCTTTTAGAAGAACAATTTTTACATAGGGTTATACATGTTGGATTTTAGATTATAAATATTCATTAGAAAGCTAAAAAGATTTCATACATAATTATATTTTATTTATAATTTTTAGACATAAAATAATTTAAATTATTATTGACACAATAATGATGCAATGTTTACCTCATTAATAAATCATTTAAATAAATAAGATTATAATGATTAAACTATTATCTAAAACCTGTCCAATTCTTATTGGTTGATGTTATTTAGAATATGAGTCATCTTATCTTCTACCTCAATTATTTTTGGACCATTATAAACCTAATTTAATTATATTATAAAGTAATACTTTCACTCTTTCCTAAAGATCCCCTCCTCTCCCTTATAAAAGGAGACCACTTCTACTCATTCCTCACACCTCTCAAGCCACTTGGCTGGTCCAAAATCTGCCCAAATAAGCTCCCCACATCCCTCTCCTCCTCCTTGAAGCTTTCCATTAGGCAGAAATTATTTCAAGAAGACCTTTGATTCCAACCAAAGTGAGTTACCTAAATTAATGGTAACGATTTCTCTTAAATTATTTTCATATATTTTTCTTCTCCAACCCCCAAACTCTTTTTACTTCCTTTATTTTGTAACAAAAAAGTATCCTCAATATACTAGGATGTTTTTATAATAAGTATTCGAACTACACATACACACACCTCCATCTAATGGATGATGAACATAATGTTTCTGTGAATGGAAAACTAACGCCTCACGAAACGATGATTGTTCAAATACATCTTACCGCCTCTCATGGTGGCCATTATGATGGCACTGTAATTAAGTGTGATATTAATGATACATATTTTATATATAAGCTTCTTTAATTCCATTTTATTTCATACCATTATTCGTTTCATGTTGTATATACGTACGATAATTTCATTTGAGGAAGTGCGGACTACCGCCCCCTTAAAATGATATGACTCGTTCATACCACACGTGGAACGTATAAAGAATGGTGTTAATGAACATAAGTAACATATATAAAATATTATATTATACTGGAATAATATACCTATGTATCATTTGGATTCAATTCTTTTAAAATGAAAAATTAAATGGAAGTAGCGTTCGTGCGTACGTACGGACTACCGTCTCCACGAACACGATGAGATCCATCCTCCATCGTATCCATTCAAGTCTTATTCTCATTTTAGGGTTAAAAATAAATTTTAATATCATTATTATTATGAATAAGATATAATCTATCCATTACAAACATGTCTTATGTAACCAAACATTTAAGAAGAAAGAATCGATTATCACCCGAAACGACGATAATACTAAGATATTATTAATAAAGCAATGTTAAAAGATCATATATGATATCATATTGATGTATATGATTATTGTATAATTTAATAAATGTTTTAATTATTATACAGGAGGTTAACATACCATCGACTAATGGAAAGTTCATGTTAAGGGATTTTCTTATCTCACATTCAATTCCATGAGATTTCCATTGTTCACCACTAAATTATTGAAAGTGGTGTATTGTGTACTGCCATTTGATATATATTATCATGATTCTCTTTATATTCATGTTATTCTGTAAATCATTTGGTGGTTATTAACTTTTGGCCATACGGCTCAGTTGATTAACATGGTAAGGGGTTTTCATCTCACTCCTTATTCCCGTGAGATTCATGCCATATTGCCACCATCACCTTTTGTGTGGTGTATATACTGCAAATAATTATATTCTTTGTGTAATACACTTTAATTTATGTGTATTTACATATTCATTGTATGATACCTCTTTCATGGGTTGTATGTTTCCTAAGTTACCAAATTGGTAAGGGTTATTTCACAATCTCTTCATTATCCGAGGTTGTTTATACGTAATAATCTACTGGGATATCATTATCATCCACATCCATGTTTCTTAAAAATGTATTTCAAAACATTATTACTATTTACTAGAATATGGGTTAAAGTCATTTATACCCTTTTTTTTAATTTTTATAAGAGGTTTGTAAAGGAATCTTTCCATCATTTTCCAAACAAGGTTCTTTTTAACCTTTTAGACAAAATTAAGGTAAGAATTTTTTTTACTTATACGGCGGGTGCGGTTATTTTCCACCATTATAAAATCTTCAAAGATTTCCTTACAAGCTTATAAGAATATTTTCAAAGAAAATGTTTTATTTTATATGGCTCTTAAATGATTTCAAAAATGGAAAGAGATATTTATCTAAAAAGTGTTTTGATTTCATCTATGTCAACACCCTTTGATGAATTTTACGATTATTTGAAGTTGATTTATTATGATATAAAAAATCCATATTGTAATGAAGTTTTGTGATATGTTTGACTGTGGATGTTCTATTTATATAACATTCATGGTTTATGAGTAAAGTATTGACATTACGTATGCTAGTTCCAATAAGAATGTTTATGTTATATTTGAACCTTCACTTCATAAGAATGTGTTGGACAAGTATGTTCCAGGTTGGGGACTGGTTAAAGTAAGCCCTCCAGGTTGGGGACTGGTAAAAGTAAGCCCTCCAGGTTAGGGACTGGTAAAAGTAAGCCCTCCGGTTTGGTCTCCGGTTATTAGAGGAACTCCGGGTTGGTGTCCAGTTATTAGAGGCACTCCGGGTTGGTGTCCGGTTATTAGAGGCACTCCGGGTTGGGTTCCGGTTACAGTTAGCCCCAAGGTCTTGGGACGAGGCCTTGACAAAGAAATTAAAGTTCAGCATTATGCATTCCATCATTATGAAAGTGGTTAGTGATTTTTCATGTGAATATTCGATTAGAAGAATATCCATGTGAATGAGTAAATGACATTATTTCATTTTATTTATGCCATACAAAGTTGAAAGTTCAAGTTTGAAAGGCTTTTGTTTTAGTTATACATTGACTTAAATGTTTATTCTTATTTATGAAAGTTTCCACTATATTGTTATCCTTACTGGGCATTTGAGCTCACCCCTTTTATATGTTTTATTTTTCCCAGGAAGCGAAGAAGTAAATTATGAATGACCTGCAGGGATATTATGTGGGGATATGAGTGTGAATTATGAAGACATTATGTTGTTGTAGTAGTTTTTCATTTTCTGATGTAATGTAAAACTTATTAATATATCTAGTGTTTCCAAGGCTACTAAACCAATCGGTCTTTCGAGATTTTATCTTTCTTGTGATCATGCCAATGTTATGTAATAATTCACCAACTCTGGGTAACTAGGGTCGGGGCGTTACAGAATACCCAGAAAAACCAATGAATTCCTTTTTCTAGGTTGTATAATGCCTTTTCATTCAGTGCTTTCACAACATCCTAGAAATGTAACTGAATACAAAGGGAATTGAAAAATTACCATGATTGACATTGTTTTTGGAAATAAACAAAGAGTTATTCCACATAAATCCAATGAATTTTGAAAAAATTTCCCAATCATATGCTGAAGCGTTTTAGGAAGCTAATAAAATATAAGATCTTCTAAATAATTTGATAAAACAACTCATCATTCTCTAGTTCTCTGATTATATTTAAATTGTGAGGATTGGAATCCCAAAACCTTTGTTCTAATAGGAGATATTGACTTCCAAAATGATCCGTATCATAATATAAAAACCATATTAATGAAATGAGGATTTATCAACAAATCTCATGTGGTGGAAGACCCACCCACTAATCATATTGAATATTCCAACAAGCTTGTTGGAGAATACACTAGAAACACTAAACAAAATCCCCAATAAAAATGAATCATATGAAAAAACTAAACATCTTATTTACAAAAGAAACCAATGCTCAATAAAGTAATCAAGTAATATTTTATTATAAAAACCCCCAAAATACCAAAATTCGTACATCAAACAATACCCACTTATGAAACAAATTACACAATCCTTTTTTTAATAGGTTTTATAGAAAAAAATATCTAATGATTATGGGTAATTAAAAATTATATTCCATTTAGCCTCACACATATGTACTGTCATTCCAACATACACACCAATCCCCACATAATAATAACCATCCATTATAGACATACTAACTTCTATATATATTATATATTTTCTAGGAAAAAGAAGTGTAAAATAAATGAAACATGATCCTTATTAGAACTACAATTCAAAAAAACCTATTTTAAAGTATACCATATCATACAAAAATACATTCCTCTTAGAATTCCAACATTGATAATCAAAAAATCAATTTGAAAACAATAGGTTAACAGCCTAAATTAATCCCCACCATTATTGAGAAAAATATATTTATCCCAATAATCAATGGATCAAAAATCCTAAAATCATTGAGAATGGTCTAATACACATGGCAAGGCCACACATTTTTTCATATGTTCTTCTAATATTGTAAGGGAATCAGAAGACACTCTAGGAAACTACATGTTTTAACAAAATCATTCTAGAAATTTCACAGTAACCATACACTCGAATGTATCCCCCCATAAAATCCACTACATCCATTAGTGAATATAAAAAACCCATAAAAGTTTAAAAACTAATAAAAAATGCAAATAATAAAAAATTTAAAAACAACCAATATCCAAGATCTGATTTTCTTCATAACTATATTTGGAAACATATAAATTGAAGGTTGGTTATGAATTTGTAGTGAACAAACTCCTAATTATGATTTAATAAATTAATTTAAATAATCCTTATACATTAATACTATTCATATCCATAAAAATAATGTCTAAATATTCAGAACCATTTTTGATGAACAGTCCCAAGTTGACCTTGAATTTGGAACTTGATTTAATAAGTGATAAGGACAAATTGGAATTACTAATCCCCTCATGCTATAATCTAGGGTGCGACCTCAAATAACTCAATTGGGAATGATTTAACATATGATCATTATAAAAATAATAAGAAAACAGAGTAATGTATAATAAAAATTTTAATATAATCTGTTAAAAGTACATCCACTGTACTTCACACGTCCAAACCAACCATTAAAGGATGCTCACTCCAATTTTGATCTAGAATTTGGAGAACCTAAAATTGAAAATGATAGATTAGGTATGAGTACTGATATTCTCGGTAGAGATCCCTGAGGATAAGAAATGTCCCACTCCTTTCCATGAATGATAAATCAAAATTTTTCTAGTTTCATGATAGAGCATATAAGAATAGGGTTTTCCATTTCCTTAAAAACTATATTTTTAATAAATATCATAACCCATTTAAATTAAAAATCATTATAAATGGAATAATAGGCAATTAATTGATATATTTATAAAAGTAACTTGTGGTGAATGTGTCTCTTGGTATGAAATGAATAGTAGTGATTTCACATTATAAATATATTATAAAATATTGTAATATAATATATATATGTGTGTGTATAACATGTTTCACAGGATCCAATGTGTTGGTCATAATGGCCTATGAGTAAGCAATAAATTCCCACATCTTCAATTTCTAATAGAAATAGGTATCATCAAATAGTTCCCAAACACTTGGAAGAAAAATCTCTAGTTTAGAAGATGCGAACAATTAATGATATGTAATTTTATTTAATTAGGGCCACTAGTTAGTGAGTAATCTCAACTATTATAGTATATGTAACTGGGGATCCCATATAACTGCCGAATTGTTCCCATGATGAATATATTGAGGTGAGATTATTCAAGATATCATATATATATATATACATATGGACCATATTCAAGATAGAAATGGAATTCCAAATTCTCACCTATAATGTCCCAACATAAGTGAGAACCTTTTCCATTCCAAATAAATCAAGAACAATACTATTTACTATACCAATATCATTAGTCAGACATTTATGAGAAACATCTCATTTCAATTTAAAATAGAATTTATTAAGTGGGGATTTCAATTTGTAAGAAACATTTCAATAGGAAAATTGGGAAATATTAATTTAAATGTATTAACATAATTTTATGAATTATAATTCTCTTTAATCCTTTTAATATTTAAAACTGTTTTTCGCTAATATTAAATATAATCCTATATTTCTATGTATGTACCCTTTATATTATTTCACATATTCTTCTCACCATTTGTAAATATTTTTAAAGAGAGTTCACATACATACATTTATATATATATATATATATCTGTTTGTGTGTGTGTGTATAAATACTTATATTTATTTTAGACTTGCACACAAATATAAACATATTTGGAAACCCCTCATGGGATCCCAAATAAACTAAATATAGCTATGATGTCTTAGAAAACTAGAATAAAGGCTAAAAACCAGGAGCATGAACTTATTTTATAATTTCATGCATTTGGAAAATATTTTGAATATTTAGATTTCTAATTGATAATTTTTTTTAAATCATTTCTAATCCATGGAATTCTATAGTGAAATCATAATGGAAAATATAAAAAATTAAGCTAGAAGCCATTTCTCCGAACAACATCCTTTTATGTAAAATATAAATTTTATATAATGTGGAAAAACACATTAAAACCCTAATAAACCATAGATTTAAAATTAAAGGCATATAAATTGGTACCCTACAACATTATACATCCATGTTAATGATGAGAACACAAAGATTCAACAAAGAGGTTTATGGAAGTTGGATAGGTCACAAAGAACCCTAACAACGTAGAACACCCCAATTTAGGCATAATGAATCACGAATCCTAGACCATAAAATAAAATGTAGTGTAATAAAATAAGATAAAATAGATCGGTTAAGAAGAGTATGTTCTAAAAAATGGTTACATTTAATATTCACACAAAATTCTTGATAGATTCTTAATGATTAACCATGCCGGGGGAGTATGAACTTGGGGAAGAGCAAGGGAGGATCCCATATTGATGTCAAAACAAAATCATAGGTAGAATTTAATAATTTATATTCATTATTGAGAAGGGGTAAAATAGTAATTTCATATATTTTTAAATGACATTTTATGCTGAAGTGTGTTATCGTCCATGCTACAAAAATCCTAGGGCTTATGTCCCCAAACGATAGAGGTTGCACAGTTCTCTGGGGGATGTCGCTAGCGGGTACACCTATCCATTCAAGGTACATATTTCTTCTCCCTATTTTTCATATTTTCTAGGGTATATTTTCATTCCCACGTTATAAACCATACATAATACCTAGTTTACCTCTTACGTATAAGTGGTTTATATGGGGGTAGAGCATGGATTCTTGTTACTCTATGCCAACGGTATTACACCATCTTGCCTAAAAAAACTCCCACTTCCTGAACAAATCCCTGTAGAAATATGTAAAATATGAAATAAAATTAATAAATCAAATAATAAATTATTATACTCTATGGTTGTAACATTAATATAAATTTCCTAGTGGTTTGGAGTTAGTAAATACCCAATGTACAAGGTATAATGTGTATGGAAAAAGTGATTTCTTATAAAATAGGTATAACTTTTAACTTGGGGTCTTTGTGTTCAATTTACCCTCCTACTTTAAATCATCTAAATAAACATTTATGTTATAAAATATCTATATTCCATGTGAATAATTTTTATTCTTTTTATAACAAAATAATTTCTCATATCCTTTTCATCACATCAGTAATGGAATCATAACTCGTATGCACATTTTGGGTATTGCCTAATAAATTTTATATGTATCATTTTTCATCAATGATTTATATGGATGATAAAAATGATGTATAAATTAAAATATAATATTTATTTCCTTATTATGATAAATTAAGGATAATATATTACATATCATTATACCTTTACATATATGTAAATTTGATACTCATTCATCTGTGTTTACAACCAACTCCGTGAATAAATTTTATTCATTAATCATGACTAACATCCAACGATGGTTAAGTAATTTTTTTATCATTCCTACGAAAATGAAAAATTATCCCATTGACCACAGTCAACCTACAGATGTAACTTTTTGGCATAAAATATGAATATATTGAAAATATAATATTTTAAAATATTAAGTTTCAATAACTAAATAAAAATTCGAAAAATGTACATAATATAAAAAATTATGATAAAATTAAAATTAAAATGTTTCTATATCAATTTTGATAACAAATATAAACTTTTGGGAAATTTTTATATATGGTTTTTTTATTTTTTTTATCAAAAAGGAATAGGGTTAATAATATATTTATAAATAGGTCTCAACATCCGTGTACCCTGTTCATGTGTCTTCCCTTTGTCAGAGATGTGAGAAATAGGTTCACACATCTTCTGTCTCCCCGAAGATGTGTGATCCTCGTTCACGCATCCTATTCAGATGTAATAAAAGATATGTGACCCCCATTCAAGCATCTCTCCATGCCAATTATGTTTTAATGGTGTTCATGGATCATTTGAAGACGAGATGAATGATTCCTGAACCCCATTCACACATCTCACGAAGGTAAAAATATAAAATGGGTCTCCCCTTTAAAAAAATTCATTCTTATCCTCTGGATTCTACTATGAAGCCCAACATAATTTCTTTCTCAACTAATATTTTCTTATTTTAATAAGGACAAATTTTTATTCAAAATTTTAATTGTTTAATTTTGTTTATTAATTTCGCTTGAATGATTTATTTATTTTATTTTAGATTTTTAGAAATTATTTTTTGTGTGTATATTTTTGTTATTTCATATGTATTTACAGGTAAATTAAAGTCTTTTATATTTATTAATTTTAGAATTTTGTTTATATTGTAGGAATTTGTATTTATTTTTAAGGAACATTAATAACGTTGTGTCTAAAATGTTGTATGAATTCATATTGAATGTCTATGAGAATTAAATATGTTATAAAATATTTTTTTTTATTTAATTTAGTTTAAATGGTTTTATTTTACAAAATAGTTACAGAATTTATGAATAATATATTAGTTATATGTATCATATTTATTTTTCTAAAAAATATATGGAAAATTATTTTTTTAATGGTATAAAAACAGTTTTGTATAGATAATAATGTTAAATTATATTAGTTATAATTAAATTTCTTAAATGTTATTAATAAATATATATACACACATAATAATTGAAAAGTTAATTTTGTTGGAAAAGAGATGTAGATATTTAATATATATTTCATCTAGAAATAATTATAATAAGTTTACCAAAAAAACATGGTAAGTGGTGTGATGACCGATATTGAGATGATCGGCCAATGCTTAATTTAAATTGCATGTTTTATTTTATGAATGTGGTTACCTAATTTTTAATAATTCCATATATTTTTCTATATTTATGACTTTAAAGACATCTATGACTACATATGTGAGGTCCTTTATGTCCACTAAAAAAAATCTATGTATTTCATACCCCTAGAGACCATCACATGCAAGTGAGTAAATTTTTAATTAAATGGAAATGTACAATATGTGTACTGAAAGAGGTGTCCCCGAATAGGCATCCTTAAAGAGATGTTCGAGAACAAGCATTCGAGAGGAGGAATTTTTTTGAAAGGAGACTAGTGGTTGTAGAAATATTTGATAATAGAGACTTTAGGATTCTACCCAAAGGTTTCTGTTTGTTTATCAAATAGTGATAAACTAATCATAAGTCTCAAGATCAATTCATGATTTTTTTAATTGTATTTATAACTTATAATGTTACATTAAATTTTCATTGGTGAAAATACCACCATTACTAAACCACAATAGTAATTAATCAATTAATAAAAAAAGACTCAATATGAATTCAATTGATAAAAAGAAATTTAATAACTGTATATTTTTTATATTGTATATAATATTATAGTAATTATTTATAAAGGTAATAATGTCTGAGAAAATATATTATAATGGTGAGGCCATTTATACTGAACATTGATTTAGCTATATTATTCCTCCCGTCAGAGTATTAAATTTTAATTGTTGTATGCCATTGGATGTAATTCGCAAGAAGATTCAAAATCGGTTAAAACTGAGGGTCGATCAATCCAGTGGTTCAATGAAATATTGACATCTATAACATCCTTAAAGTTTCTGGCACAATGCGTACCCTATGGTCGATGATGATGAATGGATGTATGCATCTTCTGTATTTAGGCAACAGCATGCTAATGGTTTGATGGAGTTATATGTGGTGATTTCTGATAAAGATATGGTGGAACCGACTACTACAGAACTGGATTTTGTGAGGTCTGTTGAAGTTGGTCCTTCACATCAGAATTTTTAAATGACTCCTTTTCATATGACTCTAGAAATATATGATAATTGTGAATAATATTATCAAAATTTGGAAATAAATGTAGTTTGCATCACTTTGTGTGCTGATATAGTGAATGATAGTTTATCTAAGGAAGATGAATCTTGGGAGACATCAGGAGATGATGTGGTTGATATTGATGTGGGGAATGAACCTTCTAAGGTTTCTTTGAGATATGTGAGTTAGGGTGATGTCATGAACGAATCTTCTATTTATCCTTTGAGATGCATGTATCCACAACATCCACCAGTTAGAGGCAACCAACCTTCAGTATTGAGTTCTTTAGTTGAAGGAATGTCTCGTGAGAAATATTTGTTTGGGGTGTCATTACACCATCTTATGAATTCCCTATAATTATATGGAATAGTTCTTCATCAAATGATAATTCCATCAATTTAGGGTGGGATTTTGAATGTAAACTATCCATGAAATTTATGATAATGAACTACCACATTGGGAAAAATTTCATATTTGTGGTTGATGAGACAAAAAAGGAAAAATATATCATTCCTTGTGAAAAATATGGGCCAAAATTTAAATTTTGATTAAGGGAAATATTTGATAATTTTTTTTCTATGTTAGAGGATAACCAAATTTGAAGGGCCACACACTTGTGTTCATCCAAGATTGTCCCATGATCACTCCTCACTTGTTTCAGAGTCTATATCAAATGTTAATTTTGAGATTATACGAACATTTTAGGAAGTTCCCATTGCCCTTTTTCAAGAAAGAATTCAACAGTTGTAAAAATAAAATATATCACACACCAAATAATGGATAGAAAAACAAAAATAAATTGTAATAGTTTATGGTGATTGGGATTAATCTTAAGCAATGTTGCCACAACATATTGAATTTTTGTCTCTCTAAAATCTGATTGTTTATCAGTTGGAAATTGTTGGGTATGTATCCCCCAATCCCCAACTTGATTGAACAAAGGTGAAGTTAAATAGGAATTTTTTTGGCATTCAGACCATGCATTTCTACATTTAACTATTGTAAACAATTTATTATATTCTGTGTAAAATTCATATATGGAAAGTATACATGTGTTCTACTCATTGCTGCCACACATGATGGTAATATTGCTCCTCTGCCACTTGATTTTACTTTTGTTGAAAAGGACTATTTTGAATGTTGGAGATATTATTTTACATTTATACATGTTCATGTCACACAAAACCAGGGCGTGGGTTGGATATCTGATCGCCATCGAGTTATTGTAGACGTCTTCTCTTGTGTTGGCATTTCAATGATTGAGATGTGTGATTATCTTCTATACTTCATTAGACATATTTCATGTAATGTTCATAAAAATTATAGATATGAGGCCATAAATAATTCAATCCTCATGTTGGGTATGTTTCTATAAACATAATTTCTTAAACCAAATTTAATATCCATTTTAATAAATAATTCTTCTATGATTTCATCAAACGAGCCCCAACCATAATGGTTTAATCGACAACTTGAAGAGATTCGAACTGCTAATGAAGATCCGTATGGATATATGATGTAAATTTTGAAGGGAAATGGTCATTAACATTTGATGGTGGGAGAAGATATGGAAACATGACAACTAATATAGTGGAGTGCATAAATGGGGTCCTCAAGGGTGGGTGAAAAGAACTGATCATAGGGTTAGTTCAAGATACATTTTATAGATGTGTTCACTACTTTGTTAATGAGTCCCAAGAATCAAATAAGAGGATATAAAATGGATTTTTTTTACTCAGTATTTCCAAATTGGTGTTTATTAGATACTGAATGAGGCTTCAAGATGGACTATTCTATCCTTCGATATGGAAAAGATGAGATTTTAGGTAAGACAATGCTACGATCAGGCTACATGCATTACTGGTCATGTGTTTTTGGTGATGTCATATAATATATATTATGATTACAGAAACTTTTAGAAATGTATATATCCATGTGAACATGTTATCGCAGCTTCTGCTTCGTTAAATATATCATTGGATCTATATGATGAACTAGTGTATCACCTGAGCACTTTGGTTAACTGTTATATTGCCGCTTGGATGCCTATTTGTGACTTTCATTCTATCTCATTTCCTTCTAATGAGATGACCATCATCCTTGATATTTCGAGGTTTCATTTTTTTCATTTATGATTTTTTCCATGTCTGTATTTCTTCAAATTATTGGATTTATTTTACCATATTGTTTCCTCAAGGAAGACCAATGTCATCTCAAATCAGAAATGAGATGGATTGACCAAGGCAACAAGGTGTGATATTATGGTCCAATATTTTTCATGTAGAAAGACATACTCATATGACATGTCCCATGTGGCAGGACAGAGCTCCACATCTCATCAGACATGATCGAGTGTGTTTATTATATCATGAATATGAATATTTTGTTAATGTATGTGGATGTTTCAATATGTAATCCCTATATATATAAAATCCTCCATTTTTGACATATTTCAATTTGGGTTAGTCTAATTTTTGGATTCTATAATAAAGAATGTTGTGATGCAAAAACTATTAAAAAAATAATCATAGAATGCCAGTGAATTTATCATGCTTCCACATGAAACAAAGACACTAATTCATACACAACATATCTAGAATAAACTGATAATATTAACATAATCCTTTTTATTTTTATTCCTCTAGATTTTTTTAATGTTTAAATTTTTTAATGAATTCCCTATAAAACATGGACGATGATATTTCTTGTGCAGATGGATGATTTTCCAATCCTCACATCCACTACTGAAAACAGAGGATTTCCCAACGGTTTAGAACCATTGGGAAAGGCTACAGAACCGTTGGTATATGTTATACCAACGGTTCCGCAAACCGTAGGGAAGTAAGACGTTGGGAAAAGTTTTTCCCAACAGTTTACAGTGAACCATTGGGATAGGGTGGTGAAAAATTACCCTATCCCAACGGTTCTGGAAATCCATTGGGAAATCTTTTTCCCAACGGTTTACAACCGTTGGTATACAAGGACAAAATTATCATGTTTTTTCCAATGGTTTGGAAAACCATTCGAAAAAAACCCAACATATCCTATTTCCCAACAGTTTAGAACCGTTGGGAAAAGTGTTTTACCAACGGTTCTATGAACCGTTGGTAAAACAAGACCTACACATTCTATGCCATCGGTTTTGAACCGTTGGCAAAGCCTCTGCTGGGGAAATTGCACAGTAGCTCTGCAATTTACCCAGCAGCTCTCCAATTTGACCACCTGCTCTCCAATATGCCCACCAAGTCTGATTTTGTGGGTTCCCTCTCATTATCAATCCAATTATCGTACATGAAATACCCAACTAACACTTACATATAGAGAAAACATTCATACACATTTAACATATTATGGTGGAACTATACAAATCCATAATTAAATTAGAATTCATAACGTAATTATAAACATACATAATTCATTTAGAATTCAATTTATAATTTAGATGATAATTATATGTGGAATCCGGAAGTCAATTCATAATTTGATCGGTTTTTTGTATACCATATATTTTTACTTGAAATAATGTCCATTTTAAACATAATACATACACCTAGAGAGCTATCGACCACACCACGCCTTGGATTGAGGCGGGGTTGACTCGTACACGTCACATATGACTCATGGATCGTTGTAATAATGTATCTACACAATCCGAATGCATTTTGTCGGTTTCCCGTATGCCAGTTGATGTTTTTCAATTCAAATGACGTACTTTTGAAACAAAAGGCAAACACTTTGAGTGGTGCCGGCCACACCATGCCTCGAATTGAGGCGTTGATGACTCGTACAAGTCACATATGACCCATGGATCGTTCTCATAAGGTTTCAATGGAAACCAAATGCGTTTGGTCGGTTTTCTATATGTACTTAAATTGTTGTCCATTTTAAGCAAAAGACAGACACTTTGAGTGGTGGTGGCCACACCGCGCCTCAGATTGAGACAAGGTTGACTCTTACACGTCACATATGACCCATGAATCGTTTTGCTAATGTATCGGCACAATCCGAATGCGTTTGGTCGGTTTTCCATATGCCAGTTGATGTATTTCACTTCAAATTATGTCCTTTTGAAACAGAAGACAGACACATTGAGTGGTGGCGGCCGCACCGCACCTCATATTGAGGTGGGGTTGACTCGTACACATCACATATGACCCATGGATCGTTGTGCTAATGTATCGACACAATATGAATGCGTTTGGTTGGTTTTCTGTATTCCAGTTGATGTTTTTCAATTAAAATGACGTACTTTTGAAACAAAAGGCAGACACTTTGAGTGGTGCCGGCCACACTGCCCCTCGGATTGAAGCGGCGCTGACTCGTACATGTCACATAAGACCAATGGATTGTTCTCCTAAAATTTAAATGGAAACCGAATGCGTTCGGTCGGTTTTCCGTATGTACTTAAATTGTTGTCCATTTTAAGCAAAAGATAGACAATTTGAGTGGTGGCGGCCACACCGTGCCTCGGATTGAGGTGCGGTTGACTCGTACACGTCACATATGACCCATGGATCGTTTTTGTAAAGTATAGACACAATCCGAATGCATTTTATCAGTTTTCTGTATGCCAGTTGATGTATTTCACTTCAAATTATGTCCTTTTGAAACAGAAGACAGACACTCTGAGTGGTGGCAGCCACACCGTGCCTAGGATTGAGGCGGGGTTGACTCGTACATGTCACATATGACCCATGGATCGTTGTGCTAATGTATCTACACAATCCGAATGTGTTTGTTCGGTTTTCTGTATGCCAGTTGATGTTTTTCAATTAAAATGACATAAATTTGAAACAAAAGACAAACACATTGAGTGGTTTCAGCCACACCGCGCCTCATATTGAGGCAGCGTTGACTCGTACACGTCACATATGACCCATGGATCGTTATCCTAAAGTTTCAATGGAAACCGAATGCGTTTGGTCGGTTTTACGAATGTACATAAATTGTTGTCCATTTTAAGCCAAAGACAGGCACTTTGAGTGGTGGCGGCCACACTGCACCTCGGATTGAGGCAGGGTTGACTCGTACACGTCACATATGACCCATGGATCCTTGTGCTAATGTATCGACACAATACGAATGCATTTGGTCAGTTTTCCGTATGCCAGTTGATGTATTTCACTTCAAATTATGTCCTTTTGAAACAGAAGACAGAAACTTTGAGTGGTGGGGGCTACACCACGGCTCGGATTGAGGCGGGGTTGACTCGTACACGTTACATATGACCCATGTATCGTTGTGCTAATGTATCGACACAATCTGAATGCGTTTGTTCGGTCTTCCATATGCCAGTTGATGTTTTTAAATTAAAATGACATACTTTTGAAACAAAAGGTAGAACCATTGAGTGGTGCCGGCCGCACCGCACCTCAGATTGAGGTGGCGTTGACTCATACACGTCACATATTACCCATGGATTGTTCTCCTAAAGTATCAATGGAAACCGAATGCCTTTTGTCGGTTTTCCGTATGTACTTAAATTGATGTCCATTTTAAGAAAAAGAAAGAAACTTTGAGTGGTGGTGGCCACACCGCGCCTTGGACTGAGGCAGGGTTGACTCTTACACGTCACATATGACCGTTGGATCATTGTGCTAAATTATCGACGCAATTAGAATGCTTTTGGTCAGTTTTCCGTATGTCAGTTGATGTATTTCACTTCAAATTATGTCCTTTTGAAATAGAAGACAGAAACTTTGAGTGGTGGCGGCCACACCGCGCCTCGGATTGTGGCAGGGTTGAGTCATACCCGTCAAATATGTCCCATGGATCGTTGTTCTAATGTATAAACACAATACGAATGCGTTTGGTCAGTTTTCCGTATGCCAGTTGATGTTTTTCAATTAAAATGACATACTTTTGAAAAAAAAGGCAGACACTTTGACTGGTTCTGGCCACACCGCACCTTGGATTGAGGTGGCGTTGACTCGTACACGTCACATATGACCCATGTATCGTTCTCCTAAAGTTTCAATGGAAACCAAATGCGTTTGGCCGGTTTTCCGTATGCACTTAAATTGTTGTCCATTTTAAGAAAAAGACAGACACTTTGAGTGGTGGCGGCCACACCGCACCTCGGATTTAGGTGGGTTTGACTCGTACACGTCACATATGACCCATGGATCATTGTGCTAATGTATCGACACAATCCGAATGTGTTTGGTCGGTTTTCCGTATGTCAATTGCTGTATTTCACTTCAAATTATGTCCTTTAGAAACAGAAGACAGACACTTTGAGTGGTGGCGGCCACACCGCGCCTCAGATTGAGGCAGGGCTGACTCGTACACGTCAAATATGACCCATGTATCGTTTTGCAAATGTATCGACAAAATCATAATGTGTTTGGTCTGTTTTCCGTATGCCAGTTTATGATTTTCAATTAAAATGACGTACTTTTGAAACAAAAGGCAGACACTTTGAGTGGTTTCAGCCACACCGCGCCTCATATTGAGGCAGTGTTTACTCGTACATGTCACATATGATCCATGGATCGTTCTCCTAAAGTTTCAGTGGAAACTGAATCCGTTTGGTCGGTTTTCCGTATGTACTTAAATTGTTGTCCATTTTAAGCAAAAGATAGACACTTTGAGTGTTGGCGGCCACACCGCACCACAGATTGAGGTGGGGTTTACTCGTACACATCACATATGACCCATGGATCGTTGTTATAATGTATCGACACAATCTAAATGAATTTGGTTGGTTTTTCGTATTCCAGTTGATGTATTTCACTTCAAATTATGTCCTTTTGAAACAGAAGACAGACACTTTGAGTGGTGGCGGCCACACCGTGCCTCGGATTGAGGCGGGGTTGACTCGTACATGTCACATATGACCCATGGATCATTGTGCTAATGTATCGACACAATTCGAATGCATTTGGTCGGTTTTTCGTATGCCAGTTAAAGTTTTTCAATTAAAATGACGTACTATTGAAACAAAAGGCAGACACTTTGAGTGGTACCAGCCACACCGCGCCTCGAATTGAGGCGACTTTGACTCTTACACGTCACATATTTCCCATGGATCGTTGTCTTAAAGATTCAATGGATACCGAATGCATATGGTCGGATTTCCATATGTACTTAAATTGTTGTCCATTTTAAGCAAAAGACAGACACATTGAGTGGTGGCGGCCACACCACGCCTCGTATTGAGGCGGGGTTGACTCATACACGTCAAATATGACCCATGGATCATTGTGCTAATGTATCGACACAATCTGAATGTGTTTGGTCGGTTTTTCGTATGCCAGTTGATGTATTTCACATCAAATTATGTCCTTTTGAAACAGAAGACAAACACTTTGAGTGGTGGCGGCCACACCGCGCCTTGGATTAAGGCGAGGTTGACTCATAAACATCACATATGACCCATGGATCGTTGTGATAACGTATCGACACAATATGAATGCATTTGGTCAGTTTTCCGTATGCCAGTTGATTTTTTTCAATTAAAATGACGTACTTTTGAAACAAAAGGCAGAAACTTTGAGTGGTGCCGGCCACACCACCCCTCATATTGAGGCGGCATTGACTCGTACACATCAGATATGACCCACGGATCGTTCTCATAATGTTTAAATGGAAACCGAATGCGTTTGGTCGATTTTCCGTATGTACTTAAATTGTTGTCCATTTTAAGAAAAAGAGAGACACTTTGAGTGGTGGCGGCCACACTGTGCCTCGGATTGAGGTGGGGTTGACTCGTACATGTCACATATGACCCATGGATCATTGTTTTAAAGTATAGACACAATCCGAATGCATTTATTCAGTTTTATGTATGCCAGTTGATGTATTTCACTTCAAATTATGTCCTTTTGAAACAGAAGACAAACACATTGAGTGGTGGCGGCCACACCACGCCTAGTATTGATCTGGGGTTGACTCGTACATGTCACATATGACCCATGGATTGTTTTTCTAATGTATCGACACAATCTGAATGTGTTTGGTCGGTTTTCTGTATGCCAGTTGATGTTTTTCAATTAAAATGACGTACTTTTGAAACAAAAGACAGACACTCTGAGTGGTTCCGGCCACACCGCGCCTCAGATTGAGGCGGTGTTGACTCGTACACGTCACATATGACCCATGGATCGTTCTCCTAACGTTTCAATGAAAACCTAATGTGTTTGGTTGGTTTTCCGAATGTGCTTAAATTGTTGTCCATTTTAAGCAAAAGACAGACACTTTGAGTGGTGGCGGCCACACCGCGCCTCGGATTGAGGCGGGGTTGACACGTACACGTCAAATATGACCCATGGATGGTTGTGATAATTTATCGACACAATAAGAATGTGTTTGGTTGGTTTTCCATATGCCAGTTGATGTATTTCACTTCAAATTATGTCCTTTTGAAACAGAAGACATACACTTTGAGTGGTGGCGGCCAAACCGCTGCTCGGATTGAGGCTGGGTTGACTCGTACACGTCACATATGACCCATTGATTGTTGTGATAATGTATCAACACAATCCGAATGTGTTTGGTCGGTCGTCCGTATGCCAGTTGATGTTTTTCAATTAAAATGACATACTTTTGAAACAAAAGGCAGACACTTTGAGTGGTGCCGGCCACACCGCACCTCAGATTGAGGCGGAGTTGACTCATACACATCACATATGACCCATGTATCGTTCTCCTAAAGTTTCAATGGAAACCGAATTCATTTTGTTGGTTTTCCGTATGTACTTAAATTGATGTCCATTTTAAGAAAGAGACAGACACTTTGAGTGGTGGCGGCCACACCGCGCCTCAGATTAAGGCAGGGTTTACTCGTACACGTCACATATGACCCATGGATCTTTGTTCTAAATTATCGAAGAAATTTGAGTGCGTTGTTCAGTTTTCTGTATGCCAGTTGCTGTATTTCACTTCAAATTATGTCCTTTTGAAATAGAAGATAGAAACTTTGAGTGGTGGCAGCCACACCGCACCACAGATTGAGGTGGGGTTGACTCATACAATCACATATGACCCATGGATCGTTTTTCTAATGTATCGACACAATCATTATGCGTTTGGTTAGTTTTCCGTATGCCAGTTGATGTTTTTCAATTAAAATGACGTACTTTTGAAAAAAAAGGAAGACACTTTGAGTGGTGTCGGCCACACTGCACCTCAGATTTAGATGGCTTTGACTCGTACACGTCACATATGACCCAGGTATCGTTCTCCAAAAGTTTCAATGGAAACCGAACGCGTTTGGTCGGTTTTCCATATGTACTTAAATTGTTGTCCATTTTAAGTAAAAGACAGACACTTTGAGTTGTGGCGGCCACACCGCGCCTCGGATTGAGGTGGGGTTGACTCTTACACGTCACATATGATCCATGGATCATTTTTCTAAGGTATCGACACAATCTGAATGTGTTTGGTCGGTTTTCCGTATGTCAATTGATGTATTTCACTTCAAATTATGTCCTTTTGAAACAGAAGACAGACACTTTGAGTGGTGGCGGCCACACCGCGCCTCATATTGAGGCAGGGCTGACTCGTACACGTCACATATGACCCATGGATCATTGTGCTAATGTACAGACACAATCCTAATGTGTTTGGTAAGTTTTCCAAATGCCAGTTGATGTTTTTCAATTAAAATGACGTACTTTTGAAACAAAAGGCAGACACTTTGTGTGGTTCCGGCCACACCGCGCCTCAGATTGAGGAAGCGTTGACTCGTACATATCACATATGACCCATGGATCATTCTCCTAAAGTTTCAATAGAAACCAAATCCGTTTGGTCGGTTTTCCGTATGTACTTAAATTGTTGTCCATTTTAAGCAAAAGACAGACACTTTGAGTGGTGGCGGCCACACCGTGCCTCGGATTGAGGCGGGGTTGACTCGTACACGTCAAATATGACCCATGGATCGTTGTTCTAATGTATTGACACAATCCAAATGCGTTTGGTTGGTTTTCCGTATGCCAGTTGATGTATTTCACTTCAAATTATGTCCTTTTGAAACAGAAGACATACACTTTGAGTGGTAGCGGCCACACCGCGCCTCAGATTGAGGGGGGGTTGACTCGTACACGTCATATATGACCCATGGATTATTTTGCTAATGTATCGACACAATCCGAATGCGTTTGTTTGGTTTTCCGTATGCCAGTTGATGTTTTTCAATTAAAATGACGTACTTTTGAAACAAAAGGCAGGCACTTTGAGTGGTACCAGCCACACCGCGCCTCAGATTTAGGCGGCGTTGACTCGTACATGTCACATATGACCCATGGATCGTTCTCCTAAAGTTTTAATGGAAACTGAATGTGTTTGTCCGGATTTCCATATGTACTTAAAGTTTTGTCCATTTTAAGCAAAAGACAAACACTTTGACTGGTGGCGGCCACACCGCGCCTCGGATTGAGGCGGGGTTGACTCGTACACATCACATATGACCCATGGATCGTTTTTCTAATGTATAGACACAATCCGAATGTGTTGGGTTGGTTTTCCGTATGCCAGTTTATGTATTTCACTTGAAATTATTTCCTTTTGAAACAGAAGATAGACACTTTGAGTGGTGGCGGCCACACCGCGCCTCCGATTGAGGCGGTGTTGACTCATACATGTCACATTTAACCCATGGATCGTTTTTCTAATGTATCGACGCAATTGGAATGCGTTTGGTTGGTTTTCTGTATGCCAGTTGATGTTTTTCAATTAAAATGGCGTACTTTTGAAACAAAAGGCAGACACTTTGAGTGGTGTCGGACACACCACGCCTCGGATTGAGGAGGTGTTGACTCGTACACATCACATATGACCCATGGATCGTTCTCCTAAAGATTCAATGGAAACCGAATGCGTTTGGTCGGTTTTCCGTATGTACTTAAATTGTTGTCCATTTTAAGCAAAAGACAGACACTTTGAGTGGTGGTGGCCACACCACTCCTCAGATTGAGGCAAGGTTGACTAGTACACATCACATATGACCCATGGATCATTTTACTAAAGTATCGACACAATCTGAATGCATTTGGTCAGTTTTCCGTATGCCAGTTGATGTATTTCACTTCAAATTATGTCCTTTTGAAACAGAAGACAAACACTTTGAGTGGTGGCGGCCACACCATTCCTAAGATTGAGGCGGGTTTGAATCATACACGTCACATATGACCCATGGATCATTGTGATAATGTATCGACACAATCCGAATGTGTTTGGTCGGTTTTCCATTGCCAATTGATGTTTTTCATTAAAAATTACGTACTTTTGAAACAAAAGGCAGACACTTTGAGTGGTTCCGGCCACACTGCGCCTCGGATTGAGGTGGAGTTGACTCGTACACGTCACATATGACCCATGGATCGTTCTCATAAAGTTTCAATGGAAACATAATGTGATTGGTCAGTTTTCCGAATGTACTGAAATTGTTGTCCATTTTAAGCAAAAGACAGACACTTTGAGTGGTGGTGGCCACACCGCGTCTCAGATTAAGGCGGGGTTGACTTGTACACGTCACATATGACCCATGGATCATTGTGTTGTTGTATCGACACAATCCGAATGTGTTTGGTCGGTTTTCCGTATGCCAGTTGATGTATTTCACTTCAAATTATGTCCTTTTGAAATAGAAGATAGACACTTTGAGTGGTGGCGGCCACACTGTGCCTCGGATTGATTCCTGGTTGACTCGTACACGTCACATATTATCCATGGATTGTTGTGCTAATGTATCGACAAAATCTGAATGCGTTTGGTTGGTTTTCCGTATGCCAGTTGATGTTTTTCAATTAAAATGACGTACTTTTGAAACAAAAGGTAGACACTTTGAGTGGTACCAGCCACACCGCACCTCGGATTGAGGCGGAATTGACTCGTACACATCACATATGACCCATGGATCGTTCTCCTAATGTTTCAATGGAAACCGAATGCGTTTGGTTAGTTTTCTGTATTTACTTAAATTGTTGTCCATTTTAAGCAAAAGACAGACACTTTGAGTGGTGGTGGCCACAACGCGCCTCATATTGAGGCGGGGTTGACTCGTACACGTCACAGATGACCCATAGATCGTTTTTCTACTGTATCGACACAATCCGAATGCGTTTGGTTGGTTTTGCGTATTCTAGTTGATGTATTTCACTTCAAATTATGTCCTTTTGAAACAGAAGACAGACACATTGAGTGGTGGCGGCCAAACCACGCCTCGAATTGAGGCGGGGTTGACTCGTACATGTCACATATAACCCATGGATCGTTGTGCTAATGTAACGACACAATCCGAATGCGTTTGATCGGTTTTCCGTATGCTAGTTAATGTTTTTTCAATTAAAATGGCGTAATTTTGAAACAAAAGACAGACACTTTGAGTGGTTTTGGCCACACCACTACTCGGATAGAGGCGGCGTTGACTCGTCCACGTCACATATGACCCACAGATCGTTCTCCTAAAGTTTCATTGGAAACCGAATGCGTTTGGTTGGTTTTCCATATGTACTTAAATTGTTGTCCATTTTAAGCAAAAGACAGACACTTTGAGTGGTGGCGGCCCCACCGCGCCTCTGATTGAGGCAGGGTTGACTCGTACACATCACATATGACCCATGGATCGTTGTGCTAATGTATCGACACAATCCAAATGCGTTTGGTCAGTTTTCCGTATAGCAGTTGATGTATTTAACTTCAAATTATGTCCTATTGAAATAGAAGACATACACTTTGAGTGGTGTCGGCCACACCACGCCTCAGATTGAGGAGAGGCTGACTCGTACACGTCACATATGACCCATGGATCGTTGTGCTAATGTATTGACACAATCCGAATGTGTTTGTTTGGTTTTCCGTATGCCAGTTGATGTTTTTCAATTAAAATGACGTACTTTTAAAACAAAAGGCAGACACTTTGAGTGGTTTCAGCCTCACCACTCCTCGTATTGAGGCACCGTTGACTCGTACATGACCAATATTACCTCTGGATCGTTCTCCTAAAGTTTCAATGGAAACCAAATGCGATTGGTCAGTTTTCCATATGTACTTAAATTGTTGTCCATTTTATGCAAAAGACATACACATTGAGTGGTGGCGGCCACACCGCGCCTCTGATTGAGGCGGGGTTTACTCGTACACGTCACATATGACCCATCAATCGTTTTGCTAAAGTATTGACAGAATCCGAATGCTTTTGGTCAGTTTTCCGTATTCCAGTTGATGTATTTCACTTCAAATTATGTCCTTTTGAAACAGAAGACATACACTTTGAGTGGTGGCGGCCACACCGCGCCTCGGATTGAGGTGGGGTTGACTCCTACACTTCACATATGACCAATGGATCGTTGTGCTAATGTATCGACACAATCCGAATGTGTTTGGTCGGTTTTCCGTATGCCAGTTGATGTTTTTCAATTATAATGATGTACTTTTGAAACAAAAGGCAGACAATTTGAGTAGTGCCGGCCACACCGTGCCTCATATTGAGGCGGCGTTGACTCGTACACGTCACATATGACCCATGGATAATTCTCCTAAAGTTAAAATGGAAACCGAATGCGTTTGGTCGGTTTTTCGTATGTACTTAAATTGTTGTCCATTTTAAGAAAAAGACAGACACTTTGAGTGGTGGCGGCCACACCGCGCCTCGGATTGAGGCGGGGTTGACTCTTACACATCACATATGACCCATGGATCGTTGTGATAAAGTATCGACACAATTCGAATGCGTTTTGTCAGTTTTCCGTATGCTAGTTGACGTATTTCACTTCAAATTATGTCCTTTTGAAATAGAAGACAGACACTTTGAGCGGTGGCGGCCACACCATGACTCCGATTGAGGCGGAGTTGACTCGTACACATCACATATGACCCATGGATCGTTGTGATAATGTATCGACACAATCCGAATGCATTTGGTCAGTTTTCTGTATGCCAGTTGATGTTTTCAATTAAAATAACGTACTTTTGAAACAAAAGATAGACACTTTTAGTGGTGTCGGCCTCACCGTGCCTCGGATGGAGGCGATGTTGACTCCTACACGTCACATATGACCCATGGATCATTCTCCTAAAGTTTCAATGGAAACGAAATGCATTTGGTCAGTTTTCTGTATGTACTTAAATTGATGTCCATTTTAAGCAAAAGACAGACACTTTGAGTGGTGGCGGCTGCACCACGCCTCAGATTGAGGCAGGGCTGACTCATACACGTCACATATGACTCATGGATCGTTGTTCTAATGTATCGACACAATACGAATGCGTTTTTTCGGATTTCAGTATGGTAGTTGATGTTTTTCAATTAAAATGACGTACTTTTGAAACAAAAGCAGTCACCTTGAGTGGTGCGGGCCACACCGTGCCTCGGATTGAGGCGGCGTTGACTCGAACACATCACATATGACCCATGGATCGTTCTCCAAAAGATTCATTGGAAACCAAATGCGTTTGGTCAGTTTTCCATATGTACTTAAATTGTAGTCCATTTTAAGAAAAAGACAGACACTTTGAGTGGTGGGGGCCACACCACGCCTCGGATTGAGGCGGGGTTGACTCTTACATGTCACACATGAAGGAGGGGCTGTCCGGCAGGGTAGTCCAGGGTCCAGGGAGGAGGGTGGGGGGTTGTACAGGGTCCAGGAAGGAGGGGGGTTCCCAAACACACAACCACTAAAAGACAACAACATCCATAAAAACAGATAATATATAAAAATAACTCAACTCCATTACTATACTATTAGTCTAGATAAAACCAACAACTAGAATAGATTAAATATCAAATCTCAGTAATATCAGTCAAAGATGTAATTGATCAACTTGTCCCACATCACCATCACCATCATCACCATCATCATCATCACCCTCGTCCTCGCCCCCATCATCATCCTCGGCCTTGCCCTCCTCCTCGTCCTCACCCTCCTCCTTGCCCTCGCCACCCGCCTCGCCCTCCTCTTCTCCCTCTACTTCAGCATCAGACTCCTCGCCATCATTATCGTCAAGCTGTACATCATCCTGACCACCACTAGAACTGCCACCTGTTGCAATGTATATAGAACGTATCAACGACATATACTCATCAAAAGCTGGGCTGGCCTCTACTGGAAGTGTAGGACATAGAACTTCAATAAATTTCATAAATGCACTATTTGACCTAGCCGGCTATTATGTCTTCTCTGTGGACCTTTTCTCAGCCTATTCTGCCTATTCCCTAACTTTCTGTAGCTCGGTGGAACTACAGCTCGTACCTGAGGAGGGCCAATACCTCGTCGGGGCTATCCTATGTCAGCAGCGTACTCTGCCAGAATGCTCCTCTCCCAACACCTGATGTAAGTGATCTGTTGGCCCAAAATTGTCTGGTTCATGGGCATTGAGGGCCTCAAAAGCATACTGTTACAAATATAAATATATCATTATGTTACAAAATAGATATTAAAAAATAAATTCAACATATTAAAACTTACAATCTGCTGCTGAGTCACTTCGTTGATGGCACTTCCATCCTTTTTCCATCTACTCGAGCAAAACAGTTTTGCTCGAGGCACGCGTCCTTCAATATTTTGTATTTTCTTCTACAATGACATTGAAAACTAAAGCTATATGAAAACATTATAAAACTATTAAATAATTGAAGAAACAAAAGAAAGTGTAAGTCGTAAAGAAAACTTATAAACAATTGTTATACCTACTTCCTCTCATGATCAGGCATCATAGTGTGTCCTAGTGTGTGCAGATATTTTTTTGAATAAATGTTCTTTTTATTGTTTCTAGATGATTCCTAAATAAAATTCTAAAATGAAACAGATAGTATTAATGAAAAACATGAAAGTTATTATTTAAATACATCAAATGTTATTAACACCTTAAACTGGGTACTCTTCCAATGAGTAATCATCTGACGATACTACTCTATAGGACAATAATCCACCACTGGTACTACCTCTAACTCAGTGCCAACTCTAGAAACCCAGCCAATATACAACTCATGATTGTTGGCTCTCCAAAAGTCTCCTAAATACTTTAGACGTTCCGATCGTGCACCCTCACCATCGGGAAATTTAAATCGAAGATGAAATCAAAATATTAATTAATATAAATACAAAAATAATTCATGGCATTAAATAGAACAGATTTTTTTACCCATATCTCTGCCCAAGATCTATCCTTGACCTCATGTGGAAAATGCCTCCACGATAGCGGGCTGATGGGAATGATGTCAGAGTATTTGGCAAGCGTCGCCAAAAAACTCCGACATTGCTGCCCTGTTTTCTCAACCATTTGGTTGTCTTCATTATAATCAACTATAACTTGAGTGCAGCGGTTCCACACCGAATGCATGCATGTACGCCCCCGCCCACGACTCCTGTCAATAGATGTATCTGTCATAAAAAACAAATATTTTATCAAAACATGTTATAATGAAAATAAATATTTCTATATAAATTTGTTAGGGTTCTATAAATATACATGTGCCGGTCTGATCGCTGAGTGCCGCTGGATCCACAGAAACTAATGGAACACCCTGTGGTGGAACAGGAGTCGAAGACGATGGAATATAGAAGCTCAGAAAGATAAAAGTAGAAGGAAAAAAAGATGGGACGGCTGTCTGACCGGATGCTGAATGAGGAGTGGGAATCATCATGGGATGTGAAAATGATGGGCCAGAAGATGCAGAAGGTAGCGAAAACATGGGAGGCCTAAATATCCTGTGTGTCTCTAATGACACATCGGGATCAGAATGTGGGAAGGATGACGTCAATGGGAGGGGCAGGGTCTAGTCGGGTATGCGCAGCTGCTCGTCCACCTCTGGTACGAACCCTCCTCGTACCACCGGCCTGAGTACTAGCACCAGTACTAGGCTCCTCGTCGAATAACTGTCGACGTATATGTGGATCCTAGAAAAATGTTTAAAAAAAATAAATCACATGAAATTATATATTCATTAAATATATCAATTTGAAATAAAGTACTCACTGTAGGCACTAATGGAGGAACGCCCATCTCCGTCAACGACGATTGTTGTCCATCATTTTTTTCCTTCATCTCTCTTCAATTGGATTAATTTCCTTCTTTTGAAAACAAATATGTAATTAATTAGAAAAATAAAACTAATGTGTAACCCAAAAAACTAAATATATGAGGGAATAGGGGATTCATAGGTAATTTAGATATCAATTGTTTTAGAAGAGCTTGAATGGATTTAATAAATCATACAAGTTGTAATGTTCACCAAGTTAGATATATTGTTTGACTATGTTTGAATACAGTTCAATTCCAAATTAGAAAATGAAATTCAAATAAAACTGCAACCAATAAACATGGAAAATTCATATAATGGTCAATTAAGCTATTAATTTTTTTATAAGAGCTTGAATGGATTTAATAAATCATACAAGTTGTAATGTTCACCATGTTAGAAATATTGTTTGACTATGTTTGAATATAGTTCAATTCCAAATTACAAAATGCAATTCAAATAATATTGCAACCAATAAACATTGAAAATTCACATAACGTTCAAGTCAGCTATCAATTGTTTTAGAAGAGCTTTAATGGATTTAATAAATCATACAAGTTTTAATGTTCACC
Source organism: Viscum album (assembly GCA_963277665.1). Taxonomy (NCBI): domain Eukaryota; kingdom Viridiplantae; phylum Streptophyta; class Magnoliopsida; order Santalales; family Viscaceae; genus Viscum; species Viscum album. The sequence goes on from OY728127.1 coordinate 327,622,913, forward strand.
AAGTTAGAAATATTGTTTGACTATGTTTGAATACGGTTCAATTCCAAATTTGAAAATGAAATTCAAATAAAACTGCAACCAATAAACATTGAAAATTCACATAACAGTCAAGTCAGCTAAAGAATATTTGTGATCAATACTAAATCAATTTGAATATTACTAACCTTAACAACCCAACTCGAGGTAAACCAAAAGAATTGAGAACATGGATGAATGATTCTAAATATTTTCAACCACAACTTCACGTTCACAATCAACTCTGACAATTGATATATTTGAGTCATCAAAAGAAATAAATGAATTGGTTCCAATGGCACTAGGGACAGTGTCAATTCCATCATCACCATCATCAAAAATATGTCTTGGAATTACTTCAACTATGACACCAAATTCAGGTCGAAGTTGGTCTTTGACATAAAAAACTTCTTTAGCCATTGATGCCAACACATATGGTTCTTCGGTAGCACGAGTGCGAGTCATATTAATTACTCGAAATCCACAATAATCAATAAATGTGCCATTTCTCATCATCGAATCAAACCAATGGTATTTCATCATTGTGACTCGTCCATGAGAGTAATAATCCAATATTATTATTTTCTCAAAAACTCCATAATACCCCACATTTTCAAATTACGGTCTACTATTTGATGCACTGGCATAACAATCTATTGTGGCAGTAACCATAACACCATTATGTTGTGTTCTCATGTTCTTTTCTCATTCCGTGACAATAAATTTGTACCCATTGATAATAATTGATTTACAGTCACGAACCACGGTATTAGGACCAAAATCCAAAGCTCATATTTCCTCAAAGACATAGTCAGCAGACAAACTCAATACCTGCAATATAAATGACTATTAAAGTTAATTAAATATTGATATAATTATTTTAAACATTAATTTTTTTATACATTCAATTTTAACCAAGTAGAAAACTCTTTGCTATGAAAAGTCTCTCTCCTTCTCATAGATAAAGAACGATGCTTCCAATTTATCATTGTTTTATGTTCCCTGTAGATAAAAAATATTAATAGTTTAACAGATATATATGTAAGATATACATAATCAATTTAGTTACCTAATATAGTCATCGAACAAATCACAGTTGAACAAACCTGTGCGATGTGCCATCTCCCGCACTTTATGGCTTAATGTCTTCAATGTATGTGATCCAGGAATTCCTCCTGTTTGAGGAAGTGATGGAAAACTGGGTTCAATTTTCTCATACTGTTCTTATTTATTTCTCGTTGGTCTGTTCAATCTTTTAGTAAGATCAGACAAATAAATCGAGCAGAAATCCATACATTCTTGAGCCAAGTAACCGTTCAAGATAGAACCTTCGGGATGATTTCTGTTTCGGACATAAGACTTTAATGTGAACATATTTCTTTCAGTTGGATACATCCAACGAATAGAAATAGGTCATCCGAGAAGTATTTCAGTGGGAATATGGATAGTCAGATGCAGCATGCATGTGAAAAATGATGGAGGAAATATTTTCTCCAACTCACACAAAATTAATGGGGCATCCGTCAACATTTTTTGAAAGAAAGACATGGACAAATTCTTAAAACAAAGATCTCTAAAAAATGTCACAACCGAATAAAAACCACCCATACATTATTGGAAAAAAGAGGACGGATTGCTATTGGAAAAAACTCATGTATTAGAACGTGATGATCATGAGTCTTTAAAGATTTTAGCTTCAACTCTCTTCTATTGACGCGTTTTGATATGTTGCTTAAATAGCCATCAAGAACTCTAATAGTCTCTAATACTTCTAGAATTTTTTTTCCGCAGGTTTCATCACATAATAAGCACATGGATGTTGCCATTTATTTTCACTGATACACACAGGATGTAATTCTGGTCTGATTCCCCAATCCACGAAGTCACGCCGAGATCGTAAATCATCTTTTTTCTTACCCTTGACATTTAGAAGAACCTAAAGAAACATTTCACATATATTCTTTTCAATATGCATTACGTCTAAGAAATGACGTAACAAATTGGTTGACCAATAAGGCCAATCAAAAAAGATACTCTACTTCCTCCAATTGTAACAGGTTTCAATGGAAACATTCTTTCTCTTTCTAGATTTCATTTGACCCGTCCTGAATAAAAAACTGAAATCTTTCAATTCATTAAGCACGTTAGTTCTAGACATACGCCGAGGTGGATCATCGGTCTCCATGGTATTATCAAATCTTCGATGATTCATTCTATATGGATGATCCTTTGGAAAGAATTGTTGATTTCCCATAAAACTGAAACTACAACGATGTTTCAATCTTTTGGATTGTGTATTCTTCATACAAACTGGACATGACAGTTTTCCCTTCGTGCTCCATCCAGACATCATTGCATAAGCCGGAAAATCATTGATCGTCCACATAAGTGCATCACGCATATGAAATATGTCTTTCGAACGTGCATCGTATGTGCACACACCCACATCCCAAAGAAGTTTCAACTCTTTTATTAAAGGTTGCATGTATACATCAATATCAATGCTGGGATCAGGACCAGATATGAGTATACTCATGAAAGTGAAATGTTTTTTCATACACAACCATGGGGGATGATTATAAATGTCTATAAAAATTGTCCATGTGCTGTACGAAGTAAGAATATGCCCAAACGGATTAAAACTGTCGCATGAAAGACCCAGCCTCATATTACGCACGTCAGCTACAAAATCAGGATGTCGAGCATCAAATCTCTGCCATGCAAATCCATCTGCAGGATGAACCAACTCATCATTAGTCTTCTTTCTCTCGGTATCATGCCATCTCATTTTTATTGATATGTCATCACACAAAAAAAGATTCTGAAGTCTGAGGATCAATGGAAAGTGCCACATTAATTTTTGTGGAACGCGGGATAGTGTTCATCAGATTTTGACTTCCAGCAGGATGTGCCACATTTTATACAATCATTTCTTTCAGCGGTTTCCTCCCAGAATAAACTGCAATCTTTCGGGCAAGCATGAATTTTGTTTCTTGAAAATCCAATTTCTTCAACTAACTTCCATGCCATATATTGGTTTGAGAGAATATCTGCATCATCTAGAAGTAAATCCTTCAAGAGGGTAAGAATGTAATTGATTTCTATATTAGAAATTCCACACATAGTTTTCCCATGAAACAATCAGTTTAAAAATTCCAGCTTTTTCATTTTATCGCATTGTCGATATACTGGAGTCATGGCAGCATCATTCAATTTTTTCACCGTATCAATATTATCATTTTCACTAGATGCATCAGCTGTCCTCATATCTAAGTCTTCTTGATTCAAAATCCTTTCTTTTTCATGATGATGAATAAACGGAAACCAGTCATCTAACAAATTCTCGATTCCAATCCTTTCATTTCGATCATCACCAATTTGAGATTTCATTTTCTCCCCATTGTGATACCACACAAGGTAGTTTGTTTGAAAACCATTTTTGGTTATGTGGTAGATGACTTCTTCATGGATCATCTGAGGTCTAACAACACAATTGGAACATGAGCAGTGTATGCGACCACTATCTAAAGCATTGTGAAATGAAAAATCTATAAAGCTCTCCAAATTGTTTTGAAAATCGCTTGAGATCCGATCGGTTTCATACATCCAACTTCTGTCCATTCTGTAAAAAGAATTTATATAAGTAATTTTGTCATAAACAATTCAATAGGATTGAACTTTAATAGAAAATACCTTTAAGTAAACGATAAAGGAAGAAAATAATCAAGGTATCAACTATACATGTGAAAAAAACATACAAATGTGTTATTGAAAAAATGTAAAACCAACAAGAACTTAATGTGTTATATCACATCACAGTATGCCCCATACCATAACCATATTAGTAGGGTATCATGATCAAGAATTACATCAACATTGTGCCATCCTCCTACCCTACATGACCCCGACCACATGCCACATCTTATTATAGCCTTCTCACATCACACATCACCGGAAAACACTAGCGAAATCATAGTACATCTCACCTGAAGACACATGGACAATCACATCACATCCTGCCTAAAAACACATGGTTAATCACTTTTTAAGGAAGAGTAGGGAATACATGGTAGCTATCCAACCATATAACCACCATCCTAGATATTAGAAAAAATACCCATAACTCAAAACCTCTGATCGTTGGTATGTTTATCCAACTCTGGTTGGGAATGTGTAGAAATAACATAAAAATACATGACATATAGATAGCAAAAAATACTCAACCTATGGGTTCCCATTAACTACATAAGAACACACTTCACTACTACCATAAAACACATAAACCACACCTCCACCACAAAAGACACATAGCATTTCTCACTTTCATTTATAAGCCACTTCATTCACACTTACATTGTCAATTCATTTAATGTTAAATTAGTTAAATCCATTTACCAGACATCCATTTCTATTCCATCTCATTTATTTAATATCTTATTTTTTTGTTTTAATAGCATAATTTACTCCATAGATAACCAGGAAACTAATAAAACCACCACACAATAACTCACCATCTCACAATAACCATCGACACCATGTTACATCGACCAACCATCTCACCAAAAAAACCACATATCACAACAAAAATATTGCACATCACAAACCACCGCACAACCAAAACCACCTCACCACATCATACACCACAACTTCATCACACAACACCTCCACACGACACACCACCACCACACATCATCCCTATAATACAACTTCACATGTCACATCCATGCCCACTAACCATTACATTACAACCCCACATATCACAAAGCCCAACTGGTCACCTCAATCCCCATAAAATACCCTACAACATACAATGAAACACAACAAAAAACCCCTCATAGAGGCAACATACCCCAAATTCCACAATTTATTTATTCAAGGACTTTTATTACATTACCCATTTATTTAGCACAGACATTATAACACAAATGATATTCCAGGGGAAACTAATTAATTAACAAAATATTCATTCATTTTCCTATTTTTGACTGTGAAATCACATCAAAATCCAAACTTAAAACTAAAATATTAGATCAATAACAATAAAAACAGGGTACCATACGTGTATAAAGAATAATATACCTGATTTGAGATGATTCAAATGGGTTTTCACCAATTCGGATGGGGGAGTTCGAGAGTAGCAGAGAGCTGGAGCTGGATTGATAACTTAAAACTAAAATATTAGATCAATAACAATAAAAATAAGGTAGTATATGTGTATAAAGGAAAAAATACCTGATTTCAGATGGGTTTTCACCTCTTCGGATGGGGGAGTTCGCGGGACGAGGAGAGCGCTGGAGCAGGATGAATTTAGGGTTCTGTCACGAATGGGGGAGAGCAGCACCGTGGATGTATTTGGGGGAAATCTTTCCCAAAGGTTTTTAAAAACCGTTGGGAAAGAGATGTTCAGGGTAACCTTTCCCAATGGTTCTATATAACTGTTGGCAAAAGGGTACCCTTTCCCAACGGTTCTGTTGAACTGTTGGCAAAAGGGAACCTAAAACACCCCTTTACCAACAGTTTGAAGAAACCGTTGGCAAAGGGTGACTTTTCCCAACAGTTTTAGTGAACCGTTGGGAAAGGCTTACCTAATCCTTCAACACCAATGGTTTAAGAAAACCCGTGGTAAACACCCACTGGTAAAAATCAGAATTCCAGTAGTGATCCAAGGCTACTCATGTATCACAGATTCATTAAGAGGGACATCATGTTCCTATGTTGAGTGGCCACAGATCTCACCATTTCCATCATACTGAACCACCTCCTTCTATCATCCCTCATATTTTTCATGCCAGATTCAATGGCGTAGTGATGTAGGACTTCAACAATCATAATGATCATCTCGTTGTTGTGATTCTAGAGAGGTGGAGGATAGAGTCACATACATTCCATTTTAGAGAGGGGTATTACTATAACTGTACAAGATGTCGCCATTATGTTGGGAATCCCCATCAACGTTGTGGCTATGGTAGGAAAAGTTGGAGAAGATTTCCGGGATTTGTTCATAAACTATTGGGAACAGAAGTGCCCAATGAGGACATGACCATCATCAGTGGTAGATTACACATGCCTTTGTTATACCAACACATCAAACATTTAGCAGAGAATGTTAATGAGATCATTGTTCTATGATTTGAATGTGCATATATTTTGTGGATGATCGGTGGCAGGCTATTTGTCGATCATTCCACTACTTTTTTACATCTAATGTATTTACCATTTTTGGAGGCTTTAGACAAGGCATACCAACATAGCTATGGGTTTTATTTTATAGAATATACATAAAGGGATATATGCAGTGCATGTCACATAGATAAGATGCATATCATAGGATTCATAGTTCTTCTACAAATGATAGAATGAGAGAACATCCTTCTTTTACCTCCACATGTCCATATGACATTATAAGAAAATATTGTAGCAGAGGCTTTGCATGGATATTGGTATGTTATTACTTCCTTATATTGTCTAACTGAATTGTATTTATTTCTATTATGAAATGTAAATATAAAAATATTATCTATAGGTGGAGTCAAGCACATCGACATTCAGATTACCCTAAACACAACATCCACACCTAGAGACATATGTTGGACAACATTCGACCACAAGATGTAACTGATTTTTTATATTGTTAGATATTTTCTCTTTAGTATACATGTAATCATTTATTAATTGATTATTTATTTATTTTTTCATAATATATAAATGCCATATACCGATGATATTATTTAGATTCCACCATCGTAATGTATGGTGATTCATATAACTATCTCCTATAGGGTTGCATTGATTAATTTCCATATAGTCGAGTGGAATCATACCGATAGAGTTATGAGGCTGTTCGGAATCTTTCAGCCTCTTCATAACCCACCAAGGCAGTTAGAATCACATATTTCTATAAAGATGTTAGTGAAGAGAGATTTTTATTGTATGAGATACCATGCTAGATATATTTATTTATGGGAATTGCGATAGGGGTCCCGGTTGTGAGGGGTAGGGATAATACTTTTTCATTTGGTGGATCATATGGATTATGCATCCCGATACTCTAGGTCCCCAGTCATATTTCTGACATGACACAGATGATGCTTTCATGAGTTGGTATACATTTCTTCTTACATGGTTAAACATATGTTTTTATTCATATTACTTCATAATGGATTCTTTTTCACAGTATTCTCATATCTGTCATTTACATCACATGTATGTCCCAGCAGAGAGAGTTGTATTTGTCCAAGAATATTTTCACAGCCTTATGAAATAGTTTCTTCCTTCGATGTACAAGATTTATCTTGGTAATTTCTCCAATCCACCACAATTTGAGGAGGTTGTGGAGCCTTCCAAGCCTCATATAGATGTACCATGTGGTGACGACCCTGTTATGGATCTTGCTGTTCCACATGAAGAGGATGTTCATCTTGATCAGTGAGATACTGTTGTTCCAAAGTAAGAGGGTGTTCGTCATGATTAGTCATATTATCACTATCTTCTTAGGATCAACCACATGTATATATAAACATTTACGGGGATGAGTAGGATTCTTTATTACTGAAATTTTTAGTACAATATACATATTTGATCTATTTTGGTGAGAACTCCATCTAGAATCAACTATCCTTAGATGCAGGATAGAGTACAGATGGTGAGACTATACATCCACCACCTGTGACACCAAAGGATGTGGAGGTGGCTACTACTAATGATGCACAGTGTATTCTAGAGCGCAGACATAAACAGACACGATGTTGACACATCCAGTATACACCTGACTATGGGTAGGAGGAGCATCCATGCTAGAGTATTAGATTAAGTTGATTTTTTATTTATTATACATCTTGTATGTGAATTACTTTTTTCATTTATGTAGTTATACATTTTTTAATAAGTGTATAAATGCTATAAAGTTATCTCCAAAAATTAAAAATTACAATATAATATTCATTAATAAATATAAATACAGTAGATTCAAAGATTAGTGAACATCGAGAAATCTTGAAAAATATTATTGATCTCAATGATTTGAATCCAAAAATCGGGGAACATGAATCTTTTTAAAAAAATTATATTTCATGAAGAATTATTTCAATGAATAATTGATATTTTAGATGAGTAGATGATTTTTATTGGAGATTATAAAAAACAAAATATGAGACGTATGGAATAAGAAGCTCATTTGGTCAATTTTAAAAAGATATATATTCAAACATTATTAAAGGAAATAGGTTCTCCTGGTACAAAATCTTCATAGGAGTATTTTACTATTAAAATACCTCCATCATGTGATAAAATAATGTACATTATGAAAATGATTTATTTTATATTCTTCTAGAACAAGAAATAATCTTTAATAGGGTTATGATTGCCCCATCCATAAAGGGAAATAAAGAAAACAATCACCATAAAATCATAATATAATGTGATGTGATCCATGATAAATAATATAAATTGGAATAATTTTTTTGATATAGAAGCGTGAATACTATAGGAACTGGAGCACCTTCATTGAGTATAAACCTCAACATTACTATTCACATTTAAAAGTAAGGAAGATACTTTCTTACTTTTCCATATTCATTGTTTAATTTATCTATTCTTATAATGTAAGGAAGAGGGTCATCAATGATGAATTTGAAGAATTTGTTAGCCTATCCAAGACAATAGTTATAAAGAATATATCAACATATTTTGATCATTTTTTTGGTATCTTGAAGAATAATTATTAAATAAGATCATCCTTGGTGAAGTTATATATGTTTTCAGAATTGATGTTTAGGATCGTTTCCCTTGATGGTGTGTAAATGAAGAAATATTAAGTTATTTATAGAATTATTATATCAATTAGATTGAAACCTAATAAATGTAGAATTTTCTGAAAGATCATGTTATTGAAATAGTAATGTTTTTTTACATCTTTCAACTTTTATTAAGAAAAAAATAAACCGAATAGAATGGGGTTTTAATGGAATTAATCAATGACATAAGAAAATTTCTAGTATGGAAGTGTTCAAAAGATTTTTATCATTATTATTGTTGTTGAATGTTTTTTGATCTATCTAGTAATGAAGGTACATGTGTTTTAGGATGATTTTTCTAATCAAACATTCATATCTCCTTTAGTATCTTAATCATGAAATAAAATTGGAATACCCTTGATGATAAGTGCATGATTTCTCATTTTGCGTGGTATCATGATCAGTTGGTAGATGACACCATTATTTCCCACATAAAATCCTATTGTTTTTAGAAAAATTATGACTGACATATACTTAGAGTGAAATTATGGAACTTGTATTATAAACCCCTAAAGGAGGTTTGGATATACATTAAACAAATTCCTCTAGTAAATTTTATTATCTCTTCTTTTATATCAATTCATGAATTAAGAAAACATAATCAGATGTAATGATTTTTAGTAAATAGATGCTGTTTAATATTCTAAAATGAAATTATTTATGTATAGAGTGTTGGTCACTCCACAAATGGATTATTAAAATAGTCAAATACTTGACACGAGTGTTACTTTCACAAAAAAATTATAATTGAAAATGGATCAACTTCCCATATCTATAGGGATTCCATTTATTAAATTTAATTCATGGAAATCAATAAAAATCTAGTTTGGGAACCTACAAGACATGGTTCCCTTAACCATAATCTCTATTATAAATTCTATATGGGAAAGCTGTTGAAAATCACCTCTTGGTAAAATTATGTTTGAATGCTTTGTATTACTCCTTCTATGTATACTATTATCTGTGCGACATCCATTCGTAGGAAACCCAAAAATTAACGTCTCATGAATACTAGCATGTTTATTTTCTTAAAGTGCAATGTTTGTTAACATAGAGAATATTAGAAAAATTACATATTCATTCAGTGATTCTTTTCGAAAAAATTTTGGTTTATAAAAATAGCTTTCTACTCAGTGATGTATCTTCTCCAAATTATTTAGGAATGAATATTTTTTACTATTGAATATTTATTTATATTTATAGATATTTTATAAATATTTTTTATTTTTTATTGATAATATATTTATATTTAATTGGTATTTAAAAATATTTATGTTTTTATTTTCATCAAAAAATCTATATGAAGCGTGAATATTTATTCATAATTATTTAATAGATATCGATTATTCTTGAATATTTAATAATACTTGTTATCAAAAATGAATATTTATTTTAAATTTAGTAATTATTAATAAATAATAATTCATTTTCTTTAGTATTTAATTAATATTTATATTCTTAATAATAAGGCTTCACCGTCAAGCTGTAAAAAAATTATTAAAATTTTTCAATACTAATCTAATATTTAATATTTTAATTGATATTTTATAATTTTTATGAATTTTTGATAATTTGTACTTAATATTTATAAAAATAGAAAAATATATGGTTCATATTTAATACTATTTAATTTATATTATATATTACTTAATTAAGATTTATTAAGATTTGTTTAGTATAGATGATTTTTTTTATATTTCAGTAGGATGCGTGAACGGGGTTCACACATGTTGTACAAAATTAATACATTATGTGTGAACCCCCTTCACACTTACTAGCGAGGGAAGATTCTTAAATGTGGTTTACACATATTAAGACCCATTTTTAAAAATAATCTTAAACCTATCTTGTTTAAAAAAAATGAAAACCCCCTTTTTAAAAGTTAACCAATAATTTTTTTAGTATGGTATACAGTAGGAAGAAACTAATCAGAACATGAGGCAAGGGTATTTCCAATTAAAAAAATTATTTAATTTTTTCTATTAATTTTTTTTCTTATCAATTGTTTTTAAAATTATTCCTTAATTATATTATTTAATTAATAAATATTTATAATTTTTATTTTTAACTATTTTCAATGTTACTTATAATGAATTAATGATGAATCATTTCATGTTATCATATGCATAATTTTAAATATTTAAAAAAATTAAAAGATTAATTTTTTTAATACCCATTTTGAGAGAAAATTATTAACATAATAACCATTTTCATTTTTAAATTTTTTCTACAGTTATAAATTTATATTTGTATGATATTTTATTTCATCTCTACTTGGAGTTTTTTTGTTTTAAAAAATTTCCACAATGAAATCATAATTTCTCCAAAATAATATCAAACATCTACATAAATTATTCAATTTGTGAATTATTTTTAAATTAAACTAATTTTATAGTAAAATATAAATATATAATTTTTTAATTGATTCTGGAGTTCATTGAAGTTTTATATATATTGGGTGATACTTTTATATCACTTTAATAGGAAGGTTATGTTATTTAATTTACCATTGATAAGTTACTCCAAATGATATTTTTTCTATAATAAATAAACAATATGATTAAATTTTTTATAAAATATTATTATTAAATTTATCTTTTATATTAAAATAACAAATTTTTATTAAATAAATTTACTTTTAAAACAATTAATGAATAAATTTTTCTTCAAGGAAGTGTATTTCCCATTTTTTCTGGTTTTCCATGATTCCTTTATAATTCTGAATTTTCCATTATGAGTGCATATGGTATGTTATAAAAAATTTTATTATGAAAATATATAGTTTTAATGAAAATTTAAATGGATATTGTAGTTTATGTGTCTATTAATAAACAATAACTACTTCTTTGATGATTTTGTAAGATTCATAAGGGAATAACATGCTTATTTAGTTATTATACTTGTTACCGGGCATTATTGAACTGATAAAACAATTATTTTCTTTACAGAAGTATTAATGATGAGTAAGAACTATATAATGATCTTTAAAATTTCTAGTGGGATTTTTCGAAAAAGAGATAAAAATCAAGGAAATATGAGATTATATTTAAGAGTACATCTTCTTGGAAAAATTTACAGTGAGTTGAAGTATCTAAATTTTAATTTATGGGCTTCATATGTAATATTTATTACTTATTGACAAAAAATAATCGCTAATTGTAATGGGATTGAAATAAATTTTCAACATTTTCATTAAAATAAAAATTATTGGTTTATTAATATATAATTCTATATATTTAGTATGAGAGAAAGGATTTACATAATTATTGAGGTAAAGATGTTATTATTTAAGGTTAATTTATCATTTTTAGATACCATAATAAGTTAATAGGTCCAATTATTATCTGATGGTTAGAATAATATATTCCCTTCTTGAGGTTTCAAGGGATCGGAGTACTATGGGAAAAATTTATTCTATTTTAATATTTTCTTTAAATATATGATAACCATTTGTTCATACAATATTTTAGTGAAAATGACATTTTATAAATAATGAGTTTATAATTATTAGACATATGTCTGAAGTATTCAATAATATTTAGAATTAATATTATCTTTCATGTTGATTTAATTGAAATAAACACAGATAAATAGTTTATAACTATTTAGAAACATATTATTTATCTTTTACATATCCAGGTGATTGAATAATTATTATTTTAGTAATTCATTGTCATTAATATTTATGATGTTAATATATCTGGAATATTATATGATTGATGAAAATAAAAATATTACCTCATATGATGGAATTTTATATGTGAAATAGAGGTTGAATTATATTTCATATTCATAAATTATTATATTTTGGTTTTAATATTATTCATAATATTAATAGAAAATATTAACTTTTTTGGTGATATCATAGGAAGGTAATATACCAATTAATAATGCTACATTAGGAGTGAATTATGTTTTTTGTAGATAAATGTTATTTTAATCATAGATTATTATGTTATCACAACATTATAATCATTGGGATATATTTTTCTTTAATAATATTCTATGATTATTATGATATTCAATTTATTGATATATTGAAGGTGAACATTTTTTTTGTGTTGGGAAATTAGAGATTATTTAATAATTGGTTGATATTCGATAATATCATAACATGTTTTAACAATTTTTTATATTTATTAATTGATATAAATAGTTTTAAATTCTTGTCCTCTTTTAGGTGTCTTGCTATACATTTTTGAATATTTTTAATTATTTTGACATGAAAAAATTAATCTTTAATATTCATTACATGGAATAAGAGATGATATTGAAGAGGATACTTATCAAATCACAAACAAAAGTTATAATTTCACTTATAATATTGAAATAATCAAAATACGTATATTTTCATTATGTCACGATCTTGATTTTATTATAAATTTTCATCTATATCGATCCTATTGTAGAAAGTAAAGGATCATCTTTCAAATAACCACTTTTGAACTGAATGTTCTTGAATATGTTTTAGTACAATTTATTCTTTGAAAAAATAATTACTTTCATTGTTCATTAGCTGTTAATTTATATTCATGAAAAAATCAATATTTTATTTTATTACAAAAATAAGAAATGAAATTTTTGAGAGAATAAAATTAATATTACGAGGACACAACATAATTATATTTCTGTATATTTTAAGACACTAGGAATTTAGTTAAAAATTAATAATATGTCTGGTTTTAATTGCTCAAAACAATAGAGAACATAAAATTAAAAGAGATATACAATTGAAATATTTTTATTTCACAAAAACTATTATAACATAGTCAACAGTTTGGATGTTATAAATATGAGTAACACCATTATGAAATATATATAAGGAATTTATTATAAAAAAGTAATTGATAAATTCATTCCATATATGATCTCAATTTTTTAAAAAAATCATATAATATTAATGGTGATATTAACTATACATAATTTTTATATATTCAAATAATTTTAACAACATAAATTATGTTACTCACTATTTATTAATGATTTTATTACTTAAATATTTAATAATATTATTATAATAAATTAACATTCATTTAAAGGTGTATACTAGATAAGAAATTATTAAAAAATAATATTATACAATAAAAATTTGTTATCATAATAAATGATTTTTATTTTATTTTTCTAATTTTTGTATTAATTTTTGAATCATTCCCAACTTATTATTTGATATAATTCAAAACAATTTCTAAATAATCATTATATAAAATCTTATGATAATTTTTTTTTATTTTTCAAAAATGGATTATTTCTATATGTGGTGTGAAAAATTTATTATTTTTCAAAATTACCATTTATTTATCTGTTATTAATTGTAATTTCATAGATAAATTTGGTTAATTAGTATTTTTAATGTCATATATATTTCACTTTTTAAAAAATAATTAAAAAAATATAAGAATCAACACAATACATGATTTTGCTATAAAATAATTATTATATATTTTTAAACATATATGAAAAGTAATTTATTCAACTTATGGATATTTAATATTGAAAAAATAATTATATATATTGAATTGTTATTGAATAAATTTCGTATTGAAGATATTTTAATTTCTGTTCATAATGAATATTAATCATGGTACAGGTTTTCATCATAGCAATGGGTAAAAATAGTTATTTACTTTTTATATATTTTTATAATAGCATATAATCACCAATTAATTTTTATTAATTTTTATTATATTTAAAATTATCATCTCATATTCTAAACTTTGGAATTTTGTGCCACTTTATATTTATTGAAACCATTATATTACATTAACATATGAGTAATGTCAAAATGTCACAATGTATTAGAAATTATGTTATTATCAAAGGTATATTAATGGAAATGATATATGGTTAACGATAAATATAAAACTGAATAATATTAGGATATATATAGTATAGTAATATTTTTTAGTTTTTGGATATTATATAATTAAAATGACCACTTACGCAACACACAAACAAGTGTTATTCAAATGATATAAAAATGAATGTAAATTATTTAAATAAGATGAAATGCAATATTTTTTGTATGTTTTTTTGTTTCCAAATAAATTATTTCACAATTATAGTACATAAGTTACAGTGAATGGGTTTTTTATTTGAATTATATTATCTTTCTATTTCATTAAAATCAATATTTTTAAAATTTCCAAAAATAAAAATAAATTGTATATAATGTATAGAAATTTATTTAAAAATAATTATATAATCATAAAATATAATTCATACTTTTTATGTGATTTACAATTAGATATAATATCAAAATTCAATGAGATTTTTGCCAAATAGAACTAGGAAATGTAATTTCAGTATTCATAACCATTTTAAAATTTGTTACGATGGTTATGGTTAAACTATGTAATCATGGTGGTTAAAAAATGATGTGGTATAAAATAAAACCATAGAAAGAAAAATAAGTGTTTGGTTTATTTACTTATGTACTATCCTATATATATATTTATATATTACACATTAGAGTCATTTTACATGATTGATATTCGATTAAAATATTAAAATTTCATATAGAGAAAATATTTATACCACCAAGAATATAAATAGTCCCCTATTATCATATCTTCAACACACATATTGAGTTTTTTATATCAACGATACTCTACCAGAGTAACATAAAATCCTCCATCACCATTTCTGGTGTTTTCTATTATTACCAAAATACAAACAAATAATTCATAACGTTCAAGATATAAGAGGAATCTCAAAGAGAAGGTATTACTTTCAATTTATTATTTTCTTATTTATTTTTTCTACCTTCTCAACAACATAATATTTATACATGTATATATAATAACATGTGTATATTCTATATACCTAAAAGTTATTAATTTAATGAAACAACCATTCTTTATCACTTTTTCTATCATATAGGAAACAAAAACAATAATCATGAATATATAAGGTCTATTAACTACAAGAGAATGAGGTTCGTTATATATAAGATTAACACATTTAAAGTGGAAATGTTGGATCATTAGAATATATATATATATATATATTGATATATATATATATATATATAATTTTTATTGTATAATTTTTATTTGGGTATTATATATTGTTATATATCTTTATAATATTCCATATTTCCCAAAAATTATAGCATATTTCATACATATGTTCAGGATACCACCTCTATAAAGCAATGATATTTGTTTCTCATGTACACCATCCTTTGAATCATATAAAAATTATTTTGTTGTATTCATATTATAATTATGTCAGATAAAAATTATGGAGCTTTTCAAAGCACGATCCAATTTCAATAATCAATCTATGGATGTAATTTAGGATATCCAAATCAAATGTCCTCAAAATATCCAATGTGATCATAATTATTTTATTTACCAAATAAAACATATTATAAAAAATAGAATAATTATAATAGAAAATAAGATATATTTACATTGAGAATAATTTTTAAATATTTCCTTCCAATAACTTATCTTTTATATTGAGTTTCTTTTAAAAGAAATAGTGATTTTTCTTATTTAGGCATAAATGTTTTTCAAAGCTCATTTGGATTATTTTTTTTTACATTGGACTAAAATTCATTTTTTTAGATTTGTCTATATGTGTTATCTTATACATTTGAAAAATGTATAAAAGATTATTTTTAACATCTATATCTAGGAGAATATTTCCCACTGTCATATTAATTATTAATTACCTCAATTACTCAAATTATTATGAATTTTTTAAATAAATAATTAATTTCACATATTTTGTGATTTTTTTAGATTTTTTATGGAAATTGAATATTAATTTTAATTTTAAGATAAATTTTATAGTTGTTTTTTTAGTGTCATCAATTCTAATTAAAAAACATTTTATTATTAATGTGAAAAATAAATGTGTTAAATTAATTATGCTGCTCTTAGATATTTTATAATAATGGAGGTTGATCTCAATATTTCACTCCAAAGAATTGGTAATGTGATAGAGTACACCACTAATTGGTTATTATTAAGGGATGTGGGAAATGAGAATATTAATTTACACCACCATCTAAAATACGTAACATAAATCATCTACATTATTATATAGCATTCCAGAAACAATTTAGGACGATGTTTTATGAATAAAAGGAATAGTAAATAACTGATATTGGTAAATTATAATTAAAATAGTGGAAATTTTATTAGTATATGAAAAAACTGATGTCAATAACAAGTCATCATTATCTGTCACAAATTATCTACTCATCATACTGTTCTAGATAAATAATTTTTATTATTTTTCCTCACTTGTGGGAAAATTGAAACATAATAAATGTGTGATGTAAAATTAATAGAAAATAAATATATATTATTAAAATAAATTAGTATTAGTCAACATAAAATGAGAATATGGGTATAATCCTAATATATATGAAATATAAAATCGACAAGGGCCATGTGACAAACCATATATAGATACCCTCTCACACTGGTACCCAACCCAAATTTACACAAACATAAATTCCATTCCAGATCCCCATGGGCTCACAATAAGCACTCAGGCACCAAACAAAAAACTAAAGAAAATGATTTTTTAAAATGAAGCAAAAACATGGAATATATTTATATAATTGAGAGAGAGAGATAATCAATGATATAAATGTATTCCACAACTAAAACAATAGTGGAAATCATACAATTCAGAATTAGTCTGAACTTTCTAAAGTATGAGCGTAACATGAAAAGAAAACTAAATTTTAAAACGTACTAAACAATGAGATAACATGGGGAATTTCCACCATTTGACCACTAACTACCCAGAGATGATTATTAAAAACTTTCCCACCTAAATGGGGATGATTTCTTTTCCTAGCATCAAAAGGAATATAAAGTTCAAAACACAACATAATGGGCGCACATGGTGTGTGAAATATAGGCTCAATTTGATCCCACCCTGGTGTTCGGATCATTTCGTTGTATAACTGTCAAATGAATTTTAATATTTAAATAAAACTAGGTATGTTAAATAGTTGGATATATTTTCTACCTAAATCATGGTAAAACATTAAATTTTCCCATTTTTTCATTTTAAGAAAAATATTGGTAAAAAATTTTCAAATCTTATCATATACATTAAATATGTCAAATAAATGAAAATTAGGTATCACATATCATATCATATCCATAATAGTACAAATAAAAATTGTATAAACCAAAAGAACAAGTGACATCACAATAAAGATCACTATAGGTCATGATAGCTAGATCACTCATACATAAACACTTAAAAATGATAACATGAACTATATAGATATATTAATTGAAATAAATATTTAAAAACTCTAAAATTTGAACCCCAAAAAGATTTATCACATCCCTAGGTCATTGGGCACCAGGAGAAGAATAACACACCACGAGTGAACCCCCTAAAGAATATATATGGCATATTACTAAACTTACTATCTATGTAAAAAATTATTCCCATGAGATATATTACAAAAACCATAACATCAAACCCATTATTTGAAAATAATTTCAAAAATCTAATTCAAAATTCTTTGAAAAATCATTTTATTTTAAAAAAATATGGGAAACCAATTTTTTTATCAAAAACTATTTCCGAAAACACACATAAATAAGTTAATAAATAATTATATTTCAGTTATATAACAATTTTTAAAACTATAAAAATATATCTCATCTAAAATAGGATAGATACAACACCATCTACATTAATTTTATATCAGACACCTCTTTAATGAGATCCACTAACTTGAAAGGAACATAAGATCAAAAATAAGGGATTTCAGATTGATTCCTTATCATAGATTCACTTCCATAATAAAATAAATATTTAAAAATGGTACATCATGACCAAACTCTAAAACAAATAGAAACCATACCACAACCAACAAATTATCTCCCCCTAAATTAAGATCATGAAACTAATTTGGAAAGGATCATGTAGATTATCATCGAAAATCAATAGATCCAATAACATAACTGTAACACCCGAGAATTTAATGTTATATAAATCATCAAAGTAATCTTTTTCTACACAACACTTTCTTGGCTTTCTTTACACGAAATCGCGACCTTCCTCGATAGCTTGCGTCGTACGCAATACCGAGTTTCACTAAACAACGATATGCTATTAAAATATTATTAAAACTAGACATTATGAATAGTAATAACCACTTTTTGAAATTTTATAAATTTTATTTTTCAAAATGGACTTGATTTTTGGATTCAGAATATCAAAATTAGTCTAGGGTGAAATTTTGGTATTTTTCTGAAAACATTCAATTTTTGATGAATAGTGAAACCACTAAGTGGTATTTAAAAAACTGAATTTTTTATAAAACGTAACTTTACCGCTTCTGTGAGTGGAATTTTGAAAATCTGAGAGACACAGTTAATATCAAGGACTGAAATGTGGTTCAATGAGATGAAAATAATTTTTGGTGAATGGTAACTTTTTACTTTTTTTTACCACAGTTAAAATTAAATAGGGTAATTAATGGTAAAGATGATATTATTATTACCCTAACACATGTCCTAATTATATTGGACAAGTGTAATTCGACCAAATACAAACTTAGGAATAAAATATGACCATTTAGGCCCACATGGATTAGATTAGGACATTTATTATTAATTTATTTAATGAAGGGTTAAAAAAGTTAAAATCAAAGTTTAATAACTAAATCATTTTTAATATGGGTTATACATAAGATAAATTCGACTATAAATATTCATTAGCAAGATAATGATATTTCCTACATAATGGTATTTTATTTGTATTTTTTAGACATTAAATAATTTAATTTATTTATGACTCAACGATGATGCAGTAATTATCTTATAAATGAAATATTGACATAATTGATATTATAAATACCCAAATAAATATAATTTGGGACTTTTTATGAATTCCACTAATTTTTTAGGTTAACATGACATGTTATTATTTATTTAATTAACTTTTTTCGAACTTATAATTCTGTTATTATTTTCACAAAAATCAATTACTAAATAGTCTCAAAATTGACATAAAATAGTTTTTAAAAAAAATATTATATTATTAATTGTTATTTTATTCCTAAAAATCTAAGGTTAGACCAAATGACTTAGATAACGTTATATATTTTAATAATAAACAACTTGGGGTTCTTTTGGCTTCTTATAGTATGTTTATTAACCTTATAGTATAAGAACACAAGAAGACACGGTAAAAGTAAAATTATTTAACTTAATGTTAAATCTAAATGATAAGGTTAAAATAGGAACCTAAACATGTCTAAATTCTATTGGATGAGAGTATTTCGACCCATACCCACCTTAGCTTCTAATTAAATATATTTGGAGCTATTTAATACAGAACGTGACTTTATAATAAAATAATATTTTTAGTTATTCCAAAGATGCCCCTCTCCTCCCTTATAAAAGGGCACCTCCTCCCTATCTTCCTCACACCACATTGAGCCTTCAAGATCGGCCAACCCCTGCCATTTCATCCTCTCCACTTCCCTAGAAACATCCTAGAGGTTCTGGTCTTCTTCAAAGACCAATTTTAGTGCCCTAAAATATGTTCTCAAAGAAGCACTTCAAAGAAGAGGTAATGTCTGTTACCGATTCTTTCATATTTATTTCTTCTTCCACTTATTCTTCTTTATTTGTTTCATTATGAAGTAATAACATCAGTATCACTCATATAATGATATGTTATTATAAGTATGAAACAACCCTATTTCACCATCTATCCATCCTACGGAAAAAGAAATCACCGCGCGTGCGTACGTACGGAATACCGTCTCCACGCCGTGGTGTAATCTATTTTCCACCACCACCTTACGTGGATGGGTATAATGGTGTAAATAATGACTATATATGACTATTATAATGTGATATTGATTCTGAAATAGTATACATACACTCCAATACAATTCCACGATCATGGGAACGATATCATCGCTCATGCGTACGTACGGAATACCGTCTCCACGATGTGATGTGATTTGTTCTACATGATCTTCATTGCATAATGATTATATCAATGAATTGAATGAATAAATATGATATATAGTACATTAATACCATTCTGGAAATTATCTATCTATAACCTAAAGAGAAGAATAAGAATTTATTCGACAAGACACACACAAGAACAAAAAGTTATAAACACCCGAATAACAAGTAGCAATGAAATATTGCTACTAAGAAGCTAAGAATATGACCATATATGATATCATGAAAATATGTATGATTATGGAATAAGTCAATTACATTATTTAAATCATTATACAAGAGGTTCAGACACTTTCGAAGCAAAATGGACCTAAGGTAAGGGAAATATCACAATCTCATTTTTATCCGAGATTGTTTATACTTTGAAATTTACTGGGGTGTATTTTATCATCCACATCCATGTTTCCTCAATGTGTAATATTATTTCCATCCACCTACAATTTTTTAAATCCAATTTTACCCTTCGGTGAGTTTTTAGTAAAAGATATGAAAGGAATCTTTTGTCGTTTTTCGTACGAGGTACTTTTTGACTTTTCCGACAAAAGTATGAGAAGAATGTTTTTTTAACTTATACGGCAAGAATGGATTTTTAAAACATTATTTCCAAGAAGCTTCCTTTACAATTTTTCAAGTTTATTTTTAATCAACTTCTTTTAGTTTATAATTTTACGACATGTTAAGAAAGGAAAAGTGTTTTTGAAGTAGAATGGATATTTTCCTCATGAATGAAGTTCAAGTGTTTTATCAAAATTATTTTACATCTAAGATAATAAAGGGTTCTGTTTTTATCCCTATTATTACATTGATTTGATTATGTTGTGATGGAATTATTTTTATGAATTCCTTTATCGTATATGAATTGTTTTATGATGTCATGATGTTTAAGATTCCCATTTTTATTACAGGGGTTATGCAATGATGTATGGTTTATGATTTTGGGGCACACATAAGAATGGTATCATTATGAGATGGGTGGGCCCTATATCCCCCTCCAATGAATTGGTCAAAGATTTTTTATCTCATGAGATAGACATGGCTGGAATGGTAGGTTATACCGGTTCAGTGAAACAGGACTGAAACGAGGAGTGAACTTGGTTCAGAATTGGACTTTGTCCACTATGATAGTCTTGGAAATGAGTCTTGACTAATAAGAAATGATTCTATATGATTATGAGTGTATGACACAAAGTTTCATGTTTTAAGTTATGATTATTGTGATTACATTTCACTGCCATGATTTATCCCATGTTATGAAATTATGATCTCTTTTGCAATTTAAGATTCCCAAAAGTTATGTGATTATGTATATGATGTGATTGATATTTCTTTTATTTACCCTTACTGAGCATTTGAGCTCACCCTTTTGTATGTTTTCTTTCCCCAGGCCAGGAAGAAGGTTATTGAGTAAGATATGCCAAAAGGGACTATAGATATGATGAAATAAATGGGAGACAGTGTAGATGCTTTATGAACCAGTTGTTTATGTTTCCCAGTTTCTAAAGACACTATACCTATACGGTCCTTTCGTGGTTTTGTTATATGTTGTAATAAGTATGCTTCAATTTTGAAGTATTATCAATGTATGTAATGTATGGGTTGTTATGGTTGGTATCATAGGAAAGGTATAGTCAACCTTTGGAAACTAGGATGTGAAA
Organism: Viscum album; assembly: GCA_963277665.1. Taxonomy (NCBI): domain Eukaryota; kingdom Viridiplantae; phylum Streptophyta; class Magnoliopsida; order Santalales; family Viscaceae; genus Viscum; species Viscum album. The sequence continues at coordinate 327,645,353 of OY728127.1, forward strand.
TTCTTAGTAAGAACCCTAAGGATAAGTCTATGCATAGAACACAATCTTAGTGTTTTAGAAATGGCCATGAATAACCTAGGATAAGACCTTAAGTGTGAAATTTTATTCTTGATTATGTGGTTTTCCTATTATAATTAGTGTTGCTCACACTATTTTTCTTGGTTTTAGTCAATGGCTTGAACCCGAAGGAACCGTGTTAATGTGGAATGCGACGGGCAATGCAATGATTGTCCCCCTGAGCAACCAAACGTTATGGGAGATGGAATGCAAAATCATGTAGCCATGCTCACACAACTTTCTCAAGCTATGAATCATGCAGGACTTCCAAACAAGAAAAATAAGGAGCATCATTCTGTTGAATCCTTCATGAGACAGCTTCCACCTTCTTTCAGCGGGTCTACTGATCCATTAGTTGCTGAACAATGGATTAGTACTGCTGAAAATATATTTTCAGTTCTTCAATGTTCTGAACATGATAAAATCATCCAAGTAGTGTATCGTTTGGAAGGAGATGCTGATCAATGGTGGAAACTTATTAAGAATACGAGGCAAAGGGATGAAATTGAGTCCATGGAATGGGACGAGTTCAAGAAATTATTTTTCAATAAGTACTTCCCTCGTATTCTCCGAACAAAGATGGAGAAAGAGTTTCATGATTTGAAGCAAAAGGATGATGAATCTGTTGGTACCTATGAAAAAAATATTACAAGACATGCAAGGTATGCTTCTGTTATTATTATCCAACCTGAGAGTAAGATCGATCGATTCTTTATTGGATTAAAACCAAGTCTTCAAAGGGCCTTATCCATAAGGGACTTCAATAGCTACGAAGAGATCGTTTGATGTGCTCTCAAAGTTGAGATGGATATTGGAGTAACCCATCAGTCATATGGGTTTGACAAGAAGAGGAAAATGGAATTCAAAGGAAAATCTAAAGAGCACACTAAAAAGAAGATGAGCTTTCCCTTATGCTCAAAGTGTGGAAAGAAACATGGAGGGAGTTTTCTTAAAGGGACAAGTAAATGTTTCAAATGTGGAAAGGAAGGTCATCAGGCATTTGAATGCCGCAATGATGGGAAGAAGATGTCTAGTGATGCAAAAAAAAAGAAGGGATGCACAGAATGAACCTACCACACTTCAATGTTTCAAGTGCAAGGAGATGGGGAATTATGCCAATCAATGCCCAAATCCAAGGGTTGATGATGATGGTCGACGTCAATAAACTCTTAAGGCTAAAGACAAAGGAAAGTCACATGAAATTTCTATCAGCAATGTGGAGTACGATAACGATGTGGTGAAAGGTACACATACCATCCACTCTAAAGTAGAAAATTTTTTATTTGATTCTGGATCCACCCACTCTTTTATTTCTAAAAAATTTTCTAAGGATATCACCGTATTACCTCAATAATTAGATGTTGAGTTAGACATGACAACACCTAATGGCGCAACATTCGCATCAAAAGTTTATAATTCTTCTCCGATCGAAGTTTGTGGGAAAGTGTTTCCTGCAAATCTTGTGATCTTCCTATAGTGGAATTTGATGTGATTCTTGGCATGGATTGGCTTTCTTTATATAAAGCTCATATCAATTTCCAAAGAAGGGAAGTTACATTTCATATTCCAGATCAATCTATGATCGTATATCGATGCAAGGATGAACATAACCATCCAGTGGAAATTTCTTCTATTTTATGGGTATTGATTCCACTAAATGAAGATTATTTATCTCAAATGGTTGGTGAGAATCTCACGATTAGGAATATTCCCATTGTACGGTAGTTTGATGATGTCTTTCCGGAGGAATTACCGGGTCTTCCACTGAATCGTGAAGTTGAGTTTTCAATAGAACTCGTACCAGGTGCTCTGCCTATTTCAAAGACACCTTATAGAATGGCCCCAATTGACTTGCAGGAATTGAAGAAGCAAATCCAGGAGAATCTTGATAAGGGGTTCATACGCCCTAGTGCGTCACCTTGGGGAGCACCTGTTCTGTTTGTTAAGAAGGAAGATGGATCAATGAGACTCTGCATTGATTATCGAGAACATAACAAGATCACTATCAAGAAAAAATATCCTCTCTCGCGCATTGATGACCTATTTGACCAACTACGAGGAGCTCAATACTTTTCAAAGATTGATCTTTGTTCAGGGTATCATCAATTAAGGGTCAAAAGGGAGGATATACCAAAGACGGCTTTCCGTACAAGGTATGGACACTATGAATTTATAGTGATGCCATTTGGTCTTACTAATGCCCCTGCTATCTTCATGGATCTAATGAATAGAGTCTTTAGAGACTATCTTGATCCATTTTTGGTAGTCTTTATAGACGATATTCTTGTCTATTCAAAGAGAAAGGAAGAACATGAAGATCACTTGAGAATTATATTGAAGACCCTGAGGAAGGAGAATCTTTATGCCAAATTTACCAAGTGTGAATTTTGGCTTCAAAAAGTTTCATTTTTGGGTCACATAATCTCAAAAGAGGGGATATCTGTGGATCCAGAAAAAATAGAGGTTATCGAAAGATGGTCGAGACCAACAACAGTAACTGAGATCCGATGTTTTCTTGGTTTGGCTGGATATTATCGACGTTTTGTGAAAGATTTTTCACGATAATATAATCCACTCACCAAGTTGACTCGGAAAGGAGTTAATTTTGTTTGGACAGAAGAATGTGAAGTGAATTTCAAGGAGTTGAAAAGATGGTTATCTAGTGCACCTGTGCTCACACTGCCTTGTAGTGGAGAAAGGTTTGTGATCTACAGTGATGCAACCAAGAAGGGATTGGGGTGTGTTCTTATGCAAAATGATATGGTGATAGCTTATGCCTCACGACAGTTGAAAATACATGAGCAAAATTGCCCAACTCATGATTTGGAGTTAGCTGTGGTAATCTTTGCATTAAATATTTGGAGGCATTATCTTTATGGAGAAAGGTGTGACATTTATACTGATCATAGAAGTTTAAAGTATATTTTCACACAAAAGGAGCAGAATATGCGCCAAAGAATATGGTTGGAGCTGATTAAGGATTACGACTTCTCAATCCATTACCACCCTGGGAAAGCAAACAAGGTGGCAGATGCATTAAGTCGAAAAGACCATGCCAGTTTAACCATGATGAGGATCAAAAAAGATCCAATATTTGTGTATTTACAAAGGATGGATCTTGGAATTATAATGGAAGGGGGGAAATTGTATCCTTCTCAAATGAATGTTCAACCATCTATACATGTGAAGATTAAAGAGGCACGGAAAGAAGATGTCGAGTTACAAGAGAAGGTGAGAAATATTCCTGAATTCAACCTTGATTGTGATGGGATAATAAAGTTTAGGAATCGGGTTTGAGTTCCTCCCATCCCCAAACTAAAGAAGGAACTGATGGATGAGGCTCATAGTTCTTCATTCTCTATTCATCCTGGAAGCACGAAGATGTATAGGGACCTAAAAGAGTACTTCTGGTAGGATGGCATGAAAAGAGATGTTGGTGAATTTGTCTCTCGATGCTTGGTTTGTCAACAAGTTAAATCTGAGAGACAGAAGTCTAAGGGGATGTTACAACCATTACCCATACCCGAATGGAAATGGGAAAACATCACTATGGACTTTGTCACAGGACTTCCTAAAACATCCAAAGGCAATAATGTTATCTGGGTCATAGTTGATCGTCTTACAAAGTCTGCACACTTCATTTCTATTAGAGAGGATTTCTCTCTGGATCAGCTTGCTAGGATATATGTAAAGGAAGTGGTAAGATTGCATGGAGTACCACTTTCTATTATATCCGATCGAGATCCGAGATTTACCTCGATGTTCTGGTGAAGTTTTCAGCATACTCTGGATACAAAGTTGAGTTTCAGCACTGCTTATCATCTTCAGACAGACGGTCAGTCTGAGAGAACAATTCAAACCCTAGAACATATGTTGAGTGCTTGCTTTATGGATTTCAAAGGTGGTTGGGATCAACACCTACCATTGGTGGAATTTTCTTATAATAATAGCTTTCACTCCAGTATTAAGATGGCTCCTTATGAAGCTCTCTATGGAAAGAAATGCAGGACTCCAACTTTCTGGGATGAAGTTGGGGAAATAAATCTATTAGGACCTGATCTCGTTGATGAAATGGCAGAAAAGGTCAGATCTATTCAAAAACACATAAGAGAAGCTCAGAGTCGACAGAAAAGTTATGCCGACAACCGAAGAAAAGACCTAGAGTTTGAAGTGGGTGATAAAGTGTTCTTAAGAATATCTCCCTAGAAGAGGGTTATGAGATTTGGAAAGAAGGGGAAGTTGAGCCCTAGATATATCGGTCCTTTCGAAATACTGGATCGTGTTGGGAAGGTAGCTTACCGATTGGCGCTTCCATCGAATCTCTCTCAACTTCACGATGTGTTCCATGTATCTCTCCTGAGAAATTACATATCTGATCCTTTACATATACTCAGCTCAGAAGTTGTACCGCTGGAGGAAGATATTTCTTATGAAGAACAACCGATAGAGATTCTGGATCGTATAGAAAAAGTCCTACGAAACAAGACCACTCGATTGGTGAAAGTTTTATGGAAGAACCACCAATTAGAAGAAGCTACATGGGAGCTTGAGGATATGATGAGGGAGAGGTATCCTCATCTGTTTGTTACAAAGTGACGAATTTCGAGAGCGAAATTCATTTTAAGGTGGGTAGAATGTAACACCCGAGACTTTTATGTTATATAAATCATCAAAGGAATTTTTTTCTACACAACACTTGCTTGGCTTGCTTTACACGAAATCATGACCATCCTCGATAGCTTGCGTCGTACGCAATACCGAGTTTCACTATACAATGATATGCTATTAAAATATTATTAAAACTAGACATTAGGAATAGTAATAACCACTTTTTGAAATTTTATAAATTTTATTTTTCAAAATGGACTTCATTTTTGGATTCGGAATATCAAAATTATCCTCGGGTGAAATTTTAGAATTTTTCTGAAAACTTTCAATTTTTGATGAATAGTGAAACCACTAAGTGGTAGTTAAAAAACTGAATTTTTCATAAAACTTAATTTTACCACTTCTATGAGTGGAATTTCAAAAATCCGAGAGACACGGGTAATATCAAGGACTAAAATGTGGTTCAATGAGATGAAAATAATTTTAGGTGAATAGTAACTTTTTACTTTTTTTACCACGTTTAAAAGTAAATAGGGTAATTAAGGGTAAAGATGATATTATTATTACCCTAACACATGTCCTACTTCTATTGGACAAGTTTTATTCGACCAAAAACAAACTTAGGAATAAAATATGACCATTTAGGCCCACTGGGATTAGATTAGGACATTTATTATTAATTTATTTAATGAAGGGTTAAAATAGTTAAAATCAATGTTTAATAACTAAATCATTTTTAATATGGGTTATACATAGGATAAATTCGACTATAAATATTCATTAGAGAGATAAAAATATTTACTACATAATGTTATTTTATTTGTAATTTTTAGACATTAAATAATTTAATTTATTTATGACACAACGATGATGCAGTAATTATCTTATTAATGAAATATTGAAATAATTGATATTATAAATATCCAAATAAATATAATTTTAGACTTTTTATGAATTCCACTAAATTTATAGGTTAATATGACATGTTAGTATTGATTTAATTAACTTTTTTAGAACTTATCATTCTGTTATGAGTTTCACAAAAATCAATTACTAAATAGTGTCAAAATTGACATAAAATAGTTTTTAAAACAAATATTATATTATTAATTGTTATTTTATTCCTAAAAATCAAAGTTTAGGCCAAATGACTTAGATACAGTTATCTATATTAATAATAAACAACTTGGGGTTCATTTGGATGCTTATAGTAAGTTTATTAACCTTATAGTATAAGAACACAAGAAGACACGATAAAAGTAAAATTATTTAACTTAATGTTAAATCTAAATGATAAGGTTAAAATAGGACCTAAAATTGTCTAAATTCTATTGAATTATAGTATTGCGACCCATCCCCACCTTATCGTTGAAATGAATCAATTTGGAGCTATTTAAAACCGAACTTGACTTTATAATAAAATAATATTTTTAGTTATTCCAAAGGTGCCCCTCTCCTCCCTTATAAAAGGGAACCTCCTCCCTCTCTTCCTCACACCACATTGAGCCTTCATGCTCGTCCAAAACCTGCCATTTCGTCCTCTCCACTTCCCTAGAAACATCCTAGTGGTTCTGGTCTTCTTCAAAGACCAATTTCAGTTCCCTAAAAGAAGGTCTCAAAGAACCACTTCAAAGAAGAGGTAATGTCCGTTACCGATTCTTTCATCTTTATTTATTCTTCCACTTATTCTTCTTTAGTTGTTTCATTATGAAGTAATAACATCAGTATCACTCATATACTGATATTTTATTATATGTATGAAACAACCCTATTTCACCATCTATCCATCCTACGGAAAAAGAAACCACCGCGCGTGCGTACGCACGGAATACCATCTCCACGCCGTGGTGTAATCTATTTTCCACCACCACCTTACTTGGATGGGTATAATGGTGTAAAGAATAACTATATATGACTATTATAAAGTTATATTGATTCTGAAATAGTATACATACACTCCAATACAATTCCACGATCATGGGAGCGATATCATCGCTCGTGCGTACTTACGGAATACCGTCTCCACGATGTGATGTGATTCGTTCTACATGATCTTCATTGCATAATGATTATATAAATGAATTGAATGAATAAATATGATATATAGTACATTAATACCATTCTGGAAATTATGTATCTATAACCTAAAGAGAATAATAAGAATTTATTCGACAAGACACGCATAAGAACAAAAAGTTATGAACACCCGAATAACAAGTAGCAATGAAATATTACTACTAAGAAGCTAAGAATATGACCATATATGATATCATAAAAATAAGTACGATTCTGGAATAATTGAATAACATTATTTAAATCATTATACAGGAGGTTCGGACACTTACTAAGAAAAACGGACCTACGGTAAGGGAAATATCACAATCTTATTTTTATCCGAGATTGTTTATATTTTGAAATTTACTAGGGTGTATTTTATCATCCACATCCATGTTTCCTCAATATGTAATATTATTTCCATCCACCTACAATTGTTTTAATCCAATTTTACCCTTCGGTGAGTTTTTAGTAAAATATATGAAAGGAATATTTTGTCGTTTTTCGTACGAGGTACTTTTTGACTTTACCGACAAAAGTACGAGAAGAATGTTTTTTTTAACTTATACGGCATGAACGGATTTTTAAAACATTTTTTCCAAGAAGCTTCCTTTACAAGTTTTCATGTTTATTTTTAATCAACTTCTTTTAGTTTATAATTTTACGAAATGTTAAGAATGGAAAAGTGTTTTTGAAGTAGAAAGGATATTTTCCTCAAGAATGAAGTTCAAGTGTTTTATCAAAATTATTTTCCATCTAAGATAATAAAGGGTTCTGTTTTTATCCCTATTATTACATTGATTTTATTATTTTGTGATGGAATTATTTTTATGAATTAATTTATCATATATGAATTGTTTTATGATGTCATGATGTTTAAGATTCCCATTTTTATTACATGGGTTATGCAATGATGTATGGTTTATGATTTTGTGGCACACATAAGAATGGTATCATTATGAGATGGGTGTGACCTATATCTCCCTCCAATTCATTGGGTAAAGATTTAATATCTCATGAAATAGACATGGCTGGAACGGTAGGTTATACCGGTTCAGTGAAACAGGACTGAAACGAGGAGTGAACTCGGTTCAGAATTGGAATTTGTCCACCATTATAGTCTTGGAAATGAGTCTTGACTAATAAGAAATGATTCTCTATGATTATGTGTGTATGCCACAAAGATTCATGTTTTAAGTTATGATTATTGTGATTATATTTCACTGCCATGATTTATCCCATGTTATGAAATTATGATCTCTTTTTCAGTTTAAGATTTCCAAAAGTTAGGTGCTTATGTATATGATGTGATTTATATTTCTTTTATTTACCCTTACTGAGCATTTGAGCTCACCCTTTTGTATGTTTTCTTTTCCCCAGGTCAGGAAGAAGGTTATTATGTAAGATATGCCAAAAGGGACTATAGATATGATGAAATAAATGGGAGACAGTGTGGACGCTTTATGAACTAGTTTTTTATGTTTCCCAGTTTCTAAAGACACTATACATATACGGTCCTTTCATGGTTTTGTTATATGTTGTAATAAGTATGCTTCAATTTTGAAGTATTAACAATGTATGTAAACTATGGGTCGTTATAATAACGCAATAGTGATACATCAATCAAAAAAATTATTAAGCAGTAAGATTAATCACATGATGAAATTCACTTATATCACAATTGATATCAACAACTCATCAAAGGGATCATTAAGGATATGATATCTTGAAAATATGTTAGGATATGTCCTAATTTGAGAGAGAAGACGATGTGCATAAATAAGAAAAAAAATAATCCATTCAATTGCTATAAATAAATAACCACGAGAACAAAAAAGTGTGAAACCCCATTTTATAACATGTAATCCATCAAACAATTTTTTTTGAAAGACTTGTAAATTTATATCAAAAATCCATATTTTCAGCATTTTATAGTGTGTAATATTATCATGGTGTGTAAACCCTTCACAGTGTTAACCAATTCACATCATTATACATTACATAATCTTAACCCAATACATAGTGTGTAATCAATTCACACCATTTACTAGTTCATTTCGTCTTACTGGGGACTAATAAAGGATGAGAACAAATTACAAGCTATGTAAAAAAATCATCGAATCTAATCATAACATGGCCTAAAATCACATAACCAACATAAAAAATACCTATTATACTCAAAATCCCAAACCAACACATGTGTTCTCCAAAATCATAGAGAACCTAGAAATACCTTTACCACGTTTATGAATAGGCTCCATTAATTCAAAAAAATATATATCCCTAACTATTGAGTCATTTTCCCCAAAAATGGATCTCCATCCACGGGAGTCCTATGGCTCACCCAAAACAAGAGGTAAACAAAATGAGAGAAGATAAATAATATTTAGTGAGAAATAATATGATTAAATCTCCCAATAAAAGGACATTATTTCTTTTGGAAATCAATTGGAATAATGATGTCTAGAAAATAGGATATTGCACTACTTCCTCATCCATTACTCACACTATCAATTTTCATCATAATATGATTCCTATTTCCATAATAAAATGACCAATGGAATAAACTTCTCAATAATGGAATTTAACTAATAACAAAATATTTCCAATAGTAATTAATCATCCAAATTATACTGATCTAACACCAAATATTCACAAATCAACATATGATTGGGATAATGATGGAATATAATAATCTGCAATTTGTGGAGAACATCATGAATTCCAATATACTTTATTAGAAATTCCAAAAAATAAGAATCTTTTCCAATATTATTTGTGACCCAAAATAGTCCTACATATATTATATTCAAATTTATTTATTATACAGGCCTATAATGGCCCAATTGTGGAGAAACATTATAGAAAACAAATTTTGTAATTAAAAATCCAAAGGATGAAGCCAGTGATCCATATATAATTTTTATTGACACTGAGTTGTTACCATAAAATGACCTATATCCTAAATCTACCATGAAGTCCCATAAAAGAGAATTATTCTATCCAAAAAGGCATTTCCCACATTTTCCCAATTATGATGTGATCTGTATGGATGACCATACAAAGACACGAAGTGATTAATTATGATCGATGAATAATATATGTTGTTATAAGAAACTTGAACTAGTCCTAAAAGGTTATCACATAATCAACAACAATTAATGATGAAATTATTTTGAATACCATATGATATTTGATTATGAAACACTGCCACATCATATTACTGTGGCATGTATGCAATACATATCCACAACTGATTCCCCTTCTCCTATTGGATACTCCTCTAGTAACTTGAAGTAAACATATTATTATTTTCTAAAAAACGGTAAAAGGAACCATTTTTATCTACATGATCTAGTACACATTTACTTTTCCAAGATCATCAGTATTACGAGTGTCCCTTATACGATGGAAATGAGCTTACTCGGTCAACTGATCAATATGTGATCAGATATAATTACACCCTCATAAAATTGGTGGAACTCCAAAATTAAATTCCATAGATCTCTCACTCTATTTTCAAACATGAAATAGAAGAAGAAATAGAAAACAAAAAGATTTCAAAGGCTCCACTTTTATCTCTTGGCATGTGTAATATCGGGACACAGAACCCACAATGTCAAACATCATACTCATCCACCAGCATTTCCATCTAAGATACTAATACATCATCATTGTGTATAAATGAATGAATAATTAGGAACAATTATAGTAAAAAACTGGGTTCTTTATGGACACTAGGATGAAAAACCAATCAATAAAACTATGACACTATGGAAAGAGAGTGACCCAAAATATTAGTTTTCCCACTGTATATGGATTCTCAAATTCATCTATAATCACAATCTTTACATTTACAATACAGATTTGGCTCAAGGAGATTTGATGATTACTAATCACTAGTAAGAAACATTCATGAAACATCCTCCTGATTTCCATAATCATTTGATTGAAGATCCCTATAAGGATTCACTCTTCCTTATTTTCAAGAAAATTCAACGATTTTATTTTCGTACTGAGATAACCTAGAATAAGTTTCCCCTAACATGGGGCATAGTAAATTCCAATTCAATTTACAAATGGTATTCCACCAACCACCTATATATGATATTCAATGCTTTCTATGAAATAATATATCATAAATTCTTATGATAAAAAAGACCACGAACCTCTCCCTAAGAAGTAAATTCCATAAAAAATACATACTTTTCCAACTGTGTGATGCTCTAAATCATTATTGTGGAAATTATTATATTGTTTTCTATAGAGAAAATAGCTAAAAGTCAACCAAAAAACATCCTAAATAATATTGTAAACCAAACTATAACAAGAGGAGTAAAAATAAAACACATAACCCTTTTAGGGAACTGGTAAAATCATAAAATGAGTGGATTTTAGATGTAATATCATCACACCAAAAGAAAAATGACACTACACATCCCATTTGAATTTCACCCCTTTCTTGGTAAGATAAGTTATAGGTTATAATAATTTTGGGATATCCAATAAATTATAAATAATATCCCATTATAATGGGAATGTTGTGAATCTTAGACATTACACTTTTCATCCAATGAAATATAATATCCTTCACCATCTATGGAATAACGAATAAGACATGCTCTGAAGTCATGACCCACTTGAGCATGACATAATTGCACCAAAAAATATCATTTTAAAGTACTTCTATAAAGATAGTGACTCCCTAGGATTTCTTGGACCAAACCCAAATGGTGCTCATGCATGTGAATAGACCTCGAATAAACCAAAATATCATCCATGAACTCTAACACCAATGATTAATGATACTAATTGAATATAAAATTCATCAAACACAAAAATCTGAAGTAGTGTTAAAAAGAAAAATTGACCACAAATAAAATTATTAATGACCATACATGCTCAAGAAATCCATATTCAGTATATCATACTCAATATCAATTAGCATATGAAAACCTAATAGAAGATAAATATTTGAAAACTACTTACCCAATTAACTGATTAAACAAATCAACCAAAAGAGGAAAATTACAATTATTATGAATGGTTATATGATTCAAATTTTGGTAGTCATCACACAATTTCAATGAATAATAAACTCTCATAAAAATAGTATATTCTAACCCATGTAAAAAAATTTAGGGTAACAATCCCATTCTTAATAGGGAATCTAAGGGAGTGTTTATCTCATTAAGTTATTCATGTTGCATATGATAATATGTTATTAATATCGGTTGCATACTTGGAATTATGCCTATCATAAACTAGACTTACCCCTCTAGATGAGGACCAAAGAAATAATCTAGGAAAATATCAATAAAATACCAGGAAATAATGGTAAGGGATGGAACATGATTAATTCAATGGGGCCAACTGTTATAGAAAATAAAAAAACTTCTGGACATTGGGAGGGAAAGTCCTGGATGACAATACATTATTGACACTCTCAATAAAACATCGTAGATATCCTAGAGGCCATATGAAATTTGTAATTAGGATGATAAAAACAACCTCATCATGATGAGGGACAAGAAAATACATCTTTATTATAGTTTCATATTGATTTAGATCATGAACGATGAAATCCCAAACTAACTCCACATCAACTATCGATTGTAAACACAAAGGAAACTATAACCCTTACTAATTACACTTCACATGAGGTTTCTCTAACACAGTAACAATGTACAGGAGCGCCAATATATGTTTCAACATATCAAAAAATCATCCAGATATAAACATATGATAATCACCAATATCAAATAAAGTAATTACTGTTTAGGATACAATAAATATGGTAACTCACAGTTCCACATGACCCATGTCTACCTCCACTGAAAACTTATCTAAAATGTGATGGTTCATTACTATAGAGTAATTTTTCTATATAATAATATATTTTTTATGTATATTACTACTCCATAATAGAAATTAGAGTTAATAATCTATTATCATAATGATACATAGAGATTTTCAGAAAGAATTACAATTGAAGGCCATAATGTCCAATAAAATTTAGCCATCTTCGAAGGTTAAAAAAAAATAACTCTAGGTGTGTGCCACCCATCCACACTAATAGATTGTTATGGGAAAATTAATAGCTTAAACTAAAGGTGTAGTGGCTGTCTACTACAAGGAAACAACTCAACAACTCTTGGAATGGTATTTCCATTTCTATATATTATATTGCATGCCTTTTAAGATACCACAAGGTGGAAGATAAGATTTATAATAACTAAGAATTCCATATATATTAATATCATCATTCATCCCCATGAATACTATCTTAGAATATGATTAATGAATTAGAATCAATAACTATTATCTTATATATGGTCTCAAACTCTTTACGTAATTCTGAGCCTTTAGCTGTTCATTATTTAACACATATAGAGAATAACAAACCATCTTAGAAAAATGATTGGTGTATGATGAAAAAATACTATATCCCTAATATTGGGAGAGAAACACTAGAGGCTTCTATTTAATTAGTGACTATATAAAATAATTCTAAATGAAAATAGTATGGAAATTCTTCCAGACCAAGCCTACATTCTTATCATCGTATACCATGGAAACCCACCATCTATTTATGATACCCTTAACTGTAAATTCCTCAAACATCATTGTTAAAATCATAGGTGTATCTATGAATTCCATTATCTAATTGATCATGTATGTCAAATATTCTTCCTCTTGAGGTTTTATTTACCTCGAATATGGTGTCACAGTCAAAATTGAATGGTTTGACAGAGACTTTGTAGTCTATCATTTTTTTCTTCTGAATGTGGTGAGGTAGTTAAGTTATTTCCATCAGTATTACTATTCTTTCAGAAAAGATAAAGTTTATTCCAGATTGGGTTGATTGAAAGGGTTTAAATGGTGTGCTCATATTGTTTTCATGTATATCAAATTTGAATAGTCTTCAACTGGTTTGTTCATGTAGACAAAAATATTAAACAACTCTCACATCCATTATTCCTGAAATTTCATTCCAAAGGAAAGCAGTTGTAGGATTATTTGGACAAAAACACATAATAAATCAAAAAAATATATAAGATTGGATGTATGGATATTTTCACCTCTGTGGGGGGGGGGAGGGACTAATGCATATTCGAGACTCTATTATAAATATCAGTATTGATCATGAATCCTTATTTCAACCCCAATTGTGTATATTATGTATTAACATGAAGAATAGTTCCATTATAACAACATGTGGCTCTAAAATCTTATATATGAATATTAGGTTCTCTATAAATGGATATACCCAGATGTATATGAGGTTCTATATCAATGTTATTATTTTTTAGATAGAGAATGAATTCTTGGGTTTTTATTGGGATGAAACTAGTTTCATGCCACGTAATGGGGTGTAATGTATTTTATCATCATCCAAGGGGAAGAGAGTTTTATTGATGTCAAGATCAATCCCACACAATGAAATTATTATGTATCATCATGGGAGGAATATGAAACCTCTTAGTTTGGTACCTCTATATAGGAAACATCACCTTTTAAAGTAGAATGTATAGGACCAAACCATGAAGTTTAGCATCATGAAACTAGGATATCCAATAAAAGGGATTACTAGTCAATGATGGTGTGGGACATATTATGAGGTGGCATGAGGTACCCATATGATATGTAGTATCTGTGATGGATATGACCCTATCGGGAATTTGATTTGGAGAACATTATGGTGGATTTATAAGTCAGTTGTGGACCTTAGTGAGGCTTATTACATATCCCAGTTAGTTAGGAATCCAAGACCTCATTGTTCTGTATGACTGGCACATACATAATAAATGAGGCTACAAAATGGGGAATTATTGGGGCTTACTAATGGGAGATACCATTTGATTTGGAATGATCAGGCCTTACACATTTGAGCTACCCATTTGAGGGGCATGGTTGGGGCTTACGCATTTGAGATGGCCATTTGGATGATGATGGGGATTACATCTATAGATAATTACCATTAAGGGGGACATGAAAATGGATTATACCATATGAGATCCCCATGATATGATTTGGGATCACATCAATTTCATGATTTATTCTACCCTTTATGACCATGTGATTTATACTCATTGTGAGAAATAATATGATCCAATGGATCTGATGATTTCATTTCCTGCTCTATCCATTGATAGATGGTGTTGGAGACTATTGAGGAAGAGAAAAGGAATTGAGTGTGTCTATTTATTCTCTTATTTTAATTTCTAAGATATCCATATCTAGTGAGTTATCCTGATTTGCCCTGAGATGTGGGGAAGATGACAAAAAGTTCATTATCCCATAATAATGCCTAGAAACACACCTCAAGAAAAGTTTGTTAAAAATAGTTCTTGGGGAAGAGAAAAATGGTTATCATTGGTCCTAATGAAAGGTAAATACCAGTGTTTCCACTTAATCCATATAGCAACGATGTCCACATTACCACCCTACGGTCAGAACCCTTGATACTATTGGAATGTAAATGCAAGTCCATTCCCAGGGTCTTACTAATTTATTATCTCACTTTCGCGACTCCAATTAAAATAGGTATCTAAATTTAAAATTGAATGATGATTTCATTGATGTTATTATCATACATGTTTGGTGGATTTTGAAGGGACGTTGGCATGTTGTTGTTATACTTATTTTCTAAGGGACTGACATGGGGGGTGCTGAAATGACGGAAAAAAATTATTGAATCTTGAGATTAGAATTAAATATGATACCCAATTCCTGGTAGCATGTTATTATGAAATAATATTTTCCCTCCACAAAACATGTTTCCAGTTTTTTAAGGGGACTATCTACATATTATTTTTCTACATGGACTCAGGTTTAGCCTACGTTTTGATCACACCGCAATTCACTATTTCAATATCACCCATACAACACTATGCTAAACTATTTTTGTATTGATTTTTTTTTTAAAATAATCACCTCATGTTTTATTCAATTACATTATTTATAACTATTGAAATGGGTAGTTTTACATTTTTTTGATAATTTCATTGTAGGTGGAGGTGATTTGGAGGGCCCATGATGAAGTATAAATAAATGTGCCAAACTCATAGGATCCATCGTGACTAGTAGACTCATGTATACACTGCAACTAAAATGTGCATCCAAATAGGCTTATATTTTGTGGTATGTTCCAAAATTAAATGGTATAAAACTTTTATGAATGAATATAAGCACAATAATTTTTTATGTTGGCCAATTCAGACCGATCATTCAAAGACACTAAATCTACATGAAGTCAAAAGTGGTGTGTTGTGCTCTGTCGATATCAAGAGAAGTAATTTTCCAAATAGGGAAAACATTTAAGTGGAGATAGTCCGGAGGTGAGGATAATTTTTTTAATTTTCTTCAATGAATGATAAGTATGTCTGGAGGTCAAAACCAATGGGCTGAATTGTTTATCTATTTCCAAGGGCTCAAAACTAACATCTAATTTACCTATAAATTGATATAATGGGTTCCCCAATTCCATGTTTGGACAAGAGGAAAATCATTTGTAATTTGGAGACCCAATGTATTCCTCTTCTAATTCAATAAGTTCTAGAGGACCCAATATTCATAAGAGAATCAAGGATGACTATGATGTTCTAACTGATTCTCCTCCACATCTTGATGGCATGCTAAATGGTGGATGATCATTACATTGGAGGTAAACATACTTAGGAGGGAGATACGAAACATATTATTATACTAGTTTTGTTTATCATTTTTGTTCAATACTTCACTTATGTTTAATGATGATGTGATTATCCTAAAATACATTTCATTCATTATAAATAAGTGAGACACTTTTTATGTCAACACCAATTGAGTTGTGATTTCACGTGGGGATCTAGGGTTGTTTTGATTAGAAAATGAAAGGATCCATTTTCTAACACACAATCAGGATATTTCATTTTGATTTGGTAGAACATATTTTATGATTTATTTTCAAAACCATAACATCATGATTATTATGTCCTGGTTTTCATCATTGTGCGTCATTTAAAGAGGAACAAGGGGAATCATGATCTTGAGAACCCTCAACCAAAAAATTACATTAATCTATATAAAAATTTTAGAACAATAAACTATCCAAGATGTGTAATGAACATGAAATCACCTCTTTCAGTCATTATTTTTAAAACACTAGCTTTATTTTTCAACTCTTAAACTCTATAACATAATTTATTATCTTTAAACTATTTTACAATTCACCATATTTTTAATACACTTTATTAAAAATGAATACTCTAAATCTATCAACACTCCATGAGAGGAAACCTAGGGTCATCCCTGGAAATTACAATCATATTCAAATCATAATAAATTTGATGTTTCATTTTAAAAGATTCAAATTTTGGCATCATATTTGGGGATCAGTTTTGTTTTTAGAGTTTTTTTTACAAAAATATTTTTAATTTTGTAAATATTCATTTCCTTCATTACATCCATAATTTATTAGTTGATTTATAAAATTATCCTATTGTGCATGTTTTATACATAATTTCTTATACTTAAAGAGATTTACCACCTTTTGATTATGAACCATAGAGGATCCTATGTCTGTGATGCCATGAAACACAATAAAACCATTTTATGGAGGACGCATCATGTCTGGAACATCTTCTTCATCCTTTGACTTCTTCTAGAACAAACATAAAAACTGAATTATAATTGCATAATATGGATGAAAACAACCAATAATTAAAATAAATAACCTCACCTTATGTTGATATCCAACCCACCTATATTTAATTACAAGGCTAGGGACCCAATTTTGAACATAAATACAGTTTAATTCATTAATTAACAAGATTCCATGGACTCATGGGAGATGATCCACAAAAGCACTTAATAGAGTTTTGTACTGTGTGTTCTACATTAATTCATGATAATGTAGATGAGGAATAAGTAAATCAATAATAATTACTATATTCATCAGAAGACACTATGAAAGATTGGTTGTATTATAATAATTCACAAATTACTGTTTGGGAAGACATGAAATTCATTTGTTTGTGAAAAATATTTCCTAGCCTCTCGAACTGAAAAAATAAGTAAATAAATTTATGGAATATGATGATCACAAGGGGAAAAACTTTGTGAATTTTTGGAATGATTTATGAGGTTATGGTCAAGATATCCACATGACCAAATAAGTGATAAACTTTTAATTCAGTATTTTTGTGAACATTAAATTCATATTGATCAAAATTTTATTGATGCCAATATAGGTGGGTCACTAGTTGATAAAACCCCAATTTCAACTAGGACATTAATTGAGAAGATGGTTAAAAACTCTAAAAAATTGGCTCAAGGTCTATTTTACCCACTCGATGTGTCTATGAGGAGAAAAGTACTGATTTTGGAAAGAAGGTGGACATGAATTTTGAAGATGTATGTATCCTTAAACAACAAATTGATCATTCCTAAGGGGAATACATATCTCCTCCTCCCAACCAATGTCATATATGTCCTTATAACGCCCACAATTCTTACCAATTCCCCCAACTGAGAGAAACATCTAAGAGTTGTGAGGAAATTATTCCTAAAACCCCTTTAAGAATGAACATTATGATCTATCCACACTTAGGTGGAATTAAAAAAAATCTTACAGTACATGGGGTATACAAACCAACCTCAAACACTATGGAACCAACAAGGGTAGAGTAGTCATCAATCTGTACCCATAAATACTCAACCACAGAAAATACCTTTCCAATAACCCCTTCTCAACCCAAATATTATCCTATAAGACATGATGATATAAAGGGATTACAATAATATTTATTTAAAAAATTCCATCCAAAATTCCATTCAAGAACTAAAAACCCAATTAGGCCAACTCGGAAACTCGGTGGGGGAAATCCAATGTCATTGTTTGGGTAAACTACCCTCTCAACTACTAGTCAATATAGGGATAAAGGAAATGTCACTAGCATCACCCTTCTGAGTGGAAATCAACATAAAATTCAAATTACCCCACAATTATAGTTATCCAATCTTGAAGAAAACACTGTCACAACCGTCAAAATTAGACCAAATGTTTAAATACATTTTCCTAAGAGAAAACCTTCCAAAGGATGGAGTGTGTATATTTATGGGTCAAATAGCCTAACCATTACTTTTACATTTCCCCAAAGGGACACTCAACCATGAAAAAAAATAAATTGAACTTGATAATGAAGTCTTGGAAATTTCTAAAAAATTTGAAGGTTAACAACCCCTTAATCGATGCCATGATGAAAATTCCAAGATATTCTTTGTTATTAATAGGGTTGTGTACATAGAGAAGGAATATTCCAGGTGATAAAATGGTGATAATGGGGGGTAATATATCTTAATTCATATAGCTACCGAATCCCACCAAATACAATGATCAGGGAATATTCTCAATTCCGTGCACCATAGGAGAGTTCTCCTTTTCCAATACTATTATTGATTTAGGCACGTAGATAAATATGATTCATCTCTCTATTCAATCTCCCTTGGAGGTCGTGGAACTGAAGCCATAGGAAATTTTGTTCAATTAGTTAATTGGAGTATAGAAAAACAATTTGGTGTGTCACGGGTTGTCCTTGTGAGAGTAAAATGTATACTTTTCCCTACTGGTTTTTATGTGCTTAAAATAGAAAATAATAGGATGAATGGACCTGTCCCGGTTATATTGGGGAGGCCATTCCTGAAAACTACCAAAACCATAATTAATTTATATAATGGTACATTATTTATGGGTTTTTGTGGTGATGTTTTCCACTTAAACATCATTGACTCCATGAATCACCCCTCATAAGGACATTATTCTCTTTTTGTGGACTATATATATGTACCCCATTCCATTAAAAAAACACCTTTTCGTTCCCCTGATCCCCTTTCCCAGTTTCCACTGTTAATTTAAATTCACTGAAAGGAAATATACAAATAATGTTGTTCTAGTCTTGAGAAATGTCATGAATGTTTTATAATTGATGATTTCTTGAACACTGAGGATCATGTGACCATCGATGATACTACTGATCATGTAAAACCTCATTAATCATATGAGTAAGTTACCATTGAGCAATTAGAGGATATTATTGACCTCTCACTTTCATATTCACTCCCATCACTCCAAAATACACCTTAATTGGATCTTAATTATCTTCTTAAACATTTAAAATATTTCTATTGTTAGAATAGAAACAAGTTGCCAGTCGTCATTTCTAGTTCACTCCGTCATGAGCATGGATTGAGACTTCTTTAAACTTTGAGGGATTATAATCATTATTTGGGATGTAAACTTGTAGACATTTCTATTATGAGACTATATATTTTCTGAAAACAAATATTGGTAAATGAAGAGGCAAAATAGGTCATGTAGTCACAAATTAGACTAAACCCAATCTTCATAGATGTTGTTAAAAGGATGGTAACTAAATTACTGGCTACCGGAATCATTTACCACATCTACGATATCTAATGTGTCTGTCCAGTTCATGTAGTTCCAAAAAAACTAGCCTAATGGACATTAAAAATGAAAACAAATAATTGTTTCCAACTCGTGTATTGAATAGTCGGTGCGTCTATATAGACTATCGCTGACTAAACCAATAAACAAGGAAGGATCGTTTTCTATTTATGTTCATTGAACAAATACATTAGTGGCTTGCAGGGATGTTCCATTACTATTTTATTGATGTGTATTCTAGATATGTTCAGATCCCTATTTCCATCATGGATTAGAAAAATACATCCGTAACTTTCCCCTTTGGAATGTATTCCTATAGAAATATTCCATTGGGTTTGTGTGATGCTCTAGGTATTTTCCAGTGATGCATGCTATATATTTTTCATATTACATGTAGAATTTCCTAGAAGTATTCATAGATGATTTCACTTTGTATGGATAATCCTTTGATGAATGTTATAGTAGTTTAGGTTAAGTCCTTTGACACATTATTGAAAAAAATATTGTTTTAAATTTTTTGAAATTCCATTTCATGATGCGAAAAGGTATATTACTGGGGCATTTCATTTCGGAGGATGGTATTCATGTTGATAAATAAAAAGAATATATCATTTCCTCCCAACCAGTACCTAAAAATTTTAGGATGTGTGGGTTTCTTAGGACATGAAAGATTTTACCATCATTTAATCTTGAAAATAGTAATATTACACTCCCCCACTCTTAATTTTTTCAAAAAGAAAAGAAACTTCTTTTTGATAAAGAATGTGAGGAAGATTTTACTAAATTTTTATAGTGTATCACATCACTGCCAATAATCAAACCACCATGGTGGGATGTACCATTTTAGCTTATGTGTAACACCCATAACTATGCAGTTGGGGAAATCTTATCTTAACAGGTTGATAGAGCTTCACGTGTTATAAATGATTCCTCACATAAATTGGACCATAACCAAGAAAACTATAGAAAAACTAAAAAAAATATCCATTTCCATTATGTTTTTCTTTGATAAATATTTTCACACCCTTAAAGGAAAATATTCATTGTGTTCTCAGACCAAGTAGACCTCCAGTATCTCCTAAAGATACTAGAATCCAAAAAACATCTCATTCATTGGATTTTCCTCCTTCATGGTTTCAATCTAGAATTTGAGACAAAAAGGAGAGGAGAATGTGATGTCTAAACATATTATAATGATCCTCCAATAATAGAAAATTTAATTATCCCCATATATTACTATAAATGCAACTTTTCCTGATGAGATTTTACACCAAGTGAAAGATTTTATTCCTTGGTATGCTGAAATTGTAAATTATTTTGTAGCATATTTTATTCATTATAATTTCAATAAAAACAAATATGATCATATAAAACATGAGTCTTATTAGTACATTTGGGATTACCCCTACCTTTGTATTAATAGTTGTGATCATGTACTCCTGTTTTGTATTCTTAATAGTTAATTTCAATCTGTCTTAAGGTTCTTCCACACTCTTGCATGTGGGATCTACTTTGGTCTTCAATGGACATCCTGTAAGGGAGTTGATTCTAGTCAATCTTGGAAATATACTATTGTGGATGCCCTTGATTTCAATAAATATTTCCCACATTGTTAATGAATGATGAATTTCTCTAAATGAAATGAAATTAACCAAAAATCTTTTTTCATTCATTACATTTTTTATATTACGGTATTGAATTTATGGGCCTATTTCTCAATTCCATTATATACTTTTAACTACTTTTGGAAATGGATTGTGGTTTAAAATGAGTACTAGAAGGCACCAAAAGGGATAATGATTCGATGAATATTGTGGATTTTTTGAGATCCCAAAATTTTTATAGTTTTCAATTACCTATGTATATTAGTAGTTAGTAGGGATCTCATTTCTGTAAACCCACAATGCAATCACTTTTGCATCATTGGGGGTCAGGCATAAAATTTAAACTACTTATCACCCATAAAACAATGTTAATGATAATGTGTCCAATTTAGATGTAAAATCGATACATTAAATAATGGTTCAATCCAACAGAAATGATTGTAGTCTTAGACTTGATTATTGATTATGGGATTACCATACTACTTACAAAACACCGATTATCGTGTCACCATATTACATAGTGCTTTGATAGAGATGTAACCTCCCTATTGAGATAGATCACTAGGACTATTTGAACATCAAACAATTAAATTCTAATACTTTTTGTGCATGTGTTCAACAGATGTTACACATTATAGAGTTGGAGGAAATGAGAGGATATTCATATGAGAAAACCTAAATTTATAAAGAGTGAACCAAGGCTTCCCACAATCCTGTCATGCTTCATAATCATTTCCAAATTGGGCATAAGGTCATCCTTTACTATCAATGGATAAATATATTGATATTTAAGCTTCATTTCGGTTGTTTTAGACTAAACATTGTTACTACTATTTATCCGATTGGTGTTGTTCATTTTTAAAATGAAGAAACACATCCATCCTCCAATGTTAATGGTCAGTGGATAAATCACTTTTCGAAAGACATTATATAGTCTTTGATGTAGGATTTACATGTTCAAGATGTAATAAATGAATGATACCCAGTAGGTGTTATCCTTCAATCCAAAATTATATTTTATTATATTGAGGAAATTTCATACTGTAGGTGTAGGGGTGGATACATTCATGGATTATTTTAGAATTTTCAAAAACTTTATTTTTTTCTCTTTTTAACTTGATGTATAGTATTTTCAAATGCCTCACAGAAATGGTTTTTGCTTAATTATGGATGTTATTGAAAATGCATCTAGAATTTCTGTATTTCATGTTCATTTTACAATAACAAAATCTAATGAAATGTTCTTTTCTATAAGAATTCCATACTATGGTGTAAATTTATATTAATTTTTTTTATATTATATAAATGGTTTTATCATTTTGAAGCCATTGAGAAGAATGATATTCTTTGTGTGATTAGTTTTAGGGATAATTATTTATGTCAATTTATCCACACATCGTTTAACCCAACCATTATTTGTGATAATGTCATACATAATAGAAGGTAAATATAAATTAGGCCAGTTTTTGTATACTTTTGAAAATTGTTTTCTCATAATTATGTTCCATATATGATCAATTTCATTATTGTAACAGATTTACCTATTCAGGTTTTCCTGTTACATGGCTATTGTATGCGCTCATAAAATTAAAAAAAAATAGTAAAGAAAAATAAAAATTTAGGGGAGTGATGAAATTTAAAATATATGGAGATATCTAGGTCAAGAGATTCTGTTTTGAATTTGAATAATGGTCATGTTAGTTTCTCATGAAATTTTATTGCAAAGTATGTAGGGAAGGATTTTTGGTAATGGTCATGTAAGATGAAATTTTTTAGATCAACCTATATTTACTCTATAGAAAGTGGAAGGAATATCATGAGATGGTTCCGAAAGACACATGTGGGATAATTAGTGAACTGATTAAATTTTTAGTTATTATATTCTATTTTTATCATTAATCTCTAGGAATTTCATTTTCAAACAGTATTTGACACGTATTTTCAATGAAAAGTGAGAATAGCTCCTTAGGGTGATTGTATCATTGATTATATTTCTATTAGGAATTAAATTTTCATTCAATGCTAAATCATCATGACTTTTAGAATATATCCATTCATAAATTTTAGAAATGTGAATTCTCAGAGGAGTGAAATTTTTTGTGCGGCTGTGATCGCACTATGATTTACTGATTCATTTTCAACATCACACCACTATGCCAAACTTGTGTTTTATTGAATATAATAAAAATAAGAAACAATTTCACTTAATTTTTGATTAAATTATTTTGTGTTTATCACTGTTACAATGGTAAATGTTACATGTTTTGAGAGTATCATTGTACGTGGAGGTGATTTGGAGGGACATTGATGAAGTTCAAGAAAAATGGTCTAAAGTGTGCATGATCCAAGAACACCAGTGGACTCAACCACACACTTCTACTAAACCATTAATCCAAATGTGATGATATTTTAGGGTATGGTACGAAATTTATTAAAATATAACTTTTTATTATAGAGCCATAATCAATTCTACCCTCTTGTGGCCCATAAATACCGATCTATTTATGAAACCAAATTTAAACAATGTGAAAAGTGGTGTGTTGTGTTCTGTCGATATATCATGCTACAGTTGTCCAAATGGTATGAAATATTCACTGGATATAGTAAAGCTGTGGGTCTACAAAATTTTAATTTTAATCAATGAAAGATAAGACTATTTGGAAATTAAAATAATGGTTCAATTGGGTTCTTTAAATATGTGGGCTCAAAACAACCTAAATATTTTCTATAAATTGATACATTGGGCTCCCTATATTCAGGTTCAGAGAAGAAATAAATCATATGTATTTTGGAGAAAAAATGAGTCCCATTATCTACCAAGAATTCATGGAATCCCCTATCATCATAGTGTTATCAAGGATGAAGTCTGAGTTCCACCTGATCCTCATCCTCCTCTCATCATCGAGTTAAACTGTGGACGAGCATTTCAAAGGAGCTACACATGCATGGATGGGTGTTTTGAAAATTTTTCATCTACTGGTTTTATGTAATATGTGTGTTAAATATTTCAATAATGTTTAATTTTTATTCAATTCTCCTCGGAATACATATCATTTGTTATAATAAAGTGAAACACTTTTTATCTCAACATCGATTGGGTTGAGATTTCATGTGGGGATCATAGGGTTTTTTCTGATATGACAACAAAACAATACTTATTTTTTCACACATAGTCATGATATTTTAGTATGATTTGGTAGTAATTATTTTATACTTGAGGTTCAATCATTGACATCATGATTATTGTGTCAAGGGTTTCTTCATTTTTCATTGTTTTGAGTGGAAAGATGGGAATCGAGATCTTGAAAACCCTCAGCCGAAGAATTACATTAATCCATATAAAAATTTTGGAACAATGAACAATAAATATGTGTATATAACAAGAAATGACCACATTATCTCATTATTCATAAAATAAAACATTTATTTATCAACAATTATAATTTTTAAATTATGTTATTTTCTTTAAAATATTTTCTAACCCACCCAATTTGTAGAAATTTTTCTTAAAAACACAAACTTATATCATATCTACACTCCCTGAGATATAACCTAGGGTCTAACCTAGACTATTAAATCATCAATAAATCATAATTAATTTGATGTATCACAACAACGTGTTAACATACCATGTTGCTAAACATGACCATTCTTGGATCGCTTGGCGATTTTCTAGGTGGGCTAGAGTTCCTCCCGCTTACTGATTTGAAACGCATTGTTGGGTTCTGCTCACATAGTATTTTCTTATTAGTTATGTATATTTTTAATGGGGCCATTTATACTATTCCTAGGGTGATTTACTACTATAAACAATTTTGAGTTCTTGGACTACCAATTGATATATTTTATCAACCTTAATGATAGGTGGTGCGTTTTACCTATGAGGAGTTTTTTATTTTTCATTAGAACATCTAGATGTGGTTATCTTCTTATATTCCTCTAATGGTCATCCCTCTATACATATGCCAAATAGTCCATTATTAGTCCCCCATGGGGAGATTTTATAGTGGAATTAGATGTTAGGATGGCCACCTACGATGGGCCACATGGCCTCTATTTCCATCATCCCTAGGAGAATGCCCAACCAACAAACAAGTTAGTTAGTGGTGAAATCATTTGAAGATGGGGTTCATTGGGGAGGAGGAAATTGTCTTAGTCCGTTAGTCTATATCTTTTTTTCTTGAATCCAACTCTACTACTTCATCCCATGAACTATTTATGTTCTTAGTTGATTATCATTTATGGAATCTGATATCGTGCCCTCCCTCACACAGATGAATTTTAATTATTTTATGATCATCGGTTCCACCGTAGTACAACATTGAACCATTTGGTTTTTGGGTGATTCATGAATTAGTGGATAACCATGAAGAGTGGTGATCTTAAAATGGATTTATGTTTCAAATCATCACTTATTCTATTATGGTTTTCATTCCTTTGAACACATTTTTCTTAAACTCTTCCTATGATATTTCTTTTTCCATTTCCAATTTGATGGAATTATTTCAATATATTTTTTATTTTTTCCAGGACCAATATAATACCACCATTAAAATGGGTTTGGACCGGGATGTAGTGGAGGTTATTTTAATGTTGAAAGAAGTCCTGCCTAAATAGGTTTCCGGTACACTAGTGGACCCAAGGAGGGGACCACAGTAATATATAGGGGGACCAATTCATATTTCATTATCCATTTTTCTATTTGAAAATTGAGCTCCCATATAATATATCAATCACCATGCTTCCATGAACTATATCTCTCATGGATTTCTACACCCACAAACCATGTCTCATCACCCACGAAATGAAATACGTAGCTTCACACAGTAATTCTATAAATCTTCATAGATGATGAATAATTTTTAGATTCAAGGGTTTTGGAAAATATCATTTTATAGGGATATTCTCTATAGGAAAGCATCACCATCTAATTCTAAAAATTTTTGGTTCATGGAAAAGTGACTTCAGAAACTGTGAGTTTGCGGGACTTCAGTACTTTTCCAATTTTTTAGATACAAATTACATTTATTTCATTGAAATATTATTTAAATACATTGGTATGATAAATTAAATGGAAAAAAGGATTTTTCTTCTACTTCAATAAATTTATCTATGACAATAATGAATATTTATAAGAAAATTGGGAACAATCTTATATATTTTATTACTCTTTAAGAGGGTTCTTTGATTAACATTCGTTCACCCGAACTTACGACCTACTCACTATCAAGATGATTAGCAATATATTATTTCAAAATATTATAATATGTCCCCTTCATCAGTCAACCAAAACCACCCTACTACTTTGATCGAGTTATATTGGGAGGTTTCCCAAGAGAATATTTATACATCTGTTGAAATTGTATCCAATCCTGGTTAAGAAGAAGCCTTCATTATGAATGGTTCCTTATGGATGCAAATAAAAAAATTGTAAAATGATACATATTTGGAACTAGTAACTATGGATTTTTCATCTATTTTTTCCTCTCATGGGGTATTAAAGATGGAGGGTGGATCATTTAATGGGATACACAGTCTGAAGGGAGCCTCTTAGATGAAAGTTCATACGAATTCTAGGTACACCAAACATGTTTATACATTCCTTAACAATTAGTGGCTATCAATTTATACCCGTATGTGTAGACTTCTCAATTCAAATTTTTTTCATTAGGTGAGATGATACCATATAATGAACAAAACTTTTATTAATGTAATTTATGCCTAATTTTTGTAATTTCACATAGTATAAATCTCATAAATTCACTTATAGTCGATAATAAAAAAATTATAAATGAGAAATTAATGAACTAAAATTTAAGGAACCCATTTTGATGAAAACGTTACATGACCTTAGGAATAGTTATATGGCACGTATGAAAATAAAACCTAAAAATGAATATTATACTCACCCATTAATGTGTTAATAAAATTCATACATATTATAAATTAATGCATGGTATAATTATTTCATAGTCTTAGTTAAAAAAATTTAAAAATTATTAATTTAGTGTTGGCATTTATTAAGTCATAAATATTTAATTAAAATTTAATTATTAATTTAATAAATAAAAATAAAATTTATTTTCATAAAATATTTTCATAAATTAATTATTTTTTGTTTTATTTAATTAATATAATTTTAAAAAACATTATGTAAATTTTGAATGTGTTATAAAATCAATTATAATTTTAGAATATGTATTTGTCCAAGTAAATAATTTTTAATTAATTTTTAAATTAATTTTTTTTAGAAAATTAGTTTCATAAAATGGATTTCATTTTTTATTTATAAAAATTAAAAAAACTGTTTATGGTGAATTTCTTGGTTTTTTCTAAAGTACAAGATTTTTTGGTGAACAATAGAATAAGACAATTTACGGTATAATTACTTTATGAGCTAAATACATTATCAATTGAGTAATCATTGATGTAAGAAACATAATAAATAAAATAACATAAATATTATAATATATTTAGATATAATTCTCAAAAAACCCATGTATTAATCTAAAATAGTAAACTAAGGAAAATAATAATGAGAAAACACCCCTCGCCACTACAACAAATACCACCCCTCACACCCTCTTCTGCTCACACCTCTATAGATTTTATATTTCCCTACATTATACCAATTAATAACCCCAAGACACTTCCCCATGTCTAGGATCTATGTGTCTCACCAAATTTTTTAATGCCTCTTCTCTAAGAAGGTTATCAAGGACAATGAACCCAGGGGGTAAAATCCTCTTCAGGTTGCTTCTAATTTATTTTCAATTTCATTTATATTCCTCTATTATCCTGACCAGCTATTATTCAATGGAATGATAAATCTATTTTATTAATATAATTTAATTATATCATATCAATGGAAGTTACATCATTAAACTCTCCCCTCTCTCTCTTTTATTCTAAAAATGAAATAATCACCCATGATGTGTCATTTTACCATTATCATGGGTGATGCAGTTGAATTTTCCTTTAACACCTTCTAGAATGTTCATAAAAACATTATAATGGTTTATAAATATTTTAAATGGTATGTTATAACACTTTTTATGTTCTATACATAACTTATACACATAATACAGATGATAAAAAATGAGTTTGTTATTATCGAGAAACCCCCAAAATTAACATAAAATAATCATCCTTAACTTTTATCTAATGATTCATCATCATATAATAATAAAAATTATTTATAACATAATTTAAGTTTTTTTAATATATGTAATAACATATAATAAAAAGTTGGGATATTTATCCTAATTTTAGATGAACTTCCATTCATGAATACAAGTGAACTGGTCGTGAAAACAAATAAAAAGAATGATCTCGTATGTTGAAATTAAACTTTATAAATCATCAAAAAGACCACAAATAAACAAAATAAAACATTAATTAATCAGTTAAATGTATTATAGTTTCTTAAATTTTAATTAATGATTCTAATTTGATATATAGGATATTAATGTGATGGAAGCTTTCAGACACAACATAAGGGGAATTCTCATTCCCAACTCTCCTTCATCCTGTGGTTCCTTTTTCACACCATTTTCAGTATATATATTCTTTAAAGATCATTTAATAATAATTATATTACCTTTTATTGGATTTAAATGTTACTTAGTTTATTTTATGACAAACACAATGTTTTCTAAAATAACAATTCTTTCAAAGAAATATACCTGTTACATCTCACGATTGTTTTTTTTTCTTTACTCAAGGTTGATGATTCTTTTATAACATATGTTATTCCAAAAATAATTCCAGAACCCAAATATTATGAATGTATGATTTATTAAATGAAACCTATTCCATTCCCTGGGTTATTTTATGTCCAATATTTATATTTTTCCAATGTTTCATGCATGATAATGTAAATGTTATGATGTGATGGGTCGTCCAGAAATTATATAGCCCAATGTAAATGTTTGACATGTCAGGTGAATCCAAAATTATATAAAACTCCAATGAATTGGGTACTACTATGTATCTTATTAGAAAACTGAATCATTAATTAACATGATTCTATGTTTTTTCACAATTTTGTGTTGTATTTGTCCACTAAGACAAGATGATTCGTTTTTATGCATTATAACATTTCAGGCCTTATTTTAATGCCTCCTCTCATGATTATGATCCAATTATAATGTCATAATGTTGATTATATGTTTATCCTCACACCATACTATATTGTTTCATGTTTTTATCTATCACACTACTAGGATTTTATCTCAAACATTTCTTTGATATATATCCTCAAATGATTATATCTACTATGGATAATTCAAGGGATAAAAAGAACCCATTGAATAAGGAATAAAATTAATATTAATGACTTATTTTTTAAATGTTATTTATTTTCATAATTTTCAGAAGGCTCTAAATAAATGAACTCAGATTGTGTAATTATTTAATGATTTTTAAAAAATAATTTAATAGTAATGTAACAAAAAGCAGGGTCACTATAGATGGTATAATAGGATGGTTTAGTTAATTTTAAAATTAGTATTAGAGAACCTATGTTAAAACTATTAGTGTGAGACATATAATAATTATGAACCTACGAATATTTTTTTTATCAAATGTTAAACATATAAATCCAACAAGATAAGTCTTTATAATTTATTTCACAAAGGAATAAGTTATTTATTCTTGAATTAGAGTCTTTTATTTTGTTATAACCTTTTCTATTTTAAAATGTGGTGGGAAATATATGAAATCATGGATGCAACCCAATTGAGGGAAAATTGAGTGATTTACAAAATAACAACCCCAATGCTTTGAGATGTGGATTTCAAAATTTCTTGGTGATTCTTACCCTATTGTCATAGGTCATATATAATATACCAAATAATATTGAACTACATCCTTCAACTAAGCGGGAGAAATTGGATATCGATAGTTTTATACATAAATGACCACCCATGTTTAGTGGAACTTCTGATCCACTGGTCATGAAATAATAGGTAAAATCAAAAGAGAAAATCTACTATATACATCACTATTCTCAGATAGAGAAATTGACTCTGAACATTTATCTCCTATATTGAGTGGCCTAAAAATAGTGGGTTTTGATTAAGAACACCCAACTGAGGGACAAATCTGAAGATATGGAGTGGGAAGAATTTAAGATAATTTTCCCTAACAAGTATTTCCCTCAAACCCTTGATAAAAATATGGAAATATAATTTATATAGATAAATAAAAAGTATAGAGAATATATCATGAACAATGAAGTTAATTTCACAAGGCTTCTAAGGTTGTATTTGGTTTTTGTTATCAATAATGATAGAAAAATTGCTTGATTTTTAGTGGTTTAAAACCACACCATCATAATGCTCTTGAAATTCAATCCTTTCAGAGTTATAAAGATGTATCTTGATGTATCACTAGTAGAAATACATGATTTAATGTCAAAGTAATGATTTTAGTTTTTTCAAAACTGAAACCAATAGTATGTACGATAAATTTTTGGTGTCATATTTTAGTAAAACAGACACCATAAAATTCAATAAGTTGTTTTGGAGTTGGATCTAATAAAACCTGATGCTAAAAACAAGATATTTAATAATTTATGGCATTGGTTTTTCTAAAAAATGAGGCCACAAATTTAAAAAATATTTGTCATCTATTTTTACAATAACTGATGAAAAAAATCGGTAACTCGTTATCTTTTTGAGTCAGTTCTTATGAACAAAGATTCCATATATTAAAAAAAATCACTTCAGGTTTCATAAAAACCAATTTCATATATATAAAAAATTATTTTTGGCATCTGTTTCACAAAAACTGACTCTAGAAATATTTTAAAAATAGTCAGTATCGGGAAGACCTCATGATTTTTTATCCTTTAAAGCTAAAATCTTAGAGACTCTAATAGAATCATGATGAATTATAAGGAGTATTCGGGATCTCAAACATACCTTTTTGTCAATTTTCTTCCATTTTCACGATCTGCGGTATGCATTCTTCAATATGTCCTTTTATTTCATCATCTACGGATTATATTTTTTCAGAAAACTATTTTCGGCGACATTTAAATGTGGTTTGATTTTATTTTTTTTGTGTATATTTTTTTTTCATTTGTACATTAATTTTTTGTATTGATCATGCAGTGTTAAATTTTACAAATCATTCCATGGAGAAAAGCTAGTAATGGGGATCTACTTTCATGTTAAACTCCAACATTTGTATGTTTTTTTAAATTTTAAAGATAAATTATTTTTCATTTAATTTTTTTATTCTCTTCAATCATTTGATTATATTTTATTATAAATGTGTTGTAATATGGTTAATAATCACACCTAAGAGTAATAATCCCATATATGTTGAAAAGTCCAAGTGGATAGGGATGCGACTGTTGTTCATGTAGATTTTTTTATGATTTATTATGGTTCACCTTGACTGATGTGCGTATATTCTTCTTCTTACTAATTTATGATATTTTCGGTATATACACATGACCTAGTACCGGAAGGATATATAATTAAATGCATCCTTATAGTAATATAGAGATTAATATATACTACATATGATATTCCCTGTTGGTTTCGTTAATATTCTTTTTTATATTTTTGGATATACCTGGTATGTTTCATTAGAAAGTATTTTACATACCATGATAGGATATTTATAAGAAAACATAATATTATCCTTTTTAGGTATTTTATAAGCATGATTAATTCACATCATCATTATATTATTTAGTTATATTTCTTTGAATATAATTAATACTACAGTGTTTCCTCCTTATGTATCTCCTTCCAAGTATATTTGTTATGTTGGTGCTCCTCAACTATGTTTACCTATATTTGTTGCAATTTCCATGATTTAGATAGATTTATTAATGGTTCACATGTTCTTTACATATGTATGTGATTAATTAGTAATCCATGGTTGAATTATAAGCATCTATAATTCAAAATCATGTTTTCTTTTATTTATTAGTTGTGATATCATGCCCGGATATAATTTCCTTGAATTGTTGGGTCAAATAAAAAGTTTGAATAAATATAATTGAATTAAATTTATAAATTTGACTCCAATGATAGAAAACCTATAGATTCAATGGTGTATTTTTTTGGTAATTGTTTTTCATCTTAATTTATAATTATTGAAAAATGAATGTATGTTTTTATTGGGATTCTTCATTTGGTATAAATGTTCTCATTCTTCTTTTTGTATTATAATATAAAATTTATGATATAAAAAATAGTAATAAATCAAATGTGTCGTAAGATATACCTATCTAGTTATGTATTTAATTTCATATGTAATAATTTTTTTAGTATTAGGATTGATTCCAGTTATAATATGAACAATTACTCAAATTATTATTTTATAATACTAATAATAACTAATTTTCTAACATTAAATTAATACAATATTCATTACCTTTGACACATGCAACATCAAAATAATGAAATAATTATGTAAAATAAACTAATAAATTTTATAAGATTGATATTATAATTATATTATAATATCAATATAATACATGTATATATATGAGTATAAAAAGATTACT
Source organism: Viscum album (assembly GCA_963277665.1). Lineage (NCBI taxonomy): Eukaryota > Viridiplantae > Streptophyta > Magnoliopsida > Santalales > Viscaceae > Viscum > Viscum album. The sequence continues at coordinate 327,678,654 of OY728127.1, forward strand.
ATTTGTAAAGGTGCTTCATATTAGATGTTTTCTATCTCATTATCAATAGTTTTTAATAAATTTGTTACTATTTACAAATTATTTGTAAAAATATATTTATATATTTAAATGTTTATATGTTTTAATATATTCACTAATTATATTGTGATATCAGGTATTGAATAGATTGTAATTGGTTATATTTATAAAGAAAAACTATTAAATTTAAAAAAGGAGTTGATGAATTCTTGGAATTTTATAAAAGATATCTTCAAATACATTTATTTGATTTTCGATCCATGTCTGAAGTGTTTAAATATGAAAAAGCTTAACCCCATATAACTCAAGGATCATATCAATTATTATGGTTTAAGGCTGTATTATACATGTTGGATCTAGCATGGTGAAAGGTCTAAAAATTCAACATAAAATGTTGATGAAAATATTAATAATGAGTCATCGGATCCTATTAAAGAATTAATTCCTGATTTTCGTTCAAAAACCATCGAAAAAAACAATTATTGAATGATTTTATAGAGATTATGAGAAACCATTATCCTTATGTTGCCATAAATATACATTATTATCAGCAGTTTTGAGATTAGTTAACTTAAACGAAAAAAGGTGTGGGGTGATTAATGTTTCTCCAGATTACAAGGGATTTTAAAATTGATACTTCTAATTGCATCTACCTTTTAGATTCCAATTATTAGGCGAAGAAAATATTATACCCAATTAAATTTCAGTATATAAAGATACATACTTTCCCCAATGACTGGGTACTATATTGGAATGAATGTTAATATTTATCATGTAGCCCTACATGTCAGAAATCTAGCTATATGATAGATGGGAAATTCAACTCAGATTCATTACCAAGTACTATCATCTAACGTTATGAAAAATCCATTTTTTTCTTTCTAATGATACCATCCAATATTATTTTCATTAAATTTTGAAAATTCAACTGTGATTCATTCTTAGGTACCAAAATCAAAACTCCTTATAAATAAATATGGTGCATTCCCAAAATTCCTTGTTTGAAACATCTATGTGGAAATTCTATTGATGAAAAAAGGTTATGAGGTAATTCAGATGAGCACATCAATAATGGAAACTTACGTCACCCTTCTGATTTAGCACAATTGAAGATTTTTGATTAACAAATTCATGATTTAGGAAGTGAATTTAGAAATCATAGATTTGGATTATGTACTAATGGAAGGAATCCGTATCCGAGCCTTAGTATCCAACATAGTTTATGGCCTATTTTTCTGGTAGTTTACAACTTGTCCCCACATATATGTATGGTGCAAATTATCTTATAGGGAGCTTGATGATTTCTGGACCAAAACAACTTAGAAATGATATTTATATTTTTCTTTCACCATTGAATGATGATTTGTAATAGTAATGGGAGTCAAGTGTTAATGTTTTTTATGCATACAAGAAAGAATATTTCTTTTTTCATTCTATGATAATGTTCACTTTAAAAAAATTCCTACATAGGGAATCTTATTTAGATATAGTGTTAAGGGACATAAATCATGTACAATTTTTAAAGAACAAATTTCATATTATCAATTGTTGAATGGAAGAAAGATAGAATACATGGTACATAGAAGATTTTTCGAAGTGATCATCCTAATCATAGACTGAAAAAATTATTAAATAGTTTAAAAAATATAACCTTCCCCCTCAGCCATTGTTAGATAAAAAATTTTATGATAGGATGAAAAAATAGATTCTACATTTAGAATGAAAATATGTTCAAGAGATCCATGTAATATTTGGAAGAAGGAGTCAATTTTTTTCAAACATCTTTATTGGATATTTTTAGAGATAATAAAGAACATAAATTTTATGAATATTGAGAAAAAATTTGTGACTGTTTTATTGGAACATTATTATACCTCGTATGAATGGAAAAAATATGGATGTGTTGCTATATTTGACTTTATATTAGTGAGAATACGTTTGGAGTTATCTCCCACTATTAAAGGAAACATAACACATTTACCTCTAGATTGTCACACATTAATCCATATTGAAAATATGATTTTTAGTGTCTTTATGGTATTAATGTACTCAGTGGTTTTTATTCAAATGAGAATAATTTTGATCCATTTAAGGATTTTATATTAATAGGTATGAAATATCATGATTTCCTTGTATTGATGCAATATCTTCTACTAGCGGTAGTGCATGGTATATTGCTGATAGCTATCAGATATACTATCATCAGGTTATGTAATTTTTTTCAAATTCATTTATAGCAAAGTAGTTAATCCAAATTTGTTAGATGTGTTAGAGAATGAAGAAACTGTTATTAATTTTCAACTTGAAATGTATTTCCCACCTATCAATTTTGATATAATGTTTTATCTACTGATTCATTTCGTGCGTGAGAAAAGAACATGTGGGCCTATTTATTTAAAATGGATGTATCCTTTTGAAACATATATTAAAATATTGATGGGATATGATGAAAATATTTATTGACCTGAGGCCTCTATTATTCAAAAATATGTATCAGACAAGGTGATTGAGTTTTGTACAGATTATTTGGATGAGGTAGAATATATTCGTCTCCCTATATATTGACATATGATAGTTGATAGTGATGTTATAGGGGTTTGAGGAATAAAGGTAATGTTCATTACACGTGATGAAGTGATGCCTAAACATTAATAAATTTTGAATAAGATAGGTGAGGTTCAATTATAAATATCCTCATATATTCCTGAATTAAAGTTATGATAACATAAAAGAAAAGAAAAGTGTTTGATGATTCAATAAAAGAATTCGTGTCTTTAACTGTTTAAAGAAAAATTCACCATAGATATATCTACATCAGAAACATAGATGTGGTTAGTAGGGGGACCATCTCTTAATGTGATCACATAGTCTTGTTTTGACATTAATGGCCACACATTTCAAACAAAAAACTAGGGTGACCAGAGTACCATTTAGAATAGTTGTGTGATTGTTTTTCTTGAAGCTATGCATTTGTGGACTGCCAAATATAAACATCCAATATATGCATCAATGCCATATTTTGGAGTTCTTGAAGACATATGTTAAATTTAGTATATTAAATTTAGAGTCACCATTTTTATATATAATGGGGTTGATCGTAATAGTGTTTTGAAACATGATTAAAATGGTATTAAACTGGTATATTTGAAAAGATTTAATTAAAATTAGGAACTATTTATCATGGAGACACATGAAAAGAAAGTATTTTATGTAATTGACAAATATAATGATCATTGGTCCATCATTTTTCTCAGAAAATTATACCATTTTTTTGGTGAGGATGGTGATGATTATTTTATTGATTTACATGAGCCTAATTCATCAATTATGCAATATCTGAATGATTACAATAAGTTTATGACAGACATAGTGCATGCAGTATATAATGATCATAATGAAGGCTTGTGGGAAAATACTAAATTAGTCTCCTATTTTTTCTGTTAAATTTTTAGATTTTTATTATTTATTTGAATCCTTCAGATGCATTCCTCTTTTTTTACTTACTTATTTTTTTCTTGCATGTAAATATTCAATTTTGTAATGATATGAAGGTACACAAAATTTCATTAAACCTTATATTAGCAATGTCAGATATGGATGGATTGGAGAAGTTACCAAGGTATATCAATTTTTTCATATTATTGAATATTCTGTAATATAATTATTTAATTAAAGATAGAACACCTCGGCCATGTAATATGATATCAGGAAGGTGTTAGTACTCAGAAAGTTTTTGGTGGGATTAATCAATCATGAGACCCAAAAATAGAATACTTAAAAGCCGAGATGAAATATATGAAATAGTCTATGGGTGATCAAATTCAAGTAGTAGTAAAGAAGGATTTGTTAGAACACATGGAATGACACTCCCAGTCTACGCAGCCTTCCCAGGAATAATATTTATTTATCATCATTTTTTATATTTTATAAATTATAATCACTCATATAAAATTTTCAGCCTTCTCACCCAGACGACGCTGCCCCATCTTCCGACCCTGCCCAATCGACACAACGTTCACTAGTATATTATTTATTTTTCATTCATTTTTCTATTTTATAAATTATAAACACTAATATAAAATTTTCATTTTTGATCCTTCCTTGTATGCTCATATAGACTACCCTACCCCATCATCCTGCTTCGATCCTCCACCTCCTCACTCAAACCAAACTGTATAATAATTTTTTTCTAAATTTTTTCTATTTTATAAGTTATAAACATTAATATTACCTTTTCATTTTTCATACATCTCAGCCTACCCACCTAGACTCCCCGACCCCATCATTCTACTACAATCCTCCACCTCCTTGCTCGGACCAAACTATATACTATTTATTTGTCTTCAATTTTTATTTTTTATAAATTATGATCACTAATATTACCATTTTAATTTATAGCCTTCCATGCATGCTCACCTAGAGATCCCCATGTACAGATTGTTTATTTTGGACTGATGAATTTTTTTAGGGATTCTGTATAGCATTCGCCCATGTAAATGGGTCTGGTTGGAGTACCAGTACATGATATTATAGATTGTAATGCTCTGCTACCATTTCCAACTGAGAAGATCACAATATTGGGGGATTGTATGATTCATTTTTTAATTTTCCCAATTGTTATTATTTTTTATATTTCAAATGAGGTATTCATTTTTTAAAAATTTATTTACAAGTTATTCAAAAATAATTCTATTTTTTTTTTAAATTTAATTTATAAAGGATTATCTAATGTCAAAAGAAACTGCACAAATGAAACTAAATCATTAAGAAAAATATTTTTTAGTTACTTCTGATATTTCATGTTAGATAAAAAAGATTATCTCAGGGTTTTCTTCCTTAAATTATATCATTTAATTTAAGATGAATCTAGATATACATGTAAAAAATTATCCATTGAGATTACTCAAAGAATATATCATGCATGTTGTTGATTATGAAGAGCTTGACCAGAATGTGGTGATTTTTTTCCCAAGTATATAAATTGACATTTGAATTTCTATTTCCTTATTAATATATTTTGTTAAATTTACTAACTATATTTTCTTCTTAAATTAGTTATCTATACAAGCTTTTTCAACAAAAATATTGTACATGAATTTATGGTTTTAGAGATCCTGAATAAATTTCCATGGTTGAAAAACATGTGAAGAATCATGATCGAGTTGAATACATTAGTGAGATATTATCACAGACAGAGATTCAATGTTGGTTTTTTCCATTTCATGATTAGTAAGAATAAAAAAACAGTAATGAAATAATGATCATTATAATATCATTAATTGTGTTCTTATTTGTATTTTTGGGGCATTGGATTTTAGGCGTAGTTTCCCAAAGTGAATGTAACTTATATTGGTTTTCCCTTTATTTGGAAATGTTAATAAAAGTTTTTGAGCCTTATTAGATAGGTAAGTATTTTTATTTCTTATAACCTCATTATGTTTAATCTCATTTTTTTGACATGTATTATTAGTTCTTATATATGAAAATGTTGTTAATATAATTTTTTTACAAGGAATACATGTCGATAAAGAAACCAAATAAATTCAAAAATGTGGAAGTATATGTAGTTGTTTTTATAATAGATTTTATTTTTATTATCTTTTATATTGATTTTTATTGTCATTTTACTGTTTCATAACTAAATTGTGATTTTCAAAAGGATATATTAAATGCAGTTATTATATTCTACAATTCATGTATGAGATAATCACAACTAGAGAAACTACTGAATTTGATAATGTTAGTTGCATTAGTTATTTTATATTTTCATCAATATTATTCTATTTTTTTATCTCATATCATTCAATTTTATTATATGCATTCATATATTCCCATGATTATTCCCAATCTAAGCGTACCCATATTCCATCTATTTTTTCCGAACTATTTGTTATGTCTGCTTAGGATTTTAGTTATGTTTATTCAACTATATAGGAATAATATTACAAATAGGTTCAATAAAATAACTCTTTTGATATAATAGGTGTTTTAATGAACTAATAATCAAATTAATTCTTCAAAAACAACCAATAATTATCACGTGGGAAATTTTCGGCATGTATATTTTTATTCTACTTTTTAATAAAAATGCGTAGATAATTTTTTGACTCACTAGAAAAACATCTTGTATGTCATAGTTTTTTAGTCAATGATAAATAATGTTTGATTTTTTTTATTTATTGTGTTTTTATTAAAGGGGTTTCAAATACTTTGGAAGAGTAATATTTTTAAATTTGTAAAAAAACATAAATTGCGTCATTGTTTTTTTGAAAAAACAAAGCCAATTTTTTTAAATAAAATATTATGTTTTCAGAATCAGTTTTTAAATAAAATGATACCCAAACATAATCTAAAAGTAATTTTGGAATTGGTTTGTAGAAATACAACATCAAAAACACAATTCTTCTCGATTTTATGTGTCTTTTATTAAATAAACCAAAGCTGAAATCCTTAACTAAAATGATTTTCGGCATGGGTTTTGTAAAAAACAACACTGAAACCCTAAGAAAAAATTATTTTCATCATCGGTTTTTGAAAAACTAATTCTATGAATAATATTTTTTACACTTCCTTTATAAATGTAGATTAAAACCAAACGTAAAAAAACTGATGTTAAATCCTAATTTTGTGATACTATATCCCAATGTGTTGATGGATTTTGGGGAATGGTCCCATGGTTTTGGTGATAAGAAACTAAATATGGAGTTTCATGATGGGGGATCTAATGATAATGGTGGAATGAAATAATAACCCCCCATGTGTACAAAATAGGGAAAGAGGTGTAAATGAAACTGCCATTAAGGGAAAAAAATATTAATCAAGTGTGGGAGAGAATTCCACCATGCTCATGAATGATGAAAACACATGTGGAAGTAGGAATGTTTGATGGAGAAAATGATAGAAACACCCATGGTGCAATTCTAACACTGTGGGAGGATATTGAACAAGGAAATCTAGGGAACTAAACCTTTAGTTCTTGAGGGTATATAGATTCATTAGATAGAAATGGCAAAGGAGTAGGTGAAATAGCAAGACTCGAGAATTCCTGGATCTGGTGCATAGAAATATGATGTGTATATTATTATAAAAAATCATCCAGTGATATTTTACACATCATGTCCCATACATAGGATCGTTACCGTTTAGGTTCAAGGAAACTAGCCTATTCTGACATGCTTCTTCGGCTAAAAACCAATACCAGAAAAATTTATTTAAAAATTATAGGTCAAACATATGAATGCCCAGTAATGGGGTTTTAAAATAACATTATATACCAATTATAAACTATTGAAAACATTCCTTTAAAATTTTCCCAAAAAACAATTTCTTAAAAAATTATATAACAGATGTATCATAGCATAACAATTGTCTAAGAATTAAACGATCACAATTTAGAGCCTACTAATAGAATTACAAGGAAACACGATTCAATTATAGCCATTCTCATTCAGCTTAATAAGTAAAATACATTCCAACATTAGTTGATAATACATGTTAATATGGATGTAAAAATTTTATAAAATAGAATAATATAGGATCAGAGTGGTGCATAAAAATAATAACTTCAATTTCTTTCACTACTAACTGAAAACTATAACTGGTTAATAAAAATATCTGATAGATTAGTAAATATCATTATATAAGAATTTACTTCTTTTGATACTCATAAGTACATGCTCATAACCATAAATATTCTACTAGTTGAATATCGATTTGGTTAATTATTTATCATACACATAATGAGGGAATGTATAATGCTAGACCCTGCCAAGACCTAAAATGTCAATGGCCTCATGTCCTGACCTGAAATGGAAATAACCTCGTGTCATGACCTGATTGAATCATGAGAACTATCAATCCACAGAGGGGTTTCATTAACTGGTCCATAACCAATTATACCAAGTCAATTAAATTTTTCGTATGCCAAATAGGGTTGTATATTCAAAATGTCCCATACCACTTTGAATATTTAATTTCACATTTCATATTATTCAATGTGGCTCATACAACTTTGAATAATTTAACCCTTAATCCCTAAAGGTTCATAAGAATTTAATTTGTTTCTTTAGGATTTACATGTATTTAGTTAATCTGGCATATAAGTGTTAATTAAAATGCTATATACTTCATGGATATGGAATTAAAAGGAAAATATGTTAAATAGATTATAGTATATTTGATGGCAACTAATGCACAGAAAGAAATACATTCCTTGTCACATTAAATGATAACCTTAAATACTAAAACCATATTATTCAAATATATATATTATAATTTCATCATGGTATTGATGCATAATTAATTAATAGATAAACAAAATAGATCATTAGGGTACTAATCTCACATATTCTCAAACATTTATTACCTATATGATGTTGTTTAACACATCACAAGGGTTTGCATAATGTTAAGAATCAAAAGAATGAAATTCAACCATATCAAATACCATTTAATAAATATGAAAATAAGTGATTCATACATATTAATATAAGAGTTTCAAACCCCAAATATTATATTCATGAACTCTCTAGAATTACTAAACACATCAAAAGTATAATATTTGGAATATCCAACATTAGGGTTTAGTGTTGTGTAAATCTCTTTATACATAAGGGTGTATATAAAGTGTAGTATTTTCAAATAGAACATTCAAATTTCAAAAAATAATGTTTTAATATTTCTTTTCAATCCATGGAAAATTCTAAATAAAATGAAGGATCAATGTTTATAAGTATACACATTTAATCACATAACCGAATATACAATCTGTATTAAAGGATTTAAACCCAAAATCTCATTTCACACGGATGGATTTTATATATTAGACATATTAATGAAAAATATTCCGTAAAACATAAATCATTATATAAATTTTAAAAGGGTTATTCATTATACAAACTTACATATATGTTTATGTAAACATATACAACCTATATGCATAACTGAGTATACAACAGGGTCTTACACCAAAATTAATATATGCATACAAGTTTATCAAAAACTTATATTAATCATTGGAGTTCAATGATTAAAGACTTCTATTTAGTCCATAAGGTGAGTTATACAATCTATATAATTATATATGATCATATATAATATATATAAATATATACATAAAAGTTTAATACAACCCAAAATTTCTTACATATTAAGACTCTATTTAAGATTGAAACTCAGTGTTTAAAAATCCTAAAATTGGGTATAAAAGAGGATTTACCAAAACCATATGATCATACAAATATAAATAAATTTTTTCAAAGACCATATATACAATGAATATATACAGGTTGTTGTCCAAAGAAGACAAGATGTAATGAACCCTTACCTAATTTGAGGAGGAGGAGAGGTCCTAAGAGACTCATTAGAGGCTTTAAAAGGAAGAATAACAGAGAGGTTAGGGTGGGAAAATAGATTTTTTATACAAACCCAATTATACATAAATTATACAGAAGATTTAAATGTCTCCTAAAAAGAATTCAAGACCTATTCAGTTTAAAATACGGATGGGGTGTCGGTCTTGTTGAGAACGTGTGAAAGGAGTGTCCTTGGATGGTGATGAGAGGAGTCAGGGGTGTGAGAAAATGGTGAAAATAAGCTAGAAAACCACTAGTGTGGCACAAAAAGGAAGAAGAAGGTGCTGCTTGTGAGGAAATATGAAAAAATAATGGATGAAAGATACCAAAGGGGATGTTGATCAGATGGATATAGTGAAACAAGACGAAATAAAAAGTGATGAACGGTCTTGATAACATCAAGAATCGATCTGACAGCTATGGTGTAATCCAGTGTTTTAAAAAGACTCTAATGGTAATAATTAAATCCATCAGGATCATACGATGCACAAATAATGTAGAGATATACCATGGCCACTGAGATTTGATCGTTGGGATGATCTAACAGATCAGGTTACATGTTGCGTGATCCAACGTCACAAATTCGACCCTGGCCAATTTTCTTTATCCTATATCGAAATAGAGAGAGCCTCCATAGCTTCGTTGTAATCCCGAGACTCTAGGCATAGGCCCAGAATACTCCCTCCCCCCTCCTGGTATCGCCTCGTATTGGGTTCTGCGGGTGCCTCTTGCGCCCACCCACAATGTCGTGCCACCATGCATGGTGGTGCGCTCTGATCCGCTTATGTGTGCTCTTGTGTGCCCTTAGGGGTAGCTATGCCCCCTTCTTTCTAGACATAGCACATACCATGTGTGTGCACTGACAATGGGCTATTCCTAGGGGTTGAGGTTGAAAATCCCATCAAGGATTTGAGGGCCAGACACAAGGTGGCCATCAGCTAGGTGGGTACTCCCCTAAATTTTAACAAAGTAAACATTTAATTTTTTTATAAAATAGGTTTTACATATATATGTATATATGAATCTTCAAGGTAATATTTCTCTATTATAACCCAAATATATTCAATAGTTTTATAAATTATAATTTTCTAAAAACAATAGGTAATAAATTAATGTTTAATACATCATTATGAAAATCATATATTAATATGATAAAAAACAAAGACATATTTTTAATAAAATTTCATGTTTAAACATTAAGAATGAAAACATTTACAAGACATTTCAAATATTTGAATGATGTTTGAAATCTTCACCTCATTTTAAAATCACAGTTAGTGTAGCTCAAAATATTAAACCATTGTCCTTTTAAAGATCATATTAAGAGGTTTTATTCTAATTTCAATTAATAACTTAAATATTTAGGAAAACAAAATTATACTTAGATATTATTAATTAATCCACCCAAAAGACCAATAGCTATAATTATAGTCGTCAAAACTCAATGGTCACCCATGGGGAAACGGTCGAGTTGAGGCCTTATAAAACTATACATTAGGGGGTCCCAAATTCATGACAATTGAAGATGATGGTGCTTATCATAACAATGATGCTCAGTACAGTTTCTGTGATTCAGGCTATAATTTTTTTCATTATGACCAACATGAAGAATCTTCACTACCTACTGGGTCATGTTGTTGTGTTAGGTGGCCCTCCAATGGCTCTGATAGGGCTTTTAGTAGGTATTTTGGGTTAATTGGAGTAATGTAACTATTTTAGTGTTCATTCAATAAATGATGTATTGTGTTCATTTTCATGTGTTGTTCGGACAGAATTAAACATTAATATTATTATTACATGAGAAATACGTTTTGGTAAGTCACATTATTCCCCCTACAAAGAATTGTGTCCTTGAAATTCATTTCATATAACTGTGCCAAAAATAATCTCACTAAAATTCGTCACCACATCCTCCATCATGGAGGATCATCGGGTGTGGACTGCTAAATACAAAAAATGGGGTTCAATTCGTTGGCTTCAATGGCCCATACACACTTTGAATAATATGGGTTAAACTCAAGAAATCCACACTTGGGTTTCTAGAGGGATTCTCAAATGGTAGAATGTTCGAAGATGTTCGAATTAAAAAACTATCTAATAACTCATCAAACCATCTCTTGTATGATAATATCAATGTTGGAGATGGGGTCATACAAACTGAAGATCATGATTTAGTGCATGTAGGTTGTGCAAAGGTTTCCTTCCAAAGATGCCTTTTGAAACCATACCCAGGTCATGATCTTTTGGGATTGATTGAATCATAGGAAAAGGATTTCAGGAAACTTTTCCCTTCGTCAATACTCATTGAGTTGATTATTGTCTATACGGTGGTAGATATAGGAATTACCTTGGTAGGAGTGTAGAATGTCTGGAATGTTCAATAATTTGTAATGATATTTGCATGTCCTTCATAGGGTTGCGAAGGGAATGTATTCTTCGACATAGGTTCTGACCATGATGGCCTCTAGTACCTTGATGGGAAGATATAAGATATGGGTTTGTCCTTCCATCTATAAATAAATTTTTTTCATGAATGTCCAATCAGTGAAACAAAAACACACAAAAAGTTAGAATAAAGAAAATACAATAATTTTTTTTGAAAATAACTATTACACACCATCAAGGACTAATGGTTTCCCCAGTCCCTAGTTAGATGAATCCCCAAATCAATTTCGAAACTCTGGATCTCCCTAAACCAAATGGAACCCAAGAAGTATGGTTCCATCTCTGGGGTACACTTATGGTGTCTCCAAAGTGAGACATGAGGGGTGTAATGTCGAGAAAAATCAGAATGTACTTGATGTCTGTACATAGAATGGAATGAATCAATTTCAATGATTTCAAATCCAGTTACTTGACCATAATGGCTATATGAAAAGATTTGGCACATAAATGATACGCGGAGGTCACCCGCTGCTACAGCTTCATGGAAATCCCTGAGGTACTGGATACCTTCTATTGTGAGGAAGCATCTAAAAATTCCCTCAAAGCACATTCCCCGACATGCTTTGGATGGAAATTGGGTTTTCATCACAAAGAGGTAGTCCAAACCCGCTCATAGGTGGATTTGAAGTACACAGAGAGAGTTTGACACATCGTAGAGGTGTTTACAAGTTATACGAATGTGGTCAATGTTTACAATGTTTTTATGGCTGGCTATGGAAGATATGGTTTCTATGGCCTCAATTGTAAGAGGAAAAAGACTGTTATTTTCGTTTTCCATCTTAAAATTAAGAGAAAATAAACCTTAGTAGCAATTAAGTAAATTTTTATTTGTTCAATTATGGGGTTCCAATGTTATCTAAATGGAATCCTCTAAAACCAACGGTAACATCCCGACTCCACAATAACCATAGTGGGTGCCTTGAAACATGTAGTGAAAATTTTTACAAAAAAATTGTGCACTGATATTTTATACATCAAGTGAGGTACAAAGGATTATTACATTTCAGGTTCTGGGAAACCAGTCTCTTCTGACATGCATCTTCAGCTAAAAACTGATGCCTGAAAAATTTACTTCAAAAATGAAGTGTGAGAATATAAATCCATGCAATGGTTTTTAAAATTACACAATATACCAATTAAAACCTTTTGATAACATTCATTTAAAATTTCCATAAAACATTTTCTTAAGAGATGTTGTAACACATGTATCATAACATAAAAATGGTCTGAAAATAAAAAGATCATAATTCAAAGAATACTATCAGTATTATAATGAAACATGATTCAATTATAGGCATTTTCATTTAGAGTATTATGTAAAAGACATTCCAAAATTAATATGTAAGACATGTGAATATGCATGTACAAAAATTATAAAAGTGAATAATGCTTGATCAGAGCTGGACATTATGATAATAACTTCAATTTCATTCACTATTAACTGTAATCCATAACTGGATAATAAAAATCTCTGAGTTCTTAATAAATGGCATTCCATAAGAATTTAGTTCTTCTAATACTCATTAGTACAGGATATTAACCATGGATATTATACTAGTCTAATATCGACTTGGTTAATTAAATATTATAAACATAACGAGGGAACGTATAATGCTAGACCCTGTCTAGACCCCGTGTCATGAACTAAAATTTAAATGGCCTTGTTCAATGACCTGAAATGTTAATGGCCTTGTGCCATGACCTGATTGTCTCATGAGAACTCTCGATTCACCAAGGGGCATTCATTAACTGGTCCCCAACCAATTATACCGAGTCAATTACATTCCTTATATGCCTAATAGGGTTGTATATTCAAAATGTCACATACCATATTGAATATTTAATTTGTCATTTGATATTATTCAATATTTCCCATAACACTTTGAATAATTTAATAATTAATCCCTTAAAGGTCATAAGAATTTAATTTGGTTCATTATCATTTACATATATTTAGTTAATTAGGCATTTAATTGTTAATTACAATGTTATCAACTGCATGGTTATATCATTAAATGGAATGTATGTTATGAAGATTATAGAATATGTGAGGACAAATAATGCACAAAAATAAATACAATCCTTGTCACATAAAATGATAATCTTACATTCTAAAACCTTATTTATCAAATATATATATTGGAATTTGTCATTGTTTGGATGAATAATTAATTAAAAGATAAACCAAATACTTCATGTGGGGTATTAATCTCAATGATTCTCCTCTAAAACCTTATTTATCAAATATATATATTGGAATTTGTCATTGTTTGGATGAATAATTAATTAAAAGATAAAACAAATACTTCATGTGGGGTATTAATCTCAATGATTTTCACACATTTATTATCAATATGCTTTTGTATAACACATCACAAGGGTATACATAATGTTAAAAATGGAAATAATGATATTCAACCCCAATTAATACCATTTAATATATATGAAAATAAGTGATTCATGCATATGAATAAAGGAGCTGTAAACCCAAACTATTATAGCCATGAACTCTCCAAAATTACAAAACACATCAAAAGTACAATATTTGGAATATCCAAAATTTGGGTCCAGTGTTGTGTAAATCTTTTTATACATATTGGTGTATATAAAGAGTAGTATTTTCAAGTAGAATATTTATATATCTAAAAAACAAGTTTTACTCTTTCAATTCAATATTTGAAAAATTATAAATAAAATTAAGGATAAAATATTATAAGTATACACATATATTCACATAACCGAATATACTATGTGTATTAAAGGGTATAAACAAAAAATGTAATGTCACCCATATGACTTTAATATATTTTTTACATTAATAAATCGAAGTCCCTAAATCATAAATCATTACATAAATTTGAAAAGTTGTATTTATTAAAAGAACATACATATGTGTTTATGTAAACATATACAACTTATATAAATAACTATGTATACATAAGGTTCTTACCGCAAAATTATTTTATGCTTAAAATTTTATCAAAAACATAAATAAACCATTGGAGTTCAATGTTAAAAGACTTATATCTAGTCTAGAAGGTGAGTTATACAAACTATATAAATATACATGACTATTTATACTATATATAAATATATATATACATATTTATATATAAGTTTTATAAAGCACAAAATTCCTTACATTTAAAAACCTTATTTAATCTTGATACTCAATGATTAAAAATACTAAAATTATGTGTAAAAGTGGTTTACCCAAAACCCTATGATCTTACATATATAAATATATATTTTCAAAAACCGAAGATACAATGTATAAAAATAGGATCTTGTGCAAAGAAGACAAGATTTAATGAACCCTTACCTTTTTTGAGGAGGAGGAGACTTCTTAAGAGACTATCTAGAGGCTTGATCAGATGAAAATAGTGAAACGCGGTGAAATAAAAAGGGATGAATAGTCCACATCAGATCATGACTCGATCTGATAGCTATGGAACAACGCAGAGTTTAAAAAAGTCTCGGATGGTCACGATTAGATCACTCAGGACATGACATCACACAAAAAACACAGAGATACAATGCGGCCACCGGGGCTTGATCGTTGGGATGATCCAATGGACCTGATCGCGCGGGGCATGATCCAATGACCATGATTCTATCTTGGCTGGTTTTCTTTGTCCCACCTCGAAATGGAGGGAGCTTTTGTGGCTTCTTTATAAGCCTGAGACTCTGGGAAAAGGATTTTAATACTCCATACCCCCTCCTGGTACCACCCCGTACCAGGTTCTACAAGCGCGCTTCTGAACCTTTCCACACAACTATGTCACTTAGCATAGTGGTGAACTATGATCCCCTTTAGCATGCTCCTCTACGCCTATAGGGGTAGTTATACACCCTGCTCGCTAGACCTAGCACGCGGCATGCGTGCGCACTGCCCCTGGGCAATTCCAAGGGGGTAGAGGGTGAGAATCCATTAAGCCATTTTGGGCCTGCGACAAGGTGACCCTCAGCTTGGTTGGTACTCCCCTAAATTTTAACATAGTGAACATTTATTTTTTTGTTATAAAAACAGGTTTTACAAATATATGTATATAGGTATCTTCAAGGTATGATTTCTCTATTATAACCCAAATATTTTCCTTCTTTGTATAAATGAATTTTCTTTAAAAACAATAAGAAATAAATTATTGTTTAATACATCATTATTGAAATATTATATTAGTATGATAAAAAACAAAGACATAGTTTTAATGAAAACTTCTTTTTGAACATTAAGAATTAAAACATTTACAAGACATTTGAAATATTTGAAGGATGTATGAAATCTTCACCTCATTTTAAAATCACACTATGTGTTGCTCAAAATATTAAACCATTTTCCTTTTAATATTAATAATAAGAGGTTTTATTATAATTTCTATTCATAACATAAATATTTTT
This sequence comes from Viscum album, assembly GCA_963277665.1. NCBI lineage: Eukaryota > Viridiplantae > Streptophyta > Magnoliopsida > Santalales > Viscaceae > Viscum > Viscum album. Next base: position 327,694,868 of record OY728127.1, read on the forward strand.
GGAAAACTAAATTATACATAGATATTTATAATTAATCCACAAAAATGACCAACAACTATAATTATAGCCATTAGAACTCAACGATCACCCAAGGGGAAATGGTTGAGTTGATGCCTTATAAAACCATACATTAGGGTGACCCAAATTCAAGACAATTGAAGAAGGTGGGGCTTATCATCTCACTAATGCTCAGTACAGTTTCAATGATTCTGGCTATAAGGTTTTTCGTGATGACCGACCCGAAGGGTCTTAACTACTGACTGGGTCAACTTGTTGTGTTAAGTGGCCTTCAAGTGGCTCTGATAGGGCTTTTAGTAGGTATTTTTGGTTAATTGGAGCAATGTAACCATTTCATAGTTCATTGAATAATGTAAGTGTTGTGTTCTTTTTCTAGTGTTGTTCGGACATAATTAAACCATAATATTATTATTACATGAAAAATAAGTTTTGGGGCATCACTGTAGGGGAAATCATATGTCATCACTAATACAGAAGTTGAGAAAGAAAATGTATTTGTACAAGGTACACATCCTATTCATTGAATAATGTGAAAATTAATATTTTCTTTTGGTTTTACGCATTCCTTTATATCTTTTAATTTTTAAGGTTCTATTGAATCGAATCCCCAAAACTTTGAAGTAGATATATCAATAGAAAACCTAATCATGTAATAATTGCAGCCTATTTCATGGAATGTTATCTAATTCCCATATTATGGAATATACATCTAGTGAATATCGTGATACTTACATTGGTTGAATTATATTCTATACTAGGAATTGATCGGCTCTCATTATATAGAGGAAATAGAAACTTCTTGGAAATTGAAATATTGTTTCATTTTCCGAACTATACCATGATCATCTACAAATTCATGGAAGATCATGAATATCCTTTAGAAAATCCATAAATTGGGATGGTGTTGATTCCCTGGGAATATGCACACCCCGCTCAGCTAGTTTTGTCAATCAAAGGTATTAACATAGTGGGAACTCCCTTTGTGAGGGAACACATTGATGTATTTCCTAAAGTGTAACCCAGACTTCCCCTAGATCGTGAGGTAGATTTATCAATAGAAATAATACCCCAAGATACAATTATCAAAAAATATACCTATATGATACCCCCAATCAAATTTGAGAAGTTACAGGAGCAGCAGAAAGATCACTTGGACAAAGTGTTCATACTCCCTAGTGCATTACCTAGTAGTGTTCCATTTATCATTGTCAAGATAAAGGATGACACAATGAAAGCATGTATTGAAAATTGGGAAGGCAAATAGATCACCATAAATAAAAATTATCATATTCCATGGATTTATTAAATGATAGATCAGTTATAAGGAGCTTAGTTCTTATTAAAGGTGGATCTCAATTCTGGATATCATCAGCTAAAGGTGAAGAAGGAAAATAATTAGAAGACTTCCTTCCATTAAAGGTATGGACACTATGTGTATCTTTTTGTTAACATAAATCATACTATTTACCATAGAATCATCATGTATTTTATTAATAGTGTCTTTATAAATTACCTCAACATATTTATGGTTGTGTTAATTGGTGATATATTCATCTACTCAAAGAGAAATGGGGAACACAAAGAACATATAAGGCTATTTTTGGTGACATTTTAGAATGATAAGTTGTAAATCATGTTTATCAAGCGTGTCTTTTGGATATAGAAAGTCATAATCTTTGGACATGTGATCACAAGTGATTAAATTTCTATAGACCCTTACAAAAATAAATTGTGGAATGGTCCAGACCATCTAGTGTCCCATAAATCTGTATTTTCATGGCATAGTAGGGTACGATCGATATTTTGATAGAAATATATCATGAATGTTGATCCTGCTAAATTAATTAACAATGAAAGTGGTAATGAATGTCTAGACATAAGAATGCGAGGAATGATTTAAGGAGATAAATAAGTGGCTAATCACTGCACATGTACTAAAATTACTAAAATATGGAGAATGTTTGGTGACATAAAATGATTATTAAATTAAATTATTGGGTTGTGTATTTATCCAAATGATTTTGTGATTTAATATGTCTCATGATAGTTGATGATCCATGTGTAGAACTATTATTCGCGCAATCTAGAGCTATCTAATGTTATTTTTTCAATTAAAACATAGAGGCATTACCTCTATGGTTAGAACTAGGAAATATTTACTGATCACATGTTCCTAAAGTATATATTCATAGAAAATGATATCAAAATTCATAAAATGAGATGGTTAGATCTAATCAAAATCAAAGATTTCTCTTTTTACTATCATCCCTACAAGGTGAACAATGTAGCTCATTCTCTATGAAGAAATGAACCCACTACACTATCGATGATGTTGATTTTGAAAAAAACTATATTTGTTATATGAAAAGGATGCATATGGAAATCATAATGCAAGTGAATAAATACTACCATGTACAAATAATTTCCCAACCATCATTCTAATAGAAAATTAAGGAGGAATAATGTGATGATCTATAGTTATAGAAGAAGGTAAATCCAGTAATGGAATGGATGCTTCTAGTGTTCCACATCTATAATGATTGTATGAATTTGTTTGGAATGAGTATTTCTGTTCATTTGTCACATGGTATAAAGAAGGAGCTATTGTACGATGCATATATATCAACTTTATCGATCAATCATGGGAGTACCAAGATGTACCCAGATCTCTGAGAACCCTTCAGGTTGGATAACTTGAAGAAGGAGAATGTGGTGTATATCTGTAGTTGTTTGATATATCAGCCAGATAAATATAAGAGACATAAGTACAAAGGGATGATGAAACCATTGACTATACCCATGTTGAAATTTGAGAATATCACAATAGACCTTGTCATAGGTCTCCTGAAGACATCCAATGGAAATAATGTGATATGGGTTGTGGTGGACCGACCCACCAATATTTCCCACATTATTACTTTCTGGGAAGATCTCCCTCTTTAAAAACATGTTATCATATATGTGAGGACTGTGGTGAGACTTCGTGGAGGTCTACAATTGATTGTATTTGATCATGTTACCAGGTTGACATCTATATTTTGTAGAAGTCTTCTACGTGATTTTTGTAATGAAATACATTTCAGCACAGCCTATCACCCCCAAACAGGTGGCTAATGTAAAAGGAATATTTGGATACTCAAATATATAATACAAGCATTCTATTTATAATTAAATGGTTGAATAGATCATAATTAACCATTGGTTTAGATATCGTACAATAATATCTTCCATTGGAGCAATCAAATGGCTTCATAGGACGCTTTGTATCGAAATAGATGTATAAATCAACCGTGTTGTGATGAAGATGGAGAAAAAAGCTACACAGAGTTGATCAAGTGCAAGATATGGTAGAAAAGGTTCAATACATCCTTCATCATTTCCAGGATTCATAGTGTTATGAAATGAACTATGCTAAAAACCGTCGAAGGGACGTGTATTTTGATTTTGGAGATAAATTATTGCTTCGAATATCACCATGGAAGCGAGTCATGCGGTTTGGAAGGAAAGGGATGATATGAAAAAGGTACATTCCCCCCCTTGAAATCCATGATCACATGGATATATGGACTATCATCTTGAACTTAAATTGAATATGGCTCAAGTTCATGATGTGTTTCATGAATCACTCATAAGGAGGTACATACCTAATCCCTCACACGTGAAAAACTCGTAGGTAGAAAACGGGAGCATGATCTCTCATATGAGGAGAAACCAATAATGATTATGTACCAGTGAGATAAGGTTATACAAAAATAGTCAACTAGAAATTTCAATGTGTTGTTTAGTAACCATAAGTATATAGATGCTAGGGAACCATTGGAGACGACAAAGGAGAAGTACCCTCACATGTTTGTGTAAAATGAGACTTCTAGGGAGAAAATTCAAAAGGGATTGGAAATTTAATGACCCCAACTATTATAATTGGAATTATAACAATGTTATTGTATTTTCATATATTATAAATCTCATAAAATCACTTATATACCATAATAAAAAAATTATAAATGATGAATTAATGAACAAATTTCAAGGAACGAATACTGATAAAACAGTAACTAATCCATAAGAATAATACTGCAATCTTTATGAATAGAAATCCGACCAAATGAATATTAAACTCACCCATGAAGGTATAAATAAAACTTTGGAATATTATAAATTATATTATGATATAATTATATAACAATATAAGAAAATTAATTTTAAGAAAATTATTAATTAAGTGTTAGAATTTTAGAAGTCATACATATTTAATTACAATTTGATGATTAATTTAATAATTTAAAAGCAAAATTATTTTCATAAAATATGTTCATAAATTAATTTTTTAAGGACTTTTGGTTACAAGGTAATTTTACATGACCTTATGTAAATTTTTAATGTGTTATAAAATCATTTATAATTTTAAAATCACTATTTTCCATGTACATTAGGTTAATAATTAAAATTTTATTTTATAATAATTAAAAATTTATTTTCTTACAACGGAGTTCATTTTCAAATTATAATGTTCTAAATTTAGCTACGGTTATTTTTTGGGGATTTTTAAGAAAAACATGAATTTTTTTCCTGAAAAGTAAATGACATTAATTTATGGTGTATAATCATTATAAGCTAAATACACTATTCATTGAGTCATCACTGATGTAAGAACCATAAAATAGAACATACCTTTATTATTTTAATATATTTAGAGTTAATTAATAAAATATTCATAGTCTTCAGAAAAAATTCTAAACTAATGAATATAAAATTGTAAAACACCCCTCTCCTCCACTATAAATACCACCCTCACTTCCTCTTCTCATCACACCTCTAAATCATTGATTAATTCAAAAATTATTCCAAATACTCTCCCTTATCCCCTTTCCCATGTCCAGGAGCACTTTGTCTCACCAAAATACCCAAATATTTCCCTTATCAGAGTCTTTATGTACGAAAAATCTATGAGGTAAAATCCTCTTCCTTTTTTATGTAATTTGTTTTAAATTTCATTTCTATTATTATATAATACTCATATTTTATTATTAAAATGTAATTATAACTCTATTATGTCTGATAAAATATAATTATATCATGTTAATTGATGATTAATCATTAATATTCTCCATATAAATCTTTTATTCAAAAAATTTAATCATCACCCATGATGTGTTAATTTAAGACATCATGGGAGATTCACATTCATTTTCCATTTAATAATTAAAGGATGTTAATAAAACTAATATAATGGTTGAAACATATTTTAATGTGTATGTTATAACCCATTTCATTTTCTGTAAATAACTTATCCACATAATAATAAATTATAAAACAATATGAGTACCTCGTGATTGAAAACTCACCAAAACTAATATAAAATGATCGTCATTAAATTTTATCTATTGATTCAGCCTAACAACATATAACCAAATTACTAATAATATCATTTAGTCTTCTATAATATTATTAATAACACATGACAAAAAATTTGGATATTTATGATCATTTTACATGAACTTCCATTCATGAATACAAGTGAACCAATTGTGAAAACTAAAAAGAAAATTTCTCTCAAAATATGAAATTAAACTCTATATCTCATCGAAAGGACGATAAATAAATTAAATAAAATTATAACTAATATAATAAATTAATTAAAGGTTTTGGATTTTTAATTAATTAATCTAATGGTCTTATATATGAAATTAGCATGAAGGGAGCTTCTAGACACAAGGTAAGTGGAATTCTCAATCCTAATTCTTTTTCTTTGGTTTTCCCCTCTTACACACCATTATAAGTATGAATATTCCACAAATATGATTTCTCCACATATATAATACATTTTATGGGATATAAGTGATTCCTAAAATAGTCTATCACCAACAAAATTCTTTTCAAAAATAAAAAATTCCTTCCATAAAACACCCAATTTAAATATTAATATTGTTTATTCTTCACTAAAGGATGGTTATTCTTATATAAGGTATACTATTTACACATTAATTTGGGAACCCAAATTTTATGAATTTATGATTTCTGAACAAATACCCTTTCCTTTCCATGAGAAAATTTATGTATGATATTGATTTACATTGTATGCAACATGCATGATGATGTAAATGTTATGATGCGATATGTGATACCATAATTTTATAGAGATCATATTCTTTGGGTAATGTGATTTATCTAAGAAAAAAATAAAAATACACATGAACATGATAATAGAATTGTTCACAACTATGTGTGTTAGTTTACCACTGAGACATGATGTTTCATTTCTATGCATTGTCACATTCAATGCCTTACCTTAACGCTTCCTCTCATGATTATGATCCTATGATTACGTAATGATGATGAATTTATGTTAATACTCACCCGAAGTTATATTAATTAATTTTATTATCTATCCTCTTACTATTATTTTATCTTACTCCTTTCCTGGATGTATATCCTTAGGTGATTAGATGTTCTAATGAGAATTCAAGGGCCAATAAAAAGCATTAAAAGAATGAATTAAATAAATTTTTATGTTTTATTTATTAAATGTTATGTATGTTACTAACATTCCAAAGAAAATAAAACTTTGGATCCAAATTTTCTAACGATTTATTTTATTTTTAATTAATATTTTGATATAGTAATATATGAAAAATATGGGTTGCTATATGCCTGAACTACTCATTCAGTGGTGTCAGTCACAAACACCTAACAATTATAAAAGGGTGAGGTGGGAATAATTTTGTGGGATATATACTAGCTAGGGGATTACCCATCCTTTTTAATATTTAATCCATGTTCTTTCCTACAGCTAATACCTCAGTGAAATCTTATCATGTAACTCAATTGGAGATAGATTTTCTGGTCCCATCCGAAAGATCACCTGGTCAACCCCTCTATGAACTGTCATTAATTTTTGTTGTAATTATTATTGATGTATTTTTCATCATTAACAGAATAATGTTGAATGTATTCCCTTATCAAACTCATCCAACCCAACATCCAGGACGATTATTGGTTTTGCACTATGAAAATCTCTACGTGTGTCAATACACCACACGTGTTTATCGGTTCCGAGTAGATATATTACTCAAACCTAGAATGGAATGTTTTTTTTCAAATTCCCTAGAGAACAGATTTTCCTCTCCCGCATCATCTATGGTAGTGTCTTATTTTGTAAACTATATATGGAAGTCAAATTTGGATAAGGAGAACCCATCGATATATGAATTCCCACCCATGTCCGTATTATTGAATTTGAAGGCCAAATGCAAGAAGGAACACCCCCAAATCACCTTAGTGGACCATTCCAAATTCTATATAGCTAGATAGTGGAGCATTATCAATATTATGATTTTTAACATACTGAAAAATTCCTCATTATTTCTTCCATCATTCCCTTATAAACATTACCATTGTTCACCAAAAATCCTAGTGTTTCGACATCATTATTGAGCCATTGACTGATTTTCTTATTTTTTTACGCCTTACCATGAACCCCATAGAGAAGTGGTAGATGATGGAAGGTTGTATTCAGAGTAATTTTATTACATTATTGCCCTATGATATGGAATCATAACTTCTCCCGTAGATAAAATAACCATTAGAAAACATCATGCCCCTTATAGTTTCACTAGGTAATTTGGATGTATGCAAAACATCACATTTCACCCTATTACCCATGACTAATGGGAATATCACCAAGTGATTCTTTATAAATAATGGAGGATAATGATGTTTGAGGACTCTAAAATGGACATAATTATTCATCATTATAATGTAATATACATAATTATTATGTGAGTATGCCCAGATATGGGTTTCTTACTACCTTGATGATGTATAGGTGAGGTTTGTTTGATGAGTCCATAGACCATTTGATGATCCAATTCCTATACCGACTAATCCATATAATTCAACTCCATATAGACGATGATTTTCTTCTTGACATTACATGAATTGGGGGGGATATTATTCCACAAATACTATTTCCATGGAGGGTGACATGGGTACTTTATCCTTGACAGACTCTATTAGTGATCCCATTATGGCTAGTCTATATGGGACAAAACCTATAATTCCTAAAATTGTATCAAAAATAATACACATAGCATGTGGTATTGAACCACCAATAGAGATAGATGTTTTTCCCACATGGGTGTCTCAATTTATGGTGACTCTATCTTCTATAACTACAATTACAAACTATATGCCCATTGCGGAGGGGGAATAAGGTCATGGTTCTCGTGCATCTAATGAGCATCAAGCTCTATGAGGATGGACATGGCTAGAACTCTGTAATATTATCATTAGGATACCTTAGAAGAGTTTTTCACAATGTAGACGACTTCTTTCAAATTATTTTTATTTTTTCTCTAGCGGATTTGACTATATCCACTTGTAGATATATATATATATATACAAATATATATATATATATATCGGATCTTCGTAACTAGAGAGGACCTAGCCTCTAATGATAGAAAACCTACACATTTTAACGCCTTCCATTATAAAAGAAAAGTTTTATTGGATATTAGCATTGACATTCACTACGTGGGAGCTATATAAGAAATTTACTATAACCAAATGGTTACATATGCCAATGATCCACTAGAGTGAGAGGCACAAATAGCTTGGGTAAAGGCACAACTATATTCAAAAAGATTTATTTGTGAATTCATCAAGTAGAATGGTAGGGACATCAAAGCCATCAGTAGAAAAATTCATTGACAGATGAAACTAATGTCAATAAAAGGGATGCTTTAGAAAAATCATTAATGGCCCACGTCAAACTGTTTCCAATTTGTTAGAAAAAATAATGTCATGCATCGGTGTAACAAATATCCCTACTCCATATTTTTATTATCTAGGAGTTACGATAGGGTGTGGAAGATCCTCAATTTATATTCAATGGAATGTTTTTTAGTATTCCACGTCTTGACCGACTTCATTTTTTTTAATATCAATTAATTATAGTTGATATCATTTTTATTTATAATATCCACTAGATAGAAATTCTAATCATGATCTAGAATAAAAAAAATGAAATAATCATATTACAATATAATTTATTCCTGATCCAAGGGATATATTGAGCATAGCTGATCTTTATCTAGAGTCTTATGAAAATCCCTGAAAACATTGTCTCTTTTCTATTTTCACCCGAATTTTTTCATAAGTCCTATGTAATGTCAGATTTGGGGGTATAATTTTAGTTTTTCATAGGTCAAACATAGAGGGTTTTTGTCCTACCTAGCTTTGTCCCTAATTAATTCATTATTGGTCAATATAATTCCTAAACCATAAAAACCATTGGTCTAGAGTCCTCATACTCCTCTTTTACCTAGGCATACATTTCATTGTTTTCACCATAATGAGCTTTGGGTCTCTTTTTGTGGCCAGTTTATCATCTTGTAAATTGGAATAAAATTATTGATGTTTTCTATCAAACAGATTTGACTAATAATTACAGTGTATGGGCCCTAATAGGGACCACTGTCCTAGAATGTTGCAAAACACATTATATAGTAATTAATAATTTTTTGTGGAAATTTTATTATGATTGATGAATCTAAGACATGATATAGAGAAAGAACATGAGTAATAGTAAAAATGGTTTCCTCTAAGAAGTTTCTAGGCATGTGAGAATATAGGAATGACTCTCATGGGGATGAATTTTCCTTTAATAGACAATTATTTTGTGTGGGAGACTTATGCTGAGCCTATTGGGGAATATGATGAATTTCCAAACAATGTTGTCCTCAGGAAAATAACCTTACATATTTTATATCTCGCTAATTTTTTGGGAACATGGAATGTTCAAGAGAGTGAGGGGAGGATTTTTAAGGGATTTATGTATAAATATTATGATAGAATCTCCATCAGCTTTGCTCCAAAATGGGAAACCACTCCCACACATATTTTTCTTCTGTGAAGTTGGGTTGAAGGATTGTGTAGTTATAAAATTTGTGACTAATACATGGGTGGTGATGTTTAATGACTTAATACTAGGACATTTGGGGTTTTAAATAAGAGAAATGTGGTAAATGATTCTCTCCTTTTCACACTTGTTTGAAACTGAATGTTTTACCATCTCTCATTATGAAGGGGAAGATATAAAATTTAATCTTAGTGGTTTTTTAATCAAATGAATAATGTGGGATGTAATTTTAATAGGGGCCTAAAGAGAAAAAAATGTCCCTCATGGGGATTAATTTTACTTTCATTAATATTTTTTTTAGTGACTGAATGATGTAGATCCATTATGGTCATATTTTTAATATTCAAACTATAGTGTCCGTAGGAAAGTGGACATCCATTTTTAATTCTTTGGGAGGTTTATGGGGATTAATACATTTCGGAAAATAGAGTTTGGTTAGTGAGATGAGGGTTCCTAAACATGAAAAGGGAATTCTAATTCCTAAAATCCTGAGAATATGTACCCCCTATGGGGGTTTGAAAAAGATTCCCTACATTGGTATGTCCCATAAATAATGAAACACAATTTCGTTCTAGTTATTATTGGACCATAGATCAGAAAAATGGGTGTCACTACATATCTTTCATGGACAATAATCAATCTATACATAGTTCTAGGAAACCCATGCAATTTACTGTCTTCTGGTAAAGACGATGATCACATTATGTTAAGTAAAATTAATTTTATAGTGGATACAATATAAAGATGTTCATTCAAAACTATGTTACCTATGATGACAAGACGCGAGCCATACATACTACGTGGAAAATTTCCCATGTTTTTATGAGCCATTTATGGTTAAAGGGGAGTTTTAACATTCCTATGTGGGTTTATCCCTTGCATAGGATCATGGATAATGTCATTTTGTTGTCATGTTTTGGAAATGTTTCATGTAGTTATAACCCATACATGGGAAAAAGGGGGACATTTTCATCCCCTTCATAGACCTGCGAAATGAGGGCTGGGCTCCACTATGTATCATGCGATAGAAAAAGTCAATCTAGATGTATTTATTTTATTTTTTCTTATGCATGTCTTGCCTATAAACTGGGAAAGAGAATTAGTAAAATTTTATTTTCTCTATGTTTGGACACAATATGGGTTATATTGGTGTCACTACTAATCATAAGATGACAGTAATCAAGCCACATGTAGTTCAAAATATCAAATTTTCTTAGTGTCATGTTATTAGGATGTTGGGCCATGCAGTTTAATGTCATATAGTGAGAAAAATGGTAGCGTAGTTTAATGTCATGTTGTGTGGACAAGTTGTCTTCAAAACCATGAATATGTAGGGGATACTTAGGTCAAGATATTCAAAAATTACCTAGATTTGATGGATAAGGAAAGATTAGACCATTGTTTTGGGAATTCAAGGATGTGGAGAAATGACATCGGGAATTAAATCCTATGTGGATTACAAGGGTCGGAAAAAACAATATTATATACAAAATTATCTTGGGTTCATTAGACTTTTTTGTGGGAAACATATGTTGGTCCATCATGGGAATATTGGGAATTATCATGAAAAATTTTATTCAAGACAATGAACTTCTAATTCAGTATGTCCTGGAGGATTATGTAGTATCCACATTTCATGGGTCACATGTTTGATGAATGGAAGGGGTATTTCAAGAAACATAAGAAATATTCCGACCATGATTATCCATATAATAAAAAATTCCCAACATTGATGTGACTCATACTTACGGGGAGTCAATTCAATTCCATCGATTGGCCTCGGAGTGAGGAAATAGAATTTCAGTTCCCATGAGTATATTTGCATAAAAGATAGAGGGAAATTTTTATTTCATTAATTCATAGCTAGGACTAGGATAGTGGGACTAGGCATCAATGAATGTTCCAACATAATGGGAATCATGCCACACATAGTTCATGGAATGATTTCTCATGTAGTTTTGTTCTATAAACAATTAATGGGGGATTTATTTGATGGGGGATGGAAAAGATATTGTATATTTTGGATTAATTATGTGTCTTTATAATGAAATAATCAATCAAAAAATAGTTATTGATGATCCATTATATTTAATGTCATGTGGTATGGACATAAATGGAATAGTTCGATGTCATGTTGTGAGGACAGAAGGTGAAATCATACTTCAACTGGAAGTGTATTGTGCAATGGATATATACTGGAATGAATGTGGACCTAAGAAGAAATATACCACACCATAAAATCCTAAATGAATCTCAAGAAAATGGTCCTTTGTTTGAATGGATTCTCGAATGGGCCTATAGGTAGAATACATGTTCATCACTGCCTATCCCACTGTATAAGAATCATGCGACATGTAGTTATTGATAAAAAAACTCCATGAATCAATGTGGCCCATACACAGGGAGTGTGTAATGTATTTTTGATTAATAATAATTTTTTTATATCATAAATGGACCCATGATTCATTATCCAATAATTAGTACATACCTTGTATTAACAAGAATCAAGCCACACAAATTTCTTAAACACATCATGGTTTATCACTGATGCTTATAGAGATTCCCTCTCAGGTGAGGACATTATAGGTCCATGCAATTTAATGTCATACAGTGATAAGATGGTTTAAAAATACAATAATTATGTTTTTAGACAATTTTTGAATATGATACCAATGAGAATTAGGTTATAATTGGACCTAAGGCTGGAGGGAAAATCATCCCATAGATGGTGGGGAATTTGAAGTTGGGCCTAGAATATAGAGTATATGCATCAAAACATATCCTGAAGGTTTAGGAATAAATCCAAATGTATTTCTAGTTGGTAATTATCCATTTAGGTATGATCCATACATAGAGGAGTAAATTTTCCCCTTTATTACTGACTGTTTTGAGGTCATAGGGAATATGCATCATTATGTATCCTATAGGATGTGAATCATGCTACACATAGTACTCGAGAAAAAGACACGAATCAGAGTCTCATTTCGAAATAGGTCATTTAATTATTCTCATGAAAATATATCATTTATTTTGTAAAAAATCATTAATTGAATGGATTATCTCTACAGAAATTAACATTATGTGGTAGGGATGATAACTCCTTGTTTAATGTAATAGTATTTGAATGATGTGTTTAGTTTTTCATCACAAATCCTGAATGATGGAATTACAGGTTAACATCATATTATAGGAAAGAGATTCATACATTTTAATATCATGTGGTAAGTATGTGAGGTGTCAATTAGTTTAACATTGTATAGTAAATACATTAAATAATTAATTTTATTAGTATATGATCAGAATGATGTTCATTAGGATACATGAAATATGTCATTAATAACATTACATTGTTTGGAGTGGTAATGAGTTTTCCATCCATTGAGATTAATGAATAAGGTCCATTGGAGTAGACCCTATGTATGGGATATGATACCTACCACTTGAACATTATCTTTGAAGGATTCATTCTGAGTATCATCGGTGCCCTCAGAACCAGCATTGTCTCTACATCAATGAAGGATGAATGGCATAACATTTTGTTGAAGGGTCATGTGATATTATTTTAGTGATCATACAAATGGTTATAGATATGGGATTTCTTTTGGTTGACTCACTCCAATTCATCCATCCATTTATGGGATTCTTCTTTAGTGGAAATTTTATCTCATGTGGACACATTGAGTGAATGAAACTGAACATTGATGGGTAGGAAAACTGATGTCCCATATACTAATGAGTATGTAGTTTCTTGAGTGGTTGTGTTTTTGGTGGTCTTGTTGGACCACTAAGCATGGAGGATATTTTTTGACCATTTTTTGGTCTTATCTACCATCTTTTGGAGTTTATTTGATATGGATTTGTTGAAAAACTCTATCT